>JAJJWX010002605.1:0-5152355 GCA_023529315.1 Papaver bracteatum | reverse complement strand
ACTTTAATGTGTAAACATAGCCCCCTCTGAAAACAAGCTTCTAAAACGCCACCCTTAAGTGAAATATACTAATAACACCCTTTTGGGGTTTTATAGACATTTATACCCTTATTTAGAAAGGTCTGGACCCTATAGCTACCACCTCAAAGAATTAAATTTGGCGATCAGTCACCGCCACCTCAATCTTGCCACCTCAACAAAGATATTTACCCCTTTTTCTCGTTTTTTCCGTCACAATATTTTAGAAGGAGTTCGTGATCTCCGCCTCTTTTTTCTTTCTCAAATCTTAAAGAAAAGTTATTCAGTTCCATAACTTCCTTCCTCTCAATCTTCGTAGATTTCTTATTTTTTCAATTTCGTCTCATTCATTCAGGTGCATACCCAATTTTCAATTTCGTCTCGATTTTTCAATTTAGTGCGGTTTGTAAAAGAGAAAAAGAAGAGCAAAGCAATGGATTGGGTGACTTGAAGATGCTTTCTAGATTATGAAACAGGTATTTCATTAACTTCACTTACGATTTAGGCTAACTGAGCACAAAAAAGGTATGATTTAGTTTTAAAATCGAATTTTTTTCTGTTCATTGTCGTTAGAGTATTTGGAACGAGAAAAATCAAAAAATTGCGATTTATTCTATGGAAATTCGTTTTTTGCTTCAGTTTTGATTTCAATTTCTTAGGGTTTTGAGAATAGATTTTGTTTTTTTTTTATGTTAAATTAGGGTTCATACTTTCATCACTTGTAGCTTGTTGTGAATGAGAAATTTTTATTTGTTTGTTTCAAAATTGGGTGTATTATGTTGGGTTTCTCTCTAATTCTTGTTTGGGTGTTTCTCTGATTGGAATCTGATGTTGCTTATTAGAAATGATGTATTGTTTTTTTTGTTGCATGTTGAACTTTTAATCATTATGGTTAATGGTTCTAAAAGTTTGATTTCTTTAAAACTGATCTCAATTGTTCAAAATTGTTGGTCTTCTTATCAATATTTAGTTTACTTAATTTCATGTAATTTAAAGAGGAAAATTGGAATAATTTCTTAAGTGGGTTGAACCTGGTGAATGATAATAGAGCAATTTTTTATTTTTGAAGTAGCTGTTCTTTGGAAATTGTTAGTTGGAGAGAATTAGATTTTTATAGGCTTACTTCATCCGATTAAAAAGTTTTTAAAATTTAGTTATGCCTGTTTTGTCCTAGACATTCGATTTATTAGCATGGAATGAAGAAAGCCCATTTAGTTACTATGTGCTTTGTAGTGTGATCAAGATCCCTCTTATATTGACTTAAAGTAAAGAATGGTATACTAAGAACATTGATGCCCTTGTTTGTGTTATGTCTTTTTCGGGAATTGGTTATCGGATACTAAACATCTAAAGTACTTTGGATCATGTGCTTAGAGATAGTTGGAGTTGTTTCTTGAATCCTAGTTCGTGAGCATTGGTGTGGTCTACCTAAGTTTAAGTGTAGGTAAAACTCTTGTCATTCATTACATAATTAGTACTCTTCCTTGTTTTCCTCTCGCTTTGTCATGGCTACCAAAAGCTTCATTGTTTTAGATTCAACATTAGCTCTAAATCATGAATTTGTGGATGGTTGTAACATGTTGTATGAATAGCTATTTAACCACTGCAAACCGCAATATTCATTGGTGCCGTAATTGCTTTTCCTGCAATGATGTGAACACATATTATGAAGTGTTTGAAAGAAGCATAGATACCTATTCTAGCGAGTAGCCATCTTGCTAAACAGAGCATCTCACCACCACCCTCCTATCACAAGACGGCCTACTCTTGTCAGTTCCTACCATTAGCCTCGTCATATTTCCCTTCCAAGTAAATCTAGCACATCCTCTAGTATCAACCAGTCACTACTTTCATCCTTATATGCGGCTTATGTTCTCCCACTACTTTCAAGCTTGTAGCATTTTTTCATGATAATATTAATGGTAATTATTGTCGTTTCGAGCAAGAATGTCGTAGAACTCGAATTATTGTGTTTTTCTTTTCAAAAGAGTAGTATTTTTGAGTCACATCTAGCTATAATGGAGTACACAAAACAGATCGACAAAGGAGTTGATTTGGCTTTTAATTGGCAAGACAAGAGAACACCAATGGTTAATTTAACTCGTCATCCTTAGTTTGTGTTGTGGCTGTGTAGTAACTACTCATACATGGAGATTTAGTGTGTTAAAATGTTATCTTTCCAGGGAAGGGCAATTATGGTGGCCTAATGTGTATTCAAGGTGTTTCTGTTTTGAATTGTGAATAATTGTTGTAATTTATGTATTGGAATTAAATTTAGTAACAAAAACTACAGTATCCATCCAGTTAATTTGGGATACAATGCCACAATGGGGTACCATTATCTATTGGATTGACGGTGACTCAACGGCCTTTGCGCTGCGATTTATGTCTACATTAATGTGTATGTCGTAACTAGTTAGCCACTGTTGTAATTGTAAATATTGAAGATGTTACTGATGTTCTGATCAACATTTTTTATGTAGTTGTCGATGCGCGAATGTTTGTCCTGTCACATAGCTTTTTCTGATAAAAAAAGTCACATAGCTTTATGTTTGTCCTGTCGGTGATAAATATCAACGTCGTTGATGATGGACTGTCAAGCTTTTGTTTTGATGTGTTAATCTGACTTAGCTACTGTATAGCTGGTGTGTGGGAAATGTTTTTGTTTGTAAAGCTACGCCAAGTGGTCGTCATCTGTTGTCTCTGCTTTTAGCTTGAATTTTAGAGTCCTTGTCTTCTTTGCTGACTAATCATAGCCCATTCATTACATAATTAGTGCCTCACTTGCAAATTTTTTATAATGTCATAATAATGTGATGATGAGCACTTTGTTTTAGGTAGATAGGAACTTAGTTTTTCTTAATCACTATAACTTTGTTTCCGGAGTGTACTTTGAGTAATAACTAAAGAATATGAATTACTACTATGTTATTGCTAATCTCGACTACATTATTTTTGTAGGTTCCAAGTTATGGGTTCAGGAGCGAAGAAGAAGAAGAAGTGTTCTCGAAAATTGAAATCTGCTGTTCATGCGGATGAAACAGTGTTGGATGCCACAGTTGAGGACAAAAGAGTGGTATCTACAGATGGTGTTGAAAGGTAAATAGGTGACATTTAGCCTGTTAAGGCTAACCATTCATTTTATGTGTCTTGTGTCTGGTCACTTATTCTTATTTTTTATTGATGGAGATTCACGTAAGATATTTCCTGAGTATAATAATCAGTAAAGATCGTATAGATTTCATACTTACTTTTAGATATAGTTTGGAGTCTACTTGTGCCACCGTTGAGCATTCCCTGTCAAATGCTGTAAATGTATGCATTAATAGCCTAGAACCCAAGTTACGCCTAATCTGCGCACTATTTTAAGAAGTTAAATTTGAACAATAACAATAGTTTAGTTATTTATATATAAGAGAAAGTTAGATGCCTCTATGTGAATCCTATTTTTTCCATGTTGCTTCATTGTTCTTTCTAGGTGTATTTGGTATAAGCCACTTGTAAACGGAAACTATACCGGTCATTCCTTGAATCACTTTTACGACTCGAATACAGGTGGTTATTGGATTAGTTGGAATGTACAACTATTTATCTTTTTTTAATGTTCGTGCTTGCCGCTCTCAAATATTAATTCTAAGAAATTGTATGTTGTTATTGGTGTAACTATTTTTTTCTATATTGTAGGGTGTTTGTTCACCCCGCCAGTCTACCGGCTCATACGTGCCATGTATCAACATACTCAAGCCCGAAGGTTTTGAAGTGGGTGCGTAACCTGCTTGTCTCTGTCGAGAGCAAGAGATATTTTTGTCAACCGCAATTGGCCCTTTACGCACCTGCCCATGCAAACCTGGTCTAGTGCCTTGTTTCATTTCATATTAGCTAGTCAGATCTCCACTGGTGATGAAGGTGATAAGGGTAACCGTGAAGAAATTCGCATAATGGTTTGTGGAAAGGAACTCTCCTTCGGAAAGAAAGAGTTCGCATTGATTTCGGTCTTAGTTTTAAGAAGTCGACCATAAATTTTCTCTTCCGCCACGAAGCCCTCGCCTTAAGATGAAGCATTTCCCGATGAAAAGAAACCAAGAATCGGAAAATGTTTGAAATTATTTCTTTTTGGCAAAGTGGACGATGACGACGAACAAAAATCGAAGAAATGTAGCAAAAAGGAGGACAACACTAATGCTGAATGTGAAATTGTCAAAGTCCCACTGGAATCGATGACAAGGTGAAATTGTCGTTACTATATGTTGTCCACAGGTATGTACTGGGAAAGGGAGATGACAAAGTAGTTGAGTCGATCACTTTGGTACCGGTGGATAACCTTGTCGACTTCAACTCTTATCCTTGGGCTGAGATAGCGTTCAGTTGAACTATTAATAAAAGCAATTTTGCCTTAGCTTATCAGATTAAGCATGAGAAGCCCGTTGGCGTGAGGTGACTTACAAATGTCAAGGAATGGCCCATGTCCCTGATGGTAAGAATCGGTTGGATTGATATTTTCTAGTTGTCTATTTTTTTGCGATTGTTTTTTTAAAGGTTTTCCTTTTTCCCCCAAGGTTTGGGGTCTGGAAGTGTTGCTTGAAAGTGCTTAGTAAGTTTGGAAGCAAGACTATTTTTGCAAATTGGCGCCCGCATATGCATAGTGTTACATGCGATTTAGTTATACACCATGAGCCTCTACTTACGGTTTTGAAGGAGTCAAAGGTATGAAGTAATAACTACCTTAGTTACTTTATTTTTTTGTTTGTTGTATTGTTAATTTGGTCGAGTGTCTTTATAAAATTACAAGGATGAAGTATGTGATGACATTATGTGGCATAAAGAAGATGCTAAGCGTTTGGTAATGTTGGGGTTATGTGAAGGTCCCTTGGTAGATGACGAAGAAGAAGCTTCGTTAAAGAATGAAAATGTGGTGGAGAACGAAGATCTGTTTGAGAAGGGTGAGGAAGAAAATGTGTCTAAAAATGTTTTTGTGGATGAACAGGTTCCAGAGGAGAGCAACATGGATGATGAAGAGGACGAAGAAGATCTGTTAGGGAATGAAAATGGGGTGGAGGAAGAAGATCTGTTAGGGAATGAAAATGGGGTGGAGGAAGAAGATATGTTTGAGAAGGGTGAGGAAGAAGAACGTGTGGCACCTCCTAGCTCCCAACCTGATGGTCTTTGTTCTAGGACATCAACTTCAATTATTGCTTCTTTCGAGTCTTTTGTGAAAAATGCAATGATTGGTCATACAGAGGATTTGAAAATCACAGTGATTGGTGAAATGGAGATGTTTAAAAGTGCAAGAAGGGTCATTGGAGGAGTTAAGCGTCCAGGTAAGTAATAGCCATAAAACAATGTTGAATCATATAGAGTGTTTAACTGCCGAGATCAAATCAATAAAGGATAAGATTGGTGGAACCCAGACGTACAATGCATTGTCAAAGACAAAAATGGTGAGTTATTTGGAAATTCATTGTATTAAGATAGATAGAGAATGTCACATCTATTCTGATATTGAAGTTATATTGAACCGATATTCATGTTGTTTGAACAGGGGGACTCCACCTGGACGACATAACGAAGAAGGAGATTTTGATGGTGCGGGGACTCCACCTGGAGGACATAACGAAGAAGGAGATTTTGATGGTGCGGCAATGCGAAGCCAGATATGACTCCTGGCAATGGATCCAACAAAGATTGAGTTACCTCCACCATATCCGTACAATCATCCAAATAAGGAAGTTGATGTAAGCCGACCTATTGTAAGTATTTGTTGCATCTCTAGTGTTGTGGCTAAATTAGCACGTATATCTTTTGTACTTTATTCAGAAAACTATCGTGGTATGACTTTTTGACTGTGTCGGATATGTAGGCAGACAACATTTGTAACAGCTCAACGGGGAAAAAAAGAAAGCGTAACAAAATTAAACCCTGCACTGACACTGTTGCACCCATTATCATTCTTTCTGATGATGTTACAAAAGGCCAGGGAAGGGCTAGAAGGAAAATAAACCCTGCACCTTCCCTGTTGTACCCGTATACTCCTACAGGGCTAGTGGGCAAAAAGAACACAAAAAAGGTTCCGACAAGCAAAGTGAACAGATTCATGAATTATTTTGGAGAAGACATCTTGGATCAGCGAATAACGAAGCAGGATATAGATGATGTGAACAGATTCATAAACCTCGGGTTAGCCTCCTCCCTAGTATACCCTTTGCCTTTGGTTTCTTGTCTTGTTGTATATGTGAAAACTAACAATCATGGTGTTTCCTTGTAATGGATCGTAATCTACCACAGTATCAAGGAACATGGCGAAAACTATGATGGTGATGGTACATCATTGTTGTCTTGCTCTGAGTATAAACTACTACTACGTTCAACTGGTTGGTTAAGCGGCAATGTGAGTCAGATTGCATCATTTGGTATTGACGTTTAAATCTAATAATGCAGATATTATTTGGGTTGTGAGAAGTTAGATGTTTATTGGTCTGCCTGCAGATTATTGACAGTGCATTGGTGCTTTTGCACAAGTCGTATCCTTCTAACAAATCGACTGGTACCTGGTCATACTTTGAATCTCACTTAGCGGTAAGTTTTTTGTGCAGAATAGATTGGATATTTTCTAATTCTTTATATTATTGCATGAATACATTATGACTGAACTGCCTTGCTTGTGAAACAGCAACTTCTTGCGAATGGTGATTTTGCCCAAGTTGACAGATTTAGATTAGGGTTAGCAGGACGCCGTGGTTCACCACCTAGTGAGCATTTACCCTCTTGGGATAATGTTGATGTCGTATATGGTGTAGTTTGTATTAACAAGATTCACTGGGTCGCAGTCTCTATTCAAGTAAAGGAGAAGACAATTATAATTTATGATTCTCTTAGACCGAATCGTAATAATCGCTCAAGCAAAATTCACCCGGAAGTCGGTCAAATTCGTGATTATTTGGAGAAAGCATACAACCGCGGTACTTGGTGGTGTAGATATGACGTAAAACCCCCAAGCAAAATGATACGAGTCTTACTTGAAATCTATTTTTAACCTTGAATTTTTAACCTTATATTTGGAGATTGATCCATATACAATTTATGCTCCACTCTTGTGGGGTGTTTGCATTCAACTTTATCGAGCATATGGTTTGGAAGATTCTTCGGTTTGTCTAAACTCTGATTTCGCTAATATCGATGTGAACCGGTGCAGATATTCAAGAAACAATTCTTAAATGGCAATAATAGTAACTAATCTTCTGATCCCTGATTTTTGGATGTGTATAGTTGAATAGTAATTCCTAGGCGGATGGACAATACTCTATTTGTAAAATAAGAATCCTTCAATGTATGTATAGCGGTTTGTAAAAACGTCCAAAATATCTTAGATATTTTATTTCCATCTTTGAAAGATGAAAATCCACTAAAGTTTAAAAACTAGAATTGTAAAAAATATACGAACCCGAGATGATTTGAAATCAAATATATCTCATATTCATTTCATCAAATAATAACCTCTGGGTCTAACTCTAGTAATATACTGAACCCGATATGTCGAAATCCAACATATCTCATATTCATTCATCGAAATGAGAACCTTAGGTCTAACTCTATTAATATACGAACCCGATATGATGAAATCCAATATATCTCATATTCAGTTCATCGAAATAAGAAACCTCTGGGTCTAACTCTAGTAATATACGAACCCGATATGTCGAAATCCAATATATCTCATATTCAGTTCATCGAAATAAGAACCTGGGGTCAAACTCTAGTAAAATAAGAACCCAATATGTGGAAATCCAATATATCTCATATTCATTTCATCGAAATGAGAACCTTGGGGTCTAACTCTTGTAATATACGAACCCGATATGTGGAAATCCAATATATCTCATATTCATTCCATCGAAATAAGAACCTCGGGTCTAACTCTAGTAATATACGAACCCGATATGATCAAAATCCAACATATCTCATATTCATTTCATCGAAATGAGAACCTCGGGGTCTAACTCTATTAATATACGAACCCGATATGATAAAAATCCAATATATCTCATATTCATTCATCGAAATAAGAAACTCGGGGTCTAACTCTAGTAATATACGAACCCGATATGTCGAAATCCAATATATCTCATATTCGGCTCATCGAAATAAGAACCTCGGGGTCAAACTCTAGTAAATTAAGAACCCAATATGTTGAAATCCAATATATCTCATATTCATTTCATCGAAATGAGAACCTTTGGGTCTAACTCTTGTAATATACGAACCCGATATTTCGAAATCAAATATATCTCATATTCATTTCATCGAAATAAGAACCTCGGGGTCTAACTCTAGTAATATACGAACCCGATATGTCGAAATCAATATATCTCATATTCATTCATCGAAATGAGAACCTTGGGGTCTAACTCTATTAATATACTGAACCCGATATGATAAAATCAATATATCTCATATTCATTTCATCGAAATAAGAAACTTCGGTGTCTAACTCTAGTAATATACGAACCCGATATGATAAAATCGATATATCTCATATTCATTTCATCGAAAAAATAACCTCGGGGTCAAACTCTAGTAAAATAAGAACCCAATATGTGGAAATCCAATATATCTCATATTCATTTCATCGAAATGAGAACCCTTGGGGTCTAACTCTTGTAATATACGAACCCGATATTTGAAATCAAATATATCTCATATTCGGTTCATCCAAATAAGAGCCTCGGGTCTAACTCTAGTAATATACGAACCCGATATGTCGAAATCCAATATATCTCATATTCAGTTCATCGAAATGAGAACCTTGAACTAAACTCTATTAATATACGAACCCGAGATGATAAAAATCGATATATCTCATATTCGATTCATCGAAATAAGAACCTCGGGGTCTAACTCTAGTAAAATAAGAACCCGATATGTGGAAATCCAATATATCTCATATTCATTCCATCGAAATAAGAACCTCGGGGTCAAACACTAGTAATATACGAACCCGATATGTAAAAATCCAATATATCTCATATTCGGTTCATCGAAATGAGAACCTCGGGTCTAACTCTTGTAATATACGAACCCGATATTTTGAAATCAAATATATCTCATATTCAGTTCATCGAAATAAGAACCTCCTCAAAACTCTAGTAATATACGAACCCGATATGATCAAATCAATATATCTCATATTCAGTTCATCGAAATGAGAACCTCGGGTCTAACCCTAGTAATATACGAACCCAAGATGATAAAAATCGATATATCTCATATTCAGTTCATCGAAATAAGAACCTCGGGGTCTAACTCTAGTAATATACGAACCCGAGATGATAAAAATCGATATATCTCATATTCAGTTCATCGAAATAAGAAACTCTGTCTAACTCTATTAATATACGAACCCGATATGTCGAAATCCAATATATCTCATATTCAGTTCATCGAAATGAGAACCTTGGGGTCTAACTCTTGTAATATACGAACCCGATATTTCAAATCCAATATATCTCATATTCGAGTTCATCGAAATAAGAACCTCGGGGTCTAACTTTAGTAATATACCAACCCGAGATGATAAAAACTCATATAATCCATCTTCGCTTCATCCGAGTGAGAGACTCGGGTCGTAATGAAGGTTGTTAATACCCCGAAAACAATAATTGAGTTTAGCAAAGAAACACAAAGAAACACAAACTGCATGATCCGTATGAACAAAATAGGTTTATGTGAGCCATTGGATTCTTAATCCGTATGAGACACAATAGATGGTTATTGGCCATCGATTTAGGGAGAAACAATAAATGTAGCGAATTTACCCTGAAGATTCACAAGTAATTACGACCATTGCCACCAATATAAGCAAACCATAACCCTAGTTATCACTTTCTCGAGCTTCTCCCTCTCTTTCATCGGTTCATTTGCAAATGAGAATCAGACCAGCCAAAATATATCCTCCTCCATTTGAACTCCTCCATTACCAACCATTTAAGCTCCATGACAAAACCTCATTATGATTATTAACCTTCAACATCTCTCAATTTTGCAGCATTCGTTTGATTTTACAAAATCAGCAGGTATGGTTAGGGTTTTTATTTAAAATTTCATTTTTCTATTCTTTTCTTTCTTGATTTCTTACTGGTCGATTTTATTCATGGGGGTTTAACAATTATTGTTTTACTAGTTGTTTTCTAGTAGATGTAATAGCTTAATTATATCTCTGGTCTTCATCGATTCTGATTAGGGTTGATTAAATTTTTTCTTTTTCCTCTTTTAAAGTTATTTTCATCAGGTAGAGTTAGGGTTCTCTTAGGTTAGTTACTTAAATTGAATGTCTTGAACTTTAATTTGATATGGAAGTTGTGTATTGGTGTTGATGTGATATTTTTTTTGGTGTGGTTGTTTTTGCAGGTTGAGAAACTAAAGAAAGAAATTGAATCAAGGTGCAAAGAGAACATGTTGGAACTTGGAAACATGCCCAACTGAAGTTGAGAACACCATGAAGGACTTTAATTTGAAGGTTGTGAATGTAAAGTACCAGATTAGATGATTGGATTTATCATTTTGCTATGTGAGTATGAACAAACTCAGCAACAACAAGATCATAGATCAGGATTTGAAGTAATTTCATGTTCTGTGAGTATGAATCTCATACTTGTATTCATCGCATATATCTATCTCATTTTAATGGGTATTTCAAGTTATGGTAATCTCATACTTGTATTCATTGGGGACAAGGAAGATGCATAAT
This sequence comes from Papaver bracteatum, assembly GCA_023529315.1. Classification (NCBI taxonomy): domain Eukaryota; kingdom Viridiplantae; phylum Streptophyta; class Magnoliopsida; order Ranunculales; family Papaveraceae; genus Papaver; species Papaver bracteatum. The sequence goes on along the minus strand of JAJJWX010002605.1, from coordinate 5,141,596 downwards.
GATATCTCTCAAGATCATTTTAATGGGTATGTTTCTAACATGGCAAGCTATCTTGATTGTTTAGTCATTTGTTGTATAATTATTGGTGGTGGTAAGATTTTCATCTATTCTTGAATTGAAAAAATTATCTCGACCTCTCTAGCCTTCACCCTGCCCACATTTCCCATTCCAAGACTACATATTTTAAAGGAGAAAACCATTTCATGTTTTTGCCACCGAAGACCCGATTTTAGAAATAAGCCAATGAGGATATAAAGAACGCCATCTTTCAACAAAACTTGGAGTGTGAATGGAGTTCAAGCCTTGGACCTGACATGTTTATATGCAAAATGATGCAATTGATCCTTGGTGACATGTTCCTAACTCGTCTAGAAACGCCTTGTTCCATTCAAGAAAAGCAAATAGGATAGAAATACCTGAAAGATCGATCGTCGATCCATTCCAACGATGGTGCCTCGATGAGAACTCCTTTCTCATAAACCATTCGTGATTCATTGTTCTCGGAATCAACAACAGCAAAAGCAGATAGATGTGTACCATCAACCACAAATGCGGGTCCATCAACCGCAGAAACAAATGTTTTTAAATCCTTCAATACATACTCCCAACACAAAGAAATAATATAGAAAAGAATTATCTGAATCAGTTACTATCTCAGTAACAGTTCCTTGTTACGAGCACCAAGCATGTGACTATAACCAACGAGGTGTTGGTACGATTCATCGGGGTTACCTTTGATCAGCTCAATACCACGCTTGCAAGTGCTATATCCATCGCCGGTAATTGATAACCACCCATAATCCCTTTTTATGTCCTTAACCAGTTGTTTGGGCGTAAAGGCCACATCTAGTTCTTTGAATTTGAGCTTGAAAAGCTCTAATTCCAGAGAGCGCATTTGGTTCTTAATTCAGGTCAGTCCTTTTGTTGCTTTCACAAGTATGCACATCGTTTGCAACGTGAGTTTCCACCACCCACAAGAATCTAAGGAACTGCTCGTGACGCCACTTGCACGTCTTGTCTTTGCATTTGGCAATAAACCTCCGTCAGTCGGATTTAAAAGCTATGTACTCAAAATTTCTTTCTACTTTGGCTATTGCAAGTATAAGTTTCAGCTCCCCCTTGCTTTTGAAAGTGTTACCCACACGTAGATCATTGTACTTCATATCCTTTGGGGTTTAGGAATATCCAGAACCGCTACCGGAGTTGTTGGCGCATCATGAAGACAAAATGGAGTTTCTTGGATGATGGAGTCATTACTGGTTCAAGACATCTCCTAGCCTTTGGACCACTAGTACTCGCTGAAAAAATAAAAAATTCAACATTAGTGTGACTATTTGGTCGGGACAAACATAATACAAAAGTACAATAATAAGAGGGACAAATAAACGTACCTTTAACACCACCATCTCCTTGGCGGTTTCATTCTTGGAATGATAATCCTCACTGAACTCGACGAGAGATTGTTGAGAGGGGTCAAGGGAGTGTGGGGAAGCATCTTGGATCCGTCATATCCAGTAGTTGTTTTGGGAGTTACGGGAGGAATATCTACTTTTACTTCTTCTCCATATTTGATTGTGTAAAAGCTTGGGACTCACATGTCCTCGACAACATAAAAAAATCAACATTTCTTCACTAACAATCTTAATCCTTTGCTTAAATGCGGTTCCGGGACATCTATGAGGCCATACACATCAAAACAAGGTTTGTGCATGAAACCTAAAACATCCATTGCACTCTTCTTCACATCCTCAAAAGTGTACTTACTGTGCACCCCAAAGGTATGACATATCTTTGTAGTCATCACTACCTTCTTTATGCACCCATTCACCATTGTAGTGGATGAGAACAGCTTTGCTTATCATTATGGCAACGGCAATTTAGGGTTCTAAAAGCAACTCGCATTTCACAAAACACACTATCAGTTATATACATATAAACTTCTTAAGCAAAAAGTGAATTACCAATCAATTCCTAATTGAACATTGAAATCATTCAAAAATTATTACAACTCGATCGAACATCACATCTACGATATACATAGCGACAAAGACTCTTTCATATACTAGCTACTACCATTTCTTATAACCCCTGCTAAATTTCCAATAGTGATTGTTAGACAATTGAGAACAAGCAAATTTAGATTAATCTGTGTGTACACTCTACCCAAGCATAGTCTTTATCTGACCACCAAATCAGATTTGATATTTACAATCCAAAGCTTCTCTTGTAGTTCATTTTAGTACCCAAGTTGAATATTTATGACCGAAAATGTCTTTAAGCAACAATACATATAACTAAGAAGGTGGTGATAAAATACTGGACATTAATTCCATCATATGATTATGTTGCAACCTCCTTATATATGTAAGAAGTTTTCTGCGAAGGAAAATTTGTTTTGAAACCTAAACAAAACAGCAATTGCTAAACAGAGGCCAAAATTAAGATCATCCTGTATCATGAACCCTACATAAATTAACCAACCAAGCCACAAAATTAAAGATAACCCATACCTTATTTCACTGTAAACTATATAAATAAACATGAATTTAAATCCCCAATGTAGTACATATTTAAAAACCCTAACTTTGAGTTTGAAATTGAAATTAACCAAACTTTAATATCGAATTTGAAAGAGCTAAAGTTAAACTCACATATTGGACACTCGTATAGATCCTTCCTTCTTTATCTCATTGGATGCTTAGTAAAATATAAAACCCTAGCTTTCATGGGGTAGCAACACATGAATTAATCCGTGAAAGAAGAAGAAGAAAAAAGAATAATAAGAACTCAAGTTGGTGAAAGAGCAGAAACAATAGAAATGTTTCAGATAAGATGGTGAAAGAAGAAGAAGAAAAAAGAAGAAGAAGAATTCATTTTTGGTGAAAGAGCAGAAGAAGAAGAAAGACGAGGAAGAAGAAGCCGCACAAATCAACCAATACAAAGCCCTCGTCGACCAAGTTGACCAATAGAAAAGGACCACTTATATTGACCAATAACAAAAATCTTTTATAATATTATACTTAAAAGAATTATTTAAATAAAACACATGTCCCCTCTAACTGGATGTAAGGAAGGTGAAGCTTTAGGACCACTGACAGCGTAAAGGTCCCGACCGGTATAAAATATCTTGACCTGGTATAAAAAAGGTCCTGACTTTGAATATAAAGGTCCCGACCTATGCGAGATAAGCTCCCTACTTCATTCATCCTACTTGTCACCTACATGGCTACTAGATGGCATTACCAGGGAGGTCCTAACCTTTAAATATTATTTAATTCCATTCAAATAAATATTATTTTATTACAAATCCGGAGAGGTAATGGACTAGGAAAGGGTCTAGACCTTCTTCTCGGACCTTAACAAAAATTATTAATAAAAATTATCTTATTTTAAATTATCTAGAGTGGGGTCCAAAAAATTATCATATTTTTATTTCAATAAGAAGACTAGAGTGGGTCCAAAAAGGTCCTTTGGAAGGTCCACTAATATGGAGGACCCTAAACTTAAATACCATTAAAAAAAGTGATTACTAAATTTTTTAATTCATATAATAAGATTTTTTAAATAATGATGGGGTCCAGTTTATAGTCTTGACCCTTTCATCGACCCTTGACTTGAAAAACAACATAGAAAAATACTTATTTTAAGTTTTGAAAATTGAAAATAATATTAAACAATTAAGGGTCCTCTACAATTAGGGCATAAATGTCATATAATGGCATTTTTGGTAGGTTTGGGGTTAGGGTGGCACTTTTGGAAACCTATTTCCAAGAATGGCACTTTTAGGAATTGAGCCTACTACCATCTTCCCCGGATCCCTCACAGGTAATCTCTCTTTCCCCTTTCTTTTCAACACCTGCATCTATATCTTCTACTCCTCTTTACGCTGCTTCACCTATTCCTCCTGCACACGTTTCTACTATCAGTTCCATTGCTCGCAGTTCTTCTAATTCATTGTAGGTACCTCCAGTTGATAGCCTGTCGTCTTCAGAACATGTACAACGTCCTGGTGAGTCTCTTATGATGATGTCTCATAACAGCACATCTGCTGTTACCCTTCCTACCAACCATGCATCAGAAACTATGTTTGGTGTTATGCCAGAGTCTCCTACTAAGACTGGTCGGCAGTCATCTTTGTCTACTCCTCCTGATTCACCTCCGTTTGCTGCTACGTCGCCGGCATCATCTCAACGGTCTCTTCCAACTGCAGTTCCTGTCATGGCATCAACTACTACAGCTCAACGGTCTACTCCACCTGCAGTTCTTGTTAATATGTTACGTACAACAGCTGAACAGTTTCTTTCACCTGTTGTTCCTGTTACTACCTCCACAATGGAAGTCCAACAGTCTTTTTAACAAGCTGCCAAAGCTAAGGAAGTCCAACAGTCTCAGGAAGTCCAACAGTCTTTACAACAAGCTTCCAAAGCTACGGAAGTCCAAAAGTCACTTCCACCAGACGCATTTTTTCCTTCTGCTACTCGGTTTGGTCACACCTACAGCAGACGTTTATCCCATGTTCCAATTGCTTCTTCTGAAGTTCCGTTACCTGTTACTGTCGTGACTTTCTGAGGCTCCAGTGTCCCTCCCTGTTACTGATGAACTACAAGATGTTTTTACCGTCGCACCGATACAACAAGTCTTGCCGGATCAATCTGTTGCACCTTCTCGACCACCAACTAGGAATGATCACTCCATGATTACAAGGGGAAATGACGGTATTTTCAAACCAAAAGCTCTCTTAGCTTCGAAATATGCCACAATTACTGATGCGTTTTTTGAGCCAACTTGTTATTCGCAGGCAAAATAAGATCCTAAGTGGCGTAAGTCTATGGATGATCAATATAATTCTCTTATTCAGAATGGCACTTGGTCCTATGTTAAACGTACTCAGAATATGAATATAGTTGTATGTAAATGGGTGTTTCGTGTTAAACGTCTTGCTGATGGAACTATTGAGCGGCGTAAATCTCGTCTAGTGGCTCAAGGTTTTCATCAACGTGAAGGGAAGGATTATGGTGAAACTTTCAGTCCGGTCATCAAGCCTTGCACAATTCGGGTTGTTCTCACGTTGGCTCTTACTTCTGCTTGGATTATTCGACAACTTGATATTCAAAATGCTTTTCTCAATGGATTTCTTACGGAAGAGGTTTATATGAAGAAACCTCCTGGATATACTGATCCAAATTATCCTGATCATGTTTGTAAGTTACATAAATCATTGTATGGCCTCAAACAGGCACCAAGGGCGTGGTATACTCGTCTTAGTGTGTTTCTTCAGCAACTTGGATTGGTTACTTCCCGGGCAGACTCATCTTTGTTTATTCGTCGTTCGCCTATTGATGTTACTTATCTTCTTGTCTATGTTGATGACATTATATTGACAGGATCATCTTCTTCCTATTTGCAACACCTTATTGATACTCTCCATAAAGAATTTGCATTAAAGGATCTTGGGGAGTTGTCTCTTTTTCTCGGTGTTGAAGTTACAAAAACAAATGATGGATTGTTTCTTTCTCAGCGTCGTTATATAGAAGACTTATTGGAGCGTGCGAATATGCAAGGAGCAAAGCCTGTGAGTACTCCTTTTACTACTTGTATGGAATTAAATCCAATAAATGGAGTTCCTTTGAAGAATCCAACTGAATATCGAAGCCTTGTTGGGGGTCTTCAGTACTTGTTAATCACCCGCCCTGAACTTGCCTTCTCGGTTAATAAAGTTTGTCAGTTTATGCAACATCCTACTGACAAGCATCTTCTTCTTGTCAAGCGAATCTTGCGTTATTTACAAGGTACTTCTTCCTACGGTATTACTCTTCGGCCCTCTTCTTCTTTGAAATTAAATTTTCAGGCTTACACGGATGCTGATTGGGCTGGGGATCCAACTGATAGACGTTCAACTAGTGGTTATTGTGTTTATTTAGGGTCAAATATCATTTCATGGAGTGCTAGAAAGCATAAAACAGTCTCTAAGTCAAGCACTGAAGCTGAATATAGGGGCCTTGCTATTGCTACTGCTGAGCTCATGTGGATTGAGTCTCTACTCAAAGAACTTCAAGTTCCTGTCTGCACTCCACCTGTCTTATGGTGTGATAATCTTGGTGCTACCTATCTTACTCTTAATCCAATATTTCATGGTCGTACCAAACACATTGAGATAGATTATCATTTTGTTCGAGAAAGAGTTCAACGTGGCCAGTTACTTGTTTGCTTTGTTTGTTCTAAAGATCAAGTTGCTGATGTCTTCACTAAACGACTTTCACGTGATCGTTTCTCTTCTCTACGCTCTAAGCTTACTGTTTCTGATCACCTGCTTAGATTGAGGGAGGGTGTTAGAGAATAATAAACTTAGGAAACTTAGCCTTTACTTTCCTGTTACAATGTTGTATTTATGTTTATAGTTTTGTTTACTTTGTTATGTCTTGAATGCCAAGTTACGGAAATTCCATTCCCTGTATAACAAGTCATGTAAACACACGTATATAAATACTAGAGTTTATGTTCGGTTTTCTCACATTGAGAAACCCATTACAATTTAAATTCTGTCTCTCAGTCCATAATGGAAGAACACACAACAACATGAAGTGAATGTGGAGGTTTTTGTTGGACGGAGATGTTGCCCAAACGGCGCGAATGGAGCTGCAGGTTCTGATCAATGATGTTCGAAATCCAGATGGGTGATTGGACACCTACCAGTGGTGGAAGATGCTAAGTCGAACAAGCTGTGACGGGTGCAGTGGTGGACAGAACAAAGGAAGGTGCTGGAGATGATTATCGACTAGAATTGGTTGAGCTGCTGTGCAGGTGAGGCAAGGTGTTCTAGATGGTCATAGACAAACAGATTTGTTGGGGCAGTTGACCGGATAATGGAAGAGTAAGATGTTGTTGCCGGACGTGGAGAGGAAATGAACTTGGTTGTTGTTGAATCATCGGCTATGGAAGATTCCCGAATAGTCCGGGAATATTGACTGCTGTTGTGGATGGGGTTCGTATGCGGTCTGAATTTGGTAACTTGCTGATCCCATGCAAGCAGTGGTGATGAAGTTTAGAAAGCTGGGGCATGAGAATGGACGATGGAGCCTGATGGAGTGGGTTATTGGACCGGGCCTGGAAATTATTCGCTAGGTTTTGTTGTCTCGCAACATGATATAACGGAAGGAAAAACAACAGAGAAGTTGAAGACGAGAAGCTGCGGCTAGAGCCGAAAGCCAGAAAACAAGGAAGGAGAAGAAGCTGTCGTGAAGCCATTCAAGCATAGATATGGAGAAAGACGACGCCATTGGTTTAATCTTTTCTCTCTTGATTATTATTTTTATGGGTTTTGAGAAACCCATAATTATGTGTTGCTAAACTTTTTGTAGCTAGGGTTTATTGTTGAAACCACTTGGGGTATTAGGCTATTTAAATTGATTAATTGAGCAAAAGACCATTATGGATTGAATATGATTAATTCTTAATATTGTTTATCGATTTATCGAAATATGAGTTGTCGCTTCACCGGTTTTGTAGAACCTTTGTGCATAATTGTTAGGATAACAAATATATTTGTCTCATTGTCTGATATTTCATGCTTGGGTTAATTCCTTTGATGGGGTATGCTTAGAATAGACAAATATTATTTATGAACTTATATTTAGTCTCGTATAATTTTCTCGCTAATACAATTTGATGGTGCATGCTTGGATTTAGTCTTTTGATGTGCCATGCTTAGGGTGTCCCAGTGATATTTGCGAGTCTAATACATATAATAGGTGATGTCGATAGAACGGACGATAAATACATATTCATGAGTTATGTTTCATTTCAGTAATCGAATAGAAATAGTGGTGGATACTATAAACCCTGGTTACCGACTTTTCCATTGGTTTTATTTTTATTAGTTTAATTTTATTATTTCGTTTTCAATTATAAAAATCCAAAAACATCTTGATTGGTTAGTCAATTAGAGATATTGATTACAGTATTTCCACCGCCCCCTGTGGGAACGACCCGTACTTGCCTCTGTCTGCTAGTTAGACATCGTGCGATTGCGGTTATTACATATAGGGTTCTTCCCGAATCCCTCTCAGCCGCATCTAGACAACTGGACGTATTAAAATCTTTGAGTAGATTAATCAAAACCAAAGAATAGTATGTCAATATATTTTTTTTTCATGATAACCATATTAGTTTTTGAAAACCAGAGGGAGGAAGTACACCACCAACTTTTTCGTTAGGGTACAAAACCTAATACAATTGCAAGTATACCAACTTAATGATCCTTGACAATATGTATATAAAGCTTATATCTCTATTGCATATCAATTAGAAAGTATAGACTATGGAGTCGGTGAACCTGACTGTTAAGAAGTGTACTTGGACGATCTCAAAATTCAAAATCCAAGATTAATCTAGTCGTATCCAAATAATTCAATCGGAATTATGCCAAGTAATAAACTTGTTATTTATCTTTCAAGATACGAATTATACAAGAAATAAATCTCGTAATTGGACGTATCTACTAAGATTGAATACATACTACTTGTGTAAATCATATTATAAAGATAAACAATATAATACAAAAAATGAAAAACACAAGACACCAGAAGTTTTGTTAATGAGGAAACCGCGACAGCAGAAAAACCACGAGACCTCGTCCAGATTTGAACACCAAACTGTATTAATCCGCTACATACACTAGTCTACTATCAAACTTTGGCTAGAATGTAGTTGACACAAAATCCACCCTCCAAGCGATTCAGTTACAATCATGCTCCTTAATCTCTTGAAACTCGCAAGGCTCTACGAAATTGATTTTCTTAGCTGACGTAAATTCCATCCTAAGAGTTGCTTCAACCTAAGTAAAGATTTTTGATACCAATCTGAATCTAATAGATAAGCTTATTTTATTTCCCTTTATATCAAAGAGGCTTGGAAATATGTTTGCAATAAACAAAGATAGAAAACCTCACAAATCCAGAACACTTACACTTACTTAGATGAGAAGCCTGGTACCACATCTCAAGGACAGTCTCCAACTTATCAATTAAGAATAGTTTTCATCAGATATCTATCTTGAGGAATCACAAAGTCTGAGACGAAGAAAACTTTGCGATTATTATCTATCTTGCCTGAAAGAGATTACGAGAACCTTGATGACAAAAAATCAAGATCAGGATACACGAACTATCAAAGTAGAAGATAGTCGGACCTGGCTTCACGAATCCCATAGGCGAAGTCTTTTAGTCATAAACCTAATAATGTTTCACAAAGGAAACCTATGTCAATAGAGGACGACTCTAGATATCAACTAGGACACAAAGTTTTAAGGATTGAATTTCCCAGTTGAAAGTGCATATATATTTATAAATGTTTAAGATCAAAGGTTGCTTAGAACTCAAACTAAGATAACTTGAGATTCAAATAAATACTTTCTCTGTTTAGATGAAACTCTAATTAGGGTTTCTGGTAAGCATGTGAGAATTAATCTTGAAATCACTCAAAAGAATATACACAGTGGTCCGGGTTCCTGAACAATGTACAATTGTTGTTCTTTGGAAAATATGCCTTATGATTTTTTTTTTGTTAAGTCAAGTAATTTAATTGATCAAAAAAGGTTACAAGAAAGCTTATGAGTCCAAAGGGAAAAACAACCCCAAAACTCAAACAAGCTAATTAAAATGATAATAAATTACATTTTGGGATTCAATAGTTCGCAAGAAAACTGGTCTACCAACGAAATGTAAAATCACCCCATTTTCTAACAAACATCCTCGCTTAGCCATACAATCCGCTGCAAAGTTCGCCTCACGAAACGTGTGAAAAAACCTAATAGAATCATACCCTCTCTTAATATTAGTCCACTGATGTTGAGAAAACCATGACACTTTGTCTTTTTGTAGAGCCGTTATCACAATCCCGGAGCAGCCCATTCAAGACCGAAAAGAATACCATATAACTCCCCCAGGTAGTTTGAAATAACACCCAAACCTATGCACATAGCACCAACAACCTCTGAATTTGCATTTATCGCCACCACACCAGCTCCCGCTATCCCTGGATTGCCCCTTGAGGCACCATCAGTACACAGCAGAAGTTAATTTTGATTTGGCGTCTCCCAATAACACTCTTTGGGGATAACATGATTCACCTTTCTATGTATTACACGGAAGTAGTCGAGCAGCTTCAGATCGTCCAAATAATTGTGCATGAATCCTTTCATCCTCACCGAGTACTCATGAACCAAGTTGAACACTCTTTTTTGGAAAAAAGACCAGCAAAGAGTTTTGTTTTCATAAACCTTCTTATTCCTAGTGAACTACAGTTCAGAACGAACTACCAAATTGGTTACTAACCAAAGATCTTTCACCATACGACTACGCAAAGAAGCATTTTTGTAAGAAACAATCAGATTTAAATACGGTTTAATGCCGAAAATACCTTCCATCCAGATCCATGCCCTTGTTGCAAAACTGCATCTCCACAGCACATGCTCAAGAGACTCTTCTGCGTTTTGACACACACTACAGTTCGAAGCCAAGGCAAACTTGAATATACTTTTCACTTTGTCCAATGTTGCACACGCACCAAGCACGAACTTCCAGTTCTGAGCAGCCAGCGATAGATGAACGACTTTCCTCCAAAGCAGCTTCGCTTCCTCCAGCAATGGAAACCTCGCTCTAATGATCTCTCTTGCTGAACTGACTGAAAATAAACCCTTCAAGTCAGGCATCCAGATTTTCTTGTCCCAGCCGACACGTAAGTTTGGCAGCCGATCAAGTGTAACACCCGCACTTGAAAGAATCTCCAAATGTGCCCCTTGCAGATGCCAATTACCCTGCATAATAATATCACTAACCTTTGCAAACCTATCCAGGTCATTACGGTTTAATTTTTTTGCCATAGTCATATTTACAAACCAAACATCATAGTATAACGAAGTTGCTCTCCCATCCCCAATCAAAGATTCTGTATTTTGATCAACGGACTGGAAAACCCAATGAATACCAGGTAAGATAGAAGACTTAACACCAGCTAATTTGATTTTTTCATCCCTGTAAGTATATTTTGACCTCAGGTATCGCGCCCACTTCTTTTTTCAAAGTTTTGATATTCCACCACAGTTTCATGAGAAAAGCGTTGTTCATAGTCCGCAAACTAGTGATACCAAGACCCCCTTCCTTCACCGGGCTGCAAATTTTATCATAACCAACAACGAAAGCTCTAGAAAGGTTCGAATCTCCCGACCACAGAAAATTCCGAATCACCCGATCACATTGTTGAATAAACTTTACAGGCCACTTATACACCGCCATATTGTGTATAGAGTAACTAGAAAGAACTGATTTAACGAGAACAACTCTATCTTGAAAGGAAAGCAATTTACCTTTGAATACCGAGAGTTGGTCCTTAATTAAGCTTGTCCACCACATTGCTGATATGAGCATATTTCACCACTCCCGACATTACGTTAACCCCCAAATAACGGTCAGGGAAATAGGTAACCTCCATGCCTAGATAGTCCGCAATAGAACGACGTATGTTTAAGGAACCACCCCCAAAATAGATCTTGCTCTTTTCCTTACAGACCCGTTGACCCGAAGCTTGCTGGTATTAGGGCTGTCAATGGAAACCGATAATCCTAAATACGATACCGATAATCCGGTTGCCGTTACCGCTACCGTCCGACATAGCGGATAACGGATATCCGATACCGATAAGTTAACGGATAATTCCTTTAGCGGATAACAGCAGTGGAACTAGCATTTCCGTTAGGCTTAGTTCCGTTATCCGATAGCATACAACATTACACCAAATCCTGGTTTTAGCAACGCTTTGATTTTGGGGATGCGCAACGGATATATACGTTGCACCCTTCACAACGTCTATATCCGTTGCGAAATAGGAAATACGTTGCACTAAATATTGAAAAGAAGAATAAAAAATAGAAAGCAGGACGGATATAGACGTTGCACCCTTCACAACGTCTATATTCGTTGTTAACTAGGAAATACGTTGCACTAAATTTTGTTAACGGACGGTAATGGAAAATTATCCGATATCCCGTTAAGTAATGGTAACGGCAATGGAAATGATTTCTTATTTCCGGCGGAAATTAACGGATAATGGATATCCGCTAACTTTTAATGGCAACGGCAGTGGAAGAGGCATTATCCGTTTCGTTAGCATCCATTGATAGCCCTAGCTGGTATGTATCTAACAACTTCACCAAATTTGTTAAACTTTTCATATTTCCTTTACAGAAGATCAGAATATCGTCCACAAAGAATAAATGAGTTGGTGCAATACCATTGCGCTTTACCATGTAGTTCATATCTTTATTTTGGAAGAGCTTAGTGATGTTTCTACTTAGGACATCCTCTATCAAAACAAAAATCAAAGGCGAAAGAGGGTCACCTTGGCGCAAGCCTCTATTAATCTTGAAAAAACCCTCCGGACTTCCATTAAGAAGAATAAAAATACGAGCAGACTTCAAAATTTTGAGAATCCATGTACACTAATTCTCAGAAAAACCATACTTTCGAAAAATTTCCATAACAAAAGGCCAACTAACCGTATCAAAAGCTTGCGAAATATTTAGCTTTAGACCCAGATTACCATCTTTAATTTTAATGTGCAATTCATTAATCATCTCCGAAGCCAGACTAATATTCTCATTAATATTCCTTCCCTTCATGAATGCGACATGCTCTTCCGAGACCAGCTTATCCAAAACTTTACTAAGTCTAGTAGCAAGGATTTTAGTAAAAATCTTGAAAAAGAAATTACTTAAACCGATTGGTCTAAACTTCCTTAAATTTTCCGCACCTCTAACCTTTGCAAGTAAAAGAATGAGACTCGAATTAACTCCATTAGGAATTGTTTTATTTGTCCAGTAATAAATAATAGCATTGAACAAGTCTTGATGAATCAAATCGCAGTGTCTATAAAAACACCCTGAAAACCCATCCGGGCCTGGAGCACTATCCGCCCCCAGATCAAACACTGCCTCCCTGATCTCTTCCCTTGAAGGGACCACATCTAACATGAGACTCTCCTCCAAGTTAATAGTCTCATGAACGTACTCAAATAAATGCTCGTCAATAGGCAGATAAGTCCCATTAAATTTAGACTTATAGTAAGAAACCACATGATTCCTTAATTGCTCCGACTTAGTGATTGTCGTACCCTCATCAGTTAACAACTCCGAGATGGTATTGGCACTCCTTAGAATGTTAATAGAATTGTGGAAATAAGAAGTATTACTAGAACCCTCCAATAACCATTTGTTACGAGATTTTTGTTTGAGCATAATATGTTGTTGTCTTTGAACATCTTGAACCACCACTAAAGCATCTTTCATGACATTGAGTTTAACAAAATCAAAAGTATCCTCATCAGAGTTTCGACTCGCCACTTCAAACTTAATTTGAGCTTGCTTTAGCCGAGCATTAACATTAACAAACACCTGCTGATTCCAAAGTTTCATTGCTACTTTCAAACGTCTCAATTTAAAAGGAAAAATGAAATCAGGATTACCAAACACCGGGGCATTCTAAGAAGCTGCAACCATTCTCAAAAAATCAGGATGCGAAAACCACATCTTCTGAATTCTGAAAGGAGCGCGTCTTGGTCTTTGAGAAGCAAACGGATAACCGATAAGGGTAGAATGGTCGGAAACTTCCCTAGGAAGATCTTTACACCGCCAATTCCAAAACTTTGCCAGCCAAGGTTCGTTTATAATAGCACGATCCAATTTGTTAATAATTCTTCTCCCACCAAATTTCCCATTTGTCCAAGTGAATTTAGAACCCAAGGAGTCCGCTTTGAAAAGATTGTTTTCCTCCATCCAATCACTGAAATCATTAATACAAGAAATTCGGGGTTCTCTACCTCCTTTCTTCTCATCGTTACGAAAAACACAGTTGAAATCCCCCAAGATCAACCAAGGAGTAGTAGAATCCTCCGCAGCAAGATGACTCCAAAGGGACCTTCTAAAATATTGAATATAACTAGCATGAACAAAAGAAATTAAAACCCCTTCTGTTTTCACCGTAATGGCCTGCCTACTCAAATTGATCACCACTGGCTCTTCAATATATTCACTCCAAAGAATCTACAAGTTAGCCACAGAGCTTGTAGAATTATGAATTGCCTTCCTAACAAAACCATCTAAATTTAGTCTTACCATAACCCCTTCTGAATAAGGAATTTTCGGCTCATCTATACAAAGAATAACCGGATTAAAAACTCTCACTAACTCCCGAAGTTTCAAACCTGCTTCCACATTCGCCACCCCATTAACATTCCAATAGAGCACCCGCATCAGGAAACAAATTTTTTTTTTATTAATTAGCTTTGGATTCTTGTTCGGAACCCTTTTTTCAATAACTGGAGTAAAGACCTTGCGAACACGACTTTCATGTTCATTAACTTCCGAATCCGAGTCAGACTTATACTCTGTAGTTCTACATTGTTGTGAAGTACCCTGATGTGTATAAGACATATGCACACGACTAGACTGTCTTTGAAGTTTCAGTCCCAGATCCTCTAATGGTATGTCTAACCATTTAGAGTCCTTAACACCTAAAGCCGCCTTCTCTGGTGAAATTTCTTCATCCCAACTTTCATCCTCTTTATTGAAATTTATTTGGTGAAATAACCACTGTGTTTGCAGATAAAGTATTGTATATTGGAGTATCTGCAATATTAAGAACCACAGCGTCTCTAATGTTGTGTGTAGTTTCAACGGGAGTAGAATCAGAATTAACAATATTCATATCATTACTAGAGTGATTAGTTTTTGCCAATTCACCACTCGTTCCTGACTTAGCAACAGAAGTAGCTAATTCCACCTCAATCTGTATGGTACTCTCACCCACAACATTCTCCCCAACAGCATTTTCCCCAACATCACCTGACTTGTCAACACTATTATTACCTTCGTGATCACCTGACTTGTCAATAACATTGTTGTTTTTATCAATAATTGCATTGCCTCCAGCATCACCTGACTTGTCAACACCACTAGTACCTTCCTGATTGTCATTCTTCTTTCGATTACGAGATCTCTTCGTACCCTTTGCTGCCTGCCACTCCTGATTAGCGTCAGCCTGCACTTCATTTTCCTTTACAGTCTCATCATCCTTTGGTTTTCTTCTACACTCCTTATTAGTATGACCAATAATATTGCAGTGCGAACAGAATTTAGGATGTTTAGGGATATCCACATTTTTCCAGAAAGTATGGCCACCAGCAGTAAGAAGGATCCTGCTAGGATAATGTTTTGCGAAATCCATATCTACCAAAACTGAAGCATAACTTCCAAATTCAAGATTCAGGGTACGTTGGTCAACCACTATCGGATTACCAACCGCTTTACCAATCGAAAGTAATAATCTCTATGTCCATAACTCTGCGTGAAGACCTTTTAGGTGCACCCACACTGTAGCATGTGAAGAATTTTGTCTTTCCGGATCGAAACCAGGGTACCAATCCATCAAACACAACTCTTGTTGATTAACATACCACTTCGTATTTCGGATTCTGGCCTTTGTTTGTTTATCGCTTAACATAACAACGAAGAAACCCTTACTCATGGCCATAAACCTAATTGAATTTGGGTTTAATTTCCATTGGGAAATTAGGCTATTTTTGACTTCCACAAATTTCAAACCAGTGAAGTTTAGTCTTGCAATAAAACTGTATTCAAATGGTTTACATCCTTCCTGGTAGAAATCAGCAGGGATTACCAAAGATGGTTCTCCATTGATTAACGTTGGGTTAGGTAAACTATTTACGTCAACAGTCGAAGGTTGTAAAGTTTGATGTACCTTTACTTTTTCCGCAAAGGATTGAGTATTAGATCCAATCTTAATAGGTAGCTCTGATTCTTCAGCCATCATTAATCGAAGAAGAAACGAAATTTTTTTTTCTCTAAGAAAATCGCCAGACTTTCTCTCTCTTCATTTTTCACTACCGTTCCATAAGCAATTATATACTTAAGAATTATAGTCAATATATGCCTTATGAATTATAAGCAATTTGATATTCATTTAAACACTTAAGAATTTAATCATGATACACATACACAAGTGTTTCAATGATCAAAGATTTCTTAGAGGTTTTTATCAGAGGCATAGCAATGCTAAAAATATTTAAGAAATAAGTCTTTAAGCATCTGCTAAACTTTTACTGGAACCATATAGACAATTCACGAGTCATGGTGCAACAGTTCGCGAACCGAGTTCGCCAACCCTACTCGGGTGGTGAACTCATATGGACACGGTTTGTGAACCGGGTTTGCCAACTTCTTTGCCTTTTACACCAATATGAAAAATTCAGATCACCACGGTTCGTGAACGGTCCCCTTCTGAACTTAAGGTTTGCGAACATGTTCGCCAACCTTCCTGTATTTTAAAAACTCAGATATATCTACGGTTTGCGAACTGGTTCGCCAACCCGCCCTGAGTCGAAATATCATAAGTTCTGAATTTCTCTCTTTTGATATTTGCAACATTCCTAAATAATAAAATCATTGCTTGGGCTACTTTAAAATTGATCCACAAATTAATTCTTGAACAATAAATTGTTTCAAACTAATATTGCTAAGGACCTTTGAACATCTAATGCTTTAGTCATATTTTGAGATGTTTAACAAGACAAGCTTGACTCAAAATTTCTTCTTTGCGACATAGTCATATGACATAGTCTCATAAGATAGAATGGTAAGATATCGAGTAAAATATAATGGTTTGGTCTTAATTTCAAATTTATTATTCAAATATCAGAAGTTCTTAATTTCTCTCTTTTGATAATTGCAACATTCCTAAATGATAAAATCATTGCTTGGGATACTTTCAAATTGATCCACAAATTAATTCTTGAACAATAAATTGTTTCGAACTAATATTGCTAAGGACATTTGAACATCTAATGCTTTAGTCATATTTTGAGATGTTTAACAAGACAAGCTTGACTCAAAATTTCTTCTTTGCGACATAGTCTCATAAGATAGAATGGTAAGATATCGAGTAAAATATAATGGTTTGGTCTTAATTTCAAATTTATTATTCAAATATCAGAAGTTCTTAATTTCTCTCTTTTGATAATTGCATAATTCCTAAATGATAAAATCATTGCTTGGGCTACTTTCAAATTGATCCACAAATTAATTCTTGAACAATAAATTGTTTCGAACTAATATTGCCAAGGACCTTTGAACATCTAATGTTTTAGTCATATTTTGAGATGTTTAACAAGACAAGCTTGACTCAAAATTTCTTCTTTGCGACATAGTCATATGACATAGTCTCATAAGATAGAATGGTAAGATATCGAGTAAAATATAATGGTTTGGTCTTAATTTCAAATTTATTATTCAAATATCAGAAGTTCTTAATTTCTCTCTTTTGATAATTGCATAATTCCTAAATGATAAAATCATTGTTTGGGCCACTTTCAAATTGATCCACAAATTAATTCTTGAACAATAAATTGTTTCGAACTAATATTGCTAAGGACCTTTGAACATCTAATGCTTTAGTCATATTTTGAGATGTTTAACAAGACAAGCTTGACTCAAAATTTCTTTTTTGCGACATAGTCATATGACATAGTCTCATAAGATATAATGGTAAGATATCGAGTAAAATATAATGGTTTGGTCTTCACATACCTTGTGATGAAGTTCTCCAAATGTCTTCGTCGACTTCAGTCTTCGAGGGTGATGTTTGATACTGAACTACCAAATTAAAATGGTTCCTTGTTTATCAAAAAAAGAAAATTCTATTTTTTAATTTGTCTTTTAAGGTTCCTTGTTTCTTACTCACTCCATCCCAAATTAGATAACCTAGTTGTGATTTGCACAATTCTTAAGGGAATGAGGAAAAAAAAGAGATAATTACTAGTAAAATTTAGAAATGACCTATCTTTTAGAAATGATTTATCTTTCAAACTATAAAACGGATATTCGTAAACTTTATACCACTGGAAAACATTTTAAAACACTTACATAACGAATATAAACATAGCTATCAAATTAAAAAGGTAATTTTAGAAATTTTACATTGTTTGATGATATATGTCATCTATTTTGGGACAAAATTTAAAACTAACTAGGTTATCTAATTTGGGATGGAATGAGTATTAGTTACAGCATTTTTTCCTATTTTTGCACTTTAGCCTTTAAAGAAAAAATGGAAAAAAAGAAGAAAAGAAAAGCCTTTACTCCTCCACGACCGTATGAGCCGGTGCGAAGCTTGTGAATCTAGTCCATCGGACTTGGCCTGGTTTTTATTTTTTTAGTCCCCTGATCTACCCCATCGGTAGTAACAAATATTTGGGTTGGAATATCATCTTTCTGAAGACCAAACTACCCCAGTTAAACAAATAAAGAGACATAAAGAATCCCATAATATCCCTTTTTTAGTTTTAGGGTTTCTTTCACGAAAGATCTCCCAGTTCTTTCTCTCAGTCTAACGGTGGTGGTGGTGATAAGAAAGAGAGAGAGAGAGAGAGTGATTATCGTCTCAATCTAGGGTTTTCATATTTAACAGGCATCAGGTTTAAACGATTTCTACTGCAAGATAATGGCGACCATTGTCATAACTTCTGAAGAAGATCCATCACTCACTACTGTTCGTTTCACTTCCGAACATACTTGGGCTGATGCTGGTCCTGAGGTAATAATTTCAGATCCAACTTTTAAAATTTCTCTTCATTCATTATTCTATATTCCTTCTGATTCTATTTTAGGGTTTTGTTAGACCGAAGAATCAAAGTATGAAGGCAGTAAAATTGTGATTTAAGGGTTCTTCTACAGTTTATAAGCAATTTTTTTGGTTCCCAATTTGGTTATTTGATGATTTTTAATCCCCGTCTATTTTTTTTTTTGATGCTAAGGTTCTGGCGGAAGAAGTTTCTGTACTATGTAGAGAGGCAGAAACATTCATAGCGAACGGTCAAAATTTGGATTTGGTTACTCTTATGCTCACACCAGCAGACTTGATATTTCCAAAACTTTCTGAAAAGGGTACGTTTTCTTTATTCCTGTTCTAATTTATTTTAAGAGATCTGGTTGAGCTAATGGTCATCGGAATAGCATGATGACATTAGCTGTCGTTAAATACCCAAGCAATACCATTAAGCGCAAAGGTCCTTACAAAGAAAAGCTAAGTCTGTCTCCCCTACGACAGACTGCAAAAAGAGGTGGGAGACGAAGTGGGAGACTAGACGAAGTAAGACATAATTTCCCATTCTAGCTGCCTTTGCAAGTTGTTCACCCTTGAATTTGGTTCTCATTGCTGGAGGGATAGGCTAAACAATAAAAACAATCTTGTCCAGTTAAGATTTTGATTGGATTCATAGGTTAATTTAGTTCCCTTCTGGCTCTGGCCCTCTCAAATGTGATAGTAATGAACTACTACTCACTTTTTCTTTGGTAGCGTTTATGTTATATATTCCCACTTAGTTTGTTAAGAGTATTTGTATTGTAATTATACTTGCTTGATTTGCCTGTTTGGATTTGGTGAACAATTTGCTAGTGTTGTTTGCAAGTGTCAGGTTAGTTCTAATTGGAACTGTTTCTTAATCTCATTTGCAGATCTTGAGTGCATTTTCACTATAATTTGCAACCTTGTCACAAAAGCTACAAGTTTGAATGAAGAATTAGAGATGGCGGAACGTATTTCTGTTAAAGTTTGTCAACAACCAAATGACAAGCCTGCTCTCCGCCTGAAGATGTAATACCAATTCATTGATTATAGTTAGGTTCTACCCTGGGATTATATGACAGTGTCTTACGTTCTTACTTTATTGATACAGCTTATTCAATCTGTACAATCTTCTGGAGAACCCGTACAGCAAATTCTATGTTTACATGAAAGCCCTTGATTTGGCGGTCAGTGGCAAAGTTACGGAAAACATCGTACCATCTTTCAAAAAGATGGATAGCTTCCTGAAAGAGTGGAATATCGGAACAGTGGATCAAAGAAAACTCTTTCTTACAATCTCCAATGTGTTAAAGGAAAATAAAAGGTAATGAATATGAATGAATGATTCTTGTCAGCCTGTCAGGCATTGGTCCCATCCAAAAACCAAGCACCTAGGGAGTCCTTTTTTTTAGAATGGTGCTATAATATTGGAATGGTTCTAGTCTATAATTAATGTTCCAGTTGGTATACGAGAAGGGCTTTCTATAATGTAACCTTTTTTTTCAGGGATAAGACTTATGGTCTTATTGAGTAGTTTATATTTATTATTTTCGTTGTTTCACATCTGGTTATTATTATTTTCAGAAGGGTCTAGTTTGATCAATGAAGCTCTATGCCACTTGAGCATATTGCTTTTTGTTTTAATTAGGATTGAGGACATTTGAATCTTATTTTGTTTTCAGCATGTCAAAGGACTCATTCAATTTTCTTACCAAGTACTTGGCAACTTTTTCGAGTGACGATGCAAATATCATGAATGAAGCTAAAGGAGGAGCTGTCCGTGCTGTTATGGAGTTTGTGAAGGCTCCTGACATGTTTCAGGTATCTTGCATGTAAATTTTGTAGTTATTTTATGATTCTCATCTGATTAAAATACATGTTCCAAAGAATATGTTTGCGGGCATGTATTGTACCTTACAACCTTCTTTCTTTGGTGGCATGCGTAGGATATGATTTTAATTTGCTGTCAGGTTGTTAATTTTTATAATTAGCTTCCAATGATATATCTTATTGTTGTTCTAGACATGGTCTTTGTCAGTTAATTTGCTTCCTTCTATATGTTTTTTTTTCTTTTTCTTACACGCATTAATTGTCATTTTTCTTTTCTTTTATATGGCAGTGTGATTTGTTAGATATGCCGGCTGTAGCACAGTTGGAACAAGATGGAAACTATGCATGGGTTTATCAGCTTTTGAAGATTTTTCTTACTCAGAGGCTGAAAGCATACATAGCTTTTCAAGCAGAAAATGATACTGCAATGACTGAATCTGGTATTATTTTGCTTATTTCAAGAAAAATAGTGTAGAATGTGACGAAATCCTGTTACCTGTTTATTTGTTCTCTTATTAACTTTCTTGTGCAATGCAAGGTATTGTCTTTGAAGATTGCATGACGAAAATGAGGTTGCTGTCATTGGCTGATCTTGGCTCAAATGAGTCCGGTGAAATTCCATATGCTATGGTAGCGAACACACTTATGGTAAGCATCTCGTATCATTTCCCCCCCCCAGTTTCCAGCTATAAGCCACGAGTTTACTATGTCACATATCAGGTCTTACTGTTTTGCAGATTCAAGATGATGAGGTGGAAGAATGGATAGTTAAGGCAATCGCTGCAAAACTACTTGACTGTAAGATGGACCAGTTGAATCAAACTGTAATTGTAAGGTGAGTTCGAGTTTTTCTGGTCTTACGGTTAACTGCAAGTACTGTTTTTGACCCCAATTCCAAAACTCAAATTCTTGATAATGTTAATGAATGAATATTGGCTAATACATCTGTTAATGAATATTGATTTGGTGTGCAGTCGTTGTTCAGACCGTCTGTTCGGGCCAAACCAGTGGGTAGCCCTTCGATCAAAGTTATCCATGTGGAGGGTAAGCGACTTATTTTTTACCCGCTGTCACTTTTTTTAGTCGTTGTCAATTACTTGTTTGAAAACATATCTTTGGAATTTACTCGTTTCTATGTCATGCTTTCAGGGTAATATTGCAAATGTTATAACCACCATTCAAGCTAACAAGTTAGTTGAAGATGCCTCTCAAGTAACAGCGCAAGGGGTGGCATGATAACCCATCAGTTGTCAACTGGTTTCGACCTTCTATTCAATTTTGTTTCAGAACTCGTTTGCACCAATTTTTAAGGCGAGGTTGTTGACATACTAAAGAATATTAAAATATATTTCCTTTCATGCGATGCCATTGCCACATTTGTGTAAGAAATAGCTTAATTACAGAGTTCCCTTTAGTTACATATATCAGTTCACTTTTCCCACAATTGTCCCGCCTCTACTAAGGTCAAACAAATCAGTGTGACCTGACCCATAAAATTATCAGGTGCCAGTGTTTACTACCTAAGAGTAATGATATTTTTGATATTTTTGTTCTTGGAGAGGGATTACACCCCTGAAGAGACGTCAAGTAAACAAAGACCTAAAAGATGATGAAATAAATTGATCGAACTCATTCAAGGGCACATCAACCAAGATGATTCAACAATTATTAAGATTAGATTAATCGAGATGACCCAACTATCATATCACGGGGCTGCCTCATTTGGAATTATGGGTGCCAAAAGAAGTTTTGTCCGTACTTCTTACTCTCTCTTTCACCGTCCTCTATTCCATTTTGCTATGTTTCAAAATTATGTCCATATTTTATTTATAGTCATATTTTTCCAATGAAATCTCTAATATATTCTTAAGTTTTTATATTTATAAAATCTTTTCTAATGTGATCCAATCTAAAATATTAATGAAATTTGTGTAATTAAGGAAACAAATATATCCTTCATTCATTTTTATATTTCCTATTTTTATTACTAACAGTTTTATTAAAATAAATTAGGCAAGTAATTAAGGGTAGGCATGTAAACTACTATGGTTTCCTTAATATCTTGACAAAGTCAAAGCGGACTGTCTTTTTGAAATGGAGGGAGTAGTTAGAAGATAATCTTCTTTTTTTTATGTAAAAGGTAATATATTTATTAAGAAATAAAGTACATAAGATTTACAATGTCCTTTTTTTCAAAAATATTGGACATCACACTATTTTGCGATATCCTAAGCTAAATTTGGGTTGAGAAGTGCTGAATATATTTTATACGAGCTTCCTTTGCTATGTGGTCCGCTGCGGAGTTGTATCTTCTATTAATATATTTCACCTGAGCTTGAGGGAGTTTTTGCAAAATTGTTTGAATCTCTTTTATGTTGTTTTCTGCGCTCCAATCTGGAATCTTGCACTCCATTTTGATGATCTCTGGTAACATTTTGCAGTCCGTAACTAAGGTGACACTTAATAAGATATTCTCACTTAGCCAAGAGGAAGCTTTTAGTAAAGCTTTTGATTCTGCATGAAAATCTGAAGACGCCATTTCTGATCCAGCTGCAATGTGCATGAAAGTCTCGTCTTCCGCCGAGTATAAAATGAAAGCATATCCCATGGTTGAATTTTCCTTTTTGTAGGCTGCATCTATGAACACTAAATTTTACCATTTTTCATTGAAATCCATACTATTCTGAATTCTTTTACTCTTTAGAACATTATCTTGAGGGTATTGTTTTATGAATTTTTTGATTTGCTCTATGAGAGAGTTTGGGTTTGGAATTATTTTGTCAAATACAACTGAGTATCTATACTTCCAGATGAACCATGAAATAGTTGCAATCTTATCAGAGTAGTTAGTGAAATCTGGTCTTGTAATCCACTCTTTAATCCAGTTTGCTATAGTATCTGTATTAATTCTTGTGTTCACTGCTTCCAAAGAGAAACCAAACCAAATAGCTCTAGAAAACGGGCAAGTTCTAATTAGATGTTGCTTTGTTTCTTGGACTTGGGTGTTGCACATTGGGCAATCCGTATTAAAATATTTATTGTGCGCTCCTAGTCTTGCATTTGTTGGGAGAGCTTTCTGAGCTAACTTCCAAATAAATAATTTGGTCCTTGGAATCACCTTAATTTTCCATATTTTTTGCCAAGGAAATTCACCTGAGTTGTTGTTTTCTTGGTCATGATTAGCAAGGAAGTTATAAACATTCTTCGCCGAGAAAATTCCATAGGGGTGGTGTTGCCATCTAATCTTATCTTGTTCTTGACTGTTTGGAGAAATGGCTTGAATTTTTCCTTTTATATCAGGTGTGAAGATATTATCGGGTTTATCTTGATCCCAACTTTCTTCTTGCGTAATCAGTTCACTTACCCTTTGTGGAACATGCTCTGGAGTAATCATGGGTTGTTGAATTATGTCTTCAGAAGGTACCCATTTATCTTCCCATATTTTTATCGACTCTCCATTTTTGACTTGCCAAACAAAGTGACCTCTAATAAGGTTTAGACCTTTTTGTATGCTTGTCCAAATCCAAGATAGAATAGAGGTCCTAGAAGCTTATAGAGGGTGATTATTAGGAAAATATTAGCTTTTAGCAATCTAGCCCACATTTGATCGTGTTCTGAGATAAGTCTGCTGGCTATCTTTGTGAGGAGAGCAATGTTGAATTGATGTGGATTTTTAATTCTAAGACCTCCTTAGGAAATTGGTTTACAGATGCTGACCCAAGCATTAAAGTAACCTCCTCTTTTTTTGGGTTTATCTTTATTCCACCAGAAGTCTCTTTGGATTTTACCCATCTGGTCTAGAGTTTCCTTAGGAAGATCATGGATTTTCATCTGGTAAGTTGGGTAACCTTGTAGAACGGATTTTATCAACACCGTTCTTCCCTCTTGCGAGAGTAATTTTGATTTCCAACCTTGAAGAGTGACATAATATTTTTGTAGGAGTAGTTCGAAATCTTCTTTTATTTTTTTTATCAAAGAAGAGGGGGGTTCCTAAGTATTTATCATTTTTTGTCATCACTGGAACTTTTAAGATTTTAGCGATAATTTTCCCATGTTTCGGATGAATTCTATGACAGAAGTATATTCCGGATTTCTGAAGATTTACCATTTGACCCGTAATTTTTCCAAATCTGGATAAGATATCTAGTAAGTTTTTTGCTTCCCCTAAATCAGCTTTTGTGAATAGAAAGCAATTATCTGCAGATAAAATATGGGAAATATTGGGGGCATTTTAGTTTATTCTCAGACCAGATAATTTCCTTTCCGAAATCGCCTTTTCTAGAAGCCTAGATAGAATCTCCATGCAGATTTGGAAAAGATAAGGGGAGAGAGGATCAACATGTCTAAGCCCTCTAGAAGTTTTGAATGTTGGGTCCGGAGAACCATTTAAAAGGATGGAGATGGAAGTGGTAGATATAAATTGCATTATGAGATTAATCCAGGAATTGCTAAAACCTAACGATGTAAGAGAAGATTTAATGAAATTCCATTCCACCCTGTCAAACGCTTTAGAAAGGTCTAATTTGAGAGCAAAGTGACCTTTTCTAGCTTTTGAGGTTTTCATTGTGTGAATAAGCTCATGTGAAATGATAATATTATCCGTGATTTGTCTACAGGGGAGAAAAGCTGATTGGTTAGGAGAAATTATCTTATTAAGAATAAGTTTAAGACAATTGGAAAGAATTTTGGATATGATTTTGTACATGGTATTACTCAGGCTAATGGGTCTAAAATCAGCTGGGGTTTGAGGAGTGGATATTTTTGGGATTAGAGTTACGAAAGAGTAATTTAAATTAGGGTCTAAGGTTCCGGATTTAAAGAAATCTTGAACAGATTGAATCATATATGGACCCAATATATCCTAATTGGATTTAAAGAAGCCTGGTTGAAATCCATCTGGACCAGGAGCTCCCTATTGATTCATATTAGAAATTGTGTTCCAAATCTCTTGTTTTGAGGGGATAATGGTTAGTGAAAAAATTTCCTCAGCAGAAATACAAGGTTTTATTATATTGGATAAATCTTCAATGTAATTTGGTATCTGTTAAGTGCTTATATGGGAGAAATGGTTAATCAAAAGGGAGTTGATTTTATCTCTATCAGAAATCCAAAGACCCGAAGGTTCTCGAAGAGAGTGGATTGCATTTATTCTTTTTTCTATTTGAAGCAGTCGTGTGAAAATATTCGGTGTTCTGGTCATATTCCTTAAAGAATTTATCCCTAGAAATTTGGTGGTAATAATCATTCTTAATTTTGTACCAATCACCTAATCCTGCTTGTAGTTTTCTGATTTTTTCTAGATTGGAAGAATAATTACCAGATTTATGGAGAGAATCAATTCTATTATTTAGGGATTTTATATTTTTGTGTATATTTCCGAAAACATCTGAATTCCATTGAGACATGTCGAAGAAAGCAGTTGAAGTTTGGAATAGATGTTTTTTTTTCTGATCACTACTTGAATGTATGGTCCAGGAATTTGTCACCATAGAAGAAATATATGGATGAGAGAGCCAGGATCTAATGCATCGAAAAGTTTTTTTTAAAAAATTTGCTTTTCTGGGTGAGAATATATCAAGAGCGGAGTATGATCTGAACCAACTCTAAGGAGGTGACTTACCTTAGTGTTAGGGAAGTTTTGTATCCGTTGAAAAGAGGTAAGGGCTCTTTCAATTCTTTCACAAATATTGGCGTCACCTTGTATGTTATTTGACCCTATAAATGGAGCTCCCTCATAGCATGCATCCTGTAGTCCCATGGATTCGATAGTCTGAATTAAGAAAGACTTGCTGCTAGAGCTAGATTTGTTTCCACCTTGCTTCTCGTCCGGGTCTAGTATCACATTTAAGTCTCCAATAAGGAGCCAAGGTTTATTGATCTGCTATGCAATGTTAGCAATATATGACCATTGTTCTATTTTGTCTTCCGATTCCACTGCACCATAAACACATGTAATTATTACTTCCTTCTCTCCTATTTTGCTATCAAAGTGACATACATTTAAATCCCGGTTTAATTGGGGGCCATCAGTTTTAATTGGGGGCCAGCACTAGATGACAAAAGGTCTCCCAATCCTAATTTGGGTCACCCCTTATAATTTTGTTTCTTCTAAATGGCTAAAATGCCCCTAAATA
This sequence comes from Papaver bracteatum, assembly GCA_023529315.1. Taxonomy (NCBI): domain Eukaryota; kingdom Viridiplantae; phylum Streptophyta; class Magnoliopsida; order Ranunculales; family Papaveraceae; genus Papaver; species Papaver bracteatum. Next base: position 5,114,943 of record JAJJWX010002605.1, on the reverse strand, counting down.
ATTAGTGATCATCTTAATTAATTAGTGATAATCTTACTTAATTAGAGTTTAACTTTTTTTTTCTTCAACTTTTTTGTTTTTCAACTTTTTTGTTTATCCATGTGTATGAAAAATCGCTGAGATCATGGATATTTTCCCCCCCAGATCCATATGAAAAACCGTCATGGTATTGAAGTGGTTCATTGACGACGCTAAACAGTCGTTAATGTTTAGACTGTTTCATTGACGACTCTAAACAATCGTTATTTTTTTTATAAAAGAGTCATTATCTGACTGCTGTAAATAATCGTTAATGTTTCGACAGTTTCAGTGACGACTCTAAACAGTCACTAATGGCGGAAATGTACGATAGTTTGTAGTCGTCATATAAATATCAATACCCTGACGATCCTTTGGAAAGGTCGTTATTGTTTTTATTATGTATATGGCGACCCTTAAAGTCGTTATTATCTTTGAAGGGTCGTTAATTAGGGTTTGATTTGAAAAAACAAAAAAAAAATTAGTCAAGGGTAAAACAGTATTTTCATAATCGGATGAATACACCCCTGAAAATTTTGGGGTGCAAATAAAATGTCATGGCCCCCAATTAAAACTTATGGCCCAAACCAGGATTTAAATTTGATGATATCAAATGCATTTCTATATTATTATGCCACGCAACTGCTAACCCTTTTGCGATTCCCACGGAAGAAACAATAAACCAATCAGAGAAATGAGAATTAGAAAAAAAAGGCTTCATTCTAGTCAAATGGGCTTTAGTTTCAGCTAGAAAGATAATATCTGGCTTGAAATAAGAGTTAAGATGATTGAAATGGTCCTGATTTATTGGAGTCCCAATTCCTTGAACATTCCAAGAGAGGATATTCATAACTAAAAACAGAAGCAAGAAAATCAGGGCACTAAAAGAGATTGTTAAGATGGACCAAAGCAAAAAGATCATAAAAAATGGATTAGAAAAACGCAATGAAAAACAGAAAACCAAAAGGAATGGCACTGGAAAAGCTTTAGGAGTTCCTAGTATAGTGAACATAGAAGGAATAAGTAAATCAAAGATTTAAATAGGTCTGAGAAAGCTAAATTCAGAGATGGGTAAAGAATCTCCAAATCAGTAGGCTAGAATGAGACTAACAAAACTGCACAAGTTTGAGCAGCACCAAAAACAAGTAACAATGATCTAAGTCAGTTAAAAATGTAGATACAAACTTCTCAGTAAGTATCACTATATCTAGATAAGGCAAAAGGAGAATTAAAAATCAGCTCAACACAGATATGTAGTATCAAAAATAAGATCACATACATAGTTTAAACTAAAGATTACTCAGAAATTCAAGTAACCAGAGGAAGACTAAGAAGAAGAGCTACAAACTAGATTTTGAATTTACAAAAGATACATGAAAGCTATATTACAGAGAACTAAAGACTAAAGCTATGTTACAAGAAGCTAATAACAAGAAATGGAAACAACCCCCAAAAAACAAAAGCTATGGACAAAAGATAAAGCTAATTACAAGGCAGGAAACTAGATATCTAGCAAAAATTACATAGGCCCTGATGGTTTCCTGTTGCTATATTTCACGATATGGCTATTCACTCAGTTGTTTGAGATAGGAGAATTATCTTTTCCTTGGACTGAATCTGAGCTTGTCTGTCCTTTGAACCATTGGTGTGGGTATTCCATAAGAGTGACAAATGGTTCAATAACTATAACATCTCTAGCATCAGCTGTTGCAGTGTTTCTATCAACTTCATTTAATCTCAATCTTTTAGAGGCTGGCAAATTTCTGTCTTCATGGAAGTATTTCTCCATTGTGCCAATTGTTCTAGTAGTCTTGTTCAGATGAAGAAAGTAGATGCTATGATGAGGATACTACACTCTTTGCTGCTGACCTCTCATTACTAGGTAAGAATGGAGGGTCCAAGAAGTCCAACATGTTATGCACTTGCTGAAAATCTACTTGTTGAGAGCTTTTATCTTCTTGACTTGCTATCTCTTCATCAATTTCCCTCTTAAGGTCAGTGAAAGTGACCTCTGAAGCTAGAGTACTAGTTGAATAAGAGGATAAAGAGTCTTCTGACCATTCCATACCTTCTTGCACCATGGCTGTGTGGACTTCCATATTTTTATTTTCAAAGGCTTCTTGATTCTGAATTTCAGCTTCTTGTTGTTGTTGCAGGGCTGCCATATATGCATCCTTTTCATCTTGTTGTATTTAAGCTTGTTGAATTTTAGCCTATTGTTGTGCAAGCTCAAGTATTGCACATTCACTTATCTTATGGCCAATCAGGTCACAAAAACCACAAAACAGTGTTGGGAGGTTATGGAATTCAAAGCTCACCCCATTGTAAAAGCCAAGAGCATTTTCAGCATTAATCGAAAAACTAATTGGTGCTCTAATATTAACTAAAGCTTTAACATTGATAGAAAACCTTCCATCATGATGGCGATGAGGAAAACCAAAAGATGTAATATGACCATTGACAGAAAGGTATCTTCTTAAGTTTGCACTAGTAACTTGCTCAGGGAAAAGATTGTGAATGGTGATTAAAAAAAACATTTCCATGGTTGGAAACCAGTTTCTAACATCATCAGTGATTTCTATCTTTTTGATACAAAAAAGGTCCCCAAAATCTCTTCTAGTATCTAAGGATAAAACACGATTCATCTCATGCTCATTTTTAAATCGAATGAGAAAAACAACAAATCTACTTTTACTAGGTCTCCTAACAGAAATCCCACCCTGAATTTTCCAAAGAAAAATAAAAGCATTCCTAATATCAAAGTTTTTTCTATTAGCAGGAATGGGTGCTATGAACCTGCCAAAAGATGTGCTGGTCCATAAACACCTATTGTTTTGATAACGATATATGATTATTTGACTCAGAACAAATCACTACCATTGCTTAAAATCAACGAATTGTGCAGTTGATCAGAAAGTTGAGACACATCACCATGCCAAGCACACATGATGATACAGACAAATCAAAGTATAACTTAAAGCCACAGAAGAAGATGCAGAGAGATTTAAACCAAATACAGGTAAAACAACAACTAAAATTAAGATTAATAAACTTGCAGAGCATGAGATACAAAACTTTGGGTATAGGAAAACCCAACACATAAAGTTTAAATAGGAGGAGAATTGATTGGGGCGCAAGGAAATCAAAGATAATCTTCAAGGATTTAGTTCCCAATGAAAACATGATTACGGGTGTTGATGGTGGTTTTTAGTTCAGGGTCAACATTGTAAAACTATGTGTTTAATTCGCTTTCATCCTACAAAGGAACAAAAGCTATTTGACAGTGATGAATGTTCTTACTTATATGTGTATTGAGTAATTCGACACATTTATGAAATTTATCAGAATGGTGCATCAATCCCAGATATTCTATAAAATTCAACCTATTGCATTAGTAATTAATACATTGACCTGCCCGGTATTTTCCTATGCTATGCTATGTTCTAAACCGAACTCTCATTATTGACATGACATGACGATGGAGTGTTCACTCTCAGCAGGGTAACGTGAATCTCCCGAAGTGCCAATATTGAGATCCGCATAAAAATACCCACACGGGCTATATTACTCTCTGAAAAAGAGAATCTCATATCAACACGCTTTTAAGTCATCTCGATCTTGCTTGAATTCCTTAAGTAAAACCTAGACTGTCCATATCAGTTTCAGAAACGATCACAGCCACACAATTTGGCCGTATAAATTAACAAGCTTAGACGAACCCTGACAGGAATGGGAAATCATCATGATAGCCATCGGCGGGCCCACTAATGTTCCGACCATTCAGACTTTTCCCATTCACCTCCCAGCGCCGTCAAACGCCAACACTAAGTAGGGTGGTCGCGCTGGTTGAAAGGAGATCGATTGAGCTAGACTGTCCAAAACAGTCTTAAACACATCGCAACCGTCCAACTTTGCCAGCCTTGTTGGACGGCTTAGATTTCTCCACGAATGATTAGGGAAGTGCTAGCATGTACATTCGCGGCCTAACTTCTCCCTTGGTCGATCGACCTCTCCATGGAAAAACCAAAGCATACCAAATCGTTTTCCCAAAGTAGCTTAAACGCGCGGCCTTTAAAACCCTAAATTCAATAAGCGACGTTACACAGCTGCCGCTAATCAAACATATCCGTCAAACTTCTCCGGTCTAGTTGGACGGCTTAGATCGTGTTTTAAATGATCAAGGAGATGCCAACGCGTTCACCATCGAACCAACTCCACACGTGGTCGATCGACTTGCTCATAGCAACACCAAAGCGCATCAAAACTCTGGCCCAAAGGAGCGTGAACACGCTGTTTAAAAAACCTAAAGTTACTTTACGGCAATATATTACTGCCGCAAATCGATCTCGACCACTCATCTTCGCTAACTGATTTGAGTGGCTTAAATTTAACTTCAAATGACCCCGAAGACATCAACGTGATCACTGTCGACTCACATTCACATGTGACCGACCGGCTTGCTCGAGCTAATGACCAAAATATCGAATCGCTCTCCCAAAGAGGGTTGGCCGTATGGCCCCCTAAACCCTAAAATCACGTCAATGGCAATTTGAAAATGCCGCTATTGATCACAACCATCTAACCTCACCAGCTTAGTTGGATGGTATAAATTTATTTTTAGATAACAAGCAAAGCAACATTGTGAAGACTGGCCATCCTTCTTCCACATGAGGCGATCGACCAAGTAATGGCGTACCCCAAGAGCTACCAAACGATCACCCAAAGATAGTCGATCACGCTTTCACTTTTAAGACGCTTATCCGCGACTTATTCAATCAAGCTAAAAAATAATGATGCTTCATACACATCGAATAATTTGAGCTGCTTCACATGCGTCGAATACATACATATTTTATTTTGGCCTCATAAACAACTTAGTCATTTCACCTAATAGCACCATGATATTATTAGAGGCAGGTCCCACGAATTGACCCTTCCATTCAAGACATCAAACATGTCATGAACTGGGGGATGCTTACTGGGGTATTGGTCTGGCGGTTTATGATGTGCACCGTGCATTGTGCTCATTATGAGAACGTGTTAGGAAAATACGGATGGTTAACAATGATGGAGTAGTAGGTGAAGGTGTGATCACGCAAGGCCCACCACCTCTTACACAACTCCATTACTCTACCACTTAACTTTCTCCACTTCCTACGAGATGAGGGTTGCGCTCAATGACTTGTATAAATAGGTCATTCACCTACAGAAAAAACCAAGTGTTGTAACCACCGTATCCAAAAACATCAAGAACTCATAACTTGCATTATTCATGCCAGTTCAATATTCAGATACAAGTCATAAACAACCAACACCTTCACAATCTCAAACACCTTCTCCGCTTCCCTCCCTAAGATCAACCCTTCTCCTTCACCTTGTGACCGAATTGAATATGAAACGACCATTTCTTGGTTTAGGCCAGAGTCTTACAGATTGATTTCTTGAACCTAAAAGCACTCCCGTGTAGTTCATTTGTTTAGGGTTTAGACTCGTTTCCCATCAACACACCCCAAATTACCGAAAACAGTAGAATCAGTTTTCACCCATAAATAATTGGCGACCATAGTGGGAGATTAATCTCTCGGTTGCAAGATCGAATTTTAATTTTATTTCAATAAAATGGTTGGTATTAGGGTCGATTTAACTCCAAACTCCGAGGGGAATCCCTCAAGTGTTGACGTTTCTCCTTCCGGCGCTGTATCTGATCGCACGACCAATTGAGGAATCCCGACCTTGGAAGAATTGGCTCGAGTACAGGAAATTTACACGAGGAAAATGGAAGTGATGAGAGAGGCGATACAACACATACTCAATTTCCTCGTCAAGCTCGCATCATATTTAAGCGGCTTCCCCGCTCCAGAAATTCCAACGATAGGGACTAACTCTTCACCCGATGACCGTCCTCAAATCAATAGCTTCACCACCAACCAACGGCCAGTGGACCAGGAGGCTGCGTATTTAGTAGAAAGTTTGTGTGAATTTCTACACCTCTCAAAGGACCAACGAGTAAAAACGTTTGCTGCAATCAACCAAATAGCTCTGGACGCACATATGGCCCCTTCGCGCAATCGAGCCTTGGAAACATCAGAGATGTCCATAAACAATGTCATGTTTACCAAAGATGACATGATGGTAGATGAGGGTCATAATAGAGCATTGCGTATTACTACACACATTAAGGGTTCAGAATTCATAGAGCTCTTATCGACACCGGAGCATCCTCGAATGTCATTACTCTTAAAACTCTCAGGATGGCCAACGTTTGACAGGGCAAAATCATATGACAACCTACCATGATGACGGACTTTAAAGGAAACCAAACCAGCACATATGGGTATGTTAATATGAATATATCAGTAGGACCTGTCCATTCGAGAAAAAAATTCAAAGTAATAGAAAATAAGCCAGATTACCATATGATACTAGGGAGGCCATACCTCCACGATAATAAAATCGTTCCTTAGACGTATCACCAATGTATGAATACCATGATGAATGAAGAAGTTGTTCACATCCCTACGTCGTTATCTCCTTACGTACCGATTTGCGGCGTGAAGCTGTTTGAGCCGAAGGAGAATTCACAAAATCCATTAAATAAAGTTTACTGCACGCCGCTCTCCACATGGACCTCAATCCAGGAGGAGGACCGTCTCACATCACTAAGCAGAGAGACAATGGGGCCTCCACTAGTAGGGCATGCCAACTCTTATTCAAACGAAGGATCAGAACGTCTCCATGCTAAGACAGAATGAACCTTTATGGCAAATAATGACCAGAAGGGGAAAATCGTATACCGTCACCGCTGTTAGAAATTAGCAGGGGAGACTCTCACTCGGTCTCTCCGCCCAACGAAATGCAACAAAAATGACAAACTGCAAGAATAAGTACCGGATGCTCCATGACAATTACAGGATGGCACTGACTCCAAGACGGACGAGTTCGAAGTGATCGACATCGGGATAAAAAATCTCCGAGACCTATGTCCATCAGTTCGACTTTACGTGAAGACGAACACGCAAAGCTTGTGAATCTTCTTAAGGAGTATCAAGACATATTTACATGGACGTATGAGGAAATGCCCGGCTTGGATGAAAAGCTGGTCACTCATCATCTATATATAAAGTCTAGATATAAACCGATGAAGCAATCTCCAAGGAAATTCAGGCACGACGTAGAGGAGCAGATCAAGATCGAGATTCAAAAGCTGTTGATTGCTGGCTTCATCAAGTCCATTCATCATCCTACCTGGTTAGCCAACGTGGTTCCGGTAATGAAAAAAATCAGCCAAATGAGATGTTGTGTCGATTTTAGAGATCTGAACAAATGCTGCCCCAAAGATGATTTTCCTCTTCCCAACATTGACATGCTAGTAGATGCTACCAGCGGACATGGCAAGTTCTCTTTCATGGATGGATACAACGTCTACAACCAAATAAAAATGTATGAACACGATGCAAGTAAGACAACTTTTCGAACTCCTCTCGGAAACTTTTACTATACTGTGATGCCTTTAGGTTTGAAGAATGCTGGTGCTACCTATCAACGCGCCATGACTGTAATTTTTCACGATATGATGCACAAGCAAGTCGAAGATTATGTAGAAGGCATAGTGGTCAAGTCGAAGACTCGTGCATCCCATACATATATTCTACGACAAGTGTTTAAAAGGTGTTGTGAGTACAAATTAAGATGAACCCTCTGAAATGCGCTTTCAGAGTTTCTTCTAGAAAATTTTTGGGATTCCAAGTCACCTCTGAAGGAATCAAGGTCGATCCAACCAAAACCAAAGCTATCCTCACGATGCCTCCTCCACAAACCGTGAAAGAACTCCAAAGCTTCATGGGCAAGGTAAACTATATCCGACGATTCATACATGGTTTGTCCCAACTCATAACTGCATTCACCCCTCTGTTGAAGAAGGGAGCGAGCTTCATTTGGAGTACAAAGCAACAAGAAGCATTTCGGAAGATCCAAAAAATATTATCGTCGCCCACCGTTATGAAATCTCCCATACAAGGAAGAGTGTTATACCTCTACACTGCTTCTAGTGACACTGCTATCGGGGCCCTCCTCGCTCAGGAAGATGATGAGGGGATTGAACATCCTATATACTACTTCGGCCGTATGTTGAGAGATGTTGAAATCAGATACCCAAAAGCAGAGAAGGCATGCTTAGCCCTAGTTCACGCTGTGGAGAAATTCAGACATTATTTACTGTCGAATAAAATGGTGTTAATAACCAGAGATGATCCTATCAAGTTCTTACTCTCGAAACCAGCCTTGATAGGAAGACCGGCCAAATTGCTACTTCAAACGTCAGAGTTTGATATAACATGTGGTCCTACAAGAGCTATCAAAGGGCAAGCGGTGGCAGATCTTCTAGCAGCATTCCCAGGAGAAAGAACCAACGCGCTGCATGAATACCTTCCTGGAGAATTTACCGAAATATCTTTTGTCAAATAAGAGGCGTGGCTATTGTATTTCGACGGTTCCATTATGCCCATCAATAATACTGGAGGATCGGGCATAGTTTTAGTGTCTCTAACGGGCGAAGTCTTTTCACATTATTTCAAATTGGACTTTCAATGCACCAACAATTCGGTAGAATACGAAGCTTTCCTCATAGGATTGTCACTATCCAAGCAAGCAGGAGCCACACACCTGGAAGTAAGAGGTGACTATAAGTTTCTGGTCAATCAGATAAACGAGATCTACTCACTCAAGGAGGTAACGCTGGCCCCTTACAGATCCGAGGCGAAAAAGCTTTTGAACTATTTTTCCGATATAACCATAACCCATATTGGTCGCAATAAAAATAAACATGCCGATTGCCTAGCCACGTTGGCCTCGAAGCTGCAATTCGAAGGATCAGAAGAAACTTTAATTGTGAAGAGACGGACTGTAGCGTCAACATGGCTTGCACAATCTAAAGATGTTGAAATAGACGACCGGAGGAATCCTATCATTCAAGATCTAAATAGTTCACTCTCCAAAGGAAAGGTCGGACTCAAAACCCTGCAAAGCTTTTTCATGCTTCATGGAGTGTTGTATCACTGGAATCCAGATGGGTCTCTATCAAGATGCCTTTGAGACGAGGACGCATAGCTACAACATAAACGCATTCACAACGAAGTTTGCGGACAAACGTTGGTAGTGACTTTTTATCGATGTCTACAGCGCCTTGGCTTCTACTAGCCAGATATGGAGACTCAATCTCGATCACTCCAAGGGTCTTGTACCAATTTTCAAATACCGCCACACCAATTGGAGGTTTTCAACGTGAGCCGTACTGGAGACTGGCGAGAGCCATATGTCAATTACCTTTGTGACAGAGTACTCCCTGCAAGCAAGAAGGACGCATCCAAAATAAAGAAACGAGTTAAGATATTCGTATTTCATGAAGGAATCTTGTACCGCAAAAGCTTTGGAGGCGATCTATTATGGTGCCTAGCCGAGGTATAAATCTTGACTCTGATGAAAGAAATGCACAAAGGCGAACACCAGGGAAAGAAGAAGCTATTTCTCCATATACACGAGAAATACTAATGTCCAACCATGGAAGGCGATGCCGCTGCATTTTTTCAAAGATGCAACGAATGTCAAATTCACGGAAATCTTATTCATGCGCATTCTACTCCTTTAAACTCGGTGAGTAGTCCGTGACCTTTTTTACAGCTGGGGACTTCACATCATTGGGAAGATCAACCCGCCATCGTCAAAACAACACGAGTATATCATAACCGCAATGGAGTACTTTACCAAGTGGGTTGAAGCCAGTCCTCTACGAGGGACTACTGGAGCCACAATCGCAGCGTTCATTAAGGAACACATTATTTTTCTGTTTGGCGTGCCTAAACACATCATTACAGATAATGGCACTCCTTTCGCCAACAAACAGGTACGAGAGTTGCTCGAAGAATATAGAGTTAAGAAGGTCTTCTCTACCATCTATTACCCTCAGGGGAACGGGCAGGCTAAAATCACCAACAAAACCTTAATTCGGTTTCTCAGCCGAACAATGCATGATCATCCCAGGTGTTGATGGTGGATTTTAGTTCAGGGATAAAGTTGTAAAACCAATTTTGTGCCGACATCCTACAAAGGGTAAGGCCATTAGGAAAACGATGAGCGCAGAAATCCTCTTATTTTATTTATTTGAAGCAACTCGATAAATATACATAATTCACCCAGAACGGAGTATGTAGCAACAATCCTGATATTCTGTGGATTTATAACATTATTAATTAATGCATGACTAGCCTTGTATTTCCTATGATGTTCTTAGCAGGACTCTCATTATTGGTGCGGCATGATGACTGATTGTTTCTCTCAGCAGAGTAACATGAATATCCAAGTATCAATAATGAGGCATGCACGAAATACCCGTACAGGCTATATCTCTAGGTGTGTTATACTAGCCCGATTGGGCATACATAATTTCCCAAGGGAAATCTGGACAGTCCATATCAGTTTCAGAAATGATCACGACCTCGCAATTTGGACGCATTATTTAACCAGCCTACACGATCCTCAGCAGGAGCAGGCTATCACCGCAATGACCACCAGAGGGCCCATTTATGCCCTATCCGGTCGAACATGTGCTATGCCCCTAAACAACCACCAAATTCCATCCTTGAAGAAGGATAGTCGAGATGGTATGGAGTGGATCGTATGCGCAAGGCTGTCAAAAAAAGTCTCAAAGAAGTCGCGACCATCCAACTTCGCAAGCAAAGTTGGACGGCTTGGATCATATTACGATCGATCGGTGAAGTGTTGGCATGCACATTGGCGGACCCACTTTCCACCTACCTAATCGGTTATCTCACAACCAATCCATGGAGAAGTGAACGATTTCTCAAAGCATGGCTGGAGTGACGCTTTAAAAACCACAGAATTACATTAGTGATGCTTGCACACCTCTTCAAAACCCTAAACTCTATCAACGGCCGCAGATGAGCGTCACAAGATCATCTCATCCGTCTAACTCTACCAACTTGGTTGGTCAGCCCTGGCTAGGAGTGTAGCGACTAATGAAGCATACCTATGATCACCGTCCGCCACTCTTCCACATAGAGTGATCGGCCAAGGCATGGCTCGACCATGCAGTCTCCCAATCACTCGAAGATGGTTGGACATGATGCAATTTTAAGACGCTTATCCGTGACTTACTCTGTTAAGCCTTAAAACAGCGATGCTTCATACCTGCTGAATATATTCGATGCATTACATGCATAGAATACACAAGATATTTCATAAATATCGATTTCCCAAATAACTTAGTTATTTAACCTAGCACCGTATCCTATTTCCCGTGGGTCCCATGATCCACACTTGAGACATTAAGCATGTCACAAACTGGGGGATACTTACTGGGGTATTGGTCTGGAGGTTTACAGCGTGCAACGCGCCATCACAAGAACGTGTCAGGAAGACATGGACGGTTAGTGATGATGAGAGAAGTGGGAAAAGACTGATAGTGACACACTAACACGACTCCACTACTCCATCACTCCACTTTCCACGAGAGACGAAGGTTAGGCTCAATGACTTGTATAAATAGGTTCTCCTCCCTATTTCCAACACAAGACAAGCACAAAAAACCAAGTGTTGTCATTCGTATCCATAAAACACCAGAGACCTTCACAATATCAACACCTTCTTCGCTTCGCTCCCTAAGATCAACCCCATCTCCTTCACTTTGTGACCGAAGCAAGTCTGGAACAACCATTTCTTGGTTTAGGCCAGAATTGTATAGATTGATCTCTCGAATCAAAAGCACTCCCGTGCAGTGCATTTGTTTAGGGTTTAGATTCATTTCTCATCCACACACCCAAAATTACCAAAACCAGCATAAATAGTTTTTACACATAAACAATTGGCGACCATAGTGGGAGATTAATCTCTCGGTTGTGAATTCATTTCTATCAATACCTGATCCCATTGGTTGATTCCAAAATGGTTGGTGTTAGGACTCACCAAACAATTTCTTCCAATAAAGATTCCCCTCTTCCCAACGGTGCGTCTGATAGTGTGATCGGAAGAATCCCAACATTGATCGAGTTAGCACGGGTACAAGAGATTCACACGAAGAACATGGACCTGATCAAATAAACAATAAATAGTATACTCAATCTCCTCATCAAGATGACATCATAAATGAGCAGTTCCCCTATCACGGAGATTTCTGTATGGGGGACTGATCCTTACAACGATCCTCCTCAAGTAAATAGTTTCATTATGAACCAGAGGACGATGGAACAGGAAGCCGTTTCTCTAGTGAAAATTTTATGCGAGATTTTACACCTCTCAAAGAATCAATGGGCGGAGACGTTTGCTGCAATCAACCAGATAGCCTTGGACGTACAGTTAACTCCTTTGCGTCCAGAAGCCTCCAAAGCACCAGAGATGTCTGTGAATAACGTTACATTTACAAAAGAAGATATGATGGCAGAAGAAGGCCACAACTGGGAACTACACGTCACTGCACGCATCAAGGATTCAGAGTTCAGGAGGGACCTCATCGAAACAGGAGCGTATATGAATGTGACTACCCTCAAGACACTCAGGACGACCAAGGTTCGCCCAAGCAAGATCGTGTGGCAGCCTACCACAATGAAAGACTTTGAGGGAAACCAAACCAACATGTATGGGTATGTCAATCTGAATTTATCTGTAGGACCTGTTCAGTCAAAAGTGAAATTTGAAGTCATAGAAAAGGATCTAGACTACCACATCATACTGGGGAGACCGTGGCTTCATGACAATAGGATTGTCCCTTCAATGTATCACCAGTGACTGAAGACTGTGCTGAATAAAGAAGTCATTCGTATTACTGCGTCGTTGTCTCCTTACGTACCGATATGTGGAGTGGAGTTGTTTGAGCCAAGAGAAACTCTGCGGGAAGAATCAGGCAAAGTTCATTGCATCCCACTCCCCACGTGGGCATATATACAGGAGGAGGACCGACTTGCATCATTGAGGGCTAAGCCCCACGATACATCTTCACTAATAAAACATCCTTCTTCTCCTGGTGAAGCCGCAACTCATGTTCACACTAAAAGGGAGCGAAATTTTGTGGAGAGCCATGATCAGAAAGGGAAGACCATATACCGACGCCGCTGTTAGAAATTATCAGGGGAGACTGCTACCCAGTCTCTCTGCCCAATGGAATGCTACAACAACAAAGAAGAGCCACAAGAAGAGGTATTGGATGCTCCACGATAGCTACATGAAGACACTAACTCCACGAATGATGAGCTCGAAGTCGTTAATATCGGGAATGAAGAATCTCCCAGACCTATCTCCATCATCTCAACCTTGTCCACGGATGAACGCGTAGTACTCGTGCAACTTCTCAAAGAATACCAGGACATATTTTCTTGGACATATGAGGAAATGCCCGGTTTAGATAAAAAAATTGGCCACTCATCATCTGCATGTTACACCTGGATCCAATCCGATCAAACAGTCCCCGAGGTAATTCAGGAACGAGTTGGAAGAGCAGATCAAGAATGAGATACAAAAGTTGCTAGATGATGGCTTTATTAAACCCATTCATCATCCGACCTAGTTGGATAATGTGGTTCCAGTAAAAAATAAAAATGGCCAGATCAGGTGGTGCGTGGATTTCAGAGACTTGAACAGATGCTTTCCCAAAGACTATTTTCCTCTACCTAACTTCGACATGTTAGTAGATGCAACCAGCGGGCATGGCATGTTCTCCTTCATGGATGGATATAGCAGGTACAATCAAATAAATATGTATGAGATGTTCTCTTTCATGCCATTTGGTTTGAAGAATGCTGGTGCGACCTATCAACGCGCTATGACGGCAGTCTTCCATAACATGATACACAAGAAAGTTAAGGACTACGTGGATGATATAGTAATCAAATTGAGAGCTCGGGTAGATCATACAGGAGTCCTACGGCAAGTGTTCGAAAGGTGCAGAGAATACAAATTAAAGATGAACCCTTTGAAATGCGCTTTTGGCATTTCTTCAGGCAAGTTTCTGGGATTCCAGGTAACTGCCGAGGGGATCAAGGTGGACCCATCCAAGACTCAAGCTATCCTCACAATGCCGCTTCCACAGATTGTGAAGGAGCTCTAAAGCTTCATGGGAAAGGTAAACTACATTTGACGTTTTATACTTGTTTTGGCCCAACTCGTTGCTTCATTCACTCCCTTGCTGAAGAAGGGAGCAAGCTTCATCTGGACCGTACTACAACATGAATCATTTCATAAGATTCAATGGATATTATCATCTCCAGCGGTTATAAAGTCCCTTGTCCAAGGAAGACCGTTGTGTCTCTACACCGCCTTCAGCGATACTTCCGTAGGGGCTTTGCTCGCTCAAGAGGATGATGAGGGAGTCGAACATCCCATATACTATTTTAGTCGAGTATTAAGAGATGCTGAACTCAGATATCCCAAAGCGGAGAAAGCGTGCCTATCCCTGATTCATTCCATTTAGAAGTTCAGACATTACCTGCTGTCCAACAAGGTGGTGCTTGTATCTAAATTTGATCCAACAAAGTTTTTTATCTCAAATCCGGTCTTGATGGGAAGGTTGGACAAGTGGCTTCTCCAAATGTCGGAGCTAGACATAACATGCGCATCACCAAGGGCTGTGAAAGGACAAGCCGTTTCCGATTTACTGGAAGCGTTCCCTAGATAAGGCAATACTGCATTACTCGAGGATCTTTTCGGAAAATTTCCAGAGATCTCCGTTGTTGAAGAAGAAGTGTGGCTGTTGTATTTCGATGGCTCCGCCACTCCTAGCAATAACACTGGAGGGTAAAGCGTGGTCCTAGTGTCTCCAACTGGCGAAGTTTTCTCGCATTCCTTCAAGTTGGACTTTCATTGCACCAACAACTCAACAGAGTATGAAGCCTTTCTCATAGGACTGTCAATATCCAAACAAGCAGGGGACACTCTCCTAGAGATAAGAGGTGACTCTAAGTTACTGGTTAATCAGATAAATGGAGTGTACGCGTTGAAGGAGGCAACGCTGGCCCCGTATTAATAAGAGGCGCAAAGATTATTAAACTACTTTGCTGATGCAACCATAACCCATGTTGGTCGCAACAACAATAGACATGCCAATTGTTTAGCCACGCTGGCATCCAAATTGCAGTTTGAAGGCTTAGAAGAGACTCTGACAGTAAGGAGGAGGGCAGTGGAATCAACATATATTTAACAACGCGAAGACATTGGAACCTGTAATTGGCGAACTCCTATCATTCAAGAACTCAAAAGCTCACTTTCTCAAGGAAAGGCCAGTCTCAAAACCCTGCAAAGCTTTTTCATGCTTCATGGTATGCTATATCATCGAAACCCGGATGGTTTCCTATCGAGATGTCTCGGAGATAAAGAGGCGCAGTTGCAGCTTAACTGCGTTCACGATGAAATTTGTGGACAAACGTTGGTATTAACGCTCTACCGTCGTATTCAATGCTTGGGCTATTATTGGCCAGAAATGGAAGCTTAATCTCGTTTACTCCAGAATTCTTGCTCCAATTTCCAAGTGCCGCCACATGAATTGGAGGTTTTCAACGTAAGTCATGCTAGGGACTGGAGAGAACCGTACATTAGATATCTCTGTGATGGAGTAGCTCCTTCCAATCAAAAGGATGTTGTCAAGATGAATCAAAAGGCGAAGAGATTAGTATTTCACGAAGGGTTCTTATATCGCAAAATCTTTGGAGGCGATCTATTACAGTGCCTGGCTAAGGAAGAGATTCTGACTATGTTGAAAGAATTGCATGAAGGGGAACATCAAGGAAAAAGGAAACTATTTTTCCAGATACACGAGAAATAAAATTGGCCAACCATGGAGGATAATGCAACTGTATTTGTTCAAAGCTGCCGCGAACGCCAAATTCAAGGGAACCTCGTTCATACACCTTCCACTCCTTTACACTCGATAAGAAGTCCATGGCCATTTTATAGATGGGGACTTGACATTATTGGGAAGATTAATCTATCATCATCAAAGCAGCATGAGTATATCATAATTGTGACGGAGTATTTTACCAAATGGGTTGAAGCCATCCCTCTATGAGGAACTAAAGGAGCAACAATTGCAGCTTTCATTAAAGAGTACATCATTTGTCGGTTTGGTGTACCCAAGCATATCATCACCTATAATGGCACTCCCTTTGCAAACAAACAAGTACGAGATCTTCTTGAAGAATATGGGATTAAACATGTCTTTTCCACCATTTACTATCCTTAAGGAAACGGACAAGCTGAGAGCACCAATAAGATACTAATTCAGATTCTCAGCCGAACAGTGCATGACAATCCCAGAGAATGGCACAATAGCTGCCTATGACACTATGAGCGTATCAGACATCACCTAGAGGCTCCATTGGGGTTTCTCCATATTCACTTGTTTATGGTGCAGACGCAATCCTCCCGACAGAAATCGAGATTCCGTCAGCCACGATTACAACAACAAGTAGGGTCAACTGGAACAAGGCTGAAGCATCTAACTCAAGGATTGCTGAGTTAGACACTCTGGACTCCAGAAGAAGCAAGGCATATGAACGTGCTCAGGTGTACATAAATAGGATCTCCAGGGCGTATGACAAGACTGTGAAGCCACAAGTTTTTAAAGTAGGAGATTTGGTCCTGAAGGCAGCCAAGCACATTCAACAAGACATGTCTGCACCAAAATTCTCTCCAAAATGGGAAGGTCCCTAAATGATTACCAAGGCTTACAATCCTGGCTACTATAAAATCATTAAGGTGGATGAAGGCAAGTTAGAAGCAGTCATTAACGAAAAATGGCTCAAGGTATACCATGCTTGATCATTGTCCCGCTATCGTCCCAAGACATGACATTACATGCATTTTCATTACACATTTATATTATCAATTTATTCAAAAAAAAAAAAACGTTAATGAATAAAGGAAAAAAATGTATCCATCTACCAAAAAACCAATGCAATTCATTTCTTAAGAATGTTATAAACAAGGAAGCGTGGCTTAGAAGAGGCCATCCAGCAGATTATAGTTCCTTGACAGCATCATCTTCATCCTAGTTTGGTATCTCTCCGTCCTATTATTCAAGTTTTGAACTGCCTGCTCCACCTTTTTTGATTGTGCAGCCAGAGCCTCCTCCTCCTCCAAGATAGCTTTCGCAGCATGAACAACATTCACGAGGATACCAGCTCGATCAACCTTGATGATGTCAAGACGCTACCGTAACCATCCCACGTTGAACTCCATGGATTCATAGGTAGATACCATGTTCTTCCATTTTTCGAGGCTTGATTAAGCAACGTTGCGGGTAGATATATTCTCCATTTTAGCAATCATGGGAAGAAGGCAGTTTACCGTGGTGACAAAGGCAGATGAACAGTGCCGAACTACATTCCTGGTTGTGATATGGCCGTACTTTCTCCATACCTTGGTGTACAAAGGAACAAACTCCTTCCACACTAAGAATCCACCGACATCTCGGTAGATGGAAGATAAGCATCTCATGTGGATATCGAATAAAAGACCCACATTGGGGTATTCATAAGATGAGATACCCAGATCAGCATCTTCAAGGTCCACATGGGTAGGCGTGTTTGAGTTTGAAGGAAGAGGACTAGTTAAGTCGTCGTCGTCGATAACCATCATGCATGTTCCAATGGGGTATCTCTGCAAAAAAAAGAGGATTATTCGCCTAATCATGAAGAACAAGCAACTGTTCGGAAGAGAAAAGGAAAAGAAAGACGAACATGTATGATCTTCTTAACTTAGAGAACACGAGCAGGGGATTCATCATGAAGCTCAGACGCAGGTGGTGCATGTTTAATAGAAGACCATGGAAGGTATGATCTACAGTTGTTTGACATGATGAGAAAATGGAGTTTCTGCAAAAAAACTGATGCATGTCGTAACCAAAACAAATTAATCAAGATATTTCCCACTAATTAAAATAATATAATGGAAGTCAAGTTCGTTCCCACGAAGAGCAGTGTAATTGATATGTTATTTAGTTCAGCGAAATAATAAAAGAAAAGGGGGCTTGTTGAATAATTAAAATAATAATAAACAATAAAATGAAAAGATGATTATGAGTCATTCGCCGTTACCAAACGTTGACTTGCATAGTATACTCGTTTACCTTTCGTAAGAATCATATATCACCAACCGTAGAATATCAGCTAGCTCAGTGCTATCCCCAAAATTCATTATACCACAGATACAAAAGCTCTTCAATATCAGATTCTATCCAACCAAACCGCCAAGTAGTAGCTCACTCAAGGTGTAATCCAACTGAATGCTTTAGGATTTGTGAATTAGGTTGATCCCAGTAGTTAAACTCTTAGCTCAAGGTCCACTTGCTGATGTTGTCTTCACTCGCAATTGCTCCACATAATCCCTCTGTAAGGTCTCACGATTTCTACTTGTGTAGAGAGTTGTTTGACTATTACACTTATCACCCAACTTCTACTAGCATTAGAATGATCAAAATATTAATCCAATTGTACACTTGGGCAATCTAGTAATCAATCATAAACCCTAGATATAGAAAAGACAATCGATAATATGATAAAAACTTCGAATAAACTTGTATAATAATTAAGCTTCATGCCCGGAACTTTAAATTCATCCTAATAAATAAAGTTTAGCCTCTCATGTTACACCGTTTCTCGGTTTCCCCCTAAAGGGGTAAACCCTAGAAAATTATTGAAGAACAAAAATGTATTCTATGAGATGTGTAGATCTCTCCGATGTCCCAAAAATATTAGAAGTTCTCTTATATAGATGTCCCAATTGTAGTTGTGCCCGTTCTCGAATCCCGGTCGAAGTAACATGCCAAACTTGCCAAAATTCCATCAAAACCTAGCCAAAATCGTATAACAAAGCTAACCACAAGTCCAACAGCCTTTATGGGCTCGGTTAGGAATAGTAAAGCCCAGCCCAATGTCTTCTTTTTAACTGAAATTGGCCTGTCAATTGGCTGGAACTGACAGTGTATTTTTCTCTTCTTATTACGGCCAGGTAATTCCTAGACGAATGTTCTCCTAGATTGTAGTTGTAGGAAATCCCACAACACACCCCTTGTAATATATTGATAATAATTTCTTGATCTAAACTAATTTGATATGAAAATGATGATTAAAATACTAAAATTGTAAGTGGACACACAGATTTTACATGGTTCGATCAATTTGATCTACATCCATGATTCTTCACTATGATTATTTAAATTTACATTTGATTTACATTGATAATCTCCATTAATGGGTAGAATTCTAGATCTAGTTTTTGGGAAATAAGATGATAAAGAAAAATACATTCTCTCACTCAAAATATCTCTCTGCAAAATATCTCTCTCTCTCTCTTACCAAAATTGTCTCTCTTCTCTTCTCTCTCCTTCTCTCCTTTTTATATAGGTGTTTACATAATGGATGACAGCTCACACTTCTCCTATTTTAGGATCCCTTTCCACACTCTCGCAAGCTTTCTCCATATTCTCTCTAGCTCCTGCCTTGTTCTAGTGAGCTCCCGTTTCATTCTCGCGAGCTCCGCTTCATTCTCGCGAGATTTCTCTACAACCGCAAAATCTTCACATATTTCTCGTGTTTTATGCTGTCGTTGTCTATTACATCATTAATTTGCGACATTTGCAGTGTGTTGTTGAAGAGCTCGCAGAAATGTCGTTATAAATTTCACAAGAGTATTGCTGTGGCGATATTCTGATCCTACATCTTGCCTCTTTTTTCTTGAATATTGCCTGAAAAGCAATCTTTAAGAAATCTTTTTGTTGTTGTAGTCTTTGATCTTTGATGATGACGGAACGAGCGAAAGAATATTGGACTTGAAAAGTACGTACTTGCCTCTATTCTTTTGTAAAGTTCCAGATCTTTGCGAAGTAAATAAGAAGTATCAACTCTTGAAGTATACAAATTATGAAGTATCCTTGAAGAAATATAAGAAGTACTCAATCCTCAAAATATAAGAAGCATCTGTCCTTGAATGAAAGTCATAAGTATTGCCTCTATTCATGCGAAATTATTACTTCATTTTTGGTGAAAATTCTTGTCCATTTTGGAAATGATTCTTGCCGAGAAGATAAAGAACATAAAATGTTTGCTTGGTAATCCATAGTTGCCTCTGTTCTTTATCTATGAAGGTAGAATCCTTGAGAAAATGTTAAATGAGTGAATTGTTTCTTTATTCTTTTCTTGCCTCTGCCTCATGCGATAATCTCTTTAAGAAAATAATCACATTCTGCGAAATAATCACATCTCATGCGAGATTCTGAATGTGTCTTCGAGATTCTGAATGAGTCTGCGATATTCTGAATAGTTCTGCGAAATTATGAAACCCTGTGAAATTCCGAATAGTTCTGCGAAATTATGAAACCCTGCGAAATTCTGAATAATCTGCGAATTTATGAATAACCCTGTGAAATTATGAATAGTGCTCCTGAAATAATACCGCGAATAGTACTGCGAAATTGTAAATAATCCTTCTGAGAGACTCTGAATAATACTTCTGAGAAATTCTGAATAATACTTCTGAGAGATTCTGAATAGTATTTCTGAGAGATTCTAAATAGTACTTCCTATCTCTCTTGCGATGAACAAATCTTTCCTGCATTCTTAAAAGAAAATAGTTAATGCTTGAGATTATTCTATTGGTCTTATTTTGCCAATTTTTGTATTTGCAACAAAATCGCAGGACGTCCTTACATTCGCATGTAAAGACCTATTGATCTTGCCTTATCCTCATTTTGTCAATTTCTCTGCGACAATATGACAGGCATAAGTTTTCTTGCGAAGACAAAGCCCCATGACATTGTCATCTTGCGATGAAATCGTAGGACGTCTTTACGCTTTCATGTAAAAACCCATTGATCTCATCTTATCTTTTTCTCTTAGCTTTTGCCTCTATATAATATTTTTCACCCGACAATATGATAGGACTAAATGTTCTTGCGAACATAAAGCCCCATGACATTGCCATCTTTAGATACTTATCAGCCCCTAATGGAGGGTACCGCCCTTATCTTCCCCCTGGTTGCCCCTTCAAGGAGGGCACATCGGCCATACAATACTAGCTCCTCCCATCCGGTCTTAACAATAACCAGTTATTTTCGTAGCCTCTTGTTCTTTATGCCTATATGGCTTATAGTTACGAGACTGCACCCTAAGTGGAGTTTTCTTCGGGCCGAGTGCATCATAGCCAAGACTTGCCAAGAATGTCCATGGTAGATTCATACGCCCCGGTCACCCTTGGCTCAACCGTGTACCTCGGCGCATTGGTCATACTCTGCACTCCCTAGGAGAGACCCTCGATCGTCCAACCAGGGTATAACCTTATATAGTTGGAAATCCATGGTATCTCTCGTGGATAGGTATCTCAAAGAGATGGACCCCACATCTCCATGACCCAGGTTCCAGTAGCGGTATAACCTTATCCTTGAGCCATGCAAAGAGATACCCCCTTATATGACGTACTTTAGGTCTTACATTTTCCTCTTGCGAAATTTTATTCGCGAACTAGGATGTACGCCATAAAGGTTCGTCCCATTCTCATGTCTCTGCGAAATTTTATTCGCGTTTCTGCGAAATTTTCGCGTTTCTTTATTCTTCCATTTCTTTCATTTCTGTCAATTCTTTCAATCATTCTTTGCTAAATAATCATTCTTTTCTTCATTCTTTGCGAGATAATCATCAACTCTTTTCTTTGCCTCTGCGGAATTATAGTACACTTAATGAAACTTTGTTTTCTCTGTGCGATTTTAACTCTCCTATGCAATATTAACTCTATGTTTGCGAAAGAAACCAATACTTATGTCCTTTTATTATTATCCTCGTCATGGAAAGTTCAAAAATATGCAAAAAATATGTGTATATGCAAAATCGAACGCAGGACCCCCATCTCATATTCTTCCTTCTAAACCCACTGTGCAACATCTTCTTGTACGAGTTAAACACACAGTTTTGAAGTGTAATGCTTTCCTCTTAGAAGCTTGGTAAAAAATTTGCTCAAAATAAAGAATGAGGTGAGAATCGATCTCGCAACTCCAATATCTTTGGCTATTCCATGGACCACCTGTACCAGCCCGTGCTTGTGTTGTTGCGATTCTACTCGCTGTTGTTGTTGTTGTTGTTGTTGCTGTTGCTGCAGTTCTACTCTCTGTTGTTGTTGTGTATCTATTTTCTTAAACTTTATTTGCTAGCTGCGGATTCTTAATTTTGTATTAAGAATTTCGTATCTCTTGCGAAAATGAAGCAGGTAGCAAGCTTAAAGGAAACCATGAACTCTGGATCTATTACTATACTTTGCTTCTAGCTTAAAGGACTTCGCTTGGTTATGCTCTTTCTTTCATCTTTTCATTCACGTGTAGCTTCTTCTTTTCGTTTATAATTCAATTTGCGAATTTGAATGCTGGCTTTGGAAAATTCATGAGTTGGAACTTCTTGCTTCATTAATGGTTCTGGTTTGCTTCTCTATTTTCATCACTTTTTGGTTGCTATTAGTGATCATTTCCAGCTGCTCTCTAGTTTTACTGTGTTCTCATCTTTTTCTTTCGTCTGCACCTTGTCTTGAATTCCAAAATAATGAGTTCATTTCTTCGCCAGTAGTTTTTCATTTCGTGATGCCTTTCTCGCTGGCTGTATTGTTGTGCAAGTACTAAGTTTTCTAGATGACGTGCTGCTGTTCATTCAGTGCTGTAGTGGGGGACATAACTTGTGTTGCAGACTGATGTTGGAGTGGTGATGTGTGCTATTGATGAGTTGGTGTTGCTGTGTTTTTGCTTAGCTGTATTCCTCCTCCCTGGGTTGTTTAAGAAGTTGGATCGTCCTTGGCATTTGACCTTATTCCTTGTTTATTTGGTCTTTTGGATAAGTAGCACGATGTGGAAGTCTTCTTATGATTAGCTAATATCTTTGTCTTAAACATCCAAGATATTTTAAGGGAGATACATTATATAGCTCTCGATATTCGCACAAAGTAAACATATTTTGTTCACGCTGTAGTAATGTTCTTTAGTTCTTCCATCTTCGAATCAACCTTAGTTCTTTCTCCTTAGCTGGAATCTCAAGCTTTAGCTGAACTGGTATTGTTAGTTTGAGTCCATTCCTTCGCTATCTAATTTAATTGTTTGTGAATTTAATTGTTACGTGGATGAGATGCAACAATTGATTAAACTACTTTCTTTATCCTCGCACTGTATATCTGTGGTGGCAGAATGCAATTGCTTAAACTTGGTGCTCCTGCCATTCACACCGTTTGTTTCAATGAATTTTCCTTCCTGTAATGATTCTTTGAGACTTTCTTCTTCCTCTGCTAACTTATTTAGTTTTCAGCTTCTTTTCCTGCCCCATGATTTTTTACACGTTATATAGTTTGCGAATTAAACTTCATGAAATGTTTTTGCTGGTGACGTAAGTATCCAGAAAATATTTACAAAGGAAACGTCTAGGAAGAAAACGTCAAGGAAATTCTTGTGTAAAAAAATGCTTGCAAAGAAAATATCTGTGAAGAGAAATGTTGTCTGAGAAATGTCGTATGCGAAGAGAAATGTTGCTTGCAAATTTTTTGACGAAGTAAAGTCTCAACATTTTTTCTTTTCTTTGTTGCTTTCCAGCGAGAACGTTGACGAAGTGAATTTCTTGTAGGGAACTGATTTATGTTTAGTGGTATTTGAAGAATGTTTGCGAGATTCATTCATGTATCATTCGCTGGAATGGGCTTCATATTTTTGGAATAGAAAGGTTGGATTGGTCTTTGTCTTTGTTTTGATATTTTTGCAAAATTATTCATCCTTCCATTCATCTTCCATAATTTCGCAGGGGGGAAATGTTCCATCATGCATCGCTGCAAGAAATAGACTAACTTGGTGAATAATTTAGAAAAATTTATGCTAAATTTTTGTCACGAAGAATGAGAGAACTCGTTTGGTTTTGCTCATGGGAAAATCCCCAAATGATGAAAATTTTGGTGTTTCATACTATGAAATTCATTGTATGGGTTATGTGAAAATCTTTTTAGCGTTCGAAGTTTTTGAGATTTGTTTCAAATAAGTTTCCAAAACAAAGCTTGGTTGATGTAAATCTGTAAGAAAAACTTATTTTGTCTTAAGATCACAGTTGAGAATCAAATTTGAACAAAATTCAGTGGTGATGAAAAGTTTCCTAAAAAGATTGGTTTTGAAACTTCCAGATCTGTATAATTAGACATGAAATAAAAAGGTTAGGAGAGATTTATCCTTTAGATTAATTGTTGATGGAGATTTCGCTTGATTTCCTTCAGTGGTAGTTTTTCTTTCGATTTGCTACTTTTTTTCAGCCTCTCTTTTCCTTCATCTTCTATGGATGATACTTTGTTGTCTGAAAACATAAAATTCTTTCTGAAACTTCAATTTTTTCCCCTGGACCTTATAGATCTAGATCCTCAATCATTAATTTATTTGAATCTTCTTCGATCTAGCAAATATCCTCCCTGTTTCTAGCGCCAAAATGTAGTTGCAGGAAATCCCAAAACACACCCCTTGTAATTTCTTGATCTAAAGTCATTTGATATGAAAATGATGATTAAAATACTAAAATTGTTAATGGACACAGATTTTACATGGTTCGATCAATTTGATCTATATCCATGATTCTTTACTATGATTGTTTAAATTTACATTTGATTTACATTGATAATCTCCATTAATGGGTAAAATTCTATATCTAGTTTTTGGAGAAGAAGATGATAAATAAAAATATATTCTCTCTCTACAAAATATCTCTCTCTCTCTTACCAAAATTGTCTCTCTTCTCTTCTCTCTCCCGCTCTCCTTTTTATATAGGTGTTTACATAATAGATGACAGCTCACACTTCCCCTATTTTAGGATCCCTTTCCACAC
Organism: Papaver bracteatum; assembly: GCA_023529315.1. NCBI lineage: Eukaryota > Viridiplantae > Streptophyta > Magnoliopsida > Ranunculales > Papaveraceae > Papaver > Papaver bracteatum. The sequence goes on along the minus strand of JAJJWX010002605.1, from coordinate 5,090,053 downwards.
TCTCGCAAGATTTCTCCATATTTTCTCGAACTCCTGCCTTGTTCTCGCGAGCTCCCGCTTCATTCTCGCGAGCTCCGCTTCATTCTCACGAGATTTCTATACAACCGCAAAATCTTCACATCTTTCTCGTGTTTTATGCTGTCGTTGTCTATTACATCATTAATTTGCGACATTTGCAGTGTGTTGTTGAAGAGCTCGTAGAAATGTCGTTATAAATTTCACAAGAGTATTGCTATGGCGATATTCTGATCCTACATGGATGTTTCGTCAAAAATTCTCTTTTCAATCACGGTTGGGTTTTCCAACCCCAACTCCTCCCGTAAGTTCTTACTAATTCTTCTCTTCTCTCTGAAAGTTCATTTGCTTCTCGTTACGAGCTTCTCCCATCTTCTCGATAACCACCATCTCAAACAGCGACTGTTCATCTTCTGCAGTTCCCTGTTTTATATTTAACACATCTCCGTTAGCTTCACATGCAGTAACCTATTCGACCATAGCAACCATCCACCCATCTCTGTCCGAAACTCCACCAGTAAACTCTTCATCTCACTGCCATATTCCTTCATTACCAATCTCGAGCAAAATAATCACTGGTCATCTTCCAAGCTCGAGTACACCTTCCAAACTTCATTATCTCCTTCGATCCCTTAAATCCTACCCAAGCATAGCAGCATCACTTCCATTTTCCCATGGTAACAAAAACGTAGCTTTCCTTTATTTGTTCAACTCCTCCATTGACAGCAAACACCTACATCGTCTAACAGCCACAACACCACATTTTCCCATCACTGCCATGCGTGGTATAAATTACCCCAGCTACCATCTCGACTTTCTCACTTCTAGGTGCTGTTATTAGCTTCGTAAAGCTCTCACCTGTCGAAACAAGTCAATAATCCATCAGTCCATCAACTCTGCTCGTTCTCCATCTTTTTATCAATAGTTTCGTGCCATCAATGACCAACAACAAAACCAACTCCATTGATCATAACTCCCAACACCCATTATCAATCAATCCTCATCATCAACTTCCCAACTATGACAACACTACCCATCTGTCTTCTCTCGATATCTACTACCATGCAGCAACAACAGAGCTCGATTGAGCTTTCACTCTGCCTCACGAAAACTCTTCATCACTTCCAGCTCCCATTCCTCAGTTTCCAACAGCATCCATCGATAACGAGCATCAATCATCCTCTCGTTCTCACTTCCATTAATCACCTCAGACTTGAAACAACAATGCTCGAGTCCTTCTCTGCAACTGCCATCAATGGCAGAATCCAAATCAACCTTAAGTTTATAAACCAACATCATTACTACCATCTCTCGAGTTACAGCCAACCACGGCATCAACTCAATCTCTGCTCGACAGTCACCATTAATAGCAACCTCCATCACTGCCAAGCTCCATGATCAGCCAACAACATCACAGACTCAATCATCGAGACTCCATATTCGCAGCAACTCTCTTGGTTCTGTCGTGCTCAAAAAGTATCAACTGTCAGCTTTAGAGAACTGATAGTTCAGTTCATATTCCGTGGCTGCCCCTTAGTAGTTCAGATGGGAATCTTTATTAACTCTGTGTTGTCTCAATTATCACAGCATTGGCATATTGCTTCGAACGCTTGTAGATTCTTCATACGACGTCGGATTGACTCTATTCTTCCGTCGTTAGCTTCGTCTTTTTGTCCTCTTTGAGATGATAACAAGCACTCCTGGATTCGAACGAGTTCCACTTGGTCTTTGGCCTTTCTCAACTTGTAGCTAACTTCTTTGTTTTCATAATTAAGTGCAAATTCACTTCTTTTGGACGATTCACCTAGCAAAACACAAATAGAGAAAAAAAAACTTAATATACAATAATTTGCAAGAATATAAGAAATTACTAGCATGGATTCGATACTAGATATATGCAAAATATGCACTTAACAAAAACCATATCGTAAAATTGTAAAAAGTGGTTCAAAATCCCTATATATACATATATGTTGAGGAAACCCTAAAGGAAGACTAAAGCGGTTGCGGCGAAGCCTACCCGATATATGAGGATTTAACATTGACCAAGTCGTGCTTTCTTTCGAACCTTAATCAAGGATTGGAGAAGCTGCTGGATATGAGCGATTTGACCAGCAATGTATAAGCGCCCATGTTGAAGGAATCCCAGTTGAAGGAGAATTCCATTTCTAGCTCAAACGCCGAAGAGAGAAAGCTGGTCCCACCAAGGCCTATGGTCATGCACACATGCTTACATGGAGGATTACTAGCGATCGGTCAGAATTCCTCCAGGTAGACTTCCTTTATCATGTCGTCTTACGTTGTATATGTCACCATCTAATGCCTACCCCACAATAGTGTAACCATCATGTGCTAGGAAGGGGACTTAATGTTGATGGTGGATTTTAGTTCAGGGATAAAGTTGTAAAGCTAATTTTGTGCCGACATCTTGCAAAGGGTAAGGCCATTTGGCAAACAATGAGCGCACAAATCCTATCGTTTTATTTATTTGAAGCAACTCGATAAATATACAAAATTCATCCAGAACGAAGTATGTAGCAACAATCCCGATATTCTGTGGATTTATAGCATTATTAATTAATGCATTGTAGTATCATGAAATCCTACACTACACCCCTCACATGAATTCATAGTAACCAACACATATTTTGAAGATTAAGAACAACACTTTTATTAATTGATTCACAGAATTGTTACAAGAAATAGAAGAAAACAAGAATACAATCGCTCTCTAAACTTTCTCTCTCCTAAATGACTTGCTCAATACTCGAAAAAGATCTCTCTCTCCTAACGCTTGTTCAACTCTTTATATAGGGAATTACATAGTGGATGACAGCTAATGTCCTTTAATTTCGGATCTGACTTGCGATATGCTCGCAAGAGTTACATTGTTAATCTTCAAAAACACTGTAATCGTCGCAGAATCGTCATGCTCTTCTCCTGTTTCTGCTATCGTTATCTGTTACATCATTCTTCAAATCATCCTGTGACACTCGCAAAGTGTTGTTAACCATACTTCAAAAATGAGTCCTTCTTACATTATATTGATCCTACATCTTGCCTCTTCTCATGTCTTCTCTGCGAAGGGGAGAATGTCATGAGAAATTACTTTTCAGAATGTCATAACTGTTCATCCTTTCATATTCTCCATACTGACACGATTTTGCATTCTGCGCCAAATTTGCTACATGTATCCCTTATTCCATTCAGCTTCTGACACGTCCTTTTCAACCGCTGTATTTTAACTGTTCACGTGCAATCTTCGCATTAAATGTTTTTATCTTCTCAAATATTCGTCTCTCTATATATACCCTTTTCATTCCTCTCCACTTTTTTTATTTATTTTCTTTCTTATTTTCTCTGCAACTTTCTTCACTGTTCTTCCGTGAATTCCGCTCCTGCTACTGTAACTTTTCTCAATTCTTATCTTTTCAAATTTTTTACTTTCTTCTCCATTCCCATACTAAAAAATGCCTTCAGCCGGTCGTAAGAATGAGATTGCCTTTGAAAAGGCTCAAAAGAAACTTAAAAATAGAGGATTTACTCTATCTTGTTTTCCCGGTCAGAACCCTAAGTCTCAGCTTACTTCCAAATTATTTTCTGATCATCCCTGCAATTAGGGAAAGATCATGGTTTCGCTAGGTCATTTTGAAGATGGTCTTCTCATTCCCCTCTATGATCCTAAGCTCCCCTTGTTTTATGAAATTTTTTCTCATGCGAAGTTCTCGCGAGTTGTGTACCAATTAAGTAGGGATTGCATTCGTCTAACGCTTGAATTTTCCACTCGCGGTGCTGGTAAGGAATCTCTTTACACCACTGAAGTTAAGAATCCAAAATTCGTTGAAGTTGCGATCATCCCTGCGAAATATACTGTAGAAAACTTCTTTGTGAACTATGAAATAATTCCTATGAAGAGAGACAGTACTTGCTGGGGTGTTCGCTTACATAAGAGAGATAATGTTGCTGATGACCAATTACTCATGCAAGACATTGACTGGCATCCTGGCGATAATTCTACCCCTCGTCATTCTAATGATAACAAGTGGTATGTTTTCCCCTTAATTCTAGAGGGTCCGTATATTTCTGGTTCTCATGTCTTACCAGCGAGTCTCACAGAGTACCGACCATGGGTATTTAACTGGCCCGAGAAGAATATAGAGGTACATTTCTACCTTTTACTTGAATCATTATTATTACTTTTCTTGTATTCTTGCATATGTTCTCGCTAATCACTCCAATATTTTTGCGTAATTGCGAAATTACCAGATTGAGAGGATGAAAGCAAGCTACAAGAAATTTGGAAAAGCTAGTACTTTATCAGCTTTTCAATCAATCACAGATGAAGTAAGAAATGTTCTTTTAAGATTCTTGATAATATATTGTTGCCTCTATTTCTTATCTTTATCTGTGTTTGAAGGCTATTGGTGAGATAGAGTAACCCTCTAAGGTTGCGAAGAGCAAGGGTAAAGGTAAAGGCAAATGTGCTCCTCGCAAGGAGAATTCTGCTCCTCCTCCTTTAAAGAAATGAAAAGTTCAATCTCCTTCTCCCTCAATTCCTCAAGATAGTGAAAGTTCCAGTGATAATAATAATGATAATGATGACGATGATAGTGATAATGACGATATCTCTTTTGTGAAAGAATCTTCACAACCTGAATCTTCTATGGCTCAATTGTCAAGCATTTTTGCTAATACTATGCAAGTAATTAGTGATAGCCCTCTGATTAATGCTTGCAAGTCCATAGCTGCCATCTGTGATGCTCCCATCATAGAGAACAATGAATCTCTTTGCGGGGTCTCAAGATCTATATCTCCAAATTTCTTGCATTCACTCAATAGCTTGGTAAATTTTTATACTTATACTTTTCTTCTTTTTATTTTTATCTTGAATTCATAATTAATTCCTAAAATTCGCTGCATTATTTCGCAGGCTGGGAAAGCTTCCTTTGATGTTGTCTCAGATCTGGAAAAAAGACGTATGGCTTTTGAAAAGAAAAATGATAATCTTCGCAAAGAAAATGAAGAATTAAAATCTGAATCTGTTAATCTTCGCAAAGAAAATGAAGAATTAAAATCTGAATCTGTTAATCTTCACGAGCAGTTGGAATCTAAATCTGTTGACCTTCACGAGAAGATCAAGCGATTGGAAATTGAACTCTCTTATTCGCAGAATAAGGTTGCTAGTCTCCAAGCTGTGAACAATCAACTTTATGGTATGAAATTTTCCCTCCTTATTTTATCCTTTTATCCTACTATTTTATCTTATTTGATCAACCACTCTTGCAGACATTTATGGTCTATCTGATGAAGCTACAACCTTTCGTTATTTTCCAAATTTTATGGATGACAATGCTCTTCTTGAACATCTGAATAAATCCTTGAATAGTTTTTCTAATGACCAAATTACTCCCCTCTCTAGAGATGAACTTAGATCAAAACTTCGCCTTTTAGAGGTCGATCATAGATTCAACTTGGGGCTAACCATTAAGTATAAGCGCTTTTACATTAATTCCAAAGAGGAGATTGTTATGTTACGAACCAAATACAGTGATCTTATTGATGAAAAAGACCACATCGCTAAGCAAGGTGCTCAAGCTTTAGCGGATTTCTATAAAACACTTCTTGATATTCAAATTGAAAGGGATCTACTTATCTGCAAGAATACAACTCTTGTTGAGAGGGAAAACTAAGTTCGCTCCCGTTTTCTCATAGATAATGATGATGAATTTACTTGGGCTACGAAATTTTTAGATGATGCTAGAAGTAATCTAGGCGTAAATGTTAGTCTTCACGCTGACGATACATCCTTGATTAAAGATATGCTTTCTGAAAGAGAAGGTTGTTAACTATTCTTTCCTACTAACTTCTTGTCCTTTGTAAATTTTCGCCAAATTACTAATTCATCATTATACATTCGCAGAATCTAAAGGAAGACTTCGCCGGAGAATTGAAGAATTAGAAGCTGAAAAGGGGGATCTCACAAAGAATCTCTCTTCTCGTAATGATAAGTGTTCAAGATTGAAGAATCAACTGAAGATTACTACTGCCAATTTTAAGAATGATGCCATTTCTTATCGCAATAACACTATCAGGATGGTTTGTAATAATCATAGTATTCCTCTCTCTACATATCCTTGCATTGAAGAAAAGGTCCCAGAGAATGTTTCTTCTTTAGTGATTTCAGACAGTGAAGCTAGTGAGGATGAAGAAAAATATGAAGACGAAAGATCTGATAATGAAGAAGAATCTGGTGAGGAAGAAGATGAATCAACCAAGAAATAATTCTGCTTTTCTTCTTTGACCTTTTGTAATACTTGTACATTCATTCTTTGATCTTTTATTCTTGTAATCTGTCACTTGTGAATCTCTCTAATCTTTAATATAAATTCTTTTTTGTTCCACCCTGCATGTGTTAGCAAAATTTTCTCTCTTACAATATGATTAACCAAAATATAGTTGCGTAAATCTATCAAATGGAAACAAATAACATTTAATTTATCTTATGCATTCCCATACTTGCCTCTGTTATTTGTGTGCAGATGAATGATTGCGCATATTGATTTTGTTTGGTAAAGTAGTTTGCGATAAAATCGCAATTGCCTCTGCATAATCTCGCAATCATAAACTGTAAGATTACATTTATTCTTGTATTCTGATGTGGTCTTATTTTTGCCATCTTTTTTCATTGCCAATAAATCGCAGGACATCTCTACACTTTCATGTAGAAACCCATTGATCTTTCCTTAACTTTTTGTTCTTTTGTATTTCTGCTGCGATAATATGACATGCCTAAATTTTCTTGCGAAATTAAATCCCCATGATATTGCCATCTTGCGACGAAATCGCAGGACGTCTTTACACTTGCATGCAATTACCCATTCATCTCGTCTTATCTTCTCTTTTGTATTATTGCCTCTTCAGGAATGTTGCACAAATATGACAAGTCTTAATACTCCCGTGAGTAAAAAGTCGCATGACATTTGCGTCTTAAGACACTTATAAACTCCCTAATAGAGGGTGCCTCCCTTATCTTCCCTATGGTTGCCCTTTCAAGGAGACGTACATTAGACATACAAGACTAACTCCTCCCATCCAGTCTTAACAATAACTAGTTGTGTTCGTAGCCTCTTATCCCTTTTGCCTATATGGATTATGGTTACGAGACTGCACCCTAAGTGGGGTTTTCTTCGGGCCGAGTGCATTATAGACAAGACTTACCAAGAATGGCCAGGGTAGTTTCATATGCCCCGGGCACTCTTGGATCAACCGTATACCTTGGCGATTTGGTCATACTCTTCACCCCTTAGGATATCTCTTATTACCTTAGTCGCCCAACTCAAGTCATATGCTCAAGTTGAGAATCCAAGGTGTCTCTCCTGGATAGGCTTTTATTGACCCCAAATCTCCATGGTTCAGGTTCCAGCAGTGATGTAACCTTATCGCTAAGTCATGTTACAAATACCCCCTTCTATGACGTACTTTAGGTCTTACATTTTTCTCTTGCGAAATTTTATTCGCGAACTAGGGTGTACGCCATAAAGGTTCGTCCCATTCTGGATCTTAAATTATCATTTCTTGCGAAACTTTCGCACATTTGCAAGATTATTCTTTTGAATTTCATTTTTATTATCATTAAACAAAATATAATTTTGAAAATTTTGAAACAAATCACTTATACATCTTTTTTCTTTTTCTCAATATTTCTTTCACTTCACAGTTTGAATTTTTTACCTTAGCTGTTTTCTGCCTCTATTCTTTTATTGCTTTTCGCTACAGTCTTTTCTTCTGTGATATTTTCGTCATTTGTTACTTTCAGCTGGCGTTGACTCCACAGCAAAACAGAATTAACTATCAATCTCTCACTTCTGTGTCTTTCTTTGTTGTTATTCTGAATCAAAACAGATTCTTCGCCTTTGATCCAACTTCTATGACAAATGTTTCTCCTCCTTTTGTTGCATTTACTCTGCGAATTTCTAGTGGTGGTAGTAAGGGTTGAGATTGAGGATGCCCTATTAAAAAAATGATTTAATTTTCCTTGGTCTATCATCTTGAGAATGATCCTTTTAATATTTTTACAGTTATTCGTTGAGTGTCCATGAAAATGATGGTAAGAGCAAAATTCTTGACTTCGGTTGCTTGAAAGGGGTTCTTTTCCCATGTTCCAGGGCGTCGGAATGTTCTCCATTAGAATTATAGCTTCCCAAATTTTTTCCACACTAGCATTCAATGGTGGCATCTTGATCTCTTCCCATATCATCTTTTGACTTCCTGATCCTCTATGATAACTTTGTCTTTGTCCCCCATAGGTTTCTTGTGGATGATAAAGTCTTTGAATTTTGTTGTTTCCACCTCGAATATAAAAATTTCTTCCTTTTTCAAATTATTTTTGATCTCTACTTCCCATAACTACCAGCTTCGGTTGATTATCATTCTTATTTTCTTTTGGTACTTGCGAGGTACTCGCCATTGTGTTTATCAATTTAGGCAATAAGATTGTACTTGATGTATTTGAAATTGTGTTCGCAATGGGATAAGATTCTATTTCATTATGCTTTTCTTCAAGAGCAATGTATTCCTCCTGCAATTCTCGCAGTTCTGTCATTGTAATTGTATTATTGATTCTGAAAATTTGAATATACAATAGATTGGTTGCAAACATCGCGTTAATGAATGATAAGATGAGATATCTCTCATCCACCCATCCAGCCATTTCACTACACACTGTATTCCATCTTATGGTTAAATGCTTCAAACTTTCACCAATTCTATGTTTTAATCCAAATACATATTATATGCCTGACCACGAGGAATTGTTAGTTATGTACGCCCCTAAGAATGTAGTCTGTAAATGGTTGAAAGATGTTATAGTATTCCTGGGTAAACCTTCGAACCACTTTAGTGCCTCTCCTGTTAAGCTTGATGCGAAATACTTGCACAACATAACATCATGATTCTCCCACTATAGCATACATCTCACATAAGATTTAATGTGTTGAATTGCACAGGTTGTCCCATCAAAGATGCTGGTTAACGCAGGAAAGTTGCACTTTGGTGGAATTCCTCCTAATTCTACTTCTTGCGAGAACGAAGTTTTCGCAGCTTCTTCTATGGCTTCATCCAATTGTCTCATACCTCCTTCCCTCCTATTATTTAGCATTCCTCTCATTTCTGCCAGTTCTCTTAAGATTTGTTCATTTACCCCATATGTTGATCCCACTGGTATTTTTAATTCCGCTTCTCTTTTCCTGCGTTCTTGCCTGTCTTGTGTTGCAATATTTTGATTTCCTTCTCCATTATTTTCTTGTTGTCTTTCTCTGTGATCTTCTATTACATTTCTTTCATGAATTCGCACACCATTATATCTCTCATTTTCTCTTCTGCGATTTTGTTCATTTCTTATCAATTCTCCTTGTTGCCTTTCAGCTCTTCTTTGCATCCTATCATATTCTTCGTTGATATTACCATTGTTGCAGTTTTGTTCTCGTCTTCTTTCTCGAGTGTCATGATTGTTCTGGCGAATTTCCTCTTGGAATTCTTGTTCTTCCACCTCTACTCTCAATCTTTCCCTTTCGCAAGCTAAGCGTGCTTGTTTAGCATAATGTCTCTCAATTTTTCTTTTAATTATTTGTTGATTTATTTGAATTTCTCTTCCACGCAATATCCTCCTTCATTCTTCTTGATTTTCTTCGCCATCTTGGTTATTTCGTTCCTGACCCTTCTCATTCTCCTGACCTCTGTTGTTTTGTTCGTTTTGTTGAATTTCACCTTGTGGTATATAACGATCTTCAATTATTTCTCTATTTTCACGACGTTCTTCATCTGGATTTTGCACCTCTTGCCGAATATTTCCATCAACATTTTCTACAAGTGAGTTTTATCTTTCTCCTCTTATGATTGACCTTGAACTTGATCTTGTAGTGCTTCTTGATCTTCTATTTTTTAACCTCATGTTTTCCATTCTCAATTCATGGTTTTGTCTTTTCAAATTTTCACGTTCTTCCGCTTCTAACATCCTCTCTTCGTGTATTATTTGTCTTAATGCCTCTGTTGCCTCTAATACTCCAATTCTTTCATCCCCATGAATTATTCCTCCAATTGCATCTTCAGCTCTTTCCTCTTGTCTTTCATTTCTTAACTGTTGCTCCTCTTCAATTTCTTCCACTGAATCTGATTGCCAAGTATGTACACTCACTCTATCATAATCCAAAGTTCTATTTTGCGCCGGTGTATGTTGAATTTGATATTCTCCATCATTTCTTGCATTCATTCTTGATGATTCTCCAGTTTCATTTCTCCTTTCTCCAGCAAGTCTCTTACTCCTCCTAACATTAGTTGGTTGTCTTGAAGCATTTCTTCTTTTAGCCATCTCTTCAACCTCAATGAATTTCTGGAAATCGTCTGAAACTTCTCACCAACTATTAAAAATTCTCCCAAATCACAATACTGATTTTCACACTAAAATCCAGGGAAATTACTCCATGTTTCTAGCGCCAATATGTAGTAGCAGGAAATCCTACACTACACCCCTCACATGAATTCATCGTAACCAACACATATTTTGAAGATTAAGAACAACACTTTTATTAATTGATTCACAGAAATGTTACAAGAAATGAAAGAAAACAAGAATACAATCTCTCTCTAAACTTTCTCTCTACTAAATGAATTGCTCAACATTCGAAAAGGATCTCTCTCTCCTAACGCTTGTTCAACTCTTTATATAGGGAATTACATAGTGGATGACAGCTAATCTGTCCTTTAATTTCGGATCTGACTTGCGATATGCTCGCAAGAGTTACATTGTTAATATTCGCAAACACTGTAATTGTCGCAGAATCGTCACCCTCTTCTCCTGTTTCTATTGTTATATGTTACGTTGTTCTTCAAATCATCTTGCGACACTCGCAAGGTGTTGTTAACCATACTTCGCAAATGAGTCCTTCTTGCTATATTCTGATCCTACATGCATGACTAGCCTTGTATTTCCTGTGATTTTCTCCGCAGGACTCTCATTATTGGTGCGGCATGATGACTGATTGTTTCTCTCAGCAGAGTAACATGAATATCCAAGTGTCAATAATGAGGCATGCATGAAATACCCGTACATGCTATATATCTCGGTGTGTTATACTAGCCCGATTGAGAATACATAATTTCCTAAGGGAAATCTGGACTGTCCATATCAGTCTCAGAAATGATCACGGCCTCGCAAGTTGTCCGCATGATTTAACCAGCCTAGACGATCCTCAACAGGAGCAGTCTATCACCGCAATGACCACCAGATGGCCCATTTATGCCCTATCCGGTCGAACATATGCTATGCCCCTAAACAACCACCAAACCCCAGCCTTTAAGAAGGATGGTCGAGATGGTATGGAGTGGCTCGTATGCGCAAGGATGTCAAAAAACATCTCAAAGAAGTCGCGACCATCCAACTTCGCAAGCAAAGTTGGACGGCTTGGATCATCTCACGATCGATCGGTGAAGTGTTGGCATGCACATTGGCGGACCCACTTTCCACCTACCTAATCGGTTATCCCACGACCAAGGAATGTAGCAGTGACTGATTGCTCGAAACATGGCTGGTGTAACGCTTTAAAAACCACGGAATTACATAAGTGTCATAAAATTGATCACAACCATCCAACTTCGCAAGCATGGTTGGATGGATTAAATCACACCTAAGACCGTGGAACAAGTACACACATGCTCACTGCCGACTCAATATGGGCCCCACATGATCAGCCTCCCCAAGAGAGGAGCATAACATGCAAAACCGATCGGTTGAAGTTGCATGGGCGTGAACCAAACAAAACCCTAATTAGGGTTTGCGGCATGTTACATGTGTCCCTAATCGATCACGAGCCTCCATCTTCGCAAGCTTGGATGGAGGGTGTAGATGCAGACTTAAAAGGTCTCGAACATGACAACATGATCACCGTGGGCCCATCTACATGCATGACCGATCGACAAAGGCCAACCATGGATGGATGTCTCGAAATGCTCGCCCGAAGTAGGCATGTCGTGCAGTTTCAAACTCCTTTGCGGCATGGGATTTCTGTTGCAAATCGATCTCAACCGCTCCTCTTTGCCGGTCAAATTGAGTGGGCTAGATCGCACCTTCATGGGACAGTGAGGTACGGACGTATACATCGGCAAGCCATCTACACGCATGCCCAGTCGGTCCTGCCTAAAACACCTCCCATGCTTGGTTTCAACCAAGCTAAAGAGTGATGCTTGCGCACCTCTTCAAAACCCCAAACTCTATTAACGGTCGCAGATTAGCGTCACAAGATCATCTCGTCCGTCCAACTCTACCAACTTGGTTGGTCAGCCCTGTCTAGGAGTTAAGCGACTAATAAAGCATCCCTATGATCACCGTCCGCCACTCTTCCACATAGAGTGATCGTCCAAGGCATGGCTCGACCATGCAGTCTCCAAAAAATTACTCGAAGATGGTTGGACGTGATGCAATTTTAAGACGCTTATCCGTGACTTACTCCGTTAAGCCTTAAAACAACGATGCTTCATACATGCTGAATATATTCGATGCATTACTGATGTAGTTTTGAAGTGGTAAGAAAAGGGCTTGATTCTCGGACTCGTTGAGGTTTGATTTAAGACTCAAAAATTGAAAACACTAAAAATAAAGATAATATATACAAAAGTTTGTCACAAGATCAAGAGGTACTGAGATTTAGGACTCCACCAATTCTCATTCATGTGGTTCAACTACTAATTCTGGACATTCATAGCTCAAATAATAACAATTTCTTGACTCTAATTCCTTGCCGAAAGTAGATTTTTGAAAAACAATGACTGTAAATCTAAAGCATGAGACATCAAAATACATAAGAAAGCATGACCCATCAATTGAAATAACAATCACTCAATAAAAATAATAAATCGATTAAAAGTCAATGCAATAAGTTATAAAAGAATTAATAGAATTACCACATGCGTGAAGAATGGCTTCCTCCGTCATCCCAGTGTTTGGCTTTATCTCTTCATGGTGAAAACACGCTCAAAATATATATTCATGGCTCAAAAGGTGTGTTTTTATTGAAGAAATTGTTTAAGAAAGATATTTGCAACGCTGTAAATATGTGATAGACGATGTTACAAAGAATGATAAATCTAAAGTGCAGCAGAATAAATGACTGTCTCCACAGGTCTGTTCTTCGTGTTCTTGAGAACTACATTTCTCTGGTGTCGTCTGTATCTCCTCATTCTTCTTCTCTGCTGTTGCTGCTGCGATTCTTATCTCCAGCCTTGTTCTTTTCTCTCCAGCTACCCCAAACTCCCGATTATCTTTTCTAGAAATTTTACCCGCCTTTATATAGACAATAGGGGTAAGAATTCACGATTAAATTTTCCCAAAATCTCTTCCTTTCTCTTCACGGCAAAGTTGCGACAATTTCATGTTTTAGAATTTATACGCGTTTCTAAGCTTTTCCTTTTGATTCTAAAGTCTTCCTTAGGTAGATACAAATCCTTGGGAAGGTTTATGGCACTTTAATCTCTCTAAAATTTCCTAAAACAAGTCACACACGTGACTTTCCATATTTTGCTGTTGAGATCAAAACCCGTCGATTGAGCCCAGTTTAATCGATTTCAATACCCATATTAGATTCCTAGACCCATGAGGAGTCTACCCTATGAAAATTAGAGGTTTAGTCGACCTCAAACTCCTCCAAATTACGCCCACCAAAATGGCCCGTTAATATGCTTTACGTTTTTGGTTTCCCGCCAAAATAGAATTTTAACGTGAAGGGGAAAGGTTACCCCTTAACCAGTGGTCTCCCCTTAGCCAAATATGGTGTCCCTTTAGCACTTGTCCTTTGGAGATGTCTTTAGCAACTTTTCGAGCCGATTTCTCCACACATGTTTATTTCTCCAAAAACACCTTAAAAGACATAAAATACCAAAATAAGTGCAAAATCGAGTACTAACATTACAAAGAATTGAGACTAATATAGACACATAAATGCGTCTATCAAATACCCCCAAACATATTATTTTCTAGTCCCGAGAAAATCAAATCTACAAAATAAAATCCCAACTCACTGTCGCAGGCATCGTCGATTGCATTTAGCGTATGCAATAAGCCTTTAAACCCCTAGGTGGACCTAGTGTACGAGTTATAGTCTCGAGAGGGTTTACTAGAGATATTCCCACAAAACCTTTACTCCGGACCTTAGCTATCTACGCAGAACCTTGGAAGTCACTAAAGAATCTCTTTGGTTGGCATACTTATTGATTACAGGAGGAAGTACCCTGATGCAAAATTCCAATTGTTGTACACGAGTTTGCACTCAAGCATACTAAAATTCATATAGAAGTGATAGAGCTTTACTCAGATAGTTGCACTATGAACATCAATATTCGGAGTCAACAAATCACATGGCTAGATTAAGAGATGGATATAAAAAAACATAGATGGTTTTGATATTGACTATGTGAACGGTGTTTCTCATATCTGTCTGAAGGCCACTGCCAAAATGAACCTATCCTAATGGACTGATATACGGGTCTGACTAGTATCAACACAACTGGCATATACAAGAGAACCAATGGTCGATAATCCTAATTCTAGATAAACTCGTCTGGCATATACAAGGGTACCAGCGGTCTATTTTATTGCACAATAATAAACTTTTCATTTTTCATTTTTTTTAAACTGCATGATTTGATCTTTTGGATCTAAGTGCATGCTTCTTGTCAGCAAATTACATGATAGTTCTCATGGATCCTTCATTCCACGCTTGTTTAGGCGACGGAGACAGGGAGAACACACACATATTGCTATCCAAGTGTTAATTTCTTCTTCTTCTTTTTCTTAGTAACTCAATCACTCTATTTCACCCTAGCAGTGGTAACAACTTAAATCTTGAGCCCCACCTAATCACTTAGAGAAACATAGTTTAAAAACAAAATAAAAACAGAAGTGAAAAGGACTCAACGAGATATGGTGAAACTATCATGTTATTTCTAACACCTGAGCTCTGTGCTTTTATCAATAAACTCTTATAGATGTTTCCATCTAATCAGATTGGTTCCTCAACTCCTACAATCAAAATGCTTCCATCCACTTAGATTGGTTAGTGCCATCCTTAATAAGCATAAATTTCTAGGCTCTGGAGTTTATTTATTGCAACTAACAAAAAGTTTCTCCCATACCCCCAAACTTAAATCTAACATTGTCCTCAATGTTCTAAAGATGAAATTAAAAGCATGAACAAGGAGAAGCAAAAGAGATAAGGAAAGATATTACCGTGTTGCATGAGCATGGGTTACCTCCCAAGAAGTGCTAAGTTTAACATCTTCAGCCAGACATAAGAAAGAATTAATCACTTCATATCATATAGCAATAGCCGAAACAACTGTGGATCATCTGCATCAAAAAGTGTTAACACAGATAAAAGGAAACTGCAACAAAATAAGAATGTTAATAAACATAACACACCCTTTCCTAGTTTCCTGTTTAAAACAACTACATCTAGTTGTGGTTCAGGTTCAGGTTCAATAAAGGGGTCTAAATAAAATATTTTCATGGGTTTCCCCTCCTCATAAGTAAGATTCGAAAGATCAGGTTCTAAGGTTTGGAAAAATAATAACCTGCATAATTGAGGATCCTCTAAGTTAATCATATTTGACTTACACAGTTGACCATAATGAGAGTGGTGGTCATTCTTAAGAAATGTTTCAATTCTATTTTCCTAAAATAATTAGGTTTAGTCTCAGAACTTAGTAATTGACACATTTCAAATTCAAACGTTCCCACATTTGGAAGAAAAATATTTGGTGGGAAAACAAAGTCAATCCGGGTATCATGGCCTGGGTAAAACACATCAACCAGAGGATGGGGTTCTAACAACTGAACTTCTTGATGGACATCACTAGGTTCAGTAAAATGTGTATGAAGATAATCTTGTAAAATGGTTGTGGCACATATGTCAAGTCCCAAGTGAGGGATCTTTGTAAGAGCTAAAGGTAAGGCACGTGGAGAATGATAATCACCCCCAAGATTAGATTTTTGGGTGTCTCTAGATAGACTAGCTACAATTTCCCTAATTTCTAGATCATCGGAATCCTGAAAATGGTCAATTGCTTCTTGTAGGTCATATTTAGGTGACACATCCTCATACATATTTAAAATCTCTACAAGTTCATTTTCTTCGTCTAAGACTATTGTTTCTAAATTCTTAGACTCTAAAACAGTATTCTCAGGATAAACCCGTTCCTCTAAACCATTATCGGCTTCGTAAAAAAGAAATACTACATCGTCTAAAACGGGGTTATCTCTAGTCAAATCCCCGTCCTTTTGAATAGGTGAATAATTATTAAAATTATTTGGATTTGAACTCGAAATAATATTATCATTATAAAGCTCAATTGGAGTAACAAATTCCTGATTACTATGCCTACATATATCAGATTCTTCATTAACACTATCCTCATAATCATAATTATAACAACATGAAAATGGTTGAACCTCTTCTAAACAAGTAGTGTTACCAATTCTAACCTCGTCATCTTGATTATGAAAATAAATGTCCTCATTTTCAAGGGTATTATTGGAAACACTATATTGGAAATTAAGATTATTTCGAGCAATTCTTTCTTTCCTCAACTTATATGTATTTTAAACTAGTATCTTGAGAGACTCTTCTACAAGACGAATAGGAACTGAAGGATCATAATAAGGACTAGTTTTCAACTGTTTAATTAAGTCGTCCATAAACGAGGTACTAGTACTATAATATTCCTTATTTTCTTGCTCGTAAGACCTGTGCGCATGTGAATAGTAATTGGGCTCACTATGATATGAACCATAACCTTGAAAAGGTTGGTGATCCCAACCACTATGCACACTGTGGTCAAAGTAGGAGTGTCCATTTTTCTCAGTCGAATAATCATTGCATTGGCTATTATAATACCAGTTCGATATTCTATTGTGCACGTGCAAATACAAGGTTGACTAAAACTGGTAGGCTCAGGTTACCACAACAAAATATACCCAAAGGTACGAGGCTGAGGTTTGTGGAATTTCAGTTGGTAACTCCCATAAGGCCCAAGGCACGGGTTCAGCTTACTAATCCACGAGTTTTCCTATAAAATAAAATAAAATACTAAAAAAGGATTTTCTGTACTATTTTAGGAACATGCAATTGGGGAATACTTTTATTAATTGGAGGATATGAAATAGTACTGTTACTGTTCATACCGGCATAGTAAATTATTATTTTTTGTGTAGAAAAACCATGCCGGTATGAACAGTAACATTACTATTTCATATCCCCCAATTAATCCTTCTATTTTAGGCAAGTCCAACTTTCCACTTTTAGCTTCAAGCAAAACCTACACGCCAAGAACAAAAATACCCAAGACGTAAAATATAACAAAAAATAGAATACAATAATAAAAATAAAATATATACAAAACCTAAAACCTAAACCTAAATTCAAGTCCGCGTCGACGGCGCCAAAAACTGATGTAGTTTTGAAGTGGTAAGAAAAGGGTTTGATTCTCGGACTCGTTGAGGTTTGATTTAAGCCTTAAAAATAGAAAACACTAAAAATAAAGATAATATATACAAAAGTTTGTCACAAGATCAAGAGGTACTGAGATTCAGGACTCCACCAATTCTCATTCATGTGGTTCAACTACTAATTCTGGACATTCATAGCTCAAATAATAACAATTTCTTGACTCTAATTCCTTGCCGAAAGTTTATTTTTGAAAAGCAATGACTGTAAATCTAAAGCATGAGACATCAAAACACTTAAGAAAGCATGACCCATCAATTGAAATAACAATCACTCAATAAAAATCATAAATCGATTAAAAATCAATGCAATAAGTTATAAAATAATTAATAGAATTACCATACGCGTGAAGAATGGATTCCTCCGTTATCCCAGTGTTTGGGTTTAGCTCTTCATGGTGAAAACACGCTCAAAATATATATTCATGGCTCAAAAGGTGTGTTTTTATTGAAGAAATTGTTTAAGACAGATATTTGCAACGCTGTAAATATGTGACAGACGCTGTTACAAAGAACGATAAATCTAAAGTGCAGCAGAATAAACGACTGTCTACACAGGTCTGTTCTTCGTGTTCTTGAGAACGACACTTCTCTGGTGTCGTCTGCAACTCCCCATTCTTCTTCTCTGTTGTTGCTGCGATTATTCTCTGCAGCCTTGTTCTTTGCTCTGCAGCTACCCCAAACTCCCGATTATCTTTTCTGGAACTTTTACCTGCCTTTATATAGCCAACAGGGGTAAGAAATCACGATTAAATCTCCCCAAAATCTCTTCCTTTCTCTTCACGGCAAAGTTGAGGCAATTTCTTTTTTTTTTAGAATTTATACTCGTTTCTGAGATTTTTCTTTTGATTCTAAAGTCTTCCTTAGATAGATACAAATCCTTGGGAAGGTTTATGGCACTTTAATGTCTCTAAAATTTCCTAAAATAGGTCACACACGTGACTTTCCTTTTTTTACTGTTGTGATAAAAATCCGTCGATTGAGCCTAGTTTAATCGATTTCAATACCCATATTATATTCCTAGACCCATGAGGAGTCTATACTATGAAAATCATAGGTTTAGTTGACCTCAAACTCCTCCAAATTATGCCCACCAAAACTGCCCGTGAATATGCTTTACGTTTTTGGTTTCCCGCCAAAACAAAATTTCAACGTGAAGAGGAAAGGTTACCCCTTAACCAGTGGTCTCCCCTTAGCCAAATCTGGTGTCCCTTTAGCAACTTTTCGAGCCGATTTCTCCACACATGTTTATTTCTCCAAAAATACCTACAAAGACATAAAATACCAAAATAAGTGCAAAATCGAGTACTAACATTACAAATAATTGAGACTAATATAGACACATAAATGCGTCTATCAATTACATGCATAGAATACACACGATATTTCATAAATATCGATTTCCCAAATAACCTAGTTATATAACCTAACACCGTATGCTACTTCCCGTGGGTCCCACGATCCACACTTGAGATATCAAGCATGTCACAAACAAGGGGATACTTACTGGGGGGTATTGGTCTGGCGGTTTATAGCGTGCAGCGTGCAACGCGCCGTCACAAGAACGTGTCAGGAAGACATGGACGGTTAGTGGTGATGGGAGAAGTGGGAAAAGACTGATAATGACACACTAACATGACTCCACTACTCCACCACTCCACTTTCCATGAGAGACGAAGGTTAGGCTTAATGAATTGTATAAATAGGTTCTCCTCCCTATTTCCAACACAAGATAAGCACTGAAAACCAAGTGTTGTCATTCGTATCCAGAAAATACTAGAGCTGATTGCTTACATAATTTCAAGCCAGTTCGATATTCTGATACAAGTCATAAATAACCAACACCTTCACAATCTCAACACCTCTTCGCTTCCCTCCCTAAGATCAACCCCATCTCCTTCACTTTGTGACCGAAGCAAGTCTGGAACGGCCATTTCTTGGTTTAGTCCAGAATTATATAGATTGATCTCTCGAATCAAAAGCACTCCCGTGCAATGCATTTGTTTAGGGTTTAGATTCATTTCTCATCCACACACCCAAAATTACCAAAACCAGCAGAAATAGTTTTTACCCATAAATACCAAGACATGGCACGAACAGCTACCAATGGCATTGTGGGCATATCAGATGGCACCTAGGAGTTCTACCAATGTTTCCCCTTACTTACTTTTCTACGGTGCGGACGCGATTCTCCCAGCAGAGATTAAAATTCCGCCATCCAGGATTGCACCATAAAGTGGGGTCTACTAGGATGTTAGAGTTGGACACCTAGACTCCAGGAGAGATAAAGTAGATAAACGTACTCAAACGTACAGAAGCAGGATCTCCAGAGCGTATGACAAAGCTGTAAAACCAAGAATTTTCAAAGTGGGAGATTTAGTTTTGAAGACTGCCAAGCACATTCAGCAAGACATGTCCGCATCAAAATTCTCTCCAAAATGTGAAGGTCATCACCAAAGCTTACAATACTGGATATTACAAGATTATTAAATAAGATTGTAGGATCAGAATATCGCAACAGCAAGACCTTACGAAGTCACCATCAAAAGTACACTGCGAATCCGTCGCAGACTGTCTACAGAAATAACGCAACAGATGACGACAGTTTAAACATGAGAAAGACGTGAAGAGCTTGCGATATTTAAGGATGTTGCGAATTTAACATTTAAATGATTGTGATAATCTCGCAATTCAGATCTTAAAATAAAGGACAACTGAGTTGTCATCCACTATGTAAACACCTATATAAAGAGGAGAGAAGGAGAGAGAAGGGGAGGAGAATATTTTTTTATAAGAGAGAGAGAGTTTATTTTCTTTATCATCTTCTTCCCTAAAACAAAATCTAGAGCTCCAAATACTCATTAATGGAGTCTCAATGTAACCCAAATGTAATTTCAATAATTATAGTGAAGAATCCTAACCCCATGGATGTAGGTCACATTGATCGAACCACGTAAATCCTTGTGTCTTATTTTACAATTTTAGCACTTTAATCTTTATTTTGGTTATGAAATAGATTTAGATCTAGAAATTATTATCATAATATTACATGAGGTGTGTTGTGGGATTTCATGCAACTACATTTTTGGCGCTAGAAACAGGGAGGAGTAAAGGATTTATCCTTCCTGTAACTTGTTGGTTCAAGAAATTTCCATGAAGATTAGCTACTGTTCACATTTTTATAGATCTACAAAGTTTAGGTTCAAAAATGGAAATTTCATGGAAGAAATTACACTTTCAGGGAGTAAACATCATCAACAATTCAAAGACATGAAAAGAGTAAGTGAAAAAAAATTAGTTGCTGTGGTGAATTTAAGGAAGAAAACCAAAGTTTCGGTGGAAGATTTTCATGTTCAGGAGAAGAAGGCAAATGTGAAAGAAATTAAGGAAATACGAAGAGAATATAAGAGGCAGACGCTGCAATTTCTATCACAAATATAAATTCGCACAGATGGTTCAAGGCTGAGCGAACAACAAAGAGATCACGGGTTCAAATTCGCAGAGATACATATTTTTCATTTTCTTCTCATCTTCAGTGGCGAATAAAAGAATAAGGAAAAAATATTCTGCGTTAACTTTGTATAGAGGTTCTTAAACAGTCGGTCCAGAGAACAGTATGTGTGTTGGTGGTCCCAAGTTCGAATTCGCTTGCGAGCATAGTTTTATTTATTTTTGCCCTGCGAAAATTTTGCAAGAATGAATAATTTCGCAATATTGTTTCATTATTTCGCAAATAAGAGGCAGCACAGTTGGTGATCTGCGTAGTTAATGAGTTCATGGTTGCGTGTTCAAGTCCCAGCATATGCGTATTTTTTCGCATGTATATTTCGTACAGAAGATAATTTATGATTATTTCGCACATAAATTTCGTAAAGGAGGGTTGGCACAGATGGTTCATGTGATTCAATGCATGAAGAAGGGCGCATGTTCAATTCCCACCTCCTGCGAATTTTTCGCACATTTACATATTTTTAGATTGCTACAGACGAAGATCAAGTCAACTTTAAAAAATTTGCGATAATTTCGCATATGAGAGGTAGAAAAGTTGGTAAAACTTCGCAGAGCGATTTGTAGTGCTCGGGTTTGAATCTCCCCATTCGCAAATAATTTTTTCCCTTCGCAGAAAAAAATCAAGAATACTTTCTGAGAGGTTAACTTCGCAAATTCCTTGATTATGTCTCATGATAGGTTTAGCACAGTTGTTATGGTGCGAGAATATGCAAGAGGCAGGTCAAGGGTTCAAGTCTCACTTCTCATACTTCTTTTTTCTATGCGACATTTATACTTCATGAAATGTATTTCTTGCGCGATATTGACAACAACAGCAAACCACAAAAGCTAAGTACCACTTTCCTTGAAAATTTTACTTTTACAAAAAATAAAAGATTTTTGATTTGATTTACAAAACGCGATACAATCGCGGAATTACAAAGATTCCATAATTACAAAAGAAATCGAGAAAAATCTCGCAGAGATCAATTTATATATTTCCCTTAAATATTTTCTTTGTTTTAAATGAGAATGATATCTAACATGGAGAGTAGTAGGAGGAAAAATAAGACCTTCCATCAACATGCTAGTAAGACCTTCTATCAACAGGATGCATAAGACCTCATTAGGATCATTTCCATGAAATATGTTTATCGGATGAGACGAAACAAGTTATACAAAGGAAATCAAAACAAAGAAAAAAGATTTGAACTTACAATTAAATGAAATTTTTTGATAAAATAAATGTTGAATACTAATCTAAATTCTTATTTGTATTACAACATTACATGAGGCAGAGAACGTGGAGTAATAATTTCACAATACTTCTTATTCGTAGTCAAGGATGGATACTTCTTATATTTCGAGGATTGAGTACTTCTTATAATTTTTCAAGGATACTTCATACTTCGCAGAGATGATACATCTTATTTACTTCTCAAAGCTTCGGAACTTCACCAAAGAATAGAGGCAAGTACGTACTTTTCAAGTACAGTATTCTTTCGCTCGTTCCTTTGTCAACAAAGATCAAAGACTACTACAACAAAATGGATTTTCCTTAAAGATCACTCTTCAAGCAATATTCAAGAAAAAAGAGGCAAGATATAGGATAAGAATATCGCAACAACAATACCTTGCGAAGTCACCATCAAAAGTACACTGCGAAGCCGTCGCAGACTAACTACATAAATGACGAAACAGATAACGACAGTTTAAACATGAGAAAGACGTGAAGAGCTTGCGATATTTAAGGATGTTGCGAATTTAACATTTAAATGATTGAGATAATCTCGCAATTCAGATCCTAAAATAAAGGATAGCTGAGTTTTCATCCACTATGTAAACAACTATATAAAGAGGAGAGAAGGTTAGAGAAAATGAGGAGAAATATTTTTTTGTAAGAGAGAGATAGTTTATTTTCTTTATCATCTTCTTCCCTAAAACAAAATCTAGAGCTCCAAATACTCATTAATGGAGTCTCAATGTAACCCAAATGTAATTTCAATAATTATAGTGAAGAATCCTAACCCCGTGGATGTAGATCACATTGATCGAACCACGTAAATCCTTGTGTCTTATTTCACAGTTTAGCACTTTAATCTTTATTTTGGTTATGAAATAGATTCAGATCTAGAAATTATTATCATAATATTACATGGGGTGTGTTGTGGGATTTCCTGAAACTACAAAGATGAAGGTAAATTGGAAGTAGTCATCAACGGAAAATGGCTCAAGGCATACTATGCCTGATCATCATTCCATCTCTTACCGCCTCACAATGCAAAAATCAGGCATTATCATTCTTCTCACGTCTAAGTTATTAAATTCTCCATTAGTGAAAACATGTTGATGTAAACTCCATTCATTTAACAAAATCCAATGCAATTTATTTTCCAAGACAAGGTTCAAAATCCAAAAGAGAAAATATTAAAACAACTTAGAAAAGTCCATCCAAAAAGCTGTAGTTCCTTGAAAACATCATCTTCAGCCTCTCCTGATACCTTTCAGTCCTACTTTTCAAGTCTCGGATTGCCTGCTCCACCTTCTAAGATTCCACATCCAAGGCCTTCTCCTCTTCCATGATGGCTTTTGTAGCAGGGACAACGTTAGCGATGATTCCGGCTCGATCAATTTAGATAACATCAAGGCGCTGCCGTAACCAGCCTACGTTGATCTCCATGGATTCACATGTAGATATCATGTCTTACCACTTCTCGATAGTTGATTCAGTGATATCACGTATTCAGTGACAAGCAATGTCGCACCACATTCCTAGGTGCAATATGGCCTTACTTTGTCCATATGCTTGTATAAAAGGGGATGAACTCCTTCCTTATTAGATAACCACCAACATCCCGGCAACTGAAAGATAAACATCTCATATGTATGTCGAAGTGCAAGCCTGCATTGGGGTACTATCACGACCGCAAAAAATTCATACTTCTATTGAGTCGGATTTGACCCTATGGATCGAGTCCAACCCAACTAGCAAGACCAAATTCTTGAGTCATGACTATGGAACAAGCTAATTTTTTTTAGGATAGTAAATAAAGTGCAAAATGAATAAAGACTTCATAAACTAATTTCCTTTCAAATTAAAGTCCAATAAAAAGGGTTCCAAATAATAATTATTACAGATGTTCTAAAAGTCATAAAGTAAGAACAATAATTTAAAAATTATTAAACTAGAAATGTCTCTCATTCGAATACTTGAAAACTCCAAAGTAATAAAAATGATAATCAATAAAAGTACCCACTATCCCTGTGATATCATATAGTAGTGTCTTGCGAGAATGCTAACATCTGAGTATTATGCTGTAAGCTTCCAAGTTCGCTTACTGCGCTAACTGCTCCTCAAACTCTATGGGGAGAGGAAAAGGAATTTGGGGGTGAGCAAACCACAACTCAGTAGGAAGTTCAAAAATAATATAGTGCACCGAAAATTTAACCATGCAGCGAATAAAATAATAAAACCCATACAAGTCAAAATCTTCTGAAATTACTTACTCATTTAACTCACATAAGCCATCCTATAATTGTAGGTTCCTAATCTAGTGTCAGAGTTATTCCGGTAATAAACCATACTGTTCCCCGAAAAGTCTTCCCAGGGTAGCCACCAGTGGTGGGATGCCATGATGTCCTGAAAATTCAACAGCAGCAGAGATAAGTGTATCCAAAATTTATTCCTTACCAGTACACTCAATTCCGTACAACAACTCAAACACGTCCGTAATCCAACGAAATTAACCAATACATTTATGTATAAAAATATAAATAATATAAAAAAAATCCACAGTAATAATAGAAAGCATTTTAGACGTCAGAAATCGGTGCCCAGAATATTTTTACCACACCACTATCTCACGTATAGATAGTCTACTGACCCAGACTATAATAAAAATTAATGAAAAGACTACTTAAAAGAAATGGTAATGAGTTAAAAATGGTTTTAATGATGGTGTATAAAAGACAAAATAGCTTTTGACCGGATGGGAAATACCTCAGTTCAAAGGATGTTTAAACTTGTTTTTTTTTAAACGATTAATAAGAAAATGAAATGGAATATACGTTTCATTTTGATAAGCAAATATACCAATTTATTAATCAAGAGCCAGAACATTGCTATTAGTGGGACATGGTGATGTCACATGGGAGACAAAATTGCTTGTCATGCTTTTGTTTTCAAAAATCAGGGAAGTCATATAGTTGTTAGTCAGGAGGACAAAATCCAGAGGACAAAGCAAAGCTTCCTTTCTTTTGGTTACTGCAGTGGGACGAGAAATAAGATGGACGCAGGTAGAGAGATGAATATAAAAAGGAATTTTAATCTTTTCTTTTATAAAAACCCTATCAGAGTTCAGGAAATTGTAAACTTGTTTAAACATGTAAACGATGATCAATTGATGTCCGGCATAATTAAAAAGAAATAATTCATAGAAAATCAGAGAACAATTCATGATAAATAGTTTAGTTTTTTAGTATTATGAGAAACCCCTACCTCTTACGCAATCCAAGAAAAATTGTGAAATGCTTATCACTCCAAACCAATCAGTATCCCAGGTAAAGCAAAAAAAATCATTTTTTTTTTCTTTTTTGTAAAGTATGAGAGATGAAAAGAGGAAGAAATAGATGGTTCTTTTTCTTTTCTAGGGTTTTAGGAAAGTGACAAAACAATATATAATATTACTAACCCTAAAATTAGATGCAAAAGAGTGAAAGACTTATTCTTTTTCCCATACGCATTACTAGCCATAAAAATCATGTGCTCTACTAGGTAGTGACCCCATTATTCCATGTGCTAACCATTCCTTCTAGCCACCCACTAATTTGAGCTATATGCAACCCAAAAACCATCACAAAAATATAATAAAAGAACTAGGATTTGTACACCTTCATATATACAAATCACAATGTCAACTCTTATGAGTTGAAATGGGCTTTAAGCCCAGGTTCAAAAATACCAGGCGTTATACTATTAACCTCTAAAAAAAGAATTTCTTCGGAAATTTGAGGCGTAGCTAAGTTTAAGAATTACCTCTCAGTAATTCCGGATATTTGTCTCATATCTCAGACTCTAGCTCCCAAGTTGCCTCTTCAGAACCATGATGTTTCCAGAGAACCTTCACGGTTTTGATGGTTTTCCTACGAAGAACTTGTTCCTTTGAGTCGACTATGCGCAACGGTTTTTCTTCATAAGAAAAATTGTCGTTCAGTTGCAAGTCTTGCCTTTGGATGACGGGGGATGGATCAGCATTGTATTTACGAAGCATGGATGTATGAAACACATTGTGTATGTTTGCAAATTTTGTTGGTCGAGCTAGTCGATATGCTACTTCTCCAATTCGTTGAAGAATTTCAAATGGACTGATATAGCGTGTTGCCAATTTACTTTTCCTCCCGAACCGCTTAATGCCCGGTCTAGGACTAACTATTAGAAACACGTTCTCCCCAACCTCAAATTCCAATGGTCTTCTTCTTACATCTGCTTAACTCTTTTGACGACTTTGTGCCATTCTCAGACGGTCTTGGATGATCCCTATCTTCTTTGTCGTCTCTTGAACCATCTGGGGCCCTATTACACTTCTTTCACTTACCTCGACCCAACATAACCGGGTTCAACACGGTCTTCCATACAACACCTCATAAGGTGCCATACCAATGCTGGACTGATAACTTTTGTTATATGCAAACTCAACAAGAGGTAAATGATCGCTCCAATTACCTTTGAAGTCAATCACACACGCTCTTAACATATCTTCCAAAATCTGAATCGTTCGCTCGGACTGGCCATCAGTCTGAGGGTGGTAAGTAGTACTCATATCCAATCCTGTTCCCATCGATTGATGAAAACTCCCCCAAAACTTGGACGTAAAAAGAGGATCTCTGTCGGAAACGATCGACAGTGGAATTCCATGCAACATAACGATCTCCTTGATGTACAAGTTACATAAAAAAGGAACCGTATCTGTCTGCTTTACTGGAATAAAATGTGCTAATTTGGTGAGACGATCGATGATCACCCATACACTATCCTTTCCTTGTTGGGTCTTAGGTAATCCTCTGACAAAATCCATGGAAATGAAGTCCCATTTCCACTCGGCTATTGACAAAGGCTGAAGTGGTCCCGCTGGTCGTTGGTGTTCAGCCTTCACTTGCTGAAAAGTAAGACACCTGGAGACAAACAGTGCAACATCTCTTTTCATACCTTTCCACCAAAACTGGCGCTTCAAATCTTGATACATCTTTGTACTTCCCTGATGAACTGTCAGTACGGACTTATGAGCCATCGTTAAAATTTCCATTCGCAATTCCTTAACATCTGGTATACATAACCTTCCTTTATAGCGAATATCCCCATTGACTCCCAGTGTCCATCCTTCATGTTGATCCATGGTACCCATCTTTTCTTTGACTTCTTGCAAAACGTCGTCTAATATTTGCGCCTGAATCACCTTTTTCACAATCTCAGGTACCACAACAACATGCGCCAAGTATGCCCTCGCATTGTTCCACTCAACAATGAAATCATATTTTTCCACAACCTTGACCATTCCCAAATAAGATATGGATCCAGATTCTTTTCTACTGAGTGCGTCCGCTACAACATTCGCCTTCCCAGGATGGTAATCCAATTTAAACTCATAATCCGTAAGAAGCTCGAGCCATCTTCTCTATCTCAAGTTCAAATACTTTTGAGTGAAGATGTACTTTAGACTTTTGTAGTCCGAAAATACCATAAAGTTTTCTCCATAGAGATAGTGCCTCCAAAGCTTCAACACAAACACTACAGCTGCTAATTCCAGATCATGGGTTGGGTAGTTCTTTTCATGATTCTTTAACTGTCGAGAAGCATAAGCTACCACCTTGCCTTTCTGCATAAGAACTCCACCCAATCCACTTCTTGAAGCATCACAATAAACATCATAACCTAATCCTGGCTATTCTTTGGTTTCATCCCGGGTAAGGATGGATTCATAACTTTCCACCTTTCTCCTTGGACAGACACTCGACTTCCATCCGATGATTGGAAAGAGATTTTCTTCTCAAAACATTCAAGTATAGCTTTATTTTGTGACAACCAATTCATACCAATAATGACATCATAATCTTGGAGCCTCATCGGTATCAAATCTATTTTCACTCTATAGTCACCAAAAGTTATTTTACAATCCTTGCAAAATTTACAAAGGGACACTACATTTCCTAGCGGTGAAGAGACGTTCAAAGTGAACCCCATGGGTACTGGTTTCAAACCAAGATAAGCAGCAAAATACAATGATATGAACGAATGGGTAGCTCCAGAATCAAATAAAACTTTAGCACGTGAACTAAAGATCAAGAAATTACCCTCAATCGCAGATTTTTCTATCCTCTTCTCAACAGTAGCAATATGGTTCAGCTGCCCCAGAACATTTGGATGACGCCTTGGCTGGAATGGTGGTGCATTGTTTTGCGGTTGGTATGGTTGTCGTTCTTAGAAATTCGGCCTTGGATAATTCTGAAAATGATTCTGAGTTGGAGGCCTACGTGGTGCAGGCAAAGGACACTCTCATACAAAATGATCATCCTTCCCACAACGGTAACACCCCGAGATTGCATTCAATTGTCCAGGTGGCTTCAGTTTAGTACAATCCCTCGCGAAGTGACCCACAAATCCACAGTGAAAACAAGTTTTTGGTGCAACGATCTTCCCCAGGGTTATCCGTACGCGGATGCTTCCGATGAGTCGATGGATCCGTCTTATGGTTCCTCTTGAGATCTCTCGGCTCCCTTTCCTTATGGTTCTTGACCCATTCCGCTTCTATAGCTAATGCAATATCAAGAACATCCTCATAAGTGGTAAGACGACATGGTACTAACCTAGCACAGATGGCAGGTTTTAGTGCATCCTGAAGTTTTCTTGCTCTTCGTAACGGCGTATTGACCAAGTTATCCCCAAAACGTTCCAATTCAATGAACTTCTTATCTAGTTGAGAAACCGTCATGTCTCTCTGAGCTAAGGTTGCAAATTCAGCACACATCCGGGCTTTTACTGTCTCAGGAAAATACTTGTCAAAGAACAATGTTTCAAACTCTGCCCAGACCGTAACATTTCAGACTCATTTTATCGAATCCCACCAAAAATCAGCAGCTCCAGTGAAAAGCTACGTATCAAAACGGATCTTGTCATTCTCTTCCACTGTTAAGTCTAAAAACTCCTTTTGTATCCCTATTAACCACCTTTCAGCTTCAAGAGGTTCTTCAGTCCCCTTATATTCTTTCCTTCCAACCACCTTCAAGAACTTTTCTAAGTCCACTCTACCCTGGCGTTGGATTTCAACAACCTGTACAAGTGTTCCCAATGTCCCAACAACTCGGTCAAGGGTAGCTTCCATGCGTTCCCTTCTATCCTCTCCTTATTCTCCATTTGGTTGAGAACTTTTGGTGGCATCACGACGAGGCAACATCTTCTAAATAAGGATAAACGCGCACTAATGTTAATATCTATGTCGAAAACCTAATTTAACTAATACACGCAACGTTTTATTTTATAAGGATTTTAGTTATTTACCCCAACCCAAAGTAATTTAAATATGAAAAGAAAAAAAAATTGATGAAAACTAAATAAATTTAATTTTCTAAAAAGAATAAGGAAAAACATAACCTAATTCTCAAAATCATTTCAGATCATAAGTCGATAAATAAATAAATAAAAATAATCAGAGTGTAAATTTTTTTTTTGTAAACCAAACTTTCAAAACTAGTAATTCCACACTCACGGTCCAAGTAAATTAGAACCATGCTCTGATACCAAACTGTCACGACCGCAAAAATTCAGACTTCCATTGAGTCGGATTTGACCCGATGGATCGAGTCCAACCCAACTAGCAAGACCGGATTCTTGAGTCATGACTATGGAACATGCTAAAAAAAATTTTAGAATAGTAAATAAAGTGCAAAATGAATAAAGACTTCATAATCTAATTTCCTTTCAAATTAAAGTCCAATAAAAAGGGTTCCAAATAATAATTATTACAGATGTTCCAAAAGTCATAAAGTAAGAACAATAATTTAAAAATTATTAAACTAGAAATGTCTCTTATTAGAATACTTGAAAACTCCAAAGTAATAAAAATGATAATCAATAAAAGTACACACTATCCCTGTGATATCATATAGTAGTGTCTTGCGAGAATACTAACATCTGAGTACTATGCCGCAAGCTTCCAAGTACACTTACTGCGCTAACTGCTCCTCAAACTCTGTGGGGAGAGGAAAAGGAATTTGGGGGTGAGCAAACCATAACTCAGTAGGAATTTCAAAAAATAATATAGTGCACCGAAAATTAAACCATGCAGCGAATAAAATAATAAAACCCATACAAGTCAAAATCTTCTGAAATTACTTACTCATTTTACTCACATAAGCCAACCTATAATTATAGGTTCCTAATCTAGTGTCAGAGTTATTCCGGTAACAAACCATACTGTTCCCCGAACAATCTTCTCAGGGTATCCACCAGTGGTGGGATGCCATGATGGCTTGACAATTCAACAGCAGCAGAGATATGTGTAACCAAAATTTATTCCTTACCAGTACACTCAATTCCGTACAACAACTCAAACACGTCCGTAATCCAACGAAATTAACCAATACATTTATGTATAAAAATATAAACAATATAAAAAAAACTGCAGTAATGACAGAAAGCATTTTAGACGTCAGAAATCGGTTCCCAGAATATAACCACTATCTCACGTATAGACAGTCTACTGACAAAGACTACAATAAAAATTAATGAAAAGACTACTCAAAAGAAAAGGTAATGAATTAAAAATGGTTTTAATGATGGTGTATAAAAGACAAAATAACTTTTGACCGGATGAGAAATACCTAAGTTCAAATGATGTTTAAACTTGTTTTTTTTTAAACGATTAATAAGAAAATGAAATGGAATATACGTTTCATTTTGATAAGAAAATATACCAATGTATTAATCAAGAGCCAGAACATTGCTATTAGTGGGACATGGTGATTTCATATGGGAGACAAAATTGCTTTTCATGCTTTTGTT
Source organism: Papaver bracteatum (assembly GCA_023529315.1). NCBI lineage: Eukaryota > Viridiplantae > Streptophyta > Magnoliopsida > Ranunculales > Papaveraceae > Papaver > Papaver bracteatum. Next base: position 5,058,947 of record JAJJWX010002605.1, on the reverse strand, counting down.
TTCAAAAATCAGGGAAGTCATATAGTTGTAAGTTAGGAGGACAAAAGCCAGAGGACAAAGCAAAGCTTCCTTTCTTTTGGTTACTGCAGTGGGACGAGAAATAAGATGGACGCAGGTAGAGAGATGAATATAAAAAGGAATTTTAATCTTTTCTTTTATAAAAACCTTATCATAGTTCAGGAAATTGTAAACTTGTTTAAACATGTAAGCGATGATGAATGGATGTCCGGCATAATTAAAAAGAAATAATTTATAGAAAATCAGAGAATAATTCATGATAAATAGTTTAGTTTTGTAGTATTACGAGAAACCCCTACCTCTTACGCAATCCAAGAAAAATTGTGAAATCCTTATCACTCCAAGCCAATCAGTATCCCAGGTAAAGCAAAAAAAAAATCAGGTTCTTTTTTTTTTCTTTTTCTTTTTTGTAAAGTAGGAGAGATGAAAAGAGGAAGAAAGAGATGGTTCTTTTTCTTTTCTAGGGTTTTAGAAAGTGACAAAACAATATATAATATTACTAACCCTAAAAGTAGATGCAAAAGAGTGAAAGACTTATTGTTTTTCCCATACGTATTACTATCCATAAAAATCATTTGCTCTACTAGGTAGTGACCCCATCATTCCATGTGCTAACTATTCCTTCTAGCCACCCACTAATTTGAGCTATATGCACCCCAAAAACCATCACAAAAAAATAATAAAAGAACTAGGATTTGTACACCTTCATATATACAAATCACAATGTCAACTCTTATGAGTTGAAATGGGCTTTAAGCCCGGGTTCAAAAATACCATGCGTTATAGGTACTCATAGGAAGAGATACCCAAATCAGCATCTTCAAGATCAGCAGCGCGCATGCTTGAGCTTGAAGGGAGAGGAGTGGTTAAATCATCATCATCAACGACTGTTAAACACGTCTCGGAAGGATACCTCTACAAAAAAAAATATCAGAAGGTTGTATCACATGATGATCATGGCAGATGAACGCGTATTCATCAATAAAGAATATACCGGTATGATCTTCTTGACTCAGAGGATTCAAACAGGAGAATCATCACAAGGCTCATGAATTCGACCGCTCTGAAAGAAAAAGGATGATTATACGTAAAGGAAAATGAAGAATTGACACTTCAAAAATTGCAAAGAAATTTTTACCGTACTCTAGATGCAAGCCATTTGCATTTTACAGAAGAATCTGGAGTCGAAGAAGATGATCCATCTCTACCTAACATGATGAAAGCAGAGAGTTTCAGTAGGAAAATCTTTATCTCATCACGATAAGGATGTTCAAGCTCCCCAGTATATATATATGGCAGAAACCCTAAAATGAAATCGAATGGTTGTAGCTATGTTCATCCGATAAACGGGGATTCAACTCCAAACAAGTCATTCTCCTTTTGAAACCCTAATTAAGAACCATGAAGAGATCGTTGAATGGTCAAAGAAAGTTCTGATCCCTAGTCAATGAGGCCGTTGTTTCAAATTCAAGTGGAGGCCACTACCCTGTTACAACGATGTGAGATCAACACAGAGACAACTGTCGCAGATGAGCGAATAATAAAGAGGAAGGACGACCTCCCTATTTTATACGCACGAGCATGAAGCCCTTTGTACCATACATGAAGAAAGAGTAGCTACTTGTGATATGTTGTATCAATATTTTCTGGTAATCCTTCCATACCTTGTCATTTGATTTGTTTTTGTCTATCACCATTTATTGCTTACCCAACAACAATGTCAATGTTACGTACTAAGCATGGGACTTAATGTTGATGGTGGTTTTTAGTTCAGGGTCGAAATTGTAAAACCCTGTGTTTAATGCGCTTTCATCCTGCAAAGGAACAAAAGCCATTTGACAACGATTAATGTTCTTACTTATATGTGTATTGAGTAATTCGACACATTTAAGAAATTTATCAGAATGGTGCATCAATCCCAGATATTCTAAAAAATTCAACCTATTGTATTAGTAATTAATGCATTGACCTTCCTGGTATTTTCCTATGCTATGATATGTTCTCAACCGAACTCTCATTATTGACATGACATGATAATGGAGTGTTCACTCTCAGCATGGTAACATGAATCTCCCGAAGTGCCAGTATTGAGATCCGCATAAAAATACCCACAAGGGCTGTATTACTCTTTGACAAAGAGAATCTCATATAAACGCGCTTTGAAGTCATCTCGACCGTGATTGAATTCCTTAAGTAAAATCTAGACTGTCCATATCAGTATCAGAAACAATCACAGCCACACAATTTGGCCGCATAAAGTAACAAGCTTAGCCGAACCCTGCAAGGAATGGGAAACCATCATAATAGACATCGGCGTGCCCACTAATGTTCCGACCATTCGGACTTTTCCCATTCACCTCCCAGCGCCATCAAACGCCAACCCTAAGTAGGGTGGCCGCGCTAGTTGAAAGAAGATCGATTGAGCTAGACTGTCCAAAACAGTTATAAACACATCGCAACCGTCCAACTTTGCCAGCCTTGTTGGACGGCTTAGATTGCTCCACGAATTATTAGAGAAGTGCTAGCATGCACATTCGCGGCCTAACTTCTCCCTTGGTCGATCGACCTCTACATAGAAAAACCAAAGCATACCAAATTGTTTGCCCAAAGAAGCTTAAACGTGCGGCCTTTAAAACCCTAAATTCAATAAGCGACGTTACACAGCTGCCGCTAATCAAACGTATCCGTCCAACTTATCCATCCTAGTTGGACGACTTAGATCGTGTTTTAAATGATCAAGGAGATGCCAACGCGTTCACCATCGAACCAACTCCACACGTGGTCGATCGAATTTCTCATAGCAAGACCAAAGTGCATCAAAACGCCGGCCAAAAGGAGCGTGAACACACTATTTAAAAAACCTAAAATTACTTTGCGGAAATACATTACTGCCGCAAATCGATCTCGACCACTCATCTTCGCCAGCTGATTTGAGTGGCTTATATTTAACTTCAAACAACCCTGAAGACATCAACATGATCACTGTCGGACCATATTCACACGTGATCGACCGGCTTGCTCGAGCTAATGACCAAAGTCTCGAATTGCTTGCCCAAAGAGGGTTGGCCGCATGGCCCCCTAAACCCTAAAATCACGTCAATGGCAATTTGAAACTGCCGCAAATTATCACAACCATCCAACTTCACCATCCTAGTTGGATGGTATAGATCTATTTTTAGAAAACAGTTAAAGCAACATTATGAAGACTAGCCATCCTTCTTCCACATGAGGCGATCGGCCAAGTAATAGCGTGCCCCGAGAGCCACCAAACAATCGCCCAAAGGTGGTCGATCACGCTTCCACTTTTAAGACGCTTATCCGCGACTTATTCAATCAAGCTCAAAAACAATGATGCTTCATACACCGAATAATTTGAGCTGCTTCACATGCGTCGAATACATACATATTTTATTTTGGCCTCATAAACTTAGTTGTTTTACCTAATAGCACCATGTTATTCTTAGCGGCAGGTCCCACGACTTGACCCTTTCATTCGATACATCAAACATGTTACAAACTGGGGGATGCTTACTGGGGTATTGGTCTGGCGGCTTACGGTGCGCAGCGTGCAATGCGCTCATTACGAGAACGTGTTAGGAAAAGACAGATGGTTAACAATGATGGAGTAGTGGGTGAAGGTGTGATCACGCAAGGCCCACCACCTCTTATACAACTCCATTACTCCACCACTTAACTTTCTCCACTTCCTACGAGATGATGGTTGCACTCAATGACTTGTATAAATAGGTCCTTCACCTATTTTCAAACAACACAGAAAAAACCAAGTGTTGTAACCACCGTATCCTGAAACATCAAGAACTGATAGGTTACATTATTCAAGCCAGTTCAACATTCTGATACAAGTCATAAATATCCAACACCTTCACAATCTCATACACCTTATCCGCTTCCCTCCCTGAGATCAACCCTTCTTCTTCACCTTGTGACCGAATTGAATCTGGAAAGACCATTTCTTGGTTTAGTACAGAGTCTTACAGATTGATTTCTCGAACCTAAAAGCACTCTCGTGTAGTGCATTTGTTTAGGTTTAGACTCGTTTCTCATCAACACACCCCAAATTACCAAAAACAGTAGAATAAGTTTTCACCCATAAAAAACGGTGCAGGATAAAAAAAAAACCCTAGATTAGGCAGGGGTTTAAATAAAACTATCAAATGAGAAACATATGTAAAAATTAGGGGAAGAAACTCGACAAATGTCTAATTACGAATAAGAAATTCCATTAAACTAATCACTGGATCCTAATCAAATCAAATAGGGTGAACTGTATACGTTTAATCCCAACAATAGGTTAATGATTATCTGAATTAGCCATCAAAGAAGTCCCTGTAATTTCCAGACGAAGTGTGTTGAAGTTAGTTTTGGGGTAGGAAAAGCTTTAGTTGCAGAGAGCATAAGTTTCTCTGCCTCCATAAAAAATCTTGTAAATCCATATCTAATTAAGAAATAAGAGAAAACAGTAGCCACTAGGGCCTATATACCGCTAATTAGCTGCTCATACGGTGGGTAGAATCACAAACAATGGAATATTTTGAATGAATTTTAAGGAAGAAGAAGAAGAAAATTGGTTCGAACAAGTTATTTTTCGGGTTTTCCGTGGGAAAGCGTAAAACGGGTTTTTTCTCCAATTAGAAGATAATCCAGTTAATTAATTAAGTAAATAGTAATAAACGGCTAGGATGTGAGCGATCTTTTATCAGGGTTTTGTAGGGTTATTTAATGTGTCCTTGTAACTCTTCTCAGGGCATGAAATGAAAAGATAGAAAAAGGTTGCTCTACTGTTGAGGCAGATTTGATTACTTTATGTTTATTATGGTTCATATAAATTGTTCACCATGACAATTGGTATCAGAGCAGTCTAGATCCATCATGATGGGACCAAACTTTGAAGATGTTGAGAAGAGTTTTGTTAACTATTCCAAGGAGACGAAAGCTTTGTTTACTAAGATGACATATGAGATATCGTCACTGGCATCTCTTGCTTCCAAGTATGCATAAGAACATACAACATCCATTAAGAGGACAAAGAAGATGATGAGTAGTATTAAAGAAACCTCTCAACAAAATATCACCATACAAATGTTTTACTTCAATTATTGAACAAAGACAAAGATATGGAGAGAGAGAGGTAGAGTCAGGGGCACATGGTTTCTCTGAGTCACATGAGGGAGAAGGAAGTTATTACTTCGGGAAACAAAGCGATTCACACTGACTACCCAAGTTGGATTTTCCCAAATTTGGTGGTGACAACCCAACATGATGGATCAGAAAATGTGAGAGATTCTTTTCTATCAAGAATATTGAAGACTCGGAGAAGGTGGACACGATATCTATTTATTTAGAAGGGAAGGCATACTCTTGGTTATGGGACTACCAGATAGTTAAAGATTATATATCCTGGTTTCACTTTTCATTAGCTATTTGTGCTCATTTTGAAGATTTAACAAATAATAATTATGAGGGAATGTGTAATAAGTTGATTCAAATAGCTTATGTGGATGAATATTTTGAAAAGTTTGAAGCCCTAAAGGATATTATGCTTAGTAAAAACCCACATCTTACCGAAGCTTACTTTGTGTTGAGTTTCTTAAGTGGGTTAAATAAAGAAATTAAGAATACCATTCAAATTTTCAAACCGACCACCTTATGGGAAGCCTTCCACTTAGTTAAGTTACAAGAACTTTCAGTTAATGGTCCACAAAGGAAGGGATAACCCAGTTTCAGACTTCAACCTACTTCCACCCACTTTTCATCAAACCCCAAGAGTCAATATGGTGTATAAACCAAACCTCCATTCACTAAGCCTCCTCTTCAATCAATAAACTTCACTCACAAGCCTAACTACCCACCAATCTAGAGATTTACCTATGAGCAGGTTCAAGAAAGGAGGAGAAAGGGGTTGTGTTTTAACTGTGATGATCCTTACCATCCAAGACATAAGTGTAAGAAGCTCTTTATGTTATTAACTGAAGAAGTAGAAGAGAATAATGAACCAGAGGATGAACACAGTGAGGAAGAGGAGACTGAAGACTCTCCAGTTGAATCAGATTAGAGATTTCACTCCATGCCTTAACTGGTAGTAGTGAAACTATCAGGATTCTTGGCTTTATCAAAAGGAAGTTCATCTCCATCTTGATAGATACAGGCAACACCCACAACTTTATAAACACTAACCTGGCTCAAGAATTGGGAAGTAGAGTTGAGGCACAACCCAACTTTTGGTAATAGTGGCCAATGAAGACAAGACCATCATCTCAGGGGTGTGTAACCAACTTCAATAGTCAATGCAGGGCCATAAATTCAAGGGGTAGATGAGGTTATTACCTCTTGGAGGTTTTGATATGGTGTTGGGAGAATATTGGCTAAGGACTTTGGGTGATGTGGTGTTCAACCTTGAGAATTTGTGTATCGGTTTCATGCATCAGGGTAAGAGAGTTACTCTATCTGGGGCTAAAAAGGGTCCTACCCTAAAGATGATTAGTACTAAGGCAGTGAAGAGATTCTTTAATAAGAATTACCATGGCATAGTAGGCATATGTTTTCAATTAATACCTCATCAACCCTTACACCAACCCCAATAACCCCTCATGTCAAACAAATCCTACATGTATTTTCTGATGTATATCAAGAACCTAAAACCTTACCACCACAGAGGTCTATTGACCATACCATTCCCTTGATTCCTAATTCCTTACCCGCTAATCAAAGGACTTACAGATGCCCATATGTGTAAAAGTCAGTGGTAAAATCCTTGGTTAAGGAGATGAAGACTGCTGGGATCATACAAAATAGGCACAACCCCTTTGCATCACCAATATTACTGGTTAAGAAGAAATGATAATTCATGGAGATTCTGTGTTGATTATAGGAAGTTAAATGAAATCACCATCAAGGATAAGTTCCCAATCCCAGTGATAGATGAACTCTTAGATGAATTACATGGGTCAATTGTGTTCACCAAGATGGATTTAAGGTCAGGGTACTATCAAATATGAATGTATGGTCCTGACATTTACAAAACAGCATTCAGAACACATGAAGGAAATTATGAGTTTAAGGTGATGCCCTTTAGGCTAACCAATGCTCCAGCTAATTTTCAAGCTTTAATAAATGAGATATTCAAGCCTTTCCTCAGAAAGTTTATATTTTTTTAATGATATATTGATATACAACAAGTCAGCAGATGAGAATGAGCAATATTTGAAGCAAGTCTTGAGTCTTCTAAGGTAACATGAGTTATTTGTTAAGAAGTCCAAAAGTTTATTTTCACATGGGAAACTAGAGTATCAGAAAGAGTGTCTGTTGACCCATCTAAGATTGCCAGCATGGTATCCTGGACAACTACAACAACCTTTAAAGAGTTAAGAGGATTGATAGGATTAACTAATTATTACAGGAAGTTTTTGAAGGGGTATGAGAGAATTTATAAACCCATGAATGACTTATTAAAGAATAATGCATTTGTGTGGTCAAGTGTAGATGATAGGGCTTTTGCAGAACTCAAAAGAGCCATGAGCAGCACCCCTGTGCTGGCACTACCTGACTTTTCTAAACCCTTCATCCTAGAAACGGATACCCGTGCTAGGGGAGTTGGAGATGTTATCATGCAAGATGGTAAGCCACTAGCATATTTCAGTAAACCCTTCAGCCCTAGATCATTGAGTCTATCAACAAATGAGAAGGACTTGCTAGCAATTTTCATGGTTGTTACTGAATGGAAGAACTACTTGATGTGCAATTATTTCACAATCCATATAAATCAACAGAGCATAAAATATTTTCTGGAACAAAAAATGACAACTGCTCTACAACAAAAGTGATTAATGAAGCTGAAAAGGCAAGGGTACCCCAAATATACCTCAAGCTTGTTTATGGGTAAAAACTACTTCTGCTGGTTTTGGTAATTTGGGGTGTGCGGATGAGAAGTGAATCTAAACCCTAAAAAAATGCACTGCACGGGAGTGCTTTTCCAAAACCAAGAAATGGCCGTTCCAAACTTGTTTTGGTCACAAAGTGAAGGAGGTGTGGTTGATCTTAGGGAGGGAAGCAAAGAAGGTGTTGATATTATGTAGGCTTGTTTATGACTTGTAACAGAAAGGTGAGCAGGCTTACAAATAATGCAAGAAGGATATGGGTGTTTGAATACGTTGTGTATTAACACTTGGTTTCTGTGTTGTGCTCTGTTTGGGAAATAGGGAGGAAAACCTATTTATACAAGTAATTTGAGCCTTGTTCACATCTCTCATGGGAAGTGGAGGAAGTGGAGTGATGTAGTAGTGGAGTTGTGTGTTAGTGTCACACGATCAATATTGCCCACTTCTCCTATCATCACTAACCGTCCATGTCTTCCTGACACGTTCTTGTGATAGCGCGTTGCACGCTACACGTTGTAAACCACCAGACCAATACCCCGGTATGTATCCCCCATTTTATGACATGATTGATGTCTCGAGTGTGTAGATCGTGGGACCCACATAAGGTAGCATGTAATGCTAGTTAAATAACTAAGTTATTTAGGAAGTCGATACTTGTAAAGTATTGTGTGTATTATATGCATGTTATGCATTGAATGTATTCGACACATATGAAGCATCGATGTTGAGCATTATGCCTTGCCTACTTTAAGTGAGGGTTTGTAGGATGCGCTAGAAAGCCTTCCTTTGGCCGACCACATGGTGTGGTAGAGTGGCACGCGGTGATCATGGTGATACCTCACTGGTTGCCTAACTCCTATCCTAGGCCATCCTTCCAGGATGGAAAAGTTGGACGGACAAGATGACTTGCGACCCACATCTGCGACCATCATATTAGGGTTTAGGAGATGCGCGAGTGCACTTCTTCAGCTTGGGCGAATCCAAACCTGGGAGACGCTTCATGGAGGGCCGATCAAGCATGCGTGTAGACGACATGCTGGTGTCCATATCCATGCTTCACTGTCCCACGAAGGTTTGATCTAGGCCACTCAAACTTACCGGTAAAGTTGAGTGGCTGAGATCGATTTGTGACGTAAATCCTATGCCGCAAAGGATTCCTAAAGGGGCGCGATATGCCACCTTCAAGGAGCGCGTTTCGAGACGACCAATCTTGGTCGGTCTCGGCCAATTGGTCCGACATGTAGGTGGTAGGATGATATTCACGCCTATACCTGACTGTCCCATGGAAACATGATCTAAGCCACTCAATTTCTCTGGTGAAGTTGAGTGGTCGAGATCAGTTTGTGATTTGGGAAGTGTGACCATGCTAGTTTGGGAATGCGATTTAGATAAACCAGGAATGGTATTCCTTGGTCGGTCAGGTAAGGAGATAGATGTGTCCATGGTGATCATGTTGATGTTCACTGGACCTGTTCAGTTGTCTCCTAAGCCCTTCATTCGATCAGGAGAAATCAAACGCTCGTGATCGTTACAAACCCTAATTAGGGTTTTGGCCGGCCGTGCGTCATACTTTGTTTTGTGCGCATGAACTGGGACAACCAATCATGGTTGGTCCTGACCGATTGGTCATGTGTGTAGGAGGGCCCATAGTGATTGCGTTGACATGCTCTGGGACCTTTGGATCTACATCTACACCCTCCATCTATGCCTGCGAAGATAGATGATTGAGATCGTTTTGCGACACATGTAATTTGCCGCAAACCCTAATTTAGGGTTTCTTGTCCATTCCGCTTGGTTTGGATGGTTTGGCAAGCTTTGCCACCCCCTTTGGGGAGGCCGACCATGCGGGGCCCGCGTTGGGTCGGCAGTGAATATTCCAATACCTGCTTGTGGGTATTGGATTCGATCTGGGCCATCCAATCACACTGGTGAAGTTGGATGATCGTGATTATTTCTAGACTGCTATGGACAGTATAGATGCTCAATCGGGCTAGTATAACAAACCGAGAGTTACATGCTCAATCGGGCTAGTATAACACGCCGAGAGTTACATGCTCAATCGGTCTAGTATAATACACCGAGAGTTATATGCTCAATCGGGCTAGTATAACACACCAAGAATTACATCTTGTACATCAATTTCGTGCATGCCTCACTGTTGGTACTTGGATATTCATGCTACTCTGCTGCGAGTAACAATCAGTCATCATGCCGCACCAACAATAAGAGTTCTGCTAGGAACATCACATGAAATATAAGGCTTTTTATACATTAATCAATAATGATAATATTCACAGAATATTCGGGGGATTGTTGCTACATGCTTCATTCTAAGTGAATTAATAAAGTGAAGAAGTATTCATCACTTATAAAATAATCTCATCCTTTGCAGGATGGTTACACAAAAAATTGGTTTTACAACTTTAGCCCTGAACTAAAATCCACCATCAACATTAAGTCCCCTTCCTAACACATAATGGTTACATTATTTTGGGGTAGGCATGAGATGGTGACAGTTAAATATAAAACTTATGAGACAAAGTTAGATGTTACCAGGAGAGACGGGTCGTCCTGTCCTTCGATCATGTCACGTTCAAGAGACGTCCGGTCGAGCGTACTCCTAGCATGATGTTGGTCTTGATTAATTGATAAACTGTTGCACCTTCTTCTTTCAGGGGCTATTGCGCATGATTGATCAAACATGGGCTTGATGTGCCTGCTTCGGTTAAACGTGGGTCCATCGCGTACCTACTTTGGTTGAACGTGGGTCAACTGCGTGCTTTCTTTGGTTGAACGTGGGACTCATCATGCACATGCTTCGGTTAAACATGGGTCCTCTGCGTGCCACGTGCATGCTTTGCTTTGGGACGGCTGTGTCTGCTTCGACCAATATGGGGTTGGTTGTGCTTGATCAAGTGGGACCCGCCGCGTGCCTTCTTTGCTTGGGGCCAGTTGTGTCTGCTTCGACCAATATCAAAACCTATTGCTTCACCCAACACCAGACTTTCCCCTTGACCAACACCGGCCTTGCTAACGGACATCACTTCCTCGACGCCTTGTTGTCTTGTTTCGTCCGAACACCGGCCTTGTCCCGTACACCAGCTTTGTTACTTCTGCCAACACCGTCCTTGATGTTGTGACCAACACCGGTCTTGATGACTAACACCGGCCTTGCTAACCAACATCGGTCTTGCTCGAATGTGGGACCCAGGCGTGGTTGCTTTGCCAAAACGTGAACCTTGTATGTTCGAACATGGTGTGGCTCCAGCTGTGTTCATTCCCTCCTAGGAGAATGCTTCACTTCTCCTATCGACTTAAAGGTTTGTCATGCTCCGCTAGGCTCTTATGAAGGATGGATGAGACGTATGTTGAGTAATGAGTACATCAAAGATAAATTGACCAAAGCATAGATTATTTATGTAGCTTGTGTGTTGAAACGACTCGAGATGATGTTAAAGTGGCTTCTGGTGCGAACGTTGAGGTGGATCCTGGGGTGAGTGTTGAAGTGTTGAAGCGACTTCTTCTTCTGGATAGAGAGATAAAACGCTTTCTTCTGGAGATAGCTGAAACGCCTTCTTCTGGAGAGAACATTGAAGCGACTTGGAGGGAGCGTTTGAAGCGACTTCTGCTGGAGGGAGCATTGAAGCGTCCTTTTCTTTAGTTCGGTTCCCCCTTGCAAATTACATGCTTCTTTATTGACCATCTCTCTTGTGTTGAAGAAGTCCTTGATTGATGGAGAAGGAATTTCATGTTGAGCCTCAGTCCCCAAGCGTGATTTATATGGTTCTATCTTGTATGGTCGGTGAGTTTACCATAATAAAGATCTCGCCATCTCTCCTCCGTGACTCTATTAATTCTTCGTGGGAAAATAAAATATGCAGAAGTTCGGATTACCTCTGTCCGTAGTGTTTGTTGATATGGTGAAGATCTAATGGTATCAATCGACGAGCAACAACGGTTCTTGGAAGCAGTTGTGATCAAAAGTGACTGGCAGGAAAAGGTATGGTGGCAACTTGCACGAACTTGGCACTCTTCATATAATGGTAGAGATCGTCTCGTTACTTCAGGGATAAGCTGGAACCGATGGAATTCTTGATGTTTCTTCATGGAATAGAGAAGAGGGAGATAGTCCCCTGCCCGCGAATATCCGGAGCTCTTAACTTGATAGATGTTGCCATGCTAGGTTCACGAGGACGTCTTTACGTCTTCTCTCTTGAGTATATCCTCGTCTTTGGCCATCTTGGAATCACAATGATAGTGTGATTGCATCCCTCTAAATTCACCATCTTTGAGATGGGAAGTGGTAAGCAGTCCCCAGTCATACTCCTTCCGTAACGAAACTACTTCTTCTACGGGAGACAGATTCAGAAAACGTCTCTCATTGGCGTAGCTACCGTCAATCCAGATATGGAATATCTTGGACGTTGTTTCACCATTGTGGAAGTCGTGCATATGGTACTGGAATCCGGAGTTGGTGATTTTGGATGTGCAGGATGTTGTATCTCGGTTGTCTTCCTCTTGCTGCTTCAGCGAAACTTCTTACAGAAGGCTGAATCTTGCACTGCATGTTGGTGAGATGTATGTTACCACGAACATTATGAGGCTCTTTATGACGGGCATGCTTGTTTTTACTAGCAGGGCATGTGATGTTGCAACCTGAGCGTTTAGCAGCTTCACGGAGTTCAGAGGGTGTCTGAAAGCACATGCTATTTGAAAAAGCACTACCATCCTATTGATGAAAAATTACTCCACTTGTTATTTAGTCACATTTGGATTGTGACCCTTCAGTGCCTGAATTCGGGACCTCTTGACATAATCATTTGGATGTCCACTGTTTCGCTGAAGCATTCCTCTTAAGTCTGACAGAGTGATTCACCTAAGCTGCGGATTTTTTCTCGACATGACCATGCCTATCTTCTTGAGGATTCTCCCTTGAGGTGTTGGCTCCAGTAGATCTAAAGATGTCCCGGGCTCGCTCTTCTTCCAGACTGACATAATAGGCGAACCCTTTATGATGATTTGGAGACGATAATGATCGTTGAATCTTCCGAAACGCTTCCCGCTGTAGAGCAGTCCAGACAAAAATTTCTCATTTCTTGCCCATGAAGCTATGGAGTTTCTTTACAGTTTGCATAGGCGGCATCGTAAGGATAGATTGTGTCTTGGATGGGTCCACTTTGATCCCCTCAGCAGTCATCTGGAATCCCATAAATTTGCCTGAAGAGACGCCGAAAGCGCATTTCAAATGATTCATCTTCAACTTGTATTCACAACACTCGAACACTTGTCGTAAGAATCCTGTGTGGGACGTCCGAGCTTTTGATTTGAGCACTATATCATCCATGTAGTCTTTAACTTGCTTATGCATCATGTCGTGGAAGATTGCCGTCGTAGCGCATTGATACGTTGCACCGGCATTTTTTAAACCAAATGGCATTACATTATAATAAATTTTTTGAGATGAGTTCGAAAAGCTATCTTACTCACGTCATGCTCATACATCCTTATCTGACTGTAGACACTATATCCATCAAGGAAGGAGAACATGCCGTGTCCGCTGGTGGCATCTACTAACATGTCGATGTTAGGTAGAGGAAAATCGTCTTTGGGGTAGCATTCGTTCAAGTATCTGGAATCCGCACAACACCTAATCTCGTGCCTAAATTTCCTCAGAGATTGTTTGACTGTCTTGGATCGGAGATTATATGAATGCCTACATAAGGTCGAGCTGATGGAGATAGGCCTAGGTGATTCCTCATCGTCGAGATCTTCAATCGTGGAGTTGGTGCCGTCTTGCACATGTCGTGAAGTATCAAGCACCTCTTATTGTGGCTCATCGTTCTTGTAGCTTTCAACTGGGCGGGGAGACTGGGCATCAGTCTCCCTCTTAGTGTGAACGTGGGTCGCTGCTTCACCGGATGAAGAAGAACGCCTTGTCAGCAAAGATGCATCATGAGGATATGCAAATCGGTCCTCCTCCTTGATTGACGCCCACGTGGGGAGTGGATGCAATGAACTTTGTCTGGTTCTTCCTGCGGAGCTTCTCTTGGTTCAAATAACTCCACTCCACATATTGGTGCGTAAGGAGATAGCGATGCAGGAATACAAACGACTTCTTTATTCAGCATAGTCTTCGGTCACTGAAGATACATCGAAGGGAAAATCCTATTATCATGAAGCCACGGTCTCCCCAGTATCATATGGTAGTCGAGATCCTTTACTATGACTTCAAATTTCACCTTTGACTGGATGGCCCCTACAGATAAATTCAGATTGACATACCCGTACGTGTTGGTTTGGTTTCCTTCAAAGTCTGTCATCGTGGTAGGCTGATGTATGATCTTGTTCGGGCGAACCTTGGCTGTCCTGAGTGTCTTGAGGGCAATCACATTCAAAGACGCCCTGGTGTCGATGAGGGCCCTCTTGAACTCTGAATCCTTGATGCGTGCAGTAACGTATAGGGCCCGGTTGTGACCTTTTTCTGCCATCATGTCTTCTTCTGTAAATGTAATGTTATTCACAAACATCTACGGTGCTCTGGAGGCTTATGGACGCGAAGGAATTAATTGTACGTCCAAGGCTATCTGATTGATTGTAGCAAACGTATCCTCCCACTGATTCTTCTAGAGGTGTAAAAGTTCGCACAATCTTTCCACTAGAGAAGCCGCTTCCTGGTCCACCGACCTCTGATTCGTAGTGAAATTATTGACTTGATGAGGATCGTTGTGAGGATCAGTCCCTAGTGTAGAAATCTCTGTGACAGGGGAACCGCTCATCTCTGATGTCATCTTGATGAGGAGATCGAGTATGCCATTTGTCGTTTCTTTAATCAGGTCCATGTTCTTCATGTGAATCTACTGCACCCGAGCTAACTCGATTAATGTTGGTATTCTTGCGGTTACACCATTAGACACAGCGTTGAGAGGAGGGGCATCTTCGTTGGAGGAACTTTGACCGAAATTCGAAATTGTTTGATGAGTCCTAAGACCAACCATTTTGAAATCAAGCAATGTGATTGGGTATTGAAGAAATTGATATTGCAACCGAGAGATTAATCTCCCACTGTGGTCGCCAATTATTTATGGGTAAAAACTACTTCTGCTAGTTTAGGTAATTTGGGGTGTGCGGATGAGAAGTGAATCTAAACCCTAAAAAAATGCACTGCACGGGAGTGCTTTTGATTCGAGAGATCAATCTATACAATTCTGGCCTAAACCAAGAAATGTATGTTCCAGACTTGTTTCGGTCACAAAGTGAAGGAGATGGGGTTGATCTTATGGAGGGAAGCGAAGAAGGTGTTGAGATTATGAAGGTGTAGGCTTGTTTATGACTTGTAACATAAAGGTGAGCAGGCTTACGAATAATGCAAGCATGCTATGGGTGTTTGAATACGTTGTGTATTAACACTTGGTTTCTATGTTGTGCTCTGTTTTGGAAATATGGAGGAGAACCTATTTATACAAGTCATTTGAGACTTATTCATGTCTCTCGTGGGAAGTGGAGGAAGTGGAGTGATGGAGTAATGGAGTTGTGTGTTAGTGTCACACGATCAATCTTTCCCACTTCTCCTATCATCACTAACCGTCCATGTCTTCCTGGCACATTCTTGTGATGGCGCGTTGCACGCCGCACGCTGTAAACCGCCAGACCAATACCCCAATATGTATCCCCTAGTTAGTGACATGATTGATGTCTCGAGTGTGTGGATCGTGGGACCCATGATTGGTTGTCAGCCGACACAAAAATAATTCACTTTCTTACTCACAAAATATAAATGAAGTATAAAGTAAGGAAGAGTTCGTATCCACAGAGAGGCGATTGTAGTTATAAATTTCTAGTTTCTAAGTAACCCAAAGGGGGATTTCTGATTTTTGTAAAATTAAAGTAAAATAAAAGCAAAGTAAATATTTGAAATTATCAAGGAGAGAAAGATATTGGTCAAGGAATTCATCTTCAATCTTAAACATGTGCTTGCATACATGATTAGAATTACGATTTAATCTCTTTTATTATCAAAAGCTTAGAAAATCAAGATAGCAAGATAATCTGAAAATTTCCCAAGTTAATCAACACACACATTAGAGCTGCGTATGTGAATTCTACCTAAAGAATAACCTAACGCCTTGCGCTAATCAAGTTCAATTCCCAGGAGCACTAAGTTTTGGAAATAGGATAATCAATGCAATTGTCATACATTGCGCATAACAATTCAGACAATGGTCATACTCTACATATGATTATAAGAGTGTATCACTACAAACTTTAATCATATCATGCTACTTGTATTTGGGGTTATCGCTCGATGAAAAACCCTAAAATAGCTATGGACAAGATGCAAGTTCAATTAATTGGCCACTTAACTAAACAAACATCAAAACCCTATCACAATACATCAATCATGTGATATTAAAAACAGTAGAGATATGAACGATAATCAAGAGAGAAAACTAATACATTAATCAAGCACAAGTTTTAGAAATCGGACTACATCCTTAACCAATAATAAGAGATTTAGCTACTCATAGCTATGGAGTTCATCATAATCAATAATCAAATAAAGGAGATGAATATTAAATACGAAAGCAAACCCTAGTTGTAGTTTCAACGGCTCTCTCCTCTGCTCCAAGAATAATACGGGATTCCAAAAGTTAGTAGAACTTTTCTTTTGTAGCTTTTTCTCCTTCCAAAACTAGGTTTTGTCTTCAAAGTCCATTAGTTGGAAATTCATCCGGCCCACGAGTAAGAGAAACCCTTGTATAAAATCTGTCCCAAAAGTGGTTGCCGGAAAACTGGGGATTTGGCCGGAATTTGACCGGAATCCGTCGCCGGGATCCGGTCGCCGGAAAATGTTTTCCGATCACTTGAACCATTGGAATACGTCACCAAGTAATTCTGCACTTCCAGTAGCTCCACTTCAGTCCACACATTCACAAAAACCATTTTAGCCAATTCCTTGTTTCTTGCGAAAACGTACCCAAAAGCATGGTCCGTAGCTCATATGTCCGGCCGCCAACTCTAGTATCCAACACATACCCCCTTCGCGATTCACTGAAATATTGCGATCGACACTTTAACCTCTGAAATCCGACTACCGGAACTATGCTCACCGGCGTGCCATTTTCACTCCGTTTTCGCACTATTTCTGCAGCATGTACTCATACCACCAATCGCTGCCATACCATGCTCAATCACCCACTGTATCACTACCAGTCCTTGTACTTCTCTAAAACCTGCAATCTTGGCTCAACTATTCTCTGCCATCAGCTGCAACTTCCATTTCCCTGCAATTCCAGCTTCATATTGCATCACCAGCTGCCTCATACTCAAGCTATATGTTCCTGCCATTTCATTAACCACCTCCAGGCCACCATACTTGCAGTTACAACTCCATCTAGGATTCATTATCAACTGTAACTACACTTCATTCCCTTTCTCGTCACTGCCATTGCCAGTACCTCAAACTCCACTTGCCATATTCCCTTTACTGTCTTAATTCATCGAATTACCAGCAGCGATCTCACTTTCAGTAACCAGCTCCACCATTATGGCCATCACCGGTCTTTACAGCAGCCAACAGTGTCGTTCCATCAACCACCATTCTCGGTCACTGGCATCAGCAGCAGTGCTTCGTACACTCTCTGCCATGACCAGGGAAACATCCATCTCCTCTATATGCATACACCGCAATCAATGTAGCACCATTCTGTATCCACAGCTCAGTTGTCCTTCGAGCTCAAGACTTTGTTCTAACTCAAGATCATCATTCCAACAGCATCTACCGTCCCTTGTCTCGTCTCTGTTATATCTTCACTGGCTTGCTTCATTACTGCCAGCAACAACATCACAGTCTAGCGTAATTGCACCACAGAAACTCTCCTCCATTCATTCACAGCCAGCACCTGCAATCTAGCACAAACACCAGCGTATAATTTTTCTCACCATCAATCGAGTTCCAGCTGCGAGAGATAACCATCAAACCACACTAATCAAGGCAGTAACATCTCCTATGTTTTAGCTCCAAAATCCCCTCGATCATGAACCATAGTTAACTAGTAGCATCGGCTTAGTTTCCTCATTGTTTTTCTGGATGAAATACAGCCCAATACTCGACCCAAGATCCACAGGATTCCAGTAACTTACTGCCATATATCCAAACTCAACATCTATGCCATAAACCTCCCTTTTATGCCTTGAAAGCTTCAACCTCATAGACCCATAACAGCACACGTTTTGAACCCAGTTCAGCTTCAAACTTGAACTCAAAGCCACCACAGCACATCCAAA
This sequence comes from Papaver bracteatum, assembly GCA_023529315.1. Taxonomy (NCBI): domain Eukaryota; kingdom Viridiplantae; phylum Streptophyta; class Magnoliopsida; order Ranunculales; family Papaveraceae; genus Papaver; species Papaver bracteatum. The sequence continues at coordinate 5,040,750 of JAJJWX010002605.1, read as the reverse complement.
GTAATGCCTCCTTTTTATTGAAATCCAGCTCAGTTAAGCTCCAAATGAGAGCTACAAAACCACCAATCCGCAGCATTTTGAAGTAGTGAAGAGGAGTTCATTGAGGCCTTCTATTGAATATGATGTGTGCACAATCCTGATGGTGTAGGAGATGAATATCTTGTGATGTTTAATCCGCTTCCATGCTTCAATCTCTATGTAAACTCCAATCTGAAACAAACCCAACATTTCTATTGTTCTCATAAGTCACAAACATTCACCATTCACTCCTTTGAACAGCAACAAACCATTATCTTCTTCCTTGGTTCACGTAGTATTGAAACTCTATCAACTGCTCCTTATTTTGAACCTAATTCAGCCTGAAATCTTGAGCTATAACCTCCTCGTGAACTTGAGACACTGATTAACACAAATTCTCAACGAAACCCATGGCATCTCGACTGAATTCATGCTCCAGACTTACCCAAACTGTACATTCGAACCAGCTTTTTTTCTTGTTGGTTTCATTCCATAGTCACCACTGAGGCTCTTGATTCCTGGCGTATCCATCTCGATCCCTGTCTCATCTTTGATTTAAGCATAGCAGCGCCGCCATTCTTGTTCAGGGAGCATGAGTTAATGAGTATAGGGAAAATTGAGTTGTCTGAGAAATAACTCGACCTAAATTAGGTCTGTCCGTACAGATTGGGATATCTACACCCACTGTTTTTATATAGGCCACAAACAGATTATTTGGCTTTTTAGTTCCAGGTATCTGACAGCCCAATTATCTATTCGACCTCATTCTTCATCTCCTCCTTGCGCAACCGTAGCTAGTTCCGATCGCCTGTGAAATGGTCTTTCTGCTCCAAATGAATGTCGTCTTTCGCTTTTCACCAACTGCATCCGTCTCTTACTTCTCATATTCACTTCTTCCCTTCAATGTCTTTTCATCACTAAAGTTGTCATGCTTTTCAAACATAAATCGCATCACTAAAGCCGACATAATTTTCAGACAGAGATGAAGAAATAAAAACGAATAATGAGAAATAATCCGCCTCCAACGCTTTTGCCATGTTTCCTCTCCTTTTGATCCAAATGACTCCAAAGTACCTAAATACTCAAAAACAAAACATAAGATACATAATTTACAAGAAAACTATCAGACAAAGCATAACCAATAGATAAATATTACGGTGTTTTAGACACCTATCAAATTCCCCCACACTTAGCCAAAATGCATCCTTTGGTACAACTTGTACCGGGATTACCCACTTGCTGTCGGATATGGGGTAGATAACACCCACTTCCAAAAGCTTGAGTATTTCCTTTTTCACAACTTCCATCATGGGAGGGTTCAAACGACGTTGCGCTTCCCTTGTAGGCTTTGCATCGTCCTCCAAACGGATCTTGTGCATACAAATGGCAGGGCTTATACCCTTGATATCAGCGATTGTCCATCCTATGGCCGTCTTGTTCTTCCTTAGCACCCTTAGAAGTTTTTTCTCCTGTAATTCACTAAGCTCGTTAGAAACAATCACAGGCAACTCTTCATTGTCACCCAAGTACAAGTACTTTAAGTGACTAGGAAGAGGTTTCAATTCTAGCTTCGGAGATTTAACAATTGAAGGTTCAATCTTTTCATCATTGCGAGGTAAAGAAACATATGAAGCATTCTTAAGTGCAGATTTTTCCGGTAATGAGTTAAGAGAACCAATGGTTTCCTTAATCTCATCACCGTACTCCAAACCGTTATCAATAGGTGTAGTGAGCACGGTTTCCAAAGAATCAGCGCCATTTAACTCAAACATTTGTTGCGCCAATGTTTCCATCACATCAACGGAGAAACAAGAGTGGACATCACTAGGATATCTCATCGTCTCGAAAATGTTGAAACGTATTATTTCTCCATCAAACTCCATAGTCAGCGTCCCCTTATCAACATCAATAATTGTTTTTGCCGTTTTCATGAAGGGACGCCCAAGTAGCAATGGAAGAGACGAGTCCGGTGCACCTTCATCCATCTCTAAGACACAAAAGTCAGCTGGAAATACAAGTTGGTTAACCTGCATAAGAACATCCTCAACAATACCCATAGGGTATACATTAGAGCGATCGGCTAATTGCAACACAATTTCAGCCTTTTTGAGAGGACCTAAATCAAGTTAGTTATAAATAGATGCAGGCATAACATTAACGGATGCACCTAAATCCAACATAGCTTTATTAAATGTTTTGGTACCAATTATGACGGGAATGTCAAAGCTATCCGGGTCCTTGCATTTCAATGGGAGTTTGTGTTGCAAGATTGCCGAAGCATTCTCCCCCACACTAATCACTTCATTACCCTTGAGCCTTTGCTTATTGGTACACAAGTCCTTCAACACTTTTGCATACTTTGGAACTTGCTTTATTGCATCTATGAGCGGTATGTTCACATGAATCTTCTTGAGAATGTCTAAAATCTCCTTTTCTAGTGCCTCCTTCTTAGAATTTGCAAATCTGCGAGGGAAAGGTAAAGGAGGAACATAAGTAGAAACCGGAGTTTTAGAGCTAGAATTAGGTACCTCAGAAGTTTGGGGAGAGTCCTCGTTCTTCTCCTCCAAAATAGGTTCCTTTGGTGTCTCCACCTTGCCCGAATCAGCAGATTCGGGTTGCACAAGTTGTGTACCACTTCTCAATGTAATTGCATTTACACCCTCTTTTGGGTTGATAGGTTGAGAAGGGAGTTTCCCACTATTTTGTGCCTTCAATTGGTTCAAATCAGGAGCCATAGAACCAACTTGGGTCTGCAACTCCTTCATCGAACTCTTGGTCTCTTGTATAAACGATTTCATCAACTCCTCCATACTTGACCCCTGATTTTGAGGTTGTTGTTGTTGTTGAAATTGTTGACGCAGCTGGAATTATTGTTGTTGAGGTTGGAATCCACCCGAATTGTTGAAAGTAGGTTGTTGGACTGCTCCTTGCTTGTTGGCATAGCTAAAATTGGGGTGATCTCTCCATCCCGGATTGTAAGTGTTGGAATAAGGATCATACCTTCTCTGCTGATTTGGAAAGACTGCATTAGCTTTCTCATTGGCTTCTTCATATCCTTGATGAGAACTTGGGATAACCGCGGCTGCAACTTGTTGCATCATTGCTGTCATGTTACCTATTTTTTGACGAAGTTCCTCCACCTCGCTCACTTCATTCACCCTTCTAAGAAGCATGTCCGAACCACGACTCACAAATTGTTGGGAGTTCGCTGCCATGTTCTCAATCAACTCTCTAGATTGAGTCACCGTCTTGCTTACTAGTGCACCACCACCCGCAGCGTCAATAAGATTCCTATCACTTGATTGGAGTCCTTCATAGAAGTATTGGATAATCATAGCATCGCTGAATTTGTGATGAGGACAGCTTGCCACCAACCTCTTGTATCGTTCCCAACAATCATATAATGATTCTCCCTCATTTTGCTTAATTCCGCAAATCTCCTTGCGAATTTGAGTAGCCTTTGACGCAGGAAAATATCTCTCTAGAAAGAGTTTATTGAGCCCATTCCATGTTGTAACACTTCCGGAAGGCAAATAGTATAACCAATTCTTAGCATTACCTTCCAAAGAAAATCGGAAAACCTTTAACATAGCACCATCCGCCTCCATATTTGCTGGGAGCATAGCCATGACAATGGTGTGAAAATCCATAAGATGCTTGTTAGGATCTTCATTCACCAAGCCATGGAACTTTGGTAATTCTCTAAGAAGTCCCGGCTTGATTTCAAAAGTGGAGTTGGTTTGAATGCAACCCTGCTGTATATCCAGCTTGTGAGAAGCTAAGTCTTTAAGTGAACGATCTGCAGGGTCACCCATTGCTTCTTCTTCTTCCTCTTCTTCAAAAGGAATCTCGTGTTCTACTTCGCCTTCTTGATGAAAAGCTTCGCCTTCACCCAAGTTGTGTTCTTCCGTTGTGCCTTATCTTGGTTGGAGTATTGTGCCTTTTCGAGTAGATATCCTGCACCTTGGATAATTCCAATCTTTAGAAGCCAGGGATTAGGTACCTGAAAAAAAATTCTCACAAACAAGTAAGAAACAAGACAAGAAACGAAAAGCAGTATGCGAACAGAACAGTATGCGAACAGAAACTAAAAACTAGATAACAAGCCGAATGCCTCCCCGGCAACGGTGCCAAAATTTGATCGGTTGTCAGCCGACACAAAAATAATTCACTTTCTTACTCACAAAATATAAATGAAGTATAAAGTAAGGAAGAGTTCGTATCCACAGAGAGGCGATTGTAGTTATCAATTTCTAGTTTCTAAGTAACCCAAAGGGGGATTTCTGATTTTGTAAAATTAAAGTAAAATAAAAGCAAAGTAAATATTTGAAATTATCAAGGAGAGAAAGATATTGGTCAAGGAATTCATCTTCAATCTTAAACATGTGCTTGCATACATGATTAGAATTACGATTTAATCTCTTTTATTATCAAAAGCCTAGAAAATCAAGATAGCAAGATAATCTGAAAATTTCCCAAGTTAATCAACACACACATTAGAGATGCGTATGTGAATTCTACCTAAAGATTAAACCTAACGCCTTGCGCTAATCAAGTTCAATTCCCAGGAGCACTAAGTTTTGGAAATAGGCTAATCAATGCAATTGTTATACATTGCGCATAACAATTCGGACAATGGTCAGATTAAGCATAGCAGCGCCTCCATTCTTGTTCAAGGAGCATGAGTTAATGAGTAAAGGGAAAATTGAGTGTCCTGAGAAATAACTCGACCTAAATCAGGTATGTCCGTACATATTGGGATATCTACACCCACTGTTTTTATATAGGCCACAAACAGATTATTTGGCTTGTTAGTTCCAGGTATCTGACAGCCCAATTATCTATTCGACCTCATTCTTCATCTCCTCCTTGCGCAACCGTAGCTAGTTCCGCTCGCCTGTGAAATGGTCTTTCTGCTCCAAATGAATGCCGTCTTTCGCTTTACACCAACTGCATCCGTCTCTTACTTCTCATATTCACTTCTTCCCTTCAATGTCTTTTCATCACTAAAGTTGTCATGCTTTTCAGACATAAATCGCATCACTAAAGCCGACATACTTTTCAGACAGAGATGAAGAAATAAAAACGAATAATGATAAATAATCCGCCTCCAACGCTTTTGCCATGTTTCCTCTCCTTTTGATCCAAATGACTCCAAAGTACCTAAATACTCAAAAACAAAACATAAGATACATAATTTACAAGAAAACTATCAGAGAAAGCATAACCAATAGATAAATATTACGGTGTTTTAGACACCTATCAACCCACAGAAGGTAGCATGTAATGCTAGTTAAATAACTAAGTTATTTAAGAAGTCGATACTTGTAAAGTATCGTGTGTATTCTATGCATGTTATACATCGAATGTATTCGACACATATGAAGCATCGCTGTTGAGCATTATGACCTGCCTACTTCAGGTGAGGGTTTGGAGGCTGCGCTAGAAATCCTTCCCTTGGCCGACTACATGGTGTGGTAGAGTGGCAGGCGGTGATCATGGTGATACCTCACTGGTCGCCTAACTCCTATCCTAGGCCGTCTGTCCAGGCTGGAAAAGTTGGACGAGATGACTTGCGGCCCACATCTGTGACCATCGGATTAGGGTTTAGGAGATGTGCGAGTGCATTCCTTTAACTTGGTCGAATCCAATCCTGGGAGACGTTTCATGGAGGGACGATCAGGCATATGTGTATACGGCATGATGATGTCCATATCCATGCTTCACTGTCCCACGAAGATTTGATCTAGGCCACTCAAACTTACCGGTGAAATTGAGTGGCTGAGATCGATTTGCAACGGAAATCCTATGCCGCAAAGGATTCCTAAAGGGGCGCAGTATGCCACCTTCAAGGCGCGTGTTTCTAGACGACCAAGCTTGGTCTGTATCGGTCGATTGGTCCGGCGTGTAGGTGGTAGGCTGATATTCACGCCTATACCTGACTGTCCCATGGAAACGTGATCTAAGCCACTCAATTTGTCTGGCGAAGTTAAGTGGTCGAGATCAGTTTGTGATTTGGGAAGTGTGACCACGCTAGTTTGGGCGTGCGATTTGGATAAACTAGGCATGGTATGCCTTGGTCGGTCAGGTGAGGAGATAGATGGGTACATGGTGATCATGTTGATGCTCACTGTACCTGTTCAGTTGTCTCCTAAGCCCTTCATTCGATCAGGAGAAATCGGAAATTCGTGATCGTTAAAAACCCTAATTAGGGTTTTGGTCCGCCGTGCATCATACTTGGTTTTGTGCGAACGAACTGGGACAACTAATCATGGTTGGTCATGACCTATTGGTCATGTGTGTAGGAGGGCCCATAATGATTGCGTTGACATGCTCTGGGCCTTTTGGATCTACATCTACACCCTCCATCTATGCCTGCAAAGATGGATGGTTGAGATCGTTTTGCGACACATGTAATGTGCCACAAATCCTAATTTAGGGTTTCTTGTTAATTCTGCTTGGTTTGGACGATTTAGCAAGCTTTGCCACCCCTTTTGGGGAGGCCGACCATACGGGACCCATGTTGGGTCGGAAACGAATATTCCAATACCTGCTTGGGGGTAAGGTTGCACAAGAACCGGTCAAGAAGACATGTACCGGACTGGAACCGGAAAAACCGAACCATAACCGTACCGGAACCGGTGTAGCCGGTACAAGGATCGGGACAATAAATAAGAACCGGTCGTATATATGAGTACAGGGAACAGTTCCATCAAGAGTCCCGAAGTGTACCGGACCAAGGTACCTGTTTAATTTCAACCATTGATTAGATCTCTAGAAATGAATCTTAGCCTTGCGATTTAGGTATTGTCATAGAAATTATAAGATAGTTCCTATCTGTTTCTAGGTTGATGTTCTTTTCATTTTTTTCTTCCGTTGAATGTTGAGAGGAAAACTAAGAAGATGTGGTGTGGATCCTCTTATTAGTAGTGCTAATGGAATCGGGTCAAAGGTAATTCCCTTTTTTTGTGTATAAACTTTTGGTTTTCATCTTTATTATCTTCTTGTTGAGTATTAATAATTAAGATGGTAGTTCTGATGATGATCATTTTGTGTATGATTATCCTAAGAATATTACGAGGAACGATCGAGGAGAAGTGTATGTTATGATTATCCTAAGAAGATTAAGACGATTACTTTGTGTATGTTAATTTCCTTTTTAATTTCAATTCTCGATTTTGACTCTAAAACTTCTAAATTTTATATTTTTGGTTATAATTGGGGGTAATTGAAATTGGGTATTCATTTGAATCAGCTATTGATTGAAGGATGATTGAGAGATGGTGGTGGAATAGGGTTTGAGGTTGATGCTTGAGTTGTTGATGGTGATGAATTTTGGTCCTAGAGGCGGCAAATAGTGGATTAAACTGGAGCTGGGTGTAATCCCTATGATGAATTTGTAAACTGGAGCCATTATACTGAGGCTAAGAACCTTTTTTTTTCCTGGTCTTCTTCTACTATAGTCTGTATCTTTACTTCATCTCCGTGTCAAAATACTGATGGATTTTTTCTTTCCTTCTTCGTGTTCAAGTATGGGTAAAACCCCGGTATTGGTATTGAACCGGACTGGTACCGGAAGTATAGGTACAATACCAGGTACAAGTACAGGTACCGGTCCTAAAAAAGAAGTATTGGTCAACACCAAGTACAGGGACCGGTTCCATAGAAGTACCGGGCCGTACCGGACCATGTGTAGCCTTACTTGGGGGTATTGGATTCGATCTGGGCCATCCAATCACGATGGTGAAGTTGGATGATCGTGATCGTTTCTAGATTGCTATGGTGTAGATGGTGGATTTTCGACAAAGGCTAAAATCGTAAACCCGTAATTACATGAACCTCTGACTCAGCAATCAGGCGTAAATATGGAGACACGGGTCTCTCATCGAATCCTCTGACGGAGAATACTTTCTCTCAGAGTGCATATAGATATGTAGTCTCACAAATTGACAACGACATATCTCATGAGTAATCTTGAATACTTCAAATCATAATTTCTATCACGGGATGAAAAACTCCTAACGACTTGCTCTGCTAGTATAAAGTCATAAATTAATCATTCCTAAATTCTTGGATTCATCCATTATAATTCTAAAAATATTCAAATATTTTCGCAGATATCTCATTACGAAACCATGGTTCTTCCTAGAAGTACATGGATTAGTAATATTGACGACGGCATCGGTGCTTATCACTGAGCGAGCCCTGTCTCAAACCTAAATTCTTGGATTCATCCGCGAAATTGCTTGAAAATATTCAAATAGTTTCGCACATATTTCATTACGCAAACCATGGTTCTTCCCAATGAGGTCCATGGATTAGTAATAAATATTGGACGCACGGCATCAGGCTACCGCTTTGAGCAAGCCCTGTCTTAAACTTAAATTCTTGGATTCATCCATGAGAATTGCTTGAAAATATTCAAATATTTTCGCACATATTTCATTACGCAAAAACCATGGTTCTTCCCAAAGAAAAAGTCCATGGATTAGTAATAAATATTGGACGCATGGGCATCGTGGATACCGCTTTGAGCAAGCTCTGTCTCGATGGTGCAATTGTATTCAATAATGATACATTAACAACCACCGCACGAGCAAGTATTTCAAAATACGACGAAATGATGAACCTATGCAAAATAGGACGAAGAATAACAAATAAATAAAAATTGACCAAGGCGGGGAGCATGGACCCACCGACCGACCGACCGCGATGTCGTGGTCAATCCCACACAAGTCTCATATTTTTATCATATTTTGTTGTTTTTTCTGAGTTCATGAAAAACCTTTAAGCTTGAACAAATATCCTTTTGTTTTGAGGAAACTCCTCAACTTCATGGTGCTTCCTCCGAGGAGGAAATAATATAAAATCAAGGAGAGAATGAGGGGCGTGACCATTGGCCAATCGGCCATGCCTGGTCCCACCGGCCTCCACACCTCATATTTCCTCATTATTTTATTAATTTCCTAATTTCATGAAAACTCCTTAATCTCATGATTTTTCCTTCGTCCCATGAAAAATAATAAAACTTAGGAAACCCGTGTGCACGAGTCATGGTCGGTCGGCCAAACCCTAGATGGCTCACACGTCCCACTCTTTTATTTTTCATGTTTTCATAATCCCATGAAAATTCCCTGATTTCATGATATTTCCTTCAAATTATGAAAATTCCTTCAAATCATGAAATAATGCATAAAATAGGGAAAACGCACGGGACCAGGCCTTGGTCGGCCAGTCATGCTCTTAGCCGGTCCCACACGCTCACACGTCCCTTATTTCATTATTTATGATTTTTGATGTTTCCTTCGTCTCATGGAAACTCATTTATTTCAACAAAACTCCTTCGTTTCATCATATTAGGAAAAATGTTATGGGACCGGCCCCTTTGATTTTTCCTGAGTTTTACTCTCTGGCTGTTTTCACCTCCCGAAAGAGCTTAAAACCTAAATACTCCCGCGCGGGGAGATAGGAAATTCTTTTCCGTTCGTAATGGAGGGGCGGACCAGCAAAATCCGAGTTCATATGAGAAATCTATGCTGATTCTACCAAAGGACGCTGATTAGGGTTTCAACCAATCTGGGAGTGCTCGAACGATCAACATTTGATCCCGTAACCACCCAGGGCCGGTTTCATGACCCCCTGGTCGGTCCCTCACCTCTTCATAATTCCTTCACTTTTTATTATTTTCCTTCATCCGATGAAGTTTTGACGGTTTTATCAGAAAACCTTAATTTTGTCATATTTTCTCAAATGGTCGCTCAAACGAGCACCAGAAAATATCAAAATTCTCAGAACTAAGACACGGACATCTCAACGACGAAAGCATGTTACCTTGACCGACCAAGGTTGGATTTGTGGCTCACAATGAGCCAATCCAACGTGTTTCTCACAATATGACCTAATTTGCACAATTGCACGTATTAGGTCCAAAAACTCTCCAAACAATTTCGGAATTCGACGGAGCGATCGTCATTTGATCCCGTGACCACCCAGGGCTGGTCTCACAACTCCTTGGTCGGTCCCTCATGTTTTAATAATAATTAATTAGGTTCTATCACCTAATGTCAACCCAAAGAAGAATTCAAGAAATGATTAAACCAAAGATTTAATCATTCTTTCAACAACTCACCAACTCTTCAAAGAGGTCTTGGATTTCTCTCACGTGAGCATATGAGAATTTCATGGTTGATCCACGGTCCCATGAAGCCGGTTATCCTTCATTCTGTGGTTAATTTCAAATAAATCATCAATTGGTCATCAATTGATCAAATTAGGGTTTCTGAATCCAAGGATCATGATTCCAGATTCAAACACTAATAATTTCACACTGATCTCATGATCAATATTCTTATTAATTATGCTCGGTTAAATTACCAGCTCTTTAATTAATATTTTATTTTGGTCACGCTACAAATATTTCATCAGACGAGCAACACTTGCTCAGATGAGCAATATTTACTCAAATATTTCATCAGACGAGCAACACTTGCTCAGGTGAGCAATATTTACTCAAATTAACAGAACTATCAATATTAAATAAATTAGCGAGCAACACTTGCTCTCCTCAACGTGAGGATCCTATCACTTTCTCAATGAGACACGTTCGATTCATGAGTTGCGTAACATTTTACAAAATCATGTTTAACTCAAAAATACGTGGACTCATCGTCCCACGAAGTCATGAAATCAAGAATCGACTTAATTAACCACGAGACATCAATCGTGTCACTTGGGGGGATATCAACTAGGGTTTTGGTTTGGCGGTCTACGGAACGCGTGTTCAAACACACGATGAAATGTGAGCAAGTCGTGCAATCAGTTGAGGAAGTTAGAAAAGTAGTGGGTGGAAAATCAACCAAGTCTCCGCACGATGAGCGCAACTAGTTTTGAGCATTATTTCCATCTCTCCACTCCTTCACTCCATCAACTGTCACACTTCATGGGATCATGGCGTTTTCGACTCCGGCATTATATAATGTTTCTGAATCCCGATTGAAGGACAAGATTCGAAGAGTTATCAAACATTCGAACAACAATCGTCTGAACGAGCAATTTCGCAACAAAAGTTCATACAGACGCTCATTCGTCTACACGAACTCACGTAAATCACTCTCAATCGTGCAACATTCAATCATTCGTGAGCATTACACGGAAACCATAACACACCTACAATCTCGAGATCACCATTGATCTCACATTTCTCAGCTTCCCTCCTACAGATCAACCCATCCTCTCTTGTGACCGAATTTACTCTGGAACGGCCATTGTCTTGGTTTAGTCCGGAGTACTACAGATTGGTCTCTCGAAATAAAAAGCACCCCCTTCATAGCGGTGCATCTGTGTGAGGTTGAACATTTCACTCGGTTCAAGGAATCTCCTCCGCACGGTCGTCCTCAATTCCGCAAAACCAGCAGATCGTTTTTCCCCATCTACAGATTTGCGACCACAGTGGGAGATCATTCTCTCGGTTGCAATTTCAATTCTCACAAAATGGTTGGTCTTAGGATTAACTCAACTACTTCAAACTCGATCCAGGATCCTTCAAATGGGAACGCTCCTCCTCCTAACGCTATGTCTGGCAACACGGAAGATGGAAGAGTCCCAACTCTAATCGAATTAGCTCGCACCTTGGAGATCCACACTAGGAACATGGATTTGATGAAGGATACGATGAATCATATACTTGATTTTCTCATCAAACTAACATCCGAGTTAGGCAGGATCTCCGCTCCGGAATTCCCAACACAGGGGACTGATTCATCACACGACCACCGTCAAATCAACAGTTTCACTACTTATGAAAAGTCGGTGGACCAGGAAGTGACACAGTTGGTCGAAGGCTTATGTGAACTCTTACATTTTTACAGAAAGCAGCGAACATACACGTTTTCCGCGCTCAACCAGATATCATCTGAAGTGCCCTTAGTCTCCTCACCTTCAGCAGTTGAAGAAACATTCGTGATGTCTGAGCATTCAGTTAACAACATCACCTTTGGAGAAGAAGACCGCATGGTAGACGAGGGACATAACCGAGCCTTGTATGTAACCGGTTTTATCAAAGACTCTGAATTTAAAAGAGCTCTCGTTGATACAGGCGCCTCTACAAATATTGTCACCATGAAGACTCTCAAAGCATCCAAGTTTCCACGGAACAAAATCGTTCGTCATCCCATCTTGATGACAGGTTTTGAAGAAAGCCAGATCCATACATATGGATACGCGTACATAGACCTGAAGGTGGGGCCTATCCAATCGAAAGCCAAATTCCACGTGATCGAGCAAGAGCCCGACTATCACATGATACTCGGACGACCGTGGATTCATGACAATAAGGTGGTCCCTTCAACATATCATCAATGCATGAAAGCTCTAATCAACAACAAGATTGTTCGTATTGCGGCTTCATCATCTCCATATGCCCCAGTCTATGACGCTGAGTTCCTTGAGTCACATAAGAACATCCCCGAACCTCCAAACAAGGTTTACAGTTCTCCACTCCCAAAGTGGGGGTCTATCGAAAAGGTTGCATACAAGCCATTATCCTCAGATGTCACGACGGCCAAGCCATCCGCTACACCGATTAAGCGCCGCAAGGATCAGATGTCGACTCATGGATCCAAGTTCATCACCAGTCATGATGCGGACGGGAGGATTATTTACCGGCGCAAGGATTAGCAATTAACAGGGGAGAATGATGAAGAATCTCCCCGCACCGAAGAATCATACCAGAGTGAGCCATCACTCGAAGAAGAGATCCAAGATGCTCCTCGACAATTACAGGACGGCACTGACTCCACCACTGATGATCTTGAAACGATTAATGTCGGAACGGAGGACAATCCAAGGCCTATTCTAATCAGCTCAGCACTATCATCAGAGAAACGGACAGAGTTAATAGCGCTGCTGAAGGAGTATCAAAATATCTTCGCGTGGACATATGAGGAAATACCTGGTCTGGACGGTAAATTAGTTACCCATCATCTGCACATAACACCTAGTTCCAAAGCCGTCAAACAACCACCTAGACAGTTCAGACACGAAGTCGAAGAACAAATCAAGGTGGAGGTTCATAAATTACTGGCAGCAGGGTTTATCAAACCAATTCAACATCCGACATGGTTGGCAAATGTTGTTCCCGTCAAGAAGAAAAACGGTCAAATCAGATGCTGTGTCGATTTCAGGAATCTGAATAAATGTTGTCCAAAATATGACTTTCCTTTACCCAACATCGACATGCTTGTGGATGCAACCAGCGGTCACGGTATGTTCTCGTTTATGGATGGTTACAGCGGATACAACCAGATCAAGATGTACTAGCATGATGCCAACAAAACTGCATTTCTTACTCCCATCGGGAACTTCCACTACACTGTGATTCCTTTCGGATTAAAGAATGCCGGTGCTACCTATCAACGAGCTATGACCGCCATATTCCATGACATGATGCACAAGCAGGTGGAAGATTATGTTGATGACGTCGTGGTGAAATCGAAGACTCGAGCATCTCATTTCCAAGTTCTGAGACAAGTCTTTGAAAGATGCAGAGAATATAAATTAAAGATGAATCCTCTGAAATGCGCTTTTGGCGTTTCCTCCGGAAAGTTTCTGGGATTCCTAGTCACAGCAGAAGGAATCAAGGTCGATCCACATAAAACGAAATCTATTACCACCATGCCTCCTCCACGCATTGTGAAATAACTCCAAAGTTTTATGGGCAAGGTAAATTATATTCGGCGTTTCAATCCTGGATTGGCTCAACTTATTGCTTCGTTCACTCCTATATTGAAGAAAGGAGAAAGCTTTACATGGACAACCGTTCAGCAAGAAGCATTCCAGAAAATACAGCAGATACTATTATCACCTGCTGTCATGAAATCTCCAGTGCAAGGTAGACCGCTGATACTCTACACGATTCAAGTGATGTTGCAATTGGAGCACTCCTTGCACAAGAGGATGATGAAGGCATCGAACGACCGATATATTACTTCAGTCGTACAATGCGAGATGCTCAGACTCCGATACCCAAAGGTGAAAGAGCATGCTTGGCATTAGTGCATGCAATCCGAAATTCAGGCACTACTTCTTCATCCAACAAAGTCGTGCTCATCTCCAAGGCAGACCCTATAAAGTTTCTACTATCAAAACCAGCCTTGATAGGAAGACCAGCAAAATGGTTACTTCAGATGTCAGAATTTTACATAGCATGTACGCCACCAAGAGCAATCAAAGGGCAAGCGGTAGCAGAATTTCTCGCTGCTTTTCCAGGAGACGATGCAACAGAACTACACGAAGATGTTCCTGGTGAGTTTCCAGATGTCTTGATCATCGAAGAAGAAACATGGCTTCCGTACTTTGACGGTTCTTCCACCCCTAGCAAAGACACTGGGGGAGCAGGCATAGTGCTCGTCTCTCCATCCGGTGAGGTTTTCTCACATTCATTCAAGCTGGATTTTCACTGCACCAACAATTCACAGAATATGAAGCCTTCTTATTGGGATTATCCCTGGCTAAACAAGCCGGAGCAACACATCTCGAGATAAGGGGAGATTCAAAACTGTTGGTCAACCAAATGAATGGAACGTACTCCCTTAAAGAAATCACACTGGCTCCCTTCAGAACTGAGGCTCAGCGTCTGTTAAATTACTTCGCCAACGCAACGATCATCCATACTGGACGAACCAACAATAGGCACGCCGATTGCCTAGCAACTCTCGCCTCTAAATTGCAATTCGAAGGAGCAGAGAAGACGATCGATGTACAAAGACGTGATGTTTCATCTACATGGTTAGCTCAAGTTGAAAATATTCAAGCAGATGATTGGCGAGCACCTATAGTTCATGAGTCAATAGTTCTCTTTCGTATGAAAATCAGTCTCAAAGAGTTAAAGAATTATTTCTTACTTCATGGAGCATTATATTATCGAAACCCTGATGGGTCTTTGTCACGATGTCTTGGACCTGACGAGGCGGACGAGCAGCTCATGAAAAAACCTGTGGACAGACGCAGGTGGTAACACTTTACCGAAAGCTTCAAAGAATGGGATACTATTGGCCTTCCATGGAGGTTCAATCAAGAGCTCTACAAAAGTCATGTCCTAACTGCCAGACGCCTCCCCATCACTTGGAGGTTCTAACATCCCATCACACCGGGGACTGGAAGGAACTGTACATCAAATATCTTCGGGACAATGAATTTCCGCTGGAAAAGAAGGAAACAATCAAGCTCATTCAGAGGGCTAAGAGATTTGTGTTCATCGACGGGATCTTATATCGCAAAAGTTTTGGGGGAAACCTACTAAGATGCTTAGCCGAACATGAAATCCCAACAATTCTGAAAGAAGTACATGATATAGAACATCAAGGGAAGAAGAAATTATTTCTCCAGATTCATGAGAAATATTATTGGCCGACCATGGAAGATGATGCAGCTGTGCACGTGCAGAGATGTCACCAATGTCAAGTCCATGGTAACCTCATTCACACTCCTTGTCTCCCATTGAACTCTGTGAATAGTCCATGGCCCTTTTATAGCTGGGGACTGGACATCATTGGGAAAATCAATCCAGCATATTCGAAGAAGCATGAATACATCATCACTACAACCGAATATTTCACCAAATGGGTTGAAGCTGTTCCTCTTCGAAGTACCACAGGAGCCACGATTGCAGCCTTTATCAAGGAGTACATAATATGCAGATTCGGTGTTCCCAAGCACATCATCACTGATAATGGAACTCCTTTCGCCATTGCTCGAAGAATATGGAATCAAACAAGTTTTCTCTACGCCGTATTATCCCCAAGGAAACGGGCAAGCAGAGAGAACCAACAAAACTTTGATCCAGATTCTCAGTCGAACAGTTCATGATATTCCCCGATCATGGCATGAACAGTTGCCTATGGATTTATGGGCTTATTGAACTGCACCAAGAAGCTCCATCGGAACTTAACCATATTCTCTCGTCTACGGAGCTGACGCAATATTACCGGCAGAAATTAAAATTCCCTCAGCAAGGATTGTAGCATCCAGTGGAATACGATGGGACGAAGCTGAAGTATCCAACTCAAGAGTTGCTGAGTTGGACATGCTCGAATCAAAAAGGGATAAAGTGGAAAGACACGTAGAAACCTACAAACAAAGGATATCCAGAGCCTACAACAAAATGGTAAGACCTCGAACATTTCAAGTAGGAGATCTGGTATTAAAGACATCAAAACACATTCAGCAAGACATGTCCGCTCCCAAGTTCTCTCCGAAATGGGAAGGACCATATGTGGTTATCAAGGCGGTGTCTAGTGGATACTAAAAAATCTTAAAAATTGATGGAGGTATAGAAGGAAATATAATCAACGGCAAGTGGCTCAAAGCATATTACTCCTGATCCTTAGAAAACAAATACCTTTCATCATTCCATCATTGCAAACATTTTCAAAAATGTAATTTTCATTCCTTGAAAGAGAATTCAAATTCTCCTTTGTTCATTAAATGTTCCATGAATGAGCAAAATTCATACCATGATCAATTATTTCACCTAGCCAGAAATTAATTCAAAACAATAATTATGAATGCTCACTCAGAGCAAACCGTCCAGCAACGGATAATCCCTATAGGAAACTTCGTCAAGTTTCTTTTGAAAGGTCCTGGTCTTTACTTTCTAATCCTCAACTACTTTCTCAACCCTAGCAGATTCCAGAGCCAATGTCCTCTCCTCCTCCAATAAAGCAGTAGTCATGGAAATTGCATCAGTGGCCTCTTCTGCCTTATGAACCTTGATTATCTCAAGCCGACGACGGAGCCAGCTCACATTGAACCGTAATGCTTCACAGTTTGAAATCATCTCATCCCATTCATGCAGCTCATGATTTTTGACATCTCGCAAACGCCTCCGGTTCATCTCCTCAATGATAGGAAACATCCCAGCTACTGTAGTCAAGAGACTTAGAGTAAAGCCTTTCCATACCTATGTAGTAGCAATGTGGCCGTACTTCTTACAGATCTTGGTGTACAAGGATGCGTGACATTTAGGGACGACAAACCTGCCAACCACTTAATTGCCCGCAAAAGTGTTGATCAAAGCGGGATCTTCACCAGCTCGGTCGCCGTTGTCCTCAACCTCGACTATGGTTACAGATTTCCCGCTCCTTCTTCTAGCATCAACAATGACGCGAACGTCCGCCTGCAATAAAATGAATAAGTATTTAATTCGAGTAGAGCACAGTATAATCTCAAGAATTATAAGATTACTTACAGTTGCGCGAGCGATTCATCACGAGATGACCTGTACTTCTACATGAGCTCTAACGATCCGCTTGGCCCGAGAAGAGGCATTCTTCCGATTACCTGCAATAAGTTGTTTTGTTAATGGTCAAACCATCGTCTTGATCATGCAAAGATAAAAGGGCTGAAACTTACTTCGAGATGGACGCTACTATTTCACGCTTGACGAGCATTATCTTGAGAAGAGACACCATTGCCCGACATGGAAGCAACAAGGTATGATCAAAAAACTTTCCGCACGATGAAGCTAACTCGTAGATCGGAAGAAAGATTTGCGCAGACGGTAAAGCTTGAAGTCCTGAAGATATATATTAGACGCGGTAGAGGCTTATCTTCTGTGATGGTCAATTCAGTTACGGGTTTTACTGAAACCCTAAGATTTCAACGAGAGCAACGCTAAAGATACGGAAGAAAGATAGTGGGACGGGCACACACGGTCAAAATTCATGTGCAACTTGTAATCTCCCAGCCTATGCAACACGTATCTTTTAGTTCCTTCTACAAACGGAAATCACTAAGGCAAATTGGAATCCATGATGAATTCGAGGCGCGAACGTTAGTTTATTTATTCAGAAGAATCAACATGGAAAAGTTTTCTCATTCAAAGGAAATCTCTAAGACGGAAGGAAATTCGTTCAGATCATCGAGGAAATTCCTACTACGAAGCCTAAGAAACACTCACATGTTCAGAAAAAAAAACTACTCGTCAGACTCATTATCAGAACTGTCATCGCTATCCTCTTTGTTGTCCGAACCGTTATCACTATCTTCTTCATTGTCAGAATCAGTGTCGACGAATCTCGGATAAACTTCTGGATCATCATCTGAATCTGAATCTTCCTCCAATTCGGCTCCAAATCGCTTCATGGACCTCTGGTACTCTCTTTCATCTTGAACAGTCCAGGTCCCGGGTACCTCCCATATGTCTTCTTCAGAATCATCAGCATCGGAGTTAGCAGGCAGCCCGTCCAAGAATTGACGCTTCTCCTCAGCCCTTTGCACTCTACGCCGGATTCGAGCCTTCTCACGCTGACGAGCATCTTTTGCGTCATCCTCGGCTTTCCTTTTCCTGATTTCAGCGAAAGAGATCCTCCGTTCATTCAAGGGTATGCCGGAACTCGGCCCCTCACCCTGAGAGGGATTCGTTTTCAATATGGGAACTTTAGAATCTTCATCAGAAGAGCTAGAGGAAGAATGATTGCTTTTGTTGGACATTTTCTGAAATCAGGAGCACAAAAGATTACCAACCTGCAAACAAATCCATCGGAAAAAAATGGTAACTCTTAACTCTTACCTTTTTACGCTTCCACTAACGGTAGTGATAGTAATGCAAGGGATAATACTTCAAAACTGTTCGTTTCCTCGAAACCTACAAAAGACGTTCAAAACTCAGATTTTTCATAAAATCATCAATTTTCTACCGAGCGAGCATTCACCATAGAATTATGGAAACTGAAACATTATAATTGATTTTATATCTAAGCAACATCGCACAAAATTCAAGTTTTGATTTTAGAGAAACAATATATATCCGCACATATATATATATATATATGTAGTTGCAGAATAACCTACAAGTACACCCTCAATAGAATTAGTAAAAACTCAAGAAGTTCTTGATGATGAATAACAATTTTCTTATTAATGTTCTCAATTGATCACAAAGAAGTATCTAAATGGAATTAGAATAGTTACAACTTTCTCTATTCTCTTTCCTCAAATATTTCCTAACACTCACTAAAAGAACCTCCCGAATTTTACATTTGAACTCCTATTTATAGTAAAATTTATACAGCTGTTCATGAGTTACGAAGTATCGCAACTCATGCTCGCAAAATTATTTCATCCTCGCAAAACTTCATATTTCTCCGCGCTTCTTCTATCATCGTATCATTTTATAAGTCTTTTCTCCTGATACTCGTGAACTATTATCTTGCGATATTCAGTACCTACATCTTGCCTCTTCTCATGTCAATTCTACGAAGAAGAAATGATCGTGAGAACATAACCGTTACTTAGTCTTTTGAAATTTTGACACGTCTTTTGTAACCGTTCTTTTTTAGTTATTCCCTTATATAACTCCTTTATACTCTCTTTCTTTTCTTCTTCTTATTTCCGCAATTCTATCTTCTACTCATACTCTCTATCACTATTTTCTATGCAATTTTTTCTTCTACTGTATCTTCATGAGTTCTCCAAGGTAATTTCCCTCTATCTCTGCGTATTTCATTTGTTCTCCTCTTTAATTTCTGTATAATTTGTTATCTGATTTTGGTTAATTTCAAAGAAATAACTTCTCGATGAAATCTCAATTAAAGAATCCAAGACTTAATCCACGAAGAAGAAAATCTGAGAATCAAAAGGTAGTTAAAATATACTGTCTTCTTTCCTGAACAATATATTGTTGCCTCAGTTTTTAATCTACGTTTTGATTCGCAGGTTGACGAAAAACCAAATCCAAGCAAGAGATCTCGAATAACTAAACCCACACCATTAATTCCGATTGATGATTTCCTTCCTGAAGTTGATAAGGAATTTTCCTCTCCTCCTCGTGAAAATGCTTCTTCACATACTCCTACCTCTACTCCATTACCTGCTTTTCAATCTCCTATCAATGTAAATTTATCAACACTTCTTCAAGACCAACCCTCTCAAAATATTTCTTCAATTTCTTCAATTGAAAAACAATCCTCGCAAAATATTCCTTCAACTTCTTCTTTAGAAAAACCTGTCTTATCCCCAAATCCTTTGAGTACTATTTCTCCAGACAATTTGCAGCTTGCTCTTATTCCTTCAAATTCTTCTCCTCTTCCTCAAGAAATTCGAGATGGAATTTATTCAACTTTCCGAATGTTATTTGAGGTTTTGACCAATACTGCGAAATCTACTAATGTTCGTTCGCAATATGAATTTTGCGAAGTTCTGAATAATTTCGTCAATCCAGACATTTCTTCTTCACGTCAATCCTTGGAAAAAGAAATTGAATTACTTCGCCATTCTTTGAAAGATTCTCAAGCAGAATGCGAGGATCTTCGTAAAGAAAATCATCATCTTCATAATAATTCTCTGGACTGTGCGATTCTTCACAAAAGAAATGATGAACTGAAAGGTATGATTACTATCCTCATATTTTCTCTTTTATTTATTTATATTCTTCATATGCTTGAAACATCCATTAAAACCCATTCCCCTTTATAGAATCCATCCAGAAATGTAGAAGATTGGTACTTCACCATGAATCAGATGCAACAGAATATCGAACCAAGCATGAAAGCCTCTCAAACCAATTCTCCCATTTATCTAATCTTTACTCGTGTGCTCTTGACAACTCTGATGCTCTTTTTCAAGAGAATACTCAATTAATATATGATCGAAATATTTTGAATGATGACATATCTCAACTTTTTTCTTCCTTAACCAAAGCTAATTTGAGAATAGAAACCTTATTAGAAGAGAACAAAACCTTATCAGAAGAGAAATGTTCGTTTTTGAATACAATGATTGTTTCTTCGTAAGAATTAAAGACTCTTCAGAATAAATGTTGCGATCAAGAAAATCTTCTTTCTTTGTTGAAAGGTGAACTTGAGGAATTAAAGAAGTCTTCAGATGCTGAAATAAATTCTTTTGTTGTTGAGAAGAATTCCCTTATTAATAAGAATATAGTCTTGTGTGCTAAGAAGAATCAACTTGAAGAAGATTACTCGTCATTAAAAAGTCTTAATTCCAAACTTGCGAAGGATAAAAATTTTCTCCTTTCTAAAGATCAAAAGCTTCAATCTCGACTTAAAGGATTAGTTGGTGATGGTTTTGATAATGCGATGAATCAGATGAAGAACTGTTGTCTATCTTTAACTCAATCTCTTACTTCGCAAAGAGAAGGTAGTCATTAAAATTTGACTGCCTCTGGTACGTCTTTAAATTTCATTATATTCGCAAATTTTATTCTTTGAACTTTGTTTTATTTGCAGAATTTGAGAATCACCTTCGTAATGCAAAAGCTGGATTAGAAGCCTCCTGTTCTGAGCTTCGTAAGAAGAATGCTTTGCTTTCTACTCGCTTAATCAACTCTCGTGATCGTGCTACTCGGAGATTCAATTATATTTCTTATTCCAAGGATATCGAAGATACAAATCATCAAAAGGCTATACTTCGTGAAAGTCACCTGAA
Organism: Papaver bracteatum; assembly: GCA_023529315.1. Taxonomy (NCBI): domain Eukaryota; kingdom Viridiplantae; phylum Streptophyta; class Magnoliopsida; order Ranunculales; family Papaveraceae; genus Papaver; species Papaver bracteatum. The sequence goes on along the minus strand of JAJJWX010002605.1, from coordinate 5,019,291 downwards.
AGCTCAAGTTTTTGCGAATAACATTCTCTTATCAAGAGGCTTGCCTCCTGTAAAGATTACTCCTCTGAATATATATGACGATGAAGTTGCTCGTGAGCCTGATAGTGATTTCGATCATGAGAGTGATGATGAGAAAGAATCTATTCCTCAAGGAGATGTCCCTGCTGCATATTCTTCCAAGGATGATATCTCGCAAAAGTCGGTTGTCGCTGCTAATGACTCTCTGATCTTAAAGATCCAGCACAGAGTGTTGATGAAGCATGATAATATTCCTTGTTCAATTTATCATTGGCTCTCATTTCTTTCTTTCTTCTGAATTCCTTCCCTTTATTACCGTTGGTTTCCTTTTTTGCGAACAATTCTATTTTTTGAGAAGTACATTTGATATTTTACGAAGATGATCTATCCTTTCTTTTTGATATTTTGCGAAGATAATTTAACCTTACTTTGACTAAATTTGCCCTATTTGATCATGTGAAGAGAAATAATATATAACTCACAGATAAATCTTAGTATATCCTTTTCCCCCTATTATTTCTCTTTAAATGATTAAACATTGTTTGAAGTATTAAAATATCTTCCTCAGTTTATCTTGCGAAGTTTCAACCTTTGCAGAAGTATTAGAAGTACCAAATCCATCAAATGAAGAGATATAAGAAGTATTAGAAGTATTCAATCTACCAAATGAATTATTAGAAATACACAATTCCCTTTTTCGTATTAGAAGTACTCGATCCACCAAATGAAGAGATATAAAAAGTATTAGAAGTATTCAATTCATCAAATGAAGAAATATAAGAAGTATTCGATCGAAGTATAATAATTATTTAACTTTCACCAAATGAAATATCCATTAAAGAAGTATAATAAATATGAGATATTCTTGAAGAATTATAAGAAGTATTCAATCTTTTTGTGAAATATTCAATATATGGAAAAGTATAAGAAGTATGTAATTCTCGTAAACTTTTACGAATATAAACTTATCTGTATTTGATTGTTATCAAAATCGCATCTTTTGTTAAGTCTTCATTAAAATTCTTCAATAATGTTGTCCTTTTTTCATAGGACTTCTCGTAAAATTCTTCAATGATATTGCCAGAGCTATCTTCTCTTCAAAATATCTTGATGTATATTCTTGTAAAATTTCTTCAATGATATTGATGTAATAAATTTCATTAATTTTTGTGGTCTTATCATGCCTTCCTAAGTAAAGGTCTTATTTTGCCACCTCTTTTGTATTGATTATTTGCGATAATATGACAAGTCTGAATATTCTTGCGAACATACAACCTCGTGACATTATCGTCGTGCGATGAAATCGCATGACGTTCTTACACTTTCATGCAAAAACCCATTGATCTCATCTTAACTTCTTTGTATAGTATTTTAGCCTCTTCAGGAATTGTTGCGACAATATGACAGGCCTAAATATCCTTGCGAACATAAAGCCCCATGACATTGCCGTCTTGCGATGAAATCGCAGGACGTATCTACACTTTCATGTAATGACCCATTGATCTCATCTTAACTTTATTATGTTCTGCGATTTATTTATTTTTTTCTTTCTTTTTTTCTTTTTTTTTTTTTTTTTTTTTTAGAAGGCTTGCACAACTTCATTTGTTGCACAAATATGACAAGCCTTTATGTTTTCGCAAACAAGAAGCCTCATGACATTTGCGTCTTATAGCACTTATCAGCTCCCTAATGGAGGGTTCTGCCCTTTATCTTCCCCCTGATTGCCCCTTCAAGGAAGCGTACATCGACCATACAAGGTTAGCTCTTCCCATCTGGTTATGCCAACAACCAGCTTTTGATCGCAACCTCTTATCCTTTTTTTCCTATAGGGCTTATAGTTACGAGGTTGCACCCTATGGGGTATCTTTGGGCCAAGTGCATCATTTGCCAAGACTTGTCAAAAATGGCAGATGTGGTTCAACCTCACCCGGCACTCTTGACTCAACCGTGTACCTCGGCGCCTTGATCGTTTTCTGCACTTCTTGGGAAAGACGGTATGCCTTAGTCGCCCAGCCTAAATATTCTTACACCGCATTTTATATTGCGTAATGTCGTTAGATTAGGTGAGAATCCAAGGTGTCTAACCCGGATAGGTACCCCATTATTGGGTTGTACCCCAAAATTTTTACCATGTACTAAGGGCCCTTGGTGGTGTTCCGGTTACCCTTAGCCACGTTATAGGTACCCCCTTAAATGACGTACTTTAGGACTTTGCCTCTTACGAATTATAGTTTCGCGAACTAGTGTGTACGCCACAAAGGTTTGCCTGTATAAAATTTTCTGCGGCTCTCTTTATTTTTTGGAGGCTGATCACAGATTGCGGTCTTTTATTCGCAAATTAATGAAATTTTAATCGGAATATAAATTTTGAAAATTCGTAACTTTTCCCAATTTCCTGCGAGCAAACAATATTCGTAAAAAATTTCATGAGTTTTATGGGTAATACCTTTTCAAATATAGTCTGTTCCAAGGTCTACCGAGCCTCAAACCCATGTCTCTCCCTTCCGGATCCATCAGCCGATAAGCTCCGCTTCCTACAACTTCTTTAATAACATATGGTCCATCCCATTTTGGTGCTAATTTCCTCCATTTTCTTTTTGATATCGAGGTGTTTCTCGCATGACCAAATCACCTGGTTTTTTATTCACGTTCAATGACTCTCTTGTTGTATTCTCGAGCTAATCGTTCTTGATAAATCCTCATATGGTGCAACATCTTTTCTCTTTTTTCTTCCAAATCATCCAATTCTCGTAATATTACTCCCGCACTTAAATTTCTTTCCCAAGCTTCTTTCTTTGTTGTTGGAATTACAACCTCTGTAGGTAATACTGCTTCTACTCCATATGTTAGACAATAAGGAGACATTCCAGTTGCTTCTCTTCTAGTTGTATTGTATTCCCAAACTGCGCTAGGTACTTGATCGCACCACCCTTTGAGATGTCCTTCTAATTTCTTTTTGATTGTATCTGCGATTGTTTTATTTGTTGCTTCAGCTTGTCTATTAGCTTGTGGATATAACGGGGTTGACTTCCCACATTTTATTCTAAAAGCACTGAGTAACATCTCTATATTCTGCCCCTCAAATTGTTTCCAATTATCAGATACTAGTTGTCTTGGAACCCCGTACCTGCAAATGAGGTTCTCAAATATAAACGTAAAAACATCTTTATCACGAATATGTTTGTCGCTTTTACTTCTCGCGAGCTTCGTGAAATAATCGTTGCAACTATCAAGTATCGCCTTTGTCCAGATCCATGTATAAATGGTCCAACAATATCCAACCCCCATTTACCAAAAGTCCAGCAGCTTGTTGAAGAAGTTAATGTAGCCCCTGGTGCATGAATTCTTTTACCATGTCGTTGGCATTCCTTGCATCTTCGTACGAACAATTTTAAAGGCCGTATGCATATAAGGCCAGTAATATCCTTGTATCTTTGCTCTATATGCTAGAGATCTTCCCCCACTATGATTGCCAGCTTCTCCTCCATGTAACATCTTCAATATCTTTTCTCCTTCTTCGAGAGTTAAGCACCTGAGAGGTGGTCCACTAAAAGATTTCCTGATAAAATTCCTTCTCGCAACTCATAGTTTGTTGCACGACTCTTTAGTTTATGTGCTTCTATTCTGTTCTGGATGTTTCTCCTTGCTATGAGGTATTCATGAATTTCTTTTCTCCAATCTGCGATGTTGTTTGATAATTCTCTTTCTACTTCCATCGCAATGTGCTTCTTCAATTTCTTTCTCTCATCCCACGATGGGTTTTGAATTGTTTGTATTTGGATATTTCTTGTATTTGTATTTGTCATCATGCTTGGAATAAATGCAAAAGCATCTGCGAGACGGTTATATTTTCTTGATATATGTCTCCATTTTAATTTTGGTATCTTCGCAGATAATTCCTCAACGAGTTTCTTGTATTTCTTCAAAGAAGATTCATTTGTGGTATATTCCCCTTTAATTTGACAAATCACTAATTGTGAATCACTTGTTATCCTTATACTTTCAAGCTTCTTTTACATTGCGATCTTTAATGCATGCACTACAGCTTCGTACTCTGTTTCGTTGTTCGTGGATGCAAATTCTAGTCTGAATGAGAATGATGTTCTTTCTCCTTCTGGTGAAATCAACACGACTCCAATCCCATTCACCTCACTATTGGATGATCCATCCACCAGAATTTCCCATCTATCAGGCTCTGTTAACAAGTCTTTTGGATTTCCGAATTCTTCTTCAACATCCATCATTTCCTCTACTGCTTCATCTTCTTCCAAAGGAAATTCTGCCAAAAAATCTGCGACAACTTGTGATTTTTGCGATGACAACACTTCGTATTTTATCTTGTAATGGTTTACTTGTGCATTCCACCTTTCTATTCTTCCCCGACCTTTTTGTGTTCTTCATGACTGATTCAATTGGGACTTTGGTTACCACTTTTATTACATGTGCTTGAAAGTATATTCGCAACTTGAATGATGCATAAACCAAGGCTAAGATTAACTTCTCCATTTTAGAATAGTTCTTTTCTGCTGCATTAAAGGTTTTACTAATGTAGTAAATGGGCCTTTCTACTCTGCCCGTCTCGCTTCGTAATGAACCGCACTTAGAGCATATGGAGTTGTTGCGAGGTATACCAATAATTCTTCGTTTTTCTATGGTTTCTGTAGTATAGATGTATTTGCGAGGTATTCTTTGATTCCTTGAAAAGCTTTTTCACATTCATCAGTCCATTTGAATTTTGCTCCCTTCTTAAGTATGTTGAAAAAAATGCTTGCACTTATCTGACATTGGCGAAATAAATCTCCCAAGTGAAGCCAAGAGTCCATTTAGTTTTTGTACTTCTTTTACCGTTGTAGGTGTTGGCATGTCACGAACTGCTTGGACCTTTTCTGGATCAACTTGTATTCCCTCCTTCGATACTATGTATCCCAAGAACTTTCCAGATGAAACCCCAATTATACATTTCTCAGGATTTAACTTGATGTTGAACTTTCTCATTTGCTCAAATATTTCCTTCAAATCTTGCACATGGTCTTTAGCTTCCTTGCTTTTTATCAACATATCATCTACATATACCTCCAAAGTTTTATGTATCCACTTCGCGAACACTTTTTCAACCATACGTTGATATGTAGCACCCGCATTCCGCAAACCAAATGGCATTTTCACATAACAATACAAACCCCTTGGAGCAAAAAAGGCAGTATGTTCTTGATCTTCTTCTGCGAGTGATATTTGATTATACCCTTTATATCCATCAAGTGAAGTGACTCTATCATGACATGCAGCTGATTCCACCATTTGTGGTATATCTGGTAATGGAAAACTATCTTTGGGACATGCCTTGTTTAGATCAGTGAAATCTATGCAAATTCTTATTCCTTTATTCTTTTTCGGAACAATGACCATATTCGCAATCCATTCTGGATATTTTGCTTCCCTTATGATCCTTGCATCCAACATCTTTTGTAATTCTTCTTCTATCTGTACATGATAATTTTGTGATATCTTCCTTATTCTTTGTTTGAATGGTCTTATATTTTTATCTATATTCAATCTATGACATGCCACTGATGGATCAATTCCTGGTATCTCATCTACACTTCCTGCGAAGATATCTTTATATTCTCGCAAAAGATCAGTAGTCCTTTTTTATTCTTCTTCATCCATCTTAGTTCCAATTCGTAAGAATAAAGGCTCTTCTTTACTTCCAATATTTATTTCTTTAGTTGGTTCAGCTACAACATAGCTTGGACTTTGCTCCCCCATAGGTGTTGGTTCTTTAATTATTTTTGCTGGTTCCCCTTCTTTTTCTGGAATTTCATTTGGTATACCTCTCCCTTCCTTTGCTCTTATTGTATACACTCGGAATTCTTCTTCTTTTCTTGTTTCCTTCGCAAGTTTCCTACGAAGTTGTTTCTTTCTTGCTCTTCCTCCGATTGTGTTACTTCAATTTGATAACAAAATTTTGCACTATCAAGATCTCCTTTTATTTCTTGAATTCCATTTGGTGTAGGAAATTTGATTTTTTGATGTAATGTTGAAGCAACATCTTTGATCGCATGAATCCATGGCCTTCCTATCAGCATGTTATATGGAGATTCCATATCTATCACACACAAGATTACATGCATTTCGATTTCTCCTAGTAATACCCGCAGCACGATTTCTCCTTTAGATTTTGTTGTAGATTTCCCTAATCCATGAATAAGACACTTTGAATTTATGATTTCTTCATCTCTAATTCCCATCCCCTTAAGTGCATGATAGAATAATATATTAACAGAACTCCCTGTATCAACCAAAATTCGGTTTAATTTCCATTTTTCTTCAGCTTTCTTATCTTCTAGCATGATTGGCAATGTGATCACCAATGGTGAAGTGTTGTTCAAGTCTTCATTTGGAATTTATGCTACTGAAAATGTGATTTTCTACTTTTCCCATTCTTCTAAATTTGTCATCTTTTCTTCCTCCATGATCTTTCTTCCTCTACAATCTCGCTTGTATATTTTTCCCTTCATATTACTATGAAATTCATCAATCATTGTCTCTGTGATCATATTACATTCTTCTTTTTTTCCATCTCCATCTACTGACTTCATCTGATCTTCAAATTTTCCACAATTCCCTCAAATTTAGGCTACCACAATTCTCAAGTCCCTGTTTCTAGCGCCAATTATGTAGTTGCAGAATAACCTACAACTACACCCTCAATAGAATTAGTAAAAACTCAAGAAGTTCTTGATGATGAATAACAATTTTCTTATTAATGTTCTCAATTGATCACAAAGAAGTATCTAAATGGAATTAGAATAATTACAACTTTCTCTATTCTCTTTCCTCAAATATTTCCTAACACTCACTAAAAGAACCTCCCGAATTTTACATTTGAACTCCTATTTATAGTAAAATTTATATAGCTGTTCATGAGTTACGAAGTATCGCAACTCATGCTCGCAAAATTATTTCATCCTCGCAAAACTTCATATTTCTCCGCGCTTCTTCTATCATCGTATCATTTTATAACTCTTTTCTCCTGATACTCGTGAACTATTATCTTGCGATATTCAGTACCTACAATATATATATAAACAGAATGTTTATTTACTCATGTAAATAAATAAATATTTTTCAACGAGAGCAAAGCTCACGAAAATAAGTCGTGGATACTCCACGGTTTCAAAAAAAAAAAAAAAATTCATGAACCGATCATGTTTTACAAGAAAACTCTTTTCCTTCATGTCGTCATATGTATTTGAAACGAAGGTTTATTTCAATTTTGTGAAAACTCACGCATTACATGATAAATTTTTACATGAAAGCTCATACATAAAATTTTATCACTGTACATAAGCTTATATATACATAAAGAGGAGAACCCGCTTCTCCGCACCATCGTTATTCTTTAAAACGAAGATTTTACTACGGTTTTTGTGAAAAATTCACTTTTTGTGATAAAACTTTGGCTCATGTGAAAGATCATCAAGATAGTTTCATCACTGGACCTACATATTCATATATGAAGGAAAACTTCTCCTAAATCAGGAATTACTACTAGTTTTCAAAAACTAACGATCAAACGAACATACGTTTTCAGAATGAAGGTTTTCAATGAAACTCACAATCATATATACACGGGTATATAATTTCATCATGATCAATATGTGAACAAATCATAAAACTCATGAGAATCAGGAAAAAAAATATGGACGCATACCATTGCCGGTGTTGACGCAAAATCGCTTGGACGGTGGCGGCAGCGGCGGCTTATTTGAGCTCCGTAATTTTTCCTCCTCTCCTAGTACTGACGTGAAGGTGGTGAATTGATGGAGGATGTTGGTCGTGGGAAAAAAAAAAGAAGTAATTCCTTTTATATCAAACTTTGTTTCCAAAACCTAATTTTCCAAGGATTTCCTTATTGGGCCCGGCCCGCGAATCCCGAACGACCAAGGTCCCGTCACCCAAATCAGCGGTTCAACACCAACTCATGCTCACCAAACGAAATTCTATCATGCCACTAGTTCCTTCTTTCAAGTCATGATATGCTCGTACGATCGAAATCCGGTAATATCTTAACTTACGACTAAGTTCAATTACTTGCACTGTTATGACCGGAAAATCACCATTCAATGCTGACTGAGGAACAGGGCTTTCCTCACTAAGCAGGGTACTTAATGTAGATGGTGGATTTTTGACAAAGGTTAAAATCGTAAACCCGTAATTACATGAACCTCTGACTCAGCAATCAGGCGTAAATATGGAGACACGGGTCTCTCATCGAATCCTCTGACGGAGAATACTTTCTCTCAGAGTGCATATAGATATGTAGTCTCACACCGGACAACGACATATCTCATGAGTACCTAATACTTCAGTCATAATTTCTATCACGGGATGAACAACTCCCGAACGACTTGCTCTGCTAGTATAAAGTCATAAATTAATCATTCCTAAATTCTTGGATTCATCCGCAGAATTCCTGAAAATATTCAAATATTTTGCAGATATCTCATTACGCAAACCATGGTTCTTCCCAGCAGAAGTACATGGATTAGTAATATTGGACGCACGGGCATTAGTGCTACCGCTTTGCGAGCCTGTCTCAAACCTAAATTCTTGGATTCATCTCGCGAATTGCTTGAAAATATTCAAATATTTTCGCACATATTTCATTACGCAAACCATGGTTCTTCCCAAAGATAAGTCCATGGATTAGTAATAAATATTAGATGCACGGCATCGTGGCTACTACTTGAGCAAGCCCTGTCTTAAACTTAAATTCTTGGATTCATCCGCAATTGCTTTAAAAATATTCAAATATTTTCGCACATATTTCATTACGCAAACCATGGTTCTTCCCAAAGAGAAGTCCATGGATTAGTAATAAATATTGGACGCACGGCATCTCGGATACCGCCTTGAGCAAGCTCATGTCTCGATGGTGCAATTGTATTCAATAATGATACATTAACAACCACCGCACGAGCAAGTATTTCAAAATACGACGAAACGATGAACCTATGAAAAATAGGACGAAGAATAACAAATAAATAAAAATTGACCAAGGCGCTGGGAGCATGGACCCACTGACCGACCGACCGTGCCGTGGTCAATACCACACAAGTCTCATATTTTTATCATATTTTGTTGTTTTTTCTGAGTTCATGAAAAACCTTTCGCTTGAACAAATATCCTTTTGTTTTGAGGAAACTCCTCAACTTCATGGTGCTCCCTCCGCGCGGAGGAAATAATATAAAATCAAGGAGAGCATGAGGGGGCGTGACCATTGGCCAACCGGCCATGCCTGGTCCCACACCTCATATTTCCTCATTATTTTATTAATTTCCCTAATTTCATGAAAACTCCTTAATCTCATGATTTTTCCTTCGTCCCATGAAAAATAATAAAACTTAGGAAACCCGTGTGCACGAGTCATGGTCGGTCGGCCAAACCCTAGATGGCTCACACGTCCCACTCTTTTATTTTTCATGTTTTCATAATCCCATGAAAATTCCCTGATTTCATGATATTTCCTTCAAATTATGAAAATTCCTTCAAATCATGAAATAATGCATAAAATAGGGAAAACGCACGGACCAGCCTTGGTCGGCCAAGTCATGCTCTAAGCTTCTGGTCCCACACGCTCACACGTCCCTTATTTTATTATTTATTATTTATGATTTTTGATGTTTCCTTCGTCTCATGGAAACTCATTTATTTCAACAAAACTCCTTCGTTTCATCATATTAGGAAAAATGTTATGGGACCTACCCTTTGATTTTTCCTGAGTTTTACTCTCTGGCTGTTTTCACCTCCCGAAAGAGCTTAAAACCTAAATACTCCCGCGTTGGGAAATAGGAAATTCTTTTCCGTACGTAATGGAGGGGCGGACAAGCAAAATCCGAGTGCGTATGAGAAATCTATGCTGATTCTACCAAAGGACGCTGATTAGGGTTTCAACCAATCTGGGAGTGCTCGAATGATCAACATTTGATCCCGTGACCACCCAGGGCCGGTTTCATGACCCCTTGTTCGGTCCCTCACCTCTTCATAATTCCTTCACTTTTCATTATTTTCCTTCATCCGATGAAGTTTTGACGGTTTTATCAGAAAACCTTAATTTTGTCATATTTTCTCAAATGGTCGCTCAAACGAGCACCAGAAAATATCAAAATTCTCATAACTGAGACACGGACGTCTCAACGATGAAATCATGTTACCTTGAACGACCAAGGTTGGCTTTGTGGCTCGCAATGAGCCAATCCCACGTGTTTCTCACAATCTGACCTAATTTGCACAATTGCACGTATTAGGTCCAAAAACTCTCCAAACATTTTTGGAATTCAACGGAGCGATCGTCATTTGATCCCGTGACCACCCAGGGCTGGTCTCACAACTCCTTGGTCGGTCCCTCATGTTTTAATAATAATTAATTAGGTTCTATCACCTAATGCTTTGAACCCAAAGCAGATAATTGAAAGAAATGATTAAACCAAAGATTTAATCATTCTTTCAACAACTCACCAACTCTTCAAAGAGGTCTTGGATTTCGCTCATGTGAGCATATGAGAATTTCATGGTTGATCCACGGTCCCATGAAGCCGGTTCTCCTTCATTCTGTGGTTAATTTCAAATAAATCATCAATTGGTCATCAATTGATCAAATTAGGGTTTCTGAATCCAAGGATCATGATTCCAGATTCAAACACTAATAATTTCACACTGATCTCATGATCAATATTCTTATTAATTATGCTCGGTTAAATTACCAGCGCTTTAATTAATATTTTATTTTGGTCACGCTACAAATATTTCATCGACGAGCAACACTTGCTCGGATGAGCAATATTTACTCAAATATTTCATCGATTTTAGCAACACTTGCTCAGGTGAGCAATATTTACTCAAATTAACGGAACTATCAATATTAAATAAATTAGCGAGCAAAACTTGCTCTCCTCAACGTGAGGATCCTATCACTGTCTCAGCAGACACGTTCGATTCATGAGTTGCAGAACATTTTACAAAATCATGTTTAACTCAGCAAATACGTGGAATTATCCTCCCACGAAGTCATGAAATCAGCAACTGACTTAATTAACCACGAGACATCAATTGTGTCACTTGGGGGGGATATCAACTAGGGTTTTGGTTTAGCGGTCTACGACACGTGTGTTCAAACACACGATGAAATGTGAGCAAGTCTTGCAATCAGTTGAGGAAGTTAGAAAAGTAGTGGATGGAAAATCAACCAAGTCTCCGCACGATGAGCGCAACTAGTTTTGAGCATTATTTCCATCTCTCCACTCCTTCACTCCATCAACTGTCACACTTCATGGGATCATGGTGTTTTCAACTCCGGCATTATATAATGTTTCTGAATCCCGATTGAAGGACAAGATTCGAAGAGTTCTCAAACATTCGAACAACAATCGTCTGAACGAGAAATTTCTCAACAAAAGTTCATATAGACGCTCATTCGTCTACACGAACTCACAGAAATCACTCTCAATCAGGCAACATTCAATTATTCAGAGCATTACATGGAAATCATAACACACCTACAATCTCAGATCACCATTGATCTCACACATTTCTCAGCTTCCCTCCTACAGATCAACCCATCCTCTCTTGTGACCGAATTTACTATGGAACGGCCATTGTCTTGGTTTAGGCCGGAGTACTACAGATTGGTCTCTCGAACTAAAAAGCACCCCCTTCATAGCGGTGCATCTGTGTGAGGTTGAACATTTCACTCGGTTCAAGGAATCTCCTCCGCACGGTCGTCCTCAATTCCGCAAAAACCAGCAGATCGTTTTTCCCCATCTACATATGGACAGTTTAAATGCTCAATCGAGCTAGTATAACACACCGAGAGTTACATGCTCAATCAGGCTAGTATAACACACCGAGAGTTATATGCTCAATCGGGCTAGTATAACACACCGAGAGTTATAGCATGTACGGGAATTTCGTGCATGCCTCACTGTTGGTACTTGGATATTCATGCTACTCTGCTGCGAGTAACAATCAATCATCATGCCGCACCAAAAATAAAAGTTTTGCTAGGAACAACACAGGAAATAAAAGGCGTTTTGTGCATTAATAAATAATGCTAAAATTCACAGAATATTCGGGGGATTGTTGCTACATTCTCCTTTCTAGGTGAATTAATAAAGTGAAGAAGTATTCATCACTTATAAAATAATCTCATCCTCTGCAGGATGGTTACACAAAAAATTGGTTTTATAACTTTAGCTCTGAACTAAAATCCACCATCAACAAAGCTATAAATTTTCCTTCCTATAAGTCCTTTCCCCTAAAGTGATTGTCTATGGACTGAGTCGAGACAATACAACAAATAGGTTCACACTTTGTGTGGTCGTCTATAAATACGAGATCGAGACAATACAACAACAAAGTGTGTTTACTTGATACAAAGGTTCGGACTTAACCAAACTCAATAGGATTCACGTATCAAGTAAATAGGAATTAACGTTTGTGCAATTTACTTTAATTATAATAAAAAAATTATAATGCGGAAATATAAAGTAAATGACACAGTAAGATTTTGTTAACGAGGAAACCACAAATGCAGAAAAACCCCGGGACCTAGTCCAGAATTGAATACTCTCATGATTAAGCCGCTTTACAAAATAATACTAACTTCGTATAGTTGAGACCAAGTAACTAAACCTATAGTTCACCTAGTTCCGTCTGTATTCGTACGCCTCCAACCTGTAAAAAAGTCACGTACTTGGACCAATTCCTATGGGTTCATATTCCAAACAGTAAAGGAACAACAAATATGTTTGGTATCAACTCTCTTCAACCAAGTGATATGAGTTGTGCAAAGGTTCCCTTGTTTATCTTAGCATAAACTCCTTTGTCAGGTTCCAAGATCTATCTTATGTTCAATAACCCAAAGGTAATTGTTAAGATTAAGCCAATCAATACCTTTAATCACAAGGAAATGTATTGATGCCGATCTTCCTCAACTATTCTATCAAAATACCCAAAAGGATAAGTCAATTATAGTCGGATCCTCTTTTTCCCAAACAAGTATTGTGCACACCAAAGATTGTAAAAACCAAGTCAGAAATCTTCAATATCTTCTTTGTCTTCAAATCTTCTTAAATATTCAATAAACACCTGTACACAACTACTTGAATCTCTTGTGATCAATCACACACATAACAGAGTCTGTTAATAATGGATTATCACAAGATCTTCTTTAGATCTAACAACAGTCTAAAGATCCATGTCGAAACCTTGAACTAGTTTGAGTGAATCTTATATCAGAAGAGAAGATTCTCAAGCATAAACAAACTAGGTGCAATTAAAGTTCAACCACCATTAGTCAATCAAATCAATGTGAAAACTAAAGATAAACCACAATATCTAGTTTCCCACACACGGGTCACGCTAGAGCTTCTCAATCCCAAAGAAGACTTTAAATTGAGCGGCCGTAAGAGATTTCACCTAATTAGATTACTCTCCTCTCTAATAGGTGGCTTCACCAGTAATAAAGACAAAAGAGCAAGTCTAGGTTATGCAGGATTAGTTTGCTAGAAATGAAAACTCAAAGTATTTGCAGACAAGGAAGTTTGGACACCAAGGAATTTCCAAAACCGAAAATATTCTCAAGATATTTTTCATTACTCCACCAAATTCGGTTTTCATAATTCCTGTTAATGCACTATCCAAAAATAATGATCGAAATCTCCTTGGAAAATCTCTAATTAGCAAATGCACATTACTAATTCTTATTTTCCATATATAATTAAAAACCCTTAATTACAAAGATTCTTAACTTATTTAAATTCGATCTTGGGATTTAGTTCCTTCTTAGCCTTTAAGGAATATCTTGAACAATAAAGAATAAGCATTAATGCACCGTGTTCAAAGAGTGACGACATCTTACTCTTGCAAGTATTTTCCATGCTTGCTCACTTGAAACCAATTTACCACACTTCCAAACAAGTTTAGAATTGGTTCATCTGACTTTCAACAACTATGTGATTGATCAATTACCACTCAATCATAACTCATGGGTTTACGGTTCTTCCAAAACAAGTTTCGGATCTACCTCCATGTGAGTATTATGCATAATTACGCAAGCTTACCAAAGATACGACTGACTAGGTACTAGGATCGGTTCCCCACATATATTTGGTATCTAACTTGTATGCACTTCATATGTTCATAGGATCGGTTCCCCCTTCCCAAAAATGTGTTGCACATGTTCATAGGATCTGTTCCCCTTTCTTCCATAAACCTTGCTGCACCTAATACAAGGATCGGTTTCCCTTGTGATGCACTACACCTCTTACTAGGATCGATTCCCCTTCTCCCAGTAATAAGTTTAGACACTCACAACCCGATCTGTAGGACCAGAATATCGCTACAACATTATTCCTGCGATATTAACAACGTTTCTGCGAGCGTCACTGCCAATTCTTTAACAACATTTCACGAGCGTCATAGAATATCCAAAAGAAACTAACGATGGAAGAAATAAAAGAAGAATATGTTGATCCTGCGATGATCATCATTCTTGCGATAGAGAATATTGTAGCGATCGCGATGAGATCGCAGAATAGATCCGAAATAGGAGGAAAACTTAGCTGTCATCCATTATGTAAATACCTATATAAAGGGCTCGATAGATCCAGAAAAGGATGATGTATTTTTGAGAGTTTAAAGAGTCTTGAGGAGAGAGAAACTTCAAGAGAATATTTGTAATCTTGATTTCTTCCAATTCTGTAAACATTTCTGATATTTGAATAGTAAAGTGTCATTTAAATCTTTGAAGTTTAATTGATTTCCAATAGATTTCTATAGAATCTTAACAAGGGTGTAGTGTGGGAATTCCCGCAAATACATTTTGGCGCCCAGAAACATGGAGAATCAAACTAAGAAATCTCTAATTACAACTTGAAAATTTGAAGAAATTGTTAGAGTTAAAGAAATAGCTAGAAGAAGAAGAAATACATCAGAACCACCGACAACTGTGAGGAGAAGTAAAAGACTTGCATGTGAGGGAACAGGTGAATTGGAAGAATCTTTAAGAATAATATTAGGAAGAAATAGAATAAGAAATGAAGAAGAAAGTTCAATTCAACAGCCGAATCAACAAACACAAACACAAGATAGGAATGTGGATTATGATAGAGTGAGTGTGCATACTTGGAGGTCGGATTCGATAGAAGAAGCAGAAAATCGACAATTAAGAAATGAAGAAGAAGGAGAAAGAAATCAAGAAATGGTTGGAGGATTAATTCATGAAGGACGTGAAATAGTAAATGATCTGAGACAAGGAATACATAAAGAAAGAAGATTAGAGGCAGAAGAGCGTGCGAATTTAACAAGACAAAATCATGAGCTAAGAATGGATAATTTAAGGTTACAAAGAAGGAGATCAAGAAGTAATGTTAGATCAAATTCAAGATCATTCAGAGAAGAACCAAGGCAAAATTCCCCTATAAGAAATGTTAGAGAAAATACTCGAGGAAAAGTGCAAAATAGAGAAGAAGAGATAATTGGTGATCGCAATAATCCGCGTGACAATAGAAATCAAGAGGGATGAAACAACCAAATTGAAGAAGAAAATCCAAAAGAAGGTAGGAGGATATTACATGGGCGAGAGAATCAAAGAAATCAAAGAATGATTGAAGAAGAAATTGAGAGACATTACGCTAAACAAGCACGTCTAGCCCACGAGAGGGAAAGATTAAGGGCAGAAGTAGAAGAACATGAATTTCGAGAAGCAGTGCGACAAAATAATCATGAAAATCGAGAAAGGAGACGTACGCAAAATCGCTACAATGGTAATATTCAGGAGGAGTATGATAGGATACAAAGGAGAATAGAGAGACAATGAAGAGAAATGAGGAGAAATGAAGAAATTCGCAGAGAAGAAGATAGGCAGTTACGATATCAAGAGGAAGATGAAATAGAAAATCGCAGAGAAAGACGAGATGATGATGAAGAAGAAGATACACAAAATCTCGCAAGACAAGAAAGGCAAGAACGCAGAAAAAGGGAAACAACATTAAAGAGGCCAATGGAACAAAACTCAGCTGAGAATGAGAAAATATTGAGAGAATTAGCAGAAATACGAGGAATGATAAACAATAGAAGAGAAGGAGGTAGAAGGCAACTTGATAAATCTATTGAAGAAGCTGCGAGAAATCCATTTACTCAAGAAGTAAAGTTAAGAGGGATACCTCCAAAATGCAATTTACCAGCATTAACCAGCATTTTTGATGGAACTACTTGTGCTGTTCAACACGACAAAGCTTATGTTAGATGTATGCTACAGTGGGAAAATCATGATGCTGTGCTATGCAAATATTTTGCATCCAGCTTAACTGGAGAGGCGTTGAAATGGTTCGAGGGATTACCAAAAAATACCATAACTTCTTTTGATCATTTACAAGATACATTTTTAGGAGCGTATATTAGCAACAATTCATCGCGGCCGGGTATTGAAGATGTGTTTGGGTTAAAACAGAGAGTTGGCAAGAGTCTGAAACATTTAACCATAAGATGGAAGACAATGTGCAGTGAGATGACAGGAATAGTTGACGAGAGATATCTTATCTTTTCTTTTATCAATGCAATGTTCGCGACCAATCTACTGTACATACAAATTTTCAGAGTCAAGAATACAATCACTATGACTGAACTATGAGAACTACAGGAAGAATACATTGCTTTGGAGGAGAAACAAAATGAGATGGAATCATATCCCATCGCGAACACCAATTCCGGAGCAGCAAATGGGAGTTTACTTCCTAAAATGATAAACAATGTCGCGAGCAGCTCGCAAGTGCAGCAAGAAAAAGTAGAGACTGATAACCAACAGAAGTTGGTAGCTATGGGTAGTAGAGATCAAGAAGAGTATGAAAGGGAGAATAATTATTACAATCGCGGTGGAAATAATAAGATTCAAAGGCTTGATCAGCCGCAAGAAACTTATGGTGGACAGAGGAAAAACAATTTTAGAAGTCAAGGGAATCAGAAGATCATATGGGAAGAAATTAAGATGCTTCCTCTCAATGCTAGTATAGAAATTTTTTGGGAAGCTATCATTTTAATGGAAAATATACCATCTCCATGGAACATGGGAAAAGAACCACATCCTAACAATCGCAGTCAAGAATTTTGTCCTTACCATCATTTTCATGGCCACACAGTATATGACTGCAGGAATGTAAAGAGAATAATTTTAAGTATGATTGAACAGGGAAGGATAAATCACTTTTTAGTAGGACATCCACAATCTCAGCGATTGCCTCCATCACCAGAAATTCGCAGGGTAAATACTGTAAAAGGAGTCGAATCATTCGTAATAGAAGTTGGAGCCAAAGCAAAGAATATGTTTTGTAATTCCATTGTACATTCACATAGAACAATAGAGGATTTCCATGATAATGTTCTAAGCAGAGTCTTTGTGAGAGACACAGATGGAAGAGACATAATGAATATCGCGAGAGTCTCGCCATTTGAAGAATGGCAGAAACAAACTATATCTTTCAGTGCACAAGAGGTACCAGAACCAGGCGAGCAACATGATAACCCATTGGTGGTAATACTAGAGATAAACCCAAAGCAAATAGAGGAAGAAGATGCAGAAAATGGTGATGAAAATGAAGATTCTTGGGCTATCAATAGAGTTCTAATAGACACAACAGCTCTGTTGACATACTATTTTATCATACCTGTAAAACAATGGGTGGAAGAGACGAAGATCTAATTCCATCAACATATAAAATCTATGGTTTTAATGGTACTGCCAATAAACCAAAAGGGGAAATTGAGATGCAAATTCCCTTGAAAGGGATAACTTCCAAGATCTTGTTCTGTGTTGTTGACATTGAATCACCTTACAATGCTCTGATTGGTCGACCTTGGCTACATGGAATATTAGGTGTAGCATCTACTTTCCACCAATGTGTTAAATTTCCTCATCCTAAAGGTGTTGGAGTAATTAAAGGAGATTGGGGAGAAAGCAAGAAGTGTTATGAAATTGATATGAAGTCTTGAGAGGAAAAAGCTGAGAAGAATAGCAGTTGGAAGTACAAAATCAAACAAAAACAAAGATGTGAAAGGTTAAAGATTGATACAATAGAACGGAAAGAGGATGTGAAAGCTGATGGCGAGCGTCTCGCAGAAAAAGAAACAACAGTAAAACGTATCAGGAAAGCAGAATCAGAAAATAGTAAGTAGAGAGGTAAAATGATGAACTTTAGAGAACTTTATGAATGATTTGTTTGAAGAATATGTAATTGAACAGAATATTTTGCTTGAAAGAATCGCAAGATTTTACAAAAAGAAAGAAGATCAAAGTTATGAAATTCTATCAGAGTTACAATACTCGCGAGAAGCGCGAATAAAATTTCGCAGAGATTAAAGAATGGGACGAACCTTTATGGCGTGCACCCTAGTTCGTGAATAAAATTTCGCAAGAGGCAAATGTAAGACCTAATAGCGCGTCATAGGAGGGGGTATCTCTTGACATGATTCAGGGGTAAGGTTATACCGCTGCTGGATCCTGAGTCATGCAGATGTTGGGGTTAAAGAAAACCTATCCGGGAGAGAGATCTTGGATTTCCAACTATATATGGTTATACCCTGGTTGGACGACCGATAATCTCTTCCAAGAAGTGCAAAGTATGACCAAGGCGCCGAGGTATACGGTTGAGCCAAGGGTGCCAAGGGCGTACGAAACTCCCTTGCCATTCTTGGTAAGTCTTGGCTATGATGCACTTGGCCTGAAGAAAACCCCACTTAGGGTGTATTCTTGTAACTATAAGCCATATAGGCATAAAGGACAAGAGGCTGCGAAAACAGCTGGTTGTTGGTAAATATGGATGGGAGGATCTAGTCTTGTATGGCCGATGTGCCCTCCTTAAATGGGCAACCAGGGGGGAGATAAGAGCGGCACCCTCCATTAGGGAGCTGATAAGTGTCTTAAGACGGCAATGTCATGGGGCTTTATGATCGCAAGAACATTTAGGCCTGTCATATTGTCACGTGACGTAAATGATACAGAGGCAACAAGCCACAAGAAAAATGTTAATATGAGATCAATGGGTTTTTACATCAAAGTGTAAAGACGTCCTGCGATTTCATCGCAAGACGGAAATATCATAAGGCTTTGATCCCGCGAGGGAGCTTAGACTTGTCATATTGTCGCAATAATCAAAAAAATACAGATAAGGCAAGATCAATGGGCCAATACATGCAAATGTAAAGACGTCCTGCGATTTTGTCGCAGAAAGAAAGAGCGTGGCAAAATAAGACCTTTAATTAGGAAGGCGTAATAAGACCACAAGATTACTGCGATAATACTCGCAGATGTTATGAGAATTGCGATTTCACGCAGTTATTGCTGGAAATAAGATCGCCAATATTAAGGCAAATTTTATTTACCACTAATGTTTAATCTCTAATCAATTTTTCATATTGCAGATGAATAATAGAGGAAAGTATGGGAATGCATGAGAACGATGAAATTATTATTCATCTATCATATAAAAAATTGCATAGATAAGTGCACACAAATAATTAAAGGATAATAATTATATTGATTGATTGACTTACAAAAAAAGAACTGTTTTCTAATTCGTACAGGTAGAAGCAAAAGAAATTCACAAAATTGGAGAAACTCACAACAATGTTACAGAAAGAAGAAAATAAATATACAAAGAAGATAGAAGGAAAAAGAGGAACTAGCTAGATCCATCGCTATCCTCTTTATCAGACTTCTCTTCATCACCAAATTTCTCCTTTTCATCATTATCATCATTATCTTCATTCTTATCAGATTCTTCTCCTCCACCAAATTTTTCTCCTTCGTCATTATCATTATTATTATTTTCATCCTCATCAGAATCCTCAGCTTCGCTATCAGAGATGTTAATATTTGAGATTATTGCGGGGATTTCCTTTGCAAGATTAGGATATATAGAAGGAGAAATTCCATGATCATTACAGACCAACTTAACGGAATCATTATGAACAACAATGAGAGATCTATTGAAATTCGCGGTGGTAATGTCAAACTACTCTTTCAATCGTGAATATTTATTATTGCGAGCAGCAAGGGTATTTGCGAGCTGATTCTTCTCATTTTCAAGTTCCCCAATTCTTTCAAGATATCTTTTTTCAGCTCCTGCAAGAATATATCACAACAAGTTAGAAATTTTGTAAAGAAGAGTAATAAAAACAGGAAACTAGCGAGAAGAATAACATCAAACAACCTTCTCTTTCAGAAATCATATCCCTAATTAAAGCCGCCTGTTCAACTTGAAGGCTAACATTTACACCTAAATCATTCCTGGCATTATCAAGAATCTTCGCAGCCCAAGAAAACTCATCATCGCTATTTATAAGAAGACGAGATCGAACTTGAGTTTCCCTCGCAAGAAGATCTTCATTCTCGCGGACAAGCTTATCTCTTTCCATTTGAACATTAAGAAGAGTCTTATGGAAGTCATCTAGAGTCTTGGAACCATTTTTAACAGCAAGATCCTTCTCGTCAATAAGATCACTATTTCTTTTTCTTAATCTATTTATTTCTTTCTTTGAATCAAGATGAAGGCGCTTATATTTGTTGGTCAAACCTAAATTGAATCTGTGATCAATTTTTAAGAGATTAAGTTTGGATTTTAGTTCATCTATGGAAAGGGATTCAATCTTATTATCTTAGAAGTTACTTAAAGAGTTATTAAGGCTAGCAAGACGAGTATTATCATCTACAGGTTCAGGGAAAGATTGAAAGAATGTAGCCTCGTCAGTGAGACCATAAATATCTGCAATTTAAAAGTGGGTGCTTGAATAATCCGCGATAGAATAAGGAGAATAAAAAGAAAAAGGGAAATAAGTAATACCATAGAGTTTCCGGTTAGCTTTGTCAGGATCAGAGATCTTTTGTTTATCAACTGAAACTTCAGCCTCCAATTGTTTATTCTTCTTATGGAGCTCAGCAACTTCATATTCTAATTTTTCTTTATCCTGGCGAAATTTAGCAGCCTTCTTTTCATAGTTGGCGCGTCTCTTATCTAAATCAGAAGCAACAGCAAAGGAAGCTCTTCCAACCTGAGAGAGAATAATATAAATTAAGAATCTAGTGATGGAGTAAATACATAAACAAATTGAAGAAATAAAACATGCCAGGGTACCAAGAGAATTCAAGAGACTGGAAGTTAGCGATCTTGAGATTCCTTGGAGAGAATTATTATCCGCCAGAATAGGGGCATCGCAAACTTTAGCGAGAGCTTGGGATGTATTGTTAATAACTTCATCCTCATCATTACAAGTTATGCTGTGGGAAATATCGCCAAAAATTCTAGATAAATGAGTCATTGAAGAATCAGAAGAAGAAAAAAAATTTATTGAAGGAAAACCGCTAACATTAAAATCCTCGTCATTATTATCCTTATCAAGATCAACACTTGGATTTTCTGGAATTAGTTGAGGAATTGAAGAAGAAAAAGGTTGAGTTTTCCTTATCTTTAGTGGAGGATCGCTAGATTCTTCATTGCGAGGGGCAGAAGACTTTCCCCTGGAAGGAGCAGTAGATTTCTCCTTTGAAGATTTCCCAGATTTCTCTTTTGAAGATGTCTCCTTGGTTTTTGTGGGTTTTAATGGTTCTAACTCTTCGATTTCCTGCGAGCACATATGAAGAAAATAAATAGGGGCAACAATATATTGTTAAAATTTATGAAGAGATATTTCTTACTTCATCCGTGAAAGATTTCAGAACCAAGAAAGTGCTAGGCTTCCTAAAAGTTTGGTAACTGAGCTTCATTCTTTCAATCTGAGAAAGATCAAAATAATTAGCGAGAATATAAAAACGCGAGGAAAATAGTGAATAATAATATGAAAATTCAGAGAGGTTAGTACCTCTTTACTTCTCTCAGGCCAATTAAAGACCCAAGGTTGATATTCTGCAAGATTCGCGGGAAGTTCGCGAGAACCATAAATATAAGGACCTTCGAGACACAATGGAAAAATAAACCACTTATCATCGCTAGAATGGCGAGGGCCGTGATTGGTTTTCGTATGAAAGTCAATATCTAGCATGAGAGATTCTTCGACATCGAGTTTCTTCAGGCGAACACCCCAGCAGGTGCTATCCCTCTTCATAGGGAGTATCTTGTAATTTTTGAAAAAGTTTTCTACAGTATAATCTGCAGGGTTAATTGGAATATGTTTGTAAAGAGGATTTTGAGCATCTTCAGAATAGCGCGATCCTTTACCAGCACCACGAGAAGCATATTCAAGAAGCAATCTAATGTAATCTCCACCTAATTGATATATTTCTCGCGAGAACCTCTCGTCAGATATTATTTGGTAGAATAATGGGAGTTCTGGGTTATAGAGAGGAAGGGGAAGACCATCTTCAAGTTGGCCTAGCGATACTATGATTTTTTCGCAAGAACATTGATCATCAGTAAATAATTTAAGAGAAAGTTCAGATCTAGAATCCCGATATGGAATTAAAGACAAGTTAAAACCTTTAATTTTTAGTTTCTCGCGCATCTCATTAAAGGCCTTCAAGTTTTTAGTACCAGCAGAAACCATTTTTGAGTATGGGAATGGAAGAAAAGGTTGAAAAGAAGAAAGAAATCACAGCAGTAACAGAAGCGCAATTCGCGGAAGAACAGTAACATTTGCAGAGAGGGTATGGAGTGAAAGAAGAAGAAAGTAAAAGAGAAAAAGGAAAGGAATGAGAAGAGTATTTATAGAAGAAGAAATTTCTCGAAGAAGATGAAGGCAATTAATGCAAAGAAAAGACGTGGGTGGTCAGATCGCAGCGGTTAGAGGAGATGTGTCAAAAATTTATTCGAAGAAAGAATTCGTGAAAACAGCTGGCGAAGGACATAGAAACGTGTCAGAACGGAGAAGTCTGAAAAGATAAGCAGTTATGGAATTTCAAAAAGTTCTCATGATCTTCTCTTCTTCGCAGAAAAGACATGAGAAGAGGCAAGATGTATGACGCTACAATGTTATTCCTGCGATATTAACAACGTTTCTGCGAGCGTCACTGCCAATTCTTTAACAATATTTCACGAGCGTCACAGAATATCCAAAAGAAACTGACGATGGAATAAATAAAAGAAGAATATGTTGATCCTGCGATGATCATCATTCTTGCGAAAGAGAATATTATAGCGATCGCGATGAGATCGCAGAATAGATCCGAAATAGGAGGAAAACTTAGCTGTCATCCATTATGTAAATCCCTATATAAAGGGCTCGATAGATCCAGAAAAGGATGATGTATTTTTGAGAGTTGAAAGAGTATTGAGGAGAGAGAAACTTCAAGATAATATTTGTAATCTTGATTTCTTCCAATTCTGTAAACATTTCTAAGATTTGAATAGTAAAGTGTCATTTAAATCTTTGAAGTTTAATTGATTTCCAATAGATTTCTATAGAATCTTAACAAGGGTGTAGTGTGGGAATTCCTGCAACTACACGATCATACCCTGGGTGATTATTTAAGATCTGTTTTACTAATAAAAGTCATATCAATACATAAGTCAGACCTCATGTGAATAGTTATACCAAGAACACAAACAAGTCATGAGCGGTTATACTAATCACACATATTGGTCGTTCATAAGATATGCAATGAAGAACAGCCCCAATAACGCCTGGCGATTTCCTTTTCGGTTCATAACATATATCATGAACTTACTTCCTTAGAACACATGTAAACATTGTTCCCTAGGATGAAATCCTTACCTTATACCCATACATAATCACAATAACATTCATACGGTTATGTCGATGTCTTATATACAGAGTTTAATGGTTAAGAACGAAACTTCATATTGTATTCCTTAATACTATGTCTATCTAGAGTGTTCATACTTCGCAGTTTTATGTTTTCAATATACATGACTTGAAAGATACGTTTGGGAATGAAACGGTTCAAATCAAATATCACTAACCTCAAGTGGAAAGATGATGTTGTCGTTGTAGCTCCATACTTCTTCACTTCTTCAAGTCTTCACAATACTTGTAATGTCTCATCCTAAAACTTTCAAGCTAACCTATACAAAGTTGACTCTAGTACATTTAAATCAAGCAACTTCTTAAATGAGTTTTGGTTTACTAAAATATGACAACCAAACTTGACATACCAACGCTTGGTGGGTTCAACCGAGCAATTCTATAACACATCCCTTGGAATAAATTTTAGAAGGCTTCTCTACCTCCTGAGATCCTACATTTATTGTGTAAATATATACACAATTGTCTACCTATAAAGGAAAGACTTTCCAGATATGTTAAAAAAAATTAGTGGCCTGTGTCCATTATGGAAAAATGAAAATGAGTTGGTTAATCATATTTTAATGAATTTCAAAATAAGTAAGTAGGTTTGGCAGGCAGTGGGTACAAACGTTGCAGAAATCATAGGAAGACAGTCTCTCATAGACTTGGTATCTATCTAATTCAGAGTCATCAACGTGTATGAAGGTTTGATTATTCCTACAGGGTATACCATATGGAACAACTGGAAAGAAAGATATTCACAGGTATTTGATAATATTTGGGTGCTGGTAGAAGTGATTGTAAGACAAGTGAAAAAGAAAATGCTTGAATGGAATGAGTATTTAACTAAACAAAAAGATGGAAGTCTTAATTCCATACATAATAAAAATAAATTAGTGGCATGTGTCCACTATGGAATAATAAAAATGATTTGATTAATCATCTTTTATTGAGTTTCCAGATAAGTAAGCAGGTTTGGCAGGCATTGGATACAAACTTTACATAAATTATTGGAAGACAGTCTCTCAGGGACTAGGTATCTAGCTAATTCAGACTCAGTAACGTGCATGAAGGTTTGATTATTGCTGCAGAATATACCACATGGAACATCCATAAATAAAGATGTTTATGGGTATTTGATAATATTAGGGAGCAGGTAGAAGTGATTGTAGGACATGTGAAAGAGGAAATACTTGAATGGAATGAGCATTTAACTAAACAAAAACATGGAAGTCTGAATTCTAATAAAATTAAAGAGATAATTAGATTAAGTCACCCTCAATATGATTTTCAAAAAATTACTTTGATACTGCATTTCTTAAGAAGATAATACTATGGGTTCTGGTTTAACTTTGGTTGACGGTGCAGGAAATTTTGGTAGACCATAATGTATTCCGGGAGTAGCTAATAAGGAGCAGGGTGAGGCTATAACATCTTGGGAGGAAATCAATTGGTCCAAAGGAAATAAAATCTAAAAACTGCACCTCGAAGGAGATTGCCAGAATGTAGTCATGTCCATTAATGGTTGAGTATGAACAATTAGGTGAACAAATTAAATAATTCAGTTATTCTGGATTGTAAGGAACTTTTAAGTATTTTTAGTAGCTAGGTTTGTGTATATGTAACAAGGAAAACAAATGAGGAAGCGCATTTGAAAATGCAGGGGTCTAACAACCTCACCCAATATTTCGATTAGCAATCTGTATGAACAACTCCGAGTTGTTTTCTAGAGAATCAACAAGACTCAATCAAGAGAAAATATCTCAAGGAGTTATTATATAAATCTCTCGATTTGATTTACTCAAGCAAATATAATTCACGAGCTCAATCAAAGAGAGATAACTTGGATGGTGCCAAAGACCAATATCCAAGTGTCAATAGATTTAAATCAACAACCAATAAGGTCGGATATTCTAATCAATTGAACAACGCACAACCTGAATTATTTCAATTATATAACAAAATATAAAGTGGAATAGAAATAACACAGACACCAGAATTTTGTTAACGAGGAAACCGCAAATACAAAAAAACTCTGGGACCTAGTCCAGATTAAACATACACTGTATTAAGCCGCTACAGACACTAGCCTACTCCAAATTAACTTCGGTTTGGACTGTAGTTGAAACTTAACCAATCTCACACTGATCCAAGGTACAGTTATGCTCCTACGCCTCTGATCCCAGTAGGATAATGCGCACTTGATTCCCTTAGCTGATCTCACCCACAACCAACAGTTGCTACGACCCAAAGTCAAAAACTTTAGCAAACAAATATGTATCACACAAAAAAGTCTACAGGTAATAGATAAATTCGTCTCCCATGAATAAACCTATGAGTTTTGTTTCGTATTTTGATAAATCAAGGTGAACGGGAACCACTCGATAAAACTAGACTTATATTCCCGAAGAATAGCTCAGTTTCATCAATCACCTCACAATAAACTTAATCGATGCAATGAAGAAGATTATTAAGGAATCACAAACAATGAGACGAAGATGTTTGTGATTTCTTTTATCTTGCCTATCGGAGATAGAAATCTCAAGAAAATTATTACAATTGTACTCGTACGATAAAAATAGAAAGATTAGATCACACAACTACAAAATAAGTTGTATCGGTTTGGCTTCACAATCCCAATGAAGTCTTTAAGTCGTTAACCTGAATTTAGAGAGAAAACTCAAGGTTAATGGATATCGACTCTAGCTTAGAGAAAACTAGTATCACATTAGAAAAGTGTGTGGGGAATTAGTTTTCCAATGGCTAGAGTTCTCCTTTGTATAGTCTTTCAAATCAGGGTTTGCAATCAATGTTAGCTTACTAACAAAGCATTCAATATTCACCGTTAGATAAAAACCTGATTAGATACAAGCTAATATCTCTCAACCGTTAGATCGAAAACTTAGCTTTCCATACACACACGTACTTGACGTTTTGGGTTTGTGTAACCATACCCAAATGTGTACAATGGTTAGTTCAATATTAGTCAACCAAATGGTTAGCCAAATGATAACTTTCATATCAACCATATTGTTCTTCACCATAAATAGTCCAAATGACTCAAATGAACTAGTTAGAGAGTTGTTCAATTGCTATGAGATCTCAAGTACTACAAGAGACACAATTGAATCAAAAACGATGTGATTCACTCGAATCATTAATCATGAACTATAAAGCCACGGTTCGCAAAAACATCCCTTAGTAATTTAAGATAAGTTCACGAACAACGTTTTCAGACATAACCTCTTGAGTTCGCGGACTCAAGCTAACTGGTTGAAGTTAATAAACTCCAGCAGAATTTCTAGGGATGAGAAGTTCCGTCAGTTTGCGGACTGGGTTCGCGGACTGCACATGAGCTTCAACTTCAGCAGATATTCTAGGGTTCGAGAACTTACGCCAGTTCGCGGACTGAGTTGTTGCTCACGTTCTGGTTCCACTTGATCAACAAAGTTCGCAAACTTTGGTTCAAGTGTTAAGGACTTATATATATATATATATATATGTTTCCACAACAATGTTTATATCCCCCAATGGTTATATAGTCTAAACTCTCACTTCAATCATTGAAACATTCTCAGAGGATGTCATATAGCTGTTTTCACGAATTAGTTTTCGTCAGAGCGATTTCCAAAGTGATTGAAACATAACATGACTTTCGTCACTAGGCAAAGATGAACTTGGCTAAAGGGAAATATTTACCAACACACATTTCGAGAAATAGAAAAGCAAGATATACTCAGCTTGAAATGTCACATATGCATATTCTTAGTCTATATAGTAAAATGACTTTTGTATCAAGATAGGAGATAGAGTAGATAGAATTTTGAGTGATAGATAAGTTCAAGTCTCCACATACTTTTTAGTCGATGAAGATCCATTGGTTCCTTGAATAGTCCTTCGTCTTGTATGATGATCGCCATGGAGTTCTTGAGCTCAACTACACTTTTTATCCTAGTCCGGGACCTTAGCTATAGTAGACTAGAAATCAAGACTTTATAGTTTTGATCACTAACATTGACAAACATGCTTGAGATAGCAACGCATGCGAGTTCGATCGAGCAATGCTCTAACAATCTCCCCCTTTGTTAATTTTAGTGGCAAAACTATTAATACATATAGAATACAAAAAATATATAAATAAACTCTGTAGCTCCTATTCCACATGTCTAATCTTCAACAATACTCAAAATATGCGTCACTTCCAAGTAGTCCAATGATCCCAAAGGGTGTAATTTTAGCATCATCGTTGTTGAAAATTCGTAGCTATAACAATGAGAAAACAAGAGTTCTCAATCATTGTTATACAGTGTCATAATATTATTAGACAGCGTCAAAGTCCAATTGCATCACAACTTTAACAACAATACTATGGTGATACTTCACTCCCCCTTAGTCAATACTCCATCTCACATGGAAACCACTCCCCCTTACATAATGATTCGAAAACTAGTATTTGTAGTGTGAACTACATATTAATTCTCCCCATTTTTGTCAATAAAATTGGCAAAGGTACAAGAACGGGATCCTAATGAAATTTCTGTAAGAGACATTTCATGACCAAAGTTAAATGTATATCATCTTAGATGCAATCATAAAGCCGAAGCTAAATGCATTCATTAAGGAGTTTATAAAGATACAAGATAACCCCTATAATATTCCACAGCCGCACTCCCCATAAATATTTGGAAATTAAGCGCAAGTTCAAAAGAACTCTCCCCCATAGGATGTCATTCCCAAAGGAACAACAAGAGCGACCTTAATTTCAAGAGAAAAGAAGGATTTCTTTAGACTCAACAAATTACATACAAGTATGAATTTGGAATCCAAAATATTCAATCATATTAACCAAAGCAAACCATGATTAATTTGACTAAATATGCTCAACACAAGTAAACTTATGGAGACTTAATTCATCGATTAGATTATTCACAAGAGAACCCATAAATACTCTAACCGAATTACACAATTAAACTAATCACAAAGTAATCAATTCAATTGTCCACACTCGACATGAGAAAAATCTATGGAGTGCTAACTAAATAATCACACAAGATGATTGATTTAGTTCATTTTGGCTCAACATAAGAGATTATGGAACCCCGACTAAGATTATCATAGGAAATGACAACCTTAACCGTACATGTACTCAACATGAGAAAACTCATGGAATACAAACTAAATAACCACACAAGTTGATTAATTTAGTTCTTAATGCTCAACATATAGCATCTCATGGAACAACCAACCATGACAATAAAAAATCGACTTAGTCGTATCGTGCTCAACATGAGATACACAATGGAACCTTCAAAGTAATACATAATAATATGGAACAATTAAGATCTATACCGTGGATAACAAAAACAACGACATATTCTATTTTTCCATCACAAAGTGACATAATAGACTTTATCCTTGAATCACAAAAGATTTTAACCTATCTTACAATAATTGACAATATAGGCTTAACTTTTGTGTTTTGCCAAAAGTCCATTCATTCCTTTATCAATATTTGCATATCAATTCACGAACGACTTTACTTTTGACAAAATATGGGATAATAAAGTTCACGGACGTAAACATACAAATCCCATCAAAATATTGCAATATATAAAATCAAAAAAGACTAATACTGCAACCATCATCTTCCTAACAACTTTAGAATTTAAACCAGTAAATCTAAAAACAAGAAGATGAAATCATTGGATATAGCAATGTGTAATCACAATCATTTCTATTCCAAAACACTAGTTATTCTTCTAAATAAAACAGAAAACATAAAAGATTTACTAGACATTAAGATATTTGAAGAATTCATTATCGTCCCCGAACTCCTTGTCGTCAACATCCATGGGAACATAAGGTTCATTAAGAAAGGAGTTTATATCGATGAACCTTCTTGAATGTTGTTGTCGAACCAGGGCCTTCTGAATTTCATGAGTCTTATACACAAAAGCCTTAATTTGTTGAATCTCATTTCACAACTCCTTCAACACTTCGAGAACATCATAAAACTTCTGAGAATTTGAAGGAACAGGTCTTGGCTTCCTCGTATTCCTTATTTTTCTTTTCAAGGTTGGAGGCAATGGAGATTTTTATTTTTCCTTCATGATTGACGGCTTAACAATCACATTACCTTCTTTTACATTAGAAGATGTCATTCTTGGAGCGTATGGGTTTGTGAGAGGAATTCACAATTAGCTCAACAAGTAGTCTTAAGATAAAGAGATGTTTTAGAGAAGGAAAAGGAATGTATGGTTTGAAACCTAAAACAGGTTCGTGGACGATCAATTCTTATCCCTATAAAGAGCAGAATTGTCGATAGTACCCCTTTTTTCCTTTTGTTTGATAGACAAAAAATAAGACAAAACTAAGAAAAGAAGATTCAAAACTTTTCTTGAAGCCTGAGAGGTACAAAATCATTGTCTCTTTTGATCAGGCACATGAGACAAGATTTTAGAAACAACACAATTAATTTGTGCTGAGGTGAACAACAATTTGTCCACCAATTTCCTCTTGAGAGGAAGATCTCTGTCTATCAAAACGATTTGACCATACTTTCTTCTCAAATGGTCTTGATTTTTCCTTGGAAACTAACTTCTTAGACGAAGATAATATCTTACATACCTCTGCGGTCTTCTGAGAAAGTTTGAGTTTTCTTGCTAGATGATTTGCTCTTCGTTGAATTTTGTTGACATGTCTTTGCTTGTGTTTGAACTTGTAACACCTTGAGAGTTCATGACCTTTTAATGAACAATATG
The DNA here is from genome assembly GCA_023529315.1 of Papaver bracteatum. Lineage (NCBI taxonomy): Eukaryota > Viridiplantae > Streptophyta > Magnoliopsida > Ranunculales > Papaveraceae > Papaver > Papaver bracteatum. The sequence continues at coordinate 4,988,719 of JAJJWX010002605.1, read as the reverse complement.
AGCACGTCACACTTGGATAATAATCAGGCTTCTGAATTGTGCAGGTGGCTAGGCATATAGTGGATCCTGAAATATTATAAACAGTGTTTCCAAGAGAAGGGTCAACCTTTTCTTCCAGAATGGTTGGATTATCTTCTGAAAGAATATCAAAATTGATATGTGTATTGCTACAATTATCAAAATCAATATTTTTACCAAGAAGTGCAACACTTGATTTCTCATCTTCATTTGAATCATAGTCGTCAGACATTTCATCAAGTGTTGCAGCAAGACCTTTGTTCCCAGTGTCACTACACCATTTTTAGGGATTCACAACTGAATCTGGACGTTGTTAACTTGGGTTGCAATGTCAGATCGACGTTGCATTTTTTCGCAACGACATAAGCTCCGTTGCGACTCTCGGTCAGCAACGGGGATTCGCAACGGCAAGTGCTGTTGCAACGCTGTTTATTCGCAACGAAGGTCTGTCGTTGCTAAGATGTTTCGAATTCCAGGAATACCCCCACCCGGAACTAAAATTTTATTGGTTCTGGTTCTAATTTAGCAACAGATAGAAGACGTTGCGAATATTTTGCAACCAAAAAAAAGGTCAAGTCTTCATTGACCTGGTCAAAATCCATTTCCCCCCTGCAGTTACCCAATTACCCACATTCATCATTTCCACAGATATATATTTATTCATTCAACATACATCCATTCATTCATTGAACATATAAAACTATATCAAATTATAAAAATGGATTCTTCAATTGATTGTAACAAAAAGTAAGTATTTGATACAAATGTGTTTTGAGTATCACAACAAACTAGTGTACACATTTTGCAGATCTTCTAACTTAAACTAGTGATGCAACATACATTCATTCCTAAGTTCAGTTCATGTAAAGTTACGAAATTCCTAGGTTCTTCTAAATTAAATCACTATAAGGAGATACTACATAAACTTACAAATCTTGCAGCTGCTAAGGGACCTAATGGCTGCTTCTTTCTTCTCCAACCCTAATTTTTGATCTCATTTCCAACTTCGGTCAAGTTTTCCTACAATTGCGGAATCATACTGGGAGAGATAGGGGGAGTTTGTACCAAGTTCCCAAGAATCCCAACCATAAATGGCATAGTTTTGTCGATTGTGCAATGAAAAACAGCGGCTGAACTTTTGAGATGCCAAGACACTGCTGCAGAATGATCACTTGTAATAGTCGTTCTATTGAGTGTGTTCAACCCAAAAATAACCAGCACCCTAAATAGATAAATATAATAAAAGAACAGTTAATTCATTGACACAATGAACAATTCAACCTTGCAAAATAACAATGAAAGAGAAGATTAAATAAATAAATAAATAAATATGCCTAGCAAGAATTGTTCAGCTCATCCCATCTAGTACTAATGGGTGAACACCCATCAGTATATATAACTGAATCTAAGGTGTTTTTAACAAGGTGGGACCTTATCTTTAAAATACCTCCCAATCTAAGTTTATTGAACAACTATATAGAAAACTGAAGATCACGCCCTTGGCAGAAGCAACATTACACAGAATAGAAGAAGGTACTGCACTTCACATACCAAATCTTCGTTTTGTTAGTGGGGAGAATGGTGGATACCGATAGAAGCTTCTTTACCCTAAACAACATAGTTAGGCAATTACAAATGTCAAAAAAAAAGTTATATAGAAAAGTGAAGATTATGCACTAGACAAAAGAGAAATAATTCCCATTCACCAACTATTTAACTTGTTATTTTCCACAGTGCTGAACCAACTGATTCATACTTGTATCGAACTTGCAAAGAAGAAGAAATGAAAGGCAATGAATGAAGAAAACACATGTGATATTTCTACCCAGAAAACACATGTGATATTTGCCCGCAGCCCTTTGAATAATTAAGAAACTCAATTATTATTTTGGGTCAACTTGAGATGGATTTAAGTTCTGAAATTGTTATTTTGAAGCTATGTCCTAGTCTCCAAAGTCCCAAACCCAATGAGTATACCTATATCAATAATGGTAGGACGATCTCCGGCTGTGATGGTGTCAGATTAATTGAAGCAAACATCCCCTGTGATATGAATCTGCATATCATCATTATACCAGTGTTAAAAAGTAAGAAAAAACATAAACTTGATAATCTGAAGAACAGAAGTCTACAAAAAAGGCTTACGCAAGATCCGCCAAAGTGTCTGATTTGATCGCAACTTTTTCCTGTAGAAATTTGAGAGATGAATAATGGGATATCATTTACCGTAGAGTGTGCTTTGTGTTTTTAATGCATTGCATACAAAACTCTGCAAACAATATGTAAGAGTTGCTGAAGTTCTCTAAACTGTGGACTATATTTATAAAGAAAAAAACCACAATTATTTACAAAGACAAAATGAGACTTGTGAAAATGGTACTTGAGGGGTAATTAAAATCATCGTGGTGCTGACCAAAGGACAGTAGTTATGCAATCTAACCTTTAGGGTCTACTTCCCGAGAGATCTTAATTGCAGTGGACGTAACGAGATCTTGATTGGCTGGTGAGATTTCCAGTAATATACAATTACGCTGCACAAAATATCGCACTGTATCAAATGAAGGAGGGTAAAAGCCGGGATGATATCTAGGCTCATAGGCACATGCTAACTCATAAACAGATAGACCATCAGCTGAAAAAATACCATGGAGAAGATCATCTTAAACTGCTATATGCAACAGTTTTTTAAACACAGGTATTTACTACAACGCAAAAATAAAATAAAATTAAAAGAGACATGGAGCAGAGGCCCTTTTTCTCTAGACAGTGGGCACTGTATTAGTTATATGCAATGAATATACGACATTATTTCCTCTGTGGACTTTAGACTTCCACATTGTTTTTCTTCTCCTACTGAACAAGTAGTAGGACAAACATGTTAAGGTCGGTATAAAGTATTAGAACATAACCATTGCTGATAACCAATGACTCGAACAATATAAAATGAAAAAAAAAGTGGTGCTATTAGTTCAAGTTTAAGCAAAGGATATATGCCATAAGTCGGAGTTTTGTAAAATATCCAATGTCATACCTATGAGGCCAGCTTTTCAAATCCTCTTTGGATGGTTTAAGCAGCAAATCAGAAAACGCTTTACCAGTTGAGTCGTTGGTGGGAAGAGGAGGAGGATTGTCATCAATGGTCCATATTTTACTCCTAGCGAACCCATTTTTCTCCAGCAACCCACAACTTCCAAACTTCAAAGTAGTTGAAATATAGTCATAAAAAACGGATCAACTTGGGCATTAAGATGTTCATATTTGAATAGATTTAAAAGAATTAGATACCACTTGAGAAATACAGGGACAGATGGTTATACCTGTGGGAAACATATAGGAATTCCTCCTTGCATTCCTTTCGGAGCCTTTAAGATGGCCTTCAAATAAACGAATAAGAAAAGACAATAAATAAATTAAAAGAATCAGTAACCCCCTAACCGAAAACAACGATAAAAATAAAATCTCAAAACAACTCGTTCATTCACGAAACATTCAATGTTGCATTAAATTCTCTACCAGTTGGCAACTATATGTGATTAAGAAACGTAAACCGCCCATAACAGAAAACTAACTAGACATTTACAGACATTTACAGATTTTGCAAGAAAGATATAATATCACAAACACAGTTTAGACAAGCAATCATTAAGTCAATCCCAAATTTCACTTTCCATGAGACCCTAATTGATGTATAATATTTTCCGTCAAGTAATCACAATTTCACAACAAATATGAAAATCATTATCCTACAATATATCCATTGTCACGGTAAGAACATCGTATGGATATGGAAATACAAACACTAACGAGCACTAACTACATTCTATAGAACCCAATAACATACATCATAAAATTCATACACGATCACTCAAGAGAAAGTTCAAAACACCACACCTTACTACTTGTAAACAAGAGTTCTTGCACTCTTTCATTCCTCCACGACGCAACTTGTACTCCATATAAGCTAATATGAACAAATTACACAAACAATCATCCATTAATACAACACCACAATCAACAAATTTAACCAAATAACAAAATTAGCAAAATTCTTCAATCAAATTCAATTGAAACATGTAACAACACACAGAAAAAGGATCTCACCCTAGCCAAAGCTCCTCGAGGCGATCGAATCACGAATTGATAGATCTTATTCCAATCTTTTGTAACCTCAATTGCTGCTCTTTGATCCCAAACTGCAGCTAAATGACCCATATCTTGCAATACTTTGTTCCAACACTTATATTGTATACCCTTAGATTTTAAGACAAAGCCAGCAATTACAGTTGAGAGAATCCAACACTTTCTTGTGAACAATTTATTATTCCCCCATGAACCTGAAACCAAACTCTCAACTACTTAATCTTGAATTGAACGCCCTTTTTACTGAAAAAGGGGGGTCAATTTCTGTAAGTAAAAGATAACCAAATCATTGTAAGCAACCACAAAAAAAAATCACTTCAAAGTCTTTAATGTTGTAACGTAGTGAAAATGAAAGAAGAAAATCTCACTTACTGGAAGTCATTATTGATCCCATTCTCAAAAGATGATACTCACCATTAGCTGTAACATAAAGTAGAAATATAATTAATATCTAAAATTGTATGTAAAGAACATATTACGAGGACCCATTGCTCTAGAATCGTATACAAACAAGATGAAAGAGAGAAGAATAAATAGGAAAAATGAAATCGAAAAAATTAACAGATTCACAAATGAAACCCTAAATCGATAAACTGAAATCAATATTACGAGGACCCATTGCTCTAGAATCATATACAAACAAGACGAAAGAGAGAAGAAGAAATAGGAAAACTGAAATCGAAAAAAAAATAGATTCACAAATGAAACCCTAAATCGATAAACTGAAATCAAAATCCCTAAAATCGAAAATAGCAGATTAACAGACGAAACCCTAAATTAGTAAACTTAAATGAACCCTAGAAATCGATGAACGTAAACTTAAATCTATAAACTGAAAAAAAATGTATTCACAACAGAAACCCTAGAAATCATAATCTATGAACCCTATAAACTGAAAGGAAAAGGATGACGCAAACGATTATACCTGGATGTTGGTTTCAATGTTTTTAGAGATGAAGTTCTTCACACGGAGATGGAGAGGATATGAAAGTTGAGAGATGGAGAGGGGATGAGAGAGTGTTGAAGATAAAAATAAGATTGAGTTCTTCTCGACAAGGTAGATATAGGTTAACTTAGGATGAAGGGTGGAAACAAAAAGAAGCATACTTGACATGAGTTTGACTTGGGCGTAATTATCAGTCCTAGTGTTCCCGACCATACACGTACTTCGCACGCTTGAACCAATATCGGTTGCTATTCGCAACCTCGCCTGTGAGGTTGCAAAATTAGAAACGGCAAATCTCCGTTGCGAAAAAGATGGACGTTGCAATTCGCAACTAAAAGTTCGCAACGTCTCTAATGCCGTTGCAAACCTGGGTTGCGAATTGCTAAAAATGGTGTAGTGTGTATTTTTTCCGATTTGGACACTCGTTTGCAAAATGACCAAATCCTTTACACTTAAAGCACTAAGGCATATCCTCTTCATCAGTTTCTTCAATATCCCTGTTTTTAGGAGGAACACGATTATGAGGTTTGACTGATGCCTTAGGCTTATCTCTGGAGAACCGTTTACTTTTCTTCAAAAGAAGATCCCTAAACTGTCTTGTGATCATCGAGACTGATTTGTCAAGAACTTCATCTGATGAATCTATCTCAGAGTGATTATCTTCAGAGACATACACTTTTTTACTTTTATCAAGTAATTTAGTGTCCTTTAGTGCCTTGAACGCAACATCCTTAGCCTTGGATGAAAGTTCGTGATCAAATATATTAAGCTTACCAACCAGCGTGATTCTGGAGAGAGTATCTAGGTTATTTCCCTCAATGATGGCATGCTTCTTAGCATCATATCTAGATGGCAGTGATCTGAGACTCATCACAATGTCCTTTTCAGGAATAGTCTTACCCAATGCAAAAGATGCATTAACAATTTCAGACACTTTGTGATTAAACTCATCAAATGTTTCTCCATCTTCCATACGAAGGTTTTCCCAATCGGAATTAAGGTTCTGAAGCCTTGCATCCTTTTCACTGGAGTTTCCTTCGAATACGGTTGCTAAGATATCCCAAGCTTCTTGCGACTTAGTGCAATTAGACAAATGGTGCTGAAGATTTGGGGTAATGGCATGTATGATTGTATTCAAACCGTCAGAGTTTTTATTTGCAGCAAGAACCTCTGCAGGAGTATATTCAACAATATTCTTTGGAAAATTTTCTCCTTCTGCATCAACGGGAGGATCATAGCCATTAACAACATATACCCATGATTGAAAATCACGTGCTTGAAGAAAAGCTCGCATAGCAATTTTCCACCATAAGTAATTAGAGCTATCGAAGACTGGTAGTACGTTAATTGAGATAGTACCTCTGTCCATAGAGTCAGATCGCTACAAACACATACTTGTAAGGTCTTTAACGTGTTTTCCTTCTCTGATACTAATTAAAAATGCGGGGGTCTGACAACCTCACCCAATATTTTGATTAGCAATATGTATGGACAACTCCGAGTTGTTTTATAGGGAATCAACAAGACTCAATCAATAGAAAATACCTCAAGGAGTTATTATCTCAATCTCTCGATTTGATTTACTCAAGCAAATATAATTCACGAGCTCAATCAAAGAGAGATAACTTGGATGGTGCCAAAGACCAATATCTAAGTGTCAATCGATTTAAATCAACAACCAATAAGGTCAGATATTCTAATCGATTGAAAAAACGCACAACCTGTATTATTTCAATTATATAACAAAATATAATATAGAATAGAAATATCACAGACACCATAATTTTGTTAAGGAGGAAACCTCAAATACATAAAAACCCCGGGACCTAGTACAGATTAAACATACACTGTATTAAGCCGCTACAAACACCAGCCTACTCCAAATTAACTTTGGTCTGGACTTTAGTTGAACCCCAACCAATCTTACATAGATCCAAGGTACAATTATGCTCCTACGCCTCTTATCCCAGTAGGATACTGCGCACTTGATTCCCTTAGTTGATCTCACCCACAACCAAGAGTTGTTACGACCCAATGTCGAAGAATTTAGCAAGAAAATTTGTCTCACACAAAAAATTCTACAGGTAATAGATAAATTCGTCTCCCATGAATAAGCCTATGAGTTTTGTTCAGTCTTTTGATAAATCAAGGTGAACAGGAACCAATCGATAAAACCAGACTTATATTCCCGACGCAACGAAGAAGATTATTGAGGAATCACAAACAATGAGACGAAGATGTTTGTGACTACTTTTATCTTGCCTATTAGAGATAGAAATCTCAAGCCAATTATTACAATTGTACTCGTACGATATAAATAGCAAGATTAGAATTTACAACTACAAGATAAGTAGTATCGGTCTGGCTTCACAATCCCAATGAAGTCTTTAAGTCGTTAACCCGAATTTAGAGAGAAAAATCAAGGGTTAATGGATATCGACTCTAGCTTAGAGAAAACTAGTATCACACAAGAAAAGTGTGTGGGGATTATTTTTTCCAATGGATAGAGTTCTCCCTTATATAGTCTTTTAAATTAGGGTTTGCAATCAATGTTAGCTTACTAACAAAGCATTCAATATGCATTGTTAGATAAAAACCTGATTAGATACAAGATAATATCTCTCAAGCATTAGATCGAAAACTTAGCTTGCCATACACACATGTACTTGAAGTTTTGGGTTTGTGTAACCGTACCCAAACGTGTACAATGGTTGGTTCAATATTAGTCAACCAAATGGTTAGCCAAATGATAACTTTCATATCAACCATATTCTTCTTTACCATAACTAGTCCAAATGACTCAAATGAACTAGTTAGAGAGTTGTTCAATTACTATGAGATCTCAAGTACTACAAGAGACATAATTGAATCAAAAATAATGTGATTCACTCGAATCATTAATTATGAACTATAAAACCACGGTTCGCAAAAGCATCCCTTAGTAATTTAAGATATGTTCACGAACAACGTTTTCAGACATAACCTCATGAGTTCGCGGACTCAAGCTAACCGGTTGAAGTTAATAAACTCAAGCAGAATTTCTCGGGATGAGAAGTTCCGTCAATTCACGGACTGGGTTCGCGGACTGCACCTGAGCTTCAACTTCAGCAGATATTCTCGGGTTCGAGAACTTACACTAGTTCGCGGACTGGGTTCGCGGACTGAGTTGCTGCTCACTATCCGGTTCCACTTGATCAACAAAGTTCGCAATCTTCGGTTCATGTGTTAAGGACTTATACATATATGTGTTGCAATAACAATGTTTATATCCCCCAATGGTTATATAGTCTAAACTCTCATTTCAATCATTGAAACATTCTCAGAGGACGTCATATAGCTGTTTTCACGAACTAGTTTTCGTCAGAGCGATTTCCAAAGTGATTGAAACATAACATGAATTTCGTCACTAGGCAAAGATGAACTTGGCTAAAGCGAAAGCTTTACCAACACATATTTTGAGAATTAGATAAGCGAGATATACTCAGCTCGAAATGTCACATGCGCATATTCTTAGTCTATATAGTAAAACGACTTTTGTCTCAAGATAGGAGAAAAAGTAGATAAACTTTTGAGTGATAGATAAGTTCAAGTCTCCATATACCTTTTAGTCGATGAAGATCCACTAGTTCCTTGAGTAGTTCTTCATCTTGTATGATGATCTCCTTGGAGTTCTTGAGCTCAACTACACTTTCTATCCTAGTCCGAGACCTTAGCAATAGTAGACTAGAAATCAAGACTATATAGTTTTGATCACTAATATTGAAAAACATGATTGAGATAATAATGCATGCGAGTTTGACCCAGCAGTGCTCTAACAGCATTGTCTGGCACAAGAATCCAGGCTAAGTACTAGTTCGATTTATTAGGGACGTGATTCTCCTGTTTGGTTGAAAACTCTCGTCAGAGAGAAACTATATGTTGATTCACATGAAGTTAATACAATTCTATGCCTATTTAAAAAATTATTTATAATAAAATTGGATGTCTCAAAAGCATAAGACCAATATGAGAGTGGCAGGGGAGCATGAATCAACAAAGCTAAACCAATATCAACAGTATGTATATGTTTTCTCTTGGCTCCATTTTGTTGGTCAGTATGTGGACAAGAAACTCTATGAAGAATACCATAATCTTCTAAATATAAAGAAACATTCCTATATTTTCCTCCTGATCATATTTCCAGTACTTGATTCTTCTTCCGAACAAGTTTTAAACTAACTTCTTGAACTTAATAAAAGTACCCAACACTTCTGACTTATATGTTAAGTGATATATCCAAGTGAACCTACTATATGTATTAATGATATAAACATAATACTTATATAAATTTACTAAGAAAACTGAGGATACCAACGCATTTGAATGGACATGAACCAAAGGTTCATGAACAGTCGTTGCAAAATTAGAAAAAGGAAAACATGTGACTTAGAAACTTGACAATCAACACATATAAACTTCTCAAGTTGAGAAGTGATAGAAGGCTCAACAATAGATAAAACATGTTTTAAAGTTTTATAAATAGGATGACCTATTCTAAAGTGTCAATCCTTTGTGGTACTATCTTCTGCATGAAAAACTTCGTTTAAAGTAGAAGCGTATAACTGATAATCATATAAACCATTCTTAACACTACCTCATAACACTTCTTGTTTACTAATGATGTCATTAATATATAAAGTAGTTGGATGAAATTCAAATAAATAGTTATTGTCCTTAGTAAACTGTTGAACATATAAAAGATTCTTTGTAATTTCAGGCACGTGAAGCACATTTGAAAGTGTTAAAGTAGTCGTGGGAGAACTAAAATAAGCTGAGCTTATGTGTTCAGTTTAAAAACCTAAGCCATTTCCAACTTTCATGCTATCTGATCCTTCATAGGGAGAATGAAGATTGAGATTAAACAAGTCTGATGTAATATGATGAGTTGCGCTTGAATTTGGTACCCAAATGTTATATGAAGAAAAATCTTCATCATAAACTGCATAAGCTTCTAGTTCAGGGAACCAATAATCATCTCCATAATGTTCATAACACTCTTCAGTAACAACATGACGATCTTGAAATAAAGATTCTCCTGATCGATTATATCTAAACCGACATTCATTGGCATAATATGTCTTGGTTTTCGAGAAATTTGACTAGAAAAATAGTACTTATATCTAAGATAAGGTGGATACTGGACTCTATATCCTACCGCGAGAACCACCACCACCACGAAAATTATATCTACCACTACGATTTGGACTAGAATAACCACAAAAATAAGTATGATGTGGAGATTGAAATTGACCTCTATTATGAAAATTCCAGTCTGAAAAACATAACCTCTGTAGTAAGAAGCATTATTGGGTGGTGTGGAAAAATATGATAGTGATGAACAACATTAGCTGAAGCTGTTGTAAAATAAGGATCTAGAATTTTGAGTTGAATAATGAGTTTTCTCAACAAGAAGTAAACCAAACAGATCAGTGGAGGTACTCGGTTCCAAACTCTTCAATTGATGTGTATTGACATAAGTTTTAAACAAACTATATTCATAAGGTAATCCTTGAAGAATATGGTAAACTAAATTTTCATATGGCACATGACAATTGATTTGTTTTATGGTGAGAAATAAATCTCGTTTTATTGAAGAAAGCTACCATAGAATCAGACCCTTTTCGTAAATTATAAAACTCAGATTCTAGTGGCATCAATCGAGATCTTGTTGCTGCATTAAAATTATTTTCCAAGATTTTCCAAATAGTAATAATTTTTTTACATTCTAGAACTTGTACATGAAATTCTTAAGTTAAAGTAGCAAATAACCACGATAAGATTGCTTGATCTTGATTGAACCAAAAAGTATATAAAGGATTCAAAACAAATTCATTCGCGGATGGAGTCTTATTAGAAGAAATTGAATCTTCATCAACTGTTAAAAGAGCATACAAGAAATTCTTCAGATACTTAGCTGGAGGAACGAGAGAACCGTCTACAAACAGAACAAGATTATAATTGCGCAATAATGAAGCAACCTCATATTTCCAGAAAAAACGTAATTGATTGAAGTTAATTTTGATGGATGTTTGAAGTCGAGTGTAACATGTAAAAGAAGGAGAATTTTTAAATTTCGTCATTGTTGAATTCGATTTTAAGCTTCAAATATAGATTTTCTATAAAAATGGATCTCAGATGGATGATACCATATCAAAGTTTCTTTTTATCAATAAACTGCTATTTTTCAAAGACAGAAAGAGAAAGGTGAACAACATATATACACTTAGGTTGTGTCACACGCGTCAACACATAATGAATCGGACCATAAAACAAAAGACTGACTGGACAGTAAACTAAAAGTTACACTCTTGTAACTCTCGTTCTCTAACACTACGTAACTCCCGATTTATCTTCTCATCCGCACCATCCTACAACCTGCACTATTTTTATTCACGTTTATTTTTACAAAACATGCACAACTTTAGCCAACCATTCCAACTAGCTCAAACTACTTCAATTTGTTCTATCATAACCTCACTGCAAAACTACCAAAAACAGAAACCAATTCAAACTCACATTCATTGATATTGAATAAATATGGAAAAGTTTGAAGGATTAAAAGTTAATATACCTAAAACAAAAATGCACAACGATTTCTCTAAATGAGTGAAAAACTAATCGAATTTGTCATTTTGTTTACTTATCAAATTCACGCGCTACATCATCATGAGAATTACTTTATGAAGAACTGCAAGAATCTGAATCTGCAATAACCTCAAGCACATAAGTATTCACAAAAAAAAAAAAAAACCAACAATGTAAAATGCAAAAAAAAAAAGAATTTTAAAAAACTGATACTACTATCATCACTAATTGAAGTACCAGAACAACCACCAAACTTGTCACTAACATACAGTTACACTTTTTTAATATAATAGTCAATAATATAATATTCGTGTTAAAAGAATATAAGTTTTCGATCACAACTCAAGCCCTTAGTGTTAAAATAATAAATTCGATAATATTATATAGTATAATACATTTCAAAAGTTCCCCTTAAACACTAATAGGTTTCTAATATTATATAAAATAATATTTGGTATTCTTAACTCCTTGTTTTTTAGCAAAAACTTTACATATAAAAAAGGTATATCATGTATAATAATTTACAACGGAAAATCTTGTATGCAAGTACATTAGCATCATGACTTTAAAGAAGTATTCTTGTTTTTAATTAAACAAGTATCCTTCATAAGCAGCCTATTTCTGCCGCAAAGCAATATTGTTGCTTTCTAAGTCTTGTTGCAACTTTCTGGACTCTTCATCCTTCTTTAGCATCTATGCACATAGAGCATGTTCATTAAGAAAAGCTTCTTTTGGCTGCTCGAATTCCTCCGCAGGCTCGAGTATTGGCCAATACTTAGTGCACCTGCATTATATAAAAAAAATAAACTATTTTTTTAGTTATTGATCTCAACTGCCACTTAACAATATACATAATAGTCCATAATACAATATTCTCGTTAAAATAATAGAAGTTTCGGTCCCAACTCAAGCCCTTAGTTTTTAAATAATAAATTTGATAACATTATGATATAATACATTGTAAAAGTTCCCCTTAAACATTAATAAGTCCCAAATATTACATAAAATAATAATTCCATTAGAAAAATAAAATATGATTTTCATACATGTCAAAAAAATTTTTTTTTGATTGGCACATGTCAAATTTTCTCAAAATATATTATAATATTAGTTTGATTTTCTTTGAAGTTCAAATTAAGTTGTATTTCATTCTTGTATATAATATAATATTAAAGTTTCCAAAATTTCCAATAGTTCATTATCTAGAACTTCTATCAAATTAGTCAATGGTTGCACATCCTAGGTACCTTATATCAAACCACAATTGTTCAAATTCAAAAAATTAAGAATTATTCTTTAATTTAATGTATTATTAATATATCTACAAAATTATACATTACTAAATTATCCATTATGGAATGTCTCTTTCAAATAATAGGATAGGGTGGTCCCAAGCATGTTTTTTTAATAGAAGTTTTATTGTACTAAAGTAAACATGGTAAAGTTTTATTGTATACCTTGTCTATAGTTTTAAGCGATAATTTTAACGGGGATGGGATTTCAGAAGATTTGAAGTTCTCTTTCAGGAGTGCTTTCATGCATGCAAATGCAGAATCACCTAAAGCGTCCAGGCTATAACCTTGTGACAACCCGAATCAATAATAATAGTCAGGCCGACCCTATGATCAGTAATTCAAAGTGTTCACTACATGAACTTAGATTCACATAGTTCACACTAGCACGAAAAAAATAATATTTGTTTTAAATAAAATAGAAAAGAAAGAATTTTTATCACATTAACAAGTGATGAAATAGACTAACACATTCCACTAATGAAAGAATTACGTATTAACAAAGTTTCGACAAGAAAACTTATTAAGAAAATAATATTTAACAATGTGATAATCTTGCTGAAAATAAGGGAAACAAATTCAGAAGAAAACTTCATCAAGGAAGGGGTCCCACTTTTCCCCAGATACTGCAGCGGAAACTCGAGAAAACTCCAAGATTAATCACTTACTTACTCAGCTACCTGAAACTGAAAATCAACACAAGGTCAGAACCTTGTAAATTGCAAGTTCACTCTTAGCCCATCAATTCAACCCTTGAATATAAAAGCATCAAAGAATCATGTAAGAATAATTACACTAGCTATGAGACAACATCATATATGCTAATAAAGTTCAATAGTCTGTAACCTTCCACAAAGATCAAGTTCATGTAGCTTGAAACATTTCTTTAGCATGTAACTCTTTAAAACCACATACACGTAAAATAACTAAATACATGAAAACATCCCACATAAACACAAAAGATATTTATTGAATAATTGTATCCTAGACAACGGCGAATATCAAGCTAAACATACATACCACTGCCCACCACGACGCACATGCTATCAACAATACATAGTTGTGGCCCCTGATCTCGGAAAATAACAAAAATCACACCATAGCCCACCGCGACGCACATTCTATTTTCAATATAGATGTGGCCCTGATCTCAGCAACGAACAAACATGCAAGTCACCACTGCTCACCGGACTCACATACATGTAGCCTTGATCTCGGCGTACACACAAAACAAACAAGTAACCACTGCCCACTGGACTCACACACATGTAGCCCTGATCTCGGCCATTGTAACATACTGTAAACATCCAAGCACTCAACACATACCAAGAATGAAAATAACAAAGAGAAACAAGCAAAGCAACACAAGCAAAGCAAACTTTACTGTCTAACTGTTGATGTTTCGCTTACCTGATTGTCACAATATTTTTACAGGAACCTCACAAGGATCTATAGTGAAACATATAAAAAATTCAGGGAATTCCAACGGTCGAGTCCTGAGATACCAGGCCTTATTTAAGTCTGTCTTAGGGTGAAAATCTGTAGAGGCAGTCAACATTTCGAGGGGAACTGGAGTACCTACCCATGTCCGATCCTTATGAAATTTATACAAGGTACTTATAAGATTATAAATAACTGCATATCAAAAATTGAGCATAATCTAACGGTTGTACAATCCATACAAGGGATAAATAAGTACTACTCGACATCAGAATTCTTCAGAAACGAAGTTAATAAAATCAATTGATTCAAGATCTTAACAGAATCCGATCACCCTAAATATATGTAATAAGGTATATGACATACTAAGGTACAACATATAAAAAATGCAGCATGAACCTACGGTTCAAATTTTATTTACAGTCTAAAAGATTTCTGCTACGTTTTCTGCAATTTAGGGTTTCAAGGATTTGATGATTAATGATTTATCCTATGAATATCTACGAACTACCATGATAATTTAAAATCTTAAATAACCAAAATAAAACTGATAAAGCAAGAATAAACTTGCCTTTTGATGAAGAAGAATCAAGAAGCAAACCCATAAGAAAAGCAAACCAAATCAAGCTGTACCAAAATTCTCTTTTTTCCCCTTTTCTCTGGACGGTGACTTTATCCTTTCAACTTTCTCCATCTCCTTTTCTCCCATCAAACTAGGTTTATAAGTTTTGCAAATACCTAAACATCTTATAACTCCATCTTACTTCACGATAAGGGATACCAACCAATCTAATAATAAATAAGTGATCTTACACCCATAGTACACTTATACAAATTATAGATTTTAGTTAATAATTCATAATTATGATTAACGGGGTATTACATTCTTCCCCCCTAAAAGAAACGATTTCGTCCTCGAAATCAACATACTTCTAAGTGGAATAATAATGAATATTATCTCCAATATGACACTGAAACAAACCATGTCAAGCACAAACATATCAGTATGTAAGTAAAAATATCCTAACAACACAATACATCCATAAATATATGCTTGAACCCAAAAGTCCAAATCACAAAATCAAAACACTACTTTTTAAACCAAAACAAAACCGATAGCAAAATCCCGATGATCAAAACTTGTAACACACTAAATCAGTTACTCAAAGATTCAAAGAAAAATGATTATATGATAAAAACATAATTCTTTTAGATGCAACTATCAAAAACCAGTAAGTCCATACACACAGTCCGAGTAAATCGGAACCGTGCTCTGATACCAACTTTGACAACCCGAATCAATAATAATAGTCCGGCCGGCCCTATTATCAGTAATTAAAAGTTTTCACTACATGAACTTAGATTCACATAGTTCACACTAGCATGAAAAAAAAAATATTTGTTTTAAATAAAATAGAAAAGAAAGAATTTTTATCACATTAACAAGTGATGAAATAGACTAACACATTCCGCTAATGAAAGAATTACGTATTAACAAAGTTTCGACAAGAAAACTTATTAAGAAAATAATATTTAACAATGTGATAATCTTGCTGAAAATAAGGGAAAACAAATTTAGAAGAAAACTTCATCAAGGAAGGGGTCCCACTTTTTCTCAGATACTGTAGCGGAAACTCGAGAAAACTCCAAGATTAATCACTTACTTACTCAGCTACCTGAAACGGAAAATCAACACAAGGCCAGAACCTTGTAAATTGCAAGTTCACTCTTAGCCCATCAATTCAACCCTTGAATATAAAAGCATCAAAGAATCATGTAAGAATAATTACACTAGCTATGAGACAACATCGTGTATGCTAATAAAGTTCACTAGTCCAGAAGATCAGGTATTTCAGAGATCATCTTCTTCTTCTCCCTTACAAACTAGGTTTATAAGTTTTGCAAATACCTAAATATTTTATAACTCCATCTTACTTCACGATAAGGGATACCAACCAATCTAATAATAAACAAGTGATCTTACACCCATAGTACACTTCTACAAATTATAGATTTTAGTTAATAATTCATAATTATGACTCATGGGGTATTAAAAACCTATTGCAAATGCTATAACCTCCTTTAAGAGCCAAGACTATCCGGTTTTGTACTTACTTTAACTAATATGGGAACACAGAAAATGCAGACTCGCAAAAGTAGTTCAATAAATCTCAAATCGGCATAACATCTAGAAAGTAATTTTTTAATTTTTAATTTTTTTACAATAAAACAAAATAGTACTTCATGGCGGCCCGCGCAGCTCGTCCGCTGCGAGGGCTACGCCCACGTCACGTGCCTCTGGGGAACCGAAGGTCCCTACTGCAGGTCGGAAATCGGGCAATGGGCGCATGCGCCTCTTCTTTAGCCTGGATTCTGACTTAGAGGCGTTCAGTCATAATCCTGCACACAATAACTTCGCGCCACTGGCTTTTCAACCAAGCGCGATGACCAATTGTGTGAATTAACGGTTCCTCTCGTATTAGGTTGAATTATTATCGCGACACTGTCATCAGTAGGGTAAAACTAACCTGTCTCACGACGGTCTAAACTAGGCCGGATTAGGTAAGTTTATTTTTTATAGATTAGGCATTGCTATTCAGAGAGGAGTTGGATCCCAGATTGTAGCTAGGCTGCCAACCAAAAGCTTTGTATGAGAATTTACTTTTAGTTAATTATAATGTTTTATTATAAAAAAAAAGTAAATTAGTAAAAAAAATAGAAATGCTTACCCTTTTAACCATTAGATTAGTGGATCGCCTTCAATTGTTCCGAATAAGTACAAAAAGTGTTAGCAACATAAAAACCAATTGTACAAGCATTATAATCCTCAATAACTGAATGATCAAAATACTCAATTCTTAACAATATTGAAATATAATCTTTACTGGTATCAAACCCTGTAGAAATCAAAATCTAGTCGGGCTTGGGCACCTCGGATATAAGGATTAATAATTTATCAAACACTGCCATGTAATCGTCGTTCCCATATCGCGAACTCACTCATGGGTTGTTTTCGTTGTAATCATCTATTTCGTACCCAGGTTTATCCCAAGGAACATTTATGTTGTATCCTAATCTCAATCCATCACTAGTCTTCGTATGTGTTCTATCTTTAAACCATGGAAAACTTCCCCCTTTTAAATATGTTAAACAAACAAATATTTGATTAGAATACAAATAATAAGATGATTTTGTCATCATATCATCCTATGAAAATGGTCTTCAACTTTATGTTCAAACTGAATAGACTACTTGAGGATTTAACTTTATGATCTCAAAAGAAACCCTTATATCTCTTCAAAGAGATCTCAAACAAACATAATCATACTCCTTTCGTTCCATTTTAGATGATGTTTTGAGAGTTTACACACAGATTAAGAAATGGAGAGACATATAAATTTTTTTTATCTATCCCCTTGAGAAAAATCTTCAAACATTAATTGATATTAGTGTATTAAAAAATAAACTTATGGTTCCAAGACAAAATGTAAGGGTTGGTAAAACTATGAAAATTATCAACTAATGTGGGAAAAAAAACCCCTAAATACTCATCTAAAGTGGAACAGAGGGAGTACTATATAGAAAACATAATATAAAGTAGCACCCACTAAATTGTACATAGCAAAAAAAAACAAAACATTACTCCCATTTCATTTTACAATGACAACCACATACTAAATATTAGTTGTATTATCAGTGAGACCATAAGTTACATATGAAGGACCTTATAGAGCTAAATCAACAAATTGAAAACATGTTTGCGTTACCATATTCATAAGCATAAACCGTCAGTTAAATAAAAAATTATACTCATATATGTCGGAGGTGCGAAACATTGTATCTAATTACCACCAAACTATAATGAATGTTATAAAGATATCTTCCAATTTCTAGCTAATGTCATGGGGTTCTCACACTTAGCATTGGTTTAATAGAATTATCCCTTACTACAAATGAGTAAATCATCTTGTCCATAAGGGACACCATGAGTATGATTGACCTTTGGGTTTAGGCATACAAATGACTTCCAAAATGAAATTATATGCAGTACTTTCATACAAAAATATGCACTTATTTGTCCTATCACATAGGAAACATTTATCAAATACCAAAAGATACATAAAGACTAATGTGTATGACATTTTAATAATTCATTTCATATCAGCAAAGAAACAACATATCACTTATATATGCTACCAACAGATTCTAAATCATTATATCATGACTTAACATATGAGTCGTTGGAATTTCATGGAAAGAACAAAAATAACTAGATGTATAACATATTTAAACCTATGGGTCTAACTAAATTACCAAAGCATTCTGTAATTCTCTTTTCCTTTCCCTTATGGCATGCAATTTATGAATTTGTAAGTCATCAATTATCTTTTCTCTTAGAGTAAAAAAATGTTACTTCCATTTCTTGACAAACTAAGAGAATCTACAGATAAATTGAAGTATCGATATTACCGACCAAATATATAAACATGGAGGGTTTTACCTTCATATATTGAACCTTCATAATGTAAGGATTCTAATCTTACAGATTCCTGTGACTTACTTCTACCTCAACTAAGCAAGGATGTTATCTCGCATTCTTTTGATAGACTCGACGTGAAAGAAACAATGACAGTCTTAAATGTTCAAGGCATGAATCTTTTGATTCTACAAATGTAAGAGACTACATTTGGAAATTAAAAATCTCAAGTAAAAGTTTCTCAGGTTTTTTAATTCACTCAACGATATAGGGATCCTTATCTATGGGCAGAGTCTCGTAGCTTAGAAAGTAAGATAACAACTCCCACACTTAAAGAGAAGAAAAAAAAAATAACTAAATTTGAAAGCTTATTAGGTCCAGAAATTTTCATGTTAAAAAAAAAACTGAACAAACACTTTCCTACCTATAATACAAAAATCTTACTGAACTTAAAACCTTTCATGATAAGAAATGAAAAAAAAAAAAGTAACAATGAATAGAGGAATTATTATTAGATTTATAATCAACTAGCGAAGTTTCTGGACAACGCAAATCCTGAGCTAAAGCTATAGCATAGATGCATTTCAAGATGTCATTCCAACACCAATACATTGTTGTAGGTTATAGATTCAATAATGCGTGAGCTAATAATTAAATCAACATATTACAAGAAAACATAGATTTTTCAACATTTGAAACTGCATTACCTATACATTAATAATATGTAACCCAAATGGAAACATCTTACAACCTCTGAAAACTTATTTGAAATAAGATTTATTTGGATTGGCAGAAACAAAGAAGCATCAACAAAAATACCTATATTATGCGTTTAGATTAGTATAATCATGCTTTATATAACCATGATTAAAAAATAAAAAAATTATTACACTTTATATACCTACGAGAGAAATACAAAACCATATTGTCTTTATAGAACATGTATTGCGTTCCATTACCAAACCCACCAAATAAATTATATGCATCCCTAGCTCCAGCTGCAATAAAACTACACTAATTACCACATGAAATATAAGTAGTAATTAGTATATTCCAAACTCCTTGTATTGTACAACAAGAATTAGTTTCATCGAATACATGGCTTGCTATTGTAGCTGTATTATTGAAAGAAAAACAAAAATGCATGCTTTGTTCTCCTCGGCATGGTGTCCGGGAGGTCTAACCAGCTCAAATGATGATTCTACTTTATGTGAAGCAACCATTTCATCTTTTTTTATAACTCCATCGGCAGCAAGGGAGGCATCTTTAAGGCATCTTCGTTCATATAAATGTCTCTATCCTTCCTGAATCTCTTTGTCACTGACTTACTACGGATTTCAGGTTGTGTTACCGATGTACCAAGCTTGCGAATAGAACTATAGTGATATTTCTTGTGAATCAATGTTATCTCACTTTCTTGTGTTTCTCTAAAAAGAATATTTAGACACCTGAACAAAAACAAACAAACATCAATATGTAAAGGTAATAAGCCCCAAATTTATGAATCAATAATCAGTAAGAAACTAGAATGAAATGAACAGATAAGAACGAAAGAATGACATACAAGAGGCTAGAAGAATACATAAAACAGAGAATAAGATACACATCTTTCTTTATAATAAGAGACCTCAAAAATGCCACATATCGACATTATAATCGTTCGTGAATTTGATGAAGCCACATCAGCACAATATTTCCATGTCATTGCCATTTCAGCGCATAAAACTCTTCCCTATTAATACATGCCGGTTCACATATTTAGTACTCATATAAAAACCTTTTCGGAAAAAACTTTTGAATACGGCCGCCTATGAAAAGATATGACCTTTCATCAATCAACATGATAAAACAAAAGGTTGTCAATAGTTGCGATGCTTCAGTGTAAGCCGAAAAGCTTCTAAGAAAATATCAAAACTACAAAGCGAGAGAAAGGTCTTTGAGAGATATCTTTTGAAATACGTCTATTCGCAAGAAAAACTCAAGTATTCAGGTTCACAGTACAGGAATGTAAATCCAATAACCCATCTTCAAGTGAACTATTTTTGGTTCGCATCACCCAACAACATATTTGGAGCATGCTATAGTCAATTAAGTTTCCATATTCTATTACAGTTTGATTTCCTAATTAAATTAATTTTGTGAGTTTTTGATTGTTTTTCAGAATGCCAAGGTAAATATTTCTTAACCATTTTCTAGATAGAGTTCTGAAAATGGGGAAGAGGATGAATATCATTTGTAAGTGAAACAAAATATCGTATATCTTCATTGGATTCCTTACTATGAATCAAGTCTTTGAATTTCAGGCAATAAAGATGCAGATACAAAAGGATGTGATGTTGAGAAGTAACCAGCGGACATAAATGAAAAGCCATAATATCCTTTCAACATTTGATAGTGACCTTTGATCCATTTTATTCAAGCATAGTATTTGGAAAACGAAGAATCCCTTATTTACCGATCAAAACGAAGAAGAATAAAGGAGGATAAGATGAAAGACAAAAGTTGTACAAAAAATATATCAATGTAAAATGGCATCCCAGTTGAATACCAGTTTTTGATCTCATGAAGTTCCGGTTTCCCAAAAAAATATCTATAATCAAACTCATTGAGCAGACTTTTTCGTGCCCCTTCAAAGATTTTTAGATTACTCATATCCTCTCAAGCCATATGGATTAACAAGCAAGGCACACCCATAATAGATCATTCTATTTATTTTTTGAAGCATATATTGTAGATCATGTATGAATAATCTTCATGTACTGATGAGGTTTATTTTGGTTTATTTTTGGATTTTCACACAGTTAATCATTGGGTTCGTACTGAAGATAAGAGGATCAAGACGCCTAACCAAATAAGACGTTTAACTAAATAAGAGGATGGCATAGCCGCAAAAAAAATAAAATAAAATCCTATAGACATCAAGAATGATTTGGGTGACTCTCTACACTGATATTGATCAAGCCCCGAGACACGAATATCCGGTGCGAATGCACCGGGTTAGAAGCTTGTATAGATAATATCAATGCCTTTCTTTCCTAATAATATTACATATTATCCGTTACACATATACAGAAAGTGTTATTAATAACCTAACTACTAAATGACCATACACACATATTCAATATATGTACTTAAAACTGACCATACTACAACTAGTAATACAAAGATATACAAAACTAGAATCCCTTCCTTGTTACCATGACAGACCCCTAGATAGTTTAATTTTTGGGGTTTTTGAGTTTAACCCCTAAACAGATTAGTGATTGATTTTTTCTACCTAACTTGGTAATAGTACTAACTTTGCCCCCTAAATTAATATTTTGGGTATAAAACTACTTCTCATCTAACCCTATTAAAGATGTTCTTTATAGTGTTTTTCTAATAAACGAACTCGCATTCTTAAATTGATCTAGTCTATAACAAGAAGTAATACTAATAATACATTCCAATTTCTTTTCATTGTTTAGTTGATGTTCTAACTTTTTAACTTTCAAGAATTTTCCTAACAAAAGGATGAAGGAACAATGACCGGAAAACTCATTTACTCAATAATAATAATGTGTTTCCTATTATCGATTTGTTGACAAAGTTTTCAAATTGATAAAGAACTTGGATTGTAATGTTGGTGGCATCTTGTAATGTTGGTTTATACTCGCACCTTTTAATTGAACAACTAAGTTTAAAATTAAATAAAAATCACACATTATAATTAGTGAGTTAATCCTAAGTTGAATCCGTCCAACATCAAAAGGATGTTAATAATTAAAAGTAGAAGAAATTCAAACTTCTTAGTATTTAATTAGTTATTTAATGTCTATGCTTTATTTGATGTTGTCATGATCTCCACCTATATTTGTCATCATCTAAGCTTAATCTATTTCCGCGTGTAACAATAGAAATCAATAAAATCAATATTTTTACGGAAATTGGGTCATTTGTCCAAATATTTTTAAAACATGGTTCTAATGGACGAGTAAAAATTAGTATGGGTGAAATGGACACCAAAAAATAGGAAGAATGAAACTGGATTCATCTTGGCTTAAACTTAAGAAATAGTGAGGATGAAACTGGATGCATCCTAATGTAAATTAAAAATAAGAAAAAATATTTTTAAATAGGTAGGATGAAACTGTTTACATCCTTGACTATTTTTACATTCTCATCCATTTAAAAAGTATCAAATTTTACATGTCTTTTTCACCCAGGAATTATTGATTTTGGTCTATTTAACCAATTTTGTGATATTTTTAATGTGACAATGAGATGATCATGCCTTCGATTTCTGTTTGATTGTGGCCACAAACAGAATAGAAAGGAAGAAAAGATGGATATATTAGTAGTCGTCACCTATGTTAATCTTAGCAATAAAATTCTCATATATAGAATTGATGGTTCGATAATAAGGGTTTTTTTGGTCAAAAATATTAGTTTAGCGGTCAATATTCATAAGTTAGGGGGAAAAGCTCAATCACTAATTTATATAGAGGGGCAAACTCAAAAACTCCTTAATTCTTTGATACCATGCATGTAATTTTAATAAACGGAAATATTAGGATTTAATTAAATAATTAATTGAAGACTTTTAATTAAAATATATTACCTTGAAGCTTTCAATCAAAATAAGCATAGCATCTTGGAACTAGTTTGAGACTTGAGTACAATTATTTTATTAAGAGTGAGTAAGCAGTACTTGTTTAAGAGTTTTTGTTAATTGTAAAGCCTATTTAGGTCTGGTTTTTATAAATACTCCCTCCGTTTTTAGCAAAAATATATAATCATTTTTTCAACTTAGCCTGTTTTTAGGCTAAAATATAAAAGTGATAGTTTTTTTTTTTCTTGAACGGAGGTAGTATAAAATGTTGCAACTGTAACAATAAAACACTAAAAGAAGATGTGAAGATGTTAAAAAGGGAAATAAACGCTCAATTTTGACAGCAAACAGAGGACAGAGTCACGTGTTCAACACGCTGTCCTTAACACGATAGTTGACCGGTAAGCCTCAAGAATGACTGATGCCTATACCCCATGGTCAAGTTGTATCCAGGATAAAACTTCCCATTGCAAGCACTGTTAGCACTACAGTATTTTCCCACTCTTACGAACTCAATAGCAATGGCACAAAGAATTGAAAATACCACACATGGGAGAAAGACGAAAAAAAAGGATAGTAGCTCTTCTGGACACAAATTGGAATGAAGGACTCGAGGGGTTTTTATAGAAGAGAAGAGAGAGGTATAATTAGAGCACATTAATGAGAGAATGAATCAGAATTAAATAAAATTAAATTCGAATTAATTCTGAATTTTTCCGAACGGTATCAAAACGTTCATGCACATAAATGAAAATATTCTCGCCATAACGTCCATGAACATAATGTCGACATGAGGAAAAACGGAAAGAAAATAATGTCTACATTAAGAAAATATTCTCGCCAGGTCAAATTCCCCCCACAATTAAGACAAAATTTATTTTGATTTTAAAATATTAATAGACTTTATATTATCATGTTACCTTATTTGTCGTTAAGAGATTATTCTCATTTACCTTGGTTGTAAACACAAGAGATATTTTTAAGTTTATTATATATTCTTTCCAGGGAAAACATTTCTCCTAAAGGAAATTATCATCAAATCCAAGATGGTATCAGCCCCCTACAATCCGATTTTCTCTAAACCATTAAAATCAATGGTGACAGAACAACTGCAGCTCATAGACATTGCTGAGGAATATAATTCTATGCATCTACAGCAACTCGATGATGCTTTATACATGGATACTGATGCTACCTCGCACCTCACTGCTGATTCAGGTACTTTACATAACGTTTCCAATTCCAGTATTGTACGATCTATCTTAGTTGGCAATGGCAGTAGCATTCCAGTTACTGCTAGTGGTACCAAACTCATAAATCTCCCTTCTCGTACCCTTCAACTCAAAAATACACTTGTTGTTCCCAATATTATCAAAAACTTAGTTTCCTCTCGTAAGTTCACCACTGATAATCGTGTGTCTGTTGAGTTTTATCCGTCTGGTTTTTCTGTGAAAGATCTGAGTTCGAGAAGGATTATCTTTCGGCGCAATAGTTCAGGGGAGCTCTACCCTATCACCAACTCTGCCGTGTCACAACAAATATTGTCCCAGCCTTACCAAATCTCTCTTGCTGTATGTTCACCAGATATTTGGCATAGCCGCCTTGGTCACCCCGGCAAGGATGTTTTAGATGTTCTTCGTAGAAATAATTCTATTGATTGTAATAAGAATCAACATTCTAAACTTTGTCATTCATGTCAAGTTAGTAAACATGTTCGATTACCTTTTTACGAATCAAATTCCAATACTTTTGATCCATTTGATATCATTCACAATGATTTATGGACCTCTCCATTACATGTTGATACCGGTTTCCGTTATTATCTTATCTTACTGGATGATTTCACCAACTATCTTTGGGTTTATCCTTTAAAATTTAAATCCCAAGTCTATGAAAAGTTTTTGGAATTTCGTTCTCTTGTTCAAACCCAA
This sequence comes from Papaver bracteatum, assembly GCA_023529315.1. Classification (NCBI taxonomy): domain Eukaryota; kingdom Viridiplantae; phylum Streptophyta; class Magnoliopsida; order Ranunculales; family Papaveraceae; genus Papaver; species Papaver bracteatum. Next base: position 4,963,260 of record JAJJWX010002605.1, on the reverse strand, counting down.
TTTGAGTGTCAAATAAAAAGTTTTCAATGCAACATGGGACATGAATTTGATAACTCTTCTTTTCACAGTTTTGCTCATACTAATGGTCTACTTTTTCGCTCCTCTTTCCCCCAAACTTCCTCTCAAAATAGCAAGGCCGAACGCATGATTCTTCATGTCAATGATATCACCCGCACTCTTATGTCCCACGCTTTCGTTCCACCAAAATTTTGGGTCTATTCTCTCCTTATGGCCGTTTATCTTCATAATATTCTTCCCATAAAAATCCTAAATTTTTCCTCTCCTATGTCTATTCTCTATCAATGCCAACCAACATATTACCATCTTCGTACGTTTGGTTGTCTATGCTATCCAAATCTCTCCTCTACAACTCCTCACAAACTTGGCCCCCGCTCCACTAAATGTGTCTTTCTTGGCTTTCCTCCCAACCACCGTGGATATCGCTTCCTTGATCTTACCACAAACAAAATCATTTCTCGTCATGTAACTTTTGACGAGAACGTTTTTCCCTTCACTAATCCTCCAACACCGTCTGAAAATGAATCTTCTTCCTCTCCCATTCATTCCCCCTACATTTCATACAATCTGCCTCCTACCAATCCTACTCCACATCCCTACACACCACCTCACAGATGCCTTAATCCTCTCCACACCTGCCCCACTACAGACCACCCATCTACCGCCCTTTCAACTTCCCCACTGTCCCCTAATCTGCCCACATCTCTGCACGGTAAATCATTGCAACCCACTGCAACATCTGTCCATGTCCTCACGCCCACTCCCACTCCTTCCCAACACTTCACTATGCCACCCCCTACTTCAAATCCACGTCCTGCTTCCACCTTCCAACACTCTGTACATGTCCCCACTACAGCAAACCGTCTTCCTAACCTAATCCACAACGCCCTTCCCGCTCCCTCTTCTTTCCCCACTATTGACAATTCCAATTCGTCTTCTTATTTCCCCACTACTGGCGAATCAAATTTGTCTCCCTTTTCCACTCTTCCACAACTTATACTGCCACCTCCTACTTCTACTCCAAATCCAAATCCCGCTCCTTCTCCTCACTCCACTCTACATCACACCATACTTCCACCTCCTGCTTCTACTACAGATCCAACTCCCACTCCCAATACACCCTCCGCTACATCACCTTCGGCTACTACCATTCCTACAGTTCCCACCCGACCTATCACTCGTGCCTCTCGTGGCATTTTCCTCCATATAAATCGTCTTAATCTTCATGTTCAAGCCTTACGTCATATCTCTCCTATTCCTCGTTCTCACTTGTATGCACTTAGGGACATAAACTGGAATGCTGCCATGAAAGATGAGTACAATGCTATGATAAAAACTAATACTTGGGAACTTGTACCACGACCACGTGATGCTCATGTTATTCGTTCCATGTGATTGTTTCGTCATAAATATAATGCTGATGGATCCCTATAGCGACACAAGGCCGTCTTGTTGCCAATGGAAAATCTCAACAAGTTGGAGTAGACTGTTTTGAAATGTTTAGTCCAGTTGTTAAACCTGCTACTATTCGTATTGGTCTCATTATTGCTACATCACGATCTTGGCCCATACATCAACTAGATGTCAAGAACGTTTTTCTTCATGGTGACCTAACCGAGACAGTCTATATGCATATGCCTCCAGGATTTGTTGGCCCTGCTCACCATGATTACGTATGTAGATTACGTAGATATCTCTATGGCCTAAAGCACGCTCCCAGGGCGTGGTTTCAGAGGTTTTCCAAGTTTATCACATGTTGCGGTTTCCTTGGTAGTGTATGTGATACTTCACTTTTTGTTTATCAATCAGGATCCGAAATGGCATACTTACTTTTATATGTTGATGACATTATTTTGACTGCCTCTACTAATGCTCTCCTGTGCCGCTTCATTGATTTGATGAAGAGAGGGTTTGCTATGTCTGGGCTTGGCCCACTACATCATTTTCTGGGTATCACTATTACTCGTTCATCCTAAGAATTATTTTTGTATCAGTCATTATATGCACAAGATATTATCGCCCGTGCCTCCATGACAAAATGTAATCCAGTGGCTACTCTAGTTGATACCGATTCCAAGCTCAGTGCATCCTCTGGTCCGGCAGTTTCGGATCCCACTCTATACAGAAGCCTAGAAGGTTCTCTTCAGTACCTTACCTTTACTCGGCTAGATATTGCATACGCTGTTCAGCAGGTATGTATATTCATGCATGACCCTCGTGAGCCTCACATGCATTCCCTCAAGCGAATCTTTCGCTATCTTCAGGGCACTATCAACCACGGATTGTTTCTCTCGGTCTCCTCTATCTCTGGCTTAACAGCATACTCTGACACTGATTGGGATGGTTGTCCCGATTCTCGACGATCAACATCTGGTTTTTGTGTTTTTTCTTGGTGACAATCTCATCTCCTAGTCCTCCAAGCGTCAAGCAACAGTCTCTCGATCCAGTGCTGAAGCTGAATATCGGGGAGTAGCAAATGCGGTTGCTGAAACAACATGGCTTCGCAACCTTCTTCTAGAGATCCATCTACCTCTACGATGTGCTACTATTGTTTAATGTGACAATGAAAGTGCGATATATATTTATGGAGATCCTGTTCAACATCAACGCACCAAACATGTGGAGATTGATATATATTTTATCCGTAAACGAGTTCGTATTGGTGCCATTCAAGTCTTACACATCCCCTCTGAGAACCAGTATGCTGACATCTTCACCAAGGGACTTCCTCGATAGTTATTTGTTCGTTTTCGTTATAGTCTCAGCGTTTGTTCCTCTCCCGCTCAGACTAAGGGGGTGTAATAGACTTTCTATCATCCTGTTACCTTATTTACCGTTAGGAGATTATTCTCATTTACCTTGGTTGTAAATACAAGAGATATTGTTAAGTTTATTATATATTCTTTCCAGAGAGAACATTGCTCCTCAAGGAAATTATCATCAAATCCAAAAAATATTTTAGGAAATAATTTAAAAGAATTTTGTCAAAAGATAAGTCTTGGTTCTTCTAAGTTCACGACGCAAGCACGAGCCTGAGCCCAAGCCATATCGAAACAAAAATATTTTGCCCCGCTCATTCCACCCACATTGTTTTACTAATTATCCATAAAGGAATAGCTATATAGTGGAACTCCTCTTTAGTTATACCCAATATGGGACTAAAGGATCTATTTCATTCACTCATAAGAAAATGAGCAAGTACCCTTAGAGACTTAAAGGTCCTAAGTTCCATTCCTACCAAGACCATAAAATCAAAACATTAAATGCTCATTTTCTCTAACAATCCCTTACATGAATGAAATACTGATACAAAAATCAGAAAACGAAAAGCGAGAAATACCTAGGAAAGAGGTGTCCATGAGGTCTTGAACCTTTGCTTAGTGAGAAATTGCCGGGACCACTTGATGGCTAGTGAACGCGATGTCTTGAAATGCCATCGTTTGGTGTAATCCGCGATAATAACCACGCGTGATATCTCTCTAGGTGCTGTCAAGTTCGTGTCGTTGTGTCCTTTTTGTCCCTGGACAAATCTCGTTTCTCAGAATGCTCTAGAGAATCAGCTCTATTCTCATAGGAAGCGACCCACTTCTACATTTAGATAGGTGAGTTCCATCAAGATTGTTTACTGCTACACCCCACTTCAATCTTAAATTGAAACTATAGAACTCATTAAGACTTAGTTAAAAGTCATCCTTCACATGCGGTCACACTATCACGTCTACACCATAGGGAAGGGGAAGAGAATGAAATTCTCTGATAGTGTTTACCTTGACCCGCCACAAATTAGTTGTCTCATTCAAAACCTTGATCTTGGGATATCTAGTCAGCAAGGCTGAGTATCCTTCATGGCAAGTTTATTTAATGAGCCTTAGCCCCATCCCCCTAGATGCATTACTAACTATCTCCTTGGACAAACCTTTCTTCAAAGGGTCTGCGATATTCTCCTTGGACCTTAACCATTAAACGGAAATAACGCCTTTTGAGATTAGTTTTTTCAGGGTATCGTGTCTTCTACAAATATGTATAGACTTCCCATTATAGTAGCTATTTTTAGCTTTAGCTATGGCAGCTTGATTATCACAATGTATAGATATAGCTGGCACATGCCTATGACAGAGAGGAATGTCTTCTAAAAAGCATCTTATCCAAGCGGCTTCCTCTCCTGCTTTATCTAACGCAATAAAATCGGATTCCATAGTGGATCGAGCTATGCAGGTCTGTTTAGAACTATTCCAAGAAATATCCCTACCTGCTAGAGTGAAAACATATCCACTCGTAGACTTAGACTCCTCTAAGCCCGATATCCAGTTTGCATCACAAAATCCCTCAAGGACGGCAGGGTACCTTTCATAATTCAAACCAAAGGTAAAAGTGTATTTCAAATACCTCAACACTCTAAAAAGTGCATCCCAGTGTTCCTGCCCTGGATTCCAAGTATACCTACTTAACCTACTCACAGCATAAGCAATGTCTGGCCTAGTACAGTTCATCAAATACATCATACTTCCTATAACTCATGAGTATTCAAGTTGTGAAACTCCATTACCCTTATTCTTTTTGAGTCTACAACAAGGATCATACGGAGTATAAGCAGGTTTACAATCAAAATGATTGAATTTTCTAAGCATAGATTCAACATAATGAGATTGACTAAGACTATTACCGTTATAATTTCTTCTAATTTTCATCCCTAAGATTACATCTACGGGGCCTAAGTCTTTCATGTCAAAGTTCTCATTTGGCATGCTTTTAGTTGAATTAATTACATCCTTGTTTGTACCAAGTATAAGCATATCATCAACATACAAGCATACGATCACACAGGCATCATTCACAAGTTTGGTATAGACACTGTAGTTGCAGGAAAACCTACACTGCACCCTTCACAAGAATTCACAATAATCAACACATATTTGAAGATTAGAAACAACACTTTATTATTTTATTCTCAGAAATATTTACAAGAAATGAAAGAAATCAAGAATAAAACCGCTCTCTTGGATTTTATCTCTCCTCAAAACTTTCTTAATGCTCCAAAATTCATCCTCCTCTCTGAATCTAATGGGTCTCTTTATATAGGGTAGTTACATAATGGATGACAGCTAAGCTGTCCTTTAATTTTGGATCTGACTAGCGGTATTATCGCAGCAGTTATAATGTCAGTTATCGCAGGTGTTGTAATCCTCGCAGGATCATCATGCTCTTCTCATGTTTTTCCCATCGTCATCTATTACGTCACTCTTTAAGTTATCTTGTGATGCTCGCAAAGTGTTGCAGAAGTACTCGCAGAAGTGTTGTTAATTTCATAGAAATAATGTCATGGCGATATTTTGATCCTACATCTTGCCTCTTCTCATGTCTTCTCTACGAAGAGGAGAAGATCATGAGAAATTTATCTCTTCTTAATGTCGCATCTACCCATTTTTTCATCTTCTTTTTCTGACAAAACTCCGTAAATTAAGTGTAACCGCCTACACGTGTCGAATATTCTTTTCTTTACCGGTTAATCATTTATTATACGGTTACCATTCTTCTGCCTATAAAAGAGATAATCTTTCAAATAAATATTTTTATTCTTTTACTTCTTCGTCTTCTTCACCTATTCGTTCTCTGCAAACTTTTCCCACCTGCAACTTTCTTCTTCTACAAATTTACCTGCTACTGCTTTAATGGAATCACCAAGGTATGTGTTCTTCTGACGTTATTAGACTCGATTTTTCTTGTCTGAACTATGTTCATCCATATTATTCAATCTTTTCTACTTGATTCTTCATAATTCCCATACTGTGTTTTCTTTTCAGTGGAACTACTCCTAACACCCGGTCTGTAATCCAAAATCCTAATATTCTTAAAGATTCGTGGAAAACACTAGCTGAAAAAAAAAGGAAGCCTGCGAGTCATAAGGTAGTAAGAAACATTTGTTTTCTTAATAACAATATTGTTGCCTCTGTTTCTTATCTAAATTATTATTTACAGGATGACGAAGGTATTGCTAAACCTCGCAAGCGATCTCGCCAAGCTAAAACTGTTGATATTGACATTATCATTCCCAAATTAACATCTGCGGGTTCTGTTCCTACAACCTCATAAATGGAACCTCCATCCTCTATCTGCGAGAATATCGTTACCAATATCCCTGTCTCAGCTGATCTTCTAACAAATGAGACTCCTAAAGCTGTTGTGAACAAAACTTCTTCCACTCCTATGTCACTTCCAACTATTACTTTTCCAGACACTCCACCTTCTGGTGATACAATTATTGCGAATGATTCAAATCTCCATCTTTCTACTATCACTACTTCACTATCTGCATCTCTCCCTTCTTTTAAGGAAACTTCAGTAGGAGTAGATGTTGCTTTTAAAATCTTGTCTGATATTTTAGATGATGCTAGGAAGTCTTCTACTGATCCTGTCAACCAGGGTGTCTGCAAGGTTTTAGGTAAGTATTTTGGTTCTAACCAAATGGCTTCATAGGAATCTTTAGAGAATGAAGTTGAATCTTTAAAAAGAAGTCTCCAAGCCAAGACTTCAGAATGCAACACTCTTTGCCAAAAGCTTCGCAATTCTTCACTTGATTGCGAAAATCTTCGCGGTAAAAACAATGAACTAAAAGGTATAATTTCCCTGCCTCTGTTTTTTGTTTTTCTGTTCTAGAAAATTTTCATCTTTTCTGTACTCAGTTCCCTTTTTAAATCCTTGGTTCGTATATTTAGTTTTAAATCAGAAACGATTCATGGAGATATTTCAATTTGAGTCTATTGCTGAAGAAGCCCGTGCTGAGAAAGATTCTTGGATGTACCAATATAATAGACTAGACAATCTTCACACATACTTGATCGATAAAATAGATAATCTTACTAATGAGAATGGCCAATTATTGCAAAGGCAAAAAATTTTAAGTAGCGAAATTACTCGCCTCTCATATTTGTTAACCCGGGCTAACTTGGCGATGGAATCTTTATCAGATGAAAATAAAACTTTGTCTCAGGAGAAACGTAGTTTTTCGAACATGATGGCGATTTCCTCGCAACAATTGAGTATTCTTCAAAAAGTGTGTGATAATCAAGAGCAATCTCTTCGTTCACTAAAAGATGAACTCAAGGAAGTAACTGAATCATTTTCCGTTGAGAAAGATAAACTTATCAAGGGTGGGATAACTCTAAGTTTAAAGGCCAGTAAACTCCAAGATCAATATTCCCAATTAGAAGAATCTTACTCTTTATTATCAAAAGAAAATTCGTATCTCCTCTCCAAAGAAGAAAATATAAAATCTCGCCTGAAGTTTATAGTTGGGATAAATTTGATGATGCCATGAACCAATGGGATAATTGTTGCTTAACACTAATTCAAAATTTAACTTCGCAAAAGGAAGGTAGTTATTTTGACTGCCACAATTGTTAATCTCTCTGTTAAATTTATCTGCTATACTTCTTGCGAGATCTTTACCTGAATATCTTTTCTGCTAATTTGTTTTTCTCGCAGAATCTAAAAAAAGCCTTTATTCTACCATTTCTGATCTGATTGACAAATTGGCTAAAGTTCGCAAAGAAAATGGAGTTCTCACTTCTCATCTTGTTCAATATCGCGATCGAGCAGAGAGAAGATATAACTATCTTGAATACTTCAAAAATATGGAGATTAGAAATCGCGATAGAGGTTTCCTTCGCAAAGTTTATCTTAGTGTTGAAGTTCTTGTGAATGACATTCTGATATCCAAGTCTCTGCCCCCTGTATCCATCGAGCCTCTAGAAGTAGATGATGATGAAATTCCTCTTCTTATAGATAATGATCTAGATTATGCAAGCGGTGAAGAAGATATTTCTCAAGAAGACCCAACAGAAGAAGAAAAAATCCCTCCTAAAAAAGTTGCTACTGGTGGTGAAGCAATTGCTGGTGAAGAGTTAGAAGAAGAAGAAGCTCGAATCAATCGTAACGAGAAGAATAATGGTGAAGTTGATAACATTGGCAAAAATAATGAAGTTGGCGAGACCAATACTGAAGCTTGAGTTTTGTTTTTGTTTTGCTTTACTTCCTATTTCTTGCGAGTAATGTACTTTTATGCAACTTTGGAATTCAATTACATTTCTGTTATTTTGAATATTTTCAAGAAAGATAATGATATTTTATTTATCAATTCCCATACTTGCCCCTCATTATCTTTCTTGTAATGGACAAGTGTTTCCTGCATTTTAGTATATTGCCGCGAACAGTGTTGCGAATAGGACTGCGAAATTATGGATAGTGCTGCGAAATTGTAAATAATCCTTCTGAGAGAATTTGAATAATACTTCTGAGAAATTCCGAATAGTACTTGTTTCTCACTATCTCTCTTACGATGAACGAATCTTTCCTGCATTTTTAAAAGAAAATAGTTAATGTTTGGGATCATTCTGTTGGTCTTATTTTTCCTTCCTAGTTAAAGGTCTTATTTTGCCAATTTTTTGTTTCTGCGACAAAATCGCAGGACGTCCTTACATTTGCATGTATTTCCTTATCTTTATTCTTTCAATGTATTGCGATAATATGACAAGTCTAAGATCCCTTGCGAGAACAAAGCCTCATGACATTGCCGTCTTGCGATGAAATCACAGGACTTCTTTACACTTTCATGTAAAAACCCATTGATCTCATCTTGAATTTTTCTCATGGCTCGTTTGCTCTGTATAATACTTGTTACGCGACAATATGACAGGCCTAAATGTTCTTGTGAATATAAAGCCCCATGACATTGCCGTCTTTAGACACTTATCAGTTCCCTAATGGAGGGTGCCGCCCTTATCTTCCCCTTGGTTGACCCTTTAAGGAGGGCACATCGGCCCTACAAGACTAGCTCCTCACATCCGGTCTTAACAACAACTAGTTATTTTTGCAGCCTCTTATCCTTTTTGCCTATATGGCTCATAGTTATGAAACTGCACCCTAAGTGGGGTTTTCTTCAGGCCGAGTGCATCATAGCCAAGAATTGCCAAGAATGGCCAGGGTAGTTTCGTACGCCCTGGGCACCCTTGGCTCAACCGTGTACCTCGGTTCCTTGGTCATACTCTGCACTCCTTAGGAGAGACCCTCGGTCGTCCAACCAGGGTATAACCTTATATATATAGTTGGAAATCCAAGGTACCTCTCCTGGATAGGTATCTCTCATGGAGATGGACTCCATCTCTCCATGACTCAGGTTCCAGCAGCGGTATATCCTTATCCCTGAGCCATGCAAACATATACTCCCTTATATAATGTATTTTACGTCTTACATTTGCCTCTTGCAAAATTTTATTCGCGAACTAGGGTGTACGCCATAAAGGTTCGTCCCATTCTATTAATCTCTGCGAAATTTTATTCGCGTTTCTTGCGATATTTTCGCGTTTCTTATTTTCTCTGTAATTTTAAAAATCTCGCAGCTGTGATAAAAAAAATTTATTATCCATTTCATCATATAATATAGCAGCATCTCAAATCTCGCAGAATTTGTCATTGATAATATCTTTTCAGATATAATCTATTCCATGGTCTACCAAGTCTTTGACCAATATCTCTACCTTATGGATCCATTAACTTGTATGCCCCTGTTCCAATTATCTCCTTAATGATATATGTTCCATCCCATTTTCTCGCCAACTTTCCACAATTTTATCGCTAATAATTTGGTGTTTCTCGCAGCACACTAGATCACCCGGTTGAAACTCACGTTATTTGACTCGTTTTTTATACTCGCGAGCCAATCTTCGCTGATAATTTTCCATATGTTGTAAAATTTGTTCTCTCTTCTCTTCTAATTCATCAAGTTCTCTTAGAATCATGCCAGCACTAAGATTCTTCTCTCAAGCCTCTCTTTTTGTTGTAGGAATAGAAACTTCTGTTGGTAGTACTGCTTCAACACCATATGTTAAACAAAAAGGTGACATCCCAGTTGCGTCTCTCCTGGTTGTGTTGTAAACCCATATTGTATTATGTACCTGTTCTCACCATGCTCTATTATATCCTTCTAACTTCTTCGTTAATATGTCTGCGATTTTCTTATTTGTTGCTTCATCTTGCTCGTTAGCTTGTGGATACAAAGGAGTAGATTTCTCGCATTTTATTTTAAACGCATTGATTAGTATCTCTATGTTCTGCCCTTCAAATTTTTTCCCATTATCAAAAACCTACTGTGCTGGAATTCCAAATCTGCAGATGATATTTTCAAATATGAATGTAAATATGTCTTTATCGCGAATATGTTGTACTGCTTTTACTTCTGCCCACTTTGTGAAGTAATCTGTCACGACAATTAAGTATCTCTTCTACCTTGATCCTGGTAAAAATGGTCCTACAATATCTAAACCCCATTTTCCAAAAGGCCATACACTTCTTGAAGATGACAATGGTGCCCCTAGTGCATGTATCTTCTTTCCGTGTCGCTGGCAATCCTCGCAATGTCTTGATAGTTGTTTTGCATCTTCATGCATATATGGCCAATAATAGCCTTGCATTTTTATTCTGTAAGCCAAAGATCTTCCCCCGCTGCGATTACCAGCATCTCCATTATGGAACATTTTTAACACGTTTTCTCCTTCTTCTCGTGTCAAACATCTAAGTAATGGCCCATTAAAAGATTTTTGATACAATACTCCATATCTTAATTCATAATTTATTGCCCGGCTTTTTAATTTGTGTGCCTCTAATCTATTTCTTTGTGTTTCTCCTCTCGCCAAATATGCATGAAGTTTTGCTCACCAATCTGCGATATTTTCTCTTGGTTCTTCTTCGCCACTTTCTACTATCATTATATCTGCCTCTTCTACTACTTATTTATTGACTGAAGGTGACATAAGTGTTTGAATTTTTATGCATCTCGCATTTGGGTCTATCATCATGCTGGATATAAAGGCAAAAGAATCTGCGAGCTTGTTATTTTTCCTTGATATATGCCGCTATTTTAGTTCCAATTTTCAGCATCTTAGGTTCTTCTTCACTTCCAATATTTACTTCTTTTGTTGGCTCTGTTGCAGTGTAGCTGGCTTCAGGCTCTCCCATTGGTGTTGAGGTTTTCACAACTCTCGCGAGTTCATCTCCTTCTTGCGAGATTTCACTGGGTATTCCTTTTCCTTCTTTTTCTCTTATCATGTAAACTTTAAATTCTTCTTCTTTCTTTGTCTCTTTTGCCATTTTTCTGCGATCTTTTCGCAGCTTTGGACTCCCTTCATAATTTCTCACTTCAATTTGATAACACAGCTTCGCAAGATCAGTATCTCCTCTAATTTCTCCAATTCCACTAGGCATTGGAAATTTGATGCATTGATGCAATGTTGATGCTATAGCCTTGATTGCATGTATCCATGGTCTTCCTAGTATCATGTTATACGGCGATTCCACGTCTACCACACATAATGTTACTTGTGTTTCAATCTTTCCTAGCGGAATTCGTACCACTATTTCGCCTTTAGGTTTTGTTAAAGATTTTCTAAAGCCATGAATATGATATGTTGAACAAGACATTTCTTCATCCTTGTATCCCATTTTCTTAAATGCATGGTAAAATATTATATCTACAGAACTTCATGCATCCACCAAAGTTCTATTTACAGCCCATTCTTCCGCAGATCTTGTTGATTTTCCCTTTTTCATTTGTATAACGGATACCGTAATTACCAAAGGAGATGTATGATTCAAATTTTCTGTTGGTATTTCTGCTGTTGTAAATGTGATTTTTTGCTTTTCCCACTCCTTCAACGGTGATATTTTCTCCACCGTCATAATTTTTTTTCCTTCAAAATATCGTTTATGTATCATCCCTTTAATGTTTTCATGGAATTTGTCGACCATTGTTCTTGTTATAATACCACACTCCAATTTCCTACAATTCTCTTTGGCTCTAATCATTTTTCCTTCAACTATTTCACCGATTTTTTTCCATTATCTTCTTAATCTTGAATAATTCTCATCTTCAACCTCGCTTTTTCTATGATTTTCATTAATTCAATCCCTATTTCGGGCGCCAAAATGTAGTTGTAGGAAAACCTACACTACACCCTTCACAAGAATTCACAATAGTCAACACATATTTGAAGATTAAAATCAACACTTTATTATTTAATTCTCAGAAATGTTTACAAGAAATGGAAGAAATTAAGAATACTACCGCTCTCTTGGATTTTCTCTCTCCTCAAAACTTTCTTAACGCTCCAAAATTCATCCTCCTTTCTGAATCTACTGGGTCTCTTTATATATGGTAGTTACATAATGGATGACAGCTAAGATGTCCTTTAATTTCGGATCTGAATCGCGGTATTATCGCAGTAGTTATAATGTCAGTTCTCGTAGGTGTTGTAATCCTCGCAGGATCATCATGCTCTTCTCGTGTTTTTCCCATCGTCATCTATTACTTCACTCTTTAAGTTATCATGTGATGCTCGCAAAGTGTTGCAGAAGTACTCGCAGAAGTGTTGTTAATTTCATAGAAATAATGTAATGGCGATATTCTGATCCTACAGACACACTTGTCAGATTCATTGATTTTAAAACCACTAGAAAACATTACATAATCAAATTTTTCATGCCATTGTTTAGGTGCTTGTTTCAACCCATACAAAGATTTTTTCAGTTTACAAACTCTGTTTTCAAAACCTTTCATTGCAAAGCCCTCATGTTGTTCCATGTAAATTTCTTCATCTAATTCACCATTTAGAAAATATGTCTTTACATCCATTTGATGTATCTCTAGGTTATGAACTGCAGCTATAGCAATTAACATCCTAATGGAAGCAATTCTCATAACGGGTGAGTAAGTATAAAAGAAATCTACACCTTCTTGTTGTTTATAGCCTTTAGCTACTAACCTAGCTTTGTATTTTTGAACAGTTCCATCTATGTTACGTTTCCTCCTGAAGATCCATTTACATCCTATGGTATTACATCCTGGAGGTAAATTTATTATCTCCCACGTATCATTCTCTTTGATGGATTCCACTTCACTAATATTGGACTCTTTCCACCATGGAGCTTCAGGAGAAGTCATGGATTCAATATAAGTTTGGGGATCAGACTCTGCTAGTGTTACGAAGTCATGTCCAAAGGAGGTTTTGGTTTTATCCCTTTTACTTCTCCTAAGCTCAGTTTCTACTTTATATTCCTCTAAATATAAATTATGACTGGTTGAAGGGACATCTAGGGGATCAAAACCTCTCTTATGAGAGTCAGTTTTCAAAGTGAAAACATTTTCAAAAAACACACCATCCCTAGACTCCATAATAGTATTCACACCAATTTCAGAAATATCAGAACTAACAACCATAAATATATATGCAGGAGTATGCTTAGGATACCATATGAAGACACATTCAACAGTTTTGGGTCCTATCTTGGTTTCCTTAGGTTTAGGGATCTGAAGCTTAGACAAACACCCCCACACTTTGAAGTATGCCAAAGAAGGTTGTCTACCTTTCCACAATTCATATGGAGTTTTATCTGATCCTTTAAAGGGTACTCTATTTAGGATATAGTAGGCTGAGAGGACAAATTCCCCCCCACAAGTTCGAAGGTAATCCTGAACTAATTAACATGGCATTCATCATCTCCTTAAGGGTACGGTTCTTACGTTCATCTACACCATTGGACTAAGGTGAATAAGGAGGGGTAACCTCGTGTATTATGCCATGTTCTACACAGAAATATCCTACGGAACTCTGTACTCACCTCCACGGTCGGACCTAACTGTTTTAATGGTAGTATTCAATTAGTTTTCAACTTCTAGTTTGTACATCTTAAAGGCTTCTAAGGCATCATCCTTACCTCTAATCAAATATATATGATAGTACCTAGTGTAGTCGTCTATAAAAGTAACAAACCATTTCTTACCACCTCTAGTTTGAACCGATTTCATGTCAACTAGGTCTGAGTGAATTAATTCTAAGGGTTTATAATAGCTATGAACATTTTTGCTAAAAGGTTTTCTAGCATACTTTGATTCCATGCATATTTCACATTTGTGTTCCTTTTCCAAATTAAATTTGGGTATGCAGCCTACATTGGCTATTTTATGCATTGACTTTGTTTGTGGGTGAAAACTATTCCTGCCGATTTTGTTAATTTGGGGTGTGTGAATGAGGAATGAATCTAAACCTTAACCAAATGCACTGCGCGATAAGTGCTTGTAGATTCAAGAGGTCAATATGTGCAAGTCCGGCCTAAACCAAAAGGAATGGCCGTTCCATACTTGTTTCGGTCACAAAGTGAAGGAGATGGGGTTGATCTTAGGGAGGGAAGCGAATAAGGTGTTGAGATTATGAAGGTGTTGGTTGTGTATGACTTGTATCAGAAAGATGGACTGGCTTGCAGAATGTAAGCTAACAGTTCCGGTGTTTGAATACGATTTTATCAATACTTTCTTCTATTATCTCGTCTTGTTCTGTCTTGTTTGAAAAATGGGGAGGAGAACCTATTTATACAATTCTTTTAGCCTAACCTTCGTATCTCGCGAGAAGTGGAGAAAGTGGAGTGATGGAGTAGTGTGTTGGCATTACACGACCAGGCTTGCCCACTTTTCCCATCATCACTAATAGTCCATGACTTCCTGACACGTTCTTGTGATGGCGCATTGTGCGCTGCATGCTGTAAGCCGCCAGACCAATAACCCAGTATGTATCCCCAGTTTGTGACATGATTGATGTCTCGAGTGTGTGGATCGTGGGACCCATAGAAAGTAGAATGTAATGCTACGTTATTTAGGAAATTGATACATATGAAGTATCGTGTGTATACTATGCAGGTACTGCGTCGAATATATTCAGCATGTATGAAGCATCGCTGTTTGAGCTAACTTCATGTGATGGTTTGGAAGTTGCGTATGCAAACCCTCCCTTGACCGATCACATGGTATGGTAGAGTGACGAGTGGTGATCACCATGACGCCACACTGACTAATTAACTCTTGACCAGGGCTGTATAGCCAAGCCGGTGAAGTTGGATGGACGAGATAATATTTGAGACACTCATCTGTGACCGTTGATGGAATTAGGGTTTATGAAAAGGTGCGCAAGCATCAATTTTCATCTTGGTCGAATCCAAGCTTGGGGCACAACTTTGGCTAGGCCGGTCGTGCATATGTGTAGATAACATAATGGTGTAGGCGCCCATACCTCATTGTCTCATGAAAGTGTGATCTAGGCCACTCAATTCGTCCTTCGAAGTTATGTGGTTGAGATCAATTTGCGACAGAAAATTGGTGCCGCAAAATCCGCACGCCGTACCAACTTCGAGCGGGCGTTCCAAGATGACTAGGCTTGGTCGGTCTTTGCCGATTTCTCCAACGTGTAGGTGGTAGGCTGGTGTTCATGCCTATGCCTTACCGTCCCATGAAAACATGATCTAATCCATTCAATTCGTCCGGAGAAATCGAGCGGCTGAGATTAGTTTGCAATTTGGAAGGAGCGACCATGCATGTTGGAGGCGTGTGATTTGGGATAACCATGCATGATATGCCTTGCTCGATCAGGTGAGGGGATAGACGGGTCCGCAGTGGTCATGTTGGTATAATTGGACCTGCTTTGATCTAATCTCGGACCCTTCATTCGTGCCGGAGAAAATGGACGCTCGTGATTCAAAACCCTAATTTTGGGTTTCAAGGCCATGTGTCAAGCTCCATTCAGGCGCACGATTTGGAATTACCAACCATGGTTGGTCCTGAGCGATTGGTCAGGTATGTAGGTAGGCCCATGGTGATTGTGTTTACATACTCCGTGCCATTTGAATCTACATCTGCACCCTCCATCTATACCTGCGAAGATGGATGGTTGAGACTCTTTTGCGATTAATGTACCGCAAACCCTAATTTATGGTTTTGCACCCATGCTGCTATGGTTTGGACGTTTTGGAAAGCTTGGCCAATATTTTGGGGAGACCGACCATGCGGGGCCCGCATTGGTTCGGCAGCGGATATTCCATACCTGCTTGGGGGTTATGGAATTGATCTGGGCCATCCAATCATGCTGGTGGAGTTGGATGGTCGTGATCATATCCAAACTAATACGGTCAGTCCGAACACTCAATCGGGCTAGTATAACACACCGAGAGTGGCTCAATCGGGCTAGTATAACATACCGAGAGTTGCAGCCTGTACGGGTATTTCGTACATGTTTCATTATATAATTCTTGGAGATTCGTGTTGCTCTGCTGAGAACAACACTCAGTCGTCATGCCGCACTGATAATGAGTACAGGAAATACAAGGCTGGTTGCGCATTAATTAATAATGCTGGAAATTCACAAGGTATATGGGATTGTTGCTACATGCTCCAACCTGGATAAATTTTGTGTATTTAATTCACAGAATGGGATTGTTTCCACATGCTCCATCCTAGGTGAATTAGTAAAGTGAAGGAGTATCCATCACTTAATAATGGCCTTATCTTTTACAAGATGTTAGCGCATAACTTTTAGGTTTTACAATTTTACCCTTAAATGAAAATCCACCATCAACATTAAGTCCCCTGCCTAGCACGTAATGGTTACACTATTGTGGGGTAGGCATGAGATAGTGACAGTTAAAGACAAATCTTATGAGACAAAGTTAGATGTTACCAGGAGAGACGGGTCATCCTGTCCTTGGAGCATTTCAGGTTCAAGAGGCGTCCAGACGAGTGTTCCCCTAGCATGATGTCGGTCTTGCCTGCTTCGATTGGCTCTTGCGCCTATTTCATTCGTGGGGCTACTACGTCTGCTTGATCGAACATGGGATTGATACTTTGACCAAACACCGGCCTTGATGTTTGTTTCTCACAAACGTGGGACCCGATGTGAGCATGCTTATTTAAAAAATAAACCTTGTGTGCTCAAATGTAAATGTGGGTCCTGCAGAAAGCGTTGAAGTGTTGGAGCTGAAACGCCTTCTTCTGGAGAGAGAGCTTTGATTGGGGACGGCTGTGTCTGCTTCGACCAATCTGGGACTGGGATCAAGTGGGACCCGCCGTGTGCCTGACTTAACGTCGACCCTGTGTTTCGAATGAAAATCGGTCCTGCTGCGTGCGCCTGTTTTATTCGAATACCAGCCTTGTGACTTTGATCAATACCAAACTTGAAACTTGAGCAATACCGTAATTGTGACTTGATCCGGACTTGTGGCTTAATCAATAACGGACTTGAAGAAGCTTGAGCAATACTTGACTTGAAAATTGATCCGGCCTTGAAAATTGATCCGAACTTGAAAATCGATCCGGACTTAAAAATCGATCCGGAATTGAAATTGATCCGGACTTAAATATTGATCCAGAATTGAAAATTGATCCGGACTTAAAAATTGATCCGGACTTGAAAATCGATCCGGACTTGAAAATTGATCCGGACTTGTGACTTGATCAACACCGGACTTGAAACTTAAGCAATACCGGACTTGTGTACTCCAACGTGAATGTGTGTTATGTCATGTGTGACTACACATCTCACGCACTTTTACACAACTACTAACTCTTGTTTTTATTGTAGAATAAAGAAAAGAACTCATGTTGAGATGTCTTCTGGGGATAATGCTGGTGCCAAGTCAGGAGGTGTTGATAACTTCAAAGATATGCCGAACATTGATGATTAGTTGTTCACCGCGCCCTTTCTAACTATATGAAAATATCTGTTCCACAAGATAACCCTTATCCCATCGACTTTAAGGTTTTTTCATGCTCCACTGGGCCCTCATGAAGGATGGATGAGACGTATGTTGAGAAATGAGTACATCAAAGATAACTTGACCAGAGCGCAGATTATTGGTGCATCTTGAGTGTTAAAATGGCTCGAGAGGATGTGAAAGTGGATTCTGGTGCGAACGTTGAGGTGGATCCTGGAAAGAGTGTTGAAGCAGGATTCTGAAGCGAACATTGGTCCCGGAGAGAGCGTTGAGGCGGATCTTGAATAGACCATTTAAGCAGCTTCTGCTGGAGGGAGTGTTGAAGGGGATTCCTCTTTAGTTCGATTTACCCTTGCGAATTCCATGCATCTTGACTGACCATCTCTCTTGTGTTGAAGAAGTCCTTGACTGACGGTGAAGGAACTTCATGCTGAGCCTTAGTCCCCAAGCGTGGTTTACATGGTTTGTTCGTAGTGGTTTTTGTCGATCCAGATATGGAATATCTTGGACATTGTTTCATCATTATGGGAGTCGTGCATGCGGTACTGGAGTTGGAGTTGGCGGACGTGCAAGATGTTGTATCTCGGTAGTTTTCCTCTTGCTACTTCAGGGAACTACTTACAGAAGGCTGAAGGTTCTATCGCCTATTGGTGAGATATATGCCCCTACGAACATTATGAGGCTCTTCATTACCGGCAGGCCTGGTTCTTTCTATAAGGGCATATGTTGTTGCAGATGAGCGTTCAACAGCTTTAGAGAATGACCAAAAGCGCAGATTCTCCAACATAACATGATAGATATGTACCACTGTCTGATAAAGTGACTCGCCCGAATCTTGTTCGACCACTGTCTGATAGAGTGACTTGCCCGGATCTTTCTCGATATGACGCGTGGACATCGTTATCTTCTTGAGGCTGTTCCCTTGAGGTATCGGCTCCAGTGGAAGATTTCTTTCATAGAGCGTTGATACGTTGCACCGGCATCCTTTAAACCAAATGGAAGTATGGTATAATAAAAAAATTCGAGAGGAGTTCGAAAAGATATCTTACTTGCGTCATGCTCGTACATCTTTATCTGGTTGTAGCCGCTACATCCATCCATGGGGGAGAACATGCCGTGTCCGCTGGTTGTATCTACCAACATGTCGATGTTAGGTATAGGAGGATCGTTTTTGGAGCAGCACCTGTTCAAGTTTCGGAAGTCTATGCAGCGCATGATCTATCCATTTTCCTCGTGTCTGAACTGCAACTGTTTAACCGACTTGGATCCAGGTATGACATGTAGATGATGGGTAACCAATTTTTATCTAAATCCGGCATTTCTTCATATCTCCAAGTGAATATGTCTTGGTACTCTTTGAGAAGTTCCATGAGCTTCGTGTGTTTATCCATACACAAGGTTGAGCTGATGGAGATATGCCTAGGAGATTCCTTAACGATTTTAATCTCAACAGTTGTGGAGTTGGTGCCATCTTGCAGCTGTTGTGGAGTATCTTGCACTTTTTCTTGTGGTTAGTTGTTGTTGTATCATTCCATTGGGTGGAGAGACTGGGTAACACTCTCCCCTTCTAATTGATAATGGCAGTGTCGGTATACCATTTTCCCTTTCTGGTCACGACTCGTCACAAAATTTCGTTCCCTCTTCGTGTGAACGTGGGTCGTGGATTTACAGGATGGAGAAGAATGCTTCGTCAGCAAAGATGCATCGTGGGTTTTAGACCTCAATGATGCAAGACGTCTTCTTCCAGAATTGACGCCCACGTGGGGAGTGGGACGCAACGAACTTGTCTGATTCTTTCTGCGGAGCTTCTCCTGTATGTGTTGGTTTGGTTTTCCTCGAAGTCAGTCATTGTGGGAGGCTTCCATACGACCTTTCCTGGGAGAACCTTGGATGTCCTGAGAGTCTTGAGAGTAATCACATTCGAAGTCGCTCCTGTGTCGATAAGGGCCGTCTTAAACTCTGAATCCTTGATGTGTGCGGTGACATATAGGGAACGGTTGTGACCTTCCTCTGATTGATTGCAGAAAAACATCTTCGCGCGCTGACTCTATGAGAGGTGTGAAAGTTCGCATAACTTTCCACTAGAGAAACCGCTTCCCGATGCACCATCCTCTGGTTCATAGTGAAACTGTTGACTTGAGGAGGATCGTTGTGAGGATCAGTCCCCAGTGTAGGAGTCTCCATGACAGGACTGCTCGTATCTAATGTCGCTTCTTTGATCAGGTTCATGTAGGTATGTGCCGCTGAAGTACCTTCTCCGGTGCGTTGCATGCGTTCCTTGTTGGCTCCATGGGATGTCGCGGCTCTTGTGGAAATCGATCAGTTAATGTCTTAATAAAAGTGGGTACCTTTTTCTGAGTTGCGGCCATATATGTTTGAGTCTTAGCAAAAACTTCATGCTTCTCGATCAAGTCTGCAATGGTAATGGGAGATAGTCCTCCTATCGTCCCTCCGGCTCCTCGTCCTGATGAAGGAGTGAAAGTTGTTGCTCTGGTTACCACCGGAGGCGTTACACTTGAGGAGATACCGGGATTCGCGGCCGCTCTGGCTCTGGTGATGGGAGGCGTTACACTACTGGAATATTTCCTTCTCCGCTAGCGTTGGCACTAGGAGTGATGGCTCCATGGGATGTATTGACTACGACGGCTCCACTGATAGGTACATCGACACCGGGAGCGTTATCCACGCTAGCTCCATCAGAATTGATTGCTGATCCAGACCGGAGTTCCACCATTTTGAAATTGCTGATTGAACTAGTTCTAAGATTTACCCCCTTTTAAAATTGATGGAATTGAATCGGATTTCGAAGAAATTGACTTTACAAACGAGAGATCAACCTCCCACTGTGGTCGCCAATTGTTTGTGGGTGAAAACTATTCCTGCCGATTTTGGTAATTTGGGGTGTGTGGATGAGGAATGAATCTAAACCTTAAACAAATGCACTGTGTGATGAGTTCTTGTAGATTCGAGCGGTCAATCTGTGCAAGTCCGGCCTAAACCAAAAAGAATGGCCGTTCCAGACTTGTTTCGGTCACAAAGTGAAGGAGATGGGGTTGATCTTAGGGAGGGAAGCGAAGAAGGTGTTGAGATTGTGAAGGTGTTGGCTGTGTATGACTTGTATCAGAAAGCATGGACTGGCTTGCAGAATGTAATCAATCAGTTTCGGTATTTGAATACGATTGTATCAACACTTGCCTCTGTTATCTCGTCTTGTTCTGTCTTGTTTGAAAAATAGGGCGGAGAACCTATTTATACAAGTCTTTTAGCCTAACCTTCGTATATCGTGGGAAGTGGAGAAAGTGGAGTGATGGAGTAGTGGAGTAGTGTGTTAGCGTTACACGACCAGGCTTGCCAACTTATCCCATCATCACTAACCGTCCATGACTTCCAAACACGTTCTTGTGATGGCGCGTTGTGCGCTGCACACGGTAAACCGCCACACCAATACCCCAGTATGTATCCCCCAGTTTGTGACATGATTGATGTCTCGAGTGTGTGGATCATGGGATCCACATAAAGTAGCATGTTATGCTACGTTATTTAGGAAATTGATACTTGTGAAGTATCGTGTGTATACTATGCAGGTACTGCGTCTAGTATATTCAG
The DNA here is from genome assembly GCA_023529315.1 of Papaver bracteatum. NCBI lineage: Eukaryota > Viridiplantae > Streptophyta > Magnoliopsida > Ranunculales > Papaveraceae > Papaver > Papaver bracteatum. The sequence goes on along the minus strand of JAJJWX010002605.1, from coordinate 4,942,053 downwards.
CATGTATGAAGCATCGCTGTTTGAGATAACTTCATGTGATGGTTTGGAAGTTGCGTATGCAAACCCTCCCTTAACTGATCACATGGTGTGGGAGAGTGACGAGTGGTGATCACCATGACGCCACACTAACTAATTAACTCCTGACCAGGGCTGTATATCCAAGCCAGTGAAGTTGGACGGACGAGATGATCTTTGAGACACTCATCTGGAACCGTTGATGGAATTAGGGTTTATGAAAAGGTGCGCAAGCATCACTATTCATCTTGGTCGAATCCAAGCTTGGGGCACAACTTTGGCTAGGCCGGTCGTGCATGTGTGTAGACAACATGACGGTGTAGGCGCCCATACCTCATTGTCTCACGAAAGTGTGATCTAGGCCACTCAGTTCGTCCTGCGAAGTTGTGTGGTTGAGATCAATTTGCGACAAAAAATTGGTGCCGCAAAAGCCGCACGCCATACCAACTTCGAGCGGGCGTTCCAAGACGACCAGGCTTGGTCGGTCTTGGACGATTGCTCCAACATGTAGGTGGTAGGCTGGTGTTCACGCCTATGCCTTACCATCCCATGAAAACATGATCTAAGATACTCAATTCGTCCGGAGAAATCGAGCGGCTGAGATCAGTTTGCAATTTGGAAGGAGCGACCATGCATGTTGGAGGCGTGTGATTTGGGATAACCAGGAATGATATGACTTGGACGATCAGGTGAGGGGATAGACGGGTCCACGGGTCATGTTGGTATGACCAGACCTGCTTTGATCTAATCTCGGACCCTCCATTCGTTCCGGAGAAAATGGACGCTCGTGATTCAAAACCCTAATTTTGGGTTTCAAGGCCATGCCTCATGCTCCATTCAGGCGCACGATTTGGAATGACCAACCATGGTTGGTCCTGACCGATAGGTCAGGTATGTAGGTGGGCCCACGGTGATTGTGTTGACATACTCCGTGCCCTTTGAATCTATATGTGCACCCTCCATCTATACCTGCGAAGATGGATGGTTGAGACTGTTTTGCGACACATGTAATGTGCCGCAAACCCTAATTTAGGATTTTGCGTCCATACTGCTATGGTTTGGACGTTTTGGCAAGCTAGGCCAATGTTTTGGGGAGACCGAACATGCGGGGCCCACATTGGTTTGGCAGCAGATATTCCATACCTGCTTGGGGGTTATGGAATTGATTTGGGCTATCCAATCATGCTGGTGGAGTTGGATGGTCGTGATCATATCCAGACTGATACGGTCAGTCCGGACGCTCAATCGGGCTAGTATAACACACCGAGAGTGGCTCAATCGGGCTAGTATAACACACCGAGAGTTGCATCCTGTACGTGTATTTCGTACATGTTTCATTATAATGCTTGGAGATTCGTGTTGCTCTACTGAGAAAAACACTCAGTCGTCATGCTGCACTGATAATGAGTACATGAAATACAAGGCCGGTTGCGCATTAATTAATAATGCTGGAAATTCACAGGGTATATGGGATTGTTGCTACATGCTCTAACCTGGATGAATTTCGTGTATTTAATTCACAGAATGGTATTGTTGCCACATGCTCCATCCTAGGTGAATTAGTAAAGTGAAGGAGTATCAATCACTTAATAATGGCCTTATCTTTTACAAGATGTTAGCGCATAACTTTTAGGTTTTGCAATTTTACCCTTAAATGAAAATCCACCATCAACAGACTTATAATTTACATGTACAAGTCTACCATGCCAAACACTCAAAGACTCGCAAACATAAGCAGAAGAATCATTCTTATTTATTACAGTAGAGTTTACATTAAGCTTATACAGACCCTCAGTCTTATAACCCTGCCCCACATAATCCTTACCCTTAGTTACAACACATTTCCCAGATTCTATTACAATTTTAAAACCCTTATCATCTAACACACCACAAGAAACAAGATTTTTGCAGATGTCCAGAACATGAAGAACTTCATTCAATATGAGAGTCTTGCCAGAAGTGAGCTTGAGCCCAACTTTGACTTTTCCTACAACCGCAGCTGCAGATGAGTTACCCATATAGAGTTTCTCTCCTTCCCCTACCTTACTGTAGGAGGTGAACATATCTCGGTTTCCACAGACATGTTTGGTAGCACCAGAGTCTACCCACCAGTCTCTCACATTTGTTACCAGATTTACTTCAGACACCGTGCCAGAAAATTCATCTTTGTTGTTTTCAACCAAATTAGCATTATTTTTATTTTTAAGGTCCTTATGGTTTCTACAGTGAACCTCCATATGGCCAGGATTTCCACACGCATAGCAATCACCCTTAATAATTTTATTAATGCTAGATTATGGTCTTTGAAACATACTTTTCTTGCCAGGGTGTTTCTTGGAGTTATTTCGGTTCTTATCACCTTTTTCAGCATTGGAACCTTTGTGTTCAATCACATGAGCTTTGTTAGACATGTCTCTTAAAGAAGATACATTTTTGTTCTTGGAGCACAACAATTCTTCAACTTGAATCTTCTTACCCAAATCAACCATGTGACTTCACCAGTTTCATGTCTCAGTTTCTTCTTGTACTCATACCAGGAAGAAGGAAATTTCTCAATGACAGCAGACACTTGAAAATTTTCATCAATCACCATACCTTCCGCAAGAATTTCATTGATAATTTGCTGGAATTCAAGGAATTGATCAACCACAGATTTGTCATTCAATATTTTAAATTCCATGAACCTAGATACCAAGATTTTTTTACTTCCAGCAGTTTCAGCTTGGTATTTTGCCTCCAAAGCAGCCTATAAATCAAAAGCAGAAAAGTTCTCCTTAGCATTGTAAAAGTCATACAAAGCATCCTCTAAACAATTCAGAATATGATTTTTAGCCATGTAGTTATTCCTCTTCCAATCTTATAAAACAGACTCACTACTAGCATCATTCAAGGATTCATCAAAAGGTTTCACAACATAAGAATCCAGTTCATGGTAACTCATAAAAAATAACATTTTCGACTGCCACCTCTTAAAGTTTTTCCCATAAAATTTAGCAGGCCTTTCAACACCGTTCTTACCCATTGTTACAGACAGAAAAGAACTATCGTGTTAAGATTGTTGCAACTATAATAATAAAACACTAAAATAAGATGTGAAGATGTTAGAAATAAATTTCTGAAAGGGAAATAAATTCTCAATTTTGACAGCAAATAGAGGACAGAGTCACGTGTTCAACACGCTGTCCTTAACACGATAGTTGACCGGTACACCTCAAGAATGAGTGATTCCTATACCCTGTGGTCAAGTTGTCTAGGATAAAACTACCATTTACAAGCACTATTAGCACTACAGTACTTTCCCACTCTTACGAACTCAACAACAATGGCACAAAGAATTAAAAATACCACACAGGGGGAGAAAGACGAAAAGAAGAGGATAGTAGCTCTTCTGGACACAAATTGGAATGAAGGACTCGAGGGGTTTTTATGGTAGAGAAGAGAGAGGTGTAATTAGAGCACATTAATGAGAGAATCGGTCAGAATTAAATAAAATTAAATTCGAATTAATTCAGAATTTTTTCAAACGCTATTAAAACGTTCATGCACATAAATGAAAATATTCTCGCCATAACGTCCATGCACATAATGTCGACATGAGGAAAAACGGAAAGAAAATAATGTCGACATTAAGAAAATATTCTCGTCAAGTCAAATGCTCCCCCACAATTAAGACAAAATTTAATTTGATTTTAAAATATTTTAGGAAATAATTTAAAAGAATTTTGTCAAAAGATAAGTCTTGGTTCTTCTAAGTTCACGACGCAAGCACGAACCCGAGCCCAAGCCATAGTGAAACATTCTTTTTTGCCCCACCCATTCCACCCACATTGTCTTACTAACTATCCATAAAGGAATAGCTATATAGTGGAACTCCTCTTTAATTATACCCAGTGTAGTCAAAATCGCTCTCCAAGGCCGATTACTCGCCGAGTAATCGCTACAGGCTATATGAACGAGGCGATTTCCGATTCCAAGGCCTTTCCAATTTTTAGAAATTAAGGCAGCTGATTTGGAACGATTTTTGAGCAAAACGAGTTAACTATTTTTCCGAGTTGACCTTGCATGCACTAAAATCAGAAAAGAAAATTTTCATAACCCTTAGATGAGAGTTATAAAATAGAAAAACCTCTAAATACATGATAAATACGTTCAATGTAACAATATTACACACTTAATTACATGATAGTGTTAAAATTTTAAGTACAAATCATAACTAATGGGCAACAATATATAAATTATAAATAAATAGATTCCGAGTATTATACCGAGTTTTGGCAATTTCCAAGTCCGAACTTATCGCTCCTCTCTCCAAGCACCCCAACCAAGTAGCACTGAGGAACGATTTCAATTACTTTGGTTATACCCAATGTGGGACTAAAGGATCTATTTCATTCACTCATAAGAAAATGAGCAAGTACCCTTAGAGACTTAAAGTTCCTAAGTTCCATTCCTACGAAGACCATAAAATCAAAACATTAAAAACTCATTTTCTCCAATAATCCCCCACATGAATGAAATACTAATACAAAAATCAGAAAACAGAAAGCGAGAAATACCACTTAGGCAAGAGGTGTCCATGAGGTCTTGAACCTTTGCTTAGTGAGAAATTGCCGGGACCACTTGATGGAAAGTGAACGCGATGTCTTGAAATTCCATCGTTTGGTGTAACGCACGATAATAACCACGCGTGATATCTCTCTAGGTGCTGTCAAGTTCGTGTCGTTGTGTCCTTTTTGGCCTTGGACAAATCCCGTTTCTCAGAATGCTCCAGAGAATCAGCTCTATTCTCATAAGAAGTAACCCACTTCCACATTTAGATAGGTGAGTTCCATCAAGAGTGTTTACTGCAACACCCCACTTCAATCTTATATTAAAACTATAGAACTCATTAAGACTTAGTTAAAAGTCATCCTTCACATGCAGTCACACTATCACGTCTACACCATAGGGAAGGGGCAGAGAATGAAATTCTCTGATAGTGTTTACCTTGACCCTCCACAAATTAGTTGTTTCATTCAAAACCTTGATCTTGGGATATCTAGTCATCAAGGCTGAGTATCCTTCATGGCAAGTTTATTTAATAATCCTTAGCCCCATCCCCCTCGATGCATTACTAACTATCTCCTTGGACAAACCTTTCGTCAAAGGGTCTGCGATATTATCCTTGGACCTTAACCATTCAACGGAAATAACGCCTTTTGAGATTAGTTTTTTCAGGGTATCGTGTCTTCTACAAATATGTATAGACTTCCCATTATAGTAGCTGTTTTTAGCTTTAGCTATGGCAGCTTGATTATCACAATGTATAGATATAGCTGGCACAGGCCTATGACAAAGAGGAATGTCTTTTAAAAAGCATATTATCCAAGCGGCTTCCTCTCCTGCTTTATCTAATGCAATAAACTCGGATTCCATAGTGGATCGAGTTATGCAGGTCTGTTTAGAACTATTCCAAGAAACAGCTCCACCTGCTAGAGTGAAAACATATCCACTCGTAGACTTAGACTCCTCTGAGCCCGATATCCAGTTTGCATCACAAAATCCCTCAAGGACGTCAGGGTACCTTTCATAATTCAAACCAAAGGTCAAAGTGTATTTCAAATACCTCAACACTCTAAAAAATGCATCCCAGTGTTCCTGCCCTAGATTACAAGTATACCTACTTAACCTACTCACAGCATAAGCAATGTCTGGCCTAGTACAGTTCATCAAATACATCAGACTTCCTATAACTCGTGAGTATTCAAGTTATGAAACTCCATTACCCTTATTCTTTTTGAGTCTACAACAAGGATCATACGGAGTATAAGCAGGTTTACAATCAAAATGATTGAATTTTATAAGCACAGATTCAACATAATGAGATTGACTAAGACTATAACCGTTAGAATTTATTCTAATTTTCATCCCTAAGGTTACATATGCGGGGCCTAGGTCTTTCATCTCAAAGCTCTCATTTAGCATGCTCTTAGTGGAATTAATTACATACATGTTTGTACCAAGTATAATCATATCATCAACATACAAGAATACGATCACACATGCATCATTCACAAGTTTGGTATAGACATACTTGTCAGATTCATTGATTTTAAAACCACTAGAAAATATTACATGATCAAATTTTTCATGACATTGTTTAGGTGCTTGTTTCAACCCATACAAAGATTTTTTCAGTTTACAAACTTTGTTTTCACAACCTTTCACTACAAAGCCCTCAGGTTGTTCCATGTAAATTTCTTCATCCAATTCACCATTAGAAAAGCTGTCTTTACATCCATTTAATGTATCTCTAGGTTATGAACCGCAGCTATAGCAATTAACATCCTAATGGAAGTAATTCTCATAATGGGTGAGTAAGTATCAAAGAAATCTACACCTTCTTGTTGTTTATAGACTTTAGCTACTAACCTAGCCTTATATTTTTGAATAGTTCCATATATGTTACATTTCCTCCTGAAGATCCATTTACACCCTATGGTCTTACATCCTGGAGGTAAATCTACTATCTCCCACGTATCATTCTATTTGATGAATTCCATTTCACTAATACTGGACTCTTTCCACAATGGAGCTTCAAGAGAAGTCATGGCTTCTTTATAAGTTTGGGGATTAGAATGTACTAGTGTTACGAAGTTAGGTCCAAAGGAGGTTTTGGTCTTAGCCCTTTTACTTCTCCTAGGCTCAGTTTTTACTTCATCTTCCTCTAAAGGTAAAGTCTGACCGGTAGAAGGGACATCTAGGGGATTAAAACCTCTCTTATGAGAGTCAGTTTTCAAAGGAAAAACATTTTCAAAAAACACAGCATCCCTAGACTCCATAATAGTATTTACACCAATTTCAGAAATATCAGAACTCACAACCATAAATCTATATGCAGGAGTATGCTCAGGATACCCTATGAAGACACAGTCAAAAAATTTGGGTCCTATCTTAGTTGCCTTAGGTTTAGGGATCTGAACCTTAGCCAAACACCCCCACACTTTGAAGTATTCAAAAGAAGGTTGTCTACCTTTCCACAATTTATATGGATATAGCAGGCTGATACGACAGCTTCCCCCCACAAGTTCGAAGGTAATCTTGAACTAATTAACATGGAATTCATCATCTCCTTGAGGGTACGGTTCTTACGTTCAGATACACCATTGGACTGAGGTAAATAAGGAGGGGTAACCTCGTGTATTATGCCATGTTATACACAGAAATATCCTATCGGAACTCTGTACTCACCATCACGGTCATACCTAACTATTTTAATGATAGTATTCAATTGGTTTTCAACTTCTAGTTTGTACATCTTAAAGTCTTATAAGGAATCATCCTTACCTCTAAGCAAATATATATGACAATACCTAGTATAGTCGTCTATAAAAGTAACAAACCATTTCTTACCACCTCTTGTTTGAACCAATTTCATGTCAACTAGGTCTGAGTGAATTAATTCTAAGGTTTTAGAATTTCTATGAACATTTTTGCTAAAAGTTTTTCTAGCATACTTTGATTCTACGCATATTTCACATTTGTGTTCCTTTTCCAAACTAAATTTGGGTATGCATCCTACATTGGCTAGTTTATGCATTGACTTATAATTTACATGTCCAAGTCTACCATGCAAAACACTCAAAGACTCACAAATATTAGCAGAAGAATCATTCTTATTCATTACAGCAGAGTTTACATTAAGCTTATTGTAGTTGCAGGATTTCCCACACTACACCCTTGTTAAGATTTTGCTATAAGCAACTCATAGTTGAAGATGAAAAAAGACACTTTATTATTTTGGTTTCAGAAATGTTTACAGAAATGGAAGAATTCAAGATTACAACTATTCTCTTGAAGTTTCTCTCTCCTCAATACTATCTTAACTCTCAAAAATACATCATCCTTTTCTGGACACATTGAGTCTATATTTATAGGGTAGTTACATAGTGGATGACAGCTAAGTTTTCCTCTTATTTCGGGTTGATTCTGCGATTGTACCGCGATAATTACAATGTTAAATCTCGCAGGTTTTGTAACCATCGCAGGAGAAACATGCTTTTCTCTAGTTTTCTTCACTCGTCATTTATTGCGTCGCTCTTTTGACTGCTTTTGTGACACTCGCAAAGTATAGCTGATGATCTTGCGGTGATTCTCGCTGGGAAGTGTTGTTAATATCGCAAGAATATCATTGTGGCGATATTCTGGTCCTACATATTGCCCCTTCTCATGTCTTTTCTGTGAAGAAGAGAAGATCATGAGAATTAAATGCCGTAACTACTTATCTTTTCATATCGATCTCTATTCTGACACGTTTCTATGTCCTTCGCCAACTGTTTTCATGCATTCTTTCTTCCAACAAATCTTTGTCACGTCCTTTCTAACCGCTGCGATCTGACCGTTCATTTCTTTTCTTTGCATTTATTGCGTTTATCTTCTCGAGAAATCCCTTCTTCTATAAATACTCATTTCATTCTTTTCTTTTTCTCTTTTACTTTGTTCTTCTTCCTCTACGTAACTTCTCTGCAAGTTTACTGTTCTTCCGTGAATTGTGCGTCTGTCATCGCTGTGATCTCTTTATCATTTTTCAATCTTTTCTTTCATTCCCATACTCAAAAATGGTTGTTGCTGGTGCTAAAAACTTGTCTGCTTTTAATGAGATGCGAGAAAATCTCAAAAGTAAAGGTTTTACCTTGTCTACAATTCCAGGTCAAGGCCCTAAATCTGAACTTTCTCTCAAAATATTTTCTGATCATCAATGCTCTCGCCAGAAAATCATAGTATCGCTAGGTCAACTTGAAGCTGGTCTTCCCCTTCCTCTTTATGACCCAGAACTCTCATTATTCTATTAAATAATATCTGACGAGAGGTTCTCGCGAGCGATATATCAATTAGGCCGAGATTATATCAGATTGCTGCTTGAATATGCTTCTCGCGGTGCTGATAAAGGATCTCGCTATCCTGAAGCTCCGAAGAATCCTCAATTTAAGGATGTTCCTATTGTCTCTGCAGATTATACTATGGAGAATTTCTTCAAAAATTACAAGATAGTTCCTATGAAGAGGGATAGTACTTGCTGGGGTGTCCGCTTGAAGAAAGAAAAGACCGCTGACGATGAGGCTCTTATGTTAGACATTGATTGGCATACACCTACCAATCAAGGCCCTCGCCATTCCAGCGATGATAAGTGGTTTATCTTTCCGTTATGTCTTGAAGGTCCTTACATATCTGGTTATCTCCCATTACCTGCGAGTCTCTCAGATTATGAGCCATGGGTCTTCAACTGGACTGAAAGATCTAAAGAAGTATATCCTCTCAACCTTTTACATTATTATTATTCACTATCTTTTTCATGTTTTTATATTCTCGCTAATTATTTTGAATTTTCTCAGATTGAGAGGATGAAGCTCAGTTACCAAACTTTAAGGAAGCCCAACACTTTCTTAGCTCTTAAATCTTTCACGGATGAAGTAAGAAATATCTTTTCATAAATTTTAACAATATATTGTTTCCCCTATTTCTTATCTTCATCTGTGCTCGCAAGAAATTGAAGAACTAGAGCCAATAAAACCCGTGAGAACTAAGGAGAAACCTTCAAAGGATAAATCTACTCTTCCTCCCAAAGGAAAGTCTTCTGCCCCTCGTGGTGAAGAATCTGGCGATCAGGATAAATCTGCTGCTCCTCCCAAAGGGAAGCCTTCTGCCCCTCGTGGTGAAGAATTTGGCGATCCTACTTTGAAGAAAAGGAAAACCCGACCTTCTTCTTCTTCAACTCCTCAACCCACTCCAGAAAATCCAAGTGTTGATTGTGATAAGGACAATAATGACGAGGATCTCAATGATAACAACTTCCCTTCTATAAAGAATTCTTCTGATTCTGATTCTTTGATGACTCATTTATCCAGAATTTTTGGCAAAAATATTTTTGGCAAAAATATGTTTGGCATCCCAAATGAGTATGGGGATGAAGCTACTAAAGAAATATCTCAGTCCCTCGCCACAGTCTGCGATGCTCCCATACTAACTGACAGTGATACCCTTCGCGGGGTTTCAAGATCCCTGACCCCAAGTCTCCTAAATTCACTTGGCAGCCTGGTATGTTTTTACTTGTTTATCCTTTTTGTGTATCTATTAATATTTTTGTCAGACATTTATTTATATAGTTCTATCGCAGGTTGGAAGAGCTATTTTTTCTGTTGCTTCTGATTTAGACAATAGGCGTATCATTTATGAAAAGAAAGATGCTAATCTTCGCCAAGATAAAGAAAAATTAGAATCTGAAGTTGCTGATCTTCGCAAGAAGAATAAACAGTTAGAGGATGAAGCTTCAGTTGATAAGAAAAAAATCTCTGATCTTGACAAAGCCAATCAACAACTCTATGGTATGATTTATTTCTTTTCTCTTTTAATTCTTCTTACCCTATCGCAGCTTATTCAAGCAACCATTTTTGCAGATATTTATGGTCTTACTGATGAGGCTACACTCTTCCAATCTTTTCCTGACCCTGTAGATGATAATACCCTTCTTGCTTTCCTTAATAACTCTTTAAGTAATTTCTCAGATGATAAGATTGAATCCCTCTCCATAGATGAACTTAAATCCAAATTTAATCTCTTAAAAATTGAACACAGATTCAACTTAGGTTTGACCAACAAGTATAAGTGCTTTTATCTTGATTCGAAGAAAGAAATAGATAGATTAAGAAAAAGGAATAGCGATCTTATTGACGAGAAAGATATTGCCGTTAAAAATGGCTCCAAGAACCTAGCCAACTTCCATAAAACTCTTCTTAATGTTCTAATGGAAAGAGATAAGCTTATCCGCGAGAATGAAGATCTTCTTGCGAGGGAAACTCAAGTTCGATCTCGTCTCCTTATTAATAGCGATGATGAGTTTGCTTGGGCTGCGAAGATTCTTGATAACGCCAGAACTAATTTAGGTGTAGATGTTAGTCTTCATGCTGATCAAGCGGCTTTAATTAAAGACATGATTCTTGAAAGAGAAGGTTATCACTCTTATGTTTTTCCTGAATTAATTCCTAATTGAACCATCCTTATATGTATTAATTTTGTTATAATTTGCTCGCAGCATCCGAGAAGAACTATCGTAAGAGATTTGATGAGTTAGAAGAAGATAAGAGCCAACTCGCTGGAAATCTATCTTCTCATAATGAAAAGTATTTTAGATTGAAGGATAAATTGAAAATATCATCTTCAAATTTTAGTAATGCCCTTCTCCGTGTTCGTAATGACGTTGTTAAGCTAGTCTGCGATGATCATGGTATTCCTCATTCTACATACCCTGATCTTACAAAGGAAATTCCATCTGATTCCCCAAATTTAGTTATCTTTGATAGCGAAGATGAGGAGTCTAGTGAAGATGAAGAATTATCTGGTGAGGAAGAGAAGTCTGGTAATGAAGAAGAATCTGAAAAAGAAAAGAGCTCTGATGAGGGTAGTGATGGGTCTACTTAGTCTTGTTTCTTCTTCTTTTTCTTTGTTGTAAATTTTGTGCATTTATTGTTTGCTTCTCGTAACATCGCTGCGAGCTTATCCAACTTGATGTGTAAACTTCTTTTGCTTTTATCTGTATGAATTAGAAAACAATCCTTTTTCTGCAACATAATCAATCAATTATTATCCTTTAATTATTTGTATAAATATATCATCTAAGCAATTTTATCATATGATGGATGAATAATAATTTCATCATTCTATGCATTCCCATACTTGCCTCTATTATTCATCTGCAATATCAAAAAAATTGAGTAGAGATTAGATATTAGTTGTGAATCAAATTAAATTTGCCTCAATATCGGCGATGTTATCGCTAGCAATAATTGCATAACTTTATGATTTCTGCATAGAATCGCAAATCTCATAAGTTCTGCGAGCATTATCGCAATAATCTTATGGTTTTATTATGCCTCCCTAATTAAAGGTCTTATTTTGCTACATTTTTTATTTCTGCGACAAAATCGCAGGACGTCTTTACATTTGCATGTATTGACCCATTGATCTTGTCTTATCAATTTTTTCAACATCTTTGCAACAATATGATAAGTATAAATTCTCTTGCAAGAATTAAACCTTATGACATTGATGTCTTGCGATGAAATCGCAAGACGTCTTTACACTTGTTAAATGTAAAAACCCATTGATCTCATCTTAACTTTTCTCTTTTGGCTTGTTGCCTTTGTATAACTTTCGTCACGCGATAATATGACATGCCTAAATGTTCTTGCGATCATAAAGCCCCATGACATTGTCGTCTTTAGACACTTATCAGCTCCCTAATGGAGGGTGCCGCCCTTATCTTCCCCTGGTTTCCCCTTCAAGGAGGGCACATTGGCCATACAAGACTAGTTCCTCCCATCCAGATTTACCAACAACCAGATGTTTTCGCATCCTCTTGTCCTTTATGCCTATATGGCTTATAGTTATAAGATTGCACCCTAAGTGGGGTTTTCTTCGGGCCGAGTGCATCATAGCCAAGACTTTCCAAGGATGGCCAGGGTAGTTTCATACGCCCCGGGCACCCTTGACTCAACCGTGTACCTCGGCGCCTTGGTCATACTCTGCACTCCTTAGAACAGATTCTTAGTCGTCTAATCAGGGTATAACATTATATAATTAGAAATCCAAGATCCCTCTCCTGGATAGGTTTTCTTTAACCCCAACATCTGCATAACTCAGGTTCCAGCAGCGGTATAACCTTATCACTGAGTCATGTCAAGAGATACCCCCTTATATGACGCACTATTAGGTCTTACATTTGCCTCTTGCGAAATTGTATTCGTGAACTAAGGTGCACGCCATAAAGGTTCGTCCCATTCTATTAATCTCTGCGAAATGTTATTCGCGTTTCTCACGAGCATTGTAACTCTGATAAAATTTCATTTCTTTGATTTTCTTGTAAAATTTTGCAATTCTTTCAAACATAGTACTTTTTCAATTGCATTTTCTTTAAACAAATTCTGCGTAAGCTTCTTTAAATTTCATCATTTTACCTTTCTACTTACTATCTTCTGGTTCTGCTTTTCTGTAATGTTTTGCTATTTTTTCTTTATCTGTGTGCTGCTCGCCATTATATTCCTCTCGCTGCTCTATTGAATCAATCATCAATCTTTCACATCTCTGTCGTTGCTTGATGTTGTACTTCCAATTGCTCTTCTTCTCAGCTCTTTCCTCGCAAGATTTTATATCAATCTCATAACATTTCTTTTTTTCTCTCCAACCTCCCTTAATAACCCCAACACCATTAGGATGAGGAAATTTAACACACTGGTGGAAAGTAGATGCTACACCTAATATCCCATGTAGCCAAGGTCGGCCAATCAGGGCATTGTACGGTGATTCAATGTCGAAAACACAAAACAAGATCTTGGAAGTTATCCCTTTCAATGGAATCCGCATTTCAATTTCCCCTTTGGGTTTATATGTTGATGGAATTAGATCTCCGTCTCTTCCACCCTTGGTCTTATAGGTATGATAAAATAATATATCAACAGAGCTCCCTGTATCTATTAGAACTCTATTGATAGTCCAAGAATCTTCATTTTCGTTATCATTTTCTTCATCTTATTCTACTACTTGCTTGGGATTTATCTCTAACCTTACTACAATGGGTTATCATGCTGCTCACCAGGCTCTAGTACTTCTTGTGCAGTGAAAGATATAGTTTTCTTCTGCCATTCTTTTAATGGCGAGGCTCTCGCGATATTCAATATCTCCCTTCCATCTGTATCTCTCGCGAAGACCCTGCTTAGAACATTGTCATGGAAATCCTCTATAGTCTTGTGTGAATGCACAATGGAATTACAAAACAAATTCTTTGCTTTAGCCCCAACTTCTATTACGAATGATTCTGCTCCTTTTACAGTATTTACCCTGCGAATTTCTAGTGCTGGAGGCAATCGCTGAGATTGTGGATGTCCTACTAAAAAGTGGTTTAGATTTCCTTGGTCAATCATCCTTAAAATTATTCTCTTGACATTTCTGCAATCATTAACTGTGTGACCATGAAAGTGATGGTAAGGACAAAATTATTGGCTACGATTATTAGGATGTGGTTCTTTTCCCATATTCCATGGAGATGGTATATTTTCCATCAAAATGATAGCTTCCCAGATTTTTTCTATACTAGCATTTAGAGGAGGCATCTTAATTTCTTCCCATATGATCTTCTGATTCCCTTGGCTTCTAAAATTGTTTTGTCTCTGCCTACAATAAGTTTCTTGCGGCTGATCAAGCCTTTGAATTTTATTATTCCCACCGCGATTATAATAATTCTTCTCCCTTTCATCTTCTTCTTGATCTCGAGTGCCCATAGCTACCAACTTCTGCTGGTTATCAGTCTCCACTTTCTCTTGTTGTGTTTGCGAGCTGCTCACAACATTATTAATCATTTTAGGAAGTAAACTCCATTTGCTGCTGTTGATGGTGGAATTCTATTCAGGGATAAAATTGTAAAAGCCAAATTCTAAGCGGACGTCCTGCAAGGGATAAAGCCTTCATGCGGTGAATATTCTCACCATATTAATTCATTGGAGCATGTGCAACCATCCCTGAGAATTAAAACCTACCCAGAGCGGAGCATGTAGCAACCATCCAGATTTTCTGTAGGTTTGCAGCATTACAATTAATGCCCTGCTCAAAGCATTGTGTTCGACATGCAAACACCCGTAGGATACCTGACGGCGGGTTATATTAGCCCCGTTGAACGCATACAAGACTACCCATGTTAGTCTCACCTGCTGAAAACAAACTCAAAAATAGATCTCATCCGTCCAACTCCGCATGCATGGTTGGACGGCCTAGATCACGCGCGGGACCGAGTAGCGCGCACGCACATGCTCACCGTCGTCCCAACATTCCCCTCGCACCATCGACCTCACCAAAAGAGGTCGGAAAATGCCGGATTCGGTCGGATGTAGGTAACCGGTCGAAAACCCTAAATTAGGGTTTGCATCAAGTGGTCGCAGGCAGCCACTTTGAAACAAACGAACGGAAGCCAAAGGAAGGAGGGATTAGCTGGCCGACCACACCAGCATGTCCACTGTGGGCCCAGCTACACGGCCAACCAATCGGCCTCGAACGGTTGCAGACCAGCCATCTCGAAATTCGTGCCCAAAGGAAGCATGCACGCCCCCTTCTAATCTCGGCTATCCATCATCGCAGGCTGAAACGAGCGACTTAGATTGCTCTGATTGACTTCCAACAAGCATGGGCATGAAGAGTGGCGTCCCGCCTACCTGCTGGACCGATCGACCACTCCATGCACGCCTCCCAAGGATGAAAACCGTTAGGGTGAAAATGGAGGCTTGCAAGCCTTCCAAACCCTAATCCAACGGTTATTCCTCCATCAATCTCGTCCGTCCAAGTTCGCATGCTTGGATGAATAGCCTATGAAGGGAGTTAGGTGGAAAGCAAGGTATCACCGTGATCACCATCACCCACACTTCCCCATGGCATAACCGGCCAAGGTGGGTCCCGCTCATGCGACCTCCGAACAACGCCTGAACATAGCTAGTTGAGTCACTTCAACTTGCAATCTTTTCATCAAGGTTGTATAGGCTTCAAGCATGTTAAGCATATTTAATGCACCGCATGCATACAATATGCGCCTACAAACAACTTGATTATTTTACCTAGCACCGTTTGCTACCTTATGTGGGTCCCACGACTCACTCGAGACGTTAATCACGTCACAACTGGGGGATACAAACTGGGGTATTGGTCTGGCGATTTACAGCGTGCAGCGTGCAACAAGCCATTACAAGATCGTTTCAGGGAAACATGGGCGGTTAGCAATGATAGGAGAAGTGGGCGAGCAACCGTGTGACACTAACACACAACTCCACTTCCTCCATCACTCCACTTCCTCCACTTTCCTATAAGAGACGTGATGAAGGATTATCGACTTGTATAAATAGGTTATCCTCCCTATTTCCAACAACACAGAAAAAACCAAGTGTTAATACCATCGTATTCAACACTCAGAGCCTGCTCAACCTTCTGTTAACAAGTCATCAAATAGCCTTCACCTTCATACTCTCAACACCTTCTTCGCTTCCCTCCTTAAGATCAACCTCACAACCTTCACCTGTGACCAAAACAAATCTGGAACGGCCGTGTCTTCGGTTTAGGCCAGAATTGTACAGATTATCTCTCGAATCAAAAGTGCTCATCGTGCAGCACATTTATTGAAGGTTTAAATTCACTTCTCATCCACACACACCCAAAATTACCTAAACCTGCAGAAGTAGTTTTCTCCCACAAACAATTGGCGACCACAGTGGGAGGTTAATCTATTGGTTGTGAAGTCGATCTGTTCAATACCATTTCAATTTTCAAGAATGGTGGATCTTAGATCTGGATCAGCAACCAATCCCGAGGGAGGTAGCGCTGATATCCCAATTACTGGTGTCACTATACAACCCGCCAGTACAACCGACGTGTCCCTTGGAATTGCGTCTTCTACCACCAGTACCACCAGTACCACCGGAGCAGGAGCGGACATTCCAGTAGGTGTGACACCTCCCATTACGAGAGATAGAGCGGCTGCAAATTCAGGCATTTCCTCAAGCATGACACCTCCGTCCGTCACCAGAACGACTGCTACTCCCCCTTCAGGACGAGGATCTGGAGGACCCAAAGGAGGACAACCTCCTATCACCATGGTGGACTTGATGGAGAGATAAGAAACCCTCGTTAAAGCTCAGGCGGACATGGCAACCACTCATAAGGAGGTACTCACCTTCCTTAAAATATTAACCGATCGATTACCGCAAGAGTCGAGACAGCCCCAAGGGCCAACAAGAAATACGTTTAGCACACCTGGAGCAGGTGCCTCAGTTACGCAAGCCTACCTGAACGAAGAGTCTTATGTTGCTGACCACGCAAGATAAAGAGACTAGGAGCGTATCAGGGAAAGGAGCCGACCATCCAACTTTATTACACGGGAAGATCTGGAGAGACTCCTCCAAAATCGTGGAAAACAAAATCCGATGGACGCGCATCGACACCAACCTCCATATCCACAAGACGTGCAGCAGATTCCTCTTCCCAGGGGATACACCTCCCCTCAATTCACCCTTTACGATGGTACCGGTAATGCTCGTGAACACGTCTCTCTATTTTTAGAATCCTTAGGATAACACGAATACAATCACATTCTCCGCCTGAAGGAATTCTCCAATTCACTTACGGGGAGAGCCTATACGTGGTACAACAACATCGCACACGACATCATATCCAATTGGAGTGAGATGGTCAGCGGGTTTTACAAGAAATACTTCTTTGTATCTGAGAAAGTTACTTTCTCAGACCTGGGGAGAATCTCCCAACGGAACAACGAACATCCAAATGATTTTGTCAAGAGGTTCAGAACACAAGCGTTGGACTTCCATGAACCAAATGTCACAGAATGACAGCTGGTGGAATTATGCATCAACGGAATGATACCCATATATCGCGCCCTGCTGGAAAACTTGGGATTCCAGACGTTCTCAGAGCTCCATGAAGCAGCCAAACGTTCAGCCACTACCGCCCCAGCATTATTAGAAAGAACCAGGATCGTTCGGAGCGACGATTCACGAGATAATCGGGGAAACAGGCGCCTCATCAACAAGCAGTATAATACTGACCCTTCTGTCAGTGTAGTAAGCGAAGGCGGAAAGAGAAAAGCTCCAGCGGCGGCAGAACAACAACCCAAGCGTGCGGTTCAAACGCATAAAGCTTCGCCACGGACGAGAACAGGCAAGGATCCTGCGCAGAGCACCGAAGACACAGGCTTCCAAATTCCGATAAATGAAATAATGGAACTCTTGGAGGCATGTATTCAGGATGATGCTATCAAGCTACCTCCTATCAGACGTCCACCAACTGAGAAAGACATGGCAGACCCTAAGTACTGTCGTTATCATAGGTTTGTTCACCACCCAACTAAGGATTGCAACAAGTTGAAAGAAATCTTCAGGGAAAAGATAGCAGCAGGAGAGCTTCAATTGGAAAATGAAGGAGTTCACAGAGACCCTCTTCCTGTCCGAAGTTGCATGATCCCTGGAGACTCTGTGCGCAAGACTGCACAATCCATGATAGAATACCTGTGTGAAATTTTGTACCTTTCCAAGGTACAACGTCAAGATATATTCATGGCCCTCAACCGTATTATGTCAGGCAGGCGTTTGTACCCAGAAAAAGAAGTCGTTCCAGCATCTCAAGCCTCCTTGGAAGATAGCGCCAACAAAGGAAACTGGGGACTTTTGACCGTCGCCCATTTGAAAGATGTCAAGTTCGATAGCACATTAATCGATGCAGCTTCTGAATTCAACATCGTTACTATCAAGACCCTGCAAGCTGCGAAAATCTCAAAGCAGGAGGCTACCCGTGGTTCGACTGTGATCAAGATCCCAGCAAGAGAGTTTGTGGATGTCTACGGATACATTGACCTTGATGTCAAGATCGGTAACACTCCAACACAAGCCAGATTCCATATAATTAAGGAACATCCAGATTACGACATGATTCGGGGCGCCCGTGGGTACACAAGGCGCATTCCTTACCAATCTCAGTACTTGGAAGAATCTCCAACAAGCCAGCTCCGATGATTTTCAACAAACCTTGGAGACTCGAAGACTGCCTGTTGCCTCCATACCAACAACTCACAAGCATAACGCAACTCCCTGGTGAAATCCCTTCATCCTACGTCAAGAGATTCCAAGCCCAAGTAAGTCTCATTGAACAACCCTCTTTGCAAGTAGTGGATAATTGTCCTGCTGGACCACAGGGGACTGTTTCACCTGACAGGCGGGCCACCACCAAGAGATGTGAATGGAGTGCTGGCCCCTTTAAGCGCTTCACCAAAAGTTTGGAAGCAGTCAAGAACGACACGTGTCAGAAGCAAGCTGTTATACCAAGTCCAAATCTGTTTCAAATCGGAGATATGGTAGCAAAGGTAACCACGTTCCAAGTTGGAAACATGGCAGTAAAAATAACTGCCCAGCCTGATATGCCTGCAAAGGAAGAGGAAGTATTCTTAGTGGCAGATGTTATCTTGGGTGGTTACTGCAAGATCATCAATGCAGACAAACTCGAAGGTGTGGTTGTTCACTCACGATGGCTCAAGCCCTACCTCACTTTAAGACACGACATCACCTCTCTAATACCCCCGGGGGGATTCCTCCAACAATTTTCCTTTTCACAATATTTGTAATTCCTTCAAAATGATGGCATCGCTTGCCTTCATACGTATTAGGGTTTCAATATTTCTTCAAGTAATCAAGATTTCATTCCTTTTATAATTTCTCATAAAATCACACAAATTTATGAGTCACCTTCAAACCACCATTAACCAGAAAGAAAACCCTAAATCCTCATACCAAATATTCATACCAGCCTGGTAATATAGGAGGAATAAAACATGTAAAAAGGGGAGGAGGAAGGTATCCTACATGATCTACTTCAACAGAGACAGACTCACGTCAGGGGGCACAAGCAGAAAAATATGCATGTTCGAAAGCAACATTGAATAAAACTTTGTTCAAGACAAGCAAGCAAAGAAGAAAACTTCAAACTCAGCCGCCACTGAGTATATAAAAAAAAAACTACGAAGAAGAATAATAGGGAAACTCAATTGCTGGTTGCGTCTTCATCACTGTTGGGATCCACATCTTATGCCGCTTTCTCCAGAGACGCCTCAACTTCTTCTTCGGGCACAGCAGCTACCGCCTCAACATCTTCAGCATGCGTATCTTCTGCACCTTCTACAGAATCCATTGCAACCTTGGAAATCATGCCAATCACTTTCGGACGTTCAGTCTCATCAGTATCAGGGTCAAGGATTATCACACCACCACGTATTGGGTAATCACACTTCCCATCACCCGCAGGACGTTCGTGTTCAACCCTCCGTCTCTTCAACCGAGCCGCAAACCTTTCAGTTCTCGAGATTACTGGTGTTTGTGACGCCTCGCGTTTCCACTTCGCTCGCAACGCTTCTTTATGTCTTTGTTTCTCCTCCTTATCGATTGCAACTGAAAGAGCATGGAGCCGCCCCCTGACAATGGTTAAATGCAAGACATACATTCCCTGTACTGCATGGCTGACTTCACGAAGTGGCGAATCAATTTTAGCCATCACCTCCTCATGTGCGTTAGCTTCTGGTTTATCAACTTCAAAACTTTTTTCTGAAGAAGCTGCAGAGTGATCATCACCAACTCCTTTCATGATGTACTGCAAAAAAGAGAGGAAGATAAGTTAAAGCGGCACATAAAAAGTATTCTAATCACAACTATCGCCAATCGTTTAAGAAATCAACGTGTGGAGCAATACCTGAGATGTTGAATAAGACGATCGCTTAATGAGAAGAATACAGAAAAACTTCATTATATGCTTCACGATCCAACAAGATCCCCAGGAGAAAAGAAGTCCACCTTTGCCTCTTTCTGAGGCTGTTGAGTCGGGATTGTGATCAACAATGTTTATAGAATGCACGATGCTTTCTAGGCATATGAGAAGGAACAAAGAAAGAGGAATGCCAAGGTGGATCGACCCACCAAGCTGTATTTCCCCAGCCGAGCTTTACCATTGGAAGGATCAACTCAACCGGCTCCAAGGCATTTAACACACATGACATACCTTCTCCCACGCGGTAAACATGTATTTACTCTGACTTTAGTTATTTTTGTATGCAAATTATCACCATCTCATGCCTACCCTACAATAGTGTAACCATTGCATGCTAGGCATGGGACTTAATGTTGATGGTGGAATTCTATTCAGGGCTAAAATTATAAAAGCCAAATTCTAAGCTGACGTCCTGCAAGGGATAAAGCCTTCATGCGGTGAATATTCTCACCATATTAATTCATTGGAGCATGTGCAACCATCCCTGAGAATTAAAACCTACCCAGAGCGGAGCATGTAGCAACCATCCCGATTTTTTGTAGGTTTGCAGCATTACAATTAATGCCCTGCTCAAAGCCTTGTGTTTGACATGCAAACACCCGTAGGCTACCTGACGGCGGGTTATATTAGCCCCGTTGAACGCATGCAAGACTACCCATGTTAGTCTCACCTGCTGAAAACAAACTCAAAAATAGATCTCATCCGTCCAACTTCGCAGGCATGGTTGGACGGCCTAGATCACGCGCGGGACCGAGTAGCGCGCACGCACATGCTCACCGTTGTCCCAACATTCCCCTCGCACCATATACCTCACCAAAAGAGGTCGGCAAATGCCGAATTCGGTCAGATGTAGGTAATCGGTCGAAAACCCTAAATTAGGGTTTGCATCAAGTGGTCGCAGGCAGCCACTTTGAGACAAACGAACGGAAACCAAAGGTAGGCGGGATTAGCTGGACGACCATACCAGCATGTCCACTGTGGGCCCAGCTACACGTCCAACCAATCGGCCGCGAACGATTGCAGACCATCCATCTCGAAATTCGTGCCCAAAAGTAGCATGCACGGCCCCCTTCTAATCTCGGCTGTCCATCATCGCAGGCTGAAACAAGCGACTTAGATTGCTCTGATTGACTTCTAACAAGCATGGGCATGAAAAGTGGCATCCCGCCTACCTGTTGGACCAATCGGCCACTCCATGCACGCCTCCCAAGGCTGAAAACCGTTAGCGTGAAAAGGGAGGCTTGCAAGTCTTCCAAACCCTAATCCAACAGTTATTCCTCCATCTATCTCGTCCGTCCAAGTTCGCATGCTTGGATGAATAGCCTAGGAAGGGAGTTAGGTGGCAAGCAAGGTATCACCGTGATCACCATCCTCCACACTTCCCCATGGCATAACCGGCCAAGGTGGGTCCTGCTCATGCGACCTCCGAACAACGCCTGAACATAGCTAGTTGAGTCACTTCAACTTGCAATCTTTTCATCAAGGTTGTGTAGGCTTCAAGCATGTTAAGCATATTTAATGCACTGCATGCATACAATATGCGCCTACAAACAACTTGATTATTTTACCTAGCACCGTTTGCTACCTTATGTGGGTCCCACGACTCACTCGAGACGTTAATCACGTCACAACTGGGGGATACAAACTGGGGTATTGGTCTGGCGGTTTACAACGTGCAGCGTGCAACACGCCATCACAAGATTGTGTCAGGGAAACATGGGCGGTTAGCGATGATAGGAGAAGTGGGCAAGCAACCGTGTGACACTAACACACAACTCCACTTCCTCCAGCACTCCACTTCCTCCACTTTCCCACGAGAGACGTGATGAAGGCTTATCGACTTGTATAAATAGGTTCTCCTCCCTATTTCCAACAACACAGAAAAAAACCAAGTGTTAATACCATCGTATTCAACACTCAGAGCCTGCCTGCAACATTTGCTAGCCTGCTCAACCTTCTGTTAACAAGTTATCAAATAGCCTTCACCTTCATACTCTCAACACCTTCTTCGCTTCCCTCCCTAAGATCAACCTCACATCCTTCACCTGTGACCGAAACAAATTTGGAACGGCCGTG
This sequence comes from Papaver bracteatum, assembly GCA_023529315.1. Taxonomy (NCBI): domain Eukaryota; kingdom Viridiplantae; phylum Streptophyta; class Magnoliopsida; order Ranunculales; family Papaveraceae; genus Papaver; species Papaver bracteatum. The sequence goes on along the minus strand of JAJJWX010002605.1, from coordinate 4,919,574 downwards.
TCTTCGGTTTAGGCCAGAATTGTACAGATTATCTCTCGAATCAAAATTGCTCATCGTGCAGCACATTTGTTGAAGGTTTAAATTCACTTCTCATCCACACACACCCAAAATTACTTAAACCTGCAGAAGTAGTTTTCTCCCACAAACAGCTGCGACTGAACTTGTATTCGCGATTTGATATGATTCCATCTCATTTTGTTTCTCCTCCAAAGCAATATACTCTTCTTGTAGCTCTCACAGTTCAGTCATAGTGATTGTATTCTTGACTCTGAAAATCTGTATGTATAGCAAATTGGTCGCGAACATTGCATTGATATAAGACAAGATAAGATATCTCTCGTCTACTCTTCCTGCCATCTCACCACACATTGTCTTCCATTTTATGGTTAAATGTTTCAGACTCTCGCCAACCCTCTGTTTCAATCCAAATACATCTTCAATACCCGGCCGCAATGAATTGTTGCTTATATATGCTCCCAGAAATGTGGCTTGTAGATGATCAAAAGAAGTGATAGTGTTTTTTTGGCAATCCCTCAAACCATTTTAGCGCCTCGCCAGTTAAGCTAGATGCAAAATACTTGCACAATACAGCATCATGATTCTCCCATTGCAACATACACCTAACATAAGCCTTAACATGTTGTACATCACAGGTAGTTCCATCAAAAATGCTAGTTAATGCTGGTAAATTGCACTTTGGAAGTATTCCTATTAATTGTACTTCTTGAGTGAATGAAGTTCTCACAGCTTCTTCATTAGCTTCATCAAGTTGCCTTCTACCTCCTTCTCTTCTGTTATTTATTATTCCACTCATCTCTGCTAATTCTCTTAAAATTTGCTCATTCTCCATCGAATTTGGTTCTATCGGTCTTTTTAATGCAGCTTCCCTTCTCCTGCGTTCATGTGCCTCTTATCTTGCGAGATTTTGTGTGTCTTCATCTACACCCACATTTCTTATTCCGCGATCTTCTGCTTCACTTTCTTCTTGCAATCGCAGCTGAACTTCTCTGCGAATATCTTCATTTCTCATCATTTCTCTTCGCTGTCTTTCTATTCTCCTTTGTATTCTATCATACTCTTCCTGGATATTATTATTATAACGATTTTGTGTACGTCTCCTCTCTCTATTTTCATGGTTATTCTGTCGTACTGCCTCTTGGAATTCTTGTTCTTCTACTTTTGCCCTTAATCTTTCTCTTTCGCGAGCTAGTCGTGCTTGTTCAGCATAATGTCTCTCAATTTCTTCCTCAATTATTCTTCTATTCCTTTGAATCTCTCGCCCATGTAATATCCTCCTACCCTCTTCTGGATTATCTTCGTCATTTTGGTTGTCTCTCCCCTCTTGATTTCTGTTGTTAAATCTATCAGCCAAATTTTTGCCACGCGGATCATGGCGATCTCCTATTACCTCTTCTTCTCCATGACGTTGTTCTTCATTTGGATTTTGCATTTCCTCCTGGATATTTCCTCTAGCATTTCTTATTGGAGAATTTTTCCTTAATTATTCTCTTAATGATCATGAATTCGATCTAACAGTACTTCTTGATCTTCTATTTTGCAACCTCAACTTCTCCATTCTTAACTCATGATTTTGTCTTGTTAAATTTTCACGTTCTTCCGCCTCAAACCTTCTTTCCCTTTGTATTCTTTGTCTTGGATCACCTGTTGTTTCATTTTTGCCTTCTCCATGAATTAATCCTTCAATCACTCCTTGATTTCTTTCTTTTCTTCTTCCGTCCATTAATTTTTGATCTCCTATATCTTCCATCGAATCCGACCTCCAAGTATGCACACTCACTCTATTATAATCCACATTTCTATTTTGTATCGGTGTTTGTCGATTAGGTTTTGGAATTTGATCTTCTCCTTCAATCCTTGTTCTATTTCTTATTGTTCTTATCCTTGAAGATTCTCCTAATTCATTTGTTTCTTCTCCTGCAAGTCTTTTACTCCTCCTTACAGTTGTTGGTGGTTCTGATGTATTTCTTCTTCTTCTAGCCATTTCTTCAACTCTAATAATTTCTTCAAATCCTCAAATTGTAATTAGAGATTTTTTAGCTTGATTCTCCCTATTTCGGGAGCCAAAATGTAGTTGCAGTATTTCCCACACTACACCCTTGTTAATATTTTGCTATAATCAACTCATAGTTGAAGATGAAAAACGACACTTTATTATTTTGGTTTCAGAAATGTTTACAGAAATGGAAGAATTCAAGATTACAACTATTCTCTTGAAGTTTCTCTCTCCTCAAGACTATCTTAACTCTCAAAAATACATCATCCTTTTCTGGACACATTGAGTCTATATTTATAGGGTAGTTACATAGTGGATGACAGCTAAGTTTTCCTCTTATTTCGGGTTGATTCTGCGATTGTACCACGATAATTACAATGTTAAATCTCGCAGATTTTGTAACCATCGCAGGATAAACATAATTTTCTCTAGTTTTCTTCACTCGTCATTTATTGCGTCGCTCTTTTGACTTCTTTTGTGACACTCGCAAAGTATAGCTGATGATCTTGCGGTGATGCTCGCTGGGAAGTGTTGTTAATCTCGCAAGAATATCGTTGTGGTGATATTCTGGTCCTACACTTATACATACCCTCAGTCTTATAACCTTTCCCCACATAATCCTTACCCTTAGTTACAACACATTTCCCAGATTCTATTACAATTTTAAAACCCATATCATCTAACACACCACAAGAAACAAGATTTTTGCAGATGTCCGGAACATGAAGAACTTCATTCAATGTGAAAGTCTTGCCAGAAGTGAGCTTGAGACCAACTTTGCCTTTTCCTACAACCACAGCTGCAGATGAGTTACCCATATAGAGTTTCTCTCTTTCCCCTACCTTACTGTAGGAGGTGAACACATCTTTATTTCCACAGACATGTTTGGTAGCATCAGAGTCTACCCACCAGTCTCTCACATTTGTTACCAGATTTACTTCAGACACCGTGCCAGAAAATTCATCTTTGTTGTTTTCAACCAAATTATCATTATTTTTCATTTTAAGGTCCTTAAGGTTTCTACAGTGAACCGCCATATGGCCAGGATTTCCACACGCATAGCAATCACCCTTAATAATTTTATTAATGCTAGATTATGGTCTTTGAAACATACCTTTCTTGCCATGGGGTTTCTAGGAGTTGTTTTTATTTTTATCACCTTTTTCAGCATTAGAACCTTTGTGTTCAGTCACATGAGCTTTGTTAGACATGTCCCTTGCAGAAGATACATTTTTGTCCTTGGAGCACAACAATTCTTCAACTTGAATATTCTTACCCAAATCAACCATAGTGACTTCACCAGTTTCATGTCTCAGTTTCTTCTTTTACTTAGACCAGGAAGAAGGAAATTTCTCAATGACAGCGGACACTTGAAAAGTTTCATCAATCACCATACCTTCCGCAAGAATTTCATTAATAATTTGCTGGAATTCAAGGAATTGATCAACCACAGATTTTTCATTCGACACTTTTAAATTCCATGAACCTAGCTACCAAGAATTTTTTACTTCCAACAGTTTCAGCTTGGTATTTTGCCTCCAAAGCAGCCCATAAATCAAAAGCAGAAAAGTTCTCCTTAGCATTGTAAAAGTCATACAAAGCATCCTCTAAACAATTCAGAATATGATTTTTAGCCATGTAGTTATTCCTCTTCCAATCTTCTAAAACAGACTCACTACCAGCATCATTCAAGGATTCATCAAAAGGTTTCTGAACATAAGAATCCAGTTCATGGTAACTCAGAAAAAATAACATTTTCGACTACCACCTCTTAAAGTCTTTCCCAGAAAATTTAGCAGGCCTTTCAACACCGTTCTTACCCATTATTACAGACAGAAAAGAACTATCGTGTTAAGATTGTTGCAACTGTAACAATAAAACACTAAAAGAAGATGTGAAGATGTTAGAAATAAATTTCTGAAAGGGAAATAAACACTCAATTTTGACAGCAAACATAGGACAAAGTCACGTGTTCAACGCACTGTCCTTAACATGATAGTTGACCAATACGCCTCAAGAATGAGTGATGCCTATACCTCGTGGTCAAGTCGTATCCAGGATAAGACTGCCCGTTGCAAGCACTGTTAGCACTACAGTACTTTCCCACTCTTACGAACTCAACAACAATGGCACAAAGAATTGAAAATACCACACAGGGGGGGAGACGAAAAGAAGAGGATAGTAGCTCTTTTGGACACAAATTGGAATGAAGGACTCGAGGGGTTTTTATAGCAGAGAAGGGAGAGGTGTAATTATAGCACATTAATGAGAGAATCAATCAAAATTAAATTCGAATTAATTCAGAATTTTTCCAAACGGTATTAAAACGTTCATGCACATAAATGAAAATATTCTCGCCATAACGTCCATGCACATAATGTCGACATGAGGAAAAACGGAAAGAAAATAATGTCGACATTAAGAAAATATTCTCGCCAGGTCAAATCCCCCCCCCCCCACCCCACAATTAAGACAAAATTTATTTTGATTTTAAAATATTTTAGGAAATAATTTTAAAAAAAATTGTCAAAAGATAAGTCTTGGTTCTTCTAAGTTCACGACGCAAGCACGAGCCCGAGCCCAACGACGCAAGCCCGAGCCCAAGCCATAGTGAAACAATTTTTTTTGCCCCACCCATTCCACCCACATTGTCTTACTAACTATCCATAAAGGAATAGTTATATTGTGGAACTCCTCTTTAGTTATACCCAATGTGGGACTAAAAGATCTATTTCATTCACTCATAAGAAAATGAGCAAGTACCCTTTGAGACTTATAGGTCCTAAGTTCCATTCCTACCAAGACCATAAAATCAAAACATTAAAAACTCATTTTCTCCAACATAAAATTATCTCACGTACCCGCGCATGAAATTCATATTGTACATTACAACAATAAGTCTAGTTTCAATTTCTCAATACCTTACATGAAACTCGGTTCATTCAATATTGATCACCAATACATCACAAAGCAAGTAATAATCATGGGTTTTTAACTACATCCATGATTAAATGTTATTACTAAATTATATACAATGTAATTATTCAACCTAATATCAAGAATGTCAAGATTATCAAAATTAAAAAAAAAAATTGCATTACAAACCTTATAAGCTAAATGACTTACCTTTGATGATTTTATGGATGGAATTTGAAATTGAAAGATGCAATGAAACCACCTGTAAGTATGAAACAAACCCTTTCAATTTGATGGCATACAGTAGAACCTCTGTAAATTAATACTCGCTAAAATAATAATCTCGCTAAAATAATAAAATTTCTTAGTCCCTTCTTGGGCTTATAGTGATAAAATAATAATTTCGATAATATAATAATTTAATACGTTTCAAAAATCTCCCTTAAGTATTTATAGGTCCCAAATATTATATAAATTAATAATTACTAATAAGAAAATTGAAAAGTTTTTTATACGTATCAAACTTTAGGGAACTATGAATCAATAGTTGCTTGTTATTCTTTGAAGTTCAAATCTAATTATATTTCATCCCTAATAGTTCGTAATGCACTCATAAGACCCGTAGTTGCATAATTATATTGCAACAAATTATATTCTAATGAACGAATATCTAATTTTTTTTAGTCACTTCAAATTTTAAATCGTTCAAATTAAATGAATCGAATTTTACCTATTGATAACGATTTAAAATTATAGTTATCAGTAGGAAATATTCTCTAAATTAATATATTATTAAGAACGGGCCCAAGCTCAGCTGGTCATCCCCGTTCCCCGAAGTTTCATGCGTTCCAGGAGGTCACAGGTTCAAGTCCCCAATGGCGTAATATTGCAGGAATTAACATGGAAGGTAGTGTTAGTTTGCCCCCCTTGTGACACAATCTCGCCCCCCCCCCTCCCGCTTCGGCTCCCCTTGGCAAGGTTACCCATGAGGCTCGCTGGTAGGTTAGCACATCAACCTGTTCAATTAATGTAGTAGTATGTCGTTGGAGCATAGCTTGTTAGGCTTCCAACTAGTTTCATGTAATAATATTAATAAAAAAATAAACCATAATTATAATAATTATTAATTTATCGATAATTTAATATCTCTTTAAATTAATAAAATTTAGTGGTCCCAAAGCTATTAAATTATAGAGGTTTAACTATAGTTCATCGTAAAACACCTTCAACATCAAAATGAGCCAAAAAAATTTATGAGGTATTAGATTAGAAGCGGAAGAAAGAAAAAGAATGGAAGGGAAGCTGGGATGCACGGACCCACCGATTTTGGTAGCAGTGTCCGCGTCCGACTCACGTCGGACGCAGGACGCGCGTTTGACGCTGACACGACGCGTGTCCGACGCACCAAATACGCGTCCGTAGCGTCCTTTTGGACGCCTTTGATGACTTGGGTTTGAAGCATTTTTTTTTCCATTTTCATTTAAACTTCTTTCTTTATTTTTACTATTATTAACTAAAAGAAGAAAGACAAACATTTAGATCAATCGTGTAACTCTTTATTAGGATTTTGTAATTGGAAATACATCACATATACCCTTGGTTAGGCATGTGTTGTTCTAAGAATGCAATTTGATTGTGCCATGTGTTTAATAGTGATTGATTGCTTGACCTTCGGCGTGTATAAACAAACGATCTTTCATTTTCTTTTGAAATTTATACATATGTAGCATTATTTTCTAATTTTTAGAATGGAAATACTTGATTATACTTGCTGTATACATAATTATATATATAAATAATATATGTATATATATATAAATAATATATGTATATACGCGTCCGCGTCCTAGTTTTTTGAGAATTTTGTAGTGTCCGCGTCTGATGCAGGGGGACGCGGGACACACCTCTGACACGGATTAGACGTGTGTAAGACGCAGCACGTGCGCGTCCCACGTGATTCTGATGACGGACGCACATTTTATCACACAAAAATGAACGCTGGAAGAGAGTTTCGAACCAGCAACCTCAAACTCCTTTTCTGAGACCAAACCGCCGCACCACCACTCGTTTTTTGATGTTATTTGTACATATTTTTGATTTATACATTATTTACATTATTGCATTCCCTGATTAATAAAGTTAATCAAATCCTAATTTAGATTTGCATAACATATTTATTTTTTGTACATGAAATTTGTACTTACATATATGTATAATATTTTATTTATATATTTATATATACGTGTCAGCGTCCTAGTATTTTTAGTATTTGATCGTGTCCGCGTCAGCATCGTGTCATGTCCGCGTCGCCGCGTCTATGCAGCCCAGAAGGGAAGTGAAGGATTCGCGCATTCCTTGTTTGGAAAAACCCCAAAGTCCCGTCAAAAGGTCAACCCATTCGCCTCGAGGTTCCGTATTGTACTATTTTGACAGAAAATTATTTCCCCTCACCAAAAGTCGGGTTGCCGTAGTAGATGGTTTTCCTCTTGGTCTTGGTTTGGCTTTATGGCCAACAGAAACCCCTTAATAATGCTTTTCCATAGCTTTGTTTTATCGAAGTCTATTTTGTTGCTCTTTTATTATTCATTCATGGTGAAGGATATGTTGTTTATACAACTTATCTTCTTCACAAAGCCTCGTGATTTCTATTGGCTGGAGACGAAACATTGTTTTTACAACCCGTTTACACGTCACAAACCCAAGTGACATCTGAAAATGAAATAAAGACATCTGAAAATGAAAATGAAAATGAAACAGAATCTTTCATCGTGGAATACAACTGCCCCTCGTCACGAGTAATAGGTTCTATCTTTTGGATCAGAGTTCTGTTTTAGAACCCTGAAGCTGCCTCCTAACCAATGCAGTATAGATTCCGTCTTTGTCAAGAAGCTCCTCATGGGTGCCGCTTTCAACTATCTGACCGCCCGATATAACTGCGACTGTGTCGGCGCTTTTAACAGTTGAGAGCCTATGAGCTATGACCAAAACGGTTCTGCCTTTCATTAAAGACTCCATAGCATCCTGTTGAACATCACAAATGAAAATGGTTATGCATGAAGTCTTTAACTTGAAAGAAAATACGGATCACTTCACTGACCAGTTCCGGAGGAATTTATGATAACACCCATCTAAACTTACTTGAACTAGGTATTCACTCTCAGCATCAAGAGCACTTGTAGCTTCATCTAAGAGGAGAATGCTGGGGTTCATCAAAAGTGCCCTCGCAATTGCAATCCTTTGTTTTTGTCCACCAGATAACCTCAACCCACGTTCTCCGACAAAGGTTTGATACTTTTCAGGAAATTTGGATATGAATTCATGAGCATTGGCCATTTTCTACAGTTCTCAGCCAGCGAGATCGGATAATTAGAGAATAAGCTGTTGGTGACTGATGATTGTGGAGAAAGTGGTGATTGAAATGCTTACAGCTGCATTTTCTACATCGGCACTGCTAGCTTTGCCATCTAATCCATATGCAATGTTTTCCTCAACCGAGCAATTGAAAAGAACTGGCTCCTGACTCACTATGCTAATCTGCACATTTAGAGCAAAGAGAAAAGAATAAAGACGCAGTAGATGATGAATGAAGAATCAGCCAACTTTTATGAATTTCTTATTGAAAAATGAAAAAAAACAAAGAAGCTTACCTTTCTGTGGAGATGTTTATGTGAAACATCCACCAAGGGGACCCCATTTACCAGAATCTTTCCCTTAAGAGGGTCATAAAACCTCTCGATTAAGTTTGCAATTGTGGTCTGCAGTGAACGAACAAACAAACAATGCTGAGCACTGCTAACGCAGAATTAAATTCCATACCAGAAGGTAATGGAAGTCATGATAGTTGGATACTGAACAAAGGGAAAGATCTTTTACTTTTCCACCACCACTTGGACCAACTAGGGCAACTTTTGAACCAGAAGTCAGCTTTAATGTGATTCCCTGTAGTACATAGTGTTGGTTAGAATAAATCACAAAGCGATTTTCGTTTCGCAATTTACTTATTAAACACACTCTTCTTTCCCCTTAGCATATGTCAATATTAAAGCAAACCATGAGTTCTCATGTAAGTTTTAACGGTACCTTACGGTACTATGACCTTCAAGAGTGCAAACCGTTGTCAATAAGAGCTACTAAAGCAATAAAATATGTGTTACTACCTTTAAGACCATATGAGTAGGTCGAGATGGATAAGCAAACCAGACATCATTTATCTCCACCTCTCCATCTTGATCTCTATCCAGCATAAAATTTTCATATCAGTTTTAACGAAAATCACCAAGACTTGTCCAAATAAGACTATGAAGCAACTTTCAAAACTTATTACTTGGAGAGATGTTGCTAGACTGAGAAATAGTTTAAGAAATCAACCAAAAAGTAAATGTGAAGGCCATGCAACTAACCCAAAAGGACACTTTTCTCCCGATTTTGCCATAGATGAGACACGATCTAGAAGTTGAAAGACCCTTCTACTTGCTCCTGTAGCCTTCATTGCTGCTGAATATAACCCAGATAGACCAGATACAGCACTTCCAACTGTGGTTTGAAAAGGTTAGAGAGGGTTGAATGAAGTTTCTTTTTTAGAGGTTAAAAAACCAGCCTATCTATGCAATTCATGCTAGCTTTAAAATAAATTTCATAGAGAGAAAAGTACGTACCAGTAAGACTATAGAGAATGAAAGATGTGAGAGCGCCAGTTGTCATGGCACCATTGATTGCCAAATTAGCACCATAAATTACAACTACAGCAATTGATAACGTGGATGCTGCATTAAGTCCTCCAGAGAAGAGACCAACTACTTTCTGTAACAAAACACCACAGAAAGCTAAGCAACAAAAATAGAGAAGTTCACAAAACCAAAAGGTAGCAACTTACAGCTTGACTTAGTCCAAGTTGCAAGGTCTCGTCCACCTTCTTGGAGTAACGTGAGATCTCATAGTCCTCTTGAGCAAAAGATCTAACTGTGCGTATAGCACCAAAAGATTCCTAGAAATAAAAACTTCAACATTTCTTAGAAATGTTAAGTATAAGAAACATTTTTGAAATACAACATTATGAATATAATAAATGTCAGAAAGTAGGTTAAGGGACCTCAGCAATTGATGCAGCTACTGCAGCTGCAGCTTGAGTCTTATGGGAAAGCTCACGAAGGTAACGCCCAAACTGGCGAACAGCTACTGAAATAACCGGCACAACAACCAGAGCCAACACTATACAAGCACAACACATAGCGAGTTATTTAACCGTTTTTTTTTTTGTTAGGTTCTTTTACACTTCTTCTTGAAACAGAAACTTACATGTTAGCTTCCATGATGTTGTAAACATGAAGCCAAGACCAATACATGCAGTGGAGACATTTCGAAGGGCCTCGGAGAGATTGGTAGTTGCAGCATTTTTTATGATCTGGGTATCCTCAGATAACCTACTTAGGAGCTCTCCAGTTCTTGTAACATCATAGAAAGCTATTTCCTAAAAATCCATCCAAAAAAAAAAGAAGAAGAGAAAATCTAAAAACTAGGCAAACGCTCAATCTAAGAATCTAAAAATTATACACTATGTTCAGATTTAAGAGGTAACTAATAAGGATTCGAAGCACTTACTTGGCTAACTAGGTGACTGAATAGATTCTTTCTGAGACGAGCAACAACCCTTTCGCTAGCAGAAGAGAACAACCATGCTCGAAGTGCTGTACAAGTCGAACTAAACAGAAGCCAGTGGGTAAACTTGGATAGCCAAAACTGAGAGTATCGAGAATTCATGTACAACTATACAACAGCATCGATATGAATTCTTCATACTCACCCAATTAAAACGATGAACACAATACTTAAGATAGTATCCTTGACAGCTTCCCTAGCTTCTGATTGCTTTTCAGGAGTACTGATATCTCCAGATACAATATCTATTATCCTTCCACCAAATTTTGGCTGCCAAACAACATTATAACAACAAACCACATTAAATTTTAGAAACAAGACTAAAAGTTATAGAGCATAAAACCTGATCTCTAAAATTAGAGATACCTACAATCAAAATATTGCTTGTAGAAGCTATCAACAAAAAAATAGTAGCTAGGACCAGTTTCCCCGCATCAGGCTTTGCCTACAATTAACAACCAAATGCTCAACAACACATCATACAGCAGCAAACTGTCTACAATTCTAATGAAACAAGAGCGGATAAGCCAGGTACTTACCAGCAGAACCACTCTACTAAATCGAACATTTCCAGCCTGAATTTCCAAAATAAGCCATAATAACATTTACACCAAACACCTTCCATCAATGCAGAATTCATTAAAAAAAAAAAAAAAAAGGTCATAAGTTCAAAAATAGAAAAGTAATTTAGAAACACCTGGACAGCATCACCATGCTCAAGATCAGTCTGAGGATTATCTGAAGACTGCTGCTCATCATTGTTCTTCTTCTCTACCTATACAAAGTACATGAAAAATGATTCAAACACAAGGTCTAAACATGGAATTTGCAAATTAACCAAAGAACTGCAAATTAGAGCGTGTAATGGCGGAAAAGGGTTATAAAACCTTTTGACTCAAAAGAGGTGTTGTTTCACTTGCGGAGGAACCCATGGTTGAGCCAAATAGTCGAACAAGAGAACTTCAATCCACAAGGATTTTAGCTAAACAATCCAATTCTCCGGGAAGTGAATGAAAGCAGAGTATCTATATGGGGTAGGTGATGAAAAAAAAGGAAATGAATGGTTAAAAGACAAGACAAAACGTCCTTCTTGAGATCAGTGAAATTGGAAAGCTTCGTCTTTTACGGGAGCGTCTAGGGGTGGACCAATGGGTGGTGTACCAATGGTGGACTATGAAGTGGCCACCCCTCCACCACAGGATCTTTAGGGGTGGGTTTTTTAAGTAGTGGAACCCTAATATCCTAATTCAACGTGTAGAAAATTGGTCCGTCAAATTGGTACACCCATTTGGTCCGCCCTTAGCTTTTTCCGTCTTTTACAGAAGTCCAAGTCAGTCAACTGGAGTATTATTTTTCTGACAAAAAGTGGCTTTAGATGGGTTTTGTTATCTTGTCCAACCATGTACAAGATAAGAGCAATCATTGGCCTTGTAAATGATAAAAAAACAATAAAAAATTATGAGAGATAATATATTTTGTACTAGAGAAAACAAATGTTCATAGATTTTTTGAATTTTTCTTCATAGAAGTGCAAACTTTACCTTCTCCAATACAAAATACATTATCTCTCATAATTTTTTATTGTTTTTTATCATTTTCAAGACTAATGATTGGCTCTTATCTTGTGCATGGGTGCACAAGATAACAAAACCCATTTCCTTTCTACCGTGTGGAGATGGCGCCCACTACAAACCCAATATACTTCACAAAGATCTTATTAAGAATATTCCCCAGCTTACACCTGACTCGCGAACCAAATCTGACTCAGAAGTCTCGTTTGTTTTTTCATTTTCCTACATTTTGATTTAACTAGTTGTTCACCCGTGCGATGCACGGGTCTATTTCTTGCTTACCTATATAATTGAGGATGATTGTACCGAGGACTTTTGAGTTGGTTCAATCCATAAAGAACACAAATTATTTATATTATACGAAATACCACTTCATAATAATATATCAGGTTGAAAAAATCGGAACATCTTGGAACCCAAACATATACTAAAATAAAAACAAACACCTAAATTTTTTTTTATTAACTTGTACTCCCTCCGTTCCTTTTTAATATGCTGGTTTCTATAAATAAATGTTTTAAAATAATAGGCTGGTTTCCTAATTGGGAAAGTCAAATGTTACTTTAATTTTCTGAGACCACTTTTCTCTTAACTTATTTTGATGACAAGTGTCATGTGGCCCATTTCACTTTACTTCTTTTGCTGACAAGTGTCATGGGGACCATTTCACTTCACTTCTTTTATTGACAAGTGTCATGATGACCACTTTCAATTATTAGTTCTCTTAATTTCCTTAATTTTCTCTAAAAATAAAACCAGCCTATTAAAAAGAAACGGAGGGAATAGTATCTAACAACCTACCAAACAGTTAATAGACATAAACTATATTACCTAAAAAAAAAAACAATTTAAGGTGCGTGATAAGGATTAAAAAGAAAACTCTACATAAGTACCCCAAAGCTCCAAATTTGAAGTCAAATAAATTTAATCTTCTATTAACCATTTTTATGCCCGTGTCAGTGCTTCGAGAATAATACAATCTATGGATCTGGAATTGGCATGAATGTGTGACACACAATGGTTTTGATATATTCATCTGGTAAATCATTTTTATTGATGTTAGTAATTTTTTATTTTGATGGTTCATTAGATATATTTGAGAAGCCATTTTCATTCTTATCGAAAGCTCCCAATCTCAAGTAGAATCCAGCATTATATAAGCAATGTGCCGAACACCTGTCCATGATGCGTAGCAAAGCCATTTTAACTGGAAATTAACATCTAGTCCATAAAATACTTGTGCAAAAAATTTATGTTTTAGTAGCAGTTTCGTAATATTCTAAACAACTTTTTTTTTTCCATTGGGAAAGTTTGTTAAGGTGATGCTTCAACTATTAGTTGTTCATTAAAAGTTGGTCATGCCACGAATATAATTGTCATTTTTGTTTGCCATTAAGCTGATAATCTTGCCAGTATCTTGATTTACACCAGCTCTTGCGTCATTCACATAATGGATAGTTGCATTTTATCCATTGTTATATGGAACTACATCTCTATAATGACTAAGCGGAGAAATACCATATCGATATATTTTGAAAATTATATTTGAATCATGAAATACATGATTAATAAAAGAAGACGTTGTTATACTTTAAAAAAAATACAACACTTGTTTTTGTGGGGTTTGTTTTCTTGAAGCAGGGGTTTGTTTCCTTTGCTTCTTAAACAAATTTTTGGAATTTATGTTTTTTTCTCCCGAGAAATAATGATGTATTGATAGGGGAAAAGATATTTATAGAGGTATTTATAAAGTGGTCAGAATAACTTCATTAGAAAAAGAAAATAAAACTTATAGTTTCATAATAATGATGTTTTCCAGATGATAGATAATTTAATTCACTAAGAAGTTTATAAGTCATCTTTAGACTTATTTAAAGTCGTTTTTGACTATTTGGTTATATCACGATGAACTGTATTTATATAAAATATGTGCATTACTATTTCATTGAATTTAATCGTGTTGGTTTAGGTTTACTTGTGTTTTCTTTCGTATGGATGTTTTAGGCTAATAAGAAATTTGAGATTTTCCAAAATGATTAATATTTGAATCATGAAATACATGGTAGATATTTTTTGTCCATATATTTTGAAAATTATTACCTTGGTAAAGGAAATTATTTTATTCTGTTTAACCATGGCTATTATTAAAGAACATAATGCCTCCACAATGCCAGAAAATATTACCTTGGCACTTTGCCTCCGTTACGCAAGAAAAAAAACCACTAAAAAAATGATTCCACAAAAATCATGTACATGTCCCGGTGTCACTGTTGTATAGTGGTAAAGTCACTGAGTGATGATACCAGTGACTTGAGTTCGAAACTCGGCAGCATCAAAATTCTTTACCGAAAAAAAAAGTAGAGGCCACGTGCATTTTAAATCAAGCGTTAAGTCTGCAAAAAAACCATATATATTGAAAATGAACAGTGCACAGACTACCATCATCAGCTATATGACTTCAAAAAAAAAAATCAGCTATATGACTTCTACCGCCAGAAACCTCCTATCGTTGACCTTTACCACCATCATCAGCTACCTCTTACACCACTTGCTCGCTCGCTGCCACACCGGCAGTCCACACACCAGCTCATACCATCCCCTTTTCACATAAGGAGACAACTTGAAGAAAAAGTTTTCTTCCCTTTTCGAAACAGCACCAGCAAGTGTTGTTCTTGATTCATTTTTTGAAATTTTGTTCACCTAAACATCCTTGGTGTTTTTTGAATTCTAGAGAAGCAACAACAATGGCATGAGAAATAGAAAAAACTAAACCATCAAGACAATGCCAAACAATCTACCAAGTGTGTGGATCCAGAGATGCTGAACACAGACTACTACTCGAAAATCATATATTTTCTATGTGATGTAAGTTATAGTATAAGCAACCTATGTTGGAAATTTTGGGTATAAAACAGAGGATGATAACACTAAAAGAAATTGTTGTTGTACTCAAAAGCTTTCAAGGCTCGGGTGATTTTTTTTAGACGATTATTTCTACCCTCCCAATATAAATTGGCGATTGCAACAGGTATGCGAAATAATGCCTTCAGGATACAATGAAAGCCCTACAACAGGAAGTTGGATTCAAGGTTTGCACCCCTTGACCCAACCAAGAACACATGAGAGAGATTTCTGATGATGCTTTAGATGGAGAGAAAACAGGTTGAATTCATTCTCAAGAATGGGAGAATTCCTTCACTACTTATAGGGTTATTCATGCCTATTGGAGATGCCTCTTCACTTCCAAAAGACACATAAGGTTTCTGTTGGGAATGGTTGTGTCCTTTATGAACCATCACACCTATTAGAGGTGTCCCTTCATCTCCAACTAACATCCATTGTGTTTATCCAACACAGAACACTTCCCCATCATAGTGACAAACCAAAAACGAAACAGTTTTATTTTCTAAGTTATTGAAAATATCCAACAATCTCCCCCTATTTTCAAAAACCAAAAACATAAAATAAAATAAAACTTATAAAACCGGAGTGGCTGCATCACTCAAGTGACTGCCTACGTACCCGAGTGGGATCAAGCCAACGTAGTTCAAGCACAATTGGGACTAAGCATCATCGCTGAAATCAATACATAAATGATAGGTACCTTCTGGGTTTGAACCTTCACTTAGTGTAAGAAACTCAAAGCCTTATCGAGATTCTATGGTGAAACCAGTCTTGAACCAAGTATCCCTTATGATAAAACCGAGTCTCCACACATATTGATTCCATAAATCATGTGTTCTGTAGCCAAGCACTATAAAGGCCTTGTGCTTATATCCTTATTCATGAGTCTTCTTTAGAGAACGGTCTTCTTCTCTTAGGAAACGGCCCACATTTCCATACTCATATAGGTAAGTCTCGAAGGTGTTTCTGCGAGACACCTTTTACTAATCACAGACTCATTAAGGATTTACATCCATCCTATTTTCTTGCAGAAAAACCAGCACTAACTTGAAATGGGAAGTTTTATGTTAGCGCTCCATAATCTACAGCCATAACTTGTTGGTACCACATTGAACCTTGTTTATCCTTTTCAAAACATAGGTTGGGTTTCTGCTATGGGAGATCAACCTTCCTTCACAGACCTTAGTCCCATTTCTATATACTTCATTGAAATTAATTCCTTTGGGAGACTCTTCATAAGTAGGTCTACCAAGCTTTTCTCTGTTTCAATGGTTAACTGCAATTACTCCTTTCTTGAGTAATTGACTTATCGTTCCTTGTCTAAGACTTGTATGTCTTGACTTTTCATTATAAGTCTTGTTAAAGACGTTATAGATCATATCCTGATTCACAATTAATCAAGACCTCCTGAGATGGCTTCTTCCAAAATAGGATCTCTACAAGTTAGGTTTTAAGCCATTTCTTCTCATTAATTGCATCTACTAATGCAATCAATTCTGAAAACATTACTAAAAAATGTTCCTCTTTGATTTTACAAAATAATTGTAACTTCTCTAGTGATCCTAATTAACATTTACGGTTAATTCATAAGAAGTCATTATAGACTTGCATACACTAGAGGCATAGAAAATTTGTAGGCAACTTATATATTTGCTATCTCAACAAATATAATACCTTGATGAGTAACTCTTTTACTCATGCCCAATCCCCTACAAATTCATACCCAAAAAACATAGACAATGTCTATTTAACATTCTACATTATGTAATGCAAATGTTCATAATTTATGCATCGGTAATATCGTAACACCTCATCGTTGGATATTTGGTCGGCCGCCCAATCTTCCAATATGTTACATATTGACCGGTATTCCATTTTCCCTTTCGATGTCATTTAAGACCTGCCAATTTCCAAATGTGGAACCTATAATTCTTATCGCAAGAATTATGTTCATGCCATACCATTGTTGTCTCAACAATTATGACGATTTTGGTTTTAAAATAATCCACCAACTAGAAAAATTTTATACGACATTTTCGTATAAATTCTCCCCCTATTTCATGATAATTCTCAAATGCCAAAATGCAACTCAATATCATGAAATACCATTTGTGTCAAACATGTACCCCATAATTTCTAAATAGAAATTAAAACCTCAAATCAATATACCGATGCACGGTACCATCATTATGGATCTGGCTTTCCTTTGCAAACATTCTAAACAAAGCCTCATTCAATCCACATGCGGGTAAATTGAACAGTCAATTTAAACCACGTACATCCAACCGTTATGCACCCTTAAAGGATTCCGAACTTCTAATACATTTATTAGATATCTCATGCTATCATAAAAAAAAATATATATATATATATATATGGCATTACTAACCCCAATCAAGAGGACTAAGCATTACTGGGAAAACCAATCATGTCACAGAGATGAATATGTGGATGTAAAAATCACAGTTGCAAATTTATGATATGCTTTACGAACATAACAGAGCATTAACAAAGGCTAGACGATAATATGCACAGATTGTGATTATAATGGCTCATCCACATAACATACACATGCCGTAACTATTTCTAAGAAACCGAGATACTAAGGATGTATTAGTCTTTAAGATTGTTGGAAATATTATACTTATCTGATTTCATGGAAGTTTCCCTTGACCACAACCCTTGAGAGTTTGCGCGCCAATGATTGAATCAAATTCCCATAAACAACATCATGTTCCCGAACACGGTTTCCACTATAAATTTGAAGCTTGTTTTCCAACTTCCCTTATTCTCGTTTCCTCTGTCTTGTCTGAATTTAATCGTCTAAAAGATGTTGGAAATTTTGGGTATAAAACAGAGGATGATAACACTAAAAGAAATTGTTGTTGTACTCAAAAGCTTTCAAGGCTCGGGTGATTTCTTTTAGACGATTATTTCTACCCTCCCAATATAAATTGGCGATTGCAACAGGTATGCGAAATAATGCCTTCAGGATACAATGAAAGCCCTACAACAGGAAGTTGGATTCAAGGTTTGCACCCCTTGACCCAACCAAGAACACATGAGAGAGATTTCTGATGATGCTTTAGATGGAGAGAAAACAGGTTGAATTCATTCTCAAGAATGGGAGAATTCCTTCACTACTTATAGGGTTATTCATGCCTATTGGAGATGCATCTTCACTTCCAAAAGACACATAAGGTTTCTGTTGGGAATGGTTGTGTCCTTTATGAACCATCACACCTATTAGAGGTGTCCCTTCATCTCCAACTAACATCCATTGTGTTTATCCAACACAGAACACTTCCCCATCATAGTGACAAACCAAAAACGAAAACAGTTTTATTTTCTAAGTTATTGAAAATATCCAACAACCTAGAGATAAGTAATAGGTACACCGTACACCTCTTTCCCAGTTAAATAACTACCTCGCTGATATAAAATTGTAGGTGGTATTATTGGATCCTCTTTCTATACTGATTTAAGTATAGGGTTAACCAAAGAGTTAATATTTTCTTGGTCGTCCAAAACTTTCTTATGGGTAAACCAGCATCAAACCATACGTAAGGTGTAATTTGATAGTGCCAAGTGGATGGCTTTGAGCCAGATAGAGAACCATTTGACTGTCTGAATCATTAAATTTCCTCAATGCAATATTGATATTGCAAGACGACATTAGCCAGCAAAATCTTACAGAACAAACCATAAATCCTTCTTCACCAGTAAGTACATCAAGTCCTTTTGGAGGATGGAAGTTTTTTCTTCTAGATCGTTTCTCATCTATCTCCTTCTCTATTTCGCCGTTTGCTTGCTTTAAGAGCCCTTCTAGAATTTGTCTCTCGGCCCTCTCTTTGTTCAGTGTTCAACTTCTTTTGGATGATGAAATTTTTTCTGCTCTCTTTCAGCGACAGTTGTAGTAAGCTTTGCAATTAGTTATTTTTTTCTTTAGGACTGGATTTTACAGTAGCAAGCCTTCTGTTTTCGATGTAATGATCTTCCCCGAATGGAACCATAACTGCAGGTAGACCAATGCGGCGCAAGTCTACTACGTCATGCGACCAGAAGTAAGATGGGGGATCACTTGGTTTGTCTCGAGCGAATATTGTAGGACATGCCAAACCTTGACTGTTCACAGCTAAATCATATTTTGGTATGAACGCAGCCAGAGCATAAAAATCACTCGTCTTCGGCGGAAAAGTTACGGATTAAAGTGAGATGATCGGTGACAGAATGCGCCTCATGGGGATTGAAATCATTTCCATGGAGATGGATTCCGAATATAAGCTAAATACAATTCAGGATCGTTTAACCATGTCAAGATTTACCAAGAAAGGATAGGGGAAGAAGGAATTGAAAGAGAGATGAAGAAATTACAATTTAGGATCGCTTAACGACCACAATGCATGTTATATGTATTTTAAAACTAAAGATAAATATTAGAAAAAGCGTCACTTCAAATATAACGAAATGTGAAATGCTCAATTAACAAAGTAATGGGATTATGCTTTCATGAACAAAGAAAGTGACATTTAACAATGCTAGCAAATACCCTGAGCAGAAACAAACCATTACAATTGTAAAGGAAATTACGAAAAAACTTACTGCTTCCAAATATTAAATCAATAATTTATCAGAAGGAAAATAAGTAAGCACACTTGAATTTTTGTTGACGTAATTGACATTTGACATTGTTGGTGCGCAATAATTCTTCTTACATCCCATACTTACGACTATAATAGCTCTAAAAGAACAAAAAATTTAGAGCCTACCAGCTGTTAAATTTTGATTTTTTTTACACGGTAATAGACAAAAAGTTCAATATTAAGGCCACATATGCACCAACCTAATCCTCGTCCTAAGTATCTCATCCTCGAGATTGTGGATTTGCTTCTTTATCATCCATGTTTCTTCAATACTATTCATGAATTCCATTTGCGCCTTAAGCTACATAACCGTTGAACGTATCAAAAGTAATTTGAACATGGATAAATTTTTCACCAGGAAAACCAAAAAGATAAGAAAAGAGATTCAGTTACATATGAGCATATCTGCTGCACTCTGACCACATGAACGCATTGACCGAACACAATTCATAACTTCAAAACGCAAAAAAATAATAGCACATCACATTATGCCAAAAGGTGCAATTGAATACCAAGTTTCTTTTATTTTTTTGCCTCACAGTATGCATCACCATACGTTCAATCAATTCCCGACAAAGTATTTAGTCAGTTATAAAATCTGCAAACAGATTCATTAATTTTGATGATCAGATATTTTAATGGGATCACTAATTCTTTCCAAATAACTTGAAATCTTTTTCCATTTATGTTTGTATGTATATGGTTGATTTATCATCTTTGCTCCTCACTTCAGTCCTTAGGCTTACCTAAGATATAATTAAATTTAAATTTATTAAAGACATCTAATATATAACCATTGGAGGAAAACAATACTCATATTCTGGTCAATAAAATAAATATCAAGACTCCATACTTTCCCACTCTTCTTATTTTCGAACATCCACATCTGCAATACTAATGCTTTTAAAACCTTTTGATTTGTCTCCATGTTTGAGATTAACAAATGGTGTGTATACTGTCCCTGCAAATGTGTCAACCAACAAAACGATCAATGACCAATAAAACCCAATCTTAAATAATTAAACACAGTTGCATATGCATGATAGAAAAGCAAATAACTTTCCATTTTCACGGCCTGAGAGAATTGTTCTTGAGCAAAATTAACATGATCCAAATTTATCCAGACGTCACGAAAATACTTCCACTTGCTTCTTCTTGGACCTATATAAAAATGGAGTTGAAATGCACACAAGTTAGCAATAATTCTAACATATATGTGAAGAGAAATTGAGCTAAAACTGAACTGGGTAAAAATATCTTTGAAACATCAAACTGGCCTTTTTATGCTAAGACCACTTCATTATCATTTACATCATATAAATTTGCAGAACTTTGAACCAAAACCTGAGAGGAGAAAATCCCAAGGTATAATAAATTCACCTAACAATTAAGAATCTAGATAGAGGGAAAAACAATAACCACAGGTAATAGTCACACTTTGATGTAGAGAGCTCGCCATATCCAGATGTGTCTCTTTTTAATGACCTCTTTTTCTCAAAACGCAAAGTCTCGATGTAATTTTAGTTTACCTGCAAATATCAGAAACATGCGCCAAAGATTTTAAAACTGTATCTTAGAACAGAGAAGAACATATGTATCTTCGTAAAAATTTACAGACCAGAGAGAGAGTATCATATGAATCTTTACCATCAGTTGCTTCTTTAGTTGCCCGGAATATATCCTTTGCCCCAATCATCACTTTTAAGTTCTAAGCTCCAAAGCATCAACAAAACATTGGGATACTTCTCATTCACATTAAGAGCATCTCCGATCGATCCAATAGATGAATAGAAACAAACTCACAGTTATGAGTTATTGGAGGGGAAAATATGAGCAAGAAATGAGCAGTTAAGAAATATGAGCAACGTGCAACCAAACATCGTGGAGGGCAGAATATGGAGTCTTGCCACGAAGTTACCTATACAAAGATAAAAACTAAAAATATACAAGGCACAAACGTATGAACACAATCAGTAACAAAATTGAACAACAAATAATATTAACACGATCGATAATAATTTCAGCATCAACACAATCAGTAACAAAAGTGAAAAAAGAAATTTTATATGAATGGATGAGTCGATTTATACCTTGATATTGCTTGACCCATTCTCGATTAAAACATCAACAACAGGTGCATGATCAATACCTGCAAAATAAAGAACAAAATTAGATCAGACAAAAGAAGAAAATAAAATCGCAAAAGAACGTGGCAGTTGGGTTTTGGCATTTGTACGAATGCTTTATATAGACACCAATTTCATAAATTCCATAAAAAGAAAAGACTATGCCATGGTAATAATATTATTCAATACCTAAAAATATCTATAGTTCTAATTTCTTTTAGGATATGCGTATTTATTTTTGTCCTAAATATGTTAAGTATTTACAGGAGTATAATTAATATTTATTATTTTTCTTAGAATTAGGAATTTCAAGAATATTGACACGATCAATAATAATTTTAGCATCAACACGATCAGTAATAAAAGTGAAAAAAGAAATTTTATATGAATGGATGAGTCGATATATACCTCGATATTGCTTGACCCATTCTCGATTAAAACATCAACAACAGGTGCATGATCAATACCTGCAAAACAAAGAATGAAATTAGATCAGACAAAATAAGAAAAAAAAATCGCAAAAGAACCTGGCAGTCGGGTTTTGGCATTTGTACGAATGCTTTATATAGACACCAAATTCATAAATTCCATAAAAAGAAAAGACTATGCCATGGTAATAATATTATTCAATACCTAAAAATATCTATAGTTCTAATTTCTTTTAGGATATGCGTATTTATCTTTGTCCTAAATATGTTAAGTATTCACAGGAATATAATTAATATTTATTTTTTTTAGAATTAGGAATTTCAAGAATATTGATTATGGAAAATATATTTTTGGATACCAATCATTAACATTTGAACGTCTTTTTTTGGGAAAGAAATTATTTTGTTATATTTTTACCTAATTAATTTTTTTTATCTTGGATAGTCTGTTTTAGAAAATATAAAAATAATAATTTTTGGCAACATAATTACGTTTTGAGTCAAAAATAAAATAAAGTTTCTTCATTTAACAAAAAAACTCAAAAAAGACTATCCTAGATGTTTCTTTTTTTTAGAAAAAAAGAAAGAAAACATTAGGAATGAACAATATTAAGAAAAATAATATAGAAAGCCATTCATTCTTGTTTATGCACCTATTTTGATCTGACTTCTCGTTCTTAATGTTCTTTTCAAATGCGCTCAATCTTGTACTAACGATTTTTCTTTTTATTGTTGGACATGATTAATAATTAACTTATTCACAAAAGCGGAAGAATCAATAATGAACAACAACAATGGGCCACTAATAGTTCGGCAAGGATGTTTAGTAAAAAATAATTTGTTATTTCCTTCTGATGAGGTATTTCTTTTAATCGATGTTCTAAATTTTTCTTTCAATCAGGTTCATGCTTATGATATTTTTTAGGTATTTAATACCAACAGAAAGTGTAATTGTTAGCATTTTTATTTTACCCATAGTTTGGAGATGCAATTAGGGGAATTTTATTACAAAAACTGTAAATGGACATTGGACATTGGTTTATTTTTTATTTATTTATATGATTGATCTTTTTTTATTCATATGATTGATCTAATTTTACGATGAAATCATGATAAACATTGCATATTTATTTTATTTTATCATGACGAAATCGTTTTTTTTTTTTGGTAATATTAAGGTTGTTCAGTATTTGTTTTGAAATGTTTCTTAGATTAAATAAGATTTCGCAATTTTAGGAAATTATTTTCTAAAATGTGATTGGCCAATAATATTATGTGGGTCCAAAAGATTCTTCTAAAATTTTATTGGTTAAAATTCTAAATGGTGGGGCCAGAATCAACCAGAAGCTCCGATTAACCACGCCGCTCGAAAAAACTCTGTTTTTATATAAGAATGGATAAATTCCTGGTATCTGCTTGAAGTTACCATCACTAATGGAAATATCTATGCTGTTATCCGTTGATTCATCTGGAAGGCTAGATGTGATATGATTTTCAATCACATTCAGCCAAATGCCAGACAAACCTTCAACTGCATCAGACAACACCTATGTGTGAATACAATAGAATACATCATTTACCCAACCATATCTTGAACACCATCTCTGGATAATGGGGAGTCAGAGAGTACATAGGAGAACACTATTGCTCCATAGACTCTAAACCAGTATCCTAGAGGGAGGTATGGATTAATTATAAAAATTTGCACGATACAAGATCCTGATAGCTTGACATATTTCTCTGCACTAACTTTGCTGGATTTTGCAGGAAACCCTATCAGCACCAGAGGACACTCAGGGCACTCCGGAGCCGGGGGAGTAACAGGAGGAGCAGACTTAGATTTTCAATGTGCCATGAAAATGCAGCAAACAAATATAGAATTACATGTTGAATCCATGGATATCCTGGTGCGATTTAAGCTACTTTACCATAAAGCAGTTACATGAAGATTTCATCGGAGCTATCATGAAAGTTTAAACAATGAAGAGGATGAAGACAATATTACCAGAATTAAGCCAGTTACTTTTGTCTTACTTAATTTTAAAGTTATCCATAGACTTCAAAATTTGGATACTCTTAATACTGTTTTGTATTGTCAGAACAATGTAGGCAGGAATTGCATCAGCAATAATGCCAATAATTTATATTGGCCTTAGGCTCGGGTTAGCCTAAGTTTTTCTATAAAAAATAAATAAAATAGTTTCACTAGTTTGGAATTATATGCAATATGTTATATTGATGAGTCATATCGAGACAAGTCAGTTGAGCTCTGGGTTGCACAGATGTGGACGCGTAGATGCGGACACTATAAAATTCTCAAAAACACATGCCCAACCAAAGAAATACGTGATATCATTTCCAATTACAAAACCCTAATAAAGACCAAAATGATTGATTTAAATGTTTGTCTTTCTTCATTTAGTTAATAATAGTAAAAATAAAGGAAGAAGTTTAAATAAATAAATAAAAAAAACCGCTTCAAACCCGAGTCATCAGTGCATCCAAACCAGACACGCGCGAGATGCGTACATTGGTGCGTCGGATACGCGTCGTGTCGGCGTCCCACGCGTGTCCCGTGTCCGACACAAGTCGAACGCGGAAATGACTCAAAAAGTGCAGCGTCCGTACAACCCAGGTTGAGCTAGAAGAAAATTCCGGACAACCCTATTCTCACAAACTTTTCATTGCCCATCCAATCAAAGGGCCATTTTAGTTGAAGCCTATTATTGGGGCTTCACATTCCAATAGAGGGGCTTCACATGGATTCCTAGTGACTAAAAAAATAGTTATGAGGTGTCTTAATTGCAATAGTATATGTCTAAATCGCCCCCATCTAAATCAAAACCTAAAAACTAAAATCAAAACCGAACACTTATTCAAAAACCTGCTCCTCTTCTTCTTCTAACCTACCTCTCCTTCGTCAGCCAAAACTCCTTGTCTCAGTTTTTTTTTCCAATTAAAATCATTTTATCGATTCAAAAAATTTATAATATCAAAATATATATTATGAAGATTGCAACGACGATAAATAACAACATTTTCATATCATCAACCGTAAAATCATTCCCTGAATCTGTTACGGTTAGAAAATGAAGAACTCAAAACCGTAAATTTCTTTAGATTTTGAATTGCATGTGATTTTACGGTTGAGTTTATAAACGTAATTGGTTTACGGTTTAGTTCGAAATTGATAAAATCCAACCGTAAATAATTTTGTAACTCTACTTTTTTTACGGGTAGGTTTAGGCTTTACAAAATTAATCGTAACTACTTTACGGCTGGGTTAGACCTAGCCGTAAAAAATTCTGCATCTTCAATATTTTGTCCAAGTTTTATTTACGTTTAGGTTCGAGTTTTCTAGTTAGCCATAATGGGTCTTAATGGTTGGGTTTTTAGTTGCAGTAACTAGAAACAAAAAAACAGAGCTGACGAGACAAAATCAGAGAGTGGCATCTTTTCTTTGCTAACTCACAACCTAATATTAAATGCAATAGAAGAACTGTTCTTAAGACGAGCAATGAAGTGGATAGGCATGTAAATATTCAAAACTTCAATTTTATAAGAGGGAGGAAAACAAATGCAGTCATGCACTAATACCATTACATTTGATGATACCAGAGGCTAGGGATGTATATCGGGCCGGGCAGGCCAGACCAAGCCCGATTATAGCACAGGCCGGGCCAGACGGGCTTATAGTCCTTACTACCCATCAAGTTTAACAGGCCAGGCCGGGCCAAGCAATAGCAAAAATTTAATGCCCATGGCCCATCCATACCCATGAAACTATACAAGTCAGGCCAGGTCGGGATGGGTAGGCCTCAGGCCCAAGAGATAATTCAAAATCCTAAAGTATATAGGTTTGTTTTTTTGGCTTTATGAATGATGATATATTTGTAACTCGTTCAAATGATAGTTCAAGCAATTCATATTCATTATTGTAAAATGTAATTCATAATTTTTTATAACCCAAATAAATTGTCCAAATATGAAATTTAAGTTCTTGAGAAATCCATCACACTAGTAGAAAACTTTATTCCAGGCTATTGGCAGTCACGCAGGCCGGGTAACTAAACAGGCTACCAGGCAAGCTAACAGGCCGGACTCCAATATTTGAACAAAAACCCGGGTCCGCCCACTTATAATTATCGAGCAGGCCGGGCAAGCCCATGACAGGTTGTCGGGCGCCCATGGGCTCCTTCGGACTCGGGCGGTACATGGCAGGCCGCAGGCTTCCGGGCATTCTGTACACCTCTACTAGAGACAACTCATCTTTCCTTTTATTATCAAGTATTAATCACAGAGTTCATTAAGCTCTGAGCTTGAATGTGTACACATTGATATGATGACGTCCACAACCGAGAGAGAGGGAGGAAATATATAAATAGGTAATTAGGTTTTTGAATTCAAACCTATCCATCTTGCAAATGATGAGTTTACAGTCTTTTCTCAACCAAGATTAAACACAACTCTAACTTCGTCACCACTCCCATCTACCACATAGATGACAGCAACCAATAACTCTTATTTTCTTCCATCGATCACCATCACGATCATGGAAGCACCTATACCATCACGATCATGGCAACACTTATTTGATTAATACATCCCAAGTTTTCTATCATCTTCAACTGCCCAATGATGTGACTAAATCTCGAAATATCATGATCATCATCGAATCACAATTATGATCACGATCAATCACCAAAAAGCCAAAAGCTAGTCCACTATCGAAGCTACCCATGCAGTCCATGGCTAGAGCACCAACAACAATAGTTGGCGGTAGACTGAAGACAGTGAAGAGGAAATAAACAGATGAATTCTTCGGTCGGCTAGGTTTGAATTCAGAATTCCTAGACGTAAACAACCTTTAAACCAGTTACGGCTAGGGGTTCTTCTTTTCCTAGCTGTATATAACAGGAAAGTACATCACCGGATGGAAAATTCATTTCGTTCCTAACCGTAATCAAAATCAAAATCATTATCTAATTAAATCTAAAATAAGTAATCTAATCTTATCTAATCTAATCTAATCTAACTAAATTATCTTTATTAATTATCAGTGAATTATCTAACATAATTAAATAATTATCACTAATGAAATATGGGTAGTTTAGTCACTATAAGAAATAACTAGATATGGATTTTTGAATTTACTTGAACTTTTTTTTGTCTCACATGTGAAGTCCCCTTATTGAAATCTGAAGCCCCAATAATAGGCTTCTTTTAGTTATTGTGAACTGTGAAGGCCTTTTTGAAGATACTCACATTGTGCGGATTCCTGAAATGACAAAGCTAGTGTAGAGAAAATAAACTATCACAGAGGACATGGACTCATGTGCCTCTCTACCCACCGAACTCGCCAAAATGGGGACGTGATCAAGCCCTACATTCGGGACCGTCTGTCAGCATACTCATCAAGTATCACGAGTCGCAAGTCCAATATGGATATGGTATATCCTATTTTTCGCTCTTGGTATTAATCTGAGGCAGGTATCATGCTTGTCGAAATGTACATTGTCAGTTTCTTCACGTCTTTGCGCTATTAAAATTTTATTTTTACTTGGTCATTTGTGTTTTTAAAATCCCATTCCAAACAAGCACGATGTAGCCTATTACATCGTTATGTCGCTAAAATGTCGTTTCTCTTACTTTTTGCTCAAGAAATTGATAGAAATGGAAATGCATCGAAGCTCTGATACCATGATAGAAATTGAGATGAAACTTCGGAGCTCTGATACCATGTTAGATTTATGATAAGAGACATGATCAAGATGAAATAAAGAATACACAAGAGATTAAAGTGGTTCGGCACTAACGCCTACGTCCACTGACAAAACCCCGTAGGATGAATGATATTGATCATCAGTAATCACTGAGATGATTTACAAAACCCACACACAAAAACTCACATAAGGAGAGCTCTCAACTCTCACTTATTGAGGACCCAATCTAACTAACTTTGGATGACTACAAATGATACTACAAATGCCTATTTATACTAGTTAGCTAAGCCTCCAAGTGAGCAACTCCAAATTGAGTTCTACTTCCTTAGCCTACAAACTATACTAACATTTTTATCACATGTTTTATATTATGGTATTTGACCAACCTCTCTTGATCATTCTAGATACTTTGAACTCTACCTAACTCTAGACTTCTTTAAACCTTTTTCATATTAGTTCATATTAGACATTACAAATTAGGTAATTCCAACACTTATCTAGAATATCTTTGACTATATCTTCATGGTTGCCTTGTATATGGTGCATATATTCTAACACCCCCCCTCAAGTTGAGCACGGAAATATTTTGAAGTGATCAACTTGAACTGTTGTTGAAAAAGATAGTTTATCTTGGCAGGAGAACGTGATGGCATGATTACAGGTGGAAGAGCTCGAGCTGGAAGGCAGTAAAGAAAACATGGCAGTAATGATGATGCTGTTTGGATGGAAGTTGTTGTGATGGGACGATGACGAACTCGGTCTGCTGTCTGTGGAGTACGATGATGTTCATGGCAGGGAAGAGCTCGAGATGCTAGTGGGTGAACTACATATGCAGCTGTTGGTGGTACTACCGGTTCAACTGGTAGCTCAACTATGGGTGAAATTGTTGGTGCAGCTGTTGGTGTATCTACTTCTTCAACTGGTGGCGCACCTATTGGTGCAACTGTTGGTGGAAATATTGGTGTGCCTCTTGGCGGGACTACTGGTGCGGATGTTGGTGAAACTATAAGTGGAAGTACTGGTTCAAGGGAGAACTTGTTGTATGAGAAGTTGAGATGATTGAGAGTTGAAGCCAAACGATGTGAAATATTACAAACGAGTATTGCAAGTGGACTGACACCCCCCCTCAAACTCGAAATGGTCGAGTTTGAATACACCCTGTACCTGAAGCATGGAAGGCGGATTGTAGCACACGGATTGCATCCCGCCAAATGTGGATACACGCGGATTGTGGCCTACGGATTGTTTCCCATGCATAAAGGGTTACACTAAATGAGTGGCACAGAAGCCACGGATGCACACTGGCGTATCTGAGTGGTACGGAAACCATGGACCTACTGATGGAGGATACTGAGTGGTACGGAAACCACGGATACACTGATGGCAGATACTGAATGGTACGGAAACCACGAATACACTGACACTGAGTGGTACGGAAACCACGGATACACTGACACTGAGTGGTATGGAAACCACCGACACATGGATGGACACGGATATCTCTGAGTGGGGTCTATCTCTGATAGGAGTGGAAACCTAAACTTCATCTTGTAGCGGAAACTTAAACGCCCATTTGGATCGAAATTGGCTCTGATACCATGATAGATTTATGATAAGAGACATGATCAAGATGAAATAAAGAATACACAAGAGATTAAAGTGGTTCGGCACTAACGCCTACGTCCACTGACAAAACCCCGTAGGATGAATGATATTGATCATCAGTAATCACTGAGATGATTTACAAAACCCACACACAAAAACTCACATAAGGAGAGCTCTCAACTCTCACTTATTGAGGACCCAATCTAACTAACTTTGGATGACTACAAATGATACTACAAATTCCTATTTATACTAGTTAGCTAAGCCTCCAAGTGAGAAACTCCAAATTGAGTTCTACTTCCTTAGCCTACAAACTATACTAACATTTTTATCACATGTTTTATATTATGGTATTTGACCAACCTCTCTTGATCATTCTAGATAATTTGAACTCTACCTAACTCTAGACTTCTTTAAACCTTGTTCATATTAGTTCATATTAGACATTACAAATTAGGTAATTCCAACACTTATCTAGAATATCTTTGACTATATCTTCATGGTTGCCTTGTATATGGTGGATATATTCTAACACCCCCCCCTCAAGTTGAGCACGGAAATGTTTTGAAGTGATCAACTTGAACTGTTGTTGAAAAAGATGGTTTATCTTGGCATGAGAACGTGATGGCATGATTACAGGTGGAAGAGCTCGAGCTGGAAGGCAGTAAAGAAAACATGGCAGTAATGATGATTTTGTTTGGATGGAAGTTGTTGTGATGGGACGATGACGAACTCGAACTGCTGTCTGTGGAGTACGATGATGTTCATGGCAGGGAAGAGCTCGAGATGCTGGTGGGTGAACTACATATGCAGCTGTTGGTGGTACTACCGGTTCAACTGGTGGCTCAACTATGGGTGAAACTGTTGGTGCAGCTGTTGGTGTATCTACTTCTTCAACTGGTGGCGCACCTATTGGTGCAACTGTTGGTGGAAATATTGGTGCGCCTCTTGGCGGGACTACTGGTGCGGATGTTGGTGAAACTATAGGTGGAAGTACTGGTTCAAGGGAGAACTTGTTGTATGAGAAGTTGAGATGATTGAGAGTTGAAGCCAAACGATGTGCAATATTACAAACGAGTATTGCAAGTGTACTGACAGAAATCATAAAATTATATGGGATTTTTGTTAATTATTTGACAAGTTTTGTGGAATTTTGCATGATCATTGATTCATTAATACTAAATGGATAGAAACACTGCTACATACAACGTCTCTTCCATGTTCCAGCACTTGTATTATTTCTTTTCAAGTAAATATGGCTCTTCCATGACCAAAAACGAAATGTTTTACGTTGTCTTGACTCTTGGCTCATTGTTTTCCTACATTTTCCAAGTGGGAGTTGTAATCTAAACTAGGTTAGGACCAAAATCTTTCAACAAAACAAAAACTTATTGAGAGCCCATAATCACTTGTTTGGCATCTATGTTAAAGCCCAACTAATACATAGTTCTTATTCTCAAGCCCATCGAGAAAAAAGGTTATCCTTATGTAACATACACATTTATTTATTTTTATAAGAAAAGAGTAAAGGTGCTTAGGCAAACGACCCACTCATGGTTACACAATGGATATCATCTGAGCTATCTCGAGCATCAGAAGTATTCCCCAAAAGATAATCAATATTATTACAGTAATCCATGTGAGAGTTGGTTTCTGAATTTTGTAAGACTAGCATGAGAGTTCGTAAATTGGTTCCTCTCCAGGTAGAGTCAGAAAATAAAGAAAATTGCCTAGATAGTCTGCCTAGGTTAATGGCAGGTTGGTTTTGATGAGTATTAACTTTGGTGAGCCTCCCTAAGACAAAGTCAATTGGGCCATGGTTGTTGTTGTTGTCATGGATTTGATTTCTCATTCCTGAGAAACGATGTTGTACTAGTTGATAACCTTTAGTGATATCTTGTAGAGCTTCTTCTATTTATGCAGCAAAGTTGATGTTCATTTGCCGCATAGTCTTCCCTCAAGTCAGAGCAAGTTGAGCTCCTGTGCTTGTTCTTTCAGCTCTTCCGATTCCAGTGTTGTAGTCTTTGAAGTTTCTTGTGCCCATGCATTGACCTGAGAAGGATGAGGCAACAAAGGAATAGTTAGTATAGTTTTGAAAATCACTATTAACATGGCATGGGTTAGCTGGGGTAATATGCATGCTAATAGTGATTCCAAATTTATCAGAGCTGTGCCTGTGCTGACTGTAATTATCATGAGGAGAATGAGTGCTGGTAGGCTGGTAATAAGGGTTATTTAGGATGTGCCCTGGTTTATGATGAACTCTGGAGTGGTTGCAGAGATGCTGAGTAATTTTCCTTGTGGTAGCAGAGGGGGTGATTTTTTGGAAGACCCTGTCATATCTGGCTTTCCAGATAAACCAGCATATGGTGGCATAAGTAGCATTCCAACTGGTATGATGGTTATCTGTCTGAAACCAGTTATTGAACCAATCATAGAAAGATTTGTATTAGGAGAAGAGTTGGTGATGATCTCCAAAGAGCTTCTTACAAATATCAGAGGCGGCATGACAAGTTAATAGAACATGTGTTATGTCTTCAGCTCCATTTTGGCAGAGAGAGCATATGGGATGAATGTAGCTCAGGATACTAGAAGTCTTGGCATTAGTTGGGAGAATACCATGAGCATATTTCCAGATAAATAGGTGAATAGATGGGTTTGTATCAATCCCCCAAATTTGGTTCCAAGGAGCTGGCTGAGTGTCATTAGCATACTTGTCATGAATTTGTTTGTCATATAGAGATTTGACTGAGAAATTATTGTTGGGGGTGAGAGCCCATTGGATTTCATCCTGTTCATTAGGAGAGTGAGGGTTTTGGAGAATGAGTTGTTGGGTTTCTGGAGTGAACCATTGGTTTAAGATGTTATTGTCCCATTATCCATGGGTATTGAAAAGTTGATTGACTGTTATGAGATTTTCAGGGCATAGAATAGGTTTGGGTATTCTGCCAGAGGCATTGTTTATCCATCTATCCTCTCATATATATATATATCTGATTTCCATTACCAATCTTCCAAATGTAGTTCTGCTGGATTAAAGATATGCCTTCCAGTATTCCTTTCCAGATCCAAGAATCAGATACCTTGGGTTTGGTATCCATTCTTATAACTTCAGTAGATGGATAATGGTAAGCCTTCATGGTATTGCTCCATAGAGAGTCTGGCTCCATAATTAGTCTCCATGCTATTCCGGCAAGCATGACCAAGTTAAAGAGCTCCATGTTCTTGAATCCCAGGCCTCCTAACCCTTTTGGTTTGTTTACATCATCCCAAGCAAAGTATTAGAGACCTTTAGATTTATCTTGTTCTTTGTTCCAGAAGAAATCTCTTTGAGTGGCATTGATCTCATTGCAGGTGGTTTTGGGAATTTTAAAGCAGTTTATTTAGTAGATACTGGAGGTAGATGTGACCAATTGGATCATGGTTAGCTTCCCAGCAGTAGAGAGGTTTGTCTTCCATCCAGCAAATCTGAATTTCAGTTTTCCAACACAAGGTTTAAAGGCTTATATCTTACTATTGGTGGTGAACAAAGGAGATCCCAGATATTTATCAGATGGATTAATTCCTTGAACTTTCATAGTATTACTGATGATGTCAGCTATTTCAGGAGCAGTATTCTTGCTGAAGAAGATGTGATGTAATTTTAATTATTGTAAAAAAGTGGTAGTAAGAATGTCGTTCACTCGGACTCGTTGAGGTTGATTTTAAGACTTAATAACAAAAGTATATAAAAAGATGTCACAAATATCGAGAGGACTGGAACTTCGTATTCCACCATTAATCACATTCAGTTGGTTCATATAATGACTCATAACAATTCTAGCTCTTTTGTTGACTCTTTTCTTTGCCAAAAGTAGATTTCTAAAACATTAGATGTAAATCACAAGCATGGTATATCAAAAGATTTTACGTCTAAGCATACACCATCAAACGAAATCACAACTAATTAGTAAAAATCATAAATCAATTAAAATAAGTGCAAAAAGTCATAAAGAATCAATTATAGTTACCAAACAATTGTGATAAGGCTTCCTCCGTCATCCTAGTGATGGGGTTTAGCTTTTCATGGTGCAAACACGCTCAAAATATGAATTCATTGCTCAAAGGTGTATTAAAGATAAAAATACAAAGAAAATCAATAAAACAGATCAACTGAAACATTTATAAGCGTTACAGATCGACTGTTACTAATGATACAGAAGATATAAGACTGCTGGAAACGATACTATGTGTGTGTTGTGAATAAACCACACTTATCTGCGACTGACTTAGGTCGTCTAATGTTCTTCAGCTTCGTCTTCTTCCTCCTGCTGCTGCAACTTTCTCTGCGGCGTGATTTCTTCGTACCAGGGCTTCCCATAAACTACGTATAGACCCCAAACTACTCGACTCCATTTTTATGACTCCCAACAAAGCTATATATACTCAGCAAACCCGATTAAATCTTCCCAAAGAAATCATTCTTTTCTTTGCTGCCAAGTAAAGCCACGAAATCCTTACGCATTCATTGTTTCCTTTCTACACCTCAACTTCCTTTAGATAGAGACTACTAAAATTTTAGAAGATATTCTCCCTGTTTTGTATACGTAACTTCAAAAAATAAGTCTCAAACAAATCCCGTGATATGTGTATACCCTGTTTTAAAATAACCATGTGGGAACCTTCCTTTTCTCGATTTCGAACCAACTATCAATCCCGTTATATGTTAACAGGCCGAACCTAATCCATACCCGTGAAAAACTACAAGAGAATCTCGTGCAGAATCAAAGCAGAGAAGTTTGCAGGTGAGAATTATTCTTCTCCCTGTGTATCAAGAATCCAATGATTAGGCCATGTTTAATCGATTCAGACAGACATACAATCCCTGTTTTGCTGAAACAAATCCATCCCAACCAAATTCAGTGTTTGAATCTTTTTAAAACTCTACCAAATTCGAACCCTAAATTCTTTCCGTGAAATCCAAATTTCCCGCCAAATTTGAGAATTCAAACGAAGAAGAGGACCTCCCCTTATCCAGCTCCGGTGTGCCGATAGTAATTTGGGTGCCCCTTAGTAATTTGGTCACCCCTTATCCAAAATGGGGGTCCGAATAGCAGGTGTCTTCCGGAGGTGCCTTTAGAAACTTTTCGAGCCGATTTCTCCACAAGAGCTCATTTCTCCAAAAATACATACAAAAACATAAAATAATCAAATAACTACAAAATCGAGCACTAACAATTCACATAATTGAGACCAAAATAGACACATAAATGCGTCTATCAAGATGCCCGACTTGGAGAAGTTTATTAGCTGACCTGAAGACTGACCAAATTCTTGGAAAATATTGATTAGATTGTTGCATTCTTGCATGTTGGCTTTGCAGAATATCATGCAGTCATCAACAAACAGAAGGTGGTTAATGGTTGGAGCATCTCTACAAATTTTTATTCCTTGTATTTGATTATGATTTTCAGCATGTGTCAAAGAGAGAGATAAGGCTTCCATGCAGAATAGGAAAAGATATGGTGATAGGTGGTCTCCTTGTCTCAAAGCCCTGGAAGGTTTAAAGAATTTTCCTAGAGATCCATTAACCAAAACAGCCGAGCTAGTGATTGATATGCATTGGTGAATCAAGTTGCACCATTGAGAACTGAATCCCATTTGAGATAAGACTTATAGCAGAAAATCCCAATTGACTTTATCAAAAGCTTTGGCCATGTCTATTTTGATTCCCATAGTACCATTGCTCCCTTTTTTACCTCTTCTGGTGTTCATGTGATGAATTATTTCATGTGCTATAGCAATATTTCCAGAGATTTGTCTGTCATGGATAAAAGCAGATTGGAAAGGGGATATTAATTTGGGAAGCAGTGGTTTCAATCTTTGGGCTAGAAGTTTAGAAATGATTTTGTATGTGGTATTACACAGGGAGATGGGTCTGAAGTGAGAGGGTGGGTTTTCTATTTTGGGTATGAGGGATATGAAGGTTGAGTTTATCTCTTTTAGGATGTAACCAGTAGTAAAGAATTATTGAACCATGATTGTGATATCTTCTCCAACAATGTCCCAATTGGCCTGAAATTTTTTTGGAGGGAAACCATTTGGGCCTGGGGATTTGTCTCCAGCCATGCTGAAAATAATATTTTTGATTTCCAGAGCTTTAGGTATCCTAGTGAAGTTTTGGTTCTCTTGATATGTTCTGGTAGAGAGAATGAGGCTTATGATGAATGGGTTGAGGGTAATGGGTTCAGCAGTTGTCATATTGGCAAAGTGGGTTGTGAAAGTCTGGGTGATCTCACTGTTGTCTTGAATCCAGGTACCATCTTCCTTTTGCATGGAGCCAATTTTGTTTCTTCTATATATTTTCTTGGCAGCAAGGTGGAAGTAACCAGTATTCATGTCCCCAAGTTTGATAAGCTGGTCTCTGCTCATAATTTTCCAGAAGGATTCTTGAACCTGCTGCCAATGCCCCACCTGCTAACGAGCTTCTTTAATATCCTTTCATCTAGTTAAGTTGAACTGATGGTTGGAAATCCAGTCCAGATGTTGTATACGTTTTTCTATGTTGGTCTTGATATTGCCATAAACTTATTTATTCCATTTCTTTAATTTAACTTTCACATCTCTGAGTTTCCTGTCTATTTTTATGGCTAGAGAGCCTTTGTGTTGGGTCTTTCAGCATTCAGATATGATGCTTTTACATTCATCATGGTTGAGCCAAGGGCCAAGAATTTGAATGGGATTTGACCATGATT
This sequence comes from Papaver bracteatum, assembly GCA_023529315.1. NCBI lineage: Eukaryota > Viridiplantae > Streptophyta > Magnoliopsida > Ranunculales > Papaveraceae > Papaver > Papaver bracteatum. The sequence continues at coordinate 4,883,255 of JAJJWX010002605.1, read as the reverse complement.
CCAGGAAGGGTTAGTGTTGATAATGATAGGGTTATGGTCAGATCCAATGGCAGTGAGGTTGGAGATAGTAGCATTGGGTTGCATCTCCAGCCAAGCTTCATTAGCTAGACCTCTATCTAGTCACTGCTCAGTAAGTTGAATACCAGATCTTCCGTTGGTCCAGGTGAAAGGACACTCAGTGTAGCTCAGGTCAGTAAGTTTAGCTTCTTCAATTTTGTCTAAGAATAATTCAACTTCATCTTGATCAATAGGATGTTGGCTATACTTTTCATGCTCATGAAGAACAAAGTTGAAATCACCCATGATTAGCCAAGGCAGGGAGTTAGAAGCATTAGTGTTTTTAATCACCTTCCAGGACTTGATCTTTTCACAAGTAGTATAAGGGTTGCCATAGAAGCATGTGAATAGATAAGGGTCTTCATGCAAAGGAAGAATGATGGCACTAATATGATAGTCAGAGAAGTCCTCATTAGTGATAGCTAGATTAGTTTTCCAGACAAGAGCTAAGCCTCCAGCTGTTTTGGCCTTTCCTTTAGGTTCAATAAACCAAAAATTGGTGACTCTTATGTTTCCTAGGATTTTCTTAAGGTTTCTAGACTGTTGTTTAGTTTTAGATAAGAAAAAAATGTCAGGATTATTTTTTTTAAGCATTCTATCAAGGTGCTGCCTAATACTTAGTTGTCCTAAGCCTTGACAGTTCCAAGCTATGATGGAATAAAATTTCCAGAAGTAAGATATGATTGGGTAACTAAATATGATGATCATGTAGCCTAGTAAAAGGGTGATGAAACTTCTAGCAAGTAATTCAAGTTTCAACCAAAGAAAATTGAGCATAGATAATAAGGATGTTTATGGGTGAAAACTATTCCTGCCGGATTTGGTAATTTTGGGTATGTGGATGAGGAGTGAATCTAAACCCTAAACAAATGCACTGTGCGATGAGTGCTTTTGATTCGAGAGATCAATCTATACAATTCTGGCCTAAACCAAGAAATGGTCGTTCCATACTTGTTTCGGTTACAAAGTGAAGGAGATGTGGTTGATCTTAGGGAGGGAAGTGAATAAGGTGTTGAGATTGTGAAAGTGTAGGCTTGTTTATGACCTGTAACAGACAGGTAAGCAGGCTTACAAATAATGCAAGTAGTCTTTGGGTGTTTGAATACGTCTCGTATTAACACTTGGTTTCTGTGTTGTCTTGTCTGTTTTGGAAATAGGGAGGAGAACCTATTTATACAAGTCATTTGAGCCTCATTCACGTCTCTCATGGGAAGTAGAGGAAGTGGAGTGATGGAGTAGTGGAGTTGTGTGTTAGTGTCACACGATCTATCTTGCCCACTTCTTCTATCATCACTAACCGTCCATGTCTTCCTGACACGTTCTTGTGATGGAGCATTGCACGCTGCACGCTGTAAACTGCCAGACCAATACCCCAGTATGTATCCCCCAGTTTGTGACATGATTGATGTCTCGAGTGTGTGGATTGTGGGACCCACAGAAGGTAGCATGTAATGCTAGTTAAAAAACTAAGTTATTTAGGAAGTCGATACTTGTAAAGTATCGTGCGTATTCTATGCATGATATGCATCGAATGTATTCGACATATATGAAGCATCGCTATTGAGCATTATGCCCTGCCTACTTCACGTGACGGTTTGGAGGCTGCACTAGCAAATCCTATCTTGGACGATCATATGGCGTGGCATAGTGGTAGACGGTGATCACGGTGATACTTCACTGGTCACTTAACTCCTATCCTAGGCCATCCGTCCGATCTGGCGAAGTGGGATGGACGAGATGACTTGCGACCCACATCTGTGACCGTTGGATTAGGGTTTAGAGGATGCGCGAGTGCACTCTTTCATCTTGGTCGAATCCAAGCATGGGAGGCGTTTCATGGAGGACCGATCAAGCATGCATGTAGAAGGCATGCTGATGTCTATGTCCATGTTTCTCTTTCCCACGAAGGTTTGATCTAGGCCACTCGAATTTCCCGGTGAAGTTGAGTGGCTGAGATCGATTTGCGACATAAATCCTATGCCGCAAAGTATTCCTAAAGGGCGCGGTATTCCTTTTCAAGGAACACGTTTCGGGACAACCAAGATTGGTTGGTCTCGGACGTTTGGTCCGGCGTGTAGGTGGCAGGCTGGTATTCACGCCTATACCTGACTGTCCCATGGAAATGTGATCTAAGCCACTCAATTTGTCTGGCAAAGTTGAGTGGTCGAGATCAGTTTGTGATTTGGGAAGCACGACCACACTAGTTTGGGCGTGCGTTTTGGAGAAACTAGGCATGATATGCATTGGTCGGTCGGGTGAGGAGATAGGTGGTTCCACGGTGATCATGTTGATGCTCACTGGACCTGCTGAGTTGTCTCCTAAGCCCTTCATTCGATCAGGAGAAAACGGATGCTTGTGATCGATACAAACCCTAATTAGGGTTTTGGCCGGCCATACTTCATGCATTGTTTTGCACGCACGAATTAGGACAACCAAACATGGTTGATCCTGACCGTTTGTTCATGTGTTTAGGCTGGCCCACGGTGATTGTGTTGACATGCTCTGGGCCCTTTGAATTTACATCTACACCTTCCATCTATGCCTGCGAAGATGGATCGTTGAGATCGTTTTGCGACACATGTAATGTGCCGCAAACCCTAATTTAGGGTTTCTTGTCCATTCTGCTTGGTTTGGACGGTTTGGAAAGCTATGCCACCCCATTTGGGAGGCCGACCATGTGGGGTCCGCGTTGGGTCGGCAGTGAATGTTCTAATACCTGCTTGGGGTATTGGATTTGATCTGGACCACCCAATCATGCTGGTGAAGTTGGATGATCGTGATCATTTCTAGACTGTTATGGACAGTCTAGGCGCTCAATCCGTCTAGTATAACACACCGAGAGTTACATACTCAATCGGGCTAGTATAACACACCGAGAGTTACATGCTCAATCGGGCTAGTATAACACATTGAGAGTTTACAGCCTGTACATGCATTTCGTACATGCCTTACTGTTGGTACTTGGATATTCATGCTACTCTGCTGCGAGTAACAATCAGTCATCATGCCGCACCAACAATGAGAGTTATACTAGGAACAGCACATGAAATACAAGGCGTTTCATGCATTAATCAATAATGCTAAAATTCACAGAATATTCGGGGGATTGTTGCTACATGCTCCATTCTAGGTGAATTAATAAAGCGAAGAAGTATTCATCACTTATAAAATAGTCTCATCCTCTGCATGATGATTACACAAAAATTGGTTTTACAACTTTAGCCCTGAACCAAAATCCACCATCAACATTAAGTCCTATGCCTAGCATATAATGGTTACACTATTTTGGGGTAGGCATGAGATGGTGACAAATATAACATAAGAGGACGAGATGAGGGAAGTCTACCTGGAGGGACTCTGACCAATTGTGGGTAATCATCCATGCATACGTGACCACGGGCCTTGGTGGGACCGGTTTCCTCTCTTAGGCGTCTTCTTCCACTGGGATTCCCCAACGCGGGCGTTTACACACTGCTCTGGCCAACTCGTTAGTATCTAGTTGTTCTCCCAATCTCTGATTATGGTTTGAAATAAAGTATGACCTGGTCAGCGTTGAATCCTCATATATCGGGTAGGGTTCATTGTGGCCGCTTTACACTTCCTTTAGGGTTTCTCCAGCGTATATACATGCGTGGAGATTTTGAACCACTTTTTACAGTTTTACAATATGGTTCTCTGGTAGAAACCCCGTTTATTCGTCATGTCGAACAAAAGTAGATTGTCTTCTTCATACCACCCAGGATCTTCTGTTAAGCGTGCACGATCTGCGTGTGGGCATCATGGTGAGTCTCCTGATCGTGTTCTCTGAGTTAAGAAGGTCCTACCGGTTTGTCTTTCTTTTTCTTTTCTTCTCCGCACAGTTGTTTGTTATTCCTGACGGTCATGCAAATGATCTTTCCTTTTTGCAGAGATACCCCACTGGAACGTGTGTAACGGTTATCGATGATGATGACTTAACCATTACTTTTCCTTCAAACTCGAACACACCTGACGCTGTAGACCTTGAAGATGCTGATATGGGTATCTCATCTTATGAATACCCTAATTCGGGTCTTGCATTTGATGTACACATGAAATGCATGTCTTCCAGATACCGACATATTGGTGGATTCTTAATGCGGAAGGATTTTTTGCCTATGTATACAAAAGTGAGGAAAAAGTGTAGCCACATCGTAACCAGGAATGTATTTCGGCACTGCTCATCTGCTCTGGTTACTACAGTAAACTGTCTTCTTCCCATGATTGCTGAGATGGAGAATATTTCCGTTCGCAACGTCGCTGAATCAAATCTTGAAAAGTGGGAGGACATGGTATCTACCTGCGAATCCATGGAGTTCAACGTGGGATGGTTGCGGCAGCGTATTTATATCCTCAAGGTTGATCGAGCTGGTATCCTCGTGAATGTTGTTCCTCCTACAAAAGCTATCTTGGAGGAGGAAAAGGCTCTGGCTTCAGAATCGAAGAAGGTGGAGCAGGCGGTTCAAAACTTCAAGGATAGGACAGAGAGATATCATGCTAGGTTGAAGATGATGTTTTCAAGGAACTATAATCTATTGGACGGCCTCTTGTAGGCTACACTCCTTCGTCGTCAATTTTTATTTTGAACATTCTTGATTGCATTGGCAGATGAATGAAGTTTTTTTTTTTATACTAGCATTTTTTTTGTTGAATAAATTGACAATTCAAACGTGTAATGAAAATGCGTGCATTTTCATGCCGTGGGACAGTTGCGGGACGATGATCAGGCATGTTATGCCTTGAGCAATTTTCCATTAATGACTGCCTCTAACTTGCCTTCATCCACCTTAATGATCTTGTAGTAGCCGGTGCTGTAAGCCTTGGTAATCATATAGGGATCTTCCCACTTCAGAGAGAACTTTAGTGCAGACATGTCTTGCTAAATGTTCTTGGTTGTCTTCAAGACCAAATCTCCTATTCCAAAAACACGTGGCCTTACAGTCTTGTCATACGCCTTGGAGACCATGTTTCTGTACACTTGAGCGCACTCCTCTGCCTTGCTTCTTCAGGAATCCAGAGTGTCTAACTCAGCAATTCTTGAGTTAGATTCTTCAGCCTCGTTCCAGTGGACCCCACTTGCTGCTGCAATCCTTGCTGATGGAATCCTGATTTCTGATGGGAGAACTGCATCCGCACCATAAACAAGTGAATATTGAGAAACTCCGACGGAACTTCTAGGTGCCGTCCGATATGCCCATAGCGCCATAGGCAGTTGTTCGTGCCAGTTCTTAGGGTTGTCATGCACTGTTCGACTGAGAATACGGATCAGTGTCTTGTTGGTGCTCTCGGCTTGTCCGTTTTCTTGAGGATAGTAGATTGTAGAGAAGACCTATTTAATTCCATATTCCTCAAACAGCTTCGTACCTGTTTGTTTGCAAAGGGAGTGCCTTTGTCGGTGATGATGTGCTTGGGTACACCAAACCGATAAATGATATATTCTTTGATGAAGGCGGAAATCGTTGCTCCTTTGGTCCCCGTAAATGGATGGCTTCAACCCACTTGGTAAAATACTCCGTCGTAGTTATGATATACTCGTGCTACTTCGACGATGACGGATTAATCCTCCCAATAATGTCAAGTCCCCAGCTATAAAAGGGCCATGGACTTCTTATCGAGTGTAAAGGAGTGGAAGGCGCGTGAACAAGGTTCCCGTGAACTTGACACTCGTGAAAGTGTTGTACGAATGAAGCTGCATCATCCTCCATGGTCGGCCAATAGTACTTCTCATGTATCTGGAGAAATAGTTTCCTCTCCCCTTGATGTTCCCCTTCGTGCATTCCTTTCAACATAGTCGAAACCTCTTCCTTAGACAGACACCGTAATAGATCGCCTCCAAAGCTTTTATGATATAGGATCCCCTCATGAATTACAAATCGCTTCGCCTTTTGTTTCATCTTGACAGCATCCCTTTGATTTTCAGGAGTTACTCCATCGCGGAGATAATTAATGTACGGTTCTCTGCAGTCCCCAGCATGGCTTACGTTGAGAACCTCCAGTTGGTGTGGTGACACTTGGCAATTGGTGCAAGATTTCTAGAGCAAACGAGATTGAGCTTCTATTTTTGGCCAATAACAGCCCAGGCGTTGAAGACGACGGTAGAGCATTACCACCAAAGTTTGTCCACAGGTTTCAGTATTAACGCGGTTAAGATGTAACTGCGCCTCTTCATCTCCGAGAAATCTCGATAAGGAACCATCCGGGTATCGATGATATAGCATACCATGAAGCATGAAATGGTTCTGCAGAGTTTTGAGACTAACTTTTCCTTGAGAAAGTGAGCTGCTGAGTTCTTGAATGATATGAGTTCGCCAATCACAGGTCCCAATGTCTTCGTGTTGTGAGAGACATGTTTATTCCACTATCCTTCTTCTTACCGTCAGAGTCTCTTCCAAACCTTCAAGCTACAATTTTGATGCCAGTGTGGCTAAACAATCGACATGTCTATTGTTGCTATGACCAACATGGGTTGTGGTTGCATCTGCAAAGTAGTTCAACAACCTTTGTGCTTTTGATTGGTATGAGGCCAGTGTTTCCTCTTTCAATGCATATACTCCGTTCATCTGATTAACCAGTAGTTTTGAATCACCTCTTATCTCTAGGAGAGTGGCCCCTGCTTGTTTGGATATTGACAATCCTATGAGAAAGGCTTCATACTCCGCTGAGTTGTTGGTGCACTGAAAGTCCAACTTGAAAGAATGTGAAAAGACCTCGCCCGTTGGAGATACTAGGACCACGCCTGCTCCCCCAGTGTTATTGCTAGGAGTGGTGGAGCCATCTAAATACAGTATACACGCCTCTCTTTCGATAACGGAGATCTCTGGAAATTCTCCGGGAAGATCCTCGTGTAATGCAGTAGTGCCTTCTCTAGGGAACGCCGCCAGTAAATCAGCAACGGCTTTTCCTTTTATATCTCTTGGTGATGTGCACGTTATGTATAGCTCTGACATTTGGAGAAGCCACTTGTCTATCCTTCCAATCAAGACTGGATTCGAAAGTAAAAACTTCGCAAGGTCGGACTTAGATATGAGTACTACCTTATTGGACGACAGGTAATGTCTGAATTTCTGAATGGAATGAATCAAGGCTAGGAACACCTTCTCCGCTTTGGGATATCTGAGCTCAGCGTCTCTTAGTACTCGAATGAAATAGTATATGGGATGTTCGACTCCTTCATCATCATCCTGTGCGAGTAAAGTCCCTACGGCAGTATCTCTGAAGGCTGTATAGAGACACAGTGGTCTCCCTTGGAAAGGGGACTTCATGACCGCTGGTGATGACAATATCCGTTGAATCTTCCGAAATGCTTCTTGTTGAAGTGCGGTCCAAATAAAGATTGCTTCCTTCTTCAGCAAGGGAGTGAATGAAGCAACGAGCTAGGCCAAGCTAGGTATGAAAAGCCGAATGTAGTTCACCTTTCCCATGAAGCTTTGGAGTTCCTTCACAGTTCGTGATGGCGGCATCGTGAGGATGGCTTGAGTCTTGGATGGGTCTACCTAGATTCCCTTAGCGTTTACCTGGAATTTCAGAAATTTTCCTGAAGAAACACCGAAGGCGCATTTCAATGGATTTATCTTTAATTTTTACTCACGGCACCTTTCGAACACTTGACGTAGGACTCCTGTGTGATCCGACCGAGCCCTCGATTGGACTACTATATCATCCACGTAGTCTTCAACTTGCTTGTGCATCATGTCGTGGAAGATTTCCGTCATAGCGCATTGATAGGTCGCACTGGAATTTTTCAAACCAAATGGCATTACTGTATAATAAAATTTTCCGAGAGGAGTTCGAAAAGCTGTCTTACTTGCATCATGCTTGTACATTCTTATCTGATTGTACCCGCTGTATCCGTCCATGAAGGAGAGCATGCCATGCCCACTGGTTGCATCTACTAACATGTCGATATTAGGTAGAGGAAAATCATCTTTGGGGCAACATCTGTTCAAATCTCTGAAATCCATGCAGCATATGATCTGCCCATTTTTATTTTTTACTGGAACCACATTAGCCAACCAGGTTGGGTGATGGATGGGTTTAATGAAGCCAGCGGCTAGCAGCTTCTGTATCTCGGTCTTGATCTGCTCTTCCACTTCGTGCCTGAATTATCTCGGAGACTGTTTGACAGGCTTGGATCTAGGTATGAAATGCAGGTGATGGGTGACCAATTTTTCATCTAAACCGGGCATTTCTTCATACGTCCAAGCGAATATGTCTTGGTATTCCTTGAGAAGTTGCACAAGTTTTGTGCGTTCATCTGTGGACAAGGTTGAGCTGATGGAGATAGGCCTGGTGAATTCTTCACTCCCGATATTAACAACTTCGATCTCGTCGGTCGTGGAGTTTGTGTCATTCTGCAGCTGTCGTGGAGCGTCCAATACGTCTTCTTGTGGCTCTTCGTTGTTGTAGTATTCCATTGGACGGAGAGGCTGGGTAGTAGCCTCCCCTTCTAATTGCTAACAGCGGTGTCGGTATACGGTTTTCCCTTCTGATCACGGCTTGCCATAAAAGTTCGCTCTCTTTTAGTGTGAACATGAGTTGTAGCTTCACCAGACGAAAAAGGATGTTCTAACATGTCATGGGGATTAGCCTTCAACGATGCAAGTTGGTCTTCCTCCTGGATTGATCCCCACGTGGGGAGTGGGATGCAATGAACTTTCCCTGATTCTCCCCGTGGAGTTTTTTTTGGCTCAAACAACTCTACGCCACAGATCGGTGCGTAAGGAGAGAACGATGAAGGGATGCGAACGACTTCCTTATTCAGCATAGTCTTCAAACACTGGTGATATGTTGAAGGAATAATTCTATTGCCATGAAGCCACGGTCTCCCCAATATCATGTGGTAGTCCGACTCATTTTCTATGATTTCGAATTTCACTTTAGACTGGACGGGTCCTACAGATAAATTCAGATTGACGTACCCATACGTGTTGGTTTGGTTTCCTTCAAAATCTGTCATTATGGTAGGCTGCTGCACGATCTTTCTTGGGTGAACCTTGGCCATCCTGAGCGTCTTGAGGGTAATCACATTCGAAGACGCTCTTGTGTCGACGAAGTCTCTCTTTATCTCTGAATCCTTGATGCGTGCAATAACATGCAGGGCCCGGTTGTGACCCTCTTCTGCCATCATGTATTTTTCTGTAAATATAACATTATTCACGGACATATCCGGCAGTTTGGAGGCTTCTGGATGTAAAGGAGTTAATTGTACGTCCAAGGATATCTAGTTGATTGCAGCAAACGTCTCCTCCCGCTGGTTCTTCGAGAGGTGTAAAAGTTCGCACAAACTTTATACTAGAGAAGCGGCTTCTTATTCCATCGGTCTCTGGTTCATGGTAAAACTGTTGATTTGAGGAGGATCGTTGCGATGATCAGTCCCCAGTGTAGAAATATCCACGACAGGAGAACCGCTCATATCTGATGTCATCTTGATGAGGAGATCGATTATACCGTTTACTGTCTCCTTGATAAGTTCCATGTTCCTTACGTGAATCTCCTGTACTCGTGCCAACTCGATTAATGTTGAGATTATTCTAGCCGCGCCGTCAGATATACCATTGGAAAGAGGAGCCTCTTCGTTGGAAGAACTTCGACTGGAATTCGAAATTGTTTGTTGAGTCCTAAGACCAACCATCTTGAAATCAACCAATGGGATTGGGTATTGAAGAAATTGACTTAACAACCGAGAGATTAATCTCCCATTGTGGTCGCCAATTGTTTATGAGTGAAAATTATTCCTGCCGGATTTGGTAATTTAGGGTGTGTGGATGAGGAGTAAATCTAAACCCTAAACAAATGCATTGCGCGATGAGTGCTTTTGATTCGAGAGATCAATCTATACAATTCTGGCCTAAACCAAGAAATGGCCGTTCCATACTTGTTTCGGTTACAAAGTGAAGTAGATGGGGTTGATCTTAGGGAGGGAAGCGAAGAAGGTGTTAAAATTGTGAAAGTGTAGGCTTGTTTATGACTTGTAACAGATAGGTAAGAAGGCTTTCGAATAATGCAAGCAGGCTCTGGGTGTTTGAATACATCTCATATTAACACTTGGTTTCTGTGTTGTCTTGTATGTTTTAGAAATAGGGAGGAGAACCTATTTATACAAGTCATTTGAGATTTATTCACGTCTCTCATGGGAAGTGGAGGAAGTGGAGTGATGGAGTAGTGGAGTTGTGTGTTAGTGTCACACGATCAATCTTTCCCACTTCTCCTATCATTACTAACCGTCCATGTCTTCCTGACAAGTTCTTGTGATGGCGCGTTGCATTAGCCAGTAAACCGCTGAGACCAATACCCCGATATGTATCCGCGCTTACGACATGATTGATGTCTCGAGTGTGTGGATCGTGGGACCCACAGAAGGTAGCATGTAATACTAGTTAAATAACTAAGTTATTTAGGAAGTCGATACTTGTAAAGTATCATGCGTATTCTATGCATGTTATGTATCGAACTAGCCCTTAACCCGTGCCGTAACGGCACGGGCCATGATGTTGGTTCATTTTTAATATATCGTATAATTTGTGTCCCGAATACATATCAACTCCTTATGATTTAATATGTGTTTGTCATAAAAATATTTGGGATTTTCCTCTCTTTTTTTCTTTGTTTTTTCCTTTAATATTTTACCTCCGGAAATTTGCTCAAACGAAAGAAATATAATCTTAACTTCCAGACTCTTTTTTATTTAGGTTCATTGCTAATAATGAGATAATGCTCTACATGAAAATAGTAGTTTAAATACTTTTTGGAAATATGTCGCCAGCAACGCTCATCTCAGTGAAATCAACTAATCAATATCGTCCATAAAAGTCTCCACATGCTCCTATTTCTCTCCAGCTGACTCATCTATCATGGTCATGTTGTCGATACTCCAAATAGGCAGAGAATAGTTTTTTTTTTTTCATCAAACGAACGATACAAACTATCCAATGTGACATGATTCTTCTGTAATTTTTCAACACCCATTAGATGACAATGTTTAAAATGTGTACCCATTACCTTTTCGAAAGGATTGTATATATGCGAACCTCTGCCATTAAATCTTCAACAAAGTATTGTGCCCAGCAATTCATCTTAACGGAGGCTTTGGTAACTTCAAAAGTCTTTGACATTTTTTCATTTTCGTATGTTCCTACCTTCACTTGGAATACAATCTGGAAACATATTACCTCATAAAGAACCTTGAACACATATTGTACTCCCTGATCCTATTTCAAATTAATAGGTTTTCAATAGATCCTTTACCAAAAGTTGACATATTCTACGTTGAATATTTATAAAAAAAAATTTATGGTATTGTGGATCGTTGCTTTCTAAGATTATAGTTTTCAAAATTGGTCTCTTCAAGTCCCACGACTTTCTAAGTTTATATATCTTGTTTGTTTTTAATATTTTAGTTAGCCATATTATGTTTGTTACTAACTTTAAACTTGATATCATCTTCTACTGTGAACTTTATGTGATTTCAGAATCAAAATAGTTATACCTCTTTCATTCGTATCAAGTAATCTGTTGTATATCCCAGCAATTCTTCTACAATAATTCCTTTATTTTGCCGTTTCCGGACCATCAGTAGCCATTATTGTCAAAAGCAATCTGTCTAATTTTTGTTGATGTTATGTATTTGCAATGTTCATTTTTCTTAAATAAATAGATTGTGGAAAAACTAAGAAGAAAAAAAACATAAGTATTACATCGGGTCTAAGTTACTATATCCAAAATACTCCGTACACTGCTTCTGGTGCCTTGTTTCCTCAAATTCCTCTTTGCATTCTAAACAATACATGCAATACCAATCATTTGCGAAGTGAGCTATTTGCGCAAGTGTGGTCAATGTATCCCTTGCCTGTAATAATAATAACAACACGTCAATTTTTTTCAAGGAATCCAGTTGTAAATGGTATGAATCTAATAGATTTGAATTATACCTCAATATTAGATATCACCTTCTTCTCACATAACATAGTAATTGAGGAAGGACAAATCTTGACCACTCTTTACATAAGCAGAGTTAGCCAAACTATTTTTTGCAATTGTCTTACGTGAAAACTATTATCAATCCATATTTTAGTCAGCTCCTATCGAACCCGATCTAATTAGTCCTATAGAAAGTTAATCTTAAATTTTTGACCTTATCTCTTGACCAAATTATTAAAGTATTATCAGTCATGTTCTGCTTTGTGCGATGCACCCATATGTGTCTACTCTACCTTCTAACCCAGTGAATGAAACCTATACATATTGATCCGTAATTTGATATTGTTGATTTGTCATCAAGAGGTCGCATGATTTGAGAATGTAAAATATAAAAAATATTCTATAAACATCGGAGGAGAAATTTAGATTCATGATTTAAAGTTTTTTATGATGATTTTGATGAACAAACATAATTTTCAAACAAATATTTTAGAATGCAAATACATTTTCCCGGTCAATAAGGTTTTATATCGGGAATTGAGTGAAAGTTGTTGTCTTTGTAAGTAGTTGTAGCAAAACAACTCGACATTGATGGTCTTTTAGGAAAAAGAATGTAATAATACTTGAGAGATCGTTAATGTTCTCTTACGCGGGTACACCAATTTCCTTTATATAATACGGGTAATCGAACAGTCATGATCATACTGTCTTATACGTTCCGGTATCATCCTCGAAATATTTGGTTTTTGTCCTCAATCGTGCTAAAAACAACCAATTACATCTTTCACAATACAATGTTGCATGTTTTGTGAAAATTATTTTTTTTACTTGGTCAATAAAACTCACTAAAAAGCAAAAACTATTATTATACACTACTATTACCAACACCCACCATCATAAAAACCATCCACCGCCACTATTTCTTCCACCAATAGTAATGTTACCGCCTCCACCATTCACAAACACCCGCCACCGCTTATACTAACCCTACTTCCACTACCACCATTAGAATTAATATAGTTTTTAGTAAAATTATTTATAAATAAAATTATGTATTTATGTTAGATTATTAAAGGGACATTTATCATAGAAATTTAATTAATCATTATGAACAATCAATGAGACACTAATTAATAAAACATTTAAAAATGGTTAAGTTGAACAAACCCCAACGGTAAATTTATCTTTTCCAAGTTAAAATCCTGACCACTCTTTACATAAACAAATCGATAATAAATAATTTCATATGTTCTGATCTTGATTCATGTCATTCGTTTAGTTATTACATAACATGGCAATTGATTGCACTAATTTTTTTAAATGGACGTGTTTTTTCGAGATTATTTTAACATTACAATGATCAACCACGTTTTATACTTTATAATATAATGTTACACATTTCGTGGCATTACGAAATTAGTATAATATGTTTTTGTTCACCAATACCCGCCACCAACATAAAACCATATAAATCCACTTTTTTATCCACCACCACCTAGTGGCGGAGCCAAGGGTTGACTAACCTGGCTCTAACCCCTTAAATTTTTAATAACTACATAATTTTTTTAGTTTATTTTATAAATAGTACTTTGTCCATATATACTATTTATGGTTTATTCCACCAAAGTTTACATGTTTTTTTTTATTTAAAATAGGCCTCCTCAGTGTCAATTTTTGACTCCACTGCCACCATCATTGCGCCCATCCCATGTAGGTTGTTGGACGAAATTCTAATTTTCAATCACAAATGCCATGTATGGGGTTTAGATTGAACAAAATTTCGTCAATTGATTAGTTTCATTTTTTTTTTCCCGTGTATATATTCTTTTTTGAATTGCAATCAATTTTATTTTAACATTAAATAATCATGATTTATACGATATAATACCAAAGATAACAGGGGTACCATTTGGGTGATCTAACTACGATCATGAAAATATTTTCTTGTATTATATCATCCCAGAAATTTATGGTACCTTCCTTTATCAAAAGTCTTAAAAACAACCAACCACATCTTCCACACTACTATGTTATCGATGTTGTGACGACAACATAAAATTAATATTTTCCATCACTACTCACCAGCATTCATAGTCACTACTTCTTCTCCCAAAAACCAGGGTCGGAGCTAGGATTTTGAGGAGAGAGGGAGAAAAAATTCTTGGAAAGTTGGATACATGTGAAAAATGGAATTTTTATCCCATTTTACGATAAAATAACAAAAATAAATATAATTGTGCTTGGCTCCGCCCTTAACCACCACTAATCTTTTGGCCTCCTCCTCTTCTACTACTCATTGTCGCTAAAAATGTCTATTAATATTATTTATCAAAATTACTTATTAATAGAAATAAATATTATAATTAATTAAGAAAACATTTATAATTAAAAAATGATTAGTCATTTATTATGAGCAATTAGTGAAACACTAATTAATAAAACACTTTATAATGAATATATTATTTATTATGTGCAATTAGTGAAACGCTAATTAATAAAGCAATTATGGTATTTAAGTTTAACAAACATCACTATTGATTTATCTTTTCTATCAATTCCAACAAAGGTGGAACACTGGTTAGAGGCCATTCTTATGACACAATAGGTCATGAGTTCGAACCTCCACATTATAATTTTTGAAATTCCATATCTTGACTTAAGTATTCATTTTTCATTCATATTCATAATATTTGACATTGTAAGGAACGCCACACGTGCGAGTTGTAAGGGGTGGTGTGAGGAACCACATCCCTTGATTTATCTTTCCCACGGACAAATCTTGACCACCACTAACAAAGGAAAACTTAGCCTAGATTTGTTTTCTATTCTTGATGTATTCGGCATATATGAAGCATCGATGTTGAGCATTATGCCCTGCATACTTCACGTGAGGGTTTGGAGGTTGCACTAGCAAATCCTCTTTTGGCCGACCATATGGTGTGGCAGAGTGGTATACGGTGATCATGGTGATACTTCAATGGTAGCCTAACTCCTATCCTAGGCCGTCCGTCCGAGCTGGCGAAGTTGGACGGACGAGATGACTTGCGACCCACATCTGCGACCGTTGGATTAGGGTTTAGAAGATGCGCGAGTGAACTCTTTCAGCTTGGTCGAATCCAAGCATGGGAGGCGTTTCATGGAGGACCGATCAAGCATGCGTGTAGACGACATGCTGATGTCTATGTCCATGCTTCATTTTCCCACGAAGGTTTGATCTAGGCCACTCGAATTTACCGGTGAAGTTGAGTGGCTGAGATTGATTTGCGACATAAATCCTATGCCGCAAAGGATTCCTAAAGGGCGCGGTACATTCTTATCTGATTGTACCTGCTGTATCCGTCAATGAAGGAGAGCATGCCATGCCCACTGGTTGAATCTACTAACATGTCGATATTAGGTAGAGGAAAATCATCTTTGGGGAAACATCTTTTCAAATCTCTGAAATCCATGCAGCATCTGATCAGCCCATTTTTTTTTTTTACTGGAACCACATTAGCCAACCAGGTTGGGTGATAGATGGGTTTAATGAATCCAGCGGCTAGCAGCTTCTGTATCTCGGTCTTGATCTGCTCTTCCACTTCGTGCGTGAATTATCTCGGAGACTGTTTGACATGCTTGGATCCAGGTATGAAATGCAGGTGATGGGTGACCAATTTTTCATCTAAACCGGGCATTTCTTCATACGTCCAAGCGAATATGTCTTGGTATTCCTTGAGAAGTTGCACAAGTTTTGTGCGTTCATCTGTGGACAAGGTTGAGCTGATGGAGATAGGCCTGGGGAATTCCTCACTCCCGATATTAACAACTTCGAGCTCGTCAGTCGTGGAGTTGGTGTCGTTCTGCAGCTGTCGTGGAGCGTCCAATACGTCTTCTTGCGGCTCTTCGTTGTTATAGCATTCCATTGGACGAAGAGGCTGGGTAGTAGCCTCCCCTGCTAATTGCTAACATCGGTGTTGGTATACGGTTTTCCCTTCTGATCACGGTTTGCCATAAAATTTCGCTATCTTTTAGTGTGAACATGAGTTGTAGCTTCACCAGACGAAAAAGGATGTTCTGACATGTCATGGGGCTTAGCCTTCAACGATGCAAGTTGGTCTTCCTCCTGGATTTATCCCCACGTGAGGAGTGGGATGCAATGAACTTTCCCTGATTCTCCCCGTGGAGTTTTTTTTGGCTCAAACAACTCTACACCACAGATCGGTGCGTAAGGAGAGAACGATGCAGGGATGCGAACGACTTCCTTATTCAGCATAGTCTTCAAACACTGGTGATATGTTGAAGGAACAATTATATTGCCATGAAACCACGGTCTCCCCAATATCATGTGGTAGTACGACTCATTTTCTATGATTTCGAATTTCACTTTAGACTGGACGGGTCCTACAGATAAATTCAGATTGACGTACCCATACGTGTTGGTTTGGTTTCCTTCAAAATCTGTCATTATGGTAGGCTGCTGCACGATATTTCTTGGGAGAACCTTGTCCATCCTGAGCGTCTTGAGGGTAATCACATTCGAAGATGCTCCTGTGTCGACGAGGGCTCTCTTGATCTCTGAATCCTTGATGCGTGGAATAACATGCAGGGCCCGGTTGTGACCTTCTTCTGCCATCATGTCTTTTTCTGTAAATATAACATTATTCACGGACATATCCGGCGTTTTGGAGGCATATGGATGTAAAGGAGTTAACTGTACGTCCAAGGCTATCTAGTTGATTGCAGCAAACGTCTCCGCCCGCTGGTTCTTCGAGAGGTGTAAAAGTTCGCACAAACTTTATACTAGAGAAGCGGCTTCTTATTCCATCGGGCTCTGGTTCATGGTAAAACTGTTGATTTGAGGAGGATCGTTGGGAAGATCAGTCCCCAGTGTAGAAATATCCACGACAGGAGAACCGCTCATATCTGATGTCATCTTGATGAGGAGATCGAGTATACCGTTTACTGTCTCCTTGATCAGGTCCATGTTCCTTGCGTGAATCTCCTGTACTCGTGCCAACTCGATTAATGTTGAGATTCTTCCAGCCGCGTTGTCAGATATACCATTGGAAAGAGGAGCCTCTTCGTTGGAAGAACTTCGACTGGAATTCGAAATTGTTTGTTGAGTCCTAAGACCAACCATCTTGAAATCAACCAATGGGATTGGGTATTGAAGAAATTGACTTAACAACCGAGAGATTAATCTCCCATTGTGGTCGCCAATTGTTTATGGGTGAAAATTATTCCTGCCAGATTTGGTAATTTGGGGTGTGTGGATGAGGAATAAATCTAAACCCTAAACAAATGCATTGCGCGATGAGTGCTTTTGATTCGAGAGATCAATCTATACAATTCTGGCCTAAACAAAGAAATGGCCGTTCCAGACTTGTTTCGGTTACAAAGTGAAGGAGATGGGGTTGATCTTAGGGAGGGAAGCGAAGAAGGTGTTGAGATTGTAAAAGTGTAGGCTTTTTTATGACTTGTAACAGATAGGTAAGCAGGCTTTCGAATAATGCAAGCAGGTCTGGGTGTTTGAATACGTCTCATATTAACACTTGGTTTCTGTGTTGTCTTGTATGTTTTATAAATAGGGAGGAGAACCTATTTATACAAGACATTTGAGATTTATTCACGTCTCTCATGGGAAGTGGAGGAAGTGGAGTGATGGAGTAGTGGAGTTGTGTGTTAGTGTCACACGATCAATCTTTCCCACTTCTCTTATCATTACTAACTGTCCATGTCTTCCTGATAAGTTCTTGTGATGGCGCGTTGCACGCTGCATGCTGTAAACCGCCAGACCAATACCCCAGTAAGTATCCCCCAGTTTGTGACATGATTGATGTCTCGAGTGTGTGGATCATGGGACCCACAGAAGGTAGCATGTAATACTAGTTAAATAACTAAGTTATTTAGGAAGTCGATACTTGTAAAGTATCATGCGTATTCTATGAATGTTATGTATCGAATGTATTCGGCATATATGAAGCATCGATGTTGAGAATTATGCCCTGCATACTTCACGTGAGGGTTTGGAGGTTGCACTAGCAAATCCTCTTTTGGCCGACCATATGGTGTGGCAGAGTGGTAGACGGTGATCACGGTGATACTTCACTGGTATCCTAACTCCTATCCTAGGCAGTTCATCCGAGCTGGCGAAGTTGGACGGACGAGATGACTTGCGACCCATATCTGCGACCGTTGGATTAGGGTTTAGAAGATGCGCGAGTGCACTCTTTCAGCTTGGTCGAATCCAAGCATGGGAGGCGTTTCATGGAGGACCGATCAAGCATGCGTGTAGAAGACATGCTGATGTCTATGTCCATGCTTCACTTTCCCACGAAGGTTTGATCTAGGCCACTCGAATTTACTGGTGAAGTTGAGTGGCTGAGATTGATTTGAGACATAAATCCTATGCCGCAAAGGATTCCTAAAGGGCGCGGTACATTCTTATCTGATTGTACCCACTGTATCCGTCCATGAAGGAGAGCATGCCATGCCCACTGGTTGCATCTACTAACATGTCGATATTAGGTAGAGGAAAATCATCTTTGGGGAAACATCTGTTCAAATCTCTGAAATCCATGCAGCATCTGATCTGCCCAAAAAAACATTTTCGAATTGTGGATAAACTTCCCATTGTGAAAGTTTATCCACAATGCGAAGTTTATCCTAAAATTCTCTAGGTATATCAGGTGCTACCAGAGCAGGTTTTTCCTATGATGTTCATTTGTGGGTTTTTCCTAGAAGGATCGACTGAGGAGTCTCATGATATCTAGGTTTCTATCAAAAAAAAAATTAAAAATTCGTGTGTTCATCATCAAGTTGCGCACAGTTTGGTTTCGTTTCATGTACGTCATTCAGTTGCCCATCTAATCATATTGTAAGGTGGAGAGTGCAAACCTAATTACGGTGGAGACTATGGAAGCAGTGGGTCACATTCCTTGTTACCTTTTTCTAGGGGTGTGCAGAAAAACCGAAACCGCGGATTTCACCCACAACCATCCGCAAAATTGCGGATGAAAACCAATCTGCAAGAGTCTATGGGCCAGACACAGGTGAGTTCTCAAATCTGCAAGGTTTAGTGGCTTGGTTGCGGTTGGTTTTGTAAATCTGCGGATTTATCCGCACCATAGGGTAGTGAAGGAATTTCATAAAACTACTAAGGATAATATTGGAATGTTCAGTTTTAAAACCCAAATCGATGATTCAAAACATACCTGCGAGGGAAAATGTTAAAATTACCTTACCACTGCACTTGGAAGGCGCTTTCATATTGTAATTTTTATATGCATATCACACCATCTTCAACCACACAACGCTAGAAAAAAGTATTAGTGTTACTATAACGAAAAAGAAACTATCAAATTAATCAAACAATGAAAATGTATTTGACGAATATAAGGATAAAGTGGAAACGCATAAGTACACTCAGTTGAGAATCATACATTCAGTGAACGCATACAATCATGAATATCAAGATACTGAGATATTAGCTCAACCACGGCCAAGTCTTAAGTGCTTACAAAGCAACAAGTTCCTGCATCAGAAGTGAAGGAAGAAGAAGAGTAAGTTTTTTTTTTTGCTCACTTTATAACGCAGGTGGTGGTTCTTCATTGTTTTGTTCGATATCTGCAGCACCAGCTTTCTTTATGCCCTCGTTTTGAGCTTCAATTGCAGGTGATTCGGTATTTAGATTAAACAAGGGAACATCATTTGACTGTTGAAAATAACTAGAGAACATCCTCGAAACTCAAACTTGATTCTCCTATTACTTGATTATTTTTTTTAAACTAAATCCGCAGTTAATCCACATTCGGCCCGTACAATCCGTTGATCCACAGAGGTCAAATCCGCGAGTGATTGGTCTAGTCATGGTTCAATTTTCCAAATCCTAAACTTTGACGGTTTGGTTGCGGGTGACCCCTATCCGCAACCGTTCGTCCGTTGCACACCCCTACCTTTTTCTATAATCCCATTAATTATTTTAGTCCACTAGTTTCCAAAAGCCCATTTTAATTTAGTGGTATATAGTAAGTGTATGTTCTATCAAGGGTTAGCAATTAAACCTTTTAATCAGTACTTAGCCGGGGGAAAGTTGATTTATATATAGAATCAAGATGCAGATGCAAACCTATACTTTTCGTGGCCGATATATACTAGAAAGGAACCTTTAGGATTTTGTTATAGATGGTAGTTGTGAAAAATTTGGTGTCGATAAAAATGGTGGAATATTTGGGGTTAGAGATGGATTAGTATCCTGTTACATACCAGATTAAATGGGTCAATAACAAAGACGGCATAACCACTTGTTTGGGTGTTTGCAAAATTCCAATAGCAATTGGTAAGTGGTACTCCGGTGTAGGTGTATATTATCCACAGGGCTAGGTGGAAACATCTTAAGCTATGATGTACCCAAGGAGGAAGAAGCGAGAATCATGGGACAAAGGCAGGCAGGCGCGAAAATTAAGGAATCACGTGGATCAGACATGATCACTCTACAGCTGTCGGACAAGACTTGACCCAATACCTCTGACAAAGCTGAAAGACGAGACATATTGGGTCAAAAAAGGGGCGTTAGTCAAAAGGATAAGAAGGTACATGCCATATCGGCCAAATAAAAGGGCGACAGGATTGGAGGAGCGACATCGCACCAAGATAGCACCTAAAAGGATCGGCTCGGATAAAAGGCTTCCGAAGAACCAAATTAAATCGGCCATATCTGTGGAAGAAGAGACGATGCTAGCTGGCCCGACACAGGACTTCAAGATAGATATATCGTGACCAATACCATAGTTTAGTTGTATGTATCCTCCCCTATAAATAGAAGAACTTGTACCCAAGAGAGGTAGGTGGTAATTTTGGGGAGAGAGTGACTTGTAATCGCACAAAAGAGAAAGAGAGTGGAGAATTAGTTCATTTTGTAAGGAAGAGAGTTCAACTCGGAGAGTGACACCATTGTAACACCTTGAAGCAATAAGATTAATCCTTTCACCCATGTGGACGTAGGTAATCATACCGAACCACGTATATCCTTGTGTCTATTGTTAAGATCTTAATTTCACTTGCATGAGAAGAAGATTTCTATCCTTTGGATGTAGTTTGTAGTAAAATGCATCTACATTTTGGCACCGACTAAGGGGATCCGACTAAGATCTACGGATACCTTGCCTGAAAGGCCTTCAGAGACGATCAAAAGCTCCTGAATACACGTTTATCTGTGGTAGTTGAAGCTAGGATGAACTCTGTTGGCCGAAACTGCCATTTTCTTGTTGTTTTAAGCAACGTTTTTACAAGGTGTAGTAGAGTTCTTGTTTCTTCGCCTACAAATGGTTTGATTAGCAGAAAACCTCCATAAGCTCACCGGCGATCAACAGCGTAGGTTAGGAGCTAGGTGGAGGATCTGCCGACAGGACGACTGTTTGTTTTTGATGGTTGAGTGAATTTTAGTGGTAAATATGTTTTTTTCTTGTTGCGGTACAAATTTTGTGTGTTTAGAGTTGCAAAAGGTTAAGTTTAAGGTGTCTTTTGCGTGTTAATCTGCCGATTTTAGGCTTCCCGTCGTGGAAGTCATGTTCTAGATGTTTCATTGATGTTGTTTAGTCATCGGAAAGTTCTTTGGGAGGGTCAATGGAAGGTATCCATGAAGAGATCTTGAGGAAATAACAACAGTAGAGAGTTGAGTTAATTTTTTGACTTACATGGCGTACCATTCAATCATCACGTGCATGAGTTTAACGATTTGATCATATAAAATGAAGGAAAAACTAGCTTAAATGCGGAGGTTAAGTACTGAAGGCGACGTCGTACGGAATTATAGTGACATAACGTAAAATATGCCACAAAGTCAGCATAGAGTCAAAATAGGGTAGATAGGCAGAACCCATTTGATAATTGGAGTAGGCTTTGTATTTGCAAGCTCTGGTGTAGTGAAAATTCTTGTGTCAGTCGAATATTTGTCACCCTTTTGAATGTTCATTTACAATATCAGGTCAAAATAAGGTGTTCTTTGTATTTGCTGACATATGTAGGGACGATACTCGGCTCACCATGCGCCACACCCGATGTCTAGTACTTCAGGGGCATGAAGGATGCTAAGGAATAGTACAGTTGCTAGCAGCAACATGCAGGCAGGGGTAACTAGGCCGAGGCAAGAAGGCAGTCGACAACTACCGCCCGAGGAATATCATGCAGCTGCACGAGGCATGCCAACTGTTGACGAGGAAGTGGATCTAGGGCGAGACGATGACACTCTACCCTTAGACCAGATCATCGTGACCCGAAGGAGAGTTGACCAAGTCGATGGACTTATAGCTTCAGATACAGAGGATGATGAGGAGGAACTTGCAACACAAGTCTAGAGACAAAGAGCAAGGCAACAAGCTGAGTACCAGGAAGCCTTAAGAAGAGACCAAGAGCGTCTCAGGAAGATTCAGTTGGGGCGAGGAGAAGCTAGTAACGTCGACCCTGCACCTGTCCATGCAACTTTTCATGCAACTGGTCCGATACTACCTCCACCACCAACATCGGTACCATTACAGTCTCGGCCACACTACCCTAATGGACATTCTAGTCATGAAAGCATAGACCCGACACTATTGGCCATTTTAGAAAGTCAAAGAAGACAAGAAGCAACACTAAGAGAGCTTTAGCAATGAAATCTCACCCTGGAGTTTGAGAATTATCAGTTGAGGAATCAACGAACCAGATCCAGAGGATCGTCCAGCCGAGGAACGTCGAGTAATCATGGCCGATCAAGCCAGACACCACTTATGACTGGGCCGAGAAACTCTATCTAGTCTAGGCGGCCTCTCATACCCTCTCCACAAGGATATGGACCACCCGAGGACTCGACTACTGATGAAGATAGGCGAAGAAGGTACGGACGACAGGACGGAGTGACAGAAGCTAAACTTAAGGAGTTGGAGGCAAAGATCAAGGAGCTATCGGGAAGTAGTAAAGAGAACAAACTGTAGAGATTATGAGCGAGGCCGAGAAAACACCTTTCTCCCAAGAACTCGAACAAATGCCGTTCCCACCAAAGTGTACCTTACCTACATTTTCTTCTAGATTCGACGGAACAAGAGATGCGGTCGAGCATCTAAAAATGTATACCATGTCATTGATCCAATGGAAAATCAACACGGTAGTCATGTGTAAATTCTTTCCGTACATCTTGGAGGGAGATGCGAGAGATTGGTTTTATTCACTTCCACCTGGATCGATCGATGGTTATAATGCACTTATCGAGGCCTTTCTTGAAACCTATATGCACAACAGCCAACTTCGACCAAGAATGAACAAGCTATTTACCCTCGACCGGAGGTTCAGGGAGCCCTTCAACCAATGGTGAACGCGGGTTCAGCATGGCCAAGACCTTACCGATGGAACTTTGGATGATGCAGCCTATCTCGTTCTCGGCCAAGGATGTCCCAGCAAATGGGAAAGCACATAGTGAACCCATGGTCATCACGTTTCTGATTGATAACTGGGGAGTAAGAAAGATTCTCGTGGATATCGGAAGTTCAGTTGAAGTGTTATTCTACGACACGTCCAAGAGAATGGAGCTGTCGGACGACATCCTCGTCCCCTCAACATATTACATCTACGACTTTAATGGTACAGTAACCATCCCTAAGGGCGAGGTGACTTTGAGGGTTTCAGATGGAGGGGGCTACCTTGACACGCTAACCACCTTCTGTGTGGTCGACGTCGCCTCGCCTTATGAAGCAATTATCGGACGTCCATGGATCGCTGGGATTAAAGGGGTGGCATCGGCATATCATCAGAGATTAAGGTTCCCAACCTACAAGGGAATAGCTGAAGTTGTAGGTGACTCCCAGGCAGCACGACAATGCATGCGGGTTGATGCCGAAATTAATGGAGATCGGCGTGCTCGACAAAGGCGAGAGAAGAACAAAGCCAAAGAAGTTAAGGTTGCAGAAGAATTGGAGGAGGTTATTTCACAAGCGGTCATGGCATACGAGACTCAAGAGAAATACCCTTTATAGCAATTAAAGGAAACGACTCCGTTCAGGGAACCTAAATTTAATTTCTCGACAGTTGAGCCGACTCAGGAAGTGAATTTGGGGACGATTGAGGAGCCAAAGATAGTAAGGATCGGGACATTACTCTCGGATGAAAAAGCAACTCAACTCATGACAATGTTAAAGGAAAACTTAGACGCATTCGCTTGGGAAGTACACGATTTAGAGGGCATTGACCCGGAGGTCTGTTGCCACCACTTGAAGATTGATCCGAGATTCAAACCAGTTAGACATAAAATGAGGAGAATTTCACCAGAGTTACAGGCAGCGGTTGAGGCCGAGCTAAAGAAGCTACAAGAGTCCGGGATAATCAGTAAATCCCATTACTCGCAGTGGATATCTAATATGGTCGTGGTACAAAATAAAAAAGGAGAAATCATGATATGTATTGATTTTAGTTACTTGAACAAGGCCTGCCCGAAGGACAGCTTCCCTCTCCCAAGCATAGACCAACTTGTAGAATCAATAGTTGGATATGAGGCGATGACATTGATGTATGGATATACGGGCTACAACCAAATACCGTTGGCACCCGAGGATCAGGAGCATACTTCCTTCTTCACACTAAGGGGGCTGTATTGTTATACCAATATGCCATTTCGACTTAGGAACGCTGGTGCTACATATCATAGATTGGTATGAGACATGTTCGAAGACAAGATCCACGACACCATAGAAGTTTACGTGGACGACATGTTGGTCAAGAGCCGCCGAGCTAAGGATCACGTCCGAGACCTTAGCGAGATTTTTCGGACGATGAGGAAACACAAGATGAAGATTAACTCCACCAAGTGCGACTTTTGGGTTACATCTGGGAAATTCCTAGGATCCATCATCACCCCCAGAGGGATAGAAGCAGATCCCGGGAAGGTTAGGGATGTCTTAGAGATGCCATCCCTCGCGACAATAAAGGATGTGCAGAATCTAAATGGTTGTATAGTAGCATTGGGGCGATTCGTGTCACGGTCGTCGGATAAATGTAAAACCTTTTATGACATTCTGAAGAAAGGGGAAAAGTTTCAATGGACGGATGCTAGCAAAGAGGCCTTTCAAAATATTAAGTTACACCTAGCCAACCTCCCGGTTCTGCAGAGGCCCGAGCCGACAGAAATTCTTACCCTATACTTAGGGGCGACACCATACGCCATTAGTGCAGTATTGGTTAGGACGGAGGGGAATGCGGAGAAGCCGGTGTATTTCACTAGCAAAACATTAAGTCCGACTGATAAAAACTATACCAGAATGGAGAAAATGGTACTTGCACTATCTTTTTCCGCTTCTAAACTCCGAACGTACTTTCAATCTCATTGCATATGAGTGCTCACCAAATCACCTATCGAAGCAGTTTTGGATAATGCAGGACGATCAGGGAGAATCTCTAAATTGGGAGCCTTAATCAAACAATATGATGTGGTGTATGAGACGAGAAAGACGATCAAAGGAAGAGTAGTGGACGACTTCCTAGAGGATTTCCCACTAAGCGATGAAGACTAGGTTGAAGATATACCCGGGATGATGGAAGAACGAGAAGATCCTGCTGACCTATTAGCAGCCAGTAGTCCAACACGATGGGAAGTTTTTGTCGATGCGGCATCAAAAAAAGAGGGGTCAGGCCTTGGGTTAGTCTTTACCACGCCAAAAGGAATAAAGATAGTGCACTCGTTCGGGATAGAATTCAAAGCAACAAATAACGTCACCAAGTACGAAGCGACAATCCACGCCTTACGAATAATTATCGAAATAAGGCTACAAGAGGTTCGCTTAACTAGTGATTCACAGTTGGTGATTCGGCATATTACGGGCATTCAGACGCTCTATCTTACATCAACCAAATACCAAGCATTAACTTCCGTCACATTTGTAGAAAAGATAACAGGCATTCAGACGCTCTATCTTACATCGCCTCACAGCTGGTAGACCCGAGCATAGAGGGCATTCGTGTTATGAGGCTCCATACTCCCTCAATCCCAGAAACAACGGACGTATGGATCGATGTGGCTATTAACACAGTTGAACGATATAAAGAGGGCGATTGGAGAAAGCCGATACACCAATACTTGGAAACGGGCGAGCTACCCAAGGGTCGGCCCGAGATGAATAAAATAAAGAGTAAGTAGGGTGCCTACGAGCTAAGAGAAGGGATATTATATAGGAAATCCTACTTGGTTCCACTTTTAGGATGCCTAAGTAGAGAGGAAGGCCACACAATCTTGCATGAGTTACACTATGGAGCCGCCGGAAACCACAACTCTGGGAGAAGATTATCGGACAAGGCAAAGACAATGGGCTATTTTTGGAGGTACATGAATGAAGATGCAAAGGAAATGGCGAAAGCTTGTGAAGAATGTCAACGGTTTGGCAAGAAAATACAGGCACCAGGAGTACCTTTAAACTCTGTTATAATCCCATGGCCCTTTTCCAAATGGGGGGTAGACATTGTCGGATTGTTACATGTAGGAACATGGCAGAGGAAATACTTGATTATATCCACGGATTACTTTACCAAATGGGTAGAGGAAGCACCACTAAGGCACATCCAAAACAAAGATGTCTTCAAGTTCATCTGGAGCATATCATTTGCCGCTTTGGGATCCCAGCAGCTATCATCTCCGATAATGGTAAACAACTCCAAGGGGAAAATATTTATCTTTTGTTCAACACGTACAACATCAGGTAGAGTAAAGCTACCCCCATTTACCCTAGAGTAATGGGCAGGCCGAGATCACTAACAAAACAATCTCCGACAACATGAAAAATAAATTTGATGGGGAATATGGTAAATGGTGCGAGGAGATGTACAACGTTTTATGGGCATACATAACCACACAGAGGGAAGCTACAGGGTTCTCGCCGTTCATGCTTACTTACGGAACCGATGCGATTATACCAACGGAAGGAATGATCCCCACTACTAGGACAGAAGCTTGGAGGCGAAACGTCTCGTCCGATCTAATTTTGGAAAAACTCGACGATTTGGAAGAAACAAGGGAGATGGCGCTACAAAAAATGGAAAACTATCAAAGGAGGTTACAGCGAGAGTACAATAAGCATGTTCGTCCAAGAGAATTCCAACCAGGGCAGCAAGTACTAAAATTTCTGGCCGAATGGGAGCGAGACAAAAAGGACGAAAAGCTAGCACCAAAGTGGGGTGGGTCGTATATAATTGCGTCTAAGGCAGGCAAGGGATCATATCGACTACTGAGACTCTATGTAATAAAAGAGCCCAAACCCTGGAACGTCAAGTATCTGAAGCTTTATCACCCCTGAAGGGAGGTGTGGAGAAAAGGTGAGCATACATGTCTTCTATTTCTATAAAACCGTGAGGGGTATGAGATAGGGCATGAGCGACTAATGGTCATTCGTACTCGGGGCAAAGCCATTGTGGAAGTGTCGAGGTGAAGTACACTCGAATGGTCATTCGTACTCAGGGAAAAGCCAGTGTGGAAGTGCCGAGGTGACTTACACTCGAATGGGCATTCGTACTTGGGGAAAATCCAGTGTGGAAGTGCCGAGGTGCCTTACAGTCTCTTGGCTATTCGTACTCGGGGAAGTGGCAATGTGCAAGTGCCGAGGTAGCCTAAGGGTTCTGGTGGTTGGAAACCAGTTCCACATGCTAATAAGACACGAGGTCTTCTCAGGTAGGTGGCCTACTTACATTTGAAAGGTCGCCCCCATCGCAAGTGGCTGTGACCACTTGCCCGAGATTGGTTGATCGATAACCGCTCGGGGAAATCGAACCTAGAATTAGGTTAACTAGTACCCTTCCACTGAATCCAATAGATAGTGATGAGATACCCCAATAAGGACATGGCATTGGGCCCAATGACCCTTCTTGTTGGGTGTGTTCGACAGAAAAGGTTAAAATACTAACATACATAATCAACAATTGCAGGAATGATATAAGAAACAAAAGTTAAAGCGACAGCGTCCTACGCCAATTAAAGAAGCGCGACAAGCGTCATAAAACTCCATGAAGTAAAAAGTATAACAGAAATAAAAAGAACAGCATCGGCGACGCAGTACCCCCTTTTAAACAAACAAGCAATGTATTAGAAGTAAAAAGGGAACATGTGTTCAAAGCGATTTACAACCCATGACAAAGGGAAACTTAGTGGCGCAGAACTACAAAAGGGGAATTCAAGCCATATGAGGAACAACGCCGGCCCTCTTTTGTGTGATCTCGCGCCGCTTATTCTCCACATACTCAGCAATACCCGCCCGGACCTTCTCGTCTATCTCCTCTTCATGGGAGACGCGTTCATCCTCAAACTGTTGGGTAAGATGCATTATTGGCTTCCTATGCATCGGTCAACTTGGTGCCCAAATCGTCCTCGACCCGCTTCAACCGTCGGACCTCCAGATCTAATTCCTGAGAACGTTTTTGACCGGCTACAAAATCACAACAACACGGGATTATTCATTGGATATGGTTTAGCAATTTCACAAGTACAGAAAATAATCTAATCCTAAGGAACTGCCTCAACACATCGCCTACAAGACCTGAAAGGGATGGTAACACTGATTGAAGCGATTCTACCAACTTGGACAACTCATCCTCAGCCTTGGACAATTTCATGGTTAGCTCGTTATAGCATGGCTCATTGAATTCATTACTGGGGAAGTACTTCTTATGTTCGCTCCACTCATCCATTAAAAGATTGCGCGACACTTGGAGAACTGACAACTGCGACCTACTCCATTCTAGTTCACCCACCATTTTGTAAAATTCACCCACTTTCCCCAGCAGATCCCTGTTAGCTCGCTCCACTACATATTTATCCCTCAAAATTCATCGGCCATCTTCGTGAAGGTCTCGGTTCTGCAATTGTAAAGAGTCTACCTGTTGTTCTAGGTACGTGGCCAAAGCAGTTTTCTCAGCAGCAAGGCGTTGAGAAGAACCCAAATGAGCCCGCAAGTTGTCTATTTCTTCAGGGGCATACTTAAAATGACAATATCTGTCTAATTCACCTTGAAGTTCTTCGATCTCATCAGCTTGGCGATCTATTTTCCCATCTTTGTTTTCCATTCACCGACGAAGATTCTCCACTAAATCCTTTTCAATATCCCACTTCCTCTTCATGATCCTAAACTCCGAAGAAGCATCTAAACCTATACTAGCTATCTCGGCTAGTAGAAGGACACTTGACTCATGATACTGGCATGATAAACTCAATCAACATAAGTTAATTTTTATAGAATTGTAACACACCTTGAGCATCAGCGAGTTTAATTTCTAGCTCGCGCGCATGACTCTTCTCGTTCTGCAATTGAAGTTGGAGAGATTCCACCAACTACCTCGCCCTACGACGATTGGCGGCATCCAACCGTACCCGATTAAGGATCTGATACAAGTAAACAAGTTTGAATGCCAAGCGACAATTATGAAGATATTAAGGAGTGGAGCATAACCCCAAGCATACAGAGTCACTCACCACCGTATCAAGAGTCTGAGCTATATCATTATAAATGGGCATGGCGCCAAGCATTTGTTCATCAGTATACGCTCCAAAGTCGGGGGGAAGTGAGCGCTCCAAGAGAGTTCAGGATAGGGCCAGAGACGGTAAAGGAGTTTTCAACATTAGATGAAGGCCTATCGGTGATCTTGGGAAGACGAGGAAGTACTTCTGATTCAACATTAACAGCCTTTTCCCAATTCAGGCGTCTTCATGGGCTCTTTTTTATCGTCTATCTCCTTCCCATCGCCCTTATCATCCGAGAAATCCTCGCCGAATATGTAATCTTCATCGGGAATATCGATGATTGGTTTACGCCTCGGCTGCAGCTTAGTAATGACATGCTTTCCTCTAGAGGTATTATGCCTAAGAGGTTGAGGATCAATCTCATGCACATTGGACCCGCTGGCTTCATCGTCATCGTGCCTAGGAAATTTCTGCACAAGGCTTCTCGTCAGTACATGTGAAGGCAAAAAACAGGGGCAAGTACATGTACTTATAATAAAATTACTGTGTTTGTTACCTTCCCCTGGTCTTCCTCAACCCTTGTGCTAGCACCCCTCTTTCTCGACGATGCGGCGGCCTTGGTAGAGTCTCCCTGGGACTTTGATGACAACAAATAACCAATTGGCATCAAAACTAACAAGCTAGAAATTGAGGAAAGCAGAAGGAGACACATACTTATCATCCTTATCATCATTAACCACCCAGAAAGGATAGGGCTCGGCGGGAAATAGAGGCGACGGGAAGCTACCATGTAAAATGGGCCCTCGGACAAGAATTGGAACTCGGGGATAAATTGGGTCATTGGTATGACGGGGTCGCCTGTTAGAACCTTAGCCGATGGGATCGGCATCCAACATCATCCTTTCAATATTCTTAGGCATAATTCAGTGACGATGAGGACTAGCAGCAAAACCGGCAAGTTCACCATTGGTTGAAGTACCGACTCGATAGTTGGCAAGGAAATTGGCAACGGTATATTCTGGAGCATCCTCGGGCTTATAAGTCGACCAGTCGGCGGTGGAGCCATGACCATCTCGGCGATCTCTCTACTTATCCATAATCCGAAAAGTGTTGCCAGTCCACTGAGCCAGAGCACGATAAGGCTTGATCTGGGAGAGAATATCGTAGAAGAAAGGGCTATTAGGATTGTACAAAGGGATACGGAGGCCTAGCTCCAGCTGGTCATGAGTGATAACCACGCATTCAGCCGACTGCTCGTACTTCTCCATGTCGGACTTCCTCAAGGTGCTGTTTTGTCCCGAGATCAGGGTAACTTCGTATTCTTAAAGATCGTACTTCTATTTCAACTGCTCAATGAATTCTTCATCAGAGAGATCTTTCACCCTTTTCTCAGACCTGCATGAAATAGAAGGAGAATCGTCATGAAAGATAGATTTTATGGCACGATCATCGTACTTAGAAGGGCTATCAAACGAAAATAGGTAAGCAATGGGAAAAGCATCAATCTCGGAAAAAACGTCATCAACACACCTTTTCTCAGTCATTAAGGGAGAAGAATCCATGGACGTGAGTAGTGCAAAACTCAAAAGCTGGTGAAGAAGGTTGGGACGACGGAAACGTAACCACAACAACTATAGCACTCGGTGATGAAGATGTGAAGGAGGAGAATCAAAAACACAATGGCTCACAGAGGCAAAAATTGATGAAGAATCTCAGAGAAAATGGTTGCAGCGGCTGGAAATTGAGAAAATGGTGAAGTAGAAGAAAGAGAATAGGAAAATGGGGTATTTAAAGGAAGAAAGAAGCGTGACCGGCTCCGACAGTTACAGGTCATAAAGGGAATTTAATGGGGGACTGCATGGCGGAAATCGCGGCATGAACGGGGACGTGGGAATATGGGATGATTTTCTTCCACTCGTGTCCACCATACGAGCGAAATAAGGGGCATAAATGTAGGTGTAGATTATCCACAGGACTAGGTGGCAACATCTTAAGCTATGAAGTACCCAAGGAGGAAGAAGAGAGAAGCATGGGACAGAGGATGGGAGGCGCGAATATTAAGGAATCACGTGGATCATACATGATCACTCTACAGCTGTCGGAAAAGACTTGACCCCAGACCTCTGACAAAGCTGACAGACGAGACATATTGGGTCAAACAATGGGCGCTAGTCAAAAGGATAATAAGGTACATGCCATATAGGCCAACTAAAAGGGCGACATGATTGGAGGGGCGACATCGCGCCAAGAGAGCACCTAAAAGGATCGGCTCGGATAAGAGGCTGCCGAAGAACCAAATTACATCGGCCATATCTGTGGAAGGAGAGACTGTGCGAGCTGGCCCGACACAGGACTTCAAGATAGATATATCATGACCAACACCATAGTTTAATTGTATGTAGCCTCCCCTATAAATAGAATAACTTGTACCCAAGAGAGGTAGGTGGTAATTTTTGGGAGAGAGAGACTTGTAATCGCACAAAAGAGAAAGAGAGTGGAGAATTAGTTCATTTTGTAAGGAAGAGAGTTCAACTCGGAGATTGACACCATTGTAACACCTTGAAGAAACAAGATTCATCCTTTCATCCCCGTGGACGTAGGTAATCATACCGAACCACGTATATCCTTGTGTCTATTGTTAAGCTCTTACTTTCACTTGCATGAGAAGAAGATTTGTATCCTTTGGATGTAGTTTGTAGTAAAATGCATCTACATCCGGCTAAATTTTTTTCGAAGTAGTTTCCACTGACGCTTGTGATGTTGTATTGGGTGCTCCATGGTTGTTTGAGGTTCAAGCAAGTTGTCGTGACAACATTTGTGAATTCATGTGGGGAACAACTAAAGTCAAGCTAATGCCAGGAAAACGACCCTTGAAAGAAGCAAGGGATGAAAATATGTCACCAACTGTAAATGAAGATGGCTTACCGTGTCAGTTAACTAAAGAAAGGGAAACTACAGTTGTGAATGCTTCCCATGAGTACCCATTTTCCAGGTTTTGTGATAGTTCTTCCCACACTTATGGATACAGAAGGGATAATGCTTGGAAAGTTTAGTGGGAGTTTTTACATTACAACCATCAGAACAAATATTGGGTGACAAGTTTTTACAAGCATAAGATTATGATAGTAAGACTGGATTTAGTTTGTGAATGGTTCGTAATTCCGATGCATAATTCAAGATCGGGTTTTGTCTCAAGTGGGAGTGCCAAAATTATTTCTTCCACTAGCCATTTTCAATATAAACTCGAGACGAGTTTCGTCGCAGTGGGGGAGCCTGATACGGGACGTATTTGGGTTGGAACTATCATTTCCAGGAACTATCGTATCCAAGATTTGTTCAAATCTTGGATATTTATTAGTTAGTATTTTGGCTTATTAGGATAAATAGTCGTTTTATTTGGATTATTCTATTTTATGAGAATAATATATTCTCTTAGGTTAGTTTAGTAATATTTGGATTTTCTAGGGTTTATGTTTATTGGCTATATAAGCCATACATATTGTAATTTTAGAATTAGCTTGGATTAGCTCGTTTAATGAAAACTATTATTTGGTTTATAACCTGTTATGTATCTTTGAGAGTTTGATCATTATTCGTCACTTTATTCCTGGATTAGAGCGGATTATCGTTATTGGGGTCATGTTTACCGGAGTGGATTCTCCGCGTGTCGGTTTATTTTAAATCGTTTCCGCTGTGCCATATCAGGTGCTACCATAGCAGGCTTTTCCTGTGATGTTCATCTGTGGGTTTTTCCTAGAGGGATCGTTCGAGGAGTCTCGTGGTATCTAGGTTTCGAAGAAAAAAAATCGTGCGTTCATCATCACGTTGTGTACAGTTTGGTTTCGTTTCATGTACGTCATTCAATTGCTCACCAAATTATCTCGTAAGGTGGAAAGTGCAAACCTAATTATGGTGGAGACTATGGAAGCAGTGGGTCGCATTCCTTGTTATCTTTTTCTATAAGCCCATTAATTATTTTACTTTACTAGTTTCCAAAAGCCCATTTTAATTTAGTGGTATACAGTAGGTGTCTGTCCTATCAAGGGTTAGCTATTAAACCTTCCAATCCGTACCTAGCCGTGGGAAAGTTGATTTATATGCAGAATCAAGATGCAGATGCAAACCTATACTTTTCGTGGCCGATATATACTGGAAAGGAACCTTTGGGGTTAGAGATGGATCGGTATCCTGTCCCAGACCAGATTAAATGGGTCAATAACAAAGACGGCGTAACCACTTGCTTGGGTGTTTGCAAAATTCCAATAGCAATTGGTAAGTGTTACTTCGACATAATCTTTTGCGAAGTAGTTACAACTGACGCTTGTGATGTTGTGTTGGGTGCCCCATGGTTGTTTGAGGTTCGAGCAAGTTGTCGTGACAACATTTGTGAATTCATGTGGAGAACAACTAAAGTCAAGCTAATTCCAGGAAAACGACCCTTGAAAGAAGCAAGGGATGAAAATATGTCACCAACTTTAAATGAAGATGGATTACCGTGTCAGTTAACTAAAGAAAGGGAAAATACAGTTGCGAATGCTTCCCATGAGGACCCATTTGCCAAGTTTTGTTATAGTTCTTCCCACTCTTTTGGATACATAAGGGATAATGCTTGGAAAGTTTGGTGGGAGTTTTTACACTACAACCATGGGAACCAATATTGGGTGACAAGTTTTTACATGCATAAAATTATGATAGTAAATACTGGATTTATTTTGTGAATGGTTCGTAATTCCGATGCATAATTCATGATCGGGTTGTGCCTCAAGTGGGAGTGCCAAAAAAAATTATTCCACTAGCCATTTTTAATATAAACTCGAGACGAGTTTCGTCGCAGTGGGGGAGCATGATACGGGACGTATTTGGGTTGGAACTATCGTTTCCAAGATTTTTTCAAATTTTGGATATCTTGGATATTTATTAGTTAGTATTTTGGTTTATTAGGATAAATAGTTGATTTATTTGGATTATCCTGTTTTATGAGAATAATATATTCTCTTAGGTTAGTTTAGTAACATTTGGATTTCCTAGGGTTTATGTTTATTGTCTATATAAGCCATACGTATTGTAATTTTAGAATTAGCTTGGATTAGCTCGTTTAATGAAAACTATTATTTGGTTTATAACCTGTTATGTCTCTTTGAGAGTTTGATCATCATTGATCGTTATTCGTCACTTTGCTCATGGATTGGAGTTGATTATCGTTATTAGGTCATGTTTACTGGAGTGGATTCTCCGCGTGTCGGTTTATTTTAAATTATTTCCGCGGTGCCATATCAGGTGCTACCAGAGAAGGCTTTTCCTATGATATTTATCGGTGGGTTTTTCTAAGAAGGATCGATCGAGGAGTCTCGTGATATTTAGGTTTTGATCAAAAAAAAATAATCGTGCGTTCATCATCAAGTTGCGTACAGTTTGGTTTCGTTTTATGTACGTCATTGAATTTCTCACCAAATTAAGGTGGAAAGTGCAAATCTAATTATGGTAGAGACTATGGAAGCAGTGGGTCGCATTCCTTGTTACCTTTTTCTATAAGCCCATTAATTATTTTACTCTACTAGTTTCCAAAATCCCATTTTAATTTAGTGGTATACTGTAGGAGTTTGTTCTATCAAGGGTTAGCTATTAAACCTTCCAATCAGTGCCTAGCCGTGGGAAAGTTGATTTATATGCAAAATCAAGATGCATATGCAAACCTATACTTTTCGTGGCCGATATATACTGGAAAGGAACCTTTGGGATTTTGTTATAGATGGTAGTTGTGAACAAAATCTGGTGTCGGTCAAAATGGTAGAATCTTGGGGGTTAGATATGGATCGGTATCCTGTCCCAGACCAGATTTAAAGGTCAATAACAAAGACGGCATAACCACTTATTTGGGTGTTTGCAAAATTCCAATAGCAATTGGTAAGTGTTACTCCGACATAATATTTAGCGAAGTAGTTTCCACTGACGCTTGTGATGTTGTGTTGGGTGCTCCATGGTTGTTTGAGGTTCGAGCAAGTTGTCTTGACAACATTTGTGAATTCATGTGGGGAAAAACTAAATTCAAGCTAATGCCAGGAAAACGAACCTTGAAAGAAGCAAGGGATGAAAATATGTCACCAACTGTAAATGAATATGGCTTACCATGTTAGTTAACTAAAGAAAGGGAAACTACAATTGCGAATGCTTCCCATGAGGACCCAGTTTCCAAGTTTTGTGATAGTTCTTCCCACTCTTATGGATACAAAAGGGATAATGCTGGGAAAGTTTGGTGGGAGTTTTTACATTACAACCATGGGAAAAAATATTGGGTGACAAGTTTTTACATGCATAAAATTATGATAGTAAATACTGGATTTATTTTGTGAATGGTTCGTAATTACGATGCATAATTCAAGATCGGATTGTTCCTTAAGTGGGAGTGCCAAAATGCTTTCTTCCACTAGCCATTTTCAATATAAACTCGAGACGAGTTTCGTCGCAGTGGGGGAGCCTGATACGGGACGTATTTGGGTTGGAACTATCGTTTCCAAGATTTGTTCAAATCTTGGATATCTTGGATATTTATTAGTTAGTATTTTGGTTTATTAGGATAAATAGTTGATTTATTTGGATTATTCTGTTTTATGAGAATAATATATTCTCTTAGGTTAGTTTATTAACATTTGGATTTCCTGGGGTTTAT
Source organism: Papaver bracteatum (assembly GCA_023529315.1). Lineage (NCBI taxonomy): Eukaryota > Viridiplantae > Streptophyta > Magnoliopsida > Ranunculales > Papaveraceae > Papaver > Papaver bracteatum. The sequence goes on along the minus strand of JAJJWX010002605.1, from coordinate 4,847,157 downwards.
GTTTATTGGCTATATAAGCCATACGTATTGTAATTTTAGAATTAGCTTGGATTAGCTCGTTTAATGAAAACTATTATTTGGTTTATAACCTGTTATGTCTCTTTGAGAGTTTGATCATCATTGATCGTTATTCGTCACTTTTCTCCTGGATTGGAGTTGATTATCGTTATTGGGTCATGTTTACTGGAGTGGATTCTCCGCGTGTCGGTTTATTTTAAATTATTTCCGCGGTGCCATAGCAGGTGCTACCAGAGCAGGCTTTTCCTATGATATTTATCGGTGGGTTTTTCCAAGAAGGATCGATCGAGACGTATCGTGATATTTAGGTTTCTATCAAAAAATAAAAAAAAAATCGTGCGTTCATCATCAAGTTGCGTACAGTTTGGTTTCGTTTCATGTACGTCATTCAATTGCTCACCAAATTATCTCGTAAGGTGGAAAGTGCAAACCTAATTATGGTGGAGACTATGGAAGCAGTGGGTCGCATTCCTTATTACCTTTTTCTATAAGCCCATTAATTATTTTACTCTACTAGTTTCCAAAAGCCCATTTTAATTTAGTGGTATACTGTAGGTGTTTTTTCTATCAAGGGTTAGCTATTAAACCTTCCAATCAGTACCTAGCCGTGGGAAAGTTGATTTATATGCAGAATCAAATTGCATATGTAGACCTATACTTTTCGTGGCCGATATATACTGGAAAGGAACCTTTGGGATTTTGTTATGGATGGTAGTTGTGAACAAAATCTGGTGTCGGTAAAAATAGTGGAATCTTTGGGGTTAGAGATGGATCGGTATCTGTCCCAGACAAGATTAAATGGGTCAATAACAAAGACGCCGTAACCACTTGTTTGGGTGTTTGCAAAATTCTAATAGCAATTGGTAAGTGTTACTCCGACATAATATTTAGCGAAGTAGTTTCCATTGACGCTTGTGATGTTGTGCTGGGTGCTCCATGGTTGTTTGAGGTTCGAGCAAGTTGTCGTGACAACATTTGTGAATTCACGTGGGGAACAACTAAAGTCAAGCTAATGCCAGGAAAACGACCCTTGAAATAAGCAAGTGATGAAAATATGTCACCAACTGTAAATGGAGATGGCTTACCGTGTCAGTTAACTAAATAAAGGGAAACTATAGTTGCGAATGCTTCCCACGAGGACCCATTTTCCAAGTTTTTTGATAGTTCTTCCCACACTTATGGATACAGAAGGGATAATTCTTGGAAATTTTGGTGGGAGTTTTTATATTACAACCATGGGAAAAAATATTGGGTGACAAGTTTTTACATGCATAAAATTATGATAGTAAATACTGGATTTATTTTGTGAATGGTTCGTAATTACGATGCATAATTCAAGATCGGATTGTTCCTTAAGTGGGAGTGCCAAAATGCTTTCTTCCACTAGCCATTTTTAATATAAACTCGAGACGAGTTTCGTCGCAGTGGGGGAGCCTGATACGGGACGTATTTGGGTTGGAACTATCGTTTCCAAGATTTGTTCAAATCTTGGATATCTTGGATATTTATTAGTTAGTATTTTGGTTTATTAGGATAAATAGTTGATTTATTTGGATTATTCTGTTTTATGAGAATAATATATTCTCTTAGGTTAGTTTATTAACATTTGGATTTCCTGGGGTTTATGTTTATTGGCTATATAAGCCATACGTATTGTAATTTTAGAACTAGCTTGGATTAGCTCGTTTAATGAAAACTATTATTTGGTTTATAACCTGTTATGTCTCTTTGAGAGTTTGATCATCATTGATCGTTATTCGTCACTTTTCTCCTGGATTGGAGTTGATTATCGTTATTGGGTCATGTTTATCGAGTGGATTCTCCGCGTGTCGGTTTATTTTAAATTATTTCCGCGATTGTGCCATAACAAAAGCTACCAGAGCAAGATTTTCCTATGATATTTATCGGTGGGTTTTTCCAAGAAGGATCGATCGAGACGTATCGTGATATTTAGGTTTCTATCAAAAAATAAAAAAAAAAATCGTGCGTTCATCATCAAGTTGCGTACAGTTTGGTTTCGTTTCATGTACGTCATTCAATTGCTCACCAAATTATCTCGTAAGGTGGAAAGTGCAAACCTAATTATGGTGGAGACTATGGAAGCAGTGGGTCGCATTCCTTGTTACCTTTTTCTATAATCCCATTAATTATTTTACTCTACTAGTTTCCAAAAGCCCATTTTAATTTAGTGGTATACTGTAGGTGTTTTTTCTATCAAGGGTTAGCTATTAAACCTTCCAATCAGTACCTAGCCGTGGGAAAGTTGATTTATATGCAGAATCAAATTGCATATGTAGACCTATACTTTTCGTGGCCGATATATACTGGAAAGGAACCTTTGGGATTTTGTTATGGATGGTAGTTGTGAACAAAATCTGGTGTCGGTAAAAATGGTGGAATCTTTGGGGTTAGAGATGGATCGGTATCCTGTCCCAGACAAGATTAAAAGGGTCAATAACAAAGACGCCGTAACCACTTGTTTGGGTGTTTGCAAAATTCTAATAGCAATTGGTAAGTGTTACTCCGACATAATATTTAGCGAAGTAGTTTCCATTGACGCTTGTGATGTTGTGCTGGGTGCTCCATGGTTGTTTGAGGTTCGAGCAAGTTGTCGTGACAACATTTGTGAATTCACGTGGGGAACAACTAAAGTCAAGCTAATGCCAGGAAAACGACCCTTGAAATAAGCAAGTGATGAAAATATGTCACCAACTGTAAATGGAGATGGCTTACCGTGTCAGTTAACTAAATAAAGGGAAACTATAGTTGCGAATGCTTCCCACGAGGACCCATTTTCCAAGTTTTTTGATAGTTCTTCCCACACTTATGGATACAGAAGGGATGATTCTTGGAAATTTTGGTGGGAGTTTTTATATTACAACCATGGGAACAAATATTGGGTGACAAGTTTTTACATGCATAAAATTATGATAGTAAATACTGGATTTATTTTGTGAATGGTTCGTAATTCCGATGCATAATTCAAGATCGGGTTGTGCCTCAAGTGGGAGTGCCAAAATGCTTTCTTCCACTAGCCATTTTCAATATAAACTCAAGATGAGTTTCGTCGCAGTGGGGGAGCCTGATACGGGACGTATTTGGGTTGGAACTATCATTTCCAAGATTTGTTCAAATCTTGGATATCTTGGATATTTATTAGTTAGTATTTTGGTTTATTAGGATAAATAGTTGATTTATTTGGATTATTCTGTTTTATGAGAATAATATATTCTCTTAGGTTAGTTTAGTAACATTTGGATTTCCTAGGGTTTATGTTTATTGGCTATATAAGCCATACGTATTGTAATTTTAGAACTAGCTTGGATTAGCTCGTTTAATGAAAACTATTATTTGGTTTATAACCTGTTATGTCTCTTTGAGAGTTTGATCATCATTGATCGTTATTCGTCACTTTTCTCCTGGATTGGAGTTGATTATCGTTATTGGGTCATGTTTACTGGAGTGGATTCTCCGCGTGTCGGTTTATTTTAAATTATTTCCGCAGTGCCATAGCAGGTGCTACCAGAGCAAGATTTTCCTATGATATTTATCGGTGGGTTTTTCCAAGAAGGATCGATCGAGACGTATCGTGATATTTAGGTTTCGATCAACAAAAAAAAAATCGTGCGTTCATCATCAAGTTCCGTACACTTTGGTTTCGTTTCATGTACGTCATTCAATTGCTCACCAAATTATCTCGTAAGGTGGAAAGTGCAAACCTAATTATGGTGGAGACTATGGAAGCAGTGGGTCGCATTCCTTGTTACCTTTTTCTATAATCCCATTAATTATTTTACTCTACTAGTTTCCAAAATCCCATTTTAATTTAGTGGTATACTGTAGGTGTTTGTTCTATCAAGGGTTAGCTATTAAACCTTCTAATCAGTACCTAGCCATGGGAAAGTTGATTTATATGCAGAATCAAGATGCATATGCAAACCTATACTTTTCGTGGCTGATATATACTGTAAAGAAAGCTTTGGGATTTTTTTATAGATGGTAGTTGTGAAAAAAATCTGGTGTCGGTAAAAATGGTGGAATATTTGGGGTTAGAGATGGATCGGTATCCTGTCCCAGACCAGATTAAATGGTTCAATAAAAAAGACGGCGTAACCACTTGTTTGGGTGTTTGCAAAATTCTAATAGCAATTGGTAAGTGTTACTCCGACATAATCTTTTGCGACGTAGTTGCCACTGATGCTTTTGATGTTATGTTGGGTGCTCCATGGTTGTTTGAGGTTCGAGCAAGTTGTCGTGACAAAATTTGTGAATTCATGTGGGGAACAACTAAAGTCAAGCTAATGCCAGGAAAACAACCCTTGAAAGAAGCAAGGGATGAAAATATGTCACCAACTGTAAATGAATATGGCTTACCGTGTCAGTTAACTAAAGAAAGGGAAACTACAGTTACGAATGCTTCCCATGAGGACCCATTTTCCAAGTTTTGTGATAGTTCTGCCCACTCTTATGGATACAGAAGGGATGATGCTTGGAAAGTTTGGTGGGAGTTTTTACATTACAACCATGGGAAAAAATATTGGGTGACAAGTTTTTACATGCATAAAATTATGATAGTAAATACTGGATTTATTTTGTGAATGGTTCGTAATTACGATGCATAATTCAAGATCGGGTTGTTCCTTAAGTGGGAGTGCCAAAATGCTTTCTTCCACTAGCCATTTTCAATATAAACTCAAGATGAGTTTCGTCGCAGTGGGGGAGCCTGATACGGGACGTATTTGGGTTGGAACTATCATTTCCAAGATTTGTTCAAATCTTGGATATCTTGGATATTTATTAGTTAGTATTTTGGTTTATTAGGATAAATAGTTGATTTATTTGGATTATTCTGTTTTATGAGAATAATATATTCTCTTAGGTTAGTTTATTAACATTTGGATTTCCTAGGGTTTATGTTTATTGGCTATATAAGCCATACGTATTGTAATTTTAGAACTAGCTTGGATTAGCTCGTTTACTGAAAACTATTATTTGGTTTATAACTTTGTTATGTCTCTTTGAGAGTTTGATCATCATTGATCGTTATTCGTCACTTTTCTCCTGGATTGGAGTTGATTATCGTTATTGGGTCATGTTTACTGGAGTGGATTCTCCGCGTGTCGGTTTATTTTAAATTATTTCCGCAGTGCCATAGCAGGTGCTACCAGAGCAGGCTTTTCCTATGATATTTATCGGTGGGTTTTTCCAAGAAGGATCGATCGAGACGTATCGTGATATTTAGGTTTCTATCAAAAAATAAAAAAAAAAATCGTGCGTTCATCATCAAGTTGCGTACAGTTTGGTTTCGTTTCATGTACGTCATTCAATTGCTCACCAAATTATCTCGTAAGGTGGAAAGTGCAAACCTAATTATGGTGGAGACTATGGAAGCAGTGGGTCGCATTCCTTATTACCTTTTTCTATAAGCCCATTAATTATTTTACTCTACTAGTTTCCAAAAGCCCATTTTAATTTAGTGGTATACTGTAGGTGTTTTTTCTATCAAGGGTTAGCTATTAAACCTTCCAATCAGTACCTAGCCGTGGGAAAGTTGATTTATATGCAGAATCAAATTGCATATGTAGACCTATACTTTTCGTGGCCGATATATACTGGAAAGGAACCTTTGGGATTTTGTTATGGATGGTAGTTGTGAACAAAATCTGGTGTCGGTAAAAATAGTGGAATCTTTGGGGTTAGAGATGGATCGGTATCCTGTCCCAGACCAGATTAAAAGGGTCAATAACAAAGACGCCGTAACCACTTGTTTGGGTGTTTGCAAAATTCTAATAGCAATTGGTAAGTGTTACTCCGACATAATATTTAGCGAAGTAGTTTCCATTGACGCTTGTGATGTTGTGCTGGGTGCTCCATGGTTGTTTGAGGTTCGAGCAAGTTGTCGTGACAACATTTGTGAATTCACGTGGGGAACAACTAAAGTCAAGCTAATGCCAGGAAAACGACCCTTGAAATAAGCAAGTGATGAAAATATGTCACCAACTGTAAATGGAGATGGCTTACCGTGTCAGTTAACTAAATAAAGGGAAACTATAGTTGCGAATGCTTCCCACGAGGACCCATTTTCCAAGTTTTTTGATAGTTCTTCCCACACTTATGGATACAGAAGGGATAATTCTTGGAAATTTTGGTGGGAGTTTTTATATTACAACCATGGGAACAAATATTGGGTGACAAGTTTTTACATGCATAAAATTATGATAGTAAATACTGGATTTATTTTGTGAATGGTTCGTAATTCCGATGCATAATTCAAGATCGGGTTGTGCCTCAAGTGGGAGTGCCAAAATGCTTTCTTCCACTAGCCATTTTCAATATAAACTCAAGATGAGTTTCGTCGCAGTGGGGGGAGCCTGATACGGGACGTATTTGGGTTGGAACTATCATTTCCAAGATTTGTTCAAATCTTGGATATCTTGGATATTTATTAGTTAGTATTTTGGTTTATTAGGATAAATAGTTGATTTATTTGGATTATTCTGTTTTATGAGAATAATATATTCTCTTAGGTTAGTTTAGTAACATTTGGATTTCCTAGGGTTTATGTTTATTGGCTATATAAGCCATACGTATTGTAATTTTAGAACTAGCTTGGATTAGCTCGTTTACTGAAAACTATTATTTGGTTTATAACCTGTTATGTCTCTTTGAGAGTTTGATCATCATTGATCGTTATTCGTCACTTTTCTCCTGGATTGGAGTTGATTATCGTTATTGGGTCATGTTACTGGAGTGGATTCTCCGCGTGTCAGTTTATTTTAAATTATTTCCGCAGTGCCATAACAGGTGCTACCAGAGCAATATTTTCCTATGATATTTATCGGTGGGTTTTTCCAAGAAGGATCGATCGAGAAGTATCGTGATATTTAGGTTTCGATCAACAAAAAAAAAATCGTGCGTTCATCATCAAGTTACGTACACTTTGGTTTCGTTTCATGTACGTCATTCAATTGCTCACCAAATTATCTCGTAAGGTGGAAAGTGCAAACCTAATTATGGTGGAGACTATGGAAGCAGTGGGTCGCATTCCTTGTTACCTTTTTCTATAATCCCATTAATTATTTTACTCTACTAGTTTCCAAAATCCCATTTTAATTTAGTGGTATACTGTAGGTGTTTGTTCTATCAAGGGTTAGCTATTAAACCTTCTAATCAGTACCTAGCCATGGGAAAGTTGATTTATATGCAGAATCAAGATGCATATGCAAACCTATACTTTTCGTGGCTGATATATACTGTAAAGAAAGCTTTGGGATTTTTTTATAGATGGTAGTTGTGAAAAAAATCTGGTGTCGGTAAAAATGGTGGAATATTTGGGGTTAGAGATGGATCGGTATCCTATCCCAGACAAGATTAAATGGTTCAATAAAAAAGACGGCGTAACCACTTGTTTGGGTGTTTGCAAAATTCCAATAGAAATTGGTAAGTGTTACTCCGACATAATCTTTTGCGACGTAGTTGCCACTGATGCTTTTGATGTTATGTTGGGTGCTCCATGGTTGTTTGAGGTTCGAGCAAGTTGTCGTGACAAAATTTGTGAATTCATGTGGGGAACAACTAAAGTCAAGCTAATGCCAGGAAAACAACCCTTGAAAGAAGCAAGGGATGAAAATATGTCACCAACTGTAAATGAATATGGCTTACCGTGTCAGTTAACTAAAGAAAGGGAAACTACAGTTACGAATGCTTCCCATGAGGACCCATTTTCCAAGTTTTGTGATAGTTCTGCCCACTTTTATGGATACAGAAGGGATGATGCTTGGAAAGTTTGGTGGGAGTTTTTACATTACAACCATGGGAATAAATATTGGGTGACTAGTTTTTACATGCATAAAATTATGATAGTAAGACTGGATTTATTTTGTGAATGGTTCGTAATTCCGATGCATAATTCAAGATCGGGTTTTGCCTCAAGTGAGAGTGCCAAAATTCTTTCTTCCACTTGCTATTTTTAATATAAACTCGAGACGAGTTTCGTCGCAGTGGGGGAGCCTGATACGGGACGTATTTGGGTTGGAACTATCGTTTCCATGATTTGTTCAAATCTTAGATATTTATTAGTTAGTATTTTGGTTTATTAGGATAAATAGTTGTTTTATTTGGATTATTCTGTTTTATGAGAATAATATATTCTCTTAGGTTAGTTTAATAATATTTGGATTTCCTAGGGTTTATGTTTATTGGCTATATAAGCCATACATATTTTAATTTTAGAATTAGCTTGGATTAACTCGTTTAATGAAAACTATTATTTGGTTTATAGCCTGTTATGTCTCTTTGAGAGTTTGATCATCATTGATCGTTATTCGTCACTTTGCTCCTGGATTGGAGTTGATTATCGTTATTGGGTCCTGTTTACCAGAGTGGATTCTCCGCGTGCCTGTTTATTTTAAATCGTTTCCGCTGTGCCATATCATATTTCAATGAAATCAAATAATTATTAGTCTCGCATTCTCACAGTAATGTTTCCAAAAATGTTTTTGTATTTATGCATCCTTGTTTCTTGACAGATCATCCTCTATCACTCAATCACAAAGTATGGACTCACTAAATGCACCTGATTTTGATGGATATCCAATAATGTTCTACAAGAAGCTTTGAGAAATAATGGGTCCTAAAGCAGTCCATTGTGTTCAAGAATTCTTCAGATTTTCCAATTTCGCTCCATGTTTCAATCACACTTAACTTTCCCTTGTACGAAAGATTAAAAAAACTCATATGTTCCTTTATAATTTCGTAAATTGCACTTTGCAATGTGTAATATAAAGTGATTATAAAGATCCTGACCTTGCCTATAAGTATTATTCTCAACAATCTAATCAGTAAGAATCGATTGTTTTTATCCCAGGAAGGAGGATTATGGATAATTATACTTCGATTGTTGGTTCTTTTATGCTCAAGCTTGATATGAGCAAGGTTAACGATCGCGTCAATTTGGATTTTTATTTAAGGTGATCCAGTTCATATATTGAGCTCGAGAACCTAAGACGTGTAATTTTGTACTGGAAATTTTTTCTTCTCATTGAGTTCACAAACTCACATATTGAGTTCGCCAACCTAAAGTCTAAAAAGTCTTACTAATGATTTTTTTTCTATATTGAGTTTGCAAACTGCCTAATATAGTGAATTTCCAAACCTAAGATAGAGAAATCTCCCCTGTAAACTTTTCATAATGTGAGTTTTGTGAACCTAACATGTTGACTTGGCGAACCCAAGTTAATAGGGAGCTTTTTAGATGCATTTTTATGGCTTGACTTCGCAAACCTGACAAGGTAAATTCGTGAACGTAAGTTAACATGAATTTTTCCTGATGTATTTTTATCCACTTGAGTTCGCGAACCTATATTATGAATTTTCTAACCTAAATTGCAAACCAACCGAAGTTTATTTTTGGTAACTTTTGTATTTTTCGCCTTTCATGCGCTTTTAAATTGCTATAGTTAGTCTAATTCTTTGCGGCAAAAGTTATTTATTCTTACCTAAAATTAACCAAACTTGAGATATAAGTTTGGATATTAATTCAAGAAGTTGCAACTTCGTAAGCACACACCTAACTATAACAGTTCAAAGTAATCTTTGGAAGTAACTTACTTATAATAATTACTCGATGTTCAATTATTTTCAAACTTTGAACTAAGGGAAGAACCTCAATGCAAGTTAATAACTAACTAAAGAAACAAACATCTCATGCATTCAAGGAAAGAACTTAAACTTGACAACATTGAGATTACTTAGGTTGCAATAAATTCACTGCTTACATCTTAAGCAATGTAGTTTTGAGCATTTACTATAATTGGAGACATCCTATAACACGGAAACTAAATCCCTAATACAATGTATGTTTGTTGTAAAAAGTTTGTCATCTACCACCAAAGGTTATTCGAGAACAAAGGATGAGACTTTGAAATTTTCACTTGGAGATCGTGAAACACGGGTACAATTATCATCTTGATAGTTTAGTAGCATATATCTTTATTTTATCTTTTATATAATTCATGTATACTCTAAGGACCTTCTCTTCAAATATAAGGTCGTCCAAGAACTATTGATCAAATACATGACTTAAAATAACTTATTCAATCTTGATCGAATTATAACTCTTATCAACCAAAATCCAGATTTGAAGATTCCACAAAATGCATCCAAGACTTGTTCCCAGATTGATATTCTAGTAACATATATTGATTAGGTATCTCTGTAAATTTTAAACAGTAAAAACCATAATTTTTAAATTAATTAACTCATTTTAAGTTTGAATAAGATTTATGTCAGCTTGAGTCCACATCTAAAAGGAAATCATATGGGCATCTTGTTAGAAGCATGGCAACGCTAGTCTTTAAAAAGGACTATAGTGCAACTCCTTTGGCCTATAAAGGACATCAACTAGGGGAATTAAGTACATGGGATCATATAATATAGAGATGTAGGAGCACAAATGAAGCAGGATAGGTTGGAGAGTTTATTCTATCTTAATCATATCCAATATGAAGTATGATAGTAGGTTAGCATTTTAATGGTTTAACTCGACGTGTTTTCAAACTGAACGAGGTCCCTAAACTTTCTTGCAATCATAATTTTTCTCATTAACATAATTTTTAGGGGTCTTGCTTTATTTTTCTACCGTACTATATTGATTGTTTCATTATAATTAAAATACGAAAAAGTTAGGAATCTTGAATAAAGAATTATCCAAGGATGATCCTTGTCAATTTGTATATAGAATAAAGATCATACAAGGAATTATTTTATAGGTTTAAGGCAAAAAAGTTGGTGGTGTACCTTTCCCTTTTCATGTTATAAATAAAAAATTTAACTATACAATTTGAATACAAAATATAACTATATCAGTCCAAGGAGTATTTCACTTTTTTTTTGCTCAATAATAATTTTTATTAATAACCAAATAATGTCAAAATTACAAAAGGGGGAACAAAAAATAGCATAAACAAAAACAAAAAACAGAGTTAAACCTATTACACTCCTTTTTTATGTTTTCACATCCTAAATGAATCTATAGTAGGCTTGGTTCTCATTTTCTATTTGGAGTAGAAAAGGTGATCTGGAATTGTATACATCTTGCTCCCCTTGTCCCAGTCTTGAGCCTTTCTTAGCTAGAGTTTTAGCTGATAAATTGATTTCTCTGTAGCTGTGACATAGTTTCAGTTCTTCAACACTTCTACAGATTCTACTCCATCTATTAATAGAAAACCAAGGGATTCTATGAGATTTGAATGCTTCAATAACTGCTTGTGAGTCTGATATAAAAATCAAATAAGTATATCCTATGTGAATGGCCTATTCACCAACACATAGAATAGCTAGAACTTCAGCATAATAGTTTGTAGCTACCCCCAATCCACCTGCAATTGCTACTATGCATTCCTCTTCACTGTTTCTGGAAATAAATCCATATCCAGCTGCACCTGGATTTACTTGAGAAGCACCATCACAACAGAGAAGAATTTGTCCCATTTGTGGTAGTTTGAAGAAGATAGCATGTATTTTAGATTTTCTAGTATGTATGGACTTCAACCCAAAATATTTTAAAATTTGTAAATTATATGTTGTATTCCACATGTGTGCCTTCATTCTAATTTCACATTCTGCAGTAAGCGTCACAATTCTATCTTGGATGATCTTTACATTAACTTTCTCTTCATCATACACACATTTGTTCCTTTGGAACCAAATCTCTTTCATTATTATAAAACATGAAAGAACCAATTCTAATTTCACATTCTCTTCATCATACACACATATGTAAATTAAGCATTTATCATCAGGTTCATGTTGTTGAAAGAACTCCTTCAGTGAGCAAGTTGAGTGAAATACTCCTTTATAATAATGCTTATGTTACTTTTGTTTTCTATTATATGTCTCATGTTAGCTGAATCAATAAAAAAAATCGCTCTTAATAATTATACTGCTTAAAAATTAAAGTAGTGTAAGTATAGAAAACCCTAATACCAAATGAAGCGACGCAAGTACGCGAAAAAAGTGGATAAATAAAGAGAAAACATCTTAGTCAGTTTACCTAGGCCAAGCTAACCATGAGTATTCACCTCTATCTTGTAGAGAATTGGAAAAAGGATCAAACAAATCAAGAATCACCCAATTTTGGTACAAAGCGAAGAAGTTATGAGCAAAACACTGAAACCACTTGGATTTGGTTTTTGTTGGTTGTTAGGCCTACACGTGAACAAAAAGAAAGAATGCTTTTTGGGATTATGTTTGGACAAGGGTTTGACCTAATTTGTGTATTTTGCAAGTTTTGGTATAGACTCGTATATAGGCACTTTTCTACACAATTCACAACACACAACATATTGGTTTACCCCTTTAAAGGTGGGAACTATGATATTTTATCTTCCTCTTTTCTTCTCTATATTTTTCCATTGGTTTTGAAAAATCCATAAATAACTAATTTTTATATTGGTTGGGGATGTAATCTGAAGTCTTAAACATGTGAATCAATTTGGGTGGTTAGTTTTCATAATCTATTTTATCGTTCAAGTTCTATTTTTAATATCGCAATGTATGTTTAAATGTTTGTTTATTCAAGTTGCAAATTAAGTGAACACGTATTCATTCATATCTAAAGCAAAATTAGGATTGTTAATATAGAAAAGTTGATGATTCCTGATTATAGGTAGCATAGTGATTACTGATTATAATGATATTTTCTTATAATTTTATGAAAAATCTAACCTTTGTTAAATGGTTACTCATAGTACATTTTTCATTAATTAGCCTATTTCACAAATTTAAATGCTCTTAAAACACTTAAATGTGCGATGCGTTGGGTTATTCTTCGGGTAGAATTCATATATACATCGTTATGGTATATGATGATTCAAGGAAATTCATAGAGCATACTAGCGATGAGGTACTCAAGGGCCCTTGGTATGAAAGAAAGTGAATGTTCAGTTTAATTTTTTTTAAATTAGTTTAATAATTCAACAAAATTCTCGCTATCTGTGAGATCTACTACTCGTTAGTGTAGAAATTATAGAGAGTATTTTGGTCAGTATGGCACCCCAACACCTAACAAAGATCATAATAAGTTAACAATGCTGACTAAAAATTCAAAACTTCGAATTGGCCTTCACACCATCACCCAACAAAGATCAAAAGTGAACAATGTCAACTATAAATGCAAAACTTCAAATTAGTATTCACCATATCAGATCAGTTTCACCTTTTATTTTATTTTTACCGTTTATATTGTTGTATGATGCTTACAAACACGAACATGAGGTAGCTTATCACATCAAAATAATTCAACAACCATTGTGCTTCACTATCACTTTCCATTGGTGGTGTCTACGCTAATTTTTCATGACATTTTTTTCCAAATTGTTGCACCATTAATGGGATGTAAAAACTACTATATAGTCCAAAGAATAATATAATAAAACGAGTTTGGTCCTATTGACCTAGTGTAACACCCCGTATTTTTTGCATGGCGTATGCTAAAAGATGCGACATGGCATGAGATAAAGCTTCATCCAAAGATTCTGTTGCGTTGGAAAAGGAACATTATCCCTTGATAGGTGTCTAAAACACCTTGATATTTATCTATTGTTTATGCTTTCTTTGCTTAGTTTTCTTGTAAAATATGTATCTTATGTTTGTTTTTGAGTATTTAGGTACTTTGGAGTCATTTGGAACAAAAGGAGAAGAAACAGCACAAACGCCTCATCTCATGTGCAATGGCTTTTGGAGGCAGATTATTTCTCATTATTTGCTTTTATTTCTTCATCTCTGTCTGAAAAATATGTCGGCTTAAGTGACGAATTTTGTCTGAAAAGCATGAAAGCTTTAGTGATGAATAGACATTGAAGGGAAGAAGCGAATCTGAGAAGTAAAAGACGGCTATTGTTGGTGAAAGAATTCAAATAAGAAGGCGTTCATTTGGAGTACGAAAGGAGAAAGCGTCATTTCATGGGCGAACACTATCCGGAGCCCAATCTAGGTTAATGGGTTGCATACTAGATTATCCCTTATCCAGAACATATGTGATGTTAGCAATCAATCTGGGTGGTTCTTAGAGATGGGGCGTTTATATCTAACTTCATTTCCTATACAAGACCAAAAATTCAGAGAAATGATTTCTCTTATCATTTGTTTACCTGAAAACAAGACACAGAATGGATGCGACTCTTCATGGAAGAATTACTGAGTTCATTGGAAGATAAGAATGGAAGAGGTGGATGCTACTTCATGTTTTGATACTGTTTTAGTCCTAGGGAAGAATTAAGAAGAGAAATTGGAGTCGTTGCTGTTAATTAGAGACGATGAGAAGGAGATCGAAGAATTGAATCTGAGGAGATTGAAAATGGAGATCGAGACTTATTATGTTTCTGTAGGAGAGTCGAATAGTGGTAATTTTGTGCTGTTCTCAGTAATCGGTACTAAAATTGAAGTTGAATGAATTGAAGTTAGGGTTTGATGGAAATGGTTTTGTTACTAATGATTCTCAAGGATTTGTATGAGATCTGCATTGGGTTTGTGGTTGAATGTCAAATTGTTGCAGGAAAGGTGTTATTAGAGGCACTAGTGGAGTTGGAGTGGATGGATGCTATGATTTTAGTTTGAGACAGGGATGTTGGCAGCGATGGTCAGTAAACAATGAAGAATTAAAGGGTTTGTATGAGTTGTGTATTGCAGAGAAAGCTCAGATGGAGATGGATTGTAGCTGGTGTTTTGGAGTTATAGGTGTTGCATTTGTTGAACTTGAGAAGTTGCAGGTGTAGATATTAATATTGTGTTGTTGTTAGTGTTGCAGAGAAGATACAATAATGATGTTGTTGCCATGGTTTGGTGGCCTGAGTAATTGAGAAGATGAAGTGAACTGATGGTAGTGCATCTGATATGGTTTTGAAGATGAGTTTACAAGTAAGAGAATGTGCAAAATGGTTTGTGTGGACTTACAGGTGATGAGGAAGTACAGGTGGTGAAACTGATATAGCAGCGGGGGTACCGAGATGATAGATTCAGATGGAACTTCAGGAGATGAGTCTTGAGCAACTGGTGTTGGTGGTTGTGAATCTGTAGTGATGCAGCTTGAGTTGAATGAACAGAATGTGCTATGCTATGATGCTAGAGAATGCAAGGAAATTATGGCTCGAGCTGCGAAATTGAAGCTGAAATGTTGTTTTGGCCTGAGATAGAAGTTATTGCTACATATGGAGATGGGTTCTGGTGGTATTGCGGCTACAATTCGATGGTTGTAACAGACTGGAATTGAGTTGAACAAAAGAGGTTTTGTTATGGCTTTGCGGAAGGGAAGAAAGCAGAAATGGAATGGTGATGATTGTGTTGTTGGCTGAGATGTTGACTATATGATGTTGTTGATATGGAATTGCAGGTGCAGGGTATGAAATTGAACTGGCAGGTTATGAAGAATGTTGCAGTCACAATAGGCATGAACTGGAAGTGGGAATAAAGCAATTACTGGTGATGGTTGGCTGCAAAAGTATTGTTTGTGGTTGAGAGTGTGATGCGCAGCGAGAAGCTAGTTATAGCAGTGAGTCTGTGATAGTGTGGTGTTGAGTTGGTTTTATGGAGTTTGAGCTGTCATGAAGTTGCAGAGTTGTGAAGTTGCAGAGTTGTGAAGTTACAAAACTGCAGTTGGCTATAATGCCAACAAGGAGTTGAACTGAACTGAAGTTGGTGGTTGAAGCTACAGCAGGGGTTTTGGTTCAGATAATGGGTGCTAGTAGAAATGACATATTTTTATGGTGTTGAATTGGAGAGAATGGAAGAGCCAATATGGATGCGAAATATGCACATCCAAGATGGCTGGCCAAGGAGCTATTTTGCAACAATGATTGTGCAGCAGAATATAAGGCCTGTGCAAGATAGCTAATCGGTTTTGACTCGCCTCAATGAGCTTGACCGGCCGCCTGAGACACTTTTACCGGTCACCTGAGCTCCATTCTGGTGCCGGATTTCGGACATTGCACCAGTTTTCCGGCGAGCAGTTTTTGGGACAGAATTTTACATGGGTTCTTCTACATATGGGCTTGGTGGACATCTTAGTATTGGGCTTTGGGAGTTATGACCTAATTTTGGGAGAAAAGCTAGAAAAGAGAAAAGTTTTTTACAACTTTGATATCACGTATTATTCTTGGAGCAGAGGAGAGAGCCGTAACTAGGGTTTGATTTCGTATTTATTTTTCATCTTTTTTATTTGATTATTGATGATGATGAACTCCATAGGTATGAGTAGCTAAATTCTATACTATTGGTTAAGGATGTAGTCCTATATCTATAACTTGTGCTTGATTAATGCATTAGTTTTTTCTCTTGATTATCGTTCATATCTCTACTGCTTTTAATAATCACATGATTGATGTATTGTGATAGAATATAGATGTTTGGTTAGTTAAGTGGCCAATTAATTGAACTTGCATCTTGTCCATAGCTATTTTAGGGTTTTCCATCGAGCGATAACCCTAAATACAAGTAGTATGATATGATTATAGTTTGTAGTGATACACTCTTATAATCATATGTAGAGTTTGACCATTGTCCGAATTGTCATGCGCAATGTATGATAATTGATTTGATTAGACTATTTCCCAAACTTAATGCTCCTAGGAATTGAACTTAATTAGAGCAAGGAGTTAGGTTATTCTTTAGGTAGAATTCACATATGCAGCTCTAATGTGTGTGTTGGTGAACTTAGGAAATTATTAGATTATCTTGCTCTCTTGATATTCTAGGCTTTTGATAATAAAAGAGATTAAATTGTAATTATAATCATATATGCAAGCACATATTTAAGATTGAAGATGAATTCCTGGACCAATATCTTTCTCTCATTAATTACTTCCAACTATTTACTTTGCTTTTATTTTACTTTTATTTTACAAAAATCAGAAATCCCCCCTTTTGGTTACTAAGAAACTAGAATTTGATAACAACAATCGCCTCACTGTGGATACGAACTCTTCCTTACTTTATACTTCATTTATATTTTGTTGAGTAATAAAGTGAAAATATTTTTGCTCGGCTGACAACCGATCAAATTTTGGCGCCGTTGCCGGGGAGGCATTCGGCTAGTTATTAAGTTTTTAGTTTCTTTTTATTATTTTTTCTTGCATATTTGCTTTTCATTTCTTGTCTTGTTTCTCACTTGTTTGCGAGAATTGTTTTCAGGTACCTAATCCCTGGATTCTAAAGATTGGAATTATCCAAGGTGCGGGATAGCTACTCGAAAAGGCAAAATACTCCAACCAAGGCAAGGCACAACAGAAGAACAAAACTTGGAAGTAGAACACGGAGCTCTTCAGCAAGAAGGAGAAGTTTTAGAACATGAGGTTCCGGTTGAACAAGAACCACCTTTTGAAGAAGAAGAATAAGAATCAATGGGTGATGCAAATCGTACACTCAAGGACTTGGCTTATCACAAGCTGGATACATAGCAGGGTTGTATTCAAACAAACTCTACTTTTGAAATCAAGACGGGGTTGCTTAGGGAATTGGCAAAGTTCTATGGCATGGTGAATGAAGACCCAAACAAGCATCTTATGGACTTCCGCACCATTGTCACGGCCATGCTTCCAGCTTATGTTGAGGCGGATGGTGCTATGTTGAAAGTGTTTCGATTCTCTTTGGCGGATAATGCTAAGGATTGGTTATATTATTTGCCTCCCGGAAGTGTCATAACATGGAATGGGTTGAAGAAACTCTTTCTAGAGAGATATTTTCCTGCATCAAAGGCTACTCAAATTCGCAAGGAGATTTGAGGAATGAAGCAAAATATGGGAGAATCCTTATATGATTGTTGGGAACGATATAAGAGATTGGTGGAAAGCTGCCCTCACCACCAATTCAGTGACGCAATGATTATCCAATACTTCTATGAAGGACTCCAATCAAGTGATAGGAATCTTATTGATGCTACGGGTGGTGGTGCACTAGTGAGCAATACGGTGGCACAAGCTAGAGAGTTGATTGAGAACATGGCAGCAAACTCCCAACAATTTTTGAGTCGTGGTTCGGATGTGCTTCTTAGGAGAGTCAATGAAGTGAGCGAGGTCAAGGAACTTCGTCAACAAATGGGTAACATGACAGCCATGATGCAACAAGTTGCAGCTGCGGTGATACCAAATTCTCATCAAGGATATGAAGAATCTAATGAACAAGCTAATGTGATCTTTCCAAATCAGCAAAGACGGTATGATCCATATTCCAACACTTAAAATCCGGGATGGAGAGATCACCCCAATTTTAGCTATGCGAACAAGCAAGGAGCGGGTCAACAATCTAATTTCAACAATTCAAGTGGATTCCAACCGCAACAACAACAATTCCAGTTGTGACAAAAATTTCAACAACAACAACAACCTCAAAATCAGGGGTCAAGTATGGAAGAGTTGATGAAATCTTTTATGCAAAGAACGGAGAGCACGGTTAAAGAGTTGCAAACCCAAGTGGGTTCCATGGCTACTGAGTTGAGCCAAGTGAAGGCACACCTTGGTGGGAAACTCCCTTATCAACCTATCAACCCAAAGGAGGGTGTCAATGCAATTACGTTGAGAAGTGGTACACAACTTGTGCCACCCGAAGTTACTGATTCGGGCAAGGTGGAAACACCAAAGGAACCTGTTTTGGAGGAGAAGAATGAGGATTCTCCCCAAACTTCTGAGGTACCTATTCCTAACTCTAAAACTCCGGTTTCTACTTATGTTCCTCCTTTACCTTTCCCTCGCAGATTTGTAAATTCCAAGAAGGAGCCACTAGAAAAGGAGATTTTAGACGTTCTCAAGAATATCCATGTGAACATACCACTCATAGATGCAATCAAGCAAGTTCCAAAATATGAAAAGGTGTTGAAGGATTTGTGTACCAATAAGCAAAGGCTCAAAGGTAATGAAGTTCTAAGTGTGGGGGAGAATGCTTCGGTAATCTTACAACACAAACTCCCCCTAAAATGCAAGGACCCGGGTAGCTTTGACATTCCCGTCACAATTGGTAATACTACATTTAATAAATCTATGTTGGATATAGGTGCATCCGTAAATGTTATGCCTGCATCTATGTATAATTCACTTGATCTTAGTCCTCTTAAAAAGGCTGGAATTGTGTTGCAATTAGCCGATCGCTCTAATGTCTACCCAATGGGTATTGTTGAGGATGTTCTTGTGCAGGTTAATCAACTAGTATTTCCAGCAGATTTTTGTGTCTTAGAGATGGATGAAGGTTCACCGGACTCGTATCTTCCGTTGCTACTTGGGCGTCCCTTCATGAAAATGGCTAAAACCATTATTGATGTTGACAAGGGAACGCTAACTATGGAGTTTGATGGAGAAATAATAAGTTTCAACATTTTTGAGACGATGAGATATCCTAGTGATGTCCACTCTTGTTTCTCTATTGATGTGATGCACACATTGGCGCAACAAATGTTTGAGTTGAATGGCGCTGATTCTTTGGAAACCGTGCTCACTACACCTATTGATAACGGTTTGGAGTACGGTGATGAGATTAAGGAAACCATTGGTTCTCTTGACTCATTCCCGGAAAAATCTGCACTTAAGAATATTTCCTATGTTTCTTTACCTTGCAATGATGAAAAAATTTTGCCTTCCATTGTTAAATCTCCAAAGTTAGAATTGAAACCTCTTCCAAGTCACTTAAAGTACGTGTTCTTGGGTGATAATGAAGAGTTACCTATGATTGTTTCTAACGAGCTTAGTGAATTACAGGAGCAAAAACTTTTATGGGTGCTAAGGAAGTACAAGATGGCCATAGGATGGACAATTGTCGATATCAAGGGTATAAGCCCTGCCATTTGTATGCACAAGATCCGTTTGGAAGACGATGCAAAGCCTACAAGGGAAGCGCAGCGTCGTTTGAACCCTCCCATGATGGAAGTTGTGAAAAAAGAGATACTCAAGCTTTTGGAAGTGGGTATTATCTACCCCATATCCGATAGCAAGTGGGTAAGCCCGGTACAAGTTGTACCGAAGAAATCAGGTGTGACGGTGGTGGAGAATGTTAAGAATGAACTTGTCCCAACTCGTGTGCAAACCGGTTGGAGGGTTTTTATAGATTATAGAAAATTGAATGCCACTACTAGAAAAGATCACTTTCCATTACCTTTTATTGATCAAATGCTTGAACGTTTAGCTGGACATTCTTATTATTGCTTCCTTGATGGCTATTCAGGTTACAATCAGATTGTGATAGCGCTGGAGGATCAAGAGAAAACCACTTTCACTTGTCCTTTCGGTACTTTTGCTTATAGAAGGATTCCTTTTGGCTTGTGCAATGCTCCAGCTACCTTTCAAAGGTGTATGGTAAGTATATTTTCAGAATATGTTGAAAACATAATCGAAGTGTTCATGGATGACTTTAGTGTCTTTGGTGATTCATTTGACCTTTGCTTGAATAATTTGTCACTAATCCTTGAATGATGTGTTGAAACAAACCTTGTGCTGAATTGGGAGAAGTGCCATTTCATGGTAACTCATGGCATAGTTTTAGGCCATATAATATCTTCTGAAGGCTTGGAAGTTTATAAATCTAAGATAGACCTTATTCGTGCTCTAACCGCTCCCACTACGGTGAGGGAGATACGTTCTTTTCTTGGTTATGCAGGTTTTTATCGTAGATTCATCAAGGATTTTTCCAAGATAGCATAACCACTTTGCAACTTATTGCAAAAAGATATGGTTTTTAACTTTGATGAAAAGTGTGTGGCGGCATTCAATCGTTTGAAAGAACTTTTGATTTCAGCCCCTATAATTAAACCAGGATTGGAGCAAGACTTTTGAGTTCATGTGTGATGCAAGTGACTTTGCGGTTGGTGCGGTGCTTGGGCAGCGTGTGGGGAAGATACCTCATGCGATTTATTATGCTTCTAGAACGTTAAATGAGGCCCAACAAAACTACACAACCACTGAAAAAGAGTTGTTAGCTATTGTTTTTGCTTTGGAAAAGTTTCACTCTTATCTAATTAGTACAAAAGTTGTTGTTTTTTCTGATCATGAAGCACTTAGGTACTTGCTTACAAAGAAAGAGGCGAAACCGAGGCTCATACGATGGATTTTACTCTTGCAAGAATTTGATATAGAGATCAAAGACAAGAAAGGAATTGAGAACACCGTTGTGGATCATTTGAGCCATCTTGCGGACAAGGAAACTATCCCGTTGCGTGAAAGTTTCCCGGATGAGAAACTATTCTCAATTTCCTTTGGACAACCATGGTACGCTGATATTGTTAATTACTTAGTTTCTAAACAAATCCCAAAGAACTTATCTTGTGCTGAGAGGGACAAACTTAAGAAGTTAGGAAACCAATACATATGGGATGATCCATACTTATGGAAACATTGTAGTGACCAAGTAATACGAAGGTGTGTTCCCGAATCTGAATTTAACTCCATATTGTCTTTTTGCCACTCATATGCTTGTGGAGGACACTTTGGGAGCAAGAGAACCGCTCTCAAGGTACTAGAATGTGGTTTCTATTAGCCGACTTTGTTTTAAGGATGCGCATGCATTTTCTACCACATGTGATAGGTGCCAAAGACCAGGCAATCTAGGTGCCCGAAATCAAATGCCACAAACTATTATTCAATTTGTTGAGGTTTTTGATATATGGGGAATTGATTTTAGAAATTATTATATCTTGCTTGTTGTTGATTATGTCTCGAAATAGGTGGAAGCTAAGGCCACCTCAACTAATGATTCTAAAGTTATTTCAGATTTTGTGCAAGCAAATATTTTTGCAAGGTTTGGAATTCCAAAGGCTATAATTAGTGATGGAGGTTCACACTTCAAAAACAGGTTCTTGCAAACCTTGTTAAGGAAGTACAATGTGTCGCATAGGATTGCAACACCTTACCATCCACAAACAAATGCACAAGCCTAGGTTTCCAACCGAGAGGTGAAATCCATTATGGAGAAGACGGTGAATCCAAAAAGGAAAGATTGGAGTTTGAGACTTAATGATGCTTTGTGAGCGTATAGAACCGCATACAAGACACCTATTAGGATGTCTCCCTTTAGGATTGTTTACGGTAAACCTTGTCACTTACCCGTTGAAATTGAGCATAAGGCGTTTTGGGATATTAAGCAATGCAATTTGGAGTTGGATGGTTCTGGAAAGCAAAGGAAGTTGCAACTCCAAGAGTTAGAAGAGATTCACAATGATGCATTTGAAAGCTCACGGATTTATAAGGAAAAGACAAAGGAATTTCATGATAGTATGATTACAAAGAAATAATTTTGCATTGGGCAGAAAGTACTTTTGTTTAATTCTCGCTTGCAATTATTTTTGGGTAAACTAAGGTCATGATGGATTGGACCTTTTGTTGTGACTAATGTGTTTTCTCATGGTGCAGTTGAAATTCTTAGTTTGGGTACAGGAAATGAACTTAAAGTGAATGGACACCGGTTGAAACCATATTATGAGAACTTCTCTTCGGATGTCATGGAAGGAGTTAACCTTTTGGAAGTGCTCCCTCTGGAGGAGTATTAGCAAACAAGGAGAACGTCGGGTTGGCGACTTTAAACCAAGAGCTAAGTGGGAGGCAACCCACCGGTTTTGTATCTTTATCTTTATCTTTTTATTCTTTGAGCATTTTATCTTTATTTTCTTGTTTTTGCATATCATTTGCGGAATTTCCCACTTTGAACTTTCTTTGGACGATTTAATTTTACATTGAGGACAATGTAAAGTTTAAGTGTAGGGGAGCATTTATATGTTTGTATAGTTTGTTTTATGCCTTTACTAAAAGAACAAAAAAAAAATCATAAAAATAGAAAAATAGAAAAACCAAAAAATAAAATAAAATATATTGTGTTTTTTGAACTCCGAAATCTAGAAACTTGTGCCTTTAGGATGACACCATTAGTGGATGGAACCATTTTGATTGCAGGAGTTGAGGAACCAATTAACTAAAAGGTTGGACATAGATTAGAAATTATAAATAACATGATAGTTGTTACCATATCTCGGAATATCACCATATCACATTCTATTTTTATTTTTCCATATTTATCTATTGTTCTCTAAGTGTTTTGGTGGGTCACTAGACATCGACTTGTTATTACTGCTAGGATGAAACAAAGTGATTGAGTTGTAAAAAGAAAAAAAGAAAAAAAAAGAGACCGACCAATTAGACCAAACGGAATAAAAATGACACTTGGATAGCAATATGTGTGTTCTCCCTGTTTCCTTCGCCTAAACAAGCGTGGAATGCAGGATCCAAGGGAACTATCATGTAATCTACTGACAAGAAGCATGCGCTTAGATCCAAAAGATCTAATCATGCTGTCTATAAAAAAAAGTGAAAAAGTGAAAAAGAAAAAGAAAAGAAAATATTATATTTGTTGAATAAAGTCACTCCTGGTTCCCTTGTATATGCCGGTTGAGTTGATGTAGAATTAATATTGTTGATCAGTGGTTCCCTTGTATATGCCAGTGTGTTGACACTAGAATTCAGACCAGTAGCTCAATCTAATAGGATGCATAGGTTCATCTTGGCGGTGACCTTCAGACAGATATGGGAAACACCGATCACTTGTTAATATTCGCCAACATCTACATCTATATCCATCTTCTTAATCTTTTCATTGTGATTGTGGTTAGTTAGTTTCCGAGTATTGTGGCTTGTTCGACTATCTCATTAAATCTTTATTTACTTATATATGAATTGAATTTGCGCAAGGTACCTCCTCATGTAGTCATTTTGGATTCGTTCATTGATTTGTCACAAATAGACGGAGTTGGAAATATAGGTTTTGTAGGCAGACCTCTTGTAAACCTTCACGAGACTAAAAATCGTCCACTAGGGACACCTAGGGGTTCAAAGGCTTGTTATTTATGCTAAAAGTGACCATAGCCTCGACGAGACGGAGTTGTATGTATGTTTTATAATTATTTTGTTTGATTTGCTCGAGGACTAGCAAAGTCTAAGTGTGGGGGAATTTGATAGGTGTCTAAAACACCTTGATATTTATCTATTGTTTATGCTTTCTTTGCTTAGTTTTCTTGTAAAATATGTATCTTATGTTTGTTTTTGAGTATTTAGGTACTTTGGAGTCATTTGGAACAAAAGGAGAAGAAACAACGCAAAAGCCTCATCTCATGTGCAATGGATTTTGGAGGAAGATTATTTATCATTATTTGCTTTTATTTCTTCACCTCTGTCTGAAAAGTATGTCGGCTTTAGTGATGCGAATTTTGTCTGAAAAGCATGACAGCTTTAGTGATGAATAGACATTGAAGGGAAGAAGAGAATCTGAGAAGTAAAAGACGGCTAATGTTGGTGAAAGAATTCAAAGAAGAAGGCGTTCATTTGGAGAACGAAAGGCGAAAGCGTCATTTCATGGGCGAACACTATCCGGAGCCCAGTCTAGGTTAAGGGGTTGCATACTCGATTATCCCTTATCCAGAACATATGTGATGTTAGCACTCAATATGGGTGGTTATTAGAGCTGGGGCGTTTATATCTAACTTGATTTCCTACACAAAACCAAAAATTCAGAGAAATGATTTCTCTTATCATTTGTTTACCTGAAAACAAAACACAGAATGGTTGTGGCGCTTCATGGAGGAATTACTGAGTTTAATGAAAGATAAGAAGGGAAGAGGTGGCTGCTACTTCATGTTTTGATGCTGTTTTAGTCCCAGGGAAGAATTAAGAAGAGAAATTGGAATCGTTGCTATTAATTAGAGACGATGAGAAGGAGATCGAAGAATTGAATCTGAGGAGATTGAAAATGGAGATCGAGAGTTATTGGGTTTCTGTAAGAGAGTCGAATAGTGGTAATTTTGTGCTATTCTCAGTAATCGGTACTAAAATTGAAGTTGAATGAATTGAAGTTAGGGTTTCATGGAAATGGTTCTGTTACTAATGATTCTCAAGGATTTGTATGAGATTTGCATTGGGTTTGTGGTTGAATGTCAAATTGTTGCAGGAAAGGTGTTATGAGAGGCATTGGTGGAGTTGGAGTGGATGGATGCTGTGATTTTAGTTTGAGACAGGGATGTTGGCAGTGATGGTCAGTAAACAATGAAGAATTAAAGGGTTTGTATGAGTTGTGTATTGCAGAGAAAGCTCATATGGAGATGGATTGTAGCTGGTGTTTTGGAGTTACAGGTGTTGCATTTGTTGAACTTGAGAAGTTGCAGGTGTAGATGTTAAGATTGTGTTGCTGTTAGTATTGCAGAGAATATATAATAATGATGTTGTTGCCATGGTTTGGTGGCCTGAGTAATGGAGAAGATGAAGTGAACTGATGGTAGTGCAGCTGATATGGTTTTGAAGCTGAGTTTACAAGTAAGAGAATGTGTAAAATGGTTTGTGTGGACTTGCAGGTTATGAGGAAGTGCATGTGGTGAAACTGATATAGCAGCGGGGGTACCGAGCTGATAGATTCAGATGGAACTTTAGGAGATGAGTCTTGAGCAACTGGTGTTGGTGGTTGTGAATCTATAGTGATGCAGCTTGAGTTGAATGAGCAGAATGTGCTGTGCTATGATGCTGGAGAATGCAAGGAAATTATGGCTCGAGCTGCGAAATTGAAGCTGAGATGTTGTTTTGGCCTGAGATAGAAGCTATTGCTACATATTGAGTTGGGTTCTGGTGGTATTGCGGCTACAATTCGATGGTGGTAACAGACTGGAATTGAGCTGAACAAAAGAGGTCTTGTTATGGCTTTGCAGAAGGGAAGAAAGTAGAAATAGAATGGTGATGATTATGTTGTTGGCTGAGATGTTGACTATATGATGTTGTTGATATGGAATTGCAGGTGCAGGGTATGAAAGTGAACTGGAAGGCTATGAAGGATACAATTATAGGTGAGAAATACCTGGAGCCCAGTCAAGGATAAGGGACAACCAGATGGAGTTTAAGAAGAGAAACACCCATGGGTGTTAATAACCGTCCCATTGTTATTACCCTAAAACAACCCAGGGACTTCCACGTTGTTCTTCCCTAAAAATCTCATCTGAGCTGCTGCTGTTGAGATGAATCAGAGGAGGGGAGATAGATGGTGATGATGGTAATCGATATAAGAAGATGGGTTTGTGGCTATTGTGTGGATGTGTAAAGCAATTAGGTGTTTGAACCGATCTGAATCGAGAAATTGATGATAAGTCAGGGTTTGTAGAAGTGAATCTGAAGCTGATTATGTTCATGGTGTAGCCGTGAATGAGCAGAGATCGTTGGGGTGTTAAAGAGATTCGAGATTTCAGGATGAATTGGTTGTTACCAGAAATTGCAGATGAGGAATTAAAATATAATTCTGTGATGTATGTGAACTGATGGTGCAGTGGTGGAATTGAAGCTCAAATAGTTGAGATTGATGTGCAACTGAATTGTGGATTGAACTGCAGCTGACATTACAAGTTGTGAATAATTTCCATGGGTCAGTGGTGTGAAGTTGGTGATACTGTGAATGAGATGATGGTCTCAATTCATTATCGAGAATAAGCGGAGAAGCTGCTGGTGAATGGCAGAGATATAGAGGTGCAACTGAGGGTTTTGCATCTGCAAGGATTCATCTTTCTTGCTCAAATTTGATCGGCGCCAAAATTTGATCGGTTGTCAGGAGACACAAATATAATTCACTTTCTTTCTCAACTAAAATAAATGTAGTAGTGATAAGAAAGAGTTCGTATCCACAGAGAGACTTTCGTTGTCAATATGTTTCGGTTTCCTAAAAGTAACAAGGGGGGATTTTTCTGATTTTTAATAAAGTAAAATAAACTAAAAGCAAATAAACAAATAAATCAAGTAGAAAAGATATTGGTTAAGGATTCATCTTCATTCACAAACATGCTTTCAAAACAATAATTAGAATTGATATTTAATCTCTATTTTATCAATGGCCCTAGAATACCTTGATCGCAAGAATATCCTGCTAATTTCCTCTTGTCATCAACAAACACATTAAAAGATGCGAGTATGAGTTCTATCTAAAAGAACAACCTAACGTGTAAAAGAAAATTAGATTTAACTCCCTAAAAGCAATAAGCTATATGGAATAAGACTAATCAAGGCAATCGAAATGTGTAAAAGCACTAAATCAATTTAACCCAAGTTATGATTCATATGTGACTAGTATGATATATCTCTACAAGCACTACCCACATTTATGCTACTTAGAATCAGGGATTAACAACGTTTTCGTATTGAAAACCCTAATATAGCTCTAGAAATGAATGCAAATCGGATTGATTCCAGACTCAACCAAGCAAACAATCAAATCATATACAATATAAACAATGAATCATAAACAATAAACTTGAGACAAAACTAATGCATTGAATCAGATTTTATTTGTGAAATCCATTTTATATCCCATAACCAATAAAAGGTATTTAGCTACTCATGGTTTTTAGATTCAACATAATTATTATCAAAAATAAATTGAAGAACATGAAAAATAAATGGAAGCAAACCCTAGTCGCTGCTCTCCTCCAAAAACCCAGTAGAAAGATTGTGTTCCCCCCTCAAAAAGAATAGAAACTTGTTCTTTTATAGCCTTCCAACTTTCCATAATTAGGTCTTCAAAGCCCAAACCCAATAACTAGAAGTCCACCCGTACTCATGTGTGAAACACCCATGTGAAAATATGACCAAAAAGAGCTCGCCGGAAAATTGTGTTTCCGGCCGGAAGTTGACCGGAATCCAGTACCGGAAAGTTGCTGCCGGCCACCTGGTCAACCTAGTAAAGACCGAGTCAGCGTGTGAGTCAGTCAACTGGTTGAGCTGAGTTATCTTGGCATGGGATAGCACAGCTTGAATTTGTGTTGCACCTCTTCTCTGTCAGCAATGATGGCTGAGCATCTTCACAGTTGCAACTTCATTACTTGCCTGTACTTCCCTGAGCAGCACCAGTCCATACTCTCAACTCCACATACACCCATTAAGAAAATCCATCATCATTCTCTCATCCTGCACCTGCACTCCAATCAGTTGCCACCTGCTATCACTGAACTGTGCACACATTGTACTTTAACTCCACCTGCAATACCCAACTCAAACTCGTAATCTTCCATGCCTCACTGAACTCCAATGCAGGAACAACTTCATGGCTTGACCAGCTGCAACTTGTACTCTATCCATTGTCTACAGCCAAGCTACCACCCCTGTGTTCTGCCTGCAACATAACCAGAGATCAATCCACCATCTAAGATGCCAACTGAACCCTTTTATGTGTTCTAGCACCATCATCTTCATTGATCCTTTCTGCAATTTCAGTTCTCGAGTAAACTACCCCTGCATCAAACAAAAGCGCCATCGGGTTCCAATAACTGCACATTGCAGTTCATCTTCCTACCACTGACACAACACCAAACCAAGTCCTCATATTCCAAGCGCATCTCCAGTTCTTGAGATCCCCCAACTGCAATATCATAACCTCAGGCCAACAACACTCAACCCCATTTTAGTCATTCCACCTGTTCCATTTCAGATCACAGTTCACTAATCATTTCTGCTGCTCAATAACAACTTCAAATCCCATGTCATTACGCACCCCTTATATGCACTTCTCAGTAACTTCTCCACCAATGCCATACCCATTAGTACCACTTCTATTCTATGACTGCAGCTGCTCCTGTAAGTTCCTTCTCAGGCCCATGAACCAATTTCATCTCCTTACTGCCGTTGATACTCATAACACCTGCAGCTTCCCATCTGTAGCTGTATTTCAGTACCACCATATGCAATGAAGCACCACCAGAACCAACACCTGCAACTCAAACTCAAAAGCAGCATCATTAACTTCCCTGCAATTACCACCAATACCAGATCTGCGTGCCTGCAATTGTCATTCAATACTAGCTATTTTAGCTGCACCCCTTGTATCTTAGCAAACCAACACCTACAGGAACCCAATGATTCTTCTGCCATCCTCAGCTTTTCATCTAGCATACCCAAAACAGATTCAACTGTAACTCCACAGTCATCACCTACAAATGTACATCAGCTTCTGCTCCCACCTGAACCACAGCTCTCAGTTGCAAACCACCAGAACAAGCACTCCAACTCATGCAGTATCACATACACAACCAGAAAACCCCATGAGATCAAACCAATTTTTCTGTGACAACCCATTCAGTAAACAGAACCAACTCAGTAAACAACACCTCCTCTTGAAACCACATACCACAGTTCCAGATACATAATCATTAGTAGCACAATTTCTATGAAATCTATGTAGATTCATGGTAACAAACTCAGCCCCATAACCGAACAAAAATCCCTGAATATTAACACCAAAACCATCTTCATCACACCCTGCAGCAATCGGCTAAAAACCCATCTCAACTTAAGCTCAGACCCTAATTCTAACTCCATTTCTTTGAGTTATTAATAATCATCACAAACCCTAACTCATCTTCCCAAATTCCTTGAATCAAGAAGAAAAACAAGATCTCAATCTCTCTGATTTATGATTTCTCTCAATTTCAAACAAAAATACAACTGCACTGAAGGAGATGCTTTCTCTGAATTTCTCTAACTTTCAGACACAGAAAACAGCCGCACTTTTCTGAATTTGAGGTGAGTTGTAATGAAAAACAAACCAATCTGAGAAGCTTAACCTTGTTAGGTCTGTCTGTATGGACTGGATGATGGCATCCAATGACTAGGATAAGGGCTACCAAGCATAGATATTTGGCCTGTCGGTTTCACTTCTACTGTCAGTTTCAGACAACTGACAATTGATTCTTCCACTCCTTCTCCACATATATTTCGCCTGTGAACCGATCCTTTGTGCTCTTTTCGCTCCAAATGGGAAATTTTCCTTCTTTTGCCCCCAAGTGCTCCATTGCACCTAATAATCTCAAATTCATGTAGTTGCAGGAAATCCTACAACTACACCCTCAGTAGAATTCATAAAACTTTAAGAAGTTCTTGATGAAAAATGATAATTTACCGATTAATATTCTCAACTGATTACAAAGAAGTATGTTAATGGAACTTAGAACAGTTACAATTTTCTCTATTCTCTTTCCTAAGAATTTTTGTAATACTTACTTAAAGAACCTCCTCAATCTAGCATTTGAACTATTATTTATAGTGAAATATGTACAACTGTATATAACCTGCAAAGCATCGCAACCTCTGATCGTAAATTTATTCTATATTCGCAAACCCTTCACACTTCTCCCGTGTTTCTTCTATTATCGCATTATCTTGCGATACTTTTCTCTTGTATTTGTTACTATGTTCGTAACCTTATATCTTGCGATATTCTGTCCCTACATCTTGCCTCTTCTCATGTCAGTTCTGCGAAGAAGAAATGTCATGAGAATCATTATTCTCGCAAATTTAATATAGTTATCATCACCTCTTATATTCGCAACACGTATTTTCTCTTTCATTAAATCTTCGACACATGTTTTCGTAACCGTCCTTCTCAACCGCTCACGTCTAATTGCATTGATGAATTTATATCTTCATCAAACTCTCTTTTTTATAAATATTATCTTTAATTCCTCCTTTTATTCTTTTATATTTTTCATCTTCCTCATTACGTCTACTTCTGCAATTTTTTCCTTCTTTCTTCTACTACTATTTCTTGCCTTTTTTATTTCTTTTCTTCTCTGTTTTCTATCCTTCATCTAATGGCTCCAAAGAAGAAAACTGTGAAACAACTTAATGCAAAGCTTGCTGATAGAAACCTCGTTCTTTCTGAGATTGATGGTCATACCAATAAATCCCATCTCTGTATGGAACTCTTTACTGATCTCCATTGGGATGATCAGATAGTTTTAGTCTCACGAGGCCAAATCCTCGCAGGTCTTCCTCTTCCTCTTTATGATGTCAATTTTCTTTTATTCTATGAGATTATCTCCCACCCAAATTTCTCACGAGCCATTTATCAATTGACTGTGGATTGCATTCGCATTCTGGTTGAGTTCGCAAACCGTGCTGCTACTGGAAAATATTTATACCCAATCGAACTTAGGAGACCTGTATTTAGATATGTAGAGATTATCGCTGCAAATTATACAATCGAGAATTTCTTTAAAAATTACACATTAATTCATGCGAAGAGGGAAGATAAGCGTTGGGGTGTTCGTCTTCATCGTAAAACTGATGTCGCAGAAGCTGATCTTCTTATGCATGATATTGATTATGCTTCTGGAAATAATGAAACTCCTCGCCATTCTCATGATGAAGATTAGTACAATTATCCTATAGCATTATCGGGTTCTTACATCTCTGGGATAGTAGATCTTCCTGCGAATCTTCATGATCGTAACTATCAACCTTGGGTTTTTTGTTGGCCTAATAGAGATAAAAATGTATGTATCTCCATTTCCTTATCTTCTTGTTATTTTTCTTCTTTTACTAATCCTTTTGCAATATTTGTCAGGTGAATGAACTTAAGGAAAGTTACCTTAAAACTGGGAAATCCAGTACTCGTGAGGCTTTCAAATTGTTTTCAAATGAGGTAAGAAACATTCTCATTTGTATTTTAAACAATATATTGGTGCCTCTGTTTCTTATCCTTATTTGAATTTGTAGGTTCTTCCTGACTTCCCTGGGGATGTTGTGAGTAAGAACAAGAATTCAACTTCTTCTGAAGCGCTAACTACGAGACAAAAAACACTTCGCTCTGCGAAGAATATCAAGACTTCTGGTAATAAAGAAGATGTTCTTCGCAAAGGACAAGGAAAATTTAGGGATATTGTTTCTGCGAAGAAGAGGAAGAGACTCCCACCCAGTGCTTACTCCAATGTGATCTCCTCTAGCAAGGATGTTGACGAAGAACAAAGTGATGAATATGATAGGCTTTCTGAGAAAGATCTTAGTTCTAATTCTGATACTAATTCTGATAGGAGGAATGACGATGATGATGATGAAGAAGATGAAGACTACAGCAATGTGGAAACTTTTGAGTCTGTAATGACTCGATTGTCTGAGGCTTTTCTCAACTCTTCTCGTGGATTAGGAAAGTCTCCTACTACGAATGCTCATAGGCATATTGCGAAGGCTTGAAAAGTTCCCACTGTAATCAACAATAATTCTCTTAATGGAATTTCAAGATTTATTTCTCCTATTACATTATACTCTTTGGGGAGTATGGTAAGTTTCTCTTCTATTCCTTGTTAATTTCCCCTACTTCATTGATTTCTAATCCCTTTTATTTGCTCAGGTTGGGAGGGTTAGCTGTGCAGCTGCTTCAGATTTGGAAAGACGTCATGCAATTGCTGATAAGAAAACTTTAAGTCGTTGTAACAAACTGGAGGTTGAGAATACAAAACTTCTCCAGAAAATAGAGGATTTGAATATTAATAATGCAGAATTAAAATCCCGCTGCGAAGATAATGCACAATCTGCGAGTGTCGCAACTGGAAATTCTTCTCTCCTTGAGAAGAATAATCAACTGGAGCTTGAAGTCACTTCTATTCGTAATGATAATAAGAAATTAGAAGGTAAATTCGCAAATCTTGATCACTTTAACTCTACAATTTGCTAATCAATTCCTTAATTTATTCCCTTACCCTTTATTCTCTTATTTCTTACTTATCCTTTTTCTTTGTAAATGCTGAAGAAAATTATACGAAGAGGATTGAAGAGCTGGAAGCTACTCTTGCTGCGCGTAATCAGAAGATTTCTAATTTAAAGTCTCAACATCAAATTTCTCAAAACAACCATGGATTAAACATCAAACGCTTCCGAGCTATGATGACTGGCAAGATTTGTGAAGACAATCAAATTCCTCTCACTAAGTATCAAACGCTCCTTTCTGAAGAAATCCCTGATGATACCCCAGATTTGGATATCTCTGATAGTGAAGCTGAAGATGATATCTCCGAAAAAGAAAGAGAAGATCATTTTGATGAAGATAAATCTCCCACAGAGTAGCTTTATTCCTTCCTGTATATATTTTCTTCAGTTTTTTTCGTCTTGTATGTTTGAGTACAATATTTTCTTCTTTCCTGCACTTTTAATCAACCAGCAATTTTATTTTCGCAACTTAATTAGTACCAATGTCTTAATTTTGCGATGATGAGTTGATCTTTCTTTAATTGAATGCTTTCCTTACTTGCATAACTTGATCATATGAAGAGAAATAATATATTTTGAAGACCTAGCTTAGTATTCCTTTTCCCCTTATTATTGCTCTTCAGGTGATCAATTGTTGTTATAAGTATTAGAATATATTCCTCGGTTTAAGTTGCAAAGTTTCAGGTTGTTGCGAAGTAAATAAGAAAATCTCCCCCTTGAAGTATAAGAAGTATGAAACCTCCTTGAATAATTATGAAACATCCTTGAAGAAGTATAAGAAGTATTTAATCCTTGAAGAAATATGAGAAGTATTCAATCCTCGAAAAATTTAATAAGTATGAAATATCCGTCCTTGATTGCGAATAAAATAACCTTTTTTGGTAGGAATTCTTGGTATATATTCTTGTTTAGAATATAAAGAATCTCCAATGATATTGACGGAATTGACTTCATTAGTTTCTGTGGTCTTATCATGCCTTCCTAAGTAAAGGTCTTACTTTGCCACCTCTTTTGCGATAAAGTCGCAAGATATTGGTGCACTCGCATTCCTCAACCCATTGACTTTATCTTAACAATATTTTTGTGTTTGCGATAATATGACAAGTCTGAATATACTTGCGAATATACAGCCTTGTGACATTTTCGTCTTGCGATGAAATCGCAGGACGTTATCACACTTTCATGTAATAACCCATTGATCTTATCTTAACTTCTTTGTATTTAATTCTGCGAGTATATATATATATATATATTTATTTATTTATTTATTTTACTCGCAGAAATACGATTGTTGCACAAATATGACAAGACTTTATGTTCTTGCGAACAAAAAGCCTCGTGACATTTGCATCTTATAGCACGTATCATCTCCCTAATGGAGGGTGCTTCCCTTTATCTTCCCCTTGGTTGCCCCTTCAAGGAAGCGTACATCGACCATACAAGGTTAGCTCTTCCCATCCGGTTTTTCCAACAACCATCTTTTGTTCGCAACCTCTTATCCTTTTTGCCTATAGGGCTTATAGTTACGAGGTTGCACCCTATGGGGTATCTTTGGGCCAAGTGCATCATTTGTCAAGACTTGTCAAGAATGGCAGATGTGCTTCAAACCCATCCGTAACTCTTGACTCAACCGTGTACCTCGGCGCCTTGATCGTATTCTGCACTTCTTGGGAAAGACAGTATGCCTTAGTCGCCCAACCTAAATCATGTTGCATCGCAAGATTAGATTGAGAATCCAAGGTGTCTTACCCGGATAGGTACCCCGTTTTGGGGTTATGTACCCCGTAATGTCCATGTACTCAGGTTCCGTGGTGGTGTTCTGTTTCCCCTGAGCCATGCTTATAGGTACCCCCTTAAATGACGTACTTTAGGACTTTTCCTCTTGCGAAATGTTTCTTCGCGAACTAGGGTGTACGTCACAAAGGTTTGCCTATGTAAAATTTCTGCGGCTTTCTTTCTTTTTTGAAAGATGATCACAGTTTGCGTCTTTCTTTTATGAAAGCTGGTCGCAAATAAATTTTTGCGTCTTTCTTTAATGAAAGATGATCGCAATAAATCATTTTTATTCTTAAAAACTCATCATAAATTTTTCATGTTGCGAAATACCACATTTCATTTTCTTGTTTTTCAAAATACATCTTGTTATAGGTTGCGAACATTTTGTTATACGTTGCGAACAAATATACTGATTACCTTTTTGTTTCATTACCTTTTTTCTTCATTCTCTTTTCTTCGCAAACCATATCCCTTTTCTATCATCGTAAATTTCTTGTACGCTTAACATTGTAACTTTATTCCTTCATTCCTTAGTCCTCAGTCATTAAATTTTTGCTTCTTTTCGCAGTCTTTACTCTTTTTCTCCAACTTTCCTTTTCAACATCTTTTCCTTCGCAAACTTCTACTTCTGTATCGTAACATTTCTTCCCTTCTGCTCAATTACCCTTGATAACTCCAATACCCTTTGGATGAGGAAATTTTATGCATTGATGAAGAGTTGAAGCTACGCCTAGAATCCCATGAAGCCAAGGTCTCCCTATCAAAGCATTGTATGGTGATTCGACATCAACAATGCAAAATAGAATTTCAGTTCGCATTCCACTTAAGGGAATTCGCATGCTTACTCCTCCTTTAGGTTTATTCGCAGTTCCATTAAAGCCATAAATCCTATAGGTTGAAGGTATTAGATCTGCGTCTTTTCCCCCCATGGTTTTGTAAGCAGGATAGAAGAGAATATTGACAGAACTTCCCATATCAATTAAGATTCTATTAAGACCAAATGATTCTTCGTCTGTATCATCTTCACTTTCTCCCATATTCAGAAAAATTTCTAATCTCACTACCAATGGATTATCATGTATTTCGCAACCTTCTGGAATTTCTGTGGCTTCAAAAGAAATTTCACGCTTCTGCCAATCTTCAAGTCGTGAAATTTTTGCGATGTTCATTATTTCCCTTCCTTCACCATCTCTCGCATATACCTTGCTTAACACATTATCATGAAAATCTTCTATGGTTTTATACGAGTGAACAATAGAATTGCAGAAAACATTCCTTGCTTTTGGTCCCACTTCTATGTGTAAGGTTTCCTTTCCATTTTCTTGTATTGTGTTCACCATGCGAGTTATCACTGGAGCCTGTGGTAATTGTTGTGACTGTGCTTGCTTGAGTAAAAAGTGGTCCAGTTTACCTTGATCGATCATTCGCAAGATAATCCTTTTGATATTATTGCAATTATTTGTAGAATGTCCATGAAAGTGATGGTACAAGCAAAATTCATGACTTGTTGGACCCATTGGTGGTTCTTTTCCCATATTCCATGGTGTTGGTATATTTTCCATCAAGATGATTGCTTGACATATCTTTTCTACACTTGTATTCAAAGGTGGCATCTTTATTTCTTCTCTTATCATTCTTTGACCTCCCTGTCCATTGTTATAGTTTTTTCTATGATTCCCTTGTCCAAAATAGTTCTGCCTTTGTCCTCCATAATTTTCCTGTTGCTGATCTAATCTTGGGATCTGGTTATTTCCTCCTCGGCTATAGAAATTCCTTTCTCTATCATACTCTTCTTGATCCTTGCTACTTATTGCTACCATTTTTGGTTGACCATTGCCAATTTTCTTCTCCTCTGATATCTGCGAAGATGTTTGCGAAGATGTCTGCGAGGTACCTGCTACGATATTGACTATTTTAGGAAGTAAGTTTGCTCATGTATCTTGAGTGTTGGTGTTTGTCACTAGATATGACTCCATATTGTTTTGCTTTTCCTCTAATGTAATGTACTCCTCTTGCAATTCTCGCAACTCTGTCATCATAATGGAATTCTTTCTTCTGAATATTTGAACATATAATTGCTCAGTTGCGAACATCGCATTTACGAAAGACAAAATCAGGTAACTCTTGTCCACACGCCCTGCCATATCACTGCACATAGTTTTCCATCTTCTTACCAAAT
Organism: Papaver bracteatum; assembly: GCA_023529315.1. NCBI lineage: Eukaryota > Viridiplantae > Streptophyta > Magnoliopsida > Ranunculales > Papaveraceae > Papaver > Papaver bracteatum. The sequence continues at coordinate 4,810,668 of JAJJWX010002605.1, read as the reverse complement.
GCTTCAAACTTTTGCCAATTCTTTGTTTTAAACCAAACACATCTTCAATACCAAGTCGCGAGGAATGATTCGTGATATATGCTCCTAAGAAAGTTACTTGTAGATGATTAAATGATGTAATAGTGTTCTTTGGAAGTCCTTCAAACCATTTTAGAGCTTCTCCTGTTAAGCTTGATGCGAAATACTTGCATAATACAGCATCGTGATTCTCCCATTGTAACATGCATCTTATATACGCTTTAATGTGTTGTATAGCACATGAAGTCCCGTCAAAGATGCTGGTTAATGTAGGCAGATTGCATTTTGGTGGAATCCCTCCTAATTGTACTTCTCTAGAGAAAGGAGTACTCGCAGCTTCTTCTATTTCTTCATCTAATTGGCTTCTATCTCCTCCTCCTCTACTGTTTATCATTCCTCTCATTTCCGCTAATTCTCGAAAGATCCGTTCATTTGCCTCAGAATTCTCATCCATTGGTCTCTTCAACGCAGCCTCTCTTCTTCTACGTTCTTGCATTTCTTCTCTTGCGATCTTTCGCATTCTATCATACTCTTCATTAATGTTTCTATTTGCACAATTTTGCAAATATCTTCTTTCCAGATTGTCACAATTGTTTTGTTGCAGAGCATCTTGAAATTCTTGTTCGTCCATTTTTATTCTCCTCATCCTTCTCATGTGAATATCAGGAATTTCTTCTTCTTCATTTCTCGTCCTTCAGCGATTTACCTCTCCCTGATTTGCCTGAATTCTGTTTTAAAGATTTGGTTCATTCCTTACTATTTCTGTTCGTTGATTTCCAACTCTCCTCTGAATTCTACCATACTCAAGATCTTGATTGTTGCGAGCCTGTTCATGTCTTCTTACTCCATCCTCGTAATTGTTTTGATGCATTGCTTGTTGCCTCTCAATTTCTTCCACAAGTTGCTGCTCTTCCTCTCGATTTTCTTCGCCATTTTAGTCATTTTCCCTTGGAAATTGTTCTGTTCGTAAATTTTCCACGTTTTGTTCGTTGTTCGGTACTAAAATGAAGCGATTCTCTCGATTTATTTCAACCAGATTATGTGTTTGTCCTTGCATAACACTTTCACTATTGATTGTTGGTGAATTTCGTTCTTCTCTCTCTGGTCTAACACTTGATCTCGCAGCACTTTGAGATCTCCTCCTTTGTAACATCTCATTTTCCCTCCTCAATTCTTGATTCTGTCTTGTTAGATTTGCACGTTCTTCAGCTTCAAACCTTCGTTCTTCCTGAACTCCTTGTCTCAATGTTTCTAATGCGTCCATTTCTATTTCATGAATTTTTCCTCCCATCAATGTCCCATTTTCTCTGATTTTCGGTTCTCTATATGCTTCTACTGGTGTATCAGTTCTCCAAGTGTGTACACTCACTCGATCATGATCTATTGCTCTTCCTTGAGTTACTGTTTGTTGAGTTTGATTTCTTCGATTGCTCCTTCTCCTACTAGGTTCTCCTGTTACGTTTGCTTCTCCACCTGCGAGTCTTACACTTCTTTTTACTGCAGTCAATGGTTCTGATATATTTCTTCTTCTAGCCATTTCTCTGATGCAAAATTATTTAATTATCTCTGTTACGTTTGGTTCTCTTTATTTCTCTCCCTGTTTCTAGCGCCAATTATGTAGTTGCAGGAAATCCTACAACTACACCCTCAGTAGAATTCATAAAACTTTAAGAAGTTCTTGATGAAAAATGACAATTTACCGATTAATATTCTCAACTGATTACAAAGAAGTATGTTAATGGAACTTAGAATAGTTACAACTTTCTCTGTTCTCTCTCCTAAGACTTTTTCTAATACTCACTTAAAGAACCTCCTCAATCTAGCATTTGAACTATTATTTATAGTGAAATATGTACAACCAGATATAACCTCACGAAGCATCGCAACCTACGATCGTAAATTTATTCTATATTCACAAACCCTTCACATTTCTCCCATGTTTCTTCTATTATCGCATTATCTTGCGACACTTTTCTCTTGTATTTGTTACTATGTTCGTAACCTTATATCTTGCGATATTCTGTCCCTACAATTCACACATAAGATACATATTTCACAAAATAAATAGCAAAGAAAGCATAAATACTAGATATAAAACTAGGTGTTTTACAACACCTATCAAATTCCCCCACACTTAGACTTTGCTAGTCCTCGAGCAAATAAAACAAAATTTGTTCTAAAATATACATACAACTCCCGTGAGTGTTTACTAGAAAAATATCCACACAACCAACATTTCCAACTTACAAGTTCTCCGAAATGATAGTATCCAACGTGCTAAGAAGACATAGAGATTCTGCATACTAGTCATAAGAAGTTAGACACAAATATGAACACAATCTCATTCTTAAAAGTTGAGAGAGAAATAACCATCCCTTATCGAAAGAAATTCGGGTTCAGAGTGATCAAAAGTCTCGACGCTGACTCACAAGAAAGGGTTTTATGAAATTGCTCTCAATAATAAACATCTCTTTATGGGTCACACATGTGTCCAGGTAGGAATGAAAAGAGAATCCTGCGACACGTTGAATAGTAGAAAGGCAAACCCTCCGAATTGTTTTGAAAACCCACATCTTTTATTCATTTTGAAAACCCTTTTTTATGACGATCTCTTAGAAAGGAAATCAACCACTTAATAAAGGTGGGAATATGCTTACTTACCTCGTTATCCGTTCGGCGTGCATCTAGCACCACTCTCACAGCATCCATAGAAACGTCTTCGGTCTTCAATCCTTGTCTTCGTCTTCGGTCTTCAACTCTTGATGATAACTCTTGAACTTCGTAGAATCTTGACAATGTGATTCTTCCCATTGGCTTCATTGAATGAATACAAAACCAAAATATGATGCAAACAAACCAAAATATGATGCAATGAATCTTTTTTTCTTTTTTTTCTTTTCTTTTTCTTTTTTTTTAGACATTAAATACAAAGTAAATACAAAATGAAAACAAAAATAAAATAAAAACTAATGATGATCCTAAAGAACTTTTCTCTTGTCTTTTTTTTTTTTACTCTTTTTTTTTAGGGAACTAGCATAATGATAACTATGTTCCAATTTTTTTTTTTTTTGAGACAAGAGAATATAATACAAATAAAAATAAAAATGCAAGTACAAATGCCATGGTGTGAGTACTTTACCGCTTGATTCTTCACAACTTGTATGTCTCGATATCATAAACTACTGGAATTCTCATCTTGATAATCTTCACTCTTGTACAATAGTCTTCAACTTGTAAAAATTCTGCTCCTTGTCTTGTTGCTATACTTGAATCTGAAATCTGCTCATTTTTGTACCGTTGCTTGTAAAACTAGAACACCTTCAACTTTCCTTCGAACTTGTGATGCTTCCCTTGTTGATGATGACGGTGTTTCTATGGACCTGTTGGTGTAGAGAGAGATAAAGTGGATGGTGCTAACTGCGAACAAGATTACAAGTGGTATGTAAGTTAGCAATTTGATGTCACCATTCATGATTGATAAAATAGAACTCAAGAGATCAAAATAGTGCTTCTATTGGTGGGAGGTTGGGTAGCTCACTATTCTACCCGGAGTTTACGTACGGTGACACACACTCTAAAAGCACATATTTATACAGGTACAAATAAGTGAAGGTCGGTGCCTCTCATGATGTAACATGGGTAGTCTCCACTATAGGGGACCACTACTCTACTACCGAATTCAGTCTGCACCATATTTGCCACTGGCATGGTTAAATCCAACTTTAACTCTCATACAAGTAAGAAACCCGATCATGTTCTCTGTCATCTCTAAGTTCAGTCACTCTTATGAGAATCTCGATGTAATCTTAGCGACATGGATACTATGTGACTCTAAACTAACTACAAGTTGGAGTTTTTCATGCACTAATTTACACAAAAAGTTGAAAATTTTGAAAAAAATTACAATGCAAATACTTAACCACTCCCCCACACTTAAACTTTACATTGTCCTCAATGTAAATTGAGTCATCCAAAGTAAGTCAAGGTGGGAAATTATGCATGAAAAATGACAAGAAATCAGAAAAATAAAATCAATATAATACAAGAAAAAGCTAAAAACAAAACAAGAAAATGAAAATAAGACAAAAGATACTCATCCTATGGGTTGCCTCCCATTTAGCGCTTGGTTTAAAGTCGTCAGCCCGACTATATCCTTGCTTTCTACGACTCCTCCAGAGGGAGTGCATCCACAAAATTAGCTCCTTCCACCACTTCAGAAGTGAAATTCTCATAATATGGTTTCAACCGGTGCCCATTAACTTTAAGTTCCTTGCCTATAGCTATACTACGAATTTCTACTACACCATGAGAAAACATATTAGTAACAATGAAAGGTCCAATCCAACGTGACCTTAATTTACCCGGAAATAAATGCAAGCGAGAATTAAACAAAGGCACTTTCTTCTCAACACAAAATTGTTTTCTAGAAATCATAGTATCATGAAAGGCCTTCGTTTTCTCCTTGTAAATACGAGAGCTTTCAAATGCATCATTGCGAAGCTCCTCTAGCTCTTGGAGTTGTAACTTCCTTTGCTTTCCAGCTCCATCCATCTCCATATTGCATTGCTTAATCGCCCAAAACGCTTTATGCTCAATCTCCATGGGTAAGTGACAAGGTTTACCGTACACAAGCCTAAAGGGAGACATCCCAATAGGTGTCTTGTATACGGTTCTATATTCCCACAAAGCATCATTTAGCCGCATGCTCCAATATTTCCTTGTTAGATTCACCGTCTTCTCTAGAATGGATTTCACCTCCCGGTTGGAAACCTCGGCTTTTCCATTTGTTTGGGGATGATAAGGTGTTGCAACCTTATGTGACACATTGTACTTCTTGAACAAGCTTTGAAAAGTCCTGTTGTTGAAGTGAGAACCCCCGTCGCTAATTATGGCTCTTGGAATTCCAAACCTTGCAAAAATGTTAGCTTGCACAAAATCTGAAACAACCTTAGAATCATTAGTAGGGGTGGCCTTAGCTTCCACCCATTTAGAGACATAATCAACAACAAGTAAGATGTAATAATTCCCATGAGAGTTGGCAAAAGGACCCATAAAATCAATACCCCATACATCAAAAACTTCAATAAATTGAATAAAAGTTTGTGGCATTTGATTTCGGGCACCTAGATTGCCTGTTCTTTGGCACCTATCACAAGTTGTGCAAAATATATGTGCATCCTTAAACAAGGTTGGACAATAGAAACCGCTTTCAAGTACCTTGTGAGCTGTTCTTTTACTTACAAAATGTCCTCCGCAAGCATAAGAGTGACAAAATGACAAGATAAAATTAAACTCGGATTCGGGAACGCACCTTATTACTTGGTCGCTGTCATGTTTCCATGAGTATGGATCATCCCATATGTATTGGTTCCCTAACCTCTTTAGTTTGTCCCTCTCAGCACGAGACAAGTTCCTTGGGATTTCTTTAGTTACCAAGTAATTCACAATATCTGCATACCATGGTTCACCAAAGGCAATTGAGAATAGTTGCTCATCCGGGAAATTTTCACGCAATGGGATAACTTCCTTGTCCACAGCAAGACAGCTCAAGTGATCCGCAACGGTGTTCTCAATTCCTTTCTTATCTTTGATTTCAATATCAAACTCTTGCAAGAGTAGAATCCATCTTATGAGCCTTGGTTTCGCTTCTTTCTTCATTAGCAAGTACCTAAGAGCTGCATGATCAGAATAAACAACAACTTTTGTACCAATTAGATAAGAGAAAAATTTCTCCAATGCAAATACAATAGCTAAAAACTCTTTTTCAGTGGTTGTGTAGTTTTGTTGGGCCTCATTTAACGTTCTAGAAGCATAATAAATGGCATGAGGTATCTTCCCCACATGCTTCCCAAGCACCGCACCAACCGCGTAGTCACTAGCATCACACATGATCTCAAAAGGCTTGATCCAATCCGGTGGTTTAATGATAGGGGCTGAAATCAAAAGTTCTTTCAAACGATTGAATGCCGCCATACACTTCTCATCAAAGTTAAAAACCACATCTTTTTGCAATAAGTTGCAAAGTGGTGATGCTATCTTGGAAAAATCCTTGATAAATCTACGATAGAAACCTACATGACCAAGAAAAGAACGTATCTCCCTCACCGTAGTGGGAGGGGTTAGAGCACGAATAAGGTCTATCTTAGATTTATCAACTTCCAAGCCTTTAGAAGATATAATATGTCCTAAAACTATGCCATGAGTTACCATGAAATGGCACTTCTCCCAATTAAGCACAAGGTTTGTTTCAACACATCGTTCAAGGATTAAAGACAAGTTGTTCAAGCAAAGGTCGAATGAATCACCAAAGACACTAAAGTCATCCATAAACACTTCAATGATGTTTTCAACATACTCAGAAAAGATACTTACCATACACCTTTGAAAGGTAGCTGGAGCATTACATAAGACAAAAGTCATCCTTCTATAAGCAAAAGTACCGAAAGGACAAGTGAAAGTGGTTTTCTTTTGGTCCTCCGGTGCTATCACAATCTGATTGTAACCTGAATAACCATCAAGGAAACAATAATAAGCATGTCCAGCTAAACGTTCAAGCATTTGATCAATAAAAGGTAAAGGAAAATGATCCTTCCTAGTAGTGGCATTCAACTTTCTATAATCAATACAAACCCTCCAACCGGTTTGCACACGAGTTGGGACAAGTTCATTTTCATCATTCTCCACCACCGATACACCTGATTTCTTTGGTACAACTTGTACCGGGCTTACCCACTTGCTATCGGATATGGGGTAGATAACACCCACTTCCAAAAGCTTGAGTATCTCCTTTTTCACAACTTCCATCATGGGAGGGTTTAAACGACGTTGCGCTTCCCTTGTAGTCTTTGCATCATCCTCCAAACAAATCTTATGCATACAAACGGCAGGGCTTATACCCTTGATATCGGCGATTGTCCATCCTATGGCCGTCTTGTGCTTCCTTAGCACCCTTAGAAGTTTTTTCTCCTGTAATTCACTAAGCTCGTTAGAAACAATCATAGGTAACTCTTCATTGTCACCCAAGTACAAGTACTTTAAGTGACTTGGAAGAGGTTTCAATTCCAACTTTGGAGATTTAACAATAGAAGGTAAAAGCTTTTCATCACTGCATGGTAAAGAAATAAAAGAGAGATTATGAGTTTACGGACATCCTTGTAGTGAGTTGAGATCACCAAGGGCTTCCTTAACTTCGTTACCACACTCTACTCCATCATCCATGGATGTAGTTAAAACAGTTTCCAAAGCATCATCACCATTCAATTCAAACACTTTTTGCGCCAATGCATCCATAACATCAACGGAGAAACAAGAGTGGACATCACTAGGATATCTCATCGTCTCAAAAATGTTGAAACGTATTATTTCTCCATCAAACTCCATAGTCAACGTTCCCTTGTATACATCAATGATCGTCTTAGCCGTTTTCATGAAGGGACGCCCAAGTAACAATGGAAGAGACGAGTCCGGTGAACCTTCATCCATCTCTAACACACAAAAGTCAACAGGGAATACAAGTTGATTAACATGTACAAGAACATCCTCAACAATACCCATTGGGTAAACATTAGAGCGATCGGCTAATTGCAACACAATATCAGCCTTTTTCAAAGGACCTAGATTGAGTGAATTATACATGGATGCCGGCATAACATTAGCGGATGCACCTAAATCCAACATTGCTTTGTCAAAAGTAGTGTTACCAATTGTGACGGGGATGTCAAAGCTACCGGGATCCTTGCATTTCAATGGGAGTTTGTGTTGTAAGATTGCCGAAGCATTCTCCCCCACACTTAGAACTTCATTGCCTTTAAGCCTTTGCTTGTTGGTACACAAGTCCTTCAACACTTTTGCATACTTGGGAACTTGCTTGATAGCATCAATGAGTGGTATATTCACATGAATCTTCTTAAGAACGTCTAAAATCTCCTTTTCTAGTTCCGCCTTCTTAGAACTTGCAAATCTGCAAGGAAAAGGTATAGGAGGAACATAAGTAGGAATAGGAGTTTTAGAGTTAGGAATAGGTACCTCGGGTGTTTGGGGAATTTCATCTCTCTTTTCCTCCAAAACCGGCTCCTTTGGAACTTCCTCTTCACCCAAATCAGCAACCTTGGGTTGCTCAAGTTGTGTACCACTTCTCAACGTAATAGCATTGACACCCTCTTTTGGGTTAATGGGTTGAGAAGGGAGTCTTCCACTATTTTGTGCTTTCAACTTGTTGATGTCAATCGCCATGGAGCCCACTTGAGTCTGCAAATCCTTAATTGCACTCTTGGTTTCTTGTTGGCTTTCTTTGAACATGGTAGAAATACCTTGCATCATTGTTTGCAACTTTGCATCGATATCGAACCTTGGTTTTGAACCGGTTGTTGTGGTTGCTGGAATTGCTGTTGTTGTTGTTGAAATTGTTGTTGTTGGGGTTGAAATTGTTGTTGTTGTTGCGGTTGAAATCCACTCGGACGGTTGAAGATAGGTTGCTGAACCGCACCTTGCTTGTTGGCATAGCTGAAATTTGGATGATCTCTCCATCCAGGATTGTAGGTGTTGGAATAGGGATCATACCTTCTTTGTTGGTTTGGAAAAACCGCATTAGCTTGCTCCAACTCTTCACCATACGAAGGTAATATAACTGCAGCCATCTTTTGCATCATGTGCTCCATATGTCCATCCTTTGATCACGGTGTGATGATGATGAATCACTAACTTCATGCACTCTTCTAACCATTGGTTCACCTCTTGTGTAGAATTGTTGAGAGTTTGCAGCCATACTTTCAATCAACTCGGAAGCTTGGGCCACCGTCTTGTTCACTAGTGCACCGCCACCCGCAACGTCAAGAAGATATCTATCACTTGATTGGAGGCCTTCGTAGAATTACTGGATTATCATAGCGTCACTGAATTGATGGTGAGGACAGCTTGCCACCAATCTCTTGTATCGCTCCCAACATTCATACAAAGACTCTCCCGCATGTTGCTTTATTCCACAAATATCTTTGCGAATTTGAGTGGCCTTTGACGCAGGAAAATACCTCTCTAGAAATATTTTCTTCAGTCCGTTCCATGTAGTGACACTTTCGGCAAGCAAACAATACAACCAATCCTTAGCGCTGTCTACCATAGAAAATGGAAAAACTTTCATCATTGCACCATCGGCTTCAGTCTCCGCTGGAATCATAGCCTTGACAATGGTATAGAACTCCATGAGATGCTTGTTTGGGTCTTCATTCGCCATGCCATGAAACTTTGGCAACTCTCTAAGCAACCCCGGCTTGATCTCAAAAGTTGAGTTTGTTTGGATACACCATCGTTGTGCATCAAGCCTATGAGAAGCCAAATCCTTGAGTGTACGATTTGCGTCTTCCATTGCTTCTTATTTTTCAACTAGTGGTTCTTCTACAAATGGAACCTCTAGTTCTTCTTCTAGTTGTAATTCTTCTTCCACTTCTAGCTCTTGCTCTTCCGTGTCTTGACTTGGTTGGAGTATTGTGCCTCTTCGAGTAGCAATCCCGCACCTTGGATAGTTCCAATCCTTAGAAACCAGGGATTAGGTACCTGAAAACAATTCTCACAAACAAGTAAGAATCAAGACAAGAAACAAAAAGCAAATATAAAAGCAAAAATTGTAAAAAGAAACTAAAAACTTAATAACAAGTCGTTTGCCTCCCCGGCAGCGGCGCCAAAATCTGGTCGGTTGTCATCCGACACAAATATAATTTCACTTTCTTACTTCCTAAAATAAAAATAGTATGCGATAAGAAAGAGTTTGTATCCACAGAGAGGCTTTTGTTGTTATAAAATTTTTCAGTTTCTTAGTAACCAGGGGGGGTTGATTTATCAAAGCAATAAAAATGAATTGAAAACAAAGTAATAATAAAAATAATCAATAAGGAGAAAGTATTGGTCATGGGATAGTTTCATTCACAAACTCGAATTATCAACAATGACTAGAATTGAAATTTAATCTCTCATTTACTAAAAGTCCTAGGATACCTTGATCGCAAGAATACCCCGCTAATTCCCTGATTTCATCACAACCACATTAAAAGATGCATATGTGAATTCTTCCTAGAAAGCAACCTAAAGTGTAAAATAAAATTAGATTTAACTCCCTAAAAGCAATAAGCTATATGGAATAAGACTAATCAAGGCAATCGAAATGTGTAAAAGCACTAAATCAATTTAACCCAAGTTATGATTCATATGTGACTAGTAGGATATATCTCTACAAGCACTACCCACATTTATGCTACTTATAATCAGGGATTAACAACGCTTTCGTATTGAAAACCCTAATATATCTCTAGAAATGAATGCAAATCGGATTGATTCCGGACTCAACCAATCATACAATCAAATCATATACAATATAAACAATGAATCATAAACAATAAACTTGAGACAAAACTAACGCATTGAATCAGATTTTATTTGTGAAATCCACTTTATATCCCATAACCAATAAAAGGTATTTAGCTACTCATGGTTTTTAGATTCAACATAATTATTATCAAAAATAAATTGAAGAACATGAAAAATAAATGGAAGCAAACCCTAGTCGCTGCTCTCCTCCAAAAACCCAGTAGAAAGATTGTGTTCGCCCCTCAAAAAGAATAGAAACTTGATCTTTTATAGCCTTCCAACTTTCCATAATTAGGTCTTCAAACCCCAAACCCAATAACTAGAAGTCCACCCGTGCTCATGTGTGAAACACCCATGTGAAAATATGACCAAAAAGAGCATGCCGGAAAACTGTGTTTCTGGCCGGAAGTTGACCGGAATCCGGAACCGGAAAGTTGTCGCCTGCCACCTGGTCAACCTAGTAAAGACCGAGTCAGCGTGTGAGTCAGTCAACTGGTTGAGCTGAGTTGTCTTGGCATGGGATAGCACAGCTTGAATTTGTGTTGCACCTCTTCTCTGTCAGCCATGATGGCTGAGCATCTTCACAGTTGCAACTTCATTACTTGCCTGTACTTCCCTGAGCAGCACCAGTCCATACTCTCAACTCCATATACACCCATTAAGAAAATCCATCATCATTCTCTCATCCTGCACCTGCACTCCAATCAGTTGCCACCTTCTATCACTGAACTGTGCACACATTGTACTTTAACTCCACCTGCAATACCCAACTCAAACTCGTAATCTTCCATGCCTCACTGAACTCCAATGCAGGAACAACTTCATGGCTTGACCAGCTGCAACTTGTACTCTAGCCATTGTCTACAGCCAAGCTACCACCCCAGTGTTCTGCCTGCAACATAACCAGAGATCAATCCACCATCTGAGATGCCAACTGAACCTTTTTCTGTGTTCTAGCACCATCATCTTCATTGAGCCTTTCTGTAATTTCAGTTCTCGAGTAAACTACCCCTGCATCAAACAAAAAGCGCCATCAGGTTCCAATAACTGCACATTGCAGTTCATCTTCCTACCACTGACACAACACCAAACCAAGTCCTCCTATTCCAAGCGCAGCTCCAGTTCTTGAGATCCCCCAACTGCAATATCATAACCTCAGGCCAACAACACTCAACCCCATTTTAGTCATTCCACCTGTTCCATTTCAGATCACAGTTCACTAATCATTTCTGCTGCTCAATAACAACTTCAAATCCCATGTCATTACGCACCCCTTATATGCACTTCTCAGTAACTTCTCCACCAATGCCATACCCATTAGTACCACTGCTATTCTATGACTGCAGCTGCTCCTGTAAGTTCCTTCTCAGGCCCATGAACCAATTTCATCTCCTTACTGCCGTTGATACTCATAACACCTGCAGCTTCCCATCTGTAGCTGTATTTCAGTACCACCATATGCAATGAAGCACCACCAGAACCAACACCTGCAACTCAAACTCAAAAGCAGCATCATTAACTTCCCTGCAATTACCACCAATACCAGATCTGCGTGCCTGCAATTGTCATTCAATACTAGCTATTTTAGCTGCACCCCTTGTATCTTAGCAAACCAACACCTACAGGAACCCAATGATTCTTCTGCCATCCTCAGCTTTTCATCTAGCATACCCAAAACAGATTCAACTGTAACTCCACAGTCATCACCTACAAATGTACATCAGCTTCTGCTCCCACCTGAACCACAGCTCTCAGTTGCAAACCACCAGAACAAGCACTCCAACTCATGCAGTATCACATACACAACCAGAAAACCCCATGAGATCAAACCAATTTTTTTGTGACAACCCATTCAGTAAACAGAACCAACTCAGTAAACAGCACCTCCTCTTGAAACCACATACCACAGTTCCAGATACATAATCATTAGTAGCACAATTTCTATGAAATCGATGTAGATTCATAGTAACAAACTCAGCCTCACAACCGAACAAAAATCCCTGAATATCAACACCAAAACCATCTTCTTCACACCCTGCAGCAATCGGCTAAAAACCCATCTCAATTTAAGCTCAGACCCTAATTCTAACTCCATTTCTTTGAGTTATTAATAATCATCACAAACCCTAACTCATCTTCCCAAATTCCTTTAATCAAGAAGCAAAACAGGATCTCAATCTCTCTGATTTCTGATTTCTCTCAATTTCAAACAAAAATACAACTGCACTGAAGGAGATGCTTTCTCTGAATTTCTCTAACTTTCAGACACAAAAAACAGCCGAACTTTTCTGAATTTGAGGTGAGTTGTAATGAAAAACAAACCAATCTGAGAAGCTTAACCTTGTTAGGTCTGTCTGTACGGACTGTATAATGGAATCCATTGACTAGGATAAGGGCTACCAAGCAGAGATGACAATTGATTCTTCCACTCCTTCTCCACATATATTTCGCCCGTGAATCGATCCTTTGTGCTCTTTTTGCTCTAAATGGGCAATTTTCCTTCTTTTGCCCCCAAGTGCTCCATTGCACCTAATAATCTCAAATTCACACATAAGATACATATTTCACAAAATAAATAGCAAAGAAAGCATAAATACTAGATATAAAACTAGGTGTTTTACAACACCTATCAAATGTTGCAGTCACAATAGGCATGAACTGGAAGTGGGAATGAAGCAATTGCTGGTGATGGTTGGCTGCAAAAGTATTATTTGTGGTTGAGAGTGTGATGCGCAGAGAGAAGATAGGTATAGCAGTGAGTCTGTGACAGTGTGGTGTTGAGTTGGTTTTATGGAGTTTGAGCTGTCATGAAGTTGCAGAGTTGTGAAGTTACAAAACTGCTGTTGGATATAAAGCCAACCAGGAGTTGAACTGAACTGAAGTTGGTGGTTGAAGCTACAGCAGGGGTTTTGGTTCAGATAATGGGTGCAAGTGGAAATTACAGATTTTTATGGTGTTGAATTAGAGAGAATGGAAGATCCAAGATGACTGCGAAATATGCACAGCCAAGATGGCTGGCCAAGGAGCTGTTTTGCAACAATGATTGTGTAGCAGAAGACAAGGCCTGTGCAAGATAGCTAATCATTTTTGACTCTCCTCAGTGAGCTTGACCGGCCGCCTGAGACACTTTTACCGGTCACCTGAGCTCCATTCCGGTGCCGGATTCCGGCCATTGCACCATTTTTTCGACGAGTAGTTTTTGGGACAGAATATTACATGGGTTCTTCTACATATGGGCTTGGTGGACATCTTAGTATTGGGCTTTGGGAGTTATGACTTAATTTTGGGAGAAAATCTACAAAAGAGAAAAGTTTTCTACAACTTTGATATCACGTATTATTCTTGGAGCAGAGGAGAGAGCCGCAACTAGGGTTTGATTTCGTATTTATTTTTTATCTTCTTTATTTGATTATTGATGATGATGAACTCCATAGCTATGAGTAGCTAAATTCTATACTATTGGTTAAGGATGTAGTCCTATATCTATAACTTGTGCTTGATTAATGCATTATTTTTCTCTTGATTATCGTTCATATCTCTACTGCTTTTAATAATCACATGATTGATGTATTGCGATAGGATATAGATGTTTAGTTAGTTAAGTATCCAAATAATTGAACTTGCATCTTGTCCATAGCTATTTTAGGGTTTTTCATCGAGCGATAACCCTGAATACAAGTAGTATGATATGATTATAGTTTGTAGTGATACACTCTTATAATCATATGTAGAGTTTGATCATTTTCCGAATTGTCATGCGCAATGTATGATAATTGCTTCGATTAGCCTATTTCCCAAACTTAATGCTCATAGGAATTGAACTTAATTAGTTCAAGGCGTTAGGTTATTCTTTAGGTAGAATTCGCATATGCATCTCTAATGTGTGTGTTGGTGAACTTAGGAAATTATTAGATTATCTTGCTCTCTTGATATTCTAGGCTTTTGATAATAAAAGAGATTAAATTGTAATTCTAATCATATATGCAAGCACATGTTTAAGATTGAAGATGAATTCCTTGACCAATATCTTTCTCTCATTAATTACTTCCAACTATTTACTTTCCTTTTATTTTACTTTTATTTTACAAAATCAGAAATCCCCCCTTTTGGTTACTAAGAAACTATAATTTGACAACAACAATCGCCTCTATGTGGATACGAACTCTTCCTTACTTTATACTTCATTTATATTTTTTTGAGTAAGAAAGTGAAATTATTTTTGCTCTGCTGACAACCGATCAGCCCTTAGACAATGCGTTGGTAGTGAACAACCATCATGGCTGGACATCGGGTTGGCAGTGGACATCCATCGCAGATGGACATTGGAGTCGACTATGGGCCAAAGAAGGAAATACAGCCATTATGTCCCTTCACTGGACCTGACTCAAGAAATGTTCATCCATCATGACCGGACATTGGAACTGGCCTATAACCAGAACTGAATGTAAAGCCATCTTGGCCGGTTATTCAGGAAATTTGTGGCAACGTCCATGAATAGAAAAAGTGGGAGTTGATGAATGATTTTTTTCTCCCCCAATTTGAGTTGTAAAAATGTCAAATTAACATATATAGGGAGGGGTAGTTGGTTGAAGGTGCATATGCGGACTATGCACCAAGTAAGCTTTATAGCTTAGCCAAAGGAGTATGATGACTAAGCCTCATTTAAAGATGCGTAGACTTGTCAATGGAACATGTTAAGCATGGGAATTACTATGCCATGACACAGGCTCAATAATGCATATCCTATATGAATTTTGACGAAACGGCCTACACGGACTAGGCCATTACCATTATTGCTTGACCAAGGCCTCTCAAACGAGTTGGTTTAAGTTTTTTGTCCCTTCGAGGATGAACTATGGTTTATTCTTGATCCCTTTATAGTAGGGAAGGGTACGTAGGAAGCCGCAATGAGTTGCAGCATTGCCGGTCCAGCAAGTTGTCTCTCATATCATCTAATTGGGAGATGATTGCGACATTTTGGCCTCTCATATCATATGGCTCGGCATTGGTATGCAAGAGATGATTGTGACCGAACTTGATAAGGCAAGTTGCATTCCATTCCTTGGATGCTCATACTTCCTATCAAGGCTTTCGATGTAGGCATGTACCAATAGTGCATTGGTCATGGCCAAAAAAGTAAGCTACAATGGTATGCAAGTAGCGGAGATTGCATGAGATTAAGGGAGATGAAATTAGGCCGTCAATGGCCTATGTGCAGGTCCAAGCATGCCTTATGCATGGACAACACTCGAAAGCCAGTGATGCATGCGAGATGCATCGGCCATAGCCTCTATGGCTCTAAAGCCTTCGCAGAATAAGGGTAATTTAGAACAGTGTGGAAGATAAAATAGTTGCATCATGCTCCACGAGCATGATTTAAAGGGAAAATGAACGTGCATTTTCCTAGTTTTAAGGATCGGATCGTAGCATCATCATGGCGCATCGGAGAAGTTATGGCCTACGCGCCCAGGCGCTAGGCGTAATTTTCCGGTCCGTCACAGTTTGTATCAGAGCAAGTTCCGAGATAACTCTATGGACTATGCGGGAGTGCCTTGTCAGCGAGTATTTTCCTTAATGGAAAACTTTAAGTTGGAGAGTAGGCCAACTTTTGCGTGGGAAGAGTTGGTATCTGTTATGCCAGTTACTTTGTGATTCGAGTTGAGCTTGTTTAAGTACCGTGAGTTTGCCTTACCTAAGTGGCACCCCACTTACGAGTGGATATCCGTAAGACCATCTGGTACGGTGGGTAGACAATAGGACTGATCATCCACACACATTGGAAACTGGCCAATGGTGTGCATTGTCAGGTCGCCTAGCATCCCACTTACGAGTAGCAACATGGATGACCATCTGGGACGGTGGGCAACTGGATCCTATTCCACACAGTATTACATGTTGTTGGCATCAACATTGTGAACTTTAGGGATTCCTGAGTGGTGGTATGGGATGCCCCTTGGGATGCCTTTTCGAGATATCTTTTTGTTACTGGTCAATTGAGATTCTTGGTGACGTTGTAGACTCTTTTTGGATTCCTGGGAAGGCGGTATGGGATGTTTGCTCACAAGGTCTAAATTGTTGTTCATGATAACTTGAAGAAACACGTGATTTCTGAGCATCTGGTATGGGACTTTTGCTCAGGAAATCCAAACCGAAGAGTTTGTCCACAATAGTTTTGTTTTGAATTTAGGGGACAAAATTCTTTAAAGGGTGAATAATGTAATACCCCATGTTTTTAGCATGGAGCATGCTAAAAGATGCGCCATGGCCTGATATGAAGACTCATCCTAAGCTTTTGTTGCGTAGGAAAATGAACATTGGCCCTTGGCCAATGCGTTGGCAGTGAACAACCATCATGGATGGACATCGGGTTGGCAGTGGACAACCATCACGGTTGGGCATTGGATTGGAAGTGGACAGCCATCACAGCTAGACATTAGAGTGGCCTATGGGCCAAAGCCGTAAGTACATCCATCACATCCCTTCACTGGACCTGTCTCAGGAAATGTTCAGCCATCATGACCGGACATTGGAACTGGAATACGAGCCAGAACTGAATGTACAACCATCTTGGTCGGTTATTTAGGAAATTTGTGGCAACGACCATGAATAGTAAAAGTGGGAGTTGATGAATGATTTTTGCTCCCCTAATTTGAGTTGTAAAAATTTAAAATTAACATATATAGGAAGGGGTAGTTGGTTGAAGGTGCATATGTGGACTATGCACCAAGTAAGCTGTATAGCTTAGCCAAAGGAGTATAAATGACGCATAAGCCTCATTTAAAGCTGCGTAGACTTGACAATGGAACATTTTAAGCATGGGCATTACTATGCCATGCCACTATCTCGATAATGCATATCATATATGCATTTTGACGAAATGGCTTACACGGACTAGGCCATTACCATTGTTGCTTGGCCACGGCCTCGCAAACAAGTTGGTTTAAGTTTTCCATCCCTTCGAGGATGAACTACGGTATGTGCTTGATACCTTTAGAGTAAGGAAGGGTAGGTAGGCATCTGCTATGAGTTACAGTATTGCCGGTCCAGTACGTTATCGCTCATATCATCTAATTGGGAGATAATTGCGAAATTTTGGCCTCTCATATCATCTGGCTCGGCATTTCTATGCAAGAGATAATTGTGGCCAAACTTGATAAGGCAAGTTGAATTTCATTTCTTGGATGCTCATGCTTCCTATCAAGGCATTCGACGTAGGCATGTACCAATAGTGCATTGGTCATGGCCAAATGTAAGCTACAACGGTATGCAAGTAGCGGAGCTTGCATGAGCTTAAGGGAGATGGAATTAGGCCATCAATGGCCTATGTGCAAGTAAAAGCATGCCTTATGCCTGAAAAACACTCGAAAGTCAGTAATGCATGCGAGATGTATCGGCCATAGCCTCTGTGGCTCTGAACCCTTCGTAGAACAAGGGTAAGTTAGAACGGTGTGGAAGCTAAAATAGTTGCATCATGCTCCACGAGCATGCTTGCAATGGCAAATGAACGTGCATTTGCCTATATTTAAGTCTCGGATCGTAGCATCATCATGGCGCATCGGAGAAGTTATGGCTTATGCGCCCAGGCGCTGGGCGTATTTTTCCGGTCCGTCACACCTAGTCAACTATCTACTTGGTCCTTTTTAAAAATGTATTTTACTGTTTGGTCCTAGGGTGGAAAATACCCACGTGGGATGACATCATGGATGATGTAGTTGTCTTTTAGTAGTAGCAAAAATACCCTTTTAGGACCATATATATACTCAATTATTAAGAGAGAATGGAATAATTTTCAGATTTGTTTTCTCTCTCCTCTTACTTTTTTTTTCTCCCATATCTACTTTTTTTCCTCTTTTGTTGATGAAGAAAATGATGAAGACGAAGATGATGATGATGATAAAGACGACGATGATGAAAGCAATTCATCTTCTTCTTCCGTTATTTTAAGGTTTTTGATGAAGATGATGAAGAAGATAAAGTAGATTTATGATGGAGATGATGAATATTTTTTCTTTTTTTCTTTTCTGCTACTATTGTTGTTGTCGAAGATGATGGAGATTTACGTTTCTTTGATTTCAAATGAACTTTCAATTTTTTATGGATTTTTGTTGCGTGTTCATGTTAACGAAAGAACTCTGTTTTGGATCTTGAATTTTTAGGTGTTCATTCGAAAGAATGAACTTTGTTTTTTTTTGTGTGTTCATTTTAAAGAATGAACTCTGTTTTAGGTTTGAGTTAGTTTGCTTTTTGACATGTGTTCATTTTGACGAATGAACTCTGATATTTGTTTATAATAATGAACTTTGATTGTGTGTTAATTTGAAAGAATGAACTCTGATTTTTGTTCATAATAGTGAACTTTGACTAGGTATTCATTTGAAAGAATGAAATCTTATTTTTGTTCATAATAATGAACTTTGATTAGGTGTTCATTTTAAAGAATGAACTATGTTCTAAGTTTGAATTAGTTTTTTTATTATAAGTGTTCATTGACGAATAAACTCTGATTTTTGTTCATAATAATGAACTTTGACTGGGTGTTCATTTGAAAGAATGAACTCTGTTTTTTGTTCATAATAATGAATTTTATGTTGTGAGAATGAACTCGAATCTACAAAAAGCATTACCAAACACCTAATAGTTCATCAAATAGAATGAACTCAAATATTTATGGAAATTAAAAAATTACGAAAACTAATGCTAAAATAATACGAAAGGTTAATTTTGTCCATTTTATATTTTCAAATAACTATGGACCAAATAGGAAACGTCTTTTCCCGTTGGACAAAACAGTCCTGAGACCACCTAAAAAAGGACCAAGCGATAATTTTCCCTAATAGGATCTATCATACATATAATACATACGCCCTACAAAGCAGGGACATGCATCCCTGAATTTGGCCACTAAAATTTTTAGTACAACCATTGGACTGAATCTTTTTCTTAGCCCACCTAACAAATTTAGCAGCCCATGTAATTTATATAATAATCCCACATTACTACCATCCTACATGAGAAATGTATGGAAATCTAAAGTTCATAGACCAAGTGCTATGTTATTCATTGAAAAATTAATTTCACTGATTCTTTGAGCGTTTCAAACGTTTTTTTTTATTTATTATTTTTTAGATACAACGACCTTCAAAAAGACTAATGATGCCACTCCATTACTGGCATAAACCAAATAGGAGGAATATACCAGTACATAGTAGAATTTTTTTTGTTTTGCCTAAAGTGCAAGTTCATGAGCAACAAAATTACAAGTTCATGACCAACTAAAGAATAAGCAAAAAACTGAATGTCTTTGAAAATGACATCAGTCCTTGAAGTACCATCAAACCTTCCAGAAGAAAACTGGTTGATCAGGTCTTTTACATCACTTTCTATGATAATATGAGTAGGTTTTTTCTCTACTTCGTTCTTTAGCACTGTCCAAATAGCTCTATCTTCAGCCTCCACAACAAATTCCACATCAAAAAACAATAGATGCACAAAAGGTGTATTTACTGGTAAAATCTCTCATCACATAGCCTGCACCATTTGTCAAAGTAATGTCATCATAAGATCCACCAGTGTTGCATTTTATTCATCAAAATGTTGGGGAAATCCAAGTATCACTATAATTTATGGTGTAACTAAGGGAGATCTGCGGTTTTAGCCTAATAATAGTCAGGAGAATAGCCTTAGATCTATTAATAAAGTAGCATGATTTTCCTTTAGGTTTCTAAAAACAAGAGTATTCCTAGAATTCCATAAAGACCACAGAATAGTAACAAAGAAGCAATGTCTTTCATCAGGAATTTTATATGCAAGATTAAGCAGCCAGAATTTAGCTAATCACTAAAAGTTTTATCAGTAAAGACAGTAGTATTAGCACAAAAAGAAGCCAAAGACCAAACATGATTAGAAAAAGGGTAGAGGACCAAGGCATGCATAATAGAATCATTTGGGTCAGAGAAACTACTACAGTCAACAGATTTCATATGCATTCTAGTACGTAAAATAGTTCTAGTAGGCAAAGAACTCTTAGCGGATTTCCAAATAAAAAGTTGAATACGATGAGTCACATGAAGTTTCCAAATGCACTTCCAAATTTTACTATAAGGGAGGGACTAAGCCCTATGAGTCCAAAGTAGGCAGATTTAAAGGTAAATATACCATTCTTTGAAAGCTCCCAAGCCCTCCTATTAGGAGTGCATAACTGGATTAAGGGAATGGTGATGATCTTCTAAACAAAAGCATCAAAGTGGGTATTTAATCTTTAAATACTCCAAGATTTAGATTCAGCATCAATAAAATAAGAGACTTTAACACTAGGGTTAGAAGTAACTAAAGGATTAGGAGTAGATATGCCTAAATTAGGGATCCACTTATCACACCAAGGGTCAATGAACTTATAAAAGGCTTAATCATATCTTTTATAGCATGTAGGCATCTCTAGGTCCAAGAACAGACACTTAGCATTGAGAAAGTTAGTTTTTGGGAAGTACTTAGCTTTTAGAACATAACCTAGAAGACAATAGGGATTCTCATTAATTTTAAAGACATTTCTAGCTAACATACACAAATTATTCAGTTCAACCTTTCTAAAACCTATTCCACCTTCAGACTTAGGTAAACAGAGGATATCCCACCTAGGAATATGAAGTTTCTTATTTTAGGGTCAAGAGTCTCCCCCCACCAGAATTCACATAGATGAGAATCCATTTTTCTTCATAGATACTTAGGTATAAGAAAAGCACTCATCTGATACAAAAGAATAGACTGACCAACATGCTTAACTAAATTAGTTCTAGCATCCTGAAACAAGAGTGAAGAGTCTATGGAACCAAGAGGAAATTATAGCATCAACAGCTTGCAAAATACCCATATGAGTTTGAATCTTAGAGTCTTGAGAATCAATATGGGTACCAAGGTATAGGTCTATGTTATGAATATCCAGGATATTAAACAGATGATTCATAAAGGTTTCAGATAATTTTTTACTAAACAAAATACTAGACTTATCAAAGTTTATTTCTTGGCTAGAAGCCAAACAATACTTTCGAAGGTAATCTTTGATAGTTTCAAAATCTTTAACAGTAGCTCCGGAAAACAAGAGAAAGTCATCAACAAACAAAAGATGAGTCATGCAAGTGGCATCCTTGCAGACTTTGATACCATCCACTAGACCTTTACTAGTGAGGGAGTTAATGTAGGAAGACAAAGCTTCAGAACAAATAATATAGAGGTAAGGAGATAGGGGGTCTCCTTGCCTCAAACCTCCCAGGTTTAATTAGACCAGAAGGACTACCATTCAACATAACAAAGTAAGAAACAATAGACAGGCATTGACTAATCAGATTAACCTAATGTTCAGACAATCCCATTTTTCTAGCACCTTATTAAGGAAAGACCATTCCAGTTTACTATAAGCTTTAGACATATCCAATTTTATAGCAGCAATTACATTTTTACCTTTATGGTGATTTACTGCATAAACAACTTCATTGGCTAGAAGAATATTATCAGATATACTTATTTTAAGAACAAAAGCACTATGTTTTTTGAAGATTAAATTGTCAATGAAAGGTTTAATACTATTAGCCAGGGTTTTGGACAAGATTTTGTAAATAAAATTACAAAGCCCTATAGGTCTATACTTGGATACTAGTTCAGACAAGGGAACTTTAAGGATTATGGCAATATTGGTATGATTGAAAACTTTAGCAATATGCCCAGTACGAAAGCAAGTCTATGTCATATCGATCACATCTTCCCCAACAATATCCCAATGCTTCTGGTAAAAAAGGCATGTAAAGCCGTCAGGATCAGAAGCTTTTTTACCAACCCATTTGAAAAACAACATTCTTTATTTTCTCTGCAGTAAAGAGAATATTCAACTGGATGTTGTGATCAACAGAGAACTTAAACAGGGAGGTTCTTAAGAATCTCATCCTGATACTGCTGAGGATGGGAGGAGTATAAGGATTTAAAATAATCGCCAAAAGAAGTTTATATACTTTCTCTATCAGTTAAGATATTATTATAAGAATCCTTAATACAACTAATGACATTCATTTTTCTCCTAAAAAGAGTGACTTTATGGAAATAGGGAGAATTTTTGTCTCCTTCCAAAAGCCACACTTCTCTAAATTTATTCTTTCAATATAATTCCTCTAAATTATACAAGTATTCTAATCTGTCTCTAAGTCTAGAGACAGAGTAAGAGTCAGTGGATTAGAAGTTTTGATTTCAACATGTTTGTCTCTGGTAGTTTTTATATTAGTTTGAATATTACCAAAAGAAAACTTATTCTAGTCTCTAAGACCTTTTTCTGTGTTTAAAAGTTTAACTTTAAGTTTATAAGCAAGAGATCCTACCACATTAACAGACTAAGAGTTAGCTATAATGTCTCTACAAGTAGGGTCCTCAATCCACATGGCCATAAAACGAAAAGGCTTAGGCACACAAACATCTTCAAATTAATACCAATACGCATAGGTCAATGATCAGAAGAATCTCTAGGAAAATAATTAACACATAATGTAGTTGCAGGAAATCCCACAACACACCCCATTTAATATTATGATAATAATTTATATATCTAAATCTATTTCCTAATCAAAATAAAGATTAAAGTTCTAAAATTATAAAATAAAACACAAGATTTACGTGGTTCGATCAATGTGATCTACATCCACGGGGTTAGGGTTCTTCACTATGATTATTGAAATTATATTTGGGTTATATGGAGACTCCATTAATTAGTATTTGGAGCTCTAGATTTAGTTTTTGGGGAAGAAGATGATAAAGAAAATAAATTTCTCCCTCTCGGAATATGTTCCTCCTCCCTTTTCTCTCTCCTGCTCTCTTCTTTATATAGGTATTTACATAGTAGATGACAGCTCACATACATCTCATATTACCCTACATTTTCGGATCCCCTGCTACGTTCTCTCAAGAGAAATAACCACATTATGCAAGATAATCACATTCTGAGAAATTCTGACGCACTCTGCGAAATTATGAATATTTCTGCGAAATTCTGAATAATGCTCCTGAAATAGTGCTGCGAATAGTTGAGTGAGTCTACGAAATTTTGAATGAGGCTGCAAAATTCTGAATAATTCTGCGAAATTATTCTGTAAAGTTTTGTAAAATTCTTGTGCGAATATAGTGTTTATGTAATGATTATGTCATGAAATGTATTATGCGATGTTTATGTCATGAAATGTATTATGCGATGTTTATGTCATGAAATGCTTATGCAATGCTTTTTTGATGAGAGTATGATGCTTGTATGATGAGAATGCTTATTTATTGCAATGTATAGCTAATGTTTGTGTTACTTAGCTTATTTTGTCGTGCTAAAATTGATGTAGCTTTGAATTGCCTCCATTCTCCATTTCTCTGACTTTGTCTCTAATATATGCATTCCTCTTTGTGTATTTATTTTTCTCGCAAGTTCATTTGCTTGCACCTCATTTTTCTTTCTTTTATTCTTTGTCCATCTTTAGCTCACTGTATTTCATTGTTTTACTGTCTCCACTGTTTATTCATGCACTATTAGTATCGCATAATATAATATAATCAAAATATCATTGATGCATCATTTTCACTTTCTCAATTTATTTTCTTTATACATATTCGCAAGCTTGTTTGCTTACATATAATCATATTCGCAAGTTTATTTGCGTACTCTCTTATGTGGTCTTATTTTGCCTTCCTAGTTAAATGTCTTATTTTGCCACGTTTCTTTTTTCTTTGCGACAAAATCGCAGGACGTCTTTACACTTTCATGTATTGACCCATTGATCTTGTCTTATCTCTTGTATTATGGCCTCAGCGGGGTATTTTTCACACGACAATATGACATGCCTAAATATTCTTGTGAACATAAAGCCCCATAACATTGACGTCTTACGACGAAATCGCAGGACGTCTTTACATTTTCATGCAAAAACCCATTGATATCGTCTTATCTTTTCTCTTGGCTTTTTGCCTCTTTATATTTGTTGCACAAATAGGACAAGCCTAAATTTTCTTGCGAAAATAAAGCCTCATGACATTGCGTCTTAAGACACTTATCAGCTCCCTAATGGAGGGTGCCGCCCTTATCTTCCCCCTGGTTGCCCCTTCAAGGTGGCGTACATCGGCCATACAAGACTAGCTCCTCCCATCCAATTTTACCAACCATCAGTTATTTTCGCAGCCTCTTATCCTTTTTGCCTATATGGCTTATAGTTACGATACTGCACCCTAAGTGGGGTTTTCTTCGGGCCGAGTACATCATAGTCAAGACTTGCCAAGAATGGCCAGGGTAGTTTCATACGCCCCGGGCACCCTTGGCTCAACCGTGTACCTCGGCGCCTTGATCATACTTTTCATTCCTTAGGAGAGACCCTCGGTCGTCCAAATTTTAATATATATATATATATATAGTTGGAAATCCAAGGTAACTCTCCTGTATGGTCTTTCATTGACCCCAAATCTCCATAACTCAGGTTCCAGCAGCAGTATAACCTTATCCCTGAGCCATACAAAGAGATACACCCTTATATGACGCACTTTAGGTCTTAAATTTGCCTCTTGCGAAATTTTATTCGCGAACTAGGGTGTACGCCATAAAAGTTCGTCCCATTCTATTTGTTTCTCTGCGAAATTTTCGTGTTTCTTTATTCTTTCATTTCTATCATTTCTTCCATTCACTCTTTCATTCTCATAATATCATATCATTTGAAGCGAAGTAAATATTCAAGAGAAATAAGAATTTAGATTAGTATTCAACATTTCTTTTATCAAAATTTTTCATTTAATTGCAAGTTCAAATCGTTTTTCTTTGTTTTGATTTCCTTTGTATAACTTGTTTCGTCTCATCCGATAAACATCTTTCATGAAAATGATCCTAATGAGGTCTTACGTAGCCTATTGATGGAAGGTCTTACTAGACTGTTGATGGAAGGTCTCATTTTGCCTCCTACTACTCTCTATGTTAGATATTATTCTCATTTGAAACAAAGCAAATATTTAAGAGAAATATATAAATTGATCTTTGCGAGATATTGTTCTCGGTTTCTCTTGTAATTGTGAAATATTTGTAATTATGAAATCTCTATAACTCTGCGAATGTATCGCATTTTGTAAACCAAATCAAAAAACTTTGAAATCTTAAAAATCTTAGAAATCTTCTTTGAAATCTTGCGATTGTATTTTGGAAATTAAATCAAAAATCTTTTATTTGTGGCAAGTAAAATGTTCTAGGAAAGGGTACTTATCTCTTATGCGAGTTTTCTGAACGTCTCGCAGCAAAAATAAGAGTGAGAGATGAGACTTGAACCCTTGACCTGCCTCCTGCATTTTCTCACAACAAACCAACTGTTCTAACCCTATCTTGCGAATTAATCAAAGATCTTGCAAAGTAATCAAAGTTTAACTGTTCGACAGATAATTATGTAGAAATTTCACATAACAAAAATAAACTTGCGAGAAGCAAGAATTGATCCCGCGACCCGCTGCTTGCATTCATGCCTCCCAACCAACTGTGCTAATTCTCTTGTTTGCGAAATTTCTCTGCGAAATTATCATGAACTCTCTTCATACCTGCGAAATTATCAAGGATTTCGCGAAAAAATTGTCATGTGTTGGGACTTGAACTCGCGACCATGAACTCATTAACTTCGCAGATCACCAACTGTGCTGCCTCTTGCTTGCGAAATTATTCATTTTCTCACCCTCTGTAAAAAGAAGAAAATTATGCTCGCAGGCAAATTCGAACTTGTGACCACAAACTCACATACTGTTCTCTGGACCAACTTTTCAAGAACCTCTCTGCGAAATTAACGCAGAACTTTTTTCCTTATTCTTTTATTCGCCAATGTAAATTAGAATAAAATGAAAAATACGTGTCTCTGCGAATTTGAACCTGTGACCTATTTGTTGCTCTCGCAGCCTTGAACCATCTGTGTGAATTTCTATTTGCGATAGAAATTGCAGCGTCTGCCTTTTATCTTCTCTTCGTCCTTCCTTAATTTCTTTCATATTTTCCTTCTTCTCCTGAACATGAAAATCTTCCACCGAAACTTTGGTTTTCTTCCTTAAATTCACCACAGTAACTAATTTTTTCTCTTACTCTTTTCATGTCTTTGAATTGTTGATGATGTTTACTCCCTGAAAGTGTAATTTCTTCCATGAAATTTCCATTTTTGAACCTAAATTTTTTAGATCTAGAAAAATATGAACAGTAGCAAATCTTCATGGAAATCTCTTGAACCAATCAAGCTATAAGAAGGATAAATCCTTTACTCCTCCCTGTTTCTAGCACCAAAAATGTAGTTGTAGGAAATCCCACAACACACCCCATATAATATTATGATAATAATTTCTAGATCTAAATCAATTTCCTAACCAAAATAAAAATTAAAGTGCTAAAATTATAAAATAAGACACAAGATTTACGTGGTTCGATCAATGTGATCTACATCCACGGGGTTAGGGTTCTTCACTATGATTATTGAAATTACATTTGGGTTACATGGAGACTCCATTAATGAGTATTTGGAGCTCTAGATTTAGTTTTTGGGGAAGAAGATGATAAAGAAAATAAATTTCTCCCTCTTACAAAAAATATCTCCCTCTCGGAATATGTTCCTCCTCCATTTTCTCTCTCCTGCTCTCTTCTTTATATAGGTATTTACATAGTGGATGACAGCTCACATACATCTCATATTACCCTACATTTTCGGATCCCCTGTTACGTTCTCTCAGGCTCTCTTTATAATCTCGCATGACCTCTATCTATCATTCTCGCAAGGCTCTTGCTAACTTCTCGCATGTCTCTTGCTATATTCTTACGAGATCTTAGTGTTATGCGAGATTTTTCTCCTACACATAATTTAGGGAATAAATGCTCAGTTGTTTGATTGATAAGGCATATATTCAGTCTCTCAAGGATAAGGTCGGGACCCTGTTACATATTAGACCAAGTAAATATAGGGCTAGGAAACCAAAATCATCATGTAAAACAAAAACAGTTACAAAAATTTCTAAGATCAAAAAAATCTATATTATCAACCTACAATCCACCATTCTTATCTTCAGTACCTAGGAGGGCATTGCAGTCACCTACTAAGAATGATGGTTCATTTAAGGGTATAGGTGGTAAGTAGCATTGGCTTTCCTAGAAGGCATGTCTAAGAGTACTACTCCCTCCGTCCCACTATTAAGTGACCTAGTTTAAATTTGCACAATTTTTAAGGCAAGCAAGGAAAAGAGTACTTTTAAGAATTTTTTTACAATTATACCCTTATGGATAATAACTAGTGAAATTTAGAAATGATTTATCTCTCAAACTACTCCACGGATATTCGCAAACTTCATGCCGTTGAAAAGCATTTTAAAACACCTATGTAACGAATATAAACATGCCTATCAAATTATGCATATTTCTTACATTTTTTATAATTAACTAAAAGGATAATTTTAGAAATATTTCCTTGTTTAGTGATATAGGTCACTTATTAGTGGGACAAAATCTAAAATCAAATAGGTCACTTGGGACGGAGGGAGTATTAGGTTCTACATAGATAAAATGAATGTGGAAAATTTTGGAATGAATAATATCATCAATAGTATAAAGCAGAGTTTATATAACTTTGCCTATCTGAGTGGTGGTCAGGATTTATCTTTGGCAAAGATAAATCAAAGGTTGTGATTCTCCATGCCACACCCTACAAGGCGCACACGTGGTGTTTATTCCAATATTATGAATTAAAAATGAATACTCAAGTCAAGATATGTAATTTCAAAAATTATAACGGGGAGGTTCGAACTCATAACCTATTGTGTCATAAGAGTGGCCTCTAACCATTGTTCCCCCTTGGTTGGAATTGATAGAAAAGATAAATCAACAGTGGTTTTTTGTTCAACTTAAATATTAATTAGTATAAGTGTTTTATTAATTAGTATAAGTGATTTGTCTAGAGAGAAGATAAATATATGATTACGGTTTGTTCAATTTAAATATTAATTAGTATAAGTGGTTTATTAATTGATGTCTCATTAATTTCTCATGATAAATGATTTATTAATTTTACATCATAAATATCCCTTAATTAATATTAATACATATCTCCATCAATAAATAATAATTTTGACAAAAATTATTTCAATAAATATTAGTGGTGGTGGTGGTAGTAGAGGAAGAAGTAAGTGGTGGAAGGTGTTACTAAGTGGTGGAGGCGGTAACATTAGTTTTGGTGGAAGAAATAGTGGCGCTAGATAGTTTTAATGGCGGTGGTATTGGTTTTTTTCTTTTTGAATCAAAAATAATAAATTATTTTTACATGACGGGTAACATTGTATTGTGAAAAGTATAGTTGGTTGTTTTAGACACGATCAAAAAAGGCGGATAACAGATCATATAAGACAAAATGGTTGTATTTCGCACCACTGCTATCTTTGGTAACCGTTCGTACGCATGGTTTTCAGTATTAACAAAAAACATATAGTTGAATAAATTAATTGATGACCTAAGTTTGTTAAATCTAAACTTTATACATGACATGTGGGATTAAAAGTTATAAGAGTGCCCAATATTCTACGAGGGATGGAAATGGTGGTGGTGGAGAAAGAAGTGATATCTGGTGGTTTGTGGTATTCTGGCCAGTTTTGATGAGTAATAATTGACTATGTTAATTATGTTCTTCTACAAAAAGATAACACTATAAATTAGAAATGTGGTTGATCGTCTTAATGCTAATATAAACTCGGTTAAAATACATGAAAATTAAGAAGAAGAAAAAAACATTTGGATGTCACATTATATAATAAATAACACTAAAAACTACATATTTAGTATCAAGGTTTCTTCGTCCAATAGATAAATCTAAGGTTGTATTGAGATCCCGTAAGCAGAGGGTGAGTTGGTCTTGGATTTCTGAATGATAATGAATATAATGAAACGCTCCCTCTCGGTTTCTCCAATGAAAACCGAAACCTTCTAAAAAACATAATCAATCGAACAACACTTAGATGGAACGCATCACCACCAGTGTAAACTTCTCTGAATTGCTACATATCCAGTGAAATTTCTACAGATTAATCTGGTAATTTCGTCCTACCGTAGTTTTTAACGAGGCATGCAATTAAATCTCTAATAGTGATTTTAAAGGTATTTAATAATTACAAAATTCTCTTATAAGTTTTGTTTATGCAAGTATTGATTTAACTTGGGTTCTCCGTGCCACACCCTACAAGTCGCACAGGTGGTGTTCATTCCAATATTATGAATTAAAAATGAATACTCAAGTCAAGATATGGAATTTCAAAAATTATAACGGGGAGGTTCGAACTCATGACCTATTGTGTCATAAGAGTGGAATCTAACCATTGTTCCACCTTGGTTGGAATTGATTGAAAAGATAAATCAACAATGGTTGTTTGTTCAACTTAAATATTAATTAGTATAAGTATTTTATTAATTAGTGTAAGTGATTTGTCTAGAGAGAAGATAAATCTATGGTTATGGTTTGTTCAACTTAAATATTAATTAGTATAAGTTCTTTATTAATTGATGTCTCATTAATTTCTCATGATAAATGATTTATTAATTTTACATCATAAATATCCCTTAATTAATATTAATACATATATCCATCAATAAATAATAATTTTGACAAAAATTATTTCAAAAGATATTAGTGGTGGTGGTGGTAGTAGAGTAAGAAGTAAGTGGTGGAAGCGGTGGAAGGTGTTACTAAGTGGTGGAGGCGGTAACATTAGTTTTGGTGGAAGAAATAGTGGCGCTGGATGGTTTTAATGGCGGTGGTATTGGTTTTTTCTTTTTGAATCAAAAATAATAAAAAAAAATTACATGACGGGTAACATTGTATTGTGAAAAGTATAGTTGGTTGTTTTTGACACGATCAAAAAAGGCGGATAACAAATACTTTTGGGATGATACCAAATCATATAAGACAAAATGGTTGTTTTTGGTGGTTTGTAAGGGTGCACAGGAACCGAGCCGGACCGGCGGACTGTCCCATAACCGGTGGAACCGTACCTGTTTTTGTACCGAACCGAGGAAGGGGGTACAGGTACCGGTCCAAAAAATAGGAACCGAAGGTAGGGAGGTACAAGTACATGATCCTATCCAAGTCCCGTACCATTCCGGACCGAATGTACCTAGTAGTAATAGTCATTAGATTTAGGAGTAATAAACTAATAATAGCCATTAGATTATAGGGTGGTAAATAATTGAGGGACCGACTAATTAGTTGCATGTATATCTGCTAATATGAACTCCAGTATCTTGAACATTGATTATTGTTGTTTTTGTTTAAATCATGACTGACAAAAATAATAAACGTGAGAAGAGGCCACAAGAGTCTATACTCTGCTCAGAGTTTTTAAATGCAATTGAATTTATTAATAAAGATCTGTCGGAGGAGAACCGCCTGAGGTTCCTTCATTGGGATATAAGCAGACACTCACGGAGGTACAGGCTTCATGCCCAGTGCTTCAGCAATGAATTTTCTCTTTTCTTCTGATAGAAAATCTTGTCTAACTCGTACATGTATCCACATTATTTTTCAGCAAAGCTACCAATGTATTGGCAGTACTAGATAGAGTGACTGCTAATGCCTTGGACTTTTGATGGACTTTTGTATCGTCAGGTAAAGCAAGAGTTGGGACTTGACAGACTACTTAAATTTTTTATCTGGAACCGAGACTGGTACCGGAACCGTGCTGATCCCGAATAGTATCGGAACCGAGGAACAGGGTACAGTTACCGGTCCAAAAAATAGGAACCGAGGCTAGGGAGGTACAGGTACTCGGTCTCGGCAAGAACCGAGCCGAACCGTACCGTGTGCACCCTTAGTGGTTTGTGGTACTGGCCGGTTTTGATGAGTAGTAATTGACTATGTTAATTATGTGCTACTACAAAAGGATAACACTATAAATTAGAAATGTGGTTGATCGTCTTAATGCTAATATAAACTCGGTTAAAATACATGAAAATTAAGAAGAAGATAAAAACATTTGGATGTCACGTTAGATAATAAATAACACTAAAAACTACATATTTAGTATCAAGGTTTCTCCGTCCAATAGATAAATCTAAGGTTGTATTGAGATCCCGTAAGCAGAGGGCGAATTGGTCTTGGATTTCTGAATGATAATGAATATAATGAAACGCTCCCTCTCGGTTTCTCCAATGAAAACCGAAACCTTCTAAAAAAAATAATCAATAGAACAACACTTAGATGGAACGCATTACCACCAGTGTAAACTTCTCTGAATTTCTACATATCCAGTGAAATTTCTACAGATTAATCTGGTGATTTCGTCTTACCGTAGTTTTTAACGAGGCATGCAATTAAATCTCTAATAGTGATTTTAAAGGTATTTAATAATTACAAAATTCTCTTATAAGTTTTTTTTATGCAAGTATTGATTTAACTTGGGTTCTTTTATATTTTTGTGTTAAGTTGATGACTTTTTAATTTGAATACATGTTTGGTTAACAAACTTTGATACATATAGGGTATTTTCTTTGTAGAACTGATGATAGTCTCTCATTTTTTCCGTTAACACTTTGTTTCGATCCCGTATTTGTAGACATTATTTGACTAATGTTGGAGTATTTGTTTAATCTCAAGGCCGATTAAACCCAATGTGTGTTGTATACATTGAAGGAGACAGAAGTTTGTGTCGGCTCTACCTTGAAACTAATAATTTTTCTTCGGAAGGTTAGTTGAATTTATGTAGATACAAATATCAATATGACTATGCTCTTTAAAACTCCATTACTTGAGTAACACTAGATGTGAGAACATCATTCATGAACTACTTAACATAGTTAGTGTGAAATCTTTTTATCCACGAATTTCTTCAATTTTATGTTATCAATATGACTGAGAAAGAATCTTACATATGTTTTGATTTACTATTATAATTTTATTTTTTCAACTCACATGTGTATATCTCAGCCTTCCAATAGCCAAGGGTTCTTCATTTTTATAACTCTCACATTTGCGAAAATAAATAAATAGTGTTTATCTATAGTAGGGAAAATATTATGGGTTTTTGTTTCACTCCTTAGAGCCTTAGTTATCAATAATTTCGGAACAAATGTATTCATAAACATCATGGAGTTGGATTGGCAGTTTAGGTATATGCACTGTTAGATGAAATATTCTTTTTGAAGTTTGAAATTATGGTATGATGGAACAATAAATGGGGAAATTTTTTCTATACTGTATTTTTATTTTATTTTCATGTTGGCACAACATTATTACTCCGTCCAGATAATAAATTGGAATAACATGCTTAAGTAAAAAATAAAAAGATCAGGTAACCCATTTTGTTTCTCAAAACCTATTTGAATATCAAAATAATACTCACGAATAAAATGAAGCAAGAGGAATGTGAACAATATCGTATTAGAGACAAAACATCACGGCACGGGTTAAGATCTAGTAAGTAATAACATAGAATTCCCTATTATTAATTTGATGATAAAACACAAAAATCAATTTCCCTTTTCCAGGCTAGAAAAAGACCACCACTTCGAACAATACTAGGCACATCAAAAGAGCAAGGGAATCCCATGTTGCGATGTTTCCTAACAGCCGTATCATTTTTCATTTTAGTTTCATAAAGGAATACAATATCAGGGTTGATATTTTTCAAAAGAAGGTTCAATTTTTTGTTGGCAGTTTTTTTCCCCAAACCACGTACATTCCAACATAACATATTCAGATTATTAACAAGAAAGGTATTAGCCGTACCAAGAGAATCAATAAAAATACAAGGGATGGAAGGAAGAGAAGAAAGAACCTGATTGGTAGAGTCTGGATCATCATTAGGCTGAGAACTAGCGCTCCCACCATTTAGATTAGTTCTTTGGGTAGAATTAAAGTCCAAATTAACAGCCTTATGAGAAGAATTACTACAGACATCATTGTTAGCTAAAGTAATATTGGTAGGCACATTGAAGCTTCCAAACTGATCCACTAAGGATTGGATATTAATAGTACCATTTGATAGGTCAAGAGTGGATATGTACCCCAATTTAGTAATAGGATGGCAAAGATGGGTGTAATCTGGTTCAGAGCTATCATTACTAGAAGGACAAACAAAACAATTAGCTAAAATTATAGAATTGGCTCTAGTCCTTTTTTGGAGATCAGCTCTAGGATTGATTTTTCTTTTAAGAGTAAAGAGAGCACCATATTTCTGCAGCAAAAGAGACTACCTCCTCTCTGGGTATAGTAGTTTTCTAGGTAGGATTAACCGTTGTTTTGAATCTTTTAGATGAGTTAGTAGTACGAATTTGACCAGATATACTTGATTCAGGGATCGGGTTCAGACCAGTTGGGTTTTCAACCTGGTTAGTGACTTTCTTAAGGACCACCGGAAGACCGTTAACCACCAGAGTCAATTGTTGAGCTTGAACAAGACCAACTTCATGAATTGTTAGTGCAAGAGATCTGCTACCAAAAGGTCCCATATTGAGCTTATTCTTCAAAGATTGTTGATCAAATGAGTTAGAGCTTTGAGCAATCATAACAGCCTTTCCCCTTGATTTTTCATCATGGCTAAAGATATTACCTTGATTTTGAGTCTGAGTGTCTGGAACCATATCGACTTGTGGCATTATAGAATAAACAACAACCTTAGTTTGAATAGTTTCAAAATGATCAACTGGTAATTTTGGAGGCATCATTAATTTAGATACCCTTAGCAAAGTGTAATTCAAACCAGATGAGGTAGCTTTCCTTAATAAATTTCTTCTTAGCAAGCCAGTTGGGACAAACAACACCCTTATGATTGATGATACGGCAGGAGTAACCGAAATTTCTTGGAACTCTGAAGTATCCACATTAAATGAGGAAAGGTTCTTCTGTTCCTCTAGTAAGTAGAGGGGTTCCTACTAGTAAAGCTTTTTGAACAGGAATACGAACATATAATTTAACATTTTTCTTCGAAGGATGATTTTCATATGGTTCTTTAGCTTCAATAAGTTCACCAAGCTTGAAAGTAAGCTTCTTTAGATCCTCTAATTCGACGCATTCCTTTAGTATGTTGCATAAGATTAACCACATTAGTTCCTCCTCAAAAGTAATTTGAAAATTTGATGGCCAACCAGAAGAGGGGACAACTCTCAGAACAATTATAAAACCACAAGCAAGCCAAGAACGTTGTTCATTAACACTGTTGAAATCACTTTCTGCTAGAAATCAAATAAGCACCTTATTTCTTAGACCATTAAAAGTAATAACAGTTAGATATTGAGCCATGGACACTGAGGACAAATATGGTATCTGATGGAATATGTAGGGACTATAGTCTTCCTGCAAACAAAACCACCATACACGATTTCCAGTTATTATCATTTTCATCTAGAACAACGGTTTTATCAATAAAGACTGGTTCGGTGAGCGTAGAAGGAATATTTTTAGGTTGAACTGATTTTTCAGCCATTTGAGAAGATAGATGAGGAATCTCATTAGAAGATTGTATAGCATTAGAATGGTAGGGGGACTCCATATAAATAAAATAGTTGAAAGAGATAATGATGGAATGACCAAAATGTGTTATAAAATGAATGGTTAGGGATAGGTTATACATATAACTCTGAAGATGATAATGCCAAGAGATGATAATATGTAAGGTGGGATAAAGGCATAGCACAAGTATCTCCAGATCTTTAGAAGACCCAAACTGTGTTTAAAACTGAACCTTAAAATGGGAAAGGCTATCTATTTGAACATGTTTATCATAGATTAAAAAAATGAAATAGATAAAGATTCATAATGTATTTGTCTTGACTAGGTTGAGCAACAATACTTTTGTTTAGATAGTCTACTTTGTCTTCGTAGGATCCAACATGCAAAGAGAATCTCCAATTATGGGGGTTTGGTGTAAGAGGTATAGCAAGACTGAAAAAGCGGGGGTATAAAAACCACACCCAATAATTCGTTCGGAAATCTATATGGACTAACTCTAATATAATTCCAAGAGCACTAGCTTATAAAGTGAGCTCAACCAAGAAATATATCAAAGAGTTATATCTCAAGTTCTCAATACAATCTGCAATCAAACAGATAGAAATTTGTGAGCTCGATTGATATAAGAATTAACTTGAACGCTACCAAAGACCAACGCCCAAGTGCCAATCAATTCATATCCAACAATCAAGGTCAGATTTTCCAATTGATTGAAATACGCACAACATGTGATATTTCAATTATATAAACAAATATAATGCGAAAAAGAAATAACACAAACACCAGAAGTTTTGTTAACGAGGAAACCACAAATGCATGAAAACCCCGGGACCTAGTACACATTTGAACACCACACTGTATTAAGCCGCTACAGACACTAGCCTACTACAAGTTAACTTCGGACTGGAATGTAGTTGAGCCCTAACCAAGTCTCACACCTATTAAGATACAGTCGTATTCCTTACGCCTCTATAACCACACAGGATTCTGCGTACTTGATTCCCTTAGATGATCTCACCCACAACTAAGAGTTGCTACGACCCAAAGTCGAAGACTTACAAGTCTGTCTCCCACAAATAAGTCTATTCGGATGGATAAATCTGTCTCCCACGTAAATACCTACGAAGTTTTTGTTCCGTCTTTTGATAAATCAAGGTGAACAGGAACCAATTGATAATCCGGTCTTATACTCCCGAAGAGCATCCTAGAAATATCAATCACCTCACAATAACTTAACTATATGGTAGTAAAAGAAGTTATCGCAGAATCACAAAGAATGAGATGAAAACTTTGTGATTACTTTTTATATCTTACCTATCGGAGATAAATCTCGAAAAAATATTAGAGAATATAGTACTCAATACGATAGAACAAGTAAGATCAGAATACACAACTACAGAGAAAATATTTGGATCTGGCTTCACGAAGCCCAAATGAATTCTTCAAATCGTTAACCTATAATGTGTTTTGGAAAAACCTAAGTTAACGGAGAATCGACTCTAGTCGCAACTAGAACAAAGAAATGTGTCAGGATTAGGTTTTCCAGTTGCTAGAGTTCTCCCTTAAATAGTATTTCAAATCAGGGTTTGCTTACAATCAAAGCTAAGATAGCTTAGTAACAAAGCATTCAATATTCACCGTTAGATGAAATCCTGATTTAAGATTCAAGCTAAGTTTGCTTAAAACTAAAACAATATCTCTCCACCATTAGATGGTCTTAGCTTGTTACACACAAATGAAATATACCTTCATTTATATTTGGTTAACCATACCTAAACGTGTATATTGAGTTGGCTCAATAATTGTTAACCGAAGTTCGCCATGTAAACACTTTTGTCTTAACCACATTCATCTAACACCTCTAGATCAAATATGATGATCAATCAATCATGAAAGATAATCAAATGAATCTAATTGTGTTTTAAATAGAGTTGTTGAATTTTTCAATATATCATAGAAATATATATGATCAAATTGAAACAAAATCGAATTGATTCATAATCGTATAAAGTACGTATATTAGAATCAATTCATGAACATTAAGCCACAGTTTGCAAAGATTGCATTCCTTAATTCATAAATGTATTTTTTTCATGAGTATGAAAAACATACTTAACTGATTTTAGAACTTTAACCACTAAATTTGCAAACAGGTACGCAAACTATAGTTTCCGGACTTTGGTATTGTCCAGCCGTCTGTAAACGGGTACGCAAACATCCGTCTCGGACCTAACTCGGGTGGAAATGTTCGCATACTGGTATGCAAACAAGGTTCCCAGACTTTAAATTTTTAAAACAGTTCGCATACTAGGTATGCAAACACACTTCAATCATACTATCAGTTTGCATACTAGGTACGCATACTGTGTTATATCCAGAAAAAGACTTTTGTTCTAAACTCCCATTTCAATCATTGAAACATCCTTAGAAGATGAAAATATTTTTCTCACACAAACTATTATCTTCAAGTGATCGAATGATCAATAAGAAACTTTCAAAGTCGACATCAAACGATTGTCTCACACAAATCATGTAAGATGTTTCAAGGCAATTTCGACATGATCATCTTTTCACTTAATATTTAGTTTCCAACAAATAAATTATTTCCAACTAAACTCGTCAAGAATATGATGAACACAGCTAAAGAAAAAATCTTTCAACTTGTATTTTGAGAAATAGATAAGCGAGACAAACTCGGCTCGAAATATCAAATGTGTATAATATAAAAATCTATATAGTTATACGACTTAGTCTCGTTAAGAGATAGAATAGAATATACTTCTGAGTGATAGATAATTTTTAGTCTCCACATACCTTTTGTTGATGAAGTTCCTCTAAGCTTTCCTTCTTAGATATCCGTCTTCAATCGATGAACGTCGTGAAGTCTAAATCTCAACTACATATTCTATCATAATCCGAGACATAGCTATAAGTAGACTATAAATCAAGACTTATAGTTTTGATCAACTAAACTTGACAAACAAGCTTGAGATAGCAACGCTTGCGAGTTCGACCGAGCAACGATCTAACAAAGACAACTCTACTGATAATGAAAATTTTATCATGACGTCATATATGTATTTCTGCTCATCATCAAAAGAAGTAGTTGAACAATAAATATAGGAATAATAAATAATAATATCGTTTTTTTTTACTATAACTAGGCATAAAGAAATATTGGATACTGCCTAATGTGATTAAAGCAGTATGGGTGGGTTTAAGAGTGATGAAGTATAAAATTTTAGAGGGAATAAACTGAAATGCAGGATCGAGCTGGAAGGTGAAGTTAGGTTGATTTTTTGATATGTGGTTAAGGTTATGCTTAAGCCAACGAATACTGACTATGCACAAGATACGAGTTGTGGGATTTTTGGTAGTTGGCCAATTGATTTGTAGGTTGATAAATTGCATGTCCTATATACTCCTGATACCAATGGTGCCTCTCAACAAGTGATGCATTTTCTGGCCTGCATAAAATCGAAGATTTTAGTTAGTGCCCAAAAAGGCTTATCTATTTTGATGGTTTGCCAATACACTTCTTAATGATAATGCTGAACAAATTTAAAGAAAAATAAAACGTTTTGAGAAAAAAACCGAAGCGTTAGGGTAGATAGGATGAAATTAAAATTTTCTTGGTAGACTAACTGGAATTGATTATGATTTTTACTTTCCAAAGCGTCATGATTACTCTGGATACCTTTAGAAGATTGTTGAATATGCATGATAAGTCTAGAGACGTGACCCTTAATCAAATACCATGAATGGCTATTAATGGTATTGATTAAGGCTCTATAAAATGGGTTAATCAATAGACTACCATTATAGCAAGGGATTAGATCAAAAAAGGAATGAAATAAAAACTAAGAGAAAAGTTTAGAGAATGGCAAACAATGGTGGTAATGATGCAGGATCAACACCCACTTCTGCTTCTTTTGATCTTGCCAAAAGTATAACATTAACATTGAGTGATTGAATATGATAGGCATCTGTATGAGTTTGAGAAACAGAGAGATCGAGATAAGAATTTTGTTGAGTTTGCTGCATGGAGGGAGAAGCGTCTTGCAAGAATAGAGAGGAAGAAGGAGGAGAGGAAAGATCGAGGAAATTGGAAAAGATATGGTAGTGCAACTGAGAGTGATACAAAGAAATCAGAAGAAGGATATGAGTATTTTGTTGAGGAAATTGATTCTAGTGAAGAGGATTCAAATGCTGCTGAGGAAAAAAAGAGGATGTCCAAGTATTTTGAGGATAATCTCTATAAAAGGTTTAAAGATGAAAAAGTCAATACTGTAATCTTTTCCAGGATCATGAATGAGGGAAAAGAGGTTGAATAGTTCTTGGAAGATGAGACTAATGAAGATAATGAAAACACCAAGAGTGGCTCTGATAATTCTGAGAATTCTGGGTATGAAACTCCTGCATCATCTGGTAGTGACTATAGTGCGCAGTGTGAGGAAGATGAATGGGGAAGCTATACGATTAGGAGGATTAAATAAAACCTCTTCCGGGGTATCAGCAAGAACAAAGGTTTTAGGCTTCCAAAAAAGCTTGAAAATGGTTAACAAGTTTCTTTTGAACATGTCTTGCTGGTACTTGCTTCTTGTCTTCTTCATTTTGTTGTTGTGGGAATTTATCTTGTTTCTATGTGAACTTTTCAGACCGGCTTTTTAGTTATTTTTGCCATATTTTTTTTGTTTATATGTAGTACTGCCTTTAGTAAGGCAATGATGTTTGTTGATATGTTTTTGGTTTTGAAGCTTATGGGGGTAGTAACTTTCAAATGTTGTATTAGAATGAAGATCCTTAGAACAATTATTGAGGATTTTCAGGTGGGTTTGAATAATTATGTATTTAGTGTTTCTGTTACTGGTTTGGGAACTTTTTGTAGCGCCCCCTAAGATAATAGCTGACTGATCCAATAAATTAACTAATTAATGAGGCACTAAAATCTAAAACATGCACTTAAGCATTCAATTAAGAAATGCGATACTGAAATTAACCCAAAGCTAACCCCCGCTCAGAAATATATATACAAGATCTTCTCCCAAACATTACATATATAATAATCATTTGGTTTTTAAATAAAATATACAACATAATAAATATAACAGAAGTTAATCAAATAGCGAAGTCAACTCTTGAAGCTTTTGCTGCGCAACCCTGATCTGTCACAGAAACTGAAGTGGGAATAATTAACATTTAACTTCTAAGTAATCATAGGCAAGATTTGGAAAACAATACATGTTTTTCCGAAACATTAAACAGTGACTAAGTCACTGAAATAATCATACATGTATATGGACAAACTCCTTCTTCAAATAATGTATAATATGGTTGTAAATCCCTACCCGGAAATTCACACCTAATAGCTATGAATGACACCAATACCATGATGTCCAATACTCTAAACAATAAAATCTGAATTAAAGTAGGTATAAATGCGAATGAGCGTATCCTATATACCACAAGTGGAAATTCTAATTTCCCATAACAATTCATATTGACAACAAAACAATACAAGTCCTTTCCACATCGTGGAAAGATTCACATAATCAACAGGATTAACATAATGCATTTTAAACAAAGCATGGAATGCAAGGACAGACAATGCATGAGTTTGTTAAGCATAAACTTTTATAAAAGCAACAATAATGATTACCAAAGAGTCAAATGCATTCCCACACCTCTTTTGATGACAGCCCATGCCTACCTCGAGATCCACGATCCACTGGTTCATCCTTTGAATCGATCGTTGTTAATATAGACTAACTGTTAATCACACAAGAAGTCTAAGAGTCTAGCCAAAGTGGCTCAAACAAGAATCATACAAATCTATTTAATGGTTCTAATCCCAAGTCCACTAAACCAACCCATTAAACTTAGACCAAATCCATCTGAGTCAACTAACAGTCAATGATGTCAATTAACGGTCCATGTCCAGTCAAAGTCCAGGGTCAAAGGTCAAGTAGTCAACGAGTCAAACTTGAATCGGTCAACGGTCCGACTCAAGTTAAGCCAGGGAACTCACTGAGTCACCACGATTCAACTCAGTCAGAAAACTGAGTCGGATAAACTAAATTAGTCAGACATTTGACTGGGTGACAGAACACTGCCTGAGCTATTTTACAGGCCAAACTACTCACACAGCTGCGACTCTAAGTCCAGTTCAACTTCAATATATTCATTCAAAACAAACTTTTAATTTTATTTACAAATAAGAACTTTGATTACCTTCAATTGCAGTAGATACACAAGCTTTCAAAGATGCTATCCAACTTTGATTCTACATTCACCATTCCTACATAATTTCTACTTTTATAACTCAACACATAACAACAATTAAATTATTTATCTCAAACAAACTTCATAATTACAATTACAACTTCAGTTCTGCTTACCAGCATTTGCAGTAGTAGCAAGTCTTCAATAAAGAGACTCAACTCAGCACATTCACCTATCCTTCACTCAAATACAACTTCAACTAATAAATTCTTAAGAGAACTTCAAAATGAAATTACAAACACAATTACAGCCTAATTACCTGTAAGTGCAGCTCTAAGCAAACTCGGATCATTTAAACACATTCACTTAACCTTTCTTCCAAAACTTCAGTCACATAACACTCAAAGCTTCTTGCTTCAGTTAAGCCAACCATTCAATCCACTAGATTCAATTCACATCCTTTAACTACCATTAGTTATATCTGCAACTCAACAATTCAGTAACACCACTCTTTGCAACATCTCATTCACTGAGATCAATTCATAACACCTATATCCTACCCATCATCAACTGCAACCACCTGCAATCCACATATCAGAACTAACACAATCATCACCATGTCCATCTTAACTATTTCAGCACCACCCGTTCAACAAGTTACAAATGTAACTCAATTTCATTTCCACAATCTCCAACTTTTTACTGTCTCAATCACCAGTTCAGTATAATAATCCATCCTCCAGTTCCATACTCATACATTTATCTCAAAACCATTTCAATTCATAAAGATCAACCCCTACATAAACCCAACACGTATTACCTTCAACACAACCTAAATCTTAACACATCCATAAACAGTTTCATACCATAACAAACTTCATTCACAGTTCAAGGAAATACTTATAAACCTATAGTTGCAGGAAATCCTACACTACACCCTTGTTAAGAATTTGTAACAACCAACTCAAATTTGAAGATTAAGAACAACACTTTATTATTTTATTTTCAGAAATGTTTACAGGAAATGTAAGAATTCAAGAATATAACTTTTATCTTGAAGTCTCTCTATCCTCAAGACTTTCTCAACTCTCAAAAATACATCATCCTTTTCTGGACATATTGGGTCTCTATTTATAGGGTAGTTACATAATGGATGACAGCTAAGTTTTTCTCTTATTTCGGATTTGTTCTGCGATTGTACCGCGATAGTTACAATGTTCATTCTCGCAAGCTTTGTAACCATCGCGGGATAAATATGCTTTTCTCATATTTTCTTCAATCGTCAGCTATTACGTCACTCTTCTGACTTCTTTTGTGACACTCGCAAAGTGTAGCTGAAGATCTTGCGGTGATGATCGTTGGGAAGTGTTGTTAATCTCGCAGAGAAGTATTGTAGCGATATTCTGGTCCTACATCTTGCCTCTTCTCATGTCTTTTCTGCGAAGAAGAGAAGATCATGAGAATTTTAAAATGCTACAACTACTTATCTTTTTAGATTTATCATTTTAAAATGCTGCAACTACTTATCTTTTCAGATTTCTCTTTTCTGACACTTTTCTGTAACTTTCGCCAGCTGTTTTCACATATTCTCTCCTCTAATAAATTTATGACACGTCCTCTCTAACCGCTGCGATCTGACCGTTCATGTCTTTTCTTAGCATTTATTGCATTCATCTTCTTCGAGAAATTTCTTCTTATATAAATACTCTTTTCATTCTTTTCTTTTCCTCTTTTACTTTCTTCTTTTTTCTCTCCGTAATTTCTCTGCAAGTTTACTGTTCGTCCGTAAATTGCGCGTCAGTTATCGCTGTGATTCTTTTATTATTTTCCAACCTTCTCTTTCATTCCCATACTTAAAAATGGTTGCCCCTGGTGCTAAAAATTTGATTGCTTTTGGTGAGATGCAAGAAAAACTCAAAAGCAAAGGTTTTACTTTGTCTACAATTCCAAATCAGAGCCCTAAATCCGAACTTTCTTTCAGATTATTCACTGATTATCAATGCTCTCGCGAGAAAGTTATAGTATCGCTAGGTCAACTTGAAGCTGGTCTTCCCATTCCTATCTATGATCCGGAACTTCCACTATTCTATGAAATAATTTCTGACGAGAGATTCTCGCGAGTGATATATCAATTGGGTGGAGATTGTATTCGA
The DNA here is from genome assembly GCA_023529315.1 of Papaver bracteatum. Classification (NCBI taxonomy): domain Eukaryota; kingdom Viridiplantae; phylum Streptophyta; class Magnoliopsida; order Ranunculales; family Papaveraceae; genus Papaver; species Papaver bracteatum. Next base: position 4,767,428 of record JAJJWX010002605.1, on the reverse strand, counting down.
TTGCTGCTTGAATATGCTTCTCGCGGTGCTGACAAAGGATATCTCTACCCTGAAGCTGCGAAGAATCCTCAATTTAGAGATGTTCCCATTGTCTCTTCAGATTATACTGTGGACAATTTTTTTGAAAATTATAAAATAGTCCCTATGAAGAGGGATAGCACTTGCTGGGGTGTTTTCTTGAAGAAAGAAAATATCGCTGATGATGAAGCTCTTATGCTAGACATTGATTGGCATACATCTACTAATCAAGGCCCTCGCCATTCCAGCGATGACAAGTGGTTCATTTTTCCATATGTCTTGAGGGTCCTTAAATTTCTTGTTCTTGCGCATTACCCGCGAATCTTTCAGAATATCAACCTTGGGTTTTCAACTGGCCTGAAAGAACTAAAGAGGTATGTTCTCTCCGATCTTTTGTATAATTATTATTCACTATCTTCCCCACGTTTTTGTATTTTCGCTAATTACTTCAATCTTTTCCATATTGACAGGATGAAACTCAGCTACCATGATTTTAGGAAACCCAACACTTTCTTAACTCTTAAATCTTTCACAGATGAAGTAAGAAATATCGCTTCATTATCTTTAATAATATATTGTAGCCCCTATTTCTTATCTTTATCTGTGTTTCACAAGAAATCGAAGAATTAGAACCAATAAAGCCTGCGAGAACCAAAGTGAAGTCCACAGTTGATCGCAAGGGGAAATCTACTGCTCCTCCCAAAGGGAAACCTACTGTTCCTCGCAGTGAGGGATCTGACGATCCTCCCTTAAAGATAAGAAAAACCCAACTCTCTTCTTCTTCAACTCCTTAATCTATCCCAGAAAATTCAAGTGTGGATCTCGACAAGGACAACGATAATGGTAATTTCGGCATTTATAATAACGTTCCTTCCATAAAGGATTCTTCCTCTTCTGAGTCTGCAATGGCTCAACTATCCAAATTTTTTGGCAAGAATATATTTGGTATCCCAAATGAGTATGGATATGAAGCTATTAATGAAATATCCCAGTCCCTCGCCAAAATCTGCGATGCTCCCATATTATCCGATAATGACTCCCTTCGTGGGGTTTCAAGATCGCTGACTCCAAGTCTCTTAAATTCACTTGGAAGCCTAGTATGTCTTTACTTGTTTATCCTTTTTATGTATTTGTTGATATTTTTACCATATATTGACTTATATAGTTCTATCGTAGGTTGGAAGAGCTTCTTTTGCTGTTGCTGCTGATTTGTATAATAGACGTATTATTTATGAAAATAAAGCTTCTAATCTTCGCCAGAATAAAGAAAAACTAGAAATTGAAGTTGCTGAGCTTCGCAGGAAAAATAAGCAGTTGGAGACTGAAGCTTCAGTTGATAAGAAAAAAATCTCTGATCTTGATAAAACTAATCAACAACTATATGGTATGATTTATTTCTTATCTCTTTTAATTCTTCTCATCCTATCGCAGCTTATTCAAGCAACCATTTTTGCAGATATTTATGGTCTTACTGACGAGGCTTCATTCCTCCAATCTTTTCCTGAACCCGTAGACGAGAGTACCCTTCTTGCTCACCTTAATAATTTTTTAAGTATTTTCTCAGATGATCAAATTAGGTCCCTCTCTGTAGATGAACTTAAATCCAAACTTAATCTTTTAAAGATTGAACACAAATTCAATTTAAGTTTAACTAATAAGTTTAAACGCCTTTATCTTGATTCAAAAGAAGAAATCAATAGATTAAGAAGTAAGAATAGTGGTCTTATTGACGAGAAAGATCGTGCAATTAAAAATGGCACTAAGGCCCTAGAAGATTTCCATGAAACTCTTCTTATCATTCAAATGGAAAGAGATAGACTTATCCGCGAGAATAAAGATCTTCTTCTGAGGGAAACTCAAGTTCGATTTCGTCTTCTTATTAATAGTGATGATGAATTTTCTTGGGCTTTGATGGTTCTTGATAATGCCAGAAATAATTTAGGTGCAGATGTTAGTCTTCATGTTGAACAAGCAGCTTTAATTAAGGACATGATTTCTGAAAGAGAAGGTTGTTAACCGTTCCTCCTTATCGATGTCTTGTTTTTATTATTCTTCCTTATAAAATTTCCAACTTGTTGTTGTATACTCGCAGGATCTAAAAAGAAATGTCTTGAAAGAATAGAAGAACTTGAAGATGAAAAGAATCAACTCGCAAATAGTCTTACTGCTCGCAATGAGAAGTATTCACGGTTGAAAGAACAATTTAGAATTACTACTGCGAATTTTAATAGCTCTCTTGTTGCTGTCCGCAATAATGCCGTTAAATTGGTTTGTGATGATCATGATATTCCTTACTCTACGTACCCTGATCTTGCAAAGGAGATTCCAGCAAAAACTCCAAATCTTGTTATTTCTGACAGCGAGACTGAGGATTCTGGTAAAGATGATAATGATAAAGAAAAATATGGCGAAGAGGAGAAATCTGATGAAGGTGGTGATGGATCTACTTAGTTCTATTTCTTCTCTTTTTTTTCCTTTTAGATTTTGTACATTTATTTTCTGCTTCTCGTAATATTGTTGCGAGTTTCTCCAATCTTGATGTGCAAATTTCTTTTGCTTTTATCTGTACGAATTAGAAAATAATTTTTTTTCTGCAACATAATCAATCAACCAAATTATTATCCTTTAATTATCTATATAAATGTATCATTTAATAATATCTTATGAAATTTTATCATATGATGGATGAATAATAATTTCATCATTCTATGCATTCCCATACTTGCCTCTATTATTCATCTGCAATATGAAAAAATTGAGTAGAGATTAGATATTAGTTGTAAATCAAATTAAATTTGCCTCAATATTGGGGATGCTACCGCTAGAAACAATTGCATAAATCATGCGATCATGATCGCAATAATCTTATGGTCTTATTATGCCTTCCTAACTAAAGGTCTTATTTTATCACATTTTTTCTTTCTGCGACAAAATCGCAGGACGTCTTTACATTTGCATGTATTGACCCATTGATCTTGTCTTATCAATATTTTTTGAACATCTTTGCGACAATATGATAAGTATAAACTCTTTTTCAAGAATTAAACCTTATGACATTGCCGTCTTGCGATGAAATCACAGGACATCTTTACACTTTCATTTAAAAACCCATTGATCTCATCTTAACTTTTCTCTTTTGGCTTGTTGCCTCGGTATAATTTACGTCACGCGACAATATGATAGGCCTAAACGTTCTTGCGATCATCAAGCCCCATGACATTGCCGTCTTTAGACACTTATCAGCTCCCTAATGGAGGGTGCCTCCCTTATCTTCATGATGGTATTTATCAATGATGTTGTAGTAAAAAGGTTCTTTTGAGACTTGTGAAAACAATAAAGTTCTAGATTTAATAAAACTAAAAGTAGATAAAAATATATATACAAAAATTGTCACAGGATGAAGAGATGTGTTGGGACTCAGGATTCGGCCAAACTCACAACAAAAGGTTCAAAAATTAATTCTTGTAACAATTATCGCTCAACAAATAAAAACATGGACTCTTAATTTGCCAAAGTAGATCCTCAAAACATTAATTGTATCCCCTAAGCATATATTATCTAATCAAAGCATAACCTATCTAATTGAATCACAACTAATTTTATCGAATCATAAATCAATTTAAAATAGTGCAAAAGTCATAAAAAGAATAAAATAATTTTACCCATGTTGAATTTCGGCTTCCTCCGTCGTCCCAGGGTTTGGTTTAGCTCATCATGTTGGAAATACGCTCAAAAGTTGATTTCATTTATGCTCAAAGGGTTACAAATGATGAATAAGGGAGAATTATAATAAAAATCGGATTTGCAACGCTTATAACTGTTGCAAAAACCGTTACAAAGAGCCGTTACTGTTGCTGTTGCGTTTTTAAGTCTGCCTGTAAACTGCGACCCACAAAATGAGTCGATGTCACTATTCAACAACGACTGCAAGTGCAGGTCCGTTATTCAGTTTTGCAGCAGCAGAAATGGCATCTTTGCAAATTTGATTTTTCGCTCTGTAGCTCACCAAACTCCTATATTTTGACCCATAACTCTCCATACCCCTTTCTTGTACCTCGATCAATCTATTTATACTCCTAAGCCTCATTTAATCACGCCATATCTCCCAAATAATCTTCATTTATCACTATTATTCTCTACGACCAAAATTCCCCTTTTTATCAATTCCTCGTGCATGCAGCTGTATTTCTTTCCTTCTATATGTTGTTCACGCTCTAGAATATTGATTAAGCCTTCCAAGAACATGCAGTCCACGTTTAAATTCCTCACAACTCGTGCAAGCACATGTTTTTCCTCCAACTCCCTGTTTGGATTAAACCAGGTTATCCAGCCAAATTTGATCGACAAAATCACCCATACCACTCCTGTTACGATAAATAAAGTCTTCCCAAGAAGTTTGAGCCATTGAATCACACTATAACCCTTCCAAATGACGAACTGAAAATCTGCCAGTTCGTGTGAATATTTTCCCGCCAAAATTATTTTTCAAACGAATGAGATGAGGTTGCCCCTTATCCAGCTGCTTGGGTGTGAATATCCTGTGGGTTCCCCTAAGTAATTGGGTTACCCCTTATCCAAATTGAGAGTCCGAATAGCAAATGTCCTCCGGGGGTGTTCCGAGCAACTTTTCGAGCCGAATTTTCCAACAATCTTTATTTCCAAAAAACACCTACAAACACACAAAACACTATAATAAGGACAAAAATGAGTACTAACAATACAAAACATTGAGGACAAATTAGACACATAAATGCGTCTATCAAAAACCCCCAAACTTATTATTTTCTAGTCCCGAGCAAATCTAATCTAGAAAATAAAATGACTACACTTAGCACGTGCAGCAAGTCGTTAAACCGCTAGGTGGCCCTAGTGGCGGAGTGTTGTCTCCGGAGGGTTTACCAGAGGTGTAACCACAAAACCATGACTTCTAATTGGTCACAAGTATCCAAAGAGCTACGAGGACATAAATATTCTCAACCTATCGCCAAGTAACCAGAATGCCAAAGAAATTAAAGGTGCCAGCTCTAAAGCTGACTGAAGAAAAGGGGAGACACATCTGCAACACTGCTAGATAAAGAGATATCCGCTACAAAGCTAGATAAACATTGTAAGATGCGTCCGCTGATTTACAGCTGGATTAGATTAGGAGAGAGAAAAAGATGAGAGGGACATCTGCTACACAGCTGGACTAATTACGTGTGATGAGTTAAACCAGTGCTAGAAAGATCTTGTGCCATATTGAAAGCGGACTAACAAAGCAACCAAATGCATTTCTCTTCGACTCTCTCATAGTGCTTAGTAGAAACAACGTCTTCTTCGGTCTTCAACTGTTGATGATAAATTCTTGAAACTCGTAGAACCTTGACAATTAACTCTTCTCTTCGATTTCTTGCTTGACATAAAAATTTCTACTTCCCCATGGCCTTATTGAAAAAAAAAACAAAACGTAATGATGATTTTTTTTCTTCTATTTTCTCTATTTTTTTTTTTTTTTTTTGGAAACACAAATTACAAGACAAAAATTTACATGTCCATGAGAGAAGGACTTTAAAAAAAACTTGGATCTTCACAACTCGTGATGTCTTGGTATCATGAATTCCAACAACTTATATAATTTGCTCTTATAACTTCTTGTAACAGTTTTGAATTATTCTTTTCTATTGTTTCTTCTAAACCTTAAACGTCTTCAACTTCCTTCATAGATTTTGATGTTGCTTCGTTTGTTGATGATGATAAGTTTCTACTGAGAGAGAGTCGTAATCCAGTAACTAAGACTACATTGTGAGGTTGCTTTGTCTTTCTGGCATTTCCTGACCTACTTGCCTTTCTATCATGGATGGTTAGGTCCATCACGGTTACCCTCTAAAAGGAACAAGTTCTCTCCTGAATTTCAAGGATCTCAATGTCTTTTTCTCTAATGTCTCAATAGGTTGTTATCCCTAGCATTCCAATTTCTATCTTTTCGGTGAGAAACAGTATGTAAACTTAGCTAACCGGATATCATGTGACGCTAGAAGTTTCAAAAGTGCAACTAAAAAGTTCTTCCCCACCCCCAAACTTAAATCTAACATTGTCCTCAATGTTCTAAAGATGAAATTAAAAGCATGTACAAGGAGAAACTGTTACCACTTGAAGAAAATAGTAAGGAAAGATATTACCGTGTTGCAAGAATATTGGGTTACCTCCCAATAAGTGCTAAGTTTAAAGTCTTCAGCCAGACATCAGAAGGAATTAGTCACCTCGAAGAATCATAAAGTAGCAGCAGGAATAACTGCGGGTCATCTGGATCGAAAAGTGCTAACCACAAGAAGAAGAAACTGCAACAGACCAGGAAGATATCCAACACACCCTTATCTATATTTTTGTTTAATACAACTACATCTAGTTGTGGTTCGGTTTCAGGCTCTATAAAAGGGTCTAGATAAAAAGCTTTCATCGGCTGGATTTCCTCAAAGGCAGGATCCTGAAGATCATGTTCTAGAGTCTGGAAATACTCAATTAAGAACTTAGAAGCACATAACAATAACCAGAATAGCTGGGGATCCTCTAAGTCAATCAGACTTGACTCACACAGTGGACCACAGTAGTGGTCATTCTTAAGAAAATGTGCCGACCCTAATTTTCTAAAGTAATTAGGTTTAGTCTCAAAACTTAATAACTGACACATCTGAAATTCATATGTTCCCACAATTGGAAGGAAGGTTTTTGGTGGGAAAACAAAGTCAATCGTGGTATCATAGCCTAGGTTAACCACATCAACCAGAGGATGGGTTTCTAACAACTGAACTTCTTTATGGACACAACTAGGTTCAGGAAAAAGTGTATGAAGATAATATTTTAAAATGGTTGAGGCACATATGTCAAGTCCCGAGTTAGGGACCTTTCTAAGAGTTAAGGCACATGGAGAATGATAATCACCCCCAAACTTAGAGTTTTTAGTGTCTCTTGAAAGACTAGTCACAACTTCCCTAATTCCAAGGCTATCTGATTCCTGAAAATGGTCAATTGATTCTTCTAAGTCAGGTACAGCCTCACTCATCTGTACGAGTTCATTTTCTTTTTCTAAGCCTATTGTTTCTAAATCGCTAGACTCAAAATATACTCGTTCCTCTAAACCATCATTGGCTTCGCAATCAAAAGGAAATACTACATCGTATAAAACGGTGGTATCTTTAGTCAAATCCTTGTCCTTTTGAATAGGTGAATAATTATTAAAATTATTTGGATTTGAACTAGAAATAATATTATCATTGTAAAGCTCAATTGGAGTAGCAAATTCCTGATCACTATGCCTACTTATTTCAAATTCTTCATCAACACTATCCTCATCATAATCATCACTATAATAACATGAAACTGGTTGAACCTCATCTACACAAGTAGTGTTACCAATTCTATCCTCTTCATCTTGATAAAAATTATCCTCATTTTCACGGGTAATACTGGAAAGAATGTATTGGCAATTATGTGTAATTATAGCAATTCTTTCTTCCATCTCTAACTCAAGCCTACGTGTCGACTCAGCAAACTCACGTGTTAACTTAGTTAACTTACATGTTGACTCAGCTAACTTCTTGAGGTTATCTTCTAAAGAAGGTTCACTCATTGTTACAGTTCTTTCATCCATAACTAAGTCATTAGTGTCCGCTAACTTATGTGTCGACGACTCAAGTAACTTACGCGTTGACTCAAGTATCTTACGTGCTTCATCTAGCGAAGAGGAATTATAGGAATTTTGCTCGTATGACCGGTGGGCATGTGGATAGTAATTGGGCTCACCATGGTATGGGCCATAACCTTCAAAAGATTGGCGTTCCCAACCACTATTCAAACTATGGTCATAAAAAAGAGTGATGTCCATATTGTTCAGTTGGATAATCATATTCATTGTGATGGCTATTATAATACTAGTTTGACATCCTAACTGCAAGGAAATTCTACACAAGCACAAACAAGGCTGACTCGAAGACAACAAACCTACTGATTTCTAGCAAACAAAAAGCATGAAGGATCCACTTAGATTGTTTCTAGACCAGCTTCTAATCCTTCGAAAGGGAATTCGTTACAATTTAAGCAGACCACTCTGGAATCAATCCGAGTTTAAGTAAATTGAATAGAGGCGAGGGAAGCTGATGGAACTTTGATACCCAAGGCCTCACCGCATTACAAGGCGGCGCAGTCACGCATTAAACTTACAGAAACCATCATGAACTTCGAAGTGTGCTTAAACAGTAACCAATATTTTCCGAACGAGTTTCCTATTAAGCCCGTTACCCTATCGGTCTCATTCTATTCCAAATTTTAAGGATTAGGTTCGCGTTAAGTTTCATTTTCCTAAGGCGGGCAAGAAGAGAACGATGATGAAATCCGAACCCTTATCTTGTATGGCCAGTCCTTGCCCTTTACTAGGAAATTAAAGCAGCCTTTTTAAGTTCCTTGACATATATGCAAACGAAATCATCCAGTAAACCCGTTGACAGGGGATTCGCGGGTGTTTAGAATTCTTACCTCCCGTTCCAGACGGGGGATGAACCGTTGAAGTCGACTCGGGCCATGACTCCTATGTCATGTACGAACCCGAGGGGCCGAGACGATATCGTAATCGTCGTCCTTCCCTGCAGAAAGTTTGAGTTTGTGTAAAATCATTCTCATAATCTAAGAAATCAGCCATTTCTGGATCATTGTTGTAGTTGATATGTATTTTCTTAGGTTTTTTAGATGAAGAATGACCCTCCTCATCCTCCATTGAATCAAGAAAATCGTTAGAAAAATTCTAGTGTGTGCTTTACTTTATTTCCACATTATAATTGTCTTTATACTAGAATATCGCTGCCATGGTGGGGAGGGTCGACCGAAGAAAAACGAAACAACGCTGATTGCATAGCGCATTATATCTATTTTTTTGTCGGAATAATATTTTTAAGGCATATACATCGTTTTAATGGTTGCATAACCAAATTAGTGGATGCATGAACCAAAATACGACTGTATTAACTGTTATGCATCATTTGTGGTGGCTCCATAATTTGTTATGCATCTTCTTCTTTTTTAGAATTTATATTTTTAAGCATATACTACCACTGTTTCAGAAAAAAGAGATACTTCAACAGTTTCATTTTTTTCTAAAAATAGGACAAATTGAAAAAGTGAAAGTATCACTTTTCCTGAAACGGAATGTGAAAGTATCACTTTTCTGAAACATAATTTTAGTCTATGCATAAACCAAAATATGACTGCATAATGTGTTATGCATCCTTTGTGGTGGTTTGCATAAGAACATGCAATTGGGGGATACTAAAACTAATTGGGGGATATTTTTATTATTCATTCCGGCATGGTTATTCATTGAAAAACCATGCCGGAATGAATAGTAAAATATCCCCCAATTAATTGTTCTTTGCATAATGGCTATGCATAATAAAAATAAGAATGTCCAAGTGTCCAAGTCCAAAAAAATTAAAGTAAAGTGCTAAAAAAAAGAAAATTACAAGAATAAAGAAATCCTAATACAATTTAAAGAAATAAATTTTTTTTTTCTCTCTCTTTTTATAATAAAAAAAAAAATCTTCTTCTTTCGCTCCTTTCGCTTTGTCTTTAACTCCAAACTTTAAGTATTCACCAAAAGCTTTGGCAAATTTTTCTTTCGCTCCAAATTCCAAAATTCATAGTAAAAAGACAAAAACAAAAACGTAAAGAAGAACAAATAAAGTAAAAACAAATAAAAACCTAAAAAAAAAAGAATAAAAATCTAAAAACTCTAGCCTAAAGACAAGCTCCGTGTCGACGGCGCCAAAAATTGATGGTATTTATCAATGATGTTGTAGTAAAAAGGTTCTTTTGAGACTTGTGAAAGCAATAGAGTTGTAGACTTAATAAAACTAAAATTAGATAAAAATATATATAAAAAAATTGTCACAGGATGAAGAGATGTGTTGGGACTCAGGATTCGGCCAAACTCACAACAAAAGGTTAAAAAATTAATTCTTGTAACAGTTATCGCTCAACAAATAAAAACATGGACTCTTAATTTGCCAAAGTAGATCCTCAAAACATTAATTGTATCCCCTAAGCATAGATTATATAATCAAAGCATAACCTATCTAATTGAATCACAACTAATTTTATCGAATCATAAATCAATTTAAAATAGTGCAAAAGTCATAAAAAGAATAAAATAATTTTACCCATGTTGAATTTCGGCTTCCTCCGTTGTCCCAGGGTTGGGTTTAGCTCATCATGTTGGAAACACGCTCAAAAGTTGATTTCATTTATGCTCAAAGGGTTACAAATGATGAATAAGGGAGAATTATAATAAAAATCGTCTTTGCAACGCTTATAACTGTTGCAAAAACCGTTACAAAGAGCTGTTACTGTTGCTGTTGCGTTTTTAAGTCTGCCTGTCAACTGCGACCCACAAAATGAGTCGCTGTCACTGTTCAAAAAACGACTGCTGGTGCAGGTCCGTTCTTCAGTTTTGCAGCAGCAGAAATGGCATCTTTGCAAATTTTGATTTTTCGCTCTGCAGCTCACCAAACTCCTCTATTTTGACCTCTAACTCTCCATCCCCCTTTATTGTACCTCGATCAATCTATTTATACTCCTAAGCCTCATTTAATCACGCCATATCTCCCAAATAATCTTCATTTATCACTATTATTCTCTACGGCCAAAATTCCCTTTTTTTATCAATTCCTCGTGCATGCAGCTGTATTTATTTCCTTCTATATGTTGTTCACGCTCTAGAATATTGATTAAGCCTTCCAAGAACATGCATTCCACGTTTAAATTCCTCACAACTCGTGCAAGCACATGTTTTTCCTCCAACTCCCTGTTTGGATTAAACCAGGTTATCCAGCCAAATTTGATCGACAAAATCACCCATACCACTCCTGTTACGATAAATAAAGTCTTCCCAAGAAGTTTGAGCCATTGAATCACACTATAACCTTTCCAAATGACGAACTGAAAATCTGCGAGTTTGTGTGAATATTTTCCCGACAAAATTAATTTTCAAACGAAGGAGATGAGGTTGCCCCTTATCCAGCTGCTTGGGTGTGAATATCCTGTGGGTGCCCCTTAGTAATTGGGTTACCCCTTATCTAAATTGAGAGTCCGAATAGCAAATGTCCTCCGGGGGTGTTCCGAGCAACTTTTTGAGCCGAATTTTCCAACAATCTTTATTTCCAAAAAATACCTACAAACACACAAAACACTATAATAAGGACAAAAACGAGTACTAACAATACAAAACATTGAGGACAAATTAGACACATAATTACGTCTATCACTTCCCCCTGGTTGCCCATTCAAGGAGGGCACATCGGCCATAGAAGACTATTTCCTCCCATCCAGATTTGCCAACACCCAGCTGTTTTCCCAGCCTCTTGTCCTTTATGCCTATATGGCTTATAGTTACAAGACTGCACCCTAAGTGGGGTTTTCTTCAGGCCAAGTGCATCATAGCCAAGACTTACCAAGAATGGTCAGGGTAGTTTCGTACGCCCTGGGCACCCTTGGCTCAACCGTGTACCTCGGCGCCTTGGTCATACTTTGCACTTCTTAGAAGAGATTCTCAGTCGTCCATCCAGAGTATAACCTTATATCGTTGGAAATCCAAGATCTTTCTCCTGGATAGGTTTTCTTTAACCCCAACATCTGCATGACTTAGGTTCCAGCAGCGGTATAACCTTATCCCCGAGTCATGTAAAGAGATACCCCCTTTTATGACGCACTATTAGGTCTTACATTTGCCTCTTGCGAAATTGTATCCGCGAACTAAGGTGCAAGCCATAAAGGTTCGTCCCATTCTATTAATCTCTGCAAAATTTTATTCGCGTTTCTCGCGAGTATTGTAATTCTGATAAAATTTCATTTCTTTGATCTTCTTGTAAAATTTTGCAATTCTTTCAACCAGAGTACTCTTTTCAATCGCATTTTCTTCAAACAAATTATGCGTAAGCTTCTTTAAATTTCATCATTTTACCTTTTTACTTACTATTTTCTGGTTCTGCTTTTCTGTTACGTTTTGCTGTTTTTTATTTTTCTGCGATATGCTCGCCATCAACTTCCTCTCGCTTCTCTATTGTATCAATCATTAATCTTTCACATCTCTGTCGTTGCTTGATGTTATACTTCCAATTGCTATTCTTCTCAACTCTTTCCTCACAAGATTTTATATCAATCTCATAACATTTCTAGCTTTCTTCCCAATCTCCCTTAATAACTCCAATCTCATAACAAATTCTTTGCTTTAGGCCCAACTTCTATTACGAATGTTTCTGCTCCTTTTATAGTATTTACCCTGTGAATTTCTGGTGCTGGAGGCAATCGTTGAGATTGTGGATGTCCTACTAAAAAGTGGTTTAGCTTTCCTTGGTCAATCATCCTTAAAATTATTCTCTTTACATTCCTGCAATCATTTATTGTGTGACCATGAAAGTGATGGTAAGGACAAAATTCTTGACTCCGATTATTTGGTTGTGGCTCCTTTCCCATATTCCATGGGGATGGTATATTTTCCATCAAAATGATAGCTTCTAAAAATTTTTCTATACTAGCATTTAGGGGTGGCATCTTGATTTCTTCCCATACTATCTTCTGATTACCTTGCCCCCTAAAGTTATTTTTCCTCTGTCCACCATATGTTTCTTGCGGCTGATCAAGCCTTTGGATTTTGTTATTTCCTCCGCGATTATAATAATTCTTCTCCCTCTCATACTCTTCTGTTATTTCAACCACCGTTAGTCAATCAAATCAATGAAAACAAAATATAAACCGCAATTATCTAGTTTCCCACCAACGGTACACGCTAGAGCTTCTCAATCCCAAAGAAGACTTTAAACTGAGCGGTCGTAAGAGATTTCGCCTAATTAGGTTACTCTCCTCTCTGAATAGGCGGCTACACCAATAACAACAACAAAAGAGGAAGTCTGTTGTTACGAAGGATTAGTTTGTTAGAAATGCAAACTTCAAGTATTTATAAACAAGGAAGTTTGGACACCAAGGAATTTCCAAAACCGAAAATATTCTCAAGATATTCATTAAAGCACAAATTCGGTTTTCATAATTCCTGGAAATGCTCTGTCAAAAAATAATGATCGAAATCTCTCGAAAAATATAATTAGTAAATGCACATTACTAATTCTTATTTTTCCCTACAAAATGAAGTTAATTACCTTAATTAAAAGATTCTTAACTTACTTATGTTTCGATCCTGGGATTCTCTTCCCTTAGCTATTAAGGAATAACTTTAAACAATTAAAGAAATAAACATTCACATCACGTGTTCAAAGTATGTCGATATCCTTACTTTGTAAATTCTCTTTCACACTCACAACCTTGAAACCGATTTTCCACACTTCCAAACAAGTTTAGAGTTGTATTCCTTAATACTATGTCTATCTAGAGTTCAAATATGCTTCGCAGATTTGTTTTCAATATGCACGACTTGAAAGATACGTTAGGGAATGAAACAGTTCAAGTCAAATATCACTAACCTCAAGTGGAAGGATGATTGTTGTCATTGTAGCTCCTTGCTTCTTCACATCTTCAAGACTTCTCAATACTTGTAATGTCTCATATCCTAATACTTCCAAGCTAACCTATACGAAGTTGACTCTAGTACATAATCAAGCGACTCTTAACATGAGTTTTGATTCACTAAAATATGACAACCAAACTTGACATACCAACGCTTGGTGGGTTCAACCGAGCCAAGCTCTAACAGGGGTTTGCACCAAAAATTTGAAATTCAATAAGAATATGTATGGGTTTTATATAATTTTGAAGCCTTGTAAGTGGAAACAATACTTGTAAAGTTGAAATTTGTATCGTGAATGTGTTAACTGATCACTTAAATCTTCTTTATTATTTTTTCCCCCGCTTTTTTCTCTGTGTATAATTCCTGGGACGATATTATGCATTTAGAATGACATTTTAAATTTTTCTTTTGTTGGAAGAAATTTTGTTCGACCCCATAGAGGACAAGTCCTCGTTCCGTCCCTAGCTGAGATGACGATGGACCAGCCTGGTCGGCTAGGTTATCGAGTTTTTCCACTAAAAGGAAGAACAAAGAAAAAGAAAACAGAACAAAAAAAAATAAAACTTGGGAATTCAAAGATCCAAACATAGGCATGCTTATGTTGGAGAAAATGAGTTTTCAATGTTTTGATTTCATGGTTTTGGTAGGAATGGAACTTAGGACCTTTAAGTCTCTAAGGGAACTTGCTCATTTTCTTATGAGTGAATGAAATAGAACCTTTAGTCCCGCATTGGGTATAACTAAAGAGGATTTCCACTATATAGCTATTCCTTTATGGATAGTTAGTAAACCAATGTGGGTGGAACGTGTGGGGCAAAATTTTTTTGTTTCACCATGGCTTGGGCTCGGGCTCGTGCTTGCGTCGTGAACTTAGAAGGACCAAGACTTATCTTTTGAAAAAATTCTTTTAAATTATTTCCTTAAATATTTAAAAATCAAAATAAATTTTGTCTTAATGTGGGATGCGTATGACCAGGCTCAATATATTTTGCTTACCAAAAAATAACTCTCATGCAGTAATGACCGGTTTAATTGAGTTAAATATTCTTTCCGTTTTAAACTTTATATTGATTTGAAAATTAAATTAAATTGGTTGTTTTATTTCCTTTTTAATTTAATTAGCTTCATGCAAGGAATTGATTGAGAATCAATTGTCATTACTGCGCCTCTCTCACTTCTACCTATAAAAAGCACTCGAATTCCTCATTTCAATTTGTGTCCAGAAGAGCTACTATCCTCTTCTTTTCGTCTTTCTCCCTCTGTGTGGTATTTTCATTTCTTTGTGCCATTATTGTTGAGTTCGTAAGAGTGGGAAAGTACTGTAGTGATAACATTGCTTGCAATGGGAAGTTTTATCCTGGATACGACTTGACCACGGGGTATAGGCACCACTCATTCATGAGGCATACTGGTCAACTATCGTGTTAAGGACAGCGTGTTGAACACGTGACTTTGTCCTCTGTTTGCTGTCCATTTGAGTGTTTATTTACCTATCATAAATTTATTTCTAATATCTTCACATCTTCTTTTAGTATTTTATTGTTATAGTAGAAACAATCTTAACACGATAATTCTTTTCCATCTGTAACAATGGGTAAGAACGATGTTGAAAGGCCTGCTAAATTTTCTGGGAAAGACTTTAAGAGGTGGAAGTCGAAAATGTTATTTTTTCTGAGTTACCATGAACTATATTCTTATGTTCTGAAACCTTTTGATGAATCCTTAAATGATGCTGGTAGTGAGTCTGTTTTAGAAGATTGGAAGAGGAATAATTACATGGCTAAAAATCATATTCTGAATTGTTTAGAGGATGCTTTGTATGACTTTTACAATGCTATGGAGAACTTTTCTGATTTTGATTTATGGGCTGCTTTGGAGGCAAAATACCAAACTGAAACTGCTGGAAGTAAAAAATTCTTGGTATCTAGGTTCATGGAATTTAAAATGTCGAATGACAAATCTGTGGTTGATCAATTCCTTGAATTCCATCAAATTATCAATGAAATTCTTGCGGAAGGTATGGTGATTGATGAAACTTTTCAAGTATCTGTTGTCATTGAGAAATTGCCTTCTTCCTGGTCTGAGTACAAGAAGAAACTGAGACATGAAACTGGTGAAGTTACTATGGTTGATTTGGGTAAGAAGATTCAAGTTGAAGAATTGTTGTGCTCCAAGGACAAAAATGTATCTTATGCAAGGGACGTGTCTAACAAAGCTCATGTGACTGAACACAAAGGTTCCAATGTTGAAAAATGTGATAAGAACCGAAAAAACTCCAAGAAACCCCCCCCAGCAAGAAGGGTATGTTTTAAAGACCAAAATCTAGCATTAATAAAATTATTAAGGGTGATTGCTATGCGTGTGGAAATCCTGGCCATATGGCGGTTCACTGTAGAAACCGTAAGGACCTTAAAAACAAAAATAATGTTAATTTGGTTGAAAACAACAAAGATGAATTTTCTAGCACGGTGTCTGAAGTAAATCTGGTAACAAATGTGAGAGACTGGTAGGTAGACTCTGGTGCTACCAAACATGTCTGTGTAAATAGAGATATGTTCACCTTCTATAGTAAGGTAGGGGAAGGAGAGAAACTCTATATGGGTAACTCATTTGCAGCTGCTGTTGTAGGAAAAGGCAAAGATAGGCTCAAGCTCACTTCTGGAAGATTCTCACATTGAATGAAGTTCTTCATGTTCCGGACATCTTCAAAAATCTTGTTTCTTGTGGTGTGTTAGATGATAAGGGTTTTAAAATTGTAATAGAATCTGGGAAATATATTGTAACTAAGGGTAAGGATTATGTGGGGTAGGATTATAAGACTGAGGGTTTGTATAAGCTTAATGTAAACTCTGATGTAATGAATAAGAATGATTCTTCTGCTTATGTTTGTGAGTCTTTGAATGTTTAGCATGGTAGACTTGGACATGTAAATTATAAGTCAATGCATAAACTAGACAATGTAGGCTGCATACCCAAATTTAGTTTGGAAAAGGAACACAAATGTGAAATATGCGTAGAATCAAAGTATGCTAGAAAACCTTTTAGCAAAAATGTTCATAGAAATTCTAAACCCTTAGAATTTATTCACTTAGACCTAGTTGACATGAAATCGGTTCAAACTAGAGGTGGTAAGAAATGGTTTGTTACTTTTATAGACGACTGTACTAGGTACTGTCATATATATTTTCTTAGAGGTAAGGATGATGCCTTAGAAGCCTTTAAGATGTACAAACTAGAAGTTGAAAACCAATTGAATACTACCATTAAAACATTTAGGTTTGACCGTGGTGGTGAGTACAGAGTTCCGATAGGAGATTTATGTGTAGAACATGGCATAATACACGAGGTTACCCCTCCTTATTCACCTCAGTCCAATGGTGTAGCTGAACGTAAGAACTGTACCCTTAAGGAGATGATGAATTCCATGTTAATTAGTTCAGGATTACCTTCGAACTTGTGGGGGGAAGCTGTCCTCTCAGCCTGCTATATCCTGAATAGAGTACCCTTTAAAGGATTATATAAAACTCCATATGAATTGTGGAAAGGTAGACAACCTTCTTTTGCATACTTCAAAGTGTGGGGTGTTTGGCTAAGGTTCAGATCCCTAAACCTAAGGCAACCAAGATAGGACCCAAAACTGTTGATTGTGTCTTCATATAAGGTATCCTGAGCATACTCCTGCATATAGATTTATGGTTGTGAGTTCTGATATTTCTGAAATTGGTGTGAATACTATTATGGAGTCTAGGGATGCTGTGTTTTTTGAAAATGTTTTTCCTTTGAAAACTGACTCTCGTAAGAGAGGTGTTGATCCCCTAGATGTCCCTTCAACCAGTCAGACTTTACCTTTAGAGGAATATGAAGTAGAAACTGAGCCTAGGAGAATTAAAAGGGCTAAGACCAAAACCTCCTTTGGACATGACTTCGTAACACTAGCAGAGTCTGATCCTCAGACTTATAAAGAAGCCATAACTTCTCCTGAAGCTCCATGGTGGAAAGAGTCCAGTATTAGTGAAATGGAATCCATCAAATAGAATGATACGTGGGAGATAATAGATTTACCTCCAGGGTGTAAGACCATAGGATATAAATGGATCTTCAGGAGGAAACGTAACATAGATGGAACTGTTCAAAAATACAAGGCTAGGTTAGTAGATAAAGGCTATAAACAACAAGAAGGTGTAGATTTCTTTGATACTTACTCACCCGTTACGAGAATTACTTCCATTAGGATGTTAATTGCTATATTTGCGGTTCATAACCTAGAGATGCATCAAATGGATGTAAAGACATCTTTTCTAAATGGTGAATTAGATGAAGAAATTTACATGGAACAACCTGAGGGCTTTGTAGTGAAAGGTTGCGAAAACAAAGTTTGTAAACTGAAAAAATCTTTGTATGGATTGAAACAAGCACCTAAACAATGGCATGAAAAATTTGATCATGTAATGTTTTCTAGTGGTTTTAAAATCAATGAATCTGACAAGTGTGTCTATACTAAACTTGTGAATGATGCCTGTGTGATTGTATGCTTGTATGTTGATGATATGCTTATACTTGGTACAAACATAGATGTAATTAATTCCACTAAGAGCATGCTAAATGAGAACTTTGACATGAAAGACTTAGGACCCGCAGATGTAATCTTAGGAATGAAAATTAGAATAAATTCTAACGGTTGTAGTCTTAGTCAATCTCATTATGTTGAATCTGTGCTTAGAAAATTCAATCATTTTGATTGTAAACCTGCTTATACTCCGTATGATCCTTTTTGTAGACTCAAAAAGAATAAGGGTAATGGAGTATCACAACTTGAATACTCACGAGTTATAGGAAATCTCATGTATTTGATGAACTGTACTAGGCAAGACATTGTTTATTCTGTGAGTAGGTTAAGTAGGTATACTTGTAATCCAGGCAGGAACACTGGGATGCACTTTTTAGAGTGTTGAGGTATTTAAAATACACTTTGACCTTTTGTTTGAATTTTGAAAGGTACCCTGCCATCCTTGAGGGATTTTGTGATGCAAACTGGATATCGGGCTCAGAGGAGTCTAAGTCTACTAGTGGATATGTTTTCACTCTAGCAGGTGGGGCTGTTTCTTGGAAGAGTTCCAAACAGACCTGCATAGCTCGATCCACTATGGAATCCGAGTTTATTGCATTAGATAAAGTAGGAGAGTAAGCCGCTTGGCTAAGATTCTTTTTAGAAGACATTCCTCTCTGGCATAGGCCTGTGCCAGCTATATCTATACATTGTGATAATCAATCTTCCATAGCTAAAGCTAAAAACAGCTACTATAATGGGAAGTATATACATATTCGTAGAAGACACGATACCCTGAAATAACTAATCTCAAAAGGCGTTATTTCCATTAAATGGTTAAGATCCAAGGAGAATATCGCGGACCCTTTGACGAAAGGTTTGTCCAAGGAGATAATTAGTAATGCATCGAGGGGGATGGGGCTAAGGCTCATTAAATAAACTTGCCATGAAGGATACTCAACCTTGCTGACTGGAGATCCCAAGATCAAGGTTTTGAATGAGACAACTAATTTGTGGCGGGTCAAGGTAAACACTATCATAGAATTCCATTCTCTGCCCCTTCCCTATGGTGTAGACGTGATAGTGTGACTGCATGTGAATGATGACTTTTAACTAAGTCTTAATGAGTTCTATAGTTTCAATTTAAGATTGAAGTGGGGTGTAGCAGTAAACACTCTTGAGGGAACTCACCTATCTGAATGTGGAAGTGGGTCGCTTCCTATGTGAATAGAGCTGATTCTCTAGAGCATTCTGAGAAATGGGATTTGTCCAGGGACAAAAAGGACACAATGGCACGAACTTGACAGCACCTAGAGAGATATCACGCATGGTTATTATCGCGGATTACACCAAACGATGGCAGTTCAAGACATCGCGTTCACTGTCCATCAAGTAGTTCTGGCAATTTCTCACTAAGCAAAGGTTCAAGACCTCATGGAAACCTCTTGCCTAAGTGGTATTTCTCGCTTTCCGTTTTCTGATTTTTTGTATCAGTATTTCATTCATGTGGGGGATTGTTGGAGAAAATGAGTTTTTAATATTTTGATTTCATGGTCTTGGTAGGAATGGAACTTAGGACCTTTAAGTCTCTAAGGGTACTTTCTCATTTTCTTATGAGTGAATGAAATAGAACCTTTAGTCCCACATTAGGTATAACTAAAGAGGAGTTCCACTATATGGCTATTCCTTTATGGATAGTTAGTAAACCAATGTGTGTGGAACGGGTGGGGCAAAATACTTTTGTTTCACTATGGCTTGAGCTCGGGCTCGTGCTTGCGTCGTGAACTTAGAAGGACCAAGACATATCTTTTGACGAAATTCTTTTAAATTGTTTCCTTAAATATTTAAAAATCAAAATAAATTTTGTCTTAATGTGGGGGGCGTCTGACCAGACGTAATATATTTTGCGCACCCAAAAAAAAACTCTCATGCAGTAATGACCGGTTTAATTGAGTTAAATATTCTTTCTGTTTTAAACTTTATATTGATTTGAAAATTAAATTAAATTGGTTGTTTTATTTCCGTTTTAATTTAATTAGCTTCATGCAAGGAATTGATTGAGAATCAATTGTCATTACTGCGCCTCTCTTACTTCTACCTATAAAAGGGACTCGAATTTCTCATTTCAATTTGTGTCCAGAAGAGCTACTATCCTCTTCTTTTCGTCTTTCTCCCTCTGTGTGGTATTTTCATTTCTTTGTGCCATTGTTGTTGAGTTCGTAAGAGTGGGCAAGTATTGTAGTGCTAACAATGCTTGCAATGGGCAGTTTTATCCTGGATACGACTTGACCACGGGATATAGGCATCACTCATTCTTGAGGCGTACCGGTCAACTATCGTGTTAAGGACAGCGTGTTGAGCACGTAACTCTGTCCCCTGTTTGCTGTCCATTTGAGTGTTTATTTACCTTTCAGAAATTTATTTCTAATATCTTCACATCTTCTTTTAGTGTTTTATTGTTACAATTGCAACAACTTATCGCATATTAATGATATTTGAATCAAGATTAAACAAATCAAAAACTTGAATTACATGGTTACTCAAGCCCTAAAATTAGTTTTCCATGAGACAGTACACGCTACGTGCTCAGAACTCAAAAGGGCCCTGATTTAGTTGTCCTAAATTGTGCAAACAAGAAAGTAGACTTAAAGGTTTGACGATAAAATTAGCTCGAAATAGCAGTAGTTCTTAATACAATGCTAGTATATTAGATAACCTAATCTAAATTATGAATAATCACATTCAAACACTCCGCCTTCAAATTTGTTAATCTCAGGCAGTTGCCGCAGTGTGAATGATAGAAAAGGATGTACTAATTAAGCCGATAAACGTATAGGCAAGAAGACTTGATTAAACTCCAATCAGTCTACATTCAAACTAAAATCAGGTAAAAAGATTAATCACATATGTTATGCCTGAAATTGTTTGAAAAAATCTTGGAGATTGTGTCTCGCAGGGTTGGAACCCCCTATGGGTGCACCATCGTGGAAGTTCTAAGAAGAAGAATAACGCGGTCAAATGACCGACCTACCGCCTACGTGCCGGTTAATGCGTTACATATGAACCACAACTTAAAACTGTTAGTAGAAACCACGAAAAAGAAGTTGAGACATCAAAAAACTTGAAAAAAAAGTATGATTGGGGAGTGGCGTAATCTGTTTCTAAGGATGCACTTTAAGTTCAGGTTGCAGAAATTTAGGAAGCATCCATGTGATCCGTGGTTTCGCTTCTTCGCTACAATGCACTCTCTATTTGCATACCTCTATGAGATAACATATCTCTAGTTGGGAGAGAGTGGAAGCCCAAAGAATAAAACTAACCTTGTTAATTATTCGCCCAAAGATGATTTTCAAATGTGCATGCATAGTTCAAGCATTTTGCTAAAATTGTCTAAAATATTTACATCGATGAACATTTGCAAACAAATCACAATTCCAATTCCCATTAACTATCATCTTAATCGAAGCCTTTATTTGTTGTTGCAACTTTTTGATTCACAATTTTCCTCCAAAGGCTATTCTTGTTCCTGAAAATTCCATATCCACTTCACTAATAAAGAATTATTTGTCATGTGTTCTCTCAATCCAGAAAGATTGAGACATCAAAGAAAAATGTTGCGTAATCTGTTTCTAAAACTGTTAGTAGAAACAGAAAAAACCGACGAAAAAGTGAAGTTTCTAAAGCTAGAAAGAACATTTATAAGTAATACCTAACTCCAAAAAACTTGTAGCTACTTTGCACTTTAAAAAGTATGATCAAACAATGGGGGGAGTGGCAGGAAATAAAAAGTGTGCATGCATACAATTTACATCGATGAACAGAAACAAAACCTATTTAGGTTCACAAATATAGGATGCATGCAATTTAAGTTCACCTTTCTTTTATCGGTTGCATGTATTTTTAGTTATTTAGGAAGCTAGCAAGAACCGCGGTTTGTTAGTTATTTTTAATCTCAATTTGCCGACCAACTTTTGAGGCGGACATTCCACTACTATCTACTACTCTTTCTATGCCGACGCACGTAAAAGGAAAGATTGGTGGTGATTTAAGAAATGCAATTTTCTGCTAAGATTAAGATGCAGAAAAGGTGACCTAATTGAAAAAGATGAGAAACTAAAATGTTCAAAGTTAATTGCCAAGCAACTTCATATTTAAAATTTTCAACCACGCGTACGTATAGCAGCCTTGTTATTTTATCAAAAGATTAGTACGTTTGAAAAACGAGTTAGGAAGCCAGAACTTAATATGAAACAGAGTCAAATATCCAGCGGCAACCGCAAATAAACCTTCCTAAATTGGGGCCTAGGTAGATTAATTGGGGCCTATAACTACATGATAAAATAGGGTCATTGAGTAGCAATTCTTAGAAACCCCCTAATCCAATATATATTTTAATACCTAATATGTCCTTCTTAAATTAGTGGTAATTCGGATAATTAAATATTGTTTAATCAAGTTAATCCTAAAATTAATTATGATTAATGCATAATCAACACTTGTACAAATTTAATTTTTTCCCCAAAAGACTCGATCCAGAATCGGTTGATGTTAGTGCATTTGTAAACCGATTCTGGGTTGGGTTTATTCCGAATGAAGATGTAAACCCAGAATCGGAGTTTAATCAACACCCACATAAACCGATTCCAACAATCGGTGTTTATATATATCCATATAATCCGTTTATAGCTTACTTTCAGAAACAAAATATTCATTACATAGTTTCGGAAATTAGCGCAGTACATATATGATTCAGTATGAGAATTCTAGAATTTGACACATCAAATGCTCGTCAATGAACCTCCAAGCATGTCGGTAAAACGTCGTATATTCTTTGTGGTGAATGAACTTAGTTTCCCCATTACGGATTCTCCATAGCCCGTTGAAACGTTCCAGCTGAAATTCAATGAATTCTTAAATGTTAGTATGTGAACTTTTGACATAGGTATAAAGATGATCGCATTACTCACTTTTTCCCTAAGAGGAGCTCATGGATGATAGTGGTACACCATATTTCTAACTTTTACGTACTCTCGCATTGAGCTTTTTATGTATTGGAATCGAAAAGCCAAGTCTCTCAATTTACGGTTATTGGGATTCGCGGTACGTCCATAAAATAACTCTTTAACTCTCTTCCAAAACATTGAATAGATGTCATTCAGACGTTCACTGAACGTATTAGCAAACGATTTAACGAGACACAAATCTTCAAACGGTTCTCGTTCCATTTTCTAGGCTAAGTGTGTCATATGGGAGTGTCTCAAAGAGGTTGTCCTTATATAGTTGAAGTCTCAACGGCTATTTTTTTTTAATTCAATTTACAGAATCGGATTTTAGAGGTGATCACATAGATCGATTGTGTCCTTACAAAATCTTGTAAAATATTCCTATCACTAATCAGGGTTTTCTAATGCATATGTAATCCGATTCTTGGCAAAAAAAACGACACAGAACTTTCCTTCACAGCAATCGGATTTCTTATAGGTACATATAAACCGATTCTTGGCAAAAAAAATGCTACAAAACTTTTCGTCTTAATAATCGGATTACATATAGGTACATGTAAACCGATTCTGAAACTGAAACTCTGGGAAACTGTCAGAATCGGATTACATATATGTGGATATGTAAACCGTTTCTGACTGAAAAATGCCAGAATATGCATTTTTTGCACACACATTGTAGTTGGTTATTTAATCGCGTCTTGCACAAACACAACCAATTTTCTAAAGAAACCAGAATAAGTCATTCATAAACTAGGAATATAACCAAACATAATTCGACAATAAGTTTAAGACAAGACATAAGTTTTGACTCCATAATTATCTATAGTTAAATACATACACATGAATATAACCATTCATTCATGAACATCCCCACCACGACCACGTCCATTGCCACGACCACGCCCATCGCGTCCTCGTTTACCAGGTTGGGCGCTGCTCGATGCACCTTCAGTCATCGTTTTTTTTTTTTTTTTTTTTTTTTTTTTTTGGGGGGGGGGGGGGGGGGGGGGCTCTCTTCCTCTTCTTCCTTGGCTCATACTCCTCCTCCACATCCCCAAACTTTGCACCATCTTCTACATCTTCGAGACTGTTCAATTCATCGATCAACTTTTTATTAACGTTAACATTTTTCCCTTACCTGATTTCTAACTTTGCTTGGGTTATCAAGTGCCCGACTCGTCTTCTCTGTTTTAATTTCAAAGAACAAACATTCAATATATAATGCTCAAACCATTAACAAAACCGTAGTTGAGTAACAATACGCATCATGAATTCGAGAGCCGTATCTTTGTCCTCTATCTTGGGCCTCTCATCTACTCGTATTACTCGAGTATGAGAAACATTCAGGTACCATGGCATGTAACCCGTAATTGCATCATCATCTGTTCGAGATGGACCTTGCAGAGGATATTTTTGAAAAGCTATATCTTCCCAATAATCACATGATGGTAAAAGCTTGTGAACAATGTCAATATCATTATCATATGATTTGGTTTTCTCATTAATTTTGAACATCTTGTGCTCCTTTGGGATTATTTGTACGTAACTGCATTGTCTTGCGACTCTCGACGGGTTGTACATTACATATTCTCTTGGGTAAAAAAAAGGCCCAAAATAATCATTTTGCCCTTCGCACCCAACCTTCTTTCCTTTTCCTTTAGCCAAATCCTTTTTGTAAGGATCAAAGACAACATCTTTCGTCGTCAAGTTGTCCAACTGGCGTCTCAACTTCAGATAATCCATTTTTTTGCGCTTAGGATTACTTTTATAGGTGTACATGTCTCCATAATACCTTCCGTCTCATTCCTTGTTCTCAAAAGACCTTTGAGCAAATATTGGGAAGTGCAAATATATCCACGCTTATAGAAAAGCCATATTCCCTCCGATTTGGTTCATTTGAGCCCTAGAAGCCTTTCTCAACTCGTTCAACGAGTGTGCAATCATGGTTGTGCCCCAAGAGTATTCATGAATCTTGTCAAATGGTTGCAACCGTTGGATAAAGTTGGCGCTCAAACGAGAATCGGAAACGTCGGGGAAGATAATAGCTCATAGGACATAGAGGACATACACATTGGCCATGGCGATGATACGTTCCCTGGTCAACACATTTCCCTCGGCACGAATCTTCTTTGTTCCTATGAAGCTGTCCCTCAGCTTCGAGAGATGGAATATCCTCTGCTTTGACTTGCCTACCAGCATCTCTGACTTGGTCTTCTCCTCATCCCATTGGAACACATCCTTGGTAAACGCATAAATCTTATCCCACTTAAGATCTTGCGCGTACTCTTTGTGCTTCACTGATTTACCTTCTATGCTTAGCCAGGTAATGAACTTCGCATCATTTGGAGTTATCGTCAGTTCTCCAAACGAAAGATGCAAAGTATCTGTTTCCCCGTAATATCTCTCGGCAAAAGCGGAACAAAGAGGTTTGTCGTAACCAAGGTCCAAATTCTCGACCGCGGGGATCAAACCCGTTGAATTGACTAGATCGATTACTTCCGGAACTTCTCCAACGGTTGATTCAATTGCTTCTAGTGGACATTTCCTCATTATACTCACTGGCGTTCCTGGCTTCATTAGACGAACGGCATCCTTGTGATCATATGAAACAAAACAAACCCAATGGACAACAATCAAAAACTATACGGATAAATTTTTTTATGTTACATAGCATAAGGTTTAGGTACTTACTATTGTATGGCAAACGACGGTGGCCCAACTGTCTTTGTACCCCCATACCATCTGTCCTCCATCATCGGGTAACCCATGAACGGGATCCTTAGGGCTGCGAGAAAACATCTTCAGTGGGTCGGGCATGTGGTCCCCTTTCTTATTCTTCTTACCATCTGTCTTATCTTGGTTTTCAGCGTCTCCTCCTTGGACTTGTTGTTGAAATTCTCCTCCTTAGACTTGTTCTTGCACTTGTTCTTGAACTTCTCCTATCTATTCATCACTTTCATCCTCACCTTGTTCTTCATCACTTTCACTCTCATTACTTTCTTCTTCACCGCCTTCCTTTCCACCAATTTATTCCTCATTAACTTCCTTATCACTTTCTTCTTCACCACCTTCTTGTTCGGTAGGTGTATCGGAATCAGATTCTTCGTGTGTTGGTTGCTCCGCTTCAGGTGGTGGGTCATTGATGCTGATCCCTTTGGCTTTACTCCCCGTGGCCCTTTGGTGCGAATCATTCAAATTTTGACCGTCTTTTCGAGGAGGTGCCAAAGGCTTAGGAGAAGCAAGATCATGTTTCCTCTTATATTTCTTTTCGGCTTGTTTTTGTTGGTTGCCCTTGTTTGGCCTGTAGAAAACGGAGTTAAGTAGTAAACAACAATGGAATCGAATGCATTTTTTTTAAGTCAAGGTACACAATCGGTTTACTCGATATACATATAAAAACCGATTCAGAACATAACAAATACACAATCGGTTTATTCAACTGCTCATTTAATTCGATTCTAACAATAAAACCAACAATCGGATTTTTCAAGTGCTAATGTAACCCGATTCTAACTATGAAACCAACAATCGGTTTTATCAATATAATATAAAGTCTGATTATTGACTAAGCATATAAGAATTTTAAGGATACACAATCGGTCTTTGTGAACACATATGTAATCCGATTCTAACAAAAATTAATTACAGAAACAATGGCTACAATAATCGGGCTATTTATACATTAACGTCTTCCGTTCTAATTTACATGCAGAACAATCGATCTATAAGTTTAATAACATAACCCGTTTCTAAAATAAATCGGGTTACTTAGACATTAATGTTTTGGTTTCAAAAAAAATGAAAAAAGAGGGAGAATAAGAAGAGAAGAATCGGTTTATGAGATAGAAATGAAAACTGATTTTAGTTTTAGGTTTATTATTAATAGTTGATGGGTAATTTAGTAATGTTAATATTTTTTTAGGGTAATTTTGGAAGTTCCAATAAATTTAGACACCCCTTATCATTGTTTGTGGTGGAAATAAAATTTCGATGGGCCCCAATTAATCTACCCAGGCCCCAATTTAGTAAGGAAAATAAACCGTACCAGTATTTTAACAGATGGAGTATTATTTTTACCAATGGTTCTTAACGAACCGAGAGATGAAAACAAGGGCAAAACCGACTCTCACAATTTTATTTTATTTTGTTGGTTTTAGTAAGGCCCGCCCCTCGGGAGACGTGCAGTGGGTGGGTGGGTGTGTGAGTGGCGGTTTTTTTGCGGCGGTTTATTAATACTTTCTGTATTTTTAGTGACCATGGTGGTCCCGCTATTTTTTGTCTCTCTCTTTTAACTTATAAGAGCAGTTAAGTTTAGCTACTCGCCTACTCGGAATTTACTGATATGTAGAGACTAGAGAGCGGCGTGCCGTAATTACTGGCCTCAATAAAGAAGAGATCAGAGATGTGGTCAGGTCAGGGCAGAGTAGACTAAGGATTTACTAATACACTACTTACTGCACCATCAAGGATTTAATTTTGGCGTCCTATCTTGGTCTTAGTACCAGCACCCACAGTATGTTCAGCCTAGGGCTGTAGTAGCATTAGTTGCTTTTGTTGAGTTTCCTTGACCTGTGTGACAAAAAAGAGTCAAAACATATCCATCCGTGAAAACGTTTGTTATATGTGACCGCTGGATCTTTCATACTCTCGCATCCAGGGCCTAGTTAGCAATTCGGCGAATGATTCGCGAATTATTCCGAATCGGTACGTTTCACGAACTATACGCGTCCGGACCAAACTCCGAACTTAATACGCGCATAATATGGCCTTCCCGACTAATTCGCGAACTATTCGGATTCGCGAATAGTTCGTCTAACTAATTCGGAATCTGTGTCGACTCACTACGCTTTGACTCAAACCTAGTCTGTGTTGACTCACCACGCTTCGACTCAAACCTAGTTGACACAACCTATTCCCACGCTTGGGAAATGTAATGAAAAAACGTTGATGGAGGGGAGATTCGAACCTGCAACACCTTGCTCCCGCGCACAGCCATCAGACCACCGTTCCAATGCTTTGTTTTTGATATAAGACTTTCATATTTCGTAGATAACTAAGTTATACACCACTAGAACCTTCCCCACCATCACCCCAAAATCATGTTATAATATTTTTCCACCTTACTTCCAAGGATACATGAAAATTAATCTTAAATAAATTATAAATACTTGTCAATTTGCTATACAGTAAAACTTCGATAAATTAATTACTTCATATTAAAATGCTTGTTAAATGCTTCATATATTTTGTATATAATGCATTGTTATTTCATATTAAAATGTATTTCCCACCTTATAAACCATATATGTAGATAATAATGCCATATATGTAGATAAATTAATCATTTATAGTTATAAATACTTATTAATTTATTATATATAAACCATATATGTAGATAATAATGCCATATATGTAGATAAATTAATCATTTATAGTTATAAATACTTATTAATTTATTATATATGTCTGCCGAATTTTGTATCCCGAACTCATATCTCGAAAACGAATTATACACGTACGTATACCGTTCCGTACTATTGCCGAACCACGAACCGAAGACCGGATAGTTGACCGAATTTGATTTTTACAAATCCGAATAATACCCGTACGTTTGCCGTTCCGTACGTATGCCGAATCCCGACTTGCTAACTAGGATCCAGGGATGCAGATGTTGCCCCTTATGATTTGGATGTTCATGGTCAAATAACGATTCCCACTTTCCTGTTTGACTTGGTTGAACGGTTAATACTCAACTAATTAATTCGTTGGTGTTTAATGACTGTGTATAACAATCTTTATGATTTGGCGTTGACGGAAATCAGAAGTGAAAATGATTTAACCTCTCTCAATCGAAAAATAATATGCAAGAAATTTTCAACAACCAAATAACCTCTCTCAAATCTCTTAAACCATATGCCCCTAATGTTGGGGTCATTTACTGGGCAATTATGCATATCAAAATACAAAAATTCTTGGTGAACCGTGTGATTAAACAACACAAAAACTACCAAGACACATCAAAACTCATAAAATGGGATCCGTGTTGTCCTCTAAAGGGTCCACACTAAAAAAAATTGTGAGAAAAAAAAGTTGAATTCGGTTTTTTGCAGAGGCGGTCTGTACATAATCATTGATCAAAAATAATGTTAAATTTGCCACGCCCATGGTTTATAAAAGCGCCGCTTCACGCTACGCTTCATACGCTTCGCTCTAGATTTTTCCAATTCGCTCCGAAGCGTAGTTATGAAGCGAATCTACCATGAAGCGCCGCTTCACGCTACGTTTCGTACGCTTCGCTTCAGATTTTTCCAATTCGCTTCGAAGTGAATCTACCATGAAGTGGAAGATTCCTTTAATTGATGCGCTTTTTGACTTAGGCATGTCATTCTTAGGGTGGTTTTGAACCTCCGACTTAAACTAAAGTGAACCACATATGCCACGCTACTGTTTTTGAAATTGATTGGACTTATATTAAATTTATGCAATTATTATCTTCCTAAATATTAAATTATTAATAACAAATTACTATTATTTATAGGAAAAAATCCGCTTCAAACATCAATCATGAAGCGACGCTTGACGCTCAACATACACATCACTTCCTAAAAATCAAAAAAGCTTCATGTTTCGCTTCACGTTTTCAATACCTTGGCCACGCCCCTTTGTGCAAGGTGGGAATATGCTTTCAGTCTCAAACATGTGCAGGTTGACGCAACACTTATCGGTCAACTTGTGACAAAAAAATATTTGAGGTTTGAGCTTAGGATGGTGAATCCTTTTATTCTATAGTATTTTATTAGGTCCCATCCGCAAGTTGGACAACAAGTTTACCCCGATCATTCAATTCATTCCCAGTTGACATTCATAAACTAAATTTTACAGGGGTTAGTCAAATAAGATTTTGAATGACTTCTGGGGAGTTCGCAAATCTACTGTTAGTCCATAGAGATTTTTGGAGAGTCTCTTAATATCTCTTGTTATTGGTTAGAGATTATTTTTAAATCATTTAAATTCTCTGAAACTCCATGTTATTGGATTAAGATTTCATAAGAGTTACTCCAACGCTCATGTTATTCGAAGGAGAATTGAAAGTCATTGATTTGTTGTTTTCAGAGATTTGGAGAGACTTTTTCTTAAAAATAGGCATGGTAAAAATCTCTCCTCAAGAGGTGATATTTCTAGAGACTTGAAAATTTGGAGATTTTTTGGTTTTGGGAGTGAACCATTTTTTTATCTCCTTGTGCCTTATTACACTTAAGGGCCACTTGGAAAGGGGTAATCAAGACAAAATGTAGAATAATGTGATTTTTTAAATTGGAGAATATATATTTTAAAATCGGGTATGTGAGTCTTTGTGATTTTAAAATATATATTTTAGAAGTTACGATTTTTTTCTCCGCATAGAAAATAAAATGTGAGACGACCGGAATAAAGTGAATGAAAATTTAGGCATAGGATAGCAATGCGATTTATTTTAACAATGGACACATATTTGATTAGGTGGTCATGGTACTTTTATTATTACTGTAGGGAATTAATCAGGGGATATTATACAATTTTGTCTCTACAAATCACATAAACTTTCTACAAGTCTTTTCTTTTTGTCCCTGCAAATCTCATTTTTGTCTCCACAAGTCACAAAGACTCTCTAAAATTCTCTCAGGAAATCACTAGAAATCTATAGATTTTCAGAGAATCTCTAAAAGTCACTCAAATTAAAAATCTATGAAAGTCCATAGAAATCTTGTTTGACTACCCCTTGTTAGTTTTGACTTGGACTCAAAAGCTATGACTTTTGGCATTTATCAAAGGAAATTTGTCTTCTTAAAATGACCATTCAAAGTATACAACAAATTTTGTCTTTCCCAAGTACCTCGTACAAAAGCTTTTTCTTAGTTTTACTGGTCCTTTCAAAGTCCTAATATCTGGTTCCATGACTGATCGGCCAATGCAATGGGTATTGGAAGTATAAGCTGCCCCCAACTGTATGTTGTTTTATCATCATGTGTCTCTATATCTCAGAGGTAGTGGTATGAATAAGGGCGAGTTGGAGCTTGTTTTAAGTTTAAAAATTTATACTCCCTCCGTCTCAAATTAAGAGTCCTAATTGACTTTGTCAAGATATTAAGGAAATCCTATAAAATGTCTTAAAAATTATAAATTGGGTAGTAATTAAAAACAAATATTGGATAGATAACTAAATGTTTTTATTCAAAAAAGGAATGACAATTAATACAAAGATATTGAGTAGATTTTTTTCCTTATATAGAACAATTAATTGGGGGATATGGATTTTAATTGGGGGATATCACTAGAGGACAAAATAGGGATCCGAATATCCTAGCTGGGTTACCCCTTATGTAATTATTTTATTATTTCCTAATCTAACCCTCCCTAATTAGGATTAGTTACTAATTAAGATTAGTAAAATCTTAATGATTTGATATAATTAGTGTTTTTGAGTTTATTTGAAATTTTGAGAAGGAGGTAAAAATTTTAGAGTTGACTAGCCCTATTTAATGTTATGGTGTTACCAAAACTAAAATTAATAGTATTAAAAATTATAAATTGGGTAATAATTAAAAACAAATATTGGATAGTATTATTATTTTAGGAAATATTTAAAAAAAACAAACAAACATATAATGAGATGTAAGAATAAATAGAAGTTTTGTGAGGAATTTTATAACTATCCATACTAAATGTTTTTATTCAAAAAAGGAATGACAATTAATACAAAGATATTGAGTAGATTTTTTCCTTATATATGGTGATAATATTTAAGATTTTGAATTAAGTTTAAATTAAAAATGATTTTAATAATAAAAAATAAAGGGTATATTTGAGAGTTTAAAAAGTATTCTAAAAATAAAAAGAGAAGGTCATCATAACCGATCAATTTGACGCCAAAATAGAAATTATTGGATAGTTTTTATGCATTATTATTTTAGGAAATATTTAAAAAAAACAAACATTAATGAGATGTAAGAATAAATAGAAGTTTTGTGAGGAATTTTATAACTATCCATACTAAATGTTTTTATTCAAAAAAGGAATGACAATTAATACAAAGATATTGAGTAGATTTTTTCCTTATATATGGTGATAATATTTAAGATTTTGAATTAAGTTTATATTAAAAATGATTTTATGATAATAAAAAATAAAGGGTATATTTGAGAGTTTAAGGGAAAAGTATGTCTATAAACAAAATAGTAATTTCATAATGTTTTTTAATTAATGAAAGCGGACATATAAAAAGAGAATTCATATCCCCAATTAAAATCCAAAATAGAAATTAGGACAGATAAAAAAAGACAGAGGGAGTAGTTTTTATGCAATTTGGATGTTTAGAAAGGGAATGTTTTAGCAACTTAGCTTTCCAAGTTTGGATTGAAGTATAAAATAATAATAATCCGAAAAGGGCAAATTACAACTTGGATGGGAGAGAATTATTCATTGGTTTAATTGTTTTTAACTTTCAAGAGATTTCTTTTCGATCTATTTTAAGTTTAAATTATATAGAGAAATCCTCACCGAAATCCAAAGGTTTGAGTCAAACCTTATGGACGGACAACGTACCAGTCAACTAATGTTGACGGACTGAGTTAAATCGTTCAAAGCTGGTTGATACTGAATCGTACGTAAAATACGTTTTAGCCCTCCGAAAGGTTAACTCAACCACAGCTCGATCCCCAATTAATATTATGCGACAGTGTTAAACAAGGTACCCAATTTATATTATGCTAATTTGTTTTATAAGTACCCAATTAATAATATACGACCTCTTCAAAGAGGTACCCAATTAATATTATGCAACCTCTTTAATGAGGTACCCAATTAATTTATTGCACAAATCGAACAGACCTGCCCATAAAATTAATTAGGTTTGAAACAAAAAGATCTTATAAAAAAAATTGGGTAGATGATTGTGCAAATAGAAGATGAGTAACATAATGCTGCCTACACACTGGATAATGTGTAGGCATAGAACCGTTATTACTTCCATACTCTTCCCAACTTGAGGAACCACTGTCCACTTCTCCATACGTCATTTCTTCAAGTTGTGGTCTTCAAAGATTTATTCGAAGCTTAAGAAAACAAGCGACCACATTACATGTAGTTTTCCTTCCCTTACCCATCTGCGCACAAATAAACATTTTTTACATGGCGGTTTCACAGTAAAGTTTTCTAGTTATTCCAGATTAATTACAACATTATATTCATCGTGAGAGCGACTAAATCAACATCAGTGCAGATCATACAACTTAAATAATTATCTAAATACATGGCAATGAAAACTTTTGTCACACCATAATTTGATATTAACTGTGGCACATTTTGAAATAGTAGTTCATCTCACCAATGACCAGACTAATAGTAATGTACTCGTTAACTTAATTTCATGTTACCAAATATAAAAGACTTGATTTAACTGTTTGATTTATTATAACCAAATATGTGTATGATTAGTGGAAAGCTGGAAAGAAGAATAACTTAACAATAATAGTAATGTACTCGTTACTATTAGTAATGTACTCGTTAACTTAATCACACTCATTCATAAAATAAACCAACATAAAAATAACAATAATCTCAAAATAAGAAATGGGTTCTCATCAAAACCTCAAAATATACAATTTACCTGCACATCTATGTGAACGAATTCAAGCACTGGTAGTACAAATGGAAACAAACACTAAGACAATAAATCTTTTAAATAGACAAACAAAAATGTTTCTGAGAAGGAGTACCTCAGTTCCAATCAATTTCCCATCTTCGTGAGCAACAAGACCATTTGCTGAAAACACGTAACCATAATTCTTAATCACTGGAATCGATGAGAACTCTTCTAGTGAAGTATAAGCACATCACTAATAGTCTCATAAACAAAAATCATGTTGCAAACCGATAAACAAGCAAACAATCTTATACAACCATCAATATATAAAGCAGTGGTAATTAGATAAACCCCATACCTGAATTCCCAAGTTGCTCAGTGAAATAGTTGTGCAACGGACTGTCTAGAAACTCTACCAACTTCGACAATGCAAACAACTGTGAATGCATGCCAGCTTGGTCACGATTAAAATTAGGTCCAAGCCTTTCCATCAATGCAACAAAACACCAAAATGATTCCTGCTCATCTTTCATTACGAACAATATGGGAGATAAGAGATCACTCATACCCTGGCAGTAACCGAGATCAAAGTTGTAGAACGAGTAAGTCAACAGTATGTCTCGTAGAATTCTCACATTGGGATAGTCATCTCCATCATAGAATGAGACAGTTCTGTCAGTTCTCACCACATCCTTATCAATGAGTCCTTTTCTCTCCTTGAACTTTGTAAATCTTTTCTACTGTGCTGGCGTAATACTCTGCCACTAGCGCTTCATTGTTTCATATTCTTCTTTTTTAAATGAAGCTAGATATTCCCTCTCAGCAAATGTCGAATCATAACCATAGTAGCCCAACAAGAATTTCCAGGCCTCTTTTCGCAGTCTATGCTCGACTCCTCCATAAAATATTCTCTTTCTTAACCCTGTTGAATCCAAGATTCTTCCTTCAGCATCTAAGAAAGTTTCCCACTCTCCAGCTCCTAAAGGAGTTGCCGTGGTTTACCCCAAACCAGCGAGATCTTATCAACCTCATGAGGATCGGCAGCCACCGGTATTTCATCTGAAACGCTTGCAATGCTATTCTCTGGTTCAGTAATATTATTTGAGAGAGGAGCTGGGATACGGTTCTTTCTATCATTCGCACTAAAAGTGTCACTTTGAATTTCCCGGAGATGTTGAGAGGTAGTATCCCGAGCAAACTTGGTCACAAGTGAAAATTTCTCCAGCACTTGAATTGAAATATCACGAGCAGGATCGTTAACCTTTTGTC
This sequence comes from Papaver bracteatum, assembly GCA_023529315.1. Lineage (NCBI taxonomy): Eukaryota > Viridiplantae > Streptophyta > Magnoliopsida > Ranunculales > Papaveraceae > Papaver > Papaver bracteatum. Next base: position 4,732,431 of record JAJJWX010002605.1, on the reverse strand, counting down.
TCCTCCCCGTATGCTGAATAATTTGAATCTCACCATAACAGATCCTTACCATCTCCTGTTAGCAGCTCTGCACCATTACCAGGGTCGTCACCTTTCTCGTTCACCTCTGCGGCTACTGGCACAACCGCTTTGAACTCTCTCTCCCCGAATGTGTCTGGTTTTGGCACAAGTCCTGTTATGTTTGGTACATCCCCAAATAACGATCAGATGAATATGGAGGATGGCCGAGGATGTTTTACAAGCATCATCTCATGTGGTCCCTGCATTTGGTCAGCCAACAAGTTCAACCTCACCATTTATGTTTAATTCTCTGCCTCCATCAGGGGGGGTCTCCATTCACGTTTGGTGGCCAACAAAATCCCGTCACTCCACAAATGTCAAATCCATTCCAAGCACCGCCTGGTGAATTTCGACTTGGAGGTGCAGGAAGCTCCACAGGAAGCTTCTTACAAGGTCAAATCCCCCTAAATCATTTGTCAGTAAACTAATTCGAGCATTCTGACTTACTAATTATTGTCCACTATATAATCGTTTCACATATGAAATAATATGAAAACAATTATTGGTTCATCATATGATTTTTGTTGTGTCTCGTCTCAGATTTAATCTTCCTAATTTACAAGGTTTATAAATCAGTAAAACCAATAATTAGTATGTTACCATATCTCGAATAAAATACAAAGACAAAGATAAACACAACAAAAATCATCAGATGGGTTCATCAATTTCATCAACCAGGGTTTATAAATCACCAAAAACATGTTAAAAATAATTCGACTCTACCTCTTCATCTTGTTCTTCTCTGGTTTTTTCTTCATCGCGTCTTGAAATCTTCCTAGATTCTTCTTCGCATTCAGGAAATCGTCGATTTTTCAAAATCCTAATTCTCTAATTTTTTCTTGAGACGAGACCAGTAACAGAAAGACAGAAGAAGAAATGAAACAAAATTCGATCTAATCTTCTTCTGTCTCAGTTAGGGTAAAACAGTTAGGGGTAAACTTGGAAGAAAAGAATCCAAACTTAACAAATGGGAACGGACAGACTCAGTTGTCCGTGTTTAAAGGTTAAATTGAAACTTGGATGTCTCGGTGGGATGACCCAAACGTGAGGATTTCTGCGAGGATATCTCAATTATATTGACTATGGATTTTGATATTGTTCTTCTCCAAGTGCCGTCAGTCAAATTATACGAATTTGAAATAGAGTTTTGATGTACTAGGTAATGGGCTATAAGATAAATTGTTTTAACTGAATCTTCCTTTCAAAATGAAAAAGTGTGGAGCTGATACAAGGACTGGTTCTCATGCTTCCTTCCATTATGGGTGTAAGTGATTGCCAAATAAACTCCTATTAGAAAGAGTTTGGATGTAGTCTAGTCTAAGGATTACTATTCAGCGTATCAAAAATAAAACAAAAAGGGTCATTTACAGATATGTCCCATTTTCTAAAGTTGTTTACAAAATAATCCCGTTTTTTGGAAAACTTACAAAGTTGTCCTGTTACAAAGATTTCCATCCAGTTACAAGTTAACTGGTGTTAATTGACATGTGGCAAATTTAGGGTGACCTGAGATGCCAAATATACCCTTCAGTTAAACTTGTTTCCTCATTTCTTCAGGAGATCTCATCGAAAAAATTAGTCTTGTTCACCTGTTAGAAACCAGACAGAAGACCCATAAAATCGTAAAAACAGAGCAAGGAAAGCTAATGACACTAACACTACCATTTATTGATAACATTGAATCAAAGATCCAATACTCAAAACATCCAAAAACAATATCTCTGGGAAGTAGCTAATATCCAAACAAAGTAAAAACTAAACTAAAACATAACCAAATAAACAGAGCAAATGCAGGGAGTTTCATAGGTCTCAATGAAAGCAAACAAAAGACATCCTAACCAAAACCAGTTTTAAGTAAATCTTTAGTGAACACTACTGCTGAGTCGTAGATTTTGTTGGCTTCTTCATTGCAGGCATAGAACCACCAGCACTTCCAGCTGGTGATGATGATTGGGATTGAAACGCCAGTGCCTTCTTCTAATGTAGACCTCTTTCTCTTAGAATTAGAGCCAATTGCACCACCATGACAAGTTGTCTTGTTGTGACCAGGCATCTTGCATTTTCTGCATCACCTAAATTTCTTCTCGGACAGGGTCTCATTATAGGCCTTCCTTCTGTTCTTCCTAGGCCTTCCTGGTTTCCTAATGAGCAATGGAGGAACAATAGTTGTTCTTGGCTGTATAAGAGAAGAACAAAGGAAGTTAATATTGCATAAAGAGATCAACAAACTAGTAAGTAATAGGTTTACAATAATCTTCCCAAGGAATAGACATAGCAAAAAAACAAAGAATGAATGAAAATACTAAAAATGATTACTTAGACGCCGCAAAAATTAAACATCCTAAATATCTACACTATATATGTTACTGCCGGGTCTGGAATCCGGCTTCCAAGCACTAAAATCCATTAAGTAGCTAGGTACAGGGTTCATACAAGAATTGAGAAGAATTGAGTTCAGATATTTCACAGAGTACTTTGAATTCATGCATCACAATTGTACTTTAAGTAGATACACACATATATTTAAGGTAAACCTAATAATATAATGTATAAGGTTGTCTAAGTCTATAGTGCACACATAAATCAGATCCAATTAAAGACAAGTAAACATGAATAGTGTTGAGTTAGGAAAAAACCTCATCCCAGTCCTCGCGCCCTTCCAGTGGTACCATATCAGGAGCATAAGTGGTCCTATAGTTACCCACTGAGTAGTATCTGGCACAACACCTATAAAAATGCACACAAGAAAAACAAACAGGTTTAACATTTCACATATTGGTAATAAAGAAAGAATCATAGTTAAAACTAGGGATGCACATGGTTCGGTTCGGTACGGTTTTTGGCGAAAAAACAACCGAAACCGAAGTACTCGGTTTCCCAATATTGGAAACCGATGAAACAATTTAGCCTATACGGTTTCATTCGGTTTTGAGTCTTCCGGTTTCGGTATAAAACTGGTCGGTTTTTGGTTAACCGACTAATTTGAAAGTTTAGTATTATTTTTGTCAGTTGTACAAATCTGACAGACAATTTTTTTATAAACCTGTTATAAAATTGTTATTTTCACAGAATTACACATTAAATGTTCTTACAACACACATTAACAGAAAAACAACTAAATTGCGAAGAGTCTAATTTCTCTCTAGTTACAAAAGAAAAATTCAAACACCACAAGTTATAACTAGTTGTTCCTTATAAAGCTTCTACATCTCTTTAGATATGAGCAGTCAAACCAGCAGTCCCATTCTTCATAGGATCAACAGAGAATTTTATGCTACAATACCGGCACATGGCATGTTTTGAAGGTGGCTCTTCCCTAACCAAGTGATCCCATATTTCAGCCCTAGTTTGACGATGCCTACCAAGTGGTGTTGCTGCATTTTCCATGGAAGGTTTAATAGTACCTGCATATAAGTGGAATAAACAACATATCAAAATGCAGCCAACATAATTTCATTATTCAATATTGTAGATAATGAATAATCCCACATAGCATCAAGAACACTATGTTGTCAATTCGTAGTACCGTACTAATATGTTTACAAAAATATCCAAACTTCACGCATATTATTTAAGGAACAGAAAGGTAGCTTCAGCTAACTGAAACCTCATACAAAAATCAGGAGTAATTAAAGTTCTGGGCCTAGTCCTCATTCCACTATGCATACCGGCAACTCAAATTATGTACTGTGAACTTCTAAGAACAATCTGAACACACAACAACCCATAGAAAATATACCCAATCTGACAGTATACTGAACGGGAGCATTTTGTATTGTAAGATGGCAGACCAAAATATATAATGATCATAAAAAAACTGATACAGAGAAGGAGACTACTTTTACGCCGAACAAGGGACGTACTTATTTTTCCAGCATACATACCCATCAAAATAAGACCCATATGACAATCCAATGAGAACCAAAACATACACTGTGGACAACAAAATATTAAGACATCACCATTAGCATGCACATAATTCAAATCAAAATGTTTGGCCGACTTTAGTAAATCAGAACAAGTTATGCCAAATTTCTAAGAGTATCATTCCTAAATAAAGAATTTCCAGATTCAAATTTCATCAAATTGACAAAATCAAAAATCAAATTCATTAAATCAGAACAAGTTATGCCAATTTTATCTATTACACATCCTAATTACATGGATCAATCAAAAATATTATGGATCAATAAGAAAGACATTATGGATCAATCAATCAAAAAAAAAACGATCAATAAGAAAGAACATAGTTGTTCAACTCAGTAACTGAATCACTTACACACTCAGTGAGTCACCACTCTTCTCAAAACATGTTCTTCTCTTCACCGTACAGAAACCCACTGAAAAAAAATCAAAGCCGAACACCATTAACCCACTCTTTTAAGTCAACCTAAATTAGTATCACAAAACCCTAATTTTAAGATTTGTAGCATCAAATATAACTAATAATTTCATAAATAATTCAAATCTAACGCTAGATCTACCTTTCTTTTGTTATACAGATGAAGAAAAACCTTACCAATGAACCCTGAAATCAAAAAGCAGTAATATCAAAATCTTTAAACATACAGTTGAATTAAAATAACGATGAACGAAAAATTGAGAAGAGACTTACCTTTTTTGTTGTAGAGATGAAGAAAAACTTTAACAGTGAACCCTCAAATCAAAAAGCCATGAAATCAGTAAAACCCCTAAACATGCAGTTGATAAAAAAAAATCAAGAAGAGATTAAGTGAATAAGTTTACCCTTTTTTTTTATAGAGATATAAGAAGAAGAGGAAGAAGTAGGTGGATCTGAATATGATGATGGCCGATGAGTTAGATGGCGGAGGTGACTAACTGTAAGGAAGAAGAAGAAAAGAGAAGAGAAGAAAGGAGAAGAGAAGAAAGGGTAAGGCTGCTGCTGGTCGATGGGAATGAAGAGATAATGAATGGCTTATATACCTAAATCTAATAGATACGATTAAACCTAAAAAATCAACGGCTAATATCTAGTTAAATAAATTATTTTCGGTTTTTCAGTTTATACGGTACGGTTTTGGATAGAAACCGAAACCGAAACTGGATAGGTAGGTTTCATGAAACTGACAACCTAAACCTAAACCATTGGATTCGGTTTCACTTCGGTTTGGTTAATTTTTCAACGGTTTCGGTTCGGTACACGGTTTAGGTTCGGTTTTGTGCAGCCCTAGTTAAAACTACATGTGTTCTGCACACTTACTCAACCTAATTTGGTCTGATTTGTTGCAGAGCGTAGACTGCGTGTTGACAGGGGAAACCCCTCAGCTGCCATTGCATGCAGCTGCAAGTATGTTTCTCAAGGTCAACAATAAATACTGTATTATGTATGCTTGTGACTTCATAAAGCTTGCCAGCAACCTCTCCTTCTACCTTATATTCCCCTGTTTTCCTAAACATCTTCTTCAATAATTTTTTGGCAATAGGAACCAAATCCCCAGAATCCCATCCAACACAAGCATTTCTTCTCTTGTAAAACAGCCCCATTACCATCTGTCCATATATCAAAACTAGCTTGCAGACAGGTTTCTCCCTAATGTTGGTTATCATGTTATTGAAACTTTCAGAAAAGTTGTTACTCAAGTGTTCACAAGCGCTCTTGTGGTCAAAAAAGGCCCTTCACTAGCTTTTAGGATCCTCACCCATCAAATACTGACAAGCACTAACATTTTCTGACATCATACTATCCATGTGTGCCTACAGTTGAAACATATTTAGTGTTACAAGAATTTTACTTTCTAAGAATAAAAAATGTCACTCATTTCATTTACGGACTAAAACAAACCTGAAAGTGTTTAGGCTTATAAGCTCTAGCAGTATTCTAGAATAGTGTGTGCAGTTTAGATCCCTTGTAGTGCGTTTTGAAGTTTGCATACATGTGTCTGCCATGAATTAGAGTGTTAGTATAGAACATACTTTATGTATTTTGTAACAATAAAATGATTAAGTTGGAGGTTAGTTTGTAACCTGAATCAGAACCTATGTGGTGAAGTAGGGAACAACTTTTGGACAGCGTCTCTCAAACCCTTTTGTCTATCAGATATGAAGTTGATTGGCCCAACGGGATGATCAGCCAATCTAGGCTTGATATTATTCAAGAACAAGAACCAGTTCTCCGCACACTTGTTTCTACAAACCATGATACCCAAAGGAACCAATCCATTCTTCACATCAAGTTCGGTGTCAGATAGTAGGCAACCACCATACTTTTCCTTCAGGTGACAACCATCCAGCCCAACCACATTTCTACAACCATTTATAAAACCCCTCATAGGGGCATCAAAAGATATGGTCACAGATTCAAACCAATTGTCTCTGCACGAAGAAACAAGGAAAGTTTAAAAGATATAACTCAGACTAATCAATTTTACGAAAAATTAATGAAATGATTTTACCTTACATAAGTGAAAGTATCAATTGATTCGGGATTAGTCCTTTTGATCATTTCACACAGACTTGATATGAGTCTAAAACTCTCATCAAAGCTTCCGTTTATCCTCTCCAATACATTATTTCTAGCCTTCCATGCAACATGATACGGGATCAAGGTGTTGTGGCTTGTCCAAAACTCGGAAGCAATCTCAGAAGGTTTGGGTACAATCTTGCCATGTGACTCCCTTAGCTTGTTGATCACATGTTGAGCTACAAATTCAGGATTTGCACATGAATTCCTGCCATAAGGATCCCCAATACAAGTGTGGGGCAAGTGGAATCTCTTATGCTCCAAGTTGCCTCACCAGGGATCCTCCTTGCAGATATATACCACATACATAGAATGGTCTCTCCAGAGCCTTTGCAGACATCCTTGACTCTAATGTTATCACTCTTCGTAAACCTGTATACTGTTCTAGTGGATACACAATATTTTCTTAGATGTTTCTTAAAAGCGGATTTGTCAGGAAATTCCATCCCCTCATCAATTCTGTCATCAACTACAACTTGTACTTCATTTTCTGGTTTAGGGAATAATTTATGATCCACTGAATCAGCAGCAGCAAGGAAATCTTCAAAATCACTATCATCAAAACAATGTTTCCCATTATCAACCACTCTAACTTCATGATTAGGTAATGGCATACCAACCATTTCAGGACCATAACCATCTTCCGATCCATTAGCAATTTCCTTCCCTTTACCCTTTTTAATCTCAAAATCAATCAGTGGTTCCTTAACTTCTTTGACAATTGCATTTCATGACAATCGACAAGGAAAAAGTAATTAACACACCGGGTATCATTATATCATTATATAAACCAAAATTTAAAAGAGAAACCGAAACTACCTTCAACTTCATCATTTGTCTCCAACAATTGGTCATAATGATTATCTACATGTTCAGACATACACAAAAGTCCACATTAACATCAAACAACAAACATAACATTTTTAATGAAATCTTAAATTCCGATATAGAAACATTACCTTCATCTGCTTCCTCGCTACCCTCACCACTATTGATTTTCATACTAAAATTTTGTAAAAATTCCTTCCAGTCTGCATCATATTCACCCTCACTGTATATGAGTGGTTGGATCCATGGTTGGTCTTCAGGATGGCAGTCATCTCCATTAATATTTTCAAGGTGCAACATTGGTTCCTTGGTAGCATTGACTGCTTCTTCAACAACATCTACTTTATCCGAGGCTGACTTCCTGAATTCAGTACCAAATAAATCATCATCTAGATTCACAATGACCTGACTGCCAGCAATATTTGGTTGAGTATCCTGTGTCGACTCCTCGACATGTTTCTCAAAATCCAGAACCATCTTAGCTAAACTAGTACCAACCCGTCTTCTTAGCTTTTTCAATCAGCCTTGGGCTTTTCCTGGGAGATAAAGTTGCCCTTGGCCCTTTCGGAGGTGTAGAACCCCTGTTACATAATAAAAGGGGTAATATCAGTAAAATATATTCATCATATGCTAAATAAAAAACCTATTTTATGGCATGGTTTAGCACAACAAAATATGATCCCTTACACAATATAGATAACTATCAGCTAATAGAGAAAACATCATATTTCACTAGCATACTATGACAAATAAGATAAATAACCTGTCATTTTCTTTGTCCTGTTTCCAAGTATTTGCAACCATATGTCCAGAATTAGGTCCCATGTAACTGCAAGAGAATAAAAATAATAAGTCACTAGCATTCAAAATAAGTTATAATAGATTTGTACTAGAAAATTCACACACAAAATGGAAAAGAACTATCCTAAACAGATACATATATGATCAGTAGACTTTCTCAAATCTCTGTATGCATCAGTCAAATATTTCAAGCCACACAACAAAAAGAATAGATTCGATTCAGGAACTCATTAATCAAGTGACAGATATCCCTTACGTTATAAGCATACGAATCTCGGAATATAACTTCTCATTCAAAATCATTTCTTTGAACCTTTTCGAAAATAAGACGATTCTTTAAAGAGTATTTTGGACCAAACTACTAAAACCACAGTACACATACAACAAACAAGCTATGCACATGGCACTCATAGACATCCCCAAACAAAGATTAAGTGTAACCAGAATTCTCTTATATCAATGTAAGATTTCAACTCTTATGACCCTTATATACAAACATGATTGACTGTATGAAATTAAAAAAAAAACAATCTATGAAAAAACAATTCATTAAACAACAACCCTTGCAAGAGGATCATCTTATCTGTGTACATGCTTTTTTGGAGAATGGACAAATGAAGGTTATCATACTATTTAGAAAACAAGTAGATAAATAAAAGTTATCAAGCACAGCTTCTAGACATGATCACATTTCTGCATCCTCTGAATTTTAGTTTTAATTCAAAATATCCGACTGAGCCACATAGGCATATTATCCATACAAAACCACCAAAGTAACATTAATAGACCAATTCAGTAACAAAATTCATGTAATATTCAGCAACAGAACACTTATCATTTCATAAACTACTATAAAGATCTAATTGTGAAGATCCCTAAATCGAAAACCCTAATTTTGAAGTCGATTTGAAAAGCCTTAAATTGAAAAAATTGAAAACCCTAATTTGAACCAGTAAGAAACCCCTAAATCGAAAACCAAAAATTCATAATAACAAAGATGAAAAGCATAGTTAGCTAATGAAAATATACCTTTTAGTATATGCAGTAGAGTTCTTATATAATAACTCTTCATCAACCATTATCTTCTTCCCCATTTCTTCAAAATACAGAAATCACTCGCTTAAAATTACTTAGGTTTTCTCAATAAACAACACTCTTATCAACTGGTTTATGGATAGAAACAAACTTAGACCTTGATTCTTTATATAGTGATAAGAGTAAAAAAATTCTTAGAAAAACCCTAACTAATTTCTAGCGGGAAATATTTTGATAAGGATACATCAGATGAAGTTGTATGGGATATATCCTAAGTTTATGCATGTAATCTTCCCAAACCATATCTTTCTCACCACTCTCCCGCCATCTTCTCTAACAACGAGATCTTACATCTGATACTAACTGTAGATGCATTTTACTACCAACTACATCCAAAGGATAGAAAGCTTCTACTCAAGTCAAATGAAAGTAAGCACTTAACAATGAACACAAGATATACGTGGTTCGGTATGATTACCTACGTCCACGGGGGTGAAAGGGTGAATATTATTACTTCGAAGTGTTACAAAGGTGTTGCTCTTAGTCGGATTTCCTTACAAAGATCAACTTACTTCTCACTTTCCTCTCCTTGGTGTAAACTCGAGTTTCTCTATTTCTCTCTCTCTCCCTCAAAATTACAACCTAACTCTCTTGGATACAAGTCACTCTATTTATATGAGAATTTCCATACAACCAAGTTAGGGTGTGGGTCATGTTACATCTCTTATGAAGTTCTGTGATCGGGCCTTCTTACGTCGCCCTTCTTCCATGCGCATGGCCGATGCATCTTGATTCCTTCGTATGTCCCTTGCCCGAGCCGACCTCTTCTAGTGTTCTTTTGACACGACGTCTCCCGTCTTGTCTGTCGCCTCATCGGTGGGCCGATGTAACACGTATTTTCTTATCCTTATGACCGTTGCACCTAGTTTGACCCACCCTGTCTTGTCTTGTTAGCTCTGTCAGAAATCTGGGGTTAAGTCTTGTCCGACAGCTGTGGAACGATCACGCCCGATCCACGTGGCTCCTCAAATCTCGCGCCTGCTGATCTTCCTTCTATGCTTCGCGTCTCTTCGTTTTTAGGTGCATCAAGGCTTAAGATGTTGCCACTTGGATCTGTGGATAATTTATAACTACATTTATGCCCCTTCTTTCGCTCGTGGGGGAGATACGAGTGGAAGAACGTCGTCCCAACTGCCCATATCTTCGCCCATGCCACAAATCTCGCCATGCAATGCCCCACTAACTGCACTTTATTACCTGTAACCGTCGGCGTCGTTTACGACTTTTCCCCTTTAAATAGCCCGCTTCTTTTTCTCCTTCTTCTTCTTTATATTTTCTCTCTCTATTCCTTGCCGCTGCAACTTTTCTCCCAGATTCCTTCATCACTATTTGATTCAGAGAACCCTAATTTTCTTGATTTTCTTCCTTCATCTTCTCCTCACCGATTACTACAGTAGCCGTTGTTACAATCTCGTCGCCTCATCTCTCTTCGTCGAGAACCAAGTTCTACATTGTTTCCGTTAATGGCTTCTTCTCCCTCCATGACTGAGAGAAGGTCTGTTGATGATGTTTTTTCCGAGATTGATGCTTTTTCCCTTTCTTCACTGTTTTCTTACGAAAGTCCTTCCGAGTACGATGTTCGTGCCATGAAATCTATCTTTCATGATGATTCTCCTTTTGTTTCGTGCAGGTCCGAGAGAAGGGTGAAAAATCTTTCCGAAGAGGAGTTCGTTCAGCAGCTGAAGGAAAAGTATGACCTTGGAAATTACGAAGTTACCCTGCTCTCGGGCCAAAATAGCCTTTTGAAGAAGTCCGATATGATGAAGCACGAGCAGTCGGCTGATTGCGTGGTCATTACTCAGGGAAAACTGGAGCTAGGCCTTCGTCTTCCCCTGTACAACCCTGATAGCCCCTTTTATTACGAAGTTCTTTCCCAGCTCAAGCCTTCTCGTGCTTTGGCTCAGTGGACTGGCAATACTTTTCGAATTATGAACGAATGGAGGGATCGCCGAGATGGTCATGGTTCTACTTCCGAGTGATCGACCTACAAGCCCGATGACTCTCCAGAATATACCGTTTCCAATTTCCTTATCAATTATCGAGCTGGTACTTCCACCTTAGGCGATCTTGCTGGTTTTGCTGCTAGTCCTCATCGGGTCAAAACTATGCCCGAGGGTGTTGACAGGATGATGTTGTATGACGATCCCATCGGCCAGGGTTCCAAAAAGTGAGCCCGCCATTCTAATGATCCGATCTATCCCCGAGTTCCACTTCTCGTCCGAGGCCCCATTCTACATGGTAGCTTCCCGTCGCCTACTTTTCCTGTCGAGCCCTATTCTTTTTGGGTAGTTAATGATGACAAGGCTGATAAGGTATGCATTTTCTCCTTTGTTGTTGTTTGCTATCTTGCTAGCGTCGGGCGTCAACTGGTCACTTGTTGTTGTTTGAAAATCTCAGGGCGATTCTACCAAGGGAGCCGGATCGTCTAAGAAAAGAGGTGCTGGCACAAGAGTTGAGGAAGACAAGGGGAAGGTAACAAACATGATGATTTTCTTATAAGTACATGTACTTGCCCCTGTTTTTTTGCCTTCACATGCTCTGACGAGACATCTTGTGCAGAAACACCCTAGGCGCGATGATGGTGATGTTGACGAGGTTGACCCCCATCCTCTTAGGCGTAATCCCCTCAAAGGTAAGAAAGTTGCTAAACCACCGCCGAAGAGGGCCCCAGTCATTGAACTTTCCGATGAAGATGAACTATTTGGTGAGAATATTTTGGGTGAAAAAGGCGATGAGCAAGGTGTGGGTGAATAGCAGGAGCCCTTGGAGACGCCCGTCGTAGAGAAGGTTGTTACTGATGTACCGGAAGAGCTGCTTCGTGTGCCCCGGATTACTGAGGGGTCATCTTCTGGCGCTGCAATTTCATTCACCGTCTCTGGCCCTATCTTGAATTCTTTGGGTGAGCTCACTTCACCCAATTTTGGAGCGTATACTGAGGAAGAGATGTTGAATGCGGTGACCCTCTATGGCGATATCGCCCAGACTCTTGACACAGTAGTAAGCGACTCGTTTTAGCATAGTGGTGCCCCCCTATGATTTCTGTTCTTATTGTTGCTTACAACTTACTCGCGTTTACTTGTGTTAGATCCTGAATCGGGTACGCTTAGATGCCGCCAGTCGACATAGAGAAAATCAATTATTAGAGTCTCTCCAACTCCATCTACAGAACGAAAGGAGCTGCGCGCGCGAGCTAGAAATTAAACTCGTTGACGCCCAAGGTATGCCACAATTCTGCGACTCTTAACTTATGTTGATTGAGGTTATCGTGCCATCATCCTGAGTCGGGTATCCTTCTGCTATCCATGGTAACCAGTGTAGGCTTAGACGCATCTTCAGAGTTTAGGATCATGAAGAGGAAATGGGATATTTATAAGGATTTGGTAGAGAATCTCCGTCGGAAAATGGCAAAAAAAGATGACAAAATAGATCTCCAGGCTGGAGAAATCGAAGAACTCAAGGAGGAACTAGAACGGTATCGTCAGTTTGAGTACGACCTGGCAGAGATAGACAATTTATGAGCTCATATGGGCTCTTCCCAACGCCTTGTTGCTGAAAAAAGTACTCTGGCAACGAACCTAGAGCAACGGGTAAACACTTTGCAAATACAGAATCGAGACCTTCATGAAGATCGTCGACGAATATTAAGAGACAAAGATGTGGTGGAGAGAGCTAATAATGATCTGCTAGGCCGAGTGAGTGAGTTTGATAAAGTGAGGGACGAGCTAGAGTGGAATAGATCTCAGCTTGCTGTTCTCCAGGTGTCGCGTAATCGGTTAATGGAGGATTGGAGTGCGCATAAGAAATATTGCCCCAGTAACGAGTTCAACGAACAACACTATAGCGAGTTAACCATGAATTTATCCAAGGCCGAGGATGAGTTGTCTAAGTCGGTAAAGTCGCTTCAGTCAGTGTTTCCAGCCCTTTCAGGTCTCTTAGACGATGTGTTGGGGCCGCTCCTTAGATTTAGATTATGTCTTATTCTTGCGAAATTGTTAAATCGTGTTCGACGAATAATGTTCTGTCTTTGTGGTTTTGTAGCCGAGCAAAAATGTTCTCAGGAGCTGGATCAGGAGGTCCGTCGATTGAAGCAGGTCGAGGTATATTTGAGCTCCCAGCTAGCCGACGCCGAGGGGAACGTTTCTCAGCTTGCCCAACAACTCGAGGATGAACGTGTCACCCATGCGGACGAGATAGACGAGAAGGTCTAGACGGGTATTGAGACGTGGGTGGAGAACAAGAGGCGCGAGGTCGCACAGAAGAAGGTCGGCACTGTTCCTCCGAAGGCTTGAACTCCTCTTTTGTAGTGCTGCGTCACTAAGTTTCCCTTTTCCGTCGGGTTGTAAATCGCTTAGAACACTTGTCCCCTTTTTTATTTCTGCTACACTGCTTGCTTGTTTTTATGAGGGTGCTGCATCGCCGACGTTGTTTGTTTTATTTCCGTTAAATTCTTCGTTTCTTATGGTTACACGACATTTTTCGTACTTTATTACTTAGACGCTTGACGCAATCGAATTATCCTTTGTTTCGCATGTTATTCCTGCAATTATTGTTCAAGTAAGTTAGTATTTTAATCATTTCTGTCGAACACACCCAACAAGGAGGGTCATCGGGCCCAATGACATGTCCTGATTGGGGTATCTCATCACTATCTCTTTGGATTCAGTGGAAGGGTACCATTCAACCTAGTTCTAGGCCCGACATTCCCGAGTGGTTATCGACCAACCAGTCTCGGGCAAGTGGACACGGCCACTTGCGATGGGGGCGACCGTTCAAATGTAAGTAGGCCACCTAGCTGATAAGACCTCGCGTCTCAACAACCTTTGGAACTGGTTTCCAACCACCAGAACCCTTAGGCTACCTCGACACTTGCACACTGCCACTGCCCCGAGTACGAATAGCCAGGCGACTGTAAGGCACCTCGGCACTTCCACACTGGCGTTGCCCCGAGTACGAATTCCCATTCGAGTGTAAGTCACCTCGACACTTCCGCACTGGCTTTGCCCCGAGTACGGATGACCATTCGAGTGTAAGTCACCTCGGCACTTCCACACTGGCATTTCCCCGAGTACGAATGACCATTAGTCGCTCATGTCCTATCTCATACCTCTCACGGTTTCATAGAGATATGAGGCATGCATGCTTACCGTTTTTCCGTATCGCCCGTCAAGGATGGTAGAGTTTCAAAAACTTGATGTTCCATGGTTTGAGATCTTTTGTTCCGTCGAGTCGCAGTAATCGATACGATCCCTCGCCTTCCTTAGATTCAATTATATACGGTCCGCCCCATTTTGGCGCTAGCTTTCCGCCCTTTTTGTCTCGCTCCCATTCAGCCAAAAATTTCAATACTTGTTCCCCTGGGTTAAATTCTCTTGGTCGAACTCGCTTGTTGTATTCTCGTTGTAACCTACTTTGATAGTTTTCCATTTTTTGTAACGTCATTTCTCTTGTTTCTTCCAGATCGTCGAGTTTATCCAAAATCAGATCGGACGAGACGTTTTGCCTCCAAGCTTCCGTTCTTGTGGTAGGGATCATGCCTTCTGTTGGTAAGATCGCCTCGGTTCCGTAGGTAAGCATAAATGGAGAGAATCCTGTATCTTCCCTTCGTGTGGTTCTGTATGCCCATAGGACGTTATATAACTCCTCACACCAGTTGCCATATTCACCATCTAGTTTATTCTTCATGTTATCGGCGATAGTCTTATTAGTGATCTCGGCCTGCCCATTACTCTGGGGGTAAATCGGGGTAGCTTTGCTCTTTATGATGTTGCAAGTGTTGAACATGAGATCAATGTTATCGCCTTGTAGTTTCTTTCCATTATCCGAGATGATAGCTGCAGGGACCCCAAAGCGGCAAATGATATGTTCCCAAATAAATTTGAAAACATCTTTGTCTCGGATATGTCTTAGCGGTGCCGCCTCTACCCACTTGGTGAAGTAGTCCGTGGCCACGATCAGATACTTCCTTTTCCCTGTTCCTACATGTAATGGCCCGACAATGTCTACACCCCACTTAGCGAAGGGCCACGGGCTTATAACTGAGTTTAAAGGTACTCCGGGAGCATGGATTTTCTTTCCGAAACGCTGACATTCTTCGCAAGCTTTCGCCATTTGCTTCGCATCTTCGTTCATGTATATCCAAAAGTATCCCATTGTTTTCTCCTTGGCCGACAAGCTTCTGCCCGAGATATGGTTTCCGGCCGCTCCATAGTGAAGTTCGTGAAGGATTATGTGGCCCTCTTCTTTACTCAAGTATCGTAGGAGCGGTCCTCGGTAAGATTTTCTATATAAAATCCCTTCCCGCAGCTCGTAGGTGCCCGACTTGCTTTTGATTTTGTTTATCTCGGGCCGTCCCTTAGGTAGCTCACCCGTCTCTAAGTATTGATATATTGGATTTCTCCAGTCGCCTTCTTTGTATCTCTCGGATGTGTTAATGGCCACCTCGACCCGTACTTCTGGTGTTTCAAGGATAGACGGGATAAGAAGCCTCATGACACGTATGCCTTCGATGCTCGGGTCTACTAGTTGTGAGGCGATGTATGACAGAGCGTCCGAGTGCCTGTTATCTTTTCGGTAGATGTGGCGGAATCTAATGTTGGGTATTTGCTTGATGTAAAATTGAGCGATCTCCCAATATTTTTGCAGCACAGGATCATGGGTAGCATATTGGCCCGTAATTTGCCGAATTACTAATTGTGAGTCGCTAGTCAAGCGTACCTCTTGCAGCCCCATCTCCACAATTATTCGTAAGGCATGGATCACCGCTTCATACTCGGTGATGTTGTTTGTTGCCTTGAATTCTAGTCTGAACGAATGCACGATCTTCCTCCCCTTTGGTGTGGTAAATACTAGCCCTAGGCCCGATCCATCTTTGTTTGACGCCCCATCGACGAAGACCTCCCATTGGGTAGGGCTATTGGCGGCTAATAGGTCCGCTGGTTCCTATTGTTCCTCCATCATTCCCGGTACACCTTCTACCTCATCCTCATCACTAAGGGGGAAATCCTCCAAGAAATCTGCCACTACTTGCCCTTTTATCGCGGTCCTCGTCTCGTACACTACGTCATATTGTTTGATTATGTCTCCCCACTTGGAGATTCTTCCTGATCGTCCATCACTATCCAACACTGCTTCAATAGGAGATTTGGTGAGCACCCGTATTCGGTGAGCTTGAAAATATGTTCGGAGCTTAGAAGCAGCAAAAGATAGCGTGAGTACCATATGCTCCATTCTTGTATAGTTTCTCTCGGCCGGGCTTAATGTTTTACTAATGAAATACACTGGCTTCTCCACATTACCCTCCGATTTTACTAGCACCGCACTAATGGCATAGGGTGTTGCCCCTAAGTATAGGGTGAGAATTTATGATGGCTCGGGCCTCTGAAGAACCGGGAGGCTAGCTAGGTGTAACTTGATATTTTGAAAGGCCTCTTCGCTGGCGTCCGTCCATTGGAATTTTTCTACTTTCTTCAAGATGTCGTAAAAGGCCTTGCATTTGTCCGATGACCGTGATACAAATCGCCCCAATGCTGCTATGCAACCATTTAGTTTCTGCACGTCTTTTACCGTCGCGGGAGACAACATTTCAAGGACTTCCCGGACCTTCTCGGGATCCGCTTCTATTCCTCTAGGGGTGATGATATACCCCAAGAATTTCCCTAATGTGACCCAAAAGTCGCACTTGGCAGGGTTAATCTTCATCTTGTATTTCCTCATTGTATGAAAAATCTCCTGAAGGTCTCGAACATGGTTCTTAGCGCAACGACTCTTGACTAACATGTCATCCACGTAGACTTCTATGGTGTCGTGAATCTTATCTTCAAACATGTCGCCTACCAATCTCTGGTATGTTGCCCCCACATTTTTAAGTCCGAATGGCATTTTGGTATAACAATACAATCCCCTCGGTGTGAAGAAATAAGTATGCTCATGGTCCTCGTGCACCAATGGTATTTGGTTGTAGCCCATGTATCCATCCATTAAGGTTATCGCCTCATATCCGACTATCGATTCTACTAGCTGATCTATGCTGGGGAGGGGGAAACTGTCCTTCGGGCAGGCCTTGTTCAAGTCGCTGAAATCAATACATATTCTGACCCCTCCTTTCTTTTTTGGCACCACGACCATGTTAGATATCCACTTGTGGGTAGTGAGATTTCCTTATTATTCCGGATTCATGTAGCTTCTTCAGCTCGGCCTCGACTGCTGCCTGTAATTCTGGTGCGATGCGCCTCATTTTTTGTCTAACTGGTTTAAACTTTGGATCAATTTTTAAGTGGTGACAACAGACCTTCGGATCAATTCCCTCCAAATCGCGCACCTCCCAGGCAAATCCGTCTAAGTTTTCCCTTAATACCGCCGTGAGTTGACTTGCTTGTTCGTCCGATAACAATGTCCCGATCCTTACTACCCTTGGCGCCTCTACCGTCCCCAAGTTTACTTCCCGAGTTGGTTCGACCGTCGAAAAACTTGATTTTTTCTCCCGGAAGATAGCCGCTTCCTTTGATTGATATAAAGGGTCCTGCTCTTGGGTCTCATACGCCATGACCACTTGTGAAATCACCTCTTCCAATTCCTTTGCAGCTTTTACTTCCTCGACTTTACTCTTCTCTCGCCTTTGCCGAGCTCGCCGATCCTCATTAATTTTTGCATCTACTTGCATGCATTGCCGTGATGCTTGGGAGTCGCCCATAACTTCAGCTATTCCCTTGCAGGTCGGGAACCTTAATCTCTGGTGGTATGCCGATGCTACCCCTTTAATTCCAGCGATCCATGGCCGCCCGATAATCGCTTCATAAGGTGAGGCGATGTCGACCACACAAAAGGTAGTCAATGTATCAAGGAAGCCTCCATCGTCCGAGACCCTCAGGGTTATCTCGCCCCTGGGGATAGTTACTGTGCCATTTAAGCCATAGATGCGATGCGTTGAGGGGACGAGCATGTCGTCTGATAGTTTCATTCTTCTGAACGTGTCGTAGAATAACACCTCGACTGAGCTTCTGCTATCCACAAGAATCCTTCTTACTCCCCAATTTTCGATCAGTAAGGTGATGACCAATGAGTTACTGTGTGCTTGTCCATTCGTTGGGACATCCTTGGCCGAGAACGAAATGGGTTGCACAATCCAAGGCTCCATAGGTAGGGCCTTATCTATGCTAAATATTTACTTTCCATCTCGATCCCTTTTATGGATCCTAGAAGTAATTACTGGGCCGAGCGTGTAGTCTTGAATAGCCGAGTGTGAAATGGTGCTCACGAACTGAGTTGTTATATCGATTCGGACTTGATGAATTGGTGCATCAGGTGTTGCTATCGGCTGTGGTGGGTGCCGGAAAAATTGCCTCAAATACCCATCTCGGATGAGATGCTGAACGATATATTTTACTTCTCGGCAGTTGTTGGTGGAATGGCCCCTATACTGATGGTAGTGACAGTACTCGGGGTGATCCCTGGTCTCTTGGAACTGAACTCCCCTCAACGTTGGGTAGTTGATATCGTTTCTCTTCTCGACTTCCTTGAATACCTCCTCCAAAGGAGCATTTATGGGGGGTATACGATCGGGCTTCCTACCTCGGATTCTTCCCTTTAGCGATCCACTCTCTCTTTTCACTGCTTCTCGGGGGTGGATCCGATCTCTTTTCTGGTCGCCTAATAGGGTCGTCTGTGACCGCTTTAACTTCAATACCCTCTTCAGCACTAGCTTCTTGTATTCCTCTATCTCTTGACTCGGCCTGAATTTCTTCCAAAGCAATGTAATGCTCCTGTATTTTTCTCATTTCCTTTAAGGTTTTCGGCTTCTCGGAGAACATGGCTATACAGATAGGGTCCGATCTTCCTAACGCGTTATCAAACCCAAAGATGGCCTGATCTACCGGCACCTTCCCAATGTCAGTACATAGCTTCCTCCACCTATCGGTTAGGGTTCTTAAGGGCTCCCTGAATCTTCGGGGGAGGGTAAACAACTTGTTCAATCTAGGCCGAGGTCGACTTTTGTGCATGTAGGTCTCAAGGAAAGCTTCGACTAACATCTCATACCAATTAATCGACCCAGGTGAGAGCGAATAGAACCAGTCTCGTGCCTCGCCCTCCAGGCTAGCTGGAAAGAATTTACACATGACTACCGGGTTGTTCTTCCATTGGATTAGAGACATGGTATACATCTTCAGATGCTCGATCGCATCTTCTGTTCCGTCGAACCTAGAAGGAAATGTAGGTAATGTACACTTTGGTGGGAACGATATATGTTCGAGTTCTTGAGAGAATGGCGTCTTCTCGGCTTCGCTCATGATTTCTTCCAATTTGTTCTCTTCGCCTCCTCCCGAGAGATCTTTGATTTTTGCCTCCAATTCCTTGAATTTAGCCTCTGTCGCTCGTTCATGTCGCCCGTCTCTACCTCGCTTATCCTCATCAGTGGACGAGTCCTCGGGTGGCCCATATCTTTGCGTGGGGGGTACCAGAGGCGATGGTGGCTGTCCTGATCGGTCAGGCTGATTAGGGTTTCTCGGCCCCATCATAGGTGGCGCGTGACCCGATCGGTCATGGTAGATCGATGTTCCTCGGCTGGACGAGCCTCTTGATCTGGTTCGCTGATTTCTCAGCTGATAGTTCTCATATTCCAAAGCGAGGTTCCGTTGCTGGAGCTCTCTTAGTGCCGCTTCTTGTCTCCTTTGACTCTCCAAAATGGCCAATAATGTCGGGTCCGTGCTTTCATGACTAGAATGCCCATTTGGGTTGTGTGGCCGAGGCTGTACAGAAGGGGGTGGTGGGGGTATTATCGGACCGGTTACGTGGCCAACCGTGTGAACAGGTGTTGGGACGATATTGCTAGCTGTTCCTCATCCCATCTGAATCTGCCTGAGACGCTCTTGCTCTTTCTCTAGGGCTTCCTGGTACTCTACTTGCTGCCTCGCTCTTTGTATCTGGGCTTGTGCTGCAAGCGCTACCTCATCGTCATCGGTGTCTGAAGCTGTGAGCCCATCAACTTGTTCAACTCTTCTCTGAGTCAAAATAACTTGGTCCAAGGGTAGGGTGTTATCGTCTCGCCCCAGATCGACCTCCTCATCGACAGTTGGCATTCCTCGCGCAGCTGCATGAGATTCCTCGGGCGGTGGTTGTCGAATGTCTTCTTGCCTCAGACCAGTTACACCTGCCTGCATGCTGCTGCTAGTTAATGTACGATTCCTCAACATCCTTCTCGTTCCTGAAGTGCTAGCCATCGGGTACTTCGCGTAGTCAGACGAGTATCGCCCCAACCTACGTCAGAAAATACAAAGAACACCTTACTTTGACCTGACTTTTGGAACATAAGTTCAAACAAAAGACCAAAAAGTTCGACTGACACCACAGTTACTACTACGCCTACTCTTGTTGACACAAAATTTTCTCCTATTACTCCGGTGGGACCGCCTATCTGTCATGTTTTGGTCCTACGCTGAATCTGCGTCAGCTTTTTTCTCATTCGTCCTTATCTCTCCGTACAACATCGCTTTCAGTACCCGACCTATGTATTTAAGTTAGTTTGTCCTTTATTCTAATGCTCCAAATCATTGAACTTATGCACGTGATGCTTAAATGGTACGGCACGCAACCCCAAGATTCAAACTAAGTTTGTACTAGCTCTACTTTCTCGAGACCTAATCATGACCTTTCCGACAACTTATGTTACACCGCCGGCCAATTTTCCAATAGGTTATCAGCTTATCACATTAGGAGATATCTAAAATGTATACCCTTGATAAATCTAGACGCTCAACTCCATACCGTAGCTAGAGAACGACTTTTTTATCGTCACAGATCACTCAAATTTTGGAAACAAACAGTCGTCCTTTCAACAGATCCTTCATCTAGCTTCTAACCCGAACTGTTAGTCACTGGTGAGCTTATGAAGTCTCTTGGCTGATCGAACTATTGACGGGCGAAGAAAATACGAGAACTGTTACTTCCGAAGACACTACTACTGCCCTAACTTTACATGCACAACCAATGACTCAAAGCAAACATTATTTCGACCAACATAGTTCATCGTAGCTTCAACCACAACACATTAACGTGTATTTAGGAGTTTTTGATCGTCTCTGAAGGTCTCCACGGCAAGGTATCCGGAGATCTTAGTCGTGTCCCCATAGTCTGCGCCAGAATGTAGATGCATTTTACTACCAACTACATCCAAAGGATATAAAGCTTCTACTCAAGTCAAATTAAAGTAAGCACTTAATAATGAACACAAGATATACGTGGTTCGGTATGATTACCTACGTCCACGGGGGTGAAAAGGTGAATCTTATTACTTCGAAGTGTTACAAAGGTGTTGCTCTTAGTCGGATTTCCTTACAAAGATCAAATTACTTCTTACTTTTCTCTCCTTGGTGTAAACTCGAGTTTCTCTCTTTCTCTCTCTCTCTCCCCCTCAAAATTACAACCTAACTCTCTTGGATACAAGTCACTCTATTTATATGAGAATTTCCATACAACCAAGTTAGGGTGTGGGTCATGTTACATCTCTTATGAAGTTCTGTGATCGGGCCTTCTTACGTCGCCCTTCTTCCATGCGCATGGCCGATGCATCTTGATTCCTTCGTCCGTCCCTTGCCCGAGCCGACCTATTCTAGTGTTCTTTTGACCCGACGTCTCCCGTCTTGTCTGTCGCATCAGCGGTGGGCCGATGTAACACGTATTTTCTTATCCTTATGACCGTTGCACCTAGTTTGACCCACCCTGTCTTGTCTTGTCAGCTCTGTCAGAAATCTGGGGTTAAGTCTTGTCCGACAGCTGTGGAACGATCACGCCCGATCCACGTGGCTCCTCAAATCTCGCGCCTGCTGATCTTCCTTCTATGCTTCGCGTCTCTTCGTTTTTAGGTGCATCAAGGCTTAAGATGTTACCACCTGGATCTGTGGATAATTTACACCTACACTAACCTATTCGATGGAGTTGAAACAAAGAAGAAAGGTTATATGCATCTTTTCACATTACAAGCTATCAACACTTGGACTAGGTACCACTTAACTTGGACTAACACCTGGACTTTTAATTGACAACTCAACTAGGTCCCACTTAGCTAACAGTTTTGACTGTTTACTTTAAACGGCAGGGTAGTTTTAAAAATCTCGAAAAAAACGGGGCAAGAATGTGTATCGGCCCATATCTTTGGGATAGAAATGACTAATTCCCTTTCATTTTTATACACCAAGTAAAATGTTGTTTAACACCTTTCTTTTTTTATTCAAAACTAGTGACAAAACCCCTAGGTGAACAAACTAGGGATAAGAAAAAACCGGTCATATTATTTTTAACAAATAAAACCCGTTTTCAAAAGAAAGTGGCACAAAAACCCCAGGTCAAATATTTATTAGCAAATTTAGTTTTTGTTATTTAAAAAAAACCCAAATATACCCTTTTTATCTTCATTTCTTCTTCTCTCATTTATTCTTCTTCTTCGTTCGTCCGTATCCTTCTCCCCACCCCAATCACCACTAGCAGCAACAAATAGCTCCACGAAAACCAGCAGCAACACCTCCGTTACCACCATCAGCAACACATCTGTCTCCTCCACGAACAACTCCGTATAATTTTCTCCTATTTTTATGTTCAGATCTATCGCCTCCCATCACCACCACCAAATCGACGACCATTTCCCGATCCTCCATCAAATAGAAGAAGAATATTGAAATCACCGACAAATTTCAGATTATCCATTTTTAATAGCAACAAGGAGAGAAGAAACTAGTGATAGAGATGCATTCGTATCTATGGGTTTGGGGTTTTCTGCTAATTGAGGAGATTTCATTCGTATCTCTGGGTTTTGAAAAGAATATCTCTAACGAATTTTCAACTTTTGAATCTCTCTCTCTCTCTCTGTGTGTGTGTGTGTCGTATTTTTTAGATCTGATTATCCAGAGTACAAAAAACTCGTTGGTTCGTCATCACTAATTCTCTCTCTGTAATAAACGGTATTAATCCAGATCCATTCTCATCTTAATGAACAATTGCAGTTTGATTATTTTTGGTTTCTCCATCTTCATCTTCTTCTTCAATTTTGAGTCTGGGTTTTGGGTTTTCTGCTAATTGAGGAGATTTGAT
Source organism: Papaver bracteatum (assembly GCA_023529315.1). Taxonomy (NCBI): domain Eukaryota; kingdom Viridiplantae; phylum Streptophyta; class Magnoliopsida; order Ranunculales; family Papaveraceae; genus Papaver; species Papaver bracteatum. The sequence continues at coordinate 4,709,090 of JAJJWX010002605.1, read as the reverse complement.
TGTTGTTATAAGTTCTTTGGTGGAGAAGAAGAAATGGGGATAATAAAATTTGTGTTTTTGCTCTTCATGATCATTTTTCAAGCTCATGAATCTACAGGTAATGTAATCAAACTTTATCCTGTAATGCTTTTATTGTTTGTTGTTTAATCTGATGAAATTTGGGGATCTGGGTTTGAGGGTTTTGTATTCAATTTTGTGATCTTGGTATGTCGGTGAGGTTTTGGGAAATGGGTTTGATCCAAATTTGTTCAATGTTTAGGTAAATGATGCAGTAGATTGAGTTTGTGCTGGGAATTGAGTTCGATTTGTGTTCATTTTGGTTGATGTGTATGATCTTAAGCTTGTTGTTATTGAAAGGTGCAAGGTCAGGTGCACCATCACCTGCCAGTGGAGTTCCAACCCGCAGTAAAATGTAGTAAGTACCTCCTAAGTGAAATGTAATGGTAATCAAGACAAAAACCACATCACTGATGATTGTAAGCACCTCCTTAACACCTGCATATGCTGGCCCTGAGTCCCTGCAATTACGGTCCGTTGAACTGCAGATTCAATCTAAATGTATCTAGGTTACATTGGATCAAGAAATATTGTGTAAATATGTTGATAAACTTGAGGTGAGGCTGCTTCACGTTCCCACTTGAGATTTGTACATACAATTAAGCTAGCCACTGTTGTTCTTATAAATTAATTTTTTATTTGTGATTGTGTCGTCGGGCTTCAGGACTTGTTACTCAAAGAAAACTCAGAAAAAGTTGTGTTTTTCTTGAATAATATGGTTACTGATGAATTGTCCAATGCGGTTTATTCTCTAGAGTATCTTTCCACTTTGCAGCATTCTGGTATATTCCAATTTTATGCCATTATTCAGGTATATATGAAACGACGAATCCATTTCATTGAAAATATGTATATGTATATACTTTGGTACTTATCGATCATGCATATTAGGTTATTGGCATAGGAACGCTAAGTTTGTGCTACAACAACATTGAATTTTTTAGAGGAGTAAGAATGAGTGCTGTTAAGAACTAGCTGTGTCCTCCTTCAATGAACCTAATTACATTATTTGTGATTGTGTCCTCCTTCAATAAACGCTAAGTTTGTTGTGTTTTTGTAGGTTGAAGGAGACACTGATATGGTACTGGCGTGTTTTCTTCGGGAAGAATTGAAATTTTTTTCTACCAAACCATAATTGGCTGCACACCATCAACTTCTGGCTCATGCTGCACCTGTTTTCGTACACAAGAAGAAATCTAAGGTATTCTCTCCTGTAAGTATGTATTAATCTTCCATTTTTGTTCGTAATGTTGCTACATATATCCCTAGAAACTGCCTCTTTGACTAATTGTGGTCTTGTGCATTTGCCCCTAGTTGGTGATGATTGGGATAAGTTTATTTTTGTAATTGAGCCATATCATATAACTCCTGCCTACTAAGTATGAGGAGCTGGTAATTATCAAATAGTGAAAAGAAAGGAAGGAGATGGTAATACTAAGTAAGTATGAGGAGCTGGTAATTATCAAATAATGAAAAGAAAGGAAGGAGCTGGTAATACTAAGTATGTCTGGGTTTTGGTTCTCATTATGAATCTGTTAAAACTTAAAATAGTGGATGACATAAACTTTTGAGTTTTTTGTTTAATTACTTTTAATTAGTATGAGGAGCTGGTAATTATCAAATTGTTGGAATTTTGGAGCAGTTGCAGTCGACGAAACCAATAGTGGTTTCATCTTATTTATGATGAAACCAAAATTGGTTTCATCGTATTTATGATGAAACCAAAATCGGTTTCATCGTATTTTTGGGTGGTGGGAGGTCGTGGTGCTGGTGGCGGTACGACGGGTGTTGGCGGTGGTGCTAACTGGTAGCGGTGACTGGTAGCGATGGCTGGCAGTGGTGATGCAATTGCTTAGTATTGGTGGGGGTGGTGCTAGTGGTGTGGCAGGAATTGAGCCAAGGAGTAGTTGAAGTTGGAGGAAAGAACTCAACCAAGGAGCAATTGCAGCCGACGAAACCAATTATGGTTTCATCTTATTTATGATGAAACCTAAATAGGTTTCATCGTATTTATGATGAAACCAAAATCGGTTTCATCGTATTTTTGGGTGGTGGGAGGTCGTGGTGTCTTTGGTGGCTGATACGGCGGGTGTTGGCGGTGGTCTTGATCGTAGCGGTGGCTGGCAGTGGTGATGCAATTGCTCAGTATTGGTGGGGGTGGTGCTAGTGGTGTGGAAGGAATTGAGCCAAGGAGTAGTTGAAGTTGGAGGAAAGAACTGAACCAAGGAGCAATTGCAGCCGACGAAACCAATTATGGTTTCATCGTATTTATGATGAAACCAATTTCAGTTTCATCTATTATTTGGTGAAACCAATTTTGGTTCCATCATTTTTTCAGTTTGGTTACATCATTTTTCACGAGAAATTATTTGCACGAGAAATTTTGGTTCCATCATTTTTTCAGTTTGGTTTCATCATTTTTTTCTCATTTTCAGTTTGATTGCATTATTTTTTCTCATTTTGTTGAACATTGATCAATCAAATTAATTGTTTGTGGTGGCGGCGGCTGTTTGGTGGTGGTGGTCGGTGATAATGATGGTGTTTCTCGGTGACGGTGGTGGTTGTTGGCGGTGGTGGTGGTTGGCGGCGGTGGTCGGCTGCGGTGGCGGAGGTGCTGGGAGGCGGCGGTGGTGCAGTAGTGGTGGTGAAGTGACGGCGGTGGTGGTGGTACAGTGGTGGCGGTGGTGGTGGTGTGGCGGTGGCGGTACAAAGGTGGTGGGAGGCGGCGATGGTGCGGTGGTGGTGGCGGCGGTGGTGGTGGGATGCGGCGGTGGTGGTGTAGTGGTGGCGTTGGTGGTGGGATGCGGCGGTGGTGGTGGGAGGCGGCAGTGGTGCGGTGGTGGCGGAGGTGGTGGTGGTGGGAGGCGGCGGAGGTGGTGGTGGTGGCGCTATGCCGCTGCAGCGGTGTGCATGGACGATGGTGCTTCTTTGGTTGTCGTTGGTGGTGATAATTTAATAAAATTTAAATGTGGGGTTGATTTTTGTTTTTGTTGGGGTGATTTAAATAGTAGAAGGGTAATATAGACAGTTTATGATATTTGGGGTTTTTGTGTCATATTTGTTTGGATGGATTTTTTGTGGATAGGTTATAACCCCTTTGGGGTTATAACCCGCGCGCCGTTTTTTATTTGTCAAACCATTAATCATGGAGCGAAGGGAGTTTCCTCTAGCGCACAGTCTACCCATAGTAGGACTAAATTTGGTCAAATTTGATTAAGTTTTCCATTTTAAAAGAAACTCTCTTAACTCGACGATCCTTGCTATAAGACTGGTTTTCTTCTTAACTCGGACGCATCTGTTATCGAGGATACCATGCCAACCTGATTGATATGCCATTTAGCCCACCTCTCTGACCATGTACAAACAGTGGAGGATTTGGATACAACTTTCTCTCCACCTAGCAATGTGTTTTGTAGACGACACACTATGAAGTACGAAATTAGGGCATAAACATGTCTAGAAACACTATAAAGTATGAAATTATGGCATAACCACGTGAAGAAACACTTAGAGGTACAAAATTAAGATATAAACACATGTGGAAACACTAAAAGAAAAACAAAATTAATCGACATTAATGATTAGTTTAGCTCATTTAGTCCATTTGACTAGTCAATGTACAGTCAAAATTATATATCAAGTTCAAAAATATATCGGTTTCTTGTAGCTATCGTAGTTGGGTTCATGGATAAGTTTTTATGATTCAATTGTTCTTTGGGGTATGTTGAAGAGCCCTTATATAGTCTTCCCCACAGGCTCAAGTGGTTAATAGATAAATTACATGAAATTGACAGTGGTCAGTTAAATTATTGTTAAGAAACTATATACCACTTGACACTTGCTAAGTTTTTGTTGTTGAGGATATAGTTTTCTATCGCGGTTACTATAATTTAAGGTTGACTTTCAGTGGCAAAATTGTAATTATGAGGGCAAGTTGGGCTCATAAATCGAAGTTGATTCGACTCCCGGTTGCTGTTATTGGCATCCTACAACATCACTAAACAACACCGTAAAATTCATGATTGATAAGGACTGATACCGGAATTACTAGGGCTGATACCATTCAGCTGATCCAACGGTCAGGATTGCTTAAAATCTTTTTGTCCTATATGAAATGGTATCAGCCCCTAGCAATTTGGTATCAGCCTATATCAATCCTGTAAAATTTGTTCCTAACTTTTGGAAGCGATTTTGATCTATCGTTGCTAGAGCCCTTGGATCAACCAATCAATGGTGGTGGTGGTTTATGATGGAAATTCAGTTTGTGTCCTTGGAATAAAAAACTCCACTGACAACCACCATCATTGGATTGGTTGATCCAACGGCTCTAGAAACGCCAGATTAAAATTCTTTCCCTAACTTTCCATCTTCCTTTTTTTCTGTTTTTTTTTTCTTTTTGTTCTAAGTAAACATTATGGCCATTAGCTACAGTTATTAACGGGATAAATGAAAAACATTGATTATTGGCGACAACTAATTTTCTTAAGTTACATTTGTGTGAACCATACTATTAAAATTTCATTTCCTAAATTGAACGTTCCAAATTAATATATATACTCCCTCCGTTCCGATTTACTTGACGTTGTAGTTTTTCACGAAGATTAAGAAAATATTAGAAAGAGTAAAATCTTTCCAATTTTACCCATATTAATTCTTAAAGATATAAATGACCTAGTTTTTAGTTTCTAGATTCTAGGGAAAGTTATCAATCCCGTAATAATATACTTGGGATGTACTACCAAATTCCTATTATTTTGGAACATAATAAAAAAATAAATTAGATTTTTGTGAGAATATGAAAAAAATACTAAAACTATCGTGTATTTTGGAACACACAAAAAACCCTAAAACATCATTTAAAATAGAATGAAGAGAGAGTAGTATTTTAATTTTCTTTTAAACAACAAATTAATGATTTTCTGAAGTCTGAAACGCCTATAAAAGAGACAGTTCAAACACGCTCTTCGCTTCTTGTGCTATGCTCTCTTTCTCTCTCCGTCTCTCACCTAAAACACTACTTTCTCAGTACCTGAATACCACCAAAGCCAATATTCTGATCTGAATACCACTAATCATCCATTTCTAAGCTTACCCATTTACTGAAAACCACTCAAAAATGTCAACAGCATACAACCCTTTCATCTTCTTTTTCTCCCCTGAAACTTGTGCAAGTCTGGAATTATGTCTCTTTGCTCTAATGGTTATTGCTGTGTTTGGGTTTTGGCTAACTCCAGGAGGGTTAGCTTGGGCTGTATCAAAAGCTAAGAAGCAACATCAAGCAAAAACAGCTATTCCTGGTCCTTCTGGTTTACCCATTGTCGGTTTGCTTTTTGTTTTCACTGGTTCTTTAACTCACCGGTTACTAGCTAAGCTCTCTCAAAGTTTTAAAGCTGTACCGTTAATGGCTTTCTCAGTTGGGTTTACTCGTTTCATAATATCTAGTCATCCTGATACAGCTAAAGAGATTCTCAGTAGTTCTGCTTTTGCTGATAGGCCTATTAAAGAATCTGCATATGAACTTCTTTTCCATAGAGCAATGGGGTTTGCTCCATATGGTGTTTACTGGAGAAACTTGAGAAGAATTTCAGCAACTCATTTGTTTTGTCCAAAGAGAATCGCTGGTTTTGGTGCTTTTCGAAGCGAAATCGGCACCAAAATGATTGGGGACATCAAGGGTTTAATGGGTGTAAAAGGAGAGGTTGAGATAAAGAAAGTGTTGCATTTTGGGTCTTTGAACAATGTCATGATGAGCGTTTTTGGCAAAAGTTATGATTTTGAAAATGGAAGCGGTGATGTGTCTCATGAACTTGAAGCGTTGGTTAGTGAAGGGTATGAACTACTTGGAATCTTTAACTGGAGTGACCATTTCCCACTTCTTGGACTGTTAGATTTGCAAGGTGTGAGAAAAAGATGCAGAAATTTGGTTTCCAAGGTTAATATATTTGTGGGGAAGATTATTGATGAACATAGAAGCAAAAGGGTTGATGGTGTTTTGAACAATGAATGTGCTGGTGACTTTGTTGATGTGTTACTTGATTTAGAGAAAGATGATGGTCTTAGTGACTCTGACATGGTTGCCGTTCTCTGGGTAAATCTTTTCGTATTCTTCTTTGAGTCTTTGACTATACAAAAGATGTTTCTTTTTGTTTTGTTTTGTTCTGTTCCTGGTTAATCTGATTACCCAACAATATTACTTCTTGCTGCATATTTATATATTTGTTTTTTCCACAATACATGACTCTTTTGAGATGTTTTCTGATATAAATGTTCAACAAATTGTGGATTGGGATTCCCTTTTGTTATTAGCAGTTTTTTTTTTTTTTATGGTTAGTTCATATTTTAGTTGTTGGAAGTTGGAAGCCGTTAAGCACTGAAGTAGTTTCTTTAGGAGTCTTAGACTCTTGTTATAGGCAGGGCTAGTGTAAAGTTATGTATGCTCCTTTTCCTTCTTTTGGTGCTCTGGAGTGAATATAGTTTCTTCTTGTTGTTTTTTTGTGTGGTTTCTGCAATATGTTTTGTTCTTTCTATACATATATATAGATGGATCATGTAAGATTAAATGTTTACCTAATGTCTTATGACTCTTTATCTTTTCAGTAAGTACTAGTCGTGAGTTCTAATTCTAACTATTGTTGCATTTTTTGTTTCAGGAAATGATCTTTAGAGGGACTGACACAGTAGCAATTCTACTGGAGTGGATTCTAGCAAGAATGGTTTTACATCCTGATATTCAATCAAAGGCACAAGCTGAAATCGACACTGTGGTCGGAGCTTCCAGGCCCGTTTCGGACTCTGACCTTCCCCACCTTCCATATGTTCAAGCAATCATAAAGGAAACACTGAGAATGAATCCACCAGGTCCTCTTCTTTCATGGGCTCGTCTCGCTATCCACGATGTTCATATCGGTAAGAACTTCATTCCAGCTGGAACTACTGCAATGGTTAACATGTGGGCAATAACTCATGATGAGAAAATATGGTCAGAGCCGAATGAATTCAAACCACAAAGATTTGTGGATGAAGATGTGAGTATTATGGGTTCTGACTTGAGGTTAGCACCATTTGGGTCTGGTAGAAGGGTCTGTCCTGGGAAAGCTATGGGAATTGCTACTGTACAACTTTGGCTTGCCCAATTACTTCAAAGCTTCAAATGGGTTCCTTCTGATAATGGTACTTTTGATTTGTCCGAGTGCCTTAAATTGTCTCTTGAAATGAAGAAGCCTTTAGTCTGTAAGGCTGTTTCTAGGGATTACCTTTAATGTTATCTTGGTTGTGGCTTGGGGTTTGTTTAGTGGATTTAATCTGCTTGATTTTGGGAACACTTGGTTAGTTTAGAAGGTTGATTAGGTAGCGGTTTTCTTCTAACCTTATTCTAGATATGTTTGATTTGTTTCCTGTTTTTTAGAATTTCAGTGTTTTATCTTACTAATATAAAGAAAATACGTAATTGTTTGGTGAAGCCTTTTCACATGACAACAATACCTCATTAAATAAGTCTTTAATCAATGTTTATATATTTAAAGGAATGTCATTGTTTTAAAAAGAGATTAAAAAAATTAAAACTTAGATATCTTTAAAAATACATATCGGATTTTTGTAAAATTAGTATATTTGGAAAGCTTTTTGAATTATCAACATAATGAGTATAAACAAGAATTTTTTTTTTCATTATTATCAAATTTGGTGTTGTTAAAAAGAATCAAATTCAAACATGTGCATCGCACATGGGGTATTACTAGTATAGATGAATAAAGTAGGATTATATGTTTTCTTTTGGTGATAGAAAAATGGTGGTGCTCTGAATGGCTTTATATGTATGAATACATCTTTTGACAGTTTATGAATGGAATTACTGATGTTTATTGACCTCTACGGTTTCTTGGTGCACTTTATGAAAATTGTTGTTACTGCTTGCCAAATTTCTTAAATCATGACACACTTCATGCTATGTTTTTGGGATGACAAATAAGGCCATATGCTTGACACACAATGTCATTAACCAAACATAACAGAATACATTTGTGGTGAATTTAAATTTGTTAGGCCATGTTATCCCCATGTGTTGTTTCATATTAGTTTCATGTCAATAACTATGCAAGTTTTACTTGAAATTGATGTTTTTCTTTTGTTTACTTTGCAAAAAAATGTAGAAAACTCGCCACTTGCTTGTTGGTGGCAATGCAGCGTGTTTGTACCATGTCATGACTCTTTACTTTGGCAACTACATTTGATATTTTCGTCTACTTATTGCATTCAAGAATTGAGATGATTAAAACAGATGTATGGCCATCCACTACTTTGAATGAAAAAGCTTCATTGCTTTGTTCATAAACATACAAATAACTTTCTGCTTCTTTTATCACTAAATATCACCTTTTGAGTGATTCTCCATCCCATTTACATATATTGCATTATGTTAACTAGTAAGGACACATGTGCGATGCACATGATTGAATTTTTACTCATCCAATAATACTAAATTTGAAAGCCATGATTTTGTTTTTCTAAAACAAAAATTTACCATTCTGATTTGTACTCGTTACGTAGATAATTGAAAGAGCTTTTCAAATATATAAATTTTTAAAAAATCCGGTATATATTTTGAAAGATATTAAAATTTTAGAATTTTTGATCTATTTTTAAAACAATGGTAATTATGTAAATATATAGAAAATAGTGATAACTAATTACTCCCTCCGTCCCACATATATAGGCGGAGGGAGACAATCTCTTAGATTAAGAAAATTATATTGGATTCATAATTTCCCATACCTTTTCTTGTTTTACCCCTTGTCCTATTCCTACTACTAGTTTCCATGCACAATAAATAAAGGTATTTAGGAGAAAATTTATTTTGAAACTTGGACTCCGCGTATCTAGTGGGACAAATAAAAATCAAAATTCCGCCTATATAATAGGGACGGAGGGAGTAATTTAGGGGTATGCTACCAAAAAAGCTCTTTTCTTTATATTAATATAAGATTATAAAAGATTCCTAGATGATTACGGAGTGTAATTAACAACTTGATTATCTTTAGCAGTGTTGAGATCTCTTCATTTCAATTGCACTTTGTAGTACAATCTACAAATGATTGAAGAATAAGAACCATAACCCACAAATGATACATCTCACTGCTTTTATGTTATTCCAAATCTGGGTTGCACGGACGCGGACGCGGCGACGCGGACACGACAGGACACTGACGCGGACACGAGGCCAATATTGCAGCGTCCCAGTGCAAATTTTAGCGTCAGCGTCAGCGTCCGAGCGCGTCGGACGCGGACACGGGGACAATATTGCAGCGTCCGTGCAACCCAGTTCCAAATCCATTACAGAATATATTTTGCAACGAGGTGTGCCTGCAAAAGTTTTTTCTTCCTTTTTTCACCCATAAAAAGGAGATGCATTAGGCCTTTGAATATCCAAATGACTGTTTTTCCCAAACCAGTGCAACTTGCTTTGTTTGCCTCTCATTATCTCCCACTCTTTGTCATTGATTCTCATGTCTATCTCTTAATATTCCATACTACCCCATTGTCTTCATAGATATTGGTTTAGGGAAAAAACTAAGATTGACATCGATCTTATATAGAGACAATACATAAATCTTGTCTAAATTTGGAATAATTAGTCTCGGTATCATATCTACGCATTTCATCGATAGGTCGACCTCACCGCCTTAGACATCTATTTTGTCGAGAGAAACTGAATCAATTCATCGCGTATTTGCTTTATTCCGATTGTCCCATATTCGTTTCACCGTACCATATCATGCATTACACCACAACTATACTGATCAAGAAAAGCTAAAGTTCACATTTGAATTACACTACTCGGTCATACACGACATTAATTATAATAGGTGCCTGGGCTAATTTCGGATGTTGCTTGTTAGCACACTCCTGTTGCATGGCTTTATGCCTAATTTCAAATATAAACTAGAGAGGTTGTTCTTAAAAAGAAGATTTAGTGTGGAAAAAAATGGAAAAGGAAAAGAAGCTGGTACAATTCTAGCCTGAATGGCCATTTTAAAAGTTACAAAGATATATGGAATTTGTATTTGTCTCTGTAAAAAAGAACATATGTACGTTTGATCACGAGAAAGGGAGATAATATATTCCTCCGACTATATGCCCATTCAGTTGCGGTTTTGAATCTTTTGATCTTGTTTTGATATGTAAAATCATAATCTTTTAGCCTTCTCCATGAAGCTAGCTAGTTCTATCTCTGCTCATGGTTTGAACTTTGAACTTTGAACACAAGTACTTGTCTTTTGTCTGTCGATTGAAGAAAAAACAAACAAATTAATGTGGTCAAGTACATCTGGTTTGACACCTAAAAACACCAATTTTTCGTGTGGAAAAAAAACGATTCTAGAAACAAAGAATATAAGGTAAGCCTCCATAGGCATAGTTGTTAGCCTCAAATGCATAGTTGTTAGCCTCCATAAGCATAGTTTTGTTGATACCGTAATGTGGAAAAAATAGCCTCCAAGGAAGGCATAGTTCTCTTCTTCTCTTTTCTATAAGCTCATAAATAGGCATTTGTTCTTGATTGTATCATTTGTAATCATCCAAAAATATCAAAAACATTGTAAATGTTATCTAAATGAAAACTCATTCAATGAAACTTGTGGAATATTTTGTACCAGATTGTATTCCAATTTTTCGTGTGGAGTTATGTAGTGTTAGAATAACCTCTAAACATGTTCTAAACATGTAGATTATTCTAGAAACAAAGAATATAAGGTAAGCCTCCATAGGCATAGTTGTTAGCCTCCAAATGCATAGTTGTTAGCCTCCATAAGCATAGTTGTTAGCCTCCAAAGGCATAGTTCTCTTCTTCTCTTTGTAAGCCTATAAATAGGCATTTGTAGTATCATTTGTAATCATCCAAAAATATCAAAAACATTGTATTAATGTTATCTAAATGAAAACTCATTCAATGAAACTCTTTGTTTTGATTCAATCTTGATATGGTATCAGAGCAAGGAGAAGGATCCTTGTATCTAGTGTTGAAACTTCTGCAATGGCAACCCGTCGTCAATACAACATTAAACATAAGTCTGTCACCTGCACTCATTGTAGTAAACGTGGTCATACCAAAGACAACTGCTTTAAGATTATCGGGTATCAGATTGGTGGGATAAATGCGATCCCAAGAAAAAGAATTCATTATGACAACACATGTGGTTAGTAATCTAACCTCCGCTATGGAAACAACCAATGGTAAGGTTTTTAATATTTCGCAAGTTGTTCCTAATAGCTCATGGATAATTGATTCGGGTTGCACAGACCCATATGACTTTTGATTCCAGATGGTTTCTCCTCTTAAAACATCCATACACAACTCTGTTTGCACACAGATGGATCTTTGGCTCCGATGAATTGGAGAACAATCATTAAATCTTACGGATACATTGAGTCTAGATTCCGTTTTAGTCGTTCCCTCTCTAAATTATAATCTATTATCGGTTCCCAAATTACTAAAGTCTTAAATTGTGTTGTTATCTTTTGGCCTAATTCTTGTGTGTTTAAGGACATTCGAACACGGCGGACGATTGGATCTGGGGTTAGAAGAGGAAAGCTATACTATCTAGATTTGGAGTCAAAAATTTCAGAAATATTATCTAACGCTTTAGTTGTGAATGGTACTCAGGGGGAGAAGGAGAAATCACAAATTTGGTTATGGCATAGACGGTTAGGGCATGCTTCTTTTGGCTACTTAAGAAAGCTATTTCCTAGTCTATTTTCAAAGATTGATGTTTCTAGTTTTCAATGTGAAGAATGTGAACTAGCTAAAAGCCATCGTACTTCGTTTCCATCAAGTTTAAATAAAAGTCCTATTTTATTCATGATTATTCATTCTGATGTTTGGGGGCCGTCTAAAGTTAACACTCTTGGAAGCGCACGATGGTTCGTCACCTTTATTGATGATTGCACTAGGATGACATGGGTTTGCTTGATGAAATCAAAAGATGAAGTGAATAATTTATTTCAGAGGTTTCACAAAGTAGTCAACACACAATACAATACAAAGATTCAAGTTCTTCGAAGTGACAACGGAGGCGAATATTTAAGTACTGATTTTCAGCATTATTTAAAAGAATGTGGTATTGTTCATCGCACAACTTGTCCTAATACTCCTCAACAGAATGGGGTAGCTGAAAGGAAAAACCGTCACTTGCTTGAAGTTGTGCGCGCTTCATTAATATCAGCTCATATGCCGTTAACTTATTGGGGTGAAGCTCTTGCCTCTGCAGCATATGTGATCAACCGTACACCTTCCAAAGACTATCATTTTTCAGACACCTTTTCAAGCTCTCAGTGAGGCAACAGTTTCACCAACAGTTCCAAACTTGCCTCCACGCATATTTGGTTGTGTAGTATTTGTGCACTTACACAAGAACCAACGGAGCAAGTTATCTCCCGAGCTTTAAGATGTGTCTTCGTAGGATATGCTTGCAAGTCGAAAGGATATAGGTGCTACCATCCTCCAACTAAACAAATGTACATCACATTGGATGTTAAGTTTCACGAACACGTGATGTATTACTCAAGTCTGAACTTCAGGGGAGTATGTAAAAGAAATTCGGACTCTTGACTATGAAGAAGACATAATCGAAGAAGATGTTGTTCTTGAAATTCCAAAAGAACAAAGTTAGTGGGAAGAAATTAACACAGATAATGAAATTGAAGCTATAAATGAAGTTGAAGAAGATAATGCATATAGATCAAAGATAATGCAGATGAAGTTGAAGAAGATAATGATAGATCACCAACCCAAATCCAACCGTTATTGAAGATGTTCTTGAACCTGCAAAGAAACAATTGCCAGAACGTCGAATAGAGGTATCCCTAAATCTATGTATGAACCTGATATTTCATCAAAAGCTAAATATCCCATGAGTAATTATATATCTAATCACCGTCTGACCGAATCAAATAAGTCATTTGTGAATCAATTATCTACTCGTAGTTATTCCTAACAGCGTGCAGGAAGCATTATCGATCCGAAATGGAGGGAAGCTATGATCGATGAGATGAAATCCTTACAAGAAAATAATACTTGGGACATGGTTGAATGTCCAGAAGGAAAGAAAGTCGTGGTATGTCGCTGGTTTTTACAATCAAATACAAGGCAAATGGTGAAATTGAACGCTTTAAGGCAAGATTGGTTGCTAAAGGGTATAGCCAGACTTATGGTGTAGATTATAATGAGACATTCGCACTTTGTAGCTAAAATGAATACAAGTGCGAGTCTTGTTGTCTCTTGCTGCAAATTTGGGTTGGCCATTGCAACAGGTTTGATGTCAAGAACGCCTTTTTACATGGAGATTTGTCCGAAGAAGTGTATATGCGACTTCCACCAGGAATGATGGAGTCGAGTTGCATAACGGAAAAGTTTGCAGGAGTTAAACAAGTCATTGTATGGTCTGAAACAATCTCCGAGAGCGTGGTTTGGAAGATTTACCAAGTCTATGAGAGCATTTGGTTATCGTCGAGCAAATTCAGATCATACTTTATTCTTAAAGAAAAATCGAGGTAAGATTACAGCTTTAATCATATATGTAGATGACATGATAGTTACAGGAGATGATCCAGAAGAAAGAAAGGCTCTCCAAAATTATTTATCAAGTGAATTTCAGATGAAGGATCTTGCTTCTTTAAAATACTTCCTTGGAATTGAAGTATCTCGATCAACGAAGGAATATTCTTGTCACAAAGAAAATATGCCCTTGATTTGTTGGAGGAAACAGTATGACAAAGATGTCAACTTTGTAGATACACCAATGAGAGCCAGGTTTGAAATTATGTTCGGATGGCAACCAAGTACCTGTTGATAAAGGAAGATACCAAAGGCTCGTGGGTAGACTAATGTACTTGGCACATACAAGACCCGATCTTGCATATGCATTGAGTATTGTTAGTCAATTCATGCATAATCCTGGAGAAACACATATGAATGCGGTAATGCGAATCCTAAGATACCTGAAGTCTGCTCCAGAAAAGGGATCTTGTTTAAGAAAGGTCAAGACTTCAAAAGTATGGAGGCATATCTGATTCTGACTATGGTGGGTCATGTGATGATATGAGGTCTACTTCAGGATATTTTACCTTCGTTGGGGGTAATCTTGTTACATGGAGAAGCAAAAAACAAGGAGTTGTTTCACGATCAAGTGCAGAGGCTGAATGGCGAGGTATGGCGCTGGGTATCTGCGAAGTTCTGTGGTTAAAACGTCTGCTAACTGAATTGGGGTATCCTCCTAGGAAACCAATTCGTTTGTACTGCGATAACAAAGTGGCGTGTGATATTGCACACAATCCAGTTCATCATGATCGCACAAAACATGTGGATATAGATAGGTTCTTCATTAAAGAGAAGTTGGATAATGGGATCGTGGAGTTACCTAGAATTAGATCGGAAGAACAGGTAGCTGATATTCTAACTAAAACATTTCTGAAGTTTGTTGGCAAGCTAGGCATGAGCGACATATATGCACCAGCTTGAGGGGGAGTGTTAGAATTACCTCTAAACATGTTCTAAACATGTAGATTATTCTAGAAACAAAGAATATAAGGTAAGCCTCCATAGGCATAGTTGTTAGCCTCCAAATGCATAGTTGTTAGCCTCCATAAGCATAGTTGTTAGCCTCCAAAGGCATAGTTCTCTTCTTCTCTTTGTAAGCCTATAAATAGGCATTTGTAGTATCATTTGTAATCATCCAAAAATATCAAAAACATTGTATTAATGTTATCTAAATGAAAACTCATTCAATGAAACTCTTTGTTTTGATTCAATCTTGATATGTAGTTGGGCATGTTGTTGGTTGTTATGCTTTAGACTTTAGAGATCTTGGCTAAATCCAGTACTTAGCTCCCCCCCCCGCATTTCTTTTTTTCTTTAACTAAGAATATCACTAGGATTATGAGAATGTTATAAGATTTGATTTTGTGTTAACAATGTAAAAGTTCAAACTCTTTCTCATTTCATTCGCCAGAGTATGCTAGCGTGCATCATTGCTTTATCATTGCAGGTTATTAATCATCACACCATATCGATCATTAACATTGTCATCTATACGTAATCCCCCATTCAAGACATGTATTGTGCAATTATTTGCAATTAGCTCTATACTTATCCTATATTGTGGTTGACAAATCTATCTTAATCTACAACATTATGACACAACACATGTTTTGCTTTTAAGCACCTTTTGGTCAATGTGAACTCATGAAAAATCAAGCCTTTTTTTCGTATGCAAAACATAGAAACTTAAATTTGGTTTGCTTAGTTAGTTGATATTATTGTCCAAACCTGAGAACTAACATGGAATTATGGTATCATTATCAAAAGCTAAAATAGAGTTTGGCATGTTAAAAGGGAATCCTTTATCTTTCCTAACTTCTTTCCTTGAACTTTTGAGGGTTTTTGCCAAAGTAATGAAGAGATAATTGTAGTTGAGTGTTCAAACTAGAATTGGGAATACTTAAGCTTTAATTAAGGCAGAAATGTTGAACTCAAGGCCTAATAGGGGGGAAGGTTCATTGAGACCACCACCTTTGCCTATAAATTTGAAACTCATGTTTGATGAAGCAATAAGTGTGTACAAGTAATAGACTAGTAGCATTACTATATGCATTTAATTTCATACCATCTTTATCTAAAGCTTGTTGTGGAGATATTTGGCAATGCAGAAAGGGACTACTTAGCGGCAATGCAAAGAGGGGTTACTTAGGAGATATGGAGTGAATCATAACACAACCCCCGTTAAAGTATAACAATGTATATCACTTATTCTCCTTTTAAGCTTGTATGTTTATATCATTTATATATTAGATGATGATCGGAAAATGATATTATTTTCTTGTTCGATTCTTTCATGTCAGTTATCCGAAATGTATCACACGGTGATGATGATTTTTTTCCGGGTATTCTTCAGTAGCATATCCGAATCCAGTACCCTTGCGGCTTTACCTTATGAGGATTCCACATTCCAATATAGTAAGAATCACCTCGTGCATGAACCCCCAATCGTTCTTTGAAGCAACAGATATAATTAGTTTAATCACAAAACCCTGCGCTCTTATATTCTACAAACCACTAAATTGTGGGGCATGACTGTGAATGGGACGGGTTATATGACCATGTGTATGCTCTTAGATGTCTTTGAGTATTTTCTTATACAAAATTGCAGGTCATCAAATGACTAGCAATTGGAATTCTGAGTGATTCCATGCTCATTGCAGCCATTGCGGAATCAAGACTGTCATTTGAGTACATTATAATAGAAGTATTTGGAATGTCTTTACTCTTCCTCGTGGTTCTTGAAAATCTAGGCCTTAACGTTGGCATTTAGATGAAGTAGGTTAATTTGGTAGGATTTAGTTTAGAATCTTCTTATCAAACTCCAGTGGTGTGCCAATTTGAGTTTGGACCTCTGTACAAAATCCCAAGTTGTCGAAAAATCTGTAAAACTAATCAACCCCAAGATTACTAAGGGTATTGCATTTTCTCCAAGCCAGGTAGCTCAAACCAACATTTTGGTTAAAGTTTGAACTTGTGGATTAGGCCTTGGACTCAGTTGAAAAGTGTTGAAAGAGAAGAGATCGTTTGACACTCTCTCTAAATTGTATTTGATAAAAAGTTTTTCATTACATACTCAAACACACAGAGTATGTGTTTATAAACTTTGAACTCTGTTGACCACCTGAACCGGTAACCAACGTACACATGACCTGCTACAGACAGTTACAAATACTCACACACTTACACATCACATGACTCATAACATTCAGTGAAGAAACTCTGCACACACTCACTGAATGTCCTGTGAAGATACTCTTCACAAGACTACATTCTAACACCCCCCGCAAGACCAGAGTTTATGCAGGAGCAGAGACACTGAGCTTGAAATGCAGCATAGAAAAATGCTTGGTAGACAAACCTTTAATAAGAATATCTGCAATTTGTTCTCTGGTGGATAAAAAGCGGACTTCCAAGGACTTAGCTGCAACCAGTTCTCTGACATAGTGCAATGCTATCTCAATATGCTTCATTCTGTTATGAAAAATAGGATTGGCTGTTAAGTAAGTAGCAACCATATTATCACACCATAGCACAGGTCTTGTAGAACACTGAAATTTGATTTCAGAGAGGAGAGATTGAACCCAAATAATTTCTGAAGTGACATCAGCTAGAGCCTGATACTCTGCCTTTGTACTAGATATGGAGACTGTTTTCTTCTTTCTAGAGCACCAAGAAATTAAGTTAGGTCCCAAAAATATGGCCATGCCACTGGTGGACCTTCTGTCTGAGGTATCACCAGCCCAGTCAGCATCAGAGTATGCCTGTAACTGTAGGGAAGAAGACTTTCGAAACTGCAGACCAAAGGACAAAGTGCCTTGAAGATATCTGAGAATCCTTTTCACAGCAATCCAATGAGCTTCAGTAGGAGCATGCATGAATTGACAAGCTTTGTTAAATGCAAAAGCTATGTCAGGTCTTGTAATAGTTGCATATTGAAGAGCTCCAACAGTACTTCTGTATAAAACAACATCTTCAAATAAGGGTGACTGCTCAGTTGATTGTGGCTTAGAATATGGTGTGTCACTGGGTTTGCAGACACTCATCTTAGTTTTAGAGAGTAAATTAGATATGTACTAAGTTTGACTAAGATGAATACCTCCTGAAGTATGAATAGCTTGAATGCCCAAGAAAAAATGAAGTTCCCCCAAATCTTTGATAGAAAATTCATTGTTCATGGCTGTAATCAAAGAATTGATAGTAGAAGGACAGCTACCAGTGATCAATATATCATCCACATAGATAAGAAGATAAACTATATGAGAAGCAGTCACTCTGTAAAATAATGAGGTGTCAATCTTGGATGATTGAAAACCATTCTGAAGCAAGAACTTGCTGAGTCTCTCAAACCAAGCTCTAGGATCCTGTTTGAGGCCATAGAGAGCCTTGTGAAGTTTGCAGACATGATGAGGAAAAACTTTATCAGAGTAGCCTGGAGGTTGCACCATGAAAACTTCTTCAGATAAATGTCCATGTAAAATGGAATTCTTGACATCCAATTGTTTAACTTTCCAACTTTTGTAAAGTGCTATAGACAAAATTGTTCTCACTGTAGTGGGCTTCACAACTGGACTAAAATTATCTTGATAGTCAATGCCTTCTATTTGATTGTAACCCTTGGCTACTAGTCGAGATTTGTATCTCTCAATAGTGCCATCTACATTTCTTTTGATTCTAAAAATCCATTTACACCCAATAACATTATTTGCATCAGTAGAAGTAACTAACCTCCAAGTGCCATTTTGAATCAATGCATTAATTTCTTCATCCATTGCTTCTCTCCATTTTGGATCCTTACATGCTTCAGTATAGCAAGTTTGGACTGTGATGTATTCACAAACAGATTGTACCTCAGAAGCATACACTTTAGGTTTGAATACACCCTTTTTACTTCTAGTTTGCATAGGATGATCATTAGTAGGACCTGAAGAAGATGAAGCAATAGACACAACTGATGGAGGAAGTTCTTGAATATCAGTTACTGGAGTAGATACTTCATTAGAAATAGTTGGTGCAGAGATAGGAGCTTATGAAGGTACAATAGACATACTTGATAGAGTTGCAGAAGTAGAATCTTGAGATAGAAGGGAATGCAGTCTCCTCAAAAACAACATCTCTTGAAATGATGATCTTGTTAGTTTGCATATTTAAGCATCTATACCCCTTGTGTAAATTACTATAACCCAGAAATATGCACTGCACAGACCTTGGTTGAAGTTTATGAGCATTGAAAGGTCTAATGCAGGGATAACATGCACATCCAAAAGTTTTGAGAAACTTATAATCTAGTTTTAAATTGAATAAACATTCCAAAGGAGAGACATTATGTAAGATTGAAGTTGGAAGTCTATTGATAAGAAAATTAGCAGTCTCAAAAGCATAGGACCAGTAGGAGGGTGGCAATGAATCATGAAATAATAGTGCTAAACCAATTTCTATTATGTGTCTATGTTTTCTCTCAGCTGTGCCATTTTGAGAATGAGCATGAGGACATGACACTCTGTGACCTATTTCACATGAATCAAGGTAAGTAGACACATTTCTATACTCACATCCCTAGTCTGACTGAACAAATTTTATATTTCTTGATAATAACTTTTCAACATGAGTCTTAAATTTGATGAATGTATGGAGAACTTCAAATTTGTATGCCAAAGGATATAACCAGGTAAATCTACTAAAAGCATCTATGAATGACACATAATATTTGTAGCCATTTATTGAACACAAAGGAGATACCCATACATCAGAGTGAATTAGATCTAAAGGACCATAGGCTTTGTTGTTAGACACTGTTGAGTAGGGAAAAGCATGACTCTTGGATAATTGACAGTCATGCCAAATAGTAGAAGATAAATGATCACTAATAACCTCATCAACTGCAGACAAAACATGCTTCAAAGTTTAATATGCTGGATGTCCCAATTTTTTGTGCCAACTTGAGATAGCAGAAGTATTGGAGGCAATGGCTTGTTTGAGTTGAGCTGCTGTGAATTCCAGATGATAAAGTCCATATTTAACAAGACCATGAAGTAGAACCTTGTGAGTAGACATATCCTTCACAAAGAAGTTATCAGGATAAAATTCAAAGAAACAGTTATTGTCCTTCGTAAATTGATGTACTGAGATCAAATTCTTAGTAATGGAAGGAACATGAAGCACATTGGACAGAACAAACTTTATAGAACCATTCTGAAAATTAGAAGAGACAATATGAGTTATGTGCAAACCTGAGCCATTTCCTACACACACTTGATCTGTCCCCTGGTACTCAGAATGTAAGTTGAGATTAGACAAATCATAGGTAAGATGATGTGTATCACCTGAGTCTGGAATCCATCTAGACTGAGAAGTAGAAGCACCAGAATTGGATGAAGAAGCACCAGGATGTGAAGTAAAAGTATCATCATTATACACATCATATGCTTCAAGTTCTGGACACCAGAATTCTTCATAGTCATCACCAAAATAGTCATAGGAGGTGTTATAAGCTTGAGACATATAGTGGTCAGATGGTGCATATCTATAGTGACAAGTTGGAGCCAAATGTCCAAGTTTTTTGCAAATATGACAATCAGTAGATGGATTGAATCTCATAGCAGGTGGATAAAAATTAGTGGATGAATTAGATGGACCAAATCTACCACCACCATTAGACATTCTTCCACGAAAACCTCCTCTAAAATGACCACCTCGATTACCTCTAAAATTGCCAGATCTGTTAAATATTCCTCTAGATGGATATGAGTTCCATTGGTTTGATACAGGAGAATAATTGTGAGGATAATCATATGACTGTGTGTAGTGGTTAACATTAGGATTATTAGAACTTCTGAATTGATTTCCAAAATTAGGAGAAGAATGAACCTGATGTTGTTGAGAGACATTAGCAGAAGCAGCAGTGATATCAACATTGGATTCAACATTCATCCTTGATTCCTCAGATAGAAGTAGTCTTAGTAACTCTGAAGAAGTAATGAGGTTCTCAGTCTTGAGTTGTTGAGTACATATTGATGTTTTGAAAGAATTGAACTCAGTAGGTAAGCCCTGTAGAATATGGAGAACAAGATCTTCATCACTAATTGGATGATTTATCTGTGAAAGTTGATGAGCAATGGATCTTGCTTTGTTGAAGTAAGTTAACATCGAATCATAACTATTCTTCAATGTAAGGAGATCATATTTTAATTGCATCAATATCGATTTGCTAGAAGCATTGTAATTGTATTCGAGATGAGTCCAAACTTCATGAGAAAAGTTGCAATCAACCACCTGAGAATGAATTTCTTCGGTGCAAGATGTGAATAACCAAGAGATAATAGATTGGTCTTGATTTACCCAGTAAGTGTACACAGGATTTCGAACAAAATCATTATCTGGATCAGAATCAACAAAATCAGGTGCTTCAATAATTTTGATACCTTCAGTAGATGTTCGTCGGTAATACTTTGATGGACAAAGAAAGAATCCATCAACAAATTTGAATAGATCATAACTACGAAGAAGTGGTACGATTTGTTATTTCCAAAGATTATAATTCGTGTTTGATAATTTGGAAGGTGTTTTGAAAGTCATAGAAACATGTTGAATGATTCTGCCATTGTTGATAAGGAAGAAAATAGAAATTGTTGATGAAATTAGGGTTTACAGGGCTCTGATACCATGTTGAAAGAGGAGATTGTTTGACACTCTCTCTAAATTGTATTTGATAAAAGTTTTTCATTACAGACTCAAACACACAGAGTATGCGTTTATAAAATTTAAACTCTGTTGACCACCTGAACCGGTAACCAACGTACACATGACCTGCTACAGACAGTTACAACTACTCACACACTTACACAACACATGACTCATGACATTCAGTGAAGAAACTCTGCACACACTCACTGAATGTCCTGTGAAGATACTCTTCACAGGACTACATTCTAACAAAAAGAAAATACTCGGGCTAAAGCCTCCGGTGTTACAAATTCAGAAGCCTAATATTTAATTTCTAAAACAAAAAAGAAAAACCTTCAAATCATCATATCCTTAAACATAGTAGAGTTTGGAGTCTGGAGATTGGACTGTACATGATGTACTTTCATTCACTCACTTGTTACAAAGTTTGGGGGAAATGATCTATATGGACACTACAACACTGAACACCTCATGTTATAGGGCACAACAGTTTTTCGATTATGAGTGATCCTGCATATATATATATATATATAGAATTAACCAGCATAGGCAATTAGATCCATGGTAGATTTCACGAGATCTCTCTATAGATGAATGAAGTGCAATTCCACTGCCTGAGTCCACTAGAATATTGTCATCCCTTCTTCTACACAGAACAACGTTCTATCTCTTTTTATCTAACGTGCAACATTGCTCTAAGAGTCTCCCACATTTCCCAAAATCGCTCCACTGCTGTGCCAAGTAGAAATGCGCCCCTCATTCAGAGTATAACTGAGTGAGAAAATGAGCTAAAACTATCCAACCATTATCCCGTATACATTTCTTGCAACATGCATACAACACTGCTAACAAAATAGTCAAATTTGGCTTAAACAGATCCGGCAATAGGATCACTGTAGCTAGTGTGGCACTTCCGTTTAGCAATCTACAAATCAGACAGGTGGTATTGTGTGTTGTTAAATTATTTGACAAGAACTAGGTGGTAT
The DNA here is from genome assembly GCA_023529315.1 of Papaver bracteatum. Taxonomy (NCBI): domain Eukaryota; kingdom Viridiplantae; phylum Streptophyta; class Magnoliopsida; order Ranunculales; family Papaveraceae; genus Papaver; species Papaver bracteatum. The sequence continues at coordinate 4,686,776 of JAJJWX010002605.1, read as the reverse complement.
TTGTCAAGCAGAACGATTATCATTTAAGGTCTGGCTTGACAAATACTTTGGCAATGCACTTTGTCACGTTGGGAATTGCCAGACCCCGCTCCGTACTAAGCCATTTACTCATTTTCAAATCGCGCCCCAGCTTACAAATCTATCTACCACATACCAAGTCTCTCTCATTGTTAAACTTGGTACAGATCCGTCTGAAAAAATGCTATACCTACCCGAAGCTGCTACGTACCCCCAAAACTCCTCCCCCAATAGGCGGCGCATCTCCCACTATTGATTTAGCAAGTGCTCCCACACCATGGAGAAAACAGGAGGCCACTTTATTAGTGAATTTGAGTGTGGGGAAGAGTTTTAGGGGGTCTCTAGAATTTTTGTAAGATCAAGCAAGAGAGAGGAGAGCACAACGCGGAAGCAAAAAAAAAAAACGATTACATTGATAATCAGTTTGGTGTACATTCTCTCATGGCTTAACAACCTACTTATAATCTCACAAACTTGACAATCACTCAAAGTACTTTCCTAATAAAATCAAAATCTAAATAAAGCACACTTCTAGAAACACAAAGAAACTCTAAATATAGTAAAACTCTAAAACAAGCAACCGACACAACTTGCTCTTCTAGTTAACTCGAACTTCCAAATATCGCACAGTGTGTTAACAACGTATGTTGATCCAACTTGACTGCGTCAAATGCAGAAGTTGATCCATTCGGACTGGATCAACATCATATGTTAATCCACGAACCAAATCACCATATCTTGGTTTAACTTCCAACATCCTCTCTTAAACCAAGATATCATTCAACGAGAATTTTGTGACCCTCTTCTTCCATTGATAAACATTTGCACGTCCTTGTCTTTTATCATTTTATATTCCTCTTCTTCCATTGATAAACGTTAACACGTTCTTGTCTTTTCTCATACCAGAATTTCGTCATCATTATCAAACTCAATTCACAAACCAATCTTCTAACTTAGCTAACAAACCAATCTTCTTCATTTGCTTAACGACAATCATCATACTTCTTTTCACATTCTTCATCACAGTGAAACACCATTCTTAACAAGCTAGAAACACCTCTTTGTGCTCTATTCAACTTGCTAACCAAACACAAAACCAAATTCTTTAGCCGAGCATTGTAGCTCATACACATCTCTTATTTACCTCCTTCACTCGCAGGATTTCCACACTCTTCAAATTCCACACTGGAATTTCTTCACAACTCTAGCCAAATCCCCACTGGGATTGCTTCACACAACTCTAGCCAAATCCCCACACTTGGAGATTCACTTCTCACGATCACAACCTTGTGACGTCTCTTCTCTTCAATCTCTCATCACCACCTGGTGATTACTTCTCTTTCTTCATAACATTGTTGTTATTTCTTATTCTCTTGTTCCAGTCATGCTATTTTTGCGAAACCTTCACACTTCTTTTCTTTCCAAGATTCTCTCACAATCTTTCTTTTGTTATGCTTCTGCCACAAGCAATAACTATCACAAAGTCTGCCACACTTTGTAAGATTTCCAAGTTTCTGCCACAAACTCTTCAACCTTCCAACATGTTTGAGCTTAAACTCTAACATGCCATCCTCCCTTAAGCTCAAACATCACCAGCATTCCTTGTCATTCTAAGTCTCTGAATTCGAACTCAACACCATCAAACTGTATCAGTCCTTCTCTCAACTGCAATACCAACTTTGATTTTTTTTTTTTTTTGATTTCGAATCCATGACCTAACCCTTCGAATCAACCACTCACCCAAAGCTTCTTACTTCAACCAACATCAAATATGCTTTCTGCAACACCTCTGCCAGAAAATTGTCACACATATTTACTGTTATAACCTTTTGTTACACTTACTGTAATACTTTCTACTGTTACGCTTCTGTAACAATTCGTCAGTAACACTTCTGTTTATAACTGTGACATCATTTTGTCACACTTGCCAGATGTTCCAGTTTCTGTCACACTTCTACCAGAAAATGTGATGTATTCTCCATCACTAACCAAACAAACACGTTTATTTTTTTATTTTTATTTTTTACAGCCAGCAATATTACCGGTTCTCACCTGATCTTAGGATCGTGAAACCCTAAATCTCCAGCAAACATCGCTCCATAACTCTGTCAACAACAATCTTTAATAGCAGATTTCACGGCTATCAGCTCTTCCCAATTCTCACGGACTTGAACCAAGTTACCGTAACCCAAAAGGTTTATCAATTGTTCATGGAAGCAACTTTGTCTAGCTTGGAACCAAACTCAATCTCAAACATAGTAGCTTCAAACTCTTCTGACCAAACCCTCAACAATACCATCAGGACTACATGGTCATCACCTTTCACGGCATAATAATCTCGGCAGATACAGTACCACCTGCAATCTACCTTCGTAGACAGACCATCATCAACTCTATTAACCTTCATCGGTCATCATCATTGCACAGTTCTCAGCTCGAGTACCTTCTTTTTCTTCTAGAACCTCACTAACAAACCTTTTGAATCAGCACCATCAGAATTATATTCATCGATGTTAACCTTTGGAAGCAACTCAGCACACAAGTAAGTCTCCTTGTTGAAGACCTAAATAAACTTTGTTTGAAGCAATAACTTCTGTCAGTGTTGGTTACGCCTTCTTCTCTTTTGTCAACCTTCATCTTTCATGGAGACAGCAATAAACACAGCAACACGTCTTGCAGACAACTTATTTCTTTCTTACGGAAACAACATCCAACACCGCTCCTTCACAGCTTCAAACTTTTTTCAAACTCTCAAACCCTAAAAGGAAAAACAATGGAACTTCTCTTCTTTCTCCTTCTCCTCTCTCTTCCACTCACCTTTCTCTGATACCAAATGTAAGATCGAGCAAGAGAGAGGAGAGCACAACGCGGAAGCAAAAATGATTACATTCATAATTAGTTTGGTGTACATTCTCTCATGGATTAACCGCCTATGTATAATCTCACAAACTTGACAATCACTCAAAGTACTTTCCTAATAAAATCAAACTCTAAATAAAGCATACATCTAGAAACACAAAAAAACTCTAAATATAGTAAAACTCTAAAACAAGCAACCGACATAACTTGCTCTTCTAGTTAACTCGAACTTCCAAATATCGCACAGTGTGTCAACAACGTATGTTGATCCAAATTAACATCGTCAACTACATTAATTGATCCATTCGGACTGGATCAATATCATATGTTGATCGACGAACCAAATCACCATATCTTGGTTTAACTTCCAACAATTTTCACTACCTAAACTCAAGTACAGGCTGTATAGCCATTTATAAGCCTTTTTTAAATAAAAAAAGAGAAGGCTGTTGCAAACGCAATCGCTACTCAACTACATCAATTTGGACTGTAGGGCTAGGAGCCCAGGAATAGTACCATGCACAACCACAACATTCAAGTACAAGACACTGTTTATACTTTATATCACTAATATCTATCGATCGGAGAGTTCGAAATAATTGCGACAGGTTGGACCTTTCCAATTTAAAGTGTTTAAACTCGTAGAATTAACTGCTAATTTAGCTAAACTAATAATCTGTAAACGAATTTTGATTTAAGCTTGGGTTTAGTTAATTTTCCTCTCTTGAATTCTAATGGAGGTAAGGTAGATAATCCTAGATTTGTTCTGCAAACAAATTTTATTGAAAATCAAGCTGATGATTGGTCATCTTTGTTCCCAACTAAGAAGAGTACTGAGGAGATTCCATTGATTTATGTCATAATGAAAGGAAAGAAAGCAATTTTTATCTCTTCTGAGATTCTCCATCAGAAGATTAAAGAATGTGAAGAACTAGCAATTATGTATTTCGTATGACTCAAACTTTCTTACTCAATAGTGAAAGAGACAGTAACCAAAGTGTGGAAGACAAAATTTGAGGTATTAATTACTCTTCATAGCAGTAATTCTTTTGTTTTCAAGTTTTTGAATTCTGAGGATAGGAATTTAGCTTTAGACCGTGGACTTTTTTCATTTCCAATAGCTTGGTTGTGGTTAGACCCTGGAGTCCCTTGATTGAGAACTCAATTGCTGAGATGAGATCCATTCCGGTGTGGATGTTGATTTACAACGTTCCTCTTCATCTCTGGAACAACATCGGCCTGAGTCCAATATCTAGTTTTATGGGAAAACAATTGAAGATGGATGACTGCACCATCAAAAAAACCATACTTTCATATGCAAGGGTTCTAGTTGGAATAGGGTTTGATTGGGAATACCCTAGCTACATCCCTTTGTGGATTGATGAAAATTTGTGATGAATCTCCCTGTGGAATATTAGTGGAAGCCACAAAAATGTAATCTTTGTTAATCATTTGTTCATTCCAACAACAAATGATCTTTGAAGAGAAATACAACTCATTGGACCCCTAAAAAACAGAATGCAGAGAATTTGAAAAATCCTCAGCATTCTTTTAAGGAATAAAATTTGGGAAAGATAAGTGGAAGTTCCATTGAGAACTCAGACCCCCACCTATTAATTTTGATTCTTCAATGGTTGGAGATGGAGTTTTAGATAAAACTACATCTAATAATGAAATTGAAGAACCTTTTATTGAAAGTAAGACATATGCTAGAAGAACAAGAGCTCAGACAAGAAGGGGAATCCAATAAGAAATCTAATCTCCTTTAGCGCTTTAGATTTTGAATCTAAAATTATTGATAAGAATAGATAAGAAGAATAAGAAAAAGAGGTAACTGAACAAGAAAAGGTTCTTGGTGAGTGGGTTTCTTATAAACGAAAGAAAGGCGCCAAAGAAGAAAAAAAAACACTTAAATGTGGAAAGTGCAAGCACCTGATTTTCTGATCCTGCCACTCCCCATAGATTTGAAACCCATAAAGGGTTTCATGGGTTCAAAGAAGAACGGGAGATAGGCACTTCCCAGTTAGTTTCAGAAGATTCAAATATAAGCATCGCAAAACCGTCATCATCCAAGCCAATTATAGAAATTGGTATCAAATCCAAAGGTACAAGCATGTTTCCGAATTGTTATCTTTTAAGTTTAAAAAAGACAAAACATCCTTTATTTAAAGATCCTAACAAAGTATATGCGGATAAACTAATGGAGTTTGGTTCTTTATGTGGCTTAGATTTCTCACCTCTAAAGAATAATCATGAAAAAATGTTTAATGATCTCGCAAAAAATCACGATGATTTAATTGTTTTTGACGAGTCTAACTAATTAACATTGAGCAGTGGTCTATAATGTGGTTTGCAACCTCACTTTAGCATTATTTTTGTTTTTTTTGTTATTTTTATGGGCTTTTCGCTTTTTATCAGTTGTATACGTCCACACACGGCCTATGTGCCTTATAAAATCTATTCTCTTTGATCGATCAATTTTTCTTTAGCTAAACTAATTGTCGCTCTGTTCTTTGTGACCTTAGTCAGGCTACCTAGCCATTTATAAGTCTTTTTTTTTTGATACAATCCGCTGGGTTAAGGAAACCCAAACCAAAACAAAAAAAGAAGGAAAAACCAGAGGAAAGATTACAACTTGAGCTTCTTCCTCCTCTTATAAACCTTATTTTCCTTATCCGCAGCGAGGATCTCCCGAAAATCTGGAGCTAGAGCATCATTCCTAATTTCCACCCAAGCACTAGCAGGATGGATTCATGCAAGTAAATCAATAGCTCTGTTTGTTTCTTTATAGCGGTGACTGACTTTCCAAGAGATAAACTTCCTCATTAGTACTGTGATTCTTCTCCAAACTTGTATAGCATTCCATGGTGGTTCAGGATTAGGAGTGGTAAACAACATATAAACTTCCATGGAGTCAATAGAAATATGAACTCTCAAAAAATCCTTCTTTAGAGCCAGAGTAAGACCCATTTCAACACCTTGAATCTCATGAACTAAAATAGAGATGGGATGAGAGCCTCCATAAGCTGCATCTAATAAATCTACCATATAATCCCTTATAACATCTCCAAAGCCTGCAGTTTGGTCTCTTTTTGAACCATCAGTATTTATCATTACCTCATTATCCAAGGGAAATAACCAGGATCAAGAAATATAGGCAGGGATAATGTAATTACAATTAATACTCCACCTACTTAATAACATTTTATTGTTCAGATTATCCTCCTCATTTTGAGTTGTCCCTGCCAGTTTAAACCTGATATCTTGAACCACCAACAAACTGACCTGGTCTTGAGAGTTATATTGATTGTTGAACACTCTGTTATTCTTTTCTCTCCAAATTTGGTAGATAAATCCATTGAAGACTAGCTTCTTAAGGACTGACTTACAAGAAGAACCCTTAAAATTCTGAGCACACCAGCTAATTTCTTCATCCCAAGTGGTAGATAAATTTCTCACATAAACTAGCTTCAGGATAAGACCCTCCCAAATACCAACAGAAAAAAAAAATCATAAAATAAATGTGCTTCAGTTTCTATAGCATCTCCACACAACACACAAGAAGCATTTTGGATAAGACCCCCCCCCCCCCCCCCCCCATTTAAGAAGTTTTCTCCTAGTTTTTAATCTTCCATGTAAATCAAGCCAAGTAATGAAAGATTGTCTTGGGATATGATTTTTAAACCAAACTAGATTTTCTCAAACATGCTTGTTATTATGAGTAGATATGGAAAAATAAGTATCTTTCATAGAGAACTGACCTGAGGAGCTAGTTGTCCAGATCATCTTGTCACTTTCTTGAACATTGAACTCAACAAAACAAATTTGTCTTACTGTATTCTGCACTTGATATTCCATAAAAGAAGGAAAATTCCATTCACCATTTGAGATAAATTCACCCACCATAGTAGACTCAGAAGCTCCAATTGTTGCAAGAGTGTCACGGTCAATCCAATCAATTAATTTACCTTTGTAATGCCAATTATCATTTAAAAAATTAGTATTGGCTCCATCACCAAGAACCACACCAATATATTGTTTTGCCAGGTCTCTATTATCTAAAATTTTTCTCTAGCACCAGCTGCAATCCTGTGGAGTTGAAATAGTCCAAAAGTCTTTATCTTTTATGAGATTACTGATGTAGTTTTAAGTTGTGGTAAGTAAATATTCGTTGCTCGGATTATTTTGAAGATTTGGTTTAAGATAAACTAAAGAAAAAAAACTATGACAAATTAAAATTTGATTTTTGTTTACCAAGGAGAGAAAATTCTAGGGTTTTGGATTCCACTACTTCCAATATTTGTAAACTCAATAATAGTTCCTTTGACAAATTACTCCTATTTTACTCAAAAAAATTTTCGAACTCAATCTCATGCTTTGGAAGATATAACATTACATGCTCTTTTTTTATGACTTTCGTCGCTATTCTAAGGCCTAATCCTCATTCGCTTATAAAAGAACGATACAAACTATCCAAAACAGTTTTTACGAAGCATGTAAAGAAGAGAGAATTTTTAGACAAATTAAAACACAATTTTGGAGTAAATATGCCAAAGAAATTAATTACTAAATATTACCCATCAAAAATAGTTTCCTCCAAAACCCTAGAGAATAGATTTAACTACTCATAGAATCAAAATTGAAGAAAATTTCATTAATATTCGGAAAACAGAAATTTTGAATATTCGGAAAACAGAAATTTTGTGGCCCTCTTGTGATGTCCGGAGAGATGGGTTGTTCCCTAATGGAATTTCAAGGCCGGATAAAGGGATCAAGTTATTGGGTGGTGCAGTCATCCTTGATATTGGGTTTGTGCAAGAACTTGCTATCCGTAGGGCAGAAAAGGCAGTGGATTTAGTGCAGGTTTTATCCAGGCTCTGTGATCCTCAGTGTGAATTTCTACTATTACGTGCTTGTAAGGGCATCTCCAAGTTGCTCTTTGGACTTCGTATTTTCTACCCGTAATATACTACAGCTGCGGTAGATATCTTTGATAGAGGCTTGAGAGAGGTGTTAGAGGGTATTGTGGTAAGTGGGGGTCCTTTTTTTGGGGAGCTCCAATGGAGGTTATCTACCCTACCTATTAGATATGGAGGCCTTGTTTTATACACTACTAAGGAGGCATCGCAATATGCTTTCCTAGCGTCTCGTGTACAATCTTGGGGCCTACAAGATCACATTTTAAGGGACAGCGGGGTTGAAGGCATGGATGACAATTTCTATAAGGCTTTGCATGCACTAAAAGTAACTCTTCATTACTATGACTTTAACAGCTTTACCAGTAAGGACACCGCCCCCCCAAAAGTACAGAGCAACCTGGCGAGTGCTCTTTTTGGTAAAGTAGTTAAGGACATTAATAGTGTTTATGAGCTTTCGGATATACATAAAGCGGTCTTTGGTTTCCTCCAAGCAGCGCATGCTCAGGATTTTCTTCTTGCTATTCCGATTGAGGGCCTTGGTCAGAAGATGTCACCTGTGGAGTATCGATCCATCCTTAAATACAGGTTAATAATTCCTTTGTACCCCTCTGATACACAGTGTAATGCTTGCATTACTGAATGTTTGGATTCGTTCGGGGATCATGCAGTCTACTGCAAGGTAGATCCTGGGTTTAAATATAGACATGATCATGTGAGGGATATGTTGTATCACATATTATGGAGATATAGTATCTCAGCAAAGAAAGAGGCGCAGGTCAACTTCTTGACTAACCCACTTGAAGGGAGATCTACACTTAGGCCAGCTGATGTTCTTATTTTTGGATGGGATAATGGTAAACATGCATGTGTTGACCTTACGGGTGTTTATCCATTAGTTGGTATTGGGCATGGGGATTTTACAATTGGACAGGCAGCCCCGAGAGCTGCCTCAGGTAAGACAACAAAGCATAAGAAAGCGTGTATTGATAATGGACATGCTTTTATTCCCTTTGATTTTGACACTTTTGGTTATTTAGCTCTGAAAGCGGTTGGAGTTCTCAAGAGAGTTCAGAAAGTCATGCATAGTAATGTCATGACTCCCCGTTCGATGGAGTTTGTTTTTAAAAGGATATGTTTTGCTATCCAAAAAGGGCTTGCAGCGCAGCTTGTTGCTCGCTTGCCTTCTATGTGAAAGACTATTTTCTCATTAATTCACCGGAAATCAATCATCTTCAATTAAAAAAAATAAAAATAATCATTGATCGATGTCGTAGGCGTCAAAAATAAATTACACTTTCTTACTACTCAAAATATAAATATAGCAAGGGCAAGAAAGGATCGTTCCCACAGAGAGGTCTAGGTTGTCGTTTGTTTTGGTTTCCTATAAGTAACTCCCACTGGTTTTTATGATTTTTATGCAAGTAATAAAAGTAAAAGCAAAACAAAGAAATAAACAAACACGCCAATCAAGGATATGAAATATTGGGTAAAGATTTCATCTTCAATTGTAAACAAGTTTTTGAATATATGAATAGAATTCGTATTTAATCTCGCTATCATCAAAAGCCCTAGAATACCTTATTGCAAGAATACTCCGTAAATTTCCTAAATTTATCAATACACACATTAGAGCTGCGTATGTGAATTCTACCTAAATAATAACCTAACGCCTTGCGCTAATTAAGTTCAATTCCTAGGAGCATTAAGTTTTGTGAAATAGACTAATCAATGCAATTGAAATACATTGCGCAAACAATTCGAACAAAGGTCAATTTCTACATATGATTACAAGGATGTATCACTACAAACTATAATCATATTATGCTACTCGTATTCAAGGTTATCTCTCGATGATGAACCCTAAATTAGCTATAGATATGGATGTATGTTCAATTAATCCTAGACTCAACTAAACAAATATTCAATCATATTGCAATACGTCAATCATGCAATTATTATAATCAGTAGAAAGTGAACGATGGTTTTGAGAGAAAACTAACTCATAAAGATCAAAACTTATATTCAAAATCCAACTACATCATTAACCAATAAGAAAACTTAGTTCATATTCATGGAGTTCATAACAAAACGCATAGAAGAAAGCATCATGTTCTAAACCCTAGAAAACAAAAGTAGCATCCTCTCCCTAATGGAGATATCTCCAGGTTTAGAGAAAGATTTTTCTATTTATAACCTTTAAGTCTTCATAATCTTCAAGTCCACCAAGCCCATGTGTGATAAATATGTCTCTAGAATTTTTGGGTCCAAAATTGGTCGCTGGATTTGATGATGTCATCGCCGGAATCCGGTAACCAGTCGCCGGAATTTGTCACCGGAAAATTATCTCCGTCCACTGAGCCATCCAAAACTGTCACCAGCAAGTGTATACTCCCGACATCTCAACTCTACTTCTCTGCAGTTCAAACATTCACAAAAATCATCTAACCCAACTTCTCATTTCTTGCGAAAACGTACCCAAAAGCGTGCCATGTAGCTCATATATCCGGCCGCCAACTCTTGTATCCAACACATACCCCCTTCGCGATTCAGTGAAATATTATGATTCCCACTTTCGGTTCTGAAATCCGACAACCAGAATAAGTTCCACCGACTCGCCATACTTGCTGCGTTTTCGCACAGTTTCTGCACTTTTGGTTGCGACATTTTATTTCACATCTCCTGATTCCAGCATCTCTTGCCTCTGCTTCAACTTGCAACTGCAAACTCAAACAAACCTATATGCTCAGCTCAATTCATATCATTTCCATCTTCACAACACCAAGACATCTGCACTTCTGCTACAACCATACTCAAGCCTCCATTATAATACCATTCAGCTCACCCTTGTAGCACCAGAAACCATTGCACCCTGCAATATCACCTCTACCTGTAATTGTTCTTCTATGCTCACAGAAAACCACCAGGCTAAAGCCCTACCAAATCTTCTCTTAAAGCAACAACAAACCTTGAACTGCACTGTGAACACCAATACCAGTAGTTACTCAACTCTGCAACATAACCAGATCCATTCTCTTCCTTGAAAATCACCAGCTCCACCTGCAATTCACAACACCAGAACATAAGCCTCAATACCAGCAACCTATCTCTGAGATCATCACTGACCATCCACCATCTTCAGTTCAATACATGCCAAGCCATTCATTCCACCACTGTATCGCCAACAGCTTATGTGCACTACCATTGCATTCGACTGCATTTCATAATCCCCCATAACTCAGAACCCACTGAACTGCAACCACCAGTGTACAGCTTCAACCATTCCTTATCACTCTATGTTGCAACACAATACAACCCAGATTTTATTCCTGACATTCCCAGCTTCAACAACTCATGTAGCTTGTAACCTCCACTTGCAACTCAGCTGTTAGTTCTGCCTTATTCAAATTAAATCACACCTCCAGCTCTCCTCATTCAATCACTCCAGGTCACCTCAGGCTCCTAACCAAATATACCTGTGTAAACCAACGACCATGGCTTCATTAAGTCCTTACCTGACTCAACTACAGGTTGAAATGGTGAAGAAAAACTCTATCAGGAAATTATTCGAACATCTTGTGTACACAATCTGGTAATGTTGTCATCAATCAAACAAACATCTTCTATACTCTCCATTTTCCCAACAAATCCAAATTCAAAGCAAACCCATTCATCCATAACAATCTTAAATACCAAATAATTCAGTTTCTCGTCCATTAATTACTCAAGTATCACCAGCAATAACATATTAGTTTCAACTCCATACTCGAGCTAAAAACCATACACTTGAGACTGCCATTTCCTTGACTGCTCTGAACCCCTACTCGATTCTGCCAAAATACACCCATAGACCCTTCACCAATCTTCTCAGCTGAAACTACTTCACATCCTCCTCTTAATCTCCATAATCAACATCACCATTCTTGTTCTGCTAATCTTACTTGCAGCTACGTGATCTGTGGATACTGACACTGCAATTTTGGTTCAGTGAACACAAATACTAGAGACGGGAAATGAAGAAAAGAGCTGAAATTGCCCGATGTAATTATCTGCTTGAACATTGTTTTCTAAAGGAGACCTAGTCTTCTTTTCCTTCAACTGTTTTCTCCACCAGCACATGTGTGCTTCCCTTGTGTGAAATCCACTCAAACCTTTTGGTCTAGAATCAAACACACTCTGTTCACTAAGCTGGTGCATCATAGTTCCTCCTTGCGCAACTTAGCCCGCTCCCAGTATCATTCACCTATGAATTGACCGTTTTTCCTTTTACACCTATTTCTCCCTCTTTTGCTCCAATGACTTCAAAACACCTATAGAACTGAATATAAACGTAATAATACATAATTCACAAGAAAACATAGCAAAGAAAGCATAAATACTAAATATAAAATTAGATGTTTTAGACACCTATCAAATTCCCCCACACTTAGACCTTGCTAGTCCTCGAGCAAATCAAACAAAATAATTCTAAAACATACATACAACTCCGTGTCGTCGAGGATACGGTTACTCTTAGCATGAATAACAGGCCTTTGAACCCCTAGGTGTCCCTAGTGGACGAGTTATAGTCTCGTGAAGGTTTACAAGAGGTCTACCTATAAAACATATATTTCCAACTCCATATACATGTGACAAATCTATGAACGAATCCAAAATGGCTATTAGAGGAGGTACCCTGATGCGTATCCAAATTAATATATATGTAAATTAAGCTTTACTCAGAAAGTTGAACAAACCACAATACTCGGAATCTGACTAACCATAATCACAATGAAAAGATTAAGAAGATGGATATAGAGGTAGATGTTTGCGAATGTTAACAAGTGATTGGTGTTTCCCATATCTGTCTGAAGGTCACCTCCAAGATGAACCTATGCATCCTATTGGATTGAGATACTGGTCTGAATTCTAGTGTCAACATACTGGCATATACAAGGGAACCAGCGGCCAACAATCTTAATTCTACATCAACTCAACTGGCATATACAAGGGAACCAGGAGTCGACTTTATTCAACACAATAATAATTTTTTTTTTCTCGACAACATGATTAGATCTTTTGGATCCAAGCGCATGCTTCTTTGTCAGTAAGTATGTGATAGTTTCCTTGGATCCTGCATTCCACGCTTGTTTAGGCGACGGAGACAGGAACAACGTTTCACACATACTACTATTCAAGTGTCTTTTTTATTCCGGTTGGTCTAATTGGTCGGTCTTTTTTTTCTTCTTTTTTTTAGCAACTCAATCACTCTATTTCATCCTAGCAGTAATAACATTTAGATGTTTAGTGACCCACCAAATCACTTAGAGAACAATAGATAAATATGGAAAAATAAAAATAGAACGTGATATGGTGACATTCCGAGATATGGTAACAACTATCATATTATTTCTAACACTTGAATAATTCTGTCCTTTTTAGTTAATGGGTTCCTCAACTCCTCCATCCAAGATGGTTCCATCCATTTAGATTGATAGTGTCATCCTAAAGGCACAAGTCTCTAGATTTCGGAGTTTATAAAGCAAAAAAAAAAAATCTATTTTTTTTATGAACACAAGGGAAAACTATCAAGGCTAAAAACTCTATATGAGAACACTCCCCCACACTTAAACTTTACATTGTCCTCAATGTAAATTGAATCTTCCAAAGAAAGTCAAGGTGGGAAATCCATAACATGATATATATACAAATGCATAATAAAAACGAATACTCCAACTCATAGATATTTATGAATAATAGAGGATAAACACTAAACAAGCTATTTAGTTGGTATCTAATCCCAACTCATCCAATATATACACCTCATCGTTAACAAAAAATTACATCTACTTAGAAAGGCTATTGTTTATTCTAAATTGTTCAAAACTCTCTAAAAGTTGGAGTTTTGATATGCAAATATCCAAAATAAGAAAATAAAGATAAAAGACTTAAAAAATAAAAAGATAGAGATAGATACACAAAACCAGTGGGTTTCCTTCCATTTAGCGCTTGGTTTAAAGTTGTCAGCCCGATGCAAGACGAATTCTCCATACACCAATAATCGGAAAAGTTGGGGATCCACCCATAGCACCTGTTTTTCAAACACTATCTTCACACAAATATTAGTAATATAAAAAATAAACAAAGCTATTAACCTATAAAAGCTTCCCCCACACTTATTATTGTCCACACTTGGAAGTGCATAAAGAATATAGAAGTCGGGTACTTCCATGGTTTCTTGTTCCAAAACCTGCATAGTATGAGAATCTAATGTTTCTAATGGCGGATATCGAGAAACAAAGTCATCTAACAATGTTTTCGAAGCACATACATTCAAACCAATAAGAGGTAAAGGAGAAGAATCAATATGCAAAGGGTTAGACAAACCTCGCACAATCTCTTGTAGCACGGAATCCTCTTCATCCTTGAAAAACTCAAGTGAATTATTCACCTCTTGTATATCATGGTCCTCTATCAAACCTTGCAACCATTCTTCGTCCGTTTCTGCCTTAACCAAAATCTCGGCATCAATATCATTATTATAATCATATGCAAGCTCAATTGGGTCTTCCACAATATTGGTCATAATGGTCACATTCTCAACATACTCCTCTTTGTTGTAAGGCACATACTCCACTGCGGATTCAAGTCTCACCATAAGGAACTTTTTTAGAACACTCATTGCATCATCCTCAAGCTCTACCTTTTGAATAGGTTCTTGATAGTTATAAAGATCAATGCTTGAGTAAGCTATACTAGGGTCATCATATTCCTTTTCAACTTCACATTGCTTGCAAAAAGACTTCATTGTACACTCTTCGGGGATGTCACCATAAATTGGTTCAAGCGATGTACATTCATAGTCATCGTCACTATTATAGTTAACATAAGATTGGCTACCACTTCCAAAAGATTGGTTTTTCGCAGAATTTTGCATGTCCTCTTTGTATTCTTCAATGCCTTGTCTTAAATTGGAAACACCTTTTTGAAGCTCTTGGAGTGATCCATCCAAATTTTGGAAATAGCGTTCTATTTGTTGGTAAAACTCATTTGACAAGGAAAAAGTAGAGTTACTTACTTCAGTATTGCTAGGCCAATTATCTTCCCTTTGAATGGGTGAATGATCATAACTACGATCAGAAATTGGGCCAAACATATTATGAGCATATTCGGTCGATGAAACTGGTTCCATGCTTGGTTTTCTACAAACTGACTCCATGCTGACCATAAATTGTTGCATTTCATCTACCAAACTAGAGGAAATATGAATAGGAGCACAAGTATCATCCCCTCGTTGTGGTTGCTCACTTACATAACCACCATAAGAAGGTTGGAATGTAGGAGAACAACTAAAAGGGTACGTGGAGTATTGACCATAACCAAAGGATTGGTTCTGATTGTACTCCCCATAAGGGTGATAGTTGTCATATTGTTGAGGTTGAAAGCCGTATCCATTGTTTCAATATGCTCCTTCCATGTAACAATAAGTACTTGAAACAAGAGTTCTCAAACCAAAGTTAAAAACCAGAAAATAAGAAAAACAAAACTAAAAACAAGAAACAAAACTAAAAACAAAAAAAAATAAGAAACCAAAAACAAGTGACAACCACTGCCTCCCAGGCAACGGCGCCAAAATTTGATCGTTTTCGTAGGCATCAAAAATAAATTACACTTTCTTACTACTCAAAATATAAATATAGCAAGGGCAAGAAAGGATCGTTCCCACAAAGAGGTTTAGGTTGTCGTTTGTTTTGATTTCCTATAAGTAACTCCCACTGGTTTTTCTGATTTTTATGCAAGTAATAAAAGTAAAAGCAAAACAAAGAAATAAAAAAACACGCAAATCAAGGATATGAAATATTGGGTAAAGATTTTATCTTCAATTGTAAACAAGTTTTTGAAAATATGAATAGAATTTGTATTTAATCTCGCTATCATCAAAAGCCCTAGAATACCTTATTGAAAGAATACACTGTAAATTTCCTAAATTTATCAACACACACATTAGAGCTGCGTATATGAATTTTACCTAAAGAATAACCTAACGCCTTGCGCTAATTAAGTTCAATTCCTAGGAGCATTAAGTTTTGTGAAATAGACTAATCAATGCAATTGAAATACATTGCGCAAACAATTCGAACAAAGGTCAATTTCTACATATGATTACAAGGATGTATCACTACAAAGTATAATCATATCATGCTACTCACATTCAAGGTTATCGCTCGATGATGAACCCTAAATTAGCTATAGATATGGATGTATGTTCAATCAATTCTATACTCAACTAAACAAACATTCAATCATATTGTAATACGTCAATCATGCAATTATTATAATCAGTAGAAAGTGAATGATGGTTTTGAGAGAAAACTAACTCATAAATATTAAAACTTGTTTTCAAAATCCAACTACATCTTTAACCAATAAGAAAACTTAGTTCATATTCATGGAGTTCATAACAAAACGCATAGATGAAAGCATCATGTTCTAAACCCTAGAAAACAAAGGTAGCAGCCTCTCCCTAATGGAGATATCTCCAGGTTTAGAGAAAGATTTTTCTATTTATATGCTTTTCTCCCAAAATGATACTTTTCCAAAATTAGGTTAAGTCTTCATAATATTCAAGTCCACGTCCATCTACTAGTCCACCAAGCCCATGTGTGATAAATATGTCTTTGGAATTTTTGGGTGCCCAAAAGCGTGCCATGTAGCTCATATATCCGGCCCCAACTCTTGTATCCAACACATACCCCCTTCGCGATTCACTGAAATATTATGATCCCCACTTTTGGTTCTGAAATCCGAGAACCAAAACTAGTTCCACCGACTCGCCATACTTGCTGCGTTTTCGCACAGTTTCTGCACTTTTGGTTGCGATATTTTATTTCACATCTCCTGATTCCAGCATATCTTGCCTCTGATTCAACTTGCAACTGCAAACTTAAACCAAATCATATGCCCAGCTCAATTCATATCATTTCCATCTTCACAGCACCAAGCCATCTGCACTTCTGCTACAGCCATACTCAAGCCTCCATTACAATGCCATTCATCTCACCCTTGTAGCACCAGAACCCATTGCACCCTGCAATATTATCTCTACCTGTAATTGTTCTTCTATACTCACAGCAAACCACCAGGATCAATCCCTACCAAATCTTCTCTCAAAGCAATAACAAACCATGACCTGCACTGTGAACACCAATACCAGTAGTTACTCAGCTCTGCAACATAACCAGAGCCATTCTCTTCCTTGACAATCACCAGCTCCACCTGAAATTCACAACACCAGACATAAGCCTCAATACCAGCAACCCATATCTGAGATCATAATTGAACATCCACCATATTCAGTTCAACACATGCCCAGCCATTCATTCCACTACTGCATCGCCAACAGTTGATGTGCACTACCATTTCATTCGACTGCAGTTCATAATCCCTCATAACTCAGAACCCACAGAACTGCAACCACCAGTGTACAGCTTCAACCATTCCTTATCACTCTCTGTTGCAACACAATACAACCCAGATTCCATTCCTGACATTCCCAGCCTCAACAGCTCATGTAGCTTGTAACCTCCACTTGCAACTCAGCTGTTAGTTCTGCCTTATTCAAATTCAATCACACCTCCATCTCTCCTCATTCAATCACTCCAGGTCACCTCAGGCTCCTACCAAACATCCATGTGTAAACCAACGACCATGGCTTCATTAAGTCCTTACCTGACTCAACTACAGATTGAAATAGTAAAGAAAAACTCTATCAGGCAATTAATCGAACATCTTGTGTACACAATCTGGTAATGTTGTCATCAATCAAACAAACATCTTCTATACTCTCCATTTTCCCAGCAAATCCAAATTCAACGCAAACCCATTCATCCATAACAATCTTAAATACCAAATAATTCAGTTTCTCGTCCATTAATTACTCAAGTATCAGCAGCAATTACATATTAGTTTCAACTCCATACTCGAGCTAAAAACCATACACCTGAGACTGCCATTGCTTTGACGGATCTGAACCCCTGCTCGATTCTGCCAAAATACACCCATAGACCCTTAACCAATATTCTCAGCCAAAACTACTTCAATCCTCCTCTTAATCTCCATAATCAACAACACCATTCTTGTTCTGCTAATCTTACTTGCAGCTACGTGATCTGTGGATACTGACGCTGCAATTTTGGTTCAGTGAACACAAATACTAGAGACGGGAAATGAAGAAAAGAGCTGAAATTGCCCGATGTAATTATCTGCTTGAACATTGGTTTCTAAAGGAGACCTAGTCTTTTTTTCCTTCAACTGTTTTCTCCACCAGCACATGTGTGCTTCCCTTGTGTGAAATCCACTCAAAACTTGTGGTCTAGAATCAAACACACTCTGTTCACTCAGCTGGTGCATCATAGTTCCTCCTTGCGCAACCTAGCCCGCTCCAAATATCATTCGCCTATGAATTGACCTTTTTGCCTTTTACACCTATTTCTCCCTATTTTGATCCAATGACTTCAAAACGCCTACAGAACTGAAAATAAACATAATAATACATAATTCACAAGAAAACATATCAAAGAAAGCATAAATACTAAATATAAAATTAGGTGTTTTAGACACATATCAATCATTGTATTCAAAAATATGTAAATAAGCTTACAATGATTCTGCAGTAAACGATATAAGACTTCTTTTGTTGATAAACGATATTATGTTTCTGCTGTTGACTAACGATACTTTGTTTCTGCTATTGACTAACGATACTTTTCAGCGACTGTCTCTGACGGTTTAATGTTCTTGGTGTTCTTGAGTTTTGCAGCAGCAGGTGAACTTTCTGAAACTTCTTATTCTATGATTCTAAGTCTCTACTTTCTTCTCCAAGGTATCTGTATGCCCTCCTACAGCTCAATCCAAGGTTAACAAGGTCCTTGTAGCTCGAGAAAATCTCTTCTTTTTCTTCACGGCAAGCTACGACTTTTTCTCTTCTCAACTTCCTTGCTTATCAAAACTCTTCTTTTATAAACAGATACGAATAATATGAGGATATTATTCCCTATTTTGCACGTAGCACAATATTCCCGTAAACTCTTTGCGCCAAAAATATCACACGGAATATATTCTTTCCATGTTTCCTTCAATCCACGTAAACTTTCCTTGTTTCTCGATTCCAACTCATATACCACTCTTGTTAAGTCGTAACAGGATAATTTTAATCCATTTGACCGGTTGAATCTTAGTGTAACGTCCACATATTCTCAATAGAACCCGGAGTGTATTTCCGACTCTGTTTTCATCTCCGGTGATTATCCATCCCAATTTAATCAATTCCAAAGGACTTACCAACATTTTTTAGGTTAAATAGGTCCATTACAATTCAAAACACCGATTGAATCTCCTTCTAACTTGCTGAAAACTCGAACCCTAAATTTGCCTGCAACTGTCATGTTTTCCCGCCAAAACCCGTGAATTCTCTGTTTGCTTCACATCATCGTTCTAGCCAATTTTGTTCTATTCTAATGACCATACCAAGTTTGTTTAGGCTTAAAGAAGATACCCATTTAGTTTCAGCCATTGAATCTTAGTAGAACACCACTAATTTCCAAACCCTAGTTCTGTTGCTCTTTTTCCCGCCAAAATTCAAATTCAAAAGGTTGAAGATGAACTTCCCCTTATCCAACAGCGGTGTCCCCTTAGTAATTTGGGCTACATTTAGCAATTCTTAGGGTTGAGAATAGCAATTTGTGGGGTACAAAGATAACTTTTGGGCTGTATATAGTGAAAAACTCCTGGGTGACTTTATCGACTCTTCTGGGACATTTCTAGAGGTGCCTTTAACACTTTTCTGGGTGCTTTTAGTAGTTTCTCGAGCAGCCATCTCTTACCTCTCATATCCACTTCTTTTCTTTAATTTCATCACTAAGGTTGTCATGCCTTTCAGACATAACTTGCATCATTAAAGCCGACATCCCTTTCAGATAGAGATTAAGAAATAAAAGTAAATAATGAGAGATAATTCGCCTCCAACAGCAGTTTCACATGAAATGACACTTTAGCCCTTTTTAGCGACGTTTCTTCTTCTTTTTCTCCAAAGTACCTAAAACTCATAATTAAACATAAAATACATAATTTACATGAAATCATAGCAAAGAAAGCATAAACAATAGATAAATATCAAGGTGTTTTAGACACCTATCAAATTCCCCCACACTTAGACTTTGCTAGTCCTCGAGCAAATCAATCTAAACTTATTTTTAAAACATACAACTCCATCTCGTCGAGGATACAGTCGCACTTAGCACGTATACCAAGCCTTTAAACCCCTAGGTGGCCCTAGTGGCCGAGTTATAGTCTCGGAAAGGTTTAATAGAGGTGTACCTACAAAACCTTTTATTCCAAACCCTAGATATCTGTGAAGAACTCAGGAACGACACTAAAGAGTCTCCTTGGTTGGCCTACTTTCATTGGTTACAAGAGAAAGTACCCGAATGCGAGTCATATTCATATATATATATATATATATATATATAAGTGACAGAGTTCTATTCATAAAGTCGCACTATGGACATCAATAATCGGAATCACACAAATGAATAGATTAAGAAGATGGATTATAGAGATAGATAGTTCAAAACAATGTTGTCTAAGGTCTATGGTGTTTCCCATATCTATCTGAAGGCCTCCGCCAAGATGAACCTATGAATCCTAATGGATTGAGATACTGGTCTGGACTAATATCAACACATCTTGGCATATACAAGGGAATCAGCGGTCGATAATCCTAAATCTAGATCAACACAACTGGCATATACAAGGGAACCATCGATTGATTTTATTGCACCATAATAAACTTTTCATTTTTTTTTTTCATTTTTTTTTTGGACTGCATGATTTGATCTTTTGGATCCAAGCACATGCTTCTTGTCAGCAGATTACATGATAGTTCCCATGGATCCTGTGTTCCACGCTTGTTTAGGCGACGAAGATAGGGAAAACACACACATATTGCTATTCCCAAGTATCATATATATATTTTTTTATTTTTTATTTTTT
Organism: Papaver bracteatum; assembly: GCA_023529315.1. NCBI lineage: Eukaryota > Viridiplantae > Streptophyta > Magnoliopsida > Ranunculales > Papaveraceae > Papaver > Papaver bracteatum. The sequence goes on along the minus strand of JAJJWX010002605.1, from coordinate 4,665,954 downwards.
TAAAAATTTAATTTATTCCTTTTGGTCAGATTGGTGTGGTCTATTTATTATTTAGTAACTCAATCACTCTATTCCATCTGGCATTGGAAACAATTCGATATTTTGGGCCCCACCAAATCACTTAAAGAAACATATAATTTTTCAAATAAAATAAAAATAGAACGTAGTGTGATGATTCCATTCTAACACCTGAACTCTGTGTTTTTATGAATAGACTTTGTTATTGGGTTCGTTAACTCCTACAACCAAGATGTTTCCATCCACTTAGACTGGTTAGTGTCATCCTAAATTGGCACAAATTTCTAGGCTCTTAATTTTTATTTTTTTTATATAAATTAAAAAATAACTAAAAGTTTTTCCCTCACCCCCAAACTTAAATCTAACATTGTCCTCAATGTTTCAAATTAAAGTGCAGTACCAAAAATATAAGTAACAAGAGGAATAAAGAGGTAAGTCAGAAAGATAGTACATGGATGAAGCGTAGCAATCCTTCCATGGGAGCAAGAAAAAATAAATACAAAAATTCCACTAATGTACAACATGAGGATGGGTTGCCTCCCATAAACCGCTAAGTTTAGTGTCATCAGCCAGACTTTGTTACCCGTTAAAATTAATCCTGGTAGACATGATCTCTCAGCTCTGATTCTTCAATTGCATGACTGGGTAACTCCAAGAATGGTTTCAACCGTTGACCGTTGACCTTGATAGTTTCTCCGTTCTTAGGATATTCAACTTAAACTACACCATGAGGAAAAACAATTTTGACATAGTATGGTCCGGACCACCGTGACCTCAATTTACCAGGAAAAAGATGTAAACGAGAATTGTAAAGGAGAACTTTCTGACCTGGTTCAAATGTTTTTCGAATAATCGATTTATCATGAAATATTTTTATTTTCTCCTTGTAAATTTTCACACTCTGGTAAGAATCATTACGAATTTCTTCTAACTCATTGAGTTGCAGTCTACGGTTATGACCAACAGTAGATAGGTCAAAGTTTAGCCGTTTAATGGCCCAATAAGCTCGGTGTTCTAATTCTACAGGCAAGTGGCAGGCTTTACCAAATACAAGTCTATATGGAGACATCCCAAATGGATTTTTAAAAGCAGTTCGGTAAGCCCACAAAGATTCTACTGAGCGTAAATACCAATCCTTTCGGGTAGAGTTTACGGTCTTTACTAAAATTTGTTTAATCTGCCTATTAGACACTTCTACTTGGCCACAAGTTTGTGGGTGGTAAGGTGTAGAAAACTTATAGGTAATGGAGTATTTATTCATGAGAGTCTCAAAAGACTGGTTACAAATATGGGAACCTCCATCACTAATGATTGCTCTAGGCATACCAAATCGAGAGAAAATATTATCTCTAACAAACTTAATCACAACGTGGCGATCATTTGTCTTGGTAGCGATTGCTTCAACCCACTTAGACACGTATTCAACAACTAATAATATGTAATAGTTTCCATAAGAATTGACAAAAGGACCCATAAAATCTATACCCCACACATCAAATATTTCTATTATTAGTATATGACTAAGTGGCATCATATTACGTCGGGTCATCTTTCCTAACTTTTTATATCTATCACAACTTTGACAAAATATATGGGAGTCCTTAAACAGTGTTGTTCAATAAAGACTGGATTGCAAAACCTTCGCAGCCGTTTTCTTAGAACTAAAGTGACCCCTACAAGCTCCAGAATGACAAAAAGTCAGGACACTGGAGATTTCGTTGTTAGGAATACAACGACGGATGATCTGATCAGGACAATATTTGAATAAGTACGGATCATCCCAGAAAAAGTATTTAACCTCAGACAAGAATTTAGCTCTATCCTGTTTAGACCAATAGCCGAGCATTTGACCAGTTACCAAATAATTAACAATGTCTGCAAACCAAGGTAACAAAGAGATGGAAAATAATTGTTTATCAGGGAACGTGTCATGGATCGGTCTCTCATCATCTCTAGTCTCATTAAGGATACGGGATAAATGGTTAGCTACTACATTTTCAGACCCTTTCTTATCACGAATATCTAGAGTAAATTCTTGGAATAACAATACCCATCTAATCAGCCGAGGTTTGGAGTCCTTATTTGAAAGGAGATATTTGAGGGCGGCATGATCAGAATAGACTATGACCTTAGACCCTAGGAGATATGATCTAAATTTATCCAAAGCAAAAACGATGGCTAACATTTCTTTCTCAGTGGTTGTGTAGTTCAACTGAGCATCGTTTAGGGTCCTACTAGCATAATAAATCACACTAGGTGCTTTATCATGTCGTTGGCCAAGAACGGGACCAACCGCACAATCGGACGCATCACACATGAGTTCAAATGGGAGGTTCCAATTAGGTGGTTGGATGATAGGGGCAGAAGTCAACAATGATTTTAGCTTATCAAAAGCCGCAACACAGGCTTCATCAAATACAAAGGCAGTATCTTTATCAAGTAGATTCGACATAGGTAAGGAAATCTTGCTAAAGTCTTTGATGAAACGACGATAAAATCCATCATGGATAAGGAAAGATCTAACATCTGTTACATTCTTAGGTGGTCTTAATTTTGTTATTAGTTCAACCTTGGCTCTATCAACTTATATTCCCTTAGAGGACACTACATGTCCTAACACAATTCCCGATATAACCATAAAATTACACTTTTCCCAATTAAGAACTAAGTTCTTGTCTTTACAACGTTCTAGAACTAGTGTAAGGTGGTGCAAGCATTCATCGAAAGAGTTTCCAAAAACCGAAAAATCGTCCATAAACACCTCGAGAAATCGCTAGACCATGTCCGAAAAGATACTTAGCATGCAACGTTGGAATGTTGCGGGTGCATTACACAACCCAAAAGACATACGCCTGTAAGAAAAAGTACCAAATTGACATGTGAAGGTTGTTTTCTCTTGGTCCTCCGGGGTTATAGGGATTTGATTATAACCACAATATCCATCTAGGAAATAATAACGGCTCTTACCAGCTAATATTTCTAACATCTGGTCGATGAATGATAGAGGAAAGTGGTCTTTCCTAGATGCGGAGTTCATCTTACGGTAGTCTATACAAACTCTCCACCCGGTAGTAACACGGGTAGGGATCAATTCATTTTTTTCATTCGAACTACTGTAATCCTAGATTTCTTTGGGACAACCTGGACAGGACTGACCTATTTACTATCAGATATGGGGTATATGATACCCGCATCTAACAACTTGAGCACCTTATTGCGGATAACTTCTTTCATATTAGGATTCAAACGTCTCTGCATTTCTCTTGAGGTTTTGGCACCTTCTTCTAGGTAGATGTGGTCCATACAATCATCGGGACTAATTCCTTTCAAATCTGCTATAGTCCACCCTATAGCATCCTTGTGCTATCTAAGAACACTAACTAGTCTACTTTACTGACCGGGCTCTAAGTCAGAGACAATTATGACAGGAAGAGTATTTTCATTACCAAGAAATACATATTTCAGTGTATCTGGTAGCGGCTTTAATTCAAGAGTGGGTTCCTTAACTGATGATGGGAGAGATTTATCTATGGTTAGTGGAAAAGGTTATGGTTTAGGTTGCCATTTTACATAATTCATTACTGCTGCGGAATCTAATAACGCATTAACCTCTTCAAAATGTTTATCCTCATCATAGTAGGCTCCAAAGTGGGCCAAGCACGCCTCTAAAGGATCGCTAACACTATTGTTGGTAAAGGTATTCTCAACTAGAGAATCAATCATGCATATAGACTCATATTGTTCAGGGTCAAGGGGGGCTTGTGACGCCTTAAAAACATTTACTGAGATTTTCTGATTCCCAAAGGTAAAATCTACTAAGCGAGTTTGACAATGTATGACTGCATTTGCAGTGGATAAAAACGGACGACCTAGGATGATTGGGATATTAATATCTTTAGTATATACAGGTTGAGTGTCTAAAATCACAAATTCAACTGGATAAATAAAGTTTTCTACCTGAACCAAAACGTCCTCAATTATTCCACGTGGGATTTTGACTGACCTATCGGCTAACTGTGTAGTGTTATCCTAGTTGGTTTCATCTCCCCTAGTCCAAGTTGTTCATATACCGAGAAAGGTAAAAGATTCACACTAGCCCCAAGATCTAATAGAGCATTGTTTATCGTTTGGGTACCTATGACACATGTGACAGTATGATATGGCACAAGCGGAAGCGGTTTGAAGACAAGAAGAATCCAATCCTTAATGGTGATGATAGAAACTCCAATCCAGGAGCAAAGACTCTAATCCAAAAGTTAAAACGATAATCAATGGTGTAAACCAAAATAACAACCAACTGGTTAACAATATTTCAATAGACGAGCTCGCAAGCTAAAGATAAATGACATAGGAAAAGGCTATTTAAAGCCGTCAAGATAAAACCCTAAGAATGATAATTACTAATCTAGCCTATAACAAATGAAGAAAACATAAAATCCTGAAAACTAAAATGCTAAAATCTGTAGTTATCCAAGATTTAGTAAAATCTTGGAATATATTGTGAACCGTCAGAATACGTCCCGTATCAGGCTCCCTTGCTGCGATGAAACTCGTCTCGAGTTTATGACAAATAATGCAAACCAAAAGATACAAATCATTTGACTTCCCTTGCATCGATGCTTTAGTGACATAGCTTGTTCTCGAATTTTGCATGGCACAACAAAACGGCTGAAACCTAATGGATGTTGACAGCCCCTCCCTTCATGTATACAGAAGTTGAATTGATTCCTTTGATTAGACCCACAAAAGGAGATTAGAAACTCCATTCCAAACAGAGAGCCTCCATAAAATATGGGATTTGTTTCACAATAGGTTGAAAACGGATCTTTAGAATAATAGGAAACGGATAACGCAGCCTCCATTGTCAGTGACTTCTTCGCTGAACAAATGCCAATATCAACAGATTTTGAGACTAACTCGAACTCTCCACATGTTTTCCTGTGTAAAGCCAGGTTAACCATTGTCTCATGTTCTTTAATAGTTTGCTCTTGCAGATCCTTCTTCTCGACTGTTACGCCCAAGGTTTTCAACTTTACATTGTCATCTTCTTTGAAAGGTCTAAGACTTGGTATAAGAATGACTCTGGTCTTTTCCCATGAAAACTCATAAGATTTGTCGCTTTGGCTGCTACGAACCGCGCCAACGTCAGAAAACCATGGTCTTCCCAGCACGATATCGATGTCACATAAATCCATGTCAACAACTTCACAAATAATTGAATCAGAATATGCCTTACCAAATGACAACGGAAATCTGCAAACACCGACGCAAGTAATTGATCCCCTGCTGCTACATTCAATTTGATATGGATGCGGATACCAATCCATTTCCATACCCTTGGCCTCTACCATTTTTCTTGACACCAAATTATCAATGCATCTACCATCGATAATAAAACGACATACACTCCCATTAACAAATCCCTGAAAGAATTTGTTTCTATGACCAATATTATAATATTCATCCATTTTGCAAATTCAGTTAGTTCCGTAGGAAGTAATAAAGGGTATAACTTGAGCAGTAATAAATGGGTATCCACGTCAAACTGGCTTTGGGTGGTTAGGGAAAAACTGGCTTAGGATACTGATGAACAAGGGTTTAAAATCCAGATGGGCAGGTGATTAAAATCCACGAGGACCACAACTACTGCTCCTTTAACATAAGTTACCAAACATAACTTAATGCAGAATAGTATACAAAAGATACCTGGACAATAAACTTGATGCAGAATAATAATGGCTTCCTTGATAAGCTATACGCTTGAACCTCCAACCAAACTTCACCCAAACAGAACGTTTTTTTATTTTAAACTCTTTTCTTTCCCTTCTACCTTCCCACTTATGGTAAAAAAAACAAACAGACCTCTTTCCACTATACACAATAATCAATCAAAACCCTTGAATCAATAATTAATATAAGAGTTAGAGATCTGACCAACTGTGATGATGAGATGCCTAATGAACAAGCAGCAACGGGTGATAAGCAAAACCCAAAAAAAAAAAAAAACTTAACTGCCTCCTCGACCCCAATTATTATTTTTTTTGTTTTTTTTTAATAAAAACCTAGAGATCACAGGAATCCTCGACTGATTCTTCTAGGCGGCCTCACAGACGAACAGCGCAGGAAAACCTTCTCTGAATACCACCTGATATGGCACAAGCGGAAGCGGTTTGAAGACAAGAAGAATCCACTCCTTAATGGTGATGATAGAAACTCCAATCCAGGAGCAAAGAATCTAATCCAAGAGTTAAAACGATAATCAATGGTGTAAACCAAAATAACAACCAACTGGTTAACAATATTTCAATAGACGAGCTCGCAAGCTAAAGATAAATGACATAGGAAAAGGCTATTTAAAGCCGTCAAGATAAAAACCTAAGAATGATAATTACTAATCTAGCCTATAACAAATGAATAAACCATAAAATCCTGACAACTAAAATGCTAAAATCTGTAGTTATCCAAGATTTAGTAAAATCTTGGAATATATTGTGAACCGTCAGAATACGTCCCGTATCACATTAGGGCAACCAGGATCTTTAAATTTGACTGGGTATTTTTGTGAGAATATGAAACTAACTTTTTGGGTTAAAAATGCCTTTTTATGGACACTCGTGTCTCTCTTGACGGTGCACATCTCTTTTAGGAACTTGGCCATAGCCGGTACATGTTTTATTGCATCTAACAAAGGCAGGTTGATCTTAACTTGCTTAAAGATGTCTAGAATTTCAACATATGTACTAGGCTTTTTCTTAGCGAGTCTTTGAGGAAATGGTGCGGGTGGTATATACACTCTCTCAGGAATGTCTTCCTCACTTGGACTCTTAGCACACTCAGGCCCATTATGGTCTTTAGACGAAGTTTGGTCAACCTCAGTCTCTTCAGCTGGACTACTATCCTTAGGTGGTTCTACCGAGTTTTCTAGAGTTTTACCACTCCTAAGGGTGATAAATGCTTTGACATGTTCATTGTGGTTAGAACTACCCGACCCATTAACCTGGTTGAATCCTTTAGGATTTGGAGTCGTTTGGCTAGGAAATTTCCCATTCTCCCTATCATTTAACCGGTTCGAAAGTTGACTTATTTGAGTCTCTAGGTTGGCAATAGCCATGTCACTATTTTGTTGGTTATGCTTGTAGCGCCCCCTAAGCTAGCAGCTGACTAATCTAAGAAATTAGCTAAAAACAGAGGCACTAAGAATCCAAATTAAACACTTAAACTTTCAATTAAGAAATATGCTACAAGAGCTTAACCCAAAGCTAACCCCGCTCAGAAATATATATACAAGAACTCATCTCCAATGATACATATAAAATAGTCATTTGGTTTACAAATAGAAGATACAACATAATAAACATATCAGAATATAATCAACTAACGAAGTTAACTTCTCGGAGCTTTCCGCGCAACTCGATCTGTCCACAGAAACTGAAGTGGGAATAATTAACATTTAACTTCTAAGTAATCATAGGCAAGAGTTGGAAAAAAATACATGTTTTTACGAAACATTAAACAGTGACTAAGTCACTGAAATAATCATACATGTATATGGAACAAACTCTTTCTTTCAAACAATGTAACAATATTCGTGCTAACCACACTCAATATATATGAATGCCACCAAGACCATGGTGACCAACTCAAAACAATAAAAGTTGAATTAAAGTATGTATAAATGCGAAGGAGCGTATCCTATATACCACAAGTGGAAATTCTCATTTCCCATAACAGTTCATATTGACAACAAAACATTACAAGTCCTTTCCAAATCGTGGAAAGATTCACAGAATCAACAGGATTATCATAATGCATTTTAAACAAAGCATGGAATGTACGGACAGACAATGCATGAGTTTGTTAAGCATAAACTTTTATAAAAACAACATTAATGATTACAAAAGAGTCAAATGCATTCCCACCTCTTTTGAAGACAAGTCAATCCTACCTCGAGATCCACTGGTTCGTCCTTTGAATCGATCGTTGTTAATAGACTAACTGTTAATCATACAAGCACTCTAAGAATCTAGCGAAATGGCTTACACAAGAATCATACAAGTCTATCTAATTGTTCTAACCCCATTTATGACTTTACACCTTTTCATTATCTATCTTTAGTAAATCTAAGGTACACTAATCCAATTAGATTGAGTCTATAGTTCATTATCTAAGTCTTATGAATATCTACAACTTTGTAGAAGAAGTCAAATGCTAGTTCAGACCATAAATGGACCAAAACATCTAATTAATAAAACTAGTCCTAAGACCAATACTCTGGCCCATTAATCTAAGGCCTGGTCTAACTGGTCAACTAACAATCAACGTTTGGTCGAAGGAGTTAACTAACAGTTAACATCTAAATCCAGGTCAAAGTTTGGTCAAGTCCACGGTCCAACTCAGTCAAGGTCGGGTCAAGTCCAGGGTCAAAGGTCAGCGAGTCAAGACTAGTGACTCAGTGGATCAACTCCGATTCGACTTAGTCAGATGGACTAAGTCTGCTAGAGTTAGATATCTGACTAGGCTGAATGGCACAAGGCTAAAACACTTGAACAGGCCAGAGCCATTGCTCAGGCCAAGGAAAGCTAATCACAATCATTGTGCAACACCAAAACTCTAAACTCTACAACTCTAACTCAAGTTTAATTTCAAACTAATAATACATCAATTCAATCATTCAAATATATTTCAAATTTCAATTACAATTGCAAACAATGCCTACCTGCAATTGCAGTTCCAAGCTTTCACAACAAACACCAACTACAACATTCATCCACTACCATACACAACACCCTCAGCTGTAAGACCATTCTTCTCACTGAGGTACACTTACAACTCCGAAATCCTCACTACTGCCGCTACGAAATGAACTGCTTTAACCCAACTCAATTCACATCTCAGTTCAATGATTCAACATCATGACCTCTTCTTATCCTCTAGCTATACTCTAAACAGTAACACCATTATCAATTCAAATAACCATTATCATTCAGTAAACCCAACCACTTGTAATAACAACTTAAGCCATTAATTTATACACATACACTGCAGTTCAATAACACTTTACCTGTATTCTACAACACTTCCATTACACCTTCCCTGACAGCAAGTTCAGATCACTATTGAAACATCTTAACTCAGCTTCGAACCATTTTTTATACAAGCTCACTAATCCAAACCATTAATACCTCTTCCCTGCAATTCACTTCAACAATCATTACTATCAAACTCAGACTATCACAAGTACATCCAAGTGTTCACTGTCACAAAATCTCAAATATTGTTCCAACTCCAAGACATTTCAACTAAAACACTAGCAACACCAGTCACCATTCTGTAACACAATCAATTCTTAAAGCAACACAGTTAATTCTATCATTACCAGATGCAACTCAACCTCTGTTACAACCTATCTCATGATATCATTTTCATTAACACTCATCTACCACCCACTTCCAGAATTAAAATCCATATAATTATCCTACATTGATCCAGCACATACCAATTCCATGACATTCATCATAAACCTAATCACCCCAACAGTTCTATTCCATTCAATCCAAACCTTAGCTTCAATTACAATACACAATCAGAGAAAAGAAGACCAACTTTATAAAATTAACTAAAAAGATCAATTACCTTAGATATATTTTGCTCAAGCACCAACCAGTTCTCATTCCGTCCCTGCACCTTACAGCACCACCACAGTCTAAGCATTCATCTAAGATAAACCCAATCAAAGATTAACAGCAACACTGCCATATCAGCTACAACTTCTACATCTGTATTTACATCTTCTCCTTAAACTCACCCCATTTTTCAACTACAACAGATTATACACAATTCAACTTCAATTATTATAATTAAACATAAAAACTTATTCAGATATTAGACTCCCCTGAACTGATACTTCATCAACTCTAGCTGTTGTAGCCTTAAATCAATCGATCTCCAAACACCATCCTGAATCAACCACTTCTCTGGTTCTCAGCAAAAACCCTAAAGTAATTCCCAAATCAACACTTCTCTAATTTTCACCCAAATCAACATGCATAAACTCTAACTTCTGATTTGGGGAAAAACAGAACATAAACCTTATTTCATTTATGCTTCACAGAATAACTCCATAATATAAACCATAACTCTAATTCGTATAATCCCTCATTACCCGTCTCTAATCACTTTCCTAAAACATCAAATTCATCTTCTAATTCATCTTTAATCGAATCTCGAAACCCGATTCAGAAACCTTAGTTCTCAGTTCTTCTCCAATAAAATTTCAGAACTTCAATTGAACTAAACCCATGATTCTTGAACTCGCCATAACTCTAAATCTTATATTTAAAATCTTCAAAGCAATAGTCGATTCCATAATCCTAATTCACTTCATCCTTTAAGTCTGAATCAACAACAAACACCATCACCATCAACACCTACTACTGCATGATCTTCTCCACCTTCTACTGATCACAAAACTCTCTTTTGATCTCTGAATCACTCGTAGAAAAAGGAGAACAAGAGAAGAGAAGAAACATAAGAAGAAAGAATGAAGAGGAAGAATGAAGAAGAAAAGAAAGAAAATCGAGTTTATCTTCTCGACTCGTGGGGATAAGGCCGACCAAAATGTTAAGGGAACCCGAGGAACTGATAAAGGCAACCAGGCGGTTTAAACTTCAAAAACTATTTTGCCCTTCAAGCAAATCTGATGATATCTTCTTTGTCTGGTATCCGAATGACACGTTCGAGTAGTTTAATCCGCGTAAATTTTCGAGACCTATTCAATGATACTAGTTTCGTATCTAGTTCGATGTTAGATTAATTCTTATTAATTAAAATCTATATTAACTAATCGAGTTATTATCGGCTAAATCGTCTCTTGACCAGTATAATAGCGTTGACGAACTCAAGGGTCCTTACATTCTCCCCACCTTATCCATTTTCGTCCTCGAAAATCAAATCATCCTTCTGGTCTTCAAAAACTTCCCACCTTAAAGAATAATCATATCTCTTGTCTAAGTGCAAACGACAAGAAAACAAAGCACAAACCTATATGGATTTCTACAACTAAAATCTAAAATTTGTAGCTCTAGGTTTAAAATACTAATTTCCATTTCAATAAGTTATTGGTTTTAATTACGAGAGAATATGCTCTAAAATAAAGTTTCTAAGTAAAATTCGGGATCTATCAGTTCACTAATAGAAGTAAGTCTCCCTTCTATGCCTAGTGATACAAGAATGCAGTTTCCCTGTCTAGGTTCATGACGCCTGACAATGCCTACTATGTAACAAGTATCACCTGAACACACAAGAATTACCAACCTCACTATTCCCCAGTGCTGGATTACTAAGTATTAATTTATTAAAATTAATTAGTCTTTAACTTCTATCTTAATTGGTGTAGTTCTGAAAATTTTACTTCGTAAAATATTTAAATAGGTCACATATTTTTAAGTAATTTATTCATCAAAATTTATTTTATTTCATTTATATTTACCATTATTATTGTAGTTGCTAAATATCTAACAACCACACCCAATGAGATCCAACACTTAAGATGAAGATCTACTCAACAAAGAAGAGATGAAGTTCATCAAAGTAAACATGAACACACGGGTTTTTACGTGGTTCTGCCATTAATGAAGCCTACATCCACGGGGTTTTACTATGATCGGAGTGTTACATGAAGCTCCATTAATGGAGGGTGTTACAAGTTCAAGAGCTCTCGGTTGTTGGAGGAGGAAGAAGCCCTTCCTACAAACGCCTCTCTCTTTCCCTTATAAAAGGTAGGCATATACATAAAGTTACAATACTTCCCTTAGGGCTGACTAGTTAGGATAAGATCTAGAAAAGTGGAACTATTTGCTATACATTTTTGTATCTAACCAATGATGTTTCTTCTCTAATATTTGGACACGCGTCCGTTATATTTTCTTCTCTTACATTTATGCCCTTTTTCTTGAGGTTTGATGGAGGAGAAATCCTTAAGAAAATCCTTCGGATCGTGCGTCTACGTTGTTGTTGATCGCTTTCTTCTGACGTCTTGGCTTTGGGTCTTGGCTCGGCGATGATTCTTTGTGCGTTATCCAAACTGGTTGTTATTGGACTGTCAACTTGTAGCGACTTTCGTCGGGCTGTTAGTTGTTGAATATGGGCTTCTGAGTAGCACGCCTCATGGCTAGGTGCTTTACTGTTCGGTCCTGATATTTTTGTACTTCTCGATTGGTTCGTAGGCTTTAACTTTGCTTGATGTCGTGTTCTTTTCTCCTCTTTACTCAGCTCTGTATTTTCTCGATATTGCAGGCGAAGTCGAATCGTGCTGTTATAGATGATCGGCTCGGAGTCAAGTGTCTCGTCTTGTAAGAATTATTCACTTTCGATTGATTTGAAATTCTTGGGTATACGCCTGGCTCGGTTTAGGCTTGCATCTCGTCCTATAGCAGTTCTCTTTGGGGAAGCTATTGACTACCGCTTCAATGTTGCACTCTTGTTAGGAAATTCTGATGTTGGGTCGCTCTTCTCGGTTTTAATTGGCTTCCTTTTCTGATACAAATCTGGTGGTCTCTGCCTCTGCTGTGGGTCCTTTGTTTGGGTAAGATGATAAATTTGACTTGGTGATGCGTCGGATGAACATTGTCGTGGGCTTCATGGATTTACATTGTTCCTGAAGGAACTGAGCAGAAGAATACAAACTGCGTCTGCAGTATGCATACTTTCCCCTATTCTTATGCGAAGTTTCAAAGCGACTTTTGACTCAAAGGTGGCCGATTGTTGTTATCGTGTCGTGGTATTCCTTGTAACTTTTTTGTCGTAGGATTATACTGGCTGGTCTCTGCTAAAGATTATTGATCATTTCCTTTGCCCTGGTGCTATCAATCTCCCTGGGTAATCATCGGAGCTTCCTTCAAGATGACTTCCTAATCTTTTGTGTGCTGCACTCCCGAATTGATTAGCCCCGAGATAGTCTGGTCATGCATTCATCAGAGTTGTTGTGATCATGCCTCGGTGGTCAATGCTCAAATTCTTCCTGGTTCAATTGGTATTAACTCTTAACAAATCGTTGTATTTGAAGCTCTCTAAATGATCACATGTACCTGCTACTCATTGAAAGGATTGGTAATCACCGAGATTCTCACAAATATTTTAAATTCAAATATAATATTCTACCATGTATTCCAAGTTTAAACATTTCCGAGATTACACGATGCCGATGTATGATGTAAAAAGATAGCCTTAGGTTTGTCACTTAACCTGAGTGTTCCGAATTCAATAATCTAGCATGCTTTCACAAAGATAAATCAAGAGAACACATTTAATGTATGGCTCGATTTCGAAAAAAGTTATAGTTTTAACACCTTGTTAGGGGCTTGCTGGTTTCGACTATTTTGTATAGAGTTTACGTTATGCCCCTAGAGGTTTACATTTATCCTTAATACGATATAAAGGGTCTTCTAGATGCAGCATTTCTATGGGCAAGCTTGTTCCCGTGCTCGCTTCGTTGTTCACTAAGCATGCTCAAGGTATAAACCAGAAAAAAAAAATTCATCTAAAATGAAAAGACTTATGAAAATTACTCAAGTTACTACATGGCATGTCGAATTGTCAAATGTTGTCTTGATATGGATGATACTTATCTGTCTTAAGAACCGGTTGACAGTCCTGGATTTGTTAGTTTGTTTCAAGTGATAAGGGTTTTCTTATGTCGCTCCTCCGAAGTATTTTTCTTTCCTTAATATTGTGATCGTCCAATCATTTTTGAAGGGAATGCGCAAAGGAATACAATCTGCTTCACCCTAGTACACGTACTTGCCCCTATTCGTTTGCGGAGTCTCGAGACAACGATTATGCCCAATACCATATCTTCTCCTTAGCTTCCACGCCTTTATTCTCACCCAAAGATATGTGTCCAAATATATTTATAAAAATACTTAAGCTCATGCAATGCCCGAGGGCTTGTTACAACTATATCCAATAGAAAAATATCATCATGTTTGGTACAAACGATATCACATCCATAATTCGCAATAAAGCATGTGATAGGGGTCTTCCAAATGATCTACCAAGCACACATTCATGTATTAGCACTATTCGAATGAGAAATCAGTTGAGATTTTATAATGGCCGATGATGGGCCGAAATGTGTGGATGACATGTCCCATTTAGTTAAGACAACTTGCAGTCTTGGAGATAGGCGATACTTAGATTGTTTCTTCTATATTCATTTGTGTAGTCTCGAGACAACAATCATGACCCTGCCTTGGCTCGCTGTTGACGATCAAGTCCATATCATTCGCCTTGTAACTTAACTGTGTTATTGCTCGTGATCTTCGTTGCTGCTAGAGATGTCGATACGATACGGTTCGTTGTTGCAACTTTTAGTATGATTCAGAAACTAGAGAAACTCCATGATCTCGTTGTCACCTTTAATTGGTTAGCGAGTGGCTCGTTGATTCGTGGATTCCTAGATTTTGTTGCCCACCATCCTTGATTGTAATCATAACCAAGGAAATTATTCTTTCTCGTGTAGCTTATGTGCCCATGTAATATAGCCATCAGGCGATATTTAGCTCAGTTTGTGTTACCCTGCATAGTTTGGATTTCCCTCGGCCATTCCTATTAGTGCTTGTAATTTTTCAAATAACATTATTATTTACACACTTTTCCACTTTTCTAACATTAATTGCATCTGTTGTGTTTTCCGATGAGTCTCAATGATAAATACCAATAGAAAATGTCTAAAGTTGAAGACATAAGGGTAAGAAAGCTTCCCTCTTGCAGCTGTTGTGTTTACCCGCAGCCTCTGTTATTTAACGACTTGCAAACTTTGGTGTATGCACGCTTTTCAAGTTTCACATGCTGATAACCCGGTAGGTCCGTCGTCGCCATTGTGTTTCCCCTGATGCCGACGTACATCTCGTGCCCTGTGGGTGACCTCATCAGTGTTGTTTCCATGTTGTTTCCAAATGTACCATTCAAGTACCACCTGCCCTTGACAAGTGAAATCCACCGCCAAAGTTATGCATGGCCGTTCATAGTCTTAGCGTATACATTTTCATGTCCTATTAATCATTTCAACGTAGGCATTAGTTAATATTCCATATCTCTCGAACACACTCAACATGGAGGGTCATCGGGCCCAATGTCATATCCCGATTGAGGTATCTCATCACCGTCATTTTGATCTAGTGGTAGGGTACTTGGTCATTCCTAATTCTAGGCTCGATTTCCCCGAGCGATTATCGACCAACTAATCCCGGGCAAGTGGTCACAGCCACCTGCGATGGGGGCGGCCTTTCAAATGTAAGTAGGCCACCTAGCTGAGAAGATCTCGCGTCTTAACAACCTATGGAACTGGTTTCCAACCACCAGAACCCTTAGGCTACCTCGGCACTTGCACACTGCCACTGCCCCGAGTACGAATGGCCAGGCGACTGTAAGGAACATCGGCACTTCTACATTGGCTTTGCCCCGAGTACGAATGCCCATTCGAGTGTAAGTCACCTCGGCACTTACACACTGGCTTTGCCCCGAGTACGAATGACCATTCGAGTGTAAGTCACCTCGGCACTTCCACACTGGCTTTTCTTCGAGTACGAATGACCATTAGTCGCATTAATAAGCCAAGGCGTCCCCCGAGTTATTTATTTAGTTATATCGTCTCCTTACCGTTGTATGTTTCTATAGTTTGTTATACCATCACCTTACCGTTGTAATACACTATGTTCCGTAGATGTTCAATTTTACTCCCGCTTGGTTGCCATACTCGTTATATTTCCCGAAGTCGCAGTTGGTTGTTTTCGTGATGTAATCGACTCCATACTGGTGTTGTCCGAGGTGATTCACCATCCACCTATCGAGGGTATGTCCAAGTTGTTTCTTGTGAAATTAATCGTAGTTAGTGTGACATCGTGGCTCAAGTGATAATCCTTGGAGCATCGTTTACCCCTTGTCCGTTCAGCGTTACGCACTAGTGGGATATCTCAGTCACACGTTGCTCCAAGTATCGCCGAATCTCCTATGCCATGATGTTACTGTCGTATCTCGCCTGATTCCCCTCAAGGTCCCTTCTGATGTGCCGTCCACGATTATTTGATGTATCTCGGTGAAATTGGACTGACTGCTGTGACCAAATTGTTCCAAGCGGTTATCTTAATCGAGTCTGTTTACCATCATCGTGTTGATCAGGTTCTGCACAATCCGGTTAGTACGGTTATACAGATCACGTCTTGGTTGTCACTTTCTCCAAAGGTCAGAGATAAGAGTGTGAGAATACTTCCTCTTCTTAGGTGTCTCCCGTAAGTTAATGAGATAACTGGTTGTTCATAGCCCGACTGGCATATCCTAATGAGCTTTGCATACTTAAGAGAACTGTATCATTTTGTCGTGCATCCATTGTGTACACCCTCTAAGTGATTGGAGTCTCCTTATCGACCTTTCAGATCTCAATTTGTTGTTCTGAGACAAGCTTGTCTAGAGATGGAGCTCGAGTTGGTATGGGCACTCCTTGACTTGTCATATCTGGAGCTGCCCTGATCTTGATCGGTGCCATTTATGGGAGAATTTATACATCACTGCGAGCTTTTGTGTGACGGGATATATTAGTTAGGAGAAGTGTTTGTTAGTTATCGTCTGAATAGGATGAATGCCCGATACGTGCTGGTCATAGATGTTTCTGGATGGAATCCGAGCGGATCATATGTGCCCCGATGTGACCTGACGCGAGTAGGTGCAGCCTGAGATACTACTTTGTTGCTTTCCGAGTTGATTGATCTGGACTATTTTCTCCAAAATATCTTTCTTAGACGAAATGTTGTTTCATGAGCAGACTAGTGTGGTTAACTCCAAGATGTTAATCCGAAGTGATTGCCCGTAACAGGATTCTTCCTAGATAATCTCACTGAAGGGCCAATACACGATCCATCGTCATTTTTCTGCAGTATCCAGTCAATTGAGTGAGTACCCCGAGCAAAACTTAAGCCAAATTGCATATTCAAAACTTAATCGACAAAAGTATTACTAACTACACGATTCATTTTCTCCAGATTTAGGCCAAAAAAGTGGGTAGTCAATGTTTTCGAAGTAATTTCGGTCAGGTTTTTATAATTGAACATAAACTATGATTGGATGATTTGCTATCATTCGAAAGATATACGTATTACGATGAACGAATTCGTTATATGCGCCGTAGTGAATGAATTTAAGCGTTTGAGGAAGATGACACTTAGCTTTCACTTCCACTGGCGACGGCTCTTGATGTTATACGTCAGCTTCACTCCCCATTGATCTTGGTAGACAAGTGATTAGTTTTGTGGCGACTCGTGACTATCCCTGAGGTTAACATCCTCCACTGGGTAGCTGTTCCCTTCCAATTTGACGATTCTAGCAGGTTCTCCCGATATAGCTTCGGCGTTGAGTCCTTATGTCTGGCGTTGGTTAGAGATGGAGTCTGGAGCATTCCTGAGATGATCATGTCCGAGACGGTGGTTCAAGGTGATCTGATACAAGAAGCGTATGTGAGTCCGAGTTAATTGTATGTACAGTTCCTCTCCCAATGATGGGTAGTGACTAAAAGATGGTGCGTCCCGAGAAAAAGGTTGTCTTAAGGAGGCCAGAGGTGATTTTGGTCCGAGGCGGATGATTCAAAGTGATCATTCATAATGGCGTCTTCTTGAACTGATTTCCCTGGAAGTTCGATCCCTAATTAAAAAAATTTCACTCTCTTTAGCCCTTTTCTGCGTCAATAAGTCAAGTTAGTGAGCACCCAAGGTAAACCTAATCCAAATTGTATTTTCGGCATCCAAACTGACACTATACCGCTGATTAATTATGGCATACGGGTTTTCAAATAACTTATGGAAGGCGGGTTTTAATAACCATTAAACAAAATTTGGCTTGGACTATCCACTAGCCTTTGCAAGTTTAAGCTATCGCGGCAAATGAATTCGGATGTTATACGAGCTGTAATAAGCGAACTGTTGGGAGTGACGGTACTTAGCTTTCATTCCTGACCATTGAGAGTAGATACCATCTACATATTACGACGCAATTTTTACTCCTGAGGTGGCTTGGTCAGGGAGGATTGTTTCGACTCCACGAGAAAAGTTTCCCCTCCGTTGGAGTCTATGTCTTCACTCAAAGCTCGTCCTTTTACTTCCAAATTGATACTCGGGTTTGGATTTATGCACCTGCGATCTTCAATTCGGGTGAGCAATGGTTATAAAAATCAAATTACCCCTCTAAATGTCATTATTGTAGATGCTCTGGTTGAGGTAGAACTCTTAACAGCACAGAATTATCAAGAAAAACGACATGTTCAAATAGAATGACAATACTTTGAAGAATTAAGAATTTCGATGATTTGACCGGCTATTGTGACAGTCTAAGTATAAATTATTATAGTGACGATCCCAATACTATGAGGTAACTAACTTTCTCAGCTTATCCGTGTATCTAATTACCATCCAAACTGCTAACTTGTTATCCTACATGCATCTATTCATCCTGTTGCTTTTGTATGCAAATTAAATTGACAAATGTTGTTATCTCAATATTACAGCCGCCTCTAGAAACCAACATATAGATATCCCTAAATATGCTAAGAGAACTGGACATATAGACTCCCTAAAAAATTAAAGAAACTACTTCCCGCAACGTCTCCTGCCTATATCTACTGGATTCTTAATACGAGTTACATTTACGAAAGACTGCATCATATTCTTTATTAGACTGAGTTCAACGCTTCGGGAAACAACAAAATGCCCCACTGACATAGAGACGTATCTTATTACCAGCTTTCAGATCAAAGAATAGGCAGAATCTGCGCACAATAATACACAACCAAGATTCCCTGTGCATTAGTCACTACACAAAGCATTTCAATGAGTTCAATTTTAATGCGCTTAAAGTTTCAGCAACACATATCTTTAAGGAGTCAGATACAATTTCAAGTTCAATCGTGTCAATCAAGAGTACACAAATAAAATGTCCGGGTGCACGGTAGATACACATGGATCAACAGTAGACGGTCCCTCCCAAAACTATATAGCGAGACATCACCCTTTTCCCAAAATATCTCCCATATTTTTCATTCAGCACTGTTTCACGATGACTATACATTAAGTCAAGATCAAAAACTTGTAGTATATATATAGCTACTGGTAGTAAAAGTAATTCATATTTGCATGGCAAACATCACGGATCTACTTTCTCAAGTATTGAAACGAAAACTACTCATGCTTTCTTAGGTAGGTATTACGTTTGACTAAGCCGATCGTTCTTGCACCTAACTTATATGAAGTGGTTCTAAATAGCATTCATTTTTCAAAACCATAACTTGTAAAATCAGAGATAAGGGATTAAGAATATTCCCTGTTATAGAGGAATGACCCGATGGAGATGTGCTCTTCCGGAACGATCCGACTCAACTCTCCTGAGATGCGTTCCCGAGGCGAGTATTGTAATCTTTCCGAGTTGTTGAGTCTGAGATGATCTGAAGCGACTTCCCCGTCCGACATGGTTCACCCGAGATAAGATTTGCACATGAATGGAATTGGCCGATGTAGCTAGCTCCGATCTGTTGCCCGGTACCTGTACCGGTTTGACTTAGCGCGAAATGATTCTGATCCGAGTAAGTTAACTGATTTTCCCCGATGTGGATCTACATTAAGCTGAGTTTCTCCATTTACGATTGATTCTATGAACAGACTTGGTCCGAGTCGGTCATTGAAACGAGATATACCGATGAATCCAGAAATGGCCAGACCCAAGATTGATGCTATGAATCGACATGATTTAAATCACCCAATCAAAGCTTGATTGAGTTGTAAGGTTTGGTTTCGATGACGATTTCACCCGAATTTGAATGCTGAGGCCCGATTAGCTTGATTGTGATTCCACAAATTTTAATCAATTAATGAACAAAATTCGATGAAGATCTGAATTTGACTCTTGTGACTGAGCCCATTCCATAAATTGTTAATACAAAAGTTATATGCGTTACCATACACCGTTCCAATCATCACTGCAACATCAAACCAATTCAGTGAATAGCCAAGTAGGTATTTCATTCAAGACAGATAAATTTCATACATCATAAGCAGAAAAAGTCCCAAAATCAACTACCAATTTCGTTATTCAATGTTTTCAAAATCGCTTAATTGGTTTGTAGAACAAGATCCGTTGATAACAAATCTCCCACCAAAAAATAAATCGAGTAAAGATTTTGAAAGAAAATCCCCTTTTTGCTCAAGAACAAACCCTAGTTTTTCATAAAACATATTTTGAAAATTTGTACTCAAAACTTTCAGATCGAAGTGCAAACAAAATAAGAGATAATATGAGAAGAAGATTCGTCATGTTTCGGATTTGTTCTTCTCCGAAGTATCTCTATCTCCAATTTTTTCGAGGTTCTCTTTACATCTATCTCTGGTTCTCCCACATATAACTTCTGATGTTTTCTTCCCGGAACATTTATATTGCTTTGATGTTTGAAGATGGCTTTCTTTGGACAAAGTTCCATATTTACCCCTCACACTTCAGTTTCCGCAGTTGATAGATCGGAACTCACTTCACTGAAACTACTTCAAAAACAAAAGCTATAAAAGACTCTCGGTCCCCTTAGTCGGCGCCAGAATGTAGTTTCTAAATATCTAACAACCATACCCAATGAGATCCAACACTTAAGATGAAGATCTACTCAAAAAAAAAAAGATGAAGTGCATCAAAGTAAACATGAACACAAGGGTTTTTACGTGGTTCGGCCATTAATGAAGCCTACATCCACGGGGTTTTACTATGATCGGAGTGTTACATGAAGCTCCATTAATGGAGGGTGTTACAAGTTCAAGAGCTCTCGGTTGTTGGAGGAGGAAGAATCCCTCCCTACAAACGCCTCTCTGTTTCCCTTATAAAGGGTAGGCATATACATAAAGTTACAATACTGCCCTTAGGGCTGACTAGTTAGGATAAGATCTAGAAAAGTGGAACTATTTGCTATACATTGTTGTATCTAACCAATGATGTTTCTTCTCTAATCTTTGGACACGCGTCCGTTATATTTTCTTCTCCTACAATTATATTTACTCGTTTTAATGAAATCGGATTTTAATTTCAAGAGGAACTATATTATTATAACTAAATAATTTTTAAATTCATGTACTATTAAAGGGTAACTCAATGTTATAACTATTATCCAAAAGTTACTTTATACTGTTGTATGTATTTGTTTATTTCATCGTGTGACTTGATATAAATAAATAACCGTTAACAATTTTTCATAGTTGTTTGGGATTAATATTTTATTATTATTATAACATTTATTTCTTATAGTTTAGACCGATAAAATTTAATCGTTGCCATGTTTAGTTTTTATTATTAACACCAAATTGATTTGATTTAACTTTATTTCCTTAAAGTAATCCCTAAGTTGTATTATTAATAAAAATTACATTTTTCTAATACAATACTAACATAAATTTATTATCCAAATGATATTTACAATAAATCTAAATTTTATAATAATCCACATTATATAGTATTATTATTTGTTTATGTTATAAAAAAAATTATTGTCTTAATTATATTATCATTTTCATCATTGTTTTATCAATTTTTTTTTCATTTGATTAGCCAGAATGACTATTTAGAGATGATACTTAGTTTAATTTTTATTAAGCCTGATTCTTGTAAATATAATTCTACTTTCTCGTAAAGATCGATATAATATATTTTATTTATTCAGGTTGAATTCGTAGACCATAACTTGTTATATATTGGAGTTGGTAATTTACTATGGTTTAAACTTCGAGTATAAAAAAATTAATGTCTTAATAATCTTTAAATTTTTGTATTAATAATAAGTATCTTATTCATATGTAAATTTATTCTCCTTTAAATCTAATTTTGTACTAAGCGTTCAAGTACTATAAAATCTAATAAGTAATATATTAACTATCTAGTTTAAACACAAAATGTACATTTCTAACTTGTCATTAGCTTAATTTACAAAATTTAATCGTAGAATAGCGTTATTAATATTCTGTAGTTATTTAATCACAATTTATTATTTTTATCGTTATATATCCTTATTAAGATTTTATCGAAGTTTACTATGATACTAACTGATTTATGCTAACATTATTTTATTTTATTAAAATTAAAATTATATTTATTATCATCTATATTTACTATTATAATATTTTTATTATTAACATTGATGATTGAACTATTATTCTAACAATTCTTACAAATATTATTAAGTTCCAAGAATATTATTAACATTTATGTAATTATAAATTGTTGATTCTATGTATAAGTCAAGGTATACAATAAATTTATATGTAATTTTCAAGATTTATTAATAACGTTAATCTCACTATTTTCTAGTATTGGATTATCCACATATCCATACTTTTTAGATTAATTATTCTCAAATCCTTATTAGCTAAAGTTATCGGTGTACCCTAAATATTTTTTTACTTCAATACATAAACAAACAAATCAATTAAATAAATAAATAAATATTTTAGTTATTGATAGCTTTTAGGGATTCAGATTTATCTCACAAACCCATCCCAATTCTAAGCTAATCTATTTCACTAACTGGAACTGGCTATTCCTATTGTTTCCCATGTAAGATCTAATAATGAGCTCTGATACCAACTTTGTAGCACCCCCTAAGCTAGTAGCTGACTAATCCAAGAAATTAGCTAAAAACAGAGGCACTAAGAATCCAAATTAAACACTTAAACTTTCAATTAAGAAATCTGCTACAAGAGCTTAACCCAAAGCTAACCCCGCTTAGAAATATATATACAAGAACTCCTCTCCAATGATACATATAAAATAGTCATTTGGTTTAAAAATAGAAGATACAACATAATAAACATATCATAATATAATCAACTAATGAAGTTAACTTCTCGGAGCTTTCTCTGCGCAACTCTGATCTGTCACAGAAACTGAAGTGGGAATAATTAACATTTAACTTCTAAGTAATCATAGGCAAGAATTGGAAAAAAATACATGTTTTTCCGAAACATTAAACAGTGACTAAGTCACTGAAATAATCATACATGTATATGGAACAAACTCCTTCTTTCAAACAATGTAATAATATTCGTGCTAACCACACTCAATAGCTATGGATGCCACCAAGACCATGGTGACCAACTCTAAACAATAAAAGTTGAATTAAAGTAGGTATAAATGCGAAGGAGCGTATCCTATATACCACAAGTGGAAATTCTCATTTCCCATAACAGTTCATATTGACAACAAAACATTACAAGTCCTTTCCAAATCGTGGAAAGATTCACATAATCAACAGGATTATCATAATACATTTTAAACAAAGCATGGAATGCACAGATAGACATTGCATGAGTTTGTTAAGCATAAACTTTTATAAAAAGAACAGTAATGATTAAAAAAGAGTCAAATGCATTCCCACCTCTTTTGAAGACAAGTCAAGCCTACCTCGAGATCCACGATCCACTGGTTTGTCCTTTGAATCGATCGTTGTTAATAGACTAACTGTTAATCATACAAGCACTCCAAGAATCCAAACCTTAGCTTCAATTACAATACATAATCAAAGACAAGAAGACCAACTTTTTAAAATTAACTAAAAAGATCAATTAAGTCAGATATATTTTTCTCAAGCACCAACCAGTTCTCATTCCATCCCTGCACCTTACAGCACCACCACAGTCTAAGCATTCATCTAAGATAAACCCAATCAAAGATTAACGAAAACACTACCATATCAGCTACGGCTTCTACATCTGTATTTACATCTTCTCCTTAAACTCACCCCATTCTTCAACTAAAACAGATTATACACAATTCAACTTCAATTATTGTAATTAAACATAAAAATTTACTCAGGTATTAGACTCCCTTGAACTGCTACTTCATCAACTCTAGCTGTTGTAGCCTTAAATCAATCGATCTCCAAACACCATCCTGAATCAACCACTTCTCTGGTTCTCAGCAAAACCCCTAAAGTAATTCCCAAATCAACACTTCTCTAATTCGCACCCAAATCAACATGCATAAACTCTAACTTCTGATTTGGGGAAAAACAAAACATAAACCTTATTTCATTTATGCTTCACAGAACAACTCCATATTATCAACCATAACTCTAATTCGTATAATCCCTCATTATCCGTCTTTAATCACTTTCCTAAAACATCAAATTCATCTTCTAATTCATCTTTAATCGAATCTCGAAACCCGATTCAGAAACCCTAGTTCTCAGTTCTTCTCCATGAAAATTTCAGAACTTCAATTGAACCTAAACCCATGATTCTTGAACTCGACATAGCTCTAAATCTTATCTTTTAAATCTTCAAAGCAATAGTCGATTCCATAATCCTAATTCACTTCATCCTTCAATTCTGAATCAACAACAGACACCATCACCATCACCACCTACTACTGCATGATCTTCTCCACCTTCTACTAATCACAAAACTCTCTTTTGATCTCTGAATTACTCGTAGAAGAAGGAGAACAAGAGAAGAGAAGAAACATAAGAAGAAGAAAAGAAAAAAAATCGAGTTTATCTTCTTGACTCATGGGGATAAGGCCGACCAAAATATTAAGGGCACCCGAGGAACTGATAAAGGAAACCAGGCGGTTTAAACTTCAAAAACTATTTTGCCCTTCAAGCAAATCTGATGATATCTTCTTCGTCTGGTATCCGAATGACACGTTCGAGTAGTTTAATTCACGTAACTTTTCGAGACCTATTCAATGATACTAGTTTCGTATCTAGTTCGTTGTTAGATTAATTCTTATTAATTAAAATCTATATTAACTAATCAAGTCATTATCTTCTAAATCGTCTCTTGACCAGTCTAATAGCGCTGACGAGCTCGAGGGTCCTTACAACGCTGACTCATCAGGACAAATTCATCGATCTTTTGACATAAATGGTTGATATTTTGGGTAGTCTCGGCATGGTTTATCACACTACGGTCAATAAAGAGCTTTAGACTTTCCTCTAGAGATGACACGTTTTTATCAACTGGGTTCGGTTATTGTAATTGATCTTGGTTCCTAGAGAAACCTGGTGGTGGGTTGCTAGATGGGCCACCCTGTTGGGCACCTTTAGACCACGAAAAATTAGGTTTATGTATCCAACCAGGGTTATACGTATTAGAATAGGGATCAAACTTGGGTCTACCCTCAAATTTAGAGTTCATACCCCCATGTAGGACACTAACCTGATCACGAGTTGTTTCACTAGGGTAGAACAGGGGGCACTGAGGTCCAGTATGACTTTGTTCACCACAAATGGTACATGGATAAGTTCTAGGCTCACTGTTACAGCTCATAGTCTGGGTAGACCTTTGGTTCATTTCTAAGGCCTCTAGACGCCTAAGGATATCAGACCCACTATCAACTCTATGGAACTTATGGATAGGGTTCCTAGTTATTTCGGGATCCCTCATTGAATCCCATTGACGAGTCTTATCAGCTAACTCGACCAACTCGTCAAAACAGTCATCTAGGTCTTGATGGGTAAATTCTCCACCACTCATTGTTTTTACCTGCATTCGGGTTTCACTATCAAGGCCCTCATATAAGATTTAGGCCATGTGGGATTTGTCAAAGCCATAGTGCGGGCATTGGTATAATAATTCATTAAACCTTTCTACGTAATCATGTAGGCTCTCACCTATTTTATGCTTAAAGGTTTGGATAGACTGCCTAACAGTAGCAGTCTTGTGGTGTGGGTAGAACTTCTTAACAAAGGCCTCTACAAGGCCATCCCAGGTAGTGATTGTTTTGGAAGGAATAATACGATACCACTCATTGGCTCTCTCTTCTAGGGAAAAAGGAAACAAACGCAACCTAAGCACATCTTTTGTGACGTTCGGATAATTCATTGTGTCACAGATCATTTCAAAGTCCCTTACGTGGGTATACGGGTTTTCATTCTCTATTCCTCAAATTTAACGGTAGTGGCCGGTAAAACAACCCCAGGTTCACATATTACTCTGGACGGGTTCAAAAGGTCCCTAAGAGTTTTGGTTGGTGGGACCTATTCATCCTTTTCATTAAACATATTGGCAAAAATCAAAGTACCACCTATATCCGTGTAACGAGTCGGAGTCAAATTAAAAAGGTCGTTTTCCTCAAGTCTATCTCCTACCCGTTTCTATCGTCGCATACACAAGCAAGAATACTAGTGAAGCAGGAAAATCGTGCACATGCAAATGCAGGGTTTACTAAATTAGGTAATCTTGGGCTACCTCAGCAAAATATACCAAAAGGTACGAGGCTGAGGCTTGTGGAATTTCGGCTGGTAACTCCCAAATGGCCCAAGGCACGGGTTCAGTGTACTTTTCCACAGGTTTCCTAAATTCGGTAATCTGACGATGCAATTGGTGTGTGAAACGCATATTTTTTTTAATTAAATAAAAGAAAATAAAGGAAATATACACAAAAGGAAATAAAATCTAAAAAATAATAAAATTTGGGTTTTGTTACTTACCTCTTTTGGTAGGCAATTCCACAATAAATATAGAATATTACCTGCACAATAAAAACAAGAAAAATACCCAAGTAAAATCAAAGAAAATTAAATTAAATTAAACAAAAATAAAAACAAAACTAAAAAGAAAAAAAAATCTAAAACCTAACCTAAAGGCAAGTCCCCGGCAACAGTGCCAAAAACTGATGTAGTTTTAAGTTGTGGTAAGTAAAGATTCGTTGCTCGGATTATTTTGAAGATTTGGTTTAAGATTAACTAAAGAAAAAAAAACTAAGACAAATTAAAATTTGATTTTTGTTTACCAAGGAGAGAAAATTCTAGGGTTTTGGATTCCACTACTTCCAATATTTGTAAACTCAATAATAGTTCCTTTGACAAATTACTCCTATTTTACTCAAAAAAAATTTCGAACTCAATCTCATGCTTTGGAAGATATAACATTAAATGCTCTTTTTATTATAACTTTCGTCGCTATTCTAAGGCCTAATCCTCCTTCGCTTATAATAGAACGGTAGAAACTACCCAAAACAGTTTTTACGAAGCATATAAAGAAGAGAGAATTTTTAGACAAATTAAAACACAATTTTTGAGTAAATATGCCAAAGAAATTAATTACTAAATATTACCCATCAAAAATAGTTTCCTCCAAAACCCTAGAGAATAGATTTAGCTACTCATAGAATCAAAATTGAAGAAAATTTCATTAATCATTGTATTCAAAAAGATGTAAATAAGATTACAATGATTCTGCAGTAAACGATATAAGACTTATGTTGTTGATAAACGATATTATGTTTCTACTGTTGACTAAGGATACTTTGTTTCTGTTGTTGACTAACGATACTTTTCTGCGACTTTCTCTGACGGTTTAATATTCTTGGTGTTCTTGAGTTTTGCAGCAGCAGGTGAACTTTCTGAAACATCTTATTCTATGATTCTAAGTCTCTACTTACTTATCCAAGGTATCTGTATGCCCTCCTACAGCTCAATCCAAGGTTATTTATACATAACAAGGTCCTTGTAGCTCGAGCAAATCTCTTCTTTTTCTTCACGGCAAGCTACGGCTTTTTATCTTCTCAACTTCCTTGCTTATCAAAACTCTTCTTTTATAAACGGATACGAATAATATGAGGATATTATTCCCTATTTTGCACGTAGCACAATCTTCCCGTAACCTCTTTGCGCCAAAAATATCACACGGAATATCTTCTTTCCTTGTTTCTCGATTCCAACTCATATACCACTCTTGTTAAGTCGTAACAGGATAATTTTAATCCATTTGACCGGTTGAATCTCAGTATAACGTCCACATCTTCTCAACAGAACCCGGAGTGTATTTCCGACTCTGTTTTCATCTCCGGTGATTATCCATCCCAATTTAATCAATTCCAAAGGACTTACCAACATTGTTTAGGTTAAACAGGTCCAGTACAATTCAAAACACTGATTGAATCTCCTTCTAACTTGCTGAAAACTCGAACCCTAAATTTTCCTGCAACTGTCATGTTTTCCCGCCAAAACCCGTGAATTCTCTGTTTGCTTCACATCATCGTTCTAGCCAATTTTGTTCTATTCTAATGACCATACCAAGTTTGTTTAGGCTTACGGAAGATACCCATTTAGTTTCAGCCATTGAATCTTAGTAGAACACCACTAATTTCCAAACCCTAGTTTTGTTGCTCTTTTTCCCGCTAAAATTCAAATTCAAAAGGTTGAAGATGAACTTCCCCTTATCCAACAGCGGTGTCCCCTTAGTAATTTGGGCTACATTTAGTAATTCTTAGGGTTGCAAATAGCAATTTATGGGGTACAAATATAACTTTTGGGCTGTATATAGTGAAAAACTCCTGGGTGACTTTATCGACTCTTCTGGGACATTTCTAGAGGTGCCTTTAACACTTTTCTGGGTGCTTTTAGTAGTTTCTTGAGCAGCCATCTCTTACCTCTCATATCCACTTCTTTTCTTCAATTTCATCACTAAGGTTGCCATGCATTTCAGACATAACTTGCATCACTAAAGCCGACATCCCTTTCAGATAGAGATGAAGAAATAAAAGTAAATAATGAGAGATAATTC
Organism: Papaver bracteatum; assembly: GCA_023529315.1. Classification (NCBI taxonomy): domain Eukaryota; kingdom Viridiplantae; phylum Streptophyta; class Magnoliopsida; order Ranunculales; family Papaveraceae; genus Papaver; species Papaver bracteatum. The sequence continues at coordinate 4,637,362 of JAJJWX010002605.1, read as the reverse complement.
GCCTCCAACAGCAGTTGCACATGAAATGACACTTTAGCCCTTTTTAGCGACGTTTCTTCTTCTTTTTCTCCAAAGTACCTAAAACTCATAATTAAACATAAAATACATAATTTACATGAAATCATAGCAAAGAAAGCATAAACAATAGTTAAATATCAAGGTGTTTTAGACACCTATCAAATTCCCCCGCACTTAGACTTTGCTAGTCCTCGAGCAAATCAATCTAAACTTATTTTTAAAACATACAACTCCATCTCGTCGAGGATACAGTTACACTTAGCACTATACCAAGCCTTTAAACCCCTAGGTGGCCCTAGTGGCCGAGTTATATTCTCGGGAAGTTTTACCAGAGGTGTACCTACAAAACCTTTTATTCCAAACCCTAGATATCTGTGAAGAACTCAGGAACGACACTAAAGAGTCTCCTTGGTTGGCCTACTTTCATTGGTTACAAGAGAAAGTACCCGAATGCGAGTCATATTCATATATATATATATAAGTGACAGAGTTCTATTCATAAAGTCGCACTATGGACATCAATAATCGGAATCACACAAATGAATAGATTAAGAAGATGGATTATATAGATAGATAGTTCAAAACAATGTTGTCTAAGGTCAATGGTGTTTCCCATATCTGTCTGAAGGCCTCCGCCAAGATGAACCTATGAATCCTAATGTATTGAGATACTGGTCTGGACTAATATCAACACAGCTTGGCATATACAAGGGAACCAGCGGTCGATAATCCTAAATCTAGATCAACACAACTGGCATATACAAGGGAACCAGCGATTGATTTTATTGCACCATAATAAACTTTTCATTTTTTTTTTCATTTTTCATTTTTTTTTTTTTTGGACTGCATGATTTGATCTTTTGGATCCAAGAGCATGCTTCTTGGCAGCATATTACATGACAGTTCCCATGGATCCTGCGTTCCACGCTTGTTTAGGCGACGGAGACAGGGAAAACACACACATATTGCTATTCCCAAGTGTCATATATATATATATATATTATTTTTTTTAAATTTACTTTATTCCTTTTGGTCAGATTGGTCTGGTCTATTTATTATTTAGTAACTCAATCACTCTATTTCATCTGGCATTGGCAACAATTCGATGTGTTGGGCCCTACCAAATCACTTAAAGAAACATATAATTTTTCAAATAAAATAAAAATAGAACGTAGTGTGATGATTCCATTCTAACACCTGAACTCTGTCTTTTTATGAATAGACTCTGTTATTGGGTTCCTTAACTCCTACAACCAAGATGTTTCCATCCACTTAGACTGGTTAGTGTCATCCTAAATTGGCACAAATTTCTAGGCTCTTAAGTTTTTAATTTTTCTATTTCTTTTTTTATATAAATTAAAAACTAACTAAAAGTTTTTCCCTCACCCCCAAACTTAAATCTAACATTGTCCTTAATGTTTCAAATTAAAGTGCAGTACCAAAAATATAAGTAACAAGAGGAATAAAGAGGTAAGTCAGAAAGATAGTACATGGATGAAGCGTAGCAATCCTTCCACGGGAGCAAGAAAAAATAAACACAAAAATTCCAATAATGAACAACATGAGGATGGGTTGCCTCCCATAAAGCGCTAAGTTTAGTGTCATCAGCCAGACTTTGTTACCCGTTGAAATTAATCCTGGTAGACATGATCTCCCGCGATCACAAGCGTCCATCTTATCCTGACCGGACGAAGGGTCCAGGAATAGGCTAAGAAGGTATGGAAAGTATCAACATGATCAATGTGGGCCCACCTATCTCTACACCCAATCGTCCAATACCGAACTCTCTTTTTCTCCTCGGTTCGAGTGCCTCCAACGTGCATGGTCGCTCCTTCCAAATTGCAAACATATCTCAACCGCTCGATTTCTCTAGACGAATTGAGTGGCTTAGATCATGTTTTCATGAGACGGTAAGGCATAGGCGTGAACACCAGCCTACCACCTACACGCTGGAGTAATCGTCCAAGACCGACCAAGCTTGGTCATCTTGGAACACGCACCCGAATTTGGTACGGTGTGCATCTTTTGCGGCACCAATTTGCTGTCGCAAATTGATCTCGACAACTCAACTTCGCCGGATAAATTAAGTGGCCCAGATCACACTTTCGTGAGACAATGGGGTATGGGCGCCTACACTGTCATGTCATCTATATGCATGTACGGTCGTCCATCCAAAATTCGTATCCCAAGCTTGGATTCGATCAGGCTGAAGATTGGTGCTTGTGCGCTTACTCCAAAACCCTAATTTCACCAACGGTCGCAGATGCGTGTCTCAGAGACCATCTCGTCCGTCCAACCTCACCGGCTTGGTTATACAACCTTGGTCAGGAGTTCATTGGTCAGTGCGGAGTCATGGTGATCACCACCCGTCACTCTACTACAACATGTGGTCGGCCAAGGGAGGACTTGTTTGCGCAACCTCCAAACTATCACATCAAGTAGGCTGGACATGAGATTATTTTAATACTCTTAAACAACGATGCTTCATACTTGCTGAATATACTCGATGCAGTACCTGCATAGTATACACACGATACTTCACGTATCCAAAGCTTGGATTCGATCAGGCGGAAGATTGGTGCTTGTGCGCTTACTCCAAAACCCTAATTTCACCAACGGTCGCAGATGCGTGTCTCAGAGACCATATCGTCCGTCCAACCTCACCGGCTTGGTTATACAACCTTGGTCAGGAGTTCATTGGTCAGTGCGGAGTCATGGTGATCACCACCCGTCACTCTACCACAACATGTGGTCGTCAAAGGGAGGACTTGTTTGCGCAACCTCCAAACTATCACATCAAGTAGGCTGGACATGAGATTATTTTAAGACTCTCAAACAGCGATGCTTCATACATGCTGAATATACTCGATGCAGTACCTGCATAGTATACACACGATACTTCACAAGTATCAATTTCCTAAATAACGTAGCATTACATGATACTTTTTGTGGGTCCCATGATCTACACATTCAAGACATATATCATGTCACAAACTGGGGGATACATACTGGGGTATTGGTCTGGAGGTTTATAGCGTGCAGCGCACAACGCGCCATCACAAGAACGTGTTAGGAATTCATGGACTGTTAGTGATGATGGGAGAAGTGGGCAAGCCTGGTCGTGTGACACCAACACACTACTCCATCACTCCACTTTCTCCACTTCCCATGAGATACGAAGGTTAGGCTAAAATACTTGTATAAATAGGTTCTCCGCCCTATTTTTCTCAAGGACAGAACAAGACGACATAACAGAGGCAAGTGTTGATACAATCGTATTCAAACACCGGAACTGATAGCTTACATCATGCAAGCCAGTTCATATTTCTGATACAAGTCATACATAGCCAACACCTTCAAAATCTCAACACCTTCTTCGCTTCCCTCCCTAATATCAACCCCATCTCCTTCACTTTGTGACCGAAACAAGTCTGGAACGGTCATTTCTTTGTTTAGGCCGGACTTGCACAGATTGATATCTCGAATCTACAAGCACTCACCTCGCAGTACATTTTTCTAAGGTTTAGATTCATTCCTCATCCACACACCCCAAATTACCAAAACTGGCATGAATAGTTTTCACCCATAAACAATTGGCGACCACAGTGGGAAATTAATCTCTCGGTTGCAAAGAATTTAATTCTCAATTTTTCGGTTTTTAAATCACGATGTATCCTCACCAAGAAACCACAGGTGGTTCAGATATCATGGGAAGTATAGCTAGAATGTTGTAGGATGTCTTGGAAAATCAAGATGGTATCGCAAGAAGACAAGGCGAAACATTCCGCCTCTTGAATGATATAACAATACAATTACAAGAAGGGTCGACATACGTCTACTCATACAGTGCGAGAAACGCTGGATCCTTAGTCAGGGGTCACACCTTTACCAGTGGAGAAGCAAAAAGAGCGCGTAATCGCAGGAGACTCAGGAAAGACGAACAACATGGTCCAGCCGACAATGAAGACTCGAGGAAACTCCACAGAGGGAAGGACTTGTCCGGAATACTACAACGTCTACCGAATAAAGAAAAGGAGCATGCAGCCTACGAAGCCATGCTAGAAGATTTATATCTCAAGACTCTTGTTGAAGCCCGGAAGACTGTCCAATCCGCATCGACCTTTCAACCAAGTGAAGAAATGATTGAGGAAGGAGAGATCAATCAAGAAATACGTGAATACATAGGATAGGAGAATTCAATTCGATCACTCAACAGTGATATTACGACACCTTCCACATCCCTTTACCCAGGCAAGCGATCCGCGGATATGATGACACTCGAAAATCTTCCAACTTCTTCTCTGAAACGTGCTCCACATCAAAGCCATGTAGATACATCACAACGCCCACTAACACAGTAAAATCTAGACTCAAAGTACCTACACTTTCCCTTCCCAATGAAGAATATTTTGGAGTTACTGGAGCCATGGGTGAAAAACGGAGAGGTGGAGCTACCTCCGGTATGGCGTCCTCCCACTGATCAAGAAGTAATGGACCCGAGGTATTGTCATTTCCACCGATTTCTTCACCACCCCACCAGTGAATGCAACGCTTTGAATCGCATTGTTCAGGAGAAGATTGGTTCAGAGGGATGACTTTCCTTCTCTGAGAGATCAATGCAGACGACTTCCTTGGAGGGGCTACTTTGGTTTTACACAAGTAGGGTCTCGAAATCAAGTAAGTTATATCCAACAATCCTACAAGAAGGATAGTTTTAAAATTCACTAGGGACTGGCATCCCGGGCATGGAAAAAAGAGGCTCAATAATTAAACACCATGTTTGTTTCCTTTTATACTTCCATTTTGCGCGACATTTGCAATCTCATATGATATGTGCAAACATTCATGACCAAGATGCAAATTCCATTTAAGATAATCCCTTTTCAAGAAAATCGATTCACAAAACTATCTCAAAATAAACCAATTCAATTACCTATTAATTCAAAACTGGAAGTCAAATTATGAAAGGAAATCCTCACTATCACTCAAAAAGAAGAACATCTAAAAGAAAAGACAAATAAGTTGCGTGAATCCTTCAAGGAAAGTCCTTCAATAGCAACTCGTATTTCTGTGCAAAGGTGGCTTTCATTTTCTGAAGAACGGACTGTTCCAGCTTCCACACATTAGACAGCCTTTCAATCTTCTCTTCCTGGCGAGTAACACAGTCCGCAGAAGGGACTTCATCTTGTAATTTATGGAGCTCCTGAATCTTGGAGAACTCTTTGAATAACCAAGGAGCATTAAATCCATACTGTACAAACATGTCTCGATGGCACTTCCAGTCTTCAATCATCTACTCAGAAACTGTTCGACCAGTCGTGACGCTCATCCCGTGGATAGAAAATAAAGCTTCATGTACGTGATTGACCAGTGCAAGACGACTTTTAAGCTTCATAATAGTAGTAATGTGGCCATGCTTCTCCCATATCGCCTTGTACAACCCTTCGAACTAAGATGGCACGCTGAATCCTCCAACCAACACATGACCTGGAGATGGTACAGTGAAAGGAGGATCGAACAAAGACCCAGGATTCATTACCGATACTTCACCAATTGCAGTATCCTTGTCAGCTGCAAGAGGCATTTCGGAAGAAGTCACCACAGCTTGATTGATCGGAACTTGTTCAGAACGTGCTTCAAGGGGAGTCATCTCAACGATAGCATATGTTGCCTCTCTTACATTTCTCCTGATGTCTACTTCGCTCTGGGTACTGATTTCCATCACCGTCCATCAACAATATCACTTACAGAGGCGCCTTCTCCGGCCGAGCTTGCGTCCTCTCTGTCATTGTCCAATGAAGGAGCGGTTTCGTTTTCACCAGACTTCTCAGCATGAGGATCAGTATCGCCAGACTTCTCAACACGAGGGCCAACGTCACCGAATTTTTCGTTCTGAATGCACGCCAACCTTGTGAAAATATTCTCTTTAGGAATTCCCTAAATTCAAGCAATAATCACTCTTAGAAGAGATCACTCCGGAGAAATAAAGGAGTCAACAAAAAGAGATTTAAATACTTGCATATTGATGAGTGCCAAATATTGCATATTCATACACCTTTTCATTGGCACTTAACTCATCTTTCGCGCTTCAAAGTCATATATTATCCCAAATTCTGCATTTTTACCATTTTCAAGAATAAATATTTGTATTAATTAATTTTGTGTTTTTAAGTACTAAATAAAGCTTGGAAGAATTGAGAAGACAAAAGAGACGAAAGTTGGAAGCGTTGCAACCCGCTCGCGCATCAGTGGAAACCTATTTACAAATTCATGGGATTAAACAACCCATGATCCAAAACCCAAGACCCAAATCCATTTCCACCTCACCCCCATTGGATTCTTTCCAAAACATCCACCTCACCCCCATTGGATTCTTTCCAAAACATCCACCTCACCCCCATTGGATTCTTTCCAAAACATCCACCTCACCCCCATTCTCTCACTCAATCACTCCCAATTTGTTTCCCACAACCAAATATATTCCATCAATTAAGAAAACATGTTTTGTTGAGTGGATGAGTGCCAAAATTCGGATCCAAGTGCTTGAGGAATTTTGTGTATAAATAGAGAGGGTTGTTGTGTTGAAAAACCATCCAAGAATAGCTTGTTCATGTTAGTTTATCAAATTTAAGTTTTGTTGTAATGTTCTTCATGTTCTAATTTCATTTACTAGGGTTTAGATGAAGCCCTAATCTCATTGGTATGTATTCATATCTTGTATCTTGTTCTTGAAAGTTTAGAATTGTTTAAAGATATAATTTAATCCAAGTTTGTCAACATCTTGCTCTCACAATGTATGCCATGTATCCATTGTAGTTAGAATATCTCTATGTTGATTATGCTACAACTCATGCTTAACCAAATATTGATCTTTAGATTAGTTGTGCTTAATTAGACAATTAATGCTTTGGAGAAATACTTTAGTTGTGATTAAATTATCCATTGGAGAAACACCTTAGTTATACGGTAGACTTGAATATACTATAAGGACAAGAATAATATTACAAGTTGAATGCATATCATAGGTTATTGGTGGATTTGAATACCCTAGTATCCATATTATCATTGTTTACATATCTTGCTATTTGCATCTTTTACTTTTATTATATCAGTCACTTGAAAATCATATCGTCGTATCGACAAAATCAAACCCCTTTTGGTTACTCTCTGAATCAGGATTTAGAATCAACTTCTACACTCTCCAAGTCTCTGTGGTTCGACCTGTGCTTGCCCTGTGTTGCTTGTCGACACTGTGCACTTGCAGTATACACAATAGTAGGTATCTTTCCGAGCCTACCAAGTTTTTGGCGCCGTTGCCGGGGACTCGGTAGTGGTGTAGTTCATTTTTCATCTCCTGTCACTATTCATTTTTCACCTCCTGGAACTGTTCATTTTTTTTTTTAAAATTTTTTTGCTTTTGCTTTAAAACTTCGAAACCCTAACTACCTCTTTTGAGCTCAACAGGTGCCGGAGTAGCTGTTGTAAAGGCAAAGGAAAGGAAGCGAAAGAAGTTTTTATTTTAAATTAAAAAAAAAGAGAGTTTATTTTATTGTATTAGGATTCCTCTACTCTTGTAATTTTCTTTTTCTTTTGCACTTTATTTTGGACTTTGGACTTGGACATTCTATTTTTATTTTTATTTTTAAACCCTACGGAAGGGTATTATTAAATATCAACTGTTTGCAGAGAAGGACGGTGATTACAATATCACCTCTGCCCCTCGGGTTCGTTCATGACATAGGAGTCGTGGCCCGAGTCGAAAACAACGGTTCATCCCCCGTCTGGAACGGGAGGTAAGTTTGTCGAAACACTCGCGAATCCCTTGTTAGCGAGTTACTGTATTCCTTCGTTTGCATATATGTTGAGGAATTGAATACGGCTGCTTTATTTTCCTAGTAAAGGGCAAGGACTGGCCATACAAGATAAGGGTTCGGATTTCATCACCGTTCTCTTCTTGCCCGCCTTAGGAAAACGATACATACGCGAACCTAAGATTTAAAATTTTGAATAGAACAAGACCTATAAGGTAACGAGCTTAGTAGGAAAGTCATTTGAAAAATATTGGTTACTCTTTAAGCATACTTCGAAGTTCATGACGGTTTCTGTAAATTGAATGCGTGACTGCGCCGCCTTGTAATACGGTGAGGCCTTGGGTATCAAAGCTCTAGCAGCTTCCCTTGCCTCTATTCAATTTACTTAAACTCGGATTGATTCCAGAGGAGTTTGCTCAGATTATAACGAATTCCATTTCGAAGGAATAGAAGCTGGTCTAGAAAACAATCTAAGTGGAGCCATCATGCTTTTTGTTTGCTAGAAATCAGTAGGTTTACTGTGGTGGAGTCAGCCTTGTTTGTGATTGAATAGAACTTCCCTTCCTTGTTTGTGGTATTCTATTTTTTTATTTTTATTTTCTCCATTAATTTTATTATTAAAAAAAAAAAAAAATGGTCTATGTACCTCCCAATCTCTGCAACAAGCCTAGTGCTAGTTAGAGATCATGTCAGGATTTTGGTCTACAACTGGGAATGAATACAGACATAATGGACACCTTGCACATGTGCATGCTTCATATTTTGAGAACCCCATAGATCATGGTATTAATAACTTTAGGGAAAATTATGGACCTTTTCAAGGTCCCGAGACACAATATATAGACCCTAGTTGTTATCCACATATGTATCACTCACATACAGGGGATGCGGAGCAATTCTATACTCCCCTGAGCCCTTATATGCAATCTGTGATGGAAAATCTCAAATTGATGGAACAAAATAATGCTAGATCTGAATTGCAAGCATTGTATGATCATCCATATAGCAACATCCATGAATTTTCCTTCAATAGTGAATCTCATGCATCACCATGTACTGAATATTCATATGAAAATGAGATACCTACTATTGATGACTCTCCTTTCATTGAACAACATAATGAAATTTTAGAATTTGATCAAAACCTTGTGCAATATCAAAAGTTAACTGACCAAAGGTTTGCGAGTTTAGAACTCAAAATGAGTCAAATCCTTGATGCACTAAATGAGGAGAGGAAAGAAGTTCATGATGAGATGTTTGTTATCCCTACTGAATTAAATGTCGAGAATTGTATGTCAAGTCCTACTCATGTAACTAATATTGAATATGAGCCTAACCTAGAAAAGAATGAGTTGACTGAAAACAAAGTTTTTAATAGGGATGAGTATGCATACTATTTTGATGATGATGATGATGATGTTATGTTAGAAGAACATGTTTTTACTGAAAATATTGTCGAACCTTTGGGTTCAGAGACATTAGGCTTCTCTGCCTCGACCTTAATGAATGATGTTTCTTCTAATGTTCCATATACATGTGATGTGGTTACTAATCTTGAGCCTGTGCAGTTATCCTGTGAAAGAGAGCATGCTACACAACTTGTTTGTGACTTAGAAAATGTTGAATCTTCTGTAGACACCAATGAAACTATGCATGGAAATAACTTTAATGTGTCCGATTCTCTGCCTAAGTCACAATGTGAAGTTTCTTGTGATATTCCTATGCATGAAACTGAAGTTCTAGGGGATGATTGTGAACTGGGGCTTATTGATTTGTTTTATGAGCATGAGCATGATGTTGTACTTGTGTCGACATAGGTAATTTTGAATCTCCTGTCGACACTAATGATCTTATGCATCAAAATATAATTGACGTGTCTGATTCTCTACCTAGGTCACAACATTGTGATGTCTCTTTGGATTTGTATATGCATGAGAATAAAACTTTGGATGATGATGATTATGAACTAGGTCTTGAAGAATTGTTCTATGAATGTGAGCATACTGTCACACTTGTAGATGACTTAGGAGATGTAAATGTAACTAATGATAAGGGTACTCTTGATCTCATCCATATGAGCAACTTAGACGTACCTACTCTCTGCTAAGTCACCAACTGATGGTCTTGCACTTTGGACCTAAAAATTGTTCCTTTTAAGTGTCTTTGAATCAATGTTGTTGACAATTCCAAACCTAGGGTTAGAGTTATATGCATCTCAAATTCTTTTGTACTTTTTGTCCACTAAATATCCTGTTATTGAGAAGTCATATCTGGAATACCCTCATGTTTTTCTCGCATCCATCCACGACAAAATCCACTTTGAACTAGATCTTGTGCATGATGAACCCACGAAATTGTTAGATTTTGTGCTCAAAAACACATCTATTGACAAGTTCAGGTTTGGGGGTAATGTTTTCACACTTGCAGTCTTACTTGCATTGTTGTGTTATAATTGTGTAAGGTCATTGTTGTTTTCACACTCCGTCTTTTGGGTTGATCCTCAACTTTTTAGATTGTTGGTGTATGGTGAATTTTTATTGTATATAATCCAGTAATTAATTTTTGAATCTTCTTCATATATATGTGTGCTAACCAAACTTTTTGTCTTGCGCTCATATTGTTTGCTCTCAAAGCATTCATTCAATTATGGTTAGCACCACCCTTTCTGCATCGGGTAATCTCTTTCCTTTAAATCTTCTCTACCTTGTTCTCTTGATATGTGTTCTTATCATCTTTTAAAACATTGAGGACAATGTTAGATTTAGGTTTGGGGGTGTGTTTTGCATATAGAGTTTTTAGTCTTTTATTAAAAAAATCAAATTAGTCTTTTATTAAAATAAAATAAAAAAAAAAAAATCAAAATTTTTCTGATGACCAGCTGTGGAGCGGGTCTTTTGTAGGATCTTTTGTAGTCTTTTGCATCTTTTATGACCAGCTGTGGAGCGGGTCTTTTGTAGGATCCTTTGTAGTCTTTTGTATTTTTTATGACCAGCTGTGTAGCGGGTGTTTTGTAGGATCCTTTGTAGTCTTTTGCATTTTTTGAGTCTTTTGTTGTTATCTTTTATGACCAGCTGTGGAGCGGGTCTTTTGTAGTGTGTTTACTATGACCAGCTGTGTAGCGGGTCTCTAAAAAAAAAAAAAAAAAAATTATGATCAGCTGTGTAGCGGGTCTAAAATAAAAAATAAAAATAAAATTGGTTACAAATTGTCAAGGTTCTACGAAATTCTGAAGTTCATCATCTACAGTTGAAGACCGAAGACGAAGACATTTCTATGATGCTCTGAAATTGGAGAAGGTTTTGTGGGTACATCTTTGGTAGGCCCTCACGAGACTACAACTCGTCCACTAGGGACACCTAGGGGTTTAAAGGCTTAGTGCATACGCTAAATGCATTCGAGAGACCAGCGACAGTGGTATAGTTAGGATTTCTGGATTTCTGTTTCACTTGAGGACAAGTAAAATTCAGGTTTGGGGGTATTTGATGAGTGCCAAATATTGCATATTCATACACCTTTTCATTGGCACTTAACTCATCTTTCGCGCTTCAAAGTCATATATTATCCCAAATTCTGCATTTTTACCATTTTCAAGAATAAATATTTGTATTAATTAATTTTGTGTGTTTAAGTACTAAATAAAGCTTGGAAGAATTGAGAAGACAAAAGAGACGAAAGTTGGAAGCGTTGCAACCCGCTCGCGCATCAGTGGCAACCTATTTACAAATTCATGGGATTAAACAACCCATGATCCAAAACTCATGATCCAAAACCCAAGACCCAAATCCATTTCCACCTCACCCCCATTGGATTCTTTCCAAAACATCCACCTCACCCCCATTGGATTCTTTCCAAAACATCCACCTCACCCCCATTGGATTCTTTCCAAAACATCCACCTCACCCCCATTCTCTCACTCAATCACTCCCAATTTGTTTCCCACAACCAAATATATTCCATCAATTAAGAAAACATGTTTTGTTGAGTGGATGAGTGCCAAAATTCGGATCCAAGTGCTTGAGGGAATTTTGTGTATAAATAGAGAGGGTTGTTGTGTTGAAAAACCATCCAAGAATAGCTTGTTCATGTTAGTTTATCAAATTTAAGTTTTGTTGTAATGTTCTTCATGTTCTAATTTCATTTACTAGGGTTTAGATGAAGCCCTAATCTCATTGGTATGTATTCATATCTTGTATCTTGTTCTTGAAAGTTTAGAATTGTTTAAAGATATAATTTAATCCAAGTTTGTCAACATCTTGCTCTCACAATGTATGCCATGTATCCATTGTAGTTAGAATATCTCTATGTTGATTATGCTACAACTCATGCTTAACCAAATATTGATCTTTAGATTAGTTGTGCTTAATTAGACAATTAATGCTTTGGAGAAATACTTTAGTTGTGATTAAATTATCCATTGGAGAAACACCATAGTTATACGGTAGACTTGAATCTACTATAAGGACAAGAATAATATTACAAGTTGAATGCATATCATAGGTTATTGGTGGATTTGAATACCCTAGTATCCATATTATCATTGTTTACATATCTTGCTATTTGCATATTTTACTTTTATTATATCAGTCACTTGAAAATCATATCGTCGTATCGACAAAATCAAACCCCTTTTGGTTACTCTCTGAATCAGGATTTAGAATCAACTTCTACACTCTCCAAGTCTCTGTGGTTCGACCTGTGCTTGCCCTGTGTTGCTTGTCGACACTGTGCACTTGCAGTATACACAATAGTAGGTATCTTTCCGAGCCTACCACATATTGGAGGAATTAAGGATCATCGAATTGCTTGCCTGCCTTTTGGACCTCCTTCCTGCTTGGGGACTGTAATCATCAGCTCTGGTCTGTTTTCCTGGGAGTGGTGTCAAACGGAAATATTTCTTTAAAACGTCAGAGGATGGCTCACCACGAGAATCCGCCACAATGTCCTCCGAAAACTCCTGGAAAGCTAACAGTTATTTCCTCCAAAATTCCTTATACTTATCAGTTACCACGGGTTTTCTCCCGATAGTCCAGAAGGGAAGGATCTGCAGTATCAAGAATACGTCGGCATTAAATATACCTGGAAAAAGTTTTTTTGGAGCCTCCGACGGACGGATAAATGGAACGCCCTGATCAAATCCCATTTGACGATCATCTCCGTCGATATTATAAGGAGTCATAGTAAATACTTCATTGAATAGAGATGGAATATATCCTGTAATGCAGCTTTGCAGGTAAATAAGTTCTCTGAATTTCATGGTCTTAGCATCAGTACGCAATGCGGCATCAGGACTGTCAGAGGCAATGGCAAAAGTCTTCGGCTGAACAATTGAAGAGTGGATTGGTCCCCATGGACGGAAATATATGGAATACACATTATCAAAGATGTCCACGAGTTTCACCCGGCTCTGGGATGCCTCCTCTGCCAGCAGAGTATTCTCGAACCACCATACAAACTGTTGAGCGAAGTTGCAGGAACATGAGAATAACTTTTAAAATGTTCCCACAAGAATACCTGGAGAAAATAGAAGTGGACGTACGACTCCACCTTCTTGTACTCGTTGGAAACATGCATGTCCATTGCTAAGGCATCCAGATGAGAATACAGTGATCCAAGGAATATGGCACCGAGAGGAAGGATTTCGCCTTTAGCTAGCTTTATGGCAATCTTGAAAAGGTTACCTTTTATGGTCTTCTTTCCAGAACCATCGACAAATATGTCTCTGGATAGCCATAAAGACAGAAATGCAATCACGCTGAGCTCATTTTCCAACTCCTGATCCGGTTCTGGGTCTACAAGATACCATTCTGACACCCACCAGGTGTAAAAGCATCTCGTATCTTTTTTATCCTCCTTGTCCAGATCGTCAAATTCTGCCACCTTTCGGAGTATAGCATCATGATCATGTTGTTCTGTGTCGGAAAGCTCGTAATAAAAACTTCTAGCCACAGGAAGGTTCATCAATGCAGCTATGCTTTCCAGAGTAATAGTTATCTCTCCCCATCTAGATATGGCTGTATGAGTAGAAAGGCGCCAATGATAAATGAAAGTAATCAAACATGCGGCGTCTTTCTTAATTTCAAGAGTAGCAGATGCCATAACCACATTGAGGATTTACGCTTTGGTCAAATTAGCTTTAACATCCTTATTATTCAACATGCGCCTCGTCCATCCTTTATAAGAGCCCAGTGGAGTATGACAAATCCTGAAGTCGATGGGAGAGGGTGGATATTCATTTCTTCGAAGACAGAACCTCATCACAAGTGCTGAATAAGAAGATGGATCAGCCTCCATATTTTATGAATCGGAGAGCAGGACTATCTTGTGAGAAGGATGTTTCTTAGTGTTCGAAAAAGGTGAAGTAAATAACTCATCAGCAGTGCTCGGAATATCTTTGAAGCTGTCAACACTTCCTGACCTGGCACCAGCAATGTCCCCAGAAGACATCTCAACATGAATTCTTTCCTTAATTTCACAACAAAGGACATGAGTCAGTACTTGTATAAAAAATGCATGAGATATGAAATCACACACGACAACACATAATTCACGTTAGAGTGCACAAATCTAGGAGTGGGTCCAAACGCCAGTATCAGTTTCGAGTCTGGTATTAGTTTCAAGTCCGGTATTGGTTTCAAGTCTGGTATTGGTTTCAATTCTGGTGTTGGTTTCAAGTCCGGTATTGCTTTCAAGTCCGGTATTGGTTTCAAGTCTGGTATTACTCAAGTTTCAAGTCCGGTGTTAGTTCACGACACAAGGCTATGAGGTCGACTATCAGTCAGGCATATGTGGGTGGGATCCACGTTCGAATCAAACACGGCATTCATGATCACGGTTTTCTTATATTCATGGGAATCGTGTTTACGAGATACATGACAAATTTCTCTTCAAGCTACAACCTAAGAAGCTAGGTTTTTCATGCAACAATGGAAGAAGAAGCAAAAACGGCATATTCATGGTCTCGCGATATTAAACAATTCTAATAAAAATGGGCGGTTTTACTATCAATCTTGATGGGAAAGCTAAGCATGATGTATCTATCAAAAGGTTTTTACCTAAGAAATTAGGGTTTTTTCTATATAAAAAAAAAACAAAAACAAAACTTACCTTGGACGGACGGACGGGCAACGGCGGACGTCTGGCGGCAGCTCCGACAACAACGGGCGATGGCGGCAACTCCGGCGGCAGCAATAACGATGGAGTCGGCTCCGTGAGTACCAAATAAAAAAAAATCTCGTGAGAAAAAAGAAAAGGGTTGCTCATTTTATAGACAAAATTTGGAAGAATCCTAGTAGAACAAGGATTCCTCTTTTGATTGGATTCCTCTTTTGATTTAAATACCCAAAGAAGGAAACCGGTCTCACCAAAGGATTCCATACAAGCGCAACGGCATGGACAACTAGCGGTCGGTCAATACTCTTCCGAGTAAACTTCCTTTATCATGTCTTTCTCACATATGTATGTCACCATCTCATGCCTACCCCACAATAGTGTAACCATTATGTGCTAGGCAGGGGACTTAATGTTGATGGTGGATTTTCATTTAAGGGTAAAATTGTAAAACCTAAAAAATTATGCGCTAACATCTTGTAAAAGATAAGGCCATTAATAAGTGATGGATACTCCCTCACTTTATTAATTCACCTAGAATGGAGCATGTGGCAACAATCCCATTCTGTGAATAAAATACACGAAATTCATCCAGGTTGGAGCATGTAGCAACAATCCCATATACCCTGTGAATTTATAGCATAATTAATTAATGCGCAACCAGCCTTGTATTTCCTGTACTCATTATCAGTGCCGCATGACGACTGAGTGTTGCTCTCAGCATAGAAACACGAATCTCCAAGCATTATAATGAAACATGTACGAAATACCCGTATAGGCTGCAACTCTCGGTGTGTTATACTAGCCCGATTGAACATCCGGACTGACCGTATCACTCTAAATATGATCACGACCATCCAACTCAACCAGCATGATTGGATGGCCCAGATCGATTCCATAACCCCCAAGCAGGTATGGAATATCCGCTGCCGGACCAATGCGGGCCCCGCATGGTCGGCCTCCCCAAAAGATTGGTCTAGCTTGCCAAAACGTTCAAACCATAGTAGTATGGACGGAAAACCCTAAATTAGGGTTTGCGGCACATTACATGTGTCGCAAAACAGTCTCAACCATCCATCTTCGCAGGTATAGATGGAGGGTGCAGATGTAGATTCAAAGGGCCAGAAGCATGTCAACACAATCACCATGGGCCCACCTACATACCTGACTGATCGGTCAGTACAAACTATGGTTGGTCGTCCTAGTTCGTGCGCTCCAAACTAGGTCCAACACACGGCCGGCAATACCCTGATTAGGGTTTATGTCGTGATCACAAGCGTTCATCTTCTCCTGATCGGACGAAGGGTCCAGGAATAGGCTAAGCAGGTCCGGAAACTATCAACATGATCACATTGGGCCCACCTATCTCTACACCCAATCGGCCAAGTCTGAACTCTCTTTTTCTCCTCGGTTTGCGCGCCTCCAACGTGCATGGTCGCTCCTTCCAAATTGCAAACTAATCTCAACCGCTCGATTTCTCCGGACGAATTAAGTGGCTTAGATCATGTTTTCATGGGACGGTAAGGCATAGGCGTGAACACCAGCCTACCACCTACACGCTGGAGCAATTGGCCAAGACCGGCCAAGCCTGGTCGTCTTGGAACGCGCGCCCGAAGTTGGTACGGTGTGCGGATTTTGCGGCATCAATTTACTGTCGCAAATTGATCTCGACCACTCAACTTCGCCGGATAAATTTAGTGGCCCAGATCACACTTTCGTGAGACAATGGGGTATGGGAGCCTACACTATCATGTCATCTACATGCATGTACGATCGGCCAGCCAAAATTCGTATCCCAATCTTGGATTCGATCAGGCTAAAGAGTGGTGCTTGTGCGCCTACTTTAAAACCCTAATTTCACCAACGGTCGCAGATGCGTGTCTCAGAGACCATCTCGTCCGTCCAACTTCACCATCTTGGTTATGCAACTCTGGTCAGGAGTTAATTGGTCAGTGCGGAGTCATGGTGATCACCACCAGTTACTCTACCATACCATGTGGTCGGCCAAGGGAGGACCTATTTGCGCAACCTCCAAACTATCAAATCAAGTAGGCTGGACATGAGATTATTTTAAGACTCTCAAACAACGATGCTTCATACATGCTGAATATACTCGATGCAGTACCTACATAGTATACACAAGATACTTCACAAGTATCAATTTCTTAAATGATGTAGCATTACATGCTACTTTTTGTGGGTCCCATGATCCACACGTTCAAGACATCAATCATGTCACAAACTGGGGGATACATACTGGGGTATTGGTCTGGAGGTTTACAGCGTGCAGAGCACAACACGTCATCACAAGAACGTGTCAGGAAGTCATGTGAGAAGTGGGAAAGCCTGGTCATGTGACACCAAAACAATACTCCACTACTCCATCACTCCACTTTCTCCACTTCCCACGAGATACGAAGGTTAGGCTAAAATACTTGTATAAATAGGTTCTCCGCCCTATTTTTCACAAGGACAGAACAAGACGAGATAACAGAGGCAAGTGTTGATACAATCGTATTCAAACACCGGAACTGATAGCTTACATCCTGCAAGCTAGTTTATCTTTCTGATACAAGTCATACATAGCCAACACCTTCACAATCTCAACACCTTCTTCGCTTCCATCCCTAAGATCAACCCCATCTCCTTCACTTTGTGACCGAAACAAGTCTGGAACGGCCATTTATTGGTTTAGGCCGTACTTGCACAGATTGATATCTCGAATATACAAGCACTCACCACGTAGTGCATTTGTTTAAGATTTAGATTCATTCCTCATCCACACACCCCAAATTACCAAAACCGACAGGAATAGTTTTCACCCATAAACACTTGCTTATCAAAACTCTTCTTTTATAAACAGATACGAATAATATGAGGATATTATTCTCTATTTTGCACGTAACACAATCTTCCCGTAACCTCTTTGCGCCAAAAATATCGCACGGAATATGTTCTTTCCCTGTTTCCTTCAATCCACGTAAACTTTCCTTGTTTCTGGATTCCAACTCATATACCATTCATGTTAAGTCGTAACATGATAATTTTAATCCATTTGACCGGTTGAATCTCAGTGTAACGTCAACATCTTTTCAACAGAACTCGGAGTATATTTCCGACACTGTTTTTATCTCCGGTGATTATCCATCCCAATTTAATCAATTCCAAAGGACTTACCAACATTGTTTAGGTTAAACAGGTCCAGTACAATTCAAAACACCGATTGAATCTCCTTCTAACTTGCTGAAAACTCGAACCCTAAATTTGCCTGCAACTGTCATGTTTTCCTGCCAAAACCCGTGAATTCTCTGTTTGCTTCACATCATCGTTCTAGCCAATTTTGTTCTATTCTAACGACCATACCAAGTCTGTTTAGGCTTAAGGAAGATACCCATTTAGTTTCAGCCATTGAATCTCAGTAGAACACCACTAATTTCCAAACCCTAGTTTTGTTGCTCTTTTTCCCGCCAAAATTTAAATTCAAAAGGTTGAAGATGAACTTCCCCTTATCCAACAGCGGTGTCCCCTTAGTAATTTGGGCTACATTTAGCAATTCTTGGGGTTGCGAATAGAAATTTAGTGGGTACAACTATAACTTTTGGGCTGTATATAGTGAAAAACTCCTGGGTGACTTTATCGACTCTTCTGGGACATTTCTAGAGGTGCCTTTAACACTTTTCTGGGTGCTTTTAGTAGTTTCTCAAGCAGCCATCTCTTACCTCTCATATCCACTTTTTTTCTTCAATTTCATCATTAAGGTTGCCATGATTTTCAGACATAACTTGCATCACTAAAGCCGACATCCCTTTCAGATAGAGATGAAGAAATAAAAGTAAATAATGAGAGATAATTCTGTAGGAGCGGAATATCACAACAAATGATAACTTACGAAATGGTGGAGAGAAAAGACATCTTGCGAGCAAAGAATATTTTGCGAGCAAAGGAAATCACGAGGAAACCAAAAGAATTTCGCGAAGTGAAGTTACGAAGGTTCGCAAGATAATTCTCAAATCTGAAATGGAGGGACAACACAACTGTCATATTTTGTAAGATCGTATAAATAGCCATTTAGGCATGAGAAGTAGTGGAGGTCTTTTTAGAGAGAGGATAATTTTAGGAGGAGGGAGAAAAATGTTAGGAGAGATTTTATTTTCTTTATCATCTTCTTCCCCAAAGAATTATAAAGCTCCAAATATTCATTAATGGAGTTTCAATTGTACAATCATGTAATTACATACAATCACTAGTGAAGAACCGTGGATGTAGATCACATTGATCGAACCACGTAAAAATCTTTATGTCACTTTTATAATTTTAGTACTTTAATTCCTAGTTTCATATCAAATTAATTAGATTTATGAATCATTTTAATGGATTCTACTGAGTGTGTAGTTGTGAGATAATCTGTAACTACATAATTGGCGCTAGAAACAGGGACCTAACCTTGTTGGTTCAAGAAAGTTAGAAAAATTGGTTATTGTTGGTGATGAATCGTAGCGGATCTATGAGTTTTAAAGACAGAAATGGAAGTTCTTTTATTTGCATCTTCAAACAACAAACACATTAGTAGTGGTTCAGGAAGAGAGATGTGGATATGGGGAAATCGTCAAGAAAAATGAAATTTACACAGGCTATGTCAACAATCGCTTCCAAAAAGGACAAATTTCTTCTCACTTTTCTTATTCTTTGTTTCATTTTTCAAAGTTTGGGAATTTAAAAACACAAATTGAAAAATAAATTTTTTGCGATCTAAACTTTGATTTTTGTAGAAAATTAATTTATTATGGAAATTTTGAATTTAAAAATGTTTTTGCTATAAATTTGTAGTAACTAAATCTCGTTTTACAAATTTGTTTAAAGAATTTCTGACAAAGTCAAATTTCAAGATTTTCTGTTGGTTAGAGATTTAGAGATTTACGTTTCGCAAGAACAAAAACAAGTAGATTATATGGAAAGTTTTCATTCTTCATAGGCAAACATTACTCATCTTAATGGTCTATAAACTGCTAACCAAATTTGCTGATCGTTTGCAGCAAAATTTTTGCAAAGTTCTGCGTCACTGACGAAGAAATGTCATTCCTATGAAGAAACGGGATAAATTTCATCGTGGGTTCGAATCTTACGAACGTTCACAGAAAGTAATCATACAGAGAAATGTCCAGGGAGAAGAAGAAGAAAGTTCGCAGCTATTAATTCTTACGAATGAAGTTACGAATATGAAGATATATATGGAAGTGGGTGTTTTTGGAGAGCAACTTTACCTATTCGTTAATGGCCCATATGATGATAGTATCGATGGGGTATGCTCAGAAGACACGGATGCTTTAGTCACGTGTGCTGGAAGAGTAAGATGCATTGAAAGAATTAACAATTTCTCTACTACTTTAAATATACTTTAAATATCATCAACAATTTCTTTGAATGATTGGTCCTCTTCTTTCTCTACTACTTTCTCCCCCAATTTTACTTTCTAGAAAATTCAATCTGAAACGGTAATGGCGTCTTCCAGAAGTATATCCAATAATGGAATAGAAAACCGATTTGAAAGTTCAATATCATCTTCAGGGAGATGTTATGGTTCATCGTTTACGAATTCGTCATCGGTTAATTCAAGCTTTTCGTCCGGTTTCGCATCGTCTAGTTCGAGTTTCACATCTCGATCTAGTAGTTTTTCCAAGGATTAGCTTCACCAACTCGTGTGAGTTCATATGGATCTATACAAGGATCTCCATCTATTTGTTTCTCAATGGCGGATCATTTAATTCCACCGAGTCGATCAATTACATCTATACGAAGTATACCGAAGAGTTAAAATGGAACTTGCGAGTATATAATGCAACTATATACGAAATTAATAAACTATTAAAGATGCTCCATTATGATTACATACGAAGGGAAAAATGGATGGGGATCAAAAAAAGCTAAAAAATGGAAAAATGGTGATATAATCTTAGATAATGCTCCATTATGATTATACGGATATAATATCGTAAAGTTAGATTATGATTATGATTTTGCCATTATGATATAAACTTGGTTTATACTTACGAAGATGGTCCCACAACTATGAATACATACTTCAACTACATAATTTGCGAAGAAAGATGAAGTATTACTCGCAAGGAAATGGAGTTATTTGCGAAGAAAGATCAACCATGATTATTATACGAGTTAAACATGAAGAAAAGGAAATGTAGAGAAATGACGATAATTATTTAGCTAAGAAGGAGACCAGTAAAACAACGCCAAGGATAGAGAAGAAACTTTCACCAAAAGATATGAAGAGGAAAATAGAAAAGGATGCCAATGTGATAGAAAGAATTACACATGCGAAGAATAAGCCGCATGGATGGAAGAAGAAGAAATCAGGGCAGGAAGAGATAATCAAAAGAGCTGGTCACCTACAAAAAAAAAAAAAAAAAAAAAGACAAAGACAAAGAGAATTATCATCATACTGGCGGTAACAGCAAAATAAAGTTTGCAAATTTTACAATACCAGCATGAAACAAGGATTAGCACAAACGGATATTAGTGGAGTTAATGGGTTTGAAGACGCAAGTTCGAGTCCCCTTATTCGCATGGAATTTTTACTTCACAGATGAACATTTTCTTCGTAGAAGTTTACACTACGAACGTTCGCAAATCAAATGAACAATTCATCCAAGTTATCTTCGCAGAAGTTTACACTGCGAACGTTCGCAGCACCAACACTTCGCAGGAATTTGCTTCGCAAATATTTTCTTCACAGAGTTTTCTTCGCAAACGTTTCCTTCACAAATATTTACTGAGAGTTACATCAACAGAACCTATCTCGTGAAGCACCAAATTAATTCGTGAATATTTTTCTTCAAGAATTTTTTATGCGAAGTACTGAGATTAACGTCAACAACAAAGTATTTCATGAAAATTCAACAACTATATAATGGGAAGATAAACCAAGTCCACGCAAACCAATACGCAACATTATACAAGAGGCAGATCAAGAGTTAATTTCGCAAGACTTCATTCTTAATTTATTCTCAATCTTCAACCAACTCATATACTTCGCAAGAGACAACAACAAGCCGTAAAAAGGTAAGTACCATTTCCTTGAATATTTTATTTACGGAAGACAAAAGATTTTTGATTTTATTTACTAAAAGAGATATACTCGCAAAATTTCTATAATTTCTAAGATTTCAAAACATTTCAAATATTTTTTAGATTGGTGAAAAGCGATACAATCGCAAGATTCAAAAATGACTTCATCGCAAAATTTAAAGGTCTCAAAATTTTTCAAAGACTTCAAAGTTACAAAAAACAGAGAAAATTAAATTTATATAATTTTATAGAACAATTTTAATTTAAAGACGCGATATGAATACTTCTTATACTAAGGATTTTATGAAAACATTCAATATTTTATGTACATGAAAAATTTACGATGACTTTTTAAAAGGCGAAAAAATACCGCCAAAAATCAATTGCGAAGAAAAGACCGCAATTTGCGAATAAAAGACCGCAATCTGTGATCAGCCTCCAAAAAAGAAAGAGAGCCGCAGAAAATTTTATACAGGCAAACCTTTGTGGCGTACAACCTAGTTTGCGAAGCTATATTTCGTAAGAGGCAAAGTCCTAAAGTACGTCATTTAAGGGGGTACCTATAAACGTGGCTAAGGGTAACCGGAACACCACCAAGGGCCCTTAGTACATGGTAAAATTTTAGGGGTACAACCCAATAATGGGGTACCTATCCGGGTTAGACACCTTGGATTCTCACCTAATCTAGCGACATTACGCAATATAAAATGCGGTGTAAGAGGATTTAGGTTGGGCGACTAAGGCATACTTTCTTTCCCAAGAAGTGCAGAAAACGATCAAGGCGCCGAGGTACACGGTTGAGTCAAGAGTGTCGGGTGAGGTTGAACCACATCTGCCATTTTTGACAAGTCTTGGCAAATGATGCACTTGGCCCAAAGATACCACATAGGGTGCAACCTCGTAACTATAAGCCATATAGGCAAAAAGGATAAGAGGTTGCGATCAAAAGATGGTTGTTGGAAGAACCGGATGGGAAGAGCTAACCTTGTATGGTCGATGTACGCTTCCTTGAAGGGGCAACCAGGGGGAAGATAAAGGGCAGCACCCTCCATTAGGGAGCTGATACGTGCTATAAGACGCAAATGTCATGAGGCTTCTTGTTTGAGAAAACATAAAGGCTTGTCATATTTGTGCAACAAATGAAGTTCTGCGAGCATTCTAAAAAAAAAAAAAAAAAAAAAAGAGAGAGAAGGAAAACATACAAAAAGAACTCGCGGAATGAAACAAAGAAGTTAAGATGAGATCAATGGGTTATTACATGAAAGTGTAAAAATGTCCTGCGATTTCATCGCAAGACGATAATGTCACGAGGTTGTATGTTCGCTAGAATGTTCAGACTTGTCATATTATCGCAAAAATTATTACAAAAGAGGTGGAAAAATAAGACCTTTACTTAAAAAGGCATGATAAGACCACATCAATTAATGAAATTCATTACATCAAAATCATTGAAGAAATTATACAAGAATATACATTATGAAGATCTGAAAATAAGACAGCTTCGTCGATATCATTGAAGAAATTTTTACAAGAAGATATATCATGAAGTCCTAACAAAGAAGACAATCCCATCAAGATCATTGAAGAATTCTTACACGAATATATATCACGAAGTCATATCAGAAGAGGCGATTTCATTCGCGAAAATACACAAATGAACTTGCGAAGATGATTATATGAATAGAGGTCATTCAAAGATATATCAATTTTACTGCAGCAAAATGAGCTAAGTAACACAAACATTAGCTATGCATTATAATAGATAAGTATTAACATCATACAAGTATCATACTTGCATCATACAAGCATCATATTTGCATCATACAAGCATCATATTCGCATCATTCAAGCATCATATTTGCATCATAAAAGCATTACATAAACATTTTATGGCATAAGCATCACATACACCTTTCATAACATAATCATTACATAAATATTATATTCGCACAAGTATTTTACAAAATTTTACAAGATAATACCGCGAAACTTCGCAGAAACATTCATAATTCGCAGGACTATTCATAATTCGCAACAGTATATTCGCAGCACTATTCAGAAGTTCAGAAATTCGCAGAAAAATTCAGAAATTTGCAGAAAAATTCAGAAGTTAGTAGGGTTACCACTTGAGGCAGAGGCAAGATAAGAATAGAGACGCAATTTAATTATTCAACATTTTCTCAAGGATTTTCCTTCATAGATAAAGAACAGAGGCAACTATGGATACCCAAGAAAATATTTTATGTTCTTCATCTTCTCAGCAAGAATCCTCACCAAAAATGGAATAATAGTTTCACATGAACAGAGGCAATATTTATCACTCTCATCAAGGATATTTCATACTTCTTATATATTTCGAGGATTGAGTACTTCTTATACTTCTTCAAGGATATTTTATATTTCTTATACTTCATACTTCTTCAAGATATTTCGCACATTTCATACTTCGCAAAATGATACTTCTAATTACTTCTTAAAAGCTTCAGAACTTCGCAAAAGAATAGAGGCAAGTATATACTTTTTGAGTTTGATATTCTTTCGCTCGTTCCTTCATCAACAAAGATCAAAGACTACTACAACAACGTATTTTTTCTTAAAGATCGCTCTTCAAGCAATATTCAAGAAAAAAGAAGCAAGATGTAGGAGCGGAATATCACAACAAATGATAACTTACGAAATGGTGGAGAGAAAAGACATCTTGCGAGCAAAGGAAATCACGAGGAAACCAAAAGAATTTCGCGAAGTGAAGTTACGAAGGTTCGCAAGATAATTTTCAAATCCGAAATGGCGGGACAACACAACTGTCATATTTTGTAAGATCGTATAAATAGCCATTTAGGCATGAGAAGTAGTGGAGGTCTTTTTAGAGAGAGGATAATTTTAGGAGGAGGGAGAAAAATGTTAGGAGAGATTTTATTTTCTTTATCATCTTCTTCCCCAAAGAATTCTAAAGCTCCAAATATTCATTAATGGAGTTTCAATTGTACAATCATGTAATTACATACAATCACTAGTGAAGAACCGTGGATGTAGATCACATTGATCGAACCACGTAAAAATATTTATGTCACTTTTATAATTTTAGTACTTTAATTCCTAGTTTCATATCAAATTAATTAGATTTATGAATCATTTTAATGGATTCTACTGAGGGTGTAGTTGTGAGATAATCTGTAACTACAAATTCGCCTCCAACAGCAGTTGCACATGAAATGACACTTTATCCCTTTTTAGCGACGTTTCTTCTTCTTTTTCTCCAAAGTACCTAAAACTCATAATTAAACATAAAATACATAATTTACAAGAAAACATAGCAAAAGAAAGCATAAACAATAGATAAATATCAAGGTTTTTAGACACCTATCAATTACTTTTCACCCAAGAAGTCCATATTGTTTCTTTCCCTGACACAAGGTCCCATATATGCCTAAGGTTAGCATCCAGATTTGTGAATTCTAAGTCCTTCACTCCCAAACCTCCTTCTTCATAAGCATGACAAACATTTGTCCAGCTAATAGGGTTATAACTTTTCTTCATATCAGGGCCAACCCAAAGGAATCTCTTAAATTTAGTGTTTAACTCTTTGATAACTCTTTTAGGAAGAATAAAACAAGAAAACCAGAAGTAAATCATGCCACTTAACACAGATTTAAGTACTAACACTCTCCCAGGATAAGCTAAATAAATTGATTTCCAAGAAAGAATTCTAGCATCCACTTTTTCCAAAAGAGGTAAACAATCTTTATAAGATAGTCTAGTGGATAGAAGAGGGACTCCAAGATATCCAATTAGGAGTTCACCAACAGAACAATCAAGAATAGAAATAATTTTTCCTAGGGTGATGTCATCCACAACAGCACTAAATAGAGAGGTTTTTTGCCTATTCATACTCAAACCAGAGCAAGTACTAAAATCCTCCTAAGCAGAATTTAAACTATGAACAACAAAGGTAGTACCTTTGAAGAAGATGAGCACATCATCAGCGAAGCATAAGTGAGTAAGGCCAGTAAGCTTGCACCTGGGATGAAACTCAAATTTCTGAATTTGAACTTGTCTTGACAGCAAGGAACTGAGCATCTCCATAACATGAACAAATAGATAAGGTGATAAAGGGCAGCCCTGCCTTTAACCCCTGGTGGCACCAAAAAAACCATAAGGAGAACCATTTATAATAATGGAGAATTTAGCACTGGAAATACACAGAGTAATCCACTCTATAAATTTTCTAGGAAATTTGCTGCAGCATAAAATAAATGGCTTTCCACTTGACAGTGTCATAGGTTTTTTGTAAGTCAATCTTCAGAGCACAACTTGGGGTTCCATTTGTTGGAATATTTTCAACCGCGCTACGAAGGGGGGTCCTGGGGGGCGTAGCCCCCCAGGCTGTGGTCGACAGTGTCTGGTCGATAGGCCGTATAAGAATTTTTGGATATGCAATTGTTTTGGACAGTTGGAAAACGTTTCCAGAAATTTCTAAACTCAACAGACAGTGTCTGTTGATGAAGAGACGCATCTCTTTAGAAGAGAAACCTGTTGGTGAAAAGACATGTCTTTTCCCAACAGATGCAAAAACCCCTATAAGTAGCATCTCCCAAACCCATTTCGATATCATCTTTTGGAAAACTTTTTTCTCTGTTTTCTCTCTTCTTCTAAAGCATCATCAGAACCTTCTTTTCATGTGTTCTTGATTGGGTCAAGGGGTGCAAACCTTGAATCCAATTTTCGGTTGTAGGGCTTTCACTGTATCCTGAAGGCAGTATTTCACATACCTGTTGCAATTGCCAACTCGTTGGAAGGGTAGAAATATTTGTCTAAAAGAAATCACCAGATCCTTGAAAGCTTTTGAGTACAACCACAGTCTGTTTTTGTGTTTCATCTCCATTGCAGCCCGGTAAGTTTTTCCAACACCATTTGGCTTGTGATAGTTCCTAACCAATTCATGAGCCACAATTATGTTGTCCTGAATGCTTCTCCCTGATATAAAGGCTGACTGGTTCTAACTTATTAAGCCTCCTAAGATAGTTTTCATTCTCAGAGCCAGGATCTTGGTAATACATTTATAAGTCACATTGCAGCAAGATATAGGCCTATAATCAGTAACAACTGTAGGGTTCTTCTTTTTAGCTATCAAAGTGATAAAGGTACTATTTATCTCTTTTAAAAGTTTTAACTTATCAAAAATAATTTGAATACCAGCAACAAAATCATCACCAACCACTGACCAACTGGATTTAAAGAAGTGACTAGACATACCATCAGGACCAGGCGCTTTGTTAGAACCAATAGAATGAAGGGCATCTACAACCTCTTCACTTGAAACAGACTTAATTAAATCAGCAATATCATCTTGTTGTATGCAAGCATCAAAATGAAAATTAGTAGAAACTTCAGAAATAACTTCAGGGGCAACTTCACTACCAAAAAGAGTTTTATAATAAGAAATGCACTCATCAGCAATAGCTTTGTCTTCAACTGACTTCACATTTTCACTATTATAGAGGGACAAAATATTATTTCGAGACCTTTTTTCTTTAAGAGAGTTATGAAAAAAAGAAGTATTTGAATCTCCTGGATTAAGCCATTTTAATCTAGCTTGCTGTTTGCTGGAAGACTCTTCATATTTTGCAAGCTTTACATATTCATCTACATACTCTCTTTCTCTTCTAGATAGCTCTAAATCAAGAGGAAAAGATTGCAGTTGGAGTTGAGCATAATCCATATTTTCCTTGGCTTGAAGAACTTGAGCAGAAACAATTCTAAATTTTAATCTCTTCCAATTATTAATGTGATTTTTAGCATTTTTGACCCTAGTAACAAGAGTAGTCATTGGGTTTCCTCTAACATGGATACTCCATGCAATCCTCACCACATCCATATACTCAGGTTCATTAGATAAGAAGTTATAAAATCTAAAAAGGGGAGGGCCATGAATTCTGTTCTCAAAGATACAAACAATGCTAGGTGAATGATCAGAAATACCTGGAAGAAGAAATTATGTCTTGGAGAATTGAAATTGAGAGATCCACTGCAGATTAACCATAAATATGTCGATATTTGACCTTATAATAGACCCATCATGATGGAAATTATTCCAAGTATAGAATCATCCCATGAAAGAAAGATCCATAAGCTGAGCATAATGAACACAAGTAGAAAAATCTTAAAAGTGATGTAGTAAAACAGCAGCTCCACCAACTTTATCAGAAGGATATAAAATGGAATTAAAGTTACCAAGGACCATTCAATCTTTGTTAACAGTAAAGTCAAAAGAAATGAGAGGATTCCAAAGAGCATTCCTTGTAATATAATAATTATCTCCATACACAAAGGTCACAGCAAAATTAATGGAAGAAGGAGTAGTTACATCCAGAAAAATAGCTTGGAGGGAAGAATGAATAACATTAACATGAATAACTCCATGATCCCAGCCAACACAAATACGACCAAAACAGCTACTATTATCATTATCTAAAAAAGACCAAGAAGGATTAATAGTGTTTCTGATTCTTTGTTTATTAGACTCTTGAACATGAGTCTCAACTATGCCAATCAAAGAGAGCTTATTATTTCTAATTTAAATTTTTAACTTCTACTTATTTTAGGGGGTCATTGAGCCCCCTAATGTTCCAACACCCAGTGTTGAACATCATTTAAATTTAAGAGAGATATAGTTACCCTTCGCAGCCTTTTTCAGGGCTGCAACCTTAGGAAGAAGGTTACTA
Source organism: Papaver bracteatum (assembly GCA_023529315.1). NCBI lineage: Eukaryota > Viridiplantae > Streptophyta > Magnoliopsida > Ranunculales > Papaveraceae > Papaver > Papaver bracteatum. The sequence continues at coordinate 4,608,624 of JAJJWX010002605.1, read as the reverse complement.
ACTTGTTGAGGAACTATGATATCCTTCTGAAAGTGAGCTCTAGAGCTAGAGCCTGACTCAGAAGACTTCTGTTGAGCTGCTTGTAAGAGAGCCTGACAATTTTCCTTATTGTGATTAGATGGCTGCTCCTGAGAAATCTTCATACAATTTTTCCAGAAGAATGAAAGGATTCGACTGAAGAAGATCATTGACTTGATTAGATGTACTTGTAGGTAACTCTTGTAAGACATTAACACCTTTTGTAGGACTTGAAAGAAGCCTACGACTATGTCTAACAGCAAGTGCACAACGTCTATTAGAGTGTAGTTGCAGAATAATCTGCAACTACACCCTCAATAGAATTAGTAAAAACTCAAGAAGTTCTTTATGGTGAATGATAATTTTCTTATTAATTCTCTTAGTTGATTACATAGAATTATCAAAATGGAACTAGAATAGTTACAACTTTTTCTATTCTCTTTCCTAAGATAATTTCTTACACTCATTAAAAGAACCTCTCGAATTTTACATTTGAACTCCTATTTATAGTAAAACTTATGCAGCTATATATGAATTGCGAAGTATCGCAATTCATCCTCACAAAATTATTTCATCCTCGCAAAACCTCATATTTATCCGCGCTACTTCTATCATCGTATAATTTTATAACTCTTTTCTCCTTTATTTATTACGATACTCGTGAACTATTATCTTGCGATATTCAGTACCTACATCTTGCCTCTTCTCATGTCAATTCTACGAAGAAGAAATGTCATGAGAATCTCTATTCTCGTAAATTTAGTGTATTTATTACCACCCATCAAGTTCGCAACACGTCTTTTTACTTTTCCCTTACCTTTTTGACACGTTTCTTCGTAACCGTTCTTTTCAACCGTTCACGCTTACTCGTATTAATGAGTTTCTATCTTCATCAAAATCTCTCTATTTATAAATATTATCCTTTGTTTTTGCTTTTTATTCTCTTATATTATTCATCTTCTTCACCACTTCTGCCTCTGCAATCTCTTTTATCTTTTTTCCTTTCTATTTTCCATCTTATATTCAATGGCACCAAAGAAGAAAACTATTGAATAGATTAATGCGGAACTTGTTGATAGGGACCTCATTCTCTCTGAGATTGAAGGTTATGATAATAAATCTTCTCTCTGTGTGAAGATCTTTACCAACTATGTTTGGGATGATCAGAAAATTTTAATCTCACGAGGTAAAATCCTCGCAGGTCTTCCTCTTCCTCTTTATGATGTTAACTTTCCTCTATTCTATGAAATTATTTCCCACCCCAATTTTTCTTGTGCCATTTACCAATTGACTGGTGATTGTATTCGCCTCATAGTTGAATTCACAAATCGTGCCGCTTTTGGGAAATCTTTGTATTCAGTTGATCTTAGGAAACCTGGATTTGAAAATATAGAAATTGTTGCTGCGAATTATACAGTTGAGGGTTTCTTCAAAAATTACACACTAATTCCTGCGAGGAAAGAAGATAATCATTGGGGTGTTCGTCTTCATCGTAAAGCTAATATCGCAGCAGATGATCTTCTCATGCACGATATTGATTATGCCTCAGGAAATAATAAGACACCTCGTCGTTCTAATGATGAAGATTGGTATAAGTACCCTCTAATGTTATCGGGTTCTTATATTTCTGGGATAGTAGAACTTCCTGCGAACCTTCGTAACCGCCATTATCAACCTTGGGTTTATAGAAATGTATGTACTTCCATCTCCTTATCTTTTTGTTACCCTTTAATTTCAAATGAGGTAAGAAACACTCTTGTATTTTTCTAAACAATATATTGTTTCCTCTGTTTCTTATCCTTATTTGAATTTGCAGGTTCCACTTCTTCCTGAGATTGCTGCGAGTGAAAATAAGAGTTCTAATTCTTCTAAAAGGTTTACTGCAAGATAACAAACACTTCGTTCTGCGAAGGTTACCCAAGCTTCTGGTAGTCAATATGATGCTCTTCGCAAAGGGAAAAGGAAACTTCAAGATGTTGTTTACGAGAGGAGGAAAAAGAAGAAACTCTCAACCAAGTCTCATTCCAATGTAATCTCTTCTAATGAGAATATTGAGGAAGATCTTGGTGATGAAGATGATAAATTTCCTGAGAAGGACTTTAGTTCTAATTCCAATACCCTTTCTGACGAAGGAGATGATGATAATGATGTTGATGAAGGTGAAAATGAAGATTGCAAGATCCCAGAAACTTTTGCCTCAAAGCAATGGTTAGCATATCTGAGGCTTTCCTCCATTCTTCTCGTGGATTAGGACATTCTCTTACAGCGAATGCTCGCAAACTTATTGCGGAGGCTTGTAAAGTTCCTACTGTAATTGATAATAACTCCCTCAAAGGCATTTCAAGATTCGTCTCTCCTGCTTCATTATATGCTTTAGGTAGCATGGTAAGTTTCTTCTCTATTCCTTGTTTATTTCCCTTATTTTGTTGATTTCTAACCCCTTTTTTTCTTGTTTAGGTTGGAAGAGTTAGTTGTGCAAATTTACGATTGGGAAAGACGTCATTCTATTGCTGAGAAGAAAACTTTGAATCGTTGTAAGAAGTTAGAGGTTGAAAATTCAAATCTCCGTCATAAAGTAGAGGATTTAAGTATTGATAACGCAGAATTAACATCCCGCCACGAAGATAATTCACAATCTGCGAGCATCGCAATTGATAATTCTTCTCTTCTTGAGGATAATAGTCAATTAAAGCTTGAAAATTCTTCTCTTCGCAATGATAAGAAGCAATTAGAAGGTAAATTCTTTACGATGGTAATTATTTTGATTATTTTTCCTTCGTAATTTGCTAACCAATTCCTTAATTTCTCTCCTTGCTGCAGAAAATTATGCGAATATGAATGACAATCTGGAAACTATCCTGGCTAACCGTAATAAGAAAATTTCTGATTTGAGATCTCAGCTTCTAATTTCCCAGCATAACCATAGTTTATATGTCAAGCGTTTTCGAGCTAAGATAACTCGCAAGATTTGCGAAGATAATGAAATTCCTCTCAAGAAGTACCATACGCTCCTTTCCGAAGAAATTCCTGAAGATACTCCATATCTGGAAATCTCTGATAGTGAAGTTGAAGATGATAATGAAGTTGAAGAAGAAGATCATTTTGATGGGAATAGATCGCCTGAAAAATAACTTCACTCTTTTTTGTATATCTGTTTTGTAACTTCACTCTTTTTTGTATGTCTGTTCTGTTTTTTTTCAATACAACACTTTCTTCTTGATTGCACTTTTAATCAATCCAACAATTTCTTTTTCAAAGCTTAATTTGAATTAATCTTTCTTTGATTGATTGTTTCCCTTATTCGCATAACTTGATCATGTGGAGAGAAATAATATATCTTAAAGACTTAGCTTAGTATTCCCCTTCCCCTTATTATTGCTCTTCAAATGATCAACTATCGCTGAAGTATTAGAATATCCTTCTCAATTTATCTTACGAAGTTTCGTCTTATTGTGATTATGAATAAAAAGTCCTCCCTTTGAAGTATAAGAAATATAATCCTTTTGCCTTTTGCGGAATGTTGCGAAGTAAATAATAAATCTCCCCTTGAAGTATAGGAAGTATGAAGTATACGAAATATGAAATACCCTTAAGAAGTATAAAATACCTTTGAAGAAGTATTAGCAGTATTCAATTCATGAAGAATTGCCAAATATATGAAGAAGTATAAGAATTATTACTCACTGTATGAAGAAGTATAATAAGTACTTAACCTTCGCAAAATTGAATATCCGTTGAAGAAGATATAAGAAGTATTAGAAATATCGTAAATATGATATATTCTTGAAGAAGTATAAATAGTATTGAATTTGTGGAGAAATATTCAATATATGGAGAAGTATAAGAAGTATGTAATTCTCGTAAAATTTTACGAGTATGAACTTATCTGTATTTGATTGCTATCAAAATCGCATCTTTTTGTTAAATCTTCGTGAAAATTCTTCAATGATGTTGTCTTCTTTGATAGGATTTCTTGTAAAAATTCTTCAATGATATTGACGAAGTTGTCTTCTCTTCAAAGCTTCATGATGTATATTCTTGTAAAATTTCTTCGATGATATCGACGAAGTTGTCTTCTTTTCAGATCTTCATAATGTATATTCTTGTATAATTTCTTCAATAATGTTGATGTAATGAATTTCATTAATTTATGTGGTGTTATCATGCCTTCCTAAGTAAAGGTCTTATTTTGCCACCTCTTTTGTAGTAAATTTTTGTATTTGCGATAATATGACAAGCCTAAACATTCTTGCGAACATACAGCCTCGTGACATTATCTTCTTGCGATGAAATCGCAGGACGTTTTTACACTTTCATGTAATAACCCATTGATCTCATCTTAACTTCTTTGTTTCATTCTGCGAGTTCTTTTTGTATGTTTTCCTTCTCTCTCTTTTTTTTTTTTTTTTTTTTTTTAGAATGCTCGCAGAACTTCATTTGTTGCACAAATATGACAAGCCTTTATGTTTTCGCAAACAAGAAGCCTCGTGAAATTTGCGTCTTATAGCACGTATCAGCTCCCTAATGGAGGGTGCTTCCCTTTATCTTCCCCCTGGTTGCCCCTTCAAGGAAGCGTACATCGACCATACAAGGTTAGCTCTTCCCATCCGGTTTTGCCAACAACCAGCTTTTGATCGCAACCTCTTATCCTTTTTGCCTATAGGGCTTATTGTTACGAGGTTGCACCCTATGGGGTATCTTTGGGCCAAGTGCATAATTTTCCAAGACTCAACCGTGTACCTCGGCGCCTTGATCGTTTTCTGCACTTCTTGGGAAAGACAGTATGCCTTAGTCGCCCAACCTAAATCCTCTTACACCGCATTTTATATTGCGTAGTGTCGCTAGATTAGGTGAGAATCCAAGGTGTCTAACCCGGATAGGTACCCCATTATTGGGTTGTACCCCTAAATTTTTACCATGTACTAAGGTCCCTTGGTGGTGTTCCGGTTACCCTTAGCCACGTTTATAGGTACCCCCTTAAATGACGTACTTTAGGACTTTGCCTCTTACGAAATATAGCTTCGCGAACTAGGGTGTACGCCACAAAGGTTTTCCTGTATAAAAATTTTTGTGGCTCTCTTTAATTTTTGGAGGCTGATCACAGATTGCGGTCTTTTATTCGCAAATTAATGAAAGTTTAATCGCAATATAAATTTTGAAATTCGTAACTTTTCCCAATTTCCTGCGAGCAAACAATATTCGTAAAATTTATTACGAAATAAAAAATTTTGTTTTGCAACATACCTCATTTCCACGAGCAAACATACTGATTACCTTCTTGTTTTATTATTTTCCTTCTTCTTTCTTCGCAAATCACAACCCCTTATTATCATCATAAATTTCTTGTATGATTATCATCGTAATTTTATTCTCTTTTGCCTTAATCCTCCGCCATTAAATTTTCACTTCTTTTCACAGCCTTTGCTCTTTTTCTCCAATTTTCCTTCTCAGTAGTTTTTCCTTCGCAAACTTCTACTTCTGTATCATAACATTTCTTTCCCTCAGCCCAATCACCCTTGATAATTCCAATACCCTTCATATGAGGAAACTTTATGCACTGATGTAGAGTGGAAGCTACGCCTAGAATTCCATGAAGCCATGGTCTTCCTATCAAAGAATTATATGGTGATTCAACATCAACAACGCAGAATAGAATTTCAGTTCACATTCCACTTAATGGAATTCGCATGCTCACTTCTCCTTTGGGCTTGTTAGCAGTTCCATTAAAACCATAAATTCTGTAAGTAGAAGGTATTAAATCTGCATCTTTTCCCCCCATAGTTTTGTAAGCAGAATAGAAGAGGATATTAATAGAACTTCCCGTATCAATCAAAATCCTATTAAGACCAATTGATTCTTCCTCCATATTATCTTCGTTTTCTTCCATATTCATGTAGATTGCTAATATTACTACCAATGGATTATCATGTGCCTCACAACCTTCTGGAATTTCAGTGGCTTCAAAAGAAATTTCACGTTTCTGCCAATCTTCAAGTCGTGAAATTTTTGCGATGTTCATTACTTCCTTTCCTTCACCATCCCTCGCATATACCCTGCTTAACACATTATCATGAAAATCCTCTATGGTTTTATATGAATGAACAATGGAATTACAGAAAACATTCCTTGCTTTTGATCCCACTTCTGTATGTAGGATTTATTCTCCCTTTTCTTGTGCTGTGTTCTCCCTGCGAGTTATGGCTGAAGCCTGTGGTAATTGTTGCGACGTGGTCTGCTTAAGTAAAAATTGATTTAGTTTTCCTTGATCAATCATTCGCAAAATTATCCTCTTGATATTATGGCAATTATTTGTAGAATGTCCATGAAAATGATGATGTGAACAAAATTCATGACTTCTTGGACCCATTGGTGGTTCCTTTAGCATGTTCCATGGAGTTGGTACATGCTCTACCAGGATAATTGCTTGCCATATCTTTTCTACACTTTTATTCAAATGTGGCAACTTTATCTCTTCCCTTACCATTCTTTGACCTCCTTGACCGTTGTTATAATTTTGTCTCTGGTTCCCTTGTCCAAAATAATTTTGCCTTTGTCCCCCATAATTTTCTTGTTGTTGATCTAATCTTGGAATTTGGTTATTTCCTATTCGATTATAGAAATTCCTCTCTCTATCATACTCTTCTTGATCTCTACTACCCATTGCTACCATTTTTGGCTGGCTATCATTGATTTTCTTTTCTTCTGAAATTTGCGAAGAAGTTTGTGAGGATGTTTGCGAAGTACCTGCTACTACATTGATTATTTTGGGAAGTAAATTTGCTCCTCTATCTTGATTGCTAGTGTTTGCTACTGGATATGATTCCATATTGTTTTGCTTTTCCTCTAGTGTAATGTATTCTTCTTGCAATTCTCGTAACTCTGTCATTATTATGGAATTCTTTCTTCTGAAGATTTGAACATATAATTGTTCAGTTGCGAACATCGCATTTATGAAGGACAGAATCAAGTATCTCTCATCCACGCGCCCTGCCATATCACTGCACATAGTCTTCCATCGTCTTACCAAATGCTTCAAACTTTCACCCACTCTTTGTTTTAAACCAAATACATCTTCAATACCAAGACGTGAAGAGTGATTTGTGATATATGCTCCAAGGAAAGTTGCTTGCAAATGACTGAATGACGTAATAGTGTTCTTAGGGAGTCCTTCGAACCATTTTAAAGCTTCCCCTGTTAAACTCGATGTGAAGTACTTGCATAACACAACATCATGATTCTCACATTGTAAAATGCATCTTATGTATGCTTTAATGTGCTGAATAGCACATGAAGTCCCATCAAAGATACTGGTCTGTGTGGGCAAATTGCATTTTGGTAGAATTCCTCCCAATTGTACTTCTCTAGCAAATGGAGTCCTCGCAGCTTCTTCTATTGCTTCATCTAATTGCCTTCTATCTCCTCATCTTCTATTGTTTATCATCCCTCTCATTTCTGCTAATTCTCGAAAGATCCGTGCATTTGCCTCAGAATTCTCTTACATTGGTCTTTTTAATGCAGCTTCTCTTCTTCTACGTTATTGCGCTTCCTCCCTTGCGAATCTTCGCATTCTATCATATTCTTCATTAATGTTTTCATTTGCATAATTTGCAAATATCTTCTTTCTAAATTATCATAATTGTTCAGTCGCAGAGCATCTTGGAATTCTTGTTCTTCCCTTTCTATTCTTCTCATGCGAATATCAGGAATTTCTTCTTCTTCATTTCTCCTCCTTCTATGATTTATTTCTTCTTGATTTGCTTGTACTCTGATTCGAGAGTTTGGTTCATTCCTCTCGACTTCTGTTTGTTGATTTACAATTCTTCTCTTAATTCTTTCATACTCAACATTTTGTTTGTTACGAGCCTCTTCATATCTTCTTACTCCATTCTCGTGATTGTTTTGATGTATTGTTTGTTGTCTCTCAGTTTCTTCCATAAGTTGCTATTCTTCCTCTCGATTCTGATTGTTTTCTCTAAGATTTGGCCTTGTTCGTAAATTCTCCATGTTTTGTTCGTGGTTTGGTATTAAAATGAAACGATTCTCTTGATTTCTTTCACCTTGATTCTGCGCTTGTTCTTGCATATTATTTTCATTATTGATTATCGGTGAATTTTGTCCTTCTCTTTCTGTTCTAACATTTGATCTTGCAACACTTTGAGATTTCCTTCTTTGTAGCATCTCATTTTCCATCCTTAATTCTTGATTTTGTCTTGTTAAATTGGCACGTTCTTCAGCTTCGATCATTCGTTCTTTCTGGATTCCTTGTCTCAATGTTTCTAACATCTCCCTTTCTCTTTCAAGAATTGTTCCTCCCATCAACCTCCCATTTTCTCTGATTTGTGGTTCTCTATCTTCTTCTTCTGGTGTATCAGTTCTCCAAGTGTGTATACTCACTCGATCATGATCTATTATTTGTTGAGCTTGATTTCTTCAATTACTCCTTCTCCTACTAGGTTCTCCTGTTATATTTGCTTCTCCTCCTGCGAGTCTTACACTTCTTCTTACTTCAGTTAATGGTTCTGATGTGTTTCTTCTTCTTGTCATTTTTCTAGTACAGGAATTCTTCAAATCCCTGTTTCTAGCGCCAATTATGTAGTTGCAGAATAATCTACAACTACACCCTCAATAGAATTAGTAAAAACTCAAGAAGTTGTTGATGGTGAATGATAATTTTCTTATTGATTCTCTTAGTTGATTACATAGAATTATCAAAATGGAACTAGAATAGTTACAACTTTTTCTATTCTCTTTCCTAAGATAATTTCTTACACTCATTAAAAGAACCTCTCGAATTTTACATTTGAACTCCTATTTATAGTAAAACTTATGCATCTGTATATGAATTGCGAAGTATCGCAATTCATCCTCGCAAAATCTCATATTTCTCCGCGCTACTTCTATCATCGTATCATTTTATAACTCTTTTCTCCTTTATTTATTACAATACTCGTGAACTATTATCTTGCGATATTCAGTACCTACATGGAGACAGGGCAAATACAGGTCGATCCCACAGAGACAAGGAGGGTGTAGAGTCGATTCTTTGGCCTTAATTACTATACTGATTCAAGAAAGAATAACACAAGAGTTGTTTTGGGTGTCGATACGACGAGTTCTTAGGCAGAAAATTAGTAGTGACACAGAAAGTAAAGTAAACATGCAAAATAGATTGTAAACAGTTTGCTAAGAGTACTAGGATAGTAGAATCCACCTCATAATCCTATACTAAGGTAATACAAATCAAGTTATGTCCTTGTCCCTTCCCTTGAAGGTCTCAAGTGGATAATTCATCAACTAATTTCACTAACTCCCCCTAGTATTAGTTGACTTCTTATAGTACATTTAATCACAGGCTAATTTGATCCATTAGCTAATTATCATTCCTAAAACCATGAAGCACAGCAAGAACAAAAACAGTAAATTGGCTAACTTAGCATATAATCAAGGGTTTCATCTACACCCTAGTAGATTGATTTAGAACATGATAAAGATGATTAAAACACGATTGTATTGAGATAATGAGTTGGTCCAACTTCAAAATTGGATCATTTCTCACACAACAGTTGACTTATTTATACACCAGTTTCTTCTCAAATACTAGAATTGATAAATTAGAGAACAACCACTCACTAAAATCATATTTTCCGACAAACCCCCTCTGCAATTCTGCTCTGCAACTCCTTGATTTAATATTTGCTTCTAGTTATTGAGGCTAACCCTAGCCTTATCTCTCTCAACCATAGCTTCTAGGGTTACTATTATTGGTAAGGGAGAAGATAAGATGGAGAGAGATAGAAAGTAGGAGATTGATTGATGGCTCTTGAGAAGGTGGATGCACTTCAGTGATGGTCGGAGATGGAAGTGATTGATGGTGGGATGGTGAACTGATGGCTTTTCAGGGTATGGAGAAGATGGGTACGAAGATAAGGTGTTGTTTTGATCTGCTCGAGTAAGAGAATGATATTAGATACTCGGGTGTGGGACGGGCGTATCAAGATTTGATGCAAAGAGTGAATACGCCTTAGATGCTGAGGATTTATATCAAATCCAATGGCTCGTGATAGAAACGGGTTTAGGTCTTAATTCTTGGATTTTATCTCTTGGAAGATCTTTTTCTAAGCTCAAATATTCTTCAAAGCTAATATCTCAAGCCCACACCTAGTCTTTGAGTCTTGCAAACTACATTCTTCACTTGCGGATGAGGTGCAAACAATATTCTTCACTGCCTTCTTAGTGGAAGCTTTGAAGTCTCTCTTCGATTATCTGCCTCTTTTGGCTTTGTAATTCATCCAAGCTTTATTTATTACCTAAAAACACAAAATTAATTAGTACAAATATTTATTCTTGAAAACAATGAAAATACAGAATTTGGGATAATATATGATTTTAAAGCGCAAAAGATGAGTTAAAAGCCAATAAAAAGGTATAGAAATATGCAATATTTGGCACTCATCAAATACCCCCAAACCTGAATTTTACTTGTCCTCAAGTGAAACGGAAATTAAGAAATCCTAATTATACCATTGTTGCTGGTCTCTCGAATGCATTTAGCGTATGCACTAATCCTTTAAACCCCTAGGTGTCCCTAGTTGGACGAGTTGTAGTCTCGTGAGGGCCTATCAGAGATGTACCCACAAAACCTTCTCCAATTTCAGTGCGTAATAGATTCCTAAGCATCCAAGGAGCTATGAGGACATAAAGTTTCTGCATGCTAGTAACACGAAGTTAAAACTACCAAAGAACGCATTCTCATTCTTAAAAGTTGAGCGAGAAATAACCGTACCATATGAAAGAATTCGGGTTCGAGAGTAATCACAAGCCTCGACTTCTGCCTCACCAATAGGGTTTTATGATAATTGCACTCAAAAAGATCGCTTTGTTAGTCTCTCATGTATGCAGACATGAATAAAGAGAGAAATCCTGCACACGTTGATGGTGGGAAGGGAAACCTTCCGAAATAATTTCTGGAGACTCCACAAAAGTGTGGGAATAAGAATCTTTTTCTGATGATCTCTAAGAAAGGAAATCAATCATTAGCAAGGACGGGAGTACTCATTTACCTTCACATCCGATCGGCAATCAACACCACTCTCACAACATCCATAGAAATGTCTTCAATCTTCGGTCTTCGGTCTTCCACTGTTGGTGATGAACTTCTTAGACACTTGACAATTTGTAACTTTTTCTTCAATTTCCTTATTGCTTGGAATTTTCTTCTTAATTTTCTTATTTACCATGGTGTTTATTAACAAAACTAAAAACAAACTGTAATATATTTTTTTAATTATTATTTTTGAAGTGAAAAGACTAAAAACAAGTGAAAAGAGAAGACTAAAAACTCTATATGCAAAACACTCCCCCAAACCTAAATCTAACATTGTCCTCAATGTTTCAAAAGATGATAAGAATTTGAACAACAGCGTACCATGAGAACATTACAGAGTATGTTTAAAGGAAAGAGATTACCAGATGCAAAAAGGATGGTACGAAACCATAAGTGGATGAATGCTTTGAAATCAAACATCAAGAGTGAAAAGACAAAAAAATTGGTTAGCACACATAAAATTATGCAAAAAGAAAAAGAAAGGGAAAGAGAATGGACTTTTAATCCATATGTATGTACATGGGTGAACTAGTTTAGTCCACATAGACGGGGTCTTCCAAGTCCATGGTTTCAACTTCTGGTGAAAGATACTCCTGAAATGGTTTCAATCTCTGACCATTGACCTTGAAGAGGTTCTTGTTTGTCGGATTTTCAACTTCAACAGCTTTATGAGGGAAAACAGTACGTACCATGAATGGACCTGACCATCGAGAACGTAATTTTCCTAGAAAAAGATGCAAACGAGTGTTGTACAATAAAACTTTTTGACCAGGTGTGAAAGACTTGCGCAAGATGCGCTTGTCATGAAACACTTTCATTCTATGTTTATACATTTTGGAATTCTTATACGCATCATTTCTTATTTCTTCTAACTCATTGAGTTGAAGTTTCCTTTGGGTGCCAGCTTTATCAAAATCAAAGTTCAATTTCTTAACAGCTCAATAAGCACGATGTTCTAGTTCTACAGGTAGATGACATGCTTTACCATACACAAGTCTATAAGGGGACATGATAATAGGAGTTTTGTATGCAGTTCAATAGGCCCATAAAGCATCATTTAAACGTAAAGACCAATCTTTCCTAGTAGGATTAACAGTCTTTTCAAGAATATGATTAATTTCCATATTAGAAACTTCTACTTGGCCACTGGTCTGAGGATGGTATGGTGTTTCTACCTTATGAGTGATTCCATACTTGCGCATAAGTGATTCAAAAGGTCTATTGCAAAAATGAGTACCACCATCACTGATTATTGCTCTAGGTGTTCCAAAACGAGAGAAAATGTTTCCCTTTAGAAAAGAAAAAACTACTTTATGGTCATTTTTTTGGAGGCAATTGCTTCTACCCACTTAGAGACATAATCAACAGCAACAATAATGTACAAATTACCTTCAGGATTAGAAAAGGGACCCATGAAATCAATACCCCATACACCAAACAATTCAACAATCAAAATAGGTTGTAAGGGCATCATGTTTCTTCTTGAGATACTTCCTAATTTCTGACATTGTTCATAAGCAACACAAAAGGCATGACTATCTTTAAACAACGATGGCCAATACAAACCACTTTGCAAGATCTTTGCAGTAGTTTTCTTGGCACTAAAGTGGCCTCCACATGCATGGTCATGACAGAAAGAGATGACATCTCTTTTTTCTGAATTGGGGACACATCACCTAATGAGTTGGTCAGGGCAGTATTTAAACAAGTATGGGTCATCCCAAAAGAAGTGTTTCACTTCAGCCAAGAATTTAGATTGGTCTTGTTTAGACCAATGCAAAGGAATTCTACAAGTAACAAGGTAGTTAATAATATCACCAAACCAAGGCATTTCATACACAAGCATCTATTGTTCGTCAGGGAATGATTCTCTAATAAGCAAAGATTCATCAACAGATTCCACATTCAACCTAGACAAGTGATCAGCAACAACATTTTCAGACCCTTTCTTATCTCGAATTTCGAGATTAAACTCTTGTATCAAGAGTATCCATCGAATTAGACGAGCTTTTGCATCTTTCTTAGACAAAAAATATTTCAATGAAGCATGGTCAGAATATATGATGACTTTAGACCCTATCAAATAAGATCTAAACTTATCCAATGCAAATACAACATCTAGCAATTCTTTCTCAGTTGTTGAATAATTTAGTTGAACATAATTAAGTGTTTTACTAGCGTAGTAGATAACGTAAGGGATTTTGTCTACTCGTTGACCCAAAACAGCTCATACAGCATAGTCAGACGCATCATACATAATTTCAAATGGTAAGGTCCAATCAGGTGGTCTGACTATATGGGCATATGTGAGAAGATATTTCAATTTCTCCCATGCTTAATTACAAGCGTCATCAAAGACAAACGCAACATATTTTGCAAGAAGACTACATAAGGGTCTTGAAATTTTACTAAAATCTTTGATGAATCGCCGATAAAAACTGGCATGGACCAAGAATGATATTATCTCCCTCACAGAGCGAGGTTGAGGCAAGTGTTGAATGAGATCAACTGTAGCTTTATCTACTTCTATGCCTTTTTCAGAAATGATATTCCCTAAGCCAATGCCAGAGTTAACCATGAAATGACATTTTTCCCAATTCAAAACCAAATTATTTTCCTTACATCGAATTAGCACAAGAGTAAGATGATGCAAACATTCATCAAAAGAAGACCCAAAGACAGAAAAATCATCCATGAAAATTTCAAAAAACTCATCCACCATGTCAGAAAATATGCTCATCATGCAACGTTGAAAAGTATCGGGTTCATTACACAACCCAAAAGGAATACGACAATAAGAAAATGTTTCATAAGGACAGGTAAATGTGGTCTTATGTTGGTCTTCTGGTGCTATGTGAATTTGGTTATAACCTAAATAGCCAACTAAGAAGCCATAGTGACAACGCCTTGATAACCTTTCTAGCATTTAGTCAATGAAGGGGAAAGGAAAATGGTCTTTCTTTGTTACTGCGTTCAATTTCCTAAAGTCAATATAAACTCGCCACCCTGTGGTCACACGAGTGGGAACTAGCTCATTTATTTCATTTTGAACTACAGTAATGCCAGACGTTTTGGGTACAACTTGAATGGGACTGACCCACTGGCTATCTGGAATTGGGTATATGATACCCGCATCAAGCAATTTCAGAATCTCACGTTTAACAACATCTCTCATGTTAGGGTTAAGTCTCCTCTTCATTTCTCTAGATGGTTTAGCATTTTCTTCAAGATTTATGTGATGCATGCAAATTGTGGGACTTATACCTTTAAGGTCTGAGATGGTCCAACCTAAGGCCTATTTATGCTCTTTGAGCACTTCTAAAAGTTTACTTTCATGTTCAGTGTCTAAACATGATGCAATAATAATAGGTAAGGTTTCAGAATAACCCAAGAAAGCATAATTCAAAGTATCGGGCAATGGTTTCAAATCGAGATTAGGTGGTTCGACAGGAATCGGGGCAGATTCGGGATCAGAGAGTGGAAATGGTTCCACTACAGTATGCTATTTAGAAATATCCATGGGTGGTACAGATTGAAGCAAAGAGTGGAATACACTAATGTACTCAGAATCAAAGAGATCTAAGTCAAAGTTATCTAAACATGCTTGCAAAGGGTCCACAGATAATATGTCAGGAAATGAGCCTTGGATCAGACTCTCAATCATGTTAATCTCATGCAGATCAGTAATATCACACTCAATGGGTTGTTGACTAATGTTAAAAATATTCAGTTCTACAGTCATGTTATCAAAAGATAATTTCAAAACTCCATTTTGATGGTTTATGATAGCATTGGACGTTGCCAAGAAAGGACGTCCTAAGATGACAGGAATGTGATTCTCGGGGTTTTGCACAGGTTGATTATCTAACACAATGAAGTCTACAGGAAAGAAAAATTTATCAACTTTGATCAACACATCTTCGACAATACCACGAGGGATTTTGACAGATCTGTCCGCCACTTGTAGCGTAATAGGAGTGGGTTTCAGCTCCCCAAGACCTAACTGCACATACACAGAATATGGCAATAGATTTAGACTTGCTCCTAAGTCAAGTAAAGCTTTTTCGACCACATGGTCGCATATGGTGCATGTGATTGTTGGACAAACTGGGTCCTAAACTTACTTGGGATATTGTTCTGAATTATCGAACTTACCTGTTCAGTCATAAAAGCACGTTTATGCACGTGGAGCTTTCTCTTTTGTGTGCAAATATCTTTCAAAAATTTAGCATAGGTGGGTATCTGCCTGATTGCTTCGAGAAATGGAATGTTTATGTTTACTGGTTTGAACATCTCCAATATCTCGTTGTACTGGTTACCCCCTTTTTGCTGTACCGACCTTTGTGGGAATAGAGCAACAGGTACACGAGATGGTGCAGGGACATTAATATCAGTGGAATTCTTAGAGTCACTATCATGCTCAGATTCCTTTTCCACAACAGTTATTTTTTGTGGAGTTGTATGCACCGGTGAGTCTGATTTAGACTCACTCAACTGTGGTACACCTACATTGTTATCAACAACCTTACCACTATGAAGAGTGGTGACAACATTCACTTGATTATGTGAGGACTCATTCCAAGTTGAGGTACTTGCCTAAAATGTACTCTTTGGATTTTGTTGAGGCTGACTAGGGAGTTTACCTTTTTCTCTCTCATTCAATGCATCACACATTTGGCCCATTTTAAGTTCTATATTTGAGAAACATTGGTCTGTGGTCTTTTTCAATTGCAATAGATTTTGGGTCAACAGACCGACACTATCTTCAAGACTAAGCTTTTTCTCTACAGGGTATTGTGTGTGGGAATGCACTTGAGGGTTTCTAGGATATGAGTATCCTTGGTGATTATTAGTTGTACCTCCTTGTACAGGTCCCTTAGACCATTAAAAGTTAGGGTGATTTCTCCACCCTGGGTTATAGGTTTGAGAATAATGGTTATTCTCTTGCTTATGATACAAAGCATTGGCTTGTTCAAATATAGATTCCTAAAATGCTTGTAGGTCTAGGCAATTATCCACTAAGTGGTCTGAACAATGGCATGCGGCATAAGCGACCATTTAAAATTGGTCACGAAGAGTAGGGGCAGTGGTTTTCACGTTCTTCAGCTCTAGTGCTATTGCTTCTACTTTCCTAGCCAAAGATGCAACATTTGCTTTTTCTTCAAAATCAGACTCGATCCTATGGACATTATCTACAGGGGTGGTCTTTTTGGGTTCACGGATGGACTCCCATTGCTGAGTTTTCTCAGTGACTTCAAATAAGAAATACCAGGCCTCATTAGCACTTTTGTCGATAAATAAACCATTGCACATTGACTCAACTGTGGTTCGGGTACTGACATCTAGGCCTTCATACAAAATTTGCACAAGTCTCCATTTTTCGAAACCATTGTGAGGACATTGGACCAATAATTCATTAAATCTCTCCAGATATTTGGCCAAGGTATCTCTTTCTAATTGCACAAAACTATTCAGACTTTGACGAATTTCCGCAGTCTTTCGGTTAGGGGAAAACTTTTTGAAAAATTATTTTGTAAGATCTTTCCATGTTCTGATGGACTGTGGTTGTAGGGCATGCATCCAGGACTTGGCTTTTTCTTTCAAAGAGAAAGGAAACAGTCTCAATTTGAGGGACTCTTCTGGCATTTGGTTAAAACGCAAAGTCCCACAGATATCTAGGAAATCTCTTACATGGTTGTAAGGGTTTTCAGCATCAACCCCTCTAAACACAGGCAACATATTAATTGTGCTAGATTTTAACCCAAATTGACCAGCATCAGCTGGTAAAACTATGCACGAGGGCTGGCTTTCCCTAGTTGGGTACATGTGCTCTTTCATACTACGGTCCTGGTCCAATTCGTCACCCATAGTTTCAAATTGGTCTGGACTGCTCTCTTCAGAAATGGGTATCTCAATAGTATCCTCTTGACTGATTCTAACTAGTCGATTTGTTTAGTCTCTAAAGGACACAATCATAGCCTAGATAGCAAATTAATCATGTTATAACACCCAAATAAACAAGCAAACTGAAATCTCAGGGAATAATGGTAACTACTCAATGGAAGAATGCACACAGATTCACTATGCTGCACTGATCAGATAAGTAGCAATTGCCTAACTCAAAAAGAGTGATGCTTGCAAGAAGAACAAACGGATTCAGTGATGCATGCACACAGACACAGGGTATTCTACAAATTATGCAAAATCAGTGCGTTTATGAATCTAAATGGTATACCGGACTCGACAGATCAGCAGGTCAACAAGCTACTCAAGTAGCATAGATCAATGCTTCTGAAAAATGACAGTTAATTTTAGTGATAAACACATAGGTTCTATCAAGCTGTGTAATTAGTTTTTCAGGTGAACATGGCTTATGATTCAACACAGATAATCAATAATCCAGAGATTCACAATTTCATCACAGCTAACAACAAACTCATCTAACCAAAGTATAGCTCAAATATCGCAGAATCAAACCTTTGTACACAGATTCAAGCAATTTAAGGGGTGAAACCATGCACAAGTTCTGTTGAGGTTCAGAAATCAACAGTGAAATAACAAGCTTAGAAGGTTAAAATGATATTCGAACCTCACAGATTCATATGCAACCTTGTTGTATGTTGCAGGGGCTAGAAAATACTCAGCAAGCTAATTTATTCAACAATTATAGATCATTCACACAAATATAAGGTAAAAAGAGTTTCGAGAACGATACCTCCAGTATAAACCGGGTTTAGGCATGATAATCCAACTTGGTCCAGTCCTCCTTTTCCTTTCCTTGGTTTGCTGCTTTGGTTTCAAAGGTACCTAATTGCTCAACAAAAAGCCTCAGTTCTCGAAATTGGACAGATAAAGCAAGAAAAATAGCAAAATAGCAACTGAGCGTAACCAACTGCAGGAGGAATCTACAGCGAGTCAGTGATTTTGATTGACAGATAGATAAGCAAAAAGAAAAAGCTGATTGACAGACTTAAGCAAGTGGACTGCAAATTACAGCTACAACTAGAAGTATGGAAATTTACATATGGTTATGACTACCGAGCTATAGCCAGGATTACAAAGCTACAGATGGACTAACTGTAATGCAGCTACAGAATAATGAAACGAGCAACTATAGTATACACAGATGCAGATTTTTCCTAAGCAAAGTCTAAGTTATGCGAATGACAGAAATAAAAGTTACAGAGTGATTGAAGTTTAAAGCTACAACTAGATGCAAAGGCAGTTTTAACTATGCAAGATATATATGAAGATGGACTAACTAAGCTATGATACAACAACAAAGTAACATATGACAGAGAACTATTTAAACGGAGAAAAACAACAGATATGAACGTGAATATAGAAGGAACTGATGAGATGGCAGTATGCAATAAACTGAAAATATGCAAGAATATAACATACTGCAGATGATACTGGTTCAAAGTGCAATGACGAGATGCAAAATATATGATGATGCAAGTGATTGAAAATTACAGCAGACTGATGAGCTACGAAGAACTTTAGAAAATACTGCAAAATGTTATATGAACAAATGGTTTAATTTAAACTACAACACATCAGGAAAGTTACAGATGGAAAATAATATGAGATGCAAACCAACTACCAATCTACATATTATAAATGGCAGAAAACTACTACTTCTAACTGAGATAATATGCAAGATAAACAGGGATGCAAGTGAACAGAGTGTTTGAAGTTAAACTACAGCTAACTAAATGCAGATCATATAAACGCATGGGTTATACTACTGAGATGAAATTAACACTAAGTTACAGTAGCCATGGCAGAGAAACAGAAATTCCAGATACTTATATACAAGAGAAAGCTGAAAATCAGTAAATAAAAGATGGAAATTATATACACAAATGGTTGAAATAACAAGTTGAACTAATAACAGAGAATCTATAACTAGTACTAAAACATATATATACAAAACTTGGACAAAAATCAGTAAAGTAACGAAGAAACTTCAACTACATCGCTACCGAGTCCCCGGAAGCGGCGCCAAAAACTTAGTAGGACTTGAAATAAGCCTACGACTATGTATAAATGCAAGTGCACAACATCTATTGGAGACAGGGCAAATACAGGTCGATCCTACAGAGACAAGGAGGGTGTAGTGTCGATTCTTAGGCCTTACTTTACTGATTCTAGCAAGAATAACACAAGAGTTGTTTGGGTGTCGGTACGACGATTTCTTAGGCAGTAAATTAGTAGTGACACAGAAAGTAAAGTAAAGATGCAAAATATATTGTAAACAATTGGATAAGAGTACTAGGATAGTAGAATCCACCTCATAATCCTATACTAAGGTAATACAAATCAAGTTATGTCCTTGTCCCTTCCCTTGAAGGTCTCAAGTGGATAATTCATCAACTAATTTCACTAACTCCCCCCTAGTATTAGCTGTCTTCTTATAGTACATCTAATCACAGGCTAATTTGATCCATTAGCTAATTATCTTTCCTAAAACCATGAAGCACATCAAGAACAAAAATAGAAAATTGGCTAACTTAGCATATAATCAAGGGTTTCATCTACACCCTAGCATATTGATTTAAAACATGATAAAGATAATTAAAACACGATTGTATTGAGATAATGAGTTGTTCAAACTCTAAAATTGGATCATTTCTCACACAAAAGTTGACCTATTTATACACCAGTTTCTTTTCAAATACTAAAATTGATAAATTAGAGAACAACCACTCACTAAAATCATATTTTCTGACAAACCCCCTCTGCAATTCTGCTCTGCAACTCCTTGATTTGATAATTGCTTTTAGTTATTGAGGCTAACCCTAGACTTATCTCTCTCAACCATAGATTCTAGGGTTACTATTGTTGGTAAGGGAGAAGATAAGATGGAGAGAGATAAAAAGTAGGAGATTGATTGATGGCTCTTGAGAAGGTGGCTGCGCTTCAGTGATGGTCGGATATGGAAGTGATTGATGGTGGGATGGTGAACTGATGGATTTTCAGGGTATGGAGAAGACGAGTACGATGATAAGGTGGTGTTTTGATCTGCTCGAGTAGGAGAATGATATGAGATACTGGGGTGTGGGATGGGCGTATCAATATTTGATGCAAAGAGTGGAGACGCCTTAGATGCTGAGGATCTGTATCAAATACAATGGCTCGTGAAAGAAACGGGTTTGGGTCTTAGTTCTTGGATTTTATCTCTTGGGAGATCTTTTTCTAAGCCCAAATATTCTTCAAAGCTAATATATCAAGCCCACACCTAGTCTATGAGTCTTGCAAACTACATTCTTCACTTGCGGATGAGGTGCAAATAATATTCTTCACTGCCTTCTTAATGGAAGATTTGAAGTATCTCTTCGATTATCTGCCTTTTTTGGATTTGTAATTTATCCAAGCTTTATTTAGTACCTAAAAACACAAAATTAATTAGTACAAATATTTATTCTTGAAAACAACGAAAATACAGAATTTGGGATAATATATGATTTTAAAGCGCAAAAGATGAGTTAAAAGCCAATAAAAAGGTATAGAAATATGCAATATTTGGCACTCATCAACTTTGCTCTGGGACCCCAACTTCCTTATCTATTAATATAGGAATAACCTCATCATTAGTATGCTTAGAATTCATTGGAGTATCCTTTATGTGATTTCTAGATTTTGAAATCCACCCATCTTCATCCATTGTATTAGGGGTTTGTTTTGGCACCCATTTCTGAACCAATTTAGGAGTTGGCCGTATCTTCTTAGGGCAGTTAGATTGAGCATGTCCAAACACTGCACAGTCATTGCATATTGGGGGTTTCCGTGAGTATTCCATTTTAATTTCAACACGGTCCTTTCCACCCAGAGTAAAGGTAAATGACTCAGGAAAATCACAATCTACTCCAACTTCTACACAAATCCTATCATAGCTTATCCTAGTTTTGTTTAAGGTTTGTGTATCCATCATTAAAGGTTTGCCAAGGAAACTATCTATCATACTCAAACCTATATTATTCCACATGAATAAAGGAACATTTCTGAAATTCATCCATACAGGAACAGTTTTTAAGTCAGTAGTTTCTTGTTTAACTGTTCTTGACCATGGTTTCACAATGAATAATCTATTCGAAATAAACATAGAGCCAATTTCTAAAGCTCGAGTTCTATCCTCTGCAGAATTGAAGTCAAAGATGAACATGCTTTCTCCATGAATAGTCATTTGGAACGTACCTTTAGGTTTCCAGGATCGATTAACAACATTTCGAACCATGTTAAATGGTAATCTTCTACCCACAAAAGCCCCAATAACCTTAGATTCACAATCTCAAATATCTTCCTCAAATACCTCGTAAGGAATATCCATATTCTTCTTTCCATCAACCACTGGATACGAAAAGAATTCCATATCAGCAGTAAGAGTAACCTCCTTCCTCTTATCAAATAAAGCCGACCAGGTTCCAGATGAAGCAGAAGACCTAGGTGGAGGGGGAAATTTTTCGAAACTCGGAAGAATTTCAGGATCAATATTCAAATTAATAACTCTCGATACATGAGAATCCTCCATAGAAGAATCCTCTAGAGGTTTGGAGTGGACCAATAGAGGAATATTTGCCGGAGACGATGATTGCATCTCACTAGAGGAGATTCTAGGGAACGAAAAACTCAAAACCTAATCGCCTCAAATCGCCTTTGACTTTAGCCGACGCAAGTTGACTCACCAAATAATACAATTCCATAGCCATTTATAAGTTGAAGTGCGCATATTTATGAATTTAAATGCACGACACACGTTACAGTATAAAACCAATCGAGCTTTTCTCAAAAGAAAAATGCTACACACTAGTTTGTTGTAGTTGCTTGGGGGATCCACATGCTGCCTAGGTTGGTGACACGTCATGGATGTGGTCACCTAGGAACCTCAAATTGACACCGATGGTTAGGGAAACTAGTGGAGTTGGCAAACTGTAGATATGCCAATTATCTAGCCACTAGCCTGAAAAATGACAAACTGGATGTCCAAATCTTGACATTTGAGCATCGCGGCCACTGAAAATCTTTGTTATCGTTTGGACAATAATACTATTCTAAATATTATTTTTGTTATATAATTTTTGTTATTTTTGTTACAACTGTCTAACAATGGTCTCTCTCTGTATTACGGTGGTTATCTAACTCCTTTAAAATCATAAGTCATATGAGCCCCCACGTTAAACGGTGGGAGTACCTCCCTCCTCCTTCGACGGTGACCCTCAACTACTAATAGAATTGCTCGGTTCTCCTTTTCCTCTTAGAATTTCTCGGTTCTCCTTTTCCTCAAAGGAGAGAAAAACAAGGTTTTTTTCGCAAAATAGAGAAACTTTAGTATTTATCACACAAAGAAAAACACGAAAAAAAAGAAGAAAAACTTAAGAAGAAACCCGCACACAAATTCTTTCTGGCTTTGTCTTCCTTCTCCATCTCTTTGTTCATCGTCTTTGTTTTGATTGTTTCCTTCTCCATAACCATGATTCCAAACTCATGTGATCTCAAAACCTACATCATAGATATGTTTCGGAAAAAAAAAACACAAGTTTTCTGCTGAGCGAAGTTGAATCTCCATAACCCTAATCACATCTCTTTTATCCATACCCTTATTCTATTATCTTCTTCTCTCTTTGTTTGCCTTCTCCACATATTTGTTTTGATTGTTCATTTTGTTTGGTTTCTCACATAGTACAACAAAGTATTCTTAATACTTAATCCAATTTTTATTAGGTTTTCTTTTCTCCACTGCCGATTTTTCCTCATTGATAAGAGAAAGTCGCACACTCCCTTAATGGTTGCAGAAGAACATTAATGGTTGAGATCTTTTAGGCTTCAAACAAGAGGAATTTCTAAGAACATAAATGATGAAACACCGTTTTTACTTTCCCTTAATCTTCACTAATAAACCCTAACCCTGTTTTCGATTTTTGTTGTTTTTTTATTTGTTTCACCCGATTTTATCTGATTTTGTAGGGATAATTTTTTACTTTCCCTTGATACGATGGTGACTTGATCTTCTGTTACAATGATTTAAGATTAGTGTATGAATATGAGCTCATGTTTTAGTTCAGACTTGGTCTTTTCGGGTTTTCATTCAAACTGATTAAGCGATTTTTTTTTTTGTTGATGTATTGCAGGCAACGGAACTAATGACATTTATGGAAAGAAATATTGAGACAGCTACTCAATTGTTTCCCATGATAGAGTGGACGTTTCTAATGTTCTGTAAGTAAGGTAGATGCACAATTGTTTCCTTTCAGATAGCAACTCACTCGAATAACCAATTAAACTTGGTTCCATGATCCAGATATAAAGATTATCTTTCCTCGCAATGCTTGCTCTTTTTATGTCTGTGCAGGTACACACTAAGGATAATTTGTATTGTTGTTGCAGCTAACATTAATCCACGCTCATGGAAAACAAAAATCAGAGGCATTGTTCATTGGTGTATTTGCTGGAATGAACGAGTTGGTAAGATACTCTTTGTTTCTCATGTAAGCTAACTGAAAATTGGTCAAGTAGTTGTAGTAGATATCTAAATGGCAAAATGGTTAAGGTTAAATTAGGTTATTAATTAGGTTTAATCTTTTGTGTTATGTTTCTTATATGGTACACAATGGATCATCTCACATCACTGCGTTTAAAGTTTGTTTCTTATATATATTGTTGACTGATTTGCTTCTTGCAGGGGGGATTTGGTGGATTATATCACAAGTTAATTCAAAGTATCCTTGATCAGAATATTAGGACATATGGGTGCAAATTTTTCTTAGGGTGACTTAGATTTGAGTTTGATATGTGTTGGAAGAAACTTCAAAGAAATCAGCTTTAATGAGGTTCCATGTTCTTATTTTATTTTTTTAACCATGTTTATAGTGTACAAGTTTTTATGTTTTTGAATATCTTTGGCAGGGGTGTTTGGGGTGTTTATTCACAGTTGACATTGTAAGAAAACGAGGAAGGCAACGCTGACATGGATGAGTTTGACGACAAAATCATTGGGGTTTAGAGTACCCACAAACAGTTGATCCTTCTGAACTATTAAGTGCTTAACACATATACTAATTACGTAAGTTACTCTTTTCAACTAAAAACTAAAAGTAAAAGGTTTACATGTGCCTGAACATTCTAACGATATATCCATGAAATCATTGTAATTATTTAATTATGTGAATAATGACTTTGCTTGCACTTGAGCATACAAAAGATGTTATTGTCAAAATGCGGGATGATTAGCATGTTTGATGCACATTCTACTTGATGAGACAGTCACAGACCCCATCGTTCTCCATCATATTCAACCTGAAACCCAAATGAGAATGGAAAACATATTTTGGATTAATGACTTAAATTTGGGACATAAGAAAAAAACACGAATAGATATTAATTGTAATTTATTAGGGTAAAATCTTTTGATTCAATCGTGATGCGTATTTCCTAAGAAACACGCCCATGGTTCTGTATAGTAATCTTCCTGTATTAGTATATAATTCTTTTTCAAATACTAATTATTGTTTTCTGATGGATGGACTAATCGAAGAACTTGGGGTGTATTATCATTTGATAGAGCTGGATATGGAGAAAATGATCTCTGAAATATCAGTGAAGAGTGCATTTGATTTTCAGAAACCTACTGATGAGTTAGGGCTTGGTCCAGAATCTCACATCATTTGATGTTCCATTCGTTTCTTTTTCATTGTTATGCTGACTTACTTTAGATTTTTCTTCAATGTATATTAGCTTCTTTCCATGTTTAGTGTATTATAGCTTGATTCAAACTGTGGATGCATTTGTCTGTTTTATGGATTCTGTGTATTGTGACATTGCAATCATAGATTTAAAAAAAAAAAAATATTTGTATATACTGCAGCCTGCAGGGTAGTCTTCGACATTGCAATCATTGTTCCATTCGTTTCTTTTTCATTGTTATGCTGACTTACTTTAGATTTTTATTCAATGTATATTAGCTTCTTTCCATGTTTAGTGTATTATAGCTTGATTCAAACTTTGGATGCATTTGTATGCTTTATGGATTCTGTGTATTGTGCCATTGCAATCATAGATTTAAAAAAAATAAAAAAATATTTGTATATACTGCAGCTTGCAGGGTAGTCTTCGAATCATTGTTTGTAGTTATATTATTTCAGCCTTTAATTGAATGCTTGATTTCAGCAAGTCCCTTGCTCTTTCTGTGATTGGACTGGTGATGTCAATGCTCCACTTTGTTGTTTTTTTTTAGTTTAGTTCACTGCATTTTGTTGGTTGTAGAAGCCAAAATAATTTTAAAATTATTTAAGTTGATGGGTACTTGATGGTAGTGTTGTGTTATCAACTAATAAATATAACATGTTTATGTATAAAACCTTCTTAAGGGTGTTAGAATCGAGCTAGAATGGGAGAAAGGGGTGTTGATAAGGTACCCAACCGTCCCTAAGTAGTTATTTATTAACCATCACCAAGAAGGCCCTTTACAGGAGTAGAATGGCTTCTTATATTGTTTCTTTTCCACATAAAATTAACTACAGGTCAGTCCAGCCATCAAGGGCGATATAGATAAAGAGATATGAAGTATGATCATTGCAACGGATGGGATGCATTCGCTTGAACAAAATGGAGAATGAAACATTTGGGTCTAATAGAGCCAGAGAAGATCAATTGAACAACAACAATTTGCAGTGAGTTAATTTTTTAATGATTTTTTGTTTGGATACCACTACATTGTAGGGATTGCTTTCTGTGCACTTAGGAACATTTGTTCAGCAGAGGTGGCCCATGATCTTGCACCTAAAATGGAAACAATTCTTCAAAGCTGGGACCCTAACATCCGAAAAAATGTAATTTGATCCAAGCTAAAGTTGGTTCCTCGATCTTAAATATATAGAACTGACACTTTATTGGAAGAAGTTAATAAGAGACCAAGATATACATTAGCAATATAGCTCTGTAATACAGGAGACTTGGGTCCTTATCAAGTAATTGGAAGGGTTGGGTAGTACAAGTGACTTACCACATCAAATTGGGACGGAGCGAGGCGAAGCTGAAACCGAGATTTACCGAATCGGGATGGGGCGAGGCGAAGCCGAGCTTTACCAAATCAAATCGGGACGGGGCGAGGCGAGGAGAAGTCACTCCTAATAAAAAAGGATCGCGAGGGGAGGGGCAAAGCCGTGCAACACCAAATCAAAAATGCATTCGGACATGGCGAGGCGAAGCCAGGCCAAACCTAATAAAAAATATGGCTAAAAGAATAAAAATTCCCGAGCATAGCACATGCACAAAATCTAGTAATATTTTATTATTGAAAATGAAATAAGTAGAATTGAAAGATATGGACGATCTATAATTCTTAAAAATGTTTATCCTCGTCTATCGAGGGTGGTAATCTCTTTAGTTAAGATATTTAGTGCCATTTATTTTATGTTGTTTACGAAAATGATATATGTCTCCAACATTCAACAATATCTTTGATAATCTTCGTTGCACTCTAATTATCACCAAAAACGAACTCGAACCGAAGTAAAACAAACTCCTTGACCACAAAATGTTGGTTTTAGTAATGCAACAAGTATCAAGGATGTCATCGCAGGTGCATGTTGTAGCAGTGTCACTTCTTCCAGCGCTGGCCTCTCCTCTCTACTGGTGCATATTATACCAGTCCATCATTTCCATCACTACCTTTATCTCTCCTGACGCCTTCTTTCCTTCATGCATGTGTGCCACTCCAAGTGCTTGAGCCTTTTAGCCGATGACGTAAGTATTGTTACTTTGATTCGATGTCCCGGGCTATGAACAGTCAGTGATTAGATATTAAATTAACTATATATATATATATATTATTAATATTTGACATACTTATTTATTACTCCTTCATGGCCATGTGTCGGTGAGATGAAGTGTTGTACCACTGATGTAACTGAAAAAGTGGGGATCAAAGAATCACACCTAATATTTCGTTAGACAATCTGTATGGACTAAATCCAATATAATTTCGAGAGAATCAACTAGACAGTCATACTCAATCAAGGAAATATATTCAAGAGTTATATCTTTGTTTCTCAATGTAATCAGCGAATCAAACAAATAGAATCCGTGAGCCTGATTATTATGAGAAACAACTTGAACGGTACCAAAGACCAATGTTCAAGTGTCAATCAATTTAAATCAACAACAAAAGGTTGGATTTACTAATTGATTGAACTACGCACAAGCTGTGATATTTCAATTATATAAACAAATATGATGCGGAAAAGAAATAACACAGACACCATAAGTTTTGTTAACGAGGAAACCGCAAATGCAGAAAAACCGCGGGACCTAGTCCAGATTTGAATACCACACTGTATTAAGCCGCTACAGACTCTAGCCTACTACAAGTTAACTTTAGACTGGAATTTAGTTGAGCCCTAACCAATCTCACACTGATTAAGGTACAGTCGCATTCCTTACGTCTTTGAATCTCAGTAGGACTCTAAGCACTTGATTCCCTTAGCTGATCTCACCCACAACTAAGAGTTGCGACGACACAAAGTCGAATACTTTATGAACAAATCTGTCTCCCACAGGAAAAGTCTATTCTGATAGATAATCTGTCTCCACATAAATATCTACAAAGTTTTTTTTCCGTCTTTTGATAAATCAAGATGAACAGGAATCAATTGATAATCCCGGTCTTATATTCCCAAAGAGCAGCCTAGAAATATCAATCACCATACAATAACTTAACTATATGGTAGTAGAACAAGTTATTGTGGAATCACAAAGAATGAGACGAAGAGATTTGTGACTACTCTTTATATCTTACCTACCAGAGATAAATCTCGATAAAATATTAGAGAAGATAATACTCAATATGAAAGAACAAGTAAGATCGAACACCCAACTACAGATAAAATACTTGGGTCTGGCTTCAGAATCCCAATGAAGTCTTTAAGTCTTTAACCTATAATGGTTTTAGGAAAAACCTAGGTTACATGAGAATTGACTCTAGTTGTGGGGATTAGGAGTTCTCCCTTATATAGTCTTAAAATCAGAGTTTGATAACTTTGTAACAAATTGTTGATGGTGGAATTCTGTTCAGGGGTAAAATTATAAAAGCCAATTTTTGTAAGATGACGTCCTGCAAAGGATAAAGCCTTCAGGCGATGAATACTTCTCGCCATATTAATTCATTGGAGCATGTGCAACCATCCCTGAGAATTAAAACATACCCAGAACGGAGCATGTAGCAACCATCCCGGTTTTCTGTAGGTATACAACATTACTATTAATGCTTTAATTAAAGCCTTGTGTTCGACGTGCAAACACCCGTAGGCTACCTGACGGCAGGTTATACTAGCCCCGTTGAACGCATGCAAGACTACCCGTGTTAGTCTCACTTGCTGAAAACAAACCCAAAAATATATCTCATCCGTCCAACTTCGCAAGCATAGATGGAGGGTGTAGATATAGATTCAGGGGGTCCTGAGCATGATACCATGATCACCTCGGACCCATCTTCATACATGACCGAACGGTCAAGACCAACTACAGTTGGTCCTTCCAAAACGTGCGCTCAAAGTGAGCATGACGCACGGCTAGGGTTCCTTTTAATCGTGAACGTCCAACTTCGCAGGCATAGTTGGACGGCTTGGATTATACCCTAAAACAAGTAGTGAAGTGATGGTACATCATTGGCGGGCCCACTTTCTACCTACATGACCGACTCCCTCATAGGAAAGTTGTGGTGAAAGAAACGATTGCCCAAACAAGGCTAGATTAACGCCTTATGAAGGTTGAGAAGATCCAAAACGATCACGACCATCCGAATTTGCAGGCATAGTTGGATGGCTTAGATTGCGCCCAGGGTCATAAAGCAAGCATGTACATGCTCACTGTCGACCCAAGATGTTGCATACATGGTCGGTCTTCCCAAAGGAGGTGCACGCAACCCAAAACCGATCGCCCAAAGTGTCCGGTCCAAAATTCTAATTAGGGTTTGCGGTGTAGAAACATCTCGAGCGTCCATCTTCGCAGGCTTGAATGGAAGGCCAAGATGGAGACTTAGAGCGAACCGAGCATGATAGCATGACCAACGTGGGCCCGGATTCATGCCTAGCCGGTCATCCAAGGTAAGTGATAGACGAGCACCTCGGTACGCGTGACCAAAGGCAACATGTCACGGCCCCTCCATAAGTTCTAATCTCGACCACTCGTCTTTGCCACCTGAGTCGAGTGCCTTAGATCAAATATTTGCGAGTCAAGCAGGCATGGGCGTGAGCACCATTGTACCGCCTCCATGCAGGGCTGATCGGTTCCTCCATTGGTACTCTCTAAGCATACAAACGTTTGGGCCGAAAGAGGCAGCATGCGCGCCTCTCATCCAACGGTCGCAAGAAAGGCTACGAGCTATCTCATCCGTCTAACTTTGCAATCTTGGACAAATGACTTAGGGTGCGAATCAACCAGCAAACAAGGTATCACCATGACCACCATCTGTCACTCTTCTTCACAGGGTAACCGACCAAGGAATGGAATGTCTATACAGCCTCCAAACGGTCACCTGAAGATGGCTGCATGCGATGTTATACCAAGTTCACGGTTCACCCTGCACTATTTTCTGTGGGTCCCGTGATCCACACACTCGAGAAATTAATCACGTCACAACTGGGGGATACAAACTGGGGTATTGGTCTGGCGGTTTACAGCGTGCAACACGCCATCACAAGATCGTGTCAGGGAAACATGGGCGGTTAGCGATGATAGGAGAAATGGGCAAGCAACCGTGTGGCACTAACACACAACCCCACTTCCTCCATCACTCCACTTCCTCCACTTTCCTACGAGAGATGTAAAGAAGGCTTATCGACTTGTATAAATAGGTTCTCCTCCCTATTTCCAAAGACAGAGGTCCGAACAACACATAAAACCAAGTGTTAATACCATCGTATTCAACACCCATAGCCGGCCAGCAACATTTGCTAGCCTGCTCAACCTTCTGTTAACAAGTCATCAAATAGCCTTCACCTTCACACTCTCAACACTTTCTTCGCTTCCCTCCCTAAGATCAACCTCACATCCTTCACCTGTGACCGAAACAAATATGGAACGGCCGTGTCTTCGGTTTAGGCCAGAATTGTATAGATTATCTCTCGAATCAAAGTGCTCATCGTGCATCACATTTGTTGAAGGTTTAAAATCACTTCTCATCCACACACACCCAAAATTACCTAAACCGACAGAAGTAGTTTTCTCCCAAAAACAATTGGCGACCACAATGGGAAGTTAATCTCTCGGTTTTGAAGTCGATTTCTTCAATACCAATTCAATTTCTCTGATTTCAAGAATGGTGGATTTTAGGTCTGGATTTGCAACCAACGATGGAGTTAGCACTGACAACACTTCTGGTGGCGCTGATATCCCAATTACTGGTGTTACAGTGCAACCCGCCAGTGCAACCAATGTGTCTCGTGGAATCGCATCTTCTATCATCAGTACCAGTGGAGCAGGAGCAGACATTCCAGCAGGAGTGACACCTCCCATTACAAGAGCCAGAGCGGCTGCAAATCCAGGCATTTCCTCAAGCATGACACTTCCGTATGTTACCAGAAAGAATGTTACTCTCCTTTCAGGACGAGGATCCGGAGGACCCAGAGGAGGACAACCTCCTATCACCATGGTGGACTTGATGGAGAGACAAGAAACCCTCGCTAAAGCTCAGGCAGACATGGAAACCACTCATAAGGAGGTACTCGCCTTCCTTAAAACATTAACCGATCAATTACCACAAAAGTCGAGACAGCCTCAAGGGCCAACAAGAAATACGTTTATCACACCTAGAGCAGGTGCCTCAGTTACGCAAGCCTACCTGAATGAAGAGTCTTATGCTGCTGACCACGCAAGAGAAAGGGACGAGCGTCTCAGGGAAAGGAGCCTATCGTCCAACTTTATTACACGTGAAGATCTGGAGAGCCTCCTCCAAAATCGTGGAAAAGAAAATCCGATGGACGCGCATCGACACCAGCCTCCATATCCACAAGACGTGCAGTGGATTCCTCTTCCCAGGGGATACACCTCCCCTCAATTCATCCTTTACGATGGTACCGGTAATGCTCGTGAACACGTCTCTCGATTCTTAGAATCCTTAGGAGAACATGAATACAATCACGTTCTCCGCTTGAAGGAATTCTCCAAATCACTTACGGGGAGAGCCTGTACGTGGTACAATAACATCGCACCCGACATCATATCCAATTGGAGTGAGATGGTCAGCGCGTTTTACAAGAAGTACTTCTTTGTATCTGAGCAAGTTACTTTCTCAGACCTGGGGAGAATCTCCCAACGGAACAATGAACATCCAAATGATTTTCTCAAAAGGTTCAGAACACAAGCGTTGGACTTCCATGAACCAAATTTCACAGAACGACAGCTGGTGGAATTATGCATCAACGGAATGATACCCATATATCGCGCCCTGCTGGAAAACTTGGGATTCCAGACGTTCTCAGAGCTCCATGAAGCAGCCAAACGTTCGGCCACTACCGCCCCAACATTATTGGAAAGAACCAGGATCGTTCGGAGCGACGATTCACGAGATAATCGAGGAAACAGGCGCCTCATCAACAAGCAATATAATACTGGCCCTTATGTCAGTGTAGTAAGCGAAGGCGGAAAGAGAAAAGCTCCAGCAGCGGCAGAACAACTACCCAAGCATGCGGCTCAAACACATAAAGCTTCTCCTCGAAAGGGAACAGGAAAAGATCCTGCGCAGAGCACCGAAGACACAGGCTTCCCGTTTCCGATAAATGAAGTAATATAACTCTTGGAGGCATGGATTCAGGATGATGCTATCAGACTACCTCTTATCAGACGTCCACCAACTGAGAAAGACATGGCAGACCCTAAGTACTGCCGTTATCATGGGTTTGTCCACCACCCAACTAAGGATTGCAACAAGCTGAAAGAAATCTTCAGGGAAAAGATAGCAGCAGGAGAGCTTCAATTGGGAAATGAAGGAGTTCACGAGACCCCCTTCCCGTCCGAAGTTGCATGATCTCTGGAAGCTCTGTGCGCAAGACTGTACAATCCATGATGGAACACCTGTGTGAAATCTTGTACCTTTCCAAGGTACAACGTCAAGATATATTCATGGCCCTCAACCGTATTGTGTCAAGCAGGCGCTTGTATCCATAAAAGGAAGTCGTTCCAGCATCTCAAGCCTCCTTGGAAAATAGCACCAACAAAGGAAACTGGGGACTTTTGACCGTCGCCCATCTGAAAGATGTTAAGTTAGATAGCACATTAATCGATGCAGCTTCTGAATTCAACATCGTTACTATCAAGACCCTACAAGCTGCGAAAATCTCAAAGCAGGAGGCTACCCGTGGTCCGACTGTGATCAAGAGCCCAGCAGGAGAATTTGTGGATGTCTACGGATACATCGACCTTGATGTCAAGATTGGTAACACTCCAACACAAGATAGATTCCATATAATTAAGGAACATCCGGATTACGACATGATTCTGGGGCGCCCGTGGGTACACAATGCACATTCCTTACCAATCTCAGTACCTGGAAGAATCTCCAACAAGACAGCTCCGATGATTTCCAACAAACCTTGGAGACTCGAAGACTTCCTGTTGCTTCCATACCAACAACTCACAGGCATAACGCAACTCCCTGGTGAAAGCCCTTCATCCTGCGTCAAGAGATTCTGAGCCCAAGTAAGTCTCATTTAACGACCCTCTTTGCAAGTAGTGGATGATTGTCCAGCTAGACCACCGGGGACTGTTTCACCTGACAGGCGGGCCACCACCAAGAGATGTGAATGGAGTGATGGCCAATTTAAGCGCTTCACCAAAAGTTTGGAAGTAGTCAAGAACGACATGTGTCAGAAGCAAGCTGTTATACCAAGTCCAAATCCGTTTCAAATCGGAGATATGGTAGCAAAGGTAACCACGTTCCAAGTTGGAAATACGGCAGTAAGAATAACTAACCAGTCTGATATGCCTGCAAAGGAAGAGGAAATATTCTTAGTGGTAGATGTTATCTTGGGCGGTTACTGCAAGATCATCAATGCAGATGAACTCGAAGGTGTGGTTGTTCACTCACGATGGCTCAAGCCCTACCTTACCTGAATACACGACATCACCTCTCTAATTCCCCGGGGGATTCCTCTAACAATTTTCCTTTTCACAATATTTGCAATTCCTTCAAAATGATGGCGCTGCTTTCCTTCATACTTATTAGGGTTTCAATATTTTTTCAAGTAATAAAGATTTCATTCCTTTTATAATTTCTCATAAAATCACACAAAGTTATGAGTCACCTTCAAACCACCATTACCCAGAAATAAAACCCTAAACCGTCATACCGAATCTTCATACCAGCCTGGTGATATGGGAGGAATAAGACATGTAAAAGGGGAGGAGAAAGGTATCCTACATGATCTACTTCAACAGAGCCAGACTCACGTCAAGGGGCACAAGTAGAAAAAATATGCATGTTTTGAAAGCAGCACTGAATAAAACTTTGTTCAAGACAAGTGAGCAAAGGAGAAAACTTCAAACTCAGTCGCTACTGAGTATAAAAAAAAATACAAAGAAGAATAACAGGGAAACTCAATTTCTGGTTGCGTCTCCATCACTGTTAGGATCCACATCTTGTGTCGCTTTCTCCAGAGATGCCTCAACTTCTTCGGGCACATCAGCTACCCCCTCAACATCTTCAGCATGCGTATCCTCTGCACCTTCTACATAATCCATTGCAACCACGGAAATCGCGCCAATCACTTTCGGACGTTCAGTCTCATCAGTATCAAGGTCAAGGATTATCACACCACCACGTATTGGGTAATCACACTTCCCATCACCCGCAGGACCTTCGTTTTCAACCCTCCGTCTCTTCAACCGAGCTGCCAACCCTTCAGCTCTCGAGCTTACTGGTGCTTGTGACGCCTCGCATTTCCACTTCGCCCGCAACGCTTCTTCATGTCTTTGTTTATCCTCTATATCGATTGCAACTGAAAGAGCACAAAGTCGCCCCCTGAAAATGGTTAAATGCAAGATAGACATTCCCTGTACGGCATGGCCGACTTCACGAAGTGGAAAATCAATTTTAGCCATCACCTCTTCATGTGCGTTATCTTCTGGTTTATCAACTTCAAAACTTTTTTCTGAAGAAGCTGCAGAGTGATCATCACCAACTCTTTTCATGATGTACTGCAAAAAAGAGAGGAAGATGAGTTACGCCGGCACATAAAAAATATTCTAATCACAACTATCGCCGATCGATTAAGAAATCAATGTGTGAAGCAATACCTGAGATGTTGAAGAAGATCACCTAATGACAAGAATGCAGAAAACTTCTTTATATGCTTCACGATCCAACAAGATCCCCAGGAGAAAAAAAGTCCGCCTTGCCGCTTTCTGAGGCTGTTGAGTCGGGATTGTGATCAACAATGCTTATCGAATGCACGATGCTTGCTAGGCATATGAGAAGGCACACAGAAAGAGGAAGGCCAAGGTGGATCGACCCATCAAGCTGTACTTCCCCAGCTGAGATTTACCGTTGGAAGGATCAACTCAACCGGCTCCAAGGCATTTAACACAAGTGACATACCTTCTCCCACACGGTAAACATGTATTTTACTCCGGATTTAATTATTTTTGTATGCAAATTGTCACCATATCATGCCTACCCTACAATAGTGTAACCATTGCATGCTAGGCAGGGGACTTAATGTTGATGGTGGAATTCTGTTCAGGGGTAAAATTGTAAAAGCCAATTTTTGTAAGCTGACGTCCTGCAAAGGATAAAGCCTTCAGGCGATGAATACTTCTCGCCATATTAATTCATTGGAGCATGTGAAACCATCCCTGAGAATTAAAACATACCCAGAACGGAGCATGTAGCAACCATCCCGACGGAGCATGTAGCAACCATCCCGGTTTTCTGTAGGTATACAGCATTACTATTAATGCTTTAATTAAAGCCTTGTGTTCGACATGCAAACACCCGTCGGCTACCTGACGGCAGGTTATACTAGCCCCGTTGAACGCATGCAAGACTACCCGTGTTAGTCTCACTTGCTGAAAACAAATCCAAAAATATATCTCATCCGTCCAACTTCGCAAGCATAGATAGAGGGTGTAGATATAGATTCAGGGGGTCCTGAGCATGCTACCATGATCACCTCGGACCCACCTTCATACATGATCGAACGTTCAAGACCAACTACAGTTGGTCCTTCCAAAACGTGCGCTCAAAGAGAGCATGACGCACGGCTAGGGTTCCTTTTAATCGTGAACGTCCAACTTCGCAGGCATAGTTGGACGGCTTAGATTATACCCTAAAACAAGTAGTGAAGTGATGGTACATCATTGGCGGGCCCACTTTCTACCTACATGACCGACTCCCTCATAGGCAAGCTGTGGTGCAAGAAACGATTGCCCAAACAAGGATAGATTAACGCCTTATGCAGGTTGAGAAGATCCAAAACGATCACGACCATCCGACTTCGCAGGCATAGTTGGATGGCTTAGATTACGCCCAGGGTCATAGAGCAAGCATGTACATGCTCACTGTCGACCCAAGATGTTGCATACATGGTCGGTCTTCCCAAAGGAGGCGCACGCAACCCAAAACCGATCGCCCAAAGTGGCCGGTCCAAAATCCTAATTAGGGTTTGCGGTGTAGAAACATCTCGAGCGTCCATCTTCGCAGGCTTGGATGGAAGGCCAAGATGGAGACTTAGAGCGAACCGAGCATGCTAGCATAACCACCGTGGGCCGGATTCATGCCTAGCCGGTCATCCAAGGTCAGTGATAGACGAGCACCTCGGTACGCGCGCCCAAAGGCAACATGTCACGGGCCCTCCATAAGTTCTAATCTCGACCACTCGTCTTTTCCACCTGAGTCGAGTGGCTTAGATCAAATCTTTGCGAGTCAAGCAGGCATGGGAGTGAGCACCATTGTACCACCTCCATGCAGGGCTAATCGGTTCTTCCATTGGAACTCTCTAAGCATACAAACATTTGGGCCGAAAGAGGCAGCATGCGCGCCTCCCATCCAACGGTCGCAAGCAAGGCTACGAGCCATCTCGTCCGTCCAACTTTGCAAGCTTGGACGAATGACTTAGGTTGCGAATCAACCAGAAAACAAGGTATCACCATGACCACCATCTGTCACTCTTCTTCACAGGGTAACCGACCAAGGCATGGCATGTCTATACATCCTCCAAATGGTCACCTGAATATGGCTGCATGCGATGTTATACCAAGTTTACGGTTCACCCTGCACTATTTTATGTGGGTCCCGCGATCCACACACTCGAGACATTAATCACGTCACAATTGGGGGATACAAACTGGGGTATTGGTCTGGCGGTTTACAGCGTGCAGCGTGCAACATGCCGTCACAAGATCGTGTCAGGGAAACATGGGCGGTTAGCGATGATAGGAGAAATGGGCAAGAAACCGTGTGGCACTAACACACAACTCCACTTCCTCCATCACTCCACTTCCTCCAATTTCCCACGAGAGACGTAATGAAGGCTTATCTACTTGTATAAATAGGTTCTCCTTCCTATTTCCAAAGACAGAGGTCCGAACAACACAGAAAACCAAGTATTAATACCATCGTATTCAACACCCAGAGCCGGCCTACAAAATTTGCTAGCCTGCTCAACCTTCTGTTAACAAGTCATCAAATAGCCTTCACCTTCACACTCTCAACACTTTCTTCGCTTCCCTCCCTAAGATCAACCTCACATCCTTCACCTGTGACCGAAACAAATCTGGAATGGCCGTGTCTTGGGTTTAGGCCAGAATTGTATAGATTATCTCTCGAATCAAAGTGCTCATCGTGCAACACATTTGTTGAAGGTTTAAACTCACTTCTCATCCACACACACCCAAAATTACCTAAACCGGCAGAAGTAGTTTTCTCCCACAAACACAAATCAATCAGTATTCATCGTTAGATGAAACCTAATTTAAGATTCAAGATAATATCTTTCCACCGTTAGATGGTCTTAGCTTGTTATAGACAAATGAAATATACTTTCATTTAGATATGGGTAACCGTACCTAAACATGTATATTGAGTTGGCTCAATAACAGTTAACCGAAGTTAGCCACATGAACACTTTTGTGTTATCCATGTTCATCTTAACTCTTATAGATCAAATGATACTCAAATTAATCTAATTTTGTTACTCATAAAAAATTTCAATTGTTTATATTCTCAAAGAAGTATACAAGACACAATTGAAGCAAAATCGGATTGATTCAAAAGAATAAGTTCATGAACATTTTATCCACGATTTGCAAAGATTACGTTCCTTAATTTATAAATGTATTTGTTCATGAGTATGAATACATACTTAACTGATTTTAGAACTTATCCACATAAGTTTGCAAACTGGTACACATACTTAAGTTCCAGACTTGACCATTTCCAACAGTTCGCAAACGGGTATGCATATTGTCGTTCCGGACGGAACTCAGGTGAAAAAGTTTGCAAACGGGTACACAAACTTAGTTCCCAGATTTTGACAGTTAAATCCGTTCGCATATGGGTATGCATACTTGGCTCCTGGACCTGAATCACTTTTACATCAGTTTGCATACGGGTATGCATACTGTTCTATATCCTGAAAAAGAGGGGGTCTAACAACCACACTCAATATTTCAATTAGCAATCTGTATGGACAACTCCGACTTACTTTCTAGAGAATCAACTAGACAGTCAGACTCAATCAATAGAAATTATCTCAAGGATTTATTATCTCAATCTCTCAATTTGATCTTTACTCAAGCAAATACAATATCCGAGTCTTTATCAAAGAGAGACTACTTGGATGGTACCAAAGACCAATATCCAAGTGTCAATCAATTTAAATCAATAACCAAAAGGTCGGATATTCTAATTGATTGAACAACGCACAACCTGTATTATTTCAATTATATAACAAAATATAATGCGGAAAAGAAATAACACAGACACCAGAATTTTGTTAACGAGGAAACCGCAAATGCAGAAAAACCCTAGGACCTAGTCCAGATTGAACATACATTGTATTAAGCTGCTACAGACACTATCCTACTCCAAGGTAACTTTGGTATGGACTGAATCAATCTCACACTGATCCAAGGTACAGTTATGCTCCTACGTCTCTGATCCCATCAAGATACTACGTACTTGATTCCCTTAGCTGATATCACCCACAACCAAGAGTTGCTACAACCCAAAGCCGAAGACTTTAATAAACAAATCTTTATCACACAGAAAAGTCTACAGTAATAGATAAATTTATCTCCCACGAATAAACCTACAAGTTTTGTTCCGTCTTTTGATAAATCAAGGTGAACAGGAACCAATTGATAAAACCAGACTTTTATTCCCGAATAACAGCTCAGTTTTATTAATCACCTCACAATAGCCTTAATCGACGCAGCGGAAAAAGATATTGTGGAATCACAAATGATAGGACGAATTGTTTGTGACTACTTTTATATCTTGCCTATCGGAGATAGAAATCTCAAGCCAATTATTATAATTATACTCGTACGATAGAAACAGCAAGATCAGATCACACAACTACAAGAAAAGTAGTATCGGTCTGGCTTCACAATCCCAATGAAGTATTTAAGTCGTTAACCTGGTTTAGAAGATGAAACCAAAGGTTAAAGGATAATCGACTCTATCTTAGCACAACTAGTATCACACAGAATGTGTGGGGATTAGGTTTCCCAGTTGCTAGAGTTCTCCCTTATATAGTCTTCAAATTAGGTTTGCAATCAATGTTAGCTTACTAACAAAGCATTCAATATTCACCGTTAGATGAAAACATGATTAGATTCAAGATAATATTTATCAACCGTTAGATCGAAAACATAGCTTGTTACACACACATGTAATGCACGTTTCAAGGCTTGTGTAACCGTACCCAAACTTGTACATTATTTGGTTCAACAATAGTTAACCAAAAGGTTAGCCGTATGATAAGTTTCATATCAACCATATTCTTCTTCACCATAACTAGTCCAAATGACTCAAATGAACTAGTTATAGAGTTGTTCAATTGCGAGGAAATCTCATGTACTACACAAGACACAATCGAAGAAAAAATAATGTGATTCACTCGAATTGTTTCATGAACTATAAAGCCACGATTTGCAATAGCATTCCCTAGTTTATTAAGATAAGTTCACAAAAATCGTTTTTAGACATAACCTACTCAAGTTCGCGGACTTAATTTCGCGGACGGAGTTCACAAACTCCAACAGAAATTCTCGAGTTCGAGAACTCGCCAGTTCGCAGACTGGGTTCGCGGATTGGGTTCGTAGACTGGGTTCGCGGACTGAAGTTCACGTACTACTCCAGTTTCACTTGATCAACAAAGTTCGCAAACTTCAGTTCAAGCAATAAGGACTTATACATATATGTGTTTCCAACAACAATGATTATATCCTCCAATGGTTATATTGTCTAAACTCTCATTTAAATCATTGAAACATTCTCAGAGGGCGTTATATAGTTGTTATTCACAAACTATTTTTCGTCAGAGCAATTTCCAAAATGATTGAAACATAACATGACTTTAGTCACTAGGTAAAGATGAACTTGGATAAAGAGAAAGCTTTAACAACACATATTTCGAGAAATAGATAAGCGAGATATACGCAGCTCGAAATATCACATGTGTATAATCTTAGTCTATATAGTAAAATGACTTTTGTCTCAAGATAGGAGATAGAGTAGATAGACTTTTGAGTGATAGATAAGTTCATGTCTCCACATACCTTTTAGTCGATGAAGATCCACTAGTTCCTTGAGTAGTCCTTCATCTTGTATGATGATCGTCGTGGAGTTCTTGAGCTCAACTACACTTTCTATCTTAGTTTGAGACCTTAGCTATAATAGAATAGAAATCAAGACTTTTATATTTTTGATCACTAACATTGACAAACATGCTTGAGATAGAAACGCATGCGAGTTCGACCGAGCAATTCACTAACAATCTCCCCCTTTGTCAAATTTAGTGGCAAAACTATTAATACTTTGTAGCTCCTATTCCACATGTCTAATCTTCAACATTACTCAAAATATTCGTCACTTCCAAGTAGTCCAATTATCCCAAAGGTTATAAGTTTAGCATCATCGTTGTTAAAAGTCCATAGCTATAACAACGAGAAAACAAGAGTTCCCAATCATTGTTATACAGTGTCATAGTATCATTACACATCGCCAAAGTCCAATTGCATCACAACTTTAACAACAATACTATGGTGATACTTCACTCCCCCTTAGTCAATACTCCATCTCACATGGAAACCACTCCCCCTTATATATTGATCCAAAAACCATATGTATTTGTAGTGTGAAGTACATATTAATTCTCCCCCTTTTTGTCAATAAAATTGGCAAAGGTACAAGAACGAGATCCTAATGAAATTTCCGTAAGAGACATTTCATGACCAAAGGTAAATGTATATCATATTGTTTAGATGCAATCATAAAGCCAAAGCTAAATGCATTCATCAAGGAGTTCATAAATATACAAGATAACCCCTATAATATTCCACAGCCGTACTCCCCACAAAGATTTGGCAGTTAAGCACAAGTTCAATTAAGAACTCTCCCTATTAAAATGGCATTCACAAGGGAACAACAAGAGCGACCTTAATTTCAAAAGAAAAGAAGGATTTCTTTGGACATAACAAATATCATACAAGTATGAATTTGGAATCCAAAAATAAATATTCAATCAAATTAACCGTAAAAAAACCATGATTAACTTGAATAAATATGCTCAACACAAATAAACTTATGGAGAATTTATAACTCGGTTAGATTAATCACAAGAGAACCCATAATTAATATAACCGGAATACACAATTAAACTAATCACAAAAGTAATCAATTTAATCGTTTATACTCACATAAGAAAATCTATGGAGCGATGACTAAGTTAATCATAAAAACAACCAACCCAGTCGAAAATGCTCAAACATAAGACAAACTTACGGAGTCATAACTAAATAATCACAAAAGATGATTACTTTAGTTCAATATGCTCGACATAAAGTACCTTACGGAACAAAACTAATCTAATCACAAAAATAATCAACTTGGTTGTCTAGTGCTCGACATAAGACACAATACGGAGCCTCACAGTAATACACAAAATATGGATCAGGGAATATCAATTACTGCTGAATACACAAGGATTCATTCTATGTTTCCATCACCATTTGCACAATGACATACTATAGACATAATCCTTGAATCACAAAAGATTTTAACCTATCTTACATCAATAATTGATAATTTTTAGGCTTAACTTTTGTGTTTATCAAAAGTCTATTCATTCTTTTATCAATACTTGCATATCAATTCATGAACGACTTTACTTTTGACAAAGTATGGGACAATCAAGTTCACGGACGTAACACACATATCCCATAACAATATTCCAATATAAAAAACCATAAAATTTAATACTGCAAAATTCATCTTCCAAACAAGTTTAGAATTGAAGCCAATAAATCTAAAAACAAGAAGATGAAAACTTTGGACATAGCTATGTGTAATCACAATAATGGCTATTCCAAACACTAGTTATTCTTCTAAATAAAAACATGAAAAATAGAAGATTTACTTGGAAAACAAACTCAAGCAGACTAAACAAAAAAAACTTCCATGCCACAACGAACTAGGGTCAAATAGACAGTTCAGGACCTTCTTGAGTCTTGAGGTCTTGAAGCTTATGAACAACAGCATCCTTTGCACTTTTGGAGAGAGTATCCTTGTTAGGAAGTTCTTTGATATGGTTTTTCATGAGAACAAGGTCATATTTAACCTTTTTCAACTCAGTTCTTACCACATCAAGACACTTCATTGTATCAACAAGTTGCTGCTTTGCCTCCTCAAATTCCTTTAGTTATTCTAGAACTACACCAGACGAAATCTCTTCAACCTATTCTTTATCAGACAAGGAATCAGGAGATTAAGGAGGGGTACCCTCAATTTCAACAACCATTCTCTTCTCTTTATCGAACTCAAAATACACCGCATCATCAATGAAACTTGAGTGTGAAGAAAAATACATTGATAATATGAAGCCTAGAGTAAGTAGGTTAACTCAATAGGATAGGTACATAAATAAAATTAGAGAGGCTTAGGGTTTACAAGATAGGTTTTAAACGAGAGCCTCAAAACCGTACGTGTACCCGAAGAAGGAAGGTTCACAAGGTTCTGCACGGAAAACTTCACGCTTTTACGTTTCACAAGCAAGTTTAGTCAAAGAAAAAAAAAATACTCATGTAACGGTGTTTGATCAACTAAGTCAGAGTCACTTTGTCAAGAGTATACCTATTTAATTCTCTCACAACTAGGATTTTATATGTGATATATCAACCTTGTGATTACTGTACACAAGTATGAGCTTTTGGCTCATTAAATAAACGTGTCTTTTTTTTCCCCTTCTGTTGTTGACATGTGCTCATTCCAGAAAAGTGAGACACTGCTTGATTAACAAATTTGTCAAAAGGACTAAGTCTAGGACCTCTTGCAATTGCTTCCTGAGGATCAAAATAGTTAGGGATCCATTTTATAGACTTAGATTTACCTGAAACATTCTTATAAGTACATGGAAAGCTTTCTTTAGCAACACAAGAATTTATGCCAGAATGTACTTGAGCCTTGTGATGATTTCTAGAATAGAGGTCATTCTTATAAGGTTTCTAGCTTCTTGTGGGCTTGCGATTCACTGCATTAGTCGACTGACTATTTGTTCCATTGACAGTGAAGGGAATCAAATTATGAAGCTTATAAATTTGTTTCCTTCTTGCAAAACAATGAATAGCATAGTGATTCTTTTTCCCATAAAAGGTACAGGTTTGTGGAGGAGAAACAATAATTGGCACTTGTCTTAGCTTCATAGCCATATGAGAAGATTGTAAGTTATGTAAACTTTTCTTGACACAATCTTCTTATGGAGAATATTTCGTCGTATACAGAACATCACGAGAGTCAGTTTGTACAGAGAATTTTCTCCTTAAGACAGAGTTTTCATTTTCCAAGGATTTATACTTTTCATGGGCTTAGTTTATCTTTTTCAACACGAAGACTGTTTAGATCTGATGAATGGGTCTCGATCAAACGTTTTTCTCTAATTGAGTTTTCCGTAACAACCTCCTCAAGAGCACTAATCTTTTCACATTGTAGAGTAGTTTCTTGTAGAAGTTTCTAAATGTTCTTAAAGAAGGACTCAATAATGTTATAGAGATCACGTTCTCGATCAAGAGACTTTACAAATTCATCAATAAGCTTATCATGATCATTAAAATAAATAATTTCAGCTGTATGTTTTGAAATTCTAGTGAGATCCTTTTCAGCTTTTGCCAGAGTGTCACATGCCTCATGAGAGGAAGAAATGTCATTATCAGATTGGACATTCTTTCTACCTCGGGATTTGGAAGAATATACTAAGGAATAATCCTTTGAGGTGTTTATAAGACACTTGACATAATCAAAAGCTTTAGGAGTCATTTTGGTATGCGCAAAAGAGATCTTGTCCTCAGACTCAGATTGCTACAAACACAGACTTGTAAGGTCTTGAACGTGTTTGCCTGCTCTGATACCAATTGAAAAAGCGGGGGTCTAACAACCACACCCAATATTTCGATTGGCAATCTATATGGACCACTCCGAGTTACTTTCTAGAGAATCAACTAGATAACCAGACTCAATTAATAGAAATTATCTCAAGGAGTCATTATC
This sequence comes from Papaver bracteatum, assembly GCA_023529315.1. Classification (NCBI taxonomy): domain Eukaryota; kingdom Viridiplantae; phylum Streptophyta; class Magnoliopsida; order Ranunculales; family Papaveraceae; genus Papaver; species Papaver bracteatum. The sequence continues at coordinate 4,564,744 of JAJJWX010002605.1, read as the reverse complement.
TCAATCTCTCAATTTGAACTTTACTCAAGCAAATACAATCTGCGAGTCTTTATCAAAGAGAGATAACTTGGATGGTACCGAAGACCAATATCCAAGTGTCAATCAATTTAAATCAACAACCAAAAGGTTGGATATTCTAATTAATTGAACAACGCACAACCTGTATTATTTCAATTATATAACAAAATATAATGCGGAAAAGAAATAACAAAGACACCAGAAGTTTGTTAACGAGAAAACCGCAAATGCAGAAAAACCCCGAGACCTAGTCCAGATTAAACATACAATGTATTAAGCCGCTACAGACACTAGCCTACTCCAAGCTAACTTCATTCTGGACTGTAGTTGAACCCCAATCAATCTCACACTGATCCAAGGTACAATTATGCGCGTACGTCTCTGATCCCAGTAAGATACTACGTACTTTATTCTCTTAGCTGATCTCAACCACAACCAAGAGTTGCTACGACCAAAATTCGAAGACTTTAATAAAAAAATCTGTATCACGCATAAAAGTTTACAGTAATAGATAAATTCGTCTCCCACGAATAAACCTACAAGTTTTGTTCCATCTTTTGATAAATCAAGGTGAATAGGAACCAATTGATAAAACTAGACTTATATTCCCGAAGAACAGCTCATTTTTATCAATCACCTCACAATAATCTTAATCGACGCAGCGAAAAAAGATATTGTGGAATCACAAACGATGATACGAAGTGTTTGTGACTACTTTTATATCTTTCCTATCGAAGATAGAAATCTCAAGCCAATTATTACAATTGTACTTGTACGATAGAAACAATAAGATCAGATCACACAACTATAATAAAAATAGTATCGGTCTGGCTTCACAATCCCAATGAAGTCTTTAAGTCGTTAACCTGGTTTTAGGAGAAGAAAACAAAAGGTTAAAGGAGAATCGACTCTAGCTTAGCACAACTAGTATCACACAAAATGTGTGGGGATTAGTTTTCCCAGTTGCTAGAGTTCTCCCTTATATAGTCTTCAAATCAGGGTTTGCAATCATTGTTAGCTTACTAACAAAGCATTAAATATTCATTGTTAGATGAAAACCTGATTAGATTCATGCTAATATTTATCAACCATTAGATCATAAACATAGATTATTACACACATATGTAATGCACGTTTCTAGGCTTGTGTAACCGTACCCAAACTTGTACATTAGTTGGTTCAACAATAGTTAACCAAATGTGTAGGATCAGAATATCGCCACAACAGTTCTCTTGCGAAATTTATAAACAAGGTTTCTGCGAGCTCTTCAACAACACACTGCGAGCGTCGCAGAATAACTCAAAGAATGACGTAACGAATGACGGTAGCGGAAACACGGGAAGAACATGACGATGCTGCGAAGATTGGAGTATCTGTGAAAGAAGACATTATAATTACTGCGAGCATATCGCGAGTCAGATCCGAAATTAAAGGATAACTTAGCTATCATCCACTATGTAATTTCCTATATAAAGAGAACTTGTAGACTTAGAAAAGGGAGATCCTTTTTAGAGTATGGAAAAAGTTTTGAGGAGAGGGAAAGTTCTTGTGAGCGATTGTATTCTTGATTTCTTCCATTTCTTGTAACATTTCTGAGAATTAATCAATAAAGTGTTGTTTTTAATCTTCAAATATGTGTTGATAATTGTGGATTCTTGTGAGGGGTGTAGTGTAGGAATTCCATCAACTACATAATGGCGCTAGAAATAGGGATGTTTCTAAGCAAAGATTAAAAATGTGATTTGTAAGAATTTGAAGAAAGTGGATAATATTTTTATGTGATTTATAGTAGTACATCAAAATTGAAAAAATGGCTAGAAGAAGAAATACATCAGAACAACCAACAACCGTAAGGAGGAGTAGAAGAATTGCAGGTGAGGGGACAAATGAAATAGGAGAATCTTCAAGATTAAGAACAAGGATAAATAGAACAAGGAATAATGGAGAAAATCAAGTTCAACAGCCAAATCAGCAAACACCAATACAAGATAGAACTATGGATTATGACAGAGTAAGCGTGCATACTTGGCGATCAGATTCAATAGAAGAAGCAGAAAATCGACAATTAAGAAATGAAAGGCGAGAGGGAAGTGATCAAGAGGCGGTTGAAGGATTAATTCATGGAGATGACAAAAATGAAGCAGTAGAGGCTCTAAGACAAAGAATACAATAGGAAAGGAGATTAGAGGCGGAAGAACGCACAAATTTAACATGACAAAATCACGAGTTAAGAATGGAGAATTTGAGATTACAAAGTAGGAGATCGAGAAGTACTACAGGATCAAGTTTAAGATCATTTAGTGAAGAAACAAGGCGAAATTCCCCTGTGAGAAATGCTGGTGAAAATATTCGACAGGAAATGCAAAATTCAAATGAAGAGCAGCGTTGTGGAGAAGAAGAGATGATTAATGATCGTTATATTCCGCGTGGTGAAACTGTAGATGATAGACATGATAATAGAAATCAAGTAGGTAGAAATAACCAAAATGGAGAAGAAAATCGAGAATAAGCTAGAAGAATATTACATGAGCGAGAAATTCAAAGAAACTGGAGAATAATTGAGGATGAAATTGAGAGACATTATGTTGATCAAGCACGTCTAACTTGCGAGAGAGAAAGATTGAGAGCAGAAGTAGAAGAACAAGAGTTTCAAGAAGCAATATGTCAGAACAATCATGATAATCGAGAAAGGAGACGCGCAAGAAATCGCAACAATGATAATATCAATGAGGAATATGATAGAATACAAAGAAGAATCGAAAGACAGCGAAGAGAAACGATGAGAAATGAAGACAATTTGTAGTGAAATGACAGGAAGAGTAGATAAGAGATACCTCATTTTATCTTTCATTAATGCTATGTTCGCAACCAATCTGCTCTATATACAAATTTTCAGAATCAAAAATACAATCACCATGAAAGCTTATGTTAGGTGTATCTGCATGAGAAAATACAAGAAGAATACATTGCATTGGAGGAGAAACAAAACGATTGTGGAGTCATATCCCATTGCGAATACCATTTCAGGTGCATGTATTTGGGTTAAAATGCAAGTTTACTTCATAGGTTAATAAATACAGGAAGAGATAAGAGATACCTCAGCACTTTCATTAATGCTAGGTGAAGCAAGAAAATAGTATGGATGGTGTTCAACATTGGAAATTAGTAGCTATGGGAAGTAGAGACCAAGAAGAATTCGGAAGGAAAGAAATTTTTGTTCAACATAAATTAGTAGCTATGGGAAGTGGAAATAATAAAATTCGGAAGAAAGAAATTTGATCAAATAATAAATTCGGACTTATGGTGGTCAGAGGAAAAAATATTATAGAGGGAAAGGAAGTCAGAAGATAATATGGGAAGAAATTAGGATGCCACCTCTAAATGCTAGCATAGAGAAAATTTGGGAGGCTATAATTTGATAGAGGACATACCCGTACCCTGGAATATGGGAAAAGAACCACATCTAAATAATCGAAGTCTAGAATTTTGTTTTTATCATCATTTTCATGGTCACACAACAAACAACTGCAGGAATGTAAAAAGAATCATTTTGAGGATGATAGACCAGGGAAAATTAAACCATTTTCTAAGAGATCACCCACAGTCTCAGCAACTACCCCCAGCTCCAGAAATTCGCAGAGTGAATACAACAAAATGAGGAGAAACATTTGTGATAGAAGTAGGAGAAAAAGCGAAGAATCTATCATGTAACTCCATCATACATTCATACAAGACTATAGAAGACTTCCACGATAATGTTTTAAGCATAGTCTTTTCCATAGATGAAGATGGAAGAGAGATAATTAACATTGCGAAAGCTTCGCCATTAGAAGAGTGGAAAAAGAAAATTATTTATTTCACAACACAAGAGGTACCAGATCCTGGCGAGATGCATGACAAGCCACTAGTGGTAATATTAGAAATAAACCCAAAACAGATAGAAGGAGAAAATGAAGAAAATGAGGATGATGAAGCTGAAGATTCTTGGGCCATTAACAGAGTTCTAATTGACACTGGAAGCTCAGTGGATATCTTATTTTATCATACTTACAAAACCATGGGAGGAAGAGATGAGGATCTAATACCATCGACTTATAAGATCTATGGTTTCAATGGTACTTCCAACAATCCAAAAGGGGAAGTTACAATGTACATTCCATTGAAGGGGATATCTTCAAAGATTCAATTCTGTGTGGTTGATGTTGAATCTCCTTACAATGCTTTGATTGGCCGACCTTGGCTGCATGGGATTCTAGGTGTAGCATCGACTTACCACCAGTGCATTAAATTTCCATATCCCAGTGGTGTTGGAGTCATCAAGGGAGATTGGATTGAAGTAAAAAAGTGCTATGAAATTGATATGGAATCTTGCGAGGAAAGGGCTGCGAAGAACAGAAACTGGAAATATAGCATCAAACAAAAGCAGAGAAATAAAAGACTGATGGTTGACATAGTAGAACGGAGAGAAGAAGAAACGCTATGAAGTCAACATGAGCTGAAACACATAAATGGGGAGCGTCTCGCAGATGGAGAAAATGTAGCAAAGTGCAACAAAAAAGCAGAAGCAGAAAATAGTAAGTAGAAAAGGTAAAATTTCTAGATCGTGAAATATAAGAGATGTATGAATAATTTGTTGAAGAATTTTTTTACATAAGTATGTTTTGATTCAATGAAAAAAATAAAATTGAAAAATTATGCAAGAGCTGAAATGCAAAAAGAGAAAATCAAAGACTAAAGGAAACGCAAAAATTTCGCAGAAACGCGAATAAAATTTCGCAGAGACATTAGAATGGGACGAACCTTTATGGCGTACACCTTAGTTCGCGAACAAAAATTTCTCAAGAGGCAAATATATGACCTAAAGTACATCATATAAGGGGGTATCTGTATGCATGGCTCAGGGATAAGGTTATACCGCTGCTGGAACCTGAGTCATGAAGATGTTGGGGTTAAAGAAAACCTATCCAGGAGAGATACTTTGGATTTCCAACTATATATATATTAACAGCTGGACGACCGAAGGTATCTTCTAAGGAGTGCAAAGTATGACCAAGGCTCCGAGGTATACGGTTGATCCAAGGGTGCCCGGGCCGTATGAAACTACCCTGGCCATTTTTGGAAAGTCTTGGATATGATGCACTCGCCCCAAAGAAAACCCCACCTAGGGTGCAGTCTCGTAACTATAAGCCATATAGGCAAAAAGGATAATAGGCTGAGAAAACAACTGGTTGTTGTCAGGACTGGATGGGAGGAGCTAGTCTTGTATGACCGATGTACGCCTCCTTGAAGGGGAAACCAGGGGGAAGATAAGGGCGGCACCCTCCATTAGGGAGATGATAAGTGTCTTAAGACGCAAATGTTATGAGGCTTTATATTCTCAAGAATATTTAGGCTTGTCGTATTTGTGCAACAATCATACAGAGGCAAAAAGACAAGAGAAAAAGATAAGATGAGATCAATGGGTTTTTACATGAAAGTGTAAAGACGTCCTGCGATTTTGTCGCCAAAACAAAATGTGGCTAAATAATACCTTTAACTAAGAAGGAAAAATAAGACCACAAGAGATCAAGATTGAATGACTGCAATATTTACGCAGAGATCATGAGAGTAAGCATATATGACTTGAGATAATGACGCAAATATTGAGGCAAAAACTTACAAACAGATCTTATTCGTAACTAATCATCTCAATCTTTCATATTGCAGATGAATAACAGAGGCAAGTATGGGAATAGACAGAATGATAAAATTATTATTCATTTTTATATGACAAATTTACGCAGATAATTAAAAAAATTAGTAAGCATATTGATTAACCATATTGCAAAAAGGAATTATTTTCTAATGTATGCAGATCTATACACCAAAGAACATTAGAAGCTGTAGAAATTCGCAGCAATATTTTACAAGGATAAAGGGATAAGGATAAAGGGATAAAGTGTACAAATATTACAAAAAGATTAAAAAGGAAGACAAAACTATTTAGATCCATCATTGTCTTCACCAGATTTTTCTTCTTCTTCGATTTCATCTTCATCTTCTTCAGATTCTTTAGCTTCGCTACCGGAGATGACAAGGTCAGGAATATTCTTTGGAATTTCATTCGCGAGATAAGATTAAGTAGAATAAGGAATTTTATGATCATCGGAGACCATCTTAATAGAATCATTGCGAACACCAACAAGAACATTGCTGAAATTCGCTAGAGAAATCTGAAGTTGCTTTTTGAATTTGGAACATTTCTCATTGCGAGAAGACAAAAGTCTTGCGAGATTTCCCTTTTCTTCTTCCAACTCTTTAACTCTTTGGCAAAAGTTTCCTTCATATACTGCGAATAGATGACAACATATTAATAAAATAGTGAAGATACATCTACAAAATGGATTAGTGGAAAAACAAGAATAACAACCTTCTCTTTGCAAGATCATATCCTTAATCAGGGCAGAATGATGAGCTTGAAGACTGACATCTACACCTAAATTGTTTCTGGCATTGTCAAGAATTTTCGCAGCCCAAGAAAACTCATCATCATTACTAATGAGAAGGCGGGATCAAACTTGGTTTTCCCTTTCAACAAGAGCTCTATTCTCGTAGATAAGTCTATCTCTTTCAATTTTAACATCGAGAAGAGTCTTATGGAAATCTTCTAAAGCTTGAGCACCATTTTGATCAATGAGGTCTTTTTCATCAATAAGATCACTATACTTGGTTCTTAATATATTAGTTTCCTCTTTTGAGTCAATATAAAGGCGCTTAAACTTATTGGTTAAACCCAAGTTGAATCTATGTTCAATCCTTAAGAGATGAATTTTGGATCTAAGTTCATCTATGGAAAGAGATTTGATTTCATTATTTAAGAAGTTACTCAAAGAATCATTAAGGCGATTGAGGAGAGTATCATCATCTATTGGATTTGGAAAAGAACGAAGGAATACATCTTCATCAGAGATGCCGTAAATATCTGTGAAGAGGACTAACTAAATAAGAAAACACAAAGGAATACAGGGATACAAGAAAAAGAGAAAAATCTCTTACCATAAAGTTGATCATTCGCAGTTTGGAGACTAGCAACCTTATCTTGCGAAGAAGAGACTTCAGTTTATAATCATTTGATTTTCTCATGAAGGACAACAGATCCAGATTCTAACTGCTCGCGAAGATTAACAGAATCAGATTTTAATTATTCATTTTCTTTGCGAAGAGTAAGAGATTCAGACTTTAATTCTTCATTCTCTTTGCAAAGATTAGCGTTTTTCTTTGCGAGAACTGCACGCCTTTTCTCCAAATCTGAGACAACTGCAAAGGAAGCTTTCCTAGCCTGCGAAATAATACAACGAACTTTAAGAATTAATTATAAATTCAAAAAGAGAAGGAAAATGTAAATATGGAAATTCACCAAGTTGTTAAGTGAATGCAAGAAATTTGGAGATATAGATCTTGATACCCTGCAAAGAGATTCATTATTCTCTAGGAGAGGGGCATCACAGATGGCAGCTATAGACTTGCAAGCATTAGTCAGAGGGGTATCACCAATTACTTGCATGGTATTAGCAAAAATGCCGGATAGATAAGCCATAGAAGACTCGGGATGGGAGGATTCCTTCGCGGAAGAGATATAAGCATCATCATCATTATCATCGTCATTATCAGTATTATCACTTGAACTTTCAATAGATTGAGGAGTTAAAGGAGAAGGATATTGAGATTTTATTTTCTTTAAAGGAGGAGCACCAGACTTCTCCTTGCGAGAAGCATCAGATTTCCCCTTGCGAGCAACACCTTTGTCTTTTCCCTTGGTCTTTACAACTTTAACATGTTCTATTTCTTCGATAACCTTCAAACACAGATAAAGATAAGAAATAGAGGCAACAATATATTGTTAAGAATCACAAAGGAATATTTCTTACTTCATTTGTGAGTAACTTAAGAGCTGATAAAGTACTGGGTTTCCTAAGCTTCTGATAGCTAGTTTTTATCTTGTTAATCTGGAAAAAATTGGAGTAGTCAACGAGAGTATAAAAGCATGAGGAAGATTATAATGATAATTTATGCAAAACATTGAGAGAACATACCTCTTTATTCCTTTCAGGTCAGCTGAACACCCATGGCTGGTACTCTGCGAGATTCGCAGGTAAAACATGAGGACCGCAGATGTAGGGACCATCTAGAAATAATGGGAAAATACACCATTTATCATCACTATAATGGCGCGGACCTTGATTATTACCCGGATTCCAGTCAATATCCAACATGATAATTTTATCTTCAGCAATATCATCCTTTTTTTGTAAGCGTACACCACAACAAGTGCTATATTTCCTCATGGGGATTATATCATAATTTTCGAAGAAATTATCTACAGTATACTTCGCAAAGAGATTTCTTACCAGCACCGCGAGTAGCATACTCCAGCATCAAACGAATGCAATCCCCACTCAACTGATATATGGCACGTGAGAATATCGCATGAGAAAGTATTTCATAGAATAAAGGGAGCTCAGGATCATAAAGAGGAATGGGAAGACCAGCTTCAAGCTGACCTAGCGAGACTATAATCTTCTCGCGAGAACACGGATGATCAGAAAATAATTTAATGGAAAGTTCGGCTTTAGGGTTTTGATCAGGGATGGTAGATAAAGCAACACCTACGTCCTTCAGTTTTTTTTGCAGTTGCTCAAAGGAGATGAGATTTTTACGACCAGCTGGAGCCATTCTTAGTAAGTATGGGAATGAAGAAAAGAGTAGAAGATCAAAAAAAAAGTTGCAATAGCAGCAGATGCGGAATTTACGGAAGAACAGTGAATTTGCAGAGAAAAGGAAGAAGAAAGTAAAAAGAAGAAAAGTGAAGAGTGAAGAAGATATATATAGAAGGTAAAAATTCTCGAGAAGATAAGTGCAATTAATGCAAAGAAAAGACGTGAACAGTTGGAGCGCAACGGTTGAAAAGAACGTGTCAGAAGTTGAATGGATAAAAATATACGTGTAATAAATCTGGCGAGGGATGCAGATACGTGTCAGAACAAAAGAACCTGAATAGATAGACAATTTCGGCATTTCAAAATATTTTAATTTCTCATGATCTTTTCCCCTTCGCAGAAAAGACATGAGAAGAGACAAGATGTAGGATCAGAATATCGCCACAGCAGTGCTCTTGCGAAATTTATAAACAACGTTTCTGCGAGCTCTTCAACAACACACTGCGAGCATCACAGAATAACTCAAAGAATGATGTAACGAATGATGGTAGCAGAAACACGGGAAGAACATGATGATGTTGCGAATATTGGAGTATCTACGAAAGAAGACATTACAATTACTGTGAGCATATCGTGAGTCAGATCCGATAACTTAGATGTCATCCACTATGTAATTTCGTAAATAAAGAGAACTTGTAGACTCAGAAAAGGGAGATCATTTTTAGAGTCTGGAGAAAGTTTTGAGGAGAGGGAAAGTTCTTGTGAGCGATTGTATTCTTGATTTCTTCCATTTCTTATAACATTTCTGAGAATTAATCAATAAAGTGTTGTTTTTAATCTTCAAATATGTGTTAATAATTGTGGATTCTTGTGAAGGGTGTAGTATAGGAATTCCAGCAACTATAAAAAGGTTAGCTGAATGATAACTTTCATATCAACCATAATCTTCTTCACCATAACTAGTCCAAATGACTCAAATGAACTAGTTAGAGAGTTGTTCAATTGCAAGGAAATCTCATGTACTACACAAGATACAATCGAAGCGAAAACGATGTGATTCACTCGAATTGTTTCATGAACTATAAAGCCACGGTTTGCAATAGCATTCCTTAGTTTATTAAGATAAGTTGACAAATAACGTTTTTAGACATAACCTACTCAATTTCGCGGACTGGGTTCGCGGAATTAAGTTCCCGTATGGAGTTCACAAGCTCCAGCAAAAATTCTCGGGTTCGAGAACTACGCCAGTTCGCGGACTGAAGTTCACGTACTGCTCCGGTTTCACTTGATCAACAAAGTTCGCAAACTTCGGTTCAAGCAATAAGGACTTATACATATATGTGTTTCCATAACAATGCTTATATCCTCCAATGGTTATATTGTCTAAACTTTCATTTCAATCGTTGAAACATTCTCAGAGGGCGTTATATAGTTGTTATTCACAAACTATTTTTCGTCAGAGCAATTTCCAAAATGATTGAAACATAACATGACTTTTGTCACTAGGTAAAGATGAACTTGGCTAAAACGAAAGCTTTACTAACACATATTTTGAGAAATAGATAAGAGAGATATATTCAGCTCGAAATATCACATGTGTATAATCTTAGTCTATATAGTAAAATGACTTTTGTCTCAAGATAGGAGATAGAGTAGATAGACTTTTGAGTGATAGATAAGTTCAAGTTTCCACATACCTTTTAGTCGATGAAGATCCACTGGTTCCTTGAGTAGTCCTTCATATTTTATGTTGATCGCCATGGAGTTCTTGAGCTCAACTACACTTTCTATCCTAGTATGAGACCTTAGCTATAGTAGACTAGAATTCAAGACTTTTATAGTTTTGATCACTAACATTGACAAACATGTTTGATATAGCAACGCATGTGAGTTCGACCGAGCAATGCTCTAACATATCCATACAATGAGTAATTGTTCGAAACTCTCATTTCAATCATTTAAACATTCTTAGAATACGAAAATAATTCTCTCACACAAACTATTAGCTTATAAGAAATTTTCCATTGATCGATTGATCAATACGAAACATTCCGAGTCTATATTAAATGATTGTATCACACAAATCATGTAAGATGTTACCAGGCGATTTTCACATGATCATCTTTTGACTTTCGTCAAGAATAATGATGAACGTAGTTAAAGCAAAAAACTTTCCAACACATATTTCGAGAAAGATATAAGCGAGTTAAACTCAGGTCGAAATATCAAATTTGTATAATGTAAAGTTTATATAGCTATGTGACTTTGTCTCAATAGGATATAGAATAGAATAGACTTCAGAGTGATTAATTAGTTAAAGTCTCTACATACCTTTTGTCGATGAAGTTACACAAGCTCTTATTAGTAGTTCTTTGTCTTCAATCTATGAACGTCGTGAAGTCTAAAGCTCAACTACATATTTGATCCTAATCCGAGACATAGTTATAAGTAGACTAAAATACTTATAGTTTTGATAACTATACTTGAAAAACAATATTGAGATAGCAACGCTTGCGAGTTCGACGGAGCAGTGCTCTAACAATCTCCCCTTTTTTCAAATGCTTAATTTCCTTGGTTCTTCAACATTCTTTGAATTGTTCGTCACTCCAAGTACTCCAGTGATTCTGGATGTGTTCAACTCAGCATCATAGTTGTTGAAGATCTGTAGCCATAACAATAAGAAAGCATATGTTCTCAATTATTGTTATACAGTGTCATAGTATTATAATACAACATCAAAATTCAATTGTATAACAACTTTGACAATAATAATATGGTCATATGTATTACTCCCCCTTATTCAATACTTCATCTCTCAATGAAAACCACACCCCTTTACATAATGATCCGTAAACTATATGTATGTAGTATGAACTGCCAAATAATTCTCCCCCTTTTTGTCAATATAAATTGGCAAAGGTACGAAAACTAGCGGGATCATAATGAAATTCTCAAAGAGATTATTCATGACTAAAAGAGAACATATCAACTTTGTTTCGATGATTTCACATAGTCGAAACTTAGTGTATTCATCAAGGAGTTTATAAAGATACAAGGTAACTCCTATAATATTCCACAACCGTACTCCCCACAAAGATTTGGCAATTAAGCACAAGTTTAATTCAGAACTCTCTCCCATAAAATGTCATTCCCGAAAGAACAACAAGAGCGACATTACTTTTACGAGAAAAGAAGTATTTATTTGGACATTAACAAATCGCATGAAACATGAATTTGTATCCAGCAAACTCAATTAAATTAACCACAAAGGAACCTTAATTATTAATTTAATCGGAAATGTTCAACATAAGAAAACTTATGGAGCCATACATTACTTTCACATAGAAGTGGATCTAGGGCTGAACAAGAACCGTCCCGTCCCGTCCCGTGAAACCGTACCAGTACCGCGGTCAAATGGGACAGGTACAAGTACCAAAAACTGGTACCGTGCCTAGAGTAAGTACAAGTAATGGTTCTAGGCTATTCCCTTCCCGTCCCGTAGTACCGAGCAACAAGTAATAATGTCTAATAATAGTTATGATTTTTAAAAATTAATTAGTTTTTGTTCATTTATATTTAGTTTTTGTTGATTTCTTTAGATTTGAAACTGATAGTAATTTTTTGGTTTTTGATTTTAGGGTTTCAAAATTTTTGGTGTGGTTCATAACTTCATTTGAACTTAGAACTTGCAAGTTTTTTTACTTTATTTTCCTTTTTATAATTTTACATACGCTACGGGTAAAGAACCGGTACCGTCTCGTACCGAGTTAAACATGTACATGTCCCATACCGTACTACACAAGTACAGGTACCGTCCATAGGGAGGTACAGGTACTGATCTAGGCAAAAACCCGTACCATCCCGTCCCATGTGCAGCCTTAAGTGGATCATGGAAAGATCAATACTTCGGAATATTCAAAAGTTCATTCTATCTTTTATCAACATTTTCATAATGACATAATAGACTTAACTTTTGACATATATTGGAGAATCATAGTTCACGGACGTAAACACACATATCCTATAATATTATTTGCAATATATGAAACCAATAAAGATTAATACTGCAAAATCATCTTCCAAATAACTTAGAATTTAAATAAATAAATCTAAAACATTGCAAGATGAAAATCGCTGGCAATAGCTATGTGTAATCACAATAATTGCTATTCCAAATCCTAGTTATCCTTCTTAAAACCACAAGAATAAATTCTCATTAGAAGTTTCCTAGACATTAAGATTCTTGAAAGAAAAAAATTATCGTCCCCGAACTCCTTTTCGTCAACAGACATTGGAACATAAGGTTCATGAAGAAAGGAGTCAATTCCAACGAACCGCTTAGATTGATACCGAACCAGGGCCTTCTAAATTTCAAGAGTTCTTAAAACAATAGCCTTTATTTGCTGAATCTCTTTCCTTGTTTCCTTCAACTCTTCAAGAACACCAGAAAACTTCTGAAGATTAGAGGGGATAGCCCTTGGTTTCTTCATATTCCTCCTTTTTCTCTTCAAAGTTGTAGAGGAAAGAGACTTATCTTTTTCCTTCATGATTGATGGCTTAATAATCATATTAACATATTTTCCATCAGAAGACATGATGCTTGGAGTCTTCATTCAAATATGAGATTGTGAGAGAAATACACAAATCAAGCTCTACAAGCAGTCTTGTGATAAAAAAGAGTTTTCATGGAAGAAAAAGGGAATGTAGGGTTACAGAACCTTTATACAAGTAAAAGGATTCACATATGGCCAGTTCACATCCCTAAAAAAGGTAGAATTATTGATTTTAACCCTCTTTCAATGAACAAAAGGGAAATCCTTTTCGATACCAATTTATGATATGAAAACATCAACAGAATTCCAGAAAGACACAAAGAAGAAAATAAAGAATAATTAAAACAAGAATTTTCTTTTCCTAAAGCCTGATTTGTGCTCATCTCTTATCTCTTTGAAACCAGGCACATAAGACAAGATGCACCTTCAACACAATTAAACTGTGTTGGGGTGAACAATAATCTGTCCACGATACACTTCTTGTACGGAATTCTTAATACCCCTTTTCACAGAATGTTTAGACCTTGTTCTTTTCTGTAGAGGTCTAATTTTTTCTTTAGAAATTAACTTCTTCGGAGATGAGTTGAGCTTACATACCTCAGATGAATTCGACTTCTGAACAAGTTTCAACTTGTTTGGTAATCGATTTGCTCTTCGTTGAAGTTTATTGACATATCTTATTTTATTTTTGTACTTGAAACATTTAGAGCGTTCATGACCCTTAAGAGTACAATAAGAACATGTCAATGTGGAGGATGGTTCAGACACCATAGTTGGGCATGCTGCTAAACAAATTGAGGTACCTGAAACATGTGAGATAGAATTTTCAGTAGACATGGAAAAATCCATTTTATCCTCCAAAGTGGTTGAAGAAGTTTCTCCAGGAAGGATATCAAGATTGATGTATGTATTGCTACAATTATCAAAATCAATATTTTCACCAAGGAGTGCAACACTTGTTTTTTCATCTTCATCTGAATCATAGTGATCACACATTTCATCAAGATTTGCAGCAAGACCTTTGTTTCCAGTGTATTTTCTCCGATTTGGAAACTCATTAGAAAAGTGACCAAGACCTTTACACTTGAAGCACGGTGGCATATCCCCATCATCAGTATCGATGGTGTCCCTGTTTTTAGGAGGGGTACAGTCTGTCTTGTGATCAGTGAGACTGAGTAGTCAAGATATTCATTTGATGAATCAGTCTCATTAGGATCAACTACAGAGTTGCCAAGACTTTTACTTTTGTCAAGTAATTTAGTGTTCTATTGTGCATTGAAAGAAATATCCTTTCCAGATTTGGATGTATGCTCATGATCAGAGATCTTTAACTTCTCAACAAGAGTATTTCTGGAAAGTGCATCAAGGTTATTTCCCTGAACGATGGAATGCTTCTTATAATCGTATCTGGCTGGAAACGATCTGAGAATTTTCATCACAATGTCTTTTTAAGTAATAGTCTTACCCAATGCAAAAGATGCATTAACAATTTCAGACACTTTGTGATTAAACTCATCAAATGAATCTTCATCAGCCATACGAAGATTTTCCTAATCAGAATTTAGGTTTTGAAGCCTAGCTTTCTTTTTAACGGTATTAATATGATTTCAAAGATGTCCCAAGCATCTTTAGACCGAGTGCACATAATTACATGGTGCTGAAGATCAGGGGTAATTCCATGTATGATAGCATTTAAGCCATCAAAATTTTGCTTTATAGAGAGAATATCGTCGGGATCATACCTACCAATATCCTTTGCAACAGTTACACTGTCTACTGTAACCAATAGAATATTATAGCCATTAACAACATAAACCCATGATTGAAATTATGTGCTTGGATAAAGGCACGCATAGCAATCCTCCACCATAAGTAATTCGATCCATCGAAGACTAGATGTTCATTTATAGATATAGCGCTTCTGTCCATAGAGTCAAATTGATACAAACACAGACTTATAAGGTCTTAAACGTGTTTGCCTGCTCTGATACCAATTGAAGATGCGGGGTTTAACAACCACACCAAATATTTCGTTAGACAATCTATATGGACTAACTCCAATATAATTTCGAGAGAATCAACTAGACAGTCAGACTCAATCAAGGAAATATATCCAAGAGTTATATCTCTATTTCTCAATGTAATCAGCAAATCAAACAGATAGAATCCGTGAGCCTGATTATTATGAGAAACAACTTGAACGGTACCAAAGACCAATGTTCAAGTGTCAATCAATTTCAATCAACAGACAAATGTTGGATTTACCTATTGATTGAAATACGCAAAACCTGTGATATTTCAATTATATAAACATATATAATGCGGAAAAGAAATAACATAGACACCAGAAGTTTTGTTAACGAGGAAACCGAAAATACAGAAAAACCCCGGTACCTAGTCCAGATTTGAACACCGCACTATATTAAGCCGCTACAGGCTCTAGCCTACTATAAGTTAACTTCAGACTAGAATGTAGTTGAACCCTAACCAATCTCCCACTGATTAAGGTACAGCCGCATTCCTTATGTCTCTGAATCCCATCAAGACTCTACGCACTTGATTCCCTTAGTTGATCTCACCCAAAACTAAGAGTTGCTACGACCCGGAGTCGAAGACTTTATAAAAAAATCTGTCTCTCACAGAAAAGTCTATACTGATAGATAAATCTGTTTCCCATAGAAATACCTACGATGTTTTTGTTCCTCTTTTGATAAATCAAGGTGAACAGGAACCAATTGATAATCTGGTCTTATATTCCCGAAGAACAACCTAGAAATATCAATCACCTCATAATAACTTAACTATATGGTAGTAAAACAAGTTATTGTGAAATCACAAAGAATGAGATGAAGAGCTTTGTGATTACTTTTTATATTTTACCTATCGGAGATAAATCTCGAGCAAATCTTAGAGAAGATAGTACTCAATACGGTAGAACAAGTAAGATCAGAACACGCAACTAGAGAGAAAATACTTGGGTATGGCTTCAGAATCTCAATGAAGTCATTAAGTCGTTTACTTATAAGGGTTTTAGGAAAAGCCTAGGTTAAAGGAGAATCAACTCTAGTAACTAGTATCACACATGAGGTGTGGGGGATTGGGTTTCCCAATTGCTAGAGTTCTCCCTTATATAGTCTTCAAATCAAGGTTTTATAACTTTGTAACAAAGCAATCAATATTCATCATTAGATGAAACCTGATTTAAGAATCAAGCAAATGTCTTTCCACCGTTATATGGTGATGATGGTGGATTTTAGTTCAGGGCTAAAATTGTAAAACCAAGTTTAATGCACTGACATCTTGCAAAGGGAAAATCCTTTTGATAATGCACTGACATCCTGCAAAGGGTAAAGCCGTTTGATAAGTGATGAGTACCTCTTCACTTTATTTATTCGAAGTAATTCAATAAATACACAAAATTCACACAGAATGGTGCGTGCAACAGCAATCCCAAATATTCTGTGAATTTTTTAGCATTATTAATTAATGCATGATTTGCCTAGTATTTCATGTGTTTTTCTCAGCCGAACTCTCATTATTAGCATGACATGACGACTGAGAGTTCACTCTCAACAGAGTAACATAAATCTCCAAGTGCCAATTTTGAAATTTGCACGAAATACCCGTACATGCTACATCACTCTTTAAAGAGAGTCTCGCATCGACGCGCTTTGGTTAGCCGATCGAGCATGCTTAATTTCCTTAAGGAAAATCTAGACTGTCCATATCAGTATCAGAAATGATCACGGACACGCAAGTTGGTCGCGCAATTTAACAAGCCTAGCCAAACCCTGGAAAAAAATAGGAAATTGTTGTGATAGCCACAAGCGGGCCCACTTATGCCCTAGACAGTCGAACAATCACCATACTTCCCCAGCGCCATCAAACGCCAACCCAAAGTTGAGTGCCGCACTGTTTTGGGAGAAACTCGACAAGCATAGACTGTTCGGGGCAGTCTTAAAACCATCACAATCCTCCAACTTCACCATTTTGGTTGGAAGGATTAGATCATCACATGAACGATCAGGGAAGCGCTAACGCACACGTTGGAGGGCCCACTTATCCTTCACCAGATCGGTTTTCTCGCGGCGAGGTCATGGAGCAATGAAACGATTTCTCAAACCATGGCAGGCGTGATGTTTCTAAGGGTTGTGGAATTCCACTAGTGTCTTAAAATCGATCACAACCATCCAACTTAGCCATCCTATTTGGATGGCTTAGATCGCATTTAGGACTATCAGGAAGGTGCACATACGTTCACAGTCAGCTCAATATGAGCCCCGCATGACCGGTCTCTTCAAAGGAAGATAACTACGTGCCAAATCGTTTGGCCAAAGTCACGCATGCGTGACTGATTCAAAAAACCCTAATTAGGGTTTACGGCAATGCACATATGTCGTAGTTCGATCGTGACCATCCATCTTCGCCAGCCTAAATGAAGGGTGTAGATATTGACTCAAGAAGTCCCAATGATGTCAATGTGATCACCGTGAGCCCACCTTTGCATGTGACCGGCCGGCTTATGCATACTAGGGCTCGGCGCCTCAAAACACACGCCTAAAGGTGGCATGCCACACGACTTTTAAACCTTTGCGGCAATGTATTTTTGTCGCAAATAGATCACGACCACTCATCTTTGCCGGTCAAATTGAGTGGCATAGATCGAATATTTATGGGACTGAGAGGTGTAGGGATGCACACCGGCAGGCCGTCTCCACGCATGCCTGGTCGGTCCCACCAAAATTAGCACCCATGCTTGGATTCGAACAAGCCAAAGAGGGGATGTTGTGCACATCTAAAAACCATAAAATCCATCAACGGCGGCAAATATATGCCGTAAATCATCTCGTCCGTCCAACTTTGCCAGCTTGGTCGGACGACTTGGATTAAAAGTTAGGCGGTCAATGAAGCGCCATAATGATTACCGTCTGTCACTCTGTCACAAGGAGTGATCGACCAGATGATGGCCCACATACGAGGCCTCCAAACGATCACTCGAAGATGGTTAGACGTGCTGTCATTTTAAGACGCTTAATCCGCGACTTACTCGATCAAGCTTTAATAAAGCGATGATTTATGCATATCGATTGTTTTGAGCTTCTTGATTTAAAACGATGCATTACATGCATCGAGCATGCACGATATTTCATGAATATCAAATCCTTAAATTATTTAACCTAATAGAACCATATGATATTTCTTACGGCGGGTCCCATGACTCGACCCACTCATTCGAGACATCAAACATGTCACAAACTGGGGTATTGGTCTGGCGGTTTACAGCGTGCGGCGTGCAACGCGCCCATTAAGAGAACGTTTCAGGAAGCATGGATGGATAACGATGATGATGGAAGTGGGCAAAGGCGTGATCATATGACAATTACCTACACAACCCAACTACTCCATCACACAACTTCCTCCACTTCCTACGAGAAGAGGATTGCGCTCAAATGACTTGTATAAATAGGTTCTTTGACCTATCTTCAAACAACATAGAGAAAACCGAGTTGTTATTAACACCGTATTCAGAAAATATCCAGATCTGACAGCTTTCATTATGAAAGCCAGTTCATCATTCTGATACAAGTCATAAACATCCAACACCTTCATAATCTCAACACCTTCTTCGCTTCCCTCCCTAAGATTAACCCCATCTCCTTCACCTTGAGACCGAAGCAAGTCTGGAATGGCCATTTCTTGGTTTAGGCAAGAATTGTATAGATTTATCTCTCAAATCAAAAGCACTCCCGTGCGGTGCATTTATTTAGGGTTTAGATTCATTTCTCATCCGCACACCCAAAATTACCGAAACCAGCAGAAATAGTTTTTACCCATAAACAATTGGCGACCACAGTGGGAGATTAATCTCTCGGTTGTGAAGTGAAATTCTTCAATACGCAATCCCATTTGGTTGATTTCAAAATGGTTGGTCTTAGGACTCCCCCAACAATTTCAAATCACGGTCGAAGTTCCTTTAATGAAGATACCCCTCTTCTCAATGGTATATCTGATAGTGTAACCGGAAGAATCCCAACATTTATCGAGTTAGCACGGAAGCAGGAGATTCACATGAAGAACATGGACCTGATCAATGAAATAATAAACGGCATACTAGATCTTCTCATCAAGATGACATCAGATATGCGCAGTTCTCCTGTCATGAAGATTTCTACATTGGGGACTGATCCTCGCAAAGATCCTCCTCAAGTCAATAGTTTCATTATGAACAAGAGGCCAGTGAATCAGGAAGCGGATTCTCTAGTGGAAAGTTTATGCGAACTTTTACGCCTCACGAAGAATCATCAGGCGGAGACGTTTGCTGCAATCAACCAGATAACCCTAGACGTGCATTTAACTTCTTTGCATCCAGAATCCTCGAAAACACCAAAGATATCTGTGAATAATGTCACATTTACAGAATAAGACATGATAGCGGAAGAAGGTCATAACTAGGGCCTACACGTTACCGCACGTATCAAGGATTCATATTTCAAAAGGGTTCTCATCGACATGGGAGAATCTTCGAACGTGATTACTTTCAAGACACTCAGGACGGCCAAGGTTCGACCAAGCAAGATTGTGCGACATCCTACCATGATGACATACTTTGAAGGAAACCAAACCAACACGTACGGGTATGTCAATATGAATTTATCTGTTGGGCCCGTCCAATCAAAGGTGAAATTTGAAGTCATATAAAATGAGTCGGGCCACCATATGATACTGGGGAGACCATGGCTTCATGACAATAGGGTCGTCCCCTCGACGTATCACCAATTCCTGAAGACTATGATGAACAAATAAGTCATTAGTATTCCTGCATTATTATCTCCTTACGCACAAATATGTGGAGCAGAATTGTTTGAACCAAGAGAAACTCTGCGGGAAGAATCAGACAAAGTTCATTGCACCCCACTCCCCACGTGGGCGTCAATCCAGGAAGAGGTCCGACTTGCATCATTGAAGGCTAAGTCCCACGATGCATCTTTGCTGACAAGACATACCAATTCTTCTTCATCATGTGAAGCCACGACCCACACTCACACTAAGAGGGAGCGAACTTTTGTGGCTATCCGTGGTCAGAAAGGGAAAACCGTGTACTGACGTCGCTGTTAGAAATTAACAGGGGAGACTATTACCCAGTCTCTCCGCCCAATGGAATGCTACAACAACGATGAGCCACAATAAGAAGTGCTAGATGCTACACGATAGCTGCAAGATGGCACCAACTGATGAGCTCGAAATCGTTAACATCGGGAATGAGGAATATCCTAGGCCTATCTCCACCAGCTCAACCTTGTGTATGGATGAACGCATGAAGCTCGTGGAACTTCTCAAAGAGTACCGGGACATATTCATTTGGATGTATGAAGAAATGCACGGTTTAGATTAAAAATTGGTCACCCATCATCTACATGTCATACATGGATCCAAGCCGGTTAAACAGTCTCCGAGGCAGTTCATACAGAGTTAGAAGAGCAAATCAAGACTGAGATTCAGAAGTTGCTAGATAATGGCTTCATCAAAATCATTCATCATCCAACCCGGTTGGCTAATGTGGTTCCGATAAAAAAGAAAAATGGAAAGTTCAGTTGTTATGTGGATTTCAGAAACTTGAACAGATGCTGCCCCAAAGATGATATTCCTCTACCTAAGATCGACATGTTAGTGGATGCCACCATCGGACATGGCGTGTTTTCCTTTATGGATGGATATAGCGGCTACAATCAGATAAGGATGTATGAGCATGATGCGAGTAAGACAGCTTTTCGAACTCCTCTCGGAAATTTTTATTATACTGTAATGCAATTTGGTTTAAAGAATGCCGGTGCAATATATCAACGAGTTATGACAGCAATCTTCCATGACATGATGCATAAGCAAGTTGAAGACTACGTGGATGATATAGTAATCAAATCAAAAGCTCGGGCGGCCCACACAAGAGTCTTACGACAAGTGTTCGAGTGTCGTGAATACAAGTTGAAGATGAATCCCTTGAAATGCGATTTTCGGCATTTCTTCAGGAAAATTTCTGGGATTCTAGGAGACTGCTGAGGGAATCAAAGTGGACCCATCCAAGACCCAAGCTATCCTCAAAATGCCGCCTTCGCGAACTGTGAAGGAACTCCAAGGCTTCATGGGCAAGGTGAACTACATTCTACATTTTATACCTTGTCTATCCCAGCTTGTTGCTTCATTCACCCCCTTGATGAAAGAGCAAGTTTCGTCTGGACCGCACTACAACAGGAAGCATTTCGGAAGATTCAACGAATATTGTCATCTCCAAATCATCATAAAGGGTTCTCCTATTATATCAGCCCGGACGAGAGCGAGTGTAGGATATCTTCAGATCTACCGAAGCCGACACCTCAAGGGAGCAGCCTCAAGAAGATAGCGATGTCCGCAACATCAATGAGAGACGCTTTCAGAATTTTGTCTCCCATAGAAGAAGTAGTTACGTTATCAAAGGAGATTGCACCTGAGACTTAAGAGGAACTTCCCTACTCCTCAAACACACAATCCAAAGGTGATAATGGCAGAGGAGTCTGACTGGGGAATGCTTAGCGCTGCCCATCTCAAAGATGGTGAATTTAGAGAGATGCAAGCATGCTATCATTATGATTCCAAGATGTCCAAAGACGAGGATATACTCAAGAGAGCAGATGTATTGTCAAAGACCAGTGATATTCCTGGACGTCTATGAAATGCAACGCAGATGTAAAGATGGCTTTATGAACCCAACGTGAAAATGTCCATCAAGTCGAAGGCTCAGTGGATACTCGTGGGAAGGGGACTGTCTCCCTCTTTTTCATTCCATGAGGCAACATCAAGGAAGATACCGGTTCCATCATTAGCTTATCCCTCGACACAAGCTCTACCACTATATGAAGACCGCCAAGTTCGTACCCGTAGCTATCACGCCTCTTCCTGCCAGTCTCTTCTGATCATAGCTGCATCTAAGAACTGTTGTTCATTTATTAATACCAGTGCCCGAGCTTCACCATAGAAACAACCACTATGGACAGAGGTAATCCAAACTTCTGCATATTTTATTTTCCCACGGAGAAGTAATAGAGTCACGGAGGAGAGATGGCGATATTTTTATTAAGGTAAACTCCCCCACCATATAAGATAGAACCATATAAATCACGCTTGTGGACTGCAGCTCAGCATGAAATTCCTTCGCCGTCAGTCAAGGACTTCTTCAACATAAGAGATATGTTCAATCAAGGAGCATGTAATTCGCAAGGGAAAATTAAGCTGAAGAAGAAGCCGCTTCAATGCTCTCTACAGGAGCTGCCCTCCAGAAGCTGCTTCAACACTCTCTCTGGAGCCGCCCTCCATAAGCTGCTTCAACGCTCTCTCCGAGAGCTGGCTCCGACGTTCTCTTCAGAATATGCTTCAATACTCTCTCCAGAAGAATAAGATGCTTCAACGCTCTCTTCAGGAGCCTCCTTGACGTTCGCTTCAGAAGCTTCTTTAACACTCTCTCCGGGACCCGCTTCGACGTTCGCTCCAGAAACCGCTTCAATACGCTTTCCGGAAGCTACATCATCGTTCTCTTTGGGAGCTGCTTCAACATCTTTTTCATAAATTGCTTCAGCAGCCTTTTAAAGATATTACTCATGATAGGGCTCGTCCTCATCAGAGTTAGGGATTACGACATCGTCATGAATAGTTTGAGAAATCTAACCAACCATATGCCTAATTTACCTGGGGACAACCGACATCATGCTAGGGAAACGCTCACCTGGACGCCTCTTGAACGTGACATGCTCCAAGGATATGACGACCCATCTATCCTTGTAACATCTAACTTTGTCTCATAAGTTTTATCTTTATTTGTCACCATCTAATGCCTACCCCACAATAGTGAAACCATTGCGTGCTAGGCATGGGACTTAATATTGATGGAAGGGTAAAGCCATTTGATAATACGCTGACATCCTGCAAAGGGTAAAGTTATTTGATAAGTGATGAGTACCTCTTCACTTTATTTATTCGAAGCAATTCAATAAATACACAAAATTCACCCAGAATGGTGCGTGCAACAACAATCCCAAATATTCTGTGAATTTTTTAGCATTATTAATTAATGCATGATTTGCCTAGTATTTCCTATGATGTTCTCAGCCGAACTCTCATTATTATCATGACATGACAACTGAGTGTTCACTTTCAGCAGAGTAACATGAATCTCCAAGTGCCAATTTTGAGATGTGCACAAAATACCCGTATAAGCTACGTCACTCTCTAAAGAGAGTCTCGCATCGACGCGCTTTGGTTATCCGATCGAGCATGCTTAATTTCCTTAAGGAAAATCTAAACTATCCATATCAGTCTCAGAAACGATCACGACCACGCAAGTTGGCCGCGCAATTTAACAAGCCTAGCCAAACCCTTGCAAAAATAGGTAATTATTGTGATGACCACCGGCGGGCACACTTATGTGGTAGGCTATAAAACCTACCATGATAATACTGCAAGTGCACAGTGTCTAACTAGTAGACAATGGCAAGTACAGGTTGTTCCCACGAGGAGTGTGAAAATACTATTCCTAACTAATACCAAGAGAACCAAAGAAGATGATGTTTAACGATTTTTCAGATTTCGGGACAAAATGACATAATAAATAATTGTAACAAAATAGGTATGAGTTATTAGGGTTTCCGATTTCCACCAATTCGATCATACAAAACTCTACTAATCTCTATTTATTACACAAGACAAATTTTGAAATCAATCTCATTTCTCGGAAGATGGCATGTTATAATCTAAAATATTATTTTTCCGCTGTAATCTCCTTCGCTTTATGGGTAGTGATTCTAAAGTATTATTTATCAATCCTAAAGCATATCACGTCAAGGGATTTAACCAAAGCACGAAATATCAATTGAAAAGCATAAATAATCAAGAAAATCACATAATCAATTAAATATCAAGTTATATGAAGAGAAATTACTAATCAATGAATCATTATTAGAAATATATCATTATAGAGTTTATATAACTAAATTGGTTTCCATCTAAACCCTAACATGGATCTAGCTAGACATGGCTTTCTCAAAAGCCAAAAACATATTAAAATCAAAACTAGCTAAGCAAAAACGAAAATGGGAGGGCTAAATCTTCAAACCTTACTCCATGTTTACAGCTGTGTGCCTCCTCCTCCTTCTGTCTGTCTCTTTCTACTTATATATGCGTTTCTACCAAGAAATCCCATCGTGACCTCGCAAATTTCTATCAAAGGCCCAGTCCAAGCCCGATTCAATATTAGGATCCAGTTTCCAAATATAAATTTCCCCAAACCGACGACAACACACCACTTGATTATTCCCTGTCCATTCAAGCACCAACTTCTTAATTATTGGACCATCTCGTCTACAACATCACGTTCTGGATACCCACTAATCAACTTCATTAACTTCCACAATTTCTGAATCTGGTCTGCACCATCGTATAACGATTGCTCAAATATCGGAGGATCTATCCTTCTCATAGTTTAGTTTTATCGACTACAATTTGGCCACTGCATCAACTCCAGATTCTGTCCATTCGATTTTCATCACCACCAACTCTACTTTGACTGTACATCCTTAAACAAAGCAAACCCCCCCCCCCCCCCCAAGTTGTACAAAAATCTCTCCATTTTTCCTATCAAACCATTCCCATATTCATCCAATATCAACACCACTTCATTAGTTTTCATCTCCATACACAGCTAACATACATCTCAACCTTTCTGCCATCCATACCTGCTCTTCTGTCTAGTAAACTTCTTAGTCTCGGCCATCCACCGGTTGTACAATAGTTCAACCAAAGTGTCACAACCCTGTATTCAATTCGTATCTTCTGCCACCACCATCACTTCTCCATGTTGCTGCGATCACCAGTGATTCAATAAATTCCATCCATGTAACCGCAATCAACTTAGTACCACACAAACCATAAGATTCAATCTGGCGATATCCATCTTCGCCAGCCTAAACGGAGGGTGTATATATGGACTCAAGAGGTCCCAAGGATGTCAACGTGATCACCGTGGACCCACCTTTACGTGTGACCGGCCGTCCTATGCAGACTAGGGCTCAGCGCCTCAAAATGCACGCCTAAAGGTGGCATGCCACATGGCTATTAAACCTTTGCGGCAATATATTTCTGTCGCAAATCGATCACGGCCACTCTTCTTTGCAGGTCAAATTGAGTGGCCTAGATCGAATCTTTATGGGATCGAAAGTCGTAGGCATGCACGCCGGAAGGCCGTCTCCACGCATGCCTGGTCGGTCCCACCAAAATTAGCGCCCATGCTTGGATTCAATCAAGCTAAAGAGGGGATGTTGCGCATCTCTAAAAACCCTAAAATCCATCAACGGCAGCAAATATGTGTCGTAAATCATCTCGTCCATCCAACTTTTCCAGCTTGGTCAGACGACTTGGATTAAAAGTTAGGCGATCAATGAAGCGCCTCAATGATTACCGTCCGCCACTCTGTCACAAGGAGTGTGATAGGTGTTGAATACACCGTATTTACTATCTAGTAGTTTATGCTTTCTTTGCTATTCTTCTTGTAAATTATGTATTTTACGTATGTTTTTGATTTATTAGGTACTCTGGAGTCACACGGACGAAAAGAAGGAGAAATCACCAAAATTGGGCAAAAAGGGCAAAATTGTCATTTCATAGGGCGAGCACTATCTGGAGTCCGGTAATGGTTAAAGGGTTATCATTTGGAGTACCCCTTATCATTTATTAGAGACCGTAATTATCAATGGGTGGCTATACTGGGAGCAAATATCGTCCCATGTTCGAACCCTAAAAGCAAAAAATATCTCTCTCGTTCAATTCATTCAATCATTGCTCATAAAACTGAGAAGGAGAAGCTGTTGTTTACTGCCGAGACCAGATTGGGAAAATACGCAGATAAATCAAGAAATTGAAGAGCAGAGTTTGAGAGATAAGGAATAAATGAAGATTCACAGCTCACGGAAAGGAGAATTTTAGAAGATTGTTAACAAGATTGGGGTACTGTTGTTGTTTCCCCGAGCTAGAAAGATGGGCTTGATTAAAAGAACTGAATGAATTTGGTGCTGCAATTTCAGTAGGTTTGAATTTGGATTTCGGAAGTGGATGTTGTTGCAAAGATTAAATGGGTTTTACAGCAAGGTGGAGATGAATTAACCCGATTCGAATTGAAATTCATAATATGTTTTGATCTGTTATTGTTGGTTTGAGGCAGTTGAAGACTCAAATGGAGATGGGTTTTTAAGACTTGTTGATGCTCGAATTACGGAGAAGAAATAGTTGATAGAATGGGTTTGTGGCTGTGAATCTGAATTGAAGCTGATGGTGGGTAATGATATTCATGGTTTTTGACCTAATTGATTAATGGTGAAGTCTCTGTTGCAGAATCATAGGAGAGACGATGATGAGATCTTTAGAAATTGAAGACTTGTTGTTTAAATCAGAGAATGGGTATGTTTTATTTGGAAACAAGCAGAATTGCTGAGATGGGTTTCTGGAATTGATTCAGGGAGGAGCATATAGAGAATGGATTGATGTTTGCTATAGATCTGGCACTGCAGCTGATCAGTGGGGAGAAGTGTTGTTTCTGTTCTAGGGATGCTGGAAATAATGGTTGCTGCTATGGATGGGATTTTGAGCAGTGTTGGCATCAAACTGTTTGAGCTCAGTCTGAAAACCAGAAGAACTGAAGTTGCAATGGGTCTGTAATGTTGGAGGTGGTACTGCAGAAAATGCTGCTAAACTAGATGTATGATTAGGTTTGTCACAGGTGAAAGAATGGCCTGAAAAATTGGCCGGAAAGTCCTGTAATTGAACAGAACTCGGCCAAATCATCCCTCCGGCGAGTTAACTCAGTAATCCAGACGAGTCCGACCGATCCGACCCTTATTCAGCCAACTCATCCAGAATCAGAAAGCTAACTCAGAAGCTAACTTCTACTCCCTTTGACCAATTGACTAACGGAAGACTGACGGTTTGACTTCTTTGACCGTTAGTCCTAACGGTGGACTGACGGAATATTCCTTACCGGGGGAGAATTTTCAGGTGGCCGGCGGCGACAAATTCCGGCCAACTTCCGGTCAAAACCCCAGTTTTCCGGCGAGCAAAAAATACAGAATTTCGTATGAACTTCTCTCATATGTGTGAAGACTTAGAATTGAGAATTGGATGAAAACTTGGAAGTTTTGGAGAATTGGACTAGAATTTGGAATATGGCTCAAATTGGGAAAGTGGTGTTCTTTTGGAATGAAGATTCTTTTCCTACAAAGATATGGAGAGTATTGAAGCCTATAAATAGAGGAGTTCTCTACAACTTTTACACACATCTACTTTGGAGAAGGAGTTAAAGTGCACAAGGATTGGAGGAAGGAGCGACCATCATCTTTTCAATAAGTTTTCTTTCTTCCTTAAATTATTATTATTGTGTGAACTCCAAACTATGAGTAGCTAATTTTCTTATTGATTGAGGATGAATTCCTAGTTCTTAATATATGATTTGAGTTTTGTTTCAATTCTACTTTGAAGTTTTTCATATGATTATTGTTTGTTTTTACTAATATTAGTGTTTATGCTTGATTGATAGGTTGTTTGGGTGGCCAACTAAATTGATTTGTTAATTAATCTAAAGCTAGTGAAACTTAGGGGATAAGTAATCGTTTCTTGACTATTCACATAAGTAGAAAACACAAGACCTTGCGGAGGGATTTCGTGGAGCAATTGTTTGTAAAAACAACGTTAGCAAGTGGACCTTGATCTAAGAGTTTAACTACTAATATCAACCTAATAAATTCATGAATATTAATGCGTTTAACTAAATTACATCTTGGGTGATCTACTACTAGGTGGTTTTGTGAATATAATCCGGCAGGCGAGAACTTCTGTATCCGGTGAAATAAGGGATTTTGGGGTTAGCACTGATCTAGATGCTATACCTACGGTTGGTGATAATCTATGACTAATAAAAAGTGGAAAAGAACATAACTTTAATCATTGTTTTGCAGCGAAGAAGGATTCCTTGATCTATTTTTCTCTCATTGAATTCAACTTACACTTTTAATTACTTTGTTTATTTCTTTTGCTTTATAAATTTTACAACCAATACCCCCCTTTTGTAACAATTTTACAACTAATAATCTCTTGCAACTCATGGGATCGATCTTGACTACCCTATATTACTTGTTAATTAGGTAGTAACATATTAATTAATTTGTTGTGGTTACGACACGCATCAAATTTTGGCGCCGTTGCCGGGGAGCAACGGGCGATTTTAGTTGTTTTCTTTTTACTTTTTGCATTATTCTTGCTTTGTTAGATTCTATATTGTATCTAACGTAGTTTTTGAATCTTGTTTAAGGTACTATATCTTTGGTAAATGCTTCAAGGGGGAAGGCCGAGTCCAATTGGAATACGTCTTCGATCCGGCACTCAACTAAAGGACTTTATTCGAGCGGTTAACACTCCGCTTCCTCGTTCTACATCAAGTGAATTCGCAGATTCGGACATAGAAGAAGAGGCAATGGGTGATCGTACACTCAAGGACCTAGCTTCTCACAAGCTCGATACACAACAATGGTGTATCCAAACTAACTCAACTTTCGAGATCAATCCGGGGTTGATTAGAGAATTACCAAAGTTCCATGGCATGGTGAATAAAGACCCAAACAAACATCTTATGGACTTCAACACCATAGTCACGGCCATGCTTCCATCGAATACTATTGCGGATGGAGCAATGTTGAAAGCTTTTCCGTTCTCTTTTGCGGGCAATGCTAAGGAATGGTTATATTATTTGCCTTCCGGAAGTATCACAACATGGAATGGGATGAAGAAACTTTTCCTCGAGAGATATTTTCCCGCATCAAAGGCTACTCAAATTCGCAAAGAAATTTGTGGGATTAAGCAACATGTGGATGTTGGGATCGATACAAGAGATTGGTGGCAAGTTTTGGGATAAATAAGTTATTTAAGGATCGATCTTGACTACCCTATATTACTTGTTAATTAGGTAGTAACATATTAATTAATTTGTTGTGGTTATGACACACATCAGAGTGATCGACCAGATGATGTCCCACCTACGAGGCTTAATCCGCGACTTACTCGATCAAGCTTTAAAACAAAGATGCTTTATGCATATCGATTGTTTTGAGCTGCTTGCTTTAAAACGATGCATTACATGCATCGAGCATGCACGATATTTCACGAATATCAAATCCTTAAATAACTTATTTATTTAACCTAATAGGACTGTATGTTATTTTTTTTGCGGCGGGTCTGACGACTCGACCCACTCATTCGAGACATCAAACATGTCACAAACTGGGGGATACTTACTGGGGTATTGGTCTGGCGGTTTACAACGTGCGGTGTGCAACGCGCCCATTACGAGAACGTTTCTGGAAGCATGTACGGTTAACGATGATGAGGAAGTGGGCAAAGGCATGATCGTGTGACAATCACTTACACGACCCCACTACTCCATCACTCAACTTCCTCCACTTCCTACGAGATGAGGATTGCGCTCAAATGACTTATATAAATAGGTTCTTCGACCTATCTTCAAACAAAATAGAGAAATCCGAGTTGTTGTTAACACCTAATTCAGAAAACATCTAGAACTGACATCTTTCATTGTGCAAGCCAGTTTATCATTCTGATACAAGTCATAAACAGCCAACACCTTCATAATCTCAACACCTTCTTCGCTTCCCTCCCTTAGAGATCAACCCCATCTCATTCACTTTAAGACCGAAGAAAGTATGGAACGGTCATTTCTTGGTTTAGGCCAGAATTGTATAGATTGATCTCTCGAATCAAAAGCACTCTCGTGTAGTGCATTTGTTTAGGGTTTAGATTCATTTCTCATCCACACACCCAAAATTACCGAAACCAGCAGAAATAGTTTTCACCCATAAACAGATGGTCTTAGCTTGTTACACACAAATGAAATATACTTTCATTTAGATATGGTTTGAGTTGGCTGAATAACAGTTAACCGAAGTTAGCCACATGAACACTTTTATGTCAACCATATTCATATTAACACTTCTAGATCAAATGATACTCAAATGAATCTAATTGTGTTACTTATATAGTTGTTCAATTATTTATATTCTCATTGAAGTATACAAGACACAATTGAAGCAAAATCGGATTGATTCAAAAGAATCAGTTCATGAATATTTTATCCACGGTTTGTAAAGATTGCATTCCTTAATTTATAAATGTATTTGTTCATGAGTATGAAAACATACGTAGCCAATTTTTAGAACTTAACCACCTAAGTTTGCAAACGGGTACACAAACTTAAGTTCCGGACTTGATCCTTTCTGACAGGCGCGAACGGGTATGCATACTTTCATTCTGGACCGAACTCAGGTGAATAAGTATGCAAACGGGTACGCAAACTTAGTTCTCGGACTTTGACAAGTAAAACCGTTCACATATGTATGCATACTTGGTTCCCGGACCTGAATCAGTTTTATGACAGTTTGCATACGGCTATGCATACTGTGTTATATCCAGATAATGATTAATTGTTCTAAACTCCCATTTCAATCATTGAATCATTCTTAGAAGACGACAATAGCTGTCTCACACAAACTATTAGTTTATAATCAATTTTCAAGTGATCGGATGATCAATACGAAACATTCCGAGTCTACATCAAATGACCGTCTCACACAAATCATGTAATATGTTACCAGACAATTTTCATATGATCATCTTTTAACTTTCGTCAAGAATAATGATAAACGTAGTTAAAGCAAAAATCTTTCCAACACATATTTTGAGAAAGATATAAGCAATTTAAACTCAGCTCAAAATATCAAATGTGTATAATGTAAAGTCTGTATAGCTATACGATTTTTTCTCAATAGGAGACAAAATAGAATAGACTTTTGAGTGATAGATGAGTTCAAATCTCCACATACCTTTTGTTGATGAAGTTCTACAAGCTCCCCTTAGTAGTTATTCGTCTTCAATCGATGAACATCGTGAAGTATAAAGCTTAACTACACATTCTATCCTAATCCGAGACATAGATATAAGTATACTAGAAATCAAGATTTATGGTTTTGACAACTAAACTTGACAAACAAGCTTGAGATAGCAACGCTTGAGAGTTCGACCAAGCAGTGCTCTAACAGTAACACCCAATGTTTTTAGCATGTGGCATGCTAAAATATGCGTCATGGACCAAGATGAAGCTTCATCCAAAGTTTTCATTGCGCAGTAAAAGGAATATTAGCTTAGGCCAACATAGTGTCAAAAATGGCATATTGGCCAAGAGCCAATGCCGCACCAAATGTTGCATTAGTCCAGTTGGAAAGATGCCCTAGAACACAGTAGAGTTATAATGGCGCATTACGCAAGTCATTGGCCTATATCCAATATCGCTTTACTATGTTGCATCAAGCCAGAGCACGCTGACCTAAACAATGTTCAGCCACCATGGTTGGACATTGAAACTGGCTTGATGTCCAGTTACTTAGAAATACATGGCAAATACCATGAATAGTGAATCGGGCACCTCACAAATGGTACTTGGTGAATGTCATTTTCCTCCCCTAATCGAAGTCGTAAAAATATCCTTAAGATATATATAGGGAGGGGTAGTTGGTTTTGTTAGAGCATTGCTCGGTCGAACTCGCATACGTTGCTAACTCAATCTTGTTTGTCAATGTTAGTGATCAAAAATATAAGTCTTGATTTCTAGTCTACTTATAGTGATGTCTCGGACTAGGATAGATTATGTAGTTGAACATTAGACTTCATGGCATTCATCAATTGAAGACGAAGAACTACTAAGAAAAGATTGTGGAACTTCATCAACAAAAGTTATTTGGAGACTAAAACTCATCTATCACTTGGAAAGTCTATTTCTACTCTATATCCTATATTGACACATAAGTCGTATTACTGTATGGTTTTTAATTATACAAATTTGAGATTTCGACCTGAGTTTAACTCTCTTACATATTTCTCGAAATATGTTTTGGTAAGATTTTGCTTCAACCAAGTTCATCTTATATTCTTGACGAAATTCAAAAGATGATCATGTGAAAATTTCCGAGTAACATCTTACATGGTTTGTGTGATACAATCATTTGGTGTAGACTTGGAATGTTTCGGTATGATTATTTCAATAACTTGAAAATTGCTTTGATGTTAATAGTGTGTGAAAACGGCTATTGGCATCCTCTAAGAAAGTTTCAATGATTGAAATAAGAGGTTAGAACACTGGTAGGCTTATAAACAGTACCTACAATGATAATTGCAAGTGCACGGTGTCTTAATGTAACACAAGGCAAGCATAGGTCGATCCTCAGGGACAAGGTGGGTGTAAGTTGAAGCTACGGTCTTACTACTACTGATTTTTAACAAGAAGTAACCAAAATAGGGGTTTTGTGTCTATACGACAAGATGTTTGAACGAGATTAAAATAATAAACAGATGTGAAAGCGAAAAGTGTTCTAAACAAGCAGATAACTAGGGTGCTAGGGAAGTCGAATCCACCGTTTAACCTATACTAAGTCAATTCAGTCTTAATATTATTCTTGTCCCTTATATAAACATCGGTGAACTTCTAGGATCTGCCGACTATCCAGATAGGAGTGAAGATTCTAGTCTGCTGCATATCAAAGGGTGGTTTCGGGAGGATGGTTTAGTGTCACTAAGATAATTACCTAATCCTAGTATTAGTTGTCCTCTCACAAAATAACTAACCACAGATCAATCACTTAGATGATTAAACAATCCTGATATGGATATTATAATACTCCCTCCGTCCCACTATTAGAAGACCTAGTTCAAGTTTGCACAATTTTTAAGGTAAGGAATGGAAGGGAGTATTTTTAAGTATCTTTTACAATTATAACCTTATGGATAATAACTTGTAAAATTTACAAATGATTTATCTCTCAAATTATACCATGGATTTTCGTAAACTTTGTATCATTGAAAAGCATTTTAAAACACCAACGTAACGAGTATAAACATCGATATCAAATTATACATATTTCTTATACTACCAATAATCGATCAAAAGGATAATTTTATAAATATTCCCATGTTTAATGAAATAGGTCAACTAATAGTGGGCCAAAATTTTAAACTAAGTAGGACATCTAATAGTGGGACGGAGGGAGTAGCAACTAAGGTGTCCCTCCGAAGTACTAACTGTCTAGTTAAAGAACAACTAGTCAAAGGATCGAACAACAATCAGTTAAACACGAGTTGTAGCACAATCAACATAGTGTTGTTATAGTTACAATGGATACATGGCATGCTAATATTATAATTATCCAAAACATTATAGCACAACAAGAATAATATCAAAACATGAATCAAAATTAGCAGTAGATTAATGGTTTCATCTAAACCCTAACTATGAAATCAGAACATCATGAGGATAATGAAATCAAACCTAAACTACTGCTTGGTGCACCGGCTAATTCGGGCATGAGTTTTACGTCAAAACCTCTTCTCTATTTATACATTAATTTCTTCTCAATCACCTTAAATTTGAAAATTGGAGAATACCCACTAACCCAAAAGATGTTTTCCGATAAACCCATTCTGCAAATCAGACATGCAACTCTTGATTTGATGTTTGCCTTAGCAATTGAAGATAACCCTAACTCTATATCTCTCAATCCTAGATTCTAGGGTTAGTGTTTTAGAAAAGGAAGATAAGATGGAGAGATATAGAGATTAGAGGTTTGATTGATTGCATAGGGTGGCTGATAGGTTGGATGGTATGACTAAGAAAGATACCTACAATGACTGCAAGTTCATAGTAACAATTATGTAAGGTACAAATACAGGTCGATCCCACATAGACTTGGAGGGTGTAAAGTTGAAGTTAAAGTCTTCCTATACTAATTCGAACAAGAGTAACAAAACGATTTTGGTTGTGTCGATACGATAAAAATATATGATAGTAACTGAAATGGTAATGCAAGATACAAGGCAAGATGTAAATAGAACAAATGATGATGAGGGTATTAGGGTGGTTGAGTCCACCACTAACTTACACTAGTTATTCTCCTAATGATACTAACCTTGTCCTTATAACTTATAACAGGAGAGATGTCAATCTTCTGTATATATAAGGTGACTATAGTGTGAATAATCCAATCGCAACTAAGGTATCTTCCCTAAGCATTAACTATCTGTTTAAGGCATAGTTAATCAAAAGGTCAATATATGTGATGAAGCATGAGCTACAGTTCTACAACACATGATAATTCTAATTACAATGGATGCATGACAAACACTGTGAAAGTAAAGTGTTGAAGCCCCTAAGTTGGAATTCTATTCTAAATCATTTAAGCACAACAAGATTATTATCAAGAGTAAAAATAACAAGAAGTAAGTTAGGGCTTCATCTCAACCCTAGCAGAGTAATTTAGAACATGGTGAACAAAATATAAACAATGGTTTTAAACTAGACGATTGATCTAGCTAGACAGGATGATTTGATACAGAGAAACAAGCCCTTATTTATACACACTTCCTCTCAATCCTTCTTTAATTTGACAATTAATAAGAACCCAACTCACCAACAATACTCCATTGACTATCTCAGCCTTCAATTTCTCTGCAACTTCATTGAATCGATGTTCCCCAAATTATACAGCTAACCCTAACTCTACCTCTCTAAATATTATCTTCTAGGGTTACTGTTCTTGATAAGAATAGAGATAAGATAGAGAGATAAAGAATTAAGACTTAATGGTGGCGTTAATGATGGTGAAGTTGTGCTCAGTGTACGTAGGAGAAGGGGTAATGGAGGTGTTGTAACTGTAAATGGAAGTGAAGGAGAAATGAATGTGATGATGATTATGTTCGACGGGGGAAGAAAAGAATAGCATACTTGGGTGTTGAGAAGTTTTATCGGGTTCGATGGTCTATTGTAAGAGTTTTCGTTTAAATCATAAGTAGTTGTATCAGATCCGACGGCTCAGGTAGGGAAACGGGTTTAGATCTTGGGTTTGGATTTCTGGGTTCTCTACCAAGCCCACTGCTAGGTTTAGGCTATGCAAACGGCTTGCGGAGTGAGTGCAAATGGATTGCGGAGGGTCTTTACGTGATGTTTCTTTGCGCTTCATGGCTTTCTCGCGGGAGCTTTGCGTTGTCTCTCGTCCGAAGTCGCTAGTCATCATTCCTATACTCTTATGGCTTCTCATTTCATCCAAGCTTTATTTAGTTCATAAAAACACAAAATTAATTAGTACAAGTATTTATTCTTGAAAACCATGAACATACAGAATTTGGGATAATATATGATTTTAAAGCACAAAAGATGAGATAATTGCCAATAAAAAGGTGTAGAAATATGCAATATTTGGCACTTATCAATACCCCCAAACCTGAATTTTACTTGTCCTCAAGTGAAACAGAAATTAAGAAATCCTAACTATACCACTGTCGCTGGTCTCTCGAATGCAATTAGCGTATACAATAAGCCTTTAAACCCCTAGGTGTCCCTAGTGGATGAGTTGTAGTCTCATGAGGGTTTACCAGAGGTGTACCCATAAAACCTTCTCCAACTTTAGAGCGTAATAGAGTCCTAAGCATCCAAGTAGCTATGAGGACATATAGTTTCAGCATGCTATTAATAAGAAGTTATAAAGACCAAAGAATGCATTCTCATCCTTAAGAGTTGAGCGAGAAATAACCACACCATATGAAAGAATTCGGGTTCGAGAGTGATCACAAGCCTCGACTTCTACCTCACCAATAGGGTTTTATGATAATTGCACTCAAAAAGACCGCTTTTCTAGTCTCTCATGTGTGAAGATAGTAATAAAGAGATAAATCCTGCGCACATTGAATGATGGGAAGGAGAACCTTCAGAAATAATTTCTGGAGACTCCACGGAATTGTGGACAAAAAGAATCTTTTTTGGATGATCTCTAAGAAAGGAAATCAACCATTAGCGAGGATGGGAGTACTCACTTACCTTTACATCTAATCGGCAATCAACACCACTCTCACAGAATCCATAGAAATGTCTTCGTCTTCAATCTTTGGTCTTCAACTGTTGATGATGAACTTCTGAACTTCGTAGAACCTTGACAATTGTAATTTTTCTCTTCTCTTTCCTTGTTTCTTGAATTTTCCTCTTGAATTCTTCTTCTTTACCATGGTGCTTATTAAACAAACTAAAAACAAACTACACTACTTTTTTATTTTTTTGAATAAGAACAAACTAAATAATGAAACTACTAAAGTCATGGATGAAGGACTTTATCACTTAATTCTTCACAACTTGTGAAAAAGCGGGGGTCTAACAACCACACCCAATATTTTGATTAGAAATTTGTATGCACAAACTCCGAGTTACTTTACTAGAGAATCAATTAGACAGTCAGACTCAATCTATATAAAAATATCTCAAGGAGTTATTTTCTCAATCTCTCAATTTGATCTATACTCAAGCAAATAGAATCTTCGAGTATTTATCAAAAAGAGATAACTTGGATGGTACCAAAGAACAATATCCAAGTGCCAATCAATTTAAATCGACAACCAAAAGGTCGGATATTCTGATTGATTGAACAACGCACAACCTGTATTGTTTCAATTATATAACAGAATATAATGCGGAAAAGAAATAACATAGACACCAGAATTTTGTTAACGAGGAAATCGCAAGTGCAGAAAAACCCTGGGACCTAGTCCATATTAAACATACACTGTATTAAGCCGCTACAGACACTAGCCTACTCCAACCTAACTTCGGTCTGGACTGTAGTTGAACCCCAACCAATCTCACACTAATCCAAGGTACAGTTATGATCCTATGTCTCTGATCCCAGTAGGATGCTACATACTTGATTCCCTTAGTTGATCTCACCCACAACCAAGAGTTGCTACGACATACAGTCGAAGAATTTAATAAACAAATTTGTATCGAACAGAAAAGTCTACATCAATAGATAAATTCGTATCCCACGAATATACCTATGATTTTTGTTCCGTATTTTGATAAATCAAGGTGAACATGAACCAATTAATAAAACCAGAGTTATATTTCTGAATAACAGCTCAGCTTTATCAATCACCTCACAATAAACTTAATCGATGCATCGAAGAAGATTATTGAGGAATCACAAACGATGAGACGAAGTTTTTGTGACTACTTTTATATCCTGCCTATCGAAGAAAGAAATCTCAAGCCAATTATTACAATTGTACTCGTACGATAGAAGAAGAAAGATCAGATCACACAACTACAAGAAAAGTAGTATCGGTCTGGTTTCACAATCCCAATGAAGTCTTTAAGTCGTTAACCTGGTTTTAGAAGAAGAAAACCAAATGTTAAAGGAGAATTGACTCTAGATTAGAACAAATAGTATCACACAGAATGTGTGGGGATTAGGTTTCCAAGTTTCTAGAGTTCTCCCTTATATAGTCTTCAAATCAGGGTTTGGAATCAATGTTAGCTTAGTAACAAAGCATTCAATATTCACAGTTACATGAAAACCTGATTAGATTCAAGCTAATTGAAAAAGCGTGGGTCTAACAACCACACCCAATATTTCGATTAGCAATCTGTATGGACAACTCCGAGTTGTTTTCTAGAGAATCAACTAGACTCAATTAATAGAAAATACTCAAGGAGTTATTATCTCAATCTCTCAATTTGATTTACTCAAGCATATATGATTCGCGAGTCTAATCAAAGTGGGATAAATTGGATGGTACCAAAGACCAATATCCAAGTGTCAATCAATTTAAATCAACAACCAATAAGGTCGGATATTCTATTTGATTGAACAACGCACAATCTGTATTATTTCAATTATATAAAAATATAATGCGGAAAACAAATAACACAGACACCAGAATTTTGTTAACGAGGAAACCGCAAATGCAGAAAAACCCCGGGACCTAGTCCAGATTAAATATACACTGTATTAAGCCACTACAGACACTAGTATACTCCAAATTAACTTCGGTCTAGACTTTAGTTGAACCCAAATCAATCTCACACTGATCCAAGGTACAGTTATGCTCCTACACCTCTGATCCTAGCTGGATACTATGCACTTGATTCCCTATTTTCTGATCTCACCCATAACCAAGAGTTGCTACAACCCAAAGTCGAAGACTTTAATAAACAAATCTGTTTCACACAGAAAAGTCTACAAGATAGATAAATTTGTCTCCCGCGAATAAACCTATGAGTTTTGTTCCGTCTTCTGATAAATCAAAGTGAACAGGAACCAATCAATAAAACCAGACTTATATTCCCGAAGAACAGCTCAGTTTTATCAATCACCTCACAATAGTCTTAATCGACGCAGCGAAAAAAGATATTGTGGAATCACAAACGATGAGACGAAGATGTTTGTGATTACTTTTATATCTTGCCTATTAGAGATAGAAATCTCAATCCAATTATTACAATTGTACTCGTACGATAGAAACATCAAGATCAGATCACACAACTACAAGAAAAGTAGTATCGGTCTGGATTCACAATCCCAATGAAGTCTTTAAGTCGTTAACCTGGTTTTAATAGAAGAAAACCAAAGGTTAAAGGAGAATTGACTCTAGCTTAGCAAACTAGTATCACACAGAATGTGTGGGGATTAGGTTTCCTAGTTGCTAGAGTTCTCCCTTATATAGTCTTTCAAATCAGGGTTTGCAATCAATGTTAGCATAGTAAGAAAGCATTCAATATTCACCATTAGATGAAAACCTGATTAGATACAAGCTAATATCTCTCAACCGTTAGATCAAAAACTTAGTTTTCCATACACACATGTACTTGATGATTTTGGGTTTTTGTAACCGTACCCAAACGTGTACAATAGTTGGTTCAATATTAGTCAACCAAATGGTTAGCCAAATGATAACTTTCATATCAACCATATTCTTCTTCACCATAACTAGTCCAAATGACTCAAATGAACTAGTTAGAGAGTTGTTCATTTGCTATGAGATCTCATGTACTACACAAGACATAATTGAAGCAAAAACGATGTGATTCACTCGAATCGATTCATGAACTATAAAGCCACATTTTGCAATAGCATTCCTTAGATAATTTAGATAAGTTCACGAATATTATTTTTGACATAACCA
Source organism: Papaver bracteatum (assembly GCA_023529315.1). Classification (NCBI taxonomy): domain Eukaryota; kingdom Viridiplantae; phylum Streptophyta; class Magnoliopsida; order Ranunculales; family Papaveraceae; genus Papaver; species Papaver bracteatum. The sequence goes on along the minus strand of JAJJWX010002605.1, from coordinate 4,525,350 downwards.
CTCAAGTTCGCGGACTGGGTTCGCGGACTCAAGTTAACCGGTTGGAGTTCACAAACTCCAGCAGAAATTCTCGGGTTCGAGAACTACGCACATTCGCGGACTGGGTTGACTTCTCAAGTTCTAGTTTCACTTGATCAACAAAGTTCGCAAACTTCGGTTCAAGTGCTAAGGACTTACACATATATGTGTTACCACAACAATGTTTATATCCCCCAGTGGTTGTATTGTCTAAACTCTCATTTCAACCATTGAAACATTGTCAAAGGACGTCATATAGTTGTTATTCACAGACTAGTTTTCGTCAGAGCGATTTCCAAAGTGATTGAAACATAACATGACTTTCATCACTAGGTAAAGATGAACTTGGCTAAAGCGAAACCTTTACCAACACATATTTCGAGAAATAGATAAGCGAGATATACTCAGCTTGAAATATCACATGTGTATATTCTTAGTCTATATAGTAATACGAATTTTGTCTCAAGATAGGGTATAGAGTATATAGACTTTTGAGTGATAGATAAGTTCAAGTCTCCACATACCTTTTATTCGATGAAGATCCACTGGTTCCTTGAGTAGTCCTTTGTCTTGTATGATGATTGTCATGGAGTTCTTGAGCTCAACTACACTTTTTATCCTAGTCCGAGACCTTAGCTATAGTAGACTAGAAATCAAGACTTTATAGTTTTGATCACTAACATTGACAAAAATGCTTGAGATAGCAACGCATGCGAGTTCGACCGAGCAATGCTCTAACATTAATATTTATCAACCGTTAGATCGAAAAAATAGCTTGTTATACACACATGTACTGCACGTTTTTAGGCTTGTGTAACCGAACCCAAACTTGTACATTAGTTGGTTCAACAGTTTTTAACCAAATGGTTAGCCATATGATAAATTTCATATCAACCATATTCTTCTTCACCGTAACTAGTCCAATTGACTCAAATGAACTAGATAGAGAGTTTTTCAATTGCAAGGAAATCTCATGTACTAAATAAGACACAATTGAAGCAAAAACGATGTGATTCACTCGAATCGATTCTTGAACTATAAATCCAAGGTTTGCAATAGCATTCCTTATAGTTTATTAAGATAATTTCACAAACATCGTTTTTAGACATAACCTACTCAAGTTCGCGGACTGGGTTCACGGACTTAACTTCCAGGACGGAGTTCACAAACTCCAGCATAAATTCTCGGGTTCGAGAACTTCGTCAGTTCGCGGACTGAGCTTGGATGCTGAGTTCACGGACTGAGCTAACGCACTACTCTGGTTTCACTTGATCAAAAAAGTTCGCAAACTTTGGTTCAAGCAACAAGGACTTATACATATATGTGTTACCACAAAAATGCTTATATCCTCCAATGGTTATATTGTCTAAACTCTTATTCCAATCATTGAAACATTCTCAAAGGGCGTTAAATAGTTGTTATTCACAAACTATTTTTCGTCAGAACAATTTCCAAAATTATTGAAACATAACATGACTTTCGTCACTAGGTAAAGATGAACTTGGTTAAAGCGAAAGCTTTACCAACACATCTTTCGGGAAATAGATAAGAAAGATATACCCAGCTCGAAATATCCACATGTGTATAATCTAAGTCTATATAGCAAAACGACTTTTGTCTCAAGATATGAGATATAGTAGATATACTTTTGGGTGATAGATAAGTTCAAGTCTCCACATACCTTTTAGTCGATGAAGATCCACTGGTTCCTTGAGTAGTCCTTCGTCTTGTATGATGATCGCCATGGAGTTCTTGAGCTCAACTACACTTTTTATCCTAGTCCGAGACCTTAGCTATAGCATACTATAAATCAAAGACTTTATAGTTTTGATCATTAATATTGACAAACATGCTTGAGATAGCAACGCATGCGAGTTCGACCGAGCAATTCTCTAACAACTTGTATTGTCTTGATTTTATGAACTTCATAATTTCTCATATTTTTCTGTTTTTGTTGCTCTTGTAAGATAAGTCTTCACTTGTGTATAAAATTCTGCTCTTTGCACTGTATCTTTACTTTGAATATGAACTTTTTATTTTTCCTTGAATTGTTGCACATAACCTCGGACTATTTCAACTTTCTTCATGGAATCTGACGTTGCTCTGCTCGTTGATGATGATGTGTTTCTATGGACCTGTTGATATTTTTGAGAGGGAGAGAATGGTGCTAAATACAAATCAAACTACAAGAATGAGTTTTCATCTTTAGACGTCATCCTCATGATTGATGGAATTAGCACTCAAGAGATCAAAAATAGTGCTGAAAGTGGTGCGGAGTTGGGTAGCTCACCAAACCTACCCGAAATTTACATACGGTGATACACACTCTAAAAGGACTTTTCAGATAGTCACAAAAAAAATGAAGGTTGGTTCCTTGCTTGATGTAAAAATAGGTAGTCTCTACTAAAGGTGATCACAACTCTAATACCAAATATCTTTGTTGCACCTAATTCGCCCACCAGCATGGTTAAATCCAACTTTAACGCTCTAACAACTAAGAAACCCGATTGTGTTCTCCAGTTCTTCCAATTTCAGTTATTTCGGTCAGACTCTTTATGTAAACATAGCTATAAGCATGCTAGTCACTCTAAAATCTCTACAAGTTGGAGGTTTTATGCAAATATTTACAAATTTTTTAATATTTTTTTTGTAAACCTTATTTACAAAGTGCAAAGACTAAAAAATCTATATGCAAGATTCTCCCTAAACCTAGATATGCCCTCAATGTTTCTAAATATGATAAGAATTGATATAGCAACATACCATGAGAACCGTGCTGAGTAAGGAAAAGGGAAGAGATTACCGAATGTCGGCGATAGCTAGATTAGAACTTCATTATTCAAGGCTATAATCCAACATTTCCAGCTAACATTAGATTGGATTAGCACATATATATACAAGAATATCTAGAAAATATGATTACCTACTGGATTATATACAAGAAAAATTCACTATAAACCAACAATATAAAGAGTTGAGGATCGACCCAAAAGACGGGATGCAGAAACATCAACAGGCTCAAACATAGATAACATGAGAGGTTAAGCAAGATTGTGGATATAACTGAGCTACCCCCAAACCTGAATTCAACAGATACACTTTTGGACACAAAATCCAATAATTTCAAGGGTTCATCATGCACAAGGTCTAACTCAAAATGGACTTTGTTAGGAGCGGGCAGAGTTACACATTTCAACCGTGGCTCCTCAAAAACATTATACTTGTCTGCAAAATAGTCCAAGAGGACACAGTTCCAGTCCTAGATTAGGCACTTTCAGCAAAGTTGGTTTTAAAATGTTGTTACAAGCAAAATCTAGGTTGGGTGCAAGAGTCTCAGTCTGTGACTTAGGCAGGAAAGTAGGCACATCTAAGTTGTCTTCATGTATAAGGCCATTAGTACCATCACATATTCTCCTAAAGCCATAAACAGGTATATCATGTTCATTTTCATAGAACAAATCATAAATCCCCAGTTCATAATCATCATCATCCAAAACCTTTGTGTCATGCATAAAAGAATCGGGGGGAGAAACATATTGTGTTCTAGGCAGGGAATCAGATGCTTTTTAGTTACACTCATTTTTAGGCTCAAAAATATCACTATGCAGTCTAGTTTTTCCCAAGTCAAAAATAATTAGTGCTCTATCATGCTCACAATCATTGAACAAATCAGCAAACCCCAATTCAGTATCATCAGCATCATTCAAAACTTTAGTCTCATGCATAGGAAAATCAAAAGAGACGTCATACTGTGACCTAGGCAGAGAATCAGACACATCAATTATATTTTCATGGATAAGATCATTTGTGTCAATAGACAATTCAACCTTTTCTAAGTTGGACACAAGATGTGTCATGCTCTTTTTCACAGGTCAGTCGCACAAGCTCAAGATAAGTAACCATATCACCCAAAATTTCAGTGTTACGAATAAGAAAATCAGAAGAATCATTAACAAAATCGAATGTCTGAGAAACATGGGATTTTGTAAGAACATTTTCAGAGTATATATGCTCTTCCAATATTAAATCATTATCACCATCATTATCGTAACAAAGATGCACTTCTCTATTCAAAACTATAGTGTCTCTAGTCAGACTCGATTACCTCTGGATTAGGTTCATATTCAATATCAGTTGCATGAGTAGGACTAAACATATTATTTTGAAAATTTAATTCATTATCAGTATCATTGAAACATGGATTTTTCCATGCGGAATTGCAAGTCTCCGAGTAGGGATGGTTCTGATAGGGAGCATCAATATGACGTGTTCTGGACTTCCTAAAGTCATGCAAAACAGGGCAATTCTCAACAAGATGGCCTAAGCTACCACACAAGGTACAAACATGGATTTCAGTTGAGGTACATGAGTTTCAGACAATAATATTTTCATTTGTGCCCCTCTCTAGAGATTCGACTCTCCTATCTATACATGTCATGTTTATATCAGAGTCAAAATCAGACTCCCTCTCATGAGGATCACTCCTAGCATATGATATTATCTTAATTTCCCTAATGGATTCCCATTAATGGGTTTTTTCTACGACCTCAGCTAAAAATCTCCATGCATTATCCACAGTTTTATCAATAAATTAACCATTACACATGGATTCAACCATGGATCGAGAATTAAAGTCTAGTCCCTCATAGAGGATAACGACCAGTCTCCACATATTAAATCCATGGTGAGGGAATTCACTCAACAAATCATTAAACCATACAAAATAATAAAAAGAGTCTCCCCATCTATCTGGACAAAACAATTAATATTTTGACGAATAGCAATTATCCTATGATTTGGAAACAAATTTCTGAAAAATTTATTTGTAAGTTGGTCCCTAGAGGTGATTGACTGTGTCCTCAAACCGTAAAACCATGTTTTGGACCTTTCCTTTATAGAAAATATAAACAAACGCAATTTCAGAGAGTGTTCGGACATATGGTCAGGCTGCATATTCAGGAAAATTTGCTCAAACTCTCTTACATGATGATAAGGGTTTTCAGAATCAACCCCTCAGAATTTCGGAAGAAATTATAATATGTTTGCATTCAATTTAAATGGGCTATCAGTTTGAGGTAAAACAATGCATGAGGTCAATTTTAATCTCGCAGGATACATGTGATCCTTGAGGGAACGGGGTAGATTCATAGCATCACTCATTGTCTCAGCTTGGACAGGTGTCTCAACAACAAAAATGGGTATGTCAGACTATATCCTCTTGATTAATTATTACTAAGCGATTAGTTTGGTCTCTAAAAGACACAATCATAGCCTAGCATATATATCATTCAACATGTTAATAATCATATATTCAAACGATTCTCAAAATAGGGAAACAATGCTTATTTCAACCAAAGTTTAGCTTCCGGAATTATGCTCATAGGTTCAAAATGTAGTACTGATCAGCCAAGACACAAATGAACAACTCACAGAATTAATTTTTATGAAAATGACACTTAGTTTCAGGAAATATATGAAGACAATTCTCGTGAGAATTAAAAGGATAGCCCTAGAATTTGTGCACACCGCTTTGTGATGTTGCACTTCAGACAAGCAGTAATATGCAAACCAGGAAGGCAATGCTTATAAGAATGACAACAAGATTCAGGGCTAAATGCACATAGGCATGAGTTTTGCTGAGATTAAGGGGTGCACAGCAAAAGAACAAGTTCAATATGTAAACAGATTTTTCAACTTCACAGGATTAAAGAAAATGTTCAGTCAGGATGCTAGTTTATCAGGTGAACATGGTATGTCATTCAAGACATATCATCCAAAATTTAGAGATTCAATGCTAAACAGTGAGGCTTACAATTTCAACAAGCAGTCATTTCACTTAGACATCACAAAATCATGCTTGTGGATACCAGGGTTGACAAACATCAGCGAGTTTTATTTCAGCGGTCACGATAAATATTTAAGAAAGACTTGAGTTTGAGAATACAATACCGACCAGTATAAAACTGGGTTTAGGAACTCTAATCAATTGTGTGTTGCTTCCCATTTTTTCTACTTTTCCTTGCCTTGTGTGTCAGTATCGCAGTCACTTGGTGACTCGGAGGAGAAGTTCAGTTCTTAGAAATGTGCAACTTAAAGCAAAGATGATAAATATCGATATTGGATATCAATAACTGAAAAGACTCTATAGCATGACAATGAATTAATCTACTTGGTTATCTACCCAGCACATACCAAGTTACCAGTGACAGGACATTCATAATAGAGTAAGATGAAGTTGACACAGAATGCAGTTATAAACTAGTTTCCAAGGAAAGAATTTTCAAACTGGAGTGAGATGCATGATGCTAGGATTGGTATATCACAGGTGATGAAAAATTTAACTAATAGGTAACTAACAAGCTAGATAATGCAAATGCTTAACCTACAGATGCATTGTTTTATGACAAGCTACGAAATTTAAGTTATACTAGAATATACACAACTACTTAAATAATGACAGAAGGCTTAGCAAATATACAACTTAACTATAGAATGCAACTAAACAGAATGCAATGACAGAAAGAAGAACTACGGCTAAAATGCCACAGAATGCAAAAATAGGCTACAAATTGTATTGACTAATGAACTGAGAGAAAACAAAAGAAAAACCTACACTATAGAATAAAACTAGCTACTAGATAATGATGCAGAGTTGCCTAACTTAACAAAATAACTGAAAGAATGCAGATATATAAAAGATGGATTTAACAGCTAAGTTATACTATAACAGTAAAATATAAATAGGTATATATATAGCCTACAAATGCAGAGACTGGAAAATTAAACTACAACTAACACTAATCTAACAAGATGCAATGATATATACAAGAAATATACTAAAAATTAGTAAAGTTAACTAAAGAAGCAACTACACCGCTCGAAATATGTGTTGGTAAGCTTTCGCTTCAACCAAGTTCATCTTATATTCTTGACGAAAGTCAAAAGATGATCATGTGAAAATTGCCGAGTAACATCTTACATGGTTTGTATGATACAATCATTTGGTGTAGACTTGGAATGTTTCGTTATAATTATTTCAATAACTTGAGAATTGCTTTGATGCTAATAGTGTGTGAAAATGGCTATTGTCATCCTCTAAGAAAGTTTCAATGGTTGAAATAAAAGGTTAGAACATTGGTATGCTTATAAACAGTACCTACAATGATAATTGCAAGTGCACGGTGTCTTAATGTAACACAGGGAAAGCATAGGTCGATCCTCAGGAACAAGGTGGGTGAAAGTTGAAGCTACGGTCTTACTACTACTGATTTCTAACAAGACGTAACCAAAATAGGGGTTTTGTGTCAATACGACAAGATGTTTGAACGAGATTAAAACAATAAACAGATATGAAAGAAAAAAGTGCAGATAACTAGGGTGCTAGGGCAATCGAATCCACCGTTTAACCTATACTAAGTCAATTTAGTCTCAATACTATTCTTGTCCCTTGTATATCCATCGGTGAACTTCTAGGCTCTTCCACAAATATGTGTGACTTCTTATTTAATGTCACACATATTAGTGTCATAAATATGGTGTTATTCTTTTGTTACACATTAGTGGCCACACTAATAAGTGTGACTTTAATTAATTAAAATCACACTAAAAAGTATGTCAAATTTCTTACATATATTAGTGTAACAAATCTGGAAGTAATCAAGAAAAAAATATATTTATGTTTATTCCCCCACCCTGTTTTGGATCCTGTCTTGATTGGGGTATACCCAGATTAATTTGGGTATACACAATTTTAAAGGGAAATTTTTTGTGGGTTTTAGGGGGAGGCCTAATGGGTAAGTTACAAAAATACCCTTACCCTTTAAAAACCTATTACTCTAAATCAGTTTTAATTTCATTTCATCTTCTTTTCTTCTTCTCCTACCTCCACAACCCTACCGGCTCCATCACCCCACCACCACCAAAATGCGTCGATTAATTCGTTAACATCGTCGATTCAAAAACTCCGATTAATCTTCATCAATGGATCCACCACGGAACAAGGCAACTCGTATGAAAGAAACTAATCGCAAACCCAATCAATACAACCCTGGAATTGCAAGTTTGGTTCAAAATAAAGTGAAGCAAAAAACGGTTGAAGAAGAAGAGATTGAACCCGCTGATACACGCGAAATGGTGCGCTTAAGAAAGTAAGGGCTTGTTTAAACTCACTCTAGTACTTCGATTTCATATTTGCATGTCAAATTAGGTCAGAAAATTCGAATTTGTGAATTTGCAGTTGCGACGCCGGCAGGGTTATTTTTATCGACCTTTCCGGGATTTCATAGTTAGGGTTTGGCCGGAATGGTATAAGCTTGAATAACCTGCCGGCAAGGTAGTTTCTGTAACTGCTACTAGCAGTGCCGGCAGGTTATTCAACTAAATATGTACCGGCGTTATTTTAGTTTTAAGGAAGCCGGCATCTTATTCGTTTTTCACCATGCCGGCTATTTTTCTTTGAATGTCTCCTGATGCCTAGAATATTTTATCCCGGAAGGGTAGTTTTTAAAACCATGCCGGCGCTTTGTAGGCCGGCAAGGTATGGTTAATGGACCTTGCCGACCTGTTTAGTGAAAAATCCTTGTATTTACTGTGTAAATTTGTTTGTTGGCCGGAAGGCTATTTTGATGACACCTGCCGGGTATGTCTTAGCCGGTAAGCATATTTTGGTCGACCATTCCGGCTATGTGTCCGCCGGATAAGTTGTTTTTGTAGACACTGTCGGCCTTTGATTTTTTTTCTCTGAATTATTCTTGTTCAGATTGCGAACGGCAAAGAAGAAAGCTGCTCTGAAAGAAGCTCTTAGTAGTCCTCCTTCAAACCCTCCTCGTGTTGGTGATAAACTCTTGTCTTAAAAACATCGAGGGGCATATGTTGAGCTGGGAACGACAAAGATCATTATAATCAATAATCCAGAACCACCATCTGAACCCAGTGATTCAGACGACACTCTAGATAAAGACCAATCAATTCCATCTGGTAGAAGAGGTGATAATGATGATGTTGATGAAATAATTCCGGCTTCTGGAGGAGGCAACAATGATGATGATGATGATGATTATGGTGATCAAGACATGCCACCTGTTGGAAGAGGTAATGATGATGATGATGGTAATAGAGATAAAGGTAAGAAAACCGTCGAAGAGGAAATTGTTGAAGAGGAAGAGGAACAAGAAGAATAAGAAGAAGAAGGAGATGGAGAACAAGTTGTTGAACCCACCGAAGCTTCAGGGTCAACTTCAACCGGAGCGTAGAAGAGGGTGATCACTAAACCACATAATTCTCACATGCCTTCCGAATACTTCATGGTTACACTGAAAAAAGATGAGGACCCAAGGGGGACCCCAAGAGATGGTGGCAATGTTCTTTTTGGATACAAAGACTCATGGGCATGTACGATCCATAATACTATCGTAAGTAATCTTAATCTGTCTTTGTTCTTTATTCATGTGTAACTATCTTAATTAAATTTGCGTCAAGTGTTTGTATATCTTTTCATTTTTTATTTTTTTTGGTATTTAGGATCACAAGAATGCCATCCGTCTCATGAGGCGCCAAGCTTCGTGTTCAGTGGCTCATACTTGGGATCTTGATAAGGAATGTGAGGATGTGAAAGTGATTTTGAGGAACTCCGGGTTGATGCCTACGATTGAGAGTTCGAATATTAATCTTGATAAAGTTACCGTCTCTGCATTCTGTGAAAGGTTCTACGGAGAGACTGATACCATGTTATTCCCATTCGGTGAGATGGCGATAACTCCCGATGATGCTCAACAAATTCTAGGCCTCGAGGTTGAGGGAAAAGCAGTCCGTGAGGGGATGGATAATTCGATATCTTTCGAGAAGATTTACGATTTGAGCAAGAAATTGTTCGGTTGGAATTAGGTTCATACAGAGGCTGTTCTTGACATGAAGGATGGTTTTCTAACCAAGAAGTTTAATATGAAGAGGTTGAGGTGAACCCGGTGCGAATCAATGCTGCCGCGGCCGGTTATTTGCTATACGTCATGGGCAAATGTATCTTCCCCGACAGTTCCGGAAACCAAGTGGAGGCCGGTTACTTGCAACTATTGGATCCCTTAAATAAGATGCGTGAGTATTCTTGGGGTACTGCGGTGGTCTCCTTCTTGAACAATGAGTTGACAAAATGTTCTAGGGCACTCACTAAGCAAGTTAACGGAAACACATGTCTCTTCCAGGTAATTTTTGATCTAAAACATTTATATTACCGAATATTCTCATAAGATAAGGCTCTTACTTAACTTTTTTTTTTTCATAGGTTTGGATATATGAGCACTTCCCTTCCTTGTTCAAAGACAGCTCCTACATCAAAGTGGATGTGAGTGTTGCGGTTAATAGTCCAAGAGCGCAAAGGTACAGTTTTAAGGGTACTCAGGAGAAGGATATGCCGCAACAGCTTCTGAAACTCCGAATTGCCATCGACGAATTGACTGCGGAGGAGGTGATTTTTGATCCGTATCGGAATGCTAGAAATCAAGGTTTAATCCATCCTAGAAATGAATTTGTTGCATTATACTATGGACCCTTGATGAATGTGTTTGAAGGATATTCAATGTACGACCCACATCGGATTATGCGACAATTGGGTTACGTCCAAGAAGAACCTAATTTCGATGAAGATAATCCGTTCTTTACTGTGAACCGGGATGAGTGCACCACATCCCAAAAAATAATTAACGTCTCTTACGCTCCACCGCCGGCTCAAGAACATTGGGACAATAGACGTGGCCGTAACATCGATGTGAGTCTTTTGTACGAGGTGACCAACGGTCATGAAGTTACTCAGAAATACATGGCGTGGTACTTGGAATGGGCTCGTCCTACTGTGATTAGGAAAATGACTGCTGAAGAACTGGCTCTAAAGAAGAAGTTGGAAGCGAAAGACCCATCAACATTTCTTAAGTTCTTTGTAAGTATATTTAGAGTTGCTCTTACTATTTTAAGATTGATTGCATTACCGAATCATTCTATTCATTGTTTGTTGTTTAATTGAAAATAGAAGGAGCATTTGGAGACCTTTGCGAAGGTGTTGTTGTGCGCGAGAGAAAAAGGAGAGCCTTTGTCGATTAAAGAGCAAAGCAAGCACATTGACTATGTTAACGCTGTTGGCAATGAGGATGCCAATGAAATGTTCAAGCAACTTGAGGCTCAAGTAAAGGCTGAACAAAAAGCTAGGAGAGAAGCACAAGACAAGATGAAGGCTGATAAAAAGAGGACTCGTGGTGGTGAAGGTAGCAGCAGTGGTCGTGGTGGTGAAGGTAATTCTCCAAAACGGGTCCGTGGTCGTCGTGGACGTGGTCGTAGTCAATGAATGCTTTCGTAGTTCATTTCTTTATGTTATGGTGGACAAATGTTTAAGTTGATGGTGTGGACAAATGTTTTTTAAAGGTTTATGGGACGTGTTTTCATTTTGGACAAAAAGTATTGGATTTCTAGTTGTTGAATGAATGGTTTGTTTTGCTTTGTAAAGTTTTAATGCATAAGCCGGAATGCTTCCACCAACCAAAACTAAAATGCCGGATGTACCAGGACCGGCAAGGTTCGAATCGTCGACTGCCGTACGACAAAAAAATTCTGTAGTTACCAAGGCCGGCGTTGTATAAAAATAATAACCTTCCGGCTTATGTATGGCCGGCAATGTATTGACCAAATATAGTTCCGGCGGTTTTGTTGCAAAAACACAATTCTTCTGATGCCTAAAACATATACAACCGGCACGTTAACACATTTGAGACCCTTCCGGCTGGAACCTAGCCGGCAGTGTAGTGAACCAATACGGTTCCGGCGCGTTTGTGAAAAAAAACCTTCTCCTGATGCCTACAATTTTACACGACCGGCATCTTGGAGAAAACAAACCTCGCCGGCGAATTTAAAATTCAAATTTTGTGCAAGTACAATTTCATTGATTGACTTGTACTTGGGCACTATAACGGCCAAATTTTGCCACCATCCTATAAATACACTATTTCTCTCTACAAAACAACATACAAATAGTTCCATATACTCTCCAAAGCTCATACCATCATACACTCCATCTAACAATGGCATCATTTGATTCAAATGAAGATTTTGCAATCACCAAGGCTTGGTACGTGGAAGATCGACTTAGACGTCAATCCTCCCAAAGGGAAGATTCCAAAACCTTTTGGGCTAGGGTACACAACAAATTTAGCGGCGAGTATGGGAATCCTAATGCAAGAAGTATTCAACAAGTCCACGCTAGGCACCTAGTAATCGAAAATGCGATACTTGTTTATTTAGCCCTCCAACCTCGGATTTTTAACGCTCGCCCCTTCACCTTGTCCGTTGCAGAATTTGTAAGTAATTTTGTAGTTTTTTTTACGTAACCCATGTTGTTTTATCTTCCAACGAAACACCACTAACAAATGTAAGCTTGTTTTTGTAGCACGAAGCCGTGAAAGCGCACTACTTGGAAGTAAAGGGGGAAGCATTCGCATTCGATGCAAGCTATCACTTCTTGGCCGATAGAATCCCGTTGGATAACCCGGACTACTTGGTATCGTCTTCGTCGGAGGAAGATTGATGGTTTTAGAAGTTTTAGTGTAGGTTTTGTGGGTATACCTCTATGTAAGCCCTCACGAGACTATAAGTCGTCCACTAGGGTCGCCTAGGGGTTTAAAGGCTTGATGCACATGCTAAGTGCATTCGTTTTTATGTTTCAATCAATGTAGTAACCAAAATTGCATGAATAAAGTGAATTACATCATCCATATTTGCTTTTTTCTGTTTTGTATAAGTACACGTCGGCAAGGTGATAAATAATTAACATGCCGGCTACATGTCGATCATAGCTTATAAAAGATATTTACTTGCCGAAACGGTATAACCGCCGGCATTTTAGTAACTACTTTCATGCCGACCGTAAAACTCTGCTCCAATATAGTCGCGTGTTCTTCAACCGAGAACATGCCGCCCGGAAGCACAAGGTCGGCAGGTTATTCAAAGTAGACACTTTAAGGCCATATAACAAATTAGGCATTTTGTTCAAACCTAGACCTTGCCGGCGTTACGCATTTTCAAAAACAGTTTTTTTTTTATCGAAATCGAACTCATAAGAATGATTAAGGGTTTAATCTACTAAATTCTTATTTTCAAAATTTTAATCTAAACTCAATTAGTTAAGCTAATCAGAATTTTTAGTGTTAATTAACCAAGGGCATATTAGCCATATAGAAAAATTTGGGTTAAGGGGTGGCTTGACTTTACTTCAAAATAACCCTATTTCGTCTTATTGGGTATACCCCAATTAATCTGGGTATACCCCAATCAAGCCCAGGTTTTGGATAGTACACCGACTTTCCCCAAACCGGATTGTTTCAAATTCCAAAATCTATTTTCTGCATCCCATTGTGGAACCAGAAAAGAAACATTTATTCTCTAAATCTCCATTTACAAACAAGTAGAAAAGAAACCATCGTATTGCATTTAAACTGTGTACAGGTTACAAATGTGTATACACTACAAATATATGCAAGTAGCCAAAATTGAAAACCAATGAAATGTTAAGATTGTGCACTATAATTTACATCAAGCACACCATATCGGTGATATTTAGACCATTATTTTTCTATTATAACCTGACTATTAATAATGAACTAGTCCATCAATGATATATACTTAAGACAACTGACTATATTCTTGCCTTGTTTCCTTTTACGGCTTAGCAGCATTTAGGACGTCCAGTAGTAGTGGCTCTGTAGATCAAAAAAAAAAAGAGAGAGAGAATCAACTGATGCTGCAGATAGGCTTTGGATAATGCGCAATTTCTTTGCATAATCACAGACATAACCAAGAAATCCACAATGAATTTGACCTACGCCTCGAATCAAAACATCCTATACTCGGCTAACATTCAAAATTATAACCATAAGCAATGAAGAGGGAGATAAAAGATACCAACGAATCCTTTATAGTACACTCTACGTCTCGTGTATCTTTTTGCTCATCCCTTGCTTTCTCTACATAAAAGATTTAACACCGGAATAAGCAAGCCTCGAGAAATAAGTGTCGGAACTTTCATAATTGCTAACAAGTTTGCTAGGCGTAACAGTGATACATGCTAAATTATGAACTGGACTATAAAATACCACTAACAACATCCACTAACATGTTGCATACGGGTTTACATCAAAGATACACATCTAATTACATGAGTTCCAGCCAAGTTCAGATGCATAAGGCTTTCACTCAAGAAAATATATTGTAATGCAGGTATTATGTAAACGTGCCTTGTGTACTGGCCATAGGGCTCAAGAGACACTAATCCCTTCAATCAAACTAATCAAAGAAAATTAGCACAAAAGTCCAACGATAGAGAAAAGCAGGTAATTTAAATCATTGTTCTTTTGAGTGGCCTAGGAATTATTGAGTACCTGTAATATCACGATCATCTTTAAACTCTGCACATATAGATAGAAGTATAATTTGGTTTTCCTTCAATATCTCTATTTCTAATAAATCCCCATTTCAGCTGGAATGGAGTCATAGCCCTGCATATTTTGGCAGAGATTAACATAGCCTACTTGACACAAAAAAGTGTAATATAGCACGATACCTCAGGTTTCACCCTCTCCTCTCAGTGTAATATAGCACGATACATCATTAGGATCATTGATATTCACCCTCTCCTCCAAATGTTTTCGTTGTCAGAATAAGAGAGTAAACAACACTAGCCGTCACGTAAAGTACATCTCAAACACACATAATGCCTCCTATAAGTCGTCGATGGATTCTCATAAGCTCTGATCGAACAACCACCTTTGAGATCATTGTAAATCCAACACCAACATTCAAATCAGATAACTCATACAAACTTAAGAAGGTATAACTGAACATTGTCTACAAATATTTTTTAAAGAAGCTTACCATGAATCTTTCAGGTCGCGACCTAGCCGTTTGGTTTTAAGTGGAAAATCCTAGTGCTGCAAAAAATTTAACTCAAAACCGCTTGTTATATAAACACAGAGAGCAACAACAACCATGTATGAGAACATAAATTGCAAACAACAGAACATTCTTAAAATTGAGCATAACCAAAATCGAAGGCCTGCATCAATCTGGTGCTTTCTAAGTTTCTAACTTTTCATCTTTCATTGAAAATTGCAGCCCTACAAAGGTAATGAAGTGCATAAGATATTTTACCTTTTCAAGTTTTCTTTTCAGGCTTTTTCTTATGTTCCCATCAGTTTCCTCTTATTGGTCCCTCCGTAGTTAGATGAAACTAGGCTAACCCCATAATCCTCTTCGAGCTATAAGATTGAGTTCTCATCTACCTGCAACAAAATCAACTTTGTTTTACTACGGAGTATAATTTGCTTGATTCAACATAAGTAAACAACAAATTCTTTTGCATTTTATAATTGATTTTCCTCACTTTCCCTCTTGACCTACTACTCTTTAGTGAGTTGAAATCATTGGGCCAAATATGAAATACTAACAGTTTCAGTCTTTGAACAAATCTACGCATGGTTCTCTAGATTACAATTCATGTATCAATAAGAGTTTGTTTTGTTTGATAGGTGATGGAGATTAAAACATGCTGATTGCCTATCTGAAATTTGAATTTTGATCGAGAATAAGGATTGAGAGATTGATCGAATTGCAGAAATTAATTTGAATTTTTTTCTAAGTTTTTAATTCAAAACGAAGATAATGATAAATATTGTTACAAATCCAAGATCGGATTATAACTCAAAGAATAAACTTAAATAAAAAAAATTAGGTTTTCTGGAACTGTAATTTTTTTCTTCTGAAATCCAGATTTCGAAATCGATAAATCAAAAGTTGCAATCAATTAAAATCATAAGAAAAGATTAGACTCATCTTTCCGATCGCTTTCACAGATGAAATCTTCAAAATAGTTAGCTGATATTGATTTTCCAAAACTTTTCCCTTCCATTCAGAATTTATCTTCAAGAACAGATGGTAGATTTAGATTTTACAAATGGACACGAATTAAATAGAGTTAAAACGAATGTTTTTGATGCTGAGATTTAGGTTTGGAGATTGATCACTCAACATTTAGGTTACAGGGTTAATGGATTTCTTCTCGGTGGAGAAGAGAAAGATAGAGGGCGAGTGGGCGAGAGCGATAGGGTGAAGTAGTTGAGAGTTGAGACGTAGTATATATTTTTTTTTTTTTAAAGTAAATTAATATTAATAAAAAAAATCATTGCCACACTAAAAAGTGTAACAATGGAAGAAAACTGAAATAAAATATATGGAAAAAAAATCAATCCAAAAAATCATTGCCACACTAAAAAGTGTAACAATGGAAGAAAACTGGAGAAAAAAAATATGGAAAAAAAAATATAATGTGCCTGTGCGAAAGGAGGTTTTCCTTGGTCTTCAGACAGATGATGGCAAAGATCTAAAGCCCGCTGACATCCTTGTTCTTAACTGGGAAAATGGGAAAGATGTTTGTATGGATGTTACAGGTGTCTCTCCATTTACTGGGGATGGCGTCTGCGCTTTTGTCCCAGGTAAGGCTATTCTTGGTGCAGTTTCTCGTAAACGCACCAAGTACTTGGACAAGTGTGATGCACATGGATATGGTCTGGGTATTCTGGCTTTTTCTACCTTAGGCGAACTTGGTGAGGATACTCTGGCCTTTTTCAAGCGTCTAAAGAATTGTCTTTCTAGCAACGACGCTAGTAGTGGTGTAGGTAGTTTCATTTTTCATAGATTAGGTGTTGCTATTCAGAGAGGAGTTGGCGCCCAGCTTGTCGCTAGGCTACCAACCAAAAGCTTTGTGTAATTTATTATATTATCGATAATATAATGTTAATGTTAAAATCCAAAAAAAAAAAAACTGAAACAAAAATAAAAGTAATATGGAATTAATGTAACACTTTCTAAATTTGTTACATATACAAGTATGACAAGTTTTGTTACACGTATAAGTGTGATACTTCTGTGTTACAAATTTCTCATTTTGGTGTAGTGATATCAAAGGGTGGTTTAGTGTCACTAAGATAATTACCTAATCCTAGTATTAGTTGTCCTCTCACAAAATAACTAACCACGGATCAATCATTTAGATGATTAAACAATCCTGATATGGATATTATAATTGCAACTAAGGTGTCCCTCCGAAATACTAACTATCTAGTTAAAGCACAACTAGTCAAAGGATCGAACAACAATCAGTTAAACACGAGTTGTAGCACAATCAACATAGTGTTGTTCTAACTACAATGGATACATGGCATACACTGTGAGAGAAAAATGCTGAAGTGCTCAGATTATAATTATCCAAAACATTATAGCACAACAAGAACAATATCAAAACATGAATCAAACTTAGCAGTAGATTAATGGTTTCATATAAACCCTAATTATGAAATCAGAACATCATGAAGATAATGAAATCAAACTTAAACTATTGCTTGGTGCACCGGCTAATCCGGGCATGAGTTTTGCATCAAAACCTCTTTTCTATTTATACATTAATTTCTTCTCAATCACCTTAAATTCGAAAATTAGAGAATACCCATTCCCCCAAAAGATGTTTTCCGACAAACCCCTTCTGCAAATCAGACCTGCAACTATTGATTTGATGTTTTCTTTAGCTATTGAAGATAATCCTAACTCTATATCTCTCAATCCTAGCTTCTAGGGTTAGTGTTTTAGAAAAGGAAGATAAGATAGAGAGAGAGAGAGATTATAGGTTTGATTGATTGCATAGGTTGGCTGATAGGTTGGCTGGTATGACTAAGAAAAATACCTACAATGACTGCAAGTGCACGGTGACAATTGTGTAAGGTGGAAATACAGGTCGATCCCACAGAGACTTGGAGGGTGTAAAATTGAAGTTAAAGTCTTCCAATACTGATTCGAACAAGAGTAACAAAAAGATTTTGGTTGTGTCGATACGACAAAGATATTTGATAGTAACAGAAATGGTAAAGCAAGATGCAAGGCAAGATATAAATAGAACAAATGATGATGAGGGTACTAGGGCAGTTGCGTCAGCCACTAACTTACACTAGTTATTCTCTTAATGATACTAACCTTGTCCTTATAACTTATAGCATGGGAGATGTCAATCTTCTGTATATATCTAAGGTGACTATAGTGTGAATAATCCAATCGCAACTAAGGTATCTTCCCTAAGAATTAACTATCTATTTAAGGCACAGTTAATCAAAAGTTCAATATATGTGATGAAGCATGAGCTACAGTTCTATAACACGTGATAATTCTAACTACAATGGATGCATGACATACACTGTGAAAGTAAAGTGTTGAAGCCCCTAAGATGGAATTCTATTCCAAATCATTTAAGCATAACAAGATTATTATCAAGAGTAAAAATAACAAGCAGTAAGTTAGGGCTTCATCTCAACCCTAGCAGAGTAATTTAGAACATGGTGAACAAAATATAAATAATGGTTTTAAACTAGACGATTGATCCGGCTAGGCAGGATGATTTGATACAGAGAAACAAGCCCTTATTTATACACACTTCCTCTCAATCCTTCTTCAATTCGACAATTAATAAGAACCCAACTCAACAACAATACTCCATTGACTTACTTTGCCTTCAATTTCTCTACAACTTCATTGAATCGATGTTCCCCCAATTGTACAACTAACCCTAACTCTACCTCTCTAAATCTTATCTTCTAGGGTTACCGTTCTTGATAAGAATAGAGATAAGATAGAGAGAGATGGAGAATTAAGAGTTAATGGTGGCGTTAATGATGGTGAAGTTGTGCTTAGTATATGAAGGAGAAGGGGTAATGGAGGTGCTGGAATTGTAAATGGAAGTGGAGGAGAAATGAATGTGGTGATGGTTTTATTCGACGGGGGAAGAAAGGAATATGAGACTTGGGTGTTGAGCAGTTGTATCGGGTTCGATGGTCTGTTGTAAGAGTTTTCGTTTAGATGATAAGTAGTTGTATCAGATCCGGCGGCTCAGTTATGGAAACGGGTTTAGATATTGGGTTTGGATTTTTGGGTTCTCTACCTAGCCTACTGCTAGGTTTAGGCTTTACAAGCAGCTTGCGGAGCGAGTGCAAACGGATTGCGGAGGGTCTTTACGTGATGTTTTTTTGCGCTTCATGGCCTTATCGCAGGAGCTTTGCGTTGTCTCTCTTCCGAAGTCGCTAGTAATCATTCCTTTACTTTTTTGGATTCTCATTTCATCCAAGCTTTATTTAGTTCCTAAAAACATAAAATTAATTAGTACAAGTATTTATTCTTGAAAACCATGAACATACAAAATTTGGGATAATATATGATTTTAAAGCACAAAAGATGAGATAATTTCCAATAAAAAGGTGCAAAAATATGTAATATTTTGCAATCATCAAATACCCCCAAACCTGAATTTTACTTGTCCTCAGGTGAAACAAAAATTAAGAAATCCTAACTATACCACTGTCGCTGGTCTCTCGAATGCATTTAGCGTTTGCACTAAGCCTTTAAACCCCAAGGTGTCCCTAGTGGACGAGTTGTAGTCTCGTGAGGGTTTACCAGAGGTGTACCCACAAAACCTTCTCCAACTTCTGAGCGTAATAGAGTCCTAAGCATCCAATGAGCTATGAGGAAAGAGAATATTCCAGGAGAACAGCGCAAAGTAAGAAGACTAAAAAACTAAAAAATATATATGCAAAACACTCCCCCAAACCTAAATCTAATATTGTCCTCAATGTTTAAAAATATGATTGAAAATACAAGAATATACCAGGAGAACAGCGCAGAGTAGATGAAAGGAAAGAGATTACTGTATGCAAAAATGATGGTGCTAAACCAGATATGGATGAATGCTTTGAAAGCAAAAAATCAGTAGCGATAAGACAAAAATATTGGTTAGCACACATGAAAACTAAACAGAAAGAAAATGAAAGTGAAAGAAAATGGACGCTGAAGTCATATATATGTATACAGGTAAACCGGTTTAGTCCACATAAACGGGGTCTTCCAGTCAGTTGTTTCAGTTTCAGGTGATATTGGTTCAAGGAATGGCTTTTCTCCCTGCCCATTGACTTTGAGGACGTTCTTATTTGCTACATCTTCGAGTTCTACAGCTCCATGAGGGAATACTGTGCGCACCAAGAATGGGCATGTCCATCTCGAACGCAATTTACCTCGAAAAAGATGTAAGCGAGAGTTGTACTACAACAAAACCTTTTGTCCAGGTGTAAATGACCTGCGCAAAATGCACTTATCATGGAACACTTTCATTTTGTTATTATATATCTTAGCATTAACATACGCATCATATCTCATCTCTTTCAACTCATTGAGTTGAAGTTTCCGCTGAGCACCTGCCTTATCAAGGGAAAAGTTATGTTTTTTGGTAGCCCAATAAGCTCGATGTTTTAACTCAACAGGTAAATGACAGGGATTTCCTTACATAATACGGTAAGGGGACATGCCAATAGGGGTTTTATATGTTGTTCTATAGGCCCATAAAGCATCATTCAACCGTAAAGACCAATCTTTTCTAGACGGGTTAACCGTGTTTTCTAGAATATGCTTAATCTCCCTATTAGACACCTCTACCTGTCCGCTGGTTTGTGGATAATATGGGTTGCGACTTTATGAGTTATGCCATACTTGCATACTAAAGACTCAAAAGACTTACTGCAGAAATGTGATCCCTCGTCACTGATTATAGCTCTAGGGGTGCCAAAACGAGAAAATATGTTTTCTTTTAAGAATAGAAGTACCACCTTATGGTCATTTGTTTTGGTTGAAATTGCATCTACCCACTTAGAAACATAATCAACAACAACAAGAATGTACAACTTACCTTCAAAGTTAGGAAGGGGACCCATGAAATCTATACCCCATACATCAAATAATTC
This sequence comes from Papaver bracteatum, assembly GCA_023529315.1. Taxonomy (NCBI): domain Eukaryota; kingdom Viridiplantae; phylum Streptophyta; class Magnoliopsida; order Ranunculales; family Papaveraceae; genus Papaver; species Papaver bracteatum. The sequence continues at coordinate 4,504,477 of JAJJWX010002605.1, read as the reverse complement.
AATAATCAAAATAGGTTGCAAGGGCATCATGTTTCTTCTTGAGATACTTCCTAATTTCTGGCATCGGTCACAAGCAACACAGAATGCATGTCTATCTTTGAACAATGACGGCCAATAAAAACCACTCTGCGGGATCTTTGCAACAGTTTTCTTGGCACTAAAATTGCCTCCACATGCATGGTCATGACAGAAAGAGATGACATCTCTTTGTTCAAAATTGGGGACACATATCCTAATGAGTTGGCCGGGGAAGTATTTAAACAAGTATGGGTCATCTAAAATGAAGTGTTTTACTTCAGATAAGAACTTGGATCGGTCTTGTTTAGACCAATGCAAAGGCATTATACCCGTAGCAAGGTAGTTAACAATATCGACAAACCAAGGCATTTCAGACACAAGCATCAATTGTTCATTAGGGAGTGATTCTCTAATAGACAATGACTCATGAACATACTTAACATTCAACCTAGATAAGTGATCAGCAACGAAATTTTCGGACCCTTTCTTATCTCAAAGTTCGATATTGAAATCTTGTAACAAGAGTATCCATCAAATTAGACGAGCTTTAGCATCTTTCTTAGACAAAAGATATTTTAATGCAGCATGGTCAGAATATATGATAACTTTGGACCTTATCAAATACGATCTAAACTTATCAAATGCAAGAAACAACAACTAGCAATTATTTCTCAGTTGTTGAATAATTTAGTTGAGCATCACTAAGGGTTTTACTAGCATAATAGATCACATAAGGGAGTTTATCTACCCGATATCCTAAAATAGGTCCTACAGCATAGTCAGATACATCACACATAATTTCAAATGGTAAAGTACAGTCGCGTTGGTCTGACTATAGGAGCAGATGTCAGAAGAGGTTTCAATTGCTCCCATGCTTTCTTGCAAGTGTCATCAAAGACAAATGCAACATCCTTTGCAAGAAGATTACACAAGGGTATTGAAATTTTACTAAAGTCTTTGATGAATCGCCGGTAAAAACCGGCATGGCCCAAGAATGACCGTATCTCCCTCACAGAGTGAGGTTGAGGCAAATGTTGAATGAGATCAACTTTGGCTTTATCTACTTCTATGTCTTTTTTCAGAAATGATATGCCCTAGAACAATGCCTGAGTTAACCATGAAATGACATTTTTCCCAATTTAAAACCAAATTTTTTTCTTTACATCGAATCATCATAAGAGTAAGATGGTGCAAACATTCATCAAAAGAAGACCCAAAGACAGAAAAATCATCCATGAAAATTTTAAGAAATTTATCTACCATGTCAGGAAAAATGCTCATCATGCAACATTGAAAAGTATCAGGTGCATTACATAACCCAAAAGGCATTCGACGATAAGAAAATGTACCATAAGGATAGGTAAATGTGGTCTTTGGTTGATCTTCGGGTGCTATATGAATCTGGTTACAATCCGTATAGCCATCTAAGAAACAATAATGACTATGTCTTGACAACCTTTCTAGTATTTGGTCAATGAAGGGAAGAGGAAAATGGTCTTTCTTTGTTACTATGTTCAACTTCCTATATTCAATGCAGACTCTCCACCTTGTGGTTACACGAGTAAGGACTAGCTCATTCATTTTATTTTGAACTACAATAATGCTATACTTTTTGGGTACAACTTGAATGGGATTGACTCATTGGCTATCTGGAATTGGGTATATGATACCCTCATCAAGTAGTTTCATAATCTCACCATTAACAACATCTTTCATGTTGGGGTAAATCTCCTTTGCATTTCCCTAGATGGTTTAGTATTTTCTTCAAGATTTATATAATGCATGCAAATTGTGGGACTTATACCTTTAAGGTCTGAGATGGTCTAACCTAAGGCCTCTTTATGTTCTTTAAGCACTTCTAAAAGTATGCTTTCCTGTTTTGTGTCTAAACATGATGCAATAATAACAGGCAAAGTATCATAAGAACCTAAGAATGCATATTTCAAAGTATCAGGCAATGGTTTCAAATCAAGCTTAGGTGGTTTGACAAGAGATGGTTCAGACCTGGAATCAGAAAGTGGAAGTGGTTCCACAGCAGTATGCCATTTAGAAATATCCATGGGTGGCACAGATTCAAGCAAAGAGTGAACTTCACTAATGTACTCAGAATCAAAAAGATCTAAGTCAAAGTTATCTAGACATGCTTGCAAAGGGTCCACAGATAAGATGTCAGGCAATGTGTCTTAAATTAGACTCTCAATCATGTTAATCTCATGCAATTCAAAATCATCACAATCAATGGGTTATTGACTAATGTCAAAAACATTCAGTTTTACAGTCATGTTACCAAATGACAAATTCAACACTCTATTACGGCAATTTATGATAGCATTGGACGTCGCTAGGAAAGGATGTCCTAAGATAATCGGAATGTGACAATTTGGGTTTTGTACAGTTTGAGTATCTAACACAATGAAGTCCACAGGGAAATAGAATTTCCCAACCTTGATTAACACATCTTCTACAATTCCACGAGGGATTTTCACAGATCTGTCTGCTAATTATAGCGTAACAGGGGTGGGTTTCAGCTCCCCAAGACCTAACTGCACATACACAGAGTATGGAAAAAGGTTCACACTGGCGCCTAAGTCTAACAAATCCCTATCGATTGTATGGTCACCTATAGTGCATGTGATAGTTGGACTACCTGGGTCTTTAAACTTAGGTGGTGTTTTATTTTGAATAATTGAACTCACCTGCTCAGTGAAAAAGGCTCGCTTATGCACATGAATCTTTCGCTTTTGTATGCACATATCTTTTAAAAATTTGGCATAAGCAGGTATATGTTTGATTGCTTCAAGAAAAGGGATATTTATATTAACTCGTTTAAACATCTCCAACATCTCATTATATTGGGTACCTTTCTATTGTTGCACCAATCTTTGAGGAAATGGGGATACATGCATAGATGATAGTAAAGTAACATTGACATCAGAAGAATTCTTAGAGTCATTATCATGCTCAAATTCCTTTTCTATAACTGGTGTTTCCTGTGGATTTATATGCACTAATGAGTCTGATTTAGACTCACTCGACTATGGCACACCTACATTATTATTAACAACTTTACCATTACGAACAATGGTAACATAATTCACTTGAAATTGTGAGGATTCATTGCAAGTTGACGTGCTTGCCTGAAATTCGCTTTTGGGATTTTGTTGATATTGACTAGGTAGTTTACCTATTTCTCTCTCATTTAGCGCATCACAAATTTGGCCCAATTTGAGTTCTAAACTCGCAAACCTCTGGTTATTTAACTTCTAATATTGCAAAAGATTTTGATTCATTTGGTTCATACCATCATCAAAGCTAGGCCTTTTCTCTATAGGGTACTATGTGTGTGTTTGTACTTGGGGGTTTCTAGGATGTGAATATCCTTGGTTATTACTAGTTATACCCCCTTGTACTATCCCCTTAGACCAAGAAAAGTTAGTGTGATTTCTCCACCCTGGGTTGTAGGTATGAGAATAAGGGTTGTTTTCTTGTTTCTAATACATAGCATTGGCCTGCTCGATTTTAGACTCTTGAAATGCCTGTAGGTTTGGACAACTATCCACTAAGTGGTCTGAATTGTGACATACATCACACGTGGCTGTGTCAATCTGTTCAAGGAGAATAGGGGCAATAGTTTTCACATTATTCCGTAGCTTTATCGCTTCTACTCTCATTGCTAGGGATGCAATCTTTGCATTTCCCTCAAAGTCAGACTCAATTATATGGACATTGGATACATGGGTAGTCTTTTTGGGTTCACGAATGGACTCCCAATGATGAGTCTTTTCAGCGACTTCAATTTATAAATTCCAAGCCTCATTAGCACTTTTGTCAATGAATAAACCATTGCACATTGACTCAACTGTGGATCAGGTACTGACATCTAGACCTTCATATAAAATTTGCACGAGTCTTCATTTTTCAAAACGATGGTGAGGATATTGGAGAAATAATTCATTGAATCTCTCCAGATATTTGGCCAAGGTCTCACCCTCTAATTGCACAAAATTATTCATACTTTGACGAATTTCCACGATCTTATGGTTTGGAAAAAACTTTTTGAAAAAATCTTTTGTTAGCTTTTTCCATGTTCCAATGGAAAGTGGTTGTAGTGTATTCAGCCAAGACTTGGATTTCTCTTTTAAAGAGAAGGTAAACCGTCTCAGTTTGAGGGACTCTTCCGGCATTTGGCGTCCCACAGATATCTTCAAAATCTCGGTTTAAGGGTGAAAATTGTTTCTGCTGTTTTTGGTAAATTTGGGTGTGTTGATGAGAAACGAATCTAAACCCTAAACAAATGCACTTCACGGGAGTACTTTAGATTCTAGAGATCAATCTATACAATTCTGGCCTAATCCAAGAAATGGTCATTCCAGACTTGCTTCGGTCGCAAAGTGAAGGAGAATGGTTGATCTTAGGGAAGGAAGCGGAGAAGGTGTTGATATTATGAAGGTGTTGGCTGTTTATGACTTGTATTAGAATGTCGAACTGGCTTACACAATGTAAGCTATCAGTTCTGGGTGTTTTTTGGATACGTTGATAACAACTTGGTTTTTTTGTGTTGTTGTTGAAATAGGCTGAAATCCTATTTATACAAGTCATTGAGCGCAAACCTCTGATCTCGTAGGAAGTGGAAAATATTGAGTAGTGGGTTTGTGTAGGTGGTGGTGATTGTCACATTTCTACTATGAGGGAAAATCGGTCACTCTTTCACCCACTACTCTCATTACTGCTGATCGTCCGTCTTTTCCTAACACTTTCTCGTAATGGGTGTGTTGCACGCTGTAAACCGCTAGACCAATACCCTAGTGAGCATACCCCAGTTTTTGACACGTTTGATGTCTCGAGTAAGTGGGTCAAGTCGTGGGACTTGCCACAAATAATAACACGTGACGTTATTGGGTTAAATAACTAAGTTATTTATGGAATTGATATTCATAAAATATCGTATGTGCTCGATGCATATAATGCATTGCTTTTAAGTATCTCAAATTAATCGATGTGTATGAAGAATTGTTGTTTTAGAGCTTGATTGAGTAAGTCGCGGATTAAGCGTCTTAAAAAAGGTAGCATGATCGACCACCTTTGGGTGAACGTTTGGTGACTCTAAGGACACGCCATCGCTTGGCCGATCACTGTTCGTGGAGGAGGGGTAGTTGGTGATCGTGGCATCACACTCCTGACCATCTAGAATTTGATCTAAACCGTCTGACCAAGCTAGCAAAGTTGGTCGGACAAGATGATTTGCGGCAGTTAAACGCTGTCGCTGATCATTTTTTAGGGTTTGAAGCTACACGGCCAACCCCTCTTTGGGAGAGCGTTCCGGGACATCGAGCCCTAGTTCGAAAAGGCTGGTTGTCCATGTGTAGAGATGGGTTTCCGATGAGCATGTTGACATCTCCTAAGCCTCCTAAAATTAAATCCAAGCCACTCAATTCGGTCGGCGAAGTTGGATGGTCGTGATCGATTTGCGGCAGTTGTTCAATGCCATAAAGTGATTTTAGGGTTTCTTAAAGTAGTGCGTTCACGCTACTTTGAGCAAACGATTTGATATGTCCTGGCTTTGTTGTGGAAAGGTCGATCGACCAAGGGAGAGATTGGGCCGACGGTGAAGACGTTGGCACTTCTTTGATCGCTTGAGATGCGATCCAAGCCATCCAACTAGGTCGGCTAAGTTGGACGAACACGATCGATTTGCGACAATTGTAAATTGCCACAATCCAAATTTAGGGTTTTGAATGCATCATGCCTACTCGAGTTTTGGTAAGAGATTGAGCACTCTATAGGTTTGCCGCATGCAAGTCGATCGAATAGGGACTAGTGGGCCCGCCAATGATCAATGGACTAGTGGAAAAGTTGGATGTTCGTGATGCTTCTGAGACTATTTGGAATAGTCTATGCTCGCTCGATCTTCTTCCAAACAACGCGACCACCCTACTTAGGGTTAACGTTTGACAACGTTGGGATGTACTTAGGCATGGTCCGATCGGTTGGGGCATTAATGTTCCTACTGACAGTCATCATGATGGTTGCCTATTTCCACCAGGGTTTGGTTAGGCTTGTTAAATTGCGCGACCAAATTGTGTGGTCATGATCGTTTCTGAGACTGACATGGATAGTCTAGATTTCCCTTAAGGAAATTAATCATGCTCGATTGTCTTTAATTAAAAGCGCGTCGATACTAGATTCTCTTTGTCATAGAATGATGTAGCCTATGGGGGTATTTTGTGCAGATCTCAATACTGGCACTTTGGGAGATTCATGCTACTTTGCTGAGAGTGAAGACTTAATCGTCATGTCATATCAATGATGAGAGTTCAGCTGAAAACATAGCACGGAAAAATACTAGGAAAATCATGCATTAATTATATTGGTATAAAATAGAATTCAATTAATATTTGGGATTGCCACTACGTGCACCATTCTGAGCGAATTTCATATATATATATATATATATTGAATTGCTCAATGAACGGGGAGGTTTTTGCACTCGTCACTTTTCAAATGGCTTTACCCCTTGCAGGGTGATTGCGTATTAAATATTGGCTTTACAATTTTAGCCACGAACTAAAAACCACCATCAACAATCTCTTACATGGTGGTAAGGGTTTTCAGCATCAACCCCTCTAAACATAGGCAACATATGAATTGTGCTTGCTTTCATTTCAAACTGGCCAGCATCAGCTGGTAGAATGATGCAAGAGGGCTGGCTTTCCCTAGTTGGGTACATGTACTCTTTCATACTACGGTCTTGGTTTAATTTTTCACCCATTGTTTCGGATTGGTCGGGACTATCTACCTCAGAACTAGGAATATCAACAATATCCTCTTGGCTAATTCTAACTAGTCGATTTTTTTGGTCACGAAAGGTGACGATCATAGCCTAGCATACATACTAGTAACATGACAGAGACAAGATTTAACAATCAAGAGAATCAAATTTCAGGGCAACAAAGTCCTGAGAATCAAAAGCTAGTCCTATGAACTATGATATGCACACGGAACTATTATGTTGCACCGAATAGACAAGCAGCAACTGCACATAAATTTTATTGGGCTTGCATATGTAGGATCAATATGTTTCAGAATTTAGATAGCCCACAGAACACTACATATTTAGCAGGTAAACATGCTACTCATGCATCACAAATTTATGCACAAAGGTACCAGGGCAACTAGTTCAATAGACAGTCATCGCATATTCTAGATCAATGCTTATGAATATGACAGTCAACTTTAGAGATTCACAATCACTTAGTACAGCTAATAACAAACTCATCTAACCAAAGAATACTCAATTCTCATATGTTCAAAAGCTAGTTCTCAGAATTTGTATACTGATTCAAATTGTTTCAGGGATAAACACAAGTTCTATCCAGATTACGAGGTGCAGACATACACAAGCCCAGTAAAGTGGAGTATCAATTTTAGTGAGCAGTGATTTTACTCAACTAAGTGTGAAGTACTAGCTCAGCAAGCATTCATGGCAATCAATCAAGGCAGAGCATAAGTCAACCAGTTTTGGATATCAGATAACTTAAGCAATGCATAACTTAGGGAAATAGGGAATTATGCGCCTAGATGTAAAAACTATGCAAGCATACATACAATTATCAACAATCCCTATCTTGAGAGATGCATACATAGAGAGATGATAATTCCAGCAAGTCAAAATGTCACTCAGATATATGTTGCATGGTTTGGGAAATATTTAGTCAAGCATCTAGGTTATCAGGCGAACATGGGGTATCATTCATGCATACATAAAGTATAATGAGGTTCGAAAATGACACCAACCGGGTTTCTCCACAATAACAATTATATTTTGTTTCCTTTTCTCCTTCTTTCCCTTGGTTTGTACAGAGATGTCACAGGTACCTGTTTGCTCAAGAGAGGATGTCAATACTCAAATATGTGCAGGTAGCACAGTGAAACAATGAAATATTAAAAAGTAAATAGAACAGGGGTGCTATGCAGAATGCTGGGGTGGAATTTATACAGGGTGATAGTGACAATGAACTACTTTATACAGCTACAATATTGTGTAAGTGGTAACTGAATGCATAGTACAACTGGATGATGCAAAGTAAACTGACCAAAAGAATAAAAAGATACAAATTAACATATTTTCACTAGTTATAAATTGGGATTATGACTAGATGCAAATGCAAAATAACAAGGTGCAGCTTTATATAGACAAATGAATTATGATGGAAAAGGGTTGAAATTTATTCCAGACTAGATGTAAGTTATGCCAACACAATACAACAGCATAGCAACACCTTCAGGGGATTTTAGGAATCACTAATTTACTAATGAGATTTTACAACCTAAGCTACAACATGTAAGGACCAATGAACTGAGGGAGAAAACAAAAGAACAAATTACAAAGATACTAACGAGATTATGATACAAGTAACTTAAATGACACGAAATTAGAAACTATAGCTAACACTAAGGAGATGGAAATTATACACAGATGGATTGAATAACTAAGTTATAACAGCAAGAAAATAGAAAATCTAAACACATATATACATAACAAAACTAAGAATCGGTAAAGCTAACTATAGATTCAACTACACCGCTACCGAGTCCCCGGTAGCGGCACCAAAAACTTAGTAGGACTTAGAAAGATACCTATAATGACTGCAAGTGCACAATGGCAATTGTGTAAAGTACAAATACAGGTCGATCCCACGGAGAATTGGAGGGCATAAATTTGAAGTTAAAGTCTTCCTATACTGATTCGAACAAGATTAACAAAACGATTTTGGTTTTGTCGATACGGCAAAGATATTTGATAGTAACATAAATGGTAAAGCAAGATGCATGGCAAGATGTAAATAGAACAAGTGATGATGAGGGTACTAGGCGGTTGAGTCAACCACAAACTTACACTAGTTATTCTCCTAATGACACTAACCTTGTCCTTATAACTTATAACTGGGGGGGTGTCAATCTTCTATATATCTAAGGTGACTATAGTGTGAATAATCCAATCGCAACTAAGGTATCTTCCCTAAGCATTAGATGTCTGTTTAAGTCACATTTAATCAAAAGGTTAATATATGTGATGAAGCATGAGCTACATTTCTACAACACAAGATAATTCTAACTACAATGGATGCATGACATACACTGTGAAAGTAAAGTGTTGAAGCCCCTAAGATGGAATTATAATCTAAATCATTTAAGCACAACAAGATTATTATCAAGAGTAAAAATAACAAGCCGTAAGTTAGGGATTCATCTCAACCCCAGCAGAGTAATTTAGAACATGGTGAACAAAATATAAAATAATAGTTTTAAACTAGACGATTGATCCGGCTAGACATGATGATTTGATACAGAGAAACAAGCCCCTATTTATACACACTTCCTCTCAATCCCTTTTCAATTCGACAATTAATAAGAACCCAACTCACCAACAATACTCCACTGACTTTCTCTGCAACTTCATTGAATCGTTGTCCCCCCCCCCCCTCCTCATTGTACAACAAACCCTAACTCTACCTATCTAATTCTTATCTTCTAAGGTTACCGTTCTTGATAAGAATTGAGATAAGATAGAGAGAGATGGGGAATTAGGAGTTAATTATGGTAAAGTTGTTCTCAGTGTACGGAGGAGAAGGGGTAATGGAGGTGTTGGAACTGTAAATGGAAGTGGAGGAAAAATGAATGTGGTGATAGTTATGTTCGACGGGGGAAGAAAAGAATAGGAGACTTGGGTGTTGAGCAGTTGTATCGGGTTTGATGGTCTGTTATAAGAGTTGTCGTTTAGATGTTAAGTAGTTGTATCAAATCCGACGGCTCAGGTAGGGAAATAGGTTTAGATCTTGGGTTTGGATTTCTGGGTTCTCTACCAAGCCCACTTCTAGGTTTAGACTTTGCAAGCGGCTTGAGGACCGAGTGCAAACGGATTGTGGAGGATCTTTACTTGATGTTTCTTCGCGCTTCGTGGACTTCTCGCGGGAGATTTGCGTTGTCTCTCTTGCGAAGTCGCTAGTGTTGATGGTGGTTTTTAGTTCAGGGCTAAATTTGTAAAAATCTATCTACCTGACCCGGCATCAGATGTAGTAGACATTGATATATCTATATTCCGCAGGGAATTTGGAGAATATATCCAAATCTGATAAGTGCCTATGTCTCTCTTCATATTATATTAAAACTCAAGCTCCTAGATGAATTTTCCACTAGTATAAAGCCTAATGAGTGTATAAGCTCCTAGCAGAATTACTCACAAATACCGGAGCCTGCTGAGTACTTTTCTTGTGCTTATGTTCCCTAGTAGAAACCTTAATTAATATTGGTATGGCATGACGGATTTGTGTTCACTCCAAGTAGCACAGACCTCCAAGTACTAAGGCTAAGGCCCTTGCACAAAAAACTCAGTCATAAAGCAAAGAATAAACAGAGCCGCGGAGTAGGAGAAACAACGAGGGAAGGGTGGCAATACCATATGCTATCCGGCGCCACTTGTCCACGCCCCATGCTGTCCAACATGCCCTTATTCCTTTTTCGACCAATCAGGTTGCTTTAAACATGCCACACTCCTAATGAGTTATGGCTGGACCCATATTTTTCGGCAATATTCTCTATCGACCAATTGGGCCGCATTAAACCTACCACGTGCACCAAAAGTGTGGCCACACTCATCCTTGGCCAGCCCCATCTTTTTGACCAATCAGGTTGCTCTAAACCTTCCACAATATTAAAAGAGGTGGAATTGGGTCAAGTGGTCACCATGCCAAATTGGCTTCCCAAAGATTGTACAAACAACTGGGAATGTTTGGTAAAAAATTTTAGTATGTGCTACATGCCAAAAGTTTCGTATGGATGTCTAGCATAATATACTAAAAATTCAAATCAATCGTAGTAACAAGCTAAAAGATACAACATAAAAGGCGAGCTAGGTCATGGCTGAAAACTGGCAGAATCTCTCCTGAATTCTTCCTAAGTTTTACTGTCGGGATGTTTTTACCTCCTAAACAAGATCAAAACCTAAATATTCTTGAGTGGGGAGATAGGAAATTCTTTTTTGATCAGAATGGAAGGGCGGGCCGTCAAAATCCGAGTTCATACGAGAATTCCTACAACGATTTTAATGAGGGTCCCACATCTAAATTTTTCTGATTATGAAATTTCATGAGCCAACACAAATTTATGTGAATCATCTCAGCCATACATCTTGGCTAGCCAACTTAAATGGTTTATATTTAATTTGGGCAAATCATCGTAGCCGTCCACGGTTACATGTTGCATGCCTTATGCACTAATTAGGGTTACGGCATGTCAAACCCTAATTTAGGTAAAGTTGCTACACCAACCAGGCCAAATAATGTTCCACGAAGCATTGGGATCAATATGGCTACCAGAATTGATGTTTCCACATCACATTTGAGTTTAAAATCACTCTTTCATCACTAAATCGTTCCCACTTCCTACGAGACCAAGGTACGTTTTATTATGACTTGTATAAATAGGTTTCACCTATTTCCACCAAACGACAAAGTTTGGTCAACAACAACATAGTATCCAGAAATCACCAAAGAAATGATAGCTTTTCATTCTGCAAGCCAGATCCACTTTCTAATACAAGTCATAAAATAGCCACACCTTCAGAATTAACCATTCTGGTCTCAACACTTTCTTCGCTTCCCCTCCCTAAGACCGTCACTTCTCCTTCACTTTGTGACCGAAACAAGCATGGAACAGCCGTTTCTTGGTTTAGGCCAGAATTGTACAAATTGATCGCTCGAATAAAAAGTACTCCTGTGCAGTGCATTTTTAAGGGTCTAGACTTGTTTCTCATCCACACACCCAAATTTACCAAAAATATCAGAAACAATTTTCACCCACAAACAACTAGTCATCATTCCTCTGCTTTTTTGACGTCTCATTCATCCAAGCTTTATTTAGTTCCTAAAAACATAAAATTAATTAGTACAAGTATTTATTCTTGAAATCCATGAACATACAAAATTTGGGATAATATATGATTTTAAAGCACAAAAGATGAGATAATTGTCAATAAAAAGGTGTAAAAATATGCAATATTTGGCACTCATTATTGGCTGAGCTCAAAGGCGGTCGGGGGTGATTGATGGAGATGGGATGGTTGTTCTGCAAAATTTGGACATAATAAGAAAGTGAAGTGAAGGTGGTGTTTGGTTCTGTTCGATTAGGGAATAAATGGTAGGTGCTAGGGTGTTGGGAAGGTGTAGCAAATATGATGTATCATGAAGAAATGACGTTGGATGCTTAGCATCTATATCAAATCTGACGGATCAAGATGGAAATGGGTTTGGGTATTAGATCTTGGGTTTTAACTCTTGGCCCATGTCTTTTTCAAAGATAACATCCCAAGCCCACACCTAGTTTTGGGTCTTTCAAACAACATTCTTCACTTGCGGATAAGGTGCAAACAATATTCTTCACTGCCTTCTAGCGGGAGCTTTGTTGTCTTTCTTTCATTGTCACCAATTCTCTGCTACTTTTGTCTTCTCAATTCATCCAAGCTTTATATAGTACCTAATAACACAAAGTTAATTAGTAAAAGTATTTATTCTTGAAAAAAATGACAATACAGAATTTGGGATAATATATGATTTTAAAGCACAAAAGATGAGTTAATTGCCAATGAAAAGGTGTAGAAATATGTAATATTTGGCACTCATCAAACACTTAACCAATATTGGATTATAAACATGTTATACACTCTTGCATATGTGTGATCCATGTCCGGGAACCATAGTATGCATACATGTATGCGTACATGTTGGTTTGAGAAGTTTGGGAACCTAAGTGCGCGTACTCGTACGCATACCGGCATAGGTTTATGTCCGGAATTTTTTGCTGGGTTTGGAGGTATGCGTACCCATTCGCATACTGGCGAAATCCAAACTTGGTCCGGCTATTTCAAGTATGCGTACCCATTTGCAATCAGATATATCAATTTTTGTTATCAACAAATTCATTTATATATTAAGCAATGCATTCTTTACAAATCGTGGTTATAATGTTCATGATTAATTCAAGTGAATCAAACCGATTTGATTCAGTTGTGTTCTTGTATAATTCTATGATAATATAGCAATTGAACAACTCTTTAACTAGTTTCATTTGAGTCATTTTAACTAGTTATGGTTAAGATGAATAAGGTTTATATGAGAGTGTTCATATAGCTAAACTCGGTTAACTACTATTGAGCCAACATGGTGTACACGTTTAGGTACGATTACATAAACCTAAATGAGGGTACATTTCATTTGTGTATAACAATCTAAGTTCGATCTAACTGTTGAAATATATTAGCTTGACTCTAATCAGTATTTCATCTAACGGTGAATATTGAATGCTTTGTTACCAAGGTAACTTAGATTACAAACCCTGATTTGTAAACTATATAAAGGAGAACTCTAGCAACTTGGAAACCTAATCCTCACACCTCATATGTGCTACTAGTTGCATAAGCTGGAGTCGATTCTCCTTTAACCTTAGGTTTTTCACGAAACCCTATAGGTTAACGACTTAAAGACTTCATTGGGATTGTGAAGCCAGGCCCAACTATTTTCTCTGTAGTTGTGTGTTCTGATATTACTTTTACTATCGTGATTGAGTACTATCTTTGATAAGATTTTCTTGAGATTTATCTCCGATAGGAAAGATTGAAAAATAGTCACAAACATCTTTGTCTCATCGTTTGTGATTCCACAATATCTTGTTTCGTAAATTGATTGGAATGATTGTGAGGTGATTGATATTTCTAGGTTGTTCTTAGGGAATATAAGTGCGTTATATCAATTGGTTCTTGTCAACCTTTATTTATAAAAAGACGGAACAAAACTCTTAGTTATTTCTTTGGGAGACAAATTTATTTATTCCAATAGAATTTTCTGTGTGAGACAAATTTCTTTATCAAGTCTTCGACTTTGGTTCGTAGCAACTCTTAGTTGTGGGTGAGATCAACTAAGGGAATCAAGTGTGTAGTATCCTCTTGGGATCAGAGGCGTAAGGAACACCACTGTACCTTGAATCAGTGTGAGATTGATTAGGGTTCAACTACATTCCAGTCTGAAGTTCATTGGTAGTAGGCTAGTGTCTATAGCGACTTAATACATTGTGGTGTTCAAAACTGGAATAGGTCTCGGTGTTTTTTTGCATTTGTGGTTTCCTCGATAACAAAACTTCTTGTGTCTGTGTTATTTCTTTTCCGCATTATATTATGTTATATAATTGAAATATCACAGGTTGTGCGTTTAATCGATCAATTGGGAAATCCAACCTTTGGTTGTTGATTGAAATTGATTGATCCTTGAACATTGGTCTTTGGTACCATTCAACTTATTTCTCTTATATTCAACCGGGATCGCAAATTCCTATTTGCTGATTGCAGATTGAATTAAGAGATAGAGATATAAAACTCTTTGATATACTTTTCTCTAGATTGAGTCTAACTGTCTAGTTGATTCTCTTGAAAGTATATTAGAGTTTGTCAATTCAGATTGCTAAATAAAATATTGGGTGTGGTTGTTAGACCCTCGCTTTTTCAATTGGTATCAGAGCGGGCGAACACATTAAAGACCTTATAATTCTGTGTTTGTAGCAATCTGATTTTTTTGGACCTGCAAAGTATCTCACAGAATACGTACATAAAGATGTCTTCCAAAGTTTCTGATCATGCCAAAAAAATTAGGTTTTCCTCAAAGGATAACTCCTTAGCATATTCTTCCGAATCCCGGGGGAAAAACAAAGAATTTGACATCGTGTCATAATCAGAAATGGAATTCACCAGATCATTAAAAAAATATGCTGATATCATTGACTTTCAAGATTCTAAAATCAAGACTCTTGAAGAAAATAATGATCACCTCATTGATGAATTCGAGAAATCTCTTGAAAGGGAACGTGAACTCTATTGCTTTATTGAATCTCTTTCTAACAATACCGAAAAATTGGTTCAAGAAACTAATCTACAGCGTGAAAAGATTAGTATACTTGAAGATACTGTTAGAAAGAACTCAATAAGAGAAGAACGTTTAATCAAGGCTCATGTTAAAAAAGAAATAAACAATCATCATGTTAAAAAAGAGAAACTTGTTGCGTCTCTTCGATGTTCCCAAGAACAATGTAACAACTTGAAAAAGGAAAACTCTGTTTTGATGAGTAAGTCATCCTCTGTACCTTCTTCTGATACTCACAAGGTTTTACCCAGTGTAAAGAAAATTCCCTCCAAGGAATTTCCCACTGTGAATCACTTGCAAAATTCGCATGTGCCGGAAAAGGTTATGAGTCAAGGAAACTATGTTTCTAATCCACGATGTTGTTTCTTCTGTGGAAAAAATAATCACCTGTTCTTCATTGTTTTGCTAGAAAGAAATAAATCTCAGATCTTCATAATTTGCTTCTTTCTACTGTCAATGGAGTAAATCGTCTGAAGACATCTACAGTGAATATCCTTCCCATAGAAAACCATAATTATTATAAGAATGATCTCTTTTAAAGAAATCGTTACAGGTTGCAAGTACCTCTTAATGGTATAAACTCTTGTGCCACTAATGAACGCTTTCATTGTAATTAAAGGAACAAATGATATACGCATTTATGTGTCTATTTTGATCTTTATTATGTGTATTGTTAGTGCTCGATTTTGTACTTATATTTGATTATTTTATGTTTTTGTAGGTGTTTTTGGAGAAATAAGCTTTTGCGGCGAAAATTGACTCGAAAATTGATGTTTGCACACCCTAGAGAAAGTAGTGGTGGCACCCCCAGAAATGCGTTAAAGGCACCCCGGAATAGTGTTACTGGCACCCAAGAAGAATCACTAAAATCACCCAAATAATTACTATTTATACCCAGCTGATAATGGCACCCTTACTTTGGATACGGGTTGTCCATTCCTTTTCATTTCAAAAGAGAAAACTGGCGGGGAAAAGAGGCAGTTAATTGCATATGTTTTGATCGGGTTTGGACGTGTTTGGGATAGATTTAAGCGTTGGGATTAGCTGGGATAAGACTGTTAGGGATAAACACGCTTAGAATTGATGGTTGGATCAAGTGAATTGGGTCGTATCATCGAGTCTGGAAAGAACAGGGGAGGAGAAATATTTCCTGAGTATTTGATGTTCCGTGAATATTATGGGAGAGTTTTTCTCTTGGATTTTGATTGGTTTCGAGTTGTCGTGTTCAAACAGGGATGTTTCACGTAAAAAGGGAAGGAAATCTTTGTTATTCGATTACACAGGGAAGGTGAGGTATTCACGAGACTTTTGGATTTAATTTTGGAAGTAGCGTGTTATTTGGAAGAAGAAATATCCTCTTAGGATTTGGTCCTGTCAACAGAAGAGAAGTTTGGGTTGGAAAAAAGAATAGAGTTTGTGTAAGAAAGTAAAGAAGAATCGGAAGAAATATTCATAACTTCCGGCAAATTTAAAGAAAAAAATAAAGAAGAGATTAAGCCGACACGTGAGGTATATATAGCCTTGGATTTATGCAGAAAAATCTGTCGAGAGTTAGGGGTAGTTTTAGAGCAACAAAAATCATTGCAGAGTGATTTTGCAGTAGCAGCAGGGAAGAGGAAGAAGAAGAGTTGCAGAAAACATATCATAAGTGTCATTCTCAAAAACCCTAAGCTTAAGAGCATATAGCTGCATAGAACAGTCGCAGTCAGTGTCTTATATTCAAATTGTTCTATAACAGTCCATTAGTAACTATTATCTTCAGTTTTGCAACAGTTTTAGTAACAATGACTTATGTGACGCCATTACAACGTTACAAATTCCTGTGTGTACTATTTCTTCAATAAAACACCTTTTGAGCCATGAGTTATTATTTTGAGCGTGTTTTCACCATGAAAAGAGAAACCCCAACACTGGGACGACTTAGGAAGATGTATTTCATCCATGTGGTAATTTAGTTAATTTTTTATTTACTTTTTGCATCGATTTTAATTGAATTAAGATTTCGATTAATTACTTGTGACTTTGTTTGATGGAGCATGCTTATTCCTAGGGATTCTTGATGCGCCATGATTATAATCTACAAGTGATTTTTTATGGAATCTACTTTGGCAAAGAATAAAGTCAATATTTTTTTTGTTTTGAGCTATAATTGCCTAGGATTAATTTTTGAATCAATTGAATATTGAAAACAGTGAAATCCCGAGTCTCAGTCAATTCTTCATCTCGACAACTTTTGTATATATTTTATTATTTTTATTTATTTAGTCTTAAAACCAATCTCATCAAGTCCGAGTGAACGACAACCTTTTTACCACTATATTATAACTCATCAACAAATCTGGAAAGTCTAAATCAAGAAGATGGAAGTATTTCAACTCTTCTCCTCTGGAACCAATCTCTAGAGGTCCCAGACTTAGTCCTCAGAAAAATCCTTCCAATGGATTTTTTAAAGGGTTTATGACTAAATCTTCTGGAATTAGTTATAATCAACGGAAAGAAGGGGATATACAATTCAGACGCACCAAAGATTTGTACAAATCTTCTCCCATAATTCATAATGATACCATGTCTCACTCCTTTACTTGATTCTAGGTAATCTCATCCTTGTATCTATCTTGAGAGTTGCAAGGATGATGATTGAGGGAGTCTCAAAATTAGTTGTATGTTTTTATGCTTCTTTATGTTAATTTTATTCGATCCTTTTGATCATATCTCGAGCTATAATTTGAAGAGAAGTTTTCTAAATTATTGATCCATGTTAACAAGTATTGTGTTTTCTCTAGTTGGATTTTTTTTCTAAATCCTTTCCTCTTCTGTGAATGGTCCACGAACGATCGTGTCCCCTTCATATGAGTTCATAGGGTTTACAAACATATATATATATATATATATATATATTATATATATATTATATATTGTGTTATTCCATCCCTAACAAAAACATATATGGAGAACTCTTCAAAATCTCAAGAGATTGTGAGTCCTTACATGGAGGAGGACACTCAATAACTTGTTTTGAAGAAGATGCTTGCAAGGAATGAGCATAACTCCTGGATTGATGAATCTGTTAAGGATTTAATTCGTTTTCAGGGGGGACTCAAAGGTCGAGCTTGCAAATCTTCAACTACAAATAAATCACCTTTAGGATGGCCGGGCCAGAACCTTGCTAATTAACAGATCTTAATACGGAATCTAAAAAAACTCATCGTGGATTGTGTCAAGGCTAGACAACTTTATCGTGTTGTTGATCGTAAAGTTAGTGTTCTAACTCATGATTATGGGGTTTCCACGGTCAAGGAAATAAATGACACCTTCTATGATGGTTTCTTTGAAAGGTATGAAGTTGATAAGTGCATCATTGATATTATTTTAGTGTCCATTCCACACTAAAACAGCTATTATTATTGCATATTTTCGTATTACTACTCTTGTTTTCTCTTGTTTTCCTCTAATAGGTGAATCATCCACAAATGAGCTATAAAGTTATGAAAAGATCTAGTAAGAGAAGTATTCCAAGTATCAAAGTGCCCAAGTCCAATAGAAGTGGAAGAAAAGCGACGAAAAGGAGCAAAACGCTCAAAATCAATAGAAGGGACAAAGACTGATCTTAACTCATTCCAATTAAGTATTTTTCATCACCATCTTAAAGAGAATTTAAATACAAAAATAATGCAAAAAGAATGAGGTCATTCCGAGTTCGGATGAAGAAGTTGTGGATGAATTCTAAGTTGTAAGTCATATCACTAGCTCACGAAATTGTAAGTCTTGGAGAGAAGAAACACCAAAAGCTAGGGGTTTTGAGTGGTTCTCTAACGTAACGTTATCTCTAAACTCTTCTTATATGTATATCATGGATGTTTCTACATCCATGAGTAGCTAAACACCTATTGATTGTGGATGAATTCTAAGTTGTAAACTTGATTTGATTTAATATATGAATCCATTTTGATTTCTTCATATGATTATCGTTTGTTTCTACTATGAGTAAATATTATGATTGATTGATTGTTCTAGGTGGCCAACTAATTCTAGGTAGCCAACTAAATCAGTTTATTGATTAATCTAAAGCTAGTAAAGGGTTAGGATATCCGTGTAATTGTTGAATAACCCCTACATAAGTAGAAAACGTGAAACCTTGCAGAGGGATTCCGTGGAGCAATCACGTGTAGAAACAACACTAGAAAGTGGACCTTGCGCTAAGAGTCTAACTACTAGGATTAACCTAATTCACAAAACATAAAGCATTCTACAAAGCTACACCTTGAGTGCGCTACTACTTGGTGGTTTCGACGAATGGAATCTGGAATTCGAGCGCTTCGGTACCCAGTGACCAAATGACTTTAGAGAATAGCACTGCTCTAGCTTCTTTTCTACGGTTGGTGATAATCTATGATTAATGATGAATAGATGAATATATTAACTCATTGAAGGTTTATTAACGAAGAAGGATTCCTCGATCATATATATCTCTATTGATTACAATACAACTTTATTTGCTTTGATTATTTATTTTATTTATAGTCTAAAACAAAACCCCCCTTTGTGATACTTTGACAATTAAAACTCACTGCTCTTCGTGGGAACGATCCTTACTTGCATTATATTACCAGTTAATTGTGTGGAAATAAGATTATTAATTTGATTGCACTCACGACACACATCAAAAGTTATCAAAGAACAGTAATCGTTGTCTAGGAAACTTCTTATGAGATCAATACCCCATACATCAAATAATTCAATAATCAAAATAGGTTACAAGGGCATCATGTTTCTTTTTGAGATACTTCCTAATTTCTGGCATCGGTCACAAGAAACACAGAATGCATGGCTATCTTTGAATAATAATGGCTAATAGAAACCACTCTGCGGGATCTTTGCAACAGTTTTCTTGGCACTAAAATGGCCTCCACATGCATGGTCATGACAGAAAGAGATGACATCTCTTTGTTCATAATTAGGGACACATGTCCAAATGAGTTGGCCAGTCGGGTGGTATGACTATAGGAGCAGATGTCATAAGAGCTTTCAATTGCTCCCATGCTTTCTTGCAAGTGTCATCAAAGACAAATGCAACATCCTTTGCAAGAAAATTACACAAGGGTATTGAAATTTTACTAAAGTCTTTAATGAATCGCCGGTAAAAATCGGCATGGCCTAAGAATGACCGTATCTCCCTCACAGAGTGAGGTTGAGGCAAATGTTGAATGAGATCAACTTTGGCTTTATCTACTTCTATGTCTTTTTCAGAAATGATATGCCCTAGAACAATGCATGAGTTAACCATGAAATGACATTTTTCCCAATTTAAAACCAAATTATTTTCTTTACATCGAATCAGCACAAGAGTAAGATGGTGCAAATATTCATCAAAAGAAGATCCAAAGAAAGAAAAATCATCCATGAAAATTTTAAGAAATTTATCTACCATGTCAGGAAAAATGCTCATCATGCAACGTTGAAAAGTAGCAAGTGCATTACATAACCCAAAAGGCATGCGATGATAAGAAAATGTACCATAAGGACAGGTAAATGTGGTCTTTGGTTGATCTTCGGGTGCTATATGAATCTGGTTACAATCCGTATAGCCATCTAAGAAACAATAATGACTATGTCTTGACAACCTTTCTAGTATTTGGTCAATGAAGGGAAGAGGAAAATGGTATTTCTTTGTTACTATATTCAACTTCCTATATTCAATGCAGACTCTCCACCTTGTGGTTACACGAGTGAGGACTGGCTCATTCATTTTATTTTGAACTACAGTAATGATATACTTTTTTGGTACAACTTGAATGTGACTGACTCATTGGCTATCTGGAATTGGGTATATGATACCCGCATCAAGTAGTTTCAGAATCTCACCATTAACAACATCTCTCATGTTGGAGTAAATCTCATTTGCATTTCCCTAGATGGTTTAGTATTTTCATCAAGATTTATATGATGCATGCAAATTGTGGGACTTATACCTTTAAGGTCTGAGATGGTCTAACCTAAGGCCTCTTTATGTTCTTTAAGCACTTCTAAAAGTATGCTTTCCTGTTTTGTGTCTAAACATGATGCAATAATAACAGGAAAAGTATCAGAAGAACCTAAGAATGCATATTTCAAATTATCAGGAAATGGTTTCAAATCAAGCTTAGGTGGTTTGACAAGAGATGGTTCAGACCTGGAATCATAAAGTGGAAGTGGTTCCACAGCAGTCTTCCATTTAGCAATGTCCATGGGTGGCACAGATTCAAACAAAGAGTGAACTTCACTAATGTACTCAGAATAAAAAATATCTAAGTCAAAGTTATCTAGACATGCTTGCAAAGGATCCACAGATAAGATGTCAGGCAATGTGTCTTAAATTAGACTCTCAATCAGGTTAATCTCATGCAATTCAAAATCATCACAATCAATGGGTTGTTGACTAATGTTAAACACATTCAGTTTTACAGTCATGTTACCAAATGACAAATTCAACACTCTATTACGGCAATTTATGATAGCATTGGACGTCGCTAGGAAAGGACGTCCTAAGATAATTGGAATGTGACAATCTAGGTTTTGTACAGGTTGAGTATCTAACACAATGAAGTCCACAGGGAAATAGAATTTCCCAACCTTAATTAACACATCTTCTACAATTCCACGAGGGATTTTCACAGATCTGTCTGCTAATTATAGCGTAATAGGGGTGGGTTTCAGCTCCCCAAGACCTAACTGCACATACACAAAGTATGGAAAAAGGTTCACACTGGCTCCTAAGTCTAACAAAGCCTTATCGATTGTATGGTCACCTATAGTGCATGTGATAGTTGGACTACCTGGGTATTTAAACTTAGGTGGTGTTTTATTTTGAATAATTGAACTCACCTGCTCAGTGAAAAAGGCACGCTTATGCACATGAATCATTCGCTTTTGTATGAACAGATCTTTTAAAAATTTGGCATAAGCAGGTATCTGTTTGATTGCTTCAAGAAAAGGGATATTTATATTAACTCGTTTAAACATCTCCAACATCTCATTATATTGGGTACCTTTATTCATTTGCACCAATCTTTGAGGAAATGGGGATACAGGCACAGATGATAGTAAAGTAACATTGACATCAGAAGAATTCTTAGAGTCATTATCATGCTCAGATTCCTTTTCTACAACTGGTGTATTCTGTGGAGTTATATGCACTAATGAGTCTGATTTAGACTCACTCGACTGTGGCACACCTACATTGTTATTAACAACTTTACCATTACGAACAGTGGTAACATAATTCACTTGAAATTATGAGGATTCATTGCAAGTTGACATGCTTGCCTGAAATGCGCTTTTGGGATTTTGTTGATGTTGACTAGGGAGTTTACCTCTTTCTCCCTCATTTAGCGCATCACAAATTTGGCCCAATTTGAGTTCTAAACTCGCAAACCTCTGGTCATTTAACTTCTAATATTACAAAAGATTTTGATTCATTTGGTTCATACCATCATTAAAGCTAGGCCTTTTCTCTACATGGTACTGTGTGTGTGTTTGTACTTGGGGGTTTCTAGGATGTGAATATCCTTGGTTATTTATACCCCCTTGTACTAGTCCCTTAGACCAAGAAAAGTTGGGGTGATTTCTCCACCCTAGGTTGTAGGTCTGAGAATAAGGGTTGTTCTCTTGTTTCTGATACATAGCATTGGCCTTCTCGATTTTAGACTCTTGAAATGCCTGTAGGTTTGGACAACTATCCACTAAGTGGTCTGAATTGTGACATACATCACACGTGGATGTGTCAATCTGTTCAAGGAGAATAGGGGCAATAGTTTTCACATTATTCCGTAGCTTTATCGCTTCTACTCTCCTTGCTAGGGATGCAATCTTTGCATTTCCCTCAAAGTCAGACTCAATTCTATGGACATTGGATACATGGGTAGTCTTTTTGGGTTCACGAATGGACTCCCAATAATGAGTCTTTTAAGCGACTTCAATTAAGAAATTTCAAGCCTCATTAGCACTTTTGACAATGAATAAACCATTGCACATTGACTTAACTGTGGATCGGGTACTGACATCTAGACCTTCATACAAAATTTGCACGAGTCTCCATTTTTCAAAACGATGGTGAAGACATTGGAGAAATAATTCATTGAATCTCTCCAGATATTTGGCCAAGGTCTCACCCTCTAATTGCACAAAATTATTCATACTTTGACGAATTTCCACGATCTTATGGTTTGGAAAAAACTTTTTGAAAAAATCTTTTGTTAGCTTTTTCCATGTTCCAATGGACAGTGGTTGTAGTGCATTCAGCCAAGACTTGGATTTCTCTTTTAAAGATAAGGTAAACCGTCTCAGTTTGAGGGACTCTTCCGGCATTTGGCGTCCCACAGATATCTTCAAAATATCTATTTAAGGGTGAAAACTGTTTCTTCTGTTTTTGGTAAATTTGGGTGCGTTGATGAGAAACGAATCTAAACCCTAAACAAATGCACTGCACGGGAGTACTTTAGATTCGAGAGATCAATCTATACAATTCTGGCCTAATCCAAGAAATGGTCGTTCCAGACTTGCTTCGGTCGCAAAGTGAAGGAGAAGGGTTGATCTTAGGGAGGGAAGCGGAGAAGGTGTTGAGATTATGAAGGTGTTGGTTGTTTATGACTTGTATCAGAATGTCGAACTGGCTTACACAATGTAAGCTATCAGTTCTGGGTGTTTTTTGGATACGTTGATAACAACTTGGTTTTTTTATGTTGTTGTTGAAATAGGCTGAAATCCTATTTATACAAGTCATTGAGCACAAACCTCTGATCTCGTAGGAAGTGGAAGAGATTGAGTAGTGGGTTTGTGTAGGTGGTGGTGATTGTCACGTTTCTACTATGAGGGAAAATCGGTCACTCTTTCACCCACTACTCTCATTGCTGCTGATCGTCCGTCTTTTCCTAACACTTTCTCGTAATGGGCGTGTTGCACGCTGTAAACTGCCAGAACAATACCCCAGTGAGCATACCCCAGTTTGTGACACGTTTGATGTCTCGAGTAAGTGGGTCAAGTCGTGGGACTTTCCACAAATAATAACACGTGACGTTATTGGGTTAAACAACTAAGTTATTTATGGAATTGATATTCATAAAATATCGTACGTGCTCGATGCATATAATGCATTGCTTTTAAGCATCTCAAATTAATCGATGTGTATGAAGAATTGTTTTTTTAGAGCTTGATTGAGTAAGTCGCGGATTAAGCGTCTTAAAAAAGGTAGAATGATCGACCACCTTTGGGTGAACGTTTGGTGACTCTAAGGACACGCCATCGCTAGGACGGTTACTGTTCGTGGATAAGGGGTAGTTGGTGATCGTGGCATCACCCTCCTGACTATCTAGAATTTGATCTAAACCGTCTAACCAAGCTAGCAAAGTTGGTCGGACAAGATGATTTGCGGCAATTAAACGCTGTCGCTGATCATTTTTTAGGGTTTGAAGCTACACGGCCAACCCCTCTTTGGGAGAGCGTTCCGGAACATCGAGCCCTAGTTCGAAAAGGCCGATCGACCATGTTTAGAGGTGGGTTTCTGATGAGCATGTTGAATCTCCTGAGCCACTTAAAATTAAATCCAAGCCACTCAATTCGGCCGGCGAAGTTGGATGGTCGTGATCGATTTGCGGCAGTTGTTCAATGCCGCAAAGTGATTTTAGGGTTTCTTAAAGTAGTGCGTTCACGCTATTTTGAGCATACGATTTGATATGTCCTGGCTTTTCCGTGGACAGGTCGATCGACCAAGGGAGAGGTTTGGCCGATGGTGAACACTTTGGCACTTCTTTGATCGCTTGAGATGCGATCCAAGCCATCCAACTAGGCATGCTAAGTTGGACGAACACGATCGATTTGCGACAATTGTAAACTGCCACAATCCAAATTTAGGATTTTGAATGCAGCATGCCTGCTCGAGTTTGGGTAAGCGATTGAGCATTCTATAGGCTTGTCGAGCTCGCTCGAGCTTCTTCCAAACAACGCGACCACCCTACTTAGGGTTAGCGTTTGACAACGTTGGGATGTACTTAGGCATGGTCCGATCGGTTGGGGCATTAATGATCCTACCGACAGTCATCATGATGGTTTCCTATTTCCACCAGGGTTTGGTTAGGCTTGTTAAATTGCGCGGCCAAATTGTGTGGCCATAATCGTTTCTGAGACTGACATGGATAGTCTAGATTTCCCTTAAGGAAATTAATCTTGTTCGATTGTCTTTAATTAAAAGCACGTTGATACGAGATTCTCTTTGTCAGAGAATGATGTAGCCTATGGGGGTAGTTTGTGCAGATCTCAATACTGGCACTTTGGGAGATTCATGCTACTCTGCTGAAAGTGAAGACTTAATCATCATGTCATATCAATGATAAGAGTTCGGCTGAAAACATAGCACGGAAAAATACTAGGAAAATCATACATTAATTATATTGGTATAAAATAGAATTCACAGAATATTTGGGATTGCCACTACACGCACCATTCTGAGCGAATTTCATATATATATTGAATTGCTCAATGAACGGAGAGGTTTTTGCACTCGTCACTTTTCAAATGGATTTACCCCTTGCATGGTGATTGCGTATTAAATATTGGCTTTACAATTTTACCCTCGAACTAAAAACCACCATCAACAATCTCTTACATGGTGGTAAGGGTTTTCAGCATCAACCCCTCTAAACACAGGCAACATATGAATTGTGCTTGCTTTCAGTTCAAACTGGCCAGCATCAGCTGGTAGAATGATGGAAGAGGGCTGGCTTGCCCTAGTTGGGTACATGTACTCTTTCATACTACGGTCCTTGTAGTTGCAGAATAACCTACAACTACACCCTCAATAGAATTAGTAAAAACTCAAGAAGTTCTTGATGATGAATAACAATTTTCTTATTAATGTTCTCAATTGATCACAAAGAAGTATCTAAATGGAATTAGAATAGTTACAACTTTCTCTATTCTCTTTCCTCAAGTATTTTCTAACACTCACTAAAAGAACCTCCCGAATTTTACATTTGAACTCCTATTTATAGTAAAATTTATACAGCTGTTCATGAGTTACGAAGTATCGCAACTCATGCTCGCACAATTACTCCATCCTCGCAAAACTTCATATTTCTCCGCGCTTCTTCTATCATCGTATCATTTTATAACTCTTTTCTCCTGATACTCGTGAAATATTATCTTGCGATATTCAGTACCTACATCTTGCCTCTTCTCATGTCAATTCTACGAAGAAGAAATGATCGTGAGAACATAACCGTTACTTAGTCTTTTGAAATTTTGACACGTCTTTTGTAACCGTTCTTTTTTAGTTATTCCCTTATATAACTCCTTCGTACTCTCTTTCTTTTCTTCTTCTTATTTCCGCAATTCTATCTTCTACTCATACTCTCTATCACTATTTTCTCTGCAATTTTTTCTTCTACTGTATCTTCATGAGTTCTCCAAGGTAATTTCCCTCTATCTTTGCGTATTTCATTTGTTCTCCTCTTTAATTTCTGTATGATTTGTTGTCTGATTTTGGTTAATTTCAGCAAAATAACTTCTCAGATGAAATATCAATTAAAGAATCCAAGCCTTAATCCACGAAGAAGAAAATCTGAGAATCAAAAGGTAGTTAAAATACTCTGTCTTCTTTCCTGAACAATATATTGTTGCCTCAGTTTTTAATCTACGTTTTGATTCGCAGATTGACGAAAAACCAAATCCAAGCAAGAGATCTCGAATAACTAAACCCACACCATTAATTCCGATTGATGATTTCCTTCCTGAAGTTGATAAGGAATTTTCCTCTCCTCCTCGTGAAAATGCTTCTTCAAATACTCCTGCCTCTACTCCATTACCTGTTTTTCAATCTCCTATTGATGAGTGCCAAATATTGCATATTCATACACCTTTTCATTGGAACTTAACTCATCTTTCGCGCTTCAAAGTCATATATTATCCCAAATTCGGCATTTTTACCATTTTCAAGAATAAATATTTGTATTAATTAATTTTGTGTTTTTAAGTACTAAATAAAGCTTGGAAGAATTGAGAAGACAAAAGAGAAGAAAGTTGGAAGCGTTGCAACCCGCTCGCGCATCAATGGCAACTTGTTTACAAATTCATGGGATTAAACAACCCATGATCCAAAACCCAAGACCCAAATCCATTTCCACCTCACCCCCATTGGATTCTTTCCAAAACATCCACCTCACCCCCATTGGATTCTTTCCAAAACATCCACCTCACCCCCATTGGATTCTTTCCAAAACATCCACCTCACCCCCATTCTCTCACTCAATCACTCCCAATTTGTTTCCCACAACCAAATATATTCCATCAATTAAGAAAACATGTTTTGTTGAGTGGATGAGTGCCAAAATTCGGATCCAAGTGATTGAGGGAATTTTGTGTATAAATAGAGAGGGTTTTTGTGTTGAAAAACCATCCAAGAATAGCTTGTTCATGTTAGTTTCTTAAATTTCAGTTTTGTTATAATGTTCTTCATGTTCTAGTTCATTTGTTAGGGTTTTAATGAAGCCATAACTCATTGGTATGTATTCATATCTTGTATCTTGTTCTTGAAAGTTTAGAATTGTTTAAAGTATAATTTAATCCAAGTTTGTCAACATCTTGCTCTCACAATGTATGCCATGTATCCATTGTAGTTAGAATATCTCCATGTTGATTATGCTACAACTCATGCTTAACCAAATATTGATCCTTAGATTATTTGTGCTTTAATAAGACAATTAATTCTTTGGAGAAATACTTTAGTTGTGATTAAATTATCCATTGGAGAAACACATTAGTTATAAGGTAGACTTGAATCTACTATAAGGACAAGAATAATATTACAAGTTGAATGCATATCATAGGTTATTGGTGGATTTGAATACCCTAGTATCCATATTCTCATTGTTGACATATCTTGTTATTTGCATCTTTTATTATTTCAGTCACTTGAAAATCATATCGTCGTATCGACAAAAATCAAACCCCTTTTGGTTACTCTTTGAATCAGGATTTAGAATCAACTTATACACTCTCCAAATCTCTGTGGTTCGACCTGTGCTTGCCCTGTGTTGCTTGTCGACACTGTGCACTTGCAGTTTATACATAGAAGTAGGTATCTTTCCGAGCCTACCACCTATCAATGTCAATTTATCAACACTTCTTCAAGACCAACCTTCTCAAAATATTTCTTCAACTTCTTCAATTGAAAAACAATCCTCGCAAAATATTCCTTTAACTTCTTCTTTAGAAAAACCTATCTTATTCCCAAATCCTTTGAGTACTATTTCTCCAGACAATTTGCAGCTTGCTCTTATTCCTTCAAATTCTTCTCCTCTTCCTCAAGAAATTTGAGATGGAATTTATTCAACTTTCCGAATGTTATCTGAGGTTTTGACCAATACCGCGAAATCTACTAATGTTCGTTCGCAATATGAATTTTGCGAAGTTCTGAATAATTTCTTCAATCCAGACATTTCTTCTTCACGTCAATCCTTGGAAAAAGAAATTGAATTACTTCTCCATTCTTTGAAAGCTTCTCAAGCAGAATGCGAGGATCTTCGTAAAGAAAATCATCATCTTCAGAATAATTCTCTGGACTGTGCGATTCTTCGCAAAAGAAATGATGAACTGAAAGGTATGATTACTATCCTCATATTTTCTCTTTTATTTATTTATATTCTTCCTATGCTTGAAACATCCATTAAAACCCATTCCCCTTTATAGAATCCATCCAGAAATGTAGAAGATTGGTACTTCACCATGAATCAGATGCAACAGAATATCGAACCAAGCATGAAAGCCTCTCAAACCAATTCTCCCATTTATTTGATCTTTACTCGTGTGCTCTTGACAACTCTGATGCTCTTTTTCAAGAGAATACTCAATTAATATATGAACGAAATTTTTTGAATGATGACATATCTCAACTTTTTTCTTCCTTAACCAAAGCTAATTTGAGAATAGAAACCTTATTAGAAGAGAACAAAACCTTATCAGAAGAGAAATGTTCGTTTTTGAATACAATGATTGTTTCTTCGCAAGAATTAAAGACTCTTCAGAATAAATGTTGCGATCAAGAAAATCTTCTTTCTTTGTTGAAAGGTGAACTTGAGGAATTAAAGAAGTCTTCAGATGCTGAAAGAAATTCTTTTGTTGTTAAGAAGAATTCCCTTATTAATAAGAACATAGTCTTGTGTGCTAAGAAGAATCAACTTGAAGAAGATTACTCATCATTAAAAAGTCTTAATGCCAAACTTGCGAAGGATAAAAAATTTCTCCTTTCTAAAGATCAAAAGCTTCAATCTCTACTTAAAGGATTAGTTGGTGATGGTTTTGATAATGCGATGAATCAGATGAAGAACTGTTGTCTATATTTAACTCAATCTCTTACTTCGCAAAGAGAAGGTAGTCATTAAAATTTGACTGCCTCTGGTACGTCTTTAAATTTCATTATATTCGCAAATTTTATTCTTTGAACTTTGTTTTATTTGCAGAATCTGAGAATCACCTTCGTAATGCAAAATCTGGATTAGAAGCCTCCTGTTACGAGCTTAAAGAAGAATGCCTTGCTTTCTACCCGCTTAATCAACTCTCGTGATCGTGCTACTCGGAGATTCAACTATCTTGCTTATTCCAAGGATATCGAAGATACCAATCATCAAAAGGCTATACTTCGTGAAAGTCACCTGAAAGCTCAAGTTTTTACGAATAACATTCTCTTATCAAGAGGCTTGCTTCCTGTAAAGATTACTCCTCTGAAGATATCTGACGATGAAGTTGCTCGTGAGCCTAATAGTGATTTCGATCATGAGAGTGATGATGAAGATCTTGATGATGAGGAAGAATCTATTCCTCAAGGAGATGTCCCTGCTGCATATTCTTCCAAGGATGATATCTCGCAAAAGTCGAAGGCTGCTAATGACTCCTCTGATCTTAAAGATCCAACACAGAGTGTTGATGAAGCATGATAATATTCCTTGTTCAATTTATCATTGGCTCTCCTTTCTTTCTTTCTTCTGAATTCCTTCCCTTTATTACCGTTGGTTTCCTTTTTTGCGAATAATTCTATTTTTTGAGAAGTACATTTGATATTTTACGAAGATGATCTATCCTTTCTTTTTGATATTTTGCGAAGATAATTTAACCTTACTTTGACTAAATTTGCCCTTTTTGATCATGTGAAGAGAAATAATATATAACTCACAGATAAAGCTTAGTATATCCTTTTCCCCCTATTATTTCTCTTCAAATGATCAATTATCACTGGAAGTATTAGAATATCCTTCTGAATTTATCTTACGAATTTTCTTCTTATTGTGATTATGAATAAGAAATCTTCCCTTCAAAGT
The DNA here is from genome assembly GCA_023529315.1 of Papaver bracteatum. Taxonomy (NCBI): domain Eukaryota; kingdom Viridiplantae; phylum Streptophyta; class Magnoliopsida; order Ranunculales; family Papaveraceae; genus Papaver; species Papaver bracteatum. The sequence goes on along the minus strand of JAJJWX010002605.1, from coordinate 4,474,155 downwards.
ATAAGGAATATAAGCCTTTTGATTTTTACGGAATGTTGCGAAGTAAATAATAAATCTCCCCTTGAAGTATAGAAAGTATGAAGTATATAAAATATGAAATACCCTTAAGAAGTATAAGAAGCATTCAATTTATGAAGAATTGCCCAATATATGAAGAAGTATAGAAAATTATTACTTATTGTATGAAGAAGTATAATAAGTACTTAACCTTCGCAAAATTAAATATCCGTTGAAGAAGTATATTAAATACGAGATATTCTTGAAGAATTATAAGAAGTATTCAATCTTTTTGTGAAATATTCAATATATGGAAAATTATAAGAAGTATGTAATTCTCGTAAACTTTTACGAATATAAACTTATCTGTATTTGATTGTTATCAAAATCACATCTTTTGTTAAGTCTTCATTAAAATTCTTCAATAATGTTGTCCTTTTTTCCTAGGACTTCTCGTAAAATTCTTCAATGATATTGCCAGAGCTATCTTCTCTTCAAAATATCTTGATGTATATTCTTGTAAAATTTCTTCAATGATATTGATGTAATAAATTTCATTAATTTCTGTGGTCTTATCATGCCTTCCTAAATAAAGGTCTTATTTTGCCACCTCTTTTGTATTGATTATTTGCGATAATATGACAAGTCTGAACATTCTTGCGAACATACAACCTCGTGACATTATCGTCGTGCGATGAAATCGCAGGACGTTCTTACACTTTCATGCAAAAACCCATTGATCTCATCTTAACTTCATTGTATAGTATTTTAACCTCTTCAGGAATTGTTGCGACAATATGACAGGCCTAAATATTCTTGCGAACATGAAGCCCCATGACATTTCCGTCTTGCGATGAAATCGCAGGACGTCTCTACACTTTCATGTAGCGACCCATTGATCTCATCTTAACTTTATTATGTTCTGCGAGTTCTTTATTCTTTTCTTTCTTTCTTTCTTTCTTTCTTTTTTTTTTTTTTTTTAGAAGGCTCGCAGAACTTCATTTGTTGCACAAATATGACAAGCCTTTATGTTTTCGCAAACAAGAAGTCTCGTGACATTTGCATCTTATAGCACTTATCAGCTCCCTAATGGAGGGTGCTGCCCTTTATCTTCCCCCTGATTTCCCCTTCAAGGAAGCGTACATCGACCATACAAGGTTAGCTCTTCCCATCCGGTTCTGCCAACAACCAGCTTTTGATCGCAACCTCTTATCCTTTTTGCCTATAGGGCTTATAGTTACGAGGTTGCACCCTATGGGGTATCTTTGGGCCAAGTGCATCATTTGCCAAGACTTGTCAAAAACGGCAGATGTGGTTCAACCTCACCCGGCACTCTTGACTCAACCGTGTACCTCGGCGCCTTGATCGTTTTCTGCACTTCTTGGGAAAGACAGTATGCCTTAGTCGCCCAGCCTAAATCTTCTTACACAGCATTTTATATTGCGTAATGTCGTTAGATTAGGTGAGAATCCAAGGTGTCTAACCCGGATAGGTACCCCATTATTGGGTTGTACCCCAAAATTTTACCATGTACTAAGGGCCCTTGTTGGTGTTCCGGTTACCCTTAGCCACGTTATAAGTACCCCCTTAAATGACGTACCTTAGGACTTTGCCTCTTACGAATTATAGCTTCGCGAACTAGGGTGTACGCCACAAAGGTTTGCCTGTATAAAATTTTCTGCTGCTCTCTTTCTTTTTTGGAGGCTGATCACAGATTGCGGTCTTTTATTCGCAAATTAATGAAATTTTAATTGGAATATAAATTTTGAAAATTCGTAAATTTTCCCAATTTCCTGCGAGCAAACAATATTCGTAAAAATTTTCATGAGTTTTATGGGTAATACCTTTTCAAATATAGTCTGTTCCAAGGTCTACCGAGCCTCAAACCCATGTCTCTCCCTTCTGGATCCATCAGCCGATAAGCTCCGCTTCCTAAAACTTCTTTAATAACATATGGTCCATCCCATTTTGGTGCTAATTTCCCTCCATTTTCTTTTTGATATCGAGGTGTTTCTCGCATGACCAAATCACCTGGTTTATATTCACGTTCAATGACTCTCTTATTGTATTCTCGAGCTAATCGTTCTTGATAAATCCTCATATGGTGCAACACCTTTTCTCTTTTTTCTTCCAAATCATCCAATTCTCGTAATATTACTCCCGCACTTAAATTTCTTTCCCAAGCTTCTTTCTTTGTTGTTGGAATTACAACCTCGTGGGTATCTTTGCTTCTACTCCATATGTTAGACAATAAGGAGACATTCCAGTTGCTTCTCTTCTAGTTGTATTGTATGCCCAAACTGCGCTAGGTACTTGCTCGCACCACCCTTTGAGATGTCCTTCTAATTTCTTTTTGATTGTATCTGCGATTGTTTTATTTGTTGCTTCAGCTTGTCCATTAGCTTGTGGATATAACGGGGTTGACTTCCCACATTTTATTCTAAAAGCACTGAGTAACATCTCTATATTCTGCCCCTCAAATTGTTTCCCATTATCGATACTAGTTGCGCTGGAACCCCGTGCACTGCAAATGAGGTTCTCAAATATAAACGTAAAAACATCTTTATCACGAATATCTTTGTCTTGCTTTTATTCTGAGCTTCGTGAAATAATCTGTTGCAACTATCAAGTATCGCCTTTTCCAGATCCATGTATAAATGGTCCAACAATATCCAACCCCATTTACCAAAAGGCCAGCACTTGTTGAAGAAGTTAATGTAGCCCCGGTGCATGAATTCTTTTACCATGTCGTTGGCATTCCTTGCATCTTAAATACGAAAATTTTTGCGTATGTATGCATATAAGGCCAGTAATATCCTTGTATCTTTGCTCTATATGCTAGAGATCTTCCCCCACTATGATTGCCAGCTTCTCCTCCATGTAACATCTTCAATATCTTTTCTCCTTCTTCGCGAGTTAAGCACCTGAGAGGTGGTCCACTAAAAGATTTCCTGTATAAAATTCCTTCTCGCAACTCATAGTTTGTTGCACGACTATTTAGTTTATGTGCTTCTAGTCTGTTCCGGGATGTTTCTCCTGTTGCGAGGTATTCATGAATTTCTTTTCTCCAATCCGCGATGTTGTTTGATAATTCTCTTTCTACTTCCATCGCAACAGCTTCTCCAATTTCTTTCTCTTTGTCCACTGATGGGTTTTGAATTGTTTGTATTTGGATATTTCTTGTATTTGGATTTGTCATCATGCTTGGAATAAATGCAAAAGCATCTGCGAGACGGTTATATTTTCTTGATATATGTCTCCATTTTAATTTTGGTATCTTCGCAGATAATTCCTCAACAAGTTTCTTGTATTTCTTCAAAGAAGATTCATTTGTGGTATATTCCCCTTTAATTTGACAAATCACTAATTTTGAATCACTTGTTATCCTTATACTTTCAAGCTTCTTTTCCATTGCGATCTTTAATGCATGCACTACAGCTTCGTACTCTGTTTCGTTGTTCGTGGATGCAAATTCTAGTCTGAATGAGAATGTTGTTCTTTCTCCTTCTGGTGAAATCAACACGACTCCAATCTCATTTCCCTCACTATTGGATGATCCATCCACCAGAATTTCCCATCTATCGACTCATTAACAAGTCTTTTGGATTTCCAAATTCTTCTTCAACATCCATCATTTCCTTTCTTTGCTTCATCTTCTTCCAAAGGAAATTCTGCCAAAAAATCTGCGACAACTTGTGATTTTTGCGATGACAACACTTCGTATTTTATCTTGTAATGGTTTACTTGTGCATTCCACCTTTCTATTCTTCCTGACCTTTTTGTGTTCTTCATGACTGATTCAATTGGGACTTTGGTTACCACTTTTATTACATGTGCTTGAAAGTATATTCGCAACTTGAATGATGCGTAAACCAAGGCTAAGATTAACTTCTCCATTTTAGAATAGTTCTTTTCTGCTGCATTAAAGGTTTTACTAATGTAGTAAATGGGCCTTTCTACTCCTGCGTCTACTCATAACAGAACTGCACTTAGAGCATATGGAGTTGTTGCGAGGTATACCAATAATTCTTCGTTTTTCTCTGGTTTCTGTAGTATAGATGTATTTGCGAGGTATTCTTTGATTCCTTGAAAAGCTTTTTCACATTCATCAGTCCATTTGAATTTTGCTCCCTTCTTAAGTATGTTGAAAAAATGCTTGCACTTATCTGACATTCGCGAAATAAATCTCCCAAGTGAAGCCAAGAGTCCATTTAGTTTTTGTACTTATTTTACCGTTGCAGGTGTTGGCATGTCACGAACTGCTTGGACTTTTTCTGGATCAACTTGTATTCCCTCCTTCGATACTATGTATCCCAAGAACTTTCCAGATGAAACCCCAATTATACATTTCTCTGGATTTCATTTGATGTTGAACTTTCTCATTTGCTCAAATATTTCCTTCAAATCTTGCACATGGTCTTTAGCTTCCTTGATTTTTATCAACATATCATCTACATATACCTCCAAAGTTTTATGTATCCACTTCGCGAACACTTTTTCAACCATACGTTGATATGTAGCACCAGCATTCCGCAAACCAAATGGCATCTTCACATAACAATACAAACCCCTTGGAGCAAAAAAGGCAGTATGTTCTTGATCTTCTTCTGCGAGTGATATTTGATTATACCCTTTATATCCATCAAGTGAAGTGACTCTATCATGACCTGCAGCTGATTCCACCATTTGTGGTATATCTGGTAATGGAAAACTATCTTTGGGACATGCCTTGTTTAGATCAGTGAAATCTATGCAAATTCTTATTCCTTTGTTCTTTTTCGGAACAATGACCATATTCGCAATCCATTCTGGATATTTTGCTTCCCTTATAATCCCTGCATCCAACATCTTTTGTAATTCTTCTTCTATCTGTACATGATAATTTTGTGATATCTTCCTTATTCTTTGTTTGAATGGTCTTACATTTTTATCTATATTCAATCTATGACATGCCACTGATGGATCAATTCCTGGTATCTCATCTACACTTCCTGCGAAGATATCTTTATATTCTCGCAAAAGATCAGTAGTCCTTTTTTCTTCTCCTTCATCCATCTTAGTTCCAATTCGTAAGAATAAAGGCTCTTCTTTACTTCCAATATTTATTTCTTTGGTTGGTTCAGCTGCAACATAGCTTGGAATTTGCTCCCCCATAGGTGTTGGTTCTTTAATTATTTTTGCTGGTTCCCCTTCTTTTTCTGGAATTTCATTTGGTATACCTCTCCTTTCCTTTGCTCTTATTGTATACACTCCGAATTCTTCTTCTTTTCTTGTTTCCTTCGCAAGTTTCCTACGAAGTTGTTTCTTTCTTGCTCTTCCTCCGCATTGTGTTACTTCAATTTGATAACAAAATTTTGCACTATCAAGATCTCCTTTTATTTCTTGAATTCCATTTGGTGTAGGAAATTTGATTTTTTGATGTAATGTTGAAGCAACAGCTTTGATCGCATGAATCCATGGTCTTCCTATTAGCATGTTATATGGAGATTCCATATCTATCACACATAAGATTACATGCATTTCGATTTCTCCTAGTAATACCCGCAGCACGATTTCTCCTTTAGATTTTGTTGTAGATTTCCCTAATCCATGAATAAGACACTTTGAATTTATGATTTCCTCATCTCTAATTCCCATCCCCTTAAGTGCATGATAGAATATAATATTAACAGAACTCCCTGTATCAACCAAAAATTCGGTTTAATTTCCATTTTTCTTCAGCTTTCTTATCTTCTAGCATGATTGGCAATGTGATCACCAATGGTGAAGTGTGGTTCAAGTCTTCATTTGGAATTTCTGCTCTTTGAAAATGTGATTTTCTGCTTTTCCCATTCTTCTAAAGTTGTCATCTTTTCTTCCTCCATGATCTTTCTTCCTCTACAATCTCGCTTGTATATTTTTCCCTTCATATTACTATGAAATTCCTCAATCATTGTCTCTGTGATCATATTACATTATTCTTTTTTGCCATCTCCATCTACTAACTTCATTTGATCTTCAAATTTTCCACAATTCCCTCAAATTTAGGCTACCACAATTCTCAAGTCCCTGTTTCTAGCGCCAATTATGTAGTTGCAGAATAACCTACAACTACACCCTCAATAGAATTAGTAAAAACTCAAGAAGTTCTTGATGATGAATAACAATTTTCTTATTAATGTTCTCAATTGATCACAAAGAAGTATCTAAATGGAATTAGAATAGTTACAACTTTCTCTATTCTCTTTCCTCAAATATTTTCTAACACTCACTAAAAGAACCTCCTAATTTTACATTTGAACTCCTATTTATAGTAAAATTTATACAGCTGTTCATGAGTTACAGTATCATAACTCATGCTCGCACAATTACTCCATCCTCGCAAAACTTCATATTTCTCCGCGCTTCTTCTATCATCGTATCATTTTATAACTCTTTTCTCCTGATACTCGTGAAATATTATCTTGCGATATTCAGTACCTACAGTCCTGGTTCAATTCTTCACCCATTGTTTCGGATTGGTTGGAACTGTCTACCTCAGAACTAGGAATATCAACAATATCCTCTTGGCTAATTCTAACTAGTCGATTTGTTTGGTCACGGAAGGTGACGATCATAGCCTAGCATACATACTAGTCACGTGACAGAGACAAGATTTAACAATCAAGAGAATCAAATTTCAGGGCAACAAAGTCCTGAGAATCAAAAGCTAGTCATATGAACTATGATATGCACACAGAACTATTATGTTGCACCGAATAGACAAGCAGCAACTGCACATAAATTTTATTGGGCTTGCATATAGGATCAATATGTTTCACAATTTAGATAGCCCAGAGAGCACAACATATTTAGCAGGTAAACCTGCTACTCATGCATCACAAATTCATGCACAAAGGTACCAGGGCAACTAGTTCAATAAACAGTCATCGCATATTCTAGATCAATGCTTATGAATATGACAGTTAAATTTAGATATTCACAATCACTTAGTACAGCTAATAGCAAACTCATCTAACCAAAGAATACTCAATTCTCATATGTTCAAAAGCTAGTTCTCAGAATTTGTATACTGATTCAAATTGTTTCAGGGATAAACACAAGTTCTGTCCAGATTACGAGGTGCATACATACATGTAGGACCAGAATATCGATACAATGCTATTCCTGCAATATTAACAACGCTTCTGCGAGCATCACTACCAATTCTTTAACAACGCCTCACGAGCGTCACAAAATACTCAAAAGAAACTGACGATGAAAGAAGTAAAAGAAGAGTACGATGATCTTGCGATGGTCATCGTTTTTGCGATAAAGAATATTATAGTAATTGCGATGAGATCGCAGAATAGATCCGAAATAGGAGAAAAACTTAGCTATCATCCATTATGTAAATCCCTATATAAAGGGTTCAATAGATCCAGAAAAGGATGAGGTATTTTTGAGAATTGAAAGAGTCTTGAAGAGAGAGAAACTCCAAGAGAATATTTGTAATCTTGATTTCTCCCAATTCTGTAAACATTTCTGAGATTTGAATAGTAAAGTGTCGTTTAAATCTTTGAAGTTTAATTGATTTCCAATAGATTTCTATAGAATCTTAACAAGGGTGTAGTGTGGGAATTCCTGCAACTACATTTTGGCGCTAGAAACAGGGAGAATCAAGCTAAGAAATCTCTAATTACAACTTGAAAATTTGAAGAAATTGTTAGAATTGAAGAAATGGCTAGAAGAAGAATAAACACATCAGAACCACCAACAACTGTGAGGAGAAGTAAAAGACTTGCAGGTGAAGGAACAGGTGAATTAGAAGAATCTTTAAGGATAAGATCAGGAAGAAATAGAACAAGAAATGAAGCAGAAAGCTCAATTCAACAGCCGAATCAACAAGAACAAATGCAAGATAGGGATGTGGATTATGATAGAGTGAGTGTGCATACTTGGAGGTCAGATTCGATAGAAAAAGCAGAAAATCGACAATTGAGAAATGAAGAAGAAGGAGAAAGGAATCAAGAAATGGTTGGAGGATTAATTCATGAAGAACGTGAAATAGTAGATGATTTGAGACAAAGAATACAAGAAGAAAGAAGATTAGAGGCAGAAGAGCGTGCGAATTTAACAAGACAAAATCATGAGCTAAGAATGGAGAATTTGAGGTTACAAATAAGGAGATCAAGAAGTACTGTTAGATCAAATTCAAGATCATTCAGAGAAGAACCAAGGCAAAATTCCCCTATAAGAAATGTTAGAGAAAATACTCGAGGAGAAGTGCAAAATAGAGAAGAAGAGATAATTGGTGATCGCTATAATCCGCGCGACAATAGAAATCAAGAGGGAAGAAACAATCAAATTGAAGAAGAAAATTCCGAAGAAGGTAGGAGTATATTACATGGGCGAGAGAATCAAATGATGATTGAAGAAGAAATTGAGAATTATTACGTTGAACAAGCATGTCTAGCTCGCGAGAGAGAAAGATTAAGAGAAGAAGTAGAAGAACATGAATTTCGAGAAGCAGTGCGACAAAATAATCATGAAAATCGAGAAAGGAGACTACGCAAAATCGCTACAATGGTAATATTCAGGAGGAATATGATAGGATACAGAGGATAATAGAGATACAACGAAGAGAAATAAGGAGAAATGAAGAAATTCGCAAAGAAGAAGATAGGAAGTTACGATATCAAGAGGAAGATGAAAGAGAAAATCGCAGAGAAAGACGAAATGATGATGAAGAAGAAGATACACAAAATCTCGCAAGACAAGAAAGGCAAGAACGCAGAAGAAGGGAAACAGCATTAAAAAGGCCAATGGAACAAAACTCAGCTGAGAATGAACAAATATTGAGAGAATTAGGCAAATACGAGGAATGATAAACAATAGAAGAGAAGGAGGTAGAAGGCAACTTGATGAAGCTATTGAAGAAGCTGCGAGAACTCCATTTACCCAAGAAGTACAGTTAAGAGGGATACCTCCAAAATGCAATTTACCAGCATTAACCTGCATTTTTGATGGAACTACTTGTGATGTTCAACACGTCAAAGCTTATGTTATATGTATGCTACAGTGGGAGAATCATGATGTTGTGCTATGCAAATATTTTGAATCCAGCTTAACTGTCGAGGCATTGAAATGGTTTTAAGAATTACCAAAAAATACCATAACTTCTTTTGATCATTTACAAGCTACATTTTTGGGAGCGTATATTAGCAACAATTCATCGCGGCCGGGTATTGAAGATGTGTTTGGGTTAAAACAAAGAGTTGGCGAGAGTCTGAAACATTTAACCATAAGATGGAAGACAATGTGCAGTGAGATGGAAGGAAGAGTTGACGAGAGATATCTTATCTTGTCTTTTATCAATGCAATGTTCGCGACCAATCTACTGTACATACAAATTTTCAGAGTCAAGAATACAATCACTATGACTGAACTGCGAGAACTACAGGAAGAATACATTGCTTTGGAGGAGAAACAAAATGAGATGGAATCATACCCAATCGCGAACACCAGCTCGCTAACGGCAAGTGGAAGTTTGCTTCCTAAAATGATAAATAATGTGGCGAGCACCTCGCAGCCACAACAAGAGAAGGTGGTAAGTGAAAACCAACAAAAATTGGTAGCAATGGGCAGTCGAGATCAAGAAGAATATGAAAGGGAGAAGAATTATTACAATCGCGGTGGAAATAATAAGATTCAAAGACTTGATCAGCCGCAAGAAACTTATGGCGGACAAAGGCAGAATAACTTTAGAGGGCAAGGAAATCAAAATATAATATGGGAAGAAATTAAGATGCCACCTCTTAATGCTAGTATATAAAAAATTTGGGAAGCTATCATTTTAATGGAAAATATACCATCCCCATGGAACATGGGAAAAGAACCACATACTAACAATCGCAGTCAAGAATTTTGTCCTTACCATCATTTTCATGGACACACAGTAAATGACTGCTGGAATATAAAGAGAATAATTTTAAGGATGATCGAACAAGGAAAGCTAAATCACTTTTTAGTAGGACATCCACAATCTCAGCGATTGCCTCCAGCACCAGAAACTCGCAGAGTGAATGCTGTAAAAGGAGCAGAAACATTCGTGATAGAAGTTGGGGCTAAAGCAAAGAATTTGTTTTGTAATTCCATTGTACATTCATACAGAACTGTAGAAGATTTCCATGATAATGTTTTAAGCAGAGTCTTCGCGAAAAATACAAATGGAAGAGATATAATGAATATTGCGAGAGCCTCGCCATTAGAAGAATGGCAAAAACAAACTATATCTTTCAGTGCACAAGATGTACCAGGGCTTGGAGAGCAGCATGATAACCCGTTGGTAGTAAGGCTAGAGATAAACCCAAAGCAAATACAAGAAGAATATGATGGTAAAATTGAAGACTCTTGGGCCATCAACATAGTCTAAATAGACACTGGGAGTTCAGTTGATATCTTATTCTATCATACCTATAGAACCATGGGCGGAAGAGATGAAGATTTTATACCATCAACATATAAAATCTATGGATTTAACGGTACAGCTAACAAACCAAAGGGGTAAATTGAAATGCAGATACCGTTGAAAGGAATATCTTCAAAAATCTTATTATGTGTTGTGAACATCGAATCACCTTATAATGCTTTGATAGGACGACCTTGGTTACACGAGATATTGGGTGTAGCGTCTACTTATCACAAGTGTATCAAGTTTCCTCATCTTAAAGGTGTTGGAATTATTAAAGGAGATTGGGGAGAAAGCAAGAAATGTTATGAAATTGATATGAAGTTTTGCGAAGAAAGAGCTGAGAAGAATAGCAATTGGAAGTACAAAATCAAACAACAACAGAGATATGAAAGGTTAATTATTGATACAATAGAGCGGAAAGAGGATGTGAAAACTGATAGCGAGCATCTCGCAGAAAAAGGAACAACATCCAAACGTAGTAGAAAAACAGAATCAGAAAATAGTAAGTAGAGAGGTAAAATGATGAACTTTAGAGAACTCTATGAATGATTTGTTTGAAGAATATGTAATTGAACAGAATATTCTTGTTGAAAGAATCGCAAGATTTTACAAAAAGAAAGAAGATCAAAGTTATGAAATTCTATTAGAGTTACAATACTCGCGAGAAGCGCGAATAAAATTTCGCAGAGATTAAAGAATGGGACGAACCTTTATGGCGTGCGCCCTAGTTCGCGAATAAAATTTCGCAAGAGGCAAATGTAAGACCTAATAGCACGTCATAGGAGGGGGTATCTCTTGACATGATTCTGGGGTAAGGTTATACCGCTGCTGGATCCTGAGTCATGCAGATATTGGGGTTAAAGAAAACCCATCCGGGAGAGAGATCTTGGATTTCCAACTATATATGGTTATACCCTAGTTGGACGACCAAGAATCTCTTCCAAGAAGTGCAAAGTATGACCAAGGCGCCGAGGTACGCGGTTGAACCAAGGGTGCCAAGGGTGTACGAAACTCCCTTGCCATTCTTGGTAAGTCTTGGCTATGATGCACTTGGCCTGAAGAAAACCCCACTTAGGGTGCAGTCTTGTAACTATAAGCCATATAGGCATAAAGGACAATAGGCTGCAAAAACAGATGGTTATTGGTAAATCTGGATGGGAGGAGCAAGTCTTGTATGGCCGATTTTCCCTCCTTGAAGGGGAAACCAGGGGGAAGATAAGGGCGGCACCCTCCATTAGGGAGCTGATAAGTGTCTTAAGACGACAATGTCATGGGGATTTATGATCGCAAGAACATTTAGGCTTGTCATATTGTCGCGTGACGTAAATGATACAGAGGCAACAAGCCTAAATAGAAAAGTTAAGATGAGATCAATGGTTTTTACATGAAAGTGTAAAGACGTCCTGCGATTTCATCGCAAGACGGCAATGTCATGAGGCTTTGATCCCTCCAGGGAGATTAGACTTGTCATATTGTCGCAATACAATCAAAAGAATACAGATAAGGCAATATCAATGGGTCAATACATGCAAATGTATAGACGTCATGCGATTTTGTCGCAGAAACAAAGGGCGTGGCAAAATAAGACCTTTAATTAGGAAGGCGTAATAAGACCACAAGATTACTGTGATAATACTCGCAAATCTTATGAGAATTGCGATTTCACGCAGTTATTGCTGATAATAGAATCGCCAATATTAAGGCAAATTTTATTTACCACTAATATCTAAATCTTTAATCAATTTTTATATTGCAGATGAATAATAGAGGCAAGTATGGGAATGCATGAGAACGATGAAATTATTATTCATCTATCATATGAAAATTGCATAGATAAATGCACGGAAGATAATTAAAGAATAATAATTATATTGATTGATTGACTTGCAGAAAAAGAGCTTTTTTCTAATTCATACAGGTAGAAGCAAAAGAAAATTCTAGGAACTTGGAGAAAAACTCACAGAAATGTTACAGGAAGAAGAAAATAAATATACAAGGAAGATAGAGGGAAAAACAAGAACTAGCTAGATCCATCGCCATCCTCTTTATCAAATTTCTCTTCATCGCCAGATTTTTCCCTTTCATCATTATCATCACTATCTTCATTCTTATCAGATTCTTCTCCTCCACCAGATTTCTCTCCTTCGTCAGTATCATTATAATTATCATCCTCATCAGAATCCTCAGCTTCACTATCAGAGATATTAAGATTTGGGATTATTGCGGGGATTTCCTTTGCAAGATCAAGATATATAGAAGGAGAAATTCCATGATCATCGCAGACCAACTTAACGGAATCATTACGAACAACAATGAGAGATCTATTGAAATTCGCGGTGGTGATGTCAAACTGCTCTTTCAATCGTGAATATTTATTATTGCGAGCAGCAAGAGTATTTGCGAGCTGATTCTTCTCATTTTCAAGTACCCCAATTCTTTCAAGATATCCTTTTTCAGCTCCTGCGAGAATATATGACAACAAGTTAGAAATTCTATAAAGAATAGTAATAAAAACAGGAAAATAGCGAGAAGAAGAACATCAAACAACCTTCTCTTTTAGAAATCATATCTCTAATTAAGGCCGCATGTTCAACTTGAAGGCTAACATTTACACCTAAGTCATTCCTGGCATTGTCAAGAACCTTCGTATCCCAAGCAAACTCATCATCGTTATTAATAAGGAGACGAGATCGAACTTGAGTCTCCCTCGCAAGAAGATCTTCATTCTCGCGGATAAGTTTATCTCTGTCCATTTGAACGTCAAGGAGAGTTTTATGAAAGTCTGCTAGGGTCTTGGATCCCTTCGTGATAGCAAGATCTTTCTCGTCAATAAGATCGTTATTTTTCTGTCTTAATCTATCTATTTCTTTCTTTGAATCAAGATAAAAGCGCTTATATTTGTCAGTCAAACCTAAATTGAATCTGTGTTTAATTTTTAAGAGATTAAGTTTGGATCTAAGTTCATCTATGGAAAGGGATTTAATCTTATCATCAGAGAAATTACTTAAAGAATTATTAAGACAGGCAAGAAGAGTATGATCATCTACAGGTTTAGGGAAAGATTGAAAGAGTATAGCCTCGTCAGTAAGACCATAAATATCTGCAAGTTAAAAGTGGTCGCTTGAATAAGCTGCGATAGAGTAAAAATAATTAAGAGAGAAAGGAAATTAGTCATACCATATAGTTGTTGGTTAGCTCTATCCAGATCAGAAATCTTTTGCTTATCAAGTGAAGCTTCAGTCTCCAAAAATTTATTCTTCTTGCGAAGCTCAATAACTTCAGATTCTAATTTCTCTTTATCTTGGCGAGGTTTAACAGCTTTCTCTTCAGCATTGACACATCTTTTATCTAAACCTGCGAAAGAAAATTATAAATTAAGATTTACCGATGGAGAAAGTATATAAACAAACTGAAAGAAATGAAAACATACCAAGGCACCAAGAGAATTCAAGAGACTGGGAATTAGCGACCTTGAGATTCCTTGGAGAGAATCATTATCCACCAGAATAGGGGCATCACAAACTTTAGTGAGAGCTTGGGATGTTTTGTCAATAACTTCATCCTCGTCATTACAAGTTCTACTGTGGGAAATATCGCTGAAAATTCTGGATAAATGAGTCATTGAAGAATCAGAATCAGAAGATTTTTTTATTGAAGGAAAACCGCTAACATTAAAATCCTCGTCATTATTATCCTTATTAAGATCAACACTTGTATTTTCTGGAATTAGTTGAGGAACTGAAGTAGAAGAAGATTGAGTTTTCCTTTTTTTTTATGGAGGATTGCTAGATTCTTCATTGCGAGGGGCAGAAGGCTTTCCCCTGGGAGGAGCAGTAGGTTTCTCCTTTGACAGATTTCTTCTCTTTTAAAGATCTCTCCTTGGTTTTTGCGGGTATTAATGGTTCTAAATCTTCGGTTTCCTGCGAGCACAGATGAAGATAAGAAATAGGGGCAACAATATATTGTTAAAATTTATGAATAGATATTTCTTACTTCATCCGTGAAAGATTTCAGAGCCAAGAAAGTGTTGGGTTTCCTAAGAGCTTGATAGCTGAGTTTCATTCTATCAATCTGAGAAAAAATCAAAATAGTTAGCGAGAATATAAAGAAGACAGTAAATGATAATAATGTAAAAAGTTGAGAGAATATACTTCTTTAGATCTCTCAGGCAAATTAAAGACCCAAGGTTGATATTCTGCAAGACTCGCGGGAAGTTCGCGAGAACCAGAAATATAAGGACCTTCGAGACACAACGGAAAGATAAACCACTTATCATCGCTAGAATGGCGAGGTCCATGGTTAGTTTTCGTATGAAAATCAATATCTAGCATGAGAGCTTCATCGACAGTGAGTTTCTTCAGGCGAACACCCCAGCAGGTGCTATCCCTCTTCATAGGGAGTATCTTGTAATTTTTGAAAAAAATTTCTACAGTATAATCTGCAGAGTTAATTGGAATATGTTTGTAAAGAGGATTTTGAGCATCTTTAGAATAGCGCGATCCTTTGCCATCACCACGAGAAGCATATTCAAGTAGCAACCTAATGCAATCTCCACCTAGTTGATATATTGCTCGCGAGAACCTCTCGTCAGATATTATTTGGTAGAATAATGGAAGTTCTGGGTCATAGAGAGTAAGGGGAAGACCAGCTTCAAGTTTTCCTAGCGATACTATGATTTTTTCACGAGAACATTGATCATCAGTAAATAATTTAAGAGAAAATTCATATCTAGAATCCTGATCTGGAATTAAAGACAAGTTAAAACCTTTGATTCTGAGTTTCTCGCGCATTTCATTAAAGGCCTTCAAGTTTTTAGTACCAGCAGCAACCATTTTTAAGTATGGGAATAAAAGAAAAGGTTGAAAAGAAGAAAGAAATTACAGCAGTAACAGAAGCGCAATTCGCGGAAGAACAGTAAAATTTGCAGAGAGGGAACGGAGAGAAAAAAGAAGAAAGTAAAAGGGAAAAAAGAAAGGAATGAGAAGAGTATTTATAGAAGAAGAAATTTCTCGAAGAAGATGAAGGCAATTAATGCAAAGAAAAGACGTGGGTGGTCAGATCGCATCGGTTAGAGGAGACGTGTCAAAAATTTATTGGAAGAAAGAATTCGTGAAAATAGATGGCGAAGGACATAAGAAACGTGTCAGAACGGGGAAATTTGAAAAGATAAGCAGTTATGGCATTTTAAATTCTCATGATCTTCTCTTATTCGAAGAAAAGACATGAGAAGAGGCAAGATGTAGGACCAAAATATCGCTACAATGCTATTTCTGCGATATTAACAATGCTTCTGCGAGCATCACTACCAATTCTTTAACAACGCCTCACGAGCGTCACATAATACTCAAAAGAAACTGACGATGAAAGAAGTAAAAGAAGAATATAATGATCTTGCGATGGTCATCGTTCTTGCGATAAAGAATATTATAGTAATTGCGATGAGATCGCAGAATAGATCCGAAATAGGAGGAAAACTTAGCTGTCATCCATTATGTAAATCCCTATATAAAGGGCTCGATAGATCCAGAAAAGGATGAGGTATTTTTGAGAATTGAAAGAGTCTTGAAGAGAGAGAAACTCCAAGAGAATATTTGTAATCTTGATTTCTCCCAATTCTGTAAACATTTCTGAGATTTGAATAGTAAAGTGTCGTTTAAATCTTTGAAGTTTAATTGATTTCCAATAGATTTCTATAGAATCTTAACAAGGGTGTAGTGTGGGAATTCCTGCAACTACAAGACATAAGCCCAGTAAAGTGAAGTATCAATTTTAGTGAGCAGTGATTTTACTCAACTACGTGTGAAGTACTAGCTCAACAAGCATTCATGGCTGTCAATCAATGCTGAGCATAAGTCAACCTGTTTTGGCTATCAGATAACTTAAGCAATGCATAACTTAGGGAAATAGGGAATTATTCGCCTAGATGTAAAAACTATGCAAGCATACATACAATTATCAACGGTCCCTATCTTGAGATATGATAATTCCAGCAAGTCAAAATGTCACTCAGATATATGTTGCATGGTTTGGGAAATATTTAGTCAAGCAGCTAGGTTATCAGGCGAACATGGGGTATCATTCATGCATACATAAAGTATAATGAGGTTCGAAAATGACACCAACCGGGTTTCGCCACAATAACAATTATATTTTGTTCCTTTTTCTCCTTCTTTCCCTTGGTTTGTACATACATGTCACAGGTACCTGTTTGCTCAAGAGAGGATGTCAATACTCAAATATGTGCAGGTAGCACAGTGAAACAATGAAATATTCAAAAGTAAATAGAACAGGGGTGCTATGCAGAATGCTGGGGTGGAATTTATACAGGGTGACAGTGACAATGAACTACTTTATACAGCTATAGTATTGTGTAAGTGGTAACTGAATGCATAGTACAACTGGATGATGCAAAGTAAACTGACCAAAAGAAAAAAAGATACAGATTAACAGATTTTCACTAGTTATAAATTGGGATTATGACTAGATGCAAATGCAAAATAACAGGGTGCAGCTTTATGTAGACAAATGAATTATGATGGACAAGGGTTGAAATTTATTCTAGACTAGATGTAAGCTATGCCAACACAATACAATAGCAGAGCAACACCTTCAGGGGATTTTAGCAATAACTAATTTACTGATGATATTTTACAACCTAAGCTACAGCATGTAAGGACCAATGAACTGAGGGAGAAAACAAAAGAACAAATTACAAAGATACTAACGAGATTATGATGCAAGTAACTTAAATGACACGAAATTAGCAATTATAGCTAACACTAAGGAGATGGAAATTATACACAAATGGATTGAATAACTAAGTTATAACAACAAGAAAATAGAAAATTTAAGCACATATATACATAACAAAACTAAGAATCAGTAAAGCTAACTATAGATTCAACTACACCGCTACCGAGTCCCCGGCAGCGGCACCAAAAACTTGGTAGGACTTAGAAAGATACCTATAATGACTGCAAGTGCACAGTGACAATTGTGTAAGGTACAAATACAGGTCAATCCCACGGAGAATCGGAGGGCATAAATTTGAAGTTAAAGTCTTCCTATACTGATTCGAACAAGAGTTACAAAACGATTTTGGTTGTGTCGATACGGCAAATATATTTGATAGTAACAGAAATGGTAAAGCAAGATGCATGGCAAGATGTAAATAGAACAAGTGATGATGAGGGTACTAGGGCGGTTGAGTCCACCACTTACTTACACTATTTATTCTCCTAATGACACTAACCTTGTCCTTATAACTTATAACAGGGGGGATGTCAATCTTCTATATATCTAAGGTGACTATAGTGTGAATAATCCAATCGCAACTAAGATATCTTCCCTAAGCATTAACTGTCTGTTTAAGGCACATTTAATCAAAATGTCAATATATGTGATGAAGCATGAGCTGCAGTTCTACAACACAATATAATTCTAACTACAATGGATGCATGACATATACTGTGAAAGTAAAGTGTTGAAGCCCCTAAGATGGAATTATAATCTAATTCATTTAAGCACAACAATATTATTATCAAGAGTAAAAATAACAAGGCGTAAGTTAGGGATTCATCTCAACCCCAACAGAGTAATTTAGAACATGGTGAACAAAATATAAATAATGTTTTTAAACTAGACGATTGATCCGGCTAGACATGATGATTTGATACAGAGAAACAAGCCCATATTTATACACACTTCCTCTCAATCCTTTTTCAATTTGACAATTAATAAGAACCCAACTCACCAACAATACTCCACTGACTTGCTCTGCAACTTCATTGAATCGATGTCCCCCCACCCCATTGTACAACAAACCCTAACTCTACCTATCTAAATCTTATCTTCTAGGGTTACTGTTCTTGATAAGAATAGAGATAAGATAGAGAGAGATGGGGAATTAGGAGTTAATGATGGTGAAGTTGTTCTCAGTGTACGGAGGATAAGGGGTAATGTAGGTGCTGGAACTGTAAATGGAAGTGGAGGAGAAATGAACGTGGTGATAGTTATATTCGACGGGGGTAGAAAAGAATAGGAGACTTGGGTGTTGATCAGTTGTATCGGGTTCGATGGTCTGTTGTAAGAGTTGTCGTTTAGATGATAAGCAGTTGTATCAAATCCGACGGCTCAGGTAGGGAAATAGGTTTAGATCTTGGGTTTGGATTTTTGGGTTCTCTACCAAGCCCACTGCTAGCTTTATACTTTACAGGTGGCTTGAGGAGTGAGAGCAAATGGATTGTGGAGGGTATTTACTTGATGTTTCTTCGTGCTTCGTGGACTTCCCGCGGGAGCTTTGCGTTGTCTCTCTTCCGAAGTCGCTAGTGTTGATGGTGGTTTTTAGTTCAGGACTAAATTTGTAAAAGTCTATCTATCTGACCTGGCATTAGATGTAGTATACATTGATATGTCTATATTCCGCAAGGAATTTGGTGAATATATCCAAATCTTATAAGTGCCTATGTCTCTCTTCATATTATATTAAACTCAAGCTCCTAGATGAATTTTCCACTAGTATAGAGCCTAATGAGTGTATAAGCTCCTAACAGCATTACTCACAAATGCCGGAGCCTACTGAGTAATTTTCTTGTGCTTATGTTCCCTAGCAGAAACCTTAATTAATATTGGTATAGCATGACAGATTTGTGTTCACTCGCAGCAGAGTAGCACGGACCTCCAAGTACCAAGGCTATGGCCCTTGCACAAAATACTTAGTCAGAAAGCAAAGAATAAACAGAGCCGCGGAGTAGGATCAACAACGAGGGAAGGGTGGAAATGCCATAAGCTATCCGATGCCACTTGTCCACGCCCCATGCTATCTAACCGGCCCTTATTCCTTTGTCGACCAATCAGGTCGCTTTAAACCTACCACACTCCCAATGAGTTATGGGTGGGCCCATATTTTCCTGCCCTATTCTATATCGACCAACCGGGCCGCATTAAACCTACCACGTGCACCGAAATTGTGGCCACACTCATCCTTGGCCAGCCTCCTCTTTTTTGACCAATCAGGTTGCTCTAAACCTGCCACAATATTAAAAGAGGTGGAATTGCGTCAAGTGGTCACCATGCAAAATTGGCTTCCCAAAGATTGTACAAACAACTGGGAATGTTTGGTAAAAAAATTTAGTATGATCTACATGCCAAAAGTTTCGTATGGATGTCTAGCATAATATACTAAAAATTCAAATCAATCGGAGTAACAAGATAAAAGATACAACATAAAAGGCGAGCTAGGTCATGGATGAAAACTGACAGAATCTCTCCTGAATTCTTCCTAAGTTTTGCTGTCGGGATGTTTTCACCTCCTAAACAAGATCAAAACCTAAATATTCTTGAGTGGGGAGATAGGAAATTCTTTTTTGATCAGAATGGAAGGGCGGCCCGTCACATGCAGCATGCCTTATGCGCTAATTATGGTTTCGGCATGTCAAACCCTAATTTAGGTAAAGTTGCTACACCAACCAGGACAAATAATGTTCCACTGAGCATTGGGATCAATATGGCTACCAGAATTGATGTTGCCACATCATATTTGAGTTTAAAATCACTCTTTCATCACTAAATCATTCCCACTTCCTACGAGACCAAGGTACGTTTTATTATGACTTGTATAAATAGGTTTCACCTATTTCCACCAAACGAAAAAGTTTGGTCAGCAACAACAAAGTATCCAGAAATCACCAAAGAACTGATAGCTTTTCATTCTATAAGCCAGATCCATTTTCCGATACAATTCATAAAACAACCACACCTTCAGAATTAACCATTCCGGTCTCAACACTTTCTTCGCTTCCACTTCCTAAGACCGGCCCTTCTCCTTCACTTTGTGACCGAAGCAATCCTGGAACGGCCGTTTCTTGGTTTAGTCCATAATTGTACAGATTGATCTCTTGAATAAAAATTACTCACGTGCAGTGCATTATTAAGGGTCTAGACTTGTTTCTCATCCACACACCCAAATTTACCAAAAATATCAGAAACAATTTTCACCCACAAACAACTAGTCATCATTCCTCTGCTTTTTTGGCTTCTCATTCATCCAAGCTTTATTTAGTTCCTAAAAACATAAAATTAATTAGTACAAGTATTTATTCTTGAAAGCCATGAACATACAGAATTTGGGATAATATATGATTTTAAAGCACAAAAGATGAGATAATTGCCAATAAAAAGGTGTAGAAATATGCAATATTTGGCACTCATCACTGGCTGAGCTCAAAGGCGGTCGGGGGTGATTGATGGAGATGGGATGGTTGTCCTGCAAAAGTTGGACATAATAATAAAGTGAAGTGAAGGTGGTGTTTGGTTCTGTTCGAATAGGTAAGAAATGGTAGGTGCTAGGGTGTTGGGAAGGTGTAGCAAATATGATGTATCATGAAGAGATGCCGTTGGATGCTTAGCATCTATATAAAATCTGACGGATCAAGATGGAAATGGGTTTAGGTATTAGATCTTGGGTTTTAACTCTTGGCCCATGTATTTTTCAAAGATAACATCCCAAGCCCACACCTAGTTTTGGGTCTTGCAAACAACATTCTTCACTTGCGGATAAGGTGCAAACAATATTCTTCACTGCATTCTAGCGGGAGCTTTGTTGTCTTTCTTTCATTGTCACCAATTCTCTGCTACTTTTGGCTTCTCAATTCATCCAAGCTTTATATAGTACCTAATAACAAAAAGTTAATTAGTAAAAGTATTTATTCTTGAAAAAAATGACAATACAGAATTTGGGATAATATATGATTTTAAAGCACAAAAGATGATTTAATTGCCAATGAAAAGGTGTAGAAATATGTAATATTTGGCACTCATCAAACACTTAACCAACATTGGATTATAAACATGTTATACACTCTTGTATATGTGTGATCCATGTCCGGGAACCATAGTATGCATACATGTATGCGTACCTGTTGGTTTGAGAAGTTCGAGAACCTAAGTGCGCGTACCCGTACGCATACCGGCGTAGGTTTATGTCCGGAATTTTTTGTTGGGTTTAGAGGTATATGCGTACCCATTCGCATACTGGCGAAATCCAAACTTGGTCTGGCTATTTCAAGTATGTGTACCCATTTGCATACTTGAATGGTTAAAGTTCTAAAATCATTTTTGTTATGAACAAATACATTTATATATTAAGGAATGCATTCTTTACAAATCGTGGCTATAATGTTCATGATTAATTCGAGTGAATCAAACCAATTTGATTCAGTTGCATTCTTGTATACTTCTATGAGAATATATCAATTGAACAACTCTTTAACTAGTTTCATTTGAGTCATTTTAACTAGTTATGGTTAAGATGAATAAGGTTGATATGAGAGTGTTCATATAGATAAACTCAGTTAACTACTATGGAGCCAACATGGTGTACACATTTAGGTACGATTACATAAACCTAAATGAGGGTACATTTCATTTGTGTATAACAATCTAAGTTCGATCTAACTATTGAAAGATATTAGCTTGACTCTAATCAGGATTTCATCTAATGGTGAATATTGAATGCTTTGTTACCAAGGTAACTTAGATTGCAAACCCTGATTTGTAAACTATATATAAACTATATAAAGGAGAACTCTAGCAACTTGGAAACCTAATCCTCACACCTCCTATGTGCTACTAGTTGCATAAGCTGGAATCGATTCTCCTTTAACCTTAGGTTTTTCACGAAACCCTGTAGGTTAACGACTTAAAGACTTCATTGGGATTGTGAAGCCAGGCCCAACTATTTTCTCTGTAGTTATGTGTTCTGATCTTACTTTTACTATCGAGATTGAGTACTATCTTTGATAAGATTTTCTTGAGATTTATCTCCGATAGGTAAGACTGAAAAATAGTCACAAACATCTTTGTCTCATCGTTTGTGATTCCACAATATCTTGTTTCGTAAATCGATTGGGATTATTGTGAGGTGATTGATATTTCCAGGCTGTTCTTCGGGAATATAAGTGCGGTATATCAATTGGTTCTTGTCAACCTTTATTTATAAAAAGACGCAACAAAACTCGTAGTTATTTCAGTGGTAGACAAATTTATTTATTCCAATAGACTTTTCTGTGTGAGACAGATTTGTTTATCAAGTCTTCGACTTTGGGTCGTAGAAATTCTTGGTTGTGGGTGAGATCAACTAAGGGAATCAAGTGTGTAGTATCCTCTTGGTATCAGAGGCGTAAGGAACACGGCTGTACCTTGAATCAATGTGAGATTGATTAGGGTTCAACTACATTCCAATATGAAGTTCATTGGTAGTAGGCTAGTGTCTATAGCGGCTTAATACATTGTGGTGTTCAAAACTGGAATAGGTCTCGGTGTTTTTTTGCATTTGTGGTTTCCTCGTTAACAAAACTTCTGATGTCTGTGTTATATTTTTTTCGCATTATATTCTGTTATATAATTGAAATATCACAGGTTGTGCGTTGAATCGATCAATTGGGAAATCCAACCTTTGGTTGTTGATTGAAATTGATTGATCCTTGAAAATTGGTCTTTGGTACCATTCAACTTATTTCTCTTATATTCAACCGGGATCGCAAATTCCTATTTGCTGATTGCAGATTGAATTAAGAGATAGAGATATAAAACTCTTTGATATACTTTTCTCTAGATTGAGTCTGATTGTCTAGTTGTTTCTCTTGAAAGTATATTAGAGTTTATCTTTTTTTTCTTTTCTAAATCATGAATTATATTACTCAAAAAGATTTAATACAAAAGGAACAAGGGGATAACAAATTAGGCCCATCGAAACAAAAGAGCCAAACCAGGCCCAGAAAAAAAAAACAACTAAAACGCCCAATTACAATCAAGTAAATCTGAAATATACATCTTCTTCATTCTCAAACCTCCCTAAAAACTGAGGTTTTGTATCATAATAGAGAACAACTCCTCTACTTAAGCCTACCCCCTTCTTTGCCATTGTATCCGCTGAGAGGGTTATCTCTCTATAAGCATGCCTGAGCTCAATTGAAGGAATTAAGCAAGATATTCTTTCCCATCTGCTCTGCACAATCCTAGGGACCATGTTACTTGAAAAGGCAAATAGTACTAATTTTGAGTCCAGCTGAAAGCAAACTCCCCTAAGTTGCTTACAAACAGCCCATTCTCCAGCTACAATCAATGCCATAACTTCTGCCAAATAGTTGGTTACCACCCCCAAACCACCAGAAGCAGCACCAATGCAATCAACTGAACCTACTCTTGCAACAAAACCAAAGCCAGCAGCACCTGGATTACCCTTTGAAGCTCCATCACAGCAGATTAAGACTTGATTAGCTAAGGGAAGCCTGAAATAACATTGAATAACCCTGGTAGATTTGGTTTTAATCCCTGAGATACCAAAAAACAATAGAATATGCAGGTCATACATGTTTCCCCACATTTCACCTTTTATTCTCACTCTACCCTCCTTTGCAACTTTCATAATTCTGTGCTTAAATTTTTCCACATCAGGTTTGGAAGCATTATAAATAACAGAATTTCTTGTGAGCCAAAGTTCCACCATAGTATTAAAATCACAAATGTACCACACCTCTTTAATAGCAAAACTGTTTCCTTTAGAAAGCTCCAACACCTCAGCAAAGGACTTTGGACTGGAGCAATTAAAGATTCCACATAGCCAAAACCAAATCTTTTCACTAAAAACACAGGTCCAAAGAATGTTATCCATTGTATCTTGGCCATCACCACAAAGATAACATTTAGACACAGTTGAGAAACCCTTTTTTCTGACTGATTCCTCAGTAGCACAAGCACCTCTCAAAATCTTCTAGAGGTTACAAGAAGTGTAAGGGTGAATATAAGGGTGCCATACCTGTTTAGCCAAACTAACTTTACCATATTTCTTCCTTATCATTTGAGCTGCACCAGCCACAGAGAAAGTACCAGTCATATCACTCTTCCAGATTTTCTTATCTTTACCTTGCTGCAGAATTGGTAGATCATTTTCATTGAAAAACTTTAGTAAAGTTCTTGAAACTTACCATTTGCCATTATGTATCAATATTGGAGTTTGTCTATTCAGATTGCCAAATAAAATATTGGGTGTGGTTGTTAGACCCCCGCTTTTTCAATTGGTATTAGAGCGGGCGAACACATTAAAGACCTTATAAGTCTGTGTTTGTAGCAATCTGATTTTTGTGGACCTGCGAAGTATCTCACAAAATACGTACATAGAGATGTCTTCCAAAGTTTCTGATCATGCCAAAAATATTAGGTTTTCCTCAAAGGATAACTCCTTAGCATATTCTTCCGAATCCCGAGGGAAAAACAAAGAATTTGACATCGTGTCATAATCAAAAATGGAATTCACCAGATCATTAAAAAAATCTGCTGATATCATTGACTTTCAAGATTCTAAAATCAAGACTCTTGAAGAAAATAATGATCATCTCATTGATGAATTCGAGAAATCTCTTGAAAGGGAACGTGAACTCTATTGCTTTATTAAATCTCTTTCTAACAATACCGAAAATTGGTTCAAGAAACTAATCTACAACGTGAAAAGATTAGTATACTTGAAGATACTGTTAGAAAGAACTCAATAAGAGAATAACGTTTAATCAAGGCTCATTCATCAGAAATAAACAATCATCATGTTAAAAAAGAGAAACTTGTTGCGTCTCTTCGATGTGCCCAAGAACAATGTAACAACTTGAAAAAGGAAAAATCTGTTTTGATGAGTAAGTCATCCTCTGTACCTTCTTCTGATACTCACAAGGTTTTACCCAGCGTAAAGAAAATTCCCTCCAAGGAATTTCCCACTGTGAATCACTTGCAAAATTCGCATGTGCCGGAAAAGGTTATGAGTCAAGGAAACTATGTTTCTAATCCACGATGTTGTTCCTTCTATGGAAAAAATAATCACCTGCTCTTCATTGTTTTGCTAGAAAGAAATAAATCTCAGATCTTCATAATTTGTTTCTTTCTACTGTCAGTGGAGTAAATCGTCTGACGACATCTACAATGAATATCCTTCCCACATAAAACCATAATTATTATAAGAATGATCTCTTTTAAAGAAATCATTACAGGTTGCAAGTTCCTCTTAATGGTATAAACTCTTGTGCCACTAATGAACGCTTTCATTGTAATTATAGGACCAAATGATATACGCATTTATGTGTCTATTTTGATCTCTATTATGTGTATTTTTAGTGCTCGATTTTGTACTTATTTGATTATTTTATGTTTTTGTAGGTGTTTTTGGAGAAATAAGCTTTTGCGGCGAATATTGACTCGAAAATTGATGTTTGCACTCCCTAGAGAAAGTAGTGGTGGCACCCCCAGAAATGCGTTAAAGGCACCCTAGAATAGTGTTACTGGCACCCAAGAAGAATCACTAAAATCACCCAAATAATTAATATTTACACCCAGCTGATAATGGCACCCTTACTTTGGATACGGGTTGTCCATTCCTTTTCATTTCAAAAGAGAAAACTGGCGGGGAAAAGAGGCAGTTAATTACATATGTTTTGATCGGGTTTGGGCATGTTTGGGATAGATTTAAGCGTTGGGATTAGCTGGGATAAGCTTGTTAGGGATAAACACGCTTAGAATTGATGGTTGGATCAAGTGAATTGGGTCGTATCATCGAGTCTGGAAAGAACAGGGGAGGAGAAATATTTCCTGAGTATTTGATGTTCCGTGAAGATTATGGGAGAGTTTTTCTCTTGGATTTTGATTGGTTTCGAGTTGTCGTGTTCAAACAGGGATGTTTCACGTAAAAAGGGAAGGAAATATTTGTTATTCGATTACACTGGGAAGGTGAGGTATTCACGAGACTTTTGGATTTAATTTTGGAAGTAGTGTGTTATTTGGAAGAAGAAATATCCTCTTAGGATTTGGTCCTGTCAACAGAAGAGATGTTTGGGTTGGAAAAAAGGAATAGAATCTGTGTAAGAAAGTAAAGAAGAATCGGAAGAAATATTCATAACTTCCGGCAAAATTAAAGAAAAAATAAAGAAGAGATTAAGCCGGCACGTGAGGTATATATAGCCTAGGATTTATGCAGAAAAATCTGTCGAGAGTTAGGGGTAGTTTTAGAGCAAAAAAAATCATTGCAGAGTGATTAACGATAGCAGCAGGGAAAAGGAAGAAGAAGAGTTGCAGAAAACATATCATAAGTGTCATTCTCAAAAACCCTAAGCTTAAGAGCATATAGCTGCATAGAACAGTCGCAGTCAGTGTCTTATATTCAAATTGTTCTATAACAGTCCATTAGTAACTATTATCTTCAGTTTTGCAACAGTTTTAGTAACAGTGACTTCTGTGACGCCATTACAACGTTACAAATTCTTGTGTGTACTATTTCTTCAATAAAAACACCTTTTGAGCCATGAGTTATTATTTTGAGCGTGTTTTCACCATGAAAGATAAACCCCAACACTGGGACGACTTAGGAAGCTGTATTTCATCCATGTGGTAATTTAGTTAATTCTTTATTTACTTTTTGCATCGATTTTAATTGAATTAATATTTCGATTAATTACTTGTGACTTTGTTTGATGGAGCATGCTTATTCCTAGGGATTCTTGATGCGCCATGCTTATAATCTACAAGTGATTTTTATGGAATCTACTTTGGCAAAGAATAAAGTCAATATTTTTTTTGTTTTGAGCTATAATTGCCTAGGATTAATTTTTGAATCAATTGAATATTGAAAACAGTGAAATCCCGAGTCTCAGTCAATTCTTCATCTCGAAAACTTTTGTATATATTTTATTATTTTTATTTATTTAGTCTTAAAACCAATCTCATCAAGTCCGAGTGAACGACAACCTTTTTACCACTATATTATAACTCATCAACAAATCTGGAAAGTCTAAATCAAGAAGATGGAAGTATTTCAACTCTTCTCCTCTGGAACCAATCTCTAGAGGTCCCAGACTTAGTCCTCAGAAAAATCCTTCCAATGGATTTTTTAAAGGGTTTATGACTAAATCTTCTGGAATTAGTTATAATCAACGGAAAAAAGGGGATATACAATTCAGACGCATAAAAGATTTGTACAAATCTTCTCCCATAATTCATAGTGATAGCATGTCTCACTCCTTTAATTGATTCTAGGTAATATCATCCTTGTATCTATCTTGAGAGTTGCAAGGATGATGATTGAGGGAGTCTCAAAATTAGTTGTATGTTTTTATGCTTCTTTATGTTAATTTTATTCGATCCTTTTGATCATATCTCGAGCTATAATTTGAAGAGAAGTTTTCTAAATTATTGAGCCATGTTAACAAGTATTGTGTTTTCTATAGTTGGATTTTTTTTTCTAAATCCTTTCCTATTCTGTGACTGGTCCACGAACGATCGTGTCCCCTTAATATGAGTTCATAGGGTTTACAAACATATATATATATTATATTGTGTTATTCCATCCCTAACAAAAACATATATGGAGAACTCTTCAACATCTCAAGAGATTGTGAGTCTTGACATGGAGGAGGACACTCAATAACTTGTTTTGAAGAAGATGCTTGCAAGAATGAGCATAACTCCTGGATTGATGAATTTGTTAAGGATTTAATTCGTTTTCAGGGGGGACTCAAAGGTCGAGCTTGCAAATCTGCAACTACAAATAAATCATCTTTAGGATGATCGGGCCAGAACCATGCTAATCAACAGATCTTAATACGGAATCTGAAAAAACTCATCGTGGATTGAGTCAAGGCTAGACAACTTTATCGTGTTGTTCATCATAAAGTTAGTGTTCTAACTCATGATTATGGGGTTTCCACGGTCAAGGAAATCAATGACACCTTCTATGATTGTTTCTTTGAAAGGTATGAAGTTCATAAGTGCATCATTGATATGATTTTAGTGTCCATTCCATACTAAAACAGCTATTATTCTTGCATATTTTCGTATTATTACTCTTGTTTTCTCTTGTTTGCCTCTAATAGGTGAATCATCCACAAATGAGCTATAAAGTTATGAAAAGATCTAGTAAGAGAAGTATTCCAAGTATCCAAGTGCCCAAGTCCAAGACAAGTGGAAGAAAAGCGACGAAAAGGACAAAAACGCTCAAAATCAATAGAAGGGACAAAGACTGATCTTAACTCATTCCAATTAAATATTTCTCATCACCATCTTGAATATAATTTAAATATAAAAATAATTCAAAAATAATGAGGTCATTCCGAGTTCGGATGAAGAAGTTGTGGCCAAAACAGTTTCTATTGAATCCCGAAGACAATAAAGTCCGCGAACTAGGTTTGCATACCGGGTTCGCAGACTTAATTCCGATTTTTTTTGCTGGAATTTGAAGTTTGCGGACTGGGTTCGCGAACTTAGCAAATGGGAAACATGTATTCACATCTTGGAAGGCTTAAGGACACGTTTGGGAACGTTATTTCGTTATTTCGGGTCGGGTTCCTAAACCTAACTAAATACTTGGAGACCAAGCAATTTAAACCTATAAAAAGGTATTAGGTTATGTAAAATAAATCATATCATTAGCTCACGAAATTGTAAGTCTTGGAGAGAATAAACACCAAAAGCTAGGGTTTTTGAGTGATTCTCTAACGTAACGTTATCTCTAAACTCTTCTTATATGTATATCATGGATGTTTCTACATCCATGAGTAGCTAAACACCTATTAATTGAGGATGAATTCTTAGTTGTAAACTTGATTTGATTTAATATATGAATCTATTTTGATTTCTTCATAAGATTATCGTTTGTTTCTAATATGAGTAAATATTATGATTGATTGATTCATTGTTCTAGGTGGCCAACTAAATTAGTTTATTGATTAATCTAAAGCTAGTAAAGGGTTAGGATATCCGTGTAATTTTTGAATAACCCCTACACAAGTAGAAAACGTGAAACCTTGCAGAGGGATTCTGTGGAGCAATCAAGTGTAGAAACAACACTAGAAAGTGGACCTTGAGCTAAGAGTCTAACTACTAGGATTAACCTAAGTCACAAAACATAAAGCATTCGACCAAGCTACACCTTGAGTGCGCTACTACTTGGTGGTTTGGACGAATAGAATCTGGTACTCGAGCGCTTCGGTACCCAGTAACCAAAGGACTTTAGAGAATAACACTGCTCTAGATGCTTTTCTATGGTTTGTGATAATCTATGATTAATGACGAATAGATGAATATTTAACTCATTGACGGTTTATTAATGAAGAAGGATTCCTCGATCATATCTCTTTCTATTGATTACAATACAACTTTATTTGCTTTGATTATTTATTTTGTTTACAATCTAAAACCAAACCCCCCTTTGTGACACTTTGACAACTAAAACTCAATGCTCTTCGTGGGAACGATCCTTACTTCCATTATATTACCAGTTCATTTTGTGGAAATAAGATTATTAATTTGATTGCACTCACGACATGCATCAAATTTTGGCGCCGCTGTCGGGGAGCATTCGGTAGCTTTAGTTTGTTATTTCTTTTAGTTTTATTATTGTTTTTAGTTTATTTTTAGTTTTTAATTTCGTTTTTTAGATTTTTGATTACAGGTGCTTAATCTCTGGCACCGAACGATTGGGATTATTTGAGGTGTGGAATTCAAACCCATAAAGGAACGGTACTTCAAGCACGTCAACGGTTGAAACAAGAACCTCCTTCAGAAGAGATGGTATACGGACCACCACCATCTCCTCCTCCTCTCAGGAGGATGCTCAAAGATCTAACATCTCCATCGTTTGATCAACAAAAGATTTGCATCAACTTAGATGATTCTATTGAACTTAAATCTCAGTTGATACATTGGTTACCGAAGTTTAAAGGGCTACCTGAAGATGATCCAAATAAACACTTGCTATTATTTCAACATCGGTTGACAAGTTTGAAGCCAACTTGGACTGACAAAGACATAGCTTTATTTACAACTTTTTCATTTTCTTTGACAGATATTGCGGAAGAATGGTTTTATAGCCTTCCACAAGGATGCATTACAACATGAAATGACATGAAGAAAGTGTTCTTAGAAAAGTACTTTCCCGCTTCCAAAGCAGCAACTATTTGTAAAGCAATAAGTGGAATTGAGCAAATTGTTGGTGAAACTCTTTACGATTACTGGGAAAGGTATAAGAGATTATTGTTTAGCTGCCCACACCACCAAATCAGTGAGAAACTCATAGTGCAATATTTTCATGATGGGATGCTTCAATCGGAGAGAACTCTCATAGATGCGGCTAGTGGTGGTGTGTTAACCAACAAAACCATTGATGAAGCCACATAACTGATCGAGAACATGGATGCAAACACACATCAATTTAATACAAGAGGCTCATCTATGGCTAGGAGGGTCAACAAAGTTAGTTCTTCTTCACACTTAGAGGATAAAATGGGTAATATTGAGAAGATGATGGAACAAATGGCAGCGTTCTCATTCCCTCTTATGAAGAAGAGTCTGAACAGGTGAACGTTGTGTTTCCAAATCAGAGGCAAAGGTATTATCCCTACTTTAATACTTATAATCCTGGATGGAAAGATCATCTAAATTTTAGTTATGCAAACAAGCAAGCTGCAGTTTCCAACCCCGTTTTCGGACGACAAGGTGGTTTTCAACAATCACAATCACAATTCCAACCACAACATCAACGTCAAAACCAAAGATCTAATTTGGAGGAGATGATCAAGGTTATGATGCAAGAAACAAAAGGTATTTCTCAGAAACAAGATACAATGTTGCAACAAAACCTACAATATCAACAAAAGAATGATGTTATTGTCAAAGATCTACAATTAAAAATGGGGTAAATTGCGACTGATGTAAATTTTCTAAAGGCACAAGCTTCAAGAAAGTTTCCATCACAACCTTACGTGAACCCAAGAGAGCACGTTAATACAGTAACTCTAAGGAGTGGGAGACAAATTGAAGATCCACATTAACAAGAAGTGATTAATAACGACATTGAAAATGAAGTATAGGAGGAAACCGTACCAAAGGAAAAGCCAACCTCAACTGGCCAACCTAAGGATACGGTTCCCATTTTTACCATACCACCTCCTTTTCCTAGTCGTTTTGCTAAATCCAAGAAAAAATCTCAAGACAAGGAGATCATGGATTTTTTCAGCAAGATACATATCAATATTCAATTTATTAAGGCTATCAGAATCTTACCTAGGTATGCCAAGGTTTTGAAGGATTTGTTTACAAGGAAGGACATGTTGATTGCTAATGAGATTACTCAGATGGGAAAAGTGCTACAACTATGTTACTTAATAAGATGCCTACAAAGTGTGAAGATCCTGGCGGCTTCACAGTTCCCATTACCTTTGGTAACTAATGATTCGAGCGTGCTTTGATTGATTTGGGATCTTCCATAAGTGTTATGTCAGCCGATGTTTATGATTCTTTGAATCTCGGACCTTTAAAAAAGGCAAATATTACTATTTAATTGTCTAACAAGTCCAATATATATCCTAAGGGAGTCGTGGAGGACGTGTTAGTTCAAGTGAATCAGTTAATCTTTCCGGTTGATTTCTACATTATGGATATGCACAATGGAGATAATTGTTCATCTACTTCGTTACTTCTTGGGAGACCGTTTATGAAGACTGCAAAGACGAAGATTGATGTTGATAGTAGTATACTCACCATGGAATTTGATAAAGAGATCATACGGTTCAATAATTTTGAAACCATACGATATCCCAGTGATATTCACTCAACTTTCTCTATTGATGTTATTGGTTCGTTAGCACAACAAATGTTTGATTTGAATGCTGAAGATGAACTTGGAGTTGTGTTACATAATAATATTGATTTAGATGTTCACAGGCAACCGAACCTGGATGTGGATTTAGCCAAAGATCTAGTGGAGATGTGTGGTGCTTTAACGACATTATAACAAGCCAAACCGGTTAATGCTTCTTATATTTCTTTACCCGTAACTCATGAGGTTTGTTTACCTTCTATTGTGAAGGCACCGAAACTTGAATTTAAACCGCTTTTATACCACCTAAATTACGCGTACTTGGGTGATAAAGAATAACTTCCGGTGATTATTGCAAAGAACCTCACCCCCAATACAAGAAGAGCGTCTACTTAAGGTTCTGAAATAGCACAAAATGGCTATTTGTTGGACAATTGCTGATATTAAAGGCATTAGTCCATCCATGTGCATGCATAGAATCCTAATAGAAGATGATTTCAAGCTAGTACGTGATGCTCAGCGTAGTCTTAACCCCCTAATGATGGAGGTCATGAAGAAAGAGATCCTCAAATTACTAAGTGTGGGGGTGATTTACCCAATTTCTGACAGCAAATGGGTTATCCCGATACAAGTGGTGCCTAAGAAATCAGGTGTCACTGTTGTTAGAAATCAAGATGATAAACTTGTTCCTACAAGAGTTTAAACAAGATGGAGAGTGTGCATAGACTATAGAAAGCTTAATGCCGCAATCCGAAAGGATCACTTTCCTTTTCCTTTCATTGATCATATGTTAGAGAGGTTAGCGGGACATTCATATTATTGCTTTTTGGATGATTATTCGGGATACAATCAGATTGTTATTGCACCAGAGGATCAAGATAAGACTACTTTTACTTGTCATTTTGGTACATTTGCCTATAAACGGATGTCGTTTGGTCTTTGCAATGCACCTGCCACTTTTCAGAGGTGTATGGTTAGTATATTTTCTGACTATGTGGAATGTATCATTGAGGTATTTATGGATGATTTTAGTGTTTATGGTGATTCATTTGATATTTGTTTATAAAATCTTGAACTTGTGCTTAAAAAATGCATAGACACTAATCTTGTTTTAAATTGGGAGAAATGTCACTTTATGGTAAACCATGGAATAGTGCTCGGTCATATTGTGTCCTCTCGAGGGCTTGAAGTTGAAAAAGCAAAGATAGACTTAATAAGAATCTTACAATATCCCACTTCGGTGAGGGAAATTCGTTGTTTTCTTGGTCATGCAGGTTTTTACAGGCGGTTTATCAAGGATTTCTCCAAAATCTCAATGTCGATGTGCAAATTATTGCAAAAAGAGGTTATTTTTAACTTCAACAAGGAGTGCAAGGATGCCTTTGATAGATTAAAAGTGTTGTTAACAACTGCACCAATTATCAAGTCACCGTATTGGAGTTTGCCATTTGAATTAATGTGTGATGCAAGTGATTATGCAGTTGGAGCCGTTTTGGGTCAAAGAATAGATAAATTGTCTCATGTGATTTATTATGCATCTAGGACCCTAAACGATGCATAAATCAACTATTCTTTCACCGAGAAAGAATTTCTGGCTATAGTATTTGCACTTGAAAAATTTAGATCATATTTAGTGGGTTCAAAAGTGGTTGTGTATTCTGATCACGCAACACTTAGGTACCTACTAAAGAAGAAAGAAGCTAAGCCAAGACTTATACGGTGGATTCTACTATTGCAAGAATTTG
This sequence comes from Papaver bracteatum, assembly GCA_023529315.1. Taxonomy (NCBI): domain Eukaryota; kingdom Viridiplantae; phylum Streptophyta; class Magnoliopsida; order Ranunculales; family Papaveraceae; genus Papaver; species Papaver bracteatum. Next base: position 4,440,353 of record JAJJWX010002605.1, on the reverse strand, counting down.
ATTATGAAATCAAGGATAAAAGATGTTTTGAAAATATTGTTGCTGATCATCTTAGTAGACTTGTTGTTTCCGAAGAAGAACTTCCTTTACAAAATCATTTTCCAGACGAACAACTTTTCTCAATTGAAGATTCAACACCTTCGTACTCAGATATAGTGAACTACTTGGTTACAAGACAAGTACCTAGTACTATGTCTAATTTTCAAAAGCTTAAGCTTAAGAAAATACCCAAGCAGTATATGTGGGATGAGCCCTACTTGTGGAAATACGGTTCGGATCAAATCATTCACATATGCGTACCTAATTCTGAATTTCAATCTATTATTAATTTTTGTCATACTTATGCATGTGGTGGTCACTTTGGTTCTAAATGTACTGCTTTCAAAGTACTTGAAAGTGGCTTTTATTGGCCTACCCTATTTGAGGATGCATATATTTTTTGCAAATCTTGTGATAGATGTCAAAGAACGGGCAATCTAGGTGCTCGAAATCAAATGCCACTCACACCAATTCTTGTTGTTGAAGTATTTGATGTGTGGAGAATTGATTTTATGGGTCCTTTTGTCAATTCTAATGGAAAATTTTATATACTTCTTGCTGTGGATTATGTTTTGAAATGGGTGGAATCTAAAGCCACCCCTACTAATGATTTCCAAGTTGTTTGTGAGTTTGTGAAGGAATATATTTTCTCTAGACATGGTACATCAAGAGTGGTTATCAGTGACGGAGGCTCACATTTTTAGAAATCCTTCCATGCTTTACTCAAGAAGTACAACATAACACACAAGGTTGGTACACCGTATCACCCACAAACTAGTGGGCAAGCCGAAATCTCAAATCGTGAGATTAAATCCATTATTGAGAAAACCGTGAATACTTCACGGAAAGATTGTATTTATAGGCTTAATAATGCATTATGGGCATATAGAACGGCGTACAAAACACCGATTGGTATGTCTCCATATCGGTTGGTTTATGGCAAAGCTTGTCATCTTCCGGTTGAACTTGAACACAAGGCATATTGGGCGATAAAGATGTGCAACATGGATTATGACAATGCGGGGAAACAAAGGAAGCTACAAATCAATGAGATAGAGGAGATACGTAATAATGCTTATGAGAGTTCTCGTATATACAAGGAAAAGACAAAGCTTTTCTATGACAAGATGATTTCTCGGAAGAGTTTTGTTGTGGGTCAAAAAGTTCTTTTATTTAATTCTCGTCTTAAGTTATTTCCTGGAAAGCTAAGGTCCCGATGGAGTGGACCATTTGTTGTTACTAATGTTTTTCCTTATGGTGAAGTTGAGGTTACTAGTCTCACTACAGGGATAATTTTTAAAGTCAACGGCCACAGATTGAAGCCATATTACGAAAATTTCCCTACGGAAAATGTGGACGTAATTGAACTTCAAGATTCACTCCCTCTGGAGGAGTAGCATCATTAGAATGCCAAGTCGGGATGAGGACATTAAACTAAGTGCTAAATGGGAGGCAACTAATAGACGCATTTATGTGTCTATTTTGTTCTCAATTATGTATATTGTTAATGCTCGATTTTGTGCTTATTTTGCTATTTTATATATTTGTAGGTGTTTTGGAGAAATTGACTTTTACGGCTAAATTGGCTCGTAAAGTGTCCTTGGAAAAAATTACTAAAGACACCCCTCATTCGGATAAGGGGTAACCAAATCGATAAGGGACACTTAGTTGCTATTTACACCCCAGATGTTAAAGGCACACGGCTTTTGGATTCAGGGCACTCCACCCCTACCTTTCATGCGAACAGAAAATGGCGGGAAATTTGTTTGGTTTCTGCGTGAACTTCTAAAGTTGAACTGGACCGAGACTGTTGTGTATTTCTTCATGGGAATGATATGGTACTACCCCGGTTCATCAAAACAGGGATGGTAGTATGTTTTTAATCGACAAACAAGGAGTTCTACACGTGATTTCAGTAAACAGGGAAGGATATCTTTCATCTCGGCAAAACAGGGAATTTTTCTGTTATATTTGGAAAGTTACGCGTAGTTAAGGGAAGATATATCTTCTGAGATTCTTTTGAGAAGATTTAGGAAGGTTGAAAACATCTAGAACACGTAAGCAGGGAAGAAGAAGGAAATAAAAATGAGACTTGAGGTGAAAGAAAAGAAAGAATAATCGAAGATTTCTTGAAGATTTATTTTCCTGGTGATGTATATATAGGTAGTCTCGAATTCCAGAGAGGATATCGAGAGTTTGGGGGTATGTTGGGAGGTTGCAGAGCAGATGAACAAGTAGTTGCAGAGCTGCAACAGCAGCAGGTGAAGAAGACAAAAAACGGACACTCCAGAACTGTCGTTCTGTAGAACACGAAGAACAAACAGAAAATAATTGTCGTTGTTGAACAGTGTCTGCGATAGAAGCTTTGTAACAGTTTTGTAACAATTAAGTTTGAATTCGCAACACTTCTGCTAGGGTTTCTTTGTAACTGTGGATTTTGTAACAATTATCTCTGTTACAAACTCGTTGTATCATATTATTTTCCAATAAAAACACCTTTTGAGCCATGTTTCTATCTTTTGGGTGTGTTTTCGACATGAGGATCTAAACCCCATCACTGGGACAAAGGAGGAAGCTGGATTTCATATATGTGGTAACTTGAATTAATTCTTTATTTACTTTTTGCACTGTTTATCAATTGTTTTGTGATTTTTATTGAATGATCATTATTTCAATTGATGGGTCATGCTTAGCTTAGATGATTTGATGTCCCATGCTTTAGATTTAAAGTCATTGCTTTCAAAAATCTATCTTGGAAAATATTAAGAGTTAATAAATTTTATTATTTGAGCCATAATTATCCTAGGATTAATGTCCGAACCACATGAATATGAGAAACATTGAAATCCTGAGTCCCATTAACTCTTACTCTTGTTATCTTCTTTTACATATTTTTGCTAGTTATAGTATTTTCTTTAATTAAGTCTAATATCAACAACTTCACAAGTCCGAGAATCAAACCTTTTCTTACCACAATTAAAACTACATCAGCAACCCATCGGTTTTGTATCTATATCCCTTTTGTTTTTAATTTTATTAGTTTTGCATATCATATCTTGCATTCCCATCTTAGATTTTACAAGTCCTATATCTTTAATGAAAGTTTTGACGAATTCTCGTCAGAAAATTTTGATTGCGCACTTGTCACGAAAATAGCTCTCGAGACTTCATATGTAGTCCGATTTGAGTGATTGACCCCAAATTTTAAAGAGGACTGACATATCTTTATTTTACAAAAATAAAATCTGAATTCAGATTCTGTTAAGTTGGAGCGATAGGCCTGGACATTTGAGTTTCGGTATTTTTCTAGAACTTTTTCAGATTGCATGACAGTCAGTCCGGAGGCCATAAAAGTCATACCATTTATCAAAACACTGTGCCCTTTTGACACCTTATAAAAAAGATATAGTCGAACAACTTTTGTTTAGAATGTTTTTCCTAGTTCCCTACCTATTGGTACAGTTTTTGAATTTTTCATGGATGTTATGTCAGAAATCAGAATTTTCGGTTTTGAGCATTGAGGACAATGTTGAGTTTAAGTGTGGGAGAGCATTTAGTATCATACTTTATGAATATACACATAAAACAAAATCATACTTTTTGATTTCTTTCATTATTGAGACATCATATTTTGGAGTTACTTATGAGCTATTTAGGATGACATTCTAAACCTTTCAGGTTGAAACAAGTTCTTATTGCTATAAAATGAGTTCCATTTTGTCATTCTACAATCCTTAATTATATACATTCATAATTGAATGTGAAACTCAGCTACGATAGTCATTTGAAAGATTCATCCTCGCAATTAATCATTACTGAATCACTTTCTTTATATTTTTTTGCAGTTTTATCTTCTCTAAAGTGATTTGGTGGGATCATGATGCTGTCGTGGATGTTGTAGCAAGGTAATCATTGGTTGACTATTCTAAAGCCCCATAAGACAATTATCTTACACTCTTAAAGAGTGAGCTGATAATATATATATATATATATATATATAAGGCTCATCTTCATTTGTCGACACTTGGATAGCAATATGTGTGAAACATTGTCCCTGTCTCCGTCGCCTAAACAAGCATGGAATGCAGGATCCAAGGCAACTATCATGTATTTGATGAAAAGGAACATGCTCTTAGAATATCTAATCATGTAGTCGATGAAACCAAAACCATAGCATCACTATATAGCATGTCAAAAAGGCTATTTATGAGGTTCTTGACACTTGGGTGGCAGTATGCATGAAACGTTGTCCCTGTCTCCGTCGCCTAAACAAGCGTGGAACGCAGGGTCCAAGATAACTATTGCATACTTTATTAAAAGGAAACATGCGCTTAGAGTATCTAATCATGTGGTCAACTTAAATGGGTGCTTCTCTCAACTATGCGCTATAAATACATATCCTTTGACGACGTTCACACAAGTATTGTGGGTAACATCTTTCACTTTAGTCAACATTTGCACGATTCACTTTTCTATTTTTATTTTCTTATCTATCCATATGATTTAGTATGCGAGTGTTGTGGCAAACGTTGCAACAAGTACGATGACTATCTTAGTAGAGTTTAGTAATCAGGTTGAATGTCATACGTAAGTAATTGCTTGTGTGTGCGGATTGGAATGTATGTGGGATGTTTGCAGCTAAAAAACTTATGCAAGCTAATTATTTGGCTTTCTACTTTGTGTCTATCCTTAGTGGTTCTTCCAAGGAGATAAATTGGAGTAGGTTTTGTGGGTATACATCTTGTAATCCCTCACGAGACTATAACTCGTCCACTAGGGACACCTAGGGGTTTAAAGGCTTGTTATACATGCTAAGTGTAACCGTTTTCTCAACGACATGGGGTTGTTGTATCTAGGATTAGTTTTATTTAGTTTGATCGAGGACTAGCAAAATCTAAGTGTGGGGAATTTGATAAGTGCATAATTAATATGATTTTAGTGTCCATTCCATACTTGCTTTATCTATTATTCTTGCATATTTTCGTATTATTACTATTGTTTGCCTCTAATAGGTGAATCATCCATAAAGGAGCTATAAAGTTCTGAAAATATCTAGGAAGAGAAGTATTCCAAGTATCCAAGTGCCCAAGTCCAAGAGAAGTGGAAGAAAAGCGACGAAAAGGAGCAAAACGCTCAAAATTAATAGAAGGGACAAATACTGATCTTAACTCATTCCAATTAAGTATTTCTCATCACCATCTTGAATAGAATTTAAATATGAAAATAATGCAAAAATAATGAGGTCATTCCGAGTTCGGATGAAGAAGTTGTGGCCAAAACAGTTTCTATTGAATACCAAAGACAGTGAAGTCCGCGAACTAGGTTTGCATACCGGGTTCGCAGACTTAATTCCGAAATTTTCTGCTGGAATTTGAAGTTTGCGGACTGGGTTCGCGAACTTAGCAAATGGGAAACGTGTATTCACACCTTGGAAGGCTTAAGGGCACGTTTGGGAACGTTATTTCGTTATTTCGGGTCGGGTTCCTAAACCTAACTAAATACTTAGTGACCAAGCAATGTAAACCTATAAAAAGGTATTAGGTTATGTAAAATAAATCATATCATTAGGTCACGAAATTGTAAGTCTTGGAGAGAAGAAACATCAAAATCTAGGGTTTTGGAGTGATTCTCTATCGTAACGTTATCTCTAAACTCTTCTTATATGTATATCATGGATGTTTCTACATCCATGAGTAGCTAAACACCTATTGATTGAGGATGAATTCTAAGTTGTAAACTTGATTTGATTTAATATATGAATCTATTTTGATTTCTTCATGTGATTATCGTTTGTTTCTACTATGAGTAAATATTATGATTGATTGATTGTTCTAGTTGGCCAACTAAATCAGTTTATTGATTAATCTAAAGCTAGTAAAGGGTTAGGATATCCGTGTAATTGTTGAATAACCCCTACATAAGTAGAAAACATGAAACCTTGCAGAGGGATTCTGTTGAGCAATCACATGTAGAAACAACACTAGAAAGTGGACCTTGCGCTAAGAGTCTAACTACTAGGATTAACCTAAGTCACAAAACATAAAGAATTCTACAAATCTACACCTTGAGTGCGCTACTACTTGGTGGTTTGGACGAATGGAATCTGGCATTCGAGCGCTTCGGTACCCAGTGACCAAAGGACTTTAGAGAATAACACTGCTCTAGCTGTTTTTCTACGGTTGGTGATAATCTATGATTAATGACGAATAGATGAATATATTAACTCATTGAAGGTTTATTAACGAAGAAGGATTCCTCGATCATATATCTCTCTATTGATTACAATACAACTTTATTTGCTTTGATTATTTATTTTGTTTACAGTCTAAAACAAAAAACCCCTTTGTGATACTTTGACAACTAAAACTCACTGCTCTTCGTGGGAACGATCCTTACTTGCATTATATTACCAGTTAATTGTGTGGAAATAAGATTATTAATTTGATTGCACTCACGACACGCATCATAAGTTATCAAAGAACAGTAATCGTTGTCTAGGAAACTTCTTATGAGAATTTATTCTTGTGTTTTAAAAAGGATAACTAGGGTTTGGAATAGCCATCATTGTGAGTACACATAGCTATTGCCAACGTTTTTCATCTTGCAATGTTTTTAGATTTATTTATTTAAAATCTAAAGTTTATTTGGAAGATGATTTTTGCAGTATTAATCTTTATGGTTTTATATATTGAAAATTGTTATGTGATATGTTGTTTATGTCTGTGAACCTTGACTGTCCCATACTTGTTCAAATGTTATCTCTATTATATGTCGGTACGAAAGTATTGATAAAAGATAGAATGAACTTTTGACTACAAAAGTTAAGCCTTTTATGTTATTATGCAAATATTTATGAAAGAAAGGATGAACTTTTGTTCACAAAGATTAATTCTATTATATGTCATTATGCAAATTGTGATGAAAAATAGAATTAATCTTTGTTTATTCCGCAGTATTGGTCCTTCCCTGATCCACATCTTTGTGTATATACTATGTTGCCCCGTAAGTTCTCTTATGTTGAGCATGGCCAATTGAATTGATCATTTTCCTTGTGGTTAATTCAATTGTGTTTTTGGATACAAATTCATGTTTTCATGTGATTTTTTAATGTCCAAAGAAATCCTTCTTTTCTTGTGAAAGCAAGGTCGCTCTTGTTGTTCTTTCGGGAATGACATTTTATGGGGGAGAGTTCTTAATTAAACTTGTGCTTAATTTCCAAATCTTTGTGGGGAGTGCGGTTGTGGAATATTGTAGGAGTTATCTTGTATCTTTATAAACTCCTTGATGAATACACTAAGTTTCGACTATGTGAAATCATCAAAACAAGTTGGTATGTTGTTCTCTTTTGGTCATGAAATATCTTTATAAAAATTTCATGAGGATCCCACTAGTTTTCGTACCTTTGCCAATTTATATTGACAAAAAGGGGGATAATTAATGTGTAGTTCACACTACAAATACATATGGTTTACGGATCATTATGTAAGGGGGAATGGTTTTCATGTTGAGATGAAGTATTGACTAAGGGGGAGTGATACATATCACCATAGTATTGTTGTCAAAGTTGTGATACAATTGTACTTTGATGTTGTATAATGATACTATGACATTGTATAACAATGATTGAGAGCAACTGTTTTCTCATTGTTTATCTACGGATCTTCAACAACAATGATGCGGATTTGAACATATTTGGAATCATTGGAGTATTTGGAAGTGACGAAGATTTCGAGCAATGTTGAAGAACTAAGGAGATCAAGCATTTTAATGAGAAGCTACAAAGTTTATTTATTTTGTAATCCATATGTATTGATAGTTTTGTCACTAAAATTGACAAAGGGGGGGGGGGATTATTAGAGCACTGCTCGGTTGAACTCGCAAGCGTTTCTATCTCAAGCTTGTTTGTCAATGTTAGTGATCGAAACTATAAGTCTTGATTTCTAGTGTACTTATAGTGATGTCTCAGACTAGGATAGATTGTGTAGTTGAGCATTAGACTTCACGGCGTTCATCAATTCAATACGAATAACTACTAAGGGGAGCTTGTGGAACTTCATAAACAAAAGGTATGTGGAGACTAAAACTCATCTATCACTTGGAAAGTCTATTTCTACTCTATATCCTATATTGAGACATAAGTCGTATTACTATATGTTTTCAATTATACACATTTGAGATTTCGAGCTGAGTTTAACTCGCTTATATATTTCTCGAAATATGTGTTGGTACGCTTTCTCTGCAACCAAGTTCATCTTATATTCTTGACGAAAGTCAAAAGATGATCATGTGAAAATTGTCGAGTAACATCTTACATGGTTTGTGTGATACAATCATTTGGTGTAGACTTGGAATGTTTCGTTATGATTATTTCAATAACTTTAAAATTTCTTTGATGCTAATAGTTTGTGAAAACGGATATTTTCATCCTCTAAGAAAGTTTCAATGATTGAAATACGAGTTTAGAACACCTAACCAACATTGGATTATAAACATGTTGTGCACTCTTGCATATGTGTGATCCATATCCGGGAACCATAGTATGTATACCCGTATGCGTACATGTTGGTTTGAGAATTTCGGGAACCTAAGTGCATGTACTCGTATGCATACTGACGTAGGTTTATGTCTGAAATTTTCTGTTGGGTTTGGAGGTATGCGTACCCATTCGCATACTGGCAAAAACCAAACTTGGTCCGTCTATTTCAAGTATGCGTACCCGTTTGCATACTTGAATGGTTAAAGTTCTAAAATCGGTTTTGTTATGAACAAATACATTTATATATATTAAGGAATGCATTATTTGCAAACCTTGGCTATAATGTTCATGATTGATTCGAGTGAATCAAACCGATTTTGATTCAATTGTGTTCTTGTATACTTCTATGAGAATATAGCAATTGAACAATTCTTTAGCTAGTTTCATTTGTGTCATTTGAACTAGTTATGGTCAAGATGAATAAGGTTGATATGAGAGTGTTCATATAGCTAAACTCAGTTAACTACTGTTTAGCCAACATGGTGTACACGTTTAGGTATGGTTACATAAACCTAAATGAGGGTACATTTCATTTGTGTATAACAAGCTAAGTTCGATATAACGGTTAAAAGATATTAGCTTGAATCTAATTAGGATTTTATCTAACGGTCAATATTGAATGCTTTGTTACCAAATAACTTAGATTGCAAACCATGATTTGAAAACTATATAAAGGAGAACTCTAGCAACTGGGAAACCTAATCCCCACACCTCTTGTGTGTTACTAGTTGCATAGCTAGAGTCGATTTTCCTTTAACCTTAGGTTTTTCACGAAACCCTGTAGGTTAACGACTTAAATACTTTGTTTGGATTGTGAAGCCAGAACCAACTATTTTATCTGTAGTTGTGTGTTCTGATCTTACTTTTACTATCGTGATTGGGTACTATCTTTGATAAGATTTTCTTGAGATTTATCTCTGATAGGTAAGATTGAAAATTAGTGACAAACATCTTCGTCTCATCGTTTGTGATTCCATAATATCTTGTTTCGTTTATCGATTGGGATTATTGTGAGGTGATTGATATTTCTAGGATGTTCTTCGGGAATATAAGTCTGCTATATCAATTAGTTCCTGTTCACCTTGATTTATCAAAATACGGAACAAAACTCGTAGGTATTTCTGTGGGAGACAGATTTAACTATTCCAATAGACTTTTCTGTGTGAGATAAATTTATTTATCAAGTTTTCGACTTTGGGTCGTATCAACTCTTGGTTGTGGGTGGGGTCAACTACAGGAATTAAGTGTGTAGTATCCTGCTGGGATCAGAGGCGTAAGGAACATGAATGTACCTTAAATCAGTGTGATATTGATTAAGGTTCAACTACATTCCAGTCCAAAGATCATTGGTAGTAGGCTAGTGTCGAATACAGTGTGGTCTTCAAAACAGGACTAGGTCCCGGGTTTTTCTGCATTTGGGGTTTCCTCGTTAACAAAATCTTTGGTGTCTGTATTATTTCTTTTCCGCATTATATTTGTTATATAATTGAAATATCACAAGTTGTGCGTTAAATCGATCAATTGGGAAATCCAACCTTTGGTTGTTGATTGAAATTGATTGATCCTTGAACATTAGTCTTTGGTACCGTTCAAGTTATATCTCTTATATTGAATCGGTCTCGCAAATTCCTATTTGTTGATTGCGGATTGAATTAAGATATAGAGATATAAAACTCTTTGATATACTTTTCTCTAGATTGAGTCTGAATGTCTAGTTGATTCTCTTGAAAGTATATTGGAGTTTGTCTATTCAGATTGCCAAACAAAATATTGGGTGTGTTTGTTAGACCCCCGTTTTTTCAGGTTGAAGGTGCATATACGTATTATGCGCCAAGTAATCTTTATAACTTAGTCGAAAGAGAGCATAAATGATGATTAGGCATCATTTATAACTGTGTAGCCTTACCAATGGAGCATATTAAGCATGGGCATTACTATACCATGTTGCGGACTCAGTAATGCACAACCTTGTGCATTTTGACGGAACGGGATACACGGACTAGGCCATTACCATTATTGCATGTCCACGGCCTTGCAAACGAGTTGGCTTAAGTTCCCGTCCCTTTGTGGATTAACTACGGTCAGTGCTTGATCCCTTTAGAGTAGGGAAGGGTATGTAGGAATCCGCAATGAGTTGCAGCATTGCCGGTCCATCACTTTTTCTCTCATATCATTTAATTACGAGATGATTACGAAATATTGACCTATCATATCATCTGGCTCGGTATTGCGATGCAAGAGATGATTATGGATATACTTGATGAGGCTAGTTGCATATCATTCACTAGATGCTCATACTACCTATCAAGCTACACAGAGTTTGCATATGCATCGATTGTGAATTGGGTATGGCCAAAAAAGTAAGCCACATCAATATGCAAGTTAGCGGAGCTTGCATAAGCATAAGAAAAGTAAGATATGATCCTGATTGATACACCCTTGGCAAGAGCAAGACAAGTGCATGCTTTCAGCAATGACTAAGATAGTAAAGAAGCTAAAACTAGGCCGTTATAGCCTATGCGCAACTTCATGGCATGTTATGTGCCTATAAAGGACTCAAAGGCCCGTGATGCTTGATATAATGCTTCGGCATCAGCCTTTATGGATCTAAACCCTTTTAAAAACAAGGGTAAGTTGGAATGGTGTGGAAGCTAAGTTAGTCGCATCATGCTCCACGGGCATGCTTTCTAGGGCAAATGAACATGCATTTTCCTAGTTTTAAGGCCCGATTAGTAACATAAAAGTGGCGTATTGGGGAGTTATGGCATGCGTGACCTAGCGCACTAGGCGTCATTTTCCAGTCTGTCATAACTAAGTAGCCAACATAGTCGATTACTCATGGCTGGTACTAGAGCTCATCACTAATATCCCATAGCTTTGAGCTTATCATTCACGATTCACTACTTACATTTATCGCTAGAGATCACCACTCACAACATATCACTTAGATCTTATCCCTCATCGATCACATTCTATTGCTTAGAGATGATCGCTCATGTCTTATCGCTTGTAGCACATTGCTCATCAACACTAGTAGTTTACTCTACTTGAGTGTTAGAGATCATTGAGTCTCTATGAAACCCATCATCCAAATAGTCTTATAAAATTATGTTAACTTAACATTATTAGCATATTGACTCTACTTGTTGATTTTTATGAGATATCAAATATGTCACATAGGGGGTATTCTTTAGGGTTTTGGTCTGGCGGTCTCGGCGGATGACGTGTACCAGATCACACTCATAACATAAAGGTGTTAGAACGCTGCTCAGTTGAACTCACACGTTTTTATCTTAGGTTGAATTGTAAGAAACCCCGAGTCTTGAACATCAATAAATAGAGAGACTCATTCAAATGGGAAATTCAATCCCTGACATTTTGTTTCCTAGTTGATTGCTAGAGCCATCATCTTTGGACATAAGTTTCCTCTGACAAACATAATTAGGTCAATGACTGAAAGAATATACTTGGGAATTCATGAAGCCAGTTCTGACTATCTTTACCTTAATAGTTTGTGTATCCTGATCTTGTTTTTCTGTTATTGAGGTTCTCGTAATCTCTTTCAGGAAAGATAGATATAAATCATAAAGTTCTCTTCATCTCATACTTTGTGATTCCTCAAGAAATCTATCTGAAAACTTTTCTTAATTGATTAGTATAGGACTATTCTTGAGAGGTTGTCTTTGTGATTCCTCAAGATGGTCCTTAAAACCATCAGTAAAAGAACACATTCAAGATTGGGGTGTCAATAGAAGAAGGAAAAGAGGATAGAAGATACGACCACTTACTATAGCTACAATCTTTTTGGTGCTATAGAGGGAAAGAATAATATGGTCATGTCGAGGAAGGGACACAAAGATAAAGACGAGTTAATCGTAGAGGTGAAGAAGTTAATGTTCCAGTGGGGTTCAAACTATAACTGGTTTTCCTTAACTACCTTTAGGGATTTAATTACAAATTGGGAAGAAATATTGGACTATAATTAAATTCATATGATTGTTGGGCTGGGGTTGGGGAGTTGGGCATCAGTTGTTCATTGTATTCATTTATTTTTCTTTTATAATAAATATTTGTGAAAACTACAGGGAGACTCATTTTTCAGTTTTTCTCCACTGTGAAACCCACGCCCAAAAAAACTCAGGCGCGCACCCATTTTTTTTGAGAAAATTTCTCACAAACCCAGAACTAATAAAATTATGTTCCCGTCTTTTTCTTCTTCTACTACTCCCGACAAACTATCTTTCTTCTTCTTCGATTCCTTTTCTTCTTCCTCCAAACAATAATCCCAATGAACAATACAGATATACGGTATAGGAAAATAGATAGATTGTGTAAGAATTTGTTTTTCATTTGATATTGTAATTATGATTTTGGGAACTAGGGTTTTGTGTAACAGTGGAAAGCTGAAACAAGAAACAAGCTTGATCAATTGTCCAATATGCGAGGAAACAAGCTTGATAGATTGTCCAGTATGTTAGGGTGCATGTATAACTTTTCAGTTGATACTGTGATTAGAACCCGAGAATACACAAAAGAGAACTGATATGTTGCCATTGATATGAAATGGATGATAAACCGAGAGTTAGAGGAGATTCGAGTCTGTTACTGGGTTAGCATGAATGGGTTTTACTAAATTCGAACTCTCAATCGAATCATGAGTTGGTGTTGTACAGGTTCATTCGGTGAAATCAGTTGGACAATGGCTTGTTGGTTTTGTGATGAATGTCTCAGAGTTTGTGAACCTGTATCTGCCATGGTTCAGGGGTTATGTTTGAATTACAGGGAAGGAGATAATTGGTAGGAGACCACATACAATCAACAACTAACCATCATCAGATTGCCAGACACACACCAGTTGTTCGATAAAATGACTTCTTCAGAAATTAGTCAATGGTGGTGTGCCATAAGAAATATAAAGGGTTTCAAGATTGGTATAACATATAATTATGAACTTCATATGGTTTTGGTCGGTTGGTTGACTGATAGCCTAAATTGATCTTCATTTCAGGCATTCAGAAGATCCACAGACAGTCAAGGTTCTCGATATAATACCTAATCAGGCTTTTCAAAACTGGAGTCTTGGATTCCCAACAAAGGCATATCATTGTTTCTTGTTTTTTTGTACAAATGGGTACCATCCTTGTTCCACAACCATTTCCTACTTGCAGAATATATATACATTTTCAGAAACTTAAAATGTTTGACCATTGCCCTAAAGCTCCATAGTTATGACGAAACTTTGCATTTTTTTCAAACACACACTCACAAGTTAACGGGTCCTTGATGTGTAGAATGTATTTTTATGGGTTTCCTTTCTCTTTTTCCAGAAATGGAGCAGCGATCATCTCGTACTGGCTTCTCAATTGGCATTCAAGAAAGACACGTGATGTTTGATGTCTTCACTAGTTGTAAGTAGGGGGTTAGTTCTTAAACAGACACCAGATTCACTCTCTGTATATGCAAAAGTTGTTAGTTTAGTTAGTTGATTAGAAGTATTCTTATATCTTTAGCCATGTTAATAGTTACATCAGACTTTTCCATGACGGATTGGAAATTTAGTGAAATTAAACTTGAATTCAAGTGTTTGTGTCCCATCAACTGGTTTGATTGAACAACTTATCGGTTATCTGTATATTATTCTCTAATAACTGATTAGATTGTTGTGAACTGATTACTTCATTAAATCACAAGTTTAATGATATGCCCTACTATAACAGGTAAATTTTGTTTCTTTCCTTTTTTTCAAGGAGATGTTGGTTTCAATGGGTTATGCATTTAAAAGAAAATGGAGCTAAAAGGATGCTGCAGTGGCAAGGCAAAGGAGATGGAAATCCAAATGGGTTTGGTGTGCGTGTGACGTGCATTTAAAAGAAAATGGAGGTGTGAATAGTGATGCATAACAGGTTATGCATCTACAAAATTTGTTGCATAACTTGTTATACATTCTCAAATTGGTTGCATAACACGATCTGCAGCTTTTTTTTTTGTTGCATAACTTGTTATGAAGTCCAGAAAACGGTTGCATAACACGTTATGCAGCTACTTTTTTCTTAGTATTGAAACCAACAAAAAAATAAGGTTGCATAACTTGTTATGCACCTACAATAATATCTACATAACATGGTATGCAGTCATGAAAGTGGATGCATAACCTGTTATGCGTCCGAAAATATGACTGCGTAATGCATCAATTTTTTTTGTATGAACTAAAATCAACCAAAAAAATGGCTACATAGCTTGTTATAGATGCATAACTTTGTTATGCAGTCGATAAATAGTTGCATAATTTGTTATGCATCTTTTTTGGAGGCTGCATAATGAATATGCAGTCAGTTTTCAAAAAATTTCCCTAAAACGATGATCACCTCCGATTTTCTCATGAAAAACAAAAATTTGATATTGTTGTTTGTACTCGTTACGCAGCTCTCTTTAAAAGATTTCCAACGATATAAAATTTGTAAAATTCCAAGGCTCGGATTTTTAGGTATGTTATATCCAAGTTGTGTTGCCAATTATACCCCTGAAAAATTAGGATGCATAACGAGTTATCCCTGAAAAAACAGTATGTATAACACGTAATGCGGATGCATAAATCGTCATGCAGACATGTTTTAATAATTTCGGATAATTATGAGTGTCACAGAAATATTTATGGATGTTACAGTATCCAAAATTAATTGTGGGCCTGACAATGAGAATATTTTTTTTTTGGGTCTCCCCCTAAGTTTCCCAATATTTAACCTTTTTATCAAAAATAATAATAATAATAAATAAATATATATATATATATATATATATATATTGCCGTTGTGTTCCTCAGCTGTCCTCCGTTCTTACCTTCATTGGGATTGCCCGCTAGCTAGACTGTATGTGTCTCTTTCTGTTGTTATGAGTGTTACACCCTCTGCTCTCTGTATATCTTTTATGTAGTTCTTCTGTAACAAATCCCATAGTGATACATCAGAGATGCTTCCTTCTTCTTATATTTGTGGGCGCGTCTCAACACCCGCTAATTGCTATCCCTTAGTATGAATTCACGTGTTTTTCCTGCGATCCTCTTATCATTTTATTGATCCTTGGTAGTTCTTCCATTGATGTTGATAGTTGGTTCACCAGCTTGAGGTTAGATAGTTGGAAATTCTAATGATGATTCCTCGTCATTATTTGATCTCCACATATTTTCATCGTTCTGATAAAGGTCAAACACTGGGATTATATGGTGGAGAGATGACGGTACTGCATTCACTCGATGTATCCATTTTCTTCCCATGAATGTACAATAAGGTGAATTGTCATCGATGATGATAAAACTGACTCCATAGGTGATTAGTCCGGCATGTACGTTTAAGAATACTGATCCGGCTGGTTTAATCCATCGAATGTTAAAAGTGTATACATTATCTTCCAACTCCATTAGGTGCTTCAAAGGTATATTAATTCTTCAGAATGGTGCCATAGAATACCCATCGCGCTTTCAGTGTCTACCAGTATTCGTTTGTACCTCTCATCCTATAATATCCAAGGTTATGACCAGGGAGTCGAAGTGTAGTTAGTCCATGACCTTGAAGTGGTTTCTCGCAAAAATAAATAAATATGGGTTAAATTTTCATTATGTTCATTTGACCGGTTATCTTTATTATTGCACTTTCATGCTCTGGTCATTTTGTTTTCCTCATAACTCTTATATGATTCCAATTTAGATATAGTTTCCCTCCGCTCTTCTGTGATGAATATGGCTCTAATCATGCGTTGTATCACCCATTTTCTTTACGTACTGATGTAGATTTCCTTTGTTTATCCATTGTTGTATGAGGTTCCTGTAGGGAAACGGTGGTTTCCTAGTTTAGGTCAATGAAGATGGCTAAATTCTAGGAGGTTCCGGAAAGGCTCTGTTAGAGAAACATAGCTAGTTTAGGACAACTTCCATATATACGATGGGTTTCCTAATTGACCATGGTTTCCTTGGGAACCAAGTTTGTAACTCCTATATAAGGAGGTCTAGGCTAAGTGTTTTAGTCATGGAATCCTCAATGTAAATCTCGTAGAGATGTAAGGGATTCATCCCACCTATTGAGGTGGTTATGTGAGAGACCTAATGGTGGAAGGAGTACACCATTATGGTACTTATGGGATACTTATCGATGTTGGAAGATATGTCGTTATGGAGTATTCATGTGGAGATGTTGGTAAGACATCTTGTTGAGGAGAAGATCATCTTGGTGGTGTTGGATTAGATTATTGGTGTTGAGCTAAAGGCGTCCATGGTAATCTATATCAGGGTGTGCAGAGAAGATCATCTTGTTGTGGTAGATAATGTGGTAAACGTTATCTCATATGGGTGAAGACACTACTTTGGATCTTATAGGGTGCTTGTGAGAGTTCTTGTGTTCGGTCACGTTGTGGTGAGTTGATGGATTGGTTTAGTCAATCAGTTGTGTAATTCTCAGTGGTGATTCTATAATGAATAAAGAGGTCGTAGCCGTTTGGTGGATGTAGACAATATTACACACATTGTGTATATTGTTGAACCACGTTAAATCTGTGAGTACTTTACTTCTTGTTTCTTTTTTTATGGCTTGCATCTATGTGGTTCTCTTTCCCTTCTTCTTATCCTAGATCATAGTAAGGTTCATGGAGCAATCCAAGAGATCAAGTGTTTCTTGTTAGCTAATTTGATTCCGCAGTATTAGCATGTAGATAGCTCTGAACCCCAACAATTGGTATCAGAGCGATCCAATTGCCCCAACAGTTCCTTCATTATATAAAATCTTCTATCATGTGGCTTTGGTACTGGTGAAAGGAACAAAATGAGATATGCGGGGGTATGAGGGACTTTAGATATGCATCCACTCCTCGGATATGGTGTTATCCATGTCTTGTTGCGTTCTTGGAATATGTATTCCAGCTGAAAAAGAATGGGTACCAAGTACACCACCAACTTTTTTCATTCGGCAACCTGTATGGACAAAACCTAATACAATTGCAAGTAGACTAACTTAATGATCCTTGAAATTATGTATATAGAGTTTATATCTCTATCTCTTCTCAATCAGAAAGTATAGACGATAGAGTTCGTGAACTTGATTGTTAAGAAGAGTACTTGGACGATCTCAAAAACCAATATCCAAGACTAGGTCTATACAAAAAACTGACCGAACCGAGAAACCGGGTCGTAACTTCCTGAACCGAGGCCTAACCAAGCCAAACCGAAGATCCAACGATCGGCAGAGGTATTGGAAATCATAATCGTTAGATTATCGGCTCGGTGTACGGTATCAGCTGGAAAGCCGGCCGAGCCGAGAAAACCGAGAATTAATATTGACCGTAGATCTAAATATGTAATCTAATCCTATAGTAAGTTGTATATATATACCTAACCCTAACCCTAACATATCTCACTCAGACTCTCAATCTCACTCGATCCACTCTTCTTTTGAAACCCTAAATGCAACCACCAACACCACAATCACCATCCTTTTCTTCTTTTTTACTTATCTTATTCTTATTTATTTATTTTTTATTTCTTCTTCCTCCTCCTTTTGATTCTAACCAACGGTGCCTGCAACATCACCATCACCGACATAGACACACCACCAGCAATACCACTTGCTATACCACTATTACAGCACCACCACCTTTCAACTAGTTAAATAAGGTTGAAGATTGATTTAGTTTTGATAGGGTTTGATTCATTTGAATATTAAATTAGAAGGGTGTGATTCATTTGAAGATTAAATTAGAATTTTAGGGTTCTTAAAAAAATTGGGTTTCTTAAATTGGGTTATAGAAGCAGATCTCTTGAAGGAATTAACTTCACCCCTCTTACTGTTTATCTCAATTGCAAGCTTGTATACTAATATCTAAATTTGATTTCATGTAATTGCTTAAGAAAATATCAATTTCCACACAACTGAAACCCTATATTTATTTTTTGGTTAATTTGTTTATTTTGATAGTAAACGCTGATTAATATTGTTGATGAAGTGTGATTATTGTGAAAATAAATTGTTATTATTCCTTTGAAACTATGAATCAAATAATTCTTGACTGTATAAAGAGAAGCAGTTGCATAGAATCGGTAAAATCTGCTGTAAAAATCGACACAGGCCGATCCGAGTCGGCCCGGTTAAAAACCGTACCGAAGGATGATTGGATCGATTCCTATTTCAGATTTCAAAACCGACCTATGGTCGGCTCGGTGGCCGGTTTAAAAAAAATGGGACGACCGATCGATGTGCAGCCCTATCTAAGACTAACCTAGTCGCATCTGAATAATCAAATCGGAATTCTATCAAGTAATTAACTTGTTATCTATCTTTGAAGATATGAATTCTACAATAAAGAAGTCTTGTAATCGAACACAATTATATGGACACATTTACTAAGACCGAATATTGACTACTTGTGTAACTCCTATTATAAAGATAAACAATATAATGTAGAAAAGGAAAAACACAAGACACCGGAAGTTTTGTTAACGAGGAAACCACCATAACATAAAAACCAAGGGGCCTCGTCTAGATTTGAAAATCAAACTGTATTAAGTTGCTACAAACACTAGCCTACTATCAGACTTCATACTGGAATGTAGTTAAGACCAAATCCACTCTTCAATCAATTCATTTACAGTCGCACTCCTAACGTCTCTTGAATCTCGCAAGGCACTATGCAATTGATTCCCTTAGCTGGCATCCTTTATAGCCTAAGAATTACTTCGACCTAAGTGAATACATTTGATACCAATCTGTCTCTGACAGATAAGCCTTATTTGATTTCCCTTTAGATCAAAGATCATGGCTTGGAAATCTGTTTTCAATAGACAAAGCTAACAAACGTTACAGATTCGAAACACTTACACTCACTTAGATGAGAAGCCTGGATTCTTTACCATTTATTAAGAACAATCTTTAACATAACAATTTAGAATAGTTTTCAAATATCTATCTCGAGGAATCACAAAGTCTGAGACGAAGAGAACTTTGTGATTACTGTTTATCTTGCCTGAAAGAGATAACGGAAACCTCAATAACAGAAAAACAAGATCGGGATACATGAACAATCAAGATAAAATATAACCGGATCTTGCTTTACGAATCCCGGGGCTAAGTCTTTTAGTCGTAGACCTAAAAAGGTCGATAGAGGACGACTCTACCTATCAATTAGGATGCAAAGTATCAGGGATTGAATTTCCCAGTTGAAATAGCATCTCTATGTATAGTTTTTCAAGAATGAGAGTTGTTTAGAATTCAAGCTAAGATAACTTGAGATTCAAGCAAACACTTTCTTTGTTTATATAAAATTTTAATTAGGCTTTCAAGTAAGCATGTGAGAATTGGTCTTGATATCAAATAAAAGAATACACACAGTGGTTCGGTTATCCGTGTATAATATTTTTCTGGCAAATATTCCTTATGAAGTATAAGCAATTTTATATCCATTTAAACACTTAAGAGTTTAATTATGACACGTACACAAGTATTTTCGTGATCAACGATGTCTTAAAGGTGTTTATGAGAGTCATAACAATACCAAACATTTTTGAAAAATAAGTCTTTAAGCAGCTGCTAAACTTTTACCATGACTGTTGGTGAAATGGTTCATGAACTGTAAGCAGTTCACTGGTCAGGGTTATACGGTTCGTGAACCGGGTTCTCTAACCTTACTCGACTTGTAAACTCAAATGAATAAGGTTCATGAACCTGGTTCACCAACCGTTAGCTTTTCTCTACCAACATAAAAATTCAGTGGTTCGTGAACAGTCTCGTTTTGAACTTGCGGTTTGTGAAATGGTTCGTCAACTTTCCCCGTATTTCAGAAACACAGATATCTATGGTTCGCGATAGGGTTCGCCAACCTACCCTGGGCCGAAATAACATATTTCTCTCTTTTGATGTTTGAAACATTCCCAAATGATAACATTATTGCTTGTGCAATTTTTAATTTATCCATAAATTAATTCTTGAATAATAAATTGTTTCGAACTAATATTGTTAAGGACCTTTGGACATCCAATGCTTGAATCATATTTCGAGATGTTTAACAAAACAAGCTTGACTCGATTTTTTTTCTTTGTAATAAATCCACTAGAAATCATACACCATAGGTTGATGAAGTTCTACAAATATCTTCGTCGATCTTCAATTTTCGAGGATGATATCTGATACTCAACTATCAAATTCTAACCTAATAAACTAGAAATCAAGATATAGTTTTGTTTAACAAATTCTCTATATAATAACATAGTTTTTTGGAGCGTTCTCATTCACCGGAGCTCCACATTAATTCTGAATTCTGGTTGATTCTAGCCCCACCATTTATTTATTTTTGGTAATAGAATATTAAATTTTAACTAATAGAAAAATATTTTTTCTAAAAATAAAATAACTAAATCTTAAAAATCTTTTTCTTGCATCCCATAACAAAATCTTAAAAATCTCCTAACATGCCAATAATATGTCAAATCATGATTCTATCGGATAATCAAAAAAATAAATCTAATGATCATCACGTGATGAGAAAATGGAACGAATGATCATCACATGATGAAAAAATTTGATCGAATGATCATCAACTGTCCAGTGTCCATTGTCAGTTTACATACACACAAAAAAAAACGTTATTTTCCTAATTACATCCCAAACTATCAATTAAATCGAGAAAAAATAAAATTTCAAAAAAAACTGATTAGCCCGGTCATAGATCTCTATTCTGCAAAACTTGATTGGCCCGGTTATGAATCTCTTTTCCGCAAATCTTTGTTGGTGGTCCTGCACATCAATTAGATTTTTTTAGTAATCTGTATGAATGATTTGGAACAATTATGATTGTTTGAATAAAGCTAATACAAAACAAAAAAAAATGCGCTAATACAAAAGAAACTATGATTTCCAAAAATCATTTTTCTTAATTTGTTTTTTTCTATAATTAAAAAAACATAAAGAATGTAAACAAAATCCTTACAGATTATTTTCCTTATTAAAAAAATATTGTTTCATGGTTAGTAATTGATAATTAATTAAAAAACAAAGAAAATGTAAACAAAATCTTGAAAATATTATTTTACTTATTTGGTAAAGAAAGATTTAATATTGAAACAGATTCACGAGTTATTACATAGAAGGCAAGCGAGCAACAAGCTGCGCCGCAAGCCCTTTTTGAATGGCAAACCCTATCCTCTTAAACACAAACTCTCTATAACCTCGTTATGAATGGCAAGCCCTTTTACTTATTTAAAAAATAATATTTAATAATTAATATACGATTTCTATAATCTTTATTTCATGGTTATTAATTCATTGCGCCTATTTTGTATGAGATTTGGTTAACTTAACCAGTTTTTTTTACTATTTCGTCATTATATATAATTGTAAAATTTGGCATGATGCTCTCTATATAAAGTGTTATAACAAGGGTGGAATCTCATCGTTCTTCGGTAGTTTTTTTTTCTTTACACACGGTTAGGGTTTTGCATATTAGGGTTTATCAATTTTGCTAAAATAAATAAATGATAGTGGTTGTTGACGATGGTTATTTTGGTTTTCAGGTACTTGACACCCAAAGAAATCGAGATTTTCTGGCTTTGTTGAAGACTAAAACCAGGAAAAAATGGAAATATTATCAAGGTGGTTTTTCTCTTTGCACATCATATTTTCAAAAAATAAATAAAAAAATTGGCATATTTATGTATTTTGTGTGCTTTTGCAACATTAGAAGTTGTCACGGATCCTGCTTCTCCTAATCACAGATTTCCGTTTGAAGATATTTTTTGCAGACGACCTCTCACTTTCTATGCGAGGCTTTTCATAACGAGGTAGTATTTTCTCATTCCGTGGCTATGATTTTTTTTCCCTTTTCCTAAAAATCTTTTATATAATGATTTTCCAACATATAATGATTCGATTGATATCACTCTTATTTATTTGGTTGATTTACTACAGATTTATGATTTTGGATTTAAGATTCATGAGTCTCATTAGTTTCTGTACTTCGCAGTTAACATGGTCAGCATCTCTCTTACTCTCTTCTATCGATTACCGGTGATGAGTTCATAGTGAGATCGTAGCATATTTTGATGTTATATTTTGTTGATTTTGGTTCGTAGATATTAATGTTACTTCCTCATAGACTTCAGGTTCTCTTACCGAAGCTTGTGAGAAATATATATATGATCAATTGTTGTTTGATTTTTTTCTTTCTTGATATATTTAATAATCAAGAGTATAAAATAAGGTTTGGCTAAGTTTGCCTGTGTAAGTGGTGGCAAAAATTTGTCCTTACAAAGATAAATCTATGGCCGGGGTTACCCAAACCAAACCCTTCTACCACACATGTGGCTTGGCTTCTAGGGTGAGGAATAAGAAACCGAGTACGCCTCATGGTTCTCTCTCACCGTCGCAGACCCAAAATCTTACACCGCCGCTGAAATCCGATGTTCAATTTCTTAGTCTTATTGCCTTTCATTGTTCAACACGGAACACCCAGATTCCTTTTAGGATCTTTTAGGATTATTTTGTTAATCATGGGATGTTCTCCTTGATTTTGAATGTTGTTTTGGTTCCCAAGGAAGAAGCATCGAAAAAAAAATGAACAAAAATCAAGTTACAGGTGTGATTTTGTGATTCTTAGTTCTATGATTTTCTGAAGATTCAAATTTGATTCATTATTTGTATCAAAATTTTAACCATTGTTTGTATCAAATTTTGACTGATTTTTAAAATAAACTATGTGTGTGCATCCAGATGTTGATATGTACAAATTTAAAAGAGGTCTGTCAGTCTTACTTCTCTGATATATTTTTGGTACTTTTTGATAGGCAGTTCCTTTTTGCTGGAACGGTTCTCATTCTCCGATGCTGACGAAGAGGGGCTCAAATCCTAGTAACAATTTTTTTGTTCAGAAAAACTGAAGAATCAAACCTCCATCTCAGTTTAATTTTTCGTTAGTATTGAAACCGTTCTTGATACTTTAATTGCAAATAAACAAGGAGGTTTTAATTATTGTGTTGCTTTGAAGTTCAAGTAGATTGTTGATTAGAAATATTTGATTATGTTTATCAATTTTGTTATGGTTCCCATATGCATATATTGTTTGCAGGCATGCTTGGAAGATGTTTCCATGAGGGAGCTGCCAAGGACAGAAGATATTTTGCTGGATAAATCAAATTGCTGAAGGTAATTTCTCAGCTCCGTAGTATAAAGTGATCATTTTGTATATTAATATCATTAAGAAATGCAATGTTAGCGAAGGAAATTTCTCTGATAAAATCAACTAATCCATTCTCAGGGTAAGAAAAGAATCTCTGCAAAATGATCCAGACTATGGCTCACATGGGTGCGATGATGTTTCGACAGACTCCCCATTTTTCATACACAAAGTTGGCAAGGAGCGGTATAGAGAGAAATAAGAGGAAAAACTGTTTGTTGCATCGATTTCAATTCCAAGCTTTGAGAATGTAGGATTAGAATATCGCCACAGTAATACTCTTGCGAAATTTATAAACAACATTTCTGCGAGTTCTTTAACAACACCTTGCGATCGTCGTAAGATGATCTGAAGAATGACGCAACGGATGACGGTAACAGAAACATGAGAAGAGTGCGATGATTCTGCGAGGATTAAAATGTTTGCGAAGATTAACAATGTAACTCTAGTGAGAATATCGCAAGTCAGATTCGAAATTAAACAACATTTCTGCGAGTTCTTTAACAACACCTTGCGATCGTTGCAGGATGATCTGAAGAATGACGCAACGGATGACGATAGCAGAAACATGAGAAGAGTGTGATGATTCTGCGAGGATTAGAATGTTTGCGAAGATTAACAATGTAACTCTAGCGAGAATATCGCAAGTCAGATCCGAAATTAAAGGACAAATTAGCTGTCATCCACTATGTAAATCCCTATATAAAGAGTTGACAGGTGCAAGGGAGAGGGGGATCTTTTTCGAGTGTTAAGCAAGTCATTTAGGAGAGAGAAAAGTAAAAAAGAGCGATTGTATTCTTGTTTTCTTCCATTACTTATAACATTTCTGTGAATCAATTAATAAAGTGTTGTTCTTAATCTTCAAAATATGTGTTGATTATGATGAATTCTTGTGAGGGGTGTAGTGTAGGATTTCCTGCTACTACATATTGGCGCTAGAAACATGGAGTAATTTCCCTTGTTTTTAGTGTGAAAATAAATATTAAGATTTGGGAGAATTTTTAATAGTTGGTGAGAAGTTTCAGACGATTTCCAGCAATTCATTGAGGTGAAGATATGGCTAGAAGAAGAAATGCTTCAAGACAACCAACTACTGTCAGGAGGAGTAAGGGACTTGATGGAGAAAGAAGAAATGAAACTGGAGAATCATCAAGAATGAATGCAAGAAATGATGGAGAAAATCAAATACAACGTACAACGGCGCAGAATAGAACTTTGGATTATGATAGAGTGAGTGTACATACTTGGAAATCAGATTCAACGGAAGAAATAGAAGAGGAGCAACAACTAAGAAATGAAAGACAGGAGGAAAGAGATGAAGAGGCAATTGGAGGAATAATTCATGGAGAGGAAAGAATTGGAGTATTAGATGCAACAGAGGCGTTAAGACAAAGAATACACGAAGAGAGGAGGTTAGAAGCGGAAGAATGCGCAAATTTGACAAGACAAAACCATGAATTGAGAATGGAAAACATGAGGTTACAAAATAGAAGATCAAAAAGCACTACAAGATCAAGTCCAAGGTCAATCAGAAGAGGATAAAGACAAAACTCACTTGTAGAAAATGTTAATGGAAATATTCTGCAGGAGGTGCAAAATCCAGATGAAGAACGTCGCGAAAATAGAGAAATGATTGAAGATCGTTATATACCACAAGGCAAAATTTAACAAAACGTACAAAACAATAAAGGTCAGGAGAATGAGCAGCGTCAAGAACGAAATAACCAAGATGGCGAATAAAATTAAGAAGAAGGAAGGAGGATATTGCGTGGAATAGAAATTCAAAGAAATCAACAGATAATTGAAAGAGAAATCGAGAGACATTACGCTGAACAAGCACGCTTAGCTTTCGAAAGGTAAAGATTGAGAGCATAGGTGGAAGAACAAGAATTCCAAGAGGCAATTCTCCAGAACAATCATGACAATCGAGAAATAAGACGCGAACAAAACCGCAACAATGGTAATATCAACGAAGAATATGATAGGGTGCAAAGAAGAGCTGAGAGGCAACAAGGAGAATTGATAATAAATGAACCAAATCGCAGAAGAGAAAATGAGAGATATAATGGTGTGCGAATTCATGAAAGAAATATAAGAGAAGATCGCAGGGAAAGAAAAGAAGAAAATAATGGAGAAAGATAAAATAATGGAGAAGGAAATCAAAATCTCGTAACACAAGACAGGCAAGAACGCAGGAGAAGAGAAGCGGAGTTAAAAAGACCAGTGGGATCAACATCTGGGGTAAATGAACAAATCATAAGAGAACTGGCAGAAATGAGAGGAATGCTAAATAATAGGAGGGAAGGAGGTAGGAGACAATTGGATGAAACCATAGAAGAAGCTGTGAAAACTCCGTTCTCGCAAGAAGTACAATTAGGAGGAATTACACCAAAGTGCATCTTGCCTGCGTTAACCAGCATCTTTGATGGGATAACCTGTGCAATTCAACACATTAAAGCTTATGCGAGATGTATGCTACAGTTGTAGAATCATGATGTTGTGTTGTGAAAATATTTCGCATCAAGTTTTGATAGGTGTAGAATACACCGTATTTACTATCCATAGAGTTTATGCTTTCTTTGCTATTTTTCTTGTAAATTATGTATTTTACGCGTGTTTTTGAGTTATTACATACTTGGAGTCGCACGGAGGAAAAGAAGAATAAATGATCCAAATTGAGCAAAAAGGGCAGGATTATCATTTTACAGGAAAACACTATCGGGAGACGAGCCACGGTTAAAGCGCAACTCTCTCAGAGGAGTATTAAAAATAGGCCAGCTGATGTTAAGGGGTGACTACATGTTATAGGGTATCCACTGGGGTATCCCTTATCTTATGCAGTGGGGTGTCAATAACCACCCCAATCATTCCCAACCCTAAATCGAGAAACTCTTCCAATAATCATTCATTCATTCTGTTATCTGAAATTGAAAAACAAAACCAGACAGAGGCTGCTGCGTCTGAAATCAAGAGGTGGAATTTGGAGAAATGGAACTCAGGGAGGAAGAAATCGAAGATGGTGGTCTCTGTTGAGGTTCTGGTAGAATGGGTATGAAACCGAGAGGGAAGAAGAAGATACAGGTGATACTAATGGTGGTTGAATCGAGAATCAATTGAAGATAGAGACGGATTTTGACTGGATTTGTTGGTATTGATTGGGTTGTAAAGGTTCGGCAAGATTGGAAAGAATGGGTGTTTTCTGTTGGTGGAAGAAATGGTGAGGAGATTATGAGTTTAGATATCTGAGAAGATGGGTTCAATGAAGTACAAGAAATTGAAGACGGTGATGAACCTGCCGCTTTTAAATCGGAGATGGATCTAGGTACAGTTCTCAATTGAGAGATGGAGAAGATGAGGTGGTCTGTTGTAAGATGAAATTGATGATTTAAGAGCTTGGGTTGCTGTTAATTTGAGTGAAGAAATGTTGTTTCTGATGCCGAATCGTCTTGAATACAGAGAGGATGAAATTGAGATGTTTTCTTCTATGGGTCTGTGGTTTGAGAACTAGTTTGTTGCTGGAAGCATTGTGGGATTCTCGGATGGAGACAAGAGAAGAGAGGGGTATGTGCTGCCATGAAGCTGGTCTGAGATTCAGATGCAGACGATGATTATGCTGCTGTGGGGCTGTTAAGGGAAGAGCTGGTGATGGTTTGAGCTATTGAAAATGAATGAATGGGTTCTTAAAAACTGTGTAGATGAATGCTAGGAATTGTTGCAGGAAATGGAGCCAAAATCGGCCTGAGAGATGTCCTGAATATAAACGAAACTCTGTCGGATTTTATTCCCGGTGAGTCAACTCGTTGCCGCCGATGACCGATCTTTATCTCCAACTCAGCTCAGTGAATCAGCCGACTCAGCCATGACTAAGAAAGATAACTCGGCTGACTTGACTCTTTGACTTTATTGACTAACAGTTTGACCCGTTTGACCGTTAGTCATAACGGTGGACTGCCAGAATATTTCGTCGACGGGAAAGAACTTTCAGGTGAACGGCGGTGGCGGATTCCGGCCTATTTCCGGGCAAAAAACCCAGTTTTCCGGCGAACCAAAAGTTGCAGAATTTTGTGTGGATTTCTCTCATGGGATGTGAAGACTTGGGTTTGGAATTGAATGAAGAATTGAGCTTGGATTTGGAAAGAGAAGATGGGAGATTTGAGAAAGGCTTGGATTTGGAAATTGAAGTTCTAAAGGAAAGGGATTCTATTCCTTGGAAGATATGGAGAGCATTGAAGCCTATAAATATAGAAGTTCTCTACTTTTCTAGATACACTTAGATACACTTACACACACTTATTCACACACCTTTTTGCACACCTTTACACACACAACACTTCTCTTTTCTTTATTCTTTGTGTGAACTCCTTAATATGAGTAACTAATTTTATTGATTGAGGATGAATTCCTAGTTCTTAACATGTTTTGAGTTTTGTTTTAAATCTACTTTGAAGTTTTCACATGATTATCGTTTGTTTTTACTAATAGGAATGTTTATACATTCATGATTGATTGATAGATTGTTTAGGTGCGTAACTAAATTGATTTGTTAATTTGATCTATAGCTAGTGAAAGTTAGGGGATAAGTAATCGTTTCTTGACTATTTACATAAGTAGAAAACACGAGACCTTGCGGAGGGATTCCGTGGAGAAATTGTATGTGAAAACAACGTTAGCAAGTGGACCTTGATATAAGAGTCTAACTACTAATATCAACCTAATAAATTCATAAATCTTAATGTGTTTGACTAAATTACATCTTGAGTGATCTACTACTTGGTGGTTTGGTAAATAGAATCTGGTAGTCGAGAACTTCAGTATCCGATGATACAAGGGATTTAGGGGTTAGCACTGATCTAGCTGCTATATCTACGGTTGGTGATAATTTGTGACTAATAAGAAGTGGAATAGAACATAACTTGAATCATTGTTTTGCAACGAAGAAGGATTCCTTGATCTAATCTCTCTTATTTATTTCCTTTATCTTTTTAATTGCTTTATTTACTTTCCTTTGCTTATAAAATCTAAAACCAAAACCCCCCTTTTGTGACATTATAAGACAACTAAAACCTCTTGCTCCTCGTGGGAACGATCTTGACTACCCTATATTACTTGTTAATTAGGTAGTAAAATATTAATTAATTTGTTGTGGTTACGACACGCATCAAATTTTTGCGCCGTTTCCGGGGAGCAGCGGACGGTTTTAGTTGTTTTCTTTTTACTTTTTGCTTTATTCTTGCTTTGTTAGATTCTATTATCGTATCTAACTTAGTTTTTGAGAAATGTTTTTTTTCAGGTACCGGTTTTCCATGTATGGTGGACAAGAGCAAGCATATTACAACAATCAATACGGTTTTCAACCTCAACATTATGGCAACTTCCAACCATCCTTAGGATACAATCAAAACCAATCTTTTGGCTATGATCAATATCCTACGGAACCTTATGGATATTCTCATACATATCAACAACCTTGTAATGGGTATGTAAGTCAAGAACCAAGGTGGGATAAATCTACTTCTAATTGGCTTCATTTGAGTTATATGCAGATTATCAATGAATTGCAAGACATGCGACAAATACTAGACCGTGATAGAAAGAACGCCGCACAAACCAATTTCTGCAATACTTTTTCTTACCCGACTCCGGATCGTAGTTATGATCGTTCACCCATTCAAAGGGAAGAGTCATGGGAAAGAGAACCTATTGTAGGCAACGGTGGTAAGCGTGTGAACGTCAAGAAACTTGCACAGAAATTATACAAATTGGAAGATTATGGAGACTCGGAAGATCTTGTCGCAGAAATTAGTAGGACCATTCATATGGAACTTAAATGACGTTTGGATAAAGGTAATGAAACCGATGACGATTCTTATTATGGTGAGTCTGAAAATGAAGATGATTGTGTTGAAAAGGACCAACCTTTGGAGACTTTTGATGACGCTAGTGTAGCTTACTCGAGCCTTGATCTTAATAATGATCAATTACTTATTCAAAAGGTAGAGCTTGAGGAAGATGCATTTAGTGCTTGGAAAAAAATTTTTAGGGAAAGATATGAGTCCGCGGAAGTGTATGAGCGTTGCAACAATGAGGAAGTTACTCCAACTCCGGATCATAATAAGGATCTTTCACCTATTCAAAAGGAGGATATTGGGTGTGACTTGCCTATTGTTATAAACGGTATAACACCCTCACAAGAAGATCTTACAATCTATACTAACGAAAATCATTTTAGTGAATGGCCTGATTCCGATGATGAGAATGTTGAAGAGATGATGCTCGATAATGAAACCGAATTGATTGAATTTTTGGAAGACCCAATTGAACTTGCCAATGATTTGAATGATGCCAAGACTTTAGTTAAGGTAGAAAACGACGAAGAATGGTTGCAAGGTTTGATAGAGGACCATGATATACAAGAGGTAAGTAATTCACTTGAATTTTTTAAGAATTAGGAGGATTATGTAATACAAGAAATTGTGCAAGGTTTGTCTAACCCTTTGCATATTGATTCTTCTCCTTTACCTCTTATTGGTTTGAATGTATGTGCTTCGAAAGTATTTTTGAATGACTTTGTTTCTCGATATCCACCATTGGAAACACTTGATTCTAACACTATGCAGGTTTTCCAAGAGGAATACATAGAAATTCCCAAATTCTATGTTCTTTATACACTTCCGGGTGTAGACAAGAATAAGTGTGGGGGAAATTTCTATCGGGCGATAACTTTACTATTGTTTTCTTGTGCTAACATTTGTATGAAGCTATTGTTTGCAAAACAGGTACCATGGGAGGATCCCCAAATTTTCCGATTGTTAGTATATGGGGAATGAATTTTACAAGAGCTAAGTCGGGCCGTCGACTTTAAAACAAGCGCTTAATGGGAGGCAACCCATAGGTTTTGTATTTCTTAACCTTCTGCTTTTTATTTTATTTTTGTTTATTTACTTTTCTTGTTTTATATCATGTTAGGATTTCCCACCTTGACTTTACTTGGACGATTCAATTACATTGAGGACAATGTAAGGTTTAAGTGTGGGGGAGTGGCTAAGCATATTTAAAAAAAAAAAAAATTTGCATAAAACTTTCAACTTTTAGAGATTTTAGAGTCACTAGCATACTTCTAGGTATGTTTACATAGAGAATTCTGACCGACATAACTGAACTTGGAAGTGTTAGGGAACTACGTTCGGATTTCTTGCTTGTTAGAGTGTTAAATAATAGATTTAATCATGTCGGTGATGCAAATTAGGAGCAGAGAAGAATGCATTATTAGAGTTGTTGATCAATCATTAGTGGAGACTACCCGCTTTTATATCATGTGAGGCACCGACCAGAAATTCTTCCAAGACTAAAAAGCTTTCTTTTGAGTGTGTGTCACCGTACGTTACTTCCGGGTAGAATGGTGAGCTACCCAACTTCACACCAATTTTTAACACTATTTTTGATCTCTTGAGTGCTAAATTTTGTCAATCATGAGGGTGACATCTATGGATGAAAGCCTCCTTCTTGTAGTTCGATTTGCAGTTAACACCATTCTCTCTCTCTCGACAACAACGGGTCCATAGAAACACCATAACCATCAACAAGGAGCGACATCAAAATCTACAAGGAAAGTTGACGACGTTTAATGTTTACAAGCAACAATGGGACAAGAAAAGAGCAAATTTCATATTCAAGTAAAGCAACATACAATGAGCAGATTTTTACATACATGTTGAAGACTTACAATATAATGAGCGGAATTTTATCAAAGTTGAAGACTTATTTACAAAAGCGAAGAAAATCAAAAGGTGAGAATTATTGAAGTTTATGATTTCTAGACGATACAAGTTGTGAAGAATCAAGCGGTAAAGTACTTTTCCACGGCCATGGTTGTTTTATTTTTCACTTTGATTTGTATTTTGTTTCTCTTGTCTAAAAAAAAAATTTAAAAAAAGATGGAAAAAAAAATGAGACAAGAAAAATTTGTTATTTTGTTTTTATTTTTTATTTAATAAGCCGTGGGGAAGGAAAATATATAAGGAAGTTTCAAGCGACAAGGATTTTAAGGAAAAAGGTTATAAATTGTCAAGGATATATGAAGTTCGAAAGTTTATCATCAATAGTTGAAGCCGAAGACGAAGACAAGAAGCGGAAGATGTTTCTATTGGATGCTGTGAGAGTGGTGTTATCATAATTGGCAATCGGATGTGAAGGTAAGTAAGTAATCTCATCCTCGATAATAGTGGTTGATTTCCTTTCTTAGAGATCGTTAGAAAAAAAATGTTTTTCAAAATGTTAATAGATGTGGGTTTTTAAAAAAATTCGGAAGTTTTCCTTCCAACCATTCAACGTGTTGCAGGAATTCTCTCTTCATTCCTACCTGCACACATGTGAGACCCATAAAAAAATCCGTCTTTTTGAGTGCAATTATTATCAAACCCTTTTAAGTGAGGCAGAAGTCGAGGCGAAATGCTTATTGATCGTTTCTCAAACACGCATTCTCTCATTATTGTGTGGTTATTTCTCACTCAACATTTAAGAATGAGAATATGTTCTTTAGTATTTCTAACTTCTTATTACTAGCATGCAGAAACTCTATGTCCTCATAACACTTTGGATGCTTGGGACGCTAGAACGCTTTGAAGTTGTAAGTTTTAGTTTGATTTGCTCGAGGACTAGCAAAGTCTAAGTGTGGGGGAATTTGATAGGTGTAGAATACACCGTATTTACTATCCATAGAGTTTATGCTTTCTTTTTTATTCTTCTTGTAAATTATGTATTTTACTCGTGTTTTTGAGTTATTAGGTACTTGGAGTCGCACGGAGGAAAAGAAGAATAAATGATCCAAATTGAACAAAAAGGGCAGGATTATCATTTTACAGGAAAACACTATCGGGAGACGAGCCACGGTTAAAGGGCAACTCTCTCAGAGGAGTATTAAAAACAGGCTAGCTGATGTTAAGGGGTGACTACATGTTTTAGGGTATCCACTGGAGTATCCCTTATCTTATGCAGTGGGGTGTCAATAACCACCCCAATCATTCCCAACCTTAAATCGAGAAACTCTTCCAATAATCATTCATTCATTCTGTCATCTGAAATTGAGAAACAAAACCAAACAGAGGCTGCTGCGTCTGAAATCAAGAGGTGGAATTTGGAGAAATGGAACTCAGGAAGGAAGAAATCGAAGATGGTGGTCTCTGTTGAGGTTCTGGTGGAATGGGTATGAAACCGAGAGGGAAGAAGAAGATACAGGTGATACTAATGGTGGTTGAATCGAGATTCAATTGAAGATAGAGACGGGTTTTGAATGGATTTGTTGGTGTTGATTGGGTTGTAAAAGGTTTGGCGAGATTGGAAAGAATGGGTGTTTTTCTGTTGGTGGAAGAAATGGTGAGGAGATTATGAGTTTCGATATCTGAGAAGATGGGTTCAATGAAGTACAAGAAATTGAAGACGGTGATAAACCTGCCGCTTTTAAATCGGAGATGGATCTGGGTACAGTTCTCAATTGAGAGATGGAGAAGATAAGGTGGTCTGTTGTAAGATGAAATTGATGATTTAAGAGCTTGGGTTGCTGTTAATTTGAGTGAAGAAATGTTGTTTCTGATGCCGAATCGTCTTGAATACAAAGAGGATCAAATTGAGATGTTTGCTTCTATGGGTCTGTGGTTTGAGAACTAGTTTGTTGCTGGAAGCATTGTGGGATTCTCGGATGGAGACAAGAGAAGAAAGGGGTATGTGCTGCCATGAAGCTGGTATGAGATTCAGATGTAGACGATGATTATGCTGTTGTGGGGCTGTTAAGGGAAGAGCTGGTGATGGTTTGAGCTATTGAAAATGAATGAATGGGTTCTTAAAAACTGTGTAGATGAATTCTAGGAATTGTTGCAGGAAATGGAGCCAAAATCGGCCTGAGAGATGTCCTGAATATAAACGAAACTCTGTCGGATTTTATTCCCGGCGAGTCAACTCGTTGCCGCCGATGACCGATCTTTATCTCCAACTCAGCTCAGTGAATCAGCCGACTCAGCCCTGACTAAGAAAGCTAACTCGGCTGACTTGACTCTTTGATTTTATTGACTAACAGTTTGACCCGTTTGACCGTTAGTCCTAACGGTGGACTGACGAAATATTCCGTCGACGGGAAAGAACTTTCAGGTGAACGACGTTGATGGATTCCGGCCTATTTCCGGGCAAAAACCAAGTTTTCCGGCGAACCAAAAAGTTACAGAATTTTGTGTGGATTTCTCTCATGGGATGTGAAGACTTGGGTTTGGAATTGAATGAAGAATTGAGCTTGGATTTGGAAAGAGAAGATGGGAGATTTGAGAAAGGCTCGGATTTGGAAATTGAAGTGTTAAAGGAAAGGGATTCTATTCCTTGGAAGATATGGAGAGCATTGAAGCCTATAAATAGAGAAGTTCTATACTTTTCTAGATACACTTAGTTACACTTACACACACTTATTCACACACCTTTTTGCACACCTTTACACACACACACAATACTTCTCTTTTCTTTATTCTTTGTGTGAACTCCTTAATATGAGTAACTAATTTTATTGATTGAGGATGAATTCCTAGTTCTTAACATGTTTTGAGTTTTGTTTTAAATCTACTTTGAAGTTTTCACATGATTATCGTTTGTTTTTACTAATAGGAATGTTTATACATTCATGATTGATTGATAGATTGTTTAGGTGCGCAACTAAATTGATTTGTTAATTTGATCTATAGCTAGTGAAAGTTAGGAGATAAGTAATCGTTTCTTGGCTATTTACATAAGTAGAAAACACGAGACATTGCAGAGGGATTCAGTGGAGCAATTGTGTGTGAAAACAACGTTAGCAAGTGGACCTTGATCTAAGAGTCTAACTACTAATATCAACCTAATAAATTCATAAATCTTAATGCGTTTGACTAAATTACATCTTGAGTGATGTACTACTTGGTGGTTTGGTAAATGGAATCCGGTAGTCGAGAACTTCCGTATCCGGTGATACAAGGGATTTAGGGGTTAGCACTGATCTAGCTGCTATATCTACGGTTGGTGATAATATGTGACTAATAAGAAGTGGAATAGAACATAACTTGAATCATTGTTTTGCAATGAAGAAGGATTCCTTGATCTAATCTCTCTTATTTATTTCCTTTATCTTTTTAATTGCTTTATTTACTTTCCTTTGCTTATAAAATCTAAAAACAAAACCCCCCTTTTGTGACATTATAAGACAACTAAAACCTCTTGCTCCTCGTGGGAACGATCTTGACTACCCTATATTACTTGTTAATTAGGTAGTAAAATATTAATTAATTTGTTGTGGTTACGACACGCATCAAGTTTAACAGGAGAGACACTAAAGTGGTTTGAAGGTTTACCCAGGAATACTATAACATCTTTCAACCATTTGCAGACTACATTCTTAGGGGCATACATAACTAACAATTCCTCGCGGCCAGGCATAGAAGATGTATTTGGATTAAAACATAGAATTGGTGAAAGTTTGAAACATCTAACCATAAGGTGGAAGACAATGTGCAGTGAGATGACTGGACGGGTGGATGAGAGATATCTTATTTTATCATTCATCAATGCAATGTTCGCAACCAATCTACTATACATTCAAATTTTTAGAATTAAGAATACAATCACAATGACTGAGCTACGAGAATTTCAGGAAGAGTACATTGCTCTTGAAGAAAAGCAGAATAAAGTAGAATCTTATCCAATTGCGAACACAAGCTCAAATACAGCGAGCGCAAGCTTATTGCCTAAATTAATAAATACAGTGGCGAGCACCTCGCAGGCACAACAAGAAAATAAGAATGATAATCAACAGAAGCTGGTGGCTATGGGAAGCAAAGATCAAGAAGAATACGAAAGGGAAAGAAATTTTTATAGTCGAGGTGGAAACAACAAAATTCAAAGACTTGGTCAGCCACAAGAAAGCTATGGGGGACAAAGACAAAATTATCATAGGGGATCAGGAAGTCAAAAGATGATATGGGAAGAGATCAAGATGCCACCATTGAATGCTAGTGTGGAAAAAATTTGGGAAGCTATAATTCTAATGGATAACATTCTGACGCCCTGGAACATGGGAAAAGAACCACTTTCAAGCAATCGAAGTCAAGAATTTTGCTCCTACCATCATTTTCATGGACATTCGACAAATAACTGCAGAAATATTAAAAGGATCATTCTCAAGATGATAGACCAAGGAAAATTAAATCATTTTTTAATAGGGCATCCTCAATCTCAACCCTTACCACCACCACCAGAAATTCGCAGAGTAAATGCAACAAAAGGAGGAGAAACATTTGTCATAGAAGTTGGAGCAAAGGCGAAGAATCTGTTTTGTAACTCTATTGTACATTTGTACAAAATAATTCAAGATTTTCACGACAATTTTCTAAGTAGAGTTTTCGTAAGAGATGCTAATGAAAGAGGGATAATGAACATTGAGAAAATCTCACCGCTAAAAGAATGGCAAAAGCAAACCATCTCTTTTACCGCAGAAGAAGTACCAGAGTTAGGCGAAATGCATGATAACCCATTAGTAGTGAGGCTCGAAATAAACCCAGGACAAAAAGAAGATGAAGATGATGATGAAGAAGAGGATGATGAGGCTGAAGATAAATGGGCAATTAATAGAGTCTTAATTGACACATGAAGTTATGTGGATATCTTATTCTATCATACCTATAAGACTATGGGAGGCAAAGACGAGGATTTAATACCTTCAACCTACAAAATTTATGGTTTTAATGGTACTGCCAATAAGCCTAAGGGGAAGATCACAATGACAATTCCATTAAAGGGGATATCTTCCTAGATTCTATTTTGTATTGTCGATGTAGAGTCACCCTACAATGCTCTGATTGGTCGACCTTGGCTACATGGGATTTTAGGTGTGGCATCGAATTTCCACCAGTGCATTAAGTTTCCATATCCTAATGGTGTTGGAATAATAAAGGGAGATTGGATTGAAGGAAAGAAATGCTATGAGATTGATGTGGAATCTTGCGAAGAAAGAGCTGCCAAGAAGGGGAATTGGAAGTATAACATCAAAGAAAGACAAAAAAGTGAGAAATTGATGGTTGATTCAGTAGAACTAAGAGAAGAAAGAATGTTGTGAATCCAACGCCATATGAAAATAACAAATGATGAATATGTCGCAGAAGAAAATACTGTAGCAAAAAGCAACCAAAGAACAGAGGCAGAAAACATCAAAGGTAAAAAATTCAAACTGTGAAGTGAAATAAATATTGAGATTAAGAAAAAAAGGTGTATAATTAATTTGTTACAAAAATTTCAAAATTTTTAAAACTATATTTTTTTATGGTAAAAATGAGATTGAGAAATTACAGCAAAAATGAAAGATATGCGAAAATTTCGCAAGAAATGATCATTTAAGATCCAGAATAGGACGAACCTTTATGGCGTACACCCTAGTTCGAGAATAAAATTTCGCAAGAGGCAAAAAGTAAGACCTCAAGTACGTCATAAAAGGGGGTATTTGTAACATGACTCAGCGATAAGGTTACACCGCTGCTGGAACCTGAGCCATGGAGATTTGGGGTCAATGAAAGCCTATCCAGGAGAGACACCTTGGATTCTCCACTTGAGCATATGACTTGAGTTGGGCGACTAAGGTAATAAGATCTCTCCTAAGGGGTGCAGAGTATGACCAAGGCGCCGAGGTACACAGTTGAGCCAAGAGTGTCCGGGGCGTATGAAACTACCCTGGCCATTCTTGGTAAGTCTTGGCTATGATGCACTCGGCCCGAAGAAAACCCCACTTAGGGTGCAGTCTCGTAACCATAAGCCATATAGGCAAAAGGTATAAGAGGCATCGAACACAATTGGTTGTTGTTAAGATTGGATGGGAGGAGCTTGTCTTGTATGGCCGATGTACGTCTCCTTGAAAGGGCAACCAGGGGGAGATAAGGGCGGCACCCTCTATTAGGGAGATGATAAGTGTCTTAAGACGCAAATGTCATGAGACTTTTTACTCACGGGAGCATTAAGACTTGTCATATTTTAAAGACGTCCTGCGATTTCGTCGCAAGACGGCAATATCATGGGGCTTTAATTTTGCAAGAAAATTTAGGCCTGTCATATTATCGCAGGAGAAATACAAAACAACAAAAATTTAAGGCAAGATCAATGGGTTTCTACATGAAATTGTAGAGATGTCCTGCGATTTTGTAGCAATGAAAAAAGATGGCAAAATAAGACCTTTACTTAGGAAGGAAAAATAAGACCACATCAGAATACAAGAATAAATGTAATCTTACAGTTTATGATTGCGAGATCATATAGAGGCAATTGCGATTTTATCGCACACTACTTTATCAAACAAAAGCAATATGCTCAATCATTCATCTAGACACAAATAACAGAGGCAAGTATGGGAATGCATAAGATAAATTAAATGTTATTTGTTTCCATATAATAGATTTACGCAACTATATTTTGGTTAATCATATTGCAAGAGAGGAAATTTTGCTAACACATGCAGGGTGGAACAAAAAAGAATTTATATTAAAGACTAGAGAGATTCACAAGTGACAGATTACAAGAATAAAAGATCGAAGAATGAATGTACAAGTATTACAAAAGGTCAAAGAAGAAAAGCAGAGTTATTTCTTGGTTGATTCATCTTCTTCCTCACCAGATTCTTCTTCATTATCAGATCTTTCGTCTTCAGATTTTTCTTCATCATTACCAGCTTCACTGTCTGAAATCACTAAAGAAGGAACATTCTCTGGGACTTTTTCTTCAACGCAAGGATATATAGAGAGAGGAATGCTGTGATTATTACAAACTGTCCTGATAGTGTTATTGCGAAAATAAATAGCATCATTCTTAAAATTGGCAATAGTAATCTTCAGTTGATTCTTCAATCTTGAACACTTATCATTGCGAGAAGAGAGATTCTTTGCGAGATCCCCCTTTTTTAACTTCTAATTCTTCAATTCTCCGACGAAGTCTTTCTTCAGATTCTGCGAATGCATAATGATGAATCAGTAATTTAGCGAAAATTTACAAAGGACAAGAAGTTAATAGGAAAGAATAGTTAACAACCTTCTCTGCTAGAAATCATGTCTCTAATCAAGGATGTTTACTCGACTTGAAGACTAATATCTACACCAAAATTATTTCTGGCATTATCAAGAATCTTCGCAGCCCAAGCAAATTTATCATCATTACTAATGAGAAGGTAGGAGCGAACTTGGTTTTCCCTCTCAATAAGAGCATCATTCTTGCAAATAAGTCTATCTCTTTCAATTTGAACTTCGAGAAGGGTTTTATGGAATTCCGCTAAGGTTTGAGCACCTTGTCTAGATATACGATCTTTTTCGTCTATGAGGCTACTATTCTTGGTTCTTAAACTATTGATTTATTCTTTGGAGTTAAGATAGCGACGTTTAGACATATTAGCTACACTCAAACTAGACCTATGGTCAATTTCTAAAAGACGAAGTTTGGATCTGAGGTCATTTATGGAAAGAGATTCAATCTTGTCATTTGAATAATTATTTAAGGAGTTATTAAGGCCATCAAGAAGGGTATCCTCATCTATAGGCTCAGGAAAAGAATGGAGGAGTGTAGCCTCATCAGTAATTAAGACCATAAATATTTGCAAAAATGGTTGCTTGAGTAAGCTAAAACAATAGGATAAGGGAATTAAGGGAAAGAGGAAAAACTTTTTACCATAAAGTTGCTGATTGGATTTATCAAGATCAGATATCTTGTGCTTGTTGCTTGAAGCATCAATTTCTAGTTGTTTATTCTTCCTGCGAAGCTCAGCAATTTCATCTTTCAATTCTCCATTATTCTTGCGAAGTTCAGCAGATTCAGATTTTAATTCTTCATTTTTACTGCGAAGATTTACATTCCTCTTTTCAGAATCTATACGTCTCTTCTCCAAATTTGAGGCAACAGCGAAAGAATCCCTCCCATCCTGTGAATAAAGGGCAAAGGTTACCAAAATAAACATAGCTAAAACTTTAAATATAGAGAATAAGCGGAGAAATGAAAATATACCAGAGTACTAAGTGAATTTAAGAGTCTAGGAGTCACTGATCTTGAAACTCCACGAAGTGAATCGTTGTCAACCAGTATGGGAGCATCGCATATTCTTGCGAGGGTCTGG
Organism: Papaver bracteatum; assembly: GCA_023529315.1. NCBI lineage: Eukaryota > Viridiplantae > Streptophyta > Magnoliopsida > Ranunculales > Papaveraceae > Papaver > Papaver bracteatum. Next base: position 4,400,433 of record JAJJWX010002605.1, on the reverse strand, counting down.
CATGTACTAGTAAAAGCGTCATTCCCAATACTTTGCATAGTGTTAGCAAAAATCCCGGAAAATTGAGCTATTGAAGATTCAGGTTGAGAAGATTCTTTCGCAGAAGAGATATTGTCATTATCACTATCATCATCAGTAGAACTTTTATCAGGGTGAGAGTTTACAGGAGAAGGAGATTGACTTTTCGTTTCTTTGAAGGAGGGGAAGCATATTTATCTTTGCGAGAATAACTCTTGCCTTTACTTTTAGTTTTTGCAGCTCTGACATGTTGCTCTTCCACTTCAGCAATAACCTACACACACACAGATGAAGATAAGAAATAGAGGCAACAATCTATTGTCAAGAATTTTAAAAGAATATTTCTTACTTCATATGTGAATAATCGAAGAGCTGCTAAAGTACTGATTTTTCCAGTCTTGCTATAACTCAGTTTCAACCTTTTGACCTAATAATTTCGCAGATACATGAAAATATTGGAATGATCAGCAAAATTATACATGAGAATAAAAAAACTCGAATAAAGTTTGGAAATATACCTCTTCTTCCCTTTCTGGACAGTTGAACACCCAGGGTAGATACACTGCGAGATTCGCAGGTAAAGGATGAGATCCAGAGATGTATGGACCCTTTAAGATTAGAGGATAGATACACCACTTATCATCATTGGAGTAACGCGGGGATATATTCTTGCCAGGATGCCAATCAATATCTTGCATGAGTATTTTTTCATCACCAACATCATCCTATTTCCTTAAGCGAACACCCCAGCAAGTACTGCCTTTCTTCATAGGAATTATCTTATAATTCGCAAAAAAGTTTTCGACGATATAGTTTGCAGGAACAATCAAACGTCTTTGAACTTAGGATTTTTAGCTCCATCAGGATAATGAGATCACTTAACAGCACCACGACTGGTGAACTCAAGCAGGAGACGAAAGCAATCTCCACTTAATTGATATATAGCTCGCGAGAATTTCGCATGAGAAAGGATTTTATAGAATAAAGGAAGTTCAGGATCATAAAGGGGAATGGGAAGGCCAGCAAGAAGTTGACCTAGTGAGACTATGACCTCCTAGTGACTCCAAGGATAATCAGAAGAAAAAAAAGGTTGATAGAAAGCTCTGATTTAGGGCTTTGACCAAGAATGGTAGATAAATCAAAACCTCTGGTTTGAAGTTTCTTTTGAATTTCTTTGAAAGAAATTTCATTTTTACGACCGGCTGGAGGCATTTTTAGTATGGGAATGGAGGAAGGAAGTAAAAATCAGAAGAAGGAGAATCACAAAAAATTACAGTAGCAGGAGCGGAATTCGCGGAAGAACTGTGAATAAAGTTGCAGAGAAGATAACAAAGGAAGTAAAAAAGAAGAAAATAGAAGAATGAAGAAGATATGTATATATATAGAAGGTAAGAATTCTCGAGAATATAAGTGCATTTAATGCTAAGAGAAGACGTGAACGGTTGAAGTGCAGCTATTGAAAAGGACGTGTCAGAAATTGAATGGAAGAAAAGATACGTGTAATAAATCTGGCAAAGAATGCAGAAACGTGTCAGAACAGAAGAACCTGAAAAGATGAACGGCTGCGGCGTTTTAAAAAGTTTCAATTCTCATGATCATTTCCCCTTCGCAGAAAAGACCTTAGAAGAGGCAAGATGTAGGATCATAATATCGCCACAGTAATACTTTTGCGAAATTTATAAACAATATTTCTGCGAGTTCTTTAACAACACCTTGTGATCGTCGCAAGATGATCTGAAGAATGACGCAACGGATGACGATAGAGGAAACATGATAAGAGTGTGATGATTCTGCGAGGATTAGAATGTTTGCGAAGATTAACAATGTAACTCTAGCGAGAATATCACAAGTCAGATCCGAAATTAAAGGACAGATTAGATGTCATCCACTATGTAAATCACTATATAAAAAGTTGAACAGGAGCAAGGGAGAGGGGGATCTTTTTCGAGTGTTAAGCAAGTCATTTAGGAGAGAGAAAAGTAAAAAAAAAAACGATTGTATTCTTGTTTTCTTCCATTACTTGTAACATTTCTGTGAATCAATTAATAAAGTGTTGTTCTTAATCTTCAAAATATGTGTTGATTATGATGAATTCTTGTGAGGGGTGTAGTGTAGGATTTCCTGCTACTACATAGAAGGCGAATAAAAACGAAATTTTTTTTAGTATTATGAACTATGAGAAAATGAAGAAGGATAGTATAACGCTTCAGTTTCCCTCTACTGAAGATGGAAAGATCAATGAAGAAAAGCTCTGTCTTAACAAGAGCCTGAATCTAGATTTTAAACTGGTTCGTTTTTGCTTAAATTTACAAAAACCACTAACTTTATTCTATTTTTCTTGCTGGGTTTTCATATTTAGGAATTTGTTGAAAATAAATCAGTACTATATTACACTTTCATTTGATTGACCAGATTCCCAATATTGCTTTACTTGTTTATATCAATATAATCTATACTGATTATTTAATATTTTTTTCCTTTCACTTATTATAGGGTCAAACTATCTGGTGATTAAGGTGTTGTGTGATTGCTCTTTATGTTTCCAGTTTTAAAGCATATTGATACAAAGTAGTGTTCATTGTTAATCTTATGTCTCTGGACATCTTTATCTTGCAGATTGAAGCTCATTACAATAGTAATGCTGGCGAGTTTCAAAGTAATCTGTGACTCCGTTCGCAATACTGATTTTGGTGAAACTGTAATAGGATGACTTGCTCCCGTTGAATATGGTATCTCATCCATATGATGTGCCAAATCTGGCGATGACAGTATTTCAGAAGGTAATTTTCATCTCAAAAATAAGTATGCAGTTTATTGCGGCCTAAATACATCATAAAGGTGCGTGTACAACTCTGTTGTACCTATGTTAAACACCTTTCAGTTTGGGGGAATTTAAGATTTTGCGCAAGGGATTACTGAATGTTTACTTCAACGGTGCCAAGTTTTCTTATCTTGGTTGACAAAAATACTAATTGAGCATCGTTTTTTCAAATTTTCAGAACTTTTCATATGAAGAAAATCAACCATTTTTTTTGTATTTTTATCAGCCCTTATTTGGGAATGTTGTTGTGGTGTTTGAATATTTGATGATGGTGATTGTTTCTGGATGGGACTGTGGTAGCATGAGTTATTGAGCCTGGATTTTGGGTACATTTCTTAGATTTGATATTAATTCATCTGACTGCTTACATGCTTACAACTCTTCTTTTTTCATGTACTTAATGCATGCTTACATGATTTTACATTCCATGAAAATGTAAGCAACAAAAGGTCAATTACTTGAGTCATAATTTTATAACAAATAAATACTGGGTAATAAGATTTGAGCATAAAAGTTATTAAGGTCGTGACCAATTTCAAAGTATTGGTAACGGGTAACGATAACATTAGTTTTTTTTTTTTTTAACTTTTTATCATCTATGAACGAATAGTAGTATTTTTTTTATCTAGATATATCACTTTATTGATTAACCAGTTATGGGCTTGAATCTCTTAATGCAGCAATAACCCCATTGTGCAAAGACCAAGACCATAAAAGGACCGGGGATTGTGAAGAACTTGAGATACCTCAAAGGTGAGTAGAATGGGTTCTCATATTATATGGTTCCTTTATTCAATACTTTTTCCAGATGAAAACAGGGAACATCCATTTGTTGAATAGAGATCTGAGCCTATGATATTTTGTCTGGTGTGGTGAGTATACGGGATGTTTATTTCTTTGAAAAAACTGACTGACACAGTGATACTATATAGCGATGGTTTGGGTTTTTCAAAGAACATTTGGGGTTTTAACCGAATACAATTTGCTTTTATTTTTATCAAAAAAGATGCCTTGATTTCTGATATAGTTTATTGGTTTTTTCGGTTACCAAAGCAACTCTCAACTAAAGCCTTAAAGGTTATACTTCTTCTGGATTTGAATTGAGAACAATGTGGAGATGTAATGTTGGGACTCTTCATAGGAGGAAGACGGAAGCCCTACGATAGGTAATTAAGTCTTTTCAAATATTTTCATAGGTTACTCAGGGGAGCCTTTTTTGGTGACATGAGCGATACTGCACTACTCCAATAAAAGCATAATAGGTGACCAGAGATCGTTTGCAAACATACAGTTTGCACTTTGCAGATATCGATATAAGTAGTTATTTTAGATTGAGAAAAAACGACGCTAACAAAGATATATAATTTGCAGATATCCAAGCAAAAACTGATCTTTGACCTCATTTTTGTTCTTGAGTTTACAAAATATAGAAAAGAACCAAACTCCATCAAAGCTGGAAAATGTTGTCTTTCTTCTTTAGATCTATTTCTCGAAGGCTATGCTATGTATCCAAAAATAATTGAGTTATCCAAGTGTGAAAATGGAATCCATTTTGTGGTAACAACAATTAATTTTAAATATCACACAGTATTACACTACACTACACTCAATTCAATTTAATTCTATATATCTCTTTGGCATGTAGTTGATTTTTTGTCACAATGTTAAATTTTATCCTGGCTAATTTGTGTCTCACTTTCAAGCTCATTTTTCGGCTGATTCTTTTTGAATTTCATGGTTGTTATCAATATATCTTTTCTTTTATCCACCCTATAAGTATACAAATATTTCTTGCCTGCAATGATCTATATGATTCTTATTCGACATAGTTTCATGGGTAGTTTAACTTGGTTGAGATATAATTCCTTGATTAAAATAAAACTTTCTCCTTGCCTTCTAAATCATCAGTACACTACGTAACTTAATAACCTTTTGGAAATCTTGATATTTTCTCTGGTTTTCCTCTTGATCCTCCCACCCAAGATGAGTTTCTTTCCCATTTCTCTATTTTCATTACTGATTTTTCCTTCTTATTTTTTTTTTTGTTTGGATCTGAATTTTTCTTTTTATTATTTTTTGTTGGGATCTGATGGAGAACAACTACAATATCGACTGAATGAAAGCAAAAACCAAATCCCAATCGAAATCAAGGGTTAGGGTCTTTTCTCTTTCCTTCTTTCCTTTTGGTATTTTTCCCCCTGTATTTTTTGATGGTTTAATTTTAATTTGATTGATGAAGTGATTGTTTTGTTTGCATAGATGAAGAGATAAGCAAAGGTAAAGGTAAAACGAAAAAATGGTTATCAACTAAATCTGAAGAATATGTATTCTCTGATGCTATTACTGATGTTACATAATGATTGATAAGATTTTAAGAATTTTGATGTCATTAACATGGCATTCAAATAAAAATCCCTAAATCTTTTAACCCTAACTTTGATTCTCATCTCAAATCTATCAATAACCATGTAGATATGTGCTTATAGTTAGATTTTATTCATTTATCTTCGTACATTGAAGTTTATGCTTTTAAAACATTATAAATCTAGGGTTAATACAACACGAATTGTGTAAATCACGTTGATTAGTTAGTTTTCTATTAAATTAAAATGCGGCTATTGATCTTAATTTTCAAAATATGCTATATCTGATGCAATTTAAGTTCTCTCACAATCATCGAATTGGGGGTTTGTTCTTCTATTTCAACTAGTTTGTTCTATTTTATCGAAAAGATATTGCAGGTTATTATTCTCCACTAGTTTGAAATTGATATATCGTTGCTTCCCATATGTGTTAGTCCACTTGCATTTTTTTTTGTTTGCTTTGCTTTTATAAATGAAAATTTGTTTTCAGAGTCTCCAAAATAGAGTAACGCAGTTGGTTTGGAAATCAGGAGATATGACAAATTCAGGATCTGTAGATGGGAGTGACATATTTGAGGTATACTTGGTATATTCTTACAAGTTTTTCTTTTGTCAGTCCATCGGTTTTTCCCATGTTTTCTGATTTACTGCCATTGGAGTGCACGCAATTGACTTATTAATTGGGATGGAAGATGTACTACAAGAGAAGCACGCCGAGTATTTGTCGTCAATACTCCTTTTATGCAATCAGGTTAGGGATGAATCCTTTCTTAAGGAACGTTATTATATGTCCAGGGGAAGACATTTCTGTTAGTTATAAAGTTCGTGTACACCTTGCTCTTACATGCATGGAGTAACTTCCACTCTCGTCTAGGCTTTTCAACTTTCTAGTCTAATTTCCCTTCTATTTAGGTCCAGAAGATGCTTTTAAATGCCAACATACAAAATCAGAAATAATCTTATACTAAAATTGCTGATATACAATAATTAATCATGGCAATTAATGCACTGAGTAAGGTATTATTGTTGAGTCCCGTATTTTTTATACTCCACTTTTGCTCTCTTTACTTTATATAATGTTTCTCACCCAAGATAAATTTGTTTTTTTAGGGCTTCATCGAACATCTTGTCACTGCTAGTCGATGCGTATAAGAATTGATAACACCATCAAGTTTGTGAAAAAATGATGCTTATTAACCTGTGGAAAGGTAATTTTGAATCTCTATCTTTCTTGAGTTCTGAAACAGAATTTCTGTAATATGTGAAATTGTAAAATGCTAATTCTCTATGTGTCCATGAATTGGATGTTTTCATTTTCAGTTTTGTGGTTGTGTGTATACATGAGATATAAATGGTGTTGTTGAATTATGTGGACAGTGCTTAAGCTACTGGATTAATCATAAGTTTTTTCTAAAAATATAAAAATCCCGTTTTAACTCGCATTTGCTCCAGCATGGGGTATTTGTTTTTATCTCGAATTTCTGCACAAACTTTTTCAAAAAGAAGGAATGGGTACTTTTTTGATTCACTTATATTGAAATTATATGTGTTTGTCATGTTTATTCACCATTGGTTGATTAATTAATATTTGTTTCTGATAGTACCTTTGAGTGAATGTTGGTATTGCCACACTTTTCAAATTTATGATTTTGGACATACTCAACTTTGTTAGTTCAAATTTCATAATGATTGATTCCCCTTTTAGCGGATTATTTTGGTATAACCCCTATTGAGTTTCAATTCACTCCCTTTGGTTTTGTTTTCTAGCGGATTTCGAGTTAGGAGTTTTCTTTGTATTTGTTAGTTTTAAAATTCAACTATTTACTTAACAGTTAGGAGATTTGAGTAGCCTAGACGACTTACTGGTATAAAATGTTGATGCAGGGTTTATTTTGCCGGATTTCCTACAAGTAGCTGAATGTATATGGTCATATGAGTATCCCATTATGGATAATATATCATTCGGTAAGAATGAACTTAATTAATTGGGTTTTTATTGTATATTCCTGATTTTTTTTCTAGTTCTGTAAAAAACACCAACCCGTGATGTATCGGTATGCCTTCATTTTGCTTCTTAACTTTCATGCCATACATGGTTAGGATGTTTGTCAGTGACGCGTCTCTAATACTTGTTGCTTATGGCTTTTCTGTTCTGTATCCATTGCTGACGGTGTCTGATTGATTGTGGGAAATGAGAATACATGTTGGAGAATTTTTCTGTATACTGCAGCAGTAGGACTCCGACCCTCTATTGTAAGCATTATTGATACTCATTTATCCTAGAAACTCTTCACCATTTTGGATTTTGTGTTACTTGGTCACTCAATCTATTTTTTCGCGACTTCAGAATTCTGCTGACATACTTTAACTTTGTTCTGCAGTTTGAAGACTTCACAAATCATGTTATACAGGTAATGACTTTGTTCAATATTTTTTTTACTTTTAATTTTTTAAAGGCATGATTTGGTTCAGGGGATGGGGAAGCTTAGATAAATTTGGGAGCCAACTGCCATAGAAGGGGTGAATTGCTGCCACTAGGGGAGAATATACTACTATACTGTTAGTTTAGATAAATTAAGAGCTTGATGATGGTTTGTATACTTTGATAAATTGGTTTCTGATGAAGCCATTATCATCACCCATCAAACATGGCTCGAGCTGTTCACAACCATCTTCGCCAATTAGGTATTATTCAAACTCAAACTTACTCCAGACTTAACATGCACTACCATCTTATCTGTCTTTCTTAATTTTTGAATTATTGAATCTGCATTCATTAAAGCTAGTTGATTCTTGTTTCTTGTATCTTTCACAGGTTGGTGTTCAAGCACCGAAAATGCAAATGTTGCTTGCTTACAATAAATTGGTTTCTTTGGGAGCATACAATGAAGATATTTCTTTGCTGGGTGACGATAATAAGATGATCACAGTTGTGGCATGTAGCTTTGAACTCCGATCAGGTTCCGGTCACCAATTATTTTTTTATTTAAATGTAACTAAGATTATCACGAAAATAACTGGATCAATTTTTGAAAACTGTGACTAAATAAAGACACGTGTTTTCTTTAGAATTGTTGCAAATATTTATTAACAAATATAAACGTTACATAAAGTGTGAGTTTTGTGACACGTGGCATCTTAGTAATCGTTGCGAACAAGAGTAACACTTTTAACCGTTACAGTAACTGTGGCTACTGAGACACATGTCATACAAAGATTTGTTACAGGTAATAGGTAACACTTATATGTGTTACTGTAATCGTCACAAAAAGGGACACGTGTTCTCTACTGGATCGTTGCGAAATTCAATCACACCTAAAACTGTTGGAATTATTGTGACAACTTAGACACATGTCGCCACCTTAGAATTAGGTCAATCGTTGCTGTTTAATTATGTAACGGATATTAAGTGTGACTGTAATCAATTTTTGTCACAGAAAAAACTGTTACAAAAAACGATAACAAATTTAATCACAGCGTTTTTGTAACGGCGTATATGCGTTAAAAATTTAAAAAGTAACAGAAATACCCTATGACAAAAACCTGGATTTGGTGTAGTGAACCCCGACAGTGCCTCTAGCAGGTTCAATTTGAGTTCAATTTTCACTCGCCTTCCAAGTGTTTTTGTTGCACGACATGGACTTACATTTGAGTTCAGTTTTTCTAAAGGTTCAAGGCTAAGCCAGAGTGCAGGCGCCATTCATATCATGAATATGTTCTTAGTCCCATCTTGGTCTGATGTCCCGGTAGATATGTTTAAGAGAGTTTCATGTACGATTAGCTTAGGACAGTCGGTTAACTATGTTAGTGTCAGTCTGATGATATTGGTCAACCATATCTAGCCTTAGATGAACAATAGCCTGAAGAATGAGGTTGTTAATCTCATTCTAATCCCATTTTTTGGAACTGATTAGTTTCATGTTTATTTTGAATTATGATTTTTGGGGATAAACTCAATTTTACGAATTGAAATGCAAACGTTAATATGATTCAAATCATGGGGTACCAAAGAGAGACATATTGGTGAGATGTGTCAATTGGTGAAACCAGTCACAGATGTCTGCTGACATTTTAGGTAACGTAACGACCAATATCTGGGATCATGATTTGGAAAACAAACAGATTAATCGTTACTTACTGAAATTTGTTGGCAAGAAAAAAAGAGAAGGCCAGTGCCGTAACGCCACGGGTTAAGCGCTAGTGTTCTAATAAATTAAACATCTTCTAAAAGGAGATTTATGAAGAAAAAAAAGGTAGGAGATATATCAATAAGGAAACAGAAATATGTACATTCCACGAAACTGAAAAATCTCATTGATTCGGTGTATTAAGGGTAAGTATATTTTCTTCATTAATGCTAAGCAGGGATGTTTATTTTTGGCATGTATACTTTTATTTTGGGATACAAATCTAAAAACTCTTGATTAAAAAATAAAAAGGGAAGAGTAACACCCTAACTCTAATTTTTCTGCCTCTCTACTTCCTTTTACCACGGAACCATCAGAACACTAACTTTTCTTATTTGTTTTAATCGTTCTTAATTGAGTTACATCACTATTATTTCTCAAAGAGATATTTTGTATTCGAAGCTGTGGTCAGTCTGTTGCTTATAACAACACTTTGTATCGCTACAAAGAGATTTTTATGCGATTATTGATCAGTAGGTTTACTAAAGCGGGTAAAATTTTCTAAACCCTAAGAAATGTTCTTTCAACTGATATGGGTTTATTTATTTACTGGAGTTTCGGTGATGTTGTTGTTAGAGTTTATATGGATTTCATATAGAATCAAACGATATGTGTATTAGTTCTTTGATGTCTTAGTTATCCAGTGGGGTTTGTTAACTATTTTATGTGTGATATGTTCATGCAGGGAATAATTTTTGGCTCCATCTACATGTATGAATCATGTAGAAACACTTATTTACATACATCTTTCTGAATATGAAATTACAGGATTCATCAAGTCACTGCTTGAAAGCGATGTCTTAGTTTTGTGGATTATTTTGCTCATCATTGTTGGTAACTTTGAATATATTTCTTTTTGTGTTGCATAAACCGAGAAGCCGTATAAAGTCATGGATGTTTCCATCAAAAGGTAATGACAGTTCTTTCGACCATCTTATAATTAATGGTAAATGTTGATTTACAATTTTACTGACAGAGCCTTGATAATTTAGCAGGTTACAGGGGAGCAATGCAATAATCTCAGTTGTTGGGATGTGTGATATGCATTTCCTGATACTGTCTTCATTAATCCAGTTCTGTGACTTCATGAAACCCATGTTATTCAATAATAACTATATATGCGTCTGCGCATTTTTAAAAAAAACTAATAAATTTCCAAGGTTTCTTCAATACAAGGATGAGAAATTGGTAGCAAGCAGCATCCATCCATTGGATGAAAGTTGATGATCAGTTCGTGAAACAAAAACACTATTTTCTACATGGGAATATGTACCCTTGGTGATGTCTCTTAGCAAAGCGATGACGTATAGTAGGGTATGTTACGTTTCTGTTAACGTTTTCAATGGGCAACTACTGGACATTAGTTATATGAACTTACATCCCTTTTCTAAGCATTACAGTAGGATTTGGTATTGTATGACATAGTGGCGAGTTTATTTTTCGTTAGTTCGAATTTTCATGTGAAATGCTTTATACTGGACAAAATCCTTTAAAGTTTTATTTAACCAGTGTAATTATGCAACGTTTGTCCTTTATGGCCTCCTTAGGAATACTCAACTTTTTAATTTCAAAGGGAAATGGGTAGAGGCGGTATATAAGAAAGAAAAGTATGCGAAGCAAATTTGAAGAAGGATGTTGCAAATTTAGTAGAACCGAGTTATTGTTTCCTTCTTTTTTATTACTTGACATACTGAACAGAGGATGTCATTCTAAGCTTTTTATAATCCCTTTTGAACTCCATTTCACGTTTTATTCCTATTTGGAAATATTGGTATATTATGTCATGTACCTGGATAGTTGTAGTCGATACTTAATACTAAAATTATCACAAGAAAAATAGAAGTATAATTGTAGAGAAATTCAGTTGTTGGAATGGTAAAGATTTATGAAAAGATTTAATTATAGAGAAATGCAATTGTTGTATGAAAAGATTTAATTAAATTGTGTGTTGTTTAATCCAGGTATGGAAATGAATCGAGTGTACCAGAAGGATCAACTGAAAAAAAGAGGAAAAATCATCTTCGGATTTTAGAAGTACTGAATCGGAAGAGTTATGCAATGATCATTCATGTTTGAATGTTTGGTTCTGCATTCTTTTGCTTTTGAGTCTCGACTAATTTTACTCTTTGTAGTGTTTGTGATATATTATAATACTACGATAGAAATAATTTGATTACAGTACATGGTAATATGATCTTGCTTGCATAGTAGAGGATATAATGTTAATTTGTAGGTTCATAATGATGATAAAGTGAAGGCTTTGTTCAAGCAGAATCATGGGGATCAAAGGAATGATTTGTTACTTCAAAGAACTGACTAGATTTTGGTTCATTTTAGTCTTCTGTCTAAAATGAACCAAAAAGGGTCATCGTCTTCTTACTGGAAGTTTTTGTGGCAGCAGAAAATAAATTCTTTGAATGTATAACCCGTCTGAATTTCAATTTGGTTTGTCCCTTGAACATTAATCATCTATTTACTCAGACTCCACCAGCCACGTAAGGTTAATTCATATATATCATTTGTTGTTGTACACCTAAGTGCAGTCCTTGATGTTGAATGCGAGGATTGGGATACATTTGCACCAGGCTTAGATGCAAAGTTGGTATATTTGTGCTCCTTTATAATGCTCTTATTTGGCACCAAGAGCGCCATCGTCTTCTTGCTTGAATGGTTGTTACAATGGGTACCTGTTTATATGAGTTAGATACAGACTGATGCTGCTCATTATGATTCACCTTCCTTACCGATCCATATGAGGTCCAGGTTTCTAGGTGGATTACTTCACCGAGTTCATAGAAAAGTTTAATAGCTGGTTGGTAAAAGGAAGAACCCTCTTAATTGAAGAAAATATTATGTATGTAGCCAAATCGTCACAAATTGTAATGTGACGAATATATATTTTTTTTTTTGTCAATCAATAATTTTCAAAACAATATTATACAAACCTATTTAGAGGTAAATCAAATGAAACAAAAGGTACCCAGTTGGGTGTTAAGATAAATCAAATGCAACTCCAAAAATTACCCAAGAGGCGTTTCTTCCGCTTGCATTTACAACTGGATATATTTTTATTTGCTGATTAAAGAAAAAAAAATCAGATACAAATGTCATTTAATCAATCTCTCCCAATAATCCATTTTCAAATTTTAAGCACCTAAAGGTACATCTCACTCAACAACTCATCTGCGCCAAAATACCGTTCACCAATCTCTCCCAATATTTGTACAAGCCGGAACTCTTCATTTAGTATTGAAAAATAAGCAAGGAATGAAGAGGAAGAGTACTTATAGTCCAAGTCAAATCTCACCTACAATGCCCGTAATTATCTTATTAATCACGATACATATGCACAGTCAATATATATATTCTATAAATGCACATGATCGTCTTTGATGGATATGATTATTCATGAAAACTTTCTCCCTACACTTCACGAGATTATTTTATTATTCACGAAGTTGAATAGTTGAACTGTTATGATTTGTTAGTAATATATCTTGGGACTAACAAAAAGCATTTCCTGTATGAAATATATGCCCGCAACAGAACTAAGTGTTTGAAAAAAATACAAGCCAGACTGAGGAAAAAATGCAAAATACTCCTTGAAGCACCCAATATGTAACATGATATAAAAAAGTATGGCGAGATTTAACAATGAGTTCAATTTATTAGACTTACTACGGCAGGAAGAATGATTGTCAAGAATGAAGATAATCTCTATAAGGTGAATTGGTACATGTATAATCAAGGATAGAATGCCAGGGAACTCTGGGAATGTATAGATAGTGGTGAATCTGGTGATAATTACTGGATATGTGAAGGATCATTTTGGTAATAACTTTTTGTGTTTCTTTTGTACGTAAAAATTGGTTTTTTGTAGGAGCGTCTTTTGATTCACTGTAATATTACAGGTACAATTAGCCTTTGTGTAGCTGAGTATTCGTCCATCAGCTGGATGCTCAACAAGTACATAATTTCAGAGAAAAATGTAAGTCAAAAGTGCTATTACACAATATTAACACACACAATGTCACACCCAACTCACCGTGATGCTTTTTCCAGGCTTTTGGAGGCTGCGGATGTCTGTAAATTCGAGTTAAAGGAAGAATAAAATCATCATAATGAGTAATAATAAAATTATGTGGAGGAAGAGCAGGTCTGGAAAGTTGAGTTGAAGGAAGAATAAGGTCATCCCAGTGAGGAAGAAACAAATGAAAAGGTAGAGAAAAACGAGTACAAAACTTTTATACGAGTAAAATGAAAAGGTCATGCTTCTCAGTTTGGTTCTCATCCCCCTCATTCAGTACCTACAAAATAACAAGAAAATGAATAAAAAGTGAAATTTAAGATTTCATACGATTGAAGATGACATGTACCTTCGGGTCTCTGCCAAAATTCTACACAATCATTACTATAAGACCTTTAGTGTTCATAAGCAATCCAAGAGTGACTAACCTCAAGGTATTAAGTATAACTGCATCTGGAGGTGCTAAAGGGATACCAAAAGGACCAACTGAGAAAGATGAAGATTCGGTTTACTCTAAATCGGGATCAAATCCTGGAAATGTTGGCACACTAAACCTGATGCCAGCCGAAAGTATTAGCGATGGAAAATGGGATGCTTCTAACAAACAAACATGATGCATGTGGTAATGGACAAACCCAATTAATTTATGTAGGCTAGGACTTAATAGCATGTGAAAGAGTAGTTGATATTTTAAGTAAGCTCATTAATCAATCGCAGTTTCAAAGCTCATTTCCTTTTTCTGATACCGTTTTAACGAATTTAATGACTACGTTGTTGTCTCACATTTGTGAGCCATCACCAAAATTTAAGGCACATTGAAATGACTGCTTCGGATATCTGTTGTTAGTCCTTTCAATGTGCCTTACGTAAATTTACATTCGGTACCAAAATGTTTTTACTTTTTATTTTACATTTGCATTGTTGGTAAATTTTCCATCTTACGTAAATTTAGCATAATGAATTTGGTTGTTCCTATTTTTCCCAACAGATGGATTAGTTAGAATCATTTTTTCATATCCGTTAAAATTAATCAGCCTAATCAAGAAATTGGGTCCTCCACTCTTCGAAGTTATCGCGAGACTTTCATATGGGACTATATTTTATGCCCGTGCTACGCCCGGGCAGCTCCGCAAACTAAGTACATGATGTAGATAATAAAACTATATGCAAAGAATCATACTTAATAGAACAAAAAAACTCATAAAACCATAATAAAAACTCATAAAACATAATAAAAACTATTGTCGCATAAATCAACAAAAATTACCCAAACAATAATAAACTACGAAAACCATAATAACTAACTTAGAAGAAAATGTGTGTTTGATTTCAAGGACCATTTTGGCCCGTTTTTCCCCCGGCTTCTAATTCTACCAATGCGCCTCATTCTCCAAGTTTTCATTGTCCCTTTCCAGTCTATGTGGCATATATTCACTCTTTGGACCATTCTGGCCTGTTTTTTCTGCGACTTCTAACTCTGCCAACGCCGCCTTGTCCTCCAAGTTTTTATTGTCACCCTTTTCAGTATCAACATGATTTCCAGTCTCCGCGAAATATTTGTTTTGCAATCCTTTTTCTGCCAAGTCTGCCAATGTTATGATTTCTTTCATATTTTCATCTTTCTCCATATCAGCAATTTGGTTGGTTGGTAATGCCTACAGCCAAATTTAATTCGTTATTTTTTTTTCTATTATATCTGATTAGAAATATATTTTGTGTTCGATTATTTTACCTGGTGCATATTCCGGAGTTCATATTTAGCTTACAGTTCATGATTTATCGGATACATTTCCTGACCGAAAAAATACTGTAACCAAAGGATTTCTCATTCAGGTGCACTTCGAATATGAATGACCTTCCCAATGTATCCACTATTTCGGGAACAAACTCTGCCATATTTTCCTATTTTTATAATGTAACTGTTAGTTTAATTTAATTTAGTATATGCGATTTACTTAGAACCTAAGAGAGAATGTATTTCATACCTTTATGTCAATGCTGCTGATTTCTATTAGTTTTGATACTCTTACATTATCGAGTAGTGGTTCTTCCGCTGGTCCCGAAACTATTATGACAGCTTGTGTGGCATTGTCTGTCACTATGAGCTGCAGTTTGTATCTTTCAACTGGATTTCTTACTTTTTTTTCGCATCTTTTGCACCATGGATATCCATCTTTCATGAGGTGTGTCTTGGTACATCTTGGACATGCCATGTAGAACCAAGTCGATCGCTCTACGATACCGATCACTGTTGCCTTGATCGTGAAAGTTGTTCCCTGCCATGAATATATATTAATGGTTAGGATATTGTTTTAAATAGATAACCAATTGTTCTTGAAATTATGTATGCATATGTTACATTGTTGGATGAATCCTTTAGCAGTTGAAGGCCTTCCATTACAGTGAGTCTGTTTCCAAAAACCAATTCATCAATGGACTCCATTTCCTTTTTGTTGTTATTAATAACATACACTTGAGTTGAATCTGCAAATCTGTTTTAGCACTGGGTTAGTAATGATAATATTCACTTAATAACATTCTTTTTTGGTTTTGTATTCTGTCTTACTTTGATCTCATTTCATGAACTTTTTGTATGTCCAGATCCACATATACAGAGGTCGACTTTGTTGTCTTGAAGTAATAGTTATCTAAGCAAATGTATAAGTTAGTATATAGGAGGTATCCTGAAATAATTAAAAATATTTATTTTACATGTAATGGTTTTGGTTACCTGAAAACTTATCCACTATTAGCCCGGTTACAATCACCATCACATTATGACCTTCAGTTATTGTCTTTGAATTATGAATTGGGTTTGCCGTGTCTCCCCACAAATCTATTGTTGTTCTTGCTCCCCTTTTATTTTCTATTGTGATGTCAGTTTTGAGGGCATCTACATCTGTCTTTTTTCGAATTATCTCTGGTGCTTTTACGCTCCTCAGTTTTCCAATGACATATGCCAAAAACACAATACATGACTCATTAATATACATGTTACCTTCCATAGAGGTAAAGGATCTGCTCCTCAGTTTTATGTATGTATAATAATGATACATGTAGTGTAGGTTGTTTTCCCACATCTTTTCTGTAATTGATCCATGTCATCTAGGTCAGTGAAGATGAATCTGTAGGTTGGGATATCCTCAGTCTCTTCAGTTTCCAGTTTCACTTTTGTGAATGCGTTGAAGAACAACCTGATATCCGAAGGGAGTGGTCTATAACCTTTTGATGATGCCATGAGTTTGAAAAACTTTAGTGATATCACGTTCTGGTCTATTATCTTGTCTCTGTGCATGTCAAACTGGGTTGGTGTGAGCTGGCATAGGATTTGATCTCCCTGATAAATATTGATATGTTAATATGATATTCTCATCCAACAAAGAAGTGTTGAAACAAAATATACTGCCAAAAAACTTACAGTTGGATCCATTAAAATCATGTAATAATTGTAAAGCCTTCCAATATTTATATCCTTGTCTTCCCATGTACGCATGATCCTCAGTTTCCCGGAGATTTTAATTTCTCCCGGAGACATATGACATAAATTTGGAAGGTGCCGGTTAACTGGTAATAAGTTTCTTGTATAATTACATTAATAGATCAGTATACTTGATAATACATGAACTGGAAGTTTATTCATATGAATAGACATTACTCTGTTTTTTTTTCTTTGTTTTTTTTTATATAGCCCAATCTTCATTTGAACTGACATCTCCTTCATAAAACAAAAACAACGGTGTCAAGTATAGGAATATTCGTAAGATTAACATAATAATGGCAGGAACTTACTTTTTTTGATGTTTTCCTGCTTTGACGGTGTGATTGGCATGAGCTTTGATGATTCACTTTCATCAACTATTGGCGATTCTGTATGTAATAAGTATAACACATTAGTTATCTAGCTTATGGATCAATGCTACAAGAATTATTAAAAACTTGGATACAAACATGATGATAAATAAAAGAAAAGTAATAGGTATAAATAGCTATCTAGCACTATATTTCTCAGATAGTATTTCTCACTATCTGATTCGATGATTATTGAGTTTTCTTCTTCATGCATGGATAAATCGTCGCTTGTTTTATTATGCATCTCTGCATATTTTTTCACCTATCTCTTGCTTTTTCCCATCGCTGTTGTATCAAGTTTTCGGAATTTCTGGATGTCATGTATCTTTCTGTGCGTGATGTATATATACGTGTATTGAATTAGGGTTTTTACTCTTTTAGTTTTCTTGGTGATTAATCCAACTAAAATAGGTGTATTTTTATTTTAACTAAAATTACTTAGGTAAATGTATTTTTGTTAGGAAAATCTGTAAATGATTTGCTTAGATTTTTTGGAATCTAATCTAAATGATTTGTTTACGACTAATGCACATCTATTTTTGTTAAAGAGAATCTTTTATAAATTTCTTAGGATGAATGTAACTAAAATATTTAGATTCGTATATCATCAGTTAGATTCGTACATCTATTTTTGTTAAACAAAATCTATCCTTAATTCCTTAGGATGAATGTAACTAAAATAGTTAGATTCGTATATCATCAGTTAGATTCGTACATCTATTTTTGTCAAACAAAATCTATCCTTAATTGCTTATGATGAATGTAACTAAAATAGCTACGAATCTATCCATCAATTATGTTTGATTTGTCCCTTGGCCGAATCTTGCTAATGCCAAACGCAATCGAAGCTTCATCGTGCATGGCCATCATGGCTGATCATTCGAACCATGAATAATACATCATACGTAATTGTGTTGGGCTTGGTAGTTCTTTTCCTTGGTTGGTTAAGGAAGTGCTGAATTGATTTTGTAAACTTATTTCCAAGTGAATTTGAATGCAATAAATGAATCAAGACTTGGTGTTTTATGTCAAGTTCTTTGATTTTGTTTGGATTCAACTACAATTCTTTGATTTTGTTTGGCTTCAACTACAATCAAGTCCTTTGTAATTTAACTAAATTAGGTAGATTTGTATTTCAGTGTATAGGGTATACAGGTGAAGTCATAAAGCTCAGCTCAGTTATACACTTCTGTCTAGTTTGTTAAGATCCCTTTCTTGAGTTCTGTCTAGTTTGAGTATCCTATCGTGTACTCATTGTACGTTGAAGAGTTACCTGCAAAGTCTTAATCCTAAGCCCATTGGTAGTATTTCTAAGAACACAGTTTAATATGTAAAGTTAGTATTTAGTCAGGCTAAGTTAAAGAATTTTTGTAATTGAGATTCCAATGACTCTATCAATCTATGAGTACCTGCTGCTAATTTTAGTAAATCGTAAGTAGGGCTAGGGTTAGGGTTTGCTTGCCTGCGCCAGCTGGTATACTATTTATGATGTTAAGGTTTGCATGCTTATACTTTGAATGTAGACAAAAATTAATGAACCTAATTATATTTATTTAAAGAACATACTAAATAATAATGTAGCACAAATCAGAATGCCACACAAAGTAAACAATCAAGGTCCTTCAAAGAAAATACTAAGAATGATAAATAAAAGCTCTTAATCATCATCATCTGATATGATCACCATTTATGGATGTTTGGTTTATTCCGATTCATCGTCGGATATGATGATTAGCTTCCTGTGATATTTTTTCTTGGAAGGTGTCGTCGGAGAAATTACATCGGAGTTGGCAGAGCTTTCATCCGAGTCACTACCGGTATCAGATAAGACTTGTCTTCGCTTTGATATCTTAGGAAGAGTAACCTGTAAATACAACTCGTTAGTAACCTTTGTTCTGTTTTTATTGGCATTAGTATCTGATGTGATGTAGAGTTTGTTGTATTCACCTTGACAATTTTTTCCACGCTGAAACATTTAGCACCCCATGTTAGTTTAGCCACCTCAAGATTAAACATACATTCGTATCCTCTAATCTTCTCAGCTATATCGCGTCTTAAGCTGCGTAGCTTTTCTTTATTTTTTTCGTCTATGCATGCTTTGATCTCATTCAGCTGGAGAGCAGTTAGTTGTTCATCTGTTTCTCCGTGCACAACAAATATTGCTTCATCATTTTCATATTTCACTCTAAGCTTTAATAACAACCTGCAGGTGATCATACAAAGATTATTTAAGTTTTCTAAAACCTATATTGTATTAATCAGTTCTTTGTTCTTTAATATTTATTAACCTGATCTCAGGGTTCGTGACTTCCTCGTTGCAGGAGTAGCACCATTGTGTACTATTGCATTCCTGCCTTTACATTTCTGGCAAGCCGAATAGTACCACTCTTTGGATTTCTCAATGCCCCTGATCGTAGCTCTGCAATCCATCGAGTAACGCTTTTTCCGAAAACAAATAACAAAAAACATCAGTTTAGGACTATTTGATGAACATATGTACTTATACAGTTTATACAATAAATATTTGATGAACTCACGTATTTTTTGTTTTGGAGTTTTTTAATCTCCAGAAACCTAGAGGCTTCAGGTATGTTCTTTTGTCCAAGATTGATTAGCTTTGACATTGCTCTTTCTTTTCACATAATTTTTATTTCATGTTTTTTTTTCCAGTTTATATAGCTTTGATTCTAGGGTTTTTTCTTTTTAACCACGGTAAAATCTTTTAGATTTGGATTTAGATTTTTTTTAGATTTTGATTTATTTAACTAATTTAGGTAGATTTCTTCAGAGAAAATTCAGCTACATGATAATTTGTTAAAGGCACCTATTTTTTGGATTTATTGATTGTGGCACGTCCACATGTTTGTTTTGAGAAGTGGCAATGTTCAATGCGTCAACTGCTAGTTGTAGGTTGTTGCTCATTAATGGAAATTTAATGGTAATTTTTTCAAGATTAATAGTGTCAACTGCTAGTTGTAGGTTGTCATTGTTAACCATAGGGTAGATTAGTTGTTAGCTCATGTCAGTTTTAGGGTAATAGTCTACTATTATAGCTTCTGCTTTCTTTTCAATGAAAAATGAAACGTATACCTTTAAATGGGAATTTATAGCCTGACACTATTAATATATGAATGAAACGTATGGACTTACCTGCAAAATTAACTCTACATTTAAGGCTAATAGATATATAAGAGAAATTAACTCATTCATTTTACTAAAAGAGTGTTGGATTTTCTTTTTTATGTTCTTTATTGGTGAGGAACCGAACTTAAGTTGATTTTGGTAAGGACAAAGAAAAATTGGGCGTGTTCATCACTTAGCTCATCAGTTTTACTTTGTGCTTTACCAAAATCAACTTAAGTTTTTCCTTTTAAGAGTGGCTGGTTCATCCATGTGTTGTTGTAATTTACATGATAATGAATTGTTCTTACTTAGAAGGTACAATGCTTGATGTTGATAACATAGAGTCATAGATATGTGCCTCTTCTACAGTTTGGTAAGTCTCTCCTAAATATTCTCAAATTTTGTTTTCTTTTCTGACAAATATTCTTGATTGTAACCATGGTGGTAATAAGAAGATTCTTTGGTGATGAATTGTTCTTACTTAAAAGTTACAATGCTGATGTTGATAACATAGAGTCATAGATATGTGCCTCTTATACAGTTTGGTAAGCCTCTCCTAAATATTCTCAAAAACCTTGCACTGTTTGTGATTGAAGTAGAGGAAGAAAACATGAATACACTTGCACCATTTGAAAAGATGGATTCCAGATTGTATCCATGTATTTGGAGATTTTTTTAAAAATTGTAAAGTGATCAAATTTTCTTATTAGAAATTGTTGAAATAAGAGACAATCAAAACTAATGAGGAAATATCTAGACAGCTAAGTAAACAAAAACCAAAACTAATAAGAGACAATCAAAACTAATCAGGAAATATCTAGACAGCTAAGTAAACAAAAACCAAAACTTATTTCAAAATAAGTACCCCATAGACACTTCACATAACCATCTGGTGAGTCATTAGATTTCGAGAATCATACGATCAATAGAGCTGGAATTGTCAGGAATGTGCTGATGTATAGTGGTCTTTGTATAACCATCTGGTAAGTCATTCTTCTTAATGATGGTAATCTTTTTTTTTTTTGAATGCTCCCTTGCCTGTATTTGAAATGGCAATGTATGCGAGATTGTTATTTTCATCAAATGATCCTGACTTGAATTAGAATCCAGCATTGTGTAAGCTTTGACCCCTGCTTCTGTCCATGTGTATTTCAATCGCTATTTTTACTGGAAAATGACATCTAGTTAGTGGTATTTCATATGTTGATTTCATCACATGCTTACCTATTGCTACTTCCTTCCCGACTGCAGCTCCTGTCAGTACTTCAGCAATAATTTGATATTCTAGCAGTTGCGTTATAATTAATCTTGTGCCAGCAACGGTACCGTTTTTCTCATCCAGGCATGTCAAAAGGGTAATTGGTAATCTAATTTTCAGACGCAGCTTATGTTTTGGCATGTATGCAATTTCCACTTTGTTCAGAAATTCGGTAGGATACAGCTTGCTTGCTTCGGTGTAATTCTCAGCAGTAAAAGATACATAATCCTTACTTAGATACTGACGTTCTTCTCCTGGAAAAAGGGATGCCATGCGCCTATTTATTTCATTGATATGATCATCCTGAATAGCCATAATAGCTGTATGGGCGACGTACTTTTTGCTGAACTTATTTCTTAGGAAATCTGAATATAAAGCAGCGATTACTGCATTGAGAAACTCATTTTCAGTTGAGAAAAAATAATGGAACTTTGTTAGATTAGTAATCACTGCTTTGTTTTCTCCATTAATGGTTTTCAAAACATCTATGACAAATAGGTTTTCTGCCATACCTGTGGTCACACAAACAACAAATAAAATCAAATACATATAATGTTAGACGTTATTATATGCCATTAACACGATTCAATGAAAGATATATAACTACTCACCGTATGCTGCACAAATATGAGAAGGAAATTTTGCATATGATTCCTAAGCCTATATTTCCTACTTATATAGTCTTTTCAAGCTATACATGTCAAGCTAACCCTAACGTGACCCTACTCTACAATAAAACGATCGGTTGGTTAAAAATGGAAAAAATATCTTAGTGATTTTCTAAGCACGACATTTTTTTTTTACCAAAATTGGATAAGTATAAAAGACCAAAGAATAAGCATATTTAGATTACCACAAATCTATTTTGATTAATAAAATATGTACTTATCATTTTTTGTTTTTTTGTTTGACAAAAATTCTATATTTGGTGTTAATATGTTGGGTGTATCTTTATGGTTTGAGTACTAATAATGTTTACTTTATGAGCAAAAAATGTTATAATTTCTTGGAGTATCTATGTCTCCCCTAATATGAACTTATTATATCAAAATGTGTAAACAAAGGCCCTCGTCCTTGCCCTTTACCATGACCCTTGTTGTCATGTACTTGCTTTGCACATATATCATGGCAAGGATGAAGTTGGTGTTTTAATTAGAATGTGCATTGAAGATATGTATAAGCAGATTTAGTATTTCCAGACACAAAATATTGAAACAAATTCAAGATTACATGAACAATAAAAAATTGAATCAAAATTTATTTGATGATAACTAATGAATCTAAAAAAATGTTTTTTCTCTACTAATAGGCTAGAAGTATTGGAAACTGCTTTCGATATATAATATTCGTAAAACCCAGTACATGATAGTATATCTTGAATACAATTCTCGGTATGAAAATACTTTCACCAGCATCTTCTTCGGTTAGTATCCTAGCTTCAACAACTTTTGAAGACAATCGAGTCACCAGAACTGTGCTTCTGTTGGGCACTTTGTTCGATAATCTTCGAATAAAAACTATTATCATGCATGTTTCGAGTCTAATGAGATGTTGTTGGACATTGTCTAACTCCAAAGCGTTAAGAAAATCCGCAGCATACGGAAAAGAAGCTACATTGGTTGTGTTTATGCTTGCATATTCTTGTTGTCCAGTCATATTTTACGGTTCTTTCTGCATATCAGTATGAAAGCAATTTATTTAGATGTTATTCACGACTATAAGAAAAGGAAAAAAAAAGACGTTGTTATCCTACCTTTGTAATATGAGATTAGGGTTCCAATCTTTTAGTTTATTAGAGGTATATATAGTTCTTAATATGGATTGATATGGATTTGGATTTTCGGAAATGGGCTTAGATTAAACAATAAAACCAAATTTGATTAATCAAATCCTACTACCTTGTAAAAAATCATATTATTTGATTAAACAATCCAAATAAGAAAATAAAATAATAAAATAAACGGTGTATTACACATCTTTGTCATGATCATTTAACCCGAAAGTGAATTTATATATCTTTGAGTTGTGCTCGAATTCCCAACTCCTTTCTTCCGTTCTAAAGAATGTAAGACTATTTTTGCATATGTGGATTTTCTCTTGATCCCAAATTTTATATAAGTTTACATAGTATTTTTGCCTCAGATGTTCTTTTAGTTGTAACAGCTTATGTTGCTGCTCTCGCTTTACTTCTTGTTTATCCTGATAGATATATTCTTTTATGCAGTCCTCGGATCCATGTTTTGGACAACGACACATCAATCTATATTCTCTATATATTTTGTCGATCACTTGTTCTCCTATGAATGAAACAACTTCTCTGTCAATTTCTTTGATTATTTTTTTCTTCAAAACAATGTTTGGAAAGCAGTAATGGTTTATGTTTTTGATGCCTTGAACACATTTTCTTAGTTTTTTTTATCATGACAATTATTATACTCATCCTGAAATTCTTCATCTAGTAAATAAGCTTCAACCATTTTAGAGTCCCGGTTTAGACTTACGGTTGTTGTATTTTCCACATCTCCAGTGTCTTCTAACACCATGAACTGATCAAATGTTATCCCATCCCAATTTTTTGGTAATTTCTGATACTTTCTAAACATTTTCAGTTGGTGTTGCTGTGTTTTCTTAAATCTCTCCATATATGTTGTCATGTTGTAGTGATATTTGATCCATTCTTTTATATCAGATCCATATATCTGAACAGGATCCTGCTGTGCTGAAGATGTAAAACTATATCGATACGTTGCTGCATCATAAAAGATGCGATTTTTCTTTCATCATCTGAATCTCTAGGGTCTCTATTGTTTTTCCATGGAATCCTTGTGTAAGATGTTTTCAGTTTTCCATTGCCGTAAATTATTCCAAACCTAGACACGATGATCAGAATAGTTTTTCAATGTTTGGTGTTATTAGGTGGTTTAGGGTTTGGCTTGTAGTACTTGGGGGCCGGTTTATCGCAAGTATGATTTCTTTGGGTCATTTTATTTGTTTGGGCCAACTAGTATATAAATGAATTCGCAAGTAGGATTTCATCCCTTAACGCAACTGGTATATGACAATAATGAAACATCATAATAAAAACTCAAAATCTTTAAACAAACTGGTATATGAAATTAATAAATCAAAATCTAAATAAATGATCTAACTAAATAGCTATCCTGGTCATTTACTAATAATAAATTCCTCATCAGTATTTAACCCAATGTCTTTCTGTTGCTCCCATCTCTAATAGATCAGAAACTGGGTCTCATCTTGTCCATTAGGCAACGTGTGCTCCTCTTACGTTTTTTTATTCCTTCCCGCTGTTTCTCCCATGGTTCATGGACTTTAATAGAAAACTGCCTCTTGTGTAAGACGAATTGCAATGATTCGCAATATACGTAGGATGTTTGTCTTTCTATGTAAAAAAGGTCACCACCTTGGCGCAATTTCTTAGCACCGATATAGACATCATTCATCTCCACAACTGTAAGTACATCACCGATATTGGCCACTGGTTCATCCGGTATAACTAAATATGACTCTTTGGCTTGTATTATCTCTACCCTGGATCCAATGTGTAATTCGAGTTTTCGCTTAGGCACATCTTCAAATTGCTGGCTGTCAAAGAATTCGACTGGAAATCCTACCTCAAGTAATTTATAGAGAGGGTTTAGCTTTAGTGTGTCTTCGCTGTAATATGTTTGTTGCTTAAATTTTAAGAAAGAGTTCCTTCTGTAGTTATATTCCCAATGAAGTATTGCTGATTTCCAAGTTTGCATCAAGTCTTCTATTGTGTCTGGTAGATTTGGCAGGCAAGGACGCTAAACATTAGATACAACAATATTCATCAAAAACATTAGATACAATCCCTGAGTTAAGTAGTTTTAAACAAAATGGTATTTTTAAAAGCAATATGAGATTTAGATAGAAAAACATACCTCTAGTAAGGATCTGAAAACAAAGTAACATGTTAATGTTTGATAATTAATAAGCCAGGAACCTTTTCTGGTTGGTTTTTTGAATTTACGCTGTGAAATTCTATCTTCATCCCATATCATGTTAATGTTGGTTCTGTACTTCTCCTCTAAGCATTTTTTAAGTTTGTTCAATTCTCTATCTTGGACTATGTCTAATTCCTGAATACGCTGGTGCACCCATTGTATGTGATCATGTTTTTGACTTAAAGATCCCATAAACGAAAAATATTGGATAAGATAATACTCAGTGCACTCTAATTCGCAGCGTTGTTGATCTAGTAATTGCATAATTTCATAGTTGATAAAACTCATGATTTTTTTATGAGAACTATTGTTGGAAGTCCAAAATTGTATAGTTGTTTAGTGTTGTAAAGATGGGGCTTTAGTTCCTTGGCATCACTGTCTTCGTTCTTATCTATTTGAGGATTCATGAAATAAATACTTGGATTGTATGTGCTAAATAGAAAATGTACGGATTGGAGCACGCTCATCTGTTGAATATTTTGGGTTCAAATCACAAAGTAACTCACGTTAACATGCTAAATAGATTAAAATTCTTAAACAAAAAATCGATAAAGATAAAGGAGTTATTGTCGTACCTCGGGAATACATGAGCAAAGGACTTGTAAGGATTTTTTTTTTTTTTGATATACGTCGACTCAGTTAAGAAGCCACCTGAAATATATAGTTGTTCGAAGTGATATACAATTATGGTTTTAGCATATTATAATGGGTTGACGATGGGCATATGGAATAGATTTAATTATTGGCCTAGACTACGTGCAGGGAATGGATACGGGTTACGTAAATGGACTATGTTTTTTCGATATTGGATGGTGAATGAATGCCTTGAGACTATCTGCCCCAATAAAGAGCTAAAAGTAGTTGATTATATGATTGATGGTATCCTTCATTTTTCAGTATGCAATCATGCACGTCATTGGGGTGGAAGAAATATTCTTTAAGTATTGGATGATGATATTGGAGATGAAGATCTGGTGATTTGGAAGGGGAGCAAAAACGGTGAATTTTCTACGAAAGAGACTTTTAGAGCTTTATTTGGAGATGTTACTGAGGTGGGTTAAGAGTACTAAACCAATGATACTCAAGAAATTGGAATACTCTGTGCAATAATGGAAATCCATCCTATAATTAGCTGTAGTCTAGTGTACATCACTAGGAGCATATGCATTGTTACATGGAAACGATGGAAGTTATATGGAAAATTGAGTACCAATAATAATCTTGTTCATGAAACTTAAACAAAAAACAAATCCCAAACAATCAAATCAATAATGTTATCAAATACCTAATAATAAATAAAGCACTCCTGTGGAGTCAATCAAGCTATGAATCAATAATGTTTCATATGTGTGTAGTGCAACATATTTGAATTGTGTAGTATTCAATCAAGATTCAAAAACTCATTGAAAGTCACACCGTTCCAGTCCTTTTCCATCGTTTGATATTCTTCAAACCTTATTAGCTCGTACTTTTGTTGTACTCTAAACTGTAGTAGCTGGTACTCTTGATAATGTTGATACTTTTTCTTCTCTTGTTCATCGAAATCGAAGCACATTCCCTGTTCGAAAAGGTCTCTTTCAGCAGCTTGATTGCTTATAAATTCTTCCATCTCAATGATGTCATCGAAATCTGCTGGTATTTTGTTAAGGTAAAACGAATACCTAGCATTAGTTTTCTTTGGTAGCTTGATGCTCTTGTCTTGATTGTTTGTTTTCCCACCTTAAAATAATTTTATTCTCCATTAGAATTGGAACCAAACAGTAGATTCGAATTTAAACTGCACAGAAAAAAAATAAAAATCTAGTTACCTGAATGGAGCTTTAGAATATCCTCTATTGGAGTAAAATTAAATTTATGCAGTGGGATACCTCCATCATCTTCAGTAATCACGTTGATGCTTGTTTGATCAGTGAAGTGTAGTCTCAGATTTCCAGGGACGGGTCGATAATTTCCATTGAAAATAGAAATTAGAAAGTCTGTCATGATTATTATATTTTGCTCCTTAAGCTTTTCTTTGTGATCTTCATATTGGTTTTTCGAGATGATTGCATGTATTTTTTCTCCCTGTTTATGTTTATATTGGTTAGTTATATTTGGAAGGAATTATAAAGATAAGAAAACACAGCAGTAACCACTTACATTTTGCCAAAGCAAAATCATATTGAACTGGAAAAGATCTTTTCCGTTCAATGTTTTCGTTGCCCATGTCCTGTCTATTCCGACTTTCGCCGAAGCTGCGACTGCTCCATTTGCCATATCAGCTGAAAACGGACTTTCACGTGTATCCATGTTATACCGGTGTCCTGCAAAGGTATAATTATTTGTGTAGGTTGAACATTAATGGATCCCTAGATTTAAAAAACAAAAACTCGGCATATTGAACCCCAGATCTAAAAACCCGTTTCCAATGAGCCATACTAAACCTAGATTAAAAATCAAAAAAATAAAAACGATAAGGAAGTTATTTTCATACCTTTGGAATGCATCCGGGAAGGAGTTGTTATGAGTTGTTTATATATACTCATGTAATGGGCATCATATACATATATATATAGTTTTCTGTAGTTGATATACAATTAGGTTTTAGTATATTCTCATGCAATGGGCCATTAAACTGCCATTTGTTTGACATTGGGCCTATGACTTCATTTACGGGTAGGAATGGATACGATTTCAGTAAATAGAATAGGCTTTTGCCGGTACTGGTTTCTAATTGGATAGAATAATCCCCATCGATAGAATAAGGCATCCTTCATTTCTGAAAATGAAAATTGAGTGAACAACTAAATCTGTCGACATCGCGGGATCTGGATGAAGAATTGGATTCAGTCTTTTGTATAATTAGGTAGACATTACAATATTCTAATTGACCTTACAAATGTTTTAGATTTTTTAAAACCAAATTTCGTTATAATCAACGACTATTATTTTCTTATTCAATTGCGATTAACTGAAACCATTTATTGGTTTATAGTTTGGGGTTTTTGACTAATCGATTGGAATCATTGCTGGAAATGAGGAATCTTGGAATTAAGAATTGGATTCACCTCTTAATTGATAATCAAGTATGCATTACAATTTTCTAATCAATTTTAGTAATGTATAATTGTTTTTTATTTTATTATGAACCTGTACAATTGAAAAAAAAATTAAACTTATAATCTAAAATTTTAAACTTATAATCGATTTTGTGTATTATTTGTGGATAATGGATATGAAATTCTAGGAAAAGTTTTAATATAGGGTTGAATAATTCAAAGGAACGATAAAAGAACATAGATAAATCTGAAACAAATCTAATTTTATAATATCAAGGCATATTCAGGCTAGTCCAATTCTTCCATTGTTTCCATCGCATTTGAGCTTACTTTCGGAAAGGCATGTTCATCTTCATCTGCATTTTTTTTGTGGTTTGTAAGCTTCCCTGATCTCAACCAACCAAGGCATCACTTGTTCTTCGAAAATTACATAATGCTTTATTGTTTGAATGATGACTTTGTTCTTCTCTTCAGTGCCTGTTGCTTTAGACCATTTTTGATGGAATAAGTCTTCTTCATCACCTGTTTTCTTTCCTTTACAGGTCTTCCAATCTGGAAACTATCTCAGTAACATATTCTGGTTTGCCTCATCTATAGCAACGATTTGTTGTAGATGCCATTCATGCCATGTAGTGGTGTGCTCATCCTCCAGTCCTTCCGTTGGCATATCTAATGATATGTTTTTCTTTTCAGCGGGAGTAGCCTCCTTAAATCGCACTACTAGTATGTTTCTTTCCCTGTTCTTCTCCATCAGGATCTGTATTGCACCTGCACGTAGTATTGAACTGTTATATTAACTAACACGATATATAGAGGAAAATAGAATAACACATATTTCATAGAGATGTTTTGTAAGATCTTACCTAAGGTTTGTAAGATCTTACCTAAGGTACTGCATTATATGCTGTATTGTTGCTGAATGAGATGTTTATATAGGTTTTTTTTTAGGTTTTTTTTTTATGGATTCAGGGTAATTGTATTGCTATTATATTCATGTTATCTTAAATATATACTTATCATATTTAAATTCATACTCATCATATTAAAATCAATATAACATCAAATATATTGATTTGTTCAAATTTATAACTGATATTTTTGGAATTAGTTGGTTGGAGTCACATAGATGGTTTAGCAGTTTGAATTTGAACAGTAGTATTTCATGAAAGAGAGCTCTCTGAAAGGCAAATATATGCTTATTATATCTGTAGTTATCTTAAATATATATATACTCATCATATTTAAATGCATACTTACATATTAAAATCCATATAATAGCAAATATATTGATTAGCTGATCTGTTATTTTTAGAATTAGTTGGGAGGAGTTATATGTTATGTTTGGCAGTCTGAACAACCATGCTTGTCTTTGCTAAGAAAAGCAATATTATGAGTTTGTGATTGGCAATATACTTTTATAAAATAGAACTCTCCAAAAGCCTTGAATAAACTGTGCTAATTTGTTATCGATACCCAAAATATTTAACAAAATAAAAAAATAACACCCACTAATCAATAAACAATGTCTAGGAAGTAAATCAGATGAAGTAACTAATTTAAAAGATTTTAAAAAATCTCCTGAAACACAATATTCTGTGTGTACCCATCTGGTTCTTTCCCATTTTTCTTGATCAATATTTTTAAGCCCTGTCTTCTAGTGGTTCTTGAAATGGCTACATAAAGTTGACCATGGGAGAAAAAAAGTTCTTCCAAGTAAACTCCCACATTTGGTAGGCTTTGCCCCTGACTTTTATTTATTGTCATGGCATAGCAAATTCTTACCGGAAATTGCCTTCTGTGTAAAATAAATGGTAAACTTGTCTCAAGTGTAGTCATAAGTATTCGTGGTATGAAAACCCTATTTCCACTACCTGGACCTGTGAGTATTTCATCTTGAATCACTATATCTCCTAACTGGGTCACAATTAACCTTGTTCCATTGCATAGTCCATCCGCGTTGCTAAGATTCCGTAGAAGCATAATTGGTACTCCAACCTTTAAAGTTAATTGTGGCTTGCCATTCTAGATTCCTCATGCTTGTTTAGGAATTCTTTGTCGTAGAAAACAACACTTGAGTGATATTCTGATGACTCTGGTCCGATTGAATCCGCACTTAAATATATACGCTCTTTTCCTGGCATACATGATACAACATGTGAATAATGATATATATCAAGTAGATTGATCTGATGAGTTAAATAACAACAATCTTTACCTGGCACAGATGATACGACATGTGAATTTATCTTGTGCACACATTCATTAGTGGGCGCCAGTATACTCCGTTCAGCTAGGTACTCCTTATCCAGCATTCTTTTCAAAAAGTCTGGATACATGGTCTCTATTATTGTCTGAATATGATTTTCTTTACACTCAATCAGTAAATCTGATGGTATATGTATCCAATCTTTGTCTTCGGATTCATCCAAGATGATTGCCTATGCTTTACCATTTCCAACATAAAGAATCCATTTCGCGAACTCCTCTATTTCATCCTTTTTTCCCTAGGTTGTATCTCCGTTGGATAGTCTCATATTCTCTGTAAGTTCGAAAACGGTGAAGTATTTCCAAAATTTTGATTTGCTTATAGAAGCATTTACTATGTCTTCTCTTGTTCCTTCCTCAATAACTGGTAGAATTTGGCAGAAATCACCCCCCAGCACCAGGTTTTTTCCCCAAATAATACCTTCTCACCGTTATTTGCTTCCATCATTAAATCCGCAAGAGCTCTTTGAACAGCTTCAAGTGTATTCATGTGCATCATTGGTGCTTCATCCCATATAATCAAATCTACTTTGCACAATAACTCAGCTAGATATATTTTTTTAAATAGATTGCAGCAGGATGTTTCATTTAGCTTCAATGGAATCTTGAACCCTTAAATGAGCTGTACGGCCACCTGGTAATAGCAGTGATGCTATTATAGAAGAAGTAACTGCTAGAAAATTTTTACCCTGTGACCGAAGGGAAGAAATAAGGGTTCTCCATAGATATGTCTTACCTGTTCCACCACTCATATAGACAAAAAACAGACAACCATCATTCTGTTCTACTGATTTTGAAATTTCGTTAAACGCTAATGCCTGTTTTGTGTTTAATTCCTTTTTAAATCATCTGCCTCTGTCAGTAGAATATCTCTGTCATAGTTCAGTTCTTCATGAATAAGGTTGTTTTTAGGAATGTCTAATTCAGACATGTCTGGGTATGGTATATCGGAAAACTCATCCTCTATTAAAATTCAATTATGTTTCCAGAAAATCTTCTCAATTTCCTGTAGTGTATAGTTTTGCAAGACTTCATTGGCTAGGGTTCGTGCCGAATCTCCGTAAAACTTTATTTGTTCGTACTTGATGTCTTCTGCTAAAAGTTCCCAATTTTCATGCCATAGTTTCTTGGGTTCTGTTACTTTGCAGTTCAACAAGATTATAACAAACAATTCACGTAACCTCTTGCATGTATGTGTTTCTACTGCTTCCTGAATGGCTCTGTGCCATTCACCATCATCCTCCAACAAACCTAGTGCCAAACATGCGGCTTTGAATGTAAGATGAATTGCTCCACCTACTATTTTAATATCATCATAGTTTTGGCAGCCTTTTTGCACATTCAATAAAATACGCAGGTAGTATTTCTCACCCTCTATTGGATGCACATAGTAGATACGCCCAATCTTGAAGCCCCTTTGCCTTACTTTCCATGTTTTGTTCACTTGGTCCCATCTCCAATGCTTAGGAAACTCTGCGTATGTCAATTATCTTGCATCTTCATGATCTCTATTAGCTTGCATCCATTGAATGAATTTAGATGCATCCGGATCTGCCTTGTCTAGAACATCTCTCAAATCATCGGTATCGTTGTGGTACACTAACTGTTCCCCTTCGAGCCTTAATGGCAACCTCTCCACACTTGGATTTCGATAATGAATTTCAAAACCAAGTGTCCTCCATATACATTCGCATCCTGATAGGTATCGGCCCTCGAGATATGTATTGACCTCATCCTTACTTGCCTTTTGTATTTCTTCCACAACACCATGACTGCTTGAATTTTTGTTATTTGCACCCTGGTTGGCTGAATTTTTGTTACCAGGTGGAAATACTGCAACAATTGCAGTTATCATGTCCTTCCCTTTGTGGATGTACTTGAACAAATATTTAATAGTCATACCCCTACAGTTGCAGATTTCCACATTGATGTGTGCATCATATCTCATTATCAAGTCTAGATTGTATGGCACAACCCATCCTGCATCTAACTTGATTCCGTCCTTTTCTGGTCCCCAATCAGCCTGACGTCTCCTATAAACCACGAATCCCGTATCATCAACATATGTTTTGTTGCTATATTTCTTTGGGATTTTTTTTTTGTGCACTTTTTGCCGCGCATACATGGAGAGTCAGGCTTTGCATGTACGCATGGACCATGGAGCATATACTGGTAGACTGCATCGTATCCATCTTTGTTTTCATCTAGGTTTGGAATCTCCGCAGATATAATTGAATCAATATGTGTTGCGGATCTTGGCTTATCTTTAGGTTCAAGCCACATCAATATATGAGCATGAGGCAAACCTCGTTTTTGAAATTCAACAGTATAGAGAGCTATAATTAAAAACAAAATGTTAATATGTTTCCAAATATATGTAGCTAACATCATGTATATTTATTTATTTGCGAATTAAATGTTCAGTTTCGAAATATACCTCCTTGTAGTTCTCCGAAATGCCTGCTCCCTATCAAGTCCGACATTAACTGTTTCAGTTTGATGTGAAATACGCGACTGATCATGTCTGGTCTCTCACTTGGTTTTTGCCCACGGAACATTTTGATGGCTTCTGTAATTTCTGGCCAATTTGGATTACATGTGAATGTAATAAATAAGTCAGGGGGACCCAACTCTCTGCATAGGGCTATTGCATCTTGGTAATGCTGAATCATATATCTTGGTCCACCTGTGAAAGATGATGGCAAGATTACTCGACCTGTGCTACAGGGTTTAGTGTCTCCAGCCCTTACGGCTTCTTTTATGCCGTTGTATAAGTCACAATGTATTTCTTTTTGATGGCCTTTAACCCACTACAATATGCTTTGCTCAATTGTAGCATAAGCATCAACCACATACTGCTGGAATAGTCGCCCTCCCCGTAGAAGTGTTTGACCCTCACCTTCTCTTTGTTGTAATCTGAATACATAGTATTCCCTCATAGTTATGTTTTTTCTCTTCTTTACATTACCTATTTCATCGTCTATTTTGTCGTCGTGAACAATTTTAATTTTCTTATTATACGGAATATCAATATGAAAATCATCTTCACCATAAGGAAATAACAGTGGATACTGCAATGCCATATAACTTGGATGCAACTCGGATATATCTATTAGTAAACCATTTTTTTCCTGAATGACTATGTCCCTTTTTCCATCTGAATCGGGATCATCAACTACAATTCCAGCTATTTCAGATGTAGTTGGAAGATTGTATTGACTTGTATCTCTTTTTCGTGTACCAATAAGACGGAATTCAATATCGTTTAGTTCATCTGGTTTGTACCTATCCCTCCACATTCTGAATTTTTGACTCAGCCAGTTGTGTGTGTCCAACATTGTAACTAAGCCAACAACAGTGTTTTCATTCAACTCCCATGTGCTTTTCTTTCCATATTCGTCTATGGCCATCATTGAAGATTCAACGCCTGACTTTCCATCCTGCTTTTCACCTTTTTTCTTCTTGGTAATAGCATTCATCCTATTTTTGACTTCATTTTCAGTGTTTATAATGTACAGTTGCAAGAACGCAGGTGGCCTACCATCTAGTGGCAACAAAGACCCCATCAAGTGATGATTAAGCCCATACATTGTAAACACCCATGGCGCTGAACCATTGTTTTGTTGATTGGACACTTTGGCACCCTGTGAGGTAAACACAAACATTGAATTACATGCCTTGATGTTCAGCCTGAAATTCGATGTTTGTGGCCCACCATCTACATACTCCATTAGTTTTTTTAGAAATTCAGGTGCCTCCTTAAGCAGAGGTAATTTGACAGCTCCTTTCCTACAACAAATGGTGAATTACGGTGGTTGTTTCTTTTGGCTTTTGTTGACCCTTTCCTCATCCCACATCATTTCTTGAAAATGAGGGCATGTTGCAGTTGTCCCTCCAATATAATGCTTCTGGGATGGCATCACTGGCCAACATAGATACAAAGAAATGATGGTATAGTGTTTTATTTGAGCTCTTTATATCGTTTAGATCCAATTGAATACACTTACATGTATATGGGAATTCTTCCTCTGATTCATAATCAAGAGGCTTTTCCTCATTATTGTCGCTTTCTTTTCCGCCCAAGGAATGTCGGATAACATTATAAACTGAAATTAATGAACTATAGAGAACTTTAAACATCATCAATTATGTTAATATAGTTAGTTGAGACATTTCACCATTCATGTAATTGGCGGCAAATGTTTTTGCTTGTTTCCTAGCTCTTTGAGATATGTCTTGTGATGACGCTGGCATGAAACTGCATATGTTAGTAAACACATAAAACCTAAAAATAATACAATTGACTATGAGCCTCAATCATGTAAGGTGGTCTATACCTGTTCTCTTATTTTTTAGAACTGATCTTCTTGCCTTCACCCCTTTTTCTTTTAAGCAACCTTTTTATGTTTATCTTGCATCTATGGTCCACTGTTTTACCTGCAGTTTGTTTTTTTGCAGGACTTTTAGGTTTCAAAGCATGCTTGAGCTGTTTTTTTGGGAGAACTAATTTGCTGTCTCCTAAATCGTCTAGCAGTTGTGGGGTTTTCTGGGACATGATTGTGTGTATGGTTTGTTGATAGCCTGATAGTCCTCAAATGGAGATAAAATGGCTTGGTAAGCATAATGGAAAGCCTTAAGCTTCTGGCAAGTTTATGGTTTTTGGATTGTAGGATTGTTCTCTGGACTGGAAGCATATCATCAGTTTTTTGAAGTCTGGACGATCTCATCTGCACCTAGAACGCCTTCTATAGCAAAAGATAAAGCCTTTGTCCCCTGGCTAGTTGTTTTTCCTTTCTTTGTATCATTATCATCCGATGAACAAAGCATATCCTAGGGTTTGTTCTCAGTTTTTTTTCTTCTAATGTTTTGAGAGAGAGACAGAAAACCGTGCTAAGGGTTTTGGTTTGTGCTTTTTTTTTTTGCTTTATGTTTTGCGGTCGAAATGTGTGTGGGAATTCCTCTTTTTTCTCCCTTTTTTCTCTCTCTTTTTTGAGGAAAAGTGAAACGGAGCAATTCTGTGTGAGGGTGAGGGTCACCGTTCAACGTGGAGCCTAAGGACCTTAGGATTTTAAAGGAGGTAGATGAGAAACATTTTCTTAATTTTATTTTAAGAAGGTTATCCTCAACCAATCTGCTTATATTTCTCGTGCTGAACCAGTTGGAGCTTCAAAATCATCAATAGAGGTTATTTTCCAACAATCCTTGAGGAAAAGTAGAATGAGGACCAAGGTCTAGAAGAGCTGGCTGTTGGAAGTCTAATATTTGGTTAATGCTCTTCCTGACTCTCATTCACTCTCTTTATTTCATATTTTTGTTCGATTCTTAATCTATTACTTTTTTTTATTCATTTTTTTCGTTTTATGTAAGGATTGTGGCAAAAAAAATATACGGGAAACAAAATAAAGCCTCCAAATTGAATCTGTTTTGAAATATGATGACATTTTTGTTTGAATTTGATCAAAATTTGATGTTTAGGTGGATTTGATACTGGATATATGTTGCAGCTCAGCGAGTCAATACAACAATTGTTTCTTGAAAAACAATTCTCTTGATGCAATTGCATTTGTTTACAACGATTCACCATGCTTTTTTTTTTCCCGAAGCATGGCCATGCATTTAATATATACTAATTGTTGTAATTTGTGAAAATGTTGGGTTACAACCTATAACTTTTTAAGTGTTTTTATTTTTATTATACAACATTGGTTTTTCACTTATTTATTGATTGTTTTTCAGTTTTTAGGATCACCAGCGCATTGATTTTTTTATTAGCTATTTAATATTATTTGCATTTAATGAAATTTATTTTAACACATGGATATAATATTTTATAACCAAAATAAAGACCCATGTGAAGTACGGGTGAGAAACTAGTATTGATAACAAGCAAAAAATTACAAAACTCGTGGGTTCAACCGTAAATTACCCATTGGATTTACTCTAAATTGCAAATCTGGGACTCGCCCCTTCCATCATCCCGAATGAACTAGCGAAGGCCTACGTATCCAGTAACCCGAGCCCGTTTCACTCTCTGCAAGAACAATTCTTCGCTGGCGTGGAAAATACTTTTTTCTCTCTCTACTTCTGTTCTTCACTCTTCAGCGAAACCAGAAACCACTTTCTCTCTTTGTCGATGGATTTCTCACCCCGTGGGAATCGCAAGGGTCCGAGAAGATCCGAAATATACTCTACAGTAGTCATTCATGGCGATAATAATGACGACGAACCTGAAAAAGAAGAAAAATACAGAAGACGGAATCCAAAATCCAAAGGAAAAGAAGCAGAAGAAGTAGATATTTACGCAACAATGCTCTGTAAAGACGATCATAATGAAGATGATGATGAAGAAGAAGATCATTCATCATTACCTCCACTTCTTCAACGTTTACCTAAAGACTTTGGAGTTGCTATGGACGATTACGACAATAATGATGAAGATGATGATGGAAATTACTCAGGTACTATGATTGTTAAAAAGACTAATAAAAACTCTTCTGCTTCTTCATCTTCAACGGCTACTAAACGGGTGAATCTATTTGATTGGAATAATGATAGCAAAATGAATTATGATGATGATGCTGATAATAATGATTTTGGAACATTTGTTGTTAGATCAACTATTAGGCCTGATCGTGAAGAATTTGATAGTGGTACTGTTGTTAGAAAGACTGGTGGTGGTGGTGGTGGTGGAGGAGGAGAAGGAGAGTATAGTGCGTCTTCTTCGACGATGAGTAGGGCAGTTGAGAGTATGAAGAAAGGGAATTATGTTTCTTCAAAAGTCGATAGAACTTTACAAGCTAGAAAGATTTCTGTTAGTTCCATTCCTGATAGTGTTACTAGAGAAGATCCTTCTACCAAGTATGAATTGCTTAATGAACTTGGTGAGTTTTCTGATTGGAATTTTGTTTGAGTAGAATTTGAATTTATTTATTTGCTGGTAATTTGGTTTGAAATGTATTATGTTTAGGTTACTGATTGTTAAATGGGATAGTCTTTTGAGAAATTTTGGAATTAGTAATCTATAGGTTTCCAGAATTTTTACTTAGATTGTTTTTTGGGGGAATTTCAGGGAAAGGTTCATATGGAGCTGTTTATAAAGCTAGAGATTTGAAGACTTCAGAAATGGTTGCCATCAAAGTTATATCTTTGTCTGAAGGAGTAAGTCAGTGCTTTCTCTTACTATATCTTTAGGTGGTTATAATGAGATTATTGAATCACAAATTCACAATACATCTAATTGCAGGAGGAGGGGTATGAAGAAATTCGAGGAGAAATTGAAATGCTGCAGCAGTGTAGCCATCCTAATGTGGTTAGATACCTTGGGAGTTACCAAGGAGAAGAGTATCTCTGGGTAAGTTGAGCTTGGACTGCTCTATAAAAACCAAGTCTCAGTCATGGGTTAGGAAACTTTGTGTTACTACTTCAAAGCAGCAAAATGTTGGAGGCGTTTGCGGTTAACCTTTGTAGATTTACTGTTTGTGAAAAATATCTGTGTTGGCAGATAGTAATGGAGTATTGTGGGGGTGGTAGTGTTGCTGACCTGATGAATGTTACCGACGAGGCTTTAGAGGAGCATCAAATTGCATTTGTTTGTAGGGAAGCTTTGAAGGTAATTGACGATTCGTTCATTGCTTAAAAACTTAAAAGTTGGCATTGTCTGTTTGTTATAGCTTGAATGTTCATTTTACTATTGTTGCAGGGTTTATCATATCTGCACTCAATTTTCAAGGTCCATAGAGACATCAAAGGAGGCAATATTCTTCTTACTGAACAAGGAGAAGTCAAATTGGGTGAGTACACTCAAACTCTGCCGTTATACATATGAACTTTATTGTAATCTATAGAAGTGGTACTTGCTTGTAAATGTAGTGCCCATATAAGCTGGAGTGGAGACTTCAACTGCTTCCATTCACTAAAGTTAGCAATATTAACTTATGAAACCTTAATCTGCCTACCAAAATAAGATGTCAAGGTCTCTCTCTTCTCCTGTTTGGAAATTCCTCTCAGTTATAAAGGTTAACCCTTTCAATTTAGCTAGTAAGATCTATGTGAAGCTTTTGGAAAGAATACAATAGAAAGATTTTTATGGATCATTGAAAATCAAAGCAGATTGTCTGTATAAAAATTGGAAAAATTGATTTCACGTTTTATCTGCTGCATAGGAATTCTCTCAAACTTGTTTAATTCTGTCCACGGGGACATATTTTGTTAGATATGAAAGCTTGTTTTTGTTATATCATGAAGCCAACAATTTAGTTCTTTTGGCATGGTTTTCATATACATAGGTGATCTTGGTGTTCACCTTAAACTTTGAAATAAGATGTCAAGGTCTTATTCTTCTCCTGTTTGGAAATTACACTCAGTTATAGATGTCAAGGTCTTACACTCAGTTATTCAGCTAGTAAGATCTATGTGAAGCTTTTGGAAAGAATACGATAGAAGATTTTTATGGATCATTGAAAAGCAGAGCTGATTGTCTGTATATAAATTGAAAAAATTGATTTCATGTTTTATCTGCATAGGAATTCTCTCGAATTTGCTTGATTCTGTCGAGCACATATTATTAGATTTGAAAGCTTGTTCTTGTTCTATCATGAAGTTGACACCAACAGTTTATTGCTTTTGACATGGTGTTCATGTAAACAGGTGATTTTGGTGTTGCCGCACAACTTACAAGGACCATGTCAAAACGCAACACGGTATGTTTTTACTGTTGATGTAATTGATTCAGTTTCTCCATGGAAAATTTAAAATTCTGATCAATTGAAAGGAAATATGGTTTATTCAAGTGGTTTTAACTTGTGACCAAAAATTCACTTATTTACTTTAAAAGTATTTCGGTCTTCTTATCGTACATAATGGTAATTTTCTTCTTCTTTTTTGGTAGTTCATTGGCACTCCACATTGGATGGCTCCTGAAGTCATTCAGGAAAACCGCTATGATGGAAAGGTAATGCAAACTCATACTTTTGGTTGGCTTAGATTTAGTGCTCGTCTTGTCTGCCGCTTTCACTATCTTATCAACTGTATCTATGGTAATAATTCCAATATTCCTATTTTCAGGTCGATGTGTGGGCTCTTGGTGTATCAGCAATTGAAATGGCAGAGGTATGCCTGCAATTCTGATTTATGGTTACTTCATTCATTACGCTTGGAGGATCTGCATTCAACTTTCCCTATATATTTACTTGAACCATCAATCCTTGGTGTAAAACTTTCTTAACAAATTATCCCGTGTTTCTTCTGGGAAGCTGACGAGTTAGGTAGATCCAAGGTTGACTTTTTCCTGTGCTCTGAGTTATTATTAAAATTAACCAAAAACAATGGTACATATATTATTGGTAACTAATATAGTTCTCTCTTTACCACATATTCTCTCTTCTTTTTTAAGAATTAGTAAGTCTGCTTGTAGCAAAGAGGTAGAGGAAAAAAAAGGTTATCCTTTGTGCTTTTGCTGTTGTAGCCTTTAAACAGTTCATATTTGAGCTCCTCCCTCCTTACACATTAGAAAATTTTAAAAGAGATGTAACGATGAGATAATGTCGCAAGTCAATCCTGCTTGGCGGAATTCTCATGTTCTATCCCTGATATATTTGCCTCTGCAGTGATCCACTTCCCTTGATGTATCAGTGTATTTATGTAACTAATATAGCTCTATTTGTATTTATGTAACTAATATAGCTCTATTTGTATCTATGTAACTAATGTAGCTCTATCTGTAACTAATTAATTTTTTACAACTTATTCTTATATATGTCTCATTATGCTTCAAAATTATTTCAAATTGCTTATGCCATTCTTATATCTTTTTCAGGGTCTCCCACCAAGATCAACTGTACATCCTATGAGAGTTAGTACATACTTTTGATCTCTGTTAAGTATCTATTTTTTTTCAGTTTGCTTCTCTAACTTCTGCTGTTCTTACATGTCTTTGTGTACAAGTCATAATGTTTATTAGATAGCATAAAATTATGATTTTACGGCAGAATTCTGTGAATACACAAATTTGAAATCTTTATATGCATGTATTGTTTCTATAAAAAAAGAATTTCCTTTGCTGCTGCAACTTGGTGGAATAATCAGAAGTCAGAACATTGTAGCCTGATTTGATACTAGCATCTAGGTGCATAGCTGCATGTGTTTCATTCCGTCTGTCCTGCTTAACAATAACTAATAAGTTCCTCAGTGAGATAGCACTTACATACGATAGGAGGTTATTAAAATTAGCTTCATATGCGTGTTACTTTATTGTGTTCTAATAGGTTTATCAGGTGAAAGTAATATGTGATATCTTTATTGTGTTCTGATAGGTTTTGTTCATGATATCTATTGAGCCAGCTCCAATGCTTGAGGATAAGGAAAAATGGTTTGTTTTCCTTCTTTCTATGTTTTTTTTATAATAATTTGTAATGCGCATTATCTTCCAAAACTGTGATTTTTGAAGTGGCAAATGGCCATTGATATAGAGACGTTATTTTACCTTTATTTGATGAGGATAGTCTAGGCCTTTAAATCCACCACAAGAGACTTCGATGTTTGTAGTTCCAGTGAGCTTGTAGATATCATTACAGTTTGGTAGGGAGAAGTATAGGATTTGATTAACCATAAGACATCTTTGGTTTTAGGTAAATTCAAAGGTAAAGTGATGTTTATCAGCTTTGAAAAGTAGAATATGAAGGAGAATTATCTTATAGTCTTTTACAAAAACTCGACATCGAGACGACTTTGGAAATAAAAGTTGGCAAAAAATTATTAATCTGGTTTCTGATGAAAGGGCAGTGCGTCTTAAGAATGTAAAGCTCGGAGATCATGAACATTTGTTAAACTAAATGTGTTTCTGCAAAAAAGAATCTTTCTTTTCCATGACAAATTAGTGGATTACTAACAACCTGAACCATAAAATGCGACGAAAGTGAAATACAAACAAGGACCATATATTAGGTTTACTTATCATGGGAAAACGGAAAAACGTGACCGCTGAATATGATAATTGAGGCCTATAACCTCAGTCATCACTAGGGTTCCAGTTTGAGAAATTTAACTAGGTGGTATTGTCAATTTTGATTACTTAGATGCTGCCACCATTAAAGTTTCTTAATGGGTCTCTTTGAATATACCTTATTGATAACTGCATTTCTGGCATCCTCATCTTTCTTTGGGTATAATTGCTGTTATTTATGGTTTCTTTTCTTTTCTGTTGTTTCTTCGTGCAGGTCACTTGTCTTCCATGATTTTGTAGCAAAATGCCTTACGAAGGAACCAAGATTACGTCCTACTGCAACTGAGATGCTTAAGGTATGGCAGGATAGATTTTTTATTGATGCAAAATTGGCTAATTTAAGGAAGTTTTTGGTACTCGATTTCATCACTATGTTATATGCTGTGGTAAATTGTTTCCCTAAAGTCATACAAGTACATACTGCTACTAGAAATAACAAAGCATAAATTCACGTGTAGTTATGCTGCTATGTCAATCTGGATCACATATGGGACACTGTTGACTTTAGATTGTGCATTGGGTGGATCTTCGATTGCTGAGTTTCTATATTCCTGGTTCAGTTGTTATGGTTTCGTTTATTTTCATTTCTTTTACTTCTTTTTACTTTTTAACTAAATACTGCCGTTTTCATTGTTTCGAGAGCATAACCAAGTGTGTGGATATAGGTTTCTAAGTTTTCTGTTCATCATAGTATATATGAATTATGGTTACCAACTTGTGACGTCTAACCTAGTTTTTTCTGTTTGCCTAATAGCATAAATTCATTGGGAAATGCAAATGGGGAGCTTCCTCAATGTTGCCAAAAATTGAAAAAGCAAGGCAGATCCGGATCACCATGGCTGCACAAGCACCTGCAGTGGATGTATCCGGAGATGATGTACGTATGCTTGAATTCTCTTGTTTGATTACACTAATTCTTATTTAATCTTCTCTTTCATTGTGTGCCACAGATGGAAGAAATGCATAATTCTAAGTTGAATGAAGATTATGGAGATACTGTTCCATCAAAACCTCAAAATATTGGAGTTGAAGTTTTAAATGAACCTCGTGCAGTTAGCAGCCCAATGAATCACAATTTTGAACTTCCTGGTGAGGATCAGAATGTGTTTCGTTATCTGTGTTTCCTATAGATAAAATAACGCTGGAAGTCGTGAATACCTCACTTTCTGCAAAAGTAGTAGGAGCTCTGAGACATGCATTCAATATCGTTTTAAGCAGGTGACTTTGGGACTGTAGTAGTCCACGGTGAAACTGAAGAAGAGAAACCAGCTACTCAGGCAGCGACATCATTCCGAGGGAGAGCAAATGTTGGAAGTCTATCCTTCCGTACTTTGGCAGAGACAGCAATTAACCCATGGTACATTTCTCTCCACACTAGTCTATGAAAGAAAGTAGCCTTTTTCTAAGTATATGGCAGGTGCACCTACATTTGCTTGATGAAAAATATGTTCTTAAAGCATTTTGGCAGTGGAATATATTGATTATATATTAGCTTCGTTGTAGTCAAAGTATATGTTCATGAGCCAGTTTGCCTTGCCACTATCATAAGACTGGGAGATATCTTTTCCTTTCCCATAAAAAGTTGTTGCCAGTTTCATTTTCTTAATTTTTTGCTTATATTTGAATTTTGTTCTCTGCTGTAGTTCCTATGTCTATCATTTCTCCCGATACATCAACTATACTTGTATATGCCATAAGTATGGATCTATTGTCATTAAAAGTGAACATGTTACTAAAAATCTTTCTTCAGGGTGGATAACAAGCTCCAAGATGCAGAACCAAGCCCTTATTCAAATGCAACGCATGGGCTGTTGTCTCCTTCTGTTCCTAAATCTCCCGGACCAATCGGAATGAGTACTACTGGTACATTGAAGACTCCAACCGTCAGCCAGAAAGCCTTGGTTCAAGATAAAGTAATTTATGCTTTGCATCGTAATTTATTTTTGACACAACCCATTTTTAACTTAGGATGATAAATGATATCCAAGCTGTCACATTAAACTAACATACGGAAAATAAGCATGTGATTACAAGAAAAACTGACGCTTCTTCTTCTGCTATCTCTGGGCACTCTATCGTGGGAAAGGCTTAAAGTTTAGCTCACAGTGCCACCTTCTCTTAGCAGGCGCATTTCTTTGACGAATTGTTAGACAAGTGATCTCTTAATCTGGTTAAGATAATTATACTAATTCCATAAAAGTAGTTAGTTTTTCAGTACAATCTGGTTAGTTCATTGGTTAAATGTAACCCCTCATACCGTATGGTACTGGCTTTGTTTACTTATATGGGATTCTTTTTGTACTTGTAGCTCTGGTCCATCTATGCGGCTGGTAATACAGTTCCCATACCATTCTTGAGGGCAACA
Source organism: Papaver bracteatum (assembly GCA_023529315.1). Classification (NCBI taxonomy): domain Eukaryota; kingdom Viridiplantae; phylum Streptophyta; class Magnoliopsida; order Ranunculales; family Papaveraceae; genus Papaver; species Papaver bracteatum. The sequence goes on along the minus strand of JAJJWX010002605.1, from coordinate 4,356,134 downwards.
GACATATCTCCTCTTGCCTTGCTCTCAGACAACATGCTTGGGAGCAGACAACAGGATAGCAGTGGAAGCATCACGAAAGAAGCAGTTCAAGATCTTTTTAACGGAGACGGGCAGGCTAAAAAAGGACGTAGAGGACAAAACGAGGTTTCTCTCACTTCCAAGTTTATGAGTCATTAACTTATGTTCTTTTCCATCCTAAATTTTCTTGTTTGCAGATATCCCTTCCTCCTTACGTGTACTCAAGACTTGCTTCAAGTTCAACATTATCGAATCTGGCTCAGGCTTTAGCGTATCACAAAACGTAGGACTTGTTGGCAACTCAATCTACAACATTTCACCTTTTAACACAAATCAAAATTGTGGTTTCTGAAACTGTGTTCTTAAATGTTATTGCAGGTGTTACGAGGAGATGCCTCTCCAAGAGCTACAGGCATCACAAGAGCAGCAAACTATACAGAATTTATGCGACACACTTAGAACTATTCTTCGGTTGTAGGCTGTGCTTTCTCAATACGAAATCATAATCAGTGTATTCAATTTATGATTGTTTGTTGTTTGTATGTTCTTCCTCAACGCAGTTGTATCTATTAGAATTTGCATTTATGAAATGGTAAAAGAAAGTCAGAATATCTCATGATTGTTTTTTCTCAAAAAAACCCAAGAATCTGGAAGTACACTCCATATAAAAGTGGCAATGCTGATCATCACACCGTTCGTCCAAAATTTCCGATTTGACTCTAAAGATTAAGAATAAGTGTTTGCTATATGGAATATATCCCCTACAAACCAAAAAGTGTAAAACAATTTTCTTTTAAGGAGATGGGAATCCATTGCATTGCTTAGTGGTTCCCAAAGCGCATTGCTAGATTGTTGAGAAGAAGACCAAGGGAGCTGGTATTGCTGTTTTCTTCGTTAGCTGGGAGAGAGGGGTATGATGAGGGCGAAGGCGTTGTTACAGTATCGTCATGGGAGTTGCAGCAGAATTGTGTCATGGTTGTCTTCTTGTTCTTCGTTGCCGAATAGGAGAACCCATATCTCAGCTCTACATGATCATCTTGCTCTAAACAACACCTCCATTTCTTCTTCTTTTCCTACTCTTCCTTCTTTGGTTAAGTTCCGTAACAAACCCACTTCTTCATCCGTAGCTCTTCGTTTCCTAATCACTAAATCATCGAATCAAAGTGATAAAGAATCTGGGAAAGAAGAAGACGACGACAACAATAACTCATTTGGAGGTACTTTCTTAAAACCATTCTTTCACTTAATGTGTTTGATATTTTTAATTTGATTCATTTTAGATCGAAAACCAAAAATTTAGCGATTATACAGCATTCCTTGTCTTTTTTTTTTATGTTTTTTTTTATGGGAATACAGCATTCCTTATCAGTAGTTGTGAAAATAACTTATCACAGTGAAAGTCTAACGCAAGTTATAATCCAATTGCATTGGCGAAATTTTAAATTGAACTAGTCTTCTTAATGATCAAATCAGTCGTATCTATTACTTATCAAGAAGTTAGAAAAATGAGACACCTTTTGAGTCCTAGTTAGGGTTTACGCCGTTCCCTCTTTGTTTTGGAGTTAAAAATTGGCTCCTGCGTTGAATGATTGACTCTTGCATTCTGAATTTTTATGGGGAAAATGATTTGCTGCACGCAAGAGTGATCGCGGGTCAGCTGGAGGTCCTGCTATGGATGAACAGCTTTTACCCCAATGAGTTCACAGATCCTGAGAATTACTGGCTTCCAGCTGGGCATGCGTGTATTCTGCGTGCACATTAATTCACGGTTGCTAGAATATCATGCTTCTACTGAATTGAAAATTGTCTCATTCCTTACCTATTTTGTAGATGAAAATTCTGAAGAAGAGGAAGAAAGCTCCGAAGAATGGGAGGAAGAGAATGAGGGCAAGCCTGAGGTAGGAAATCAGTTACAGGCTTATCATCATACTTTGTTAGGGAAAAAATTGTTCTGCTTATTAGTTTGATTGAATTCATTATGATGTCTAGTACGGGGATGGAGGAGATGGTGGTGGAGTTGTGTTGAGTGGTGTTCCATGGGGTGAACGGGTTTTTTCAGTTGCTAATGAGGTTCTGCTCCAATTTGGTGACGATTTTAAGCTCTTCGCCTTCAAGACATCTCCTGGAGGATACATATATGCAAGGCTGGACAAACTCTCAGAACAGTAAGACATATTTCATATTTTCCTTTGTTAAGAATTTCATTTCTTTTGCGTGATTACCTTTATTATTAGAACTTAGAAGGGATGTCCAATTTCTACGAACAAAATCAATGGCAGAATTAAGTATCCGGAATTTTCAACATATAAGATCACCACATTAGTCTTGGCTGAAATACTCTATTTGCTAACAATGGATATCTGCAGTTGAAGGCGGGTTGAATGATTTTTCTTCTTTCGATCGGATAACATGCTAAACATGTTTGTTCCTCTCAGGTACGGTAGTCCTAGCATAGAGGAGATGGAAAATTACAGTCGTCTTTACACCAAGCAGCTGGAAGAGATTTCCAAATCTGGAGAGATACCTGTAAATTTGGCTCTTGAGGTAACCTGACAACTACCGGAATGGTAATCTTTACGATACTTTTTCTTCACGAGCTTGGGGTATAATGTAAACGTCGGGGAACTTTATTTTATCTTGTAGGTTTCATCTCCTGGTGCTGAACGACTGCTTAAGATACCAGATGACTTGGATCGGTTCAAAGACCTGCCCATGAGAGTAAGTTACGTGGAAGAAGAGAATAAAAAGCCAGTAAAAGATGGAGTTTTTTTCTTGGAATCTGTAGAATCTGAATCCGAGGAATGTGTGTGGAGGCTTGCAAATGTGAAGGAAAATAGAGATATGCTAGGTAAAGGTAGACCATTTGGCAGAAAGCAGAAGGATTGGAGATTAAGAGTGCCATTCAAGATGTTGAAAAAGGTTATGTTGTATGTAGACTACTAATTTACTCACTTAGTATCAATTAAAATGGCATGTTTCCCACAGATAAATGTGTCGAGTCTTTTCATGGTTTAGCAGCAGATCATGTTTAGTTCCAGTAAAGTCTGATTAATGCAAATTTTAATCAAGGTGTTCTTAATTTTTAGCTCATGTGCTAAATTTCTTAGTAACATGTACATGATCATACGCTTTCTCTGTATACGAGTATCTATTGATTGCTGATAGTACTCCGTCCAATATTTAGCTGCCATTCTCAAGGTGTTTCTTCAGTCTTTGCAACATTTTCATAAAGAATTCTTTCAAACTATGGGAAATCCATCTGGTCCAAAAACCTTGTTCCCGATTTAAGGTCTCCGGCAGTTTTCATCTTCAAATGGGTCGTTTAAAACCGAGGAACTGCACCCTTAATCTCACATTTATCTTTGCAAAACCCTTCATTCATCCGTTTCAGAAAAAATGATATTTATAGCGCGTTTGGATACAAATCCTGTAACTTTTTTCACTCTTAGTAGTCAAAAAGCAAGAAGTCAGCTTGGGTGTGAAAGTTTAAAATGACTTTTAGAAGTAGAAAAGTCAATATTTTGTGAAGCAAAATATCTGGACTTCTGACTAGAAACAGAAGTCAGAAGCAGAACAGTATCCAAACGCCCTAATAAGGTCCCCACCGAAAAAGGAAGTGTTTCCGTGTTTCATTTGGGTGGAAATATCTATTAGTAGATATCGGTCTATCTAAAGAAGAAAACTACCGTCTCTGTCCTCCTCCTTCCCAAGTTTTGTTGTAGTTGCAGAGGAAGTCACAGAAATCTGAGAGTTATTAGGGTTTAGGGTTTTAGAAAGAGAAGAGAAAAGAGAAAGATGCATAAGAACAAATTCGCATGGAATCCAGAGGCGTTTAAAAAGAAGAACGAAACGGTACAGTTCTCAACTCTCTTCCCTTTTGCTGTAAAAATGAAACCCTAGAGTGAAAACCCAATACTGAATTATTCAATTTTTTGAATCAGGAACCAGGAGGAAAGTTGAGACCTTATTCTGAAATTACTGGTGTTTGTTCTAGATGTAGAGACCAAATTCAATGGAAACGAAAGTATGGGAAATATAAACCTCTTGTTGAGCCTTCTAAATGGTATTTATACTCTCTTGCAATGCCCATTTTTCTAAGAGCTTCAATTTTTCGTTTGTATCTTGATGTGGTGTGTAATTTCGATTGATGTTTTATAGTCAGCGTTGCTCGAAGCGGAATGTTCGACAAGCTTACCATAATCTGTGCACTGGTTTGTTCTTCTCATTAACTGGAATATTGGAATGAACTTTTGGTAGAGAGTTTTGAGTTTTTTTTGCAATGATTTTAATGAAATTTTTGGTTCTTAGGGTGTGCCAAGGAACACAATGTGTGTGCTAAATGCTCATGTAAAGTGGAAAGAATTGTTGGAAGGTTAGTACTTTGGGATACCATTGTTAGGTTCATGATTTTATGAGTATTATTTTGTTATTTGAATTGAATTGTTTTTGTTTACTTTGTTGTTTATTTCTGTTTACATAGAGACATAACTGAAGTAGAAGCGGAGAAGAAGACACTTGAAGATGTATGTGATGAGGATTTGTTTCCCCTTTTTGTTTCCTTTTTTTTCTTTACTCATGAGTTTGGTCTTGGAGAATGATGGAATTGATTCATTTTGTTGCAGGCTATTAAGAATTCCAGAGAGAGGGATCGCAGGGCATTATTACGAGCTGTAAGAACTTAGAATATTTTGTTATATGTTGGTTGTCAATAACATATACTTATAGTAGATATATCTTGTACTCTGATATAGAATTTTGATTATTTGGCATGAGGGATTATTGGCTTTCACCTTTACTAAAACATGTGCGGTGAAGGAAATCTTTTGAGCTTGTACTTCCACTTCTGATATCAACTTGAATGATGTATAGTTCAGCTACAGATGACGCCCATTTGAAATAGCCAATATGCTTTGCTTTTAGTTTAATTTTCGCAAAGAGTTTTGGTATGTAGTAAACCAAGTTGCATAAGAAGTGGAAGAATATTAGGAGCCTGTATTCTCTGGAAGGATGTAATTTGGGTGTTTAACTTTCCAAAAGGGAATGCAGTAGCACGAGATTTGTGAATGTACATTATTCTTAATGTCAACTTTTTAGTAATACTTGTGGAATGATTTTTCTTTTGTTCTTTTTGGGGTGCTCTTTTTTCATTATCGACCTGTCGTTTAATGCTGCAGATGAACAAAGGTCAAACTGGCAGTTCTGTATTGACCTCTGTAAATGAAGAAGGAAAGAAGGTGGGAGAATTATTTTCTGCTGAATCAATTGATTGAAGAGTTTGCAAAGCAAAGCAGAGCCCCGAAGGACGAAGACCATGATAGTGATGATGATGAGGATAATGAGGATGACGAAGACAATGATGACGACAAGATCTGTAACTGAGAAACCAGAATGTTTGATTGGCTTTAAAGCTGTAGTAAATGCTTCTTATTTTTTTGTTCTTTTAAGTTTTGTTAGGCATGGTGCACTGAATTTTGAACGTGATCTTTGCAGCATAATATGTTTACATGTGTTGACAAAGATCTCAGAAAATGAAGTTTCTCTTCTTCTTTCTCTGCTAAATGGAAGTTGCTTGTTTTTAATTATCTGGATGAAGTTTCTATTTGTTCTCTGTTTAATGGAAGTGTTTAATGGAAGTTGCTTGTTCTATCAGAATCTTGATTTTGCGGTATGGACAATTTAGGTAGTACCCTACTCGAAGAGTGAAAATTATTACACTGTTTTGAGTTGCAGAACCCTGCCAAGTTACAAGTCAACTGGTCATAAAACTTTCAATTGATTAGCTTCAGGAATTTAGAGAAAAAATGAAAACTGTAACTAGATTGAAAGACAATCAGGTTGTATTACAAGATCACATAAATTTGATTGAATCCTACGTCAATTCTTTTTCAAAAGAATGCAATTTTGTTATTCATTATACAAGCTGGAACTAATATACTGTTACTAGATCAGAAAAATAATTTGCAGTGGCTCTTGTAAAGGTAAAGAATTATCTGTTGGGGTTCATCATAAAAATGGGAACCACTTGTCAAACAACACCAGTTTATTTATAATCACTGGTTTGCTGAAACCCCAGGTGTAGAAATTGATGTGAAACATTGTCTTCGATTGCCCAGATATCAGGAACCCCGGCACCAAAACGCATATTATGTAACAAATGTCGATCATCTTTGACAACAGTCTGAAAGAATATCAACCGCCAACAACAAACTAAAACTTGAAACTCTTCCTTCAGGAAGGACCAATAACGAAGATCAGAAGCAGGATCATGCATAATCTTTTGCACATAAGCGCTCTGAAATCAACAACAGCAAAGACAAACAATATTTGGGCAAGGGTTAGGTTGAACCCCATGTTGGATATATGCTACTAAACAGTCCAACATTAATTTGGAGGGGAAGAACACTTACTCAGATATTCGTACGCTAATATCATCGATGTTCCCCATGCTGACATGCTCACAAACCTTGGACCTAACCCTCTGTAAAAGCCTTTCCATCCATCTTCAGCAATCAATTTCCTCACAACTTGTCCTGCCGTTTCTCTCTTTTCATGTCCCAACACCTGTAACGTGCAGATGGTAAGAAAACTTCCAAAAGGATACACCAATCACGGATATAATCTAATTAAGAAAATTAAATTTTGAAAGATGCTTTAAGGAGCATAGATTGATCAACCCAAAAAATCCACCTACAACAAATTCTATACTGATTCTGGTAAAAAACAGGAAGAATTCACCTTAAACATAGGTATCAAACGATAAGAAGATGATATAAAATTAGCCGTGCTTCAATAATTGACAAGCACATTAATACAACTTAAATGTTTTCAGGAAGAGCAGAAGTGGAGCTTAATTATTTTGAGAAGCTGCTGAATTGACAGAAGGGGCGAACCTCTGTGATTCTATTCATATGAAGAGCAATAAAAGATTTTAAATACATTGAGAATAAGTCAAATAAATAATATAAAAATAAAATGACAAGGAACTAAAAGCAGAGATGCATCACATTTTACAGAACCAGTCACATGCATTGAGGCAGAAAGACGGGTATTCATCTGGTATGGCTAGGTATATTCGACTATAGCTTCTGGATCATTATAAAAGGAAAAATGATACACTCGCGCCAATTAACCCCAAGAACAGTAGGCATTTCTGTTAGCATAAAGACTAATCTGAATTGTGCAGTTGAGCCCGATGAAGATCCACCTAAGTGTCAGACTAGTCAAACAGTGACCAACAAAACCTAGATCCCGGATTACGACTTTATATGATGGAAGTGCAAAAAATAGATACCTAGAGAGGAGAATAGTAACACCAGAAACATAACAGGTAACTTCTAATGTCATTTAAGGTTCAAGAAGATCACCTGTAACCGCGTCTTAATTGTGTCCAACGGAGTTGTGATACAGGAAGCAACAGAACCAGCCACTATCCCTCCTGAAGCTTGAACCAGCACTACAGTCCATGGATCAGGAACCAATGCCTTATTCTGGTCAGTACCATAGCCTAAGGACCTGCCCCAAACATTAGCAAAGAGTTTTAATATCAGTCCGACAAATTACAAGAGCCAGGATTTTCTATTTGTAGTACCACTCATATTAAGCAGCCGCGATTATAAATTTTCATAATTGATAGGACAAGTAGCTTTGAAAGCAGCGCCGTTATAATTAAATGAAATAGCAGCAACAACAACTTAACTAAATTAATAACTTCTTTCGGGAGTTTGTTTCAAATACGAGTTATAAATATTTAGCGCCACTGAAAATAGAAGATGATGCAAAATTCTCACCTCCAAATGACACGCTGGCTTGATCCATAACTTGCCCACCAGACAGCACTGGAAGGAGAATAGGTCATAACAGATAAGCCAAACCCCCTATATAGTCCTCGGATTCCATCAGCTTTTACAAGTTTGCGAGCAACATCCAGTCCGCCACTATACTTAGCATGACCTGAATATCCTTGCACCATTAACTTTTGGCTAACCTGATATAAGAGTTCATGGGATAAAAGGTAAGCATCCAAAACAGCATCATGGCGATAATGTGGTTAGTGGTTACTAGAGAGGCTTCTATTGAAAAGAGTTCGACAATCTTAAGATTTTGACTAAGCGCATGCGGTTTAAAATTTTAAAAGCTTGGAAATCAAAGTCTTGGCTTTGACAAATAAGAAATATTGAGCTACAGATGAGGGGGTGGAATTGGGAACTATATTAGCTTATTCATCACATTGGTTAACAGCACGGTCCAGTACATGAGCGAACTTGACAAAAAAAAAAATCCTTGTTTTAAAGTACATAGAGAAGGAGTTGAGAGAGAAAGATACCACATCAATTGGGACAAAAACAGCCTGAGAAAAAAGCGAGGATGTCATGCCCGCAAGCCCATTAGCTATGGCTGCTTGTGTTGGTTCAGAGAATTTGAACGGTTCAATCATCTTGAAAGCAGCTGCTTTAGTTGTCTCCAGAGAAGTCATGAAAATAACTCTGGCAGGGATTGCACCAGTGATGACCGTACCAAACCCTCTGTACAAACCAGGAACTCCTTCACTTTTGAGCAAACCTCTCACAACAGAAAATGCACTTTTCTCCACAGAATCTTTTGTAGCAACTTGTAGCCTTGTCTTTACAACAGAGACCGGGTATAACGCCACTGTAACCCCAGTAAAGAGCCCAGCTCCTACAACATAGAACTTTCTCTTGTCAAGCCTGCATAACAAGGAGACATTAATCACAAAACCCATTTGCATTTGCATTTCTCGGAATCACAAAATGCAATTAAGATTACTACAAACTACAACTGAAACGAGACATTCTAAGAGCCACAGAACTGAAATTTCAGAAACAATTTACTAACATGAAAGAGGGTATTGCAAAAATCATTGATACTCAAAATTTCGCAAAACCAGAATATATCAGAGCTGTTCTAGATAGAATCATGGAAACTATGCACAAACCAGAACACAAGTTCAAGAATGACCCAATTTTACAGATAATTGGGTAATGATGATTCCAAATAACAAAAGTACCGAACTATACCATCTAACGCAACAATCACCTAGTGGTTTTAGCTATTAAGTATTCACCAAAACGAAAATACTGGAAAAGTTCAAAGTTCATCAACATACAAGTGCAGCATTTTGGGTCATAATATACGAAAATGAAAATAGCCATAAGAGAAATTTACATGTTTTGCATCAACACCCAAAATTCGTTATGCTTCGATTAATGCAAACAACGAACTCATAATCAACAGTTCCAGCGATTAGCATGAACATAATCATAGAATGGAAATTTCAAGAGCGAGAGAGAGATACATACTTGTCCCAATTAATTTCTGTTTGACCAAACGATTGAGACCCAGAAGAATTCATTGTACGAAAAGAGATCAAATCGAACAAGTAAATGAAATAACCTAAAATCAAGAAACAATCAAAAACCCTAACCTAAAATCAAGAAACCATGTTTCAAGAATCAATGAGATGTGGAGAACCGGAAAGAAAACCCCCCAATATATTACTTGAAAGGAAAGAAACAAAAATGCATTTCCAGAATGAAAATGAATATTGGGAAACAGGAGTCTGATTGGTTTGGTGGAATTATTAGTATTATTATTAGGTCAATTGTTCGGAATTTTCGTCGTTAATGTTTTATTACTTTTAACACAAAATTGGTGAAAATACTGATATTTAAGGGTTTACTAGCTCTTAACCCGTGCCGTAACGTTACGGGACATGATGTTGGTTCATTTTTAATTTGTGTCCCGAATAGTTATCTACTCCTTATGATTTAATATGTGTTTGTTATAAAAATATTATATTATTGATTATATTATTACATGAAACTAGTTGGAAGCCTAACAATCTAGGCTCCAACGACATACTACTACATTAATTGAACAGGTTGTTGTGCTAGCCTACCAGCGAGCCTCTATGGGTAACCTTGCCAAGGGGAGCCGAAGCGGCAGGGGGGGCGAGATTGTGTCACAAGGGGGGCAAACTAACACTACCTTCCATGTTAATTCCTGCAATATTACGCCATTGGAGACTTGAACCTGGGACCTCCTGGTGGAACGCATGAAACTTCGGGGAACGGGGATGACCAGCTGAACTAGGGCCCGTTATCGGAGGCGAAATTTAAATTTAAGATTTAGAGTTTTTTATGATGATTTTGATAATCAAACATAATTTTCAAACAAATATTTTAGAATGCAAATACATTTTCCCGGTTAATAAGGTTTTATATCGGGAATTGGGTGAAAGTTGTTGTCTTTGTAGGTAGTTGTCGCGAAACAACTCGACATTGATGGTCTTTCAGGAAAAATAATGTAATAGTACTTGAGAGAGCGATAATGTTCTCTTACGCGGGTACACCAATTTCCTTTATATAATAACGGGTGATCGAACAGTCATGATCATATTGTCTTATACGTTCCGGTATCATCCTCGAAATATTTGGTTTTTGTCCTTATCAATCGTGCTAAAAACAACCTATTACATCTTTCACAATACAATATTGCATGTTTTGTGAAGATTATTTTTTTACTTGGTCAAAAAAACTCACTAAAAAGCAAAAACTATTATTATACACTACTATTACCAATACCCACCACCATAAAAACCATCCACCGCCACTATTTCTTCCACCAATAGTAATGTTACCGCCTCCATCATTCACAAACACCCGCCGCCGCTTATACTAACCCAACTTCCACTACCACTACCACCATTAGAATTAGTATAGTTTTTAGTAAAATTATTTATTAATAAAATTATGTATTTATGTTAGATTATCAAAGGGACATTTATAATAAAAATTTAATTAATCATTGTGAACAATCAATGAGATACTAATTAATAAATCGTTTAAAAATGGTTAAATTGAACAAACCCCAACGGTAAATTTATTTTTGCCAAGGTCAAATCCTGACCACTCTTTACATAAACAAATCGATAATAAATAAATTCATATCTTCTGATTTTGATTCGTGTCGTTTGTTTAGTTATTACATAACATGGCAATTGATTGCTCCATTTTTTTTAAAATAGACATGTGTTTTATCGAGTTTATTTTAACATTAGAATGATCAACCACGTTTTATGCTTTATAATATAACGTTACACATTTTGTGGCGTTACGAAATTAGCATAATATATTTTTGTCACCAATACCCACCACCACCATAAAACCATATAAATCCACTTTTTTTATCCACCACCACCTAGAGGCGGAGCCAAGGGTTGACTAACCTGACTCTAACCCCTTAAATTTTTAATAACTACATAAATTTTTTAGTTTATTTTATAAATAGTACTTTATCCATATATATTTATGGTTTAGTCCACCAAAGTTTACCTCCTCAATATCAATTTTTGACTCCACCACTGCCGCCCATCCCATGTAGGTTGTTGGACGCAATTCTAATTTTCAGTCACAAATGCCATGTATGAGGTTTAGATTGAACGAAATTTCGTCAATTGATTAGTTTCATTATTATTTTTCCGTGTATATATTCTTTTTTGTATCGCAATCAATTTTATTTTAACATTAGAAAATCATGATTTATACGATATAGTACCAAAGATAACATGGGTACCATTTGGGTGATCCAACTACGATCATGAAAATATTTTCTTGTATGATATTATCCCTAAGATATATGGTACCTTCATTTATCAAAAGTGTTAAAAACAACCAACCACATCTTCCACCCTACGATGTTATCGATGTGGTAACGACAACATAAAATTAATATTGTCCATCACTACTCACCAGCATTCACCGTCACTACTTCTTCCACCAAAAACTAGGGGCGGAGCCATGATTTTGAGGAGAGAGGGAGAAAAAATTCTTGGCAAGTTGGATACATGTGAAAAATGAACTTTGTATCCCATTTTACGATAAAAGAACAAAAATAAATATAATTGTGCTTGGCTCTGCCCTTAACCACCACTAATATTTCGGCCTCCACCTCTTCTACTACTCATTGTCGCAGAAAATGTCTATTGATATTATTTATCAAAATTACTTATTAATAGAAATAAATATTATAATTAATTAAGAAAACATTTATAATTAAAAAATGATTAGTCATTTATTATGAGCAATTAGTAAAACACTAATTAATAAAGCACTTTATAATGAATAGATTATTTATTATGTGCAATTAGTGAAACACTAATTGATAAAGTAATTATGGTATTTGAGTTGAACAAACCACAACTGTTGATTTATATTTTCTATCAATTCCAACCATGGTGGAACACTGGTTAGAGGCCACTCTTATGACACAATAGGTCATGAGTTCGAACCTCCCTGTTATAATTTTTGAAATTCCATATCCTGACTTGAGTATTCATTTGTCATTCATAATATTGGAATGAACGCCACACGTGCGAGATGTAGGGGTGGTCAGAGGAACCACAGCCCTTGATTTATCTTTGTCCAGACAAATCCTGACCACCACTAACAAAAGCAAACTTATACTAGCTTTGTTTTATATTAATGATCTCCCTTGTTACTTGATCAAATTACTAAGATACCCTTTAGTTTTTATTATTTCGGTGAAGGAAGGATTCGGAAAAAGGCCCCTCATTCTGCTGGGAGTACAACACTCCCGCACCTAGTTAGCAATTCGCGAATGATTCGCGAATTATTGCGTATCGGTCAGCAGCGAATTATTGCGTATCGGATTATTCGTCCGTCCAACTGAAACCCCGACCCTTGTTCGTGTATATTTGTGAAGAAGCCGAATTATCCGCGAATTTGGCGTCTCGAACCAAACTACGCGACTTAAATACGCCAAGTTTAGACAACCCATTTCTAATGGCCCCATTTACTAAACCTCCTTTCAAGCCCACATTTCATTTAAAGTCATTTTTTCATTGATATCTCCAAAAAAATTGTATGGGTTGGATTCGAACCAACGACCTCAACATCATATGCTAGGCAACCAACCACTAGACTAAGTTGCAGATATTGTAAAATATATTCATTTAAACCTTAAAATCATTTGTATAAAGGACCTTTCCTGCTTTTTATATGTACCGAATTTTCAATACCGAATTAAGATCTCAAAAACGAATTATACACGTACGTATGCCGTTCCGTATTATCCCCGAATCATAATTAGTTGACCGAATAGTGGACCGAATTTGCAATCTGTTAAAACGAATAATACCCGTACGTATACCGTTCCGAACGTTTCCCGTATCCCGAATTTCTAACTTGGCTCCCGCATCTTTCCAAAACTTTGGTACCTGGGATTTTTCTTTTTATACACAAGAAGCTTCTCACTAATGGGAATTCGAGGTTACAATGAATTTAAGATCGAAAATAAGAAAATACAAAGTAACAAGAACATACTGTAAAAGTACAATACCGAAAAATCCGACAAGAGAAAGAGAAGGATTATCGGAGTAAGACAAATACAAATATGAATAAGATCCAATTAAATCAGAGGAAGAATGGTTTTTCTCATAATTAAATTCCAACCATATAGTTTTTTTTTCTTTTTTAGAAAGATATTCTCCCAAAACAGGAGTGATTTGGTGAAAAATCTTGTAACTAGTGATGAAGCTTCCGTCGTCAAAGAAATCACCCATGAAGATTTCGCCGCCGAATAAGTTGGTGATAAATATTTCATCGCCGGAGACAACAAAGATTAAAATTTATAACCAACCAATAACCAAGAACCGTCATTAAAGCGAAGATAAACCTCAAAAGAGTAAATAAAACCACCAGATAAGTAGAAAACGATAACAACTAAGTTAAAACTACTAAATAACCTAGAAAGCGAGAAATAGTAAAGAAATTTGGACCAGATCTGAGCAGATAAAGGTAGTTGGTGATGTGTTTCTCATTCTTCTTGGAAAATAAGTTCTAGCTGCATCTATTGATAGGGTCGTATATGGTATAGTTTGGTGCGCTTTTGTACAAAACCAGAACCGAAATAAACTGACGGTATTATAAACTAATTAGTATAACATATTTTATTCTCAGTTATTTCGGTAAGGGACTTGAAAAAGATCCCTCATTTTACTAGGAAGACGAGAATTAGCAGCACTTGTTGAATACTTGTGGATAGGGCTACACACGGTATAGTTTAAGGCGAAACTATAATTGATACCATATGGTACGGCTTCAGGAAATTTTTTCCTAACATGCCATTTAATTCTCATTATTCCGGCGAGGGAACTGAAAAAAACTTCTCAAACTGCTAGGAACTGGCGGCATCTTTAGAAATAGTTGTTATGAGGATGTGATCTTCTGGGAAAGGAAAGCACATCGATTCCAAATATGAATTCATAAATGTATCTCAGGATATTAATAGGATCTTGCCTTGAGTATCAAATAAATAAATATGAATAATGATATATTTGCATTAATTCAATATTTCCTAACACATGAACTTTATTAATTCAACTTGCTCATATTTCAAAATCTTAAAGATTAAGAATCTACAATAGAGATTACAAAATTCGCAAACTATGGTCTTCCCCGAATCTTATTAGACACAGAAACTTAAACAAACTTTAAACCATATCAAATGAAAAAAGATATTTCTAACATGAATCCAATGTCCGGCGTCACCACTATATATACATCTAGTTTCCCGAAAGTTCAACACTAACCAATAACAAGAGTGATATTAGTGTTATGACGAAATTAAGAAAGTATAAAACTATATTGTGTAACTCAACACAATAGGTTGTAGAAACAACTAATGTGTATTCTTTCTTTTGATACTTAGATGATAATAATAATAATGATCAAGTCATGTATATACTAAAGACACGTAAACAAACTTCGATGTAATATTTCTAATGAATATGACTGAAAGAACATGATAGATAGGACAAGTCAACTTAATAGTTATTAACCTGAATACGATGAAGGATGTCTTTATTTGTCTTCAGTAAATCTTCAACTCTATAATGAGTAACTAGAGTTTGCATCAATATGTCTATGTCCTAAGTCTTAGATAACGAATTTGACTTTAATAAATGATTCAAGCGACCGAGTTTTGAAACTAAAACTGAGATGCCAACGCTTGATGGATTCAACCAAGCAGTGCTTAAAGAATTTCCCCCTTTGTCAATTTTAGTGACAAAACCTCTTTGCATATGGAGAATTCTTGAATTAATAGAAATTACAAGAACATAAACTCTCTTAATTCTTTTTCATACACTTGATTCAAGATTCAACAACTTGTTCACTTGCATGTATCGAAAATAGATGTTGTTGTTGAAGCTTCCAATTACAATTCTTGTTTCTCCTCCTAAACGTAAGCTAGGATAATTTTCAATCAGAATATAACTGTTATTTAAGTAGTCAATATTAATTAAGATATACTACTCACAACATGATATGTTTTTCCCCTAATGAATACTTCTTTAACCCTCCGATAATGCTACTAGTGCACGACTTACATTTAATTGTAGACAAGCAACAACAAAGTGATCAAAACCACTTCATATATTTTTTTCTTCCATTTTGTCACAAAAATAAATAAAATAACAAAGTTTCAAAAAATACACTAGGGTATTTCGAAAGAACCATCAAGTTCGAAGAACTCGATACAACCTAAAAAGATTAAGATAAACCTGAGGTACAAATACCATCAATTTGACGAGTCTATTCAAATCAGAATTAACTTAATTTCTCATCGAGAAAGAAATTAATTAGAGTAATTATTTCCTACATTCGATAAGCCAGCTAAGATCATAATTAATTTAGTACTTATCAAGAAAGAAATTAACCAGAGTAATTATTTCCTACGGAAGTCAAAAGATAGTCATGTGAAAATCGCCTTGTAACATCTTACATGATTTGTGTGAGACAGTCATTTGATGTAAACTCGGAATGTTTCGTATTGATCATTCGATCACTAGAAAATTGCTTTGAAGCTAATAGTTTGTGTGAGATAGCTATTTTCGTCTTCCAAGAATGTTTCAATGATTGAAATGAGGGTTTAGAACATGTAACCATGATTGGATATAAACACAGTGTGTGTATTCACATTTGTGTAAAGTCCAAGACCGGGAACCATGGTAAGCGTACCCATAGGCGTACTGATTGGTTGTTGGAATTTCGGGAACTAAGTATGCGTACTGACGAAAGTTCAGGTACCGTGAATTTCTGCTGGAGTTTGGAAATGTACTAGTATACGTACCCGTTCGCATACTGGCGAAACCAAACTCAGTCTGATTACTTAGGTATGCGTACCCATTTGCATACTTGAGTAGGTTATGTTTTAAATTCGGTTTGTTCATGAACTAATACGTTTATATAATAAGGAATGCAATCTTTTGCAATCCGTGGCTATAATGTTCATGAAATGATTCGAGTGAATCATAATCGATTTTTGCTTCAATTGTGTCTTGCATACTTATATGAGAATATAAACAATTGAACAACTCTCTAACTAGTTTCATTTGAGTCATTTGAACTAGTTGTGATAAAGATGAATAAGGTTGATATGAAAGTGTTCATATGGCTAACCTCGATTAACTATTATTGAACCAACTAAGTGTACATGTTTATGTACGGTTACCTTTATCTAAATGATGGTACATTTTATTTGTGTATAATAACAAGCTAAGTTCGATCTAACTGTTGAAAGATATTAGCTTGAATTTAATTAGGTTTTCATCTAACGGTGAATATTGAATGCTTTGTTACCAAGGTAACATTGATTGCAAACCCTGATTTGGAGACTATATACTAGCAACTGGGAAACCTAATCCACACACCTCCTATGTGATACTAGTTGCGACTAGAGTCGATTCTCCTTTAACCTTGGGTTTTTCTAAAACCCAATAGGTTAACGACTTAAAGAATTTATTGGGATTGTGAAGCTAGACCCAACCATTTTCTCTGTAGTTGCGTGTTCTGTTTTTGCTATTTTTTATTGTGATTGAGTATTATCTTCTTTAATATTTTCTCGAGATTTATTCTCCGATAGGCAAGATTGAAAAGTAGTCACAAACACCTTTGTCACATCGTTTGTGATTCCACAATATCTTGTTTCATTAATCGATTAAGGTTTGTGAGGTGATTGATAATACTAGGCCGTTCTTCGGGAATATAAGTCTGGTTTATCAATTGGTTCCTATTCACCTTGATTTATCAAAAGACAGAACAAAAATCATAGGTATATCTGTGGGAGACAGATTTATCTATTCAATAGACTTTTTTGTGTGAGACATATTTGTTTATTAAGTCTTCGACTTTGGGTGGTAGCAACTCTTAGTTATTGGTGAGATCATCTAAGGGAATCAAGTGCACATAATCCGGTGTGGTTCAAGAGGCTAAGGAACGCAACTGTACCTTGATTAGTGTAAGATTGGTTAGGGCTCAACTACATTCCAGTTCGAAGTTAACTTAGAGTAGGCTAGTGTCTGTAGCGGCTTAATACATTGTGGTGTTCAAATTTGGACTAGGTCCCAGGGTTTTTCTGCATTTGCGGTTTCCTCGTTAAAAAAATTTCTGGTGTCTGTGTTATTTCTTTTCCACGTTATATTTGTTTATATAATTGAAATATCACAAGTTGTGCTTAAGTTCAATCAATTATATAATCTAACCTTTGGTTGTTGATATAAATTTATTGACACTTAAATATTGGTCTTTGGTACCGTTCAAGTTGTTTCACATTATAATCAGGCTCACGGATTTCTATCTGTTTGATTTGTTGATTACATTGTGAAACAGAGATATAACTCTTTGATATATTTCTTGATTGAGCTCGCTTTATTAGTTGGTGCTCTCAGAGTTATATTGGAGTTAGTCCATACAGATTGCTAAGCAAAATATTGGGTGTGGTTATTAGACCCCCGTTTTTTCAATTGGTATCAGAGCAGGCAAACATGTTTAAGACCTCGTAAGTATGTGTTTGTAGCAATCTGAATTTGTGGACAAAAATTCATCTTTTGCTTTTACGCATACTAAAATGTATTCCAAAGCTTTTAATTATGCCAAATGTCTTGGACTTTAC
This sequence comes from Papaver bracteatum, assembly GCA_023529315.1. Classification (NCBI taxonomy): domain Eukaryota; kingdom Viridiplantae; phylum Streptophyta; class Magnoliopsida; order Ranunculales; family Papaveraceae; genus Papaver; species Papaver bracteatum. The sequence continues at coordinate 4,338,125 of JAJJWX010002605.1, read as the reverse complement.
TCAAAGGATAACTCCTTAGTTGATTCTTCCGAATCCCGAGGTAGAAAGTTTGTTTTATCCAATTTTGATAACATTCCCTTAAACGAGACAATTGACATTATGTCAGAAGATGGAATAGAACTCACCAGAACTTCAAAAAAATCTACTGAGACAATTGATTTTCAAAATCACGCTCAACTCATTGATGAATTTGAAAAGTCTCTTGGTCGAGAACGAGAACTCTATAGTATCATTGAGTCCTTCTCCAACAATATCGAAAAACTAATTCAAGAAACTACCCTACAATGTGAAAAGATTAGTGTTCTTGAGGATATTGTTAAAGAAATTCAATTAGAGAAAAACGTTTGATCGAGACGCATTCATCGGATCTGAACAGACTCTGTGTTGAAAAAGAGAAACTGGGAGCATTCCTTATTTTAGCCCTGGAACAGTGCAAATCCTTGAAGAAGTAAAACTCTGTTTTAATGAGAAAACCTTCTGTGTCGATCACTAATTCCCAGACAGAATTATAGTACATGAAGAAATGTTCTCCGAAGGAAGTTCCTGCTAAAAAGTGTTTACATAACTTGCAGTCTTCTAATAGGTCTATGAATTTAAAACAGGTTCCTTCCAATGTTTCTCTTCCACAAACCTGTTCTTTCTGTGGGAAAAAGAATCACTATGTTCAACATTGTTTTGCTAGAAAGAAACATATTTTTGATCTTCAAAATATTCTTTTTTTTACTATCGACAGAGTAAAGTGTCTGACGACATCTACAATGGATTTTATTCCTACATAAAGCCATATCTCTCATAAAAGATACTTCAATGGTCACTCATCTCGAAATCTCTACAGGGATTGTGTTTCTTCTCATGGTGCAAATTCTTACACCACAAAAATACATATTCCCAGTGTTTATGAGAATAAGCCTGGTATATCTAAGTCTAGAAGGTGGAGACCTCTCTCCTCTAATCCTCTAGAACCAATTTCTAGAGTTTCTTGACTTAATCCTCAGAAAATTCTCTCTGATGGTTTTCCTATAGAGGCTATGTCGATTTTTTCTGGAATAAGAAATAGTCTAAGGAAGGTAAGAAATACTAGATTCAAACTCTCAAATGGTTTTTACAACTCATCTCTCAATACTCATGGTGGGATTACATCTCACTTTGCTACCTAACTCTAGGTAATTTCATCCTTGTATCTAACTTGAGAGTTGCAAGGATGATATTTGCGAGATGTTCAAGCCTACTGTTGGTTACCATTTGTCTTGTGTTTTTTTTTGTTGTTTTCCCTTTATGTGAAGGATGTGTCATTTCTTGACTCCCTGTAATTAATGTATCTCTTGGTCTGATTAAATCCTTTAGTTATTGAGCCATGATGATAAGAGATATTTCAAAACAGAGAGTATTGGTTTTTCTTTTTGGTTTTCTTTTCGATCCATTAGACTTCCACATCTGGTCCATGAACGTCCGTGTCTTTCTTGGGAGTTTTAGGGTTTCCACAACAAGGGTGTCCCTCTCTTGTTTGTAAACATATATATATATATTGTTTTGCCTTCCCTAATAAAAAAAGGGGTACGGAGAACTCTTTAAGACCTCAAGAAGTGGTGAATCTTGAGATGGAAGAAGACTCTAAATGATACTATTGTGTTCAAAAACTTGTCTTGAAATAGATGATTGAAAGGAAAGAGTACAACTCTTGGATTTGAGAATCTGTCAAGAATTTAATTCTTTTTCAAAATGAATCTAGGGTTGAGTTTGCAAATCTTCAACTGCAAATAAATTAGCTTATTGATGGTCAGGCCAAAATCCTAGATAATCAAAACACATTGATCAGGAATCAGAAGAAACTCATCATGGACTGTGTCAAAGCTAGGCATCTTTCCTGCATTTTGATCGGAAAGTTAATGTTCTTACTTATGAAAATGGAGTCTCTACGGTCAAAAGAATCAAGGATATCAGTGATACCTTTTATGATGGACCCTTTCAAAGTTATGATGTTATCAAAGAAACTTGATTGTCATTTTTTCTAGGAAAATTCTTATGAGACTTTATTTTTGTGTCTTAAGAAGGATAACTAGGGTTTGGAATAGCCATTATTGTGAGTACACATAGCTATTTCCAACGATTTTAATCTTGCAATGTTTTTAGATTTATTTATTTAAATTCTAAAGTTTATTTGGAAGATGATTTTGCAGTATTAATCTTTATGGTTTTATATATTGCAACTTGTTATGGGATATGTGTGTTTGCATCCCGAATTATGATTGTCCCATACGTGGTCAAAATTTAAGTCTTTCATATGTCATTATGCAAATATTGATAAAAGATTGAATGAACTTTTGACAAACAAAAGTTATGTCATTATGCAAATATTGATGGAAGATAGGATGAACTTTTTTTTACAAAGATTAAGTCTATTATATGTCTCTATGCAAATATTGATGAAAAATAGAATGAATCTTTGAATATTCTGCAGTATTGGTCTTTCCCTGCTCCACTTCTTGTGTAAATACTGTGCGGCTCCGTAAGTTTTCTTATGTTGAGCATTTCTGATTAAATTAATCATGGGTTTTCTTGTAGTTAATTTAATTGAATATTTTGGATATAAATTCATGTTTCATGTGATTTGTTAATGTCTAAAGAAATCCTTATTTTCTTGTGAAATTAAGGTCGCTCTTGTTATTCCTTTGGGAATGACATTTTATGGGGGAGAGTTCTTAATTGAACTTGTGCTTAATTGTAAAATCTTTGTGGGGAGTGCGGTTGTGGAATATTATAGGGGTTATCTTCTATCTTTATAAACTCCTTGATGAATGCATTTAGTTCCGGCTATATGATTGCATCTAAACAAAGTTGATATGTGTTTCTCTTTTGGTCATGAAGTATTTTTATAGAAAATTCATTAGGATCTCACTAGTTTTCGTACCTTTGCCAATTTATATTGACAAAAAGGGGGTGAATTAATGTGTAGTTCACACTACAAATACATATGGTTTACAGATCATTATGTAAGGGGAGTGGTTTTCATATGAGATAAAGTATTGACTAAGGAGGAGTGATACATATCACCATAGTATTGTTGTCAAAGTTGTAATACATTGAACTTTGAAGTTGTGTAATAATACTATGACACTGTATAACAATGATTGAGAGCTATTATTTTCTCATTGTTATGGCTACGGATCTTCAACAACTATGATGCTGAGTTGAACACATTCAGAAGCAATGGAGTACTTGGAAGTGATGAAAATTTTGAGTAATGTTGAAGAACCAAGGAGATCAAGCATTTAGAAGAAAAACTACAAAGTCTATTTATTTTGTAATCCATATGTATTGATGTCACTAAAATTGACAAAGGGGGAGATTGTTAGAGCACTGCTCGGTTGAACTCGCAAGTGTTGCTATCTCAAGCTTGTTTGTCAAGTTTAGTTGCCAAAACTATAAGTCTTGATTTCTAGTCTACTATAGCTAAGTCTCGGATTAGGATAGTAAGTGTAGTTGAGCTTTAGACTTCACGGCGTTCATCGAACGAAGATGAAGAACTATTTAAGGGAACTTGTGGAACTTTATCAACAAAAGGTATGTGAAAACTTGAACTCATCTATCACTCGAAAGTCTATCTACTCTATCTCCTATTTGAGACAAAAATCGTATTGCTATATAAACTTCAATTATACACATTTGATATTTCGAGCCGAGTTTATCTCGCTTATCTAATTCTCGAAATATGTGTTGGTAAGCTTTCGCTTTAACCAAGTTCATCTTTTATTCTTGACGAAAGTCAAAAGATGATCATATGAAAATTATCTTGTAACATCTTACATGATTTGTGTGAGAGTCATTTGATGTAGACTCAGAGTGTTTCGTATTGATCATTCGATCACTTGAAAATTGGTTTGAAGCTATTAGTTTGCGGGAGACAACTATTGTCGTCTTCCAAGAATGTTTCAATGATTGAAATGAGGGTTTAGAACATGTAACCATGATTGGATATAAACACAGTGTGTATTCACATTTGTGTAAAGTCCAAGACAGGGAACCATGGTATGCGTACCCGTACGCGTACTGATTGGTTGTTGGAAGTCAGGGAACTAAGTATGCGTACCCGTACGCGTACTGCCGGAAGTTCAGGTTCCGTGAATTTCTGCTGGAGTTTGAAAGTGTACTAGTGTGACGGACCCGAGAATTTTTGCTCCCAACGGGTCGGTTACAACCCGCTTGGCAAGCTTCGACTCTCTGATACTCCACTCAAGTAAAAATTTTGTTCATTCATAAACCTGCACACGGCAGAAATTTCATTAGTCTCAAGATTAGAATTATATGAGCATATGTCCCATACCATAATACTCATAAAATTCCACAAGGGTTCCAATTTCCAAAAATAAGAGTCGTCCAGTTGCCAAAATAAGAGACAGCCAGTTGCCGAAAATAAAATATAGCCAGTTGCCAAAATCAGAGACAACCAGTTGCCAATGATAACAGGCAGCCATTTGCCGAAGTAACAAAGGGCCAATTTTCCAAATGACAGACGACCAATTGCCGAAAATAACATAGGGTCAATTTCCCAAAATAACTGAGGGCCGATTGCCCAAAATAACAGATGGCCAATTGTCAAAAATGGGAGATGGCCAGCTGCCAACTCTAATAATTTACACATCTAGTTGTCTAACATGAGAGATGGTAACAATCATCTCTCACTAGGTAGTATGAACAACTAATACTGCAACTACCTCTTACCAACGCTATATTATGCCAAAGTTGCAATCATCTCCGAAGAGGTGGTGTGAACTGCGAAGAAACAACCAACCCTTTTCAGATGATATGAACAACCTTGTAGATTTGTGCTGAACCACATAGCGGTTGCCTACGTACCCTCTCTGTTGCTCGAAGGGATCAAGCGCGACCGTAGTTCGTCATCTTCTTCATGGTTAAATAGTATGATTTGCACACCATTAGCAGAAATATACCAATTGCAATCAAATTAAAATATCACTCGAAGTAAATATAATACATGTACAATTTCCAAGACTTTAAAAAAATATGATGCATCATACGAGTTTCGCAAGTACAAAATGAATACACAGGTCTGTATCATAGATACTCTAAATTCCAAATGGATATTTCATGTATAAAGAAAAATAAACTAAATTCACGGACCTGTTGTGGCTCGTATACTGAACAAAATGCTTGCACAAAATGAATAATAGAGCAACATTGTTAAGGTGTTAGCCAGTGTTTTAAAATATGTAAACATAAAGCGATATGCTAACCTAGTAAAGCGTAAAGCGTAGTTTCAAAACGTTATTGAAGCATAGCTTCACAAAATAAAATAAAAATAAAAAATACTTGTAGATATCTATGTGAAACTGACTAACACAAAACCAAAAACCAATCTAATAATCCATGATAAAAGGAATAAATAAACTAACTAGTTAATTAAGCATATGCAGAATGCAGTAACATAATTATCCACTGTGATAAAGGGAGCAGAACAAATAAAAAAACTAGCTAACTAAGCCTATGTCGTACTAATTTGTTCTTAGGGGTTTGGAGTTTCTAAATAGTTGGCTTGCAGAGACCAGAGAGTTGAGTAGTTTTTAGGGTTTTTTAATACTAAAACCTAAGAAGGAAACGTTGGGATTTAAATCCCTGTTTTCTCTCCAGGATATTCCTTTTTTTTTCTCCAGAAAATATAACCTAGTATTAATTCGGACGTATTAGAGCGTTTTTTTAGTGAAGCGCTAAAAAGCGCGCTTCAAAACGTTTTTTAAAACACTACTGTTAGCTACAAGAAGATTAATCACCACACCAGTACCAAAATCTATCATTTTGCTTATTTATTAAAGAAAAGATAAAGGTTTACCAAAACGGCAGAACTCACCGTTACTATCAACTACGGCTGTTAATTTGATTTGGAAATTGCTCCATGGCTCACTAGCAGTTCAGATCACAAGCTAATAAGCACAATACATTTATCATTCACGTGGACCGTTCTCAAGATCAAGCCAACATTTACAAGAGCAACCAATTCAATCCAAATTCAAAAAGAGCACCAAACAGCTTACCCAACATATTCAAGGTTCTGTTAACAAGCAAGATATGCTATCGACTTCATCTTAATATGCTAGCAAGTCTACAGATTAAGGCAGTTAAAAATACTTAAACAAGCACATCATCTATCCCCAGCTAATCATGGAACTTCAGCTAAAATACAACCATAGCATCCAAGACCACTTTGGTGGTCCAGTAAAATCACTTTGTGCGTACTCTATTCTGACCCTTAAGTTCATATTAAGTGGATACAAAGTTATGTATAGCACTAACTCCCTTTTAACCATGATACACAACAAATTAAATACCAGGCAATATCAATTAACATGGACTCACGTCCAGCATCACTTGTCAAGTATCATCAAGTTCACTATTTTATCTACAATTAAAATTATCCATATGTAACAACATTTGCATGTATCTAGTAGTAAGCCAAATGGTTAAGCCACCACTCAAAGGGAAATGAGGTGCACATACTAAAAATTATTACACCCTGCACCAGTAGCTAGTATGAGCCGCAATTCATCAAAGTCAAAATTTATAAATTAAAGGAAGTAACCTCAGATCCACAAATGAAATAGATTATTAGGCTACAAGACATTACACAAAGAAATATTAACTTCTTAAAGCCTTATATCATACTAATCTCTTAGTCACCGTTTCGGCCTACTGCACACGAATACAAAAGTCCATAATAAGGTCAGGCTAATTTAATGGACACACTAAAGCAATCATGCATTATATAAACTAGTACTATTGGTTCTTTGTAATACAGACTCCATAATGAAAGTCTTAATGTTCACTTGTTCGCTTAATTATTTTGTTAAGCTAAAATGAATAAAACAACACATATGGAGTTCTTTATCACATAAATCATCCTAAGCCAGTTAAGAGGCCATTTGGCTAACATCCATTATTATCTATAGTAGAGATACATCTCAAATCAGAACTTAAAAGAAAAGACATCCATTTTTCTAAGCTAAGGATATGACGAGTCCTTAATGCCTTAATGGCTTAACTGTCAGCATCGATGTACATCACAACTACACAGAGTCACAGAAAGTCTATGCATAAAATTTTAAATAGTTAACATACCACTAGAGAGCCATAATTTATTCAAAACCAAAAGCAATCAGTTCTACCAGACCTGATACATTTTTCAAGGTATTATTATCACTAAGGCTTCAAATCATTATTGAATCAGTACCCATTAAAAATTCCAACCAAAATACATTGACATATCTATTCATTATCTAAAATCAGATGTACATTAAATAACTAGAACTTAAAGACGGAAGCCAAGGCAGTAGCCATAGAAGGATTTCAAAGTGCTTTTCCAAACCCGAACACACTAGGGCTTAATTTTTATACGAACACAACCAAGTTCAACAAAGCTAAAGTTTCAGGACTATAAGAAATTTAGAGCATGCCCTTAAAACACCTTTTGAAACAAATTCTCACAAACCCTTGTAAGCATTCAACATGAATTAGCCATCACCAACAGATGCAGGAAAAATACCCCAAATTTCTGAAATTGATACCTTAACTTATCAATTTACGTACTCAAATACTAGCTATCCATTATCCAATCATTCAAATATCAGCCTAAAAGGTACAAGTGTAAAAGAGAAGAAAGCAAATCTCTTCATAAGGCATGCATTGGATGAAACTAAACACAATTACGATTGTGAGATTCGAGTAAGTTTGCACAAACTAATTCAAGTAATAAATTTTATTTTATGTTTAGTTTGAAATGGGAACAGAAATTCGGGAAACCCAACTTCTAATAAGAATGAACCCTAGCTCTGACATCATGATCCCTGATTCATCCTTTTAAATGATAAAAATTGAAAATTGTTAGGGTACCGACCCTAAACTCGTCATAAGCCCATGAGTAGAACTCAACTCGAAAATCGGTTGACAAGATGAGGGAACCCATTGACTTATAAACTACCAATTAAGCCCCATCTAACCAATGTGGGACTAGGATCTCAACATCCCACCACGCTTCCGGACCCAACCTCCTCGTTGGCCCACTCTATCGACACTGACCCGAAGGTAGCCCTTTCTCTTATGGCGGCTTCACTCCCCTATCAGTATTCAATGCGGGTGACAACTACGCCCATACATAGGTGCCCCAACACTTTAATCTAGCCTATAGGTCACCCCTTCCGTGGAGCGGGCATGGGCCGTGGTGGTTGGCTCTAATACCAAATGTTAGGGTACCGACCCTAAACTCGTCATAAGCCCATGAATAGAACTCAACTCGAAAACCGGTTGACAAGATGAGGGAACCCATTGACTTATAAACTACCAATTAAGCCCCATCTAACCAATGTGGGACTAGGATCCCAACAAAAATATTGTAGCCTATATAAAATACAGCTACTCCATGCTTTGATATCAACAGAAAATGAAGTTTCAGCATCATATTTTGCAAAACCCCTAAACTGAAAACAGGGATAAGAAGTTTCCTTACTCCATTTATGCAAATCAACCACCATCAATAGCATCAGCAATTTTCCCCTAATCCCATCTACACCAGATTCATGCACGCGTAATTTTCACCCAAGTTCCTTGAATTTTTCAATTCGAACAGAGAATGAGAAAAGGGCAGAAAAGCAGAAGAAGAAAACCGAGCCCCCTTCTCTTTCTCTCTGCCTCTTTTTATTTTTCTTTCGTCCAAAACTAGGATAGGAGTAATACGTGTACATCTTGCATGGAGGATTATTAAAGCACCAAAGTTTTAGATTAAGGCAAGTTTTCTGGTTAGAAATTATGCAATCCAAAATTATTAAAGGCACACAATGGTTCGACCAAGGCAGGCTCTTTTTAGGCACTAACAATCATTATTCAGGCAACCTAAAAGTGTTAAAAGCACTCGAGTAATAGAACTTTAGGCACTCTAGGTGCAAAATTTAACTAATAGGTTAAGTTAAACTCGGAAAAAAATACGGAGTATCACAACTAGTATGCATACCCATTCGCGTACTGGCGAAACAAAACTCAGTCCGGCTACTTATGTATGCGTACTCGTTTGCATACTTGAGTAGGTTATGTTCTAAAATCGGTTTGTTCATGAACTAATACATTTATATAATAAGGAATGCAAACTTTAGCAAAACTTGGCTGTAATGTTCATGAAATGATTCGAGTGAATCAAAATCGATTTTGCTTCAATTGTGTCTTGTATACTTCTATGAGAATATAAACAATTGAACAACTCTCTAACTAGTTTCATTTGAGTCATTTGAACTAGTTGTGATAAAGATGAATAAGGTTGATATGAAATTGTTCATATGGCTAACCTCGTTTAACTATTGTTGAACCAACTAAGTGTACACGTTTAGGTACGGTTACCTTTATCTAAATGATAGTACATTTCATTTGTGTATAACAAGGTAATTTTTCGATCTAACGGTTGAAAGATATTAGCTTGAATCTAATCAGGTTTTCATCTAATGGTGAATATTGAATGCTTTGTTACCAAAGTAACATTGATTGCAAACCCTAATTTGGAGACTATATAAAGGAGAACTCTAGCAACTGAGAAACCTAATCCACACACGTCCTGTGTGATTCTAGTTGCGACTAGAGTCGATTCTTATTTAACCTTAGGTTTTTCTAAAACCCAGTAGGTTAACAACTTAAAGACTTCATTGGGATTGTGAAGCCAGATACAACCATTTTCTTTGTAGTCGTGTGTTCTGATCTTGCTATTTTCTATTGTGATTGAGTACTATCTTCTTTGAGATTTTCTTGAGATTTAATATCCAATAGGAAAGATTAAAAAGTAGTCACAAACACCTTCGTCTTACCATTTGTGATTCCACAATATCTTGTTTCGTTAATCGATTAATATTATTGTGAGGTGGTTGATAATACTAGGTTGTTCTCCGGGAATATAAGTCTGGTTTATCACTTGGTTCTTGTTCACCTTGATTTATCAAAATACGGAACAAAACTCGTAGGTATATCTGTGGGAGACAAATTTATCTATTCAGTAGACTTTTCTGTGGAACAAATTTGTTTATTAAGTCTTCGACTTTGGGTCGTAGCAACTCTTAGTTATGGGTGAGATCAGCTAAGGGAATCAAGTGCGCAGAATCCGGCGTGGTTCAAGAGGCATAAGTAACGCAACTGTACCTTGATCAGTGTAAGATTGGTTAGGGCTCAACTACATTCTAGTCCAAAGTTAACTTGGAGTAGGCTAGTGTTTGTAGCGTCTTAATACAGTATGGTGTTCAAATCTGGACTAGGTCCTGGGGGTTTTCTGCATTTGCAGTTTCCTCGTTATTTTTTTTTTGGTGTGTGTGTTATTTTTTTTCCGCATTATATTTGTTTATATAATTGAAATATCACAGGTTGTGCGTAAGTTCAATGAATTAGATAATCCAACCTTTAGTTGTTGATATAAATTTATTGACACTTGAACATTGGTTTTTGGTACCGTTCAAGTTGTTTCACATAATAATCAGGCTCACGGATTTCTATCTGTTTGATTTGTTGATTACATTGTGAAACAGAGATATAACTCTTTGATATATTTATTGATTGAGCTCGCTTTATTAGTTGGTGCTCTCAGAATTATATTGGAGTTAGTCCATACAGATTGCTAAGAAAAATATTGGGTGTGGTTGTTAGACCCTCGCTTTTTCAATATGCACCAGTTCAAAAAAACTCTCCCCATGTGTGTGTTATCCTCTAACATAAAAAGGACAACAACAAGACAATCTTTACCAGAGAAAGGTTAAAAACATAATTTTAGTGATCTCCCACCACAAGAATCAACCAAAACCAAAACTATTTCCAATCTAAGCCGAAGTATTCATATAGTGAAGTATCACACAATATTAGTATATGTGACTCAAATATAATATTAACCATCACAACTATCTTGTGATCTTGATATAGCAACCACAAGAATATGATTCAAAAATCAGCTATAATCAAATGCCACAAATCATGAGAAAAATGGCCATATGTAAGATAAGAACTTTAAGGATCAGAAATCAGAAAGTTTTCCTCATAAAACTGAAAGCAACCCAGAGAGATATTTGACAAATAAATAAGTAATGTCATCCCACTGCCAAGGGCAGATCCAATATAAAGCAAACATATATACTAGCGACCCCCTGCCCCTTGGGTTTTCAAGCATAAATTTTTAAACAACTTGAGCTTCCAAGCCTAATCTTGCTTTCTTGCTACCCCTAACAAAACTCTGCTTCCCCATAGTCTAGTTTCTGGCTCCATCGATGCCCACTACAATTATTAATGAAACCAAAAGTTTATAAATAAATACTTATTATTAAACTTTATTGATAGTTGATCAAAAAAATTACAAAAATTAAAAAACCTCAATATTGAAAATTTATTCTTAGTTGGACTTGTTTTCAATATAAAGAACGAGTTCTTTACTAATACATTGTCAGATAATCTTGGATACACTTCAATTTTGGAATACCTTTACCTTTCCAGAATTCAATAGTCATACCAGTTCCTTTAGTATCCATGCGCCTGCAACCAATTTGGTATACGCAAGTGAATCCCAAGACGGAGTCCATTATCTTGATTCGCTTCACCTGCTGTGAAGACTTTCGTTCTTAACTCCTTTGGATCATAACCTGAAACAACAAAGGATTAAATCTTTGATCAGTATCCAACTCACTTATCAATCTCCCAACTCAAGATTTGTTCAGAGATAAAGTAAAATAAAAGAACTTATATTTAATCAATATAAAATCCTTTGGTAAAAGATCAAACCAAGAAAAGTATTATCGAAATAATCTATCTCAATTAACAAGCTTTATCCAAGAATATCCACGAGGAGAAGCAACTAGACAGTTTGTTCGATCTTTACATAAGTCATAGTTCTATCGAAATAAACTACTTGTTTGGATTCCAGTGAATCAAATGTGCAAGAATAATCACAAAGATTAGACACCAGAAGAAAAAAAGTCTTCAATCTTCAAAGTAACTGCTAGATCACTAGATCTGTTAGAAAAAAAGAACTTCAAGAATCACTAGATCTATAGTAGTCAATCCTTGAGTGGCCTTAAACCAGAAAAGAATGACCATAAAATAAACAAGTTTGATCTATCAAGGATAATTATACCGTTAGTTTTTAATCAAAATCATTAATAAAAAAACTAAAATAACAATACGATTTAGTTTCCCACCAGTGGTACTACTAAAAGATTCTTGATCCCATATAAGACTTTAAATGAAGGTAACGCAATATGGTTAACCTAATTAGATTGATCTTACCTCTTAACAAGTTGTCTTCACACACAATTAATCAAGTAGTGTACTCAAAGGATGAGTTTGCAAAAACACAAAACTGTTCTAGCTATAATGTTATGATCAAGGCTTGAGCGGAAGACAGGGTAGTACCAAATTCAAAAATCCTTAAGATATGAAAATAATGTTTATTTATGAATTTAATAAATACAAATCGTATTCCAACTCATAAACCGAAATTTCTCATAATTGACAAGTAATATTAGCTAGCACGCAACCATATGCTTTACTAATATAATAACTAGAGACTTGCAAACCTCTAGGATATGGTAAGCATATATTTTCGAATATCTAAAAGATATTGAAATCTCGGTTTCAGGATCATGCCTCGAGTATCAAAGGAAAATACTTGGATTTTAGCACATTCAAATACTATGTCGATATTATGTGAACAACCCAATCTACCCAAAATACACCTCGATGCATACGGAAACCCTAAGATAGTGTACATATCAAAGATGTAAGTTTCGGTCAGACATTAAGATCAATTTTTACTTACATCCTTGCTAGGGATCGATCCTGACATAAATCCTTAGGTTCAGTCCTGAGATAGATCCTTATAAGGGATATGTCCTAAAATATATCCTTGAGATCAATCCTAGTTGAGATCCTTATTAGGGATTGGTTCTAGTAGATATCCGTGAATTACCTGTTCAACTACGAAACAAGTTTCACAAGTCTACTTTCACAACCTATGTAATCAACCGAGCAATGATCTAACATAACCTTCCAAACCTAATTACAAAGATATTTACACAGAGGTTATTATCTTATTAGAGCCACGTTTAATTATATTTGCAACCATATAAAAAATGAACATGTAATGCTTCTAGAATGACTGTAGATTATTGTGGTGATGACTCTGATAAGGTCCATAAAGACCATTATTCTAGGGAAATATGCTTCGATTATCTTCTTTTACCAAGAAGTACAAAGTTATGGGAGAATGTTGGCCAGAGAATGATAAAGAAGTCTATATATAAGTTATATATAGGCAGTGGCAATGGATATATATACCTTGAAAATGCTAATTCTCAGTTTAAACCAATCCATGAATAGGCTATCTTCGCCACCAGACCTTTTTACTGGATGGATATTAAATCAGAATCTATCTACACCTTTGATTAGTACTTAGGTCAATTTGCTCAACCTTTTACGATTTCGTTTTTTTTTTTAAATGTATTTGATGTTAAACAACCTCCGTACAATTATTTTATAATGTTTCATAATATGGTTTCTTGGTATGATGTTGGGCAAGTTTTTTTTTTTTTTTTTCCAATGTGTTTTTTTGGTTACTGGCGAGATTGGGGTATACCAAAATTTATATGGACATGTGCCCTTACTAAGGGGAGGCCAAATATGTGTGCAATTACTGTAATACCCCTAACTCTTTATAATTCTAATTACCCTAATCAGTTTTTTTTTTCATTTCATCTTCCTTCTTCTCTTATTCTTCTCCTCCATCACCATACCGACCTCCTCCACCACCACCATCAAAACCCGACGATTAATTCGTTAAAATCTTCGATTTGAAAACTCCGATTAATCTTCATCAATGGAACCACCACGTAGGAAGGGAACTCGTATGAAAGACGCTAATAGAAAACCCAATGAATACAACCCTGGATTTGCAAAATTAGTTCAACAAAAAGAGAGAAAAAAAATGGTTGAAGAAGAAGAGATTGAACCCGCTCAAAACGAAGAAATGGTGCGATTAAGAAAGTAAGGGCCTACTTAAACTCACTCAAGTACTTCAATTTCATGTTTGCATGTCAAATTAGGTCAGAAAATTCGAATTTTTGAATTTACAGTTAACTGTCCGGCAAAGTATTATGTTATCAAACGTGCCGGCTTTTCATAGTTAGGGTTTGGCCGGTAGACTTTTAGGTTGAAGATCTTGCCGGCGGTTTAGTTATTGTAAATGCTTTCACAGGGTCGGGATGTTATTCAACGTATAACCTTGCCGACGTTAGATTTATTTTTGTGCCGGATCGGTTATAATCTTGCCAGCGTAATTTTAGTTTTTTAGAGTCTCCTGATGCCTTGGATTATAAAGGTCGGAATGGTATGTAAATAAAACTATGCCGGCTATATGTTAGCCGGTGTTGTTTTTATTGTATACCTTGCCGACTTTTGAAGTTGAAAACCCAGTCATAGTTGTTAAAACCCGACAGGTTATTGGAATAAAACCCTTCCGACCCTTGTTTAGCCGGCATGCTATTTAGATACCGACTCTTCCGACCTTAGGATGCCGGAATGGTTATATATGTTGAGCCTTTCGACTTATATTTTTCTCTCTTAATTGTTCTTGTTCAGGTTGCAAAAGGCAAAGAAAAAAGCTCTGAAAGCTGTTAGTCGTCCTTCAAGACCTCCTCGTGTTGGTGATAAACTCCTGACTTCAAGACATAGAGGGACATACGTTATGGAGGGAACGACAAAGATCCGTATACCGAATGATTATTATCAACCACCATCGGAACCCAGTGATTCATACGAGACTCTAGATGAAGACCAATCAATTACATCTAGTAGAAGAGGTGACGATGATGATGGTGATGAAATAAATCCGGGTGCTGGAGGTTGCAACAATGATGATGGTGATCAAGATATGCCACATGTTGGAGGAGGTAATGATGATGATAATGGTAATGGAGATAAAGGTAAGGGCAGACAAGATGAAATTGTTGAAGAGGAAGAGGAACAAGAAGAGGAGGAAGAAGAAGAAGAAGAAGAAGAAGAAGAAGAAGAAGAAGAAGAAGAAGAAGAAGAAGAAGAAACTAAAGCTTCAAGTACTAGTGCAACCGGGAAGAAGAAAAGGGTTATCACTAAACCAGCTAATTCCCACATGCCTCCCACTGAATTGAAGGTTGAATTGAAACCAAATGAGCCTCTAAAAGGGACCCCGGAAGATGGTGGGAATGTTATTTTTGGATACAAAGATTCATGGGCATGTGAAATCCAAAATACTATCGTAAGTAATCTCAATCCGTCTTTGTTTTTCATTCAAGTGTGTAACTATCTTAAATTTGCGTCAACTGTTTGTATTTCTTTTTATTTTGTGTTTTTGGTATTTAGGATCACAAGCATGCCATCCGTATGATGAGGCACCAAGGTTCGTGTTCAGTGACTAAAAACTAGAAACTTGACAAGGAATGTGATGAGGTGCAAGCGATTGTCAAAAACTCCGGGTTGTGGCCTGTGGTGGAGAGTTCAAATGTTGAGTATGATAGAGTTACTGTATATGCATTCTATGAGAGGTTCTACGGAGAGACCGATATAATGTTATTCTCATTCGGTGAGATGGCGATAACTCCCGATGATGCTCATCAAATTCTAGGCCTCGAGGTTGAGGAAAAAGAAATCAGTGAGGGCTTCGATAATAACATTTCTTGGGAGGAAATCTTTAGATTAACCAAGAAATTATTCGGTTGGAATCAGGTTGAGACGGAGTCTATGCTTGGGCTGAAGGATGGTAATCTAAGCAAGAAGTTTAATCTGAAGAAGCTGAGGGATATATTATCTGGGACCAAGGAAATCTATGATAAGGAAGGAAGGGTGGACTTGGTGAAAATCAATGCTACCGCGGCAGGCTATTTGCTATACGCCCTGGGAAAATATATCTTCCCCGAAAGTTCCGAAAGCTTAGTCGACGCTAAGTATTTGCAACTATTGGATCCCTTAGATAAGATGCATGAGTATTCTTGGGGTACTGCGGTGGTCGCCTTCTTGAACAATGAGTTGACAAAGGCTTCAAGGGCACTAACTTCGCAAGTTAATGGAAACATATGTCTCTTCCAGGTAATTATATTGTCTAAATCATTTATATTTGCCAAATTCTTGTAAGATAAGATTCTTACTAAACTTTATGTTTACATAGGTTTGGATATATGAGCACTTCCCTACTTTGGTGAAAGCCAACTCCCACGTCAAAGTGAATGGAAAGCTTGCGATTGATAAGCCAAGAGCGCAAAGATACAGTTTTAAGGGTGCTCAGGAAAAGGATATGCCGCATCTACTTATTAACATGTGAATCGCCTTGGACAAATTGACTGCGGAAGAGGTAATATTTGATCCTTACCGAGGTGCTAGAAATCAAGGTTTAATCCAAAGGAGAGATGATGTTGCATTATACTACGGACCCTTGTTGTTCTCCCATGGATTTTCAACGTACGATCCACATCGGGTAATGCGAAAATTGGGTTACGTCCAAGAAGAACCCCATTTCGATCTTGAGCCATTATTTAAAGTGTTAAGGGAGGACTACAACACATCCCAAAAAACTATTATCGTCGCTTATGCTCCACCCCCAACTATAAAACATTGGAATGAAAGACTTGACTGTAAAGTCGATACCGGTCTTTTGGACGAGGTGACCGAAGGTCATGAAGCTCAGGAGAGATACATGTCGTGGTACTTGGGTTGGGCTCGTCCTACTATGATTAGGGAAATGACTGGTGAATAATTGGCTCATAAGAGGAATATGGCATCGAATGACTCAGCAATAATTCATAACTTCCTTGTAAGTATTTTGGAGTAGGTCTTACTGTTTTAAGATTACATTATCGAATAATTCTATTAATTGTTTGTTATTTAACTGAAAATAGAAGGGCATTTGAAGACCTTTGTGAAGCTGTTGTGTTGCGCGATAGAAAGAGGAGAGCCTTTGTCGATTGAAGAGCAAACCAAGCATATTCACTATGCTAGAAATCTTGACTATGAGGATGCCTATGAAATGTTCAAGCAAGCTGATGCTGAAATAAAGAGGGAAGAAAAGGCCAGGAGGGAAGCACAAGCAAAGATGAATGCTGACAAAAAGATGGCTCGTAGTGGTCGTGGTGGTGAAGGTAGTAGTAGTGCTGGTGTTCCTAAACGGGGCCATGGTCGTGGTGAATGAATCATTTCCTAGTTTATTTCTTTATGTTGTGTTGGACAAATGTTAAGGTTAATGGTTGGACAAATGGTTTTTTAAGGTTTATGGGACATGTTTTCTTATTTTGGATAACAAGTGTTTGAATTCTAATTATTGAATGAAAGGTTTGTTTAGCTATGTAAAGTTTCAAGACAAATAGCCGGCATATTTGATTCAAATGAAGATTTTGCGATCACCAAATCTTGGTACGCGGGAGATCGACTTAGACGTCAATCTTCCGAAAGGGAGGATTCCAAAACCTTTTGGGCTAGGGTACACAACAAATTTAGCGGCGAGTTTGGGAACCCTAATGCAAGAAGTATTGAAAAAATCCACTCTAGGCACCTAGTAATCGAAAATGAGATACTTGTTTTTTTAGCCCCCCAACCTCGGATTTTTAATACTTGCCCCTTCACCTTGTCCGTTGCAGAATTTATAAGTCATTTTGTGGTTTTTTTTACGTAACCCATGTTGTTTTATCTTTCAACGAAACACCACTAACAAATGTAAGCTTGTTTTTGTAGCACGAAGCCGTGAAAGCGCGCTACTTGGAAGTAAAGGGGGAAGCATCCGCATTCGATGCAAGCTATCACTTCTTGGCCGATAGAATCCCGTTGGATAACCCGGACTACTTGGTATCGTCTTCGTCGGAGGAAGATTGATGGTTTTAGAAGTTTTAGTGTAGTTTTTGTGGGTATACCTCTATATAAGCCCTCACGAGACTATAACTCGTCCACTAGGGTCGCCTAGGAGTTTAAAGGATTGATGCACATGCTAAGTGCATTCGTTTTTATGTTTCAATCAATGTAGTAACCAAAATTGCATGAATAAAGTGAATTACATCTTCCATATTTGCTTTTTTCTGTTTGGTATAAGTACAAGTCGGCAAGGTTATAAATAATTAACATGCCGGCTACATGTCAGCCGGTACTGTTAAAAAGTAATTGCTTGCTGACCTTGTAACCGCCGGCATTGTAGGAAATTTTTTCATGCCGACCGTAAAATTCTGCTCCAAGATAGTCGGCGTGTTCTTCAACTGAGAAAATGTCGGCGGTCATAAGGTCGGCATGTTATTCAAAGTAGACATTGCCGGCCAGATAACAGCCGACACTCTGTTCAAACCAATACCTTGCCGGCGCTGTGCATTTTCAAAAACAAATTTTTTTGATCGAAATCGAACTCATAAGAATGATTAAGGGTTTAATCTACTGAATTCTTATTTTCAAAATTTTAATCTAAACTCAATTAATTAAGCTAATCAGAATTTTTAGTGTTAATTAACCAAGGGCATATTAGCCATTTAGAAAAAATTGGGTTAAGGGGTGGCTTGACTTTACTTCATAATGACCTGATTTTGTCTTATTAGGTATACCCCAATCTCGCCAGGTACTTTATCTTTTTTTTTTCCTTTACGAATGTGATTTTTCTTTTGATCATTTTATTTTATTTTATTTTTATTTTTTTGGGTGCATATATTCTAGTTTTTCATAACCTAATTTCTCAGGAAAATGTTTAGTAATATTTTTTTTTATTAGTATTTTTCAATGTTCTTCTTAGTCACTTTTAACTCACGAAAAATATTCTAATCCGAATGTGTTTTTTCTTCAAACCCGTTTAATTTGTGGTATTTATAAAACTTTTAGTAGTGTTTAGTTTCAAGTATATTATAACCCATTTTCTTGGGATAATGTGGGGTAAGTTTTTTTTCTTTGGTATTTTTCAATGTGCTCTTCTAGTCACTTTCATTCACAATTTGTTTTTTTTTTGTTTCAGTTGTATATTTCCTTATAACCGTTTTTTTTTTAATATTTTTCTTGATATATAATTTTTAAGAATTCATAACCTGGTTTCTTGGGATAATATTGGTGTTAGTTTTTTTTTTTTTTTGGCCACTTTCACTACCAAAAACGTTTTTATAAATGTGTCTTTTTTCTTCCAACCATTTATTTGTTATCTTGATCATAAGAAAGTCTTTATTTTTGCAGCACATTTAGATTAAGACACCGTCGCATGCAAAGGTATTCAATTCGGTTTCACCATTCTCTACGCTCTAATCACCGGAATGACTGTTTTCAGATAGAAAAGAGAACCACGTGAAGTGTTGGTTGAGGCTAGAACTAGGTACCCTATATTAGAAGCCACAGATAATTGAGATATTCTTGAAAAAAACACTGCTGGTGTTGAAGGTGACGAAGACATGAAATAGTTTAGGTTTGGTTAGGGATTTTGGATAGAGTATGAGTTTCTTCTAGTGGACATAGTTTTTTTTATTTGTTATTAGTATCTGCTCCGTTTTTTTTTTTAATCGGATGGGATTAAAGGCACCCCCTTAAGAAAGGAAACCAAAACATAAAAAGGAAAAAAAAAAAGGAAAAAAAAAAACTCACTACCTACGACTATTACGTCAATTGGCAAATAATTGAAAAAATCAGTAGAAAATGGGTTTTGGATGGAAGTGGATTAGATGGATGGAAAGTTGTTACAGAGATATTAGTTTTTCAATCTTAATCAATAAAAAATCAGTAAAAAAATAAGCAACACGATTCTTTTAAGGATCTCGTGGACTGCGACAAAAGGACTTGTTATCGCTATTTCTTTTTCTCATGGTGGTCGAAGTTTTCAACAGTCTCATGAAGAGTGCCCGACAAAACAGTCTAATCAAAGGATTCTAGACTAAAGAAAATGGAACAGAGATCACTCATTTATAATTTGCGGATGACACCATTTGTTTCATTAATGATTGGCCCACTCAAATGCAAGAGTTAAAAGGCGTGATTTCCAAACTTCAAGAGATTACATGGCTCAAAATAAATTTGGATAAATCTATGGTGATGGGAGTGGCAGATGAGGAAAATACTAGTGAGATTTGTGCAAACATATTGGGTTGTGAGAAAGGGAAGCTACCCCTTACATACCTTGGGGTTCTAATTGGAGCCACAACCAGAAGCAAAGTATTATGGGATCCGATCATCGATAAACTGAAGAAAAAGCTATCTCCTTGGAAAAGAAAGTATCTATTTGAGGGTGGTCGATTGGTGTTAGTGAAGCATGCTCTAAGCTCGCTTTCGATTTATTATATGTCCATATTCTCAATTCCTGCAGTGGTGGCGACTACCATTTAACGAATCTTGAGGAGCTTCATATGGGGTGATAGTGAAGAAGGAAATAAAGTGCATTGGGTCAAGTGGAAAAAGGTGCTCAAGTCTAAAAAAAAATGGAGGGTTAGGACTGAAATGTTTGTGAACAATGAATGATGCTCTTTTAGCAAAATGGTTATAGCGTTTTGGCGAAGATAAAAAGTCCTTATGGAGGAAAATCATCCTCGAAAAATTTGAAGAAAATTATGAAGCGTGGCTACCAAATGAAACAAGGAAAAATCACGGATACGGGGCGTGGGAAGGAATTCTGAAAAGACTCCCACTTCTTAAAAAAGGGATGAAAATTACTACTTCTCATGGAGGCAAAAGCTTGTTTTGGGATGATAAATGGAAAACTGACAAGCCGCAGAAAGATTTCCAAAAAATTTGAAAGTTACGAGGAAAAAAAATGTTGTTGTTAAAAAGATGGTGAATACAAGTGATGTCAACCATAAGGCTTGGGATTTGGGTTTCAAAATAACGCTGAAAGAAGATAAAATTGCAGAAGTATCACAACTATTGAATCTAATTGGCGAGACAAATGAATTAGGAAATGAAGAAGACAAGCGAGAGCGGGAAAATGACAGTACAAGCAACATCAAATTTTCTGTTGCAGTAGTATACGAGGCTCTTCATAACAATGGTTACGCAATAAGTCAGACGACCACCTTCCCTCACAAGTATGTATGGAACAAAACTATTCCCACCAAAATTTCTTTCATAGTATGGCCCAGCTGCCATTAATAGTCTTCCAACAATAGTATATCTGAAAAAGAAGAGGAATGAAAATTGAGAATGGTAGATGTAGGTTTTGCGACAACAACGAGGATGAGTCAATAAACCATATTTTTATTAGTTGCAAGGTCGCAGCTGATTTATGGAAGCATTTTTTAGGTTTGCTTGATTCAACATGGTCTCCTCCCAATATTGTGGTACAAGTTCTTACCATTTGGAAGCTTAAATTTATTTTAAAACCGTCGATCTTCATCAAGTATTGCCTACCATTTGCAATATGGTATGTTCTTTGGACCGAAAGGAACAACAGGGTGTTTATTAGCGAATCAATCACTTATGAGAAGTTTCTTATTAATATTAAAGCAACTCTACATACCTAGGCTACTATGTATAAAGATCTTAGGATATTTACTTTTGATGAGTGTAGACGGGAAAAATTTAAAGACAACATGTAATCACATCGCTTAACTATTGTAACTCTTGTTTTTATTGTGCTTCCTCAGCACTCATGGAATGAATTTTGTTGTTTCGAAAAAATATGACTATACACTTTTCCCTCTTTACCCTCCCTTATAATCTTAGAAAGCTCAGAGGAAAACTCTTAAACTCTCACATCCTCCCATTTAGTAGGACGGTGAAAACCAGCAAGCATATATGCACACTATTGGTCACTCAGGAGACATGATATATTTTTAACACTTTAAAATATTTCGTAAGTAGTTCACTCTTATCCAAATTTGAAGCAATTTCGAAGGGGGACTGTCTTTATTCTTCAAGATGTAATATATATAACCATAGAGTCAATATATAGACCAGGGGAAAACTCTTCAACTCTCACATCCTCCCATTTAGTAGGAGGGTGAAAACTAGCAAGCATATTTGCTGCCCTATTAGTCTATTTATAGACATGATAGATTTTTAACAACTTAAAATATTCTCGTAAGTAGTTCACTCTTCCCTAAATTTGAAGCAATTGCTAAGGGGGGCTATATTTATTCTTCAATATGTAATATATATAACCATATAGTCAACAGATAGATGAGCTTTCCTGAAACCTTTAGATTTAGCAAGAGAAAGACCATCTCAACACCTTATAACTCATGTGCTGCAATAAATATGGGAGGGCCACCTCCTTTAGCAGCATTAATAGGTTCACCTACACTATCCCTGACAATAGCACTCCATCCACCAGAGTTCTCCTCTTTAGAACCATCAATATTAATCATGGCTTCATCAGGATCTGGGAAACAACCATGAACACGACTTTAAAGCATTAGAATTAAAATTGCAGGTTATCCCCCATATGTCTGCAAATTCCCAAGTTGTAAGAATATCTTTCACAATACCCTTCATGGATAATGCTCACTTTGATATTATCACCAATGGCATAACTAAATTGAGTTGCTGAACTAAATTTACCAGCAAAAACTCAGTTATTTTTCTCTCTCTCCAAATATGATACTGTTTGAGGGTGAAAACAGTTTTTGCTGATTTCGGTAATTTCGG
The DNA here is from genome assembly GCA_023529315.1 of Papaver bracteatum. Lineage (NCBI taxonomy): Eukaryota > Viridiplantae > Streptophyta > Magnoliopsida > Ranunculales > Papaveraceae > Papaver > Papaver bracteatum. Next base: position 4,315,505 of record JAJJWX010002605.1, on the reverse strand, counting down.
GTGTGTGGGTGAGAAAAGAATTTAAACCCTAAACAATGTACTGCAAGGGAGTACTTTAGATTCAAGAGATTAATCTGTACAAGTCCGGCCTAAACCAAGAAATGGCCGTTCCAGACTTGCTTCGGTCACAAAGTGAAGGAGAATGGGTTGGTTTTGGGGAGGGAAGCAAGGAAAGTGATGAGACCAGAATAGTTGATTCTGGAAGAGTAGTTGTGTTACGAATTGTATCAGAAAGTGGGAAGCTAGTAGATGGAAAGCTAGTAAACATTTTTTGAGTGGTGCATCTTCCTGACCTGAACTTGTTGTTCAGTGGAAATTGGTAAGACCTATTTATACAAGTCGAAGTGAAACGTACTCTGGTCTCATTAAGGAATGGAAAAATGGGTGAGTAAATGGGAGGAGGTGGTAACAGTGATGTGATCTCAATAATGTTGTAGTAATAATAGGTTCGTTGAGACTTGTGAAAGCAATATATTTTAGACTTGATAAAACTTCAAAATAAAGAAAACTTAATTCAAGATTGATTTCAAAATATTAGGAATAACCAAGACACTGATTCCACTATTACACATGAATAAATTATGATAAATAATCCAAAACTCTAATTATCTTTTAAGTCCCTTATTTCTTAATTCACAAATAATCAGGCAAATTCTCAAAAATTAATTGTATCCCCTAAGCATAGATTATCTAAACAAAGCATAACCTATCTAATTGAATCACAACTAATGAAGAAAATTTTGCAAACATTTAAAAACTCTGAAAAAGCAGTGATTGAGTGAATTATAAATTATAAATTAGAGAAAATAAATAATTACCAATTATTCATGCTAAATAGCTTCCTCATTTCCTTGGTTGTGAGAGAATTAGTCGCTCATCATGTTGGAAACACACTCAAAATTCATTATTATTGCTCAAAAATGGTTTACAAATGATGAAAAGGGAGGAAATGATGAAAAACGTGTGTTTGCAACGTTTATAATTGTTGCAAACACTGTTACAGAGAACAATATATATAAACTGTCGTAGTCGCTGTAACTTTGAGGCCCATGGTTCTGTGTCGCAGACACTGTTGGAAAACGATTGTTGATTGTGGGTCGAATGTTCTTCGTGTTCTTCACAGCAGCAGAAATGGTAGTTTCCTGCTACTTGATTATCTCGACTTTCTGATGATCTGAAACTCTCCAAATCTCTCTGTAACCTTCTCAGAACCCTCAGAACCCTTTATATACTCGACAGGGGCAAGAAATATCGACAATAACTCCTCCTAATTCTCTCATTACTCGACAGTAAATAAAATCTTCTCGGGAATATTTTCTTCCCTTTCTTGCCTTCTCACGCGTCTGCAGCTGTCAATTATGCGTATGATCTCTTTTCTTAACTCCACAATGCCTCTGTTTCGACTCAGCATACTCCAAAACACACACAGAACATGTTATGAACACACAGAACCCGTGAAGAACTCGTGTCCCCTGTTTGCTTCCACACGAGATTGTAGCCAAATTTAGACGAATCCAGCTGGCATGCCAGTCTTGTTTAGTCGAAGCAGGATATATCTAACTAATTTACACGCTTTAATCTCCCTAAAACTCTCCAAAAATCCCACCAGAAGATATGATGTTGTCTGGCAAGCTTTCCCGCCAAAATAAAATTCAAAAGATGAAGATAGGTGCGATGGATAAATTTGGGCTACACATAGCCGTGGGTGCTGAGAATGAATTTGGGATGCACATAACCTTGGGAGCTCCTTAGCCAAATCTAGGGTCCGTTTAGCAAATGTCCTCCGGGAGTGCCTTTAGTAATTTTTCGAGCTGATTCTTCAGAAAATGTTTATTTCCAAAAAAATACCTACAAACACATAAAACACCAAAATAAGCACAAATTCGAGTACCAACAATGCAGAAAATTGAGGACAAATTAGACACATAAATGTGTCTATCAAATACCCCCAAACTTATTATTTGCTAGTCCTCGAGCAAAACTAATAAAAAATAAAACCGAGTTGGTCTCGGGAGGGTTTACCAGAGGTGTACCCACAAAACCATAACTTCTAATTGGTCACAAGTATCTAAAGAGCTATGAGGACATACAAATTCTCAACCTATCTCCAAGTGACTAGAATGCCAGAAAAATTAAAGGTGCCAACTCTAAAGCTGACTGAAGAAAAGGGGAGACATATCTGCAACACTGCTAGATAAAGAGATATCCGCTACACAGCTAGATAAACATTGTAAGATGCGTCCGCTGATTTACAGCTAGATAAGATTATGAGAGAGGTAAAAATGAGAGGGACATCTGCTACACAGCTGGACTAATTATGTGTGATGAGTTGAACCAGTGCTGGAAAGATCTTGTGTCAGATTGAAAGATGACTAACAAAGCAACCAAATGTATCTTTCTTCGACTCTCTCATAGTGCTCAGTAGAAACGTCTTCTTCGGTCTTCAACTGTTGATAATAAACTCTCGAACCTCATAGAACCTTGACAATTAACTCTTCTCTTCGATTTCTTGCTTGACTTAAAAATTTCTACTTTCCTAAGGCCTTATTGAACAAAATTTAAAATTTCAACTTTATATTATATTACATTTTTTTTATTGAGTAATAACAAGACAAAAATTTACATGGCCAGAAGGAATTTAACACTTGGATCTTCGCAACTTGTAATGTTTTAGTATCATGAACTTCAACAACTTATATCATTTGCTCTTATAACTTCTTGTAACTAAGTCTTCAACTTTGATTTTTGAATTATTCTTTTCTATTGTTGCTTCTAAACCTTAAACGTCTTTAACTTTCTTCATAGATTTTGATGTCGCTCCATTTGTTGATGATGATAAGTTTCTACTGAGAGAGAGTTGTAATCCATTAACTAAGACTACATTATGAGGTTGCTTTGTCTTTCTGGCATTTCCTGACCTACTTGCCTTTCCATCATGGATGGTTAGGTCCATCACAGTTACCATCTAAAAGGAACAAGTTCTCTCCTGAATTTCAAGGATCTCAATGTCTTTTTCTCTAATGTCTCAATAGGTTGTTATCCCTAGCATTCTAATTTCTATCTTTTCGGTGAGAAACAATATGTAAACTTAGCTAGCCGGATACCATGTGACGCTAGAAGTTTCAAAAATGCGACTAAAAAATTCTTCCCCACCCCCAAACTTAAATCTAACATTGTCATCAATGTTTCTAATGAAAGAGAAATACCAAAAGTAAAATAACACGAGGAGAAGTTGGAGAGATAGTACCTGGGTGAAGAGAGAGAAAATCAAAACTAATATACAACATACAACTGCCTTGATGGTCAATCAAGGGTAAACAGGGTCCTCCAGAGGGACCGCCTCAACATCACCTGTAGGAAAGGGCTCTAAAAAGGGTTTCGATCTCTGACCGTTAACCTTCGAAGAACTACTACCATCCGGTGTCTCAATTTCAACAGCTCCATGAGGAAAGACAGTGCGAACAATAAAAGGACCCGTCCACCGAGAACGTAACTTCTCAGGGAAAAGATGCAAGCGGGTATCATACAGAAGAACTTTTTGACCTGGGGAAAATGACTTCCGTAAAATATTTCTATCATGCACAAGTTTCATTTTTTTTATTATACTCCTTCGAAATATCGTAAGCATCTATACGAATCTCTTCCAACTCATTGAGATGGAGTTTCCTATGGGCTCCTGCCTTGTCAAGTGAAAAATTTAGCTGCTTAACAGCCCATTAAGCTCTATGTTCTAACTCAACAGGTAAATGACATGCCTTGCCATAAACAAGCCGATAAGGCGATATTCTAATAGGGGTTTTAAACGCAGTACGATAAGCCCATAAGGCATCAGTAAGCCTAGACGACCAGTCTTTACGATTAGGATTAACTGTTTTTTCTAATATACGTTTTATCTCACTATTGGAAATCTCTACCTGACCACTAGTATGTGGATGATATGGGGTAACTACCTTATGTGTAATGCCATATTTGTTCATCAGAAGCCTAAAAGGTCCATTACAAAAGTGCGACCCTCCATCACTAATTATAACACGCGGTGTACCAAAACGTGTATGTATATTATCTTTCAAGAACTCAATCACAACCCTATGGTCATTGGTTTTACACATAACCATCTCAATCCACTTAAAGACATAGTATTCAGCGACAAGGATGTATAGGTTACCAACAGAATTAGGAAACATACCCATAAAGTCAATACCCCACACATCAAAGACCTCAACAATTAAAATCGGGTTCAAGGGCATCATATTCCTACGGGAAATGGTTCCTAATTTCTGGCAACGTTCACAAGTAACACAGTAACTATGGGAGTCTTTAAACAACAAAGGCCAATAGAATCCACAATGCAATATCTTAGCAACAGTCTTCTTAGCACTAAAGTGACCCCCACAAGCATGATCATGACAAAAGGAAATGATACTGGACTGGTCACTCTCAGGTATACATCTCCTAATAATCTGGTCTGGACAATACTTAAATAAATAAGGATCATCCCAAAAGAAGTGCTTAACCTCGGCTAAAAACCTAGAAAGATCTTGTTTACCCCAATGTTGGGGCATTTGACTAGTAACAAGATAATTCACTATATTTTTTCATACCAAGGTGATTGGGAAACAGAGAACAATTGTTCATCGGGAAATCTATCCCTTATATGAAGGAAATCATTAGGGGAACTAACAATTAGCCTAGACAAGTGGTCTGCTACTACATTTTCTGCACCCTTTTTGTCCCTAATGTCTGGACAAAATTCTTGTAATAAAAGGATCCATCTAATCAATCTAGGTTTGGTATCCTTCTTAGACAAAAGGTATTTCAAAGCAACATGATCATTATAGATTACGATCTTAGAACCTAAGAGATAGGGTCTAAACTTGTCTAAGGAAAACACAATGGCCAACAGTTCCTTCTCTGTAGTGGTATAGTTCAACTGGGAATCATTCAGAGTTTTGCTAGCATAGTAAATCACATGAAGTAATTTGTTTTCTCGCTGTCCTAGCACAACACCAACAGCATAATCTGAAGCATCACACATAATATCAAAGGGTAGGTTCCAGTTGGGTGCCTGGACTATGGGGGCGGTAGTGAGTAAAGTCTCAAGCTTCTCAAAAGCCTCTAAACAAGCATCATCAAAGACAAACTTAGCTCCTTTGCAAGAAAACTACAAAGAGGTCTAGAAATCAAGCTAAAATCCTTAATGAATCGACGATAAAAACCAGCATGCCCTAAGAATGACCTAATATCTCTTATGGTTTTTGGGACCGGTAAAGTTTTAATAAGGTTAAATTTGGCTCTATCTACCTCTATACCCTTCGAAGATACGATATTCCCTAGAACGATTCCTGAATGAACCATGAAATGACATTTCTCCCAATTAAGCACTAAATTATTTTCCTTACACCTAGTCAAAACTAATGACAAATGATGCAAGCACTCATCGAAAGACGAACCAAATACTGAAAAATCATCCATAAAGACCTCTAAGAACCGTTCTACCATGTCCGAAAATATGCTCAACATACAACATTGAAAGGTTGCAGGGGCATTACATAGACCGAAAGGCATGCGCCTATACACAAAGGTACTAAAGGGATAGGTAAAAGTGGTTTTCTCTTAGTCTTCTGGGGCAATAGGAACCTGATTATAACCGCAATATCCATCTAAAAAGCAAAAATGGCTACGTCCAGCTAATCTTTCTAGCATTTGGTCGATGAAGGGAAGGGGAAAGTGGTCCTTCCTAGTGACCTTGTTCAATTTTATATAGTCAATATAGACACGCCAACCCGTGGTCATTCGGGTTGGGATTAACTCATTATTATCATTCTGGACTACAGTAATATCAGATTTCTTGGGAACAGCCTGAACGGGGATGACCCACTTACTGTCTGAAATGGGGTAGATAATGCCTGCATCTAACAGCTTTAGAACCTCGGTTCGAACTACTTCTTTCATATTAGGGTTCAGTCGACGTTGAATCTCCCTAGAAGGTTTGGTATCTTCCTCTAAATAGATCTAATGCATACAAACAGTAGGACTTATACCCTTAATGTCTGCTATGGTCCACCCTATAGCTTTCTTGTTGTTTTTAAGTACGGTCACTAGCTTAATTTCCTGATCACTATCCAAGTCGGAAGCAATAATCACAGGTAAAGTTTCAGACGGGCCTAAAAACACATACTTCAGGGTATCTGGCAATGGTTTTAGGTCCAACTTAGGAGGCTTTTCTAATGAAGGAACTAGGGTAAACTTAGAAATGGGTAGAGGTTCGAACTTAGGTTTCCAGCCATTATTAGTGTCTATCAAAGGGGTTGAATCTAACAAAGCATTCACCTCATTAATCACATCATTATCATCAAAATCAATCCCAAAGTGAGCTAGGCATTTATCTAATGAATCTTCTAACAAAGTGTTTGGTAATGACTCCTCGACTAATGTTCCTATCATGTTCACCTCTTCTATGCTCGAGTCATCTAGTTCAGAGGGTAGCTTACTAATATGAAAAACGTTCAGCTCAATAGTCATATTACCAAAAGAAAAATTCATAATACCAGTTCGATAGTTAATGATCGCATTGGATGTATCTAAAAACGGGCGACCTAAAATTACTGGTATCTGGTTCTCTGGGTCAGGGACAGGTTAGGTATCTAGGATAAAAAAATATAGTGGATAAATAAACTTTCCGACCTCTATAAGAACATCCTCGATCACACCACGAGGAATTTTAACGGACTTATCAGCTAACTGAAGAGTCATCTGGGTATGTTTCATCTCACCAAGTCCTACCCCAAGGTACACATGGTATGGCAGTATGTTCACACTAGCTCCTAAGTTGAGCAACGCTTTCCCAACACGGTATTTACCTATTGTGCAAGCAATGGTAGGGGACCCTGGGTCTTTGTACTTAGGAGTAGTGGTATTCTGAATAATAGAACTCACGTGACTATCTAGGAAGGATTTCTTTTGAACACTAAGCTTACGCTTTAGTGTACACAAGTCCTTAAGAAACTTGGCATAAGCGGGAATCTGCTTAATCACATATAACAATGGTAGGTTGATAGTAACCTACTTAAAAACCTCCAATATATCATTAAAGTTTGACTGCCTCTTAGTTGGAACTAGAAGCTTGGGGAACGGGGACTTAGTAACAAAGATTGGCTCAATATGACCCTCATTGGTCTCTTTAGAGACTCTATCAGTCTTCTCATCATTTTCTGACTCAGAAGGGTGAACTATATCATGTTCACTATCAGGCATGGTTACCTTGTTGTCTACCACTCTACTACTCCTAAGGGTTTTAATAGCATTCACATGTTCTGATGGTCTTCCACCTACTTCATGAACTCCTCTAGGATTGGGTTGAGTTTGACTAGCAAATTTACCTTTTTCCCTCAAAGACTCATTTATATGACTAACCTGGGTTTTCAACTCGGAAATAGCCTGAGAGTTAGAATAACATATACTCTTACTTTCTTCTATCCCTTGCGCAACCATTTGGTTGATCTTTTTAGAGCTTTTAATAAACGAGGCGAGAGTCTCCTCTAAACTTGTGATCTTTTTATCCGAATGGTTCTGGAACTGGGGTTAACCTGAAGAGTTCTTAGCATAACCAAAACCTGGGGGAGGCTGAGAATTACTAGACTGACCTTGATTCTGTCCCTTAAACCAAGAAAAATTAGGATGGTTTCTCCAACCAGGATTATAGGTTTCTGAGTATGGGTCAAACTTCTGATGGTTCTCAAACCTAGCATTGTTATAGACAACATGAGCTTTCTCTTCACTAACCTGACCTTTCTAAAATGAGTTATCGGGCTCTATTCCACAACTAGAGACTTGAGAGGTTCTATCAGGTTCAACAAGGGACCTATTTTTAGACTGACCCATTTCCAAAGCTTCTAACCTTCTAGACAAAGCAACAAACTTAGCATCTGATGAAAAACTCGTATCTACCATATTGGTGCTACTTCTATTAACCAAGAGTATTTTAGGGGGTTCAACACAAGACTCCCACTGTTGGGATTTCTCAGCAATAACTCCTAAGAAGGTAAAGGCATCCTCAGCACTTTTACTAGTGAACTCACCAGCGCACATAGACTCGACCATGGCTTTGGTCGAATAGTCTAAACCATCATAAATAATCTCTATGAGTTTTATCTTATCAAATCCATGGTGAGGACACTGGGATAGGAGATCATTGAATCTCTCTAAAAACCTACAAAGAGACTCTCCCTCTTGTTGCACACTAGCACTAATTTTCTGCCTAACAACTGCAGTTTTATGCTTAGGGTAGAATTTCATATAGAGAGAAGCAATAAGCTCCTGCCATATTTCAATGGATTCAGATGGTAGGTTGTTATGCTAGGTCTTGGCTTTATCTCTCAAGGAAAAGGGAAACATCTTAAGTTTCAGGACTTCATCAGTAAGGTCTTTTATTCTAACTGTCCCACAAATTTCCTCAAAGTCCCTAATATGAAAATCATCATTCCTAAGAATATGGGGATCATCTGAAAAATACTAGGTTTTATCTCGAAGTTAGCCGTATTGGCTGGAAATTTAATGCACGAAGCTCGGTTGGTCCTAGTTGGGAACATGTAATCTTTCAAAGTAGTCATTGCTGGCACGGCTGAAGTACTAGGGGTACTTTACTCACAAAGAGACAGATTCTCAAAACTGAAGTTTCCAAAAACGGGGATCTCAAAAGAAGAGTCTTCGAGCTCCCCGCTTCCACAAGAAGAACTACTAGGTTTGTCACTAATCAAACGACCTAGAGTGTTTCTTTTCCAAGCCCGTTCCCTGATGACTTCGGGCATACACTAGAAAAACAAAATTAAAAAGAAAAAAAAAATCCTAAAAGGAAGGGAAGTTCTATGCGAACACAAACAAGGATGACTCCACCACATCAAACTTATTGATTTCTAGCAAACAAAAAGCATGATGGCTCCACTTAGATTGTTTCTAGACCAGCTTCTAATCCTTCGATAGAGAATTCGTTACAATTTAAGCAAACCCCTCTGGAATCAATCCGAGTTTAAGTAAGTTGAATAGAGGCGAGGGAAGCTGCGTGGAGCTTTGATACCCAAGGCCTCACCGCATTACAAGGCGGAGCAGTCACGCATTCAACTCACATAAACCATCATGAACTTCGAAGTATGCTTAAAGAGTAACCAATATTTTTCGAATGACTTTCCTAGTAAGCTCGTTACCCTATCAGTCTCGTTCTATTCCAAATTTTAAGCTTAGGTTCGCGTTTGGTATCGTTTTCCTAAGGCGAGCAAGAATAGAACGGTGATGAAATCCGAACCCTTATCATGTATGGCCAGTCCTTGCCCTTTACTAGAAAATTAAAGCAACTGTATTCAAGTCCTCAACATATATGCAAACGAAGGAATACAGTAACTCGCTGACAGGGGATTCACGAGTGTTTCGACAAACTTACCTCCCGTTCCAGATGGGGGATGAACCGTTGAAGTCGACTCGGGCCACGACTCCTATGTCATGTACGAACCCGAGGGGCCAAGGTGATATCGTAATCATCGTCCTTCTCTGCAAGCAGTTTAATATTTAATACTACCCTTCCGTAGGGTTTAAAAAAATAAAAGAATGTCCAAGTCCAAAGTCCAAAGAGTAAAGTGCAAAAGAAAAAGAAAATTACAAGAATAGAGAAATCCTAATATAATCTAAAAAAAATAAACTCTCTTTTTTTTATAATAAAAAAAAATCTTCTTCTTTCGCTCCTTTCGCTTTTCCTTTTACTCCAAGTCTTTAAGTATTCACCAAAAGCTTTGGCACAATTTTCTTTCGCTCCAAACTCCAAATTCGGTAAGGAAAAGACAAAAAACAAAAACATAAAGACGAAAAAATAAAAATAAATAAAAATAAAAACCTAAAAAAGAAAACAAAAAAAATCTAAAAACTCTAGCCTAAAGACAAGTCTGTGTCGACGGCGCCAAAAATTGATGTGATCTCAATAATGTTGTAGTAATAATAGGTTCGTTGAGACTTGTGAAAGCAATAGATTTTAGACTTAATAAAACTTCAAAATAAAGAAAACTTAATTCAAGATTGATTTCAAAATATTAGGAATAACCAAGACACTGATTCCACTATTACACATTAATAAATTATGATAAATAATCCAAAACTCTAATTATCTTTTAAGTCCCTTATTTCTTAATTCACAAATAATCAGGATAATTCTCAAAAATTAATTGTATCCCCTAAGCATAGATTATCTAAACAAAGCATAACCTATCTAATTGAATCACAACTAATGAAGAAAATTTTGCAAACATTTAAAAACTCTGCAAAAGCAGTGATTGAGTGAATTATAAATTATAAATTAGAGAAAATAAATAATTACCAATTATTCATGCTAAAATAGCTTCCTCATTGCCTTGGTTGTGAGAGAATTAGTCGCTCATCATGTTGGAAACACGCTCAAAATTCATTATTATTGCTCAAAAATGGTTTACAAATGATGAAAAGGGAGGAAATGATGAAAAACAGGTGTTTGCAACGTTTATAATTGTTGCAAACAATATTACAGAGAACAATATATATAAACTTTCATAGTCGCTGTAACTTTGAGACCCACGGTTCTGTGTCGCAAACACTATTGGAAAACGAGTGTTGATTGTGGGTCGAATGTTCTTCGTGTTCTTCACAGCAGCAGAAATGGTGGTTTCCTGCTACTTGATTATCTCGACTTTCTGATGCTCTGCAACTCTCCCAATCTCTCTGTAACCTTCTCATAACCCTCAGAACTCTTTATATACTCGACATGGGCAAGAAATCTCGGCAATAACTCCTCCTAATTCTCTCATTACTCGACAATAAATAAAATCTTCTCGGGAATATTTTCTTCCCTTTCTTGCCTTCTCACGCGTCTGCAGCTGTCAATTATGCGTATGATTCTTTTATTTACTCCACAATTCCTCTGTTTCGACTCAGCATACTCCAAAACACACACAGAACATGATATGAACACACAGAACCCGTGAAGAACTCGTGTCCCCTATTTGCTTCCACACGAGATTGTAGCCAAATTTAGACGAATCCAGCTGGCATGCCAGTCTTGTTTAGTCGAAGCAGGATATCTCAACCCAATTTACACGCTTTAATCTCCCTAAAACTCGCCAAAAATCCCACCAGAAGATATGTTGTTGTCTAGCAAGCTTTCCCGCCAAAATAAAATTCAAAAGATGAAGATGGGTGCGATGGATAAATTTGGGCTACACATAGTCGTGGGTGCTGAGAATGAATTTGGGCTGCACATAACCTTGGGAGCCCCTTAGCCAAATCTGGGGTCCATTTAGCAAATGTCCTCCGGGGGTGCCTTTAGTAGTTTTTCGAGCTGATTCTTCAGAAAATATTTATTTCCAAAAAATACCTACAAACACATAAAACACCAAAATAAGCACAAATTCGACTACCAACAATACAGAAAATTGAGGACAAATTAGACACATAAATGCGTCTATCAAACAGTTAACGCCTGGAACTGATGTTCAATAAAACCGTTAACGCATGGAATTGATGTTCCATAAAACCGTTAACACATGGAATTTATGTCCCATAAAAGAGCTTTTCACCATTAACTCCCTGTATTTACTAACCACCTCATCCTTATGACACTTCCTTATGACGGGCGTAGTGTACGCCGCACGTTGTAAACTGCCAAACCAATACCCAGAGAGGATCCCCTTGTTTGTGTTGATGTCTCGAATATTTTTGTGGAAAACATGTAGCATATTGTTGTTTCCTTGCAATTCGTACTTGGGAGACTTGCTAGCTTGGTGACCTTCGACGATCGAGATTTTGCATCTTAAGACGAAAGGTAGCCGTTGATCGTCGTACGCTTTCGTTTTTGGTGGCCGCATAGGGAAGGCCATCATGGTGGCACGGCTAGGTCGTCATGCCATTGGTATGGAATGACTTAGCGCGGTTTGGCGTGGCCAAACTAGGGTTTCGGTTCAAAGGTTACAGTGTTGTTTTCTGGTAACCTTGGACGGCTAGGATTTGCTCTTGGGATTGAAAGGGGACCGTTGATTGTCGCACACCTTCGTTTTGGTATCCGCATAGGGAAGCCCAGCATGGTGGCATGACTAGGTTGGCATGCCATTGGCATGGCATGCCTTGGCGTGGACAAACTAGGGTTTTGGATCAAAGGTTACCATGTGTTGTCTGGTAACCTTGGACGACTAGGATTTGCTCCTGTGATTGAAGGGCGATCGTTGATTGTCGCACGCCTTCGCTTTGGTAGCCACATAGGGAAGGCCAGCATGGTGGCGCGGTTATGTTGGCATGCCTTGGCGTGGACAAACTAGGGTTTTGGATCAAAGGTTACGATGTGTTGTCTGGTAACCTTGAACAACTAGGATTTTCTCCTGTGATTGAAGGGAGACGGTTGATTGTCGCACGCCTTCGCTTTGGTAGCCTCATAGGGAAGGACATCATGGTGGCGCGGCTAGGTTGGTATGGTGCCATGACGAGGTGAGTTTGGCATGGTGGGGCCAAGGGGTTGGCATGACATCGGAACATGGTGCGGCTAGCATGGCTAGGGCCAATGCAAGGTGCGGTTCAGCTTGGCATGGTGGGTCCAAGGGTTTGGCATGCCGTTGGCATATGGTGCAGCTAGCATGGATAGGGCCAAGGCAAGGTGCGGTTTGGCTTGGCATGGTGGGGCCAAGGGTTTGGCATGCCGTTGGCACATGGTGCGTTTAGCATGGATAGGGCCAAGGAAAGGTGTGGTTTGGCTTGGCATGGTGGGTCCAAGGGTTTTGGCATGCCGTTGGCACATGGTGCGGCTAGCATGGCTAGGGCCAAGGCAAGGTGCGGTTTGGCTTGGCATGGTGGTGCCAAGTATTTGGCATGCCGTTGGCACATGGTTCAGCTAGCATGGATGGGGCCAAGGCAAGGTGCGGTTTGGCTTGGCATGGTGGGGCCAAGGGTTTGGAATTCCGTTGGCACATGGTACAGATAGCATGGCTAGGTCCAAGGGTTTGGCGTAACTAAGCTAGGATTGTGACCCAACTATGGTTTTGGGTCGAAGGTTGCCATGCGTTGTCTGGTAACCTTGGAAGGCTAAGATTTATTGTCTTAGATGGAAAGGTGGCTGTTGATTATTGCATGCCTTTGTTTTGGAAGCCAGTTTTGTGCATGGCGTGTTGGGACGGTAAGCATGTTTGGCATGCTTTAGCGTGGATATGTGGCTGTCATGGTTTGCCATTGGCACAGTAGTGTGGCTGGCATGGTTGACATGCCCTTGGCATGGTAGGTATGGCTGGCACGGCTTGCCATTGGCATAGGGGTGCGTCTAGCATGGTTGACATGCCTTGGCATGGTAGGTGTGGCTGGCACGGCTTGCCATTGGTGCATGGGTGCTGCTAGCATGGTTGGCATGCCTTAGCACGGTAGGTGTGGATGGCATGGCTTGCCATTGGCACAGGGGTGCGGCTAGCATGGTTGGCATGCCTTGGCGCGGTAGGTGTGGCTGGCACGGCTTGTCATTGGCACATGTGGCGTGGGAATTAGGGTTTTGTCCTATCGAAACCCTAATTAGTAATAAAAAAAAGGTACCTTGGTAATTTTCTCGCAGCCATATTAAAGGGTTCAATAAATGCATTTAAGTCATGTGACGTCACTGTCTGACTAGGATTTTACGACTTTACCCCTAAATTAAAAATCACCATTAACAGATGCATAAAACAACTGAGCACAATCTTCTTAATTCTGGAAATAACACTTTCACCTGTGAAATTTGCCACACATCATTGAATCTCCTGCTTCCAACAACTGCTCATCTATCTGATATAACCCATTTTAACCAGAGTGCCCTTCCAAATGCCAGCAGAGAACGGACAATCATGAAATATATGCTCCTCTGATTCAAAATTACCTTCACATAGAGTAACAGATTGAATTAACCTCCATTTAACCATCTTATTTCTTGTATTCAACCTTTCATGATCTAAGTTAGACTTATCAATTAGAGGATTCAGTTGTTTAAGTCTAATCGAATGCCTTGACAAGAAAAACTAGTTAACTAACCTGGTGTTTGTCTTGTCTAAATGGAAAGGACTATATATTTTCCGAAATAATTAAAGCCCAATGAGAGAAATAAACTTAATTCCGATATTTATTTTGGTCTAATCGAAATAAGTGATTGTACACACGTAATCGGTTCAACAATAGAATTAAGTATCTTAGTCGATTTGTTGGAATATAGGGAAAATTGCTTCGTTAAATTGTTTCTTGATAAAATATCGAAACTAAATTACTTTTGTAGTTTCGGTTTTAATTTTGGTTATCTAAACTGGTATGTGAAACCTTCATGCTTAACTCTTATAGGTTGTACAAGTCTTATATATTTGTAAGATCTTTTCGGTTTGTCCCTTATTTGCTTGAACCTTTGTCATTTTGTGACAAAAAGGGGGAGAAATATATGGAGTAAACAAGTGATTTTTAATCACCAAGAAAGGACAATTGTGCTTAAACGTTATATCTAACGAAAGAGTAAAGCATTGACTAAGGAGGATAAACATATCATTATGCTGTGTAGTATTTCTGACTACAAAAGGGGAATAACAAAGATGTTTGGATTGAATATATACCTATCTTACCTTTAGGGGGAGTAAAATCCTTTGTTATTTAAATGTCAACAAGGGCATTTATTTATTGAATATATGAAGGTTATTGTGTTGTTGAAACTTGGAATCAAGCGTATGAGGAATGAAATATTTAGTAATTTGTTTAGCTCCATATGTAATAAGAGTTTTTCCACTAAAATTGACAAAGAGGGAGATTGTTAGAGCATAGATCGGTTGAACTCACCAAGTGTTGGTATGTCAAGGTTGGTTGTCATATTTTAGTATCAAAACTCATCTAGAGTCGCTTGATTAAATACTAGAGTCGACTTCGTTTAGGTTAAACTAGAAAGTCTAGGAATGTTGAGACCTACAAGTATTACTCTGAATACCAGAAGAATGAGAAGACATAACGACTATAACTACGACATCATCCTTCCACTTGAGGTTAGTAATATTGACTTGATCTTGTTTCAATTCCTAACGTATTTTTCAAGTCGTGCTATATTGAAAACATAACATGAAAAACTGGATATATTATATATAATACTCTAGTGATGAGACTTGGTCATAATAATATGATTAAAGTATCAAGGAAGCATAGTAGGAAGTATAAACACTTATCTTTTGGAACTTCATAAATACGACATCGACATAATCTATTGTATATATTTTGTTGATTATGTGTGCATCGTATAGGTATGATTACATTAATTTAATTGAGAACCTTTTAATTAAGGTTTTTGGTTTTATGTGCTATCAACCCAAGAAAACCAGAAAATCAAAAACCATAAACTAGGCGTCCCATTTTCCTTTAAAAAAAAAAAACAAACTAAAAACAAGAAGTCCAAGAGACAGAAATGTATTCAAGGAAAGTTCTCCAACAACTACTTGCTCCTCTTAGCAAATGCCTCCCTTGTGCTATGGAGAGCCGCCCTCTTCAACTTCATCTACCGACACAACTTCTTGAATTCCGCTTCCTGCTTCTTTACCATGTCTGCAGAAGGACCTTCGACTGCTTAGGCCAGCGAATTTTCAATCTCAGAGAAACCTTCGATGAACCAAGGAACATTGAATTCGAATCCCATGCACACATCACGATGGAACCTCTAGCTCGAGATTACATCCTCATAAACCGTATGACTAGTCACGTTGCATATATCGTCAATCGAAGACAAAGCTTCCTCCACCCGCTTAACCAGCGCAAATCCACTAATAATTTGCTTGGTTGTGGCAATATGTCCGTAGCGCTCCCATATTTTGGTGTACAATGCCGCATGTTTAGCTGGCACGCTAAAACCCCCGACCAACACGTGACCCGGATAAGGAACCAGATATGGAGGAACAAAAGTGGCGCATGCGACTGCATCAGTAATCGGCAAAGGATTCCTAACTACAATCGCGCTAGCAGTCCCTGGAGTATTCTCTAACACTCGAGTCGTGGCAAGGTATTCAGGATGATGATCTTCAGTGTCCAAGGCACCAGCCAGCATGGTTTCCGCAATTTAATGTGCGGCTTCGCCTTCACCCTGATGGGTTTCTGCTTCAAAGTCATTCCCAGAAACGGTTTCCTCCTAGAATGTCAAGATTTGGATTTTACTTCAAGAAAAAAAAAAGGAAGGAAGAAGAAGAACATGAAGAAGACTCACCGATTCGCTTTCAGAGTGACTAAATGAAGATTCAACACTATCATCAGAAGAACTGCTCTCTCCATAGCCAGACTCTAAAACTTTCATCCTTCTCGGATTCCCCATCACCATGGATAGGCTCGGCACCACTACCCTCCGTCCCGAAAAACAATGTTTTCTGACTGCTTGCAAGTTTGGAAAACGCGTTCACGCTGCTGAAACCCTGGAAAAGATACAAAGACACATTCTCAGAAAATAAACAAGGATATACATGATCTAGCTAAAGTCAAGAGGAAAATCATACGTACCCGCATTTTGGAAAGTCAGTAGAGCCGTGGAATCCAACTGAAAGCCACCAGCGCGACTTTTAGATCTTCGCTCCTTCACTTGGGGACTATCTGCATTCGGGCTAACGGATTTTTGCTTGGGATCCCTCAGCAGTGGATGTTCTTCTAAAACCGCAGAAGAAGGCTTGATGCGATGATTCTCTACCACGCCATTCACGAATCCATGGATAGCAAGAAACTCGTCCTGCCAAAATGTGTTATATTTGGAGGTTGTTGATGGATTCCGTTCCGCGAGAAGGAAATGGAGACTTTTACCCGACACGAGAGCACCAGCATCAAGAACAGTTAACAACGGGACTTCTGAAATAATCGGCTGACGAACGAGTGGGACCCCTTGGTATATGGGTTTTGACCAAGGAGTGGGACCCCTTCTGAAACGAGTGGGACCCCTTATGAAACTACGGGAAGGTTCAGCAATACAGCCACGCTCTCCAAGGAGATGGTCATTTCTCCCCATCTACATACGGCCGTGTGGGTATCCGGACACCATCTGAAAACAAAAGCAACCAAGCCTGAAATATCTTACCTAATCTGAAGCACTGCGAAAGTCGCAACAACATCAACGATCTGCGCCTTGGTCAAATTGGTTCTTACATGCTCCTGGATCATCATAAACCACATCCATTTCTCGAAGGGACGCAACGGACTCATAGAGATTTTAAAGTCAATAGGAGAGGCATGATATTCTTTCCTCTGAAGGAAAAACCTTACTACGCCTCCTGGCCGAACTGACCGGTATTCTCCCTTACTTTCCGAGCCGGTCAGAAAAATTGACACATAGTTAGGATGGTTTCTCCTAACCGTGGCCGATGTGGTGAAGAATTTATCATTTACGTTTGGTTTGGAATTGCAAACGTCTTTCGGTACATCAGAACTTTCCTCAAGTGACATTATAATGAATATTCTCTCACGCTACTTTCACCTTCCAAACAACTACAATGGAACAATACGAAGACAAATTATTACGGAAAGTGCACGTAAATTATTTTTCACCCAAGACGCAAGCCAGTTTGTTTCAAGGACATACCCTGCAGCATAAAATTCTTGTCCAACCGAGGAGGTTCACCCCACCATGGGAACCATGCACACGGCCACACCAAAACGAGGACCAAAGCCTAAAAACTAGGTTTTCGTGGGAAAGGGATGGCAATTGCGTGCTTACTTGGCAATTGAGACGATCAACATTACTATGGTATTCATGCCTAAGTAATACTACGAGCTCGTGCAAAACCTGCATACGGCTAGGATTCACACCAACATTTTCTACAAGGTCATGAAAAGGTAGTCTACAACTAGGTTTTACACCAACACAAAATAAAAGAGAAAAACAAGTTAAAGAAGAAGTGTTGGAAGGCATACATGGGATTTTCTCGTCCGCTCTGCTTTAATGCTACCACACGACTGGGATAAATAAATAGGCATGAAACAAAAGAGAAGCCGACCCTCCTTTTATATATACATGGTACGTGGGAGTTTGAACAAGGAAAGGATTTCATATTTTGAGCCAAGAAAGGAAAAGAGGAAACCGGTCCCGCAAAGACCAATTTCCATCCCCAAGACCGCTCACGCCATGCCTTGGCCATATGCGCTAAGCCATCCACTATGCTCTCCTTCCCAAGGCCAAGCCACCCGCTTCATTTCCGCGGCCCCACCATGCCTAGCCGTCCGTGCACGCCTCACCGAGCCGCGCCCTGCCATGGCCGCACCAGGCCAAGCCACCCGCTCCAATGTCGCGGCCCCACCACGCCTAGCCGTCCAAGTACATCTCTCCTTGCCATGGATGCACCATGCCAGGCCTCCCGCTCCACTGTCGTGGCCCTATCGTTCTAAGTCATCACACACGCTTGCTTTCCAAAACCACGCCATCCCTTGGCCCCACGAGCCAAGCCGTCCATTATGCTTTGCTTTCCAATACCGCGCCCGCTTCGCCTCGGAGATGTACGACCAGACCAAGCCGGTAATTTTTGTTTCACCTCTCCACGGTCTGCATCCCTAGTATAACTTACGCAGGGCCGCCAACACGGGAAGCAAAAACTCTCTTCACCTCTCAAAAAAGGTTAGTCGGATTTTCCTGACCATCTCTGCAATGATTTATGTCTCGACTCCGTCCTTGTCTGTCACCATCATATGCTTACCTCGTAACAAGGCACATGTTCCGAGCTAAGCAGGGGACTTAATGTTGATGGTGGTTTTTAGCTTAGGGTTAAAATCGTAAAACCTTAAACCCTAGTCAGACAGTGACGTCACAGCATTTAAGTAATAATCTTTTACCAGACGCATTTTTTGAAACCTTTAATATGTCAGTGAAAAATTACCGGGGTATATTTTCTTAATAGCGATTAGGGTTACGACAAGCCAAACCCTAATTCCCATGTGTGCCAATGGCAAACCATGCCAGCCACACCTACCGCGCCAAGGCATGCTAGCCGCACCCCTGTACCAATGGCAAACCATGCCGACCACACCAACCGCGCCAAGGCATGCCAACCATGCTAGCCACACCCCTGTGCCAATGGAAAACCATTCCCGCCACACCAACCGCGCCAAGGCATGACAACCATGATAGCCGCACCCATATGCCAATGGCAAACCATGCCAGCCTCACCAACCGCGCTAAGGCATGCCAACCATGCTAGCCGCACCCCTGTTCCAATGGCAAACCATGCCAGCCACACCAACCGTGCCAAGGCATGCCAACCATGCTAGGCGCAGCCCCGTGCCAATGGAAAACCATGCCAACCACACCCGACCGCGCCAAGGCATGCCAACCATGCTAGTCGCTCCCCTGTGCCAATGGAAAACCATGCCAGCCACACCAACCCTGCCAAGGAATGCCAACCATGCTAGCCGCACCACTGTGGCAATGGAAAACCATGCCATCCACCCCTACCGCGACATGCCAACGGCATGCCAACCTAGACGCACCACCATGATGGCCTTCCCTACACGGCTACCAAAATGAAGGCGTGCAACAATCAACAGTTTCCCTTCAACCCCGGGAGCAAATCCTAGCCATCCAAGGTTACCAGACAACGCGTGGTAACCTTTGGCCCGAAACACTAGCTTGGTCACGAACCTAGCTTGGATCACGCCAAACCCTTGGCCCCACATGCCAAGCCAAAACCGCACCTAGCCAAGCTAGCCACACCATGCGCCCATGGCAAACCTTTGGCCCCACATGCCAAGCCCAAACCGCACCTATCCAAGCTAGCCACACCATGCGCCTATGGCAAACCCTTGGCCCCACATGCTAAGCCCAAACCGCACCTAGCCAAGCTATCCACGCCATGCGCCCATGGAAAACCCTTGGCCCCACATGCCAAGCCAAACCACACCTAGCCAATCTAGCCACGCCATGCGCCCATGGAAAACCCTTGGCCCCACATGCCAAGCCAAAACCGCACCTAGCCAAGCTAGCCGCGCCATGCGCCCATAAACAAACCCTTGGCCCCACATGCCATGCCAACGGAATGCCAACCTAGCCATGCCACCATGCTGGCCTTCCCTACGCGGCCATCAAAACGAAGGTGTGCAACAATCAACGGTTGCCCTTCAACCCCAGGAGCAAATCCTAGCCATCCAAGGTTACCAGACAATACGTGGTACCCTTTGGCCCGAAAACCTAAGTTTGGCCATGCCAAACCATGCCATGCCAACAACATGCTAGCCTAGCCGCGCCACCATGCTAGCCTTCCCTATGCAGCTAGCAAAACGAAGTCCTACAACAATCAACGACTGCCCTTCGACCCCAGGAGAAAATCCTAGCCATCCAAGGTTACCAGACAACGCATGGTGACCTTTGGACCGAAAACCTAAGTTTGGCCATGCCAAACCATGCCATGCCAACTTAGCCATGCCACCATGGCATGCCATCTTATCCAGCCCACCATGCTGGCCTTCCCTACACATCCACCAAAGAATGAAAGCGTGCGACGGTCAACGACTTCCTTTCTTCTTAAGATGCAAGATATCGACCATCTAAGGTCACCAAGATACCAAGTATCCCAAGATCGACTTTCCAGGCAACAACGACATGCCACATGTTTTCCACAAAAACATTCGAGGCATCAAACACATATCACAAACTGGGGGATCCTCTTTGGGTATTGGTTTGGCGATTTACAACGTGCAGCGTATACTATGCCCGTCATAAGGAAGTGTGATAAGGGTGAGGAGGTTAGTAAATATAGGGAGTCAATGGTGAAATGCTCAATATCAATTCCATGCGTTAACGACTTTATGGAACATCAATTCCATACGTTAACGGTTTTATGGAACATCAATTCCATGCATGCGCGCGGTTATCACCTCCTCCCATTTACTTACCCATTTATCCATCCCTTAATGAGACTAGAGTACATTTCACTTCGACTTGTATATATAGGTCTTACCTATTTCCACAGAACACCAAGTTCATTCGGGAATATACAACACTCAGAAAATACTTGCTTGCTAGCTTACCATTTGTTAGCCTTCCCACTTTTCTGATACAAGTTGTAGTAACACAACTACTCTTTCAGAATCAACTATTCTGGTCTCATCACTTTCCTTGCTTCCCTCCCCAAAACCAACCCATTCTCCTCCACTTTGTGACCGAAGCAAGTCCAAAACGGCCATTTATTAGTTTAAGCTAGATTTGTACAGATTGATCTCTCGAATCTAAAGTACTCCCTTGCAGTACATTTTTTAGGGTTTAAATTGTTTCTCACCCGCACACCCGAAATTTTTGAAATCAGCAGAAACCATTTTCACCTACAAACATCAGGTATTTGGGCTTAAGTCAAAAAGCAGTACTCTGGTGATATTATAGCTTGTAGATAAATTTGTTTAAGCAAGCTGTAGGATTAGAATATCGCAAGAGAAACAGTCTTGCGAAGTTAACAACAACACTCTGTGAGCGTCGCATAATGATTTGAAAAATGATGTAACAAATGATGATTGCAGAAACATGAGGAAAGTGTGATGACCCTGTGATAATTATAATGCTTGCGAAGGTTGAAAAATATAACTCCTGCGAGAACATCGCAAGTCAGATCCTAAAATAAAGGACAGATTAGCTGTTATCCACTATGTAATTCCCTATATAAAGAGTTGAACAAGCGTAAGGAGGGGGATCTTTTTAGAGTGTTGAGCAAGTCATTAGGAGAGACAAAGTCTAGAGCGATTGTTAATTCCTTAGCTTTATTTCCTTTCTATCTTGTAAAATTTGTGAGGTTAATCAATAAAATTTGTGTTTGATGATCTAAACATGACTTAATTGAATGAATACTTGTGAGGGGTGTAGTGTGGGATTTCCTGCTACTACATATTGGTGCTAGAAATAGGGACCATTCCTTGTTGTTAGTGTGAAGATTAGAATTGTGATTTGAAAGAATTGGAGTAGTTGGTGAAAAGTTTCATATAATTTTCAATAATTCACTGATATTGAAGAGATGGCTAGAAGAAGAAATGCTTTAAGACAACCAACAACTGTTAGAAGGAGTAAGAGACTTGCTGGACAAAGAAGAAACGAAACCGGAGAATCGTCAAGAATGAATACAAGAAATAATGGAGAAAATCAAATTCAACAACCAATTCAGCATACACCAGCGCAAAATAGAATTTTGGATTATGATAGAGTGAGCGTATATACTTGGCGATCAGATTCAGCGGAAGAAATAGAAGAGGAGCAACATTTAAGAAATGAAAGAAAGGAAGAGAGAGCTGAAGAAGCAATTGGAGGAATAATTCATGGAGATGAAATAATTGAAGCACTAGAAGCATTGAGACAAAGAATACATGAGGAAAGGAGAATAGAAGCAGAAGAACGTTCTAATTTGACAAGGCAGAACCATGAGTTGAGAATGGAGTATATGAGGTTACAAAATAGAAGGTCAAGAAGCACTACAATATCAAGTTCAAGATCAATCAGAAGTTAAGAAAGACAAAACTCACTTGTAGAAAATATTGATGAAAATATTCGGCAGGAGGTGCAAAATCCAGATGAAGAACGTCGTGAAAATAGAGAAATGATTGAAGATCGATATATTCCACATGGTAAAATTCCTCAAAACAGGAAGCGTCAAGAACGAAATAACCAAGGTGATAAAGAAATCCAAGAAAAATATTACATGGGAGAGAAAATCGCAGAAATGAGCAAGTAATCGAAGAAGAAATCGAGAGAAATTATGCTGAACAAGCACGTTTGGCCTGCGAGAGAGAGAGATTGAGAGAAGAAATGGATGAAATAGAACTCCAAGAAGAAATACGTCAGAACAATCATGATAATCGAGAGAGAAGATGCGATCAAAACCACAACAATGGAAATATCAATGAAGAATATGATAGAATACAAAGGAGAATCGAAAGACAACAAAGAGAGTTGATAAGGAGTGAGCATAATTGCAGAAGAGAAAATGAGAGATATAATGGTGTGCGAATTCATGAAAGAAATGAAAGAGAAGATCTCAGAGAAAGACAAGAAGAAAATAATGGAGAAGAAAATCAAAATCTCGCCACATAAGACAGGCAAGAACGCATGAGAAGAGAAGCAGAATTAAAGAGACCAGTGGGATCAACATCTGGGGTAAATGAACAAATCTTAAGAGAACTGGCAGAAATGAGAGGAATGCTGAATAATAGGAGAGAGGGAGGGAGGAGAAAATTGGATGAAGCTATTGAAAAAGCTGTGAAAACTCCGTTCTTGCAAGAAGTACAATTAGTAGGAATTCCACCAAAGTGCAGTTTGCCTGCATTAACCAGTATTTTTGATGGAACAACTTGCGCAATTCAACACATTAAAGCTTATGTGAGATGTATGTTACAGTGGGAGAATCATGATGCTGTGTTGTGCAAGTATTTTGCATCAAGTTTAACAGGAGAGGCGCTAAAGTGGTTCGAAGATCTACCCAGGAATACTATAAAATATTTCAACCATTTGCAGAATACATTCTTAGGGGCGTATATAACTAACAACTCCTCCCGACCAGGGATAGAAGATGTGTTTGGATTAAATCAAAGAATTGGAGAAAGTATGAAGCATCTAACCATAAGGTGGAAGACAATGTGCAGTGAGATGGCTGGACGGGTGGATGAGAGATATCTTATTTTATCATTCATCAATGCAATGTCGCAACCAATCTACTATACATTCAAATTTTTAGAATTAAGAATACAATCACAATGACAGAGTTACGGGAGATACAGGAAGAGTACATTGTTCTTGAAGAAAAACAGAATGAAATGGAATCGTATCCCGTTGCGAATACAAGTTCAAATACAGCGAATGCAAGCTTATTGCCTAAATTGGTAAACTCTGTGGCGAGCACTTCGCAAGTACAACAAGAAGAAAAGAATTATAATCAACAAAAGCTGGTAGCTATGGGAAGCAGAGATCAGGCAGAATTCGAAAGAGAAATAAATTTTTATAATCGAGGTGGAAATAACAAAATAGACTTGATCAGCCGCATGAAAATTATGGAAGACAAAGACAAAATTATCAGAGAGGATCAGGAAGTCAAAAGATGATATGGAAAGAGATCAAGATGCCACCATTGAATGCTAGTGTGGAAAAAAATTGGGAAGCTATAATTTTAATGGAGAACATTCTGACACCCCGGAACATGGGAAAAGAACCACTTTCAAGCCACCGAAGTCAAGAATTTTTCTCTTACCATCATTTTCATGGACATTCAACAAATAACTGCAGAAATATTAAAATGATCATTCTCGAGATGATAGATCAAGGAAAATTAAATCATTTTTTAATAGCGCATCCTCAATCTCAACCCTTACCACCACCACCAGAAATTCGCAGAGTAAATGCAACAAAAGAAGGAGAAAAATTTGTCATAGAAGTTGGAGCAAAGGCGAACAATCTGTTTTGTAACTCTATTGTACATTCGTACAAAATAATTGAAGATTTTCACGACAATGTTCTAAGCAGAGTTTTCGCAAGAGATGCTGATGAAAGAGAGATAATGAACATTGTGAAAATCTCGCCGCTAAAAGAATGGCAAAAGCAGACTATCTCTTTTACCGTAGAAGAAGTACCAGAGTCTGGCGAAATGCATGATAATCCATTAGTGGTGAGGCTGGAAACAAACCCAAAACAAAAATAAGATGAAGAAGAGGATGATGAGGCTGAAGATACATGGGGAATTAATAGAGTCTTAATTGACACAGGAAGTTCTGTGGATAACTTATTCTATCATACTTATAAGACTATGGGAGGCCCATATGAGGATCTAATACCTTCAACATATAAAATTTATGGATTTGATGGTACTTCCAATAAGCCAAAGGGGGAGATCACAATGCGAATTCCATTAAAGGGGATATATTCCAAGATTTTATTATGTATTGTCGATGTAGAGTCGCCCTACAACGCCATAATTTGACGACCTTGGCTACATGGGATTTTAGGTGTGGCATCGAATTTCCACCAATGCATTAAATTTCCACATCCTAATGGTGTTGGAGTAATAAAGGGAGATTGGATTGAAGGAAGGAAATGCTATGAGATTGTTGTGGAATCTTGTGAAGAAAGAGCTGCCAAGAAGGGGAATTGGAAGTATAACATCAAAGAAAGACAAAGAAGTGAGAAATTGATGGTTGATTCGGTAGAACTGAGAGAAGAAAGAATGTTGCGAAGTCAATGCTAGCTGAAAATAACAAATGATAAAAATGTCGCAGAAGAAAATACTGTAGCGAAAAGCAACCAAAGAACAGAGGCAGAAAACAGCAAAGGTAAAAAATTCAAACTGTGAGGTGAAAGAAATATTGAGAAAAAGAAAAAAGGTGTATAATTGATTTGTTGCAAAAATTTCAGAAATATATTTTGTTTAATGATAAAAATGAGATTGAGAAATTACAACAAAAATGAAATGCAAAAGAATAATCTTGAAAATACGCGAAAATTTCGCAAGAAATGATCATTTAAGATCCAAAATGGGACGAACATTTATGGCGTACACCCTAGTTCGCAAATAAAATTTCGCAAGAGGCAAATGTAATACCTAAAGTACGTCATACAAGGGGGTATCTTTTGCATGGATCAGCGATAAGGTTACATCGCTGCTGGAACCTGAGTCATGGAGATTTGGGGTCAATGAAAGCCCATCCATGAGAGACACCTTGGATTCTCAACTTGAGCATATGACTTTAGTTGGGCGACTAAGGTAATAATAGCTCTCCTAAGGGGTGCAGAGTATGACCAAGGCGTCGAGGTACACGGTTGAGCCAAGAGTGCCCGGGGAATATGAAACTACCCTGGCCATTCTTGGAAAGTCTTGGCTATGATGCACTCGGCCCGAAGAAAACACCACTTAGGGTGCAGTCTCGTATCCATAAGCCATATAGGAAAAAGGGATAAGAGGCTACGAAAACAACTGGTTATTGTTAAGACTGGATGTGAGGATATAGTCTTATATGGCCGATGTACGTCTCCTTGAAAGGGCAACCAGGGGGAAGATAAGGGCGGCACCCTCCATTAGGGAGCTGATAAGTGTCTTAAGACACAAATGTCATGAGGCTATATTTTCGCAAGAATATTTAGACTTGTCATATTTGTGCAACAGTCCTGAAGAGGCAATAATACAAAAGAGAAGATAAGAAGAGATCAATGGGTCATTTCATGCAAGTGTAAAGACTTCCTGCGATTTTGTCACAAGACGGCAATGTCATAGGGCTTTAATTTCGTAAGAAAATTTAGGCCTATCATATTATCGCAGCAAAAATACTAAAGAACAAAAAGTTAAGGCAAAATCAATGGGTTTCTACATGAAAGTGTAGAGGCATCCTGCGATTTCGTCGCAAAAGAAAAAAGATGGCAAAATAAGACCTTTACTTAGGAAGGAAAAATAAGACCACATCAGAATATAAGAAAGAATGCAATTTTACAATTTATAATTGCGAGCTTATGCAGAGATAATTGCGATTTTCTAACAATTTATGATTGTAAGATTATACAGAGATGATTGCGATTTTATCACAAATTATTTTATTAAACATAGGAAGCTTGCTCAATCACTCATATGAATACAAATAACAGAGGCAAGTATGGGAATGCATACAATAAGTTAAATGTTATTTGTTTTCACATGATAGATTTACTCATAAAAAGTTAATTGTATTTTGGATAGTCATATTGCAAGAGAGAAAAAATTTCTAACACATGCAGGAAAGAACAAAAGAAATAGAACTTGTATAGAAGACTGTAGAAATTCGCAGTGATAGATTACAACTATATAAGAATGAAGGATCAAGAGCAGATATGAAAATTTTACAAAAAATTGAACAAGAAAACACAAGGAAGAGAAAATCATTTTTTGCTTGATTTGTCATTGTCATCATCAAGTTCTTCACCAGAATTTTCTTCTTCATCAGACTCCTCCTCTTCATTTTCTTCAGATTCCGTTTCTTCACCAGCTTCACTATCAGAGATGATTAAATTAGTACATTCTATAGAACTTTGTCTAAGAGACAAGGATACTTGGAGTGAGGAATCTTGTTGTCATCACAGATTTCCTTGATGGTGTCATTGCAGAAAGAAATTGCATCATTCCAAAAATTCGCAATAGTGATCTTCATTTGAGCTTTCAACCTTGAACATTTATCATTGCGAGAAGACAAAAATTTTGCGAGCTTCGCTTTTTCATTCTCAAGTTCGTCAATTCTATTGTGATATCTGTCTTCAGCTTCTGCGAAAATATAACAATAAATCAGCAACTTGATGGTAATTTATGAGGAACAAATAGTTAAATAAAGGAAGAAAGGTTAACAACCTTCTCTGTTAGAAATTATATCTCTAATCAAGGCCGTTTGTTCAGCTTGAAGACTGACATCTACACCTAAATTATTTCTGGCATTATCAAGAATCTTCGCAGCCCAAGCAAATTCATCATCATTACTAATGAGAAGGCGGGAGCGAACTTGGTTTTCCCTCTCAACAAGAGCACTATTCTCGCAAATAAGTCTATCTCTTTCAATTTGAACTTCTAGAAGAGTTTCATGGAATTCCGCTAAAGTTTGAGCACCTTGTCTAGATATACGATCTTTTTCGTCTATGAGATTACTATTCTTGGCTCTTAAATTATTGATTTCTTCTTTGGAGTTAAGATAACGATGTTTAAACGTATTATCTGCACTCAAACTAGACCTGTGGTCAATTTCTAAAAGACGAAGTTTGGACCTGAGGTCATTTATGGAAAGAGATTTAATCTTGTCATTTGAATAACTATTTAAGGAATTATTAAGGCGATCAAGAAGGGTATCCTCATCTATAGGTTCAGGAAAAGAACGTAGGAGTGTAGCCTCATCATTAAGACCATAAATATATGCAAAAATGGTTGCTTGAATAAGCTAAAACAATAGGATAAAAGAATTAAGAGAAAAAGGGAAAAATTCTTACCATAGAGCTGATGGTTGGCTTTTTCAAGATCAGATATCTTGTGTTTGTTGCTTGAAACATCAATTTCTGGATGTTTATTCTTCTTGCGAAGCTCAGCAACTTCAGCTTCCAATTCTCCATCATTCTTGCGAAGTTCAGCAGATTCAGATTTTAATTCTTCATTTTTATTGCGAAGATTTGTGTTCCTATTTTCAGAAGCTATGCGTCTATTTTCTAAATCTAAGGCAACGACGAAAGAAGCCCTTCCAGCCTGTGAAGAAAAAGCAAAAGTTACCAAAATAAACATAACTAAAACTTTAAGTATGGAGAGGAAGCGAAGAAATGAAAATATACCAGAGTGCTAAGTGAATTTAAGAGTAGGAGTCACTAATCTCGAAATTCCACGAAGAGAATCATTATCAACCAGTATAGGAGCATCGCAGATTCTTGCGATGGTCTGGCACGTACTAGTAAATGCATTATTCCCAATACCGTGCATAGTGTTATCCAAAATGCCGGACAGATGAGCCATGGAAGATTCAGGTTGAGAAGATTCTTTCGCAGAAGAGATATCGTCATTATCACTATCATCATCATCATTATTATTGTCACTGGAACTTTCGCTATCTTGAGGAATTGAGGGAGAAGGAGATTGAACTTTTTGTTTCTTTAAAGGAGGAGCAACAAAATTCTCCTTGCGAGGAGCACCTTTGCCTTTACTTTTACCCTTGCTCTTCGCAACCTTGGAGGGTTCCTCTATCTCACCAATAGCCTTCAAACACAGATAAAGATAAGAAATAGAGGCAACAATATATTGTCAAGAATCTTAAAGAATATTTCTTACTTCATCTGTGATTGATTGAAAAGCTGATAAAGTACTAGCTTTCCCAAACTTCTTGTAGCTTGCTTTCAGCCTCTCAATCTGGTAATTTTGCAATTACGCAAAAATATTGGAGTGATTAGCGAGAACATATGTAAGAGTATAAGAAAAATAATAATAATGATTCAAGCAAAAGGTGGAAATGTACCTCTACATCCTTTTCGGGCCAGTTGAATACCCAGGGTCGGTACTTTGTGATATTCGCAGGTAAGACATGAGAACCAGAAATATACGGACCCTATAGAATTAAGGGGAAAACACACCACTTGTTATCATTAAAATGACTAGGGGTAAAATTATCGCCAGGATGCCAGTCAATGTCTTGCATGAGTAATTTGTCATCAACAACATTATCTCTCTTATGTAAACGAACACCCCAACAAGTACTGTCTCTCTTCATAGGAATTACTTCATAATTCGCAAAAAAGTTTTCTACAGTATATTTCGCAGGTATAATCGCAACTCCAGCGAATTTAGGATTCTTAAATTCAGTAGGGTAAAGAGATTCTTTACCAGCACCGCGAGTGGCAAACTCGAGCATTAGACGAATGCAATCCCCACTCAATTGGTACACAGCTCGCGAGAACTTCGCATGAGAAAGAATTTCATAAAACAAGGGGAGCTCAGGATCATAGAGGGGAATGTGAAGACCATCTTCAAGCTGACCTAGCTAGACTATTATTTGTCCTTGATTGTAGGGATGATCAGAAAATAATTTGGCAGTAAGCTCGGATTTAGGGTTCTGACCGGGAATGCGAGATAGAGTAAAACCTCTGTTTTGAAGTTTCTTTTAGCCTTTTCAAAGGCAATCACATTCTTACGATCGTCTGGAGGAATTTTATAGTATGAGAATGGAGAAGAAAGTAAAAATTTGAAAAGATAAGAATTGAGAAAAGTTACAGTAGCAGGAGCGGAATTCACGGAAAAGCAGTGAAGAAAGTTGCAGAGAAAATAAGGAAGAAAGTAAAAAAGAAGAATATAGAAGAATGAAAAGAGTATATATAGAGAGAAGAATACTCGAGAAGATAAACACATTTAATGCGAAGATTAGACATGAACAGTTGAAATACAGCGATTGAAAAGGACGTGTCGGAAGCTGGATGGAAGAAGGGATACGTGTAGTAAATTTGGCGAAGAATGCAGAATCGTGTCAGAATAAAAGAACATGGAAAGATGAGAAGTTGCGGAATTATGAAGAAATAGGATTCTCATGATCTTATCCTCATCGCAGAGAAGATATAAGAAAAGTCAAGATGTAGGATCAGAATATCGCAGGAGTAACAGTCTTGCGAAGTTAACAACAACACTCTGCGAGTGTCGCAAAATGATTTGAAGAATGACGTAACAGATGACGATTGCAGAAACATGAGGAAAGTGTGATGACCCTGCGATGATTATAATGCTTGAGAAGGTTGATAAATATAACTCTTGTGAGAACATCGCAAGTCAGATCCTAAAACAAAGGACAGATTAGTTGTCATCCACTATGTAATTCCCTATATAAAGAGTTGAACAAGCGTAAGAAGGGAGATGTTTTTCGAGTGTTGAGCAAGTCATTAGGAGAGAGAAAGTCTAGAGCGATTGTTAATTCCTTAGCTTTATTTCCTTTCTATCTTCTAAAATTTGTGAGGTTAATCAATAAAATTTATGTTTGATGATCTAATAATGACTTAATTGAATGAATTCTTGTGAGGGGTGTAGTGTGGGATTTCCTGATACTACACAAGCGGAGTCTCGTTATACTTCTGGTGGAGTTCAATCTTACTCATATATTAGTATTTCTTTCCCTGTTTTTCAATGCCTCTTTCAGTTGACACAAACTAGGTCACCCATCAAATTATGACAAAATATTTCAATTATATAACAAAATATAATGCGGAAAAGAAATAACATAGACATCGGAATTTTGTTAACGAGGAAACCGCAAATGCAGAAAAACCCCGGGACCTAGTCCAGATTAAACATACATTGTATTAAGCCGCTATAGACAGTAGCCTACTCCAAATTAACTTTGGACTGGAATGTAGTTGAACCCCAACCCATATCACACTGATCCAAGGTACAATTATGCT
The DNA here is from genome assembly GCA_023529315.1 of Papaver bracteatum. NCBI lineage: Eukaryota > Viridiplantae > Streptophyta > Magnoliopsida > Ranunculales > Papaveraceae > Papaver > Papaver bracteatum. The sequence continues at coordinate 4,284,628 of JAJJWX010002605.1, read as the reverse complement.
CCTACGCCTATGATCCCAGCAGGATACTGCGCACTTGATTCCTTTAGTTGATCTCACCCACAACCAAGAGTTGCTACGACCCAAAGTCAAATACTTTAATAAACAAATCTGTTTCACACAGAAAAGTCTACAAGATAGATAAATTCATCACCGACGAATAAACCTATAAGTTTTGTTTCGTCTTTTGATAAATCAAGGTGAACATGAACCAATCAATAAAACCATACTTATATTCCTGAAGAACATCTCAGTTTTATCAATCACCTCACAATAGTCTTAATCGACGCATCAATTTTTTTTTTGTGGAATCACAAACGACGAGACGAAGATGTTTGTGATTACTTTTATATCTTGCCTATCGTAGATAGAAATCTCAAGCCAATTATTATAATTGTACTCGTACAATAGAAACAACAAGATCAAATCACACAAATACGATAAAAGTAATATCGGCCTGGCTTCACAATCCTAGTGAAGTCTTTAAGTCGTTAACCTAGTTTTAGAAGATGAAAACCAAAGGTTAAAGGAGAATCGATTCTAGCTTAGCATAACTAGTTTCACACAGAATGTGTGGGGACTAGGTTTCCCAGTTGCTAGAGTTCTCCCTTATATAGTCTTTCAAATCAGGGTTTGCAATCAATGTTAGCTTAGTAACAAAGCATTCAATATTCATCGTTAGATGAAAACCTGATTAGATTCAAGATAATATTTATCAACCATTAGATCAAAAACTTAGCTTGTCATACACACATGTACTAGACGATTTTAGGTTCATGTAACCGTACCCAAACTTGTATATTAGTTGGTTCAACACTAGTTAACCAAAAGGTTAGCCAAATGATAACTTTCATATCAACCATATTCTTTTTCACTATAACTAGTCCAAATGACTCAAATGAACTAGTTAGAGAGTTGTTCAATTTCTTAGATCTTTATGTACTACACAAGACACAATTAAAGAAAAAATGATGTGATTCACTCGAATCGATTCATGAACTTTAAAGCCACGGTTTGCAATAACATTCCTTAGTTTATTATGATAAGTTCACAAACATCGTTTTTAGACTTAACCTACTCAAGTTCGCGGACTTAAGTTCCCGGACGGAGTTCACAAACTCCAGAAGAAATTCTCAGATTCGAGAACTACGCAGTTCACGGACTGGGTTCGCAGACTGAGCTTGTATGTTGAGTTCGCGGACTGAGCTCACGCACTACTCCGGTTTCACTTGATCAACAAAGTTCGCAAACTTCGGTTCAAGCAATAAGGTATTATACATATATGTGTTACCACAACAATGATTATATCCTCTAATGGTTATATTGTCTAAACTCTCATTTCAATCATTGAAACATTCTCATAGGGTGTTATATAGTTGTTATTCACAAACTATTTTTCGTCAGAGTGATTTCCAAAATGATTGAAACATAACATGACTTTCGTTACTAGGTAAAGATGAACTTGGCTAAAGTGAAAGCTTTACCAACACATATTTCGAGAAATAGATAAGCGAGATATACTCATCTCGAAATATCACATGTGCATAATCTTAGTCTATATAGTAATACGACTTTTTTATCAAGATAGGAGATAGAGTAGATATACTTTTAAGTGATAGATAAGTTCAAGTCTCCACATACCTTTTAGTCGATGAAGATCCACTGGTTGCTTGAGTAGTCTTTCGTCTTGTATGATGATCGCCATGGAGTTCTTGAGCTCAACTACACTTTCTATCCTAGTCCAAGACCTTAGATATAGTAGACTAGAAATCAAGACTTTAAAGTTTTGATCACTAACATTGACAAACATGCTTGAGATAGCAACGTATGCGAGTTCGACCGAGCAATGCTCTAACAATCTCCCCCTTTGTCAATTTTAGTGGAAAAACTATTAATACATATGAAATACAAAAAATATATAAATAAACTTTGTAGCTCCTATTCCACGTGTCTAATCTTCAACATTACTCGAAATCTTCGTCACTTCCAAGTAGTCCAATGATCCCAAAGGTTGTAAGTTTAGCATCATCGTTGTTGAAAATCCGTAGCTATAATAATTAGAAAAACAGTGGTTCTCAATCATTGTTATACAATGTCATAGTATTATTACACAGCGTCAAAGTCAAATTGCATCACAACTTTAACAACAATACTACCCCTTACATAATGATCCAAAAACCATATGTATTTGTAGTATGAACTACATATTAGTTCTCCCCGTTTTTGTCAATAAAATTGGCAAAGGTACAAGAATGGGATCCTAATGAAATTTCCGTAAGAGACATTTCATAACCAAAGGAAAATATATATCATATTGTTTAGATGCAATCATAATGCATAGGCTAAATGCATTCATCAAGGAGTTTATAAAGATACAAGATAACCCCTATAATATTCCACAGCCGTACTCCCTCAAAGATTTGGCAATTAAGCACAAGTTCAAAAGAACTCTCCCCCATAAAATGTCATTCCCAAGGGAACAATAAGAGCGACCTTAATTTCAAAAGAAAAGAAGGATTTTGAACAAAAAACACTACAGATAACCAACCTATGTGAATCAAACACAAACATGGCGTAAACCTACTGGAGTTCCAACTCGATTGCCCAAAAGATCAAGATAAGCACATGGGCAAGAGTTACGAAAATAGTTAATGAACTGAAACAACACCAATAGACTGCCGTAAGTGCTGAAAAGTGGCAGTGTCTAATGGTATGGTGAGAATGTCAGCCAATTGTTGTTCGGAAGGCACAAATTCCATATTTATGATACCATTCTCATAAAGATCTCGAATAAAATAGTACCTTATGTCAATATGCTTCGTTCTTGAGTGCTCAACGAGATTTTCAGTGATTCGAATTGCACTAGAGTTATCACAAAAGATATTTATTATTCCAGTATCAACTCCATAGTTATCCAGCATTTGTTTCATCCATAGAAGTTGAGTACAACATGACCCAGCAGCAATATACTCTGCTTCGCATGTAGGCAGGGATTGTGAATTTTGTTTTTTACTGTGCCAAGCAACAAGATTCAATCCTACATAGTAGAAACCCCTCGATGTACTTTTTATGTCTTCTACACATCCTACCCAATCAACATCAGAATAAGCAGAAAGGTCAGTGTTAGTATCAAAAGTATAGGATAGACCATACCCGACAGTGTGATTGACATATCGTATGATCCTTTTTGTAGCTGTAAGATGAGATTCCTTTGGATCAGCCTGAAATCTAGCACAACAACTAACACTAAAATAAATATCAGGTCTAGTAGCTGTTAGATATAAAAGGCTTCCAATAAAAGATCGATAAATTTTTTGATATACTTTTACTCCTTTATCATCTTTATGTAGTTTACCAGTAGTAGGCATAGGTGTCAATTTTGGAGAAGACTTATCCAAGTCGAATCTTGTCACAAGATCCCTTGCATACTTCTATTGGGATAAGTAAATTCCATCCTTATGTTGTTGAATTTGTAATCCTATAAAGAATTTCAATTCACCAACATTGCTCATTTAAAATTCTCTAGCAAGTGAAAATTGAGAATCCTTTGCTAGCTTCTCGAAAGTTGATCCATAGATGATAACATCTACATATACTTGAGAAATGACAACATTTTTACCACTCCATTTGGTAAACAAGGTCTTATCAGCTCCACCTCTTGAAAAACCTTTCCTAATAAGAGAAGTGGTAAGTTTTTCAAACCAGGCTCTAGGTGCCTGTTTTCACCCATATAAATCCCTTTTGAGTTTGAGAACATGATCTGGAAAATCACGGTTTTCAAACCCTTTTGGTTGATCGACATAGACTTCTTCTTTTAAAATCCCGTTTAGAAACGCAGATTTTATATCCATCTGGAAAAGTTTAACTTTGAGGAAACAAGCATGAGCTAATAAGAGTCTAATGGACTTAAGGCGTGCCACATGTGAAAAGGTTTCATCAAAATCGATACCTTAAATTTGTGAATATCCTTGAGCGACAAGTCTGGATTTATTTCTAACAATTGTGCCAAATTCATCAGACTTGTTCTTAAATATCCATTTGGTACCAACAATATTAACATTGGAGGGACAAGGTATGAGTTCCCATACGTCTTTCCTTTGAAATTTATTTAACTCTTTATGCATAGCGTTCACCCAAGCGGGATTGCTAAGAGCTTTATCAATATTTCTTGGTTCTACCAGAGACAAATAACAACCAAAATTACAAATATTTTGAAGTTTTCCTCTTTTTATAGCTGTAGAATATCTTCCTCCAATAATACTGTTTGGATCATGATTCCTTTGAACCTAGAGGTGTCATGGAGGGACACGTTCTTGTTCTTCAGGAGCAGCTTGATCAGAGTTCTTCTCCTCATCACTATAAATATCAGGATCAGTAAAAGTTGGGATAACTTCAACCGATTCAGGTATTTCTTTGACTTTCTCAATTGTCTCTAACAGAGGCAATTCAACAGGAGAATCGTCATGATGAAAATTACTAATATCATCGATAATAACATTAGCAGATTCCATCATGACTTGGGTTCTGAGATTGAACACTCAGAAACCACGACTATCAGAAGCATAGCCAAGGAAGATACCTTCATCACTTTTGGTGTCAAATTTTCCTCTTTGTTCTCGATCTTTTAGAATGTAGCACTTACTACCAAACACTCTAAGATATTGCAAGTTGGGTTTTCTACCGTACCACAACTCATAAGGAGTGTTGAGGGTTTTAGATTGTAAGTAAACACGGTTGATCAAATAGCATGTTGTGAAGACAGCTTCTCCCCAAAACCTTAATTGTAAGTTTTTGTTGTGGAGCATTACCCTGGCCATTTCCTGAATAATTCTGTTCTTTCTCTCTGCAACTCCACTAGCTTGAGGAGTAATAGGTGGAGAATATTGTTTGAATAATTCCCAGTTCGTCACAAAATTGAAACACCTTAGTTTCCTTGAATTCAGTTCCACGGTCACTTCTAATTTTATTTAGTTTTCGACCTTGTTCATTCTGGATCCTATTAACAATAATCTTGAATTCTCAAAGAGTTTCATTCTTATGAGATATGAATGCCAACCAAGTGAATCTGGTGTAATCATCTACCATAACCAAAGCATACTTCTTACCAGCAACCGTAGGTTGTTGAATTGGTTCGAAGAGATCCATATGAATTAAATCAAGTGGAGCTTTAGTGAGAATATCTCGAGATGATTTATGGTGAAATTTTGTTTGTTTACCCTTTTGACAGGCACCACATACACCTTCAATCTTTGCATTGATTTTGGGAACGCGTATTATAAGTTCTTTGTTAATGATTGTAGTTAGAAGGCGATAATTGATGTGACCAAAACGCTCATGCCAAAGATATGTAGATTCCTCCTTGGTCAAATTGCAATAATTGCTGAACTGAGTATCAAGAAGATAACAGTTATTTTTACCACGAGTTCCTTGAAAAATTACTTTCCCAGTTTTGTCTACAATGTTATATCCATTTGCATTGAAGATAACTCGATGGCCTTTGTCACAAATTTGACTAACAGAAAGAAGATTTGCAGTCATACCTTTTACGTAGACTACATCATGGATTTCAAGTACGCCAGGTAGTTTGATCGTTCCCTTCTTGCTTATGTAGAAACATCTCCTATCTCTGAATGTTACTGGTTCACCTTCATAGTCGTCTGAAGAAACAAACCAAGTGAGGTCACCGTTCATATGTCTGCTACATCTACTATCGAGAAACCATTGAAAGGGTGATGTTGATTTTAAAGCAAAAGCTCCCATACTATTTGTACTATTCTGTTTGGAATTTCCAAATAGTTTAGTATGTCTTTTTAGAGACGTAAATAGTTATTTAGTTCTCTCATGAAGATTACTTGCAACTCTTAATCTCTTTTGAAAAGATACATAATTATGTTGAGTGTGATTCTAGGAATCACAAAACAAACATGGACCAACATATTTTAGTTTCGCAGAACAGTTCCGAGTCATATCAGTTTTGACAACATTTAATCGTTGTTTATCAGCTGATGTGTGACTTTTCTTTAGAGAGAAACTACTGAGATCTCTCATATCCTTAAAGGAATTTATGATTGGTTTCAAATCCTTGAGAATTGTAATTTATGCAATAAGATCATAGTTGATCCGGATTCGTTCATCCAACCTTTCCTGGAGAATAGCCAGTTTATCAGAACTTTTTCTACGTTTGGTTTTTAACCCTGGTGAAGCATTATAAGAGACTTTGTCGTCCATAGAGTTAGTTCGCTACAAACACAGACTTGTAAGGTCTTAAAAATGTTTGCTTGCTATGATACAAATTGAAAAAGCGGGGGTCTAACAACCACACCCAATATTTCGATTAGCAATTTTTATGGACAACTCCGAGTTACTTTCTAGAGAATCAACTAGACAGTCAGACTCAATCAATAGAAAATATCTAAAGGAGTTTATTATCTCTATCTCTCAATTTGATTTACCCAAGCAAATACAATCTGCGAGTCTTAATCAAAGAGAGATAACTTGGATGGTACCAAAGACCAATATCCAAGTGTAAATCAATTTAAATCAACAACCAATAAGGTCGGATATTCTAATTGATTGAACAACGCACAACCTGTATTATTTCAATTATATAACAAAATATAACGCAGAAAAGAAATAACACAGACACCAGAATTTTGTTAACGAGGAAACTGCAAATGCAGAAAACCCCGGGACCTAGTCCAGATTAAACATACACTGTATTAAGCCGCTATAGACACTAGCCTACTCCAAATTAACTTCGATCTGGACTGTAGTTGAACCCCAACCAATCTCACACTGATCCAAGGTACAGTTATGCTCATACGCCTCTGATCCCAGCAGGATACTGCGCACTTGATTCCCCTAGTTGATATCACCCACAAACAAGAGTTACTACGATCCAAAGTCTAAGACTTTAATAAGCAAATCTGCCTCACACAGAAAAGTCTACAAGATAGATAAATTCGTCTCCCACGAATAAACCTATGAGTTTTGTTCCGTCTTTTGATAAATCAAGGTGAACATGAACCAATCAATAAAACCAGACTTATATTCCCGAAGAACAACTCAGTTTTATCAATCACCTCACAATAGTCTTAATCGACGCAGCGAAAAAAGATATTGTGGTGTTGATGGTGGATTTTCATTTAAGGTTAAAATTGTAAAAGCCAAAAATTATGCGCTAACATCTTGTAAAAGATAAGGCCATTAATAAGTGATGGATACTAATTCACTTTACTAATTCACCTAGAATGGAGCATGTGGCAACAATCCTATTCTGTGAATAAAATACACAAAATTCATCCAGGTTGGAGCATGTACCAACAATCCCATATACCCTGTGAATTTACAGCATTATTAATTAATGCGCAACCAGCCTTGTATTTCCTGTACTCATTATCAGTGTGGCATGACGATTGAGTGTTGCTCTCAGCAGAGCAACACAAATCTCCAAGCATTATAATGAAACATGTATGAAATACCCGTACAGGATGCAACTCTCGGTGTGTTATACTAGCCCGATTGGGCCACTCTCGATGTGTTATACTAGCCCGATTGAGCATCCGGACTGACCGTATCAGTCTGGATATGATCAAGACCATCCAATTCCACCAGCATGATTAGATGGCCCAGATCGATTCCATAACCCCCAAGCAGGTATAAAATATCCGCTGCCGAACCAATGCGGGACCCACATGGTCGGCCTCCCCAAAAGATTGGCCTAGCTTGCCAGAACGTCCAAACCATAGCAGTATGGACGCAAAACACTAAATTAGGGTTTGCGACACATTACATGTGTTGCAAAACAGTCTCAACCATCCATCTTCGCAGGTATAGATGGAGGGTGTAGATGTAGATTCAGAGGGCCCAGAGCATGCCAAAAAAACCACCGTGTGACCACCTGCATACCTGACTCATCAGTCAGGACCGACTATAGTTGGTCACCTCGATTCGCATGCCCAAAATCGGGTGTGACACACGACCGGCAATACCCTAACTAGGGTTTGTCTAGCGATCACGAACGTCCATCTTCTCCTGAGCGGATGGAGGGTCCCGGAATAGGCTAAGCAGGTCTGGTAAGAATCAACACGAACACTACGGGCCCACCTATCTCTACACCCAACCGTCTAAGACCGAATTTGTCTTGATTTGTGCGCCCAAAACAAGTGTGGTCACACCTCCCAAGCTGCAAACTAATATTGACCACTCGATTTCGCCATACAAATTGAGTGGCTTAGATCATGTTTCTATGGGATGTCAGGGTATGGACATAAACTCCAGCCTACCACTTACACGCTGGGTTAATTGGCCAGGAACGACCAAGCCTGATCGTCTTGGAACACGCGCCCGAAGATGGCATGATGTGCGGATTTTGCGGCACCAGTTTTCTGTCGCAAATTGATCTCGACCACTCAACTTCACCGGAAGAATTGAGTGGCTCAGATCACACTTTCATGAGACAATGAGGTATGGGCGTCTACACCGCCATGCTGTCTACATGCATGCATGATCGGCCTAGCCAAAATTGTGTCCTAATCTTGGATTTGATCAAGCTGAAAAGTGATGCTTGCGCACCTTTTCATAAACCCTAATTCCATCAACTGTCGCAGATGAGTGTCTCAAAGATCATCTCGCCCGTCCAACTTCACCGGCTTGGCTATATAGCCATGGTCATGAGTTAATTGGTCAGTGCGGAGTCATGGTGATCACCATATGTCACTATACGACACCATGTGATCGGCCAAGGGAGGACTTTCTTATGCAACCTCCAAACCATCACGTGAAGTCAGCCGGACATGAGGTTATTTTGAGACGCTCAAACAGCGATGCTTCATATGTGCTGAATATACTCGATGCGGTACTTGCATAGTATACACACGATGCTTCACAAGTATCAACTTCCTAAATAACATAATTATTTAGTCTAACATTTCATGCTACTTTACGTGGGTCCCACGATCTATGCGCTCAAGACATCAATCGTGTCACAAACTGGGGATACATATTGGTATTGATCTGGAGGTTTACGGCGTGCAGCGCACAATGCGCCATCATAAGAACGTGTCAAGAAGTCATGGACAGTTAGTGATGATGGGAGAAGTGGGCAAGACTGGTCGTGTGACACCAACACACTACTTCACTACTCCATCACTCCACTTTCTCCACTTCCCATGAGATACGAGGGTTAGTCTTAAAAACTTGTATAAATAGGTTCTCCGCCCAATTTTCAAAACAAGGAACAAGACAACAGAGGAAAGTATTGATACAATCGTATTCAAACACTGGAACTGATAGCTTACATCCTGCAAGCCAGTTCAGGTTTCTGATACAAGTCATACATAGCCAACACCTTCACAATCTCAACACCTTCTTTGCTTCCCTCCCTAAGATCAACCCCATCTCCTTCACTTTGTGACCAAAACAAGTTTGGAACGACCATTTCTTGGTTTAGGCCATACTTGCACAGATTGATCTCTCGAATCTAAAAGCACTCACCACGCAGTGCATTTGTTTAAGGTTTAGATTCATTCCTCATCCACACACCCTAAATTACCAAAACCGGCAGGAATAGTTTTCACCCATAAACAATTGGCGACCACAGTGGGAGGTTAACCTCTCGGTTGTAAAGTCAATTTGTTAGAAATCCGATTCAATTTTATCAATTTTAAAAAGGGTAGATCTTAGAACCAATTCAATCAAAAATTCATTTTAGGATGGAGAAACTCAGGTCTGGATCAGTAATCAATTCTAATAGAGCTAGTGTGGACAATACTCCCAGTGCCTATGTACATGTCAGTGGAGCCGCCGTGGTCAATACATCTCGTGGAGCCGTCACTTCTATCACCAACGCTAGAGGAGCAGGAGATATTCCAGTAGGTATAATGCCTCCCATCGCCAGGGCCAAAGCAGCCACGAATACCTGCATCTCCTCAAGTGTAACGCCTCCGGTGGTCACCAGAGCAACAACTTTCACTCCTTCATCAGGACGAGGAGCCGGAGGGACGAGAGGAGGACCACCACCCATTACCATTGCATACTTGATGGTGAAGCAGGAAGTTCTGGATAAGACTCAAGCGGATATGGATGCAAATCATAAAGAGGTACTCACTTTTCTTAAGACATGAACTGATCGATTTCCACAAGAACCGCGACATCCCCTGGAGCCAACAAGGAATGCACTCAACGCACCCGGAGAAGGTACGGAGCGGACCTATATGAACCTGATCAAAGAAGCGACATTAGATATGAACGGTCCTATCATGGATATTCCTACATTGGGGACTGATCCTCACAACGATCCTTCTCAAGTCAATAGTCTCACTATGAGCCAGAGGCCGGTGGATCAGGAAGCGGTTTCTCTAGTGGAAAGTTTATGCGAATTTTTACACCTCTCGAAGAATCAGCGGGCATAGACGTTTTTCTATAATCAACTAGAAAAAGGTCACAACCGGGCCCTAGATGTTATGACACGCATCAAGGATTCAGAGTTCAAGAGGGCCCTCATCGACACAGGAGCGTATTCGAATGTGATTACTCTCAAGACTCTCAGGACGGCTAAGGTTCGCTTAGGCAAGATCTTATGGCATCATACCACAATGGCATACTTTGAAGGAAATCATATCAGTACATACGGGATATCCCCTTCAACCTACCACCAATGCCTACAGACTAATATGAATAAAGAAGTCATTCGTATTCCTGCAACATTGTCTCCTTACGCACAAATATGCGGAATGGAACTGTTCAAATAGGGGGTTGCTCCGCGGGAAGGATCAGACAAAGTCCATTGTACCCCACTCCCCACGTGTGCGTCAATCTAAGAGGAAGACCGACTTGCATCATCGAAGTCTAGGCCACATGATGTATCCTTGCTGACAAGACGTCTCAATTTTTCTCTCCGCCCAACGGAATGCTACAACAACGACGAGCCACAAGAAAAAGTGCTAGATGCTACACGATAGCTACAAGATGGTACCAACTCCACAACCGATAAGCTCGACGATGAGGAATCTCCTAGGCCTATCTCCATCAGCTCGACCCTGTGTAAGCATTCATACAATCTCCGATCCAAACCGGTCAAACAATCTTCGAGGTAATTTAGGCGAGAGATCAGGTGTTGCATGGATTCCAGAGACTTGAACGAATGCTGACCTAAGGAATACTTTCCTCTGCCTAACATCGACATGTTAGTAGACGCCACCAACGGACATGGAATGTTCTCCTTCATGGATGGTTACAACGTTTATAATCGGATAAGGATGTATGATCATGACGCAAGTAAGATAACCTTTCGAACTCCTCTTGGAAATTTTTACTATACTATTATGCCTTTTGGTTTAAAGAATGCCGGTTCCACGTATCAACGCGCTATGATAACAATCTTCCACGACATGATACATAAGAAAGTCGAAGACTACGTGGATGATATAGTAGTCAAATCCAAGACTCAAGCTATCCTCACAATGCCTCTTCCGTGAACCGTGAAGGAGCTCCAAAACTTCATGGGAAAGGTGAAATTTTGCTTCATTCACCCCTTGTGAAATAAAGGATAAAGTTTCGCCTGGACCGCACTACAACAGGAAGCGTTTCGGAGGATTCAACGAATATTTTCATCTCTGAATCATAACAAGAGATTCGCATATTATGTCAGCCTAGACAAGAGTGAGCATAAGACATCTTCAGATCCACTGAAGTCGACACCTCAAGGGAGCATCCTCAAGAAGATAACGATGTCCGCGCGTCATATTTATCAAGATCCGGGAGAATCACTCTATCAGACGATGGTGCATGTCTATCGTGCTATATTGGAGAATATGCATTTTTGTTTATCCCCTGGACTTCGTGAAGCTGTTGAACGCTCATCTACAACAACATCTGCCCTGATAGAAAGAACCAGTTTCACTGAATCAGCAAGAGGAAAGTCACCGAGATACGACATCTTGCGCGTCCAACATCGCCAACTCCAACTCCGGTACCATATGCACGACTGCCATAATGGTGAAACAATGTCCAACATATCCAAAATCTCTGGATACTCATGGGTAGGGGACTGTCTCCCTCTTTTCTATTTCATGAAGAAACGTCAACTATCACGCCCCTCTCTGCCAGTCTCTTCTGATCACAGCTGCTTCCAAGAACTGTTGTTGCTCGTCGATTGATACCATCCAGAGCTTTACCATATCAACAACCATTACGTACAAAATTCCCATCGGGCATACAAGATAGAGCCACGTAGACCACGCTTTGGGATTGAGGCTCAGCATGCAATTCCTTCACCGTCAGTCAAGGACTTCTTCAACACGAGAAAGATGGTCAGTTAAGAAGCATGGAATTCGCAAGGGTAAATCGAACTGAAGAGGAAGCCACTTCAACGATCCCTCTAGTAGAAGATGCTTCAATGGTTTATTCAAGAGCTTCCTCAATGCTCTCTCCGAGACCCACATTCACTTCAGAATCCTGCTTTAATACTCTCTCCAGGATCCACCTCAACGTTCGCACCAGAAGCCACTTGAATATCCTATCGATTTATTTCAACACTTAAGTTACATCAATAATCTGCGCTCTGGTTAAGTTATCTTTGATGTACTCATTGCTCAACATACGTCTCATCCATCCTTCATAAGGGCCCATAGGAGCATAATAAACCTTGAAGTCGATAGAGAAGGGTTATCCTGTGGAACTGATATTTTCATATAGTTGAAAGGGCGCGGTGAACAACTCATCATTAATGTTAGGCATATCTTTGAAGATGTCAACACCCTCCTGACTTGGCACCAGCATTATCCCCAGAAGACATCTTAACAAGAGTTCTTTTCTCCATTCTAAAATAAAAGATAAGAGTCAGTACTTGTATAAAAATGCGTGAGATGTGTATTCACACATGGCAGAACACACATTCACGTTGGAGTACACAAGGCTGGTATTAAATCACAAGTCCGGTGTTGATCAAGTCACAAGTCCAGTGTTGATCAAGTCACAAGTCCGGTATTGCTCAAGTTTCAAGTCCAGTGTTGATCAAGTCACAAGTTCGGTGTTGATCAAGTCACAAGTCCGGTGTTGATCAAGTCACAAGTCCTGTATTGCTCAAGTTTCAAGTTCGGTGTTGATCAAGTCACAAGTCAGGTATTGCTCAAGTTTCAAGTCTGGTATTGATCAAAGTCACAAGGCTGGTACTCGAATAAAATAGGCGCACGGAGCATGGCCGGTTTTCAGTCGAAACACAGGGTCGACGTACAGTCAGGCACGCGGCGGGTCCCACTTGATACCAGTGGTCTAAGAAGGCACAACCGGCATCAAGCAAATCAGGAACGTGGCCCGCAGTGGACCCACGTTTAACCTAAGCAGGCACATCAAGCCCACGTTTGATCAAGCAGGCGCAGCTGCCCCACGAATAAAACAGGCGTAATAGTCCATCGAAGCAGGCAAGAACGACATCATGCTAGGGGAACACTCACCTGGAAGCCTCTTGAACGTGACATGCTCCAAGGACAGGATGACCCATCTCTCCTGGTAACATCTAACTTTGTCTCATAAGCTTTGTCTTTAACTGTCACCATCTCATGCCCACCTCACAATAGTGTAACCATTATGTGCTAGGCAGGGGACTTAATGTTGATGGTGGATTTTCATTTAAGGTTAAAATTGTAAAAGCCAAAAATTATGCGCTAACATCTTGTAAAAGATAAGGCCATTAATAAGTGATGGATACTCCTTCACTTTACTAATTCACCTAGAATGGAGCATGTGGCAACAATCCCATTCTGTGAATAAAATATACGAAATTCATCCAGGTTGGAGCATGTAGCAACAATCCCATAAACCCTGTGAATTTACAGCATTATTAATTAATACGCAACCAACCTTGTATTTCATGTACTCGTTATCAGTGCGGCATGCCGACTGAGTGTTGCTCTCAGCAGAGCAACACAAATCTCCAAGCATTATAATGAAACATGTACGAAATACCCGTACAGGCTGCAACTCTCGGTGTGTTATACTAGGCCAATTGAGCCACTCTCGGTGTGTTATACTAGCCCGATTGAGCATCCGGACTGTCCGTATCAGTCTGGATATGATCACGACCATCCAATTCCACCAGCATGATTGGATGGCCAAGATCAATTCCATAACCCCCAAGCAGGTATGGAATATCAGCTGCCGAACCAATGCGGGCCCCGCATGGTCGGCCTCCCCAAAAGATTGGCCTAGCTTGCCAAAACGTCCAAACCATAGCAGTATGGATGCAAAATCCTAAATTAGGGTTTCCGGCACATTACATGAGTCGCAAAACAGTCTCAACCATCCATCTTTGCAGGTATAGAAGGAGGGTGTAGATGTAGATTCAGAGGGCCCAGAGCATGCCAAAACAACCACCGTGTGACCACCTGCATACCTGACTGATCGGTCAGGACCGACTATAGTTGGTCACCTCGATTCACACACCCAAAACCGGGTGTGACACAAGACCGGCAATACCCTAACTAGGGTTTGTCTAGCGATCACGAACGTCCATCTTCTCCTGAGCGGATGGAGGGTCCCGGAATAGGCTAAGCAGGTCTGGTAAGTATCAACACGATCACTGCGGGCCCACCTATCTCCACACCCAACCATCCAAGACCGAACTTGGCTATATGTCTCGATTCGTGTGCCCAAAACAAGTGTGGTCGCACCTCCCAAGCTGCAAACTAATCTTGACCACTCGATTTCGCCAGAAAAATTGAGTGGCTTAGATCATGTTTCTATGGGATGTCAGGGTATGGACGTAAACTCTAGCCTACCACCTACACGCTGGGTCAATCGTCCAGGACCGACCAAGCCTAGTCATCTTGGAACGCGTGACCAAAGATAGCATGATGTGCGGCTTTTGCGACACCAGTTTTTTGTCGCAAATTGATCTCGACCACTCAACTTCGCCGGACGAATTGAGTGACTTAGATCACACTTTCATGAGACAATGAGGTATGGGCATCTACATCGTCATGCCATCTACACGCATGCTCGATAGGCCTAGCCAAAATTGTGTCCCAAGCTTGGATTCGATCAAGCTGAAAAGTGATGCTTGCGCACCTTTTCATAAACCCTAATTTTATCAACGGTCGCAGATGAGTGTCTCAAAGATCATCTCGCCCGTCCAACTTCACCAACTTGGCTATACAGCCCTGGTCATGAGTTAATTGGTCAGTGCGGAGTCATGGTAATCACCATATGTCACTCTACCACACCATGTGGTCGGCCAAGGGAGGACTTGGTTGCGCATCCTCTAAACCATCACGTGAAGTCAGCCGTACATGAGGTTATTTTGAGACGCTCAAACTGCGATGCTTCATACGTGCTGAATATACTCGATGCGGTACTTGCATATTATATACATGATGCTTCACAAGTATCAACTTCCTAAATAACATAATTATTTAGTCTATCATTACATGCTACTTTCTATGGGTCGCACGATCCATGCGCTCAAGACATCAATCGTGTCACTGCTAGGTGTAGAATACACCGTATTTACTATATAGATTTTATGATTTCTTTGCTATTTTTTCTTGTAAATTATGTATTTTATGCGTGTTTTTGAGTTATTAGGTACTCGGGAGACATACAGAGCAAAAAGGGGAAAAAAACCATCTCAGGGCTGATATTTGGAGACTAGCCGTGGATGAGGGATGACCAGCCAAAAATTCAAGAAGAACACTAGAAGGAAGGCATCAGTTTTACCCAGGGATTCCCTTGTCGGTCCTAGGGATATAGTCCCAATACCCAAACCGAGAGAAACATTTTTTTCTTATCCCTAATCATTTTATCACCTGAAATTAAGAATGAAAGTAATGGAGGCGCAGCCATGGTCCGTAATTACAAGGTTCAAGATACCATTTCGAGATCAATACAAAGAATGTCCAGTTAGGATGAACTGCAACGAGAGTTCTACGGTTTTGGGGAAGTTTATGTCGAGAAACTCGATAAAGAAAGATGAGCTCTGCAGCAAAGATGATTAGTAAGGATTCTCTGAATTCAGGAAGGTTTAGAAGAATGGGTTTGATTCGATTGATCTTGGCAGCAAACTTGATGAGTTGAAGGGTTTTGAATGAAGTTTTCTTGGCAACAAGTCAGGGAAGAATACGAGTGGCTTCTATTGACATTTGATGATGAACGAAGAGGATTCAGAGCTGTTTTTCTATCTGTGAATGATTTAGAAATGTGTGGTTGCTGTGATTCAATTACTGATATAGGGAGGGAGATAAAATGATCTGATAAACCAAGAGAGAGTTCATGTCTGCAACACCAGTGTCTGTCATGAAAACTGTTTGCCAAAAGGCCTGACTGATCAATTTTACAACCAAGTCTTTGCCACTGGCGAACTATGGTTCAAGGGCCGACAGGGGTTACTGATAGCAGCCAGGGGCTCGAGTTGACTGTGTACTGGGAATGATGGTGACGATGGAATATAACAGTGATGCTTGATGGAGCTCGACAGTTCAGGGAAGGTGTGCTGTAGCTGTGGTTTGGTATAGCAGCGGACATTGGCAGTTAAAATGGTGGAAGACTGAGATGATGGTTGAGGTGCATGGATGGATTGAATGAAGGAGTAAATGCTTTGCAGGTGATGGGTTTCATGTTATAATGATGTTATGGATTCAAATAGTTAGTAGAGGAAATGATTACAGGGATTTGGCATGAGGCAGTGGTGTTGAGCAGAATAAGAAGAATGGCTTTGTTGTGAACTGAGTTTGCAGGTGGAAGTTTGTCGATGGTCATTGGCTGCAATGGACTGAGAATAGATACTCTGAAGTCCAAAGAAAATAAAAATGGAGAAGGTGTCGATGTGGTTAATGGTGGACTGGTGATGTTGGAAGCGATGTGTGATTGACGATAGAGCTCGAGTTGATTGTTGTACAGGGAACATAGTAGTGGAGAATAATGAGGAGTTACAGCTGCTGAGATTACAGAAAGAAGCTACAAATGGTGTTTGAATTGAGTTCATGTGCAATGGACTGTGTGTGTGTTATGCGAAAATGCAGGTGCTGCGGATATGGTCTGATACAAGTTGGTAAGGAACTGAAGTTCCAGATTCCAGTAAGCAGTGAAGGCATTGGTAGTGATGCTGAGAAGCTTTAGCTGTGATGAAGAGGATAATGGTGTTGAGACTGAGGAGATGGAGTTAGAAAAGATGGTTGATTTATAAGTGATTGTGGCAATGCAACTGGTGTAAGTGGAGTTGCTGCGCATGAACTGAGATGGTGTTGATGCCACAAGAATCAGATATTGGCAGAGACAGAAATGTGTTTGCAGGTGCAAGAACAGATGCAACTGGAGTTGGTTGGTTATGGTTGTTACAGGGAATGATTTGGCATGGAAAGCAGAGAAGGAAGTGGTATCGAGGCTCAGAAGTTTCAGTTACATGGGTTACTGCCCTGGGGGTGTTTTTGTGCTTGAATGGATTCAGCAAGAGCATAAGTGTAAGCCTGGGCGGGTCAGAGTACGGTGAGTTGACTCTCCGATCCAGTAGTTAACTCAGATGGACTTGGACCTGTTGGGCTTGACTTATGGGTAGTTTCAGAGACTGATTTTGAGCGTGAGCTTGGGTGACCCAGTTTTGGAAGTGGGAGAAATACAGTAAGTATATAAAAGGAGGGTTATCTTTGATCATATCTTATCTTCTATTTTGGTGCTTAGGGTTTAGATATGGAAACCCTTCTCTTTATCCTTGTTATGAACTCCATGAGCATGAGCTAATTTTATTATTGGTGATGGATTGATTTGATTTCACATAACATGTTTCTTGTTCAATAAATTAGTTTTGTCTCATATTATCGTTTATGATTCACCATTAATATTGTTGCATGATTGAATGTTAGTTTTGTCAAGTTGCAAATTGGTAGAACTCACATGCATATCTTTTGCTAGATTAGGGTTATTATACGCAAAAGTGATAATTCCTGATTGCAAGTAGCACAAATATGGTTATTGCTTGTAGTGATATATCCTAGTAACCATATGTGAACCATAACCTTTGTTAAATCGGATTAGTGCTTTTACACGTTCGATTGCTTTGATTGGCCTTATTTCATAGAACTTAATGCATCTAGGGAATTAAACTTTATTAGTGATTTTACACGTTAGGTTGTTCTCTTAGATAGAATTCATATTCGCATCTTTTAATGTGATTGTTGATGAAAAGAGGAAATTAGCGGGATATTCTTGCGATCAAGGTTTTCTAGGGCCATTGATAAATAGAGATTAAATATCAATTCTACTAATTGTTAAAAAGCATGTTTGTGAATGAAGATGAATCCTTAACCAATATCTTTTCTACTTGATATATTTGTTTATTTGCTTTTATATTTGTTTTAGTTTTAAAAATCAGAAAAATCCCCCTTGTTACTTTTAGGAAACCGAAACATATTGACAACGAAAGCCTCTCTGTGGATATAAACTCTTTCTTATCACTACTACATTTATTTTAGTTAAGTAAGAAAGTGAAATTATATTTGTGTCGGCTGACAACCGATCAGACACAAACTGGGGGATACATATTGGGGTATTGGTATGGCGGTTTACGGCGTGCAGTGCACAATGCGCCATCACAAGAACCTTTCAGGAAGTCATGGGCATTTAGTGATGATGGGAGAAGTGGGCAAGACTGGTCATGTGACACCAACACACTACTTCACTACTCCATCACTCCACTTTCTCCACTTCCCATGAGATACGAGGGTTAGGCTAAAAGACTTGTATAAATAGGTTCTCCGCCTTATTTTTCAAGATAAGGAACAAGACAAGACAACAGAGGCAAGTGTTGATACAATCGTATTCAAACACCGGAACTGATAGCTTACATAATGCAAGCCAGTTCAGATTTCTGATACAAGTCATACATAGCCAACACCTTCACAATCTCAACACCTTCTATGCTTCCCTCCCTAATATCAACTCCATCTCCTTCACTTTGAGACCGAAACAAGTCTGGAACGGCCATTTCTTGGTTTAGGTCGGACTTGCACAGATTGATCTCTCGAATCTACAAGCACTCACCGCGCAGTGCATTTGTTTAAGGTTTAGATTCATTCCTCATCCACACACCCCAAATTACCAAAACCGGCAGGAATAGTTTTCACCCATAAACATGTGTAATCACAAATGATGAGACAGAGATGTTTGTGATTAATTTTATATCTTGCCTATCAGAGATAGAAATCTCAAGCCAATTATTACAATTGTACTCGAACAATAGAAACAACAAGATTAGATCACACAACTACGATAAAAGTAGTATCGGTCTGGCTTCACAATCCCAATGAAGTCTTTAAGTCGTTAACCTGGTTTTAGAAGAAGAAAACCAAAGGTTAAAGGAGAATCGACTCTAGCTTAGCACAACTAGTATCACATAGAATAAGTGGGGATTAGGTTTCCAAGTTGCTAGAGTTCTCCCTTATATAGTCTTTCAAATCATGGTTTGCAATCAATGTTAGCTTAGTAACAAAGCATTCAATATTCACCGTTAGATGAAAACCTGATTAGATTCAAGCTAATATTTATCAACCGTTAGATCAAAAACTTAGTTTGTCATACACACATGTACTAGACGATTTTAGGTTCTTGTAACCGTACCCAAACTTGTACATTAATTGGTTCAACACTAGTTAACCAAAAGGTTAGCCAAATGATAACTTTCATATCAACCATATTATTCTTTACCATAACTAGTCCAAATGACTCAAATAAACTAGTTAGAGAGTTGTTCAATTGCTTAGATATTTATGTACTACATAAGACACAATTAAAGCAAAAACGATGTGATTCACTTGAATCGATTCATGAACTTTAAAGCCACGGTTTGATATAGAATTCCTTAGTTTATTATGATAAGTTCACAAACATCGTTTTTAGACATAACCTACTCAAGTTCGTGGACTGGGTTCGCGGACTTAAGTTCCCGGACGGAGTTCGCAAAGTCCAGCAGAAATTCTCGAATTCGAGAACTACGTCAGTTCGCGAACTGGGTTCGCAGACTGAGCTTGTATGCTGAGTCGCGGACTGATCTCACGCACTACTCCGGTTTCACTTGATCAACAAAGTTCGCAAACTTCGGTTCAAGCAATAAGGACTTATACATATTTATGTTACCACAACAATGCTTATATCCTCCAATGGTTATATTATCTAAACTCTCATTTCAATCATTGAAATATTCTTAGAGAGCGTTATATAGTTGTTATTCACAAACTATTTTTCGTCAGAGTGATTTCCAAAATGATTGAAACATAACATACTTCCATCACTAGGTAAAGATGAACTTGGCTAAAGCGAAAGCTTTACCAACACATATTTCAAGAATTAGATAGGCGAGGTAAACTCAACTCGAAATACCACATGTGTATAATCTAAGTCTATATAGCAAAATGACTTTTGTCTCAAGATAGGAAATAGAATAGATAGACTTTTGAGTGATAGATAAGTTCAAGTATCCACATACCCTTTAGTCAATGAAGATCCACTAGTTCCTTAAGTAGTCCTTCGTCTTGTATGATGATCGCCATGGAGTTCTTGAGCTCAACTACACTTTCTATCCTAGTCCGAGACCTTAGCTATAGTAGACTAGAAATCAAGACTTTATAGTTTTGATCACTAACATTGACAAACATGCTTGAGATAGCAATGCATGCGAGTTCGACCAAGAAATTCTCTAACAATTCTTATTATTTTCGTCTCTTGTGGATTTAGTGCACAAACCTTGATCGGCTATGATCCGATCACTCCCTATGGAAGAGTGGCGGACGGTGATCACCAAGGTGCTTCACTGGTCGTCTAGCTTTCAAACTAGGTTGTCCGACCAATATGGTAAGGTTGGACGGACGAGATGGTTTACGGCATAAATATGCCACCGTTGATGGAATTTTAGGGTTTTTAAGAGGTGCGCAAGCATCACTCTTTGGCTTGACCGAATTCAAGCATGGGCGCCAATTTTGGTGGGACTGATTGGTCACGCATGAAGAAGGCCCATTGTTTTGCATGTCTATACCTCTCTGTCCCATGAAGGCTTGATCTAGGCCACTCAAGTTAACTGAAAAAGATGAGTGACCGTGATCGATTTGCGATAGAAATCCTTTTCCGCAAAGGGTTTGGGAACCGTGTGACATGCCTCCTTTGGGAGTGCATTTCGAGGCACTCGGACATGGTTAGCCTAGGACGGTCGGTCACACACATAGGTGGGACCACGGTGATCACGTTAATACTCTTGGTACCTCTTCAGTCTATATCTACACCTTCCATCTAGGCTGGTGAAGATGGATGGACGCGATCGAACTACGACAGATATGTATCGTCGCAAACCATAATTAGGGTTTTTTAAACGATCGTGCACGCATGACTTTGGCCAAACCGTTTGGCAAGATACGCTTCTCCTTTAGAGAGTTCGATCATACGGGGCGCACGTTGGGCTGATGGTGAACATGTGTGCACTTCCATGATGGCCCAAGGTGCGATCTAAGCCATCCAACCAGGCTGTTAAAGTTGGACATTCGTGATGATTTTAAGACTGCCTTGAACAGTCTAAGCTCGTCGAGATTTTTCAAAAGCAGTGCAACCACACTATTTTAGGGCTGGAATTTTGACGTGCTGGGAAGTGTAGTGTGGTGTTCGACCGGATAGGGCATAAGCGGGCTCGCCGGAGGTCATCGCAATGATCGCATACTCTTTCCAGGGTTCATCTAGGCTTGTTAAATTGCGCGGACAAATTGTGTAGCCGTGATCATTTATGAGACTGATATGGACAGTCCAGATTTTTCTTAAGGAAATTAAATACGTTCGATCGAGCTGAGAGTGCATCGACTCGAAATTCTCTTTGTCGGAGAGTATCATGTACGGGTATTTCGTGCATGTCTCAAAATTGGCACTTGGAGATTCATGTTACTCTTCTAAGAATGAACACTCAGTCGTTATGTCATGCTAATAATGAAAGCTCAGCTAGGAACAACACATGAAACACTAGGCTAACCGTGCATTAATTAATAATGCTAAAATTCACAGAATATTTGGGATTGTTGCTACATGCACCATTCTGGATGAATTTTGTGTATTTATCGAATTGCTTCAAATAAATAAATAAAGCGAGAGGTTTTCTACGCTCATCACTTATCAAATGACTTTATCCTTTGCAGGATGTCGGTATATTAAAATTGGTTTTACAATTCTAGCCCTGAACTAAAATCCACCATCAACATTAAGTCCCCTTCTTAGCATGTAATAGTGACATTGTTGCGGGGAAAGCATGAGATGGTGACAGACAAGGATGAAAAATCAAAAGGGAAAGACATGAGAAGATTACCAAGAAAAATCGATTGACCTTTGGGAAGAGGCATGTGCAATATGCAATCTTTGTGCTGGCGTGCTTTTGTCTTGGTCATGGAGTACTGGTGCCATGTAGTATCGGTGCAGCGAGCCTTGAATACAAACACGAGTATTCAGGCGGTGGAGCTCTCAACACTAAGAGGAGAGATTTGTTGAGGCAATTTTCCAGGAAACACAGTGGTGAGTATTGAGGAATCTCAACACTAAGAGGAGAGATGTGTTGAAGCAGTTTGCCTGGAAACACAATGGTGAGTGTTGAGGAATTTTCCCGTCTCAACACTAAGAGGAAAAATGTGTTGAGGCAGTTTGCCTGGAAACACAGTGGCGAGTGTTGAGGAATTTTCTCATCTCAACACTAAAAGGATAAATGTGTTGAGGCAGTTTGCCTGGCAACACAGTGATGAGTGTTGAGGAATTTTTACATCTCAACACTAAAAGGATAAATGTGTTGAGGCAGTTTTCCTAGCAACACAGTTATGAGTTTTGAGGAATTTTCACATCTCAACACTAAAAGGATAAATGTGTTAAGGCAGTTTTCCTGGCAACACAGTATATGGTAGTCCCGCTCCTTTTCTATGACTTTGAATTTCATATTTGATTGTACGGGCCCTACAAATAAATTCAGATTGACATACCCGTATGTGTTGGTTTGGTTTCCTTCAAAGTCTGTCATCGTGGTAGGTTGTTGTACGGCATTGCTTGGGCGAACCTTGGCCATCCTGAGTGTCTTGAGAGTAATCACATTCGAAGACGCTCCCGTGTCAATGAGGACCCTCTTAAACTCCAAATTCCTTGATCCGTGCAGTAATGTGTAGGGCCCGATTGTAACCTTCTTCCACCATCATGTCTTCTTCTGTAAATGTAACATTATTCACAGACATCTCTGGTGTTTTTGAGGCTTCTGGATGCAAAGGATTTAAATGCACGTCCAGGGATATCTGGTTGATTGCAGCAAACGCCTCCGCCTGCTAATTCTTCGAGAGGTGTAAAAGTTCGCATAAACTTTCCACTAGAGAAATCGCTTCCTAATCCACCGGCCTCTGGTTCATGGTGAAACTATTGACTTGAGGAGGATCATTATGAGGATCAGTCCCCAGTGTATAAATCTCCGTGATAGGGGAACCTCTCATATCTGATGTCATCTTGATGAGGAGATCGAGTATGGCGTTTATTGTTTCTTTGATCAGGTTCATGTTTTTCATGTGATTCTCCTGCACCCATGCTAACTCGATCAATATTGGGATTCTTACGGTTACACTATCAGATACACCGTTAGGAAGAAGGGTATCTTCATTGGATGAGCTTCGACCGAGATTTTAAATTATTGGGGGAGTCCTAAGACCAACCATTTTGAAAATCAACCAAATAGGATTGGGTATTAAAGAAATTGACTTCACAACCGAGAGATTAATCTCCCACCGTGGTCGCCAATTATTTATGGGTGAAAACAGTTTCTGCGGTTTTTGGTAAATTTGGGTGTGTGTGGATGAGAAACGAATCTAAACCCTAAAAAAATATACTGCACATGAGTACTTTTGATTCAAGAGATCAATCTGTAAAATTCTGGCCTAAACCAAGAAATGGTCGTTCCCGACTTGCTTCGGTCACAAAGTGAAGGAGATGGGGTTAATCTTAGGGAAGGAAGCGAATAAGGTATTGAGATTATGAAGGTGTTGGATGTTTATGACTTGTATCAGAATGTTGAACTGGCTTGCACTATGTAAGCTATCAGTTCTGGGTGTTTTCTGGATACGTGAAAACATTTGGTTTTTCTGTGTCTTTCCCGTGTTATTTGGAAATAGGTGAAAGACCTATTTATACAAGTCATTGAGCGCAACCCTCATCTCATAGGAAGTGGATGAGGTGATGTTATGGAGTAGTGGTGTCGTGTAGGAGTGTTGATTGTTACACGATCACACCTTTGCCCACTTCCCTCATCACTGTTAACCGTCCACTCTTTCTGACACGTTCTTATAATGGCGCATTACGCGCTGCATGTTGTAAACCTCCAGACCAATATCCCAGTGAGTGTCCCCCATTTTGTGACATGTTTGATATCTCGAATGAGTGGGTCGAGTCGTGGGACCCACCATATGAAATAGCATACGGTGCTAAGTTTCATAACTAAGTTATTTAAGAAATTGATATTCATGAAATATCGTGTATACTCAATGCATGTAATGCATCGAAAACAATTAATACGTATGAAGCATCGTTGTTTTAAAGCTTAACCAAATGAGTCGAGGATTAAGCGTCTTAAAATAGCACCACGTCCAACCATCTTCGAGTGATCGTTTGGAGGCCGTATGGGCGGTCCATCCATTGGTCGATCACTCCCTATAGAAGAGTGGCGGACGGTGATCACCGAGCTACTTCATTGGTCGTCTAGCTTTCAACCTAGGTTGTCCGACCAATCTGGCAAGGTTGGACGGACGAGATGGTTTACGACATAAATATGCCACCATTGATGGAATTTTACGGTTTTTAAGAGGTTTGCAAGCATCACTCTTTGGCTTGACCGAATTCAAGCATGGGAGCCAATTTTGGTAGGACCGATTGGTCAAGCATGAAGACGGCCCATTGTTGTGCACGTCTATACCTCTCTGTCCCATGAAGGCTTGATCTAGGCCACTCAAGTTAACTGGAAAAGATGAGTGACCGTGATCGATTTGCGATAGAAATACTTTTCCGCAAAGGGTTTGGGAACCGCATGACATGCCTCCTTTGGGAGTGAGTTTCGAGGCGCTCAGACATGGTTGGCCTAGGTCGATCGGTTACACGCATAGGTGGTCCCACAGTGATCACGTTGATACTCTTGGTACCTCTTAAGTCTATATCTACACCTTCCGTCTAGGCTGGTGAAGATTGATGGACGCGATCGAACTACGACAGATATGTATCGCCGCAAACCCTAATTAGGGTTTTTTAAACGATCGCGCACGCATGACTTTGGACAAACGGTTTGGCAAGCTACGCATCTCCTTTGGAGAGGTCGATCATGCGGGGCCCACGTTAGGCTGATGGTAAACATGTGTGCACTTCCCTGATGGCCCTAGGCGCGATCTAAGCCATCCAAATGTGCTGGCTAAGTTGGAGGGTTGGGATCAATTTTAAGACGCTAGTGGAATTTTCGTGACCCTAGAAAAAGCTTCACGCCCATCATGTTTTAGGCAAACGTTCATGGCTCTATGGCCATCCCATGAGCAAGCTGATCAGGTAGGGACAGAGTGGGCCTGCCAACGTATGCATTAGATCCTCATTGATTATTCGCGGGATGATCTAAGTCGTCTAACCGGGCTGGTGAAGTTGGACGGTCGTGATGATTTTAAGACTGCCTTGAACAGTGTAAGCTCGTCGAGCTTTTTCCAAAGAAGCACAACCACACTATTTTAGGGATGGAGTTTTGACGTGCTGGAAAGTGCAGTGTGGTGTTCGACCGGATAGGGCATAAGCGGGCCCGCCGGCGGTCATCACAATGATCGCCTACTCTTGCCAGGGTTCGGCTAGGCTTGTTAAATTGCGTGGCCAACTTGTGTGTCCGTGATCGTTTCTGAGACTGATATGAACAGTCCAGATTTTTCTTAAGGAAATTAAATGCGTTCGATCGAGCTGAGAGTGCATCGACTCGAAATTCTCTTTGTCAGAGAGTAGCCTGTATGGGTATTTCGTGCATGTCTCAAAATTGGCACTTGGAGATTCATGTTACTCTGCTGAGAGTGAACACTAAGTCGTCATGTCATGCTAATAATGAGATCTCGTCTAGTAACAACACATGAAACACTAGGCTAACGGTGCATTAATTAATAATGCTAAAACTCACAGAATATCTGGGATTGTTGCTTCATGAACCATTCTGGGTGAATCTTGTGTATTTATCGAATTTCTTCAAATAAATAAATAAAGCGAGAGGTTTTCTGTGCTCATCACTTATCAAATGACTTTATCCTTTGCATGATGTCGGTATACTAAAATTGGTTTTACAATTCTAGCCTTAAACTAAAATCCACCATCAATAATAGTAATACGAATTTTGTCTCAATATAGGAGATAGAGTAGAAATACACTTTCCAAGTGATAGATGAGTTTTAGTCTCCACATACCTTTTGTTAATGAAGTTCCACAAGCTCTCCTTAGTAGTTATTTGTCTTCAATTGATGAACGTCGTGAAGTCTAATGCTCAACTACACAATCTATCCTAGTCCGGGACATCACTATAAGTAGACTAGAAATCAAGACTTATAGTTTTGATCACTAACATTGACAAAAAAGCTAGAGATAGCAACGCTTGCGAGTTCGACAGAGCAGTGCTCTAAAAATATCCCCCTTTGTCAATTTTAGTGACAAAACTATCAATACATATGGATTACAAAATAAATAAACTTTGTAGCTTCTCATCCAAATGCTTGATCTCCTTGGTTCTTCAACATTACTCGAAATCTTCGTCACTTCCAAGTACTCCAATGATTCCAAATGTGTTCAATTCCGCATCATTGTTGTTGAAGATCCGTAGCTATAACAATGAGAAAACAGTTGCTCTTAATCATTGTTATACAGTGTCATAGTATCATTATACAACATCAAAGTCCTATTGTATCACAACTTTGACAATAATACTATGGTGATATGTATCACTCCCCCTTAGTCAATACATCATCTCAACATGAAAACTACTCCCCCTTACATAATGATCCGAAAACCATATGTATTTGTAGTGTGAACTACACATTAATTCTCCCCCGTTTTGTCAATATAAATTGGCAAAAGTATGAAAACTAGTGGGATCCTCATGAAATTTTCATAGAGATACTTCATGACCAAAACAGAACAACATACCAACTTGTTTCGATGATTTCACATAGTCGAAACTTAGTGTATTTATAAAATAGTTTATTAAGATTCAAGATAACCCCTACAATATTCCACATCTGCACTCCCCACAAAGATTTGGAAATTAAGCAAAAGTTCAATTAAGAACTCTCCCCCATAAAATGCCATTCCCGAAAGAACAACAAGAGAAACCTTACTTTGGACATTAATAAATCACATAAGAATATAAATTTGTATCCAAAAAATCTCAGTTGAATTAACCACAAGGAAAATGATCAATTCAATTGGTCATGCTCAACATAAGAGAACTTACGGAGTAACACGGTATATGCACAAAGATGTGGATCAGGGAAAGACCAATACTGCGGAATAATCAAAGATTCATTCTATTTTTCACCACTATTTGCATAATGACATATAATAGACTTAATCTTTGTAAACAAAAGTGAAAAAGCGGGGGTCTAACAACACCACCCAATATTTCGATTAGCAATCTGTATGGACAACTCCGAGTTGTTTTCTAGAGAATCAACTAGACAGTTAGACTTAATCAATAGAAAATACTCAAGGAGTTATTATCTCAATCTCTCGATTTGATTTACTCAAGAAAATATGATTCGGTATTCTAATCAAAGAGAGATAACTTGGATGGTACCAAAGACCAATATCCAAGTGTCAATCAATTTAAATCAAGAACCAAAATGGTCGGATATTCTAATTGATTGAACAACGCACAACCTGTATTATTTCAATTATATAAAAATATAATGCGGAAAAAAAATAACACAGACATCAGAAATTTTGTTGACGAGGAAACCGCAAATGCAGAAAAACCACGGGACCTAGTCCAGATTAAACATATATTGAATTAAGCCGCTACAAACACTAGCCTACTCCAAATTAACTTCGGCCTAGACTGTAGTTGAACCCCAACCAATCTCAAACTGATCCAAGGTACAGTTATGCTCCTACGCCTCTGATCCCAGCAGCATACTGTGCACTTGATTCCCTTATCTGATCTCACCCACAACCAAGAGTTGCTACGACCCAAAGTCGAAGGCTTTAATAAACAAATCTGTCTCACACAGAAAAGTCTACAGGTAATAGATAAATTCGTCTCCCACGAACAAACCTACAAGTTTTGTTCCGTCTTTTAATAAATCAAGGGGAACATGAACCAATCGATAAAACCATACTTATATTCCCGAAGAACAGCTCAGTTTCATCAATCACCTCACAATAAACTTAATCGACGCAACGAAGAAGATTATTGAGGAATCACAAACAATGAGACGAAGATGTTTGTGACTACTTTTATCTTTCCTATCGGAGATAGAAATCTCAAGAAAATTATTACAATTATACTCGTACGATAGAAACATCAAGATCAGATCACACAACTACAAGAAAAATAGTATCGGTCTGGCTTCACAATCCCAATGAAGTTTTTAAGTCATTAACCTGGTTTTATAAGAAGAAAACCAAAGGTTAAAGGAGAATCGACTCTAGCTTTAGCAAACTAGTATCACACAGAATGTGTGGGGATTAGGTTTCCTAGATGCTAGAGTTCTCCCTTATATAGTCTTTCAAATCAGGGTTTGCAATCAATGTTAGTGATAAGCACGTTAGTGATACATTTTATACCCATATTTATATTAGCTAGGCTTCGACATTTTGGCTAACAATATTATTTTAGTGCTTTTGTAGAAAGTACAAGTGAATTCGATCATCCGGGGAATAAATTCCAAAGTTACAACTTAAATGGCGTTTCGGCGAAAATCACCGAAATGACTTACCGATGGAGCTTGCTTCCGAGTTAATGAGTCACGAACACCTGCTTGATTACCTCATTTCCAGGACAATAAATTATCAAGTGCATTTGTACAGTAAAGCAGAATTATTGCTCCAAAAATATGAAGAGGTTGAGGCAGCTGTGTCATGTGGCAGTTCTCCGACACATGTCATTTTACAAAATAGATGGAGACTTCGTCTCTTAATATTCAAGTCAGAAGCTCGTGTTTGAATAGGCCAGTGAATGATGACTTGGTTCGATGCTGTTGATTTACGGTGTTAATGATGGGGATATGAGATTGTGCGAGATGAACACTTCAAGATTAATATAGAAACATCAGGGCGTGAGGATGCTTTTGAATTCAAGTTGCTTGTGGGTGCCAACTGCCAAGACATAATAGGCAAGTTTGTGATGTGGTTACGGTGTGGACCTAGAAATGTGTTGGATGACTTGGTTCGATGAAGTCAAATGGGCAGATGATGGAGTTGGGAGTTGTCCGACTTTGAGAGGTCTGGCAGTGAGTTTTCAAGCTGATGTTGGTTGTGGTGGCAGTAATAAGAGGAGTTGTGAATTAATAGAGATAATTGAAGTTATTTGTTTCGAATCATTTTGTTCGAGCTGCTGATATCAAATGGCTGGGGAGAACATAAACGGTCCCATAGATTTCATTCACAATGATTAACTTCACATGTCCAAGTTAGCTTGTTATTAATTAATTAATGGAGGGAAGAAAGGTCTAATACGTCAGGACTTGATTGGATTATCAAGACTAGGTAGTGGACGTGAATGTTAGTTATTGGGATCTTGGGTCCATGAGTCAAGAAAAAAGCTAGAAGTTCAAGAGTCATTGAGGGGAAAAGTTTTTAACCTAAGACAAGAGGAAAAAAAGGAGAGGTCGACTGTGGAGGCAGCTACTGGAGAAGTAAAGGAGGTGCGGCTACTAGAAAGAAGGAAAGAAGAAGAGGATCGATTTCCGGGTGACGACGGCAATAATAGTTTAATTTATCTTTCTCTTTTAATTCATTTTGATGGAGTTTGTGAAATCCATTTTAATGTGTTGCTAAACTTTGTAGCTAGGGTTTATGGTAGAAACCACTTGGAGTATTGGCTATTTTGAATTGATTAATTGAGCAAAGACTATTATAATTTGAATAAACTAATTATTGATTATTGTTTATCGATTAGTTGAAAACATGAGTTGTTGCGTCACCGGGTTCAAAACGTTATGTGCGTAATCGGTAGTTTTGCAATTATATTTGTCTCATTGTTTGATAGTCCATGCTTGGGTTAATATCTTTGATGGGTTATGCTTAGGATAGCCAAATAAAATTTGTGAACTAAAATTCAGTTTCGTATTATTTTCTCGCTAACGAAATTTGATGGTGCATGCTTAGGTTTAAACTTTTGATGTGTCATGCTTAGGGCGTCCCAGTGATATGTGCGATTCTAATAAATATAATAGGTGATGTCGATAGAATGAAAGATAAACATATTGTAGGACCAGAATATCGCTAAAAAACTTCTCTGCGAGATTAACAACACTTCCCAGCGAGCATCACCGCAAGATTTTATACTACACTTTGTGAGTATGACAAAAGCAGTCAAAAGAGTGACGTAATAGCTGACGATTGAAGAAAACATGAGAAGAGCATGTTTGTCCCGCGATGGATACAAAGCCTGCGAGAATGAATATTGTAACTATCGCGGTACAATCGCAGAACAAATTCGAGATAAGAGGAAAACTTAGCTTTCATTCATTATGTAACTACCCTATAAATAGAGACCGAATATGTCCAGAAAAGGATGATGTATTTTTGAGAGTTAAGAAAGTCTTGAGGAGAGAGAAACTTCAAAAGAATAGATGTAATCTTGAATTCTTCCATTTCTGTAAACATTTCTAAGAACAAAATAATAAAGTGTCGTTTTTAATCTTCAATTATGAGTTGATTATAACAAAATCTTAACAAGGGTGTAGTGTGGGATTTCCTGCAACTACATTTTGGCGCACGAAACGGGGAGAATCAATCTAAGAAATCTCTAATTACAACTTGAAAATTTGAAGAAATTGTTAAGAGTTGAAGAAATGGCTAGAAGAAGAAGAAATACATCAGAACCACCAACAACTGTAAGAAGAAGTAAAAGACTTGCAGGAGAGAAAACAAATGAATTAGGAGAATCTTCAAGGATAAGAACATGAAGAAATAGAACAAGGATTGAAGGAGAAAATCAAATTCCACAATCGAATCAACAAACACCGATACAAGATATAAACATGGATTATGATAGAGTGAGTGTGCATACTTGGAGATCGGATTCGATGGAAGATGTAGAAGATCAACAATTAAGAGACGGAAGAAGAGAAGAAATAAATCAAGGAATGGTTGAAGGATTAATTCATAGAGAAGGCGAAAATGAAACAGCAAATGATCCAAGACAAAGAATACAAGAGGAAAGAATATTAGAGGCGGAAGACCGTGCAAATTTAACAAGACAAAATCACGAGTTGAGAATGGAGAATTTGAGATTACAAAGTAGAAGATCAAGAAGTAATGTTAGATCAAATTCAAGATCATTAGGATAAGAATTAAGGCGAAATTCCCCAATAAGAAATGCTAGAGAAAATACTCGAGAAGGAAGAAAAAATACAAATGAAGAGCAACGTCATAGAGAAGAAGAGGTAATTGAAGATCGCCAAGATCCGCGAGGTGAAATTATGGAAGATAGGCGTAATAATAGAAATCAAGAGGATGAAAATAACCAAAATGATGAAGATAATCCAGAAAAAGGTAGGAGGATATTACATGGACGAGAGATTCAGAGAAATCAAAGAATAATTGAGGAAGAAATTGAGAGACATTATGCTGAACAAGCACGCCTACTTGCGAGAGAGAAAGATTAAGAGCAGAGGTGGAATAACAAGAATTCCAAGAAGCAATACGGAAAAATAACCATGAAAATCGAGAAAGGAGTCGGACGCAAAATCGCCTTAATAATAATATTCAGGAAGAGTATGATAGAATACAAAGGAGAATATAAAGACATCGAAGAGAAATAATGAGAAATGAAGAAATTCGTAGAGAAGAAAATAGACAGTATAATCAGCTGCGATGGAAAGAAGAAGGTGAAGCAGAAGATCGCAGAAGAAGGAATGTGGATGTAGATGAAGATACACAAAATCTCGTAAGACAAGAAGTACATGAACACAGGAGAAGGGAAGCAGCATTGAAAAGACCAATGGAACCGAATTCAGCTGCGAATGAGCAAATTTTAAAAGAATTAGCAGAGATGAGGGGAATAATAAATAACAGAAGAGAAGGAGGTAGAAGGCAACTTGATGAAGCTATTGAAGAAGCTGCGAGAACCCCATTTACTCAAGAAGTAAAGTTAAGAGGAATACCTCCAAAGTGCAACTTACCAGCATTAACCAGCATTTTTAATGGAACTACCTGTGTTGTACAACATGTTAAGGCTTATGTTAGGTGTATGCTACAACGGGAGAATCATGATGTTGTATTGTGCAAGTATTTTGCATCTAGCTTAACTGGCGAGGCGCTAAAATGGTTTGAGGGATTTCCAAAAAACACTATAACTTCATTTGATCATTTACAAGCTATATTTTTGGGAGCATATATAAGTAACAATTCATCGCGGCCAGGAATTGAAGATGTGTTTGGGTTAAAGCAGAGGGTTGACGAGAATCTGAAACATTTAACCATAAGATGGAAGACAATGTGCAGTGAGATGGCAGGAAGAGTAGACGAGATATATCTTATCTTTTCTTTTATCAATGCAATATTCGCGACCAATCTGCTGTACATACAAATTTTCAGAGTCAAGAAAACAATCACTATGACTGAACTACGAGAACTGCAAGAGGAATACATTGCTTTGGAGGTGAAACAAAATGAGATGGAATCATATCCAATCGCGAATACCAATTCAGTAGAAGCAAATGGGAGTTTATTTCCTAAAATGATTAACAATGTGGCAAGCAGCTCGCAAGCACAACAAGAGAAAGTGGAAATTAATAACCAGCAGAAGTTGGTAGCTATGGGAAGTCTAGATCAAGAAGAATATGAAAGGGAGAAGAATTATTATAATCGCGATGGGAATAATAAGATTCAAAGGCTTGATCAGCCGCAAGAAACTTATGGTGGACAGAGGCAAAACAATTTCAGAAGCCAAGGTAATCAGAAGATAATATGGGAAGAAATTAAAATGCCGCCTCTGAATACTAGTATAGAAAAAATCTGGGAAGCTATCATTTTGATGGAAAATATACCATCACCATGGAATATGGGAAAAGAACCGCATCCTAATAATCGTAGTCAAGAATTTTGTCCTACCATCACTTTCATGGTCACACAGTAAATGATTGCGGGAATGTAAAGAGAATAATTTTAAGGATGATTGACCAAGGAAAGCTAAACCACTTTTTAGTAGGACATCCACAATCTCAGCGATTGCCTCTGATAGGTGTCTAAAACACCCAATTTTGGTAACGACTTCTTACACTATTCTTATTAGTTTTCTTGTGAAATTGTATATTATGTTTGCTTTTATTTCTTTTTAGGTACAATGACTTAAATGTGCATAAAGGAGAAGAAGGCATCGAAATGGGATGTATTGTGTTGCGCGTTTAATGCTCATATCAACTGTGTCACCAGCCAAGTGAACTTCAGGTGCAACAAGCAGGGACTCAGATTCATGGGCCTAGTTTGGCATATACACCAAGTACAAAGAGCATCTTTAACTGTAGCCTACATTAGTGGATTGCATCACTTTGGCAAGGCACGTGCAAGCTGGTGGAGGAATCAATTCAAAGAAAACTAGGTTACTTTGTTACAAGAAGGGGACTGAGTCCTCCATCAGTTCAAGCCAGGAGACGCAACATTTCTTCTGGTTATTTTCCGGAGATCGATATGGGGGTGTTCAGCAGAGATCAACAGCTACACCGAGCCAGCAAAGAGAAGGAGAAATGGGAATAGTTTGGGCTCCTGTTTGATGGTTAGAACCTGAAATTTCAAGCCTTGAAATAGAAGGAAGAAACACAAGCTACTGCCATTAAAGATGGTGATCAACAGAGCAGACTATAGCGTGATTGAGGGTCTGTAAAATCTAAGGTAAAATGGGTTAATATCTGATTTATATGGGAAGCAAAGCGACTAGAGTTTGAGATGATTCCATGAAGATTTGATGAAAAGAAAATAGTCACGGAAATGGAGTTATCTGCCATTGAAAGTATGGCTCATTGACCGTGAATGATCGAAAATATTATGTGGTGTATGTATGAATTCTAATTTATAGGGAAGGATAAAGAAATTGAGTCATAGAAATCAACAGAGGTTTCATCTCTGAAACATCAACAGACTTCACACATGGTGCTTGTAAAAAGGCCTGAGCTAGTTCTGCTTCCAGGTTCGATTTCTGAACCAGTGGCTATGCCAAGCTTTACTGCGACTAATCCATGGGTCAAGTAATGAAGGGAGTCTCTGGGGTTATAGATTGCAGTTTTGGTGAAGTTCTGGTAGCAAAACAATGTGACCATTTGCAGCTGCAGTCGATTGCACCATCTTGCTAGATAACTAAGGGTCTCAGGGCTATGTTTGAGAGATATCTGGCAGTTTCCAGGGGTTGGATGGAGGAATAATTGATGAGAAATTGTAGGTCAGTACTCAATGCGAAGGAATTGGAGTTCATGGGTATTTAAGATGCAGTTTACAAGGGAGTGATGGAGTGCAGGTTAGGTGGCTTGTATGATTTGCAGCTGAATGCAGTGGGTATTATGTTGCAGACAAGGAAACAAGGATAGAAGGGTGCTATTGCAGTTAAGATGGAACTGCAGTCAATAAAACAAGAGTAGAAGACATGAATGATGCTGCAATGGAACAAGAAATGGCATTTGCAGGCGCAGTTCAAGGAGGAGATGCTATACAGGGAGCTGGTGTTGCTGTTGCACCTAGAAGACTGAGAAGTTTGTGAAGTTTAAACTGAGCTGAGCAGGTTATGGAGAATGAAGCAGTGAATGGTTGCAGCTGGTATTGATGGAGGAGTTTGAAAAGAATACATGGATGTAGGTTTCTGGGATTAATGGAAGAGCTCGAGCTGGGAAGATTATGGCTGAGGTGAACTTGAGGAAACATAGATGAGAGTGATGCTGGCAAAGAGTTGGTGGTCAGAGAATGGAACAAAAGGACAATTTCAGCTGGACTTGAACCGTTGAACCAATTGCAGGTGGCGTTGCTACGTGACTGGAGAATGGCGAAGCTGTAGAGTTCGTTGCCGGTACTTGGTCTGGAAGCTGGGACAATTGAGGATATGGCTTCTTAATGGAGATTGTGAGCTACAGTCGCAGCTTTATGTGTGATGGAGATGCTTCACTGTAGGTGGTAATGGCTTGTGGTTTTTGGCATGACATTGCTAGTGGTTGAAGCAACGGTGATGCTGTTGGTGTTTTGCAGGGTCTTGGTCTGAAGATGAGATGCAGTGAACACAACCTTGGTGTTGTGCTGTGGTTGTGTACGCTGAGTGATGCTGCTGTAGATGGACTTATCTTGAATTACAGATGCTCATGGTGGCGATTCTGGTTACAAGGAGAGGTGGTTTTCTATGTAGGGAGAAAGATGGTGATGTTATTGATGCTAAGATGCGGTGGCATTGGCTAAGTGGTGTTGCAATGGAATTGCAGGTGATATTGTGATGCTGCTTTCATGGATTGGGTGGTACAATAAACTACATATAATGGTAGTGATATTGTAGTGCTGTGGAAGGAGTTGGAGCTGCAGTTCGCTGTTGGCGCAACCATGAACAGAATTGCAATGGAGTTTGCAGCTGGCATTGAAGCTCAAGTCTTTGTGCTGGGATCGAAACGGATATGGTGTTATAGAATGAACCTAGATGTATTTTTAGGATAGGATTTGAGCTGAGATTGGAATCCAGGAGTTAGGTTATGATGCAGTATTGCAAGAGTTGCAGGAACTGGCAGTGCTTGAACCGGACTGCAGAAATTGTGCGTAAAAGTGAGCTAAAATGGTGAGCCGGTGGTACTAGCTCGGAATGCCGTATTTCAGAATTTAAAGTGTGAATCATAATGTTTCAATGAATCAGGAAGGGTGTATGAGTCGAATGCAAGAATCGATGTCCGGATATATGAGCTACGTGGAACGCTTTTGGGTGCATTTCCGTAAGTACAAGGAATTGGCTTAAATGGTTCTTTTGTGAATGTATGGACTGCAGAGAAGTATAGTTGAGGTACTAGAAGTATATAGTTGTCCTTGTGATAGTTTCCGATGGCAAAGTGGCCTGAGACATTTTTCCGGTGACCGAATTCCGGCAACGGTAGCCGAATTCTGGTGATGACGTCAGCAATCAGGCGACCAATTTTGGACCCAAAAATTCCAGAGACATATTTCTCACACATGGGATTGGTGTACTAGTATATGGACATGGACTTGAAGATTATGAAGACTTAACCTAATTTTGGGAAAGTATGCTTTTGGGGAGAAAAGCATATAAATAGAAAAGTCTTTCTCAAAACCGATATATCTCCCATTAGGGGGCTGCTGCTACTTGAGGGTTCCAGGGTTTAGAGACATGATAGGTTTTTTTCTTCCTTCTTATTATGAACTCCTATTCCATGAGTAACTAAGTTCTTATTATTGGTTAAAGATGTAGTTCGATTTTGAAAACAAGTTTTGATCTTTATGAGTTAGTTTTCTCTCAAAACCATCGTTCACTTTCTACTGATTATAATAATTGCATGATTGATGTATTGCAATATGATTGAATGTTTGTTTAGTTGAGTCTAGAATTGATTGAACATACATCTATATTTATATCTATTTTAGGGTTTTCATCGAGCGATAACCTTGAATACGAGTAGCTTGATATGATTATAGTTTGTAGTGATGCACTTTTGTAATCATATGTATAAATTGACCTTTGTTCGAATTGTTTGCGCAATGTATTACAATTGCATTGATTAGCCTATTTCTGAAACTTAATGCTCCTAGGAATTGAACTTAATTAGCGCAAGGCGTTAGGTTATCCTTTAGGTAGAATTCACATACGCATCTCTAATGTGTGTGTTGATGACTTAGGAAATTTACGGAGTATTCTTGCAATAAGGTATTCTAGGTCTTTTGATGATAGCGAGATTAAATACGAATTCTATTCATACGTTCAAATAATTGTTTACAATTGAAGATGAAATCTTTACCCAATATTCTCATTACCTTGATTTGTTTGTTTATTTCTTTATTTGCTTTTACTTTTATTACTTGTATAAAAATCAGAAAACTCCCGGTGTTACTTATAGGAAACCAAAACAACGAGACAACCTAGTCCTCTCTGTGGGATCGATCCTTTCTTGCCCTTGCTATATTTATATTTTGAGTAGTAAGAAAGTGTAATTTATTTTTGATGCTTACGACAGCGATCAGCCTCCAGCACCAGAAATTCGCAGGGTAAATACTGTAAAAGGAGCAGAATCATTCGTAATAGAAGTTGGGGCTAAAACAAAGAATTTGTTTTGCAATTCCATCGTACATTCATCCAGAACAATTGAGGATTTCCATGATAATGTTCTAAGCAGAGTCTTCGCGAGAGACACAGATGGAAAAGAGATAATGAATATTGCGAGAGCCTCGCCATTAGAAGAATGGCAAAAAAAAACTATATCTTTTACTGCACAAGAAGTACCAGAGCCAGGAGAGCAGCATGATAACCTATTGGTAGTAAGGTTAGAGATAAACCCCAAGCAAGTAGAAGAAGAAGATGAAGAAAATGGTAACGAAAATGAGGATTCTTGGGCCATTAATAGAGTTCTAATAGACACAGACAGCTCAGTTGACATATTATTTTATCATACCTACAAGACCATGGGTGGAAGAGACGAAGATCTAATACCATCAACATATAAAATCTATGGTTTTAATGGTACTTCCAATAAACCCAAAGGTGAAATTGAAATGCGGATTCCATTAAAGGGGATAACTTCCAAGATCTTGTTCTGTGTTGTTTACATTGAATCACCTTACAATGCCCTGATTGGTCGACCTTGGCTACATGGGATATTAGGTGTAGCATCTAATTTCCACCAGTGTGTTAAATTTCCTCATCCTAATGGTGTTGGAGTTATTAAGGGAGATAGGGGATAAAGCAAGAAATGTTATGAGATTGATATAAAATCTTGTGAGGAAAGAGATGAGAAGAAGAGCAATTGGAAGTACAACATCAAGAAACAACAGAGATGTGAAAGATTGATGATTGATTCAATAGAGCAGAGAGAGGAAGATGATGAAGAGTGGCTCGCAGATAAGGAAAAAACAACAAAACGTAATAGAAAATCAAAACCAGAAAATAGTAAGTAGAAAGGTAAAATGATGAAATTTAAAGAAGCTTACGCAGAATTTGTTTGAAGAAAATGCAATTGAAAAAAGTACTCTGTTTGAAAGGATTGCAAAATTTTACAAGAAGATCAAAGAAATGAAATTTTATCAGAGTTACAATACTCGCGAGAAGCGCGAATAAAATTTCGCAGAGATTAATAGAATGGGACGAACCTTTATGGCGTGCACCTTAGTTCGCGGATACAATTTCGCAAGAGGCAAATGTAAGACCTAATAGCGCGTCATCTAAGGGGGTATCTCTTTACATGACTCATGGATAAGGCTATACCGCTGCTGGAACCTGAGTCATGCAGATGTTGGGGTTAAAGAAAACCTATCCAGGAGAGAGATCTTGGACCTCCAACTATATAAGTTTATACCCTGGTTGGAAGACTGAGAATCTCTTCTAAGAAGTGCAAAGTATGACCAAGGCGCCGAGGTACATGGTTGAGCCAAGGGTGCCCGGGGCGTACGAAACTATCCTGGCCATTCTTGGTAAGTCTTGGCTATGATGCACTTGGCCTGAAGAAAACCCCACTTAGGGTGCAGTCTTCTAACTATAATCCATATAGGCATAAAGGACAAGAGGCTGCGAGAACAGCTGGTTGTTGGAAAATAGGGATGGGAGGATCTAGTCTTGTATGGACGATGTGCCCTCCTTGAAGGGGCAACCAGGGGGAAAATAAGGGCGGCACCCTCCATTAGGGAGCTGATAAGTGTCTAAAGACGGCAATGTCATGGGGCTTTATGATCGCAAGAATATTTAGGCCTGTCATATTGTCGCGTGATGAAAATTATACAGAGGCAACAAGCCAATATAGAAAAGTTAAGATGAGATCAATGGGTTTTTACATGAAAGTGTAAAGACGTCCTGCGATTTTATCGCAAGACGGCAATGTCATAAGGTTTAATTCTTGCAAGAGATTTATACTTATCATATTGTCGCAGAGATGTTGAAAAAATATTGATAAGACAAGATCAATGGGTCAATACATGCAAATGTAAAGACGTCCTGCGATTTTGTCGCAAAAAGAAAAAATGTGGCAAAATAAGACCTTTAATTAGGAAGGCATAATAAGACCATAAGATTATTGCGATTTTAAGCATAGATCATAAAGTTATGCAATTTTTGCTAGCGATAACATTGCCGATATTGAGGCAAAATTAATTTGATTCACAACTAATATCTAATCTCTACTCAATTTTTTCATATTGCAGATGAGTAATAGAGGCAAGTATGGGAATGCATAGAATGATGAAATTATTATTCATCCATCATATGATAAAATTGCATAGAGGATACATTTATACAAATAATTAAAGGATAATAATTATGATTGATTGATTATGTTGTAGAAAAGGAATTATCTTCTAATTCGTACAGATAAAAGCATAAGAAGTTTACACATCAAGTTGGAGAAACTCGCAGCAATGTTACGAGAAGCAAATAATAAATGTACAAAAGTTACAACGAAGAAAAAGAGAAGAAACAAGACTAAGTATATCCATCACCACCTTCATCAGAACTCTTTTCTTTTTCAGATTTCTCCTCATTACCAGATTTCTCTTCTTCATCATTATCATTATTATCTCTATCTACGTCAGATTTCTCTTCCTTGCCAGATAGTTCTTCATCATTATCATCTTCGCTAGATTCCTCAGATTCGCTATCAGAGATAACTAGATTTGGGGAATCAACCGGAATTTCCTTTGCAAGATCAGGGTATGTAGAATGAGGAATACCATGATCATCACAGACTAGTTTAACAACGTTATTACGAACACGGATAAGGGCGTTACTAAAATTTGAAGATGAGATTTTCAATTTTTCCTTCAATCTAGAATACTTTTCATTACGAGAAGATATATTTCCAGCGAGTTGGCTTTTCTCTTCTTCTAACTCATCAAATCTTTTACGATAGTTCTTTTCGGATGTTGCGAGCAAATGATAACAAAGTTAATACATATAAGGATGATTCAATTAGGAAATAATTTAGTGAAATCATAAGAGTGATAACCTTCTCTTTCAGAAATCATGTCTTTAATTAAAGCCGCTTGTTCAGCATGAAGACTAACATCTACACCTAAATTAGTTCTGGCGTTGTCAAGAACTTTCGCAGTCCAAGAAAATTCAACGTCATTATTTATAAGAAGACGGGAACGAATTTGGTTTTCTCTTTCAATAAAACCTTCTTTCTCGCGGATAAGCCCATCCCTTTCAATTTGAACTTCAAGAATGGTCTTATGGAAATTCGCTAAGGTTTCAGCTCCTTGCCTAGATATACGGTATTTGTCTTTTGAGAGATCTTTGTTTTTGGCCTTTAAAGTTTTAATCTCAACTTTGGAATTATGATAAAGTTGTTTGAGTCTGTGAGTTATATCTAAGAAAGATCTGTAGTCAATTTCTAAGAGGCGAAGCTTAGATCTGAGTTCATCTATGGAAAGGGAATTAACATTGGAAGGGTTATTTAAAGAATTATTAAGAATTTCTAGAAGAGTATCGTTGTCTATTGGTTCAGGGAAAGAGCGAATTGTTAAAGCCTCATCAGTGAGACCATAAACGTCTGCGAGAATGATAAATCAAGTAAGAAAGAATAGTTAAACGTAAAGTTACGAAGGAAAAGAAGAAGGTTATCATACCTAAGAGTTGTTTGTTAACAATGTCAAGATTGGATACTTTGGCTGATTGATGAGAAAGATTGTTCTCAAGTTCTTTATTCTTCTCGCGAAGACTAGCGAGTTCAGCTTCCATTTGTTCATTCTTCTCGCGAAGAGTAGAAGATTCAGATTTCAGTTCTTCATTTTTTTGGCAAAGAACAACATTCTTCTGTTGATAAAATTCACGCCTATTATCTAAATCAGAAGCAACATCAAAAGCAGCTCTTCCAACCTGCGATAGAACTATATAAGTTAAAATGTGGCAAAAATATCAATAGATACATAAAAAGGATGAACAAATAGAAGCATACCAGACTGCCAAGTGAATTTAAGAGACTTGGAGTCAGCGATCTTGAAACCCCGCGAAGGGAATCACTGTCAGCTAATATGGGATCATCGCGAACTTTGGCGAGGGACTAGGATATTTCATTAATAACTTCATCTATGTACTCATTTGGGATACCAAATATATTCTTGCCAAAATATTTGGACAGTTGAGCCATTGCAGACTCAGAAGAAGAAGAATCCTTTATGGAAGGAAAGTTTTGGATAGTTGAGCCAACACCGAAATTACCATCATCGTTGTCCTTATCAAAAAAATTTGGAATAGGTTGAGGAATTGGAGAAGAATGAATTTGGGTTTTTCTTGTCTTTAAGGGAGGATCGTCAGATCCTTCATTGCGAGGAAAAGTAGGTTTCCTTTGGGAGGAGCAGCAGGTTTTTCCCTTGCGATCAACTGTGGTCTTCACTTTGGTTCTCGCAGGTTTTATTGGTTCTAATTCTTCGATTTCCTGTAAACACAAATAAAGATAAGAAATAGGGGCTACAATATATTGTTAAAGCTAATGAAACAATATTTCTTACTTCATCTGTGAAAGATTTAAGAGCTAAAAAAGTGTTGGATTTCCTAAGAGCTTGGTAGCTGAGTTTCATCCTGTCAATCTGGAAAAGATTGAAGTAATTAGCGAAAATATAAAAACATGGGGAAGATAATGAATACTAATTATACCAAAGATCGGAGAAGACATACCTCTTTAGTTCGTTCAGGCCAGTTGAAAACCCAAGGTTGATATTCTGAAAGATTCGCGGGTAATGCGCAAGAACCAGAAATATAAGGACCCTCAAGACATAACGGAAAAATGAACCACCTGTCATCGCTAGAATGGCGAGGGCCTTGATTAGTAGATGTATGCCAATCAATGTCTAGCATAAGAGATTTATCATCAGCGGTCTTTTCTTTCTTCAAACGAACACCCAGCAAGTGCTATCCCTCTTCATAGGACTATTTTATAATTTTCAAAAAAATTATCCACAGTATAATCTGCAGAGACAATGGGAACATCTTTAAATTGAGAATTCTTCGCAGCTTCAGGGTAGCGAGATCCTTTTTCAGCACCGCGAGAAACATATTCAAGCAGCAATCGAATACAATCTCCACCCAATTGATATATCGCTCGCGAGAATCTCTCGTCAAAAATTATTTCATAGAATAGTGGAAGTTCTGGATCATAGAGAGGAATGGGAAGACCAGCTTCAAGTTGACCAAGCGATACTATAATTTTCTATCGAGAGCATTGATAATCAGTGAATAATCTGAGAGAAAGTTCGGATTTAGGACTCTGATTTGGAATTGTAGACAAAGTAAAACCTTTTCTTTTGAGTTTTTCTTGCATCTCACCAAAAGCAATCAAATTTTTAGCACCAGTGGCAACCATTTTTAAGTATGGGAATGAAAGAGAAGGTTGGAAAATAAGAAAAGAATCACATCGATAACAGACGCGCAATTTACGGAAAAACAGTAAACTTGCAGAGAAATTACGGAGAGAAATAAGAAGAAAGTAAAAGAGGAAAAGAAAAGAATGAGAGAAGTATTTATAGAAGAAGAAATTTCTCGAAGAAGATGAATGCAATAAATGCTAAGAAAATACATGAACGGTCAGATAGCAGCGGTTAGAGAGGACGTGTCGAAAATTCATTAGAAGAGAGAATATGTGAAAACAGCTGGCGAAGGATAGGTATTAATGAAGGGATAAGTAGTTGCGGCATTTTAAAGTTCTCATGATCTTCTCTTCTTCGCAGAAAAGACATCAGAAGAGGCAAGATGTAGGACCAGAATATCCCTACAACACTTTTCTGCGAGATTAACAACACTTCCCAGCGAGCATCACCGCAAGATTTTATACTACACTTTGCGAGTATCACAAAAGCAGTCAAAAGAGTGACATAATAGCTGACGATTGAAGAAAACATGAGAATAGCATGTTTGTCCCGCGATGGATACAAAGCTTGCGAGAATGAATATTTTAACTATCACGGTACAATCGCAGAACAAA
The DNA here is from genome assembly GCA_023529315.1 of Papaver bracteatum. Taxonomy (NCBI): domain Eukaryota; kingdom Viridiplantae; phylum Streptophyta; class Magnoliopsida; order Ranunculales; family Papaveraceae; genus Papaver; species Papaver bracteatum. The sequence continues at coordinate 4,241,288 of JAJJWX010002605.1, read as the reverse complement.
TCCGAGATAAGAGGAAAACTTAGCTGTCATCCATTATGTAACTACCCTATGAATAGAGACCCAATATGTCCAGAAAAGGATGATGTATTTTTGAGAGTTAAGAAAGTCTTGAGGAGAGAGAAACTTCAAAAGGATAGTTGTAATCTTGAATTCTTCCATTTCTGTAAACATTTCTAAGAACAAAATAATAAAGTGTCGTTTTTAATCTTCAATTATGAGTTGATTATAGCAAAATCTTAACAAGGCTGTAGTGTGGGATTTCCTGCAACTACACATATGCTCATAATTATGTTTCATTTCAGTAATTGAATAGAAATAGTGGTGGATACTAAAAACCCTGGTTACCGATTCTTCCTTTGGATTTCTTTTATTAGTTCAGTTTAATTTTATTAATTTTATTTTCCATTCTTAAAATCCATAAAAAAATATTTCTGGTTAATTGATTGAGAATATTGATTATTGGTATTTCCACCGCTCCCTATGGGTTCGACCCGTACTTGCCCCTGTCTACTAGCTAGACACCGTGCGATTGCGGTTATTTACATATAGGCATCTCCGGATCCTATCAATTTTTGGCGCCGCTACCGGGGAGTGGTCGTGGAATATTGTAATTGGTATTTTGTACATATTTTTTTATTTTATTTTCCGTACATATCTTATTTTTCCTTTTATTTTTATATTTTCTTTTAGTTCTTTTTACGTAGATTATCTGATTTTTCATAGGTACCTTAGTATGAAGAGCGACGATTGGAATCAACTACTAGCCTACAGTAAGTACTTGATATTCTCGCAAAGCTTTTGCAAGGTGAGTTATTGAGAATTACTTTGTATAATGGTTTCCAGCGAGTTGACTTCTTTTATAGATTTTTGGAATCTTACCAAAAGAGATGAGACAGAAGAGTCATTTGATATTTCATCTGAGGAGTATGCATATGCACCTTCTCATTATCAAGAACATGCCGAGTGTGTAAATAATAATTGGAATTATTCTCATATGTATGATCATTTCGGACCTTGTGAAGGTTATGATCATTACCAACCTTATCCTGGTTATGAGCCACAATTTACTGATTCCAATTATTATTCACATATTTCTCCGTCACAGTATGAGAGAGATGATCAATCTTACTGTGACCCATCTGCATCACAACTATCTTTATTAGAGCGCCTCAATATTGAAATTGCTGAACAAACCAAAGCTAATGAGTTATTTTTTGCTGAGCAGAGTAAAACTCAAGCTTATATTGCTCAACTTTCTGAACAAACTGCTTTATCGATTGCTAAACTAATGTATTCGGTAAAAGATTGTGGTCTTACTGAGGATACAAGTTCTAATTTTTCTAATACTTTTGATATTAATGATGAAACCGCTTTGACTAATAAATCAATGTGTATGGAGAATAATGATGAACTTGATAGTTGGGATCATAGGAATAGAGACATTGTCATACCGAGTGAAGATGGTGTATTTAGTCAAACTTTTGATCGTGTTAATGATCACTCTCCTATTCAAAAGGAAGAGTTTAGTATTGAGAACACCATTCTTTTAGACGGTGTGACATATCAGTGCTATAACAATGATGCTTATGAAGAATGTGTTAATTCAGAGGACAGTGTAGTTAAATTTAACAACTTAGAGACATTACACTCTATCTATAAGGTTTCTTTTAATCATATTTATTGTAATGACCCGTCCCTCCACTGATATTGTCCCCACTTAGCCACTGCGGATATCCGGCAGTGTGGGGTTTTCAACGGGCATCGCTGCAGTAATCTGACAGAAACTTACCGGATGGTCACCCAACCTTGGATTACTCCCGCCCGAGCGCGCTTAACTGCAAAGTTTTCTGCCAACACTGGAGCCAATTGTGCCGAAAAGGCCTCGGTGTTTGGAAAGGACAAATTATTACTTATATTCCATTCGGCCAACCACTGCCTAAATCGGGGTATTACAATACCACCACCTTAAATTGGAGCCGTCCTCGACTCCGGAATATATTTTCGATCCCAGATCTCCGACGTTCCCTGCCCCTCATGAGAAGCACCTGGAAAATTCACGCCAGCGTACCTTCCCACCCTCGGCAGGTGAACCGTCGTCGGCTCTGATACCATTTGTAATGACCCATCCCTCCACCGATATTGTCCCCACTTAGCCACTGCGGATATCCGACAATGTGGGGTTTTCAACGGGCATCGCTGCGGTAATCCGACAGAAACTTTGCGGATGGTCACCCATCCTTGGATTACTCCAGCCCGAGCACGCTTAACTGCAGAGTTTTTTGCCAACTCTGGATCCAATTGTGCCGAAAAGGCCTCGGCGTTAGGAAAGGACAAATCATTACTTATATTCCATTAGGACAACCACTGCCGAAATCGGGGTAATACATTTATTGTGATATTCCTATTGATTCCCAGGTTGATGATGTTTATGATGGTGATTTAGTACAGGTTTTCAAACCTAGTGGAGAAGTTAATACACCTAGAATTGTTAGCACAACTTTTCAGAAGATTCCTAATTTTGGATTAGAAGCGTGCTTCTCCAGTATTACTAGATTATTTTGCATCTCGTGATTTCTCTTTTCCTGTGCATGTCTCCCAAATGGTTTCAGTTTTCACCCACAGTGAACCACTTGAGTCGGTAATTTTTGTTACTGACGATACATCCTTTGTAAAAACCAGGTATGTGGGCAGCTCTTTGCTTTTGATAGTATCTATATCTTTACGTTGTTACAACGAGAGTGTGAGGTTGTCATTAATTGTATATATTGTGCTTTGGGTTGATCCCCAATTATTTAGGTTGTTGATATATGGTGAGTCTTATTTGTATATTCTAGTAGGTAATTCTGTTATATTATTTTATTTTTATTCGTTTATTTTCGCATATCATGAATTTCACATCTTAATTTTTACGTTGGATGACTCAATTACATTGAGGACAATGTAATGTTAAGTGTGGGGGAGCAGTTAACTTTTAATTTTGTTTTTCAGGAAGTTTCTTGCAATTTGTGACCAGTTGTGTAGCGGGTCTATAAAAACAAATGATCAGCTGTGTAGCGGGTCTAAAAAGAAAACTATGATTGTTAAGGTTATGACTAGCTGTGTAGCGGGTCTAAAAAAAAAAAAAAAAAAAAATGTCGCGGGTCTTTTCTATGGCATTTATCATGACCAGCTGTGTAGCGGGTCAATTTTTTTTTTTTTTTGCTCGAGGACTAGCAAAATATAAGTGTGGGGTGTTGATAAGCACGTTAGTGCTACATTTTATACCCATATTTATATTAGTTAGGCTTCAACATTTTGGCTAACAATACTATTTTAGTGCTTTTGTAGAAAGTACAAGTGAATTCGATCATCCGGGGAATAAATGCCTAAGTTACATCTTAAATGGCGTTTCGGCGAAAATCACCGAAATGACTCACAGATGGAGCTTGCTTCCGAGTTAATGAGTCACGGACACCTGCTTGATTACCTCATTTCCAGGACAATAAATTATCAAGTGCATTTGTACAGTGAAGCAAAATTATTGCTCCAAAAATGTGAAGAGGATGAGGCAGCTGTGTCATGTGGCAGTTCTCCGACACATGTCATTTTACAAAACAGATGGAGACTTCGTCTCTTAATATTCAAGTCAGAAGCTCGTGTTTGAAGAGGGCAGTGAATGATAAATTGGTTCGATGTTGTTGATTTACGGTGTTAATGATGGGGATATGAGATTGTGCGAGATAAACACTTCAAGATTAATATAGAAACATCAGGGCGTGAGGATTCTTTTGAATTCAAGTTGCTGGTGGGTGCCAACTGCCAAGACATAATAGGAAAGTTTGTGTTGTGGTTACGATGTGGACCTAGAAAGGTGTTGGATGACTTGGTTCGATGAAGTCAAATGGGCAGATGATGGAGTTGGGAGTTGTCCGACTTTGAGAGGTCTGGCAGTGAGTTTTCAAGCTGATGTTGGTTGTGGTGGCAGTAATAAGAGGAGTTGTGAATTAATAGAGATGATTGAAGTTATTTGTTTCGAATCATTTTGTCCGAGCTGATGGTATCAAATGGCTAGGGAGAACATAAACGGTCCCATATATTTCATTCATAATGATTAACTTCACATGACCAGGTTAGCTTGTTATTAATTAATTAATTGAGGGAAGAAAGGTCTAATACGTCAGGACTTGATTGGATTATCAATACTAGGTAGTGGACGTGAATGTTAGTTATTGGGCTCTTGGGTACATGAGTCAAGACAAAAGCTATAAGTCCAAGAGTCATTAAGGGGAAAAGTTTTTAACATAAGACAGGAGGAAAAAATGAGAGGTCGACTGTGGAGGCATCTACTGGAGAAGGAAAGGAGGTGTGGCTACTAGGAAGAAGGGAAGAATAATAGGATCGTGAAGACGGCAATAACGGTTTAATTTATCTTTCTCTTTTAATTCATTTTGATGGAGTTTGCGATATCCATTTTCATGTGTTGCCAAACTTTGTAGATAGGGTTTATGGTAGAAACCACTTGGAGTATTGGCTATTTTGAATTGAATAATTGAGCAAAGACTATTATGATTTGAATAGACTAATTATTGATTATTGTTTATCGATTAATTGAAAACATGAGTTGTTGCTTCACCGGGTTCAAAACCTTATGTGCGTAATCGGTAGTTTTGCAATTATATTTGTCTCATTGTTTGATATTCCATGCTTGGGTTAATATATTTGATGGGTTATGCTTATGATAGCCAAATAATATTTGTGAACTAAAATTCAGTTTCGTATTATTTTTTCGCTAACGCAATTTGATGGTGCATGCTTAGGTTTAAACTTTTGATGTGTCATGCTTAGGGAGTCCCAGTGATATGTGCGATTTTAATAAATATAATAGGTCATGTCGATAGAACGAAAGATAAACATATACTCATAATTATGTTTCAATTCAGTAATTGAATAGAAATAGTGGTGGATACTAAAAACCCTGGTTACCGATTCTTCCTTTGGATTTCTTTTTTTAGTTCAATTTAATTTTATTATTTCATTTTCCATTCTTAAAATCCATAAAAAATATTTCTGGTTAATTGATTGAGAATATTGATTATTGGTATTTCCACCGCTCCCTATGGGTTCGACCTGTACTTGCCTCTGTCTACTAGTTAGACACCGTGCGATTGCGGTTATTTACATATAGGCATCTCCGGATCCTATCAATTTTTGGCGCCGCTGCCGAGGAACGGTCGTGGAATATTGTAATTGGTATTTTGTACATATCTTTTTTTTTTAATTTTCTGTACATATCTTATTTTTTCTTTTATTTTTATATTTTCTTTTAGTTCTTTTTACGTAGATTATCTGATTTTTCATAGGTACCTTAGTCTGAAGAGCGACGATTGGGATCAAAAACTGGCCTAAAGTAAGTACTTGATATTCTCGCAAAGCTTTTGCAAGGTGAGTTATTGAGAATTACTTTGTATAATGGTTTCCAGCGAGTTGACTTCTTTTATAGCTTTTTGGAATCTTACCAAAAGAGCTGAGACAGAAGACTCATTTGATATTTCATCCGAGGAGTATGCATATGCACCTTCTCATTATCAAGAACCTTCCGAGTGTGTAAATAATGATTGGAATTATTCTCATATGTATGATCATTCTGGACCTTGTGAAGGTTATGATCATTACCAACCTTACCCTGGTTATGAGCCACAATTTGCTGATTCCAATTATTATTCACACATTTCTCCATCACAGTATGAGAGAGATGATCAATCTTACTGTGACCCATCTGCATCACAACTATCTTTATTAGAACGCCTCAATATTGAAATTGATGAACAGACCAAAGCTAATGAGTTATTTTTTGCTGAGCAGAGTAAAACTTAAGCTTATATTGCTCAAATTTCTGAACAAACTGATTTTTCGATTGCTAAACTAATGTATTTGGTAAAAGATAGTGGTCTTACTGAGGATACAAGTTCTAATTTTTCTAATACTTTTGATATTAATGATGAAACCGCTTTAACTAATGAATCAATGTGTATGGAGAATAATGATAAACTTGATAGTTGTGATCATAGGAATAGAGACATTGGCATACCGAGTGAAGGTGGTGTATTTATTCCAACTTCTGATCATGTTAATGATCACTCGCCTATTCAAAAGGAAGAGTTTAGGATTGAGGACACCATTCTTTTAGATGGTGTGACATATCATTGCTATAACAATGATGCTTATGAAGAATGTGTTAATTCAGATGACAGTGTAGTTAAATCTAACGACTTAGAGACATTACACTCTATCTATAAGGTTTCTTTTAATCATCTTTATTGTGATATTCCTATTGATTCCCAGGTTGATGATGTTTATGGTGATGATTTAGTATAGGTTTGTAAACCTAGTGGAGAAGTTAATACACCTAGAATTGTTAGCACAACTTTTCAGAAGATTCCTAATTTTGGATTAGAATTGCGTGCTTCTCCAGTATTACTAGATTATTTTGCATCTCGTGATTTCTCTTTTCCTGTGCATGTCTCCCAAATGGTTTCAGTTTCCACCCACAGTGATCCACTTGAGTCGGTAATTTTTGTTACTGACGATACGTCCTTTGTAAACCAAGTATGTGGGCAGCTCTTTGCTTTTGATAGTCTCTATATCTTTACGTTGTTACAACGAGAGTGTGAGGTTGTCATTAATTGTAAATATTGTGCTCTGGGTTGATCCCCAATTATTTAGGTTGTTGATATATGGTGAGTCTTATTTGTATATTCCAGTAGGTAATTCTGTTTTATTGTTTTATTTTTATTCGTTTATTTTCGCATATCATGAATTTCCCATCTTAATTTTTACGTTGGATGACTCAATTACATTGAGGACAATGTAATGTTAAGTGTGGGGGAGCGGTTAACTTTTACTTTTGTTTTTCAGGAATTTTCTTGCAATTTGTGACCAGCTGTGTAGCGGGTCTAAAAAAAAACCAAAAAAACAAAAAAAAAGTTTATATCCCACAATGGTTATATAGTCTAAACTCTCATTTCAATCATTGAAACATTCTCAGAGGGCGTTATATAGTTGTTATTCACAAACTATTTTTCGTGAGAGAGATTTCCAAAGTGATTGAAACATAACATGACTTTCGTCACTAGGCAAAGATGAACTTGGCTAAAGCTAAAGCTTTACCAACACCCATTTCGAGAAAAAGATAAGCAATATATACTCAGCTCGAAATGTCACATGTGCATATTCTTAGTCTATATAGTAAAACGACTTTTGTCTCAAGATAGGAGATAGAGTTGATACACTTTTGAGTGATAGATAAGTTCAAGTCTCCACATACCTTTTAGTCGATGAAGATCCACTGGTTCCTTGAGTAGTCCTTCGTCTTGTATGATGATCGCCATGGACTTCTTGCGCTCAACTACACTTTTTATCCTAGTCCGAGACCTTATCTATAGTAGACTAGAAATCAAGACTTTATAGTTTTGATCACTAAGATTGAAAAACATGCTTGAGATAGAAACTCATGCGAGTTTGATCGAGCAGTGCTCTAACAAAATGTTCATCCTTTCTTCCATCAATATTTGCATAATGACATTAAAGTCTTAACTTTTGTAGTCAAAAGTTCATTCTATCTTTTATCAATACTTTCATACTGACATATAATAGAGATAACTTTTGAACAAGTATGGGACAGTCAAGGTTCATGAACGTAAACAACATATCCCATAAAAATTTGCAATATATAAAACCATAAAGATTAATAATGCAAAAATTATTTTCCAAATAAACTTTTGAATTTAAATAAATAAATCTAAAAACATTGCAAGATGAAAGCTATGTGTACTCACAATAATGGATATTCCAAACCCTAGTTATCCTTCTTAAAAAATACAAGAATAAATTATCATACAAAGTTTCCTAGACATTAAGACCTCTAAAAAATTATTTATCGTCCCCGAACTCCTTGTTGTCAATATCCATGGCAACATAAGGTTCATGAAGAAAGGAGTCAATTCAAACAAACCTTTTGAACTGATACCGAACAAGGGCCTTCTGAGTTTCACGAGTTCTCAAAGCAATAGCCTTTATTTCCTGAATCTCTTTCCTTGTTTTCTTAAACTTTTCAAGAACACCGGAAAACTTCTGAGAATTTGAAGGAACAGTTCTTGGCTTCCTCACATTCCTTCTTTTTCTTTTGAAAGTTGGAGGTAACAGAGATTTATCTTTTTCCTTCATGATTGATGGCTTAACAATCATATTTACATATTTTCTATCAGACGACATAATGGTTGGAGTATCCATATGAACGGAATTATGAGAGGAAATCACAAGATAATCTCAACAAGCAGTCTTATGATAAAAAGAGTTTCAAGTGAAGGAAAAAGGAATGTATGGTTACATAACTTTTAAACACATAAGTTCACGCACGCACAACTCTCAACCCTAAAGAGGGTAGAATTATCGAAAATAACCCTCTTTTATTGATAAAACAGGGAAGTCCTTTCCAATATCAATTAGATATGAAAAGAAGCACGAATTCCAGACTTACAATGCTCAGTAGAGAAAAAAAAAAAAAAAATTTCTTTTCCTAAAGCCTGAGGTGTGCATAATCTTATCTCTTTTGATCAGGCACATGAGAAAAGATGCACTAACCAACACAATTTAAGTTGTACTAGGGTGGACAATAATCTGTCCGCCATATCCTTTTCGAAAGGAATTCATAGAGCCATGTTTCTCATAGTGTTAAGACCATGAGTTTCTCTCTAATGATCTATTCTTTTATTCGGAAACTAACTTCTTCGAAGAAGAGATGCGTTTACATACCTCTAATGCTTTTTGAACAAGTTTGAGCTTGTTTTCTAATCGATTCGCTCTTCGTTGAAGTTTGTTGACATATCTCATTTGGTGTTTTCACTTGAAACACTTTGAAAGTTCATGACATTTGAGAGAACAATAAGAGCATGTCAACCTAGAAGATGATTCAGATGCCCAAGATGTGTATGCAGCTAGACACATAGTGGAACCTGAAAAATTAGAAAAAGAGTTTCCAGTGGAAACAGGTAGATCCATTTTTTCTTCCAGACCAGTTGATATTTCTTCTGAAATAATATCAAGATTGATGTATGTATTGCTACAATTATCAAAATTAATATTTTCCTAAAGAAGTGCAACACTTGACTTTTCGTCTTCATTAGAATCATAGTTGTCAGACATTTCATCAAGAGTTGCAGCTAGACCTTTGTTCCCAGTGTATTTTTTACGATTTGGACACTTATTTGCAAAATGGCAAAACCTTTACACTTAAAGAAATGAGGCATATCCTCGTCATCAGTTTTTTCATTATCCCTGTTTTTAGGAGGAACACGATTTTGAGGTTTAACTGATGACCTGGGTTTATCTCTGGAGAACCGTTTACTTCTCTTCAAAAGAATATCCCTAAACTGTCTTATGATTAAGGAGACTGACTTGTCAAGATCTTCATCTGATGAATTAGCCTCAGAAAGATCATCTCCAGATATGCAAAAACTTTTACTTTTGTCAAGTAATATCATGTTCTTTTGGGCTTTGAAAGCCACATCCTTTCCGGATTTGGATGTGTGCTCATGATCAAAGATCTTTAACTTCCCACCCAGAGTGTTTCTGGAAAGAGTTACAAGGTTATTACCTTCAACGATGGAATGCTTCTTAGAGTCATATCTGGATAACAGTGTGTAGATGGTGGATTTTCGACAAAGGCTAAAATCGTAAACCCATAATTGTACGAACCTCTGATCCAGCAGTCAGACGTGAGTATTGAGCTACAGATCTCTCATCGAATCCTATGACTGAGAATACTTTCTCTCAGAGTACATGTAGATATGTAGTCTCACGGCTAGGAAACAGCATATATCATGAATACTGAACACTTCAGTAATTATTTCTATATAGTATCACAAGATGGACGGCTCCTAGACAGCTTGCTCTGCTAGTATAGAGCGATAACTGTCTTCAGGATACAAACAACGAATTTAACCTGACTATATAAAGGATATGAAGCTCCATCAAGCTCATATCGGGATAATTAATGCTCCTAGATAGCTTGCTCTGCTAGTATAGAGCCATAACTTAATTATTCCTAAATTCTTGGATTCATCCACTGAATTTCCGAAAATATTCAAATATTTTCGCAGTATTTCATTACTGTAAACCATGGTTCTTCCCAGCAGAATTCCATGGGTTAGTAATAAATATTCAACATACAGGCATCTGAGCTACCTCCGAGTAAGCCCCGACTCAAATGGTGCAAGTGTATTCAATGACGATGCACTAACAATCACCGTACGAACAAGTATTTCAAAATACGACGAGACGATGAACCTATGCAAAATAGGAAGAAAAATAATAAATAATAAAGATTTGACCAAGGCGTTAGGAGCATAGGCCCACTAACCAGCTGGACGTGTCGTGGTCAATCCCACGCCATTTTCATATTTTTATCATATTTTTTATTATTTTCCTTGAGTTCATGAAAATCCTTTCACTTGAACAAATATCTTTCGTTTTGAGGAAACTCCCCAGTTTCATGGTGTTTCCCTCACACTAAAGAAATAATATAAAATTAAGGAAATATGGTATAGCCATGATCATTGACCAACCGGCCATGTCTTGATCCCAACCGGCCCCACACCTCATGGTTCCTCATTATTTTATTATTATTTCCCTAATTTCATGAAAACTCCTTAATCTCATGATATTTCCTTGATCCCAGGAAAAATAATATAAAATTAGGGAAACCCGTGTGACCGGGACCTAGATGGTCGGCCAAGCCCTAACTGGCCCCACATGTCCCATTTTATTATTATTATATTTTTTATGTTTCCTTAATCCCATGAAATTCCTTGATTTCATGATATTTCCTTCAAATTATGAAAATTCCTTTAAATCATGAAATAATACATAAAATTAGGGAAAACTCACGGGACCAGGCCCTGGCCGGCCAACCATGCTCAAGCCGGTCCCACACGTCCCTTATTTTATTATTATTATTTTTCATGTTTTCTTCATCTCATGGAAACTCCTTGATTTCAACAAAACTCTTTAATTTCAACAAAACTCCTTGGTTTTAAGAAATTCCTTGGTTTTATCATATTTCCCTAAAATCATGAAAAAATTATAAAAAATTGGAACACATGTGGGATTGGGTCCTATGGCCGGCCGGCCATGCCCTGACTACGTCCGGTCCCACACTTTATGATTTTTTCACTATTTTATTATTTTTCCTTCATCTCATGAAGTTTTGACGATTTTATCAAAAAACTCTTGATTTCTTCATATTTTCTCAAATGGATGCTCAACTGCACGCTAGAAAATATCAAAATTCTTAGAATTGAGATACGAACACTTTGACAACGTGAGCATGTTACCTAGACCAACTAGGGTTGGCTCCTTGGCTCGCAATGAGCCGGTCTCGTGTATTTTCACGGTTTGACCTAATTTGCTCAATTGCACGTATTAGGTCCAAAACTCTTCCAAACAACTTGGAACTTCATGAAACGATCATCATTTGATCCCGTGACCACCAGGTCCGGCTTCATGACCCCTTGTTCGGTCCCTCATCTCTTCATAATTAATTAGGATTTATTACCTAAGGCTCAGACGAGCATTTTTCAAATAAATGATTAAACCAGCATTTAATTATTCTTTCATCAACGAATCACCAACTCTTCAAGAGGCCTTGGTATTTGCTCACACGAGCATATGGGAGTTGCATAGTCGACCCACGGTCCCATGGAGCCCGTTCTCCTTCATTCCATGGTTAATTTTCAAAGAAATCATCAATTGGTCATCAATTGATCAAATTAGGGTTTCTGAGTCCAAAGATCATAATTCCAGATTCAAACACTAATAATTTTATGACGATCTCATGATCAGTACTCTTATTAATTATACTTGGTTCAACTACCAGTATTCTAATTAATATTTTATTTGGTCACGCTACTAATAATTCATCAGATGAGCAACACTTGCTCAGATGAGCAATACTTGCTCAAATCAAGGAATATTGGTTCAACTATCAATATTCAACAAATCAGAGCAATACTTGCTCGCCTCAGCTATCAACTTGAGAATATTTCCCACATTCAATTCATGAGTTTCAGAATATTTTACAAAATTATGTTCAACTCTGTAAATACATGGACTCATCGTCCCATGAAATCATGAAGTCAACAACCGACTAAACTAACAACGAGACGTCAATCGTGTCACTTGGGGGATATCAACTAGGGTTTTGGTCTGGCGGTCTACGTCACGTGTGTTCAAATACATGATGGAATGTGAGCAAGTCGCGCAATCAGTTGAAGGAGTTAACAAAGTAGTGGATGGAAAATCAACCAAGTCTCCGCACGATGAGCAACTGGTTTCAAACACGATTGCCACTTCTCAACTCTTTGATTCCATAAACTGTCACACTTCATGGGATCATGGTGTCTACAATTCCAACAATATAAATAAGTCCCTGAATCATGATTGAAAAAAACAAGAAAAACAACAACGAGAATAATAAGAATCTTACGTCTCACAGACAACACGAGATCAACAACTCATCAATTACTCTCAACTAAGCAATTTCAATCATTCAGAACTTATCATATTCAGAATTCACAACACACCTACAATCTTTGATTACCATCGATTCCACACATTTCTCAGATTCCCTCCTACATATCGACCCATCCTCTCTTGTGACCAAATTTACTCTGGAACGGCCATTGTCTTGATTTAGGCCGGAGTACTACAGATTGATCTCTCGAATTCAAAGCACTCCCTTATTGTAGTGAATCTGTGTGAGGTTGAATATTTCGCTCGGTTCAAGGAGTTTCCTCCGTACGGTCGTCTCCTCAATTCTGTAAAAACCAGCAAATCGTTTTGCCCCATATACAGATTGGCGACCATAGTGGGAGTTCATTCTCTCGGTTGCAATCTCCAATTCTCACAAAGATGGTCGGTCTTAGGAGTAATTCAACTACTCCAAACTCAATGAAGAATCTCTCAAACGACAACGCTCCCCCTTCTAACACTATATCCGACAACACAGAAGGCGGAGGAACCCCGACTCTAACTGAGTTGGCACGAATCCTATAGGTTCATGGAAGAAATATGGACCTGATGAAGGATACAATGAATCACATACACGATTTTCTCATCAAGCTAACATCCGAGTTAGGCAGAATCTTCGCTCCAGAATTCCCAGCACCGGGGACTGACTCGTCACACAGTGAACCTCAAAGAAACAGTTTCACCACTTATGAAAAGCCGGTAGACCAGGAGATTACACAGTTAGTTGAAAACTTGTGTGAACTCTTAAACTTTTCCAGGAAGCAGCGAATAAACACGTTTGTTGCACTCAACCAGATATCATCTGAGGTACCATCAACTCCCTTATCTCCAACAGAAGAGACGTCCATAACGTCCGTGCATTCGATCCACAACATCACATTTAGAGAAGAATACCGTATGTCAAATGAAAGGCATAACCGAGCCCTGTACGTAACTGGTTTTATCAAAGACTCTGAATTCAAGAGAGCTCTCGTTGATACAGGCGCTTCTACAAATAATGTCATTATGAAGACTCTCAAAGCGGCCAAGTTCCCCCAAAACAATATCATTCGTCATCCCATCTTGATGACAAGTTTTGAGGGAAGCCAGATATATACGTATGGATATGCGTACATAGATCTGAAGGTGGGGCTTATTCAATCAAAAGCCAAATTCCACGTGATCGAACAAGAACCTGACTATCATATGATACTCGGACGACCGTGGCTCAATGAAAACAAGGTGGTTCCTTCAACGTACCATCAATGCATGAAAGTTCTAATCAATAACAAAATTGTTCGCATTGTGGCTTCATCATCTCCTTACGCCCCAGTCTACGATGCTGAATTCCTTGAGTCTTAGGAGAACATCCCCGAACCTCCAAACAAGGTTTACAACACTCACTTCCAAACTGGGAGTCTGTCGAAAAGGTTACAGCCAAGCCATCATCCTCAGGCATCAAGTCGTCTAAGTCAATTGCTACGCCAATTAAGCACCGCAAAGATCAGACTCCAACTTAGGGATTTCATTTCATCACCAGTCACGATGCGGAGGGGAGAATAATTTACCGACGTAAAGATTAGCAATTAGCAGGGGAAAACGATGAAGATTCTCCTCGCCCCGAAGAATCATGTCAGAGTGGACCATCAATCGAAAAAGAGGTCCAAGATGCTCCTCGATAACTACAAGACGACACTAGCTCCACTACGGATGATATCGAAATGATCAACATCGGAACAGATGATGATCCAAGGACGATTCTAATTAGCTCAGCGTTGTCACCAGAAGAACTGACGGAATTAATAGCACTACTGAAAGAGTATCAAGATGTCTTACCCTGGACGTATGAAGAAATGCCTGGTCTAGACGATAAATTGGTTACTCATCATCTGCACATCACCCCTGGCTCCAAAGCTGTCAAACAACCGCCTAGGCAGTTCAGACACGAATTCGAAGAGAAAATTAAGGTCGAGATTAAGAAACTATTAGCAGAAGGATTCATCAAACCTATTCAATACCCAACATGGCTGGCGAACGTTGTTCCTGTCAAAAATAAAAATGGTCAAATCAGATGTTGTGTTGATTTCAGGAATCTGAAGAAATGTTGTCCGAAAGATGACTTTCCTTTATCCAACATAGATATGCTCGTAGATGAAACCAGCGGTCACGGTATGTTCTCATTTATGGATGGCTATAGTGGATACAACCAGATCAAAATGTATGAACATGATGCCAACAAGACTGCATTTCGTACTCCTATTGGTAATTTCCACTACACCGTAATTTCCTTCGGATTAAAGAACGCCGGTGCTACCTATCAATGAGCCATGACTGCCATATTCCAAGACATGATGCACAAACAAGTGGAAGACTATGTTGATGATGTAGTGGTAAAGTCAAAGACTCGAGTATCTCACTTTCAAATTTTGAGACAGGTTTTTGAAAGATGCCGAGAATACAAGCTAAAGATGAACCCTCTGAAGTGCACTTTTGGTGTTTCCTCCGGAAAGTTTCTGGGATTCCTAATCACAACAGAAGGAATCAAAGTCAATCCAGACAAAACGAAAGCTATTACTACCATGCCTCCTCCATGCACTGTGAAAGAACTCCAAATTTTTATGGGCAAGGTAAATTATATTCAACGTTTCATTCCTGGGTTAGCTCAACTCATCGCTTCGTTCACCCTCTCTACTGAAGAAAGGAGCAAGATTTTCATGGATAACCGTTCAACAAGAAGCATTCCATAAAATACAGCAGATACTATTATCACCTACTGTCATGAAATCCCCAGTGCAAGGAGTACCGCTGATACTGTACACAACCTCTAGTGATGTTGCTATCGGAGCACTCCTTGCTCAAGAAGACGATGAAGGCATCGAACGGATAATCTACTATTTCAGTCGTACAATCCGAGATTCTCAACTCTGATACCCAAAGGCTGAGAGGGCATGTCTGGTGTTAGTACACGCAATCTAGAAATTCAGACACTACTTACTATCCAACAGAGTCGTGCTCGTTTCCAAAGCTAACCCCATAAAGTTTCTACTATCAAAGCCAGCCTTGATAGAAAGACCAGCAAAGTGGATACTTCAGATGTCAGAATTTGACATAGCATGCACACCACCTAAGGCAATCAAAGGCCAAGTAGTAGCAGACTTGCTTGCTTCTTTTTCAGGATAAAATGCAACGATGTTACATGAAGATGTACCTGGTGAGTTTCCAGATATCTTGGTCATCAAAGAAAAGACATAACTTTTATACTTTTACGGTTCCGCCACTCCTAGCAATGACATGGGAGGAGCATGCATAGTGCTAGTCTCTCCATCTGGCGAGGTTTTCTCACATTAGTTCAAGCTGGATTTTCACTGCACCAATAATTTAGCAGAGTATGAAGCCTTCTTACTAGGATTGTCTATGTTAAGTAATCAGGGGCAACACACCTCCAAATAAGGGGAGATTTAAAGCTACTGGTCAATCAAATGAATGGAACATATTCTCTCAAAGAAATCATGCTTTATCAATTCAGAACTGAAGCTTAACGGCTATTAACCTACTTTGTTGATGCCACGATCGTCCATACTGGATGAACTAACAATAAGCATGCAGAATGTCTGGAAACTCTCGTCTCTAAGCTACAATATGAAGGAGCAAAGAAGACCATCACTGTACAAAGGTGTACTGTTTCATCTACATGGCTTGATCAAACTGAAAACATCCAATCAAATGATTGGCGAACACCTATTATTCATGAATTGAACAGTTCTCTTTCATAAGGGAAAGTCAGTCTCAAGGAATTCAAGAATTACTTCTTACTTCATGGAGCGTTGTACTATCGGAACTCTGATGGGTCATTATCACGATTCCTTGGAAATGACAAAGCAGGCGAACAACTCAAGTGCATACATGAAGAGACGTGCGGACAGACGCTGGTGGTAACACTCTACATAAAGCTTCAGGGAATGGGATACTATTGGCCTTCCATGGAGGCTAAATCAAGAATGCTGCAAAAGTCATGTCCCAATTGTCAGATGCCTCCTCACCATTTAGAATCTCTGACAGTCCATCACACTGGGGACCGGAGGGAACCCTTCATTAAATATCTCCGTGATAATGAATTGCTGTCAGAAAATAAAGAAACAATCAAACTCATTCAGAGAGCTAAGAGATTTGTCTTTCTTGATGAAATATTATACCGAAAAAGCTTTGGTGGAAACTTACTGAGATGATTAGATCAGCATGAAATCCCAATGATTTTAAAGGAGATGCATGACGGAGAACATCAAGGAAAAAGGAAATTGCTCCTCCAGATTCATGAGAAGTATTATTGGCCGACCATGGAAGACGATGCAGCTGCACACGTTCAAAGGTGTCATCAATGCCAAGTCCATGGTAACCTCATTCACACTCCTTGTCTTCCATTGAATTCCATAAATAGTGGCCTTTCTATAGCTGGGGACTGGATATCAACAGGAAAATCAATACAACATCTTCGAAGCAGCATGAATACATTATTACTGCAACTAAGTATTTTACCAAATGGGTTGAAGTTGTTCCTCTTCGAAGCACCACTGGAGTCACGATTGCGGCCTTCATCAAAGAATATATAATATGCAGATTCGGTGTTCCCAAACACATTGTCACTGATAATGGAACTCCTTTCGCCAACAAACACGTGACGGAATTGCTCGAGGGATACGGCGTCAAATAAATTTCCTCCACACCGTACTATCCTCAAGGAAACGGACAAGCAGAGAGCACCAACAAAACTTTGTTTCGGATTCTCATCCGAACAGTTCATGATAATCCTCGAACCTGGCATGAACAGTTGCCCATGAATTTATGGGCTTATCGAACCGTGCCAAGAAGCTCGATTGGAACTTCACCATATTCTCTCGTCTATGGAGTTGACGCCATACTACCGGCATAAATCAAAATTCCTTCAGCATGGATTGTAACATCCAGTGGTGTACAATGGGATAAAGCCGAAGTGTACAACTCGAGAATTGTTGAACTGGACATGCTCGATTCGAAGCGGTCTAAGGTGGAGAAATACGTAGAAGCCTACAAGCAAAGAACCTCCAGGGCCTATAACAAAATGGAAAGACCTCGAACATTTCAAGTAAGGGATCTGGTATTAAAGACAACAAAGCACATTCAACAAGACATGTCTGCTCACAAGTTCACTCCGAAATGGAAGGACCATATGTAGTCATCAAGGCAGTATCCAGCGGATACTACAAAATCTTAAAGGTTGATGGAGGAGTGGAAGGAAATATAATCAATGGCAAATGGCTCAAAGAAAATTACGGCTGATCCACAAAAAAAGATTACCTTTTCATCGTTTCATCATTGCAAATATTTTCAAAAATATAATTTTGGTTCCCCCAAAGAGAATTCAAATTCTCCTTTGTTCATTAAACATTTCATAAATGAGAAAAATTCATTCGTACCATGATCAATTATTCTACCAGAAACTTAAACTGATTCAAAAACAACAATCATAAATGCTCACTCAGAGCAAACCATCCAACAATGGATAATCCCTATAAGAAACTTTGTCAAGTTTCTTCTAAAAGATCCAAGTCTTTACCTTAAATCCTCAACTGCCTTCTCAACCCTGGCAGATTCCAGAGCCAGTATCTTCTCCTCCTCCAATAAAGTAGTGGTTACGAAAATTGCATCAGCAGCCTCCGCCACCTTATGAATCTTGATTATCTCAAGTCGACGATGAAGCCAGATCACATTGAATCGCAATGTCTCGCAGTTCGATATTATCTCATCCCATTCACGCAGCTCATGGTTTTTGACATCTCGCAAGCACATTTGGTTCATTTCCTCAATAATTGGCAACAACCCAGCTACCATGGTTAAGAGAGTTGAAAGGAAGCCTTTCCATACCTCTGTAGTGGAAATGTGGACATACTTCTTCCATATTTTAGTATACAGAAGTGCATGACGTTTGGGAACGACGAACCCGCCAACCACTTCATTGTCCGGGAAAGTATTAATCAAAGGGGATTCAAATAGGATTCCAACTGTGGGATATTCACGAGCATGAACACTGTATCCTATACCCATGGATTGTGCAGAATCCCCACCTACCCGGTCGTTGCTATCTTCAACCTCGACAATCACAGACTTTCCGCTCCTTCTTCGTCTGGCATCGACGACGACGCGAACATTTGCCTGACAAAATGAAGGAGTATTTAATTTTGATGGAGCATAGTGGGATCTTAAGAGTTATAAGATTACTTATAGATGATCCAGCATCATCAAGAGATGACCTATATCGGACATGAGCTCTAACAGTTCGCTTGGGTCGAGAAAAAGCATTTATATGATGATCCTGTAATAAATCATTTGTTTATGATCAATTATCTCGATCAGACAAAGAGGAAAAAGAGATACAACTTACTGAAGTGGACGCTGCTATTTCACGCTTTGACTGAGTATCATCTTGAGAAGAAATATTGTTGCTTGACATAGCGGAAATAAGGTATGATCAAGAATTCTCTGCACGATGAAACTAACTCAAGAATGGAATAAATATTTTCACAGACGATAGACTCAAAGTCTTGAAGATATATGTTAGACACGGTGGAGGTTTATCTTCTGTGAATGGTAAATTCAGTTGCGGGTTTTACTGAAACCCTAAGATACCAGCAAGGGCAACACTGAAGATGCGGAGGAAAAATCAATCGGGGACTGACGGAAGCTGCATACGGTCAAGGTTACACGGATTCATATATAACACATGTTCACTCAACCCACACAACACGTATCTCAGTATTATCTGCAAATGGAAATCACTGAGGCGAATCGAAGGCCATGGTAAATTACGGGGCACGAACATTGGTTCATTTTATTCAATTCACGAAGAATCGACATTAATAAAAGGGTTTTCTCATTCAAATAAAATTCTAGATCAGAAGAAAACATGTTTAAATCATCAAAGAAATATCTACTCTGAAGCTTAAAGAACATTCAAATGTTTCAAAAAGGAATAGAAAACGGAAATAAAGCTACTCGTCAGACTCATCCAAATCATCAGATTCATCATCACTGTCCTTCTTGTCATCCAAGTTGTCATCACTATCTTCCTCATCATCAGAATCAGTGTCGATGGGTTTCGGATAAGCCTCGGGATCATCATCTGAGTCTGAGTCCTTTGCTTCAATTCCGGCTTCAATTTGCTTCATGGTCCTTTGGAACTTTCTTTCATGTCGATCATGCCTAATCTTACGCTCTGGTACCTCCCATACATCTTCTTCAGAAGGATAAGCATCAGAGTCAGAAGGCTTCCCGTCCAAGAACTGACGCTTCTCCTCAACCCTTTGTATCTTGCATCGGATTCGATCCTTTTCACGCTGACGAGCCTCCTTTTTATCATCCTCGACTTTTCTTTTCCTGAGCTCAGCAAAAGTGACCCTTCATTCATTCAAGGCGACGCTAGGCTTTGCTCCTTCATCTCAAGTAGATCTAGCCTTTGGTTTCGCTACACGAGCTTTGGAATCCTTATCAGAAGAGCTAGAAGAAGAGGAATACCAATAATCGTAATCGTTGTTGTCGGACATTTTCAGGAATCAGAAGCACAAAAGATTACCAACATGCAAATAGATCCATTGACAAAAATGGTAATTCTTAACTCTTACTTTTTACGCTTCCACTAACAGTAGTGATAGTAATGCTAGAGTTAACACCTCAAGATCGTTCGTTTCTTCAAAACCTACAAAAGACGAACAAAACTCAGATTTTTCATAAAATCATGGATATTTTTACTGTGTGAACATTCACCATGGAATTATGAAAACTAAAACATTATTTCATCATAAATAATTGTTTACATCTAAGTAATACTACACAAAACTCAAGTTTTGATTTTAAAGAAAATAATATATATTTATATATATATATATATATAAATAAAATTGACGTGAGCAAGGCTCACAAAAAATAAAATTTGTGGATAGTCCACGGTTTCAAAAAAAATAATCATGAATATACCATGGTTTTACAAAAAAAAAAAAACTTTTCCTTCGTATTGTCATACGACTTCGAAACGAAGGTTTATTCCAATTTAGTGAAAAACTCACGCATTATAAGATAAAGTTTTGGTTTACATGAAAGCTCATAAATAAAATTTTATCACTGGACACAAGTTCAAGTATAAAAAAAAAGATAAGAAAACTTCTTCTTCGTATCATTATCATTCTTTAAAACGAAAGTTTATTTCGGTTTCGTGAAAATTCGCCTTTTCATGATAAAACTTTGGTTCACATGAAAACTCATAAACATAGTTTTGTCACTGGACTTAAATATTCATATATGAAAAAAAAATCTCTTTTAAATTAGGGATTATTATTAGTTTTCAAAACTAATGATCAAACGAACATACGTTTTCAAAAACGAAGGTTTTCGACAAAACCCACACTCATGCATGCACGTGTATATAACTTTATCATGATCAAGATATGAACAACTCATAAAACTCATGAGCATCAATAAACATCAGAAAAAAAAAATCGCACTTACCTGGTCGGCGCCGGCCGGAAACTGGCCATATGGTGGCGGTGCGATCGGCGGCGCTGGCAGCTCCGGCGTGAAAATTTTTTCTCTTCCTCTCCTGTGCGCAGGTGAAAAGATGATGAATGGATCAAAGCTCTGGTCATAGGTGAAGTAAAAAAAAAAGAAGGATTACTCCTTTTATATCAAATTTTATTTCCAAAACCTAGTCACACAAGGATTTTCTTATTGGGCCCGGCCCGTGAATCCTATACGACCAAGGTTCCGTCGTCCAAACCAGCGGTTCAAGACAAATTCATGTTCACCAAACAAAACTCTATCATGACACTGAGATACTCAATCAAGTCATGGTATGCTCGTACAATCGAAATCCTGTAACATCTTAACTTACGACTAAGTTCAATTACTTATATTGTTTATGACCGGAAAATCACCATTCAATGCTAACTAAGGAACATGGATTTCCTCACTAAGCAGGGGACTTAATGTAGATGGTGGATTTTCGACAAAGGCTAAAATCATAAACCCATAATTGTACGAACCTCTGGTCCAGCAGTCAGACGTGAGTATTGAGACACAGATCTCTCATCGAATCCTCTGACTGAGAATACTTTATCACAGAGTACATGTAGATATGTAGTCTCACGGCTAGGAAACAACATATCTCATGAATACTGAACACTTCAGTAATTATTTCTATATAGTATCACAAGATGGACGGCTCCTAGACAGCTTGCTCTGCTAGTATAGAGCGATAACGTCTTTAGGATACAAACACTGAGTTTACCTTGACTATATAAAGGATATGAAGCTCCAGCAAGCTCATATCGGGATAATTAATGTTCCTGGACCGCTTGCTCTGCTAGTATAGAGCCATAAGTTAATTATTCCTAAATTCTTGGATTTATCCACTGAATTTCCGAAAATATTCAAATATTTTTGCAGTATTTCATTACTGCAAACCATGGTTCATCCCAGCAAATTCCATGGGTTAGTAATAAATATTCAACATACGGGCGTCTGATCTACCTCCGAGTAAGCCCCGACTCAAATGGTGCTAGTATATTCAACGACGATGCACTAACAATCACTGTACAAACAAGTATTTCAAAATACGACGACACGATGAACCTATGCAAAATAGGAAGGAAAATAATAAATAATTAAAAATTTACCAAGGCACTGGGAGCATGGGACCACTGACCGGTCGGACGTGCCGTGGTCAATCCCACGCCAGTTTCATATTTTTATCATATTTTTTATTATTTTCCTTGAGTTCATGAAAATCCTTTCACTTGAACAAATATCTTTCGTTTTGAAGAAACTCCTCAGTTTCATGGTGTTTCCGTCACACTAAAGAAATAATATAAAATTAAGTAAATATGGTAGAGCCGTGATCATTGGCCAACCGGCCATGTCTTGGTCCCAACCGGGCCCACACCTCATGGTTCCTCATTATTTTATTATTATTTCCCTAATTTCATGAAACTCCTTAATCTCATGATATTTCCTTGATCCCATGAAAAATAATATAAAATTAGGGAAACCCGTGTGACCGGGCCCTAGACAGCCGGCCAATCCCTAGCTGGCCCCACATGTCCCATTTTATTATTATTATATTTTTTATGTTTCCTTAATCCCATGAAATTCCTTGATTTCATGATATTTCCTTCAAATTATGAAAATTCCTTTAAATCGTGAAATAATACATAAAATTAGGGAAAACTCACGGGACCAGGCCCTGGCCGGCCAACCATGCTCAAGCCGGTCTCACACGTCCCTTATTTTATTGTTATTATTTTCATGTTTTCTTCATCTCATGGAAACTCCTTGATTTCAACAAAACTCTTTAATTTCAACAAAACTCCTTGGTTTTAAGAAATTCCTTGGTTTTATCATATTTCCCTAAAATCATGAAAAAATTATAAAAAATTGGAAAACGTGTGGGATTGGGTCCTATGGCCGGTCGGCCATGCCATGACCACGTCCGGTCCCACACTTCATGATTCTTTCACTTTTTTATTATTTTTCCTTCATCTCATGAAGTTTTGACGATTTCATCAAAAAAATCTTGATTTCTTCATATTTTCTCAAATGGATGCTCAACTGCACGCTAGAAAATATCAAAATTCTCAGAATTGAGATAGAAACACTTTGACGACGTGAGCATGTTACCTTGACCGACCAGGGTTGGCTCCTTGGCTCACAATGAGCCGGTCCCGTGTATTTTCACGGTTTGACCTAATTTGCGCAATTGATTAGGTCCAAAACTCTTCCAAACAACTTGGAACTTCATGAAACGATCATCATTTGATCCCGTGACCACCCAGGGCCGGCTTCATGACCCCTTGTTCTATCCCTCATCTCTTCATAATTAATTAGGTTTTATTACCTAAGGCTCAGACGAGCATTTTTCAAATAAATGATTAAACCAACATTTAATTATTCTTTCATCAACGAATCACCAACTCTTCAAGAGGCACTACAAGAAAGTATAGCTATTGCTACACCATATATTTCCACACCTTCAATATAGGTGTTGCAAAAGAAAATTTCTAGCCACAGTAATTTTTAGCTGCAGCTAAAACTTATAATTTACTGCTGCAAAATAAGACTTTTGCCACATAGCTGTAGCAACAATATGAAAAGAGTGTGGCTAAAAACATAATCTCTTGCAGCACCAATAAAAATTGGGTGCAGCAATAGACTTCTTGTTACATAGGTTCTCGCGACACTATTAGGGTTTTTTCCATAATCATTAGGTGCTGCAATATATTAAGTTTCTTGTAGTGAGGCCTTGGTATTTGCTCACATGAGCATATGGGAGTTGCATGGTCGAACCACGGTCCCTTGGACCCCGTTCTCCTTCATTCCATGGTTAATTT
The DNA here is from genome assembly GCA_023529315.1 of Papaver bracteatum. Classification (NCBI taxonomy): domain Eukaryota; kingdom Viridiplantae; phylum Streptophyta; class Magnoliopsida; order Ranunculales; family Papaveraceae; genus Papaver; species Papaver bracteatum. The sequence goes on along the minus strand of JAJJWX010002605.1, from coordinate 4,217,337 downwards.
TCAAATAAACCATCGATTGGTCATCAATTGATCAAATTAGGGTTTCTGAGTCCAAAGATCATAATTCCAGATTCAAACACTAATAATTTTATGACGATCTCATGATTAGTACTATTATTAATTATACTTGGTTCAACTACTAGTATTCTAATTAATATTTTATTTGGTCACGCTACCAATAATTCATCAGATGAGCAATACTTGCTCAAATCAAGGAATATTAGTTCAACTATCAATATTCAAAAAATCAGAGCAATACTTGCTCGCCTCAGCTATTAACGTGAGAATCATGCCCACGTTCAATTCAAGAGTTTAGAACATTTTACAAAATCATGTTCAACCCAGTAAATACATGGACTCATCATCCCATGAAATCATGAAGTCAACAACTGACTAAACTAACCACGAGACGTCAATCGTGTCACTTGGGCGATATCAACTAGGGTTTTTGTCTGGCGGTCTATGACACGTGTGTTCAAACACACGATGGAATGTGAGCAAGTCATGCAATCAGTTGAAGGATTTAACAAAGTAGTGGATGGAAAATCAACCAAGTCTCCGCACGATGAGCAACTGGTTTCAAACACGATTTCCACTTCTCCACTCTTTGATTCCATAAACTGTCACACTTCATGAGATCATGGTGTCTACAATTCCAGCAATATAAATAAGTCTCTGAATCATGATTGAAATAACAAGAAAACAACAACGAGAATAACAAGAATCTCACGTCTCACAGACAACAAGAGATCAACAACTCATCAATTGAGCAATTACTCTCAACAGAGAAATTTCAATCATTCATAAATTATCATATTCAGAATTCACAACACACCTATAATCTTTGATTACCATCGATTCCATACATTTCTCAGCTTCCCTCCTACAGATCGACCCATCCTCTCTTGTGACCGAATTTACTCTGGAACGACCATTGTCTTGGTTTAGGCCGGAGTACTACAGATTGATCTCTCGAATTCAAAGCACTCCCTTCTTGCAGTGTATCTGTGTGAGGTTGAACATTTCGCTCAGTTCAAGGAGTCTCCTCCGTACGGTCATCTCCTCAATTCCGTAAAAACCGGCAAATCGTTTTGCCCCATCTACACAGTGATCTGAGAATTTTCATCACAATGTCCTTTTCAGGAATAGTATTACCCAATGAAAAATATGCATTAACAATTTCAGGCACTTTGTGATTAAACTCATCAAATGAATCTTCATCTGCTATACGAAGGTTTTCCCAATCAGAATTTATATTTTGCATCCTAGCTTCCATTTCACATGTATTCCCTTCAAATACGGTTTCTAAGATATCCCAAGCATCTTTAGACCGAGTGCACGTAGTTACATGGTGCTGAAGATCTGGGGTAATGGCATGAATGATAGCATTTAACCAGTCATAATTTTGCTTTGTAGTTAGAATCTCGGCAGGTTCGCACTAATATCCTTTGGAATAGTTGCATTGCCTTATGCAACAGCCGGAGGATTATAGCCATTAACTACATAAACCTATGATTGAAAATCACATGCTTGAAGAAAGGAACGCATAACAATTTTCCACCATAAGTAATTGGAGCCATCGAAGACAGGTGATACGTTTATAGAGATATCACTTCTGTCCATATTCAGATCGCTACAAACACAGACTTATAAGGTCTTTAATATGTTTGCTTTCTCTGATACCAATTAAAAAAGCGGGGGGTCTAACAACCACACCCAATATTTTGTTTGGAAATATAAATAGAAAAACTCCAATATACTTTCAAGAGAATCAACTAGACAGTCAGACTCAATCTAGAGAAAATTATATCAAGGAGTTTTGTATCTCTATCTCTTAATTCAATCTACAATCAACAAATTGGGATTTGCGATCCCGGTTGAATATAAGATAAATAACTTGAATGGTACCAAAGACCAATGTTCAAGGATCAACAAATTTCAATCAACAACCAAAGGTTGGATTTCCAAATTGATCAATTTAACACACAACCTATGATATTTCAATTATATAACAATATATAATGCGGAACAGAAATAACACAGACACCAGAAGTTTTGTTAACTGATCGCTATCGTAGGCGTCAAAAATAAATTACACTTTCTTACTACTGTTTGTGGGAGAAAACTACTTTTGCAGGTTTAGGTAATTTTGGGTGTGTGTGGATGAGAAGTGAATTTAAACCTTTAACAAATGTGCTGCACGATGAGCACTTTTGATTCGAGAGATAATCTGTACAATTTTGGCCTAAACCAAAGACACGTCCGTTCCAGATTTGTTTCGGTCACAGGTGACTGATGTGAGGTTGATCTTAGGGAAGGAAGCGAAGAAGGTGTTGAGAGTATGAAGGTGAAGGCTATTTGATGACTTGTTAACATAAGGTTGAGCAGGCTAGCAAATGTTGCAGGCAGGCTCTGGGTGTTGAATACAATGGTATTAACACTTGGTTTTTTCCGTGTCCTTGGAAATAGGGAGGAGAACCTATTTATACAAGTCGATAAGCCTTCATCACGTCTCTCGTGGGAAAGTGGAGGAAGTGGTGTGATGGAGGAAGTGGAGTTGTGTGTTAGTGTCACACGGTTGCTTACCCACTTCTCCTATCATCGCTAACCGCCCATGTTTCCTTGAAACAATCTTATGATGGCATGTTACACGCTGCACGTTGTAAACCGCCAGACCAATACCCCAGTTTGTATCCCCCAGTTGTGACGTGATTAACGTCTCGAGTGAGACATGGGACCCAAATAAGGTATCAAACTGTGCTAGGTAAAATAATCAAGTTATTTGTAGGTGCATATCGAATGAATGCGGTGCATTAAATATGCTTAACATACTTGAAGCCTACACAACCTTGATGAAAAGATTGCAAGTTGAAGTGACTCAAATAGCTATGTTCAGGCGTTGTTGGGAGTTTGCATGAGCGGGACCCACCTTGGTCGGTTATGTCATGGGGAAGTGTGGAGGATGGTGATCACGGTGATACCTTGTTTGCCACCTAACTCCCTTCCTAGGCTATTCATCCAAGCATGCGAACTTGGACGAACGATATTGATGGAGGAATAACCGTTGGATTAGGGTTTGGAAGGCTTGCGAGCTTCCTCTTTCACCCAAACGGTTTTATGCCTTGGGAGGCGTGCATGGAGTGGCCAATTGCCCCTGCATGTAGGTGGGACGCCACTCTACATGTCCATGCCAGCTGGAAATCAATCGGAGCAATCTGGGTCGCCCGTTCTAGCCTGCGATAAAGGATGGTCGAGATTAGAAGTATCCTTACATGCCACATTTGGGCACGCAAATCGAGACGTATGGCAGTCATGGGAGATGGCCGATTGGTTCACCATGGATGTGGGCCCACGGTGAGCATGTAGACACCGTCGTCCAGCAATTCCGCCTCCTGGTCGTTCGTACACACCCGCCCAAAGTTGCGTGGTCGCAATTTGTCGGCAAACTCAAATTTTAGGGTTTGCGGGCCCAACCTTCAAGCTAACGTTTCCCAACGTCCGTGACTCCCACAGGCAAGCCGATCATACCAGCAGAGAGTGGGTTGGTGGCGAGCATGTGCATGCTTGGTTTGCGACCATAAGCGCAATCTAAGCCATCCAAACACGCCTGCGATGACGGATGGCCAAGATTAGAAGTGAACTCGCATGCTACCTTTGGGAACGATTTTCGAGACGGCCGGCTACAACCAACCATGGCCGATTGGTTGGCCATGTATCCGGGACCACGGTGAGCATGCAGATGCTGCCGTCCAGTGGTCTCGCCTGTTGGTCGTTTCCGTGCGTTGGCCGTAAGTAGGGAGGTTGCGCCCTGCGGAAACCCTAATTCCTTCAAGTTGCGGGCTCGAAACTTGGAGTTAGCGTATTTGCACCTTCCACGGATCCCATGGGGAAACCAATCAGTCCAGGAGGAAGGTAGGCTGGCGGTGAGCATGCGCGTGCATGCTACTCGGTCCCGCGCGCGATCTAGGCCGTCCAACCATGCCTGCGAAGTTGGACGGATGAGATCTATTTTTGAGTTTGTTTTCAGCAAGTGAGACTAACATGGGTAGTCTTGCATGCGTTCAACGGGGCTAATATAACCCGCCGTCAGGTAGCCTACGGGTGTTTGCATGTCGAACACAAGGCTTTGAGTAGGGCATTAATTGTAATGCTGCAAACCTATAGAAAATCGGGATGGTTGCTACATGCTCCGCTTTGGGTAAGTTTTAATTCTCAGCAATGGTTGCACATGCTCCAATGAATTAATATGGTGAGAATATTCACCGTATGAAGGCTTTATCCTTTGCAGGACGTCAGCTTAGAATTTGTCTTTTATAATTTTAGCCCCGAATAGAATTCCACCATCAACATTAAGTCCCCTTCCTAGCATGCAATGGTTACACTATTGTAGGGTAGGCATGAGATGGTGACAATTTGCATACAAAAATAATTAAAGCCAAAGTAAATACATGTTTACCGCGTGGGAGAAGGTATGTCATGTGTGTTAAATGCCTTGGAGATGGTTGAGTTGATCCTTACAATGGTAAAGCTCGGCTGGGGAAGCACATCTTGGTGGGTCGATCCACCTTGGCCTTCCTCTTTCTGTGTGCCTTCTCATATTCCTAGCAAGCATCGTGCATTCGATAAACATTGTTGATCACAATCCCGACTCAACGGCCTCAGAAAGCGGCAAAGGTGGACTTCTTTTCTCCTGGGGATCTTGTTGGATCGTGAAGCATATAAAGAAGTTTTCCTATATTCTTCTCATTAGGCGATCGTCTTCTTCAACATCTCAGGTATTGCTCCACACGTTGATTTCTTAATCGATTGGCGATAGTTGTGATTAGAATACTTTTTATGTGCCGCCGTAAATTATCTTCCTCTCTTTTTTGAAGTACATCATGAAAGGAGTTGGAGATGATCACACTCTGCACTTCTTCGAGAAAAAGTTTTGAAGTTGATAAACCAGAAGCTAACGCACATGAGGAGGTGATGGCTAAAATTGATTCACTACTTCGTGAAGTCGGCCATGCCGTACAGGGAATGTCTGTCTTGCATTTAACCATTGTCAGGGGGAGGCTCCATGCTCTTTCAGTTGCAATCGATATGGAGGAGAAACAAAGACATGAAGAAGCGTTGCGAGCGAAGTGGAAATGCTAGGCGTCACAAGCACCAGTAAGCTCGAGAGCTGAAAGTTTGCGGATCGGTTGAAGAGACAGAGGGTTGAACACGAATTTCCTGCGGGTGATGGGAAGTGTGATTACCCAATACGTGGTGGTGTGATAATCCTTGACCCTGATACGGATGAGACTAAACGTCCGAAAGTGATTGGAACGATTTCCAAGGTTGCAATGGATTCTGTAGAAGGTGCAGAAGATACGCATGCTTAAGATGTTGAGGCGGTAGCTGCTGTGCCCGAAGAAGAAGTTGAGGCATCTCTGGAGAAAGAGGCACAAGATGTGGATCCCAACAGTGATGAAGACACAACCAGCAATTGAGTTTTCCTGTTATTCTTGTTCGTAGTGTTTTTTTTTATACTCAGTGGCAGCTGATTTTGAAGTTTTCTTCTTTACTTGCTTGTCTTGAACAAAGTTTTATTCAATGTTGCTTTCGAAATATGCATATTTTTTATGCTTGTGCCCCCTGACGTGAGTCTGGCTCTGTTGAAGTAGATCATGTAGGATACCTTCCTCCTCCCCTTTTTACATGTTTTATTCTTCCCATATTACCAGGCTGGTATGAAGATTTGGTATGAGGATTTAGGGTTTTCTTTCTGGGTAATGGTGGTTTGAAGGTGACTCATAACTTTGTGTGATTTTATGAGAAATTATAAAAGGAATGAAATCTTGATTACTTGAAGAAATATTGAAACCCTAATAAGTATGAAGGCAAGCGGTGCCATCATTTTGAAGGAATTACAAATATTGTGAAAAGGAAAACTGTTGGAGGAATCCCCCCGGGGGGATTAGAGAGGTGATTTCGTGTCTTCAAGTGAGGTATGGCTTGAGCCATCGTGATTGAACAACCCCACCTTCGATTTTGTCTGCATTGATCTTGGAGTAACCGCCCAAGATAACATCTGCCACTAAGAATACTTCTTCTTCCTTTGTAGGCATATCAGGCTGGGCAGTTATTTTTACTGCCATGTTTCCAACTTGGAACGTGGTTACCTTTGATACCATATCTCCGATTTGAAACGGATTTGGACTTGGTATAACAGCTTGCTTCTGACACGTGTCATTCTTGACTGCTTCCAAACTTTTGGTGAAGTGCTTAAAGGGGCCAGCACTCCATTCACATCTCTTGGTGGTGGCCCGCCTGTCGGGTGAAATGATTGACGTAGGACGAAGGGATTTCACCAGGGAGTTGCGTTATGCTTGTGAGTTGTTGGTATGGAGGCAACAGGCAGTCTTCGAGTCTCCAAGGTTTGTTGGAAATCATCGGAGCTGGCTTGTTGGAGATTCTTCCAGGTACTGAGATTGGTAAGGAATGCGCCTTGTGTACCCATGGGCGCCCCAGAATAATGTCGTAATCCGGATATTCCTTAATTATATGGAATCTGGATTGTGTTGGAGTGTTACCGATCTTGACATCAAGGTCAATGTATCCGTAGACATACACAAACTCTCTTGCTGGGCTCTTGATCACAGTCGGACCACGGGTAGCCTCCTGCTTTGAGATTTTCGCAGCTTGCAGGGTCTTGATAGTAACGATGTTGAATTCAGAAGCTGTATCGATTAATGTGCTATTGAACTTGACATCTTTCAAATGGGCGACGGTCAAAAGTCCCCAATTTCCTTTGTTGGCGCTATCTTCCAAGGAGGCTTGAGATGCTGGAACGACTTCTTTTTCTGGGTACAAGCGCCTGCCTGACACAATACGGTTGAGGGCCATGAATATATCTTGACGTTGTACCTTGGAAAGGTACAAGATTTCACACAGGTGTTCCATCATGGATTGTGAAGTCTTGCGCACAAAGTCTCCAGAGATCATGCAACTTCGGACAGGAAGAGGGTCTCTGTGTACTCCTTCATTTCCCAATTGAAGCTCTCCTACTGCTATCTTTTACCTGAAGATTTCTTTCAACTTGTTGCAATCCTTAGTTGGGTGGTGGACAAACCTATGATAACGGCAGTACTTAGGGTCTGCCATGTCTTTCTCAGTTGGTGGACGTCTGATAGGAGGTAGCTTGATAGCATCATCCTGAATCCATGCCTCCAAGAGTTCCATTACTTCATTTATCAGAAACGGTAAGCCTGTGTCTTCGGTGCTCTGCGCGGGATCTTTGCCGGTTCCCTTTCGAGGCGAAGATTTATGCGTTTGAGGCGCACGCTTGGGTAGTTGTTCTGCCGCCGCTGGAGATTTTATCTTTCCGCATTCGCTTACTATACTGACAGAAGGGACAGTATTATACTTCTTGTTGATGAGGCGCATGTCTCCCCGATTATCTCGTGAATCGTCGCTCCGAACGATCCTAGTTCTTTCCAATAATGCTGGGGCGGTAGTGGATGAACGTTTGGCTTCTTCATGGAGCTCTGAGAACGTCTTGAATACCAAGTTTTCCAGCAGGGAACGATATATGGGTATCATTCCGTTAATGCATAATTCCACCAGCTGTCGTTCTGTGACATTTGGTTCATGGCAGTCCAACGCTTGTGTTCTGAACCTTTTGACAAAATCATTTGGATGTTCGTTGTTCCATTGGGAGATTCTCCCCAGGTCTGAGAAAGTAAATTGCTCAGATACAAAGAAGTACTTCTTGTAAAATGCACTGACCATCTCACTTCAATTGGATATGCTGTCGGGTGCGATGTTGTTGTACCACGTATAGGTTCTCCCCGTAAGTGATTTGGAGAATTCCTTCAAGCGGAGAACGTGATTGTATTCATGTTCTCCTAAGGATTCTAAAAATCGAGAGACATGTTCACGAGCATTACCGGTACCATCGTAAAGGGTGAATTTAGGGGAGGTGTATCCCCTGGGAAGAGGAATTTGCTGCACGTCTTGTGGATATGGAAGCTGGTGTCGATGCGCGTCCATCGGATTTTCTTTGCCACGATTTTGGAGGAGTCTCTCCAGATCTTCACATGTAATAAAGTTGGATGATCGGCTCCTTTCCCTAAGACGCTCATGTTCCCTTTATCTTGCATGGTCAGTAGCATAAGACTCTTCGTTCAGGTAGGCTTGTGTAACTGAGGCACCTGCTCCAGGTGTGCTGAACGTATTTCTTGTTGGCCCTTGGGGATGTCTCGACTCTTGCGTTAATCGATCGGTTAATGTTTTAAGGAAGGTGAGTACCTCCTTCTGAGTGGTTGCCATGTCTGCCTGAGCTTTAGCGAGGGTTTCTTGTCTCTCCATCAAGTCCACCATGGTGATAGGTAGTTGTCCTCCTTTGGGTCCTCCAGATCCTCGTCCTGAAGGGGGAGTAGCAGTCGTTCTGGTGACGGACGGAGGTGTCATGTTTGAGGAAATGCCTGGATTTGCAGCCGCTCTAGCTCTTGTAATGGGAGGTGTCACACCTACTGGAATGTCCGCTCCTGCTCCGCTGGTACTGGTGGTACTGATGGTAGAAGACGCAACTCCACGGGACACGTTGGTTGTACTGGCGGGTTGTATAGTGACACCAGTAATTAGGATATCAGCGCTAGAAGTGCTGTCGGCGCTACCTCCCTCGGGATTGGTTGCTGATCCCGATCTAAGATCCACCATTCTTGAAAATTGAAATGGTATCGAAGAGATCGACTTCACAACCGATAGATTATCCTCCCACTGTGGTCGCCAATTGTTTGTGGGAGAAAACTACTTCTGCGGGTTTAGGTAATTTTGGGTGTGTGTGGATGAGAAGTGAATTTAAACCTTCAACAAATGTGCTGCACGATGATCACTTTTGATTCGAGAGATAATCTATACAATTCTGGCCTAAACCGAAGACATGGCCGTTCCATATTTGTTTCGGTCACAGGTGAAGGATGTGAGGTTAATCTTAGGGAGGAAAGCAAAGAAGGTGTTGAGAGTATGAAGGTGAAGGCTATTTGATGACTTGTTAACAGAAGGTTGGGAAGGCTAGCAAATGTTGCAGGCGGGCTCTGGGTGTTGAATACAATGGTATTAACACTTGGTTTTTTTTGTGTCCTTGGAAATAGGGAGGAGAACCTATTTATACAAGTCGATAAACCTTCATCACGTCTCTCATGGGAAAGTGGAGGAAGTGGAGTGATGGAGGAAGTGGAGTTGTGTGTTAGTGTTACACGGTTGCTTGCCCACTTCTCCTATCATCGCTAACCGCCCATGTTTCCCTGACACGATCTTGTGATGGCGTGTTGCACGCTGCACGCTGTAAACCGCCAGACCAATACCCCAGTTTGTATCCCCCAGTTGTGACGTGATTAACGTCTCGAGTGAGTCGTGGGACCCACATAAGGTAGCAAACGATGCTAGGTAAAATAATCAAGTTGTTTGTAGGCGCATATCGTATGCATGCGGTGCATTAAATATGCTTAACATACTTGAAGCCTACACAACCTTGATGAAAAGATTTCAAGTTGAAGTGACTCAACTAGCTATGTTCAGGCGTTATTCGGAGGTCGCATGAGCGGGACCCACCTTGGCCGGTTATGCCATGGGGAAGTGTGGAGGATGGTGATCACGGTGATACCTTGTTTGCCACCTAACTCCCTTCCTAGGCTATTCATCCAAGCATGCGAACTTGGACGGACGAGATTGATGGAGGAATAACCGTTGGATTAGGGTTTGGAAGGCTTGCGAGCTTCCTCTTTCACCCTAACGGTTTTATGCCATGGGAGGCATGCATGGAGTGGCCAATTGTCCCTGCATGTAGGTGGGACACCACTCTACACGTCCACGCCAGCTGGAAATCAATCGGAGCAATCTGGGTCGCCCTTTCTATCCTGCGATGAAGGATGGTCGAGATTAGAAGTGTCCTTACATGCCACATTTGGGCATGCAAATCGAGACGCATGGCAGTCAGGGGAGCTGGCGATTGGTTCACCGTAGAGGTGGGCCCACGGTGAGCATGTAGACACCGTCGGCCAGCAATTCCGCCTCCTGTTCATTCGTACACACCCGCCCAAAGTTGCGTGGTCGCAACTTGTCGGCAAACCCTAATTTAGGGTTTGCGGGCCCAACCTTCAAGCTAACGTTTCCCAACGTCCGTGACTCCCACAGGCAAGCCGATCATACCAGCAGGGAGGTGGGTTGGTGTCGAGCATGTGCATGCTTGGTTTGGGACCATAGGCGCGATCTAAGCCATCCAAACACGCCTGCTATGACGGATGGCCGATATTAGAAGTGACCTCGCATGCTACCTTTGGGAACGATTTTCGAGACGGCTGGCTGCAACCAACCATGGACGATTAGTTGGTCGTGTAGCCGGGCCCACGGTGAGCATGCCAGTGCTGCCGGCCAGTGGTCTTGCCTGTTGGTAGTTTCCGTGCATTCGCCGTAAGTAGGGAGGTTGCGCCCTGCGGAAACCCTAATTCCTTCAAGTTGCGGGCTCGCAACTTGGAGTTAGCGTATCTGCACCTTCCACGGATCCCATGGGGAAACCAATCAGTCCAGGAGGAAGGTAGGCTGGCGATGAGCATGCGCGTGCATGCTACTCGGTCCCGCGCGCGATCTAGGCTGTCCAACCATGCCTGCGAAGTTGGACGGATGAGATCTATTTTTGAGTTTGTTTTCAGCAAGTGAGACTAACATGGGTAGTCTTGCATGCTTTCAATGGGGCTAATCTAACCCGCCGTCAGGTAGCCTACGGGTGTTTGCATGTCGAACACAAGGCTTTGAGTAGGGCATTAATTGTAATGCTGCAAACCTATAGAAAATCGGGATGGTTGCTACATGCTCCGCTCTGGGTAGGTTTTAATTCTCAGGGATGGTTTCACATGCTCCAATGAATTAATATGGTGAGAATATTCACCGTATGAAGGCTTTATCCTTTGCAGGACGTCAGCTTAGAATTTGTATTTTACAATTTTAGCCCCGAATAGAATTCCACCATCAAAAACTACTCAAAATATATAATATAGCAAGGGCAAGAAAGGATCATTCCCATAGAGAGGACTAAGGTTGTCAATATGTTTTGGTTTCCTAAAGGTAACAAGGGGGTTTTATGATTTTTATAAACTAAGTTATACTAAAAACAAATAAAGTAAAGCAAACACGCAAATCAAGATATAAAGATATTGGCTAAGGATTCATCTTCATTCACAAACATGCTCTTGTCATAATAACTATAATTGATATTTAATCTCTCATTATCAAAGGCCCTAGGATACCTTGATCGCAAGAATATCCCGCTAATTCCCTCTTGCCATCAACAAACACATTAAAAGATGTGAGTATGAGTTCTATCTAAGAGAACAACCTAACATGTAAAAGCACTAATCAAGTTTAATTCCCTATATGCATTAAGTTTTATGAAATCAGGCCAATCAAAGCAATCGAACGTGGTAAGCGCACTAATTCGATTTAACAAAGGTCAAGGTTCACATATGGTTACTAAGATATATCACTACAAGCAATAGCCATAGTTGTGCTACTTGTATTCAAGATGCATCACTTTTACGTATGAAACACCCTAAACTAGCATTAGATGTGAATACGAGTTCAATCAATTGGCCACTCAACTAAACAAATATTCAAATCATACTTGGCAATATATACAGTGAATCATGATCGATAATTATGAGATAAAACTAATTTATTAATAAAAGAAGCATGCTTTGTCAAATCCAACTAATCCATAACTAAAAGAAAATTAAGTACTCATGCTCATGAAGTTCATAACAAGGAGAAAAATAAATTATATCATGTTGTAAAACCCTAGAAACAAAAGTATAAGATGATATTATCTTAGGAAGATACAGACCTCCCTTTTATACTTTCTCTTCTCTGCCAGAAACTAGGTTACCCCTTCCAAAATACGTCTCTACCAGCCCATTAGCCGAGCCCAGGTCCAAGTCCCCGAGTTGATTACCTGGATCGGTGAGTCAACTCACTATAATCCGATTCCGACAGAGTTTCTCTGTTTTTGACCGATCTGGGCCAATTTTAGGCCTTCTACCCTTATGTTATTTCCCTGCACAATCATTCAATAATCCTAGCATGCATCTATTCATTCATTTTTCACAACTTAGGCCAACTCCACAAACATTCATTCATGTAATAGATTTGTATCACTGCTTGTATTCAACCCAGTCTCCATTGTTTTCTTGCCATGAATTCCCATTCGTTCTCTGCTTCTTGTAAACTCAGCTTCAGTGAAAGTCCACAATTGCAATAAGTTTTCAATTCAACTGCAACACCGAGTAATCCACAACACATCTCATCATTTACTGCTAGCTACCACCAGTTCCATTCTCTGCAGCATCAAACACCAATTCATTCCATTTCTTCAGTTCCACCTAATTCTCCTTTATTCATTGCAGCTTCATATCACTTTTACAAGCATATCCAGTTCCATACTCAGTTGTATCCTCTCCGTTATCACAGCAACAATACCATTTCCTGCTCTTCCTTTTCGCCAATAGTGCATCACACTCCATATCCATGTTCTCTTGAATTGCACTTCATAACCTGCAAACCCATTGCATCAGACTTGCACACCTCCATTCACTTCATGCCATAACTAGCAGCAACATTCTGCGGCAGCAACATTCTGCGGCAGCAACATCCACTTGACCTTGATCTCCTGCAGTTCATGAACCTCAGGTCTCAGTAGCATGACCATCATATCCTTGTAGTATCATAACGTCACCTTGTCTGATTCATTCTCAATTTCGAGACAAGACCATCCTATGAGAATAACCACAACAGCATCATCATATCCTCAGCTGCATTTTCGAACAATTTCTCTTCACTTCCATGACCACCTCACTGAACTGCAGCTGCACTCAGCATTCAATACCACAAGTATCTCATATCACAGACTCTTATTGCGCAGCCATAGTTCAGCTCGAATAACCTCCAGGCCTTCAATACCATTAGAATCACAATTCCATTCCATCACCAGCGACAGCTTATATCACCACCAAAACTCTGCCCAACAAACTCAAATTACACTTTGACTCCATCCAGCACCACCAAAAAAACTCGAACCACTTCCCTGCATTTTTTAATCCACCAGTTCCTTTTCATGCGGCAGACTCGACTGCTCCATATCCACTGCAAACCAACAGCACCCAGTCGACTCCATTGCAGCACCAGAGAGTCAGCTAACTCCTTCGTGCCAATAGCAACAACTCAGCTCCATTCCTTATTTCTCAGACAATGGTATCACTACCATCTTACATCATCCATTAGTCACTGAGAATTAGCACTCCCATGACAATCACCATCACCAATCTGCACACAACACGAGCATTCCCTGAACTTCTCGATCCCTGTTAATGGAAGCAGCCATCATCATCCACCAAACACGACCACGATACTCTAGCTTATCTATTTCAACTCCTCCTCGTCACTGCCATTCTTAACTTCATTAGCTCGAGATCTTCGGCCAAATTCTGTACCAAAACTCTAACCGAAACCCTCCTTCCAGGCCCATGGCTAGCCTTAGTTATAACTTGGTTTCAAAACAAGCCATTGAGGCCTTTTTACAAACAGCGTGTGTACGTGAAACTGGTAATACAGATTCCAGCTTGCTGGTAATGATACTTTGCACATCTCCTTCCTCGAAGCATTCAATCACACAACAACCCAAACATTTAATCCTTCTCAATTCATAGATATAATCCAAGGCAGTAAACCATCTTCTTGTTCTTCCTTAAATTTCTTCACAGAGTCAAACATCCTACAAACCCTAACTTCTCTGTCCTCAAACTCCATCGACTTCAATTCATATTCACCCATAACTCAGAACTAACAGAACTGCAACCTCCACCTTCTCAATTCTGATCAACCACTTTCTTTGTACTTCTTTCATCTGGAATCACAGCACAAACCCATATCTGTGTGTGTTTCTTGGATTCAATACTTCTTAATTTCTCTTTGTATTCGATTTCTGACCACTACCCATCTGTAAAATATACGCAATTCTTCATTTAAACTCTGATTTGGCTTCCAAATATTCATCTCCATGAAACCCTAGATATTAACAGCAGTAACTCATGTTCTTCACTTGCTTCTCGATTTAACTACCACGACCATTCTTACATCTTCTCAAGCCTGTTGTTCTCTCTGAATTTCTGCATTTCCTTGATGACTTCTCTCTTCCTTTCTCAAATCGATAATGAAGGCACCATTTGGTTTCAGGTGGAGTGGGAATAAAAGTTGATGATTTCTTCTGAAATAGGAATTGATATTGACACCCAGCATATTAGTATAAGGGACACATAGTGGTATTTGGCCTGTCAGTTTTAGAAAACTGACTGTCCATTTTGTTTTCTTGCTCAACTGTCAGTTACACGAAACTGACAGTTCATTCCTCGCCTCCTTTGTTGGCATCTAGCTCCAAGTTCCGCCCGCCTGTGAATTGATATTTTTTCTCTTTTTGCTTCAAATGGATGCTTTCTCCTTCTTTTGCGCATAATGACTCCATTACACCTAATACACTCAAAAGCAAACATAAGTACATAATTTACAAGAAAACTCGCAAAGAAAGCATAAACAATAGATATAAATATAGGTGTTTACAATACCTATCATTAACGAGGAAACTGCAAATGTATAAAAACCCCGGGACCTAGTACAGATTTAAACACTACACTGTATTAAGCCGCTACAGACACTAGCCTACTACCAATGAACTTCAGACTGGACTATAGCTGAACCCTAATCAATCTCACACTGATTCAAGGTACAATTGCGCTCCTTACATCTATGATCCCAGCAGGATACTACACACTTGATTCCCTTAGCTGATCTCACCCACAACTAAGAGTTGCAACGACCCAAAGTCGAAGACTTGATAAAAAAATCTGTCTCACACAGAAAAGTCTATAGGAATAGATAAATCTGTCTTCCAGAGATATACCTACGAGTTTTGTTCTGTATTTTTATAAATCAAGGTGAACATGAACCAATTCATATACCGGACTTATATTCTCGAAGAACAACCTAGAAATATCAATCACCTCACAATAATCGTATGGTAGCAAAACAAAGATATTATGGAATCACAAACGATGAGACAAAGATGTTTGTGACTACTTTTTATCTTGCCTATCGGAGATTAAATCTCAATCTTAAAGAAGATAGTACTCAAATATGATAGAAACAACAAGATCAAATCATGCAACTACAGAGAAAATAGTTGGGTCTAGGTTCACAATCCCAATGAAGTCTTTAAGTCATTATCCTATAGGGTTTCATGAAAAAGCTAAGGTTAAAGGAGAATCGACTCTAGCTTATATAAGTAGTATCACACATGAGGTGTGGGGATTAGTTTTCCCAGTTGCTAGAGTTCTCCTTTATGTAGTTTTCAAATCAGGATTTGCAATCTATGTTACCTTGGTAACAAAGAATTCAATATTCACCGTTAGATGAAAACCTAGTTAGATTCAAGCTAATATCTTTTAATCCTTAGATAGAAATTAGCTTGTTATACAAAAATGAAATGTACCCTCATTTAGGTTTAGTAACCGTACCTAAACTTGTACACCATGTTGGCTCAACTGTAGTTAACCGAGGTTATCTATATGAACACTCTCATATCAACCTTATCCATCTTAACCATAACTAGTTCAAATGACTCAAATGAAACTAGTTAAAGAGTTGTTCAATTGCTATATTCTCATAGAAGTATACAAGAACACAATTAAAGAAAAATCAGTTTGATTCACTCGAATCAATTCATGAACATTATAGCCACGGTTTGCAAAGAATGCATTCCTTAATATATAAATGTATTAGTTCACGAGCCAACCGATTTTAGAACTTTAACCACTCAAGTATGCAAACGGGTACGCCTACTTAAGTAACCGATCTGAGTTTGGGTTCGCCAGTGTGAAAATGGGTACACATACTTAGTACACTTCCAAATCCTAGCAGAAATTCGTGGACCTATACCTTACGCAAGTATGCGTACTGGTATGTGTATTTGGTACACGAAATTTCATAACTACAAGTACGCATACGGGTATGCATACTTTAGTTCCGGTCATGGATCACTTACATGCAAGAATGCACACTATGTTTATAATCCAATGATGGTTAAGTATTCTAAACTCTTATTTCAATCATTGAAACTTTTTTAGAGGATGACAATAGCTGTTTTCACACACTATTAGCATCAAAGCAATTTTCAAGTTTTTGAAAACATCATAAGGAAAACATTCTAAGTCTACACCAAATTATTGTATCACACAAACTATGTAAGATGTTACTCGGCGATTTTCGCATGATCACATTTTGACTTTCGTCAAGAATATAAGATGAACTTGGTTAAAGCGAAAGCATACCAACACATATTCTGAGAAATATGTAAACGAGTTAAACTCAGCTCGAATATAGGAGATAGAGTAGAAATAGACTTTCCAAGTAATAGATGAGTTTTAGTCTTCATATACCTTTTGTGGATGAAGTTCCACAATCTCGCCTTAGTAGTTATTCGTCTTTAATTGATGAATGCCGTGAAGTCTAATGCTCAACTACACAATCAATCCTAGTCCGAGACATCACTATAAGTAGACTAGAAATCAAGACTTATAGTTTTGATCACTAACATTGACAAAAAGCTTGAGATAACAACGCTTGCGAGTTCGACCGAGCGGTTCTCTAACAGTATCCATTAAAAATAAAAAACCTACTAACCTCACGTTATTTTAAAGGATCATTTAAACCTCTAATGTTCCAGCAACCGAGTTTAAACATCATTAAAAATAGATACATGTGTCCTCCTAAGCCTAGACTTCTTGTGATCCATTCCTTTAGGAGAATATAAATTAAAGTTTGAGTCAGCATTTACTTTAGATAAAAACTTACCTCGAACTCCTTTGGAACCAACATCCATAGATTGTTTATTAGAAGAAGTTGCCTCAATTCCATAGTTAAAATTCTGGAAACACATTAACAGGACCAAAAGAATCAGTGCCCTTGCCATTTAAAACATTCTCAACTAAGACATAAAACATATTTTCAGCGGGGATGTCAATACCACTGTTCATTTCCATTACTTCATTCTCCTTATTTCCTCCTGGAGAAGCAATATCATCATCCACTATGTCTTGTTTTATCCGTGGTTTTGAAATCTTATCAACATCAATAACCTTGTGCCCATGTTTCTTTGACCCCTTAACAATTCATGCTTGATGTTCCTCGGAAGAAGAATTTGATCGTACAACAATCTTATGAACTGCTTTCTCCTTTTCTTTTGGATATTTAGAAATAGAATGTCCAAAATTCTTATATTTGGCATAAACCTGAGGTTTCCAAGAATAATCAGCCTCTACATCCACCACATGCTTCCCATTGTAGTAAACTGGGAGTATAATAGGATAATAACAAGTAATATCCACTTCTACCAGGACTCTTGCAAAACTCATCCTTGACTTATTCAAAGTAAATTGATCCATCATGATTGGTTTACCAATCATACTTGCAATCTTAGAAAAAGAAGCAACATTCCATATATGCAGTGAAACCTTTCTAAGATTACTCAAGCAGGAACAAAATTAAGTTCAGTCAGTTCATGTTCTATCAGTTCATGCCAAAAGTTCTAACAAGAAATAGATGACTAGAGATAAACATATGGCCAAATTCTATAGCAGCTAAACGATCTTCTTCATTATCAAACTCAAAAACATAAATTGAATCCCCATGAATTATTAATTGCATCGAACCCTTCAATTTCCAATCACGGGTCACTGTATTTTTAACCAACTAATAAGGGATCTTCTTACCAATACATATTCCAATCACCAAATCCTTACAATTAGAAAGGTGTTTCACAACATCATCAAAATCAATATCAGCCACCCTATTTCCACTAATAGTAGCAGGTATCAAAAATCCAAAGAAGTAACAGGGGAAGCTTCTCTTTTCTTCTTAAAAAAATCCGACCAAAACAACTTAGAAGAATCTAAATCAGATCCAGAAAACTTACCAAAACCCTGAAAGAGTTTCTTTGGAGAACCAAAACCTCCCAGATAAGAACCCTTTACTCTCTGAGAGAAAGGTGGTAGGGCAGAAACACCAGGAGAGGTGATGAAATCACCATCTTCTGCCACGGAGGAGAAGAAAAACTCATAGAATCCTAGCAAAATACTTCTCGAAAAATCGCCTTGACAATGGTCAAAGTCCCACGGCCAGCGTCAAGTTTTATTTCTTAAAATACAATTGGATCCATTTTCTGTTATCTGTTATGTTTTCGATTCCGAAACCTTAATACCACGATTTATATGGGCTGATACCAGATTACTAAGGGATGATGCCATTTCATATATAATTTTTTTTTTGTTAAAGGACCCATACCCATGGATGTGCGGTCCAAAACGGAATTTTTTCGGTTTCCCCTTTTCCATGTATATAAAGTATATTGTACCCATGTAACCAAAAGATCCCTAATCAATATAGTATCCTTCTCCTTATCCACCTCTTTCTTTTTCCCTATCTTTTATACAAAAGCACGTTAACATGCACGAGGTTATACCGCTGAGCTAGATTGGATCGTTATGCAATTATCGTCAAGCTAGCGTTGGAATCGTTGGAACGAAATCAGAAAAGTTGGATCTACTTTATCTATATGTGTGTGTGTATATATATATATATAATTTTTTTTTGAATCTTTCAAATGATTAAATTCTAATGTCAGAATCAATCAAATGATTAAATTTTACCATAATTCGTATGTTTGTGGGATGATAAATTGGATGTTTATTTGATTATGTTTGTAGGGTGTTTAATTGGATGTTGATTTGATTATGTTTGTGGGGTGATTGATTGGATGTTGGGTTGATTCTATCGTATATAGCTCGAACATAGTGAATGAAATGATTAAAATTAATAATTTTTTTATAATAATATTAATATTTTATTCATTTTATTCTTCGTATGTCGCTGTGATTGATTGTGTTCGGAGGCCGACGTCTATATAGTGTAGTTCTCTCGAAAAAGAGAATCGGTCTAGGATCCTAACTATTCCGGGGAAAGAGGAGAGCAAGTATCCGTTTCATTCCAGAAGCAGCTGCTGGTTCTGGCCGTTTCATAACAGCTGGATCTTTGAACGGAATTTAGTCTCTGTAAATGAAGAGTTTCCGATCGAAATCTTCTGTCCCACCCGGACCAGACCGCCCAAATCTTATTCGGTCCGGTACACCCGGGTAGGTCCACCCGATTCGGTCTAGTCCCTCTGGTTCGGCCAAACCTGCCCTGTTCCAGCTACCATCCTATTTTTTTTTTTGTTCCGGTTCTGGACGTGCGCGACCAAAGTTGTTCCGGTTTCGCGTATGTATAGCGAGAACCAAAGTTTGAGGTATGTAATTATAATATGGATTTTTACATTGAATATCTGATAGGCTTATTTATTTGTTTTCAGAACATGCCTAGTTTTGTTTATTTTTGTCTTAAGATTAGCCACAACATATAAACAGTCAATTTAAATTATAATTTTTGATCTCGAATATGATATTGGCTATAGTTGAATGGTGTCTTTTGTTCAATTGATTGTACTAACTAACGTATTTATTCGGGGTTTAGAAGTACTTGATGATTTGAGGTTTTTCTGAGTTTTCGTAATAGTAATTAAGATTCGTTCTCTCGAAAGTTGTTAAGATTAAATTAAAAGGTTTAAATAAAATAATAAATAGAAGAGAGTCACTGGGTTTAAGATTCCACCGAATTCACAACACGAAGTTCAATTATTCATTCTCAACAATTATCGCTCGGTAAATAAATAAAGCATCGACTCTTGTTTTGCCAAAGTAGATCTTCAAAACATTAATTGTATCCCTAAGCATAGATTATCTAAACAAAGCATAACCTATCTGATTGAATCACAATCAATTTTATCGAATCATAAATCAATTGAAAATAAGTGCAAAAGTCATATAAAAAATAAAACAGCTTCACCCATGTATGAATTTCAGCTTCCTCCGTCGACCCAGTGTTTGGGTTTAGCTTCTCATGATAAATACACACTCAAAAATATAATTTATGGCCCAAATGGTGTTTTTATTAAAGAAAACTAATAATACAATGAATCTGCAACGCTGTATTGGCGTTACAGAGTTCACTGTTACAATAGATGTTGCTAATTTAAAATAAGCGTGCCAAACTGACTGTTACAAGTACTGTCGGTAAACGACAGTCCTCTGCGACAGTCAGTGGATGTAAAATTTCTTCTTCTTCTTCTTCTTCTTCTTCTTCTTCTTCTTCTTCTTCTTCTTCTTCTTCTTCTCTGCAGCAGTAGAGAAGTTGCTCTGCAACTCTCTGGTCTTCTCCCCAACCCTCGATTTTCCTCCTCTGTGATCTCATAGGCCTATATATATTCATTTTGACCGAGAACAAACCCTCATAACTCCAATGTATCCGGCAGTTAATCAAGAATATCTCCATGCAAGATACGAGAATTTTCTTCCCTGATTTAATTCTTCACTAATCCTGTTGCTGTAAAATATCCTTATTTGTCTTCTACACGTTTATGTTGCATCCAAACTCTATCCAAACATGAGAAGCAGACGCACCAACACGCTGTAATCCCGTGGTTAACTTATCATGCACACGTATTCTCCTGATTTCTTCTCTCCGACTATGTAGCCCGAATTTTCCAGCTCTGGTGGACTTACCAGTCCTGTTTAGTTGCAACAGGCCCAATCCAATTGACTCTGGTATTTTAATCTCCCTAGAACTCGTCCCAAAACCAGACATCAATATCGGGTTTTTTTTATTCTCTTCAAAATATGTAACACCCTGAGCTGTTCCATATGATGTTCCAGCTAATTCTAACCCAAACCATTGATCATACCATGCATGTGATGCTCAAACAAAACTTCCCAAACAATTTCATCCATTAAGTCTCCTTCTAGATGCCCAAAATATCAAACCCTAATCTGTTCTTTTAACTCCAAAATTTTCCCTCCAAAACTGTCTTCCATGTTTTCATCAACCAGTGATTATACAGCCAAAGTTAACTGAATCGGAGCACATTACCATCTCTGTTTCGACTCTAGGAACAAACCCATTTGATTTCAGCGTTTTAATCTCATTCAAACACCTCCAAATCTTCAACCCTAAATCTGCACCCATTTTCCCGCCAAAATTTGAAATTCAAACGAAGAAGATGACTGCCCCTTATCCAATCCAGGAGTGCGAATAGTAATTAGGGTGTAAATAGCAATTCCTGGGGTGTGAATAACCACAGGTTCCAAATAACAAAGAAGGTGCCCCTTAGAAATTGTACACCCCTTAGTAATTGAGGTGCCCCTTAACCGACATTGAGAGTCCGAATAATACGTTTCCTCCGGGGTACAAAAACCACTTTTCGAGCAACTTTCTCCATAAGAGCTTATTCGACAAAAACACCTACAAACAAGATTATTAGTGATAAAATTGAGACCTAGCTAATATAAATATGGGTATAAAATGGTGCACTTACGTGCTTATCAACACCCCCACACTTATATTTTGCTAGTCCCAAGCAAAACAAGAAAATTGACCCGCTACACAGCTGGTCATAAATTAATAGACTTAGACCCGCTACATAGCTGGTCATGACAAACGCCACATACACAAGACACACAATTTTTTTTTTAGAGACCCGCTACACAGCTGGTCATAACATGCAAGAAAAGAAAAGACCCGCTCCACAGCTGGTCATAACCCTAACAATCATAATATTTTTTTTTCTTTTTTTTTAGAGACCCGCTCCACAGCTGGTCATGACGTGCAAGAAAAGAAAAGACCCGCTACACAGCTGGTCATAACCCTAACAATCATAATAGTAATAATAATAATATTATTATTTTTTTAAGACCCGCTACAAAGCTGGTCATCATAAAAAAAAAAATTCCTGAAACAGAAAAATAAAACGTTAACCACTCCCCCACACTTAAATATTACATGATACGAGCGAACCAGTATATGTTGAAGTGAAAAAGCGGGGTTCTAACAACCACACCCAATATTCAGATTAGCAATCTGTAAGGACAAACTCCAATATACTTTCTAGAGAATCAACTAGACAATCAGACTCAATCTAGATAAAAGTACATCAAAGAGTTTATATCTCTCTCACTTGATTTGATCTTTACTCATGCAAATAGAAATCTGCGAGTCTTTATCAAATACAAGGAGATAACTTGGATGGTACCAAATACCAATATCCAAGTGTCAATCAATTTAAATCAACAACCAAAAGGTCGGATATTCTAATTGATTGGACAACGCACAACCTGTATTATTTTAATTATATACCAAATATAATGCGGAAAAGAAATAACACAGACACCAGAATTTTGTTAACTAGGAAACCGCAAATGCAAAAAAAACCCGGGACCTAGTCCAGATTAAACATAGATTGTATTAAGCCGCTACATACACTAGCCTATTCCAAACTAACTTCGATCTGGACTGTAGTTGAACCCCAATCAATCTCACACTGATCCAAAGTACAGTTATGCTCCTACCTCTCTTGATCCAAGCAGGATACTACGTACTTGATTACCTTAGATGATCTCACCCATAACTAAGAGTTGCTACGACCCAAAGTCAAAGACTTTAATAAACAAATTTGTATCACACAGAAAAGTCTACGGTAATAGATAAATCCGTCTCCCACGAATATACCTACGAGTTTTGTTACATCTTTTGATAAATCAAGGTGAATAGGAACTAATTGATAAACTAGAATTATATTCCCGAAGAATAGCTCAGTATTATCAATCACCTCACAATAATCTTAATTGACGCAACGAAAAAAGATATTGTGGAATCACAAATGATGAGACGAAGATGTTTGTGACTACTTTTATATCTTGCCTATCGGAGATAGAAATCTCAAGACAATTATTACAATTATGCTCGTATGATAGAAAAAACAAGATCAGATCACACAACTATAAGAAAAGTAGTATCGGTCTGGCTTCACAATCCCAATGAAGTCTTTAAGTCGTTAACCTGGTTTAGAAAAAGAAACCAAAGGTTAAATGAGAATCGACTATAGCTTAGCACAACTGGTATCACACAGAATGTACGGGGATTAGGTTTCCCAGTTGCTAGAGTTCTCCCTTATATAGTCTTTCAAATTAGGGTTTGCAATCAATGTTTGCTTGGCAACAAAGCATTCAATATTCACCGTTAGGTGAAAACTTGATTAGATTCGAGCTAATATTTATCAACCGTTAGATCGAAAACTTAGTTTGTTATACACACATGAAATGCACGTTTCTAGGTTTGTATAACCGTACCCAAACTTGTACAGTAGTTGGTTCAACAATAGTTAACCAAATGGTTAACCATATGATAACTTTCATATCAGCCATATTCTTCTTCACCATGACTAGTTCAAATGACTCAAATGAACTAGTTAGAGAGTTGTTCAATTGCAAGGAAATCTCATGTACTACACAAGAATCAATTGAAGCAAAAACGATTTGATTCACTCGAATCGGTTCATGAACTATATAGCCACGGTTTGCAATAGTATTCCTTTGTTTATAAAGATAAGTTCACAAATATCATTTTTAGACATAACCTACTCAAGTTCGCAGACTGGGTTCGCGGACTCAAGTTCCCGGATGGAATTCATAAACTCCAGCAGAAATTCTCGGGTCGAGAACTTCCGCCAGTTCGCGGACTTAGCTCACGCACTTCTCCGGTTCTCTTGATCAACAAAGTTCGCAAACTTCGGTTCAAGGAATAAGGACTTATACATATATGTGTTTCCACAACAATGCTTATATCCTCCAATGATTATATAATCTAAAGTTTCATTTCAATTATTGAAACATTCTCAGAGGATGCTATATAGTTGTTATTCACAAACTATTTTTCGTCAGAGCAATTTTCAAAGTGATTGAAACTTAACATGACTTTAGTCACTAAGTAAAGATGAACTTGGCTAAAGCGAAAGCTTTACCAACACATATTTCGAGAAATAGATGGGCGAGGTAAACTCGGCTCGAAATACCAAATGTGTATAATCTTAGTCTACTGTATATAGCAAAACGACTTTTGTCTCAAGATAGGAGATAAATATACTTTTGAGTGATAGATACGTTCAAGTCTCTGCATACATTTTAGTCGATGAAGATCCACCAGTTCCTTGAGTAGTCCTTCGTCTTGTATGATGATTGCCATGGAGTTCTTGAGCTCAACTATACTTTCTATCTTAGTCCGAGACCTTAGCTTTAATAGACTAGAAATAAAGACTTATACTTTTGATCACTAACATTGACAAACATGCTTGATATAGCAACGCATGCGAGTTCGACCGGGAAATGCTCTAACATAAAGTATAACAACAAGAGAACTATCTTTAGTAATCTATTCAACCTAAAGTAAGTGGTTGACATGTGTAGTAAGATTTTCTTGGCCTATTGAGATAAAGAAATTTCTCAAATTAAGCTAAATGTAGAAAAATTAAAAATGGAAAGAACCCCGATGTAATAAGGGTTACACGTACCGACTCATATAAAGCATGTGAAAAAGGGACATATATATCATGAAACAAAGATGTATTTTTTTCCCCAGCAGTAATGACACCAAAGTACATGTATTAATTGAACATGGGATGAAGCTAAGATGTAATTCTATCTCTCACCAAAGAGTTGGGAATGAATCTTCTTACCGGTATTGGTACAAGAAATGTAATGCGGGTACCATAGTAGCAGCCAATTTCCATAGAAAGGTCATACTTTAGACATCAACTTTAATGACAAAAAGAACTTTTCCTGTCTAATTGATTATTTAATTGAACTAGATACAATGTCTGCTCTTATGGAATGAAAAGTACATCATTCCCACAAGATATAAATCCTCTAATGCTCTTGAGATATATCTGGATGAAAAACAAATATCATCCTTGAAACGTAACATATATTAACTCTAAAGTACTTGAGTTGAATCCCACTTTTGTTACGCAATAAGACCACACCACTTATTAAATCTCTCAAGACTCAATGTCTAACTGATAATGATTTTTCTCCCCCTAATTTAAGGAATATACACTAGTTTTTGAACTAATTCTTTATAATGTGACTATGATGATTAGATCATCGAGCGAAGCACGGCTCAAATTTTGTTTCCAAGACGGAACAAAGATTAAAAGTCATAAATGCTCTATATGCACCGAGAGATAATCACCGTGTTAAATTCCAAAGAGACACATGCAAGTGGATATCATATGGAAACTCACAGTGACGAGAATGTAATTGATTGCATCTTTTATATCTCTAATGCATATGGAAGAAAACATATTTTAGAGAAGACTAATGAGTCAATCTAGTGAAATGTTAATCACTGTAGGTTTTGTATTATTGAATCCATATTGACTCAGATGAGGAAATGCTGGGAATTGACTCATACAGCCTTTGACATAACTATAAAGGCACTTTGGTTGTGACATGATATTTCGATTTGAAAGGAATCATATGTATATCACTTTATTTTGAGTGGATATGACAATGGGAAAAAGATTGACAGAATGCGAAGTGACGGCATATCCCTCAATAAGTTTTTTCTAAAGTACTAAATGCACAACCCCCCTTGTCATTATGCTTTTAGGTAAGAAAACATATCACTCAGTTTTACAAAGTCTTCAGTAAAACAGGATCGAGACCATCCTAAGATGCAAATGGTAAACAATCCATATTACAAAGAAAACAAGGTGAAATTTAAAAAAATATTCATGCACAATGCGGACCATTAAAGTTACTTATGGCCCTGGTGAATGTTTTGAGATTTTAGACTAGTTATAGTTCCCAAGAAATTTGCGTTTGGAAAACTACCTGGCACATATTGTACATGTAAGGGCTCGCCACCCCTTATAAATGCTAGCAAGTGTACATCAAAAGGACTTCATGGTTATTTCATGTTTAATAGGATCAATGCAGAGCATCCTATACCTCATGATCTCGCAAAGGCTATCATCAAAGGTTGCAGATGGTGCCTAAGGTATGGTTATGCGTACAAAACTACCTTTAACTGCTTGGGAAATAGGAAATATTAAACACACCTTTACTTAAAAAAAATTTTAGAACCCAATATTAGTGAACCTTTTCTGCATACCAGTTGGTAACTGGATTTAAGCCTGACATTCGTATTCTTACGCATTTTTGGTTGCACTATATATGTGCCATTACGAGTCCACATCGTACTATGATAGGTATTCAAAACTTTTAAGTAGTTATGTTGAAAATGGATTCCCAACAATTATCCGCATTTTAAACCTTTTGGCAGGAGATCTCTTCCCGCTAGATTTGCGAGTTATCACTTTAATGAGACGGTCTTCCCGTCGTTAGGGGGAGATAAGAAAAATTATTTTCTACGGGAATGACAGGAATTGTAGTGGTGTGTTCCAACTATGTCTCATATTGATTCTTGTATTCCAAAAATGTAAATGTGAAGTGACAAAGGATAGTCGATTTTCATAATGTACATTGATGTATCTAAAGTGATGAGATCACATATACCATCTGCAAACCTACCTGCAAGGTTACAAATCCTCAATAAGGGACATACACCATAGACAAATGTGTTGCAACGACACTTAGTGGAAGTGTGCTTGAGGCCGTGGCTCTGTAAAGGAATTTGGAGAGACCACTTTTTTCTATCAATCCTCATCTAGAAAGGAAGTAGGTGAGTAAGGAACAACTTGTTTGTATCATCATGAATCATATCATAATATTATCTCTGAATATGTCCATGAATCAAACTATAGGGCGCTCCGAATTTTAATGATTCCAGAAAACAATAACACCCCAAATGGATTATGAGAATGCGCACGAGTCAATAGAAAGATCTTGCGAGCATATTGATGATTAATTTCATATACACTTTCTTAAGAAAATATAGCAAGATTAGATCGAACCAAGATCATTGTTGTTTAATTTCAACGAAGAGCATATTTGGCCTATACAATCCAGGTAGAACTTGGTCCTTTGACAAATATACAGGTTGTAGGACCAGAATATTGCCACAATACTTCTCTGCAAGATTAACAACGCTTCCCAACGAGCATCACCGCAATATCATCAACTACACTTTGCGAGTGTTACAAAAGCAGTCAAAAGAACGACGCAATAAATGAAGAGTGAAGAAAACTGGAGAAAAGCATGTTTATCCTGCGATGGTTACAAAACTTGCGAGAGAGAACATTGTAACTAATCGCAGTACAATCGCAGAATCAACCCGAAATAAGAGGAAAACTTAGCTGTCATCCACTATGTAACTACCCTATAAATATAGACCCAATGTGTCCAGGAAAGAGAGATGTATTTTTGAGAGTTAAGATAGTCTTGAGGAGAGAGAAACTTCAAGAGAATAGTTATAATCTTGAATTCTTCCATTTCTGTAAACATTTCTGAAACCAAAATAATAAAGTGTCATTTTTCATCTTCAACTATGAGTTGATTATAGCAAAATCTTAACAAGGGTGTAGTGTGGGAAATCCTGCAACTATATTTTGGCGCCCGAAACAGGGATTGGATTAGAAAAATCATAGAAAAAGGTGAAAAAGAATATAAGAATTGTTCAAGAATAAGAAAATCATAAAACAAATCAGTGAGAAATTTAAAGGAAGGATGATTAGAATCAAAAAGTATTGTAGAAAATTGGAGTGTGATGTGGTAACGAGAACAATGATTGATAGATTTCATGAAAATATTAAAGGGAAGATACACAAACAGGATTTTGAAGGAAGGAAAATTATGACGGTGGAAAAAATATCACCATTGAAAGATTGGGAAAAGCAGGAAATCACATTTACAGCAGCAGAAATACCAGAAGAAAATCTAAGTCATACATCTCCATTGGTAGTCACAGTATCCACTATACCAATGAGAAAGGAGGAATCAATAAAATCTGTAGAAGAATGGGCTATGAATAGAACTTTGGTGGATGCAGGAAGTTCTGTGGACATGATATTTTATCATACTTTCAAGAAAATGGGATATAGGGATGAAGAAATGTCTTATTCAACATATCATGTTCATGGCTTTGGAAAGTTTTTAACAAAACCTAAAGGCGAGATAGTGGTACGAATTCCACTAGGGGAGATTGAAACACAAGTAACGTTATGTGTGGTAGACGTGGAATCACCGTATAACATGATATTAGGAAGGCCATGGATACACGCAATCAAGGCTGTAGCATCAACGTTGCATCAATGCATCAAATTTCCTACACCCAGTGGAATTGGAGAAATTAGAGGAGATATAGATTTTGCAAAATTGTGTTGCCAAATTGAAGTAAGAAATTGTGAAGAACGTCCAAAGCTGCGAAAGGCTCGCAGAAAAATTGGCGAGAGAAACAAAAAAGGAGGAAGAATTTAAAGTTTACATGATAAACGCAAAAGAAGGAATAGGAATACCCAGTGAAACCTTGCAAGAAGGAGAAGAACTCGCGAGAGTTATGAAAACACCAACACCAATGGGAGAACCCGAAGCCAGTTATATTGCAGCAGATCCAACAAAGGAAGTAAATATTGGGAGTGAAAAAGAGCCTAAAATGCTGAAAATTGGGACTAGAATGGAGGCATATGAGGAAGAAAGAACTATAAATCTCTTGCGAGAATATAAATATATCTTCGCGTGGAGCATAGATGAGATGCCAGGGATAGACCCATCAATAGCATGTCATAAATTAGAAATCAACAAAAATATAAGACCATTTAAGCAAAGAATAAGGAAAATTGCAACAACATATCATTCTCAAATAGAAGAAGAATTACAGAAGATGCTCGACGTAGGAATTATAAGGCAAGCAAAATATCCAGAGTGGATTGAAAATATGGTAGTGGTCCCAAAGAAGAACATGGGGATAAGAATTTGTATAGATTTCACAGATTTAAACAAGGCTTGTCCTAAAGATAGTTTTCCATTACCAGATATCCCACAGATGGTTGAATCAGCAGCAGGAAATGCTAGAATATCATCGTTGGATGGATATAAAGGATATAATCAAATCCCTCTCGCTGAAGAAGACCAAGAACATACCGCATTTTTGGCTCCAAGAGGATTATATTGTTATACAAAGATGTCATTTGGCTTACGAAATGCTGGTGCAACATATCAAAGAATGGTGGAGAAGGTGTTTGCAAAGTGGATCAATAAAACATTAGAAGTGTATGTAGATGATATGCTGATCAAAAGCAAATAAGTTGAGAATCATGTGCAAGATTTGAAAGATATTTTCGATCAAATGCGGCAATTTAATATTAAAGTGAATCCCGATAAGTGTATATTTGGAGTAACTTCAGGGAAATTTTTGGGGTATATTGTATCAAAAGAAGGAATACATGTTGATCCGGAAAAAGTACAAGCAGTTCGCGATATGCCAACACCTGCGATGGTAAAAGATGTACAAAAATTGAATGGACTCTTAGCCTCGCTAGGAAGATTCATTTTGCGATCTTCAGACAAGTGCAAACATTTTTTCGATATACTCAAGAAGGGAACAAAATTCAAATGGACAAATGAATGTGAAAAGGCTTTTCAAGGAATAAAAGAACATTTGATGAACGTAACTATATTACAGAAAGATGAACCAGGAGAAGAATTATTGATTTATCTCGCAACAACCACATATGCGCTAAGTGTTGTATTGTCATTTAGTAGATGCTTTGGGTAGAAAAACCAATTTATTACATCAGCAAAATGTTCAATTCTGCAGAAAGAAATTATTCAAAGATTGAGAAATTAATTATAGCATTGGTGCATGCAACTTTTAAGCTTCACATCTACTTTCAAGCACATAAGGTCAAAGTGTTAACAAAAGTGCCAATTGAGTCAGTAATGAAAAATTCAAAAAGATCAGGCAGAGTTGAGAGATGGAATGTGCAAGTAGGACACTTTGATATTCAATATGAAGTTTTATCCTCGCCAAAATCACAAGTTATCGCAGACTTCTTAGCTGAATTTCCTTTAGAAGATGATGAATTTGTAGAAGAGATGATGGATGTAGAAGAGGAACATGGAGATCCAAAAGAGCTATTAACAGAACCCGACAGATGGGAGATACTGGTGGATGGATCATCAAATGGGGAAGGAAATGGGATTGGAGTTGTTTTTATTTCACCATAAGGAGAAAAGATAGATTTTGCATTTAGATTGGAATTTGCATCCACTAATAATGAAACAGAATATGAGGCCGTGATTCATGCTTTAAAATTTGCGGTGGAAATGAAGTTGGAAAATGCTAGAATTACCAGCGATTCACAGTTGGTTATTCGCCAAATAAAAGGAGAATACACAACAAATGAACCATCTTTAAGAAAGTATAAAAGGTTAGTCGAAGAATTATCTGCGAAAATTACAAAAATAAAATGGAGACACATATCAAGGAAAGATAATAGGCTCGTAGGTGCTTTTGCTTTCATATCCAGTATGATGACCAATCCAGCTGCGAGGTGCATAAAAATTCAAACACTTTTATTACCAGCGATAAACAAGGGAGAAGAAGAGGAAGATGTGATGATGGTAGAAGAAGAAGAATTAAAGAACAGCATTACAGATTGGCGAGCAGATCTTTATGCATACTTGGCAAGAGGAGAAATCCCAAGAAATCGATTGGAAGCACATAAATTATAAAGTAGGGCCACCAACTATGAATTAAGAGATGGAGTATTATATCGCAGATCTTTTAGTGGTCCATCGCTAAGATGTTTGACGAGGGAAGAAGGACAAAAAATATTGAAGATGTTACATAGTGGTGACGCTGGTAATCATAGTGGAGGTATATCTTTGGCATATAGAACAAAAATGCAAGGCTATTACTGGCCATATATGCATGAAGATGCAAAACAACTCTCAAGGCGTTGCGAAGATTGCCAGCGATATGGAAAGAAAATACATGCACCAGGAGCACCATTATCATCTTCAACAAGTGTATGGCCTTTTGGAAAATGGGGATTAGATATTGTGGGACAATTTGTACCTGGTTCTGGGCAAAGAAGATATCTGATTGTCGCAACAGATTATTTCACAAAATGGGGAGAAGTAAAGGCAGTACAACATATGCGCAATAAAGATATTTTTACATTCATATTTGAGAATATAATTTGCAGATTTGGGATTCTAGCACAGTTGGTATTTGATAATGGAAAGCAATTTGAAGGGAAGAATATAGAATTTTTACTCAATGCATTTAAGATAAAGTGTGGAAAATCTACTCCTCTATATCCACAAGCAAATGGTCAAGCTGAGGAAACTAATAAGACAATCGCAGATATCTTAAAAAAGAAACTAAAGGGATACCACAGAGCATGGTGTGAACAGGCGCATAATGCAATATGGGCCTACAATATAACTAGACGAGAAGCTACTGGAATGTCACCTTTTTGTTTGACATATGGAGTTGAAGATGTTTTACCAACAGAAGTAGATATTCCTACAACAAAAGGAGAGGCTTGGGAAAGAAATCTAAGTGCTGGAATGATTTTAAATAAATTGGATGAATTAGAAGAAAAAAGAGAGAAAACTTTGCAACATATGGAAAATTACCAGCGAAGATTATCTCGTGAGTACAACAAACGTGTTAATAAACGTGAATTTCAACCTGGCGATTTAGTGCTGCGAGAAACACCAAGTTATCAGCGAGAGAATGGTGGAAAGTTGGCGAGAAAATGGGATGGACCATACATCATTAAAGAGATAGTTGGAGTCGGGGCATACAAACTAATTGACCCTGAAGGGATAGATGTTGGTCAAAGACTTGACAGACCATGGAATAGACTATATCTGAAAAAGTATTATCAATAACAACTTCTTCAAGATAAGAGATACAGGTACGTTGTAAAAAAAAATATAAAAAAAATTAACGATTGCGAGAATCTCCTAAAAGCAAATCAAGAACTGCGAGCATAATCGCAAGATTGGCGGATAAAATTTCGCAGAGATTAATAGAATGGGACAAACCTATATGGCGTGCACCCTAGTTCGCGAATAAAATTTCGCAAGAGGCAAATGTAAGACCTAATAGTACGTCATATAAGGGGGTATCTCTTGACATGACTCAGTGATAAGGTTATACCGCTGCTGTAACCTGAGTTATGCAGATGTTGGGGTTAAAGAAAACATATCCAGGAGAGGGATCTTGGATTTCCAATTATATAAGGTTATACCCTGATTGGACGACTAAGGACCTCTTCTAAGAAGTGCAAAGTATGACCAAGGCGCCGAGGTACACGGTTGAGCCAAGGGTGCCCGGGGCGTACGAAACTACCCTGGCCATTCTTGGTAAGTCTTGGATATGATGCACTTGGCCTGAAAAAAACCCCACTTAGGGTGCAGTCTTGTAATTATAAGCCATATATGCATAAAGGACAAGAGGCTACGAAAACAGCTGGTTGTTGGTAAATCTGGATGGGAGGAGCTAGTCTTGTATGGATGATGTGCCCTCCTTGAAGGGGAAACCAGGGGGAAGATAAGGGCGGCACCCTTCATTAGGGAGCTGATAAGTGTCTAAAGACGGCAATGTCATGGGGCTTAATGATCGCAAGAACATTTAGGCCTGTCATATTGTCGCGTGACGAAATTTATAGAAAGGCAAATATCCAAAAGAGAAAAGTTAAGATGAGATCAATGGGTTTTTAAATTTAACAAGTGTAAAGACGTCATGCGATTTCATCACAAGACGACAATGTCATAAGGTTTAATTCTTGCAAGAGAATTTATACTTATCATATTGTCGCAGAGATGTTGAAAAAATTGATAAGACAAGATTAATGGGTCGATGCATGCAAATGTAAAGACGTCATGCGATTTTGTCACAGAAAGAAAAGGTGGCAAAATAAGACCTTTAACTAGGAAGGCAAAATAAGACCAACAGAATAATCTTAAAAAATTAATTAACTATTCTATTTTAAGATGCAGGAAAGATTTTTTCATCGCAGGAGAATATATAAGAAAGCATATTCATAACATCGTACGTTTTCGGAACATCGCAGCTGTACTAATTACATCGCAGAAATATTCATACTTTCACATACTTCACAGAAAAGAGACACAGGAAATAATTCACCATTTCAAGGAAGATAATGAAGGGCAAGTAGGGGAATGGATAAATAAGATTTCATTATCTTCCTCGGGGATATTCAAAATAAATGAAATCAAAAGTTGAATCCCCAAAATTTCAAAAGTTACATTATTCGCAAGAAAGAAAAGGAAAAAGAAAGCAAAAAAGAAATTCAAGGTTTGACGATTGTCTCGCCAGATTCACTATTCTTTCTCGCCAGAATTGTCAGCCTCATCAGTATTCTTCTCACCACTTGTAGATACTTCTTTAGGAGGACTTCTCTCTTCTTCATCATCTTCTTGAGTGGTATTTTCTTCATCAGTGAATTCTAATTCCTTGTCCATGGGAAGAGGAATTTCATCATCATCAACTTTCAAAGGAGGAACAAACACAGGAGGGAGAGAATGAGAGAGTAGCATATCGTTCACGAGAACTTCAGCACTGAGGTGAACTTTGCGAAGGAAACCTCTGTCACGATTCCTAATCTCTATATTTTTGAAGTACTCGAGATAATCAAGTCTTCTTTCTTCTTTGTCGCGAGCTTCAAGATAATTGGAAAGAAGAGTCTTGTTCTCTTTGCGAACTTTATCCAATTTGTTGGTAAGATCAGCGATGGTAGAATGAAGACTTCTTTCAGATTCTGCGAGTAACAAAAATAATAAAAGATCATTCAGTCAAAGATTTTGCAAGAAATATAACACAAAATTTTATCAGAAAGGTGAACAAGAGAGGCAGTCAATTGACTACCTTCTTTCTGCGAGGTTAAGTTTTGAATTAATGTAAAGAAATAGTTTTCCCATTGATTCATATCGTCATAAAATTTATCACCAACCACACCCTTCAGACGAGACTTCATGTTTTCTTCTCTGGCGCGTAAATACGAGTTTTCCTTTGCCAGTAAAGAATGAGATTCCTTCAATTGAGAATATTGGTCTTGAAGCTCGCTGGCCTTCAAACTAAGAGTTAACCTACCCTTGATAAGTTTATCCTTCTCAGTAGCAGATGATTCAGTTACCTCCTTGAGTTTATTTTTAAGGGAACGAAGAGATTGCTCTTGATTATCGCATATTCTTTGTAGATTACTCAATTGCTGTGAAGAAATCGCCATCAAGCTTGAAAATTTGTGTTTCTCTTGGGATAAAGTTTTATTTTCATCTGATAAAGATTCCAC
This sequence comes from Papaver bracteatum, assembly GCA_023529315.1. Classification (NCBI taxonomy): domain Eukaryota; kingdom Viridiplantae; phylum Streptophyta; class Magnoliopsida; order Ranunculales; family Papaveraceae; genus Papaver; species Papaver bracteatum. The sequence continues at coordinate 4,183,061 of JAJJWX010002605.1, read as the reverse complement.
TGCCAAATTAGACTTGGTTAACGAATATGAGAGACGAGTGATCTCGTTACTTAATAAATTTTGACTTTGCGATAGTTGGTTATTCTCATTAGTAAGATTATCTATTTGATCGATCGAATATGTGCAGAGATTATCTAATCTATTATACTGGTCCATCCAAGAATCTCTTTCAACACGAGCTTCGTCAGCAATAGATTCAAATTTAAGTCTTTCCATGAAACGAGTCCGATTTGAAACTAATATATGAATCAAGAATTTAAGATGGAGACTTGAGTACAGAAGATATAAAAGCAAAACAGAAAAACAAAAGAGCAGAGGCAGGAAAATTGTACCTTTCAACTTATCATTTTTTCTGCGAAGGTTCTCGCAGTCAAGAGAAGAGTTACGAAGCATATGGTTCATAGTATCACATTCAGAAGTTTTGACTTGAAGGTTTTTTCTCAGAGTTTCAACTTCAGCTTCTAGAGATGCTCGTGAAGAAGTATTATCAGAGCCAAAATATTTAAGTAAAGTCTCGCAAGCTTCATATTGGAGAGAATCGGAAGAAGATTTTCTAGCATTGTCTAAAATATTAGACAAAATTTTAAAAGCAACATCAACTCCAGCGAATATTCCATTCGATGGAGGAAGAGATGCAGAGGGTGAAGTGGTAACAATGGAAAGTTGATGATTTGAGTCATTTGTGATGGTTGTATTATCAGAAGGAGGAGTGTTGGGATAAACAACAGTTGAAGGCTGTAAAGGGCTAGAAGGAATTTCAGCCGCAGCAATTTCAGGAGCTTGATTTGTCAATGAATCAAAAGAAGTAGAGGTGTTAGCAGCGATATTGGAAGCTGAAAAAGGAAGAGGACCCAGTTGCGAGGGTGTGGGAGTAACTTGCAGAAGCTAATGTGGGGATGGAGAAATTAGCCTCAAGAACTTTGAAATGACGAGATCTTTTGGGAGGATTAGTGATGTTCTCGGCATTCTGCGAATAATAACTTAGATAAGAAACAGAGGCAACAATATTGTTATTAAAAAATAGGATGTGTTTCTTACCACCTTATCATTCGTAGAACTTATCTTCTTCTTCTCAGTCGGTCTTTTGCGAGCATTAGGGTTTTGACCTGAAGATTGGGTATTAGGGATAGTTCCACTGAAGAGAAAACATAACATGGGAGTTAATGAAGAATCAAATAGAGAAGATCGAAGAATATGAGTACAAATTGAATCAAATAAAGATTGTAATTAAAAAACATACCTTGATGACTTCATTAGAACAGTAGCAGGAGAATATGAAGAAGAAGAAAAGTTGCAGACGGAAGATGAAACAAATAGATGAAGAAGATAGAGAAGTAGAAGAAGAAAATTAGTTTTGAAATTTAAATCTGCCTTTTATAGGAAAAAGAGAATAACCTATTGAGTAAAGACGTGTCCGTAAAAAGATGAATTTACAACACGTGAAGGCGATTAAAGCTAAATTAACGGAGCAATGTCGAGAACAAAATATGGGAAGAAAAGAGAGGCTGCGAGGACTTTGAAGAATTGAATATTCTCATATCCTCTCCACTTTGCGAAGAAGACATGAGAAGAGGCAAGATGTAGGAACAGAATATCGCCACAATACTTCTTTGCGAGATTAACAACGCTTCCCAGCGAGCATCACCGCAAGATCATCAACTACACTTTGCGAGTGTTACAAAAGCAGTCAAAAGAACGACGCAATAAATGACGAGTGAAGAAAACTGGAGAAAAACATGTTTATCCTGCGATGGTTAAAAAACTTGCGAGAGAGAACATTGTAACTAATCGCGGTACAATCGCAGAATCAACCCGAAATAAGAGGAAAACTTAGCTCTCATCCACTATGTAACTACCCTATAAATATAGACCCAATGTGTCCAGGAAAGAGAGATGTATTTTTGAGAGTTAAGATAGTCTTGAGGAGAGAGAAACTTCAAGAGAATAGTTGTAATCTTGAATTCTTCCATTTCTGTAAACATTTCTGAAACCAAAATAATAAAGTGTCATTTTTCATCTTCAACTATGAGTTGATTATAACAAAATCTTAACAAGGGTGTAGTGTGGGAAATCCTGCAACTACACAGGTATTTGGTGTGGTAGTTCTAACCAACCAAGTGTAAAGCCTATTAGACATACATGATTAATTTGTCATAAAGAATAATGAGAAGAAAGCAGTCTTAAATGATAAAGACTCGCCTTGTGGTGCGAGGTTTCTCACAAATCCATGGAATTATTCTCTTGTAATGAACGTTATAGCGTTCTGCTACTTAGTTAGCTTGGTAATTTTAAAAGGACTTGAAATGCAACATATGTATGTGGTTGTTACGTATATCTGAAAGAATCAAGAGATAGCAGATATTTACAAAAGTACTTGATAGATTTTTGTTTCCCAAATCAAGTGACTCTAAACCACAAAGTGCGTTTACAGTTAGAAATAACGCTCACTTAAATATTGAAGCAATCAGGTGGATGTGGTATACCTGTCTAAGTGACTATTTGATTTAGAGGGGATAGACAAGTAAGGTATTTTTCCTTGCGTATTCACAAGAAAGTTCCTGATTTGGAATTATAGCTATTTATGTCCATGGTATAGACATGATGGGTACTCTTGATGTAATAAGAGACCTTAAAAGCTATTTAAAATCCGATTTTGAGATGAAAAGTATGGGGAAATCTCGACCGAATACTGAGCTTGTGGTATATTATTCCACCAGTTTGCATATGTCTAAAGTTGTCAGGAAATTTAACAAATACATGCATCCTGATAGCACTCCCATAATTAGTAGAGGTTTAAGTGTAACTAACTGACCATTTATCCTAAAGGAAGATGACGAAGATGTGTTGGGAGATAAAATTCCAATATCTAAGTACAATAAATGCATTGTTGTACTTAGTATGATAATGTACTCGATTAAATTTTACATCCTCGGGGAACTTGTTAGCTAGATATAGCTCAACGCCAACGCAATGTCATTGGAATTTTATAGTAAATGTAATCATGTACTTAAAAGTAACCATTGACATAAATTTGTTTTATCCCTGCAAAGGCATTAAATGAATGCTAATGAAAGTGCGATCCAAAAGTTATTGATTATAAAGGAAGAATAATCTCTTCTCCAACGAAAGTAATCAGGGGGGAGATAGGGTAGACTATTTTATAGATCATTACCAATATTCAGTTTCGAAAAGTACATGACTAAAGGAACAATATGGAATAACTCTGAAAGTAATCATGGGGAGATGCCAACATCAGGGGGAGGATAGGATATGATGTCGACATAATTTACTTCGAAATTGAAGACGTGTCGTACTCTTTTCCCTTCGATCGAGAATAGTTTTTCCCAAAGGGTTTTGTTACTCGACAAGGTTTTTAGCGAGACGATACTAAAAGTATCAAGTATGTTGAACGTGGAAGACACAAAGATCGCGTTGATATTATTGAAAATATCTGAATCATAGAAATGAAACACGATAGTCCATTAAGCAACGTAACTACCAGAATCAACAACATGGTTCTATAAACATTAACGTCACCAAAGTAAAGTGTGATAAACTCCTTTTGAATACATTAGACTAATGAAAATTTTCTGACATCAGGGGGAGCATCTAATGGTGTGTTGAACTATTTTCCTTCACCGAGGTTTTCTTTTTCCCACATGGTTTTGTTACTCGGCAAGGTTTTTAACCAGGAAACATATACGAATCCAACTATGTTCTAAGTTTACTTAATATTGTACTCTTTTTCTTTAGTTCAGGTTTTCTCCCTCTGGGTTTTCCTGATGAAGTTTTAACGAGGCAATTAACTTAGACTCTTCGATCTTTGAAGATCGTATTGCATGTGAGGAACTGCATGTAAAGTACGAGAAAACATGTGAAGTACTAAATGTGAATAGTTGTACCAAGGTTTGTCACACTAGGTTTTTCCTTGCCAAAGTTTTAATGAGGAAATTGATTTCGGCACAAGTTATCAAGAAGAGGATGACATTTAAAGACCTACATTTGAAGCATGTGAAGCACTGCATATGGAGCTCCATTGTTTAACCGCACAAGGGGGAGTGTTAAAAGGCCCATGCCCATGGATATGCGGTACAAAACAGAAGTATTTTAGGTTTCCCCTTTTCCATGTATATAAAGTATATTGTACCCATGTAACCAAAAGAACCCTGATCAATATAGAATCCTTCTCATTCTCTGCCTCTTTCTCTTTCCCTATCTTTTATACTAAAACATTTTTGTTATTTTTATTTTTGTAAGGGTATGATTTGGCTTTTGTGGTCAATAGTCTGCGTCATATTTATAAGTTTTTTCAATTTTCTTTATTAATAAAAAAAAAAAGATTAGCATCCATTTTCTGTTATCGATTTATCACTCAGACCTTTAACCAATTTGAAAATCACGTTCCATATTCTTAATCAACGACTCATAATCTGTCGTTACCACCTTAGTAATTTCCTAAAAAAAAATCATCGAGGGTTTTCCCTAATTTAGGTTTTAACAAGAGTTCAGTGGTTCATTATAAATCATATAAAAACAACAGGGATGGGGGATGGGTGTGGCTCAGTTCTTTTTTTTTTTTGATTCATGTATACACTATAACTATGTTATCTTGCTTTAGTTTAATCTTTTTCTTTTTTTTGTTTCATCCTGGTTATGCGAAGTGACTGTTTTAGTTAGTTATTCATTTGCTTCTTGCAATCAACATACTGATACGTACCTTCATCTTTCAGTAATGGAGGGTTGAAGACATTTCTAAATTGAATAAGGAAAACATTTCTTATATTTTCGCTACTGGATCTCATAATTGGATTCGATTTTCAACTTATCACTGCAATCATAATTTTATTTTCTTTCTTTGTTTACTAATATTGTTCCAGTTCAGGATACTTACAGTTCAACATTTTTTGGTGGGACAGATATACATTTGATATGAATCATGCAAGAAACATCGCATCTGTTTTTTTTTTAAGTTCACAAAGACCAAGCACCAGAGTGTTGTAACTGCTAATTTTTTAACATCACATGAAAGGAGAATTTTGGTCTTTAGATTGCATCCCACATCTCTAGTATATTAGATTTATCTGTCATTGAACCAAGTTTGAAACCATAGCATAATGCACTATGTTTCCGATTTCTTTGAAAATGGTCTGATCCAATGATAGGTGTCTAAAACACCTTGATATTTATCAATTGTTTATGTATCTTATGTTTTCTTTTGAGTGCTTAGGTACTTTGGAGTCATTTGGAACAAAAGAAGAAGAGACATGGCAAAAGTGTTATTTCAAGTGCAACTTTTGTTGGAGACGAACTATTTATCATTATTTGCTTCTATTTCTTAATTTCTGTCTGAAAAGCATGTCATCTTTAGTGATGCAAATTTTGTCTGAAAAGCATGGCAGCTTTAGTGATGAAGATAAATTAGAGAGAGAAAAGTATATCTAACTAGTAAGGGATGACCGATGTTGGTGGAAGAATTCAAAGAACAAGAAAGCGTTCACTTGGAGCAAGAAGAACAAAAGCATCATTTCAAGTGCACTTTCTAATGGGAGCAGAGTGGAGTCGAGCCATGCCAGCGATAGGAGATAACTACTGCATCTTAGTCTAGAGAAGCAACATACTGGCATCTTGGTGGCTAATATCTACTTATAGGTGCCTTGGGTGTCCACCCCTTATCTACTTCAACAAAGTGGCTATATCCACTTTCATTTCCTAGAACAACCCTAAAATTCAAAGGATGTTTTTCTCTTTTCATTACTAGTTCGTCTGAAGTCGAGAGTAGGAAGAAAAGCAATGTTGAGTAGCCATTGATGCTGAAATTGAGAGAATTAGTGAGATGAGATGATGTATAGCTAAGTTGATAAACTCAGGTCTCTTATGGTGAATGAGTATGAGAGATATTTCCCAGTTGATGACAGAGATGAAGTTAGGGTTTCTGTCGCTTATGAGATTAATCAGGAATTGGTGATGAAGCTGAGGTTAAGAAGGGATTAAACCGATAGGTTTGGTTGGAATTAGATTTGTAATCGACGGAAAATAAGATCTGATGAAGAAAATTATGGGTTTGTTTGATCAGAAATTGAAGAGGAGAAATGGGTTTTCGTAGACGAGAATGAGAGTTCAAGTTCATGGTTCTTGTATCTCTGAGATTTGGCATTCGAAGAAGAAGCAGAAATTCAGGTGAATGAGATGAAGAGATGGTTTGGTAGGTGAATGTCTAGGACAGGTACCATTACTGGTGCAGTTCTGAAAGGTTGAGCTGAGAAATTGGTAGAAACTGATTTGTTGTTGAGGGTTGGATTTTGCAAACATGGTTCTTTGATTTAATATATTAGTTTTGTCTCAATTTATCGTTTATGATTCTCTGCGAATATAGTTGCATGATTCATGTATTGCAACATGATTTGAGTATTTTTTTTGTCAAAGTTGCAAATTGGTAGAACTCATATTCATATCTATAGCTAGTTTAGGGTTTTTCATCGAGCAATAATCCTTGAACATAAGTAGCATAAATATGATTGTAAGTTGTAGAGATATATCCTTGTCATCATATGTGAACCATGACCTTTGTTCAAATTATTTGCGCAATGTATTTCAATTGCATTGATTAGCCTAATTTCATAAATCTTAATGCTCCATGGGAATTGAACTTGATTAGCGCAAGGCGTTAGGTTATTCTTTTGGTAGAATTCATACTTGCATCGTTTTACATGTATGTGTGATGAAATCAAGAAATTTTACGGGATATTCTTTCGACTAGGTATCTTAGGGCTTTTGATAATGAGATATTAAATATCAATTCTAATTATTATGACAAGAACATGTTAGTGAATGAAAACGAAATCCTTGACCAATACTTTAACATAGTTGAATTGCTTGCTTCATTTCTTTGTTTTGCTTTTATATTTTATTTTAGTTTATAAAAATCAGAAAAATCCCCCCATTGCTTTACATAAGTAACCGAAACATATTGACAACCTAGTCCTCTCTGTAAGAACGATCCTTTCTTGCCCTTGCTATATTTTATATTTTGAGTAGTGAGAAAGTAATTTATTTTTGACGCATACGACAACGATCATCCAATCCTTGGTAGATGTCTCACTAGTGCTTGAGGATGTAGGTCCACCCAATGTTGTTGTTGGTGAATTTGAAACATACCCGACGCATTCGTAATCTCTGTCCGTACACATCCTAATCTCTGCATATCTCTCGGCTGAGCCAAACGAGCAGCTGCAGCTCCTGTAAAGTACCCAGTGCGGAACACTGGATACTATCTAGACTCTAGTATATATAGTAAAACCTCTAACATAAGAATACGCTATATAGAAATAAACTCCGTATAAAAAAAAAAATATATGGAGTTATATTTTAAGAATAAACTTCATATTGGAATAAGTCATAATTTTTTTTGGTCCCATCTTAAGGAACCTACCTCCATATAAGAATAATTGACATCATAATATAAATATATAGCACTTGTCATACATCAAACTTTAAGATGAAGAGATTCTTGTAACCATATTACAAGTTCGTTTTGCTTCAAAATGATTTTTTTTGAATTTTTTGTGCACAACTTAATACGAATATCTTCATACTCATGTATGTGTTTTATTACAAATTTTGTGTATACATACTATATAAAATAAATCCTCATTATAGTTTTTGTTTATACTTAGATACATTTTTGTGTTTCTTATGCATATGCAGAATATTCCCAAATACACATATGAAAAAAAATTCTTTTGGTCTGTTCAAGTCAGACCTCGAGATAAGAATAGCCTCCATATAAGAATATTTTTTTCCCTAGGATATTCTTATACATAGGTTTTACTGTATAACACTCCCAGTCCCTCCTATCTTCCTATTCATCAAGTCCAAACAGAAAAGAGAAAAAAAGAAGTAAAGAGAGTTGAACGGAAATTAATTTTCTTCTTCATCAAACAGAGATTAATTTTCTTCTTCATCGTAAAACAGAAAAAACAAATAAAGATCTATGGCTATTGCGTTGTTTTTGTTACTTGTAGTATCATCTCCTTCAGCATCAACACATGTAAAATATACTTCTCTAGCTTCTCCACCGATTACTGACGCTACAATTGCTGGATTTCTTCCAAAGATTCCAAATAACAACATTGATCTGGCTATTCCTCCACCGATTACTGCAAAGTGAAACATCACAAACACTGACTCAAGCTTAAGTAATTTTTACACTTCTACCATAATGATAATTTTCTACATACTAGGGTCCGTTTTGACTATCATCTCTGCTATTTATGGAATATACAAGTGTCTCACTTGTAGTGATGATAATTATGGGAATTGTTTCATAAAGGTTATAATAGCTTGTTGTGGTTCTTCTGCATCATCAAACCATCATAGTCATCATAGTCCTAGTGTGTTTCTTAGACCAAGTCTGTTTGATGGTCCTAGTGTGCTTGGTAGACCAAGTTAGTTTGATAATATATCTGGATCATAAAACTACCATGTTTCAAGTATGTTTGATAGGCCAAATCTGTTTGATAGACCAAGAAGTATATATGATATGGTTTAATAGATGAAGAAGAGAGAAGAAGAAAAAGCAGAAGGAACAAGAAGTAATCAGGTTAAATCATCTTTTCAAATATTTGTGCTGGTTCATGATCTTGTCAGTTTGTTTTCAACAGTTCATTATCTTTTGTGTGTTGCTTCATCATCTGTTCTTTATCTTTTTTTTAGTGTGTTTTTGTAAATACTAATATGTAAGGTGTTGCGTCATCTGTGAATTAATCTATTTTCATATCTGGATTCCGGCCGAACTTGTCTCAAAATAGGAAATTTCATCCACAGTCAAGGCAATTTGACCATAGCTTTTATGCTAAGGAATCTTTTGGATTTTGGAGGCTTTGTATGATATCTAACATCCTTAAGGGGATAAGGGGGACTAATTCTTATGAAAAGTCAAATACACCCTTGATCTTTATTATACCTAAAATCAAAACTAAATTAAATTTCAAAACCAAAATTAATTCACCACACCCATTTTCTTCATTTTCTTCTCAAAATCAAACAAAACCTTGATTTTTTTTTTATCAAATCTCCATTGATTTTCAAAAATGTTTATTAAGATTTATTCTCAATATGACAAGATCAATACGATTTGGATTATCATAGACTTTTTATGATCCTTATGTTTATGAAGGTGTTGAACCACAAATTGAAGATTCAGTGAATGAATCTGTCCAAACACCATTAAATCCTCAAGAATGATAAGAATTCAAAAACTCGCCATTTATTTTTCTTTTAAATTGGTTTAATAGGTAAGATTGAAGAATTTAGGGTTTAGGAAAGCTGGATCTAGGCATATTACAGCTTGGAGTTGATTTCAAACCATCTGTAAATAGTTCGAAATGGTTGGGACTCAAAGAACTCCCAACCGTGAACTAGAAATTACGGTTGGGACTTTTATGGCCATTAAATGTTCTGTATCTGTAGTATTTCCCCTTGTATCGGCTAGGAATTCCTCACCGTAACTCTAGGTTCCTAGCCGTTATATTAGTTTCCAAGCCGTTTTACGGACCGGGTAGGAATTCCATACTGTAACTCTAGGTTCCTAGCCATGAAGTGTTGTGTCGGTTGGGTTAGAAAGTTTTCCCATCCGTCAACTGACAAATGGATGGGTTTTGTATTGCTTCCTAACCGTAATGGTCTGAATAAAATTTTAATGTTTCTCTATTCTTATATAATTGTGTCATTTTTAGGAACCAAGGAAAGGGAAAAACCATACATTTTTCACTGAAACGAAAAGGAATACATATTTCATAGCATAAACTTTAAAAAAATATCATTACATTGCAAACATGGGTCTTAATAATAGTGGAAGAAGTCAGCGTAGATACTCTCTTCCAAGACATGATAGCAACCATGAAGGTCAAACTTCTTTCCATGGACATCCTCATAATCAGCTTCGGCCATCTCCCACTGAAACAACAAAACAATTTTAAGTTGGTTTTACATAACACAATTTTTGATGGGCCAATTATTGACAAACTTACTCTTTGTGCACGTGGCATATTGGGTTGTTTTCAGTTACGGATTCCATTTCGTTTTTGACGGCTTCCAATCGTGGAAAGATCTACTCGAACCTTTTCTTAATGAGTTTCATCGATCTTTCATTACGATTTCCGTCTAACGCCACAAAAACAATGCGTACACGATCCCAAAAAGAATCAGAGGTTTCATCTATGTAAATGTTAACATCTTCGCGATGCTTTACTATTGTGAGCCAGGCCCTGACGATTGCAACATTCTCTTCGCTAGTGTACGGAGTAACCATGTTTTTTTTTTTTGCAATAATTAAGAGAGAGAGAGGGAGAGTGTGTGTCTTTCCACAAATTCTTAGCTGGAGAAGGGTCATTTTATAGCAAAAAATGACCTAACGGCTAGTTTTTATAAAACTAGTCGTTCCTCAAAATACTCAACGCATTAACTCAATGTAGTTAGAGATTTACGTCCAGGAAACATAAAATTATCTTGGTCGTTCCATGTTTCCTGGACGTAATTTATTTCTCGGCTTGGTTGTTACCCTGACACATCCATAAATCTGAACTTTCCTAGCCGTTTTCAATGCGTCCCAACCGAAAATTCATTTGTGATACCTGTGTTCAGGTTTTCGGCAAGGAAACATTGAAAAACCAGGCCGTAAAATCTTTATCGGCTGGGACGCATTGAAAACGGCTGGGAAAGTTCAGATTTATGGCCGGGAAACATGGAAATACCAAGACGTAACCAGCATATTGTCCAGATGATTTTATGTTTCCTGGCCGTAAATCTCCAACTGCATTGAGTTAATGCGTTGAGTTTTTTTGAGGAACGGCTAGTTTTTGAAAAAAAAAAACTAACCGTTGGGTCATTTTTTTGTTATAAAATGACCTTCTGCAACTAAGAATTTGTGCAAAAACACTCTCTATTTCTCTCTCTCTCTCTCACACACACAATTGTTGCAAAAAAGGAAGAAACATGGTTACTCCGTACACTGCCGAAGAAGATATGGAAATCATTAGAGCGACGCACACGGTGAGAAAGCATGACGAAAATCAAGGAATTAACACGGGAGAAAGTGATGATTCTCAATGGAACCATATATTTATGGTCTTTGTGGCCATATATGGTAATGAAAATAGAAGATTGATGAACCGAATAAACGATAGATTCAAGGAGATTTACCCAGAAATGGAAGTTTTTAGGGTGCAATTGCCATGGGTGAAGGAGATGAGTCCCGAAATTTCCTTTTTCAATAGAGCGAGTATGTACAAGTGTTTCTAGTCAAGTAAGTTTTGAATAAAATACTAACTTTACCTTGATTTTTTTTTTAGGTCGCCTGGGCTCTTACCCGTCGCCAAGCTATTCTTCGCAAAGAGTTTGAGATTGAGAAATGCTATTGGACCACGAGTGAGTTTATTGAGATTGACAACCAACCTTGACTATTTAAGTGTACTACTCCATGTTTTATTTTTTGCATTTGTGTATAACTATCGAATGTAACGCGGCCTAGCCAAATTATGTAATGGTAACATTATGAATTGATGAATGATAAGTGAAAAAATTGACGGAATACGAGAACAAAATTTACAAAACCAACCAAAGTATCGGTAATTATGGGAATCGCAACTAACGCCAGAATATCCTACCGTAACCTGTTAAATCCACGGTTTGGGCGTGGTCCGTTATCCAAACCGTAAATTTGAATTTTCTGTTTTTATGGTCAAAACGGCTAGGTCGTTTGATATTAAAACCTGGCCGAAAATACTTAAAAAAAATATGAAACTATTTGTTTTTTCTTTTGAGAAATGGAACAAACATAAAACAAAATAAACCAAAATGGTTTTTCATTCATTGAATAGGAAAAGCATACATATTTCATTACATTGATAAGATAGATCATAACAATTAAAATAAACCCTTATTCGTATCGATCAAAATCATAGGTAGTATTTTCTAAGATGCGATAGCAATCATTTTGTTGAAATTATTTCCCATGAACTGCCTCATATTGGCGGTGAGCCCTGGATCACTATAAAAACAAATACGATATGTTAGATAATGTGAGATAGTATTACTCAAAATGATTTCTAATGAAACAACTTATTAAAAAACTTACTCTTATCGCACTTGGCATTGTGGGATTGGCTTCCTTTTGGGCTTTCATTTCCTTTTTGAAATATTCACATTCTTCATATACTTTCTCGAATCTCTCCTTAGCGCTTATCAAAATTCTTCCATTTTGATTTCCGTTTAGTGAAAAAAAAACTATGAAAACACGGTTCCAAAAAGACAAGGATGTTTGACCTACGTTAATTTCTAGATCTTCATCATGTTGTCTGACCGTCTCCCATGCTCTAACAATCGCATAATCTTCTTCATTGGTGTAGGGAGTCACCATAGTATTTTTTCTTCTTTGTTTGGATGAGAAATAGATGAGAATGAATATAAGAACTTATAACTAGTATTTGGGTGAGAAAGAGATAATAGAATGGTCTCCTTTTATAGGGTTTAATGACATAACAATTTTTATATTATTTAAAACTAGCCATTTAATTTAAAAAATAAAAGTCAACTAATGCATTTAATGCATTGGTTGAGAGTGGTCAGGCCTAAAAACGGCTGGATATCCCAGCCGTGAATACCATTTACGGTTGGGTTTGCAGCCTTGATTGAGACACATGTGACTCTGGATAAGTATTCGGCCAGGAGTTCATACTACCCTAGCCTTAAATGTGAATTACGGCCAGCAGTTCTTACTAACTCAGCCGTGAATGTCTATTACGGCCTGAAGTCCGTAAATTACGAACCGTAAAGCCTTATAACATCTGGGACGACAACATTTTCCCAACCGTAACCTGTAAAAAAACTCAGATTTTTTCCAGTTTATAACGGATTTGAATCCATCAAAATTTCTAATAGGGGTTGATTACAAGGTTTCCTAGATTAGTTTCAGGATATGTTTCATCATCTTTTCTTCAAAGTTTTCAAAAAAGTCCATCAAAATCATCCTCATTCTTCTTCTTCTAAATCAAAAATAAAATAAATAAAAAAAGTTTTGACTCTCAAGAAATTAATCACTAAATTAGTATAATTCATTTACTAATCGTGATTAGTTTACTTTATCATCATAATTATCACTAATCAAATCAAGGGTATATTGGGTATTATGTAAAATGGAGGATAAAGGGTTATAAAAAATACTATTTCATGACCCACTAAGCCCCCAATAACTAATCCCCCTACAATCCCAACAATAGGATTATAATATTAAGAGCATCTCCAATAGAAGGTGCAAAAAATCATATGTGGCTTTTTTTAATCCTGGCTTGATTGGGGTATACCCAATAAGACGAAATAGGGTCATCATGAAGTAAAGCCAAGCCACCCCTTAACCTTGTATTTTCTAAATGGCTAAAATACCATTGGTTAATTAACACTAAAATTCTGATTAGGTTAATTAATTGAGTTTAGATTAAAATTTTGAAATTATGAATTCAGTAAATTAAACCTTTCATCTGTCTTATGATTTCGATTTCGATCAAAAAAAATTGGTTTAGAAAATGCATAAGGCCGACAAGGTCATGGTTTGAATAAGGTGCCGGACAACTGTTGCCGGCAGATACCACTTTGAATAACCTGCCGACTACAGTTCAACCGGTAGGGTCCACTTTGAATAACATGCCGATCTTATGACCTCCGGCATTGTCTCGGTTGAAGAACACGCCGACTATCTTGGAACAGAATTTTATGGTCGGCATGGAAATTTTTCCTACAATGCCGGCGGTCATAACGTCGACAAGCAAATAGTTTTTATCACTGCCGGCTAACCTGTAGCAGGCATGTTAAGGATTTATAAACTTGCCGACATGTACTTATACCAAACAGAAAACAAAAAATATGGAAGATGTAATTCACTTTATTCATGCAATTTTGGTTACTACATTGATTGAAACATAAAAACGAATGCACTTAGCATGTGCATCAAGCCTTTAAACCCCTAGGCGATCCTAGTTGACGAGTTATAGTCTCGTGAGGGCTTACATAGAGGTATACCCACAAAACCTACACTAAAACTTCTAAATCCATCAATCTTCCTCCCACGAAAACGATACCGCATCCAAGTAGTCTGGGTTATCCACCGGGATGCTATCGGCCAAGAAATGATAGCTTGCATCGAATGCGAATGCTTCCCCCTTTACTTCCAAGTAGTGCGCTTTCACGGCTTCGTGCTATAGAAACAAGCTTACATTTGTTAGTGGTGTTTTGTTGGAAGATAACACAACATGGGGTACGTAAAAAAAACCACAAAATTACTTACAAATTGTGCAATGGACAAGGTGAAGGGGCGAGTGTTAAAAATTCGAGGTTGGAGAGCTAAAAAAGAAAGTATCGCATTTTCGATTACTAGGTGCCTAACTTGGACTTGTTGAATACTTATTACATTAGGATTCCCAAACTCGCCACAAAATTTGTTGTGTACCCTAGCCCATTTTTTTTTAGAATCCTCCCTTTCGGAGGATTGACGTCTAAGTCGATCTTCCACATACCAAGCTTTGGTGATTGTCGAATCTTCATTTGAATCAAACGATGCCATTGTTGTTTGTAGAGAGCTATTGAGTGAGTTAGATGGAGTGTATGATGATATGTTATTTTGTAGAGAGAAATAGTGTATTTATATGATGGTGGCCAAATTTGGCCGTTATAGTGCCCAAGTACAAGTCAATCAATGAAATTGTACTTGCCAAAAATTTAAATTTTGATTCCGCCGGCGAGGTATGTTTTCTCCAAAATGCCGACAAAACCAGACCAGCAGGGTCCTAAATTTGTTACCATGCCGGTCGTGTAAGATTTTAGGCATCAGGAGGTTTTTTGCCACAATCCTGCCGGAACTGTATTGGTTCGCTATCATGCCGGCCACTATTCAGCCGGAAGGGTCTTAAATTTGTTACCGTGCTGGCGATGTATGTTTTAGGCATCATGAGAAAAGTTGTTTTGCAACAAAACCGCTGGAACTATATTAGGTCATTACATTTCTCATATCATCATACACTATCCCAATGTACGACGACGTCTACTGTCCCAATGTTTTTGAGCCGGCGGTGGAGCGTAAGAGACGTTAATAGTTTTTGGGACGTGGTGCACTCATCCCGGTTCACAGTAAAGAACGGATTATATTCATCGAAATGAGGTTTTTCTTGGACGTAACCCAATTATCACATAATCCAATGTGGATTGTACATCGAAAATCCTTCAAACACAGTCATCAAGGGTCCATAGTATAATGCAACAACTTCATTCCTAGGATGGATTAAACCCTGATTTTTAGCATCCCGATACGGATCAAATATCACCTCCTCCGCAATCAATTCGTCGATGGCGCTTCGAAGTTTCATAAGTTGTTGCGGCATTTCTTTATCCTGAGTACCCTTATATTAAAACTGTACCTTTGCGCTCTTGGCCTATGAACCGCAACACTCTCATCCACTTTGATGTAGGAGATGTATTTAAACTAGGAAGGGAAATGCTCATATATCCAAACCTATGCAAAAAAAAGTTTAGTAAGAACCTTATCTTATGAGAATAATCGGTAATATAAATGTTTTGGACAATAAAATTACCTGGAAGAGACATGTGTTTCCGTTAACTTGCTTAGTGAGTGCCCTAGAACATTTTGTCAACTCATTGTTCAAGAAGGCGACCACCGCAGTACCCCAAGAATACTCACGCATCTTATGTAAGGGATCCAATAGTTATAAGTAACCGGCCTCGACTTGGTTTCCCGAACTGTCGGGGAAGATACATTTGCCCAGGATGTATAGCAAATAACCGGCCGCTGTAACATTGATTCACATCGGGTTCACCATTCCTTCCCTATCAAGGATTGACTGTGTATCCCATAACGTGTCCCTCAACCTCTTCACATTAAACTTCTTGATTAGACGACCCTCTTTCATGTCAAGAACAACTCCGTATGAATTCCAACCGAACAATTTCTTGCTCAAATCGTAAATCTTCTCGAAACAAATCGAATTATCGAATCCTTCAGTGACTGATTTTCCATCAACCTCGAGGCCTAGAATTTGTTGAGCATCATCGGGAGTTATCGCCATCTCACCGAATGGGAATAACATAGTATCAGTCTCTTCGTAGAACCTTTCACAGAATGCAGAGACGGTAACTTTATCAAGATTAATATTCGAACTCTCCACCACAGGCATCAACCCGGAGTTCCTCACAATCACTTTCACATCCTCACATTCCTTGTCAAGATCCCAAGTATGAGCCACTGAACACAAATCTTGGCGCCTCATGAGACGGATGGCATTCTTGTGATCCTAAATACCAAAAAAAAAAAAAAATACAAACACTTGACGCAAATTTAATTAAGATAGTTACACACTTGAATAAATAACAAAGACAGATTAAGATTACTTACGATAGTATTATGGATCGTACATGCCCATGAGTCTTTGTATCCAAAAATAAATTTTCCACCATCTTTTAGGGTCCCCCTTGGGTCCTCATCTTTTTTAAGTGTAACCATCAAGTGAGAGGGAGGCATGTGAGAATTAGTTGGTTTAGTGATCACCCTCTTCCTTGCTCCAGTTGAAGTTGAACCCGAAGCTTCGGTAGGTTCAAAAATTTGTTCTCCATCTTCTTCTTCTTCTTCTTCTTGTACCTCTTCCTCTTCAACAATTTCCTCTTCGAAAGTTTTCTTACCTTTATATCTATTACCATCATTATCATCATTACCTCTTCCAATAGGTGGCATGTCTTGATCATCATCATCATCATTGTTTCCTCCTCCAGCAGCCGGAGTTCTTTCAACAACATCATCATCATCACCTCTTCTACCAGATGGAATTGATTGGTCTTCATCTGGAGTCTCATCTGAATCACTGGGTTAAGATGTAGGTTCTGAATTATTTCTTATAATGATCTTTGTCGTTCCCAGCTCAACATATGCCCCTCGATGTTGTGAAGTCAAGAGTTTTCCACCAACACGAGGAGGTCTTGAAGGAGGACTAATAACTTTCGCAGCTTTCTTCTTTTCCGTTTGCAATCTGAACAAGAATAATTCAGAAAAAAAATATCAAAGGCCGGTAGTGTATACATATACAACATATCTGGCGGACAAATGGCCGGAAAGGTCGACCAAAAGATGAGTGTCGGCTAAGAAAAAGTCGGCAGTGTATCATAAACATATTCTTCCGGCGCACAAAAAATTATAGGATTTTTCACTAAACTAGTCGGAAGGGTCCATTTCCCATACATCGCCGGCTGCCAAACAACCGGAATGGTTTTATATAAATACCCTTCCAGGCGAAAAAAAATCTAGGCATCAGGAAACATTCTATACAAGAAGCCAGAAGGGTAAAAAAAACAAAGACGCCGGCTTCATTAAAGAAAAACTGATGCCGGAAGGGTATACAGATGAATAACCTACCGGGTCTACTAGTAGAAGTTACAGAAACTACACACCCGGCAAGTTCTTCAACCCTATACCTTTCCGGCCAAACCCTAAATATGAAATCCCGGAAAGGTCGATAAAAAATACATTGCCGGAGTCGCAATTGCCAATTCAAAATGTCGAATTTTGTGACCTAATTTGACATGCAAACATGAAATCGAAGTACTAGAGTGAGTTTAAACAAGACCTTACTTTCTTAAGCGCACCATTTCACGTGTTTCAGCGGGTTCAAGTTCTCCTTCTTCGACGGTTTTTTATTCACTTTGTTAGCAACCAAACTTCCAATTCTAGGGTTGTATTCGTTGGGTTTTCTATTTGTTTGTTTCATTTTACTAGCCCTAGGTGGTGGCAGATCCATTGATGAAGATTAATCGGAGTTTTCAGATCGACGATGTTAACGAATTGATCGACGAGTTTTGGTGGTGGTGGGGGTGGGGTGATGGAGCCGGTAGGGTTGTGGAGGAGAAGAAGAGAAGAATAAAATGAAATGAAAAGATTAAAATTGATTAGGGTAATATGTTTTTAAAGGGTGAGGGTAATTTTGTAACTTAGCCATTTGGACTCGCCCTAAAACTCTTAAAAAGAGTCCCTTTAAAATTGGGTATACCCCAATTAATCTGGGTATACCCCAATCAAGCCAGGTTTTTTATTTAGTCCTTTAATTTATGGGGCCAACAAATAGAGTAAATATATGACCCAATATCTGAAAAACCAACTCCAACATTAGAGATTTTTTTTTTTAAAAATAATGAAAAATATGACGTGGAGGTGGAGCCGGAGGGCTGGCAACGAATAATCGAAATCCGATATCGTTTCTGAAAATACGGCATCATATAGGATTTAATCCGATATATCGGATATTCTATCGGATAACACCTCTTAACCCTGTCAGAACCAGATTGGGATGATTCCGTTAGGTTAATATCCGACATCCGATAAGCCTAGGGGTGTACTAGTAATTTCCTACCCCTAGGTATTATATGTAGAGAGAATTAACCTGATACTCATTTTCTCATTCTCAAGTCTCAACAACTCTAATACAGAAATAGATCGAGAGCATCATTTCAGTTGGATTGGAGTGAGTTCTCGATAAAGAGAATATTTGATCGTGAATTTAATCGATTGATGGTCATAGATTCTCATAGAAGAAGTAAGTAACGATTAACGAATCTAATGATTGATGTTTCTAAATTAGGTTTTCTTTTCTTCCCCAAATCGATTGCATGTTTGATGTTTGAATGTTTCTGTGTTTTTTGGAATCAATTCTATTATCCTTTTATCTTTTTCATTACAACTAAATTCGGTTCAAGTATATTAATTTACTGGAGACCCTTTGTTAGATGTGTCATAAACTTGTCCAAGTATTTGTGTGTTGATGATTTATTGATGATTTTTGCATAATTTTTGATTAATGGTTTGGTTTTTGTGATAACCCCTCACATTATTTCATTTCAATTGCCGGTGTTTATGTCATTTACAAATATATTTCAATTTCATGGAGTTCAAATATATTTCAATTGTAGAGAAAATTCCCTTTACAATTTACTAACTTTGTTAGATTTATGTCATTTACAAATGTTGTTATTTTTGATGAGGGATACATTGCACACATACATTGGCGACTGATAGAACCTTTGTTTGATGTTGCAAGTATTTTATATCTTACGGGTATTTATGCTTGAATTTATATCTCCCCGAAATTGTTTTGTTAAATCATATCTACTTTCTATCAACTAGGTAGATCACATAAGAGCCTGTAGTCTAGGTTTTGAAAGAAATGTTGTGTTCAATTTTTACTTGGAGGTAGAATTCAAAGCAATTGACTCTAGTATGTATGAATATCTTAGTCTTAGACACTGAGACTTCACCATCTAATACAGAACATAGCCTTGAAGGCTCCCAAAGGCAACACACCTAGTTTGTGACCATATACAATATCTATGCTTATACAACATGAGGGTTTGTTGTGTCACGGGACGGCTGAGATACATCCATTTTTCTAACTAGTGGCTCAGATCTTCTCTCTTCCTCCCGATCTTATCAAGTTGTTTTGCACTATGGTCCTGATATATATTATCCCATATCACTGTGGAACGCCCCGACGTTCACCCTTCGGCATTCACCAATGCACCATTAATTTCTCTTCCAACTCTCATCAATTTATAAAATTGAAAAAACTAAGGGAAAAAAAAATTCACCTGTAGAATTCTGAAATTTGCTTGGTACTGTTTCTCATCTACCAAAACAAATATCTTAATTGAATTGGAAAAAAATAAAATAATTTGGCAAGAAACAAAAATAAGGAATCCGAACTCTTGGATGTCATCATGTTTAACAAAAGAAGAGAAGAGTAAGTTTTCTTTTTTCTTCTTCTCACGTTGATCCTAATTCCGTATTAATCCCCCCCTTTTTTTTCTTCTTCTTCTGATGACTTATCAATCCCACTCCTTTATATAAAAGGTAGTGATCTTTATTTGATTTTGTTGACTTTCTTATTGTTTATCTGTTTGCCATCTTTCGGTGAAATTTTCAGTTATCATTCACTGTGAATTAATATATTTTTGGGTCATAGATAAGGTTTGACTACTGATCTCATAGTATTGAAAACATCATCATGATATGATCATGATGCTGTTGGTATCCCAGCACATCCGCTCCACCGCTCCAACGAGTAGGTTTCAGTCATTTCCTTTTTCAGCTTCCCTTTTTAAGTTCTTCTTTGAAAAATTTCATCTTCACCTGTTGTAGATTCTGTCTTTGGAGTTTACCTGCTTGACAAAATTCTCCAACCAAAATACGGTTTTGCTTTACAAGAATTCTTTTTCTCTGGGTTATGTTGATCAGTTGCACGTATCGTTCACTATGTATCACCGTTAGCCAAATTTGTATACGCTACCTATCAATATTTACCTGATTATCTTTCTGTCATGCTAGCTGTTGAGTATGTTGATTAATTTTTTGCTTCACATGGTTTAATTTCCATTCATTTCTTTCTGAAGCTGATTTGATTAATATAGTTAACAAATTTCACAGATTTGAGAGAAAATATAGGTTATAGTCCCCATTGGTTGATCAATTCCATTGTTATTATCTATGTATTCACTCTCAACTTAGATTTGGATACTTAGAAAAATATGTATATCTTATTCATGTTTTCTCTGCTTTGTTGCTAATATAGGTGGGACGCCGGATTTTTGAATTTCAAGCTTCTGATTTAGAAAAAAATGAAGATTGTAATGACTTAATACTTTGAGATAGAGAGCCTGGTAATTTCATCTTCTAATTTTTCTACTATAGGTATTTTTGTGATATTCAAGTCGGTATTCTAATTTTTCAGAATATAGTGCACCCCCAAGAAGGAAGTCTTCTGGAAGGGGCAGCTAACTGAGGTTTGTCAATGTTTCTTTTAAGCCTTTGCATATTCGCCTTTTTCTATTTCATATTAGTTTCTTACTTCAATTTGTTTTTGAATAATAGTGTTCAATTTTGGGTCTGAAGGTTGTTTCACCATTCCACAATATAAATATCCGAACCGAATTTACACTGAGAAAAGCATAATTAAACATCTTCAAAACTCTAAAGGATGATGTGGAAAATTAATCAACATCATGAGCATTATCATGTGAATGGATTTCATGCGCCTCTTTGATATAACTGAAAATAGTCACGTTCTCGCAACTATGCCAATCTTATCTACATTAAGGACTTAACCAATTGAATTAAGTTTCAACTATAGAAAGAGTAAATAACTATTTTAAGTTTCTGAAAAATGGCTTAAATGTAGTTTAAATTTTGTAGACAGAAGATAAAAATAGTTGTCCAATTTAAATTTCCCATATATTAGTGTCGATGTCCTCTTAATGGGTCTCATCAAGTTATACGTAATGATAGGGTGCCCTTGGTGAATTGAACATCATATAGCACAGGTAGTGCATTGGAAAATTTCAGTGGACATATACCATATGACGTAGCTAAAGGTGGAAATGGATGTAATCCAATGTAACACAAAGTGCTAAGGTAGAATCTGATGTGATCCAGTAGGGCTATGTATCACAATGGTAGAACGACGTACCGATGTTTTTGCACCTGATCTATTAGTTAGTTCCAGATTCATTAAAATTCTGTAGTTTAGGAATTATTAGCAGTGCATGGTGTAATGATATATATAACACGAACAATGGTCTGGATACTGGAATAGTATTAAAAATATGTTGTAAGTATCGTTTGAAACAAAAATTTATGCATATATGTGGTACCCATCAGAGATACGCACAACTTTAATGAGTTTTGAAAGATATTATAAACTAAACTATATACTGAAGTCCTACTTGCAAATGCTCAATCTTTTTTTATTAAATAATCATGGATGAATCTTGGTTGTAATCTTACTGCTAATATCCTTTCCTGCTACATGAGGTATTTTAACAAGACTGCTTCACAGAATATTTACTGGAGTTCATCAGCAGAATTTGGCTTTACCAATATCTATGTCAATTTAGGATATCACCATGCCATCAAATTTTTTCTGTAGATGCACATCAAAATTACAAGCTAATATGTACTGCACTTTTAACATGATTCCCGAGAGACAGATAAATCAAGCTTTGCATGTCTAAATGAGAATCTTCAGGGCAGTCAAAAGAGATTGTCTTCAAGTCCACCGGTTACTATGCCAGCCTCGCCTCAATTGGGAAATAAATTGATTACTTCCAATATTTTTTATTACTTCGTAAGGGTTGTAAGTTACATGTTACCCAATTTCTCATGTCATGCAGGAGAAGGAAGTGTCAACATTTCAAAGATTTGAACCTGTAACTATGCACAATACTCACATAGAGGTAGAACCAAAACTTGTTTTGGTAGAACCGTAAACCCATGAGTTGTGATTGAGTGTTACTTAATCAATCACATAGTTCTTGAAAGTCAGATGAACTAATTCTAAACTTGTTTGGAAGTGTGGTAAATCAGTTTCAAGTGAGCAAGTATGAAAAAGGACTTGCAAGAGTAAGATATCGACACACTTTGAACACGGTGCATTAATGCTTATCCTATATTGTTCAAAGATATTCCTTAACGGCTAAGAAGGAAGTAAATCCCAAGATCGAATTTAAATAAGTTAATAATATTTTTAATTAAGGGTTTTTAATTATATATGGAAAATAAGAATTAGTAATGTGCATTTACTAATTAAAGATTTTCCAAGGAGATTTCGATCATGTATTTTTGGACAGTGCATTCACATGAATTATGAAAACCGAATTTGGTGGAGTAATGAATAAATATCTTGAGAATATTTTCGGTTTTGGAAATTACTTGGTGTCCAAACTACCTTGTCTATAAATACTTTGAGTTTTCATTTCTAGCAAACTAATCCTGCGTAACATAGACTTCCTCTTTTGTATTTGTTACTGGTGAAGACTTCTATCGGAGATAAGAGTAATTAATTAGGTGAAATATCTTACGACCGCTCAATTTAAAGTCTTCTTTGGGATTGATATGCTCTAGCGCGACCCATTGGTGGGAAACTAGATATTGCGGTTTATCTTTAGTTTTCGTATTGATTTAATTGACTAACGGTGGTTGAACTTTGATTGCACCTAGTTTGTTTATGCTTGAGAATCTTCTCTTCTGATATAAGATTCACTCAAACTAGTTTAAGGTTTCGACAGGGATCTTTAGACTGTCGTTAGATCTAAAGACAATCTTGTGATAATCCATTATTAACAGACTCCGTTCTGAGTGTGATTGATCACAAGAGATTCAAGTAATTGTGTGCAGGTGTCTATTAAAGATCTAAGAAGATTTGAAGACAAAGAAGATATTAAATATTTTTGATTCAAGAAATCTTGGTTTTTATAATCTTTGGTGTGCACAATACTTGTTTGGGAAAAAGAGGATCCGACTATAATTGATTTATCCTTTTGGTTATTTTGATAGAATAGTTGAGGAAGATCGGCATCAATACGTTTACTTGTGATTAAACGTATTGATTGGCTTAATCTTAACGATTGCCTTTGGGTGATTGAACATAAGATAGATCTTGGAACCTGGAAAAGGAGTTTATGTTAAGATAAACAAGGGAACCTTTGCGCAACTCATATCACTTGGTTGAAGAGAGTTAATACCAAACAGATTTGTTGTTCCTTTATTGTTTGGAATACGAACCAAAGGAATTGGTCCAAGTACGTGACTTGTTTATAGGTTGTAGTCATGGGAATACAGACGGAACTAGGTGAACTATAGGTTTAGTTGCTTGGTCGCAACTATCCGAAGTTGGTTTATTTTGTATAGCGGCTTAATCCTGAGAGTATTCAATTCTTGACTAGGTCCCGGGGTTTTTCTGCATTTGCGGTTTCCTCGTTAATAAGATCTTGCTGTGTCATTTACTTTATATTTCCGCATTATAATTGTTTTATTATAATTAAAGTAAATTGCACAAATGTTAATTCCTATTTACTTGATACGTGAATCCTATAGAGTTTGGTTAAGTCTGAACCTTTGTATCAAGTAAACACACTTTGTTGTTGTATTGTCTCGATCTCGTATCCATAGACAATCACACAAAGTGTGAACCGATTTGTTGTATTGTCTTGACTCAGTCCATAAACAATCACTTTCAGGGAAAGGACTTATAGGAAGGATAAGTAATAGGTTGAGGTATATTTGGGGTACCCTCTCCTTTTCATATGTCTCATAGAAGTATACAAGAACTAATTGAAGCAAAATCGGAATGATTCATGATCATTAAGCCACGGTTTGCAAGGATTGCATTCCTGAATCCATAAATGTATTTTTTTCATGAGTATGAAAACACACTTAACTGATTTTAGAACTTTAACCACTAAGTTTGCAAACGGGTACGCAAATTATAGTTCCGAACTCTGGTCTTGTCCAGCAGTTTGCAAACCGGTATGCATACTGTTGTCCCGGACCTAACTCAGGTAAAACCGTTCGCATACTGGTATGCAAACTTGGTTCCCGAACTTTAACAGTTAAAACAGTTCGCATACTGGGATGTAAACTAGGTTTCCGGACCTGAATCATAGTACACCAGTTTGCATACTGGTATGCATACTGTGCTGTAACCAGACAAAGGTTAATTGTTCTAAACTCTCATTCCAATCTTTTAAACATACTTAGAAGATGACAATAGCTGTCTCACATAATTATTAGCTTATAAGTAATTTTCAAGTGATCGAATGATCAATGCAAGATATTCGGAGTCGACATAAAATGACCGTCTCACACAAATCATGTAAGATGTTTCAAGGCAATTTTCACATGATCATCTTTTGACTTATTATTTAGTTTCCAACAAATAAATTATTTCCAACTAAACTCATCAAGAATAATGATGCACGTAGCTAAAGCAAAAAGCTTCCAACACATATTTCGATAAATATATAAGCGAACTAAACTCAGCTCGGAATATCAAATGTGTATAATATAAAAGTCTACGTATCTATACGACTTAGTCTCAATAGGAGATAGAATATAATAGATTTATGAGTCATAGATAAGTTTTAGTCTCTATATACCTTTTGTTGATGAAGTTCCTCCAATCTCTCCTTAGTATATCTTCGTCTTCAATCGATGAACACCGTGAAGTCTAAAGTTTAACTACACATTCTATCATAATCTGAGACATAGCTATAAGTAAACTATAAATCAAGACTTATAGTTTTGATCTCATAAACTTGACAAAGAAGCTTGAGATATCAACGCTTGTGAGTTCGACCGAGCAGTGCTCTAACAATCTCCCCCTTTGTCAATTTTAGTAAAAAAACTATCAATACATATGGATTACAAAATAAATAAACTTTGTATCTTATCATCCAACATGCTTTATTTCCTTAGTTCTTCAACATTCCTTGAATTCTTCGCCATTCTAAGTACTTCAGTGATTCTGAACGTGTTCAAATCAGCATCATTGTTGTTGAAAATCCATAGCCATAACAATAAGAAAACAGTTATTCTAAATTATTGTTATATAGTGTCACAGTATTATTACACAACATCAAAGTCCAATTGTATCAAAAGTTTGACAATAATACTGCGTTGATATGTAGAACTCCCCCTTAGTTAATACTTTCATCTCAAAATGAAAACCACTCCCCCTTACATAATGATCCGTAAACTGTGAACTACAAAATAATTCTCCCCCTTTTTTCAATATAAATTAGCAAAGGTACGAAAACTAGCGGGATCATAATGAAATTCTCAAAGAGATAATTCATGACTAAAAGAGAACATATCAACTTGGTTTCGATGAGTTCATGTAGCCTAAACTTAGTATATTCATCAAGGAGTTTATAAAGATACAAGATAACTCCTACAATATTCCACATCCGCACTCCCCACAAAGATTTGGAAATTAAGTACAAGTTCAATTTAGAACCACCCCCCCCCCATAAAATTTCATTCCTGAAAGAACAACAAGAGCGACCTTGCTTTTACGAGAAAAGAAGAATTTCTTTGGACATTAACAAATCACATGAAAAATGAACTTGTATCCAGATAACTCTAATAAATTAATCACAAGAAAACGCTCAACATAAGAAAACTTACGGAGCCATATAATACTTTCACATAGAAGTGGATCAGAGAAATATCAGTACTGTGGATTATTCAAAAGTTCATTTTTTTATCAATATTTGCATAATGACACAATAGACTTAACTTTTGGCATAAATGAGATAATCATAGTTCACGGACATAAACATACATATCCCATAAAATATTTTTGCAATATATAAAACCAATAAAGATTAATACTGCAAAATAAACTTCCAAATAACTTAGAATTTAAATAAATAAATCTAAAACATTGCATGATGAAAATCGTTGGCAATAGCTATGTGTAATCACAATATTTGCTATTCCAAACCCTAGTTATCCTTCTTAAACACAAGAATAAATTCTCATAAGAAGTTTCCTAGACAGAATAATAAATTCAGACTTCTTTGATAACTTCATACCTCTCCATGACTCCATCATAAAATATATTATCCATATCCTGATCCTTTTGACCGTAGAAACTCCATGTTCATGAGTTAGAACATTCACATTTCGATCAAAAATATGGGCAAGTTGCCTAGCCTTAATGCAATCTGATATGAGCTTCTTATGGTTCCATATCAAGACCTTTTGATTTTCAAGGATTTTGGTATGACCATCAATGAGATGATTTATTTTTAGTTGAAGGTTTTGCAAACTTGACCTTTGAGTCATTCTGAAAATGAATTTAATCCTTGACATATTCAGCAATCCAAGAGTTATACTCTTTTCTTGCAATCATCTTTTTTAAAACCAACTCTTGAATCGATCTGCATCCCTTGATGTCTTGTTCCATACAAGATTGATCACTTCTTGAGATCTTGAAGAGTTCTCCATATAATTATTATTTTTTATTAAGGGATGGAAAACAATATATAAAATATATGTTTGTGAACAAGAGAAGGAAACCCTTTTTATGGAAACCCTTATAAATTCTTAAGAAGAAGGCACGGATGTTCGCAGACCGGTTTCAGAAAGTTAATGGGTTAGAAAAGATCCAAAATACGGGAATACACTCTGTTTTCAGATATCTCACTTGTTTTCATAGCTCGATAAATAGAAGGTATCCAAAGAATAGAGAATAGAAAAACAATCAATAAGATACATCTCATTACAAGGAAAACAACTTTATTTCAAACACAAAATCAGATGGAAATATAAAACGAACTTGGGTATCCCACAGAAAATCATCCTTGCAACCCTCAAGTTAGTTTCAAGGATGAATATACCTATAACTAGGTAATAAAGTGTGACGTAACCTCACTACTAAGATTGGGGAAATAGTTTTAAATACATTCTGGGTGTTTTAGCCATGTATTCCTTACCTTCCTTCGATTATATCTTATTACGGAAGAATTAGACATAAACCTTTATGAATATCCATTATAAGGATTTTTTTTAGGATTAAGTCTAGGACCCCTTGAAATTGGTTCCAGAGGATAAGAATTATGAGAATTCCATATCATAGACTTAGATCTACCAGACTTATTCTCATAGTCACTGGGAATGTGTTCATTTGTAGCGTAAGAATTTGCACCATTAAGAGGAACAAGATTCTTCTAGAGATTTCTATATGAGTAACCTTGGAAACCTCTTTTATGAGAATTCTGGTATTTTTCAAGAACGAAATCCATTGTAGATGTCGTCAGATAATTTACTCTGCCGACAGTAAAAAGTAGTAGATTTTGAAGATCAGAAATCTGTTTCTTTCGAGTAAAACAATGTAGATGTAGTAGGGTAAATACTGATTCTGCTGGAAATGGTAAATTGGGTGCGCCGCCGAGAAACGAATCTAAACCCTAAAAAATTGTACTACACATGAGTACTTTAGATTCGAGAGATCAATCTGTACAATTATGGCCTAAACCAAGAAATGATTGTTCCAGTCTTGCTTCAATCACGAAATGAAGGATAAGGGTTGATCTTAGGGAGGGAAGCGAAGAAGGTGTTGAGATCAGAATGATCAACTATAAAAATATGGTTGTTTTATGACTTGTATCAGAATGTAGAACTGGCTTGCAGAGTGTAAGCTTTAAGTTATTGGTGTTCTCTGAATACTTGTGTTGATAACACTGTTAATTTAAATAGATTGAAAATCTATTTATACAAGTCATAGTCGAACACACCATGGTCTCATAGGAAGTGGAAGCAGTTGAGTGATAGAGAAGTGGGGATCGTGTAGAATGGTGAAAGCCACATTCCTACTATAAGGGGAATACCGGTTGGTTTTACATCCACTAGTTCTCTACTGTCACTAACTATTCTCCTTTCTTGACACTTTCTCATAATGGGCGTGTTTCACGCCACACGCTGTAAAATGCCAGACCAAAACCCTGATGAACATCCCCCAGTTTGTGACATGTTTTATGTCTCGAGTATTTTGTAGAAAATATGTATCAAGTTACATGAGGAATGTAACAAGTCCTACATGGTTGTTGCTGAGTGAGTCTTGTTTGCAAGACCAAAATATTTTAACCAATCACACATAAGCTAGGCGACGGGCAGTCATATGTGACGAGTCATGAGACTTGCCATAAAAAATAGCATGCAATGCTCTTAAGTTAAATATTTAAGTTATTTGAGAAATCGATATTTATAAAATATTGTTTGTTATCGGTGCATATAAAGCATCGCTTTTAAGCAAGCATCTCAAAATAATCGATGCATATGAAGCATCGTTGCATAGAGCCTATCTTGGTTGGTCGTGGAACTTAATGTCTTAAAAGAAGCACGGCCGATCGTCTTTGAACATCTGCCAGGAGCCGTCTGGGCAGGTCGAGGGGCAGGTCGATCGGCCTTCATAGAAGGGGAGCGATTGGTGATCACTATGGCACCTTATTGGTCGCTCAGAATTAGATCTAGGACGCTTAATTTGGCTGGACAAGTTAGGTGGCTAAGATGATTTGCGGCCATTATTGGCTGTCGTTGAGTTTATTTAATACCCTTGTAGGCATCTCTACTAGCCATCTTTGAGCAGCTTCCAGGAACTATTCGAGCAAGTTGAGGATGGGCCGATTGGTTCCAATAGCAGGGGGCGGCCGGTAATTACGATGGCACCTCATTGGTTTCCCAAAATCGGATCTAGGCCGGTCGATTTGGTTAGAGAAGTTGGACAGCCGAGATCTTTTTGTGGCATTAATGCACTGCCTCTAATTGTTTATGGGAAAAAAATTATTCCTGTTGGATTTGGTAATTTTGGGTGTGTGGATGAGGAATGAATCTAAACCCTAAACAAATACACTGCGTGGTGAGTACTTGTGATTCGATAAATCAATCTGTATAAATCTGTCCTAAACCAAGAAATGGTCGTTACAGACTTGCTTCGGTCACAAAGTGAAGGAGATGAGGTTAATCTTAAGGAGGGAAGCGAAGAAGGTGTTGAGACTGTGAAGGTGTTGGCTATGTATGACTTGTATCAGAAAGTTGTACTGGCTTGCAGGATGTAAGCTATCAGTTCTGGTGTTTGAATATAACTGTATCAACACTTGCCTCTGTTGTCTTGTCTCTGTTCAAAAAATACGGTGGAGAACCTATTTATACAAGTCTTTAGCCTCACCCTCGTATCTCGTGGGGAGTGGATAAAGTGGAGTGATGGAGTAGTGGAGTAGCGTGTTAGTGTCACATGACCAGTATTGCCCACTTTTTCCATCATCACTAACCGTCCATGACTTCCTGACACGTTCTTGTGATGGTGCGTTGTGCGCTGCACGCTGTAAACCGCCAGACCAATACCCCAGTATGTATCCCCCAGTTTGTGACATGATTGATTTCTTGAGTGTGTGGGTCGTGGGACCCACAGAAAGTAGCATGTAATGTTAGATTAAATAATTAAGTTATTTAGGAAGTCGATACTTGTGAAGTATGGTGTGTATTCTATGCAGGTACTGCATCGAGTATACTCAGTATGTATGAAGCATCGCTGTTTGAGCGTCTCAAAATGGCCTCATGTCAAGCCTACTTCATGTGATAGTTTGGAGGTTGCGCAAGCAAGTCCTCCCTTGGCCGACCACATGGTGTGGTAGAGTGATGGGTGGTGATCACCATGACGCCTCACTGACCAATTATCTCCTGGACAGGGCTGCATAACCAAGCCGATGAAGTTGGACGGACGAGATGATCTTTGAGACACTCATCTGCGACCGTTAGTGAAATTAGGGTTTTAGAAGAGGTGCGCAAGCATCACTCTTCAGCCTGGTCGAATCCAAGCTTGGGATACGATTTTGGCAGGGCCAATAGTACATGTGTGTAGATAGCATGACGGTGTAGGCTCCCGTACCTCATTGTCTCGTGAGAGTGCGATCTGTGCCACTCAATTTGTCCGGCGAAATTGAGTGGTCAAGATCGATTTGCGACAGAAATCAGGTGCCGCAAAAGCCGCGCGTTATGCCAACTTTGGGCACGCGTTTCAAGATGACCAAGCTTGGTCGGTCTTGGTCGATTGGTTTGGCGTGTGGGTGGTAGGCCGGTGTTCATGTTCATACCTTAATATCCCATGGAAACGTGATCTAAGCCACTTAATTTGTCCGGCGAAGTTGAGTGGTCGAGATTAGTTTGCAATTTGGGAGGTGCGACCACACCTAGTTTGGGCATGCGAACCGAGGAAGCCAGGCATAATATGCCTTGGACGATCGGGTGTGGAGATAAATGGGCCAACGGTGGTCATGTTGGTATGCACCGGACCTGCTTAGTCTAGCCTTGGACCCTTCATTCTTGCAGGAGAAAATGGACGCTCGTGATGTTCAAACCCTAATTTGGGTTTCATCAGCCGTGTGTAATGCCTTGTTTGGGCGCACGAAATGGAACGACCAACTATAGTTGGTCCTGACCGATCGGTCAGGTATGTAGGCAGGCCCGCGGTAACTGTATTGACATGCTCTGGGCCCTTTGAATATACATCTACACCCTCCATATATGCCTGCGAAGATGGATGGTTGAGACCGTTTTGCGGCACATGTAATGTGCCGCAAACCCTAATTTAGGGTTTTCGTCCATATTTCTTTGGCTTGGACGTTTTGGCAAGCTATGCCAACCTTTTGAAGAGGATATTCCAATACCTTCTTGGGGTCATGGATCCGATCTAAGCTATCCAATCATACTGGTGAAGTTGGATGGTCGTGATCGTTTATGAGACTAACATGGACAGTCCAGATTCGAATATGCTCAATCGGGCTAGTATAGCACATCGAGAATAAAATGCTCAATTGGGCTAGTGTAGAACACCGAGAGTAATATGCTCAATCGGTCTAGTATAGCACACCGAGAGATGCAGCCTGTACGGGTATTTCGTAAATGCTTCATTATTAATGCTTGGAGGTTCGTGTTGCTCTGCTGAGAACAACACTCAGTCATCATGCCGCACCGATAATGAGTACAAGAAATACATGGCTGGTCATGCATCAATTAATAATGTTGTTAATTCACATAATACTGGGATTGTTGCCACATGCTCCATTCTAGGTGAATTAGTAAAGTGAAGAAGTATTCATCACTTATTAATAGCTTTATCTTTTGCAAGATGTTAGTGCATAATTTTGGCTTTTACAATTTTAGCCTTAAATAAAAATCCACCATCGACATTAAGTCCCCTGCCTAGCACATAATGGTTACACTATTGTGGGGTAGGCATATGATGGTGACAATTAAAGATAAAACTTATGAGATAAAGTTAGATGTTACCAGGAGAGACGGGTCGTCCTATCCTTCGAGCATGTCACGTTCAAGAGACGTCCAGGAGAGCGTTCCCCTAGCATGATGTCGGTCTTGCCTGCTTCGATGGACTTTACGCCTGTTTCGTTCGTGGGGCTACTGCGCCTGCTTGATCTAAAGTGGGCTTGATATGCCTGTTTAGTTCGTGGGGATACTGCACCTGCTTGATCGAACGTGGGCTTGATGTTCCTACTTGAATGTCATCTTGCTACTTTGACTAAACACCGGACTTGATGCTTTGACCAAACACCGGCCTTGTTGTTTGCTTCGCTCGAACGTGGGACCCGATGCGAGCATGCTTGTTTTTAAAAAATGAACCTTGTGTGCTCAAATGTAAATGTGGGTCCTGTGGAAAGCGTTGAAGCAGCTTATGGAGAGGTCCCGGGAGAGCGTTGAAGTGTTGGAGCTTAAATGCATTTTTCTGGAGAGAAATTTGATTGGGGATGGTTGTGTCTGCTTCGACCAATCTGGGGATGGGATTAAGTGAAACCCGCCGCGTGCCTGACAGAACGTCGACCATGTGTTTCGACTGAAAACCGGCCCTTCTGCGTGCGCCTATTTTATTCGAATACCAGCCTTATAACTTTGATCAATACCAGACTTGAAACTTGAGCAATACCAGACTTGTGACTTGATCAACACCGGACTTGAAAATTGAGAAATCATCGGACTTGTGACTTGATCAACACCAGACTTGAAACTTGAGCAATACCGGAATTGTGACTTGATCAACACCAGACTTGAAACTTGAGCAATACCGGACTTGTGACTTGATCAATACCGGACTTGTGACTTGATCAATACCGGACTTGTGACTTGATTAACACCGGACTTGAAACTTGAGCAATATTGGACTTGTGACTTGATTAACACCGGACTTGATACTGTGACCAACACCGACCTTGCTGACTAACACCGATCTTTCCTTTTCTCAAACGTGGGACCCAGGCGTGCTTGATTATCCCAAACATGAACCTTGTATGTTCGAACGTGGTGTGGGTCCCGCTGAGAGCGTTGAATCGGCTTCTGCTGGAGAGGGTGTTGAATAAGTTCTTGACTGACGACGAAAGAAATTCATGCTGAGCCTCAGTCCCCAAGCGTGGTCTACGTGGCTCTATCTTATATGCCCGATGGGTCTTTTGTACGTAATGGTCGTTGATATGGTGAAGCTCTGGATGGAATCAATCGACGAGCAACAATAGTTCTTGGAAGCAGCTGTGATCAGAAGAGACTGGCATGGAGAGGCGTGATAGCTACGGGCACGAACTTGGCGGTCTTCATATAGTGGTGGAGCTCGTCTCATTTTTATAGGGATAAACTAAAACTGATGGATTACTTGATGTTTCTTCATGAAATAAAGAAGAGGGAGAGAATCCCCTGCCCACGAGTATCCATAGCTTTCGACTTGATAGTTGTTGCCGCGCTAGGTTCATGAGGATGTCTTTGAGATGGGCGGTGCTAAGAAGTCCCAGTCATACTCCTTTGGTAACGCAACTACTTATTCTACGGGAGAGCGTCTCTCATTGATGTAGTTACCATCGATCCAGATATGGAATATCTTGGACGTTATTTCACCATTACGGTAGTCGTGCATATGGCACTAGAGTTGGAGTTGGGACACCCAGGATGTTGTATCTCGGTGGCTTTCCTCTTGCTGCTTCAGAGAAACTGGTTCTTTCTAGCAAGGAAGATGTTGTTGTAGATGAGCGTTCAACAGCTTCACGAAGTCCAAAGGGTGACCAAAAGCGCATATTATCCAACATAGCATGATAGACATGCACCTGATAGAGTAATTCGCCCGGATCTTGATAAACATGACGCGCGGACATCGTTATCTTCTTGAGGATGCTCCCTTAAGGTGTTGGCTTAAGTGGATCTGAAGATTCCCATGCTCGCTCTTGTCTGGGCTGACATAATAGGCGAACCCTTTGTGATGATTCAGAGATGACAATATTCGTTGAATCCTCCGAAACACTTCCTGTTATAGTGCGGTCCGGACGAAACTTGATCATTTCTTCAGCAAGGGGTGAATAAAGAAAAAGTTCACCTTGCCCATGAAGTTTTGGAGCTCCTTCATGGTTCACGGCAGCGTCATTTTGAGGATAGCTTGAGTCTTGTATTTGACTACTATATCATCCACATAGTCTTCGACTTTCTTATGCATCATGTCGTGGAATATTGCCGTCATAGCGCGTTTATACGTTGCACCATCATTATTTAAACCAAAAGGCATAACAGTATAGTAAAAATTGCTAAGAGGAGTTTGAAAGGTTGTCTTACTTGCATCATGCTCATACATCCTTATATGATTATAGCCGTTGTAACCATCTATGAAGAAGAACATGCCGTGTCCGCTGGTGGCGTCTGCTAACATGTCGATGTTAGGCATAGGAAATTCGTCCTTGGGGCAGCATTTTTTCAAGTCTCTAGAATCTATGCAACACCCGATCTCGTGCTTGAATTGACTCATAGATTGTTTGACCGGTTTGGATCGGAGATTATATGAATGATTACACAAGTTTGAGATGATGAAGATAGGCCTATGAGATTCCTCATCGTCGGGCTCATCAGTTGTGGAGTTGGTACTATTTTTCAGCTTTCGTGGAGCATCTGGCACTTCTTCTTGTTGCTCGTCATTGTTGTAGAATTTCGTTGGGTGGAGAGAAGAATTGAGATGCCTTGTCATCAAGGATGCATCATGGGGCCTATCCTTTGATGATTCAAGTCGTTCCTCCTCCTAGATTGACGCCCGCATGGGGAGTGGGATGCAATGGACTTTGGTTGTTCCTTCTTGCAGAGCTTCCCTCGGTTTGAACAGTTATACTCCGCATATTCGTGCATAAGGAGACAATGATGTAGGAATACGAATGACTTCTTTATTCAGCGTAGTCTTCAGGCATTGGTGATACGCTAAAGGTACGATCCCGTATATGCTGGTCTGGTTTCCTCCAAAGTCTGTCATTGTGGTAGGATGCCATACGATCTTTACTGATCGAAACTTGGCCGTCCTGAGAGTCTTGAGAGTAATCACATTAAAAGACACTCCCGTGTCGATGACTTTGAATCCTTGATGTGTGCAGTGGCATGTAGGTCCCGGTTGTGACCTTCTTCTGGTTGATTGAAGCAAAACGTCTCTGCCCGCCGATTCTTCGAGAGGTGTAAAAGTTCGCATAAACTTTCCACTAGAGAAACCACTTCCTGATCCACCAGCCTCTGGCTCATAGTGAGACTATTTACTTTAGGAGGATTGTTGTGAGGACCAGTCTCCAGTGTAGGATTCTCCATGACAGGACCATTCATATCTGATGTCGCTTCTTTGATCAGGTCCATGTAAGTCCGCGCTGCTGAAATACCTTCTCCGGGTGCGTTGAATGCGTTCCTTATTGGCTCCAGGGGATGTCGCGGCTCTTGTGGAAATTGATCAGTTAATGTCTTAAGAAAAATGAGTACCTTTTTCTGTGTTGCATCCATATCCGTTTGAGTCTTAGAAAGGACTTCCTGCCTCTCCATCAAATCTGCGATGATAATGGGAGATGGCCCTCCTCTTGCTCCTCCAGCTTCTCGTCCTGATGAAGGGGTGGAAGTTGTTGCTCTGGTGACCGCCGGAGGCATTACACTTGAGGGGATGCTGGGATTTGCGGATGCTCTGGCTCGGGTGATGGGAGGTGTTACAATTACTGGAACATATCTTTCTCCGATGGTGCTGGTAGTAAAGGAAGCAATTCCACGAGATACACTGATGGTATTAACTGGTTGCACGGTGACACCTGGGATATCAACACCGAGAGTGTTGTCAACGCTTGTCCCATCAGGATTGGTTGCTGATCCAGACCTAAGATCCACCATTTTCGAAAATCAGTAAAATTGAATTGGTATTGAAGAAATTGACTTCACAACCGAGAAATTAATCTCCCACTATGGTCGCCAATTTTTTATGTGTGAAAACTATTCCTGCCGGATTTGGTAATTTGGGGTGTGTGGATGAGGAATGAATCTAAACCCTAAACAAATGCACTGTGTGGTGAGTACTTGTAATTCGAGAAATCAATTTGTACAACTCTGGCCTAAACCAATAAATGGCCATTCCAGACTTGCTTCGGTCACAAAGTAAAGTATATGTGGTTGATCTTAGGGAGGGAAGCGAAGAAGATGTTGAGACTGTGAAGTTGTTGGCTATGTATGACTTGTATTAGAAAGCTGAACTAGCTTGCAGGATGTAAGCTATCAGTTCCGGTGTTTGAATACAACGGTATCAACACTTTCCTCTGTCGTCTTGTCTCTATTCGAAAAATAAGGTGGAGAACCAATTTATACAAGTCTTTAGTCTCACCCTCGTATCTCTTGGGGAGTGGAGAAAGTGAAGTGATGTAGTGATGGAGTAGTGTGTTAGTGTCACACGACCAGTCTTGCCCACTTCTTCATCATCACTAACCGTCCATGACTTCCTGACACGTTCTTGTGATGGCGCGTTGTGCGCTGCACGCTGTAAACCGCCATACCAATACCACAGTATGTATCCCCCAGTTTGTGACATGATTGATTTCTTGAGTGTGTGGATCGTGGGACCCACAGAAAGTAGCATGTAAAGCTAGATTAAATAACTAAGTTATTTAGGAAGTCGATACTTGTGAAGTATCGTGTGTATTCTATGCAGGTACTGCATCGAGTATACTCAGCATGTATGAAGCATCGATGTTTGAGCGTCTCAAAATGGCCTCATGTCCATCCTACTTCATGTGATAGTTTGGAGGTTGCGCAAGCAAGTCCTCCCTTGGCCGACCACATGGTCTGGTAGAGTGATGGGTGGTGATCACCATGACTCCTTACTGACCAACTATCTCATGACCAGGGCAATATAACCAAGCCGGTGAAGTTAGATGGACGAGATGATCTTTGAGACACTCATCTGCGACCTTTAGTGAAATTAGGGTTTTAGAAGAGGTGCGCAAGCATCACTCTTCAGGATGGTCGAATCCAATCTTGGAATATGATTTTGGCAGGGCCGATCATACATGCGTGTAGACGGCATAACGGTGTAGTCGCCGGTACCTCATTGTCTCGTGAGAGTGCGATCTGGGCCACTCAATTTGTCCGGAAAAATTGAGTGATCGAGATCGATTTGCGACAGAAATCAGGTGCCGCAAAAGCCGCGCGTTATGCCAACTCTGGGTATGCGTTTCAGGATGACCAAGCTTGGTCGGTCTTGGACGATTGGTTCGGCGTGTGTGTGGTAGGCCGGTGTTCACGATCATACCTTAATATCCCATGGAAACGTGATCTAAGCCACTCAATTTGTCCGGAGAAGTTGGGTGGTCGAGATTAGTTTGCAATTTGGGAGGTTCGACCATGCCTAGTTTGGGTGTGCGAACCGAGGAAACCAAGCATAATATTCCTTGGACGATCGGGTGTGGAGATAGATGGGCCCACGGTGGTCATGTTGGTATGCAACGGACCTGCTTAGTCTAATCTTGTACCATTCATTCGTGCAGGAGAAAATGGACGCTCGTGATGTTCAAACCCTAATTTTGGTTTTGCCTTCCATGTGTCATACCTTGTTTTGGCGCACGAAATGGAACGACCAACTATAGTTTGCCCTGACCGATGGGTCAGGTATGTAGGCATGCCCGCGGTGACTGTGTTGACATGCTATGGGCCCTTTGAATCTACATCTACACCCTCCATTTATGCCTGCGAAGATGGATGGTTGAGACCATTTTGCGACACATGTAATGTGCCGCAAACCCTAATTTAGGGTTTTCGTCCATACTGCTTTGGATTGGACGTTTTGGCAAGATATGCCAACCTTTTGGGGAGGCCGACCATGTGGGGCCCGCGTTGGTTCGGTAGTGAATATTCCAATACATGCTTGGGGTCATGGATCCGATCTAAGCTATCCAATCATGTTGGTGAAGTTGGATGGTCGTGATCGTTTCTGAGACTGACATTGACAGTCCATATTCGAATATGCTCAATCGGGCTAGTATAGCACACCGAGAATAAAATGCTCAATTGGGCTAGTATAGAACACCGAGAGTAATATGCTCAATCGGGCTAGTATAGCACACCGAGAGATGCAGCGTGTACGGGTATTTTGTACATGCTTCATTATTAATGCTTGGAGGTTCGTGTTGCTCTGCTGAGAAAAACACTCATTCGTCATACTGCACCGATAATGAGTACATGAAATACAAGGCTGGTCATGCATTAATTAATAATGCTGTAAAATCACAGAATACTGGGATTGTTTCCACATGCTCCATTATAGGTGAATTAGAAAAGTGAAGAAGTATTCATCACTTATTAATGGCTTTATCTTTTGCAAGATGTTAGCGCATAATTTTGGCTTTTACAATTTTAGCCTTAAATGAAAATGCACCATCAACACTAATATAAATTAGGTTTGATAAGCCGCGCAACCAACCTACTTTGAGCGATCGGTTTGAGGCTCTTCTTGCAGGTTGGGAGGACTCCGATTGGCTGAAGTATGAGTGGGCCTTCCGGTGTATACCACAGAGCTTGTCCGGTCGCTCCAGGAGACGACTACGCTTGATAAATCGTCCAGCGGAATCCTGCGGAAAGAGGGGCCGACAAGCCAACTTCCACCTTTAATTAAAAGTGTAGGCTATGCATTTAGAGCGATCTGATTGGTCGGTAGGAAAGAGGGGCCGACAAGAAGTAATATGGGGCGTGGCCCACCGTCTTTTGTTGCTGCTTTTATTTGCCGCAGTTTCCCTTTGTTTCTTGTTTTCTAACCTTTGGTAGGATTTTGCTCCTACTAATTCCATGATGAACTAATTTCCTATTTTGGATAGGTTTAGTTTCGACCAATAGGGATAAAGATATTGCGCAGACCGCAAAAAACCTAATTTTTGCAAATTGATAAAATTAGGTTAGAAAAATTGAATTTGGCGAGCCGACACAAAACCAATCAATTTTGGTGAATTTTGTGCATTGATACAAAAAATCACTAATTTTTATCTCATAGGGCAGCGCAACTTGCGTGCCTCTGATTGAGTATTTCTATGCACATCTTAATCCTGAAACTTCGGGAAATTCAAGCTACTGAGCCGCGAACGAACATTAATTGTCAATGTCATATCAATATCAAGAGTTCAGCTGGGGAACATAGCATATGATAAATACTCAGCAAGCCACGCATTAGTGAATAATGCAGGTGAGAGTTCAATAAAATTTACAGAATTTTTGGGATTTTTGCAACCAACACTATTATGAATAAATTTCATATACAAGTATACTAAATTGGTCAATACATATGTAAGTAAAGAGTCACGGGCACTCATCACGTTTATATGGATCTATTTCTTTGCAGAACGACAACACATTAAAGACATGGTTTTATAATCTTATCCCTGAACTAAAACCCACCATCAACAGTAGAACATTATGATTCCTTTTCTCGCAGAAAGAACATGTTTGTGGATGAGAGACATAGGAAGGTAGACTCGTAGCCATTTTGGAAAACTGCAAGTTATGTAAAGATTTCTTGGTAGACACTTCCTTTGAAGTAATTTTCTTCATGATATGTAATACCACATGAGTATTAGAGATGGGCACATAAGATGGCTTACTTATTAAAACAAAGTTTTCCTTTTTCAAGGATTTGCACTATTCCTAGGCTAGAATAAGCGATGCAACCAGTTTCGTTTTTTCAACAAGAAGACTATTCAGATCTGATGAATGAGTCTCGATCAAATGTTTTTCTATAATTGAATCTTCTTTAATAATATCTTCAAGAACATTAATCTTTTCATGATGTAGAGTAGTTTCTTGAACAGGGTATTCGATATTGTTAGAGAAATACTCAACGATACTGTAGAGTTCAAGTTCTATATCAAGAAACTTCCCAAGTTCATCAATGATCTGAGCATACTTTTCTTCAAGAAAACTAATTTAGAAACTTGAACATCAATAATCTCAGCAGATTTTTTAAAGGTTTCGGTGAGCTCCATTTCATATTCTGACATAGTGTCAACTGTCACTTTAGAGGGAATGTTATCAAAATCTGATAGCAAAAGTTTTATACCTCGGGATTCGGAAGAATCATCTAAGGAGTTATCCTTTGAGGTAATCTCAAGACATTTGGCATAATAAAAAACTTTAGAGGACATCTCAACATGTGTCTATCGAGATGAAATTCTATCCACAAAATCAGATTGCCACAAACATAGACTTATGAGGTCTTAAACTTGTTTTCCTGCTCTGATACCAATTGAAAAAGCGAGGGTCTAACAACCACATCTAATGTTTCGTTCGGTAATCTGTATGGACTAACTCCAATATTGTGTAGTCAATCTCGGAAGAGATGGCCGAGACATCGCCGATAATATCGATTTTAGTATTCTCCGAGATGCCGATGTTTCACCGATATTCGCCGATGGGCCCTGACCTATATTCATCGAAATCCGTATTGACTACATTGCTCCAATATAATTCCCAAGAGAATCAACTAGACAGTCATACTCAATAAAGGAAAGATATCCAAGAGATATATTTTTCTCTCAAATCAATCAGGAAATCAACATGTTGAAATCTGTGAACTGATTAGTATGAGAATAACTTGAACGGTACCAAAGACCAATGTTCAAGTGTTAATTAATTTATATCAACAACCTGTGATATTTCAAGTATATAAATAAATATAATACGGAAAATAAATAACGCTGATACCATAAGTTTTGTTAACGAGGAAACCGTAAATGCATAAAAACCCCGGGAACTAGTCCATATTTGAACACCATACTGTATTAAGCCGCAACAGACACTAGCCTACTACAACTTAACTTCAGACTGGAACGTAGTTGAGCCCAAACCAAGTCTTACACCGATTAAGGTACAGTTGCGTTCCTTACACCTTTGAATATCAGCAAGACTCTATGCACTTGATTCCTTTAGCTTTATCTCTCCCATAACTAAGAGTTTCTACGACCCAAAGTCGGAGACTTATAAACAAATCTATCTCCCACAGATAAGTATATTTTGATTGATAAATTTGTCTTCCACAGAAGTACCTATGAAGTTTTGTTCTTCCTATTGACAAATCAAGGTGAACATGAACCAATTGATAATCCTGTCTTATATTCCCTAAGAACAGCCTAGAAATATCAATCACCTCACAATAACTTAACTATATGGTAGTAGAAGAAGTTATTGTGGAATCACAAAGAATGAGACTCATAGCTTTGTGAGATCAGAATACGCAACTACAGAGAAAATAGTTCATAGCATACAGTTAAGTTATAAAAAGTAATAAAAAGCATACAGTTGAGATCAGAATACGCAACTACAGAGAAAAGAATGACACTCATAACTTACCTATCAGTTAAGTTAATTGATCATAGCATACCAGTTTGCATACTGGTATGCATACTGTGCTATAAATAGACATAGGTTAATTGTTCTAAACTCTCATTTCAATCTTTGAAACATCCTTAGAAAACGACTATACCTATCTCACACAACTATTAGCTTATAAGTAATTTTCAAGTGATCGAAAGATCAATGCGAAACATTCCGAGTCGACATCAAATGACTGTCTCACACAAATCATGTAAGATGTTTCAAGGAAATTTTCACATGATCATCTTTTGACTTATTATTTAGTTTCCAACAAATAAATTGTTTCCAAATAAACTCATTAAGAATAATGATGAACTTAGCTAAAGAAAAAAGCTTCCAACACATATTTCGATAAATATATAAGCGAGTTAAACTCAGCTCGAAATATCAAATGTGTATAATATAAAAGTCTATGTAGCTATACGACTTAGTATCAATAGGAGATAGAATATAATAGACTTCTGAGTTACAGATAAGTTTTAGTATCCACATACATTTTGTTGATGAAGTTCCTCCAAACTCTCCTTAGTATATCTTCGTCTTCA
This sequence comes from Papaver bracteatum, assembly GCA_023529315.1. Classification (NCBI taxonomy): domain Eukaryota; kingdom Viridiplantae; phylum Streptophyta; class Magnoliopsida; order Ranunculales; family Papaveraceae; genus Papaver; species Papaver bracteatum. The sequence continues at coordinate 4,141,409 of JAJJWX010002605.1, read as the reverse complement.
TTCGATGAACACCGTGAAGTCTAAAGCTTAACTACACATTCTATCATAATACGAGACATAGCTATAAGTAGACTATAAATCAAGACTTATAGTTTTGATCTCATAAACTTGAAAAACAAGCTTGAGATATCAACGCTTGTGAGTTCGACCGAGCAGTTCTCTAACAATCTCCCCCTTTGTCAATTTTAGTGACAAAAATATCAATACATATGGATTACAAAATAAATAAACTTTGTAGATTCTTATCCAACATGCTTGAATTCCTTGTTTCTCTAACATTCCTTGAAGTCTTCGCCACTCCAAGTTCTTCAGTGATTCTGAACGTGTTCAACTCAGCATCATTGTTGTTGAAGATCCATATCCATAACAATGAGAAAATAGTTGTTCTCAATTATTGTTATATAGTGTCATAGTATTATTACACAACATCAAAGTCCAATTTTATCACAACTTTGACAATTATACTACGGTGATATGTAGCACTCCCCCTTAGTCAATAATTCCATCTCACAATGAAAACCACCCCCCTTACATAATGATCCGTAAACCATATGTATGTAGTGTGAACTACAAAATAATTCTCCCCTCTTTTGTCAATATAAATTAGTAAAGGTACGAAAACTAGAAGGATCATAATGAAATTCTCAAAGAGATAATTCATGACTAAAAGAGAACATATCAACTTGGTTTCGATGATTTTATGTAACCGAAACTTAGTATATTCATCAAAGAGTTTATGAAGATACAAGATAACTCCTACAATATTCCACATCCGCACTCCCCACAAAGATTTGGAAATTAAGCACAAGTTCAATTAAGAACTCCTGAAAGAACAACAAGAGCGACCTTACTTTTACGAGAAAAAAATAATTTCTTTGGACATTAACAAATCACATGAAACATGAATTTGTATCCAGATAACTCGAATAAATTAATCACAAGAAGACCTTATAGATTAATTTAGTCGAAAATGCTCAACCTAAGAAAACTTACGGAGCCATACAATACTTTCACATAGATATGGATCAGAGAAAGATCAGTATTGTGGAATATTCAAAAGTTCATTCTTTATCAATATTTGCATAATGAAACAATAGACTTAACTTTTGACATATATGAGATAATCATAGTTCACGGACGTAAAGACACATATCCCATAAAATATTTTTGCAATATATAAAACCAATAAAGATTAATACTGCAAAATCATCTTCCAAATAACTTAGAATTTAAATAAATAAGTCTAAAACATTGCATGATGAAAATGCAATAACTATGTGTAATCACAATATTTGCTATTCCAAACCCTAGTTATCCTTCTTAAACACAAGAATAAATTCTCATAAGAAGTTTCCTAGACAAAATAATAAATTCAAACTTCTTTGATAACTTCATACCTCTCCATGACTCCATCATAAAAGGTATTATCAATATCTTGATCCTTTTGACCGTGGAAACTCCATGTTCATGAGTTAGAACATTCACCTTTCAATCAATAATATGGGAAAGTTGCCTAGCCTTAGTGCAATACGAGATGAGATTCTTCTGGTTCCGTATCAGGACCTTTTGATTTTCAAGGATTTTGGTCTGACCATCAATGAGGTATTTTATTTATAGTTGAAGGTTTTGCAAACTCGACCTTTGAGTTATTCTGAAAATGAATTTAATCCTTGACATATTCAGCAATCCAAGAGTTATACTCTTTTCTTGCAATCATATTTTTCAAAATCAACTCTTGAACCGAACTGCATCCCTTGATGTCTTGTTCCATATCAAGATTGATCACTTCTTGAGATCTTGAAGAGTTCTCCATATAATTTTTTTTATTAATGGATGGAAAACAATATATAAAATATATGTTCGTGAACAAGATAAGGAAACCCTTGTTATGGAAACCCTTATAAATTCTTAAGAAGAAGGCAAGGACGTTTGCAGACCGGTTTCAGAAAGTTAATGGGTCAGAAAAGATCCAAAATAAGTGAATACACTCTGTTTTTAGATATCTAACTTGTTTTCATAGCTCGGTTATTAGAAGATATCCTAAGAATAGAGCACAGAAAAACAATCAACAAGATACATCTTTTTTTTTTTTTTTTTGTAAGTCAAATTTTTTTATTGAAAAGCAAAAATTTACAACGAGATCAGATGGCAATATAAAACGAACTTGAGTATCCCACAAAAAATCATCCTTGCAACCCTCAAGTTAGTTTCAAGGATGAATATACCTAGAACTAGGTAACAGAGTGATACATAATCTCACTACTAAGATTGGGGAAATAGTTGTAAATACCTTCTAGGTGTTTTAGCCATGTATTCCTTAACTTCCTTCGATTATATCTTATTCCAGAATAATTAGACATAAACCATTTTGAATATCCATCATAAGGATTTTTCTGAGGATTAAGTCTAGGACCCCTTGAAATTGGTTCCAAAGGATAAGAATTATGAGAATTCCATCTCCTAGACTTAGATCTACCAGACTTATTCTCATAGTCACTGGGAATGTGTTCATTTGTAATGTAAGAATTTTCACCATTAGAGGAACAAAATTCTTCTAGAGATTTGAGTAACCTTGGTGTTAGAGCATTGCTCGGTCGAACTCGCATGCGTTGTTATCTCAAGCATGCTTGTCAATATTAGTGATCAAAACTATAAAGTATTTGATTTCTAGTATACTATAGCTAAGGTATCGAACTAGGATAGAAAGTGTAGTTAGGCTCAAGAACTTTATGGCGATCATCATATAAGACAAAAGACTACTCAAGGAACCAATAGATCATCACCGACTAAAAGGTATGTGGAGACTTGAACTTATCTATCAATCAAAAGTCTATCTATTATATCTCCTATCTTGAGATAAAAGTCATTTTGATATATAGATTTAGATTATACACATGTTGATATTTTCGCGCTGAGTATATCTCTCTTATCTATTTCTCGAAATATCTATTGGTAAATTTTTAGCTTTAATCAAGTTCATCTTTACCTAGTGACGAAAGTCATGTTATGCTTCAATTATTTTGGAAATCGCTCTGACGAAAAATAGTTTGTGAATAACAACTATATATAATGCCCTCTGAGAATGTTTCAATGATTGGAATGAGAATTTAGACAATATAACCATTGGAGGATATAAGCATTGTTGTGGTAACACATATATGTATAAGTCCTTATTGCTTGAACCGAAGTTTGCGAACTTTGTTGATCAAGTGAAACCGGAGTAATGCGTGAGCTCAGTTCGTGAACTCAGCATACAAACTCAGTCCGCGAACCCAGTCTGCGTACTGATGAAGTTCTCGAACCCGAGAAATTCTGCTGGAGTTTGTGAACTCTGTCCGGGAACTTAAGTCCGCGAACCCATTCCGCGAACTTGAGTAGGTTATGTCTAAAAATGATGTTTGTGATCTTATCTTAATAAACTAAGTAATGCTATTTCAAACCGTGGCTTTATAGTTCATGAATCGATTCGAGTGAATCACATTTTTTTTCTTCAATTGTGTCTTGTATAGTACATAAAGATCTAAGCAATTGAACAACTCTCTAACTAGTTCATTTGAGTCATTTAGACTAGTTATGGTGAAGAAGAATATGGTTGATATGAAAGTTATCATATGTCTAACCATTTGGTTAACCATTGTTAAGCCAACTAATGTACAAGTTTGGGTATGGTTACACAAACCTAAAAACGTCAAGTACATGTTTGTATAACAAGCTATGTTTTTGATCTAACGGTTGATAAATATTAGCTTGAATCTAATCAGGTTTTCATCTAACGGTGAATATTGAATGCTTGGTTACTAAGCTAACATTGATTGAAAACCCTGATTTGAAGACTATATAAAGGAGAACTCTAGCAACTGGGAAACCTAATCCCCACACATTCTGTGTGATACTAGTTGTTCTAAGCTAGAGTCTATTCTTCTTTAACCTTTGGTTTTCTTCTTCTAAAACCAGGTTAACGACTTAAAGACTTCATTGGGATTGTGAATCCAGACCGATACCACTTTCTTGTAGTTGTGTGATCTGATCTTGTTGTTTCTATCGTACGAGTACAATTGGAATAATTGGCTTGATATTCCTATCTCTGATGGGCAAGATATAAAAGTAGTCACAAAAACTTCGTCTCATCGTTTATGATTCCTCAATAATCTTCTTCGCTACGTCGATTAAGTTTATTGTGAGGTGATTGATAAAGTTGAGCTGTTCTTCGAGAATATAAGTTTGGTTTTATCAATTGGTTCATGTTCACCTTGATTTATTAAAAGACGGAACAAAATTCATAAGTTTATTCATGGGAGACGAATTTATCTATCCTTGTAGACATTTTTGTGTGATACAGATCTGTTTATTAAAGTCTTCGACTTTGGGTCGTAGCAACTCTTGGTTGTGGGTGAGATAAACTAAGGGAATCAAGTACGTAGTTCCTACTGGGATCAGAGACGTTGGAGCATAACTGTACCTTGGATCAGTGTGAGATTGGTTGTGGTTCAAATACAGTCCAGACCAAAGTTAGCTTGGAGTAGGCTAGTGTCTGTAGCGGCTTAATACAATGTATGTTTAATATGGACTAGGTCGTCTATGTTATTTATTTTTCGCATTATATCTTGGTATATAATTATAATAATACAGGTTATGCGTTGTTCAATCAATTAGAATATCCTACCTTTTATGTTGTTGATTTAAATTGATTGACACTTGGATATTGGTCTTTGGAACCATCCAAGTTATCTCTCTTTGATAAAGACTCGCAGATTGTATTTGCTTGAGTAAATATCAAATTAAGAGATTGAGATAATAACTCCTTGAGATATTTTCTATTGATTGAGTCTGACTGTCTAGTTGATTCTTTAGAAAGTAACTCGGAGTTGTCCATACATATTGCTAATCAAAATATTTGGTGTGGTTGTTAGACCCCGCTTTTTCAATTGGCATCATAGCAGGCAAACACGTTCAAGACCTTACAAGTTTGTGTTTGTAGCGATCTGACTCTTTGGAAAAGAGTAGCATCTCTGATAAACGCGTCACCATAAATAAAATCTCTGTCTCATTTACTTCTATTAAAGAGAAAGACTTTTCAATCTCAAACATAGATGAACCTCGTGTTCAAACTAGACAGACAGAATCTGACATGTGTTGTCCCGATTATTGTTCAAAAAAGTCTATTTGTCGAAATAAATGGGAAGCATATGAAGAGAGTGAGTTGATTCTAAATCTTGTTAGAATCCAAGATGATATTCTCAATCGGATGAAACAACACATTAGTGTTCTTCTTGGTATGATAAGAGACTGCAAATCCAAAGAAAATATCGAAGATTATTCTTCGTGTATGACTCTTGAGACAAACCTTAAAAAGGATACATTGGAAATAGAACATCACTTGAGTAAGCTCTCTATTCAAGGATGCTCTAAGCAGTCCAATATACCAATTACTTCTGCTATAACTGAAAATGCTCCAGCACCAGAAGTAAAAATGGAGTCTCTTCCAATTAAGAAACATGTGTTAGTTTTCTATGATCAAGGAAATCCCACACCATATGGAAGGAAGAAATCTCATGACGAGAATGTTAAGACTAAACTGCCTAATCACTCATGTGATCATAAAATATGTCTCTTTTGCGAAGCGAAAGGTTCTATTAAACAAAATAGAAACTCTAAGTTGAATAAAAATTCTCTTGTTCAACTTCAGCACACCTTAGACTTAATCCTCAAGGGTGTAACTTACATTCGTATGTCGAAACCCATTGGTTTTCATATGTACCCTGTGTATGTTACCAGTAAGGTCAGTTCAATGAGTTCCTCAAATGTTCGAAAGCATAACAGAAGTTTTAATAAAAATCATCTAAGGAAAGACCAAGTTGTTGTTTCTTACGTGTCCCGTGATTTGAAAAGAATTCCAGGAGAAAGAAGGAAAAATGATGATATGAGAAAAAACCTGATAAAGATAATTCAAGGGTAAAAGACTCTTCTGGTAAAAACTCAAAATCTGTTTCATATTTTGATGACATTAAGTTTTATGATAATTTTTCAAATAAAAAAGGATCCCTCTCAAAAAAAAAATAAGAGGAAAAAGAGACTTGATCATAAACATAGTGCTAATTAATCACAAGGGTTAGGAACTTGCTCATAAAAATCCTGTTGGGAAAGATATGTAAAAGTCAGGTTACTTTGGCAATTTGCGTTTTGCCTAGAGTAGCTATTCTCTTATCGTTTATAGCTAAACTAGTGCCAGCAGACAATATTTCCTAAAAGTATTTGCAATGTTTTTCTTGTTTTCTTGTTTAAATTGTCTAGCATTTTTTTTTTCTCTTATGGGGTGTACTGTGTTCGGATGTGTACACGGGTTACCATCTCGAAACTACAGCTTGAAAAACCCTAAAAGCCTTTCTTCCTAAAAAACCCTTAAATAGCTGACCTATTGAGTTACATAGTCACATATGTATACTCTAGGTTATCTTCTGGTTTATCAATAATGTCCTCTTATTCATCCCTCTATGATGTTTTTGTTAAGGGATTTCTTGAGAAAGGTTTTGGGTTTAAATCAAAAGGAAGGAAGAAAAGAACTCTTGTAGAAGATGGTGCACCTAATGCCTCATGCTACTATGCCTACTCACATTAATATGTTGAGAATGAGGATATGGTTTCTTCTGAAGTGGTTCATGACTTTTTTAAATACTTTGAGAAAGCAAAACTGCAACTTGTTGATACTATAAAGGATCTTGATGTAGTTAGAAGTGAGTTAAAAAATGTTACTGCTGACCTTGGTCTCATGAAGTCACATGTTAAAGAACTTCTCAATAAGGATATCTTCTCCGAAGATGCAGTTGATAATATGGATCATGAACTCAAAAGTCTTGAAACATGTGAAGCTGTCGAACGTGAACTTTAGCTTGCGATCGGTTTCTAGAAGATATATTTGAGTTGAGTTTGCCTAGTAAATCTTCTATTTTTCTTGTTTTGTTTAGAAGAATAACTAGTATTTGGAATAGCCATTATTTTGATTACACATAGTTATGGCCAAAGTTTTCATCTTCTTGTTTTTAGATTTATTGGCTTAAATTCTAAACTTGTTTGGAAGATGATTTTTGCAGTATTAATCTTTATGGTTTTATATATTGCAATATTGTTATGGGATATGTATGTTTACGTCCGTGAACTTGATTGTCCCATACTTTTTCAAAAGTAAAGTCGTTCGAAAGTATTGATAAAAGAATGAATAGACTTTTGACAAACATAAAAGTTAAGCCTATATTTTCAAGTTTTGATGGAAGATAGGTTAAAATCTTTTGTGATTTAAGGATTATGTCTATTGTATTTCATTGTGCAAATAGTGATGGAAAATAGAATGAATCCTTGCTTATTCCACGGTATAAGGTCGATCTCAGATCCACATTTTTTGTGTAAATATTGTGTTATTCCATGAAGTGTCTTATGTTGAGCACTAAAACAACAATAGTTGATTTCTTTTGTGATTAGCTTAGTTGTTGTTCCGTAAAGGTACTTTATGTTGAACATGTTAAACTAAATTAATCATCTTGTGTGGTTATTTAGTTAGCACTCCATAAGTTTTCTTATGTTTGAGCATTTCTTTGACTGGGTTGGTTATTCATGATTAACTTAGTCATTGCTCCATATATTTTTCTTATGTTGATTGTGACCAATTAAATTGATTACTTTTGTAATTAGTTTGGTTGAGTATGTCAATTAAATTATTTACGAGTTTTCTTATGATTAATCTAATTGATTTCTTAAGTCTCCATAAGTTTACTTGTGTTGAGCATATTTAGTCAAATTAATCATGGTTCGCTTACCTTAATTTGATTGGATATTTCTTTTTGGATTCCACATTCATACTTGTATGATATTTGTTGAGTCCAAAGAAATCCTTCTTTTCTTTTGAAATTAAGGTTGCTCTTGTTGTTCCCTTGGGAATAACATTTTATGGGGGAGAGTTCTTTTGAACTTGTGCTTAATTGCCAAATCTTTGTGGGGAGTGCAGCTGTGGAATATTATAAGGGTTATCTTGTATCTTTATGAACTCCTTGATGAATGCATTTAGCTTAGGCTTTATGATTGCATCTAAACAATATGATATACATTTACCTTTGGTCATGAAATGTCTCTTACGGAAATTTCATTAGGATCCCGTTCTAGTACTTATGCCAATTTTATTGACAAAAAGGAGGAGAATTAATATGTAGTTCACACTATAAATACATATGGTTTTCGGATCATTATCTAAGGGTGGGTGGTTTCCATGTGAGATGGAGTATTGACTAAGGGGGAGTGAAGTATCACCATAGTATTGTTGTTAAAGTTGTGATGCAATTAGACTTTGACATTGTGTAATGATATTATGACACTGTATAACAATGATTAAGAACTCTTGTTTTCTCATTGTTATAGCTATGGATTTTCAACAACGATGATGCTAAACTTACAACCTTTGGGATCATTGGATTACTTGGAAGTGACGAAGATTTCGAGTATTTTTGAAGATTAGACGAGACATGTGGAATAGGAGCTACAAAGTTTATTTATATATTTTTTGTATTCCATATGTATTAATAGTTTTGCCACTAAAATTGACAAAGGGGGAGATTGTTAGAGCATTGCTCGGTCGAACTCGCATGTGTTTCTATCTCAAACATGTTTGTCAATATTAATGATCAAAACTATAAAGTCTTTGATTTCTAGTCTATTATAGATAAGGTCTCTGACTAGGATAGAAAGTGTAGTTGAGCTCAAGAACTCCATGGAGATCATCATACAAGATGAAGGACTACTCAAGGGACCAATGAATCTTCATCTACTAAAAGGTATGTGGAGACTTGAACTTAGCTATCACTCAAAAGTCTATCTACTCTATCTCCTATCTTGAGACAAAAGTCATTTTGCTATATAGACTTAGATTATACACATGTGGATATTTAGATCTGAGTATATCTCGCTTATCTATTTCTCGAAATATGTGTTGGAAAAGCTTTAGCTTTAATCAAGTTCATCTTTACCTAGTGACGAAAGTCATGTTATGCTTCAATCATTTTGGAAATCGCTCTGACGAAAAATAGTTTGTGAATAACAACTATATAACGCCCTCTGAGAATGTTTCAATGATTGGAATGAGAGTTTAGACAATATAACCATTTGAGGATATAAGCATTTTTGTGGTAACACATATATGTATAAGTCCTTATTTCTTGAACCGAAGTTTGCGAACTTTGTTGATCAAGTGAAACCGGAGTAGTGCGTGAGCTCAGTCCGCGAACTCAGCATATAAACTCAGTCCGCGAACCCAGTCCGTGAAGCTAGACCGATACTACTTTTCTTGTAGTTATGTGATCTGATCTTGTTGTTTCAATCGTACGAGTACAATTGGAATAATTGGCTTGAGATTTCTTTCTCCGAGAGGCAAGATATAAAAGTAGTCACAAACACTTCGTCTCATCGTTTGTGATTCCTTAATAATCTTCTTCGCTGCGTCGATTAAGTTTATTGTGAGGTGATTGAAAAAGCTGAGTTGTTCTTTGGGAATATAAGTTTGGTTTTATCAATTTGTTCCTGTTCACCTTGATTTATCAAAAGATGGAACAAAACTCATAGGTTTATTCGTGGGAAATGAATTTATCTATCCTTGTAGACTTTTCTGTGTGATACAGATTTGTTTATTAAATTCTTCAACTTTGGGTCGTAGCAACTCTTGGTTGTGGGTGAGATCAACTAAGGGAATCAAGTACGTAGTATCCTGCTGGGATCCGAGACGTAGGAGCATAACTGTACCTTGGATCAGTATGAGATTGGTTGGGGTTCAATTACAGTCCAGGCCCAAGTTAGCTTGGAGTATACTAGTATCTGTAGCAGCTTAATACAGTATATGTTTAATCTGGACTAGGTCTCGGGGTTTTGCTGCATTTGCGGTTTCCTCGTTAACAAAATTCTGGTGTCTGTGTTATTTCTTTTCCACATTATATTTTGTTATATAATTGAAATTATACAGGTTGTGCATTGTTCAATCAATTAGAATATCTGGCCTTTTAGGTTGTTGATTTAAATTGATTGACACTTGGATATTGGTCTTTGGCACCATACAAGTTATCTCTCTTTGATAAAGATTCGCAGATTGTATTTGCTTGAGTAAAGATCAAATTGAGAGATTGAGATAATAACTCCCTGAGATATTTTTTATTGATTGAGTCTGACTGTCTAGTTGATTCTCTATAAAGTAACTCGGAGTTGTCCATACAGATTGGTAATCGAAATATTAGGTATGGTTGTTAGACCCCCGCTTTTTCACTTGGAAACCTCTTTTATGAGAATTATGGTATTTTGCAAGAACGAAATCCATTGTAGATGCCGTCAGATAATTTAATCTGCCGATAGTAAAAAGAAGTAGATTTTGAAGATCAGAAATCTGTTTCTTTCGGGTAAAACAATGTAGATGTATTAGGGTAAATACTGATTCTGCTGGAAATGGTAAATTGGATGCGCCGCCGAGAAACGAATCTAAACCCAAAACAAATATACTACACATGAGTACTTTAGATTCGAGAGATCAATCTGTACAATTCTGGCATAAAACAAGAAATGGTCATTCCAGTCTTGCTTCAGTCACGAAATGAAGGAGAAGGGTTGATCTTAGGGAGGGAAGCGAAGAAGGTGTTAAGATCAAAATAATCAACTATGAAAGTGTGGTTGTTTTATGACTTGTGTCAGAATGTAGAACTGGCTTGGAGAGTGTAAACTGTAAGTTTGTTGGTGTTTTCTGAATACTTCTGTTGATAACACTGTTGGTTTTAATAGATTGAAAATCTATTTATACAAGTCATAGTCGAACACACCATGATCTCATAGGAAGTGGAAGCAGTTGAGTGATATAGAAGTTGGGATCGTGTAGAATGGTGAAAGCCACGTTCCTACTATAAGGGGAAGACCGGTTGGTTTTACATCCACTACTTCTCTACTGCCACTAACTATCCACCTTTCCTGACAGTTTCTCAAAATGGGCGTGTTGCATGCCACACGTTGTAAAATGCCAGACCAATACCCTAATGAACATCCCCCAGTTTGTGACATGTTTGATGTCTCGAGTATTTTTTAGAAAATATGTAGCAATTTACATAAGGAATGGAACAAGTCCTACATGGTAGTTTCTGAGTGAGTCTTGTTTGCAATACCTAAATAGTTTGACCAATCACGCACAAGCTAGGCAGCGGGCAGTCATGTATGACGAGTCATGAGACTTGTCATAAAAAATAGCATGAAATGCTCATAGGTTAAATAATTAAGTTATTTGTGAAATCGATATTTATAAAATATTATTTGTTATCGATGCATATAAAACATCGCTTTTAAGCAAACAACTCAAAATAATCGATGCATATGAAGCATCGTTGCATAGAGCCTGTCTTTATTGGCCGTGGAACTTAATGTCTTAAAAGAAGCGCGGTCGGTAGTCTTTGAACAGCTTCTAGGAGCCATCTGGGCAGGTCGAGGGGCACGTCAATCGGCCTTCATGAAAGCGGAGTAGTCGGTGATCACTATGGCACCTTATTGGTCGCTCAGAATTAGATCTAGGCCGTTTAATTTGGCTGGCCAAGTTGGGTGGCTGAAATGATTTGCGGCAGTTATTGGCTGCTGTTGAGTTTATTTAATACCTTTGTAGGCAGCGCGACTAACCATCTTTGAGCAGCTGCCAGGAACTATTCGAGCGAGTTGAGGATGGGCCGATTGGTTCCAATAGCAGGGGGCGGCCATTAATTACGATGGTACCTCATTGGTTTCCCAAAATCGGATCTAGGCTGGTCGATTTGGCTATCCAAGTTGGACGGCCGAGATCATTTTACGGCAGTTATGCACTGCCGCTAATATAAATTAGGTTTTATAAGCCGCACAACAAACCTACTTTGAGTGATCAGTTTGAGGCTCTGCTTGCAGGATGGGAGGGCTCCGATTGGATGAAGTATGAGTGGGTCTTCCGGTGTATACCATAGAGCTTGTCCGGTCACGCCAGGAGGCGTCTACGCTTGATAAATCGGCCGGCGGAATCCCAGCGGTCGTGATTATTTTAATACTGACATGGACAGTCTAGATTCAATTTCTTAAGGAAGTAAGTGTGTTGATCAGCCAACTTACACCTTTAATAAAAGTGTAGGCTACACATTTAGAGCGATATGATTGGTCGGGGGGAAAGAGGGGCCGACAAGCAGTAATATGGGGCGTGGCCGGTCGGCCAAGCGGTGTGGCCTCGCCATCTTTTTCTGGTGCTTTTATTAGCCGCAGTTTCCCTTTATTTCTTGTTTTCCAACCTTTGGTAGGATTTTTCTCCTACTGTTAGAGCACTGCTCGGTCAAACTTGCATGCGTTGCTATCTCAAGCATGTTTGTCAATCTTAGTGATCAACACAATATAGTCTTGATTTCTAGTCTACTATAGCTAAGGTCTCGGACTAGGATAGGCGATCATCATACAAGACGAAGGACTACTCAAGGAACCAGTGGATCTTCATCGACTAACATGTATCTGGAGACTTGAACTTATCTATCACTCAAAAGTATATATACTCTATCTCCTATCTTGATACAAAAGTCATTTTGCTATATAGACTAAGAATATGCACTTGTGACATTTCAAGCTGAGTATATCTCGCTAATCTATTTCTTGAAATGGGTGTTGGTAAAGCTTTCGCTTTAGCCAAGTTCATCTTTTCCTAGTGACGAAAGTCATGTTATGTTTCAATCACTTTGGAAATTGCTCTGACGAAAACTAGTTCTAGAATAATAACTATATGACGTCCTCTGAGAATGTTTCAATGATTGAAATGGGATTTTAGACTATATAACCATTGTGGGATATAAACATTATTATGGAAACACATATATGTATAAGTCCTTAACACTTGAACCGAAGTTTGTGAAATTTGTTGATCAAGTGGAATCAAAACGTGAGCAGCAACTCATTCCGCAAACCCAGTCCGCGAACTGGCATAGTTCTCGAACCCGAGAATTTATCCTGAAGTTGTAGCTCATGTGCAGTCCGCGAACTGACGGAAGCTCTCGAACCCGGGAATTTCTGCTGGAGTTTATAACTTCAACCGGTTAGCTTGAGTCCGCGAACTCAGTCCGCAAACTCAAGAGGTTATGTCTGAAAACGTTGATTCGTGAACTTATCTTAAATTACTAAGGAATGCTTTTGCAAATCGTGGCTTTATAGTTCATGATTAATGATTCGAGTGGATCACATCGTTTTTGATTCAATTGTGTCTCTTATATTACTTGAGATCTCATAGAAATTGAACAACTCTCTAACTAGTTCATTTGAGTCATTTGGGCTAGTTATGGTGAAGAAGAATATGGTTGATATGAAAGTTATCATTTGGCTAACCATTTGGTTGACTAATATTGAACCAACCATTGTAAACGTTAGTGTACGGTTACACAAAACCAAAACGTCAAGTACATGTGTGTATGGCAAGCTAAGTTTTTGATCTAACGGTTGAGAGATATTATCTTGTATCTAATCAGGTTTTCACTAACGGTGAATATTGAATGCTTTGTTAGCAAGCTAATATTGATAACAAACCCTGATTTGAAAGACTATATAAGGAGAACTCTAGCCATTGGAAAAACTAATCCACACACACCTTTCTTGTGTGATACTAGATTTCTCTAAGCTAGAGTCGATCTCCATTAACCCTTGAGTTTTCTCTCTAAATTCGGGTTAACGACTTAAAGACTTCATTGGGATTGTGAAGCCAGACCGATACTATTTTCTTGTAGTTGTGTGATCTGATCTTTCTCTTTCTATTGTATGAGTACAATTATAATAATTGGCTTGAGATTTCTATCTCCGATATGCAAGATAAAAGTAGTCACAAACATCTTCGTCTCATTATTTATAATTCCTCAATAATCTTCTTCGATGCGTCAATTAAATTTATTATGAGGTGATTGATGAAACTGAGCTATTTTTCGGGAATATAAGTCTGGTTTTATCAATTGGTTCTTGTTCACCTTGATTTATCAAAATACGGAACAAAACTCATAGGTTTATTCGTGGGAAACGAATTTATCTATTACATGTAGACTTTTCTGTGTGAGATAAATTTGTTTGCTAAAGTCTTCGACTTTGGGTCGTAGCAACTCTTGGTTGTGGGTGAGATCATCTAAGGGAATCAAGTGCGCAGTATCCTACTAGGATCAGAGGCGTAGGAGCATAATTATACCTTGGATCAGCGTGAGATTGGTTGGGGTTTAACTACAGTCCAGACCGAAGTTAATTTGGAGTAGTCTAGTGTCTTTAGCGGCTTAATACAGTGTATGTTTAATCTGGACTAGGTCCCGGGATTTTTCTGCATTTGCGGTTTCCTCGTTAACAAAATTCTGGTGTCTGTGTTATTTCTTTTCCACATTATATTTTTATACAATTGAAATAATATAGGTTGTGCGTTGTTCAATCGATTAGAATATCCGACCTTATTGGTGGTTGATTTGACACTTGGATATTGGTCTTTGGTACCATCCAAGTTATCTTTCTTTGATTAGACTCGCGAATCTTATTTGCTTGAGTAAATCAAATCGATAGATTGAGATAATAACTCCTTGAGATATTTTCTATTGATTGAGTCTTGTTGATTCTCTAGAAAACAACTCGGAGTTGTCCATACAGATTGCTAATCAAAATATTGGGTGGTGTTGTTAGATCCCCGCATTTTCAATTGTTATCAGAGCAGGCAAACACGTTAAAGACCTTACAAGTCTGTGGTTGTGGCAATCTGAGTCTGTGGACGGAATCTCTGTTGCGCACACCAAAATGTCTCCTAAAGCTTTTGACCATGTCAAGTGTCTTGGAAACACCTCAAAGGATTATTCCTTAGTTGATTCTTCCGAATCCCGAGGTAGAAAGAATGTTCAATGTGTTAATGACATTTCTTCCTCTCATGAGGCATGTGACACTGTGGCAGAAGCTGAAAAGGAACTCACCAAAATTTCAAAACATACAGCTAAAGATATTGATTTTAATAATCATGATCAGCTCATTGATGAATTTGAAAAGTCTCTTAATCGAGAACGTGATCTCTATAATATCATAAAGTCCTTTTCTAAGAATATTGAGGAACTTCTTCAAGAAACTACTATGCAGCAGGAAAAGATTAGTACTCTTGAGGAAGTTGTTAAAGAGAACTTAATTAGAGAAAAACTATTGCTTGAGACTCATTCATCAGATCTAAACAGACTTCATGCTGAAAAACAGAAACTATGTGCATCTCTTACTCTAGCCCATGAACAGTGTAAAACCTTGGAAAAGGAAAACTCTGTATTAAGGAGAAATTCTTCGGTGATCAATTCTCATGAGTTACCATATAAGAAGAAGTGTTTTCCAGACGAAGATCGTGTCAAGAAAAGTTTGCATAACTTTCAATCTTCTCGTATGGATATGACGTTTAAACAGGTGCCAGTTATTTCTTATCCTCTGCGAACCTATACCTTTTGTGGGAAACAAAATCACTATGCTATTCATTGTTTTGCAAGAAGGAAACAAATTTCTAAGCTTCGTAATTTGATTCTCTTCACTGTCAATGGAACATATAGTCAGTCGACTAAAGCAGTGAATCGTATGCCCACAAGAAATCAGAAAACTTATAAGAATGATCTATACCCTAGATATCATCACAGGGATAAAGTTCTTTCTGGTAATTATTTTTGTTGTATTAATAAGAACATTCCCTGTACTTATAAGAATGATTCTGATAAATCTAAATCTAGAAAATGGATCCCTATCTATTCAGATCCTCTTGAACCTATTGCTAGAGGTCCTAGATTTAGTCCTTCTGATAATAAAGATAATCAATCAGTGTCTTATCTCACTAGAAAGAGCACATATCAGAGACAGAAGGATAGAGATGAACAATATTCTTTTGATGAGCTAAAGGCTCATACTTGTGTGAAATAATCACAAGGTTGAATATCTCACATACAAAAAGCCTAGTTGTGAGAGAAGTGGATAGGTATACTCCATAACTATGTGACTCTAATTATCTAGCTAATCTCTTATCGTTTTTAGAAAGATAATTGTTCAGACACTGGTTTGTGAGTACTTTTCTTTTTAACTGTTCATTTTCTAAAACACCTTTGAAAAATAAAAGTGTTTTCTTTTTCCATGTAGAGCTTTGTGAAAAACCATCCTACGGGTTCACGTACGGTTCAAGTTTTCCCTTAAACCTATCCCGTAACCCTAAATCTCTCGAGTTTTTCTTTATATACCTATCCTATTGAGTTACTCTTTTACTCTAGGTTTTATGTTATCAATGGATTCTTTTTCGTGATCTTCGGACTTGACTAATGATGTCATTGATAAGGCGGTATATTGCGAACTCGATAAAGAAAAGGAAACTCTTATTGAAATTGAAGGTTCTCTTCCTCAATCCTCTGATTCACTCTCGGATTTAGAAGATATTGAAGAGATTTCATCGGATGTAGTTCTTGACTTCCTAATGGAATTTGAGAAGGCTAAGCAACAACTTATTGATACAATGAAGTGTCTTGATGTGGTAAGAACTGAGTTTAAAAAGGCTAAGTTTGATCTTATTCTCATGAAAAACCATGTTAAAGAGCTTCCCAATAAGGATATCACAAGTACATAAGATGTTTCCATTCACAAGCTTCAAGATCTTAAGGCTCAAGAAGGTCCCGAACTGTCGATTTGAACCTAGTTCGGTATGACATGGATGTTTTTCTGTTTGGTTCTTAATGACTAGTAAATCTTCTATGTTTTTTGTTTTGTTTAGAAGAATAACTAATGTTTTGGAATAGCCATGATTGTGATTACACATAGCTATATCCAATGATTTCATCTTCTTGTTTTTAGATTTTTTGGTTTAAAAATTCTAAACTTGTTTGGAAGATGATGGTTGCAATATTAATCTTTATGGTTTTATATATTGCAATATTTTGATGGGATTTGTATGTTTACGCCCGTGAACTTGATTATCCCATATTTTGTTAAAAGTAAAGTCGTTAACGTATTGGTATGCAAATATTGATAAAGGAGTGAATGGACTTTTGGCAAAACACAAAATTTAAGCCTATATTGTCAATTATTGATGTAAGATAGGTTAAAATATTTTGAGATTCAAGGATAAAGTCTATTATGTCACCCTGTGATGAAAAAAATAGAATAGGTCCTTGTTTTGTAATCCACGGTATAGAGCTTAATTGTTCCATATTATTATGTATTACTGTGAAGGTTCCATTGTGTATCTCATGTTGAGAACGATACAACTAAGTCGATTTCTTATTGGCATGGTTGGTTGTTCCATGAGATGCTACATGTTGAGCATTAAGAACTAAAATAATCAACTTGTGTGATTATTTAGTTTGTATTTCATGAGTTCTCTCATGTTGAGTACATGTACGGTTAAGGTTGTCATTTCATATGATAATCTTAGTCAGGGTTCCATAATCTCTTATGTTGAGCCCAAATGAACTAAATCAATCATCTTGTGTGATTATTTAGTTAACACTCCATAGATTTTTCTCATGTGGAGTGTGGATAATTGAATTGATTACTTTGTGATTAGTTTAATTGTGTAATCCGGTTAGAATATTTATGAGTTCTCTTTTGAATAATCTAATCGATGAATTAAGTCTCCATGAGTTTACTTGTGTTGAGCATATTTAGTCAAATTAATCTTGGTTTGCTTTGGTTAATATGATTGAATATTTTGGATTCCAAATTCATACTTGTATGCAATTTGTTGAGTCTAAAGAAATACTTCTTTTCTCTTGAAATTAAGGTCGCTCTTGTTGTTCCTTAGGGAATGACATCTAATGGGGGAGAGTTCTTTTGAACTTGCACTTAATTTCCAAATCTTTGTGGGGAATGCGGCTATGGAATTTTTAGGGGTTATCTTGTATCTTTATAAACTCCTTGATGAATGCATTTAGCCTCGGCTTTATGATTGCATCTAAACAAGATGATAGAACATTTACCTTTGGTCATGAAATGTCTCTTACGGAAATTTCATTAGGATCCCGTTCTTGTAACTTTGCCAATTTTATTGACAAAAAGGGGGAGAATTAATTGTAGTTCACACTACAAATACATATGGTTTTCGGATCATTATGTAAGGGGGACTGGTTTCCATGTGAGGTGGAGTATTGACTAAGGGGGAGTGAAGTATCACCATAGTATTGTTGTTGAAGTTGTGATGCAATTGGACTTTGACGTTGTGTAATAATACTATGACATTGTATAACAATGATTGAGAACCAATGCTTTTCTCATTTTTATAGCTACGGATTTTCAACAATGATGATACTAAACTTACAACCTTTGGGATCATTGGACTAATTGGAAGTGATGAAGATTTCGAGTATTATTGAAGATTAGGCATGTGGAATATGAGCTACAAAGTTTATTTATATAATTTTTGTATTCCATATGTATTAATAGTTTTTTCACTAAAATTGACAAAGGGGGAGATTGTTAGAGCACTTCTCAGTCAAACTCGCATGCGTTGCTATCTCAAGCATGTTTGTCAATCTTAGTGATCAAAACTATATATTCTTGATTTCTAGTCTACCATAGCTAAGGTCTTGGACTAGGATAGAAAGTGTAGTTGAGCTCAAGAACTCCATGGCGATCATCATACAAGACGAAGGACTACTCAAGGAACCAGTGGATCTTCATCGACTAAAAGGTATGTGGAGACTTGAACTTATCTATCACTCAAAAGTTTATCTACTCTATCTCCTATCTTGAGACAAAATTCGTTTTACTATATAGACTAAGAATATACACATGTGACATTTCGAGCTGAGTATATGTCGCTTATCTATTTATCGAAATGGGTGTTAGTAAATCTTTCGCTTTAGCCAAGTTCATCTTTGCCTAGTGACGAAAGTCATGTTATGTTTCAATCACTTTGGAAATTGCTCTGATGAAAACTAGTTCATGAATAACAACTATATGACTTCCTCTGAGAATGTTTTAATGATTGAAATGAGAGTTTAGACTATATAACCATTGTGGGATATAAACATTATTGTGGCAACACATATATGTATAATTCCTTAACACTTGAACCCAAGTTTTCGAACTTTGTTGATCAAGTGGAACCAGAACGTGAGCAGCAACTCAGTCCGCGAACTCAGTCTGCGAACCCAGTCTGTGAACTGGCATAGTTCTCGAACCCGAGAATTTCTGCTGAAGTTGTAGCTCATGTGCAGTCCACGAACCCAGTCCGTAAACTGACGGAAGCTCTTGAACCTTGGAATTTCTGCTGAAGTTTATAACTTCAACCGGTTAGCTTGAGTCCGCGAACTCAAGAGGTTATGTCTGAAAACATTGATTCGTGAACTTATCTTAAATTACTAAGGAATGCTTTTGCAAACCATGGCTTTATAGTTCATGATTAATGATTCGAGTGAATCACATCGTTTTTGATTCAATTGTGTCTCTTGTAGTACTTGAGATCTCATAGAAATTGAACAACTCTCTAACTAGTTCATTTGAGTCATTTGGACTAGTTATGGTGAAGAAGAATATGGTTGATATGAAAGTTATCATTTGGCTAACCATTTGGTTGACTAATATTGAACCAACCATTGTACACGTTTGGGTACGGTTACACAAACCCAAAACGTCAAGTACATGTGTGTATGGCAAGCTAAGTTTTCGATCTAACGGTTGAGAGATATTAGCTTGTATCTAATCAGGTTTTCATCTAACGGTGATTATTGAATGCTTTGTTAGCAAGCTAACATTCCCTGATTTGAAAGAATATATAAGGAGAACTCTAGCCATTGGAAAAAATAATCCCCATACACCTTTCTTGTGTGATACTAGTTTTCTCTAAGCTAGAGTCGATCTCCATTAACCCTTGAGTTTTCTCTCTAAATTCGGGTTAACGACTTAAAGACTTCATTGGGATTGTGAAGCTAGACCGATACTAATTTTCTTGTAGTTGTGTGATCTGATCTTGCTCTTTCTATCGTACGAGTACAATTGTAATAATTGGCTTGAGATTTATATCTCCAATAGGCAAGATAAAAGTAGTCACAAACATTTTCGTCTCATTGTTTGTGATTCCTCAATAATCTTCTTCAATGCGTCGATTAAGTTTATTGTGAGGTGATTGATGACTGAAAAAAAGTCATAGGTTTATTCGTGGGAGACGAATTTATCTATTACGTGTAGACTTTTCTGTGTGAGACAGATTTGTTTTCTAAAGTCTTCGACTTTGGGTCGTAGCAACTCTTGGTTGTGGGTAAAATCATCTTAGGGAATCAAGTGCGCAATCTCTTAGGAGCATAACTGTACCTTGGATCAGTGTGAGATTGGTTGGGGTTAAACTACAGTCCAAACCGAAGTTAATTTGGAGTAGGCTAGTGTCTATAGCGGCTTAATACAGTGTATGTTTAATCTGGACTAGGTCCCAGGGTTTTTCTGCATTTGCAGTTTCCTCGTTAACAAAATTCTGGTGTCTGTGTTATTTCTTTTCCGCATTATATTTTTATATAATTGAAATAATACAGGTTGTGCGTTGTTCAATCGATTAGAATATCCGACCTTATTGGTTTTTGATTTAAATCGATTGACACTTGGATATTGGTTTTTGGTACCATCCAAGTTATCTCTCTTTGATTAGACTCGAGAATCTTATTTGCTTGAGAAAATCAAATCGAGAGAATGAGATAATAACTCCTTGAGATATTTTCTATTGATTGAGTCTTGTTGATTCTCTAGAAAACAACTCGGAGTTGTCCATACATATTTCTAATCGAAATATTGGGTGGTGTTGTTAGACCCCCGCATTTTCACCTACTACTTCCATGATGGACTAATTTCCTATTTTGCCTAAGTTTAGTTTCGACCAATAGGGATCGAGATATTTCGCAGACTGAAAAAAACTTAATTTTTGCAAATTGATAAAATTAGGCTAGAAAAATTGAATTTTGCGAGCTGACACAAAACTAATAAATTTTGGTGAATTTTTTGCATTGATACAAAAAATCACTAATTTTTATTTCAGAGGGAAGCACAACTTGTGTGCCTCTGATTGAGTATTTCTATGCACATCTTAATCCCAACACTTCGGGAAATTCATGCTACTGAGCCGCTAACGAACATTAATTTTCAATGTCATATCAATATCAAGAGTTCAGCTGGGGAACATAGTATAGGATAAACACTCAGCAAGCCACGCATTAGTGAATAATGCAGGTGGGAGTTCAATAAAATTTATAGAATTTCTGGGATTTTGGAAACCAACACTATTCTGAATAAATTGCATATGTAAGTATACTGAATTTCTCAATACATATGTAAGTAAATAGGCACATGCACTCATCATTTTTAAATGGCTCTATTTCTTTGCAGAACGGCGGCACATTAAATACAGGGTTTTACAATCTTATCCCTGAATTAAAAACCACCATCCACAGTAGAACATTATGATTCCTTTTCCCGCAGAAATAACATGTTTGTGGATGAGAGACATTGGGAGGTAGACTCGTAGACATTTTGGAAAACTGCAAGTTATGTAAAGATTTCTTGGCAGACACTTCGTTTGAAGTAATTTTCTTCATGCTAGGTAATACCACATGAGTATTAGATATGGGCACAAAAGATGGCTTACTTATTAAAACAAAGTTTTCCTTTTTCAAGGTTTTGCATTGTTCCTAGGCTAGAAGAATAGATGCAACCAGTTTCTCTTTTTCAACACGAAGACTATTCAGATCTGATGAATGAGTCTCGATCAAATGTTTTTCTATAATTGAATCTTCTTTAACAATATCTTCAAGAACACTAATCTTTTCACGCTGTAGAGTAGTTTTTTGAACAAGGTTTTTGATTTTATTAGAGAAAGACTCAACGATACTGTAGAGTTCCCGTTCTATATCAAAAGAATTCCCAAGTTCATCAATGATCTGAGCATACTTTTTTTCAAGAAAACTAATTTAAAAACTTGAACATCAATAATCTCAGCAGATTTTTTAAAGGTTTTGGTGAGCTCCATTTTAGATTCTGACATAGTGTCAACTGTCACTTTAGAGGGAATGTTATCAGAATCTGATAGCAAAAGTTTTATACCTCGTGATTCGGAAGGATCGGCTAAGGAGTTATCCTTTAAGGTAAGCCCAAGACATTTGGCATAATAAAAAACTTTAGAGGATATCTCAACGTGCATCTAGCAAGATGAACTTCTATCCACAAAATCAGATTTCCACAAACACAGACGTATGAGGTCTTAAATGTGTTTTCCTTCTCTGATACCAATTGAAAAAGTGAGGGTCTAACAACCATACCCAATATTTTGTTCGGCAATCTGTATGGACTTGATCCAATACTGTGTAGTCAATCTCGGACGAGATTTCCGAGATATCCGCCCAGTAGGACTCTACGCACTTGATTCCTTAAGATGATCTCACCCACAACTAAGAGTTGTTACTACCCAAAGTCGAAAACTTATAAATTTTTTTGTCTCCCACAGATAAGTCTATTCTAATAGATAAATCTGTCTTCCACATTAGTACCTATGAAGTTTTGTTTTGCCTATTGATAAATCAAGGTGAACAAGAACCAATTGATAATCCGGTCTTATATTCCTGAAGAATAGCCTAGAAATATCAATCACCTCACAATAACTTAACTATATGGTAGTAGAAGAAGTTATTGTGGAATCACAAAGAATGAGACTGATAGCTTTGTGATTATTTTTTATATCTTACCTATCGGAGATAAATCTCGAGAAAATCTTAGAGAAGATAGTACTCAATAGGATAGAACAAGTAAGACCAGAATACACAACTACAGAGAAAATAGTTGGATCTGGCTTCAGAATCACAATGAAGTCTTCAAGTCGTTAACCTATAATGGTTTTGTAAAAACCCAGGCTAAAGGAGAATCGACTCTAGTCGCAACTAGTATCACACATAAGTGTGGGGATTAGGTTTTCTAGTTGTTAGAGTTATCCCTTATATAATCTTTCAAATCAGGGTTGCTTACAATCAAAGCTAGGTTAGCTTAGAAACAAAGCATTCAATATTCACCGTTAGATGAAATTCATATTTAAGATTCATGATAAGTTTGCTTAAAACCAAAGCAATATCTCTCCACCATTGTAGTAGCAGGAAATCTCACACTACACCCCTCACAAGAATTCATACAATCAAATCATTTTTAGATCAACAATCATAAATTTTATTGATTAATCTCACAAATTTTACAAGATAAAAAAGGAAATGAAGCTAAAGAATTAACAAACGCTCTAGACTTTCTCTCTCCTAATGACTTGCTCAACACTCGAAAAGATCCCCCCTTTTCCTTATGCTTGTTCAACTCTTTATATAGGGAATTACATAGTGGATGACATCTAATCTGTCCTTTATTTTAGGATCTGACTTGCGATATCCTCGCAAAAGTTCTATTGTTGATCTTCACAAACACTCTAATCATCGTAGAGTCATCACACTTTTCTGATTTTTCTACCATCGTCATCTATTACGTCATTCTTCAAATCATTCTGCGACGCTCGCAAAGTGTTGTTGACTAAACTTCGCAAATATTTCCTTCTTGCGATATTCTAATCCTACATCTTAACTCTTCTCATGTCTTCTATGCGAAGGAGAGAATGCCATGAGAAACCGTTCTTCAAAATATCGCAACCGTTCATCTTTTCACATTCTTCTGTACTGACACGATTCTGCATTTTGCATGAATTTTATTACTCGTGTCTGTTCTTCCATCCATCTCTTGACACGTCTTTTTCAACCACTGATTTTTAACCGCTCACATCTAATCCTCGCATTAAATGCACTTATCTTCTCGAGAATTGCTACCCCATATATATATTCTTCTTACTTTTCTCTTCTATTCTTTTTTACTTCCTCTCTTATTTTCTCTGCAACTTCACTTCGTTATTCTTCCGTAACTTTTGCTCATGCTACTGTAATTCTTCTTGATTCTTCTTCTTTTGATTTTTACTTTCTTTCTTCATTCCCATACTAAAAATGCCTCCAGCTGGTCGTAAGAAATGAAGTTGCTTTTGAAGGATTTCGAAAGAATTTTCTAACTAGAGGTTTTACTTTATCTCCTGTTCCTGGTCAAAACCCTAAATCTGATCTTACTGCCAAGTTATTTTATGATCATCCTTGCAATCATGGAAAGATCATAATCTCGCTAGGTCAGCTATAAGATGGTCTATCTATTCCCCTCTATGACCCTGGGCTCCCCTTATTTTATGAAATTATTTCTCATGCGAAGTTTTCGCGAGTTGTGTATCAATTAAGTGGGGATTGCATTCGTTTAATGCTCGAGTTTTCCACTCGCAGTGTTGGTAAGGAATCTCTTTACCACTCAGAAGTTAAAAACCCTAAGTTCTTGATGTTTCTATTGATCCTGCGAAGTATACTGTAGAAAATTTCTTTGCGAATTATGAGATAATTTCCATGAAAAGAGATAGCACTTGCTAGGGCGTTCGTTTAAAGAAGAGAGATGATGTTGCTAATGACCAAATACTTATGCAAGATATTGATTGGCATCCTGGCAAGAATACAACACCGCATCATTCTAATGATGATAAATGGTGTATTTTCCCCTTAATCCTAGAGGGTCCATACATCTCTGTCTCTCATATTTTACCTGCGAATCTCGTAGCGTATCAACCATGGGTATTCAACTGGCCCGAAAGGATAACATAGGTATACTTTAAAGCTTCTTTTGAGTTGTTATTCTTTTTATTCTCATATATACTTTTGTTAACCACTCCAATGTTTTCGTGTAATTGCGAAATTATCAGATTGAAAGGTTGAAGGCAAGTTATGCCAAGACTAGGAAGATTGGTATTTTATCATCTCTTCAATCAATCACAGATGAAGTAAGAAATATTCTTTTATGATTCTTCACAGTATATTGTTACCTCTATTTCTTATCTTCATTCGTGTGTGTAGGATATCACTGAAGTGGATGAATCTGTGAAAGCTGCAAAGACTAAGGGTACAGGCAAGAACATTCCTCTCAAAGATAAATCCACTTCCCCTCCTTGAAAGAAACGAAAAGTCCAATCTAGAGAATATTCTAGTGATCATAGAGATGATGATGATAATGTTTGTTCTGCGAAGGAAACTTCACAAACTGAGTCTTCTATGGCCCAATTGTCCGATATCTTCTCTAGTACTATGTAGGGAATTGGTGATACTCCTCTCACTAATGCCTTCCAATCCATAGCTGCTATTTGCGATGCTCCTCTTTTAGAGAATAATGAATCTCTTCGCGGGGTTTCAAGATCTATATCTCCCAGTTTCTTACATTCACTTAATAGTTTGTTAAATTTTCATACTTACACCTTTCTTATCTTTTTATTTTTATCTTGAATTCTTAATTTATTCTGAAAATTTGTTGCACTACTTCGCAGGCTGGGAAAGCTTCTTATGTTGTTACCGCAGATTTAGAAAAAAGGCGTGCGACCTTTGAAAAGAAATATATTGAACTTCGCAAGAAGAACGTGAAATTGGAGGCTGAAACTGTTAGTCTTCGCAAGAAGAACAACTAATTGGAATCTAAGACTGCTAATCTTCGTGAAAATAATAACCAGTTGGAATCTGAGACTGTTGTTCAAAAGAATAAAATTTCTGGTCTTCAAAATGCCAATAAGCAACTCTATGGTGTAGAACTTTTTATTCCTTTTTCTTCATTTTGCTTTCTCATTATCTTTTCTTATATGGTCTTTCTGATGAGGCTATTCTTCTTCATACATTTCCCAATCTTATGGATGATGATACTCTTCTTGAATACCTAAATATCTCTTTAAATAGTTTTTCAAATAATAAGATTGAATCTCTTCATATAGATGAACTTAGATCCAAACTTCGCTTCTTAGAAGTTGACCATAGATCCGCCTTGACTACGGCTAACAAGTTTAAACGTTTTTTCCATAATTCCAAAGAAGAAATCAATAATTTAAGAACCAAGTATAGTGACCTTATAGATGAAAAAGATCGTATTTCTATTCAAGGTGCTCAAACTTTAGCAATATTCCAAGAAACTTTGAGGTCCAAATTGAAAGAGATGATCTCAAACATAGAAATGTTGTACTCTGCGAAAGAGAGAACCAAACTCGCTCCCGTATTCTCATAAATGATGATGATGAATTTGCTTGGGCTGCGAAGGTTCTAGATAATGACAGAAATAACTTAGGTGTAAATGTCAGTCTCCAAGTTGAGCAAACATCCTTGATTAAAGATATGATCTCTAACAGAGAAGGTTGTTAACTGTTCTTCTTCATTTAGTTATTTGCTTTTTCATAAACTATTATCAGGTTGTTGACTTATTGTTATACGTTCGCAGAATCTGAAGAGAGATATCGCAAGAGAATTAATGAGCTTGAGAATGAGAAAGCGAAGCTCGCGAGAGATCTTTCTTCTCGCAATGAGAAATGTTCAAGATTGAAAACTCAAATGAAGATCACTATTATGAATTTCGGGAATAACGTAATTTCTTTTCCCAATGACACTATCAAGGAGATTTGCGACGACAACAAGATTCCTCACTCCAAGTACCCTTGTCTCTTAGATAAAATTCCAGAAAATACTCCTTCTCTAGTAATCTCTAATAGTGAAGCTGATAAAGAAGAAGAGTTTGATGAAGAATCTAATGAAGATAAGGGAGAAATCTCTACTGAAGAATCTGATGGAGACAAGGAAGAATCAAGCAAGAAATTGATTTTGTTTCTTTGTCCGATTTTTTGTAAAACTTGTACATTCGTTCTCTGATCTTCTATTCTTGTAATCTATCATTGCGAATTTCTCTTCAATATAAGCTCTACTTCTCTTGTTTCACCGTGTATGTGTTAGAAAAACTTTTCTCTCTTGCAATATGAGTGACCAAAATACAATTAAATTTTTAATTTATGCGTAAATCTATCATGTGAAAACAGATAACATTTAATTTATTCTATGCATTCCCATACTTGCCTCTGTTATTTGTATTCAGATGAGTGATTGAGCATGTTACCTTTGTTTAGTAAAATAATTTACGATAAAATCACAATTATCTCTGCATAATCTTGCAATCATAAATTGTTAGGAAATCGCAATCATCTTTGTATAATTTCGCAATCATAAAATTGTTAGAAAATCGCAATCATCTCTTCATAATCTCGCAATCATAAATTGTTAGAAAATCGCAATTATCTCTGTATAATCTCGCAATCATAAATTGTTAGATTGCATTCATTCTTGTATTCTAATGTGGTCTTATTTTGCCTTCCTAAGTAAAGGTCTTATTTTTCCATCTTTTTTCTTTGCAATAAAATCGCAAGACGTCCCTACACTTTCATGTGGAAACCCATTGATCTTGACTTATCTTTTTGTTCTTTTGTATTTTTGCTTCGACAATATGACAGGTCTAAATTTTCTTGCGAAACTAAAGCCCCATGACATTTTCGTCTTGAGATGAAATCGTAGGACGTCCTTACACTTCCATGCAATGACCCATTGATCTCGTCTTATCTTCTCTTTTGTATTATTGCCTCTTCACGAATGTTGCACAAATATGACAAGTCTAAGTATTCTTGCGAAAATATAGCCTCATGACATTTGCGTCTTAAGACACTTATCAACTCCATAATGGAGGGTTCCACCCTTATCTTCCCCCTGGTTTCCCTTTCAAGGAGATGTACTTCTGCCATACAAGACAAGCTCCTCCAATCCAGTCTTAACAACAACCAGTTGTGTTCGCAGCCTCTTATCCCTTTTGCCTATATGGCTTATGGTTACGAGACTGCACCCTAAGTGAGGTTTTCTTCGGGCCGAGTGCATCATAACCAAGACTTTCCAAGAATGGTCAGGGTAGTTTCATACGCCCCGGGCACTCTTGGCTCAACCGTGTACCTCGGAGCCTTGGTCATACTCTGCACCCCTTAGGAGAGCTCTTATTACCTTAGTCGCCCAACTCAAGTCATATGCTCAAGCTGAGAATCCAAGGTATAACTACTGGATGGGCTTTCATTGACCCCAATCTCCATAACTCAGTTTCCAGCAGCGGTGTAACCTTATCGCTGAGCCATGCAACAGATACCCCCTTGCATGACGTACTTTAGGTCTTACATTTGCCTCTTGCGAAATTTTATTCGCGAACTAGGGTGTACGCCATAAAGGTTCATCCCATTCTAAGGATTATTCTTTTGCATTTCATCTCTATTGTAATTTCTCAATCTCATTTTTATCATTAAATAAAATATATTTTTGAAATTTTTGCATATATATTTCTTATCTTTTTCTCACTATTTCTTTCATTTCACAATTTAATTTTTTTACCTTTGATATTTTCTTCCTCTGTTATTTTGCTAACTTTCGCTATAGTCTTTCCTTCTGCGACATTTTCGCCACTTATTGTTTGTCCTCTTCGCAACATTCTTTCTTCTCTCTGTTATATTGCATCAACCATCAACCTCTCACTTCTTTGTTTTTGTTTGATGTTATACTTCCAATTCTCCTTCTTGGTAGCTTTTTCTTCGCAGGATTCTACATCGATTTCATATCACTTCTTACCTTCAATCCAATATCCCTTTATGATTCCAATTCCACTGGGATGAGGAAACTTGATACACTAGTGGAAAGTCTATGCCATGCCTAGAATTCCATGTAACCAAGGTCTTCCAATTAAGGCATTATATGGAGATTCAACTTCGACAACACATAAGAGAATTTTAGAAGATATCCCCTTTAGTGAAATTCGCATAGTTATTTCCCCTCTAGGTTTATTGGCAGTACCATTAAAACCATAGATTTTATAGGTTGAAGGTACCAAATCCTCATCTCTGCCTTTATAGGTTGAAGGTACCAAATCCTCATCTCTGCCTCCCATAGTTTTATAAGTATGATAGAACAGGATATCTACAGAACTTCCCGTATCAATTAAAACTCTATTGATTGCCCATGAATCTTCGGCCTCATCATCCTCATCTTCTTCTTCATCTTATCTTTGTTTTGGGTTTATCTCCAGTCTTACCACTAATGGATTGTCATGCATCTCGCCAGGCTCAGGTACTTCTTATGCAGTAAAAGAAATAGTCTGTTTTTGCCGCTCTTCTAGTGGCGAAGCTTTCGCAATATTCATTACTTCTCTCCCATCAGCATCTCTTGCGAAACTCTTCTTAGGACATTGTCATGGAAATCTTTGATTGTTTTGTATGAATGTACAATAGAGTTACAAAACAGACTTTTTGCCTTCGCTCCAACTTTTATGACAAATGTTTCTCCTCCTTTTGTTGCATTAACTCTGCGAATTTCTGGTGGTGGTGGTAAGAGTTGAGATTGAGGGTTCCCTATTAGGAAATGATTTAATTTTCCCTGGTCTATCATTCTGATAATGATTCTCTTTACATTCCTGCAATTATTTGTGGAATGTCCATGAAAGTGATGATAAGAGCAACATTCTTGACTTATGTGATTTGGAAGTGGTTCTTTTCCCATATTCCATGGTGTCGGTATGTTCTCCATTAAAATGATAGCTTCCCAAAAAATTTCCACACTAGTATTCAAAGGTGGCATCTTGATCTCTTCCCATATTATTTTTTGACTTCCTGATCCTCTATAGTAATTTTGCCTTTGCCCTCCATAATTTTCTTGTGGATGATCAAGTCTTTGGATTTTGTTGTTTCCACCTCGGCTATAAAAGTTTCTCTCTCTCTTAAATTCTTCTTGGTCACGACTTCCCATAGCTACTATTTTTTGCTGATTATCCTCCATACTCTTTTTTTGTTGGACCTGTGAAGTGCTCGCAACTGTGTTTATCAATTTTGGTAGCAAACTCGCATTCGCTGCTGTTGAACTTGTATTCGCAACGGGATACGATTCCATTTCATTTTGTTTCTCTTCAAGGGCAATGTAATCCTCCTATAACTCCCGTAATTCAATCATTGTGATTATATTCTTGATTCTAAAAATTTGAATGCATAGCAGATTGGTTGCGAATATTGCATTGATGAATGATAAAATGAGATATCTCTCATCCACACGTCCAGCCATCTCACTGCATATTTTTTTCCATATTATGATTAGATGCTTCAAACTTTCTCTAATTCTCTGCTTTAAGCAAAATACATCTTCAATCCCTGGTCACGAAGAATTTTTACTTATATATGCCTCTAAAAATGTAGTTTACAAGTGGTTGAAAGATGTTATCGTATTTTTGGGCAATCCCTCGAACCATTTCAGTGCTTCCCCTGTTAAACTAGATGCGAAATACTTGCACAATACATCATCGTGATTTTCCCACTGTAGCATACACCTTACATACGCCTTGATGTGTTGAATTGCACATGTTGTTCCGTAAAAAATGCTAGTTAATGCAGGCAGATTTCATTTTGGGGGTATTCCTCATAATTGTACTTCTTGTGTGAATGGAGTTTTTGCAGCTTCTTTAATGGCCTCATCTAATTTCCTTCTGCCTCATTCTCTCCTATTATTCAGCATTCCTCTCATTTCTGCCAGTTCTCTTAAGATTTGTTCATTTACCCCGGACGTTGATCCCATTGGTCTCTTTAACTCTGCTTCTCTTCTCCTGCGTTCTTGCCTGTTTTGTGTTGCGAGATTTTGATTTTTTTCTCCATCATTTTCTTCTTATCTCTCTCTGTGATCTTCTCTTTCATTTCCTTCATGAATTCGCATATCATTATATCTCTCATTTTCTCTTCTGCGATTTTGTTCACTCCTTATCAACTCTCTTTGTTGTCTTTCGATTCTCCTTTGTATTCTATCATATTCTTCATTGATATTACCATTGTTGCGGTTTTTTTCGCGTCTTCTTTCTCGATTGTCATGATTGTTCTGACATATTGCTTCTTGGAGCTCTCTTTCCTCCATTCCTTCTCTCAATATTTCTCTCTCGCAAGCTAAACGTGCTTGTTCAGCATAATGTCTCTCGATTTCTTATTCAATTACTTGTTCATTTCTGAGATTTTCTCTCCCATGTAATATTCTTCTTCCTTCTTCTTGATTTCCTTCATCGCCTTGGTTGTTTCTTTCTTGATGCTGCCTGTTTTGAGGAATTTTGCCATATGGAATGTATCGATCTTCAATCATTTCTCTATTTTCGCGACGTTCTTCATCTGGATTTTGCACCTCCTTCCGAATATTTCCATCAATATTTTCTGCAAGTGAGTTTCATCTTTCTTCCCTTCTGATTGATTTTGAACTTGATCTTGTAGTACTTCTTGACCTTCTATTTTGTAGTCTCATATTCTCCATTCTCAACTCGTGATTCTGTCTTGTCAAATTAGCACGTTCTTCTGCTTCTACTCTCCTTTCTTCGTGTATTCTTTGTCTCAATTCCTCTAATGCTTCAACTTCTCCATTTCCATGAATTATTCCTCCAACCGCTTCCTGATCTTCTTCTATTCGCCTATCGTTTCTTAATTTTTGCTCCTCTTCCGCTTCACCTATTGAATCTGACTTCCATGTGTGTACACTCACTCTATCATAATCCATAGCTCTATTTTGCGCTGGTGTATGCTGAATTGGTTGTTGAATTTGATTTTCCCCATCATTTCTTGTATTCATTCTTGATGGTTCTCCAGTTTCGTTTCTTCTTTCTCCAGCAAGTCTCTTACTCCTTCTCACAGTTGTTGGTTTTCTTGAAGCATTTCTTCTTCTAGCCATCTCTCTAATCTTAATGAATTATATGAAATTTTTCACCAACTTCTCCAAATTCTTTCAAATCACAATACTAATCTTCACACTAAAAACAAGGAAAGTCCCTGTTTCTAGCGCCAATATGTAGTAGCAAGAAATCCCACACTACACCCCTCACAAGAATTCATACAATCAAATCATTTTAAGATCAACAATCATATATTTTATTGATTAATCTCACAAATTTTACAACATAAAAAAGTTAATGAAGCTAAAAAATTAACAACCTATTTGTGGGTGAAAACTATTCCTGCATATTTTGGTAATTTGGGGTGTGTGGATGAGGAATGAATCTAAACCTTAAACAAATGCACTGCGCGGTGAGTGCTTGTAGATTCGAGAGATCAATCTGTGCAAGTCCGGCCTAAACCAAGAAATGGTCCTTCCAGACTTGTTTCGGTCACAAAGTGAAGGAGATGAGGTTGATCTTAGGGAGGGAAGCGAAGAAGGTGTTGAGAATGTGAAGGTGTTGGCTATACAGGACTTGTATCAGAAATCTGAACTGGCTTGTAGGGTGTAAGCTGTCAGTTCCGGTGTTTGAATACGATTGTATCAACACTTGCCTCTGTTATCTCGTCTTGTTCTCTCGTCTTGTTCTCTCTTCTTGTTTGAAAAATAGGGTGGAGAACCTATTTATACAAGTATTTTAGCCTAACCTTCGTATCTCGCGGAAAGTGGAGTGATGGAGTAGTGGAGTAGTGTGTTGGTGTTACACGACCAGGCTTGCCCACTTCTCCCATCATCACTAACCGTCCATGATTTCCTGACACGTTCTTGTGATGGCGCGTTGTGCGCTGCACGTTATAAGCTACCAGACCAATACCCCAGTATGTATCCCCAGTTTGTGACATGATTGATGTCTTGAACGTGTAGATCGTGGGACCCACAGAAAGTAGCATGTAATGCTACGTTATTTAGGAAATTGATACTTGTGAAGTATCGCGTGTATAATATGCAGGTAATGCATCGAGTATATTCAGCATGTATGAAGCATCGCTGTTTGAGAGTCTCAAAATAACTTCATGTCCAGCCTACTTCATGTGATGATTTGGAGGTTGCGCAAGCAAATCCTCCCTTGGCCGACCACATAGTGTGGTAGAGTGACGGATGGTGATTACCATGAATCCGTAATGACCAATTAACTCCTAACCAGGGATGTATAGCCAAGCCGGTGAAGTTGGACGGACGAGGTGATCTTTGAGACACCCATCTGCGACCGTTGATGGAATTAGGGTTTATGAAAAGGTGCGCAAGCATCACTTTTCAGCTTAGTCGAATCCAAGCTTGGGACACAACTTTGGATAGGCCGGTCGTGCATGTGTGTAGAAAACATGACGGTGTAGGCGCCCATACCTCATTGTCTCACGAAAATGTGATCTAGGCCACTCAATTCGTCATGCGAAGTTGTGTGTTTGAGATCAATTTGCGACAAAAAAGTGGTGCCGCAAAAGCCGCACTCCGTACCAACATGGGGCCGGCGTTCCAAGACGACCAGGCTTGGTCGGTCTTGGCCGATTTCTCCAAAGTGTAGGTAGTAGGTTGGTGTTCACGCCTATGCCTTACCATCCCATGAAAACATGATCTAAGCCACTCAATTCTTCCGGAAAAATCGAGCGGCTGAGATTAGTTTGCAATTTGGAAGGATCGAACATGCATGTTGGAGGCGCGCGAACCGAGGAGAAAAAGAGAGTTCGGTCTTGGCCGATCAGGTGAGGGGATAGATGGGTCCACGGTGGTCATATTGGTATGACCGGACCTGCTTTGATCTAATGTCGGACCCTCCATTTGTGCCGGAGAAAATGGACGCTCGTGATTCAAAACCCTAATTTGGGTTTCAAGGTCTTGCGTCATGCTCCATTCAGGCGCACGATTTGGAATTACCAACCATGGTTGGTCCTGTCCGATTGTTCAGGTATGTAGGTGGGCCCACGGTGATTGTGTTGACATACTCTGTTCCCTTTGAATCTACATCTGCACCCTCCATCTATACCTGCGAAGATGGATGGTTGAGACTGTTTTGTGACACATGTAATGTGCAGCAAACCCTAATTTAGGGTTTTCGTCCATACTGCTTTGGTTTGGACATTTTGGCAAGCTAGGCCAAGGGGAGGCCGACCATGCGGGGCCTGCATTAGTTCGGCAGCAGATATTCCATACCTGCTTGGGGGTTATGGAATCGATCTGGGCCATCCAATCATGCTGGTGGAGTTGGATGGTCGTGATCATATCCAGACTGATACGGTCAGTCAGGATGCTCAATCGGGCTAGTATAACAACCGAGAGTGGCTCAATCGGGCTAGTATCACACACCGAGAGTTGCAGCCTGTACGGGTCTTTCGTACATGTTTCATTATAATGCTCAGAGCAACACGAATCTCGTCATGCCGCACTGATAATGAGTACAGGAAATACAAGGCTGATTGCGCATTAATTAATAATGCTATAAATTCACAGGGTATATGGGATTGTTTATACATGCTCCAACCTGGATGAATTTCGTGTATTTTATTCACAGAATGGGATTGTTGCCACATGCTCCATTCTAGGTGAATTAATAAAGTGAAGGAGTATCCATCACTTATTAATGGCCTTATCTTTTACAAGATATTAGCGCATAATTTTAGGTTTTACAATTTTACCCCTAAATGAAAATCCACCATCAACATTAAGTCCCCTGCCTAGTACATAATGGTTACACTATTGTGGGGTAGGCATGAGATGGTGACATACATATGTGAGAAATACATGATAAAGGAAGTTTACCCGGAAGAGTATTGACCGACCGCTAGTTGTCCATGCCGTTGCGCCTGTATGGAATCCTTTGGTGGGACCGGTTTCCTTCTTTGGGTATTTGAATCAAAAGAGGAATCCTTGTTCTATTAGGATTCTTCCAAATTTTGTCTATGTAAGGGACCGACCCCTTCTTCTTTTCCTCACAATTTTTTTTTGTTTGGTTTAGCAGCTCCCATTTGTGCTCTCCACTGCCGTCGCCGGAGGTGCCGCCAGACGTCCGCCGCCGCCCGTCCGTCCAAGGTAAGTTTCGGGTTTTTTTTTTTTTTAAGGAAAAACCCTAATTTTTTTAGGTAAAAACATTTTTATAGATACATCATGCTTAGCTTTCCCATCAAGATTGATAGTAAAAACCGCCCATTTTTGCTAGAACTGCGATCCCATGAATATGCCGTCTTTTGCTTCTCCTTCCATTGTTGCATGCAAAACCTAGCTTCTTAGGTTGTATTTTGGAAAGAAATTTGACTTGAATTTCGCAAACACGATTCCCATGAATATAAGAAAACCGTGATCATGAATGTCGTGTTTGATTTGAATGGGGTCCCACCCACATATGCCTAACTGAAAGTCGACCTCATAGCCTTGTTCCTTGAACCAACACCGGACTTGAAACTTGAAACCAATACCGGACTTGAAACTTGAGTAATACCAGACTTGAAAACAATACCGGACTTGAAACCAACGCCGGACTTGAAAGCAATTCCGTACTTGAAACCAACACTTGACTTGAAACCAACGCCGGACTTGAAAGCAATACCAGACTTGAAATGAATACCGTACTTGAAACGAATACCAGACTTGAAATCAATGCCGTACTTGAATACCGGACTTGAAACCAGTACCGTACTTGAAACGAATACCGAACTTGAAATCAATGCCGTACTTGAATACCGGACTTGAAACCAATACCGGACTTGAAACGAATACTATACTGGACCCAATATATGCACTCCAACGTGAATTGTGTCTTGTCGTGTGTGACTACATCTCATGCGTTTTTCATACGAGTTCTAACTCCTGTATTTTATTTCATTATGGAATGCAGGAAAGAATTCCTGTTGAAATATCTTCTGGAGATAATGCTGGTGCCAAGTCAGGAAGTGTTGACAGCTTCAAAAATATGTTGAACATCGATGATGAGTTGTTCACCTCGCCTTTTCCATACATTAAGAGACATCCTTCTCACCAGATAGTCCTGCTCTTCGGTTCAGGAAATATGGAAGTTGATCCATCTTTTTCTTCATCACTTATGATGAGATTTTGTCTCCGGAGAAATGAATATCCGCCTTCTCCTATCGACTTCAAGATTTGTCATACTCCACTGGGTTCTTATGAAGGATGGATGAGACGCATGTTGAATAATAAGTATGTTAAAGCTAATTTGGCCAAAGCGCAAATCCTTAATGCGGTCATGGCATCTGCAGCTATTGAAATTAACAAAGACGCTGCAGGTTTGATTACCTTTGTTTCTCGGTGGTGCCATTCTACTCATACAACTATATCTAGATGGGGAGAGATGACTATTACTCTAGAGAGTGTAGCTGCATTAATGAACCTGCATGTCGATGGAAGTCTTTATTACAAGCTTTCTGACACGGAACAACATAATTATGACATCATACTTCAAAAGGTGGCAGGTTTCGACAGTCTGGACAAGGAGGAGAAAAAAGACACGAGATGCTTTTACACCTGGTGGGTATCGGAGTGGTCTTCTGTAGACCCGGATCAATGGTTGGAAAATGAGCTTAGTGTGATTGCGTTCCTGTCTTTGTGGCTATCCAGAGACATATTTGATGACGGTTCTGGAAAGAAAACCATAAGAAGTGACCTCTTTAAGATCGCTATAAGGCTAGCAAAAGGTTAAGTTCTTCCCCTAGGCGCCTTGTTCCTTGGATCATTGTATTCTCATATGGACGCCTTAGCAATGGATATACATGTTTCCAACGGGTACAAGAAGGTGGAGTCGCACGTTCACTTTGCTTTTCTTCAGGAATTCTTATGGGAACATTTCAAAGGCTATGCTCATGCGAATTCACTCAGTAGTTTGTATGGTGGTTCGAGAATACTTCGTTGGCATAGGAGGCGTCCCAGAACTGGTGCGAAACTTGTGGACATCTTTGATAATGTGTCTTCCATAGATTTTCGTCCATGGGGACCGATCCATTCTTTCATTGTTCAACCGAAGACCTTTGATATTGCTTCTGACAGTCTTGATGCTGCGTTGCGTAATGATGCTAAGACCATGAGATTCAGAGAACTTGTTTATCTGCACAGATGTATCCCAGGGTATGTCGCATATCTATTCAATGAAGCATTTATTGTGACTCCGTACAATATTGATAGGGCTACTCGTCAAATGGGATTTGACCAGGGTGTTCCATTTATCCGTCCATCATAGGTTCCGAAAGAACTTCTCCCGGATATTCTTAATGCTGACGTGTTCTTAAAATGGCTGAGTCTTCCTTTCTGGCCTATTGGGAGAAAACCCGCGGTAACTGATAAGTATAAGGAATTTTGGAGGAAACAACTGTTGGCTTTTCAGAAGTTCTCAGAGGACGTTATGGCGGATTCTCGTGGTGATCCATATCCTGACATTCTGAAGAAACATTTCCGTTTGAAACCACTCCCAGGAAAACGGACCAGAGCTGATGATTGCAGTCCCCAAGAAGGAGGGAGGTCCAAAAGGTAGGCAAGCAATTTGGTGATCCTCAATTCCTCCAATATGCAGGTATTTAAATCTCTTTCTGTCGACTCCTTTATTTCTATGGAGTGCTCTCTTCTAAGAGTGATTCTTGCTTGAATTTAGGGAATTCCGAAAGAGAATATTTTTACAAGGTTGGCGCGCATTCAGAACGAAAAATCCGGTAATGTTGGCCCTCGTGTTGAGAAGTCTGGCGATCGATACTGATCCTTATGCTGAGAAGTCTGGTGAAAACGAAACCGCTCCTTCATTGGACAATGACAGAAATGACACAAGCTCGGCTGGACAAGGCGCCTCCGTAGGTGATATTGTTGATGAGGCGGTGATGGAAATCAGTACCCAGAGCGAAGTAGACATCCGGATAAATGTAGGAGAAGTAACATATGTTATCGTTGAGACGACTCCCCTTGAAGCACGTTCTGAACAGGTTTCGATCAATCAAGTTGTGGTGACTTATTCCAAAAGGCCTCCTGCGGCCGACAAGGCTCCTTCAATTGGTGAAGTATCGGTAATGAAGTATGGGGCTTTGTTCGATCCTCCTTTCACTGTACCCTCTCCAGGTCATGTGTTGGTTGGAGGATTTAGTGTGCTAGATCAGTTCGAAGGGTTGTACAAGGCAATATGGGAGAAGCATGGCCACATTGCTACTACTACGAATCTCAAAAGTCACCTTACACTGGTCAATCGCGTCCAGGAAGCTTTATTTTCCATCCATGGGATGAGCGTCACGACTGGTCGAACAGTTTCTGAGGATATGATTGAAGAATGGAAGTGTCATCGAGATGTGTTTGTACAGTATGGCTTAAATGCTCCTTGTTTCTTCAAAGGGTTCTCCGAGATTCAAGAGCTCCAGAAATTACAAAATGAAGTCCCTTCTGCAGATTGTGTTACCCGCCAGGAAGAGAAGATTGAAAGGCTGTCTAATGAGTTGAAGCTGGAACAGGATGTTCTTCAGAAAATGAAAGCCGCTATTGCACAGAAACACGAGTTGTTGTTGAAGGACTTTCCTTGAAGAATTCACGCAACTTATTTTTCTTTTTTAGATGTTATTCTTTTTGAGTGATAGTGAGGATTTCCTTCCACAATTTGACTTCCGATTTTGAATTAATAGATAATTGAATTGGTTTATTTTGATATAGTTTTATGAATCGAATTTCTTGAAAAGGGATTATCTTAAATGGAATTTGCATCTTGGTCATGAATGTTTGCACATATCATATGAGATTGCAAATGTCGCGTAAAATGGAAGTATAAAAGGAAACAAACATGGTGTTTAATTATTGAGCCTTTTTTTTCCATGCCCGGGATGCCAGTCCCCAGTGAAATTTAAAACTATATTTCTTGGGAGATTGTTGGATATAACTTACTTGCTTTCGAGAC
The DNA here is from genome assembly GCA_023529315.1 of Papaver bracteatum. Classification (NCBI taxonomy): domain Eukaryota; kingdom Viridiplantae; phylum Streptophyta; class Magnoliopsida; order Ranunculales; family Papaveraceae; genus Papaver; species Papaver bracteatum. The sequence goes on along the minus strand of JAJJWX010002605.1, from coordinate 4,102,847 downwards.
CTCACTTGTGTAAAACCGAAGTAGCCCCTCTAAGGAAGTCATCCTCATTGATTCCTTAGAGAAGGAAAGCTATCCCTCTGAACCAAGCTTCTCCTGAACAATGAGCTTAAAAGTGTTGCATTCACTGGTGGGATGGTGAAGGAACCGGTGGAAATGACAATACCTCGGGTCCATTACTTCTTGATCAGCGGGTGAACGCCATACCGGAGGTAGCTCCACCTCTCCGTTTCGGACCCATGCCTCCAGCAACTCCAAAATCTTTTTCATTGGGAAGGGAAAGTATAGGTACTTTGAGTCTCTATTTTCCTGCATTAGTGGGCGTTGTGACGTCTCTACGTGGCTTTGATGTGAAGCACGTTGCGGAGATGAAGTTGGAAGATTTACGAGTGCCATCATATCCGCGGATCGTTTTCCTAGGTAAAGGGATGTGGAAGGTGTCATAATATCACTGCTGGGTGATCGAATTGAATGCTCCCATCCTCTGTATTCACGTATTTCTTGATTGATCTCTCCTTCCTCAAGCATTTATTCTCTTGGTTGAAAGGTCTATGCGGATTGGACAGTCTTCCGGGCTTCAACAAGGGTCTTGAGATATAAATCTTCTAGCAGGACTTAGTAGGCTGCAGGCTCCCTTTCTTTATCCGGCAGACGTTGTAGTACTCCAAACAAGTCCTTTCCTCTGTGGAGTTGCCTCGAGTCTTCATTGTCGGATGGATCATGTTGTTCATCTTTCCTAAGTATCCTGCGATTACGCGCTCTTTTCACTTCTCCATTGGTAAAGGTGTGACCCCTGGATAAGGGTCTAGCGCTTCTCACACTGTCTGAATAGATGTCTGTCGACCCTTCTTGTAATTGTGTTGTTATATCATTCAGAAGGCGGAATGTTTCGCTCTGTCTTATAGCGATACCAGCTTGATTTTCCAAGAAATCCTCCAGCATTCTAGCTATACTTCCCATGGTATCTGAACCACCTGTGGTTTCCAGGAGAATATACATCGTGAGTTGAAAACCAAAAAATTGATAATTCAATTTTTTGCAACCGAGAGATCAACCTCCCACTGTGGTCGCCAATTATTTGTGGGTGAAAACTATTCCTTCTGATTTTGGTTATTTGGGGTGTGTGGATGAGGAATGAATCTAAACCTTAAACAAATGCACTGCGCGGTGAGTGCTTGTAGATTCGAGAGATCAATCTGTGCAAGTCCGGACTAAAACAAGAAATGGCCATTCCATACTTGTTTCGGTCACAAAGTGAAGGAGATGGGGTTGATCTTAGGGAGGGAAGCGAAGAAGGTATTGAGAATGTGAAGGTGTTGGCTATACATGACTTGTATCAGAAAGATGAACTGGCTTGCAGGGTGTAAGCTATCAGTTCCGATGTTTGAATACGATTGTATCAACACTTGCCTCTGTTATCTCTTCTTGTTCTCTCTTCTTGTTTGGAAAATAGGGCGGAGAACCTATTTATACAAGTCTTTTAGCCTAACCTTCGTATCTCGTGGGAAGTGGAGAAAGTGGAGTGATGGAGTAGTGGAGTAGTGTGTTGGTGTTACACAACCAGGCTTGCCCACTTCTCCCATCATCACTAACCGTCCATGACTTCCTGACATGTTCTTGTGATGGCGCGTTATGCGCTACACGCTGTAAGCCGCCAGACTAATACCCCAATATGTATCCCCCAGTTTGTGACATGATTGATGTCTTGAACGTGTGGATCGTGGGACCCACAGAAAGTAGCATGTAATGCTACGTTATTTAGGAAATTGATACTTGTGAAGTATCGTGTGTATACTATGCAGGTAATGCATCGAGTATATTCAGCATGTATGAAGCATCGCTGTTTGAGAGTCTCAAAATAACTTCATGTCCAGCCTACTTCATGTGATGATTTGGAGGTTGCGCAAGAAAGTCCTCCCTTGGCCGACCACATAGTGTGGTAGAGTGACGGATGGTGATTACCATGACTCCGTACTGACCAATTAACTCCTGACCAGGGCTGTATAGCCAAGCCGGTGAAGTTAGAAGGACGAGATGATCTTTGAGACACTCATCTGTGACCGTTGATGGAATTAGGGTTTATGAAAAGGTGCGCAAGCATCACTTTTCAGCTTGGTCGAATCCAAGCTTGGGACACAACTTTGGCTAGGCCGGTTTTGCATGTGTGTAGACAACATGATGGTGTAGGCGCCCTTACCTCATTGTCTCACGAAAGTGTGATATTGGCCACTCAATTCGTCCTGCAAAGTTGTGTGGTTGAGATCAATTTGCGACAGAAAAGTGGTGACGCAAAATTCGCACGCCGTACCAACTTCGGGTGGGGGTTCCAAGACGACCAGTCTTGGTCGGTCTTGGAAGATTGCTCCAAAGTGTAGGTGGTAGGATGGTGTTCACGCCTATGCCTATAATGAATCGCAAAGGTGACTTTAGATCACGGTCAAATCCGACAATCTAAATCCAAATCTAGCTTCACTGCTACCACTATTCGCCTCCTCTGGATGCTTAGGATGAACAAGACACCACCACGGTAATGGATATTATCTTGGTTGATCAAAATAAACCATTCAGTGTTGACAACAATCCTACGAAGAAGGCCCTACTTGGTGAAGAGTTGGACCAAACTGTCGAAGATCATAGGTTTGTTACTGAGCAGGAAGCATACTTGGCGAAATAAAGAAATCATTTTATGCTTTAAGGGTTTGTTCTACACGTTTGGTAAGCATTGTGTGTGGGTGTTTAAGATAAGAAAGGAAAAGCTAAAGTTCATGCTTTCAAGATACCCAGCAGACTAAGTTTTTATTTTCGAACATTTTATGTATCATTAAGGAAAATCTTAAGCTCATGCTTTCATGATACTTTGTAAGAAGTGAAGACAATATTTAGAAAACTGTCATATGCTTAACGTTCCAGCTGATAATGGCATCTTTAAAAGATGGTGTTTCATCAAAGAATTGACATAACAAGAAGGAAAAGTAGACTGGGTGTTATTATTGGCAGTTCTTTGAGGGTTTTTGACCATCTGTATGGTGGTAATTAATGCTTTAAATGTTTGTAACTGAGACCCTCATGTAGAAGATCAAGTTGCGTTGACTGATTTTCCATATAAGATATCACGTAGTATAAGTTTCACCGATTAGAAAAATCATCCTAATCTTTTTAATACAACTGTCAGCTTATTGAATTTCACGTGGGATGATTTCCAAATCTATTTGGAACTAAACAAATCGATAGGATGGACTACCGATTATCGAACAAGACATTTTGGAATGGTCAGAGATCAGTGGATTACGGTTTAACATATTCTTCATGCGCATTTGTTTTTGCCCCTAACTTATGACCCCCTACCAAATAGTCTGTGGTGTTTGCATAAACTGAAAACCATTGTAATGAACGAGTAAAATTAAGAAGGTAAAGAAAGCAAAATATAAAAAAGATTTACAACTGGAAACATGGGTGGATCCGGTCCATGATAACTTCCAACGCAGCTCAACCCTAATAAATATTGTATGAAGTTTTTATGCTCCAAGTTTTTTTCTTTACCATACAAGAATTTTGCCCCCTCATAATAGGATTTATAGCTTTTACTCTTGATCGGAAAATATTTTAATATATTTCCCAGTGAATAACTACATAGTACATACCTTTAGATACATGGCAAGTGAATGGACCACCAATCCCACCACCAACTACACATCCATACGCAAACCATAGACATGGATTCAATCAATTTCAAGTTCCTCAATAGATCCGATGAAGATGAAAAATAAACAATCAATTTAGAACACCCTTTACTACTAAGAACCTCCACCGCTACCCATGACTACTACTTCTCAAAATTCAACATAAAATAATCTTAATTAAAATCACCTCTTAATTGGAACCGAATATTCTTTTAAGATCTCATTGCACTCAAAGTCATTGCAGAAATTGTAGAAGTAAATGAAATTGGATAGGAGGAACTCAAAAGAAGAAGAAAATTGGTAAAAAAATTGTTAAAGAATAAACTTTAATGGCGCTTATATGATATTCTTAATCTCCCTTCAGAATACAGATTTTTTTTTTAATCTAAACAAAGCACAAGGAAGAAATCAAACTCTTGGAGACTATCTAATGCACCTAAACATAACATAAAGGAAAAAAAAATCAAACTCTTAGAGAATGTTTAATGCCCTAGCTTAGGACAGTGTGAAATAGCCCGTGCCGTTTCGGCACGGGTCATTCCCTAGTATATGTATATATCAGCATCTGTTTGGATTTCTATTTGTGCATTTCTATGTTTTCATCGCTTAAATGTGTAGTTCTGAGGTTGTTAAGTGCTCGGTTAATGTTTTTAACTAATAGACCCACTTGTACCAGTTGTGTTGTGCATTTCTTTGACCTATTTTCATTTGTATACTTAACAGCTATGTGAACTCGAACCGTTATCAATTTTGACTGTGTTGATGTTAATTAGCAAAATGTTGTTAAGTTGCATTAAAAATTGCTTATGGTTGTAAGTAACAAGAGGTAAATGCTAATTGCAGCTATGGTTTTTGTTCGAAGTAACTGATTTCATGTTTTCCTTTCAATTTAAGTTTTAGATCATGGTTGATTATTGTAAAATTATTAGCATGCTGCTGTAGTACATCATTTTTACTTACAAGCTTTCAATTCAAGAAAATTGATTTTTTTTTTCTTTTTTCTGTCTTAAGCTACTGTATGTAATTAGGCTTAGTTCTGATTATCTATATGTTTTGATTTCAGAATGCTTAGTTTTGATTTCATTTCCTTTGCTTTGCTTAACCGGTAATCTTCACAGAGCTTCTGAAGTATTGTAGATATTTATATGGGTTTAACCTTAAGTTAATTACTGATTCATGGATACAAGGAAAATGTGTCATCTAATGTATATAATACATAATTTCTGCAAAGTGACTCGTCTTCATCCATCGTATACTTGGGACCACGAATTCTTGTGTTCATTTGTTGTGATTGTTGTGTTTCTTATTGTGTTTGTTGTGGTGTTTGTGTTTCTTGTTGTGTTTGTTGTGGTGTTTGTGTTTGTTGTTGCGGTCGTTGTTGTGATCGTTGTTGTGAGGATGCCATATTTGTTAAAGATGAAATTTTTCTGAAAGATTGAATTAATATGAATAGTTTTGTTTGAAAAAAAGAAGAAGTTAGAGACGGTATGGAAATTGTGTAATGTTGAGGAAGGTGTGAGTCTAAATTCTGTAGACGAAGTGAATTTATAGGGAAAGGAAAGGAACGATGGTGCCGGGATGGGAAGAGCAGTTGGCGCTCTCAGAAAGAACGTGACGTCATTAACAAAAGCTCTAGCGTTCTAACTGATGACGCGCGTTATGTGTACTAACGCTGGCGACGGAAGAGAAAACACCAGCGTTGGTAGAAATGTCGCCCGTCTTTACCACAGATGCGCGTCGGATGTTCCGACTCAATGTTCAAATCAACAGATTTGTTGATTTGAACATCTATTTTTCATGTTTGTTCATTCCATAATGGGATCAAAATGAATGAACTCTGAGTTTGTTCATTCCATAGGACCTGCTCTTAGTGGGAAAAGAAAAACTACAGTACTTTATTTGGCCGTAGCTACCTTAAATATAACGTTTTTTCCTTAATATCCTTTCCCCCTTGGTTTGGCCTGGAATAGTTTGGTAGAGTTTCCTCATCTAAGCTAATCTATTTTTAGACGAGAAATTTTATTGTAATTTAGTACAAGGGGTTTTGTTTTTAACGTAGCTGATGGTTTTCTCGTTCCGTTGTTCTATCTCGTTCCGTTGTTCTATCTCGTTCTCTTCCAATTTCGATGATGCACAAGGGGTGTTTGTTGTTTGTTCAATGTCACCAATGCTTTCCGTCTCCTGACTCTCCTCCATTGTCATGTGTACACAAGCATCATAAATAGACAATTTTGTCATCGCCACTAGCCTCGGAACATCAGCCAGAAAGCTAGTCCTACACCACCACTACTGGGAGAACCGGTATGTGAAGATTTATTCCCAAACGAACCACTATATAATCAATCCACCAGAATCATCCGATGACATATCTTTTATTTTCTCGCTGAAACTTGCCGCCGCTTTTGTTATCACTACTCTCTGTCTGTCAAATCAGCCATTTCTGCAACGACGTTCTCTTTAATTTCTTCGTCACATAATATTGGTGTTCTTCATATTCTTGGTTCTTCCTCTTAATACAATCATTCATCAAGCTTTACCCTTTTGTTTCTCTTTACTCCTAATAATCTTGATCATCTTTCATTTTACAATTTCTACTGTATTTTTCTTGATTTTCTCTCTGTATGATTATGTTAAAGTAAGAAGAAGAAGAAGAAGATGGGTGACCAAAATATTGTCTCAAACTCCGATTCATCTCCATCGGAAAAGAACAGCCCAGCTGCTGATCAATTTACTTGCAGGTATAAACAAGATGATATGAATGCCTTGTAACCTTGTTGTCTTGTTTTCTTAATTTGTCACCAGATTCTTATTTCTGTCTTTTGTTTAGTACTACTCAGTGCAGTATCCATCCGTCTGGATCATTAAGACCAATCGGTTTTAGATTTGAACCAACTGATGCACAGTTGGTTGATATCTGATTTCCTCTCTAAAAAAATCAGAGGCCAACAGTTAGAATCTAATTACATACAAGAAGTTCAAATTCTTGATTTCTCTTACGCAGAACTTACAGGTACATATACTAGTACAACCGTTGTCACGGTGGAAGGGCATATCGAAGAAGAATCCGATGATGAATTTTAAATTTGATATTGTTATTTACTCCCTCCGTCCCTAATATATAGGCGGATAAGATGAAATCTCTTCAATTAAGAAAAAATTTGGTTTTCATAAATTTTATGTTTTTTTCCTGTTTTTACCCTTTGTCTTATTCTCATTACAATTTCTCATACATCATAAATAAGGGTATTTATGTCAAAAGTCTTATTGGAATTGGAAATCCGCCTATATAGTGGGACTAGAAAAATTCTATATTCCGCCTATATAATAGGGACGGAGGGAGTATATTCTTTTTTATAACCTTTTCAACGAGATAAAATTTGTAAAATTTTAAGACACGGATTTTTAAATATGTTATATTAAAGTTTGTTTTCCAATTATACCCCTTCAAGAATAGGATACACAAAGAGCTATAGTAATTGGACTAAAATGAAGGGATAATCTTGTATAGTGAAAAAGTAACCAAAAATAAACCACGTGGAAATCAAATCCAATCTTTTTATCAAAATTGTTAGGTTTATTTTACAAAAAAATTAGCCATAAAAAAAACTCCCTCCCATCAGGCCCTTCGGGCCCCTCCGGTCGGTCGGTCCAATTATTATTTTGTTTATGAGTTTCATCATCTTCTTTATATATATCTTACATGTTATTCACAAGGTGATGTTATTGTTCTTCTTGATAATTGATAGAGAAGTATAAGGAATATGCTGTAGATGGATCAGAATGGTATTTCTTCACTACCAGAGAATGAAAATATCCTAAAGGGGGTCGACCTAGACGTGATGCTGGTAATCATGAGGGACACTGGAAAGCTTATGGGAAAGCTAAAACGATACAAGACGAACAAAAAAGAAAAATTGGGTCTAAACAGACTTTGTTTTACCTTATATTCAATAAGGATTCATCGACCAAAGAAAGTACCATTACTGATATCAAAATGGATGAGTACGTTGCAGAAATTGCAGCAGTTCCTGGCACTAATATGGAATGTGCAACCGATACAGTGAAGCCAGTAAGTACACACACCCTCATATACATTGCCGGTCACCCTCGTTATTGTCAATTATTCATCCGATTCTTTTGTACAAAATTTTGATTTGTTATCTTTAATTTGGTGCAGTTTACAGATATTTGCTTGTGTAAAATATATAAGAATCCTAGTAAATCACCAGGAAATTCAGATTCACCCACTGATGGTGATGCTCAAGAGATGCGATTCGTCGATCCGTTTCCATGGTTTGCAAATAATCTAAGTGTAGAAGAGGAAAATGAACGCTGGGAGATGGAACTTATAGAAGAAAACCAGACGAACCCTTACTTTAATGAGCTACCAGATATGGATCAAAAAATTCCGGATTTCTGGGATTTTGATGGACAACATCTTCTCACAGATGAGCAACTCTCCCTTATCAGATGTGACCGGATTAATTCACCAGTTGCCGCGCAGCATCAGCAACAGCCACAACAACAATGGCATCCGCAGCAGAAGCGACAACAACAATGGCGTCAGCAGCAGACGACACAACAACAATGGCGTCAGCAGCAGACGACACAACAACATAGGCATCCGCAGCAGAAGACACAACAACAATGGCATCAGCAGTGGCAGACACAACAACATTGGCATCCGCAACAGCAGACACAACAACAATGGCATCAGCATCAGCAGACACAACAACAATGGCATCAGCAGCAGCAGCCACAACAGCACAAGCAGCAGTGCAAATAGCTTGAGATAGTGTGTCACCTCAATGAAGACAGCAGTGCTGCATCCTGGACTGGATGTTATAAGCTTTTAATTGATCAGTACGTTTTCCCCCCTAGAAACCTCTGGATTATAATCAAGCATGGATTCTTAGTTTGATCATAATCGAATCAAATTGTGTTTTATTTCTTAGATTTAGTTTCGCCTAAACTAACAAATGATGAAGGCTTAATCATTTCGAGATCCTTAATGTGGTTGCTGGTACGGAACTCACCACTATGAACTAAATTGACTTCCACTCGTATGTTTGTGAGTTCTTGTTTTTTTGCTTCTTCTCAGTTGTGCCACCTCTGTCCATTTATGACATTGCCATTTGCTAAGTTGGGGAACTGCATAATTGTACTGTATTGTTTCTTCCAAGTGCTAATTTTTGTAAGAATTATTACGCCTTCAATACCTGGTTCAGAAAGTGGTGCCTAAAATGAGAAATGCTTAAACATTAGATTAGCTGAACCTGTTAGAAAATGCTGAATTTTAAAAAAATAAAATAAAAAATACAACACTAAGATTTTGGAATGTTACAAATTTCCAACATACCCTGCTTGTGCATTGAAGTCTTTGGTTTTATTTATCTCAGCCTGTGAATTGAAGTCTACATTCTTTGTGATTGTGACGACTTGGCCAGCAGGCAGATTACTGATAGACTGATAAGAGGGATGAGATTGAAAGAGCTAATTAATCCAATGCAAAAAATATATTCCTACATCAACTTAACCATTACATGGATCTTTTCAAGCAGCAATGTTTATAATTTTGTTTGCAAGGCAAAATCTCTTCTACCTCAAACACAGAAATTTGTATGATGTCGCTGCCGGGAATCGATCGCTGCTTCAATCCTCACTTGGTTTGGTTAATGGAGAAAGGTGGGGGGTACCTGCAAAAAACCCTCCGATGCCTAAGTTAGCATGAGAATATTTTCACAGGAGTTTTAATGGGAAAGATTGCATACCATTTTGGCTGTAGAACTGTCTATTTATATGTGGCCAATTTCAGTTTCAATTCTTTGTTTTTATGGCAGATATCAATTGGCTTAACTGGCCCATGCATGTCTCCTTGCAATAACAGCCCCTGCATGCCTTCCTGCAGTAACAGTCCATGCAGATATCAATTCTAGAAATTTCCATCATTATGGTAAAGGAGTTACATTGGGTGTGGATAGCCAAAGAAGCTAGAGAAATGGGTGTAATCAGTCGGGGCGCGAATATCCGCAAAGTAACTAGAATGGGGCGTGAATATCCGGGGGCTACGGGATTTAAGCAGCACCGAGAAGCACCAAAAACTGCCCCGAAACCAATCGGAAATTAATCGCCGATTTTTACTGGTTTACTCGTGCCGATCGCCCCTGCCGATTAATCGGCAATTCCTCGTCCCGATTGCTGCTCGCTGGCCATGGTCACCGGCTTTGGCCGCCGTACTTGGCCGTTGTCGTGCCAGACTTGGTTGCCGGACTGTAAATTTGTGAAGTGGCGGTCCTTATGCGGAACTTTCTAGCCCAAGTTGGAGTTTTTGCTCATGGGCTTGTGAATTGAGTGTTTGTTAGCTAGGCCTAGCTTAGTTTGTTGCCCATGGGCTTGGACATGGGGGTTTTGAAGGCCAAAACTTGCCCATTTCCTTGTGTAGAATATTAGGGGTACAAACATCGCCCCCTCTTAATCCATAACCAGTTATGGGTTAAGAAGTTCGGGTTTCCCTACGAATTTGTATTTTTCTGGGGTGTTACATGACTCGCCCCCAGAAGTATAATGACTTAGCTGGGGTGTCATACATCTTGTCCCCAAATAATACAACTCGCCCCCAGTGTGTTTCGTATCATGTTGCTCAATGCCTGCGCAGGGGTGCACCTCCCTGCTTCATTTTGCTTGTGCATGAAATGAGAAGTTGAGTTTTTCTGCTATCTTGAATTTGCACAGGGGGCCAATCCTGCTATTCAAGATGCGCGCAGATTTTGAGTTATGTACATTCTCATGTGCCTGGGCGGATGAAAATGTTTGCCACATTTGTTGTTTTCCCGTATGATGGGGATAAAATTGAGACAGGGTTGAAATGCTCGAACCGCGCATTCAACCTATCCGAGAGTTGTCAGTGTCATTGCTGACAGTGAACTCGAACTGTACTGTTTTGTCACTCAGGGCCGACTGCGGATCCGATCATCCGCAGCAGCTTATAATTAATTTGAATAGCAGTGATAAAGCATAGAATATCAAAATGATGCTGAATTGAATTTCTAAATTGAAATAACAAGATAAATACCTACTGCTTCGACAAAAGATGCCTCATTAAAACCTTTGAGTGGAAAACCCAGTGGGATAAAACTATCAAAAAGGAAAAAGAGTGCAGCACAGCAGGATTTGAATCTACTTCTAGTAATAAAACCTCTTCAAGTGGAACGAATTCCACGGCTTCCATGGCTTTCAATCCTCCTTCCCATTGAGGTTCCTCAAGTAGTAGGACCCCCGAGATGCTAGCCTATCCACTATGTATGGACCCTCCCAGTTTGCTCCGAGCTTCCCGCAGTTCGGTTCCATTGTGGCTGCTCGGGTTTTCTTCAAGACATATTCCCCTGTCTTGAATGATCTTTCTCTGACCTTGCGATCATATCCCAGCTTGATTGCCTGCTGGTATCGAACTATATTCTGCAAGGATGTTTCTCTCGCTTCTTCCAAAGAACTCCTTGTCCGAGCCGTATGTTTGTCGTTTTTTCCAGATTTGACAAAGACGAGTTTTGGTAGTCTTCACCGCACCTCGGTGGGTATGATCGCTTCCTCCGTACCATATGCCAATGTAAATGGCGAAAAACCAGTGGATCTTTTTGGGGTTGTTCGATAGGACCATAAGACTCCCGGGAATTCTTCGGTCCATTTTCCCTCCTCCTTCTCCAGTCGTTTCTTGAGATTGTCCATAATAACGCGGTTGGTCGCTTCTGCCTGCCCATTGCTCTGGGCATAGTATGGGGAGGAGAAATTGTGGCGAATATTCAGGCCCTTGCAGAAATCTTTGATTACTCCTAATCAAACTGTTTCCCATTGTCCGATATTATCGCGTCTGGGATTCCAAATCTGCAGACGATATTCTCCCATATGAATATTTTCACATCATGTCTGGTAACGTGTACCAGTGCCACTGCTTCGACCCATTTGGTGAAATAGTCGGTAGCGGCTAATACGAATCTGACGCCTCCGGGAGCTTTTGGAAGTGGCCCGACGATGTCCAATCCCCAAATAGAGAATGGCCAGGGACTGAAAACTGGATGCAACTCGTTGGCTGGCCTTTTCGGAATTGGAGCGTGTTCTTGGCATGGCACACATTTCTGTGCATATTCTTTAGCATCTCTCTGCATGTACGGCCAGAAATATCCCTGGGTAAGTATCCTGTGCGCGAGACTGCGTCCTCCAGAATGGCTTCCACAGATTCCCTCATGAGCCTCTGCCAGTATTAGTTGTCCTTCCTCGGCTGATACACATCGCAAAAATGGCTCCAAAGCTACAGGTTTGCGGTATAACATCCCTTCGATCATTGAGTATCTCCATGATTCCCTTTTCACCTTTGCAGCAAGTTTCTCATCTTCAGGGATTTCGCCAGTAGTCAGGTATTGGATGTAAGGTCGACGCCAGTCTGCAATGTTTTTAGCATGATCTCCTGAATTATCTGCCACATGACTGTCAATATCCATGTTGCTGTCGATGTTCTCCATTTCTCCCTGTGCTGATGTAGCTGCCCTCTCGCCCCCACTAGCATGTTCGAAAGCCAAAAAAAAATGGCTGTCGGAGATGCTAGGTAATTCTTGAAAATCTACTACCACGAATCAAGCGGTATTCTGCCGGATCATGAAGATGATATGCTAAAGCATCTGCGTGCCTATTCTCCAATCGCGGTCGTTGCCCAATAGAAAATCGGTCGAACTCATTTGCCAGCTCTTTCATATGGTCCAAATACAATGCCATTCTCTCCTCCTTTGCTCTATAGGTCCCCAGAAATTGGTTAACCACCAGCATGGAATCTGTCACCAGCTTCACGTTCTTCGCATCTAACTTCTTGACAGATTTTAAACCGATAATCGTAGCTTCGTATTCGGCTTCATTGTTTGATGCTTGGAAACCTAGCCTGGTCGCTTTCTCGATCCTCGAACCTTCGGGAGTAAGGATTACGCATCCCACTCCAGCACCACTGACGTTTGAAGACCCATCAGTAAATACGGTCCACAATGGTTCTGGTGTATCGATCTCCATTGCAGTCTCGCCCCCAGTCTGATCAGTGACTGGCTCGGTGGTTTTGAACAACTCATCTTCTTCTCCAGCAACTGTTTCTATATCGTCCACCGGAAAATCTGCTAGCAGTGCAGCCAGTGCGTGTCCTTTTTCTGCAGTTCTGGTTTCGTACTTGATCTCATACGCCCCCAAAAAATTTGACCATATGGCTAGTCGACTGGAATCATCAGCACGTTCCAGGATTCGCTTCAGTGGGTATTCCGAGTATACCACGATCTGCCTTCCTTGGAAATAAGGATTTAGGCGACGAGATGCATGGAATAGTGCAAGTGCTATCTTCTCAATTTTCTTGTACCGTGTTTCCGCCCCTGTCAAGGATTTACTGACAAAGTAAACAGGCTTCTCATATGGATCTGTTACGAACAGCACTGCACTCACCGCGCTCTCTGTTGCAGCCAGATAAACTCCAATAGGTTGCCCAGCTTTTGGACTCACCAAAACTGGTGGGGTTGACAAATACTGCTTTATCTCATCAAAAGCCCTTTCGCACTCAGCCGTCCAACCAAAATTCACTGCTTTCTTCAAAACATCAAAGAATGGCTTGAATCGATCCGACGAGCGTGAAATGAAACGATTCAAGGCTGCCAATCGTCCTGCTAGCTTCTGGACTTCCTTTTTCGTTCTTGGGGATAGCATTTCTCTGATGGCTCTGATTTGATCTGGAATTGCCTCGATTCCTCTGTGTCATCAAGTATCCAAGGAATTTTCCTGATGACAGCCCGAATGAACATTTTGCTGGATTGAGCATCATACGATACTGCCTTAAGATATCGAACGTCTTTTGTAGATCAAGAAAATTTGATTCTTTCTGATGAGATTTCACTACCATATCATCGATGTATACCTCCATCGACTTCCCGATCAGATCCTTGAACATATGGTCTACTAAGTGCTGGTAGGTTGCCCCTGCATTCTTTATCCCGAACGGCATTACAGTATAGCAGTAAACTCCCATGTCAGTCACGAACGCAGTATGCTCTTGATCTTCCTCGAACAAAGGTATTTTATTATACCCAGAAAAACCGTCCATGAATGACAGTCTTTGAAACCCTGCGGTTTTATCCACCAAATCTCTTATCATTGGTAGCGGGTACGGATCACTTGGGCACGCTTTATTCAAATCGGTAAAATCGATACAGACACGAATTTTATCATTCTTATTTGGAACGACTACCACATTGGACAGCCATCGAGGATATTGCACCGGTCGAATAAATCCTGCTTCCAACAGTTTTTCGACTTCTTCAGTTACTCCATCTTTTTTGCTTTGTGCCATATTCCTGATTTTCTGTCGAACGGGACGGAAATTCTCATCGATATTTAGCCTGTGGCAGGCTACATTTGGGTCTATCCCTGGCATCTCATCAAAACTCCATGCAAAAACGTCAGCGTTTGCCCTTAGCAATGTAATCAAATCATCGAGTTCATGTGCCGGCAAATCTGCCCCTACGAACGTTGTCTTATGCTCCTCATCTCCAATCTGGACCTCGATCAGTTTCTCGACTGTCGGGGGTTCATCTGCGTCCTCTCCCCTATATGATTCTGGAGGGAGAGGGTTCTGTAATTGTTATTTCTTCTCGACCCGCATGATCTGGTTTCCACTGACTTATGACTTCTTGTACTCATCCATTGCATTCTCATGACACTTATGGGCGGCCATCTGATCGCCTCTAACTTTCACAACTCCTTCTGGTGTAATAAACTTCAGGCACTGATGATTAGATGATGTGACTACACCGATCTCATGCAGCCAATCTCGTCCTACGATCGCATTGTATGGTGCCCTGCAATCCAGCAACAAGAAATTTCCGAAGACAGACTTGTCAGCCACTGTTATCGGTATCTTTACTTTTCCAATTGCCTTTGTAACTTCGCCGCTGAAACCGATAATTGGGTTTTCATCCTCCTCGATCAAGTCATGTGGGAGATTCATAGAGGCGTAAGCTCCTGAAAACAGCACACTCACCGAACTTCCAGTATCCACCAAAATCCGGTGCACACGAAACATGCCAATCCAAGCAGTTATAACGACATCATCGTTGTGTGGAGCATATACACCTATCATGTCTGCATCAGAAAACTCGATCTTTTTGCACCCAAGCTCCTTAGTTTCTGCTCCGTTACCGCTGACAAAATCAATGTGATTTGTCAAGTACCATTCTTTCAACTGTCTGAGCTTTCTCCTGGTCTCGTCTTCCAATGCCCGTCTGGTCATTGAGTGAATCCTGGCGTGACTGACGTTAATCACACGAGCGTTAATCACATGTGTAGTGCCAAACTGGCCAGGACCTTTCCCAAAGTCCTTTTTCACGTACTGTTGCAGCTTTCCAGCGTCGATCATTTGCTGGATCACGATCTGTAAAGAGCGGAAGTTCTCAGTTTTGTGACCATGGTCTTTATGGAACTTGCAGTATTTGCTCTTATCACGTTTATCTCTTGTTTCTGATGCCAAAGGACGTGGGGGGCTTAAATCCTTTTGTATTTTTTCGTACAGCTTTGTAAGACTTACGTTCAGCGGGGTCAGCTTCATATCGTGAAATATCTGGTACCTAGTTTCGGTGCGTTCACCTTGATTTTTCTCTCGAGCATCACCGCGATCATTATGCTGTCCGTTTGAACGGTTCTTGGATTTTTCCTTCTTCCCATCATTTGGATGATTGGATGATTTGTTAACTTCTTCTCGGGCTTTAGAATTGTCCTCCACTCGGGCGTACTCTTCAACTCGATCATATAGTTCCTACAAAGTTTTTGGTGGTCTCTTGACCAAAGAACCGTACACACCTCTTTGATCATGCTGGTAAGCCTGTTTGTATGCCGCAATGACAACTTGGTCGTTGGATCCATCCACGTCCGCTAACTCTTGCTTGAAACGCCTAGTGAATTGTCGGATGCTTTCCTCCTTCCGTATTCCTAAAAGGAACAGTGAATGGCATCCTTTCCGATCACGTTTGTTGTACTTATAATTAGAGCAAAAATCATCAATCAGCTTATGGTAAGTCCCGATCGACTCTGCTAGAAGCTGGTTGAACCACGTTATAGCTCCTCCCGTAAGGTATTGTGGGAACATTTTACACATCAGTTCGTCGCTGTATTGCCACAAGGACATGGCAGTCTCATAGTGTAAAACGTGCTGATATGGATCATCAGTTTTCTCATCGAATTCCGGTAATTTTGGAACTAGAAAATTCATTGGCGGTCTGAATTCTCTTATATTTCTCTTGAAAGGTGCTCCTGCTGCTCGATATAGCCTGTCCATATTTTCTTCTCTGGATTGTTTTTTCATCATCACTTTCTCGATCATCCTCGCAAGACGAGCTTCTGTTATTGCGTTTAGGTTTTCGTGTGCGGAACTGCCTTCCTGTTCATAATCCCGGTCCATTGGAATATGATTATCCGATCTCCTTTTTTTGCTATGGGGTCCAACAGGTTCTTTTCCAGCTCTTCCTTGCTCCGAATGAGCACCGTAATCGGGGGAAAAATCTTCATCATCTTTCCAATCTCGATCCTCTTCCTCCTCATTTCTGAGGCGTTTTGAATGAGATGTATTTCTGGCCGCACTCTGATGTGTTGCCGCTATCCGATCCCCTGCTTGCTTAGGTCGTTTCGGTAAATCTCCGGTGACCAGAAACCTCTTTTCTCTTCGATCTAGATCGGCTACTTCTATATTAGGATCTACGACTTGTGGTTCAATTCGACCTCCAAGGTGTTGCCATACAGATCGTACCCTCTGTTTATTCAAAACGCCGGTCCCATTTTTATTTTCACGTTCTAATCTCAGGATAGCATTTTCCTTCTCTAGATCCTTTAGCCGCTGCCGTAGTTGTTCCTCCTCTGTACTGGGAGTCGTAGTGAGGCCATCACGCAGATCTTGTCGATTGAGATTCTTCCTAGAGGGGCTGCCGAACGCATACCCTCTCTTTTCACGAACATCTTGGTTTTCCCCATCAACGTCGATCACTTCGTTATCGATCACTGGTTGTTTTTCCTTTATGAGATTTGGATATGTGGCTCTATCATGAAAACGATCTCGATCTCGCCCATGATTCAGTGATCTGTTATGAGTATGATCTTGACCCAGTCTGTTTCCAGTGGGTATAACAGGTGCAGATTGAACCTCAATATCGTCCCTCTCCATTTCACATCTCCTGCGCGGTTGGGAATTGTTCTCAGAATCAGACCCTCGTGCAGTCTGTCTTACAATTGCCATATCTAGATCTAGTAAAACACGATTTTCTTTTTTCGAAACCGTTAGTCGGCGCCACTGTTTGTAAGGCAAAATCTCTTCTACCTCAAACACATAAATTTGTATGATGTCGCTGCCGGGAATCGATCGCTGCTTCAATCCTCACTTGGTTTGGTTAATGGATAAAGGTGGGGGGTACCTGCAAAAAACCCTCCGATGCCTAAGTTAGCATGAGAATATTTTCACATGAGTTTTAATGGGAAAGATTGCATACCATTTTGGCTATAAAACTGTATATTTATATGTGGACAATTTCAGTTTCAATTCTTTGTTTTTATGGCAGATATCAATTGGCTTAACTGGCCCCTACATGTCTCCTTGCAATAACAGCCCATGTATGCCTTCCTGCAGTAACAGTCCATGCAGATATCAATTCTAGAAATTTCCATCATTATGGTAAAGGAGTTACATTGGGTGTGGATAGCCAAAGAAGCTAGAGAAATGGGTGTAATCATTCGGGGCGCGAATATCCGAAAAGTAACTAGAATGGGGCGTGAATATCCGGGGGCTACGGGATTTAAGCAGCACCGAAAATCACCAAAAACTTCCCCGAAACCAATCGGCAATTAATCGCCGATTTTTACTGGTTTACTCGTGCCGATCGCCCCTGCCGATTAATCGGCAATTCCTCGTCCCGATTAATCGTAAATTCCTCGTCCCGATTGCTGCTCGTTGGCCATGGCCGTTGTCGTGCCGGACTTGGTTGCCGGACTGGAAATTTGTGAAGTGGCGGTCCTTATGCGGAACTTTCTAGCCCAAGTTGGAGTTTTTTCTCATGGGCTTGTGAATTGAGTGTTTGTTAGTTAGGCCTAGCTTAGTTTGTTTCCCATGGGCTTGGACATGGGGGTTTTGAAGGCCAAAACTTGCCCATTTCCCTGTGTAGAATATTAGGGGTACAAACAAATTTATATCTAGTGACGATGAGTTCGGTGGTAGTTAGTGTGCGAATGTTCTTCCCGTGTCCAGCTAAGGCGATGGGAAATTCGGGACAACTCTTGTCAATATGTCGAATGATATGTCAGAATACATGATCCTAAATATTAACCGGAGATCATTTCACGATGGTCTTAGGGTACATGCAGTATCTTACAGGAAGAATTTCAATGAGAATTTTCAAATAGATTGTAGTTTGGAACATCATTGTTAAGCGAAAAAGAAAAACCATGAATCAAGAAATAGACGTTCCCTACATTACAAGTCCTACTGCTGTCTATATAATGGAATAATACAACTTAAGAATAGGAACTCCCCGATATGGGATTAATAAGATTTTCATTCACAAAGAAAACAAGAATTAATTTTATTTAGTTAAAAACCTTAAAAATAATAATTAATAAATATTGTTTCCAACAATCCCCACATGAATGAAAACCTCAATTAAACATGAAAACATAGATATATCTTGGTAAATCACCATCCCAATCTCACGACCCGAACGGACTGAACAGATAGACAGATCGTGCATGTTGAAGTCATACTAGCCATTCCAGCATCCTCTCCTAACACAACAGTGTGTTGACCCCAAAGTCATATTATGGATTTCAAACAATCATAATAGTATAAAGAGCTTTCATCTTTAGTTTCTCTAAGGTGAGACTAAAGGTTTCTTTCACCAAAGTGAAAAATGCATGAACTAGTGAACCCTTAGTGAACCTTGAATCCTAAGTTTCATTATTTCCAAAACCATCAAAACAACATGAAACTCATTTTCTCAAAATGAATTAAATTTCGATAAAAAACTAAAATCACATAAAACGTAGGAAATATCATTTTAGGCAGAAGTGTCCATGATGTCTTGAACCTTTGCTTAGTGAGATATTATCGGAACTACTTGCTAGAGACAGTGAACGATATGTCTTGAACTTCTAGCGTTTGATGCAATTCGCGATAACAACCAAGCATGATATCTCCAAGGTTGTTGCCAAGATCGTGTCGTTGTGTCCGTTTTGGCCCTGGACATATCCCGTTTCTCAGAATGCTTTAGAGAATTAACTCATATTCTCATAGGAAGCGACCCACTTCCTCATTCAGATAGGTGAGTTTCCATAAAGAGTGTTACTGCTACACTCCACTTCAATCTTAAATTGAAACTATAGAGCTCATTAAGACTTCTTAAAATTCATCTTTCACATGTAGTCACACTATCACGTCCACACCATAAGAAAGGGACAAAGAATAAAATTATCTGATAGTGTTTACCTTTACCCACCACAAATTAGTTGTCTCATTCGAAACCTTGATCTTGGAATCTCCAGTCATCAGGGTTGAGTATACATCATGGCAAGTTTAATTTATGAGCTTAAGCCCCATCCCAATCGATGCATTTCTAACTATCTCTTTGGATAAACATTTCGTCAAAGGTTACGCTATATTCTCCTTGAACTTTATCCAATCGATGGAAATAACGTCGATTGAGATTAGTTATTTTTATCTTTGGCTATTATAGCTTGGCTAACATAATGTATAGATATAGTTGGCACATGCCTATACCAGAGAGGAATGTCTTCTAAAAAGCATCTTAGGCACTCGACCCCCTCTCGTTCTTTATCTAACGCAATGCTCTCAGATTCCATAATGAATTGAGCAATAAATGTCTGTTTGGAAATCTTCCAAAAAATAAACCCTCCTGCTATAGTGAAAACATATCCACTCGTAGACTTAGACTCCTCTGAGTCAACTATGCAGTTTGCATCACAAAGTCAAACAAAAGGTAATAGAGTATTTTAGGTACCATAATACTCTACTAAGTGCATCCTAATGCTCTTTCTCTGTACTACAAGTATATCTACTTAACTTACTCACAACATAGGTAATGTCTGGACACTTACAATTCATTAAATTCATCAGACATCCTATAACTCTAGAGTATTCAAGTTAAGATACTCCATTATCCTTATTTTTCTTGAGTCTACAAGAATAATCGTAAGAAGTACAAGCAGGTTTACAATCAGAATGATTGTATCTCTTAAGCACAAACTCAACATAATGAGAACGACTAAGACTATAAATGTTAGATTATCTTCTAAACCTCATCCCTAAGATTACATCAACATGGCCTAAGTCTTTCAAGTCAATGTTCTCATTCAACGTATGTTTTTAGTGGAATTAATCGCACATTGATCGAATTTTAGATAGTGGTAAATAGAGTTGTCGTTCACTCAGACTTGATGAGATTGATTTTAAGAATTAATAAAATAAAATAAAAATATATACAAAATATTTTCACAGGACGAAGAGATGATCGGGACTCAGGATTCCACCAGACTTCAATTTTATGCAGTTCAAAAATCAATTCAAACCAATAAAAGCTCAAATGATAAAGTTTTATTGACTCCAGTTCATTGCCTCGTGTAGATTTCGAAAGTAATGGATGTAAATCTAAAGCATGGGACATCAAAACATTTATGCTAAGCATGACCCATCAATTGAAATCACAACCATTCAATGATAATCATAATTCCATTAAATAACAGTGCAAATAGTCATAAAAAGAATTAATAGAATTACCACATTCAAGAAATTTGGCTTCATCCGTCGTCCCGGTGATGGGGTTTAACTCCTCATGTTAGAAACACACTCAAAGTACGATTTCATTGCTCAAATGTGCTTACAAAGATGAATAGAGTGAAAATGATTAAGACCGGGTGTTTGCAACGCTTATAATTGTTGCAAAACACTGTTACAGAGAACGATAAATGATCAGTGTCACTGTTACTGTAGGATATACGACTGCCGAGCCTTTGTCGTTTTCACTGTAGCATATATGATTGTGCTTGTGCGTCTTATGTTCTTCGTGTTCTTGGTGCAGCAGCAGCAGCAGAAAATAATTATGTAACTTGATTTTATGTGATCTGTTTTTTCCCCTAACTCTCCATAACCCCTCTTCACATCTCCTCGACCCTTTATATACTTCACATGATCAAATATCTTCTGAAATAACTCCAAACAATCCGCCATTAATCCCATTATTCTCCACAGCATTTCACGGGAGAATAATTTCCTTAAATCTCTCTGTCACACTTCAAACCGCTGCAGGCACACTCCAAATCGATGCAGACAACTCCCAGATGGATTAGAACTCGTGCAAGTAGGAGTTTTACACGTAATCTCCACGAATAAACCCAACAGTATCCAGGGTTTTTCTTACTTTGTTTTCTTGAAACTCGGTGATATACTTTCCTTTTTTTACGTCTCTGAAGTCATTACGTCCCTTGTTTTAGTCAAACATGATAATATCATTCATTTTCATATACAAAATCTCCAAGTATCTCGTCTAAAAATGAATCCAGGGACGTACGATGTGAACATATTTTTTTCCCGCCAAAATACGATTTCAAACGATGAAGAAGGGAGGTTCCCTTAATCTACTGCACAGGTGCCTTTAACACTGGGTTCCCTAGGGGAGCCCTTATCCAAATGTGGGTGCCTTTATTAATTTTCTCAAGGGATCCAAATAGCAGTTTTCGAGCAACATTTTCCACACAAGTGTAATTCTCCAACAACACCTAAACAAACATAAAAACACCAAAATTAGTACAAAAATCGAGACTAACAATAGAGACACTGAGGACAATTTAGACACAAAAATGTGTCTATCAAATACCCCCAAACTTATTATTTGCTAGTCCCGAGAAAATCTAATCTAGAAAATAAAATGACTACACTTAGCACGTGCAGCAGGCCGTTAAACCGCTAGGTGGCCCTAGTGGCGGAGTGTTATCTCTGGAGGGTTTACCAGAGGTGTACCCACAAAACCTTTACTCTAGACCCTAGCTATCTACGCAGAACCTTGGAAGGCACTAAAGAATCTCCTTGTTTGGCATACTTATTGACTATAGGAGGAAGTACCCTGATGCGAAATTCCAATTGATGTACGCGAGTTTGCACTCAAGCATACTAAAATTCATATAAAGTGATAGAGCTCTACTCAGATAGTTTATGGACATCATAAACCGAAGTCAACCAATCACATGGATAGATTAAGAAGATGGATGTAGAGAAAAACGTGGATGATGTTGACTAAGGTGAACCTATCCTAATGGATTGAGATACTGGTATGGACTAATATCAACACACTGTCATATACAATGGAACCAGTGGTCGATAATCCTAACTATAGGTCAACTCAGCTGGCATATACAAGGGTACCAATGGTTGACTTTATTGTATTTATTCCGGTTGGTTTAGTGGCTGGTCTTTTTTTTTTTTTTTTTTTTTGTATCTCAGTCACTCTATTTCACCCTAGCAATGGTAAAAAGAAAAAAGAAGTGACCAGGATTCTTTCGATGTTTCCATCACGAGGATATGGAGAAACTACCATGTTTTCTTTTCTAATACCCGAGCTCTGTGCTTTTATGAATAGAATCTTCTAGATGTTTCCATCTAATCAGATTGGTTCCTCAACTCCTACAACCAAAATGTTTCCATCTAATCAGTTTGGTTAGTGCCGACCTAAATAAACATAAATTTCTATACTCTGGAGTTTATTTATTTATACTGCAACTAAAAAGTTTCTCTCATACCCCCAAACTTAAATCTAACATTGTCCTCAATATTTTAAAGATGAAATTAAAAATATGAACAAGGAGAATCTGTTACCATTTGAAGCAAAAGAGATAAGGAAAGATATTACCGTGTCGCATGAATATTGGGTTACCTCCCAAGAAGTGCTAAGTTTAAAGTCTTCATCCAGACATCGGATGGAATTAGTCACCTCATAAAATCATATAGAAACAGCCGGAATAACTACGGATCATCTGTATCAAAAAGTTCTAACCACAAGAAGAGGAGACCGCAACAGATCAAGAAGATATCCAACAGACCCTTATCTATTATTTTGTTTAAGACAACTACATCTAGTTGTGGTTCGGGTTCAGGCTCTACAAAAGGGTCTAGATAAAAAGTTTTCATCGGCTGGATTTCCTCAAAGGCAGTATCCTGAATATCAGGTTCTAGAGTCTGGAAATACTCAATTAAGAATTTAGAAGCACATAACAATAACCTGAATAATTGCGGATCCTTAAAGCCAATCAAATTTGACTTACAAAGATGACCAAAAAGAGAATGCTAGTCTTCCTTAAACAAATGTGTCGACCCTAATTTTCTAAAGTAATTAGGTTTAGTCTCAAAACTTAATAACTGACATATTTGAAATTCATACGTTCCCACATTTGGAAGAAAAATATTTGGTGGGAAAACAAAGTCAATCATGGTATCATAGCCTAGGTTAATCACATCAACCAGAGGATGGGTTTCCAACAACTGAACTTCTTTATGGACACAACTAGGTTTAGGAAAAAGTGTATGAAGATAATCTTGTAAAATGGTTGAAGCACAAATGTCCAGTCCTAAGTGAGGGGACTTTCTGAGAGTTAAAGGTAAGGCTCTAGGAAAGTGATAATCACCCCCAAACTTAGAATTTTCAGTGTTTCTAGATAGACTAGTCACAATCTCCCTAATTTCTAGATCATCAGATTTTTGAAAATGGTCAATTGATTCTTCTAAGTTACAATCAACATCCTCACTTATCTCTACGAGTTTATGTTCTTCTAAAACTAGCGTTTTTAACTCACTAGACTCTAAAACAGTATTCTCAGGGTAAACTCTTTCCTCTAAACCATCATCACAATCATGTAAAAGATTATCAAAGAAAGTTTCTAGTAAATGCTCATTAATTAAGGTGTTAATCATAGTTACTTCCTCCGATTCACTTATAGGCACATCAAATAATGGATGTTCCAACATATTGCATGGTAAAGGATCATGAACTACATCGTCTAAAATGGTGGCATCCCTAGTCAAATCCTCGTCCTTTCGAATAGGTGAATAATCATTAAAATTATTGGGATTTGAACCAGAAATAGTACTATATCATTATAAAGCTCAACTAGAGTTACAATTTCCTTATCACTGTGCCTACATATGTATGATTCTTCATTAACACTATCCTCATAATTATAATAATATGAAAATGGTTGAACCTCATCTAAAATAGTGTCTCCAATTCTATCCTCGTCATCTTGATTAGGTGAATAATAACTATCCTCATTTTCAAGGGTGAAACTAGGAACACTGTGTTAGAAATTCAGATTATTTCGAGAAATTATTTCGTTCGTCTCAGCTATCCGCTTGAGGGTATATTCTAAAGAAGGTTCACTCATTATTGTAGTTTTTTCGTCCATAACTATACCATTCATCTCAGCTAACTTACGTGTCGACTCAGTTAGCTTCCTGAGGGACTCTTCTAAAGAAGGAGTAAGAACAGAAGGATCATAAAAAGGACTACTTTTTAATAGTTTGATTGTATCCTCTAGAGGTTAGCGTTCCCAACCACTATTATAATCTTCTTGCTCGTAAGACTGATGCGCGTGTGGATAATAATTGGGCTTACCATGGTATGACCCATAACCTTCAAAAGGTTGGCGTTCCCAACCACTATTCACACTATGGTCATAAAAAGAGTTATGTGTATATTGTTCAGTTGGATATTCATATTTATTGTGATGGGTATTATAATACTAGTTTGACAACCTAATTGCAAGGGAATTCTACACAAGAACAAACAAGGCTGACTCGACCACAAAAAACCTACTGATTTCTAGCAAACAAAAAGCATAATGGCTCCACTTAGATTGTTTTCTAGACCAGCTTCTAATCCTTCGAAAGGGAATTCGTTACAATCTGAGCATACCCCTCTGGAATCAATCCGAGTTTAAGTAAGTTGAATAGAGGCGAGGGAATCTTTGGATCTTTGATACCTAAGGCCTCACTGCATTACAAGGTGGCGCAGTCACGCATTTAACTCACAGAAACCATCATGAACTTCAAAGTATGCTTAAAAGAGTAACCAATATTTTACGAATGACTTTCATAGTAAGCTTGTTACCCTATTGGTCTCGTTCTAGTCAATATTTTAAGCTTGGGTTCGCGTTTGGTATAGTTTTCCTAAGACGGGAAAGAAGAGAACGGTGATGAAATTCGAACTCTTATCTTGTATGGCCTGGCCTTTCCATTTACTAGGAAATTAAAGCAGTATTCAATACCTCAACATATACGCATACAAAATCATCCAGTAAACCCGCTGACAGGGGATTCGCGGGTGTTTAGAATTCTTACCTCCCATTCCAGATGGGGTATGAATCGTTGAAGTCGACTCGGGCCACGACTCCTATGTCATGTACGAACCCGAGGGGCCGAGACAGTATCGTAACCGTCGTCCATCCCTGTGCAATTTATATTTAAAATAACCCTTCCTTAGGGTTTTAAAAATAAAGTCCAATGTCCAATGTCCAAAAATTTTAAAAAAAATGTCCAAAAATAAAAGATTACAAAAAATAAAACCCTAAATACAGTTTCTAAAAATAAAAATAAAATCTAAAAAATAAAGTCCAATAAAAAATAAAATAATAATTATATACAAAAATCTTCTTCTTCACTCCTTTTGGATTTCTCTTTTCTTTCTTTCTTGGGCTTTGCCTTTCTTTTCAGCACTTTCTCTTTTTCTTTAGCTTAGCTCCGAATCTGAAAGCAAACAAAAATACCAAAACGCATAAAATAGAAAAAAATAATAAAAATAAAAGTAAAACCTAAAAACATATCTATACACAAGTCCGCGTCGGCAGCGCCAAAAATTGATCGAATTTTAGATAGTGGTAAATAGAGTTGTCGTTCACTCAGACTTGATGAGATTGATTTTAAGAATTAATAAACTAAAATAAAAGAAAAATATATACAAAATATTGTCACATGATGAAGAGATGACCGGGACTCAGGATTCCACCAGACTTCAATTTTATGAAGTTCAAAAATCAATTCTAACCAATAAAAGCTCAAATTATAAAGTTTTATCGACTCTAGTTCATTGCCTCAGGTAGATTTCGAAAGTAATGGATGTAAATCTAAAGCACGGGACATCAAAACATTTATGCTAAGCATGACCCATCAATTGAAATCACAATCATTCAATGATAATCATAATTCCATTAAATAACAGTGAAAATAGTCATAAAAAGAATTAATAGAATTACCACATTCAAGAAATTTAGATTCCTCCGTTGTCCTGGTGATGGGGTTTAACTCTTCATGTTAGAAACATGCTCAAAGTACGATTTCATTGCTCAAATGTGCTTACAAAGATGAATAGAGTGAAAATGATTAATACCGGGTGTTTGCAACGCTTATAATTGTTGCTAAACACTGTTACAGAGAACGATAAATGATCCGTGTCACTGTTACTATAGGATATACGACTGACGAGCCTTTGTCTTTTTCACTGTAGCATATACGACTGTTCTTGTGCGTCTTATGTTCTTCGTGTTCTTGGTGCAGCAGCAGCAGAAAATAATTCTGTAACTTGATTTTCTGTGATTTGTTTCTTCCCCTAACTCTCCATAACCCCTCTTCACATCTCCTTGACCCTTTATATACTTCACATGATCAAATATCTTCTGAAATAACTCCAAAAAATCCGCCATTAACCCCATTATTCTCCACAACATTTCACGGGAGAATAATTTCCTTAAATCTCTCTGTCACACTTCAAACCGCTGCAGGCTCACTCCAAATCGATGCAGACAACTCCCAGATGGATTAGAACTCGTGCAATGAGGAGTTTTACAAGTAATCTCCACGAATAAACCCAACAATATCTCGGGTTTTTCTTACTTTGTTTTCTTGAAACTCGGTGATACACTTTCCTTTTTTACGTCTCTGAAGTCATTGCGTCCCCTGTTTTAGTCAAACAGGATAATAACATTCATTTTCATATACAAAATCTCCAAGTATCTCGTCCAAAAATGAATCCAGGGAAATACGATGTGAACATATTTTTTTTTCCCCCGCCAAAATACGATTTCAAGAAGGGAGGTGCCCATAATCTACTTCACAGGTGCCTTTAACACTGGGTGCCCTTATCCAAATATGGGTGCCTTATCAATTTTCTCAGGGCCTCCAAATAGCACTTTTCGAGCAACATTTTCCGCACAAGTGTAATTCTCCAATAACACCTAAACAAACATAAAAACACCAAAATTAGTACAAAAATCGATACTAACAATAGAGACACTGAGGACAATTCAGACACAAAAATGTGTCTATCACACATCTATGTTTGTATCAAGTATAAGCATATCATCAACATATAAGCATGCAATCACACAGGCATCCTTAGCAAGTTACTTGTAAATATACTTGTCATATTCATTAACTTAAATCCACTACTCATTATCACATGATCAAATTTTCCATGTCACTGTTTACGTGCTCATTTGAAAACCATACAAAGATTTATTCAACTTACAAACTTTGTCTTTACAACCTTTCACTACAAATTTCTCAGGTTGGTCTATGTGAATTTCTTTATCTAATTCACGGTTCATCTGATGCATCTCTAAGTTATTTATGGCAGCAATAGAAATTACCATCTCAACATAAGTAATTCTCATCACAGGTGAATAAGAATCAAGGAAATCAACATCTTCTTTTAGTTTATAGCCTTTAGCTATCAACCTAGCCTCATATTTTTCCACAGTTCCATCTACCTTATGTTTCCTCTTAAAGACTCATTTACATCATATGGTCTTACTACCTGGAGGTAAACTAGCAGGATCCCAAGTTTGGTTCTGACAGACTGAGTCCATTTCACTAAATGAAGCTTCTTACCATAATAGGGTTTCGGTAGATGTTATGTCTTCTTTACGAGTCTGGCGCTCAGACTAAGGTAAGCATATTATGAAGTTAGGTCTATAAGAAGTCTCAGTTCAAATCTTTTTACTTCTCCTAGGATCAACTCTACTTCATCTTCCTTTGAAGGTAAATTCTAACTAGTTGAAAAGACGTCCAAGGGATCAACAACACATCTTAAGAAGAGACAAGTTTCAAAATAAACATGTTCAAATAACTCAACATTCCTAGACTTCATAAAAGTATTCACACCCATGTCAGAAAAAGCAGAACTCACAACCAAAAATCTATATGCAGTAGGGTACTCAAGATACTTATCTAAACACCCCCACACTTTGACATATGCATAAAAAGGTTGTCTATCTTTCCATAATCATATGGATTTCTATCCGATCCTTTAAAGGTCATTTTATTCAAGATATACAAAATTAGAGGACGATCTCCCCCCCCACAAGTTGGCAGTTAATCCTTTAATCAACATGGAATAAATCATCTCCTTAATGGTTATGTTCTAATGTTCAATTATACCATTAGAATATGGTGAACAAAGAGGTGCGATCTCATGAATAATTCCATTTAAAAAGTAAAGTTCTCCTATATGAATTTCATACTTGCCATCACATTCAGACCTAACCCTTTTAGTGGTATACAGTTCGCTTTCAATTTAAAGTTTATACTCTTAAGGCTTCTAAGGCATCATCCTTACCCCTAAGTAAGTATAAAAGATAGTACCTCGTACAATCATCTATGGAAGTTATAAACCACCTTTTACCATCTTATTTTGGGTTGATTTCATGTCAACTAGGTCTAAATGAAATAATTCTAAGGGCTTACAATTACTCTTAACAATTTTGCTAAAAGGTTTTATAGCATATTTTGATTCTACACATATTTCACTTTTGTGTTCAATATCCAAACTAAATTTGAGTATGCAGCCTTACGCTAGCTAGTTTATGCTTTGACTTTTAAATTAACGATTCTAAGTCTACCATGAAAACCATTCAATGACACACAAAAGAAAACACAAGAATCAACTGTGTTCACTTCATCATTTCTTTCTATTAAGCTTATATAGACCCTAAGTCTTATAATTGTTGTTTAAAAAATCATTGCCCTTAGTTACGATAAGTTTTCCAGATTTAATTAATATATTAAGTCTTTTACCATCTTCAACAGAACAAGATTCTTGTATATGTTCGGAACATGAAAACTTTATTCAATGTGAGCATATTACAAATATGATCGATAGGCTCAAAAAAAAAAAATCTTCTCATTCAGCTCTACCCTCTCTCCTCCCAATGGCTATTTTTCTTCAACTTTCTTATCCTTGTTCCTTTATCAATTACCTAATCCCATGATTTCTGACTCCTGGGTAGTTCTCTCATCTGGTATTCGATCCCAAGCCATATGGGGATCTAGGAAAGGGGTTTAAGTCATCAATTGTTGTGTTGATTCTGTTCGATATTGTACCTTTGTTTACCCGGGTTATGCTTCTTCAGTACATCTCATTCATCATTTGCATCTCTCATTGAGTTACGTAGGTCTCCGATTTCTTTGTTCATCTCATTCATCATCTGCATCATGCATTGATTTGTCTCTGCATTCTTGGGATACTACTGGTTCTCCCATATTTTGTTTCGAGTTTCATTTTTAATCTCTCCGAGTCTTTTCTTAGTATTCCCTTTTATTGCTTTGAGAGCATCTCTGATAACTTATTACTTATAGGATAGATGATTCGCCTCTAATAGCGATTTGGTCAACTATTATTTGAAAATTAGAATAACAGTTTAGAGATACATTGATGACTTTAAGATTAACATAGTAGTAAATAAGAAACTTAGAAACATCACTGGAATCATACAGATAGGCATTTAAAGATAACTTCAACAATACTTTGACAACTCTAAACACTGAATACTTAAAACTAAATATGGAAATTGTTTTGAACTGAACCTCAGTTCTTCTCTTAATTTCTGCGGTTCACTTGGATCTTTATTCCTCCCATTCGGAATCGTCCACCTCTATTAAACCTCATTATCTCTCTTGCTGGTAGATCACTGACTTTTCATGAACATACGCATAATCCATGCCAGGCAGGTATTCTGATAGGAAATAAGCGGATGTTACAGGAACCCCAGTTCCTAATCTAGTATGAAGGTCTTTGATAGCCTATTTTCCCAATCTCTCATTCTCTGCCGCGCTCAAATTGCAAAGAGCCAATCTCTGTGCCTGAGCGGGATATAAGAAAGCCTCCCATTGACAGATAGTACAATAATAATATTGCATTCAATGCAATTACCCCTACCGACAGCGTATCGACTTAGTGGATGAATTGGATCACCTAATGGAATCATAAAATGATTGCAAGCCATCTCTCCTTTCTTCCTTCTCTGATAATCTTATTTGTAGTTTGCATCTCCGGTACCAGATTGTGAATTTATAAGCTCAATTATCCCTTGGTTTTCCCTCTGCATTTATTCCCTTTCTTTTTCCTTACGTTTAATTAAATCTTATTCAGTCCCCTTATCCTCTTGTGTTCTTCATATCCTATGTTAATCTTGATTAATTGAATGGTGCATTGATTAGATACAGGCTATCATAGATATTTCTTAGTCACCCTTCTAGTTAGTACCTATAAATCTCCCTTGACTAGTTATATCGCTTGATTCCTATTTTCTTTGATTCTCATCGAAACATTAAACTCTACTAGTCTTTTAAAATCCTATTAACCTAAGTATAACCCTTTAGATCACCGAGAATAAACAAACGTATGGATTTAGTCAAACTGTCTTCTTTGCATTTAATTGCTGCTGCTTATGAATCCCGATGAGAGATACTTGTCTATGATTTTGACACACCTATGTTGCCTAATAATAAGACATAAATATTCTCTGAAACCTAGTTTCTTTTCCCCTTAGCCTTTTGTTGTCGGTTTTCGATCGGCCAAGGTTTATTTAATTATTCACATTACTTTAATTTGAATTGTATTTCTCGAGAAATCTAACATGTTTTCATATTTCATACATTTATTAAACCCATGAGAAATTCTAACTTCTTTCTTCTTTAGTGTTCTTCACCAATTCTTTCTCATCTCTAATGAAATTACTCCTTCCCACCAATCTATTTTTAGTTATCCTCCTACTCATTCAATATGAGTAGCTACAACTTATACAAGCATCTTAGTGGGCTTTCTGAGATATACAAACTACACAAATATTGGTATCCTACCAACTCCTCCTGCATTAATAAGAGATTTCGGCATTAAAGATAACATCATTTTAGCTAGGATTTTCTCAACAAAAATCTATAAAACTGAAGATATAAGAGGTGTCCTTCGTCACTTTTGGGGGCTTAATATAGGGTTTCAAATCAGAGAGGTTGATCCAAATATTTTCATCATTACTTTTCATACAGCAGATGACCTTAAATGGATTGTATTGAATGGCACTTGGTACCCATATGGTATTGTGATGTCGGCAAGATCAACTTTTCCAGGTATGCAAATATCCATTGAAGCCGTTAAGGAAATCCCTCTTTGGGCTTGTATTTATAATACAAAGCATGAACATAGAGCTGGAGAGCGTATTGGCTTAATAGCGAGTAGGATTGATATAGTCAGTAGAGTCGAAAAAGGAAGTTTTGATTGCGAACCAAGAGCCTTAGTATGGGTAAACATCGAAAAACCCTTAGTTAAAAACTTCTTGTTAGGGTCGACCAGTATCCTGTCAGAGAACTCTCCTTCTCATACCTTAACCTTCCCTCAAAGTTCTGCGCACATTGCAACCGCTTTGGCCACAAGATCAATCAATGTGCCATCCTTCAATATAGGCCTTTAGAGGATATTTACGACATCTCTATGCCTTCTCCGGGGCCTGCAGATGATATTTTCGTTCTAGATAACACCCATATCCAAATTTGGAATCCTCAAGACAATATTGATTCTCATGGAAATATGGTATCAGTTGAGAAGTTCTTAGCCATCCCTGGAAATAGAGAAACTTCATATGATCTTTACAAAGAAGAGCACCCAATAGCAGAACATACTCGTATGAGCCTGTCAGTTTCAAATCGCGACTATGAGGTTCTTGGGCCTGTGACATATGATGAAGATATGCCATTAGCTTCTAATTCAATCTTGGGAAAAAAAACCTTCCCTTTTAACTTACCATAAAACTTCATACATTTGCATGGTTCTAGTTCTGAACCTGTTGAATCGGATAACTCAGAGAATCATAGAGTCATTAGTTCCATGAGACCGGTTCAACTCAACTCGGAACATGTTTTTGGTGTTCAACAAGTTTTAGCTATCCCGAAGATCTCTAGACCTGAACTAGAACCGATTCAAGTGAATAGAAGGTTGTCATTCTCGACCCCTTTCTTTGAAGATGCAAGGGAGAATCTTTCTCCTGTACTCTCTGCTGAATCCATTGCATCATCAATTATCGCATCTCATAATAAGTCGCATACGTCAGGAATAATTGCATCGCATCCATCATTTGCATCTCCTATCACTTAGCATAAATCGTCTTTCGAATTATCTGTCCCAGATTTCTATTCTTCATCTTCTTCTGAAGAGCTCTAAATTTTGGTATCAAATTCTGATATCTTGCCTACATTCAATCAATATGGATCCAATCTCAAAGAACATAATCAAGCAACGGATGACTACTTACCAATTCCCTTTACTCTAGATACCCCTTTTGTGCCTAAGGTCGAAAACCAGGTAACCCTAAAACTTCTGAAGTTCATTTTTTGTATTTATTCTTTAATCCAGCCATGAATTGATTGATGTCCTTTTAATTATATAATTGTTCCGGTGTATGATTAGTTTTATTCTTAAGGCTTAATTTCTGAATTTAACTTGAGTATAGTACCTAAAATCTCCCAATTTAGTAATTTGCTAATTAACTGATTAAATCCTTCATACCTATTAGTTTAATTTTCTTCCAATCATTTGCTGCTAGGGTTAATTGTTCCCAAACATTGGTTAATTTCTAAGACTGCTTGGTTATGTGCTTTTCCCTTAAGATAATTTAGCCCCTTTCTAGATTTTATAGTACCGTTTTCTAGAAAATTCTTAACAAAATGAAAATCATTGCTAGGAATGTCTAGGGTTGTGGTAATCCCTTTACTCAGAACCACCTTAATCAGTTGATTTCTAGAGAAAAGCCTGAAATTTTATTCTTATATGAAATTAAGAAACAAAAATATCTTGTTAAAAACCTTCTTAAAAACTACCCAAATACTCATATAATAAATCTAATAGGACAAGAAGGAGGGCTTGCCTTAGCTTGGGTTGACGGTTTCTACTTTGAAATTGTGCAATAGAATATAAATATGGTAAATATCTTAGTGCAAACTAATTCTGAAACCAAGAAGTGGCTCCTTACTTGCTTCTATGGTAGTCCATATCTAAATAATAGAAAGATAGATTGGGATTTTCTCACAGAAATAGCTGAACAAGTAGATAAAAACTCAATGCATTGGGTCTTATTAGGAGACCTTAATATGATTTTCAGTCAAGAAGAAAAATATGGAGGATTGCCCTTTAAAAAGTCAGATTGTAGCTATTATCAAAACATATTGAATAATGCTAGCCTGCTGGATATAGGATACAAAGGTTGTGAATATACCTGGAATAATCATAGAGAGGGTATTGAGAATATTCAAGAAAGACTAGATAGAGCAGTATCCAATATAGAGTGGAGCACTCAATTTCATAACTGTGAACTTGCACACTTAGTGGCAGTAGGATCAGACCATTGCCCAATAGCTTTAACATTAGATACTACATTAGTCAAAATAGCATATACTTTCAAGTTTTATGACACTTGGCAGAAGGAAACCTCTTGTGTCCAAACAATAAAAGAAACTTGGAATCATATCATTAGAGAATCACCTCCTGAATCCTTAACTCAAAACCTTAAAGCCCTTCCGCCTAATCTTAACTATTGGAAGAAAAATATATTTGGATTACCTTCTAAACAGATTAAAAAAGTGTTATCCCAAATAGACAATCTAAATTCTTCTATGAATGTTCATAAAAAAGAGGAAAAGATTAAGGAAAAGCTATCTCATCTTGAACAACTATATGCTACTCAGGAAGCAATAACTAAACAACAGTCTAGAGATAATATGGTTCATTTAGGAGAGAGAAACACCAAATTCTTTCATACCAAAACCATGAAAAGAAGAAAGTGTAATAATATAGAATGCATTAGAAAAAGCAACTATGAATTAACTTTCAAAAGATCTGAAATCCTAGTTACTCTGTCAGATTACTTCTCTAATATTTTTTCTGCCCCTTCTTCCCTATCTTAGCATACTCCTGATCTTTTTGTGAACATTTCTCCTGGCATTTCTTCAGATGACAATATTCTCCTTAATTTTATCCCCTCAGTTGATGAAATTTGGTCAGTTGTTAAAAAACTTAAAACAAATAAATCACAAGGACCAGATGGTTTCCCAGCTAGTTTCTTTAAACTAAACTGGGAAACAGTAGGAGAACAAGTCATCTCTCCTGTTCAGTATTTCTTTTCATATGGTTGCCTTCATCCTGGTTTCAACAAAACTTTTTTGTTTCTTATCCCTAAAAGTAGACATCCTAAGGACCATAGTGGTTTTAGACCCATAGGGCTTTGTAATACTATCTACAAAATAATAACTAAGATTATAGCTAACAAAATTAAACCCCTTCTAAATAGCTTCATTTCTCCATTTCAAGCTGCATTTCTCTCTAAAAGGCAAAATTCTGATAATATAATCATTGCTCAAGAGATAATTCACTCCTTCAAGAAAAAGAAAGTGAAGCATGCTGGAATGGGAATCAAAATAGACATGTCCAAGGCTTTTGATAGAGTAGATTGGAATTTTATAATCAATGCCATGAAAGCCTTTGGCTTTGATTCTAAATTTTGCAACTTGATCCATCAATGCATTTCAACCTCTTCAATAGCAGTTTTGCTAAATGGTTGCCTTGGGGATTTTTTTTAAACCCACTAGAGGTATCAAACAAGGAGACCCTCTCTCTCCTTATCTTTTTATAATTTGTATGGAAATTTTTTCCAAGCTCCTTTTAACTGGTGAAGATGAGAAAATAATTCATGGAGTGAATATTACCCCAAAAAATAGCCTTATTTCTCATCATTTTTTTTGCAGATGATTGCCTTCTTTTCATTAGAGCTGACCTTAGGGAGAGTCATAGTATTCTTAATCTTATAGAATCCTTTAGCAAAGCTTCAAGACAATTGATAAACTTTGAAAAATATGGAGTTTTCTTTAGTAGGAAAGTGCAACCTAAGCATCAAAGAATGATCTGCAAATTACTTAAAATAAAGAAAATAGATCCAAAAGATACTTATCTAGGAACTCCTCTTTTTATAAGTAGAGCTAAAATTAAACTATTTGAATCAATAGTGGAAAAGATGGAACAAAGAATTCAAAGATGGATTGGAAAAACATTGGCACAAGCCAGTAAAATGGTTCTTAATAAAGCAACACTAGCCAGTATGTCTAGCTATCAAATGATCTGCTTTATTCTGCCTAAGAAAATCACTAAAAATATTGATGCCCTCCAAAGAGACTTTTGGTGGGGTAAAGAAACAAATTATAAAGGATATTATCCAATATCTTATTCTTGCCTTTGTAAACCTAGAAGTAAAGGAGGATTAGGATTTAGAAATGCTAGAAAATTCAACTTAGATATGATAGCTAAGCTTGCCTGGAGACTCTTAACTGAGCCTAGTTCTCTTTGGGTATCACAATTAAAACCTAGATATTTTAGAAATTCCTCTATTTTTAAAGCTAAAATACTAACCACTAGCTCTTGGATTTGGAAATGTATTAGTAAAGGCATTCTCTTAGTGGAACAAAATAGTATTTGGGAAATAGGGTATGAGAATAACACAAATATTTGGGATGATAACTAGATCCCAAACCTAGAAAACAACCTTAGTAACTTTAAAACATCTATTAACTCTCACTTAACGCTTGTGAAGGATTTAATTGATCCTTCCACTAAGAAGTGGAACTATTCCTTGATGATTGAAATGTTTTCTTTGTCCATTGTCAACAAAATTAATAATGTCAGATTAGCTAGAGGTAAATCAGATAGACTTAGATGGCTTCTTACAAAATCAGGGGTTTTTACTATTAAGTCAATGTATAATAAACTCACTGAAAAAACTAGAAGTCATTACAATCTAGGTCAGCCAGATTCATTTTGGAACTCTTTATGGAACTTAAATGTATCTCAAAGAATAAAAATCTTTTCATAGAAATGCTTACAGAATGCACTGTCAACAAATCTTAAGTTAGCAAAATTCATGGAAGACATTCATCCCAATTATCCTTTAAACTGTAATGCTGTAGAATCTATAGAACATTTGTTATTTTTTTGTCCTTTTGCCAAAGAGGTGTGGGCAGCTGAACTGTATCCAGTGAATTTCAGTTAAATAGTTCTATAACTTTCTTAAACATTTGTAAACACTGGTTAGGTAAACATAACACTATTATACTTGTGGAAATTGCTTTGAAAAAAGCATGGTTTATATGGAAGGAGAGATGTAATTTAGTTTTTGAGAACAAACAACAGAAAGTGTTCAATTAGGTACTGAAATTCAAAGATACTTAGAATTATGATATAAGGATAATCCCTTACTAAATGAAGTTAAAATAGGAAGAGATGAGAAGATTAACTGGAATCCCCTTAAGAGATCTCAGCTGAAATTAAATATTGATGCAGCCTGGATCTCTGCCAATTTTCCAGCAGATTTCTCTTTAATTCTTAGAAATGATGTAGAAATTCTTCAACAAGGAAGAGCAGGAGCATTCACAGCCTCTACCCTTGAAGAAGCGGAAGCCCTAGGACTGTTGCAAGGAGCTAAATGGGCGACAGAAATTGGTTTGTCCAACTTTACAATAGAAGGAGACTGTAAGAACCTTTTTGATTACCTTAATGGAAAATAATCTTTTCTAGAATGGAAGAACATAACCATCTCAGGTGAAGTTATCAATGAACTCAAGTCGTGTAATAACTTTTTGGGTTTTTACTTTATACCGAGAACAACTAAAAATGTAGCTGACTTAATGGCCAAAGAATCCAAAAACTTTAGTTCTCTTCTTAATTGGAGGAAGGAACCTCCAGAATATATTAGAGTAGCTTTAGAAGTAGATAAATCAAATATTCGGGTCGATCCCTCCGGCCCAACATTATATGGCTCTACTCACCAAGTTTTAAGGGTTACTAACTCCCCAACTTAGTCTTTTGAATGAATTTTAACTTACAATAAAAATAAAAATATTACAGATATGAGCTTCTGCTCGACCTTTCCATTTTATGCAATCTCTGTCGCAGATGAGTTACTCAGTTAAATCAGTTAGAGTTTCTTGACATCCCCTATCCTATGATAGGAGGTGAAAGGGTCTCTGATTCAATAAACATGCTTAGTGGCTCTAGAGTCCACCCACCAGTATCTCACATTGGCTATTAAAATAACTTTCGACATCATGCCACTGAACTCGTTCTAGTTTGTTTCAACTAAATTAGCATTAACTTTCTTCTGTTTATTAAGGTTTTTATGTTGTCTACAATTTACTACCGCATGGTCAGGAATTTTACAAACATAACAATTACCCTTAACTAAAGTAATGCTATATCCAGGTTTGCGAAACATATCTTTCTTATGAGGACTACGCTTAGAGTCGTGTTTGATGTTCTCTCCTTTGTCATCTTTGAAATACTTGTGTTCATCCACATGCACCTGTTAGCCATGTCCCTTTCCAGTTTCATGTCATAATCTTCATTTATACTCTGACTAGGGAGACGGTAATTTACCAATCACTTAAAACACCACATCTCATAAACCTTTGTTCCAAATCGGAAAATAAAATATGAGTTTTGAAGATAACATCTAGATCTACAAACTTCATTTGAATCACCATTTCAAAAAAACTCATGGTTACCCGATAAAAACTACTTTAGTTAACAACAAATTTCTGCTCGTCAGAATTTTTAAGAATCATTTCTCTGTTTTGTAAAATATCAAAAATATACTTTTACAACTCCAAAAATTCATTTTTTGTTTTTCACTCCATAATTAACATCTATGATTATTACAAACTCTAATGTCTTAAGATTGTTGGGTGAAATAATCAAAAACAATGAAAAGTCAAATAAATAAAAGTTATTGATACTTAGATCCTATGTAATGGAAGTGATAGATTTGACGAAACGAGTGAGCCCCGAGATCACCGCAATAATAACATGGTAAAACTTTGAAAAACAGAGTGTGTCACGTGTTCGACATGCTGTCCTTAAGACATTAGCGTCCGGCTACACCCAAAAGTGATGTTATAGTCCTCACGGGACCGATATCTCCAGGATAAAACACCCTACTACGCCTACTACTAGCATATGTAGTAGATGCTTAACTTGAGTTTGGCAACTCCGGAAAGAAAAAAAACCTTAAGGAAAATCGCGAACGTTTAAGAAAACAATATAAAATATTTTCCCTTGGAGGGTTTCTCTAAAATATAAAGAAACCCCTTTCCCATAGTTTTTACAAAAGTAGAGATTTTGTTTATATAATGTAATAATACAACTTAAGAATAGGAACTCCCCTGATGTGGGACTAATAAGATTTCCATTCACAAAAAAAACAAAAATTAATTTTATTTAGTTAAAAACCTTAAAAATAATAATTAATAAATATTATTTCTAATATACCTAACACTCCCCTACGATCTAAGCGGATTGTCAACGACATTGAGCTTAGAGCGGAGCGTACAAAAATGATCATTTGGTGTCAATTTGGTGAATATATCCGCAATTTGGTCCTTAGATGAACCAAAACGAACATCAAGATGTTCACTTTGGACTCTCTCACGAACAAAATAATAGTCAATCTCGATGTGTTTGGCACAACCATGAAACACCGGATTCATTGTAAGATAGGTGGCTCCATAATTGTCACACCAAAGAGTGGGAGGGAATTGAACAAAAACCCGAAGTTCTCGATAGAAGAGATTCAATTCACATTAATTCAGTGGTTGCAATATGCAAACCACGATACTCAGATTAAGTACTTAATGGTGAGACTGTACGTTGCTTACGGGAACTCCAAGAGATCACCCTCCCAATAAGCATCAATATATACCAAAAAACTAAGTTGCAGCTATTGTTCAGGACGAGAAAGAATGCCAAAGGTAGAAGTATTGTGCAAATAACGAAGTATAGGATTAACAAGAGACAAATGAGATTCTGTAGGTTTATGCATGAATTTCCATACCTTATTAACTGTAAAGGGAATGTCCAGCCTTGTCATAAATAGATACTGGAGACCTCCAACTAAACTTTTATACATAGTAACATCAGATAACAAAGGACTTTCAACTAGATGTATCTCAGTGGAGGTGCTAAAAAGAGTGGTGACTGATTTTTCCCATTGCTAGTTGGCACAAACAAGGAGTTTTTCAATGTAGCGGCATTGTGAAAGAAACAAACCATCAGAAACTTGAGTGACCTTTATTCCAAGAAAGTACGAAAGAGAGCCAAGATCCTTGAGAGCAAACTCATTGTAAAGAGTATTCATAAGTGATTGTAGACATGCCATAGAGGATCCCGTTAAAATTATATCATCCACATAAACCAAAAAAAAAAATATAATACCTTCAGTTAATCGTCAAATAAACAAAGAAGTATCATAAACAGAGATAACAAAACCAAGTTTCTGAAGAAACGAATTGATACGAGTATATCATGCACGAGGAGCATGTTTAAGACCATAAATAGATCGATACAATTTGCAAACATAATCCGGAAACCAAGGATCTGTATAGCCAAGAGGGTTGTTTCATGTAGAGTTCCTCCATAAGAATGTCATTAAGAAAAGCATTTTGAACATCAAGTTGACCAATATGCCAATGATAAGACAAGGCTAGTGTCAATATGATACGAAGAGTGCATGGATTAATTAATAATCAGACTAAAAGTCTCACCATATCAATGCCTTCTTGTTGATTAAAACCCTTTGCAACCAAATGATTTTTGCTACACTCAACGGTACTGTCAACTCATCATTTAACACGATAAACCCATTTGCAACCAATAACATTTTGGTTGGGAGGGGGTGAAAAAATATACCATGTCCCATTTTTCTATAGTATTCCAAATCCATAGGTGGACGCTATTTGGGATCATTCTTAGCCTGAGAATAACATGAAGGCTCAAACAAGTCGTCAGTAATTTTAGCATGTTTCGAAGCCATCAGAACCTTGTTTCTAAAAATGCCATCTTTTTCCTGTGTAACCATCGGATAATCATTAATGGTTGGTAGTATCCAAACGGAATGTACCAACTGTTCATTGGAAGAATTCACATTGGCATCTGGTGGCAACGTTATGGGATGCACTCTGTTGTAGTCTGTGGACGTTACAATTAGTTTTGGTCGGCTGGACTTAGTTGAAGCTGTGTCATTAGCATAGAAAGGTGTTAGAAGTTGTAGCTTCCTATTACTACTGAGTTTAACCCCGTGGGACGAGTATTGCTATAAAGTCAGAAGCTGTCGGGTGCTGCAGTGTTATTCCCTATGATGTCGTGTTGTTCGGTAGTGAAGGAAAGTGATGTTGTGATATCCTGTCAGAAAAATAGATACTTGAACCAGTTTGTAGATCATCAGGTGTTATGGCAGTCGCGGAAGAAGGTAGTGGATGTGATAAGTCTTGAACACAATGCTCACTAACAGAGGTAGTGATCTCATGTATTACTGCATTTGGAGTTCGTAGCTGAGACAATTCAAGTTGGTTTGACATAGTTGGGACTGTAGATCCCAAGTGAGACAAAACATTGGGAAATATATTGGAAGAATATGGTGAAGAAAATACCTGTAATGGAGACGGCGAAGGAGGTAGCTTGACGGGGGAAGCATCACACGAGAACTTGTCTTCAATAAAAATAACATCATGAGACTGATAAACTCTACCAGTGGGTGAAGACATTTATATCATTTATGATGAGCATAATATCCTAAGAAGACATGAGGCGGTGAACGTGAATCTAATTTTGTACGACCGTATATGATCGAAGACGAGGAAGTCAAATACAGCGAAATGTGCGCAAAGATAAATAATCAAGAACACGATTAAATAGCAATTCATAAGGGTATCTTGAACCAGTTGGAACCGAGGATAATCTGTTCATAAGAAATGTAGCCATAAAAAAAAGCATCATTATATCATAATGATAACGGAACAGACGCTAAAGAGAGTAATGTTAGGCCACTTTCGATAACATGACGATGTTTCCGTTCAACTAAGCCATTTTGAGTAGAAGTATAGGGACATGAAAAGTGATGATGAGTACCATTAGCTTGTAAATTTTTAGTAAACTTACGTTATTCACCACCATTATCGAACTGAAAATCCTTGATTTTGGTATTGAAGAGATTCTCAACATGCTTAGAGAATGTAATAAAAATATTTAGCGCATAAGATTTAACATGCATAGGAAATATACATGTAAATCGACTAAAAGCATCAACAAACATGATATATTAATGATAACCTTCATTTGAAAAAATATGAGTAGGTCCCCAAATATCTGACACAGTCAAATCTAAAAGATGGTCATAAACCATAGTACTCGACTTAAAAGGTAATTTATGACTCTTATTCTCTAAACATGAGGAGAAAAACGAAAATCTAGAATTCAATGACGACGGACAATACTTTGAACTGTACGAAGTATTGGATCACCTAAACGTTGATGTATGTTTTGGATAAAAGCATGTTCACCAATAATAGCTTTAGGAGTGACATGCTGAAGAGTATATGAACCATCACGGAGCTGTCCATGGAGTGTATGTCGATCCTTAACAAGGCAAAAATCATCACAAAATTCATTGTCACGGAAAAATTGAGAAATTGATATACGATTGCGAGGCAAGTGTGGAACATGGAGAACATTAGAAAATACAAACTTACAGTTGGGAGTTTGAAAAACAAATATTACCAGTATGGAATATAAAGAGATTTGCACCACTAGAAGTTTAACATGATCAGGACAAGTATATTCACAATGAGTCTGAAGATTACCCAACTTATGTGATTTGTTGCACCACTGTCAGGAAGCCAATCATAGATATTAATAGGATTATAAATAGCGGTATATGCAGCACAAGGTACAGACGATGAAGAATAACTTTTACTTCCTTTTTGGGACCATTCTTTGGTTATGGAAGTTGCGGGGGATAATAGTTCTCGTCGTAACGCTTCCAACAATTTTTAGCATCATGATTGGGTTGTAGAAAAATCTGGCAGATGGTATCCAGGGTGCCATTCTTTGTGATAGGTGCATCAAGGGTGCTACACACAATATTTTCTTGAAGAGGAGTTGTAAGCAATTTATTTTGAGCATTAACATGAAGATCGTAAGATAGGAGCATGGATTTAAACTGATCACTGGTAATTAGACTCAGAGTTGTAATCAGAGAACTAACAATGCTTTTGTATGTCGAATCTAAACATTTGAGAACATGATGACGAAATTCAGCATTAGAAATTTCATGACCACTAACAGCAAGATAATCGACGATGTTATCGGCAGATTGAATGTAGTCAGTCATAGATAAACTTCCCTTTGAGACAATTTGCAGAGAAAACTTCAAGTGAATAAAGTAGCATCAGTTTTAGATGCATAAGCTTCTGTAAGTTTTGTCCACACCTTTGAAAATGTTTGACATGATTTCACCTTTGCCGAAATTGATGATGTGATTGAAGATAAAATACATCTAAGTAATAGCTTTTCAGTGCAGTTCCAAGTGAGAAAATTAGGGTTTGGAGAACCATCCTTGTTTATAATCGGTGGACAAGTTCTGGAATAATTAATAAAACCCTCAAGATCATAACCTTGTAATTATGGTAAAAATTGAGCATTCCAAAGAAGAAAATTGTGACATGTGAGATTTTCTGAAATAGATCCATTAAGTCTAGAAAAAGGGACATTTGTCCATGAAGAAGAAGAAGACTCGAAAGATGATTCGTTACTACCATCAGAGGATTCAGATAAAATTGTCATTGCGATGTAAAAATAAAATAGAATAAAAAAGATTGATGGAAAAAAAAAACCTTGGAAACCAAGGCAATACCAAATTGAGACTTGAGTTTAAGCGTTCCCAATGGAAGAGAAACACAAAGTAAAAGATGTATATTTAATATCATAAAGATTACAAAATATATACAAAGATATACAAAAATATTGCTTGTACAACAAACATCTAACAATGGAAAGTGTACAACCGTGACTTATTAAGTCACGCATGTCATATATCTAACACCTATATTAGATGCTTTAACTTTAACAAGGTGGACCAATGCCCTAAAATTCACCAGATTCACTCGAAGTCGAAACCTATATCTGCCTTAGCAAG
Source organism: Papaver bracteatum (assembly GCA_023529315.1). Taxonomy (NCBI): domain Eukaryota; kingdom Viridiplantae; phylum Streptophyta; class Magnoliopsida; order Ranunculales; family Papaveraceae; genus Papaver; species Papaver bracteatum. Next base: position 4,059,735 of record JAJJWX010002605.1, on the reverse strand, counting down.
GAATAATTTTATTTTATGGAGCAAGGACAAGCATCCATTTCTAACAATAATTACTGCAATAGAGAACCTGAGATCCTAAGGGAGTACTAGGAACTCCCACTACTGACTCTGACGGATAAGGTTCCTTTAATATTTTCCAATTCAAGTTATTTGTTTATAAATCTTTTTTTGTGTTTTTTGTTATTGGAAACGTCTTATTCTGTAGTTCTCATAGTAATTTTGTTTTTTTCAATTTTGATGATGCACAAGAGGTGTTTGATATTTGTTCAATGTCAGTAATGCTTTCTGTCTCCTCCATTTTAAATTTTGTTTTGAATTTCATTAAAACAGAACTTGAGCATAACATTTTGTTCAGTGAACTAGGTATTCGATAACTATACACAAGAGTTCATAAATTTTCATCGGTGAACAAAAGCAACTATAAAGGGTAGGCTGATGTGATTTCAATAATGTTGTAGTAAATAAGATTCGAACTCTAAGAATTGTGAAGATTAAATTTAAAGACTTAATAAAAATATATATATATAGAAAAAACGAGAGTTACTTGGACTAGGATTCCACCGAATTCACATCATAAGGCTCAATTATTTTTTCTTCAGCAATTATCGCTCAATAAATAAAATAGCATCTACTCTTATGTTTGCCAAGGTAGATTCTCAAAATATTAGTTATAAATCGTAAGCATGGGACATCAAAACATTTGAGCAAGCATGACCCATCAAATAAAATAATAACTAATTAATTCAAATCATAAATCAATTTAAAATAAGTGCAAAAGTCATAAAAAGAATAAAATAAATTTACCCATGTATGAAATTTGGATTCCTCCGCCGACCCAGTGTCTGGGTTTCACTCCTCATAATGAAAACACGCTCAAAAATATAATTCATAGCTCAAATAGTGTTTATTCAAGAAAACTAATAAAACAGAGGTTCGCGACGCTTTATCGGCGTCACAGAATCCACTGTTACAAGTACACTTCTGAAAAATTGTTGCAAAGCAGTTGTTACAATATATGATATAAGAATAGTGCGGCTATCACTATTGATATGACACTGCGAAGACTATTGTAAAACCACGAAAATACCACGGTTTATTAACGACAGTCTTTGACAGCACTTTGTTCTTCATGTTCTTCATGTTCTTCCCAATTGCAGTAGCAGAAAAGTCTCTGCAATTATCGATTCTTCACTTTGTACTCGCCCCAATCACTTTATAACCCCCGCTGACTCCAAAGGACCTTATTTATACACGGAAGCACCTCGAATCTTCAAAATCTTATTGTAATCAATTCATTATTCTTCTTGGGAAGTGTTTATAGGTAAAAAATAGTTTCTGCTGATTTTGGTAATTGGGGGTGTGAAGGTGAGAAACTGTTTAAACCCTAAACAATGTACTGTAAGGGAGTACTTTAGATTCGATAGAAAAATCTGTACAAGTCCGGCCTAAACCATGAAATGCCCGTTCCAGACTTGCTTCGGTCACAAAAAGGAGGAGAATGGGTTGGTTTTGGGGAGGGAAGCAAGGAGAGTGGTGAGACCAGAATAGTTGATTCTGGAAGAGCAGTTGGGTTTCTACGACTTGTTATTAGAAAGGTAAGTGAGCTCACGAGGAGAGCTAGCAAGTAAGTATTTCTGAGTGTTGTCTTGTCCGAATGAACTCGTTATTCAAATGGAAATAAGTAAGACCTATTTATAAAAGTCGAGGTAGAAACGTACCCTGGTCTCATTAAGGAGTGGGTAAGTAAATGTGAGGAGGTGATAACCGTATGGATGGACTTGATGTCCCATAAAGTGGTTAACGCATGAAATTAGTTTTCATGAAACTGTTAACGTTATGGAATTGATGTTCCATAAAGTTTGTTATCTCACGGCTTTATGTCCCATGAACGTTTCCCACATAACTCCCGTATTTACTAGGCGCCTTACCCTTATGACACTTCCTTATGAGGGACGTAGTGTACACCGCACGTTGTAGACCACCAAACCAATACCCAAAGAGAATCCCCTTGTTTGTGTTGATGTCTCGAATGTTTTGGAAAACATGTAAAACGTTTTTGTGGCTTGGCAAGTCGAGCTTGGGGAACTTGCTAGCCAGGTGACCTTCGACGGTCGAGATGTTGCATCTTGAGAGGAGGGGAAACTGTTGATCGTTGCACACCTTCGTTTTAGTAGCCCCGTAGTGAGGTCTAACAGGGTGGCATGGCTAGGGTGTGTTTATACTTGGCATGAGGAGCTGATGAGTGCCAAATATTGCATATTCATACACCTTTTTATTGGCACTTAACTCATCTTTCGCGCTTTATTTTCATATTTTATCCCAAATTCTGTATATTTACTGTTTTCAAGAATAAATATTTGTACTAATTAATTTTGTGTTTTTAGGTAGAAAATAAAGCTTGGATGAATTGAGAAGCCAAAAGAACAGAAAGTTGGAGGCTAGCGTCTTTGGAAGAGTTGCAACCCGCTTGCACATCAGTGGCAACCTGCTTACAAATACATGGGATTAAACTACCCATGATCCAAGACCCAAGACCCAAGCCCGTATCCATCTTGAGCCATAGGATTTTATATAACCAATTTGCATCCAACGGCATCGCCAATCATTGCATCAACTCTCACTGCTCCCGTCTCACTCCCTAGCAGCCTATCTTATCCTCTCAAATCACACAAAAGACCCAACAAATCCGTTTTCCTTGTCCCCAAAAGAGCCACCTCTCCTTCAATCACTCGATCAATTAAGGAGAAGATTGAAGTTTTGAATTGGTGTCTCTCTCTCATTTTCGAATCCAAGGAAGGTTGTGTATAAATAGAGGGTGTTGTTGTGTTGAAGATCCATCCAAGAATAGCTTGCTCATACTAGTTTCTTAATTTCAGTTGTATAATGTTATTCATGTTCTAGTTTCATTTGCTAGGGTTTAGATGAAGCCATAACTTATTGTTATGTATTCATATCTTGTATATTGTTCCTGAAAGTTTAGAATTGTTTTAAAGATATAATTTAATCCAAGTTTGTCAACATCTTGCTCTCACAATGTATGCCATGTATCCATTGTAGTTAGAATATCTCTATGTTGATTATGCTGCAACTCATGCTTAACCAAATATTGATCCTCAGATTAGTTGTGTTTTAATTAGACAGTTAATGCTTTGGAGAAATACTTTCGTTGTGATTAAATTATCCATTGAAGAAACACCTTAGATACACTAGACTTGAATCTACTTTGTAAGGACAAGAATAATATTACAAGTTGAATGCATATCATAGGTTAGTGGTGGATTTGAATACCCTAGTATCCATATTCTCGGTTTTACACCTTGAGTTAATTGCATATTTTAATTCAAATTACTTTCTGTTTAAGTCTTTGCCAATATCTCGTCGTATCGACAAAATCAAACCCCCTTTGGTTACCCTCTGAATCAGTTCTTAGTAAGGATTTAGAATCAACTTCTACACTCTCCAAGTCTCTGTGGTTCGACCTGTGCTTGCCCTGTGTTGCTTGTCGACATTGTGCACTTGCAGTATACATAGTTGTAGGTATATTTATAAGCATATCAAGTTTTTGGCGCCGTTGCCGGGGATTCGGTAGCGGTGTAGTTCAAGTTTCTATCTCCTGTCACTGTTCATAAATCACTGCACAAAAGTCAATTTTACAATTAATATTGATATTCTTTGATTTTGCTTTAAAACTTCGAAGCCCTAACTACCTCTTTTGAGCTCAACAGGTGCCTGAGTAGCTTTTAAGGCGAAGGAAAGGAAGCGAAAGAAGATTTTATTTAAAAAAAAAAGAGTTTATTTTATTTATTTATTTTTAGTTTGTATTAGGATTCCTCTACTCTTGTAATTTTTTTCTTTTGCACTTTATTTTTTTTGGACTTTGGACTTGGACATTCTTTTATTATTTTTAAAACCCTACGGAAGGGTAATATTAAATATCAAACTGTTTGCAGAGAAGGACGGTGATTACAATATCACCTCGGCCCCTCGGGTTCGTTCATGACATAGGAGTCGTGGCCCGAGTCGACAACAACGGTTCATCCCACGTCTGGTACGGGAGGTAAGCTTGTCGAAACACTCGCGAACCCCCTGTTAGCAAGTTACTGTATTCCTTCGTTTACATACATGTTGAGGATTTGAATACGGTTGCTTTAATTTCCTAGTAAAGGGCAAGGACTGGCCATACAAGATAAGGGATTCGGATTTCATCACCGTTCTCTTCTTGCCCGCCTTAGGAAAACGATACCTAACGCAACCTAAGCTTTAAAATTTGGAATAAAACGAGACCTATAGGGTAATGAGCTTAGTAGGAAAGTCATTCGAAAAATATTGGTTACTCTTTAAGCATACTTCGAAGTTCATGATGGTTTCTGTGAATTGAATGTGTGACTGCGCCGCCTTGTATTGCGGTGAGTCCTTGGGTATCAAAGATCTAGCAGCTTCCCTCACCTTTATTCAATTTACTTAAACTCGGATTGATTCCAGAGGGGTTTGCTCAGATTGTAATGAATTCCCTTTTGAAGGATTAGAAGCTGGTCTAGAAAACAATCTAAGTGGAGCCATCATGCTTTTTGTTTGCTAGAAATCAGTAGGTTTACTATGGTGGAGTCAGCCTTATTTGTGATTGCATAGAACTTCCCTTCCTGATGAGTGGGTAACATGCTTAATATGCTAGCTAGGATATGATTGTGTCTTTTAGAGACCAAACAAACCGACTAGTTAGAATCAGTCAAGAAGAGTTAGTTGAAATACATAGTTCTGAGGAAGACAGTCCCGAACAATCCGAGACAATGGGAGATGCAGTTATCCCACCCCGTACTCTCAAGGACCACATGTACCCAACAAAGGTAAGCCAGCCATCATGCATTGTTTTACCAGCTGCTACTGGTCAGTTTGAACTAAAATCAAGCACCATGCAGATGTTGCCTAAATTTAGAGGGATTGATGCTGAAAATCCCTATCATCATGTCAGAGACTTTGAAGAAATTTGTGGGACTCTGCGTTTCAACCAAATGCCAGAAGAGTCCCTCAAATTGAGACTATTTCCTTTATCTTTACAAGAAAAGGCCAAGTCTTGGCTGTATGCTCAACAGCCACAGTCATTTCATACATGGGATGCTCTTACGAAAGAGTTCCTCAAAAAGTTCTTCCCGAACCATAAGACTGCGAAAATTCGTCAAAGTCTGAATAGTTTTGTGCAATTAGAGGAGGAAACTTTGGCAAAATATTTGGAGAGATTCAATGAATTATTGCTCCAATGTCCTCACCATGGTTTTTAAAAATGGAGACTTGTGCAAATTTTGTATGAAGGCTTAGATGTTAAGAGCCGAACTACAGTTGAGTCCATGTGCAATGGGCTATTTATTGACAAAACTGCTGATGAGTCTTGGACTTTCTTAATTGAAGTCGCTGAAAAGACTCAGCAGTGGGAATCCACCCGTGAACCAAAAAGGACTACCCATGCATCTAATGTTCATAGAATTGACTCTGACTTCGAAGGGAGTGCAAAGATGGCATCCTTGGACAGGAGAATAGAAAAGCTAGAGCTAGAGAAGAATGGAAAAACTAATATCCCTACTCTCCGTAGTCAAATTGAAATGGCCACTTGTGTCGCATGCCATAGTTCGGACCATCTAGTGGATACTTGTCCAGACCTCCATGCATTTCAAGAATCCAAAACCGAGCAAGCCAATGTTTTGTACCAAAGACAAGTGAACAACCCATATTCTCAGACCTATAACCCAGGGTGGAGAAATCACCCTAACTTTTCATGGTCTAAGGGGCATGTACAAGGGGGAACAACAAATAATAACCAAGGATACTCATATCCTAGAAACCCCCAAGTGCAACCGCACACTCAGTACCCTGCAGAGAAAAAGCCTAGCTTCGAAGAAAGTTTCGGTTTGCTGGCCCAAAATTTGGTACAACTTCAAAAGACAACCGACCAACATTTCGCAAGTTTAGAGCTTAAAATGGGCCAAATTTGTGATACTTTGAATGAGAGAGAGAAAGGAAAACTTCCCAGCCAGCCCATACAAAATCCAAAGAATGTATTTCAGGCAAATACTTCAACTTGCAATGAAACTTCACATAGCCCTGTGAATGCTGTCACCACTCTTCGTAGTGGTAAGGTTGTTGAGAACAATGTAGGTATACCACAGTCGAGTGAGTCTAAATCGGACTCACCAGTGCATACAACTCCACAGAAAACACCTATTGTAGAAAACAAATCTGAGCAAGATAAGAATTCTACTAATGTCAATGTTCCTACACCATCTTCTAGGACTGTTTCTCCATTCCCACAAAGATTGGTGCAGCAAAAAAAGAGTATCTAATATAACGAGATTTTGGAAATGTTCAAACGAGTTAACATCAACATCCCATTTCTTGATGCAATCAAGCAAGTCCCTTCTTATGCTAAATTCCTTAAGAATCTGTGCACACAAAAGCGAAAGCTTCATGTGCATAAGCGTGCTTTTCTCACTGAGCAGGTGAGTGCAATCATTCAAAGTAACATACCACCTAAGTTTAAAGACCCATGTAGTCCAACTATCACCTGCAAAATATGTGACCAGACGGTTAAGAAAGCGTTGCTAGACTTAGGGGCAAGTGTGAATTTACTACCATATTCGGTATATGTGCAGTTAGGTCTTGGAGAGTTGAAGGCAACACCTATAACTCTGCAATTGGCGGACAGATCCGTCAAAGTGCCACGTGGTATGGTAGAAGATGTTTTGATTAAGGTTGATAAGTTTTATTTTCCTGTGGACTTCATCGTTTTAGATACTCAACCTGTTCAAAACCCTGACAGTCACATTCCTGTCATTTTGGGACGTCCTTTCTTAGCGACGTCCAATGCAATCATTAACTGCCGTAATGGAGTGCTGAAGTTGTCATTTGGTAATATGACTGTGGATTTGAATGTTTTCAATACTAGCCAACAACATTTAGATCTTGATGATGATAATGATGTGCATGAAATCAACATGATTGAAAGTTTGATTCAGGATTCATTGTCTAGTAGCATGTCTGTTGACCCTTTGCATGCTTGTTTGAATAATTTTAACCTGGATCTGTTTGATGATGAATACATAAGTGAAGTGAATACTTTTCTTGAATCCACACCTCTCATGGACACGTCTAAGTGGAAATCTAGAGTGGAATCACTTCCACTCTTGGAATCCAAGTTTGTTCCCTCTCTTGTTGAGCCACCAAAGCTCGAACTGAAACCATTGCCTGATACTCTTAAATATGTATTTTTGGGACCTTCTAATACTTTTCCTGTCATCATTTCATCCGCCTTAGATACAAAACAGGAAATTAAACTTTTAGAAGTACTTAAGGAGCATAAGGAAGCCCTATGTTGGTCCATCTCGGATCTTAAAGGCATAAGTCCCACTGATTGCATGCATCATATAAAGCTTGAGTACAATGCTAAACCATCTAGGATGATGCAAAGGAGACTCAATACTAACATGAAAGAGGTTGTTAAGAGTGAGATTATAAAGCTTCTTGATGCGGGTAGCATATACCCAATCTCAGATAGCAAATGGGTTAGCCCCATTCAGGTTGTGCCGAAAAAGTCAGGAGTTACTGTAGTTCAAAACGATAAAGATGAGTTAATACCTAATCGAGTAACCACAGGGTGGCGAGTTTGCATTGATTATAGGAAGTTGAATGCAGTTACAAAGAAATATCACTTCCCTCTTCCATTCATAGATCAAATGCTTGAACGATTATCTGGGAGTAGATTCTATTGTTTCTTGGATGGTTTTTCTGGTTACAACCAGATTCATATTTCACCCAAAGATCAGGAAAAGACTACATTTACATGTCCTTTTGGAACGTTTGCCTATCGCCATATGCCCTTTGGGTTGTGTAATGCACCCGCCACATTTCAGCGATGTATGATGAGCATTGTTTCTGATATGATAGATAACTTCCTTGAGATCTTTATGGATGATTTCTCTGTGTTTGGATCATCTTTTGATGAATGTTTGAACCATCTCACTCGCGTGCTGATTAGATGTAAATAAAAAGATTTGGTGTTGAATTGGGAGAAATGTCATTTTATGGTGAACTCAGGCATAGTTCTAGGACACGTCATCTCTGAAAAAGGCATTGAAGTGGACAAAGCTAAAGTTGACCTCATTCAACACTTGCCGCAACCTCGCTATGTGAGGGAGATTAGATCATTTCTAGGCCATGCTAGTTTCTACCGTAGATTCATTAAATATTTCAGTAAGTTCTCAAGGCCACTGTGTAATCTACTCAGTAAAGATGTTGCATTTGTGTTTGATGATGCTTGTGTGCATGCTTGGGAGGAGCTCAAAACTCTTCTAACTTCATCCCCTATAGTCCGACCTCCTGATTGGAAATTGCCATTTGAAATTATGTGTGACGCATCTGATTTTTCTGTTAGAGCTGTCTTAGGTCAGCGAGTTGACAAACACCCATATGTGATCTACTATGCTAGTAAGACACTGAATGAGGCTCAAATGAATTATTCAACAACCGAAAAAGAGCTGCTAGCTGTTGTGTTTGCATTAGATAAGTTTAGATCTTATTTGATAGGATCTAAAATCATCATATATACTGACCATGCCGCATTAAGATATCTTTTATCTAAAAAAGATGCTAAGGATCGTCTAATTCGATGGATACTCTTGTTACAAGAGTTTCACCTCGAAATTCGAGATAAAAAAGGGTCAGAGAATGTTGTTGCCGATCACTTATCTAGATTGAATGTCGAATCTGTAGATGAATCAATGATTATTAGAGAATCTTTCCTAGATGAACAACTAATGCTAGTTTCTGAAATGCCATGGTTTGCCAATATCGTGAACTACCTTGATACAGGTAGAATGCCGTTACATTGGTCCAAACAAGATCGGTCTAAATTCTTGGCCGAAGTTAAACATTTCCTTTGGGATGACCCATATCTATTTAAGTACTGCCAAGACCAAATCATTAGGAAATGTGTCCCCAATTCCGAACAAAGGGATGTCATCTCTTTTTGTCATGATCAAGCATGTGGAGGACATTTTAGCGCAAAGAAAACTGCTGCAAAGATCTTGCAAAGTGGTTTTTACTGGCCAACATTGTTTAAGGATAGCCATGCCTTCTGTGTTTCTTGTGACCGGTGCCAGAAATTGGGAAGTATATCAAAACGAAACATGATGCCCCTACAACCCATTTTGATTGTTGAGCTATTTGATGTATGGGGTATTGATTTCATGGGTCCATTTCCTAACTCTGAGGGAAAGTTGTACATTCTTGTTGCTGTTGATTATGTTTCTAAGTGGGTAGAAGCAATTGCAACCAAAACTAATGACCACAAGGTGGTACTTTCGTTCTTAAAGGAAAACATATTTTCTCGTTTTGGCACCCCTAGAGCTATAATCAGTGACGGTGGTTCACATTTCTGCAATAGGCATTTTGAGTCATTAGTTCGCAAGTATGGCATAACTCATAAAGTCGCAACCCCATATCATCCACAGACCAGTGTCCAGGTAGAGGTTTCAAATAGGGAGATTAAGCACATTCTAGAAAAGACGGTTAACCCGTCTAGAAAAGATTGGTCTTTAAGATTGAATGATGCTTTATGGGCTTATATAACAGCATATAAAACCCCTATTGGCATGTCCCCTTACCGACTTGTGTATGGGAAGCCTTGCCATTTACCTGTTGAACTTGAACATCGTGCATATTGGGCTATTAAAAAGCTTAACTTTTCTCTTGATAAGGCGGGTACACAACGGAAACTCCAACTCAATGAGTTGGAAGAGCTGAGAAATGATGCTTATGACAGTTCAAAGTTGTACAAATATATAATGAAGGTGTTCCATGACAAGCGCATTTTGCGCAAGTCATTCACTCCAGGCCAGAAATTTTTATTGTACAACTCACGTTTGCACCTTTTTCCAGGTAAATTATGTTCTAAATGGACAGGCCCATTCTTGGTGCGCACAATTTTCCCCCATGGGGCTGTAGAACTAGAAGATGTAGAAACCAATAATGTCTTCAAGGTCAATGGGCAGAGACTGAAGCCGTTCCTTGAACCAATCCCACCTGAAATTGAAACAACTGATCTTGATGATCCGATCTATGTGGACTGAAAAATTCACCCTATGTACATACCACAGGTTTAGAATTTCATTATATCTCCTTGTTTTCTTTTGATTTCAGTTTGCTAGATTAGATTTTGTTGTATATAATCTTTGTTATCGAGATATCTTCCCTGCTGGTTGCTTTGGGACATACTCTACTGTCTCTGGTGTGGCATCTGGTAATCTCTTTCCGTTGAATCTGTTTTATTCTCATGGTTTGTTGTTGTTTCCGTTATCTCTTGAAACATTGAGGACAATGTTATATTTAGGTTTGGGGGAGTATTTGCATATAGAGTTGTTAGTCTTTTGCATTTTATCTTTTAACAAAAAAAAAAAAAAATTGAAAAAAAAATATTTTGCAAATATTTGCATAAAACCTCCAATTCTCAGAGATCTTAGAGTCACTAGCATGCTTTTAGCTATGATTACATAGAGAGTCTGACCGAAATACCTAAACTTAGAATTGCTGGAGAACACAATCAGGTTTCTTAGTTGTTAGAGCGTTAAAATTGGATCTAACCATACCAGAGGGCGAATTAGGTGCTGAAAAGATTTTTGGTAGTATAGTTGAGTGGAGACTACCTATTTTTATCAAGTGAGACATCAACTTTCAGTTTTGTGACCATCTAAAGATCTTTCAGAGTATCTATGTCACCGTACAGGAATGTTTGTAGTTAGCACCACTCTCTCTCTCTCGACAACAATAATCAGATACATAGAAACACATCAACAACAATGATCAAAGCAACATCATAAGTTTCTGAAGAAAGATGAAATAGTCCAAAGTTTATAATCAACAACAACAACAACAACAACAAAAAAAAAATCAGACGATGAATCAAAGAAGAAGAAATAAAGAACTAATAAAGAAAGGGGATGATTTAAATCCAGATCGAAATCTGACTTCAACTTTGAAAGCCGGATCTATTACTGGATGTATTTTGAAGCTTCTTATGTAACGATCTTACATCTTTCCCTAACTCACCAGATTTTCATCTTCAGAGAACAATTTATTCTTCTGATCAACTTGGATATTGCAGACTCCGCCAATAAATAATCACTACAGAAATGAACCAAATAAGAAGGAAGTAGAAAAACATGATTGAGTGGATAAAAAAATCGAAGTTCGAATCAAGATCTAATGAAGGTTAGAAGCAAATAGTAAATATGCAGAGAAGAGATGAAGAAGAAGATGGCAGTCGAATAAGAAGAAGCGAAGTATTTAAAGGAAAAATAAAAAAATTAGGTCTCCATCGAGCAACATTTTCGGGCATCAGAAAGGAAACCCGACCCATTGCAATTTTATCCGACCCGTGGCTCGAGTATATATATATAAAAAAAAATGGTTAGAAATTGTCAAGGTTATACGAAATTCCGAAGTTCATCATCAACAATTGAAGGCCAAAGACGAAGACGTTTCTATGGATGCTGAGAGAGTGGTGTTGTTTGCCCATCAGGTAAGTGAAGGTAAGTGAGTACTCTGATCCTCCCATAATTGATCATCAGAAAAGATTCTTTTTGCCCACAGTGGTGTGGGGTCTCCAGAAATTATTTCGGAAGGTTTCCTTCCCACCATTCAACATGTGCAGGATTTCACTCTTTATTCCTGCCTGCACACATGAGAGAGACTAGAAAAGCGGTCTTTTTGAGTGCAATTATCATAAAACCCTGTTGGTAAGGCAGAAGGCGAAACTTGTAATCAATCTCGAACCCAAAATCTTTCATATGGTATGGTTATTTCTCGCTCAACTTTTAAGGATGAGATTTCGTTCTTCGGTAATTCTAACTTTTAGTTACTAGCATGCAGAAACTCTATGTCCTCATAGCTCCTTGGATGCTTAGGACTCTATTATGCTCTGAAATTGGAGAAGGTTTTGTGGGTACATCTCTAGTAGGCCCTCACGAGACTACAACTCGTCCAACTAGGGACACCTAGGGGTTTAAAGGCTTAGTGCATACGCTAAATGCATTCGAGAGACCAACGTCAGTGGTATAGTTAGGATTTCTTAATTTCTGTTTCACTTGAGGACAAGTAAAATTCAGGTTTGGGGGTATTTGATGAGTGCCAAATATTGCATATTCATACACCTTTTTATTGGCACTTAACTCATCTTTCGCGCTTTATTTTCATATTTTATCCCAAATTCTGTATATTTACTGTTTTCAAGAATAAATATTTGTACTAATTAATTTTGTGTTTTTAGGTAGTAAATAAAGCTTGGATAAATTGAGAAGCCAAAAGAACAAAAAGTTGGAGGCTAGCGTCTTTGGAAGAGTTGCAAACCGCTTGCACATCAGTGGCAACCTGCTTACTAATACATGGGATTAAACTACCCATGATCTAAGACCCAAGACCCAAGCCCGACTCCATCTTGAGCCATCAGATTTGATATAATCAATGTGCATCCAACGACATCGCCAATCATTGCATGAACTCTCGCTACTCCCGTCTCACTCCCTAGCAGCCTATCTTATCCTCCCAAATCACACAAAAGACCCAACAAATCCGTTTTCCTTGTCCCCAAAAGAGCCACCTCTCCTTCAATCACTCAATCAATTAAGGAGAAGATTGAAGTTTTGAATTGGTGTCTCTCTCTCATTTTCGAATCCAAGGAAGGTTGCGTATAAATATAGGGTGTTGTTGTGTTGAAGAGCCATCCAAGAATAGCTTGCTCATACTAGTTTCTTAATTTCAGTTGTATAATGTTATTCATGTTCTAGTTTCATTTGCTAGGGTTTAGATGAAGCCATAACTTATTGTTATGTATTCATATCTTGTATATTGTTCCTGAAAGTTTAGAATTATTTTAAAGATATAATTTAATCCAAGTCTGTCAACATCTTGCTCTCACAATGTATGCCATGTATCCATTGTAGTTAGAATATCTCTATGTTGATTATGTTGCAACTCATGCTTAACCAAATATTGATCCTCAGATTAGTTGTGTTTTAATTAGACAGTTAATGCTTTGGAGAAATACTTTCGTTGTGATTAAATTATCCATTGGAGAAACACCTTAGATACGCGGTAGACTTGAATCTGCTGTAAGGACAAGAATAATATTACAAGTTGAATGAATATCATAGGTTAGTGGTGGATTTGAATACCCTAGTATCCATATTCTCAGTATTTACACCTTGAGTTAATTGCATATTTTAATTCAAATTACTTTCTGTTTAAGTCTTTGCCAATATCTCGTCGTATCGACAAAATCAAACCCCTTTTGGTTACCCTCTGAATCAGTTCTTAGTAAGGATTTAGAATCAACTTCTACACTCTCCAAGTCTCTGTGGTTCGACCTGTGCTTGCCCTGTATTGCTTGTCGACATTGTGCACTTGCAGTATACATAGTTGTAGGTATCTTTATAAGCCTATCAGGAGCCAAGGGTTTTCCATGGGCGTATGGCATGGCTAGGGCCAAGGCGAGGGCGCTTGGCTTGGCATGTCATGACTAGCATGACTAGGGCCAAGGCAAAGTGTGTTTGGAATGGCGCGGCTAACTTGGCTAGGTTAGGTTTGGATTGGCATGTGGGGCCAAGGGGTTTCCATAGGCGCATGGCGTGATTAGGGCCAAAGGTAAGGGCGCTTGGTTAGTCATGGCGTGACTAGCACGGCTAGGGCGGTGCGGCTAGCTTGGCTAGGCTTGGTTTGGCTTGGCGTGTGGGGCCAAGGGGTAGACACAGGCGCATGGCGTGACTAGCCTAGACTAGGCGCGCGACCAAGCTAGGGTTTCGGGTCTAAGGTCATGAGGGGACTTTAGACGACCAGAATTTTCTCGCGGGATTGAAGGGCAACCGTTGATTGTTGTCTTCCTTCACTTTGGTAGTCGCATGAGGAAGGCCAGCATAGTGGCGCGGCATGAGGGGCCATGTAAAGACATGTTTGCAATGGCGCGTCTATCTTGGCTAGGTAAGTGACCAAGCTAGGGTTTTGGGCCTAAAGTCGTGAGAGGACTTTAGATGACCAGGATTTGCTCCTGGGATTGAAGGGCAACCGTTGATTGTTGTCTGCCTTAACTTTGGTAGTCGCATGAGGAAGGCCAGCATGGTGGCGCGGCATGAGGGGCCATCGAAAGACATGTTTGGCATGGCACGGCTAGCTTGGCTAGGTACGTGACCAAGTTAGGGTTTTGGGCCTAAAGTCGTGAGGGGACTTTAGACGGCCAGGATTTTCTCCTGGAATTGAAGGGAAACTGTTGATGGTCGTCTGGCTTCACTTTGGTAGCCGCATGAGGAAGGCCAGCATGGTGGCGCGGTATGAGGGGCCATGGAAAGACATGTTTGGCATGTGGCGGCTAGCTTGGCTAGGTACGTGACCAAGCTAGGGTTTTGGGCCTAAAGTCGTAAGGGGACTTTAGACGGCCAGGATTTTCCCATGGAATTGAAGGGAAACCGTTGATGGGCGCCTGGCTTCACTTTGGTAGCCGCATGGGGAACGCCAGCATGGTTGAGCGGCATGAGGGGCCATGACAAGAAATGTTTGGCATGGCGCGGCTAACTTGGCTAGGTACATGACCAAGCTAGGGTTTTGGGCATAAAGTCATGAGGGGACTTTAGACGGCAAGGATTTGCTCATGGTATTGAAGGGAACCCGTTGATGGTCGTCAGGCTTCACTTTGGTAGCCGCATGGGGAAGGCCAGCATGGTGGGGCAGCATGAGGGGCCATGGTGATACGTGTTTGGCATGGCGCTGCTAGGGCCAAGGTAGGGTCGTTTGGCTTGGCTTGGCTTGGTGTGACTAGCATAGCTAGGGCCAAGATAGAGTGCATTTTTGCATGGCGCGGCTAGCTTGGGCGAGGTGTGGATGGCATGGTTTTCCATTGGCACGGAGGTCCGGCTAGCATGGTTGGCATGCTTTGGCGCGGTTGGTGTGGCTGGCATGATTTGCCATTGGCACAGAGGAGCGGCTGGCATGGTTTTCCATTGGCACGGAGGTGCGGCTAGCATGGTTGGCATGCTTTGGCGCGGTTGGTGTGGCTGGCATGATTTGCCATTGGCACAGGGGCGCGGCTAGCATGGTTGGCATGCTTTGGTGCGATTGGTGTGGCTGGCATGATTTTCCATTGGCACAGAGTTGCGGCTAGCATGGTTGGCATGCCTTGGCGTGGTCGGTGTGGCTGGCATGATTTTCCATTGGCACATAGGTGAGTCTAGCATGGTTTCCATGCCTTGGCGCGGTCGGTGTGGCTGGCATGATTTGTCATTGGCACAGAGGTGCGGCTAGCATGGTTGGAATGCCTTGGTGCGGTTGGTGTGGCTGGCATGATTTGCCATTGGCACAGAGGTGCGGCTAGCATGGTTGGAATTCCTTGGCGCGATCGGTGTGGCTGGCATGATTTGCCATTGGCACACGTGGGAATTAAGGTTTGGTTCGTCGTAACCCTAATTTTGAAAAATATACCTGGGTAATTATTTTAGAGACACATTAAAAGTTTCAGTAAATGTGCCTAGTAAATGCTTATTGCTTTAAATGTCGTGACATTAGTGTCTATTAGGGTTTAGTGTTTTACGATTTTAACCCTAAACTAAAAACCACCATCAACATTAAGTCCCCTGCTTAGCTCGGAACAGGTGCCTTGTTGTGAGGTAAGCATATGATGGTGACAGACAAGGACGGAAACGAGGTGTAAATCATTGCAAATATGGTCAGGAGAATCTGACTAACTTTTTTGAGTGGTAAAGAGAGTTTTAGCTTGTGGCCCTGCGTAAGTCGTACTGGAATGCAGATCATGGAGTTGTGAGGAAGAAGTCACCGGTTTGGTCTGGTCGTACGTCTCCAAGGCAAAGGGCGCGGTTGCAGAAGGCAAAGCAAGTGGACAGCTTGGCTCAAAGGGCCAAGAGGCAGCGTGGTCCTGGCCGCGGAAGTAACATGGTGAAACGTGCAGGGGCGACTAGGCGTGGTGGGGTCGCGGTGACGGAGCGAGAGCTTAGACAGGGCCGTAGCAGGGTGAGGCGTGGTTTGATAAGGCATTTCATTTTGAGGCTGGTTTCCCGGATGTGATTCCGGCATGTTCCGCCTATTCAGTTTGCATTTCCATTTCTTCGTTTAGGGATTCCACAGTATTTACGCCTGGTGAAGTGATAGGTGTGTAAAACACCTTATTATTTATCTATTGTTTATGCTTTCGCTGCTAGTTTTCTTGTAAATTATGTATCTTATGTTTTGTTTTTGAGTATTTAGGTACTTTGGAGTCATTTGGGACAAAATAAGAAGAAACATGGCAAAAGTTCATTCCAAGTGCAACTGGTGTTGGAGGAGAACTATTTCTCAATATTTGCTTTTATTTCTTCATCTCTGTCTGAAAAGTATGTCGGATTTAGTGATGCAATTTCTGTCTGAAAAGCATGATAACTTTAGTGATGAAAATATATTGGAGAGAAAAAGTAGATTTGAGAAGTAAGAGACAGCTGATGTTTGTGAAAGAATGAGAAAGCGTTCATTTGGAGCAAGAAGAGCGAAATCTTCATTTTTTGTACAACTGTTATTGGGAGCGGAGCGGAGCCAAACCAAGTCAACGATAAGGGGCAATACTACAGCTTAGTCTAGAGAAGCAACGGACTGGCATCTTGGTGCCCAACATATACTTAAGGGGTGCATAAATCATTTTTAGTTACCCCTTATCTACTACACATGAATGGCTATATCCACCCATTCTTACACATACCCTAAAATTCAGAGGAGATAATTCTTCTCGTTTTAATATCTTTACCTGAAAGAAAGAAGGAGATGGTGGCTTCATGAAATTCACAGAAAGGAATTCATAGATTTTATGGTTGCTGTTGATTAGGGGATTGTTCTTCCCCAAATTGAGTTTAGGGTTTCTGTGGTGAATAAGTCAGAGATTGGAAGAAGGTCTGCTACTGGTGAAGGATTTGTGGTTGATTCAAGGATGGAGATGCAAAGATTCACGGATGAACTGGGAGTGTGATAATCAAGTTTGTGTTGTTGAAAAGTAGATAAAGTTCTGGTGACAAATCGAGGATTTGAAACAGAAATTGGAGAAGATGGTAGAGTCCTTGTTTAGGTCTGTGAAATGGGTTTGATGACTGAACTTAGGGTTTTGTTGGAAACAATCGATTTAAGGATCTGGTGATGTTAATAAATGATTCAAGTGTTGATAAAGCTTGGGTGTGTGCTTAATCTCAAGAATTTGTGTTGTTTTGATTTCAAACCCATGAATCCGGTAGTTAGGAATTCTGGGATTTCGGCTGAAATTGGAAATTAGAATTTGGTGAAGCCATGGAGATGGAGTTTATGCTGTTGAAGAACTGGTGCAACAATTGATGTGAAGCTGCAATGGAATAGAGAATGGATGCTGAGAAGACAAGAAAATGGTGATGATGCTGTTGGTATTGTGAATTAGAAAGCAGGGAATTGAATTTATGGTTTTGATGTTGTAAATTGAAGCATCAATGGGAGCAAGAGTTTGTGATGAAGGTGCATAAGGGTTGAGACAGTGTATGTGGAATTCAAGACTGAAGTTCAAGAAATGAGTTATCCAGTTATTTATTTGTAGTGTGATGTAGGTAGTATGTCAGATATGGTGTACTGGAGTCGCAGGAAGCTGTTCAGCTGAATGGGGTGAGCAAGTGGTGGTGTTGGTGATTGGTTCAAGAGCTTGAAAATAAGATGAAGCTGGATCTGGTGCAATGAGCAGAGAAAGAAGTGGCTCGTGAAGCTTATAAGGCAGTGGTTCTAGTGATGGGGTTAGCTATTTGCAATTACAGGTGGCTGAGTTCATTTATTCTGCAGGTTTAGATATATGTTAGGATTGTAAGGGTGGTGCTGGTGACATGAGGAAAAATGGATTGAGCTGAGGGATTGCTGATTGCAGGTGGAGCTGTAACGTGTTAGTGGCCATGAATGTCAGATGTTGCGGCTGTAATGGCATAATTGGAGAGATGGGAAAGTCCAACTCAAGATGAAGAGTGTGTTTCAACTGGAGTGAGATGGCTGGTGGTAGTTCTGTTGCTGCAGTTGGAGCCACAGTTGATGGATGATGTTGTTGATATAGCAAATGGATGCAGTGTAATGATGGTGGTTTTGGCTGACAAGATACAAGGTAAGTGATTGCTTCTGGAGATATTGGCAGTGGAGGAGAAATGGAAGAATGCAGGTCTTAATTGCAGCTAGGATATTGGTTGCAGCTGCAATCTTGTTGCAGGATAAGAATTTGAGAAAGACAGATTGGGTTGTGGTGATTTTTATGAATCTGTGAATGGGTTAGAACTTGAGATGGTTTGAATGTTGTGGACTGAATTGGCAAGACATAGCCATCATGGCTGTGGCTGAAGCAGTGATGCGCAATGCAGCCCTGGAATGTGCAAGACTATGGCCTGACAAGTCAGCCAGTTGTCTTACCTGAACAGCTGACTCAGTCACAACTCAGATTATGACTCAGCTGACCGTTAGTTGACTCAGTGACTTTTACCGGCCACCTGAGATTTTTCCGGTGCCGGATTCCGGCCAACTTCCGGCACCTTACCCAGTTTTTCGGCGACTATATTTTGACAGAGATTTTTACTGGGTTATTTTCACACATGGATTTAATGGGCTTGGTGAACTTTTTGGTGTTAGGCTTTGAAGACTAGACCTATTTTTGGAAAGCAAAGGATTATAAAAGAAGGTTTCTACAACTTTTATATCACGTATTATTCTTGGAATTCTAGAGATAGCCGCTGAAACTTACGCTTCTAGGGGTTGCTTTCGTTTCATCTTCTTCAATTCATTATTATTGATTATGATGAACTACATAGCTATGAGTAGCTAATTTATTATTTATTGGTTAAGGATGTAATCCTATTTCTAAAATTTGTGCTTGATTAATGCATTAGTTTTCTCTCTTGGTTATCGTTCATATCTCTACTGTTTTTAATATTGTTTAGTTAAGTGGCCAATTAATTGAACTTGCATCTTGTCCATAGATATTTTAGGGTTTTTCATCGAGCGATAACCCTGAATACAAGTAGTATGATATGATTATAGTTTGTAGTGATACACTCTTATAATCATATGTAGAGTTTGACCATTGTCCGAATTGTTATGTGCAATGTATGACAATTGCATTGATTAGCCTATTTCCAAAACTTAATGCTCCTGGGAATTAAACTTGATTAGCGCAAGGCGTTAGGTTATTCTTTAGGTAGAATTCACATACGCATCTCTAATGTGTGTGTTGATCAACTTAGCAAATTATTAGATTATCTTGCTCTCTTGATATTCTAGGCTTTTGATAATAAAAGAGATTAAATCGTAATTCTAATCATATATGCAAGCACATGTTTAAGATTGAAGATGAATTCCTTGACCAATAACTTTCTCTCATTGATTACTTCCAACTATTTACTTTGCTTTTATTTTACAAAAATCAGAAATCCCCCTATAGGTTACTAAAAAACTAGAATTTGATAACAAAAATCGCCTCTCCGTGGATACGAACTCTTCCTTACTTTATACTATATTCATATTTTGTTAAGTAAGAAAGTGAATTATTTTTGACGCTTACGACAGCGATAAAATTTTGGCGTCGTTGCCGAGGAGGCATTCGGCTTGTTATATAGTTTTTAGGTTCTTTTTATTATTTCTACTTGCATACTTGCTTTACGTTTCTTGTCTTTTTTCTCACTTGTTTGTGAGATTTGTTTTTCAGATACCTAATCCCTGGCTTCTAAAGATTGGAATTATCCAAGGTGTGGGATAGCTACTCGAAAAGGCACAATACTCCAACCAAGGCAAGGCACAGTGGAAGAGCAAGAAGGCAAAGTAGAACACGAGATTCCTTTTGAAGAAGAAGGAGAAGAAGAAGAAGCAATGGGTGACGCTGCAAATCGTACACTCAAGGACTTGGCTTCGCACAAGTTGGATACACAGCGAGGTTGTATTCAAACCGACTCTACTTTTGAGATAAAGCCGGGATTGCTTAGAGAATTACCAAAGTTCCATGGCATGGTGAATGAAGATCCAAACAAACATCTTATGGACTTCCACACTATTGTCACGTCTATGCTTCCAGCGAATATGGAAGCCGATGGTGCTATGTTGAAAGTTTTCCGATTCTCTTTGGCGGATAGTGCTAAGGATTGGTTATATTATTTGCCTCCCGGAAGTGTCACAACTTGGAATGGGTTGAAGAAACTCTTTTTAGAAAGATATTTTCCTGCGTCTAAGGCTACTCAAATTCGCAAGGAGATTTGCGGAATGAAACAAAATGTGGGAGAATCCTTATATGATTGTTGGGAACGATACAAGAGATTGGTGGCAAGCTGTCCTCATCACCAATTCAGTGACGCGATGATTATCCAATACTTCTACGAAGGAATCCAATCAAGTGATAGGAATCTTATTGATGATGCGGGTGGTGGTTCACTAGTGAGCAAAACGGTGGCACAAGCTAGAGAGTTGATTGAGAACATGGCAGCGAACTCCCAACAATTCTTGAGTCGTGGTTCGGATGTGCTTTTTAGGCTAGTGAATGAAGTAAGCGAGGTGGAGGAACTTCGTCAACAAATGGGTAATATAACAGCAATGCTGCAACAAGTTTCAGCCGCGGTGATCCCAAGTTCTCATCAAGGGTATGAAGAAGCCAATGAACAAGCTAACGTGATCTTTCCAAGTCAACAAATACGGTATGATCCTTATTCAAACACTTACAATCCGGGATGGAGAGATCACCCTAATTTTATCTATCCCAACAAGCAAGGTGCTGTCCAACAACCTACTTTCAACCGGTCGAATGGATTTCAACCACAACAACAACAATTCCAGGCGCAACAACAACAATTTCAGCAACCATAACAATCAATGCAAAATCAAGGTTCCGATATCGACTCAAATCTTCAAACAATGATGCAAGGCATTTCTACTATGTTTAAAGACAGCCAACAAGAGACTAAGAGTGTGATAAAATATTTGCAGACACAAATGGGTTCCATAACTACTTAATTGAACCAAGTGAAGGCACAAATTGGTGGGAAACTCCCTTCTAAACCTATCAACCCAAAAGAGGGTGTCAATGCAATTACGTTGAGAAGTGGTACAACACTTGTGCAACCCGAAGTTGCTGATTCGGGCAAGGTGGAAACACCAAAGGAACCTATTTTGGAGGAGAAGAATGAGGATTCTCCCCAAACTTCTGAGGTACCTATTTCTAACTCTAAAATTCCGGTTTCTACTTATGTTCCTCCTTTACCTTTCCCTCGCAGATTTGCAAATTCCAAGAAGGAGGCACTAGAAAAGGAGATTTTAGACATACTCAAGAAGATTCATGTGAACATACCACTCATTGATGCTATTAAGAAAGTTCCAAAGTATGCAAAGGTGTTGAAGGACTTGTGTACCAATAAGCAAAGGCTCAAGAGTAATGAAGTGCTAAGTGTGGGGGAGAATGCCTCGGCAATCTTACAACACAAACTCCCACTGAAATGCAAGGACCCGGGTAGCTTTGATATTCCCATCATAATTGGTAACACTACATTTAATAAAGCTATGTTGGATTTAGGTGCTTCCGTAAATGTTATGCCTTCATCTATTTATAACTCACTTGATTTAGGTCCTCTCAAAAAGGATGGAATTGTGTTGCAATTATCCGGTCGCTCTAATGTTTACCCAGTGGATATTGTTGAGGATGTTCTTGTGCAGGTTAATCAACTAGTATTTCCAGCAGATTTTTGTGTCTTAGAGATGGATGAAGGTTCATCGGACTCGTCTCTTCCATTGCTACTTGGGCATCCCTTCATGAAAACGGATAAAACCATTATTGATGTTGACAAGGGAACGCTGACTATGGAGTTTGATGGAGAAATAATACGTTTCAACATTTTCGAGACGATGAGATATCCTAGTGATATCCACTCTTGTTTCTTCGTTGATATGATGGACACATTGGCGCAACAAATGTTTGAGTTGAATGGCGCTGATTCTTTGGAAACCGTGCTCATTATACATATTGATAACGGTTTGGATTACGGTGATGAGATTAAGGAAACCATTGGTTCTCTTGACTCATTACCGGAAAAATCTACACTTAAGAATATTTCATATGTTTCTTTACCTTGCAATGATGAAAAGCTTGTACCTTCAATTGTTAAATCTCCAGATCTAGAATTGAAACCTCTGCCAAGTCACTTAAAGTACTTGTACTTGGGTGACAATGAAGATTTACATGTGATTTTTTCTAACGAGCTTAGTGAATTACAGGAGCAAAAACTTCTAAGCGTGCTAAGGAAGAACAAGACGGCCATAGGATGGACAATTGCTGATATCAAGGGTATAATCCATGTCGTTTGTATGCACAAGATCCGTTTGAAAGACTATGGAAAGCCTACAATGGAAGTGCAACGTCGTTTGAACCCTCCCATGATGGAAGTTGTGAAAAAGGAGATACTCAAGATTTTGGAAGTGGGTGTTATCTACCCCATATCCGACAGCAAGTGGGTAAGCCCGGTACAAGTTGTACCAAATAAATCAGGTGTGACCGTGGTGGAGAATGATAAGAACGAACTTGTCCCAACTCGTGTGCAAACCGGTTAGAGGGTTTGTATAGATTATAGAAAATTGAATGCCACTACTAGAAAAAATCACTTTCCTTTACCTTTTATTGATCAAATGCTTGAACGTTTAGCTGGACACTCTTATTATTGCTTTCTTGATGGCTATTCAGGTTATAATCAGATTGTGATAGCATCGGAGGATCAAGAGGAAACCACTTTCACTTGTCCTTTCGGTACTTTTGCTTATAGAAGGATGCCTTTTGGCTTGTGCAATGCTCCAGCTACCTTTCAAAGGTGTATGGTGAGTATCTTTTCTGAATATGTTGAAAACATAATCGAAGTGTTCATGGACGACTTTAGTGTCTTTGGTGATTCATTTGACCTTTGTTTGAACAATTTGTCACTAATCCTTGAACGATGTGTTGAAACAAACCTTGTGCTGAATTGGGAGAAGTGCCATTTCATGGTAACTCATGGCATAATTTTAGGCCATATAATATCTTCTAAAGTCTTGGAAGTTGATAAATCTAAGATAGACCTTATTCGTGCTCTAACCCCTCACACTACGGTGAGGGAGATACGTTCTTTCCTTGGTCATGCAGGTTTTTATCGTAGATTCATCGAGGATTTTTCCAAGATAGCATCACCACTTTGCAACTTATTGCAAAAATATGTGGTTTTTAACTTTGATGAAAAGTGTATGGTGGCATTCAATCGTTTGAAAGAACTTTTGATTTCAGCCCATATCATTAAACCACCGGATTAGAGCAAGCATTTTGAGCTCATGTGTGATGCAAGTGACTATGTGGTTGGTGCGGTGCTTGGCCAGCGTGTGGGAAAGATACCTCATGATATTTATTATGCTTCTAGAACGTTAAATGAGGCTCAACAAAACTACACAACCACTGAAAAAGAGTTATTAGATATTGTTTTTGCATTGGAAAAGTTTCGCTCTTATCTAATTGGTACAAAAGTTGTTGTTTTTTCTGATCATGCAGCACTTAGGTACTTGCTTACAAAGAAAGAGGCGAAACCGAGGCTCATATGATGGATTTTACTCTTGCAAGAGTTTGATAATGAGATCAAAGACAAGAAAGAAATTGAGAACACCATTTCGGATCATTTGAGCCGTCTTGCTGTGGACAAGGAAACTATCCCATTACGTGAAAGTTTCCCGGATGAGCAACTATTCTCAATTGCTTTTGGAGAACCATGGTACACTGACATTGTTAATTACTTGGTTTCTAAACAAATCCCAAAGAACTTGTCTCGTGCTGAGAGGGACAAACTTAAGAAATTAGGAAACCAATACATATGGGATGATCCATACTTATGGAAACAATGTACTAACCAAGTAATACGAAGTTGTGTTCCCGAATATGAATTTCACTCTATCTTGTCTTTTTGCCACTCTTATGCATGTGGAGGACACTTTGGGAGCAAAAGAACCGCTCTCAAGGTACTAGAATGTGGTTTCTATTGGACAACTTTTTTTAAGGATGCACATGCATTTTGTATTACATGTGATAGGTGCCAAAGAACAGGCAATCTAGGTGCCCGAAATCAAATGCCACAAACTATTATTCAATTTGTTGAAGTCTTTGATGTATGGGGAATTGATTTTATGGGCCTTTTTGTCAATTCTAGTGGAAATTATTATATCTTGCTTGCTGTTGATTATGTCTCTAAATGGGTGGAAGCTAAAGCCACCCCAACTAATGATTCTAAAGTTGTTTCAGATTTTGTGCAAGCAAATATTTTTGCAAGGTTTGGAATTCCAAAGGCTATAATTAGCGATGGAGGTTCACACTTCAAAAACAGGTTCTTGCAAGGCTTGTTAAAGAAGTACAATGTGTCGTATAGGATTGCAACACCTTATAATCCGCAAACAAATGGACAAGCCGAGGTTTCCAACCGATAGGTGAAATCCATTCTAGAAAAGACGGTGAATCCAACAAGGAAAGATTGGAGTTTGAGACTAAATGATGCTTTGTGGGCATATAGAACCACATACAAGACACCTATTGGGATGTCTCCCTTTAGGCTTGTGTATGGTAAACCTTGTCACTTACCCGTTGAAATTGAGCATAAGGCGTTTTGGTATATTAAGCAATGCAATATGGAGTTGGATGGTGCTGGAAAGCAAAGGAAGTTGCAACTCAAAAGTTAGAAGAGATTCGTAATGATGCATTTGAAATCTCACGGATTTATAAGGAAAAGACAAAGGCATTTTATGATAGTATGATTACAAAGAAACAATTTTTCATTGGGAAGAAAGTTCTTTTGTTTAATTCTCGTTTGCAATTATTTTCGGGTAAATTGAGGTCACGTTGGATTGGACCTTTTATTGTGACTAATGTGCTTTCTCATGGTGCAGTGGAAATTCGTTGTTTGGCTACAGGAAATGAACTTAAAGTGAATGGGCACCGGTTAAAACCATATTATGAAAACTTCTCTTCGGATGTTGTGGAAGGAGTTAACCTTGTGGAAGTGCTCCCTCTGGAGGAGTCTTAGCAAACAAGGAGAACGTCGGGCTGACGACTTTAAACCAAGCGCTAAGTGGGAGGCAACCCACCGGTTTTGTATCTTTACCTTTATATTTTTATTCTTTAAGCTATTATCTTTATTTTCTTGTTTTTGCATATCATTTGCGGAATTTCCCACCTTGAAATTTCTTTGGACGATTCAATTTTACATTGAGGACAATGTAAAGTTTAAGTGTGGGGGAGCATTTATATGTTTGTATAGTTTGTTTTATGCCTTTAGTAAAAAAAAATCAGAAAAATAGAAAACCAAGAAAAAAAAATTGTGCGTTTGAACTCCGAAATCTAGAAACTTATGCCTTTAGGATGACACCATTAGTGGATGGAACCATTTTGAATGCAGGAGTTGAGGAAACAATTAACTAAAAAGGACGAGCATAGCTCAGAAATCACAAATAACATGATAGTAGTATGTGTGAAATGTTGTCCCTGTGTCCGTCGCCTAAACAAGCGTGGAATGCAGGATCCAAGGCAACTATCACATGCTTGCTGACAAGAAGCATGCGCTTGGATCCAAAAGATCTAATCATGCTGTCTAAAAAAAAGTGAAAAAGAAAAAGAAAAAGAAAAGAAAGTATTATATTGGTTGAATAAAGTCACTCCTGGTTCCCTTGTATGTGTCAGTGAGTTTATGTAGAATTCAAACCAGTAGCTCAATCCAATATGATAGGTTCATCTTGGTGGTGACCTTCAGACATATATGGGAAACATCGATCACTTGTGAACATTCTCCAACATCTATATCTATATCCATCTTCTTAATCTTTTCATTGTGGTTGTGGTTAGTCAGATTCCGAGTATTGTGGTTTGTTCGACTATCTCATTAAAGCTTTATTTACTAATATATGAATTGAATTTGCGCAAGGTACCTCCTCCTGTAGTCATTTTGGATTCGTTCATTGATTTGTCACAAATAGATGGAGTTGGGAATATAAGTTTTGTAGGCAGACCTCTTGTAAACCTTCACGAGACTAAAACTCATCCACTAGGGACACCTGGGGGTTCAAAGGCTTGTTATTTATGCTAAAAGTGACCGTAGCCTCGACGAGATGGAGTTGTATGTATGCTTTATAATTATTTTGTTTGATTTGCTCGAGGACTAGCAAAGTCTAAGTGTGGGGGAATTTGATAGGTGTCTAAAACACCTTATTATTTATCTATTGTTTATGATTTCTCTGCTAGTTTTCTTGTAAATTATGTATCTTATGTTTTGTTTTTGAGTATTTAGGTACTTTGAAGTCATTTGGAACAAAAGAAGAAGAAACAGGGCAAAAGTTCATTCCAAGTACAACTGGTGTTGGAGGCGAACTATTTCTCAATATTTGCTTTTATTTCTTCATCTCTGTCTGAAAAGTATGTCGGCTTTAGTGATTCAATTTCTGTCTGAAAAGCATGACAACTTTAGTGATGAACATATATTGGAAAGAAAAAGTAGATTTGAGAAGTAAGAGACGGTTGTTGTTTGTGAAAGAATGAGAAAGCGTTCATTTGGAGCAAGAAGAGCGAAAGCGTCATTTTTTGTACAACTGTTATTGGGAGCGGAGCGGAGCCAAACCAAGTTAACGATAAGGGGCAACACTACAGCTTAGTCTAGAGAAGCAACGGACTGGCATCTTGGTGCCCAACATATACTTAAGGGTGCATAAATCATTTTTAGTTACCCCTTATCTACTACACATGAATGGATATATCCACCCATTCTTACACATACCCTAAAATTCAGAGGAGATAATTCTTCTCGTTTTAATCTCTTTACCTGAAAGAAAGAAAGAAAGAAGGAGATGGAGGCTTCATGAAATTCACAGAAAGGAATTCATAGATTTAATGGTTGATGTTGATTAGGGGATTGTTCTTCCCCAAATTGAGTTTAGGGTTTCTGTGGTGAATGAGTCAGAGATTGGAAGAAGGTCTGCTACTGGTGAATGATTTGAGGTTGATTCAAGGGTGGAGATGCATAGATTCACGGATGAACTGGGAGTGTGATAATCAAGTTTGTGCTGTTGAAAAGTTGATGAAGTTCTGGTGACAAATCGAGGGTTTGAAACAGAAATTGGAGAAGATGGTGGAGTCCTTGTTTAGGTCTGTGAAATGGGTTTGATGACTGAACTTAGGGTTTTGTTGGAAACAATTGATTTAAGAATCTGGTGATGTTAATAAATGATTCAAGGGTTGATAAAGCTTGGGTGTGTG
Organism: Papaver bracteatum; assembly: GCA_023529315.1. Taxonomy (NCBI): domain Eukaryota; kingdom Viridiplantae; phylum Streptophyta; class Magnoliopsida; order Ranunculales; family Papaveraceae; genus Papaver; species Papaver bracteatum. Next base: position 4,032,407 of record JAJJWX010002605.1, on the reverse strand, counting down.
CTTAATATCAAGAATTTGTGTTGTTTTGATTTCAAACCCATGAATCCGGTAGTTAGGAATTCTGGGATTTCGGCTGAAATTGGAAATTGGAAATTGTTGAAGCCATGGAGATGGAGTTTATGCTGTTGAATAACTGGTGCAATAATTGATGTGAAGCTACAATGGAATAGAGAATGGATGCTGAGCAGACAAGAAAATGGTGATGCTGCTGTTGGTATTGTGAATTAGAAAGCAGGGAACTGAATTTATGGGTCTGATGTTGTTAATTGAAGCATCAATGGGAGCAAGAGTTTGTGATGAAGGTGCATAAGGGTTGATACAGTGCATGTGGAATTCAAACTGAAGTTCAAGAAATGAGCTATTCAGTTATTTATTTGCAGTGTGATGCAGGTAGTATGTCAGAGATGGTGTACTGGAGTCGCAGGAAGCTGTTCAGCTGAATGGGGTGAGCAAGTGGTGGTGTTGGTGATTGGTTCAAGAGCTTGAAAATGAGATAAACCTGGTTCTGGTGCAATGAGCAGAGAAAGAAGTGGGTCGTGAAGCTTGTAAGGCAGTGGTTCTAGTGATGGGGTTAGCTATTTGAAATTACAGGTGGCTGAGTTCAGTTATTCTGCAGGTTTAGATGTATGTTAGGATTGGAAGGGTGGTGCTGGTGACATGAGGAAGAATGGATTGAGCTGAGGGATTGTTGATTGCAGGTGGAGATATAATGTGTTGTTGGCCATGAATGTCAGATGTTGCGGCTATAATGGCATAATTTGAGAGATGGGAAAGTCCAACTCAAGATGAAGAGTGTGTTTGAACTAGAGTGAGATGGCTGGTGGTAGTTCTGTTGCTGCAGTTGGAGCCACAGTTGATGGATGACGTTGTTGAGATAGCAAATGGCTGCAGTGTAATGATGGTGGTGTTGGCTGACAAGATACAGGGTAAGTGATTTCTTCTGGAGCTATTGTAAGTGGAGGAGAAATGGAAGAATGCAGGTCTTAATTGCAGCTGGGATATTGGTTGCAGCTGCAGTCTTGTTGCGGGATAAGAATTTGAGAAAGACAGATTGGGTTGTGGTGATTTTTATGAATCTGTGAATGGGTTAGAACTTGAGATGGTTTGAATGTTGTGGACTGAATTGGCAAGACATAGCCATCATGGATGTGGCTGAAGCAGTGATGCGCAATGCAGCTCTGGCATGTGCAAGACTATGGCCTGAAAAGTCAGCCAGTTGTCTTACCTGAACAGATGACTCAGTCACAACTCATATGATGACTCAGCTGACCGTTAGTTGACTCAGTGATTTTTACCGGCCACCTGAGATTTTTCCGGTGCCGGATTCCTGCCAACTTCCGGCACCTCACCCAGTTTTCTGGCGACTATATTTTGACAGAGATTTTTAATGGGTTATTTTCACACATGGATTTAATGGGCTTGGTGAACTTTTTGGTGTTAGGCTTTGAAGACTAGATCTATTTTTGAAAAGCAAAGGATTATAAAAGAAGGTTTCTACAACTTTTATATCACGTATTATTCTTGGAATTCTGGAGATAGCCGCTGAAACTTACGCTTCTAGGGTTTGCTTTCGTTTTATCTTCTTTAATTTATTATTATTGATTATGATGAACTCCATAGCTATGAGTAGCTAATTTATTATTTATTGGTTAAGGATGTAGTCCTATTTCTAAAATTTGTGCTTGATTAATGCATTAGTTTTCTCTCTTGATTATCGTTCATATCTCTACTTTTTTTAATATCACATGATTGATGTATTGTGATAGGGTTTTGATGTTTGTTTAATTAAGTGGCCAATTAATTGAACTTGCATCTTGTCCATAGCTATTTTAGGGTTTTTCATCGAGCGATAACCCTGAATACAAGTAGTATGATATGATTATAGTTTGTAGTGATACACTCTTATAATCATATGTAGAGTTTGACCATTGTCCGAATTGTCATGCGCAATGTATGACAATTGCATTGATTAGCCTATTTCCAAAACTTAATGCTCCTGGGAATTGAATTTGATTAGCGCAAGGCGTTAGGTTATTCTTTAGGTAGAATTCACATACGTAACTCTAATGTGTGTGTTGATCAACTTGGGAAATTATTAGATTATCTTGCTCTCTTGATATTCTAGACTTTTGATAATAAAAGAGATTAAATCGTAATTCTAATCATATATGCAAGCACATGTTTAAGATTGAAGATGAATTCCTTGACCAATAACTTTCTCTCATTGATTACTTCCAACTATTTACTTTGCTTTTATTTTACTTTTATTTTACAAAAATCAGAAATCCCCCCTATTGGTTACTAAGAAACTAGAATTTGATAACAATAATCGCCTCTCCGTGGATACGAACTCTTCCTTACTTTATACTACATTCATATTTTGTTAAGTAAGAAAGTGAATTATTTTTGACGCTTACGACAGCGATCATGAAGTTACTTTGTCTTTCAGTTTTTAACAGATATTTCTTCTCGTCAAGTCCAATTTCTATCATGTCGCTCAAAAGCGAATCTTCCTCGAGTCGACCAGGTTTTCTAACAAAACATGCTAGGCTTGATTCTTGGGATAACTCCCCCATACGAGTCACTCGGGTTAAGAAGGTCATACCGGTATGTTCTCATTAATCATCATACTTTTCTTTATTTACCGATGAATAATGGAAGTTTTCCTTCTGTATAGAGGTATCCTGTTGGGGCATGCGTTACCGTCATTGATGAAGATGACCTGGTTACCCCTCTTTCTTCAAGCTCGATCTTTCTATCTGCTGCAGATCTGGAGAACGCGGACTTGGGAATTTCTTGCCATGAGTATCCCAGTGCAGGTTTGTTGTTCGGAACCCACATGAGGTGCCTTTCTCCTAACTATTGGAACGTTGGGAGGTTCCTTGTGCGAAAAGAATTCGTAACCCTTTATACGAAAATATGGAAAGTATACGGCCACATTGCTACCAGGAACATGGTGCAATATTGTTCATCTGCCTTAGTTTCTGTCATGAATTACCTCATGCCGATGGTTGTTGAAATGGGGAGTAAGTCTATTCGTTCCGTCGCGGAAGCAGCTATCCAAAGGTGGGAGAACATGATGTCTACTTGCGAATCTCTGAATTTCAATGTTTGTTGGTTGCGGCACCACCTTGAAATTGTGAAGGTTGACAGGGCTGATATTCTTGCTGGCATGGTCCCCACTACAAAAGCTATTCCTGAAGAGGAGAAAGCCTTGGCCGTGGAATCACATAAGGTGGAAGAGTCAATCCGGAATTTGAAGAGCAGGACTGAGAGATACCAGAGTCGTTTGAATATGATGCTTTCTAGGGATTACCATCTCTTGGACGGGCTTTTCTAAGTCATGTAGTTGTGATATGCTTAGTTTTTTTTTTTCTGGATTTTGAGCAACTTTTTTTTTTTTTGAAAGAACACAAGAATTTTATTGATTTGCTTCAAATAAATGAAAGAAAGACTCAATACGGTATGGAGGAAAGTGGAAAGATGCTTGACTATCTGTGCTTGTGATACGGTGGGGTGAGGCGGCGCTCAGGCGTAGTAGGACTTTAGCCACTTTCCGTTGATGATCGCTTCCAGTTTTCCTCCGTCCTCCTTAATGACTATGTAGTACCCACTGTTGTATGCCTTCGTGACTATATAAGGACCTTCCCACTTCGCGGAGAATTTTGGTGCAGACGCGTTTTACTAGACGTGTTTAGCAGTCTTCAGTACCAAGTCCCCTACTTGAAAAATTCGGGGTTTCACGGTTTTATTGTATGCTCTGGAAACCCTGTTTCTATATGCCTGTGCGTGTTCTTCCACTTTAGCCCTCCTGGAGTCTATAGTGTCCAATTCCGCAACCCTGGCGTTTAAGGCTTCCGCTTCATTCAACGAATCCCGCTTGCTTCGGCAATCCTGGCTGATGGGATTTTAATTTCCTCTGGGAGGATAGCGTCTGCGCAGTAAAAAAGAGAATAAGGAGAGACCCCGGTGGAACTTCTTGGTGACGTCCGGTACGCCCAGAGCGCCATGGGAAGTTGCTCATGCCATGTTTGAGGATTATCGTGCACTGTCCGACTGAGGATTCGAATTAAAGTCTTGTTGGTGCTTTCAGCCTGCCCGTTTCCTTGAGGGTAATATATGGTGGAGAAGACCTGTTTAATCCCGTATTCCTCGAGTAGCTCTCGTACTTGCTTGTTTGCGAAGGGGGTTCCATTGTCGGTAACGATATGTTTAGGCACACCAAAACGGAAAATAATGTACTCCTTAATGAATGTCGTGATCGTGGTTAGGTTCGTCCCTCGTAAAGATATGGCTTCGACCCACTTGGTAAAGTATTCGATTGTTGTTATCACATACTCGTGATTTTTTGATGATGGTGGGTTGATCTTCCCAATGATGTCGAGTCCCCAGCTATGAAAGGGCCATGGACTGCCTATTGAATGTAGGGTGGTTGCCGGTACATGAATAAGGTTCCCGTGGACCTGACACTCTTTGCACCTCTGTACGAAAACTGTGTGTCATCTTCCATGGTTGTCCAATAGTACCTCTCGTGTATTTGGAGAAATAACTTCCCGTTTTCCTTGGTGTTCACCTTCGTGCATCTCTTTCAGCATGATTGGGACCTATGCCTCGTTCAAACATCGCAGAAGGCTCCCTCCAAATATTTTACGGTATAAGGTCACTTCGTGGAATACGAACCTCTTGGACCTTTGTTGTATTTTGGACGCCTCCTTCTCGTTGGTGGGGAGCATACCGTCGCGAAGGTAACTGACGTATGGCCCCTTCCATTCCCCGACGTGACTAATGTTGAAAATTTCTAATTGATGCGGTGGCGCTTGACAATTGGAGCAGGTTTTCTGAAGTAACCGAGCTTGGACTTCCATCTCCGACCAATAATAGGCAAGGCGTTGCAAACGGTGATAGAGGGTCACTACCAATGTCTGTCCGCAGACCTCTCCATGGATGCAATTGAGATATTGTCGTGCTTCCTCTTCTCCGAGGCATCTTGACAAAGAGCCGTCTGGATTTCGATGATAGAGTACCCCTCGAAGCATGAAGAAATCACGCAAGGTTTTGAGACTGACCTTTCCTTGAAAGAGTGAGCTGCTAAGATCTTGGATGATCGGTGTCCTCCAGTCATCGACTTAATTTTTTTCAGGTTGTGAAAGCCATGTTGAAGCCACGGTTCTCCTCTTCACTTTCAGAGTTTCCTCAAGGCCCTCAAATCGCAGTTTTGATGCTAAGGTGGCTAGGCAGTCGGCATGCTGGTTGCTTCCACGCCCGACATGGGACACAGTCGCGTCGACGAAATAGTTTAGCAGTTTTTGCGCCTCGGCTGTGTATGGGGCTAGGGTTACCTATTTTAGTGCGTATACTCTGTTTACTTGGTTGACCAGTAGATTAGAGTCCCCTCTTATTTTCAGACGTGTGGCTCCAGCTTTCTTAGCCAAGGAAAAACCAATGAGGAAGGATTTGTACTCTGCCGAGTTGTTGGTGCAGGGGAAGTCTAGCTTGAAGGAGTGTGAGGAGACTTCGCTATTATGGGATACTAGAACCACGACGGCCCCTCCCGTGCCGTTGTTAGGGGTGGCGGATCCATCGAAAAACAATAACTAGGGTTCCTCTTAGATGAAAGAGATTTTCGGAAATTCCCCTGGGAGGTCCTCGCGTAATGTTACAACGTTTTCCCCTGGAAATTCCGCCAACAAATCTGCAACTGCCTGCCCTTTGATGGCCATTATGGAAGCACATGTTATGTAAAATTTCGACATCTGGAGGAGCCATTTGGCCAGCATTCCTATCAGAGCAGGTTTTGAGAGGAGGAACTTCACATGAACCGATTTGGATATTAGCACCACTTTGTTGGATAGCAGGTAGTGCCGGATGGAGTAGACCAAGGCTAGGCATGCCTTTTCTACCTTGGGATACCTGAGTTCGGCGTCTCTCAAAGTTCGAATGAAATAGTATATGGGGCATTAAATCCCTTCGTCATCTTCCTGAGCAAGGATGGCTCCAACAGCAGTGTCACTAAAGGCGGTGTATAGGTGTAGCGGTCTTCCTTGCATGGGTGATCTCATGACGGCTGGGGAAGATAATGTTCATTGAATCTTCCGGAATGCTTCCTTTTATAATGTGGTCCAGACAAAGCTTGTTCCTTTCTTTATTAAGGGGATAAACGAAGCAATGAGTTGAGCCAATCCGGGTATGAAGAGGTGGATGTAGTTTATTTTTCCCATGAAACTCTAGAGTTCCTTCACGTTCCGCGGTGGTGGCATCGTGAGGATGGCTTGTGTCTTGGTCGGGTCTACTTTTATCCCCTCTACGGTTACTTGGAAGCCGAGTAACTTTCCCGATGAGACACCGAAAGCACATTTTAACGGATTCATTTTTAGCTTGTATTCACGGCATCTTTCGAAAACTTGTTTCAGAACTTCTGTGTGAGCTGCCCGGGTCCTTGACTTGACCACTATGTCATTTACATAATCCTCAACTTGTTTGTGCATCATGTCGTGAAAAATGATGGTCATAGCACGTTGATACGTGGCGTCAGCGTTCTTCAAACCGAAGGGCATCACAGTATAGTAAAGTTTCCGAGAGGAGTTCGAAAAGAGATCTTGCTTGCATCATGCTCATACATATTTATTTGGTTGTAGCCGTTGTACCCATCCATGAAAGAAAACATGCCATGTCCACTGGTGGCATCTACTAGCATGTGGATGTTGAGGAGCGGAAAATCATCTTTAGGGAAACATTTATTTAGATCCTTAAAATCGACGCAGCACCTGATTTGACCATTTTTCTTTTTCACCGGAACTATGTTTTCCAACCAGGTGGGGTAGTGGATGGGTTTGATGAAACCGGCCACCAATAACTTTTGAACCTCCTCCTTAATCTGTTCTTCAGTATCGTGCCGGAACTGCCTTGGGGTCTGCTTGACCGGCTTGGATCCGGACATCACATGTAAATGGTGAGTTACCAGCTTCTCGTCTAGGCCAGGAATTTCCTCGTACGTCCATGCGAACACATGTCGATATTCCTTGAGGAGGTCTACCAACTTTACGCGCTCGTCCGCGTGTAGAGTCGAGCTTATGGATATGGGTCGTGGAGATTCCTCATTCCCGATGTTAACAACTTTGAGCTCATATGTGGTTGAATTGGTGTCATCTTGTAGCTGTTGTGGTGCGTCATGTATCTCCTCTCATGACTCATCACCTATCTGGCATTCTATTGGTCAGAGAGACTGCGTGGTAGTCTCCCCTGTTAATTACTAACAGCGGCGTTGATATACGGTTTTCCCCTTTTCGTCGTGACCCGCAACGAAAGTCCGTCCTCTCTTGGTTGGAATCAGGCTCTGGTTTTGTGGATGGAGGGGAGTGTGCCTGTCTTCTGAAGGTGTGACATGATGCCGATTTTCTCTGCGGGGTTGTATGGGACTATCGGTTTCTCCAATGGACGTCCATTTTGGAAGTGGGGTGTGGTGAGCCTCATTGGTTGTGACTTGCGACCCCTGTCTTGGCTCAAAAACTTCCATGCCACAGATTGGAGAGTAGGTAGATAATGACGCTACGATGCGAACGACTTCTCCATTTAGCGTGGTCTTCAAGCACTGATGGTATGTTGAAGGAATGATCTTGTTGTCATGGAGACATGGTATCCCCAGTATCATGTGGTAGTCAGGCTCCTTTTCAATTACCTCAAATCTTACTTTTGACTGGACAGGTCCTATCGACAGATTCAAATTTACGTACCCATATGTATTGGTTTGGTTGCCTTCAAAATTTGGCATGGTAGTAGGTTGTCGTGTCACCTCGCTTGGTCGTACTTTGGCCGTTGGAGGACGCTCATGTGTCGACGAGGGACCTTTTGAATTCCACATTTTTTTTTCGAGCCGTGACATGTAAGGCACGGTTATGGCCTTCTTCTGCCATCATGTCGTCGTCGGTGAACGTGATATTATTAATGGACGGATCTTGCATTTTTATTGTTTCCGAGCGTTGAGGAACCAAGGTCACACCTAGCGTTATCCTATTGATGGCGGCGAACGTCTCCATTCGTTGATCCCTTGAAAGATGTAAGAGTTCACATAGGTTTTCCACCAACGAGGCCGCTTCTTGGCTCACGGGTCTCTGATTGGAAGTGAAGTTGTTGGCTTGATGGTGATCATTCGGGACGTCAATCCCCAGCTCTGAAGTTTCCAAGGCAGGCGGATCGCTCAACTCTGCCGTCAAGTTGATGAGGAAATATAGTATGGTATTGATCGCGTATCTTATCAGACACATGTTTTTGGTGTGAATCTCCTGGACCCGTGCCAGGTCAATCATACATGGAACTCATCCTTAGGCCGCGTTGTTGGGCGTTAAAACATTGTAGTTTTCCTGAGTGGAATCCGAGGATACAGATCCAGTCCTAAGACCAACCATCCTTCCTTGTTAGAGAGACGTATTTAGAAACTGATATTGGGACCGATAGATCAATCCTCCCGCTGCGGTCGCCGATTGTTTATAGGTGGAAATAGTCTCTGCTGATTTTGGTAATTGCGGGTGAGAAGGTGAGAAATTATTTAAACCCTAAACAATGTACTGCAATGGAGTAATTTAGATTCGAGAGATCAATTTGTACAAGTCCAGACTAAACCAAGAAATTTCCGTTCCAGACTTGCTTCGGTCACAAAGAGGAGGAAAATGGGTTAGTTTTGGGGAGGGAAGCAAGGAGAGTGGTGAGGCCAGAATAGTTGATTCTGAAAGAGCAGTTGGGTTTCTACGACTTGTTATCATAAAGATAAGAGAGCTCACGAGGAGAGATAGCAAGTAAGTATTTCTGAGTGTTGTCTTGTCCGAATTAACTTGTTGTTCAAATGGAAATATGTAAGACCTATTTATACAAGTCGAGGTAGAAACGTACCCTAGTCTCATTAAGGAGTAGGGAAGTAAATGTGAGGATGTGGTAATCATATGCATGGACTTGATGTCCCATAAAGTGGTTAACGCATGAAATTGGTTTTCATGAAACTGTTAACATTATGGAATTGATGTTCCATAAAGTTTGTTAACTCACGGCTTTATGTCCCATGAACGTTTCCCACATAACTCCCGTATTTACTAGGCGCCTCACCCTTATGAAACTTCCTTATAAGGGGTGTAGTGTACGCCGCACGCTGTAGACCACCAAACCAATACCCAAAGAGAATCCCCCTATTTGTGTTGATGTTTCGAATGTTTTGGAAAACATGTAAAACGTTATTGTGGCTTGGCAAGTCGAGCTTGGGGAACTTGATATCCGGGTGACCTTCGACGGTCGAGATGTTGCATCTTGAGAGGAGGGGCAACCGTTGATCGTTGCACGCCTTCGTTTTGGTAGCCGCGTAGTGAGGTCCAACAGGGTGGCACGGCTAGGGTTTTTTTAGACTTGGCATGAGGAGCCAAGGGTTTGCCATGGGAATATGGCATGGCTAGGTTCAAGGCGAGGGCGCTTGGCTTGGCATGTCGTGACTAGCATGGCTAGGCCAAGGCAAAGTGTGTTTGGCATGGAGCGGCTAGCGCGGCTAGGTTAGGTTTGGCTTGGCATGTGGGGCCAAGTGGTAGCCATGGGCGCATGGCGTGATTAGGGACTAAGGCAAGGGCGCTTGGCTAGTCGTGGCGTGACTAGCACGGCTAGGGAAAGGCATGGTGCGACTATCTTGGATAGGTTTGGTTTGGCTTGGCATGTGGGGCCAAGGGGTAGCCACGAGAGCATGGAGTGACTAGCATGGACTAGGTGCGCGACCAAGCTAGGGTTTTGGGTCTAAGGTCGTGAGGGGACTTTAGACGGCCAGGATTTTCTCTTTGGATTGAAGGGCAACCGTTGATTGTTGCCTGCCATAACTTTGGTAGTCGCATGAGGAAGGCTAACATGGTGGCGCGGCATGAGGGGCCATGACAATACATGTTTGGCATGGCGCGACTAGCTTAGCTAAGTACGTGACCAAGCTAGGGTTTTGGGCCTAAAGTCGTGAGGGGACTTTAGACAGCCAGGATTTTTTCGTGGGATTAAATGGCAACCGTTTATGGTCGCCTGGCTTCACTTTGGTAGCCGCATGAGGAAGGCCAGCATGGTGGCGCGGCATGAGGGGCCATGGCAAGAAATGTTTGGCATGTCGCGGCTATCTTGGCTAAGTACGTGACCAAGCTAGGGTTTTGGGCCTAAAGTCGTGAGGGGACTTTAGATGGCCAGGATTTTCCCCTGGGATTAAAGGGAAACCGTTGATGGTCGCCTGGCTTAACTTTGGTAGCCACATGAGGAAGGCCAGCATGGTGGCGCGGCATGAGGGTCCATGGCAAGACAAGTTTGGCATGGCGCGGCTAGCTTGGCTAGGTACGTGACCAAGCTAGGGTTTTGGGCCAAAAGTTGTGAGGGGACTTCAGACGGCCAGGATTTTCCCCTGGGATTGAAGGGCAACCGTTGATGTTCGCCTGGCTTCACTTTGGTAGCCGCATGGGGAAGGACAACATGGTGGCGCTGCATGAGGGGCCATGGAAAGACATGTTTGGCATGGCGCGTCTAGCTTGGCTAGGTACGTGACCAAGCTAGGGTTTTGGGCCTAAAGTCGTGAGGGGACTTTAGGCGGCCAGGATTTTCTCATGGGATTGAAGGGAAACCGTTGGTGGTCGCCTGGCTTCACTTTGGTAGCCGCATAGGGAAGGCCATCATGGTGGCGCGGCATGAGGGGCCATGGCGAGACGTGTTTGGCATAGCGCGGCTAGGGCCAAGTTAGGGGCGTTTGGCTTGGATTGGTGTGACTAGCATAGTTAGGGCCAAGGAAGCGTGCGTTTTGGCATGGCGCGGATAGATTGGGCTAGGTTTGGCTGGCATGGTTTGCCATTGGCACGGAGGTGCGGCTAGCATGGTTGGCATGCTTTGGCGCGGTTGGTGTGGCTGGCATGATTTTTCATTGGCACAGAGGCGCGGCTATCATGGTTGGCATGCTTTGGCGCGGTTGGCGTGGCTGACATAATTTTCCATTGGCACAGAGGTGCGGCTAGAATGGTTGGCATGCCTTGGCGCGGTCCGTGTGGCTGGCATGATTTTCCATTGGCACAGAGGTGCGGCTAGCATGGTTGGCATGCCTTGGCGCGGTCGGTGTGGCTGTCATGATTTTTCATTGGCACAGAGGTTCGGCTAGCATGGTTGACATGCCTTGGCGCGGTTGATGTGGCTGGCATGAGTTTCCATTGGCACAGAGATGCGGCTAGCATGATTGGCATGCCTTGGCGCGGTCGGTGTGGCTGGCATGATTTTCCATTGGCACACGTGGGAATTAGGGTTTTGTTCGTCGTAACCCTAATTTTGAAAAATATACCCGGGTAATTATTTTAGAGACACATTAAAAGTTTCAGTAAATGTACCTAATAAATGCTTATTTCTTTAAATGTCGTGACATTACTGTCTATTAGGGTTTATTGTTTTACGATTTGAACCCTAAACTAAAAACCACCATCAACAGGAAGGCACGGGAAAAAAATTCCCTTTTTATCTCATGCGCTCTTCTGTTGATGTTTAATCTCTCCCAATAGGTTTCTTATGCGTCTCTGATGAAGTTAAGTATGTTGTAGACACACGAATCATTCCAAAGATACACTAGTGGAAATCACCTGTTTCACGACCGACAAAGCAAGTCATTTAACTCGTATCTAGGACTTGCTTTGTCAGTCGAAGAAAGGGTCGCTGTTTGAGCGTATTTTTCAACTATGACGTGTCTCTGGGGGTCTTTAAAAATATTATATCAACGACCGATTATAACAGTCAAAACTTTATGATTGACTTCAATCAGTCATGGATATAAATCTTAATATAAAAAAAATAGATTCAGATTGGCTGTCTGGCCTGACTGAATCTGAAACTAAACAGAAATGAAACTCAAATGAGAATTCAAATGAGAATAAAATGAGAATTCAAATGAGAATCAAATTAAACTTGCACACAAATAATCATTCAATTTAACATTCATAGATTCATTGGTTTCAAAAATCTGTAGTTCTGACCAGTGTAATCTGTAGTTCTAGGATTCGATTACAAAACGATGAACTAAAAAACTATTGATTAAATAACAAAATTATAAACTCCGATGATGATGAACGTATTCCCACTTCATAATGGCGTACCTGCACAGAAAAACCCATCATCAAAATTGCAGAGAGGCCCCAAGATGAATAACCAAGAGAACTCAACAATTTTAAACACTGTAACCCTTTAACAGGAAGTAAGATCTGCCAATATATTCATTCATCGAGTTTTACGAAGACAAGCAAGTGGTGTAGCAGCAATATAATGAGATACACAAATTTTGATAGCAAGTCCCTTGTACTGAACTAAGAGCAAGGTGGGGGTCTCTTTAGACAACTAACAGATCTTTTCAACATGATTAGGAGCTTCCCTCAGTAAACCCATGTTTTCATTCATTATCATTACCACAGGATCAGTTCAATTTCACACAATTCTAACAAAAGAAATTTGAATTACTAGTGAAGCATGCTAACCAGTGGAATCAACAGAAAGAAATTATAGAGCACTCTATAAACTACTTTTGCAGCACAGAATGCAAATGAAATATAACCAGTTCAGAAAGTATAGAGCACCCTATAAACTACTTTTGCACTCTATAAACTACTTCAATGAAATTTAGGATGACACGCGTCAATCCATCTCAGCTCATTTGGTAGTAAGTGATACACTATGACATAGAAAAAACTAAACTAAGAAAAAAAATTCAGAACTTGCACTAAATTTGGTGTCGAACAATCATAGGGACCCTAGAATTCACCAGCCACGTTACTAAGTTCTTTTTTGTTTATAATAGTACTAGTTCTAGAAAAATGCTAATATATGATGTTCTTTGCAGGCATGTTATATGACAAGGTTAAGAACAATCATAGGGAATGACGTCAACCTGAGTTTCCTCAAGCTCACTCCTTGACAGTTGCATGTCCCCAGTAAGCTACTTCACATTCAAATTTAATGGAGCCAACCGATGGTTGAAGGTTGTTGTGACCTCTGCAGCTAAATCCTGGAGAGGCAACACTAGAAATTAGAAACTCTTTACAGGGTTAATCATATCGATAAGTAAGCTAATGGATGGGTTATACCTTCATTGGATCAACGTAGACGATTTTAAATTCATTTTTATGTAAAATACCATCTCAGTAGTGTCGTTTAATCTGCAAAATAAAATCATAGTTCAACCAAACGAAGAAAAATAGAAAAGAACAATGTGAACAATGAAGATGGCAACATATAATTGACATTTCAAAACTATGCAAAGGTCACTAAGAAAGATATCAACAAATTACATTTAAAACTCTAACCAAATTCTAAACTAGGGGGACCACATAAACCATCATAAGTGATACTTTTAACTTCTGTTGCTGTGAAACGCCAACCAGACACTAGTTTCCCCAAAATAAGGTGATTTAACAAATTTACCAGTGCATACCTCGTGTAAAACAACAATCATAGCGATATTGGTCTTACCAGCTCCTGTTGGAGCACAAACCTGCATGTTCATCGATAAAGTCAATTTCGAGTTCTGTCAACAGGCAACACTTATAAAAAAGATGATTTATCCCTTTGGTCTATATGTCAAAAGAATAAACAAAGTGTACAACTCACTAATATGTTCTTATTAGTATGATAAGTGTCTTGGTAAATACGACTCTGAATACGGTTCAGGGACTTGTAGCCATGGAAAGCAGCCTGAGCAAAGTCATCTAATTCTTTTATCTCGATTTGAAACAAATAATGAGAAGGAAAGAATTAGCTTAACATCAACTACTAGAGCTAACATCACCTGTTACGCCAACAGTAACTGGCGTGAAAATCGTAAAACTAAGTACTAAAGACAATATGCGAAAATCGGAAAAAGAAAAGAAAAATAAGTACCAGTCGCTCCCCAGGTTTCATTTGTGCAGTTTCTGTAGCATGGATATTGACTTCCTCATACCCCTTCAAGTTCTTCCTAACAGTACCTTTCTGCAATTAGGTGTAACTGTGTACATTATTTCATATATGCCACAATCCACATTCAGGTGGCAGCCTTGATAAAGAAGCACACCAGTAACTGCAAATAAAAGCAAACAAAAAAAAAAAAATCAATAAATCATTTTCCAGTTCATAAACAAATATCAAAACCTGATTATGCACTAGCAGTTAACAAAACTTGAACATTCCACTTCCTTCAAGACCAGAGGGTGCATCGATCATTATTTGTCATAGGTATCTGTATAGTCATGGTCGTGAGTCATGTTTCAGGATGCAGGTGCTATCATAAGTTCAACTAAGCAAACATGCTACAAACTTCAGAACTAATCAAAAGCCCCAACCCAGTAGACTTTATGATGTTACCAATGGTAAATATCTGGAAAATATCACTAAACAATATCAGAAGCTAAGTTTACCTTAAGAGCACCAAAGATACAATATCATGTAGTTTTTTGTAGATTTACAATATCAACAAGAGTACAGAAGGACCTTCACATATTACTGGGTTCAATAGAGTAGTCTTCACTGGAAGCCTACAAGTTACGAGTGATAACTATCACTGAAATGTTTCTTCTGCCTAGATTTAACCATATTATAGAAAAACGGTAGTACAATGTTTACCTCAATATTGCCTCCATTCTCTCCATATATATCAACCTTATTAAGAAATTCTCTCCATCTATCTGAACCTTATTAACAAAAAAAAAAACCAAATAGAGGGCCGACAATTAGCTTGGGAAATGATTTTAGCACATTAATTGAGAATTCTCATTTACAGTTGGTAATATGAAACCAGCTAAGTGACAAACACAACTAAACTTGTAGTATAACATGAAACTGGAATTCAATTAGACTCACACTTCCAATAGTCTTCTGCATCGCATCAACACGTAAGAAACACCTTTCAAATGTCAGAAAGCTAATGTTTAGGCTCCCCTATATTTTCTAGCTAAATAATCATTCTATATCATGGGACAAGAAGTGTTTTGTACATTCTTCTATACTTGAATAACATCAAATGTCAGAAATATAATGTTTAGTTGGTAAAGAAAAGAAGAGGCTCATCTTGAAACAAACTGATACATGATGGACTCTTTATTAATGAAAACTGATACATCATGGGACAAGAAGTGTTCTGTATTGATCAAAATAGCGCATATTGCATGTAAAGCGCGTGTAATAATTGATCTAATACCACCAAAGGAACCTTAAAAGGGCACATTACTGTTATTATTTCTACTTACAACATACTCAACACTCATAATAGGGCCAGAAAGGAATCCTAATAGTCATACTACGACACCACCTGATTTTTTAATATCTGTAATCATTATCACAGAAAATTTCAAGAAGGCTTTTACAAACCATCAATTTAGATTACTAAAAACTTCAATCTAATATCATTAAACTACTATACAAAAAAAATAATTAATTCATGCAGAAAGACAAGTTATGCGCAAGTATAACTCTACAACACAATAAACAGGATAAAAAGCAATGCACGGTCAATCTTAATTGTACAATTTCAGTAAAAAAATCACAGTAAAAAATAAACAATGAATTCAGCATAAAATTGGTTGTTATGCTACAATATACAAACTAACAATAACCAGTGCAGCATTCAAAGTAGCCAATCAACTCATGTGCAATAACAACTTTCTATATTAGACTCTAGCAGCAACAATACCATCACCAAGAGGAGTAGGAACCATTCTTACAGTAACATAACAACATTTCCCAGTTACCTTACAAGGAACAACATGTGGTTTATCAATTTTAATACCCCAATAACTTCTTCGAACAGGTAGAACAGGTAACTTAGCAAGACTAATCCCACCACGAATAGCTTCAATAACCAGCCACCTTGTAGAAAACTGGAAGAATAGTCAAAACCTTAACTAAATACACAAACAGAAGCATAATAACATAAGAAAATAAATGCCTGATACTTACCAGAAAACCTTAGAAATCTAGAAATGCAGCAACACATCTAGTTTGATACTTCAAGGGTGATTAAGTTTTCTCAAACTCCTCCTGTTAATATCCATAACTATTATTACACTGAGATTTGATTAACAAAAAATCTAAATAAAAAAACATCACATTGTGCTATTACTAGATAATTTCACTTAGATTTGTTTAGTTAACATTCCATAAGAATATTGCCTCAACCTTTTCTTCGGATTTCAGAGACACCGACTCAGGATCTATGAAAATTTGAAAGAGAAAAACAAAAATTATAAATGAATTCATTATTAACGAAATCAATGCAGCAAATATAACTTTTAAAAAACCCCTAAAACACAAATTGAAAAAACAAATACAAAATCCCTATAATCTGAATTGAAAAACCAAAAACAGAATACAAATAGAACTTCAGATTATAGAAATAACCTCACAAACCATAGAAATGATGTAACGATTCAATAGATTTCAAGATTCAGAACCCTTGATATCTTCACAATGATTCAATTGAGTGTTAAATCAGAGTAACGAACAAGAGTTCTAAACCAATCTAATTCAATGATTCAAATCCTAGAATATAAATCTTCTCGGATTGAAGATCGATAACTAGAAACTAAAAACCCTAACAAAAACATGAAAAGCTATTATATGTATAGATCGAAGAAATTGAAGAACATCTCAAGATTTTCAAACCCTAAAACGAACAAATTTAACAGCAATCATAGTTTATTTAGAAGTTGTTAGAGATTTCGAAATGAAGAGGAAGATGAGCTGGGAGGCGGATAAAGAGAAGAAAAAGGAGAATAGATAAGGTTTTGGTTGACTTTCTCTCTCGTCAATTTTTGTATAGAACCTTCGGTTATAGAGTACCAAAGTTGGATGCCTATTTCATACCACACCAACATGATTGGTTTGTGGGGATCAAATGGTTAATCTCTAACCACGCGTCAGAAAACAAAGGTCATTGAGCGGTGGTCATTGTTTTAACATTTATATCGTTGCGTATGGACACGTACGTTTGGGAATAAAAATCTAATGAATTTATATGTTTATTGCCACACATAAATTACACCAAAGAATATAGTATAAGAATGCTTGTATACCAGGATACAAGGTTTTTTTTTCTTACACGATCAACGCATGAATTGAACCTACAGAGTTGGACCTGAGTTTCTCGTTTGGATAAACTAAATATGAAATTTATCAGATTTGAACATCCCAGGTTTAAAGATTACTAGAGTTGGACCTGAGTTTCTCATTCGGATGAACTGAAGATGAAATTTATCATATTTGAACATCACAGGTTCAAAAATTACTAGAGTTGGACCTTAGTTTCTCGTTCAGATGAACTGGAGACGAAATATGTCAGAATTGAACATCACAGGTTCAAAGATTACCAGAGTTGGACCTGAGTTTCTCATTCGGGTGAACTGAAGATGAAATTTATAATATTTGAACATAACAGGTTCAAAGATTACCAGAGTTTCTCATTCGGGTAAAATGAAGATGAAATTTATCAGATTTGAACATCACATGTTCAAATATCATTAGAGTTGAACCTGAGTTTCCCATTCGGGTGAACTGAAGATGATATTTATCAGATTTGAACATCACAAGTTCAAAGATTACCAGAGTTGGACCTGAGTTTCTCATTCGGGTGAACTGAAGATGAAATTTATCAGATTTGAACATCACAGGTTCAAAGATTACCAGAGTTGAACCAGAGTTTCTCGTTCGGATGAACTGGAGATGAAATTTATCAGATTTGAATATCACAGGTTCAAATATTACCATAGTTGGACCAGAGTTTCTCATTCGGGTGAACTGGAGATGAAATTTATCAGATTTGAACATCACAGGTTCAAAGATTGCCAGAGTTGGACCAGAGTTTCTCATTCGGGTGAACTTGAGATGAAATTTATCAGATTTGAACATCCCAGGTTCAAAGATTTCCAGAGTTGGACCTGAGTTTCTTATTCGGGTGAACTGGAGATGAAATTTATCAGATTTGAATATCCTAGGTTCAAAGATTACCAGAGTTGGATCTGAGTTTCCCATTCGGGTGAACTGAAGATGAAATTTATCATATTTGAACATCACAGGTTCAAAGATTACCAGAGTTGGACCTGAGTTTCCCATTCGGGTGAACTGAAGATGAAATTTATCAGATTTGAACATCACAGGCTCAAAAATTACCAGAGTTGGACCTGAATTTCTCATTCGGGTGAACTGAAGATGAAATTTATCAGATTTTAACATCACATGTTCAAAGATTACCAGAGTTGGACCTGAATTTCTCATTCGGGTGAACTGGAGATGAAATTTATCAGAATTGAACATCACAGGTTCAAAGATTACCAGAGTTGGACCGGAGTTTCTCTTTCGGATGAACTGGAGACGAAGTATATCAGAATTGAACATCAGAAGTTCAAATATTACTAGAGTTAGACCCGAGTTTCTCGTTTGGATGAACTGGAGACGAAATATATCATAATTGAACATCACGGGTTCAAATATTACTAGAGATGGACCTGAGTTTCTCGTTCGGATGAACTGAGGACGAAATATATATCAGAATTGAACATCACAGGTTCAAATATTACTAGAGCTGGACCTGAATTTCTCATTCGGATGAACTGGGGATGAAATATATCAGAATTGAACATCACAGGTTCAAATATTACAAGAGTTGGACCTGAGTTTCTCGTTCGGATGAACTGGAGACGAAATATATCAGAAATGAACATCACAGGTTCAAAGATTACTAGAGTTAGACCTAAGTTTCTCGTTCGAATGAACTGGAGACGAAATATTTCAGAATTGAACATCATAGGGTCAAAGATTACTAGAGTTAGACTTGAGTTTCTCGTTCGCATGAACTGGAGAAGAAATATATCAGAAGTGCAATAAATAAAGTAAATATTACATATTGTGAAAATGACCATATTACCCTTATTGGAAATAAGTGCAATAAATATTATGGAGACTGTGAAAATGACCATACTACCCTTATCGGAAAAAGTGCAATAAATATTATGGAGACTGTGAAAATGACCATACTACCCTTATTGGGAAAAAGTGCAATAATAAATATCATGGAGACTGTGAAAATGACCATACTACCCTTATTGGAAAAAAGTGCAATAAATATTATGGAGACTGTGAAAATGACCATATTACCCATGTTGGAAATAAGTGCAATAAGTATTATCGAGATTTTCACATTTTGTAATATTTATTACACTTAATTTCACTAAGGGTAATATGGTCATTTTTATATTTTGTAATATTTACTTTTCCTATTGCCGATAAGGGTAGTTTGGTCATTTTCACAGTCTCCATAATATTTATTGCACTTATTTCCAATAAGGGTAATATGATCATTTTCACAGTAGGTAATATTTACTTTATTTATTTTTGATAAGGGTAGTCTGGTCATTCTCATAGTCTCCATAATATTTATTGCACTTATTTCCAATAAGGGTAATATGGTCATTTTCACGGTATGTAATATTTACTTTATTTATTTTCAATAAGGGTAGTTTGGTCATTTTCACAGTCTACATAATATTTATTGCACTTATTTCTAATAGGGGTAATATGGTCATTTTCTCAGTCTGTAATATTTACTTTACTTATTACACTTAATTGGGTAGTCTAGTCATTTTCACTGTCTCCATAATATTTATTGCACTTATTTCCAGTAAGGGTAATATGGTCATTTTCAAAGAGTGTAATATTTACTTTACTTATTTTCGATATATAAGGGTAGTCTGGTCATTTTCACAATCTCCATAATATTTATTGCACTTATTTCCAATAAGGGTAATATGGTCTTTTTCATAGTCTCCATAATATTTATTGCATAGATAATAACTAGGTGAGAAAAGGAGGGCCCCGCCTAAAAAAAGTAACAGTGATTCAACTAGGTAACGCATTCGCGGTGTAGGTTGATGAATCGGGGATATAATCATAATTAAAAAAATTATACAACGACCGTTTTTAACGTTCTAATTTGTGCTCTGAAAATTTATTATATCTACGGCCGTCTTGACCGGTCCACGGTCTGTTGACCGCTATTGAGGGTCGAGGATGTGGGTCATTAAAACCCCCTTATCCACTAGTGATAACTACAGAATCTCGAGAATATCCCTCGACTGAATATTGCCCTATATTCTTTAAATCCACGTTCTTGATACAAATTTTCCGAATATAATGTTATTACCAAACCTGTTTTAGTGTAACAGGTTGATACATTTCCATAGGGCCGATTAAGTCTCCCCGAAAATCCTCCAAATCCAATCCAGAGAAATACACAGGTGAAAATATTCAAACCTTGAAAATTCCCGCCAAATTTTCTTTTAAACGAAGAAGAAAATGGTGCCCCTTAACCAACTCCTTGGGTGAGAATATCATGTGGGTGCCCCTTATCAATTGAGGTTCTCCTTATCCAAACTAGGGGTTCGTTTAGCAAAAGACCTCCGGGGGTGCGAAAATAACTTTTCGAGCAACTTTCTCCATATGAGCTTATTTCCTTGAAAAGACTTAAAACAATGATAAAATGAGTCCCAGCTAATGTATTTATGGGTGAAAATGCGTCGCACTTTCGTGCTTATCAAATTCCCCCACACTTACATTTTTCCAGACCTCGAGCAAAATAGAAGAAGACCTGCTACACAGCTGGTCATATAATAAGAGAG
The DNA here is from genome assembly GCA_023529315.1 of Papaver bracteatum. Lineage (NCBI taxonomy): Eukaryota > Viridiplantae > Streptophyta > Magnoliopsida > Ranunculales > Papaveraceae > Papaver > Papaver bracteatum. The sequence goes on along the minus strand of JAJJWX010002605.1, from coordinate 4,011,750 downwards.
AGAGACCCGCTACACAGCTGGTCATATCAACTTTTTTTTCCCGACCCGCTCAACAGTCGCTCATAAAATGAAAATTCGACAAAGAATGAAAAAGACCCGCTACACCGCTGGTCATAACCCTAACAATCATTATTTTTTATTTTTTATTTAGACCCCGCTAAATAGCTGGTCATAACATGCAAGAAAAAAAAAGACCCGCTACACAGCTGATCATGATTTGCAAGGAAATTCCTGAAAAAGTAAAGTAAAAAAGTTAACCGCTCCCCACACTTAAACATTATATTGTCCTCAATGTAATTGAGTCATCCAACATAAAAATTAAGATGGGAAATTCATAATATGAATAAAGTAAACGAATATATAAAAAAATAAAAAATAAATATACCTATTGGAATGTACAAAAAGGATCCCCATACACTAACAACCTGAAAATTTGGGGATCAACCCAAAATACAGTATTTACAAATGACAGCTTCGCACTTATGTTATGATACTTTGAAGAAGGTGAAACTATCAAAAAGAAAAAGTTACCACCAAACCTGGTTTTTACATCACACGAAAGTGCATAAAGAACATAATATGGGGATATTATTGGGACTGGGAAGTTCTCAATCGGCTCATGCACGGTATCAGAAACATGGGCGTCCTCTGGGTATTTGGATGCAAAGTAATCCAACAAAATTTTAGAAGCACATAATTCTAACCCTAAATTAGGTAACTTTCGGAAGTCTAAGGGTCTAGAAACAACCTCTAAGTCGGGTGAAAGATCTTGTGAGATAGATTCTTCTAAGAAATTAGACAAATCAGCTACACAATCATCCACAGGGTCATCTACAAATTCTGTCTGGAATAGAAAGTCACTACAAGACTAATCATCATCATCATATAATTTTTGGCATTCCAGAATTCTCAACCTTTGTTCCAAGCTAAGTGGTGTGTGTTTGTAATACTTCTCATATATCATTAGAGGCGATTCTTCACTAACCACATGTAGATCAGGAACATCCCTATGATGTGACGCAGTCATATACTCCCCAAGTGTCATTTCAAGTGACGACTTCTGAGAATGTTTACTTCTACGCATATATTCTCCAAGAGTCATCACGGGTGACGTCGTCGCGGAAGAAGTCATCATTCTCAAAAAGTCCCTGAAAACAAATACTTAAAAAAAACGCATAAAATGGAAAAATAAAGTCTAAAATGAAATGAAAATACTGTACACAATATAAATAAACTTAAAAAAAATATCTAAAAACAAGTCTGCGTCGGCGGCGCCAAAAATTGATGTCATTTCAATAATGTTGTAGTAAATAAGATTCGAACTCTAAGACTTGTGAAGATTAAATTTAAAGATTTAATAAAAAAAAAAAATATATATATATATATAAAATAAACAAAAGCAAGAGTTACTGGGACTAGGATTCCACCGAATTCATATCATAAGGCTCAATTATTTATTTTTCAGCAATTATCGCTCAATAAATAAAATAATATCGACTCTTATTTTTTCCAAGGTAGATTCTCAAAATATTAGTTATAAATCGTATGCATGGGACATCAAAACATTTAAGCAAGCATGACCCATCGAATAAAATAATAACTAATTAATTCAAATCATAAATCAATTTAAAATAAGTGCAAAAGTCATAAAAAGAATAAAATAAATTTACCCATGTATGAAATACGGATTCCTCCGTCGACCTAGTGTTTGGGTTTAGCTCTTCATGATGAAAACACGCTCAAAAATATAATTCATAGATCAAATGGTGTTTTATTCAAGAAAACTAATAAAACAGAGGTTCACAACGCTTTATGGGAGTCACATAATCCACTGTTACAAGTACACCTCTGAAAAATTATTGCAAAGCAGCTGTTACAATATACGATATAAGAATAGTGCTGATTTCACTGTTGATATGCCGCTGCAAAAAATGTAGCAAAACCGAGAAACGACCACGGTTTATTAACGATAGTCTTTGACAGCACTTTGTTCTTCGTGTTCTTCCCAATTGCAGCAGCAGAAAAGTCTCTATGATTCTTGATTATTCACTCATTACTCGCCCCAATCACTCCATAACCCCCTTTGACTCCAAAAGACCTTATTTATACATGGAAGCACCTCGAATCTTCAAAATCTTCTTATAATCAATTCATTATTCTTCTTGGGCAGGCACGGGAAAAAATTGCCCTTTATATCTCCTGCGCGCTCCCGCTGATATGTTTAATCTCTACCAACACGTATCTTACACGTCTCTGATGAAGTTAAGTATGCTGTAGACACACGAATCATTCCAAATATAACTACTGAATCTCGAGAATATCCCTCGGTTGAATATTGCCATATATTCTTTAAATCAACGTTCTTAATACAAATTTTCCGAATATAGTGTTATTACCAAACATGTTTTAGTGTATCAGGTTGATATTGTTGGAGTTTGTATTGATGTGTTTCAAAATACATCAGTATATAATGTATTGTACCTATTAAGTTAGTTACATGAACCAACTTCAAGTGGTAACACAGTTACTAATCCCAACATGCATATCAAATAGGTAGAATTAGTGAAGAATTGTGTTGGTTTGTCAACAGACATATAACCATGAATTGATGGTTTATTGGATTTCAGTTCATGAACCACATCTCTACGAAGCATCGCGACCTTAGTGGTCAAGTGTCTGTTCAGTCTTTATATATGCATGGAGCAATTGATTTCCCTGAACATGGAATCTCTTTCTCTTATTCTTCTCTACCAATAGTGCAGTTTCTTATGTTTATGCTTACCGTGCATAAACATTGTGCTTTGCCTTAATCTGATTTCTCATTGTTCATAGGAATCCAATATTGAGAGTGCACTCTTACTAGGTTGAGATCGTTGAATCCTGGAGAATAGACGCCATTAAACCGTTTGCACCGTAGGGGCGAAATCTATTCTTAAGGATATTGACATGTTCATGCCTCGATCAAGTTATACACGCATTTATAGCATCCACTGCCTTAGATTTCCAACAATCTTAAGAATAGAGTTTCCTAGGGGTGTTATAAATATTACTCCCTCCGTAAATATTACTCCCTCCGTCTCAGATTAACAGTCCTAATTGACTTTGTCAAGATATTAAGGAAATCTTATAAAATGTCGTGACTAACCCTTGACTAGCCCTATTTAATGTTATGTTGTTACCAAAACTAATATTAATAGTATTAAAAATTATAAATTGGATAGTATTATTATTTTAAGAAATATTTTAAGAAAATAAAAACAAACTTATACTGCTTTTATTATGGAGTCCATAATTAGAACGGGATGTAAGAATAAGTATAAGTTTTATTAGGAATTGTATAATTATCCATAAATGTTTTTAGGAATGACAATTAATACAAAGATATTGAGTAGATTTTTTCCTTATAATGGTGATAATATTTAAGATTTTGAATTAAGTTTATATTAAAAATGATTTTATGATTATAAAAAATAAAGAATATATTTGATAGTTTAAGGGAAAAATATGTCTATAAACAGAGCGGACAAATAAAAAGAGACATACCAAAGTACAAATTAGGATAGATAAAAAAAGACAGAGGGAGTAGTATGGTTTCCTTCGAAGTTATGAATCTAGATGGTATGAAATTGGATCATTTTGATACGAAATAACCAATAAAGACGCCTCTGGCCGAGAAGAGAAATGAAAGATGAGTATCTCGCTGCAATAAACAGGTTAGATTGACATTTTGATTATATTATTCAATTCAATATTCCATTGCATGTTTTGTCAATTGGGAACTGTATAATTTGCTAATTTTGAGACAAAGTGGGTTAAACATGAAGGTGTTTGACAAATTGTCTTAGCCGTATCTTTATGATTTTGAGGAAACACTGATAACTGGGTATTGAATTTAAGTTTTTCATCTTAGAAAATCTGCATAAACACATATTGTGTTTTGATATGCCATTGTTAATTAGGTTGATTGATATTTTTAAGTGTTACTGCTATACATTGAAGAATGATAAGGCATGCATGGAATTTTCTTAGTGAAACTTTCTAAGTTCTACTACAAGAACTTTGTGTGGGTGCGGCTCCATACGTTTGGGGTTTATAAGATGATTTTTGACCATTCATGGGTCTTGCACTAATCGTAAGAAACTATTGATAAGTACAGCTGTGTCTATTTGGACGTGTGTATGTTTCTCTGACCTAGTTAAACATTTGTGTACAATTGAATCTAAAATGTTTCTTGTAGTCAGTAAACGAGTGGAGAAATATTGAGTCGCAGGATTAAGCTATCGCCTATGGGCATACTTGTGCAAATTCTGGGTACGTGGATGTTAGTACAAATTCTAAGCAATGGATACTAATTTCCTTGCGGTAGGTTGAGGTTCCAAAGAAATAGTACCGTATCCAGATTTTGGGTCATTTTGATGGAAAGTAAATGGTTGTACAACTTGTACTGTTAGTGTTGGCTAACAACATCCTTTGGATGTAATTCTCAAATTCAAACCCCCACTGTTGAGACTTTGTGTCAGATGATTATCTTAGAAATATGTGTTTGCCAAGTAGTTCATATCATCTAGGGGAGATGATTACTACAAATTTAAAAGTAGTTCATATCATCTATGGGACATGATTGCTATTCATGTAAAATAATTCATATCATTTGTTCATATTTAATTGATAAAAATTGGTGTTGGTAAAATATGTGGGTTTGAAACGCATGTAAACGAACTTGACATACCCTTAAGTTGTGGGTATCAAAGTATTGCGAATGGTAATTGTGACTTAATTCACAGTACTCATCATTTCCCTTGGTGTACTAGCGAAATGGAAAATTTCAATTAGGCAAGTCAGGAAATGTGGGGGGTTATAGATTCATACTATCTGAAACGTTCGACAAACTAGGAGATAGTTGTTCATAATCCAAGTGATAGCATATTACAATCTAGTCGACACAATGGGATTGAGAGAAATGTTAATTTACATACTTGTAATAAGTTATAAGTTGAGAGGTTTTCCAATTAAAGGAAAACATTGTTATGGTTGAGAATAATTGCTAAGTGCAAACCATATTAATTGTATTGCTAGAGAACCTTAGTGTTTCCATACTGTTTGAGGGTGAAAATGGTTTCTGCTGATTTCGGTAATTTCGTGTGAGTGAGTGAGAAACGAGTCCAAACCCTAAACAATGTACTGCACGGGAGTACTTTAGATTCGAGAGATCAATTTGTACAAATTCGGCCTAAACCAAGAAATGGCCGTTCCAGACTTGCTTCGGTCACAAAGTGAAGGAGAAGGGTTTGTTTTGGGGAGGGAAGCGAAGAGAGTGTTAAGACCAGAATAGTTGATTCTGGAAGAGTAGTTGTTCGACGACTTGTATTAAAAAGTGGAAAGATAACAAGTGGTTTATGAGTGTTGTATATTCTTGACCAAAAAACCTTGTCCTTTGGAGGAGATTGGTGAGATCTACTTATACAAGTCGCAACGAAACGTACCTTGTTCTCGTAAGAATTGGAAACTGTTTGAGTAAATGGAAGGAAACGGCAACGGGTAACGCCTAGAATTGAAGTTTCCATAATGAAGGAAATGTTTCACCATTACTCCTTGTATTTACTAACCGCCTCATTCTTATGACACTTTCTCATAACGGGCGTAGTGTACGCCGCATGCTGTAAATCGCCAAACAATACCCTAATGAGCATCCCCCAGTTTGTGACATGTGTTGATGTCTCGAGTGTTTTCGTGGAAAACATGTAGCATGTTGCTGTTGTTTGGAAAGTTGAGCTTGGGAGACTTGCTGGCTCGGTGGTGGCCTTCGATGGTCGAGATTTTGCATCTTGAGAGGAAAGGTAGCCGTTGATTGTCACAACCTTCCATTTGGAAGCCAGTGGCATAGAGACGTATCTTGGCATGGCTTTGGCATGATTTTAACTACGGCCAAGTTAGGATTTTAGCATAGTTCGAGCACGGCCAAAATTAGGGTTTGGCGCAGAGGCCAAAGAATTGGCATCGTAGCCAAGTTGGTGTCGTGACCAAAAGTTGCCACAAGTTTGGTGGCGAACTCATACGGTTGAGATTTGCATCTTAGAAGGAAGGATAGCTGTTGATCGTGGATACCTCTCGTTTGGCGTCCAGTGATATGGTGGCGTGGTCGGCATGCTCGTGCATGTTTTAGGCGCGGCCAAAATTAAGGTTTGGTACAAACCGTGCAGTTTTGGCGTTGGCCAAAAGTTGCCACGCGTTTGGTGGCGAACTTGTATGGCTGAGATCTGCATCTCAGGAGGAAGGATATCCATTGATCATGGCTACCTCTCGTTTGGCATCCAGTGATATGGTGGCATGGTCGGCATGCTCGTGCATATTTTATGCGCGGCCAAAATTAGGGTTTGGTACAAACCGTGCAGTTTTAGCATTGGGCCAGAAGTTTTTATGCGTTTGGTGGCGAACTTGTATGGCTGAGATCAGCATCTCAGGAGTAAGGGTAGCCATTTATTATCACAACCCTTCACTCTGGCAGCCAACGACATGGCCGGCATGACTTTGGCAATGTTTTAGGCGCGACCAAAATTATGGCTTGGTACAAACCGTGTAGTTTTTGCATTGGGCCAGAAGTTGCCACGCGTTTGGTGACGATCTTATACGGCTGAGATCTGCATCTTAGGAGGAAGGATAACCTTTGATTATTGTAACCCTTCGCTTTGGCAGCCAACGACACGGAGGCATGGCCTTGGCAATACTTTAGGCGCGGCCAAAATTAGGGTTTTGTCATAGTTTAGGCGCGGCCAAAAACTAGGGTTTTGTCATAGTTTGGGCGCGACCAAAATTAGGGTTTGGTGTTGGGCCAAAGGTTATCGCACGTTAGCTGGCGACTTTGGATGGCTAAGATCTGCATCTCAGAGGGAAGGGTGGTCGTTGATTATCGCAACCCTTCGTTTTGGCATGTGGTAGGGCTGACATGGCTTTGGCACAGTGGTGCGACTGGCATGGTTAGCATGCCTTGGCACAGAGATGTGGCTGTCATGGCATGACATTGGCACGGTGGTGCATCTGGCATGGTTGGTATGCCTTGGCGCGGAGATGTGGCTGGCATGGCGGTGCGGTTGGCATAGTTGGCATGCCTTGGCGCGGAGATGTGGTTGGCATGGTATTTCATTGGCACGGTGGTGCGGCTGGCATGGTTGGAATGCCTTGGAGCGGAGATGTGGCTGGCATGGTTGGCATTCCTTGGAGCGGAGATGTGGCTGGCATGGTTGGCATGCCTTGGCGCTGAGATGTGGCTGGCATGGTATGCCATTGGCACGATGGTGTGGAAATTAGGGTTTTGCATATCGAAACACTAATTAGCATTAAAAAAAAAATCCCTGGTAATTTTCTCGTAGGCATATTAAAGGGTTCAATAAATGCTCTTAGCGGAGACATTATTACTCAAGTTCTGTTTCTCTTTGGAGTGATATCACTGTCTGACTAGGGTTTTACGATTTTAACCCTAAGCTAAAAACCACCATCAACATTAAGTCCCCTGCTTAGATCGGAAAAGGGGAATTGTTGTGAGGTAAGCATAAGATAGTGACAGACAAGGACAGAAGCGAGACGTAAATCATGTAAGATGGTCAGGAAGATCCGTCTAACCTTTTTTCGGGAAGCAAGAAGAATCCGTGATCCTTGTATTTGGCAGCTTTGTTTAAATTCTGCTCGTGGCGCTGCAGGTTCAGGATGCGAAGTGGTAGAGGCTAGTTGAGACGTAAGTTGTCGGCTTCGATCTGGAATGGTTGTGCGTCTTCTGGGCCAGGCTTTGGAATGCGAGGCGGAGCCGCTAGCATAGACTTGGCATGAAATGGAGCGTTGGCGTTGATCATCTTGGGATGGGCGCTGGCTTGGACTTGGCACAGATTGTTGGATTGGAAGCCGTTATCATTGGTCGGCTTGGGATGAAGACGTTAGCATTGGATCGGCTTGGAATTGGCCGTTAGTATTGTATCGGCTTGGAATAGGCCGCTAGTATTGGATCGGCTTGGAAAGGACACTTGCTTGGCATGGGCGCTGGCTCGGTGTGGCGTGGGCGCTAGCTTGACATGGCGCGGACTGTTGGCACCAGCTTACTATTGCGGGTCTGGTCGCCCTTTTCCATGCGTGGCTTCAAATAGGAAATCCCTTCCTCATTCAAATTCCAAAGGCGCTGTAGCTAAGAAAGGGGCGTCATTCCTCATGTCATATCGCCGGTTTTTCTTTCGAGTCTCAGAACTGGCGGAAGAGAAGCGGCAACAACGCAGGTAAGCGTGTCTCAAACACGTACTTCCACATTTTCTCACCAAACCCTAATTATCTCGCATTGACAAATATAAGGCTTTCCTTATATTTGCTAGCAGAAGAGGATTTAATTAAAAACTGATGTAACGCCTTAATTCACGGCCAGTAGAAGGCTTCCTTTTTCGGATTTCACCGCTCTGCTGAATATAAGAGGCGATCTCCTTTGTTCGTACAGATCGTCTTGAAATCACAGGTATCATCTCGAGTTTTCTTCTGGTTCCTCATTATGTTTTCTTGTTCATGTAGATTGCTGGTGAAAATAGGGCAAAAACTTATCCCTTTTTTTGATTTTTTAGTATATAATGGGGTCTTCCAGTGACAACCGTACCTCCGACTCTTCGTAGAGAAACTTTGGGGCCGACGAAAACTGGTTTTCTTCTCATGTAGAGACATTGGATAGAATTGATTCGCTGTTTCGTGAAGCTGGAAAAATTATTCAGGACATGCCTTCCACCTATTTATGTGGAGTGCAGATGTATGCTCAAGCTTTCATGACTCTGGTGGACATGGAGGAAAAGCGAGGAGATGATGAAGCATCCCAGTGCGTTAAGATACCTCAGGGAAGCGAAACTTCTCTACAGCCCAGTGAACGATTCTTTTCTCGGTTGAAACGGCAGAAGACTGTGTCCGTGAGACTTCTAGGGGAGAGCCAGCTTAATTTCCCTACCCAATATGGTGTCATAATCCTTGATCCTAATGCGGATGAACCGGGGAATCCTCAAAAGGCCTTTGAAAAAGCTTCCAAGGAAGACACTGCTGTGGTTGACGAAACTGAAGAATCTTTTGGAGTGAATACCGGAACTGCTGTCGGGGACGTTGGAGAAGCTATAGTGGTATATGCTGAGACGGTTGTCGAAGTGGGTGTTGGAAAGGAAGCGGAAATAGTTGTTGCTGAGGCAATTTTCAGGTGGGATGTTGGAGTTGCTATTACTGAGGCGACTTCTGAATGGAACGTCTGTTGCACGAGAGATTGTTTGGGAAAGTTCTTGAAAGAGCTCTGACAGAGGCGTTGACGATCCGCTTTCGATAACCAGTTTCCCTTTTTTTTTTCCTTCTTTGACGTGTAGCTGTTTTTATGTTTCAAAGAATCCATTTTATTTTCTTCGCATTCATGGTGAAGTTAGGGCTTCGTCTAGTAACACTCTGCTCCTTTAGTTTTCATGGTTTCACATTTTGAATGAATAACCTCTTACTTGAATAGATCCAAACCCTTTATCAAAATAAGTTATTTAATATTCCGTATTCCTTCGTTTGATGATTTCTTGTACACCCTCCCCTTCAAAGCTTCGAATAAGGTACTTCCTGCAGGGTTTCGGCCTTTCTGGTCGTGACTTGATGGGTGATGGTTTCACGATGATTCAGGATTCATTTGGTGTTTTTCCTTTGAAATTCAGAGGACTCGTTTGAAAAAAAGGTATGCTTTAAATAGGAATCTAAACCCTAATTAAGAATGCAAGCGGTGCATTCATCTTGGAGAAAATATAAATATTGAATGTAAAGGGAAATTGCTGAAGGAAATACTAAAGGGAAAACACCGGAAGAAAAAATAACACAGCGCTTTTAGGTGTTGAAGGGCTTGAGCCATCGCGAGTGAACTTTCATTCCTTCCAACTTGTCGGCATTGATGAGTTTACAGTGACTGCCCAAGAGGACATCTGCCACCAGATATGGCTCGTCTTCCCTTTCTTCGGGTGAGTTAGTTCGAACAACCATCTTCACTTTTATACCTCCTACTTGAAATGAGGTCGCCTTGCTACTACGTCTCCGATTTGAAATGAGTTTGGGTGTTGTGTAACCACTTGACTTTTGGTCCTGTCATCTTTAACGGCAGCTTCCAAATTCTTGGTGAAGTGCTTGAACAGCCTGGCGCCCCACTCACATCTCATAACTGTGTCTGTGTTGATAATCGAACCAAGTCCCCATGACGGGTTAAGAGAAGAGGTGACTGGTTGTAGAGAAGGTTGTTTGACCAGACTTACTTTCGTTTAGAATTTATAAGCGAGCACCGACGGGCTTTCTCCAGGTATGATCGAGCTTCCTCGGTAAGTTATTGATACGGCAGCTGGTTGGACGGTATGTTGGAAACTCTTTCGGGTTTCGTTACTGGAAGAGGTGATGTTCCTAATTTTTCTTTGTTGTTAAACACCCACAAGCGCCCCAGGATCATGTCATAACTTGAAAGTTGTTTGACAATGTGGAACTTTCCATGCATTATAGCGTCTCATATCTTGATATCGAGGTTGATGTAGCCTTATGCGTTCATTGTTTCCTCTTACGAATTCTTGACCACAGATGGGGAGTGGGTATCCTTTTGCTTCAAAACTCCCGCAGCTCTCAGAGTCTTGATGGTGACAATATTGAAGTCAGAGGCTACGTCGATTAACGTGTTTTCGAGCTCAGTGTCCTTTAGATAGGCAGTGGTTAGCAGTCCCCAGCTGCATTTTTCAGCACCGTTCCCTGAGAGATCTTGGGCTCCCGGCATGGCTTTCATGACATGAAAAATCTGTTTGCCTGACACGACACGATTGAGGGCCGTGAAGGTAGCTTGACGTTGTGCCTTTAAAAGGTAGAGAATTTCGCATACATGCTGCATCATGGATTGTACAGTCTCATGCATTGAGTCCCCGGTGATCCCGCAATTCCTGAATGGAAGTGGATCTCTATGCACTCCCTCATTTCCCAGCTGAAGTTCCCCTGTCCCTACCTTCTCCTTGAAGATATGCTTTAGTCTGTTGCAGTCGCTGGTCGGGTGGTGAAAAAACCGGTGGTAGCGGCAGTATTTGGGGTTCACCATCTCTGCTTCGGTTGGTGGGCGTCTGGGAGTTGGTAGTCTGATGACATTATCCTGGATCCATGCCTCTAGGAGTTCGATCACTTCCTCGATTGGGAACGGGAAATCCAAGACATCTTCTCCAGATTCGTGATGACGCATGGGAATCTTAGCGGTGGCCCTCCGTGACGGATCCGTTCATTGTGCTGGTATCGCGCGCTTAGGCTGTTGATCTACCGCTGGGGCCTTCCTTTTTCCTCATTCGTCTACTACGCTTACAAAGGAGGGACCAACGTTGACGAGGCGTCTACTTCCTCGAGTTTCGCGTGAGTCCTCGCCTCTGACTGGCCTGGTTCTTTCTAACAATGTCGGTGTTGCCATCGCCGATCGTTTGGCATCCTTATGGAGTTCATAGAATGTCTGGAACCGCAGGTTTTCTAGTAGGGCGCGATATATAGGAGCCATACCGTTGATGCAGGAATTCACCAATTGTTGTTCGATCACGTTTGGGTCGTGACAATCTAGCGCTTGAACCCTAAATCTTTTGACAAAGTCATTTGTATGTTCGTTATCTCGTTGGAACATCCTTCTGATATTTGAGAAGGTAACTTGCTCAGACACGAAGAAGTACTTCTTGTAAAAAGTCGTAACCATGTCACCCCAGTTGGGGATGCTATTTGGTGCGATATTGTTGTACCACGTGTATGCTCTTCCGGTAAGCGATTTAGAAAACTCCCTCAGGCGGAGAACATGATTTTATTCGTATTCTCCTAGGGACTCCAGGAATCGAGAGATATGTTCGCGTGCATTCCCGGTGCCGTCGTACAGAGTGAATTGAGGAGAATAATATCCTCTTGGAATAGGAATTCTTTGTTTTTCTGGCAGGTAAGGGGGTTGATGCTGATGCATGACTATATCATCGCTTTTCATTCGATTCTGTAGGAGTTGCTCCAGATCTTCTCGTGTGATAAAATTGGACGGTTGAGCTCTTTCTAATGGGGTTCCAGTGCGATTCTGTTCGTCTGCAAAGGTGCGTCCTGCTGAGGTGCTGGCGCCAGGGGTATTGGAGATGTGCCTTGTCGACTCTAGATAATGTGACTCGTGTAGTAGCCGCTCTGTTAGGGTCTTGAGAAAGGAAAGTACCTCTTTTAGAGTCGGAGCCATGTCCGTTTGGGCCCTAGCAAGAACTTTATATCTTTCCATCAAATCAGCGATGCTTACGCAGGGTCGGCTTCCTTTGGTTCCTCCAGTTTCTCATCCTGACAGCAGAGTAGCTGTAGTCCTAGTGATGGTCGGAGGTGCCGTAATTTAAGAAACATTAGGGGTGGTAGCAGCATCTCTTTCCCTGGTGACCGGTGGCGTGACCCCTTAAGGAGCGCTTTCTGTGCTACCGGGATCGGCATGCAACGTAGAAGTGTTAGGGGCGGCAACAGCTCTGTTCCTGGTGATTGGAGGTGTAATACCTGAAGGGGCGCTTTCCGTGCTGCTGGGATTAGTAGGTGGCGTATGAACGCCACTAGGAGGAGCGTTAGTAATAAGGACGGTTTCCGCGTCGGTGTTCTCAGGGTTTGTTGCTGACCCGGATCTAAGATCTACCATGTTGAGTTTGGAATTGAAAAACGGAATTGAAAGCCGGAAATTGATATTGCAACTGAGAGATTGATCTCCCACTTTGGTCGCCAATTATTTGAGGGTGAAACCGGTTTCTGTTGATTTCGGTAATTTCATGTGAGTGGGTGATAAACGATTCTAAACCCTAAACAATGTACTGCACGGGAGTACTTTAGATTCGAGAGATCAATCTGTACAAATTCGGCCTAAACCAAGAAATGGCCGTTACAGACTTGCTTCGGTCACAAAGTGAAGGAGAAAGGTTGGTTTTGGGGAGGAAAGCGAAGAGAGTGTTGAGACCAGAATAGTTGATTCTGGAAGAGTAGTTGTTCGACGACTTTTATCAGAAAGTGAAAAGCTAATAAGTGGTTTATGAGTGTTGTATATTCCTGACCAAAAAACCTTGTCCTTTGGTGGAGATAGGTGAGACCTACTTATACAAGTCGCAACGAAACGTACACTGGTCTCGTAAGAATTGGAAACGGTTTGAGTAAATGGAAGGAAACGGTAACGGGTAACGCATGGAATTGATGTTTCCATAATGAAGGAAACGTTTCACCGTTACTCCTTGTATTTACTAACCGCCTCAATCTTATGATACTTTCTCGTAACAGGCGTAGTGTACGCAGCACGCTGTAAACCGCCAAACCAATACCATAATGAGTATCCCCTAGTTTTTGACATGTGTTGATGTCTCGAGTGTTTTCGTGGAAAATATGTAGCATGTTGTTGTTGTTTGGAAAGTTAAGCTTGGGAGACTTTTCCGCTCGGTGGTGGCCTCCGATGGTCGAGATTTTGCATCTTGAGAGGAAAGGTAGTCGTTGATTGTCGCAACCTTCCATTTGGCAGCCAGTGGCATGGATACGTGGCCGGCATGGCTTTTGCATGCTTTTAGATACGACCAAGTTAGGATTTTAGCATAGTTTGGGCACGGCGAAAATTAGGGTTTGGCATCGTGGCCAAAGAATTGGCATCGTAGACAAGTTGGTGTCGTGACCAAAAGTTGCCACAAGTTTGGTGGCGAACTCGTACGGATGAGATCTTCATCTTAGGAGGAAGGATAGCCATTGATCGTGGCTACCTCTCGTTTGGCATCCAGTGATATGGTGGCGTGGTCGGCATGCTCGTGCATGTTTTAGGCGCGGCCAAAATTAGGGTTTGGTACAAACCGTGCAGTTTTGGCATTATGCCAGAAGTTGCCTGGCGGCGAACTTGTATGGCTGAGATCTACATTTCAGGAGGAAGGATAGACGTTGATCGTGGCTACCTATATTTTGGTGTCCAGTGATATGGTGCCGTGGTCGGCATGCTCGTGCATGTTTTAGGCGTGGCCGAAATTAGGTTTTGGTACAAACCGTGCAGTTTTGGCATTGGGCCAGAAGTTGCCACGCGTTTGGTGCCGAACTTGTATGGATGAGATCTGCATCTCAGGAGGAAGGGTAGCCGTTGATTGTCGCAACCCTTCTCTTTGGCAGCCAGCGGCATGGAGTCATGGCCAGCATGAATTTGGCAATATTTTAGGCGCGGCCAAAATTAGGGCTTGGTACAAACCGTATAGTTTTGGCATTGGGCCAAAATTTGCCACGCGTTTGGTGACGATCTTGTACGGCTGAGATCTGCATCTTAGGAGGAAGGGTAGCCGTTGATTGTCGCAACCCTTCGCTTTGGTAGCCAGCAGCATGGAGGCATGGCCTTGGCAATGCTTTAGGCGCAGCCAAAATTAAGGTTTTGGGCCTTTTGGCTTAGTTTAGGCGCGGCCAAAAACTAGTGTTTTGGCATAGTTTGGGCGCGACCAAAATTATGGTTTGGCATTGGGACAAAGGTTTCTGCACGTTAGCTGGCGACCTTGGACGGCTAAGTTTCGCATCTCAGAGGGAAGGGTGGTCGTTGATTGTCGCAACCCTTCGTTTTGGCATGTGGTAGGGCCTACATGGCTTTGGCACAGTGGTGCAGCTGGCATGGTTAGCATGCCTTGGCGCGGGGATGTGGCTGGCACGACATTCCATTGGAACATGTGGTGCAGCTAGCATGGTTGGCATGCCTTGGCGCGAAGATGTGGCTGGCATGGTGGTGCAGTTGGCATGGTTGGCATGCCTTGGCGCAGATATGTGGCTGGCATGGTATACCATTGGGAAGGTGGTGTGGAAATTAGGGTTTGGCATATCGAACCCCTAATTAGCATTAAAAAAAAGGTACCCTAGCAATTTTCTCGCAGGCGTATGAAAGGGTTCAATAAATGCGCTTAGCGGAGACATTATTACTCAAGTTCTGTTTCTCTTTGGGGTGACATCACTGTCTGACTAGGGTTTTACAATTTTAACCCTAATCTAAAAATCACCCTCAACACCTAGAAACTGGAAATGTACATCTCTAGCGAAATGTTTAAGTTAAGAAACTAGAGAATACATATTCTAAGACTGAGTGGTTTAGAAATCTTAGAGAGATATTGATGGCAACCTCACCTATATGTCTGAAAACTCCAACAAATAGGTTCATAGAGTCAAAACAAGTCACTAGTCACTCTACAACACTATCAAATTGTGTGTAGTCTTTTGTGACTTGATAGTGCATATATGCATTATGTAAGGATGAGTTATTCATATACTCTTAATGAATTCCATACCATTTGTAGGTGTGTATAACTGCAGTACATATCCGATGAAAGTTCACCTATTTGAGTTTGGAGTGAGGTCGATTCCAACAGAAACTAAGGTGTTGTTTCTACATAAACTCATGAAACCAGGAGGGCGCAGGACCGAAAAACGCCAAACCACAGAACAATAATAATTTATAAACTCAATGTGGCTGTTAAATCTTCTAGTTTACATAAAAGAGTACTGGTTCATAGAAACTATGTTTCACCATGTTTTTTCTGGTAAACCATGATTAATCTTCCTAGAATTGGTTCATAGCCCAAAAGGCATCAATCTGAATGCACAAAGTTTATATTGTTTACTGGCAAATTCATACAATATTTATGAATGTATTTTGAAATGTGGGGGGTTGTTGGAGTTTGTATTGATGTGTTTCAAAATACATTAGTATATAATGTATTGTACCTATTAAGTTAGTTACATGAACCAACTTCAAGTGGTTACGCAGTTACTAATCCCAACATGCATATCAAATAGGTAGAATTAGTGAAGAATTGTGTTGGTTTGTCAGCAGACATATAGCCATGAAGAGATGGTTTATTGGGTTTCATTTCATGAAACATATCTCTACGAAGCATCGTGACCTTAGTGGTCAAGTGTTTGTTCAGTCTCTATATATGCATAGAGCAATTCTTTCTCTTATTCTTCTCTACCAATAGTGGAGTTTCTTATGTTTATGCTTACTATGCATAAACATTGTGCTTTGCCTTAATCTGATTTCTTATTGTTCGTAGGAATCCAGTATTGAGAGTGCACTCTTACTGGATTGAGATCGTTGAATCCTGGAGAATAGACGCCATTAAACCATTTGCACGGTAAGGGCGAAATCTATTCTTAAGGACAGTGACATGTTCACGCCTTGATCAAGTTCTACTCGCATTTATAGCATCCACTGCCTTAGATTTCCATCAGATACATGTCCAAAGGGCCGATTAAGTTTCCATGGAAATCCTCCAAATCCAATCCAGAGAAATACGCAGGTGAAAATATTCAAACCTTGAAAATTCCCGCCAAATTTTCTTTTAAACGGAGAAGAAAAGGGTGCCCCTTAACAAGCTGCTTGGGTGCGAATATCATATGGGTGCCCCTTATCAACTGAGGTGCTCCTTATCCAAACTAGGGGTTCGTTTAGTAAATGATCTCCGGGGGTGCAAAAACAACTTTTCGAGCAACTTTCTCCATAAGAGCTTATTTCCTTGAAAAGACTTAAAACAAGTTTATTAGTGATAAAATGAGTCCCAGCTAATGTATTTATGGGTAAAAATGCGTCGCACTTTCGTGCTTATCATAGGCTTGGTGTTATAAAAGGAGCGAGACAATATGTACACATGTATTAAACATAACAGATCTCCTCCATAAACAGTTGAGAGACTTGTAAGTGTTTTTTTCAAGGCAACTTGTTAATTGTATTCTTCATAAAAAAATCACTTACCTATTTCTGACTTGTTTTTGTAGGAGTAATATGCAAACATGAAATACGCTCGGGATATCGGGAAAGATTTCGAGTTTTATAAAAGATACGTAATCATGAAGGAAACTAAGCTTCCCGGAACTTAACACGATACAACCACCACGTAATCCTCCTCAAGATGGAGATGAAGATTAACACAACCGCACCAGGATTTTAGGGTTTGTGGTACACCTCTTTGTCAACCCTCACGAGACAACACTCGTCCGCTAGGATCAGTTACGGTTTAAAAGGCTTGATGCACATGCTAAGTGTTGCCACATTCCCTGTAAAAGTGCACTAGGTTTAGAATTCGTTAATCAATCGATGTACTATCAATGTCGCTTTCTGAAATTAAACATCTCAGTTCAGTTCGGTTGCATCGACTCTCCTAGATGAACCTCTTTAAATCTCTACAATAATACCAATATTATCAACGAAAGCGTGACCATCTACGAGATAATATTCTCGTAGACACCTAACTATTTGGCGTTTACGGAAAGTTTAGGACGCTAAACTATTTGGCGTCCCTTCGTTGAATCCACATCACACCCAACATAACTGATGATTACTCTCCACTACGCCTAGGAAAACTATCTGACGGTGAACCAACGCCCTGAAGTCCACCAGATTCACTTGAAATTTTTATCCCTACCTATAGCATGTGCATCAAGCCTAGGAGAGTAGAACTCCCACTACTGACTCTGAATCTCTGACTGGTAAGATTTCTCTTGCAAAAGACTCAAGTTATTTGTTCATATCGGGAAGGTCTTATTTCTTAGTCCTATCTCGTTTTTTTTTTCCAATTTCGATAATGCACAAGGGGTGTTTGTTGTTTGTTCAATGTAAATTCTTCTTTCTGTCTCTTGACTCTCCTCCATTATCATGTGTGCACAAGCATCATAAATAGAGAATTTTTGTCATCGCCACCAGCCTCGGAACACCAGCCAGAACAGCTAGTCCAAATGTATATATATATGCGAAAGAAAAGAAGCTTAGATTGGTGTGTAGACAAATATCCACTACCACTACTGGGAGAACCAGTATGTGAAGATTTAATCCCAAACGAACCACTATATAATCAATCCACCGGAATCATCCGATGACATATCTTGTATTTTCTCGCTGAAACTTTCCATCGCTTTTGTTATCACTACTCTCTGTCTGTCAAATCAGCCATTTCTGCAACGACGTTCTCTTTAATTTCTTTATCGTAAGAAGATTTCTTCTCTGTTAAGGTAATATTTCTTCATATTCTTGGTTCTTCCTCTTAATACAATCATTCATCAATTTTTACCCTTTTGTTTCTCTTTACTCTAATAATCTTGATCATCTTTCATTTTACAATTTCTACTGTATTTTTCTTGATTTTTCATTGTATGATTATGTTAAAGTAAGAGGACGAAGAAGAAGAAGATGGGTGACCAGAATATAGTCTCAAACTCCGAATCATCTCCACCAGAAAAGAACAGCCCAGCTGCTGCTGATCAATGTACTTGCAGGTATAAACATGATGATATGATATAAATGTCTAATGTTTTGTTTTCTTAATTTGTCACCAGATTCTTATTTTTGTCTTCTATTTTAGTATTCAATGCAGTATCCATCCGTCTGGATCGTCAAGACCTAAAGAAAATCACCCAAAACCTATTCCAATAGGTTATAGATTTAAACCAACTGATGCAGAGCTAATATCTCATTTCCTCATTAACAAAATCAGAGGCCAACAGTCGGAATCTTATAACATCCAACAAGTTAAAATTCTTGATTTCACTTATGAGGAACTTACAGGTACATATATTACTTTGTTTATGAGTTTCATTATATATATATATGCAGAGCTAATAACATATTCACGTTGTGATGGTATTGTTCTTCTTGATAATTGATAGAGAAATATAAGGAATATGCTATAAATGGATCAGAATGGTATATCTTCACTATCAGAGAACTAATTTGTCCAGACGGGGTTCGAGCTAGACGTGATGCTGGTAATCATGAGGGACTTTGGAAACCTTTCGGGAAACTTGAACAGATAGAAGACGAACAAAAAAGAGTAATTGGGACTAAAAGGACTTTGGTTTACCGTATACTCAATAAGGATTCATCGACCAAAGAAAGTACCAATACTGATATCAGAATGGATGAGTACGGTGCAGAAATTGCAGCGGTTCCTGACACTAATATGGAATGTGCAACCGATATAGTGAAGCCAGTAAGTACACACACCCTCATATACATTGCCTGTCACCCTCGTTATTGTCAATTATTCATCCGATTCTTTTGTACAAAATTTTGATTTGTTATCTTTAATTTGGTGCAGTTTACAGATTTTTGCTTGTGTAAAATATATAAGCAGCCTAGTAAATTACCAGGAAATTCATATTTACCCAATGATGGTGATGCTGAGGAGATGCCATTCGTCGATCCGTTTCCATGGTTTGGAAATAATCTAAGTGTAGCAGAGGAAAATGAACGCTGGGAGATGGAACTTAAAGAAGAAAACCAAATGAACACTTACTTTAATGAGCTACCAGATATGGATCAAAACGATCCAGATTTCTGGGATTTTGATGGACAACATCTTCTCACAGATCAGCAACGCTCCCTTATAAGATGTGACTGGATTAATTCACCAGTTGCCGCGCAGCATTAACAACAGCCACAGCAACAATGGCGTCCGCAGCAGCAGACGCACCAACAATGGCGTCCGCAGCAGCAGACACACCAACAATGGCATCATCATCAGCAGCCACAACAACAATGGCGTCAGCAGCAGCAACCACAACAACAACAACAACAATGGCATCCGCAGCAGCAGACACAACAACAATGGCATCAGCAACAGCAGCCACAACAACAATGGCATCAGCAGCAGCCACAACAACAATGGCGTCAGCTGCAGCAGCAATTGCATCAGCAGCGGCCTCAGCAGCAGAGGCAACAGCAGAAGCGGCATCGCAAATAGCTTGAGATAGTGTGTCACCTCAACGAGGACAGCAGTGCTGCATCCTGGACTAGATGCTATAAGCTTTTAGTTGATCCATACTTTTTTTTCCCTAGAAACCTTTGGATTATAACCAAGCATGGATTCTTAGTTTCTTAGATTTAATTTCGCCTAAACTATCAAGCGATGAAGGCTTAATCATTTCGAGATTCTTAATGTGTTTGTTGGTATGGATCATCTCACCACTATGAACCAATAGTGTTAAATTGACTTCCACTCATATGTTTGTGAGCTGTTTTTTTTTTTTGCTTCTTCTCAGTTGTGCCAGAGCTACCTCTGTCTGTTGTTATTCAAGTCCATTTATGAGATTGCCTTTTGCTAAGTTGGGTAACAATGCATCATTATATTGTATTGTATCTTCTAGGTGCTAAATTTTGTAAAGAATTATTATGAGTTCAATACATGGTTCAGAATGTGGTGCCTAAAATGAGAAATGCTTAAACATTATTTCCCTACATTACAAGTCCTACTGCTATCTAAATGCGCAGCACTGTAGTTTTTTAACATTTGCCATGTGACCATGTCCATGTGAAGATACTATTTTCGAGAGCTGGGGGTGTTTGTTTTCAGTCTCCGAGTCAAGTTCAGAATTTAGGGCTGCCAACGGGTACCCGATTACCCGGAACCGAATCGGAACCGGGTCCGGTTTCGGGTCTCAATATTGGACCCATTAACGAAAATAGGACCCGATAAGATTCGGGTCCTTATCGGTTATATCCGACGGGTACCCGTTCATTTTTGCAAAAATCCTTAAAATGAGACTGTATGTGTTAAAATTTTATAACATGGTAATGAATTCCTCTACAGCCTTTGAATTTCTCTGGTAAATGTCTCACTTTGAGTTTATTACAAGACTTTATAAAATGAAATCTTTTAGAAAATCTTAAACGAAGATTCATTGATATACCACGTGGTTGAATTTTTTATTTTTTTTGTAGCCAATATCATGATGATTAAGCTGATATATCACTATGAATCTATGAAGCACGGATACTTCAGAATTGGTGACGTATCTGTATCGGCGCCGTATCAGTATGGGATACTTGGGGATACCTGGGGATACGTATCAGATACTTCATTTAAAGTGTCACCTTTTTTTAATTACAAAAAGGGTAGGGGATACTCCGGGATACCTCTCAGATACTCTATGAGGGGATACTTCATATAATATAACATATATTTTTTTTATACAAAATCTATATATTTATAAATTTATACATAAAATCTAAATATTTATAGATATTTGTACTCATGAACATATCGAATAATTATATATAAACCTAATAACTTGTTGACTATAAAGAAAAAAGACTTGGTATTTATTTTCATGGTGCTTCAACAAAAAATCGGTGTTAGAAAAATTTAGCTTTAAGGCTTATTGGGTAATCATGTTCTTCATGTTGTTTAGAGAGAACTCGGAGTACATATGATTTTATCCCTTCAATTAACATAAGTAAAACTGAAACCCAAAATGCTGAAAATTTAATGTTTGCTCACTTTAATATTCAAAATAGTATCTATTGAATTTTTTATTTTATGATTTTTTAGTAAAATGAATTATTATTATATTAAATATTTTTTAATACATACACGTATCCCACCGTATCACGTATCCCCATTTTAAGAAAAATGATGAATCCCCGTATCAGTGTCACCGTATCAGTATCCCCGTATCAGTATCGATGCATCATAGCTATGAATGTGTCATTAGTTTGATAGTAAAGCAAGTGATTAGGAAACAAGAAATGGTTTCACTCACTTTACTGACTTACGAAGTCAGTTCAATTCCTCCTGTAAAGAAAATTCTTTGTCGTCATTCGTTTTCAGTCTTGGAATGTTCGTGAAAATGTTAATTAGTCTAGGAGTTCCAGACGATAGAGTTTATACCCAAGTAATATTACGCAAGAAGTAATCGTACATATATTTATGCCAATTCGTTGTACTAATGCTTATACTATACTGCAATATCCATTATGACGATAGTGTTTACGAGAGTTGGGATTATGGAATTGTTAGCTTTCCACCAAGTACTTTTAAGTCACAGGAAAGACAACTGGTCACTCAGTGAAGATTTACACTTTGATCAAACAACCGATAACTATCTGGACCCGATAATTACCCGTTATTTTTATCGGGTCCGGTTCCGGGTCTATACAATTGAGAACCGGACCCAAAATCATTGTGATCCGGAATCGACTCAATTAACTGGGTCCGGTTCTGGGTAGTATACTACGTGGACCCGATAAGACCCGTTGTCAGCCCAAGTTTCAGATGCAAATTGTGTTGAGGTGCTTTTAAAAAAAAAATGCATTTTTATGTAAAGCCTCACAATAGAGTTTAGACATATGGGTAGGCATACATACAACAATATTTCGTCTGCCTTGCCTCTGTCCTATTAGCTGCTTTAACAAGATTGCTCTCTCAAGGTGGACCAACGTTCACCGGATTCACTCGAAACCTATATTTGCCTCTACCAATAATAACTTTTATTTTTATGGAGGAAGGACAAGCATCCATTTCTAGCAACGACTACTGCAATTGAGAATCTGAGATCCTAGGGGAAGTAATAGGAACTCCCACTAACTGGTAAGATTTCCTTTCATTTTTGCCAAAGATTCTTTTTTAGAATTTGGGTTTATTGGGAACGTTAGTTCGTATCTGTTTTTTTTTTCAATTTGATGATGCACAAGGGGTGTTTGATATTTGTTCAGTGTCAGTAATGCTTTCTGTCTCCTCCATTTTCAATTGTTTTGTAAATTTCATCAAAACAAAACTTGAGCATAACCTTTTTTGTTCGCCAGTACTTAATATGTTTTACTTATATTAGAAATACCAACACAGATGTATGATTTTAGCTGAAGTCAATAGTATAGCAATCATAGTTTTTTTTTTGTTTTTTTTTTCTCTGTTTACCAACATTTTTGCAGTTCAGGACACTTAATAGTTTCAACATTTTTCGGTGGGCAGATATACATCTGATATGAATCACGCAATAGCCGCATCAGTTTGTTTTTAATTTCACAATGACCAAGCACTAAAGTGGTGTAACTGCAATTTCTTTACATCGCATGAAAGGAGTATTTTGGTCTTTAGATCATCTCTAGTATATTACCCTTATTTGTCATTGAACCCAAGTTTGAACCATAGCACAATGCTCTCTTTTCAATTTCTTCGGAAAGAGTCAGAAAACTCATAATTGTGTAAGGACCATTAGGTATCACATAACTGTAACTGCTTGATTGAGTAGAAAACTCATTTAGGGTTCGAGCCATTGGGTATTGCGTTAATGGTCCAAAGACTCTGAACCTATTACTGATTGAGCATAAATTGGAGTTTTCTGTGCATGAGTAATCCACTTTAGCCTGCTCATATGCTGTTGTATTGGCAATCTCTTGGGACATTTTTGGCACTACAAAGAGGCTTCTCCGAGGATCATTTGTGAATTTCTTTTGCAATTTGGCACCATGCAGGTAGTCTTGCTTCTGTGCTATCCCATCCTTTTACTCGAGACTTTTTATTTGTCTTGGTCTTTTTGCGCATTCACATTAAATTTGCGAACGATTTCTTCTTCTGGACGTTGTCTTGTGTGAAATTAAAGCCATAATGAATTCGCGAGACATGTTCTCATGGGAGCATCGTTGTTGCCCTCACTCGTGCCTTTATTTGACAACAACAAAAGTTTCAATTTCTATCCACTGTGTGTTATTCTCTTTTTGCATTTCTCAATACAAGGCATTTCTAAATGCAGTTTTAAGTAAAAACTAGTGAAAGACCACCTACTCATGAGTTACTAAATATAATATAATACACATTAAAACTCATGGGTGATTACTTTCTGTAGCAAAAGTAGCAAAGTATGGGTTCATTTTGTGCAGAATAGTGACAAATGAACAGCGTTTCGTATCTTCTGATTTTAGTTTGACTTTAATTCCTTTCATACCAGATCCAATTTAGATGTGCTCATTTCAGCAATTAAGTAACTGCCTTGTGATATATTTTTAATTAGAAACTAACTCTGTTTTGTTAACTATTCAGGTTGTGAAGGTTCAATTAAAAGAAGGAATATGTGCTTTGAATTAGGTCAACAGGAACAAGATTATTGCAATTCTGTCCATTGCTGCTGGTGCTCGAATTTTGAAAAGTATGTTCTTGCACATTTTCTTTTTGAATCGCTTTTAGGAAAATATTACTGACATAGGGATAATTACACAGCTTGAAACCTGAGGATAAAACTCTGCTGCATATATATGAGTTGTGATGGATGAATATATCTTGTGTTTTGGATGGATTATGATGGATAAAAATATCTCGTCTTCTTTAGGAAAACATTACAGACCTAGGGATCATTGCACGACTTGAAACCCACGGATAAACTCTGCTACATATATTCTGATGGATGAATACATCTTGTGTTTTGGATGAATTATGTTGGTCAATGAATAAAATATATATTGTCTTTTGGATTTATTGTGGAATAGTAGATGATGAGCTGTGATGGACTCGTTGATGTGCCAATACTCTTTCTCACTATTTTTTTTTTCTTTCTTTTGTCGAGTATGGCTTGTCTATTGTGCTCTCGTAGCTATAATGATGCAAAAATGGAGTTAGTTTGTACTGAACGTAATGCTGGTTATGCAAGAGCAAATGGTGTTGGTGCTTGTGTTAATTACTTCTACTGTTGCTGGACTTAGTTTTTGTTTGCTTTTGATGTACATTAGGAATTTAGGATATGTTCTAGCATTTACTTCTTCGTCGGCCACCCACCGTGGCAGCGGTCATCTTGTCTAACTTCACTCCATTAGAGTAATAGAGTGCAGATAGATAAAGCCAGTGTCACCACCATGAACAGAAACCGCTGTGGAAACCTCAACACTGACCAGAAAGAATTGTAAGTGAATATATGGGTTGATAAATTCAAGTCAGCAGATTTGTAATCAACTCCGCGGATTCACTGGGATGGCTTATTTAGTAAACCATACAACTTCATTCTATGTACCCTACCTTAAGCTCCCAGCTTCATTTAGACTTGTAGAAAGTAGTAATTGCCACAACACAATCTGTTAATAGGACCACAGTGTTGCATAAATAATAGATGCGAGGAATTTCAAGTTACATGGAAAAGATAGGGTTAGCTAGTTACGGTTGAAAAGTTCTGTTTCTTAGTTATATGTGTAATCGATTATGTGATAACAGTTGATTAGTTATTAAAAGTTAGTCGGCAAGTTTTTGAAAAAACACCACTTAAACCTTTTCATAGCCATGCTCGAGTAATCACAAGTTTCTGTTACACAGTCATGTTGTCACATCATTTGCACAGTAGTGTATACTGCTAGGTTGCTTTAAACAACTGAAAACATTTGCATGACCCAGCCTTCTGCTACAACTGTACATGGTATGATGTCTACATGATAGTCGGAAACTAAGAAAAAAAAACTGTAATGGTCATTTTTGCATTCTCTCAACTGGAATGGTAAGAGTTCTAGAAAACATTACTTATCAAGTTCAACTGTCTGTAATTTGTTTCAGGATTGAATAAAACAGCTATTGGCATGAACATATTCAAGAACGTAATTTCTGCCAAGCATGGGTATAGGGGAGCTGCCAATAAGTATTCAAAAGGTGAGCCTGATTACCTGATAAGTTGCTGGAAAGTGTTTAACCAAGTTACAAACATGAATACTGTTTGTTCTCACTATTTTTTTTTCCTGAATTTCTTATGTATTATTTCCACTTTGCAGCAACAGGTCTTTGTTTCCTACATTCGGTCTCAAATTCAGTGGAAGTTCATTCTCCAGAACAAGAAGTGGTAATTGCTTTGGGCAGCAATGTAGGCAATCGGCTGGATAATTTCAATGAAGCACTTCGACTGATGAAGAAATCAGGCATCCAAATTTCGCGACACGGATGCTTATATGAGACAGAGCCTGCTTATGTGACGGATCAGCCTCTTTTCCTCAATTCCGCAATCAGAGGTGTTACGAAACTTGCCCCACATGAGTTATTGCGTGTCCTTAAGCAAATTGAGAAGGATATAGGTCGAACAGAAGGTATAAGGTATGGTCCCAGACCTATTGACTTGGATATATTGTTCTATGGGAACTTCAAAATCCATTCTGAGACTCTTAGTGTCCCACATGAAAGAATCTGGGAGAGACCGTTTGTGATGGCCCCACTGATAGATCTGCTTGGATCAGCAATCGATTCTGATACTGTTGGAAGTTGGCATTCATTTTCAACACAGAAGTGTGGGCTTTTTGAATCATGGGAGAAACTTGGTGGCGAGCAATTGATTGGAAAGGATGGGATGAGACGAGTATTACCCATTGGAAATCTCTTGTTGGACTGGTCACAGAAGACCCATGTCATGGGAATCCTGAACCTGACCCCAGATAGTTTCAGCGATGGTGGTAAGTTTCAGTCAGTAGATGCTGCTGTTTCTCAGGTTCAGTTGATGATATCGGAAGGAGTAGACATCATTGACATTGGTGCACAATCTACAAGACCATTTGCCACTAGGATATCAGCAGAAGAAGAATTAGATAGACTAATACCTGTCCTAGAAGCTGTTCGACAAATACCTGGGGTTGAAGACAAATTCATATCTGTGGATACTTTTTACTCGAAAGTCGCTTCAGAAGCAGTAAATAAAGGTGCCCATCTGATCAACGATGTATCTGGTGGACAGTTAGATTCTGACATGCTTAAGGTTGTATCAGGTTTGAAGGTTCCTTATCTTGCAATGCACATGAGGGGGAACCCATCAACGATGCAAAGTAGCAAGAACCTAAAATATGACGATGTCTGTAAGCAAGTCAGTTCTGAATTGTATTCAAGGTTTAAAGAGGCTGAATCATCAGGGATCCCAGCTTGGAGGATTATTCTTGACCCTGGCATTGGATTTTCCAAAAAAACTGAAGACAATTTAGACCTTCTTATGGGTTTACCTAACATTCGAGAAGAGATTAGTCTCAAGAGTTCGGCGGCTTCTCATGCACCAATTTTAATAGGACCCTCTAGAAAAAGATTTTTGGGTGATATTTGCAACCAAACAGATGCAAATAAGAGAGACCCAGCAACTATTGCTGCAGTCACCGCTGGGGTTTTGGGGGGTGCAAACATGGTGCGGGTACACAATGTTCGGGATAATCTTGATGCCGTGAGACTTTGTGATGCATTACAGAAGCATAGAAAAAGCTGATGTGGTTGTGCAAGTAATTTTAGTTAGTGTAGATTCAGTTCAATTTTGCGTGCATCTTGCATCTTTGTTTTTTCTCACTCTCTTTAAGGTAAAAGACTAATTCCAAGTAGTGGAAATAGCAAAAATGTTCTTTGTAATGTTGTCAGTTTTCAGTTTTGTCATGCAAATCAAAGAAATTTTATCAGCCAGTAAGTTCACATTTCATTTCATGGTATACTACTGCCGTAAAAGAAGTACTTAGCAGAAGAACCACGATCCTCCCTGGATTGTATGGGACTAGGATCCACTTGAGGGTCGTGGGCTCTATGTGATAAGTGTAGAAAATGGTAGTCATGGTCAAATCACCAGTAAAATGATATGGGATAACAAAGTTACAGTTCTGACCGTTGGAGTTTTCCAACGGCTATATTTTTTTGGAATGGCCAAGCTTTAAACCCTTTTAAGTATTCAAATCTCTCCATTTAATTCTTCATTTATCACCAAAATCTTTACAGTGAAAACAAAAACATAGATCCGATTCCATTTCTTCCTCAAATCTCTTGAAAACCTGTAACACATAGGAAACCAGATCTGTTGATTTTTGCTGCACTTGGGTAGGACAAGATGCCATGGTTCTCAAAGAAGTCAGGGCAGGAGAAGCTAATGGAGCAAACCTTCCAACTAAAGATGACATCAAAATCACTAGTTAGACAAGCAAAGAAATGCGAGCAGGAAGAGAAATCAGAGAAGTTGAAAGTAAAGAAAGCAATTGAAAAAGGAAACATGGATGGTGCAAGAATCTACGCTCAAAATGCAATCCGTAAACGCAACGAACAGCTCAATTACTTGCGTTTTGCTTCTCGTCTTGACGCTGTGGTTTCGAGATTAGGAAGCCAGAGCAATCTCCGAAACATTACTAAATCAATGAGTGGAATTGTGAAATCATTAGAAGGGTCATTATCTGTTGGAAATATGGAGAAGATTTCACAAACCATGGATAAATTTGAGAAAGTTTTTGTGAATATGGAAGTTCAAGCGAGTTTTACAGAAACATCGATGGAAGGAACGACATCGTTATCTACTCCAGAAGGTGAAGTTGGATCTTTAATGCAACAAGTTGCTGATGATTATGGTTTGGAGGTTTGTATGAAGTTGCCACAAGCTGGAAAGGAAGCTGTGGGAATCAAAGAAAAAGGAGCTGCTACTGCTGCTGCTCTACCTGCATCTGAGGAAGAACTTAGCAGGAGATTAGCTGATTTGAAATCAAAAGGATGATTAGTCCTACAAAATACTCTCACTAGCTATGACTTTTATTTTTACCTTTTCTGCTGCTGATATTAAAGAAGCTGTGGGAATCAAAGAAAAAGGAGCTGCTACTGCTGCTGCCCTACCTGCTGATTTGAGATCAAAAGGATGATTAGTCCTGCAAAATACTCTCACTAGCTATGACTTTTATTTTTATTTTACCTTTGCTGCTGCTGAAATTAAGATGTTTTTACTTTTTAGTTTGATACTGGGGGCATGTAAGATCTTGGTGTTAATTAGGTAAAGAAAAATGCTTATTAGAGCCAAATCAAAATTATGAAGCCTACTAATCAATTGTCACTCTTTCGATCTTCTAATTGGAGCATCTAAGACTAAGTCTTATGGGCTAGATTAGCACATAAGTGTTACAATTCAAAAAAAAAGTGTGACAAAAAGTTAACACTAGTTCTCTTTCCTACCAGTTGCTCGCATGTGAACTAGTATGCTAGATTGATACGCAGAACGATTCAGCGCTGGAAAAAGTAACTTTCGCGGAACGAAACAGCGCTGATTTCATTCCGCGAAATCATCTTGCGCGGAATGGTTCAGCGAAATCATCTTGCGCGGAATGGTTCAGCTTAATGCGATGTTTTCATTCCGCAACTAGCATGCTAGGATAGCACTCCCATAAGACTTAGGCGATTTTGCTTGCTGACGTGGACTGTTAATCTAGGTGCTAGATTAGCACCCCATAAGACTTGGTCTAAAAATGATTGTTAGACAGATTATTAGTTAATTCTCTAACAACCACTCTTTTTGTTTGTGTTTTGAAAGCCAACAACCATCCCTTTGATATGGGACAAATAATAAATTTTCCCCATCTGATTAAAAAGTAGGCTCAATTGGTAAATATACAAATGAACCTAGAACAAAAATATTCATTAGTCCATGTTTTGTTTTGAAATCATTTGGTTTGTATAAGCTTGAATTGGAATATAATATTGGTCAACACAAATTAGCTGGCTCTTACTGTCTCACTCTCTTATGAGGAAAATTTAGGCTGGAGGGTCTAAATCAGTTCAAAAAGATTAGGTGGTTCATATTTATGTGCATAAAATATGAATTAACATAGACATCATATAGTTAGTCAATATAACAAAACAAGAAGAGTTTTAAGGTATGAATATGCCTACTCCTTATATTTGATCCCACCACCAAATTTCAATCTAGGCTGTTGATTTGTGGATCTGATGGCCTATAATTTATTTGAATTTGTGATTAAGATATACACACTTTTGTTTAGAGAAAAGCTCGATGATTAATCAAGGAGAGGGACAGAAAGGAGGGGGAGGAGAGAGAAGGAGCGTACCACCGACACATATAGGGCCAGGGACTTGTGGAATCAAAGAGCTCCACAAGCTTACAGTATTAGCTATTATTATTGTCGGTTGTCTAGAATCCCCCGATTTTCCACCGTTGCTAAAAAGGACCGGTATTAGCAGGGGTACCGTTTAAGTGATCCGACGGTTAGGATCGGATATAACTTTTTTTCTCATATGAAACGGTACCCTCTGCTAATTTCGGCCCCCCTTTAGCAATCATGTGTTTTTCCATCCATCAATACATCTTGAGAAAAACAATTTCACCGAAACACATTCCTTTGCTCCATAATGTAGACGTTTTATTTCTGGAATGAGTGAATCATTACCTGAAAAAACCACATTTTTCATCAAAAGTAGACATTGATAATGTATCATGTTTTTATGGCACCTCCGAGTTTTGATTTAAGAGCAAAGGGCAGGGAAATTTCCCATTTGTTGGAAAGGTCCGGACAGGGACGCAATTTATGAAAAGGTTACAAATGTATGCGACTCTAACTCGGTTAACCCGGTGAGTCACTGTTGACCGGTTTGTTCCTAACTCACCCTTCCTGGTCGGGTTAGTTGATTAACCCAAGTTAGGTTAGGTTATACGGGTGTGGTTAACATTTTGTGGTTAACATTTCTTCTTCTATTCTTCTTCTCTCCTTCTGCTCCAGCGATTCATTGAGTAAAATCTCTGTTGAGAAATTTGTAGAAACTTATTGAAACCAATGGTTCGAGGTAGGTGCTGGGAATATTATAACCCTGACTTAATTAGGGTTTTTGAGTTGATTGAAGATAGATGATTCAGTGAAGTTATTATATGAAAATGATCGAGGATTAATTGAAGTTGAAGGATGAAATCGAGTAATTGTTCATGGGATTTCATTATTGATAAATAATAAGAAGATTTAGTAGGTGATTCTCAAATTGCAGTAAAGAGAGGAAAGTTTAGGGTTTCTACAAATTGAATTTGAGGGTTCAATTGAGGACGAATAAGAGAAGTTGGAAGTTGGGTTTGTTTTTAATTGATGTTTGATTGAAGCTGTAGAGTGGTTGAAGATTGAATATGATATTAAGGTTTTTGAGTTTGATTCAAAGATGAGTTCGAAGATGAAATTAAGGATGGGTTTTAGGAGCAGGACATGAAGAAGATGATAGAGTTGTTGTTGGAAATTGAAGTTAGGGTTCATGGAGGAAATAGATGAATTTGATAAATTAGAAGATGGGTTCGATTTAGACGATTTTGATTGATATTACTCGAAGGGTTACGTTGAAATCACAGATCGTTTATGTCTCAGTGAATTAGGGTTTAAGTTGGAAATTCAGATGAAGAACTGGAGGATGAAATTGAAGGTTTTACTGAGTTTATGGAACAAAGAGAGATAGTTCAAAGAGAAGTAATGAGTTAGGGTTCTTAATAAAATGGAGACTTGGGGTTCATGGGTTTGAGATGCAGATGAGGGAATTTCAATTCAGTGGATGATATTACTGGGGTAAGCTTTTAATTGCTTTAATTTTGATATTTGGAGGATGAATCATTGATTTGTTAAGTTTGTATGATTGTTTTTAAAAATGTGTTGAGATGGATATGGAGTGAAATGGGTTTGTTGTGTTTGTGATGTTATGAGTTGAATTGTGATAAGTTTACAGTGAGGCTTGAGACACTGTTGTAGTAATTAGTGCAGCAAGAAGTAGTTATGTTGGTCTGGGAAATTATGAAACTGCATGTGAAGCTGTAAATTCAGATGGAGATGTTAGTAAAGCTGAACCTAGTTGGGTGAATGAAGATTATTGGTTCTGATTGTATACAAATACAGGGGAACTAGTATTGATGTGAGTTACATGAAGAAGAATGTTGTGTAGTGGTGCAGATGAATGTGAAATGGAGATGGAAGTGGGTTGCAGAGGGCAGTGTTTACACTTATGTGCAATGCCCTGTACTAAAATATCTATGTGCATTAATCAGGGGAAAGAAGCATCCTGGATGTGTAGTATTTATTTTACTAAAACTAGTCAATTGATATAGCCAGTCATTCCTAGTACCTCTATAATATTGCCATTCAAGGTTGTTCACTGGTCTCCCCACAAGATAGAGGTCATATATATTTAATTGGAAAGACTGTGTGATTTTTTTTATTGGGTACTAGGAATGACTGGCTGAAATTTTTTATTGGGTACCTCTGTAATAGAGGTCGTATAAATTTAGTTGGAAAGACGGGCTGTAAAATTTTATTGGGTACTAGGAACGACTGACAGAAAAGTTTTATTGGGTACCTTTGTAATATAAGTCGTATATATATAATTGGGCACCTGTAAATTATGGGCGACAACCGTGTTGTTTCTATAAAGCACCCATTTGAATCCGGGTTAACCCTAACTCCTAACCACACTAGTTTAACTAACCTAACCTAACTAGGATTAATTAACTAAGCCGACCAGGGAGGGTAAGTTTGAAAAAAAAAACCGGAAAGGGTTGACTCACTGGGTCGGGCGAGTCAAAAACGCACACTTTTATTCCCTTTTTACAGAGTTCGACCTGGCCTGGACCTTTCCAAGGAAGTGGTAATTTGTGTGCCCTTTGCTCTTGATTTAACATGCTCCAATTCAATCATGTAAGATTGTCAAGTTCCGTGATGACTGGCGGAATATTACGCCCATTGCTCGAGTGTTTTTGGTACAAAAATAATTAACCATTCTACGATTGAGATTGATTAACAGACTAGCGGAAAATTGAACTCACATTAATGAGCACTTTGAAATCCAAATAATTTTTTATATTTTCAATAAGTGAAAAGTATGTAGTAAGAAATGAACGAAAACATCAACTCAAAATTTAATTTTCATCCAAGACATATCCCATGAGATGTGTTTTTAGTAGAACGGTAAAATGGACTTTCATTATTTTTAAAAAATAAATGTGATTAAAATTTAACAAGTAAAAAAACCTAGCTAAATTGGGTCATTTTGAAGTAAGACAGGACACCCCTTAACCTTGTATTTTCTAAATGGTTAAATTGCTCTTGTAATAATTAACACTAATTTAATTGATATGATTAGATTAGTTAGTTAATTTATATGAGTGGATTTGGAAATAATTGAGAGTAAGAAAGAGAGTGGAGTAGGGGGGAGTCTTGTATGAGTACTTGTAATAATTGTGGGGGAGTCTTCTAATCTCGCTCCTACAGATGAGTACTTGTATGATGATCTACCAAATCATGATCAAATGGATTATATGCATGATCCTCACTTTTATTTTCCTCAAACTCAAGATGGATATGGAAGTGATGAATGTCTTGACCCAAACGTAGAATCCAATGACCCAGAAGTAGAAAAGGGAGCTGCAAATAATCAGGTACACAACTTACGTGGTGAAGATTGTGATATTTCCATGCAAACTATCGATTTTTTTTTCACTTTTGCGGCCCAATATCGGCAAGGTCGACGATTCTCGACCTTGCCGACTGTTAGCGTCGGCGTGGTTTTTATTACCAAATGCCATGACTTTTCATGAGCAGTATTGTAGTCGGCAAGGTCATAAATAAGAACCCTGCCGACTATAAGACTTTTGCAGCTCAGGAAACGTGATTTGAAACATGCTTAAGCCGACATTGTTTTGGATACGTCGACCCTGCCGACTGTAGTTTGGTCGGCACTGTTGTATTCTTCGATATTGCCGGCTGTTCTTTGGTCGTTGTTGTTTTATATAACGACCTTGCCGACTATTGTAGTACATATCAACTAACTTGTGATATTTTGTAGATTGCATTGGTACCGATGACGGATCAGCCTCAAGCTCATAGTGTTAGGGGTCCTGATACTTCCGCACATTATGCTAATGACTTGGAATGGAAGGAAAAAGACGAAGCAATCAATTGGGTTATTGAGAA
Organism: Papaver bracteatum; assembly: GCA_023529315.1. NCBI lineage: Eukaryota > Viridiplantae > Streptophyta > Magnoliopsida > Ranunculales > Papaveraceae > Papaver > Papaver bracteatum. The sequence goes on along the minus strand of JAJJWX010002605.1, from coordinate 3,978,293 downwards.
AGCAAAAGAGAAGATCTGTGTTCTAGTGAAAAACACCCAACAAAGAGATACGCGGTTTGAAATGGTATGCGAGTGTAGTGGGTCGGACGTAAGTCACAAGAGAAAGGGTTATGTGTGTGACAAGAAGACGACTAGGGTGTACAAGACGAAGTCAAAGAAGTGTGGATGCCCATTAAAGATTATTTTTTGGAGGAACAAAGACACCGATAACATGTGGAGAATGATATATGTTGGTTGGCATAACCATAAAGATCCGCAAAGTCTTGTGGGACACTCCCAAGTTTCCAAGTTGAAACCTCACGAGTTCGAACAAGTAAGAACAAGTTGGGGAATTAAACCAAGTGAACTTCTTAGTAATTTCAAGAGGATGACCCACGTAACATTTCTTCATTATCTACAATTTATGCTGCCAAAGCACTTATCAAAAGAATTGAATGGGATGGAAGAAAGGTAATAAAAGAATCACAATGGTTGGCCCATAAATACAACTACACGGCGAAATACCATGAGTCATCGTAGGGGAGGGTGGATCGTATTTTTCTTGCGCATCCCGATATGATTCAATTGGCCTGGTGCTTTTACCAAGTTTTGTTCATGGATTGTACTTATAAGACGAATAGGTACAACATGCCTTTGTTGAACATTGAAGGACGAAAATCGGACAAGCAATCATTCATGGTGGCATGGTGTTTTACGGATCGTGAGAAGGATGATAGCTTTATATAGGCATTGGAAACTTTGAAACTTCTCTACCACGAAGAAGAAACTCCTGGGGTTATAGTGACCGACAATGAGCAAGAAATAATGAACGATGTGATAATAGTTTTTCCCAAGGCACAAAATTTGTTTACACGTGGAACATACAATGCAATCTTAGAAATAATTGTAGGAGTCATATCCAAAAGCCAAAGGCAAAGAAAGGTACTAAATGTGAAAAAGAGGAAGATGAACGTCTTAGTAAACTAACTAAAGAGGAGAGATAGGAAGAGAAAAACAAAGAAGATGGAGAATGGAAAGAATGTGAGATCAAATTTGGGCTATTTATGAAAGCGTGGGATAAGTTGGTCTGGTCGATGAGTGTGGCAAGATATAAGATAAACTTGAAGGAGTTCGAGGATGATTGGGGCACTAATTACCCCAAAGTAGTGGAATATTGCAAGAGACAATGGTTAAGAACACACAAAAAGAGGTTTGTGTATGCTTTTACTTACGACTATCAACATTTCAAACTTGAGTCCACAAGTATGGTAGAGCAAGCTCATGGGAGACTAAAAGGTCTAATTTTCACGAGTCAAAATGGGATTGTGACGGTGCAACATGCTATCCATGAGTACACTAATAATGATATCAACAAGATAAGTAAGCAATTTGAAGAAAGTAGGTACAAGAAGTTGAAGGATTTTAAGGAGGATGATTGGTTGCTTGTTGGTATACATTGCAACGTTTCGCATTGGGCAATACATTTTATGATGAAATATTTCAAGTTGTATCAAAAGTATGACAACCCGAGAACTCCTTATAAGTGTATGATAATGAAGGTTATCATATTTCCATGTCGTCATATGCTTGGTAGGTATAAAACTCCGATTATGATTGAAGATATTGATCCTTATTGGAAGCAACTATCTTTCATCGCGGCTCCAAGAGAAGATCCCGGTGAAGAGTTTGGCGACATGGAACTTGGGAGAATAATCCTCGACAAGTAGCCCACATTAAATAGGTTGGACAAACAAACTATGAAGCACAAGTTGATGCATATTTTTTACCCTTTTATGGAGGAATTTCAAGAACCCTTGAAGCAAGATCCAACGGGTAGACCAACTACCACAAAGACAAGGGAGTAAGAAAGACAACAAATTAAAGAGTATTTGAGTACAACATGCGATCCTCCCGGACATGATTATACCAAGGCGGAATACAAAGAGTAGCCGGATAAAAAGAAAATAGATCATCAAAGAAAAGAAACAACTACACCAACGGTTTCAAACTTGAATCCAAATAGCACTCCACCTCTTGAGAGTCAAGCAAGTGTCGTAGTTATTGTAAAGAAAAGGGGTCAGCCGAGGAAGGAAACATGCAAACCAATAGAAAAACCCATGGAGCCAAAGATTACACCTATTGAGAGTCAAGGAGATGTTATGAAGAAAAGAGATCGTACGAGGAAGGTAGTAAAACCGGTATTGGATGAGTATCGCGTACAACTCCCTCAAATTATTCGAGAGTTCGTTATTAGTACCGACGATGTACCAAAGGATGGAAATTGTTGGTTTCACGTTTCCTCCCAATAATTGGGACACCTAAGTGGAGCGGTTGAGGACAATCTTACCCAATGTCAATACATAAGAAAGAAGATGGATGCGCGGCTAGAAAAAGACAAGGAGTTTTATATCTCAATGATGCTAGAAGGTTCGACGGAGGACAGAAAAACGACTTTTAAAGAATTGCTTACTAGTGTTAAAGGCCCGGAGGGAAATGCACCGATTAAATGAGAGCATTGGATGAGAATTCCAGAGTGTGGCCATCTACTGGGGGATACATTGTCATGCGTAGTACATATTTTTAGTAACGGATGTTGTGTAGCATTTGCACCGAGACACGTGCCTTGTGTGGAGCAGCTCAAACATAGAACAATTATTATGGCTTTGGTGGATAACAATCTTTTTATTGGTCTATAACTGAACAAGGAATGTTCATTACCTCCTCTTTGTAGGTTTAGTTTTTGGGAAAAGTTCATAAACAACAAGAACAAGGAATGGGTGAAACTTTATGAGGACAACATGAACCTTTGGAATGCTTTCGATGAGTCTAACAAAGGTCCCATAGATTTTACTCAAGGATGTTTAATAGATTTGAATGAACTTCCTCCAATAGATTTGGGCGATTGGTGATTGCGCTTAGGAAATAAGGAATCTTTTTGTAATCGCATAAGTGTTTTGTGTAATGTACTTCGGAGTACTACAAATAAATGAAATAAATGGATGTGGTTTTTTTTGGTGTTTACTCCTTCAAATATATATACATCGGAATTTTTTATTTTCTAACCAGCCGACTTAAGCATTTTACTGTACTGTCGGCATTGTAATTATTATACGACCTTGCCGACCATAAAATAGTTTGAATTTTTCCCCAAGGTCGGCAAGTTAGAATTTTTTCAGGTTGCCGACTGCATATGCCTGACAGCTTAGGGAAAAAAGGCATGGGATGGTCGGCATGGTCGTGGTCCTCTTACATTGCCGACTAACAATTAGTCGGCAAGGTTGATAAAGACAATCTTGCCGACCAAAAGGGACAAAAATGCTATTGTTCCAGGATGTTCTTCATACTATAGTCGACATTGTATTATATAAATACACTGTCGACTGTACTTTCGTCGGCACGCTTACTAATTTGTTCATTGTCGACTGTTGTGCCGTCTGCATTCTTAGAATTTTGTATAATGCCGACTAAAATAAAATAAAATAAATTATAGTAATATGGATCAACCTTGATGACTATTAAGAAGTCTTCATTTTATATAAACTAAAACATGCTGACTGTAACATTCTTAGTACATTGAGATGCACTCAACACTTAATTAGGGCATACAAACCTTAAAAACTTAACCCTAACACATTTGGGACATAAATAGTATCTTTTTCCAGTACACAATTATTTAGGAGAGGTAATTAGCTTCATCTTACCATCACAACATGGATCTGTGCATGGTAGAAGGTTGATTTTAGCAACTTCATCTGCATACGGAGCTAGGTGCTCATCTATCTAATAGAAAAACCCACAGCAAGTGCATTTTGAAGCATACGGTTTATATACATCTCCTAATGCAGCTTTCATAAGAAATAAGAACCCCTTACAACCATCAATGGTATATTTGCTGCCTTCAAAGGGACAATCATTTAAAAAATGCCCACTTAGTGTACAAAAACTATAAGTATTTGGTTGTGTTTCACTTGAACCTTCCATTCTTTATGCATGGTTGAAGATGAAGTTGAAAGTGCTTTTATAATAACAACATACTTAATGTCTTGATTTTGAAAATTCTAGCCGTTGAGCATTCAATGGGTTGTACTTTGTACTTAAAAGTAATATTTTTATACTACTAACATTAACATGTTATAGTACGTCGGCAAGGTCTATCATTTCAAAAAATGCCGACTACTTATCCCTAACAGCACTGTAACAGAAAGCCTGGGATGGTCGACAAGGTCGAGCATTTCAAACCATGCCGACTTAGTGAAACTGAAAATTAACATAAGTTTAAGAGTTACTGACAAGTATAAAACAACAATGTAAGAGTTCAAAACATAATATTGGAAACATCATAACGCAAACATATTAAAGTTTCATGGATCCTTCTCATTCTTTTTATCTTCCTCCACATCACTAGATTTTTCACCATCACTAGATTTTTCACCAGTATCAGCTTTTGCTTTTCCCTTTATTAGACCTATGTAGTCACCAGGCTCATTGTAATAGGGGTTCACTCCAGAAAAGTCAGATGCCTTGAAAAAAAGTTCTTGGATCAAGCTCATCTTCTTCCTCCTCTGATGATGTGCATTCAACATAGTTAAGGGGGCTGCCAGGAGTGTTCATAAACCTTAGAAATTTTTCAGGATATTTCTTACCCATCAGAAGTAATTTTCTTACAGGGCAATTCTCTTCAGTTTCATCATTAGGATCTTCTAAAGAAGGATAAATCCTGTCAATCCATTATAATAACACCGCCGCATTGTTAAGACAAGGGATATCTTCTATGTTTTCCTCTGGAAACCTAAACAGTACACAAATAAAAGATATGAAAATTTTACACATTGAAACATGGTTTTGGTCACCTAGTCGGCATGGTCGATAATCTAAACAATGCCGACTAATACTTAGTCGGCATGGCTGTATTCATCTACAATGCCGGCTAATACACAGTCGGTAAGGTCCTATTCATATAAGATGCCGACTATATACAAAATTGAACTCACAAAATCAAGTTTCAGTCGGAAGGGTACTATTCATATAAGATGCCGACTATAAAGCAGATGACGACTAAATATGAAAGGTCGGCACGTTTGGTTATTGATTACCTTACCGGCCCTAGTTAGTGTTTCACGGTCACCATTGTCAATATAAAAAGTCGGCAGGATATTCATCCTGAGACCATGTTGGCTCTTACAAAATATTAACAGTCGGCGTTGTCTTAAATTATCGACCTTGCCGACTAAAGCAGAGAAATCATATTTTTTGATAATCTAACATAATATAACAATCATACAACACATCATAATAATGGGTGTGAGTTTAGACATCACTTACAGTCTTCTTTTCGCCGGTAGTGGGTTCTTTTCAACATTCTCAGGGATTGAATTTTCGGGTTTACTGATTTCACTAGTTCCAACTTTTCCCTCATCTTTGTTCTCTGATTTGTATCTTTTGATATGACTTGTTGAATCTGTATTGCTACTTGATCGTTTGGAATCAACCATTTTTCAGGAAAATCAAAGTGGACGATTTTCAGAGAGGTTGATGGAAAATGTAGATGAAGAAGAAGAAGAGAAGATTAATAGTTATTTAGGTTTTTAATTTTATGGTTATCTGATTAAGTAATAGGGTTAATTAGATCAAGGGTATTAAAGTAAAAACACCTATTTTTACCACTCCTTAGCAAGGGCACTAGGTCCATTTAAATCTAGACCCCCATTAATATGCATATATCCCAATATCGCCAGGGAAAAAAAAAGTCGAAAACAACAACCACTAAGGCCTATTCCTATGCATATGGCAAACACTGATGTTTGGCATATATGCACCCACTATGGGTATGCCAAACTGCCAAACTCATATGCCAATATGTCTGGAATAACATATATGCATACACGACAGAGTTTCCAGCGAGCGATAGAGTGTCCATCGCTCGATGGTCAAGCCAGCGCTCGTTGGTCTTTAAGGCGCCATCGCTAGTCAATCTATCACTCGGCTCTCTGATCATCGCTTATCAGATCTTCATCCAACGACTACTATTTTTCACCTTTATAAATACCTAATTTCAATCTCATTTCAACTCACACCAGAATTTCTAAACCTCTATAGAATTTCCAAATATCCAATTCTTTTCATCACTCTTCCAATTCCTCAGAGAGTATGGCTGAAATTAGGAGAAGTCAAATTAGATTGAGAAATAATAAAAATAGGAGAAGTCGAATAAGGCGGAAACCAAAATTCCATGTTGCGGAAGATGAATGTATTTGTTGGAATTATATTTCTTCTATTGAGGATACTGTATTCGAAAATGCATTACATCTCGAAACATTATGGCAAATGATTTTTGGGAAATTTCAAGAACAGACAATGAATCTCAACAATCATGATGTTTCAGAGTTGATTCAACGCTTCAGTACAATCAATAAGGAAGTTACTAGGTTTGTTGCTTGACTTCATCAAGAAGGTCCAAATTTGAGGAATGGTGGATCCATGATGGAATTTCAACAAAGGTGTCGTGCGGATGGTGCAACTATGATGGAACTTCGACGTAGGTGTCGTGCGGAATATCGTCGCATCTACGAAAAAGACTTCCAATTTGAAAATTGTTTCGACATTTTAAAATAGTTGCCCAAATATTGTCCAATATTTATGTTTGAATTTTTCGATTGTCCACTTAAGTATTTAAATTATCTAAGTATTAGTTTAAGTTCTTACGTTTTAATTTGAAAATTGTCTAAGTATTAGGTTTTAATATTTGTTTAAATGTGTCTCTAATTAAAATGTAAGATTGGATTAAGAATAGAATTAAGCTTAATTTTCAACATTACTCGTCAAAGTTTCAAATTCATTAAACTTCGATATAATCATTAAATAGTCATTTTTTACAAGACATAAAACTAGACAATAATAATTTTGAAATATAGACTTTAGAAATAAAAATTTGGGACAATGTTCTTCATCTTGTTAATCTTCTTCATTTCACCAAATTTCCAATCAATGCACTCATGAACGGATTCTCCTTTGTTTATCTTTTTCTTTGACTTCAAATTTGTTTTGCCATGATTTTCCTTGCCTTGAACTTTTCGTTGCCTTTTCTTAGTTGCGGTTTTGACTTGGTTGATATCCAAAACTTGGAGACGTCTTTTCTTCTTACTTATTTCTTTATGACTATCACATATCTTCTTAACGACACCTTCCAGCACTACTCCCGAAAAATCAAGTTGTGTTGCCAAATCAAGTTGGATTCGAAAATGACATTTGAGAAATTTCAAAAAAATAAATTAGATTGAAAAAAAGAGAAATAGAGAAATTCAGATCAAGAAAAAGAGAATTAGAGAAAAATTTGTGTAAATTTTTTTGGGGTAAACTTCTGAGTTTGAAAATTACTTATTTATAGCGATAAAGAACTAGTCATTGGCGCTAGAGTTAACATCGAGCGATATTATGAATATCGACAGCGATAAAAACTTTATCGCTGACATTATTAAGAATATCGACCGCTAGAAACTCTGTCGCTCAGTGGTTTTCCCATAATAGCACAACTCGTTTGCTATGCCACCTAGTATGCCAAACAACATTTTTTTTTTTGACATACCCATGGAAATAGGCCTAAACAATAATCGATTAATTTCATTGTGAGAAAAAGAAAAAAAAAAAAGGAAAGAAAGAAAGAAAGAAAGAAAATGAAACCAAGGGAACTTTCTCAATCAGTGGTTTTGCCAATTGCTCTTTATTTTTAAGAAGAGCTGCTCCTAATTAGCAATTCGGAATTCGGAAAACGTACGGAACGGCAAACGTACGAGTATTATACGGTTTTATAAAATTCAGATTCGGTCAACGGGACGTGATTCGTCAGTAATTCGGAACGATATACGTACGTGTATAATTCGATTTATAAATTTGAGTTCGGCTCTGAAAATTCGGTATCTATATATACTAAATAATTATATTTATAAGGTTGTAGACCAATTTTTATGCATATGTGTTATATAAAGAAAAAATAAAATTAATATGATGATATTAATAATATATACAACATTAGTCATCCAAGAGGACGTGGTATAGTGGTTTAGATGCTTGGTCAGTGAGTTTGAGATCTCTCTCACCTTCACCATCAACAAATTTCAGTAATTTTTATTTCATAAAAATTACAACAACGTCTAATATTGGGTCGTGTATGCCCGGGAGGCAATAAAGCCCAAAAAGTGGGGCCTTTGGAAACGTAAAAGCTAAAGAATTTATGGCGAATTAAGCGGGCGTATCATTTGCGATTCGGGATGTGTAAAATTCGTGAACAATTCGCAAATAATCCGGGAATGCCACATAATACACGACTTGGGTTCGGAGTTGTAAACGTACGCGAATAAAACGGAAAAATTCGTGATACGGAAAAATTCGTGAATAATTCGCAAATCATCCAGGAACTCACTAACTAGGGAGCTGCTCTCTCTTTCTCTATCTCTCTGCTGTCTGTCATGTGGAGTAAAGTCCAGTAAGGAAACAACACTCACCACGTTTCCTTTCTCCCTTACTTGCACGCAGATCTGAACTTCATTCATCCATTTCTCCCTCTCCATTACCAAACAAAAAAAAATGGCTACTTACTCCGTTGATAGATCTATTCCCAATTATACCGGCTACGCCATTTCCATTGTTTTCTTGATTTCCTGCTTCAGTTTCAGCTCAACAGGTTTGTACTTTACAGATTCCTGTTACTGTTATCACTTCCAATTTTTCATCTTTTCTTATGGGGTTTCATTGGATTCAAGAAATTTCTCTGATTTGGGATGTTGTTAAAGAGTTGGGGTTACTTGAAATGTTGTATTAAAGTAATAGGTTTGCTTTATTTATCTAACCTTTTAGATAGATTTTGTAGCTATTTCTTGGTGTTTACCTTAGTGTAGTTAAAATTAGTACAGATTTAGCTGAATTATTATGTTTTTCAATGTTCTTATAGTTATTAGATTACTATATTCGGTTTTAGGAAGTAATAATTGATTTCATTTGCCTTATAAAGTGTGATTCTGAATTTAGTAAATGTAGAAGAACTGAGTAATCGTTCTTGATCTTATTAATGGATGAAAGAGACGAAGGTTCGGTACCAACGCCGACGCCCGTAGTTTATGAAAAGAAAATCTGCACTGAATTTGTGGAAATTTAATTGTATATTTTGCTTTATTGATCTGCAGAAGCTTATGATGCGCTTGATCCAACTGGAAATATCACAATAAAATGGGATGTTATGAATTGGACTCCAGATGGTTATGTGGTAAGTGTATAACTAGAGATGATTCATTAATTGTTTGTTTTCCCTTCTTGTGTATCTAATTGTTTGGTTAATGCATGAATTGGACAGGCTGTTGTCACTATGTATAACTTCCAGCAATACCGTCACATCCAAGCACCTGGATGGACATTGGGATGGACGTGGTCAAAGAAAGAAGTCATTTGGAGTATGGTGGGAGCACAAACAACAGAACAAGGTGATTGTTCAAAATACAAAGGGAACATTCCTCATTGTTGTAAGAAGGATCCAACTGTTGTGGATTTATTACCGGGAACTCCTTACAACCAGCAGATAGCAAATTGTTGTAAAGGAGGAGTGCTCAATTCTTGGGTTCAAGATTCTGGTAACGCAGCAAGTTCCTTCCAGGTTAGTGTGGGTGCTGCTGGGACATCAAACAAGACCGTAAGAGTGCCAAAGAACTTCACCTTGAAAGCACCAGGACCAGGTTACACATGTGGACCTGCTAAAATTGTGAAATCTAGTAAATTTGTAACATCAGATCTAAGAAGAACGACTCAAGCACTAAGTAAGTTTCTTGCTAAAGTTAGTGATAAGTATGATAATATTTCTGATTTCTAATACTTAATAATAATCTATTCATAACCAATTTGCGTTGAAACTATGTGTGCTTGATCATGAAGCAATGAGAATCTGATTTTTATCCTACGGGTTTCAATTTTGCAGTGACATGGAACATTACGTGTACCTATTCCCAGTTCCTCTCTCAAAAAACACCAACATGTTGTGTCTCTCTCTCCTCTTTCTACAATGAAACGATTGTCCCATGTCCTACTTGTACCTGTGGCTGTCAAAATAATATTACTCAACCAGGAAGCTGTGTAGAGTAAGTTTCTCTGATAATTCTTATCTGTGCATCCTTACACCATTTTTCTTAACAAGTCTCTTCCCAATTTTTCTCTCCGTTTGAGTTTGACGTGTGTTCTCTCTTATGGTTTTCTCTTGCAGGGGAGACTCGCCATATTTAGCTTCTGCTGTTACAGGTCATGCTAGTAAAAATGCCTATTCACCTCTAGTTCAGTGCACAACCCATATGTGTCCCATCCGAGTTCATTGGCATGTTAAGCTCAACTACAAACAGTATTGGAGAGTGAAGATCACAATCACAAATTTCAATTATAGAATGAACTACACGCAGTGGAACATGGTTGTTCAGCATCCTAATTTGGATAACATCACCCAGATTTTCAGTTTTAATTACAAGCCTTTAACTCCATATGCTGCTATAAGTAAGTATTATCGTCTGCACAATGTTTTTACAGTTTGTTGTTTCTGAAAACTTTTTATCATGGATACAAACATATCACTCTTTTGGGTCTGTTTCTGATGTTACAGATGACACAGCAATGTTATGGGGGGTTAAATTTTATAATGATTTGCTCATGGAAGCTGGACCTCTGGGAAATGTGCAATCAGAGATACTATTCCGAAAGGATTCTGATACTTTCACGTTTGACAAAGGATGGGCTTTCCCTAGAAGGATTTATTTCAATGGTGATAACTGTGTCATGCCACCTCCAGAATCATATCCATGGTTGCCAAATGCTAGTCCTCGACCGATTGTCTCCATACTTGGTTCTCTCATGGCTGTTTTGGTATCTGTAACATTCTTAATGGCTTATGCCTAGTAAAGTGAAATTACGGCATCTTATAGTGGATTGTTTTCTCAAAATCTGCAACTGAATGAGAACATAAAAAAAAGCTTAGAGGAGCTAGATCATGGATTTGCTGTATTAGCCTGTTGAGCCAAGATTTTCTTATGGTTCATGTATGTGCAGGTTGAATTCACTACTTTTTTGTGTACCTTTAGTTGTAATTTAAATCTTCATATAATTATTGTATGAGATCCGCGTCAAATATGGTGTTGTTACAGTGTAATAAACCATTCATACGCAGAATAGAACTTATTTATGGTTTTGATCACCCAACTATTATTCAATTTTATTCTTTTTGTCCAAACTACTCTTTTTGATCAGTTAACTTCTTCTCAGAAGTAAATTCCCTGCACTGATTTTTGTTATTTCATAGTTCTTGTAGTTTTTTTTTTTTTCTGATTGCTAAGAAAGCTAGTATTACGTTGCTCAAATATGCAAGAAGAACGAGGATGTCAAGCCTCTACAGGTGCAGATTCCACTGTGTATATATTTATATGATTGTATAAGATGAAGACAATGCAGAGGAATGTGTACATAATAGAGAGCTGTTGAACACAAAATACATCTCTATATTAGGGTGACTTGTAAATCTTTCTCAACTGTTTAAAAATTCAGTTCCAAAATACCTGCAATTCTTGTTGGTCGGTGCCGCTGAAAATGCTCAAAATCAGTTCTGTTCTTCTTCCTTCAGAAATTCAAATACGAGTGTTGCTTCTTTAAGTCATATAGAAGAAGATCAACCAATGGCCATCAGTAGGAAAACCAGTGAAGCAGCCAATGTAGTTAATTGCAGTGAGTTTGTAAATGCAGAATTTGGCAGGTATGGGTAAGTATCCGGTGGTGGTAGCATGCACTCATCTCCATTAAAGTAAACCTTTCTTGGAAATGCCCATCCTTGCTTCAAGGTAAAAGTATCCTTGTCCTTTTGGAGAAGAACCTCTGACTGAACATTTCCTAGTGGCCCAGCTTCCATCAGTAAATCATTGTAAAATTTCATGCCATAAAACATTCCGGTGTCATCTGCATACATACAAGTTCGAAACTTCAGGATACATAATGACAGTGTTGTTTCAGAGTTTACTAGCTACTCACTCCGTCCCACATATATAGGCGGAGAGAGACAATTCTCTTAGATTAAGAAAAGTGCATTGGATTCATAATTTTTTTTAATGTTTTTTCATGTTTTACCCCTTGTCCTATTAGTAACACAATTATCTATACACCATTAATAAGGGCATTCATGGAAATATTCATCTTGGAAATAGTAATCCGCCTATCTAATGGGACAAGCAAAATCCAAAATTCCGCCTATATAAAAGGGACGGAGGGAGTACTTAGTAATGGTTTGAATGCATTTAGTGTTTGATTGTACTTACTTATGGACTGGTATGGAACGAGAGGCTTGTAGTCGAAACTGAAGACTTGGGTAACATTGTTTAGATTTGGGTGCTGAGCAACAAGAGTCCATTGTGTGTAATTCAGACGGTAATTGAAATTCGTAATTGAGAGTTTCGCACGCCAGTAATCCTTATAGTTGAGCTTGACATGCCAGTGAATCCTTATTGGGCACATATGATGTGTGCACTGCAGCAATGGTGAGTTATCTTTTCTTGGTGTGTTCACTCCCATCTTGGTTAGCAACTTCGAATCGCTTCTGTAAATATTATCCATCATGAATCCAGAACACTTGCAGTATACACGTTCATATGTGTGTACGAGAATTGAATTGAAAACTTACTTGACACAATTATGTTTGTTTTGACAACCACAGGCACAAGATGGACAAGGAGTAATCGTTTCGTTGTAGAAAGATGAGAAAGAAACACAACAGCCCGGGTTCTTCCTTGCCAGGAACTGTGAGTAAGTGCAGGTTACATTCCATGTCACTGCAAAAAGAATAAATACATCAAACGCTGTAAATTTTTGCAGAGAAGCTCATATCGCCACACCAAAGGCATGATTTAGAAACCAACTGGAATAAAAAAAAAAAAATTCATCATATCCACAATGAAGATCTTTTAAGAAATACAGAAACACAGAAGAATATGGCTTACTCAATGCTTGAGTTTTCCTTCGGCGATCAGCTGTGAGAAATGTAGTAGGTGGAACAATTTTCGCAGGACCACAAGTGTAACCTGGTCCAGGACCAAGCAGAGTGAAATTCTTTGGCAATTTAACCGTTTTGTTTGAAGTTCCTGCAAGTCCAACACTAACTTGGAAGGCTGAGACAGAGGCAGATGGATCTTGTCCCCATGATGCAACTACTCCTCCTTTGCAGCAATTGGTAAATTGTTGGTTGTAAGGTACTCCGGGAAGTAAGTCGACAACCGTTGGAGTTTTCTTGCAACAATGTGGGACATTTCCCTTGAACTTGGAACAATCTCCTTGTTCAGTTGTTTGAGCTCCAATCATTGACCAAATTACTTCTTTCTTTGCCCATGCCCATCCTAATGTCCAGCCAGGAGTCATTATGTGTCGATACATTTGGAAATTGATCATGGTAACTGCTGCCTGGTAAATTGTAGCTTGACCTTTAGATTTTATATTTCTCAAAAAGAATTTGAGGAATCAAAAAAAAAAAAAAAAAAAAAAAAAAAACAATTATGCATAAAAAATCTAGATAATACTTACCACATATCCATCTGCAGTCCAAGATACAATGTCCCATTTGATCGTCACGTTACCATTTGGATCCAATGGATCATAGGCAGCTACAAGTATAACAAACCAAACCAAATCAAGAAATGTATATTACAGGTAAAAGGATATCAAGAACTAATAACATTTGGAACTAGATCCTTACCGGCATGAGAAACGATTGCGAAAAGGAAGAATACAGATATTGGCCGTCTCAAATTCGTCAGTGAACTAAATCGACATTGTACACGACAATCTTTATCTTGTATTCCCATGGTATATCCAGGAAATGGTTCCCTGTTTCTGTTGATTCCCATGCTTGCACTTCCAGAAGATATGCCTTAGAGGGAATTTCAAAGGTGGTTGGAATTTTAGAGTACAACAGAAGGGTTTGTGAGTATTTAAGGATGATAGACGTTATGAGAATTGTTTCTGGAAGGGACGGAAAGCTTACCTAATGGTGGTTTTCAAGTAGGTACCACTTCTTTCTCGATCCGTCTTTCTTAAATTATTTTCTTAGGTTTCTCTAAACTTGAAGCAATGTCTTTGGTGAGAAGTGATAACAGAAAGAAAATTAGGCGGGATGACAAATCGAATGCAACAGCCCAACAGTTAATATAGTTGTGATTCTTGAAAATCAACTATCTTTTTGGTTTTAGTTTAGTAGTTTTATGTCTACAGGGGCGTGGGGTTACTCAAGTTTACTTTAATGTGTGTATGTTAGTAAAATCGGAATTCTAGACGCAATACAATGCGATTTACCTCTGGTAATTTTACTCGTGTCAGTGACAGAAGAAAGAGTTTGGAGCAAGTATATAATGTATATTTAGGTGGTGGTGCCTGATTGGTGGTACTCGAGTACCAAGTCCCCTTCTAAGAAGACTACTCAACTGTTTCCAATCAAAATAAGTTTCTTCTTTTTCAGGTGTATCTGATACTCTTCATCCGATGGCACTAGTGACCGACTCATGTACAATTGAATTTTGGGCTGTGAGTTATAACCCTAAAGGCGTCACTATTTATCCACAAAAACCCCAAATAACAAAAGTAACACAAAATTCCCAAATGTGTTTTTGCCACCACTAACTACCTCTACTAGCAACCAACACTACATCCACCAACAAATACTAGCACTACCATCACTATAAAAAGCATCACCATCAACCAACACCAACACCACCACTAACCAGAAACAGTACCACCAAATTTTGGTTTCATCAAAAACTTACTGTTTCATCATTAAAATTTTTTCATGGTTTCATCAAAAACCATTAGATCTTATGTGACGCCATTCATCATTAAAAGCTTTGGTTTCATGATAAAAATATGCAAAAATATGATGAAACCGAAATTGGTTTCATCATAAAATTCTGATGAAACCAATTTTGTTTGGGTTTTTTGTAATAAATTTTAAAAGTTTGGGGTTTTTGTATCAATTTTGTTTAATACGGAGTTTTAATGGATCCCAACATTTTTTTTTTTGATAATCAACATATTTCAATTTATTCAAATCAAAACAGTGATTACATGTTTGCTTACAAGAATGACAAAAACATCAAAATAAGAGATAATCGAAACCCTAATACAAAAAAGGACATCAATTACATGTAGATCGCGAAGAGAAAGAGCGATAAACCGCAAAGATATCCAAAACAACTTTATGTATAAGGGAAAGATGATGGTAAATCCAGAAATATATTCCGACCATTTAATCTGATTGTATTCTTCTTCCATAAGAGATGCTCCTAAATCAAAGGAGTACTTTGCCGATAAAATTGTCGATCCACACGAACACATATGCGCGATGTCGTGATAAATCGCTGATGTTTTTGAAACAAGAATATCAAGCACGAACCAGCCATTAAAATTTGAAGAACTCGCCCCACAACGACGAAGAAAAATCGCCCCAAAACGACGAAGAAATATGTCAAAAGACACCAAAAATGATGTAAAAACATCTTATTCTATTACCTATTATCAAAAAGCTTTAAAAAGAAAAGAATCCTTGCTCAGATTTGGTCCAAAAGGACCAAATCTGAGCAAGACGGCTATTGAGTTTTTTTTTTTTTGAGAAAGGGAAGATGAAGAGAAAGAAGAGAGAGAAGATTGGTTATCTGATCTATGTTGGAAGCAATGGATCCCAACATTTGAACGGAGCTTTTGTACTCCTAATTTGGTCACCTTGGTGTTTTACTACTAGTTCTGATTAATAAACTTTGATAAATTAAAATAGCCTTGCTGCCTTGGGACCAAAAAGTAAATAATTTATTTTAACGAAGTTATTATTAACTTATCTAGTTAAAATTTAACTTATGCAAGTCTAGTTGGACCAGAGAGAATTTTATTATTTTAACAAAATTATTAATTTAGAGCGGATTAACTTATCGAAGTTCTACTTACTACTTCCATTTCCATTCCATAAAAAGAGTGAGTCTTCCACTTTTCCAATTTTATTCCATTCTTTTCCTTTTTATGGGGTTAGAGGGGTTATATCCTAAAAAGAGCCAAAATTTTTTTTTTTCCTTTTTCTTTTAATACTGGTTTATTGCACATATATGAACATAATTTTTAGAAGATTTTCACAAATCTTAAGCGAATATTGTTGTAAATGGCTTTTGTTCTTATGCATTACTTTCAAACATCTGCATTTGGTACTTGCATTTTTGGAAATGTAAACATCTCTATTATTTAATAGAGAAATGGAATTAACATTTGACTTTTAGAGAGTGAATGCTTCAAAGACAAATAATTTACGTCTAGATATGATTATCAATAGGTTGAAGATGGATGGACTATAATGTTTTCCAATAAGAAACTTGTCTGGAATCCTCTGATAATGAGTCAAGTCTTAGTTCAGGAAGAAATGATACTATTCCTACTAAAGATTAACTCTCTTCTCTTCTTGATGATTATTATCTTAAGAATCTTTTGCTAAAATTAGAACTTGTTTTGAAAGAAATTCGAAATATGGAAAACGGTCTTAAGATATAAATGAAGGACGTCAGTGACAATTTTATCAGTCAAGAATCTATACTTGTAATCATAGAAAAAGATGAGGATCCTTCAAGTCCCGAAGAATATATACCTAAATCTTATGAAAAACCCTAAAATATTCGAGTCATTCTAGTGTTTTTTCGAAAAAAGAACATATTAATCAATTGTTGATGAATTTCAGTATTTGTGTAAAATCTATTCAACGAAGTTAATGATAAGTTTTTATTTATAAATTCTTGGTGTCAATAATGTTTGCTAGTTCGTGATCGCAGCATTTGTTCCTATTAAAATTCTCGTTATGTTGCTTTCGGTTATGAGATGAAGGTTTGGATTTTTCAAAATCTAAGTTTTTATCTCATGAGTGACGTATTTTCATGTAGTTTGTGACTTTTGATAAATAACCGATTTTTTGATCTCATCTTTTGGATTGCTATATCGAAATCATAAGAAACATTCTGGTGATTTAACTCATACGTGATTCACAATACTAATAATCTATTATGTTCTATAATTTGATTATCTTGGTATTCATGTGAGTTTATGTTCGGTTTTAGTTATTTCTCATGGAAGGTGATGGCTAAGATCATGTTTCGTCCTTTCTATGATAAATGTTGTTTTGTGTTGTTCTCTTGCTGCTTCAGGGAATAAAAAACACAGGGGGAGAATTATATTTTTAAACTAGTGCGTAAAAAAATGCTCCCTCCGTTTCTGGAAAATGGATATTACCACTTTTTCATTTTATCCTAAACAGAGGTAGTATATCTTTTGGGGGAGTATGTTTGTAGAAATTAAGGGAAGAATTGTTTCTGATAATTGATTTTGTGTTAAGTAACTAAATCGATTCCGAACTTAGTTATGTTTATCGAATATAGTGAAGAATTACTCTGGTTAATCTATTTTCTAATGAGATACTAAGTAAATTGTGACCTTAGTAGGCTCATCGAAGTTAAGGATGATTATTTTGGGTAATCATGTTCCTGATAAGAAGTTAAGATAATTCTGAGCTTAAATCTAAGAATAAAGAGATTCTTGCAGCTGGATTTCTAAATCCTTGGCAGTCTTGTGTCCTAGTTGCAAAGCTAGAGTCTTCCTTCATAACCTAGGTTTCTATATAGAACTATATTAGTTACGAATTTGAAGACTTCAATTTGTATATCGGCTTAATTCTGAGAGTATTTAAACTGGACTAGGTCCTATGGTTTTTCTTCTGAGAAGTTTTCCTCGTTAACAAAATGTGTGTGACTTTGAGGTCAATAAAGTTTTTAATCGGTGGCTTAATAATTATTTAAAGGTTAAATGATCATTGATAGTTTAATTAATCGGTGGCTTAGTAATTTAATTGCTTCTTAGAAATGTACAGAGAAAGGTGTAACTGATCACATATAGAATGAAATAGTTACACCTTAATTACATCTTCCAATTTGAACAACACTTGCGAGATAGGATAATTACAAAAGGTCCCTCCAACTGAAGTCCACAAAATGATCGCTTGCTTAATATGAAGCTTAAGGTCATCTAACGAATTAAGTCTTGTTACATGTTAGAGCATTGCTCGGTTGAACCCGCCAAGCGTTGCTATGTCAATATTGGTTGTCATATTTTAGTTCCAAAACTCAAGGTCATTTGATTAGATTACTAGAGTCAACTTCGTTAGGTTAGACTAGGAAGTCTATAAATGTTGAGACAAACAAATACTACTTCTGAATACCTAGAGAATCCGAAGACATATCGACATCAATAAACACAACAAGACTTGACTTGTTTCCATTTTATCTATGTTACTATCAATTCGTTTAGATTGAAAACACAACATGCAAAGTCATATATATGTCTAGTATTAGAGACTTGATCATCTTATTATGATCAAAGTGTCAAAGAATAATATTCAAGTTGTCACACAACTTTGGTATATTGAATTACAAGTTATAATTGCGACATAGACACTATCTTTGTAACTTGTTCCTAGATTGTGTATTGAACTTAGGATTGATTATATACCTAGAAAACTATGTTTAATTGCATGAGTTTAAGGAAGTAGACTTGTGAAACTTGTTTCATAGTTGAAAGGAATCAACGGGATTGGTGGTCCGATCCGTATTGAGGATCTATAGCATAACCGATCCCTACCTATTGGGTAATCAATAACAGGACGGATCCCTATTGGGGATCTCTAGCGGAACTGATCCCCATAGAAAAATAATATTTCCAGTTTCACGTATACTCTAGGGTTTGTGTGATTTTCAGAATAAGTATTTTCTAAATAGGAAAGTTCAAGATATCGACATAGTGAGTAGTTTGAACATGTGTAAAATCATATTCTCTCATTGTTCAAAGATATTCCTTGATACTCAAGGTGAGATCCTAAACCAAAATGTTTGAGAATCTTCTATTGAGAATTTTGAATATATATGTTTTATTTTTCCAGCAAGAAAAACATATCTCGGGAAGATATATTAGTAAAGTATACTTGTATACCAACTAATATTGAGTTATCATCCATGAGGGATTTCAGTATAACAGTTGGATATTGGTTGGATTTTGATAAAACCAAATATTGGTGCTTATTACATATCTTGAGAATATTTTCGGTTATGGAAATCCCTTAGTGTCCAAAATACCTTGGTCTATAAATAGTGAACTTTGTTCTTCCTACAAACTTATCCTTAGGCAGGCACTTCATTTTGTACTCACTGCTGTAGCCTACTAATAATATCACTTGTAGTACTATATTGGAAAGGAGAGTAAACCTATTTAGGCGATATCTCTTACGTACACTAGTATAGAGACTTCCGTGGGATCAAGAAGCGTCTAGATAGTATCGTTGGTGAAAAATTAGAATTTGCATTATTATTTTAGTTTTTGATTATTGATTGGTTGACTAACGGTTGTCAAACCTTGTTGGATATGTTTAAAGACTTCTGTGGGATCAAGAAGCTTTTGGATAGTACTGTTGGTGAAAAACTAGAATTTACATTGTTATTTTAGTTTCCGATTATTGATTTGATTGACTAATGGTTGTTAAACCTTGATTCCATCTGGTCCACTTGGCCCTGATCATTGAAAGATTCTTCGTAATTCTTTGGTGAAGAGTTATGTTGTTTACCATGTTGTGGGAACTAAATATCTTATTGAAAGATCACGAGGTTTTTCTCTACTTGATATTTGGTATAACAATCTTCCAAACATAGATTGGTACATAAACAGAGTTGGAAATTATAAATACTTTTGGTAACAAGAAAATTTCTCGTTTGAATTTCAAATTTGTTGGAAACATAAATGATTTTTTTTCGGAATAACTAAATGCAACCCTCACTTGGGTTAAATGCAACCGGATTTTACTTTCAAAGTTCTGATTTTTCTTTATTTTGAAAAAACTAAATACAACCAAAAAAAAAGAGTAGTATTATTCCAAAAATAACTAACTATAATCATAAGATTTTAGATAGGTATTTTTTTTTCTTTTTTCTTCTTCACTATATCATCGATCATATGAAACATATCTGATCGACCTTAGTTGATCCATGGTTTTCTTCTTAAGCCACAAAAAAAATTAGAGACACTCTTGACATGATATTCAATTAGATGTTTAGTTTGTACGCTGAATTTGTGACACCTTAAAGAAAATTCCGATTAAAACCATAATAACTAGTTTCATATTTGATGTGATAACAAAAAAAAAAAATTGGCGAATAAGATCCACTTATTGTAGTTGCGGATTATCTCACAACTACACCCTCATAAGAATCCATTAAAATGATTCCTAAATATAATTAATTTGATATGAAACTAAGAATTAAAGTACTAAAATTATAAAAAGAGACACAAAGATTTTTTACATGGTTCGATCATTGTGATCTACATCCATGGTTCTTCACTAGTGATTGTATGAAATTACATGATTTTACAATTGAGACTCCATTAATGAATATTTGGAGCTCTAGTTTTTTGGGGAAGAAGATGATAAAGAAAATAAAATCTCTTCTAATAATTTCTCTCTCCTCCTAAAATTATCCTCCCCTACTAAAAAGACCTCTCCTAATTTAACATTTGAACTACTATTTATAGTGAAATCTATACAACTATATAACTTACGAAGTATCGCGAACTACTATTCAAATTCTATATTCGCAAAGTCTTCCCGCCTTTCTCGTGTTTTGTCCGTCGTTCTTTGTTGCGTCTTTTCTAATATTTCTTTTGCGACATTATTATGTTGCGTCATTAAATATTCGCAAGTGAAGGTTGCTGCGATATTCTGCTCCTACATCTTGCCTCTTTTTTCTTGAATATTGCTTGAAGAGCGATCTTTAAGAAAAAATCCGTTGTAGTAGTCTTTGATCTTTGTTGATGAAGGAACGAGCGAAAGAATATCAAACTCAAAAAGTATATACTTGCCTCTATTCTTTTGCGAAGTTCTGAAGCTTTAAGAAGTAATTAGAAGTATCGTCTTGCGAAGTATGAAGTGTGTGAAGTATCCTTAAAGAAGTATGAAGTATAAGAAATATAAAATATCCTTGATGAAGTATAAGAAGTACTCAATCCTCGAAATATATAAGAAGTATGAAGTATCCTTAAGAAGTATAAGAAGTACTTAATCCTCAAAATATATAAGAAGTATGAAATATCCTTAAGTAGTATAAGAAGTACTTAATCCTCGAAATATATAAGAAGTATTCGTCCTTGAATGAGAGTGATAAATATTGCCTCTGTTCATGTGAAACTATTACTCCATTTTTGGTGAAGATTCTTGCTGAGAAGATAAAGAACATAAAATATTTTCTTGGGTATCCATAGTTGCCTCTGTTCTTTATTTATGAAGGAGAATCCTTAAGAAAATGTTGAATGATTAAATTGCGTCTCTATTCTTATCTTGCCTCTGCCTCAAGTGGTAACCCTGTTAACTTCTAAATATTTCTGCGAATTTCTGAGTTTTTCTGCGAATTTTTGAACATTTATGAATGATGCTGCGAGTAGTGTTGCGAATAGTGCTGCGAATAGTGTTGCGAATAGTGCTGCGAATATTGTTGCGAATTATGATATCTATGTAATGATTATGTTATGAAATGCGTATGCGATGCTTATGCCATGAAATGCTTATGCAATGCTTTTATGATGCGAGTATGATGCTTGTATGATGAGAATGCTTATCTATTGTAATGTATAGCTAATGTTTGTGTTACTTAATTTATTTTGTACGCAAGAATTGATGTAGCTCCAAATTGCTTCCATTCCTGCACTATTAGTCTCACATGATATAATATAATTAAAATATTAAAGATGAATAATCTCAATTTCATTTCGGTTTATATGTTCGTAAGTTTGTTTGCTTTCATATAATCATCTTCGCAAGTTTATTTTCGTATTATCTTGTGGTCTTATTTTGCCTTCCTAATTAAAGGTCTTATTTTGCCATTTTTTTTGAATAGTATTTTAGCCTCTTCAAGAATTGTTGCGACAATATGACAGGCCTAAATACTCTTGCAAACATAAAGCCCCATGACATTTCCGTCTTGCGATGAAATCGCAGGACGTCTCTACACTTTCATGTAGCGACCCATTGATCTCATCTTAACTTCTTTATTATGTTCTGCGAGTTCTTATGAAAATATATATAAAGAATTATGAAATCAATAATTTTTATCTATGTATAAAGAATATATACAAAAATTACGCAAAAACTTCTTTTATACAGCAATTAATGAAATCAATTCCATCAATATTGTTGGAAAATTTTTATGAGAATATATTTAAAGAATTCATAAGCATAGAAGCAATTTTGTTCGCAATCATATTCATAAGGGTTGAATACTTCTTATAATTCTTCAAAGATTCAATACTTCTTATACTTCTTCAAAGATTCAATACTTCTTATACTTCTTCAAAGATTCAATACTTCTTATACTTTTTCAGAGATTCAATACTTCTTATATTTCTTCAAACATTGAATGTTTCTTCATAGAGTGAATATTTTTTATACTTCTTCAAGGGTGTTTCATACTTCGTAAACTTCTTTAAGGATGTTTCATACTTTTTATGCTTCTTCAAGGATATTTCATACTTCTTATACTTTTTTCAAGGATGTTTCGTAATTCTGCAAGGAGGATTCATAATACTTATACTTCAAGGGGAAGATTTCATATATACTTCGCAAAATCTTGAAGCTTCGCAGCTTAAACTGAGGTAGATATTCTAGATACTTAAAATAAGGATTAATCATTTGAAGAGCAATAATAAGGGGAAAAGGAATACTAAGTTAGGTCTTCAAAATATATTATTTCTCTCCATATGATCAAGTCATGCAAACAGAGGGAATCATTCAGTTAAACATCAATTTATCATCGCAAAATTAAGACATTGGTACTAGTTAAATTTCAAAAGAAAATTGTTGATGAATTAAAAAGTGTAGTACTCAAATAAACAAGATAAAAGGACTGAAGAAAATATACAGAAAGGATTAAAACTATTTTGAAGATGATTTATCTTCATCAAAATGATCTTCTTTTTCTTCTTCGGAGATATCATCTTCAGCTTCACTATCAGAAATTTCTAAATACGGGGTATCATTGGGAATTTCTTCAGAAAGGAGTGTCTGATACTTCTTGAGAGGAATTTAGTTGTCTTCACAAATCTTGCGAGTCATTTTAGCTCGGAAACGCTTGATATTTAAATTATGATTGTCCCGAGAAATTTGAAGTTGAGATTTTAAATCACGAATCTTCTGGTTACGTGCGTCAAGAATAGTTTTCAGATCATCATTCATCTTCGCATAATTTTCTGCAGTAATTACAGGATAAGAGAATAAAGAGTAAGGGAAGGAATTAAGAAATCGGTTAGCAAATTACGGAGTTAAAGTAGTCGTAATACACGAACTTACCTTCTGATTGCTTCTTATCATTACGAAGAGAAGTATTTTCAAGCTTTAATTGATTATTCTCCTCAAGAAGGGAAGAATTTCCAGCTGCGATATTCGCAGATTGTAGGTTATCTTCGCAACGGGAATTTAATTCCGCATTATCAATATTCAAATCCTCTATTTGCTGACGAAGTATTGAATTCTCAATTTCCAACTTCTTACAACGGCTTAAAGTTTTCTTCTCAGCAATGGAATGACGCCTTTCCCAATCTGAAGCAGCTGCGCAACTGACCCTCCCAACCTGAATAAATAAAAAGGATTAAAAATCAATGAAATAAGGGAAATAAACAAGGAATAGAAAAGAAATTTACCATACTCCCCAAAGCGTATAATTTAGCAGGAGATACGTATCTTGAAATTCCATTAAGTGAGTTATTGTTGAGTACAGTGGGAACTTTGCAAGCCTTCGCAATAAATTTACGAGCATTCGCAGTAGGAGAGTTTCCTAACCCACGAGAAGAGTGGAGAAAAGCTTCAGAAACTTGAATCATTGCAGACTCAAAAGTTTCTGCATTGATATAGTCTTCATCTTCTTTATCATTGTCATCATCGTATCCCCTATTAGAAATAGTATTAGAATTAGAGCTAAGACCCTTCTCAGGAAATTTATCATCTTCATCACTTTGTTCTCCGTCAACGTTCTTGCTAGAGGAAATCACGTTGGAGTAAGTATTGGTTGGGAGTTTATTCCTCTTCTTTGCAGAAATCACATCCTCAAGCTTCCTCTTTCCTTTGCGAAGAGTATTTTCTTCATCAGAAGGTTTGGTATTCTTCGCAGAACAAAGCATTCTTTGTCTCACGGATAACATTTCAGAAGAAGTTGAGTTCTTATCTTTACTCGCAACGGTCCCAGGAAAATCAGGAAGAGTCTATAAATTCAAATAAAGATAAGAAACAGAGGCAACAATATATTGTTTAGAATACATATAAAAGTGTTTCTTATCTCATTTGAAAACAAATTGAAAAATAACAAGAAGGTAAGGGGATGAAGATACATACATCTTTATCTTTGTTAGGCCAAGAAAAGACCCAAGGTTGATAGTTACGATCACGAAGGTTCGCAAGAAGATCAACTATCCCAGAAATGTAAGAACCTGATAATGATAGAGGGTAATTATACCAATCTTCATCATGAGAACGGCGAGGGGTTTTATTATTTCCTGAGTCATGATCAATATCATGCATAAGAAGATCATCTTCTGCTATATCAGCTTTACGATGAAGACGAACACCCCAACGCTTACCTTCCTTCTTCGCAGGAATTAATGTATAATTTTTGAAGAAGTTGTCGACTGTATAATTTGCAGCAACAATTTCTACATCCCTAAATGCAGGTTTCCTAAGATCAATTGGATATAAAGATTTTCCAGTAGCAGCGCGAGTTGCGAATTCAACTAGAATGCGAATGCAATCACCAGTCAGTTGATAAATGGCTCGCGAGAAATTTGGATGGGAGATAATTTCATAGAATAAAGGAAGATGGACGTCATAAAGAGGAAGAGGGAGACCTGCGAGGATTTGGCCTCGTGAGACTAAAACTTTCTGATCATCCCAATGAAGATCAGTAAAGAGTTCCATACAGAGAGAGGACTTATTATCATGACCATCAATTTCAGAAAGGATGAGATCTCTATCAGCAAACTCTGCATTAAGTTGTTCTTTAGTTTTCTTCTTTGGAGCCATTGGATGAAAGATAGAAAAACAGAGAGGAAGAGAAGTGAAAGAGATAAGAGATCGTAATAGGAGAAAAAAATAAAAAATTGCAGAAGCAGGTGTGGCAAAGAAGATGAATAGAATAAAAGAATAAAAAGAAGAATAAAAAGATAGTATTTATAAAGAAGGGAGAGTTTGATGGAAGTAAAAATTCATCAATGCGATTAGACGTGAACGGTTGAGAAGGACGGTTACGAAACAACGTGTCAAAATTTTAATGAAAGAGAAAAATACGTGTTGCGAATCTAACAGGTGATGATAACTATATTAAATTTACGAGAATAGAGGTTCTCATGACATTTCTTCTTCGCAGAACTGACATGAGAAGAGGCAAGATGTAGGTACCGAATATCGTAAGATATTAGGTTGCGAATATAGCAAAAAATATAAGAGGAAAGTATCACAAAATAACACGATGATAGAAGAAACGCGGGAGAAGAATGAAAAATTTGCGAGTATAAAATAAGCTTGCGATCATAAGTTATGATACTTCGCAGATTATTACAGTTATAAAGATTTCACTATAAATAGTAGTTCAAATGTTAAATTTAGGAGGTTCTTTAGTGAATGTGAAAAAATACTAAAGGAAAGAGAATAGAGAAAGTTGTAACTATTCTAGTTCCATTTAGATATTTCTTGTATCTATAATTGAGAGCATTAATAAGAAAATTGTTAATCATCATCATGAACTTCTTAAGTTCACTAATTCATAAGTATAAGAAGTATTGAATCTTTGAAGAAGTATAAGAAGTATTGAATCTTTGAAGAAGTATAAGAAGTATTGAATCTTTGAAGAAGTATAAGAAGTATTCAACCCTTATGAATATGATTGCGAACAAAATTGCTTCTATGCTTATGAATTATTTATATATATTCTCATAAAAATTTTCCAACAATATTGATGGAATTGATTTCATTTATGTTCTACATCAATAATAAGTTTACAGAAGCTAATCGCAAGTAAATTTTTGCGTCTTTTTATGAAAGCTGATCGCAATAAAATAGTTTTGAAGTTTCCTGCGATTGTATCGCATTTTGTAAATCATGTCAAAAATTCTTTTATTTTGAATAAAAATAATCTAGAAACATATAAATTGGATTTTCTCAATATTTATAATTTTGAACTCTCAAAGTCTTTGAAATTTTGAAATTTTTGTAATCTTGAAATTTTAGTAATCTTTGAAATTTTTGTAATCGTGCGATTGAATCGCGTTTTGTAAATGAAATTAAAAAATATTATCTTTCATGCGAGTATAAAATAAAGTAAAATGTTCAAGGAAATGGTACTTATCTTTCATATCAATCGTTGTTGTTGTCAAGGAAGGGAGTAGATTCCTTGAAATGTATGAACTTTTTAGCAGCAAAAAGAAGTGTGAGAAGTGAGACTTGAACCCTTAACTTGCTCCTGGAATTGTCCTGCTCCTTATCAATTGTACTTGGTTTCCCTTGCGAAGTAATTAAAGTTCTGTAAAACAATGAAATTCTTTGTAAAAATGTAAATTTCAAAAGGATGACGCAGAAGATGGGATTTGATCTTGCGTCTTCAAGGTTGTTGGGTACTCCCTGAACCATCTATACTTGTTTGTTCTTGCTGTATGTGTCTGCGAATAAAGAAGAAAGTCTGCGGCAGTAGGAGAAAGTTCTGCAGGAAAAAAAAAAATCTGCGAGGAAAGGGACTCGAGCCCGCGATGCTTATCTCCCTTGCCTTGCTTGTGACCATCTGTGCTGCGTCTTGTTTATGTCAGTTGGTTAGATTCACTCCTGAAATAATGAGAATTTATGAAAAAATATTGCGTATCAAAAATAAGTTGTGAAAGGAAAGTATCGATCCTGCATCCTACCGCTTTCCTTCATGCTTCTTAACTATCTGTTCTAGCTTGCTTTTGTGTTGAGGTAATTTGATTCGCAAAACTTATCATCTCCTCTCGCTATTTACATCATTTACTCTATATTTTTGCGTCTTTATCTACATATTTCCCTGCGGCTTTGCCTGCGTCTTTTCCTATTATTCGTGGTTCTTCGCTGATTTCTTCCCTATTGACTTTAGTGACAATATTCCTGCGAATTTGAACTTTGGGCTTGTTCTTGACGCAACATACATTCCTAGGTCTTTTTATTTCCTTTCCTTTGCTCATGGCTATTGATGCTCTCATCTTCGTTCCTTGCTATTGTTGTAAACTTGTTTACTGTATCTCTTCTTCGTTGGTGCATTATTTCTTCACAGCTTCTTTTTGCTGTTCTCCTTGTAGCTGTATTCATCCACCTGATGTACAAGAGTTCATTCCCATATAAGTTTACCTGCTATATTCATTCGCAATTGGTTAACTTGTTTACTTATTTTTTTTTTTTTTTTTTAAGAGGTCCTCCAGAGCACGGGGTTCTCATAGTATCTGCCTCTAAGATGATGGTCAGTTCCCAGATGGTCAGTTCAAGGCCATTGGAGATGATGTAGAGATTAAATAATTTCCTCAAAATTGATATGATGCTTTTGCCTGACGAAACTTTGTATCAATTCAATGTAGAAGCTTTCAAATCTATGTTGATGGAAACTGACGAAAGTTTTGCCTGATATTTGATTCCCTTTGTGCCCCTTTATGTTTCAATAGCCAACAATTTGGTTTTGCACTCTGTTTTTACGTGAACCCAATAATCTTTCTGCGAATGTTCGTAACGAAAAATACTTTACAGAATTTCGAACCCACGATATTTATTTATTGCTGCGAACATTCGTAAGATTCGAACCCACGATGATAAATTTCTTCGCAGAATGGGGATATTACTAAAAAAGAAATAAATAACGCATTGCTCTTGTTCGTAATAGGGATAATCTCTTTCGTAATGTACGTAAATGATTGTGGATGAGGGGTTCCTTCACTTTCTTTCTGTGCTCACTCTCCACATATTCATACTTTAGTTGTACTCCAGTCTTCCTTCATGTTCTTGTTGAAATTTTATGTACTCAACTGCTATTGGTTCATTGCTACGACTTGGCTTGGTTGCAGGTGGTATTCGTTTCCATTATTAGGAGTTAAAGTTGTTGTCTTCACTGTATTTAGGAACGAACTTCATATTTCTGGAATAGAGAGGTTGGACGGGCTGGTGATGGAGTGTCTGGATATCACGAGTTAACCACACTTTGCATTTTGATATTTCTGAAAATGCCTCCCTTTCGTTTGCCTTTCATTTCTATCGCTCTTTGGAAGCTCTTTTCTTTCACTAAATAGTATCTTCCGAAGATTTATATGGAACAAATTCTTCTCTCCGTCTTCCAAACTTTGGAGTAAGATAGTTCATTGGTTCTCTTGGCTCTTTCCTAAGTTGATTTGATTTGAGAAGCCTAACTTCATTGGAACTGGAAGTTCATACTTCGCCACTCCATAGTCATTCATTTCTCCAGTTAATGTTCCTGTAACTTGTGATTTCAGTGAATAACAATTGTAAGAGGTCATATTCCGTTCATTGTATCATTGTAAAAATAAACTTTGCATAGCAGGTATTATTTCGATGGTGTATATCATGCTTATTTTGAAGATATGCCGAGATTTATAACGATTTCTATCAATCCTTATATAATTTTTTGTGATCTATTAGAGTCAGAGAGTGTTTCCCTTATATATCATGTTGCTCATAACCCATCCATGACGAAATAAATTTGAGTGTTGCGTCCTTTCCTTTATTCTCGTCATAACTTTGCCCTTGTTGATGATGTAAATCTATCCGAAGTAAAATATAACTTCACTCATTTACACCTTGTTTGGGGTTGACTTCGTTCTCTTTAGGCTGGTCCGTGTCTCCTTTGATTTCTTGCGAAGTAATTCGTCTCCTTTTTTAGTTACGAGATAGTTGGGTTGATGAGTTACTGACGAAGTGAACCTTGAATAAGCTTCTAATCCAAAGTCTTTGTTGTTGACTTTAATCTCAGTACTTCGCATAGAAAATTTTTCCTCTTTTACGAAGTATCCATTTCTTAGTGAACTTCGCAGGACTTCTTATTCCTTTGCCCTTGACAACTCATACAAAGAGAACCAGATTTTCTATCCTACTTCTTTGCTCCTACTTCGCAGAAACTATTGAATTCGCAGGAATTATCAGTTTCGCAGGTGTTGAATTGATTCGAACCAAGCTATTACAGACTGGATTGATCGTTACAAACTGGATTGATTGACTTCTCTTCAACCGTGAATGTTCTTCGCAGAATATGAACTTACGAATATACTTAGATGGTTATTTTTTCATCTTCGCCAAATTTGTTGTTAAGAAGAAGCTTGGTTGGAACTTGTTTTCGCTGTTTGGTTAATGGTTGTGTTGAACTTATAGTCATGAGATTTTGCTCCACTTTCTGAATTCTTCTTTGAATCACATATTTCACATTTGATAAGTTACTTTACTGTAGTTATTGATAAGGTAACTTCATCATTGAAATGATTCCTTCGTTGAAATGTTGGTTGGCTCAGATTGACGAAGTAGCACTCTATATTGCAAGTTATTGTATCGTTGATTACAACGAGTTGACTTGTTGAATCTGGGTAATGAAGTACTTCAGATCTCTGAATCCAGCGAGTTAGACTCTTCCAGCTCTGGTTGATTTATCATATTTCTTAACAACGAATTTTCTTCCGAATTTCCCCATTGACAATCTGTGTTTGGTATTATTTCTCATCTTACATCACAGTATTGTTTTGAAAATTCATCGTGAATCATTTTTTGAAGATGAAATCGTGTTGAAATAAAAATTTCATCATGAAATCGTGTTGCTGATAAAAACTTTGGCTGCTTTCATGTTTAGTTGTATTTTCTTCAACTCCTTCGAAGTTCTGCTGATGTGTTTGTGAATGCAAATTGTTCCCTGAAATTTTCCTGTTTCTAGCGCCAATTATGTAGTTGCGGATTATCTCACAACTACACCCTCATAAGAATCCATTAAAATGATTCCTAAATCTAATTAATTTGATATGAAACTAAGAATTAAAGTACTAAAATTATAAAAAGAGACACAAAGATTTTTTACATGGTTCGATCATTGTGATCTACATCCATGGTTCTTCACTAGTGATTGTATGAAATTACATGATTTTACAATTGAGACTCCATTAATGAATATTTGGAGCTCTAGTTTTTGGGGAAGAAGATGATAAAGAAAATAAAATCTCTCCTAATAATTTCTCTCTCCTCCTAAAATTATCCTCCCCTATTAAAAAGACCTCTCATAATTTAACATTTGAACTACTATTTATAGTGAAATCTATACAACTATATAACTTACGAAGTATCGCGAACTACTATTCAAATTCTATATTCGCAAAGTCTTCCCGCCTTTCTCGTGTTTTGTCCGTCATTCTTTGTTTTGTCGTTTCTAATATTTCTTTTGCGACATTATTATGTTGCGTCGTTAAATATTCGCAAGTGAAGGTTGCTGCGACATTCTGCTCCTACACTTATTATACAAGATGATGTGATATGTTGAGATATTCCATCAGTATCACTAATTTGAAGGTTCATAAAGTATAAAATACATATTTTGGTGAATATTGGTTGGTTGTATATAAAAAGTAACTAAAAGTGATTAGGGTTGTATTTAGCTAATTACGTATTTGAGTTGGTTGTATTTAGTCAGGGTTGTATTTAATCCAATTATGTTGTATTTAGTCACTGCCTTTTTTTTCTATCAACTATTGTGTTGAAAAAGAGTTGATACATTCTCCTCACAACTGCTTCCTTGAAGCATGTGACCTTCTAAAGGATTTTTAGAAAAGTTTTTCTAGGCATTTTATCAGATTTTTCTATAAATTTTCTCTTATAACCGTTCGAACAATATGTTGTTCAACTAACTTTTCTATAAAATGCATCATGCGATTTTACATCTTAAAAGAGAGGTATGAGGAGTTGTCATTTTCTATTGGTAATAATAGAGAACTTATATTTTCAGTCATGAGTATAAAATTAATCCTTTGTGAAGGTCCATCCCAAGAAGAAAAAGTAATTTTCTTAGTTTTAAATGTCTTTATTTTGTTTTATTCGATATTCCCTATTAAATCTCTTTTTTTTGCGCAAATTGGAAATCTGTGTTGATAAAAACGATAATCTGAGATATAAATTTTCTTACATAGTAGGCAAACGAGCAACATTCTGCGCCGCAATACCTTTTTGAATTGCAAAACCTATCATTTTAAAAACAAACTCTCTCGAACCGGGGGTCATGACATTACTGTGCAAGACTTTTTGGACTCTCTTAAGGAGTCCTACCGCCTCTGGAGCCAAGAAACCGAAAGTATCCAAAGAAAAGGGGATAAAAGCATGTCCATTATCGATACATTCCTTCAAAATCGATTTCTGATTTTGTATTTATATTAAAAAAAAACAACTAGAGTTTCCGATTTTGGAACAATTTCCAAATCCTAGAAATTTCCGAAAATAAGTATTTTTACTCTTTATAAAAGGGTACCGATATTATTTTCACAAACAATTTTGTGGTTAGTTTTAAAAATTGGGATTAGGTTTTTGTGGATGTTCTCTACATGTCTGTGTTGCTTCTTCATAAATGAGTAAGAGAAAAACCAGGGGTGAAAAATCTTCCAATCTTGCTAAAAAACTTCTCTTGAATCTTTCCATGGATCATCTTCATATTGAGAAAATCAATTTTCGCAATATGATCAAAGACAAACATGAATCTACCTTCTTTGTGGATATTTTGTATTATGAATATCAAGTTTTCAAAGGAATTGTTTTCATAGGTGAGAAGAGTGTTATAGCATTGCTCAGTCGAACTCACAAGAGTTGTTATATCAAGCTTGTTGTCGAATATAGTTGATCAAAACTATAGTCAAGTATCAGATTAGGATAGATGTGTAGTTGAGAATCAGACATCACTGCATTTTTCCGTTTGAAGGCGAAGATCAACCGAAGATTTTGGAGAACTTCTTAAACATAAGGTAAGTGAAGACTGAACCACGTATTTCTCAAGTTATATTCATCTTCCGATCTATGACACGTTGTCGCATGACTAATTATACTATTGCAAACATAACAATAATTTCGATTCAAGTTTATCTTGGGAATTAGTTTCGAAATATATATGAAGAATCTTAATGAACATTTGTTCATACTTGATGAATTTCGGTTAAGAACAACTCATTATTCATAATCTGGATCATGATTCAAGATTATCATTCAAAAATATCCTGGAACAGTGATATGTGTCATTGAGATTATCTGGGAAAAAAACAAATTCAACAACCTAAAAGAAAAAATTCTTAAACCTAAGAAGAAAATAAAAATTAAGATTCGAGTTTTATGAAATTTAGAAGAATACATGATGCGTGTCGTAAGTGCAACAAATTAATTAAGATATTTCCCACTAATTAACTGGTAATATAGCGGTAGTAAGAGATCGTTCCCACAGAGAGCTGTGTAATTGGTATGTTATTTAGTTCAGCAAAATAAAGTAAAAAGGGGGGATTGGTTTGATGAAAGTAAAATAAAAATAATAACAAATAAAATAAAGATGATTAGGGAATCATTTGCCGTCACTGGAAAGAAACTTAATAAAAGTACTTGGTTATAACTTGTAG
Organism: Papaver bracteatum; assembly: GCA_023529315.1. NCBI lineage: Eukaryota > Viridiplantae > Streptophyta > Magnoliopsida > Ranunculales > Papaveraceae > Papaver > Papaver bracteatum. The sequence goes on along the minus strand of JAJJWX010002605.1, from coordinate 3,945,545 downwards.
AATTTCCATTGTCACAAACCGTAGAATAGAAATAAGCTCTGCTATCCCCGGAATTCCTGTTTCCACTGGATACGGAAGCGCTCGACTACCAGATTCTATCCAACTAACCCACCAAGAAGTAGCGCACTCAGGATGTAAATTAGTGGATGCTTTACGTTTTGTGAATTAGGTTGATCCTAGCATCAGACGCATAAGCTCGGTATGCTTATTAGTGTCATCTCTATACACAATTGCTTAACAGAATCCCTCTGTCAGCTTTTGCGATGTACTACTTTTGTATTGAATTGAGTGACTATTACACGTATCACCAATACCAATACTAGTAGAAGAGTTATTATTAGGTTAATTCAAATGGCCAATTGAACAACCCAATAATAATCTTAGACACTAAAAATAATAGAGAGAATCGATAAGAGAAATTAACTTAAAATAAATTTGTGAAAAGAATTAAAGTTCCATTATTCAGGACTTTGAAATCATACCTTAATCGATAAAAATTCAGCTACACATAGATTTACTAAAACCCATGAAAAATATATGAAATAAGAAAGAAGAGAATAACTTGTTTTTTTTTTTTTTTAAATAAAAACTTAGGCAAAGCCTAAGAAGTAAGACATAAAGAAGTAGTAGGGGTGTCATTGTTTTGGAAAACATCTGACCCCCTGTTAATGTTCTTACAGACGATGTCCATATTTAAGGCTTGAAGATTTTGGGATCTATGGATAAGTTTAAGTCCCATTAAAACAAAAGTTACAGGTTTAATGATTAAGAAGTTGTCTTCATTCCGAAGTTGCTTTCCTCTGTAATTGGACATGTTGAATCGTCCTTGAATTGCTTTGATGTAAAGGTCATTGAAATGTTTTAGAATTTCATTAGTTTCAGCATGTATCTCGATATTCATGTGATGCTTGTCCTCAACCCATCCAAAAGCTAAGTATGCTCCTCCTGTGATTCCTTGTGCTCCCCATTGGCATGTGTGTCCTCTGATATCAACATATTTGCCTGCAAAATCATTAATAGTTAGAGATGAGAAGAACTGGTAATTGTTAGGATCCTGTATGGTGCAAGTTTTGATTATGAAACCATAATGCTGCTTTTGCTGAGGAGTCCCAACAAGAATTTCAGTTACTGCTCTTTGAGGACCCAGGTCAATGATATAATCTTGAGAATTCATAACATGGAGAGGCATGTTGTGGATTCTGTTGTAGTCACATAAGTGTTGTTGAATGCTACTGACTGTTTTCTTAGCATTGGGTATTATTTTTTGGAAGACCAGATCACATCTAGCCTTCCCTATATATACTAGCATATAGTAACATAAATGCTGATGTTTTCAGTGCTGCTTGTGTGTTGAAACCAAAAACTGAACCAATCCATGAAAAGAGTTTGATGACCAAAAATATCATGTGTTTCACCAAACATTTGTAGCAGCTGGGCAATTTAGGAACATATGTGTCATTATCTCCTCCCCACTTTTGCATATTGTGCATATGGGATCAATGTAATGAAGAATGCTAGCAGTTTTAGCATTGGTTGGAAGGATTTCATGAGCACATTTCCAGATAAAGATTTTGATGGCTGGTGCAACTTCCAACTTCCAGACAGCTTCCTAATTTCTTGTTGATTGGTCATTTCTGCATAGGTTCTCTATTTTGGCTTTATACAAAGCTTTAACAGAGAATTTTCCAGTGTTGTTGAGGTTCCATTGCATGCTGTATTGTTCTCTGGTATGGATAACCATATCATTGATAGTCTGAGCAATGCCAGAACTAAAAATTTGTTGAATAAGCTGAGTGTTCCATCCCCTGTGGTCTATCATTAAATGAACTAGCAGCTGAACATCATTTGGGCAGTGTGCTGGTTTTGTGAGATTTTCAGAAGAATTAGGAATCCATATGTCCTCCCAAATTTTTATTTTGTTTCCATTGCCAATTCTCTAGAAACAATATTGTTGGACGTTTTGAATGCCTTCAAGAATCCCTTTCCATATCTAGGAATCTCCATCTTTAGCTTTGATGTTCATATTTAGCACATTTCTACCAATTAAGTACTTGGCATCCATCAATTGAAACCAAAGGGAATCCTTATCTTGCTCCAATATCCATCCTATTTTTGTTATCATAAAACTGTTGAAGAGTTCCATGTTCATAAAGCCTAGTCCTCCAAGATCCTTGGGTTTTCATATAGCTGTCCAAGCTTTGGGGTATTAACCAGTAGGGTTTTCTAGGTTCTTCCCCCAAAATAAGTCCCTTTGTATTTTGTTCAGATCTTGACAGGTTTGCTTTGGTATTCTGAAGCGGTTCATTTGATAAATACTGGTAGTAGAGGTGATTTATTTAATTAGAACTTCTCTTCCAGCAGGATTCATAGGGGAATTCTTCCATATTGAGAGTCTCATCCTCATCTTATCTACACCAGGTCTAAAAGATTGAATCTTGCTTCTATCTATGAGTAAATAGAGGAGAGCCTAAGTATTTGTCATTTAAGGGTAGAGCTTGAACTCCTAGCGGGTTGCATATTATGGGCATCAGAGCTGGATCAGTGTCCTTGCTGAAGAAAGCACCAGATTTATTAAAGTTAATGAGTTGACCTGAAGTATCTCCAAAAATGTTGAGGATGTCTTTGAGACTTTGGGCTTCAGTAGAATTATCCTTGCAGAAGACCATACAGTCATCATCAAAAAGAAGATGGTTTATGGATGGAGCATTCTTGCAGATTTTGATTCTAGAAATAATGCCCAAATCTTCAGCATGGATTAGAGTTCTAGAAAGGGCTTCCATGCATAAAAAAAATAGATAAGGGGATAGAGGGTCCCCTTGTCTGAGCCCTCTAGAAGGTTTGAAGAAGTTATCTGGGGAGCCATTTATAAGAACAACAACAGTTGTGGTGGAGATGCATTGCATAATCTTGGTACACCAAGCAATGTTGAAACCAATTTTTTCCATAATGGATTGGAGAAAGTTCAAGTCAACTCTATCAAAGGCTTTTGCCATATCAATCTTGATTCCCGTACTTCCTTTAATACCTTTGATACCTCCTTTAGTTCTCATGGAGTGAATGACTCCATGAGCAATATCTATGTTGTCAGCAATTTTTCTTCCAAGTATGAAGGCAGACTGGTAGGGAGATATGATTTTGTTTAGGTATGGCTTCATTCTTTGAGCTAGGAGTTTGGAAATGATTTTTTAGGTGGTGTTGCAGAGACTAATAGGTCTGAAGTGACCAGGACAAGTGGGGTTATCAATTTTGGGTATCAGGGATATGAATGTAGAGTTCATTTCTTTGAGAAGATGACCAGACAATAAGAAATTCTGGACCATTTTTACCAAATCTTCTCCCACAATGTCCCACTTGGCTTGAAAGAAATTTGGTAGGAATCCGTCTGGCCCCGGAGCTTTGTCTTTGTCCATACTGAAGAGGATTGCCTTGACTTCATAATGCTCAGGCATTATGTTGAGATTATTGTTATCAGCATCAGTTATAATGGTGGGAATGAGGTTACATATTTCATGGTTGATAATAGGATTTTCAGCAGTGGCCATCTTTGTAAAATGGGTGGTGAAGCATTGTTTTAATTCCTGGTAATCCTCAATCCATTTTCCATCACTATCTTGAATAGAGTCTATCCTATTTCTTCTCACTCTGCATTTAGTAGCTCTATGGAAATAGTTTGTATTCTTATCCCCCAATTTGATGAATTGATCTCTTCTTTTGATTTTCCAGAACTTTTCTTCAATATCTTTCCAATCTCTGAGGACTTGTATTGCTACTTTTAGAGATTCACTTCTGTCCTGTTTGAAGTAGTTTCCTTGTAACCAGTTCAGATGTTGTTTACTTTCTTCAATGTTAGTTTTGATGTTGCCATACATTTCTTTGTTCCAAACTTTTAATTTCAACTTAATATCTCTGAGTTTTCTGGCAATGAGGAAAGTACTAGAACCAGATAAATTTCTTTGCCAGCAATCAGCAATAATATATTTACAATCCTTATGATCCAGCCAAGGACCAAAGAATTTGAAAGGTATTTTACCAGAACACCAGGAAGGATTGGAATTAAGGAAAATAGGATGGTGATCATCACCAATAGTTAGAAGATTAGTGACAGTAGAGTTTGGATACATGAGAAGCCAGGAGTCAGTGGCAAGTCCTCTATCCAATCTATGCTCAGTAATGGCATGACCAATTTTCTTATTAGACCAAGTGAAGGGGCATCCAGTGCTGCCTAAATCAATTAGGTCCAATTCAATGATTTTGTTACTAAAAAGAGTAGTTTCAACACTATCAAGTGGTTGGGTGATGTATTTTTCATTATCATGCAAAATGAAGTTGAAATCTCCAATGACCAACCAAGGGAGGGAGTGTTTGGAAGCAGTACACTCCAGAGCTTTCCAAGAGTTGATTTTACTCTTGGTTTCATAAGGACTACCATAATAACCAGTAAATAACCAAAAAGGGCCACTAGTAGGCTTGATTATAGCATTGATATGGTTAATGGAGTAATCCAGAATCTCAACAACAAGATTCTTCTTCCATATCATTACTAAGCCTCCAGCAGTACCACTAGCCCCTCCAGGATTAACATGCCAAAAGTTAAGATATTGCATAATCTGTAAAAAAATTTCATACTTCTGTTTTGTTTCAGAGATAAAACATATGTCAGGATTGAATTTGGTCAGCATGTCATTTAGGTATTTTTTTGTCTGCTTTTTCCCTAGTCCTTGACAGTTCCAAGCTATTGAAGTGAAGAACTGCCAGAAGTAGGACACGGAGGGGTATTTTGAGGCTGGTCTTCTGATTAGGGGATCATAGTAATTTAGCATGTCACTAAGAGAGTAATTGTAAGATATTTTCTTGTTATGATGATTATCATAGAAAGTGGTATGAAAAATTACCTCAAATCTGATGTGTGAGCTCCAGAATCATCATTAGCCATAGTGGGAGTGCTTGAATCCATAGGTTCAGCATAATTATCAGGATAATTTTTGAATCTTTTTGTGTTATCATCTTCATTAGATTCCATAGGAGCTGCAACAGATGTAGATTGTTTCCTCTTTGACATAGTTTTAGCCTTGCCAGTACCATAAGTGTTGTCATTGTCATAGGATGGAGTTGTGTCAACAAAAACATGAATTTTCATTTTAGTCTTCCAGGCCTTCTTTTTGAGCTTGGTGCTTTCAGCCTACATTCTTTCTTTGATTTGAGACAAAGATGGTAAATTTTGAGGGGGAATGGCTAGGAAAATACTAGTTGGGTCAAGGGTTTGAGTATAATTGGTGTTTAGTGTTTGAGAGTGTTTGGCTCTAGCAGCTTCCTTGAGATTTAGTTTTGCTGTGGCTCTTGAAGTTGATGGAGATTTTCTTTAAGAGATCATGTTTTTTATTCCTTATCTGGCAGGCAATGACATCAGGGTGTGGGGAGTTAATCATAATTCTAGATGAGGCTCCAAAGGTGAGGTGTTCGGAGGAAGATGGGGCAAAATGTGCAATAACCTTCTCTAGTTCATTTTGCTTAGCATTTCTCATTTTGATTTCAAACGTTGATGCAACATCAACATCAGTGTAGCCTCTATGGATGCCATCTCTCTCTTGTTGAATAGTTTTTTGATAGGTAGTTTGTGGAGGTAGTAAGGGTTGTGGTGTTGGTAGGTTTTTGTAGTGATAGGTTGAGGGTGTGGGTGGATGAGGGCAAGGAGGATAAGGGTGATCTAGGGTTCTACAAACCTTGCAGAATCTAATACCATTGAGTGCATAAGCAAATTCAAGCCAATGAGAAAGTGTTGGTATTTCAAAGGCTTCAATTCCAAAATTTAATGGCCTAGTAACATCCATGGTGAGCTTAACTTCCAAGTTTTTCTCAAATCTGTCTCTCCATATGGTTTCTTGGCAGTTTGGTATACTCCAACAGGTTGCAGGATGTTTTTGATGTCTGATATAATGTGAGTTGGTATTCTTTTGATGAGGAGCCAAATCATAACCTTTATGAATTGTTCTTCATGAATTAAATCTGGACCTCCCTCTGGAACTCCAACCAACACCATAATCTTATCAAACACTCCTCTAGTGCCTCCATTTCTAAGAGTAGAGTAATCTTCTTCATGAGTGAGTCTGAGAATGTAGTAGTTTCTTCTCCTGTTCCAAGTATCTAGTTCAACTCTGCCATTGAATTCCCAGTTGTTGTTGATGAAGTTGCTGACTCTAGATGTGTCAAATAAGATATTATTGCATTTCTTTCCAATGAAACACCATTTCCATTCAAGAGGTTGTTTTGTTCTGACATTCTCAGGGTTTAAAAACACCTTGGGGTATGGATCTTCTTCCGGCATGTTAAGAGTTTTGTTCATCTGAGCCACCATTTTTTCTATGGATGGGTTGTGGGAATTTGAAGAAGATGTCATTTTTGGTGAGGGTGAGAGATAGTGAAAGAGGATACTCAAGCAGATATATTGACCATTGTGTAATATAGTGAGATACTGCCAACAGTAATGTAGAAAGGAATCAAAACAGGCTTTAATTTGAAAAAGATTCCTTATCTTGTCAGCAATACATAGACTTTATAGTGAAAAAGATTACTCCTGAAGTAGGTAGGGTAATACTAATATAGTGATTAGATTGTTCCTGTTTTTCATGTTGTTTCTCCTCTAAGCATTGAGGTCCGCTTTTGCACTTTTGGTAACTGTTATTGGTGTTTATGGATAATAGGATCTGGCTCGAATTCCTACACAGATAATGGATTAGAATGATAGCTAATTTGTTATGCAGTTTACCTTATTTTTCCATTTGGGGGTAGATTAGATAATTTCTCCCTAGAGTATCAACATTTTTCCATGAGAGGTTGTTATAGATGGTGATGTGAGCAACTATACTTTGAATGTGTATCACTGGGTGGATATAGCTGTTGTCATGGAATTGTAGGGTGATCTTGACTTTGACTTTGTATTGATCATAGTATTTGGAGATAAGATTTTTGGCTCTAACCAGTAGGACCACCAACAACTTTTGGGATAACCTGTTCATTCCAAGGAAGCAAAGGGAAGCCAAAACAATAGATTTTTGAACAAAAGTGTTTATAATTTGCTTACTGTTGATGACCATAGTCTTGTTGAGAATATGTCCAGCCACGAATGAGATTTGTTTCCATCTAGACGGGGCATATAGAGTAATTTGTTGATGCAGAAATGAGAATACCAGTGGAGAGAAGAATTTGAAGGCCCGTTTCTTAGAGGAAGTGGGCTTGGTGAAGGTGCTAACAAGAGTTCCCCCCCCCCCCAACATTTGAGTAAGCTTCCTTCTGAGAGAGAGTAATCTCATTCATCATCTGAATAGTGCATGTCAGCCATTTGGTGATGTTATTGCCACTTGACATATCCAACAAAAGAGGTAGATTTAAGTTGGCTAGGCGTGTGAAGAATATCTTCATGCTACAAGGGTTATCATTGGGTAATAGCGGGAGTTTTGAAACGACATAATTTGAAGATGAAAAGATGGATTGAGTGTGCAAGTGACTGTATTGGGAAGTGGCGCAATTAATTGGCGAACTCGTCGAGGATACTAAGATGAGCCCCTTTAAAAGGGAGATTTCTCTTGCCGAAAGAGGAAGCAGTTTTTTCTCCTTAGCAAAATTTTCACCAGGAGCTTTATTGAGATTTCTTCATGGATGTAGAACAACAACCCATTGATCGAAAGGGTAAGCATAAAATAGAGGAAGTGAGGAGCGAGCCATGTATTCACTTGTATCCCTATAAGCACTGCGTTCAGCGTCTGCCTTATGGAGTAGCTTTCCCTCAAGGATGTGAGTCCCCCAATTTTAGAGAGAATTTTGATTGGTACTTGAGAGATATGCAACATAATATCGATGTGAAGATTGAGACAGAGAGAATCTTGCATTGTTGCCCCTCCAGAAGATGTGCATGAATTGCTTATGGATTCTCCAGTAGGGAGATTGATCCAATTCTGTAAACAGCAAAACTCTGCATCTGTGAATCAAGATACCGGAAATCTTTTTTTGAGTCCTTATTTGGGTATCGAGCAGGGTGGGTGTAGGATGCCTGGAGCTACTCATCATAAAGAGAGAAAGGCCTCCACAGAACCAACAGAACCGGGGAAGAAACCTCAACGACTTGATTCTGATGATGATGACTGGGTCTTGTATGCCTATCATCCAAAGTACGATCCTTTTGAGGTGCATAAAGGTGTTGCTATTGTTGCAGATAGGTTTCTCGTATCTGGCCTAAGTCGGGTTGGATTTCAATCCATCACTCTGCCAACTGAGGAACAATATATGGTTCGACAGTTGGCTTCCAAGCCTTGGGGATAAGAGGAGCCAATGCATTTTCCCGTCTTGGATGCAATCTGCCCTACTACAAGAAAGATTGGTCGAGACATTTTTGCTAGTAATGACTCTTTCTCTGCCCATCCAAATGGTTAACCCGCTACCGATCCGTCTGATGTGCATTTTGCCGATTCTGGGCCTCCGGAGAATCCCAACAATGGAGATGCTGATCATAATGAGTCATAGGAAGCTACAGAGCACGAGGGGGATGATCCATTTCGAGTGCAGATTTTCCATCTAACTCGGCGTTTGACGCGCAGCCAGACACGCAGGGTGAGCCAAGGGACTCGGAGTCAGACTTGGAAAAATAAATAGAAGGTGTGTTTCACGGTGCTCTATTTTCCAATGAGAAAACCATGAAGGTGAAAACCTATTAGACAATTTGTTTTGAATTTGATTACCAGAGTGATGTGAGGGATTTTGATTGCAAGTTGGTTTAAAAAATATTGTGGTTTGGTAACTTTGTATTGTGAATGATTTGGATTGAAGGATACTGGTATGTTTATGCTTGTTTTTATGAAATTGATGGGATTGAAGATGTTGTTGTGTTGATGATTTATTATTGAAATTGGGGGTTTGTTGAGAAGGGTGTTTATTTAACTTGGTATGATAATTACTCATGGGTTGTTGGAACTTAGTATTTATACTCCTGATCATTTGAACTACTTTAATGATAATAGCAGTAGAAACAGAAGCAAGAGGGTGAAGTTGTTGCTTCTGGTTGTTGAAATCTTCATAGTAAAGTAGACCTCTTTGTTGCTCAGGTAGAAGTTGGGCGATTCTTATCTGAAGAAGAATTCTAGTAATAGCAGAGTTTACAGAGTTATAGTAGCAGACCTTGAGGGTGTAATCATTCATGTAAGAGAGGTTGCGATTAGTGACTGTAATTTCTTTGTTCTTCCTAAAACTTGTGAGTTTTGTGAATCCGGTGACATCAGAGACGTTTGTGACTTCAGGAGCATTTGTGATGTTTGTGATGTTTGAGATGATAGTGATTTCAGAGTTTTCATAGTTGTTTGAGATTTCATGGCTGTTATTTGAAGTAGTAATTCTAGTTTTGGAAGCCATAGAGAGAAACGAAAAGAAAGATTAGTTCATAGAAGTAATCCACAGAGAAACAGAGAGAACGGACGGAAGAAAAATAGGGGGAACGACGGCAAACGTCCGGTCAGATAAGACCGTTAGAGAAGCCAGAGAGAAAAAAAAACAGAAAAAACGGCTAGTTTCCGCCGAAGTAGGTTTCTTTTCTACAATATGTACGACTCATTCCCTAAAGGGGTAAACCCTATATATGAAATAAAATCTTTCCTTTCTCTGTATTTTTATCTCCCAAAAGTTTTTTTTGTAACTCTTCTTGGCTTGGCTGCTTTATATAGGCACCCGTTAGGCATGTGCGATCCACAAAATTCGTAAAGGAAAAGGAATAACCTCCTCATTCCCTTGTATTTCTCCATCCGTGTATATCCTCAAGAGTACAAAACCAAATGGTCCATTAATAAGACGCCATGTGGCTTAGATGACTCTTTCCTTCACGTGCACCGTACTTCCCTCCACTGTAATCTTTTACTGCGTACATCTCTTTCACCAGCACCGAATCTATTTGCGAAACTAAGTTGGTCACATCTCTAACTTCCTAACTATGCAGAGCAACCCATTCGAACCTAAACTCATTGTCACCGGTTTTATTCTCACTGCCGCCTTAAACTCGATCGTCACCAAATCCCGAGTTCTTATCTGCATATGTAGCTCATCTTCCTTCGACAATGGCAGCATCAACTGGTTCCTCTTTCTCGAGACTTCATCAACCATCAATCGCTGAAAACAATCAATTTTGCCATCACCACTGATACATTACCATCGTGATAAACAAATCCATCATCTTTACGTCATCCATTCTCATAGACAACTCGTACCAGCACTTTCCACCACTTCCCTGTCTTGCTCAGCCCCTGTTCTTCTTCATTACTTCCAGCAACAACATCTAGCTCAACTTCCATCATCTACAGACCTAAATGTCTCGAGCCACAACCAGGGCCGGTCCAGAAATTTTAGTGGCCTTAAGCAATTTTTTTTTTTTGTGGCCTCTATGATCGAGAAAAGGGATGCTCTGAAAAAGAAGGTCCTGAGAAGTTATTGGTCATTTCACTTAGAAAAGCATTCCAACAATGATCGCCCAATAATTAATTGTGTTTGTACAACTTTTAAAACAAACTTGTTAATACAGTGAATGCAAAAACTAAATTTTCATTTTGTCCATAGATAATCAAATTAGTATATTTGTGACACAAGGATAATTCTTGATACACATCTATGTGAATCTGCAGTACAAATCTACTTATAAATAGGTGGTGGGAGCTTAACTTGTTGGTGCACTGGGTACATACAAACAACTTATTTTTTGATCCCGTAAGGATAAATGAGCTGACATGCAGTAACTATATTTATTTACTAATTAAATCTGCAAAAGAAAGAACACGACCACATTTATGGTTATGAATAAACGAATCACCATATATATATAGAAACTGTAAATATCCTGAAGAATAACCGTTTTTAACCTTCTCTTCTCTCCAATTACATTAACTAGCTAAGGCCTATTTTGACTTTTTGTTGATTTGTGGCCTTGTCCCATGTGAGGCCTCAAGCAAGGATTGGCTTGCTTTAAGGGGAGGGCCGGACCTGGCCACAACCAACTGCAGTTCACATTATCCTCCTGGCCAACTCCTTCATCGCTGCTTCATCTCTCGACAACGGTAGAAACAGGATAATCGAGTCTCAACTGATTTAAAACTCACCACCAGTCATAGCCATTGATAGTGGCAGCAACTCCATATCAAATTCCTCACTGCCATGGTCGAGACTCAACTACAAACTCGATCTCTAACCTTTTCAGACTTCATCGTCAATGGCAGTACGATGTAGCTTCTCCCTACATCTATCACATCAACCTCGGTCTTCTATCTCCGTTGACAACAGCCATGCATATTCCATCATCATCTCTCATTAACCCATCACCGGCAGTATCATGGACAACGAGTCTGCAACCAATATCGCATCCCACTGAACTTCTTCGAATGAAACTTGGGAAAGAAGATGAAGGTGCCCCGAGAAAAGGTGCATGCGCCTTTAAAATTTCAATTCCACTGACAGTCTTCCAGGACTGACAGTTCAGTTTTCTTATGAAGCTTGTCTGCCCCCTTGTAGATGGTGGATTTTCGACAAAGGCTAAAATCGTAAACCCATAATTATACGAACCTCTAATCCGGCAGTCAGACGTGAGTATTGAGACACGGATCTCTCATCGAATACTTTGACTGATAATACTTTCTCTCAGAGTACATGTAGATATGTAGTCTCACGGCTAGGCAACATCATATCTCATGAATATTGAACACTTCACTAATTATTTCTATATAATATCACAAGATGGACGGCTCCTAGACAGCTTGCTCTGCTAGTATAGAGCGATAACGTCTTCAGGATACAAACAACGAGTTTACCCTGACTATATAAAGGATATGAAGCTCCAGCAAGCTCATGTTGGGATAATTAATGCTCCTAGACATCTTGCTCTGCTAGTATAGAGCCATAAGTTAATTATTCCTAAATTCTTGGATTCATCCACTGAATTTCTGAAAATATTCAAATATTTTCTAAAAATAGTATTCAACTACTTTTGTAATATTTCGTTGCTTCAATCTATGGTTCTTCCCAGCAGAATTCCACGGGTTAGTAATAAATATTCAACACACGCGCATCTGAGCTACCTCCAAGTAAGCCCGACTCAAATGGTGCAAGTGTACTCGACGATGATGTACTAACAATCACCGTACGAACAAGTATTTCAAAATACGACGAGACGATGAACCTATGCAAAATAGAAAGGAAAATAATAAATAATTAAAAATTGACTAAGACGTTGGGACATGGGCCCACTAACCGGACGTACATGTCGTGGTCAATCCCACGCCAGTTTCACATTTTTATTATTTTCCTTGAGTTCATGAAAATCCTTTCACTTGAACAAATATCTTTCGTTTAAGGAAACTCCTCAGTTTCATGGTGTTTCCCTCACACCAAAGAAATAATATAAAATTAAGGAAAACATTGTGGGCCGTGATATTGGCCAACCGGCCATGCCTTGGTCCCATCCGGTCCCACACCTCATGGTTCCTCATTATTTTATTATTATTTCCCTAATTTCATGAAAACTCCTTAATCTCATGATATTTCCTTGATCCAATGAAAAATAATATAAAATTAGGGAAACCCGTGTGACTGGGCCCTAGCCGGCCGGTCAAGCCCTAGATGGCCCCACACGTCCCATTTTATTATTATTATATTTTTCATATTTCCCTGGTCCCATGGAATTCCTTGATTTCATGATATTTCCTTCAAATTATGAAAATTCCTTTAAATCATGAAATAATACATAAAATTAGGAAAAAACACACGGGATCGGGCCCTAGCCGGCCAACCATCCTCAAGCCGGTCCCACACGCCCCTTATTTTTTTATTATTATTTTTCATGTTTTCCTCATCTCATGGAAACTCCTTGATTTCAACAAAACTCTTTGATTTTAACAAAACTCCTTAGTTTTAACAAATTCCTTGGTTTTATCATATTTCCCTAAAATCATGAAAATTTTATAAAAAATTAGGAAAACGTGTGGGATTGGGCCCTTTGGCCGTCCGGCCATGCCTTGACAGGTCCCACACTTAATGATTCCCTCTTTTTTTTTTATTATTTTCCTTCATCTCATGAAGTTTGGACAGTTTTATCAAAAATCCCTGATTTCTTCATATTTTCTCAAATGGATACTCAACTGCACGCCAGAAAATATCAAAATTCTCAGAACTGAGATAAGAACACTTTGACAACATGAGCATGTTACCTTGACCGACCAGGTTTGGCTCCTTGGCTCACAATGATCATGTCCCGTGTATTTTCACGGTTTGACATAATTTGCGCAATTACATGTATTAGGTCCAAAACTCTTCCAAACAACTTGGAACTTCATGGAACGATCATCATTTGATCCCGTGACCATCCAGGGACGGTTTCATGACCCCTTGGTCGGTCCCTCATCTCTTCATAATTAATTAGGTTTTATTACCTAAGGCTCAGACGAGCACTTTTCGAATAAATGATTAAACCATCATTTAATCATTCTTTCATCGACAAATCACCAACTCTCCAAGAGGCCTTGGTATTTGCTCACACGAGCATATGGGAGCTACATGATCGACCCACGGTCCCATGAAGCCGTCCTCCTTCATTCCATAGTTAATTTTCAAATAAACCATCAATTAATCATCAATTGATCAAATTAGGGTTTCTGAGTCCAAGGATCATAATTCCAGATTCAAACACTAATAATTTTATGACGATCTCATGATCAGTATTATTATTAATTATACTCGGTTCAACTACCAGTATTTTAATTAACATTTTATTTTGGTCACGCTCCCAATAATTCATCAGATGAGCAATACTTGCTCAGATCAATGAATATTGGTTCAACTATAAATATTCAACATATCAGAGCAATACTTGCTCGCCTCAACTATAAACGTGAGAACCATGCCCACGTTCAATTCATGAGTTTCAGAATATTTTACAAAATCATGTTCAACTCAGTAAATACATGTACTCATCGTTCCATGAAATCATGAAGTCAACAACTGACTAAACTAACCACGAGATGTCAATAGTATCACTTGGGGGGATATCAACTATGGTTTTGGTCTGGCGGTCTACAGCACGTATGTTCAAACACACGATGGAATGTGAACAAGTCGTGCAATCAGTTGAAGGAGTTAACAAAGTAGTGGATGGAAAATCAACCAAGTATCCGCACGATGAACAACTAGTTTCAAACACGATTTTCACTTCCCCACTCTTTGAATTCATAAACTGTCACACTTCATGGGATCATGGTGTCTATAATTCCAGTAATATAAATAAGTCTCTGAATCATGATTGAAAGAACAAAGGAAAAACAACGACAAGAACAACAAGAACTAATCTCACGTCTCACTGAAAATACGAGATCAATAACTCATCATTTGAGCAATTACTCTCAACTGAGCAATTTTAATCATTCAGAACTTATCTTATTCAGAATTCACAACACACCTACAATCTTTGGTTACCATTGATTCTACATATTTCTGAGCTTCCCTCCTACAAATCAACCCATCCTCTCTTGTGACCGAATTTAATCTGGAATGGCCATTGTCTTGGTTTTGTACAGAATACTACAGATTGATATCTCGAATTCAAAGCACCCCCTTTGCAGCGGTACATCTGTGTGAGGTTGAATATTTCGCTCGGTTCAAGGAGTCTCCTCCTTATGGTCGTCTCCTCATTTCCTTAAAAACCAGCAAATCGTTTTGCCCCATCTACAGATTGGCGACTACAGTGGGACATCATTCTCTCGGTTGCAATCTCTCATTTTCACAAGATGGTTGGTCTTAGGTCAGGATCGGTTACAAACACTAACGGTGGTGACATTACTCCTCCTCATGCCAACACGGAAGGTCATCCTATGTTCGGCCGATACCCTAAATAAGTCATAGGAAGTCCACCACTTACCATTGATGATCTTATCAAAGCACAAGAGACTCTTGTAAAGAATCAGACGGATATGGCTGCAGCACAATAGAAATTATTTGACCATTTGAAGACTCTTACTGACAAATTGTCAGAGAAAACTCAATAAAAAGGGAAATTGAAAGAAAAGTCCTCAGACGCTGCTGAGGTAATTCCAATTCACACAGTGAATGACGAGGAAACCAACAAAGCTGTAGTCAATTCGTCAACGAAGGAATCATCAAACTTCATCACCCGGGAAGACTTGGAGCGTTTTCTGGAGAATCGTGGAAAAGGAAAGACATCACACGTCCATCGTCACCAACCCTCTTATCCTGCTACGACGCATAGGATCCCCCTTCCTAAAGGCTACGTTTCTCCAATTTTCACTATGTATGATGGGACCGGCAATGCTCGAGAACACGTCTCTTGCTTCCTTGAAGCCTTAGGAGAAAATGAGCATAACCATGTTGTTCGTCTCAAGGAATTTTTAAAATCTCTAAAAGGCAGGGCATATACTTGGTACAACAATATTGCACATGGAACTATCAACAATTGGGGAGAAATAATTAACGCCTTCTAGAGGAAATACTTATTTGTGTCAGAGCAAGTCACCCTCTCTGATCTTGGAAGGATGTTTCAGAAAGTCAGTGAAAATCCCAATGAATATGTGAAAAGATTCAGAGTCCAAGCCCTGGATTGTCATGATCCAAACATCACAGAGAAAAAGCTGGTAAATTTGTGCATCAATGGCATGCTCCCGGTCTACATAGCCTTACTGGAGAATCTCCGATTCCAGACTTTCTCAGAACTCCACGAAGCCGCAAAGAGGTCGGCAACCACTGCACCTGCTCTATTAGAAAAAGCAAAATCTACAAAGACTGAAGGAGCACGAGATACTCGAGGGAGCAGACGTCTGATCAACAAGCAGTACAACCTGCAGCCTTCCGCAAATACTATCACGGATGGGAGAAAACGGAAAGCTGAGCCACAACGCAAGCATACTTCTTCCACCCCTTCAAAGGCACAAAAGAAGGATAACATGCAAACCTCTCCTCAGCATACAGAGGACCCAGAATCACCTGAATTTCCTTGCTCCATTGAAGAAGTCATCGAATTGCTAGAGGCCTGGATTCAAGATGGTGTAATAAAATTTCCATATGTAAAGAAGGAACTAACCTAAGAGTCTATGGAAAATCATCGGTACTGTCGCTTCCATAGGTTTGTCAGCCACCCCATAAGTGATAGCAAGACTTTGAAATGCATATTCAGAGAAAAGGTTGAGTCAGGAGAACTTAATCTTGGAGCCGAAGGAGTACATAAAGATCCTCTCCCTGTTAGGACTTTCTATATTTCTGAAGCACCAGTCAAGGAAGCAGTTCAGTCATTGATAGAGCATGTCTGTGAATTTCTCTATCTGTCGAAATTGCAAAGTGGAGACATGTTTATGGCTTTGAATCACATATTTTCCGGAAAATGCCTACTGATTCCAGAAGTACCTCCTGAACCTTCAGCCACTGACAAAGAAATGTATGACTGGGGATTGCTCACCATAGTGCACATTAAAGGAAATGAATACAAAAGGGTATTTGTTGATGTTGGTACTGATGTCAACATCATTCCTTTGAAAACTCTTAGGGTTGCTGGTATTACTCAGCAAGAGGTTACTCACGCTCCCATAGCAATCAGATATCATGAAGGGATTTCCAGAGATGCATATGGCTTCATCACTCTCAAAGTTACAAAAAGTTTGGTCTACGCTGAGACCAAGTTTTACATAATCCGAGAAGACCCTGGATATGACATGATCCTTGGAAGGACTTGGATATATACTGGAAGGATAACCTTAATGCCTTCATCACACTCTATTACCGACAGAGACTCTGAGTCGGAAGAAGAAGCGGAAGACGCCCCACCATTTGAGCATCTGAAAGAAGTTGAAACCTTGATGGGATTTGTGCAAGAACCCGGAGAGAGTCCACATGCCTTTAGGTTTCGAGCTCAGGCAAGTCTTATTCCTCTTCATGCTCCAATATTACCAATGTTCAAATATTCTACTTTGGTCCAGGGACTTCTCCCCATAAATAATTTAGCAATTGCAAAATGCTATGAGTGGATCATCTCGCCACATCAATATTTCACCCAATGGTTGAGTCCAGAATGTCCTCAAGTTGATCATCCAATCAGGAGATTCATTTTGGAAGATGTGGGCAAGCATTACAAGGGATACTCCCTCCTACGCGAGTGTCCATATGTTCCATAACCGTGGAGCCACACCACACAAAGAATTCCGAATCAACAAAAGATATTCAAGGCACGGACAACAAAGCCAAACCAATTCAAGGAAGGAGATTTGGTTCTCAAAGCAACTAAATGAGATCTCCATTCTGCAAGGAGCTCTAATTGGGAAGGACCATTTATGGTTGCTAAGTTCATAAATGGAGGATATTACAAGTTGATCAACACAGATGGACGAACCCTACCAGTAATTCATGAGAATTGGCTTAAGGCATTTGTCTGAAGTTATTTGAAATTTGAGGTACTGGGCGCCTAAGCATTCATGACGTTTGGATTTGGCATTTTAGGATTTTCTTTCATTGTATTTCAATTCCTCCAAAATGTTTGCAATACTTGCAATCAATATTCGAATTCAACAATTTATCAAAATTCAGTTCATATTTCTTGAAAAAAAATCTCTATCAAATCCAAAAGAAAATCCTTAATCGTCTACCAATCCAAAACCATAATATCAAAACCCAAATAAAACCTCACGTCTCTCAGAAGTCCAAAAGTTCAAGAGATTATGAAAAATAAATCAAATAAAATCAGCAAAGAAAGATTTTTGCGCCTCTGCATCCTTCAAAGCCTGCAAAGCTGCCTTCTCCTTATTCAGCTCTTCAGTCAGCCTGGCGATTTTGTCTTCCTTCTCTATCATAGCATCATTGGGAAAGGGTATGTTATTTTAACATGAATCCTTAATAGCATCCATATTCTTACAAAGCCACTTCACATTGAAGCCAAGTCTTTCAAAATTCTCCAAGTTGAACTCCCAATCAAAAAGTACATCTGGAGTCACAGTATTCCTGGCCCTAGTGCATATATCATTTAAAACACTCAAGATAACACTTACCTGCATTGTTAAAGAATAAGCACGCTTTGGGTCTCTAGTAACGACGATGTGACCAAATTTCTTCCATATTTTCTCATACAAATTGCATATCCAATAGGAACGCCGAATCCACCAACTAGTCTGTGGTATGGGAGTGATGCGTCAAATGGGGGATAAAAAAAACTCCTTTACTTGGGTATTCATGCACAACTATACGGTTTTCAATTACTGGAGAAACTTCTACAATCAGGGCAACAGTTTCTTCAGTATCTTCTGCTGGTGTCCTGGATTCTTCTATCACCGAAGCAACGGAAATCTGGGTCTCCATGACTTCATCAACAACACTTTCATGGCCTTGAAGTAAATATATAGTTGCATCCTTATCAATAACCTCAGGGTCGCTCGTTTTGTCATTTTGGGTTCCTTCATTCTCAACTTCGGTATTTTGCACCTAATACGAAGATTACATGAGATTAGGATCATTCAAGCATGAAACCAAAATAAATCATGAACTACATCATACAAGTGGTCTAACATCATCAAACTATTTCATTTTACATGCTAGATGTCATCAAATAACGTGAAAGTCACAAAAAATACGTTTTACGACAAGCTCGCCTGAGAAGATTTTATAATTCCCTGTACGAAATGACTAACTGGGAGAAATTGGTGAATAATCAAGGTTTAAGTTATATACCATTATCTTCATAAGAGTATTACCTACAACATGTCAAAATTTCATAGCAATCAGATGAACGAGCGAAAATATGTGGTCGAAACTCGGGACTACACGACAGCTGAAAATTTCCTGAAAGTCTCCTCGATGTTTACTGTTTTGTCTATTTCGGCCCCTGAACGTGCTCAAAACTTAAAAATGTTCTTTGATAAAGCTTGGAAATTTCCTAGGCTTAAGGATGCATATTCGAATCATGAAAATATGACATCAGACGAAGATTCAATGGTGTTTTTCCTAAAATGCTGAGTTCTGAATTTTCTGGTGACGTATTTTCGGCAAAACTTGTCATATGTTCACATAAATTCTCATTCATTCACTCATATATCAGCAAGTATATACTTATATGGATAAAATACAAGAGGAATACTTACTTGGGTGGTCTCCGAAGCGTTCAAGGAATCAGAATTGCTCGAACCAACGTCGACAACTCCATCACCTTCATTTGTTTTGAACTCTGGGAGTTTTATTTATCGCCATCCTTCGAGCGAGCATCACCAACACTCTCTACTTCCATGGATACATTCTCCTAGACATATTATCGACAGTTAGTATTTTATATATTAAGCATCATGGTTTGTTATATGGAGAAATACTTACTTCATCTTCCTCTTCAACACCCGAGTCGGAAACCGTCTACCCAGGAGCAGAGAACTGAAGACCGTCAATAATTGATGGAGTAAAATTCTGTAACAAAATAGCAAAGATTGGTTTCAAGATCCTAATTACACATATGAGAAGAAGTCATGATGAAAGAAATGTCAATAACTTACCAAACAAATCACTGGGGACTTTATGGTGTTAGGTAACATCTTATAATTCTTACTCATGCCTTCTCCGCTGTGATCGATTGCTTCAATTTCTGAGAGGTCTACATTAATTCATGGTCTTACATTACGGCCGCCCCGTGAAAAAGAGAAATTTTGATGCAATGATCAAAACACAATCATTACAACCCTATAAAGACTTCAGAAAATACTTATTGGTGAACATCCTGGATACGTTTTTCGTTTTCACTACCCGGGAAATGCTTCAATCTTGGCCGAGTAGCAATCATCTCATGGGAAGGAGGCTCCTTCACTAAAGATTGCACATCTCTCACGAAATCAAGTAAATGCTTAAGCTGCTGATCCCAAAAGTCTATGTAACCCGGAATTACATACGTAACTCTATCGGAGCTAGGGAACCAGAATTCACTTCCTTCCACATGTGTACGGTCCAGACGAGTCATGAGTTGTTCAACTGAAGGATTTCTTCTTAGAAGAGTCGGGACACACTGATCCATACCCACTTTCCAAGCCGCCCTATCAATATTGTATTTTTCCACTGAGAATTCACCATGCATTATGGATATCAGATGACCGGGAGTACAACTCAGCATAAAAGCTCTCTCACTATCGTCCAAGTCAGCACCAGATTTCAAAATCATGCTCTCTTCGTCATTAAAATTTTTTAACTGAGAGATGTAAGAGGGAACTGATACCCATGGGCGGAAATTGAATTCAGATTCACGATCCAGGACATCAATGAAGCTAGTCTTGAGCCGAGGTTTCTTTGTGGACCAGCACATGATCCTGGAATTAGCCTTCTCAGAGAATACATGGCAAGCATCAGTGTTCAATCCTTGCAAGACAGTCCGTGGAATAGGCGCATAACTCTTGAAACGCTCCCACATCAAAGCTTGAAGAAATATTGTGTTGGCATAACATTCAATTTTCATAAAACCGTTTGAGATGCTGGAGTATATAATCAAGGAGTCCAAGTTAGAATACAGAGAACCCAAGAATAAGCTACCTATTGGGAGTTTCTCACCCTGAGCCATCTTAATTGCAAAAGAAATCACGAACGGCTTCAACAAGTTCCCAGCATCCTCAAATACATATTTGGACAACCATAAACACAAGAAAGCAGCGATGGATAACGTACCATCTACTGGAAAATCAGGACGAGTATCTTTTGGCCACCAGTGTATCATCCAATGAGAATAACAACCTTTGCTTCCATATGCCTTATTAATCTCCTCCATTGTGGTTGTCAAGACGTTGGAGATTGCATTTTCCTCTTTTTTATGGATGAAAACTACTTCTGTTGGTTTTGGTAATTTTGTGTGTGTGGATGAGAAGTGAATCTAAACCCTAAACAAATGCAATGCGCGGTGAGTTCTTTTGATTCGAGAGATAAATTTGTACAATTCTGGCCTAAACCAAGAAATGGTCGTTCCAGACTTGTTTCGGTCACAAAGTGAAGGAGATAGGGTTGATCTTAGGGAGGGAAGCGAAGAAGGTGTTGAGATTATGAAGGTGTAGGCTTGCTTATGACTTGTAACATAAAAGGTAAGCAGGCTTACGAATAATGCGAGCAGGCTCTGGGTGTTTGAATACGTGTTGTATTAACACTTGGTTTCTGTGTTGTGTTGTTCTCTCTCTGTTGTGGAAATAGGGCGGAGAACCTATTTATACAAGTCATTTGAGCCTTATTCACATCTCTCGTAGGAAGTGGAGTGATGGAGTAGTGGAGTGGTGTGTTAGTATCACACGATCAATCTTGCCCACTTCTCCCATCATCACTAACCGTCCATGTCTTCCTAAACACGTTTTTGTGATGGCGCGTTGCACAATGTATGCTGTAAATCGACAGACCAATACCCCAGTATGTATCCCCCAGTTTGTGACATTATTGATGTCTTGAGTGTGTGGATCGTGGGACCCACAGAAGGTAGCATGTAATGCTAGTTAAATAACTAAGTTATTTAGGAAGTCGATACTTGTAAAGTATCGTGTGTATTCTATGCATGTTATGCATCGAATGTATTAGGCATATATGAAGCATCGCTGTTGAGCATCATGCCCTGCCTTCTTCACGAGAGGGTTTGGAGGCTGCGCTAGAAAATCCTCCCTTGACCGACCACATGGTGTGGTAGAGTGGCAGATGGTGATCACGATAATACTTCACTGGTCACCTAACTCTTATCCTAGGCCATCCGTCCGATCTGGGGAAGTTGGACGGACGAGATGATCAGCGACCCACATCAGCGACCCTCAGATTAGGGTTTAGGAGGTGCGCGAGTGTACTCCTTCAGCTTGGTCGAATCGAAGCATGGGAGGTGTTTCATGGAAACCGATCAGGCATGCGTGTAGATGACATGCTGATGTTCATGTCCATGCTTCACTATCCCACGAAGGTTTGATCTAGGCAACTCAAATTTATCGGTGAAGTTGGGTGGCTGAGATCAATTTGCGACAGAAATCCTATGCCGCAAAGGATTCTTAAAGGGGAGCGGTATACCACCTTTAAGACACGTGTTTCGAGACAACCAAGCTTGGTCGGTCTCGGCCGTTTGCTCCGGCGTATAAGTGGTAGGCTAGTATTCACGCCTATATCTGACTGTTCCATGGAAACGTGATTTAAGCCACTCAATTTATTTGGCGAAGTTGAGTAGTCGAGATCAGTTTGTAATTTGGGAAGCGCGACCACGCTAGTTTGGGCACGCAAATCAATGCGCTTGACCAAGGTTGGCTTTGGATGACCGGTCATACATGAAGATGGGCCCACGATGGTCATGCTAGCATGCTCGGCCTTCCCTGAAGCTTTATCTTAGCCTTCCATTCAATCCTGCAAAGATGGATGCTCGAGATGATTTTGCAACACAAGGATGGTGCCGCAAACCCTAATTTAGGGTTTTGCCGGCCGTGCGTCATGCTTGGTTTGACATGCACGATTTGGGATAACCAATCACAGTTGGCCCTGACCGTTTTTTCATATGTTTAGTCAGGCCCACAGTGATCTTGTTGACATGCTCTGGGCCCTTTGAATCTACATCTACACCCTCCATCTATGCATGCGAAGATGGATGGTTGAGATCGTTTTGCGACACATGTAATATGCTGCAAACCCTAATTTAGGGTTTTTTGTCCATTCCGCTTGGTTTGGACGGTTTGGCAAGCTATGCCGCCCCTTTTGGGAGGCTAATCGCGCGGGGTCCGCGTTTGGTCGGCAGTGAATGTTCCAATACCTTCCTGGGGGTATTGGATTCGATCACGACCATCCAATCATGCCTGCATAGTTGGATGACCGTGATCGTTTCTAGACTATTACGGACAGTCTAGACACTCAATCGGGCTAGTATAACACACCGAGAGTTACATGCTCAATCGGGCTAATATAACACACCGAGAGTTACAGCCTATACGGGCATTTCGTGCATGCCTCACTGTTGGTACTTGGATATTCATGCTACTCTACTGCGAGTAACAATCAGTCATCATGCCGCACCAATAATGAGAGTTCTGCTAGGAACAACACAGGAAATACAAGGCGTTCTATGCATTAACCAATAATGCTAAAATTTACAGAATATTCGGGGGATTGTTGCTACATGCTCCATTCTAGGTGAATTAATAAAGTGTAGAAGTATTCATCACTTATAAAATAATCTCATCATGTGCATGATGTTTACACAAAGATTGGTTTTACAACTTTAGCCCTGAACTAAAATCCATCATCAACATTAAGTCCTCTGCCTAGCATATAATGGTTACACTATTGTGGGGTAGGCATGAGATGGTGAAAAATATACGAGAGAAAACAATATGAAGGGAGCTTACCCGGAAAGCCTTGCTCATCCGCTATTAATCGCGCATGTGAACATGTTGTTGCAAGCATGGAATCCTGAGTGGGACCGGTTTCCTTTTTGGGTGTTTGAATTAAAAGAAGAATCCAATCAAAAGAGGAATCCATATCCTATTGGGATTCTTCCAATTCTTGCTTATAAAAGGGGATGACCCCTTTTATTTTCCTCATGATTTTTTTTTCTTGTTCGTCTTCTCCCGCAGCTGCTGTGCACGCCGCCGCCGGAGCTTGCCACCGCCGCTCGTTAGGTAACGTCCCATTTTTTTTTTTTTTTTTGCAAACCATAATTTCTTAGGTAAAACCCTTTCACTCTTTGAGAAGACCATCCTTGGCTTGAACTTCGTAAACACGATTCCCATGAGTATAGAAAGATCGTTCTATGATACGTGTGAATAAATACGGGTCGTTATGCATGTTTGATTAAATGTGGGTTCCATCCTGCTCAAACATTGACTTTATACTCGTCTCGTGGCTTTGACAAATACTGGCTTCGTGGTTTTGACTGGTCCTGCTTGTTGACGCGGCCTAATGCCTGCATGACTGTCACGATTTGGTGTCGTGACTTAATATCGGCCTTGCTTGAATCTAATACCAGCCTTGCCCGCTTTGTTTGAATATAGGCCTGCTATGTGCTCGTAGTCGATCAGGATTAAGTCCCAAGGATAGAATTTGGCATGTTTCTTAGAATTGATGCGTTTTTTTCTCATTGCACGATGATTGTCTTCAAGTATCCAATAGATATCCACTGATTGTTATCCTATGTTTGTAGCCTTTACAGACGGTAAGTAAAGACCCCTCTTTTCTCCGAGACCTTGTTAACTCGTGAAATATAAAGAACACGTCGAGTCTTCTCTCATTGCAGAATTGTTTTTTTCTTTGTTCAGGTATTGCTCCACATCCATTGTATAATTTGATCTTCTCGGCGATGACTTTTGTTAACATAATCATAGATCTATTTTTTGCAGAATGGAGGCGGCTGGCAAGGACTACTCTGGTATCTCTCCTGAAAGAAGCTTCGAAGTGAATAAACCCGAGACTGATGGTCCGTTCGAGGAGGTGATGGATAAAATTGATGTTCCGCTTCTCGAAGCTGATCATGCCATACGGGACATGCCAATTATGTACCTTCGCATCGCTCGAGAACGTGTTCGTGATCTTCTGACTTTAATCGACAGGGAAGAAAAATAGAGGCTTGAGGAAGCGTCACAACCACCGGTAAGAGCAAGAGCTGAGAGATTTGCTGCACGGCTAAAAAGGAGAAAAGTTGAACATGAACGTCCTCCATGGGAAGACATGGGTGATTATCCGATCCGCGATGGTGTGATCATTCTTGATTCTGTTACGGATGAACCCGAGCTCCCAAAAGTCGCCAGCACGATCTCCAATGTCACAGCGGCTCTTGAGGAAGATATGGAAGCTGACCCTACTGGGGACATCATGGAGAATGTGGTTGCAGAAATACCTGAAGCGGAGGCTGAGGCAGACCCGTAGGAAGAAGCAGTAGCGTCATGTGATGATGTTGAGGCAGACTTCAATGGTGGAGAAGACACGGTCGACCTTTGATGACTGAATCTTCCTGTTATTTCTCTTTTCTTCTTTTCTTAGTATTTTCCCGTGATTTTGTGAACACTTTTCTCCTTGTACTCAGTGGCGGCTGAGTCCAAGGTTTTGCTTATTTCTGTTTACTTATTTGAACAAGTTTATTATTTTTGAGGTAAATCCTTTATTAAGACTGCGTCATAGTGGTTGTGACTTCATATGATTGTATATGATTCTTGTGAGGAGAGAGGTAATGCCATAATAAAATTCCACGGACATGTCCGCACTCTCCTGGTGTAAACTCGTCTGCGCCCTCCTGATGTAAGCCGGTACAAACTGTTCAAGATGCTTTCTATTTTTCCTTTGCATGTATTCTATTCCTCCAACTTTCTCGAAAGGTGTGAAGTGTTTTAGGGTTCTCTGGTTTAATCTGGTGGGTAATAATGACTATGGTCGAACCTGGGTCTTTGTGTCATGCCCAGGGGTAAATGTTTTTAAATAAAATACTTTAATTGATAAATTAGAACCCTAATAACTATGAATGCAAGTATTGCAATCATTTTTTGAAGGAATTACAAAATAGCAAGGAAAGGGAAATTATTGGAGGAACACTGGAGGAACCATTGCGGAGAACGCTGGAGAGGAAGAGTAGCACATCGTCTCTAGGTACGGTAGGGTTTAATCCATCGTGAGTGGATCGTCATTCCCTCCAGCTTGTCAGCATTGATGATCTTGTAGTAGTCGCCTAGGGTGACATCTGCTACCAAATATGGCTCATCTTCCTTTGTCACCGACAAATCAAATTGGTTAGTCATTTTCACCGCCATATTTCCAACTTGAAATGTGGTCCTCTTTGCTACCATATCTCGAATTTGAAACGGATTTGGACTTGACACATTATCTTGTTTCTGGGACACGTTGTCTCTAACTGTTTCCAAGCTCTTAGCAAAACGTTTGAAAGGACCAGAACCCCACTCGCACCTCTTATTGGCGGTTAGGTTGTTGATTGAAACAAGTCCTCAGGACTCAGCAAGAAGAGGCTTTACTGCTTGTAAAGAAGGTTGTTCGATGAGACTTACATGGGTTCAGAACCTTTTAAGGTATGAATTCAGGCTTTTTCCAGGAAGTTGCGTCACGTTTGCAATGTGTCGATATGGAAACGAACAATCTTCAGGGATTGACGGTTTGCTGGAGATTCTTTCAGGTACTGAAACCATCAAAGGACTCACTCTTAGTTATGCTTTGTTGTCGTGTATCCACGGATGCTCCAGGATCATGTCGTAATTCGGACACTCTTGCACTATGTAAAATTTAGCATGCGTTAGAGTATTACCGATTTTAACTTCGAGGTCAATGTACCCATAAGCGTCTCTAAATTCTCCTTCTGAGCTCCTAATGACAGTTAGGCTGCGATTAGCTTCTTGTTTTGAAATCCTTACGGTCTTCAGAGTTTTAATGATGATGATGTTGAACCCGGAGGCTGCATCAATCAATGTGTTGTCGAACTCAACATCCTTCAAACAAGTGATGGTTAAGAGTCCCAGTCCCCTTTGCTGGTCGTGTCTTCAAGAAGAGACTGTGGCTTCGAGACTATTTTTTTTATGGATACAAACGCCTACCTGACACAACATGGTTGAGGGCTGTGAACATGTATTTACGTTGTCCCTTTGAGAGATACAAGATTTCACACAAACATTCCATCATGGTTTGTACAGTCTTGCAGACAAAATCCCCCGAGATCATGCAGCTTCTAATGGGAAGAAGGTCTCTATGAACGCCATCGTTTCCTAACCGGAGTTCTCCTGCTTCCACTTTTTATTTGAAGATTTGTTTCAACTTGTTGCAATCTTTGGTCGGGTGATGGACAAACCTATGGTAGTGGCAGTATTTGGGATTTGTCATCTCGTCCTCTGTCGGTGGGCGTATGATAGGTGGTATCTTGTTCGTGTCATCTTGAATCCATGCTTCCAGGAGTTCTATCACTTCATTAATGGGAAAGGGGAAGTTTGGAACCATATATCCGGACTCTTGTACAGGAGCTTTGTCCGCTTTCTTTCGAGACGGAGTCGTATATGCTGATGCTGCATGCTTGGGCGGTTATTCTGTTTCCGACGCTTTACTATTTCCACCTTCGCTCACCACACTCACAGAAGGACATGTATTGTATTTCTTGTTGATGAGGCGCCTGCTTCCTCGGTTTTCATGCGCATCTTCGTTCCGAACTATTTTTGTTCTTTCCAACAATGCTGGGGCTGTCGTAGCGGAGCGCTTAGTGGCTTTATGAAGCTCCGAAAATTTTTGGAAGCCCAGATTCTCTAACAAATCACGGTATATGGGAATCATCCCGTTGATACATAACTCTACCAGCAGGCGTTTGGTGACATTCGAATCATGACAATCCAACACTTGAGTCCTGAACCTTTTGACGAAGTCGTTCGGATGCTCATTACTCCGTTGAAAGATTCTTCCTAAATTTGAAAAGGTGACCTGATCTAACACGAAGAAATACTTCCTGTAAAAGGCGTCGACCATCTCACTCCAATTTGATATATTATTAGGTGCGAGACTGTTGTACCAAGTGTATGCTCTTCCGATAAGTGTCTTCGAGAACTATTTCAGGCGGAGAACATGATTGTATTCATATTCTTCTAGAAATTCAAAACATCTAGATACATGTTCACGAGCGTTACCAGTACCATCATAAAAGGAGAATTGAGGAGAGACATAGCCCCTTGGGACAAGAATTCATTGTACATCTTGAGGGTATGGAGGCTGGTGTTGGTGCATGTCCGCCATATTTCCTTTGCCCCGGCTTCGGAGGAGTCGCTCCAGGTCCTCACGTGTAATAAAGTTGGATGGTTGGACTCTTTCTCTTGGGCGTTCAGGAGTGTCACGAGTTTCCTTGTCCATGCGGGTATGCGCCATTGAAGTGCCTTCCCCGGGTGCATCGAACACGTTCCTCGTTGGCTCTAGGGGCTGTTTTGGCCCCTGCGGCAATCGTTCGGTTAGTTTTTTGAGAAAAATAAGTACCTCTTTCTGAGTCGCAGCCATATATGTTTGGGCTCTAGCAAGAACTTCCTGTCTTTCCATCAAGTCCACCATGGTGATAGAAGTTTGTCCTCCTCTTGTTCCTCTAGCCCCTCGTCCTGATGGAGGAGTAGCAGTTTCCCTGGTGATGACTGGAGGCATTACACTTGAAGAAATTTCGGGATTTGCGGCTGCTCTGTCTCTGGTGATGGGAGGTATCACGCCTACTGGAATATCCCCTGCTCCGCTGGTGTTAGTGGTAGAGGAAACAGCTCCACGAGATGTACTGATCACGTTATGCACAGCAGCTCTACTAACAGGGATAGCAATACCAAGAGTGTTATCAACGCTAGCTCCTTCAGGGTTGATTTCTGATCGAGACCTAAGTTCCACCATCTTGAAATCGGAATTGAAGAATGAAATTGGAAATTTGAAAATCGATATTGCAACCGAGAGATTAATCTCCCACTGTGGTCGCCAATTGTTTATGGGTGAAAACTACTTCTGCTGGTTTTGGTAATTTAGGGTGTGTGGATGAGAAGTGAATCTAAACCCTAAACAAATGCACTACGCGATGAGTGCTTTTGATTCGAGAGATCAATCTGTACAATTCTGTCCTAAACCAAGAAATGGTCGTTCCAGACTTGTTTCAGTCACAAAGTGAAGGATATGGGGTTGATCTTAGGGAGGGAAGCGAAGAAGGTGTTGAGATTGTGAAGGTGTAGGCTTGCTTATGACTTGTAACAGAAAAGGTGAGCAGGCTTACGAATAATGCGAGCAGGCTCTGGGTGTTTGAATACGTGTTGTATTAACACTTGGTTTCTGTGTTGTGTTGTTCTCTCTTTGTTGTGGAAATAGGGCGGAGAACCTATTTATACAAGTCATTTGAGCCTTATTCACGTCTCTCGTAGGAAGTGGAGGAAGTGGAGCGATGGAGTAGTGGAGTGGTGTGTTAGTGTCACACGATCAATCTTGCCCACTTCTCTCATCATCACTAACCGTCCATGTCTTCCTGACACGTTTTTGTGATGGCGCGTTGCACGCTGCACGATGTAAACCGCCATACCAATACCCCAGTATGTATCCCCCAGTTTGTGACATTATTGATGTCTTGAGTGTGTGGATCGTGGGACCCACAGAAGGTAGCATGTAATGCTAGTTAAATAACTAAGTTATTTAGGAAGTCGATACTTGTAAAGTATCGTGTGTATTCTATGCATGTTATGCATCGAATGTATTAGGCATATATGAAGCATCGCTGTTGAGCATCATGCCCTGCCTGCTTCACGTGAGGGTTTGGAGGCTGCTCTAGCAAATCCTCCCTTGACCGACCACATGATGTGGTAGAGTGGCAGACGATTATCACGGTGATACTTCACTGGTCTCCTTACTCTTATCCTAGGTCGTCCGTCCGAGCTGGCGAAGTTGGACGGACGAGATGATCAGCGACCCAAATCTGCGGCCCTCAGATTATGGTTTAGGAGGTGCGCGAGTGAACTCCTTCAGATTGGTTGAATCCAAGCATGGGAGGCGTTTCATGGAGAACCGATCAGACATGCGTATAAACAACATGCTGATATTCATGTCCATGCTTCACTGTCCCACGAAGGTTTGATCTAGGCCACTCTAATTTTCCGGTGAAGTTGAGTGGCTGAGATCGATTTGCGACAGAAATCCTATGATGCAAAGGATTCTTAAAGGGGCGATGTATGCCACCTTCAAGGCACGCATTTCAAGACAACCAAGCTTGGTCGGTCTCGGCCATTTGGTCCGGAGTGTAAGTGGTAGGCTGGTATTCACGCCTATACCTGACTGTCCCATGGAAACGTGATCTAAGCCACTCAATTTGTTTGGCGAAGTTGAGTGGTCGAGATCGATTTGGGAAGCGCGACCATGCTAGTTTGGGCACGCAAATCAAGGCGCTTGACCAAGGTTGGATTTGGCTGACCGGTCGGACATGAAGCAGGGCCCACGGTGGTCATGCTAGCATGCTCGGCCTTCCCTGAAGATTTATCTTAGCCTTCCATTAAAGCCTGCGAAGATGGATGCTCGAGATGATTTTGCAACACAAGGATGGTGTCGCAAACCCTACTTTAGGGTTTTGCCGGCTGTGCGTCATGCTTGGTTTGGCATGCACGATTTGGGACAACCAATCACGGTTGGCCCTGACCATTTGTTCATGTGTGTAGTCGGGTCCATAGTGATCGTGTTGACATGCTCTGGGCCCTTTGAATCTACATCTACACCCTCCATTTATGCCTGCGAAGATGGATGGTTGAGATCGTTTTGCGACACATGTAATATGCCGCAAACCCTAATTTAGGGTTTTTTGTCCATTCCGTTTGGTTTGGACGGTTTGGCAAGCTATGCCTCCCCTTTCGGGAGGCCAATCGATCGGGGTCCACGTTTGGTCTGCAGTGAATGTTCCAATACCTGCCTGGGGGTATTGGATTCGATCCCGACCATCCAACCATGTCTGCGAAGTTGGATGACCGTGATCATTTCTAGACTATTACGGAAAGTCTAGACGCTCAATCGGGCTAGTATAACACACCGAGAGTTACATACTCAATCGGGCTAGTATAACACACCGAGAGTTACAGCATATACGTGCATTTAGTGCATGACTCATTGTTGGTACTTGGATATTCATGCTACTCTGCTGCGAGTAACAATCAATCATTATGCCGCACCAACAATGAGAGTTCTGCTAGGAACAACACAGGAAATACAAGGCGTTCTATGCATTAAACAATAATGCTAAAAATCACAGAATATTCGGGGGATTGTTGCTACATGCTCCATTCTAGGTGAATTAATAAAGTGAAGAAGTATTCATCACTTATAAAATAATCTCATCATCTATGGGATGTTTACATAAAAATTGGTTTTACAACTTTAGCCCTGAACTAAAATCCACCATTAACACCTCTGAAGAAAGATTTTTAGGAAGATTACCTGTGATTTGGAGGTGCAACAAAGTGACTACATCTTCTAAAGTAATAGTAAACTCTCCTCATCTACATATGAAAGAGTGAGTTGGAATACACCATCGAGCAAGTAAAGCTACAATACCTCATGCATCATGAAAAATGAATAAATATCCAGAGGCTTGAATAGCTCGTATTACTCATGCGTTATGCAACTTGGCTCGAACACGAGGAAAACCCATCATGTATCTGGACCATCCAGAAAACTTTTCCAGAGGCCGTCGAGAAAGCTTGAAATCAATAACCGATGCAGAAAAATATCCTCGTTCAAGACAAAACCGAATAGCTCCTTGAGGTGTCACCAACTTTTTCTGAGTAACCTCTCTGGGATTAATCAGAAGACGAAATGCTGGAGTTTTGAGATCTTTTCAGTCCCTTGATCTATGAAGAAGGCATCCTCTATGTTTGGAATGTTCTTGATTCCAGGAGTCTCATCTTCACCAATGGAAGTCTCTTTTGTGCATGAATCATCCCTGGAGACATCATCTATGTGTGAATCTTCCCTGGAAGTATCATTGTCCACACACATATCATGTCTGGAAGCATCATTAGCTTGGGAATCATACATCCTTGCAAAGCTGCTGTAACATGCACACAATACTCCGATTCAGTATATCGTTCGTATAAGATACAAACGTCAATGGAATGAGGTAGTTAAAAAATGCTCACGCAGGCATCTACAAACCGGTAACTCTTAACTCTTACCTTTTATGATTCCACTAACAATAGTGATAGTAATGCTAGAGTTAACACTCCAAAATCGTTCGTCTCTTCGAACCTACAAAAGACGTTCAAAAAATTCAGATTTTTCATAAAATCATGAATATTTCTACTGTGTGAACATTCACCATGAAATTATGAAACTAAAACATTATTTCATCATAAATAATTGTTTACTTCTAAATAATATTATACAAAATTTAAGTTTTGTTTTTAATAAGCAAAAACGTGATTAACTCACGTAAAAAATATTTTGACGTGAGCAAGGCTCACGAAAATAAATTTGTGGACACTCCACGGTTTCAAAAAAAAAATCATGAATAGACCATGGTTTTATAAAAAAAAAAAAAATTCCTTCGTATCGTCATACGTCTTTGAAATGAAGGTTTATTCCAGTTTTGTGAAAAGTCACACATTATAAGATAAAGTTTTGATTCACGTGAAAGCTCATAAACAAAATTTTATCACTGGACACAAGTTCATGTATAAAAAAAAGAACTTCTTCTTCGTATCATTATCATTCTTTAAAACGAGGGTTTATTTCGGTTTCGTGAAAATTCACCTTTTCATGATAAAACTTTGGTTCACATGAAATCTCATAAACATAGTTTTATCATTGGACCTAAATATTCATATATGAAGAAAAATCTCTCCTAAATCAGGGATTATTATTAGTTTTCAAAAACTAACGATCAAACGAACACACGTTTTCAAAAAACAAGGGTTTTCGACGAAAACCACACTCATATATGCACATGTATATAACTTTATCATGATCAAGATATGAACAACTCATAGAACTCATGAACATAATTAAACATCAGCAAAAAAGAAAAAAAAAATCGCACTTACCTAGTCGGCGTCGGCCGGAAACTGGCCGGACGGTGACGGTGCGATCGGCGGCGCTGGCAGCTCCTGCGTGAAAAAAATTCTCTTCCTATCCTATGCACATGTGTGAAGATGATGAAGGGATCAAATCTCTGGTCGTGGAATTTTTTTTTTAAAAAAGGAATAATTCCTTTTATATCAAATTTTATTTCCAAAACCTAATCTTCTAAGGATTTCCTTATTGGGCCCGGCCCGCGAATCCTAAACGACTCAGGTCCCGTCGTCCAAATCTGCGGTTCAATACCAATTCATGTTCACCAAACGACACTCTATCATGCCACTGAGATCTTCATTCAAGTCATGGTATGCTCGTACTATTGAAATCCGGTAACGTCTTAACTTACGACTAAGTTCAATTACTTATATTGTTTACGGCCGGAAAATCACCATTCAATACTGACTGAGGAACATGAATTTCCTCACTAAGCAGGGGACTTAATGTAGATGGTGGATTTTTGACAAAGGAAAAAATCGTAAACCCATAATTATACGAACCTATGATCCAGCAGTCAGACGTGAGTATTGAGACACAGATCTCTCATCGAATACTCTGACTAAGAATACTTTTTCTCAGAGTACATGATATGTAGTCTCACGGCTAGGCAACAACATATCTCATGAATACTGAACACTTCAGTAATTATTTCTATATAGTATCACATGATAGACGGTTCCTAGACAGCTTGCTCAGCTAGTATAGAGCGATAACGTCTTCAGGATACAAACAACGAGTTTACCCTGAATATATAAAGGAAATGAAGCTCCATCAAGCTCATGTCGGGATAATTAATGCTCCTAGACAGCTTGCTCTTCTAGTATAGAGCCATAAGTTAATTATTCCTAAATTCTTGGATTCATCCACTGAAATTCTAAAAATATTGAAATATTTTCTAAAAAAAAGTATTCAAATACTTTTGTAATATTTCGTTGCTTCAATCTATGGTTATTCCCAGCAAAATTCCATGGATTAGTAATAAATATTCAACGCACTGGCATCTAAGCTACCTCCAAGTAAGCCCGACTCAAATGGTGCAAGTGTACTCGACGATGATGCACTAACAATCACCGTACGAACAAGTATTTCAAAATACGACGAGAGATGAACCTATGCAAAATAGGAAGGAAAATAATAAATAATTAAAAATTGACCAAGGCACTGGGTGCATGGGCCCACTGACCGGCCAGACATGCCGTGGTCAATCCCACGCGAGTTCATATTTTTATCATATTTTATTATTTTCCTTGAGTTCATGAAAATCCTTTCACTTGAACAAATATCTTTCGTTTAAGGAAACTCCTCAGTTTCATGGTGTTTCCCTCACACCAAAGAAATAATATAAAATTAAGGAAAACATTGTGGGCCGTGATTATTGGCCAACCGGCCATGCCTTGGTCCCATCCGGTCCCACACCTCATGGTTCCTCATTATTTTATTATTATTTCCCTAATTTCATGAAAACTCCTTAATCTCATGATATTTCCTTGATCCTATGAAAAATAATATAAAATTAGGGAAACCCGTGTGACCGGGCCCTAGCCGGCCGGTCAAGCCCTATATGGCCCCACACGTCCCATTTTATTATTATTATATTTTTCATATTTCCTTGGTCCCATGGAATTCCTTGATTTCATGATATTTCCTTCAAATTATGAAAATTCCTTTAAATCATGAAATAATACATAAAATTAGGAAAAAACACACGGGACCGGGCCCTAGCCGGCCAACCATGCTCAAGCCGGTCCCACACGCCCCTTATTTTTTTATTATTATTTTTCATGTTTTCCTCATCTCATGGAAACTCCTTGATTTCAACAAAACTCTTTGATTTTAACAAAACTCCTTAGTTTTAACAAATTCCTTGGTTTTATCATATTTCCCTAAAATCATGAAAATTTTATAAAAAATTAGGAAAACGTGTGGGATTGGGCCCTTTGGCCGTCCGGCCATGACCAGTCCCACAATTCATGATTCCCTCATTTTTTGTAATTATTTTCCTTCATCTCATGAAGTTTGGATGGTTTTATCAAAAATCCATGATTTCTTCATATTTTCTCAAATGGATGCTCAACTGCACGCCAAAAAATATCAAAATTCTAAGGAACTGAGATACGAACACTTTGAGGAAATGAGCATGTTACCTTGACCGGCCAGGTTTGGCTCCTTGGCTCGCAATGATCATGTCCCGTGTATTTTCACGGTTTGACCTAATTTGCGCAATTGCATGTATTAGGTCCAAAACTCTTCCAAACAACTTGGAACTTCATGGAACGATCATCATTTGATTCCGTGAACACCAAAGGCCGGTTTCATGAACCCTTGGTCGGTCCCTCATCTCTTCATAACTAATTAGGTTTTATTACCTAAGGCTCAGACGACCATTTTTCGAATAAATGATTAAACCATCATTTAATCATTCTTTCATCAACAAATCACCAAATGTCCAAGAGGCCTTGGTATTTTCTCACACGAGAATATGGGAGCTACATGATAGACCCACGGTCCCATGAAGCCTTCCCTCCTTCATTCCATGGTTAATTTTCAAATAAATCATCAATTGATCAAATTAGGGTTTTTGAGTCCAAGGATCATAATTCCAGATTCAAACACTAATAAT
Organism: Papaver bracteatum; assembly: GCA_023529315.1. NCBI lineage: Eukaryota > Viridiplantae > Streptophyta > Magnoliopsida > Ranunculales > Papaveraceae > Papaver > Papaver bracteatum. The sequence goes on along the minus strand of JAJJWX010002605.1, from coordinate 3,910,372 downwards.
TTTATGACGATCTCATGATCATTATTCTTATTAATTATACTCGGTTCAACTACCAGTATTTTAATTAACATTTTATTTTGGTTACGCTACCAATAATTCATCAGACGAGCAATATTTTCTCAAATCAAGGAATATTGATTCAACTATCAATATTCAACAAATCAGAGCAATACTTTATCGCCTCAACTATCAATGTGAGAATCATGCCCACGTTCAATTCACAAGTTTCAGAACATTTTACAAAATCTTGTTCAATTCAGTAAATACATGGACTCATCGTCCCATGAAATCATGAAGTCAACAACTGACTAAACTAACCACGAGACGTCAATCGTGTCACTTGGGGGGATATTAACTAGGGTTTTAATCTGGCGTTCTACGACACGTATGTTCAAACACACGATGGAATGTGATCAAGTCGTGCAATCAGTTGAAGGAGTTAACAAAGTAGTGGATGAAAAATCAACCAAGTCTCTGCATGATGAGCAACTGGTTTCAAACACGATTTCCACTTCCCCAATCTTTAATTCCATAAACTGTCACTCTTCATGGGATCATGGTGTCTACAATTCCAGAAATATAAATAAGTCTCTGAATCATGATTGAAAGAACAAAGGAAAAACAACGACAAGAACAACAAGAATCTCACGTCTCACTGACAATACGAGATCAACAACTCATCGGTTGAGCAATTACTCTCAACTGAGCAATTTCAATCATTCAGAACTTATCTTATTTAGAATTCACAATACACCTACAATCTTTGATTACCATTGATTCCACAGATTTCTTAGCTTCCCTTCTACAGATCAACTTATCCTCTCTTATGACCGAATTTACTCTGGAATGACCATTGTCTTGGTTTAGGCCGGAGTACTACAGATTGATCTCTCGAATTCAAAGCACCCCCTTTGCAGCGGTGCATCTGTGTGAGGTTGAACATTTCACTAGGTTCAAGGAGTCTCCTCCATATGATCGTCTCATCAATTCCTTAAAACCCAGCAAATCTTTTTTCCCCATTTACACCCTTGACGTCAGAGGGGGTGTTAATAGCAATCTTTGTTTAACTGTCAGTTCACCCATAACTTCTTCATACGACATCGGATTTGCATCATTCTTTTGCTGTTGGCTTTGTGTTTTATTTCTTTTCAAGATGATATCAAGAACTCTTGGATTCGAACGAGTTCCATTTAGTCTTTGGACCTTCTCCACTTGTATCTAACTTCTTTTATTGCACAATTACGTTCAAATTCACTTCTTTTGGACGATTCACCTAGCAAAACATAAATAAAACAAAACAAAAGTAATATACAATAATTCGCAAGAATATATCGCAATTACTAGCATGGATTCGACATAAAATATATGCAAAATATGCACTTAACAAATTCCCCCACACTTGGCTTTTGCTAGTCCTCGAGAAAACTATCTAAATGCAACAACTCCATGTCGTTGAGGAAACAGTTGCACTTAGCATGTGAAAAATGCCTTTAAACCCCAAGGTGTCCCTAGTGGACGAGTTATGGTCTCGTGAGGGCTTACGAGAGATATACCCACAAAACCTACTCCAACTTCAAAGAGTTCCATCTTCCCAAGCATCCAAAGATCTATGAGGACATAGAGTTTCTGCATGCTAGTAATAAGAAGACACCAAAGAACATATTCATTCTTAAATCTTGAGTGAGAAATAACCACACCATAATGAGAGAATGCGTGTTTGAGAGCGATCAATAAACTTTTCGCTTCGACTTCTGCCTCACTTAAAAGGATTTTATGATAATTGCACTCAATAAGATGACTTTTTTTATGGGTCTCACATGTGTGCAGGTAGGAATGTTGATATAATCCTACACACGTTGAATGGTGGGAAGGAAACCTTGCAAATTATTTCTGAAGACTCCATAAAATCGTGGAAAATAAAGATATTTTTCTGATGATCTCTAAGAAAGGAAATCAACCACTATAGCAAGGATGAGAGTACTTACAACCTTCACATCCGATCGGCAGTGATGATAGTACCACACTCACAATATCCAATAGAAACGTCTTCCTTCGGCTCGTCTTCTTCATCTTTGGTCTTCGGTCTTCAACTGTTGATGATAAACTCTTGAACTTGTAGAACTTCGACAATTTGTAAATCTTTCTCTTCAATTTCCTTGTTACTTAAAACTTTATAGATTTTTCTTCCCCGTGGCCTTATCGAACAAATAACAACCTAAATGCAAATATTTTTGTATATTTTTTTTTCCTTTTATATGTTTTTTTCTTAAAAATTGCAACTACAATAATAAAAATGAAATAAAATTAACATGGCCATGAAAGAAGTACTTTACCACTTTGATCTTCACAACTTGTATTGCCTTCTTATCATAAACTTCAATAACTCTCATCTTTTGATTTTCTTTGCTCTTGTAAATTAGTCTTCAACTTGGATATAAAATTCCGCTCCTTATTTGTAAGTCCTCAACATGTATATATAAATATTCTCATTATATTTTGCTTTACTTGGATATGAAATTTGCTCTTCCTTGAATTGTTGCTTGTAAATCTCAAACGTCTTCAACTTTCCTTGTAGATTTTGATGTCGCTCCACTTGTTGATGATGATGGTGTTTCTATGGACCTGTTGTTGGCGAGAGAGAGAATGGCGATAATTGCAAATCAAACTACAAGAAGGTGGTTTTCGTTTATAGACGTCATCCTCATGATTGACAAAATTAGCACTCAAGAGATCAAAAATAGTGCTGAAAATTGGTGTGAAGTTGGGTAGCTCACCATTCTACCCGGAATTAACATACGGTGACACACACTCAAAAGAAAGCTTTTTAGTTAGCTAGTAAGAAAATTTGGTCTAGTGCCTCTGTTGATTTGAAAATAGGTAGTCTACACTAATAATTGATCAGAAACTCTAATAATGCATTTCTCTCTGCACCTCATTTGCATCACCGGCATGATTAAATCCATTATTTAACACTCCAATTCGTCAGAAATCCGAACGTAGTTCCCTAACACTTCCAAGTTCAGTTATGTCGGTCAGAATTATCTATGTAAACATACCTAGAAGTATGCTAGTGACTCTAAAATATCTACAAGTTGGAGGTTTTATTCAAATATATACAAAAAATTTGAAAAATTTGACTCAAAATGGCAAAAAACTCTATATGCAAAAAAGACTCCCCCACACTTAAACTCTACATTGTCCTCAATTAAATGACTCATCCTAAGTAAAATCAAGGTGGGAAATTAAAATATGATATGAAAAGCTAAGAAAAATAAAAGATAGAGAAAGAAATAGAAAACCGATGGGTTGCCTCCCATTTAGCGCTTAGTTTAACGTCCTCATCCTGACCTTCTCGTTATTGGCCATACACCAACAATCTGAAAATCTGGTAATCCATCCAAACAAAAATCTACAATTCTAATAACAGCTTCACAAAAACGTTAGCATAAGATATAAATATTAAAGTTGTTATTTTATTGAAATTTCCCCCATACTTAATCCTTTCTATACTCGGAAGTGGATAGAGAACATAAATCATGGGTACTTCAAAAGATTTCTCTTTGTGAACCTGCACATCGCTATAATCAAACACAATTAATGGTGGATACTTGGAAGCAAAATAATCCGTTAAAACTTTGGAAGCACGTAACTCCAATCCCAAGTGAGGTATTTTCCTAAAAGCTGGGTTAACAACTCTTTGAGAAGCTACTTCAATTGGATAGAAAGGATCAATAGATATAGAATTATGTAAAGGATTAGAAAAACCTTGTTTGAGATCCTCGTATTTTTTCTCTAGTGAATTATTTACCTCAAGAATATCGTGGTCCTCTATCAAACGTTTAATTTCTGCTTCAACAAAAATCTCAGCATCATCGACAAGCTCAATTGGGTCTTCCACAACTTCAATCAATTTGGTTTCATTCTAAATTACCATGTCTTCAACAATCTCGTCATCGGAATCAGAATCTTCCCCCAAAAAGTGTAGTTCATTGGTGCAAATCCTAGGGTCTTCTGTATGAGTTTTTGACGAATGAATAATTTGTTCTACTTCTTGCAAATCAATCGGCCTAAAAATATTGTAATCTGGATAATCTTCATAACGTTGATATGCATTTGAGTATGTTACACCGTTCGTAACAATGGTTCGGTCATTCCAAGGCTCCTCTTTTTGAATAGGCGAGTGTTCTTTATAATGATCTGGAATTGGAATAACTTCATCACTATTACGTGGAATTTCCAAAGGTTGCTCATCTTTCTCAATTTCTTCCTTAATCTGATCCATGTCTCTTCTTAAGTTGTTAATGACCTCTTAAAATTCTTGGAGTGATTGATCAATGCTTTGTTGATGATGCTCTAACCCATGGTAATATTTTTCCATTTGTATGCGAATATCTTCCATCATGGTACACATTTGTTCCGCAACACTTGAAGAAATAGCATTAGAAGCATAACTATCCTCCCATCCTTGTGATTGTTCACTTACATTCCCATCATAAGGCTGTTGACATGTATGAGAATACTCTTAAGGTTTCGTGGGATATTGATCATAGCCAAAAGATTGGTTTTGATTATACCCATAGGATGGTTGGTAGTTTTCATAAGAATGAGATTGCAAACCATATTGATTACCACTGTTGTATGTGAAATCGTGTGCTCCGTACATGTTATTTCCGTAAGGAAACATGACGACTCACAAGATAGAAAAAATCAAAACAAAAATAAAAACTGGCTAAACAAATAACAAATCAATTAGAAACCGCTCCCCGGCAGCGGCGCCAAAATTTGATGCGTGTCGTAAGTGCAACAAATTAATTAAGACATTTCCCACTAATTAACTGGTAATATAGCGGTAGTAAGAGATCGTTCCCACATAGAGCTGTGCAATTGATATGTTATTTAGTTCAGCAAAATAAAGTAAAAAGGGGGGATTGGTTTGAATAAAAAGAATAACAAATAAAAGAAAGATGATTAGGGAATCATTTGCCGTCACTGGAAAGAAATTTAATAAAACTACTTATTTATTTCTTGTAGAATTTCCATTATCACCAACCGTATAATAGCAATAAGCTCTGCTATCCCCGGAATTCCTGTTTCCACTGGATACGGAAGCGTTTGACTATCAGATTCTATCCAACTAACCCACCAAGAAGTAGTGCACTCAGGATGTAAATTAGCGGATGCTTTACGTTTTGTGAATTAGGTTGATCCTAGCATCAGACGCATAAGCTCGGTCTGCTTACTAGTGTCATCTCTATACACAATTGCTTAACAGAATCCCTCTGTCATCTTTTGCGATGTACTACTTGTGTATGGAATTGAGTGACTATTACAGGTATCACCAATACCAATACTAGTAGAAGAGTCATTATTAGGTTAATTCAAATGGCCAATTGAACAACCCAATAATAATCTTAGACACTAAAAGTAATAGAGACAATCGATAAGAAAAATCAACTTAAAATAAATTTGTGAAAAGAATTGAAGTTCCATTATTCAGGACTTTGAAATCATACCTTAATCGATAAAAATTCAGCTACACATGGATTTACTAAAACCCATGAAAAATATATGAAATAAGAAAGAATAAAGAAGAGAATAACTTGGTTTACCCCTAACGGGGTAAATCCTAGATATGAAATAAAACCTTTCCCTCTCTTTCTTTCTCTGTATTTTTTTTTTTGACGCAAAAGGGCAAATTTTATAAAAAAGAGTTACCGTCACCTAAATAGTGACAGAAACTATCAGAGAACAAGAGTAATCAATACATTAGCTGCCAATAACAGCAGTCCAATTGCTAATAAGAGTACTTAAAGAAAAGCCTTCAAGATCTTATTAGGCATACCCCAGTTAAACAAAGTACACTTAATGGAAATGATTAGTTGTTTCCAATTCCTGCTTCTCTTGCCTCCATACAAACGATCGTTTCTTTCCTTCCAAACCGTCCACCAAATTGCGAAAGGAATAAGACCCCAAAGCTTATTTTTCATGTTATTTTCCTTTTTGCAAGGCCATTCCCAAAGTGTCGATTTAACATTTTCAAGAAAAAGCCCACTGCAACCCAAAACCGTCCAAGAAGTAACTCCATAGCTTTGAAGTTTCTTTACAGTGTAAAAACAGATGGTCATTAGTCTCTAACGCTTCATTACAAAGGATGCAATTACCTGTATTTGACCTACCCGTTCTTGCCAAATAATCATTAGTTGGAGCTCCATTAAAGCATAGAGTGCAATTACCTGTATTTGACCTACCCTTTCTCTGTATTTTTCTCTCCCAAAAGTTGTTTTGTAACTCTTCTTGGCTTGGCTGCTTTATATAGGCACCGGTTAGGCATGTCCGATCCACAAAATTCATAAAGGAAAAGGAATAACCTCCTTATTTCCTTGTATTTCTCCACCCGTGTATATTCTCAAGAGTACAAAACCAAACGGTCCATTAATAAGACGCCATGTGGCTTAGATGACTCTTTCCTTCACGTGCACCATACTTCCCTCCACTGTAATCTTTTACTGCGTACATCTCTTTCACCGGCACCGAATCTATTTGCAAAACTAAGTTGGTCACATCTCTAATTGCCTAAATATACAGAGCAACCCATTCGAACCTAAACTCACTATCACCGGTTTTATTCTCACTGCCGCCTTAAACTCGATCGTCACCAAATCCCAAGTTCTTCTCTGCATATGTAGTTCATCTTCCTTCGACAATGGCAGCATCAACAGGTTCCTGTTTCTCGAGACTTCATCAACCATCAATCGCTGAAAACAATTATTTTTTCCATCACCACTGATACATTACCATCGTGATAAACAACTCATCATCTCTACGTCATCCATTCTCCTAGACAACTCACACCAGCACTTTCCACCACTTCCCTATCTTGCTCGGACCCTGTTCTTCTTCATTACTTCCAGCAATAATATCTAGCTCAAGTTCCATCATCTATAGCCCTAAATTTCTCGAGCCACAACCAACTGTTGTTCACATTATCCTCCTGGCCAACTCCTTCATGGCTGCTTCATCTCTCGACAACTGTAGAAACAGGATAATTGAGTCTCAACTGACTTAAAACTCACCACCAGTCACAGCCATCGATAATGGCAGCAACTCCATATTAAATTCCTCACTGCCATGGTAGAGACTCAACTACAAACTCGAGCTCCATCATTTTCAGACTTCATCGTTAATGGCAGTGCGATGTAGGTTCTCCCTCCATCTATCACAACAACCTCGGTCTTCCATCTCCGTTCACAATAGCCATGCATATTCCATCGTCATCTCTCATTAACCCAACACCGGAAGTATCATGGACAGCGAGTCTGCAACCAAGATCGTATCCCACTGAACTACTTCGAATGGAACTTGGGAAAGAAGATGAAGGTGCCCCGAGCAAAGGTGCGGGTGCCTTTAACATTTCAATTCCAATGTCAGTCTTCCAGGACTGACAGTTCAATTTTCTTATGAAGCTTGTATGCCCCTTGACGTCTGAGGGGGTGTCAATAGCATTTTTTATTTAACTGTCAGTTTCGGATAACCAACAAGCTTAACTTCTAGTTTCACCCATAATTCCTTCATAAGACATCGGATTTGCATCATTCTTTTGCTGTTGGCTTCGTCTTTTCGTTCTCTTCGAGATGATATCAAGAACTCTTGGATTCGAACGAGTTCCATTTAGTCTTTGGCCCTTCTCCACTTGTTGCTAACTTCTTTTATTGCACAATTACGTGCAAATTTACTTCTTTTGGAAGATTCACCTAGCAAAACATAAATAAAAGAAAACAAGAGTAATATACAATAATTTGCAAGAATATATAGCAATTACTAGCATGGATTCGACACAAAATACATGCAAAATATGCACTTAACAATACATTGTACACATATATAACTGTTAGAGCACTTCTCGGTCGAACTCGCAAGCGTTGCTATCTCAAGCTTGTTTGTCAAGTTTAGTTTCCAAAATTATAAGTCTTGATTACTAGTCTACTTATAGCTAAGTCTCGGACTAGGATAGAAAGTGTATTTGATCTCTAGACTCCACGACATTCATCGTTCAAAGACGAAGAACTACTCAAGGAGCTGGTGGAACTTCATTGACAAAAAGGTATGTGGAGACTTGAACTTATCAACCACTCAAAAGTCTATCTACTCTATCTTCTATCTTGAGACAACAATCGTACTGCTATATATACTTCGATCATACACATTTGCTATTTCGAGCCGAGTTTATCTCGCTTATATTTTTCTCGAAATATGTGTTGGTAAGCTTTCGCTTTGTCCAAGTTCAACTTCACTCGTGATGAATTTCATGTTATTATTTCAATCTCTTGAAAATTGCTTTGATGAAAAATAGTGTGTGAATAACCACTATATATAACATCCTCTTGAAAAGAGATTTTAGAATATATAACCTTGAATGCATATAAAAATTGCATGTGAACTCATACTTGTGTAAGTCCAAAATCCTTGAACCAAAATATGCGTACTTTGTTGTTTAGGATAACCGGAGCTAAGTCCGCATACATGTATGCATACTGTCAGAAGTTCAAATCCCGTGAATTTCTGCTGGAGTTTGTGAACTGAAAACAATCTCAGTCCAGGTACTTAAATATGCGTACCCGTATGCGTACTTAAGTGGGTTATTTTCTAAAAAACGGTTTACTCGTGAACTAAGACATTTATAAATTAAGGAATGCGTATTGGCAAACTGTGGCTATAATGTTCATGAATCGATTCGAGTGAATCAAAATTGTTTTTCTTCGATTGTGTCTTGTATACTTCTACGAGATCTAAGTAATTGAATAACCCTCTAACTAGTTCATTTGGCTCACTTGAACTAGTTATGGTGAAGATGAATAAGGTTGATATGAAATTCGCTCATATGGATAACCATTGGTTAACTACTGTTGAACCAACTAGGTGTACACGTGTAGGTACAGTTACACAAACCTAAATGAACGTGCATTTCATTTGTGTATGACAAGCTAAGTTCGATCTAATGGTTGGAAAGATATTAGCTTGAATCTTATCAGGTTTTCATCTAACGGTGAATAATGAATGCTTTGTTACCAAGGAACTTAGATTGCAAACCCTGATTTGGAGACTATATAAAGGAGAACTTTAACAACTTGGAAACCTAATCCACACACCTCCTGTGTGATACTGGTTGTATAAGCTAGAGTCGATTCTCCTTTAACCTTAGGTTTCTATCGAGACCCTATAGGTTAACGACTTAAAGACTTCATTGGGATTGTGAATCCATACCTAACTATTTTATATGTAGTTGCATGATCTGATCTCATTGTTTCTATCGTATTTGAATACATTCGTAAGATTGGCTTGAGATTAATTTCTCCGATAGGAAAGATAACAAAAAAGTCACAAACATCTTCGTCTCATTGTTTGTGATTCCACAATATCTTGTTTCGCTAGCCGATTAAGATTACTGTGAGGTGATTGATAATTCTAGGTTGTTCTTCGGGAATATAAGTCCAGGTTATTGATTGGTTCATGTTCACCTTGATTTATCAAAAGACGGAAAAAAACTCGTAGGTATTTCTGTGGGAGACATATTCATCTATTCCTGTAGACTTTTATGTGTGAAATAGATTTGTTTATTAAAGTCTTCAACTTTGGGTCGTAGCAACTCTTAGGTGTGGGTGAGATTGGCTAAGCGAATCAAGTGCGTAGTATCCTGCTAGGATTAGAGACGTAATGAGCGTAACTGTACCTTGGATCATTGTAAGATTGATTAGGGTTCAACTTCAGTCCAGACCGAAGTTAGTTTGTAGTAGGCTAGTGTCTGTAGCGGCTTAATACAGTATGTGTGTGTTCAATCTGTACTAGGTCCCAGAGTTTTTCTGCATTTGAGGTTTCCTCGTTAACAAAACTTCTGGTATTTGTGTTATTTCTTTTCCGCATTATATTTTTTTATATAATTAAAATTTTACAGGTTGTGCGTTGTGTCGATCAATTGGTAAATCCAACCTTTGGTTGTTGATGGAAAAAAATTGATCCTTGAACATTAGTTATTGGTACCATTCAAGTTATTTCTATTGTATTCAATCAGATTCACAGATTTCTATTTGTTTGAGCTGGGATTGAATCGAGAAATTGAGATATAACTCTTTGATATACTTTTTATTAAGATTGAGTCTGACTGTCTAGTTGATTCTCTTAAAAGTATATTGGATTCAGTCCATACAGATTGCTAAGCGAAATATTGGGTGAGGTTATTAGACCCCCACATTTTCAATTGGTATCACAGCAGGCAAACACATTTAAATACCTAATAAGTCTGTGTTTATAGCGATCTGACTCTATGGACATAAATATACCACCAGTCTTCGATGGATCAAACTACTTGTGGTGGAAAATTGATATGCGTGCTTTTCTTCAAGCTCGTGATTTTCAAACATGGGTACGTGTTGTTAATGGCTATACTCCTCCGGTTGATACAAAAGGCGATGTGTCTATACCCAAGGATATTGGTAGATATAGTCAAGAAGAAATCCTTGCTGCAAAGCAAAATTCTGACGTATTAAATGCTATCATACATGCCATTACCCCATACCTTCAGCATCATGTGACTATGTGCACAAAGTATAAAGAATCCTGAGATATCTTAGAAACCATATTTAAAGGGAATACTTGTGAAAATGAAGTTAGGCTTCAAAACCTAAATTTTGATTGGGAAAACCTTCGTATAGCAGATGAAGAATCATTTGATGAGTTTAATCACAAAGTGTCTGAAATTGTTAATGCATCCTTTGCATTGGGTAAGACTATTCGTGAAAAGGACATTGTGATGAAGATTCCCAAATCTCTGCCATCCAGATACGATTCTAAGAAGCATGCCATCGTTGAAGGAAATAATCTAGCAACGCTTTCCATAAATACTCTGGTTGGGAAGTTAAAGATATTTGACCATAAGCATACATCCAAATCTGGGAAGGATGTTGCCTTCAAAGCACAAAAGAACACTAAATTACTTGATAAAAGTAAAAGTGTTTGCATCTCTGAAGATGATCTTTCTGAGGATGATTCGTCAGATGAAGATCATGATAATTTAGTCTCGTTGATCACAAGATAGTTTAGGGATCTTCTTTTGAAGAGAAGTAAACATTTCTCTTGAGATAAATCCAGGTCATCAGATAAACTCCATAATCGTGTTCCTCCTAAAAATAGGGATAATGATGAAACTGATGATGAGGATACACATCAGTGATTTAAGTGTAAAGGCTTTGGTTATTTTTCAAATGATTGTCTAAATCGAAAGAAATACACTGGGAACAAAGGTCTTGCTGCAACTCTTAATGAAATATCTGACAACTATGATTCTAATGAAGACAAAAAGTCAAGTGTTGCACTTCTTTGTGAAAATATTGATTTCAATAATTGTAGCAATACATACATCAATCTCGATAGTCTTTCAGAAGAAAACTCAACCAATCTGGAAGAAAAAATTGACCTTTCTGTTGGAAACTCTCTGTCAATTTTTTTAGGTTCCACTATGTGTCTAACATCTTGCACATCTCGGATTCCTGAGTTATATTCCAGGTTGACATGCTCTTATTGTTCGCTCAAAGGTCATGAGCTGTTAAAGTTTTTCAAGTACAAACACAAATTGAGGCATGTCAACAAACTTCAACGAAGAGCGAATCGATTAACAAACAAGCTTAAACTTGTTCAAAAGACCGCTGAGGTATGTAAGATTTTATCTTCGTCGAAGAAGTTAGTTTCCAAGGATAAGACAAGACCATTTGAAAGAAGTTTATGGTCTAAACGCTATGAGAAACATGGTTTTATGAATTCTGATCAAAAAGGATATGGTGGACAGATTATTGTTCACCCTAGCACAACTTAAATTATGTTGGTTAGTGCATCTTGCCTCATGTGCCTGATCAAAAGAGACAAGATTTTGCACATCCAAGGCTTTAGAAAAAGATAAATGGTTTTAAAATTATTTGTTTTTCCTTTTAGTTCTGCCTGTTTTGCAAGATTGGAACTCTTCCATATCTAATTGATACTGGAAAGGACTTCCCTGGTCAATCAATAAAAGAGGGTTATTCTAGACAACTCTGCCTTTCTTAGAGTTGTGAGTTGTACATGCGCGAACCTGTGTTTAAAGGTTTCGTAACCCTACATCTTCTTTTTCTTCTCTGAAACTCTTTTTAACTTAAGACTGCTTGTTGAGTTTAAGTTGTGATTTCCTCTCACAAATCCATACGCATATGGATACTCCAAGCATCATGTCTTCTGATGGAAAAGATGTTAATATGATTGTTAAGCCATCAATCACGAAGGAAAAAGAATAATCTCTATTACCTCCAACTTTGGAGAAAAAAAAAGGAATGTGAGGAAGCCAAGAGTTGTTCCTTCAAATTCTCAGAAGTTTTCTTATTTTCTTGAAGAGTTGAAGGAGACAAGAAAGGAGATTCAACAAATAAAGGCTATTGTTATAAGAAGTCATGAAATTCAGAAGGCCCTGGTTCGACATCATCAGCCTAGAAGGTTTGTTGGAATTGACTCCTTTCTTCTCGAACCATATGTTCCCATGGCTGTTGACGACAATGGGTTCGGGGATGATAAAAAAATTTCCAAACGTCTCAATGTCAAGGAAACTTCTTATGAGAATTTATTCTTGTGTTTTTAAGAAGGATAACTAGGGTTTGGAATAGCCGTTTTTGTGATTACACATAGATATGTCCAATGATTTTCATCTTCAATGTTTTTAGATTTATTCTAAAAGTTGATTTGGAAGATGATTTTGCTGTATTAATCTTTATGGTTTTATATATTACAATTTTTTTATGGGATATGTGTGTTTGCGTCCGTGAACTGTGATTGTCCCATACGTGGTCAAAAATTAAGTCCTTCATATGTCGATATGCAAGTATTGATAAAAGATTGAATGAACTTTTGACTAACAAAAGATAAGCCTATTATGTCATTATGCAAATATTGATGGAAGATAGGATGACCTTTTGTTTACAAATATTAAGTCTATTATATGTCATTATGCAAATGGTAATAAAGAATATAATGAATCTTTGTTTATTCCGCAGTATTGATCTTCCCTGATCCATATTCATATGTTAAATACCGTGCGGCTCTGTAAGTTCTCTTATGTGAGCATTTCCGATTAAATTAGTCATGGGTTTTCTTGTGGTTAATTTAATTTAGTTTTTTGGATACAAATTCATTTTCTTATGTAATTTGTTAATGTCCAAAGAAATCCTTTTTTTTCTTGTGAAAGTAAGGTCGCTCTTGTTGTTCTTTCGATAATGACATTTTATGGGGGAGAGTTCTTAATTGAACTTGTGCTTAATTGTCAAATCTTTGTGGGGAGTGCGGCTGTGGAATATTACAGGGGGTATCTTGTATATTTATAAACTCCTTGATGAATACATTTAGTTTCGTCTAGATGATTGCATTTAAAAAGTTGGTATGTACTTTCTTTTGGTCATGAAATGTCTCTATGGAAATTTCATTAGGATCCCACTAGTTTTCGTACCTTTGCCAATTTTATTGACAAAAAGGGGGAGAATTAATGTGTAGTTCACACTACAAATACATATGGTTTTCGGATCATTACGTAAGGGGGAGTGGTTTCCATATGAGATGGAGTATTGACTAAGGGGGAGTGATACATATCACCATAGTATTGTTGTCAAAGTTGTGATACAATTGAACTTTGATGTTGTGTAATAATACCATGACATTGTATAACCATGATTGAGAGATTTTGTTTTCTCATTGTTATGGTTATGGATCTTCAACAACGGTGATGCTACATTGAATATATCTTTGGAATCATTGGAGTACTTGGAAGTGACGAAGATTTCGAGTAATGTTGAAGAACCAAGGAGATCATGCTTGTGGATGAGAAGCTGCAAAGTTTATTTATTTTGTATTCCATATGCACTGATAGTTTTGTCACTAAAATTGACAAAGGGGGAGATTGTTAGAGCACTGCTCGGTCGAACTCTCAAGCGTTGCTACCTCAAGATTGTTTTTCAAGTTTTTCTGATCAAAACTATAAGTCTTGATTTCTAGTCTACTATAGCTAAGTCTCGGACTAGGATAGAAAGTGTAGTTGAGATCAAGAAATCGATGGAGATCATCATACAAGACGAATGACTACTTAAGGAATTGGTGGAACTTCATCGACAAAAAGGTATGTGGAGACTTGAACTTATCTATCACTCAAAAGTCTATCTACTCTATCTCCTATCTTGAGACAAAAGTCGTATTGCTATATAGACTTCGATCATACACATTTGTTATTTCGAGCCGAGTTTATCTCGCTTATCTTTTTCTCGAAATTTGTGTTGGTAAGCTTTCGCTTTGGGCAAGTTCATCTTTACTCGTGACGAAAGTCATGTTATTATTTCAATCCCTTGAAAATCACTTTGATGAAAAATAGTGTGTGAATAACCATTATATATAACATCCTCTAATAATATTTCAACGATTGAAATGAGAGTTTAGAATATATAACCTTGAATGGATATAAAAATTGTATGTGAACTCATACTTGTGTAAGTCCAAAATCCTTGAACCAAAGTATGCGTACTTTACTGTTTAGGATAACCGGAGCTAATTCCGCGTACCTGTACGAGTACTGTCGGAAGTTCACATCCCGTGATTTTTCCTTGAGTTTGTGAACTGAAAACAAGCTCAGTCCGGGTACATAAGTTTGCGTACCTGTATGCATACTTAAGTGGGTTATTTTCTAAAAGCGGTTTATTCGTGAACTAAGACATTTATAAATTAAGGAATACATATTTGCAAACCGTGGCTATGATGTTAATGAATCGATTCTAGTGAATCAAAATCGTTTTTGCTTCGATTGTGTCTTGTATACTTCTATGAGATCTAAGCAATTGAACAACTCTCTAACTAGTTCATTTGACTCACTTGAACTAGTTATGGTGAAGATGAATAAGGTTGATATGAAATTTTCTCATATGGCTAACCATTGGTTAACTACTATTGAACCAACTAGGTGTACACATTTAGGTACGATTACACAAACATACATGAACGTGCATTTCATTTGTGTATGACAAGCTAAATTTGATCTAACGGTTGGATGATATTAGCTTGAATCTAATAAGGTTTTCATCTAACGGTGAATATTGAATACTTTGTTACCAAGGTAACTTAGATTGCAAACCCTGATTTGGAGACTATATAAAGGATAACTCTGGTAACTGGGAAACCTAATCCACAGACCTCTTGTGTGATACTAGTTGTATAAGCTAGAGTCGATTCTGCTTTAACCTTAGGTTTCTATCGAGACCCTATAGGTTAACGACTTGAAGACTTCATTGGGATTATGAAGCCAGACCCAACTATTTTCTCTGAAGTTGCATGATCTGATCTTGTTGTTTCTATCGAATTTGAGTACAGTCATAATATTGGCTTGATATTAATTTCTCCGATAGGCAAGATAGCAAAAAAGTCATAAACATCTTCATCTCGTCGTTCTTGATTCTGCAATTGTTTATGGGTGAAAACTACTCCTGTCGGTTTTGGTAATTTGGGTGTGTGGATGAGGAATGAATCTAAACCCTAAATAAATGCACTACGCGGTGAGTGCTTGTAGATTCAGGAGATCAATCTGTGCAAGTCCGGCCTAAACCAATAAATGGCCGTTCCAGACTTGTTTCGGTCACAAAGTGAAGGAGATGGGGTAAATCTTAGGGAGGGAAGCGAATAAGGTGTTGAGATTGTGAAGGTGTTGGCTATATAAAACTTGTATTAGAAGGCTAAACTGGCTTGCAGGATGTAAGCTATCAGTTCCGGTGTTTGAATACGATTGTATCAACACTTGCCTCTGTTGTCTTGTCTTCTTTGAAAAATAGGATGGAGAACCTATTTATACAAGTCTTTTAGCCTAACCCTCGTATCCCGTGGGAAGTGGAGAAAGTGGAGTGATGGAGTAGTGGAGTAATGTGTTAGTGTCACATGACCAGGCTTGCCCACTTCTCCCATCATCAGTAACCGTCCATGACTTCGTGACACGTTCTTGTGATGGCGCGTTGTGCGCTGCATGTTGTAAACCGCCCGACCAATACCCCAGTATGTATCCCCCAGTTTGTGACATGATTGATGTCTCGAGTGTGTGGATCGTGGGACCCACAGAAAATAGCATGTAATGCTAGATTAAATAACTGTGTTATTCAGGAAGTCGATACCTGTGAAGTATCGTATGTATTCTATGCAGGTATTGCATCGAGTGCATCCAGCATGTATGAAACATTGTTGTTTGAGCATCTCAAAATAGCCTCATATCCTGCCTACTTCATGTGATGGTTTGGAAGTTGTGCCAGCAAGTCCTTCATCGACCGAACACATGGTATGGTAGAGTGACAGATGATGATCACCATGATGCCGCACTGACCAATTAACTCCTAACCAGGGCTGTATAACCAATCCGGTGAAGTTGAATGGATGAGATGATCTTTGAGACACTCATCTGCGACCGTTGGTGAAATTAGGGTTTTGGGAAAAGATGCGCAAACACCACTTTTCATCTTGGTCGAATCCAAGCTTGGGACATGGTTTTTGTATATCCGGTCGATCATGTATGTTGACGGCATGCCGGTATACATGTTCATACCTCACTGTCCCGTGGAAGTGTGAACTGGGACACTCAATTTATCCAACGAAGTTGAGTGGTCTAGATCAATTTGCAACAGAAATCTGGCGCCGCAAAAGCCAACTTCAGGGGCGCATTTCAGGACAACCAGGCTTGGTCGGTCCCGGACGATCAGTTCGGAATGTGGGTGGTAGGTTGATGTTCACGTCCATACCCTAACATCCCATAGAAACATGATCTAAGCCACTCAATTTCTCCAGACAAATTGAGTGGCCAAGATTAATTTGCAATTTGAGAGGTGCGACCACGCTTGTTATGGTCACGCGAATGGAGGTGTATAGCCAAGTTCGGTCTTGGTCGGTTGGGTGTGGAGATAGGTGGGCCCGCAGTGATCGTGTTGATACTTACCAGACCTGTTTATCCTATTCCTGGACCCTCCATCCGATCAAGAGAAGATGGACGCTCGTGATCACGAAACAAACCCTAGTTAGGGTATTGCCGGCCGTATGTCACACCTGGTTTGGAGCACACGAATCAAGGTGACCAACCATAGTTGGTCCTGAACGATCCGTCAGGTATGCAGGTGGGCCTATGGTGGTTGTTTTGACATGCTATGGGCCCTCTGAATCTACATCTACACCCTCCATCTATACCAGCGAAGATGGATGGTTGAAACTGTTTTGCGACACATGAAACCCTAATTTAGGGTTTTTTGTCCATACTGATTTGGTTTGGATGCTTTGGCAAGTTATGCCAACCCTTTGGGGAGGCCTACCATGCGGGGGCCGCGTTGGTTCGGCAGCCGATATTCCATACCTGCTCGGGGGTTATGGAATCGATCTGGGCCATACAATTATGCTGGTGGATTTGGATGGTCGTGATCATTTCCAGACTGATACAGACAGTCCGGATACTCAATCGGGCTAGTATAACACACCGAGAGCTGCTCAATCGGGCTAGTATAGCACACCGAGAGTTGCATCCTGTACGGGTATTTCGTACATGCTTTCATTATAATGCTTGGATATTCGTGTTGCTCTGCTGAGAGCAACACTCAGTCTTCATGCCGTACTGATAATGAGTACAGGAAATACAAGGATGGTTATGCATTAATTAATAATGTTATATTTAATTCACAGACTGGGATTGTTGCCACATGCTCCATTCTAGGTGAATTAGTAAAGTGAAGAAGTATTCATCACTTATTAATGGATTTATCTTTTACAAGATATTAGCGCATAATTTTTTGGCTTTTACAATTTTAGCCTTAAATGAAAATCCACCATCAACATTAAGTCCCCTTCCTAGCACATAATAGTTACACCATTGTGGGGTAGGCATGAGATGGTGACAGTTAAAGACAAAGCTTATGAGACAAAGTTAGATGTTTCCAGGAGAGACGGGTCATCCTGTCCTTGGAGCATGTCACGTTCAAGAGGCGTCTAGGCGAGCATTCCCCTAATATGATATCGGTCTTGCCTGCTTCGACCGACCTTGTTATGCCTGCTTTGGTCGAGGGCCTATTCCGTGCTTGCTTCGTTAGAATATCGGTCTTGTTGGATCGACCTTGCTATGCCTGATTAGGTCGAGGGGCTATTACGCCTGCTTCGCTCGATCGTGGGGTTGTTCCTAATCGACGTTCTGCTGCACCTGCTTCGTTCGTGGGACTACTGCACCTGCTTGATCAAACGTGGGATTGATGTGCCTAATCGACGGACTATTGCTCCTGCTTCGTTCGTGGGAGTACTCCAGGTATGACGACCTTGGTGGGACCGGTTTCCTCTTTCGGGTATTTGAGCCAAGAAGGGAATAGAACTTGTATCTTCTCTTCCCATAGAAAACCGTACATATAACTCTGAACGAATATGGACCCCACCATGTATATGCTTTGACCAAACATCACCCTGTCACACATGTTTGATAGGCATGTGGGACCGCCTACTTTGCTTAACCGCGGGACTCATCGTGCACATGCTTGATCGAACATGGGCTTGTGGTATCTGCTTCTGTTAAATGTGAGTCCACTATGTACATGCTTCAAACGTAGGACTTGTGCTTCGGTTAAATATGAGTCCACTATCGTATTCAATTAGACTCACAAATTTCTATTTTTTTGAATTGGGATTGAATCGAGAAATTGAGATATAACTCTTTGATATACTTTTTTATTAAGATTGAGTATGACTATCTAATTGATTTTCTTAAAAGTATATTGGAGTTAGTCCATACAGATTACTAAGCAAAATGCTGGGTGAGGTTGTTAGACCCCCACTTTTTTAATAACTACGAAGGACTTGTTGTCCATTCTTCACTTGTTATCTTGTATCGCAAAGACACACAAAGGGTTTAGTTTTTTTTCCTTGAGAGATTAAAAAAGTGAAAATATTATCACGCATTAGATTGATTATCTTGCTTGTTTTGGTGGAGTCGAGTTTAATTCTGACTCAGCTCGAGTAAGATATGATCTTGTTTATTTTTGTATTTTCAAGTTTTAGGTCTAATTCCCTAGAGACTGGTACCAGTTTTGGTAGGGCTGGCACCATTACAAATATCCAGTGGTCAAAATTATCCATTGGTAAAAAATTTACATGGATTGGTACCAGCTTTAGCAAGACTGGTACCACAAATGATCGTGGTATTTGACATGTTTTCCACCCTTCCATGGCTTTTTGACCGGTATATTAAATACCCCTAGATTGGAACCCTTCAAAAATACCCCTACCACATGATTAATACATCCTTCACCTTTTAAAAATAGATTACTTTAATAACCTATTACACATAATAATTTTCTTTATTTCAAAAAAATAATAATTTCCATTCTCAATCACTCCATCACCACCTCCAACTCCATCACCGACACCGCACCACCACCACTCCACAACAACCACTAAACATTCTACCGTCACCACTCCACCACAACTCACCGTCACCGCCACCAACAGTCCACCACCATCGCCTCCAACTCCACAAATGTTGGGCCACAGCCTCCAAGTGGATAATAAAACTGAAAATTCAGGAAAACGTTTGTGTCAACAACTGAAATTGGCACCATATTTTTAAGTCGACAACCGAAGTTGACACCAAATTTGGACATCAAAAACTGATATTGATATCATATCCGGTGTAAACAACCCAATTTGTTTACAAAATTGAGAATTCTGAAACTAGTTAGGTCCAGATTACGGTGTCAAAAACCCAAGATGATCCCAAAATCTAGTGTCAACAACACAAGTTGATACCAATATCTGGTGTCACCACTACCTCCACCGCCTCCGTCACCACCACCACCATCATGTGCAATAATAAATTAAATGAGTATTTTCATCTAAATCTTTATCAATTTAGAAAGGGTATTTATAGGATTCAAAAATGAATGAATTACATTTTACAAGATGAGGGGTATAATTATTGATGGATAAGGGTATCTGTGAAGTCCATGAAAAAGAGGGGTATTTATTCAATTTTCACTTTTCATGACCCTGCTATTTAATTTTAGTTTTTTTTTTTTTTGAGTTAAGATTGTTAAGAGTTCAACTTCAGCCCTGGCGAACTGAACCAGAATGGTGCAGTGGAGGAATCAACAGATAAAATCAGTGCCTTTTCCTAAGAGGCTCCTTAATTTCACTTCACCTTGGTTTGGAAGCTTTAGAAAGAGAAACATTAGCTTATAAGATCTCGGTTAGCTTATGTTGGGCTATGATGTTGGAAAACTGTAAGAAAAATGTTTACTAGAGGAGAAAAAAATGGGACTCATGCAGTAACAATTTTTTGCTAATAAAACATATTTCCCTCTTTTCCCTGTCAAGGATGATAATTGGTGGGGTTTACATGTAACATTTATAATAAAAAAAATGTGAACAAAGTCAAAATAAAAATAAAAATTGTTACAATGGGAACATGGTGCTTCCTGGTTTTACAACCAGATGAGGCTTGTTGGCTTTTGGAATGCCTATCAAAGAAAGAACATGTTTGTGATGTACCTATGGTATGAGTCCTTATGGGTTGAGTGGTCAATTGTTTTACTTATTCTTAGTGTCTTTAATCTTACTTAGTGTGATCTTTTTAGTAAACTACCAGATTAGGTTAACATGTATCCAGTGGATGAGATTAACAGTGAGAGTTTATGAGATGTATTTATTGAAAATCATTGTAACAGACTCAGGTAAGAAATAAAATGTCAATTTATCAGGCTCATTCCATTGGAAGAGTAGGTTACTGTTATGTATTGTGCCATCTAATCTTGTTGATTCACAATATTTGCTATCAGATTCATCGATCTTGTGTTCTTGATTTATGGCCGATGGAGGTGATAAACCACCTACAATAAAGGAAGTTGCTCATCAACAGAAGGTTGATGGGGAATGATTATTTGTTGTTGAAAAAGATATATCATACATCAAAGAAACTTTGAGCTCTCAGTTTGCTACAATATGTAAACACCAGGGTATCTCAATTCCAGATATTTCCTCTTCTAATCATCTACCATATATGACTTCTGCTTTTAGTGCTCTCACTTTCAATCGATTTGGTGATCTGGGTTAGCATATTGGATTACTTCTTACTTCAGGTAATTTTATTCGTCAACCCAAGATTGATTTTCCTAGGTTTGATGAATCTAATCCAATGGGATGGATTCAAAATGTGAGTGTTACTTTGTTTTATCTTAATTCTGTGGAATTAGTCAAAAGAGTAGATCTGGCTTTTATTCATTTAGATGGTAAAACAGATGCTTGGTTTTTGGACTATCAAGAGGGTAAACCATTTGTAGAATGGGATATATTTGCTTCTGATGTTTGTTTCCGTTTTGAGGATATTGCATATGATAACTATGTTGCTGGTTTTAACAAATTATCTCATACCACTACAATTAAAAAATATTATGAAGGGTATGAATCTTTGAAGGCCTTAATGAAATCCAAGAATGAAAGTCTTTCTGAAGAATATTTTACAATGAGCTTAATTAGCGATTAAAGGAAGATATTCGTAATCCAATCCAAATCTTCAAATTAAACCCACTTCCGACACTGAAGCTTTTTATTTGGCTCGTATATAACTAGCTTCTGTAGATTCACAGTCTAAGAGACTTAGGCCATTCCTCTCGGCAATTTCAGCCAACTACTATTTCATTTACCCCCTCTTCATCTGGGTACAAACCTTCCTTACCACCATTCACTAATATTCCTAAACCTTCTTTTTCTTCGGCTAAACCATTTATCACTCATCTGACCACTCCTAATAAAATAACACCACATATTTTTCTCATCAAGAAACTTACTCCTTCTCAAATGAAAGTGAGACGTGTTCAGGGATCATGTTATAATTGTGATGAATTCTATAAACCAGGACATTTTTGTAAAACTCAATAATTATTCATCTTTGTGGCTTCTGATGAGGAATAGTCACCATTGTCCGTAAAGGAATCAGAGGAAGGATTCACTAACTACTTCTATTGATACTACTATTGAGATTTCTCTTCATGCTTTAAAAGGTATTTTCACTCAAAATACAATTCGAACCCCATGAAAACTTCATAAGAAAAAGATTTTGGTACTTATAGATACTGGTAGTACTCATAGTTTTATAGATGCTACATTGGTTGAGTAGTTACAACTACATATAACACCAACTAGACACATGTTATTCACAGTGGCCAATGGAGATACAACCATTAGTAAGGGTGTGTGTAATGGACTAAATTGGTCTATGCAGGGTTATCATTTTTCTGGTGACTTAAGAGTTCTTTCTCTAGGAGGCTGTGATATGGTGCTAGGAGTAGATTGGTTAAAATAATTGGGTGATGTCATATTCAACTTGGCAGAATTTAAAGTATCTTACGTGCATCAGGGTAAGAAAATCACATAACAAGAAAGCACTTTTACTTCTTCTTGCAGTATGGTCAGTGGTGAGTCAATTTTAAAGTTTATCAAGAGCAAAACACCTGCTATAATTGGTCAGTTATTTTTAGTTTATGCTCTTCC
This sequence comes from Papaver bracteatum, assembly GCA_023529315.1. Lineage (NCBI taxonomy): Eukaryota > Viridiplantae > Streptophyta > Magnoliopsida > Ranunculales > Papaveraceae > Papaver > Papaver bracteatum. The sequence goes on along the minus strand of JAJJWX010002605.1, from coordinate 3,887,785 downwards.
GTGATATTTTTGCTGAACTAACCTCTTTACTTCCTTCAAGAGGGTTATACCATAAACAAGGCCAATATAAACCCTACTTCGAAACAGCCTTACATATGCCCCTATATGCAAAAGACTGTTGTTGAACAAATGGTTCAATATATGTTAGCACATGGTATTATACATGATAGTCATAGTGTATTTGCAGCACCTCTCTTACTGGTTAAGAAGAAGGATGTGTTGATGGTGAGTTTTGGACAATGGAATTTTTTAGAGCATAGATCGGTTGAACTCACCAAGCGTTGGTATGTCAATTTTGGTTGTCATATTTTAGTGTGTCAAAACTCATCTAAAGTCTCTTGATTAAATACTGGAGTCAACTTCGTTTAGATTAGACTCTAAAGTCTAGGAATATTGAGACATACAAATATTACTCCGAAGACATGAAAAATGTGAAGAAGTAGCGAACTACAACGACGACATCATCCTTCCACTTGAGGTTAGTAATATTGACTTGAACCGTTTCATTCTAAACGTATCTTTAAAGTCGTGTTATATTGAAAACATAACTGTGAAGCTATACATACTGTACATATTGTATAATACTCTAGTGATGTGACATGGTCATAATTGTATGATCATAGTATTAGGGAATCAGACTACGAAGTATAATGCTTATCTTTTCAAACTTCGTAGATATGACATCGACATAATCTTGTATATATTTTTATGATTATGTGAATGGGTTATGGTGAAGATTTCATCCTAGGAAACAATGTTTTACATTTGTTTAAAGGAAGTAGATTCATGAACTTGTTTCGGGAATCAAAAGGAAAATCATTAGGCTTATTGGTCCGGCTATTCATTTCAAATCTTTGGATGACCAATATGTGTGAGATGGTAGAACCGATCTTAACTATCCTGACTTATGATTTGGTATGACTGGTGAAAATACGGGGGTCTAACAACCTCACCCAATATTTTGTTTATCAATCTTTATGGACTAACTCCAATATACTTTCAAGGGAATCAACTAGACAGTCAGACTCAATCTTAAAAAAAAGTATATCTAAGAGATCTCAATTTCTCAATTCAATCTGCAATAAAAAAAAATAGGAATTTACGATCCCGATTGAATATAAGAAATAACTTGGACGGTATCAAAAACCAATATCCAAGTGTCAATCAATTTAATCAACAACCCAAAGGTCAGATTCACAAAATGATTGAACTTACGCACAACCTGTGATATTTCAATTATATAAACAAATATAATGCGGAAAAGATATAACACAGACACCAGAAATTTTGTTAACGAGAAAACTGCAAATGCAGAAAAACCCCGGTACCTAGTCCAGATTTGAATACCACATTGTTTTTAGCCGCTACAGACACTAGCCTACAACAAGTTAACTTTAGACTGTAATGTAGTTGAGCTCTAACCAATCTCACACTTATTAAGGTATAGTCGCGTACCTTACGCCTCCGAATCCCAGCAGGACTCTGCGCACTTGATTCCCTTAGCTAATCTCACCCACAACTAAGAGTTGCTACGACCCAAATTCGAAGACTTGATAAACCAATCTGTCTCACACAGAAAAGTCTATTGAATAGATAAATTTGTCTCCAATGGAAATACCTAAGAGTTTTGTTCCGTATTTTGATAAATCATGGTGAATAGGGACCAATTGATACACTGGACTTATATTCCTGAAGAACAGCCTAGTAATATCAATCACCTCCAATATTCTTAACCGTATGGTAGCGAAACAAGATATTGTGGAATCACAAACGATGAGATGAAGATATTTGTGACTAATTTTTATCTTGCCTATCGGAGATTAAATCTGGAGCAAATCAAAGGGAAGATAGTACTCAATCACGATAGAAAAACAACAAGATCAGAACACGCAGCTACATAGAAAATAGTTGGGTCTGGGTTCACAGTCCCAATGAAGTCTTCAAGTCGTTAACCTATAGGGTTTTGGAAAAAACCTAAAGTTAAAGGAGAATCAACTTTAGTCGCAACTAGTATCACACCGGAGGTGTGAGGATTAAATTTCCCAGTTTCTAGAGTTCTCCCTTATATAGTTTTCAAATCAGGGTTTGCAATCAATGTTACCTTGGTAACAAAGCATTTAATATTCATCGTTAGATAAAAACCTGATTAGACTAAAGCTAATATATTTCAATCAAAATTAGCTTGTTACACACAAATAAAAAGTGACTTCATTTTGATATGAGTAACCGTACCTAAACGTGTACACCTTGTTGGCTTAACAATAGTTAACCGAAGTTAGCCATATGAACAATTTCATATTAACCTTATTCATCTTAACCATAACTAGTTCAAATGACTCAAATGAAACTAGTTATATAGTTTTTCAATTGTTTATATTCTCATAGAAGCATACAAGACACAATTGAAGAAAAATCGATTTTGATTTACTCGAATCAATTCTTGAACATTATAGCCACCGTTTGCAAAAGATTGCATTCCTTAATATATAAATGTATTAGTTCATGAACAAACCGATTTTAGAACAGAACCTACTTAAGTATGCAAACGGGTACACATACCTAAATGGTCGGACTAAGTTTGGGTTCGGTTGTATGCGAACGGGAACTCATACCTTCCAAACTCAGTTAAATCCCAGAATTTGAAGCTCATGCCAGTACGCATACCAGTATGCATACTAAGTTCTCGGACTTCCATTAAACCAATCAGTACGCATACGGGTATGCATATTCCCGGACTTGGAATAACTTGCAACAGTTAGCATACAAGTAAGCATACTGTGTTATATACTCTCATGGTTATTTGTTCTAAACTCCCATTTCAATCATTGAAATATTCTCGGAAGATGACAATAGCTGTCTCACACAAACTATTAGCTTCAAAGAAATTTTCAAATGATCGAATGATCAATACGAAACATTCCGAGTCTACATCAAATGACTGTCTCACACAAATCATGTAAGATGTTACTAGGCAATTTTTACATGAACATATTTTGACTTTCGTCAATAATATAAGATGAACTTGGTTAAATCGAAAGCTTACCAACATATATTTTGAGAAATATCTAAGCGAGTTAAAATCAGCTCGAAATATCAAATGTGTATAAACGAAGTCTATATAGCTATACGACTTTTGTCTCAAATAGGAGATAGAGTAGATAAAATTCTAAGTGATAGATGAGTTCAATTCTCCACATATCTTTTGTTGATGAAGTTCCACAAGCTTCCCTTAGTAGTTCTTCGTCTTCAATCGATGAACGCCGTGAAGTCTAATGGTCAACTACACTTTCTATCCTACTATGAGATTTAGCTATAAGTATACTAGTGTTGATGGTGGATTTTTATTTAAGGCTAAGATTGTAAAAGCCAAAAAATTATGCGCTAACATCTTGTAAAGGATAAGGCCATTAATAAGTGATGGATACTCCTTCACTTTACTAATTCACCTAGAATGGAGCATGTGGCAACAATCCCATTCTGTGAATAAAATACACAAAATTCATCCAGGTTGGAGCATGTAGCAACAATCCCATATACCCTGTGAATTTACAGCATTATTAATTAATGTGCAACCATCCTTGTATTTCATGTACTCATTATCAGTGCGGCATGACGATTGAGTGTTGCTCTTAGCAGAGCAACATGAATCTCCAAGCATTATGATGAAAGCATGTACGAAATACCCGTACAGGCTGCAACTCTCGGTGTGTTATATTAGCCCGATTGATCCACTCTCGGTGTGTTATACTATCCCGATTGAGCATCTGGACTGACCGTATCAGTCTGGATATGATCATGACCATCCAACTCCACCAGCATGATTGGATGGCCCAGATCGATTCCATAACCCCCAAGCAGGTATGGAATATCCGCTGCCAACCAATGTGGACCCCGCATGGTCGGCCTCCCCAAAAGATTGGCCTAGCTTTCCAAAACTTCCAAACCATAGCAGTATGGACGGAGAACCCTAAATTAGGGTTTGAGGCACATTACATGTGTCACAAAATAGTCTCAACCATCCATCTTCGCAGGTATAAATAGAGGGTGCAGATGTAGATTCAAAGGGCACGGAGTATGTCAACACAATCATCGTGGGCCCACCTACATACCTGATCGTTCAGGACCAACTATAGTTGGTCATCCTAGTTTGTGTGCTCCAAACTAGGTACAACACATGGCTGGAAATACCCTGATTAGGGTTTATGTCGCGATCATAAGCGTCCATTTTCTCCTGATCGGACGAAGGGTCCAGGAATAGGCTAAGCATGTCCGGTAAGTATCAACACAATCACTACGGGCCCACCTATCTCTACACCCAATCATCCAAGACCGAAATATCTTTTTCTCCTCGGTTCACGCACCTCCAACATGCATGGTCGCTCCTTCTAAATTGCAAACTAATCTCAACCGCTCGATTTCGTCGGACGAATTGAGTGGCTTATATCATGTTTTCATGGGACGGTAAGGCATAGGTGTGAACACCAGCCTACCACCTACACGCTGGAGCAATCGTCCAAGACCGACCAAGCATGGTCGTCTTGGAACGCGCGCCCAAAGTTGGTACGGTGTGCGGCTTTTGCGGCACCAGTTTACTGTCGCAAATTGATCCCGACCACTCAACTTTGCCGGATAAATTGAGTGGCCCAGATCACACTTCCATGGGAAAGTGAGGTATGAACATGTGTACCGGCATGCCGTCAGCATACATGACCGACCTTCCATACCAAAACCATGTCCCAAGCTTGGATTCGACCAAGCTGGAAAGTGGTGTTTGCGCACTTTTTCCTAAAACCCTAATTTCATCAACGGTCGCAGATGAGTGTCTCAAAGGTCATATCGTCCGTCCAACTTCACCGTCTTGGTTATACAACCCTAGTCAGGAGTTAATTGGTCAGTGCGGAGTCATGGTGATCATCATCCACCACTCTACCACACCATGTGGTCGGTCAAGGAAGGACTTTCTTGCGCAACCTCCAGATCATCACATGAAGTAGTCTGGATATGAGACTACTTTGAGACTCTCAAACATCGATGCTTCATACATGCTGAATATACTCGATGCAGTACCTGCATAGTATACACACGATACTTCACAAGTATCAGTTTCCTAAATAACATAGCATTACATGCTAATTTATGTGGGTCCCACGATCCACACGTTCAAGACATCAATCATGTCACAAACTGGGGGATACATACTGGGGTATTGGTCTGGTGGTTTACAGCGTGCAGCGCACAACGCGCCATCACAAGAACGTGTCAGGAAGACATGGACGGTTAGTGATGATGGGAGAAGTGGGCAAGCTTGGTCGTGTGACACCAACACACTACTCCATCACTCCACTTTCTCCACTTCCCACGAGATACGAAAGTTAGGCTAAAAAAATTATATAAATAGGTTCTCCGCCCTATTTTTCATAAGAACAGAACAAGACGAGATAACAGAGACAAGTGTTGATACAATCGTATTCAAACACCGTAACTGATAGCTTACATCCTGCAATCCAGTTCAGCTTTCTGATATAAGTCATACATAGCCAACACCTTCTTCGCTTCCCTCCCTAAGATCAACCCCATCTCCTTCACTTTGAGACCGAAACAAGTCTAGAACGGCCATTTCTTGGTTTAGGCTGGACTTGCACAGATTGATCTCTCGAATCTACAAGCACTCACCGTGCAGTGCATTTGTTTAAGGTTTAGATTCATTCCTCATCCACACACCCCAAATTACCAAAATCGGCAGGAATAGTTTTCACCCATAAACAACTAGAAATCAAGACTTATAGTTTTGGAAACTAAACTTGACAACAAGCTTGAGATATAAATTCTTGCGAGTTAGACTGAGCAGTGCTCTAACAATCTCAACCTTTCTCAATTTTAGTGACAAAACAATCATTACATATCAATTACAAAATAAATAAACTTTGTAGATTCTCATACAAATGCTTGATTTCCTTGGTTCTTCAACATTACTCGTAATATTCGTCACTTCCAAGTACACCAGTGATTATGAACGTGTTTAACTGAGCATCATAGTTGTTGAAGATCCGTATCTATAACAATGATAAAACAGTAGATCTCAATCATTTTTATACAATGTCATAATATTATTACATAACTGTTTTGGGGTAAAAAACTGATTTTTCTAGAAATGGTAAATTTGGGTGTTTCGCCGAGAAACAAATCTAGACCCTAAAAAAATGTACTGCATATGAGTAATTTAGATTTGAGAGATCAATCTGTACAATTCTGGCTTAAACCAAGAAATGGCCATTCCAGTCTTACTTCGGTCACAAAATGAAGGAGAAGGGTTGATCTTAGGGAGGGAAGCTAAGAAGGTGTTGATATCATAATGTTTAACTCTAAAGGTATGGTTGTTTTATGTCTTGTATCAGAATGTGGAACTTTCTTGCGGAATGTAAGCTATAAGTTCTTGGTGTTTTCTGGATACTTGTGTTTATAACACTTGTTCTTTTTGAAATAGGTTGAAAACCTATTTATAAAGTCATAGTTGAACGCACCCTGATCTCATGGGAAGTGGAAGTAGTTAAGTGATAGAGAAGTGGGGATCGTGTAAAATGTTGAAAACCACGTCCCTACTATGAGTGAAAGACTGTTCGGTTTACACCCACCGCTTCTCTACTGCCACTAATTGTCCGCCTTTCATGACACTTTCTCATGATGGGCGTATTGCACGCCGCACGTTGTAAACCGCCAGACCAATACCCTGGTGAACATCCCCCAGTTTGTGACATGTTTGATGTCTCGAGTATTTTTGTAGAAAATATGCAGTAGTATGTTGAGTGGGTCTTGCTTGCAAGACCTAATTACTTTGATCAATCACGCGCAAGCTAGGCGGTGGATAGTCATATATGACAAGTGAAGTTGTGATACCTGCCGCAAAAAATAACATATAATGCTTTTAGTTCAAATAATTAAATTATTTGTGAAATCGATATTTATAAAACACCGTTTATAATCGATGCATATAAAGCATCGTTTTTAAGCAAGCAGCACAAACTAATCAATGTATATGAAACATTGTTGTATAGAGCCTGTCTTGGTTGGTCGCGAAACTTAATGTCTTAAAAGGGGCGCGGCCGGCCATCTTTGGGAAGCTTCCATGAGCTGCTCGAGCATGCCAAAGGCAATTCGATAAGTTTTTATGGAAGAGGGGCTGCCAGCAGTCACGACGGTATTTCATTGTCTCCCAGAAATCATATCTAGGCCAGTCGATTCGGCTGGCAGAGTTGGATGGCCGAGATTGCTTTGTGGCATTTATGCGTTGTCGTTGGTCTACCTTGAGGCTTTTAAAGTCGTGCGACCAACCTACTTTGAGCTAACATTTTTAGGTGTTAGCTGTAGGCTGGAAGAAATTCGATTTCCCTGGGTTAAAGGCGAGTCACCGGTGATCATAGCGACACTTCATTGGCCGCCTAAAATTGGATCTGGGCCGGTCGATTTGGCTAGCCAAGTTGGACGGCTGAGATCGTTTTACGACAGTAATGTACTGCAGCTGACATAAGTTAGGTTTTTATAAGCCGCGCGACCAACCTTCTTTGAGCAATCGGTTTGAGACTCTGCTTGCAGGTTGGGAGGGCTCCGATTGGTCGAAGTATTAGTGTGCATGATGGTGGTTGCCTGGTCGCGTCAGGAGGTGTCCAAGTTTGACATATCAGCCGGACAAAACATGCGGCCATGATTGTTTTTAGACTGACATGGGCATCATATATTTGATTCCTTAATGAATTAGGTGTGTCGACCAGCCAACTTCCACTTTTAATTAAAAGTGTAGGTTGCGCATTTAAAACAATTTGATTGGTTGATAGGAAAGAGGGGACAGAAGGCAACAATAATGGTATGGCCATCCAACAGTACGGCGGGGCAGGCTAGGGAGAAGTGGCGCGGCCGCGCCCTTTTTGATGCTGCCTTTATTTGCCGTAATTCCTTGTATCTCTTGTTCTTCTTAACTTTTGGTAGGATTCTACTCCTACTAATCCATGGTAAATCAATTTCCTAGCTTGCCTAGGTTTACTCTCGACCAATAGGGATCGAGATATTGCACAGGCCGCAAAAACCTAATTTTTGTAAATTAATGAAATTAGGTTAGAAAGATTGAATTTTGTGAGCCGACACAAAATCAATCAATTTCTAGTGGATTTTGTGCGTTCATACAGAATCACTAATTTTTAATTCGAGAGGAGCGCAGCTTGCGTGCCTCTGATTGAACATTTTCATGCACATCTTAATCCCGACACTTCTAAAAACTCATGTTGCTCAACTGCGAACGAACATTTGTTGTCATATCATGTCAATATTAAGAGTTCAGCCGGGGAACATAGCATAGGAAAAATATTCAGTAAGCCATGAGTTAGTGAATAATGCAGGCGGGAGATTAATAAAATTTACAGAATATTCAATCAGGGGCACCAATATTATTCTAAATAAATTTCATAAGTATTAAACTACATAGTTCATATGTAAGCAGAGAGATATGGACACTCATCAGCTTCTTGAAAGCTTTACTTCTTTGCAGAAAGCAGGCATACAAAATACATGATTTTATAATTTTAGTCCTGAACTAAAAACCACCATCAACAACAACATCAAATTCCAATAGTATCACAACTTTGGCAACAATACTATGGTGATATGTATCACTCCCCCTTAGTCAATACTTCATCTCACAATGAAAACCACTCCCCCTAACATAATGATCCGTAAATCATATGTATTTGTAGTGTGAATTACACATTTATTCTCCCCCTTTTTGTAAATATAAGGAAAATGTACGAAACTAGTGGGATCATAATCAAATTCTCATACAGATACTTCATCACGACCAAAAGATAACATATCAACTTTGTTTCGATGATTTCACATAGTCGAAACTTAGTGTATTCATCAAGGAGTTTACAAAGATACAAGATAAATCTTACAATATTCCATAGTCACACTCTCCACAAATATTTGGAAATTAAGCACAAGTTCAATTAAGAACGCTCCCCCATATAATGTCATTCCCGAAAGAACAACAAGAGCGACCTTACTTTTACAATAAAAGAAGGAATTCTTTGGACATTAACAAATTACATGAAACATGACTTTGTATCCATAAAACTCAATTAGATTAACCACAAGAAAACCCATGATTAATTTAATTGTAAATGCTCATCATAAGAGAACTTACGGAGTTGCACAGTACTTTCACATAGAAGTGGATCAGGGAAAGATCAATATTGCGGAATATTTAAAGATTTATTTTATTATTCATCAATATTTGCATAAAGACATATAATAGATTTAATATTTTCAATCAAAAGTTCATCTTATCTTCCATCAATATTTGCATAATGACATAATAGGCTTAACTTTTGACATATATGGGACAATCATAGTTCACGGACGCAAACACACATATCCCATAACAATTTTTGCAATATATAAAACCAATAAAGATTAATACTGCAAAATCATCTTCCAAATAAACTTTAGAATTTAAATAAATAAATCTAAAAACATTGCAAGATGAAAATCGTTGGCAATAGTTATGTGTACTCACAATAATTGTTATTCCAAACCCTAGTTATCCTTCTTAAAACACAAGAATAAATTCTCATAAGAAGTTTCCTAGATAAAACAAAATAACTCCTAAGAAGAACAAAACTGAAGGTCTTCATACATAATCAGCAACCAGAGACCGAACACAAACAAGTTCATCAATTGCTTTCTTCAGTTCGGTTTTCAGAAATTCAAGATTCTTTGTTGCAATTTCAAGTTGTTCACGAACAACTCCAAAATATCGAAGAAGATTTCCCACCATTTGAGACAAAATCTGAACTGGAAGATATTTTTCATGATCAATTGTATGAAAGCAGGTTATGGAGAGAGGATTTTCGTGAAACTCAATAACTTTGTCACCTTCAACATTGTCTTCTTTTTTGTATCCATCCATTGTGCATACCATAATCTCACAGGAGAATTTTGACGTTACTGAAAGAGTATATATCATAGGAAGAGTTCATGATATATATATATATATATGAGATATTCATAGTTAAACCCTAAGGTTACTCGTTTACATTCGGTAATGGGCCAGGTGCACGTACGCTCATAGTTATGAACCAGGTTCAAAACCAAGAAAACAATGGAGCCTAATTTAGAAGTAGTTTTAATGAAAATCAAAAACAAATTCTAAATATATTGATAGAAAATCTTAGCTTAAAAGAAAATATCATACGATAATTGTTGATAGACAACAAATCAATTGTCATTAGGAAGAAAAATGAGTGTTTTCAAAGTGAGAAACAAAGAAAATTTTCTCAAGAGTTACTAATAAAACATATTACATATGTAATAATTGACTGGAGAAGGGCTCAACAGTAAGATGATCATTTCATTCTTAAATGAAAACCAGATACAACAAAGACCACTTTGTCAAGAAGAAGAGCTTCTCGGAAATTATGAGTATCCTCACACGGTCTCAAAGAGGATACTCAATAGTATAAGAAAATTGGACTTTAGCGACTACACGGATTCAGCTGGTACAGGGCCGGTTTTGGTGGTTGGAGCTCTCTAGCAATCAACATTGCAACAGATTCTCCCTGAGGCTGAAGACTTATTTGCTAAATATTTGTACCAACCATGTTGCTGGAATACATGTCTTTCCACTACAATGAAGCGACTCAAGTTTTAGTTAGAATAACTTTTTGGTAACTATTGACTTTCGTTGGTAGAGTACCTACTGAAATACTTAACCCACAAAAATATTGGAGGCTGAAGACTTCTATATTGTTTGTGGAGGTAGCCAACTAAAAAGGTTGTCTGTCGCTCAAGGATTTAACTTGCTGAATTTTAGTTGTTTGGATGCTGACAAAGAGTTGTAGACGCTAGACTATCGAGGGAAGAGAGCCTCCTCCAACTTAATTTTAGTTGTTTAAGATCTTAAGCTTCTATAGGGTTAGCCGGATAAGAATTTCAGCCGCTGATTTTTGAGTTGGTAGAAGGGTTAGGCCACCTTCTTTCTGGTTGTCCAAGGTTTCTGACCTCTGCTTTTCACTTGGTCCAAGGGTTTGGCCACCACATTTGGTGTTGGTTAAGGTTTCTAACATTTATTTTTCAGGTAGTTCAATGTTAGTTCTGAGTGGGTGAAAAGCTCTTCCCACATTGACCAAGGATGTCACCCGTTGTCCTTAGGGTGTTGGATAAGATAAATACTTTGGAAATTCAGAAATTTTTATTGATTATTTTCAAACATTGAATCAGTACAATTAGACCAGGTGGGTATAATGATAAATTCAAAAGAAGATCTTAACCAAGATAACCATTCAGGTAGTTGAACTTCCACCTGCACCTTCCGGACGCTTTGTATAGACTGCACACTTGAGAAATGAGGAAGTGATCTACAACTTCCAATTGACAGTTTCAGCTTGAACCATGGCTTCATCCCCTAGCAAGGCATGAAATTTTTCCTTATTGATCTTCTTTAAACCTGCAGAATTCCAATTACTTGTTTTTTAGCAGAATAAATTGAAAATAACCAACAATTGTTTTGTATTTGATGGACTTACCGTATATATATAATCCACATGAACTATGCATCCAATTCCTAGTCTTCTATTTTCAATCTCAGTAAAAGCAAAATATTGTCATAGTGTATCCTCTAACAAAACCAGACAACAATTTCCGGTATGATTCAACACAAGCAAAGACACATCATCCCGAAAATAATGCAGTAAACTGAATTACAATAATGATTGTAGTAAACTGAGAACTCTCGAGCAACTTATAAATTACAATCGGCAGTTATAACTCCTAACAAAATTCAAAAAAAGATATAATCAATAAGCAATTAGAAATTGAGACAATTACTATTAAAAGATCAATAAATTTATGAAGCTCAATTATCAATTATTTAATGAACTTTATCCCCGCTACTTTGTGCTAACTATATTTCAACTATCAAATAATTAGGAAGGGAGAACTGCAGTTTCCATTATCGTAACTATTTGTACAGGCCGGTGAAACTACATATTGACAACCTTGTGCCCTCATCCCTATCAATATAAATATGGCAACGTCAATGGACTATCAAGTTTCATTTATAGAATACTGAAGTAAACTGTTTTTTTAACAGCAAATCAACTACCATGAGTCTAGAAAAACTAAACACTCATGTTTTCCGAACAAACTAAAAACCAGGCATTTAAGAGCTGTAAGAGGATGAATTACTGGGCTAACAATCAAAATCTTACTACATGAAAATTAGTCATTGTCTATGTCACACTGCTACTACACCCATTCAAAAAACAACTACTATCAGGACTCAATCAAGAAAACAAACACCGTCAAATTAAATGTTACATCATAAAAATAAGTAAAAACAGTAACCTGAGCTCGGAGGAACCCATATAGAGAAAAGGTGCAGAATTCACTAGTTAAGTGTCACTCATCAATATGTATTGAGCTGAACGGAAGCATGATATTTTGCGGTAATTATCGTGTTTGTAGCAGAACTACAATTCAAAATAGAAAATAACATCAAACTCATAACTTAAATTAAGATAAAATTAAACAACTGCAGACACAAAAAATATAATGGGGTCGTACATATCATTCAGTCATCGTACCTGATCAAGGTTAGTTCACCGGCTTCATACGAAGATAGACCATGTGTACATCCACTAAAAGCAAACATATCCTTATCATACGGTAAGTGTAAGGTAATACGTACCATAAGACCTAATTCTCTCCACCAAAAGCTGATAAATGAAGATCTATTAGTAATTCTTACAACCATATATCCAAAGCATGTGTCAAAGAAGAAATTTTCATTTAACATGGCAGGGAAATATGATGACTAAAATAACGGTTAATATACATGCTGGGTATAAACATTGGCAAACACAGTATCAGAGCTGTGAAATACTCAACAAATAAGCATGGCATAAAAAATGGGGTAAAAAGACCAACCTTAACTTCTTCATTCTTGATTGAGTGGAGACGGAAGCGACCCTTGGTTTCATACAAGAGACGGAAGTTCTCGTTTGTCTTGGGCATCAATACAACGTCTAATAAGTAAACAAAGAAGCCATATCAGGGTTTCACATGCATGCACTAGACCAAAATGAAACTTCAACATTATTTTAGACCAAAATGAAACACCATACTTATAAGCTAAAAAATACTAAGAAAAATTACTCGCGAAAGGTCATGGTAAGCGACAGATATTCCAGTATCCTCCGATGTCTTAATTCAAAAGAATCACTAGTTCCAGTATCCTCAAATGTCCATTCAGTGATATCCTTCAATTGATTAATAACATTTCCCTATGGAAACAATATGTTAAAAAATTAACACTAAAAAGAAAAGCAGACTAAATAAAGGAGTATATTATATACACGTACCCATGAAGACATAAGGATAGGTCTTGTGACAGCCCGGATTTTTGGACTTCAAGCGGACACGGATTCGACCTTGTGGGTCGGGTCGGGTCCAGCTAGCAAGCCTAAATTTCCGGACCGCCACTCGTGTAGGACCAAATTTTTCGTTCCAAGAGATTTTAATCAAATACAAAACTCAAATCAAATGAAAAATTATTAAATGAAATATAATATTATTTTAAGAATTACAAAATTATAAAAATATTGATTACAGAATCAGAGTATATTAAAACAAACCAACACTCTGGTTTAATTCAAAATTCGCAAAGCCCAAATCCCCATGATAAATAATAATTTCTTTTACGGCTAGTGTTTCTTCATTCTCTGTGGAAAAGGTAGGAAAAAGGGGTGAGCAAACCACAGCCCAGTAGAAAGTTTCAAAAAATAATAGAGTGCAACGAAATCAAACAAATGCAACAGATACGATAATTAAAATCATGCATAAAAATTCGTAATAATACTTACGATGTTCTCAGCCACAAATAATCAACATTTTATTACTCGCAAAAATACTTATGCTATTCTAAGCCACAAATAATCAACATTTTCTTACTCAAAATCTTCAATCTAAAATTCTAGATTCTTAATATAATTGGCAGAGTTATTCCGGTAAACAAACCATATTGTTCCCCGAACAGTCTTCCCATGGTAGCCACCAGTGGTGGGATGCCATAAAGGCCTGACATTTTAGCAGCAAACATATATATTAATTCTTAATCTATTTGTCAGAGTTATTCCGGTAAACAAACCATTACTGTTCCACGAACCATCTTCCTAGTTTTTCCACCAGTGGTGGGATTCCATAAAGGCCTGACATTTCAGCAGCAAATATATACATACTTTTTTTTAGAACTCATTTCAAATTAGTTCATTTAATCCTACATGTACCAAACTCAATCCCAAAGAACTAACCGAAGTAAACTCCATTCACTAATGCATTAAACTCACTTTCGCCAATCTAAATTCACTTCCATTCACTAATGTAATGCATCAAAGTGACTTTCATAGACCAAAACTCAATTTCATTCACTAGTAGTCTAATGCATCAAATCAACTTTCGCAAACCAAAAACCCAATAAATATGCATTAATATATTCCATATTTTGAGAAAAACATTACTACCTACATTAAATGTTAAAATAAAAATCTAGAATAATTTAAAAATAATGGTTAATAATCAATATATAGACTCACAAATAAATCAACTTATACAAAGAAAATAACATAATAAATTTAAAACAAACATCATGATTATTAGTTTGAAAATCAAAAAGAAACCAATATAATTTTAATGCTAAAATAAGTTTTGATTTTGATACTAGGTTGAAACCCCATACCTCAAATAGCTTTCCAAAACCTTGATTCAATAGCAACACCTTTTTCCAAGAATAACATACACTATTATTTTTATCTTCTTCTATAATATATAAATAAACCATGAAAATAATGTAGTGAAAGTGATGGGTAAAAGAGATTTGATTTTCTTTTGTTGTTTTGAAAAGAAAAATTAGAGATAAGAGAAAAAATGAAAGAGAAAGATAGAAGGTGAAAGTGATGTTTTGTATTTTGTTGTTTTATGGAAGTAGAAGAAAACAAAAAGAGAAGGAAAGAGAGATGAAAGTGATTGCTAAAAGTGTTTTGGGTTTCTGTGCTAGAGACAAAAGAGAAGAGGGGAGAAGAAAAGGAAGCCTCCTTTTTATTTTTCTTTGTTTCACACGGTTTTGGTAAACAAAACCCTAACCAACTATTATCTACCACTCAAGTTTTGATAATGGATATTTCTTAGATAAATACACCCTATTATTTATCTATATGCACCCAAGACATACATTATTACTAACAATCCATAAATGCATATTTTTAGCAAAATATATACACGTCACACCTCATAATCACTACGTAATTAAAATTCATAATTATTATTTTATTTTTTGGCAATCATAAACATGTTCAAAAATAAATATAGTTTTTTTTTTTACAAATTAAATATTAACTAAAATCCAAATAAAATAATATGGATGAGTTTAAGGCGCGAAAATTGTATTAAGAAAATTACGGGGTTTTACACTATTAACTCCTTAAAAGAATTTCGTCCCGAAATTCAAAAATAAAAATACAGGGTGTTACAGGTCTTGTCTGTTCGTACTTTCCCATCAACAAAAACGTGCCTTTGCATCAATATAGCAATAACCTCACAATATGTAATGGCCTACTTCAATCTGTTTCACAGGAAAAAAAATAAAGGGAAGACACTCCCTATATTTGTAAGGATCTGAATCCTGGTGATGGTTTGGGAGCCTATACAACAAAAAATTTGCATAGTGAGTAAACATATCATCCTTTCCATCCCTGCATAACTTTAAAAAATATGTCGTCTACTTACAAATGCGCTTCCAAGTTTATCGAGCATGCGTTTTGGGGCATTAAGCCTCTTCAAATGCTTCTTCAATCCCCACGCCTGAAAATTATCAAATAGTTAGGATATAAAAAAATTGTATAATAATACAAGATTAAGGAACCATGAATCCTACGAAGACAACAAGTGTAAGGAACCTTTGTAGTTTCAGCCATCCCTAAAATTCACATCATCAATAGAACTACTACAAAAGCAACTAAATCGAACAATAATATGGGATAATCTATTGGAATGCACTTCCAGAGTAATAAGTTTCCAGATACCCTGCTTAATCTATACATTCATCCAACACTCAAATTGATTGCAGTCATTTTAGACCTTGGGCTCAAGTTTGGTGTTTCTCTGGTTCACATAGCAACCAAAACCTATGGAGATTCAAGAGTAACATCCCAGAATTCAGTGGATCGAGCAATGAATTTTATCGTCATTTAGCTTCGGGTTTAGAATTTTAGATTGGATCCGAGCAAGTATGAAGTCCCTGATTCAAACTAGGGTCAGAATTCACAGATACCAATCTCTAAGAACTAGAAAAAGAATAGACCAATTTACGCCTGTCGATAAAGGACATAGAATGGCTCACAAGAGTCGTCAATACCTAGTGGTTCTATATCTTGATAAAGCAGAAGGTCCAGCAGCACCTTGTAGTTCTAGTATCTTGAGCAAAAGTAATCTAGATCCTGAGCTTCGGATCGAAACCTTTCAAGAACTTGAGAATAACCTGCAAAATCAGACCAATTCAAAAAAGTAAATCACTTTTGCATCATACTGGAACTTAGTCCAAGGATTTGAAGATGATTTGTTTACCTGTGGTTGTTAGTTGGAGAAAGACAAAAGTACTTCATATTCACAGAATGCATATGAATTTCTACCCAGTTGGTCACATTGGTCAACATAGTATCTGGTGATGCATTAGAAAGTCCCACATCTATAGCACGACTAAGTGGGTACCTGAATAAATACAGATAAAATAAAATGAATTGGTGTTTGTGACAATAAAAACAATCCATTCTAGTTCATTTGATACATCAAGGAAGCAAAAACTAATATATACAAGATGAATAAATATTTAAATATATTATAATTACCTGGTCACCAACTGAGTCACATTAAATTGAATCAGATATGGAGTATCTAGTTGGATTTATGTTTACTTGTTCCTTGGAAGAACTACCCTGCATATTTGTTGTTGATTCCCATTGAAAATCAACTCTCCAAGAATTTGTAATAATCCCCTTCTAACTCTTCCCACTATATAAGAAACAAAAATGAATGAGTCACTACGATATAAACGAGAACAGATTTATAAAAGACTGAACCATGTTCAATTCTTCTTCTCCAACAACATAGAGAACCCCAAAATCCAACAATAATTTTTGTTTTTGTACAAAATAAAACAGAAATATATATATATATTTCATTACCATTTGTTGGTAGCTTCATCTTGCAATTGGACTTCACTCTAGCGCAGAATTGCACATATAACTGATCAACTTGCCCGTTTGATCTTTGTAATAAACCTCATACTTCTTCCCATCGTAATGTCTACAGACAAAGAAAACATTGATGATAAGAACTATTAAACCAACCTGGTAAAAATGTTACACAATAAAAATCTCTTAAACTCATAAAATCTCTCAAGGATAAAGCTGTATTATAACATGTGAAAAAAAAAACTTGAACATTCTTACTAAGGAACAACCCCATTCTAGTAAGTTAAGTTGTATTGCTGTAATGACTACAACAAATTCCAACATATAAAAATGAACCTAAAAATTGTTTGCATGCTAAATCCATAAAATTACATCTTTGAACAAAAAAATGACCATAAAAATCAAATCAATTACACACATGCAATATCTAGCATTAGAAACAAACCCTAAAATTAAAACTAGATGAAAAGGAATCCTTGATACGGAAAAGAGAAAGGGTTTCTCTATAAATCAAATAGAAAAAAACTTAAAATCAAATACACTCTAAAACGTAAAATCAAACTGATAAAAAGGTAAAATTAACTCACAAGGTGAAGGGTTTCGATGGGTTTCTTCAAACTAACAAAGCGATTGATCTGATTTCGTCTTACAGATCAATAAAAAGCTGCTAATGAAGAAGAAAGGGAATATGAAGAAAGGAATGGAAACACTTTGAAGGACTTTATAAAAGAAGATGTGATTTCATCTAGAAACACTTTGGATCTAGTTGATCCGGTGAGTGAAGAAGGTCGTCGCAGTTACAGAAAGAAAGAGAAAAGAAAAGGGAAAGAAGAAGAGGAAGAGGAAATGAAGTGAAGTGAAAATTATCTTTAGGGTTTTGTAAAAGAAGTTGAAGTGAAAAATAATATGAATGGTGGGGTCATGAGGATTCTGGAAAGCTATGGACAGTGTGAGATTTTGTGTGAGATTTTCTAACGGATTAGGAAAAGTGTGCGGAAAGAGTATGCGGCTAAAACCAAACAAAAAGTTATTCCGTTTATTTATCAACCTTCTAAATGAGAACAAAACTATTCATTTTATTTTAGAAAAAATAATACTTTTATATTTTAATTTGGTCATATAAATTAAAATAGTTTGGATAATATTATCGATTTTCGAATTTTACATAAATGTGAATATATATAAAAATGAACCAGAAAAATGAAAGATAAGTTTCGACTAAACAAAGTTTTGAAGTAAACTAAGAATGTGCAATTGGGGGATATGAATCACTTCCCCCAACCCATGGTGGCTGATAAGGGGTGACTTTTGGGGGATAAAATACCAAAACACCCTTAGATTAATTAAAAATATAATGAAAAGACTGTTATGTCCTTTCCCCTAAATCAATAAAATCAAAAAACCAAATCATATTATCCCCCATTTCTATTTGTGTACCGGCACAGTTAGGGTTAGGTTCTGATTTTTTTTCTTCATATTCTTCATCGTTCTTCGTCGACGATTAATCGTAAAATTAAAAATTTCTTCGTCGATTAACCTACCCGAATCATAACCATGCCTCCACGAAGGAAAACAAAAGCCAAACCGATTGGTCAACAAAAACACGAACAACGAATTTCTTCGATTGCTGAAGAACAATGAGAGGACGAGGCGTCAAACTCGGACGATCAACCACTCGCAGCAAAAATGACTTATGTGAGAAGGTTAGTGATTTTGAACTCATTTATGATTGTTTTAATCGATTTATAGCAATGGGTTTAGGTTAGAATCGCCAAACATATCTGAAACAGTCGAGGTACACAGAGTTCCGGCATTCGATATGGGATGAAAACCATGCCGGTTTCAATTCCTAAAAGTGAATTTCTAGTACCGGCATACAAATTGGGTTGAATACCATACCGGTTTTAGGTACCGGCATAGGTTAATAGTAATTCGTGTATGCCGGTAATATACTTAAAACACACAGAAACATTATGAACTTTGTCACCAGTACCGGCATTGAATGTAGGTATCATGTATGCCGGTACAAGAGAAATGGCATAGATTTTATTGAATTCATGTACGCCGTTAGTAACCTTTAAACATACAGGAACATATATGATTTTTTGATCAGTATCGGCACTCTATTTCTCTTCCATTGTATGCCGGTACACTGTTACCGGCACGGAATTGATTTACTTTAAAGTACCGGTAGTTGTCTTTTATTATTCAAAAGACACCCATTTATTTACGGCATTCTCGATAGATAAGTTTGAATGCAGGTAGCACTAAACCGGCTTCATTTGTTTAAGAGTCTCAATGTCGGTACTTAAACTTCCAATATGACTTGTATTATTTTTGTTTTATGTGCTTATGTTATAGGTTAAAAGCCAAGGAAGCTAACAAAAGAAAAAATAAAGATTTTTTCACTAAGAGAAAGAGGAAGGATGGTCTTGATACTCCTCATTCTCTGCCTCCATGAGGGAAAGATGAAGGTCACAAGAAGCGTTTGGGGTTTGAAACAAGAGGGGAAATTTGGGAGAGTGGTGGTGACCGTAGTGCACTTGTAATCCATGAAGATACTGGAACAGTTAAGGACGGTGAGCATGATGAAGGTGAAAGTGAGGAGGAAGATGGTGAGGTTCCCCCAAGTAAATTAGTAAGCCAAAGCGAAGTTGGTGGGCCGAGTGAACAACTAACACAAGGAAAGGGCAAGGGAAAGGGCAAGGGGAAACACAAAGTTAAAGGTTGTCACCTTCCTCACATTGATGACATGATACCCGACCTTGAACGTGGTAAAATTTGGGGTGAATCTCCAGAACCGAAAGTACTATTTGGATAAAAGCAATCTTGGGCTCGTACTATCTATCAAACCTATGTAAGCATTTTTTATTTTGTGCATATGTACTATTTTGGATTTATGCAAAATCTCTTAATCGTATTATCTTCTAATTGTAGGATTATACTAAGGTTGTTCGTGTTTGCCGAAACCAAGTCGCGGCTCATTGGGATTTGTCTTTGGAGCATGATGATGTCCAAAAAATATTAAAGGATTCTGGTCTATATGCTTTGGTTAAAAATTATGTGAAGCCATATATTGTGACAGTAAATTGCTTCGCCGAGGTACCATGGTGAAACTGATACAATGCACTTCCCGTGGGGATATATGACCTTGATCTCTAATGATGCTCAGAACATTCTAGGCTTGAACATTATAGGAAAATCAATTGCAGAAGGAGTTGAGTGTCTGGACCTTGAATGGTCGAAGTTGCACGCTTTGACTAACAAGCTTTTTGGTTGGGACTTCAAAACTTCTACGGAGAGCTTTTATGAATCTCAGTCTAGTAAGACGAAGACATTCAAGCTGACGATGCTTAAGAAGAGGTTTGAAAATACAAAACAAAGAAGTTTGGAGGATGGATGGGACCCTGCATAGATTCGTTATACAGCCGCTGCATACCTGTTATACATCTTGGGCACTAGGGCATTCCCTAACACTAATGGAAATAGGGTAAGTGAAAACTTTCTTCAGTACTTGGATCCATTGGAAGATGTTTATATCTATTCTTGGGGCACCATGGTAATGGCACATCTGATGGCGGAGATGAGAAGGGCCTCTTTGGCTAAAACAAACCAATTTGTCGGGAATTTCACTCTACTCCAGGTAAATTTGTTTTCTTAACTTATTTTCTTATGTATATTGTTCACATGTATTCATCATGAACTTAGAATAAAAATTTACTGCTTCATATTGGAATAGGTGTGGTGTTATGAACACTTCCCAACCTTGTTCAAGAATTTCCCCTTCTTGAAGACCATTGACCTTCCCGAACCTGATACTCCTAGAGCTAAGAAGTTCAAGTATAACAGCATTCCAAAGCCCGGTAACAATGGTCGACTGATCGGGATAATATTGGCTCTCGACGAAATGAGTACAGAAGACGTTGTGTTTGACCCATATAATGAGGCTAGAGAAAACCGTCAACTTGTGAGGTTTGGTAAACGTTGCATTTTACAATGGGTCGTTGTTCCACCCAAAAGGATATATCATGGCTGATCCATGCCGTGTGATGCGCCAACATGGATATAAGCAATTATCACATTTTGAGTCGGCCTCTAATGATAATTATCTTCTTCACTTAGATCAATGCAATTCAACTCCCAACAAGTTGCATGTAGTGTATGATCCAGATCCGGAACCAACACACTGGAGTCATTTCTTTCAATTCTCTCCTTTGTTTTCTCCTTGAAATTTTAGTTTGTGGTCTACCGGGCAGATCTCCCTTTGTTGGCTCTTCACTTAGTGCTATCCATGGGTATGTAATTAGCCTTAGTTGGCTCAAAAATACTTGTAGGCTATATGAGTTTCCACGTGAGTAAGCTTCATAGAATTCCTTGGCCTCCTTTGTATCCCATGGTGATTGTCCGGGAGCTTCCGTAGGGGGGGGGGGGTCGAAAGATAGTTGCTTCCAAAACTGATCAATAACATCAATAGGTATCACTTCTTCATACTTCACAAGCATATGACGACACGGAATCCCCAATGAAGACATATCGGGACAAATACACATATCACCCGGTTTACCGTAATTTTTCTCATATTGCATTTGTCTCATCATATGTTTTATTTCCAAATGGGAGATGTTAAACTCTATTCCTTGGAGAAACTTAGTATGTTTAAGAAATTGAGTCATCCTTTCCATTGAGCTTTTCTCAAAAGCCTTCTAGATCCTATCGATATCGGCCTTAAAGTGTTGCTCCGTTGCTCGGTGACTGTAACCACGTTTGTAGGTACTGAATATCGCAAGATAATAGTTCACGAGTATCAGGAGAAAAGAGTTATAAAATGATACGATGATAGAAGAAGCGCGGAGAAATATGAAGTTTTGCGAGGATGAAATAATTTTGCGAGTATAAGTTGCGATACTTCGTAACTCATGAACAGCTGTATAAATTTTACTATAAATAGGAGTTCAAATGTAAAATTCGAGAGGTTCTTTTAGTGAGTGTTAAAAAATATTTTAGGAAAGAGAATAGAGAAAGTTGTAACTATTCTAATTCCATTTAGATACTTCTTTGTGATCAATTGAGAACATTAATAAGAAAATTGTTATTCATCATCAAGAACTTCTTGAGTTTTTACTAATTCTATTGAGGGTGTAGTTGTAGGTTATTCTGCAACTACATAATTGGCGCTAGAAACAGGGAACTTGAGAATTGTGGTAGCCTAAATTTGAGGGAATTGTGGAAAATTTGAAGATCAAATGAAGTCAGTAGATGGAGATGGCAAAAAAGAAGAATGTAATATGATCACAGAGACAATGATTGATGAATTTCATAGTAATATGAAGGGAAAAATATACAAGCGAGATTGTAGAGGAAGAAAGATCATGGAGGAAGAAAATATGACAACTTTAGAAGAATGGGAAAAGCAGAAAATCACATTTTCAGTAGCAGAAATTCCAAATGAAGATTTGAACCACACTTCACCATTGGTGATCACATTGCCAATCATGCTAGAAGATAAGAAAGCTGAAGAAAAATGGAAATTAAACCGAGTTTTGGTTGATACAGGGAGTTCTGTTAATATTATATTCTATCATGCACCTAAGGGGATGGGAATTAGAGATGAAGAAATCATAAATTCAAAGTGTTTTATTCATGGATTAGGGAAATCTACAACAAAATCTAAAGGAGAAATCGTGCTGCGAGTATTACTAGGAGAAATCGAAATACATGTAATCTTGTGTGTGATAGATATGGAATCTCCATATAACATGCTGATAGGAAGACCGTGGATTCATGCAATCAAAGCTGTTGCTTCAACATTACATCAAAAAATCAAATTTCCTACACCAAATGGAATTCAAGAAATATAAGGAGATCTTGATAGTGCAAAATTTTGTTATCAAATTGAAGTAACACAATGCGGAGGAAGAGCAAGAAAGAAACAACTTCGTAGGAAACTTGCGAAGGAAACAAGAAAAGAAGAAGAATTTCAAGTATATACAATAAGAGCAAAGGAAGGGAGAGGTATACCAAATGAAATTCCATAAAAGGAAGGGGAACCAGCAAAAATAATTAAAGAACCAACACCTATGGGGGAGCAAAGTCCAAGCTATGTTGCAGCTGAACCAACTAAAGAAATAAATATTGGAAGTAAAGAAGAGCCTTTATTCTTACGAATTGGAACTAAGATGGATGAAGAAGAAGAAAAAAAAGGACTACTGATCTTTTTAGAGAATATAAAGATATCTTCGCAGAAGTGTAGATGAGATACCAGGAATTGATCCATCAGTGGCATGTCATAGATTGAATATAGATAAAAATATAAGACCATTCAAACAAAGAATAAGGAAGATATCACAAAATTATCATGTACAGATAGAAGAAGAATTACAAAAGATGTTGGATGCAGGAATCATAAGGGAAGCAAAATATCCAGAATGGATTGCGAATATGGTCATTGTTCCGAAAAAGAATAAAGGAATAAGAATTTGCATAGATTTCACTGATCTAAACAAGGCATGTCCCAAAGATAGTTTTCCATTACCAGATATACCACAAATGGTGGAATCAGCTGCAGGTCATGATAGAGTCACTTCACTTGATGGATATAAAGGGTATAATCAAATATCACTCGCAGAAGAAGATCAAGAACATACTGCCTTTTTTGCTCCAAGGGGTTTGAATTGTTATGTGAAGATGCCATTTGGTTTGCGGAATGCGGGTGCTACATATCAACGTATGGTTGAAAAAGTGTTCGCTAAGTGGATACATAAAACTTTGGAGGTATATGTAGATGATATGTTGATAAAAATCAAGGAAGCTAAAGACCATGTGCAAGATTTGATGGAAATATTTGAGCAAATGAGAAAGTTCAACATCAAATTAAATCCTGAGAAATGTATAATTGGGGTTTCATCTGGAAAGTTCTTAGGATACATAGTATCGAAGGAGGGAATACAAGTTGATCCAGAAAAGGTCCAAGCAGTTCGTGACATGCCAACACCTGCAAACTTAGTAAAAGAAGTACAAAAACTAAATGGACTCTTGGCTTCACTTGGGAGATTTATTTCGCGAATGTCAGACAAGTGCAAGCATTTTTTCAACATACTTAAGAAGGGAGCAAAATTCAAATGGACTGATGAATGTGAAAAATCTTTTCAAGGAATCAAAGAATACCTCGCAAATACATCTATACTACAGAAACCAGAGAAAAACGAAGAATTATTGGTATACCTCGCAACAACTCCATATGCTCTAAGTGCAGTTCATGTACGAGCAGACGCAGAGTAGAAAGGCCCATTTACTACATTAGTAAAACCTTTAATGCAGCAGAAAAGAACTATTCTAAAATGGAGAAGTTAATCTTAGCCTTGGTTTATGCATCATTCAAGTTGCGGATATACTTTCAAGCACATGTAATAAAATTGGTAACCAAAGTCCCAATTGAATCAGTCATGAAGAACACAAAAAGGTCAGGAAGAATAGAAAGGTGGAATGCACAAGTAAACCATTACAAGATAAAATACGAAGTGTTGTCATCGCAAAAATCACAAGTTGTCGTAGATTTTTTGGCGAGAATTTCCTTTGGAAGAAGATGAAGCAGAGAGAGGAAATGATGGATGTTGAAGAAGAATTTGGAAATCCAAAAGACTTGTTAACAGAGCCTGATAGATGGGAAATTCTGGTGGATGGATCATCCAATAGTGAGGGAAATGGAATTGGAGTCGTGTTGATTTCACCAGAAGGAGATAGAACAGCATTCTCATTCAGACTAGAATTTGCATCTACGAACAATGAAACAGAGTACGAAGCTGTAGTGCATGCATTAAAGATTGCAATAGAAAATAAGCTTGAAAGTATAAGGATAACAAGTGATTCACAATTAGTGATTTGTCAAATTAAAGGGGAATATACCACAAATGAATCTTCTTTGAAGAAATACAAGAAACTCGTTGAGGAATTATCTGCGAAGATACCAAAATTAAAATGGAGACATATATCAAGAAAATATAACCGTCTCGCAGATGCTTTTGCATTTATTCCAAGCATGATGACAAATCCAAATACAAGAAATATCCAAATACAAACAATTCAAAACCCATCAAAAGGACAAAGAGAAAGAAATTGAAGAAGTTGTTGCGATGGAAGTAGAAAGAGAGTTATCAAACAACATCGCAGATTGGAGAAAAGAAATTCATGAATACCTCGCAACAGGAGAAACATCCAGGAACATACTAGAAGCACATAAACTAAAGAGTCGTGCAACAAACTATGAGTTGCGAGAAGGAATTTTATACAGAAAATCTTTTAGTGGACCACCTCTCAGGTGCTTAACTCGCGAAGAAGGAGAAAAGATATTAAAGATGTTACATGGAGGAGAAGCTGGCAATCATAGTGGGGGAAGATCTCTAGCATATAGAGCAAAGATACAAGGATATTACTGGCCTTATATGCATACAGACGCAAAATTGTTCGTACGAAGATGCAAGGAATGCCAACGACATGGTAAAAGAATTCATGCGCCAGGGGATACATTAACTTCTTCAACAAGCTGTTGGCCTTTTGGTAAATGGGGGTTGGATATTGTTGGACCATTTATACCTGGATCTGGACAAAGGCGATACTTGATAGTTGCAACAGATTATTTCATGAAGCTCGCAGAAGTAAAAGCAGTACAGCATATTCGTGATAAAGATGTTTTTACGTTTATATTTGAGAACCTCATTTGTAGGTACGGGGTTCCAAAGACAAACTAGTATCTCGATAATGGAAAACAATTTGAGGGGCAGAATATAGAGATGTTACTCAGTGCTTTTAGAATAAAATGTGGGAAGTCAACCCCGTTATATCCACAAGCTAATGGAAAATCTCAAGCAACAAATAAAACAATCGCAGATACAATCAAAAAGAAATTAGAAGGACATCTCAAAGGGTGGTGCGAGCAAGTACCTAGCGCAGTCTGGGCATACAATACAACTAGAAGAGAAGCAACTGGAATGTCTCCTTACTGTCTAACATATGGAGTAGAAGCAAAGATACCCACGAGGTTGTAATTCCAACAACAAAGAAAGAAGCTTGGGAAAGAAATTTAAGTGCAGGAGTAATATTAAGAGAATTGGATGATTTGGAAGAAAAAAGAGAAAAGGTGTTGCACCATATGAGGATTTATCAGGAACGATTAGCTCGAGAATACAATAAGAGAGTCATTGAACGTGAATATAAACCAGGTGATTTGGTCATGCGAGAAACACCTCGATATCAAAAATAAAATGGAGGGAAATTAGCACCAAAATGGGATGGACCATATGTTATTAAAGAAGTTGTAGGAAGCGGAGCTTATCGGCTGATGGATCCAGAAGGGAGAGACATGGGTTTGAGGCTCGGTAGACCTTGGAACAGACTATATTTGAAAAGGTATTACCCATAAAACTCATGAAAAATTTTACGAATATTGTTTGCTCGCAGGAAATTGGGAAAAGTTACGAATTTTCAAAATTTATATTCCGATTAAAATTTCATTAATTTGCGAATAAAAGACCGCAATCTGTGATCAGCCTCCAAAAAAGAAAGAGAGCCGCAGAAAATTTTATACATGCAAACCTTTGTGGCGTACACCCTAGTTCGCGAAGCTATAATTCGTAAGAGGCAAAGTCCTAAAGTACGTCATTTAAGGGGGTACCTATAACGTGGCTAAGGGTAACCGGAACACCACCAAGGGCCCTTAGTACATGGTAAAAATTTTGGGGTACAACCCAATAATGGGGTAACTATCTGGGTTAGACACCTTGGATTCTCACCTAATCTAACGACATTACGCAATATAAAATGCGGTGTAAGAAGATTTAGGCTGGGCGACTAAGGCATACTGTCTTTCCCAAGAAGTGCAGAAAACGATCAAGGCGCCGAGGTACACGGTTGAGTCAAGAGTGCCGGGTGAGGTTGAACCACATCTGCCATTTTTTACAAGTATTGGCAAATGATGCACTTGGCCCAAAGATACCCCATAGGGTGCAAACTCGTAACTATAAGCCCTATAGGCAAAAAGGATAAGAGGTTATGATCAAAAGATGGTTGTTGGCAGAACCGGATGGGAAGAGATAACCTTGTATGGTCTATGTACGCTTCCTTGAAGGGGCAATCAGGGGGAAGATAAAGGGCATCACCCTCCATTAGGGAGCTGATAAGTGCTATAAGACGCAAATGTCACGAGGCTTCTTGTTTGCGAAAACATAAAGGCTTGTCATATTTGTGCAACAAATGAAGTTCTGCGAGCCTTCTAAAAAATAATAAAATAATAAAAAAAGAGAAGAAAGAAAGAAAGAAAAGAATAAAGAACTCGCAGAACATAATAAAGTTAAGATGAGATCAATGGGTCATTACATGAAAGTGTAGAGACGTCCTGAGATTTCATCGCAAGACGGCAATGTCATGGGGCTTTATGTTCGCAAGAATATTTAGGCATGTCATATTGTCGCAACAATTCCTGAAGAGGCTAAAATACTATACAAAGAAGTTAAGATGAGATCAATGGGTTTTTGCATGAAAGTGTAAGAACGTCCTGCGATTTCATCGCAAGACGATAATGTCACGAGGTTGTATGTTCGCAAGAATGTTCAGACTTGTCATATTATCGCAAATAATTAATACAAAAGAGGTGGAAAAATAAGACCTTTACTTAGGAAGGCATGATAAGACCACAGAAATTAATGAAATTTATTACATCAATATCATTGAAGAAATTTTACAAGAATATACATCAAGATATTTTGAAGAGGAGACAGCTCTGGCAATATCATTGAAGAATTTTATGAGAAGTCCTATCAAAAAAGGACAACATCATTGAAGAATTTTGATGAAGACTTAACAAAAGATGCGATTTTGATAACAATCAAATACAGATAAGTTCATATTCGTAAAAGTTTACGAGAATTACATACTTCTTATACTTCTCCATATATTGAATATTTCACAAAAAGATTGAATACTTCTTATAATTCTTCAAGAATATCTCATATTTATTATACTTCTTTAATGGATATTTCATTTGGTGAAAGTTAAATAATCATTATACTTCGATCGAATACTTCTTATATTTCTTCATTTGATGAATTGAATACTTCTAATACTTTTTATATCTCTTCATTTGGTGGATCGAGTACTTCTAATACGAAAAAGGGAATTGTGTATTTCTAATAATTCATTTGGTAGATTGAATACTTCTAATACTTCTTATATCTCTTCATTTGATGGATTTGGTACTTCTAATACTTCTACAAAGGTTGAAACTTCGCAAGATAATCTGAGGCAGATATTTTAATACTTCAAACAATGTTTAATCATTTAAAGAGAAATAATATGGGGAAAAGGACATACTAAGCTTTATCTGTGAGTTATATATTATTTCTCTTCACATGATCAAATAGGGAAAATTTAGTCAAAGAAAGGTTAAATTATCTTCGCAAAATATCAAAAAGAAAGGATAGATCATCTTCGTAAAATATCAAATGTACTTCTCAAAAAATAGAATTGTTCGCAAAAAATGAAACCAACGGTAATAAAGGGAAGGAATTCAGAAGAAAGAAAGAAAGGAGAGCCAATGATAAATTGAACAAGGAATATTATCATGCTTCATCAACACTCTGTGCTGGATCTTTAAGATCAGATGGGTCATTAGCAGCCTTCGACTTTTGTGAGATATCATCCTTGGAAGAATATGCAGCAGGGACATCTCCTTGAGGAATAGATTTTTTCTCATCATCAAGATCTTCATCATCACTCTCATAATCGAAATCACTATCAGGCTCACGAGCAACTTCATCGTCAGATATCTTCAGAGGAGTAATCTTTACAGGAGGCAAGCCTCTTGATAAGAGAATGTTATTCGCAAAAACTTGAGCTTTCAGGTGACTTTCACGAAGTATAGCCTTTTGATGATTGGTATCTTCGATATCCTTGGAATAAGCAAGATAATTGAATCTCCGAGTAGCACGATCACGAGAGTTGATTAAGCGAGTAGAAAGCAAAGCATTCTTCTTACGAAGCTCGAAAGGAGGCTTCTAATCCAGCTTTTGCATTACGAAGGTGATTCTCAGATTCTGCAAATAAAACAAAGTTCAAAGAATAAAATTTGCGAATATAATGAAATTTAAAGATGTACCAGAGGCAGTCAAATTTTAATGACTACCTTCTCTTTGCGAAGTAAGAGATTGAGTTAAAGATAGACAACAGTTCTTCATCTGATTCATCGCATTATCAAAACCATCACCAACTAATCCTTTAAGTCGAGATTGAAGCTTTTGATCTTTAGAAAGGAGAAAATTTTTATCCTTCGCAAGTTTGGCATTAAGACTTTTTAATGACGAGTAATCTTCTTCAAGTTGATTCTTCTTAGCACACAAGACTATATTCTTATTAATAAGGGAATTTTTCTCAACAACAAAAGAATTTCTTTCAGCATCTGAAGACTTCTTTAATTCCTCAAGTTCACCTTTCAACAAAGAAAGAAGATTTTCTTGATCGCAACATTTATTCTGAAGAGTCTTTAATTCTTGCGAAGAAACAATCATTGTATTCAAAAACGAACATTTCTCTTCTGATAAGGTTTTGTTCTCTTCTAATAAGGTTTCTATTCTCAAATTAGCTTTGGTTAAGGAAGAAAAAAGTTGAGATATGTCATCATTCAAAAAATTTCGATCATATATTAATTGAGTATTCTCTTGAAAAAGAGCATCAGAGTTGTCAAGAGCACACGAGTAAAGATTAGATAAATGGGAGAATTGGTTTGAGAGGCTTTCATGCTTGGTTCGATATTCTGTTGCATCTGATTCATGGTGAAGTACCAATCTTCTACATTTCTGGATGGATTCTATAAAGGGGAATGGGTTTTAATGGATGTTTCAAGCATATGAAGAATATAAATAAATAAAAGAGAAAATATGAGGATAGTAATCATACCTTTCAGTTCATCATTTCTTTTGCGAAGAATCGCACAGTCCAGAGAATTATTCTGAAGATGATGATTTTATTTACGAAGATCCTCGCATTCTGCTTGAGAAGCTTTCAAAGAATGGCGAAGTAATTCAATTTCTTTTTCCAAGGATTGACGTGAAGAAGAAATGTCTGGATTGACGAAATTATTCAGAACTTCGCAAAATTCATATTGCGAACGAACATTAGTAGATTTCGCAGTATTGGTCAAAACCTCAGATAACATTCGGAAAGTTGAATAAATTCCATCTCGAATTTCTTGAGGAAGAGGAGAAGAATTTGAAGGAATAAGAGCAAGCTGCAAATTGTCTGGAGAAATAGTACTCAAAGGATTTGGGGATAAGACAGGTTTTTCTAAAGAAGAAGTTGAAGGAATATTTTGCGAGGATTGTTTTTCAATTGAAGAAGTTGAAGAAATATTTTGAGAGGGTTGGTCTTGAAGAAGTGTTGATAAATTGACATTGATAGGAGATTGAAAAGTAGGTAATGGAGTAGAGGCAGGAATATGTGAAGAAGCATTTTCACGAGGAGGAGAGGAAAATTCCTTATCAACTTCAGGAAGGAAATCATCAATCAGAATTAATGGTGTGGGTTTAGTTATTCGAGATCTCTTGCTTAGATTTGGTTTTTCGTCAACCTGCGAATCAAAACGTAGATTAAAAACTGAGGCAACAATATATTGTTCAGGAAAGAAGACAGTATTTTAACTACCTTTTGATTCTCAGATTTTCTTCTTCGTGGATTAAGGCTTGGATTCTTTAGTTGAGATTTCATCTGAGAAGTTATTTTTCTGAAATTAACCAAAATCAGATAACAAATTATACAGAAATTAAAGAGGAGAACAAATGAAATACGCAGAGATAGAGGGAAATTACCTTGGAGAACTCATGAAGATACAGTAGAAGAAAAAATTGCAGAGAAAATAGTGATAGAGAGTATGAGTAGAAGATATAATTGCGGAAATAAGAAGAAGAAAAGGAAGAGAATATAAAGGAGTTATATAAGGGAATAACTAAAAAAGAACGGTTACAAAAGACGTGTCAAAATTTCAAAAGACTAAGTAACGGTTATGTTCTCACGATCATTTCTTCTTCGTAGAATTGACATGAGAAGAGGCAAGATGTAGGTACTGAATATCGTAAGATAATAGTTCACGAGTATCAGGAGAAAAGAGTTATAAAATGATACGATGATAGAAGAAGCGCGGAGAAATATGAAGTTTTACGAGGATGAAATAATTTTGCGAGTATAAGTTGCGATACTTCGTAACTCATGAACAGCTGTATAAATTTTACTATAAATAGGAGTTCAAATGTAAAATTCGAGAGGTTCTTTTAGTGAATGTTAAAAAATATTTTAGGAAAGAGAATAGAGAAAGTTGTAACTATTCTAATTCCATTTAGATACTTCTTTGTGATCAATTGAGAACATTAATAAGAAAATTGTTATTCATCATCAAGAACTTCTTGAGTTTTTACTAATTCTATTGAGGGTGTAGTTGTAGGTTATTCTGCAACTACAACGTTTCCTTGGCCGGACTAGATGAGATATTTAAATCTCCCATGAGAGAACTCCGCTATACTAGTTGCTTCATTCCCGTAATTTTTATAATGATTTGTCCACGCACGCACAAATTTTTCCTTGAACTTATCCAACCAATTATCCCGACAATATGAGACGTCACGTGGATACACTTCATTATATTTGGCAATAAACATGTTCAATATCTTTTCATACATGTCCTCGGTAAGAGACCAATAAACTTTCTCCCAATCCTTTAGAAATTCCAACCACCTTTTATGATTTTCATCGTGTTCTTTGTCGACTCGCTCTTTAATCTTTCCTCTTTCATTTTCTTCTTCTTCAGGTGTTAGTTTCTCTTTGCGAACATCTTCCTCTAGTTGAGCAACCATTCTCTTCTTAATATCCGCCTTAGAGGGTTCAAACAAAGCATGACAAAAAAAAATCACATTTTCACCTATATGATAGGTACATAGGAAATTTTGTGCATCCGGATATAAGTCGGATATGGAAATATTCATTAGTGCATCAAATTGATTGGTTATGATGACCCTCGGAAATAGATTTTCCTGGAACAATAGTTTCAATTGTCGCAATGCCCAATGATAATTGTAATCCCTCTAGTTTTCCATTAAACACCAAGTCAATGTGAATGTTACCTTGTCCGATGTTTGCCCCACGATGTTGAACAAAGGCATGTTGTATTTGTTTGTCTTGTAGGTTCAGTCCATCATAAGAACATCACAACATGTATGAGACAATTGTGAAAGCAAAGGATGTGCAATGAACATTTGAAGGGGTTTGTTGTCCGGTCCTCTTTTAATGATACGCGTGTATTTGTGATCCCAAACTCTCTTCTCAAATTCTTGCATAACGGTCCTCCCTTCCCATTCCAACCTTCTAATGGTTGCTTGTGCGCTATAAATTGTACTTAGTGAATAAATGTTCGTCTCATTATTTTCCTTGAAGCCTCTGAGAATCACTCTTGGTTTGATACATACTTTGTTCATTATCTTTACATCCTCGAATTGATGAGGTTTTATCTTCGCAACTAGGGAGTGACCAACAAAATCTTTCGGATCCCGATGGTTATGACGCCCAAACCACACTGTACAATCCCATTCTTCTTCTTCTTCTTTTCCTTTGTATCTTAGATTGAATACTAGCTTAAAGGGTCAGTCATCCTTCCTCATATGAGTCTTGTATACCCTATTAGTATTCTTTTCATATACATAACCCTTTCTCTTATGGATATTCTCCTTGTATTTTCCGCTTCTCTCACAAACCATCTCAAAACGAACATATGAACGCTGGCTATTCCTCACTAAGACACACATGTTCTTAAGAGCCGTCTCTTTTGCCTAAGCAATTGCTTCCTATGGAGATTTTATTCCCTACATAAGGACAACAATGGGAGATTATAAGGTTAATTACAAGCAATCCCAACATAAAATTGTAAAAACTAGGTGAAAGTATTGTTTGGTAACATACCCGAGGCATTTTATAGTATTCGGACGTATCCCGAAAGAGAGGTTTGGAATTTGGATCGATGTATGTCACAACCTAAGGCATGAATGAAAATAAAATTGAAATAGTTCCACAAAATAATATTCCGGCATTGTATGTTATTGAACTGTAATGCCGGGATTCCAATACCGGCATTTTCGAAAAGGTAAAATCCGCGACGGTATCTAATGCCGGCGTACACGGTAATTTACATTAGACGTCGGTACTGAATTTCAAAATATCATTAACTCTTGTATGGTTTTCATTTAAAACCGGCATCATATATATGTAAGTTTCCATGTCGGTATCGACTGCCGGCGTGTACCATAATATACAAACTACGCCTGTACTAAGTGCCGGCCTTCTCGAAAAATTAAATTGGAAGCCGGTATTTAAGTTCGAAAATAAAAAAATCATGTATATTTTTCTTGTGGTACCGGCATAGATAGTTTGGAGTAAACCATGCCGGTATGGATATTCCATGGAATATTCGGTGGTAGGTAAAAAGTGTAAATGTATACCGGCATTGAAATTTGGTTTGAATACGATGCCGGGACCTTTTTAAAAATGGGGGATATCTTGTACCGGCATGGCAAGGAGTATGAATACCACGTCGGTGGCAGTAGTTCCGGCATAGTATTCATACAACGAGCATGCCGGTACTAAGTTATTTCAGAAAAAAATGTGGCGGTTTGAAGAAGAAAAATCAAATTTTCGACCTCTTTGAAGCATTACATGTTTGTTGGGGTTGCTTGTATGCTGAACATGTTTACTTTCTTGGGTTGGTTCTTCTCAAAACACTTCATGCTCACGAAAATCATGATCCAAGGGTGTTGGTTCATCATATTCATATAACTCTAATTGTGACTTGTATCATTAACCAAAGATTGAATATATGATTGTTGTTGTAGTTGAGCTAAGGATTCAGCAGCTGCCAGTCTCTCATCACAATCATCTTCCTGTTGATGGTGGATTTCTATGTAAAGGCTAAAATTGTAAAAAGCCAATTTTTGTAAGCTGACGTCCTGCAAAGGATAAAGCCTTCAGGTGATGAATATTTCTCGCCATGATAATTCATTGGAGCATGTGCAACCATCCCTGAGAATTAAAACATACCCAGAGCGGAGCATGTAGCAACCATCCCGATTTTCTGTAGGTTTGCAGCATTACAATTAATTCCCTACTCAAAGCCTTGTGTTCGACATGCAAACACCCGGCTACCTGACGGCGGGTTATATTAGCCCCGTTGAACGCATGCAAGACTACCCATGTTAGTCTCACCTGCTGAAAACAAACTCAAAAATAGATCTCATCCGTCCAACTTCGCAGGCATAGTTGGATGGCCTATATCATGCGCGGGATCGAGTAGCGCGCACGCACATGCTCACCGCTGGTCTACCTTCCTAATGGTGCAAACGGCTTCACCATAGGAGCCACGGGGGTCGATATGCGCTAGCATGAAGCTGCGTCTCACAAACCCTAAAATTAGGGTTTGCTTACAGGTTGCGACCACGCAACTTTGGGCATGCGCGCACTAACGATTTCGAAGCACAACTGCTGGAAAACGACGCATGTGTACTCACCATGGGACCGGCTACACGGCCAGCCAATCTTCCACGGTCGGTTGCAGACCAGCCATCTCGAAATTCGCGCCCAAAGGCAGCATGCGAGATCCCTTCTAATCTCGGCCATCCGTCATCGCAGGCTAGAACGGGCGACCCAGATTGCTCCGATTGACTTCCAGCTGGCGTGGACGTGTAGAGTGGCATCCCACCTACATGAAGGGATAATCGGCCACTCCATGCATGCCTCCCAAGGCATAAAACTGTTAGGGTGAAAGAGGAATCTCGCAAGCCTTCCAAACCCTAATCCAACGGTTATTCCTCCATCAATCTCGTCCGTCCAAGTTCGCATGCTTGGATGAATAGCCTAGGAAGGTAGTTAGGTGGCATACAAGGTATCACCGTGATCACCATCCTCTACACTTCCCCACGGCATAACCGTCCAAGGTGGGTCCCGCTCATGTGACCTCCGAACAACGCCTGAACATAGCCATTTGAGTCACTTCAACTTGCAATCTTTTCATTAAGGTTGTGTAGGCTTCAAGTATGTTAAGCATATTTAATGCACCGCATGCATACAATATGCGCCTACAAACAACTTGATTATTTTACCTAGCACCGTTTGCTACCTTATGTGGGTCCCACGACTCACTCGATACGTTAATCACGTCACAACTGGGGGATACAAACTTGGGTATTGGTCTGGCGGTTTACAGCGTGCAGCGTGCAACACGCCATCACAAGATCGTGTCAGGGAAACATGGGCGGTTAGCGATGATAGGAGAAGTGGGCAAGCAACCGTGTGACACTAACATACAACTCCACTTCCTCCATCACTCCACTTCCTCCACTTTCCCACGAGAGACGTGATGAAGGCTTATCGACTTGTATAAATAGGTTCTCCTCCCTATTTCCAACAACACAGAAAAACCGAGTGTTAATACCATCGTATTCAACACCCAGAGCCTGCCTGCAACATTTGCTAGCCTGCTCAACCTTCTGTTAACAAGTCATCAAATAGCCTTCACCTTCATACTCTCAACATCTTCTTCGCTTCCCTCCCTAAGATCAACCTCACATCCTTCACCTGTGACCAAAACAAATCTGGAATGGCTGTGTCTTCGGTTTAGGCCAGAATTGTACAGATTATCTCTCGAATCAAAAGTGTTCATCGTGCAGCACATTTGTTGAAGGTTTAAATTCAATTCTCATCCACACACACCCAAAATTACCTAAACCTGCAGAAGTAGTTTTCTCCCACAAACAATTGGCGACCACAGTGGGAGGTTAATATCTCGGTTGCAAAACTCGAATCTTTAAAGTCTGACAGTTTTTATTCGACTTTGGAGGGGTAGATCTTAGATTTGATTCGATTTTCAGTTCACTCTTCACCAAATCCCAGAAATTCATCTTGAGATGTACTCTCATTCGTTAAATCCTTCAGAAGACATGGATAATCCAAGTGTCATCGAAAATGTGACCAGGATGCTGGAAGATGTCCTGGAAAATCAAGCAGGTATTGCTAGAAGGCAGAATGAAACCTTCCGTCTCTTGAACGACATATCGGCTCAGTTACAGGAGGGATCTGCAAGTAGCTACCCAGGAAATATCACTAATGACGCAAGAAATTCTGAAGGTCAGGTTTTTAGAAGAACTGGTGGAACACATGGCCCCAGAGAGCCCAGAGACAAACAATACCTTTCACCTGGCAATGGGAGCTCGAGACGGATCGACCAGCATAAAGAATTACGACGCTTTCCGGATAAAAAATAGAGAATCAACTGCATACGAAGCCT
The DNA here is from genome assembly GCA_023529315.1 of Papaver bracteatum. Classification (NCBI taxonomy): domain Eukaryota; kingdom Viridiplantae; phylum Streptophyta; class Magnoliopsida; order Ranunculales; family Papaveraceae; genus Papaver; species Papaver bracteatum. Next base: position 3,851,137 of record JAJJWX010002605.1, on the reverse strand, counting down.
TGTTAGAAGATATATACCTCAAGGCTCTTGCCAAAGCTCAGAACAATGCCCAACCCGTGCTGACTCTTTATCCAGGGGAAGAAACACTGGAGGAAGGCGAAATCAATCAGAGAGAATATGAACGTAGGAGCTTGCAGCCTTCAAATCACCATCACAAGAACAATACCATCGCCAGCACAACGTCCTCCATGTTTCAGCAGAATCACCCGACCAAGAGGGCCGCGGATGCGGTGACACGTGACAACGCCCCAATTCCGTCTCCAAAGCGTGCTTCACACCGAGACCCAAGGGAAGAGTCACGACACGCGCCGACGCAGGAAAGTTTAGACTCAAGAGGTCCACGATTCCCATTTCCCATAAGGAAGATTGTGGAGTTGTTGGAGACATGGGTACGTGATGGAGAAGTACAACTACCGCCTGTGTGGTGTCCGCCCACCGATCAAGAGACAGCCAACCCGAGGTATTGTCATTACCATCGATTTCTCCATCACCCCACCAACAAGTGCCATGCATTAAAACGCACTGTCCACGATAAGATAAATTCAGAGAAACAACCTTTCCCCTCAAAAAATTAGCATGCGCTCTTTGGAAAGAAAGTATTCAGGAGTGTTCATTCTCATACACGGATTTCGAAAGACAAGTAAGTTCCAGCAAACGTTACTGTAAGATAGTTATATATCCTACTGGGGACTTGGCATCCTACATATATGAATAGGATACTCAATGAGCAAGCACCATACATGCTCCCCCCCCCCCCTCACCTTTCCCTTTCACACTGCGTTTTCAATTTCACATGACATGTATGATCACTCATAATATAAGATTCAGATTCTATTTTAGAATAATCTTTTCCAAGAGTCAAACATTCATAAAAGCATGTCGTAAATAAACCAATCCAAGATTCAATCACCCATCAATTCAAAACCTAAAACCAAACTGTGTGAAAGGAAATCCTCACAATCACTCGAAAAGCATCTAAAGAGAAAACACAAGTAGACGACATGAATACTTCAGGGAAAGTCTTTCAGCAACACCACATTCTTCTGAGCAAGAGCATCTTCCATCTTTCGGATAACTTCTTGTTGCAATTTCAACTCCTCGGCCAACCTACCAACCTTTTGTTTCTAACGAACGACACATTTTGTGAAAGGCACCATACCTTGCTTCTTCTGAATCTCCTGAATTGCATAAAACCCTTTGAAGAACCAAGGAGCATTGAAGTCATACTGCGCAAACATATCCAAGTGGCACTTCCAGTCTTCCATCACGTCTTCAGAAACATCACGACCAATTGCAACGCTCATCTCCTGAATAGCGGGTAAGGCCTCCTGAACGCGATTGACCAAAGCAAGATGACTCATCAACTTCGTGGTGGTGGAAATATGACCATATTTCTTCCATATTTTCGTATACAACTCCTCAAACTGAGCCGGCACGCTGAACCCTCCAACCAACACATGATCAGGACGTGGATTATCAAAGGGAAGGTTGAACATAACACCAAGAACGACGGTTGGCGACAACATATCTTTAGAAGGAACCATCGCAGCTGATGTCCCTTCCAGACTCCTCGGAGTGCTGGTCCGGATTGCTGACACGGCCTCATCTACAAGCTCACTAAAATTACTGCTCTTGAAGGCATTCTCTTCAATCGAGCTTGCACCACCTTCATCGTTATCTATGACAGGATCAGTGTAGCCATACTTCTCCGCATGAGGATCAGTGTTGCCAGACTGATCTACATGAAGGTCATTGTTATCAGACTCATCAGTATGAAGATTTCCAGACTTCCCGTTGCCTCCACGCTCCTCATTGTAAACTCGAGCCAGTACAACAAAGGCATTTTCTTCAGGAATCCCCTGATCACCAATAAGGATTAATAAAAGCTGCTCATGAAAGTCGAAACTGGAAATCAAGCATAAAGAATTCAGAATACCTGCATATTGGAAGAGTTGAGAATTACTGGGCTACATGCTCTCTTATTTTTCTTGGACTTGAGATTACAGTCGGTGGCGTTAACCCTTCCTCGTTTGCCTAGAAGGGATTTCAATCGCCTATGACCAACCAAGAGGTTTACCACGAAGGTCAGTTGCCATTTCACTAGCAAATGATTTAAAGAGCAGCAGTTGCCCCCTCCAAAAATTTGTGTAACCATAAGTAGCTACCGGATTTCTCCCCGGGGAAGGAAAAGGAAGTTTCAGCTCCGGCGAGAAAACATCAACGTCAAGGAATGATGACTTAAGTTCTTCTGAAGGCGTTGCGGGACGACGAAATGGGATACCTTGATCAAAACCCATTTGGCGAGCGGCTCTATCAATATTATATGGAATGATGCTTAGCCTGTCATCTCAAAAAAAGGAACATATCCTAGTATACAGCTCCGCAGGAAAACAACTTCTTCAGGGATCATATATCTCCCCTCAGGCGGCATCTCAATGACAGGGACGATGGCGGAAGGATGAACCAGCCCCCAAGGATGAAAGTCTATGGCACTCACACTATCGAGCAAATCTACAAGCCTCACCCCAACTTTTGGACGTCTATTCTGCCAACGGAGTATTCTTGAACCACCATACAAGCTTGGGACTAAGGTTGTAGGAATGGGAGTGTAATCCTTAAAGTTTTCCCACAAAAGCGCTTGAAGAATGGCGACGTGCACATATGTATCCACCTTCATGTACCCATTGGAAATATACATCTCCTCCACTAAAGAATTCAGGTGACCATACAACGAGCCAAGGAATAACGAAGCCAAGGGGAGAGTTATACCTTTGCCTAGCTTAATGGCGAACATGATGATCTTCCTTCTAATAGTTTTCGTTCCTAAGCCATCATCAAGAATATCTCTGGACAACCACAAGGACAAGAATGCAGCTGCGCTAAGATCATCATTACCTTGCATGGAGGACCATTCACCTACCCACCATGTGTAGAAACATTTCGGCTTCTTGTCCAGCTGGTCGTATTCGTTCAGTTTCTGAATTATAGCCTGGTGGATGGCATCTTCATCATCGCCAGACAGTTTGCAATTAAAACTGCCAGCGACAGGAAGACTCATTAATGCAGAAACGCTCTCAAGAGTAATAGTCATTTCACCCCATGTGCATCAAGTTGTATTTGTAGAAGGACGCCATCGAGAAGCAAAAGCAAACAAACCTGGGATGTCCTTCTTAACATGGAGAATTGCGGACGCCCTAACATCATCAAGAATTCGTTCCCTGATCAAGTTGTCTTTAATCCTTGCGTTACCCAACATACGCCACATCCATCCTTCGTATGAGCTAAGTGGAGTCTGAAAAATTTTGAAGTCAATAGGGGAAGGTGGATATTCTTTCTTCTGGAGACAAAACCTCATCACGCCTACTAAAAACGACGAGTGACCCTCATCACTTTATGATTGGGATGCTTCCTGATGTTCGTAAAAGACTTGGTAAGCATTTCATCATCTATATTTGGCATATCTCTGAAAGGGTCGACACCTCCCTTCACAACATTATCCTCCGCGTTCATTATTTGAGCAACTGTAATAAGATTGGAAGTGTCAGCATGTTTCCAAGGAGTTGTATGAAAATAAAAGATTCTCGTGATTCCCAACTTCACTATTAGGCACCTAATACGGAGATTACATGGGATTGGGATGGTTCAAGCGTCTTCCAAACAAACTCAGTTGAGGGAAATTTACACTACCCTGTGTTCGATTACGAAATGGGAGAAATGGGTATGGAATCTAGTGTTATGTTATATTACATTCTCTTCATATGGAAGTTACCTACAACATATCAAAATTTCATGACAATCGGATGAAAGAGCAAGGAGGGGTGGCCAAAACATCAGAAAACACGCAACCTGAAAAAATTCTGAAAACCTCCTGGAAGTTTACTATTTCGAGGTTTTTATCCCCTAAACACGCTCAAAATTCAAAAAGCTTCTTTGTTAAATCTTGGAAATTTTCTGGGCTTGAGGATACATATGCGGACCGTAAAAATACGAGTTTGTATGAGGATTCTACAGCAATTTCGATAAACGCAAGCGCAAGAGTACCTCAAAATCATGCAGGCGGGCACTAAAGTTTGCATATGCATCCCTAAAACTAAGCCAACATGTCAACATATTTTCTACAGTTGGTTATCATGTCTACAAGTTCAAGGCAGCGGTTCTATCAAGCTACAACCTGGGTTTTGACATGCAAGGATAAAGGGAACGAGCAACATGTTTATGCTTTCTTTTACTACGCAATCCTGGCAGGCAGTAAAGGAATCAATTATGGTATGTTTTGTTGCACCTACAATCCTCTCAAAGTGCAAAAGAAACTGTACCTAAATAATAAGGGTTTGCAAAAAAAAAAAAAAAAAAAAAAAAATTGCACGTACCTGATTAACGGCGCCGGCGGCAACAAATCTGGCAGCAACGGCGATGGCGGCAGCACGAGCAGAGAGCTGGACGTTCACAAAAAAAAATAAAAAAAAAATAAAGAGAAATCGTGAAACGAAAAAGGGTTCTCCCTTTTGTAGGCAAAAATTTGAAGAATTCTAATTAGAAAAGGATTCCTTTTTGCTTCCAAAAACCAAGAAGGGAAACCGGCCCACCCAAGGTTTCATGCCTGCAACAGTGCGTTCACATGGACAATCACTAGCGGCTGCCTTCCAAGGTTAGTTACCTTTATTTCTTTTACGTATATTTGTCACCATCTCATGCCTACCCTGCAACAATGTAATCATTACATGCTAGGCAGGGGACTTAATGTTGATGATGGATTTCTATTTAAAGGCTAAAATTGTAAAAAGCCAATTTTTGTAAGCTGACGTCCTGCAAAGGATAAAGCCTTCAGGTGATGAATATTTCTCGCCATGATAATTCATTGGAGCATGTGCAACCATCCCTGAGAATTAAAACCTACCCAGAGCGGAGCATGTATCAACCATCCCGATTTTCTGTAGGTTTGCAGCATTACAATTAATGCCCTACTCAAAGCCTTGTGTTCGACATGCAAATACCCGGCTACCTGACGGCGGGTTATATTAGCCCCGTTGAACGCATGCAAGACTATCCATGTTAGTCTCACCTGCTGAAAACAAACTCAAAAATAGATCTCATCCATCCAACTTCGCAGGCATGGTTGGACGGCCTAAATCACGCGCGGGATCGAGTAGCGCACACGCACATGCTCACCGCCGGTCTACCTTCCTAATGGTGTAAACGGCTTCACCATAGGATCCATGGGCGTCGAGATGCGCTAGCATGAAGCTGAGGCTCACAAACCCTAAAATTAGGGTTTGCTTACAGGTTGCGACCACGCAACTTTGGGAATGCGCACTAACGATTTCGAAGCACAATTGCTGGCCGACGACGCCTGTGTACTCAACAAGGGACCGGCTACACGGCCATCCAATCGGCCACGGTCGGTTGCAGACCATCCATCTCGAAATTTGCGCCCAAAGGCAGCATGCGAGATCCCTTCTAATCTCGGCCATCCGTCATCGCAGGCTAGAACGGGCGACCCAGATTGCTCCGATTGACTTCCAGCTGGCGTGGACGTGTAGAGTGGCATCCCACCTACATGCAGGGACAATCGTCCACTCCATGCACGACTCCCAAGGCATAAAACCATTAGGGTGAAAGAGGAAGCTCGCAAGCCTTCCAAACCCTAATCCAACGGTTATTCCTCCATCAATCTCGTCCGTCCAAGTTCGCATGCTTGGATGAATAGCCTAGGAAGGGAGTTAGGTGGCATACAAGGTATCATCGTGATCACCATCCTCCACACTTCCCCATGACATAACCGTCCAAGGTGGGTCCTGCTCATGCGACCTCCGAACAACGCCTGAACATAGCTAGTTGAGTCACTTCAACTTGAAATCTTTTCATCAAGGTTGTGTAGGCATCAAGTATGTTAAGCATATTTAATGCACCGCATGCATACAATATGCGCCTACAAACAACTTGATTATTTTACCTAGCACCGTTTGCTACCTTATGTGGGTCCCACGACTCACTCGAGACGTTAATCACGTCACAACTGGGGGATACAAACTGGGATATTGGTCTGGCGGTTTACAGCGTGCAGCGTGAAACACGCCATCACAAGATCGTGTCAGGGAAACATGGGGGGTTAGCGATGATAGGAAAAGTGGGCAAACAACCGTGTGACACTAACACACAACTCCACTTCCTCCATCACTCCACTTCCTCCACTTTCCCACGAGAGACGTGATGAAGGCTTATCGACTTGTATAAATAGGTTCTCCTCCCTATTTCCAACAACACAGAAAAACCGAGTGTTAATACCATCGTATTCAACACCCAGAGCCTGCCTGCAACATTTGATAGCCTGCTCAACCTTATGTTAACAAGTCATCAAATAGCCTTCACCTTAATACTCTCAACACCTTCTTCGCTTCCCTCCCTAAGATCAACCTCACATCCTTCACCTGTGACCGAAACAAATCTGGAACGGCTGTGTCTTCGGTTTAGGCCAGAATTGTACAGATTATCTCTCGAATCAAAAGTGTTCATCGTGCAGCACATTTGTTGAAGGTTTAAATTCACTTCTCATCCACACACACACACCCAAAATTACCTAAACCTACAGAAGTAGTTTTCTCCCACAAACACTTCCATTTAAAAAAAAAAAAAATCCACTCAAATTTTTTTTTCCCTCCTTCACTCTCAACTAACCCACATAAATTCAAATAAAAATAAATACACACTAATTTATCCCCCAAATACTTAAAATTTTACTAATTTTAATTAATCACTAATCCTGATTAGTGGGGGATATATTAGGAATTTAAAAAATAATTACATAGGGGGTCACCCAGAATTGCTATTGGGACACATATTTTGTCATGTAGCTATATCCCCCAATTAATTCTCATATTCCCCAATTGTGCGTTCTAACTAATGGTAGATTTAGGATTCTGGTGGAAATTCTGACTTCGGATAAGTGGTCATTAAGTATAATGAGAATCGGTAGGTTTATGGTTTTTCTGAAGTTTTCGACTTAGACGAAGAGGTCATTAAAGATAATATGTCGAACATTGGTAGATGTATGGTTTATACGAACACTCCAACTATGTCGAACATTGGTAGATGTAGGGTTTATGGTTTTGTGTATGATAATCCATCTTTTGATCATTATACTATCTATTTGTTCAAAATTAATATTAATGGAACTTATAAATTTAGTTTCACCAATCCAAGTTCGGTCGGCTCGTATTTGCCGTTAGCTACATAGTAGACACCTTGCATTAATTAAAAGGAAATAAAAATTATCTTGAGTGTATATCATTTACATAAATCACACGCTTCAACAAAAAAAAAACTAAAAAAAACTAAAAAAATAAATCATATGCATATATATTTATTAAGTCAATCCTTATGCATGAGGTGATATATCGTCATGCATAAATTTTGGACTCAACCACAAATGACTAGTCAACATACATACTTCTAAACGAAATCCACTTTTGTTAATGGATTTAATAGAAAATATAATGTGATGCCTTTACAGATACTCTAGCGATAAACTCTCGCCAATACCAGTTTCGTTTACAAAGGAAGAAAACTTTAAACGTGAATGTATTTGAAGAGTTGCCATATTATGGTGGCTGGAAGTTACTAACCACACCAACAAATTGATGGGTTGGTACAAGTGTCTACCGATAGATTAACTTAGAGGCTACACATAGTGACTTAAAGTATTTACTTTCTACTGTACTTTAAAGTTGCCAAATTCTCGTGGATGATAGCTACTTTCAACGCCAATAATTAGATGGTCGGTTTAGGTGTCTATCAACAAATTGTTCTGGTGGCTAAGACGAGTGACAAAAGATATGTACCTTTTAGCGTACGTTTTGGTTGCCTAAGCATGGTGGTTGGAGGGTAATAACAACAAGTATGATAATCTGGTTGTTAAATCATTGTTGCTACAGAATTCCACCCATTATCGTTGCTAGAAAACTGGTGGAAAAAGGTTTATACTAACCAGAGTTGATTTTAGATACAAAAGGTTGTTGCTAGAGAGCTCCATCAACTATAGTTGGTAAGAAAATAGTTGGTAAAGCCAAGTTTTCTTGTAGTAGTAGTCAAGTTTTAGTTTGACAAGCATGTAGCTTATCAAGGGTATTGACATTTCCCTTTTTTCTTTTTTGACTGACATAAGAAAAATCACAAGATTTTTCAATAGAATTAATAAGCGGAGAACAAGTATTACATGATGCATCAGTTTTTCTCACCTTCTTAATATTGCGTTTGAGTCTATTGATACTGGTCTTACGCTCTGAGACACGATTATTGATGTAAATATATTCGGGAACATACATTTTAGAATCAAGACTTTCTTCAGCAAGAGACAAGGAGTTTGAAGTTTTCTTCTTCCTTTGATGGCTTTTTCTCTTCACATAGTAATTTAAGGAGTCAGTCGTCCATATAACATTATTCCCTTTACAATTGTAAACAGATTTTGTGTCATATTTACAATCAATAGTTGGCCCATCACAACAGTTTTCTTGATTGCAGACTATACCTTTCACACCAGCATAATGATAAGCAGGTTTGATTACTTATTTAGACATCCATACAAGAATGTTATATAGTTTTTCATTTTGCAATCGAAAACGACATCTCCTTTCAAGGAGACCTTTGTTTCTGCAATAATAACAGTTGAAGGGAATGTTCTTGACTGTTCTCATATGAGCTGTTTTTGAAGGTTGACAATCTTTTTTCATAGGAACATCAACTGCTGAAGGTAGTTTTTAACTTTTGATATCAATAAAAAATTTACTTAGGAATTTGTCAATAACACAGACAAAATTGATCTTACTAGCACTTGGAGTTTTTATTCCTTTATAGCCCAGACTACGTGTATCACGATGTCCTTTACATGCTCCCAGTATAGTGGATAATTTTGTGAAGCTAGCATTGAATCTTTTCAGATTCTCTTCCAGTGATTTGACCTTATCAAGAGCAGTATCTAAATCACTCTCTAATTGTTTTTCTCTGTCATTAACATTTTTGTTGAGAGTCATATCTTGCTTCAGTTTCTGCAAGTCTTTCTTTCAACACAAAGAGATTTCAACGAATATTATCACACTCATAATTGTTTGAACGCACATCTTCTTCACGATCTTGAAGAAGCGATTGTAAGAGTTTATAAACACAATCATATCCCTTAAAGAGTTTTCTCAATTTCCTATTTTCTAGATATAGAGGAGTCAAAAATTCATCCAAGCAAGCAGTTCACTTATTTTTCTTTATGAGATGGTCAAAAAGCTTGATTATTATGAGACTTCTTCATCAACATCTTGTCCCTCATCTGAATCACTTTCATCTGAAAGGTCATCCAATTGTTCATCTAGGCGTTTTTCCTTGTTGAACTCAGTTTTAGTCAATGGAGAAGACGTGAGATATTTCTCAGGAGACTCAAGGCTTTGAACCAAGTCAGAAGGTTTCTGAACTGGTGTTGTGTTTTCAGAGATAACACTATTGTCCATAGAGTCATATCGCTTCAAACACATACTTATAAGGTCTAAATATGTTTTTCTGCTCTGATACCAATTGAAAAAGCGGGGGTCTAACAACCACACCCAATATTTCGTTTGGCAATCTGAATAGACAAACTCTAATATACTTTCAAGAGAATCAACTAGACCTTTAGACTCAATCTTAAGAAAAGTATATCCTAGAGTTATATCTCAATTTCTCACTTCAATCTGCAATCAAACAAATAGGAATTTGCGAGCCCGATTGAATATAAGAAATAACTTGGACGGTATCAAAAACCAATATCCAGGTTTCAATCAATTTAATCAACAACCCAAAGGTCGGATTCACAAGATGATTGAACTTATGCATAACCTGTGATATTTCAATTATATACACAAATATAATTGGGAAAAGAAACAACATAGACACCAGAAATTTTGTTAACGAGGAAACAACAAATGCAGAAAGACTCCCGAACCTAGTCCATATTTGAACACCATACTGTATTAAGACGATACATACACTAGCCTACTACAAGTTAACTTCAGACTGGAATATAGTTAATACCTAACCAATCTCACACTGATCAAGGTACAATTTCGTTTCTTACGCCTATGAGTCCCAACAAGACTCTGCGCACTTGATTCCCTTAGCTGATCTCACCCACAACTAAGAGTTGCTATGACCCAAAGTCGAAGACTTGATAAACTAAATCTGTCTCACACAGAAAAGTCTATTTAATAGATAAATATGTCTCCCACAGAAATACCTAAGAGTTTTGTTCCGTCTTTTAATAAATCAAGGTGAAAAGGAACCAATTGATACACCAGACTTATATTCCTGAAGAACAACCTAGTAATATCAATCACCTCATAATAATCTTAATTGTATGGTAGCAAAACAAGATATTGTGGAATAACAAACGATGAGATGAAGATGTTTGTGACTACTTTTTATCTTGCCTATCGGAGATTAAATCTCGAGCAAATCTTAGAGAAGAAAGTACTCAATCACGATAGAAAATAGCAAGATCAGACCACGCAACTACATGGAAAATAATTAGGTCTGGCTTCACAGTTCCAATGAAGTCTTCAAGTCATTAATCTACAGGGTTTTGGAAAAAAACCTAAAGTTAAAGGAGAACCGACTCTAGTCGCAACTAGTATCACACATGAGGTGTGGGGATTAGGTTTCCCAGTTACTAGAGTTCTTCTCCTTTATAAAGTTTTCAAATCAGGGTTTGCAATCAATATTACCTTGGTAACAAAGCATTCAATATTCATCGTTAGATGAAAACATGATTAGACTAAAGCTAATATATTTCAACCGTTAGATCGAACTTAGCTTGTTACAAACAAATAAAAAGTGACTTCATTTAGATATGAGTAGCCGTACCTAAACGTGTACATCTTGTTGGCTCAATAATAGTTAACTGAAGTTAGCCATATGAACACTTTCATATCAACCTTATTCATCTTAACCATAACTAGTTCAAATGACTCAAACGAAATTAGTTATAGAGTTGTTCAATTGTTTATATTCTCATAGAAGTATACAAGACACAATTAAAGCAAAATCGATTTTGATTCACTCTAATCAATTCATGAACATTATAGCCACGGTTTGCAAAATATTGCATTCCTTAATATATAAATGTAGTAGTTCATGAAAAAACCGATTTTAGAACATAACCTACTCAAGTATGCAAGTAGGTACGCATACCTAAGTGGTTGGACTAAGTTTGGGTTCGCTAGTATGCGAACGGGTATGCATACCTTCTAAACTCAGTTAAATACCGGAACTTGAAGCTCACGCAAGTAATCATACCGGTATGCATACTAAGTTCCCAGACTTCCATTAAACCAATCAGCATGCATACGGGTATGCATACCATAATTCCCGGACTTGGAATAACTTGTAACAGTTAGCATACAAGTACGCATACTGTGCTATATCCAATCATGGTTATTTGTTCTTAACTCCCATTTCAATCAATAACATATTATCGGAAGATGACAATAACTGTCTCACACAAACTATTAGCTTCAAAGCAATTTTTCAAGTGATCGAACGATCAATACCAAATATTCCGAGTCTACATCAAATGACTGTCTCACTCAAATCATGTAAGATGTTACCAGGTGATTTTCACATGATCATCTTTTGACTTTCATCAAGAATATAAGATGAACTTGGTTAAAGCGAAATCTTACAACCACATATTTCGAGAAATATGAAAGAGAGTCAAACTCAACTCGAAATATCAAATGTGTATAATCGAAGTATATATAGAAGCTATACGACTTTTATGTCAAATATGAGATAGAGTAGATGGACTTTTGAGTGACAGATGAGTTCAAGTCTCCACATACCTTTTGCTGATGAATTTCCACAAGCTCTCCTTAGTAGTTCTTCGTGTTCAATCGATAAACGCCATGAAGTCTAATACTCAACTACACTTTCTATCCTAATCCGAGACTTAGCTATAAGTGGACTAGAAATCAAGACTTATAGTTTTAGAAACTAAACTTGAAAACAAGCTTGAGCTAGCAACGCTTGCGAGTTCGACCGAGCAGTGCTCTAAGAACTATTTTTTTTTAATTGGTGAAACTGATCCTAAGTAATCACAATGCGTTGGTATGATGGATCCTTGTCACTGGTGTGTCCGATCCTAGTATTTAGTGTGACCAATCACAAGTGTTTAGTAATTGATCCTTGTAATTGGTAACCAGTCCTGGTAACTGGTGTGACTGATCACAAGCAATAAAATGTGTAGATGCAACCGATCTTTGTAACTAATGTAACCGATCCTAGTGACTGGTGTGACCGATCACAAGTATCTCCATACTAAGGTATAACCGATCCTAGTGATTGGTAGAACCGATTGAACCCATGTATCTGATTTGGTATTTGATCAACCAATTCTTAACTTTTTTGGAAGTGTGGTATAACTCATTCCAAGAATGTAAATCCATGTAAATATGAAATAAGTATTTATAGTGAAAAGATGCCAACATACTTTGAACACGTATAGTAACTCTTATCTTTTATTATTCAAAGATATTCCTTAACACTCAAGGAGATCACGTGCCGAGATAGATTAAGAATCTTTTAATTAAAGTTTTTGGTTTTATATGCTTTAATTACCAGCAATTAAATGCATATCTCTAGAGAATAAAAATAAGTAATGTGCATTTACTAATTGGAGATTTTCTACTGAGAGATTTCAGAAATATTGGACAAGCATTTATTGGAATTAGGAAAACGTAATTTTGCCATTCATTACATATCTTGAGAATATTTTCTGTTTTGGAAATTCCTTGATGTCCAAACATCCTTGGTCTATAAATACCTAAGTTGCGCATTTCTAGAAAACTATCCTAAGAGTCAGGAAAACTTCATTTCTTGTTGTTTCTGGTGTAGCCATCTAATCGGAGAAGAAAATATCCTAATTAGGTGAAATCTCTTACGACCACTCGTTTAAAGAATTCTATGGGATCAAGAAGCTCTACGAGTATCATTGGTGGGAAATTAGATAATTGCAGTGTTATTCGTTTTTGATTGATTGGATTGACTAACGGTTGTTGAAACTTTGATTGCACCTAGTTTGTTGATTCTTGAGAATCTTCTCTTTTGATATAAGATTCATTCAAACTAGATCGAAGTATCGACGGGATCTTAGAACTGTTGTTAGATCTAAAGAAATCTTGTGATAATTCATTGTTAATAGACTCCGTTCTATGTATGATTGATCACAAGAGATTCAAGTGGTGTTGTGCAGTTTATATTGAAGATTAAATAACATTTGAAGACGAAGAAGATTTTTTATTGGTTTTTATATTTTTGTTGTGTGCACAAACCTTGATCGGCTGGGATCCTACTAGAATTGGATTTATTCGATTGATTAGTTGCATGAGATCGACATCGCTTTATAGCTTCTCTTTGAGATCTATATTGATTGATTGCGAATCTAGACTTGATTACCAGGCAAAGGAGTTCATTAGATTAAACGGAAGAGCCTTTGCGTATGACTTAAGATATCTTTATCTTAAAGAATCAATAAAGTTGTTACCAAACAGATTTGTTGTTTCTTTACTGTTTGGAATACGATCAAAAGGAATTGTACCAGTGTGTGACTCTCGAAGTTGGAAGCGCAGGGATAGTGAGAAAACTAAGTGAACTAGGGGTAGTTGTTTGGTCTCAACTATACAAATTTGGTGAATATTTTGTATAGCGGCTTAATTCTAAGAGTATTCAATTCTCGACTAGGTCCCGAGGTTTTTCTGCATTTGCAGTTTTCCTCGTTAATAAAATCTTGATGTGCCATTTACTTATCTTTCCGCATTATAATTATTTTATTATTATTAAATTAAATTGCACTTTACATTAACTCCGTTATACTTGATAGTGATCCTATAGAGTTTGGTTAAGTCCTAACATATTGTCAAGTATCACACTTTGTTTGTCGTATTGTCTTGATCTCGTATCCATAGACAATCACACAAAGTGTGAATACCGAAGTTCTTGTATTGTCTCGACTTTGTCCATAGACAATCACACTTGGTAAGAGGACTTATAGGTTCAAACAAAAAGATTGTGGTGCATTTGGGTACCCTCATCTTTTCAATTGGTATCAGAGCGGTCAAACACGAAAAAGATCTAACAATCTGTGTTTGGTGCGATCCAACCTATAACAATTGAATTTAGTGGATGATTCAGTTAACATTATGCAAGAGTACGAATACTCAAAAGTTGAAGATGTCACTCCTTCATTAACTCATGATCCAGGAGTTACAAAAATTAAGGATACATCTGAGTCTATCTCTGAAGTAAAAGAAGATGCTGATAAAGAGTTGGTAAAACTCCTAAAGCCTATAAGATCTCTGTCTGAAAGGATGTTAATATTAAAGAAATAATCTAATCTTCTTAAGCAAGAGATCAGAGAAAAAGACATTTAATTAAATATTAACCAAAGAGAATATGGATCTCACTATCAAAGTATACGCTCTTGGTAAATATCTTATTCAAGAACAAAATATTCATCCTATGACTCTGACTAATGATTCTGTTGTAATTTATTCTGATGAGGAAACCCAAAGTCCTTGCTCGAATTTTACAGATATTGACAACAAGACTTGTTTGATCAGGTCTGAAACAAATCTTGATAATGGTAGTCTACCTAACTACATCAAGTCAGAAGAGAATGAAAAACCATTTTATACAACTACTAATGATCAAACAAAATCTTGTCAAAAGGAAACTTTGAACCGATCTCGTGAGAAATATCTCAAGGAATTCAGCTTTCAGTCACTTGACATGAAACTTATACTTCTTTAAAATACTCTTGTAAAACTGTTAAGAGAAGTTTCTTGTTATAAAAAACTGAAAGATCATTCTTCAATAGAAAGACAGAATATACCCCAACCCGATAGAATTAACTCAAAAGAATCAGAAGAAAGAGTTGATAATAGTTATTGGAAAAAGGTTCCTCCTCACTCATGTCGAAACAACCTATGTTTACATGATGAACATTTCTAGAAGAAAGGGAAGGTAATAATTTCTTCCAAGAGAAATAATATTCAAGGAAAATTTCCGATAATTGTTTCAAATAATCAAGATGATGTGCATAATAAGGAAATTCTTATAATGAGAAAATCTTATAAAAATCTCATTGAAAGAGTTAAGAGAGATCTATCCATCTCTGAAAATTCTCACATCAGTACAGTTTCTCCTCATGATCATACCTTTAGATCAAGGAAAGATCATCTTCTTGGGAGAAAATACTTTAGGCAGAAATTTTCAAAAAGAAACATGAACTATGTTTCTGATACTCGGTGTAAGCACGATAATCCTTACTCCAGATACAACCTAGTTGTATGGAGTCTGTGCACCCTCATCCAAGTTCGTTCTCATAAATTTTGGGATGAGGAAGCACATAAAACGAGAGCACATGTTTTTGTGTTTGTATCAGAAAATCTGCGATAATTTTTGGATATTCAGCGAATCCATTTTGTCTAAAATAATGTTCATGTTTATTATGATATTTCATATTAGGGTTTATTTAAAAAATTTGAGTTTTAATAAATCTTCTTGCATGAGAATTTCGGACACAAGAAAAAAAAAATTATATATATTTTCAAAATTTTCTTTGTATTTTCAGTCTGAAAGTTGTTTCTTCTTAAGTGAAACTTTCTCTTGCTTGTATTGTGAAACCCTGATTAATTCTTATTTTAAATCCTTGAGAATTTCTCCAATAACTCGCAGTTAAGGATTGTCAAGGAATCAACACAGAAAGAAAGAAAGAAAAATATCATATCAAAAATCATGTCTAATTATGAATCTGATAGTTCTACTGGATCCCAAGATGAGTCATGTATGTTGGCTTACAACCTTCAAGATCCAAAAGAAACCAAGTGGATACCTTCTGATAGTATGATTAACTATATCCATGGTTTTGAAGAACTAAGAACCAATCTCATAATGACGGTTCGAAACCAAGATTGGATGAAGGATATGATTGATGAAACAAAAGATGATCTTGCAGACATGAAGAAACAACTTGAAAATCTTGAAAAACAAGAGGTGGTTGCTGACAAGTCTCTCGAGACATGCTTTAATTATTGTATGAAATAGACATCAATGTTTTGATTCACTTCAATTAATGTAAAAGGTCTATTTTTGAATAAAACTATCATTATTAATAAATAAAATTATTATTTTATAATTTTTCTTGTGATAGTTACTGATTACATAGCCTGTGAATGAATGTTTATATTTTTCTATGTGTATTTGGTTTATGAGATGTCTGATTTCGGTTTTCATTAACCTTAATATGCAATCTCATATGATGTGACCCTTATGGTTTATTTGGTTTTTGATTTAGCGGGATTAAGTTCTAGCCCATGTTGGTAGGCTTTATCAAAGGATCATAAGGTGTTCTAATTGAAACTCATATGTAAAAAGTCACAATATGTTGAATCAATTTATGTTTACATGAGTTGTGTTTAGCATAACATATGTGTTTCGGGTTTTTAACTTTTGTTATTGGCACGCATTAGTTAAAACCGTTTCAATCTTTCTCTGGTAAAGGTTGCTTTTGTTGTTGTTCTTTTGTTCTTGCGAGAGGATGACAACACACTGGGGGAGAGTTCTTATTTGAACTTGTGCTTAATGCTATATCTTTCTGGGGGAGAAGAGGCTGCGGAATTTGAGGTAACGAATTTGTTAGTTAATCGTTTTCTTGTTTAAGAAAGCATGTTTATATTGCATATATTTTGCTTTTGCTTAACCAAATTTCAGTACAATTGATATATTCTATTATTATGTATGGATGTGTATGTGTGTATGTGATTCAATTGTTTCCGGTTAAGAAAAAATATGTCAATTTATTTGGCTTATTTTTTGGTATCTTCTTTATTGTTGGGTATCAAGTGTTTTTTCGTAACGAAATTCGGTGGAATTATGGTGCTATAATGTCTATGATTGTTTCAATTGCTTACGGTTAAGAAAATAATTGTGCAAGTCAATTTATTTTGGTTTGTATGTTTAGTTTATGGATTAACAAAATATGGGAACATTTGTTTAGTCCAAATTGATTCCGGATAAGAGAAATTAAGCTAAATATGATCTTCGTTAGACTTATTGATCGAATTTTGAATAGTGGTAAATAAGGTTGTCGTTCACTCGAACTTGATGAGATTGATTTTTAGATTTAAATTATAAAACTAGCAAATATCTACAAAATCATAAAAATGTTTCGAGAGGTATTAGGACTAGGATTCCACCAAATGTTCAAATTCATGCGATTCTCCTATTTATTCTAAACCATTATAGCTCATTCAATAAGAATTTTGACTCTATTTCTTTGCCTAAGGTAGATTCTTAAAATATTAATTGTAAATCTTAAGCATGGCATATCAAAAGAATTAATCATAAGCATAAACCATCAAACGAAATGACAATTAATTAAGAAAAATCTTTTTCTAATTTTAATTTAATGCAAATAGTCATATAAAGAATTAAATGAATTTACCACATGATGAATTTTTATTTCCTCCGTCGTCCCAGAGAAAGGTTTAGCTCCACATAGTGAAAAACACGCTCAAAATATATTTTTATAGCTCAAATGGTGTTTAGTAAGAAGAAAAAGGAGGAAAAAAATATAAACCAAAAGTTTGCAATGCTTAATGGTTGTTACATCTCACTGTTACAACTGTTGCGAAGAACTATTGTTATATGGTGTCGCAGAAGAGTTGTCGTTTATAAGATGAATATTGACAGTCAAGAACGACAGTTCTTATCGGTTTATTGTTCTTCAGCTTCTCCTTCTCTGCAGCAGCAGAGAAATATGCTCTGCATATTCTTATTCTTCTCTGTAGCCTCTCCCAACTCTCAATGCCCCTCCATGATACACCAAAAGCCTTTATATAGCTAACAGCACCAAGAAATCTAGCACAATCACTCCAAAAATTCTTCCATTACTCGGCAGTAAATGAAAATATTCTCGAGATATTTTTGTTCCTGATTTATCTTCTTACGTTGTTTTCTCGTGTCAAAACACTCCAAACACGTTCATTCATCATCCCAGAAGTGGTTAAACTAGAAGCAGGCAAATGCAAACCTCTTAATCACACACAGAAAACTCGGGTTACTCTTGTAACTCTGTTTTATCCAAAAGCAATGATTCGGCCCTTATTGATTGATTCTAACCCATATACCCGTCATGTTTTGTCGTAATAGGACCATACTAATCCAAATCATCGAAAGAAATCGATAAAATCTCTCTCAAATCATTCCATGTTTCAAATGAAAACCCGAGAGAAACCATCCTTCCCTATTTTGCTTAAACGTGATTATCCAGTCCAATTTAGTTGATTCCGACAACCATACCAGGATTGTTAATCCAATTCAAGTCATCCCTAACAGTTCCAGCCATTGAATCTCCTTAAAAAATGCCCAAACATCCAACCCTAATTCATCCTCGATCAAACATGCTTTCCCGCCAATTTTCATTTTCAAACGAAGAAGAAGGAGGTGAACCTTAACCAGCTGCTTGAGTGCAAATAGTAATTTGGGTACCCCTTAGTAATTGAGGTGCCCCTTAACCGACAACGAGAGTCCAAATAACATGTGTCCTCCGGGTGCAAATAACAACTTTTCAACTAATTTTTCCAAAAAATGTTTATTGCCCAAAAACACCTGCAAAGATGTTTATTAGTGATAAAATGAGTCCCAGCTAATGTATTTATGAGTGAAAATGTGTCTCACTTGCATGCTCATTAAATTCCCCCACACTTACATTTTGTTAGTCCTCGAGCAAAACAGAAAATTGACCCGCTACACAGATGGTCATATAATATGGGTAGTTGCTTGGTCTCAACTATACGAAGTTGGTGTATATTTTGTATAGCGGCTTAATTCTGAGAGTATTCGGTTCTGGACTAGGTCCCTAGGTTTTTCTGCATTTGAAGTTTTCCTCGTTAACAAAATCTTGCTGTGCTATTTACTTTATATTTCCGCATTATAATTGTTTTATTATAATGAAAGTAAATTGCAATTTACGTTAACTCTGTTATACTTGATAGTGATCCTATAGAGTTTGGTTAAGTCCGAACCTATTATCAAGTATCACACTTTATTTGTCGTATTGTCTCGTTCTCGTATCCATATACAATCACACAAAGTGTGAATACTAAAGTTGTTGTATTGTCTCGACTTTGTCCATAGACGATCGCACTTAGTAAGAAGGCTTATAGGTTGAAACAAAAAGATTGTGGTGTATTTGGATACCTAGTCTTATCAGCATTTGTAATAAATTAGCCTTGATCTAGTTGTATAAATAATCCCTGGTCCGGTATCAAGATTATTAAATATGAATAAATGTAGTTTGTATTCCGCAAGAGAATCAATAAACTATATTCAGTTAACAAACTCAACATTCCTAAAGTTATTTTGAGGGTGCATACGCATGCCAAATTCCAAGGCTTTCCCCAACAGAAACCCTGTTATTTTCCAATATACATGTCTTTTATGCCATATACATGGAATTATTCATATCAGGAATAAGATTGGATGCCATTTTTGAATCAATGAGTCGTTAAGAATATTATGTTTAATACATAGTCATATCAGTATCGTATCAAGTCGCAAACTCCCCCGACCGAGTTCCTTGAACATGTTGTAGTAGCACTATTGTATTCAAGATTTGTACTAAAAATGGCATTGTGTTTCCAAATCTAGGTCTGGCATGTTTCCTTGAACTCAAACCCTAGATTGTGGATATATGATGATCACATCATAATCATCGCAGCATATTGGCTAGGGATGTCCAAGCCCATGGCATGCACCGCATATCTCAAGAAGTATCTTAGCCAACTATGGCTAAGGTCATGGTATAGCCATTGTAGCTTACAACGCTCTGGCTAATAAAAATGGGCTAATAGCTCGGAATAAATCATCTCAAAACAATTGGCTAAGTCCAAAATACAATTTGGAAAAATATGGCATGTGGCATATCCGCTATTGCGCCACATCATAAGCCATGGCACCATCCCACGCGCTATTAACGACCATGACAGCTTTGGCCAAGGAAATAGAACATAGCCGCGTGTCATTACTGTCCTTGGCATCTTTGACCAAGGCCATGGCACCTAGTCGCACATCATTACCGACCTTGGAAGCTTAGAACAAGGCCATAACACCATTCTGCGCAACATTCACGGCCTTGATAGCTTTGACCAAGGCCATATCACCATCGCGTGCGCCATTCTCGGCCTTGGAAGCTTTGGACAAGGCCACCACACCATGTCGCGCGCCATTCTCGGCCAGTAAAGCTTTGTCCAAGGCAATGGCACTATGATGCACTCCATTCTCGGCCATGACAGCTTTGGCGAAGGCAATGACACCATACCTCGCGCCATTCTCGGCCATGACAGCTTTGGCCAAGGCAATGGCATGGTCCCGCACATAATTTTATCTACTATGTCATTCGCCATTTTATCTCAATAAAATAAGCCAATCAAGGGCCATGTGGTAATTTAGTACTCAATTATCTCACGAGTAGATCATGGCCTGGAATATTTTCTTCCATTTTAGTTATGGCATCGTGCCACTTTAAACCGCTAGCATACTGCGCTAGATTATAACGCATAAACTAGCCGCTAACATGCCAAGCTATTCTGGTATGCCACAACAAGGCACGATTGCGCCCTAATCCCACAGATAGCTTTGGCTAAGATGTTTTCACAACAACTCTAATTTAACACGCCTATAAGGCATATCAATGGCTACGATTTAACCTAAATAAGATGATATATATGATTCATCAAAAACACCTAAGAAACATCAAAATACGTCACATGGGGGATTCTTCATGGGGTACTGGTCTGGTGGTCTACGGAAACATGCGGTGTGGAAACACACCATGTGAAAATTTATAGTTGACACGGACACTGCAGTTAGGAAAGATAGTGGGTACAATGTAAAAGGGATTTCCAGAAACTTTCCTAAATTATCTCGCACTATCCCACCATCTCCATCTCTCCATAACTCACGACTCCCACACCTCAGGAGATCGGCATTGCGTATTCTAAAAATATTATAAATAGGCTACTTAGCCTATTCATAAAAACAGAACAAGCTTGCATACCTAAAAGCTCTGTATTCTTCCTAGTTTTCAATACCCAACACACACACAATTAAATACCATTGCCAATGCCAATTTCTTAAACTTTTTTGCTTCCCTCCCCTAAGATCAACTCATCTTCCTCTCCATTGTGACCGAAGAAGGACAAAATGGATGCTATCGTGGTTTAGGCTTGTCATGTTCGATTTTGATTTCCGAACTTAAAAGAAAGTACCACAACGGTGCTTTTTTTTTTACCTGAAAGTAATTTTTAGGTACTAACCGATGGTTCTTATAGATTTTGTGTAGATTTTAAGAAATTGAATTAGTTGACAATTAAAGATAAATTCCCTATCCACTCATTAAAGAACTGCTAGATGAACTCAATGGTTCTGTTATTTTCAAAAAGATGGATTTAAAGTCAGGATATAACCAAATAATAATTCTTATTGATAATATTTATAAGTCTGTGTTTAGAACCCATCATGGTCATTTTGAGTTTAGAGTCATGCCTTTTGGTCTTACCAATGCACCTGCTACTTGTCAATCTCTAATGAACAAGATTTTTTAACCTTTTCTTAGAAATATTATTATGGTTTTCTTTGATGAAATACTTGTCTATATCCCTTCTCTTGAAGATCATATTGTCCACCTTTCCCAGACTCTACAAATATTAAGAGAATATTCTTTATTTGTCAACAAGAAGAAATGTTATATTACTTAGCATCAACTAGAATATTTGGGACATATGATTACTTTTGAAGGTGTTGTTGCCGATCCTGACAAAATAGATGCTATGAAAAATTGGCCTCAACCCCCAAATCTGAAGCAATTGAGAGGATTTTTGGGTCTTAGTGGATATTACAAAAGATTCATTAAGGTATATGGTACAATTAGCAAGCCACTGCCAGACCTGCTTAAAAAGGATTCTTTTCAATGGAATTCAGCTGCTTTGCAAGCATTTATAGAACTCAAGAAAGTTATGACTAGTGCTCCAGTTTTGGCTTTACCAATTGATGCTTGTTCAAGGGGTGTATGATCTGTGTTGATGCATAATGACAGTCCAATTATTTTCTATAGTAAACCACTTAATCCTAAGGCATTAGCACTATCTACTTATCAGAAGGAACCACTGGTCATTATAATGGCAGTTCAAAAATGGAAAATACTATTCGTCTCATATTCAGTTCATCATTAATATTGATCACAAAGTATGAAAGTTTTTATGTAGCAAAAGATTACTTCGGTATTGCAACAGAAATAACTTATGAAGATTTTATGTTTGGTCTATGTCATCAGATACAAGAAATGTCTTGATAATAAGGTTGTTGATGCATTGTCCAGACTACCTCATTCTAATTATGAATGTCTTGCTCTCTCTTTGGTTCAACCTCAATGGACTCACGATATTCTTAGTAGTTATGTGGAGGACCCTACAACTCAACATCTCATTGCTCAGTTATTACTCACTCCTTCTCACAAGTCTTATTCTCTTCAAAATGGTATTCTTAGATACATGACAACAATTTACATTGGTTCTGGGAAAGACATTAGAACTTCTATCATGCACTCAATCCATGCTTCAACAGTTGGTGGCCATTCTGGTATTCTAGGGACTTATAATAAGGATAAAGCTTATTTACTTTCTTTCCTAAGATGAAACAAGATATCATGCATTTTGTGGTTGTCTGTGATGTGTGCCAATGCAACAAAACTGAACATATTTCTCCGGATGGTCTTCTCCAACCTCTTCATATTCCAGATACTGCATGGAAACACATATTCATGGATTTTATTGAAGTGTTACCACCCTTTAATAGAAAATCTATTATTTTGGTGGTTGTGGACATGCTGACCAAGTACATCCATTTTATTGATCCTGGCAATCCATTCTCAGCAATTTATGTAGCTAAGGAATTTTTATATCAAATATTCAAGTTACATGGCCTTCCATCCTCCATAGTCTCTGACGGAGATAAAATCTTTATCAGTACCTTATGGAAAGAATTGTTCAAGTTCTTGGGTACCACCTTGAAGCTCAGCACGGCTTACCATCTACAAACAAATGGATTAGTGCATGCCTGGAATAATACTTGAGGTGCATCACAGGTACAACACCTAAACTCTGGTCAAATTGGCTAGCTCTTGTTGAATAGTGGTCTTAAAATGACCCTATTCGAAGCTCTGTATGGGTCTAATCATCCCCACTTGATTTTTCCTATTCATCAACAACTTCTGTAGCAAGTGTTCAAGAATATCTTCAGCAGAGAGATCATATGCTCCACTTAGTTAAAGAAGACATAAACAAGGCTCAAGACAAGATGAAGTTTTTTGTTGATCAGTCAAGAAGTGACATAACTTTTGTTGTGAGAGGATTTGGTATTTTTGATTTTACAGCCATATAGACATTCCTTAGTGGTTTTGAGAAAAAACTTTAAACTTTCCTATGGTCCATTGGTAGTTCAACATGAACGATTTTTTAGGCACTATTCAAAAATAGAGGGGGACTACTCTTCAATTTTTGGGTGGATATTAGAAGTAATAATGAGTCACCCCTTATCTAAGTTTTTTATTAATACCAAACTTGCCCTTGGTAATTAAATTAGTTAGTGTAATAATTAATTAGTGTTAGTGTAATGACTAATTAGTGAGGTTAGATTAATTAGTTGGATGTTTTTAAAAGAATAATTTTTGAGAAGAAGGTTTTTTTTTTGTTTTTTTTTGTAAGATGGTTGGTTTCGAAATGAGGGTTTTGGGTACTTAGGTATACTTCAAATTTAGTTAATGTTGCTTGAATTGGGGAAAACTTTCGAAAAAATGAAAATTTTATAAACTGATTTCGACCATGGAAATAAAGTTCGGCTACGACAGCTGAAGAACAGGTAGCCGAACTCATCTGCAAGTGTAGTTCAGCTAATGGTTCTGAAGACACAGGTAGCCGAACTCAGCTTTAATGGAGTTTTGCTTTCAGAGAAAAGTTCGGCTAAGAAAAAAAAAATTGCGACGTACCCCAACTCAATATATAGGTTTTCGGAGAAAAGTTTGGTTATGAGAAAAAAAAATGCGACGTAACCGAACTAAAAGTTCAGTTGGGATTTTATTTTTTTTGCGAGGTAACCGAACTTTTCTCTGAAAGAAAAAACTCCATTAACGCTGAGTTCGGCTAGTTCGACAAACTGTTTCACATAATTCCTAGCCGAACTTCTCTCTGCAACTTCCATTTTCAACTCATTTTGATGATTACTACTCATTTTTTCAACCAAGTAATGGGTTTGTGGAATTCTTTTTTAATCGAGACGATGAAGCGGAAAGAAGAGAAGAAAATGAACCCTCTAATAGTAACGGATTTGTGAAAAATTAAAAGTAATGTATTTGTTATAATTTTGATTTTGATTTTGTTATGTTAATGATTAAGATTAGGTGTGTGTATATTTATTAGATTAGTTTTAATTTTAGTTAGGTTAAGGATAGGTTAGTCATTTCCACACTTTAGGACACCCCTTATAAGTATATGGTAGACATTCCTATCACAAACTAGTCTCCTTCCATTTCTGAATAGTCCCCAAAAAATGGTTTTTCAACAGAGGGTGGGAGCTGTTGCTTATAAACTGAAACTACCCGTGGGCTTCAGAATACATCATGTCTTCCACGCCTCCAAGCTAAAAATGAAGATTGGACTACAGGCCATTCGTTCTCCTGTTTTACTCTTGGTGGATACTAATGGTACCTTTGCAGTTGTTCATGTTGCTGTTTTGGATACTAGAGTTACATTGCGTGCAGGTACATCTGTCCCTCAGATTGTCATTGAGTGGTCCAACTCTCCACCTAAAGATGCTACTTGGGAGGATAAATCTCACATTCAAGCTCAGTTTCCTGACTTCATCCTTAAGGACAAGGATGGTTAAAAGGGGGAGGGTATTGACATGTACCTATGTGGGTCGACTGGTCCATTGTTTTACTTATTGTTGGTGTCTTTAATCTTAATTAGTGAAGTCTTTTTTAGTAAACTCCCAGATTAGGATAATCTGTATCCAGCGGCTGAGATTAACAGTGGGAGTTGGTGAGAGTTTGTGAGATGTATTTATTGCAAATCATTGTAATAAACTCAGGAAAGAAAGAAAATATCAATTTATCAGGCTCATTCCAGGAACCGTAGCTTACTGCTATGTGTTGTTCCATCAAATCCTGTTGATTCACAACAAGGTTCTCCCATGCATATCACCTCACTCTTCTGTTGCTCCATATTGGCTTGTTTGCTTGCGCTGAAAGTGGGAACAAGATTGCTGAGATGAACTTACTCTGCATATTGTTGGTGGTGTCCTGATCATGAATTTTTTTTTTTCTTCATTTGGTTCACTCGTGTAACCTGCTGCCCTTCCTGTTCTTCCTGTGACAAATGTTCGAGGTACTGAATCATCAGTTTGCATTTCGAGACCCTGATATGAGCGTGAACTGAAGAACTCTGCTCCAGATTTAGCTGCTCCTTTGATTATGGACTTGGGGTACTTGTCATGCAGTTGTAATGCCTTGTGGGTTGCCACAGCTAGATCTGTTATTGCTCTTTCCTTATCTTCATCGTCGTTTACTGACTCTGCTCATTATTCAAATGTTAGTAAACTATAACAGAGATTTAGGTGCTAAGCATTTAGACAAAACATGAACACAAAATTCAGTGCAAATGTAAGAGTTTGCAGGACTCATTTGAAGGGAATTAAAAGAAGATACTAATGAAATATACTAAATAAATACGGGCACTAGTTGATTAGAGCCTACAATGCCAATGATGGATACGTGTCCACAGACGGAAATTAGATAGCCGATTCTGATATCGCCCATCATCACAACTTGATGGTGTAGATCTTAGGTTTCAGTTGCAGGTCAAATATCATACTTAAACACAGGAAACATGGTGTGTGCATACACAGACACAGAGAAACACACACACACACACGCAACACACATATATATATAGGGAGAGAGGAAAATTAGAGAGACCTTGCTGATTGAAATCTTCTACATAACAACCCTTCATGAAGGAAAAACGAGCTTCTTCGGGCCCTCCATCAACACTAAACTGAGCAGACGTCATCAAATCCTGGAAGCCTATCACATATTCCCCAGTCCAGTGACTCCCTCTGCAGAGTCACTAGTAAGAATGAGCAAATTCAATATCAAAGAAACTAAATGTCAACTATTTTATTAACATAATTCTGAACATGATAGGCGGATTTCACAACCAGATTGAACTCCAAGATGTTGCAAATACCTATGGATTCCAAAAATAAATGAAAGGAACAGACAATGTAACTCTGCATAACGAAGTATGCAAACAGCTAAATAACTCGGAATGTCTAGTAAAGAATAGATAAAGACATAAAGTCGATTGTAAGCTTACCTGTTGAAAGCAAGAACGGCTTCATAGGGTGTAATCACTGGAGATAAGAAATCTTTGCTATCCAAAAGTGCAGTTTGGGCACAAGAGACATAAATAAAAACATCACACTGCCCACAACGAAGCAAATTTTGTAAGATAATATATCCGTAGTCATCCCAAGCAGTTGAAGTGTTGAACATAGCAACGATTTGGATGTCTGGGTAAAATTATTTACCTCTGGGAAGTTAGCTAGTTTTGCAGGATTTGGCTTTCCCATAAGAAGAGTATACGCCTTTTTCCCTGCTCTGGCAATGAGAGCTTTCATTTGATTAATCATATTAAGATAACCAGCTGCATTCACATTTTCCAAATAGAAAACTCAGTATGGTCCCGTAATTAATAATCGTGTTGTGACACAACACCGAATCTTGAACTACTAAGTTCTATAAAAATCTGAAGAAACTGAGATTAAATTTAGCTAAACAACTAGGGTTTCCAGTCCAAATGAAGTAACAGTTTAGTAATCTGCACAAATATATTTACAAGTATAGTGTGATAATAACTCTATTATGGAACATACCTACACCAAGAGTACCGACCAAAATCCCGATAATGTTAGCATCCTTTGCTTTCTCGACAATATAACACCTACACAAACACATGTCCATATTAGATATAACTTCTAGCAACATATGTACACCTACCATCTGAAAGACAAGATGGGGACCATTTAGTAGTAATACCTACGCTGAAGAATCTTTTTCGTTTGAGACACGTCTTTCATTATACAATTTTCCACAGGATCATATCTGACTGAAACCATTGTCAACAAAATTCAAACTCCCAGACATCAATTAAATGGCGGATTCAAAAGCCATTTAAGAATGAGAAGATCTCAAGCTAAAACCTAAAACATGAAAAAACATACCTATATCACTGCTATTGTAGGTGAGCACAAGATTTGAAAAGGCAGGATTCTCTAAGCCTATCCAAAAGAGCATGTAGTCCTCCATCTTGTGGCCTTGGGGCAAATTCCAAGTCAAGCCTCCAATGGAATGTTTAAAACCAACTAATGTAGAATCTGTTCCTTTGCAATCATCGTGACTTCCATTTGCAGTACAGCCATTTGAAGATTCAAGCTTCACACTAGGTGTTTTACTTTGTAATGGATTAATAACCGAACTAGTAACATCTGCAAAATGAAGGCGCGAACTGCCTTCAGCTCCATAATGTGATGATGATTCTGTTCTCAATGTTTCTGATGCATGTGCATATTCAAGTCCATAAAGAACCTACATATCGGAAAAACACATAATTCAGACAACAAATTAGCAAAACCATTGAACTTTTCCCAGCACTAGCTGGCAATCACGAATTCAACGCGAACAAAAACAATAGGAAAATAAAATAAAATCGGGAGACCAAATTTAGCAAATGAGATCTAATACATACCAGAACAGGTTTGCCACTTGTCAATAAGCAATCTGATAAAGATTTAGCGCAATCAGAGATATCGATAGACGCTTTTCCAAAAACACAAAATGCCGGTAAAGTAGTAGTTCTACACACAAGTAAGAAAAACATGCTAAAAACCTTAAAACCCCAAATTGAACTCAATCAAGAAATTCAATGAAGATTCAATTTTTAGATCAAAAAAATAAAAAATATATATGGAGAAATACTGACGGGCTGAAGCAAGTATGACCATAATGAACAACACAATCAGCATCAACATGTGAAGCACCAACTTCATCAACACAACAACTCCCATATGTAGTATCTGCCAATACACACAGCCCAATTTCTATTCTATCATCTGATGATTCGTTTCTATTAGTTAGTAAATTAAGCTCCTTTCTAAGTTCACCCACAACTTTAATCGAATCCTTCAATAAATTATCTGGAAACTACATGTATACAGAAACATAAATCAAACTTAAAATTGGGGGCAAAACAAAGTTTGGGTTTTTCTAGGGATGAAGATGATAAATAATTTACCTGTAAAGCAACTCTGGAGAAATTTCCAGTGTGTATGAAATTTGCGGTTTGGGTGATATCGTAATTTGATGTGAAATCCATAGGAGGCTTAGGAGCGAAAGGAGAAGGGGGACGAATGAAGAGACTGAATTTGATTTTTTTATTTTATTTTGCCAAGTCTGGCCAAGCACTATGTTAAGGGATATCCCTTAACTTAGTCACTATGAGAAAAGGTATCCCTTAGCTAAACAACATGTTTCCGTGCATCCGATTTTGCTCTGCAAATCGGCCTCCAACTCTCCCCTTTTGGTTTTGATCATGTTTAATGTTTACAGAATTGCCTCAGCTGCTTGTCATTCACCTTGCTTTTCTCATTGTTAGCTATCTAATCTACAGCTTTTTGTGTTATCTAATCAAGCGCACAATCAAAGAAGAACAACAAAATCACTCCAATTCTATCGAAACCAAATATAATTTCGAACCAAGCATCACTGATAGCAATAACCAAAAGTTCAACAACAACATTAACGGTAGAATTCAAAGTACAAACATCTGCAGACATAATAACACTTGTTTCAACATCATTACAAACCAAAAAAACCAGTACCCAACACCAACTATATTTACCTGCAATTCAACTACACAAACACCTTTGAAATTGCAAAACAACAACCATTCAACACATACTCCGCTATCACTACCAATTCCAACCATCTTCCACATCTACTGCATGAACAAGAACTTAACCACCATAATAAGATTTTCAGTCAACAAAAAAGAAAAACAAAGAGCAAGAAACTTTCCATCGCTTTCAATCACAGATTCAAGAGGTTGGGTAGACAAGGAAATCATCAGAAGAGCCTTTTCACAAAAAATTTGTTAACCATTTTCAAACTTTTTAAACTTCCAAAAGATTTGGCTTCTCCTGGAAACTTTGTGGAGTTAACCACACGTCTTGCTACCCCTACCTCTTCACCGCTCACTATCCTCGCTGCCAGAAGGATCTAGAGATATCCCACTGGAGTCTGATTCCTCATCTGAAAAAGGAAGCCTGGCACTCACACTTAGTGGAATCTGTTCTCCCTCATTCATGGTTCGAGAGTACTTCTTGGGGCTGGCAATTTCCTGTTCAAATCGAGTCCTTAGATGCTCCTCATCATACTCAATATGCTCAACAACCCTCTCCTCACTGCTATCTCCATAATCAGAATCCAGGTCGCTGGTCTCCATTTCTCCTCCAGCCTCTTCATCAGCATCAAATCCACCAGTTGAATCTGTTTCTTCATCATCCTCGCTTCCATATCGAGGTCCCTTGGCCTTCCGTTCATCCTCTTCATCCTGTTTTGCTTCCCACTCACTATTTTTTCTCTCTCGTCTCTTCAAGTATTGAGGCACTCACTCAGCATACATTCTCTCATTTCGTTGTGCATCTCTTTGCCTTTGATCTTCCTCTTCCTTCTGTTGTTGTGAAACTGCTTCCCGACGATCCAACTCTGCTTGAATATCAATCCCTAACTGCTGCAAATCTTCAGTTCTTAAATTACTTTAAAGCGCTTTTATCTGATCATAGAGATCGGACCTTGATGAGATTAAGGGAACTGTACTTCTGGAGTTTTCCATCTCTTAATTTTTCCTTAACCTTTCCTCTTCCAGTAAAATTACAAATGAATTTCTTAATCACTATCAAAATCCACCTTTTAAAGGCATAACTCCTACCATTAACTGCCATTTATGGCATTTGGTTAACCGTCAACTCGCTTCGTTCTCTACGCCCATGCAAAACAATGCGTATCTCCTTCTCCCTAATAACCATCATTACCATATCGAACCCTATCGTCAACACCTAATCCTCTTTACTATCTCAATACCTAACATAACCACTTTTAAGTATTGCCTTGGTAAGTCCTCTAATTTTGAGATTCTCATTTGGGGTCTAATTAAAACTATCTTATTTTTAATGCAGACTAGTTGGAGGCACCATCAGATGAGGGGCAGCAGTGCGGCTTTGAGAACCTCAGGCAGAAGATTTGCTAATATCACCAACGTAAACCATACTCATTCCCACACCCTTCAATCCAAACCTTCCCCTGAAATTTCTATCATTATAACCGTTGTCTTTTTCCCCCACCCAAATACTGCCAAAACTGATAAATGTCTTGCATACTCTTTTATATTTTACAACTCCACATATCGTTGCATCATAAAATTGGTCGAGCCATTATTGGATTTGTCCACAAGTGGTCCTGTATTTTTATCTCTCACGTGAATCACTTGGTTCAGAACCCGCCTTTCTCCCCCAGATATGAGAACGACATTCTTTGTCCCAATAGCCTTCTCTAGAACAATATTTGTAGTCGTGCTACAACTACCTTACACCAATCTTTTCCTGAATTTCCCCCAAATCTTAGTCAACAAGAGTCGCATTCCTTTTTTAAGGTTGGTAACTATAATCAAACAAAAACTTCTTACGACTTCTCTCATTACTCTATATGGGGTCAATATCAGATCAGTGAGTACCGAGGAATCATCTCCCTAAAATTGTATTTTATCCTTCCCATCCAGAAAATCAATTTCTACCAACATATAATCTTTCTTATCCATCTCTCCTTTATGATGGATACACCCTAAACATCTAAGCAAGATCAAGCTTTGAATCAAACTATCCAAAACCTTTCTATACAAATGTCTGAGAAGCTTACTTTACCATCTTCTCTTGCTAATCCCGTCTTCATAGATAAAAAAAGTCATTCTTGCTGAAGTTGATTCTAACTGGAAATGGTGCATTTTGGGATATATCTGTTGTGAAACATTGATTCCTACTGCCTCCATCAGATACTACATCTGTCAAAACTGGCCTTTAGCACAGCATCCTACAGTCTCTACCTGGAATAGTCAAAGAAACAAAGTTCTTATTCGATTCCTATCTGAAGAAGATTTCAATAGAATTAAATCTCAAAAACCTTGGTTTGTTTGCGGCTATATTGGCTATGTTGAAAGTTGTTCCTAATGAAGGTTGGCCAATCAATCATCAACTTTCCTTTGATGAAGAAATTATGTGGTTCATCTTATGCAACATTCCAAATGAATGCACTGATTTCGATGATGTCAAGAAACTCACTATGAAGATGGCAGAATTGGTGGAAGCTCAAAATCCCTTTGGGAAGCATCCTCTCATGAAGAATGTGAAGGTCTGTATCAAGATTTTTGTCCAAAAAGCTCTTCCAACTGGCATCCCACTCTT
This sequence comes from Papaver bracteatum, assembly GCA_023529315.1. Classification (NCBI taxonomy): domain Eukaryota; kingdom Viridiplantae; phylum Streptophyta; class Magnoliopsida; order Ranunculales; family Papaveraceae; genus Papaver; species Papaver bracteatum. The sequence continues at coordinate 3,819,439 of JAJJWX010002605.1, read as the reverse complement.
CACAAGTGGAAGAAGAGACCCATTCTTAATTGAATGTAGACATATCAGAGTCCCAAGGTATTTCTGCACCTCTTGCCAAGTTCTTGATCATAAGGACCAAAACTGCCCAGCTTGGGAGCAGAAACAAAAGAAAATCAAAGAGCTTAATGCTTCCTGCAGTAACTATACTCTACCACCAGTTTCCAAGCTAATGTTGCCATCAAGTAATACACAAGAGGATTCTATTCCTGTTGAGAATGCAGATATTTCTATTCTGCCTTCAGCTATCATCCCAGATACCCAGATTCTGCCCTCAGACTCTGAAGCAAACGTCAAGGGTAAAACTGAGGATGTTGATCAACAAATGGGTAATTCCATCCAAAAAAGTCTCTCTAATGCTTTCCAAATGGGCCCATTCATTAATAGATCATCAGCCCTGAAAATCTTTGATGTTGGACCAGTTCAGAAACATACCACTCTAGTAGAAAATGTTTGCCATTGGTTTTCAAACAAACTACTACTCAAAATGTCTCTGTAGATGCTTCTTTTGCTGGTACTGAGCTGAACCCAAATGGCCCGATTCGAACTACCAACTCGTCAAGGCGTTTTAAAACGACTGCTTTTCCAAATCCCAGCTCAATTGTCACTAGAGGAGCTGCAAATACTACTGATCATGAAGCTTTGGCTAATCTTAAAAGGAAAATCAATCCCAGAGCTGAGTTGCGTAAACGAACTTGAGCTAATTCAAGCTCCATTAACCCTGTTACTACCCCTGAAGAAAATCCTCAATCTGAACCCAATTATGCTCAACTTTGTCCCCCTATCACCAATTTGGGAGATCTTCCAAACATAGATCTTTCTACTTGCTCCTTCAATACCCAACCTCTCTTCAATTCCTTTGGTAATTACAACGTTCCTGCCTATGGTTCCCCAAGCAACACTGATGTCTACAATAATTCTCACCTCAATGATGCTACTTATAGTCTGGATTCCTCCCAAATGGCCTCTCAAAGTGGTGGAGATACTAATGCTTCTATCAATGGTGGAACTGATCATACCACCCAGGTAAACCTTCCTCAAACATCTCCTATTACTGAGTGTGAACATATCTGTATAAATCCTTTCCCTGTTAACAATGTCGGTTGTATTGATTGGAATCTTAGGGGGATTTGAAAAAAATCTTCTAATAAGGAACTTAGTTTATTGTGCAAAAATATCAATCCTGACATTATCTTCTTATCTGAGACGAAAATGAATAAAGATATGGCAGCTAGAAAATTAGAAATATGGGGTATCCTTGCACTTTCAATGTGCCAAGTATTGGTAGGAGTGGAGGTCTTGATCTTGCTTGGAAAAAAGAAATTCACCTTAATGTCATATCTTCTAGTCAAAGGGGCATCTATGTTACATCTACTGACATCATCCATTCTAAAAATTGTCACATTCATTTTATATATGGTGAACCTAATAGTAATCTTAGGAAAACTTTTTGGGAAGAACAATGCCAACTAGTCACAGCTCCCCTAGATGAACTTGTTTTTGTCATTGGAGATTTTAATGCTCTCTTAAGTAATGAGGATAAAAATGGTGGCCCAGAAGTTGATGACCCTGATTTTGAAAATCTTAGAAAATTTTGTTATGTGTTTAACTTGCATGATCCTGGATTTTCTGGTCCCAGGTTTACTTGGTCTAATATGCAGCAAGGTCCTGATTTAATCCTTGAAAGATTAGATAGATGTCTTATTAACCAAACTGCTAAAGATCTTTGTCCTAAACTTTGTATCAATAATCTCCCTAGGGATTCTTATGATCATTGTCCCTTGAATATTGGTTTCAAGTATGAGGATGTTTGTATGCCTAGACCTTTTCATTTCATGGCTATGTGGGTTGAGGATCCTACCTGTAGACATATTATAGGCAACTCTTGGTCTGTCAATGTGGTAGGATCTCCTACCTACAAACTTAAAGCTAAACTTTTAAACACTAAGAAAGGTCTAAGAGATTGGAACAAATCCTCTTTTGGAAATATTCAAACTAATATCTCCAATGTGAGGAAGGAGTTAGCTGATCTTTAGATCAATAACCCTACTGATACCAACAACACTTACAGACTCAAAGCCAGATTGGAATACCTATACAATCTGGAGGAGTTATATTGGAAGGACAAATCTAGAGTAGTATGGCTCTTGGAAGGTGACAAAAACTCACCATATTTTCATAGAGTAACTCTCTTTAGAAGAAAAAGAAATGCCATTAGTTGGATTAAGAATTCCCAAAATGATATCCTAACTGATAGAGATAGTATTGGAAATTCTTTCATTGATTATTTCAAAATCTTTACTCTTCCCAACCAAAATCTTTCCAAGATGATATCATGTCTGATTACCCCATTAAGTTCTCTGAAGAGGATAATGTATCCTTAAATTTGCCTCTTAGATCAGATTAAATCAAGAATGTTGTTTTCCAAATGGGGGGGAAAAGGCTCCTGGACCAGATGGTTTCACAGGCCTCTTATACCAAAAGCATTGGGATATTGTGGGGGATGATGTTGTTGATATGACTCAAACTTGCTTTAGAACTAGTAACATTGCTAAAGTTTTTAATCATACCAACATTTCCCTCATACCTAAAGTCCCTTTAGCTCAGTTGGTTACCCAATATAGACCAATTGGTCTCTGCAATTTTATTTACAAAATCTTGTCTAAAACCTTGACTAATAGGCTTAAGCCTTTCATGGATAAAATTATTTCGCAAAACCAAAGTGCTTTTATACCAAAAAGGAGTATTTTTGATAATATCTTACTAGCTAATGAGGTTATTTATGTTGTTAACCACAATGATAAAACTGAAGGCATTGCTACCATCAAGCTTGACATGTCTAAAGCCTATGATAAGCTAGAGTGGGATTTTCTGGAGAAAGTCTTAACTAAGATGGGTATGTCAGAACATTGGGTTAAATTAATAAATCAATGTGTATCTACTATCTCCTACTCTGTCCTCCTGAATAGTAGTATTACTGGTTTTTTTAAGCCTGAAAGAGGCCTGAGACAGGGAGACCCTCTATCACCTTATCTCTACATCTTTTTCTCTGAAGCTCTATCTTCCTACATATATACCCTTTAGAGTAAAGGTGTGTTAGAATGCATTAAGATTTGCAAAAATGCTCCAGAAATGACACATCTATTATTTGCTGATGATTCTTTGTTATTTTCTAAAGCTACTGAAAAAAAAAATTAATGTTATTAAGGACTATCTTCAGAAATATTGTCTAGCTTCTGGGCAAGAAATAAATTTTGAAAAATCAGGTACTTTGTTTAGTAGGAAAATTCCTGAACATAGAAAAGCCATTCTGGCTAATATTCTAGATATTCAGAGCAGAGATCTGGGAGAAAAATACCTTGGAACTCCACCTGTTTTCCAAGCTTCCAAAATTCAAACCCACATGGGAATTCTCCAAGCTGTGGATTCCAGAATTTCTATCTGGGTCCACAAGCTCTTATCTCAGGATGCCAGGACTACCCTGATCAAGCATATTGGTCAAGCCATTCCCTTATTCCATATGGGAGCTTTCCTTATCCCCAAACATCTGTTCAGGAAAATGGATTCTCACCTCTGCAAATTCTGGTGGGTTGAGACCCTGGATCCTAAAGATAGGAAACTTCACCTCCTTGGCTGGGATATCTTATGTTCCCCTAAAAGTGAAGGTGGTTTGGGATTTAGGAAAGCTGAGTTGAACAATCTTGCTATGCTTGCCAGGAATGCCTGGAGAATTTTGGAACATCCAAATTGTCTTTTGGCTACTATTTTGAAATCTAAATACTTTCCCAATACTGATTTTTTAAATGCTAAATGTTCTTCTAATTGCTCTTGGACCTGGAAATGCCTCCATGCCATAAAAGAACTCATAAAACCTTTCATTTCCTGGATTGTTGGGGATGGTCAATTTATTGACCCTTGGTGTGACAAGTGGATCCCCAGCCTGGGATATGCCACACCCAACCCTCTTGTTCCCCTTGATCCAGGTATCAAGGTTGCTTACTTTATTAATCCCATTTCTAGGTCTTGGGATGTCTCAAGACTTATCACCCATTTTGATGATGCTTCTGTCCATAAGATCATCACCATTCCCTTAAGCCAGCTTTGCACTCCTAATAGGAGGGCTTGGGAACTTTCTAAAACTGGAAAATTTGCTTCAAAGTCTGCCTACTTGGGGCTTAGAGGCCTTCCCCTTGTAAAAATATATGGAAGTGTATTTGGAAAGTTAAAGTACCTTACAGAATTCAAGTTTTTCTTTGGAGAGCTGCTAGAAATTCTTTACCTAGCAGGGTTGTCCTCCAAACTAGAATTCCCATGAACTGTGTTGATTGTACTAGATGCTCTGATCCTCTTGAAACTATTATGCATGCTCTAGTTAATTGTTCTTTTGCTAGCAGGGTTTGGTTTCTCTCTGACTTCAACGTCAATACCCATTTTTTTCATAATAAATCTTTCACATATTGGCTTATTTTTTGGCTTGTTGATCCTCTCTCTAAACTGTCTGATGAAAACCAATATCTCTTTGTGGCTATTCTTTGGTCCCTATGGACTAGTAGAAACAACCTTGTTTTTCAAAACACTAAAGAAAACTTTTCTACTGTCATCTCTAGATCTAAAGCCATGCTTCTTACCAGGAAGTCTAATCATTCTAGTTTGCATATTGTCTCTAGTCCATCTGTCAGTATTTGTGATCATTGGATGCCCCCTTCCTTTGGATGGATTAAATGTAACACTGATGGTGCTTTTGATATCCTAACTGGAGCAAATGGTGCAGGATATGTGATGCGTGACTTTTCTAAGAAAGCCACCTTTTGTGCCTCTCTGGTTTTTGATGTTACCTCTGATGAAGAAGCTGAAGCTAGAGCCATATGGGCAGTTCTGAAGAAATCTATGGAACAAAAGATATCCAACATCATTGTTGAAAGTGATGTTAAAGCTCTCATTGACAAATTTTCAGCTGGAAATTTTGAGGGAGATGCTAGGACGGATGCCATCTTCAAAGATATCTTTTTTTTCTTCCAAACTTCTTGCTTGTATTTTCAATTTCCAACCTAGGACTTGTAATTATGTTGCTCATGAGCTTGCTCTTTGGGCAAAGCAAAACAATCACTATATGTACTAGTCTACACCCCCTGTTTGGATTCTCCAAACAGTTGAGGAGGACCATTAGCTCTTTTGAGGGCCTTTGCTTATTAAAAAAAAAAACATGTTTCCGTGCAAATAGTGTGATACGGATATTGAGTATCCGTTTTGTTAAAAAAAATAAAAACAGTGAAAAATAGAAGTATAAGCGTAAAATAGTGAAAACCAGAACGAATACTGGGTATCCATTGAATATTATACGGATAATCAATGTCCGTAAAGTAGAAAATCCCACGAAGACCGAGTATCCGTGTGATTTATCTTAGCTACAAAGTGGATCATATGTGATCAACTTTAAAGTGTAGCTAAGAAATATCGTTACTATAAAGCAATATGGAAGCCCATATTAGTTCGTTTTCGTTATAATTAAGCTATAGCGAAGCGAAATCGCTTACCATAGTGCTCGGCCTTACTGAATTTGAAACTAAAGGAGAGTTGTTGTTTTTTTACTAGCGAAATCACATGCGCAATGCGCCTGTCTGTGGACATGGGATCAAAAATTCATAAAAATAAATGCAACTTCGCGTTATATAGGGCTTCACCTATTCGTCACCCCCATTTATCATATTTTCCGTTCTTATTAGAATTTCTAAAATAATCCTACTTTTTCAATTTTATTTTTTTCCTATTTACCATCTTCAAAAATTGAATTAAAAATTTAATTATAACTTTCACCACTCTAATTTGTCTTCTACTCCATTAATCTTTGTTTTCACTATAAGAACTCATTAAAAAAGTATTAACCTTACGTTACAAATCTATTCAATTAGTATATTATTATGCTCAAATTTATTATTTCATTAACTCTTATCATTTAATTCATTGGAAATCAATAATTTAATCGGTAAATTGAAAAGACGAGGGTACCCCCATAATCTTTTTGTTTCAACTTATAAGTCCTCTACCAAAAGTGATCGACTATGGACAGCGATGATACAATACAACTAATCGGTTCACACTTTGTGTGATTGTCTATGTGTACTTACCTAGAATCGGTGAGACGCTAAAGTGGGATTCTAAGGTTTCTGAAACTGAGTTACGGGAGGTTGAGCACGAACAGTCTTTGCCTAAACCACGCACAGCGGCCGTTCAAAGGAGGCTTCAATCACATGAGAGGTTTAGGGCTGGTCTTAGGGAGGGGAGCAGACGGATAGAGAGATCAGAGAATTCTAGGGTTTGAAAAAGAATTGCTTTGAGAGGTTATGAGAAAGATCGTAATAGTTTGGAGAAATAGAGGACCTATTTATAGCTGAATTCTCTAATCTCAACTCGGTGAAGATAAGGATTGCTTTCCGTGCCGTGCGGAGAAATTCTCACGTCACTTCAGGAATAAATAGAGATAAACTAGGTTGAGTTTATCTCATTATTCCACCGCCTTTACTATCTTCTGCGGTGAGAAATCAACCTGGTATTTCTTACACATGCCGTAGACCGCCAGACCAAAACCATAATTGGTATCCCCCTATTTGTGTGAAGTTGAGTCAGCCTTTGTGATGATGTGTTTAGATAGAGAAATATTCTCATTAGCCGAGTTGGCCAAGATAGAGAGATATTATCTCATTTGTGAGAATGACTAGGATGAGTCACGTGAAAAGGAATGGAATGCCTCAGGAATCGTGTGTAGAGTGTGAGAGGAGCTGAGGTTGAGCTCCCTCTCTCCATGGCCGATCATTAGGGTTGTACATGGTTTGGTTCGGTATGGTTATCGGCGATCACATATGTCATGTAGAGACCATATTATTGCTTTCGGGTCCCTTTGTTGAGCATGCGGATCTCAAGAGAGCTTATCCACGTTTTTGGATAGACACGTATAGTGCATGCTCAATTTACTAGTCGTGAGTGTGTTTGAGAGTCTGAGAAATAGTATTGAGCCCTAGGTAAGGCGTGTGCCTATTATGGGGAATATTCGGCCATGTATGAGATTTCCCGAGAGATTTGAATCTCACTAAGATTTTGCGGAGAGATGTAAATCTTTCCTGGATTGTGAAAAGAGATGTGAATCTCTTTGAGATTTTGTGAAGAGATGTGAATCTCTTCGGAATTTTGAGAAGAGATGTGAATCTCTCTGAGATTTTGTGAAGAGATGTGAATCACTCCGAGATTTTGCGTAGAGATGTGAATCTCTCTGGGTTTTTGCAAAGAGATGTGAATCTCTCCGGGATTTTGCGGAGAGACGTGAATCTCTATGATATTTTGAAGAGAGATTTGAATCTCTCCTAGATTTTGTAGAGAGATGTAAATCTCTCCGAGATTTTATAAACGGATCAGAATCTCTACGAAGATTTTCTTAACAGGTCCAAATCTCTCTATGGTCAGCTGAGACTCGTCCTGAAGAGTGAGAAAAGGCTTTGTACGCCCGATTAATGTCACCGCGCGACTTTGGCTCACTTTTCTTTGACCAGCGTATCTTCGTAGGCAAAGATGTGCTATAAATCAATTGTGTCCATATTTATGGGGCTGACAAGATCAGTGTATCTCGAAAGTATGTTCTAGGAGTCTGTCAAAATGTCCAGGAGGCAGAATAACCAGTGTATCTCGCAGGGATGTACTAGGAATTATTCGAAAGCCTCAGTAAGTCGAGTCAGAGCCTAGAATAGACATGACCAGTGTATCTCACGATGATGTACTAGGAATCAGTCCTTGATCTCAAATAGGGTGAGTCGTGCTTACAGGAGACATGTATGTCTCCGCTCTGGGTCATAAGTCCACCAGGGACGTTTTTACGCATCTACAGAGCCTACATAACCAGCAGTATCTCATCGAGGATTTATACTTTGAATCATGCCATCACAATCAATTGCGTCTCGCGAAGACTTGCTATAATTGTGGAAGTTCTGGTTCATAAGTCTATTGGGGATGTTTTACGCTCTTCAGAACCTACATGGACAACAATATCTCATCGAGGATGTACGCTAGGAATCACAGCATCACGACCAGCAGTGTCTCGCGGGGACGTATACTAAAAATCGTGGCTATGAGTGTCTTGAGGACCAAGGTCTTAATCTCTCCTGTAAGAGTTGAATTCTGCAAATTGTCTTGAAATGACATTCTGCCCCTTATCCAAATTTCACCATCTACACTATGGGTTCGAGATCGAGACAATACGACTATCAAAGTGTGATACTTGATAATAGGTTCGTACTTGACCAAACTCAATAGGATCACTATCAAAGTGTTTTCCTAATTCCAATAAATGCTTGTCTGATATTTCCAAAATCTCTCAATAGAAAATCTCCAATTAGTAAATGCACATTACTAATTTTTATTCTCTAGAGATATGCATTTAATTGCTGGTACTTAAAGCATATAAAACCAAAAACCTTAATTAAAAGATTCTTAATTTATCTCGGCACAGGATCTCCTTGAGTACTGGGGAATATCTCTGAACAATAAATGATAAGAGTTATTGTACATGTTTAAAGTATGTTAACATCTCTTCACTATAAATCCTTATTCATATTGACATGGATTTACATTCTTGGAATCGGTTATACCACACTTCCAAACAAGTTTAGAATTGGTTGACATGTATTCCAAGATAATTATGCGATTGATCAAATACCAAATCACATACATGGGTTTAATTTTTTTCTACTAATCACTAGGATCAATTATACCTCAATATGGAAATACTTGTGATCGGTCACACAAGTTACCAGGACCGGTTACATCAGTTACCAGGATTGGTTACCATATTCCCATGGTATTTCTTGTAATCGGTCAGACCAGTTACCATGACCGGTTACAACAGTTACCAAGACCAGTTACCAATTACAATGATCGATTACACAATACTTTGTGATCAGTCACACCAATTACTAGGATCGGTTACACCAATTACTTGGATCGGTCACACCAATTATAAATATCGATCATACCATCTCATGGTGATTACTTAGGATCGGTTACACCAATTAATAAAATTAGTTATACCAAATCATAAGTCAGGCATTGTGATTAGTTATACCAAGATACATAACCAAGGTTAAGATCAGTTCTACCATCTCACACATATTGGTCATCCAAATATTTGCAATGAATAGCCGAACCAATAAGCCTAATGATTTCCCTTTCTATTCACAAAACAAGTTCATGAATGTAATTCCTTTAAAAAAATATAAAATATTGTTTCCTAGTTAGAAATATTCATCATAACCCATTCACATAATCGCAACAGTATATACAAGATTATGTCGATGTCATATCTACGAAGTTCAAAAGATAAGCATCATACTTCGTAGTCTAATTCCCTAATACTATGATCATACAAATATGACCATGTCAAATCACCAGAGTATCATACAATATGTACAGTATATACATCTTCATAGTTATGTTTTCAATATAGCAGGACTTGAAATATACGTTAGGAATGAAACAGTTCAAGTCAATATTACTAACCTCAAGGGGAAGGATAATGCCGTCGTTGTAGTTCGCTACTTCTTCACATTCTTCAAGTCTTCGGAGTAATACTTGTATGTGTCAACATTCCTAGACTTTCTAGTCTTACCTAAATGAAGTTGACTCTAGTATATAATCATGCGACTTTAGATGAGTATTGACACACTAAAATATGACAACCAAACTTGACATACCAATGCTTGGTGAGTTCAACCGAGCTATGCCCTAACATAAATAATTTGTAAATCATTATTATAGGATATTCCACGATCGAAAATCTTGGAAAAATATCCAAACCTTAGATGAATCAAACATCCAACAAAATTATGTTAATTTAATTGAAAGGACATCCACTGAAGAAGGTTAATTTGGAGATAACTAAGAGACCCATTTTGGTTGTTTGATTATGGTTCTTTTCGTTTTTTTATTTTAATTTTCGCTGAACTGGTCACCGATTTCTAGACTACCATAATGTGTTCCGGTCATCCAGACTCGGACAACTATGTATAGGAATAGTCGGTTGTACCTGAATGACTAGGTAGTTACACACACGGTAGTTTCTGGACGACTGTAGTAGTACTTTGTGGTTCCCATTGAGTGAACAACTTGAGATGTCTGACATTTTTTTACAGGTACTTACCATTCATTAGTCTGCCGTTCCGAATTTGAATCAGCTGAAGACATAATCTTTAATGAAGAAAAAATGGATGAGACAATTTTAGATATCACGAACAAACATAATATAAAGAAACCAGAACCTATAGATGTTGTTGGCATTGATTCTACTGATTGTTTTACAACATATAAGGTAGTGTATGCTCTATTTTGTACGTGATATATAGGTTATTTTGTGTTGTAATGTTAAGCGTTGTTATATGTTTGTTTGTTGTGTGTAGATATCTGATTCAAGAGAAGACGTTGCAGAATGTTGTCGCAAGATCGTTATACAAAACGAAGTGGTTGATGTGATTGCAAGAGTGGTAAATAAGAATAAAATAAAGGTTACAAGTTCATTCATTGTATTTGGATGCGAGAAAGGTGGAAAATATAAGAAAGGAAAGCTTATAATGACTCCTTGTAAATGTCGAAAAAGAAATGGCACAAAAAGATGTATATGTTATAAGTTGTGGTCGACTTGTGTAGCCACCTCAAAATAGAATTTGGTTCTCAAAGTTGGACACCATAACCATCCTCATCTAGATACACTTTTCTATCATTCGTTCGTCGGTAGATTAAGAAAAGATGGGGAGGAATTTGTTATTTTTTCCACGAAAATGGTATGCCACCTAAACAGATTCTTAGTGATTTAAAGAAAAGAAAAATTAAAAATGATCTTTCAACTGTGAAGACCATTGATAATTGCACACAAAATCATAGGCAACGCGAAGATGCTAACATGATTAGGATGCAACTGCTTCATAAATATCTCGATGACGACCATTACGTGACATGGAATAGGCTAAATCCTTGTACAAATGAGGTGACTGATATCTCTTGGGCCAATCCCCAAGTAACCATATGTGCTAAGTGTTTTCCATCAGGCATGATTATTGATTATACATATAAGATAAATAGATAGAAAATGCATTAAATTCATGCAACGGGTATGACATCTATGGGAACGACATTCTCCATTGCTTTTGCATTCATGGGTGCTGAGCTAACACAAAATTATGAATGAGCCTTGCAGAATCTAAGATCACTTTACTCTCCAACAAACTTGCCTTCTGACATTATCACCAACAACGAAAAGGCATTGATCAGAGGTATTGGTACTATTTTCCCTGATGCACATGGAATATTCAAAAAATGCGTATTCTCGTTTCCGCGAATCTACTAAAGAAAAAAAAACCGTGAAATAATTAAAAGTGAAAGAGAAAAATAGCGGCAAAAGTGAAAAAGCGGGGGTCTAACAACCACACCCAATATTTCGATTAGAAATCTGTATGGAAAAACTCCAATATACTTTCTAGAGAATTAACTAGACAGTCAGACTCAATCTAGATAAAAGTACATCAAAGAGTTAATATCTCTCTCACTTGATTTGATCTTTACTCAAGCAAATATAAATCTTCGAGTCTTTATCAAATACAAGTAGATAACTTGGATGGTACCAAAGACCAATATCCAAGTGTCAATCAATTTAAATTAACAACCAAAAGGTCAGATATTCTAATTGATTGAACAACGCACAACCTGTATTATTTCAATTATATAGCAAATATAATGCGGGAGAAAAATAACACAGACACCAAAATTTTGTTAACGAGGAAACCGAAAATGCAGAAAAACCCCGGGACTTAGTCTAGATTAAACATACACTGTATTAAGCTGCTACAGACACTAGCATACTCCAAGCCAACTTCGGTCTGGACTGTAGTTGAACCCCAATCAATCTCAAACTGATCCAAGGTACAATTATGCTCCTACGCCTCTGATCCCAGCAGGATACTACATACTTGATTCCCTTAGCTGATCTCACCCACAACTAAGAGTTGCTAAGAGCCAAAGTCGAAGACTTTAATAAACAAATCTGTATCACACAAAAAAGTCTATGGTAATCGATAAATCCGTCTCCCACGAATATACCTACGAGTTTTGTTTCGTCTTTTGATAAATCAAGGTGAACAGGTTCCAATTGATAAACCAGACTTATATTCCCGAAGAACAACTCAGTATTATCAATCACCTCACAATAGTCTTAATCGACGCAGCGATTATTTCTTTTTTGTGGAATCACAAACGATGAGACGAAGATGTTTGTGATTACTTTTTATCTTGCCTATCGGAGATAGAAATCTCAAGCCAATTATTATAATTGTACTCGTACGATAGAAACAGCAAGATCAAATCACACAACTACAATAAAAGTAATATCGGTCTGGCTTCACAATCCCAATGAAGTCTTTAAGTCATTAACCTGGTTTAGAAGAAGAAACCAAAGGTTAAAGGAGAATTGACTCTAGCTAAGCACAACTAATATCACACAGAACGTGTGGGGATTAGGTTACCCAGTTGCTAGAGTTATCCCATATATAGCCTTTCAAATCAGGGTTTGCAATCAATGTTAGCTTAGTAACTAAGCATTCAATATTCACCGTTAGATGAAAACATAATTAGATTCAAGCTAATATTTATCAACCGTTAGATCGAAAACATAGATTTTTATACACACATATAATGCACGTTTGTAGGCTTGTGTAACTGTACCAAAACTTGTACATTAGTTGGTTCAACAATAGTTAACCAAGTGGTTAGCCATATGATAACTTTCATATCAACCATATTCTTCTTCACCATAACTAGTTCAAATGACTCAAATGAACTAGTTAGAGAGGTGTTAAATTGGAAGGAAATCTCATATACTACACAAGACATAATTGAAGCAAAAAACGATTTGATTCAATCGAATTAATTCATGAACTATATAGCCACGGTTTGCAATAGCATCCCTTAGTTTATAAAGATAAGTTCACAAACATCGTTTTTATACATAATTAACCTACTCAAGTTCGCGGATTGGGTTCGCGGACTTAAGTTCCCGGATGGAGTTCATAAACTCTAGTAGAAATTCTAGGGTTTGAGAACTTTGCCAGTTCATGGACTGGGTTCGCGGACTGAAACTCACGCACTTCTCCGGTTCTCTTGATCAACAAATTCGCAAACTTTGGTTCAAGGAATAAGGACTTATACATATATGTGTTTCCACAACAATGCTTATATCCTCCAATGGTTATATTGTTTAAACTCTCATTTCAATCATTGAAACATTCTCAGAGGACGTTATATAGTTGTTATTCACAAACCATTTTTCGTCGGAGCAATTTTCAAAGGGATTGAAACTTATCATGACTTTCGTCACTAGGTAAAGATGAACTTGGCTAAAGCGAAAGCTTTACCAACACATATTTCGAGAAATAGATAGGCGAGGCAAACTCGGCTCGAAATACCAAATGTGTATAATCTTAGTCTATACAGCAAAACGACTTTTGTCTCAAGATAGGAGATAAATAGACTTTTGAGTTATAGATAAGTTCAAGTGTCCACATACCTTTTATTCGATGAAGATCCACTAGTTCCTTGAGTAGTCCTTCGTCTTGTATGATAATTGCCATGGAGTTCTTGATCTCAACTACACTTTCTATCCTAGTCCGAGACCTTAGCTATAGTAGATTAGAAATCAAGACTTATTGTTTTGATCACTAACATTGACAAACATGCTTGAGATATAAACGCATGCGAGTTCGATCGAGAAATTCTCTAACAACGAGAAAACCCATAGCTATAACAACGAGAAAATAAGAGTTCTTAATCATTGTTATATAGTGTCATAGTATCATTACACAACGTCAAAGTCCAATTGCATCACAACTTCAACATCAATACTATGGTGATATTTCACTCCTCCTTAGTCAATACTCCATATCACATGGAAACCACTCCCCCTTACATAATGATCCGAAAACCATGTGTATTTGTAGTGTGAACTACATATTAATTCTCCCCCTTTTTGTCAATAAAATTGGCAAAGGTACAAGAACGGGATCCTAATGAAATTTTCGTAAGAGACGTTTCATGAACAAAAGTAAGTATATATCATCTTATTTAGATGCAATCATAAATCCGAAGCCAAATGCATTCATCAATGTAGGATCAGAATATTGTTACAACAATATTCCTGTGAAATAAACAACAGATCTGCGATACATCAATAATAAACAACAGTTCTGTGATATATCAATGATATTCTACAAAACATCTCAAGGTGATGTAAGGAATGACATATCGGATGAAAAAAATAGAAACATGAGAAGAGCGTGACATTTGTGCGATGAATCGATAAAGTCTACGAAATATTAAGGCGGTGCCACCTGCGATAAATCGCAGGAACCTAGATCCGAAATTAAAGGGAATCTTAGCTGTAAATGAGCTGTCATGAGCTGTAATCCACTATGTAAATGCCTATATAAAGGAAATGAATAGTTCCAGAGATAGAGATGAATTTTTGAGAGCTAGGAAGGTTTTAGGAGAGAGAAAATCTTTATCAAGTGTTATGTGTTCTTGATCTTTGTAAAATTCCTTAAGATCATATTAATGAAAAAATGACTTTAATCTTCAAGTTATGTCATAAATATTGATAGATTTTTGAATAGGGTGTAGTGTGGGAATTCCTGCAACTACATTTTGGCGCCCAGAAACAGGGAAGAATCAATTTGAGAAATTTCAAATTACAGCTTGAAGATTTGAAGAAATTATTAGAATTGAAGAAATGGCTAGAAGGAGAAGAAATACATCAGAACCACCAACAACAGTGAGAAGAAGTAAAAGAATTTCAGGGGAAGGAACAGGTGAATTGGAAGGATCTTTAAGGATCAGATCAGGAAGAAGTAGAGTGAGAAATGGAGCAGAAAATTCAATCCAACCACCGAATCAACAAACACGAGCACAAGATAGAAATGTGGATTATGATAGAGTAAGTGTGCATACTTGGAGGTCGGATTCGATGGAAGAAACGGAAAATCAAGAAGAGGAAAGAAATCAAGAAATGGATGGAGGACTAATTCATGAAGAGCATGAAGAAGTAGACGATTTGAGACAAAGGATACAGGAAGAAAGAAGATTAGAGGCAGAAGAACGTGCCAATCTTACAAGGCAAAATCATGAATTAAGAATGGAAAATTTGAGGTTGCAAAACAGAAGATCGAGAAGCAGCATGAGATCAAATTCAAGATCATATAGAGAATAAATAAGACAAAATCTCCCCATACAAAATATTGGCGAGAATTTGATAAATGATCGTTATATTCCACGCGGTGAAACTTTAGACATTAGACATAATCAGGATGAGGGAGAAAATCAAGAAGAGAGAAGGAGAATGTTACGTGATGAAGAGATTCGAAGAAATCGTAGAATGATCGAAGATGATATTGAGAGGCATTATATTGAGCAAGTACATTTAGCGGGAGAAAGAGAGAGATTGCGAGCAGAAGTAGAAGAACAAGAAATTCTAACAGCGTTGCGTCATAATAATCATGATAATCGAGAACGTCGACGTGAGCAAAATCGTAATAATGATAATCTCAATGAGGAATATGAGAGAATTCGCAGAGACATAGAAAGGCAACGAAGAGAAACAATAAGGGATGAGGAAATTCGCGGAGAAGAGAATGAAAGACAAATTAACTTGCAAGAAGAAGAGAATCGCAGAAGAAGGCAAAACCAAGATGTTGGAGAAGAAGCGCGAAACATTGCAAGACAAGAAAGACATGAACGCAGACGAAGAGAGGCTGCGTTGAAAAGGCCAATGGAGCAAAATTCTGATAGAAATGAACAAATATTGCGAGAATTAGCATAAATGAGAGGAATGATAAATAACAAAAGAGAAGGAGGAAGAAGACAACTTGATGAGGCAATCGAAGAAGCTGCGAAAACTCCATTTACTCAAGAGGTACAGTTAGGAGGGATACCTCCAAAGTGCAATTTACCGGTGTTGACCAGTATATTTGATGGGACTACGTGTGCTGTCCAACATATCAAATCTTATATTCGATGTATGCTACAATGGGAGAACCATGATGTCGTTTTGTGCAAGTATTTTGCGTCAAGCTTAACTGGAGAAGCACTGAAGTGGTTCGAGAGTCTTCCCAAGAATACAATAACTTCATTCATGCACTTGCAAACTACTTTCTTAGGAGAGTACATCATCAATAACTTTACGCGTCCTGGAATTGAAGATGTGTTTGGATTGAAACAGAGGGTTGGTGAGAGTTTAAAGCACTTAATGATAAGATGGAGGACAATGTGTAGTGAAATGGCAGGAAGAGTAGATGAAAGATATCTCATTTTGTCCTTCATAAATGCTATGTTTGCGACAAATCTATTATACATCCAGGTCTTCAGAGTTAAAAACACAATCACTATGACATAACTGCGAGAATTTCAAGAAGAATATATCGCTTTGGAGGAAAAACAAAATGAGATGGAGTCTTATCCAATTCTCGCAGGCACAAGTTTGGCCGCAGCAAATGGAAGTTTGTTACCAAGGATGATTAATACAGTGGCAAGTACTTCCCAAAATCCGCGTGAGAAAATGGAGACTGATAATCAACATAAGATAGTAGCAATGGGGAGTAGAGATCAGGAGGAATTGGAAAAGGAGAGAAATTTTTATAGTCGCAATAACAATAATAAGGTCCCAAGGTTTGATAAACCGCAGGAAACTTATGGTGGACAGAGGCAGAATTATTCAAGAGAGCAAAGAGGTCAGAGGAATATGTGGGAAGACATCAAATTGCCACCTTTAAATACCGGTATAGACAAGATTTGGGAAGCGATTATTCTGATGGAGAATATACCCTCACCCTGGAACATGGGGAAAGAACCACATCCTAACAACCAAAATCAAGAGTTTTGTCCTTATCATCATTTTCATGGCCACTCTGTGCATAATTGTAGAAATGTAAAAAGAATTATTTTGCGAATGATTGAACAGGGGAAATTAAATCATTTTCTAACAAGATATTTACAACCGCAGCAATTGCCGTAAGCACCAGAAATTCGCAGAGTTAATGTTGCAAAAGAAGCCGAAACATTTGTCATTGAAGTAGGAGCTACAACAAAAAATCTATTTTGCAATTCAATTGTACATTCGCAGAAAACGATAGAGGATTTCCATGACAATGTGTTAAGCAGAGTATTTGCAAGGGATATAGAGGGAAGAGAGGTGATGAATATTGCAAAGATTTCTCCGTTAGAAGAATGGCAGAAACAAGTTATTTATTTTACTGCAGAAGAGATACCATAGCCTGGGAAGATGCATGACAACCCATTGGTAGTGAAGTTAGAGATAAATCCAAAATACAGAGAAGAAGGAGAAGAAGATGATAGTGACGCAACGAGTGATTCTTGGGCAATAGATAAAGTTTTAATTGACACTGGTAGCTCGGTAGATATTTTATTTTATCATACTTATCGCACAATGGGTGGAAGAGATGATGAACTAATTCCTTCAACTTACAAGATATATGGTTTTAATGGCACTGCAAACAAGCCAAAAGGAGAAATTACTATGGAAATTCCGTTGAACAAGATATCTTCAAAAATCAAGTTTTGTGTAGTGGATATAGAATCTCCTTACAATGCCTTAATTGGAAGACCATGGCTCCATGGGATCTTGGGCATATCATCAACATATCATCAATGCATAAAATTTCCACATCCTCATGGTATTGGGATAATTAAAGGTGATTGGTTTGAAGGCAAAAAGTGTTATGAAGTTGACATTAATACATGCGAAGAAAGAAATGCCCGAAATCGTAATTGGCAACATAACATGAGGCAAACTCAGAGAGATGAAAAGTTGATGGTGGACAATATAGAGTTGCGGGGAAAGGATATATTACAAGAATAGTATGTCCCAAAAGAATCGGTGGTGATTAATCATGCGAATATGGGAAAAGTTGAAATCTTCACTCTTCGCAGGAGAACAAACAAGTATAAGGTGTTGCGATAAATAAACAAGTATCAAGAAGTTACGAATAATCATTCGTCACAGAAGAAAAGAAGTTTTAAAGTATCATGCGTACACCTTAGTTCGCGGATTCTATTCCGTAAGAGGCAATTTCCTTAAAGTGCGTCATAAGGGGGGTATCTCTTTGCATGGCTATGGGAAAGGCTATACCGCTTCTGGAACCTAGTCATGGAGATTTGGGATTATAGAAAATCCATCCGGGAGAGATAACTTGGATTCCCAACTATATAAGGTTATACCCTGGTTGGGCGCCCAAGAGTTTCTCCTAAGGAATGCAACATATGATCAAGGCGACGAGGTACACGGTTGAGCCGTGGGTTCCCGGGATGGATGAACCTACCCTGGCCATCCACGGAAAGTCTTGGCTTACGATGTGTTCGGCCCAAAGAAAACCCCACTTAGGGTGCAGTCTTGTAACTATAAGCCATATAAGGCATAAAGGACAAGGCTGCGAAAACAACTGGTTGTTGGCAAAACCGGATGGGAAAGTGCTAGTCTTGTATGGCCGATGTATAATCCTTGAAGGGGCAACCGGGGGGATAGATAAGGGCGATACCCTCCATTAGGGAGTTGTGTATCAAAAAAGACGGCAATGTCATGGGACTTTATAATCGCAAGAATATTTAGGCCCGTCATATTGTCGCGTGACACAGATAGCAATGTCATGGGACTTTATATTCGCTAGAATATTTAGACCCGTCATATTGCCGCGTGACTGGACAAAAAGCCTAAAGAGAAATGTTAAGATGAGATCAATGGGTTTTTTCTATAAGATCAAAAGATGAGATAAATGAAATCAATAATAAGAGGATATAAATCGCAAAGACGTCCTGTGATTTCATCGAAAAGACGACAATGTCATAAGTCTTAAAAAGCAAAGAGAGATTAATCTCACAGAAAGGCTTAGATTTATCATATTGCCGCAGAGATTAAAATTAAATGATAAGGCAGGATCAATGGATATTATTACATGTAAAAGTAAGAATGTTCTGCGATCTTGTCGCATAAAAGTGGCATAATAAGACCTTTAAATAGGAAGGCGAAATAAGACCACAAGAAAGATTATATATACGAAGCATATAACAGATTTTTCGCAGAAATATTTGCAATAATTCATTTATCATATTGCATATTAATAACAAGAGGAAAGTATGGGAATGATGCATAGAATGGTAAAAAGTGTTATTCATCATTATATGATAAATTCATATAAATAACAGACAGATAGAGGCAAATAATTTTATATTGAGAGAAATCAGGAGCTACAAATAATCTGTAGAAAGAATATTACAATTTGTCGCAGATAATTGTCGCAAGAAAGAAAGAGAGAAATACAGGAGAAGATCAAAAAGAAAAAACAAAACTATTGAGATTTATCTTCATCATTATCTTCATCTTCGTCTTTATTATCTTCATCATTAGATCCTTCTTCATCTTCACTTTCATTCTCATCTATATCAGCTTCACTGTCAGAAATAACTGGTACTTCAGAACTGGCTGGGATATTCTCCAAGAGACAAGGATAGAGACTAAGAGGAAGATCATTATCTTTACAAACTTTCTCAATAGCATTATTGCGAACGATGAGAAGATTATTACGCAAATTGGAGTTGGATATCTTTATTTTCTCTCGCAGTCTAGAGATTTTATCATTGCGGGAAGCAAGATTTTTTGCAAGACTACTTTTTTCTTCTTCAAGTTCTGCTATCCTTGTGGAATGTTTTTCTTCAGATTCTGCGATGATACAACAACAAATTAGAAATTTGTTGAAAATCTACAAAAAGTATAAAGATGTTAGAGGAGCAATAAATAACCTTCTCTCTCATGAATCATTTCTTGTATCAAGGTTGCTTGCTCGGTATGAAGACTGACATCTATCGCTAAGTTTTTCTTAGCATTATCGAGAATTGTCGCAGCCCATGCGAATTCATCATCACTTTGAATGAGAAGATGGGAACGAATTTGTTCTTCTCTTTTAAGAAGTTTAATATTTTCATCCTTAAGTCTATCTCTCTCAAGTTCAGTATCAATAAGGGTATTGCAAAATTTTGATAGAGCTTCAGCGCCTTGAAGAGTAATGCGTTCTTTATCCTTCTCAAGTTCACTCTTCTTGGCTTTTAAGACTTTGATTTTTTCTTTAAATTCATCTCTGCAAGTCTTTAAACTATTGGACATACTCAAGGTAGATCTATAGTCCATTCTCATAAGGGAAACATGATGTTTAATCTCATCAAGGGACAGAGTATTAATTTTTTTTGTCTGAATAATTATTTAAAGCGTCATTAAGACGCTGAAGAAGAGTGGTTTCATATATGGGTTCATCAAAAGAATTGAGAATAAGAGCTTCATCAGTAAGATTATAGGCATCTGCAAAATGGTTGCTCAAATAAGCTATAAAATAGCGAGAATGAAGAAAAGTAAAAAAAAGATTTATACCAATAATTTGTTTGCAGAACTTTTCCTTGTCAACTAATTTCTGTTGAAGAACTTCAATTTCTACTTCAAGCGATTTGTTTTTATTAAGGAGCTCAGTATTTCCAGATACTTCCAATTGTTTACATTTTTCGCGAAGAAGGGATATTTCAGCTTCATATTGTTTATTTTTCTCACGAAGTTTTGTAGATTCAGATTGTGAATCAGTAAGCCTTTTCTGCGATGTTGATAATCTATTTTCTAATTCTGAAGTAACAGAAAAATAAGCTCTAGCAGTCTGCGATAGAAAAAGAGAAAATGAGTGAGGATAAGTAAAAGATCTTTGATACTCATGATAAATGTAAAATTTACTACAAGAAAAATAAATGAAAGGGGCATACCAGCGAAGTTAGCGCGTGAAGAAAACTTGAGTCGAAAAATCTTGAAACTCCTTTAAGATCCTTATTATTAGTCAAGATCGAAGCATCGGAGATTTTCGAGAGATAATCGCAAGTGCGAGTGATATCATCCTCACCAACACCTTGCATGGGGTTCTTAAAAATATTTGATAATTGATCCATTGGAGTCTCAGGTTGAGAGAAACCCATCGCAGATCTAATTCTTGTGGTAGAAAAATGTGTTGAAGTGCCCACAGTGACATCATGGTTTACCCCATCATTTTCTTCAAGTTCATTATCTTTTTCAGCATCCATAGAAGTCTCTCTAAGTGGAAGAAGTGGTTGAGTTTTTCTTCTCTTCTCTGGAGGACCATTTGTGGTTTGATTTTTGTTGCGGCGAGGGGAAGCACCAGAATTTTCATTTGGAGTTAATACTCTTTTGCCTTTATCCTTGGCTTCAACCATCGCGACAAATGGAATTTCCTTGAAAACAATCACACATAAAGATAAGAAACAGGGGCAACAATATATTGTTAAGGGTTATAAAAGAATGTTTCTTACTTCATTTGTGAAGGTTTTCAAAATTTGTAGGAGATTGGGATTCCCAGTAGTGGCGTAGCTAGCCTTCATTTTTTCAATCTGATAAAAGATATTTCAATAATTAGTAAGAATAATATATCTAACTAAATTTGCGAATAATGAAAAAGTTTGCGAGATATACCTCAGAATTCTTTTCAGGCCAATTAAAAACCCAAGGACGATATGACGCAAGATTCGAAAGATTCGCAGGAATATCAAGAGTGCCAAAAACATATGGACCTTCAAGGAGGAGAGGAAATTTGCACCACTTGTCATCTTTTGAGAAGCGTGGACCTTGGTTTCTACTTGAATGATAGTCTATATCTTTCATAAGAATTTTATCTTTCGCAACTTTTTTATCCTTATTTAAACGAACAGCCCAACATGTGCTCTCTTTCTTCATGGGAATTACTTGATAATTCGCAAAGAAATTCTCCACGGTATATTTCGCTGGAATAATTGGGATATCCTTAAAATCAGGATGTTTCACAGAATCAGGATAGCGAGATCCTTTACCAGCTCCACGAGAGGCATATTCAAGAATGAGACGAATACAATCTCCACTTAACTGGTAGATTGCTCGTGAAAGTTTAGCATGAGAAATAATTTTATAAAAAAGAGGGAGTTTTGGGTCATAAAGAGGGATAGGAAGGCCAGCTTCTAATTGACCTAGCGAAATAAGGATCTTCTCATTAGAAGAAGGAAATCTTGAAGCTAGATCAATGGAGAGATCAGAGTCTGAAGATTGACCAGGGATCTCAGAAAGTGCAAAACCTAAAGTTTGAAGTTTCTGCTGGTGTTTTTTCAAAGTGGGTTGACCTAATTTTTTAGCAGGGGCCATTTTTTAGTATGGGAATGATGATTTAGATGAAGAAATAAAATTGAAACAGTAATAGATCCGAAATTTGCGGAAGAAGATGAAGAACAGTAGAGTTGCAGAGAAGAAGTAAAGAAGAAAAGAAAAAAGAGAGAGTAAAAAGAAGAGGGGAGATTAGCGAAGAAGATATTTATAAGAAAAGAATATTCTCGAGAACATCAATGCATTTAATGAAAAAAAGACATGAATGGTCAGAATTCAACGGTTAAAAAAAAGACGTGTCAAGGGATAAATGAGAGAAAAAAAAAACACGCGTAGAATATCTAGCGATGGATGCAGAGACGTGTCAGAATGAAGGGAATGCAAAAAGACAAGGAGTTGCGGAAAATCAAGAAACTTAAGTTCTCATGGATCTTTATCTTCTTCGCAGAAAATATATGAGAAGAGGCAATATGTAGGATCATAATATTGTTACAACAATATTCCTGTGAAATAAACAACAGATCTGCGATACATCAACAATAAACAACAGTTCTGCGATATATCAATGATATTCTGCGAAACATCTCAAGGTGACTAAGGAATGACATATCGTATGAAAACAACAGAAACATGAGAAGAGCGTGACATTTTTGCAATGAATCGATAAAGTCTACGAAATATTAAGGCGGTGCCACCTGCGATAAATCACAGGAACCTAGATCCGAAATTAAAGGGAATCTTAGCAGTAAATGAGCTGTCATGAGCTGTAATCCACTATGTAAATGCCTATATAAAGGAAATGAATAGTTCCAGAGAGAGAGATGAATTTTTGAGAGCTAGGAAGGTTTTAGGAGAGAGAAAATCTTTATCAAGTGTTCTGTGTTCTTGATCTTTGTAAAATTCCTTAAGATCATATTAATGAAAAAATGACTTTAATCTTCAAGTTATGTCATAAATATTGATAGATTCTTGAATAGGGTGTAGTGTGGGAATTCCTACAACTACAATCAAGGAGTCTATAAAGATACAAGATAACCCGTATAATATTCCACAACCGCAATCCCCACAAAAACTTGGCAATTAAGCACAAGTTCAATTAAGAACTCTTCCCCATAATATGTCATTACCGAAAGAACAACAAGAGCGGCCTTAATTTCAAAAGAAAAGAAGGATTTCTTTGGACATAACAAATCACATACAAGTATGAATTTGAATCCAAAAAAAATTCAATTAAATTAACCGTAAGTGAACCTATGATTAATTTAACCAAATATGCTCAACACAAGTAAACTTATGGAGACTTAAGAAACTCAATTAGATTAATCACAAAAGAACCCATAATTAATCTAACCTGAATACACAGCTAAACTAATCACAAAAGTAATCAATTTAGTTGTTCATACTCGACATAAGAAAACTTACGGAGTCATAACTAAATAACCAAACAAGATGATTAATTTAGTTCAATATGCTCGACATAAAGTATCTTACGGAACAACAACTAAGATAATCATAAAAATAATCAAATTTGGTTATTTAGTGTTTAACATAAGACACATTACATATACTCACAGTAATACACAAAATATGGATCAGGGAAGATCAATTACTGCGGAATACACAAGGATTCATTCTATTTTCCATCACCATTTACACAATGACATATAATAGACATAATCCTTGAAAACAAAATATTTTAACCTATATTCCATCAAAAATTTACATAATAGGCTTAACTTTTGTATTTGTCAAAATTCAATTCATTCCTTTAAGTATATCAACTCATGAACGACTTTTTTTTTGACAAGGTATGGGACAATCAAGTTCACGGACGCAAACAAACATATCCCGTAGCAATATTAATTACAATATAAAAAACCATAAAGATTAATACTGCAATAATCATCTTCCAAACAATTTTAGAATTTAAACCAATAAATCTAAAAACATGAAGATGAAAACGTTGGACATAGCTATGTGTAATCACAATAATGACTATTCCAAACTCTAGTTATTCTTCTAAAGAAAACAAGAAAAATAGAAGATTTACTAGGCAATAACCACTCATCATCTTCATCATCAGAGACATTCCAAGATACTTGAATCATGTTCAAATCTTCCTTAAGCTCAGGAAACTTAGTTGCAACAATTTAAAATTGTTCTTTAACACACTTCACCCTTGAATTGACCTTACACACACCCTTGTGAATTTTTTGAAGTAGACTCAAGGTGGTAGGGTCAAAATCATTAAGCAAGGCATCCCTTTGTCTTTTGCAAACATTATCCCTTATGTGTCTGAAGGTACACGGTCGAACCGGTTTGGGAACCCCAAGAGAGTTTCCAATTGAATCAAGACCACGATCACGGAAAATTTGTCCAATCAGGAAAGGATAACCTAACATCTTGACAGGCGAAGTCATCGAAATCATTTGATAAATGATAAAACCATAAATATCGAGACTTTGAACACCCGAATCAAGGAAATAGACTAATTCTGCAAACTCATGACTCCACCAAGAATTCTCAATTGTAGAGGGACAAAGATTTGGGATACCAAGTTTTCCAAATGCCATCAACGAGATACTAAGATCATTAGTAGGAAACTTTCCTTGATTCCAAGCTACCTTCTTGCCACAAAGCCCAAGAGAGATTTCATCAAATGATGGACCTTCATCAATTGGTCTAAGAAGACGCACGTTTCCCAACGGAATGTTGGTAATCCTTGATATTAATTCTCTATCAACAAGAAATCTTTCTTCATTTACCATGAATTTGAATTCCATCATATTAAGATTAACATCATGGATGTTGGCATAGAAAATTCTTGTGAGAGAATAAAATCCTTGACCTTGACCATCAAAGATATTTCCAAGATTAAATTTTTTGAATTAAGCTAAATCCTCTTTATGCCCACTAGATAGATCCAATTTCTTTTCTAGAATAAAACCTTTAGATGAAATTTTTTCGAAACTTCTACCACAAGAATCATCCACAAACCTAATCCTAAGAGAATTTTGGTCACAAGGAAAATCCATGCTAGAAGTATTTGAGCTTTTGGAGCTCCTTTTTGAGCCCTTAGAATTCATCATGAGATCTAAGAAATTGAAAGGAACAAGAGGAATTTACTTAGTTGGAGTGAATCTTGAACACCCTTTCTTTCAATTTCTCCAAGGAGGCTTTAATGGAGGAAAGACTCAAAACCCTAGAGGTTCACGTACGCGTACGGGTGATGAAGAAGAATAGGGTACGCGAACTTCTTCTTTATAAGACCAAAAATGGGCTTGAACCTGTTTGTGAACCGCAACCCACAAAGAACAAGTGGTATTTTCTTAGATGTTTGCACATCAAGGGTTATTCATCCCGTAACATCACACTTTGTGAGAGAAGAATAATGCATTAGAAGACTTTATTTGAAATTCTAAAGGAGAATAACAAAAGTATATACTATTCAAATCATTTCTTTCCCAATTTCAAGATATGTACAAATGAAATGATGCTGAGCTTGTTACCAAGAGGCAAAACATGCAGAGGAAGTCTCATGCAATATTTCTGGTTGATATGTGTGAACAGTCCCCATGGTATAATCAAAATAGTGATGATAGTCACGGTAATTAGAGCTTTCTCTCCTTTGTTTAATCTCATTAGAAGGAAAATTCTTCTGATTCCTTGGTTGTACAATATTATTTGATTTAACATGTACATAACCTTTTTCGAAATGATTCTTAGACTTAAGTTTTTCTAAGAATTTAAAAACGCCTTTGAATGCTCTAAATAGATCTTTATCAATTGATCCATTATGATAGTATTCCTCATAAATATCAAGAGTTAATATAGTGAGGATCCATATCCTTGAGTGCGATGAACGTTTTCTCAATCTTTCCTTCTTTTTATTTTTCCCTTTAGATTGATACATATCATCTAAAACTTCCTTTTTAGATGAAGTGAGATTATCATGAGAAACCAGATGCCAAGAGCAAGTTTTCCAAAGAAATTTTGTCAAGACCATGCTTTGGCATGCCAAGTTCAATTAAGGGCCACCTGAGTTATGGGGGGTCTAATAACATGTTTAGTTTATTTAGTAGTTAATTAATTATTAGTATTAGTTAATAGTTGCTGCTAAGTAGGATTAGTAGATGTGTGTGTGAGTGTCACATGTGCACACCAAACCGTGCACACCAAACCCCTCATTTATATTCCCTTCTTTGTTTGTAGAACATATCATAAAAATTAATCAGTAAAATTAGTCTTTTCTTCCCCAAATTTCTTTTCCCCCAAATCTAATCTCTATCCTTAGAGATTCTGAGTTATTCTTATGCTAATTTGTAAGGCAAGTCCTTACAATTGGTATCATAGAACTCTTTCCTGAGTGACCTTACCATGAAAAATCAAGAAGAAATCAAAGAATTTACCAGTAGAGTTGATATCTTAGAATAAGATATCTATGAAGCCAGAAAAGCATTATACCACGAATTATTCAATTTAAGAATAAAGTCTATAAGTCTAATCAGGGATAAAAATTCACCAGATCATGATTTCAATCTTCTACAAATCGATATTCTTATTTCCAATACCGAGAAGAAGTTGGAATCACTTCAAGTTGATGAGGGAAGAGATCCGGAAGCTAAGAAGAAGGAGGATGAGGTTATTATAGAAGAAATGATAACTGATGTTAATCAAAACTCTTCAATTTCATCAGAGGAAGCAGGAGACGATTATCACAATCTGGAATTGATTAATTCGTAATTTTGGTTCAATGAAGAAAAAAACGATTCAACCAATGATGCAGTCAGATTAATTCCTTCTAAAACCGATGGAGCTGGGGATGTTGGCGAAATTCAGAAAAGGGATTCAAGGTTCCTAGCCTACCAGAAAGGTAAACCCTTCATTTTTGAAAGTAAATTCCCTAGTGCCGAATTGGGTTTCATAGTGAGAAAGGTTCTAAAAATTGAGATGTCTTCCATCTTATTCATATTTGGAATTACTTTACCTAGTTCTAATTCTGGCCGTGTGTTATTTGATTCTGGGAAATATCTTGAAGCTATTGAAAGGTATCCTTATTGTGTTAGAAATAGTTCTAAGTTTAGTTTTGATATGCTTACTTCTTGCTTGGTTAATTTTTATGGGTCAGTTCTAATGAATGATTATGATGGAAGATGTGTTAATGAGATGATTTATAAACATGGGTTTCGATTCAAATTGTTATTTATGAATTCAATAGGAAAATTATTGGTTAAGGATGGTAGTACTGGTGATGGGGGTTATCTGTTTGGTAAAATGTTTCAATTGGGTATTGTATATCTCAAGAGAAAGAATATCATCACTCACCAAATGGCTAGTAAGAAATCTTTTTACATATGTTTCAACTTTACTGGTGGAGTATTTGATCGTGGGAGAGATTGAAATTATGGAAAGGTATTATTTTTTTGATGATGCTTATGAATTGTATTTTGTTGCTTGCGAATTAGATTGGGACTTTAATTGCTCATAAGGGAGAGAACTATGACTCTGTCAAGCTATCTAAGCAAGGGCCTGGTGGAGGTAGTTTTCATGGGAGTGAAGGTTTGGTGGTTCTTTTAATTGGTAGCAGTGATTGTAATAAGCTCTTGAGGATCGAAGGAAGAAGTACAAGGGCTGAACTATATGAAGAGAAAAGGGTAATCAGAGAGAGACTTATAGTGGTTAATGCTACTTGTTGTTATCAACTACATAAGGGGGTTGAATTGCCAGCAAACTGTTTGCCTGCTCGAGTGATTATTATATTCTTCAGTTCAGTTGGTAAAGTATTTCAGCAAGTTAAGAGTGGTTATTCTGTGCAGAGGAAAGCAAAGGGAGAAGAATACTGTGCTGTTACTGTTGTGTTCTTATTATTCTAGATGAAGTTAAAATGGTAATTATATACTTCCCCATGTTTGACCTTCTGTTTTTTATTATGCTCTACATGAATGTGTGCACTTCTATCGACCAATTTGTGGTTCTCTCATGTTGTATTTCTTCACAAGGATGGTGGGAACTCAGCCCATACACATTGTGCTTTACATTCCCAATGTATTAATGTTGGTAATAATGTTAAAATGGAAATTCAAGTTGTTTATATCTGACTTATGGTGTATGAGAAATGTTAGCTGGAATTATTAGAGCAAATTGTTCTCAACAAGCTTATGGATTAAGGTAAGGAGAAGAGTAAAACAACTTATTCTCGATATTATACACGTCCCAATTATGTCGTTGGTAGTCTCCTTGCAATGGAAATTGATACTAAATGGTGATTCTCATCTTGATTGTGTGCTGGTGAGAAATTTTAAATGGATCCTTGCTAAAATAATTGTGAAGATACAAGATGCTTACTTTATATCTGATGAGAAAGATGACGGGATGTGAAGGTATAAAAACTCTATTGTGAAGGTTATTCTTGATTACAAGGGAAACATGGCCAATACCATTTCAGAAGGTGTTTGTAGAAATGCATATCAAATTGGAATTTTTGAAGGTTATGGACCTTTTTACTGTTGGGGAAAAAGCACAAGCAACTTCAGTTCAATGGTACCAATTACGGGAGGAACTACAACCAGGTATGAGCATAACACTACGCAAGGAAATGGTCAGTCAATTTCTTGGTTAGGAGTTGAAGTACCTAAATATTTCACATGGAAAGTCTTTAGCCTTGAGGTTGAGTATTCACTCGTGGAGATTCAAATTCTACATGTGTTGGCGTGGCTTGAATTTTTGAGGTGGAAATTCAAGTTGTTTTCAACTATTTTATGAAGTACTGTAAGGATCGGTGGTACTATGTGTCCTTTCAGCAAGCTACTAGGAACTCCTAGATACATGAGTAGTTGTTGCTGGTTGTTTGATAGAGGGATAATTCTTGAATCAAGGAATGGTATAATGGGCACAACAAGATTTCTTGTGAAATATATAATTATTATTCAAATATGGATTACTGAGAAGGCATCTGTGATGTTGGATAACATGCTTGAGGATGTTGTGTGGGGTATGAGCAGGGGTAAAGATAATATTCTTCCCATGGAAATGAAGATTCTGTTTTGGTTGATCTTTACCACTGGTACTCCCTTATCTATCGACTGGTAAGAGCTAAATATAGAGTGGAGATGCTGAATCATCTCACTATATCTACAGTTAAGGCAGGGCATCCCAATGGGGACTTCCATCAGTGCATACAGAGATTCGAGTTATGAATATAGTGGGCTTGTTTATCTTAGGTAGTCCACAGAGCTTGTTGTTGGGATTTCTCACAAAGAAGACATAAACTACTACTCAAGTTAGCATGCCTATAGTTTAGATGGATGCTTTCAGTTTCTCAAGGGTCGTGGTATAAAGTTTATTACATTCACATCTTCTACTGAATTCGTGATACATTCGCTACTATGCAACAACTCTGTGTTCACCCGGTCAAGCTCATTTTATATCCTTGAGGACAAGGATAAATTGAAGGAGTGGGATTTGTCAGGACCCTGCTTTGGCCTGCCAAGTTCAGTTAAGGGCCACCTGAGTTATGGGGGCTCTAATAACCTATTTAGTTTATTTAGTAGTTAATTAATTATTATTATTAGTTAATAGTTGCTGCTAAGTAGGATTAGTAGAATGTGTGTGTGAGTGGCACATGTGCACACCAAACCCATTATTTATATTCCCTTCTTTGTTTGTAGAACATATCATAAAAATTAATCAGTAAAATTAGTCTTTTCTTCCCCAAATTTCTGTTCTCCCAAATCCAATCTCCATCCTTAGAGATTCTGAGTTGTTACTGTGCTAATTTGTAAGGAAAGTCCTTACAAATTTCCCATGGGATAATTTTTAAGGAGAGAACAAACACGAACTTATTAGGTTTAAAGTGTTTGCCTTCTCTAATACCAATTGAAAAAGCGGGGGTCTAACTACCACGCCCAATATTTCAATTAGCAATCTGTATGGACAAACTCCAATATACTTTCTAGAGAATCAACTAGACAGTCAGACTCAATCTAGATAAAAGTAAATCAAAGAGTTTATATCTCTCTCACTTCATTTGATCTTTACTCAAGCAAATAGAAATCTGCGAGTCCTTATCAAATACAAGGAGATAACTTGGATGGTACCAAAGATCAATATCCAAGTGTCAATCAATTTAAATCAATAACCAAAGGGTCGGATATTCTAATTGATTGAACAATGCACAACCTGTATTATTTCAATTATATAACAAATATAATGCGGAAAAGAAATAAGACAAACACCAGAATTTTGTTTTAAGCCGCTACAAACACTAGCCTACTCCAAGCTAACTTCGGTCTGGACTGTAGTTGAACCCCAATCAATTTCACACTGATCCAAGGTACAGTTATGCTCCTATGCCTCTAATCCCAGCAGGATACTACGTACTTGATTCCCTTAGCTGATCTCACCCATAACCAAGAGTTGTTACGACCCAAAGTCGAAGACTTTAATAAACAAATTTGTATCACACAAAAAAAGTTTACAATAATAGATAAATTCGTCTCCCATGAATAAACCTACAAGTTTTGTTCCGTCTTTTGATAAATCAAGGTGAACGGGAACCAATTCATAAAACCAGACTTATATTCCCGAGGAACAACTCAGTTTTATCAATCACCTCACAATAGTCTTAATCGACGTAGCGAATTTTTTTTTTGTGGAATCACAAACGATGAGACGAAGATGTTTGTGATTACTTTTTATCTTGCCTATCGGATATAGAAATCTCAAGCCAATTATTACAATTGTACTCATATGATAGAAACAGCAAGATCAGATCACACAACTACAATAAAAGTAGTATCAGTCTGGATTCACAATCCCAATGAAGTCTTTAAGTCGTTAACCTGGTTTAGAAGAAGAAACCAAAGGTTAAAGGAGAATCGACTCTAGCTTAGGACAACTAGTATCACAAAGAATGTGTGGGGATTAGGTTTCCCAGTTGCTAGAATTCTCCCTTATATAGTCTTTCAATTTCAAATCAGGTTTTGCAATCAATCTTAACTTGGTAACAAAGTATTCAATATTCACCGTTAGATGAAAACCCGATTAGATTCAAGCTATTATTTATTAGCCGTTAGATAGAAAGCATAGCTTGTTAAACACACATGTAATGCACATTTGTAGGCTTGTGTAACCGTATCCAAACTTGTACATTAGTTGGTTCAAAAATAGTTAACCAAGTGGTTAGCCATATGAAAACTTTCATATCAACCATATTCTTCTTCACCATAATTAGTTCAAATGACTCAAATGAACTAGTTAGAGAGTTGTTCAATTGCAAGGAAATCTCATGTACTACACAAGACACAATTGAAGCAAAAACGATTTAATTCACTCAAATCGGTTCATGTAGCCACGGTTTTCAATAGCATCCCTTAGTTTATAAAGATAAGTTCACAAACATCATTTTTAGACATAATTAACCTACTCAAGTTCGCGGACTTAAGTTCGGGTTTGAGAACTTTTCCAGTTCGCGGACTGAGTTCGCAGACTGAAACTTTCGCACTTCTCTGGTTCTCTTGATAAACAAAGTTCGTAAACTTTTGTTCAAGGAATATGTACTTATACATATATGTGTTTCCACAACAATGCTTATATCCTCAAATGGTTATATTGTCTAAACTCTCATTTCAATCATTGAAACATTCTCAGAGGACGTTATATAGTTGTTATTCACAAACCATTTTTCGTCAGATCAATTTTCAAAGTGATTGAAACTTATCATGACTTTCGTCACTAGGTAAAGATGAACTTGGCTAAAACGAAAGCTTTACCAACACATAATTCGAGAAATAGATAGGCGAGGTAAACTCGGCTCGAAATACCAAATGTGTATAATCTTAGTTTATACAGCAAAACGACTTTTGTATCAATATATGAGATAAATAGACTTTTGAGTGATAGATAAGTTCAAGTCTCCACATACCTTTTAGTCGATGAAGATCCACTAGTTCCTTGAGTAGTCCTTAGTATTGTATGATGATTTTCATGGAGTTCTTGAGCTCAACTACACTTTCTATCCTAGTCCGAGACCTTAGCTATAGTAGACTAGAAATCAAGACTTATAGTTTTGATCACTAACATTGACAAACATGCTTGAGATAGAAACGCATGCGAGTTCGACCGAGCAATTCTCTAACAAAAAGTACAATTATTAATAAAAACCGAGAAAGTGATCCTAGAACCTGGAGAAGAGGATCTTTGAAGGATTTAGAAGATGATTGGGGGAGCGTTATTAGGATGGAAACAATGTCTCTATTCAGGGTTTGGATTACTTCATACGTAAATACGATAAAAGGTATCCTGAAGCATTTAAATAAGTTTGTGATACAATTCTTGTCAATAAGTAATTTTTCGAATATGCATGGACTAATGAAGTAAAACATTTCGGAATTTCGAACATCTAAACATGTGGAAGTGCACATAGTGTCTTAAAGCGATTATTGGGAAATAGTCAAGGTGGGTTTACTGAGTGTTGGCAAAAAATCCACAAGATGCATAAATCTCTTGTGACTATCAAAGCTATATTTCAACAATTTTTAACATTCATCAAGCATGAGCACAAAATCATGACTTCAAGGGTATTGATCGCCATGTCTCACTATATGCCTTAGACTTCATCATCATTGAAATAAGAAGCTTGGAGAAGTCGAGAAGTATTGTTGAGAACTTGTGCATATGCATTCTATATAAGACATATGGCTTACCTTGTGCCCACATGATTATTGAATTTATAAATCAGAGTAGACCCATTCCACTTTCTTCTATCGATTCTCAATGGAGGCAGATAAAAAAAAATTATAAAAGAAGGAGCACCGCCGCAACATGAACTACCACAACCGCCACCACATCCATCACCATCACCACCACCACCACTGCCTCCACCATCATCTCCACTATCACGCATCCACCACCTCCACCATTGCCTCCACTCTAGAACCTCCGCCGTTGCCACCACCACCAAAACTGTCGCCGCCACCACCACCCGAACAATGAATCCTAACCCGGAATCCTAAAGTGTGCCAAATTCATTACTTAACCAGTTTGGATGTAAAAATAAACAGATCGTGGCATTTTCATTAATTTAAAAACATGGGGGATTTTCTAAAGGTTACCTTCGAAATTGGGGCATTCAAAAAAAAAAATCAATACTCAATTTGTAACCAATGTGATTAGAAGTTTATATGCAGTCGGTAGGTATATTTAGGGTTACTCGATTTGTATGCCTGGTCCATATTTTTTGGGTAAAGGATAAGTAGTTCAACAAGTAACAAACGGAGCTCAACAGCTTAGACCGTATAACAAGGGGTGATGTTGTGGTATTTAATTGTTAGGGCATGTTCATCTAAGTTAGTTTGAATAACGGCTCGAGATTCTACTTCACTGATTGCAAAAGTAATGTTATACTAATATTTTTTATGACCATTTTCACTTTATTGTCTTTGTAAGCTTTGGTTGTTTGTGAATTGAACTTATCTTTGTCTGATTGTTTGATATATACATAATCATATGTGGAGAGACTAGAAGACTGAGGCACCAAATATGTTAGAAAGGATAAGCAGCATGCAAATTACTGCCTTCATGCCTATTGTGAAAACCAAGAATATATGCCCCTCACGCTGTTTATCCTCCTTATAGTCATGTATCTCCCTGAATTTGTTTCACCCAAGATTGGGTATCTCTACCGGGTGTATTGCATGTGGCTTCAGGTGATATTCACGTTTGGCATATGCCTTCTCTAACCAAGACCCTTGGAGATGACTAATTTTGTTCAACTTCTTGGAAATAATGAGACGATTTTCTTGTACATCTAGATACCAAAAACGCACTACATTTTTCCAGTTAAATACTTTAGAGGAGACGATAATGACGGAAGAAAGAGAAATGTAATTAACAAAGTGAGCAAAGGAGAAATTTAAAATAAAGGAAGAGAAGAAAAAAAGTTAGGTTTGGATTTTGGTGAATTCTCTTTGTGAGTAGAGACTAGGGATGGGAATCTTTATTGAGGAAAACTATTCGAACACTTAATATTCATCTATATTTCATAAATAATGCCACTTTTTAGAGTAGGCATATGACAAAAAAGGATAATTATAAACTAATGTCACTTTCTTAGATATTAACAACTTTTCATGGGCAATTGAGGCTTATTTTCTTTATTCAATCAAAGATCTCAATGCTTTAACTTTAGTAAAGAAAAAAGTTACTTATAAACTAGATTACTATTTCAGCAGTGCTGGGACGACCAAAGTAGGGGTCTTGTTTTTTGTGACGCAATTTGTAACAGCTTTTACAACAATAACTGTAACAGTTATTTTATAACATTTATAAGCGTTATATTGGTATAACACTTCTATTGTAACAATTTTGTAACATTTTTAGATCGGATGGATGAATTTTATTGGCAATCAACGATCAAGATTAAAATTAAAAGTTTAGGTGACGGTTTTTTGACCATTTTCATGTCGTATTAGCCGTCAATCAAGTCGACTTCCATTCATTTTCATCGCTCCTAACCGTAGTCTGGGACATGACTCTCCGACCGTTGACTCAATTTTGAGAAAAAACGATCAATACCCATTCAATTGGATCGATAAAAATTAAAAAAAAAAGTGTTGCAAGCAATGCATTTTTAGGCTCCATAGTGAAAGTATAGAAGGGACTCCCTTCGGTCGCCCCGATTAAAATATTTTTTTAAAATAATTCAATTATCTACTAAGAGTTATAATTGAACCAATGTTTTACAGAAGTATAAATTAAAAAAAAATACATATTTCATAATCATACTTTTACTTAATATTATATACAATAATAATATGGTTACAAATTTATTGGGATCATCAAACTTATATAATATCTGATCATTATTGAGTGAATAAATATCTTCACATATCTTATAAATTTGGTGAGGTTATTTGTTTAGTTAACCCAGCAAAAGGCGTGACTGATGAAAAAATATAATTCGTCCTGTAAGGTAAATACTTTGATAAAAATGTGAAACAAGAAATCAAATATTCTACAGGTTTCTTGTGATTTACTAAATCATCATACTATATTAACAACATGTTTAGTTTAAGGAATTGGATTCTTGGTAATCCAATTTCGTGAGAATGTGACCAATTACTTGAACCAAACAACAAAATCAACTCTATGTAAAAAAATATCGATAGAGCTCTGAAAATCGGGCGAAAACTGAGTTGACACAGTCTCCATCCGATTCACAAATCATCCAATCTATCTTGACAAATCCAGTGTTGATTTGTTGATTGATCAAGCTTTTTATTCTCGGATATATAGATTAATCATCTTTAGTCCTCAATTTTACCCACTAATTTCTACCAAAATCCCTATTTCCTTGTTAAAACCAAAACAAAATGTGTTCTAGAATGACATTTGAATAAATTATCTTCCTTACCTGGTTATCGTGAGCTCCCCAGTGCTAATTGCAATGATGTTATAAGGTACGTATGAACCTATCTAACTTATTTGTGTTAATACTTATGTTCTTGTGCATGGTATTCATTTTCATTTTTTTTCTTTCGCCGTTGTTTCGTCCCCTTTTCTTCCATTCATCATCACCCTCCCTTTATCCCTCAAATTATGGTCTCCAAAAACCCACTTTTTATCCTTGCTCAATGCTATTAATCCCTCTATATAGCCCCTGTTTTCTTGTTTACAAACCCCAATTCATCCAATCACCACTCAAAGTAACTCTTAAGTCATCCTGGTGGTTTTTAAGCCTTATTGTTTATGAGTTAATGAATCGGTGCCTAAATAGTTGGTGTAAAAAACAAATAATCAGTTCCTCTAGCTCTCAACCTGTTCAGATCTATGATTGTAGAAAAGACAATGCATCAAACAAGTGAGAAATGGGCGGTTGAAATGATGATACAAAAAAAATAGTGAAAGAGTTGAAGAGGAAC
This sequence comes from Papaver bracteatum, assembly GCA_023529315.1. Classification (NCBI taxonomy): domain Eukaryota; kingdom Viridiplantae; phylum Streptophyta; class Magnoliopsida; order Ranunculales; family Papaveraceae; genus Papaver; species Papaver bracteatum. The sequence continues at coordinate 3,783,244 of JAJJWX010002605.1, read as the reverse complement.
CATGAGATGTTAATTGGAAAACAAGTGAATGAAGGATGTTATCTCTCTTATCCACCTGATACAGTAGCAAAAAACTCCCTACTTCGGATAAGAGGAAATACCATAAGTTCAGTTGCTACTTATCCCCAGAGAGACAAGACAATTATGGTAAAGTTCTGTGGCATATCTCCAACACCAAGTTTTAGAGTCTATGTCAGACATGATGAACAATGGATTGGAAAATATGTTTCAAGAAAAAGGCTTGCTAAATCGGCCTAAGAAGAAGAACCAGCATGGAATATTCTCAAGTTTAGTAGTGATTCAAAGAAATTAGAAGAAGGAGATGTCGACAAATCCTGCAGCTGGGATGTCCTCCACAATATAAGTGGAACTACATAAAAGCTCAATCTCTCTCAGCTCTTCCATAATTACAAAAGCCTTCCATCCAGAAATTTCCCTGAATCCTATAAATCCCAAATCCACAATCTAAAAATAAAAGAATTCAAGGTCAACCTACATCTCAAGACCCTGAATTTTAACTAGTACGTCAGCAAAGAGAAAATGAAGATGAATGTCCTTAAGAACAACAGTAAGGAGAAAGGAAAAAAGATGGGGGAATGATGTTAGTCCCTACATAACTATCAATGGGGAAGCAAGCTCGCTCAAGGATAACCATGTAATCCTTAATCTTAAAAAAATTCTTTATACTCGTCTGATTGTAGTTATATTCAAGGAATTGATTAGGTGTGTTCGAAACATAAACCGCACATCTTGAACACATATAGTTGCAAGATATGTCACTTTTTTTATGCATGGAATAACATACAACTATTTAAATGATCTTTGCAAACCATCTCTCATCACTAGTCCAGTAATCTGGTGTCTCTCTCTCACCTTCTCGTTGTGGAGTGTCAATACAAATCTTTTTTTATGGCTCTAAGTGTCTTAGCCTAGCACTGCCAGGGATTAGGAAAAGCATCAACCCAATCTCACTTGAAGAAACTTATTTCTGAACATATCCCTGATATCTTATTTCTCCAAGAAACAAAGAAACATTAAACCACTATCAATCCTCTCATCAAATATACCAACGTGTGAAAAGACGAGGTTACCCAAATATCAATCTAAAACTTTTCCACCAATAAGTCCTTTCTCCGAAAGTGATTGTCTATGGACTGAGTCGAGACAATACAATTAATCGGTTCATACTTCGTGTGATCGTATATGGATACGACATCGAGACAATATGATAATAAGATAACTTGTGTGATTGACTATGGATACAAGATCGAAACAATACAACAACGAAGTATGTTTACTTGATAATAGGTTCGGACTTAACCAAACACAATAGGATTTCTATAAAGTAAATAGGAATTAACGTTTGTGTATTTTACTTCTAACTATAATAAAACCATTATAATTGCGAAAATAGAAAAGTAAAAGACACGGCAAGATTTTGTTAATGAGGAAACCGCAAATGCAGAAAAACCCCGGGACCTAGTCCGGAATTGAATACTCTTAGGATTAGGCCGCTATACAAAATTAAAACAACTTCGTATAGTTAAGACCAAGCAACTAAACATATAGTTCACCTAGTTCCGTTTATATCCCTGCGCCTCCAACAAGCAATAAGTCACGCACTTGGAACAATTCCTTTGGTTCGTATTCCAAACAGTAAAGGAACAATAAATCTATTCGGTAATAACTCTTTTCAACCAAGTGATATGAGTTTGACAAAAGGCTCTTCCGTTTATCCCAATAAACTCCTTTATCAGGTCCTTAGATCTATCTAATAATAACTACCAAAGTAATTGTCAAGATTTTGCAATGGTTTTACCTATTTCCTATCCTTACTTTTCCTAATTCCCATCCCAATCATGCAAATCATATTTTGTATAACTCTTTTTGAATTGTTAAGAAAAACTCACTCTATTAATTGCCATAGTTAACCTATTTTGTATAACTCTTTTTGAATTGTTAAGAAAAACTCACCCACACTACCACCACGAAATTGATCAGGCTTGAGGATTGCCATTCATGGTGCTACATGTTCAGATAATGGAATCTATGATTATTATTTTTGGATTAATTCACGAGATGGATATGGCTCATTATTATCTCCAATTGGCTGAGGATATATTAATGGCATATCAGGTATGGACAAGGGATTCTATGAATTAGTTTGGACTAATTCACGAGATGGAGATAAATCGTTAGCAATTAATTTGTTTGAGTCTTAAGCTGAGATCTTCGAGGAGTTTGCTTGATTATTAGTATTAATGTTGGATGATAATGATCCTGAATCAGTTCCTGGACTTGAGTAACTGTGTCCCTTGCATTAAGTGAAACTTCAATAAAGAGAGAAAACATTAAATACCGATTCTACTATAGATCTCTCGTTTGTTTGTTTCTTGGAACTTATTAGATCATCATGAGGACTGTAAATCATGTATATACTAGTACTGATGATAATATATAAGGTTCGCCAATGATACTTGCACAAGGTACATATCTTAGTATAGGTAGATCATCATATTTAGGTTTACATTTTCCAAGAGAGATGGGAAGAGACTGAAAGGAGGACGGCGGTGGATGATCATATTTAGGTTTAATAAAGTGAGTTTTTTTCACCAACGTAAAAAGGGTTAAACAAAAAATGATTGAAGTGGTGTGGATGGGATTTAGGAAAAGTGGGGATGGGAAATAGGTAAAACCTTTGCAATTAATACTTTTAATCACAAAGAATTGTATTGATGCCGATCTACTCAACTAATCAATCTAGATTATCACAAGGATAAACCGATTCTAATTGGATCCTTTTCCAGCCAAAACAAGAATTGTGCACACCAAAGATTATGAACCCAAATCATAAATCTTCTTCGTCTTCAAATATTCTTATATCTTCAATAACATATGCACACAATCAACTTGAATCTCTTGTGATCAATCACATACAGAACAGAGTCTATTAACAATGGATTATCACAAGACGTCTTTAGATCTACAAACAGTCTAAAGATCCCTATCAAAACTTCGATCTAGTTTGAGTGAATTTTAAATCGGAAGAGAAGATTCTCAAGCATAAACAAACTAGGTGCAATCAAAGTTCAACAACCATTAATCAATCAAATTAATCGAAAACTAATAATAAACCGTAATTATCTAGTTTCCCACTAACGGTACTAATAGAGCTTCTCAATCCCAAAGAAGTCTTTAAATCGAGCGGCCATAAGAGATTTCGCCTAATTAGGTTACTTTCCTCTCCGAACAGGCGGATCCACCAGTAACAACATAACTAGGTAGTTTTTCTGGCTCTAAGGATTAGTTTGCTCGAATGCAAACTTCAGTTTATAGACCAAGGAAGTTTGGACTTTGGACACCAAGGAATTTCCAAAACCGAAAATATTCTCAAGATATGCAATATATATATATTCCAAATTCGGTTTTCATAATTCCTGGGAATGCTTTGTCCAAATATTTACCGAAATCTCATTAGAAAATCTCCAATTAGTAAATGCACATTACCAACTTTTATTTTCTAAAGATATGCATTTTAATTGCTGGAAATTAAAAGCATATAAAACTAAAAACCTTAATTAAAAGATTCTCAATTTATTTCGATCCGGGATTCTCCTTTAGCTATTAAGGAATATCTTTGAATAATAAAAGGTAAGAATTATTGCACGTGTTCAAAGCATGTCGACATCTTTACTTTGTAAGTCCTTTTTCATACTTACAATCTTGGAACTGATTTACCACACTTCCAAACAAGTTTGGAATTGGTTCATCTGACTTCCAAGAACTATGTGATTGATTATCCTATAAAATCACCAATCATGGATTTCATGGTTCTACCAAAACAAGTTTCGGTTCTACCTCCATGTGATAGTCATGCTAGCTACCAAAAATTGGTTGACTAGGTACTAGGATCGGTTCCCCACATACTTATGGTAACTACTTATATTCGGTTGCACATGTTCATAGGATCGGTTCCCCGATGTCTAAAAATTTGTTGCACATGTTCATAGGATCGGTTCCCCCAATATCTAAAAATGTGTTGCACCTCTTACAAGGATCGATTCCCCACTTGTGATCGGTTGCACCTCTTATTACGTATCGATCATACCATCTTGAGTGATTACTTAAGATCGGTATCACTAATAAAAGTCATACCAATACATAAGTCAGGCCTTGTGAATAGTTTTACCAAGATACATAAACAAGTTTATGAGCGGTTATACTAAATACACATATTGGTAATTCATAATAGATTTGTAATGAATAACCATACCAATAAGCCTAGTGATTTCTCTTTCGATTCATAAAACAAGTTTATGAATTGTACTTCCTTTAAACGAATGTAAAAAATTATTTCCTAGGATGAAATCTTAACTCATACCCATACATAATCACAATAGCATTCATACGATTACGTCGATGTCTTATATACGAAGTTCAAAAGATAAGCGTTATACTTCGTATTTTATTCCTTAATACTACGTCTAACTAGAGTATAATCATTCATAGCTTCTCAGTTATGTTTTCAATATGCACGACTTGAAAGATACATTAGGGAATGAAGCAGTTCAAGTCAAATATTACTAACCTCGAGTGGAAGGATGATGTCGTTGTTGTATCTCCTTACTTCTTCACATTCTTCAAGTCTTCACGTAATACTTGTAATGTCTCATATCCTAATACTTTCAAGCTAACCTATACAAAGTTGACTATAGTATATAATCAAGTGACTCTTTAAATGAGTTTTGGTTCACTAAAATATGACAACCAAACTTGACATACCAACGCTTGGTGGGTTCAACCGAGTTATGCTCTAACACCGTGGTTATCATGAATCCAATCAATGTGATAGGCACTGCAGGAGGGATTATATTAGCTTGGTCTAGTAAAATAGATGTACAAGTTCTTCACACTTTCGATAGCCAGATAGATACACTAGTTATGTGTAAAAGAAGTAAAAATTCATGGATGTTCTCGGGAGTATATGGTTGTCCTTAAAAAATTAAGAGATATGTTAGTTGGGAATATTTTAAAATTGGTAGGATCCGATGACATGGTTATAATGACATAATCTTGACATGGTGACACCTTTTTCTCTAATTTGAAGCTAAGATTTTGGTGACATGTTCCTCATATAAGACTCTAAATTTTCACCAAAAAATGAGAGTATTCTGAAATACGAAACTTAACCATCCACAAATTTTAATTTCAACCGTTAATTTTCAACGGTAGATATACAAAATGATAGATGATGGTCTTAAACATTTCAGAATGCTCTCATTTTTGGTGAGAGTGTATGGAATTATAAGAAGGACATGTCATCAAAAAATTAACTTCAAATTTATTTCCAATTGGGTTTGGTATAAAAAATGGCGCTAAAATTTCAAGATTATGTCATTATAACCATGTCAATGGATCCTACCCCATCTTAAAAACCTATCAAAAAATGTTGAAATACCCTGGTTAATCGTTGGACACCTCAACTTCACCCTTTTGAGTTCTAAAAAAAGAGGAGGTCCCCGACCACCACCACCACCACCACCACCCCGACCAAAATGAAATCACCTTTTTCACCAATTTGATTGATTCTGCAGAGCTAATATACCTAGGTTCCTGTGGGATATATTTACACATGGTCCAACCAGTGTCAAGGGAATGATTTAGTTGAGGCTAGGATGGACATAGCTATGTCTAAATCTGTATGGCTTAGCTTGTGCCCTAGGGCCATGGTGTATCATCTGACCCCTATGGGGTCTGTCCATGCCCCAACTCCCATAAGAAGCTCACCTTGCTGGAAAGAAGGAGCCAAACCATTTAAATTCTTTGGGATTTATATGGAGGACTCGTCGTGCTTCCAAGTGATTGAGGATTCTTGGGACTTTGACCCATGGGGGTCAACATATTTTGGTTTGGTGTCCCGTCTAAAAAATGTTAAGACTAATATAAGAATTTAGAATAGGGAGCATTTTGGGAATATCCAACAAAACATCAAAAAACTCACTTAAAATCAATCTCAACCTTCAAGATAATAGCCCTAAGATTCTGGAAATTAAAGTGACCTAGAAAATGGTTTAATTAAGAAGAAGCATTTTGGAAAACAAAATATTAGGATAACAACTTGTCTTTGGAAGACAATACCCGATATTTCCACTCAACGGCTAATTATAGGGCTAGGAAATTGAGAATTGAGACAGTTAAAAGAGATGATGGAACTTGGTGTAATGAAAGACAAAATAGTTGACACCTTCTACACCCATTTCGCCTCTATGGATTCTTCCTCTCGTCCTGATATTTCAGATCAAATCATCAATCTGATTTCCCGGTGTTTAACAGATCTGGATAACTCCAAACTTATGGGAAAACCTTCAGAACTTGAAATAAAACTCATCCTCTTCGACATGCATCCAAACAAATCCACGGTCCCGAAGACTTCCCTGCAATATTTAAAAAAAAACTGGTTTCTCATCAAGGATGAGTTAACTAAGATGATACAAGACTTTTTTGAAACTAGACACATTCTAAAAGAAATCAATTCCACTTTTATAACTCTCATTCAGAAAATTGATGCTCCGGAAACACCAAAGGATTTCAGACCTATTTCTTTGTGTAATATTGTATACAAAATCATCTCGAAACTGCTAGCAAATAGGATCAAACCTAACTGGACAGATTGATTTCCCCTTATCAATTTGTTTTTGTGCCTGGCAGGAAGATCTATGACAACATTGTCATTGCTCATGAGATTATTCACACGATGAGAACCGAGAGAAAACATACGAAAAAAGAAAGGGTACATGGTCTAAAAATAGATATGTCTAAAGCCTTTGATCGGGTAGAATGGCCTTTTTTAGTTAAAGTCATGGAAAAATTGGCTTCTGCAAAAACTAGATAGAGTTAATCATTCAATGCATAGGAACCACCTCCAATGCGATTCTTATCAATGGGTTTCCGATGGGTTTCTTCAAACCTACTAGAGGATTAAGGCAAGGATATCCTATCTTGCCGTACTTATTCATCATCAGTATGCAATCCCTCTCGGAGGCCGAAAATAAAAAACTGATAAGCGGGATAAAGTTCTCTAAAGTATCGCCATTTATCTCTCATCTCCTTTTCGTTGATGATGATTGCCTAATATTCACGAAAGCGGGGAAGAAGGAATGTAAGAACCTAGTGAAAATTCTTGACCTTTTTAGCGTAAGGTCAGGGCAAAAAATTAACTATGTAAATTTGGGATCTTATTTAGCAAATCGGTACCAAATGGTGACATAAGGGAAATGTTGCAAATCCTCAAAGTGCGTAGAATTAGACTAGATGACAAATATTAAGGGGTCCCGCTATTCACCCACAAGTCCAAAATCAAGTGTTTCGAACCTCTAGTTGAAAAATTCAGTGGAAGACTAAAAGGTTGGAGGCTCCTCTCCCCTGCGGAAAAGGGGTCATGATAAAACACGTTGCAGACACTTTGGCAACCTACCAAATGTCTTGCTTCGTGATTTCTAAAACTTTAACTAAGAAAATGGAAACTCGCAACAGATCTTTCTGGTGGGGTCATGTCAAAGACAATAACCGTGGCTGGTATCCTATGGCATGGGGGGGGGGGGTGTTATTTGTAAGCCACTATTAATGGCGGCTTGGTTTCAAGAAATATGAAAAAATAAACCATGCTATGTTAGCCAAAATAGCATGAAGAATGAATGAATGAAAAAAAAAAAAAAAAAACTTCGGAAACATTTCCCCTTTAAACATCACTCAACCAAAAGGTAACGGTTCTTGGTTCTGGAAAGGGTTCTGGAATGGTTTGAAAATCATCAAGGAGGTGGCTATCTGGAATAGGATATCCAGATATGGAACTATAACTGGATACCCCTTGACAACCTTAATATCATTTTGAGAAATGAGATCAAACCCACCATAGAAAATACCCTAATCAAAGTGAAGGACATTCTTCACCCCCTCCTCCAAAGAGTGGAATGTAGATTTTCTGCACCAAGTTCTCCCCTATGAGATTGTGCAAAACATTACGGGTATAGACCTGACCAACACCAATGACACCACCGACACTTTGATCTGGCCTTTAACCAATAAAGGAGATTTAACTGTTAAGTCTGTTTATGAATATCTCATCAAAGTTCATCCAACAACACTATATCTACCATAAATCCTGTTTGGGGCCACATTTGGTCTCTTGATGTGCTACCGCGTATCAAAGTCTTTGTGTGGAAGGCCTACAATGGTATCCTTCCTACCAGCTCTACTATGCATGGATTGGTCCAAGCAATTGACCCAATTTGTAGTCTTTATACTTCTAAACCAGAAACGGAGTTACATTCTTTGCTAAACTCTCCATTCAGCAGAGCAGTCTGGATGAGAATAAATTGTAGAATAGACAATAACATAGGAAATATCGGGCAATGGATAGAAACCTGGATGATTAATAACGGGGTAGTCCAGTTGGAAATGTAAAGTGGAGTCAACTTTTTGCTCTTACAGCTTGGTACATATGGAAGGCTTGGTGCAATAAGTGTTTCCAGAATATTACTCCCTCTCCTACAATAATTATTGGCCTCATACATGATCACATTCGAACCTACCGTACTAAGCATCTTCATACACCCCAAATCCAGCCCAACTCACAAACTCCCAAATTCATCTCCCCAGACAAAGTCTCGTTATGTTATGTTATGTTATAGCAAATGGCATGTACACCAAATCAAGGCAATTATGATTATAGTCATTACAGAAAACAAGCTTGTTATAGGGGCGGCATGGTTTATTATAGGGGCGGCAGTATGATAATAATGTCCTTCTAGTTGGTTAGGGGATGTCCTAAAGGGGATGTAAATTGACTAGATTATCCTTTTCACCTTAAACACCTAAAATCAAATCAGTTTTTTTTTAACCTAATGAATCAGAAAAAATCAAATCAGTTTTTTTTTTCATCTTCATCTTCTCTTCTCCTCCACCAACCGTAACCTCCATCAAAACTGAAAATTTCATTGTCTTTGATTAATCGGCGATTTGAAAAACGTTTGGAAAAACCCAGTTAGGGTTTAGTTTATTGTGTTGGATTTAAGTTAGTTTTTTATCAAAAATCAGGGTTTTGGATCAAAATTTAAATTTATGTGTTGCATGTGAGTTACGGTTGGTAATAACTCCAATTGGAACCGTAACTATAGATTTAGTTGATGTTACGGTTCATTGCAACTCAAATACCAACCGTAAGTTCTTGACTTTGATATACAATGTTTAGTTACGTTTTTTTTTTTGCAACCGTAAATAGCTTACGGTTGGTATCGTTACTTAAGTTACCAACCGTAATTTGTCCTGTAACTTTCATTTTCTTTTTACGGTTTGTAATTGCATCACTGTTAGCAACCGTAGGGTAGTTACGGTTGGTCTCGATACATTAGTTACCAACCGTAATTTAGTTACGGTTGTTGTCCAAATTTAATTACCAACCGTAACTGGTTTTACGATCGGATCTTCCCCAAATTTAACCAGTTACGGTTGGTCACGAGCACAATTGCAACCGTAAGTTCTTCTGAAAATTTAAAAGTTTTGATTTTTTTACGTACTTTAGATAATTTTGAGCGAGAAAAAGCTAATGGGAACTAATATGTATACTGGGTCACTGGAATCACTCATTTTAGTTGAGTGAATCAAAATCAAGGGTTTCACAAATATCACAAAAGTTTTTCTTTTTCTTCTCCTCTGAACTTTTTTTTTAACTCTAAAAATCTGATTTTGTTTTGATTTTAAGTTGATATAAGTGAAATTAATCATTAACACTAAACTTAATTATCATCACTAAATTAGGTTATCAATAATGAGGGTTAAATTGTCATTTCTAATATTTTTTTATAAGGGGCACCTTGAATGATCATGTAATGACCCTTTTTGTCCTATTAGAATGCCGCCCCTCTAATAAACCATGCCTCCCCTATAACAAGATAGACAGAAAAAGAAGGAACAATCAAAGGACAACAGGTCTTCTACTGTGACGTCAGAACAATAGAAAAAAGTGTGACTTGGGGGCTCTGGCAGCAATGAAATACCAACTCAAGAACAAAATTTGTAACATTGAAATGGAAAACAAGAAGATAGTGAAGAAATTGAGGTCAAATTGGAAGCACCAGCGTAACCATCAAATATAATTATGCTTGATGACAATTAGACTTATTTTGTTATTTTAGACTTTTTAATTGTAATTCCATGGGACAAGATTGACAGCCAAAACTATAAGCGATTGCTACATCCTCTGACATCATAGCTACCCATTATTCCCGGACTGTAGAACCTTCCAAAGGTGCAAAGCCAATCGGGTTAAACCCCTGAAAGGCTAGTTTTCTCTAATATTAATTTGTTCCAAGAAAAAAATAATTAAGAATTTTAATTTCTAGAAATCCGATTCCCTCTAAAATAATAAATTTCCATTGAATTTGTCTAATAGTGCAATGAAATTGGATTCCAGGGTCAACATAAAAGTAATTGAATTACCTCAACCAAACGCTTGGATTACCAATTGAATTCTTAGGAATCCAAATCGTTTGGTAGTAAGGGAAGATGAGTAACATAAAAACTGTTGGGCAATTGGTGAAGTGGAATGCTGTTAGCCATAAACAAGGAATACATTGTGTGTTACAGTCAAGTCCACGGCTGATTTCGCTGATGTTAAAGAAGCATGTAAATTAAAACCACGATGCATGGAACAGAAAAGCAATTCAAAGCACGCACATATGGTATACCAGCATAAGCTACAAAATCGCGTTTTGTTCCGAAATTTCTCTGTAAGAAACTTCATACTAACAGAACACGCAACACTTTCTAGTTTTCATATGATAATGTACAGTTTCATCAGATATAGAATCATACATATGGAGCATAGAAACTTGATTCTAGTAGCAGCAACCAGATAGTAAACAGAAAATCAAAGATCAGCTATAGCACTCTACCAATAATAATCAGTGGGTATTCTAAGAACTGCTGTTTTGATTCAAGACCTCTGCTTCCGCCCTTGTCATGGGATCATCCTTCATCTCACTGTCTTCGTCTCTCTCCCCTTCTCTTTCATCGGCTAACTTCTTCCTATGTAACTCCTCTGCCTTTTCCATTTCAGCACGATTTTCTGCCTGTACACGTAACATTTCCTCTTCTTGTTGCTGGCGCTCAAACCACGTATCCGCATCTGCCCAAACTGCAATAACACACAAAATCCCACAATTTATAATTAGAGCATCCATGATACCCAAGCAAAATCTACAGATAAAGCGAAATCCACAATGGGAATCTTTTTGCTACTTACTATACTATAGTTTCAGGCTCTCAACATAGCACGCTAATGAAGATTCGAACAGTCCAATTGAACCAAATGACACAAATCTCAGAACAGATACAATTGACATTTAACATTAACTAGAGTGGCTAAACCCTCCAAGAACCCAATAACTAAAATCTCAAATGAGTTATCAATTTACTGCCTGAAGGCCCTGAACTAAAGAAGATTTGAGAAAACCCCAAATTCTCAAATCGATAAATAGGAAAGCAACTAATATAATCCAATCAAAATCAATGCTAGCTATATAGAACTAGACGCCCATTCAAGAAAAATTAGATTCCATAAATATTAAATTTTAGAATAATTTTATAAAATTAGGGTTAGAGAGAAGCGGACGTACTTGGTTGTGCAGCCCAACCCTGTTCACCACCTTTAATTTTCTCAGGCAAAGCATAATTAACAGTCAAAACTCTTCCATAAAGCTCAGCATTATCCATATTATCCATAGCAGCAGCAGCATCTTCTTTCTCTAAAAAAGTAACAAAACCAAAAGATCTATGTTTCTGAGTAGCTTGATCTAATGGAGTTTTAACATCTTTAATATCACCAAATGGTATGAATGCTGAATGTAGTATTGTTTCATTCACTTCTTCGGCCAAACCTCCTGAAATACAAAAACAGCATAAGAAATTAGGGTTTATATTACGTATGGGATGAGATTGAACTTCCTGATCATGTTAGGGTTTTGTAACGAATTAAGTCGAGTAGTGGTTTTTCTTACCGACGTAGAGTGTATTCTTCTGTTTAGGTTGAGCCATTAAACAGTTCTCCGCGCTTTCTCTCAATCTCACTTCCTCTTCAAATTCTTCAAATTGTTGCAGTTGCAGGATTGGAATTTTCAATTCCTTCCTAGTCTTTCTGTCCATATGTAACATACAACTTTCCTAATATGGACTTGGGCTACTTTCTGTCTATATAACATACAACTTTCCTAATATGGGGCTTGGGCTAATAAGAGCATCTCCAAGAAAATGTGCAAAAAATCCTACGTGGAGTAAATATATGAGGTCTATACATAGAGTAAATATATGACCTCATATCTAAAAAACCATCTCCAACAGTGAGAATTTTAACCCTTAGAATTAAAAGAAAATTAGTTAAAAACATGACGTGGAGGTGCAACCAGAGGTGTTGATAACACTTTCTTGAACACCTTCATATTTAGTAATTGGTCCCTCCTAACTTGTAGGACCCTATTATTGGAGATGTATTTATGTCAAACGGGGGTCTAAAATCCTATGTGTCACTAAAAATAAATGAATCTACCCGTTGTTGGAAATGCTCTAAGGGTTGTAAGGGAAAAATAAAAAAGGGCAGGGGTGGTATGAACTATGAACTGATGTAGAGGAAGTGGAGGTGGACCAGGTGGTGGTCGTATAGGTGAGGAGGTAACAAAGAGAAGGATGGGGTAGTGACAGGAGAGACTTGCATATTGCAGCGGAATTGGAGTGGGACACCTCAGCTTTTCATGCCTTGTTAAAAGCGTCCTCATGGTTAATTGAAAATATATTATCTAGTGTATCGATCACAACGGACTGCAAAACACTAGCGGAAACGATCAACAAGACATGCAAAGATTCTCCTTGGAACGTGGATAATAACATTTAGGAAACTATTTCAATACTGGAAAATCTTCCACATGCACATGTAAAGTATATAAACAGGAAATACAACTAAGGAAAGAAGCTCGGATAAAGCATCTTAGGCACATGTCTTCCAACATTCAACAAAGAGTTTTAAAATCTAGTGTTATTTCCAATGTTTTTGTAAAAAATGAGATTTTATTTTACAATTTCTAAATTTAAATTTTATAATTTTAACTAAATAAAATTAATTAAAACCACACAAAATGAGATTATAATTCTCTTGTACTATGTTATTTGATTAATACAATTTTCCTTTCCATCAAAAAAGAAAAAAGAAAAAAAAAGACATGGTCGTAGTAGTGTTTCGTGGGAAAATCAATGGTAATAGCGTTGTTAAATCGTAAATCATTTTCTATTTTTAAGAATTGATTCATTTATTGAACCGTGGATTGAAAGTTTATGATTGATTTTGAATCGTATGCTTACCTTTAAATAATATTAAATTATGTGAAACATTCAATGAATATCGTACATACTTACTAAATTTCGATCTTTGATGTATTAGTAACTGAATAAAACTTAAATAGTTTCAACATATTTCAAAAATAACTATCGTGGTGTAGTGGTTAGGAGTGTATAAAGTGTACCATAGATGTATGAGGTTCGATCCAAGATGTTACACTTTCATCTTGTGGCATGTACGTGTTGGGAAAACAGGGTCACAAATGGAAATTGGTGATTTGAACCAAATATGAAGAAATAATAAGAGAGACAGAAGATAAACAAGCACACAACCATAACACAAGAAATACGTGGTTCATCTTTACATACACGGACAATTGGCAAAGGGAAATTGGTGATTTGAACCAAATATAAAGAAATAATAAGAGAGACAGAAGATAAACAAGCACACAACCGTAACACAAGATATACGTGGTTCATCTTTACATCCGCGGCCAACACCACCGGAAAAACTTCCCTTATAATAAAAGACCACTACATGCTCTTTCCGCAACCAAAGACAAGAACCAAAGAGTTAACAAGACATACCCGAAAGCACCATTGAAGAAACCATAGAAATAGACTCTCTAAACCACTCCACAAACCAGCCTCATGTCTTCTCTTAGAAGCCTTGTTCACAGATGCTAGTAACAAAGGAGAAACATGGAAACACTAGAAACTTGGATAGGGAAAAGCCCTAAACTTTAAACAATAGAACACCAAAATCCTCTCTCTACAAGTTTTTCTCTCGCACCGATATTGACCTTCACGGTAGTACTCGATCCTCCCTAACAAAGAGATCAAAAACCTTAGCACAAGGTTTTACCACTCTTCTAGGTTGGATTGCCTACACACCTCTAATTTTAATCCAGTATATAGAGAAATAAACTTGTCCATTAAGAAAAATTTACTTTGGAAACAAGTTTTACTTAATTGGCCGTTAAGTTCCTAAAAGTTAGAAACAAGTTTGTATCAATATAATTTGACCAAAATTCAAACTTATAACCAACGACATAATCCCACAATTCTCCACCTTGAATCATGCTTTCAAGCATGAGACGATCAAACAAAGAATCACCTTCATCCGGCTACACACCATCTCTACATACCCGTACAATAACTTTTGAAACGCACATCCGAACTTTCATCTTCATAGAACCATATCTTCGATCAAAACACCATGATGTTGATAATAGTATTCATATCATCTTCTTCATAAAGAACACTTGTGAAAATTCGCCATTTTTCACAAATATCATGAAAATATTTAATTAACATCAACGAATACTTGCACAGACTCCAACATTGATCACCAAGAGAACCATCCTGAAGAATCACCGCTAGCTCCACCTAACCAGTAAACTAAAAATATATTGAACTCTAACCATAAAGGAAAAATGAACTTCAATATCATACCCCAGCACATGTCAGGATTACCATGTATTTGAAACAAACCATCAGACACCGCCACTATGATGAACAACCTCAATCTTTTAAGCGATTCCCAAATTCATCACCAATTTGACATACTCTTTACCACCATCATACAGAACATACTCGCTCAAAATATAAACCGTGTGAATGCCCATATTATCGGGGTACATTCTTTCGAGATCAGAAACATTCTTGATATTACGTGCAAGCCATCAAGAATAATTTAACATAGACTTAAGAACATAAATCTATAGCATTTTGTACATAATTTGAAGAGTTGCTGGACTTGCTTCTACATGAGACTTCATAGACCCATCCTTATACAAACTTTGTAACCTATTCCTTATAGTATATGATAACTAATTGTTAGAGCATTGATCGGTCTAACTCGCATGCGTTGCTATCTCAAGCATGTTTTTCAATGTTAGTGATCAAAACTATAAGTCTTGATTTCTAGTCTACTATAGCTAAGGTATCGGACTAGGATAAAAAGTGTAGTTGAGCTCAAGAACTCCATGACAATCATCATACAAGACGAAGGACTACTCAAGGAACTGGTGGATCTTCATCGACTAAAAGCTATGTGGAGACTTGAACTTATCTATCAATCAAAAGTCTATTTATCTCTTATCTTGAGACAAAATTCGTTTTACTGTATAGACTAAGATTATACACATTTGGTATTTCGAGCCAAGTTTACCTTTCCTATCTATTTATCGAATTATGTGTTGGTAAAGCTTTTGCTTTAGCCAAGTTCATATTTACTTGGTGACGAAAGTCATGATAAGTTTCAATCACTTTAAAATTGCTTTGACGAAAAATGGTTTGTGAATAACAACTATATAACGTCCTCTGAGAATGTTTTAATGATTGAAATGAGAGTTTAGACAATATAACCATTGGAGGATATAAACATTATTGTGGAAACACATATATGTATCAGTCCTTATTCCTTGAACCAAAGTTTGTGAACTTTGTCGATCAAGAGAAATGGAGAAGTGCGTGAGCTTCAGTCCGCGAACTGGCGGAAGTTCTCGACCTGAGAATTTATGCTAGAGTTTGTGAACTCCATCTAGGAACTTAAGTTCGCGAACCCAATCCGCGAACTTGAGTAGGTTATCTCTAAAAACGATGTTTGTGAACTTATCTTTATAAACAAAGGAATGCAATAGCAAACCGTGGATATATAGTTCATGAACCGATTCGAGTGAATCAAATCATTTTTGCTTCAATTGTGTCTTATGTAGTACATGAGATTTCCTTGCAATTTAAAAACTCTCTAGCTAGTTCATTTGAGTCATTTGAACTAATTATGGTAAAGAAGAATATGGTTGATATGAAAGTTATCATATGGATAACCACTTAGTTAACTATTATTGAACCAACTAATGTACAAGTTTGGGTACGGTTACACAAGCCTAAAAACGTGCATTATATGTGTGTATAACAAGCTATGTTTTCGATCTAACAGTTGATAAATATTAGCTTGAATCTAATCAGGTTTTCATCTAACGGTGAATATTGAATGCTTTGTTACTAAGCTAACATTGATTGCAAACCCTGATTTGAAAGACTATATAAGGGAGAACTCTAGAAACTGGGAAACCTAATCCCCACACATTCTGTGTGATACTAGTTGTGCTAAGCTAGAGTCGATTCTCCTTTAACCTTAGGTTTCTTCTTCTAAACTAGGTTAACGACTTAAAGACTTCATTGGGATTGTGAAGCCAGACCGATACTACTTTTCTTGTAGTTGTGTGATATAATCTTGATGTTTCTATCGTACAAGTAAAATTGTAATAATTGGCTTGAGAATTCTATCTCCGATAGGCAAGATAAAAAGTAATCACAAACATCTTCGTCTCATCGTTTGTGATTCCACAATATCTTTTTTCGCTGCGTCGATTAAGACTATTGTGAGGTGATTGATAATACTGAGTTGTTCTTCGGGAATATAAGTCTGGTTTATCAATTGGTTCCTATTCATTTTAATTTATCAATAGACGGAACAAAAATCATAGGTATATTCGTGGGAGACGGATTTATCTATTACCATAGACTTTCCTGTGTGATACATATTTGTTTATTAAAGTCTTCGACTTTGGGTCGTAGCAACTTTTAGTTGTGGGTGAGATGATCTAAGGGAATCTATTACATAGTATCCGGCTGGGATCAGAGGCGTAGGAGCATAAATGTACCTTGGATCAATGTGAGATTGATTGGGGTTCAACTACATTTCAGACCGAAGTTAGCTTAGAGTAGGCTAGTGTCTGTAGCAGCTTAATACAGTGTATGTTTAATTTGGACTAGGTCCCGTGGTTTTTATGCATTTTCGGTTTCCTCGTTAACAAAATTCTAGTGTCTGTGTTATTTCTTTTCCGCATTATATTTGTTTTATAATTGAAATAATACAGGTTGTGTGTTGTTCAATCAATTAGAATATCCGACTTTTTGGTTGTTGATTTAAATTGATTGACACTTGGATATTGGTCTTTGGTACCATCCAAGTTTATCTCTCTTGTATTTAAATTGAGACTCGCGGTTTCCTTGAGTAAGATTTAAATCGATAGGTAGAGATATAAACTCTTTGATATACTTTTCTATTGATTGAGTCTAATTGTCTAGTTGATTCTCATAAAAGTATATTGAAGTTTGTCCATACAGATTGCTAATTTGAAATATTGGATGTGGTTGTTTGACCCCCGCTTTTTCATTAACACTCTTCCAGAAATAAATATGCATTCCACCTCATTCAATCTTATTCTGCATCCCATACTACATCATAAAATCAAACGAATAACACAAACTTCTACCAAGTTGAAGCTCTGATTTGTAAATCACACCACAAATACATCTTTGTGTAGACACCGGTTGAAACATTATCTTAAAAAATATATATTTATCTACCCGAACAATAAACTATCGTTTAATTCCAGGTTCAATCACACCAGCCCGTCCATGTGATTTTATACTATTGTCAGGACCCCGAGCAGCGAGCGCAGTGAAAAACAGGATCACAAAGGTAAATCGGTGTTTTGAACCAAATATAGAGAAATAATAATAGAGATAGAAGATAAATAAGCACACAACCATAACACAACATACACGCGGTGCACTTTTACATCAATGACCAACACCACCAGAAAAACTTCCACTATAATCAAAGACCATTACATGCTCTTTCTGCAACCAAAGACAAGACCCAAAGATTTAACAAGACATACCCGAAAGTACTATTGAAGAAACCATAGAAACCGGCTCTCTAAACCATTCCAAAAACCAGCCTCATGTCTTATCTTCGACGCCTTGTTCACAACTGCTAGTAACAAGGGAGAAACATGGAAACACTAAAAACTTGGTTAGGGCTAAGTCCTAAACTTTAAACACTAGAATACTAAAATATTATCTTTACAAGTTTCTCTCTCGCAGTGATATTAACCGTAGCACTCGATCCTCCCTAACAAAGAGACCAAAAACCTGAGCACAAGGTTTTACCACTCTTCTAGGTTGGATTATTTCCACACCTCTAATTCTAATCTTATATATAGAGAAATAAACTTGGCCCTTATGAAAACTTTTCGTTGGAAACAAGTTTTCCTAACTTGTCCCTTAAGTTCCTAAACATTGGAAACAAGTTTGTATCAATAGAGTTTGACCAAAAGTCAAACTTATAACCAACAAGATAATCCCACGGTATGATTCTTAATACCATATATGATATTGAAAAGGCGAGGGTACCTAAATATACCTCAAGATATAACTTTTCCTTCCTATAAGTCCTTTCTCCGAAAGTGATTGTCTATAGACTGAGTCGAGACAATACAACAAATCGGTTCACACTTCGTGTGATTGTCTATGGATACGAGATCGAGACAATATAATAACGAAGTATGTTTACTTAATACAAAGGTTCAGACTTAACCAAACTCAATAGGATTGCATATCAAGTAAATAGCAATTAACGTTTGTGCAATTTAATTTAATTATAATAAAACAATTATAATGCGGAAATATAAAGTAAATGACACAGCAAGATTTTGTTAACGAGGAAACCAAAAATGCAGAAAAACCCAGGGACCTAGTCCATAATTGAATACTCTCAGGATTAAGCCGCTATATAAAATAAACCAACTTCGTATAGTTGAGACCAAACAACTAAACCTATAGTTCACATAGTTCCTGTAGGATCAGAATATCACCACAACAATGCTCTTGAGAAATTTATAAACAATGTTTCTGCGAGCTTATCAACAACACTCTGCGAGCGTTGCAGACTAACTCAAATAATGATTCGAAGAATGACGTAACGGATGACGCGCGAAGAGCATGGCGATCCTGCGAAGATTACAGCATCTGCGAGAATAAGCATTACAACTGCTGTGAGAATATCGCGAGTCAGATCCGAAATTAAAGGACAGCTTAACTGTCATCCACTATGTAACTACCATATATAAAGAGAACTATTAGACCCAGAAAGGGGAGAGATCAATTTTTGAGTGTTGAGAAAGTTTTGAGGAGAGATAAAGTTCTTGTGAGCGGTTGTATTCTTGATTTCCTCAATTTCCTATAACATTTCTGAGAATAAATCAATAAAGGTGTTGTTCTTAATCTTCAAATATGTGTTGATTATTATGAATTCTTGTGAGGGGTGTGGTGTATGAATTCCTGCAACTACATAATGGCGCTAGAAACAGGGATTGAAAGTTGAAAATTGTAGAAAAAGCAAGATTAAAGATCATCATTCAAGTTAAGAAGAGGATCGATCAAGTCGGTGAAATAGTTAAAGGAAAAATGATTAAAGCCAAGGAGAATTACAGGAAGTTGGAGTGTAATACGATAACAAAAATGATGATCAACCAATTCCATGAAAATATTAAAGGAAGGATTCATAAACGAGATTTTGAAGGAAAGAAAATTATGACGGTGGAGAAAGTATCACCTCTGAAAGATTGGGAAAATCAGAAAATCACATTCACAACATCAGAAATACCAAGAGAAAATTTGGATCATACATCTCCTTTGGTAATCACCGTATCCATTATACGAATTAACAAGGAAAAATCAACAAGATCTGCAGATGAATGGGCTGTGAATAGAACTTTGGTGGATGCAGGAAGTTCTGTAGATATAATATTTTATCATGCATTTAATAAAATGGGATACAAAGATGAAGAGATGTCTTGTTCAACTTATCATATTCATGGCTTTGGAAAATATTTAACAAAACCTATAGGCGAAATAGTGGTACGAATTCCGCTAGGAGAGATTGAAACAAAAGTAACATTATGTGTGGTAGATGTGGAATCACCATATAACATGCTATTGGGGGGACCATGGATACACACAATCAAGGCTGTAGCATCAACATTGCATCAATGCATCAAATTTCCTATGCCCAGTGGAGTTGGAGAAATTAGAGGAGATACTGATCATGCGAAACTGTGTTATCAAATCAAAGTAAGAAATTATGAAGGGAATGCAAAGCTGCGAAAAGCTCACATAAAAATGGCGAAAGAGACAAAGAAAGAAGAAGAATTTAAAGTTTACATGATAAGAGCAAAAGAAGGAAAAGGAATACACAGCGAAATTTCCTAAGAAGGAGATAAAACTGAGAAAGTTATGAAAACATCAACACCAATGGGGGAACCTGAGGATATCTATACCGCAGCAGAACCAACAAAGGAAGTAAATATTGGAAGTGAAGAAGAACCTAAGATGCTGAAAATTGGAACTAAAATGGATGCAGATGAGGAAGAGCGAACCATAAACCTTTTGCGAGAATATAAAGACATCTTCGCGTGGAGTATGGATGAGATGTCTGGAATAGATCCGTCAGTTGCATGTCATAAGTTAGAAATTAATAAGGATGTAAGACCATTTGAACAAAGGATAAGAAAAATCGCGACAACATACCATTCCCAAATAGAAGAAGAATTACAGAAGATGCTTGACGCGGGAATTATAAGGCAAGCAAAATACCCGGAATGGATTGCAAATATGGTGGTGGTTCCAAAGAAGAATAAAGGGATAAGAATTTGCATAGATTTTACTGACTTAAACAAAGCTTGTCCTAAAGATAGTTTTCCATTACCAGACATTCCTCAAATGGTCGAATCAGCAGCGGGAAATGATAGAATATCTTCGTTAGATGGGTATAAAGGATATAATCAGATTCCTCTCGCTGAAGAAGATCAGGAACATACTTCATTCTTCGCTCCAAGAGGTTTATATTTATATACAAAGATGCCCTTCGGTTTGCGAAATGCTGGTGCAACATATCAAAGAATGGTGGAGAAAGTGTTTGTGAGGTGGATCCATAAAGCATTAGAGGTGTATGTAGATGACATGTTAATCAAGAGTAAAGAAGCTAAAAACCATGTGCATGATTTGAAGGAGATTTTTGACCAAATGCGACACTTTAACATCAAGGTGAATCCCGAAAAGCGTACTTTTGGAGTGGCTTCAGGAAAAAATTTAGGATATATTGTGTCAAAAGAAGGAATACAAGTTGATCCAGAGAAAGTACAAGAAATTTGCGACATGCCAACACCAGCAACAGTAAAAGAAGTGCAGAAGTTGAATGGGCTCTTGGATTCGCTAGGAAGATTCATCTCGCGATCATTAGACAAATGCAAGCATTTCTTCAATATACTCAAGAAGGGAACAAAATTCAAGTGGACAAATGAATGTGAAAAAGGCTTTTCAAGGAATTAAAGAACATTTAATGAACATATCTATCTTACAGAAACCGGAGCCAGGAGAAGAATTATTGATCTATCTTGCGACAACTTCGCACGCATTAAGTGCAGTGTTACTACGAGTGGACGCAGGAATAGAAAAACCAATTTATTACATTAGCAAAACATTTAATGCTGCAGAGAAAAATTACTCAAAGATCTAGAAACTAATTCTGGCATTGGTTTATGCAACTTTTAAACTTTGCATCTATTTTCAAGCACATAAAGTGAAAGTATTAACAAAGGTGCCAATTGAGTCAATAATGAAGAATTCAAAAAGATCAAGCAAAGTTGAGAGATGGAATGCACAAGTAGGACCTTTCGAAATCAAATATGAAATTCTATCTTCGCCAAAATCACAAGTTGTACCAGATTTCTTAGCAGAGTTTCCTCTAGAAGATGATGAAGATGTAGAAGAGATGATGGATGTAGAAGAAGAACATGGAGACCCAAGAGACATGTTAACAGAACCCAACAGGTGGGAAATATTGGTGGACTAGGCATCACCCGGGCCTTACGTCCCGGGCTCAACCTTTCATTTTGGTATTTTGTCATTTATTTTAGGTTTCTCTTAAATGTAGCCCATGCTTCTATTAACTATAACCCACATAAATAAGTCAATTAATCTAACCAAACCGATTATTATAATTATTAGCATAACTCAAAAAATTATGCATAATTTTTATATAAGAAAAAAATTAAAATAAAGTTAATTATATAATTTTCATAATTACATTTATGTAAGATCTATGGCATAAATGAAGATTTTTAAGAATACATGTAATCAAGATTGAGAAAATAAGAACATCATCTTTTATATATATATATATATATTTTAATGGAAGAATAGTGCTTATGGAGCTTTAGAAAATTGATTTTTGGAAAAGAATCATAACCCTAGTTGATTTCATTTCGGCTTCTAATGGATATTGTTGTCAAGAATTTGTAAGGGAATAATATTACATGCACAATAAAAACAAGAAAAATACCCAAGTAAAATCAAAGAAAAAAATAAAAAATAAAACTAAAATAAAAACAGGGCTTGAAATCTGTGAATGTTTCATCACCCAATTTATTCTTCTCTGCGTGTGATTTTCGAGTGGGTTTTCCGTTTTGTACAATTTGAATTTAGGGTTTGGTGATTTGATTTTTCTTTGTCTTATAGGGTTTCCTTGCTTGTTTTGGGATTGGGGTTTTTCTACAGACAGTTGAGAAATTGGATCTGGGTTTTCCTCTATTCTATTTTGCTCAAAGAAGGTGGTTTTGTATAACACAGTAATTGGGGGTTTTGTTTGCAACTCTTTTGTGTTTCTTTTAATTTGGTTTTTGAGGGTGGTTTTCGCAGATTATTACAGGGGTTTTGTGTGGTGTTATACTGTTATTTCAATTCCTTATCTTCTTCTTAGAGATTTCAATTGGAGTTTGGAGCTTTTTGTTTGTTGCTTGAGGTGTTTGTGCTCGTTTGTCTGATTCTCTCTCTTTATGTGGAGGTGTTTTGTTAGGGAGCTGTTGTATGGTAATTTGAGTTTTCATTAGTGAAATCTTGAATTCCCATCCACTTATCTCTAATTGGAATTTTTGAGGATTGTTCTTTTTCTGTTTCATTATGCCTAGGGTTACTAGGTCTTGCCAGGACCACTGCTTGAGTCCCATATCTCAAGTTTTTGATTCCCAAACTACTGACAGTTATTTGCAGTGCCCTTTCAGGGATTTTGATGGTTGTAAAAATGGTGTGAGAGGCAGAGGATT
The DNA here is from genome assembly GCA_023529315.1 of Papaver bracteatum. Classification (NCBI taxonomy): domain Eukaryota; kingdom Viridiplantae; phylum Streptophyta; class Magnoliopsida; order Ranunculales; family Papaveraceae; genus Papaver; species Papaver bracteatum. The sequence goes on along the minus strand of JAJJWX010002605.1, from coordinate 3,759,902 downwards.
GGTAAGGGGTTCTTTATTCCCACACATCAAAGATAAGCATTTGGTCCATGGTGCTGAACATGATAGATGCAGGGACAGAATTTCGCAGAATGGTGCGGTCTTTGCTTTATGGGAAGAAGCTCTTATGCAACTTAATATGTGGTTGTGTACCAAGTGTATGCGTATCCAAGCTTGGAGTAAGCCCTGTAATTCACATGATGGTGATGCAATTTCTGCTCCTCTTAATGGCAGGGAGGCATCCTTCCTTATCCATGGCATTACTAAACCACTTGATAAGGTAAGCTCTTGTGTTGATGAAGATACAGCTGCTGATGTTCATAGTATGCCATGTCCTGATATTGATTTATTAGATAAGGTGTTTTGAGCTCAGTTCCATACTATTAGACATATACCCATCAAGTGTAGGTTAAGTTTCTCTAGGACTTTCAAAAAAACCATGGACAAAGTTATACTTAATCCTTTAGACATTTCTCGTTGGATTAAATTATTACTTTTCCCGATATGTATTCTGAGGAATTATACTCCCAAATGTAAGGCTGAAGAGAGATCTGGTATGCGTAAGAGGTTACAGATTTCTTCTATAAATCAGGCCTTAGCTAAATGGCATGAAACAGATGGTTGTTCTTCCTTAATTCTGGATCTTTTGGAAGAGCATGATAATTCTACTAAGCATAGAGGTTTCAATCCTAAAGATAACCAAGTAGATATCAATCTTAGGTTGTGTAAAAGGAAGTTAAGTCAGGGTTCTTATACTGCTGCTATTAGGGTGCTTACTTCCAATGGTGTGGCTCCCTTCTCTGATAAGACTTTGGCAGATTTGAAGGTTAAACATCCTTTCGCACCGCCGCCTATTTTGCCTGTTGTATATAATGAGGTTGTTGCTGCAAATGTTAGCGCAGATATTGTCCTCAGCAGGCTTAGAAGTTTTCCCAAGGGTACTTCATGTGGCAGAGACGGACTCCATGCTCAACATTTTCTTGATGCACTTAGTGGGCCTGCTGCAGCTGTTGTTGATGATATGCTAGCTTCCATCACTGCTATTGTTAATCTCCTTTTAGCTGGTAAATGCCCTTCTCAACTTGGTATGTTTATTTCTAGTGCCCCTCTCACACCTTTGCTTAAACCTGGAGATGGAATTCGACCCATCGCTGTCGGTACTATATGGAGAAGGTTAGTCTCTAAAGTCGCTGCATTTACTGTAACTAAGGACATGACAAGTTATTTGAAAGATTTCCAATTAGGTGTTGGTGTACCATGTGGAGGGGAAGCTATTTTACATTCTATAAACCGTATCTTAGATGAGAAACGTAATTTGAATACCATGTCTATGCTTTTGGTCGATTTTCGAAATGCTTTTAATCTAGTGGACAGATCAGCCATGTTGGGTGCAGTGCGTCTTAAGTGTCCTAGTCTATATAGTTGGGTTCAATTTTGTTATGCTTCGCCTGCCAAGTTGTATTATGGCTCTTCAACTTTATCTTCTGCGCAGGGTGTACAACAGGGAGATCCGTTGGGTCCCCTCCTTTTTGCTTTGACACTGCACCCCATTGTGTTGAAAATCTCTCAGCAATGCAAACTCGACTTGCATGCTTGGTACTTAGATGATGGTACCATCATAGGAGATACAATGATGGTCTCTAAGGCTTTTCACATCATCAAGAGGGAGGGTACTGTTGTTGGGCTTGATATAAACATTCAGAAAACTGAAATTTTTTGGCCGTCCTTTGATGAGAGGAGCACTCAGGTCGGCGTTTTTCCAGCCGATATTGGAAGACCATCTGTTGGGGTTACTATTCTTGGTGGTCCTGTAAGTTTGGATACCTCTTTCTGCAGTCAACTTGTTCTTGAAAAGGTGCACAAGACTACTCAGTTAATGGATGATGTTCATCGACTACATGATCCACAGAGTGAGTTGTTGATGCTTCGAAATTGTGCAGGTGTGTCTAAACTTTACTTAGTTTGCGTACTACTGCTCCTTGTTATGTGCAAGATGCTCAGGATGTTTTTGACACATATCTGTCCAAATACATGAGGTAATTGGTGACTGGTGATGGTCCAGGATATGGTTTGTTACAACATAGGATTGTTTCTTTACCCATATGAGATGGTGGCCTAGGAATTTATTCTATGTTCGATACTATGCAATATTGTTACTTAGCATCTTGTTCACAGACCTTACACCTGCAGGAGAATATACTACAAGGTTCAGATTTCCCGGTTAAAGGTTTAGCATATCAAACTGCTTTTGACAATTTCCTTCAAGTTAGTGGTATTACATCTTCACAGTGTTGCAATCTCATTACTTCCCCCCATCCTATGCATGCTATGGCAGTTCAGTACTTTGCAAGTGTGACTAAGAGTATGCCGTCTATTTTCAATATGTCAAGGCAAGATTTAGCATTATGGAAGTGTAATAAAACTCCACATGCTCAGGATTACCTTCTTGCTATTCCAGCTGATGGACTTGGGCAGAAAATTGGGTCGCGCCTTGATTTAGTGCGATTTGGTTATCTTCTTGGTATTCCTTTGTTTGCTGTTAATAGTTCATGTCTTTGCTGCAATAGGGGTATGGATGTTTATGGTTATCATGCACTTCATTGTGCTAGTGAAGTTGGTTATAAGTTTAGACATGATCTTGTTAGAGATACCTTTGCTAATATTTGTTACCGTGCGAGTGTACCTTTTACAGTTGAAGCGGATTTGGGGTTTCTTTCTCATAATGGCGGTGATGCTAGGCCGGCTGACATCTTAGTTTACAATTGGGAGGAAGGGCGTGATACATGTTTTGATGTGACCGGGGTTTCACCTTTTGCTGGGGGTGGTGTACAAGCTTTTGCACCGGGCCTCGCCTTGGCTAAAGCGGTTGAGCACAAGAAGACTAAGTACCTTGATGTATGTAATTCCAATGGTTATAATTTTAGTACTTTAGATTTTACTACTTTAGGTGAACTTGGTACCGAAACTATAGAATTTTTGAAACGTTTGAAGCATTACATAGCTAGGCATGATGTAAATATTAATGTTCGTAATTTTCTTTTATTAGAATTGGTTTAACTATTCAAAAAGGTGTTGGAGCCCAACTTGTTGTTAGGCTCCCATCTAGTTTCTTGTAATAATTTTTGATGAGGGAATAATTAGAATATATAACCTCAAACAATATTACCGCAATATCATTTAAAAAAAGGTGAGAAATTTGGTTTTGTTTGTTTTGTGTAAAGTAAAAATTAAGATTTATAATAGGGAAATTTGTAAGAATAATGAGATAACTTTGAAATATAATTTAGTTTGGATCTAAAAAAAAAAAGTTAAGGTTTATATTTTGATTTTGGGGAAGAAGTAGGATTATTAAGAAAAAAACTAAGACGCGTTTGGTAATTTTGGTCTTTCATTTTAACTACCTAAGTCACCCGCTGCATGTGGACTAACGGTCCCACCTGCAGCTCCTGCCAGAGCCGAGTAATTCTCCTTTGCTGTAGTTGAGTTCCCTAGTTATCAAAGATTTGTTTACAAAGATACATAGTGCTTGGCGAACCTTAAGTGAGTGAGGGGTGATGTTTATTGTCTAAGATTTTAGGTGAGGGATGTTAGATCATGATGTCAAGTTTCTCTAAGCAGAAATAAGTAACAAAAATTACTTCATTATACCACACACCATCACGCAGAATGCGAACCATTAAAGTAAACAACCTCTGAAGTTCAACTTCGAACGCCAACCTCTATGGTGCCAGAACACCTACACACCTTCGAAAGGCCCAAAGGCTAAGAACTCTTTGACCCTAGGGTTGGCGTCTCATAAACACAACACTTTGTAATTAATTTTTGCAGGACTCTCATAGTATTGAATATTTCTTCCTGTGAAAGTACCCTGATTTTATTTTAGGTGCCTGTTCTTGACATCAACATTTTATCCACCAAGTATAATCACGGTACTCTCACATATCCTATAATAGCAACCTTGTAAATTTGAAAACAATGAAGATACATAACGTCTAATATCTCAAGGAACTTCCACTTCAACGTGGACGACAGAAACCAATACAGGAAACAAACTTAGAACAAAACATGCGGCCCTGCAGAATCAGCAACAAACAGAAATATGTTATGCCGTGGTTATTTCATATTAAAAAAAACGGAAAGAGAAAGAAAGTTCTCCTCCCTATGACAACAACAAACTTCATACCACATATGAGCAGGTAAAGCCTAGAAAACTAACATGCGTGCAAGAGAAAGAGAGTTCCTTCCATTACAACATCTTTCTCTCTCGCCCGCTCTTACCTCAAAATAAAATTATCCACAGAAATCTCCCCACACCAGAGGAGAAATACTCAGTATGTTCAAGAGAACAACAGAATTAGCAACTCCTAAGTTGAATGTTTCCCAACGTTACAGGTTCTCCAAGTCAAATAGTTACAAAAAAAAAAAAAAACAAGGATAACACAATATGAAAATGGTCTCAAAATCATACCCAACTTCGAACTGTAAGTTCTCATAAGCATTATGGTCCTCAAGTGAGAGTAACATGTGTCCATTGGGTATTTTAGGAAATCTTCACATGGAAATCAGAGCAAACTCATAAGCAGAACAAATTAGGAGATTGTTTTACCCAATAAGCAAAACACAAATTGAAACTCTAGGTACGGATAAAAGAAGATATATACCCTTACTAAACATCTTATAACTACATAAACATTAGCAAAAGAACTTACAAATATTAAGTGATAACCGATAAACCATAAACCACCTTGTGTAGCTCTGAATCTTGAATTGAATGCTTGGCATCAGAGAACTCCTCGTCCAAGCCTGCAAAATTATTTGGATTCTAGTCTGATATTATGTCTTTTAATCCACTAATATCATTCCAATATTAGCATGTGTTTGAGACTGCAAAACCAAAACTCAAAGACTCCCAAAAGTATAATACCAAGAGAAAACATGAATATAGGCAGCTATAGGAAAGAACACGCATGATTGCTTCTACGCTTGTAACCTAAAAACAAAAGTAGCAAATACCATGAATCAAACCCCAATTTTTCATTGGTGTATGCAATCAGAGGCAAACCAGAAATGTAGCTGAATTAGTCTTCAATTATACTCTTTGTGCTGGGAAAATTCACTCCGAACATATTGTATTTTGTTCACACGCTCTCTGCTTGGGACTTATCAACTTACCCAACAAATATATCTGCAATCAAGCATCAACTAATATTTAATCTTTACATCTTATATTTGTTCTTCGATAAGTTTACATGGTTAAAATGACCACATGATGCTTTAACCTTGAAAGTTTACACATTCGGACATGGTTAAATAGACCACCTTTTGCACGATAAGCTGCATATACCAGGCATGAGAAAAACTGACAATGTATCTGCGACAAAGAACAGGTCCATGACTTTATCATCTGGAGTTGCCATCACTTCCACTCACTGAATCGTAATCTCAAGGTCAAATAACACATGTATAACATCTGCAATAGAAACTCAACTTCCATTTCAGCACCACAAAGAACCAAAATGTATAGATAATTTAAAAAATATAACAAAATATTTGATAAGTGGGTTGATATTACTCAAAAAAGTATAATACACAAAAAAGAATGAGTAAAGCAGGTTGATATCAGAAATATGCAGTGTTCCAAATGATCAGTGAACGTATGAAACCTACAGAATGAATATAAAGAATTGAAAACCTGAATCTAACTCCATTAGCTCCATCAAGTTCGTATAATAAAAACTAAATATTTACATACAAATAAGATAAAACTATAAATATCAATAGAAGATACCAAACATCCCTTAAAAATTGCTGAATTATTTTAAATTTAAGTTACACCGGCTAAAAATTAATGATATGAAAAACTGAACTATTTGCTTGATCGAAATAAAAAATCTATTACAATCCTTCTAGCAAACACTGTCATCAGGGAAGCAAGGAACCAATAATTTAGATTACTTGACAATAAGACTATCAGTTAATTCATCAGAACTGTAATTTCATATGTTCAATTTTGTTTTGAAGCATTGAACTCAAGAACCCTCTCAGTCATGAATCAAGCACGAACGTTTTATTTGTTGATGTTAGTATTTTGTTGCGTGTATTTATGAGTTAAAAATAGAATAAAAATAGAAAACAAATTAAAGATCAAAGGTTAATTAAAAATACCTTAACAGGAACTGCATCCTATGATAAATCTAAAGAAGGCATTTCCACAAACTGTATAAGTGCAGTACAATCCATCTCCTCGAGTAAGAATTCATTATTAATCTTCAGTTGATCAACATAAACATCATTTTATAAGAATCAATCACTGGGTATTAAATCCAAATTGTCATTTACCGACAATTCTAAATTTAGTTAAATGCAAAAAATCTCATAACCTTTTCGCTTTAAAAAATAAAGTCAGATTTTAATACCTTCAGGCAGACGAATTACACTCAGTATGTGAAGAAATAATAACAACCTGCACATATAGAGAGAAAGAGCGTGATATCTTAATTAGAGAAAATGGAGAAAGAAGATAGTAGAGATTACAAAAATGAGTAAAGGGAGAACTTGAGCCTAACCCGGCTGATGTTTCCTATGAAAGAATCTAATGAAGCTCAATAAATAGTGGGAGGGAAAAAAACTAACCCATTAATACTTCAGAACCAAGTTTGGCACCAGATCCAAGATCCAATGAATCTGAATCTACGTAACTTTTGTACCTATGGGTATAGAAGATGCAGTCAACCTTGTTGGTAGAAAATTTCATTATTCAAGTACAAAGATGATCATTATAGGATATAAGTACCTGACAATCTGGTAGTCCATGTTTTCCTGGAAGTTCAACTCCGAACTGTGAAACGTGTAACAATAGAATGGAAAGTTCAATGTTACTATTAGAAATGCAAAAGTATGTGAAAGTGACTGCAATTCACATCTTAAATATGGGTTTCACTTTAATTAAATTGGATGTGAAACTGTTTTTCTTACCTTCCCTCCTAGATAAAAAGGATGATTAAGCAGCAATTGTTACCATATCCGCATAATCTTGTTCTTAAATAATATACACAATCAGGTTCACCTGGCCGACCGAGATAAAGTCTTAAATTTGCAACTACACCATTTTGGAGATGAATTTTTAATTGCCGCATTTCTTCTGAGCAAGCAAATCAGACTAAGTAAGCCCTCCAAAAATTCAATAGCCATTATGCTAACAATCAGTCAATATGAAAATAGTTCGCATGGTATAACTAAATACATCAGACCTAAAAGAAACTCGTGTACTGTAAAAGTAGTTCATTAATGCAAACAAATAAATAAGATTAAAGAGCTAAAGTGATACACTGATGTGCGTGCAAATGAATACAAATGATTAATTCCACAACTAACTTACAGAACTGAATTTCTGCTTGCTTATATAGAAGTGAATTTCCAAGCCTCTATCAAAATCCATAGAAGTGAATTTCCAAGCCTGAATTTCTGTACTCCAGACAGACCTTTGGGAAAACCATTCTCATTCATTCTTGGAATCCTGAGTCTCGTAAGCATAGAATATTGGAGAAAACTTTAAGAAAAACTGATCGAACTGATGGCAACAGAATTCAAATGGAAAAAGGAAATGGTACTTCAATGGAGTTTCCTAATGCATTCTTCAACTGGGGTTACCATTGTGGTTTCCATTGCTCTGCCTTTTCCATCATTTCCCAGCAAATTTGGGTGGCAATGTGCCAATGAATCCTCAATTTGGTTTGAATTTTCTGTAATCATCAATGGGAAAACAAAAACAAAACACATCATTTAAGTATAATGAAACGCAATTACTTAGTTCAGATTTTCATTTTATCCTACAATCCCAACATATAAAACATTTACACATTTCAAATACGATATAAAAAAGATTGGAAGATGAATAATGCTTTCCTATTTCCAGATTTCAATTCCACGTATGAAATATAAGCATCGAAATTGAACTTGGTACCACCGTTTTTATTCAAGTAGGGAATGATGGAACAGGGAACGATAGAACAGGTAACGATGGAACAAACTAAAGAAACTCTAAAGCTGAAACCACCACAAATACACAGTATTTATAAACAATTAATTAGCTTAGGAATAAATAGTCAAGGAGAAAAAGCATATTAAAGGAGAAGAATAATAAACCATCAGAGACCAAGTTTAATTTCTTGCATCAATACATTAGTGTACAGTCAGTAACGATGCACCCCTTGAACCACATCTTTTTTTTTCTCTTACATGGCAAAATTTGGAAATTTGAGACCCATACCCATATCTATATTGTTTGCTTTGGGTCTTTGTATTCTATTTCTCAATGAACAAATATAAAGCCGAGAATCATCATCGTTAAGATTGAGAAGATACTTGAAATACCTCGTGTAGAAGTAACTTATTTCCCTATATAAATGTTCTACACATTCATTCAAGGACTTTTATACCTATTTTTTAAACTATATGAAACAATAATATCTCAAAGTACTAAGGCCAGTGAAAGTAGCGAGACATGGAGAATGTAATATGCAAAAACCATATACAAACCACTTAAGGCTTGCACTTGACATGAAGTCAACTATTGTTAATTTGGCATGATTTCTGAAAACACATTCCAAATTATATATATGATCTCTTGATAGGCCCAAGAGATCGACATGGTCGGATGGTCCAAAATGAATATCACCATTGATGATCATGACAGAGGTAGTTAGATGTTGAGAGTTAAATTATAAATTATTAAACAACGTGCATTTAATTGGTTGATACGTGCCATCCATGCTATAAGTACCCATTCTCTCTATATATGTATCGAGTGTACGGAACATGATTTATTTATATATATGGTTGGATGTTGGAAGTTCAATCAAAGAAGTCGAGCATCCGAACACAAATTGTGCTCCCACCATACAACATTAAGAAGCTGGAAAGGTAATCTAGATCTTCCTACGTGCATGAATGTTATGGTTTAGGAAATCACAGTCAGAAGAAGCAATTTCATGTGCTAGCATCACCATCACCGATCACCACATAAGCATGCATTAATGACACCAAACATAGATACTGGGGTTAAGTATCTATGCAACGTAGGACAGATGGGTTTGTTTCATGAATTTTAGCTTAAACTTTATGCATATAATGCATGCATGTGGGGGAAAAAGGAAGATGGGGATGTATGTGGCTAGAGAATGAAAATAACAACATTACGGAGACACCATTAAATGGAAATTATTAGATTTCAATGCTAATAAATATTAAACACACCATACTTAAAACACATTTACCCTGCATAATATCATTCCATAAGAAGAAAACAAAGCAGCTACTAAGGAATTGGTTATTACCTTTCGATGATTGAGGTAGTTCTCTCACCAAACAAAGCAGTCCTCTGCTTATCCTACACTTGGTCTTATAAGTCATATGATAAGGGAGGAAGAATTATCTGCAATTGTGCTTATCAGAATTTTTAGTTGTTGCCAAGTGCATTTGATTTTTAAAAAGAGTATTAAGACTATTATCTGATTTGCAAATTAAGACCAATATTCAAGTTCTTTGATATTCAAAAACCAAGTAAAGAAAATTTGTGTATGGATTTGTTTTAAAATTTAAGAGGGGTATTATACATCATTGTCCACCATTGTCTAATTAGGATATTATATAACATTAATTCTAATAATCTACTAATATTCACCATCGTCTAGTGTGTAGGAAATGTCCACATGTTTGTTCTTGAGAATAGGCTTGAAGTATGTTTTTTTCTTTTCCAAGATTAGTGCTAATAGTCTACTACTACTTGGAGGGAACTGCTATTATGGGTACCCTAATTTAAGATACATAACAGTTAAACGTAAGCTAATAACAAAGTGAGGTTTAGCATCTAATACATCTTCATTCTTCAACTATGTACTAACTAACCTGAATTCGAAGAAATAGATGCCTTAACCATATTCCGAGGACTTGAAGAGCCCGTGATTATCTTCAGTAGGGTTAGAACATTCTTATTTTTTTGAATTTTCTATAGATTACTGAAATCTATATAATGAAAACAGGGGAAAAAAAGATAGCTCAGAACTCGTTTACATTCATGGTTGTTACAACAGGAACCTAACAAAGAAATAAACAATATAACTATATAAATATAGATAGATATAGAATTAGAGAAATAATTGATGAATTTGTCATTGTAAATGCACTGACACATGATAAATTATGTTTTGCTAGTTCATGCACATTGTATCACAATCCGTGAAGGGAAACTAAGATGAGTGTTTCAAAACCAAATATTTTGTTTAACCTACTAGAGTAATGATTGCTATACTGCAGGGGATTTTTTTTTTTAATACAGAAACTCTGGCTTCCAATTTCCTCACTGTTTCAGGAATTAAATGTAAACTGGTAATCCACCACAACATTCAAAAGTGGAAAGCAACAACACAGGATGTCCCAATAATCCATTTCTACCAAAAAAAAAGAGAGAGTAAGAATGGTATTTCTATAATTAGACATATGGAAACAATGATGGGCAATTTATTAATGCTACACAATCTAATACCAAAAATGTTCACTATATCAGACTCCCACCTTCACTTCTTTCATATAGTGCTATACAATCTCTAATAACAAACTAATCAATGATAAGACTGGAGTTACCTGTATTTTATTTAAAAAAAAATCTGTTTCTGAGCGTTTGATCTTAGTGGTTGGAGTCGTTACGACATGTGATTAGAGAATAGTTTTAGTTAGGTTATGGAACCATTAATATCAATGATGTAATTGCCCAAAATTTAGAAAGGTGTGAAATTCCAAGGTAATTTTGATATATGCTAGCCTAAACTCTCAACCAAAACCAATACTTGTTTTTGAGTACAAAAAATTAAAGGGTTTAATGGAAGTTATTAAATCTTAAGCTATGGCATTTATTCAAATACCTTATCAGTATCATACATAAGCAAGTTACGGCCAAGCACCAACTCCGAAATTTGAATATTTCATAACAAAAATAAAATAAAATCAGACTTACCCATTTGTGCCTTCCCTAATCAGCTCCAACTTATCTAAACAATCCACGCTTCTTATCCTTGTTATTTGGAGATAAGCCACAAATTAAGGAGCAAACCCTAGAATTGGTGTTTACTAACCAACTTTCCATCTTTCTTCTAATTCTTGTTATTCACATCTCTAATCTTCACAGAGAAAGTAATACACCTGCTTTGTTTTTCTTCTAGGAGAGAACTGCCGCTGTTAGGGTAACTTGGCTTAGGAGACGAAGAAGAAACCATCTCTCGCTGTCTCTCCTGCCCAAGAAATAAAAATAGACGTAGAAAGAGAAAAAAAGGTTTTATATGACACATAAAATTGGCAAGAGACCCATTTACGGTAAACACCGCGACCACGAGTTTCTCATGCCTGAGAGTTCTTTTCAGCCGTCTAATGACTCCTCCATCCGGGGCTTCCCGACCTTCGGATCGAGCCTAAATTAAACGTCGTCCGTCTAATAGCTTTAGTCATCATGGACATAAACCTCATACCTAAGCCACAAATTAAGGAGCAAACCCTAGAATTGGTGTTTACTAACCAACTTTCCATATTTCTTCTAATTCTTGTTATTCACATCTCTAATATTCACAGAGAAAGTAATACACCTATTTTGTTTTTCTTCTAGGAGAGAACTGCCACTGTTAGGGTAACTCGGCTTAGGAGACGAAGAAGAAACCATCTCTCGCTGTCTCTCCTGCCCAAGAAAAAAAAATAGACATAGAAAGAGAAAAAAGGTTTTATATGACACTTAAAATTGGCAAGAGACCCATTTACGGTAAATACCGCGACCACGAGTTTCTCATGCCTGAGAGTCATTTTCAGCCGTCTAATGACTCCTCCATCCGGAGCTTCCCGACCTTCGGATTGGGCCTAAATTAAATGTCGTCCGTCTGATAGCTTTAGTCATCATGGACATAAACCTCATACCTTTTTATAACAATGATGGATTATCAAACAGGGAAGGTAATGGAGTTGGAGTCATCTTTATCTCGCCAGAAGGAGAAAAATGGCTTTTTCATTTAGATTGGAATTTGCATCCGCTAATAATGAGACGAAATATGAAGTTGTAATACATGCTCTAAAATTCGCAATAGAAATGAAGTTGGAGAATGTTAGAATTACCAGTGATTCACAATTGGTTATTCGTCAAATAAAAGGAGAATACACAACAAATGAACCATCTTTGAAGAAGTACAAGAAACTTGTTGAAGAACTATCAGCAAATATTCCAAAATTAAAATGGATACATATATCAAGAAAAGATAACAGACTCGCAGATGCTTTTGCTTTCATATCCAGCATGATGACAAATCCAGCTGCGAGATGCATAAAAATTCAGACACGTATATCACCTTCAATCGATAAAGAAGAAGAAGAAGAGGCAGATGTGATGATGATAGAAGGTGGCGAAGAAGAACCAAGAGGCAATATTGCAGATTGGCGAGCAGAACTTCATGCATAATTGGCGAAAGGAGAAACACCAAGAAATATATTAGAAGCACATAAATTAAAAAGTCGAGCAACAAATTATGAATTAAGATATGGAGTATTATATCGCAAATCTTTTAATGGACCATCACTAAGATGCTTGACACGGGAAGAAGGAGAAAAGGTGTTAAAAATATTGCATAATGGAGACGCTGGTAATCACAGCGGGGGAAGATCTTTGGCATACAGAACAAAAATGCAAGGCTATTATTGGCCATACATGCATGAGGACGCGAAGCAACTTTCAAGACGTTGCGAAGATTGTCAATGATATGGAAATAAGATACATGCATCGGGGGCACTATTGTCATCTTCCACAAGTGTATGGCCTTTTGGAAAATGGGGGTTGGATATTGTGGGACCATTTGTACCCGGTTCTGGACAAAGAAGATATTTGATTGTCGCTACAGATTATTTTACAAAGTGGGGAGAAGTAAAGGCCGTACATCACATTCGCGATAAATATATTTTTACATTCATATTTGAAAACATAATTTGCAGATTTGGAATTCCTGCACAGTTGGTATCTGATAATGGAAAGCAATTTGAAGGACAAAACATAGAAATGTTACTTAATGCATTTAAGATCAAATGTGGAAAATCAACACCTCTTTATCCACAGGCCAATGGGAATGCATAGGCAACCAATAAGACAATCGCAGATATACTGAAGAAAAAATTAGAGGGACACCACAAGGCATGGTGTGAACAAGTGCATAATACAATATGGGCCTACAATACAACTAGGAGAGAAGCAACTGGGATTCACATTTTTGTCTAACATATGGTGTTGAAGCAGTACTGCCAACAGAAGTTGCTATCCCTATAACAAAAAGAGAGGCTTGGGAAAAGAATCTGAGTGCTGGTATGATTATAAGTAAACTTGATGAGTTAGAAGAGAAGAGAGAAAAAGCTTTACAACATATGGAAAATTATCAGCGAAGATTGGCTCGCGAATACAACAAACATGTCAAAATACATGAGTTCCAACCAGGTGATTTAGTGTTGCGAGAAACACCCGGTTATCAGCGAGAAAATGGTGGAAAGTTTGCAAGAAAATGGTATGGACCATATATTATTAAAGAGATAGTTGGAACAGGGGCATATAAATTGGTGGATCCGGAAGGTATAGATGTTGGTCAAAGACTTGGTAGACCATGGAACAGACTATATCTAAAAAGATATTACCAGTAACAAATTCGAAGAATGGTTAGGTGATGATATAATATATGATGAAACAAAGAAGAAATAAATAAAAGAATTTTTTGTCACAGCTGCGAGATTATTCGCAAGAAATAATTTAAAAATAAGAAATGGCGATATTCGCAAGAGAAATATAAGAATGGGACGAACCTTTATGGCGTACACCCTAGTTCGCGGATAAAATTTGGCAAGAGGCAAATGTAAGACCTAACGTGCGTCATATAAGGGGGTATCTCTTTGCATGGCTCAGGGATAAGGTTATACCGCTGCTGGAACCTGAGTCATGGAGATTCGGGGTCAATAAAGCCCATCCGGGGGAGGTACCTTGGATTTTCACCTGAACTTATGATTTAGGTTGGACGACTGAGGGTCTCTTCCAAGGAGTGAAGATTATGATCAAGGTGCCGAGGTACACGGTTGATCCAAGGGTTCCCGGGGCGTATGAAACTACCCTGGCCATTCTCGGCAAGTCTTGACTATGATGCACTCGGCCCGAAGAAAACTCCACCTAGGGTGCAATCTCGTAATCATAAGCCATATAGGCGAACGGGACAAGAGGCTGCGAAAACAACTGGTTGTTGTTAATACCGGATGGGAGGAGCTAGCCTTGTATGGCCGATGTACGCCTCTTTGAAGGGGCAACCAGGGGGAAGAAAAGGGCGACACCCTCCTTTAGGGAGTTGATAAGTGTCTTATGACGCAAATGTCATGAGGCTTTTTACTCATGGGAGTATCAAGGCTTGTCATATTTGTGCAACAAATATACAGAGGCAAAAAGCCAAGAGAAAAAGATAAGATGAGATGAATGGGTTTTTACATGAAAGTGTAAAGATGTCCTGCGATTTCATCACAAGACGGTAATGTCATGGGTCTTTGCTTTCGCCAGAAAACTTAGGCCTGTCATATTGTCGCAATAAAATTGAACCAGCGCGGATAAGGCAAGATCAATGGGTTCTTACATGTGAATGTAAGAACGTCCTGCGATTTTGTCGTAGAAACAAAATTTGGCAAAATAAGACCTTTAACTAGGAAGGCAAAATAAGACCAAAAGAATAATCATAAACATTAACTATTTTGTTCAAATGCAGATAAACTTTGTTCATCGCAAGAAAGATACTGAGGGGGAAAGTATGGGAATCGATAAACAGAGTATCAACATCTTTCTCGCAAGAACATTATTATCTTTCTCGCAAGCATAACTGAATTCAAGAAATAGTGTAAAGTATATCATTCGCAAGAAAAGGAAGAGATAACTCAAGAAAATGTCAAAGTTCTTACAGAAGAAATAACTCAAGAAAATAAAAATAAAATTCATAGTTCAGTGTTAACTTCGCAAGCTCCATTGTCTTTACCAGAGTTATTATCTTCGCCAACATTCCCTTCATTCTGATTAATTCTAGCTTCTTCTTTATTAGACTTGTCACCAGCAGTTGTTCTATTATCTGTAACAGCTTTTTCTGGAGGGATTTCTTCCTTATCCACCTGGTCTTCTTGAAAATGATTTTCTTCGCCACTTTCACAATCAAAATCACTGTCAGCAGGACGAGGAACTTCATCATCACCTAATTTTATAGGTTTGATTGACACAGGAGGAAAAGAGTTGGACAGCAAGATATCATTCACTATAACTTGTGCAGAAAGATGAACTTGACGAAGAAAAGATTTATCACGGTTTCTAATCTCCATATCTTTAAAATATTCAAGGTAGTCATTTTTCCTTTCTGCTAGATCGCGAGAATAAGCAAGATGAGTAGTAAGAACACCATTCTCTTTGCGAACCTTAGCCAGATCATCACTCATAGCAAAAATAGTAGAATGAAGCTTTTCCTCAGATGCTGCGAACAACAACAATAAAAATAAAGATTATTATGTTAAAGATTTCGCAAGAAATTCAACAAAGTAATAATAATCAAGGCAGTCAAAAAGACTACCTTCCTTTTGCGAAATTAGGTTTTGAATTAGTGCCAAGAAAGTATTTTCACAATGACTCATAGCATCATCAAATTTATCTCCAACTAAACCTTTTAGGCGAGATTTTAAATTCTTTTCTTTGGAGAGGAGAAAAGAATTTTCCTTCGCAAGAGCAGAGTTGAATTCCTATAATTTGGAGTATTCTTCTTTGAGTTGGCTCACCTTTATACTTAAAGATATTCTACCTTGGATAAGTGTATTTTTCTCAATGATAGATGATTCAGTTACTTCCTTAAGTTCGCCTTTTAGATAATGAGGGGATTGTTCTTGGTTATCGTACATTTTTTTGAAGAGTACTTAGTTGCTGCGAGGAGATCGTCACCTTATTCGAAAGATGCCGTTTCTCTTGAGATAAAATCTGGTTTTCCTCTGATAAAGTTTCCATCGCTAAATTAGCCTTGGTTAACAAATAAGAGATGCGAGACATTTTGCTACTTAACAGATCTTGTTTCTGTGCTAATTGTGTATTCTCTTTGGTAAGGTTCTCTATTTGATCAAGGGAATATGTGTAAAGATTATCTAATCGGTTATATTGGTCCATCCAAGAATCTCTATCAACACGAATCTCTTCAGCAACAGATTCAGCTTTGAATATCCCCATTAATTGATTCTGATTTAAGACTTAATATGCGAACAAAGGATCTTAACAAAAGGGAGTATGAAAAGAAGAAAAATAATTAACATAGAAAAATCAAAGACAGAGATGGAAAAGGTTATACCTTTTAATTCATCGTTTTTCTTGTGAAGATTCTCGCAATTCAGTGAAGAATTGTTAAGTTTATGATGAGGAGTGTCACATTCTAAAGTCTTGGCTTGGAGAGCCCCCTTTAAAGCTTCAACTTCACTTTTTAGAGATTCTTGCAAACCCGTTCGGT
This sequence comes from Papaver bracteatum, assembly GCA_023529315.1. NCBI lineage: Eukaryota > Viridiplantae > Streptophyta > Magnoliopsida > Ranunculales > Papaveraceae > Papaver > Papaver bracteatum. Next base: position 3,743,340 of record JAJJWX010002605.1, on the reverse strand, counting down.
CAGAACCAAAATATTTACTTAAAATCTCGCAGACACTATGCCTAACAGGATCAATAGAAGAATTCCTAGCATCATCTAAAATATCAGACAAAACTTTAGAAGCAACATCTACTCCTACTGAAGTTTCTTTAGAAGAAGGGATGGATGTAGATGGCGAAAAAGTGACAATAGAAAGTTGGGAATTTGAATTATTCACAGCTAATGCGTCATCCAAAGGTGAATTTTCCGGGAAAGTAATAAATGGAATCGAAGTAGAGTTAATTTGAGAAGTAATTATAGCATAAGGGGAAAAAAATCATTCGTATTAATTTCAGGAATTTCATTTATAAAAGGATCAGTTGAGGTAGGGATATTTATGGCGATGTTCTCGCAGACAAAAATTAGAGGTTCAGTTTGCGAAGGTGTAGGAATAGAACTGGCAGGAATTAATTGGGGAATAGGAATAGCAAAATCAACAACTTTAGATCGGCGAGATTTCTTGCGAGGAGCATTAGTGTTCTCATTACCCTGTGAGTAACAATCTATATAAGAAACAGAGGCAATAATATTGTTATTAAGAAAACAAATGTTTTTTACTGCCTTATGATTCGCAGGATTCCTTTTCTTTTCAGCGGACTTTTGCTACGAATTTCCGGAAGAGTTATGGTTTTGGACTACAAATTTGGTATTAGAAGTGATTCCGCTGAAAAGAAAACACAGTATGGGAATTACATAAAATCAAATAAAGACAGATCAAATAAATTTGATGAACATGATTTAGATAAACGAGATTGAGTTTAGTAATGATAGAAGAACATATACCTTGATGACTCCATGAAAGCAGTAGCAGAAGAATCTTTAAAGGAAGAAAGTTGCAGGCGGAAAAAAGACGAAAAGATGAAGAAGACGGAGAAGCAGAAGAAGAAGATTATTTATGTACCAGATTCTATCTTTTATATACAAAAGGGATGGTGACCGGATAATAATGAAGATACCAGTAAAAAAAGGAATATTTGACACGTGTAGGCGGTTATACTTAATTTACGGGGCTTTTTCGTGAAGAGAATGTAGTTGCAGAATAACCTACAACTACACCCTCAATAGAATTAGTAAAAACTCAAGAAGTTCTTGATGATGAATAACAATTTTCTTATTAATGTTCTCAATTGATCACAAAGAAGTATCTAAATGGAATTAGAATAGTTACAACTTTCTCTATTCTCTTTCCTCAAATATTTTCTAACACTCACTAAAAGAACCTCTCTGAATTTTACATTTGAACTCCTATTTATAGTAAAATTTATACAATTGTTCATGAGTTACTTAAGTATCGCAACTCATGCTCGCACAATTACTCCATCCTCGCAAAACTTCATATTTCTCCGCGCTTCTTCTATCATCGTATCATTTTATAACTCTTTTCTACTGATACTCGTGAAATATTATCTTGCGATATTCAGTACCTACATCTTGCCTCTTCTCATGTCAATTCTACGAAGAAGAAATGATCGTGAGAACATAACAGTTACTTAGTCTTTTGAAATTTTGACACGTCTTTTGTAACCGTTCTTTTTTTAGTTATTCCCTTATATAACTCCTTCGTACTCTCTTTCTTTTCTTCTTCTTATTTCCGCAATTCTATATTCTACTCATACTCTCTATCACTATTTTCTCTGCAATTTTTTCTTCTACTGTATCTTCATGAGTTCTCCAAGGTAATTTCCCTCTATCTTTGCGTATTTCATTTGTTCTCCTCTTTAATTTATGTATGATTTGTTGTCTGATTTTGGTTAATTTCAGCAAAATAACTTCTCAGATGAAATCTCAATTAAAGAATCCAAGCCTTAATCCACGAAGAAGAAAATCTGAGAATCAAAAGGTAGTTAAAATACTCTGTCTTCTTTCCTGAACAATATATTGTTGCCTCGGTTTTTAATCTACGTTTTGATTCGCAGATTGACGAAAAACCAAATCCAAGCAAGAGATCTCGAATAACTAAACCCACACCATTAATTCCGATTGATGATTTCCTTCCTGAAGTTGATAAGGAATTTTCCTCTCCTCCTCGTGAAAATGCTTCTTCAAATACTCCCCGCCTCTACTCCATTACCTGCTTTTCAATCTCCTATCAATGTCAATTTATCAACACTTCTTCAAGACCAACCTTCTCAAAATATTTCTTCAACTTCTTCAATTGAAAAACAATCCTCGCAAAATATTCCTTCAACTTCTTCTTTAGAAAAACCTGTCTTATCCCCAAATCCTTTGAGTTCTATTTCTCCAGACAATTTGCAGCTTGCTCTTATTCCTTCAAATTCTTATCCTCTTCCTCAAGAAATTCGAGATGGAATTTATTCAACTTTCCGAATGTTATCTGAGGTTTTGACCAATACTTTGCGAAATCTACTAATGTTCGTTCGCAATATGAATTTTGCGAAGTTCTGAATAATTTCGTCAATCCGACATTTCTTCTTCACGTCAATCCTTGGAAAAAGAAATTGAATTACTTCGCCATTCTTTGAAAGCTTCTCAAGCGAAATGCGAGGATCTTCATAAAGAAAATCATCATCTTCGAATAATTCTCTGGATCATGCGATTCTTCGCAAAAGAAATGATGAACCGAAAGGTATGATTACTATCCTCATATTTTCTCTTTTATTTATTTATATTCTTCCTATGCTTGAAACATCCATTAAAACCCATTCCCTTTATAGAATCCATCCGAAATGTAGAAGATTGGTACTTCACCATGAATCGATGCAACAGAATATCGAACCAAGCATGAAAACCTCTCAAACCAATTCTCCCATTTATCTGATCTTTACTCGTGTGCTCTTGACAACTCTGATGCTCTTTTTCAAGAGAATACTCAATTAATATATGATCGAAAATTTTTGAATGATGACATATCTCAACTTTTTTCTTCCTTAACCAAAGCTAATTTGAGAATAGAAACCTTATTAGAAGAGAACAAAACCTTATCAGAAGAGAAATGTTCGTTTTTGAATACAATGATTGTTTCTTCGCAAGAATTAAAGACTCTTCAGAATAAATGTTGCGATCAAGAAAATCTTCTTTCTTTGTTGAAAGGTGAACTTGAGGAATTAAAGAAGTCTTCAGATCTTTGAAAGAAATTCTTTTGTTGTTGAGAAGAATTCCCTTATTAATAAGAATATAGTCTTGTGTGCTAAGAAGAATCAACTTGAAGAAGATTACTCATCATTAAAAAGTCTTAATGCCAAACTTGCGAAGGATAAAATTTTTTTCATTTCTAAAGATCAAAAGCTTCAATCTCGACTTAAAGGATTAGTTGGTGATGGTTTTGATAATGCGATGAATCAGATGAAGAACTGTTGTCTATCTTTAACTCAATCTCTTACTTCGCAAAGAGAAGGTAGTCATTAAAATTTGATCTGCCTCGGTACGTCTTTAAATTTCATTATATTCGCAAATTTTATTCTTTGAACTTTGTTTTATTTGCAGAATCTGAGAATCACCTTCGTAATGCAAAAGCTGGATTAGAAGCCTCCTGTTCTGAGCTTCGTAAGAAGAATGCCTTGCTTTCTACCCGCTTAATCAACTCTCGTGATCGTGCTACTCGGAGATTCAACTATCTTGCTTATTCCAAGGATATCGAAGATACCAATCATCAAAAGGCTATACTTCGTGAAAGTCACCTGAAAGCTCAAGTTTTTGCGAATAACATTCTCTTATCAAGAGGCTTGCTCCCCGAAAGATTACTCCTCTGAAGATATCTGACGATGAAGTTGCTCGTGAGCCTGATAGTGATTTCGATCATGAGAGTGATGATGAAGATCTTGATGATGAGGAAGAATCTATTCCTCAAGGAGATGTCCCTAGCGCATATTCTTCCAAGGATGATATCTCGCAAAAGTCGAAGGCTGCTAATGACTCCTCTGATCTTAAAGATCCAACACAGAGTGTTGATGAAGCATGATAATATTCCTTGTTCAATTTATCATTGGCTCTCCTTTCTTTCTTTCTTTCTTCTGAATTCCTTCCCTTTATTACCGTTGGTTTCCTTTTTTGCGAACAATTCTATTTTTTGAGAAGTACATTTGATATTTTACGAAGATGATCTATCCTTTCTTTTTGATATTTTGCGAAGATAATTTAACCTTACTTTGACTAAATTTGCCCTTTTTGATCATGTGAAGAGAAATAATATATAACTCACAGATAAAGCTTAGTATATCCTTTTCCCCCTATTATTTCTCTTCAAATGATCAACTATCACTGAAGTATTAGAATATCCTTCTGAATTTATCTTACGAATTTTCTTCTTATTGTGATTATGAATAAGAAATCTTCCCTTCAAAGTATAAGGAATATAAGCCTTTTGCTTTTTACGGAATGTTGCGAAGTAAATAATAAATCTCCCCTTGAAGTATAGAAAGTATGAAGTATATAAAATATGAAATACCCTTAAGAAGTATAAGAAGTATAAGAAGCATTCAATTTATGAAGAATTGCCCAATATATGAAGAAGTATAGAAAATTATTACTTATTGTATGAAGAAGTATAATAAGTACTTAACCTTCGCAAAATTAAATATCCGTTGAAGAAGTATAATAAATACGAGATATTCTTGAAGAATTATAAGAAGTATTCAATCTTTTTGTGAAATATTCAATATATGGAAAAGTATAAGAAGTATGTAATTCTCGTAAACTTTTACGAATATAAACTTATCTGTATTTGATTGTTATCAAAATCGCATCTTTTGTTAAGTCTTCATTAAAATTCTTCAATAATGTTGTCCTTTTTTCCTAGGACTTCTCGTAAAATTCTTCAATGATATTGCCAGAGCTATCTTCTCTTCAAAATATCTTGATGTATATTCTTGTAAAATTTCTTCAATGATATTGATGTAATAAATTTCATTAATTTCTGTGGTCTTATCATGCCTTCCTAAGTAAAGGTCTTATTTTGCCACCTCTTTTGTATTGATTATTTGCGATAATATGACAAGTCTGAACATTCTTGCGAACATACAACCTCGTGACATTATCGTCGTGCGATGAAATCGCAGGACGTTCTTACACTTTCATGCAAAAACCCATTGATCTCATCTTAACTTCATTGTATAGTATTTTAACCTCTTCATGAATTGTTGCGACAATATGACAGGCCTAAATATTCTTGCGAACATGAAGCCCCATGACATTGCCGTCTTGCGATGAAATCGCAGGACGTCTCTACACTTTCATGTAGCGACCCATTGATCTCATCTTAACTTTATTATGTTCTGCGAGTTCTTTATTCTTTTCTTTCTTTCTTTCTTTCTTTTTTTTTTTTTTTTTTTTTTTAGAAGGCTCGCAGAACTTCATTTGTTGCACAAATATGACAAGCCTTTATGTTTTCGCAAACAAGAAGCCTCGTGACATTTGCGTCTTATAGCACTTATCAGCTCCCTAATGGAGGGTGCTTCCCTTTATCTTCCCCCTGATTGCCCCTTCAAGGAAGCGTACATCGACCATACAAGGTTAGCTCTTCCCATCCGGTTCTGCCAACAACCAGCTTTTGATCGCAACCTCTTATCCTTTTTGCCTATAGGGCTTATAGTTACGAGGTTGCACCCTATGGGGTATCTTTGGGCCAAGTGCATCATTTGCCAAGACTTGTCAAAAATGGCAGATGTGGTTCAACCTCACCCGGCACTCTTGACTCAACCGTGTACCTCGGCGCCTTGATCGTTTTCTGCACTTCTTGGGAAAGACAATATGCCTTAGTCGCCCAGCCTAAATCTTCTTACACCGCATTTTATATTGCGTAATGTCGTTAGATTAGGTGAGAATCCAAGGTGTCTAACCCGGATAGGTACCCCATTATTGGGTTGTACCCCAAAATTTTTACCATGTACTAAGGGCCCTTGGTGGTGTTCCTAAGCCCTTAGCCACGTTATAGGTACCCCCCTTAAATGACGTACTTTAGGACTTTGCCTCTTACGAATTATAGCTTCGCGAACTAGGGTGTACGCCACAAAGGTTTGCCTGTATAAAATTTTCTGCGGCTCTCTTTCTTTTTTTGGAGGCTGATCACAGATTGCGGTCTTTTATTCGCAAATTAATGAAATTTTAATTGGAATATAAATTTTGAAAATTCGTAACTTTTCCCAATTTCCTGCGAGCAAACAATATTCGTAAAAATTTTCATGAGTTTTATGGGTAATACCTTTTCAAATATAGTCTGTTCCAAGGTCTACCGAGCCTCAAACCCATGTCTCTCCCTTCGGATCCATCACCGATAAGCTCCGCTTCCTACAACTTCTTTAATAACATATGGTCCATCCCATTTTGGTGCTAATTTCCCTCCATTTTCTTTTTGATATCGAGGTGTTTCTCGCATGACCAAATCACCTGGTTTATATTCACGTTCAATGACTCTCTTGTTGTATTCTCGAGCTAATCGTTCTTGATAAATCCTCATATGGTGCAACACCTTTTCTCTTTTTTCTTCCAAATCATCCAATTCTCGTAATATTACTCCCGCACTTAAATTTCTTTCCCAAGCTTCTTTCTTTGTTGTTGGAATTACAACCTATGTGGGTAATACTGCTTCTACTCCATATGTTAGACAATAAGGAGACATTCCAGTTGCTTCTCTTCTAGTTGTATTGTATGCCCAAACTGCGCTAGGTACTTGCTCGCACCACCCTTTGAGATGTCCTTCTAATTTCTTTTTGATTGTATCTGCGATTGTTTTATTTGTTGCTTCAGCTTGTCCATTAGCTTGTGGATATAACGGGTTTGACTTCCCACATTTTATTCTAAAAGCACTGAGTAACATCTCTATATTCTTCCCCTCAAATTGTTTCCCATTATCAGATACTAGTTGCGCTGGAACCCCGTACCTGCAAATGAGGTTCTCAAATATAAACGTAAAAACATCTTTATCACGAATATGATGTACTGCTTTTACTTCTGCGAGCTTCGTGAAATAATCTATTGCAACTATCAAGTATCGCCTTGGTCCAGATCCAGGTATAAATGGTCCAACAATATCCAACCCCCATTTACCAAAAGGCCAACAGCTTGTTGAAGAAGTTAATGTAGCCCCTGGTGCATGAATTCTTTTACCATGTCGTTGGCATTCCTTGCATCTTCGTACGAACAATTTTGCGTATGTATGCATATAAGGCCAGTAATATCCTTATATCTTTGCTCTATATGCTAGAGATCTTCCCCCACTATGATTGCCAGCTTCTCCTCCATGTAACATCTTCAATATCTTTCTCCTTCTTCGCGAGTTAAGCACCTGAGAGGTGGTCCACTAAAAGATTTCCTGTATAAAATTCCTTCTCGCAACTCATAGTTTGTTGCACGACTCTTTAGTTTATGTGCTTCTAGTCTGTTCCTGGATGTTTCTCCTGTTGCGAGGTATTCATGAATTTCTTTTCTCCAATCTGCGATGTTGTTTGATAATTCTCTTTCTACTTCCATCGCAACAGCTTCTTCAATTTCTTTCTCTTTGTCCACTGATGGGTTTTGAATTGTTTGTATTTGGATATTTCTTGTATTTGGATTTGTCATCATGCTTGGAATAAATGCAAAAGCATCTACGAGACGGTTATATTTTCTTGATATATGTCTCCATTTTAATTTTGGTATCTTTGCAGATAATTCCTCAACAAGTTTCTTGTATTTCTTCAAAGAAGATTCATTTGTGGTATATTCCCCTTTAATTTGACAAATCATTAATTGTGAATCACTTGTTATCCTTATACTTTCAAGCTTCTTTTCCATTGCGATCTTTAATGCATGCACTACAGCTTCGTACTTTGTTTCGTTGTTCGTGGATGCAAATTCTAGTCTGAATGAGAATGCTGTTCTTTCTCCTTCTGGTGAAATCAACACGACTCCAATCCCATTTCCCTCACTATTGGATGATCCATCCACCAGAATTTCCCATCTATCAGGCTCTGTTAACAAGTCTTTTGGATTTCCAAATTCTTCTTCAACATCCATCATTTCCTCTACTGCTTCATCTTCTTCCAAAGGAAATTCTGCCAAAAAATCTGCGACAACTTGTGATTTTTGCGATGACAACACTTCGTATTTTATCTTGTAATGGTTTACTTGTGCATTCCACCTTTCTATTCTTCCTGACCTTTTTGTGTTCTTCATGACTGATTCAATTGGGACTTTGGTTACCACTTTTATTACATGTGCTTGAAAGTATATTCGCAACTTGAATGATGCGTAAACCAAGGCTAAGATTAACTTCTCCATTTTAGAATAGTTCTTTTCTGCTGCATTAAAGGTTTTACTAATGTAGTAAATGGGCCTTTCTACTCCTGCGTCTGCTCGTAACAGAACTGCACTTAGAGCATATGGAGTTTTGCGAGGTATACCAATAATTCTTCGTTTTTCTCTGGTTTCTGTAGTATAGATGTATTTGCGAGGTATTCTTTGATTCCTTGAAAAGCTTTTTCACATTCATCAGTCCATTTGAATTTTGCTCCCTTCTTAAGTATGTTGAAAAAATGCTTGCACTTTTCTGACATTCGCGAAATAAATCTCCCAAGTGAAGCCAAGAGTCCATTTAGTTTTTGTACTTCTTTTACCGTTGCAGGTGTTGGCATGTCACGAACTGCTTGGACTTTTTCTGGATCAACTTGTATTCCCTCCTTCGATACTATGTATCCCAAGAACTTTCCAGATGAAACCCCAATTATACATTTCTCTGGATTTAATTTGATGTTGAACTTTCTCATTTGCTCAAATATTTCCTTCAAATCTTGCACATGGTCTTTAGCTTCCTTGATTTTTATCAACATATCATCTACATATACCTCCAAAGTTTTATGTATCCACTTCGCGAACACTTTTTCAACCATACGTTGATATGTAGCACCCGCATTCCGCAAACCAAATGGCATCTTCACATAACAATACAAACCCCTTGGAGCAAAAAAGGCAGTATGTTCTTGATCTTCTTCTGCGAGTGATATTTGATTATACCCTTTATATCCATCAAGTGAAGTGACTCTATCATGACCTGCAAAATTGATTCCACCATTTGTGGTATATCTGGTAATGGAAAACTATCTTTGGGACATGCCTTGTTTAGATCAGTGAAATCTATGCAAATTCTTATTCCTTTGTTCTTTTTCGGAACAATGACCATATTCGAAATCCATTCTGGATATTTTGCTTCCCTTATAATCCCTGCATCCAACATCTTTTGTAATTCTTCTTCTATCTGTACATGATAATTTTGTGATATCTTCCTTATTCTTTGTTTGAATGGTCTTACATTTTTATCTATATTCAATCTATGACATGCCACTGATGGATCAATTCCTGGTATCTCATCTACACTTCCTGCGAAGATATCTTTATATTCTCGCAAAAGATCAGTAGTCCTTTTTTCTTCTCCTTCATCCATCTTAGTTCCAATTCGTAAGAATAAAGGCTCTTCTTTACTTCCAATATTTATTTCTTTGGTTGGTTCAAATTGCAACATAGCTTGGACTTTGCTCCCCCATAGGTGTTGGTTCTTTAATTATTTTTGCTGGTTCCCCTTCTTTTTCTGGAATTTCATTTGGTATACCTCTCCCTTCCTTTGCTCTTATTGTATACACTCGGAATTCTTCTTCTTTTCTTGTTTCCTTCGCAAGTTTCCTACGAAGTTGTTTCTTTCTTGCTCTTCCTCCGCATTGTGTTACTTCAATTTGATAACAAAATTTTGCACTATCAAGATCTCCTTTTATTTCTTGAATTCATTTGGTGTAGGAAATTTGATTTTTTGATGTAATGTTGATGCAACATCTTTGATCGCATGAATCCATGGTCTTCCTATCAGCATGTTATATGGAGATTCCATATCTATCACACACAAGATTACATGCATTTCGATTTCTCCTAGTAATACCCATAAGACGATTTCTCCTTTAGATTTTGTTGTAGATTTCCCTAATCCATGAATAAGACACTTTGAATTTATGATTTCTTCATCTCTAATTCCCATCCCCTTAAGTGCATGATAGAATATAATATTAACAGAACTCCCCGTATCAACCAAAATTCGGTTTAATTTCCATTTTTCTTGACTTTCTTATCTTCTAGCATGATTGGCAATGTGATCACCAATGGTGAAGTGTGGTTCAAGTCTTCATTTGGAATTTCTGCTCTCGAAAATGTGATTTTTTGCTTTTCCCATTCTTCTAAAGTTGTCATCTTTTCTTCCTCCATGATCTTTCTTCCTCTACAATCTCGCTTGTATATTTTTTCCCTTCATATTACTATGAAATTCCTCAATCATTGTCTCTGTGATCATATTACATTCTTCTTTTTTTGCCATCTCCATCTACTGACTTCATTTGATCTTCAAATTTTCCACAATTCCCTCAAATTTAGGCTACCACAATTCTCAAGTCCCTGTTTCTAGCGCCAATTATGTAGTTGCAGAATAACCTACAACTACACCCTCAATAGAATTAGTAAAAACTCAAGAAGTTCTTGATGATGAATAACAATTTTCTTATTAATGTTCTCAATTGATCACAAAGAAGTATCTAAATGGAATTAGAATAGTTACAACTTTCTCTATTCTCTTTCCTCAAATATTTTCTAACACTCACTAAAAGAACCTCCTGAATTTTACATTTGAACTCCTATTTATAGTAAAATTTATACAGTTGTTCATGAGTTACGAAGTATCGCAACTCATGCTCGCACAATTACTCCATCCTCGCAAAACTTCATATTTCTCCGCGCTTCTTCTATCATCGTATCATTTTATAACTCTTTTCTCCTGATACTCGTGAAATATTATCTTGCGATATTCAGTACCTACAGAGAATATGGAAAGATAGGAAGCCGCGGAATTCTGAAGAGATGGAGATTCTCATAATCTTCTCCACTTCGCAGAGAAGACATGAGAAGAGGCAAGATGTAGGATCATAATATCGCCACAACAATGCTCTTGCGAAATTTATAAACAACATTTCTGCGAGCTCTTCAACAACACTCTGCAAGCATCGCAGACTAACTCAAAGAATGATTCAAAAAATGACGTAACGGATGACGGTAGCAGAAACACGCGAAGAGCATGGTGATCCTGCGAAGATTACAGCATCTGCGAGAATAAGCATTACAACTGCTGCGAGTATATCGCGAGTCAGATCCGAAATTAAAGGACAGCTTAGTTGTCATCCACTATGTAACTACCCTATATAAAGAGAACTATTAGACCCAGAAAGGGGAGAGATCAATTTTTGAGTGTTGAGAAAGTTTCGAGGAGAGAGAAAGTTCTTGTGAGCGGTTGTATTCTTGAATTCCTTTATTTCCTGTAACATTTCTGAGAATTAATCAATAAAAGTGTTGTTCTTAATCTTCAAATATGTGTTGATTATTATGAATTCTTGTGAGGGGTGTGGTGTAGGAATTCCTGCAACTACAGTTCCGTTTGTATTCCCACGCCTCCATCCTATAAACAAGTCACGTATTTGGACCAATTCCTTTGGTTCGTATTCCAAACAGTAAAGGAACAACAAATCTGTTTGGTATCAACTCTCTTCAACCAAGTGATATGAGTTGTGCAAAGGCTCTTCTGTTTATCTTAACATAAACTCCTTTGCTAGGTTCCAAGATCTATCTTATGTTCAATCACCAAAAGGTAATCGTTAAGATTTTGCAATCAATACCTCTAATCCCAAGGAAATGTATTGATGCCGATCTGCTCAACTATTCTATCATAATACCACAAGGATAGATCGATTATAGTTGGATCCTCTATTACCGAAACAAGTATTGTGCACACCAAAGATTATAAAACCAAGTCTGAATTCTTCTATCTCTTATTTGTCTTCAAATCTTCTTAGATCTTCAATAAACACCTGCACACAACTACTTGAATCTCTTGTGATCAATTACACATGGAACGGATTCTATTAGCAATGGATTATCACAAGATCGTCTTTAGATCTAACAATAGTCTAAAGATCCACGTTGAAACCTTGAACTAGTTTGAGTGAATCTTATATCGGAAGAGAAGGTTCACAAGCATAAACAAACTAGGTGCAATCAAAGTTCAACCACCGTTAGTCAATCAAATCAATATGAAAACTAAATATAAATTGCAATTATCTAGTTTCCCTCCAATGGTACACACTAGAGCTTCTCAATCCCAAAGAAGACTTTAAACTGAGCGGTCGTAAGAGATTTCGCCTAATCAGATTACTCTCCTCTCCGAATAGGCGGTTTCACCAGTAACAGTACAAATAGGAAATTTACTGTCGCAAAGGATTAGTTTGCTAGAAATACAAACTCAGAGTATTTATAGACAAGGAAGTTTGGACACCAAGGAATTTCCAAAACCGAAAATATCCCCAAGATATTCAATATTTTCCAAATTCGGTTTTCATAATTCTTGAGAATGCACTGTCCAAATTTATGATCGAAATCTCCTTGGAAAATCTTTAACTAGCAAATGCACATTACTAATTCTTATTTTCCATATATAATTAAAAACCTTAATTAAAATATTCTTAACTTATTTAAATTCGATCTTTGGATTTACTTCCTTCTTAGCTGTTAAGGAATATCTTTGAACAATAAAAGATACACATTAATGTGCGTGTTCAAAGTGTGTCGACATCTTTCCTTTTGAAAGTCCTTTTTCATACTTACTCACTTGAAACCGATTTACCACACTTCCAAACAAGTTTAGAATTGGTTCATCTGACTTTCAAGAACTAAGTGATTGATCAAGTAACACTCAATCACAAGTCATGGGTGTAACGGTTATACTAAAACAAGTTTCGGTTCTACCTCTATGTGAGTATTGTGCATATTCACACTAGCTTATCAAATTTTCGGTTGACTAGGTACTAGGATCCGTTCCACACATATATTTGGTATCTAACTTGTATGTGTTGCACATATCCATAGGATAGGTTCCCCTTTGCCTAAAAACATGTTGCACATGTTCATAGGATCGGTTCCCATTTCTACTATAAACCTTGATGCACCTCATACAAGGATCGGTTCTCCTTGTGATGTAATACACCTCTTATTAGGATTGGTTCCCCTCTCCCAAATTTGGTCAGACACACAAACCCGATCATACCCCAGGTGATTACTTAAGATCGGTTTCATTAATAAAAGTCATACCAATACATAAGTCATGCCTCATGTGAATAGTTTTACCAAGAACTCAAACAAGTCATGAGCGGTTATACTAATCACACATATTGGTCGTTCATAAGATATGCAATGAAGAACAGCCCCAATAACGCATGGCGATTTCCTTTTCGGTTCACAACACATATCATTAACTTACTTCCTTAAAACACATGTAAAAAAATTATTTCCTAGGATGAAATACTCACCTCATACCAATACATAATCACAATAGCATTCATACGATTATGTTGATTTCTTATATACAAAGTTTAATGGTTAAACAATAAAACTCATATTTTATTCCTTAATACTATGTCTATCTAGAGTGTTCATGCTTCGCAATTTTATGTTTTTAATATGCCCAACTTGAAAGATACGTTAGGGAATGAAACAGTTCAAGTCAAATATCACTAACCTCAAGTGGAAGGATGATGTTGTGGTTGTAGATCCGTACTTCTTCACTTCTTCAAGTCTTCGCAATACTTGTAATGTCTCATCCTAATAATTTCAAGATAACCTATAGGAAGTTGACTCTAGTATATTTAAATCAAGGGACTCTTAATGAGTTTTATCTCATTAAAATATGAAAACCAAACTTGACATACCAATGCTTCGTGGGTTCAATCGAGCTATGCTCTAACAGATATAAAAGGAATAACACCAGGAAATTACACCATCAGTCAGATAACATTAATGAGAGATAAGATTCGTAATACACTAGCATAAATCAGAGAATGTAGACTAGTAGTAATTGCGATGAGGCGATATTGCGATAAAGAAAATCTACCGGGCACCGACTAGCAATAAAACTTAGACTCGGATTCATAGCAGCATGAGTTCAGAAAAAACACATAAAAGGTATTGAAAATGCGGGGATATAACAACCACACCAAATGTTCAAGTGTCAATCAATATAATCAACAACCAAAATTTGTATTCTCTAATTGATTGAACTACGCACAACCTGTGATATTTCACTTATATAAACAAATATAATACGGAAAAGAAATAACACAGACATCAGAAATTTTGTTAACGATAAAACCGCAAATGCAAAAAAAATCCGGGACCTAGTCCATATTTGAGCACCACACTGTATTAAGCCGCTACAGACACTAGCCTACTCCAAGTTAACTTCGGACTGGAATGTAGTTGAGCCCTAACCAATCTCACAGTGATCAAGGTACAATTGCGTTCCTTATGTCTCTAAATCCTAGCAGGACTCTACACACTTGATTCCCTTAGCTGTTCTCACCCAAAACCAAGAGTTGCTACGACCCAAAGTCGAAGACTTGATAAACCAATCTGTCTCACACATAAAAGTCTATTGCATAGATTAAATTTATCTCCCACAGATAAACCTATGAGTTTTGTTCCGTCTTTTGATAAATCAAGGTGAACAGGAACCAATTGATATACCGGACTTATATTCCCGAAGAACAGCCTAGAAATATCAATCACCTCACAAAAATCTAAATCGTATGGTAACGAAACAAGATATTGTGGAATAACAAACGATGAGACGAAGATGTTTGTGACTACTTTTTATAACGGAGGTTAAATCTCGAGAAAATCTTAGAGAAGATAGTACTCAATCATGATAGAAAATAGCAAGATCAAAACACACAAATACAGAGAAAAAGGTTGGGTCTGGCTTCACAATCTCAATGAAGTCTTCAAGTCGTGAACCTATAGGGTTTCGTGAAAAACCTAAGGTTAAAGGAGAATCAACTCTAGTCGCAACTAGTATCACACAGGAGGTGTGGGGAATAGGTTTCCCAGTTGCTAGAGTTCTCCTTTATATAGTCTTCAAATCAGGGTTTGATAGCTTTGAAACAAAGCAATCAATATTCACCGTTTGATGAAACTTGATCTAAGAGCCAAGCTAAGTTTTCTTGAAACCAAAGAAATATCTCTCTATCGTTAGATGGTCTTAGCTTCACACAAATGAAAAGTGACTTCATTTATATATGATACCATACAAAAACGTGTACATCTTGTTGGCTCATCAATATTTAACCGAAGTTATCCATATGAACACTTTGATATCAACCTTATTCATCTTAACCATAACTAGTTCAAATGACTCAAATGAAACTAGTTCTAGAGTTGTTCAATTGGTTATATTCTCATAGAAGTATACCAGACACAATTGAAGTAAAATCGATTTTGATTCACTCGAATCAAGTCATGAACATTATAGCCACGGTGTGTAAAATATTGCATTCCTTATTATGTAAATGTGTTAGTTCATGAAAAAATCGATTTTAGAAAATCATCCACTTAGGTATGCGAACGGGTATGCGTACCTAAGTAGCCGGACCAAGCTTGGGTTTCGCTAGTATGCGAACTGGTACACATACCATCCGAACTCAACAGAAATTCCCGGACTTGAACCTTACGCCAGTACGCGTACCGGTTTGCATACCAGGTTCCAGGACTTTCTCAAACCAACCAGTACGCATACGGGCATGCATACCATGGTTCTCGAACATGGATTACATATATATAAGTACGCATACTGAATAAGAGGGGGTCTAACTACCACACCCAATATTTCGATTAACAATATGTATTGACAACTCCGAGTTACTTTCTAGAAAATCAACTAGACTCAATCAATAGAAAACATCTCAAGGAGTTGTTATCTCAATATCTCAATTTGATCTTTACTCAAGCAAATACAATCTGCGAGTCTTTATCAAAGAGAGATAACTTGGATGGTGTCAAAGACCAATATCCAAGTGTCAATCAATTTAAATCAACAACCAAAAAGGTCAGATATTCTAATTGATTGAACCACAACGCACAACCTATATTATTTCAATTATAAAGATAAATAATATAATGCGGAAAATGAAATAACACAGAAACCAAAATTTTGTTAACAAGGAAACTGCAAATGCATAAAAATGGGACCTAGTCCATATTAAACATACATTGTATTAAGCCACTACAGACACTAGCCTACTCCAAGCTAACTTCGGTCTGGACTGTAATTGAACCCCAACTAATCTCACACTGATCCAAGGTACATTTATGCTCCTACGTCTCTGATCCCAGCAGGATACTACGTACTTGATTCCTTTAGATGATCTCACCCATAACCAAGAGTTGTTACGACCCAAAGTCGAAGACTTTAATAAACAAATTTGTATCACACAAAAAAAGTTTACAATAATAGATAAATTCGTCTCCCATGAATAAACCTACAATTTTTGTTCCGTCTTTTGATAAATCAAGGTGAACGGGAACCAATTCATAAAACCAGACTTATATTCCCGAGGAACAACTCAGTTTTATCAATCACCTCACAATAGTCTTAATCGACGCAGCGAAAAAATATATTGTGGAATCACAAACGATGAGACGAAGTGTTTGTGACTACTTTTATATCTTGCCTATCGAAGATAGAAATATCAAGCCAATTATTACAATTGTACTCGTACGATAGAAACATCAAGATCAGATAACACAACTATGATAAAAGTAGTATCGGTCTGGCTTCACAATCCCAGTGAAGTCTTTAAGTCGTTAACCTGGTTTTAGAAGATGAAAACCAAAGGTTAAAGGAGAAACGACTCTAGCTTAGTACAACTAGTATCACACAGAATTTGTGGGGATTAGGTTTCCCAGATGCTAGAGTTATCCCTTATATAGTCTTCTAGTCAGGGTTTGCAATCAATGTTAGCTTACTAACAAAGCATTCAATATTCACCGTTAGATGAAAACCTGATTAGATTCAAGCTAATATTTATCAACCGTTAGATCGAAAATATAGCTTGTTACACACACATGTAATATACGTTTCTAGGCTTGTGTAACCGTACCCAAACTTGTACATTAGTTGGTTCAACAATATTTAACCAAATGGTTAGCCATATGATAACTTTCATATCAACCATATTATTCTTCACCATAACTAGTCCAAATGAACTAGTTAGAGAGTTGTTCAATTGCAAGGAAATCTCATGTACTACACAAGACACAATCGAAGCAAAAACGATGTGATTCACTCGAATCGTTTTATGAACTATAAAGCCACGGTTTGCAATAGCATTCCTTAGTTTATTAAGATAAGTTCACAAACATCGTTTTTAGACATAACCTACTCAAGTTCGCGGACTTAAGTTCCCGGACGGAGTTCACAAACTCTAGCAGAAATTCTCGGGTTCGATAACTAAGCCAGTTCGAGGACTGGGTTCGTGGATTGAAGTTCACGTACTGCTCCGGTTTCACCTGATCAACAAAGTTCGCAAACTTCGGTTCAAGCAATAAGGACTTATATATATATGTGTTTCTACAATAATGCTTATATCCTCCAATGGTTATACTGTCTAAACTCTCATTTCAATCATTAAAATATTCTCAGAGGGCGTTATATAGTTGTTATTCACAAACTAGTTTTTATCAGAGAGATTTCCAAAATGATTGAAACATAACATGACTTTCGTCACTAGGTAAAGATGAACTTGGCTAAAGCGAAAGCTTTACCAACACATATTTCGAGAAATAGATAAGCGAAATATACTCATCTCGAAATACCACATATTTATAATCTTAGTCTATATATTAAAATGACTTTTGTCTCAAGATAGGTGATAGGGTAGATAGATTTTTGAGTGATGGATAAGTTCAAGTCTCCACATACCTTTTAGTCAATGAAGATCCACTGGTTCCTTGAGTAGTCCTTCGTCTTGTATGATGATCGCCATGGAGTTATTGATCTCAACTACACTTTTTATCCTAGTCCGAGACCTTAGCTATAGTAGACTAGAAATCAAGACTTTATAGTTTTGATCACTAACATTGACAAACATGCTTGAGATAACAACGCATGCGAGTTCCAGCATGCAATGCTCTAATAATCTCCCCCTTTGTCAATTTTAGTGGAAAAACTATTAATACATCTGGAATACAAAAAATATCTTATCTTATACTATAATAAAAAAAGGGGACTTTTCAACCGTGCCCCCCCTTTTCTACTTAACTACCCTCGCTTAATTTCCGATCCCTGCTATGCAAACGAGGATAGTACTATAACTTGATTTCACCGTGGAAAACAAGTCCTTTTGTTCCCTCTCTATCTCAAACTCTTTTCATCGAAACATCATAGGACCTCCGCCATGATTTCCGAATCCCCTCCACCATGAAAGATGAACAACGAGTCAATGACTACAAAAAATCTGAGACCTAACATCAGATTTCAATCCAACAAAGAAAATCTAAGATAACAACTCAACATCAAAAGGGGAAATTATAATATAATTAATTAACCTATTCAGATGTTGTGTTGATGTTAGATTTGAAGGTTACAGGTATTAAGAAAAGGAGAATTGAGGAAGGAATTGGATTATGGTTACAGGTATTTTTGATTCTTTGTACTTGTGAAAATTTTCATTCCGTTGATCGTTTCCCCCATTGTAACATTTGGGCATGAGTTTCAGATTTCATATGGTATTGTGGTTGGGTTTTGGGTATGAGTGAAAGAGTAGATTCTGGGTATGACTTGAATTTCAATTGGAACTTAGAATATCAAATCCTTTTTTTTTTTTAGTTTGGGGTTAACTCCGTACTACTAATTGTTTGTTGAAATTCCTAATACAAAATATTGTTCAGTTATGCTTTGGTTCTTAAAAGAAGTCATGTTTTCATATAAAAACTATGTTCTTTCAGTTGTGATTTAGAGGTATAATGTATTGAACCAAGAGTGGATGGTAATGGAATTTACGCAGTCTCAAGGAGTTGATGTGCCGGTTACAAGACATTCTTATTGAATTTTTTAATGTCAGCTTGCTAATATTATAAACAAAACAGTGTGGATGAGGCTCAGGTTTACCATACTTTAGGAATGCAAGAGTTTTGTCAGGGATGAATGTCTGACATTCAATTAAGATCCATTGCTATTGAATAGCCATAAAATTGTATTTACGATCCCCCTCCTATATTGATCAGTCCTCATATATATTCCTTACCTTCTAATATTGGGTTTGAAGATGATGGATATAGAAATTATTTGGTATTTTGTGTCCGGAGAATTTATGGGAGTTTGAGGATTAGTTTCAAAAATCGAAAAAACATATAATAGTGGGTATTTGTTTGCCTTTTTATTGTGTGTTTGTTGCATTTGATGATATGAAATGTTATAGCATTTTCACTAATGTGTACAATATTTTACAAATATCCATATATGTGAGTGCATGTTGGATGCAAATAATGGTGGCGCAGGGAGTGCTTTTCCTACATCTGCCTCATGAGTAATTTTGATTCTTGGTTTTTTATATCGAGTAGTTTGATTTTATCCAAGAATTTGCCCCGAGTGTGAATTGAGTTTCTTTTTGATGAGTAAGTGTCCGCCAACTCCATTTTAAATTGCAGCTGTCAAATATTGTTTCCTATTAATGATATTGTATAGGGTTTAAGGTTTTACTTTTTACATGCACATATTGAATATAAACATCATCAATCTACTGTCAAAGAACGCTTATGTTTGTCAGGAATGTCATGCAATCACCCTCTTTCATTCGCAAATTTTTCTTTGTTCTTCTGATCCTTTCTATACGGCATCCAGTGACTGTAGGGCTTAGTCTTAATCATATGTCAGATCACAATAATGCTGACGATTGGGAGCCACTAGAGAGAGCACATTCAAAGAATGTTATAACAAGAAATCCTTTGGGCCTTGATGGTGAGAGGAATGCCTGAACTTCTTAAAATTAGATGTTGTAGACTGTTCGGTATTTCTTTAATATCCAATAGAAGTATCTTCCTTAACTACTTTCATAAAATTAAGTTAATCGGTTTGATGCTAACCAGACACTGATATGAAATGCTTACACGGTAATCTTTATGTCGTATTTTGTACGATTTTTAAAATTTTCTCTTTTCTTTTTCTGCAGCTTCGAATTGCTAAAGCATTAGATTTGCTTGGCAGGCGCATCGAGCGTGCAGTTTCACTAGTATAAATAAACTTTGTAGCTCCTATTTCACATTTCTAATCTTCAACATTACTTGAAATCTTCGTCACTTCCAAGTAGTCCAATGATCCCAAAGGTTGTAAGTTTAGCATCATCGTTGTTGAAAATCCATAGCTATAACAACGAGAAAACAAAATCTTTCAATCATTGTTATACAGTGTCAGAGTATCATTACACAACTTCAAAGTCCAATTGCATCACAACTTTAACAACAATACAATGGTGATACGTCACTCCCCTTTAGTCAATACTCCATCTCATATGGAAAACACTCCCTCTTACATAATGATACGAAAACCATATGTATTTGTAGTGTGAACTACCTACTAATTTTCCCCCTTTTTGTCAATAAAATTGGCAAAGGTACAATAACGGGATCCTAATGAAATTTCCGTAAGATACATTTCATGACCAAAGGTAAATGTATATCATCTTGTTTAAATGAAATCATAAAGCTGAAGCTAAATTCATTCATCAAGGAGTTCATAAAGATACAAGATAACCCCTATAATATTCCACAGCCGCACTCCCCACAAAGATTTGGCAATTAAGCACAAGTTCAAAAGAACTCTCCCCCATAAAATTTCATTCCCAAGGAAACAACAAGAGCAACCTTAATTTCAAAAGAAAAGAAGGATTTCTTTGGACTCAACAAATATCATACAAGTATGAATTTGGAATCCAAAAAGAAATATTCAATCAAATTAACGTAAGCGAACCAAGATTAATTTGACTAAATATGCTCAACACAAATAAAATTATGGAGACTTAAAAACTCGATTAGATTAATCACAAGAGAACCCATAATTAATCTAACCGGAATACACAATTAAACTAATCACAAAAGTAATCAATTTAATCGTTTATACTCACATAATAAAATCTATGGAGCGATGACTAAGTTAATCATAAAAACGACCAACCCAGTCGAAAATTCTCAAACATAAGACAAACTTACAGAGTCATAACTAAATAATCACACAAGATGATTAATTTGGTTTAATATACTCGGCGTAAAGTACCTTACGGAACACAACTAAGCTAATCACAAAAGTAATCAACTTGGTTGTCTAGTGCTCGACATAAGACACAATACAGAGTCTCACAGTAATACACAAAATATGGATCAGGGAAGATATATTACTGCGAAATACACAAGGATTCATTCTATGTTTCCATCACCATTTGCACAATGACACACAATAGACATAATCCTTGAGTCACAAAAGATTTTACCTATCTTACATCAAAAATTGACAATATAGGCTTAACTTTTGTGTTTGTCAAAAGTCTATTCATTCTTTTATCAATACTGGCATATCAATTCATGAACGACTTTACTTTTGACAAAGTATGGGACAACCAAGTTCACGGACGTAAACACACATATCCCATAATAATATTGCAATATATAAAACCATAAAGATTTACTACAAAAATCATCGTCCAAACAAGTTTAGAACTTAAGCCAATAAACCTAAAAACAAGAAGATGAAAACTTTGGACATAGCTATGTGTAATCATAATAATGGATATTCCAAACACTAGTTATTCTTCTAATCAAAAGACAAAAAAAAAAAAAATTACTAGGCAATAAGACCTTTGAAGAATTCTTTATCGTCCCCAAACTCCTTGTCGTCAACAACCATTGGAACATAAGGTTTATTAAGGTATGAGTTTATATCAATAAACCTTCTTAGTTGTTGTTGTCAAACCAGGGACTTCTGAATCTCATGAGTCTTATACACAAAAGCCTTTATTTGTTGAGTCTCCTTTCGCTCCTTCAACACTTCAAGAACATCAGAAAACTTCTGAGAATTTGAAGGAACAACTCCTGGATTCCTTACATTCCTTCTTTTTCTATTCAATATTGGAGGCAATGGATATTTTTCTTTTTCCTTCGTGATTGATGGCTTAACAATCATACTACCATATTTTCTATCAGAAGATATCATACTTGGAGTTTCCATGAACGTATGGGTTTGTGAGAGGAAATCACAATTAACTCAACAAGTAGTCTTGAGATAAAAACAGGTTTTATAGAAGGAAAAGGATATGGGGTTCGGAACCTTTAAATTGGTTCCTAAACGACCAACTCTCGACCCTATGAAGAGTAGAATTGTCGATAGTACCCTTTCTTTTTGTTTGATAGACAAAAAAAGAAATAACTAAGAAAGGAAGAGAAACAAACTTTTCCTAAAGGCCTGAAAAATAAAATCATTATCTCTTTTAATCAGGCACATGAGACAAGAATTCAGACACAACACAATCAAGTTGCGTTGCGGTGAACAACAATTTGTCCACCATTTTCCTCTTGAGAGGAATCCATAGATCTTTTTCTATCAAGACCATTTGACCATATTTTCTTTTCTAATGGTTGTAGTTTATCCTTTGAAACTAACTTCTTAGACGAAGATAAACTTTAAGCTTCCTTGCTAAATGATTTGCTCTTCACTAAAGTTTGTTGACGTGCCATTGTTTTTGTTTGAACTTATATCACTTTGACAGTTCATGACCCTTTAATGAACAATATGAGCACGTCAATCTTGGATAAAAATCAGGCTTCTAAGATGCGCAAGCAGCTAAGCACATAGTGGAACCTGAAACATTATAAATAGAGTTTCCAAAGAATGGGTCAACTTCTTCTTATAGACTAGTTGGATTATCTTCTGAAAGAATATCAAGATTGATATATGTATTTCTAAAATTATCAAAATAAATATTTTCACCAAGAAGTGCAACACTTGATTTCTCGTCTTCATTAAAATCATAGTTGTTAGACATTTCATCAAGAGTTGTAGCAAGACCTTTGTTCCCAGTGTATTTTCTCCGATTTGGACACTCATTTTTAAAATGACCAAATCCCTTACACTTAAAGCACCGAGGAATATCCTCATTATCAGGTTCATCAATATCCATGTTTTTAGGAGGAACATGATTATGAGGTTTGACCGATGCCTTAGGCTTATCTCTGGAGAACCGTTTACTTCTTTTTAAAAGAAGATCCCTAAACTGTCATGTGATCACCGAGACTGATTTATCAAGATCTTCATCTGATGAATCTGTCTCAGAGTGATCATCTTCAGAGATATATACTTTTTTACTTTTGTTAAGTAATTTAGTGTCCTTTAGTGCTTTGAACGCAACATCCTTAGATTTGAACGAATGTTCATGATCAAAGATCTTAAGCTTTCCAACCAGCGTATTTCTGGAGAGAGTATCAAGGTTATTTCCCTCAACGATGACATGCTTCTTAGCATCGTATCTAGATGGTAGCGATCTGAGAATTTTCATCACAATGTCCTTTTCAGGAATAGTCTTACCCAATGCAAAAGATGCATTAACAATTTCAGACACTTTGTGATTAAACTCATCAAATGTTTCTTTATCCGCCATACGAAGGTTTTACTAATCGGAATTAAGGTTTTGAAGCCTAGATTCTTTCTCACTGGTATTACCTTCGAATACGGTTGCTAAGATATCCAAAGCTTCTTGCGACTTAGTGAAATTAGACACATGGTGCTGAATATTTGGGGTAATGGCATGTATAATCGCATTAAAACCTTCGGAATTTTTCTTTGCAGCAAGTATCTCGGCAGAGGTGTATTCACCAATATCTTTGGGAACGTTTACATATCCTACTGCCATAACGGGAGGATCATAGCCATTAACAACATATACCCATGATTGAAAATCACGTGCTTGAGCAAAATCTAGCATAGCAATTTTCCACCATAAGTAATTAGAGTCATCGAACACTGGTGGTACGTTTATTGAGATAACACCTCTGTCCATAGAATCAGATCACTATAAACACAGACTTGTAAGGTCTTGAACGTGTTTGCCTGCTCTTATACCAATTGAAAAAATGGGGGTCTAACAACCATACCCAATATTTTGATTAACAATCTGTACGGACAACTCTGAGTTACTTTCTAGAGAATCAACTAGACTCAATCATTAGAAAACATCTCAATGAGTTATTATCTCAATCTCTCAATTTGATCTTTACTCAAGCAAATACAATCTGCGAGTCTTTATCAAAGAGAGATAACTTGGATGGTGCCAATTACCAGTATCCAAGTGTCAATAAATTTAAATCAACAACCAAAAAGGTCGGATATTCTAATTGATTGAACCACAACGCATAACCTGTATTATTTTAATTATAAAGATAAGCAATATAATGCGGAAAATGAAATAACACAAAAACCAGAATTTTGTTAACGAGGAAACCGAAAATGCAGAAAAACGGGACCTAGTCCATATTAAACACACAATGTATTAAGCCGCTACATACACTATCCTACTCCAAGCTAACTTCGGTCTGGACTGTAGTTGAACCCCAAACAATCTCACACTGATCCAAGGTACAGTTATGCTCCAACGTATTTGATCACAGCAGGATACTACGTACTTGATTCCCTTAGTTGATCTCACCCACAACCAAGAGTTGCTACGACCCAAAGTCGAAGTCTTTAATAAACAAATCTGTATCACACAAAAAAATCTACAATAATAGATAAATTCGTCTCCCATGAATAAACCTACAAGTTTTGTTAAATCAAGGTGAACATGAACCAATTGATAAAACCATACTTATATTCCCGAGCAACAACTCAGTTTTATCAATCACCTCACAATAGTCTTAATCGACGCCGCGAAAAAAGATATTGTGGAATCACAAACGATGAAATGAAGTGTTTGTGACTACTTTTATATCTTGCCTATCGGATATAGAAATCTCAAGCCAATTATTACAATTGTACTCGTTTGATAGAAATAGCAAGATCAGATCACACAACTACGATAAAAGTAGCATCGGTCTGGCTTCACAATCCCAATGAAGTATTTAAGTCGTTAACCTGGTTTTAGAAGAAGAAAACCAAAGGTTAAAAGAGAATAGACTCTAGCTTAGCATAACTAGTATCACACAGAATGTTTGGGGATTAGGTTTCCCAGTTGCTAGAGTTCTCCCTTATATAGTCTTCAAATCCGGGTTTGCAATCAATGTTAGCTTACTAACAAAGCATTCAATATTCACCGTTAGATGAAAACCTGATTAGATTCAAGCTAATATTTATCAACCGTTAGATTGAAAACATAGCTTGTTACACACACATGTAATGCACATTTCTAGGCTTGTGTAACCGTACCCAAACTTGTACATTAGTTGGTTCAACAATAGTTAACCAAATGGTTAGCCATATGATAACTTTCATATCAACCATATTATTCTTCACCATAACTAGTCCAAATGACTCAAATGAACTAGTTAGAGAGTTATTCAATTGCAAGGAAATCTCATATACTACACAAGACACAATCGAAGCAAAAACGATGTGATTCACTCGAACCGTTTCATGAACTATAAAGCCACGGTTTGAAATAACATTCCTTAGTTTATTAACATAAGTTCACAAACTTCATTTTTAGACATAACTTACTCAAGTTCGCGGACTTAAGTTCCTGGACGGAGTTCACAAACTCCAGCAAAAATTCTCGGGTTCGAGAACTACGCCAGTTCGCGGATTGAAGTTCACGTACTGCTCCGGTTTCACTTGATCAACAAAGTTCGCAAACATCGGTTCAAGCAATAAGGACTTATACATATATGTGTTTCCATAACAATGCTTATATCCTACAATGGTTATATTGTCTAAGCTCTCATTTCAATCATTGAAAAATTCTCAGAGGGCGTTATATAGTTGTTATTCACAAACTATTTTTCGTCAGAGCGATTTCCAAAATAATTGAAACATAACATGACTTCCGTCACTAGGTAAAGACGAACTTGGCTAAAGCGAAATCTTTACCAACACATATTTCTAGAAATAGATTAGCGAGATATACTCAGTTCGAAATATCACATATGTATAATCTTAGTCTCTATAGTAAAACGACTTTTGTCTCAAGATATGAGATAGAGTAGATAGACTTTTGAGTGATAGATAAGTTCAAGTCTCCACATACCTTTTAGTCGATGAAGATCCACTGGTTCCTTGTAGTCCTTCATCTTGTATGATGATCGCCATGGAGTTCTTGAGCTCAACTACACTTTCCATCCTATTTTGAGACCTTAGCTATAGTAAACTAGAAATCAAGACTTTATAGTTTTGATCACTAACATTGACAAACATGCTTGAGATAGCAACGCATGCGAGTTTGACCGAGCAATGCTCTAACACGTACTATGCTTAAATCCATTTATTCAAAACTCTTATTTCAACCATTGAAATATTCTTGGAAGACGGGAATAACTGTCTCACACAAAATATTATCTTCAAAGCAATTTTCAAGTGATCGAATGATCAATACGAAACATTCCGAGTCTACATCAAATCACTGTCTCACACAAATCATGTAAGTGTTACCAGCCGATTTTCACATGATCATCTTTTGACTTTCGTCAAGAATGTAAGATGAACTTGGTTAAAGCGAAAGCTTACTAACACATATTTCGATAAATATGTAAGCGAGTTAAACTCAGCTCAAAATATCAAATGTGTATAATTGAAGTTTATATAGCTATACGACTTTTGTCTCAAATAAGAGATATAATAGATAGCATTTTGAGTGATAGCTGAGTTCAAGTCTCTATATACCTTTTGTTGATAAAGTTCCACAAGCTCCACTTAGTAGTTCTTCATCTTCGATCGATGAACGCCGTGAAGTCTATGCTCAACTACACTTTCTATCCTAATCCGAGAATTAGCTATAAGTAGACTAGAAATCAAGACTTATAGTTTTGGAAACTAAACTTTACAACAAGCTTGAGATAGCAATGCTTACGAGTTTGACCGAGCAGTGCTCTAACAATCTACCCCTTTGTCAATTTTAGTGACAAAACTATCAATACACATGGAATACAAAATAAATAAACTTTGTAGCTCTCAATCCAAATGCTTGATTTCCTTGGTTCTTCAACATTACTCAAAATCTTCGTCACTTCCAAGTACTGCCGTGATTCTGAACGTGTTCAACTCAGCATCAATGTTGTTGAAGATTTGTAGCTATAACAATGAGAAAACAGTTGCTTTTAATCATCTTTATACAATGTCATATTATTATTACACAACATCAAAGTTCAATTGTATCACAACTTTAACAGCAATACTATGGTGATATGTATCACTCCCCCTTTGTCAATACTTGATCTCACATGAAAACCACTCCCCCTTACATAATGATCCGTAAACCATATGTATTTGTAGTGTGAACTACACAATAATTCTCCCCCTTTTTGTCAATAAAAATTGGCGAAGGTAGGAAAACTAGTGGGATCCTAATGAAATTTTCATAAAGATACTTCATGACCAAAATAGAACAACATATCAACTTGTTTAGATGTCATCGTATAACCGAAACTAAATGCATTCATCAAGGAGTTTATAAAGATACAAGATAACCCCTATTATATTCCATAGCCGCACTCCCCACAAATATTTGGCAATTAAGCACAAGTTGAATTAAGAACTTCCCCCCCCCATATAATGTCATTCCCGAAAGAACAACAAGAGCGACCTTACTTTCACAAAAAAATAAGGATTTCATTGGGCATTAAAAAATAATAATGAAACATGAATTTGTATCCAAAATACTCAATTAAATTAACCACAAGAGAACCCATAATTAATTTAATCAGAAATGCTCACATAAGAGAACTTACGGAGCCACACGGTACTTACACAAAAATGTGGATCAGGGAAAGACCAATACGGCGGAATATTCAAAGATTCATTCTATTTTTAATTAATATTTGCATAGAGACATGTAATAGACTTAATCTTTGTAAGCAAAAGTTTATCCTATCTTCCATCAATATTTGCATAATGACATAATAGGTTTAACTTTCGTTTGTCAAAAGTCCATTCTATCTTTTATCAATATTTGCATAAAGACATATGATAGACTTAACTTTTGAGCATATATAGGATAATCATAGTTCATGGACGCAAACACACATATCCCATAACACGTTGCAATATATAAAACCATAAAGATTAATACTGCAAAATCATCTTCCAAATAAACTTTAGAATTTAAATCAATAAATATAAAAACATTGCAAGATGAAAAACGTTGGAAATAGCTATGTGTACTCACAATAATGGCTATTCCGAACCCTAGTTATTCTTCTTAAAACACAAGAATAAATTATCATAAGAAGTTTCCTAGACAATAAGGAGAATCAAGTTTCTTTGAAAATTTCATACCTTTGAAATGGTCTATCACAAAAGGTATCAATGATGTCCTTGATTCTTTTGACGGTAGACACCCCGTGTTCATGAGTTAGAACATTAACTTTCTGATCAATAATACGGGCAAGATGTCTAGCTTTAGCACAGTCCAAGATTAGTTTCTTCTGATTCCGGATCAAGATATTTTGATTTTCAAGGATTTTGGTATGTCCATCAAGAAGTTGATTTATTTGCAGCTGTAAACTTGCAAACTCGACCTTAGAGTCATCTGAAAAAGAATTAAGTACTTAACAAATTCTTTAATCCAGGAGTCATACTCTTTCCTTTCAATCATCTTCTTCAAGACAAGGTCTTGAACGAAATCGCATCCTTTAATGTCTTCTTCCATCTCAAGATTCACCACTTCTTGAGGTCTTGAGAAGTTTTCCATTTTTTTATTAGGGAAGGCAAAAAAATATAATATATATATATATATATATGTTTATAGACAAAAGAGGATCACCCTTGTTTAAGAAAACCCTAAAAACTCCCAAGTAAGACACGGACGTTCGTGGACAGAACGAGGAAGATTGATGAATTAGAATAGATCCAAAACTAGGGAAATACATTTTGTTTTCAGATATCTCTTACCTTTAATGCTCAATGATTAAGAGTTTTAACAAGAACACAGGAGAAAGATGCATAAGTTACATGAAGTCAATAAATGACCTTTTATTCACAAATGAAGAAAACAACTAAACAAACCAAAGACAGATGGTAACTTACATCCCACTTAAGCATCTCACAGATATCATCCTTGCAACTCCCAAGTTAGATACAAGGTTGAAATTACATAAAGCTAGGTAGAAAAGTGAAATGTAATCCCACCATGATTATTGAAAGATGAGTTGTAAATATCATCCGACTGTTTGACCATTGTATTCCTTACCTTCCTTCGATTAATTCTCATCCTAGAGGAATAAGACATAACATGTTTAACATATCCATCAGAAGAATTTTCTGAGGACAGAATCTAGGACCTCTCGAGATTGGTTCCAGAGAATCAGAATTTAGAGAAATACACTTCCTAGACTTAGATCTACCAGATTCATTCTCTTCAGCATTGGGAATGTGTATATTTGAAGTGCTAGAATTAGCACATTTAAGAGGAACACAATTCCTGAAGAGATTTCGAAAAGAGTGACTTTTGAACCCTTGTGCACAAGACTTCCGATTTTCTGTAAGGATGGAATCCAATGTAGATGTCGTCAGACAATTTACTCTATCGACAGTAAAAGGAAGTAGATTTTGAAGATCTGAAATCTGTTTCTTTCTAGCAAAACAATGTTTAACAAAATAATTCTTTTTCCTACAAAAAGAACAGGTTCATGGAAGAGAAACATTGGATGGATTCTGCTTTACATTTGTAACCCTATTAGAAGACTGCAATTTATGTAAACACTTCTTAGCAGGAACTTACTTGGGAGAACTTTTCTTCATGTGTTGTAATTTTGTCTGAGAATAGAGAATGACACAGAGGAATTTCTCATCAAAACAGAGTTTTCCTTTTTCAAGGATATGCATTGTTTTTGGGCTAGAAGAAGGGAAGCAATCAATTTCTCTTTTTCAACACGAAGGTTGTCCAGAACTGATGAATGAGTCTTGATCAAACATTTTTCTCTAATTGAATCTTCTTTAACAATGTTCTCAAGATTACTAATCTTTTCATGTTGTAGAGTAGTTTCTTGAACAAGTTTTTCGATATTGTTAGAAAATGACTCAATAATGCTATAGAGTTCACATTCTCGACCAAGAGATTTCTCAAGTTCATCAGTAAGCTGATCATGTTTTTCTTCAAAAGATTTAGCATCTTGAAATACAATAGTCTTAGCTGTATTTTTTTTATTTCTGGTAAGTTCCATTTTAGTTTTTGACATGGAACACAATGTCTCATCAGAGGGAATGTTATCAGAATTTGATAACAAGAAATTCCTACCTCGGGATTCGGAAGAATCAACAAAGGAGTTATACTTGGAGGTAATCCCAAGATATTTGGCATAATTAAAACTTTTAGAACTATAATCTTCTCTAATGTGTTTGGCATAATTAAAACATTAGAGCCATTGGGAGACTCTAATGTGTTTGTAATCCTTGTTTTAACCTTGGTTTCATCCTTGGTCCTTTTTCTTTAATATAATCTTCTCTTAAAAAAAAAAAAACTTTTAGAACTCATTTATAAGTATACGAGTTTGTGATAGAAAATTATCCACACAAATTAGATTGCCACAAACACATACTTATAAGGTATTAACATGTTTGCCTACTCTGATACCAAATGAAAAGGCGGGGGTACAACAACCACACCCAATAATTCGCTTAGCAATTTGTATGGAAAAATCCAATATAATTCCAAGAGAATCAACTAGACAGTCAGACTCAATCAATGGAAATATATCCAAGAGTTGTGTCTCTGTTTCACAATGTAATCAGCAAATCAAACAGATAGAAATATGTGAGCCTGATTATTATGTGAAACAACTTGAACGGTACCAAAGACCAATTTCAAGTGTCAATCAATATAATCAAAAACCAATGGTTGGATTCTCTAATTGATTGAACTACGCACAACCTATGATATTTTAATTATATAAAAAAGATAATGCGTAAAAGAAATAACACAGACACCGGAAATTTTCTTAACGAGGAAACCGCAAATACAGAAAAATCTTAGGACCTAGTCCATATTTGAACACCACACTATATTAAGCCTTTATAGACACTAGCCTACTCCAAGTTAACTTCGGACTGGAATGTTAACCAATCTCACATTGATCAAGGTACAATTACGCTCCTTATGTCTCTAAATTCTAGTAGGACTCTGCGCACTTGATTCCCTTAGCTAATCTCACCCAAAACCAAGAGTTTCTACGACCCAAAGTCGAAGACTTGATAAACCAATCTGTCTCACACAAAAAAGTCTACTGA
Organism: Papaver bracteatum; assembly: GCA_023529315.1. Lineage (NCBI taxonomy): Eukaryota > Viridiplantae > Streptophyta > Magnoliopsida > Ranunculales > Papaveraceae > Papaver > Papaver bracteatum. The sequence continues at coordinate 3,712,067 of JAJJWX010002605.1, read as the reverse complement.
ATAGATAAATCTGTCTCTCACAGATAAACCTACGAGTCTTGTTCCATTTTTTGATAAATCAAGGTGAACATGAACCAATTGATATACCAGACTTATATTCCCGAAGAACAACCTAGAAATATCAATCACCTCACAATAATATAAATCGTATGGTAGCGAAACAAGATATTGTGGAATCACAAACGATGAGACGAAGATGTTTGTGACTACTTTTTATAACGGAGATTAAATCTCGATAAAATCTTAGAGAAGAGAGTACTCGATCCCGATAGAAAATAGCAAGATTAGAACATGCAACTACAGAGAAAAAGGTTGGGTCTGGCTTCACAATCCCAATGAAGTCTTCAAGTCGTTAACCTACATGGTTTCGTGAAAAACGTAAGGTTAAAGGAGAATCGACTCTAGTTGCAACTAGTATCACATGGGAGGTGTGGGGATTAGGTTTCCCAGTTGCTTGAGTTGTCCTTTATATAGTCTTCAAATTAGTAGCTTTAAAACAAAGCAATCAATTTTTACCGTTAGATGAAACCTGATCTAAGAGCCAAGCTAAGTTTGCTTGAAACCAAAGAATATCTCTCCATTGTTAGATGGTCTTAGCTTCTTATACACAAATAAAAATTGACTTTATTTAGATATGAAACCATACCTAAATGTGTACACGTTGTTGGCTCATCAATAGTTAACCGAAGTTAGCCATATGAACACTTTCATATCAACCTTATTCATGTTAACCATAACTAGTTCAAATGACTCAAATGAAACTAGTTATAGAGTTGTTCAGTTGTTTATATTCTTATAGAAGTATACAAGACACAATTGAAGAAAAACTGATTTTGATTCACTCGAATAAAGTCATGAACATAATATCCACGATTTGCAAAAGATTGCATTCCTTATTATATAAATATATTAGTTCATGAACAAATCGATTTTAGAACATCATCCACTTAGGTATGCGTACCTAAGTAGCTGAACCAATTTTGGGTTTCGCCAGTACGTGAACTGGTACGCATACTATCCAAACTCAATAGAAATTCCAGGACCTGAACCTTACGCCAGTACGCGTACCGGTTTGTATGCCTGGTTCCCAGACTTTCTCAAACCAACCAAAACGCATACGTGTATGCATACCATGGTTCCCGGATATGGATTACATATATGCAAGTACGCATACTATGCTTAAATCCAATTGTTCTAAACTCTCATTTCAACCATTGAAACATTCTTGGAAGATGGAAATAGTTGTCTCATACAAACTATTAGCTTCAAAGCAATTTTCAAGTGATCGAATGATCAATACTAAATATTCCGATTCTACATCAAATGACTGTCTCACACAAATCATGTAAGATGATACTAGGTGATTTTCACATGATCATCTTTTGACTTTCGTCAAGAATATAAGATAAACTTGGTTAAAGCAAAAGCTTACTAACACATATTTCGAGAAATATGTAAGCGAGTTAAACTCAGCTCGAAATATCAAATGTGTATAATTGAAGTCTATATAGCTATACGACTTTTGTCTCAAATAGGAGATAGAGTAGATAGACTTTTGAGTGATAGATGAGTTTAAGTCTCCACATACCTTTTGTTGATGAATTTCCACAAGCCCCCCTTAGTAGTTCTTCGTCTTCAATCGATGAACGTCATGAATTTTAATGCTCAACTACCCTTTCTATCCTAATCCGAGACTTAACTATAAGTAGACTAGAAATCAAGACTTATAGTTTTGGAAACTAAACTTGACAACAAGTTTGAGATAAATATTTCAGTTCATTTTGTAATAATAATGCAACCAGTGCAACAATGGGGTAGTTTTATGATGGTCCTAATACATACCCCTCCATTTTCCCTCATGACGTGTCCACATCATATATTTTTAAATGATAAAACTTTTAGGGTTGGTAGTGGGTCCTGGATTGCCTTTCATGGACCAGTAAGGATACGATACGTCATGGGGTGGGTGGGTGTGGGGGGGGGGGGGACTTTGGGGAAAATGGTGGGGGTATACAATATTATATTTTTTCGTTTTTTTATTATAGTTTTTGTCAGACAGTTAAATATGTTAGGTCTACAGTTTCTTTGTTATTGATGTCAATGTGTTTTGTACACGCGTAAAGTAATACGCTATCCAGATTATTATGGTCATCTAGATGTAATGACAACAAGTATCTTTTATTATTGGTAGAAACACAAGTCTTTTTTTGTTGTTTCTGTAATTAAAATCATTAAACAACTATGGTTATCATATAGAGAAATTAGTTTGATCATTTTTTTTCGCCTAATTTCTAGACCAAATCTATTGATCTTGCTATACCTCTTTTTGAATTCTTCAATTTTAAAGATATTCTTTTCTATTTCATTTCATGATTCAAGAATTTTCATATCTCAATTCTTTTACATCTTCATCAATGGTGTCACACGGTATTACTGTTATTCATATTCATCAAATATTTACGTCACCTAGAAGGCATTGATTATGCCTCTTATCGGAGAATTCAAGATCTTAGGTTTCCTTAATGGCACAAATCAGTGTGTCTTGTTAAATATACAACATGACATAATCAAAACAATGATGTTAAAAATCCATCTTATACTGAGTGGATGAATGAAGATCAAACAATTATTATATGGCTCTAATTTACTCGTCATAAATCTGTTGTTGCTTACTTTCTTTTTATTCTCTTTGGAGTAATCTTAAAGAGAATTTTTCACAAGTTCCTGCACTCCTACTATTCTATTAAGGACTAAGTTGAAAATTACAAAACAAGGTAACCTCTCTATGAATGGTATTTTAATATTTTTAGACAAGCTCTTTGATGAACTTATTGATGCAAGATCAAAAGTTTGTGACGATGAATTGCTTGGCATTACTCTTTCTGATCCTAATAGTGATTATGTTGTTTTCTCAACTTCCGTAAGGGTTAGGAATCCAATAATTTCTATGAGAAAATTGCACAATTCACTTCTTAGTGAAGAAGTGGTAGTTAGTGGAAGATTTAAGTCTTTATTGGTTGATTCTAGTTCTAAAACTTTTATCACTCAATCTTCAACTTTAATCCTCATTTCAATGGTGGATTTTGTAGAATCCAGTCGAGATTTCCTCTAAGATAGAAACACTACTACACATTCATATCGAGTAAGATGTTCTAGCGATTAAACACAATATAGAGAACTAAGAAGAAACAAGGAACAATTCGACAAACAAAATATTTCACCATTACAATAGTGTTTACCTCACAAGAACTAGTCATTCAAAGTTCTCTAACAATAAGAACCCTAGCTTCTCTTTTTCTCTCTTACAAACAGATGTTTGTAGACTCTTTAAGAACAAGATATCTATAACTCTAACCATACGGGTCCTTTTATAGATCACACAAACTTGTCCCCCAAGAAATTCCTAGGTTAGTTTTCTACCTAAATTAGATAAAACGACTCAACTAAGAAACCACATAACTTGGGGAAAACCCCAAGTAATGTTTCTGACCCATTCCAGAATATTCCAGAATTTAACGAAACAAAACCTAACAATCACCACATTTTGTGACATGAACAAAACTAGCAGTTGTCTTCTTACTTCTTTACTTTGACGTATGAAAATATTCTTTTGTCTCACCCTTATTCAAGGGCCGCCCTCCCATAAAGGGCCCTCAATTATCTAGGTTGATAATTAAGCCATGTCCAAAGAGGACATAGTCACTGACACCTTCCTTTGAGTTGTCTTGAACTTTCGTCTGAAAGCACTACTTAAGCCTAACCTCCTCTTTGATGCATCAGCACCACCGGAAAAAATATTTCTTAAACTTCTAGCACTACCACAAATAACTCTTCCATGTAATCTATACAAGTTCCTATACCGTCTTGCCATCAAGATTACATTGTTTCCATGATATACACTCATTACTCCATCTTTAGTAGAGTATCTCATTCCAAGTGATTCTAATCTAGGTAACTAATTAGATTTTAATTCATCTCTGGCACATATCTAACATTTTTGATTGTTTGAACTGAGCCATAAAACAATTCCAGACGAACTTTACCGACTCCATGAACCAACAATCTAGAGCCATTCCCCATGCAGACAAACCCGCTGCAATCTTCATAATTGTTGTATAATGAACGATTGTTGCAAACATGCACAACGACATCACAGTCTAATACCCATCCTCCCTAATTTTTTAGATTTGCAGGGGTCAGTAGGACTTCTTCATGATCATAATATTCTGATAGCATCGCTAAGGCTATAGGTACTTTAGGAAAGTTAGCCAAAACTTTCCCAAAACCTTCCTTCTTCGTAGGACAATCTCTAGCACAATGCCCTGGCTGACCACACTTGTAGCAATCACTATTTATAACTGTTCGTTTTCCTTTGCTGCTACCAAATTTCTTCCCATCAGCTACAAACACACCTTCATAAATATTACTAACCCGATCTCTCTTTCGTATCATCTCCTCCGCAGCTAAAGCATTGCAGATTTCTAATGTAGTAAATGACGATTAACTCATAAAATTCTGTGACAACGTCTTGTAGGATTCTGGAAGCGTCCAGATCAGCTGTAGAGCTTTGTCTTGATCAATCAAATTGTCACCAACATCTTCAATCTTCGTATTAATGAATCAAATGCAGAAATATGATCCATCACCGGAGTATTATCTTCCATCCTCATATCATGTAAAAGACCCTTAATAAAGATCTTATTAGTCATTGTTTTATCCATGAACAAACTTTCAAGAGAGTCCCATAGTTTTTTGGCTGATGTAGCATCCTTGATTGCAGCATGACCTTGCACTTTTATAGCGAGATGAAGACGAATCTCCGATAAACACTTTTTATCCATCTTTCTCCATGCATCAATAACATCTTCTGACTACTCCATCTCATCTGAATCTTTCTTTTTTCGTTGCTCCATCACTGGACCTTATAGGGCATCATCCAAATCTAGCAACAAGATAATCTTTCATATTCATCTGCCATAGACTAAAATCATAATTCCCATTAAACTTTTCCATACGATAAGACTTCAATTCTCTATACTTTTCCATCGCAGCAACTCCTTCTTGACTATCCACCTTCACCTCACCAATTATATAATCCAGTAGAGATTTCCTCCAAGATAGAAACACTACTACACGTTCGTCTTGAGTAGTATGTTCTGGCGATTAAACACAATATATAGAACTAAGAAGAAACAAGGAACAATTCGACAAAAAAAAGATTTCACTAATTCTTTGAAAAAACTCTTACAATAGTGTTTACCTCACAAGTATTAGTCACTCAAAGTTCTCTAACAATAAGAACCCTAGCTGCTCTTTTCTTCTCTCACAAACAAATTTTTGTAGACTCTTTAAGAAGAAGATATATATAACTCTAACCCTACAGGTCCTTTTATAGATCACACAAACTTGTCCCCCAAGAACTTCCTAGGTTAGTTTTCTACCTAAATTAGATAAAACGACTCAACTAGAAAACCACATAACTTGGGAAACACCCCAAGTAATGTTTATGAACCATTCCGGAATATTCCAGAACTTAACGGAACAAAACCTAACAGATTTACGCAAATTAAGCAATTTTAGTATTGGTTCTTTTAGTGATTAAATTTTGAAAAAACTGTTTTTCTTTGTTCCAAGACTTACTGCTTTTGCTTCCGGTGATAAGTCAACATGTCATATTTGTGGGAAGTATGGTCATCTTGCATCTGAATGCTATGACAGACTATATGTTTCCTATCAAGGTCAAATTCCATCAAGGAACTTAAATGTTATACCTGCTTCTACTAATATCATGAAGGAAAATCCATGATATGTTGATGCTGGAGTTACCAATCATACTACTACTGAAGCTACTCAACTTCAGGCATCCACCTTTTATTTTGGATTCGATTTTGTTACAACTGCTAATTTAGAAGGTATGTTCATATCTCATTTAGTATCTACTTATAAAACATCCAATTCTCTTTTTTTTTCATCTTCCTAGCATTATTGTAGTTTTTAAATCTTCTCACAACTTCATTTTTTGTCCATAGATTCACCACATATAATAATTGTTCTTTAACTTTTAATTATGCTAGTTTTGTTGTCAAGAAACAATTCTCAGGGAGGACTCGTTTACAAGAGCCTCATGAGCAAGGTTTTTATCCTATGCACTTCCTGATTGCTCTAATTGTTCTTGCCACCACCAAGAATTCTGCTGAAATTTGGCACATAAAGCTTTGCCATCCATCTTTTCATACTCTTCCAAATATTTTTTATATTCTATCTCTAGAAAATAATATCAAACAACATGTTTTTTGTTCTTATGTATTGTTGTTACATATGAAAGAGTCATAAACAATTTTTTTCTTTCTATGTAACCAATGCAAGTAAGCCATTAAAGTTATTGCATATGGATCTTTAGAAACTCTACCTTGTAACGTCCGACAATGGATTTTGATATTATGCCAACATTATAGATGAGTATTCTAAATTTTGTTGGATTTATCCTCTTTGTAATAAAAAAATATATTTTAAAGAATGATTTTTTTTTCATTTCAAATCCTTTATTGAAAGTACTCTTAATACTAACATTGTCACTATTAGAACTGACGGTGGTGAGTTTCTTAACAATGAGGAATCTTTTCTTCTTTCTAGCAGGATTCATCATGAAATTTCACGTGCCCACACTCTTGAACAAAATGGAGTTTTTGAATCTAATTAAGCACAAACATTTACTAGATTTGGGAAGAACTTTCCTTATTCAATATGTTCTTCCTGGGTCTTATTGGGTTAATGTGTTTTATACTGCAAGTTGCATCATCAATAGTCAACCTACTTTGGGTCCAAGAGCATATATAGCTCAGTGGTATCTGGTCGGTTATCAGCCGACACAAATATAATTTCACTTTCTTACTTAACTAAAATAAATGTAGTAGTGATAAGAAAGAGTTCGTATCCACAGAGAGGCTTTCATTGTCAATATGTTTCGGTTTCCTAAAAGTCACAAGGGGGGATTTTTCTGATTTTTATTAAAGTAAAATAAACTAAAAGCAAATAAATAAATAAACAAATAAATCAAGTAGAAAATATATTGGTTGAGGATTCATCTTAATTCACAAACATGCTTTCAAAACAATAATTAGAATTGATATTTAATCTCTACTTTATCAATGGCCCTAGAATACCTTGATCGCAAGAATATCCCGCTAATTTCCTCTTGTCACTAACAAACATATTAAAAGATGCGAGTATGAGTTCTATCTAAAAGAACAACCTAACGTGTAAAAGCACTAATCAGGTTTAATTCCCTAGATGCATTAAGTTCTATGAAATCAGGCCAATCAAAGCAATCGAACGTGTAAAAGCACTAATCCGATTTAACAAAGGTTATGGTTCACATATGGTTACTAGGATATATCTCTACAAGCAATAACCATATTTGTGCTACATGCAATCAGGAATTATCACTTTTGCGTATAATAACCCTAATCTAGCAAAAAATATGCATGTGAGTTCTACCAATTTGCAACTTGACAAAACTAACATTCAATCATGCAACAATATTAATGGTGAATCATAAACGATATTATGAGACAAAACTAATTTATTGAACAAGAAACATGTTATGTGAAATCAAATCAATCCATCACCAATAATAAAATTAGCTCATGCTCATGGAGTTCATAACAAGGATAAAAAGTTCTATCATGTTTCTAAAACCCTAGGCAAAAAGTAGAAGTTCTCTCTAATGAAGATATATAGGTTTTAGAGAAAAGACTTCCTTTTATACTCTCATTCAATTCCCGTCACTGTTGGCCCACTGCCAAGTTGAGTCACAGCCCACTAATAAGTTCAGCCAAAACCATCTCTGCCTGCATAGCCCATGTGTGCAGCCCAACTAGCCAGGTCCAAATCTGAGTCCAACTCACCTGAGTTAGCTACTGGATCGGTGAGTCAACTCTCCGAACTCTGACCGATCCAGGTTTACACTTCTATCACCATGTTCTACTGCATTGCAACTGCACAAAATCCACCAACATAATCCTCCACCAGTCCCTTGCCCTCTATTGTTCTTGACCTGACCAGCACAACCACCTCATTGTTTGCATCTGCATACCTTCACTGACCCATTCATTCCATCCCTTGGCCACAACATCAGTTCCAGCTGCATCTTGCTTCTTCTATGCACTTGCAATGCTTGTAATATGACCATCTGAACCTCCAACACACCTTACATTCCACCTGCAAAATGCATCACAGCCTACAATTCACACAGCAACAACTTTCTTCCTTTGTAATCAACCCTTGCGCAGCACAGCAGCCATAACTCTGCAACACATCATCAGTGCCTGCTTCAAACTCAGCAGCATCAGTCACTATCTCTGCAGCACCAACTGCAACTCCTAGCTGCTTCAATCCTTGAGCATTTCAAACTCCTTCTCTTCTAGCTTAAACCAAACACAGTAGCATAAACTACATCCCTGGCCTAGCTTTACTCCATAGCTTGCTGCACAGCAACACGATTCCATCCTACAAGAACTGCATACAGCTGCTATGACCAACTCCAGATTCTGTCCATTCGAGTTTCGTCACCACACAAAGGAAGATTTCCATCCGGCATCCATCTGCGATTAATCCATGCTATTAAAAATTTCGGGTTCGAGCTACAGCAAACCCTCAATTCCATTTGTTGTTGCTGTTACATCTCTGCCAGCAGCATCGAGAACAAATCCATAGTGAATATTAGAATATGGCCACCACTGTTGCTGTAATTATTCACCTGCGATCAGCTCAATCAGTCACCCATCTCACCTGTACATCTCTAAAGTCCATTACATCTGACCCCATGTTGTATCCATCCCCGGAGTCTCCATCTCATTCGAGTACAGTCCCGTGAATCATTCTCTTTGTTCGCTGCTGAGTGTATTTATCTCGGCTACAACTCGCAGGAAATCTCCCATTCAACCACAACTATCTCCATTTCGCACGATAGTTCCATTTCCGGCATTTCCTTCTCAATCCAACTTCAGCGATGCACATAATCTGAACTTCTCAAGCTGCAACACTTCTCTTTTCTCTGCCTAGCCTTCACTGCACTGCCATGAACTGCACTCGTGCCTTCACTGCACCATTCCAGCGACACAACAAACCTGCACAAACACAAATCACAGTTGCACAACACAATATCTGCACTTCCTCCATCACTATCTGTGACTGCAACTCTGCCAACTGCCAATTCCATGCTCCACCAATTCACCCCAAGAGCAACAACACAACTCCACTAGCTGAAACACCACCAAACGAGCACCGAACTACAGCACCATCAATACCAGCTGCTCATACTCCATAGCCTCAAACACAATCACCACCACAATTCTCACCCTCAGTCTTAACAACCGCAACTCCACCAGTTCACCTAACAAACTCGAGCTACAGATTAGCCCAAACAGTCAACGATTCCCATGGCATCAACAACTTTTCTCCGTCTGAATTTCAGCTCAAAGGTTTGCCTTAACTCCCAGTAATTCAGCCACTGTGACCACCTCCATTACTTATTCCCTGTCACCTTCTTAACTCGGCCATACTGCTCCCAATTGTTGCTCGAACTCAACTGCCGGTTACCAACGACAACAGCCAACCACTCAACCTTCTAAATCCAGCCAACAACACTTCAGAGACTGCTTCATTCTCTATTTGCGGTTGCAGCTGCTCAAACCTTCAACAACTTCAACTCTTTCACTACATCAACAGCTCACATCTGAGGCTCAGTGTCACTTTCAACTGCAGACGCATTAACAGCTCAGCCTCACAATCCAAACACTACAGCTCTTGCCTGATACCTGAATTGCAGCTCTAACATCATCATAGCTTCATCAAAACCCCTTGCTCCAGTTCCATACTATCAGCATCACTACAACTTCATTATGCACAATCCTTCCTCCTTCCCTGCTTCCATGAACTACAGCTACATCTTGTTGTGCAACAACTAAAATAGCTTCATTACTACCAGTAGCACCAACACATACTCCAGAAACTTCATTTGAGCATCATCAGAAACACCATCTCAACCACCTGCAATTTCTTCTCACAGAACCATCAGAAACCCATTAATCCATCAATTATTTTCAGTAGACACCAGCAGCAGCATAACACTCTCTTCCTTTAAGAACCCTAACATCCACACAAACCCCTACAGGCTTCAATTTCTCAAGCCTCAGCACCATAACTTCGATTTGAGTTTAAATCTGAGATACCCCTGTCCTAATCATTCATCTAATATTCAATTCAACAAACACTCACCTTGGGTTTAACGCAAGAAGCTTGAATTTCTTATCCTAATCCTTCTCTTCATATGAGTTTTCATAATTCCAACAGTAGCAAATCTTTAACACAAACCCTAACTCTTCCATCTTTGACTTCCAATTCAGGAACTTAAGAAGAGAAAATTCTAACACATGGCCATCATCTTTTTGATCCTCACCTGAGTTCACTGAATTTCCACTTCTCTGTAATATTATCAAAGCCACCATCTCCTTCTCGATTTTAGACAGTGGAAGAGAAATAAACACCAATGATTTCTCTGATTTTTAGGTTATGTGTAGGAATGAGGCTAGTAGCTATGGCCACCCTAGTGATGTAGATAAGGGGTACCCACATGAGGCACCCATAAATAGGATAAATGCCACCCAACTGGCAGCCTTTATGTTGACTTAGCTCGACTCCCGTGTCACTCGCCTGCATACTTATGCTCCCAATTGTACGCTTTGTCCTCCTTTTGAATTCCTCCACCAACAGCAACCGTCTCCTATTTCTAAAACCCACTTCATCCCTTCACTTTATATTCATCACTAAAGCAGTCGTGCTTTTCAGATAGAGATGAAGAAATAAAAGCAAATATTTGAGAAATAGTTCGCCTCCAACGCTTTTGCACCTTTTGCCATGTTTCTTCTTCTTTTGCTCCAAACGACTCCAAAGTACCTAACCAACTCAAATTCACACATAAGATACATAATTTATATGAAAACTCGCAAAGAAAGCATAAATACTAAATATAAAATTAGGTGTTTATCACACCTATCAGTATCCCATCAACTCCAATAAGTTGCATCATCAATAGTCAACCTACTTTGGGTCCAACTGGCTGGGTTCGGGTAGGGGCGCGGGTCCGGCTTTCGCGTAAAAAAAAAATTTAACCTACTGAGTTTATTTCTTATGTTTCTCCTTTTCGAAAAACTTTTGGTAAACTATATTATTACATGTTTCTAAAATATTTTGGATGTGCTTGTTATCTTTAGCTAAATCTTACAATGGGGTTATAAGTGCTTCGATCATGCTTATGGCAGAGCATGTCTCTGGACATATGACTTTTAATACGTGTTTTTATCTTTACTCTAGCATTTGCAGTGCCTCCACCATTTATTATTTATCATCCAAATACCACTGATAATACTAATTCACAACTTCATGTACCTAACCCCAAGTGATATTTTTATTGTTGACAATGCTGCTATCTTTAACTTTCTGACTGTAATTATCAAATTACTGCTTTTACATTTGTTCCTAGTACTGTTTTGGGCAATGATGTTATCTCCACTCCCAGGACTTATACTTGTTCTTCTGAACATTCTTTACTTGTGTTCAACATTCCTTTCCGAAAAGGAGAGGGTACCAAGTACGTCACCAATTTTTTCGTTTGGCAACCCGTATGAAAAAACCTAGTACTGACAAGTAGGTCAAAACAAAGATCCTTGAATAAAATTGTATATAGAGTTTTATCTTCAAAGAGTATAAAGCACAGTTTGGCTAATTTTGCTTGTGTAAGTAGCGGTTCAGATTTGTCCTCACAAGAGATAAATCTAGGGATATAATCGCTTGTCATAAGTGATGGTTGTGATTGGGATTAGAAATGCATCTAACGGACAACATTTATCATGTCATTAAGGTTCCATAATTCTTCATAATAAATACTCTATTAATTTGCCATGATAATATTTTATTAAATGTCAAATTAAAAATGATAATATATAAATTATTCTACTAATGATGATAATAAATATACTTTATTAACTAATACTTAGGATTAGTTTGGTTGCGGGCTTTACAAAAGTGCTTTTTCGATTTACGTTACTGTGCCAAGCCATGTAAAACAAGCAATTGAATGGTTGCCGATGTACGTTACTGTGCCGAGCTCTGTTAAAAAAAGCGATTGGATGGTTGCAAAGTATAAACTAAAGCTAAAACTATTTAAAAAAGCGGTCAAATTGTGTTTATAGTTAGTGAGAAAATGACAAAAGCAAACATATATCTCTGAAAATTATTTATTATATTTTATTGTGCTTAAAATAAGTATTTTTTTCTATTATTAGAGTGCATATATGTAATATTAAATTCACTAATTAGTATTATTACTAAAAAGTTCTATTTTTCTTAACCACTTTAAAAAAAAAAAATTGCTTAATATTTATTGTTGATAAATTAAAGTATATTTCGGAGATACGGTATAACATAAAATGAAGTTTGAAAATAAAAAATAATTATTTTTAAAGAATAAAATATAACGAAGTAATAAAAAATGGTGATATATAGATTCAAGGATAGTTTTTTTGAGTTATAAAAAAAAAGGGATAGAATTGGAAAATAAAATATGAAATTAGATTGAACTATAACATTTGTTTTTGAAGCTTTTAAAATCTCTTTGTCCCCCACTTTTAAAATTGATAGATTTTGGAAGTGTTTTGCATAAAAAACACTTTATGAAATCTTTACCAAACACTAGGATGAAAAAATATTGCTATAAATATGCTTTCAATGTACTTTTTATTTTTTGAAAGAGCAAAGAGTAACAAACTTAGTTAGATTGGATATCAATTATATAAGTGGACCATAGTGACGGTGACAAATATTGGTTCCCAATGAGTAATTTCGCATCGTCTCATGTATTTCTTGATAAATGGTTTAACATTATTTTTATTCAATGATGATGGATAACATAGTTTATTGTAAGTAGAGCGTATTGTCATTAGTATTTTTATGCAATGAATGACCTCACATTTGAAATCGTAATGTCGTAGAATGTAATGGCCCGAAAATCTACCGATAATATCTTCACTTAGCCACTGCGGTCATCTGAAAATATGGGGTTTTCAATGGTCATCGTTGCGGTCATCCAACAACAGCTTCTCAGGAGGTCACTCATCATAGGATTACACAATATCGAGCATGCTTAACTATAAATATTTTTCGCCAACTATGAAGTCAATTATGCTGAAAAGGTCTCGGTGTTAGGAAAGGACAAACCATTACCTATATTCCACTTGATGAATCCTACCTGCCGAGTTGGAGTACTATAATACCACCAACTTAATTAGGAGACGTCCTCGACTCCGGAATATGTTCAATCCTAGACTCTGGCATTTTTTCTCACTCATGAGACCCTTTCCCGACACAATTTGGCAAGCATACTCTTTCACCCTCGATGTGTAACCCGTTGTAGATGGTGGATTTTCGACAAAGGCTAAAATCGTAAATCCATAATTGTATGTACTCCAGATCCAGCAATCAGATTAGTATCGAGGCTCATGTCTCTTATCAAAAGCATGAAAGCTCATGTCACAAGAATCTCTGACTGAGAATATTGTCTCTCAGAGTATATGTAGATATGTAGTCTCTCAGCTGAGGCAACAACATATCTTATGAATACTGAGCAATTTCAGTAATTACTCCTATATAGAATTAAAAGATTGGACGGCTCCTAGATAGCTTGCCTACTAGTATAGAGAAATAACGTCTTCAGGATGTAAAAATGTTTTCCCTGATTATATAAAAGAAATATGACGCTTCAACAAGCTCATGATCACTCAATTCATGAATAATTAATGCTCCTAGACGATCGTACTAGTATAGAGCCATCAATTAATTATTCCTAAATCATTAGATTCATTAACTGAATCCCTGGAAAATATTTTATATTTTCCATAATAATTCATTACTTCAATTCATGGTTCTTCCCAGCAGAATTACATGGGTTAGTAATAAGTATTCAACACACGGGCGTCTGAGCCGCTATCAAGTAAGCCCCGACCAAAATGGTGCAAGTGTACTTAGCAATAATATACCAACGAGCACCTGAATGCACTGATGAGTATTTCAAAATACGACGAGACGATGAACCTATGCAAAATAGGAAAAAAAAGTAATAAAATATTAACCAAGGCGCTGAGGGACTGGGCCCACCGGCTAGCCGGTCGTGCCGTGACCAGTCCCACGTCCAATTTTATATTTTATCATATATTTAATTATTTTCTTTGATCTTATGAAAATCCCTTCATTTGAACAAATATCTTTCGTTTTAAGGAAACTCCTCAGATTCATGGTGTTTCCTTCACATCAAGGAAATAATATAAAATTGAGAAAGGTGTCGTGGGACGGTCCCGCACCTCATGATTTATGACAAGAGCCTAAAATACATCTTTTGAATGTCTATTTCTTTTGCTTTTCTTTGTTATTTATCTTGTATTTTTGTATATTACGCTTTGTTTTGCATTTTGTAGGTATTTTGGAGTCATTGGAGTAAAAGAAGAAGAAACATGTGCAAAATGGGTAAATTCGTCATTTCATAGGCAAGTGCTATCGGGAGCCCAGCAGAGGATAAGGAACAACCATCTGAAGGTTCACTAAAGACAGAATGCGGTTCAAATAAGGGCCACCATTTCAACTTCAACTTATACAGGGATATCTAGGCTGAAATTCAAATCAACTCTTGGCTAAAGTTTCTTCATCACTGCACCAGTCTCTCTCTCTCGTGGCTGCACCAAGACCTGCCGCTGGTGCCATAGCTCATGTAAGTACTTGTCATGGGTTTAATGGGTGTGAATCAAGGAAGCAACTGCACGGTAGATTTGATGGGTTTAGTTTCAAGCTGGAAATGCATGGAAGAACTTCAGTTTACTGCCACTGAAATTGGTGGTGAACAATTGTCAAAGGAGGAGATTACTAAATAGATTAAAGGGTGATTGAGAGTCCGTGCAGGTTTAGGAGAAATGGGTTTGATTTGAATGTGATTTTAGCAGCAAACGAGATGAGTTTATAAGGGTTTTGAATTGAGTTAACAGCCGCAAGAACACAGTGAGGAAAATGAACTTCCTGTCACGAATGTAGGGTTGAATTGAAGAGACCAATGAATGATTTCAGAGTTTGTATGAATGGATGTATGGGTTTTGTTGTGTGTGAAATTGGGTTTGCAGGGAAGGAGATAGATAGGCTCATATAATTCAAGACAAAGTGCATCGCTGAAGCACCAAACTGTGCACCACAACTGTTCGAGAAAAGGCCTGAGAGGTCAGTTCTTCACAAGTTCAAGGTCAGTATTGCAACCAACAATACCATGGCTCTGGTGGGTGTTCGAGAAGAAGTAGGAGAGTATTTCAGCAGCTAAGTAACACGGATCTAAGTTACTAATTGGTAGAAGCCTTGGGTTCAATCAGATTCGAATATGGATGAGCCAACAAAACACGGAAGACCACAAGCTTTTGCCATTGATCTTGGGAGTGAACGGAGGAGATTAAGGTGTATATTTAGAAGCTGAAATGGAGTTTGTGCACATCTGGGTTTGAAAATAGTGAACGGATGAGCATTGTTGCCATTGTTTTATAGGGTTTAGAGCAGGTTTTGAAGTCAGTGAGGGAAGAGCTTGCTTTTCTGGGTGTTGAACTGGAGTTGTATGAACATCAGAAGTGGCTCAGTTCTGTGGTAATTTGGTTGAGTTCTGGCAATGAAAGATGTGTGCTGCTTCCATGGTTCGATGGCTCTATATGAAGGATACTTGGAAAAGTCTAGGATCAGATATAAAAGGCAACAGAAGCTTACAGGGACAGAAAACTGGGGCACCAATCAGTTTCGGCATTGGATAGAGCTTTGGGCCGTGAAAACAGTTAAGCAAAGGGTGCTATGGCCGTTGGTTTAGAATGTTGAATGGCCAGGATTATTGGGGATGTTTAGGTCACGTGTTTACAGGAATATAAATCTATAAAAGAAGAACCAAAACACCGCAGAAGGGGGATCATCATCTCATACCCCCTCATAACTGCCGCATCTTCAACAGAGAGGAGCCATATGCTCCTCTCCAATCATCATCACCACCTTTGCATATCCATCCATCTGCATAATCATCTCCATTCCATTCACATTACCTGCATCTCCATCACTTCCCTATATCCACCTTCATAACCATCTCCACCTGCATTCATCTCCACCATACACCCCACAACATAGCATCACCATCTTTACCACCTACACTTCTTCAGTCCACCTGCATACTTGTGTATCCATCAACACATCGTAGATAACTTGAAGGTCCTGAACCCATTACTTGCTCGCTGCCGCCATCGTCTCACTTTCGTACCACCAGTCCATACATTCAGCTCCATTACACCAGCAGCAAGAAGTGCTCACTGACCACTACAAGACCGTCAGGTCTTTCCATCATAGTTGCAGTCACGACATTCATCACCATCCCACTGTTACCAGGCCACAATTCCCACAGCCACAACACCACAACTCACTCCATCTCGCCGCAGCTGTTTTTGTTTGCTCAATTGGTTTCGTAGTCAAGTTTTCTATATGTGTTATTATTTTGCCATGAACTCCAGTATCTAATTGCATTTGATTAGGGACGATTTCGACGTCCGGGCATGAACTCGTGTTGATATTTAAACCGCCTGTTTTCCTGCAATTATATTATTATTGCTCATTCTTTACCGTGCTATAAGTGTTTATGAATTATTCTTAAATCGTTTAAGTTGCAAATTAAATTGGTTTGTGGATGATTCTATTGCTAATTCGAGAATTCTTCGACCTGTAATTGTCTAGAGATTCTTAATACAAGTAGCGCTATATGAATATTGACGATGGGATTTTGTTAAGTGTTCATATGTATTGAATGACACTAGTAAATGAATCGAGCTTTTGTGTTTGTCACTAGGAATAGCCTATCTCACGGAACTTAATGCATTTGTTTGAGTCACACCTAGTAAGCGTACCTCTAGGAAACTTGGCAAGTATAATCCGGTAGTCGAGCGCTTCCGTGTCCGGTGAATTAGGAGATATTGCGGAGTATTTGAGCGTATTAAATATTCTAGGGTTGTTAGTAATGGGTGATTGCAGAAATTAGCTATATCATTAAGACTCATGTTTTGTGACTTAGAAGAAGTCCTTGATCATTCTCATATTTGCATTTCTTATTCAGAAATTGAATCGACAACTTAGACTCAACTCTCCCTTAGGAATGAACCTGCTTGTCCGTATACTACTAGTTAGTTTAAAGAGAAGTAGAGAAATATTATTTTTGCGAGTTCGACACCTCGTCAAAATTGGTGTCGTTGTCGGGGAGCAGTCGGTAGTTTGAGTTGTTATTTGATTTTCTGTTTTTGTATATTGTTTTTATTTTTTATCTTTTGCTAATTTATCTTTTTAAGAATCTCATTTCAGGTACCATAAATCATTTTTTTTGCGTGTGCACAATTGGAACAAGAGGTAAGTCTCTAGACTAGTTGTGTGCAAGATGAATCCTTTTGAGAGTAATGCATATGGTTCACAAAACCATGCATACTATGGTGAGCAATTTAATTCTCATTCTTATGACTTCCAACCATACTTGGGATATAATCAAAACCAATCTTTTGGATATGAACAATCACAAGGATGGGAGGATATTTGTACTTTTAATCAGTTTAATTCTAGACATGTGTAGATGCTTGATAAAATTCTTTATGAGCTAAAGGCAGTAGAACAACTTGGTAAACAACCAACCAGACCTTGTTTCAATGAGTCTACACCAGCTCCTGATCATTTTTATGATCATTCACCCATTCAAAGGGATGAGACTTGGGCTGGAAACTATGAAACAAGTTTGGCGGATCAATCTTCAAATCAGAAATTTGATAGTTTTGTTGAAGCTGATATTCCCGTGATGCAACAGATGCTTCAAGCAACACAAAAATTTTGTGAATTTCAACTGAGTTACAATGAATCACTCCAAGAACTTCAACGGAATATAGACAACATCAGAAATGGCATGAATCAAATTCAAGAAGAGTGTAACAAGGAAGAGGTTCAAACTCATTCTAACATTCCCATGGATGCCAATATAGAGTATGAAGATTCCGAGGATGATGAACCCTTGGAAAATATTGATAATGATAGTGCTACGAGTTCAACTCATGATTTTAATGATCATTCTCCTATTCAAAAGGAAGAAGTTGAGTCTAGAAATATTACCATTATTGATGGTAAGACTTATGTTGTGTATAAGAGCGATGATGATTATGACTTCTTTGGGCACCGTGCCCCAAACTTAGAGATCGTCGATACTTTGAATGTGAAGTCAACTTGTGAAGAACGTAAGGATTACGATAATTTTCTTATGGAAGATCCTGATTTCTTTTCCGATGAGGAGGACTTGGTTATAGAAGAAACCAATGAATGTCTTGCCAAGAGTTCGAGTGAGAATGATGATACTTGTGATGTGAGAATGAAAGTTTCCAGCAGTACCAAGGATCCCGAAATACAAGAGGTTTTGCAAGGTTTGTTTAACCCTTTATGTGAATCTCTATCTAATGTTGATCCTCCCAAACTTGAAGTAGTTTCCCTAAGAGTTGTTAATCAATATTTTAGGAAAATACCTCATTTGGGGCTGGAATTATGTGCTTCTAAAGTTTTATCTGAATTTCTTGCATCTAAGTATCCACCATATGTGTTTGAGTCTAACACCATGCAGATTTGCCAAGAGGAACAAGTAGAAGTACCTTCCACTTATGTTTTGTATACACTTTCGAGTGTAGAAAAGACTAAGTGTGGGGGTAACTCTTATGGGTTGATAGTTTCACTTTTCCCACAATTTGCTAACATTCTTGTGAAGCTTTTGCAATATATGCAGATTTTTTTGTGGGTGGATCCTCAAATTTTCAGATTGTTGATATATGGGGAGTCTATTTTGAATATTACTCGTATGCGTCAATCAGGTGAACAATTCAATTCTTACTTCCTTGTATTTTTCAAGTATTCCTCTTATTCTTTTTGCAATGGTTTGAAACATTGAGGACAATGTTTGATTTAAGTGTGGGGGTAGGGTTCCATAAAACAAAATTGACGTGTACAAAACCCTAACTTTTAGAGATTTTTGAACAATTTAGAATAAACACTAGCCTTTCTAAGTAGATGGAATTTTTTCTTGACGGTGAGGTATATATATTGGCTGAGCCAGGGTTAAATTCCAACTAAATAACTAGTTTAGTGTTTATCCTCTATTGTTCAGAAATAGCTATGAGTTGGAATATCATTTGTAGTTATGTAATTTGTATATAATTTGTAGAGTTTGATGCCAATAAAAAAAAAAAAATTGTGCTTTATGAACTCCGAAATCTAGAAACTTTTGCCTTTAGGATGACACTACCATTAGTGGATGGAACCATTTTGATTACGGGAGTTGAGGAACCAATTAACTAAAGGAATGGACATAGCTCAGAAATTACAAATTATATGATAGTTGTTACCATATCTCGGAATATCACCATATCACATTCTATTTTTATTTTTCCATATTTATCTATTGTTTTCTAAGTGCTTTGGTGGGTCACTAAACATCGACTTGTTATTACTGCTAGGATGAAATAGAGTGATTGAGTTGCTAAAAAAAAGAGACCGACCAATTAAAATAAAAATGACACTTGGATAGCAATATGTGTATGTTCTCCCTGTCTCCGTTGCCTAAACAAGCGTGGAATGCAGGATCCAAGGTAACTATCACATACTTGCTGACAAAGAATCATGCGCTTCGATCCAAAAGATCCAATCATGTTGTCAAATAAAAAAAAAAAAAAAAAAAAAAAAAAGAAAAAGAAAAAGAAAAAGAAAAAGAAAAGAAAATATTATGATTGTTGAATAAAGTCGATTCCTGGTTCCCTTGTATATGCCGGTTGAGTTGATGTAGAATTAAGATTGTTGATCACTGGTTCCCTTGTATATGTCAGTGTGTTGACACTTGAATTCAGACCAGTAGCTCAATCCAACAGGATCCATAGGTTTATCTTGGCGGTGACCTTCAGACAGATATGGGAAACACCAACCACTTGTGAACATTCGCAAACATCTACCTCTATATCCATCTTCTTAATCTTTTCATTGTGATTGTGGTTTTTTAGTTTCCGAGTATTGTGGTTTGTTCGACTATCTAATTAGAGCTTTATTTAATTATATATGAATTGAATTTGCACAAGGTACCTCCTCCTGTAGTCATTTTGGATTCGTTCATTGATTTGTCACAAATATACGGAGTTGGAAACAAAGGTTTTGTAGGTATATCTCTTGTAAACCCTCACGAGACTATAACTCGTCCACTAGGGACACCTAGAGGTTCAAAGGCTTGTTATTTATGCTAAAATTAACCGTAATCCCGACGACACGGAGTTGTTGTATTTTTATTTTGTTTTGTTTGCTCGAGGACTAGCAAAGATGAAGTGTGGGGGAATTTGACAAGAGCATAAATACATCTTTTGAATGTCTATTTCTTTTGCTATTCTTTATTATTTCTCTTGTATTTTTGTATATTACGCTTTGTTTTGCATTTTGTAGGTATTTTGGAGTCATTGGAGTAAAAGAAGAAGAAACAGGTGCAAAATGGGTAAATTCGTCATTTCATAGGCAAGTGCTATCGGGAGCCCAGCAGAGGATAAGGAACAACCATCTTAAGGTTCACTAAAGACAGAATATGGTTCAAATAAGGGCCACCATTTCAACTTCAACTTATACAGGGATATCTAGGCTGAAATTCAAATCAAATCCTGGCCAAAGTTTCTTCATCACTGCACCAGTCTCTCTCTCGTGGCTGCACCAAGACCTGCCGCTGGTGCCATAGCTCATGTAAGTACTTGTCATGGGTTTAATGGGTGTGAATCAAGGAAGCAACGGCACGGGTTTAGTTTCAAGCTGGAAACGCATGGAAGAACTTCAGTTTACTGCCACTGAAATTGGTGGTGAACAATTTTCAAAGGAGGAGATTACTGAAGAGATTAAAGGGTGATTGAGAGTCCGTGCAGGTTCAGGAGAAATGGGTTTGATTCGAATGTGATTTTGGCAGCAAACGAGATGAGTTTATAAGGGTTTTGAATTGAGTTAACAGCCACAAGAACACATGGAGGAAAATGAACTTGCTGTCACGAATGTAGGGTTGAATTGAAGAGACCAATGAATGATTTTAGAGTTTGTATGAATGGATGTATAGGTTTTGTTGTGTGTGAAATTGGGTTTGCAGGGAAGGAGATAGAGAGTCTCATACAATTCAAGACAAAGTGCATCTCTGAATCACCACAACTGTTCGATAAAAGGCCTGAGAGGTCAGTTCTTCACAAGTTCAAGGTCAGTCTTGCCACCAGCAATACCATGGCTCTGGTGGGTGTTCGAGAAGAAGTAGGAGAGTATTTCAGCAGCTAAGTAACATGGATCTAAGTTACTAATTGGCAGAATCCTTGGGTTAAATCATATTCGAATATGGATGAGCCAACAAAACACTAAAGACCACAAGCTTTTGCCATTGATCTTGGGAGTAAACAAAGGAGATTAAGGTGTATATTTAGAAGCTGAAATGGAGTTTGTGCGCATCTGGGTTTGAATATAGTGAATGTATGAGCATTGTTGCCATTGTTATACAGGGTTTGGAGCAGGTTTTGAAGTCAGTGAGGGAAGAGCTTGCTTTTCAGGGTGTTGAACTGGAGTTGTATGAACATCAGAATTGCTCAGTTCTATGGTAATTTGGTTGAGCTCTGGCAGTGAAAGATGTGTGCTTCTGCCATGGTTCGATGGCTCTATATGAAGGATACTTTGCAAAGGCTAGGATCAGATATAAAAGGCAACAGAAGCTTACAGGGACAGAAAACTGGGGCACCAATCAGTCTCTGCATTGGATAGAGCTTTGGGCCGTGAAAACAGTTAAGCAAAGGGTGCTATGGCCATTGGTTTAGAATGTTGAATGGCCAGGATTATTGGGGATGTTTAGGTCACGTGTTTACATGAATATAAAGCTATAAAAGAAGAACCAAAAAACCGCAGAAGGGGGATCATCATCTCATACCCCCTCATGACTGCCGCATCTTCAACAGAGAGGAGCCCTCTTCTCCTCTCCAATCATCATCACCACCTTTGCATCTCCATCCATCTGCATAATCATCTCCATTCCATTCACATTACCTGCATCTCCATCACTTCCCCATATCCACCTGCATAACCATCTCCACCTGCATTCATCTCCACCATACACCCCACATCATAGCATCACCATCTTTACCACCTGCACTTCATCAGTCCACCTGCATACTTGCATATCCATCAGCACATCGTAGATAACTTGAAGGTCCTGAACCCATTACTTGCTCGCTGCCGCCATCGTCTCACTTTCGTACCACTATTCCATACATTCAGCTCCATTACACCAGCATCTAGAAGTGCTCACTGACCACTACATGACCGTCAGGTCTTTCCATCACAGTTGCAGTCACGACATTCATCACCATCCCACTGTTACCAGGCCACAGTTCTCACAGCCACAACATCACAACTCACTCCATCTCGCCGCAGCTGTTTTGGTTTGCTCAATTGGTTTCGTAGTCAAGTTTTCTATGTGTTATTATTTTTCCATGAACTCCAGTAGCTAATTTCATTTGATTAGGGACGATTTCGACGTCCGGGCATGAACTCGTGTTGATATTTAAACCGCCTGTTTTCCTGCAATTATATTATTATTGCTCATTCTTTACCGTGCCATAAGTGTTTATGAATTATTCTTAAATCGTTTAAGTTGCAAATTAAATTGGTTTGTGGATGATTCTATTGCTAATTCGATAATTCTTCGACCCGTAATTGTCTAGAGATTCTTAATACAAGTAGCGCTATATGAATATTGACGATGGGATTTTGTTAAGTGTTCATATGTATTGAATGACACTAGTAGATGAATCGAGCTTTTGTGTTTGTCACTAGGAATATCCTATCTCACGGAACTTAATGCATTTGTTTGAGTCACACCTAGTAAGCGTACCTCTAGGAAACTTGGCAAGTATAATCCGGTAGTCGAGCGCTTCCGTGTCCGGTGAATTAGGAGATATTGCGGAGTATTTGAGCGTACTAAATATTCTAGGGTTATTAGTAATGGGTGATTGCAGAAATTAGCTATATCATTAAGATTCATGTTTTGTGACTTAGAAGAAGTCCTTGATCATTCTCATTCTCATATTTGCATTTCTTATTCAAAAATTGAATCGACAACTTAGACTCAACTCTCCCTTAGGAACGAACCTGCTTGTCCATATACTACTAGTTAGTTTAAAGAGAAGTAGAGAAATATTATTTTTGCGAGTTCGATACCTCTTCAATTTCTCATGATTTTATTATTATTTCCCTAATCTCATGAAAACTCCTTAATATCATGGTATTTCCTTCAAATCATGAAAAATAATAATAAAAATTTGGGAAACTCGTGGGACTTCCCTAGCCGGCCGGTCATGCCCTAGCCGGTCCCACATGCTATTATTTTATTATTATTAATGTTATTTGTTTCCTTCATCTCATGGAAACTCCTTCACTTCAAGGAAACTCCTTAGTTTCAACAAACTCCTTGATTTTATGATATTTCCATAAAATCATGAAAAAATATAATAAAATTAGGGAAATGCTATGGGATCGGGTTCATTAGACGGACGAACATGCCTTGGCCATATCCGGTCCCACACTTCATGATTCCTTCATTTTATTATTATTTTTCCTTCATCTCATGAAGTTTCCTCAGTTTCAACAAAAAATCCCTGATTTCTTCATATTTTCCCAAATGATTGCTCAAACGCATATCATAAAATATCAAATTCTCAGGACTGAGTCACGAACACTTCGGTGACATGAGCATACTACCTTGACTGACCAAGGTTGGCTCTTTTTCTTGCAAGAGGCCGGTCCCATATATTTTCATCATTTGACCTAATTTGTTCATATTAGGTTCTAACTCTTCCATACAATTTGGAGCTTCATGGAACGATCGTTATTCGATCCCGTAACCACCTAGGGACAGTTTCATGACACCTTGGTCGGTCCCTCATCTCTTCATAATTAATTAGGTTTTATCACATAAGGCTCATACAAGCATTATTTTAAGAAATGATTAAACCAACATTTAATCATCCTTTCACCAACTGGTCTTCAAGAGACTTCGGTATATTTTCTGCTCACTTGAGTATATGGGCACTACATGGTCGATCCATCATCCCGTGTAGCCGGTCCCTCCTTCACTATGTAGTTCATTTTCAATAAATCATCAATTGATCAAATTAGGGTTTTGAGTCCAAGGTTCATAATTCCAAATTCAAACGCTAATAATTTTACGTTGATCTCATGGCCAACATTTTATTAATTATAATCGGTTCAGTTGACAGTATTCTAATTTAATACTTTATTTGGTCATGCTACCAATAATTCATCAAACGAGCAACGTTTGCTCAGATGAGCAATATTTGCTCAAATCAAGGAATATCGGTACAACTATCAATATTCAACAATTAATCGAATGAGAAATATTTGCTCACCTTAACTATCAACATTTACTTGAGAATTATATCTCTGTCTCAACAGACATGTTCAATTCGTGAGTATCAAAATATTTTCAAATCATGTTCGACTCAACAAGGACTCATCGTCCTATGAAGTCAGCAACTGACTAAATAAATACATGTATGCCTTGCAGACTCCACAATCACGAGACATCAATCGTGTCACATGTGGGATATTAACTAGGGTTTTGGTATGTTGATCTACGACACATGTGTTCATACACATGATGAGAATGTGAGCAAGTCGTGCAATCAGTTGGAGGAGTTAACAAAGTAGTGGATAGAAAATCAACCAAGTCTCCACACGTTGAGCAACTGGTTTTAACACGATTTCCACTTCTCCACTCTTTGATTCCATCAACTGTCACACTTCATGGTATCATGGTGTTTACAATTCTAGCAATATAAATAAGTCTCTGAATCATGATTGAAAACAGGACAATCTTACGTCAAACAGACAACACGAGATCAACAACTCAACGTATGAGCAATTACTCTCAACAGAGTAAAATTCAATCATTCAGAACTTATCTTATTTTCAGAATACACAACACACCTACGATCTTCGATTACCATTGATCTCACATATTTCTCAGCTTCCCTCCTACAGATCGACTCATCCTCTCTTGTGACCGAATTTACTCTAGAACGGCCATTGTCTTGGTTTAGGCCGGAGTACTACAGATTGATCTCTCAAATTCAAAGCACTCCCTTCTTGCAGTGCATCTGTGTGAGGTTTAACAGTTTTCTCGGTTTAAGGAGTTTCTTCCGCATGGTCGTCTCCTCAATTCCTTAAAAACCAACAACTCGTTTTGCCCCATATACACCCGTGGTCGACTCTAATACCATTTGTAAAGACATGATCCTCTGCCAATACTGTCCCTACTTAGTCACTGCGGTTATCCGACAGTGTGGGGTTTTTAATTTACAGTAATGCGGTCATCAATTAGCAATTTTCTTGGAGGTAGCCCATCCCTAAATAGATCTCACCCGATAACGCATAAATACATTACTTTTTTACCAACTCTAGATCCAAATATGTTGAAAAGGACACAATGTTATGAAAGGACAAGCCATTACCTATATTCCATTCAGTGAACTCTTCCTGCCAAATTGAATTACGTACATAATATGTTTTGAGTTTTGAAAAACTATAACTACATCGTACGTAAGTAAAATGGTTGTCATCGGAAATGACTTAACATTTCAAAATATAATAGCTTAAGTGAATGAATTAGCTTTTCATTATGTCATTGAAAAAGTAAGAACATACAATACGATATGTAATGTTGAGTCAATTCCGAGTTTTACTCATTTTAGACTATTCTTAAAGGGGAAAAAAGAAATAAGTATCCGAACAATGTTAATATCTACAAAATTATTCTTGAGATGAATGAGTTCAGGTGTTGTAATTTTTTTACAACTTGCATAGTTTAATGTTTTAGTTTTGCTCGGTTGTTGGAGTATGTGGCGCGGTAAACCACATATGTCTAGCTAGGGATAGTGTTAGAGCATTGCTTGGTCGAACTCGCATGCGTTTCTATCTCAAGCATGTTTGTCAGTATTAGTGATCAAAACTATACGTCTTGATTTCTAGTTTACTTATGACTAAGTCTCGATCTAGGATAGTTAAGTATAGTTGAGCTCCAGACTCCATGGATATTATCTTACGAAGACGAAGAACTACTCAAGGAACCAGTGGAACTTCATCCGACCAAAAAGGTATATGGAGACTTGAACTTATCTAGCACTCAAAAGTCTATCTATCTCCTACTCTTGAGACAACAGTCGTATAAGTATGATAGTTTTCGTACATACACATTTGTTATTTTGAGCCGAGTTTACTCGCCTATGTTTTTCTCGAAATATGTATTGGTAAGCTTTCGATTTAACCACCTTTCATCTTTACCCGTGACGAAAGTCATGATGACATTTCAATCTTGAAAATAACTTTGATGACGATAGTCGATTCTTATGTCTAACGACTATTATAACATTATAGAAGAATGTTTCAATGATTGAAATATAAAGTTTAGATTACGTAACCACCTATGGGTATAAGAATATGTAGTGTGTTTGCACATTAGTGTATAAATCCATGTACCGGAAACCAAGTGCGTGCATATGGTATTGGTGAATGAGACAGGTTGGGCACGCGTACTGGCGGAAGTTCTTGAACTGAGAATTTCTACTGAGTTTGTAGTTTGCAAACTAGTAAACCAGTCACCTTAGGTAGGCATACCCATACGTGTACCCACAGAAGTTTTCAAACCAAAAATTTCTATTGAGTTTGTAAACTCAAATCCGGTAGCTAAGGTACGCATACCCGTACGTGTACCCAAGCTGGTTATATTTCTTAAATCGGTTAACTCATGAAATTAAACAATAAATCAATAAGGAATGTAATATTCGCAAACCGTGGATATATTGTTCATGAATCGATTCGAGTGAATCAAACCGATTTTGTTTCAATTGTGTTTATGTATAAAGATCTAAGAAATTGAACAACTCTTCAACTAGTTCGTTTGAGTCATTTAAACTAGTTGTGAAGAAGATGAATATGGTTGATATGAAAGTGCTCATATGGCTAACCATTGGTTAACTATTTGTGAACCAACCAAATGTACATGTTTAGGTACGGTTACTCAAACCTAAATGAAATACATTTCATGTGTATGTAACAAGCAAAGTTTTGATCTTACGGTTGAAAGATATTAGCTTGGATAAATCAGGTTTTTCATCTAACTGTGAATATTGAATGCTTTGTTACCAAGGTAAATTAGATTGCAAACCTTGATTTGAAAACTATATAAAGGAGACATCTAGCAACTGGAAAAATTAATCCCCACACCTCCTGTGTGATACTAGTTGGTTTGCTAGAGTCGATTCTCCTTTAACCGTAGGTTTCTTCTCGAGTCCTTGTCGGTTAACGACTTCATTGGGATTGTGAAGCCAGACGAAACTACTTCTCTTGTAGTTGAGCGATCTGATCTTTCCATTTTATATCGTACGAGTTCAATTGAATAATTTGCTTGAGATTATATCTCCGATAGGGCAAGATAAAAATAAATCACAAACATCTTCGTCTCATCGTTTGTGATTCCGCAATATCTAGTTTCGCTACCATACGATTTATATTATTGTGAGGTGATCAATAATTCTAGGTTTTTCTTTGGGAATATAAGTCTGGGTTATTGATTAGTTCATGTTCACCTTGATTTTATCAAAATACGGAACAAAACTCGTAGGTTTATCTGTGGGAGACATATTTATCTATTATCGTAGAATTTTCTGTGTGATACATATTTGTTTATTAAAGTCTTCGACTTTGGGTCGTAGCAACTCTTGGTTGTAGGTGAGATCATCTAAGGGAATCAAGTGCATAGTATCCTGCTGGGATCAGAAACGTAAGGAGCTCAATTGTACCTTGAATCAGTGTGATATTGATTAGGGTTCAACTACAGTCCAGACCGAAGTTAGTTTGTAGTAGTTTACTGTCTTTAGAGGCTTAATACAGTGTGGTGTTCAATCTGGACTAGGTCCCTGGGTATTTATGCATTTTCAGTTTCCTCGTTAACAAAAGTTCTGGTGTCTGTGTTATTTCTATTCTGCATTATATTTTGTTATATTATTGAAATATCACAGGTTATGCGTTGTGTAGTTGCAGGAAATCCTACACTACACCCTTGATAAGATCTTACAGTAATTAACACATATTTGATGATTAAAACAACACTTTATTATTTGATTTTCAGAAATGTTTACAAGTGATGGAAGAAGATCAAGAATTCAACCGCTCTCTTGAATTTTCTCTCTCCTCAAGACTTTCTCAACACTCAAAAATACCTCTCCCTCTTCTAAATCTACTGGATCTCTTTATATAGGGTAATTACATGGTGGATGACAGCTAAGTTGTCCTTTAATTTAGTATTTGGCTTGCGTTGTTCTCGTGGTAGTTATAATGTCCATTCTCGCAAACGTTTTATCCATCGCAGAAAAATCACGCTCTTCTCATTTTTCTTCATTCGTCATCTATTACGTCATTCTTTGAATTATTCTGTGACACTCGCGAAATGTTGTTGAAGAGCTCGCAAATATGTCGCTGTCAATCTCACAGGGGGGGGTTGTTAATACAGCAAGAATAATACCATAGTTATGTTCTGGTCCTACATCTTGCCTCTTCTCATGTCTTTACCGCGAAGTGGAGAGGATATGAGAATTTTCAACTCTTCATAATGCTCGCAGATTCCTATCTTGCCATATTTTCTTCTCGACAAAACTCCATGAATTTAGCTTAACTGCCTACATGTGTTGTAAATTCTTCTTTTTACTGGCACGTCTCTCCTCAACAGGTCATCTCCTTTTGCCTATAAAAGATAGAATTTGGTTACAGAACTAATTTTCTTCTTTTACTTTTCTATCTTCTTCGTCTTCCTATTTCTTTATTCTCTGCAAAATTTTCTTTTCGATCTGCAACTTTTTTTCTTCTTCATATTCTCCTGCTACTGCTTTAATGGAATCTTCAAGGTATGTGTTTCTCTGATGTTACTAAATTCCATTTTGTTTGTTTGAACTATTTTTTACTCATGTTATCCAATTTTTTCTATTTGATTCTTCATAATTCCCATATTATGTTTTCTATTTAGTGGAACTACTCCTAACGCCTAGTCCGTAATCCAAAACCCTAATCTTCGCAAAAAGCTTGTTGAAAAGAAAATGAGCTCCGCAAGTAATAAGGTAGTAAGAAACACTTATTTCTTCTTAATAACAATATTGTTGCCTCTGTTTCTTATCTATATTATTATTCGCAGGATGACGAGGGTATCGCTAGACCTCCCAAACGATCTCGTCAGGTTAAAACCCTTGAGGCTAACATTACTATTCCCAAGTTGACATCTGTGAGAGTTATTCCCACAACCTTGCAAATGGAACCTCCTTCTTCTATTTGCGAGACTATCGCCACTAATATCCCCCAAGTTGTTGTTAATGAAACTCCTTCCAGCCCTTTATCACCTTCAACTGTTACCTTTCCAAATACTCATCCTTCTGACGATGCAATCATTGTGAACAATCAAAACCTCCAGCTTTTTACTGTCATTATTTCACCATATGCACCTTCTTCTTCTTCTAAGGAAACTTCGATAGGAGTGGGTGTTGTTTTTAAAGTCTTGTCTGATGTTTTGGATGAGGCTAAGAGGTCTTCTACTGACCCCGTCAAGCAGGACGTCTGCAAGGTTTTATGTAAGTATCTTAGTTCTAACCAAATGGCTTCACAAGCATCTTTAGAAAGTGAAGGTGAATCGCTTAAAAGAAATATCCAAGCCAATACTTCAGAATGTGACATTCTCTGTCAAAAGATTCGCAATTCTTCACTTGATTGCGAGAATCTTCACAACACGAATAATGAGCTAAAAGGTATAATTTTCCTTCCTCTGTCTATGGTTTTTCTGTTCTAACAAATTTTTATCTTCTCTGTACTTAAGTTTCCTTCTTAAATTCTTGGTTCGTATATTTAGTTTTAAATCAGAAATGACTCATGGAGAGATTTCAATTTGAGTCTGTTGCCGAAGAAGCTCGTGCTGAAAAAGATTCTTGGATGGACCAATATAATAGATTACACAATCTTTACACTTATTCGATCGATCAAATAGATAATCTTACTAATGAGAATAATCAATTATCGCAAATCCAAAATTTATTAAGCAGCGAGGTTACTCGCTTCTCATATTTGTTAATCAAGGCTAACTTGGCGATGGAATCTTTATCAGATGAAATTTATCTCAAGAAAAACATAGTTTTTCAAGCTTGATGGCGATTTCCTCGCAACAATTGAGTAATCTTCAAAGAGTGTGTGATAATCAAGAGCAATCTCTTCGTTATCTTAAGGATGAACTCAAGGAATTAATTGAATCATCTGCTGCTGAGAAGGATAAACTTATCAAGGGTAGGATAACTCTTAGTTTAAATGCCAGTAAACTTCAAGATCAATACTCCCAATTAGAAGAATCTTATTCTTTACTATCAAAAGAAAACTAGTATCTCCTCTCCAAAGAATAAAATATAAAATCTCGCCTGAAGGGTATAGTTGGGGACAAATTTGATGATGCCATGAACCAATGGGAGAATTGTTGATTATTAATTCAAAATATAACTTTGCAGAAAGAAGGTAGTCATTTGACTGCCTCAATTGTTGATCTCACTGTTAATTTTCTTTTTCTGAATAACTTTTTATTTCTCTCGCAGAAACTGATAAAAGCCCCCATCTTACCATTTCTGATCTGACTGATAAATTGGCTAAAGTTCGCAAAGAAAATGAGACTCTCACTTCTGACCTTGTAAAATCTCGCGATCGAGCAGAGAGAAGATATGACTATCTTGAATACTTCAAGAATATGGAGATTAGAAATCGCGACAGAGGCTTCCTTCGCAAATTTCATCTCAGTGCATAAGTTCTTGTGAATGATATTCTGATATCCCAGTATCTTCCCCCTGTAACTGTCCCTCCTCTAGAAGTAGATGACGATGAAATTCCTCTTCCTATAAATGCTGATCTAAATTATGCAAGTGATGAAGAAGACATTTCTCAAGAAGTCCCAACAGAAGCAGAAAAAAGTCCTCATAGAAAAGTGGCTACCAATGACGAAGTAGTTTCTGGCGGTGAGTTAGAAGAAGAAGAAACTCGAATTAACCGTAGCGAGAATAATACTGATGAAGCTGATAACACTAGCAAAGATAATGAATCTGGCGAGAATACTGAAGCTTGAGTTTTATTTTGTTTTTTTTTTCTCCCTTTTTTTTGCGAGCAATGTAACTTTATGCAACTTTGGAATTCAACTTTTATTCCTGTTATTTCGAATATTCTCAAGGAAGATAATGATATTTTATTTATCCACTCCCCTACTTACCCTCCATTATCTTTCTTGTAATGGTCAATTATTTCCTGTATTTTCTTCTTGCGAACTGTGTTACGATATTTAGAAATAGCACTGCGGTATTATGAATACTACTGCGATGTTATGAATAATCATGTTGTATGATTCTGAATAATATTTCTGAAGAACTCTGAAGGATTTTTGTTTCTCATCATTTCTCCTGTGATGAACAAATCTTTCCTGCACTCTTAAAAGAAAATAGTTAATGTTTGAGATTATTTTGTTGGTCTTATTTTGCCTTCCTAGTTAAAGGTCTTATTTTGCCAACTTTTTATTTCTGCGACAAAATCGCGGGACGTATTTATATTTGCATGTATTGACCCATTGATCTTGCCTTATCTGTATTTTGTCAATTTATCTGCGACAATATGATAAGTCTAAGTTTTCTTGCGAAAACGAAGCCATATGATATTGCCGTCTTGCGATGAAATCGCAGGACGTCTTTACACTTTCAAGTAAAAACCCATTGATCTCATCTTAACTTTCTCTTATGGCTTGTTGCCTCTGTATAATATTTGTCACGCGATAATATGACATGCCTAAATGCTCTTGCGAGCGTTAAGCCCCATGACATTGCCGTCTTTAGACACTTATCAGCTCCCTAATGGAGGGTGCCGCCCTTATCTTCCCCCTGGTTGCCCCTTAAAGGAAGGAATATCGGCCATACAAGACTAGCTCCTCCCATCCGGATTTACCAACAACCAGTTTTTTTCGCAGCCTCTTGTCCTTTATGCTTATATGGCTTATAGTTACAAGACTGCACCCTAATTGGGGTTTTCTTCGGGCCGAGTGCATCATAGCCAAGACTTACCAAGAATGTCCAGGGTAGGTTCGTCCATCCCGGGCATCCTTGGCTCAACCGTGTACCTCGGCGCCTTGGTCATACTCTGCACTTCTTAGAAGAGACCCTCGGTCGTCCAACCAGGGTATAACCTTATATAGTTGGAAATCCAAGGTACCTCTCCCGGATAGGTTTTCTTTAACCCCAACATCTTCATGACTCAGGTTCTAGCAGCGGTATAACCTTATCCCTGAGTCACGCAAAGAGATACCCCCTAATATGACGTACTTTAGGTCTTACATTTTCCTATTGATAAATTGTATTTGCGAACTAGGGTATACGCCCTAAAGGTTCTTCCCTTTTTTTGTTTCTTTTGCGTATATCACAATCTTTCATTCTTTATGTAATCTTGAATAATCTTGCGAATAAACTCGCAGCTGTAATAATTTTTTTTGCCCATTTTTTATTAAAAATTTGTTACTGATAATATCTTTTTAAAAATAATTTGTTCCATGGTCTACCAAGTCTTTGACCAAAATCTCTGCCTTCTGGGTCTACCAGCCTGTATGCCCCTGTTTCAACTATCTCCTTAATGATATACGGTCCATCCCTTTTTCTTTCCAACTTTCCACCATGTTCTCGCTGGTACTCTGGTGTTTCTTGAAAAACTAAATCGCCTGGTTGAAACTCACGTTTCTTGACTCGCTTGTTATATTCGCGAGCCAACCTTCGTTGGTAATTTTCCATATGTTGTAATGCTTTTTCTCTCTTCTCTTCTAATTCATCAAGTTCTCTTAGAATCATGCTAGTATTAAGATTCTTCTCCCAAACCTCTCTTTTTGTTATAGGAATAGCAACTTCTGTTGGAAGTACTGCTTCAACACCATATGTTAAACAAAAAGGTGACATTCCAGTTGCCTCTCTCCTGGTTGTGTTGTAAGCCCATACTGCATTATGTACCTATTCACACCATGCTCTATGGTACCCTTCTAATTTCTTTTTTAAGATGTCTGCGATTGTCTTATTAGTTTCTTCAACCTGACCATTAGCTTGTGGGTATAAAGGAGTAGATTTTACACATCTTATCTTAAATGCATTGAGTAGCAATTCTATGTTTTGTCCTTCAAATTATTTTCCATTATCAGAAACCAACTGTGCTGGAATTCCAAATCTGCAGATGATATTTTCAAAGATGAATGTAAATATATCTTTATCGCGAATGTGTTGTACTGCTTTTACTTCTGCCCATTTTGTGAAGTAATCTGTCGTGACGATTAAGTACCTCTTCTGCCCTGAACCTGGCACAAAGGGTCCTATAATATCTAAGCCCCATTTTCCAAAAGGACACACACTTTTTGAAGATGATAATGGTGCCCATGGTGCATGTATCATCTTTCCATATCGCTGGCAATCTTCACAACACTTTGATAATTGTTTTGCATCTTCATGCATATACGGCCAATAATAGCCTTGCATTTTTGTTATATAAGCCAAAGATCTTCCTCCGCTATGATTACCAGCATCACCGCTATGCAACATTTTAAACAATTTTTCTCCTTCTTCCCGTGTCAAACATCTAAGTAATGGCCCATTAAAAGATTTGTGATATAATACCCTATCCCTTAATTCATAATTTGTTGCACGACTCTTTAATTTGTGCGCCTCCAATCTATTTCTTGGTGTTTCGCCTGTCGCCAAGTATGCGTGAAGTTCTGCTCTCCAATCTGCGATAATGTCGCTGGCTGATTCTTTTGTGTCATTTTCTATTATCATTACATCCGCCTTTTCTTCTTCTTCTTTATTAATTGAAGGTGATACAAGCGTCTGAATTCTTATGCATCTCGAAGCTGTGTTTGTCATCATACTTGATATGAATGCAAAAGAATTTGCGAGTCTATTATCTTTTCTTGATATATGTATCCATTTTATTTTTGGAATTCTCGCGGACAATTCTTCAACAAGTTTCTTGTATTTCTTCGGAGATGGTTCATTCGTTTTGTATTCTCGTTTTATCTGGCGAATAACCAATTGCGAGTCACTGGTAATCCTTGCGTTCTCCAATTTCAACTCTACGGAGAACTTTAGAGCATGCACCACAGCTTCATATTATGTCTCATTATTAGTGGATGTGAAATCCAAACGAAATGAGAAAGCCATTTTTTCTTCTTATGGCGAGATAAAGACCAATCCAATTCCATTTCCTTCCCCATTTGATGATCCATCCACCAATATTTCCCACATGTTGGGTTCCTTTAATAGATCTTTTGGATCTCCATGTTCTTCTTCTATGTCCATCATTTCTTCCACAACTTCATCATCTTCTAGAGGGAATTCTGCTAAAAAATCTGCCACAACTTGTGATTTTGGTGATGATAGGACTTCATATTTGATTTCAAAGTGCCCTACTTGTGCATTCCATCTCTTAACTCTGCCTGATCTTTTTGAGTTCTTCATTACTGATTCAATAGGCACCTTTGTTAACACCTTTATTTTATGTGCTTGAAAATATATGCGAAGTTTAAAGGTTGAATAAACCAATGCCAGAATTAGCTTCTCAATTTTTGAATAAATTTTCTCTGCGGAATTAAACGTTTTGCTGATGTAGTAAATTGGTTTTTCTACCCCTGCATCCATTCGCAATAACACTGCGCTTAAGGCGTGCGATGTTATCGCAAGATAAATCAATAATTATTCTCCCGGCTCAGCTTTCTGTAAAATAGATATTTTCATTAGATATTCTTTAACTCCTTGAAAAGCCTTCTCACATTCATCTGTCCACTTGAATTTTGTACCCTTCCTGAGTATATTGAAAAAATGCTTGCATTTATCTGAAGATCGCGAGATAAATCTTCCTAGCGATGCTAAGAGCCCATTCAACTTCTGTACATCTTTCACTGTTGCTGGCGTTGGCATATCGCGAATTGCCTGTACTTTCTCTGGATCAACTTGAATTCCTTCTTTTGATACGATATAACCTAAAAAATTCCCTGATGCTACTCCAAAAATGCATTTCTCAGTATTCACCTTGATGTTAAAGAGTCGCATTTGATCAAAAATCTCCTTCAAATCTTGCACATGGTTCTTAGCTTCTTTACTCTTTATTAACATGTCATCTACGTACACCTCTAATGTTTTGTGTATCCACTTTGCGAACACTTTATCCACCATTCTTTGATACATTGCACCAGCATTTCTTAACCCAAATGGCATTTTTGTGTAACAATATAATCCTCTTGGAGCAAAAAATGCAGTGTGCTCTTGATCTTCTTCAGCAAGAGGGATCTGATTATATCCTTTATACCCATCCAATGAAGATATTCTATCATTTCCTGCTGCTGATTCGACCATTTGAGGAAAATCTGGTAATGGAAAGCTATCTTTAGGAAAAGTTTTGTTTAAGTCAGTAAAATCTATGCAAATTCTTATCCCTTTATTCTTATTTGGAACCACTACCATATTTGCAATCCATTCCGAGTATTTTGCTTGCATTATAATTCCCGCATCGAGCATCTTCTGTAATTCTTCTTCTATTTTTGAGTGATAAGTTGTCGCAATATTCCTTATCCTTTGCTTGAATGGTCTCACATCTTTGTTAATCTCTAACATATGAAATGCAACTGATGGATCTATTCCAGGCATTTCATCCATACTCCACGCGAAAATATCCTTATATTCTCTCAAGAGATTTATGGTTTGTTCTTCTTCATCTGCACCCATCTTAGTTCCAATTTTCAGCATTTTAGGTTCTTCTTCACTTCCAATATTCACTTCCTTTGTTGGTTCTGCTGCGGTGTAGCTTGCCTCAGGTTCTCCCATTGGCGTTGGTGTTTCCATGACTCTCGCGGGCTCATCATCTTCTTGCGAGATCTCGCTGGGTATTCCTTTTCCTTCTCTTGATCTTATCACGTAAACTTTAAATTCTTCTTCCTTCTTTGCCTCTTTTGCCAATTTTCTGTGAGCTTTTCGCGATTTTGGACGCTCTTCATAGTTTCTCACTTCAGTTCGATAACACAGTTTCGCGAGATCAGTATCTCCTCTAATTTCTCCAATTCCACTAGGCATAGGAAATTTGATGCATTGATGTAATGTTGATGCTACAACTTTTATTGCGTGTATCCATAGTCTCCCCAATATCATGTTATATGGTGCCTCCATATCCACCACACATAATGTTACTTGTGTTTCAATCTTTCCTAGCGGAATGCGTACCATTATTTCGCCTTTAGGTTTTGTTATTGATTTTCCAAAACCATGAATGTGATAATTTGAACAAGATATCTCTTCATCCTTATATCCCATCTTCTTAAATGTATGATAGAATATAATATCTACATAACTTCCTGTGTCCACCAAAGTTCTATTCATAGCCCATTCTTCTGCAGATCTTGTTGATTTCTTCTTCTTCACTCGCATAGTAAATACCGTGATTACCAATGGAAATGTATGATCCAAATTTTCTTTTGGTGGTATTTCTGCTGTTGTGAATGTGATTTCTTGCTTTTCCCAATCTTTCAGAGGTGATATTTTCTCCACTGTCATAATTATTTTTCCTTCAAAATCTCGTTTATGAATCTTTCCTCTAATATTTTCATGGAATTGGTTAATCATTGTTTTTGTTATCGTATTGCACTCCAACTTCCTGTAATCCTCCTTTGCTTCAATTTTTTCTTCAACTGCTTCACCAATTTGTTCAATCATCTTCTTAACTCTAATATTGATCTTTTATC
Source organism: Papaver bracteatum (assembly GCA_023529315.1). NCBI lineage: Eukaryota > Viridiplantae > Streptophyta > Magnoliopsida > Ranunculales > Papaveraceae > Papaver > Papaver bracteatum. The sequence goes on along the minus strand of JAJJWX010002605.1, from coordinate 3,675,007 downwards.
TTGCTTTTTCCTATAATTTTCGACTTTCAATCCCTGTTTCGGGCGCCAAAATGTAGTTGCAGGAAATCCTACACTACACCATTGATAAGATCTTACAGTAATTAACACATATTTGATGATTAAAACAACACTTTATTATTTGATTTTCAGAAATGTTTACAAGTGATGGAAGAAGATCAAGAATGCAACCGCTCTCTTGAATTTTCTCTCTCCTCAAGACTTTCTCAACACTCAAAAATACCTCTCCCTCTTCAAAATCTACTGGATCTCTTTATATAGGGTAATTACATGGTGAATGACAGCTAAGTTGTCCTTTAATTTCGGATTTGGCTCGCGATGTTCTCGCGGTAGTTATAATGTCCATTCTCGCAAATGTTTTATCCATCGCAGAACAATCACGCTCTTCTCATTTTTCTTCATTCGTCAGCTATTACATCATTCTTTGAATTATTCTATGACACTCGCGAAGTGTTGTTGAAGAGCTCGCAAAGTTGTCGCTGTCAATCTCGCATGGGTGTTGTTAATATAGCAAGAATAATACCATAGCGATGTTCTGGTCCTACACGTTGTATCGATCAATTGTGAAATCCAACCTTTGGTTGTTGATTGGAAATTTATTGATCCTTAGATATTGGTCTTTGGTACCATCCAAGTTTATATATCTTGTATTTGATAAAGACTCGCAGATTTCTATTTTCTTGAGTATAGATCAAATCGAGAAATAGAGATATTAACTCGTTGATATACTTTTTATTAAGATTGAGTCTGACTGTCTAGTTGATTCTCTTAAAAGTATATTAGAGTTAGTCCATACAGATTTCTAATCGAAATATTGGGTGAGGTTGTTAGACCCCCGCTTTTTCAATTGGTATCAGAGCCGGCAAACACATTTAAAGACCTTATCAGTCTGTGTTTGTAGTGATCTGGCTCTATGGACAGAGGTGCTATCTCTATTAACGTACCACCATTCTTTGATGGTTCTAATTACTTATAGTGGAAAATTGCTATGAGAGCTTTTCTTCAAGCGCGTGATTATAAATCTTAGGTATACGTTATTAATAGCTATGATGCTCCCGCTGTGGCAATAGGTAATGCTACTTGATAGAAGCATTTATATGTCTATTTTGATCTCAATTACATGTATTGTTAGTGCTCGATTTTGTACTTATTTGATTATTTTATGTTTTTGTAGGTGTTTTTGAGAAATAAAGCTCGACGGACTAAAATGTGATTCCGCTCATAAAATGGAGGAAATGAAGTGATTTATAATTTAACGGGCTAGGCCCAAAAGGAAGAACATGAAGAATTATTTCATTGGTCCAATTATTTAGATATGGGAGTGTGGTAAACAAGCCAGAGTGCATAAAATGTGGATCCCATTATGTTTACATCATTAATTACAAGATATAAAAATGATATCTGGAGATATTTTATTATAATGAAGAAAGAAAGGTGTTGGGTAAGAAATCTACATGGAGTAATTGAAGGGAATTAAATATATGAAGAGTATGGAAAGAATATTATTCTTTATGGTTGGAGTTAATAAAGAATAAATAATTCCCAAATAAAACTGCATGAGAATTATATTATTTGACGCATGTCACTATCTTATTGGAGGGATTTGCATTGTATTGACATGTGGCACATTCTCATTGGGCGATTATGTGGTAGTGAGAAATAGATTGAAAATTGTTTTCCTTTGAAATCTATAAATACGTTGTGGATACAAGGAAAAGGGAGTGGGGAGTCTAAGCAAAATAATAATTTTTTTATTTCATTCTTTTAATTTTCTTTTGTAATAATGGAGTAATTTCTCCGCTAGGGCGGAGGAGGAAGCCAATTCTGATATGTAAGAAACTAAGGTATTATCTAATAAAATATTCTTTTGGATTAAATTGTTTTATTAATTTCTCTTCTAAAAAGCTTCGTTCTTTAAACCGTTTTGGATAGTCTTCGGCTATTGATATTTTATAAGTTAAGGAAATTATACCATTTTGGGTTTACAACAAAAGTTGTATATTTATTTTAATTGCAATATTTTCCCAGACATGAGATTGATTTCGATACTGTCTTGAGTGATAATATGAATATTTTTTAGAGATGAAATGAGAACTTTACATGATTAGTTTGGTGGAATCCAAAACCCTAATATTCTTTTCTTTACTAGTTTACTTATTTTTTTAGTTTTATTAATAGTTCTTCTTTTATTATTCTTATATTATAATTTAATTTGGAATTTAGAGATAACAATTATTGAGTCCCTATGGAACGAACCCGTATTCTGCATACTATCTCATCGATAGCCGTGCACTTTCGGTATACAATTAAAATCCCGTCACTAGTGTTCCAAAGAATATTGGCGAATACGATGCTGCTGAGATACTTGCTGCAAAGCAAAACTCCGGCGGTTTGAATACCATCATACATGCCATTACCCCAAATCTTCAGCACCATGTGTCAAATTGTACTAGGTCTAAAGATGCATGGGATATCTTAGAAACTGTATTCGAAGGTAATACCAGTGAAAAGGAATCCAGGCTTCAAAACCTAAATTCCGATTGGTAAAACCTTCGTATGGCAGATGAAGATTCATTTGATGAGTTTAATCACAAAGTGTCTGAAATTGTTAATGCGTCTTTTGCATTGGGTAAGACTATTCCTGAAAAGGACATTGTGATGAAAATTCTCAGATCGCTGCCATCTAGATATGATTCTAAGAAGCATGCCATCGTAGAAGGAAATAACCTTGACACACTTTCCAGTAATACTCTGATTGGAAAGTTAAAAACACTTGATCTTGACCGGAACACAGGCAGAACTTCTACATTCAATGATGTGATTACAACAAGTAAATTCTCTAACTTGTCTTGGGCGGATGAATGTTGTTCCAATCATGTTGATTTTGACAAATCACTGATAATGAAAGAGATCAAAATGTTTATAAGGAGGAAGAATAGATGTGATGAATATCCATCTTCAGTTAATGCTTCTGATGATTCAATACAATAAAAATATACTCTGAGTGATTACATCGTTGTTGATCATAACCGATGTAATGGAATTTCGGCACAATCTGCAGAATCCCTCACCTATTTAACTTCTGATTCAGATTTTGAATATGACACAGAGTTTTTCAATATCTTGAACAAAGAGATTCTTTAAGAGAACCTTCACCAAAAGGCCTCCTTGAAGAAAGTTGAATCATCATTCCAGGCAATTTTTTTTTGAGATAGATCGTCTTAATGATAATTTCTTCAGAACCATGTCTCTAAAGGAAGAAAAGATTAAGACTCTCAAGTATGACCTGCAAAGGCTATCCGGAAGATATGAAAAAATTGCATCAATGTTATTTGGTCAGAGATCCTTTGGAAACACCAATGGTTTAGGGTTCAGAAGCAAATATGCAAGCTCAAAGAACATATCTGTTCTAACTAATCATGGAACAACGATTGTTGTATTAAACAGGAAGAGTCCCATAAAAACGAAAGATCTTTATTGATTTGTTCTTTTTGTGGAAATTTAAAGAATGACCAAAGCACGTGTTGGGGATTCAGAAGTAGCAACAAAAAAATCACCAAACTTCAAGAGAACATGCAGAAAATGAATTTAGCTCTGGATAAACAAGGTGTTCCAAGAAAATCCAAATCTAGATGAGGTACAAAATCTGTTTACACAACAAACATTGACAAGCTACCAAATGGTAAAAGATGTGAGCACCTGGCTCGCTCAGTCACTAATTAATGCTGGTGATGCTTGCATCTCATCTTTAACTTGAGAAAAATGAGGCTTTCATTTAAAATGTGGCTCAAGTCTGTGTAACTATCAATCTGTTTTTTGTTAAGAAAATATTTACCTGAAAAGATAGAAGGCGGATAACAAATATTGGAAGACTCTTTCAGGTTCTTCTAGGGTTTTGTGTTCATAAATCCGTTTATATTTTTGTGTCCTTCCTTTCTCATCCCTTTTTATAATATACAGTCTTATGGCTCCTGTGACTAGAGGGATCATAAAAAGAGATGCAATTGAAACAACTAATATGTATCTTTGTGAATAAAGTGAAGTCGACAACTAATGGAGAAGGTTCTTCCTCTAACTGTCTCTTATCTGTTTGTCAATATGATAATAATTTTAGATGCATGGTGAAAGATTTCACCAACAAGAGAAATAATTTAAAATTTCAAATCGTTTCCTCTTTGGAAAAGATAACTCACTATGAACACATGTTGTCTCTAACCAAGAACACCTTGTGTGGACTAAAAAGAGAACTTAGTGAGTTAACTGACATTTCTGAAGATCTGGAGGAATTGAATGATCCTATAATCAATAGTTTCTTTAATAATGAGAAGGAATTCACAGTAGATGCTCTGAGAAAGCTCTATAATGTCTAGGAAGTCTTCTTATGAGAATTTTATTCTTGTGTTTAAGGAAGAATAACTAGAGTTTGGAATAGCCATTATTGTGATTACACATAGATATGTCCAATATTTTCATCTTTGTTTTTATTTATTTATTTAAACTTTAAAATTGTTTGAAAGATGATTTTTTGCAGTATTAATCTTTATGGTTTTATATATTGCAATATGTTATGGGATATGTGTGTTTGCATCCGTGAACTATTATTGTCCCATACGATGTCAAAAGTTATCTATTTTATATGTCGATATGCAAGTATTGATACAAGATCGATGAACTTTTGACAAACAAAAATTGAAACTATTATGTCGTTATGCAAATAATTGATGGAAGATAGGATGATTTTTTTGTTTCCAAGGATTATGTCTATTGTATGTCATTTTGCAAACAGTGATGGAAAATATGATGAATCCTTGTTTATGCCGCAATATTGATCTTCCCTGATCCATATTTTATGCATATACTGTGTAGCACCATAAGTCTTCTTGTGTGAGCATTCCCAACAAGAGTAATCATAGATTCGTTTGTGGTTATTTTAATTGGTTGTGTATTCCGATTAAATTAACCATGGGTTTTCTTGTGGTTAGTTTAATTGAGAATTTTGGATACAAAATCATTTTTGTGGTTTTTGGTGTTAAAAGAAATCCTTCTTTTCGTGTAAAAGTAAGGCCGCTCTTGTTGTTTTCTCGGGAATGACATCAAATGGGGGAGAGTTCTTTTGAACTTGCACTTAATTTCCATATCTTTGTGGGGAGTGCGGCTGTGGAATTTTTAGGGGTTATCTTGTATCCTTATAAAGTCCTTGATGAATGCAATTATCTTCGACTTTATGATTGCATCTAAACAAAGTTGATATGTCCTTTTCTTTGGTCTTGAAGCGTGATGTTTTCTCAATAATGTTGTAGTAAATAGGTTCGTTGAGACTTGTGAAAGCAATAGATTTCAGACTTATAAAAATTAAAAATAAAGAAAATTTAATGCAAAATTGATTTCAAGATATTAGAAATAACCAAGACACTGATTTCACTATTACACATGAATGAATGATGGTAAATAACCCAAAACTCTAATTATCTTTTAAGTCCCTTGTTCTTAATTCACAAATAATCCGGCATATTCTCAAATATTAATTTTATTCCCTAAGCATAGATTATCTATTGACAAAGTATAACCTATCAAATTGAATCACAACTAATTAAGAAAATTACGCAAACAATTTAAACTCTGCAAAAGCAGTGATTGAGTGAATTATAAATTATAAATTATAAATTAGAGAAATTAAAATAGTTTCCAATTATCCATGCGTGAATAGCTTCCTCATTGCCTTGGTTGTGGGAGAATTAGCTCATCATCATGTTGGAAACACGCTCAAAAATCATTTTTATTGCTTAAAGTGTTTACACAAGATGAAAATGGGAGAAATATAATGAAAACCGGGTTTGTAACAGTTATATTTGTTACAAATCGAGCTGTTACAGAGAACAATAAAAGATATGTGTCACTGTCACTGTAGAAGTACGACCCTCGCCTCTGTGTCGTTATCACTGTTGATAAACGACTGTCTTTTTGGGTCTAATGTTCTTCGTATATTCTTCAAGCAGCAGAAAACTCGTCTCTGCAACTCGATCAATCCTCACTCTGTTATGCTCTAAACTCTCACAAACTCTCCGTAGCCCCTCTGCTCGACCCCAACAAACTATTTATACACCTTTGGACCAAGAATAACTCCTCATCAATCCAAAAAATCTTCCCATTACTCCGCAGTCAATGAAAATATTCTCGGGATATAATCTTTCCATTTTCTTCTCCTGCACGCGTTTCACAGCTGATAAATCTCCTTATTTATCCCTATCACCTTCCAAATGGTTGTTAGAGTCATCCTAGCATGCGCAAACTCGGTCTAACTCATGCAAATCCCGTGAATATCTCCATCCATGACGTGCTCCCTGTCTTCTTCAACACGAGTTAACTAGCCAAATTCAATCTATCCAGAGACCCATACCAAGCCTGTTAGGCTAATTCAAGTCTTCCCATGCAATTACAGCTATTGAATCTCCCTAAAACACGCCCAAATCTCAAACCCTAATCTGCAAGGCAAAGAAACTCATTTTCCCGCCAAAACCAAAATTTGAATAAAAAAGATGACCCCCCCTAACAGAGATGGGGGTGCGAATAGCAGTTGGGGTGCCCTTATCCAACATGAGAGTGCCTTTAGTAATTTTCTCATGGGTCCAAAAAGCACTTTTCGAGCAACTTTTTTCACACAAGTGTATTTCTCCAAAAACACCTACACAATCATAAAAACACCATAATAAGTACAAAATCAAGCACTAACAATAGAGACACTGAGGATAATTCAGACATAGAAATGTATCTATCAAATACCCCCAAACTTATTATTTGCTTGTCCTCGAGCAAAAACTAATCTAGAAAATAAAATTCTAACTCACTAGGTGGCCCCAGTGACCGAGATAATCTCAGGATGGTTTACCAGAGGTGTACCCACAAAACCTTGACTTCTAATTGGTCACCAATATCCAAAAAGCTATGAGGACATACATATTCTCAACCTATCGCCAAGTAACTAGAATGCCAAAGAAATTAAAGGTGCCAGCTCTAAAGCTGACTGAAGAAAAGGGGAGACACATCCGCAACACTGCTAGATAAAGAGACATCCGCTGCACATCTAGATAAACATTATAATATGCGTCCGCTGATTTACAGCTAGATAAGATTAGGAGAGAGAAAAAGATGAGAGGGACATCTGCTACACATCTGGACTAATTACATGTAATGAGTTAAACAAGTGCTAGAAAGATCTTGTGCCAGATTGAAAGAGGACTAACAAAGCAACCAAATGTATCTTTCTTCGACTCTCTCATAGTGCTCAGTAGAAACAACGTCTTCTTCGGTCTTCAACTGTTGATGATAAACTATCGAACCTCATAGAACCTTGACAATTAGCTCTTCTCTTCGATTTCTTGCTTGACATAAAAATTTATACTTCCATATGGCATTATTGAACAAAAAACTAATTATAGAACAAAAAGAACGTAATAATGATTTTATTTTTTTGACACAAAAATTACAAGACAAAGATTTACATGGCCATCACAGAAGGAATTTAACACTTGGATCTTCGCAACTTGTAATGTCTTGGTATCATGAATTTCAACAACTTATATCGTTTTTTTTAATTCTTTTCTTGCTCTTATAACTTCTTGTAACCCTTGATTTTGAATTCTGATTTTCTATTGTTGCTTCTAAACCTTAAACGTCTTCCACTTTCTTCATAGATTTTGATGTCGCTCCGTTTGTTGATGATGATAAGTTTCTACTGAGAGAGAGTCGTAATCCAGTAACTAAGACTACATTGTGAGGTTGCTTTGTCTTTCTGGCATTTCCTGTCCTACCTGCCTTTCCATCATGGATGGTTAGGTCCATCACAGTTACCCTCTAAAAGGAACAAGTTTTCTCTTGAATTTCAAGGATCTCAATGTCTTTTTCTCTAATGTCTCAATAGGTTGTTATCCCTAGCATTCCAATTTCTATCTTTTTCGGTGAGAAACAGTATGTAAACTTAGCTAACTGGATACCATGTGACGTTAGAAGTTTCAAAAGTGCAACTAAAAAGTTCTTCCCCACCCCCAAACTTAAATCTAACATTGTCCTCAATGTTTCTAATGAAAGATCAAAACCAAAAGTAAAATAACACGAGGAGAAGTTGGAAAGATAGTGTCTGGGTGAAGAGAGAAATCAAAAACTAGTATACAACATACAATCCCCTCGATAGTAAATCAAGGGTAAACATGGTCCTCCAGAGGGACCTCCTCAACATCACATGTAGGAAATGAATCTAAAAAGGGTTTCAATCTCTGACCGTTAACCTTCGAAGAACTACTACCATCCAGTGTCTCAACTTCAACAGCTCCATGAGGAAAGACAGTGCGAACAATTAAAGGACCCGTCCACCGAGAACGTAACTTCCCATGGAAAAGATGCAAGTGGGTATCATACAGAAGAACTTTTTCACCTGGAGAAAATGACTTCCGTAAAATATTTCTATCATGCACAAGTTTTATTTTGTTCTTATACTCCTTCGCACTATCGTAAGCATCTATATGAATCTCGTCCAACTTATTGAGCTGGAGTTTCCTGTGGGCTCCTGCCTTGTCAAGTGAAGAATTTAGCTGCTTAATAGCCCAATAAGCTCTATGTTTAAACTTAACAGGTAAATGACATGCCTTTCCAAACACAAGCCGATAAGGCGACATTCCAATGGGGGTCTTAAACGCAGTACGGTAAGCCCGTAAGGCATCAGTGAGCCTAGACGACCAGTCTTTCCGATTAGGATTAACTGTTTTCTCTAATATACGTTTTATCTCCCTATTGGAAACCTCTACTTGACCACTAGTCTGTGGATGATACGGGGTAGCTACCTTATGTGTAATACCATATGTCTTCATCAGAAGCCTAAAAGTTCCATTACAAAAGTACGATCCTCCATCACTAATTATAGCCCGCGGTGTACCAAAATGTGCAAGTATATTATTTTTCAAGAACTCAATCACAACCCTATGGTCATTGGTTTTACACGCAACCGCCTCAATCCACTTAGAGACATAGTATACAACGACAAGGATGTATAGGTTACCAAAAGAATTAGGAAACGGACCCATAAAGTCAATACCCCACACATCAAAGACCTTAATAACTAAAATAGGGTTCAAGGGCATCATGTTCCTACGGGAAATAGTTCCTAATTTCTGTCAACGCTCACAAGTAACACAGTAACTGTGGGAGTATTTAAACAACGAAGGACAATAGAATCTACACTACAATATCTTAGCAGCTGTCTTCTTGGCACTAAAGTGACCCCCACAAGCATGATCATGACAAAAGGAAATAATACTGGACTAGTCACTCTCAGGTATACATCTCCTAATAATATGGTCTGGACAATACTTAAACAAATAAGGATCATCCCAAAATAAGTGCTTAACCTCGTCTAAAAACCTAGAACGATCTTGTTTACCCCAATGTTGGGGCATTCGACCAGTAACAAGATAATTCACTATATTTGCATACCAAGGTGATTGGGAAACAGAGAACAATTGTTCATCGGGAAAGCCATCCCTTATAAGAAGGGAATCATTAGGGGAACTAACAACTAGACTAGACAAGTGGTCTGCTACTACATTTTCTGCACCCTTTTTGTCTCTAATGTCTGAAGAAAATTCTTGCAACAAAAGGATCCACCTAATCAATATAGGTTTCGTATCCTTCTTAGACAAAAGATATTTCAAAGCAGCATGATCAGTATAAATTACGACCTTAGAACGTAAAAGATAGGGTCTAAACTTGTCTAAGGAAAACACAATGGATAACAGTTCCTTCTCAGTAGTAGTATAGTTCAACTGGGCATCATTCAGAGTTTTGCTAGCATAGTAAATCACATGAAGTAGCTTATTTTGTCGCTAATCTAGCACAACACCAATAGCATAATCTGAAGCATCGCACATGATTTGAAAGGGTAGGTTCCAGTTGGGTGCCTGGACTATGGGGGCGGTAGTGAGTAATGTCGTAAGCTTCTCAAAAGCATCTAAACAAGCATCATCAAAGACAAACTTAACATATTTTGCAAGCAAATTGCAAATAGGTCTAGAAATCAAGCTAAATTCCTTAATGAATCGACGATAAAAACCTGCATTCCCTAAGAATGACCTAATATCTTTTATGGTTTTGGGGACCTGTAAAGTTTTAATAAGGTCAACTTTGGCTCTATATACCTCTATACCCTTGGAATATACAATATGCCCTAAAATAGTTCCTGAACGAACCATAAAATGACATTTTTCCCAATTAAGCACTAAATTCTTTTCCTTACACCTAGTCAAAACTAATGACAAATGATGCAAGCACTCATCAAAAGACGAACCAAACACTGAAAAATCATCCATAAAGACCTCTAAGAACCATTCTACCATGTCAGAAAATATGCTCAACATACAACGCTGAAAGGTCGCAGGGGCATTACATAGCCCGAAAGTCAGGCGTCTATACGCAAAGGTACCAAAGGGACAAGTAAAAGTGGTTTTCTCTTGGTCTTCTGGGGCAATAACAACCTGATTATAACCGAAGTATCCATATGAAAAGCAATAATGGCTACGTCCATCTAATCTCTCTAGCATTTGGTCGATAAAGGGAAGGGGAAAGTTGTCTTTCCTAGTGACCTTGTTCAATTTCCTATAGTCAATACAAACACGCCAACCCGTGGTCACCCGGGTTGGGATTAACTCATTGTTATCATTCTGGACTACAGTAATACCGAATTTCTTGGGAACAACCTGAACGAGGATGACCCACTTACTGTCTGAAATGGGGTAGATAATGACTTCATCTAGAAATCTTAAGAATCTCGGTTCGAACTACTTATTTCATATTAGGGTTCAGTCGACGTTGCATCTCCCTATAAGGTTTGGAGTCACTCTCTAAATAGATATGATGCATACAATCAGTAGGACTTATACCCTTAATATCTTCTATAGTCCACCATAAATCTTCCTTGTTATTCTGAAGGATGGTCACTAGCCTACTTTTCTGATCACAATCCAAGTCGGATGCTATAATCACATGTAAAGTTTTAGATGGGCCTAAAAACACATACTTCAGGGTATCTGGTAATGGTTTAAGGTCCAACTTAGGAGGCTTTTCTAACAAAGGAACTAGGGTAGACTTAGAAACGAGTAAAGGTTCGAACTTAGGTTTCCAGCCATTACTAGTGTCTATCAAAGGGGTTGAATCTAACAAAGCTTTCACCTCATTATTCACATCATCATCATCAAAATCAATCCCAAAGTGAGATAGGTATTTATCTAATGGATCTTCCAATTAAGTGTTTTGGTAGACTCCTCGACTAATGTTCCTATCATGTTCACCTATTCTATGCTCGAGTCATCTAGTTCAGAGGGTAGCTTACTAATATTAAAGATGTTCAGCTCAATAGTCATATTACCAAAAGACAAATTCATAATACCATTTCGACAGTTAATGATCGCATTGGAGGTAGCTAAAAATGGGCGACCTAAAATTACCGGTATCTGGTTCTCTAGGTCAGGGACATGTTGAGTATCTATGATAACAAAATCCACTGGATATATAAACTTGTCGACCTCTATAAGAACATCCTCGATCACACCACGAGGAATTTTTACGGACCTATCAGCTAACTGAAGCGTTATATGGGTAGGTTTCATCTCACCAAGTCCTAGATTAAGGTACACATGATATGGAAGTAAGTTCACACTGGATCCTAAGTCAAGCATCGTTTTCTCAATACGGTATTTACCTATTGTGCAAGAAATGGTAGGGGACCCAGGGTCTTTGTACTTAGGAGTAGTGGTATTCTGAATAATAGAACTTACGTGATAGCTAGAAAGGCTTTCTTATGGACACTAAGTTTTCGCTTTCGCGTACACATATCCTTAAGAAACTTGCCATAAGAGGGAATTTTCTTAATCGCATCTAACAATGGGAGGTTGATATTAACCTGCTTAAAAACCTCTAATATATCATTAAAGTTGGACTCCCTCTTAGTTGGAGCTAGAAGCTGGCGGAACAGGGCTCTGGGAACAAAGCCGGACTCATCAGGACCCTCATTGGTTTCCTTAGAGACTCTATCAGTCTCCTTGGTTTCTGGTTCGGAAGGGTGAACTACAGTATGTTCACTATCAGGCGTGGCAACCTTGTTGTCTATCACTCTACCATTCCTAAGGGTTTTAATAGCATTCACATGATGGGATGGTCTTTTACCTACTTGATGAACTACTATAGGATTGGGCTGAGTTTGACTAGGAAACTTACCTTTTTTTCCTAAAAGACTCATTTATCTGACTAACCTGGGTTTTCAACTCAGAAATAGCCTGAGAGTTAGCATAACCTATACTCTTACTTTCTTCTATCCCTTGCGCAACCATTTGGTTGATCTTTTCAGAGCTTTTAATAAACGAGGCGAGAGTCTCTTCTAAACTTGTGATCTTTTTATCCGAAGGGTTCTGAAACTGGGGTTGACCTGAAGAGTTCTTAGCATAACCAAAACCTGGGGGAGGCTGAGAATTATTAGATTGACCTTGATTCTGACCCTTAGACCAAGAAAAATTAGGATGGTTTCTCCAACCAGGATTGTAGGTCTCTGAGTATGGGTCAAACTTCTGATGGTTCTCAAACATAGCATTGTTACAGACAACATGAGATTGCTCTTTACTAACCTGACCTTCCCAAAATGAGTTATCGGGCTCTATTCCATAAATAGAGACTTGAGAGATTCTATTAGGTTCAACAAGGGACCTATTTTTAGATTGACCCGTTTCCAAAGCTTCTAACCTTCTAGACAAAGAAGCAAACTTAGCATCTGACGCAAAACTCATATCTACCATATTGGTGCTACTTCTATTAACCAAGAGTATTTTAGGGGGTTCAACACAAGAATCCCACTGTTGGGATTTTTCAGATACAACTCCTAAGAATGTAAAAGCATCATCGGAATTTTTATTAGTGAACTTACCAGTGCACATAGACTCGACCATGGCTTTGGTAGAATAGTCTAAACCATCATAAATAATCTCTACAAGTTTCATCTTATCAAATCCATGGTGTGGACACTGGGATAGAAGATCATTGAATCTCTCTAAAAACCTATAAGGAGACTCTCCCTCTTGTTGCACACTAGCACTAATTTTCTACCTAACATCTGCAGTTTCATGCTTAGGGTAAAATTTCATATAGAAAGATGCAATCAGTTCCTGCCATATTTCAATGGATTCAGATGGTAGGTTGTTCAACCAGGTCTTGGCTTTATATCTCAAGGAAAAGGGAAACATCTTAAGTTTCAAGAATTCATCAGTAAGGTATTTTATTCTAACTGTCCCATAAATTTCCTCAAAGTCCCTAATATGAAAATAAGGGTTCTCATCATCTTTTCCTAAGAATATAGGGATCATCTAAAGAATACTAGGTTTTATCTCGAAACTAGCCGTATTGGCTGGAAATTTAATGCACGAAGCTCGGTTGGTCCTAGTTGGGAACATGTAATCTTTCAAAGTAGTCATTTCTGGTACAGCTGAAGTACTAGGGGTACTTTCCTCACAAAGATACAGATTCTCAAAACTGAAGTTTCCAAAGACAGGGCTCTCAAAAAAAGATTCTTCGAGCTCCTTGTCTTCACAAGAAGAACTACTAGGTTTTTCAATAATCAATCTACCTAGATTGTCTCTTTTCCAAGCCCGTTCTCTAATGACCTCGGGCATACACTAGAAAAAAAAAATAAAAGAAGAAAAAAAATCCTAAAGGAAGGGAGGTTCTAAGCAAACACAAAGCAGGCTTACTCCACCAAAGCAAACCTAGAGATTTCTAGCAAACAAAAAGCATGATGGCTCGACTTAGATTGTTTCTAGATCATCTTCTAATCCTTCGAAAGGGAACTCGTTACAATTTAAGCAAACCCCTCTGAAATCAATCCGAGTCAAAGTAAGTTGAATAGAGGCGAGGGAAGCTCAGTGGAGCTTTGATACCCAAGGCCTCACCAGCATTACAAGGCGTGCGCAGTCACGCATTCAACTCACAGAAACCATCATGAAATTCGAAGTATGCTTAAAAGAGTAACCAATATTTTTCGAATGACTTTCCTATTAAGCTCGTTACCCTATCGGTCTCGTTCTAGTCAGTATTTTAAGCTTAGGTTCGTGTTAGGGATCGTTTTCCTAATGCGGGCAAGAAGAGAACGGTGATGAAATCCGAACCCTTATCTTGTATGGCAAGTCTTTGCCCTTTACTAGGAAATTAAAGCAGCCGTATTCAGTTCCTCGACATATATGCAAACGAAGGAATACAGTAACTCGCTGACAGGGGATTCACGAGTGTTTCGACAAACTTACCTCCCGTTCTAGACGGGGGATGAACCGTTGTAGTCGACTCGGGCCACCGACTCCGATGTCAGTGTACGAACCCGAGGGGCCGAGACGATATCGTAATCGTCGTCCTTCTCTGCACACAGTTTATATTTAAACTACCCTTCCGTAGGGTTTAAAAATAATGTCTCAAAGTTTAAAGTCCAAAGTCCAAAAATAAAGTGCAAAAATAAAAAGGAAATTACAAAAATAGAAAGTATCCTAATACAATTCTATTTTTAGGGTGTTGGTGCCCAGCTTGTTGCCAGGCTACCCACCAACTTTTTGTAATCTGACCTTCAAAGGCTTTTTATATATATTTAGAGAGTAGTTTCAGTTTTCATACAATTCTAAAAAAAAAATCTAAAGAAAATCTAAAAAATAAAACTAAAATCTAAAAATCTAAAAAAAATAAAAATCTTTGTCTTTCTTTTCGTTTTCTTTTAGTTTTTAGCTTTGGCTCAATTTATTTTTAGTCCAAATTCCAAACCTGTAGCACAAAGATAAATACTAAAGAAACGTAAAATAGAACAAAGTAAAATAAATAAAACCTAAAAAATGTAAAAACTCTAACTTAAAAACAAGTCCGCGTCGGCGGCGCCAAAAATTGTTGTGTTCTCAATAATGTTGTAGTAAATAGGTTCGTTGAGACTTGTGAAAGCAATAGATTTCAGACTTATAAAACTTAAAAATAAAGAAAATTTGATGCAAAATTGATTTCAAGATATTAGAAATAACCAAGACACTGATTCCACTATTACACATGAATGAATGATGGTAAATAACCCAAAACTCTAATTATCTTTTAAGTCCCTTGTTCTTAATTCACAAATAATCAGGCATATTCTCAAATATTAATTGTATTCCCTAAGCATAGATTATCTATTGACAAAGTATAACCTATCAAATTGAATCACAACTAATTAAGAAAATTACGCAAACAATTTAAACTCTGCAAAAGCAGTGATTGAGTGAATTATAAATTATTCCATGCGTGAATAGCTTCCTCATTGCCTTGGTTGTGGGAGAATTAGCTCATCATCATGTTGGAAACACGCTCAAAAATCATTTTTATTGCTTAAAGTGTTTACAAAAGATGAAAATGGGAGAAATATAATGAAAACCGGGTTTGTTACAGTTATATTTGTTACAAACCTAGCTGTTACAGAGAACGATAAAAGATATGCGTCACTGTCACTGTAAAAGTACGACCCTCACCTCTGTGTCGTTATCACTATTGATAAACAATTGTCTTTTTGGGTCTAATGTTCTTCGTATGTTCTTCAAGCAGCAGCAGAAAACTTATCTCTGCAACTCGATCAATCCTCACTCTATTATGCTCTAAACTCTCCCAAACTCTCCGTAGCCCCTCTGCTCGACCCCAACAAACTATTTATACACCTTTGGACCAAGAATAACTCCTCATCAATCCAAAAAATCTTCCCATTACTAGGAAGTCAATGAAAATATTCTCGGGATATAATATTTCCATTTTCTTCTCCTGCACGCGTTTTACAGCTGGTAAATCTTCTTATTTATCTCTGTCACCTTCCAAATGGTTGTTAGAGTCATCTTAGCATGCGCAAACTCGATCCAACTCATGCAAATCCCGTGAATATCTCCATCCATGACGTGCTCCCTGTCTTCTTCAACACGAGTTAACTAGACAAATTCAATCGATCCATAGACCCATACCAAGCCTGTTAGGCTAATTTAAGTCTTCCCGTGCAATTACAACTATTGAATCTCCCTAAAGCACGTCCAAATCTCAAACCCTAATCTGTCAGGAAAAGAAACTCCTTTTCCCTCCAAAACCAAAATTTGAATAAAGAAGATGACGTCCCTCTAACAGAGATGGGGGTGCGAATAGCAACTGGCGCCCTTGGGAGTGCCCTTATCCAACATGAGGGTGCCTTTAGTAATTTTCTTGGGGGGGGGGGGGGGTCCAAAAAACACTTTTCGAGCAACTTTTTCACACAAGTGTATTTCTCCAAAAACACATACACAATTATAAAAACACCATAATAAGTTCAAAATCAAGCACTAACAATAGAGACCCTGAGGACAATTCCGACACAGAAATGTGTCTATCAAAGCGTCTCCGTGAAAATTTCATTAGGATCCCGTTTTCATACCTTTGCCAATTTTATTGACAAAAAGGGGGAGAATTAATATGTAGTTCACACTAAAAATACATATGGTTTTCGGATCATTATGTAAGGAGGAGTGGTTTTCGCTTTGAGACGAAAGTATTTACTAAGGGGGAGTGATACATATCACCATAGTATTGTTGTCGAAGTTGTTATATAAGAACTTTAATGTTGTGAAATAATACTATGACACTGTATAACAATGATCGAGAGCTTTTGTTTTCTCATTTTTATGGCTACGGAACTTCAACAACTATGATGCTGAACTGAACATCTATGAAATCAAGGGCGTACTTGAAAAGGACGAAGTTTTCGAGTAATGTTGAAGCACCAAGAAGATCAAGCATGTGGACGAGAAGATACAAAGTTTTATCTATTTTGTAATCCATATGTATTGAAGTTTTGTCACTAAAATTGACAAAGTGGGATATTGTAAGAGCATTGCTCGGTAGAACTCGCATGCGTTTTTATCTCAAGCATGTTTGTCAATATTAGTGATCAAAACTATACGTATTGATTTTTAGTTTACTTATGACTAAGTCTCGGTCTAGGATAGTTAAGTATAGTTGAGCTCCAGACTCAATGGCGATTATCTTACGAAGACGAAGAACTACTCAAGGAACCAGTGGAACTTCATCCGACCAAAAAGGTATGTGGAGACTTGAACTTATATAGCATTCAAAAGTCTATCTATCTCTTACTCTTGAGATAACAGTAGTATAAGTATGCTAGTTTTCATAAATACACATTTGTTATTTCGAGCCAAGTTTACTCGCCTATCTTTTTCTTGAAATATATGTTGGTAAGCTTTCGCTTTAACCACCTTTCATCTTTAACCGTGACGAAAGTCATGATGACGTTTCAATCTTGAAAATAACTTTGATGACGATAGTCGATTCTTATGTCTAACGACTATTATAACATTATAGAAAAATGATTCAATGATTGAAATGTAGAGTTGAGATTATGTAACCACCTATGGATATAAGCATATATAGTGTGTTTGCACATTAGTGTATGGATCCATGTACCGGAAACCAAGTGCATGCATAGATGTGCATGTTGTATTGGTGAATAAAAAAGGTTAGGTACGCGTACTTGTACGCGTACTGGCGGAAGTTCTTGAACCAAGAATTTATGATGAGTTTGTAGTTTGAAAACTAGTAAACCATTCACCTTAGGTACGCATACCCGTACGTGTACCCACGGAAGTTTTCAAACCGAAAATTTCTGCTGAGTTTGTAAACTCAAATCCGGTAGCTAAGGTACGCATACCCGTATGCGTACCCAAGCTGGTTATATTTCTCAAATCGGTTAGCACATGAACTTAAAAAATAAATCAATAAGGAATGCAATCTTTGCAAACCGTGGCTATATTGTTCATGAATTGATTCGAGTGAATCAAACCAATTTTGTTTCAATTGTGTCTATGTATAAAGATCTAAGAAATTGAACAACTCTTCAACTAGTTCGTTTGAGTCATTTGAACTAGTTGTGAAGAAGATGAATATGGTTGATATGAAAGTGCTCATATGGCTAACCATTGGTTAACTATTTGTGAACCAATCAAATATACACGTTTAGGTATGGTTACTCAAACCTAAGTGAAATACATTTCATGTGTATGTAGCAAGCTAAGTTTCGATCTAACAGTTGAAAGATATTAGCTTGGATAAATCAGGTTTTTCATCTAACTGTGAATATTGAATGCTTTGTTACCAAGGTAACTTAGATTGCAAACCCTGATTTGAAAACTATATAAAGGAGAACTCTAGCAACTGGAAAAACTAATCCCCACACCTCCTGTGTGATACTAGTCGGTTTGCTAGAGTCAATTCTCCTTTAACCATAGGTTTCTTCTCGAGACCCTGTCGATTAATGACTTCATTGGGATTGTGAAGCCAGACGAAACTACTTCTCTTTTAGTTGAGCGATCTGATCTAACCATTTTCTATCGTACGAGTTCAATTGAATAATTGGCTTGAGATTATATCTCCGATAGGGCAAGATAAAAAGAAATCACAAACTTCTTCGTCTTATCATTTGTGATTCCGGAATATCTAGTTTCGCTACCATACGGTTTAGATTATTGTGAGGTGATCAATAATACTAGGCTGTTCTTCGAGGAATATAAGTATGGGTTATTGATTAATTCTTGTTCACCTAGATTTTATCAAAAGACGGAACAAAACTCGTAGGTTTATCTGTGGGAGATAGATTTATCTATTATCATAGACTTTTCTGTGTGATACATATTTGTTTATTAAAGTCTTCTACTTTGGGTCGTAACAACTCTTGGTTGTGGGTAAGATCAGATAAGGGAATCAAGTGCATAGTATCCTGCTGGGGTCAGAGACGTAAGGAGCAAAACTGTACCTTGAATTAGTGTGATATTGATCAGGATTCAACTACAGTCCATACCGAAGTTAGTTTGAAGTAGGCTAGTGTCTGTAGCGGCTTAATACATTATGGTGTTCAATCTGGACTAGGTCCCGGGTTTTTTCTGCATTTGTGCTTTCCTCGTTAACAAAATTTATGGTGTATGTGTTATTTATATTCCGCATTATATTTTGTTATATAATTGAAATATCACAGGTTGTGCGTTGTATCGATCAATTGTGAAATCCAACCTTTGGTTGTTGATTGGAAATTGATTGATCCTTGGATATTGGTCTTTGGTACCATCCAAGTTTATATCTCTTGTATTTGATAAAGACTCGCATATTTCTATTTGCTTGAGTATAGATCAAATCGAGAGATAGAGATATTAGATCATTGATATACTTTTTATTAAGATTGAATCTGACTGTCTAGTTGATTCTCTTAAAATTATATTAGAGTTAGTTCGTACAGATTGCTAATCGAAATATTGGGTGAGGTTGTTAGACCCCCCGCTTTTTCAGATAGTCCCTTATGGAATACAGAGGAATACGTGTGGAACTTAATAAGCTTGGGAATCTCCATACATAGCACCGAGGCATTTTAATTAAAAACCCCACACTTCTTATCCCAAGGTGGTCAAGTGGGGTTCAGGGTTACGTGGTCGGGCCCTGAGTAATGTCTGATGGTACTTGAAGATCCTAACAATTGGTATCTGAGCCCATGGTTGGGGATACTGTTCGAACCTAGAGTTGGTTATGGATGTCACTCGGTTTATGGCGCAAGTGGAGTCAGACTCAAGGTGGATCAGGAAAGTCCCAAAGTTGAACTGGCTCTCAAGGTGGACTTACGCATTGACTCAGGTAGATCATGGTTCTAGATCGGCAAGGCAATGCTCAAGGTTGAATTGGCGCTTAAGGTGGAGTTAATGTCTCACACATTAACTCTCAAGTGGAGCAGGGTTCTAGGTGGGCAAGGAAATGCTCAAGGTGGAGTTAGTGCTTGCCTTCTCATTAACTCAAGGTAGAGAAGGATTTCAGGATGTATAATGACAATAATCATGATCGATGGGTAGCATATACATATGGTAATCATATGATGAAACCTGATTGGACTGGTTAAGTGGTTTAATCTCGCCAAGGTAGAGATTGTTGGAGTATGTGGCGCGATAAACCACATATGAATAGCTAGGGATAGTCACATATGGAAGAAAGAGGAATACATGTGGAGCTTAATAAGCTTGGGAATCTCCTAACATAGCACCGATGCCTTTTAGATTAAAACCGTACACCTCTTATCCCAAGGTGGTCAAGTAGGGACAACATCGGTGCTATGTGGTCAGGCCCATAGTAGGTTCCCATGAAGATCCTAACATCATTCACTGAAATAAGGAAGATGCAGAAAGATAATGCCATTTACGGGAAAGGAGACGCATAGTATGGGAGAATGTCAAGGCGGAAATGCTAGAAAGGATTCGTGGAGTGAAGAATAAAAATATCTATCGGGTTTTTATTTACTTTTGTAATGATAAGAAGGGTAAACTTGATATTAATAAATATCATATTTAATATTCATATATAGGAAAATGCATAACTAAATGAAAATTATGCCCGTGCCGTTACGGCATGGGTTAAGCCCTAGTTTCTCTTACATAATCAATATGTTTAGACCAAAGGTCTGTGAAATTGATTCTGTAGAAGAGTTCTTGGATGATCTCAAAAATCAATATCCAAGATCAATCTAGTCGTTTTCGAATTATATGGATCAGAATTCTAACAAGTATGAAACTTGCAATCTATTGATGAGAGAAGACTCAGTGTTTCTTAGACCTAAAATCCCATCTCGGAGTCTGCACAATTGCTAGGTCTAGCACTGAAGCAGAAAACAAGTCTCTCGCTCATTCAACTGCAGAACTCATGTGGGTATGTTAGCTTTTAAAAGATCAGCATATTTTTTTTTGCATTACCTCCTCAACTTGCCTTGATAATATTAATGCTATTAGTCTCTCATCTAACCCCGTCTATCATAGTCGAATGGAGGACATACCTTTGAATTTCACTATGTAAGGGAAACAGTTCAGAATAAGACCTTGAGAGTCTATTTTGTATCCTATATTGAACAAGGTGCAGATGTATTCACCAAGAGTTTTGCGAGTCCAATATTTTCTTTTCTGAAAGACATATTGTAGGTTTTCTTTTCTTCACGCTTTAGCTTAAGGAGGCTAAGTGATTGTTTGCAATTGTTATCTTTTCATAAACAACCAGTTTGGAGCGAGATAATATGCATATACAACAGATCCTAAGGGGGGCTTACTCAGCAGCAATCATGTGTTGATCAACGAATTCTTTCAATCACGCTCACGCAGTTTAAAAGCCTCGCACTTTTAGGGGCGACTCCAACGCAATTAGGGGTGACTTTTTTATTCCCAACCCAGAGCCAACGTTAAGGGATGTCCAAAAATGCGGAGATTACGTTAATGCTCTAATATAATCGGAAGATATTTTGTGTCCGATTGTTAATACTTAATCGGAAGGTTAGTAACGTCATTTGACTACCGATTAATATAGATTTTGTGCCAAACGCGAATCTTACTCCTATAACAATCGGTAGTAAGAATAACCTCACTATACTACCGATTATAGTATCTCCTAAAGAAGAGATTTGGGGAAACTTTAT
Organism: Papaver bracteatum; assembly: GCA_023529315.1. Taxonomy (NCBI): domain Eukaryota; kingdom Viridiplantae; phylum Streptophyta; class Magnoliopsida; order Ranunculales; family Papaveraceae; genus Papaver; species Papaver bracteatum. The sequence goes on along the minus strand of JAJJWX010002605.1, from coordinate 3,653,445 downwards.
AATCAGTAGTCATATTAAATACCAATTATTATAGTTCTCAAATTCGTAAAATTTGAGAATTCTCCCAAAACAAAATTTGGGGCAACTGTATAATCGGTAGCTAAATACCTTATTTGGCTACCGATTATACAGTTGCCCCAACAAAAAATAGCCGTTGGAACTCTAAACCCTATATAAGGATTGTATCCTTGTACCCTTTATGGAACAAAAATACCTTTTAACTCGCTCCAACTTCATCTTCAACATAATGGCCCAACCATTCATTAATCCAACGGAGTTCACGATTGAAGAAGATTTATCTTTATGTAGGCGCTATGTTCAATTCTATTCGAGACGGGGAGCAGAACGGAGGCAAGGAGGCATAATGAGTGTGAGTTATTTGGGGAGAATTCACGAAAAATTCTGCGCTGACACCGGTAACCCAAACAACCGTCACTCTGTTGATCTTTTCTGCCGAATTGGTTCAATAAACGAACGCGTCAGAGAATTTGTCCATTTAACTTATCTTATGAATGCCTCCGATTATTTTAATTGGACGGAAATTAAAGATGTTAAACTTTCGATTATGGGGCAACACGAACCAAATGGTTAGGGCTGGCTCTGCACCCTAAAACCTGTGGAATTTTGGCAAAGGTTCGATGTGGGGCAACCTATAATTGGTAGCCAAATTTTCTACCGATTATATTTAATTTCAAAATTTTGGAATTACGGGGTTTTAGAAAAAACTCAATTTTGGGGCAACCTATAATCTGAAGAAAATGTAATATGTTAAACTTCCGATTATTGCTACGTCGGAAACACGAACCAAATGGTTAGGGCTTGCTCTGCACCCTGAAACCTGTGGAATTTTGGCAAAGGTTCGATGTGGGGCAACCTATAATCGATAGCCAAATTTTCTACCGATTATATTTAATTTCAAAATTTGGGAATTAAAGGGTTTTAGAAAAAACTCAATTTTGGGGCAACCTATAATTGGAAGAAAATGTAATATGTTAAACTTCCGATTATTGCTACGTCGGAAACACGAACCAAATGGTTAGGGCTTGCTCTGCACCCTAAAACCTGTGGAATTTTGGTAAAGGTTCGATGTGGGGCAACCTTATAATCGGTAAGTTGTTTAAGGTGGATAACCTACCGATTATAGCAAATTTCAAAATTCAATACATGAAGGATTTTCGAAAAAACTCATTTTGGGGCTACTTATGATCAGATGGTTTTGTAATATATTAAACTTCCGATTACCGCTGCACCCAAAACACGCACCAACTGGTTATGGCTGGTTGTGTACACTCAAAACCTATGAAATATGGCAAAGGTTGGATCTGGGGCTCGATATAATCGGTAGGTTTTGTAGTTGTATAACTTACCGATTATAGAAGAATTCAAAATTCTCTACGTGAAGGATTTTAGAAATAAAATCATTTTGGGGCAACTTATAATCGGTAGGGTTGTAACATATTAGCCGTCTGATTACCGTTGCATCCACAACTCAAGCTAAGTGGTTATGGTTGGCTCTACACCCCTCAGAACCTCCGGAATTTGGCCAAGGTTGAATATGGGGCTCCTTATAATCGGTAGCCTTAAAAGTTGGATAAGCTACCGAATAAACAAAGGATTATTTGCCGAAGTATCTACATAATATTTGGTAGGTATAGTTTCAATTTAACCTACCGATTAACATCTAACCTACCGATTATGGTGTAGGTTCCCGATTATTTAAGGGCATATTGGCCATTTCAAAAAATCACATATAAGGGTAGCTTAGATTTACGTTTGGGTGATCTTTTTTGTCTTTAGTGTCGCCCCTAATTGCGTTGGGCTCGCCCCTAAAAGTGACACGTTTAAAAGTAACCAAAGATATGTGTTTATAATGATGGAAGTCTCAATATAATAATATCTAGTATGACAAAATTTGTTCTATTTCACTAATTTAATGCCGCTGCAACAAAAATTCGTTGTTTTCACTTCTTACGGCAATATAACAACCCAGCGACCACAGCAATGCCCACAATGGCTACTGGGATTGCCCAATACTGCACTTCCTTGAACTTGTCGGTGATGCTCGGTTTTGGCTTGTCACTGGCCGATTTTGGTTCAGGGATACCAGTAGGAGGTTCAGAAGTTGGGTCCACCTCCCCAATGCAAAATCCTTTCATGAGATCTATTGCACTTTTACTGTGTCCGGCATCATCGAATTCATCAGTGGCATCTCTACCTTCAAATTGACAACAGAAGACTATGTTTCAAATCAGATTTGCATACACGTCTGCGCCTAAAAATTTGAAACTGTAATTTGAAAGGAATATGTTGCCAGACAGATAAACGGAAATGAAAGACAACATACCAGCTGCTTTGAGGAGTACATCATCTCCACCTGGGTGTTCATCCAAATAGTCTGATACATCATATACCTGACGAGCACACAAGTGAAATGGATTTCAATGTTGGTTATGCTTTCCAAGACTACTTGATGGAAAATAACAAGATGGTCATTTGTCTGACTAAACAGGAATCTTTAGTGGCTCATAAAGTAATGCAAACACCACAGAACCAATAGGATCAAATCAAAACACTACAACACCTAAGTACCCCTACAAATTTACTGATGCCTGATGCCTGTTAATAGTAACTTAGTTATAAGACAAATCAGAGTAAAAATTCTTCATTAAGATTCAGCAAAATTATTTGGCGTATTAGACAAATAAGTCGTCAGACAGGATCAACTAATATAAGTCATCATTTCACCATGAATCCATGGTCCAGAGATTCTATAAGCTTGCACAGTTGCATTGCATCTGCTAACACAGCATCACTGTACATAATTCACGATCATCAATTTTCACTAATATTTCGTCTAATTTTATGGATTTCACTGGGGTCCTCAGCAACATAAAAAAATGAATTTAACTAGTTCTGCAAAACCTTCTGAAAGGTTTCTTTAAAAGTTAAAGATATCTTATAACATAATCCAGACATTTCTTACATATCTTATATAGTACAGTAAGTACTCTTCGAGCACCCACAGATCGTCTTTTGGAAAGGCTTGGCCGCTTTACATGGTAGCAAATTGTAATCTAGGGTATATGCCTTTCTTGAAAGCCAATGCTTCGATCAAAGATGTAAATACTATACTAGTTTTTAAGCATCAACTCATGTTATGACTAGGAGAGTAACTCAGTCAAGCAGATACTAAAGGCTCCCAATGATTAGATGTGCAATCTTACTCCTAAATCTCCAACTTTGACTGGTTTATCTTTTAGAAGAGCTATTGGAATTGGAGTAAGTTCAAAAGTGGATCATAAGTTGCATTCTTAACAGTTCACGTAAGATAAAATGAGAAGTGCACCTCCCAACTATATAATTTCACATAAGTCTGGATTGGAGAACATGCAGCATATTGAACTTAAGCATATTAATACCATGAGGTGCTTCAGACTTCAGGAGGCTTTACAATACCCTAAGGTGCTTCAAGAGACTTTACAATATACAAAGTGGTCCAAAATAACATCACATAGGTAAATTTGAGACTAGCGACTATGACCAAGATTAGAACATGCTGACAGTATGTCCTATATGTGATATACACAAATTCCGAAAACAAACTGATCTTCCAAAAGACAAACAAAGGAACATATAAATGAGACTTGTAAATCTAAAGCAAATTGCTGAGAGTGGAAAGGGGAATAAAAGACAGGCTCCTGAAACTTAATTCAGACACAACATGTATCCCGGGCTAACTTTCTTACCTGCGCGAAAACCCAGTGTTGAGCCACTTAGTCAATTTGAATTGATAGAACCACATGTTAGTTGGGCCGACCGAGCGAAGCGAGGGAGGACCTTTATATGGCCACTTTTTTGTAAAATGTAAGTGATCAATTGACACAAAAAGATTGGAAATGGTTAAGGCCGAAAAATCAAAAATATCCCTCCCTTTTAGTCCAATTACTATAACTCCTTGTGTATCCTATCTTTTCAGGGGTATAATTGGAAAGCAAACTTGAATATAACATATCTAAAAATTCGTGCCTTGGAATTCTACAAATTTTATCTCGTTGGAAAGTTAATAAAAAAACCTATCCAACGATCACAAACAGCAATATCAAATTTTGAGTTTTTACGAAAAATTCAGAGGTACCTATCATTTAGGCACAATTTTAGAAAATTAAGTGTATATCCATTATGCAAACCACCATAAAGGATACATAATAGTTTATGTAGCAAAATTTTGGTTTATTCATCAACTAATTTTCCATTGCAACTAATAAAACGATTTACTCCTCCGTTTAAAAAAAATGATACTTTCATTTTAGGCATAATTCTCAAAAATTGAATGCATAGCCATTATGCAAACCACCACAAAGGATGCATAACACATCATGCAACCATATTTTGGTTTATGGATCGACTAATTTTCCGTTCAGGAAAAGGTGATACTTTCACATCCCGTTTCAGGAAAAGTGATACTTTCACATCCCGTTTCAGGTAAAGTGATACTTTCACTCCGTTTCGGGAAAAGTGATACTTTCGCTTTGTTTCGGGAAAAGTGATACTTTCGCTCGGTTTCGGAAAAAATGATACTTTCGCTCTGTTTCAGAAAAAGTGATACTTTTTCTGAAACGGGGAGAAAGTATCACTTTTTTCCGAAACGGGGCGAAAGTATCACTTTTTCTGAAACGGGGCGAAAGTATCACCTTTTCTTAAACGGACGAAAGTAGTTACAGACAAACCCCATTTTCAGATTCTTCTTCGGTCGGCCCTCCCACCGTGGAAACGGTCGTACTAGTATACTTTAAGTCTAACAGTGCTAAACCTTTTGGGCCACTTAGTCAATTTAAACTGATATAACCTTACTTTTGTATTCTTAAATCTCTTTAGCATATCCACAAAACCACAATCACTAGACTAAACCTTTTGGGCCACTTGGTCAATTTAAACTGATATAACCTTACTTTTGTATTCTTAAATCTCTTTAGCATATCCACAAAATCACAATCACTAGACTAATCTGAAACAACATGGTATTATATTGCACTAGGCAGAATTTCAGGTAGTCAGCTGCAAAAATTATTCTACTCACATACTAATAATGATTGAAGAAAAAACTCAAAACCCAAAGGACTTATAGCTTCGATTAGATAGTGTGCAACATGAAAATTAAATAGGTACTACATTGACATTCATCAAACAAATTCCAAGCGAACCCATTATTCAGTACTAACAATTGAATGGTAATGACTCAATATCTCTGTATCAAACTACTGTACAATATCACAAGATTCAAATGAATTGGGGATAATTTAAGAGCAAAAATCATACTAAAATAACCCAGAAACAGACGGATCAGAATGAATGATAGAATACAGTAATATATACAAATCCAGATGAAACTTGAATTGAACTTTCAAAATAGGTTAAACTAATGTTTATCTTCACATCAGAAGAAAACAAGGAGAAACCCATTTTAAAATTCTAAAAAGAAAAACGAAAACCCAATACTCAAAATCCTACATGAAATTAAGCCATTAAAGTAATTAGGAAAGGAGATATTAAGCATACCTTCCCATCTACGACAACCCAGCAGTCTTCCTTGGTGTTATGTTCAGCTGCTTCTTGCCAGCTGAAGAGTTTTGTAAGGGTTGGCATTTTTTTGGAAAGGAAAAGGTAAGGGATCCCTGCAAAAAAACAATATGCTCCCTCTGTTTTCGGAATCTCCTCTCCTTCTCACTGTTATTAGCCACTTGTCCAGGCAATGATTTCAAGGTTTTGAAGCTGTGAATGGAAATAAATACCTAAATCTATCAAAATTCTCCTGGGGTAGCTTGGAGAAGAGTTTTATTTGGAGTGACCGTGTAAAGCTCTACGCAGGAGTTATCTGGAATTGTCCAAACCACCCTTAGAGAAACATTAATAGTTAGGAACATAGATCAATTCGTATGGGAATGAACAAACCCATTCGTTTGTTGAGCCAGGTAGTTTGGCCACTATGGTAAAGCACTGAGCATTAGATCAATAGGCGTGCCGCGTGCGATGTAGGTAAAAACGCTAGCATCTGTAAATCGAACGCTGGCGTTGGAAGGAAAAACGCTTGCGTCATTATAACCAACGCGGCGTCACAAGATATATCGCTGGGGTTTTTGCTTCTAACGCCAACGGGTAGTTTTTAAAAATTTGAATTTCACTTTTTACCTCTATAAATTACCACCATCTTCAAACAATTCACTCACACCAAAAATCACTTGAATTTTCTCTTATAAAATGGCTGAAAAGGCGATCACACTTTTTTGCGATGCAAAACTTGAAGCTGCTGTTTCTAAGATATGTGAGAGTTTTAAAAAGATTGAAAATTATAAAAGGGGAGTGCAAGTATTAGAATCCAAGAAAATGTTCCGCTAAAAGGCAAAGAAGAGCTCCATTTTTGAAAGTTAACAACAAAAAATTCAAAAACAAAGGTGAAACTGTCAAAGAGCGCGTTGAATGGAAAATACGTCAAATGAAGATAAACAGGAGGCCAAAACTTGTACTTGATTTTTATTGAAGTTTTTATTATTGTCTAAAGTTTATATCTTGTAAAAAAATTGGCAGTAATATCAATGAATGAAAATGTTTATATTTTAAAATAGATTTCCACTTCAGATTAAGTAAAATTTATTACAATTTAAACTTGCAAATAACATCAAACTACATTTTAATAAACCATAACGAAAACATCAAACTACATCAAATCCGACGACATTCTCTCTGTAAAGTTCATAGCATTCAAAATGCTTAAACTCTCTTCCGCTTTCTTCAGTAAACTTGGTATGAGCGATGGTTTTCTGTAAAACATAGAAAAAACCAAGTTCGGATATTTATAATGCAGTTGATCAGTGAGGAAAAAGGGAAGATACTCACCAGTTCTTCGTTGGATAATCCAGAATATCTATGGTGAACCATCCACAAAACTTCTGTATAATGTTTGACTTCATTAGTTATGAATGCAATTCTTAGTTCTAGTCTCTTAGTGTTTCTTATGCTTTCGTTCCGCGATGCTACAAAAGGTCCCAATATTCTTTCCCAGAAGTGGTCATTGTTCATTGGTCTCATCAAACGATGTATCCAACATCAAACAAAAACTAACATCTTCTTCCATTGTAAAGACCGGGAGCGGCATTCGAGTGCAGTAACGATGTGCTTGAGATGGACCATCTTTTAGAATTCTGAAACACACTTCATAAGGAAAAGGCTTACCATGAGCTTCCTCCTAGTTATCAAGAGCCGTTTGGATCAATTCATCTTCAGTTACACCAATGAACTTTTCTCGATCAATTTCTATTACCATAGCAAGAAATGGCTAGACTGCAAGCCTAATAGAATGAAAACGAGCACGCAATCGACAAGCATCTCGGTTTCCTGGGTTTCCTGTTAGTGAGACGAACATTGAAAAAACGTTCTCCCAAAAAGAACCATCAAGAGAAATAAAAACACCAATGATTATCTTATGAAAGAAATATGCTTTGCATAGACTTATATCCTCTTGAGTAAACTTGGGACCACGATTTCTAACAGACATTTCTGCAAAGGGAGAGAAATTTAGCAAAAAATAAGAAGAATAAGATGTGATTTTGGAGATGTGAGGAATGAAATTTATAGGTCAAGAAAGAAAAGTGAGCCGTTGGAAATATGGCTCTTGGCGTTTAAAGTAAAAGCGTTGGCGTCTTCCCTTTAAGCACCCATTTGAATTGCATAGAAGTTGGCGCTTGTAGTAAAACCACGCAACTTTACTAAAACCGCCCGTTTGAATTACCAACGCCTATTTTCTATTATAAATACGCCTCTAGGTTTTATTATAAACCAAACCATCTGATTTATTTCTCAACATCCACCATGTTTTCTAAAGGCAAAGCGAAGCAAATATTATATGTCGAAGCAAAAGAGGTTTGTTCATTATGTTTCATGGATAACTACAGTCTTATGCAATGTCCTTGGATGTATTCAAAGTGTCCGAGGGAAGGTTGTTCATGCATCAGAATGGTGATTGAATCACAACCGGAAAAGCTCAGGTATTTGCAATGTCAAGATCCCAACTGTCCAGAGGAACCATATATGCTGGATGAAGATTGAAAAAGAAGAAGAAGAAAAGATTGCAACACTCTGCAAAAATTTCAAACTCAAAGCCAAATTGAAGAAGGAGCTATTACACTGCAATCATTGTAGATATGGAGATCACAAATACAAATATTGTCCACTGAGAATCAGTGCATGCTCAAATCCCGGTTACAAGACTTTTATGCATTTGCGGACGTCTTCTGAAGAAGACACATATGGAAGGAATTTCTGTGAATGTCCTAGGTATTTTTTGGTGGAGTGAGCTGATTGAAGTTGTTGGACAAATCGATTCACTAAAACCATCAATATCAAGTAATTTAAATTTTTCCTCGATTAAACATTGCACCATCAATTTCATTAATAAAACATATTGCATTGACCAACCACACCATACATTAGAATAAAAGAAATACATCAGATTAAAATAACTACTACATAGGCAGCGTCAGTTCTCGGTGGGTGGTGGAATTCCTAGGGCGATGTAGGGATCGTATTTGATGAGCACCCTAAGAATGTTGAAACAAGCATGGAATTCGAACTGACGACCGCGGTGAGATGCTGGCCACATCGCTGGAGTTCTGGGTTCCACTTCATGTTCGGCTTCACCGTTGAGCTTATTTTTGTGATTCTGAGCGATGAACTCCGATACATTACAACTAATTACACTAAAACGATGCGCCAATCCCTGACAATCACGCCTATTAATGTTCATCGTTTCAGCAACGAACATTTCTAAAACTTTCTTCCAGAATATCGATTGTGATACATTCCTACCGGCAGCAACATCAGCGGCAACATCTTGTGTTTGAAAAACGTAGGCTCTGCAAATAGATAAATCATATTCTTTAATGAATCTAAGGCCACTTCCTATGGGTGTGTCAAATATGAATATTTTCCATTTATGCACCCACTATGGAGGTGGAAAATAGAGGTGTTTACTACACCTCTAGCGTCTCCTATTAAACCGGTCGGCCTAGTTTACACCGCTGCGTAGAATCTGATCCAATGGTCATAAATCTTCCCCTATAAATACCACATTCCTCTACCATTTTAACTCACACCTTCTCTTCTCTACTCTTCACATTTGTTAATCTAAAACAAATTTCATCATCTACCTCTTTCATTCACTCGTATTGCATACTTTCTTTAATATTTCTCAATCTAATACTCAATCTAAACAACAAAAGATGAAGATTAGGGGTCCAAAATTTACCGTAGCCGAAGATGAAAGAATTTTCAGAAACTATATGTTCTTTACACAAGATAGTATCGATGGTTTCAGTCAACAATCTACCAAGTTGTGGGATAACATATTTGTTAACTTTCGTCAAGAAACTATGAAAATCAACGAGCGTGACGCCCAAGTTTCCTTGTATGTCGTTGCTATAATGCAAGCTGCTCGTGGTCAAGAGAGTGGTCTTGTCAATATTGATGTTGAATGAAAGAGCCGAACTGATTGGCACCATAAACATGGGACAAATTTTGCTTATGAAAGTTGTTATCATATTTTGAAAGTGTTTCCTAAATATAATCCAGAAGTGTTAGCAAACATGCAGAATATACCTGCAAGTTCACCATACACTTCTTCACCTTCAACGCCAGCTTCATAACCATATCAATCATCTCATCCCCCTTCAGATAATCCATTTTCTTCACGTAAACCACCAGAAACAACAATTCCAACTTGAATGTCAATACTGCAATCAAGAGAAAATTATTAGGAAGAAATCATGCAAGAGCAGTGAGAAAAAATGCACAAGAAGGAGAAGCAAGTGAAGGAGGTAGTAGTACTATGGAAACTTTGATAGAGCATCAGAAAACCGTCGAAAAACAAAGAGTTGTAGACCGCTGATAAGCACGTCAGTGCTACATTTTGTACCCATATTTATATTAGCTATGACTCATATTTTCGCTAATAATACCATTTTGAGCTTTTTGTAGAAAATTCAAGCGAGTTCGATTGTCCGACGAATAAACGGGCTAAATTAAGAGCCGAAATGGTGTTTGCGCATAAAAGCACTTCACAGCACCAAAGACGCCGAGAATTGATAGTGGGCAGTCATGTCAACTATTGTGATGTGAACCATTTCATGGCTACATGATAAGACAAGTTGAATTGTCTTTTTTATTTTACCCCAGCACGTTGTGGAGTCCAAAAGGGGGATAAGTTTGATGCGGCAGGCACCCCACTACTTCTCACTTCTCTTATTGTCACTCAAGAGTACTCTCTTCTTATTCAATCAGCTGAACCATTTTGGTGCGAGATTAAGATTCTACAGATTGAGAATGCTCGAGAGAACGAGGACTACAATGTACTGATTCTTGGCATCGTCTTTATCTATCTGCGGACGAAGACGACGTTCAAGTTCTTCCTCTCAGTCCAGAGACATCAGGTTTATATTGAGAGGTTTCTAACAGAGAATGGTCAACTTGTATGGCTGTTTTTGGTGGTGACTCAATTGACTGCATGCAGTGATGGTTAGATGGTGTCCGGGGTGAGATGAGTGTTTAGAGTTGATGAAAGCTTCATAATGATGGGTTCGAGGGAATTTTGGTTGCTTTTTAAAGTGGGTTAGCTGGCTCGATTATGTTGAATTGGTTGCAACTGGTCTTATGGTCAGTTTTCGAATCAGGAAAGAAGTGGTGATGCTGCTGACGTTTTGGGGTTCAAGCTTGGGAGAATTGGTCATCTCGGTGGCTCCATTACGGGTTAAATTTGGTTGAATCATTGGTGTTAACTGGAAGTCCATTGAAGGTGCTTGGTGCTGTACTCGTGGAAATGGACAGACAATGGTGGCTGTGTTACAAGTCGAGAAGGTTCAGAATGGAAAGTGGTGTTACCGCGACAAGGCAAGGAGCTGTTGGCTAGCTTTATACGGGACTGTTGCTATCCATCCCGTTAGGACGTGATGCTCAGCTGGGATACAGAACAAGAAGGAAGTGAAGTTTTGTTGGATTTGGTCAGCTAACAAGTTGAGTGCATGCCCGTGGTGATAACAAGAAATGAACAGACAAAAATGGGCAGTGACCATAGTTTTGGAAGGAGCTGGTGGTCAGACGGTGTTGGACCTGGATAAGGAGTTTGGAAAGTGGCATTGTCAAGTGGACTGGGCCCTAAGCAATAGATGCTAGCTCTTTTGGATTCTTCTCGGCACATATATGTGTACTGTGAGACTTAAATAGGGGATCGGCCAGAGAGCCGCGGCTACAGAGTGGAGCAAAGAACAAAGGGAGGCACCACAACAAAGAAGAAAAGAGGATTACGGTTTGAAGTTTCGTTGTGTCGATTCTGATTTGATTTTTTTGTGATTCTCTTAATATGTTTATGGCTTTTAAGAAAGCCATGTGTTTCTAGATTTGCGTAACTAGGGTTTATGTTGAAACCACTTTTGAGCATAAGAACAATATGATGATTTGAAATATTTATGTTTTGGAGGCTATTATGATTTGAATATGATTAGTTCTTGATATTATTGATCGATTTACCGAAATATGAGTTGTTGCTTCACCGGTTTTGTAATAACCTTTGCGCGCATTTTTTAGGATCGAAAATATATTTGTCTACTTATTTGATATTCCATGCTTGGGTTGAATCCTTTGATGGGATATGCTTAGAATAGCTGGGTATTATTTGTGAATTCATATTTAGTTTCGTAAAATTTCTCACTAATGCAATTTGATGGAATGTGCTTGGGTTTAGTCTTTTGATGTGCCATTCTTAGGGTGTCCCAGTGATATTTGCGACTCTAATACATATAATAGGTGATGTCAATAGAACGGACAATAAATAATTCATGGATTATGTTTCATTTTAGTAATTGAATAGAATAGTGGTGGATACTACAAACCCTTGTTACCGTTTTTTCCCATCGAATTTACTTTGTTATTTTATTTTAATCTTATTCATTTTCAATTATAAAAATCCAAAAATATTCTTTCTTGCTATTTTATTTAGTGATTTTGATTACAGTGTTTCCACCGCTCCCTATGGGTTCGACCCGTACTTGCCTCTGTCTACTAGTTAGACACCGTGCGATTGCGGTTATATATATAGGCAATCCCGAAAGCCTATCACCGCAAGTTCTTGACTAAGGAGATGAAAAACATCGACTAACTCAAGAAAAATTTGTTTCAGACTATGACAAGAATAAGATTCTAAATGCAAACACTGAAAAAATGAATCCCAGACAATTGATGGTATGAGAGATGGAGATGGATAGGTTAACAGGGGAATTGGAAGAAAAAGGAAACAAGAGAAACATGGAAAAATAATTTGGGGTTCAAGTTGAAGATGAGGATGATGAAGACGACGATGAAGCAGTGCCACTTAATTAATTAATATATTAGCAAGTAATGCCACTTAATTAATTAATGTATCGGCTTTAATTTTAATGAATTGTTCCACTTTTTTCATTACATTAAAACTTAAACTTATTTTTTTTGTCATTACATTAAAACTTTAACTTGACAACATCCATGAAAACATTATTAAGCCTAACATCCCATACGAGTTATTAAAAACTCCTTAAGAATTTGGTAATCCGCTTCGTATTCGAAATCTTTTCGTTTCCATCTTCACCACTCGCATCGAGTTCGTATTCCCAATTCAGCATTGGTCTCACCTCTAAGACGGTATCGAGTGACAATCATTTTCATAGCTATAAAATACACAAGCTCTTTTTTGATATTCATGAATCGGCAAAACAAATCAACACGATCCCAGTTATGAGGATTACCTGTCTCTGTGCAGAAGGTATCATGAATTTTACCCAAATAACTCATACTAGGTAAACCGCTCATCTGTCGTTCTTCACCTCTCTTCGGGTAGTATATTACATAGTTTCTACAAAGGGATAAATCTTCATCTTTAGTGAATCTAGGATCATCCATAATTTAACCAGAAATTAGAGAAAGTTTTTTGTAGAGAAGTGATGTGTGAGTTTGAAACGGATGAAGTGAAGGATTTATAAGGAATGCTAGCGGTTGAGTTTAGACCGCTAGCGATTCAGTCTTGACCGTTACTTTTAATGACCATTAAAAAATTTGAACTTAGAACAGCTACAAAACAAAATTATGGAACAACAAATGAAACTTAAACAATTAAATAAAAAAAAAAAAAAAACAAATGAAACAATAATAAAAAAAAACAAAAACTAATGAAACAACACTACTCAATTCGTCCCCCATCTATTCATCCCATAGATTTTCTCTGAGATCTTCCCTTAACCTGTTATACAGAGTTCTGTTCTCAATATGACTGGTCTTTTGCGCATAGTTCCTTGCAGATAATCCTCTTGCTGGTATAATCTCATGCCTTAAGTCTTCATCTTGATGGTTAGTCCAATTCTTATTACGACGAGTCTCCTGGATAACCATGTTATGCATAATGATGCAAGTCAACATAGTGTTATGCATTTCACGAGCACTTAGACCACAATAAGGCCCACAAATGAAATAAAAATAAAAAACAAATGAAACAATAATAAAAAAAAAACAAATCTAATGAAACAACACTACTCAATTCGTCCCCTATCTCTTCAGCCCATAGATTCTCTCTGAGATCTTCCCTTAACCTGTTATACAGAGTTTTATTCTCAATATGACTGGTCATTTGCGCATAGTTCCTTACAGGTAATCCTCTTGCTGGTATAATCTCATGCCTTAAGTCTTCATCTTGATGGTTAGTCCAATTCTTATTACGACGAGTCTCCTGGATAACCATGTTATGCATAATGATGCAAGTCAGCATAGTCTTATGCATTTCACGAGCACATAGACCACAATAAGGCCCACAAATGATTGCGAACTTCCGCTTCAGAATTCCAAAAGCTTGTTCCACGTCCTTTCTCAGATTTATTTGTTTACTATTGAAATACGAGTATGAACGACCCATTTCACCGGCAGGTGGCTGACGGTAACATTGAACTAAAGTTCACCATTTTGGATAAATTCCATCTGCAAGATAATAACCATGAGTGTAGTGATTCCTATTGATAGCGAAATTTACATGAGGAGAAATTCCATACTTTAGATCTTAAAACAAAGGCAATTTGTGTAAAACATTTATATCGTTTTGAGATCCCAGGAGACCAAAAAAGTGTGCCATATCCAAAAATCATAAGAAGCAACAGCCTCAAGGATCACCATTGGTTTTGCGTAATGTCCTTTATACTGACCGGCCCAATAGGTAGGGAATCCGGTCCATACCCAATGCATGCAGTCAAGACTACCTAGCATTCCGGGAAATCCCCTTTCCTGATTTTGCTTTAATATTTCTCTAACATCTGCATCAGTTGGTTTTCGTAAATAGGTAGGACCAAAATGATTAATCATTGTTTCGCAAAACAACGTAAGATACTTATATGCAGTTGTTTTGCCAATGCAAAGGTACTCATCATTAGAATCTGGAGGTCTGCCATATCCTAAAATCCTCAAAGCCTAAGTAACCTTTTGTTCAGAGCTATGACCCATAATATTCAGTGCATCATACAGATAATTAAATTGAGGTTCCACCTGACAAAGCTCACCAATAATCTTTAGCACCAAATGTCTGGGCATGCGGAATCGGCCTTGGAAATTTTTATCAGAGAACACACAGTCAGGAAGAAAATAATCGTGCATCAGCTTCTCGTGACATTCATCCCGACCACGGTACGTATATCTTCTTGTGAATACTTCTCTTGGATCTGGATCTCTAGGTATTTGCCCCGACAATCTAGCTGCATCAAGGTGTTGGTTAGTTCTTTATCTTTATCTGACTCGTCATTAATTTGTTTCAAGGCGTGAACGAATTTTCGTAGTTGTTTTTTCAAATCGATCCATATGAATACACACTTATTCGTCAGGAGAATCCATATCCATTGAGTTGGAAAAAAAAATTAAATAGATGATTAACGTACAAAAGAGTGAGTAGAGATAGAGTTAATGAGAAAATGAGGTGTGATTAAATTTAATTGAATGGGGCGAATTTATAGATAAACGTTGGGGGAAATAGCCGTTACTTCACTAAAATAAGCGAGGATTACAAGACCGATCAGTTTTAAAAAGACCGCCAGCGGTTGAGACTCGGACGCTAGCGGTGTAGATTAGACCGCTAGCGGTTTCCTTAAAACCGATCGGTCTTTTCTTCACCGAACGGTGTAGACTCGACCACTTATGTTTTCTCCCATAGTGGCACGACCAGTTTGCCAGGCCAGCTGGCATTGCAAATGGAGGGTTTAGCAATTTTCTATAGGAACCGGCCTAACAGAACGAACTATGTGAGGCATTTTTATAGATGATTTGAGAGGGAAGAATGTCTGAATTTAGAGTTCAAATGAGGAGTATTTATAGATTTCAGAAAATGTAGCCGTTGGATCAAAGGGTTCTGCAGCCGTTCAGATTGAGTTGTTGGCACCATAGTGACCGACGTTAGCGTTATTGATACGGACTCTGTCGTTATATATGAAGATGCGCGCTAGAAATAATAACGCAGGCATTATTTCTTCGGACGCCAGCGTAGGTAGCAATGCCGCCCGTCTTTAACACAGACGCGCGCTGGATATTACGACTCAATGTTCAAATCAACGGGTTTGATGATTTGAACATCCATTTTTCATGTTTGTTCATGCCAAAGTGGGAGAAAATGAACAAACTCTAAGTTTGTTCATCCCATAGGAACTGATCTTAGGAATGGTCCGGAGAATAACTACAGAGAACCATGGATGTTTGCTCTATGGACATACCATTCCCATGTGTAATCTCAGTTCAAATTAATAAAATTCATGTTTCAAAAAAAAAAAAAAAAAAACAGATGCTCTGTGTACCAAGGTTCTTAAATCTAAATATTTCCTGAAACATGAACGGATACATTATATACTTAAGATAAACTGCACTTGGATTTGGAGGGGCCTGGCTAGGGGATTAGAGATAGTAAAAATATATCTCATATCGGAAGTTTCCATAGGGGATAAAGTATTTGGCAACATAACTGGATTGACATTGATGTGCCTATTTTAGATAGACCAATTGGATATCATTTACAAGATTATACCCTGGTTTCGGAACTTATTAATCCCTTTAATAATGAATGGAACCTCTCAATTCTTGATGAACTATTTTCTGTGGATCAGATTGAAAAAATAACTCAAATTCTGCTTTCTTCTTCTGGTGCTGACTCTCCTAGATGGTCGTTAATTACTTATGACCACTTTTCAACTAAATTTGTTTATAAAAATCTTTTAGGAAATCAGTGTAACTCCACCTCCCAAGAACAAAAACAATGGCTTCGTTTATGGCATATATGAATACGCTTCCTAAAATTTCGTTTATTTATTTGAAAATTCATACAAAATATTTTTCCTTTGAAATACCATCTAATTAGATTTGGAGTTGTTGTATATGAGTTGTGCCCACCATGTGCTGTGTATTTTTTGAATCTTTTGATCATATTTTTTTCCACTACTGTTTTGCAAGACCAATCTGGTTTACTTTATGCCCTCAGGTTTTATCTCCTTTCCTTCTCAGTTCTCACCAATCCACAAGGAATTTAATTCTTAGTTGGACTTAAACATACTGTTGATTCGGATAAAATGCACTCCATTTATGTGGTAATTTTGTAGAAGATTTGGAAGGCTAGATACAAAGCTAGGATTGATCATGTGAAGCAGTGCCCTGTTAATGTTTTTCACATAATTGACATCCATATGAGCAACCTAAATCAGACACAACATCTTTATTCATCGGTAAAGCAGAATGTTTGTTACCCTCTAGTTTCTTCTGAAAAACATTTTCTTACATCTGCTTTATTGAAAAATCTAACAGATACTTGCTTAATGTTTATTGATGCTTCCCTTAGGAAACATTCTTCCTTTACATGTTGCGAAATTGTCTGCTACGGATCCAATGGAGATTTTGTAGCTACAATATGTTGGTGTACATCATCCAACTCATTTATAGAAGCATAGGAAAAATCTTTGCTAACAACTATTGAATGCGCTAAGGAGTTTAACAAAGAGAAAGTTTTCTTTATATCGGATAATCTCTCTTTAGTAAATGTTGTAAATGATGAAGTTTCTTCTATCAGTTGTAAAATTCTTTCCTTGGTTACGGATTGTAAAAGCGGATTTAATTTCTTTTCTCAACCTCTTTCTAAATATGTTAATTGTTCTCTTGATGGGGCGGCAGATAGTTTAGCCAAGTTAGCCAGAAATAATACTTTAGATAAGCTCTAGTTTAATCTGCCCTCCTCCTTGTATTTCTAGAAAACTTTTTCCTTTTTATAAGTTTTAGTTTTTAGTAATAAAATCTTTGCTTTAAAAATTAAAAAAAAATCTTTCGATACTAGGGAGAATGTTTGCATCATGAAAAGCTAGAAGTCAATCTGAAATTGTGTTACCACATTAATTTATGATTTTTCTATTTCCCCACCTTGATTCCACAGATTCTAAGAGGAGAATAAGAAAACCACCCTTTAATAAGAGAAACTCTCCATCTGATTCCAAAAATTCTGAGAGGGGAATAAGGGAACGTAAGGAAAGGGTTTAGCAGCAGGTAAGAACACTAATATACCGATCGGTGTAAGAATTTTCATGGGGATTAAATATTTTATTTCATAATAAATAAATAAATAACACCAAGTCACAATTGGGACTTGGTTTCGCTTTTACAAGTTTTAAAATGACTTTTAGTAGAATTTAAAGTTTATTTTTACTATTCGATCTTCTAAGACAATGTTGTATGAAATATATGATGAACTAGAAAGTAGAAGTTTCGAGTTGAAGCTAGTACTTGACTAATATCGAAACATGGATTCGAGCATTGGTGTTAATATCATTTATCACTTTTTAGGTTGGAAACAATTTTATTGTTCAACAAAGTGAGTCGGTGGTGAGCGTCGTTTACTCAACAAAATAAAAAGATATTTCCCACTAATTAAATATAATATAGCGGTAGTAAGAGATCGTTCCCACGAAGAGTAATGCAATTGTTATGTTATCTAAATCGGCGAAAATAATAAAGAAGGATAAAAAGAAAAAGATATTGAAGAAATCCTTCGCAGTTACTAACCGTTAACTCAATATTGTACCCGTTTATCTCTTTTTAGAAACAATTGTCACCAACCGTAGGAAAGCAGGTACGCTTAGCAATCCCCAAAAACTCCTTGCATCACCGGATACAGAAGCGCTCGACTACCGGATTCTATTCAAAAGAACCACCTTGACACGGAAGCGCTCGACTACAAGATGTAATTCCCAGAACGCACTAATATTTGTGAATTTAGGTTTGATCCCAGCAGTAAAACTCGGTACGCTCGGTCCACTTACTGGTGTTGTCTTTACTCGCAATTTCTCCACAGAATCCCTCCGTAAGGTCTTGCGATTTCTACTTGTGTAGGAGATAAGAGACAATTACGGGTCGACTCACCTCTCTACTAGCATTAGAATGATTAATAAACTAATATGGTTGCGCACCCAAACCAATCTAAGAACCAATCATAAACCTTCGATATGGTAAAAACAATCCACAATGAATCAATTTAAAACTTGAAACAAACTTGCCAAATAATTGAGCTTCGCAATTAGAACTTTGAATTCATCCTTACAATATAAAAGAGATAGTTCTCCCCCCTAAGGGGGAGAAAAAAGGTGAAAAAGATATATGTGTCAAGAAGATATGATATATAAAATTATGCCTAGGGTTCTCTATATATAGAGTTTTGTAACTTCCTTCTTAAGAAACTAGAAAACCTAGCAAAAATAGGAAAGTGCACCTCCTTTTGAAGAAAACTAGTAAACCTAGCAAAAATAGGAGAGTGTCTCGTGCATCAAATCCCGGATGAAAGCAGATTGCAAAACTGATAGGTGTAGAATACACCTAATTTACTATCTAGTAGTTTATGCTTTCTTTGCTATTTTTCTTGTAAATTATGTATTTTACGTGTGTTTTTGAGTTATTAGGTATTCTGGAGTTGCACGGAGGAAAAGAAGAAGAAATCACCAAAATTGAGCAAAAAGGGCATAATTGTCATTTCACAGGAAAACACTTTCGGGAGACGAGCCACAGTTAAAGGGAAACTCTCTCAGAGAAGTATTAAATATAAAAGGCAGCCAGATCATGTTAAGGGACTGCCAATTTATGTGTCCCTTATCATTTACCATAGGGTGTATTTATCGGGTGGCTGCTATTCATGGGGTGTAATCATCCGATCCTAAATTATCTAACCCTAAATCAAGAGACATTTCTTTCTCTCCCAAATAATGAAGCAGACCTGAATTTGAGATGTGAGAAAGCAGCGCAGCTGCTACTCGAATTTGCTGTCCAAGAAATTTGAGATCGATTTATGAGATGGTGAGGGTTCGTGATGAGAAATGGAACTCAAGATTAGGGTTCTGCTGTGAAATCAACAGATGAGAAGAGTTTGGAATGAGAAGAAACAGTCAATGTTGCTGATGCTCGAGAGCTAAAAAGGGGGATCGATGTTGATTGCTTTTGGAAGGGAGATTGAATTTGAGATGGGTATGGTGGCGATTTGGAGGCAACAAATTCAATCGAAGACGGGTTTTGACTGGATTTGTTGGTGTTCTTGAGGGGTATGGCGATGCTGTTCAAATGAGTTCAACAATGAAATGGGTTTTCAGAGTTAATGGGTGTATGTTGTTGGTGGGAGAAGATGTTAAGAGATGGGTTTGTTCGATAATTGATGATGCTGCTGTGATTATGAGAACGAAGAAGAAGATGCAGTAGCAGTAGCAGGATTATACATGGAAGATGGAGTAGTTGTTGTTGGTTTCTGGAATCGAGTTGTTCTGTGAATATGCGAGATTGTGAAGCAGATGATGAAATTGCTGCTGAGAGATGCCGTTGTGAATGACAAGCAAAGGGATTGTTAGTGATGAATTGAAGCTCAAAGGGGTTGATGGTTCTGTGGTAGATGGAGGCAGAGATGGTGGGTGTTAATGGTCTGGTAAATGGGTTTGTGGTGGTGTTCTTGAAGATGTTGTTGAGGTGAGTGCCAGTGGAGTTGTGATCTTGAAGCGAAACAAATGCATTGCAGGGAATAAAAAGGCAATGGTGGTTGAGATGTTGCAAGCCAAGGTGTTGGTTGAGTGCAGCTGTGCAGGTATGAGGTTGAACTGAAATGGAAGGTAGTCGTGCAGGTGATTAGTCGCAGGAATGTGGAACTGGTAGACGTAGCTTGAGCTACAGCTGATGGTTTGGGTGGTTTTGGCGAGTCAAGTGAACTGCAAATGAACTAATGGTGGTGTTGGCAGAATTGCAGGGTACAGCTCTCATGGCATGGAATTGAGGTTGCAGGGAAGGCGGGCGAAGACAATATGGCCATCTTGGCCGTGATTGAAGCTACTGAGAAGACATCCATCTTGGGCCGTGAAGCACAATGATGGTGCGGCGGGGCCATTATGGCTGGAGAGGATTGCAACTGAGTTGGCCTGGCAACTCAGCCAAGTCAGGCGAGTTTGACCCGAGCTGACTCAGTGGTTTGACTCGGTGACTAACGAATGACTGACGATTGACTTGTTTGACCGTTAGTCCTAACGGTTGACCAACAGAATATACCTTGACCGGAGAGAATTTTCAGGTGGCCGGCGGTGACGAATTTCGGCCAACTTCCGTCCCAAAACACAGTTTTCCGGTGACCAAAAATGCAGAATTTTGGGTGGACTTTTCTCATGTGTGTGAAGACTTAGAAGTGGGAATTGGATGAAAACTTGGAAGTATTGGAGAATTGGACTAGAAATTGGACTATGGCTCAAATTGGGAAAGTGGTGTTCTTATGGAATGTGGAATCTTTTCCTACAAAGATATGGAGAATATTGAAGCCTATAAACAGAGGAGTTCTCTACAACTTTTACACACATCTACTTTGGAGAAGGAGTTAAAGTGCATAAGGATTGGAGGAAGGAGCAACCATCATCTTTTTAATAAGTTTTTCTTTCTTCCTTTATTATTATTATTATTGTGTGAACTCCAAACTATGAGTAGCTAATTTTCTTATTGATTGAGGATGAATTCCTAGTTCTTAACATATGGTTTGAGTTTTGTTTCAATTCTACTTTGAAGTTTTTCATATGATTATCGATTGTTTTTACTAATATTAATGTTTATGATTGATTGATAGGTTGTTTGGAGTGCACGCTAAATTAATTTGTTAATTTAATTTAAAGCTAGTGAAAGTTAGGGAATACGTAATAGTTTCTTGACTCTTTACACAAGTAGAAAACACGAGACCTTGCGGAGGGATTCCGTGGAACAATTGTGTGTGAAAACAACTCTAGAAAGTGGACCAAGCGAACCGAGTCTAACTACTAGTACTAAACCTAAGTTCATAAATCTTAATGCGTTCGGGGAATTACATCTTGTAAGCGAACCTCAAGGTGGTTATTTTGAATAGAATCTGATAACTAAGCGGACTTGTTATTCGGTGAAATAAGGAATTTTGGGGTTAGCTAAGCGAACCTGCTATCCTACGGTTGGTGATAATCTATGACTAATAACAAGTGGAAAAGAAAATAACTTTAATCATTGTTTTGCAGCGAAGAAGGATTCCTTGATCTATTCTCTCTCATTGATTTCAACTTATACTTTTAATTACTTTGTTTATTTCTTTTGCTTTATAAATTTTACAACCAATACCCCCCTTTTGTGACAATTTTACAACTATTAATCTCTTGCTCCTCGTGGGATCGACCTTGACTACCCTATATTACTCTTTAATTAGGTAGTAAAGTATTAATTGATTTGTTGTGGTTATGACACGCATACAAAAACCCTGGCCAAATTCCCAAATATCATTCACAGCCAAGTCTTGCTACGTCCAAGGATGTTAGAGCTGCACCCTGTCATGTAAAATGTGTTGGCTAATAGCCTATTGGGCTCACGCAGCTGGACATAAGCCCAGTCCATTTCCTATCAATAACATCATGCCATACTCGTACGTAACTGCCGCCATGCACCCAAATCAACTCCATTTATCTCAGATAGTGGCAGCAGCAATTCACCACAGCTCCGTCACCTGTTCGTTTGGTTTCTCACAACGACCATTAATCTTCATGACAGCACCACGTTATCACAGTTTCTTCCATATAGCACATCATCAGTTCTTTAGCTTAACGTCTTCAAGCTCTCTCTCTCCAGTTCCATGAACTCGAGCTCACTTTCTTGCATCACGATAATGGCACCAACACAGTCGATCACCGATCAAAAAAACCCTTTCATTCGATATAACAGCAATACCCAACCTATACAGCCATCGTAATTCTCTCTGAACTGCAATCATCGAACTCTCCCATGTATCTCTCACTGATCACTCACTGCACATGGTTAATGCCAGCAACCAAAGAACAGTCTCGGCTTCCTCATTCATTCATTCATCATCACAGTCCTGAACCATTCCGTTACTTCCATCGACCAGCCAATCACCATCCTGTGCTTTCCCTTAGACTCATTCAAAATCTATAACTGCCAATCACGTCCCATGCTCTACTAACTTCTCGAGTTGCAGCACTATATTCGTCCCTTTCCCCAGACAACAACCACATGAAACTCCATCGAGACACCATCATATTCCATTCGTAACTGCAGCTACCCATCACCAGCGTCACAGCTAACAACAAGCAAGTTCCCAGCTTCGTCCATCATCGCTTCCAGTAGTTACTTCCATGACATGCAGACTCGAGTCACAGCCAACGATGGCTGTTATGGCAGCAGCCATTTTCTCGTCACTTCCATCACCAGGAATGCTGGAAATAACAGCAGTCCACCATTATTCTCTTCAGGCTCGACCCAACAGACCGTTACTGCCAGCTCCGTTACATCTATCCATTGTGAACATCGACCCATCGGACCTGAGCTTCATCGACACCATTGTGATCATTACCATTACTTTATCTCGACTGCAAAAGCATTCAGTCATTACAACTTCAGCTGCTGTCTAAGACTCTACTGCCAACAGTCCATAGGCTCAGCTCTTTTCTCTCTGAGCAGTAACTCAGCCTTTCATAATCATCATCGGATGCCATGCATTTCCATCACCGATGCCTCAAACATCATTTCGTCACCAGCAGCTCAATCTCATTATTCAACAGTCTCTTAAATATGCTCTCGACCGTTGTCCTTTGTATCTCCATCAACATCTGCCATCAGTGACCCATTATATAGAACTCCATCAACCATATTCTGAGACGAACATTCGCCTTAGCCCTTGTGTAACACCCATGGCTCAACCAGCAGCTCGAGCTCAAAGCATCATCGCTGCCAACATCATTAATATGTGATAAACATCAGTATCTCTCGGCTTCTACCATCATCGCCACATCTGGGAAATAAATATGGAAGCAGCATCCATCATTATCCCTGCCAGCTCCTACGAAAACTTCATCTCGCCGGCATCATCGTTCGTTATTAATCCATTACTGGCAATAACGCATTCCTTGGACCCATCGTTGCCGGCAGTAAAGCTTTGGATCTTCTTCTCAGCTCAAATTTGGTTCCATACCCATACATCTCTTCCACCAGCACACATATGTGCGACCCTTGATGTGAACTCCATATTCCAGTAAATGTATGCGAACCATATAACCCATATTAAGCCCATGTTGGACTTAGTACCTCCAACCCATTCATGCAATGATAATTCCGTCTCTCTTTTGGAAAATTGGATAATTTCTTGTTCTTTTCGGAAATAAGCTCCAAAATTCCCATAACATATAAAAAGAAAGATAATAATATAATTTCGCAAGAAAACTAGCTAAGAAAGCATAACCAATCGATACTTAGAGAGGTGTTTTTATACACCTATCAGTCGGTGAAAGAAAATCCTAAAAATATCAAATTACACTTTTGTTCACGAACAAAACTTTTAGTTTGCGAACTGTATATAGAATTGATGTTACTGAACTCCAAGGTGCACAAGAGTTCACGAACTATGCAATTTCAAGATTCCTAGACTTTTGAAATTTGATCTTGTGTCCACGAACTGAGCGAATTATGCACTTTTGGTATGTTTGTGAACTCTAAAACATATTGTATTCGCGAACCAAGTACTAGTTTGTGAATTGGTTATTTTTTGGGTGTTACTGAACTCCAACATTGCTTGATTGTTTATGGACCTTACTGTTTAGGCATTCGTGAACTAAATTTTGTGCATGATTTTTTAATCAAAAATTACGCAGGTGCATATTCATTTTTGTATTATATAAGGAAATTTCTTCACATGCTTACATGGTTTCCATTCCTTAGAATTAATATATGCTGAGAAGTTAAAATTTTCTTGGTATCACAGTAATTCGTGAACTTGGAAACTAGTTCACGAACTTGCTTTGATCACAAGAAATAATTGCTTGAAGTTTTAGCAATCTAGCATGTTCCATCACTATAAACAGAGGGATCTCGGCAACTAAGAAAATCAATCCCTACACGCTTATTAGTTGCA
Source organism: Papaver bracteatum (assembly GCA_023529315.1). Taxonomy (NCBI): domain Eukaryota; kingdom Viridiplantae; phylum Streptophyta; class Magnoliopsida; order Ranunculales; family Papaveraceae; genus Papaver; species Papaver bracteatum. The sequence continues at coordinate 3,628,931 of JAJJWX010002605.1, read as the reverse complement.
GCAAGAGTCATCCGCTAAAGACCTAGGTTTCCTAAAAAAAAAAAATTAGGTTCCAAATTTGAAGACTTTATGTGGGATTCGTGAAGCCTGGTTAGACTATCTTTAACCTGATAGATCTTTGTTAACCAAAATATTATCTTGTGCATCGTAGTTCTTGTCTATTGTAAAGGTCAATCCCAGTTATATGGCCATTTAAGAACTGTCGATTGAGGAATATAGACTAACTTTTACCTGATAGTTCTTGTTACATTATAATTTAAATATCTTTTGCGTTAGTACGTACTACCTGGGTTGATTCCTTTAATATATTCTTTGTGGAACGTATATATATGGTCACCTTATTTTTTTAATATTGATAGTATCAAAAATATTATACAAGGTGTGTCTTATAGGTTATAAATAAAATAATGGTGGTGTACTCGGTATCCTTGTATTTTCAAGTATGAATACAATTAATAATTTGTTTGGTTTAGTTCATCGTGATGTGTTGGGTGCTTATCACACTTCTTCTTATGGCGCACATTATTTTACTTTAATAGTCGATGATCATTCTCGTGGAGTTTGGGTTTATATGATGGCACACACTTTGGGTGCCTAAACTAGTAAACCTGGGGGAATTTAAGGATAAATATACTACGTGCGTAATTGATAATGAACTTCATGAACCATCAGCCCGTCAGAGTGACTAATTAAGGTTTATTAACACTCTTATACATGATTTATATGCAACACGACTCAAGTTATAGCCACATATCAATCTCATCACTCTTATTAATTTATTCAGGTATGCCTTATCTCATATAGGTAACTACGTGTCTTGTGCTAATTTTTGGCAAATCCTACTTGTTTCTAGTGAACTATTAATACTTGCACTGATCATACTATAATTACTCTGAGGTGGTACTTGACCCTTGTTGGTGTGAAACAATACAAAGAGATTGACACTCTTGATAATAAAGACACATGGACTATTATATATCTTCCTCCGGGAAAATAAGTTATTGGTTGCAAATGAGCATACAAGATCAAATATAATTCAGACGATATTATTGAGCGACGTAAATATCGTTTGTTTATTCTTAGTAATAATCAGGAGGAAGGAGTTGATTATCATTAGACAATTGCACCAATTGCTAAACTAGTTTATGTTTGGACATTTTTAGCGGTTTCTCATGATTGGGAGTTTCATCAGATGGATGTACATAATGATTTACTTTACATGTATCTTGATGAGGAAGTGAATATGCAACTTCCCCCACGTTTATACACTGATTTTCCAAGTAAAGTGTGTGAAATAACGAGGGTACCAAGTACACCATAATATTTTTGATATCAACATATAAGTCATATGCCTTGCATAATCTAACATATATAAATAGGAACTGTCAAGAAGATAGCAACCACAAGGTACACACTTGGTATATAGTATAAGTCCGAAGCCAAACCTTAAAATATAGGGACCAACCTAAGAGTATGGGATCAACGTGTTAGAGCACTACTCGGTCGAACTCGCAAGCGTTGCTATCTCAATCTTGTTTGTCAAGTTTAGTTATCAAAACTATAAGTCTTGATTTATAGTCTACTTATATCTATGTCTCGGATTATGATAGAATATGTAGTTGAGATTTAGATTTCACGGCGTTCATCTATTGAAGACGAAGAAATAATAAGGGGAGCTTGTGGAACTTCATCAACAAAAGGTATGTGGAGACTTGAACTCATCTATCACTCAAAACTCTATTATATTCTATCTCCCGTTGAGACAAAGTCGTATAGCTATATAGACTTTACATTATACACATTTGATACCTCAAGCTGAGTTTAACTCGCTTATATCTTTCTCGAAATATTTGTTGGAAAGATTTTTTCTTTAACTACGCTCATCACTATTCTTGGCGAAAGTCAAAAGATGATCATGTGAAAATCACCTGGTAACATCTTACATGATTTGTGTAAGACGGTCATTTGATGTAGACTTGGAATGTTTCATATTGATCATTCGATCACTTGAAACTTGATTATAAGCTAATAGTTCGTGTGAGACAGATATTGCTGTCTTCTAAGAATTTTTCAATGGTTGAAATGAGAGTTTAGAACAATTAATCATTGTCTAGATATTGCACAGTATGCATACCCGTATGCAAACTGTTGAAAAGTAATTCAGGTCCGGGAACCGAGTATGCATATCCGTATGCCAATGGTTTTGACTGTCAAAGTATGGGAACTAAGTTTGCGTACCCATTTGCAAACTTATTCACCTGAGTTGGGTCTGGAACGACAGTATGCATACCCGTTTGCGAACTGTCGGAAAAGATTAAGTCTGGAACTTAATTTTGCGTACCCGTTTGCAAACTTATGTGGTTAATTTCTAAAATCGGCGAAGTATGATTTCTTACTCATGAAAAAATACATTTAGATATTAAGGAATGCAATCTTCGCAAATCGTGGCTAAAGTGTTCATGAATTGATTCTTTGAATCAAAACCGATTTTGCTTCAATTGTGTCTTGTATATTTCTATGAGAATATAAACAATTGAACAACTTTACGATTAACACAATTAGATTCATTTGATTATCATTTGATCTAGTAGTGTTAAGATGAATATGGTTAACTCAAAAGTGTTCATATGGCTAACTTCGGTTAACTGTTATTGAGCCAACTCAATATACACGTTTAGGTACAGTTACCCATATCTAAATGAAAGTATATTTCATTTTTGTGTAACAAGCTAAGACCATCTAACGGTGGAAAGATGTTAGCTTGACTCTTAAATCAGGTTTTATCCAGTAGTGAATATTGATCGCTTTGTTACAAAGTTATCAAACCCTAATTTGAAGACTATACAAGGGAGAACTTTAGCAACTAGGAAACCTAATCCCCACACCTTCTGTGTGATGACTAGATTCGATTCTTATTTAACCTAGGTTTTTCCTAAAACCATTATAGGTTAACGACTTAAAGACTTCATTGGGATTCTAAAGCCACACCCAACTATTTTTTCTGTAGTTGCGTGTTCTGATCTTACTTGTTCTATCGTATTGAGTATTATTTTCTCTAAGATTTGCTCGAGATTTATCTCCGATAGGTAAGATATAAAAATTAATCACAAAGCTCTTCGTATCATTCTTTGTGATTACACAATAACTTGTTCTACTACCATATAGTTAACTTATTGTGAGGTGATTGATATTTCTAGGATGTTCTTCGGGAATATAAGACCGGATTATCAATTGGTTCCTATTCACCTTGATTTATCAAAAGACATGACAAAAACTTCGTAGGTATTTTTGTGGGAGATAGATTTATCTATCAGAATAGACTTTTGTGTGGGAGACAGATTTGTTTACCAATTCTTCGACTTTGGGTCGTAGAAACTCTTAGTTGTGGGTGAGATCAGATAAGGGAATCAAGTGCGTAGAGTCCTGCTGGGATTCAGAGGCGTAAGAAACGCGATTGTACCTTAAATAGTGTGAGATTGTTTAGGGATCAACTGCATTCCAGTCCGAAGTTAACTTTTAGTAGGTTAGAGTATATAGTGGCTTAATACAGTTTGGAGTTCAAATCTGGACTAGGTCCCGCGGTTTTTCTGCATTTGCGGTTTCCTTGTTAACAAAACTTCTGGTGTCTGTGTTATTTCTTTTCCATAGTATATTTGTTTATAGATAAAATAGTTGGGTCTGGCTTCACAATCCCAATGAAGTCTTTAAGTCATTAACATACAGGGTTTCATGAAAAACCTAAGGTTAAAGGAGAATCGACTCTAATCGCAACTAGTATCACATATGAGGTGTGGGGATTAGGTTTCCTAGTTGCTAGAGTACTCCTTTATATAGTTTTCAAATCAAGGTTTGCAATCTAAGTTACCTTGGTAACAAAGCAATCAATATTCACCGTTAGATGAAAACCTGATTAGATACATGCTAATATCTTTCAACTGTTAGATCGAACTTAGCTTGTTATACACAAATGAACTATACCCTCATTTGGGTTTATATAACCGTACCTAAACATGTACACCATGTTGGCTCAACATTAGTTAACTGAGGTTATCTATATGAACACTCTCATATCAACCTTATTCATCTAACCATAACTAGTTCAAATGACTCAAATGAAACTAGTTAAAGAGTTGTTCAATTCCTATATTCTCATAGAAGAATAGAAGAACACAATTGAAGCAAAATCGGTTTGATTCACTCGAATCAATTCATGAACATTTTAGCCACGATTTGCAAAGAATAGATTCCTCATTATATAAATGTATTTGTTCATGTCACAACCAATTTTATAAATTTAACCATTCAAGTATGCAAATGGGTACGCATACTTGAAGTAGCCGGACCAAGTTTGGTTTTCGCCAGTACTCGAACAAGTACGCATACTTCCAAACCCAGCAGAATTTTCCGGACATGAACCTGATGCCAATATGCATACGGGTATGCGTATTTAGGTTCCCGGACTTCTCAAACAAACATGTACGCATACGGGTATGCATACTATGGTTCCCGGACATGGATCACATATATGCAATAGTGCATAATATGTTTATAATACAATGTTGGTTAAGTGTTCTAAACTGTATTTCAATCATTGAAACATTCTTAGAGGATGACAATAGCCATTTTCACATATTATTAGCATCAAAGCAATTTTCAAGTTATTGAAATAATTATAACGAAACATTCCAAATCTACACCAAATGATTGTATCACACAAACCATGTAAGATGTTACTCGGCGATTTTCACATGATTATCTTTTGAATTTCATAAAGAATATAAGATGAACTTGGTTCAAGCGAAAGCTTACCAACATATATTTCTAGAAATATGTAAGCGAGTTAAACTCAGCTCGAAATCTCAAATGTGCATAATCGAAAACTATTGTAATACGACTTTTGTCTCAATATAGGAGATATAGTAGAAATAGACTTTCCAAGTGATAGATGAGTTTTAGTCTCCACATACCTTTTGTTGATGAAGTTCCACAATCTCTCCTTAGTAGTTCTTCGTTTTCAAATGATGAACGTCGTGAAGTTTAAGGCTCAACTACGCAATCTATCCTAGTCCGAGACATTAGAAATCAAGACTTATAGTTTTGATCACTAACATTAACAAACAAGCTTGAGATAGAAACGCTTGTGAGTTTGACCGAGCAGTGCTCTAACAATCTCCCCCTTTGTCAATTTTAGTGATAAAACTATCAATACATATGGATTACAAAATAAATAAACTTTGTAGCTTCTCATCAAAATGCTTGATCTCCTTGGTTCTTCAACATTACTCAAAATCTTCGTCACTTCCAAGTACTCCAATGATTCTAAATGTGTTCAACTCAGCATCATAGTTGTTGAAGATTCATATCTATAATAATGAGAAAACAATTGCTCTCAATCATTTTCATACAGTGTCATAGTATTATTATACAACATCAAAGTCCAATTGTATAACAACTTTGACAACAATACTATGGTGATATGTATCACTCCCCCTTAGTTAATACTTCATTTCAATATGAAAACCACCCCCCCCTTACATAATGATCCATAAACCATATGTATTTGTAGAGTGAACTACACATTAATTCTCCCCCTTTTTGTCAATATAAATTGGCAAAGGTACGAAAACTAGTGGGATCCTCTTGAAATTTTCATAGAGATACTTCATGACCAAAAGAGAACAACATACCAACTTGTTTAGATGCCATCAAATAGCCGAAACTAAATGCATTCATCAAGGAGTTTATAAAAATACAAGATAACTCCTACAATATTCCATAGCCGCACTCCCCACAAAGATTTGCCAATTAAGCACAAGTTCTATCAAGAACTCTCCCCCATAAAATGTCATTCCCGAAAGAACAACAAGAGCGACCTTACTTTTACAAGAAAAAAAAAAAGGATTTCTTTGGACATTAACAAATCACATGAAACATGAATTTGTATCCAAAAATCTCAATTGAATTAACCACAAAGAAAATGATCAATTCAATTGGCCATGCTCAACATAATAGAACTTACGGAGTAACACAATACATACATAAAGATGTGGATCATGGAAAGACCAATACTGCGAAATAATCAAAGATTCATTATATTTTCATCACTATTTGCACAATGACATATAATAGACTTAATATTTGAAAACAAGAGTTCATCCTTTCTTCCATCAATATTTGCATAATGACATAAAATACTTTACTTTTGTAGTCAAAAGTTCATTCTATCTTTTATCAATACTTTCATATCGACATATAATAGAGTTAACTTTTGAACAAGTATGGGATAGTCAAGGTTCATGGACTAAACAACATATCCCATAACTATTTCCAATATATAAAACCATAAAGATTAATACTGCAAAAATCATCTTCCAAATAAACTTTAGAATTTAAACAAATAAATTTAAAAACATTAAAAGATGAAACCGTTTGTAATAGTTATGTGTACTCACAATAATGGCTATTCCAAACCCTAATTATCCTTCTTAAAACACAAGAATAAATTCTCATAAGAAGTTTCCTAGACATTATAGAGCTTTCTCAGAGCATCTACAGATAATCCTTCACATTATTGAAAAACCCATTGATTATGGGATCGTTTAATTCCTCCAAATATTCAGAAATATCAGTTAACTCACTAAGTTCTATTTTTAGTTTACCCAAGGTTTTATTTGTTAGAGACAACATGTGTTCATAGTGAGCTATATTTTTTAAAGATAAAATGATTCGAGATTTAAATCATTTATTTTGTTGATGAAATCCTTCACCATACCTCTAAAGTTATTATCAAAATGACAAACAGACAAGAGGTAGTTAGAGGAAGAACCTTCATCATTTGTAGATCTCTCCTTCTTCTTCCTCGAGGAAAGGATTCCTTCACAAAGATACACGCTTAACTGCTTCAACTGCATCCCTTTTTGTTGTACCTCTAGTTACAGGAGCCATGAAACTATATCTTTCAAAGGAAAGAGAAGTGAAGGACATTTTGATCACAAATAAATATAAATAGACTTACGGATACCCAAACCCTAGAAGAACTTTGAACAAGTCATGATCCAATATCTATTCTTCACAAGAAGATGTTTTCTTAGAAAAAAAAATAAAAAATTACCAATTATACAAAACTTAAGCAACCTTGATGCAATCCTTATTTTCTCAAGTTAAAACAGAGGATGCGAACATCACTATTTAGATAGTGACGGAGTGAGCCGAATGCTCACATATTTCGTCACATAGTGACTTATCAAGGTCTAAATAAATAGACTTAACTCGTATGACTCTGACCCTATTTGACATCTTCTTCTTGTACTCATGTGTTTGCTGTTTTTCCAGAGTCGGATTCATCCTCTGCATGTCATTTTGAAGTTTAGAAATTCTTTTGTTATTCTTCTTGAATTTACAACACTTATTTTGAACATGAATTGCACTTCCAAAAAACGAGCACAATAGAGAAGAGTGTTTTCTTTATAGAGATGACTCATGTTTATCACAACCTTCGAGATTAGATGTTCTAGAACCGACTGAAACAAATGAGTTCATTGTGCTCATAGTCTTATTTTTGAACCCTAAACCTTTTGTGTTTCCAAAATATTTTTGACCAAATAACATTGCTGAAATCTTGTATGAGCTTCCTGACAACCTTTGTAGGTCACACTTGAGAGAATTAATCTCTTTTTCTTTCAGAGATAGGGTTTTGGTGAATTCATCATTAAGACAATTGATCTCAAGAGTTTTCACCTGAAGTGATGATTCAAGTTTCTCCAACAAAATCTTTAGTTGAAGATATCCTTTGTGAATTTCTTCACTTCTCTCCAAGAATTCTAAAATCTCACTATTAGACTCACATCCTGAATCAGAATGTGAGTTAATGGAAACTTCCACCGAGAAGGCTGAAAATTTTGAACATGCTTCGAGAGTATGTATATCATTGACACACTGAGATATTTCCTCTTGAACTTCAAAAGCATTAGAGAGAGAAGATGATTTCTCGGATCCCTTGCTTTTCTTCACAATATTCTTGATCTTTTACGTAATCAGTAATCTGTTAAGATCAGATTGATTAGAACAACACTCATCATCCCATGACAAGTTAGAAGCTTTACTTGAAATAGTCACAACATTGAACGTAGATGTTCTGAATGTATTCTGATCATGATCAAGAATTTTTAACTTTCCAACAAGAGAATTTCCGGAAAGAGTATCAAGGTTATTCCCTTCAACGATGGCATGCTTCTTAGAATCGTATCTAGATGGCATCGATCTGAGAATTTTCATCACAATGTCCTTTTCAGGAATAATCTTACCCAACACAAAAGATACATTAACAATTTCAGACACTTTGTTATGAAACTCATCAAATGAATCTTCATATGCCATACGAAGATTTTCCCAATCAGAATTTAGGTTTTGAATCCTAGCTTGTTTTTCACAAGTATTCCCTTCAAATACGTTTATAAGATATCCACAAATATCTTTAGACTTTGTGCAAGTAGTCACATGATGCTGGAGCTCTGGGGTAATGGCATGGATGATAGCATTTAATCTGTCAGAATTTTTCTTTGCAGCAAGAATCTCGGCAGTATTATTATATTCACCAATATCCTTTGGAACTGTTACATCTCCTTCTATAACTTCCAGAGGATCATAGCCATTAACCACATAGACCCATGATTGAAAATCATGTGCTTAAAGAAAGGCACACATATCAATTTTTCACCATAAGTAATTTTAGCCATCGAAGACTGGTGGTATGTTTATAGAGATAGCACTTCTGTTCATATTCATATCGCTACAAACACAGACTTATGAGGTCTTAAACATGTTTGCCTACTCTAATACCAATTGAAAATTCGGGGGTACAACAACCACACCCAATATTTCATTCGGCAATCTGAATAGACAAACTCCAATATACTTTCAAGAGAATCAACTAGATAGTCAGACTCAATCTATAGAAAATTATATCAAAGAGTTTTATATCTCTATCTCTTAATTCAATCTGCAATCAGTAAATAGGAATTTGCAAGCCCGATTAAATATAAGAAAATTAACTTGAAAGGTACCAAAGACCAATGTTCAAGTGTCAATCAATTTATATCAACAACCAAAGGTTGGATTATCTAATTGATTGATCTTAACGCACAACCTGTGATATTTTTATTATATAAAAAAATATAATGCGGAAAAGAAATAACACAGACACTAGAATTTTTTTTAACGAGGAAATCGCAAATGCAGAAAAACCCCGGGACCTAGTCCAGCTTTGAACACCACACTGCATTAATCCGCTACATACACTAGCCTACTACCAATGAACTTCGGACTAGAATTTAGTTGAGCCCTAATTAATCTCACACTGATCAAGGTACAGTTGCGCTCCTTACGTCTCTGAACCCCATCAGGATTCTACGCACTTGATTCCCTTAGCTGATTGATCTCTATCGTAGGTGTCAAAAACAAATTAGACTTTCTCACTACTCAAGATATATAATATAGCAAGGGAAAGAAATGATCGTTCCCACAGAGAGGTCTTGGGTTGTCAATATGTTTCGGTTTCTTATGTAAAACAAGGAGGGATTTCTGATTTTTATGAAACTAAAAATAAAATAAAAGCAAACAATAAAAAGTAAACACGCAAATCAAGGATGTGAAATATTGGGTAAAGGTTTCATCTTCAATTGTAAACAAGTTTTTGAAAGTATGAATAGAATTCGTATTTAATCTCGCTATCATCAAAATCCCTAGAATACCTTATTGCAAGAATACTCCGTAAATTTCCTAAGTCATCACACTTCCATGTAAAACGATGCAAGTATGAATACTACCCAGAGAATAACCCGACGCCTTGCGCTAATCAAGTTCAATTCCCAAAGATGCATTACGAATGGTGAAATAGGCTAATCAATGCAATTGAAATACATTGCGCAAATAATTCGAACAAAGGTCAATTTCTACATATGAATACAAGAGTGTATCACTACAAACCGCAATCATATCATGTTACTCATATTCAAGGTTATCGCTTGATGATAAACCCTAAATTATCTATAGAATGGATGTATGTTCAATCAATTCTAGACTCAGCTAAACAAATATTCAATCATATTGCAATACATCAATCATGCAATTATTATAATCAATAGAAATCAAATGATAATATGGAGAGAAAACTAATTCATCATATCAAAAAGCATGCTTGAAAAATCTGACTACATCTTTAACCAATAAAAATAAATTATCTACTTGTGTTAATGGAGTTCATAACAAAAACCAAAGAAGAAAGCATCATGTTCTAAAACCTAAAAAAAAAGTACAAAAAAGAGATAATCTTAGGGAGAGATGGAACATGCTTATATATCTCTTGTTGGTGTTTGGATCGGCACCAAACTTCTAAATCTCGACCAAGGCCTGACCACCTCCACAACCCATTAGCAGCTACAGCCCGGTCAATCCAAGTCCAAGTTCTTCTTTGCAAACTCGGTAACTCACTAAGGCAACTCAGTCATGACCGATTCCGACCGAGTGTTGACAGTTTTCTGGTATGTTCCAGCCAATTCCATGCTTTTCATATCATTCCCTGTATATCCTAACATACATCTAATCACTCTAGCTTCAGCTCCACCTTCACAAGTAACAGACTCCATAAATGATTTTCACCAACTGCACATTCATCTGAATTGTGAACCTGCTCAGCCAACAACATCTACATGTTCAAGTCCAATAATTCCACTGCCTCGCATTGAACCACCAGTGCTATAGCCTGCAATCTTCTCATCTCATCACTGACCCTTCTCGATTCAAATCTTACTCAAGCAAACTGCGAGTCTCAATTTAAATACAAGAGAGATAAACTTGGATGGTACCAAAGACCAGTTTCCAAGTGTCAATCAATTTAAATCAACAACCAAAAGGTCGGGTATTCTAATTGATTGAACAATGCACAACCTGTATTATTTCAATTATATAACAAATATAATACGGAAAATAAATAACACAGATACCAGAATTTTGTTAACGAGGAAACCACAAATGCAGAAAAACCCCGGGACCTAGTCCAGATTAAATATACATTGTATTAAGCCGCTACAGACACTAGCCTACTCCAAGATAACTTCGGTCTGGACTGTAGTTGAACCACAAACAATCTCACACTAATCTAAGGTACAATTATGCTCCTACACCTCTGATCCTAGCAGGATACTACGTACTTGATTCCCTTAGCTGATCTTACCGACAAATAGGAGTTGCTACGACCCAAAGTCGAAGACTTTAATAAACAAATCTGTATCATACAAAAAAGTCTATGGTAATAGATAAATCCGTCTCCTATGAATATTACTGAAGAATAACTCAGTATTATCAATCACCTCATAATAGTCTTAATCGACGCAGTGAAAAAATATATTGTGGAATCACAAACGATGAGACGAAGATGTTTGTGATTACTTTTTATCTTGCCTATCGGAGATAGAAATCTCAAGCCAATTATTATAATTGTACTCATACGATAGAAACATCAAGATCAGATCACACAACTACAAGAAAAGTAGTAACGGTCTGGCTTCATAATCCCAATGAAGCCTTTAAGTCGTTAACCTGGTTTAGAAGAAGAAACCAAAGGTTAAAGGAGAATTGACTCTAGCTTAGCACAACTAGTATCACATAGAATGTTGGGGGATTAGGTTTCCCAGTTGCTAGAGTTATCCTTTATATAGTCTTTCAAATCAGGGTTTGCAATCAATGTTAGCTTAGTAACAAAGCATTCAATATTCATCGTTAAATGAAAACCTGATTAGATTCAAGCTAATATTTATGAACCGTTAGATCGAAAACATAGCTTGTTATACACACATGTAATGCACGTTTGTAGGCTTGTGTAACCGTACCCAAACTTGTACATTAGTTGGTTCAAAAATAGTTAACCAAGTGGTTAGCCATATGATAACTTTCATATCAACTATATTCTTCTTCACCATAACTAGTTCAAATGACTCAAATGAACTAGTTAGAGAGTTGTTCAATTGCAAGGATATCTCATGTACTATAAAAGACACAATTGAAGCAAAAACAATTTGATTCACTCGAATTGGTTCATGAACTATATAGCCACGGTTTGCAATTGCATTCCTTAGTTTATAAAGATAAGTTCACAAATATCGTTTTTGTACACAACCTACTCAAGTTCGTGGACTTAAGTTCCCGGATGGAGTTCACAAAATCCAGCAGAAATTCTCGGATTGAGAACTTCGCCAGTTCGCGGACTAAAGCTCACGCACTTCTCCGCTTCTCTTGATCAACAAAGTTCGCAAACTTTGGTTCAAGGAATAAGGACTTATACATATATGTGTTTCCACAACAATGCTTATATCCTCCAATGGTTATATTATCTAAGCTCTCATTTCAAACATTGAAACATTCTCAGAGGACGTTATATAGTTGTTATTCATAAACCATTTTTCGTCAGAGAAATTTTCAAAGTGATTGAAACTTAACATGGCTTTCGTCACTAGGTAAAAATGAACTTGGATAAAGCAAAAGCTTTACCAACACATATTTCGAGAAATAGATAGGCGAGGTAAACTCGGCTCGAAATACTAAATGTGTATAATCTTAGTCTATACAGTTGTTTATGGGAGAAAATTGCCTCTGCCGAATTTGGTAAATTCGATGGTGGAGAGACTGGTTTAAACCCTTAAATAAATGTGCTGCACGTGAGCACTTTTGATTCGAGATATCAATTTGTACAACTCTGGCCTAAACCAAGAAGATGGCCATTCCAGAATTGCTTTGGTCATAAAGTGGAGGAGAAGGGTTGATTTGTGGAGGATAGCGAAGAAGGGTGATGAGTCCAAAGAGTTCTGTCTAGATAGTATCTCGACTTGTATCAGAGGCGTAGAAGCTTGCGGAAGCTTTCTAGTGATGGAAGCTTTTGAGATAGCTTGCAAAGTTGCTATCTGATAGTGTTGTATTTTGCCTGACCAAAACTTGTATGTTTTGGAAAAATAGGTGAAACCTATTTATACAAGTGAGATTGAACGTACCCTGGCCTCATTAAGGAATTGAGTAAATGTGTCAATTAAAACAGAGGAGATGGAAACCGTTGGCTTTATGGTGAAAACGTTTTCACCATAAATTTCCTTATTTAATTGATCGTATTCATTCCTTGCACGCCTTGCTCTATTGTGAACGTAGTGTACGATGCATGTTGTGACCACCAAACCAAAACCCCAAGAAAGCATCCCCCAATTTGTGTTGATGTCTCGAGAGTTGGGTGCAAGTGTCAATGCCAAAGTTGCTAGTGAAGCATTGCGGCATGTGCCAATATCATGTGCGGGATGTCTCGACCGGAAGTTGTACTTTGAGTGTGGATGGCAATGCCAAAATCGCTTGGTGGAGCATTTGGCATGTGCCAATGGCACGTGTGGAATTCCTTGGCCGTGAGTTGCACTTTGAGTGCGAATGACAATGCCAAAGTCGCTAGTGGAGCATGTGTGGCATGTGCGGAATTCCTTGGAAATTGGCTAGCAGGTTGGGGATAAAAGTGGCTAGTGGTTGCGTGTTGGCATGTGCCAATGGCATGCACGGCCACTTTGGCCAAGTCACGGGCGCTACAATGGTATAGCGGTTATGGAATGGGAATTGGCTAGTGGTTGCGTGTTGGCATGTGCCAATGGCACGCACAACCACTTTGGCCAAGTCGCGGGCGCTACAATGGTATATCGGTTTTGGAATGGGAATTGTCTAGTGGTTGTGTGTTGGCATGTTCCAATGGCACACACGGCCACCTTGGCCAAGTCGCGGGCGCTACAATGGTATAGCGGCTTGAAAATATAAATTGGCTAGTGATGCATGTTGGCATGTGCCAATGGCATGCACGGCTATTGGGCCAAGTCGTGGGCGCTAGTTGGGCATAACGGCTTAGAATTTGGCTAGTGGTGCGTGTTGGCATGTGCCAATGGCACGCACGGCTATTGGGACAAGTCGTGGGCGCTAGCTGGGCATAGCGGCTTAGAATTTGGCTAGTGGTACGTGTTGGCATGTGCCAATGGCACGCACGGCCAAGTTGACCTAGTTGCACGGTTTGCAAGCCTAGGGCGCTATTTTTGGCATGTGCCAAACGGTATAGCGGCTTAGAATTTGGCTAGTGGTGCGTGTTGGCATGTTCCAATGGCACGCATGGCCAAGCTGACCTAGTTGCACGGTTTGCAAGCCTAGGGCATTTTTTTTTGGCACGTGCCAAATGGTATAGCGGCTTAGAATTTGGCTAGTGGTGCGTGTTGGCATGTGCCAATGGCACGCACGGCCAAGTTGACCTAGTTGCACGATTTGCAAGCCTAGGGCGCTATTTTTGGCATGTGCAAATGGTATAGCGGCTTAGTTTGACATGGTTTCCTGTGGGTGCAGTATGTGGTTTGGTTTTGGCGTCGTTGACATGGTGCGCAGTATGCGGCTTGATTTTGGCGTTGTGCCATGGTGCGCATTATGCGGCTTGGTTTTGGCGTCGTTGCCATGGTGCGCATTATGCGGCTTGGTTTTGGCGTCGTTTCCATGGTGCGCATTATGCGGATTAGTTTTGGCGTCGTAGCCGTGGTGCGCAGTATGCGGATTGGTTTTGGCGTCGTTGCCATGGTGCGCAGTGTGCGGCTTTGTTTTGACATCATTGCCATGGTGCGCAGTATGCGACTTAGTTTTTGGAATTAGGGTTCTGTGTCGAAAACCCTAATCTGGCATTTTGAAAAAATACCCCCATTAATTATTGACACCTAAATTAAATGCTCTTAGTTAATGTGTTGCTGGTAACACTAGGTCATGGGGTTTTACGATTTTACCCCTTTTCTAAAATCCACCATCGACATTAAGTCCCCTGCTTAGCTCGGAACAACAGCTTTGTTGCGAGGTAAGTATAAGATGGTGCCAAGACAAAATCTGAGAGAGAAGCAGGATATTTATCTGACCTTTTTTCTAAGATGCGAACTGGATTTGGAATCCACGTCCTTGGCAGTTTTTGCACGAATCGGGAGGTTGGCACAAATTAGCGGAAATGGACGGATGACAAGCATTGACCTGCTGGTGCGAGTTGAGAAACTGAGCGTGCTGGCTGGTGCAACTTGGGATGCATTGACAGGTCGGTGTGATTGGTGGGACCGGTGCAAAGGGGATCGTGCTAGCTGGTTGGGAAGACTCTGAAACCCTAATTGGCGCCCGTCATTGGAATTGCTGTAGGATCCTCATACAAACTCGGATTTTGACGGTCCGCATATGTATTTTTAAGCCCAGAAAATTTCCAATCCTTTTCAAAAAATATTTTCGGATTTTGAGCTTGTTTATGGGGTGATAAGCGTGAAATAGTAAACTTCCAGGAGGTTTTCAGAACTTTTCCAGGTTGCGTGTTGTCTGATGTTTTGGTCATCTCCCCTTGATCGTTCATCCGATTGCCGTGACATATTGAAAAAATGTAGGTGACTTCCATACGAAGAGAATGGTACATAACCCAACACTAGATTCCAATTTCTCCCAGTTCGTAATTGAACATAGGGAAGTGTAGATTTCCCTTAGATGAGCTTGTTCGGAAAACACATTTCATTACTTTGGTACTTCTTTCACATGTCGTAGAAGCATAATAAGGAACTTAAATGATGTTAGCTCACTTACTATCTTGATTTTATGATCATACTGATTTTCCACGCTTGATTCATCCCAATCCCATATAATCTTCGTATTAGGTGCTTAACAACAAAGTTGGGAATCATGGGTCCATTAGTATGAGCAACCATGGAGTTTTTGACGATGAATCACTTGGACCTCTAGGTTATAAAGTATTGATTTCCAATTCAGTGGAAGGGGAGGAAATCCCAATTGAGCCTCAGATGGTGGAACCCGAATTGAGGATAGTAGAAACTGCTTCGTCTGAAGTTGACCGTATCTTGTGAGATTTGACGGTGAAGGGATCCCGTGTATATGATCAGTCCTCCAGTATTGTTTACATGCTTCTATTTTGTAGTAGTTGTTGTTGTGGTGAAGTTATGAATGAGCGGAAACAATTCTAGGTATGGGATGTAATCCGAAGAGAGTATGTTTTCGCGGTAACAAAGTAGGTTGGCATGCTTCTTGTAGAAAATATTGTGTATATCTACCCGAAGTAGGATATCTGCACATATATGATTTTGAACCCGTAGAAATATTGCGCACATAATTTCTAACCCGAAGTATGATATAATTTTGAACCCGATAATTTTGAACCCGAAGTAGGATACTGTATATGAATCCTGAAGAAGAATACTGTATACGTGCTTCATATGAACCCGAAAGAATTACTGTATATGAATCCCGAAGAATAATACTCCATATGTGCTTCATATGAACCCAAAAGAATTAATGTATATGAATCCCGAAGAAGAATACTGTATATGTGCTTCATATGAACCCGAAAGAATTACTGTATATGAATCCCGAAGAACAATACTGTATATGTTCTTCATATGAACCCGAAAGAATTACTGTATATGCTCTTGAACCCAGAAAATATGATGCGCATATAATTTTGAACCTGAAGTAGGATACTACATATGTATTTTGAAATCATAGAAAATACTATTCTCCCATGTGTCAGGGATTTTTCTCTTGTAGAGCGCGGTTATGTGTTTTGGAGATAATTTCATAATTTCCTTGTTTTGTTTTGTGCAGATATCTTGTTGCTAAGTGAGGAAAACCGACAAGATGTTATCTGAACAAGGCTCCGTTTCGTCGAAAGATGTTGATAGTTCGAAAACAAACATAGATGATGAGTTCTTTACCAAACCCTTTGCTCCTGCTTGGAGGAATCTTCCAGACTTCGAGCCAACTTTATTGACTGATGGTGAAAATGAAAAGAATACACGCACAGTTCGGCCGGAGCATACCATACGGTTTTGTCTTCACAAAGCGGTGTATTCTTCTTCCAATATCACCGGTGATAATGGAGAGACTGGCAATGCGGACAGTGGTTAGGAATCCTAGGTTCCTTCTATTAACTGTGCTCTGGTTTGGGAGCGGCTTCTATGGTTGGAAACAGATGCTTCCCTGATGCAGTGCGGTTGAGGACTTGCAGATATGTCTTAACATTCTGACTTGAAGAAATACAATATTCCACACAAATGTTCCATTACGGACCACACGGTTTTGTGGACGAAGTCCCCAGAAATTATGCGTCTCTTGACAGGAAGAGAGTCTACGTGAAACCAGGGGGGTTTGATGATTTGCCTCGATTTTCGAAGAAGTCGTTCATCTTTGCATGTGATGAAATTGTGATTGTTGATCCCCCTTCGGGGCGTTCAAGTACGACGGTAGAAGGATGCAGGATGCCAGTGCTGGAAAGGATGCAGGCTGTCGGCGATGGAAAGACGTAAGCTGTCAGCGCTGGAAGACGCAAGCTGCCGGTGCTAGCCATTGAGCAGAGAAACTAACACATGAGAGACACCATCTGTTGGTGTTGACCGGGGTGGGGTATTATGGCCGGTCATGTGCATGCTGCATGTGTTCCTGGCATGTGCGCCTGTCATGTGCGTCTGGTGCTATCTTGGACGCGGACTGTTGGCACTGGAACTTTGGCTATCAAGCTGTAATGATAGCGCGAGAGGCTTCTTTCCGTGGGACGGTGGAATCGATACTTGGAAGGCGTGTAGGGTGGATCACGGAATGATGGTGTTAGCGGTAGCGTGATAGATGTTCGAATGTTACTGTAGTAGCGTCAGCTACCTCATGAATAGTAACTGGTAACCGTCATGATGTAGAGTCGGTATACATGATGATGCAACAAAGAGTTGAGCTGAAACAGACGGTCCTCCAAATGACGAAGGATGTCTTCTTCGAGAAAAGTAAACCACTCTTGAATAGCTTCCTTTGTACTTCTGTCTTCTGAAATTCTTTTTATAGGTTTTTCCATGAGCAATCCCCTTTTCCATGTAAAAGGCGGCTTTGCTGGTAGGATTTCCAGCAAGTCTTCAATCGCTGATAGCATTTTCAGCGGCTTTGCTGGTAGGATTGCCAGCAAGTCTTCAATCGCTGGTATCAGCGGCTTTGCAGGTAGGACTGCTAGCAAGTATTCAATCGCTGGTAGCAGCGGATTTGCAGGTATGACTGCTAGCAAGTCCCCAAATAGTTGGTAGCATCTTCAGCGAGTCCCCAGTTTTCCCGAATAGTTTTTACGACTGGTAACTAGGTTGAGTTGTAGATCCCCTAAACCGTGTGCATGCTTCGGCCATCTTGATGCTTGTGTCGAGGCGTGAGATCGATTTCTAAAAGCATATATTGTAACCGAGAGATTAAAAATCCCGCTGTGGTCGCCAATTGTTTATGGGATAAAATCGCCTCTGCCGAATTTGGTAAATTCGAAGGTGGAGAGACTGGTTTAAACCCTTAAACAAATGTGATGCACGTGAGCACTTTTGATTCGAGATATCAATCTGTACAACTCTGGCCTAAACCAAGAAGATGGCCCTTCCAGATTTGCTTTGGTCACAAAGTGGAGGAGAAGGGTTGATTTGGGGAGGATAGCGAAGAAGGGTGATGAGACCAGAGAGTTCTGGCTAGGTAGTATCTCGACTTGTATCAGAAGTGTAGAAGCTTGCGGAAGCTTGCTAGTGATGTAAGCTTTTGAGAGAGCTTGCAAAGTTGCTATCTGATAGTGTTGTATTTTTCCTGACCAAGACTTGTGTGTTTTGGCAGAATAAGTGAAACCTATTTATACAAGTGAGATTGAACGTACCCTGGCCTCATTAAGGAATTGAGTAAATGTGTCAATTAAAACAGAGGTGGAAACCGTTGGATTTATGGTGAAAACGTTTTCGCCAGAAATTTCCTTATTTAATTGACCGTATTCATTCCTTGCATGCCTTGCTTTATTGCGAGCGTAGTGTATGCTGCACGCTGTGACCGCCAAACCAAAACCCCAAGAAAGTATCCCCCAATTTGTGTTGATGTCTCGAGAGTTGGGCGCAAGTGGCAATGCCAAAGTTGCTAGTGAAGCATTGCGGCATGTTCCAATGGCATGTGCGGGATGTCTCGACCGCGAGTTGTACTTTGAGTGCGGATGGCAATGCCAAATTCGCTTGGTGGAGCATTTGGCATGTGCAGAATGCCTTGGCCGCGAGTTGCACTTTGAGTGCGAATAGCAATGCCAAAGTCGCTAGTGGATCATGTGTGGCATGTGCGGAATGCCTTGGAAATTGGCAAGCAGGTTGGGGATAAAAGTGGCTAGTGGTTGCGTGTTGGCATGTGCCAATGGCATGCACGACCACTTTGGCCAAGTCGCGGGCGCTACAATGTTATAGTGGTTTCGGAATGGGAATTGGCTAGTGGTTGCGTGTTGGCATGTGCCAATGGCACGCACGGCCACTTTGGACAAGTCATGGGCGCTACAATGGTATAGCGGTTTTGGAATGGGAATTGGCTAGTGGTTGCGTGTTGGCATGTGCAAATGGCACACACGGCCACCTTGGCCAAGTCGCGGGCGCTACAATGGTATAACGGCTTGAAAATATAAATTGGCTAGTGATGGGTGTTGGCATGTGCCAATGGCACGCACGGCTATTGGGCCAAGTCGTGGGCGCTAGTTGGGCATAGCGGCTTGAAAATAGAAATTGGATAGTGATGCGCGTTGGCATGTGCCAATGGCACGCACGGCCAAGCTGACCTAGTTGCACGGTTTGCAAGCCTAGGGCGCTATTTTTCCCATGTGCCAAACGGTATAACGGCTTAGAATTTGGCTAGTGGTGCGTGTTGGCATGTGCCAATGGCATGCACGGCCAAGTTAACCTAGTTGCACGGTTTGCAAGCCTAGGGCGCAATTTTTGGCATGTGCCAAATGGTATAGCGGCTTAGTTTGGCATGGTTTCCAGTGGGTGCAGTATGTGGTTTGGTTTTGGAGTCGTTGCCATGGTGCGCAGTATGCGGCTTGGTTTTGGCGTTGTTCCACGGTGCGAAATATGCAGCTTGGTTTTGGCGTCGTTGCCATGGTGCGCAGTATGCGGTTTGGTTTTGGCGTCGTTGCCATGGTGCACAGTATGCGGCTTGGTTTTGGCATCGTAGCCGTGGTGCGCAGTATGCGGCTTGGTTTTGGCATCGTTTCCATGGTGCGTAGTAAGCGGCTTGGTTTTGGCATCATTGCCATGGTGCGCAGTATGCGACTTAGTTTTTGGAATTAGGGTTCTTTGTCGAAAACCCTAATCTGGCATTTTGAAAAAATACCCCCATTAATTATTGACACCTGAATTAAATGCTCTTAGTTAATGTGTTGCTGGTAACACTAGGTCATGGGGTTTTACGATTTTACCCCTTGTCTAAAATCCACCATCGACAACATCAAAATGACTTTTGTCTCAAGATAAGAGATAAATAGACTTTTGAGTGATAGATAAGTTCAAGTGTCCACATACCTTTTAGTCAATGAAGATCCACCAGTTCCTTGAGTAGTTCGTTGTCTTATATGATGATTTCCACGGAGTTCTTGAGCTCAACTACACTTTCTATCCTAGTCCGAGACCTTAGCTATAGTAGACTGGAAATCAAGACTTATAGTTTTGATCACTAATATTGACAAACATGCTTGAGATAGCGACGCATGCGAGTTCAACCGAGCAATGCTCTAACAATCTCCCCCTTTGTCAATTTTAGTGACAAAACTATCAATACATATGGAATACAAAAAACATATAAATAAACTTTGTAGCTCATATTCCACATGTGTAATCTTCAACATTACTCGAAATCTTCATCACTTCCAAGTACTCTAATGATCCTAAACGTTGTAAGTTTAGCATCATCGTTGTTGAAAATCCATAGCTATAATAACGACAAAATAAGAGTTCTCAGTCATTGTTAAACAGTGTCATAATATCATTACACATCATCAAAGTCCAATTGAATCACAACTTTAACAACAATACTATGGTGATATGTCACTCCCCCTTAGTCAATACTCCATCTCACATGGAAACCACCCCCCTTACATAATGATCCGAAAAACATATGTATTTGTAGTGTGAACTACATATTAATTCTCCCCATTTTTGTCAATAAAATTGGAAAAGGTACAAGAACGGGATCCTAATGAAATTTCCGTAAGAGACATTTCATGACCAAAAGTAAGTATATATCATCTTATTTAGATGCAATCATAAAGCCGAAGCTAAATGCATTCATCAAGGAGTCTATGAAGATACAAGATAACCCCTATAATGTTCCACATCCGCACTCCCCACAAAGATTTGGTAATTAAGCACAAGTTCAACTAAGAACTCTTCCCCATAATATGTCATTCCCGAAAGAACAACAAGAGCGACCTTAATTTCAAAAGAAAAGAAGGATTTCTTTGGACATAACAAATCACATACAAGTATGAATTTGAATCCAAAAAATATTCAATTAAATTAACCGTAAGTGAACCTATGATTAATTTAACTGAATATGCTCAACACAAGTAAACTTATGAAGACTTAAGAAACTCAATTAGATTAATCACAAGAGAACCCATAATTAATCTAACTGGAATACACAACTAAACTAATCACAAAAGTAATCAATTTAATTGTTCATACTCGACATAAGAAAACTTACAGAGTCATAACTAAATAACCAAACAAGATGATTAATTTAGTTCAATATGCTCGACATAAAGTATCTTACGGAACAACAACTAAGCTAATCATAAAAATAATCAACTTTTGTCATTTAGTGCTCAACATAAGACACATTACAGAGCCTCGCAGTAATACACAAAATATGGATCAGGGAAGATCAATTACTGTGGAATACACAAAGATTCATTCTATTTTCCATCACCATTTGCACAATGACATATAATAGACATAATCCTTAAAAACAAAAGATTTTAACCTATCTTCCATCAAAAATTGACATAATAGGCTTAACTTTTGTATTTTTCAAAAGTTAATTCATTCCTTTAAGCATATCAACTCATGAACGATTTTACTTTTGACAAGGTATGGGACAATCAAGTTCACGGACGCAAACACACATATCCCATAACAATATTGCAATATATAAAATCTTAAAGATTAATACTGCAAAAATCATCTTCCAACAATTTTAGAAATTATACCAATAAATCTAAAAACATGAAGATGAAAACGTTGGACATAGTTATGTGTAATCTAAATAATGGCTATTCCAAACTCTAGTTATTCTTCTAAACAAAATAAGAAATCAAAATTCTCATCTGATGACTTACTAGTTGTTGTAGATCTTTCTTAGGGCATCTACGGAGAATTCATTCTCATTATTGAAAAACCCATTGATTATGGGATCGTTCAATTCCTCCAAATCTTCAGAGATATCAGTTAACTCACTAAGTTCTCTCCTTAGTTCACGCACTGTGTTTGTTGTTTGGGACAACATTCTTTCATAGTGAATCAACTTCTCTAAAGACAAAATAATTTGAGATTTTAAATTGTTTCTTTTGTTGATGAAATCTTTCACCGAGTCCCTAAAGTTATCATCAAGCTGATAGAAGGACATGAACCAATTAGAGGAAGAACCTTATCCATTATTTGTAGCCTTCACTTTCTTCATCCTTGAGGAAGAAATCCCTTTACACAGATACAAGTTAGTTGCTTCAACTGCATCCCTGCTTGTGGTGCCTCTAGTTACAAGAGCCATAAACTGTATCTTTACAGGGAATGAGAACGTCTACAAACGACTTTAAATAGACTTATGAACATCAAAACCCCAGAAGAACAAGTCTTATGTAGTTTAATGGTGCATTATCTATATTGTTAGGAGACTATTTTCTTAACAAAAATAGACACAATACTTTATCTACAAATACGCAAAACCCCATTTTTCTCAAGTTAAAGATGAGGATGCGAACGCGCCTCTGATATTAGATAGAGACGTTATGAGTAAAACGCTCTCCTTGTTTATCACATAGTGATTTTTCAAGGTTTGTTGTGTAGACAGATTTCTTACCTCTTATGATTCTGGAAGCATTGGTTTTAGGAGAACCACGTAGATTATCCATATTCATCTTTTGCATGTTCTTCTGCAGTTTGGTAATTCTTTTGTTGTTTCTCTTGAATCTCCAACACGTGCTTTGAACATGGTTTGCATTTCCACAAAATAAGCAAATCAAGGATTCTTTGCCTTGTTGAGGTACCTTCTGCTTAACACAACTGCCAATTTTTATTTTTCCCTGATCAATAGAAGCAATGGGTTTGAAAATGTCTGCACACTTTCTTTTGTATCTTAAACCATTAGTGTTTCCAAAGGACTTCTGACCAAATATCATTGCTGAGATATTGTCAGAGCTTCCAGACAATCTGTGTAGATCATCTTTGAGAGTATTAATCTCTTTCTACTTTAGAGTAATGGTTCTGGTGAGTTTATCATTAAGACAGTCTATCTCAAGATTTTTCACCTGGATTAATGATTCTAGTTTCTTCAATAAAGCTTTTAATTGAAGATTTTCTTGAAGATCTCCTTTATTCAAGAAATCAAAATTTTTTGTGTCAGTTTCATCTGAATCGGAACTTGAGTACGTGGATGTTTCTGCTGTAAGAGCTGAGAGTTCATCACTTCCATCAAACGTATTCAACTTATTGACACTTACATAATTTTCTTTCACAGAATCATTAGCCGTGAAGACAGATTGAGGATGTTTATTACATCTAATGCTTCTTTTTACAAATTCTTTGATCTTTTTTGTAATCAATGGGTTTTTTAACCAAATACCATCTGAACATCATTCATCAGCCCAAGACAAGATAGAGGATTCACTTGTATTGGAAACACCATTGAATGCAATAGTTTGAATAAAATTTTGATCAGGAATCCTTACCTTTCCAAAATATATATTTTTGGAAAGAGTGTTGAGGTTATTTCCTCCGACGATGGCATGCTTTTTAGAATCGCATCAAGATGGCAGCGATTTGAGAATTTTCATCACAATGTTCTTTTCAAGAATAGTCTTAACCAATGCAAAAGATGCATTAACAACTTCAGACACTTTGTGATTAAACTCATCAAATGTTTCTTCATCTGCCATACGAAGGTTTTCCCAATCGGAATTAAGGTTTTGAAGCCTAGCTTCATTCTCACTGGTATTACCTTCGAATACAGTTTCTAAGATGTCCCAAGATTATTTAGACTTAACGCAATTTGACACATGATGCTGAAGACTTGGGGTAATGGCATGTATGATAGCATTCAAACCATTGGAATTTTGCTTTGCAGCAAGTATCTCAGCATGACTATATTCACCAATATTCTTGGGAACGTTTACATCTCTAACTTCCACAATGGGAGGATCGTAGCCATTAACAACATATACCCATGATTGAAAATCACGTGCTTGAAGAAAAGCTCACATAAAATTTTTCCACCACAAGTAATTAGAGCCATCGAAGACTGGTGGTACGATAATAGAGATAACACCTCTGTCCATAGAGTCAGATCGCTACAAACACAGACTGATAAGGTATTTAAACGTGTTTGCCTGCTCTGATACTAATAGAAAAAGCGGGGGGGGGGGGGTCTAACAACCACACCCAATATTTCGAATTAGCAATTTGTATGGACAAACTCCAATATACTTTTATGAGAATCAACTAGATAATTAGACTCAATCAATAAAAAAGTATATCAAAGAGTTTATATCTCTATCTATTGATTTAAATCTTACTCAAGCAAACTGCGAGTCTCAATTTAAATACAAGAGAGATAAACTTGGATGGCACCAAAGACCAATTTCCAAGTGTCAATCAATTTAAATCAACAACCAAAAGGTCAGATATTCTAATTGATTGAAAAATGCACAACCTGTATTATTTCAATTATATAACAAATACAATGTGGAAAATAAAAAACACAGACACCAGAATTTTGTTAACGAGGAAACCGAAAACGCAGAAAAAACCCGGGACCTAGTCCAGATTAAACATACATTGTATTAAGTCGCTACAGACACTAGCCTACTCCAAGCTCACTTCGGTCTAGACTGTAGTTGAACCCCAATCAATCTCACACTGATCCAAGGTACAGTTATGCTCATACACCTCTGATCCCAGTAGGATACTACGTACTTGATTCCCTTAGATGATCTCACCCACAACTAAGAGTTGCTACGACCCAAAGTCGAAGACTTTAGTAAACAAATCTGTATGATGCGTGTCGTGAGTGCAATCAAATTGGTAATCTTATTTCCACACAATTAACTAGTAATATAATGGAAGTAAGGATCGTTCCTATGAAGAGCAGTGAGTTTTAGTTGTCAAAGTGTCATAAAGGAGGTTTTTTTTTTAGATTTCAATAAAGTAAATCAAAACAATTGAAAATAATAATTTGTAAGCAATAGAGAGAGATATGATCGAGGAATCCTCCTTCGTATATAAACCGTCAATGAGTTATTATAATTGCCTACTCGTCGTTAATCATAGATTATCACCAACCGTAGAATAACAACTAGATCATTGCTATCCCCTAAATTCCTTATATCACTGGATACGGAAGTTCTCGCCTACCAGATTCTATTCAACGAACCACCAAGTAGTATATCACTCAAGGTGTAATCCAATCGAATGCTTTATCTTTTGTGAATTTATAGGTTGATCCTAATAGTTAGACTCTTAGATCAAGGTCCACTTGTTAGTGTTGTTTATACACACAATCGCTCCGCAGAATCCCTCTGCAAGGTTTTGTGTTCTCTACTTGTGTACAAGTTATTCAAAGATTACTTATCTCCTAACTTAATACTAGCAATAGATTAAACCAATAAATCAATCCAGTTGACCACCTAGACAATCTATCAATCAATCATAAATATTCAAATGATATAAAAAAATGATAATCATATGAAGAACTTCAAAGTAGATTAATATAATAACTCAAATCTTGTTTACAACTTAGAATTCATCCTCAATCAATAGGTGTTTAGTTACTCATGGATGTAGAAACACCCATGATATACATATGAGAAAAGTAAAGAGATAACGTTACGATTGATAACCGCTCCGTATGATGTTTCTTCTCTCCAACCGCTAACAATTTCTTGACCTAGTGATGTGATATGTTTTACATAACCTAATACATTTTTATAGGTTTGCATTACTTGGTCTTCACATATTTAGTTAGGTTTAAAAACCCAACCTAAAATAACGAAATAACGTTCCCAAACGTGCCCTTAAGCCTTCCAAAGAGTTTATACACGTTTCCCATTTGCTAAGTTCGTGAACCCAGTCCGCAAACTTCAAATTCCAGCAGATATTTTCGAAACTGCACTATCTTCGATTTTCAATGGAAACTGTTTTGGCCACAACTTCTTCATCCGAACTCGGAATGACCTCAATCTTTTTGCATTATTTTTATCTTTCAATTCTATTAAATATGGTGATGAGAAATACTTAATTTGAATGAGTTAAGATTGGTCTTTGGCACTTCTATTGATTTTGAGCGTTTTGCTCCTTTTCGTCGCACTTCTTCAACTTCTCTTGGACTTGGGCGCTTGGATACTTGGAATACTTCTCTTCATAGCTATTTTCAGCACTTTGTAGCTCCTTTGTGGATGATTCATCGATTAGAGGCAAACAAGAAAAAACAAGAGTAATAATACGAATGCATGCAAGAATAATAGCTTAAAACAAGTATGGAATGGACACTAAAATCATATGAATTATGCACTTATCAATGTATCACACAGAAAAGTCTATGGTAATAGATAAATCCATATCCCACGAATATACCTACGAGTTTTGTACCATCTTTTGACAAATCAAGGTGAACAGGAACCAATTGATAAACCAGACTTATATTCCTGAAGAACAACTCAGTATTATCAACCACCTCACAATAGTCTAATCGACGCAGCGAAAAAGATATTGTGGAATCACAAACGATGAGACGAAGATGTTTGTGATTACTTTTTATCTTGCCTATCGGAGATAGAAATATCAAGACAATTATTATAATTGTACTTGTACGATAAAAACAGCAAGATCAGATCACACAACTACAAGAAAAGTAGTATCGTTCTGGCTTCACAATCCCAATGAAGTCTTTAAGTCGTTAACCTGGTTTAGAAGAAGAAACCAAAGGTTAAAGGAGAATCGACTCTAGCTTAGCACAACTAGTATCACCCAAAATGTGTGGGGATTAGGTTTCCTATTTGCTAGAGTTCTCCCTTATATAGTCTTTCAAATCAGGGTTTGCAATCAATGTTAGCTTAGTAACAAATCATTCAATATTCACCGTTAGAAAAAATCTGATTAGATTCAAGCTAACATTTATCAACCGTTAGATCGAAAACATAGCTTATTATACACACATGTAATGCATGTTTGTAGGCTTGTGTAACCGTACCCAAACTTGTACATTATTTGGTTCAACAATAGTTAAACAAGTGGTTAGCCATATGATAAATTTCATATCAACCATATTATTCTTCACCATAACTAGTTCAAATGACTCAAATCAACTAGTTAGACAGTTGTTCAATTGCAAGGAAATCTCATGTACTACATAAGACATAATTCAATCAAAAACGATTTTATTCAGTCGAATCGGTTCATGAACTATATAGCCACGGTTTGCAATTGCATTCCTTAGTTTATAAAGATAAGTTTACAAATATCGTTTTTAGACATAACTTACTCAAGTTCGCGGACGCAAACACACATATCCCATAAAAATATTGCAATATGTAAAACCATAAAGATTAATACTGCAAAAATCATCTTCCAAACAAGTTTAGAATTTAAACCAATAAATCTAAAAACATGAAGATGAAAACGTTGGACATAGCTTTGTGTAATCACAATAATGGCTATTCCAAACTCTAGTTATTCTTCTAAACAATAAAAATAGAATATTTACTAGGCAATAAGACCTTTGAATAATTCTTTATCGTCCCTGAACTTCTTGTCATCAACATCCATTGGAACATAAGGTTCATTAAGGTAGGAGTTTATATCAATAAACCTTCTTGGCTGATGATGTCGAACCAGGGCCTTCTGAATCTCATGAGTCTTATATACAAAAGCCTTTATTTGTTGAATCTCCTTTTTCATCTCTTTCAACACTTCAAGAACTTCAAAGAACTTCTGAGAATTTGAAGGAACGGCTCTTGGCTTCCTCACATTCCATCTTTTTCTTTTCAATGTCGGAGCTAGAGGAGATTTTTCTTTTTCCTTCATGATTGATGGCTTAACAATCAAATCAACATCCTTTCCATCAGAAGACATCATGCTTGGAGTATCCATAAATGTATGGGATTGTGAGAGGAAATCACAATTTTCTCAACAAGTAGTCTTGAGATAAAAGGAGCTTACAGAGAAGGAAAAAAGGAATGTAGGGTTTCGAAACCTTTAAACAGGTTCGTACACGACCAACTCTCAACCCTATGAAGAGTAGAATTGTCGAGAGTACCCTTTATTTTGTTTGATAGACAAAAATAAGGAAAATATAAAATAAAGAAAAAAACTTTTCCTAAAGCCTGAAGGATACAAAATCATTGTCTCTTTTGATCAGGCACATGAGACAAGATTTCAACGAACAACAATTTGTCCACCATTTTCCTCTCGAGAGGGATCCACGGACTTTTGTCTATCAAAACGACTTGACCATACTTTCTTCTCAAATGGTCTATCCATATCCTTGGAAACTAACTTCTTAGACGAAGATAAAATCCTACATACCTCAGCAGTCTTCTGAGCAAGTTTAAGCTTGCTAAATGATTTGATCTTCATTGAAGTTTGTTGACGTGCCTTTATTTGTATTTGTACTTGTAACACCTTGAAAGTTCATGACCCTTTAAAGAATAATAAGAACACGTCAAGTTAGGATAAAAATTAAGCTTTTGAGATGTGCAAGCATCTATGTACATGGTGGAACCTGAAACATTACAAACAGTGTTTCCAAAGGATGGTTCAACTTTATCTTCCAAAATAATTGGATTATCTTCTGAAAGAATATCAAGATTGATATATGTATTGCTACAATTATCAAAATCAATATTTTCACCAAGAAGTGCAACACTTGATATCTCGTCTTCATTAGAATCATAGTTGTCAAACATTTCATCAAGAGTTGCTGCAAGACCTTTGTTCCCAGTGTATTTTCTACGATTTGGACATTCGTTTGAAAAATGACCAAAACCTTTACACTTAAAGCATTGAGGCATATCATCATCATCAGTTTCATCAATATCCCTATTTTTAGGAGGAACACGATTATGAGGTTTGACTGATGCCTTAGGCTTATATCTGGAGAACCGTTTACTTCTCTTCAGTAGAAGATCCCGAAACTGTCTTTTGATCATCGAGACTGATTTTTCAAGATCTTCATCTGATGAATCTGTCTCAGGGTGATCATCTTCAGGGATATACACTTTTTTACTTTTATCAAGTAATTTAGTTTCCTTTAGTACTTTGAACGCAACATCCTTAGATTTGGATGAATGTTCATGATCAAAGATCTTAATCTTTCTAACCAGCGTATTTCTGGAGAGATAATCAAGGTTATTTTCCTCAACGATGGCATGCTTCTTAGAATCGTACCTAGATGGCAGCGATCTGAGAATTTTTATCACAATGTCCTTTTCAGGAATAGTATTACCCAATGCAAAAGATGCATTAACAATTTATTTCAGACACTTTGTGATTAAACTCATCAAATGTTTCTTCATCTGCCATACGAAGGTTTTCCCAATCGGAATTAAGGTTTTGAAGCCTAGCTTCCTTTTCACTGGTATTACCTTCGAATATGGTTTCTAAGATATCCCAAGCTTCTTTAGACTTAGTGAAATTTGACACATGGTGCTGAAGTCTTGGAGTAATGGCATTCAAACCGTCGGAATTTTGCTTTGCAGCAAGTATCTCGGTAGGGCTGTACTCACCAATATTCTTGGGAACGTTTACATCTCCAACTGCAACAACGAGAAGATCATAGCCATTAACAACATATACCCATGATTGAAAATCACACGCTTGAATAAAAGCTCGCATAACAATTTTCCACCATTAGATCCATCGAAGACTGGTGGTACGTTAATAGAGATAGCACCTCTGTCCATAGAGTCAGATCGCTACAAACACAGACTGATAAGGTCTTTAACGTGTTTGCCTGCTCTGATACCAATTGAAAAAGCAGTGGTCTAACAACCACACCCAATATTCCGATTAGCAATATGTATGGACAAACTCCAATATACTTAGACTAATATAATTAGACTCAATCAATAAAAAAGTATATCAAAGAGTTTATATCTCTATCTCTTGATTTAAATCTTACTCAAGCAAACTGCGAGTCTCAATTTAAATACAAGAGAGATAAACTTGGATGGCACCAAAGACCAATATCCAAGTGTCAATCAATTTAAATCAACAACCAAAAGGTCGGATATTCTAATTGATTGAACAATGCACAACTTGTATTATTTCAATTATATAAAAATATAATGCGAAAAAAAAATAACACAAACACCAGAATTTTGTTAACGAGGAAACCACAAATGAAGAAAAACCCCGGGACCTAGTCCAGATTAAACATACATTGTATTAAGCCGCTACAAACACTAGCCTACTCCAAACTAACTTCTGCTTGGACTGTAGTTGAACCCCAATCAATCTCATACTGATCCAAGGTACAATTATGCTCCTACGCCTCTGATCCCAGAAAGATACCACGTACTTGATTCCCTGAACTGATCTCACCCACAACTAAGATTTGCTATGACCCAAAGTCGAAGACTTTAATAAACAAATTCGTATCACACAGAAAAGTCTATGGTAATAGATAAATCCGTCTCTCACGAATATACCTAAGAGTTTTGTTCCGTCTTTTGATAAATCAAGGTGAACAGGAACAAATTGATAAACCATACTTATATTCCTGTAGAACAGCTCAGTATTATCAATCACCTCACAATAGTCTTAATCGACGCAGCGAAAAAAGATATTGTGGAATCACAAACGATGAGACGAAGATGTTTGTGATTTCTTTTTATCTTGCCTATCAGAGATAGAAATCTCAAGCCAATTATTATAATTGTACTCGTACTATAGAAACAACAAGATCAGATCACATCACTTCAAGAAAAGTAGTACCGGCATGGCTTCACAATCCCAATGAAGTATTTAAGTCGTTAACCTGGTTTAGAAGAAGAAACCAAAGGTTAAAGGAGAATCAACTATCTTAGCACAACTAGTATCACACATAATGTGTGGGGATTAGGTTTCCAAGTTGCTAGAGTTATCCATTTTATATAGTCTTTCAAATCAAGGTTTGCAATCAATGTTAGCTTAGTAACAAAGCATTCAATATTCACCGTTAGATGAAAAACCTGATTAGATTCAAGCTAATATTTGTCAACCGTTAGATCGAAAACATAGCTTGTTATACACTCATGAAATGCACGTTTTTAGGTTTGTGTAACCGTACCCAAACTTGTACATTAGTTGGTTCAACAATAGTTAACCAAATGGTTAGCCATATGATAACTTTCATATCAACCATATTCTTCTTAACCATAACTAGTTCAAATGACTCAAATGAACTAGTTAGAGAGTTGTTCAATTGCAAGGAAATCTCATGTACTACATAAGACACAATTGAAGTAAAAACGATTTGATTCACTCGAATCGGCTCATGAACTACTATAAAGCCACGGTTTGTAATTTCATTCCTTAGTTTATAAAGATAAGTTCACAAACATCGTTTATAGACATAACCTACTCAAGTTCACGGATGGAGTTAACAAACTCTAGCAAAAATTCTCGGGTCGAGAACTTCAGCCTGTTCGCGGACTGAAGCTCACGCACTTCTCCGGTTCTTTTGATCAACAAAGTTCCCAAACTTTGATTCAAGGAATAAGGAATTATACATATATCTGTTTCCACAACAATGCTTATATCCTCCAATGGTTATATTGTCTAAACTCTCATTTTAATCATTGAAACATTCTCAGGAGACGTTATATAGTTGTTATTCAAAAACCATTTTTCGCCAGAGGAATTTTCAAGGTGATTGAAACTTAACATGACTTTCGTCACTATGTAAAGATGAACTTGGCTAAAGTGAAAGCTTTACCAACACATATTTCGAGAAATAGATAGGCAAGGTAAACTCGGGTCGAAATACCAAATGTGTATAATCTTAGTCTATATAGCAAAACGACTTTTGTCCCAACATAGGAGATAAATAGACTTTTGAGTGATAGGTAAGTTCAAGTCTCCACATACCTTTTAGCCGATGAAGATCCACCGGTTCCTTGAGTAGTCCTTCGTCTTGTATGATGATTGTCGTGGAGTTCTTGAGCTCAACTACACTTTCTATCCTAGTCCGAGACCTTAGCTATAGTATACTAAAATTCAAGACTTATAGTTTTGATCACTAACATTGACAAACATGCTTGAGATAGCAACGCATGCTAGTTCGACCGAGCAATTCTTTAACATTCATCATAACACCATCCATTCAGTCACGGTAACAAACAACAACCACATTCACCCGACTGAGCTTGAGCTTCGAGCACAAACCACTCTGAACCCATCTTCTGCTGCTCTGAGTTCTTTAACTCTTCCATTCTCATCAGCTACAACACTTCTTACCCTTCGTATTATGAGCTAGCACCACCAACTCAACACTGTAGTCAATTCCAGCTGCTCATACTTCATAATCTCAGACAAATACAATCACCACCATTCCATTTCAATTCCTGCCATCTTCACTGCCTCCGAAAATTCATCTAATCAGTTCATTCACTTGCAACACCACCAGATCCACATACCACATGCAATTACAACTCATCTATTTCCACAGATCAAGCCATCTCAGTAGCAGCAACAATGACCAGCTTAGGTCCTCAATTACAGTAACAACACTAATGTCTTCTCTAGCTCCTCATTGCACCTATATATTTCTGTCATGTCTTTCGTCTCTCAAATCTAACCCATCAATAACAACTCCACAGCAGCAGCCACTACCAACAACAAATAATTCAAAATCATCAGAACCCATTCAATCATCAAACCCACCTACTTATTACTGAGATTGAGCTCATGTTCCATTGAATCTCACAGTTTCACCTAAATAACCATAGGAACCCTAATTTCTCCTCATAAAATTAATAGCTTCACTAGAATCAACAATAACAATCAATAGCTTCACTGAAATCGAACTCATCATCTCAAATCTCTTCTCGGTTCATTTAAACTCAATCAACTCTGAATCTTCTTTAAAATCATCCATCAGAACACCCAGATCTCCTTCTTTTCTTCATCACCAACAGTAACAGTAGCAGCTTCGCAAACCCCTATCGATATGTTCCATTTCAAACCACCAATTCCTTACTCTTAATCGCCGTCAACAACTCTCAACTTTCGAGCCATGAAACGTAACTTATCTCTCGATTCACTGTTTCTCTGACTCTCATACCACAGCCGTCACTAGTTTTACTCTCATCTGAATTCCATATGGGAAAATGATTGAGAAATTGTCTCTGAACTTTACGATAGGTATAAGAGCCAAAACTGCTATCAGCACCCCACTTAATAGTTAAGGGGTAACTAGCTCATTGGTTTCAGAAAACCGACATCCTATTTCCTTGTTCAACTCAATTGTCAGTTATGGGAGCAGACAGTTCATTCTTCACCTCCTTCTTGCATTAGCACGTGAATTGACTTTGTTCCCTTTACGCTCCAAATAAACGTTTTCTTTTTCTTTGAATTCTTTCACCAACATCATCCATCTTTTACTTCTCAAGTCCACTTCTTCTCTTCAATGTCTCTTCATTACTAAAGCTGTCATGCTTTTCAGACAGAATTTGCATCACTAAAGCCGACATACTTTTCAGACATAGATGAAGAAATAAAATCAAATAATGAGAAATAGTCCGCCTCCAACACTTTTGTATTGTTTCCTCTTCTTTTGTTCCAAATGACTCCAAACTACCTAAACACTCAAAAGCAAACATAAGATACATATTTTCAAGAAAACTCAGCAAATAAAACATAAAAAATAGATAAATATTAAGGTGTTTTAGACACCTATCAAATTCCCCCACACTTAGACTTTGCTAGTCCTCTAGCAAATCAAACAAAATAATTATAAAACATACATACAACTCCGTATCGTCGAGGCTACAATTACTCTTAGCATGAATAACAAGACTTTAAACCCCTAGGTGTCCCTAGTGGACGAGTTTTAGTCTCGTAAAGGTTTACAAGAGGTGTACCTACAATACCTTTTACTCCAAATTTCAACTACCTGTGAAGAATCTATGAACGAATCCAAAATAACTACAGGAGGAGGTACCTTGATTCAAATTCATTTCATATATAAGTAAATTAAGCTCTACTTAGAAAGTTGAACAAACCACAATACTCGGAATATGACTAACCACAATAGCACATGAATAGATAAAGAAAATGGATATAGAGATAGATGTTTGCGAATGTTGACTAAAGTGAACGGTGTTTCCCATATCTGTCTGAAGGTCACCGCCAAGATGAACCTATGCATCCTATTAGATTGAGATACTGGTCTAAATTCTAGTGTCAACACAACTGGCATATACAAGGGAACCAGCGGTCAACAATCTTAATTCTAGATCAACTCAACTGGCATATACAAGGGAACCAAGAGTCGATTTTATTGAACAATATGATTAGATGTTTTGGATCCAACATGATTAGATATTTTGGATCCAAGCGCATGATTCTTTTCAGCAGATTACATGGTAATTCCCATGGATCCTGCATTCCACGATTGTTTAGGCGACGGAGACAGGGAGAACACACACATATTGCTATCCAAGTGTCATTTTTTTTTAATATATACTCTGGTTAGTCTAATTGGTCTGGTCTCCTTTTTTTTTTAGCAACTCAATCACTCTATTTCATCCCAGCAGTAATAACAATTCGATGTTAGTGACCCATCAAATCACTCAAGAGAAACAAAAAGTTTGCAAAAATAAAAACAGAAAGTGATATGGTGACATTCCGAGACATGGTAACAACTATCATTTATTTCTAACACATGAGCTCTGTCAGTTCTTTTAGTTAATGGGTTCCTCAACTCCTACAATCAATATGGTTCCATCCACTTATATTGGTAGTGTCATCCTAAAGTCACAAGTTCTAGATTTCGGAGTTTATAAAGCTTTTTTTTTTTCTATTTTTTTTACTAAAGGCATAAAACTACAAAGATATAAATGCTCCCTCACACTTAAACTTTACATTGTCCTCAATGTAAAATTTCGTCATTCAAAGTAAATTTCAAGGTGGAAAATTCTGCAAATGATATGCAAAAACAAAGATAAAGATGAAGATACAAAACCGGTGTGTTGCCTCCCAATTAGCGCTTGGTTTAAAGTCGTCAGCCAGACTATATCCTTGCAAGATTCATTCCCCATATATCAATAAACTGAAAAGTTGGGGGGTCCTCCCATATAACCTGTTTTGGAAACACTATCTTCACACAAATATTAGTAATATAAAACAGAAACGAAGCTATTGAACGATAAAAGTTTCCACCACACTTATTTTTGTCCACATTTGGAACTGTATAAAGAACATAGAATTCGGGAACTTCCACGGTTTCTTGTTCCAAAACCTGCATAGTTTGAAAATCAAGCATCTCTAATGGCGGATATCGAAAAACAAAGTCATTCAACAATATTCTCGAATCACATACATTCAAACCAATCAGAGGTAAAGGAGAAGACTTAATATGCAAAGGGTTATACAAACCTATCACAATCTCTTGTATTACAGAATCCTCTTCATCCTAGAAAAACTCAAGTGAATTATTCACCTCTTGTATATCATGGTCCTCTATCAAACCTTGCAACCATTCTTCATCCGTTTCTTCCTTAACCAAAGTCTCGACATCAACATCATCATTACAATTATTCACAAGTTCAATTGGGTCTTCCATAATATTGGTCATACCGGTTTCATTCTCAACATACTCCTCTTCATTAGACTCAAACCTTGTTGCAAAGTTCTATAAAACATTAGTTTCATCATACTCATGTACCTTTTGAATAGGTGTTTGATCATTACGAAAATCAAGAGTTAAGTCAACTATGCTAATGTCATCAAATATCTCCAAAGGTTGGTCCTTTTCAACACAATCATCTTCATTTTTAGACTCACCATAATACGAATCTTCATCGATTTTATAACCTTTATCTCGACGACGTTTAAGTTCCATATGAATGGTCCTACTAATTTTTGTGACAATCTCTTCCGAGGTTCCATCATCTTCCAACTTGTATAATTTATATGCAAGTTTCTTGACGTTCACACGCTTACCATGTTGGCTACAATAGGTTCTTTTTCCCTTGACTCTTCCCTTTGAATGGGTGAATGATCATAACTACGATCTGGAGTCGGGTAAGAAAAAGTGTTGCATAAATTGGTTTGTGCGATGTTCTTTCTATCACGGTCAAGTTGGTCTAGCCTTTGTTGCATGTCTTGCAATTCATGAACAATCTGCATACAACTCGAATGAATCCAATTAGAAGTAGAATTATCCCACCTTGGTGCTTGACTTACATACCTACTACAAGGTTGTTGTTGGTATGTATGAAAATCACCATAAGGTTGACTAGGATATGCATCATAGCCAATAAATTAATTTTGATGGTATCTCATAGATGGTGGGCAATTGTCACAGTGTTGAGGTTGTTGAAAACCGTATCCATTGTTCCAATATGCTCCGTCCATAGAAATTACTACCTGAAACAAGAGTTCTCAAACCAAGGTTAACAACCAGAAAATAAGAAAAAACAAAACCAAAAACAAGTGACAACCGCTGCCTCCCCGGTAACGGTGGCAAAAATTGTTCGTTGTTGTAGGCGTCAAAAATAAATTAGACTTTCTCACTACTCAAAATATATAATATAGCAAGGGCAAGAAAGGATCGTTCCCACATAGAGGTCATGGGTTGCCAATATGTTTCGGTTTCCTATATAAAGCAATGGGGGATTTCTGATTTTTATGAAACTAAAAATAAAATAAAAGCAAACAATAAAAAGTAAACACGCAAATCAAGGATGTGAAATATTGGGTAAAGCTTTCATCTTCAATTGTAAACAAGTTTTTGAAAGTATGAATAAAATTCGTATTTAATCTCGCTATCGTCAAAAGCCCTAGAATACCTTATTGCAAGAATACTCCGTAAATTTCCTAAGTCATCACACTTCCATGTAAAACGATGCAAGTATGAATACTACCCAGAGAATAACCCGACGCCTTGCGCTAATCAAGTTCAATTCCCAAAGATTCATTAAGAATGGTGAAATAGGCTAATCAATGCAATTGAAATACATTGCGCAAACAATTCGAACAAAGGTCAATTTCTACATATGATTACAAGAGTGTATCACTACAAAACGCAATCATATCATGCTTCTCGTATTCAAGGTTATCGCTTGATGATAAACCCTAAATTATCTATAGAATGGATGTATGTTCAATCATTTCTAAACTCAACTAAACAAACATTCAATCATATTGCAATACACCAATCATGCAATTATTATAATTAGTAGAAATCAAACGATAATATGGAGAGAAAACTAATTTATCATATCAAAAAGCATGCTTGCAAAATCCGACTACATCTTTAACCAATAAAAATAAATCATCTACTTGTTTTAATGGAGTTCATAACAAAAAGCAAAGAAGAAAGCATTATGTTCTAAACCTTAAAACAAAAGTAGAAGAAAGAGATAATCTTAATGAGAGATAGGAACAGGATTATATATCTCTTGTTGGTGTGTGGATCAGCACCAGACTTCTAAATCTCGACCAAGGACTGACCACCTCCACAGCCCATTAGCAGCTACATCCCGGTCAATCCAAGTCCAAGTTCTTCTTTGCAAACTCGGTAACTCACTGAGGCAACTCAGTCGTGACCAAGGGTTGACAGTTTTCTGGTATGTTCCGGCCAATTCCAGGCTTTTCATATCATTCCCTGTATAGCCTAACTTACATGTAATCACTCTAGCTTCAGCTTTACCTTCATAAGCAACAGACTCCATAAATGATTTTCAACAACTGCACATTCATCTGAATTGTGAACCTGCTTAGCCAACAACATCTACATGTTCAAGTCCACCAATTTCACTGCCTCGCATCGAACCACCAATGCCATAGCCTGCAATCTTCCCAACTCATCACCGACCCTTGTAATTCATCTTCCCATTTTTCTCATATTTTCACAGCCACCATATACCGACTCCATTTCTTCCTTCAATCCCATTTCACAAGCAAACCACCAAGTCCATAACAACTTGCACCTGTCATCAGCTCAAATATACTTTAAAATATCCATTGAAACCACCCAGGCTAAACCAACAGCGCAGCACCACCTGTTCTTCAGCTTAATCTTACAGTAGCACAAACCTCCATATCCATTTCCTTCCCTGCAATTCCGCTTATCAACCTCCAACAAGCCTGCACATTCCCTGATACTTTCTTGGCTGTGAACACACCAGCAAAACTCCGGATGCTCATCGAGCATAGCATACTCGAGCCATTTCATTCCTTTGCATTGCAATTTCTTTGTAACCTACTCAACTCAATCACCTGTATATCCACTTGCAAC
Source organism: Papaver bracteatum (assembly GCA_023529315.1). Classification (NCBI taxonomy): domain Eukaryota; kingdom Viridiplantae; phylum Streptophyta; class Magnoliopsida; order Ranunculales; family Papaveraceae; genus Papaver; species Papaver bracteatum. The sequence goes on along the minus strand of JAJJWX010002605.1, from coordinate 3,590,333 downwards.
TGAAAACTCAAACAAACCCATATGCTCAGATCAAATTCATATCATTTCCATCTCTTATGGCTTTAACATACCAAGCTAGTGTAATCATACCACCAGCCATTTAGTCACGGCAACAAACAACAACCATATTCACCCAACTGAGATTGAGATTCGAGCACAAACTGCCATGAACCCATCTTCTGCTGCTCTGAGTTCTTGTACTCTTCCATTATCATCAGCTGCAATACTTCTTACCCTGCCTATTATGAGCTAGCCCCACCAACTCAACACTGTAGTCAATTCCAGCTGCTCATACTTTATAATCTCAGGCAAACACAATCACCACCATTCCATTTCAATTCCTGCCATCTTCCCTGCCTCCGGCAATTCATCCAATCAGTTCATTCAATTTCAACACCACCAAAGCCACATACCACCTGCAATTACAACTCATCTATTTCCATAGCTCAAGCCATCTCAGTAGCAGCAACAATGACCAGTTTAGCTCCTCCATTACATCAACAACACTAATGTCTTCTCTAGCTACTCATTGCACCTATCAATTTCTACCATGTATTTCTTCTCTCAAATCTAACCCATCAATAACAACTCCATAACAGCAGCCACCACCAATGACAAATAATTCAAAATCATCAGAACCCATTTAATTATCAAACCAACCTCCTTATTACTGAGATTGAGTTCATATTCCATTGAATCTCACAGTTTCACCTAAATTACTATAGGAATCCTAATTTCTCCTCATAAAATCAATAACTTCACTGGAATCAACAACAACAATAAATAGCTTCACTGGAATTGAACCCATCAGCTCAAATCTCTTCTCGGTTCATTTAAACTCAATCATCTCTGAATCTTCTTTAAAATCCTCCATCAGAACACCCATATCTTATTCTTTTCTTCATCACCAACATTAACAGTAGTAGCTTATCAAACCCACATCGATATCTTCCATTTCAAACCATCAGTTCCTTACTCTTGATCGTCGGCAACAACTCTCAACTCTCGAGCCATGAAACATAACTTCTCTCTCAATTCACTGTTTCTCTGACTCTCATACCGTAGACATCACTGGTTTTACTCTCCTCTGAATTCCAGATGGGAAAATAATTGAGAAATTGTCTCTGAATTTTACGGTAGGTGTATGAGCCAAAACTTCTATCGGCACCCCACTTAATGGTTAAGGGGTATCCATCTCATCGGTTTAAGAAAACCGACAGCCTATTTCCTTGTTCAACTCAACTGTCAGTTATGGGAGCAGATAGTTCATTATTCACCTCCTTCTTACATTAGCATGTGAATTGACTTTGCTCCCTTTACGTTCGAAATAAAAGTTTTCTTCTTCTTTGAATTCTTTCACCAACAACAGCCATATTTTACTTCTCAAGTCCACTTCTTCTCTTCAATGTCTCTTCATCACTAAAGCTGTCATGCATTTTAGACATAATTTGCATCACTAAAGCCTACATACTTTTCAGACAAAGATGAAGTAATAAAAGCAAATAATGAGAAATAGTCCGCCTCCAACACTTTTCCCCCGTTTCCTATTATTTTCTTCCAAATGACTCCAAAGTACCTAAACACTCAAAAGAAAACATAAGATACATATTTTACAAGAAAACTCGGCAAAGAAAGCATAAATTGTAGATAAATATTAAGGTGTTTGGACACCTATCACTGATCTCACCCACAACTAAGAGTTGCTATGACCCAAAGTCGAAGACTTGATAAAAAATCTGTCTCACACAGAAAGGTCTATTGGAATAGATAAATCTGTCTCCCACAGAAATACCTACGAGTTTTGTTCCGTCTTTTGATAAATCAAGGTGCACAGGAACCAGTTGATAATCCTGGACTTATATTCACCAAGAATATCCTAGTATTATCAATTACCTCACAATAATCTTAATCGTATGGTAAGGGTTCAAGATATTGTGGAATCACAAACGATGAGACGAAGATGTTTGTGACTTCTTTTAATCTTACTATCGGAGATAAATCTTGATCAAATCTTACCAAAGGTAATACTCAATCACGATAGAACAAGTAAGATCAGAACATGCAACTACATAGAAAATAGTTGGGTCTGGCTTCACATTCCCAATAAAGTCTTTAAGTCATTAACTTACAGGGTTTCGTGAAAAACCTAAGGTTAAAGGAGAATCGACTCTAGTCGCAACTAGTATCACACAACAGGTGTGGGGTTAGGTTTCCCAGTTCCTAGAGTTCTCCTTTATATAATGTTCAAATAATGGTTTGCAATCTAAGTTACCTTGGTAACAAATCATTCAATATTCACCGTTAGATGAAAACCTGATACAATTTAATATCTTTCAACCATTAGATCAAACTTATCTTGTTATACACAAATGAAATGTACCCTATTATAGGTTTATGTAACCGTACCTAAACGTGTACACCATGTTGTCTCAATAGTAGTTAACCGAGGTTAGCTATATGAACACTCTCATATTAACCTTATTCATCTTAACCATAACTAGTTCAAATGACTCAAATGAAACTAGCTAAGGAGTTGTTCAATTCCTATATTCTCATAGAAGTATACAGGAACACAATTGAAGTAAAATTGGGTTGATTCGCTCGAATCAATTCATAAACATTATAGCCACGGTTTACAAAGAATGCATTCCTTATTATATAAATATATTTGTTCTTGTCACAACCAATTTTAGAACTTTAACGATTCAAGTATGCAAACGGGTACGTATACTTGAAGTAGCCGGACCAAGTTTAGTTTTCTCCAGTACGCGAACGGGTACGCATACCTCGAAACCCAGCAGAATTTTCCGGACATGAACCTGATGCCAGTATGCGTATGGGTACGCATACTTAGGTTCCGGACTTCTCAAACCAACAGGTACACATACGGGTATGCACACTATGGTTCCCGGACATGGATCACATATATGCAAGAGTGCATAACATGTTTATAATCCAATGTTGGTTAAGTGTTCTAAAATTTATTTCAATAATTGAAACATTCTTAGAGGATGACAATAACCGTTTTCATACACTATTAACATCAAAGTAATTTTCAAGTTATTAAAATAATCATAACGAAACATTCTAAGTCTATACCGAATGATTGTATCACACAAACCATGTAAGATGTTACTCGGCGATTTTCACATGATCATCTTTTGACTTTCGTCAAGAATATAAGATGAACGAAATATGTAAGCGAAAGATGAGTTTAAGCGAAATCTTTTGAAGAAAAAGCTTACCGACACATATTTCGAGAAATATGTAAGCGAGTTAAACTCAGCTCGAAATATCAAATGTGCATAATCGAAAACTATCGTAGTACAATTTTTGTCTCAATATAGGAGATATAGTAGAAATAGACTTTCCAAGTGATAGATGAGTTTTAGTCTCCACATATCTTTTGTTGATGAAGTTCCAAAATCTCTCCTGGGTAGTTCTTCGTGTTCAAATGATGAACGTCGTGAAGTTTAATGCTCAACTACACAATCTATCCTAGTCCGAGACATTACTATAAGTAGACTAAAAATCAAGACTTATAGTTTTGATCACTAACATTGACAAACAAGCTTGAGATAACAACGCTTGCGAGTTCGACCGAGCAGTGCTCTAACACATAGTTCAATCAATTGGTAAATCTAACCTTTAGTTGTTGATTGAAATTGATTGACATTTGAACATTGGTCTTTAATACCGTTCAAGTTATTTCTCATAATAATCAGGCTCACGGATTTCTATCTGTTTGATTTGCTAATTACATTGAGAAATAGAGATATAACTCTTGGATATATTTTTCTTGATTGAGTATGACTATCTTGTTGATTCTCTTGGAATTATATTGGATTTAGTCCATACAGGTTTCCTAACAAAATATTGGGTATGGTTGTTAGACCCCCACTTTTCTAATTGGTATCAGAGAAGGCAAACCCGTTTACGACCTCATAAGTCTGTGTTTGTAGTAATTTGACTCTATGGAGAGTAAAATCTCTATCAACGCATCACCAGAATTAGATCTACTCAACTCCGAGTATCGATGAGGTTGAGTTCCTTGATCTAGAAAAAATCTTTGTCGAGAGAAACATCAATTGATAAGGAAAATTGATGGTCTTCATTGCGAAATTTATATAAAAAACTCTTATCTTTGAGAATGTTCTGAAGAGTTAGTTAATCTCCGGTTAAAGTTAGATGAACAAATCTGGATCAATTCTGATTTTTTTGCAGAAATTGCAAAGTACAAGGATTTTATGTCTGTCAAAGTATCTTCAATTGATTCGAAAAACTCCCTTAATTCTTCCCTGAAGAATTGTCGTAAGTCAGGAGATAAGCGAGGTTTAGGCTTTGTAAAACCTGATGTAACTCAGAACCTCTAAGATGAGTTCAAAGATGTTGGTACATGTATGTTTTTTGGTTCTCTTAATCATTTTCAACATACGTGTACACCTTTCAAGAAAAGTTTAAAGGTTGCTAGTGATCTTCACAAGAAAGCTGAACAAATGTTTACTACTCTAAAAAGGTGTAAAAATATAACAAGAAAACCCAAATGGGATAGTAGTGTTAGTATGAGAGCTTTTGCTCTAAAATCAACATCACCTTTTCAATGGTTCCTTGGTAGTGGATGCAGCCGATATATGACTGAAGATCTTTCGTGGTTCGTGAATTCAAGCGATTCTGAGTAGCCCTATCTTTTGATTTCGCTACAGGAGATTTGTAATCCTCATTAGAAGAGCTTGAGGAAGAAGAGGAATACCAGTAATCGTAATCTCTGTTGTCTCAGAAGCACAAAAGATTACCAACATGCAAATAGATCCATCGGCAAAAATGGTAACTCCTATCTCTTACCTTTTATGCTTCCACTAACGATAGTGATAGTAATGCTAGAGTTAACACTCCAAAATCGTTCATCTCTTCGAACCTACAAAAGACATTCAAAAAACTCATATTTTTCATAAAATCATGAATATTTCTACTGTATGAACATTCACCTTGGAATTATGAAAACTAAAACATTATTTCATTAGAAATAATTGTGTATTTCTAAGTAATACTACACAAAACTCAAGTTTTGATTTTAAAGAAAATAATATATATTTGCATATAAATAAAAACGTGATTTACTCACGTAAATAATTAAAAAAAAAATTGACGTGAGCAAGGCTCACGAAAATAAATTTTTGGACAATCCACGGTTTCAAAAAAATCATGAATAGACCATGGTTTTATAAAAAAAATATATTTTCCTTCGTATCGTCATACGTCTTTGAAATGAAGGTTTATTCCAGTTTTGTGAAAAGTCACAAATTATAAGATAAAGTTTTGATTCACGTGAAAGCTCATAAACAAAATTTTATCACTGGACACAATCTCATGTATAAAAAAAAGAATAAGAACTTCTTATTCGTATCATTATCATTCTTTAAAACGAGGGTTTATTTCGGTTTCGTGAAAATTCACCTTTTCATGATAAAACTTTGGTTCACATGAAATCTCATAAACATAGTTTTATCATTGGACCTAAATATTCATATATAAAGAAAAATCTCTCCTAAATCAGGAATTATTATTAGTTTTCAAAAACTAACGATCAAACGAACATACGTTTTCGAAAAACAAGGGTTTTCGACGAAACCCACACTCATATATGCAAATGTATATAACTTTATCATGATAAAGATATGAACAAATCATAGAAATCATGCACATCAGTAAACATCAAAAAAAAAATTGCGTTTACCTGGTCGGCGCCGGCCGGAAACTGGCCAGTCGGTTGCGGCGACGGTCGGTGGTGCTGGTACTCTGGCGAGATTCTTCATCCTCCCTGGCGTGAAGATGATGAAGGCGTGATGAATCTCTGGTCGTGGGGAAAAAAAAGAAGGAACAACTCCTTTTATATCAAGTTTTATTTCCAAAACCTAATTTTCTAAGGATTTCCTTATTAGGCCCGGCCCGCGAATCCTAAACGACCAAGGTCCCGTCATCCAAATCAGCGGTTCAACACAAATTTATGTTCACCAAACGACGCTCTATCATGCCACTAAGATATTCATTCAAGTCATGGTATGCTCGTACTATCGAAATCTGGTAACGTCTTAACTTACAACTAAGTTCAATTACTTATATTGTTTATGACTGGAAAATCACCATTCAATGTTGACTGAGGAACACGGCTTTCCTTACTAAGAAGGGGACTTAATGTAGATGGTGGATTTTCAACAAAGGCTAATATCTTAAACCCATAATTATACGAACTTTTGATCCAGCAATCAGATGTGAGTATTGAGACACGAGTCTCTCATCAAATCTCTGACTGGGAATAATGTCTCTCAGAGTACATGCAGATGTGTAGTCTCTCGGCTGGACAACATCATATCTCATGAATACTGAACACTTCATTAATTATTTCTATATAGAATCACGAGATTGACGGCTCCTAGACAGCTTGCTCTGCTAGTATAGAGCGATAACGTCTTCAGGATACAAACAACAGTTTTCCCTGACTATATAAAGGATATGAAGCTCCAGCAAGCCCATATCAGAATAATTAATGCTCATAGATAGCTTACTCTTCTAGTATAAAGCCATCAATTAATTATTCTAAAAATTATTGGATTCATCCACTGAATTTCTGAATTTCTGAAAATATTCAAATATTTTCTGAAAGTATTCAATTACTTTTGTAATATTTCGTTGCTTCAATCTATGGTTCTTCCCAGCAAAATTCCATGGGTTAGTAATAAATATTCAACACACGGGCATCTGAGCTACCTCTGAGTAAGCCCCGATTTAAATGGTGCAAGTGTATTTAACGATGATGCACTAACAGTCACCGCACGAACGAGTATTTCAAAATACGAAGAGACGATAAACCTATGCAAATAGGAAGGAAAATAATGAAGGCCCACTGACCGGCCAGACGTGTTGTGGTCAATCCCACGCCATTTTCATATTTTTTGTTATTTTCCTTGAGTTCATGAAAATCCTTTCACTTGAACAAATATCTTTAATTTTGAGGAAATTCGTCAGTTTCATGGTGTTTCTTTCGCACCAAGGAAATAATATAAAATTGGGAAAAATATGGTAGAGCCATGATCATTGGCCAACCGTCCATGTCTTGATCCCAACCGGCCCCACACCTCATGGTTCCTTATTATTTTATTATTATTTCCCTAATTTCATGAAAAATCCTTAATCTCATGATATTTCCTTGATCCCATGAAAAATAATATAAAATTAGGGAAACCGTGTGACCAGGCCTTGGCCGGCCGGTCAATCCCTAGCTGGCCCCACACGTCCCATTTTATTATTATTATATTTTTCATGTTTCCTTGGTCCCTTGGAATTCCTTGATTTCATGATATTTTCTTCGAGTTATGAAAATTCCTTTAAATCATGAAATAATACACAAAATTAGGGAAAAACGCACGGGACCGGACCCTAGGTGGCAAACCATGCTCAAGCCGGCCCCACATGCCCCTTATATTATTATTATTTTTCATGTTTTCCTCATCTCATGAAACTCTTTGATTTCAACAAAACTCTTTGATTTTAACAAAAACTCCTTAGTTTTAACAAATTCCTTGATTTTATCATATTTCCCTAAAATCATGAAAATATCATAAAAATTGGGAAAACGTGTGGGATTGGGCCCTTTGGCCGTACGGCCATGACTTGGCCATGACCGGTCCCATACTTCATGATTCCCTCATTTTTTTAATTATTTTCCTTCATCTCATGAAGTTTTGACGGTTTTATCAAAAATCTCTGATTTCTTCATATTTTCTCAAATGGATGCTCAACTGCACGCTAGAAAATATCAAAATTCTCAGAACTGAGATACGAACATTTTGATAACGTGAGAACGTTACCTTGACCGACCAGGGTTGTCTCCTTGGCTCGCAATGAGCCGGTCCCGTGTATTTTCACGGTTTGACCTAATTTGCGCAATTGCATGTATTAGGTCCAAAACTCTTCCAAACAACTTGGAACTTCATGAAACGATCATCATTTGATCTTGTGACCACCCAGAGATGGTTTCATGACCCCTTGGTCGGTCTCTCATCTCTTCATAATTAATTAGGTTTTATTACCTAAGGATGAGACGAGCATTTTTCGAATAAATGATTAAACCAACATTTGATCCTTCTTTCATCAACAAATCACTTACTCTTCAAAAGGCCTTGGAGTTTGCTCACACAATCATGTGGGAGATAAATGGTCGACCCACGGTCCCGTGAAGCCGGTTCTCCTTAATTCCATAGTTAATTTTTAATTAACCATGAATTGGTCATCAATTGATCAAATTAGGGTTTCTGAGTCCAAGGAACATAATTCCAGATTCGAACACTAATAATTTTACGACGATCTCGTGATCAGAATTTTATTAATTATGCTTGGTTCAACTACCAGTATTTTAATTAATATTTTATTTTGGTCACGCTACCAATAATTCATCAGATGAGCAACATTTGCTCAGATGAGCAATACTTGCTCAAATCAAGGAATATTAGTTCAACTATCAATATTCAACAAATCAGAGCAATACTTGCTGCTCGCCTCGATTATCGGGCGTGAGAATCATGCCCACGTTCAATTCATGAGTTTCATCACATTTTACAAAATCATGTTCAACTCAGTAAATACATGGACTCATTGTTCCATGAAATCATGAAGTCAACAACTGACTAAACTAACCACGAGACGTCAATCGTGTCACTTGGGGGGATATCAACTAGGGTTTTGGTCTGGCGTTCTACGTCACATGTGTTCAAACACACGATAAAATGTGAGCAATTCGTGTAATCAGTTTAAGGAGTTAACAAAGTAGTGGATGGAATATCAACCAAGTATCCGCACGATGAGCAACTGGTTTCAAACACAATTTCCACTTCCCCACTATTTGATTCCATAAATTGTCACACTTCATGGGATCATCGTGTCTACAATTCCAGCAATATAAATAATTCTATGAGTCGTGATTGAAATAACAACGACAAGATCAACAAGAATCTCACGTCTCACAGACAACACGAGATCAACAACTCATCAATTGAGCAATTACTCTCAACTGAGCAATTTTAATCATTCATAACTTATCTTATTCAGAATTCACAACACACCTACAATCTTCGATTACCATTGATTCCACACATTTCTTAGCTTCCCTCCTATAGATCAACACATTATCTCTTTGTGACCGAATTTACTCTGGAACGACCATTGTCTTGGTTTAGGCCGGAGTACTACAGATTGATCTCTCGAATTCAAAGCACCCTCTTTGCAGCGGTGCATCTATGTGAGGTTGAACATTTCGCTCGGTTCAAGGAGTCTCCTTCGCACGGTCATTTTCTCAATTCCGTAAAAACTAGCAAATCGTTTTGCCCCATCTACAATACGAGATCAAGACAATATAACAACGAAGTATGTTTACTCGATAATATGTTCAGACTTAACCAAACACTAAGGGTTGTCTATCAAGTAAAATCGGAATTAATGTTTGTGTATTTTACTTCTAATTATAATAAAACAATTATAATTGCGGAAATAGAAAATTAAAAGACACATCAAGATTTTGTTAACGAGGAAACTGCAAATGCATAAAAACCCGGGGACCTAGTCCAGAATTGAATACTCTCAAAATTAAGCCGCTATAAAAAATCAAACCAACTTCGTATAGTTGGGACCAAGCAACTAAACCTATAGTTCACCTAGTTCCCTCAATATTCATATGCCTCAAACTTGTATTAAGTCACGTACTTGGAATAATTCCTTTGGTTTCCAAACAGTAAAGGAACAACAAATTTGTTCGGTAACAAATCTTTTCAAACAAAGTGATATGAGTTTGACAAAGGCTCTCATGTTTAACCAATAAACTCCTTTATCGGGTCCTTAGATCAATCTCTCAAAAACTACTGAAGTAATTGTTAGACTATGCAATCAATACTATTAATCACAAAGAAGTGTATTGATACCGATCTACTCAACTAATCAATCCAATCTATCACAAAGATAAACTGATTATAGTTGGATCCCTTTCTAGATGAAACAAGTATTGTGTTCACCAAAGATTATGAACCTAAAAAGTCTTCTTGTCTTCAAATCTTCTTTAATCTTTAATCAGCACCTGCACACAATCAACTTGAATCTCTTGTGATCAATCACACACAAAACAGAGTCTGTTAACGTTAGATTATCACAAGACGTATTTAGATCTATAAACAGTCTAAAGATCCCCGTTGAAACTTCGATCTAGTTTGAGTGAATCTTGTAGTTGCGGGAAATCCTACAATACATCCCTCACAAGAATTCATAACAATCAACACATTTCTTAAGATCAATAACAACACTTTTTATTAATTGAATCTATAAATTTTACTAGAAGGAAATGAAATCAAGAATACAACACTATTATGGATTTTATCTCTCCTCAAAAACTTTCTCAACACTCCAAAAATTATTCCCCTTCCTTTAAGCCTATTCATCTCTTTATATAGGGTATTACATAGTGGATGACAGCTAATCTATCATTTATTTTCTGATTTGACTTGCGGTATTTCTCAAGTTTACAAATGTTAAAATTCAAAAACATCCTCAATTTCGCTAGGTCATCACAATTTTCTCATGTTTATGCTGTCGTCATCTGTTATGTCATTTTTGAAATCACTATGCGACGTCTTCACAACGTCACTGATAAGTATTTCACAAGTATGTTGTTGTTGCGATATTCTGATCCTACATCTTGCCTCTTCTCATTTCTTCTATGTGAAGAGGAGAATGTCATGAGAATTTGTACTTCAGAGTGCCGCAACTATTCATCTTTTCACATTCTTTTGTACTGACACGATCTTGTATTCTACGTAGTATTTATTACACTATCTTTTCTTACACCCATTTCTTGACACGTCTTTTTCAACTGCTATTTCTCAACCGTTCACGTCCACTCTTCGCATTAATGATCTTATCTTCTCGAGAACTCTTCTCTCTATATATACTCTTCTTATTCTTCTCTTTTTCTCTTTTCACTTTCTTCTCTTCTTCTCTGCAAATTTATAGTTTTTCCGCATATTCCGCTTCTGCTGCTGTAAGTTTTCATCCTTCTTTTTTTCCTCTTGATCTTCATTCCTTCATTCTCATACTTAGGTATGCCTCCAAGCGGTCACAAATCTAAAACTTCTTTTGAGGGAATTCAGAAATCTTTTAAAGAGAAAGGTTTTGCGCAATCCACCATTCCAAATCAAGAAGCTACCTCCATTCTTTCTACTAGATTATTTTTTGATTATCATTGTGATGATAAAGAGATCATAATTTCGTTGGGTCAGATTCTCACTGGCCTTCTTATCCCTCTTTATGATCCTAACCTTCCTTTATTCTATGAAATACTCTCCCATGCGAAGTTCTCGCAGGAAATATATTAATTAAGTGGGAATTGCATTCGCTTAATGCTTGAATTCACCAACCGCGGTGCTGGCAAAGGGTCTCTTTATTCACAAGATGTTAGGGATCCTAAATTTAAGGAATTAACAATTCTTCCCGAAAAATACACCGCAGAAAGCTTCTTTGATAACTATGAACTAATACCTATGAAGAATGTCAAAACTCGCTGGGGTATTCTCTTGAAGAGGAAGGAAAATGTTGATGATGATAAAAGGCTTATGCATGACATTGATTGGCATTCTGGAAAGAATAAAACTCCTCGCCAATCCAAAGATGAAAAGTGGTGCATCTTTCCACTGATTTTGAGGGGCCCTTATATTTCTGGTTCAAACGTGCTTCATGCGAATCTCGCTAATTACCAACCTTAGGCATTTAATTGGCCTGAGAAAGAGAAAGAGGTATGTTTCTTTCGTTCAGTCTATTATCTTCATTCCTCTTTATACTTATTAACTTTGCAAAATCTTCAGATTAACAAGTTAAGAAGAAGCTACAACAGAACTAGCAAGGAAAGTACCCTAGCAGCACTTCGCTCGATCACGGATGAAGTAAGAAATACTTTCCTTTATCATTTTTAATAATATTGTTGCCTATGTTTCTTATCTTCATTCGTGTGTGTATATTGGTGTTGTAGTTGCGGAAGAAGAAGGGTCTAATGCTGCGAAGACCAAAGGCAAGAGTAAAAATATTCTTCGCAAGGAAAAATCTGCTGCCCCGCCTTCAAAGAAAAGAAAAGTCCGCTCTCCCTCTCCCTCAAGTTCCCACTCTAATGAGAGTACAAATGATGATGTTGTATTTGCAAAGGAAGGTTCCTTTTCTGAGTCTTCAATGGCACAATTGTCTAGTATCTTTTCTGATTCCTTGCAAGGAATTGGTGATGACAATCTCACTAACACGTGCAAAGCTCTTGCGAATATCTGTGACTCCACTCTATTATATGGTGATAGTTCTCTTCGAGGAGTTTTTATATCAGTGACTCCTGACTTTCTGAACTCACTTGGTATTCTGGTATGCTTTGATTTCTTTGTTTCTTCTTCATACTTATAATTCAAAATTATATCTATCTTGATAATTTTTGCCTTCTTTCGCAGTCTGGAAGGGCTTCTTTTGTTGTTTCCTTAGATTTGGAAAGAAGGCGTGCTATTCTCGAGAATAAGAGTCTTGAACTTCGCAAGAAAAACGAAGAACTAGAGGCTGAAACTACTGATCTTCGTGAAAAGAATAAGCAGTTGGATTCTGAAAATTCCACTCAGAAGGGCAAAATATCTAGTCATCAAGATGCCAATAAGCAACTTTATGGTATAGAGCTTTTCTTCTTTTTCTTCATTTCGTTTTCTCATTATCTTTCCTCATATGATTTACCATTTTCGCAGACGTTTATGGTCTTTCTGATGAAGCTACCATTCTTTGCTCTTTTCTCGAACCCATAGACAATGATACCCTACTTGAACTCCTTAAAAATTCTTTAAATAGTTTTTCAAATGACAAGATTAATTCCCTTTCCATAGATGAACTCAGATCCAAATTTCTCCTCTTAGAGATTGACCATAGATCCAGCTTAGGCTTAACCAATAAATTTAAGCATTTCTATCTTAACTTTAAGGAGGAAATTAATAATTTAAGGACCAAGAATAGTAGTCTTATAGATGAAAAAGATCGTATTGCTCTCCAAGGTGCTCAAACTCTAGCGAAATTCCATGAAACTCTTCTTGAGGTTCAAATTGAACGAGATAAAGATATTCGCCAAAACGCTATACTTAGCGAAAGAGAGAGTCAAGTTCGCTCATGTCTTATAATACATAATGATGATGAATTCGCTTGGGCTACGAAAGTTCTAGATAACGCCAGGAATGATCTAGGTGTAGATGTTAGCCTCCATACTGAACACACAGCCTTGGTTAGAGATATGATTTCTGACAAAGAAGGTTATTAACTGCTCTTCCTTATTTAATTGTTTGTTTTTCATAAATTTCCATCAAGTTGCTAATTCAATGTTATACTTTCGCAGAGGCTGAAGAGAGAATTCGCAGAAGAATTGAAGAACTTGAAGCTGAGAAGGGCCATATTGCAAAGGATCTTGCTTCTCGCAATGATAAATGTTCTAAGTTGAAGAACCAATTGAAGATTACTGTTGCGAACTTTAAAAATGATGCTACTCTTTTTCGCAATCAGACTATCACAATGATTTGTGATGACAATAACATTATTCATTCCACATATCCTTATATCTTAGATGAAATCCCAAAGAACATTTCTAATTTGGTCATCTCTGATAGCGATGCTAGCGAAGAAGAAGAATCTGATGAAGATGTAGAAGAAGAAGAATCTGACGCTAGTGAGGAAGGAGAAGAGTCTGATAAGGATGATGAAGAATCAAGAAAGAAATGACTTTTGCTTCCTTCTTTGATTTTTTGTAATATCTGTATATTTGTATTTTAATCCTCTATTTTTGTAATCTATCACTGCGAATTTCTTCGATCTTCAATATAAGTTCTATTTTTTTTGTTTCTTCCTGCATGTGTTAGAAAACAATTCTTTCTCGCAATATGATTAATCAATATATAATTTATTTTTCACTTTGTGCGTAAATCTATCATATGGAAACAAATAACATACTCTCATTTTATGCATTCCCATACTTGCCTCTGTTATTTGTGTTCAAATGAGAGATTAAGCAAGTTACCTTTGTTCAGTAAGATTGTTGCGAAATCTTTAAGTATATGCATTCCAAAATCTCGCAGTTATTTCTTCACAATCTCGCAATCACATATTTTAGAATTGCAATTTTTCTTATATTCTGATGTGGTCTTATTTTTCCTTCCTAAGTAAAGGTCTTATTTTGCCACCTCTTGTCATTGCGACAAAATCGCAGGACATATTTGCATTTTCCTGCAAAAACCCCTTGATCTTGTCTTAACCTTTTTCCCTTATGATTTTTGTTGCGATAATATGACATGCCTAAATATTCTTGTGAAAATAAAGCTCCATGACATTGCCGTCTTGCGATGAAATCGCATGACATCCTTACACTTTCATGTACTGACCCATTGATATCATCTTATCTTTCTCTTTTGTATTATTTCCTCTTTAGGATTGTCGCACAAATATGACAAGCCTAAATATTCTTGCGAAAATAAAGCCTCATGACATTTGCGTCTTAAGACACTTATCAGCTCCCTAATGGAGGGTGCCGCCCTTATCTTCCCCCTGGTTGCCCCCTTCAAGTAGACGTACTTATTCCATACAAGACTAGATCCTCCCATCCAGTCTTGACAACAACTAGTTGTTTTCGCAGCCTCTTATCACTTTTGCCTATATGGCTTATGGTTACGAGACTGCACCCTAAGTGGGGTTTTCTTCAGGCCGAGTGCATCATAGCCAAGACTTTTCAAGAATGGCAAGGTATGCTCCAGACTCCCCGGGGCACTCTTGACTCAACCGTGTAACTCGGCGCCTTGGTCATATTCTGCACTCCTTAGGAGAGTCCTTATTACCCTAGTCGCCCAACTCAAGTCATATGCTTAAGTTGAGAATCCAAGGTGCCTCTCCTGGATGGGTTTTTATTGACCCCAAATCTCCATGACTCAGGTTCCAGTAGCGATGTAACCTTTTCGCTGAGTTATGCAACAGGTACCCCCTTCTATGACGCACTTTAGGTCTTACATTTGCCTCTTGCAAAATTTTGATTTCGCGAACTAGGATGCACGCCATAGTGGGTTCGTCCCATTCTGATTGTTCTGATTATTCTGTTTTTGCATTTCAGCTCTTATTGTAATTTCTCAATTCTCGTCTTTGTCATTCCATAAATACATTTTTTGAATTTTTTTGTAACAAATTAGCCAAACATTTTTCAATCTTTTCTTAATTTTATTCTGATATCAAATTCTAAGTTTCTTACCTTTGTTGCTTTCTGCCTCTGCATCAGTGATATTTTCTGCGGCTTTCTTGCTTTCTGTGAACGTTTCGCTACTTCCTATTTTCAGAAAACATTTACTTCGCAACATTTCTTCTTTTCTCTTCTCTACTACATCAACCATCAATCTCTCACTTCTCTGCTTTCCTTTGATATTACGTATCCAATTCTCTTTCTCTGTAGTTCGTTCTTCGCATGACTCAACATCAATTTCATAACACTTTTTTCCCTCAATCCAATCTCCTTTTTTAATGCCAACTCCACTCGGATGAAGGAACTTTATGCACTGATGAAATGTCAATGCTACGCCTAGAATCCCATGTAGCCAAGGTATGCCAATTAAGGCGTTGTACGGTGACTCCACGTCGACAACACAGAACAAAATTTCAGAAGATATTCCTTTCAATGGTATTCACATAGTGACTTCACCTTTAGGTTTATTAGCAGTTCCGTTAAAACCATAGATTTTGTAAGTTGATGGTATTAAATCTTCATCTTTTCCACCCATAGTTTTATAAGCATGATAGAACAGGATATCCACGGAAATTCCAGTATCAATTAAAACTCTGTTGATTGCCCATGAGTCCTCAGCTTCATCATCTTCATCATCACTTGGTTTTTTGGATTATTCTATAATTTCACCACCAATGGGTTTTCATGCATTTTTCCACCTTGAGGTACTTCTTCTGCGGTGAAGGAAATAGTCTGTTTTTGCCAATCTTTTAATGGCGAGAATTTCGCAATGTTCATTATTTCTCTCCTATCAGCATCTCTTGTGAAAACTCTGCTCAGAACATTATCGTGGAAGTCTTCAATCGCTTTGTATGAATGTACAATAGAGTGACAAAACAAATTCTTCACCTTTGCTCCAACTTCTATTACAAATGTTTCTCCTCCCTTTGTTGTATTAACTCTGCGAACTTCTAGTGGAGGTGGTAATAGTTGAGATTGAGGTTGTCCCATGAGAAAATGATTTAATTTTTCCTGATTTATCATCCTGAGAATGATTCTCTTTATATTCCTACAATCATTTGTTGAATGTAAATGAAAATGATGGTAAGAACAAAATTCTTGACTTCGGTGACTTGAAGGTGGTTATTTTCCCATGTTCCAGGGTGCTAGTATATTTTCCATCAAGATTATTGCTTCCCATATTTTTTCTACACTAGTATTCAGAGGTGGCATTTTAATCTCTTCCCATATCATCTTATGATTTCCTTGGCTTCTGTGATAATTTTTCCTTTAACCTCCATATGTTTCTTGCGGCTGATCAAGTCTTGGAATTTTGTTGTTTCCACCTCGGCTATAGAATTTTATTTCTCTCTCAAATTCTTCTTGGTCGCGACTTCCCATAGCTACTATTTTCTTCCGACTATTCTACATTATCCTCTCTTGTTGTCCTTGCGAAGTGCTCTCCACTGTGTTTATCAACTTGGGTAATAAGCTTCCGTTCGCTACTTTTAAACTTGTGTTCGCAACTAGGTATGATTCCATCTCATTCTGTTTTTCTTCAAGGGAAATATACTCTTCCTGAAGCTCTCGCAATTCAGTCATTGTGATCGTGTTTTTGATTCTGAAAATTTGAATATACAGCAGGTTGGTTGAGAACATTGCATTAATAAATGATAAAATGAGATATCTCTCATCCACTCGACCAGCCATTTCACTAAACATTGTCTTCCATCTTATGGTCAAATGCTTCAAACTTTCACCAATTCTCTGCTTCAACCCAAATACATCTTCAATGCCATATCGCAAAGAATTATTACTTATATATGCTCCTAAGAATATAGTTTACAAATGATTGAAAGACATTATCGTATTCTTGGGAAACCCTTCAAACCATTTCAAAGCCTCTCCTGTTAAACTAGATGCGAAATACTTGCAAAATACAACATCATGATTTTCCCACTGTAGCATAGATCTCACATAAGCTTTAATGTGTTGAATTGCACAAGTTGTCTCATCAAAGATGCTAGTTAATGCAGGCAGGTTGCACTTTGGAGGTATTCCTCCTAATTGTACTTCTTGTGTGAATGGAGTTTTTGCAGCTTCTTCTATAGCTTCATCCAATTGTCTTCTGCCTCCTTCTTTTCTGTTATTTAGCATTCCTATCATCTCCGCTAGTTCTTTTAAGATTTGATCATTTATTCCAGGATTTTGTTCCATTGGTCTCTTTAATTCTGCTTCTCTTCTTCTACGTTCATGTCTGTCTTGTCTTGAGAAATTTTGATCTTCTTCTTCATTATTTTTTTCTCGTCTTTCCCTGCGATCTCCTCTCTCGTATCCTTCTTGAATTCGCACATGATTATACCTCTCATTTTCTCCTCTGCGATTTTGGTCATTCCTTATCAATTCTCTTTGTTGCCTTTCAGCTCTCCTTTGTATTCTATCATATTCTTCATTGATATTTCCATTATTGCAATTTTGTTTACGTATTCTTTCTCGATTATCATGATTGTTCTGGTGTATTGCCTATTGGATATCTTGTTCCTCCACTTATTCTCTCAACCTTTCCCTTTCGCAAACTAGACGTGCTTGTTCGGCGTAATGTCTCTCAATTTCATCTTCAATCACATGTTGATTTCTTTGAATCTCTTTCCCACGTAATATTCTCCTTCCTTCTTCCTGATTTTCTTCGCCATCTTGATTATTTCGTTCCTGACGTCGTCCATTCTCCTAATTCCTGTTGTTTTGTCCATTTTGAAGAATTTCGCCTTGTGGAATGTAATGATCTTCAATTATTTATCTCCTTTTGTGACGTTCTTCATTTGGATTTTGTATTTCTTCTCGATCTATTTCTCCAATATTTACCATAGGCGAATTTCGTCTCACTTCACTTCTAATTGATCTTGATCTTGATCTTGTAGTACTTCTTGACCTCATATTCTGTAATCTCATATTTTCCATTATCAACTCATGGTTTTTCCTTGTCAAATTTGCGCGTTCTTCTGCTGCTAACCTCCTCTCTTCGTGTATTGTTTGTCTCAATGCCTCTAATGCTTCAATTCTTTCATCTCAACTGCTTCCTGGTTTCTCTCTTCTTGTCTATCATTTCTTAATTGTTGTTCTTCTTCCACTTCTTCTGCTGAATCTGATCGCCAAGTGTGTACACTCACTCTATCATAATCCACTCTATTTTGTATTGGCATATGATGAGTTGGTTGTTGATCCTGATTTTCTTCATTGTTTCTTGTGTTCATTCTTGAAGATTCCACAATTTTATTTCTTCATTCTCCAACAAGCCTCTTACTCCTTCTAACAGTTGTTGGTTGTCTTGAATCATTTCTTCTTCTAGCCATCTTTTCAATCTTAATGAACTGTTGAAAACTATATGAAATTCTTCACCAATTACTCCAAATTCCTTCAAATCACAATTTTAATCAGAATTTCTTCAACCATTCCCTGTTTCTAGCGCCATTATGTAGTTGCAGGAAATCCTACAATACATCCCTCACAAGAATTCATAATAATCAACACATTTCTTAAGATCAATAACAACACTTTTTATTAATTGAATCTAGAAATTTTACCAGAAGGAAATGAAATTAAGAATACAACACTATTTTGGATTTTCTCTCTCCTCAAAAACTTTCTCAACACTCCAAAAATTATTCCCCTTCCTTTAAGCCTATTCATCTCTTTATATAGGGTATTACATAGTGGATGCCAACTAACCTGTCCTTTATTTTCGGATTTGACTTGTGGTATTTCGCAAGTTTACAAATGTTAAAATTCGCAAACATCCTAAATTTCGCTAGGTCATCATACTTTTTTCATGTTTACGCTGTTGTCATCTGTTATGTCATTTCAGAAATCACTCTGCGACGTCTTCGCAATGTTGCTGATAAGTATTTCGCAAGTGTGTTGTTATTGCGATATTCTGATCTTAAAAATCTTATATCAGAAGAGAAGATTCTCAAACAAAAAAAAAAACTAGGTGCAATCAAAGTTCAACAACTGTTAGTCAATCAAATCAATCGAAAACTAATAATAAACCGAAATTATCTAGTTTCCCACCAACGGTACTAATAGAGCTTCTCAATCCCAAAGAAATATTTATACTGAGTGGCCGTAAGATATTTTGCCTAATTAGGTTACTTTCCTCTCCGAATAGGCGGCTCCACTAGTAATAACACAACTAGGTAGTTTTGATGGCTCTGAGGATTAGTTTGCTCGAAATGCAAACTTTAATATTTATAGACAAGGAAGTTTGGACACCAAGGAATTTCCAAAACCGAATATTCTCAAAGATATGCAATAAGCACAAAATCGGTTTTCATAACTCCTGGAAATGCACCATTCAAATATTGACCGAAATTCCAATAGAAAAATATATAATCAGTAAATGCACATTACTAATTATTACTTTCTAAAGATATGCATTTATTTGCTGGAAAATAAATAGCATATAAAAACTAAGAAACCTTAAATAAAAGATTCTCAATTTATTTCGATCCTGGGATTCTCCTTTAGCTATTAAGGAATATATTTGAAGAATTAATGATAAGAGTTACTGCACATGTTCAAAGTATGTCGACATCTTTAATTTGCAAGTCCTTTTTCATACTTACAATCTTGGAAATGATTTTCCACACTTCCAAACAAGTTTAGAATTGGTTCGTCTGAATTCCAAGAACTATGTGATTGATTATCCTATTAAATCACTAATCATGGGTTTCACGATTCTACCAAAACAAGTTCGGTTCTACCTCCATGTGAGTACTGCGCATAGTCATGCTAGTTACCAAAATTCAGTTGAGTAAGTACTAGGATCGGTTCCCCACAACTTATGGTAACTACCTGTATTCGGTTGCACATGTCCATAGGATCGGTTCCCCTAAAACTACAAACTTGTTGCACATGTTCATAGGATCGGTTCCCCTATCTACTAAAAATGTGTTGCACCTTATAAGGATCGATTTCCCTCTTGTAAATTTGTTGCACCTCTTACTAGGATCGGTTTCCGAATGACTAGATAAAAGTTATTATTTATAAGGCATCGATCATACCATCTTGAGTGATTACTTAAGATCGGTTTCACTAATAAAAGTCATACCAATACATAAGTCAGGCCTTGTGAATACTTTTACCAAGATACATAAACAAGTTTATGAGCGGTTATACTAAACACACATATTGGTAATTCAAAATAGATTTGCAATGAATAACAATACCAATAAGCCTAGCTATTTCCCTTAAGATTCACAAAACAAGTTTATGAACTTACTTCCTTTAAACGAATGTAAAACATTGTTTCCTAGGATAAAATCTTCACTCATACCCATACATAATCACAATAGAATTCATATGATCATGTCGATGTCTTATATACAAAGTTTAATGGTTAAAGCAATAAACCTCGTACTGTATTCCTTAATACTATATATGTCTAACTAGAGTATCATACACAGCTTCGCAGTTATGTTTTAAATATACACTTCTTGAAAGATACGTTAGGGAATGAAATATTTCAATTCAAATATTACTAACCTCAAGAGGAAGGATGATGTTGTCGTTGTAGATCCATACTTCTTCACATTCTTCAAGTCTTCATGTAACACTTGTAAGTCTCATATCCTAACACTTTCAAGCTAACATATACGAAGTTGACTCTAGTATATAATCAAGCGACTCTTTAAATGAGTTTTATTCACTAAAATATGACAGCTAAACTTGACATACCAACGCTTGGTGGATTCAACCGAGCTATGCTCTAACACCCTATTCAACAACCTACTATTGTTGAGAAAAAGTATGATTTAGTTATGGTAGATAAATACACCAGATTCACTTGGGTAGCATGTTTAGCTCATAAGAATAAAACCCTTGATGAATTCAAGATTATTTTTAATATAATCTAGAATGAACAGGGTCGCAAGCTAACGAAAATTAGAAGCGACTGTGGAACTGAATTCAAGGAAACCAAGGTGTTTGAATTTTGTGACAAACTGGGGATTATTCAACAATATTCACCACCCATTACTCCACAAACAAATGGAGTTGCCGAAAGGAAGAATATGAACATTCAGGAAATGGCAAGGGTAATGCTCCATAACAAAAACTTATCATTAAAGTTTTGGGGAGAAGCTATTTTTATAGCATGCTATTTGATCAACCGTGTCTATCTACAAGCAAAACTCCTAAATACTCCTTATGAGTTGTGGTACGGTAAGAAACCCACATTATTATCTTAGAGTGTTTGGAAGTAAGTGCTACATTCTGAAGATCGAGAACAGAAAGGTAAATTTGATTCTAAAAGTGATGAAGGTATTTTTCTTGGCTATGCATCTGAAATTTGTGGTTTTCAAGTATTTAACCTCAGAACCCAGGTTATGATGGAATCATCAAATGTCATCATTGATGATCTGAGCAATTTTCGTCATGATGACTCTCCTGCTGAATTGCCTCCAATGGATACAATTGAGAAAGTCAAAGAAATCCCAGAATCAGTAGAAGTTGTTTCGAAATTTGCTGATCCTGACGTTTCTAGTGACGAGGAGAAAGGCCCTAGTCAGGCTCTTCATGTTGAACAAGAACGTGCTCCTCCACGGCACTTCTGGGTTTAAAGGAATCATGATGCTAACAGTATTATCGGAGGAAAATATTCTACAGCTAAGACGAGAGGACAACTTCAAAATATTTGCAATTTTGGTTGTTATCTATCGCAAGTAGAACCTAAAAATATTGATGAATCTCTTAGTGATCCCTTTTGGGTGAATGCAATGCACGAAGAGCTAAATCAATTTAAAAGATAAGATATATGGGAGATCATACCTTGTCCCTCCAATATCAATATTTTTGGTACCAAATGGATATTCAAGAACAAGTCAGACAAATTTGGAACCATTGTCAGAAACAAAGAAAGACTTGTCGCTCAGGGATATTCACAGATTGAAGGAATCGACGTTGATGGAACCTTTGCTCCTGTGTGGCACACCTTGAGTTCATTCGCTTATTATTAGCTCATGCTTATGAAAAAGTGGGGGTACAACAACCTCACCCAATATTTCGCTTAGCAATCTGTATTGACTAACTCCAGTATACTTTTAAGAGAATCAACTAGACAGTTAGACTCAATCTTAATAAAAAGTATATGTTAGAGTATTGCTCGGTTGAATCTACCAAGCGTTGGTATGTCAAGTTTGGTTGTCATATTTTAGTGAAGCAAAACTCATTTAAAAGTCGATTGATTTAAATGTACTAGAGTCCACTTCGTATAGGTTAGCTTGAAAGTATTAGGGTGAATCATTACAAGTATTGCGAAGACTTGAAGAAGTGAGGAGCTACAACGACAACATCATCCTTCCACTTGAGGTTAGTGATATTTGACTTGAACTGTTTTGTTCCCTAACGTATCTTTCAAGTCGTTCATATTGAAAACATAAAACTGCGAAGCATGAACACTCTAGATAGACATAGTATTAAGGAATACAATATGAATTTTCTTTCTTAACCATTAAACTTTGTATATAAGACATCGACGTAATCGTATGAAATCTATTGTGATTCTGTATGGGTATGGGGTGAGGATTTCATCCTAGGGAACAATGTTTACATGTGTTCTAAGGAAGTAAGTTCATGATATGTGTTGTGAATCGAAAAGGAAATCGCCAGGCATTATTGGGGCTGTTCTACATTGCATATCTTATGAACGACCAATATGTGTGATTAGTATAACCATTCATGACTTATTTGTGTTCTTGGTAAACTATTCACATGAGGCCTGACTTATGTATTTGTATGACTTTTATTAGTGAAACCGATCTTAAGTAATCACCTGGGGTATGATCGGGTTGTGATTTTCTAAACTTATTACTGGGAAAAGGGGAACCGATCCTAGTAAGAGGTGCAGTGCATCACAAGGGGAACCGATCCTTGTATGAGGTGCATCAAGGTTTAGGAAAAAAAGGGGAACCGATCCTACAAACATGTGCAACACGTTTTTGGGAAGGGGGAACCGATCCTATGAACATGTGCAGTGCATACAAGTTAGATACCAAATATATGTGGGGACCCGATCCTAGTACCTAGTCAGTCGTATCTTTGGTAAGCTAGTATAACTATGCACAATACTCACATGGAGGTAGAATAGAAACTTGTTTTGGTAGAACCGTAAACCCATGAGTTGAGATTGAGTGGAACTTGATCAATCACATAGTTTTTGAAAGTCAGATGAACCAATTCTAAACTTCTTTGGAAGTGTGGTAAATCGGTTTCAAGTGAGCAAGCATGGAAAAGACTTGCAAGAGTAAGATGTCGTCACACTTTGAACACGGTGCATTAATGCTTATTCTATATTGTTCAAATATATTTCTTAACAGCTAAGAAGGAAGTAAATCCCAAGATCGAATTTAAATAAATTAAGAATCTTTTTAATTAAGGGTTTTTAATTATATATGGAAAATAAGAATTAGTAATGTGCATTTGCTAATTAAATATTTTCTAAGGAGATTTCGATCATATTTTTGGACAGTGCATTCACAGGAATTATGAAAACTGAATTTGGGTTAATATGGAAAAATATCTTGAGTATATTTTTGGTTTTGGAAATTCCTTGGTGTCCAAACTTCCTTGTTTATAAATACTTTGAGTTTGCATTTCTAGCAAACTAATCCTGCGTAACATTAGACTTACTATTTTGTCTTTGTTACCGGTGAAGCTGCCTATCGGAGAGAAGAGTAATCTAATTAGGTGAAATCTCTTACGGCCGCTCAATTTAAAGTCTTTTTTGGGATTGAGAAGCTCTAGCGCGACCCGTTGATGGGAAACTAGATATTACGGTTTATCTTTAGTTTTCATATTGATTTGATTGACTAACGGTGGTTGAACTTTGATTCCACCTAGTTTGTTTATGCTTGAGAATCTCCTCTTCTGATATAATATTCACTCAAACTAGTTCAAGGTTTCGACATGGATCTTTAGATAGTTGTTAGATCTAAAGACGATTTTGTGATGATCCATTGTTAACATACTCTGTTCTGTGTGTGATTGATCACAAGAGATTCAAGTAGTTGTGTGCAGGTGTTTATTGAAGATCTAAGAAGATTTGAAGACAAAGAAGATATTGAAGATTGCTGACTTGGTTTTTACAATCTTTGGTGTGCACAATACTTGTTTAGGAAAAATAGGATCCAATTAATAATCGGTTTATCCTTATGGTAGATTGGATTGATTAATTGGGGAAGATCGGCATCAATATGATTCCTTATGATTAAAGGTATTGATTGGCTTAATCTTAAAGATTGCATTTAGGTGATTGAACATAAGATAGATCTTGGAAACTGGCAAAGGAGTTTATGCTAAAATAAACAAGTGAACCTTTGCGAAACTCATATCACTTGGTTGAAGAGAGTTGATACCAAACATATATGTTGTTCCTTTACTATTTGGAATATGAACCAAAGGAATTGGTCCAAGTACGTGACTTGTTTATAGGTTGGAGGCATGGGAATACAGACGGAACTAGGTGAATTATAGGTTTAGTTACTTGGTCTCAACTATACGAAGTTGTCTTATTTTGTATAGCGGCTTAATCCTGAGAGTATTCAATTCTGGACTAGGTCCCGGGGGTTTTCTGCATTTGCGGTTTCCTCGTTAACAAAATCTTGCTATATCATTTACTTTATATTTCCGCATTATAATTATTTTATTATAATTAAAGTAAATTGCACAAATGTTAATTCCTATTTAATTGATACGTAAATCCTATTGAGTTTGGTTAAGTCCGAACCTTTGTATCAAGTAAACACACTTTGTTATTGTATTGTCTCGATCTTGTATCCATAGACGATCACACAAAGTATGAACCAATTTGTTGTATTGTCTCGACTCAGTCCATAGATAATCACTTTCGGGGAAATGACTTATAGGAAGGAAAAGTAATAGCTTGAGGTATATTTGGGGTACCCTCACCTTTTTAATTGGTATCAGAGCAGGCAAACACGAAAAGATATAACAATCTGTGTTTGGTGCGATCCATCCTATTAGAATCGAATCTAATGAATGATTCAATTAATGTAAACCAAGACATCAAGAGTTTTGAACACTTGATGATGGGATCTACGATTCAATGTCTTATGAAATCATCTCTAGAGATTCAACGAGACAAGTTAATCCTGTTAAAAATGCGGAAACCGATGACGACTGGAAAATACGTCTACAAGAAAGGTTAGATGAAATTTTCGATGATGATGACTCATATTTTGAACAAGAAGTAGAAGAGGATATCTCAGAATAATCTAAACTTCTGGAACCTTTGAAAAATGAAAAACTGATAACTTCACATTTTATTGGTTTTATGACTTCTCTTTGTCGTGAGAACAAGAAACTGAAGAAGGTCTTTCAAAGATATTATACTGGTTGCCGCATTGGTGATTCTCTTCTTAAAGATCGTACAGACGAGTTAAATTCTAAGAAATTAGAATGTGAAATTCTTCAAAGAGATCTCTTTTTGTCGAAAAATAAACTTGCTGAATTTGAAGCAATGGCTAATTCTCAACCAAAGAGTTTTGAAGAGAAAGAAGGTGTATATCTCTCACAAGAAAAACATCTTAAGGCTGATCTAGCTGGTGCTCTTGATAAAATCAAGACATTGGAAGAAGAAATTTTGGAACTTAAAAAGTTCAATTTCAGCTCAAACAATTTAACCTCAATGTTAGAAGCAAGTAGAAATCATCGCGATACACGAGGATTGGGCTATAAGGGAGTAGATGCTTCAAATATTAACAAAGAGGTAAAATTTGTTAAAGCTACTAATTCTTCTCAACCAGAGGCTTCCACTGTTGACAAAAGTGATACTATTTCTTGTAAAGAAGTAAAATCCAGTCAAGCCTAAGAATTGTGTTCAACCAACAGCAATCAACGAGAGCACTTCTGCTAATGTCAAGAAAGCAACAACGTTGAACAAGGATAAGAAGAAGAAGAAGAAAACTCGTCAAGCTCCAATGCAAGAGGATCCACAAAAAGGTAACATTAAAACTCATACTTCATATATTTATACTAAGCATTGTTATTATTGTGGTGATAAATGACACTTGCAATGGGGATGCAAAGTTCGTAAAATGCAAGATGCACTTTCTTTTGTATCAAACGAGTTGGCTAAAATTGCTCCCCAAAGGAACTCAGATCGGTATTGTCCTAAGTTTAGGCAAAAGAATTATTATAATGATAGTTCAAATTTTTCATATCACTCGTCAAGGTCATTTCATAAAAGACCCAATGATACAAATAAAGATGACTTTTTAAATGCAAAAACAAGATCTGATGTTCCAAATTGGAGAAAGGGTGTTTCACAAAATATTCAAAGACATTGATCCTAGTGGTATGAAGGAGAAAGCTTCTCATGTGAAACCCAACTCTAAATGGGTTAATAATTCCTCCATAGCCAAGAGGGGACCAAAAGTTAATCACAATAATGACTCTCAGCTGTTAATTTTTGGTGACAATAATTACAAAAGTCTTTTGGAAAGACTAAAGAAAGACATCATGTCTGAAATATCTTGTACTAATAAAGGTTGTGATAATGAAACTCTTCATCACAATTCAAAGAATAAAAACAAGAGATGGAACAAGAGAAAACAAACCAAGCAAGAGGTCAAGAATGATTCTGTCTTAGTCACTCATGACGAACAGGACAAGACTGAACTTAACACAACCTAGTTGTGTTAGAATGTGCATGCTCACCTTGGTGCTCATTTTTGAAAGGTTAGGAAGCACATGATCTCTCGATTATTATATGACTAATTAACATCTTTAGGAGATTTCTTTTCTTCTATACTCATACTTTCTCTATCTATATTTGGGTTTTGAAATAAAAGGTAATTTTGAGTTTATGATGTTGATATCTTCTGATCATATATGTGTATCTCTTGTTTTTACGGTTAAAACGAGCCAAAAATCACTGAATTCGGACATCGTATGTAAAAGTTATGTCAAAAACAGTTTAATGTTGTGATTCGTCACAAGTAACACTTGGGGGGAACTGAGAGGTGCAATGGGGGGAACCGATCCTATGGAGAGGTCCCCATACAAAGAAGTGTAAAATTGTTTTATCCATAACTTCTACTTCCGAAATCGGAATAACCTCATTCTTTTTGCTTTGTTTTTCCAATTCAATTCCCTACAAGATAGATGTAATTTTAATACTTGATTATTTGTTTAAAATTTATGGTGTATTGCATTTATGTTTATGGGATGTTTGATTATGGTTCTCATTACCTTGATATTCGATCTCATAATATGTTGTGTACCCTTATGGTTTGGGTGACTTTTTGATTTAGTAGGATTAAGTTCTATCCCAAGTTGGTAGGCTTTATCAAAGGATCACGAGGGATTCCTGTAGAAACAATATGTGAAAAAGTCACAATATGTTGAATCGGTTTTGGTTTAGCATAAACACATATGTGTTTCGACGGTTTTCAAATTTTGCTTGCAATTGTTAAAAACGATTTTCAACCTTTCTCTGGTAAAGGTTGGTTGTTGCTATTCTTTTGTTTTTGACATGAGAATGACAACATAATGGTATTTCGATATCAATTATCCCGGAAGAATAAAGCGATGGAATCATATTTGGAGAAGTTGGATGCGAAATTGAGATAACAATCTTGTTAGTTAATTGTTTTCCTATTTTAAGAAAGCCTATTTTTATTTGATATATATATATTGCTTTTGCTTAAAAGAAATTGTTGGTACAATTGATGTGTTTATTCCATTATGTATGTATGGATGTGTGTGTGTGTGATTCAATTGTTTCCGATTAAGTAAAACTTTTGTTATCTTACTTTGTTGTGTGATATCATTAGTTTAGGCTTACAAAATTTGGTGCAATTGCGGTGCTTTAATGTCTATGTTAATTCGATTGCTTCCAGTTAAGTAAAATAATTGTTATTTGTGCCTTATTGTGTAGTATCAATTGTTTAAGCTTACAAAATTTCGGTGCAATAGTGAAACTTTGGTTTATGTGTGTTGTTTCTATTGTATCCGGTTGAGGTGAATAATTATGAAAGTTGATTTATTGGTTTATATGAATTATTTATGGCTTAACGAATGAGTATGTTGACGGGACGAGTTGTTTAGTCCAATTCGATTCCGGATAAGATAAACTAAGTTAATTCTGATCTTAGTTAGACTTATCAAAGTGGAGGTTTCGGTTATTCAAGTCTATCTGAAAGCCTAAACAAGGAAATGCTAGTTAATTAACCTAGTATTTGGCTTGTTTGAAATCTAAAGGTCTAAGTTATATGGATAATTAGAACCTGGTAAGAAAAATGGAGTTTATATTTGTTTTGGTCTTATCGAATGAAGCGGTTGTATTTATACAATCGGTTTAGCAAAGGAACTAAGTTGCTTAGTTGATTTTTAGTTTGCTAAACTAGTTGGGAAAATTGCTTCGGGCAATTATTTCCATGATAACATATCAAAACGTAATTACTTGTAGTTTCAGTTTTGATATTGGTTATAAAAAATGGTATGTGGAACATTGGTGCTTGACTCAACAGGTTGCAAGTCTATTTTGAGATTTGTAAGATCCTTTTCGTGTTGTCCTTTATTTGTTCGCTTCTTTGTCATTTTTGTGACAAAAAGGGGGAGAAATATATGAAGTAAACAAGTGATGCTGGTATCAATTTATGGTTGATTGGTTTCACTATGGAAGAGGACAATGGTGCTTGAACGTTTATCTAACAAATGAGGAAAAGCATAGACTAAGGGGGTAACATATCATATGATTGGGATAACAAAGAAGTGCGGATTGAAAATCTACCTAGCTCACCTTTAGGGGGAGTATAAGCTTTGTTATTATAATGTCAACATCGGCATTTTAAGGATTGAATTAATGCAGGTTATGTGTTATTGAATTCGGGAATCAAGCGTATGTGTAATGAATTCTTGTAATTTGTTTTATCTATATGATTGTAAGAATTTTGTCACTAAAATTGACAAAGGGGGAGATTGTTAGAGCATTGCTCGGTTGAACCCACTAAGCGTTGGTATGTCAAGTTTGGTTGTCATATTTTAGTAAAGCAAAACTCATTTAAGAGTCGCTTGATTTAAATGTACTAGAGTCAACTTCGTATAGGTTAGCTTGAAAGTATTAGGGTGAGACATTACAAATATTGCAAAGACTTGAAGAAGTAAAGAAGTGAGGAGCTACGACGATAACATCATCCTTCCACTTGAGGTTAGTGATACTTGACTTGAACTGTTTCATTCCCTAACGTATCTTTCAAGTAGTGCATATTGAAAACATAAAACTGTGAAGCATGAACACTCTAGATAGACATAGTGTTAAGGAATACAATATGAAATTTCTTGCTTAACCATTAAACTTTGTATATAAGACATCGACGTAATCGTATGAATTCTATTATGATTATGTATGGGTATGAGGTGAGGATTTCATCCTAGGGAACAATTTTTACATGTGTTCTAAGGAAGTAAGTTCATGATATGTGTTTTGAACTGAAAATGAAATCGCTAGGCGTTATTGGGGCTGTTCTACATTGCATATCTTATGAACGACCAATATGTGTGATTAGTATAACCGCTCACGACTTGTTTGTGTTCTTGGTAAAACTATTCACATGAGGCCTGACTTATGTATTGGTATGACTTTTATTAGTGAAACCGATCTTAAGTAATCACCTGGAGTATGATCGGATTGTGAGTGTCTGAACTTATTACTGGGAAGAGGAGAACTGGTCATAGTAAGAGGTATAATACATTACAAGGGGAACCGATCCTTGTATGAGGTGCAAAAAGTTTTATGGAAGAAAGGGGAACCGGTCTTATGAACATGTGCAACACGTTTTTGGGAAGCGGGAACCGATCTTATGGACATATGCAGTGCATACAAGTTAGATACCAAATATATGTGGGGAACTGATCCTAGTACCTAGTCAGCCGTATCTTTGGTAAGCTAGTGTAACTATGTACAATACTCACACGGAGGTAGAACCGAAACTTGTTTTGGTAGAACCGTAAACCCATGAGTTGTGATTGAGTGGAACTTGATCAATCACATAGTTCTTGAAAGTCAGATGAACCAATTCTAAACTTGTTTGGAAGTGTGGTAAATCGGTTTCAAGTGAGAAAGCATGGAAAAGACTTGCAAGAGTAAGAAGTCGTCACCCTTTGAACGCGGTGCATTAATGATTATTCTATATTGTTCAAAGATATTCCTTAACGGCTAAGAAGGAAGTTAATCCCAAGATCGAATTTAAATAAGTTAAGAATCTTTTTAATTAAGGGTTTTTAATTATATATGGAAAATAAGAATTAGTAATGTGCATTTGCTAATTAAAGATTTTCCAAGGAGATTTCGATCATATTTTTGGACAGTGCATTCACAAGAATTATGAAAACCGAATTTGGGTTAATATGGAAAAATATCTTGAGTATATTTTCGGTTTTGGAAATTCCTTGGTGTCCAAACTTCCTTGCCTATAAATATTTTGAGTTTGCATTTCTAGCAAACTAATCCTGCGTAACATTAGACTTACTCTTTTGTCTTTGTTACTGGTGAGGCCTCCTATCGGTGAGGAGAGTAATCTAATTATGTGAAATCTCTTACGACCGCTCAATTTAAAGTCTTCTTTGGGATTGAGAATCTCTAGCACGACCCGTTGGTGGGAAACTAGATATTGCGATTTATCTTTAGTTTTCATATTGATTTGATCGACTAACGGTGGTTGAACTTTGATTGCACTTAGTTTGTTTATGCTTGAGAATCTCCTCTTCTGATATAAGATTCACTCAAACTAGTTCAAGGTTTCGACATGGATCTTTAGACATTTGTTAGATCTAAAGACGATTTTGTGATGATCCATTGTTAACAGACTCTGTTCTGTGTGTGATTGATCACAAGAGATTCAAGTAGTTGTGTGCAGGTGTTTATTGAAGATCTAAGAAGATTTGAAGACAAAGAAGATATTGAAGATTTCTGACTTGGTGTTTACAATCTTTGGTGTGCACAATACTTGTTTAGGAAAAAGACGATCCAATTAATAATCGGTTTATCCTTGTGGTAGATTGGATTTTATTAATTGAGGAAGATCGACATGAATACGATTCCTTGTGATTAAAGGTATTAATTGGCTTAATCTTAACGATTGCCTTTGGGTGATTGAACATAATATATATTCTGGAACCTGGCAAAGGAGTTTATGCTAAGATAAACAAGGGAACCTTTGCGCAACTCATATCACTTGGTTGAAGAGAGTTGATACCAAACAGATTTGTTGTTCCTTTACTGTTTGGAATACGAACCAAAAGAATTGGTCCAAGTACGTGACTTGTTTACAGTTTGGAGGCGTGTGAATACAGACGGAACTAGGTGAACTATAGGTTTAGTTCCTTGGTCTCAACTATACGAAGTTGTTTTATTTTGTATAGCGACTTAATCCTGAGAGTATTCAATTCTGGACTAGATCCCGGGGGTTTTCTGCATTTGCGGTTTCCTCGTTAACAAAATCTTGTTGTGTCATTTACTTTATATTTCCGCATTATAATTGTTTTATTATAATTAAAGTAAATTGCACAAACGTTAATTCCTATTTACTTGATACGTGAATCCTATTGAGTTTGGTTAAGTCCGAACCTTTGTATCAAGTAAACACACTTTGTTGTTGTATTGTCTCGATCTTGTATCCATAGACGATTTCACAAAGTGTGAACCGATTTGTAGTATTGTCTCGACTCATTCCATAGACAATCACTTTCCGGGAAAGGACTTATAGGAAGGAAAAGTAATAGCTTGAGGTATATTTGGGGTACCCTCGACTTTTCACTATATCAAAGAGTTATATCTCAATTTCTCGATTCTATCCTTACTCAAACAAATAGAAATATGCGAGTCTGATTGAATACAAGAAAAATACCTTGAACGGTACCAAAGACCAATGTTCAAGGATCAATCAATTTTAATCAACAACCAAAGGTTGCATTTACCAATTGATCGATACAACGCACAACCTGTGATATTTTAATTATATAACAAAATATAATGCGGAAAAGAAATAACACAGACACCAGAAGTTTTGTTAACGAGGAAACCACAAATGCAGAATAACCCTGGGACCTAGTCCAGATTGAACACACACTGTATTAAACCACTACAGACACTAGGCTACTACAAACTAACTTCAGTCTAGACTGTAGTTGAACCCCAATCAATCTCACACTGATCCAAGGTATAGTTGCTCTCCTTACGTCTCTGATCCCAGCAGGATACTACGCACATGATTCCCTTAGCTGATCTCACCCACAACTAAGAGTTTCTACGACCCAAAGTCGAAGACTTTAATAAACAAATTTGTCTCACACAGAAAAGTCTACATGAATAGATATATCTTTCTCCTACAGAAATACCTGCAAGTTTTTGATTTGTCTTTTGATAAATCAAGGTGAATAGGAACCAATCGATAACCCGAACTTATATTCCCGAAGAATAGCCTAGAATTATCAATCACCTCACAATAATCTTAATCGACTAGTGAAACAAGATATTGCGAAATCACAAACGATGAGACGAAGATATTTGTGACTTCTTTACTATCTTTCCTATCGGAGAAATTAATCTCAAACTAATCTTACGATTGTACTCAAATACGATAAAAATAGCAAGATCATATCACACAACTACAGAGAAAATAGTTGGGCCTGGCTTCACGATCCCAATGAAGTCTTCAAGTCGTTAACCTATAGGGTCTCGATAGAAGCCTAAGGTTAAAGGAGAATCGACTCTAGCTTATACAACTAGTATCACACAGGAGGTGTGGGGATCTGGTTTCCCAGTTTCTAGAGTTGTCCTTTATATAGTCTCCAAACATGGTTTGCAATCTAAGTTACCTTGGTAACAAAACATTCAAAATTCACCATTAAATGAATACCTGATTAGATTCAAGCTAATATATTTGTTACTAAGCTAACATTGATTGGAAACCATGATTTGAAAGACTATATAAGGGAGAACTCTAGCAACTGGGAAACCTAATCCCCACACATTCTGTGTGATACTAGTTTGCTAAGCTAGAGTCAATTCTCCTTTAACCTTTGGTTTTCTTCTTCTAAAACCAGGTTAACGACTTCAAGACTTCATTGGGATTGTGAAGCCAGACCGATACTACTTTTATCATAGTTGTGTGATCTAATCTTGCATCTTCTACCGTACGAGTACAATTTTAATAATTGGCTTGAGATTTCTATCTCCGATAGGCAAGATATAAAAGTAGTCACAAACACTTCGTATTATCGTTTGTGATTCCTCAATAATATTCTTCGCTGCGTCGATTAAGTTTATTGTGAGGTGATTGATAAAGTTGAGCTGTTCTTCGGGAATATAAGTCTAGTTTTATCAATTGGTTCCTATTCACCTTGATTTATCAAAAGACGAAACAAAACTCATAGGTTTATTCGTGGGAGACAAATTTATCTATCCTTGTAGACTTTTCTATGTGAGAAAAATTTGTTTATTAAAGTCTTCGACTTTGGGTTGTAGCAACTCTTGGTTGTGGGTGAGATCAACTAAGGGTATCAAGAGCGTAGTATCCTGTTGGGATCAGAGGCGTAGGAGTAGAACTGTACCTTGGATCAATGTGAGATTGGTTGGGGTTCAACTACAGTCCAGACCGAAGTTATCTTGGAGTAGGCTAGTGTCTGTAGCGGCTTAATACAGTGCATGTTTAATATGGACTAGGTCCTGGGGTTTTTCTGCATTTGTGGTTTCCTCGTTAACAAAATTCTGGTGTCTGTGTTATTTCTTTTCCGCATTATATTTCGTTATATAATTGAAATAATACAGGTTGTACATTGTTCAATCAATTAGAATATCCGACCTTATTGGTTGTTGATTTAAATTGATTGACACTTGGATATTGGTCATTAGTACCATCCAAGTTATCACTCTTTGATTAAGATTCACATATTGTATTTGCTTGAGTAAATCAAATTGAGAGATTGAGATAATAACTCCTTGAGATATTTTTATCTAGATCGAGTCTGACTGTCTAGTTGATTCTCTAGTAAAGTAACTCGGAATTTTTCCATACAGATTGACCCCCGCTTTTTCAGAAATCTCAAAATCATTCATTCAAATATTAGAGCAGCAGCAGCTCAATTAAAGAGTCACAATTATATCCACGTGTGAAATTGAATGAGCGTCTATATATATTACAATATAGAACATATTAACGAACGTATAAGACCACTAGTGTAACTACTTACGTCTGGAAGTGAACAGACAATTAAGAAAGCAACAATTCTCTCCATATCCTTCTTATTTTCACATTTATAAAGTATCTACAAGCATTTCATGGTTGGTTCATTTCCGATAGTAATCACTCCTCCTTTAAATGACTAAGTCATATGAGTTCTCACGTTGCACGGTGAGTATGACACCCACCTCAATTAAATTAGATAAAAGCTTTCAAATACAACAATTCTAGAGAAGACAAGTGTCGTAACGTTATTGATCGAAGATTTTTTTTTAAAAACACCCCTTTAATAGAGAACGTTATTGGTCCAAGACCCCTGATTTTAACGGCCTAATACTAAAACCGTTAGTAAAAACGTGGATGTACAAGACTTATGTGTTGATTTACAACTAATTAAAAAATTACACCGGGTTTACACCAAATACTTAATTGGACGTTAAGTAACACCGTCAAGTTATTTTATTTTTTTGGTAAACGGAATCTAATTAACCCTAATCATTCGAAACCTCCCTTTCTTCTAAACCCTCCATTATTCTCTGCCTCTGTTTTCGCTCCAACCCTAACAAGTTGTCATTCTTCTTTATTTTGTTTTAGTTTGCAGGTACGATCGAGTTTACCGTAAATGGTAATCCCTAACTATATTTTTTGAATGGTACTTAATCGATGTTGTAGAAGAAATAAAAATTGGGTTTGGTTTTCTTTTATTTTTTTGATTTAATTTTAGTTTGTTGTGAACATAAGCACGAAACGAAAATCGGGTTTGTCTCTTTTTTTGAGCAATATCAAAAAAATCTAGATGTCTATTTTTTTTATCACAATCTTGAATAGTCTTTGTTCCGAATGCATCTGTGCTATTTTCTGATAACTATGTATGTTCTATTATTTTGTACGATTTATGATATTTACAGATGTTCACCCAAGCTAAATTATGGAGAAACCCTAAGAGATGATATCTCAATTCAGGTGATTTTTGTGTTTCCACCGATAAGAATGTGCAACTTTTTTTAGGATATTAGGTTGAAATATAAGAATCCCTAACCCCGAAACCGCTAATTATTAGCTTACGCGCATTTTGTATAGTTCAAGGGGTATATGTTGCTTATGCTTTTGGTGATGTACATATTAAATAGACAAAACTCTTGCAGCAGGGGCTAATATAAAGACCACCACTAAATATATTATAATTTTCCAAGGGGCTAATATATCTGCAATACAGATTGATTTGCTTTATTTTTGACTTTGGTATTCTTAAAGGAAGTTGTGTGTGGATGCAGTGAGTAAGTACCAGAAGGAAGCACATCTTGAGAATCATTCAAACTGATCCATTATTTTTTGGTTGACGTATTACAGCTTGCAGGTGGAAGAACTAATGGCATTGAAACATAAGCTTTTCACAGTCTAAAGTTGAGGGGGTAGTTGTCGAGAAAACTAAGTTTGTTCTTCTCTGTGAATTAGAGATGTGAAGACACGGTCTAAAGTGGAGGGGGTAGTTGTCGAGAAAACTAACTTTGTTCTTCTCTATGAAGATTAGAGATGTGAAGACCAAGGATAAGAACAAAGATGAAACGTTGATTAGTAAACATGAATTCGGGGGTTTGCTCTTTAATTTTAGCTTTTCTCATGTTCTTAATTCTTCCATTTAATCTCACTGGATTTATAGGTACATCCAGAAATTCCCAGATGTTGTGGACAGAGCATATATAATGGATTTTTTTCCAGTGTGTAGTGTGTTTTCGTTACTTCGCTTGAAGCTTTTGTGGTAAAAATCCCTAAACTTCCATTGTTATGTGGTGCAATACTTTTTGATGCTAGATTCTTATTTGATGTTCAAGCTGGATACGTCACAGTAACAACGGGGTCAAGATTTTGTAGTTCAGGGAACATATTTGAATCGTCCTATGTAGATATATTACCTGCAATAGAGGCAGAGATTGCTCTTAGAACGTGTACATTGGATCTTAACAATCACTATAGATGTGATGGTTAGTGCTGAACTATAATGATACTGAGACTGAAGTCAAAGACATTATTAGGTGAAGTTATACATTCCCTCTTTTTGCTTCAAGTATTAAGGGCTCATACCTTATTGTTAAGATGAAATGCTGAAATTTATCTCCTCTTTGTCTCTTTTTTTAATCTCTAACTGAGTTGTAAACTAAAACATGTAGTGATTATGCTCTTTTAATACAGGTTCATTAAGGAATACAGTAAGGTGGTGCAAATGTCATTGGATCCCATTAAGTA
This sequence comes from Papaver bracteatum, assembly GCA_023529315.1. Classification (NCBI taxonomy): domain Eukaryota; kingdom Viridiplantae; phylum Streptophyta; class Magnoliopsida; order Ranunculales; family Papaveraceae; genus Papaver; species Papaver bracteatum. Next base: position 3,553,538 of record JAJJWX010002605.1, on the reverse strand, counting down.
CAATTTCAGGATAACAAGTTGGGTTATGTCCACCTCACTATGGAGGTATGTTCTTTTAGTTACTATGACATATCAGGTATTGCATATTTGCATTGCTTTTATAGTAATTTAGTAAAATGGTATGTGTATGTTGTAATGTTTAACTAACAGTATAGATGGGAAAACCATATAAACTAAGAGCATCTTCAATGGTAACTTGATGTGCATCCTAGGTGTAAGGGTTTCTTTATGAACGTGAGATAATATTTCTCTGATTTTAGGATGTCAAAAATAATCCATCTCCAACCATAAACCAAATCTATTAATCAAAAACATTTTAAACCATTGATTTGAAATTTGAATATTTAATTACTTAATTAATAGCCTTAGATTTTGATGATTAGGATGTTTACATCCTTTAGGGAAACCTTTAAAACCAGAAGATGGAGTAGAGGATGTCAGAATAACTACCTAACACATCATCTTAACATTTATATTTGAAGTTTCCATTGGAGAAGTTTTTTTTCTTAATACACAAAAAATCCTATGTGGCCTAAAATATAGAAATACTCCAATGTCTCATTGGAGATGCTCTAAGGGTTGTAGTAAAACTGATGATGTAAATTTAGGTATTGGGCAATTGATGTTTTGTACAGTTTATGCTTTCAGGGAAATTTTATAACATTTCGATCACCTATGATTACACTATTCACAGAACGTATCTCAGGGCTATGGAATTTGTAGAACCAGCAGTGTGTTGTCGTCTGACTACAATCCATATCTTATGCTCGAACACCGCCTAAAATTTTCAGGATTGTACGTGCAATTGGAAATGATCATGGTTCAAGTGGACTCATCCCAAGAGGAGAAGATTGCTAGAGATCATATCTATTATTACAAACCGTATTGATGAAATTTATGTTTATGTGAATAAAATTAAGCGCAATATCTAACAGGAGAGGAAAAGTCTCACACATAGAAGTTATGTATCATTTACCATTTCCAAAATCGAACTGTTTTTCTGTTTGTGCACAAGGATGAGACTATTACAGGGCTGGCTTCGTCGTTTTTTATGTCACTAATGGTATTTAAATGTTAATTTTATAATTATAGAGATCAAAGATGGTTGTGCACATTTACAGTTGCCCAGTTCTGATTTTTAAATTTAGTAGAGTTAGCCATACATGGTGGATATTTGGTAGGGATTTTTTTGTCAGTCAAATTCAGTTTACAATATCAGATATTGGTGATAGCAGTATATCTGTATCACTTCTCTGCTTTCTCCTCGAGTCTTAAGACTCAACTATATATTTTATCAAGAGAATTCAGATGTCTTGAATTTTTTTAATAATCAATGAACATTTCTATGCTTAATATTAACAAAATATAGTACGTAACCTCCCTTGAACAATATATAATTTTTATTTGACTTGATTAAGGAGTGTCCCGTTAAACTGCATGGAATCAACTTATGGTTCATTACATCCAGCGAATAATAGGTATCCTTTCGCCCACCCATAAGCGTATCCAATACAGATCAACCTTTACTCTACCCGATACAGGCAAATAGGAAGAAATTTTCTGTCACCACGCGGAAAATTATAACTATGCGCTCAATATTTTGTGCCCCGCCCCGTCACCGAGTGGAAAATTATAGGTACCCTTTCACCAAATTAAAAATACAAAGCTACGAGGAGGGTCATTTTTTTTCTTTTAACCATTTTTTTCTTCGAATTTTATTGAATAAAGGTAAAAAGATGCACCAAATCAAAAATGCATCGGGACTCGGCGAGTCGAAGCCGAGCAACACCAAATCAAAAATGCACGGCTACAAAGCGGAATATCCTTTTCTTTTAACCAACTTTTCGAACTTTGTTAAAACACCTCTTTTTTTTTGGAAGTAGTAGGATGCTTATTTACATATTCAACGATATTTTTAGGTTATGCAACAATGTTTTTTTCATATTTTTAGAATTTTAAATATTGTTTTGGCACTCAAGTTGTGATAAATTATCTGGTCCATGAATTCCTATAATATTGTTGTACTGCTGGTGCTAAACTATTGTAAGCTGCTGATATGTTCCTATAATTCATGAGTGATTATAAAGGTGATGGTGGATGATTTGCGGAGCCGTCTGGTGCGTAGCACGGGCATAAAATCTAGTTTAACTGAAATGAAAATAGTTTCTGTATCAATTATTGATCTAGCTTAAGACTAAACAGATCCTGACAAAGTGAATGACCAAGCACCGTGTGTACCGTCCGTATCACACCGTCGTTGATACTAAATAATCCGATATCTACACCTTCCCCAAGGGGTTCATTTTGTAAATAGGGTGTTAGTTTCGTTACCACCGTCACCAGCACATTCAAGTCCATGTAAACCATAATAATAACTAGATTTCAAAGAAGATAAATTTATGCGAGTCTAGTCGCATAGTGTAGTTGCAGGTTTTCCTACAATACATCCCTTATCATATCTTGATATTAATTTCTAGATCTACATATAAAATTGGTAGTAAAATTGCTAAAATTATAAAAGGACACCAAGATTTTTTACATGGTTCGATCAATTTGATCTACATCCATGATTCTTCACTATGATTGTTAAAATTTACATTTAATTTACATTGATAATCTCCATTAATGGAGTTCTAAATCTGGCTTTGGGGAAGAAGATGATAAAGAAAAATACATTCTCTCTCTAAAAATCTCTCTGCAAAATATATATATCTCTCTCTCCTAAAATTGTGTCCTCTCCTTTCTCTCTCTTGCTCTTCTCTTTATATTGGTATCTTCATAGTGGGTGACAGCTCACATTCAACTCATCTTTCCCATTTTTTAGGATTTCTGCTATGCTCCTCGCAGGCTCTGCTATGCTCTTCACGTGATCTGCTATCGTGCTCGCGAGATCTGCTATCGTGCTCGCGAGATCTTCTATCATGCTCGCGAGACTCTTCTATACCCACAAAATCTTCATTTCCTGCCTTGCTCTCGCGAGCTCCCGCCTTGTGCTCGCGAGCATTTTATCTAACTACAAAATCTTCATATCTTTCTCATGTTTTATGCTGTCGTTGTCTATTACGTCATTCTTTGAATTATTCTCTGACACTCGCAAAGTGTTGTTGAAGAGCTTTCGGTGACGCTCGCAGAAGTGTCGTTAATCTCTCGTGAATATAATTATGTCGATATTCTGGTCCTACATCTTGCCTCTTTTTTCTTGAATATTGCTTGAAAAGTAATCTTTAAGAAAAAATCTGTTGTTGATGAAGGAACGAGCGAAAGAATACTAGACTTGAAAAGTACGTACTTGCCTCTATTCTTTTGTGAAGTTCCATATCTTTGCTAAGTAAATAAGAAATATTAACTCTTGAAGTATTCGAAGTATGAAGTATCCTTGAAGAAATATAAGAAGTACTCAATCCCCAAAATATAAGAAGTATCCGTCCTTGAATGAAAATCATAAGTATTGCCTCTGTTCATGCGAAATTATTACTTCATTTTTGGTGAAAATCCCTGTCCATTTTGGAAATGATTATTGCCAAGAAGATAAAGAACATAAAGTGTTTTCTTGGTAACCCATAGTTGCCTCTGTTCTTTATCTATGGAGGTAGAATCCTTGAGAAAATGTTAAATGAACGAATTGTTTATTTATTCTTGTCTCGCCTCTGCCTCATGCGATAAAATAATCATATTCTGCGAAATAATCACATTTCCTGCGAAATTCTGGAATAGTTTGCGATGTGCTGAATGAGTTTGCAAGTTTCTGAATGTGTCTACAAGATTCTAAATGTATCTGCGAGTTTATGAATAACCCTGCGAAATTACGAATAGTGTTTCTGAAATATCGACGCGAGGTTGTGAATAGTGCCGTAAATAGTGCTGCGATGAATAGTGTTCCGAGATTGTAGATAATTCTCTTGAGAAACTATGAATAATACTTCTGTGAAATTCTGAATAGTATTTCTGAGAGATTCTAAATAGTACTTGCTATCTCTCTTGCGATGAACAAATATTTCCTGCATTCTTAAAAGAAAATAGTTAATGTTTGAGATTATTCTATTGGTCTTATTTTGCCTTCCTAGTTAAAGGTCTTATTTTGCCAATTTTTCTCTTGTATCTGCGACAAAATCGCAGGATATCTTCACATTTGCATGTAAAAACCCATTTATCTTGCCTTATCCGCATTTTTTCAATTTCTCTGCGACAATATGACAAGACTAAGCTCCCTTGCGAGAACAAAGCCTTATGACATTGCCGTCTTGCGATGAAATCGCAGGACGTCTTTACACTTTCATGTAAAAACCCATTGATCTCATCTTATATTTTTTCTCTTATGGCTTGTTGCCTCTGTATAATTTTCGTCACGCGACAATATGACAGGCCTAAATGTTCTTGCGATCATAAAGCCCCATGACATTGCCGTCTTTAGACACTTATCAGCTCCCTAATGGAGGGTGCCTCCCTTATCTTCCCCCTGGTTGCCCCTTCAAGGAGGGCACATCGGCCACACAAGACTAGTTCCTCCCATCCAGATTTTCCAACAACCAGTTGTTTTCGCAGCCTCTTGTCCTTTATGCATATATGGCATATAGTTACAAGATTGCACCCTAAATGGGGTTTTCTTCGGGCCGAGTGCATCATAGACAAGACTTGCCAAGGATGGCCAGGGTAGTTTCGTACACCCCGGGCACCCTTGACTCAACCGTGTACCTCGGCGCCTTGGTCATACTCTGCACTCCTTAGAAGAGATCCTCGGTCGTCCAACCAGGGTATAACCTTATAAAGCTGGAAATCCAAGGTCTCTCTCCTGGATAGGTTTTCTTTAACCCCAACATCTGTATAATTCAGGTTCCAGCAGTGGTATAACCTTATCCCTGAGTCATGTCAAGAGATACCCCCTTATATGACGCGCTATTAGGTCTTACATTTGCCACTTGCGAAATTTTATTCGCGAACTAGGGTGCACGCCATAAAGGTTCGTCCCATTCTATTAATCTCTGCGAAATTTTATTCGCGTTTCTCGCGATATTCTCGCGTTTCTTCCTTCTTTCATTTCTGTCAATTCTTTATATAATCTTGAATAATCTCGGGATTACACTCGCAGCTCTGATAAAAATTTGTTTTGCTCATTTCTGTGAGTTCTTCTTTCATTTCTGTCACTTCTTCTTTCATTCTCATAACACCATATTTGAAGTAAATATTCTTTAAAATCTTATAAATATTCTTTGAAATCTTGCGATTGTATCACATTGTTAAATCAAAAATCTTTTTCTGTAAAAGAAATATTCTAGAGAAATCTGTGAAATCTTGCGATTGTATCGCTCTTTGTAAATCTTAAAATTTAGAAATTTTAGAAATTTTTGCGATAATTTCGTTTTCTGTAATCTTGGAAATCTTTGAAAATTTTGGAGATCTATATATTTTTTGCGATGATTTCATTTTTTGTAATCTTTTGAAAATTTTGAAATCTTGCGATTGTATCGCAAATAGAATATTTTTTGTAAATTAAATCAAAAATCTTTGAAATCTTCTTTGAAATCTTGCGATTCCCTCGCTTCTAGTAAATTATTATTTATTTTATTTTTTTTTGAAAATATTAGAAATCTTAGAAATTTTCTTTGAAATTTTGCGATTGCCTCGCTTAAATCAAAAAATTTATTTTTTGTAAGTAAAATATTCAAGGAAGTGGTACTTAGCTTTTTATATGATTTTCTGTTGCTTTTGTTTCTACTTTCGAAGTATATGGTTTGCTTGCGAGATGAGAAACAATGAGAAATGAACTCTTGGCATGCCTCTTGCACCATACCAATTGTTCTAACCCTCTCTTGCGAAATTAACTTGCGAAATTCTCGTCAACTTTCTTCATTCTTGGAGAGATAATCACCAACTCTTTTCTTTGCCTCGCAAAAAATTCTTTGCGAGGATGGAGATTCGAACCCAAGTCTTCTAGTTTGCATACTCCTTCTCTAACCGTTTGGGATACTTGTTGCTTGCGAAAGAAAGGCCTAGTTCTGATATATTATTCCATTTCTTCGCTCCTTGAAGTTCAAAAATGAGTAAAAGAAAAAGTATGCTTGGAGAGGGACTCAAACCTGCGATACTGAACTTCTTAACTTCGCTATTGACCATTTGTGCTAGCTTCTGTTTGCAATAGAAAGTTATACTATCGTCATCTTACTATTATTATCCTCTCGTCAGGCAACTTTAGAAAAATCGTGAAAAAATATTGACGCGGTAAGACTCGATCCCGTGATCTGCTGCTTGCATTCATGCCTCCCAACCAACTGTGCTAGTTCTCTTGCTTGCGAGATTTATCTGCGAAATAATCAAAGGCTAACTTGCAAATCTCGCTGAATAAAAATAAACTTGCGAGGAGCAAGAATTGATCCTGCGACCTGCTGTTTGCATTCAAGCTTCCCAACCAACTGTGCTAGTTCTCTTGCTTGCGAGATTTATCTGCGAAATAATCAAAGGCTAACTTGTAAATCTCGATGAATAAAAATAAACTTGCGAGGAGCAAGAATTGATCCCGCGACCTTAAACTTGTATGCTTCTGGTTTTACCAACTGTACTGTCTTCAACTTATGAAAGAGTGGCGAGATTCATGTGACTTATTCTTTTTAGTTGTCCTTTGTATAAGCTTTCTCTTTGGCCCTTTATATTCTCTTTTCTAGCCATGCTATTTTATCTTTCTTTCTTGCGAGAGTTCATTTCCTGCGAGCAATCACTATGAGTAATGCAAGTTTTATATCAACTTCATAAAATTGAAAACAAGGATAATCATCAATTTTATTTTATTTTTAAAATCGCATAACTTGAAAAGTACGGTTTTTTTTTTCTTTTTGAAATTAGAAAAGAGAAGAGATTTTGTCCTGTAGAATTATTTGTTGGTGTAACTTCATTTGATTTCTTCACGATTGTTGATGGAGTACTTGGTGAATAAATCATTAGTCTTCTTCTTTTATCTATTGTGTTGTATTTGTCCTTTGTGCTTTTTCCTCCGTTGGAATCTAAATTTTCTGTTAAAATGTTGGTGTTGGTTTAATCCATTTATTCGCTGACGTTGTATGTTGATAAGTTGGTGGATGTATCTTATCGCAAAAGAGAAATTTCACTGGATCTTTTGATTCCTTCATCTTTGACTTCAATCACAAAAATCATGTTCACATTAGTTGTCAAAATTATGATTAAATTCAAGGTTTATGGACGTAAATTTATGATCAAAACTCTTTTGAATTCAAAATATCAACTAAATAGCAATTTTTGTGAAAAACAAAGATTAATAATCTAAAATTCAAAATCTTCCAGATCTATACTATGAACATATAATTTAATAAGATAAGAAAGAATTTGTCCTAATTGAACAATTAATTGATCCAAATTCATTATATTTCTCCCTGCGAAGAATGAAAACTTTCTTACGAAATGTAAATCTCTAATCAACAGAAAATCTCGAAATTTGACATTTTTAGAGATTCATTAAACAAATTTGTAAAACGAGGTTTGGTTACTACAAATTCATAACAAAAACATTTTTAGATTCAAGACTTCCTCAATAAATCAAATTTCTACAAAAAGCAAAGTTTAGGTTTTATAAAAAATCTACTTTCCAGTTTTTGTTTTGAAATTCTCAGATCCGAAAAATGAAACAATGAATAAGAAAAGTGAGAAGAAATTTGTCCTTTTTGATGATTTGTTGACATAATTTTTGCTGGTCTTTTCTTCAGCTGCCTCTTATTATATCTCCTTCTCTCTATTTGTTGTATAATCATGAGTTTTCGTTGTAGCTTCCATATTTGATCTTGAAGTTTTTAAATCCAGTGAGATCCAATTCTAATGATAGCCAATTTCTTTGAATCTTCTTCAATTTGACAAGTAGGTAGTGTTTCTAGCGCCAAAATGTAGTTGCAGGATTTCCCACACTACACCCTTGTTAAGATCTTGCTATAATCAACTCACAATTGAAGATGAAAAACGACACTTTATTATTTTGTTCTCAGAAATGTTTACAGAAATGGAAAAATTCAAGATTACAACAATTCTCTTGAAGTTTCTCTCTCCTCAAGACTTTCTTAACTCTCAAAAATACATCATCCTTTTCTGGACACATTGGGTCTATATTTATAGGGTAGTTACATCGTGGATGAAAGCTAAGTTTTCCTCTTATTTCGGGTTGATTCTGCGATTGTACCGCGATAGTTACAATGTTAAATCTCACAAGTTTTGTAACCATCGCAGAACAAACATACTTTTCTCAAGTTTTCTTCAATCGTCAGTTATTACGTCACTCTTTTGAAGGATTTTGTGTCACTCGTGAAGTGTAGTCGAAGATCTTGCGGTGATGCTCGCTGGAAAGTGTCGTTAATCTCGCAGAGAATATCGTTGTGGCGATATTCTGGTCCTACACATAGACTTCATCCATAGCACCATACATGTACTTTTAGACTAAAAAAATTCCAACAAGAAATGAGGTACGTCACTGTATCAATTTGGACCAAATAAAACAAAAGCAAAGCATTAGTCTGAATAAGAGGACTTAACAGTGATGAACTAAATGAAACATCCACCAAACTTTCATTATTATTTGCACTTTTGACACTCATCAAATAGACATCCAATACGATAAATACGACGATTCAAATTGTCTTTTGGCTATTGTTTTGAAAGATAATTACTTTCCCAATACTGATTTTTTAAATGCTAAATGTTCCGCTAATTGCTATTGGGCCTAGAAATGCCTCCATGCCATAAAAGAACTCATAAAACCTTTCATTTCCTGGATTGTTAGGGATGGTCAATTTATTGACCCTTGGTGTGACAAGTGGATCCCCATCCTGGGATATGCCACACCCAACCCTCTTGTTCCCCATGATCCAAGTATCAAGGTTTCTTATTTTATTAATCCCATTTCTAGGTCTTGGGATGTCCCAAGACTTATCACCCATTTTGATGATGCCTCCGTCCAGAAGATCATCACCATTCCCTTAAGCCATCTTTGCACTCCTGATAGGAGGGCTTGGGAACTTTCTAAGACTGGCAAATTTTCTTCAAAGTCTGCCTACTTGGGGCTTAGAGGCCTTAGGCCTTCCCTTTGTAAAAATCTATGGAAGTGTATTTGGAAAGTTAAAGTACCCTACATAATTTAAGTTTTTCTTTGGAGAGCTGCTAGAAATGCTTTACCTAGCAGGTTTTTCCTCCAAACTAGTATGCCCATGAACTGTGTTGATTGTACTAGATGCTCTGATCCTCTTAAAACTATTATGCATGGTCTGGTTAATTATTATTTTGCTAGTAGGGTTTGGTTTCTCTCTGACTTCGACATCAATACCCAATTTTTTCATAATAAATCTTTCACAGATTGGCTTCTTTTTTGGCTTGTTGATCCTCTCCCTAAACTGTCTGATGAAACCCAATGTCTCTTTGTGGCTATTCTTTGGTCCCTCTGGACTAGTAGAAACAACCTTGTTTTTCAAAACACTAAAGAAAACTTTTCTACTGTCATCTCTAGAGTTAAATCTATGCTTCTTACCAGGAAGTCTAATCATTCTAGTTTGCATATTTTCTCTAGTCCCTCTGTCAGTATTTATGATCATTGGATGCCCCCTTCCTTTGGCTGGATTAAATGTAACACTGATGGTTATTTTGATATCCTAACTGGATCAAATGGTGCAGGATATGTGATGCGTGACTTCTCTAAGAAAGCCACCTTTTGTGCCTCTCTGGTTTTTGATGTTACCTATGCAGAAGAAGCTGAAGCTAGAGCCATATGGGAAGTTCTGAAGAAATCTGTGGAATAAAATCTAACCCACATCATTGTTGAAAGTGATGCTAAATCTCTCATGGACAAATTTTCAGCTGGAAAGTTTGAGGGAGATGCTAGGACGGATGCCATCTTCAAAGATATCCTTTTCTTTTCTTCCAAACTTCTTGCTTGTATTTTCAATTTCCAACCTAGGACTTGTAATTATGTTTCTCATGAGCTTGCTCTTTGGGAAAAGCAAAACAATCACTCTATGTACTGGTCTACACCCCCTGTTTGGATTCTCCAAACAGTTGAGGAGGACCATTAACCCTTTTGAGGGCCTTTTCTTATAAAAAAAAAAAAAAAAAAACGACGATTCTAGCATAATCCCAAAACCACCAATAAACTCCCTTATGTACTGGAACCATTTTTTCCATTCAAACCAAATCCTAAATTTCCAACAGAATTAACTGTACAGTGACCTCAATATCTATTTAGTGCTCCTTGGCAACAAGTGATAAAATGCAGAACTGATCACTGTCGTAGGCGTCAAAAATAAATTACAATTTCTTACTACTCACAATATAAAATATAGCAAGGGCGAGAAATGATCGTTCCCACAGAGAAGACTAAGTTTTCAAGTTGTTTCGGTTTCCTATAATTAACACGGGGGATTTTCTGATTTTTGTAAAGTAAAAATAAAATAAAAGCAAATAAAGAAAAGTAAACAAATATATTCAAGGATGTGAAAGTATTGGTTAAGGATTTCGTTTTCATTCACAAACATATTCTTGTCATAATAATTAGAATTGATATTTAATCTCTACTTTTATCAAAAGCCCTAGGATACCTTAATCGCAAGAATATCCCGGTAATTCCCTCTTGTCATCAACAAACACATTAAAAGATGCGAGTATGAGTTCTATCTAAGAGAACAACCTAACGTGTAAAAGCACTAATCAAGTTTAATTCCCTAGATGCATTAAGTTCTATGAAATCAGGCCAATCAAAGCAATCGAACGTGGAAAGCGCACTAATTCAATTTAACAAAGGTCACGATTCACATATGATCACAAGGATGTATCACTACAAGCTATAATCATATTTGTGCTACTTGTATTCAAGGATTATCACTTTTACGTATAATAAACCCTAAACTAGCAATAGATGTGATTACAAGTTCTACCAATTTGCAACTTGACAAAACAATCAATCTAATCATATTATAATACGTCAATCATATAACTATATTTTCCGAGAATCGTAAACGATAAATATGAGACAAAACTAATTTATTGAACAATAAACATGTTATGTGAAATCCAACTAATCCATAACCAATAATAAAAACTAGGTACTCATGTTAAAGGAGTTCATAATAAGAAGGAAGAGAAAACCTATCATGTTTCTAAACCCTAGAAAACAAAAGTAGAAGATAGGATTCATCCAATAGTTGTGGGTTTTTCCCTTATATATGCTTGATGTATTTCTCCCACTTCCAAAAACTGGGTCACCCAAGCTCACGCTCACGCTCAAAACCAGTTCCTGAAACAACCCATAAGTCAAGCCCAATAGATCCAAGTCCATCTGAGTCAACTGTCTGAATCGGTGAGTCAACTCGGCATATACCGATTCTGACCTATTTATGTCTATTTCTGGGTGATTCCGGCTGATTCCAGGCCATTCCATAACTCCAACCCTGCACAATTACAATCCTACACATTTATCTATAATTAACCATTGCAGCTATATCAACTCAGCTAACCATTTCCATCCCAGCTCTCTTTCCCCGCATTGCACTTCAATTTCTCAACTGGATACAACTCAAACAACTGCATAATCCATCTTCTCAACCACTTGCACATTCATACTTTGCACATGCCTCTACTCCCTAGTTGTTCCTTCCTTTGATCACCTATAGAGCCTTCATTTGCACCTCCAAACTCATGCAAATCAAACAAACCATCTACCCTGCACCAGTTCAGCTATACAAGCATCCATTATGCACCAACAACTCCACCAGAACAAGACTACACTGAGTTGTTCTCTATGGAACCACCATTTCCCTGTAACTATTCTACTTCAGTTCACTTTCCTTGGCTTTCCATTTCATCATCAGCAGCAACTTATTGAACTGCAATGTTCCCTATTAGCACCATCTTCATCATCTTCGATACAACTCCTCCACTGCATAATGCCACATCCCACTGCAGCTTCCATTTCATGCCTGTGAAACCTTCACCATAGCTGTCTGCAACCACTCAGTTCAACATGATACTCAATCGAGCCCTTCCATCTTCTCAAACTCAAATGGTAGCAGGAGATCCCATTGTAACTCTCAGATTCATCTCTGCCAAGCAAACTCCAGTAAGTCCCATTGTAGCACCAGCAAACCATCCTTCCATAAACCCATTAAAGTAACACACAATGCCCATCTCTACTTCCACATTACTTGCAGCTCTAACCCGCAATATCAATTCTAACTCAGCACCAAAATCACTGCGTTCTTGCGACCTCAGCTGCAATTCAAATCTTGGACCACCTATAGCTGCCACAACCATCTCTTAGCAAGACCAACTCAGGTACCACCAATCTTATGCACCACCAGGACCTTCAACTATCTCCATTTCTCAGATTTCTCAGACCCATCTTCTCCAAGTGCTAACCCTATGAACATAACCCAGAAAAATAGCTCCAATTCGAGTCATCACTCTGCCAAATACAAATTCAGCTCAAACCCAACTTCCCATATCTTCGAAATCTAGCCATTAACAGACCCGTATGCAATTTCCATCGAATTCATAATATCATCATTATCTCTCACAGAACCCATTAATCAACAACATCATATTCCCATCTCAACAGAGACAGCTTCAATTCAGACTTCTCCTCTCTTTTGTCTTTCACTCTAATCCCATTCTACTGCCAATCAATCAAACCTAGCCTTCGATTCTTCATAAAACTTCCTCCATAATCATCAGATTCACTCTCAAACCCTAACTGCATCTTTAACTCCATGAACCACTGAATCCAGTATTTCTTATTCTCATCCTCTGCAATTTCCGGCAGCTAACCCATTTACTGAGATCTCAAATTCCACCTCAATCAATCATCATCAGACCCCCTTTCGTACAATTTCAGCTGTGGTGAATGAATTGTGGAAGAAAAGAAAATGGGAACCTTGATTTTGTTCCTTTCTATCTTATTAGGATAAAAAGAGTGGGACAGTTGTTTACACCCCAATATTAAGATTCCCCTGATAATTAAAAGCCCGCCTTTAGTGCTTTCCATGAGGACTCCAACTGGTCGCCCCTTATCTGCAGACGAGCTTCCAACATCCTGTCAAATGACTCTTTTGTCTTTCCTGTTCAAAATACACGGATTCTTCTTCTTTCGCTCCAAATGGCTCCAAAACACCTAATAACTCAAAATAAACCATGAGATACATAATTTACAAGAAAACTCGTAAATAAAGTATAAATACTCGATATAAAATTAGGTGTTTTAAGCACCTATCAAATTTCCCCACACTTAGACTTTGCTAGTCCTCGAGCAAATCAAACAAAACAAAAACAAATACATACAAATCCGTGTCGTCGAGGCTACGGTCACTTTTAGCATAAATAACAAGCATTTAAACCCATAGGTGTCCCTAGTGGACGAGTTATAGTCTCGTGAAGGTTTACAAGAGGTCTACCTATAAAACCTATATTTCCAACTCCAGCTACATGTGACAAATCTATGAACGAATCCAAAATGGCTATTGGAGGAGGTACCTTGATTCAAATTCAATTCATAAATAAGTAAATAAAGTTTTTCTTAGAAAGTCAAACAAACCACAATACTCGGCATCTGACTAGCCACAATCAAAATGAAAATATTAAGAAGATGGATATAGAGGTAGATGTTGCGAATGTTAAAAAGTGATCGGTGTTTCCCATTTCTGTCTGAAGGTCACCGCCAAGATGAACCTATGCATCCTATTGGATTGAGCTACTGGTCTGAATTCTAGTGTCAACACACTGGCATATACAAGGGAACTAGTGGTCAACAATCTTAATTCTACATCAACTAAACCAGCATATACAAGGGAACCAGGAGTCGACTTTATTAAACAATAATTATATTTTTTATATTTTTTTCACTTTTTTTAACTTTATTTATTTATTTGACAACATTATTAGATCTTTTGGATCCAAGCGCATGCTTTTTGTCAGCAGATTACATGATAATTCCCTTGGATCCTTCATTCCACGCTTGTTTAGGTGATGGAGACAGGGAGAACACACACATATTGCTATCCAAGTGTCATTTTTATTCCGATTGGTCTAATTGGTCGGTTTTTTTTTAGCAACTCAATCAATCTATTTCATCCCAGCAGTAATAACAATTCGATGTTTAGTGACCCACCAAATCACTTAGATAACAATAGATAAATATGGAAAAATAAAGATAGAACGTGATATGGTGATATTCCGAGATATGGTAACAACTATTATATTATTTCTAACATTTGAATAATTATGTCCTTTTAGTTAATGGGTTCCTCAACTCCTCCATCCAAGATGGTTCCATCCATTTAGATTGATAGTATCATCCTAAAGGTACATGTTTCTAGATTTCAGAGTTTATAAAGCAAATTTTTTCTTTTTCTATTTTTTTTTTATGAACACAAGGGAAAACTAACAAGGCTAAAATCTTTATATGAGAACACTCCCCCACACTTAAACTTTACATTTTCCTCAATGTAAATTGAATCGTCCAAAGAAAGTCAAGGTGGAAAATCCATAACATGATATATATACAAATGCATAATAAAAAGGATACTCCAACTCATAGTTATTTCTGAACAATAGAGAATAAACACTAAACAAGCTATTTAGTTGGTATCTAATCCCAACTCAGCCAATATATACACCTCATTGTTAAGAAAAAAATTCCATCTACTTAGAAAGGCTAGTGTTTATTCTAAATTGTTCAAAAATCTCTAAAAGTTGGAGTTTTGATATGCAAATATCCAAAATAAGAAAATAAAAATAAAAGACTTGAAAAATAAAAAGATAGAGATAGATACACAAAACCAGTGGGTTGCCTCCCATTTAGCGCTTGGTTTAAAGTCGTCAGCCCGACTTGCAAGACGGATTCTCCATACACCAATAATCGGAAAAGTTGGGGATCCCCCCATAGTACCTGTTTTTCAAACACTAGCTTCATACAAATATTAGTAATATAAAACAGAAACGAAGCTATTAACCGATAAAAGCTTCCCCCACACTTATTCTTGTCCACTCTTGAAAGTGCATAAAGAAAATAAGAGTCGGTTACTTCCATGGTTTCTTGTTCACAAACCTGCATAGTATGAGAATCAAGTATCTCTAATGGAGGATATCGAGAAACAAAGTCATTCAACAATATTCTCGAAGCACATACATTCAAACCAATAAGAGGTAAAGGAGAAGAATCAATATGCAAAGAGTTAGACAAACCTTGTACAATCTCTTATATTACGGAATCCTCTTCATCCTTGAAAAACTCAAGTGAATTATTCACCTCTTGTATATCATGGTCCTCTATTAAACCTTGCAACCATTCTTCGTCCGTTTTTGCCTTGATCAAAGTCTCGACATTAACATCATCGTTATAATCATTCACAAGTTCAATTGGGTCTTCCACAATATTGGTTATACCGGTTTCATTCTCAACATACTCCTCTTCATTAGACTCAAACCTTGTTGCAAAGTTCTGTAAAACACTAGTTTCATCATACTCATGTACCTTTTGAATTGGTGATTGATCATTATAAAGATCAAGAGTTGAGTCAGCTACACTAATGTCATCAAATATCTCCAAAGGTTGGTCCTTTTCAACGCAATCATCTTCGTCTTCATTTTCAGACTCACCATAATAAGAATCGTTATCAGTTTCCCAACCTTTATCACGACGTCGTTTAAGTTACATATGAATGGTCCTACTAATTTCATTGACAAGCTCTTTCGAGGCTCCATCATCTTCCAACTTGTATAATTTCTGTGCAAGTTTCCTGACGTTCACACGCTTACCACCGCTGGCTACAATAGGTTCTCTTTCCCATGAATCTTCCTTTTGAATGGGTGAATGATCCTAACTACGATCTGGAGTCAGGTAAGAAAAAGTGTTGCATAAATTGGTTTGTGCGGCGTTCTCTCTATCACGGTCAAGTTGGTCTAGTCTTTGTTGGATGTCTTATAATCCATTCAAAATCTGCATACAACTCGAATGAAGCCAATTAGAAGTAGAATTATCCCACCTTGGGGCTTGACTTACATACCCACTACAAGGTTGTCGTTGGTATGTATGAAAATCACCATAAGGTTCTATAGGATATGCATCATAGCCAATAAATTGGTTTTGATTGTATCCCAAAGTTGGTAGGAAATTGTCATAGTGTTGAGGAGGTTGAAAATCATATCCATTGCTCCAATATGCTCCTTCCATGTAACAATAAGTACCTGAAACAAGAGTTCTCAAAACTATGTCAAAACCAGAAAATAAGAAAAACAAAAAACAAAACAAAAAACAAAAATAAGAAACCAAAAACAAGTCACAACCGCTGGCTCCCCGGTAAGGGCGCCAAAATTTGATCGCTGTCGTAGGCGTCAAAAATAAATTACACTTTCTTACTACTCACAATATAAAATATAGCAAGGGAAAGAAAGGATCGTTCCCAAAGAGAGGACTCAGCTGTCAAGTTGTTTCGGTTTCCTATAATTAACACGAGGGATTTTCTGATTTTTGTAAAGTAAAAATAAAATAAAAGCAAATAAAGAAAAGTAAACAAATAGATTCAAGGATGTGAAAGTATTGGTTAAGGATTTCGTTTTCATTCACAAACATATTCTTGTCATAATAATTAGAATTGATATTTAATCTCTACTTTTATCAAAAGCCCTAGGATACCTTGATCGCAAGAATATCCCGCTAATTCCCTCTTGTCATCAACAAACACATTAAAAGATGTGAGTATGAGTTCTATCTAAGAGAACAACCTAATGTATGAAAGCACTAATCAAGTTTAATTCCCTAGATGCATTAAATTCTATGAAATCAGGCCAATCAAAGCAATCGAACGTGGAAAGCGCACTAATTCAATTTAACAAAGGTCACGATTCACATATGATCACAAGGATGTATCACTACAAGCTATAATCATATTTTTTCTACTTGTATTCAAGGATTATCACTTTTATGTATAATAAACCCTAAACTAGCAATAAATGTTATTACAAGTTCTACCAATTTGCAACTTGACAAAACAATCAATCAAATCATGTTATAATACGTCAATCATATAACTATATTTTCAGAGAATCGTAAACGATAAATATGAGACAAAACTAATTTATTGAACAAGAAACATGTTATGTGAAATCCAACTAATCCATAACCAATAATAAAAACTAGGTACTCATGTTAAAGGAGTTCATAACAAGAAGGAAGAGAAAACCTATCATGTTTCTAAACCCTAGAAAACAAAAGTAGAAGATAAGATTCATCCAATAGTTGTGGGTTTCTCCCTTATATATGCTTGATGTATTTCTCCCACTTCAAAAAACTGGGTCACCCAAGCTCACGCTCGCGCTCGAAACCAGTTCCTGAAACAACCCATAAGTCAAGCCCAATAGATCCAAGTCCATCTGAGTCAGCTGTCTGAATCGATGGGTCAACTCGGCATATACCGATTCCGACCTATTTATGTCTATTTCTGGGTGATTCCAGCCGATTTCAGGCCATTCCATAACTCCAACCCTGCACAATTACAATCCTACACATTCATCTATAATTAACCATTGCAGTTGTATCAACTCAGCTAACCATTTCCATCCCAGCTCTCTTTCCCTGCATTGCACTTCCCTTTCTCAACTGCACACAGCTCAAACAACTGCATAATCCATCTTCTCAACCACCTGCACATTTATACTTTGCACATGCCTCTACTCCCTTACTGTTCCTTCCGTTGATCACCTATAGAGCCTCAGTTGCACCTCCAAACTCCTGCAAATCAAACAAGCCATCTACCCTGCACCAGTTCAGCTATACGAGCATCCATTCTGCACCAGAAACTCCACTAGAACAAGACTACACTGAGTTGTTATCTATGGCACCACCATTTCCCTGTAACCATTCCGCTTCAGTTCACTTTACTTGGATTTCCATTTCATTACCAGCAGCAACTCCTTGAACTGCAATGTTCCCTCTTATCACCAGCTTCATCATCTTCAATACAACTCCTCCACTGCATAATACCACAGCCCACTGCAGCTTCCATTTCATGCCTGCACAACCTTCACCATAGCTGCCTGCAACCACTCAGTTCAACATGATACTCAATCGAGCCCTTCCAGCTTCTCAAACTCAAATGGTAGCAGCAGCTCCCATTGTAACTCTCGGATTCATCTCTGCCAAGCAAACTCCAGTAAGACCCATTGTAGGAACAACAAACCATCCTTCCACAAACCCATCAAAGTAACACACAATACCCATCTCTACTGCCAAATTAATTCCAGCTCTAACCCGCAATATCAATTCTAACTCAGCACCAAAATCACTGCGTTCTTGCGACCTCAGCTGCAATTCAAATCTCGCACTACCTGTAGCTGCTACAGCCATCTCACAGCAAGACCAACTCAGGTACCACCAATCTTTTGCACCACCAGGACCTACAACTATCTCCATTTCTCAGATTTTTCAGACCCATCTTCTCCAAGTGCTAACCCTATGAACATAACCCATAAAAACAGCTCCAATTCGAGTAATCACTCTGCCAAATACAAATTCATCTCAAACCCAACTTCCCATATCTTCTAAATCTAGCCATTAATAGACTCGTATGCAATTTCCATCGAATTCATAATATCACCATTATCTCTCACAGAACCCATTAATAAACAACATCAGATTCCCATCTCAACAGAGACAACTTCAATTCAGACTTCTCCTCTCTTTTGTCTTTCACTCTAATCCCATTATGCTGCCAATCAATCAAACCCAACCTTAGATTCTTCATAAAACTTCCTCCATAATCATCAGATTCACTCTCAAACCCTAACTACATCTTTAACTCCATGAACCACTGAATCCATCATTTCTTATTCTATTCCTATGCAATTTTCGGCAGCTAACCCCTTTACTGAGATCTCAAATTCCACCTCAATCAATCATCATCAGATCCCTTTTTTTACAATTTCAGCTGCGGTGAATGAATTTGGGAAGAAAAGCAAATGAGAACCTTGATTTTCTTCCTTTCTATCTTATTAGGACAAAAAGAGTGGGACAGTTGTTTACACCCCAATATTAAGATTCCCCTGATAATTAAAAGCCTGCCTTTAGTGCTTTCCATGAGGACTCCAACTAGTCGCCCCTTATCCGCGGACGAGCTTCCAATATCCTGTCAAATGACTCTTTTGCCTTTCCTATTCAAAATACACGGATTCTTCTTCTTTCGCTCCAAATGGCTCCAAAACACCTAATAACTCAAAATAAACCATGAGATACATAATTTACAAGAAAACTCGCACAGAAATCATAAATATTCGATATAAAATTAGGTGTTTTAGACACCTATCAAGAACCAAAAGGTATATATGGATGGGATAAGCTTGGTCATCTAAAGTACTCCCATAGTTCTATTGAAGCTTGGTATACATGATTGGTACCCATTTATTTGAAAACTAAGTTGGACAACAACATTTTTCAAATAGTTTAAACTTAGCATAAACTTAACAGTTTCATTCGAACAAAGACACCAGCTTCGCAGTAGACACCAATATGGAGCTGACATTTTAACTTAATTTCCCAAATGTCCAATACTTCATGTAATTTCCAATAACATTCAAGAAATCTAAAGCATACTAAATGGAAAAATGTCTAACAAAACTTGCAAGACAGAACATAGCTAAAAAAAAAAAAAAACATAGTTATAGACTTTGTATACCACCATTCACATCCATCAACCCAATCATACGGGTAGCGATTCTAACCTACTGGTGACCATATAAACATTATAAACAAACATTTCATAGGCACCATTTTACTATTATTCTCATTTGAAAGTCATAAATTATTCATGCATAGATTTATAATAATCATTTGATTGTACAAGCTTAACCCATGAACTGCAATCTACCATTCCATATGTAAAGCTATAGGATATCATTATAGGTCAACTGGATAAGCTAGTTATCAGTCAGTATAACATGTATTCTGTCTAGCCTTCTGCTTAAGGAAAAACAAGTAAGTTTAAACAAAACAACTACACCCATAGAGTAGTACTTAACACAATTAATAATATGATTTTAGGTGATTTTTCTCTACTATGGTTAAAAGCTGAATCAAGCTATCTTCTTAGAACTTCTGGCCCCATCAAAAAAATATTGACCAATAGAAACCTAAGGATTTTCCATACTGATAATATTTTTTACTGGAGCACCACGAATATTAAACCTAAAAACTAATATTTCTTATGTCTCAGTCAAAAAAGGGAAGAAAAAAAAAACCGTAACAAAAAAAAAAAAGCGTCTCAATCAAGATAGGAAAAAAGGTTATAAAAAAATACATGCTTTCGGATTCCTAATCCAAGAGAAAACCCTGAGTCCAGTGCTTATATATATTGCATGATTAGAAGACAAACACACAACACGCTGCACTATTAGATTGCATCTGCCAGAAAAGAGATGGATGTGTGTATCAGATTTACAGATGGGAAGATGCAGTCATAGCTGACAGCATAAACACTAACACTAAGTGCTGACACAGTCTTGCAATATCGGCACAAAAATTAGCCTTACAACATTGGCTTGAACCAAGAGTAGTCAACCATTTTTCTACTGGAAGATATTTTTCTAAAATCTATGTCACCTTAAAAGCTCAAAGATGACATCAATACATTAACAAGATCTAAATACAGTGAATTAGATTTTCATGAAAGGAACCATTAGGTAGAAATTATCTGTTCAAACCATAACATTTGTATACAAAGCAGTCGAATATAATAGACGTGCATTGACTATCTTTAAATTTATGAAGAAAATTGCAGTGAATTGATTTCGTCCAAGTGCAGTCCAATGAGTGGTCTAAAGCATATAGTGTTTAAAAGTTAATTCATGAGAAAAGTTAATTTAGAGTTTATTATTCATACGGTTACACAAGAGTTTAATTACGACAAAATATCTAGGCCCATGTAGAGCACGGGCGTGACACCTAGTTAATTTAATTTAGACAAACACATTATTTCAAGAGGGTTACAACATTACTAAAACTCCAGCTAATCATTAATTATTTAACCATTCTAAAATCATTCCCAAACATGTAAATATATTTACAGGTGAAACAGGGAGTGAGAAAATCACTTTAATACAACATGAATGGGTGAAAATCCATAAACTCATGCTTTCTTATCACTTGAATTTAGTTTTAAATCATCAAATTAGATTAAATCCCATATCGGTAAAAACCTAGCTAAACTATGCTTACAACAACTTTAGTTTAAGATGAAATTGTAACAAAATATCTGATCAGGACACTCATCAAGTGTAACAGTACAAACCCATCGATTGATAGAATTCACATCAATCAATTGAGTGGAAATCACTTACCTCGAATCAAATTTCTTCAAACGAAAAGATAATTCCTCCAACCCTCCAACAAATCTGCAAGCGTCATCTGTAACTCAAGATTAACATTAATCCATGAAGCTCATTCATGCACAATTAAAATCAAGTCGTTTTCCATTTCCAGTAGAGAAGGAGAAGCAGAGAAAAAAAGAAAAATAAGGAGAAGAATAAAGTCCAGCCCCCTCTTTCTTTCCGTTTTTGTTTTAATACAATACTGACAAATTATTCAAATTCCCATGAGTAGATACTAAGATGACACATGTAAAACATGTTCAACAAAATTCTAGAGTTTTCTTCACATCCCTAAGAGTGTTAAAGGCACATGAGCATTAGATTTTTGGGCACTCTGAATGCAGAATTTGGTTAATGGATTCAATCAAACCTGATAAAAGGGTACATAGTGTTACAGTAAAAGTCCTGGAACTAAGTTTGCGTACTCGTTTGCAAACTTATTCACCTGAGTTCGGTCCGGAATGACAGTACACATACCCGTTTGCAAACTGTCGGAAAGGATTAAGTCTGGAACTTAAGTTTGTGTACCCGTTTGCAAACTTATGTGGTTAAGCTCTAAAATCAGATAAGTATGATTTCATACTCATTAAAAAATACATTTAGATATTAAGGAATGCAATCTTTGCAAACCGTGGCTAAAGTGTTCATGAATTTATTTTCTGAATCAAGCCCGATTTTTCTTCAATTGTGTCTTGTATACTTCTATGAGAATATAAACAATTGAACAACTCTATTTAACACAATTAAATTCATTTGCATATCATTTGATCTAGAAGTGTTAAGATAACCAACAGTTAGATTCATTTGATTATAGTCTGAATAAACTTTTGTTTATGGGTGAAAACTGTTTCTGCGGTTTTTGGTAAATTTGGGTTTGTGTGGATGAGAAACGAATCTAAACCCTGAACAAATGCACTGCACAGGAGTGCTTTTGATTCAAGAGATCAATCTGTACAATTCTGGCCTAAACCAAGAAATGGTGGTTCCAGACTTGCTTCGGTCACAAAGTGAAGGAGATGGGGTTGATCTTAGGGAGGGAAGCGAAGAAGGTGTTGAGATTGTGAAGGTGTTGGTTGTTTATGACTTGTATCAAAATGTTGAACTATCTTGCACAATGTAAGCTATCAGTTCTGGGTATTTTCTGGATACGTGACAACACTTGGTTTTTTCTGTGTTGTTTGGAAATAAATGATGGACCTATTTATACAAGTCATTGAGCGCAACCTTCATCTCATAGGAAGTGGAGAAGGTGAAGTGATGGAGTAGTGGGGTCGTGTAGGAGTAATGATTGTTACATGATCATACCTTTGCCCACTTCCCTCATTACTATTGACCGTCAACCTTTTCCTGACAAGTTCTTGTAATGGCGAGTTGCACGCTGCACATTGTAAACCGCCAGACCAATACCCCAGTAAGTATCCCCTAGTTTGTGACATGCTTGATGTCTCGAATGAGCGGATCATGGGACCTACCGCAGGAAATAGCATATGGTGCCAAGTTAAATAACTAAGTTATTTAAGAAATTGATATTCATGAAATATCGCGTATACTTGATGCATGTAATGCATCGAAAACAATTAATACATATGAAGCATCGCTGTTTTAAAGCTTGACCGAATAAATCGCGGATTAAGCGTTTTAAAACAGCATCACATCCAACCATCTTCGAATGATTGTTTGGAGGACGCATGGGCGAGCCATCCCTTGGTCGATCACTCCATGTGAAAGAGTGGAATACAGTGATCACCGAGGTGCTTCATTGATCGTATATCTTTTAACCTAGGCTGTCCAACCAAGCTGGCAAAGTTGGACGGAAAAGATGGTTTATGGCATATATATACGACCTTTGATGAAATTTTAGGATTTTTAAGAGGTGCGCAAGCATCACTCTTTGGCTTGACCAAATTCAAGCATGGGCGTTATTTTTGGTGGGACAAACCGGGCAAGCGTGTAGACGGCCTGTCGGTGTACATGTCCATACCGCTTTGTCTCATGAAGGTGCGATCTGGGCCACTCAACTTGTACGGAAAAGATGAGTGGGCATGATCGATTTGCGATATAAATCCGTTGCCGCAAAGGATTTAAAGGCTGCACGACATGCCACCTTTGGGCATGGGTTTCGAGGCTCCTGGCTATGGTATACTTTGGATGGCCAGTCACACGCACATGTGGGGCCACGGTGATCATGTCAACATCCTTGGGACCTCTTAAGTCTATATATACACCCTCCGTTTAGGATGGCGAAGATGGATGAACGCGATCGAACTACGACAGATGTACATTACCGTAAACCCTAATTATGGTTTTGAAATAGTCACGTGTACGCAACTTGGGTCAAACGAATTGGCAAGCTGCGCTTCTCCTTTGGGGAGGCCGATCGTGTGGGGCCCATGTTGGGCTAACGATGAACATATGTGCACCTTCCCAATGGTCCTAGGCGCGATATGAGCCATACAATTATACCGGCTAAGTTGGATGGTTGTGATCAATTTAAGACACTAGTGGAACTTTCGTGACCCTTTAAAGCATCACGCCAGCCATGTTTCTAGAAAACTTTCATTGCTCTACGACATTGTTGTGAGAAGGCCGATCGGGTAGGTGAGAATTAGGCCCGCCAACGTGTTCGTTAGCGCTTCCCTGATCCTTCACGGGATGATCTAATCCGTCCAACCATGCCGGTGAAGTTGGACGGTCATGATGATTTTAAGATTGCTTTAAGCAGTCTTGCTCGTTCAAGCCTTATCCAAGAAGCGCGGCCACCTTACTCTGGGATGGTGTTTGACGGCACTGGAGGGGTGCGGGTGATGTTCGACTGACTAGGGCATAAGTGGGACCGTCGGTGGTCATCATGATGATCGCCTGCTCCTGCTAGGGTTCGTCTAGCCTGGTTAAATCATGCGGCCAACTTGTGTGGCCGTGATCGTTTCTGAGACTGATACGGACAGTCTAGATTTCCTTTAAGGAAATTAAGCATGCTCGATCGGCTAACCAAAGCGCGTCGATGCAAGGTTCTCTTTAGAGAGTAATGTTGCATGTACGGGTATTTCATGCATTTCTCAAAATTGGCACTTGAAGATTCATGTTACTCTGCTGAGAGTGAACACTCAGTCGTCATGTCATGCTAATAACGAGAGTCTAATATTTCCTGGCTAGGAACAACACATGAAATACTAGGCAAATCATGCATTAATTAATAATGCTAAAAAATTCACAGAATATTTGGGATTGATGTTGCACACACCATTCTGGGTGAATTTTGTGTATTTATTGAATTACTTCGAATAAATAAAGTGGAGAGGTACTCATCACTAATCAAATGACTTTACCCTTTGCAGGATGTCAGAGCATTATCAAACGGCTTTACCCTTTGCAGGATGTGACCGCATTAAATTTGGTTTTATAATTTTAGCCCTGAACTAAAATCCACCATCAACATTAAGTCACATGCCTAGCATGCAATGGTTGTACTATTGTGGGGTAGGCATTAGATGGTGATAAATAAATATAAAACTTATGAGACAAAGTTAGATGTTACCAGAAGAGATGGGTCGTCCTGTCCTTGGAGCATTCATGTTCAAGATGCGTCCAGGTGAGCGTTCCCCTAGCATGATGTCGGTTGGCCCCAGGTAGATTAGGCATATGGTTGGTTGGATTCTCAAACTATTCATGACGATGTCGTAATTCCCGACTCTAATGAGAATGATCCCTATCATGAGTAATATCCTTAAAAGGCTGTTGAAGTAATTTCTTAAAAAGATGTTGAAGAAGCTCCCAAAGAGAACGGTGATGTAGTTTCCGGAAAGCGTGTTGAAGCGGCTTCTGAAGTGAACGTCGAGGCAGCTCCTAAAGAGAGTGTTGAACATCTTATGAAGCGAATGTCGAAGCGGCTTCTGGAGAGAGCGTTGAAGCATCTTCTGGAGGGAGGCTCCCGGAGAGAGCGTTGAAGCGGCTTATTCTTTTGGAGAGAGCGTTAAAGCGGCTTCTTCTTCTGGAGAGAGAGTTGAAGCATTTTCTGAAGGGAACGTCGAAGCGGCTTCTGGAGAGGGAGCATTGAATCTGCCTCTGGATGGCGGCTCCCGAAGAGAGCATTGAAGCGGATTCTTCTTCTGGAGAAAGCGTTGAAGTGGCTTCTTCTTTTAAAGTGAACGTCAAAGCGACTTATGGAGAGAGAGCGTTGAACCAACTTCTGGAGGGCGGCTCCCGGAAAGAGCATTGAAACGGATTCTTCTTCAGTTTAATTGTTCCTTGCAAATTACATGCTCCTTGATTGACCATCTCTCTTGTGTTGAAGAATTCCTTGACTTTGTCCGTAGTGGTTGTTGCTATGGTGAAGCTCGGGCATTGGCGGTCTTCATATAGTGGTAAAGATTGTCTCGAGGGAGAAGCTTGATGGAACCGATAGCTTCCTTGATGTTTCCTCATGGAATAAAAAAGAGGGAGACAGTCCCCTACCTATGAGTATCCACTAAGCCTTCGACTTGATGGACATTTTCACACTAGGTTCATGAGGTTGTCTTTACATCTGCGTTGCGTTTCATAGACGTCCAGGAATATCACTGGTCTTTGAAAATACGTATGCTCTCTTGAGTATATCCTCGTCTATGGAAATCTTGGAATCATAATGATAGCGTGCTTGAATCTCTCTAAATTCACCATCTTTGAGATGGGCAGTGCTAAGCAGTCCCCAGTCATACTCCTCTGCCATTATCACCTTTAGATCTTGTCTTTGAGGAGTAGGGAAGTTCCTTCATGCGAGTGACTTAACTAATAGGCTCTGCAAATATGATGAAGCTCTTTTCATGGAGAATCTGTATGTACCTC
Source organism: Papaver bracteatum (assembly GCA_023529315.1). Taxonomy (NCBI): domain Eukaryota; kingdom Viridiplantae; phylum Streptophyta; class Magnoliopsida; order Ranunculales; family Papaveraceae; genus Papaver; species Papaver bracteatum. The sequence continues at coordinate 3,527,333 of JAJJWX010002605.1, read as the reverse complement.
TTAAGTCCCAGGTGCAATCTCCTTTGGTAACTGTTGATGGTGGATTTTCATTTAAGGGTGAAATTTTAAAACCCTAAAAGTTATGCGCTAACATCTTGTAAAAGATAAGGCCATTATTAAGTGATGGATACTCCTTCACTTTATTAATTCACCTAGAATGGAGCATGTGGCAACAATCCCATTTTGTGAATAAAATACACGAAATTCATCCAGGTTGGAGCATGTAGCAACAATCCCATATACCCTGTGAATTTACAGCATTATTAATTAATGCGCAACCAGCCTTGTATTTCCTGTACTCATTATCAGTGCGGCATGACGACTGAGTGTTGCTCTCAGCAGAGCAACACGAATCTCCAAGCATTATAATGAAACATGTAAGAAATACCAGTACAGGATGCAACTCTTGGTGTGTTATACTAGCCCGATTGAGCCACTCTCGGTGTGTTATACTAGCCCGATTGAGCATCCGGACTGACCGTATCAGTCTGGATATGATCACGACCATCCAACTCCACCAGCATGATTGGATAGCCCAGATCAATTCCATAACCCCCAAGCAGGTATGGAATATCCGCCGCCGAACCAATACGGGCCCCGCATGGTGGGCCTCCCCTTGGCCTAACTTGCCAAAACAAAGCAGTATGGACGAAAACCCTAAATTAGGGTTTGCGGCACATTACATGTGTTACAAAACAGTCTCAACCATCCATCTTCGCAGGTATAGATGGAGGGTGCAGATATAGATTCAAAGGGCACGAAGTATGTCAACACAATCACCGTGGGCCCACCTAAATACTTGACCAATCGGTCAGGACCAACTATGGTTGGTCATTCCAAATCGTGCGCCTGAATGGAGCATGACGCACGACCTTGAAACCCAAAATTAGGGTTTTGAATCACGAGCGTCCATTTTCTCCGGCACGAATGGAGGGTCCGAGATTAGATCAAAGCAGGTTCGGCCATACCAACATGACCACCATGGACCCATCTATCCCCTCACTTGATCGTCCAAGGTATACCATGCCTGGTTATCCCAAATCGTTCGTCTAAACTAGCGTGGTCGCACCTCCCAAGCTGCAAACTAATCTCAACCGCTCGACTTCTTCGGACGAATTGAGTGGCTTAGATCATGTTTTCATGGGACGGTAAGGCATAGGCGTGAACACCAGCCTTCCACCTACATGTTGGAGCAATCGTCCAAGACCGACCAAGCCTGTTCGTCTTGGAACGCCCGCTCAAGGTTGGTACGACGTGCGGCTTTTACGGCACCAATTTTCTGTCGCAAATTGATCTCAACCACACAACTTCGCAGGACGAATTGAATGGCCTAGATCACGTTTTCGTGAGACAATGAGGTATGGGCGCCTACACCGTCATGTTGTCTACATATATTCACAACCGTCCTAGCCAAAGTTGCGTCCCAATCTTGGATTCGACCAAGCTGAAAAGTGATGCTTGCGCTCCTTTTCATAAACCCTAATTTCATCAATGGTCGCAGATGAGTGTCTCAAAGATCATCTCGTCCGTCCAACTTCACCGGCTTGGCTATACAGCCCTGGTCAAGAGTTAATTGGTCAGTATGGCATCATAATGCTCACCACCCATCACTCTACCACACCATGTAATCGGTCAAAGGAGGGTTTGCATGCGCAACTTCCAAACCATCACATGAAGTAGGATGAACATGAAGTTTCTTTGAGACTCTCAAACAACGATGCTTCATACATGCTGAATATACTCGATGTAGTACCTGCATAGTATACACACGATACTTCACAAGTATCAATTTCTTAAACAACGTAGCATTACATGTTACTTTCTGTGGGTCCCACGATCCACACACACTCGAGACATCAATCATGTCACAAAATGGGGGATACATACTGGGGTATTGGTATGGCGGTTTAAAGCGTGCAGCCCACAACGCGCCATCACAAGAACGTGTCAGGAAGTCATGGACGGTTAGTGATGATGGGAGAAGTGGGCAAGCCTGGTCGTGTAACACCAACACACTACTCCACTACTCCATCACTCTACTTTCTCCACTTCCCACGAGATACGAAGGTTAGGCTAAAAGACTTGTATAAATAGGTTCTCCGCCCTATTTTTCATAAGGAACAAGACAGAACAGAGATAGCATAACACAGAAACCAAGTGTTAACATCCAGAGCCTGCTTGCATTAATTACAAGCATGCTCACCTTTCTGTTACAAGTCATACATATCCAACACCTTCACAATCTCAACACATTCTTCGCTTCCCTCCATAAGATCAACCCCATCTCCTTCACTTTATGACCGAAACAAGTCTGGAACGGCCATTCTTTTTGGTTTAGGCCGGACTTGCACAGATTGACCTCTTGAATCTACAAGAACTCACCGTGTAGTGCATTGTTTAATATTTAGATTCATTCCTCATCCACACACCCCAAATTACCAAAATCGGCAGGAATAGTTTTCACCCACAAACAATTGGCGACCACAGTGGGAGGTTGATCTCTCGGTTGCAGAAAATTGAATTATAAATTTTTAGGTTTTCATCTCGGTTGTAAACTCAATTTCTTCAACACCATTCAATCCTATTTGGAGATGGTGGGTCTTAGGACCGCCTCAACAGTCTCGAATCCCGACGGTTCCTCCAACGGAGATACCTCTCTTCCCAACGGTGTAGCTGATGGCACAACCGAAAGAATCCCAACGTTAAGCGAACTAGCACGGGTACAGGAGATTCACACGAGGAACATGGATCTAATCAAAGAAGTGGTAAATGGCATCCTTAATCTCCTCATCAGGATGACATCAGAGGTGGGCGTTCCGGAGACCTCCACAACGGGTACTAGTTCCCCTCATAGAAACATCTTTACTACGAACCAGAGACCAGTGGATCAGGAAGCGGCATCTCTAGTGGAAAGCTTGTGTGAACTCTTGCACCTCTCGAAGAACCAACGGGCAGAGACATTTGATGCGATTAATAAAATAGCTCTGGACGTGCACCTGACTCCTTCACGTCCAGAAGTCCTGATTGCGTCGGAAACATCTGTAAATAATGTTACATTTACATAAGACGAAATGATGGAAGAAGATGGTCACAACCGGGCCCTATATGTTACCGCACGCATCAAGGGTTCAGAATTCAGGAGGGCCCTCATCAACACATGAGCTTCTTCGAACGTGATTAGTCTCAAGACTCTCAGGACGGCCAAGGTTAATCCATGCAAAATTATACGGCAGCCCACCACAATGACGGACTTCGAAGGAAACCATACTAGCACGTATGGGTATGTTAATATGAATTTATCAGTAGGACCCGTTTGGTCGAAAGTAAAATTTGAAGTCATAGAAAAGGAGCCAGACTACCATATGATACTAGGGAGACCGTGGCTTCATGACAATAAGGTCATCCCTTCAACGTATCACCAATGCCTGAATACCATGCTAAAGGAGGAAGTTGTACGTATTCCTGCATCATTGTCTCCGTACGCGCCAATATGCGGAGTGGAACTGTTCGAACCAAAAGAAACTCAGCGGGGTAGATCGGATAAAGTCCTATGCACCCCACTACCAACGTGGGCCTCAATCCAGGAAAAAGACCGACTTGCATCACTGGGTACTAAGCGCCATGACACACCTTTTCTGACGATGCGTCCTGATAGGTTAGGAAACCTACAATAATAATATTGCAAGTGCACAATGTCTAACTAGTAGAACAATGGCAAGTACAGGTCATTCCCACGAGGAGTGTGAAATACTCTACTAACTAATACCAAAAACTAAGTAATCAACAAGATGATATTTAACGATTTTTCAGATATTCGGAACAAAAGGGAATAATAAATAAATTTAACGATAAACAAAATGGGAATGAGGTTATTAGGATTTTCGGTTTCCACCAATTAATTATGCAAACTCTACTAATCTTTTAAAATATATTCCTTGCATTATCAAATATTGTTTCTCCGCTATAGTTTTCTTCGCTTCTTATATAGTGATCCTAAAGCATTACCTATCTATCCTTGCATACCACGTCTAAGGATTTAACCGAAGCACGAAATATCAATTCAAAAGCATAAATAATCTAAAAAATCACATGAGCAATTATATACCAAACTATTATGAAGAAAAACTAATAATCAATCAACCCATTATTAAGCATATAAATATAAATGTAGAGTTTTCATAATAAAATTGGGTTCTACCTAAACCCTAACATGGTTCTAGCAAACCATGGCTTTCTCAAAAGCCATAAAAATATTAAAATCAATCCTAGCTAATCAAAATGGAGAAATAAGCTTCAAACCCTAGCTATTCACTGTTCGGCCGTAGTCGCAGCCTAAATCTCCAGGCGGCCTCCTCCAAAAGATCCCAGTTCGGCCTCCTTTTTTTTTCATCCAAACATGGAAATATAATGTAATTAAATGACTTGATTTTCTTTCCGTGCATGTCACCACTGAAAAGGTAAGATATTTCTTCCAATTGATTTGCCACACACAATCCATGCGCACTAATTTGGTAAATGTCTTGCTGACTTTCTCCACCATCTAGCTGCATCACTTCTTAATCTCTTCACACCAGCGGACCCATTCCAGGCGCACCATTCAAATTCAGACCAAACCAAGAACATGGCTATCACCAACTATTAGTCAACCCTTAATGCAATAGATGCTCCTTTGTTGGTTGCATCAGAACAAACCCCATATCCTTGCTTCCGTCCAAGATCTTTTCGCATTCTCTTCTATTCACATCCCTTCATCGATGTTAGCAGCTCAAAATTACCACTTTTAGACCAAACAAACCCATGAACTCTGTCGTTGCTGTATCTTAAGAACTTCCACACACATCTATCTAGCAGTACCGACCATCGACATGCATCTCACCATTAACCAGTCAACACCAATCAAATTCCAACTGCAGAAGCCACCATTCGTATTCCATTGTTGGTGTCCATCATTTTCGGTCACAACACCAGCTTCTTCTCTCTAGGTTCAGCTCCATTGAATCACCACAACGACTTTTTAATCTTCTGAGTCACGTCACCACTCGTTGTACAAGCACCGACAAGCCCTCTCGGATCAAATCAGCCAACAAACTTCTCACCAACCACCACGAATATTCATCGCTCAGCAGCAAGACCCAACTTCACTGAGTCCATCTTCACTTACATCTCAAGACTGCTCGACTGAAAACCATCATCACCCTTCCAAACTCCAGTCGACACACATCTTAACTTGCCTATTCTGTGCGTCCAACTTGGCACCCAGCGGCTGCAAATCCATAGCTTAGCTCGTGTCCTGATTACTTCAGATACTACAAGCTTCTTCTCACTTTCATACCCCCATTACTCCATTGTCCTATCACACCTTCATCGACTTCAGTTCTCCATTCTGTCAGGCTAAGTCTCAGCCACAGCTCCTGTCTCCGACAACTGTTGTTGCAAGAATTTCCGCAAACTAAGTCTCGGTCAAACACCAAATCCCCAACATATGTACCTTCCGTGAGCCTCCATCTTGTTTCATTTCCAACTTAGATAGGTAAAAGAGACTTAAATAAATGATACCAGCACTCCAAGTGGAGTTCACGTGCTTCATATAAGCCAAGGCAATTCCATGTTTCCCATGCTGTGCCGTGGAATCCACATGGTGGTTGCTGACATTAGAGGATTAATACTTCAGGTAGTGATGCCCGTGAGCAGTGACATCAGTTTACTCGCAAACTCCATTTTGCTTCCAGTTTAGCCGTATATTTCGAGGATAAACGGATTTGTTTGTACTTTCTGTAAAAGCACTAAAATAATGGTATTAGTAAAATTATGAAGTCCTAACTAATATAAATATGGGTATAAAATGTAGCACAAACATGCTTATCATGTCCACCTTTACCCGATGAAGTTTCAACCCATGTTCACGCCAAAAGGGAACGCACTTTCGAGGCAAGCCGTGATCAGAAAGGGAAGATAATATATCGGCGCCGCTGTTAGCAATTAGCTGGAGCGACTGGTACCCAGTCGCTCCGCCCAATCGAATGTTGCAAGAACGACAAAACAAAAGAGGAGGTATTAGACGCTCCTCGACAGCTACAAGATGGCACCAACTCCACAACTGATGAACTCGAGAATCTCCCAGGTCGGTCTCTATCAGTTCGACTATGTACGTGGATGAACGTGAATGAAGAATATCTCAGGCCGGTCTCTATCAGTTCGACTCTGTCCGTGGACGAACGTGCGAGTCTTGTCCAATTACTTAAGGAGTACCAAGATGTATTTGCCTGGACATATGAGGAAATGCCAGGACTGGATGAGAAATTGGTCACCCATCACCTTCATATCATACCTTAATTCAATCCAGTCAAGCAATCTCCGAGGAAGTTCAGACACGAAGTGGAAGAGCAAATCAAGAACGAAATTCAGAAGCTGCTAGCTGTTGTTTTTATCATACCTATCCATCATACGACCTAGTTAGCTAATGTGGTCCCAGTAAAGAAGAAGAACGGACAGATTCGATGCTGTATAGATCTCAGAGACTTGAACAAATGTTATCCCAAGGATGACTTTCCTCTACCTAACATCGACATGTTAGTAGACGCCACCAGCGGACATGGCATGTTCTCCTTCATGGATGGTTATAGCAGCTACAATCAAATAAGGATGTATGAGTACGATGCAAGTAAGACTGCCTTCCGAACCCCTCTTGGCAATTTTTACTATACTGTTATGCCATTTGGTTTAAAGAACGCCGGCGCAACATATAAATGCGCTATGACGACAATCTTCCATGACATGATGCATAAACAAGTAAAAGATTACGTATATGATATTGTGGTCAAGTCCAGGGACCGAGCAGATCACGCCAACGTCTTACAACAAGTGTTTGAAAGGTGTCGAGAATAAAAGTTGAAGATGAATCCTTTGAAATGCGCTTTCGGTGTCTCTTCATGCAAATTTCTGGGATTTCAAGTGACCGCAGAAGGGATCAAGGTGGAATCGTCCAAGACTCAGGCTATCCTCACAATGCCACCTTCCCGAACTGTGAAGGAACTCCAAAGTTTCATGGGAAAGTTAAACTACATCCGACGTTTTATACATGGTCTAGCACAACTTGCCGCCTCATTCACTCCCTTACTGAAGAAAGGAGCTAGCTTCGTCTGGACTGCAATCCAGCACGAAGATTTTCGGAAGATTCAACGAATACTATCATCCCCAGCCATCATGAAGTCTCATGTCCAAGATAACCCGATGCGTCTCTACACCGCCTTCAGTGACACCGCCGTATGGGCTCTACTTTCTCAGGAAGATGATGAGGGAGTCGAACATCCTATATACTACTTCAGCCGAATATTAAGAGACGCCGAACTCAGATACCCCAGGGCGGAAAAAGCATGTTTGGCCTTGATCTAGTCCATTCAGAAGTTTAGACATTACTTACTGTCTAATAGGGTCATACTCGTGTCTAAAGCTGATCCTGCAAAGTTTTTACTTTCAAATCCGGTCCTGACGGGAAGAACAGGCAAATGTCTTCTCCAAATGTTAGAGCTGGACATAACATGTGTGTCACTTAGAGCTATCAAGGGTCAGGCAGTCGCAGACTTACTAGCAGCGTTTCCTGGAGAAGACACTACGGGACTACACGAAGACCTTCTTGGAGAATTTCCAGACGTCTCCGTTTTGGAAGAAGAAGCGTGGATCCTGTATTTTGATGGCTCTGCTACCCCTAGTAGTAATACTAGAGGAGCGGGTGTCGTATTAGTCTCTCCAACTGGAGAAGTGTTCTCACATTCCTTCAAGCTGGACTTCGGATGCACCAAAAACTCAGCAGAGTATGAAGCTTTCCTCATAGGGCTGTCAATAATTAAGCAAGCATGAGTCACGCGTCTGGAGATAATAAGTGACTCCAAGTTACTGGTAAATCAGATAAATGGAGTATACGCATTGAAGGAAGTAACACTAGCCCCATACCGATCAGAAGCACAAAGGTTACTAAACTATTTTTTTGACGCCACCATAATCCATGTCGTTCGTAGCAACAACAAACACGCCGATTGTCTGGCAACACTGGCTTCCAAATTAAAGTTCGAAGGTTCGAAAGAGACCCTGATAGTAAAGAGGAGAACCATATAATCGACATGGATATCATAATACAGAGACACCAAGACTGATAATTGGCAAACTCCGATCACTCAAGAGCTCAACATCTCGCTCTCCCAAGGAAAGGTCAGTCTCAAAACCCTACAGAACTTATTCATGCTTCATGGTATGTTGTATTATCAAAATCCGAACGGCTTTCTGTCAAGATGCCTCGGAGATGACAAAGCACAACTACAGCTAAATCATGTTCACAATGAAATTTGCGGAAAATCACTGGTAGTAACGCTTTACCGACGACTCCAATGTCTGGGCTATTACTGGCCGGAGATGGAGACTCAATCCAGACTACTTCAGAAGTCTTGTTCAAATTACCAAGCACCGCCACACCAATTAGAAGTCTTTAGTATGAACCACACTGGGGACTGAAGAGAGCCATACATCAATTATCTTCGTGACGGAACAACTCCTGTCAATCAAAAAGATGCCATCAAGATAAATCAAAAAGCCAAGCGATTCGTATTCTACGAAGGGATCCTGTACCGCAAGAGTTTCGGAGGTAATCTGTTAAGATGCCTGGCTGGGGTGGAAATTCCAGTCATTCTGAAAGAAACACACGAAGGGGAGCATCAAGGGAAGAACAAACTGTTTCTCCAGATACATGAGAAATACTATTGGCCGACCATGGAGGATGACGCGGCCGCTTTTTTTCAAAGCTTCCACAAATGCCAGATTCATGGGAACCTTGTTCACGCGCCTTCCACCCCTTTGCACTCAGTAAGCAGTCCGTGGCCATTCTACAGCTGGGGACTGGAAATTATCGGAAAAATCAACCCGCCATCATCGAAGCAGCATGAGTACATCATAACCGTAACAGAATACTTCAACAAATGGGTAGAAGCCATTCCCCTGCGGGGAACTACAGGAGCAACCATTGCGGCTTTCATTAAAGAACACATCATTTGTCGTTTTGGTGTACGTAAGCATATCATCACTGATAACATCACTCCCTTCGCCAATAAACAGGTACGAGAGTTACTTTAAGGATATGGCATCAAACCTGTCTTCTCCACCATCTACTATCCTCAAGGGAATGGACAAGCTGAAAGTACCAACAAGACGCTGATCCGGATCATCAGTCGAACAGTACATGACAATCCTAGGGAATGGCACGACCAGTTACCAATGGAACTGTGGGCATACCGGGAATCACCTAGAAGCTCCATTGGAGTTTCCCCATATTCACTTGTTTACGGAACAGACGCAATTCTCCCGGTAGAGATCAAAATCCCATCAGCCAGGATTGCGGCAGCGACCGGGATCCACTGGGACGAGGAAGAAGCTTCTAATTCCAGAATAGCAGAGTTAAACACTCTGGATTTCAGAAGAAACAAAGCGGAAGAACACACTCAGGTGTACAGAAATAGAATTTCCAGGGCATATAACAAAACTGTGAAACCATGTATTTTCAAAGTGGGAGATTTGGTCTTGAAAACGGCTAAGCACATCCAGCAAGACATGTCCGCATCAAAATTCTCACCAAAATGGGAAGGTCCCTACGCAGTGACCAAGGCTTACAATACTGGCTACTACAAGATCATCAAGGTGGACGGAGGGCTGGAAGCGGCCATCAATGTAAAATGTCTCAAAGCATATCATGCTTGTCCATTGTTCACTCTGTCTCGTGACGCTACAATACATTCATTTATTTTCATTACATGTTTGAATTCTCAGTTATATTCATAAACACATTAATGAAAACCTGTTCCACCAATCCAAAAAAAAAAGTGCAGTTTATTCCGCAAAGATGTTCAAAAGAAAAATTTGGCACAAACGTCATTAACAATGAGGGAATACAGCTACATGCGATTTAGAAGAGGCCATCTAGCAGATTATAATTCCTTGAGAGTATCATTTCCAGTCTAGCCTGATACCTCTCTGTCCTTTTCTTCAAGTCATGTACTGCTTGTTCTAACTTCTTTGATTCTGCAGCCAGAGCCTTCTCCTCTTCTAAGATAGCTTTTGCAGTAGGAAAAACATTTACGAGGATACCAGCTCGATCGACCTTGATGATATCAAGATGATGCCGCAACCAACCCACGTTAAACTCCATGGATTCGCAGGTAGATACCATATCCTCCCACTTTTCGAGGCTTGATTCAGCAACGTTACGGATAGAAATCTTCTCCATCTCAACAACCATGGGAAGAAGGAAGTTTACCGTGGTGACCAGAGCATATGAGCAGTGCCGGACCACATTCCTGGTTGCGATGTGGCCGTACTTCCTCCATAAATTTGTGTACTAGAAAATATTTTAGGAAAGAGAATAGAGAAAGTTGTAACTATTCTAATTCCATTTAGATACTTTTGAGAACATTAATAAGAAAATTGTTATTCATCATCAAGAACTTCTTGAGTTTTTACTAATTCTATTGAGGGTGTAGTTGTAGGTTATTCTGCAACTACATAATTGGTGCTAGAAACAGGGAGAAAGAATTCCTGTACCAGAAAAATGACAAGAAGAAGAAACACATCAGAACCATTAACTGAAGTAAGGAGAAGTGTAAGATTAGCAGGAGGAGAAGCAAATATAACAGGAGAACCTAGTAGAAGAAGGAGTAATCGAAGAAATCAAGCTCAACAAGTAGAAGATCATGATCAAGTAAGTATACATACTTGGAGAACTAATACACCAGAATAAGAAGATAGAGAACCACAAATCAGAGAAAATGGAAGGTTGATGGGAGGAACAATTCTTGAAAGATAAAGGGAGATGCTAGAAACATTGAGACAAGGAATCCAAAAAGAACGAATGATCGAAGCTGAAGAACGTGCTAAATTGACAAGACAAAATCAAGAATTGAGAATGGAAAATGAGATGTTACAAAGGAGGAAATATCAAAGTGTTGCAAGATCAAATGTTAGAATAGAAAGAGAAGGACAAAATTCACCGATAATCAATAATGAAAATGATATGCAAGAACAAACGCAGAATCAAGGTGATAGAAATCAAGAAAATCGTTTCATTTTAATACCAAACCGCGAACAAAATATGGAGAATTTACGAACAAGACCAAATCATAAAGAAAACAATCAGAATCGAGAGGAAGAACAACAACTTATGGAAGAAACTGAGAGACAACAAGCAATACATCAAAATAGTCACGAGAATGGAGTAAGAAGACATGAAGACGTTCGTAACAAACAAAATGTTGAATATGAAAGAATTAAGAGAAGAATTGTAAATCAACAAACAGAAGTGGAAAGGAATGAACCAAATTCTCGAATCAGAGTACAAGTAAATCAAGAAGAAATAAGTCACAGAAGAAGGAGAAATGAAGAAGAATAAATTCCTGATATTCGCATGAGAAGAATGAGAAGAATAGAAAGGGAAGAACAAGAATTCCAAGATGCTTTACAACTGAACAATTATGATAATTTAGAAAGAAGATATTTGCAGAATTATGCGAATGAAAACATTAATGAAGAATATGATAGAATGTGAAGGATCACAGGGGAGGAAGTGCAAGAACGTAGAAGAAGAGAAGCTGCATTAAAAATACCAATGGATGAGAATTCTGAGGCAAATGCACGAATCTTTCGAGAATTAGCAGAAATGAGAGGGATGATAAACAATAGAAGAGGAGGAGATAGGAGGCAATTAGATGAAGCAATATAAGAAGCTGCGAGGACTCCATTTGCTAGAGAAGTACAGTTGGGAGGAATTTCACCAAAATGTAACTTGCCCACACTTACCAGTATTTTTGATGGGACTTCATGTGCTATTCAGCACATTAAAGCATACATAAGATGCATGTTACAATGGGAGAATCATGATGATGTGTTATGCAAGTACTTCGCATCAAGTTTAACAGGGGAAGCTCTAAAGTGGTTCGAAGGACTCCCTAAGAACACTATTACGTCATTTAATCATTTGCAAGCAGTTTTTCTTGGAGCATATATCACAAATCACTCTTCACGGCTTGGTATTGAAGATGTATTTGGTTTAAAACAAAGAGTGGGTGAAAGTTTGAAGCATTTGGTAAGACGATGGAAGACTATGTGCAGTGATATGGCAGGGCGTGTAGATGAGAGATACTTGATTCTGTCCTTCATAAATGCGATGTTCGCAACTGAACAATTATATGTTCAAATCTTCAGAAGAAAGAATTCCATAATGATGACAGAATTACGAGAATTGCAAGAAGAATACATTACACTAGAAGAAAAGCAAAACAATATGGAGTCATATCCAGTAATAAACACTAACAATCAAGAGGGAGGAGCAAATTTACTTCCCAAAATAATCAATGTAGTAGCAGGAACTTCGCAAACATCCTCACAAACTTCTTCGCAAATTTCAGAAGAGAAGAAAATCAATGATAGCCAGCCAAAGATGGTAGCAATGGGCAGTAGAGATCAAGAAGAATATGATAGAGAGAAGAATTTCTATAATCGGATAGGAATAACCAAATTCCAAGATTAGATCAACAACAAGAAAATTATGGTGGACAAAGGCAAAATTATTTTGGACAAGGAAACCAGAGACAAAATTATAACAACGGTCAAGGAGGTCAAAGAATGGTAAGGGAAGAGATAAAATTGCCACCTTTGAATACAAGTATAGAAAAGATATGGCAAGCAATTATCCTAGTAGAGAATGTACCAACTCCATGGAATATGGGAAAGGAACCACCAATGGGTCCAAGAAGTCATGAATTTTGTTCATATCATCATTTTCATGGACATTCTACAAATAATTGCCATAATATCAAGAGGATAATTTTGCGAATGATTGATCAAGGAAAACTAAATCAATTTTTACTTAAGCAGACACAAATCGCAACAATTACCACAGGCTCAAATGAACTCGCAGGAGAACACGACAAAAGAAAAGGGAGAAGAAATCCTACATATAGAAGTGGGGTCAAAAGCAAGGAATGTTTTCTGTAATTCCATTGTTCATTCATATAAAACCATAGAGGATTTTCATGATAATGTGTTAATTAGGGTATATGTGAGGGATGGTGAAGGAAAGGAAGTAATGAACATCGCAAAGATTTCACGACTTGAAGATTGGCAGAAACGTGAAATTTCTTTTGAAGCCACTGAAATTCCAGAAGGTTGTGAAGTACATGATAATCCATTGGTGGTAAGACTGGCAATCTACATGAATATGGAGGAGAACGAAGATGATATGGAGGAAGAGTCAATTGGTCTTAATAGGATTTTGATTGATACGGGAAGTTCTGTCAATATCCTCTTCTATTCTGCTTACAAAACTATGGGGGGAAAATATGCAGATTTAATACCTTCTACTTACAGAATTTATGGTTTTAATGGAACTGCCAACAAGCCCAAAGGAGAAGTGAGCATGCGAATTTCATTAAGTGGAATGCGAACTGAAATTCTGTTTTGTGTTGTTGATGTTGAATCACCATATAATGCTTTGATAGGAAGGCCATGGCTTCACGGAATTCTAGGCGTAGATTCCACTCTACATCAGTGCATAAAATTCCCTCATATGAAGGGTATTGGAATTATCAAGGGTGATTGGGCTGAGGGAAAGAAATGTTACGATACAGAAGTAGAAGTTTGCGAAGGAAAAACTGCTGAGAAGGAAAATTGGAGAAAAAGAGCAAAGGTTGTGAAAAGAAGTGAAAATTTAATGGCAGAGGATTAAGGAAAAAGAGAATAAAGTTACGATGATAATCATACAAGAAATTTACGATGATAATAAGGGATTGTGATTCGCGAGGAAAAAAGAAGGTTATCAGTATGTTTGCTCGTGAAAATAAGGTATGTGGCAAAACAAATTTTTTATTTCATGATAAAATTTTACGAATATTGTTTGCTCGCAGGAAATTGGGAAAAAGTTACAAATTTTCAGAATTTATATTCCGATTAAAATTTCATTATTTTGCGAATAAAAGACCGCAATCTGTGATCAACCTCCAAAAAAGAAAGAGAGCCGCAGAAAATTTTATACAGGCAAACCTTTGTGGCGTACACCCTAGTTCGCGAATCTATAATTCGTAAGAGGCAAAGTCCTAAAGTACGTCATTTAAGGGGGTACCTATAACGTGGCTAAGGGTAACCGGAACACCACCAAGGGCCCTTAGTACATGGTAAAAATTTTGGGGTACAACCCAATAATGGGGTACCTATCCGGGTTAGACACCTTGGATTCTCACCTAATCTAACGACATTACGCAATATAAAATGCGGTGTAAGAATATTTAGGCTGGGCGACTAAGGCATACTGTCTTTCCCAAGAAGTGCAGAAAATGATCAAGGCGCCGAGGTACACGGTTGAGTCAAGAGTGTCGGGTGAGGTTGAACCACATCTGCCATTTTTGACAAGTCTTGGCAAATGATGCACTTGGCCCAAAGATACCCCATAGGGTGCAACCTCGTAACTATAAGCCCTATAGGCAAAAAGGATAAGAGGTTGCGATCAAAAGCTGGTTGTTGGCAGAACCGGATGGGAAGAGCTAACCTTGTATGGTCGATGTACGCTTCCTTGAAGGGGCAATCAGGGGGAAGATAAAGGGCAGCACCCTCCATTAGGGAGCTGATAAGTGCTATAAGACGCAAATGTCACGAGGCTTCTTGTTTGCGAAAACATAAAGGCTTGTCATATTTGTGCAACGAATGAAGTTCTGAGAGCCTTTTAAAAAAAAAAAAAAAAAAAAAAGAAAGAAAGAAAGAAAAGAATAAAGAACTCGCAGAACATAATAAAGTTAAGATGAGATCAATGGGTCGCTACATGAAAGTGTAGAGACGTCCTGCGATTTCATCGCAAGACGGCAATGTCATGGGGATTCATGTTCGCAAGAATATTTAGGCCTGTCATATTGTCGCAACAATTCCTGAAGAGGCTAAAATACTATACAAAGAAGTTAAGATGAGATCAATGGGTTTTTGCATGAAAGTGTAAGAACGTCCTGCGATTTCATCGCAAAACGATAATGTCACGAGGTTGTATGTTCGCAAGAATGTTCAGACTTGTCATATTATCGCAAATAATTAATACAAAAGAGGTGGCAAAATAAGACCTTTACTTAGGAAGGCATGATAAGACCACATAAATTAATGAAATTTATTGCATCAATATCACTGAAGAAATTATACAAGAATATACATTATGAAGATCTGAAAAGAAGACAACTTCGTCAATATCATTGAAGAAATTTTACAAGAATATACATCAAGAAATTTTGAAAAGAAGACAACTTTGTCAATATCATTGAAGAATTTTTATAAGAAGACCTATCAAAAAAGACAACATCATTGAAGAATTTTAATGAAGACTTAACAAAAGATGCGATTTTGATAACAATCAAATACAGATAAGTTCATATTCGTAAAAATTTACGAGAATTACATACTTCTCCATATATTGAATACTTCTCCAAAAAGATGAATACTTCTTATAATTCTTCAAGAATATCTCATATTTATTATACTTCTTCAACGGATATTTAATTTTGCGAAGGTTAAGTACTTATTATACTTCTTCATACAATGAGTAATAATTTTTATACTTCCTCATATATTGGGCAATTCTTCATAAATTGAATGCTGCTAATACTTCTTATACTTCTTAAGGGTATTTCATATTTTGTATACTTCATACTTTCTATACTTCAAGGGGAGATTTATTATTTACTTCGCAACATTCCATAAAAAGCAAAAGGCTTATATTTCTTATACTTCGAAGGGAGGATTTTTTATTCATAATCACAATAAGAAGAAAATTTGTAAGATAAATTCAGAAGGATATTCTAATACTTCCAGCGATAGTTGATCATTTGAAGAGAAATAATAATGGGAAAGGGAATACTAAGCTAAGTCTTTAAGATATATTATTTCTCTCCATATGATCAAGTTATGCGAATAAGGGAAATAAACATCAAAGAAAGATTAATTCAAATTAAGCTTTGAAAAATAAATTGTTGGATTGATTAAAAGCATAATCAAGAAGAAAGTGTTGTATTGAAAAGTTACAGAACAGATATACAAAAAAAAGAATGAAGTTATTCTTCAGGCGATCTGTTCCCATCAAAATTATCTTCTTCTTCAACTTCACTATCATCTTCAACTTCACTTTCAGAAATTTCCAGATATGGAGTATCTTCAGGAATTTCTTCAGAAAGGAGCGTATGGTACTTCTTGAGAGGAATTTCATTATCTTCGCAAATCTTGCGAGTCATCTTAGCTCGAAAACACTTGACATATAAACTATGGTTATTCTGGGAAATTAGAAGCTGAGATCTCAAGTCAGAAATTTTCTTATTACGATTAGCAAGGAGAGTTTCCAGATTATTATTCATCTTCGCAAGATTTTCTGCAGCAAGGAAAGAAATTAAGAAATTGGTTAGCAAATTATGAAGGAAAAGTAACCAAAATAATAATCATCGCAAATAATTTACCTTCTAGTTGCTTCTTATCATTACGAAGAGAAGAAATTTCAAGCTTTAATTGATTATTCTCCTCAAGAAGAGAAGAATTATCAATTGCGATGCTCGCAGATTGTGAATTATCTTCGTGACGAGATATTAATTCTGCGTTATCAATATTTAGATCTTCTATTTTCTGACGGAGACTTGAATTTTCAACCTCTAACTTCTTACAACGATTTAAAGTTTTCTTCTCAGCAATAGAATGACGTCTTTCCCAATCATAAGCAGCTACGCAACTAACTCTTCCAACCTAAACAAGAAAAAAAAAGAGTTAGAAATCAATAAAATAAGGAAATAAACAAGGAATAGAGAAGAAACTTACCATGCTGCCTAAAGCATATAATGAAGCAGGAGAGACGAATCTTGAAATTCCTTTGAGGGAGTTATTATCAATAACAGTAGGAACTTTACAATCCTTCGCAATAAGTTTGCGAGCATTCGCTGTAGGAGAATTTCCTAATCCACGAGAAGAATGGAGGAAAGCCTCAGAAATGCTAACCATTGCTGAGGCAAAAGTTTCTGGGATACTATAATCTTCATTTCCACCTTCATCAACATCATCATCATCTCCTTTGTCAGAAAGGGTATCATAATTAGAACTGAAGTCCTTCTCAGGAAATTCATTATCTTCATCACCAAGATCTTCCTCAATGTCCTTATTATAAGAAATTACATTGGAATGGGATTTGATTGAGAGTATCTTCTTTTTATTTCTCTCGTAAACAATATCTTGAAGTTTTCTTTTTCCTTTGCGAAGAGCATCATCTTGACTGTCAGAAGCTTGAGAGACCTTCGCAGAACGAAGAGTTTGTTGCCTCGCAGTAAGCCTTTTAGAAGAAGTGGAACTTTTATTTTCACTCGCATCAATCTCAGGAAGAAGTGGAACCTATAAATTCAAATGAGGATAAGAAACAGAGGCAACAATATATTGTTTATAAAAATACAAGAGTGTTTCTTACCTCATTTGAAATTAAAGGGTAACAAAAAGATAAGGAAGTGGAAATACATACATTTCTAAAAACCTAAGGATGATAATAGCGGTTACGAAGATTCGCAGGAAGTTCTACTATCCCAGTAATATAAGAACCTGATAACATTAAAGGGTACTTATAACAATCTTCATCATTAGAACGATGAGGTGTCTTATTATTTCCTGAAGCATAATCAATATCGTGCATGAGAAGATCATCTGCTGCGATATTAGCTTTACGATGAAGACGAACACCCCAACGATTATCTTCTTTTCTCACAGGAATTAGTGTGTAATTTTTGAAGAAACCCTCAACTGTATAATTCGCAACAACAATTTCTATATTCTCAAACCCAGGTTTTCTAAGATCAGTTGAATATAAATATTTCCCAAAAGCAGCACGATTTGCGAATTCAACTAAGAGGCGAATGCAATCACCAGTCAATTGATAAATGGCACAAGAAAAATTGGGGTGGGAAATAATTTCGTAGAATAAAGGAAAGTTAACATCATAAAGAGGAAGAGGAAGACCTGCGAGGATTTGACCTCGTGAGATTAAAACTTTATGATCATCCCAAACATAGTTGGTAAAGAGCTTCACACAGAGATAAGACTTATTATCATAACCTTCAATCTCAGAAAGAATAAGGTCTCTATCAGCAAGTTCTGCATTAAGTTGTTCAATAGTTTTCTTCTTTGGTGCCATTGAATGTAAGAGGAAAAATAGGAAAAATAGAAGAGGTTGCAGAGGTAGAAGCAGTGAAGAAGATGAGTAAGAGAATAAAAAGCAAAAACAAAGGATAATATTTATAAGAGAATTTGATGAAGATAAAAATTAATTAATACGAGTAAGCGTGAACGGTTGAAAAGAACGGTTACGAAGAAACGTGTCAGAAAGATGAGGGAAAAGTAAAAAGACGTGTTGCGAATCTGAAGGGTGGTAATAACTACACTAAAATTACGAGAATAGGGATTCTCATGACATTTCTTCTTCAAAGAATTGACATGAGAAGAGGCAAGATGTAAGTCTTGAATATCGCAAGATAATAGTCCACAGTATCGTAATAAATAAAGGAGAAAAGAATTATAAAATGTTACGATGATAGAAGAAACGCGGAGAAATATGAAGTTTTGCGAGGATGGAGTAATTTTGCGAGCATGAGTTGCGATACTTCGTAACTCATGAACAGCTGTATAAATTTTACTATAAATAGGAGTTCAAATGTAAAATTCGAGAGGTTCTTTTTAGTGAGTGTTAGAAAATATTTTAGGAAAGAGAATAGAGAAAGTTGTAACTATTCTAATTCCATTTAGATACTTTTTTGTGATCAATTGAGAACATTAATAAGAAAATTGTTATTCATCATCAAGAACTTCTTGAGTTTTTACTAATTTCATTGAGGGTGTAGTTGTAGGTTATTCTGTAACTACATAATTATGTAGTTGACGAAAAACCAAATCCAAGCAAGAGATCTCGAATAACTAAACCCACACCATTAATTCCGATTGATGATTTCCTTCCTGAAGTTGATAAGGAATTTTCCTCTCCTCCTCGTGAAAATGCTTCTTCACATACTCCTGCCTCTACTCCATTACACCTTTTCAATCTCCTATCAATGTCAATTTATCAACACTTCTTCAAGACCAACCCTCTCAAAATATTTCTTCAACTTCTTCTTTTGAAAAACAACCCTCGCAAAATATTTCTTCAACTTCTTCTTTAGAAAAACCTGTCTTGTCCCCAAATCCTTTGAGTGTTATTTCTCCAGACAATTTGCAGCTTGCTCTTATTCCTTCAAATTCTTCTCCTCTTCCTCAAGTAATTTGAGATGGAATTTATTCAACTTTCCGAATGTTATCTGAGGTTTTGACCAATACTGCGAAATCTACTAATGTTCGTTCGTAATATGAATTTTGCGAAGTTCTAAATAATTTCGTCAATCCAGATATTTCTTCTTCACGTCAATCCTTGGAAAAAGAAATTGAATTACTTCGCCATTCTTTGAAAGCTTCTCAAGCAGAATGCGAGGATCTTCGTAAAGAAAATCATCATCTTCAGAATAATTCTCTGGAATGTGCGATTCTTCGCAAAAGAAATGATGAACTGAAAGGTATGATTACTATCTTCATATTTTCTCTTTTATTTATTTATATTCTTCATATGCTTGAAATATCCATTAAAACCCATTCCCCTTTATAGAATCCATCCAGAAATGTAGAAGATTGGTACTTCACCATGAATCGGATGCAATGAGAATATCGAACCAAGCATGAAAGCCTCTCAAACCAATTCTCCCATTTATCTAATCTTTACTCGTGTGCTCTTGACAACTCTGATGCTCTTTTTCAAGAGAATACTCAATTAATATATGATCGAAATTTTTTGAATGATGACATATCTCAACTTTTTTCTTCCTTAACCAAAGCTAATTTGAGAATAGAAACCTTATTAGAAGAGAACAAAACCTTATCAGAAGAAAAATGTTCGTTTTTGAATACAATGATTGTTTCTTCACAAGAATTAAAGACTCTTCAGAATAAATGTTGCGATCAAGAAAATCTTCTTTCTTTGTTGAAAGGTGAATTTGAGGAATTAAAGAAGTCTTCAGATGCTGAAAGAAATTCTTTTGTTGTTGAGAAGAATTCCCTTATTAATAAGAATATAGTCTTGTGTGCTAAGAAGAATCAACTTGAAGAAGATTACTCGTCATTAAAAAGTCTTAATGCCAAACTTGCGAAGGATAAAAAATTTCTCCTTTCTAAAGATCAAAAGCTTCAATCTCGACTTAAAGGATTAGTTGGTGATGGTTTTGATAATGCGATGAATCAGATGAAGAACTGTTGTCTATCTTTAACTCAATCTCTTACTTCGCAAAGAGAAGGTAGTCATTAAAATTTGACTGCCTCTAGTATATCTTTAAATTTCGTTATACTCGCAAATTTTATTCTTTGAATTTTGTTTTATTTGCAAAATCTGAGAACCACCTTCGTAATGCAAAAGATGGATTAGAAGCCTCCTGTTCTGAGCTTCGTAAGAAGAATGCTTTGCTTTCTACTCGCTTAATCAACTCTCGTGATCGTGCTACTCGGAGATTCAATTATCTTGCTTATTCCAAGGATATCGAAGATACCAATCATCAAAAGGCTATACTTCGTGAAAGTCATCTGAAAGCTCAAGTCTTTGCGAATAACATTCTCTTATCAAGAGGCTTGCCTCCTGTAAAGATTACTCCTCTGAAGATATCTGACGATGAAGTTGTTCGTGAGCCTGATAGTGATTTCGATTATGAGAGTGATGATGAAGACCTTGATGATGAGGAAGAATCTATTCCTCAAGGAGATGTCCCTGCTGCATATTCTTCCAAGGATGATATCTCGCAAAAGTCGAAGGCTGCTAATGACCCCTCTGATCTTAAAGATCCAGCACAGAATGTTGATGAAGCATGATAATATTCCTTGTTCAATTTATCATTGGCTCTCCTTTATTTCTTTCTTCTGAATTCCTTCCCTTAATTACCGTTGGTTTCCTTTTTTGCGAACAATTCTATTTTTTGAGAAGTACATTTGATATTTTACGAAGATGATCTATCCTTTCTTTTTGATATTTTGTGAAGATAATTTAACCTTTCTCTGACTAAATTTGCCCCATTTGATCATGTGAAGAGAAATAATATATAACTCACAGATAAAGCTTAGTATATCCTTTTCCCCCTATTATTTCTCTTTAAATGATTAAACATTGTTTGAAGTATTAAAATATCTGCCTCAGTTTATCTTACGAAGTTTCAACCTTTGTAGAAGTATTAGAAGTACCAAATCAATCAAATGAAGGGATATAAGAAGTATTAGAAGTATTCAATCTACCAAATGAATTATTAGAAATACACAATTCCCTTTTTCGTATTAGAAGTACTCGATCCATCAAATGAAGAAATATAAAAAGTATTAGAAGTATTCAATTCATCAAATGAAGAAATATAAGAAGTATTCGATCTTTGAATAATTATGTAACATATGATGAAGTATAATGATTATTTAACTTTCACCAAATGAAATATCCATTAAAGAAGTATAATAAATATGAGATATTCTTGAAGAATTATAAGAAGTATTCAATCTTTTTGTGAAATATTCAATATATGGAGAAGTATAAGAAGTATGTAATTCTCGTAAACTTTTACGAATATGAACTTATTTGTATTTGATTGTTATCAAAATCGCATCTTTTGTTAAGTCTTTATTAAAATTCTTCAATGATGTTGTCCTTTTTTCATAGGACTTCTCGTAAAATTCTTCAATGATATTGCCAGAGCTATCTTCTCTTCAAAATATCTTGATGTATATTCTTGTAAATTTTCTTCAATGATATTGATGTAATAAATTTCATTAATTTCTGTGGTCTTATCATGCCTTCCTAAGTAAAGGTCTTATTTTGCCACCTCTTTTGTATTAATTATTTGCGATAATATGACAAGTCTGAACATTCTTGCGAACATACAACCTCGTGACATTATCGTCTTGCGATGAAATCGCAGGACGTTCTTACACTTTCATGCAAAAACCCATTGATCTCATCTTAACTTATTTGTATAGTATTTTAGCCTCTTCAGGAATTGTTGCGACAATATGACAGGCCTAAATATTCTTGCGAACATAAATCCCCATGACATTGCCGTCTTGCGATGAAATCGCAGGACGTCTCTACACTTTCATGTAGCGACCCATTGATCTCATCTTAACTTTATTATGTTCTGCGAGTTCTTTATTCTTTTCTTTCTTTCTTTCTCCCCCTTTTTTTTTTAGAAGGCTCGCAGAACTTCATTTGTTGCACAAATATGACAAGCCTTTATGTTTTCGCAAACAAGAAGCCTCGTGACATTTGCGTCTTATAGCACTTATCATCTCCCTAATGGAGGGTGCTGCCCTTTATCTTCCCCCTGATTGCCCCTTCAAGGAAGCATACATCGACCATACAAGGTTAGCTCTTCCCATCCGGTTCTGCCAACAACCAGCTTTTGATTGCAACCTCTTATCCTTTTCGCCTATAGGGCTTATAGTTACGAGGTTGCACCCTATGGGGTATCTTTGGGCCAAGTGCATCATTTTCCAAGACTTGTCAAAAATGGCAGATGTGGTTCAACCTCACCCGGCACTCTTGACTCAACCGTGTACCTCGGCTCCTTGATCGTTTTCTGCACTTCTTGGGAAAGACAGTATGCCTTAGTCGCCCAGCCTAAATATTCTTACACCGCATTTTATATTGCGTAATGTCGTTAGATTAGGTGAGAATCCAAGGTGTCTAACCCGGATAGGTACCCCATTATTGGGTTGTACCCTTAGCCACGTTATAGGTACCCCCTTAAATGACGTACTTTAGGACTTTGCCTCTTACGAATTATAGCTTCGCGAACTAGGGTGTACGCCACAAAGGTTTGCCTGTATAAAATTTTCTGCGGCTCTCTTTCTTTTTTGGAGGCTGATCACAGATTGCGGTCTTTTATTCGCAAATTAATGAAATTTTAATCGGAATATAAATTTTGAAAATTCGTAACTTTTCCCAATTTCCTACGAGCAAACAATATTCGTAAAAATTTTCATGAGTTTTATGGGTAATACCTTTTCAAATATAGTCTGTTCCAAGGTCTACCGAGCCTCAAACCCATGTCTCTCCCTTCTGGATCCATTATCCGATAAGCTCCGCTTCCTACAACTTCTTTAATAACATATGGTCCATCCCATTTTGGTGCTAATTTCCCTCCATTTTATTTTTGATGTCGAGGTGTTTCTCGCATGACCAAATCACCTGGTTTATATTCACGTTCAATGACTCTCTTGTTGTATTCTCGAGCTACTCGTTCCTGATAAATCCTCATATGGTGCAACACCTTTTCTCTTTTTTCTTCCAAATCATCCAATTCTCGTAATATTACTCCCGCACTTAAATTTCTTTCCCAAGCTTCTTTATTTGTTGTTGGAATTACAACTTTTGTGGGTAATACTGCTTCTACTCCATATGTTAGACAATAAGGAGACATTCCAGTTGCTTCTCTTCTAGTTGTATTGTATTCCCAGACTGCGCTAGGTACTTGCTCGCACCACCCTTTGAGATGTCCTTCTAATTTCTTTTTGATTGTATCTGCGATTGTTTTATTTGTTGCTTGACTTGTCCATTAGCTTGTGGATATAACGGGGTTGACTTCCCACATTTTATTCTAAAAGCACTGAGTAACATCTCTATATTCTTCCCCTCAAATTGTTTTCCATTATCAGATACTAGTTGTGTTGGAACCCCGTACCTGCAAAATGAGGTTCTCAAATATAAACGTAAAAACATCTTTATCACGAATATCTTTGTCTTGATTTTACTTAGAGCTTAGTGAAATAATCTGTTGCAACTATCAAGTATCTCCTTTGTCCAGATCCAGGTATAAATGGTCCAACAATATCCAACCCCCATTTACCAAAAGGCCAGACTTGTTGAAGAAGTTAATGTAGCCCATGGTGCATGAATTATTTTACCATGTCGTTGGCATTCCTTGCATCTTCGTACGAACAATTTTGCGTCTGTATGCATATAAGGCCAGTAATATCCTTGTATCTTTGCTCTATATGCTAGAGATCTTCCCCCACTATGATTTCCAGCTTCTCCTCCATGTAACATCTTCAATATCTTTTCTCCTTCTTCGCGAGTTAAGCACCTGAGAGGTGGTCCACTAAAAGATTTTCTGTATAAAATTCCTTCTCGCAACTCATAGTTTGTTGCACGACTCTTTAATTTATGTGCTTATAGTCTGTTCCTGGATGTTTCTCCTGTTGCGAGGTATTCATGAATTTCTTTTCTCCAATCTGCGATGTTGTTTGATAACTCTCTTTCTACTTCCATCGCAACAGCTTCTTCAATTTCTTTCTCTTTGTCCACTGATGGGTTTTGAATTGTTTGTATTTGGATTTGTCATCATGCTTGGAATAAATGCAAAAGCATCTGCGAGACGGTTATATTTTCTTGATATATGTCTCCATTTTAATTTTGGTATCTTCGCAGATAATTCCTCAACGAGTTTCTTGTATTTCTTCAAAGAAGATTCATTTGTGGTATATTCCCCTTTAATTTGACAAATCACTAATTGTGAATCACTTGTTATCCTTATACTTTCAAGCTTCTTTTCTATTGCGATCTTTAATGCATGCACTACAGCTTCGTACTATGTTTTGTTGTTCGTGGATGCAAATTCTAGTCGAATGAGAATGTTTTGTTCTATCTCCTTCGGTGAAATCAACACGACTCCAATTCCATTTCCCTCACTATTGGATGATCCATCCACTAGAATTTCCCATCTATCAGGCTCTGTTAACAAGTCTTTTGGATTTCCAAATTCTTCTTCAACATCCATCATTTCCTCTACTGCTTCATCTTCTTCCAAAGGAAATTCTGCCAAAAAATCTGCGACAACTTGTGATTTTTGCGATGATAACACTTCGTATTTTATTTTGTAATGGTTTACTTGTGCATTCCACCTTTCTATTCTTCCTGACCTTTTTGTGTTCTTCATGACTGATTCAATTGGGACTTTGGTTACCACTTTTATTACATGTGCTTGAAAGTATATTCGCAACCAAGGCTAAGATTAACTTCTCCATTTTAGAATAGTTATTTTCTGCTGCATTACAGGTTTTACTAATGTAGTAAATGGGCCTTTCTACTCATGCGTCTGCTCGTAACAGAACTGCACTTAGAGCATATGGAGTTGTTGCGAGGTATACCAATAATTCTTCGTTTTTCTCTGGTTTCTGTAGTATAGATGTATTTGCGAGGTATTCTTTGATTCCTTGAAAAGCTTTTTCACATTCATCAGTCCATTTGAATTTTGCTCCCTTCTTAAGTATGTTGAAAAAATGCTTGCACTTATCTGACATTCGCGAAATAAATCTCCCAAGTGAAGCCAAGAGTCCATTTAGTTTTTGTACTTATTTTACCGTTGCAGGTGTTGGCATGTCACGAACTGCTTGGACCTTTTCTGGATCAACTTGTATTCCCTCCTTCGATACTATGTATCCCAAGAACTTTCCAGATGAAACCCCAATTATACATTTCTTAGGATTTAATTTGATGTTGAATTTTCTCATTTGCTCAAATATTTCCTTCAAATCTTGCACATGGTTTTTAGCTTCCTTGCTTTTTATCAACATATCATCTACATATACCTCCAAAGTTTTATGTATCCACTTCGTGAACACTTTTTCAACCATACGTTGATATGTAGCACCCGCATTCCGCAAACCAAATGGCATCTTCACATAACAATACAAACCCCTTGGAGCAAAAAAGGCAGTATGTTCTTGATCTTCTTCTGCGAGTGATATTTGATTATACCCTTTATATCCATCAAGTAAAGTGACTCTATCATGACCTGCAGCTGATTCCACCATTTGTGGTATATCTGGTAATGGAAAACTATCTTTGGGACATGCCTTGTTTAGATCAGTGAAATCTATGCAAATTCTTATTCCTTTATTCTTTTTCGGAACAATGACCATATTCGCAATCCATTCTGGATATTTTGCTTCCCTTATGATCCCTGCATCCAACATCTTTTGTAATTCTTCTTCTATTTGTACATGATAATTTTGTGATATCTTCCTTATTCTTTGTTTGAATGGTCTTATATTTTTATCTATATTCAATCTATGACATGCCACTGATGGATCAATTCATGGTATCTCATCTACACTTCTGCGAAGATATCTTTATATTCTCTTAAAAGATCAGTAGTCCTTTTTTCTTCTTCTTCATCCATATTAGTTCCAATTAAGTAAGAATGAAGGCTCCTCTTTACTTCCAATATTTATTTCTTTAGTTGGTTCAGCTGCAACATAGCTTGGATTTGCTCCCCCATAGGTGTTGGTTCTTTAATTATTTTCTTTGGTTCCCCTTCTTTTTCTGAATTTCATTTGGTATACCTCTCCCTTCCTTTGCTCTTATTGTATACACTCGGAATTCTTCTTCTTTTCTTGTTTCCTTCGCAAGTTTCCTACGAAGTTGTTTCTTTCTTGCTCTTCCTCCGCATTGTGTTACCTCAATTTGATAACAAAATTTTGCACTATCAAGATCTCCTTTTATTTCTTGAATTCCATTTGGTGTAGGAAATTTGATTTTTTGATGTAATGTTGAAGCAACATCTTTGATCGCATGAATCCACGGCCTTCCTATCAGCATGTTATATGGAGATTCCATATCTATCACACACAAGATTACATGTGTTTCGATTTCTCTTAGTAATACTCTCAGTACGATTTCTCCTTTAGATTTTATTGTAGATTTCCCTAATCCATGAATAAGACACTTTGAATTTATGATTTCTTCATCTTTAATTCCCATCCCCTTAAGTGCATGATAGAATATAATATTAACAGAACTCCCTGTATCAACCAAAATTCGGTTTAATTTCCATTTTTCTTCATCTTTCTTATCTTCTAGCATGATTGGCAATGTGATCACCAATGGTGAAGTGTGGTTCAAGTCTTCATTTGGAATTTCTGCTACTGAAAATGTGATTTTCTGCTTTTCCCATTCTTCTAAAGTTGTCATCTTTTCTTCCTCCATGATTTTTCTTCCTCTACAATCTCGCTTGTATATTTTTCCCTTCATATTACTATGAAATTCATCAATCATTGTATCTGTGATCATATTACATTCTTCTTTTTTTCCATCTCCATCTACTGACTTCATTTGATCTTCAAATTTTCCACAATTCCCTCAAATTTAGGCTACCACAATTCTCAAGTCCCTGTTTCTAGCGCCAATTATGTAGTTGCAGAATAACCTACAACTACACCCTCAATGAAATTAGTAAAAACTCAAGAAGTTCTTGATGATGAATAACAATTTTCTTATTAATGTTCTCAATTGATCACAAAGAAGTATCTAAATGGAATTAGAATAGTTACAACTTTCTCTATTCTCTTTCCTAAAATATTTTCTAACACTCACTGAAAGAACCTCCCTCATTTTTCATTTGAACTCCTATTTATAGTAAAATTTATACAGATGTTCATGAGTTACGAAGTATCGCAACTTATACTCGCAAAATTATTTCATCCTCGCAAAACTTCATATTTCTCCGCTTCTTCTATCATCGTATCATTTTATAACTCTTTTCTCCTGATACTCGTGAACTATTATCTTGCGATATTCAGTACCTACACAAAGGTACAAACTCATTCCGCACTAAGAACCCACCAACATCTCGGTAGCTGGAAGATAAACACTTCATGCGAACATCGAATGAAAGACCCGCATTGGGGTATTCATAAGATGAGATACCCAAATCAGCATCTTCGAGGTCCGCAGGGGTAGGCATGTTTGAGTTTGAAGGAATAGGACTGTTTAAGTCGTCATCATCAATAACTGTCACACATGTTCCGGCGGGATATATCTGCAAGAAAGAGAGGATTATTCACCTGACCATTATGAAACAAGCAATCAGAAAAGGAAAGAAGACAAACCGGCACTATCTTCTTGACTCGAAGAACACGAGCGAGGATTCATCACGAAGCTCGGACGCAGACCGCGTACGCTTGACAGAATATCCTGGGTGGTACTAAGAAAATGATTTACTATTGTTTGACATGTTGGATAGATAGAGCTTTCTGCAGAAAAGTTCATCAATGAACGGCGGTTTTAAACCACGCATATACACTGAAGGAAACCCTAAGGAAGACCAGATCAACTACAACGGAACTCGTCCGATAAATGAGGTCTCAACGTCGACCAGGTTTTACTTCTCCTCCAAACCCTAATCAGGACTCCCAGGGCGACGCCTGACGATGTCGACCTATCCGGTAAATATGCATTCACTTTAGCTTGGTCAATTCAGCGTACAAATATGTCACCATGTCATACCTACCCCACAATAGTGTAACCATTATGTGCTAGGCAGGGGACTTAATGTTGATGGTGGATTTTCATTTAAGGGTGAAATTGTAAAACCCTAAAAGTTATGCGCTAACATCTTGTAAAAGATAAGGCCATTATTAAGTGATGGATACTCCTTCACTTTATTAATTCACCTAGAATGGAGCATGTGGCAACAATCCCATTCTGTGAATAAAATACACGAAATTCATCCAGGTTGGAGCATGTAGCAACAATCCCATATACCATATGAATTTATAGCATTATTAATTAATGCGCAACCAGCCTTGTATTTCCTATACTCATTATCAGTGCGGTATAACGACTGAGTGTTGCTCTCAGCAGAGCAACACGAATCTCCAAGCATTATAATGAAACATGTACAAAATACCCATACAGGCTGCAACTCTCGGTGTGTTATACTAGCCCGATTGAGCCACTCTCGGTGTGTTATACTACCCCGATTGAGCATCCTGGATGACCAGTATCGATCTGGATATGATCACGACCATCCAACTCCACCAGCATGATTGGATGGCCCAGATCGATTCCATAACCCCCAAGCAGGTATGGAATATCCTCTGCCGAACCAATGCGGGCCCTGCATAGTCGGCCTCCCCTTGTCCTAACTTTCCAAAACAAAGCAGTATGGATGAAAACGCTAAATTAGGGTTTGCGGCACATTACATATGTCACAAAACAGTCTCAACCATCCATCTTCGCAGGTATAGATGGAGGGTGCATATGTAGATTCAAAGGGCACGAAGTATTCAACACAATCACCGTGGGCCCGCCTACATACCTGACCAATCGGTCAGGACCAACCATGGTTGGTCATTCCAAATCGTGCGCCTGAATGGAGCATGACGCACGACCTTGAAACCCAAAATTAGGGTTTTGAATCACGAGCGTCCATTTTCTCCGGCACGAATGGAGGGTCCGAGATTAGATCAAAGCAGGTCCGGCCATACCAACATGACCACCGTGGACCCATCTATCCCCTCACCTAATCGTCCAAGGCATACCATGCATGGTTATCCCAAATCATTCGCCCAAACTAGCGTGGTCGCACCTCCCAAGATGCAAACTAATCTCAACCGCTCGACTTCTCCGGACGAATTGAGTGGCTTAGATCATGTTTTCATGGGACGGTAAGGCATAGGCGTGAACACCAGCCTGCCACCTACACGTTGGAGAAATCGGCCAAGACCGACCATACCTGGTCGTCTTGGAACGCCCGCTCAAGGTTGGTACGACGTGCGGCTTTTGCGGCACCAATTTTCTGTCGCAAATTGATCTTAACCACACAACTTCGTAGGACGAATTGAGTGGCCTAGATCACGTTTTCGTAAGACAATGAGGTATGGGTGCCTACACCATCATGTTGTCTACACACATGCACAACCTTCCTAGCCAAAGTTTCGTCCCAAGCTTGGATTCTACCAAGCTGAATGCTTGCACTCCTTTTCATAAACCCTAATTTCATCAACGGTCGCAGATGAGTGTCTCAAAGATCATCTCGTCCGTCCAACTTCACCGGCTTGGCTAAACATCCCTTTTCAGGAGTTAATTGGTCAGTGTGGCATCATGGTGATCACCACCCGTCACTCTACCACACCATGTGATCGGTCAAAGGAGGGTTTGCATGCGCAACTTTCAAAACATCACATGAAGTAGGCTGAACATGAAGTTTCTTTGAGACTCTCAAACAGCGATGCTTCATACATGCTGAATATACTCGATGCAGTACCTATATAGTATACACACGATACTTCACAAGTATCAATTTCTTAAATAACGTAGTATTACATGTTACTTTCTATGGGTCCAACGATTCAAAGACACTCGAGACATCAATCATGTCACAAATTGGGGGATACATACTGGGTATTGGTCTAGTGGTTTACAGCGTGCAGCGCACAATGCGCCATCACAATAACGTTTCAGGAAGTCATGGATGGTTAGTGATGATGGGAGAAGTGGGAAAGCCTGGTCGTGTGACACCAACACACTACTCCACTACTCCATCACTCCACTTTCTCCACTTCCCACGAGATACAAAGGTTAGGATAAAAGACTTGTATAAATAAGTTCTCCGCCCTATTTTTCACAAGGAACAAGATAGAAAAAAGAGCATAACACAGAAACCAAGTGTTAACATCCAGAGCCTGCTTGCGTTAATTACAAGCCTACTCACCTTTTTGTTGCAAGTTATACATATCCAACACCTTCACAATCTCAACACCTTCTTCGCTTCCCTCCCTAAGATCAACCCCATCTCCTTCACTTTGTGACCGAAACAAGTCTGGAACGGCCATTCTTTTTGGTTTAGGCCAGACTTTCACAGATTGACCTCTCGAATCTACAAGCACTCACCGCGTAGTGCATTCTTTAAGGTTTAGATTCATTCCTCATCCACACACCCCAAATTACCAAAATCGGCAGGAATAGTTTTCACCCACAAACAGTAACGCAACTAATTTTTCTATGGGAGACAAAATTATGAAAGCATCTCTCAATGATATTGCGGACATCGCTATATTCTTGAGGCTGCTCCCTTGAAGTGTTGGCTTCAGTAGATCTGAAGATGTCTTGCGCTCTCTCTTGTCCGGGATGACATAATAGGAGAACCCTTTATGATGATTTGGAGATAACAATATTCATTGAATCTTCTGAAACTCTTCATGTTGTAGTGCGGTCCAGACAAAACTTTCTTCTTTCTTCAGAAAGGGGGTGAATGAAGCAACAATATGGGATAGACCAAGTATAAAACGTCGAATGTAGTTCACCTTTACCATGAAGCCTTGGAGTTCCTTCACAGTTCGCGGATGAGGCATCGTGAGGATATCTTGGGTCTTGGATGGGTCCGCTTTGATTCCCTCAGCAGTCACCTTGAATCCCAGAAATTTTCCTAAAGAAACGCCGAAAGCGCATTTCAAAGGTTTCATCTTCAACTTGTATTCACGGCACTCGAACACTTGTCGTAAGACTCCTGTGTGGGCTTCCCGAGATTTTGATTTGACTACTATATCATCCATGTAGTATTCAACTTGCTTATGCATCATGTCATGGAATATTTCCGTCATAGCGCATTGATACGTTGCACCGGCATTCTTTAAACCAAATAGCATTACAGCATAGTAAAAATTTCCGAGAGGAGTTCGAAAAGATGTCTTACTCGCGTCATGCTCATACATCCTTATCTGATTGTAGCCACGATATCCATACATGAAGGAGAACACGCTATGTCCGCTGGTGACATCCACTAACATGTTGATGTTAGGTAGAGGAAAATCATCTTTGGGGCAGCATCTGTTCAAGTCTATGAAACACACGCAGCACCTGATCTGTACGTTTTTTTTTCACCGGAACCACATTAGCCAACTAGGTCGGATGATGAATGGGTTTAATGAAGCCAGCATCTAGAAACTTCTAAATCTCAGTCTTGATTTGCTCTTCTACCTCGTGCATGAATTTCCTCGGAGATTGTTTGACCATCTTAGATCCAGGTATGATATGTAGATCATGGGTGACTAATTTTTCATTTAAACCGGGCATTTCTTCATACGTCCAAGAGAATATGTCCTGGTATTCTTTTATAAGTTCCACGAGCTTCATGCGTTCGTCCATACACAAGGTTGAGCTGATAGAGATAGGCCTAGGAGATTCTTCATTCCCGATGTTAACGATTTCGAGCTCATTGGTTGTGGAGTTGGTTCCATCTTGCAGCTCTCGTGGAGCATATAACACTTTTTCTTGTGGCCCTTCGTTGTTATAGCATTTCATTGGCGGAGAGACTAAGTAACAGTCTACCCTGCTAATTGCTAACAGCAGCGTCGGTACACGGTTTTCCCTTTCTGGTCACGACTTGCCACAAAAGTTTGTTCCCTCTTAGTGGGAGCGTGGGTCGCGGCTTCACATGATGAAAAAGAATTGGTATGCCTTGTCAGCAAAGATGCATCATGGGGCTTAACCTTTAATAACGCAAGTCGGTCCTCCTCCTGGATTGACGCCCACGTGGGGAGTGGGATGCAATGAACTTTGTCTGATTCTTCGTGCGGAGCTTATCTTGGTTCAAACAATTCCACTCCACATATTGGTGCATAAGGAGACAATGATGCAGGAATACAAACGATTTCTTTATTCAGCATAGTCTTCAGGCATTAGTGATACGTCGAGGGGACGATCCTATTTTCATGAATCCATGGTCTCCCCAGTATCATATGGTAGTCTGGATCATTTTCTATGACTTCGAATTTCACCTTTGATTGGACGGGCCCTAAGATAAGTTCAAATTGACATACCCGTACGTGTTGGTTTGGTTTCCTTCGAAGTATGTCATCGTGGTAGGCTATCGCACGATCTTTCTTGGGCGAACCTTGGCCGTCTTGAGTGTCTTGAGAGTAATCACATTCGAAGACGCTCCCGTGTCGATGAGGGACCTCTTGAAATCTGAATCCTTGATGCGCGCAGTAACGTGTAGGGCCCGGTTGTGACCTTCTTCCGCCATCATGTCTTCTTCTGTAAATGTAACATTATTCACATACATCTCTGGTATTTTTAAGGCTTCTAGACGCAAAGGAGTTAAATGCACGTCCAAGGCTATCTGGTTAATTGCAGCAAACATCTCCGCCTGCTGATTCTTCGAGAGGTGTAAAAGTTCACATAAACTCTCCACTAGAAAAGCCACTTCCTGATCCACCGGCCTCTGGTTCATAGGGAAACTATTGAATTCAGGAGGATCGTTGCGAGGATGAGTCCCAGTACAGAAACTGAAAAAGTGGGGGTCTAACAACCACACCCAATATTTCGATTAGCAATCTGTATGGACAACTCCGAGTTACTTTCTAGAGAATCAACTAGACTCAATCAATAGAAAATATCTCAAGAAGTTATTATCACAATCTCTCAATTTGATTTACTCAAGTAAATACAATCTGCGAGTCTTAATCAAAGAGAGATAACTTGGATGGTATCAAAGACCAATATCCAAATGTCAATCAATTTAAATCAACAACCAATAAGGTCGGATATTCTAATTGATTGAACAACGCACAACCTGTATTATTCCAATTATATAACAAAATATAATGCGGGAAAAAAATAACACAGATACCAAAATTTTGTTAACGAGGAAACCGCAAATGCAGAAAAACCCCGGGACTTAGTCCAGATTAAAAATACACTGTATTATTAAGCCGCAACAGACACTATCCTACTCCAAGCTAACTTCGATCTGGACTGTAGTTGAACCCCAACCAATCTCACACTGATCCAAGGTATAGTTATGCTCCTACACCTCTGATCCCAGCAGGATACTGCGAACTAGATTCCCTTAGTTGATCTCACCCACAACCAAGAGTTGCTACGACCTAAAGTCGAAGACTTTAGTAAACAAATCTGTCTCACACAGAAAAGTCTACAAGATAGATAAATTCGTTTCCCACGAATAAACTTATGAGTTTTTTTTTCCGTCTTTTGATAAATCAAGGTGAACATTAACCAATCAATAAACTAGACTTATATTCCTGAAGAACATCTCAGTTTTATCAATCACCTCACAATAAACTTAATCGACGCAACGAAGAAGATTATTGAGGAATCACAAACGATGAGACGAAGATGGTTGTGATTACTTTTATATCTTGCCTATCGGAGATAGAAATCTTAAGCCAATTATTATAATTATACTCATATGATAGAAACAACAATATCAGATCACACAACTACAAGAAAAGTAGTATCGGTCTGGCTTCACAATCCCAATGAAGTCTTTAAGTCGTTAACCTGGTTTCAGAAGAAGAAAACCAAAGGTTAAAGGAGAATCGACTCTAGCTTAGCAAACCTGGTTTTACGATTGTGAAAAGACTTCGTATGACGTTTATAGGCAAATCTAGGTTGATCACAACACTGATTCCTTTGCCTAAAGGTTGGACAGTTATAACCTGTAACGTTAAGGGGATTAGTCTTAACATATGATCTTGGTTTCAAAACTTCTTGTGATTCCCAAACAAGAACATCATGAAGTTTCTCATTCCTTATACGGAAACAACATCTCCTTTCCAGGTGACCTTTATTTCCGCAATAGTGGCAAACATAAGGAATGTTCTTACCTTGATCCGTGTGTGCTAACTTTGGATTTTGCTATACTTTGCTCTTTCGAACCTTAACTGCCGGTGAAGGTATTTCACTTTTGCTATCAGTGGAAACCTTTTATTGAGAAGCATCACTAGCCTTCACAAATTTTACCTCTTTGCTAGTACTTGGAGCATCTATTCCCTTATAGCCCAAACCTCGTGTATCACGATGATTTTTACTTGCTCCTAGCATAGTGGTTAATTTGGTTGAACTAGAATTGAACTTTTTCAATTCATCTTCCAACATCTTGATTTTATCAAGAGCATCAGTTAAATCATCCTCAAGGCATTTTTCTCGAGCGAGAAAATCCTTTTCTTTGTCATCAAAACTTGCTTGCTGAGAGTTAATCCTTCCTTCAGTTTCTACAAGTTTCTCTTCCAATAAGAAGTATTTTTGATAAAAATGATCACATTCAAGTGAATTTATACGCAGGTTTTCCTCATAATCCTTGAGGATTGATTCGTTAGAACGATTCAAAACATAAAAACCTGCGTAACATCTTCTCAATTTCTTGTTTTCTCAACAGAGAGGAGTCAGAAGAGGTGTGACATGAGAAGTTTTCATCTTCTTATTCTCTAATGAATTCAAAACCTTAACATACTCCGAGACTTCCTTATCAACATCTCTATTAATATCTGAATCACCTTCATCAGAAAGTTCATCCAACTGTTCTTCTAGGTGTATTTCCCAAACTTTAACAAGTTATACATTAAGAGAATGTTTGGATACCGACCTAGATGTGATAGTTTTCTCAGGTGAATCCAAGATTTGAAAATCATCTGGTGATTTATGAACTGGTACGTTATTAGAGATAGACTCGTCCATAAAGTCAAATCGCCACAAACACAGACTTTTTAGGTCTTAAGCAAAGCGAACCAAGATTAATTTGACTAAATTTGCTCGACACAAGAAAACTTATGGAGACTTAATAACTCGATTAGATTATTCACAAGAGAACTCATAATTAATCTAACCGGGATACACAATTAAACTAATCACAAAAGTAATCAATTCAATCGTTTATACTCACATAAGAAACTCTATGGAGCGATGACTAAGTTAATCATAAAAATAACCATCCCAGTCAATCATGCTCAACACGAGAAAAACTTACGGATTCATAACTAAATAATCACACGAGATGATTGATTTAGTTCCACATGTTCAACACAAAGTACCTTACGGAACAACAACTCACAAAGCAATCAACTTTTGTTGTTTTAATGCTCAACATAAGACACTTCATGGAACAACGCATTATTTACACAAATTGTGGATCGGAGGATCGACCTTATACCATGGAATAAGCAAGGATTCATTCTATGTTTCCATCACCATTTGCACAATGACACACAATAGACATAATCCTTGAATCACAAAAGATTTTAACCTATCTTACATCAATAATTGACAATATAGGCTTAACTTTTGTGTTTTGTAAAAAGTCTATTTATCCTTCTATAAATATTTGCATATCAATTCACGAAATACTTTACTTTTGACAAAATATGGGACAATTAAGTTCACGGGCGTAAACACATATATCCCATCAAAATATTGCAATATGTAAAACCATAAAGATTAATACTGCAATCATCATCTTCCAAACAAGTTTATAATTTAACACAATAAACCTAAAAACAAAAAGATGCAAACTTTGGATATAGCTATGTGTAAACACAATAATGACTATTCCATAACACTAGTTATTCTTCTAAAAAAACATGAAAAAGAGAAGATTTACTAGGCATCAAGATAAACTCGTAATGCACATATACCATTATTTGTCCTTAGAGGGTAGAATCAATCTTTTTCGCCCGGATTTACACCAAGAATGGCTACCAAAGGCGTATAAAAATATTTTCTTAGATAAAGAGGAACATACAAAGTCATCAACGACCATGCACCAAAGTTCACATAAAATGAATGTGAACATTCAAGAATTCAATAGTAACGTGTACTACTGCTCATTCTTGAACTTTAGTCTTTGTGATTCACCAACATCATTATTGTAAAAGCTATAAATGAGCTTAGAAGAGTAGTACTCCAAGAATCTAAGTGCCCAAGTCTAAGAGAAGTGGAACAAGTGTAATGAAACAGAGCAAAATACTCAAAAACAAGAGACATGACAAATACTAATCTTAACTCATCCAAATTCAGGAATTCTCATCTCCAATTTAAAACGAATTCAAAGAGAAATAGAATTCAAATAGAATGAGTTCATTCCGAGTTCGGACGAAGAAGTTACGGCCAAAACAAGTCAACCGAAAATTGACGTCTACAGGCAAGTCCGCGAACTTACGGGTTTGCACACGAATTTTCAAGTCCGCGAACATAAACTCCTGGATTTTGGTTTTAAAAGATGTTATGCATACCTGGTAGGTGTACCATCAAGACCAACCATCTCTAAATACTATTTTCAAACCTTTAGAAGAATCAAGTCGAGTTCTACAGCCTTACAAAACATAATCTGTGTGCCCCAATTCTCGTGCTTCCCTCACGTATACGTATCAGGGCATTCCTTAGTGAGGATGCACTTACATGTGAACAATATCTTGCTCACCACAAGTGACTTTTGGATTATCATGAAAGAGATCACTTTTAGAACCTTTCACATCCAAATCAATCTTTCCAAAGAATTTTTTAAGTTCCAACATCATGGATACTGCTTTTTCCATAGTCATGGAATTTTCTGGGAGATCATTCCTTTTCACACTCAAAACATTATTGACTTTCTTTGGTATCCACTTCTAAGTGCATTTAGGAACAACCGGAACTTTCTTCCCATTACTCTCTTCTAGATTTCTCGAGAGAGAATTGGATTGACTATTCTTTTGCAAGTTAGTCTTTCTCCAATTGGGAGCATCGGATCTTGTCTTCGTCTTTACGAATTTATACTTTTGATAAACATTACGATTGTGAAAAGACTTCGTATGATGTTTATAAGCAAATCTAGGTTGATCACAACACTGATTCCTTTGCCTAAAGGTTGGACAGTTATAACCTGTAACGTTAAGGGGATTAGTCTTAACATATGATCTTGGTTTCAAAACTTCTTGTGATGCCCAAACAAGAACATCATGAAGTTTCTCATTCCTTATACGGAAACAACATCTCCTTTCCAGGTGACCTTTATTTCCGCAATAGTGGAAAACATAAGGAATGTTCTTACCTTGATCCGTGTGTGCTAACTTTGGAGGTTGCTATACTTTGCTCTTTCGAACCTTAACTGCCGGTGAAGGTATTTCACTTTTTTCATCATTGGAAACCTTTTATTGAGAAGCATCACTAGCCTTCACAAATTTTACCTCTTTGCTAGTACTTGGAGCATCTATTCCCTTATAGCCCAAACCTCGTGTATCACGATGATTTTTACTTGCTCCTAGCATAGTGGTTAATTTGGTTGAACTAGAATTGAACTTTTTCAATTCATCTTCCAACATCTTGATTTTATCAAGAGCAGTAGTTAAATCATCCTCAAGGCATTTTTCTCGAGCGAGAAAAGCCTTTTCTCTGTCATCAAAACTTGCTTGCTGAGAGTTAATCCTTCCTTCAGTTTCTGCAAGTTTCTCTTCCAATAAGAAGTATTTTTGATAAAAATGATCACATTCAAGTGAATTTATACGCAGGTTTTCCTCAGAATCCTTGAGGATCGATTCGTTAGAACGATTCAAAACATAAAAACCTGCGTAACATCTTCTCAATTTCTTGTTTTCTCAACAGACAGGAGTCAGAAGAGGTGTGACATGAGAAGTTTTCATCTTCTTATTCTCTAATGAATTCAAAACCTTAACATACTCCGAGACTTCCTTATCAACATCTCTATCAATATCTGAATCACCTTCATCAGAAAGTTCATCCAACTGTTCTTCTAGGTGTATTTCCCAAACTTTAACAAGTTATACATTAAGAGAATGTTTGGATACCGACCTAGATGTGATAGTTTTCTCAGGTGAATCCAAGCTTTGAAAATCATCTGGTGATTTATGAACTGGTACGTTATTAGAGATAAACTCGTCCATAAAGTCAAATCACCACAAACACAGACTTTTTAGGTCTTAAGCGTGTTTGCCTGCTCTGATACCAATTGAAAAAGTGGGGGTCTAACAACCACACCCAATATTTCGATTAGCAATCTGTATCGATAACTCCGAGTTATTTTCTAGAGAATCAACTAGACAGTTAGACTCAATCAATTGAAAATACTCAAGGAGTTATTATCTCATCTCTCAATTTGATTTACTCAAGCAAACACAATTCGCGAGGCTTAATCAAAGAGAGATAACATGGATGGTACCAAAGACCAATATCCAAGTGTCAATCAATTTAAATCAACAACCAATAAGGTCGGATATTCTAATTGATTGAACAACGCACAACCTGTATTATTTCAATTATACAAATATATAATGCGGAAAATAAATAACACATACACCAGAATTTTGTTAACAAGGAAGCCGCAAATGCAGAAAAACCTCGGGACCTAGTCCAGATTAAACATACACTGTATTATGCCACCACATACACTAGCCTACTCCAAATTAACTTTGGTATGGACTGAAGTTGAACCCCAATCAATCTCATACTGATCCAAGGTATAGTTATGCTCCTACGCCTCTGAACCCAGTAGGATACTGCACACTTTATTCCCTTAGATGATCTCACCCACAACCAAGAGTTTCTACGACCCAAAGTCGAAGACTTTAGTATACAAATATGTCTCACACAGAAAAGTCTACAAGATATATAAATTTGTATCCCACGAATAAACCTATGAGTCTTGTTTCATCTTTTGATAAATCAAGGTGAACAGGAAACAATCAATAAAACCAGACTTATATTCCCGAAGAATAACTCAGTTTTATCAATCACCTCACAATAAACTTAATCGACGCAGCAAAGAAGATTATTGAGGAATCACAAACGATGAGACGAAGATGTTTGTGATTAATTTTATATCTTACCTATCGGAGATAGAAATATCTAGACAATTATTACGATTGTACTCGTACAATAGAAACTGCAAGATTAGATCATACAACTACAAGAAAAGTAGTATCGGTCTGGCTTCACAATCCCAATGAAGTCTTTAAGTTGTTAACCTGGTTTTAGAAGAAGAAAACCAAAGGTTAAAGGAGAAGCGACTATAAATTAGCAAACTAGTATCACACAGAATGTATGGGGATTAGGTTTCCCTGTTGCTAGAGTTCGCCCTTATATAGTCTTCCAAATCAGGGTTTGCAATCAATGTTAGCTTGGTAACAAAGCATTCAATATTCACCGATAGATGAAAACCTGATTAGATACAAGCTCATATTTATCAACCGTTAGATCGAAAACTTAGCTTTTTATACACACATGTACTTGACGATTTTGGGTTTGTGTAACCATACCCAAATGTGTACAATAGTTGGTTCAATGCTAGTTAACCAAATGGTTAGCCAAATGATAACTTTCATATCAACCATATTCTTATTCACCATAACTCGTCCAAATGACTCAAATGAACTAGTTAGAGAGTTGTTCAATTGAAATGAGATCTCATGTACTACACAAGACACAATTGAAGCAAAAACAATGTGATTCACTCGAATCAATTCATGAACTATAAAGCCACGGTTTTCAATAGCATTCCTTAGTTTATTAAGATAAGTTCACGAACATCGTTTATAGACATAACCACTCAAGTTTGCGGACTGGGTTCGCGGACTCAAGTTAACCGGTTGGAGTTCACAAACTCCAGCAAAAATTCTCGGGTTCGAGAACTTCCATCAGTTCGCGGACTGAAACTGAGCTACAACTCCAACATAAATTCTCGGGTTCGAGAACTACGTATGTTCGCGGACTGAGTTCGCGGCTCAAGTTCCGGTTTCACTTGATCAACAAAGTTCGTAAAATTCGGTTCAAGTGCTAAGGACTTATACATATATGTGTTACCACAACAATGTTTATATCCCCCAATGGTTACATTGTCTAAACTCTCATTTCAATCATTGAAACATTCTTAGAGGGCATTATATAGTTGTTATTCACAAACTATTTTTCGTCTGAGAAATTTCCAAAATGATTGAAAAGTAACATGACTTTTGTCACTAGGTAAAGATGAACTTGGATAAAACAAAAGCTTTACCAACACATATTTCTAGAAATAGATAAGTGAGATATACTCAGCTCGAAATATCACATGTTTATATTCTTAGTCTATATATTAATACGACTTTTGTCTCAAGATAAAAGATAGAGTAGATAGACTTTCGAGTGATAGATAAGTTCAAGTCTCCACATACCTTTTAGTCGGTGAATATCCACTGGTTCCTTGAGTAGTCCTTCGTCTTGTATGATGATTGTCATGGAGTTCTTGAGCTCAACTATACTTTCTATCCTAGTCCGAGACCTTAGTTATAGTAGACTAGAAATCAAGACTTTATAGTTTTGATCACTAACATTGACAAACATTCTTGAGATAGCAACGCATACGAGTTCAACCGAGCAATGCTCTAACATAAACCTC
The DNA here is from genome assembly GCA_023529315.1 of Papaver bracteatum. Classification (NCBI taxonomy): domain Eukaryota; kingdom Viridiplantae; phylum Streptophyta; class Magnoliopsida; order Ranunculales; family Papaveraceae; genus Papaver; species Papaver bracteatum. Next base: position 3,486,261 of record JAJJWX010002605.1, on the reverse strand, counting down.
CGTGACAAGAGAACCGCTCATATCTGATGTCATCTTGATGAGGAGACCGAGTATGCCGTTTATTGCTTTTTTGATCAGGTCCATGTTCTTAGTGTGAATCTCCTGCACCCGTGCTAACTCGATCAATGTTGGGATTTTTCCGGTTACACCGGCAGATACACCGTTGGGAAGATGGGTATCTTCATTGAAGGAACTTCGACGGGGATTTAAAATTGTTGGGGGAGTCCTAAGACCAACTATTTTGAAATCAACCAAATGGGATTGGGTATTGAAGAAATTGACTTCACAACCGAGAGATTAATCTCCCACTGTGGTTGCTAATTGTTTATGGGTGAAAATTGTTTCTGCGGTTTTTGGTAAATTTGGGTGTGTATAGATGGGAAACGAATCGAAACCCTAAACAAATGTACTGCACATGAGTTCTTTAGATTTGAGAGATCAATTTGTACAATTCTGCTAAACCAAGAAATGGTCGTTCCAGACTTCCTTCGGTCACTAAGTGAAGGACATGGGGTTGATCTTAGGGAAGGAAGCGAAGAAGCTGTTGAGATTGTGAAGGTGTTGGTTGTTTATGACTTGTATCAGAATGTTGAACTGGCTTGCACAATATAAGCTATCAGTTATTTGTTGTTTGGAAATAGATGATGGACCTATTTATACAAGTCATTGAGAGCAACCTTTATCTCATAGGAAGTGGAGGAGGTGAAGTGATGGAGTAGTGGGGTTGTGTAGGAATGGTGATTATTACACGATCACACCTTTGCCCACTTCCCTCATCACTGTTGACCGTCCACCTTTTCCTGACAAGTTCTTGTAATGGCGCGCTGCACACTGCATGCTGTAAATTATCAGACCAATACCCCAGTAAGTATCCCCCAGTTTGTGACATGCTTGATATCTCGAATAAGTGGATCATGGGATCCACCGTAGGAAAGAGCATAATGTGCCAAGTTAAATAACTAAGTTATTTAAGAAATTGATATTCATGAAATATCGCGTATACTTGATGCATGTAGTGCATCGAAAACAATCAATACGTATGAAGCATCGCTGTTTTGAAGCTTGACCGAATAAGTCACGGATTAAGCGTCTTAAAACAACATCACGTCCAACCATCTTCGAATGATCGTTTTTAGGCCGCATGGGCGAGCCATCCCTTGGTCGATCACTCCTTATGGAAGAGTGCCGGACAGTGATCACCAAGGTGCTTCATTGATCGTCTAGCTTTTAACCTAGGCTGTCCGACCAAGCTGGAAAATTTGGACGGACAAGATGGTTTACGGCATATATCTATGACTGTTGATGGAATTTTAGGGTTTTTAAGAGGTGCGCAAGCATCATTCTTTGGCTTGACCAAATTCAAGCATGGGCGTTATTTTTGGTGGGACCGACCAGGCAGGCGTTTAGCTGGCCTACCGGTGTACATGTCCATACCTCTTTGTCTCATGAAGGTGCGATCTGGGCCACTCAACTTGTCCGGAAAAGATGAGTGGTCATGATCGATTTGCGACAGAAATCCATTGCCGCAAAGGATTTAGAGGCCGCACGACATGCCACCTTTGGGCATGCGTTTCGAGGCGCCTGGCCATGGTCTACTTTTCCCGTCCAGTCACACGTACATGTAGGCCCACGATGATCATGTCAACATCCTTGGGACCTCTTGATTCTATATCTACACCCTCCGTTTAGGCTGGCGAAGATGGATGGACGCGATCGAACTACGACATATGTACATTATCGTAAACCCTAATTAGGGTTTTGAAATAGTCACGTGTACGCAACTTGGGTCAACTAATTGACAAGATTTGATTCTCCTTTGGGGAGGCCAATTGTGTGGGGCCCATGTTGGGCTAACGATGAACATATGTGCAACTTCCCAATGGTCCTAGGCGCGATCTGAGCCATCCAATTATGCCGGCTAAGTTGGATGGTTGTGATCGATTTAAGACACTAGTGGAACTTCTGCGACCCTTTAAATCATCACGCCAGCCATGTTTCGAGCAAACATTCATTGCTCTATGACATTGTTGTGAGAAGGCCGATCGGGTAGGTGAGAAGTAAGCCCGCCAACATGTGCGTCGGCGCTTCCCTGATCATTCATGGGATGATCTAATCTGTCCAACCATGCCAGTGATGTTGGACGGTCATGATGATTTGAAGATTACTTTAAGTAGTCTTTCTCATTCAAGCCTTCTCCAAGCAGCGCGGCCACCTTATTCTGGGATGGCGTTTGACGGCGCTGGAGGGGTGCGGGTGATGTTCGACCGGCTAGGGCATAAGTAGGCCCTCCGGTGGTCATCATGATGATCTCCTTCTCCTGCTAGGGTTCGTCTAGGCTGGTTAAATCATGCGGCTAACTTGTATGGTCGTGATCATTTCTGAGACTGATATGGACAGTCTATATTTCCTTTAATAAAATTAAGCATGCTCGATCGGCTAACGAAAGCGCGTCGATGCACGACTCTCTTTAGAGAGTGATGTAGCATATACGGGTATTTCATGCATGTCTCAAAATTAGCACTTGGAGATTCATGTTACTCTGTTGAGAGTGAACACTCAGTCTTCATGTCATGCTAATAATGAGAGTCCGGCTAGGAACAACACAGGAAATACTAGGCAAATCATACATTAATTAATAATGCTAAAAAATTCACAGAATATTTGGGATTGCTGTTGCACGCACCATTCAGGGTGAATTTTGTGTATTTATGGAATTGCTTACTTATCACTTATTAAACGGATTTACCCTTTACAGGATGTCAGCGCATTAAATTTGGTTTTACAATTTTAGCTTGAACTAAAATCCACCATCAATAACTTTACATTGAAATAAATCAACAATTGATTATTTTATTCATATTCTTGGATCTTTAAGTCATCTCATTTAAAGATCATCTTCAATATCCTTAAATTTTACGGGATCCTCATATAAAGCATCAAGACTGATTTCTCGAATTCGATAAACAATATCTTAATTGTGTTCACAGTCTAAAGCATTAACCTTTCGATTAATATTGCGAGCATACTCCCTATTACCAATTCCAAGTTTAATCAGCTTCATTTGGTTATGGATAACAGTTCTTTATATTGATGTCTATTTATTATGAGTTTCAATGGTACTGAGGAGGACTTGATGAAGATTGAAGATATCAATATTAGTATCCAAACTGTTTAGGACAAGTAGATCAGTAACTCTTGTATGCGATGACACATCTTCATTTATACTTCTGTTTGCTTTTCCCTTTATTCTCACAACCATATTTCTTGATGGTATTATCAAGATTGATAGTTTCATTAGAAACATTTTCAGTAAAAGCCATTAGGACTTTAGATTGAGATCTAGTTTGAGGATGCATCCTTAGTATAAGTTCTCAAACATAAGATGAGTACAAATCCTAACATATTTCAACACATACCAAACATAGGTACCGACCTTATATAAATAAGCCCGGTCAGATCCGACAATAAATTCGTCTCTTATGTGTACATATCCTCAGCAAACATAAAGTCATTTAGTACTCTTAATTAGCCAAATTAAAATATGTTCAAGCATATGAACATCAGGACATAATGAAAAAATAATTTCTTTTGAAGAAGAGTCGACTTCAAAATGAATTAACATAGGTATGAAGATCGTTGATAAGAAAAATCATCATGTTTACACAAATTATCGCAAGATAACTTTTCTACACTTTAAGAATCATGATATATCCTTAAGTAGATTGTGTAAACTCTCTATGTTGAATAAGAGATACGAACTTGATTCAAGATGCCCAGATGCTTGTGCTTCCTTACATCAGAAATATTAGGCACTGTAAGGATGCATATTCCAAACACATTTAGTTAATGTTGGGGTGATATGAATATTTCTCACCAAGCACTACTGGAGTAGTATTTTCCTTGTTGTTAGGGAAGTGATCTTTAATCCTTATACCATTTTTGAAAGAAGATGATACATTTTTCTCATCATGATTATTGTGAGAAGCTATGTTCATGATGATCTTTTGGGCCCATACTGGTAGTTCTCTTCCATTTACGCCCTCGTACTTTTGTTTAGAATTCTTATATAAGGTAGAAATCTTTGATTATGTCTGCTCAAGATGTTGAAACCTTGATGAAAATGTATTTCTAAAGATTTGTCAAAGAATACCCCTTGACAAAAACCAGACATAATAACTAATAAGAAACATAAAATAATTTTTTTTTAATCTTCATTCATACAAAAGGAACTAAAATTGAGAAGATTTCACCAGATATTAATGAAGAAATCACAAAAAAAAAAAAATAACCGAAGAAAATTGACGCAGAATAAAAATAATAACAAGATCTTGAATTTATTCAATATCGCAGGACCACAAAGTTCTTAGTTCCCATATTAATCGTATTGTTTTAATCAATTGTATGAATTGTGGTGGCTTAGTCCTGAAAGTATATATAATAATTACTTCGGTGATACAACCTGTTTTGTTTTTCTGTTTTTCTATCTTAAATTTTTTGAAAATGGTAGGAATGTTGGAAAATCTTCATAACATTTGATTTTGGTTATTGTTGAATTAGGTTTTGTAGTTGATACTACAAAATAATTGTTATTGTTGTTACTAAGAAAGAATGTTTGATGTTTTGTCGGGTAAATCATAAGGGATTAGTGTCTCGTTAGTAAAAAAAATTCTGCTGGATCTGTAAACGATATGTTATCGGTTGGTAATATGGATTTAGCATTGAATTAATCAAGAGACATATTGATGAGTGCCAAATAGTACATATTTCTATACCTTTTTATTGGCAATTAACTCATCTTTTGCGCTTTAAAATCATATATTATCCCGAATTCTGTATTTTCTTTGTTTTCAAGAATAAATACTTGTACTAATTAATTTTGTGTTTTTAGGTACTAAATAAAGCTTGGACGATTTGAGAAGCCAAAATAAGCAGAAAATTGGAGACTAGCGACTATGGAAGAGAAGTTGCAACCCGCTTGCGCATGAGTTGCAACCTGTTTGCAAATACATGGGCTTCAGCTATCCAAGACCCGAATCCGAACCCAAGACCGCTTCCATCCTGAGCCGTTGGATTTGATCTAGCAGCTGCATCCAATAGCATCTCCACACGGTACATCAGAGTTCGCTGCTCCTGCCTCACACCCGAGCATGCTCTATTTTTATCCCTTAAATCGACCAGAAGACAAACCCAGTTTTATCTTCTTCTTCTCCTATCTTTCACAGAGCCAGTACCCCCGACCATTTTTCAGAGCCAACATCTTCTTCCCCCGACAGCAACCTTCACAGTCATCTTCACAGCATATCCTAGCTCTATCTATCTCCATCATAGCTTCTCCCAAACCCCTAGAGGCTAAGTTCGAAATAGATGGAGTTAGGGTTTCTCCCAACATCCAATTAATGGAGTTGCAGAGAAGAAAGAGGAGAGGGGATAACTAATTCAGACGCTTTGGTGAATGGGTTTGCATTTAATTTCGAAATTTGAATGTTAGAAGAGAATTTTTGTATAAATAGAAACATCTGATGTGTAAGAAAATAATATGATTTAGTTGGATCAATTTGCTAGTTTAATACAATTTGTGTTTTAACCATTTTCATCATGTTCTAAATTTGCCTGCTAGGGTTTAGATGAAGCTTTAATTTACTATTCGTTATTCATTTCAATTGGTAGTAACCCCGTTGTACTTAAATGTTCATAATGAAATTAAATCTTATAGCTCATCACTTTACTTTCGCAATGTATGCCATGCATCCATTGTAGTTAGAATAATCTTGTGTTGTGAACTGTAACTCATGCTTAACCCTATACAATGATCTTTTGATTAGTTGTGCCTATAGAAGACAGTTAATTCTTAGGAGAAATGCTTTAGTTGTGATTGAATCACTCATATCAAAGTAACCTTAGATACACAGAGGATTGACATCCCTTTTGTGATCAGTTATAAGGACAAGGTTAGTGTCATTGAAGGATAACTAGTGTAAGTTAGTGGTGGACTCAAAGGCCCTAGTATCTTCTTCATCATTTGTTTTACAACATATTGCATTACTTTCTGTTTAAACTACTTAAGTTACTATAAACCATCTGGTTGTTTCAACAACAGAACAAACCCACTTTTGGTTACCCTTGTTTGAATCAGTCAGTTAGAACTTAGCTTCATTTTACACTCTCTAAGTCCATGTGGATCAACTTGTGCTTGCCATGTGTTGCATATCAACACTGTGCACTTGCAGTTAGTATTTGTAGGCATATTTCCTTGCCTACCAAGTTTTTGGCGTCGTTGCCGGGTGTAGATGGTAGATTTTCGACAAAGGCTAAAATCTTAAACCCATAATTATATGAACCTCTGATCCAGCAGTCAGACGTGAGTATTGAGACACGGATCTCTCATCGAATTCTATGATTGAGAATATTTTCTCTCAGAGTACATGTAGATATGTAGTCCCACAGCTGGACAACGACATATCTCATGAATACTGAACACTTCAGTAATTATTTCTATATAGTATCACGGGATGGACGGCTTCTAGACAGCTTGCTCTGCTAGTATAGAGCAATAATGTCTTCAGGATACAAACAACGAGTTTACCCTAACTATATAAAGGATATGAAGCTCCAGCAAGATCATATCAGAATAATTAATGCTCCTAGACAGCTTTCTCTTCTAGTATAAAGTCATGAATTAATTATTTCTAAATTCTTGGATTCGTCCGCAGAATTTCTGAAAGTATTCAAATATTTTCGCAGATATTTCATTACGCAAACCATGGTTCTTCCAGCAGAAATCCATGGGTTAGTAATAAATATTCGACGCACGGGTATCAGAGCTACCTCTAAGCTAGCCCTGTCTCAAACCTAAATTCTTGGATTCATCCGCAGAATTTCTGAAAATATTCAAATATTTTCGCAGATATTTCATTACGCAAACCATGGTTCTTCCCAGTAGAAATCCATGGGTTAGAATAAATATTCGACGCACGGGTATCAGAGCTACCTCTGAGCAAGCCCTGTCTCAAACCTAAATTCTTGGATTCATTCGCATAATTTCTGAAAATATTCAAATATTTTCGCAGATATTTCATTACGCAAACCCTGGTTCTTCCCAGGATAAATCCATGGGTTAGTAATAAATATTCGACACACGGGCATCAGAGCTACCTTTGAGTAAGCCATGTTTCAAATGGTGCAAGTGTATTCAACGATGATGCATTAACAATCACCGCACGAACGAGTATTTCAAAATACGACGAAACGATGAACCTATGCAACATAGGATAAAAAAATAACAAATAAATAAAAATTGACCAAGGGGCTGGGAGCATGGGCCCACTGACCGGCCGACCATGCCGTGGTCAATCCCACACCAGTTTCATATTTTTATCATATTTTTGTTGTTTTCTCTGAGTTTATGAAAAACCTTTCATTTGAACGAATATCCTTCGTTTTGAAGAAACTCCTCAATTTCACGGTGTTTCCTTCGCACGGAGGAAATAATATAAAATTAGGGAAAACGTGATGGGGCATGACTATTGGCCAACCGGACATGCCTTGGTTCCAGACGGCCCCACACCTCATGGTTCCTCATTATTTTATTATTATTTCCCTAATTTCATGAAAACTCCTTAATCTCATGATATTTCCTTGGTCCCATGAAAAATAATAAAAATTAGGGAAAACCCGTGTGCACGGGCCATGACCGGTCGGTCAAACCCTAGATGGCTGACACGTCTCGCTTTTTTGTTAGCATATTTTTCATGTTTTCATAATCCCATGAAATCCCTTGATTTCATGATATTTCCTTCAAATTATGAAAATTCCTCCAAATCATGAAATAATGCATAAAATAGGGAAAACGCACGGGACCAAGACCTGGCCGGCCAACCATGCTCCAAGCCGGTCCCATATGTCCACACGTCTCTTATTTTATTTATTATTATTTTTTATGTTTCTTTCATCTCATGGAAACTCCTTGATTTCAACAAAACTCTTTAATTTTAGCAAAACTCCTTCGTTTTATCATATTTCCCTAAAATCATGAAAAATATTACAGAAATTATGGAAAACGTGTGGGATAGCTCCCTTGGACGGCCAGCCTTGCCCACAGCTATGATCGGTCCCACACTCCATAATATTTTCACTTTTTTATTATTTTCCTTCATCCGATGAAGTTTTGACGGTTTTATCAGAAAACCCCAATTTTGCCATATTTTCTCAAATGGTTGCTCAAACGTACACCGGAAAATATCAAAATTCTCAGAACTGAAACACGGACGTCTCAATGACAAAAGCATGTTACCTTGACCAACCAGGGTTGGCTTTTTGGCTCGCAATGAGCCAGTCCCACGTGTTTTTCACAATCTGACCTAATTTGCTCAATTGCACGTATTGGGTCCTAAACTCTCCAAATAATTTCCGAATTTGACGGAACAATCATAATCTGATCCCGTGACTACCCATGGTCGGTTTCATAATTCCTTGGTCGGTCCCCGTATTTTAATAATTAATTAGGTTTTATCACCTAATGCTGAACCCAGCAGTAATTCAGTAAATGATTAAACCAGCATTTAATGATTCTTTCATTAACTCACCAACTCCTTGGTCGGTCCCATGAAGCCGGTTCTCCTTCATTCCATGGTTAATTTTCAAATAAACCATCAATTGATCAAATTAGGGTTTCTGAATCCAAGGATCATGATTCCAGATTCAAACACTAATAATTTTGCAATGATCTCATGATCATCATTCTCATTAATTATGCTCGTTCAACTACCAGCGCTTTAATTAATATTTTATTTTGGTTGCGTTACCAATAATTCATCAGACGAGCAACACTGGCTCAGATGAGAAATATTTACTCAAATTGAACTATCAATATTAAATAAATTATCGAGCAACACTTGCTCTCCTCAACGTTAGGACCCTATCACTGTCTCAGCAGACGTGTTTAATTCATGAGTTGCAGAACATGTTACAAAATCATGTTTAACTCACCAAATACGTGGACTCATCGTCCCACGAAGTCATGAAATCAACAATTGACTAAATTAACCACGAGACATCAATCGTGTCACTTGGGGGGATATCAACTAGGGTTTTGGTCTGGCGGTCTATGGCACGTGTGTTCACCCACGATGAGAATGTGAGAAAGTCGTGCAATCAGTTGGAAGAATCAGAAAGATAGTGGGTGGAAAATTAATCAAGTCTCCGCACGATGAGTAATTGGCTTAACACGATTTCCCACTTCCCCACTATCTGATTCCAGCAAACTGTCACACTTCATGGGATCATGGTGTTTTCAACTCCGGCATTATATAATGTCTTTGAATCCTGATTGAAAGGACAACATTCGAAAAGTTTTCAAACATTCTAACAACAATCATCTGAACGAGAAATTTCTCACCAAAGTTCATACAGGCGCTCTTTTGTCTACACGAACTCACAGAAATTACTCTCAATCAGGCAAGAATCATTCATTCAGAGCATTTCACGCTGAATTCATAACACACCTACAATCTCAGATCATCATTATTCTCACACATTTCTCAGCTTCCTTTCTACAGATCAACCCATCCTCTCTTGTGACCGAATTTACCCTGGAACGACCATTGTCTTGGATTAAGCCGGAGTACTACAGATCGGTATCTCGAACTTAAATAACCCCCTTAATAGCGGTGCATCCATGTGAGGCTAAACATTTTGCTCGGTTCAAGGAATTTCCTCCGCACGGTCGTCCTCAATTCCGCAAAACCAGCAAATCATTGTTCCCCATCTATAGATTGGCGACCACAGTGGGAGATCATTCCCTCAGTTGCAATCTCTCATTCTCACAAAATGGTTGGTCTTAGGCCAGGATCGGTCACAAATCCTAATGCAAATATCGCTAGCACTAGCAACAATGAAGACATCCCGGAAACTATTCCATCCATTAACACTGATGGCGGTGACATCACTCCTCCTCACGCCAATGCGGAAGGTCATCCTTTGTTTGGCCGACATCCCGAAGAAGTCATAGGAAATCCGCCACCTGCCCTCACTGACCTCATCAAAGCGCAAGAAACTCTTGCAAAGAATCATACGGACATGGTTGCAGCGCAACAAAAGCTATTTGATCACTTGAAGACTCTTACTAACAAGCTGTCATAGAAAACTCCATACAAATGGAAAGAGAATGAGAAATCCTCAGATGCTGTTGACCTTGAAGTAATTCCAATTCACACCGTGAACGATGATGAAACCAACAAAGCTACAGGAAATTCATCAGAAAAAGAGTCATCAATCTTCGTCACTCGAGAAGACTTGGAGCGCCTTTTGGAGAATCATGTAAAAGACAAGAAATCACATGTCCATCGTCACCAACCTCCTTATCCTGCTGCTACACAAAGGACTCCACTTCCTAAAGGTTATACCTCTCCAACTTTTACCCTGTATGATGGAACTGGAAATGCTAGAGAACATGTCTCTCGCTTCCTTGAAGCTTTAGGAGAACATGAACATAACCATGTAGTCCGTCTCAAGGAATTCTCAAAGTCTTTGAAAGGAAGAGCATACACCTGGTATAACAACATCGCGCCAGGGACCATCAATAATTGGGGAGAAATGATTAACGCCTTTTACAGAAAATACTTCTTCATGTCAGAGCAAATCACCCTCTCTGACCTCGGAAGGATGTTTCAAAGAGTTGGTGAAAACCCCAACGACTTTGTAAAAAGATTCAGCCTTGGATTGTCATGATCCAAACGTTACAGAGCAACAACTGGTGGAATTATGCATCAATGGTATGCTCCCGGTCTATAGAGCATTACTAGAGAATCTTCGATTCCAAACTTTCTCAGAGCTCCACAAATCCGCGAAGATATCAGCAACCACTGCACCCGCTCTTTTAGAAAGTACGAAATCCACAAAGGCTGAAGAAACACGAGATACTCGAGGAAGCAGACGTCTAATCAACAAGCTGTACAACCTGCAGCCTTCCGCAAATGTTATCGCATAAGGGAGAAAACGAAAAGCTGAACCATAGTGCAAGCATACTTCTTCCACCCCTTCAAAGGTACAAAGGAAGGATGACGTACATGATCCTCCCCAGCATGCAAAAGATATGGAGGCACCTGATTTTCCCTGCTCCATTGAAGAGGTCATCGAATTGCTGGAGGCATGGATTCAAGATAGCGCAATCAAGTTGCCATATGTCAGGAAAGAACCAGCCGAATAGGCGATGGAAAATCCTCGGTACTGTTGATCTCTTAGGTTTATCGGTCACCCCACCAGCGCTTGCAAGACTTTGAAACGCATATTCAAAGAGAAGATCGAGTTAGGAGAACTTAATCTTGGAACCGAAGGGGTGCACAGAGATCCCCTCCCAGTCAGAACTTTCTCCATTTATGAAGCACCAGTCAAGGAAGAGTTCAGTCATTAATAGAGAATATATGCGAATTACTTTATCTATCAAAGGCGCAAAGGGGAGATATGTTTATGGCTTTGAATCATATAGTTTCTGGAAAACGCTTGCATATGCTTCCCGAAACTTCAATTACTGACAAAGAAATGTATGACTGGGGACTGCTCACCACAGTGCAGGTCAAAGGAAATGAATTCAAAAAGATGTTTGTTGACGTTGGTACTGCTGTCAACATCATTCCTTTGACGACTCTTAGAGATGCCGGCATTACTCGACATGAGGCTTCTCATGCTCCCACAGTAATCATAGATCATGAAGGGATTCCCAGGGATGCATATGGCTTTATCAATCTCAAGGTTACAGGAGGATCGGTCTGCACTGAGACCAAATTTTACATAATCCGGGAAGACCCAGTATACGACATGATTCTTGGGCGCGCATGGATCCACAATAGGAAATTTACGCCAAAACCTTCAGTTGCACTTTCCTTTGCTGAAGAAACCTCTGACTCAGAAGAGGAAACGGAAGATACCTCACCATTTGAATATCTAGAGGAAGTCAAAGCTTTGAGAGAAGTTACACAGAAGCCTGAGGAACATCCGAATGCTTTTATTAAGAGATTTCACGCTCAGGCAAGTCTTATTCCTTCTCATATGCCCATGTCGTCAGTTTTCAAATATGCTCATCCGGTTCGAAGGCTTCACTCCACAGATGATTTAGCAATTACAAAATGCTACGAGTGGATCATCACACCGCAGCAATACTTTACTCAATGTCTGAGTCCAGATCCTCTTCAAGTTGATCATCCAATCAGGTAATTCATCGTAGAAGACGTGGCTAAACATGATAGACAATACGAGGGATGCTCCCTCCTGCGTGAGTGTCCACATGTGCCGCAACTGTGGAGTCTCATCACACGAAGAATTCCAAATCAACAAAAGATATACAAGGCACGAACGGCAAATCCAAACAAGTTCAGGGAAGGAGATTTGGTTCTCAAGGCAACTAAACGAGATCTTCATTCTACAAGGAGATCGAATTGAGAAGGACCATTTATGATCGCTAAGTCCATCACTGGAGGATAATACAAATTGATCAACACGGATGGACAAACCCTACCAGTAATTCATGGGAATTGTCTTAAGGCGTTCGTCTGAAACTATGGGGCATTCGAGGTATGGAGCACTTGAGCATGCATGACGTCTGGATTTGACATTTTAGGATTTTCTTTCATTGTATTTCAATTCCTCCAAAACGTTTGCAACACTTGCAATCAGTATTTGAAATCAGTAATTTATCAAAAATTCAGTTCATATTTCTCTAAATAAAATATCTATCAAATCCAAAAGAAAATCCTTAACCATCTACCAATCCAAAACCATGATATCAAGACCTAAATAAAACCTCACATCTCTCAGAAATTCATAAGTTCAAGAGATCATGCGAAAATGAATCAAACAAAATCAGCAAAGAAAGATTTTTTGTGCCTCTGCATCCTTCAAAGCCTGTAAAGCCGCCTTCTCCTTGTTCAGCTCTTCAGTCATCCTGGCGATATTGTCCTCCTTCTCTGTGACAGCATCATTAGGAAAGGGTATGTTATTTTCACATGAATCCTTAATAGCATTCATCTTCTTACGAATCCATTTCACATTGAAGCCAAGTCTCTCAGAATTCTACAAGTTGAACTCCCAATCAAAGAGTACATCTGGAGTTACGACATTTCTGGATCTAGTGAATATGTCGCTTACAATGCGTAAGAGTACACTTACCTTCATTGTTAAAGCATAGGCACGCCTTGGATTACTGTCGACAACTACATGGCCAAATTTCTCCCATATTTTCTTGTACAAACCCACATATCCAATAGGAACGCTGAATCCACCAACTAACTCATGATACGGGAGTGAGGCATCGAATAGAGTATCAAAATAAACTCCTGCGTTTGGGTATTCATGCACGATTATACGGTTTTCAACTACTGGAGCAATTTCTACAATCAGAACAGCAGTTTCTTCGGTACTCTCTGCTGGTGTCCTGGGATCTTATATCACCGAAGCAACAATAATCTGGGTCTCCACGGTTTCATCAACGATGCTTTCATGACTTTGAAGTGCAGAGATAGTTTCCTCCTTATCAAAAACTTCAGGGTTGCTCGTTTTGTCATTTTGGATTCCTTCATTCTCAACTTCGGTATTTTCCACCTAATACGGAGATTACATGAGATTAAGGTCATCCAAGCATGAAACCAAAAGAAATCATGAACTACAGCATGCAAGTGGTTTAAAATTATCAAAGCACTTTATTATACATGCTCAGTGTCAGCAAATAATGTGGAAGTCACCAGAAGCACGTTTTACAACAAGTCTGTCTGTGCAGATTTTACACTGCCCTGTACGAAATTACAAACTGGGAGTAATTGATGAAGAATAAAGGTTTAAGTTATATACCATTCTCTTTGTATTGTTGTCACCTACAACATGTCAAAATTTCATAGAAATCGGACGAACGAGCAAAAGGATATGGTCGAAATCGGAACTACACGACATCTGAAAAAGTTCTGAAAGTCTCCTGGAAGTTCACTATTTCGCCTTTTTCAGGCCCTTAACGTGCTCAAAACTTAAAAATCATCTTTGAAAAAGCTTGGAAATTTCCTGGGCTTGAACATGCATATGCGGATCATTAAAATCTTACATCAGGCGAGAATTCTACGACGATTTTCCTAAAATGCTGAGTTCTGAATTTTCTGGTGACGTATTTTCGGCGAAACTTGTCATATATTCACATACATTCTCATTCATTCACTCATGAGTCAGAAAGTTTATACTTCTATGGGTTAAATACAAGATAAATCTTCACTTAGGTAGTCTCCGAAGTATTCAAAGAACCATAATTGCTCACGCCGGCGCCGACAACAACATTATTTTCATTCGGTTCTTGACTTTGGGAGCTCTCTTTATCGCCATCCTTCGAGCAAGCGTCGACAGTATTCTCCACGTCCATGGAGTCATACTCCTGGACATATCCCCAGCAATCAGTGTTTCATTCATAAGGCGCCATAATTAATATGGGAGGAAATACTTACAGCTTCTTCTTCATCACTCAAGTCAGAAATTGTTCGCCTAGAAGCAGAAAACTGAAGACCGTCAATACTCGATAGAGTAAAATTCTGCAACGGAATAACAAAGGTAGCTTTAAGATCCTAATTACGTGGACGAGAAGAAGTCATGATGAAAGAGGTATCGACAACTCACCAGACAAGTCACTGGGGACTTTATAGTGTTGGGTAACAACTTATAACCATTATGCCTGCCTTCTCCGCCATGAACAACCGCCTCAATCTCTGAGAAATCTACATGGATTCGAGGTCTTAAGATACGACCGTCCTGTAGAAAAATTCAGTAGCATAATCAGAATACAACAATTATGATTCTATGAAGATTATATAAAAAGCGTACCTGGGAGCATCCTGGAGACAATTTTCGCTTATCATCGGAGAGATACTTCAATCTTGGTCGACTAGCAATCATCTCATCAGATGGACGATTCCTTAATGGAGGCTGACCGACTGTCACAAAGTCATGTAATCGCTCAAATTGATCGTCCCAGAATTCTGCATAACCCGGAGTCACATAGGCGAATATATCAGATCAAGGGAACCAGTATTTACTTCCTTCCACATGGGTATGGTCTAAATGAGTCATGAGCTGCTCAACTGAAAGTTTCCTCCTATGAATAGTTGGAATGCACTGGTCCATGCCCATTTGTCGAGCCGCTCTATCAATATTGTACTTTTCCACTGAAAATTCTCCGTACGAGACTGACAACAGATGACCAGGGGTGCAACTCAGCATGAAAGACCTCTCACCATTGTTCAGATCTGCACCGGACGACAAACTAGTGCTCTCTCCAGTATTAAAAGTCATCGGTTAGGAAATATAAGAAGGCACTGACACCCAAGGACGAAAAGTGAATTCAAATTCATCATCCAACACGTCAATAAGATGCTCCTTGGATCTAGGTTGCTTCGTGGACCAACACATGCTCCTAGCATTGTCTTTCTCAGGGAAAATATGCCGAGCATCAGTATTCAGTCCTTGCAAAACATTACGTGGAATAGGCACATAATTCTTGAAGTGTTCCCACATCAGAGCTTAAAGAAACATCGTGTTAGCATAACATTCAATCTTCATGAAGCTATTCGACACACTGGAGTCTATAACCAAAGAATCTAAGTTGTAATACAAGGAGCCCAAGAACAAGCTATCTATTGGGAGTTGCTCTCCCTGATCCATCTTAATTTCAAAAGGGATCACGAAAGGCTTCAACAAGTTTCCACTGTCTTCAAAAACATCTCTGGAAAACCATAAACATAAGAAAGCAGCAATGGGTAACATACCGTCGATAGGTTTATCAGAAACCTCGTCTTTGGGCCACAAGCATGTCAACCAAAGAGCATAGCATCCTTTACTGCCAGCCTTATTTGCTACCTCCATTGTCAAGACATGCGAAATGGAAGTCTCCTCATCTGAAAGATCCCCAGGGAGATTACTTGTGATTGGGAGATGAATCAAAGCTACCACATCTTCCAAGGTGATGGTAAACTCTCCCCATCTGCATATGAAGGTGTAATTAGGAATACACCAACGAGTAAGCAGATCCACAATACTTCGTGTGTCATGATAGATGAATAACTCCCCAGAAGCTTGAATGGCCCTTGTCACCTGCGCCTGGTCGATCATAGCCCTCACATGAGGAAAACCCAACATATGCCTCGCCCATCCAGCGAACTTCTCCAAAGGTAGACGATAAAGCTTAAATTCTATAATTGATGCAAGGAATACCCCACGTTCAAGACAAAATCGGATGACTGTCTTAGGAGTCACGAATTTATTCTGAGTGACAGTCCTGGGATTTATCAGCAGACGATACGCTGGAGATTTCAGATGTTTTTCAACTCCTGCAACATCTTCCTCAAAAAATGCATCATCAATATTTGGGACGTTCTTAATTCCAGGGGTTTTATCTTCATCTCCACCAACAGAAGTTTCATCTGTGCATGTTTCATCCCTAGAGATGTCATCATCAACACGCATTTCATCTCTTGAAGTGTCGTTAACTTGAGAGCTAGTCATATTTACGAAGTATCTGCAAAATGCACATCACATTCTACTTCAATACATGATCCATAATTGAAGAAGTACTAGCGCCTAATGGTAACTCTTAACTGTTACCTTTTTTACTCTTCCACTAACGGTAGTGATAGTAATTCTAGAGTTAATGTTCCAAAATCGTCTACTTCTTCAAGACCTACAAAAGACGTTCAAAAACTCAGATTTTTTTTTCATAAAATCATGAACTTTTCTACTGTGTGAACATTCACCATAGAATTATGGAAATTAAAACATTATTTCATCACAAATAATTTTATCTCTAAGCAACATCACACAAAACTCAAGTTTTGATTTTAGAGAAATAATATATATTTGCATATATGTATATAAACAAAAAGTTTATTTACTCATGTAAATAAATAAATATTTTCAACATGAGCCAGACTCATAAAAATAAATTGTGGAACACTCCACGGTTCAAAAAAAAATATCCATGAATCTACTATGGTTTTGCAAAACCAATTTCCTCCGTGTCGTTATACGTCCTCAAAACGAAGGTTTATTTCAATTTTGTTAAGACTCACGCATTATATGATAAAGTTTTACATGAAATATCATACACAAAATTTTATCACTGGACACAATTTCATATATACATAAAGAAGAGAACTAGTTTCTCTGCATCATCGTTATTCTTTAAAACGAAGATTTTACTTCGGTTTTGTGAAAAAATCACTTTTTCGTGATAAAACTTTGGCTCACATGAAAGCTCATCAACATAGTTTCATCACTGAACCTACATATTCATATATGAAGGGAAATCACTCCTAAATCAGGAATTATTACTAGTTTTCAAAAACTGACGAACAAACGTTTTCAAAACGAAGGTTTTCAACGAAACCCACACTCATATATACACGGGTATATAATTTTATCATGAGAAATATGTGAACAACCCATATAACTCATGAACATCAGCAAACATAAAAAAATGGGGTTCGATGCATACCTGTCGGCGCCGGCCGGAAATTGGCCGACGGTGGCTACGACGACGGCGGACGATGGTGCTCCGGAAAACTTTTCTTCTCTTCTTGATGATGGCGTGAAGGTGATGAAGCTTTGGTCGTGTGGGAAAATTAAAAAAAAGAGGAGCAATTCCTTTTATATCAAACTTTATTTCCAAAACCTAATTTTCCAAGGATTTCCTTATTGGGCCCGGCCCGCGAATCCTAAACGACCAAGGTCCTGTCCTCCAAATCAGCGGCTCAACACCAACTTATGCTCATCAAACGACATTCTATCATGCAACTTAAACCATATTTCAAGTCATGGTATGCTCGTGCGATCGAAAACCGTTAACATCTTAACTTACGACTAAGTTCAATTACTTGTATTGTTATGACCGGAAAATCACCATTCAATGCTGACCGAGGAACATGACTGTCCTCACTAAGCATGGGACTTAATGTAGATGGTGGATTTTTGACAAAGGATAAAATCGTAAACCCATAATTATACGAACCTCTGATACAGCAGTCAGACGTGAGTATTGAGACACGGATCTCTCATCGAATTATCTGATTGAGAATACTTTCTCTCAGAGTACATGTAGATATGTAGTCTCATAGCTGGATAACGGCATATCTCATGAATACTGAACACTTCAGTAATTATTTCTATATAGTATCACGGGATGGAGGGCTCCTAGACAGCTTGCTCTACTAGTATAGAGCAATAACGTCTTCATGATACAAACAACGAGTTTACCCTGACTATATAAAGGATATGAAGCTCCAGCAAGCTCATATCTGAATAATTAATGCTCCTAGACATCTTGCTCTGCTAGTATAAAGTCATTAATTAATTATTCCTAAATTCTTGGATTCGTCCGCAGAATTTCTGAAAGTATTCAAATATTTTCGCAGATATTTCATTGCGCAAACCATGGTTATTCCCAGCAGAAATCCATGGGTTAGTAATAAATATTCGACCTTTCGTATCAGAGCTACCTCCTGAGAGCAAGCCCTGTCTCAAACCTAAATTCTTGGATTCATCCGCAGAATTTCTGAAAATATTCAAATATTTACGTAGATATTTCGTTACGCAAACCATGGTTCTTCCCAGCAGAAATCCATGGGTTATAATAAATATTCGACGCATGGGTATCAGAGATACCTCTGAGCAAGCCCTGTCTCAAACCTAAATTCTAGGATTCATCCGCAGAATTTCTGAAAATATTCAAATATTTTCGCAGATATTTCATTATGCAAACCCTGGTTCTTCCCAGGATAAATCCATGGGTTAGTAATAAATATTCGACACACAGGCATCAGAGCTACCTCTGAGTAAGCCATGTTTCAAATGGTGCAAGTGTATTCAACGATAATGCATTAACAATCACCGCACGAACGAGTATTTCAAAATACGACGAAACGATGAACCTATGCAAAATAGGATGAAAAATAACAAATAAATAAAAATTGACCAAGGCGCTAGGAGCATGGGCCCACTGAACGTCCGACCGTGTCGTGGTCAATCCCACGCCAGTTTCATATTTTTATCATATTTTTGTTGTTTTCTCTGAGTTTATGAAAAACCTTTCATTTGAACGAATATCCTTTGTTTTGAGGAAACTCCTCAATTTCATGGTGCTTCCTTTGCACGGAGGAAAAAATATAAAATTAGGGAAAACGTGATGGGGCGTGACTATTGGCCAACCGGCAATTCCTTGGTTCCAGCCGGCCCCACACCTCATGGTTCCTCATTATTTTATTATTATTTCCCTAATTTCATGAAAACTCCTTAATCTCATGATATTTCCTTGGTCCCATGAAAAATAATAAAAATTAGGGAAAACCCGTGTGCACGGGCCATGACCGGTCGGTCAAACCCTAGATGGCTGACACATCCCGCTTTTTTGTTAGCATATTTTTTATGTTTTCATAATCCCATGAAATTCCTTGATTTCATGATATTTCCTTCAAATTATAAAAATTTCTTCAAATCATGAAATAAGGCATAAAATAGGGAATACGCACGGGACCGGGCCCTGACCGGCCAACCATGCTCCAAGCCGGTCCCACATGTCCACACGTCTCTTATTTTATTTATTATTATTTTTTATGTTTCCTTCATCTCATGGAAACTCCTTGATTTCAACAAAACTCTTTAATTTTAGCAAAACTCCTTCGTTTTATCATATATCCCTAAAATCATGAAAAATATTACAAAAATTATGGAAAACATGTGGGACGGCTCCCTTGGCCAGACAGCCTTGTCCACGGCCATGATCGGTCCCACACTCCATAATATTTTCACTTTTTCATTATTTTCCTTCATCCGATGAAGTTTTGACGGTTTTATCAGAAAACCCTAATTTTGCCATATTTTCTCAAATGGTTGCTCAAACGTACACCGGAGAGTATCAAAATTCTCAGGACTGAAACATGGATGTCTCAACGAAAAAATCATGTTACCTTGACCAACTAGGGTTGGCTCTTTGGCTCGCAATGAGCCAGTCCCACGTGTTTTTTCACAATCTGACCTAATTTGCGCAATTGCACGTATTGGGTCCTAAACTCTCAGAATAATTTCAGAATTTGACGGAACGATCATCATTTGATCCTTGGTTGGTCCCCATATTTTAATAATTAATTAGGTTTTATCACCTAATGCTGAACCCAGCAGTAATTCAGTAAATG
Organism: Papaver bracteatum; assembly: GCA_023529315.1. Taxonomy (NCBI): domain Eukaryota; kingdom Viridiplantae; phylum Streptophyta; class Magnoliopsida; order Ranunculales; family Papaveraceae; genus Papaver; species Papaver bracteatum. The sequence continues at coordinate 3,466,060 of JAJJWX010002605.1, read as the reverse complement.
ATTAAACCAGCATTTAATCATTCTTTCATTAACTCACCAACTCTTCAAAGTGGTCTTGGTTTTTGCTCACGTGAGCATATGAGAATTTCATGGTCGATCCACGGTCCCATGAGGCCGGTTCTCCTTCATTTCATGGTTAATTTTCAAATAAACCATCAATTGGTCATCAATTGATCAAATTAGGGTTTCTGAATCCAAGGATCATGATTCCAGATTCAAACACTAATAATTTTGCAATGATCTCATGATCAGCATTCTCAATAATTATGCTCGGTTCAACTACCATCGCTTTAATTAATATTTTATTTTGGTCGCGTTACCAATAATTCATCAGACATGCAACATTGGCTCAGATGAGCAATATTTACTCAAATCGAACTATCAATCATTAGTATAAAACAGGGTCTGGATAAGTTTGCCTTTGTTAGTGGTGGTCAGGATTTGTCTGGACAAACATAAATCAAGGGATGTGGTTCCTAAGACCACCCCCTACATCTCGCACGTGTGGCATTCATTACAATATTATGAATGAAAAATGAGCACTCAAGTCAAGATATGGAACTTCAAAAATTATAACGTGGAGGTTCGAACTCATGACCTATTGTGTCATAAGAGTAGCCTCTAAGCAGTGTTCCACCTTGGTTGGAATTGATAGAAAAGATAAATCAACAGTGGTGCTTTGTTCCACTTTAATACCATAATTGATTTATTAATTAGTGTTCCACTAATTACACATAATAAATAATATATTCATTATAAAGTGTTTCATTAATTAGTGTTTCACTAATTGCTCATAATAAATGACTAATCATTTTTTAATTATAAAAATAAAAAATAATAATTTTATATTATAATTTGTAAAAAAAAAAAACATAAATTACATACTTTTGGTTGGTAGCCTAGCAACAAGCTGGGCTCCGACACCTTTTTGAATAACAATGCCTAATCTATGAAAAATAAAGCTACCAACACCACTACTAGCATCATTACAAGCTAAACAGTTCTTCAAACGCTTAAAAAACATAAATTATCCTCACCTAGTTCCCCTAAGGTAGAGAAAGCTAAGACACCAAGACCATATCCAAGGGAAACACCAAGACCATATCCAAGGGAAACACACTTATCTAAGTATTTAGTGCGTTTTCGAGCAACAACATTAGAAATATCTTTTCCCGGGATAAAAGAGCGAACGCCTTCACCTGCGAAGGGAGAAACCCCTGTAATATCCATGCAAACATACTTACCATTTTCCCAGTTAAGGACGAGAATATCAGCCGGCCTTAGATCCTTGTCATCATCTGTCAGAAGCCCCAGAGAAGCCTCCTTTTGTGCAGGTACATTGGCTTTGTAACAAATGTCAACAACTATATCACGTACAAAGTCATGTCGGAACTTAACCCCAATGTCCTTAGAACAGTGAAGTGCATGATCTCCATAAATTTCCATAGGTTTGCTACAGCTAGAGCACGAACCATTCTCGACAAACAAAGGGATACCCAATCGGTAGCAAAGGACAGTTATGAATTGTCTCGGCTCAAGGAACTGATTAATCCCACTAATAATAATTTCCAATAAATAATCTTGAGCATGCTTAACTTGGTTACACTGCCATAAAACGGAATCTCTAACAGACATAGAAAACTGGCCTGGGATTTTCTTCTTAATTGCATCAAAGTAGGTAACTTCCAGGGAATGCATGGATGGGGGGGAAGTATCATCGACACAATAAAAAGAAGGTAGTCCACATACCTGAACAAAATTCTGTAAAGCCAACTGATAAGCATGACCTTTGTTTGTTGGTAATAGGTCACCAAGAATCACCTTTTGCACTGAGGTCGTCTGACTCTGAGAAGAAATGTAACAGTAGGCTTGGGTGTCTGCCATGGTATAAATTCCCAATCCACCATATTTGATTGGCAAGGTAGCTAATCTCTGCTATAGAGGACCAAAGCCCGAGCCATCACCGGTGATAATGATCCTCAAATATTTGAGAAAATGATCGTCAAAGGTCTCAGTAGCTTGCTGAAGAGCAGCCGGATTGGTAGTACGCAATGCAAAATATAATCTAGAAACACCTGTACAATTGCGAAGTAGTAGCATCTCGCTTTGAGGATCCTTGAGTTTTTTGATGGCAATCATAAGTTGAACAGTCTTGTTTACTCGACTCAGCAGCATATCACTAATAAAGTTCAAATCCAAACTCACAGGACCACCAAAAATTTTAATACCCTTAGACGGTCTACCAATATCAGGCGTGAAAACACCATCATCAATACTTCTGGGATCAATAGTAGGCCAGAAGACTTCTGTTTTCTTAACATTGAGATGTAAACCTCTACCTGGCCCTTCAGTTTCAATAATGCGTAGAGCCTTAGACACCTCCAGTGTATCACCAATGATAGTACCATCATCAAGGTACCAGGCGTGCAAATCGAGTTTACAGCAGGAAGCAATGGTCTTCACTAGGGGGTGAAGAGTCAAAGAAAACAATAAGGGACCGAGAGGGTCACCCTGTTGGACTCCAAGAGCAGATGACAAAATATGTTGGTCTTAGTAAAGTTTAGCAGGACGCATATAACAAAATTCTACCCAACGAGAAATACTTGGACAATGAAGACGAACCTCTTTGATGAGCTGAGACCTTCTCACCATGTTGAACGCTTTAGAGAAGTCAATAAGAAGCATTGACATCTTGTTCGAGTGGCATTTCAACTCAAGGAGACTATTTACAGCGTGTAAAATACTTTCCCGTCCGGAAGAAACACCAACTACAAATTGGTAATCTCCTAAGTAAGAAGACATGTCCTTCCCAACAGAAAAAGCAGCCACCTTAGACACTAATCTACGCCAGACCGTGCCAACTGCTATAGACCAAAGACCACCTCCGGGATTAAGTAACGGTGTTAAGGGAGCGCTAGCAATAAACTCTCCTAACTCCGCAGGGCATTTTCCAGCCAACCAAAGGTTGACGACTCCTGTAATGGAAGTGAGTAAAAGGTCTGCAACAGCAGCGGCAGCCCCACTCATCACATCCACTAAATGTTGTGCCCGTAAACCTTCCCATCCGCATGATGTACCCTTGGGAAAACTCTTAATAGCTCCTAAGACTGCCCGAGAGTCCACAAAAATTGGGTCCACAACAATATCATCACAAGGAACATCTGGAGGGGGCGCATCATGGTGTTTACCTTGGAATTCCAAGAAGGTTTGTTCACCGCAAGGAGCTACACCGCCTGAAGATAACACTCTAATAGCAGCACCAAAATGGCCACAACTAATTTTCCTACGGCATGCAGTCAAATTGGCCGAACATTGCTTCTTATCATCAGTTTTCTTGGACCGACCAGGTATCTGTAACATCTTGTCTACCAAAATGCGACATCCATTAGGCTCTCTCCAAACCGATAAAGCATGATTTATGGCTGCCACTTGGAGGCGTTTACGTTTCTCTGATCGCGCCTCAGATGGACTTTTGGGCATGTAAAGATCTAAAGTGCAAAGAGGGAGCAAAATAAGCTGTATACATACGTTCAAGTTAGCTGGATTAGCGATAACCTTGTCGAGACAGCATTTCAAAGCTCTCGAAAAAGATAACCGGCATTGGTGAGGGATACACGTTATCGTCTGGAATTGCCGAAGGAGAACAGAGTTTAGTAACTCAGCGGAAAGGGAGGCAGACTCTGCAACAGCATCTACATCATTCTCCTCAGAAGCAACGAAAACCTATGAACTTCCCTGCCCAACAGCACTGTGCACAGCTGAGAAAACCAACCCGTGAAAAAGAAAATCAGCGCCTTCACCATTGAAAGGTCCGGCAACTACATCTACGTGAATCGAACCTTCCTTCCATTTGCAAGGCATCGTCCAGGCATGTATATGTAAACATCTACAACAAACCCACATCCGTAAGTTGACAAGAATCTTCTCCCAGGCGTGACGAATGTGTTGGAGTTTGGCCATTAAATCTCTGCATAATTCCTTGCTACTATCTGAGGAGAAATGTCTATCGTGGAGATGCCGTATGATAGACCCTTTGGCATATCCCCTGCCTTTAACGCCATCCGAGCACCCATGGAATCCCTTGAAGGGGCAATGACAAAAGCTGTTGTCATTACCTGTAGCGTCTTCTGTTGGAAGTGAAGGAGTGGTGGACAACGAAATCAGTAAAGGTGAAGATGTCAACCGGCTACGGGAATAAGCTATGGTTGATCTCTCCATGAAAATTACAGTCGAAACGCAAAGAAAGAAGGCAACCAAAGAACCCTAAAAATGAAAATCGACAGATAACCCTAAAAATAAAAGAAAGGAAAACCGGCAAAGAGATCTGTGCAGTCGAGGAAAAAAAAACTAAGGAAAAGAAAGATCGTGGAAAGGAAATCCAAAGGGTTATAAAAACAAAATCAAAAGAAAGAAAATCCATGCTGAATCCGTTAAGCAAGATTGGCTTTCGAAGCCAGAGAAGTCGCCGGAGAGAGAAGCATCGGAAATTATTTCATTTTGTAATTATAAATATTTTCTTAATTAATTATACTATTTTTTTCTATTTTTTTTTTAAATATTAATTTTATATTATTAAAATTATCAGATATTATTACCAAATGGTACTTAAATTCTTTATTTGTTGATATATCTATATATAAAATACATCATACAGAACTTGTGGTTGGTAACCTTGCAACAAGCTGGGCTCCAACACCTCTTTGAATTGCAACGCCTAATCTATAAAAAATAAAACTACCAAAGCCGCTACTGGCATCGTTTCTAAGCAAGCAGTTCCGTAGACGCTTGAATAAAACAAGAGTCTCCTTGCCAAGTTCCCCTAAAGTAGAGAAAGCCAGAACACCTAAACCATAACCATGTGCAGCACACTTGTCAAAATATTTGGCATGTTTGGAGAAACGGCCCCAAAAATAGCCCCAGGGGCGAAAGAGCGAACTCCATCACCAGTGAATGGGGAGACACCTGTGACATCCATACAAACATCTTGTCTGTTTTCCCATTTAAGAACAAGAATATCGGCAGGCTTAAGATCTCTACCATCATCTGACCGAAGACCAAGGGAAACCTCTTTGCACGCAGGAACATTGGCTTTGTGATAAATGTCGAAGACAACATCACGAACTACATCATGGAGAAACTTGTACCCAATATCTTTAGCACAATGAAGCGCATGATCACCAAATATGTCCATAAGAGTATTACAACTTGGACAAGAACTATTCTCAATGAACATTGGAATACCAAGGAGATAACAAAGCATAGCTCTAAATTGTCTAGGCCCAAGGCATTGGTTAAGCCCACTAATAGGAACCGCCAAAAGATAGTATTGAGCATGCTTGACACGGTTGCATTTCCATAAGATGGAATCTCTTTCAGACATAAGAAATTGGTCTGGGATTAGCTTCTTAACTGCGTCAAAATAAACTACTTCCAAGAAATGCATAGAAGGGGGTGGGGGGGGCGCAGAATCATCGACATAGTAAGTAGACGGTAGTCCACATACCTGGGAGAAAGTCTGAAGAACCAACTGATATGCTGAACCTTTGTCCGCTGAGAATAAATTTCCAAGAATCACTTTCTGTACTGAAGTAGTTTGGTTCTGGGAAGCGAGATAACAGTAAGCACGAGTGTCAGTCATGGTATAGATGCTAAGTCCACCATCTTTTATAGGTAAGGTAGCTAATCTCTTTTGTAAATGACCAAAACCCGTACCATCCCCAGTAATTAAAAGTCTCAGATATTGAAATAACTGGTCATCAAAGAGATCGGTTGCAGGTTGAAGAGCAGCAAGATTAGTAGTTCGCAATGCAAAGTAAAGTCTGGACACCCCAGTGCAAATGCAAAGTAAAAGCATCTCGCTTTGAGGATCCCTGAGTTTTTTTATCGCATCCATTAGTTGAACGGTTTTATGCACTCTTCTCAACACCATGTCGCTAATGAAGCCCATATCCAAACTCACTGGACCGCCCAAAAGTTTCACACCTTTAGAGGGTCTACCAATGTCCGGGGGAAAAAATCCCTCAGCTGCACTCCTAGGATCAGGGGAAGGCCAAAAAACTTCCGTCTTCTTAATATTGAGATGTAACCCCCTACTAGGTCCTTCAGCTTCGATTATGCGAAAGGCCTTAGATACCTCCAAAGTGTCCACAATAATTGTGTCATCGGAAAGATACCAGGCGTGCAAATCGATTTTGCAACTAGCGTCAATAGTCTTCACTAAGGGGTGAAGAGTCAAAGAAAAAAGCAAGGGAACGAGGGGATCACCTTGTTGCACACCAAGCGTTGAGGACAAGATATATTGGGCATAATAAAGCTTGGACGGATGTAAGTAACAAAATTCAACCCAGCGAAAAATATCTGGACAATGAATGCGCACTTCCTTGATGAGCTGAGACCTGCTAACCATGTTGAAAGCATTAGAGAAGTCAATAAGAAACATTGACATTGTATCTGAATTGAGCTTCATCTCCAACAGGCGATTTACAGCATGTAAAATACCTTCCCCTCCTACCGGAACACCAACCCCGAATTGGTAGTCACCTAAATAAGAATTCATATCTTTCCCAATAGCAAAAGCAGCCACCTTGGAAACCAGTGTACGCCAAACTGTACCCACCGCAATAGGCCTAAGACCTCCACCTGGATTTAGTAAAGGCGTCAACGGTGCACTAGAAATGTATTCACCTAATTCACTAGGGCACTTTCCAGCCAACCAAAGGTTGATAACCCCTGAAATAGATAAAAGCAAGTCATCCGCCACTGCCGTCGCTGCTCCACTAAAGGCATCGACTAAGTGTTGCGCACATAGACCATCACGTCCACATGACGTACCTTTTGGGAAGATTTTAATTGCTCCCAAAACAGCCTTAGAACCCACGCAAACGCGGTCGACAATGATATCGTCTATGGGCACCTCAGGAGGTGAGGCTGATAGATGTTTGTCCAGCAGGTCAACATAAGTCTGCTCTTCAAAAGGGGCAACACCAGACGAAGATAAAACCCGGATCGCAGCCGCGAAATGTCCTGAATTAATCTTCTTCTGACAATCTTTAATGGTAGATGCAAGCTGCTTCTCCTCTTCTTTCTTCTCGTCATCCTTCTTGGGCCCCCAACGAAGTGGATGTTGAAGCAATCTCTTCACTAAAGTGTAACATCCGTTGGGCCCTTTCCAAACATCAAGAGCTTGGAGAATAGTTGCCACCTGCATTTTTCTACGACTGTTAGACTTCCTCTCAGATTAACTCTTGGGCTGGTATAGCGACAGGGTACAAGTAGGGAGAAGTAGAAGACGAATCCAAACTGTTAAGGAGGAGGGACAAGCAAGAACATGATCAAGCCAGGCTTTAAGGGCTCTCGAAAAGGCCAGCCGACATTTATGTGGGATGAAGTTAACGGTAAGGAAATTGCGCTAAAAACAATATTAAGCAGGTCAGTAGAAAGAACCTCTGCATCATCACTGTCACCGTTCGTTTCACCCTCAGCAACAACATCTTCCAAAGCAACGACCTGCGCCTTGTCAGGCTTGATCAATCCATGTGTCAGGAAATCCGCTCCTTCCCCATTGAGAGGCCCTTGAATGAAATCATGCCAAGCACCTTCACGTCCTTTACAGGACTTAGACCAAGCATGTACGTAGAGATATTTGCTACACAAACACATGTGCAAACTGAACAGAACAGTCTTCATTCCACAGTACACAGATAAGTCATTCGCAAGAAGATTACGAATCGTATCTTTGCTGGCTGCTGAAGCAAGGTGTTTGTCATGAAAATGTTTCAAAAACGACCCCTTGGCATAGCCTCTACCATGAACCCCGTTACTGCAACTGTGGATGCTCTTGAATGGGCAGTGACAAACGTTATCCGAAGTACAAGTTGTTGTTGAAGAAGGTATCAGTGGGGTTTGCCGTGTTGCTTGGGCTGAAGATCGAGTAATCCTAGACATGATAACTGAGGAAACCAAAAAAGATACAAAACCCTAAAAGAAAAATCCAGCAAAGAACCCTAACGAAAAACTGAAAACAGCAGCACAATCGAAAGAAAACTAAGAGAAAAATTGAAAACGTGGTAAGGAAATCGATTAGAAAGACAAAAACACAACCGAATCCGAAATAACTCATGTTGAAAACGAGATTGGAATGATTTTCCAATCACCTGGATGAGTCGCCAGCTGAAAAAACATGAGAGAGAAGGAAACCAAGGATTTCAATAATAAGTAATTTTGATAAATAATATCAATAGACATTTTTTGCGACAATGAGTAGTAGAAGAGATGGAGGCCGAAAGATAAGTGGTGGTTAAGGGAGGAGCGAAGCACAATTATATTTATTTTTGTTCTTTTATCGTAAAATTGGATACAAAGTCCATTTTTCACATGTATCCAACTTGCCAAGAATTTTTCTCCCTCTCTCCTCAAAATCCTGGCTCCGCCCCTGGTTTGTGGTGGAATAAGTAGTGACGGTGAATGCTGGTGAGTAGTGATGGACAATATTAATTTTATGTTTTCGTTACAACATCGATAACATCGTAGTGTGGAAGATGTGGTTGGTTGTTTTTAACACTTTTGATAAATGAAGGTACCATATATTTCAGGAATGATATCATACCAGACAATATTTTCATGATCGTAGTTGGATCACCCAAATGGTACTCATGTTATCATTGGTACTATATCGTATAAATCATGATTTTTTAATGTTAAAATAAAATTGATTGCAATACAAAAAAGAATATATACACGGAAAAATAATAATGAAACTAATCAATTGACGAAATTTTGCTCAATCTAAACCTCATACATGGCATTTGTGATTGAAAATTAGAATTGCATCCAACAACCTACATGGGATGGGCGGCAGTGATGGTGGCAGTGGTGGAGTCAAAAATTTACATTAAGGAGGCCAATTTTTTTTTTAAAGAAACATGTAAACTTTGGTGGACTAAACCATAAATATATATGGACAAAGTACTATTTATAAAATAAACTAAAAAAAATATGTAGTTATTAAAAATTTAAAGGGTTAGAGCCAGGTTAGTCAACCCTTGGCTCCGCCACTAGGTAGTGGTGGATAAAAAAGTGGATTCATATGGTTTTATGGTGGTGGCGGGTATTGGTGAACAAAAAAAAATTATGCTAATTTTGTAACGCTTCAAAATATGTAATGTTATATTATAAAGTATAAAACGTGGTTGATCATTCTAATGTTAAAATAAACTCGATAAAACACATGTACATTTAAAAAAATTGGTGCAATCAATTGTCATGTTATGTAATAACTAAACGAACGACACGAATCAAGATCAGAACATATGAAATTATTTATTATCGATTTGTTTATGTAAAGAGTGGTCAGGATTTGTCCTTGGCAAAGATAAATTTATCACTGGGGTTTGTTCAACTTATCCATTTTTAAACGTTTTATTAATTAGTGTCTCATTGATTGTTCATAACGATTAATTAAATTTCTATTATAAATGTCCCTTTAATAATTTAACATAAATACATAATTTTATTAATAAATAATTTTACTAAAAACTATATTAATTCTAATGGTGGTAGTGGAAGTAGGGTTAGTATAAGTGGTGGCGGGTGTTTGTGAATGGTGGATGCGGTAACATTACTATTGGTGGAATAAATAGTGGCAGTGGATGGTTTTTATGGTGGTGGGTGTTGGTAATAGTAGTGTATAATAATAGTTTTTGCTTTTTAGTGAGTTTTATTGACCAAGTAAAAACAAATATTCAAAAAACATGCAACATTGTATTGTGAAAGATGTAATCGGTTGTTTTTAGCACGATTGATAAGGACAAAAACCAAATATTTCGAGGATGATACCGGAACGTATAAGACAATATGATCATGACTGGTCGATAACCCGTATTAAGCAAAGGCAATTGGTGTACCTGCGTAAGAGAACATTATCGCTCTCTCAAGTACTATTACATTCTTTTTCCTAAAAGACCATTAATGTCGAGTTGTTTCGCGATAACTACCTACAAAGACAACAACTTTCACTCAATTCCCGATATAAAACCTTATTGACCGGGAAAATGTATTTTCATTCTAAAATATTTGTTTGAACATTATGTTTGTTCATCAAAATCATCATAAAAAAACTCTAAATCATAAATTTAAATTTCGCCTCCGAAGTTTATAGAATATTTTTTATATTTTAAATTCTCAAATCATGCGACTCTTGATGACAAATCAATAATATCAAATTACGAATCAATATGTGTAGGTTTCATTCACTGGGTTAGAAGGTAGAGTAGACACAGATGGGTAGATCGCACATTGCCGAACATGACTGAGAATACTTCAATAATTTGGTCAAGAGATATGGTCAAAAATTTAAGATTAACTTTCTATAGGAGATAACTAAAATATGGATTAATAATAATTTTCACGTAAGACAATTGCAAAACATAGTTTGGCTAACTCTGCCTATGTAAAGAGTGGTGAAGATTTTTCCTTCCTAAATTGCTATGTTATGTGAGAAGAAGGTGATATCTAAGATTGAGGTATAATTCAAATCTATTAGATTCATACCATTTACAAATGGATTCCTTGAAAAAAATTGACGTGTTGTTATTATTATTACAGGCAAGGGATACATTTACATTGACCACACTTGCGCAAATAGCTCACTTCGCAAATGATTGGTGTTGCATGTACTGTCTAGAATGCAACGAGGAATTTGAGGAAACAAGGCACCAGAAGCAGTGTCCGGAGTATTTTGGATATAGTAACTTAGACCCGATATAATACTTATGTTTTTGTTTTTTTCATGTAGAGCATTATCTCATTATAAGCAATGAACCTAAATAAAAAGTGTTTGGAAGTTAAGATTATATTTCTTTCGTTTGAGAAAATCTCCGGAGGTAAAATATTAAAGGAAAACACAAAGAAAAAAAGAGAGGAAAATCACAACTATTTTTATGACAGACACATATTAAATCATAAGGAGTTGATAAGTATTTGGGACATAAATTATACGATATATTAAAAATAAACCAACATCATGGCCCGTGCCGTTACAGCACGGGTTAAGGGATAGTATTAAATAAATTATCGAGCAACACTTGCTCTCCTCAACGTGAGGACCCTATCACTGTCTCAGCAGACGTGTTTAATTCATGAGTTGCATAACATGTTACAAAATCATGTTTAATTCAGCAAATACGTGGACTCATCGTCCCACGAAGTCATGAAATCAACAACTGACTAAATTAACCACGAGACATCAATCGTGTCACTTGGGGGGATATCAACTAGGGTTTTGGTCTGGCGGTCTATGGCACGTGTGTTTACCCACGATGAGAATGTGAGCAAGTCGTGCAATCAGTTGGAAGAATCAGCAAGATACTGGGTGGAAATTAACCAAGTCTCCGCACGATGAGTAATTGGTTTAACACGATTTCCCACTTCCCCACTCTCTGATTCCAGCAAACTGTCACACTTCATGGGATCATGGTGTTTTCAACTCCGGCATTATATAATGTCTCTGAATCCTAATTGAAAGGACAACATTCGAAAAGTTTTCAAACATTCGAACAACAATCGTCTGAACGAGCAATTTCTCACCAAAGTTCATACAATCGCTCTTTTTTCTACACGAACTCACGGAAATTACTCTTAATCAGGCAAGATTCAATCATTCAGAGCATTTCACGCTGAATTCATAACACACCTACATTCTCAGATCATCATTGATCTCACACATTTCTCAGCTTCCCTCATACAGATCAACCCATCCTCTCTTGTGACCGAATTTACTCTGAAACGGCCATTATCTTGGTTTAGGCCGGAGTACTACAGATTGGTCTCTCGAACTTAAAGCACCCCCTTCATAGCGGTGCATCTGTGTGAGGTTAAACATTTCACTCGGTTCAAGGAATCTCCTCCGCACGGTCGTCTTCAATTCCGCAAAACCAGCAAATCGTTTTTCCCCATCTACACCGGGGACTTTGTAGCAGTGTAGTTTCTTTATCCTTTACTGTGCTGATTGTTTATATAATTCTTGTATATATGTGTTAGATTTGTCCTGCCATTTTGTTTTCTTGCATCTTAAAATAAATAAAAAAGATTTCAGTATTTTCAATTACTTTCTTAGTTTACAATAGTCATATAAGTGTCCTATTAGTATCCTGTTGATATTCGTGTTAACTTTTGTTTCCTTTTTACTTTTGAAAATCTCATCTTAGTAGCGTAATCCATTTGTTTACATAGTCTGCACCCTGTGTTTAGCTTGGTAGCATCATTATCCTGTAGTTTTAGTCCTCATCTGTAGTTGAAAACCTACATTTACTTCAATAGGTTCTAGCTGGGTTGTGAATATACTTGTCTAGATTTTTGATTATTAGCATAGTTGTTGCTCTTTCTACTGTATTAGCATAAGTTTGGTATAAGTTAGAGAGCATGTAGATGTTTTTCACATAATTTCTTTGTAGTTTGTAATATGCATCACAATTCTTGTTATATCATAACTTAGCTTTTAAATCCATTTGTTCATCATATATCTAGTTTGACTTACAACCAGGTTGTAAATTGCTAGCTCTCTTTGTTTTGTAACTTTCTCAATTTATAGTAGTCTGCATTTCTAAGATAAGCATACAACATCCATAATCTGCATATTATCATGTAAGCACTAGTTATTTAGTCTACATTTTCTATCAACTTCCAGCATTTTGTAAATTATCCAACATTCCTGTATTCATCACTTTACTCTCTCCATTTAAAGCTTGTCCATAGTTTCTATTTCATTATGTCCTGTGCAAATCTTTCAATTGGAGATAACCCAGTTTTTCAGTTAATACATCAATATAGTTTCAGTTTCTGTCCTGCTAGTAGTGGTAAAAGGTTAATGTAAGTATTTCCTTGCATTATTTGCATAACTATGTGTATTGAATTTCTCTTTTGAGTGACCAGGTACCTACCACATTATTGTGCAAGTCAAGGAAAAGCATAAAAAGGAGAAGAACACAGCGTAGCCATTGTGGCTAAAACCGGTTGGTCATTCTTGAACCTCATTTTACTCTATATCTGTATGAATGATAAACCATAATAACCTCATACACTAGATGTTTTACTGAGAATTATTCCACACCTGAAGTTTGTCATACCCATGAGCATAATCCTGTGAAATCTGAACAAAATATCTATGTGTTGAAACTGTTATTCCACTAAGAATTTCGTAATCTCAGCAGAACTTCTATCTGAGTGTTTCCATCTGTTAAGTTGTTAACATTATTTCATGGTATTGCAAATAGCTTGGTTGTCTGTCTTAATATGATTGATGTGCTAGTTAGGCTATGATTATGTCTTTTAGAGACCAAACAAACCGACTAGTTAGAATCCGCCAAGAAGATATTATTGACATACCTAATTTTGCAGTAGAAAGGCCAGACCAGTCTGAGACAATGGGTGATGGATTGAACAAACCCCGTAGCCTCAAGGACTATATGTACCCCATGAGGAAAAGCTAGCCTTTGTGCATTGTTCTACCCGTGACTGCTGATCAGTTTGGACTGAAGGAAAGTACAATACATATGCTCCATGTGTTCAGAGGGGTTGATGCTGAAAACCCCTATCACCATGTTAGAGACTTTGAGGAGATATGTGGGACTCTGAAGTTTAATCAGATGATATAAGAGACCCTGAAATTGCGTCTCCCTTCTCGTTGAAGGAGAAATCTAAATCTTGGTTGTATGCTCTGAGACCTCAGTCCATTAGAACCTGGGAAGAACTTATGAAAGAATTTTTCAAGAAGTTCTTCCCAAATCACAAAACAGCCAGAATTCGTTAGAGTATAAATAGTTTTGTGCAATTGGATGGTGAAACGTTGTCCAAATACCTAGAACGATTCAATGATTTATTACTTCAGTGTCCCCATCATGGTTTCGAGCAGTGGAGATTATCAACAATTCTTTATGAAGGATTGGATTACGCCACTCGAACCATAGTTGAGTCTATGCGCAATGGTGAGTTTACTAATAAAAGTGCCGACGAGTCGTGGACCTTTTTACATAAAGTTGCCGAGAAAACTCAGCAATGTAAGACCATTATAGAACCTAGGAAAACTATCAATAGAACTGGTATTCATAGAGTAGAGTCTGATTTAGAAATTAATGCGAAAATGGCATCTGTGATTAGAATACTGGACATTTTAGATCTTCAAAAGGGTGATAAACCTAATGCATATGTCTCATGTAATCAGGTAGAAATTCTCATGTATTTTTTCTGTAATATCTCAGAACATTTAGTTGAAACCTGCCCTGAATTGCATGAAATTAAAGAATCTAAACTTGAACAGACCAATGCTTTGTACCAAAAACCTAAGAACAATCCCTATTCTCAGACATATAACCCAGGGTGGAGGAACCACCCCAACTTTTCATGGTATAAGGGGCCTGTACAAGGGGGTACATCAGGTATCAACCAAGGGTATTCATATCCTAGGAACCCCCAAGTACAATCACACACCCAGTATCATGTTGAGAAAAGGTCTAGTGTTGATGATGGTGTAAACCAAATGAATCAAAATCTTCTGCAATATCATAAATTAAATGACCAAAGGCTTGCGAGTTTAGAACTCAAGTTGGGACAAATTTGTGATGCTTTGAATGAGAGAGAAAAAGGTAAACTCCCTAGTCAGCCCCAACAAAATCCAAAGACTTCATTTCAGAAAAGTACTTCAACTTGCAATGAAGCTTCACATAATCAAGTGAATGTTGTTACCACTCTTCGTAGTGGTAAAATTATTGAAAAAAATGTAGGTGTACCACATTCAGGTGAGTCTACATCAGACTCACCAGTGCATACAACTCCACATAAAACACCCATTGTGGAAAAGGAATCTGAGCATGATAATGACTCTAAGAACTCCATTTATGTTAATGCCCCTGCACCATCTCATGTACTTGTTGCTCCATTTCCTCACAGATTGGTACAACAGAAGAAAAGTACCCAATACAATGAGATGTTCAAACGAGTCAATATAAATATTAATTTTCTCGAAGCAATTAAGCAAATACCTGCCTAAGCTAAATTATTGAAGGATCTATGCACACAAAAGCGAAAACTTCATGTGCATAAGCGTGCCTTTCTCACTGAGCAGGTAAGTTCAATCATTCAAAACAAATCACCACCTAAGTTTAAAGACCCAGGTAGTCCAACTATCACATGCACTATAGGTGACCATACAATCGATAGGGCTTTGTTAGACTTAAGTACAAGTGTGAAACTTTTGCCATATTCTGTATATGAGAAAATAGGTCTTGGGGAGCTGAAACCCACTCCTGTCACACTACAGTTAGCGGACAGATCTGTGAAAATCCCTCGTGGTATTGTGGAAGATATGTTGATCAAGGTTGAAAACTTTTATTTCCCCGTTGACATCATTATGTTAGACACTTAACCTGTGCAAAACCCAGATTATCACATTCCTGTTATTTTAGGAAGTCCTTTCCTGGCTACGTCCAATGCTATCATAAACTGTCATAATAGAGTGTTGAAATTATCTTTTGGTAACATGACCGTAGAACTTAATGTTTTTAACATTAGTCAACAACCCATTGATTGCGATGATACTGAATTGCATGATATTAACATAATTGAAAGTCTGATCCAAGACTCATTGCTTGACATTTTTTCTGTAGACCCTTTGCAAGCATGTTTAGACAACTTTGACTTAGATCTTTTTGAGTTTGAGTACATTGGAGAAGTCCACTCTTTGCTTGAATCTGTGCCACCCATGGATATTTCTAAATGGAAAACTGTAGTGGAACCATTTCCACTCTCTGATTCCAAATCTACATCAACTCTTTATGAACCACCTAAGCTTGATTTGAAACCATTGCCTGATACTTTGAAGTATGCCTTCTTAGGTCCTTATGATACTTTGCCTGTGATTATTGCATCATGTTTAGACACAAAACAGGAAAGCAAACTTTTTAGTTTTCTTAAAGAACATAAAGAGGCCTTAGGTTGGACCATCTCAGACCTTAAAGGTATAAGTCCCACAATTTGCATGCATCACATAAACCTTGAAGAAAAAACTAAACCATCTAGAGAAATGCAAAGGAGACTTAACCCCGATATGAGAGATGTTGTTAAAGGTGAGATTTTGAAATTGCTTGATGCGGGTATCATATACCCAGTTCCAGATATCCAGTGGGTCAGTCCCATTCAAGTTGTACCCAAAATTTTTGGCATTACTTGTAAGGAACCGCAAGCTCGTCAACGCAATTAGACTAGCCAGGTGACGAATTAGTCGATAATTACTCGATTAGTGTAACTCGAACATTAATTATTAGAAATTAATCTAACAACAATCTATATACGAAACTAGTATCGTTAGATAGATCTCAAAAAGTTACGTGGAATAGACTACTCGAACGTATCAATCGGATACTAAACGAAGAAGTAATCATCGAAATAGTAAGAAGGGCAAAATAGTCTTTTTGACTTTAGACCGACTGGGACTTCCTTTAACATTTAGCGGGTGTTCCATAAACTTTCTTTGGCCTTATCACCCCAAGTCGATAGGATAACCTCTCATCTGTTTTTCTTCCTTCTCTTTCTTCTTCTATCTTCTCTCGTTCTTCTTCTTCTTCTGTTCTTCTTCCATGTGAGTGTTTCGAGAGATTAAATGAAAGTTTCTTCATCGGTAAGAGGTGTAGAAGATCATGGAGTTACTGATAGTGATGGAGTTGTTGTCTACTGATAATTCAAACTCGGAGGAGAAAGTGAATTAGAAATTAAGGTTTCTGAAAGATGAAGTTTAATCGAGTTTCGAGGAATTAATCTGTGTATTGAGTTCTTAATAGAAGAATATTGGATGGGTTGACGTTTAATTGGAATTATGGAGTTGATTCAGCAAAGAATCAAAGGGTTAGGGTTTCCACAAATTGAATTGAATTTAGGGTTTCATGGAATTAAAGTCTGAGAAGATAGAATTGATATCCAAGAGGGATGATTGAAGTTGGGTATTGTGTGAATTTAACATTTGAGGTGATAAATTGATGAATTTGAGAATTAGGGTTTCCATGTTCTTCCCTAAATTAGAACTAGAGTTTCTGGGAAATTGAATTAAAGATTTCAATATGAGGGTGTTAATGATGTTGAGCTCGATGATTGAAGTTGTTAATGCAGACTCAGGGGAATTGTATTGCTGGAATGGAACTAATGTGAGGTAATTGCTTTTATCAATAAAGTATTATACTTTTAAGTTATTGAAGTTGTGAGATGCCAATGAACTAAGATGTGAAAGAGATATGTTAAGTATTAGATGAATATTTAGGATATTTGGTGGTTTGGGTTGCTGTATTGGTGAGGATAGAGATGTTATGTGTTTTTGAATCATAGAATTTGAGTTGGAATTTAGGGTAAGTCTGGACAAGGCATTGAATTATAAGTTTGAGTTGCAATGGTGGTTATGAGATCGTTTGACAGGGCAGTTGGAGAAGTAATCTGGTGATGGTGTTGTACAGAGAATGGAACTGAAGTTGCAGGTTGATGTAATATCAAAGATTGGTTTGTAGTTGGTGTAAATCTACAATCTTCGTGATGTTGTTTGGGTGTTTGAGAGTTACAGGCAGAGAAGGTGTAATCGTCGATGAAGTTGCATAATTGAAATTGGGACATCAATGAATGGTGGAGGTGCAGAGTTATTGAGGCGTGTGGGTGTCTAAATTGGTAATAGTGTGTATGGAATTGGAGTTGGAAATGGAAACAGTAATAAAGTAGATGATTGAAGTGTTATATGTTTGGTTGTGTTAAAGATAAATAATATGGCAATGATTGTGGTAAATGGGTGTATGAACTGTTGTAGGTGCAAGGAGAATGGAATATGAGATGAATGGGGTGATGGGATTTGCTAATGGTTCAGTTGGGGCTTGCCATTGCTATTGCAGGTAAGCCGAGTTGTGGTTATAAATTAGTTATGAAGCTTACATAACTTGAATACGTGATTGTAGTAACATTTGAAGTGGATTTGCAGTTATATATAATTGTATTGAAATTCAAGTAGTGATGGTTTATGAGTGACATGGCTTTAGGAATGGATCTGTTGTTGATCTAAGTTTAGTATGGTTGAGATATAAAAAAATATGATTGTAGAATGAGTGTTGCTGTGAAAGCTTGTAAAGCTGCAATTGCAGGTGGGCTTAAATTCAGTTGTGTTGAATTATTGAATTTGATTTGAATGAATGAAATGTTTAGTTTTGGTATAAACATCTGTTCTTGAGTATTGGACTTGTTAGTCATCCGAGTCAGATTAGCTAACTCAATCCGTTTAGATGACTCAGTGTATCTGACTGAGTCACTTAGAAACTTAAATTACTTGAATCAGTCTTATTGACTGAGTTGATCCGGATCGGTTCCTGTTTGACTCGGTTTACCGAGTTAACTCGTTGACCATTGACCCTGGACTTTGACCTTTGACTGAACATTGACTGTTAGTTGGACCATTTGACCATCATTAACCGTTAGTTGACCCAGTTGGGTCAGCACTTGTGTAGTGGGCTTGGGCTTAGGTTTAGTTTTCATACTTTGATGTATTGGACCCTTATGGTCTGACTTAGCCATTGACTTCTTCTACAAAGTTGTAGATATTCTTAAGACTTAGTTAACGGACTATAAAACTAATATAATTGAATTAATAAACCTTAGATTTGCTAAAGATAGTTAAATAAAAGGTGTAGAACCTTAGATGGGCCTAGAATCATTAGATAGATTTGTATAATTCTTGTGTGAGCCACTTTGGATAGAATCTTAGAATTCTTATGTGATTAACAGTTAATTTTTAACAACGATCGATTCAAAGGATGAACCAGTGGATCGTGGATCGCGAGGTAGGCGTGGATTGTCATCAAAAAGGTGTGGGAATGCATTTGACTCTTTGTATTCATTATTGTTGCTTTTATAAAAGTTTATGCTTAACAAACTCATGCATTGTCTGTTCTTGCATTCCATGCTTTGTTTAAAATGCATTATGTTAATCCTGTTAATTCTATGAATCTTTCCACGATTTTGGAAAGGACTTGTAATGTGTTGTCAATATAAATTGTTACGGGAAATGAGAATTTCCACTTGTGGTATATAGGATATGCTCCTTCACATTTATATCTACTTTAATTCAGCTTTTATTGTTTAGAGTATCGGTCACCATGGGCTTGGTGGCATCCATATCTAAATAGGTGTGAATTGTCGGGTAGGGATTTACAACCATATTATACATTGTTTGACGAAGGAGTTTGTTCCATATACATGTATGATTATTTCAGTGACTTAGTCACTGTTTAATATTTTCGGAAAAACATTATTGTTTTCCAAATCTTGCATATGATTACTTAGAAGGTTAAATGTTAATTATTCCCACTTCAGGTTTACATGATGATCAGGTTGCGCAGCTAAAGCTTCACGGGTTGACTTCTCTAGTTGATTAACTTCTGTTATATTTATTATGTTGTATATTTTATTTAAAATAACAATTGACTATTATATATGTATCATTTGAGAGAAGATCTTGTATATATGTTTCTGAGCGGGGTTAGGTTTAAGTTATGTATCGCATTTCTTAATCGAATGCTTAAGTGCATGTTTTAGATTTTAGTGCCTCTTTATTTAGTTAATTTATTGGATTAGTTAGCTGCTAGCTTAGGGGGCGCTACAACTTGGTATCAGAGCTCACTATTAGATCTTATATGGTAGACGATAGGAATAGCCAGTGCCAGTTAGTAAACTAGATTAGTTTAAAAAAATTGGGTTGGGTTTGTGAGATGAATCTTAATAACTAAAAGCTATCAATAATTAAAAGAATTATTTGATTGATTGAATTGCTTGTTTGGTTGTTTGTATGTAATGAAGTAAAAATTGTAGGTACACCAATAATTAAGCTAATGACGATTAGAGAATAAATGATTTAAAATTATGAACACATGGACAATTTAAGAATAAAAATAATGAGATTAACAGTATTGATAAATTTTGGAAGTCACATATATAAATATTAAGCATCTTGACTTATACGTAGGATCGATAAATTATAATCACATAAATGTTAATAATATTGGGACTCAATAATAATTGTAAAAGTAGTTAGAGTAATAGTTTGACCAGCAATGTCAATAATACAAATATTATAATAGTAATTATGTATGATAATTAAAGTAGTAATGATTTTAATAAAGTAATGTTAACATTTATGACTTAGTATTATATTACACTTAATTTAACTAAAATTTCAACAAGGATATGTGATGATAAAAAAAAAATAGTTATAATTAAATAAATAGTTATGGAAAATTAGTAAAACTTGTGTATAGTTAAGTTTTGCAAATTAAACTAATTACAAATTAGAAATGTAAGTTTTGTGTTTAAATTAGACAGTTAAAATAATAATTATTAGACGTTAGCCGTAAAAGGTGAGATATAATATATAAAATAAAAAGACTTAACTTGTTAATAATCTTGTACCTAATTTATCTTTAATCTTACAAACGATCAAGTGAATCTGTAAAATAAAACAAATAAATGAGAAATAGTGATAATAATATTCAGATACTTAGAGTAATACGAGAATAAAAAAAAAAAAATTTCATATGTTGATAGGATCCTTTTTCATAAATAAATTCAATAATCTTTTAAAGTGGAAAATTATTATGATGAACTTAAATTGTTAGAATTTAGATTAGTATTATATTGAGCATAACTTAAATTAAAATTTCATTTACAAATATATATAGTGATAAAATAATGATTGTGATTAAATAGCAACGGAAAATTATTAGTGCTTATATACAATTAAGCTTTACAAAGTTAACTAATAACAAATTAGGATTATGTGCTTTGCATTTAACCCAGATAAATAAATAAGACTTATTAAAATAACGTGAGGTTAAAATAAGACTTATTAGACTTATTAAAATAACGTGAGGTTTAAATAAGACTTATTAGGTAGGAATAAAATAACGTGAGGTTATATAAGGCACAAAATAAAGACTAAACATGTGAACGATCTTATACCTAAATTATTTATAGTATAATAAATGATTCATTAAATCACTAAATTATACACATTTTATAGTACTTGCTTAGTACAAAATTAGACTTTAAAGGATATAAAAAAAAAAAAAAATTTGTCCTATGAATAAGATACTTATAATTAATAGGAAAATCCAAAGACTGTTAAGACATGTTAAAATTTCATGCAGACTCAAATTTAAATCAAATTAAATTACCAATACCAATAATTAACAAGATATAGTATACATATTTAATCTGAATAAATAAAATCTGTTCTAACCATCTTTCGTGAAAGTAGAATTATATTTACAAGATTTGGGCTTAATAAAATTAAACTAAGTATCAGTACTAAGTAGTTATTCTGGCTGTGTTTTCGTTACGCGAGTAAAAACAATAATGAAATTGATAATATAACTAAGACAATAATTTTTGATAAGATAATCAAATAATAATATTATATAATGCTAATTATTATATATAAAATTTAGAGTTATTGTAAATGTCATTTGGATAATAATTATTGGATAGTAACAGCAAAATGTAATTTTTATTAATAGTACGACTTAAGGATTATTTAACAATAATATAATTTAAGGAAATAAAGATTGATCAAATCAAATCTAGTGCTAATAATAAAAGTTAAACTTCGCATTATGATTAATTATGAATAACTTATATCAATCTAAGAAATAAGAAATGTATGTAATAACAATAATTAAATATTAATACCAAACGACATGAAAAATAAAATAAAATTAAAGTGGTTATTTACTTTTAACAAGTTGCATAATGAAATAAACAAATAGACACACTGGAAATAATAATAGTAACAATTGGATAAAAGTTATAACATTCAGTTATTTTAAAATAGTACATGAATTTTAAATAATTATTTAGTTATAATATTATGGTTTCGTTTGGAATTAAAATTTAGCTTCATGTTAATAAATAAGATAAAATAAATTTTGACGTTTAAATTGCTTAAAATGCTGTGATTATATACATAGTTTATAAAGTAAAAATCTTCAAGTTAAAGCAATTACAATAGAATTTAGAAATTAATCAGTCTAGTAAGTTAGCACTTAAAACAATCAAATTGGGTTTACTTATAATCATCATTTAAATTTAGACGACGAAATTGTTTAAATTTATCAGAACTATTTATATATTTTACGAAGTAAATTTATTATAATTACACCAGTTAAGATAAAAGTTGAAGACTAATTAATTTTAATAAATTAATAATTAGTTAATCTAGCACTGGAGAATAGTGAGGTTGGTAATTCTGATGTGTTTAGGTGATACTTGTTAGGTAGTAGGCACTGTCAGGCGTCATGAACCTAGACAGGGCAACTGCATTCTGGTATCACTAGGCATTGAAGGGAGACTTGCTTCTATTAGTAAACCAATAGATTCCAAAATTTTAACGAGAAACTTTATTGTTGATTATCTTCTAAAAGTACTTAGAACCAGTAAGTTATCGACTTAGAAATTAGTGTAAAAAAATTTTCATGTAAGAAACTTATACTTCCCTATTTGATAGAAATTAAATCAGCATAGTTGAGCTTAGAGCCACAAATTTTAGTTGTAAAAAGCCTTATAGGTTGTGCTGTGTTTCTTGTTGTTTGTGCTTAGACAAGAGATAAGATTTTTCTATAAGGTGGGGAGTTTCTGAAGACCAGAAGGATGGTTTTATTTTCGAGGACGAAAATGTTATAAGGTGGGGAGAATGTAAGGAACCGCAAGCTCGTCAACGCAATTAGACTAGCCAGGTGACGAATTAGTCGATAATTACTCGATTAGTGTAACTCGAACATTAATTATTAGAAATTAATCTAACAACGATCTAGATACGAAACTAGTATCGTTAGATAGATCTCAAAAAGTTACGTGGAATAGACTACTCGAACGTATCAATCGGATACTAAACGAAGAAGTAATCATCTAATTAGTAAGAAGGGAAAAATAATATTTTTGACTTTAGACCGACTGGGACTTCCCTTAACATTTAGTGGGTGTTCCATAAACTTTATTTGGCCTTATCACCCCAAGTCGATAGGATAACCTCTCATCTATTTTTCTTCCTTCTCTTTCTTCTTCTATCTTCTCTCGTTCTTCTTCTTCTTCTTCTTCTTCTGTTCTTCTTCCCTGTGAGTGTTTCGAGAGATTAAATGAAAGTTTCTTCAACGGTAAGAGGTGTACAAGATCATGGAGTTACTGATAGTGATGGAGTTGTTGTCTACTGATAATTCAAACTCGGAGGAGAAAGTGAATTAGAAATTAAGGTTTCTGAAAGATGAAGTTTAATCGAGTTTTGAGGAATTAATCTGTGTATTGAGTTCTTAATAGAAGAATATTGGATGGGTTGACGTTTAATTGGAATTATGGAGTTGATTCAGCAAAGAATTGAAGGGTTAGGGTTTCCACAAATTGAATTGAATTTAGGGTTTCATGGAATTAAAGTATGAGAAGATAGAATTGATATCCAAGAGGGATGATTGAAGTTGGGTATTGTGTGAATTTAACATTTGAGGTGATAAATTGATGAATTTGAGAATTAGGGTTTCCCTGTTCTTCCCCAAATTAGAACTAGAGTTTCTGGGAAATTGAATTGAAAATTTCAATATGAGGGTGTTAATGATGCTGAGCTCGATGATTGAAGTTGTTAATGCAGACTCAGGGGAATTGTATTGCTGGAATGGAACTAATGTGAGGTAATTGCTTTTATCAATTAAGTATTATACTTTTAAGTTATTGAAGTTGTGAGATGCCAATGAACTAAGATGTGAAAGAGATATGTTAAGTATTAGATGAATATTTAGGATATTTGGTGGTTTGGGTTGCTGTATTGGTGAGGATAGAGATGTTATGTGTTTTTGAATCATATAATTTGAGTTGGAATTTAGGGTAAGTCTGGACAAGGCATTGAATTATAAGTTTGAGTTGCAATGGTGGTTATGAGATCGTTTGACAGGGCAGTTGGAGAAGTAATCTGGTGATGGTGTTGTACAGAGAATGGAACTGAAGTTGCAGGTTGATGTAATATCAAAGATTGGTTTGTAGTTGGTGTAAATCTACAGTCTTCGTGATGTTGATTGGGTGTTTGAGAGTTACAGGCAGAGAAGGTGTAATCGTCGATGAAGTTGCATAATTGAAATTGGGACATCAATGAATGGTGGAGGTGCAGAGTTATTGAGGCGTGTGGGTGTCTAAATTGGTAATAGTGTGTATGGAATTGGAGTTGGAAATGGAAACAGTAATAAAGTAGATGATTGAAGTGTTATATGTTTGGTTGTGTTAAAGATAAATAATATGGCAATGATTGTGGTAAATGGGTGTATGAACTGTTGTAGGTGCAAGGAGAATGGAATATGAGATGAATGGGGTGATGGGATTTGCTAATGGTTCGATTGGGGCTTGCCATTGCTATTGCGAGGTAAAAAGCTTTAGTTGTGGTTATAAATTAGTTATGAAGCTTACATAACTTGAATACGTGATTGTAGTAACATTTGAAGTGGATTTGCAGTTATATATAATTGTATTGAAATTCAAGTAGTGATGGTTTATGAGTGACATGGCTTTAGGAATGGAGATGTTGTTGATCTAAGTTTAGTATGGTGGAGATATAAAAAAATATGATTGTAGAATGAGTGTTGCTGTGAAAGCTTGTAAAGCTGCAATTGCAGGTGGGCTTAAATTCAGTTGTGTTGAATTATTGAATTTGATTTGAATGAATGAAATGTTTAGTTTTGGTATAAACATATGTTCTTGAGTATTGGACTTGTTAGTCATCCGAGTCAGATTAGCTAACTCAATCCGTTTAGCTGACTCAGTGTATCTGACTGAGTCACTTAGAAACTTAAATTACCTGAATCAGTCTTATTGACTGAGTTGATCCGGATCGGTTCCTGTTTGACTCAGTTGACCGAGTTAACTCGTTGACCATTGACCATGGACTTTGACCTTTGACTGAACATTGACTGTTAGTTGGACCATTTGACCATCATTAACCGTTAGTTGACCCAGTTGGGTCAGCACTTGTGTAGTGGGCTTGTTAGTGGGCTTGGGCTTAGGTTTAGTTTTCATACTTTGATGTATTGGACCCTTATGGTCTGATTTAGCCATTGACTTCTTCTACAAAGTTGTAGATATTCTTAAGACTTAGTTAACGGACTATAAAACTAATATAATTGAATTAATAAACCTTTGATTTGCTAAAGATAGTTAAATAAAAGGTGTAGAACCTTAGATGGGCCTAGAATCATTAGATAGATTTGTATAATTCTTGTGTGAGTCACTTTGGATAGAATCTTAGAATTCTTATGTGATTAACAGTTAATTTTTAACAACGATCGATTCAAAGGATGAACCAGTGGATCGTGGATCGCGAGGTAGGCGTGGATTGTCATCAAAAAGGTGTGGGAATGCATTTGACTCTTTGTATTCATTATTGTTGCTTTTATAAAAGTTCATGCTTAACAAACTCATGCATTGTATGTTCTTGCATTCCATGCTTTGTTTAAAATGCATTATGTTAATCCTGTTAATTCTATGAATCTTTCCACGATTTTGGAAAGGACTTGTAATGTGTTTTCAATATAAATTGTTACGGGAAATGAGAATTTCCACTTGTGGTATATAGGATACGCTCCTTCACATTTATATCTACTTTAATTCAGCTTTTATTGTTTAGAGTATTGGTCACCATGGGCTTGGTGGCATCCATATCTAAATAGGTGTGAATTGCCGGGTAGGGATTTACAACCATATTATACATTGTTTGACGAAGGAGTTTGTTCCATATACATGTATGATTATTTCAGTGACTTAGTCACTGTTTAATATTTTCGGAAAAACATTATTGTTTTCCAAATCTTGCATATGATTACTTAGAAGGTTAAATGTTAACTATTCCCACTTCAGTTTCTGTGACAGATCAGGGTTGTGCAGCGAAAGCTTCACGGGTTGACTTCGCTAGTTGATTAACTTCTGTTATATTTATTATGTTGTATATTTTAATTAAAAAAACAATTGACTATTATATATGTATCATTTGAGAGAAGATCTTGTATATATGTTTCTGAGCGGGGTTAGCTTTAAGTTATGTATCGCATTTCTTAATAGAATGCTTAAGTGCATGTTTTAGATTTTAGTGCCTCTTTATTTAGTTAATTTATTGGATTAGTTAGCTGCTAGCTTAGGGGGCGCTACATTATTGTAGTTCAAAATGAAATGAATGAGCTTGTCCCCACCTGTGTGACCACAGGGCGGCGAGTTTGTATTGACTATAGGAAGTTGAACACAATAACAAAGAAATACCACTTTCCCCTTCCCTTCATTGACCAAATGCTAGAAAGGTTGTCGAGACGTAGGTATTATTGTTTCTTCGATGGTTGTTCGGGCTACAACCAAATTCACATAACACCTGAAGACCAACAAAAGACCACATTTACCTGTCCTTATAGAATATTTGCTTATCGTCGTATTCCTTTCGGGTTGTGTAATGCACCCGTTACTTTACAATGTTGCATGATGAGCATATTTTCTGACATGGCAGATGAGTTTCTTAAAATTTTCATGGATGATTTCTCTGTTTTTGGTTCTTCTTTCGATGAATGTTTGCATCATCTTACTCTTGTGCTGATTCGATGTAAGGAAAAGAATTTGGTTTTGAATTGGGAAAAATGTCATTTCATGGTTAACTCAGGCATTGTTCTAAAGCATATAATTTCTGAAAAAAGGTATAGAAGTAGATAAAGCTAAAGTTGATCTCATTCAACACTTGAATCAACCTCATTCTGTGAGGGGATAAGATCATTCTTGGGCCATGCCTGTTTTTACCGCCAATTCATCAAAGACTTTAGTAAAATTTCAAGACCCTTGTGTAGTCTTCTTGCAAAAGATGTTGTATTTGTCTTTGATGATGCTTGTAAGGAAGCATGGGAGCAATTGTAAGCTCTCCTTATATCTGCCCCTATAGTCAGACCACCCGACTGGACCTTACTATTTAAAATTATGTGTGATGTGTCTGACTATGCTATAGGAGTTGTTTTAGGTCAGCGAGTAGACAAACTCCCTTATGTGATCTACTATGCTAGTAAAACACTTAATGATACTCAAATGAATTATTCAACAACTGAGAAAGAGTTGCTAGTTGTTGTGTTTGCATTGGATAAGTTTAGATATTATTTGATAGGGTCTAAAATCATCATATATTCTGACCATGTTGTATTGAAATATCTTTTGTCTAAAAAATACGCTAAGGCTCGTCTAATTCGATGGATACTCTTGTTACAAGAGTTCAATCTCGTAATTCGAGATAAGAATGGGTCATAAAATGTTGTTGTTGATCACTTGTCTAGGTTGAATGTTGAATCTATTGATGAATCCGTGCGTATTATAGAATCATTCCCTGATGAACAACTGATGCTTGTGTCTAAAATGCCTTGGTTTGCTGATATCGTAAACTACCTTGCTACAGGTAGAATGCCTTTGCATTGGTCTAAACAAGACCGTTCTAAGTTCTTGGCTGAAGTTAAACATTTCCTTTGGGATGATCCATATCTGTTTAAGTACTGCCAAGACCAAATCATTAGGAGATGTGTCCCTAATTATGAAAAAAGGGATGTCATCTCTTTCTGTCATGACCATGCATGTGGATCCACTTTAGCGCCAAGAAAACTGTTGCAAAGAACTTGCAGGGTGATTTCTATTGGCCAACGTTGTTTAAAGATAGCCATGCATTAAGTGTTGCTTGTGACCGATGCCAAAAATTAGGAAGTATCTCAAGAAGAAACATGATGCCCTTACAACCTATTTTGATTGTTGAGTTGTTTGATGTATGGGGTATTGATTTCATGGGCCCATTTCCTAACTCTGAAGGTAAGATATACATTCTTGTTGATGTTGATTATGTCAGTGGGTAGAAGCCATTGCATCTAAAACAAATGATCATAAAGTTGTTCTTTCTTTTCTTAAAGAAAACATTCTCTCTCATTTTGGAACACCTAGAGCAATAATCAGTGATGGAGGTACTCATTTTTGCAATAAACCTTTTGAATCACTCATGCGCAAGTATGGAATCACTCACAAGGTAGCAACACCTTATCATCCTCAGACCAGTGGTCGAGTAGAAGTTTCTAATAGGGAAATTAAGCATATTCTTGAAAAGACTGTTAATCCTTCTAGGAAAGATTGGTCTTTACATTTAAATGATGCTTTGTGGGCCTATAGAACTGCATACAAAACTCCCATTGGCATGTCCCCTTACAGACTTGTGTACGGTAAAGCTTGTCATCTACCTGTAGAGTTAGAATATCGTGCATATTGGGTTGTAAAGAAACTGAACTTTGATCTTGATAAGACTGGCACCCAAAGGAAGCTTCAACTCAATGAGTTAAAAGAGTTAAGAAATGATGCATATGATAGTGCCAAAATGTACAAACAAAGAATGAAAGTGTTTAATGACAAGCGCATTTTGCGCAAGTCTTTCACACCTGGTCAAAAAGTTTTATTGTACAACACTCGTTTGCATCTTTTTCCAGGAAAGTTACGTTCTCGATGGTCAGGTCCATTCTTGGTACGTACTGTTTTCCCCCATGGCGCCGTTGAAATCGAAAATCCAGCAAACAAGAACATCTTAAAGGTCAATGGTCAGAGATTGAAACCATTTATGGAGCATCTTCCATCAGAAGTTGAGACCGTAGACTTGGAAGACCCCGTCTATATGGACTAAACTAGTTTACATGTGTACATACATATGAACTAAACATCCATTCTCTTTCCCTTTTCCTTTTCTTTTTGCATAGTTTTTATGTGTGCTAACCAAACTTTTTGTCTTATCACTCTTGTTTTTTTCTTTCAAAGAATTTATCCTCCTATGGTTTAGCAATATCCTTTTGCATCCGGTAATCTCTTTCCTTTTCTCTACTCAACATAGTTCTCATGGTATGTGGCTGTTTAAATTCTTATCATCTGTTGAAACATTGAGGACAATGTTAGATTTAGGTGTGGGGGAGTATTTTGCATATAAATTTTTTAGTCTTTTCACTTTTCAGATATAATTTTAACCAAAAAAAAAAAAAAAACTCTTTGTAAATATGTACATAAAAACCTCCAACTTTTAGAGATCTTAGAGTCACTAGCATGCTTCTAGCTATGTTTACATAGAGAGACTGACCGAAATAACTGAAATTGGAAGTACTAGAGAACACAATCGGGTTTCTTAGTTGATTAGAGCGTTAAAGTTAGATTTAACCATCCCGGTGAGAAAATTAGGTGCTGCAAAGATATTTGGTAGTAGAGTTGTGATCACCCTTAGTGGAGACTACCCATTTTTACATCAAGCGAGGCACCGACCTTCAATTTTTGTGACTTTCTAAGAAGTCCTTTTAGAGTGTGTGTCACCGTATGTCAATTCCGGGTAGGAATGGTGAGCTACCCAACTTCGCACCACCTTCAGCACTATTTCTGATCTCTTGAGTGCTAATTTTGTCAATCATGAGGATGACGTCTAAAGATGAAAACTCCTTCTTGTAGTTTGATTAGAAGTTAGCACCATTCTCTCTCGCGACAACATTAACAGATCCATAGAAACATATCATCATCAGCGAGCAGAGCAGAGCAACGTCAGAATATTTGAAGAAAAGTTGAAATAGTCAAAGGTTTACATGCAACAATTCAAGGAAAAGAAAAAGTTCATATTCAAAGTGAAGACACAGTACAAAGAGCATAATTCTATACACATTTGAAGAGGTATTTTACAAGAGCAAAGAAAAGGAAATAAGATGAGAATTAGTGAAGTTTTATGAGATCAAGACAATACAAGTTGTGGAAAATTGAGTGTTAAAGTCCTTCATCCATGGAGTTAGTAGTTTCATTGTTATTTTTATTTCATGTTTAACCAAAAAAAAAATGTAGTTTATTTTCTTAGTTTAGTTTTGTTAACACCATGGTAAAGAAGAAGAATTCAAGAAGAAAATTCCAAGCAACAAGGAAATTGAAGAGAAAAGTTACAAATTGTCAAGTTTCTACGAAATTCAGAAGTTCATCATCAACAGTTGAAGACCAAAGATTGAAGATATTTCTATGGATGATGTGAGAGTGGTATTGATTGCCGATCGGATGTGAAGGTAAGTGAGTACACCCATCCTTGCTAATGGTTGATTTCCTTTCTTAGAGATCATCACAAAAAGATTTTTTTTGTCCACAATTCTGTGGAGTTTCCAGAAATTATTTCGGAAGGTTCCCCTTCCTACATTCAACGTGTGCAGGATTTCTCTCTTTATTCCTGTATACACACATGAGAGACTAAAAAAGCGGTCTTTTTTAGTGCAATTATCATAAAACCCTATTGGTGAGGCAGAAGTCGAGGCTTGTGATCACTCTCGAACCCGAATTCTTTCATATGGTATGGTTATTTCTCGCTCAACTCTTAAAGATGATAATGTGTTCTTTGGTAGTTCTAACTTCGTGTTAATAGCATGCAGAAACTCTATGTCCTCATAGATCCTTGGATGATTGAGACTCTATTACGCTCTGAAGTTGGAGAAGGTTTTGTGGGTATACCTCTGGTAGGCCCTCACGAGACTACAACTCGTCCACTAGGGACACCTAGGGGTTTAAATGCTTAGTGCATACGCTAAATGCATTCGAGAGACCAGCGACAGTGGTATAGTTAGGATTTCTTAATTTCTGTTTCACTTGAGGACAATTAAAATTCAGGTTCGGGGATATTTGATGAGTGCCAAATAGTACATATTTCTATACCTTTTTATTGACAATTAACTCATCTTTTGCGCTTTAAAATCATATATTATCTCGAATTCTGTATTTTCTTTGTTTTCAAGAATAAATACTTGTACTAATTAATTTTGTGTTTTTAGGTACTAAATAAAGCTTGGACGATTTGAGAAGCCAAAAGAAGCAGAAAATTAGAGACTAGCGATTATGGAAGAGAAGTTGCAACCCGCTTGCGCATCAGTTGCAACTTGTTTGCAAATACATGGGCTTCAGCTATCCAAGACTCGAATCCAAAACCAAGCCCACTTCCATCCTGAGTCGTTGGATTTGATCTATCAGCTGCATCCAATAGCATCTCCAAACGGTACATCAGAGTTCGTTGCTCCTTCCTCACACCCGAGCATTCTCTATTTTCTCCCCAAAATCGACCAGAAGACAAACCCAATTCGATCTTCTTCTTCTCCTCTCTTTCACAGAGCCAGTACCCCCGACCATTTTTTAGAGCCAATATCTTCTTCCCCCGACAGCAACCTTCACAACCATCTTCGCAACACCTCCTAACTCTATCTATATCCATCATAGCTTCTCCCAAATCACTATAAGCTGAGTTCGAAATAGATGGAGTTAGGGTTTCTCCCAACATCGAATAAATGGAGTTGCGGAGAAGAAAGAGGAGAGGGGACAAC
This sequence comes from Papaver bracteatum, assembly GCA_023529315.1. NCBI lineage: Eukaryota > Viridiplantae > Streptophyta > Magnoliopsida > Ranunculales > Papaveraceae > Papaver > Papaver bracteatum. Next base: position 3,434,609 of record JAJJWX010002605.1, on the reverse strand, counting down.
TAATTCAGACGCTTTGGTGAATGGGTTTGCATTTAATTTCGAAATTTGAATGTTAGAGGAGAATTTTTGTGTAAATAGAAACATCTGTTGTGTAAGAAAATGATCTGAGTTAGTTGGATCAATTTGCTAGTTTAATCCAATTTGTGTTTTAACCATTTTCATCATGTTCTAAATTTGGCTGCTAGTGTTTAGATAAAGCTTTAATTTACTACTCGTTATTCATTTCAATTGGCATTAACCCTGTTGTGCTTAAATGTTCATAATGAAATTCAATCTTAGAGCTCAGCACTTTACTTTCACAATGTATGTCATGCATCAATTGTAGTTAGAATAATCCGGTGTTGTGAACTGAAACTCATGCTTAACCATATACATTGATCTTTTGATTAGCTGTTCTCTTAGAAGACAGTTAATGCTTAGGAGAAATGCTTTAGTTGTGATTGAATCACTCATATCAAAGTAACCTTAGATACACAGAGGATTGACATCCCTTTTGTGATAAGTTATAAGGACAAGGTTAGTGTCATTGAAGGATAACTAGTATAAGTTAGTGGTGGACTCAAAGGCCCTAGTATCTTCTTCATCATTTGTTTTACAACATCTTGCTTTACTTTCTGTTTAAACTACTTCAGTAACTATAAACCATCTAGTTGTTTCAATAACTGAACAAACCCCCTTGTGGTTACCCTTGTTTAGTTAGAACTTAGCTTCATTTTACACTCTCCAAGTCCCTGTGGATCGACCTCTGCTTTCCCTGTATTGCATATCAACACTGTGCACTTGCATTTAGTATTTGTAGGCATCTTTCCTTGCCAACCACATATACGGTTAGACAATACGATAGGTTTTTTGGACCTGAATGGGAATCACCAAGAGGCATATTAGAAAAAATAAAAATGTGTTAGAAAACTGCTCGGTCGAACTTGCAAGCATTTCTATCTCAAGCTTGTTTGTTAAGTTTAGTTGTCAAAACTATAAGTCTTGTTTCTTAGTCTACTTATAGCTATGTATCGGATTAGGATAGAATGTGTAGTTGAGCTTTAGACTTCACGACGTTCATCGATTAAAGAAGAAGAAATACTAAGGGGAGCTTGTGGAAATTCATCAACAAAAGGTATTTGGAGACTTGAACTCATGTATCACTCAGCAGTCTATTTCTATTCTATCTCCTATTGAGACAAAAGTCGTATAGCTATATAGACTTTATTTAATACATAATTGATATTTCGAGCTGAGTTTAACTCGCTTACATATTTATCGAAATATGTGTTGGTAAGCTTTCACTTTAACCAAGATCATCTTTTATTCTTGACGAAAGTCAAAAGATGATCATGTGAAAATCGCCTGGTAACATCTTACATGATTTGTGTGAGATATTCATTTAATGTAGACTCGGAATATTTCGTATTGATCTATTGATCATTTGAAAATTGTTTTGAAGCTAATAGTTTGTGTGAGACAGTTATTCCCATCTCCTAAGAATGTTTCAATAATTAAAATAGAGTTTAGAACGATTAACCATGTGTTAAAATAGAGTTTAGAACGATTGACCCGGGTCCAACAAGATGTGATATTGCGTAAAACTGGTTTGGTGGGCTTGAGCCCAAGCTTCGGTCATGCACTAACTTCCTTCAATCAGGTATGTGGTAGTGATATTTCTCCTTTTTTCATTGATGATATTGCCCCCCACTCTATGAGTTCCCTGGGGATTAAGTACTTTGATGCAGTGAAGAAAGAATTACCTACTAAGTTCAAAATGTCTTTGCGTGATAGTGCGCTTTGGCAATGCAATAGAATGAAACATGCGCAAGATTATTTTTTGGCTATACCTATTGAAGGACTTAATCAGAAAGTTGGTCCACGATAATTTTGTGCTGTACTTCAATACAGGCTTGGGATCCCACTTTTTGAGGAGGGTGAAGTATGTTCGTGCTGTGATAGAGATATGGATATTTATGGGGATCATGCGTTACATTGTGCTCATGAAGTTGGCCTTAAATTCAGACATGATTTAGTTCGTGACACCCTTGCAGATATGTGTTTTCGTGCAGGTGTACAAGCTAGGAAGGAGGTTGATTTGGGCCTCATTTCCAATAATGGCTTGGCCCTGAGACCAGCTGATATTATGGTTTATAATTGGGACAACGTCCATGATATGTGTTTAGATGTCACCGGTATCTCACCTTTTACTGGGGGAGGTGTTAGCACTTTTGTTCCCGGTCAAGCAATTGGAAATGCTGTGACACGGAAACGTACCAAATATCTGGAGAAATGCACTGCTCAAGGTTTGGGGTTTGGGGTCCTTGCCTTCACTACTCTGGGAGAACTTGGTGATGATACTATCGATTTTCTAAAGAGATTACGTAACTATTTGGCTAGACATGATGCGAATAACAATGTGGGAGATTTCCTTTTCCATAAACTAGGGGTGGTCATTCAGAAGGGGATTGGTGCACATATTGTTGCTCGTCTTCCTTCTAACTCTATTGTATCTTCTTTTGATGAGGAAATTTTATTATAAATATAATATTAAATAATTAACCATTAATTGGATATAGCACAATATGCGTACTTTTATGCTAACTGTTGCAAGTTTTCCAAGTCCGAGAACCATGGTATGCATACCCATATGCGTATTGGTTTAACAGTTGAAGTCCGGGAACTTATTATGCATACCCGTATGTGTACTGGCTTAACAGTTCAAGTCCGGGAATTTAGTATGCGTACCCGTTTGCATACTAATTCAACTGAGTTCGGTCGTGAATGACAGTATGCGTACCTGTTCGCATATTGGCGAACAGACCAAGTCCGGAACTTTAAGTATGCGTACCCATTTGCATACTTGAGTGGGTTAAGTTCTAAATCAATGTGAGATTGGTTAGGGCTCAACTACATTCCAGTATGAAGTTAACTTGTAGTAGGCTAGATTCTGTAGCGGCTTAATACAGTGTGGTGTTCAAATCTGGACTAGGTCCCGGGGTTTTTCTGCATTTGCGGTTTCCTCGTTAACAAAATTTCTGGTGTATGTATTATTTATTTTTCGCATTATATTTGTTTATATAATTGAAATATCACAGGTTGTGTGTATTTCAATCAATTAGATAATCCAACCTTTGGTTGTTGATATAAATTGATTGACACTTGAACATTAGTCTTTGGTACAGTTCAAGTTGTTTCTCATAATAATAAGTCTCACGGGTTTCTAAATGTTTGATTTGTTGCTTACATTGAGAAACAGAGATATAACTCTTGGATGTATTTTCCTTGATTTAGTCTGACTGTCTAGTTGATTTTCTTGGAAATATATTGGAGTTAGTCCATATATATTGCCTAAACAAAATATTGGGTGTGGTTGTTAGACCCCCACTTTTTCAGAATGTATAGAGGGATACTAGAGGGATCATATGAAAAATCAAACTAATTTACATCAACTTAAAGCAACATCCTAATTCTGAACTGAAAAAATATTGTGGTGCCTAGAAGCCGCATCCCAACAGGTGTATTTCTCCTTATAAATTTAGGCAAACTAGCAACAATATATTACAACTATTAAAATAATTACAACGATTTTAGTTTCTTTCAGTATTCAACATCATCAGAAAACAAAGATGTTATTGATGCCGATGAGCAGGCTATAGCCTATTTGGAGGCTAAAAACCCGAGTGTCATAATTTATCTCAAGAAAGGTATGAAATGATTGGAAAACTGTGAATGATCAAGATATGCTGCATAGTACGGTCTCCAAATAGCCAAATTCCATCGTTTAGGGCTTCAAAAGGACGTTTTTGCCGTTTTAGACAAGTTTTTGTTTTCTTAATAACTTCTTCGTTTGGAATCCGTTTGGGTCACTGTATGTGGCATATAGTTTTATTTAGAGAATAATTTCATTATTTTAGATAACCTACATTTTTCGAAAATAGTGAAAAAACGGGGGTCTAACAACCACACCCAAATATTTTTCTTAACAATCTGTATGGACAAACACCAATATAATTCCAAGAGAATCAACTAGATAGCCAGACTCAATTAATGGAAATATATCCAAGAGTTGTATCTTTGTTTCTCAATATAATCATCAAATCAAACAGATATAATCTGTGAGCCTGATTATTATGAGAAACAACTTGAAAGGTACCAAAGACCAATGTTCAAGGATCAATCAATTTCAATCAACAACCAAAGGTTGGATTTCCTAATTGATCGATACAACGCACAACCTTATATATCAAAATATAATGCAGATTAGAAATAACACAGACACCAGAATTTTGTTAACGAGAAAAACCGCAAATGCAGAAAAACCTCGGGACCTAGTCCATCTTTAAACCCTACAATGTATTAAGCCGCTACATACACTATCCTACTACCAATGAACTTTAGACTGGACTGTAGTTGAACCCTAATCAATCTCACACTGATTCAAGGTACAGTTGCGTTCCTTACGTCTTTGATCCTAGCAGGATACTACGCACTTGATTCCCTTAGCTGATCTCACCCACAACCAAGAGTTTCTACGACCCAAAGTCGAAGACTTGATAAACCAATCTGTCTCACACAAAAAATCTATTGAATAGATAAATATGTCTCCCACAGAAATACCTAAGAGTTTTTGTTTTGTCTTTTGATAAATCAAGGTGAACATGAACCAATTGGTATACCTGACTTATATTCCCAAAGAATAGCCTAGTAATATCAATCATCTCATAATAATCTTAATCGTATGGTAGCGAAACAAGATATTGTGGAATCACAAATGATGAGACAAAGATGTTTGTGACTATTTTTTATCTTACATATTAGAGAATAAATATAGAGAAAATCTTAGAAAATATAATACTCGATCACGATATAAAACAGCAAGATCATAACATGCAACTACAGAGAATTAGTTAGGTCTGGCTTCACAATTCCAATGAAGTCTTTAATTCGTTAACCCACGGGGTTTTGGAGAAAACCTAAGGTTAAAGGAGAATCGACTCTAGTCGCAACTAGTATCACACAGGAGGTATAGGGATTAAGCTTCACAGTTGCTAGAGTTTTCCTTTATATAGTCTTCAAATCAGGGTTTGCAATAAGCATTACAGTGGTAACAAAGCATTCAATATTCACTGTTAGATGAAAACCTGATTAGACTCAAGCTAATATCTTTCAACCGTTAGATCGAACTTAGCTAGGTTGCTACACACAAATGAAAAGTGACTTTATTTAGATATGAGTAATCGTACCTAAACGTGTGCACCTTGTTGGTTCAAAAATAATTAACCGAAGTTATCCATATGAACACTTTCATATCAACCTTATTCATCTTAACCATAACTAGTTCAAATGATTCAAATGAAACTAGTTCTCAAGTTTTTCAATTGTTTATATTCTCATAGAAGTATACAAGACACAATTGAAGCAAAATCGATTTTGATTCTTATAGAAGGTTATGTTCTAAAATCGGTTTGCATTTCCTTATTATATAAATATATTAGTTCATGAACAAACCGATTTTAGAACATAACCTTCTCAAGTATGCGAACGGGTACGCATACCTAAGTTGTCGGACCAAGTTTGGGTTCGCCAGTATGCGAACGGGTATGCATACCATCCAACCTCAGTTAAATTCCGGAACTTGAAACTCAAGCCAGTACTATACCGGTATGCATACTGAGTTCCCGGACTTCCATAAACCAACCAGTACGCATATGGGTATGCATACTATGGTTCCTAGACTTGGAATATCATGCAACAATTAACATACAAGTACGCATACTGTGCTATATCCAATCATGGTTATTTGTTCAAAACTCTCATTTCAATCATTGAAACATTCTTAGAAAATGACCATAGTTGTCTCACACAAACTATTAGCTTCGAAGCAATTTTCAAGTGATCAAATGATCAACACGAAACATTCCAAGTCTACATCAAATGGTTGTCTCACACAAATCATGTAAGATGTTACAAGGCGATTTTCACATGATCATCTTTTGAATTTCTTCAAGAATATAAGATGAACTTTGGTAAAGAGAAAGCTTACCAACACATATTTCTAGAAATATGTAATCGAGTTAAACTCATCTCAAAATACCAAATGTGTATAATCGAAGTCTATATAGCTATACGACTTTTGCCTCAAATATGAGACAAAGTAGATAGACTTTTGAGTGATAGATGAGTCCAAGTATCCACATACCTTTTGTTGATGAAGTTCTACAAGCTCTCCTTAGTAGTTCTTTGTCTTCAATCGATGAACGCCATGAAGTATAATACTCAACTACACTTTCTATCCTAATCCGAGACTTAGATATAACTAGAATAGAAATCAAGACTTATAGTTTTGGAAACTAAACTTGACAACAAGCTTGAGATAGAAACATTTACTAGTTCGACTGAGCAGTGCAATAAAAATCTCCCCCTTTGTCAATTTTAGTGACAAAACTATCAATATATATATAGATTACAAAATAAATAAACTTTGTAGCTTCTCATACAAATGACTCATTTCCTTGGTTATTCAACATTACTCGAAATCTTTGTCACTTCCAAGTACTCCAGTGATTCTGAACGTGTTCAACTCAGCATCATAGTTGTTGAAGATCCGTAGATATAACAATGAGAAAAAAGTAGCTCTCAATCATTGTTATACAATGTCATAGTATTATTACACAACATCAAAGTCCAATTGTATCTCAACTTTGACAACAATACTATGGTGATATGTATCACTCCCCCTTAGTCAATACTTCATCTCACATGAAAACCACTCCAACTTACATAATGATTCGTAAACCATATGTATTTATAGTATGAACTACACATTAATTCTCCCCCTTTTTGTCACTATAAATTGGAAAAGGTACGAAAACTAGTGGGATCATAATGAAATTCTCATAGAGATACTTCATGATTAAAAAAGAACATATCAACTTTGTTTCGATGATTTCACATAGTCGAAACTTAGTGTATTCTTCAAGGAGTTTATAAAGATACAAGAAAACTCCTACAATATTCCATAGCCGCACTCCCCACAAACATTTGGAAATTAAGCACAAGTTCAATTAAGAATTCTCCCCCATAAAATGTCATTCCCGAAAGAACAATAAGAGCGACCTTACTTTTACATGAAAAGAAGGATTTTTTTAGACATTAACAAATTACATGAGACAGGAACTTGTATCCAGAAAACTCAATTAAATTAACCAAAGAGAACCCATGATTAATTTAATCGGAAATGCTCAACATAAGAGACCTTACGGAGCCACACAGTACTTTCACATAGAAGTGGATCAGGGAAAGATCAACACTGCGAAATATATTTAAAGATTCATTCTATTTTTCATCAATATTTGCATCTAGACGTATAATAGACTTAACCTTTGTAGTCAAAAGTTCATCTTATCTTCCATCAATATTTGCATAATGACATAATAGGCTTAACTTTTGACACATATGGGACAATCATAGATCACGGACGCAAATATACGTATCCCATAATAATTTTTACAATATATAAAACTAATAAAGATTAATACTGCAAAATCATCTTCCAAATAAGCTTTAGAATTTAAATAAATAAATCTAAAAACATTGCAAGATGAAAATCGTTGGCAATAGCTATGTATACTCACAATAATTGCAATTCCAAACCCTAGTTAGCCATAAATTCTTAATTGAATTATCCATTAAAATGATCAATTCAATTGGCCATGCTCAACATAAGAGAACTTACGGAGCAACACAATATATGCACAAAGATGTGGATCGGGGAAAGACCAATACTGCGGAATAAACAAAGACTCATTCTATTTTTCATCACTATTTGCACTGTGATATATAATAGACTTAATCTTTGTAAACAAAAGTTCATCCTTTCTTCCATCAATATTTGCATAATGACATAAAAGGCTTAACTTTTGTATTCAAAGGTTCATTCTATATTTTATCAATACTTTCATACCGACATAATAGTGATAACTTTTGAATAAGTATGGGACAGTCAAGGTTCACGGACGTAAAAAACATATCCCATAACAACTTGCAATATATGAAACCATAAAGATTAATACTGTAAAAATCATCTTCTAAATAACTTAGAATTTAAATAAATAAATCTAAAAACATCAAAGATGAAAACATTGGACATAGCTATGTGTACTCACAATAATAGCTATTCCAAACCCTAGTTATCCTTCTTAAAAACACAATAATAAATTCTCATAAGAAGTTTCCTAAACATTATAGAGCTTTCTCAGGGCATCTACAGAGAATCCATTCTCATTATTGAAGAAACCATTGATAATAGGATCATTCAATTCCTCCACATCTTCAGAAATATCAACTAACTCACTAAGTTCTCTTTTCAGTTCACGCGAGTGTTATTTGTTAGAGACAACATTTGTTCAAAATGAGAAATATCTTCTAAAGATGAAATGATTCGAGATTTCAAATCATTTCTTTTTCCGATGAAATCTTTCACCATAGCCCTAAAGTTATTATCAGAATGACAAACAGACAATAGGTAGTTGGAGGAAGAACCTGGATTATCAATCATATCCTTCACCTTTATTTTCCTTGAGGACAGAATCCCCTCACACAGATACACATTGACATCTTCAACAACATCTCTTTTTGTGGCACCTCTTGTTATTGGATCCATGAGACTGTATCTTTTTAGAGAGATAAAAGGTAAAGGATAATATTGTTCACAAATGAACATAAATAGATTCAAGGATAACAAAACCCTAAAAAAACTTGAAAAAGTCTCCACGGTTCATGATTCATTATCTATCCCAACAACAAAATATTTACTTGCTCAAAATAGAGAAAAAGAAATCAAACAAATACAAGACTTGAACAACCTTGAAGTAATCCTTATTTCTCAAGTCCAAAATAAGGATACAGTTCATTATTATAAATTAGATAGTAATGGAGTGAATAAAATGTTCACTTCTTGTGTCACAAGGTGACATATCAATGTTTTTTGGATGAATAGACTTACCTCGCCTGACTCTCTTTCTTTTAGGATTCTTCTTATGTACATGTGTCATAGACTACTTCTCCAGAGTTATATTCATCCTTTGCATGTCATTTTGAAGTTTGGAAATTCTTTTGTTGTTTTTCTTGAATTTCCAGCATTTACTCTGAACATGACTTGCGCTTCCACAAAAGGAGCAAAACAGAAGAGGTTTTGCTTTGTAAGGATGACTCCTGTATATCACAATAAGCAAGATTAATTGATCAAGAGCTGGCTGGGACAAAAGAGTTAGTTGTGCTCACAGTCTTATTTTTGAACCCTAAACCTTTTGTGTTTCCAAAAGATCTTTGACCAAACAATATGTCTGAAATTTTATCTGATCTTCCGGAAAACTTTTGCAGGTCACACTTGAGAGAATTAATCTATTTTTCTTTTAAAAATAAGGTTATGGTGAATTCATCATTAAGACAATCAATCTCAAGAGTTTTCAACTGAAGTGATAATTCAAGTTTCTTCAACTAAAAAGATGAGGGTACCCAAATATACCTCAATCTAAAACCTTTCCACCTATAAATACTTTTCCGAAAGTGATTGTCTATAGACAGAGTCAACACAATATAACTAATCGGTTCACACTTTATGAGATCGTCTATGGATACAAGATCGAGACAATACAACAACGAAGTATGTTTACTTAATAATAGGTTTGTACTTAACCAAACACTAGGGATTGTCTATCAAGTAAAATAGGAATTAACATTTGTGTATTTTACTTATAATTATAATAAAACAATTATAATTGCGGAAATAGAAAAGTAAAAGACACAACAAGATTTTGTTAACGAGGAAACCGAAAATGCAAAAAAAACCCGGGACATAGTCCAAAATTGAATACTCTCAGAATTAAGCCACTATACAAAATCAAACCAACTTCGTATAGTTGAGACCAAGCAACTAAACCTATAGTTCACTTAGTTCCCTCAGTATTCCTACGCCTCCAACTTGTAATAAGTCACGTACTTGGAACAATTCTTTTGGTTCGTATTCCAAACAGTAACGGAACAACAAATCTGTTCGGTAACAACTCTTTTCAAACAACATGATATAAGTTTTACAAAGGCTCTTCTATTTAACCAATAAACTCCTTTGTCGGGTCCTTAGATCAATCTCTCAACAAATACAGAAGTAATTGTTAGATTATGCAATCAATATTATTAATCACAAAGAAGTGTATTGATGTCGATCTACTCAACTAATCAATCCAATCTATCACAAAGATAAACCGATTATAGTTGGATCCCTTTCCATCCGAAATAAGTATTGTGCACACCAAAGATTCTGAACCCAATAAGTCTTCTTATCTTCGAATCTTCTTTAATCTTCAATCAGCACCTTCACACAATCAACTTGAATCTCTTGTAATCAATCACATATAGAACGAAGTCTGTTAATGTTGGATTATCACAAGACATCTTTAGATATAAAAACAGTATAAAGATCCCCGTCGAAACTTCGATCTAGTTTGAGTGATCTTATATCAGAAGAGAAGATTCTTAAGCATAAACAAACTAGGTGCAATCAAAGTTCAACAACCGTTAGTTAATCAAATCAATCAAAAACTAATAATAAACCGTAATTATCTAGTTTCCCACCAACGGTACAAAAAGAGCTTCTCAACCCTAAAGAAGTCTTTAAACTGAGCGGCTGTAAGGGATTTCGCCTAATTAGGTTACTTTCCTCTCCGAATAGGCGGCTCCACCAGTAACAACACAACTAGGTAGTTTTGCTGGCTCTGAGGATTAGTTTGATCGAAATGTAAACTTCAATATTTATAGACAAGAAAGTTTGGACACCAAGTGTTTTGGGGTAAAAACTATTTATGCTGGTTTTGGTAAATTTGGGTGTGTTGATGAGAAACGAATTTAGACCTAAATAAATGCACTGCACAGGAGTACTTTAGATTTGAGAGACCAATCTATACAATGCCCGCCTAAACCAAGAAATGGCTGTCCCAGTCTTGCTTCGGTCATAAAGTGAAGGAGAAAGGTTGGTCTTAGGGAGGGAAGCAAAAAAGGTGTTGAGATCAAAGTGGTTAACTATGAAGGTGTGGCTATTTTATGATTTGTATCATAATATGAACTAGCTTTCGGAATGTGAGCTATCAGTTCTTTGGTTTTCTGGATATTGTGTTGTTGTTAACCAAAACTCTTTTTTGGTGGAAATAGGTAATACCTATTTATACAAGCCATATTGAACGGACCCTGATCACGTAGAAGTGGGAATGATGGAGTGATGGAGAATTGGGGTCATGTGTAAGTGCCAGAAACCACGTTCCCATTATGAAGGAGATGGGTTAGTTTACACCCACTATTTCTTGCCGCCACTAACTGCCCTTCTTTCTGACACTTTCTTATAATGGGCGTGTTGGACGCCGCACGCTGTAAACCGCCAGACCAATACCCTGACGAGTATCCCCCAGTTTGTGACATGTTTAATGTCTCGAGTATTTTCGTGAAAAACATGTAACAAGTCAAAGTCAAGAGACTTGCCACGGGAAAATAGCATGTGATGCTATTAGGATTGTCTTGGCTGGTCGCCTAAGACTTGCCACAAGTCTGTCAATTCCATGGCGAATTTGGATGGCTGAGATTATAACTCATGAAAAAGGGTGGCCATTGATTATGGCCACATCCTGTTGGCGCCTGATGGTAGCACAGTGGCGTCATTGGCACATTCCATTGGAGTAGTGTCATATAGCGGCGCCTGGCGTAGCCATGGCATCTATTTTGGCATATTGGTGTTAGAACCAAATATGGTTCCGGCAACATTGTCCCTATTACTATATCAAACTTAAGGACTTAGGAGAATTACTTGACCTAGTTGGCATGGCAACTTTAGCTAAATTAGGGTTTGTGTTATAGAACTGCTCGGTTGAACCCCCTAGTGTTGGTATGTCAAGTTAGTTTTCAATTTTAGTTGCCAAAATTCATTCTTGATTTAGCATACTAAAGATAGTTTCGGACTAGATTAGGTCTAAGAAGTTGAATCGAAGATATCCTTAAAGGATGAAGATTGAAGACTACAAGTACTTCATCAACAAAGGTATATGATTGATTTCATTTGGATTCTTGTTCAATTCTACCTTTCTAATCTATCGAGATAAATGCTCACTCTATGGAACAATTTGTATGATGGTAAATGTACATTTAATTATGTATATATACTTGAGGTTATTTGATTCATGACTTTGGTGACAATAACCTTTATCCCTATAAAGGATCTCATGTTATAATGAATGATCTTGCGAATCCAACGAGCCAAGAATCACTCAATTCTGAGTTATAACGATGAAGTTATGAGTGATTTAAGTTCATTAGTAGGAAACAATCCATGGGCTATTTGTAATGGTCCGCGAACTTGGGCCCAATACGTGACTAAAAGGCATTTTTGTTCAAGTTGGTAATGTTTGCTTATCTAGGCAAGTTAGCTATTACTCCAAACATCTTTGATTACCATATTAAAGTGTTTGTGATTCCTTCCTAATTTAATTTGTGATTTATTCACATAAATACAATATTTGCTAATTAATTAATTATTTAATTATTTTGGCAAGAGTTGTATCTTAGGAAAGACTCCCAAATTTAGGAGAGTCTTGAAAAATGAAAATAGCTATGCTTAGCTTTCAAGCTACCTTTCACTATAAATAAAGAGTTCGTGAGTTTACACGTTTTTCATCCCCTTTGGAAATTTGGCATAAGATTTGCAGGTTATTTCCATGTCTTTTGTTCTTCATGAACAAGAGTGAGATAAAAGTCTTTGTATTGGGGATCACAAAGCCAAGCTGGATTAAATATTTGTGATTGATTATACAACTTGTAATCTAGGTTTTTCACCATTTGTCTATTCTAAGGTTTTCTCTTCTGATATAAAACCATTCAAGAGTTGTTGATCATAAACCCTAGGTTTTGATAGATTTCAGTTTCCGATCGTATAGCAACACTTGTTAGTCAAAATCGGAGACTAGAAAGAAAAACTTCTATTGAGGCATCTCGTAAAAATCCTTGAGAAGTTTTAAACAAGATATCTCTAGATTTATCTAGTTGTTATTGTTGTAGAATTATTAGGGTTTTCTTAACTTGAAAATTGATCTTTGGAATCACCCAAGTTCACTTACGAAAATTAGGTTCATGGACTTCCTGTGAGTACGCATACTGATTGTAAGTTAAAACCCTAATCTATAAGATTTCCAAAACCTTGATTTATATCTAAAGGGAAATCAAACCGGTGTTTTGTGCAAACAAAATATCGAATCATATCAATCGTGTTGTTGTATCTTCTAAAGAGAACCTTGGGTTCTGCTAGAAGATTTGTGTGAAGAATTCCTAAAGATAATCGATGTTCGGCTAGGAGTTCTATAAGAATACATCTAAAGAAGGTATTACATCTAGTCCGAATAGGTAGTAGGAAATTGGTGTAACAACTTATAATCAGTGTGTGTTAATTCTGGACTAGGTCCCGGGGTTTTTCTGCAGTTGCGATTTCCTCGTTAACAAAATGTCTGGTATCTGTGTTATTTCTTTTTCCGCATTATATTTTATTTATATAATTGAAATAATATAGGTTGTACGTTAATCAATCATAGTTGTTAAATCTGACCTTGTTTGTTGGATAAGACTTGATTGATCTTGAACAATTGATTTTGTTGTTTTCACATTGGTAGACCAGTCTGGACTAACCCTATTTCAAGTGGACACTGTGTTGAAATATTCCTTTAGTGATTGTTACTTAAAGAGGTTTATACATGGTGGATATTGAATATGTTGTGATTAAAACAAAAGAGTTTGTTTCAAGAGCTTCACACTAAAATCAAGTGTACGGACTTGTTTCTGTTTAACTTTGATTGTGTTGAAATAGAGATATTAAACTCTTTGATATACTTTACTCTAGATTGAGTCTGACTGTCTAGTTGATTCTCTAAAAAGTGTAGTGGAGTAAGTCCTCTCAGATTTCCAACGAATTGTTGGGTGTGGTTGTTAGACCCCCGCTTTTTCAGTTTGGCATATCGAAACCCTAATTAGCACGTGTGGCATGGCTACAGCACGGTGGCATTTTATGCAATCGGTGCCATGGCCACATTAAAGGAAATATAACATGCCATAATATGGGAATAACCACATGCGCAAGGATGGCCACAGGTGGTCATAGAAGGGCGCCATTTTTAGGGTTTGTCGGGTCCCACATGTCTCGTGGCATGTTGTAGGGCCAAAGTGGCGTAATTGGGCCATGACTGGAAATTAGGGTTTCGACTAAGGCAGAGCCGTGTTTGGAATACCCTAATTGGAATATGTTATGGAGTTTGGCCATGAACAAGAAGTGATTTAGCACGTCGGTGCGCTATTTATGGTACGTTGCCACGTTCGGCATGCTTATGTGGCAAAGTGCTATGTTTGGCATGCCAATTATCATATTAGCGCGACTTTGGAAAGCCAATTTGGCATTGTGACCATCTGGCGCAATTTTGCCTCTTTTAATATTGTGGCAGGTTTAGAGCGACCTGATTGGTAGATTAAAAGAGGGGGCCGTCCAAGCATGGGCGTGGCCACACTTCTAGTGTATGTGTGGCGGATTTAAAGCGGCCTGATTGGTCGATGGGAAATAGGGCTGGAAAGTATGTGCCCAGCCACAACTCATATAGGCGACCTGAATGGTCGACATGAAATAGGGGCCGGTCGAGCAACATGGGGTATGGCCACTTGCAAGTGGCGCCGGCTGGCCTATGGAATGGCCACACCTTCCTTTGTTGCTGCTCCTATTTTGCAGTTCATTTTATTATTTGTTTTCTAATTTTGGGTAGGATTTTGCACCTACTAATCCATGGCGGATTAATTCCCTAGTCCACATAGGCTTAATTTCGACATGCAAGGTATAATATACTGTGCAGGGAGGAAAACCCTAATTTTTTCAAATTAGTCAGGGTAATATCTGAATCTTGTTCATTATCACAAAATTGATTGAATTCTATGTGTTGACGCAGAGTTCTTTAAGTTCATTTCGAGAGAGCAGTATGCTTTCCGATTGAGTACTTTATGTTAGAGCATTGCTCGGTCGAACTCGCATGCGTTGCTATATCAAGCATGTTTGTGAATGTTAGTGATCAAAACTATAAAGTCTTGATTTCTAGTCTACTATGGCTAAGGTCTCGGACTAGGATAGAAAGTGTAGTTGAGCTCAAGAACTCTATGGAAATCATCATACAAGACGAAGGATTACTCAAGGAACCAGTGAACTTATCTATCACTCAAAAGTATATCTACTCTATCTCCTATCTTGAGACAAAATTCGTTTTACTATATAGACTAAATATATACACATGTGACATTTCGAGCTGAGTATATCTCGCTTAACTATTTCTCGAAATGTGTGTTGGTAAAGCTTTCGCTTTAGCCAAGTTCATCTTTGCCTAAGTGACGAAAGTCATGTTATGTTTCAATCACTTTGGAAATTACTCGGACGAAAACTAGTTTGTGAATAACAACTATATGACGTCCTCTGAGAATGTTTCAATGATTGAAATGAGAGTTTAGACAATATAACCACTGGGGGATATAAACATTGTTGTGGTAACACATATATGTATAAGTCCTTAGCACTTGAACCGAAGTTTGCGAACTTTGTTGATCAAGTGAAAACCGGAACTTGAGCAGTCAACCCAGTCCGCGAACTCACTCCATGAACGTGCGTAGTTCTCGAACCCAAGAATTTCTGCTGGAGTTGTAGCTCGGTTTCAGTCCGCTAACTTACGAAAGTTCTCGAACCCGAGAATTTCTGCTGGAATTTGTGAACTCCAACCGGTTACTTAAGTCCGCGAACCCAGTCCGCGAACTTGAGTGGTTATGTCTAAAAACCATGTTTGTGAACTTATTTAAATTATCTAAGGAATGCTATTGCAAACCGTGGCTTTATAGTTCATGAATCGATTCAAGTGAATCACATTGTTTTTGCTTCAATTGTGTCTTGTGTAGTACATAAGATCTCATAGAAACTGAATAACTCTCTAACTAGTTCATTTGAGTCATTTGGAATAGTTATGGTGAAGAAAAATATGGTTGATATGAAAGTTATCATTTGGCTAATCATTTGGTTGACTAATATTCAACCAACTATTGTACATGTTTGGGTATGGTTACACAAACCCAAAATCGTCAAGTACATGTGTGTATGGAAAGCTAAGTTTTCGATCTAACGGTTGAGAGATATTATCTTGTATCTAATCAGGTTTTCATCTAACGGTGAACATTGAATGCTTTGTTACTAAGCTAACATTAATTGCAAACCCTGATTTGAAAGACTATATAAGGGAGAACTCTAGCAACTGGGAAACCTAATCCCCACACATTCTCCTTTAACCTTTGGTTTTCTTCTTTTAAAACCAGGTTAACGACTTAAAGACTTCATTGGGATTGTGAAGCCAGACCGATACTATTTTTCTTATAGTTGTGTGATCTGATCTTGTTGTTTCTATCGTACGATTACAATTGTAATAATTGGATTGAGATTTCTATCTTCGATAGGAAAGATATAAAAGTAATCACAAACATATTCGTCTCATCGTTTGTGATTCCACAATATCTTTTTTCGCTGCATCGATTAAGACTATTTTGAGGTGATTGATAAAACTGAGCTGTTCTTTGGGAATATAAGTTTGGTTTTATTGATTGGTTCATGTTCACCTTGATTTATCAAAAGACGGAACAAAAATCATAGGTTTATTCGTGGGAGATGAATTTATCTATCTTGTAGACTTTTCTATGTGAGACAGATTTGTTTGCTAAAGTCTTCGACTTTGAGAAGTTAAGTTTTGAATTAATGTTAAGAAACAATCCTCCCATTGGTTCATGGAATCATCAAAATTATCTCCAACTATACCCTTCAGGCGAGATTTTATAATTTCTTCTTTGGAGTGGAGATAAGTATTTTCATAAGCTAATAAGGAGTAATATTCTTCTAACTGAGAATATTGATCTTGGAGTTTACTGGACTTTAAACTTAGAGTTAACCTGCCTTTGATAAGTTTATCTTTCTCAGCAGTAGAAGATTCAGTTACTTCCTTGAGTTCGTCTTTTAATGAATGAAGAGATTTTTCTTGGTCGTTACACATTTTCTGAAGAATATTTATTTGTTGCGGGGAGATCACCATCTTGTTTAAAAAGATACGTTTTTCCTGAGATAAAGTTTTATTTTCATCTGATAAAGATTCCATCGCCAAGTTAGCTTGGGTTAACAAATATTAGAGGCGAGTAACTTCGCTACTTAATAGATTTTGCCTTTGCGCTAATTGATCATTCTCGTTGGTAAGATTATCTATTTGATCGATCGAGTATGTGTAAATATTATCTAATCTATTATATTGATCCATCCAAGAATCTCTCTCAAAACGGGCTTCCTCAGCAATAGACTCAAATTGAAATATCTTCATTAATCGTTTCCGATTTAAAGCTAAATAGGCAAACCAAAATATTTAATAAGGAATTGAGTACAAAAAAGATGAAAATCTACTAGAACAGAAAAATTAGAGACAGAAGAACTATACCTTTTAACTCCTTATTTTTATCGCGAAGATTTTCGCAATCTAGTAAAGAGTTGTGTAGTTGCAGGATTTCCTACAACACACCCCTTATCAAATCTTGATAACAATTCCTAGATCTAAATATAAAAATGGTGATAAAAATACTAAAATTATAAATAAACACCAAGATTTTTACGTGGTTCGATCAATGTGATCTACATCCACGGATCTTCACTATAATAATTTGTAACTACATTAATTTACATCTAAAATCTCCATTAATGGAGTTCTTGGAAGAATTCTAGATCTAGTTTTGGGGAAGAAGATGATAAAGAAAATACATTTTCTCTCTCCAAAAACTCTCTCTGCAAAATATCTTTCTCTCTCTTCCTAAAATTATCTATCCTCCTTTTCTCTCTCATGCTCTATTCTTTATATAGGTAGTTACATAGTGGATGACAACTCATGACAGCTCATTTACAGCTAAACTTTCCCTTAATTTCGGATCTGAGTTCTGCGGTAATATCTTTCGCAAGATTTCTTCATTTCTCTCGAGCTCCTGCTACATTTCCCTCAGGTTTCTGCTACATTTCCCTCAGGTTTCTGCTACATTTCTTGCGAGTAATGATAAAATCTTCACATATTTCGTCATTTCTTTTAACAATTCGCGACACTTGCCATGTGTGGCAGAAATCTTTGCAAGAGCATTGTTGTTGCGAGATTCTGCTCCTACATTTTGCCTCTTTTTTCTTGAATATTGCTTGAAGAGCAATCTTTAAGAAAAAATTCATTGTTGTAGTAGTCTCTGATCTTTGTTGACGAAAGAACTAGCAAAAGAATACCAAACTTAAAAAGTATATACTTGCCTCTATTCTTTTGCGAAGTTCTGAAGCTTTGAGAAATAATTAGAAGTATCATATTTTGAAGTATGCGAAGTATCCTTGAAGAAGTATAAGAAGTACTCAATCCTCGAAATATAAGAAGTATCCGCTCTTGAATGAAAAATATTGCCTCTATTCATGCGAAATTATTTCTTCATTTTTGGTGAGAATTCTTGCCCATTTTGGAAATGATTCTTGCCGAGAAGATAAAGAACATAAAATATTTTCTTGGTAATCCATAGTTTCCTCTGTTCTTTATCTATGAAGGAGAATCCTTGAGAAAATGTTGAATGATTAAATTGCGTCTCTATTCTTATCTTGCCTCTGCCTCAAGTGGTAATCACTTTTAAGAAAATAATCACATTCTGCGAAATAATCACAATTCCTGCGAAATTCTGGATAAATCTGCGAGTTTATGAATGAGTCTTCGTGATTATGAATAATCCTGCTAATTTCTAAATATTTCTGTGAATTTCTGAACATTTCTGCGAATTGTGAATAATGCTCAAATAGTACTGCGAATTATGAATAGTCCTGCGAATAGTGCCACAAATAGTGTCACGAATAGTGCCGCAAATAGTGCTGTGAATTTCTTTCTTTCTTGCGACTATTTTCTGCGACAAATTGTAATTTCCATTCTATGCATTCCCATACTTGCCTCTTGTTATTGATCTGCAATATGATAAATGAAATAAGACTAATATAAAGTCGTTAGCAATCTGTTATACGCTTGTAGGTATAACCTCTCTTGTGGTCTTATTTTGCCTTCCTAGTTAAAGGTCGTATTATGCCACTTGTTTGCGACAAGATCGCATGACATTATTACTTTTATATGTAATAATCCATTGATCTTTTCTTATCATTTATTTTGATCTCTGCGACAATATGATAAGTCTAAGCCATCTTGTGAGATTAATCTTTCTTTGCTTTTTAAGACTTATGACATTGCCGTCTTTGCGATGAAATCGCAGGAAGTCTTTGCGATTTATATCCTTTTATCACTGATTTTATTTATTTCATCCTTTGATCTTATCGCAAAAACCCATTGATCTCATCTTAACATTTCTCATGAGGCTTTTTGGCCTGTTACTAGACAATATGACCGGCCTAAATATTCTTGCGAATATAAAGTCCCATGACATTTCCGTCTGTCACGCGACAATATGACGGGCCTAAATATTCTTGCGAATATAAAGTCCCATGACATTGCCGTCTTTGTTGATACACAGCTCCTTAATGGAGGGTATCGCCATTATTTTCCCCCCGGTTTCCCCTTCAAGGATTATACATCGGCCATACAAGACTAGCACTTTCCCATCCGGTTCCACCAACAACCAGTTTTTTTTCGCAGCCTTGTCCTTTATGCCTATATGGCTTATAGTTACAAGACTGCACCCTAGTGGGGTTTTCTTCGGGCCGAACACATCGTAGCCAAGACTTGCCATGGATGTCCAGGGTAGGTTCATCCATCCCGGGCACCCACAGCTCAACCGTGTACCTCGGTGCCTTGATCATACTTTGCATTCCTTAGGAGAAACTCTCGGGCGCCCAACCAGGGTATAACCTTATAAAGTTGGGAATCCAAGTTATCTCTCCTGGATGGATTTTCTATAATCCCAAATATCCATGACTAGGTTCCAGCAGCAGTATAGCCTTTCCCATAGTCATGCAAAGAGATACCCCCCTTATGACGCACTTTAAGGACATTTCCTCTTACGGAATAGAACCCGCGAACTAAGGTGTACGCCATAAAGGTTCGTACCATTCTTGTATGTTTTTAGGCGATTTGCGCCGTCTTATGCATTTGTATTTATCTCTTGCGAAATTTTATTCGCGTCTTTTGCGATAATTTCGCATTTATTTATTCTTTCATTTCTTGCGATAATTTCGCATTTCTTGTGCAATTATCGGGTTTCTTGCGATAATTTCGCATTTCTTCATTCATTCTTTCTTTCATTTCTGTCATTTCTTCTTTCATTCTCATAATATCATTTTTGAAGTAAATTCTTTGTAAAATATTTTGAAATCTTAGAAATCCTCTTTGAAACCTTGCGATTATATCGCTCTTTAAATCAAAAATGTTCTATAGAAATATATAAATTTAATCTTCTCTGTTTTTTGTAACTTTGAAATCTTTGAAAAATTTTGAGATCTTTAAATTTTTGCGATGAATTCTTTTTTGAATCTTGCAATTGTATCGCAATCTAAAAAATCTTTGAAATGTTTTGAAATCTCAGAAATTTTAGAAATCTTGCGATTATATATCGCTTTTGATAAAATAAAAAATCTTTCTCGCAAAAATCGTAGATAAAATATTCAAGGAAATGGTACTTATCTTTTGCGGCTTGTTGTTGTCTCTTTGGAAGTATATGATTTGCTTGAAAATTGAGAAGAAATGAGAAATGAAGTTTTGCGAAATTAACTCTTGATCTGCCTCTTGTATAATGTTGCGCCATATCAATTGTTCTAACCATTTCTTGCGAAATATGTCTGCGAAATAATCTCCAATTTTCTTCTTGCGAAATAACCAAATATCTTGCGAAGTAATGAAATACCAAATTTCCGCCTCTAATCATTCTTGGTGAATTCTCTTATGTGAAATAAATGAATCCTTCGAAAATTGAATTTCACTTGCTTGCTACTCAATTACCTGTTAAAATTAATTTTTCTTTCTGCGAAATAATCACTACGGACGGATACTTCGCAAAAGTATATATTTCATTTCATTTTGAAATATTCTTGCTGCGTTGTTTTATTAGTTGGTGCGGTAAACTTCGCGAAAGTGGTTCTCATATTTCTCATATATACTAAATAGAAATGGATCAATGAATCGCAGAAGTACTAAATGCCACGGGAGAAGTATGGATTAATTAATCGCAGAAGCACTAAATGCCGCAGGCTTCTAACAATTTAACGCAACCAAAGATGCTTTCCCATACTTCCTTCTTTTGTCTCTTCCTTGTTGTCCGTGAATGCTCCTCTGTCTTAATTGATTGGATAGTATTATTATTTTATGAAATATATTTAATATTTTTTAAATAATTACAAAGTTAAAAATTACATACTAGGCAAGCGAGCGACAAGCTGTGCCGCTAGCCCTTTTTGAATAGCAAAACCTATCCTATTAAAAATAAAATCTCGTGAGCCAGGGGTCATTACATTGCTGCGCATGACTTTCTGGACCCTCTTGAGTAGTCCAACTGCTTCTGGAGCCAAATAGCCAAAAGTATCAAAAGCAAAGGGGACGAAAGCATGCCCATTGTCAACACATGCTTTCTCATGCTTCGATATCTTACCTGAGGCAGCCTTTAGCGCTGCTCGCCCGACTGTAAAGGTGCCATGTCCAATGCCTACCAAAGGAGATACCCCCGGTGAGGTCAACACATGTGTGTTTCCCATTAGCCCATCCAAAAATAAGAACATCATCTGGTCTTAGTGTCGATCTCCCTTCAAGTGGGTCTGTCAGGAAATGCACATGTGATTCTTTCTTTGCCGAAATGCCAGACCTCTACAGTACATCATACAAAATATCCCTCACATGATCATGTCTATATTTATAACCAGGGTCTACTTTACAATGAACTGCATGTTCACCATATGAATCCAAGCAACCTGTGATGCAAGCAGGGCAGCGAGAGTCGAGAGGATAAAGCGGGATCATTAACCTGTATTTTAGGATAGACCGGTACTCCAAAGGAGACATCTTCTGCCCCAGCCCCTCAATCGGAATAGCCAAAGAAAATCTTGGGCATGTGCTGCTTGCAAACAACCAAAAACCGCTTTCTGTCTCTCCGTTAGCATGTAAAATCTATCAATGTCCTTAACCACTTTACCAAAAAGAGCACTTGCCAGGATGCTTTGTGCTTTAGGGGGGGCGTTGTCTTTATTGGTGAAGTTGTTAAGATCAAAATCAGGAAGAGTCACTTGTAATGTTTCCAAAGCCTTATTAAAATTATCATCCATACCGTCCACACCACTACTCCTCAATATGTGATCCTGTAATCCCCAAGATTGCACACGTGAAGCCACAAAAACATACTCAGACGCTTCCCTAGCAGTGTAAAGTCCAAGACCTCCATATCTGATAGGTAGAGTAGATAGTCTCCACTGTAGCTTTCCAAAGAACAGTCCCCCGCACACCACGATGCCTTCCACCACTTCTCGCAAGCCTCTATAAAATATATCTACCGCCTCCATAATATAGTCTGGGTGACAAATACGAAGGCCAAAAAGCAGCTTGGAGATACCCATACACGTTCGTAAAAGCAGCAATTCACTTTGAGGATCATGGAGCTTGGATAAAATCTGCATCAAATCCACTGCTTTTTCAGCCCTCTTAATGGCAAGGCCCTTCACAAAACCATCGTCGAGGCTAACTGCACCACCTAATAGTTTGACTCCCTTATCTGGTCTTGAGATTTCGACAGGAAACATCCCATCACTTATCCTTCGTCCATCACAAGAGGGCCAAAATATTTCAGTTTTCTTAATATTCAATATAAGCCCCAGCGCAGGCCCTTCTGTTTTGATAATAGTGAGTGCTTTTGCCACTTCTTCGGTGTCGCCAATAACAGTGCCATCATCAAGATACCAGGCATGTAGGGATAATATGCAGTGCTCATTTATCTTAGCTATAAGCTGATGAAGTACCAGAGCAAATAACAAAGGCCCTAAAGGGTCACCTTGTTGTACTCCTGTGGATGAGTAGATAAAGGAGTCCCCCACATAGAGCCGTGAAGGTTGACCATACAAGTATTCTACCCAAGGCGATATAGATGGACAAAGCTTACGTACCTCAGAAAGCATAGCCGTTCGGTCAACTAGGTTAAAAGCATTGGTAAAGTAAACCATTAGCATAGAGAGGCTAGCGTCTACATGATGTTTACTGACAAACCTATTCACAGCATGTAGGATTGCCTCAGCACCACCTGAAACACCTACACCAAACTGGAAATCCTGTAGATACGCTGCCATGTCCTTACCAACCCCTTTAATCGCCGCTTTGGACACCAGTCGACGCCAAATTGTCCCAACAGCAATGGGACGAATGCTCTTATCCGGTTTAAGGAGGGGTGTTAGGGGAGCCGATGCAATGAACTCCGCTAGGTTAAGAGGGCATCTCCCGCCAAGACAAAGATTAACAACCCTAGTTATGGCCGTGACCATATCAGCAGCCACAGTTGAGCCTTCCCCACAGAAAGCATCCAACAAATGTTGTGCCCGAAGGCCATCCCTTCCACACGAAGTTCCCTTAGGGAAAGATTTAATACAACTAAGAATGGTACCTTCTTCGGCCACTAACGGTGTCTCCTGCAACGTACAGGTTGATTTCCGTGGAGGCGGCATCGTCGGATGCTTATCCTCAAGTGCTTTCCTTGTGTTCTCGTTGTATGGTGCCACCCCGGATGAACTGATGGCTTTAACAGCCGCTGTGAAGTGCACATCCGCCACCTTGCGCAAACAAGTAGAGATATTGGTACCGAGCTTGTTGTCTTTCCCCGTGTCATCATCTTTGTTGTCTTTCTCTGTGTAATCATCTCTAACACTAACTGTTGCCGGCAGCTTTAAAATCTCACGAACAAGATTTATAGTCCCACTAGGTTCACCCCAAAGTGCCAGCGCTCTAAGAATTTGTGTATGTTGTGTCGCCTTGCGATTACCAGACCTGCATTCAGCTCTACCCTTAGGTCGGAACACTCTCAAAGTGCATCGAGGGAGCATCAAAAGCCTGACCCAATGTTTAACAGCTTTAGGTTCAGCCGCGACTTTCTGTAGTGCCGCTTTCAGGGCATGAGAAAAAGCTAACCTACAACCTCTTGGAATGCTCTTAACCGTACATACCGGGGCTCTAAAGACTGCATCCACAATTGCTTCATTCAATTCGAAGTCGCTGTCAAGATGCACTAAATCCTCCTGTAGACGAGGCTTAGGCACTCCAAAAATTATTTCAGCTACTTCACCAGAACTCTCACATATCTCAGGCTTAATATCAGTGTTCCCTTCATGCTTGCACGCTCTGCTCCAAGCATGAATACTCATACATTCGAAGCACAACCATTGTCTTAAGGTTCTCAGAGTTTCCTCTAAACTCATGAAGACATCAACATCAGTTCTTATGGCCTGTTGGAGTGCAGTCTTCTTTTCTTTATTGCAGAGGTGTTGTCTCTTCAGGTGGGGAATCAAACATGAAAAACCTTTACTCCCAGTCCCCCCATCTGGACAACCATGAAAATCTCTAAACGGACATCTGATGATTCCTTTACTTGCAACTGTCATTGAAGCATAATGACAAATAGTTTGAGTGCTTAAATAAATTATCCACTATTTGGTTCAGAAACACACAGAGTAGCACCCGATTACAAGCAGTTTTCTAGGTGTATGACAATTCAAAAGCACAAAATCAATCAACCAAAATGAGTATGAACAAACTAACCCATCAACACACCATGAGAGTACCAACATGGAAAACATAAAAACTAAAATAAAACGAAACCCCCCAAACCACTGTAACCCATCGAGATGATGGTGGTGGAAATGGGAGTTTGCTGCTGGTAGTTTACAGTCGGTGATTTGAAAACGAAATAAATTTTCCAATGAAGGAGGAGAGAGAGAGGGAGCGTGAAAAACTTAATTGATTACTTTTTTTTTTTTTTTTTTTGGACTTTTGAACTGGCTCACTTTTCTAGTGCTGTGCTCTCTGCGTTATAATTCGCAGAAGATATTATTTCTTTATGAAACTCCATGTGCTTCTTGTGACATTCACGAACTGCTAGTTGGTGTCTACTTTGCGGAATTAAAATAATTCTTGTCCACTAATCATTCGCAAAACTTACGTTGGTCACAGTTGTTGCTCGCAGGTGTATTTACATCTTTATCATTCACCTATAAATTAATTGTTTTAACTGTCCCATCATGTGCTTTTTGTATTTTGAAATTTTCTTTGGTCTATTCATCTTTACTTGCTTTCCTTCTTCCTGTAATACGCTGCCTTTCATCAATTTTTTTTTTATCCTTTGTAGAGTTTAATCACAAAGTAGTTGCCTCAACTGAATCTTTTTCCACGAGAGGTACTTAATTCTTCTGCCAACTTTGTCTTGTTGTTCCCTTTGCCAATGACAAACTGTAATCATCCCTTTCTTCGCAGATGATGAAATGACTGGAGTTACTTCGCTGCTTGATAAACTTCGATTAAGTATACCTCGCAAAAAATTTCCTCTTTTTGTTGTGAGTCTCCAAATATTCTTTTGAAGATATTACAAAATAAGCTTCGCAGAATTTCTTCTTCTTCCGCTTTAAATCTCCCTTTTAATTATTGTACGCGTTTCCCGCTTAAGTATTGTTGGTCCGGTGGAATTGCACCTCCATATCTAATTGATGAAGTAATTCATTGCTGATGAAGTAAGTTGATAAGTAACTGATGAAGATTTGTCTTGAAGAAGTGAATAGCCTTGTTGTAATCACTTTCTCACGTAAAATTTTCATTTCTTATCATTGACCTTTTTCTTCGCAGAAACTCTCGCTAGAAATATCACCAATTCTCTAAGAAATTCATTTCTACTTCGCAAGTTGTTGTTCGCAGGTTTGGTGCGAGTAAAACAAAAATGATAGCAAAGCGCAATTAATCTTGGTGACATCCCTCATTTTTAAATAGTTAATTGTGTTGGGTGAAATAAGCTTTGAATAATTTCTTCTTCCTTCATTGATGATGGCTTCTGTTGTTACGGTAAATATCGCAAGCTGAATTGTTGGGGAGTAAATCATTAATCTTCTTCCTTTATCTACTGTGTTGTTTTTGTCCTTTGTGCTTTCCCCTCCGCTGGAATGTTCATTTCATCTTATCGCAAAAGAGAAATTTCACTAGTTATAAAATTATGTTCACATTAGTTGTTTATACGATCAAAATTATGACTAAATTCATGGTTTATGGATGTAAATTTATGATCAAAACTCTAGTTAATTCAAAATATCAACTAAATATCAATTTTTGTAAAAAATAAAGATTAATAGTTAAAACGTCAAATCTTCCAGATCTATATATTATGAATATATAATTAAAGAGATAAAAGAAAATTTGTCCTGTTTGAGCGGTGAATTGATGTCGTTCCATTTCATTTCAAGATTTCTTCGAATCTGCTCCTGTTTAGCTTCTGTATCTCTTTCTTTTTCATTTTCCTTAATAATTTCTCCATTGAAACTTCCACTTTTCCTCTCAAATTTTTAGATCCAGTGATGTATAACTCTTCCGATTGCTAATTTCTTTGAATCTTCTTCAATCTATCAAATAGCAGTCCCTGTTTCTAGCGCCAAAATGTAGTTGCAGGATTTCCTACAACACACCCCTTATCAAATCTTGATAACAATTCCTAGATCTAAATATAAAAATGGTGATAAAAATACTAAAATTATAAATAAACACCAAGATTTTTACGTGGTTCGATCAATGTGATCTACATCCACGGATCTTCACTATAATAATTTGTAACTACATTAATTTACATCTACAATCTCCATTAATGGAGTTCTTTGAAGAATTCTAGATCTAGTTTTGGGGAAGAAGATGATAAAGAAAATACATTTTATCTCTCCAAAAACTCTCTCTGCAAAATATCTTTCTCTCTCTTCCTAAAATTATCTATCCTCCTTTTCTCTCTCCTGCTCTCTTCTTTATATAGGTAGTTACATAGTGGATGACAACTCATGACAGCTCATTTACAGCTAAACTTTCCCTTAATTTCGGATCTGAGTTCTGCGGTAATATCTTTCGCAAGCTTTCTTCATTTCGCTAGAGCTCCTGCTACATTTCCCTCAGGTTTCTGCTACATTTCTTGCGAGTAATGATAAAATCTTCACATATTTCGTCATTTCTTTTAACTATTCGCGACACTTGCCATGTGTGGCAGAAATCTTTGCAAGAGCATTGTTGTTGCGAGATTCTGCTCCTACAAGTTACGAAGCTTGTGATCAAGAATATCACATTCTGAAGTTTTAGCTTGGAGACTTCTATTTAGAGCTTCAACTTCATTTTCTAAAGACGCTCGCGAAGCAGTTCGATCAGAACCAAAATATTTGATTAAAGTCTCGCAGACATCATATTTGAAAGGGTCAGTAGAAGATTTCCTGGCATCATCTAAAATGTCAGACAAAACTTTAAAAGCAGCATCAACCCCTACTGATACTTCTTTAGACGAGGGAAGAGGTGCAGATGGTGAAGTAGTAATGATGGCGAGTTGGAGATTTGAGTCATTTGCGATGGTTGCATTACCAGAAGGTGGAGTGTCTAGGAAAGTAATGGTTGGAAGTAAAATAGGAGAGGAATAAGCTTTGTTCATAACATTTTTGGGAGTCTCATTCATTGGAGGATTAATGGCATTGGGGGTATTGATAATTATATTCTCGCAAATAGAGGATGGAGGTTCCATCTGCGAAGTAGTGGAAACATATTTTGAAGATGAAAATTTGGGAATAGTAATATCAATCTCAAGAGCCTTGGCTTTGCGATATTTCTTGCGAGGTTTAACAACATTTTCATCACCCTGCGAGTAATAATATAGATAAGAAACAGAGGCAACAATATTGTTATTAAGAAAACAAATGTTTCTTACTACCTTATGACTCGCAGACTTCCTTTTCTTTTCAGTGGGTTTTTGTTGTGAATCTTCTCGAAGATTAGGGTTTTGGTCGACGAATTGGGTGTTGGATGTAGTTCCACTAAAAAGAAAACAAAGTATGAGAGTTATATAGAATCAAGCAAAAAAGATAAAACATGGTGAATAAATATGACTAAGACAAGCAAAATCGAGTTTAATAACGTCATAAGAACACACACCTTGGTGATTCCATTAAAACAGCAGCAGATGAATCTGCAGAAGAAGAAAGTTGTAGATAGAATTATTTTTTTTCTGCAGAGAACGAAGAGGTGGAGAAGACGAAGAGGTGGAGAAGACGAAGAAGTAAAAGAAGAAAAAATATTTCTGTGATAGGTTCTCTCTTTTATAGACAGAAGGATGGTAACTGGGTAATAAAATATTAACCGGTAAAAAAAGGAATATTCGACACGTGTAGGCGGTAACACTTAATTTACGGAGTTTTGTTGATCATAGAAGATGAAACAATGAATATTTGCGGTATTTTATTTCTCATGATCTTTTTTCCTTCGCAGAAAATGCATGAGAAGAGGCAAGATGTAGGATTAGAATATCGCCACAACAATACTCCTGCGAGATTTACAGAGACAGTTCTACGAGCTCTTCAACAATACACTGCGAGTGTCACAAAATGAATCAAAGCAATGACGTAACAGATGGAGATAGCTAAAACATGAGAAGATTGTGATCATTCTGCGAGGGTTATATCATCTGCAATTGTTAGCTTTATCACTGCTATGATAAGATCGCGAGTCAAATCCGAAATCAAAGGACAGATTAGCTGTCATCCATTATGTAATCATCCTATATAAAGAAACCCGGTAGGTTCAGAAGGAGGGATGAAAATTTTGAACACTAAGAAAGTTTTGAGGAGAGAGAAAATTCAAGAGAGTGATTATATTCTTGATCTCTTCTATTTCTTGTAAACATTTCTGAGAATCAAATAATAAAGTGTTGTTTTTAATTTTCAAATATGTGTTGATTATTGTGAATTCTTGTGAAGGGTGTAGTGTAGGTTTTCCTGCAACTACAAACACGAATCCACTGCTCCATCACTCTACTTGCTCCACTTCCCACGAGAGACGAGGGTTAGGCTCAATGACTTGTATAAATAGTTTCTCCTCCCTATTTCCAACACAGACAAGCACAGAAAACCAAGTGTTGTCATTCGTATCCAGAAAATACCAGAGCTGATTGCTTACATTATTGCAAGCCAGTTCGATATTTTAATACTAGTCATAAACAGACAACACCTTCACTATCTCAACACCTTCTTCGCTTCCCTCCCTAAGATCAACCCCATCTCCTTTACTTTGTGACCGAAGCAAGTCTGGAATGACCATTTCTTGGTTTAGGCTAGAATTGTATAGATTGATCTCTCGAATCAAAAGCACTCCCATGCAGTGCATTTGTTTAGGGTTTAGATTCATTTCTCATCCACACCCAAAATTACCAAAACCAGCAGAAATAAGTTTTACCCATAAACATCAGTAATTCGTCGAATTGGGCAATACCTGCTCAGTTGGTCGTCCAAACTAGTATTTCGTCGAATCGAGCAATACTTGCTCAGTTGCTCGAATAATCCGCATATAATCAGTAACTCATTAGTATTCAACAACTCGTCGAATTTACGATTTTTTCTCAGACAAGCAACGTTAATATTTATGAATCACTGAGCATTTGCCAAACATGCTCGATTCAACTAAAACCTAGGCTTATTATCTAATCAGTCAACAATTGACAAACTAAAAATACACATCTATCGTGCAGACTCCACAATTCGTGAGACATCAATCACGTCAAATTGGGGGATAACAATTAGGGTTTTGTTCTGGCAGCCTACAACACGTGGATTCATCCACGATGAGAAATGTGCATAAGTTGTGTAAACGATTGAAGGAGTTAGCAAAGTAGTGGGTGCACTATCTATCAATTTTCCACATGACTTGGAACTGACTTTACCATGATCTTCCACTTGCCCACTATTCCACTCATGAAACCGTCACACTTACAGGGATCAAGGTGTTCACAACTCTGATAATATAAATAAGTTTCTGAATCCATGATTGAGGACAATGAATAATCACTATCTATCAGCAATCATCCTCACAGAATTTATCGAGTAACTACTCTTAATAATTCATCAATCCATAAGACTCGAACTCAAAAGTTCACCAATTATTGTAGAAATCTGCAACACATCCACAATTCTTAATCATCATTAATCCCACACAATTCTGAGCTTCCCTCCTATAGATCAACCCATCTCCCTCTTTACGGCCGAATTGACTCAGGAACGGACATTGACTTGGTTTAGGCCGGAGTCCTACATATTAATCTATCGAATCTAAGCACTCCATTTGCAGTGCATTTGTGTGAGGTTAATCAGTTTTATCGGTAGAGGAGTCTCTATAACATGCTCTACTCTTCACTTTCCTAAAAAACTAGCATACCGTTTTTCCCCATCCACACAAGTCTTCAAGGACTTCATTCCAAGCGACATCCTTTTAAACATCTTTTGAATCTTGGACTATTGTATCGAATGGGATATGATGAGTAGTCCCCAGTTACACTTCTATCTGATCATATATCCGATGGTGTGTCCGGATATGTGAATATCTCTACGGCGTGCTTTTGGAATCTTTGATGCATGTGCACAGCTTCATGTTGAGAAATTCCTGTGGCTCGTAAAGCTTTGACAGTGACGATGATGCTGATATTAGAAATAACCTGGCTGAGGGACCGAAGACATATTGTGCTGGCAGTCCCCTATTGTAATTATCCTGAGCCTATTTTATCTTGAAATATGTACTTCTATTTCATTTGTTGGTAAGGTGGTTGATGAATTAATGAAGGAGGCAATCTTTTGGATCCGTCATTTGTTGATCAGTGAGAGAGAGTCACACTTGATAGCTCTGCATTGTATCCAACTTCTGGCATCCCATGCACCCCTTCCGTAGGAAAATGGAAATCTAGAAACACTGAATTTGGCTTTGTCGGCGATGTGCGGCTTCATGCAGGCCTTGGGTAGGCGTTGATAAGTTTTGTGTAGGTGATGTGGAAAACATGGTATAGTTGGTATGTGTGGCTTGCTGAGGCATGACTTTCCACTTTGATTCTTCACTAACAACAATGTTTATGAATATTTGAGCCAAATACTTCTTGTTGGTCAGGAGCCTTCCAGACAAGGAGGTGGTGATATCCTTGCGCTACATATTTGAAGAGTGGTGACCTTGTCACGGTTCCGAATTCTTGTTTGGTTGTACCTTCTGAGTTGAAAGGTTCAGTGAAGGTATTCTGTGTTGATCCTCAGTCCCCAAGTGTGGTTTTCATGGTTTTATCTTGTATGGTTGGTGATTTGACCATGATAAAGATATCATATTGCATCTGTACTGGTGACTCTGTTACTTCTTCTATATGAAATTAAAATATAGAGAACTATGGATTACTTTTGTAGTGGTTGTTTTTATGGTAAATCTCTGGATGGTATCAACAAATGAACAACAACAGTTCTTGGAAAAATATGTGATCAGAAGAGACTACATTGTCGTGGGAACCAAAATAGGTTGGCTGGAATTGCATGGGCGTACATGGAAGCAAAGGGATTGTCTGGATGCGTAAGCGAGTAAACTTTCCACGACCACGAGCTTTGGAGAGATGGATCAAAAGGTGGACACAAATATGAACCTTGGCTGTCTTTGATCATGATCCTTGACAGGGTAGAGTGGAAACTTCTTGAGAGAACATTGAAGTGGCTTCTAGAGCGAAACATTGAAGTGGAGCATCTCCTGGAGCGAAACATTAAAGCTGAGCAGTTTCTGGAACGAAACATTGAAGCAGAGCGGCTCCTGGAGTGAAACATTGAAGCGGCCCATGGATCGAAATGTTGAAGCGGAGCGGCTCCTGGAGCGAAACGTTAAAGCAGCCCCTGAATCAAAATGTTGAAGCTGAGTCGCTTCTGGAGCGAAATGTTGAAGAGGCTCCTTCTAAGTTATGGCCATGTCCGTTTGAGTTTTGGTAAGAACTTCATGTCTCTCAATTGAATCGCTAATGGTAATGGGAAGGTTGGTTTTCTTTGGATCCTCTAGTCTCTCGTCTTGACGAAGAAGTGGTGGCAGGCCTGGTGATGATTGGAGGCGTCATGTGATAGACACATTTTTGTATCCGAATTGTCCTCAATGTCTCTATTGTTAGTGCTTGATTTTATACTTATTTTGGTGTTTTTATGTTTGTGTATGTGTTTTTGGAGAAATACACTTGTGTGGAAAAAGTTGCTCAAAAAGTCTTATTTGGACCCCCAGAGGACATTTGTTATACGGACCCCCACTTTGGATAAGGGGCACCCACGGTGATAGGTGTCTAAAACACCTTATTATTTATCTATTGTTTATACTTTCTCTGCTAGTTTTCTTGTAAATTATGTATCTTATGTTTTGTTTTTTAGTATTTAGGTACTTTGGAGTCATTTGGATCAAAAGAAGAGAAAACATGGCAAAAGCGTGGAGGCGGATTGTGTCTCATTATTTGCTTTTATTTCTTCATCTCTGTCTGAAAAGTATGCCATCTTTAGTGATGCAAATTATGTCTGAAAAGCATGGAGGCTTTAATGATGTTAAGACATTGAAGAGCAGAAGTGGACTTGAGATGCAAGAGGCGGCTGCAGCTAGTGGAAGGGAATTCATTCGGAGCATAAAGGGGCAAAGCTATCATTTCTAGGCGAACACTATTAGGAGAGTCGAGCCAAGGTTAAGGGTCGACCAAACCTACAGGAGCACTAAAGACCACTGATGTTAAGTGGTGGCTAGCTGTTATAGGGTACCCATTGGGGTGTCCCTTAGTCCATGTATTGGGGTGTCAATAACCACCCAATCATTTCTAACCCTAAATCGAGAAGAGTAATTGTAGGATCAGAATATTGTCACAACAATATTCCTGAGAAATAAACGACTGTTATGCGATATATCGATAATAAACGAATTACTCTGCGATACATCAGTAATATTCTGCGACACATCCAAAGATGACTTAAACAATGACATAATGACTGAAAACGACAGAAACACGAAGAAAGTGTGACATGTCTGTGATATATCAATAAAACCTGCGAAAGTTAAAGGCGGTGCTGACTGCGATTTATCGCAAGAACTCAGATCCGAAATTGAAGGGAATCTTAGCTGTAAATGAGCTGTAATCCACTATGTAAATACCTATATAAAGGAGATGAATAGTTCCAAAGAGGGTAATGAATTTTTGAGTGTTAGGAAAGTTTTAGGAGAGAGAAAATCTTTATCAAGTGTTCTGTGTTCTTGATTTCTGTAATTCCTTAAGATCAAATTAATAAAAAGTGTCCTTAATCTTAAAATTATGTCATAGATGTTGGTAAATTCTTGAATAGGGTGTAGTGTGGGAATTCCTGCAACTACATTTTGGCATCCAGAAACAGGGATTGAAGAGTTGAAAATCAAAGTAAAAGTTAAGTAAAAGAAAGAAATTGTTCAAGAATTAGAAGAGTATTAAGAAATTTGGTGAAGAAAAGATGATTGAAATCAAAGATAATCAAAATAAATTGGAGTGTGATGTAATAACAAAAATGATGATAGATAAATTCCATGAAGATATTAGAGGAAGGATACACAAGCGAGATTTTGAAGGAAATAAAATCATGACGGTAGATGAGGCATCACCGCTAAAAGATTGGGAAAAACAGAAGATCACATTTACGACAACAGAAATTCCAAAAGAGAATTTAAGTCATACATCTCCATTGGTGATCACAGTGTCTGTTGTATCAACAAGAAAATAGAAATCAATAAGATCTACAGAAGAGTGGGCTATGAATAGGACTCTGGTGGACGCAGGAAGTTCTGTGGATATAATGTTTTACCACACATTCAAGAAAATGGGATACAAAGATGAAGAAATGTTTAGTCCAACATATCATATTCATGGATTTGGGAAATCTCTAACAAAACCTAAATGAGAAATTGTAGTGAGAATTCCGCTGGGGGAAATAGAGACGCAGGTCACTTTGAGCGTGGTGGATGTGAAATCACCTTATAACATGCTGTTGGGAAGACCTTGGATACATGCAATCAAGGTTGTATCATCAACTCTACATCAGTGTTTAAAGTTCCCTATGCCTAGTGGAATTGGCGAAATTAGAGGAGATATAGATTATGCAGCGTTATGTTTCCAAAATGAAGTAAGGAGTTGTGAAAATCAAGTTCAGCTGCGAAAACAGCGCAGAAAAATGAAGAAAGAAGAAAAGAAATAAGAAGAATTCAAGATTTACATGATAAAATCAGAAGAAGGAAAAGGAATATTTGGTGATGTATCGCAAGAAAATGATGAACCAGTGGAGGTGATAAAGACACCAACACCAATGGGAGAACATGAAGCTAGTTATACTGCAACAGAATCGACAAAAGAAGTAAATGTTGGAAGTGAAGAAGATCCAAAGATACTGAAAATTGGAACTAAGATGGATGTGGAGGAAGAAGAGCAAACTGTAAACCTTTTGCGAGAATACAGAGATATTTTTGCGTGGAATATGGATGAGATGCCTGTGATAGATCCATCTGTTGCGTGCCATAAATTGGAGATTAACAAAAATATGAGACCAATCAAACAAAGAATAAGAAAGATTGCAACTACTTATCATGCCAAGATAGAGGAAGAATTGCAAAAGATGCTTGATGCAGGAATTATTAGGCAAGCGAAATATCCAGAATGGATCGCCAACATGGTAGTCGTTCTTAAGAAAAACAAGGGGATAAGAATTTGCATCGATTTTACTGATTTAAATAAAGCATGTCCCAAAGATAGTTTTCCCTTGCCAGATATTCCGCAGATGGTGGAATCTGCCGCAGGAAATGATCGAATATCTTCGTTAGATGGATACAGGGGTTATAATCAAATCCCACTTGCGGAATAAGATCAAGAACATACTGCATTCTTTGCTCCTAGAGGATTATATTGCTACACAAAGATGCCTTTTGGGTTACGAAATGCAGGAGCAACATACCAAAGAATGGTGGAAAAAGTATTCGCAAAATGGATACATAAAACTTTAGAGGTATATGTGGATGATATGTTGATAAAAAGCAAAGAAGCTAAAAATCATGTGTAGGATCTAAGGGAAATTTTTGATCAGATGCGGCTTTTTAATATCAAAGTAAATCCTGAGAAGTGTACATTCGGAGTATCGTCTGGGAAATTCTTGGGATATATTGTATCAAAAGAAGGAATACAAGTTGATCCTGAAAAGGTACAAGCAGTTCGAGATATGCCAACTCCAGCAACAGTAAAAGATGTGCAAAAATTGAATGGACTTTTAGCCTCACTAGGAAGATTTATTTCGCGGTCATCAGATAAATGCAAGCATTTCTTCAACATACTAAAGAAGGGAACAAAATTTAAATGGACAGACGAATGTGAGAAAGCTTTTCAAGGAATTAAGGAATATTTGATGAATATATCCATATTACAGAAGGATGAACCAGGAGAAGAATTACTGATATATCTTGTGACAACTCCACATGCTTTAAGTGCAGTACTTTTGCGAAATGACGCAGGAGTTGAAAAACCTATTTACTACATCAGCAAAACATTTAATGCTGCGGAGAAAAATTATTCGAAGATAGAAAAACTAATTTTGGCATTAGTTTATGCAACTTCTAAACTTCGCATATATTTCCAAGCGCATAAAATCAAAGTACTAACAAAAGTACCAATCGAGTCAGTAATGAAAAATTCAAAAAGATCAGGCAGAGTCGAAAGATGGAATGCACAAGTGGGGCATTTTGAGATCCAATATGCAATTTTATCTTCGCCAAAATCTCAAATTGTCGCAGATTTTCTCGCTGAATTTCCTTTGGAGGATGATGAAGCTGTAGAAGACATGATGGATATAGAAGAAGAATATGGGGATCCTAGAGATCTTTTAACAGAACCAAATAGGTGGGAGATATTAGTGGATGGATCATCTAATGGAGAAGGAAATGGAGTGGGAGTCGTCTTTATTTCGCCAGAAGGTGCAAAAATGGCATTTGCATTTCGACTGGAATTCAAATCTACCAATAATGAAACATAATATGAGGCTGTAATACATGCCCTAAGATTTGCGATAGAAATGAAGGTAGAGAATGCAATAATTACCAGTGATTCACAGTTGATTATTCGCCAAATTGAAGGGGAATATGCAACTAATGATATATCTTTGAAAAAATATAAGAAACTTGTAGAAGAATTATCTGCGAAAATACCAAAACTCAAATGGAGGCATATTTCAAGAAGAGATAATAGGCTTGCAGATGCTTTTGTGTTCATATCAAGTATGATGGTAGATCCGACTGCGAGAAATATAAAAATACAAACACTCATAACACCGTCAATTAATAAATAAGAAGAAGAGGAATCTGAGGCAATGGCAGTAGAAAATAGTGGCGAAGAATCAAGCCAAATTATCGCAGATTGGCATGCGGAAATTCACGCATATCTAGCAAAGGGGGAGATACCAAGGAACATATTGGAGGCACATAAGTTAAAAAGTAGAGCAACAAATTATGAGTTAAAAGATGGGATATTATATCGAAAATCTTTAAATGGGCCTTCCCTCAGATGTTTGACACAAGAAGAAGGAAAGCAAATATTAAAAATGCTACATAGTGGGGACGTTGGTAACCACAGCGGTGGTAGATATTTAGCTTATAGAACGAAAATGCAAGGTTATTATTGGCCATATATGCATGAAGATGCAAAGAATTTATCAAGAAGTTGCGAGGAATGTCAGCGATTTGCAAAAAGAATACATGCACCAGGTGAAACATTAACATCTTCAAAAAATGTTTGGCCATTTGGAAAGTGGGGTTTAGATATTGTGGGACCATTTGTACCAGGAACAGGGCAAAAGAGATACTTAATTGTCGCAACAGATTACTTCACAAAATGGGCGAAAGTTAAAGCGGTACAACATATTCGTGATAAGGACATTTTCACATTTATATTTGAAAATATCATCTGCAGATTCGGAATTCCAAATAATAATTGGTGTCGATAATGGAAAACAATTTGAAGGACAAAATATAGAGATGTTACTTAATGCATTCAAGATAAAGTGTGGAAAATCAACTCCTTTATATCTACAGGCCAATGGTCAAGCTGAAGCAACTAACAAAACAATTACAGATATTCTCAAAAAGAAGTTAGAAGGGCAACATAGAACGTGGTGTCAACAAGTCCATAATGCAGTTTGGGCTTATAATACAACACGAAGAGAAGCTACTGGGGTATCACCTTTTTGTTTAATATATGGGGTTGAGGCAGTATTACCAACATAAGTTGTTATTCCTACAACAAAAAGAGAAGCTTGGGAAAAGAATCTTAGTGCTGGTATGATTCTAGACAAGCTTGATGAGGTTGAAGAGAAGAGATAAAAAGCACTACAACATATGGAAAACTACCATCGCAGATTAGCTCGTGAATATAATAAACGAGTAAAGAAGCGGGAATTCCAAGTTGGAGATTTAGTTCTGCGAGAAACACCAGAATATCAACGAGAAAATGGAGGAAAATTAGCGAAAAAATGGGATGGGCCATATATAATCAAAGAAATAGTTGGAACTGGAGCATATAAATTAATGGATCCAGAAGGAAGAGACATGGGTCAAAGACTGGGCAGACCATGGAATAGATAATATCTGAGAAAATATTATCAATAAAGATTTGAAAGACTAGAATGAAGGGATTACACGCAAGAAATTGCGAAAGAGTAAAAGAAATATTCTGCAAGAACAAAGTTAGCTGAGTATAAAAGCTATTTTCCGCAACAATTTGCGAGATAATTAATTTTTTTAATGCAAATGCATAAGATGGGCGCAAATCGACTAAAAATATATAAGAATGGGACGAACCTTTGTGGCGTACACCCTAGTTCGCGGATTCTATTCCGTAAGAGGCAATGTCCTTAAAGTGCGTCATAAGGGGGGTATCTCTTTGCATGGATATGGGAAAGGCTATACCGCTGCTGGAACCTAGTCATGGAGATTTGGGATTATAGAAAATCCATCCGGGAGAGATAACTTGGATTCCTAACTATATAAGGTTATACCCTGGTTGGGTGCCAGAGAGTTTCTCCTAAGGAATGCAACGTATGATCAAGGCGCCGAGGTACACGGTTGAGCTGTGGGTACCCGGGATGGATGAACCTACCCTGGACATACATGGCAAGTCTTGGATTACGATGTGTTCGGCCCGAAGAAAACCCCACTTAGGGTGCAGTCTTGTAACTATAAGGCATATAAGGCATAAAGGACAAGGCTGCGAAAACAACTGGTTGTTGGCAGATCGGATGGGAAAGTGCTAGTCTTGTATGGCCGATGTATAATACTTGAAGGGGCAACCGGGGGGATAGATAAGGGCGATACCCTCCATTAGGGAGCTGTGTATCAAAAAAGACGGCAATGTCATGGGACTTTATATTCGAAAGAATATTTAGGCCCGTCATATTGTCGCGTGACAGAGACAACAATGTCATGGGACTTTATATTCGCAAGAATATTTATGCCCATCATATTGCCGCGTGACTGGCCAAAAAGCCTAATAAGAAATGTTAAGATGAGATCAATGGGTTTTTGCGATAAGATCAAATAATGAGATAAATGAAATCAATAATAAGAGGATATAAATCGCAAAGACGTCCTGCGATTTCATCGCAAAGACGGCAATATCATAAGTCTTAAAAAGCAAAGGGAGATTAATCTCACAAGATGGCTTAGATTTATCATATTGTCGCAGAAATTAAAATTAAATGATAAGGCAAGATCAATGGATTATTACGTATAAAGGTAAGAATGTCCTGCGATCTTGTCGCATAAAAGTGGCATAATAAGACCTTTAACTAGGAAGGCAAAATAAGACCACAAGAAAAGTTATATCCGCGAAGCATATAACAAATTCTTCGCAGAAATATTTGCGATAATATTACAGATTGATAACAAGAGGCAAGTATGGGATTTCTTACAAGGGTAACAAATAAAATACTTCACAAGGAAGATTATGAGGGGCAAATATGGGGATTATAAAACAACATTTCATTATCTTCCTTGAGAAGAATTAAAATAATAAAAAAAGAAGGAAGATAATCAAGTTTATGAAGATTGGATTCAAAATTAATAA
Organism: Papaver bracteatum; assembly: GCA_023529315.1. Classification (NCBI taxonomy): domain Eukaryota; kingdom Viridiplantae; phylum Streptophyta; class Magnoliopsida; order Ranunculales; family Papaveraceae; genus Papaver; species Papaver bracteatum. The sequence goes on along the minus strand of JAJJWX010002605.1, from coordinate 3,395,381 downwards.
AAATATATAAATCAGAGCAGGTGATTGAGTTACAAAGAACTTCAATGTTTCGCAAAAAGAGCAGGAAGAAGAAAGATTCGGAAATTACAATCATTCGCAGAACCAGAAATATTTCGCAAGAATACATGATAATTTAAAAAGAAAATTCTTCTCTAATTTCATCATTCTTGTTCACCACTATTATCTTCACCAGCATCATCTTTTTCAGTTTGAGTTTCTTCATCACCAGCGGTTGTTTCATGAGGAGGATTTTGTTCTTCATGAGGAGGATTTTGTTCTTCTGCTTCATTAAGAGGGTTTCCTTCGTCCTCAAGTGGATTTTGTTCATCTTCAGAAAAATCTTCTTCATTACTTGAATAATTCAGATCTTCATCTATGGGATGAGGAACTTCATTATCATCTATCTCCAAGGGTTTGATCTTCATAGGAGGTAAAGAATGAGAGAGTAGAACATTATTTACGAAAACCTCAACGCCTAAATGAGCTTTTCGGAGGAAATTCTTTTCCCGGTTTCTGATCTCTATATCTTTGAAATATTCAAGATAGTCAAATCTTCTCAATGCCCTGTTATGAGAGTTGGAAAGCGCGGTATTCTTTTTGCGAAGTTTGGCTAACTTCATAGATAAATCAGAAATTGAAGCTTGAAGATGCTTCTCAGATTCTGCGAGAGAAAAATTTAATATTAGAGGGAATTTTCGCGAAAAATAAGATGAGAAAATACAATGAAGTAATTAACAGATGAGGCAGTCAAAATGACTACCTTCCTTTTGTGAAGATAAAGTGTGAATTATATTAAAGAAGCAACTCTTCCATCGGTTCATGGCATCATCAAAATTATCCCCAACTTTACCTTTTAAACGAGATTTTATACTTTTTTCACAGTTGCGAAGATAAACATTTTCTTCCTTTAGTCGAGTACAATCATCTTTGAGATTGTTGACTTTTACACTTAGAGCTAATTTGCCCTTCATAAGCTTCTCTTGTTCAGCAGCAGATGATTCAATTTTCTTTTTAAGTTCATCTTTCAGTGTGCGAAGGGATTGCTCTTGGTCCTTATACAACTTTTGAAGATTGTCTAATTGCTGCGAATAAGTCTTTGTTGTATCCACAAAACTACGTTTTTCTTGGGATAAAACTCTGTTTTCATCTGATAAAGATTCCACCCTCAAGTTAATCTGGTTTAGCGAATATAAAAGTTGGGTGGCTTCATTACTTAGACGATCTCGTTCGTGAATTAGTTGATATCGTTCATGAATTAGTTGGTTGTTCTCATTCTTAAGATTATTTATCTCGTCAATTGAATATGTATGAAGAACATTCAAATTATCAAATTGATTCTTCCAAGATTATTTTCCAATGCGGGCCTCATCAGCGATGGTTTCCCACTCAAGTATCTTCATTAATTGGTTATGTTTTGAAGCTAAATATGCATCAACAAATAAATAAAGGAAAATTGAGTATATAAAAAGCAAAGATTTACAGAGGCAAAAGCAAAGGCAAGAAATTTATACCTTTTAGATCATCATTTCTGCTGCGAAGAATTTCACAGTCTAATTCAGAGTTATGAAGCTTATGATCGAGAAGTTCACACTCCAAAGTTTTTGCTTGAAGATTCTTCTTCAAAGTTTCAACCTCATCTTCTAAGGCAGTTAACGAAGATGATGAACCGCAAAACCCAAGATGCTTGCTTAGAATCATATAAACATCCTGTCTCGCAGGATCTGAAGAAGATTTCATAGCATCATTCAAAACTTCAGATAAAATTTGAAAAGCAGCTTCAACCCCTATTGCTATTTCTTGGGAAGAAGGAAGAGAAGTAGAGGGAGGAGTTTTGGCGATAGTAAGAGTGGAAGAAGGAATTTGAGTGGTCGCAGTAACAGTTTCATTCACCGCGTCATCATCCATCGCAGTTTCCTTAATTGCAGCTTTGTTTACCACAGTTTCCTTATCTACGACTTCATTCACCACAGCCTCATTGACTGTCGTTTCATTTACTAAAGTTTTATTTACCGCAGTTTCATTTGTCACAGATTTATTTCCAACTATCATAGATTCATCTATCGCAGTTTTCAAAATGTTGGGATTATCAGAGATGGGAATATTAGCATTAATAACTTTAGTAGGGGTCAGTGGAGAAGTAAAATGAGTATTGAAATTTACGCAAGGAGAAGGAGAAGGTTTATCTTGCGACGAAACAGGTTTTGCAGGTAAAAATTCAAGAATATCCACTTCATCTGAAAGAACTTTAACTTGACGCGAACGCTTAAGAGGCTTAGGAACGTTCTCTTCATTCTGCGAATAATAATGTAGGTAAGAAACAGAGGCAACAATATTGTTATTTCAAAAGAATAGGTGTTTCTTACTACCTTATCATCCTCAGATCTTTTCGTCTTCCCAACGCGCCTTTTCTGAGAACCCTTAGGGTGAGGATTTTTTATAGTAATTTTAGTTTGAGAAGTGGTGTTACTGAAAAAGATGATAAAATATGGGGATTATAAAGAAAAGTGGGCGATAAAGATAACATAACGTGAACAAAATAAGATGGAAGATAAGAACATACCTTTGAGTCTCCATTAGAGCAGCAGCAGAAAGAATAACAAGAAAGAAAAAGTTGCAGACAAAAAATATTTTGAAAAAGAAAGAGAAGGTGAGAAGAAGATAGTCTCGAGTGGAACATCTATTTATAGATGAAGGATAGGTAACCGGGTTAATCGGTAAAGATTGACGTGTGTCAGCAGTAAGAGCGTAAAGTAGGGAACTTTGCCGGGTAAAAGATAAGGAGTTGCGGCGAATCAAGAAGTTTAAATTCTCATGATCTTTATCTTCTTCGCAGAAAAGATATGAGAATAGGCAAGATGTAGGATCAGAATATTGTCACAACAATATTCCTGAGAAATAAATGACTGTTCTGATATATCGATAATAAACGAATTACTCTGCGATACATCAGTAATATTATGTGACACATCCAAAGATGACTTAAACAATGACGTAATGACTGAAAACGACAGAAACACGAAGAAAGTGTGACATGTCTGCGATATATCAATAAAACCTGCGAAAGTTAAAGGCGGTCTTGCTGATCATGATTTTATCGCAAGAACTCAGATCCGAAATTGAAGGGAATCTTAGATGTAAATGAGATGTAATCCACTATGTAAATACCTATATAAAGGAGATGAATAGTTCCAAAGAGGGTAATGAATTTTTGAGTGTTAGGAAAGTTTTAGGAGAGAGAAAATCTTTATCAAGTGTTCTGTGTTCTTGATTTCTGTAATTCCTTAAGATCAAATTAATAAAAAGTGTCCTTAATCTTCAAATTATGTCATAGATGTTGGTAAATTCTTGAATAGGGTGTAGTGTGGGAATTCCTGCAACTATAGTAATCTTCTCCCAATCATGTTTCATTCATTCCATCACCAGAACTGAGAAAGAACAGCATCCATGGCTGCTGACTCATAGAAATCGAGAATTAGAAGTTGTAATCGGAGAGGGCTTATGAAATTAAATTATTTTGATGGTGGAACACTGAGGTCAGAGATTGGGGTAATGTAATGGAGTTTCAAGGTTCGAAATAAAGCAAGAAATGAGATCTGATGTTGGTGATTGAGAAGATAAGAAACTTGGGATGTGAAATTGTGCTACAAATGTTGCTGCTGTCGATTTATGAGGTGGGTTTTCTTTGAGTCTGTATAATTCGAAGAGAGAAGATGCAAATGTGGAAATTAGGTCGATGAATGGTAGAGAATTGGGTCTGTTTTATGCTTGAAATTCAGGTGGAAATAAGTTGTCAAAGACTTGGTTTTTGTTGAATGTTTGTGGTAATCAGTTGATCGAGTTTATGAGGTGATTGTAGCTCGAATTGCAGGTTGATTTGGATCAAGATCTTGAGCTCAATTTCAGCTGTAAGATAAAGCTGCTATTGATCGAAACATTGATGAACATACGATACAAAAAGGGGGTTTTGTGTTTGATGGTGGATTAATTGCAGTCTTGCAGGTGCAATGAACTGCAGATAAAGCAAAGACATGTGTGGCTGCTTGAGCTGGTGAATCTGAGAAGCAGATGGTTCAAGACAAGCAACTTGTATTGGATTTCATAGACAAGAGTTGTGCTACCAAAATGGGAGCTGTGAACTGGTGCTGCTTACATATGTTCATTTAGTGCAGCCAATACAAGGTCAATAAAATGAGCATGTTGCAGTGAGCTACAACTACAGATGGTGTTGATAATGGCTACAAGTTGCAGCTGGCAAGCATGGATTCAACTACAGTTGGAGTTGTTGCTGTGAGAGAACTTGATACTCAGATGTGAGTGAGTTGCAGCTGAATTTTCAGAACTGGTGGTGGAAAAGAGAGGTTGGAATTGTTTCTAGTGGATGAAATTGAGGCAATGAGCTGAGTTTAGATTAAAATGGTTGTTACTGCCAGGGATTGTGTATGGCTGCAGGTTGAGGTGAGTTGCAGGTGCCATAGCTGAATGTATGAGTAGATGGGTTGCAGTTGAAACTGGTTATGAGAATGGGTTTGATGGTTGAGGAGAAATCAGTGGATAGAGTTATCTGTGATTGAGAATGGGTTGTGCTGTGTTGCAGGGATTGAATAATGTTGGTCAATGAAGCTGTAGTGCAAGGGGATATTTTTTGTTGGAGCTGGTGGTTTGCAGGTTATGGAATGTGTGATGCAGCTGCACTGGGAGTTGGAAGTTCTGCAGTATTGCAGTGGTGTGCTTGCAAATGGAAGTCAGGTGGAATTGGTTATGAAGCTAGGTGGTTCTTATTAGCTGAAGTTGTGATGTTGTTGCATTTGTGAGTTGCAATGAGTAGGAAGTGTAGCTGTTGACAAGATGATTGAGAGCATGAAATGGAGGAGACTGGTGTTGGAAGAATTGCAGGCTTGCAGAATGAAGCAGGGCCATCTTGGCTGGAGTTTTTGGCTATGCGCAAGTGTTCTGGCTAGAACTAGTCAGACGAATCAGTGACTCAGGAAACCCAATTCAGTAATCATACCATTCAGCTGAGTTACCGACTGACTGGGGAGCTGACTCGATGGCTCACTCACCTTCTTTGACCAAGTTGACTAACAGAAGACCGTTAAGTCAACTGTTATCTCTAACGGCGGACTGACGGAATATTTCGTCGAATATTCCTCCGACAAATAGAATTTTCAGGTGGCCGGCGTCAACTTTCCGGTGCCGGATTCCGACCAATTTCCGGCCAAAAACCCAGCTTTCCGGTGAGCGCTTTTGGGACATATTTTCTACACGGGTTTCTCTCACTCGTTGGCCGGGTTAATTTCCAACTAATGGACTTTGAAGACTTGGACCTAATTTTGGAAGGAAGAAAATCTACAAAAAGAAAAGTTCTACTAACTTTTGGAAAGAACGTTTTATTCTATTCTTGGAGATTTTGCAGAGAACTACTTCTAGGGTTTGCTTTCTTTTATGTTTCATCTTATTTCTTTGAATATTATGATGATGAACTCCATGAATATGTGTAGCTAAATACTATTATTGGTTATGGGATAAAAGTTGATTTCTTCAAGCATGTTATTTGATTCTATGAATTAGTTTTGTCTCAATTTTATCGTTTGTGATTCATTATTTTTATTATCATATGATTTGAATGCTAGTTTGGTTGAGTCTGGAATCAATTGGATTTGTTTTTATCTCTATTTCTATATTAGGGTTTTGAATACGTAAAATTTGTTACCCCTGATTTCTAGTTGCATCTTGTGGTTAATACTTGTAGTGATATATCTTTTTAATCGCATATGAATCATAACCTTTGTTAAAACGAATTAGTGCTTTTACACGTTTGTTTGCATTGATTAGTCTTATTTCATAGAACTTATTTCTCTTAGAGCGTCCACAATCATGGACCATACTAAAACCAAAACCATAACCAAATACTAAAATTATATGGGTTTGAGATGAAATGTACGCAGCGGTGGAGAGCAAAACTATACACGGGCGGAGATGAAAATGTACGCTTGAAAAGAAGAAGAAAAAAAAAAAAAAACACGTGAGGACATTTGGTTTACGCCTGGTAAACGGGCGGAAATTTGGTCTACGCCTATCAACCAGGCGGACAACGAATCATGAGCCCCAATGGGGCGTACTTTGAAAGTGATCCCCATGGGGCGAAGATTCAAAGTGCGCCCCATGGGGGAGAACCTTTGGTTTACGCTTGACATGAAGAAAAAAAAGAAAAAAAAACACGGGCGGACATTTGGTTTACGCCTGGTTGCGGCGCGGACATTTGGTTTACGCCTGTCATCAGGCGTACTTTGAAATTCCGCCTGACTATAATCAGTTTTAGTCGAGAGTCGAGACCAAATTTGGTCTAGATTTCACTCTCTCTCCAACTAAAACCAAATATTTGGTTTTAGTCGACCCCCACTGCGATTGGTTTTCTCGACTATATGTCCTTTAGTCGAGTTTTTAGTCCATGACTGTGGACGCTCTTAGGGAGTTAAATCTAATTGTGCTTTTACACTTTAGGTTGATTTTTAAGTAGATTTCACAATAGCATCTTTTAATGTTGTTTGTGATAAAATCAGGAAATAAATGGGATACTCTTACGATCAAGATATCCTAGGACTTTTGATAATTGAGAGATTAAATACCAATTCTAATCATAGATGAAAAATGCATGTTTGTGAATGATACTATCCCGTGACCAATATCTTCTCCTTATTGATTATTCTAACTATTTGCTTTGCTTTATTTAGTTTATTTACTTTGATAAAAACAAAAACACACCTTGGGTTATTTGGTTACTTGGTTACTTAAGAATCTGAAAATTGCATAACAACAATCGCCTCTCCGTGAATACGAACTCTTTCTTATCACGTACTTCATTCATATTTAGTAGAGTGAGAAAGTGAAATTATTTTTGACGCATACGACACGCATCAAATTTTGGCGACGTTGCCGGGGAGGCATTCGGCTTGTTATATAGTTTTTAGTTTCTTTTTATTATTTCTGCTTGCATATTTGTGTTTCGTTTCTTGTCTTGTTTCTCACTTGTTTACGAGAATTGTTTTTCAGGTACCTAATCTCTGGCTTCTAAAGATTGGAATTATCCAAGGTGCGGGATAGCTACTCGAAAGGGCATAATACTTCAACCAAGGCAAGGCACAACGGAAGAACACAACTTGGAAATAGAACACGAAGCTCTTCAACAAGAAGGAGAAGGAGTAGAACACGAGATTCCTTTTGAAGAAGAAGGAGAAGGAGAAGAAGCAATGGGTGACGCTGCAAATCGTACACTCAAGGACTTGGCTTCGCACAAGTTGGATACACAGCGAGGTTGTATTCAAACCGACTCTACTTTTGAGATAAAGCCGGGATCGCTTTGAGAATTACCAAAGTTCCATGGCATGGTGAATGAAGATCCAAACAAACATCTTATGGACTTCCACACCATTGTTACGGCGATGCTTCCAGCGAATATGGAGCCCGATGGTGCTATGTTGAAGGTTTTCCGATTCTCTTTGGCGGATAGTGCTAAGGATTGGTTATATTATTTGCCTTCCGGAAGTGTCACAACTTGGAATGGGTTGAAGAAACTCTTCTTAGAGAGATATTTTCCTGCATCTAAGGCTACTCAAATTCACAAGGAGATTTGCGGAATGAAGCAAAATGTGGGAGAATCGTTATATGATTGTTGGGAACGATACAATAAGTTGGTGGCAAACTGTCCTCATCACCAATTTAGTGACGCTATGATCATCCAATACTTATATTTCAAGGACTCCAATCAAGTGATAGGAATCTTATTGACGCTGCGGTTGGTGGTGCACTAGTGAGCAAGACAATGGCACAAGCTAGAGAATTGATTGAAAATATGGCAGCAAACTCCCAACAATTCTTGAGTCGTGGTTCGGATGTGCTTCTTAGGAGAGTCAATGAAGTGAGCAAGGTAGAGGAACTTCGTCAAAAAATAGGTAACATCTCAGCAATGCTACAACAAGTTTCAGCCGTGGTGATACCAAGTTCTCATGGGTATGAAGACGTCAATGAGCAAGCTAATGCAGTCTTTCCAAATCAGCAAAGACGGTATGATCCTTATTCCAACACTTACAATCCGGGATAGAGAGATCACCCCAATTTTAGGTATGCGAACAAGCAAGGAGCGGTTCAACAACCTACTTTCAATAATTCGGGTGGATTTCAACCTCAACAACAATAATTCCACTTGCGTCAACAATTTCAACAAAAACAACAACAATCTCAAAATCATGGGTCAAGTATGGAAGAGTTGATTAAATCTTTTATGCAAAGAACGGAGAGCACGATGAAAGAGTTGCAAACCCAAGTTGGTTCTATGGCTCTTGAATTGAACCAAATGAAGGAACAAAATATTAGGAAACCCCCTTCTCAACCTATCAACCCAAAAGGAGATGTGAATGCGATTACGTTGAGAAGTGGTACACAACTTGTGCAACCCGAAGTTGCTGATTCGGGCAAAGTGGAAACACCAAAGGAACCTGTTTTGGAGGAGAAGAATGAGGATTCTCCCCAAACTTCTGAGGTACCTATTCCTAACTCTAAAACTCCTATTCTTACTTATGTTCCTCCTTTACCTTTTCCTCGCAGATTTGCAAATTCTAAGAAGGAGGCACTAGAAAAAGAGATTTTAGACGTTCTTAAGAAGATTCATGTGAACATACCACTCATTGATGCTATTAAGCAAGTTCCAAAGTATGCAAAAGTATTGAAGGACTTGTGTACCAATAAGCAAAGGCTCAAAGGTAATGAAGTTCTTAGTGTGGGGTAGAATGCTTCGGAAATCTTACAACACAAACTCCCACTGAAATGCAAAGACCCGGGTAGCTTTGATATTCCCGTAAAAATTGGTAACACTACATTTGACAAAGCTATGTTAGACTTAGGTGCATCCGTTAATGTTATGCCTGCATCTATGTATAAGTCACTTGATTTAGGTCCTCTCAAAAAGGCTGAAATTGTGTTGCAATTAGCCGATCGCTCTAATGTCTACCCTATGGGTATTGTTGAGGATGTTATTGTGCAGGTTAATCAACTAGTATTTCCAGTAGACTTTTGTGTCTTAGAGATGGATGAAGGTTCACCGGACTCGTCTCTTCCATTGCTACTTGGGCGTCCCTTCATTAAAACGGCGAAGACCATTATTGATGTGGATAAGGGAACGCTGACTATGGAGTTTTATAGGGAAGTAATACGTTTTAACATTTTTGAGACAATGAGATATCCTAGTGATGTCCACTCTTTCTTCTCCGTTGATGTGATGGATACATTGGCACATTGTAGTTGCAGAATAACCTACAACTACACCCTCAATAGAATTAGTAAAAACTCAAGAAGTTCTTGATGATGAATAACAATTTTCTTATTAATGTTCTCAATTGATTACAAAGAAGTATCTAAATGGAATTAGAATAGTTACAACTTTCTCTATTCTCTTTCCTCAAATATTTTCTAACACTCACTAAAAGAACCTCCCGAATTTTACATTTGAACTCCTATTTATAGTAAAATTTATACAGCTGTTCATGAGTTACGAAGTATCGCAACTCATGCTCGCAAAATTATTTCATCCTCGCAAAACTTCATATTTCTCCGCGCTTCTTCTATCATCGTATCATTTTATAACTCTTTTCTCCTGATACTCGTGAACTATTATCTTGCGATATTCAGTACCTACATCTTTCCTCTTCTCATGTCAATTCTACGAAGAAGAAATGATCGTGAGAACATAACCGTTACTTAGTCTTTTGAAATTTTGACACGTCTTTTGTAACCGTTCTTTTTTAGTTATTCCCTTATATAACTCCTTTATACTCTCTTTCTTTTCTTCTTCTTATTTCCGCAATTCTATCTTCTACTCATACTCTCTATCACTATTTTCTCTGCAATTTTTTCTTCTACTGTATCTTCATGAGTTCTCCAAGGTAATTTCCCTCTATCTCTGCGTATTTCATTTGTTCTCCTCTTTAATTTCTGTATAATTTGTTATCTGATTTTGGTTAATTTCAGCAAAATAACTTCTCAGATGAAATCTCAATTAAAGAATCCAAGCCTTAATCCACGAAGAAGAAAATCTGAGAATCAAAAGGTAGTTAAAATACTCTGTCTTCTTTCCTGAACAATATATTGTTGCCTCAGTTTTTAATCTACGTTTTGATTCGCAGGTTGACGAAAAACCAAATCCAAGCAAGAGATCTCGAATAACTAAACCCACACCATTAATTCCGATTGATGATTTCCTTCCTGAAGTTGATAAGGAATTTTCCTCTCCTCCTCGTGAAAATGCTTCTTCACATACTCCTGCCTCTACTCCATTACCTGCTTTTCAATCTCCTATCAATGTCAATTTATCAACACTTCTTCAAGACCAACCCTCTCAAAATATTTCTTCAACTTCTTCAATTGAAAAACAATCCTCGCAAAATATTCCTTCAACTTCTTCTTTAGAAAAACCTGTCTTATCCCCAAATCCTTTGAGTACTATTTCTCCAGACAATTTGCAGCTTGCTCTTATTCCTTCAAATTCTTCTCCTCTTCCTCAAGAAATTCGAGATGGAATTTATTCAACTTTCCGAATGTTATCTGAGGTTTTGACCAATACTGCGAAATCTACTAATGTTCGTTCGCAATATGAATTTTGCGAAGTTCTGAATAATTTCGTCAATCCAGACATTTCTTCTTCACGTCAATCCTTGGAAAAAGAAATTGAATTACTTCGCCATTCTTTGAAAGCTTCTCAAGCAGAATGCGAGGATCTTCGTAAAGAAAATCATCATCTTCAGAATAATTCTCTGGATCAAAAGATTCTTCGCAAAAGAAATGATGAACTGAAAGGTATGATTACTATCCTCATATTTTCTCTTTTATTTATTTATATTCTTCATATGCTTGAAACATCCATTAAAACCCATTCCCCTTTATAGAATCCATCCAGAAATGTAGAAGATTGGTACTTCACCATGAATCAGATGCAACAGAATATCGAACCAAGCATGAAAGCCTCTCAAACCAATTCTCCCATTTATCTAATCTTTACTCGTGTGCTCTTGACAACTCTGATGCTCTTTTTCAAGAGAATACTCAATTAATATATGATCGAAATTTTTTGAATGATGACATATCTCAACTTTTTTCTTCCTTAACCAAAGCTAATTTGAGAATAGAAACCTTATTAGAAGAGAACAAAACCTTATCAGAAGAGAAATGTTCGTTTTTGAATACAATGATTGTTTCTTCGCAAGAATTAAAGACTCTTCAGAATAAATGTTGCGATCAAGAAAATCTTCTTTCTTTGTTGAAAGGTGAACTTGAGGAATTAAAGAAGTCTTCAGATGTTGAAAGAAATTCTTTTGTTGTTGAGAAGAATTCCCTTATTAATAAGAATATAGTCTTGTGTGCTAAGAAGAATCAACTTGAAGAAGATTACTCATCATTAAAAAGTCTTAATGCCAAACTTGCGAAGGATAAAAATTTTCTCCTTTCTAAAGATCAAAAGCTTCAATCTCGACTTAAAGGATTAGTTGGTGATGGTTTTGATAATGCGATGAATCAGATGAAGAACTGTTGTCTATCTTTAACTCAATCTCTTACTTCACAAAGAGAAGGTAGTCATTAAAATTTGACTGCCTCTGGTACGTCTTTAAATTTCATTATATTCGCAAATTTTATTCTTTGAACTTTGTTTTATTTGCAGAATCTGAGAATCACCTTCGTAATGCAAAAGCTGGATTAGAAGCCTCCTGTTCTGAGCTTCGTAAGAAGAATGCTTTGCTTTCTACTCGCTTAATCAACTCTCGTGATCGTGCTACTCGGAGATTCAATTATCTTGCTTATTCCAAGGATATCGAAGATACCAATCATCAAAAGGCTATACTTCGTGAAAGTCACCTGAAAGCTCAAGTTTTTGCGAATAACATTCTCTTATCAAGAGGCTTGCCTCCTGTAAAGATTACTCCTCTGAAGATATCTGACGATGAAGTTGCTCGTGAGCCTGATAGTGATTTCGATCATGAGAGTGATGATGAAGATCTTGATGATGAGAAAGAATCTATTCCTCAAGGAGATGTCCCTGCTGCATATTCTTCCAAGGATGATATCTCGCAAAAGTCGAAGGCTGCTAATGACTCCTCTGATCTTAAAGATCCAACACAGAGTGTTGATGAAGCATGATAATATTCCTTGTTCAATTTATCATTGGCTCTCCTTTCTTTCTTTCTTCTGAATTCCTTCCCTTTATTACCGTTGGTTTCCTTTTTTGCGAACAATTCTATTTTTTGAGAAGTACATTTGATATTTTACGAAGATGATCTATCCTTTCTTTTTGATATTTTGCGAAGATAATTTAACCTTACTTTGACTAAATTTGCCCTATTTGATCATGTGAAGAGAAATAATATATAACTCACAGATAAAGCTTAGTATATCCTTTTCCCCTTATTATTTCTCTTTAAATGATTAAACATTGTTTGAAGTATTAAAATATCTTCCTCAGTTTATCTTGCGAAGTTTCAACCTTTGTAGAAGTATTAGAAGTACCAAATCCATCAAATGAAGAGATATAAGAAGTATTAGAAGTATTCAATCTACCAAATGAATTATTAGAAATACACAATTCCCTTTTTCGTATTAGAAGTACTCGATCCACCAAATGAAGAGATATAAAAAGTATTAGAAGTATTCAATTCATCAAATGAAGAAATATAAGAAGTATTCGATCGAAGTATAATGATTATTTAACTTTCACCAAATGAAATATCCATTAAAGAAGTATAATAAATATGAGATATTCTTGAAGAATTATAAGAAGTATTCAATCTTTTTGTGAAATATTCAATATATGGAAAAGTATAAGAAGTATGTAATTCTCGTAAACTTTTACGAATATAAACTTATCTGTATTTGATTGTTATCAAAATCGCATCTTTTGTTAAGTCTTCATTAAAATTCTTCAATAATGTTGTCCTTTTTTCATAGGACTTCTCGTAAAATTCTTCAATGATATTGCCAGAGCTATCTTCTCTTCAAAATATCTTGATGTATATTCTTGTAAAATTTCTTCAATGATATTGATGTAATAAATTTCATTAATTTATGTGGTCTTATCATGCCTTCCTAAGTAAAGGTCTTATTTTGCCACCTCTTTTGTATTGATTATTTGCGATAATATGACAAGTCTGAACATTCTTGCGAACATACAACCTCGTGACATTATCGTCGTGCGATGAAATCGCAGGACGTTCTTACACTTTCATGCAAAAACCCATTGATCTCATCTTAACTTCTTTGTATAGTATTTTAGCCTCTTCAGGAATTGTTGCGACAATATGACAGGCCTAAATATTCTTGCGAACATAAAGCCCCATGACATTGCCGTCTTGCGATGAAATCGCAGGACGTCTCTACACTTTCATGTAATGACCCATTGATCTCATCTTAACTTTATTATGTTCTGCGAGTTCTTTATTCTTTTCTTTCTTTCTTTCTTTCTTTTTTTTTTTTTTTTTTTTTTTTTTTTTCGCAGAACTTCATTTGTTGCACAAATATGACAAGCCTTTATGTTTTCGCAAACAAGAAGCCTCGTGACATTTGCGTCTTATAGCACTTATCAGCTCCCTAATGGAGGGTGCTGCCCTTTATCTTCCCCCTGATTGCCCCTTCAAGGAAGCGTACATCGACCATACAAGGTTAGCTCTTCCCATCCGGTTCTTCCAACAACCAGCTTTTGATCGCAACCTCTTATCCTTTTTGCCTATAGGGCTTATAGTTACGAGGTTGCACCCTATGGGGTATCTTTGGGCCAAGTGCATCATTTGCCAAGACTTGTCAAAAATGGCAGATGTGGTTCAACCTCACCCGGCACTCTTGACTCAACCGTGTACCTCGGCGCCTTGATCGTTTTCTGCACTTCTTGGGAAAGACAGTATGCCTTAGTCGCCCAGCCTAAATCTTCTTACACCGCATTTTATATTGCGTAATGTCGTTAGATTAGGTGAGAATCCAAGGTGTCTAACCCGGATAGGTACCCCATTATTGGGTTGTACCCCAAAATTTTTACCATGTACTAAGGGCCCTTGGTGGTGTTCCGGTTACCCTTAGCCACGTTATAGGTACCCCCTTAAATGACGTACTTTAGGACTTTGCCTCTTACGAATTATAGCTTCGCGAACTAGGGTGTACGCCACAAAGGTTTGCCTGTATAAAATTTTCTGCGGCTCTCTTTCTTTTTTTTGGAGGCTGATCACAGATTGCGGTCTTTTATTCGCAAATTAATGAAATTTTAATCGGAATATAAATTTTGAAAATTCGTAACTTTTCCCAATTTCCTGCGAGCAAACAATATTCGTAAAAATTTTCATGAGTTTTATGGGTAATACCTTTTCAAATATAGTCTGTTCCAAGGTCTACCGAGCCTCAAACCCATGTCTCTCCCTTCTGGATCCATCAGCCGATAAGCTCCGCTTCCTACAACTTCTTTAATAACATATGGTCCATCCCATTTTGGTGCTAATTTCCCTCCATTTTCTTTTTGATATCGAGGTGTTTCTCGCATGACCAAATCACCTGGTTTATATTCACGTTCAATGACTCTCTTGTTGTATTCTCGAGCTAATCGTTCTTGATAAATCCTCATATGGTGCAACACCTTTTCTCTTTTTCTTCCAAATCATCCAATTCTCGTAATATTACTCCCGCACTTAAATTTCTTTCCCAAGCTTCTTTCTTTGTTGTTGGAATTACAACCTCTGTGGGTAATACTGCTTCTACTCCATATGTTAGACAATAAGGAGACATTCCAGTTGCTTCTCTTCTAGTTGTATTGTATGCCCAAACTGCGCTAGGTACTTGCTCGCACCACCCTTTGAGATGTCCTTCTAATTTCTTTTTGATTGTATCTGCGATTGTTTTATTTGTTGCTTCAGCTTGTCCATTAGCTTGTGGATATAACGGGGTTGACTTCCCACATTTTATTCTAAAAGCACTGAGTAACATCTCTATATTCTGCCCCTCAAATTGTTTCCCATTATCAGATACTAGTTGTGCTGGAACCCCGTACCTGCAAATGAGGTTCTCAAATATAAACGTAAAAACATCTTTATCACGAATATGCTGTACTGCTTTTACTTCTGCGAGCTTCGTGAAATAATCTGTTGCAACTATCAAGTATCGCCTTTGTCCAGATCCAGGTATAAATGGTCCAACAATATCCAACCCCCATTTACCAAAAGGCCAGCAGCTTGTTGAAGAAGTTAATGTAGCCCCTGGTGCATGAATTCTTTTACCATGTCGTTGGCATTCCTTGCATCTTCGTACGAACAATTTTGCGTCTGTATGCATATAAGGCCAGTAATATCCTTGTATCTTTGCTCTATATGCTAGAGATCTTCCCCCACTATGATTGCCAGCTTCTCCTCCATGTAACATCTTCAATATCTTTTCTCCTTCTTCGCGAGTTAAGCACCTGAGAGGTGGTCCACTAAAAGATTTTCTGTATAAAATTCCTTCTCGCAACTCATAGTTTGTTGCACGACTCTTTAGTTTATGTGCTTCTAGTCTGTTCCTGGATGTTTCTCCTGTTGCGAGGTATTCATGAATTTCTTTTCTCCAATCTGCGATGTTGTTTGATAATTCTCTTTCTACTTCCATCGCAACAGCTTCTTCAATTTCTTTCTCTTTGTCCACTGATGGGTTTTGAATTGTTTGTATTTGGATATTTCTTGTATTTGGATTTGTCATCATGCTTGGAATAAATGCAAAAGCATCTGCGAGACGGTTATATTTTCTTGATATATGTCTCCATTTTAATTTTGGTATCTTCGCAGATAATTCCTCAACGAGTTTCTTGTATTTCTTCAAAGAAGATTCATTTGTGGTATATTCCCCTTTAATTTGACAAATCACTAATTGTGAATCACTTGTTATCCTTATACTTTCAAGCTTCTTTTCCATTGCGATCTTTAATGCATGCACTACAGCTTCGTACTCTGTTTCGTTGTTCGTGGATGCAAATTCTAGTCTGAATGAGAATGTTGTTCTTTCTCCTTCTGGTGAAATCAACACGACTCCAATCCCATTTCCCTCACTATTGGATGATCCATCCACCAGAATTTCCCATCTATCAGGCTCTGTTAACAAGTCTTTTGGATTTCCAAATTCTTCTTCAACATCCATCATTTCCTCTACTGCTTCATCTTCTTCCAAAGGAAATTCTGCCAAAAAATCTGCGACAACTTGTGATTTTTGCGATGACAACACTTCGTATTTTATCTTGTAATGGTTTACTTGTGCATTCCACCTTTCTATTCTTCCTGACCTTTTTGTGTTCTTCATGACTGATTCAATTGGGACTTTGGTTACCACTTTTATTACATGTGCTTGAAAGTATATTCGCAACTTGAATGATGCATAAACCAAGGCTAAGATTAACTTCTCCATTTTAGAATAGTTCTTTTCTGCTGCATTAAAGGTTTTACTAATGTAGTAAATGGGCCTTTCTACTCCTGCGTCTGCTCGTAACAGAACTGCACTTAGAGCATATGGAGTTGTTGCGAGGTATACCAATAATTCTTCGTTTTTCTCTGGTTTCTGTAGTATAGATGTATTTGCGAGGTATTCTTTGATTCCTTGAAAAGCTTTTTCACATTCATCAGTCCATTTGAATTTTGCTCCCTTCTTAAGTATGTTGAAAAAATGCTTGCACTTATCTGACATTCGCGAAATAAATCTCCCAAGTGAAGCCAAGAGTCCATTTAGTTTTTGTACTTCTTTTACCGTTGCAGGTGTTGGCATGTCACGAACTGCTTGGACCTTTTCTGGATCAACTTGTATTCCCTCCTTCGATACTATGTATCCCAAGAACTTTCCAGATGAAACCCCAATTATACATTTCTCAGGATTTAATTTGATGTTGAACTTTCTCATTTGCTCAAATATTTCCTTCAAATCTTGCACATGGTCTTTAGCTTCCTTGCTTTTTATCAACATATCATCTACATATACCTCCAAAGTTTTATGTATCCACTTCGCGAACACTTTTTCAACCATACGTTGATATGTAGCACCCGCATTCCGCAAACCAAATGGCATCTTCACATAACAATACAAACCCCTTGGAGCAAAAAAGGCAGTATGTTCTTGATCTTCTTCTGCGAGTGATATTTGATTATACCCTTTATATCCATCAAGTGAAGTGACTCTATCATGACCTGCAGCTGATTCCACCATTTGTGGTATATCTGGTAATGGAAAACTATCTTTGGGACATGCCTTGTTTAGATCAGTGAAATCTATGCAAATTCTTATTCCTTTATTCTTTTTCGGAACAATGACCATATTCGCAATCCATTCTGGATATTTTGCTTCCCTTATGATCCCTGCATCCAACATCTTTTGTAATTCTTCTTCTATCTGTACATGATAATTTTGTGATATCTTCCTTATTCTTTGTTTGAATGGTCTTATATTTTTATCTATATTCAATCTATGACATGCCACTGATGGATCAATTCCTGGTATCTCATCTACACTTCCTGCGAAGATATCTTTATATTCTCGCAAAAGATCAGTAGTCCTTTTTTCTTCTTCTTCATCCATCTTAGTTCCAATTCGTAAGAATAAAGGCTCTTCTTTACTTCCAATATTTATTTCTTTAGTTGGTTCAGCTGCAACATAGCTTGGACTTTGCTCCCCCATAGGTGTTGGTTCTTTAATTATTTTTGCTGGTTCCCCTTCTTTTTCTGGAATTTCATTTGGTATACCTCTCCCTTCCTTTGCTCTTATTGTATACACTCGGAATTCTTCTTCTTTTCTTGTTTCCTTCGCAAGTTTCCTACGAAGTTGTTTCTTTCTTGCTCTTCCTCCGCATTGTGTTACTTCAATTTGATAACAAAATTTTGCACTATCAAGATCTCCTTTTATTTCTTGAATTCCATTTGGTGTAGGAAATTTGATTTTTTGATGTAATGTTGAAGCAACAGCTTTGATCGCATGAATCCATGGCCTTCCTATCAGCATGTTATATGGAGATTCCATATCTATCACACACAAGATTACATGCATTTCGATTTCTCCTAGTAATACCCGCAGCACGATTTCTCCTTTAGATTTTGTTGTAGATTTCCCTAATCCATGAATAAGACACTTTGAATTTATGATTTCTTCATCTCTAATTCCCATCCCCTTAAGTGCATGATAGAATATAATATTAACAGAACTCCCTGTATCAACCAAAATTCGGTTTAATTTCCATTTTTCTTCAGCTTTCTTATCTTCTAGCATGATTGGCAATGTGATCACCAATGGTGAAGTGTGGTTCAAGTCTTCATTTGGAATTTCTGCTACTGAAAATGTGATTTTCTGCTTTTCCCATTCTTCTAAAGTTGTCATCTTTTCTTCCTCCATGATCTTTCTTCCTCTACAATCTCGCTTGTATATTTTTCCCTTCATATTACTATGAAATTCATCAATCATTGTCTCTGTGATCATATTACATTCTTCTTTTTTTGCCATCTCCATCTACTGACTTCATTTGATCTTCAAATTTTCCACAATTCCCTCAAATTTAGGCTACCACAATTCTCAAGTCCCTGTTTCTAGCGCCAATTATGTAGTTGCAGAATAACCTACAACTACACCCTCAATAGAATTAGTAAAAACTCAAGAAGTTCTTGATGATGAATAACAATTTTCTTATTAATGTTCTCAATTGATCACAAAGAAGTATCTAAATGGAATTAGAATAGTTACAACTTTCTCTATTCTCTTTCCTCAAATATTTTCTAACACTCACTAAAAGAACCTCTCGAATTTTACATTTGAACTCCTATTTATAGTAAAATTTATACAGCTGTTCATGAGTTACAAAGTATCGCAACTCATGCTCGCAAAATTATTTCATCCTCGCAAAACTTCATATTTCTCCGCGCTTCTTCTATCATCGTATCATTTTATAACTCTTTTCTCCTGATACTCGTGAACTATTATCTTGCGATATTCAGTACCTACAAAGAGAAAACCACTTTCACTTGTCCTTTTGGTACTTTTGCTTATCGAAGGATGCCTTTTGGCTTGTGCAATGCTCCAGCTACTTTTCAAAGGTGTATGGTAAGTATATTTTTAGAATATGTTGAAAACATAATCGAAGTGTTCATGTACGACTTTAGTATCTTTGGTGATTCATTTGACCTTTGTTTGAACAATTTGTCACTAATCCTTGAACGATGTGTTGAAACAAATCTTGTGCTTAATTGGGAGAAGTGCCATTTCATGGTAACTCATGGCATAGTTTTAGGCCATATAGTATCTTCTAAAGGCTTGGAAGTTGATAAATCTAAGATAGACCTTATTCGTGCTCTAACCCATCCTACTACGGTGAGGGAGATACGCTTTTTTCTTGGTCATATAGGTTTTTACCGTAGATTCATCAAGGATTTTTCCAAGATAGCATCACCACTTTGTACCTTATTGCAAAAAGATGTGGTTTTTAACTTTGACGAAAAGTGTGTGGCGGCATTCAATCGTTTGAAAGAACTTTTGATTTCAGCCCCTATCATTAACCCACCGGATTGGAGCAAGCCTTTTGAGCTCATGTGTGATGCAAGTGACTATGCAGTTGGTGCGGTGCTTGGGCAGCGTGTGGGGAAGATACCTCATGCCATTTATTATGCTTCTAGAACGTTAAATGAAGCCCAACAAAACTACACTACCACTGAAAAAGAGTTATTAGCTATTGTTTTTGCTTTGGAAAAGTTTTGCTCTTATCTAATTGGTACAAAAGTTGTTGTCTTTTCAGATCATGCAGCACTTAGGTACTTGCTTACAAAAAAAGAGGCGAAACCGAGGCTCATACGATGGATTTTACTCTTGCAAGAGTTTGATATTGAAATCAAAGACAAGAAAGGAATTGAGTACACCATTGTGGATCATTTGAACCATCTTGATGCGGACAAGGAATCTATCCCGTTGCGTGAAAGTATCCCGGATGAGCAACTATTCTCAATTGCATTTGCGGAACCATGGTATGCGGATATTGTGAATTACTTGGTGTCTAAACAAATCCCAAAGAACTTGTCTCGTGATGAGAGGGACAAAATTAAGAGATTAGGGAACCAATATATATGGGATGATCCATACTTATGGAAACATGGCAGCGACCAAGTCATACGAAGGTGCGTTCCCGAATCTGAATTTAACTCTATCTTGTCATTTTGTCACTCCTATGCTTGCGAAGGACGTTTTGGGAGTAAAAGAACAGCTCACAAGGTACTTGAAAGCGGTTTTTATTGGCCAACCTTATTTAAGGATGCACATATATTTTGCACAACTTGTGATAGGTGCCAAAGACCAGGCAATTTAGGTGCTCGAAATCAAATGCCCCAAAATTTTATTCAATTTATTGAAGTTTTTGATGTATGGGGTATTGATTTTATGGGTCCTTTTGTCAACTCTCATGGGAATTTTTATATCTTACTTGCTGTTGATTATGTCTCGAAATGGGTGGAAGATAAAGCCACCCCAACTAATGATTCTAAAGTGGTTTCAGATTTTGTGCAAGCTAACATTTTTGCAAGGTTTGGAATTCCAAGAGCCATAATTAGCGATGGGGGTTCACACTTCAAAAACAAGTTCTTACAAGGATTGTTGATGAAGTAAAATGTGTCGCACAAGATTGAAACACCTTATCATCCCCAAACCAATGGACAAGCCGAGGTGTCGAACCGAGAGGTGAAATCCATTCTAGAAAAGACGGTGAATCCAACAAGGAAGGATTGGAGCATGAGACTTAATGATGCTTTGTGGGATTATAGGACCGCATACAAGACACCTATTGGGATGTCTCCCTTTAGGATTGTGTACGGTAAACCTTGTCACTTACCCGTTGAGATTGAACATAAAGCCTTTTGGGCTATTAAGCAATGCAATATGGAGCTAGATGGTGCTGGAAAACAAAAAAAGTTGCAACTCCAAGAGCTCGAAGAGTTATGCAATGATGCATTTGAAATCTCGTGCATTTACATGGATAAAACTAAGGCATTTCATGATTCTATGATTTCTAGAAAACAATTTTGTGTTGGGCAGAAAGTGCTTTTGTTTAATTCTCGCTTGCAATTATTTCTGGGTAAACTAAGGTCACGTTGGATTGGACCTTTTGTTGTTACTAATGTGTTTTCTCATGGTGCGGTAGAAATTCATAGTATAGCTACAGGAAAGGAGTTTAAAGTGAATGGACACCGGTTGAAACCATATTATGAGAACTTTACTTCCGAAGTTGTGAAAGATGTGAACTTTGTGGAGGCATTCTCGCTGGAGGAGTCTTAGCAAACAAGGAGCAAGTCGGGCTGACGACTTTAAACCAAGTGCTAAGTGGGAGGCAACCCACCGGTTTTGTATCTTTACCTTTATCTTTTTATTCTTTATGCATTTACTTTTCTCTTTATTTTTCTTGTTTTTGCATATCATTTGCGGAATTTCCCACCTTGAACTTTCTTTGGACGATTCAATTTTACATTGAGGACAATGTAAAGTTTAAGTGTGGGGGGAGCATTAATATGTTTGTATAGTGTGTTTTAGTGTGTTTTATTCCTTTAGTAAAACAAAAACAAAAAAAAAATCAGAAAATTAGAAAAAACCAAGAAAAAATTTGTGCTTTTTGAACTACGGAATCTAGAAACTTGTGCCTTTAGGATGACACCATTAGTGGATGGAACCATTTGGAATGCAGGAGTTGAGGAACCAATTAACTAAAAGGGACGAACATAGCTCAGAAATCACAAATAACATGATAGTTGTTACCATATCTCGGAAAATCACCATATCACATTCTATTTTTATTTTTCCATATTTATCTATTGTTCTCTAAGTACTTTGGTGGGTCACTAAACATCGACGTGTTATTAATGCTAGGATGAAATAGAGTGATTGAGTTACTAGAAAAAGAAAAAGAAAAAAAGAAGAAGAAAGAGACCGACCAATTAGACCAAAACGGAATAAAATGACACTTGGGAATATCAGTATGTGTGAAACGTAGTCCCTATCTCCGTCACCTAAACAAGCGTGGAATGCAGGATCCAAGGCAACTATCATATACTTGCTGACAAGAAGCATGCGCTTGGATCCAAAAGATTTAATCATGCTGTCTAAAAAAAAAAAGTATTATATTTGGTTGAATAAAGTCACTTCTGGTTCCCTTGTATATGTCAGTGAGTTGATGTATAATTTAAACCAGTAGATCAATCCAATAGGAATAGGTTCATCTTGGCAGTGACCTTCAGACAGATATGAGAAACATCGATCATTTGTGAACATTCGCCAACATCTACATCTATATCCATCTTCTTTATCTTTATCTTTTCATTTTGATTGTGGTTTGTTAGTTTCCGAGTATTGTGGCTTGTTCGACTATCTAATTAAATCTTTATTTACTAATATATGAATTGAATTTGTACAAGGTACCTCCTCCTGTAGTCATTTTGGATTCGTTTATTGATTTGTCACAAATAGACGGAGTTGGAAATATAGGTTTTGTAGGAAGACCTCTTATAAACCTTCACGAGACTATAACTCGTCCACTAGGGACACCTAGGGGTTGAAAGGCTTGTTATTTATGCTAAAAGTGACCGTAGCCTCGACGAGACGGAGTTGTATGTATGTTTTATAATTATTTTGTTTGATTTGCTCGAGGACTAGCAAAGTCTAAGTGTGGGGGAATCTGATAGGTGTCTAAAAAACCTTATTATTTATCTATTGTTTATGCTTTCTCTGCTAGTTTTCTTGTAAATTATGTATCTTTTGTTTTGTTTTTGAGTATTTAGGTACTTTGGAGTCATTTGTATCAAAAGAAGAGAAAACATGGAAAAAGCGTGGAGGCGGATTGTGTCTCATTATTTGCTTTTATTTCTTCATCTCTGTCTGAAAAGTATGCCAGCTTTAGTGATGCAAATTATGTCTGAAAAGCATGGCGGCTTTAATGATGTTAAGACATTGAAGATAAGAAGTGGACTTGAGATGCAAGAGGCAGCTGCAGCTGGTGGAAGGGCATTCATTCGGAGCATAAAGGGGAAAAGCTGTCATTTCTTAGGTGAACAATATTAGGAGAGTCGAGCCAAGGTTAAGGGTCGACCAAATCTACAGGAGCACTAAAGACCGCTGATGTTAAGGGGTGGCTAGCTATTATAGGGTACCCATTGGGGTGTCCCTTAGCCCATGTATTGGGGTGTCAATAACCACCCAATCATTTCTAACCCTAAATCGAGAAGAGTAATCTTCTCCCAATCATGTTTTATTCATTCCATCACAAGAACTGAGAAAGAACAGCAGCCATGGCTGCTGACTCAGAGAAATCGAGAATTAGAAGTTGTAATCGGAGAGGGCTTATGAAATTAAATTATTTTGATGGTGGAACACTGAGGTCAGAGATTGGGGTAATGTAATGGAGTTTCAAGGTTCGAAATAAAGCAAGAAATGAGATCTGATATTGGTGATTGAGAAGATAAGAAACTTGGGATGTGAAATTGTGCTACAGATGTTGCTGCTGTCGATTTATGAGGTGAGTTTTCTTTGAGTCTGTATAATTCGAAGAGAGAATATGAAAATGTGGAAATTAGGTCGATGAATGGTAGAGAATTGGGTCTGTTTTATTCTTGAAATTCAGGTGGAAAGAAGCTGTCAAAGACTTGGTTTTTGTTGAATGTTTGTGGTAATCAGTTGATCGAGTTTATGAGGTGATTGTATCTCGAATTGCAGGTTGATTTAGGTCAAGATCTTGAGCTCAATTTCAGCTGAAATATAAAGCTTCTATTGATCGAAACATTGAGGAATAGACGATACAAAAAGGGGTATTTGTGTTTGATGGTGGCTTAATTACAGTCTTGCAGGTGCAATGAACTGCAGCTAAAGCCAAGACATGTGTGGCTGCTTGAGCTGGTGAATCTGAGAAGAAGATGGGTCAAGACAAGCAACTTGTATTGGATTTCATAGACAAGAGTTGTGCTATCAAAATAGGAGCTGTGAACTGGTGCTGATTACATAGGTTCATTTAGTGCAGCCAACACAAGGTCAATAAAATGAGCATGTTGCAGTGTGCTACAGCTACAGATGGTGTTGATAATGGCTACAAGTTGCAGCTGGCAAGCATGGATTCAGCTGCTGTTGGAGTTGTTGCTGTGAAAGAACTTGATACTCAGCTGGGAGTGAGTTGAAGCTGGAGTTTCAGAACTGGTGGTGGCAAAGAGAGGTTGGAGTTGTTGCTAGTGGATGAACTTGAGGCAGTGAGCTAAGTTTGGATTGAAATGGCTGTTACTGCCAGGGATTGCGTATGGATGCAGGTTGAGGTGAGTTTCAGGTGCCATATCTGAATGTATGAGTAGATGGGTTGCAGTTGAAACTGGTTATGAGAATGGGTTTGATGGTTGAGGAGAAATCAATGTCTAGAGTTATATGTGATTGAGAATGGGCTGTGCTGTGTTGCAGGGATTGAATAATGTTGGTCAATGAAGCTGTAGTGCAAGGGGATATTTTGTGTTGGAGATGGTGGTTTGCAGGTTATGGAATGTGTGATGCAGCTGCACTGGGAGTTGGAAGTTCTGCAGTATTGCAGTGGTGTGATTGAAAATGGAAGTCAGGTGGAATTGGTTATGAAGCTAGGTGGTTCTTATTAGCTGAAGTTGTGATGTTTTTGCATTTGTGAGTTGCAAG
Organism: Papaver bracteatum; assembly: GCA_023529315.1. NCBI lineage: Eukaryota > Viridiplantae > Streptophyta > Magnoliopsida > Ranunculales > Papaveraceae > Papaver > Papaver bracteatum. Next base: position 3,370,682 of record JAJJWX010002605.1, on the reverse strand, counting down.
GAGTAGGAAGTGTAGCTGTTGACAAGATGATTGAGAGCATGAAATGGAGGAGACTGGTGTTGGCAGAATTGCAAGCTTGCAGAATAAAGCAGGGCCATCTTGGCTGGAGTTTTTGGCTATGCGCAAGTGTTCTGGCTAGAACTAGTTAGACGACTCAGTGACTCAGGAAACCCAATTCAGTAATCAGACCATTCAGATGAGTTACCGACTGACTGGGGAGCTGACTCGATGGCTCACTCACTTTCTTTGACCAAGTTGACTAACAGAAGACCGTTAAGTCAACTGTTATCTCTAACGGTGGACTGACGGAATATTCCGTCGAATATTCCTCCGACGGGCAGAATTTTCAGATGACCGGCGGCAGCTTTCCAGTGCCGGATTCCGTCCAATTTTCGTCCAAAAACCCAGTTTTCCGGTGAGAGCTTTTGGGACATATTTTCTACACGGGTTTCTCTCACTCGTGGGCCGGGTGAATTTCCAACTAATGGACTTTGAAGACTTGGACCTAATTTTGGAAGGAAGAAAATCTACAAAAAGAAAAGTTCTACTAACTTTTGGAAAGAACGTTTTATTCTATTCTTGGAGCTTTTGCAGAGAACTACTTCTAGGTTTTGCTTTCTTTTATGTTTCATCTTATTTCTTTGAATATTATGATGATGAACTCCATGAATATGTGTAGATAAATACTATTATTGGTTATAGGATAAAAGTTGATTTCTTCAAGCATGGTATTTGATTCTATGAATTAGTTTTGTCTCAATTTTATCATTTGTGATTCATTATTTTTATTATCATGTGATTTGAATGCTAGTTTGGTTGAGTTCAGAATCAATTGGATTTGTTTTCATCTCTATAGCTATATTAGGGTTTTCAATACGTAAAAGTTGTTTACCCCTGATTTCTAGTAGCATCTTGTGGTTAATACTTGTAGTGATACATCTTTTTAATCGCATATGAATCATAACCTTTGTTAAAACGAATTAGTGCTTTTACACGTTTGTTTGCATTGATTAGTCTTATTTCATAGAACTTATTGCTCTTAGGGAGTTAAATCTAATTGTGCTTTTACACTTTAGGTTTCTTTTTAAGTAGATTTCACAATATCATCTTTTAATGTTGTTTGTGATAAAATCAGGAAATAAACGGGATACTCTTGCGATCAAGATATCCTAGGACTTTTGATAATTGAGAGATTAAATACCAATTCTAATCATAGATGAAAAATACATGTTTGTGAATGATACTATCCCGTGACCAATATCTTCTCCTTATTGATTATTCTAACTATTTGCTTTGCTTTATTTAGTTTATTTACTTTGATAAAAACAAACACACACCTTGGGTTATTTGGTTACTTGGTTACTTAAGAATCTGAAAATTGCATAACAACAATCGCCTCTCTGTGGATACGAACTCTTTCTTATCACGTACTTCATTCATATTTAGTAGAGTTAGAAAGTGAAATTATTTTTGACGCATACGACAAGCATCACACGGCTATGTGTAGCCCAAATTTGTCCTCAGCACCCATGGATATGTGTATCCCAAATTTGTCTTTATCACCCATCTTCACCATTTGAATTTCTAGACTTTTGGCGGGAAATTATTCAACAGAGCTTGCAGATTTTTGGTCCATGATTTGGAGGGGTTATAGTACGACTCAATCACTGAAACTCTTTGGGATTAATCTATTGAGCAGGATAGGCATGGTATGGGTGTTCTTTTTTGGTTAGAATTTACTAGATTTTCGAGATAAAGAAAAACAGGGAGAATATTGCCGAAAAGTGCTATATCGGATTTGGAGGAATTGTAACGAGATTCAATCGCTGGAATCGATTGTAATAGGAATGTTTTGGCTGAAAAGACTTTCTATTCTCGATGGATTTGATCCATTTGGGATGGATAAGCCGGTACAAGAAAACAGAGAGTGAGAAGGGAAAGCTCAACTGCCGTTATTCTGGTTCGATATTGGAAGAGATTTGGCTGGATTATTTCGTCTAAACATGGAATGTATGTGACTTGGATTGACTTAAAAGAAATATATTCACGTAAAACATAGAATGAAATATTTTCCGATATGTTTTAGTGAAGGGTATTATTTTGGGAAGGTTTGTGTGTGTTTCCAGAGTGCTAATCTTCCTTTGGAATGTGTATAAGTCTGTTGAGAGTGTAGAAATCAGGCCTGTAGCACGGGTCGAGTGCCGGACTATTCTTTTGTCCACAATTGTTATGGGGCGAGGTCCATGTGCTCATCCGTTCGTGGATGTTTACCGCACAGGGTGTGGCAGAGATAATTTCTCACTAGTTCGTTAGTAAGAGGGACAATTATGCAAAGAGGAAAAGATAGGTAGATTGGAGTCGCCACCTGACTAAGGGGAGTCATGACTCTTTTAACTAGTTTGAACTCTTATGGGAAAACAAAGCCAGTTATGACTTACATGTTTATGGTCTGCTATCAGAGAGTCTGGGTAAGGAGATTCTAGTACGGTATGGGAAGGTGTTAGGCACCCATCAACCGCCCAATCGTAAGATTGGCCTCTACTTCATGATTAAAAGGGGAAAATGTTATAATTTATTAAGAATATATTTTCATGCATGAGCTATTTAGAAAAGATACATAGTTAGAAGTTGGGTGGAACTTCGACTATGGAGATGTGGTTTCTTTCTTTTGTGGTAGTTTTTGTTTTGTGGTGGTTCGGGTGAAAACCTTGTTTTATGATGGTTTTGGGTGGAAAACCTTTTTTTGTGGTGGTTTTGGGTGGAAAACCTTGTTTTGTGGTGGTTTGGGTGGAAACCTTGTTTTATGGTTTGGGTGAAAACCTTGGTTTTTTGAGAAGAAATTTGGATAAAATTTCAGAATTAAACAATTAACCTGCAGATTAGCTCAATAAAAATAGAATTAATGCAAACCTTATTTTTTGACAATGGGTCTAATGTGGGAGGGAATTCCGCTCTATACCCACACTTTGATTTATCCCACTTGGAAAATTAATAATAAAACATAATTTTTTATGTAACGCAAAGAGTAGTCGCGGTGTTACTACGAAATGGAAAACCATTCTGTTCCCGTATGACTACATAATTTACCGAAGAGATAAGTAATTAATATACTTGAAATATGATATTTAAATTTAAAAGGATTCTTTCGGCGATTTCTTTCTTCCGTTAAGTATGCTGAAAGTAGTTAAAGTAATAGCAATTTAATGCTAATCTTTTAAAAACTTAAAGACAATACTTGATTTAATCTTCTTATTTTTTGAGTTTTCTCAAAATGAACTATAAATGCACAAGACAATGATAACTATTGTGTAGGAAGAAAATTTGATTTCTCTTGGATTAAATGACACAATACATGGAGACTTGAAACATGTGAGAAGAAATATTTTCTATTTGAGAAACAATAATTCTTCTTGGTTTGGGCGGAAACCTAGATTTTTGGATTGTGGTTTGGGTGTAAACCTTGTGTTGTGGTGTGGTTTGGGGTGGAAACCTTTGTTGTTGTGTGGTTTGGGTGGAAACTGTTATGAATCAACAAGGGAAATTAGAGAACACAAACAATAACCTATTCTTCCAAAGGAATGAGCCTAAGTTTTCATTAATTTTCTTCTTACCAATTACACATAATTTACTTGTCTTAAATACACAGTTCCTCACAACTCAAAACTCTCATCAACCGCCATCCATTCCAATCCACCAACCCATCCGTTGGTTAATCAAGATGATCGGAGTAGACCACACTGGAACTGACGTGTGTAAAGGGAAAAGCAAATTACATCTCACTGTTCACTCACCGAGTTACCATGTCACTTGGTTTTCAGCTCACTGAGTTACAGAAAGATTCAAATTAAGACAAGTGAAAAATTGGCTATCTAAGAAAAACTAGCGCAGATGCTAGGCATATGACAATACCCTCCCCTTCGAAGCATCCTTGTCCTCAAGGATGAAGTTAGGAAATTGAGCACGGATATGATGAAAGTCCTCCCAAGTAGCATCTACATGCTCAACATTTGTCCACTGAATGAGGAGTTGTTTAACTGGTACCCCTTTTCGTAATGAGACTCTGGTGTTTAAAACATCCACAGGAGTGACAATGAAAGCACCAGAAGTGTCCACCAATGGAAGTGAGGGGGGGGGCAAACTGTATGAAGACCAACTTTTTTCCTCAGCTGTGATAAATGAAAAACATGATGTATTCTGGATCCAACTGGTAGCTTTAGTCGATATGCTACTGAGCCAATATTTTTTAACACTTCAAAAGGACCATAGTACCTTGCTGAGAGATTAAATTTTTTTCTGAGTGCAACTGATGACTTCCTATAGGGTTGTAGTTTCAAATACACCCAGTCCCCTACCACAAAGGACCTATCACATCTTGATTTATCAGCATAAAACTTCATTCTATCTTAGGCTCTGAGTAAGTCTTCCTTGAGCAATTGCAACATGTGATCCCTCTCTTGTAAGTACTTTTGAACACAAGAAACTGAAGTAATAGTGTTAATTGGAAATGCAAGATGAGGAGGAGTATAACCATAGAGAGCTTGGAATGGTGACATCTTGAGACTGGTGTGATAGTTGGTGTTGAACCACCATTCAGCTAAATGTAGCCAGTTAGACCATAACTTGGGTGTGGTTCCAGTCATACATCTCAAGTATTGTTCTAAACAAGCGTTTGTTCTCTCAGTTTGGCCATCATACTGAGGATGGTATGCAGTGCTTAGATTTAATGTAGTGCCCAGAGACTTGAAGAGAGCTTGCCAGAATTGGCTTATAAAAATCTTGTCCCTGTCAGAAACTATAGATGATGGCAATCCATGAAGTCTAAAGATGTGATGCACGAACTCTTTAGCTACTGAAGTAGCTGTAAAAGGATGGCTGAGTGCCAAGAAGTGACTGTATTTGGTGAATCTGTCCACAATCACTAAAATGACAGATTTTCTATTTGACAAAGGTAGCCCTTCAATAAAATCCATGTATATATGCTTCCAAGGAATGTCAGGTACAGGCAAAGGTTGGAGCAATCCAACAGTAGTAGTGTGTTCATGCTTATTGCATTGACAAACATCACAGTTGGCCACAAATTGGAAAATATCTTGCTTCATTTTTGGCCAATAAAAATGTGATTTAGCTCTAGTGTAGGTACCAAGCATGCCAGAGTGACCACCTATGGCTGAAGAATGCACTGAATGCATAATGGAAGTTCTCATGTTATTACCACTACCAACATATAATCTAGATTTATACCTGAGAATTCCTCCATTCAGTGACAGTGATGGATGAGAAGGAGTGACCAACAGCTGGGACAAAAGTTGTTGAATCACAGTATCAGAGGCATAACTACTGATGATTTCTTGAGCCCATTGAGGTTGAGTTAAGGAGATATCCAGACATTCAGGAGGACGGTGGAGCCTTGACAAAGCATCAACAGCCACATTGTCCTTGCCTTTCTTGTATTTGATCACATAGTCCAAGCCCAATAACTTCATAAGCCACTTTTGCTGTAGAACTGAAGTCATTCTTTGTTCCATGAATAATTTCAAACTTTGGTGATCAGTATTAATGATGAACTGAGAATGAGAAAGATAGTGCTTCCACTTTTGGATTGCCATGACTATTGCTAAAAGTTCTTTTTCATAAGTGGAAAGAGCTAAGGCTTTGGGACCAAGTGGTTTACTGAAAAAGGCAATAGGTTTATCAAACTGCATTAGGACATCACCCACACCTCTGGAACATGCATCAGTTTCCAAGGTGAATGGGGATGAAAAATCAGGTAATGCAAGCACTTGAGCAGTTGTCATTGCATGTTTGAGGTCTTGGAAGGCCTGGAGGGCAAGTGGAGACCATGCAAATGAATCCTTCTTGAGCATGTATGTAAGTGGCCTGCTAATAGTACCATACCCTTTAATGAATCTTCTATAATATCCAGTGAGACCAAGGAACCCTCTTAGTTGTTTTAGATTGGTAGGTTGTGGCTAATTTTGCATTGCATCTATCTTTTCAGGGTCAGCAGCTACTCCTTCAGAGGAAATTAGGTGTCCCAAATAAGCCAACTGAGGTTGAGCAAAACAACATTTTTTAAAATTTGCTGACAGGCTGTGTTGTCTCAGTAAAGAGAGGACTTGAGAAAGATGTAGCAGGTGCTCCTCCAAGGATTTGCTGTAGATGAGAATATCATCAAAAAATACCAAGACAAACTTCCTGAGAAATGGTTGGAAAACCTTATTCATAAGAGCTTGGAATGTTGCAGGTGCATTGGTGAGACCAAATGGCATCACCTTGAACTCATAATGTCCATGATAAGTTCTAAAAGCAGTTTTATATATGTCTTGAATGTGCATTCTAATCTGATGATACCCAGACCTGAGATCCAATTTAGTGAAGATTACATCACCATTGAGTTCATCTAATAATTCTTCAATAAGTGGAATGGGAAACTTGTCCTTAATGGTCATGTCATTAAGTTTCCTATAATCCACACAGAACCTCCAAGAGCCATCTTTCTTCTTAACCAATAATATTGGAGCAGCAAAAGGACTGTTACTGTCTTGTATAATCCCAGCATCCAACATTTCTTGAACTAGCTGCTCTACCACTGCTTTTTGTATGTAAGGGCATCTATAAGGTCTTTGAGAAATTGGTAGATAAGATGGTTTCAAAGGAATTTTGTGATCCAACTCTCTTGGTGGAGGAAGAGTAAATGGCTCAGTAAAGACATCTGTAAATTCTTGCAGCAATGAATCAATTTCTGGAGGTGTAGGAGTGACAGGGGTAGCAGAGATGGAGAAAAACTGACCAATCATGGCAGGAGTGTTATTCTTAATGAATTTTAAGAAAGATTGACCACTAAGAAAACTGCACGAAGGAGTAGGTGAGTGCCCTTGCAATGTAATGAGATTCCCATGATGGTGAAAAGAGACTTTGAGGTCAGCCAAGTTGAACATAACATCTCCTAGCTGTTTTAACCAATCAACACCTAACACCATATCACAACCACCCAATGGAAGTGTTCGCAGATCTGAAGAGAAATAATACCCTTGCATAAACCACTGTAAAGCTTGACACATACCTTCACTGACAGTGGTGTCGCCATTTGCCACTGTGACAAGCATTTTACCAGTTTGGACTAAAGGAAGTTTTAATTTGGTGGCTAGGCTTGTATCCACAAAACTATGAGTACTCCCTGTATCAATTAAGATGAAAATTTCATGGTGATGGAGCTTACCAGGGACTCAAATAGTACTTTGATTCACTAATCCAGTCAATGCATGGAGAGAATTTCCATAGCAGAATCTCCATAAGTAGTGGGTGAAGCTGCTTCTTCTTCTGAGTCCTCAATTGGGGATGAAGCATTGTCCTCATCAGATGCCACTAGCATGAAAAGTTGTTGGGATTTACAACGATGAACCGGTTTGTAGAATACATCACAATTATAACATAAGCCTTTATCACGCCTAGATTGCATTTGAGAAGGTGTAAGGCGTTTAATTGGAGGTAAAAGTGGTTCAGGATTTGTAGGTGTAAGAGGGTATGAAATGATGGGTTTGTCAGGTTAAAATGATGGTTTAGGAATGTTAGTGAGAGGTGCCACTGGGGCTTGTAGCTAGTTGATGGTGAAAAGTAGCTCGATGAGGGTGTGAAAGGGCTATGAAATGGTTTAGTATTTTTAAACTGAGAATCGATGGAAGCTTGTTGTAAACGAGCTAGATAGAAGGCCCCTGAATCAGAATTTTGTTTGAACATTTGAACGGGGTTACGAATATTGTCTCGCAATCCGCTAATAAAACTCATTGTGAAATAATCCTCAGATAAACTGGGATTCTTATTTTTCATAATAGCCTTCAAATATTCATACCTCTTGAAGTATTCCTCTACTGAAGATGTTTGAGCTAATTTATTAAAGCTACCCACATAGTTATCATTAGCAACATCTTCAAATCGAAGGCAAACATCAGAAGAAAAAATATCCCAATCAATGAACAATTTACCTTCATGATAATCCAAAAACTAGGCATCGGCCTTATCATCCATGTGAAGTGAAGCTAGATCAACTCTCTGAGAAGGATCCACAGGATTCAAAGAAAAGAATCGTTCACATTTACGAAGCCATGCTCTAGGATTAGAACCATCAAATCTAGGGAAGTCAATTTTTGGTTGACGAAGAATTTTAGCGGAAGGAAGTATCATACCAGTAGATGACTCAGATTCAGTAGTTTGAGGAGGAACCACAGTTTCAGAAAAAGCACCTGGATCAGTAGGTATTGGAATACGAAGGTGTTTACAAATCATGGTGAACTGAGAAATTAAGGTGTCTTCGATTGAAGTCATCTTTAATTTTATGTCAGAAATATCTTTCTCCAAGACTGATAAACGTTCTCCATCAAGTTTTTGTTGATGAGCAACGTCCTTTACTGTAGGTGCTTTCTCACCTCCCGTCATGAATCAAAACACAAGATCAACGAGGCTGATACCAAATGTTATGAATCAACAAGGGAAATTAGAGAACACAAACAATAACCTACTCTTCCAAAGGAATGAGACTAAGTTTTCAATGACTTTCTTCTTACCAATTACACAGAATTTACTTGTCTTAAATACACAGTTCCTCACAACTCAAAACTCTCATCAACCTCCGTCCATTCCAATCCACCAACCCATCCGTTGGTTAATCAAGACGATCGTAATAGACCACACTGGAACTGATGCGTGTAAAGGGAAAGGCAAATTACAGCTCACTGTTCACTCACCGAGTTACCGTGTCACTCGGTTTTCAGCTCACTGAGTTACAGAAAGATTCAAATTAAGACAAGTGAAAAATTGGCTATCTAAGAAAAACTAGCGCAGATGCTAGGCATATGACATAAACCTTGTTAAAGAAAAGGAAGAAGTATTGTTGTCTCTCCCTCCACTTTTCTGTCTCATGAAGTGTTTTTTTGTTTTTTCCGTTCTCTCTTTTCTTTCTCTGCTTCTCTATTTATAGGAAAAGGAATTCACCAACTCTCTGCCAAATCCGGGCTGATTGTGTTGAATGAAAAAACTTCGTCGTCCTTTTTTTTTTGTCTTTTCCTTCTTCTGCTTTTTTTCTTCGTTTTCTTTCAATTTTGTCAATTGCATGCGGCATTTTAACAAACATGATTATGACTGCGGGTCCCCCGTAATGTTCGCCGCACCGTTACTATTTAACGTACTGTTTCTGTTCATGCCGATGTTACTGTTCACACCGATGTTACTGTTCACCAGGTCAAAAACATGATTGATGTGAAATCAGGCTCTTACCCAAGTTCCCTATCGTCCCCAGGAACCTAGTGATGTATTCAAAATCGAAAATCATTGTTGATCAAAATCCATCACCATCGTGATCATCATGATGACCACCATTAAAAACACTCATGTTCTTCATGAGGAAGAAGAAGAAGTGCCCTTAGTAATAAATCAGGTGCCTTTAGTACTGTTGTATTTTGGCACCCCCTATTGTAAAAGACCTGACTTCCTATAGTGGTTTCTTTAAACTTGACTTCCCCTTAACTTCTTCGGAGTTTTGTTTTGCTCATAACTTCTTCATACGAACACAGAATGATTCCGTTCTTTCACCATTGACTTCGTATTTTCCTCCTCTTCAATGTGATAGCAGGAACTCCTGGGTTTGAATGGGTAATGAAATTGGTAGGAGTAGTGTTTATGGGCTGATTTGAAGGATATGGAAATCCTTAGTTGTTCCATAAAGAATTTCCCTTGTATTCGGCTTCGAAGTATAAGACTGATATTTTCCATGGAAGGTGCGAAATTGGGGTGTCAACAGTTGCCCCTCTTTGAGAGTAATCGCTCGCGGTTGGCGAACAAAGTCGTAGAACCGATTTCGCGCTCTGTTTGTTGTTGATGAAGAAAGTCCTGACGTTGGTCGGGTTTGTCCGAGTTAAGCTTGTCAGCTCCATCTTCCTGATGTTTTTAAACCTTTGCAGTTGATTCAGTTGGATTGCCCTTTATTTCGGCCGATTGAATAGTTGAAAAAGTTGATGAACGGTGATCCAATTGTTGATGTAGAAATTTATGACATTGGACAGGTTTGCCCTGGTTAAGCTTGTCAGTTTCTTAGGAGGCGTCGAGCCTTGCACTATACAGTCCGTTGCAGATTCTGTTTTGAGGTCACAACTCCTTTGCGGAATAAACCCTTTTTTGTAAAGGGTCGTCGTTCTATTCCAAGCTTCCTGAAGAAGGAAGTACTTTTCGTTCTTTATAAGACTGGGGGAGAAGATGATTCTTTATCCAGGGGTTTCTTCTTCCATTTGTTTTTATTGTTTTCTCTTTCAAGATGACATCTGGGCAGCCTTCTGACATTTTCTCTGCTCGTCCTCCTTTGCCGCCGGCACGTAAAAAAAAAGGTTGGGTTTTCACATAACGTGAATAATCATGTTTCTGCAAAAATACGGGAAGACCCTATAAGTTTCCTTGTTGATCAAATTTTTGTCATTCGCTTTCCATGTTTTCTTTTGTTATTTCTCAGCCATTAGTTTCTTTCACAAAATTATGCTTGGGCACGTTTTCGTGGAGGGACCACCAGCATAATAGAATGGTGGCTGGTGTTGAGATGATGCAAAGGCGTACGTGAGCTTGTACAACGGATCGGTTGGTACGACTTTATTGAAGCTTTGGAACCGTTCCATGATGGTGAGAATGCTTTAATCGTGGCAGAGCGATGGTGGGGTGATACTAATTCATTTCACCTACCACACTATGAGTTAACCATCACTCCTATGGATTTCTACATGATTACTGACATCCGTGTAGGGGTAGGATCTCCTGTCCCGTTGGGTGTAAGCATGACAGAGGAGAATTTCCGAAATATATTGGGACCACACTGTAGGGATATCTTCCCTAAGAATTGGTACGTCAGCTTATCTGGCTTGAAGATGAATTTCTCGGTCCCTTAGCTGGATCTCGCTGCCGACGCTTAAAAAGAGGATGCTAAAGTTATTGAGGTTACCAGAGCTTTCCTGATTTTTGTTGCGGGTCATACCTTCCTTATATCTTCTAGTGGCTATATCAAACCAGGCTACCTGGCAGCATTTTCTGACCTTGATTTAGTAAGTTTTTACGATTGGGGAAGTTGTGCGATGGCTCGACTTTACACCTATCTAACCCGAGCAACACGCCTTCAAACAAAAGCCTTATGTGGATTCTGTCCCTTCTTGAATGTGAGTACATTTCTCCTTGCTTTAGGCCGACTGATCTTAGACCCTTTTTTTTTGATTTTTTTTTTTTGTTTTTTTTTGTTTTTTTTTTTTTGTAACAGTATTGGTGTTATGAGTATTTTCCCACTAGTCGCCCTCCTTTTGATACAAGCTTCTCCAATAGTCAAACATTTCCTCGAATGGCTAGATGGAAAGGTGCACTTCGAATTTACTTGACTGCATATACATGCCTTTGTTTGGAGGAAGCGACGTTTGAATCTGTAAGAAACCACTTATATATATATATATATATATATATATATATATATATTTATTTATTTATTTATTATTATTGTATGCCTCCATTTTGATCGCAGATTTGCTGGGACCCTTGGAAAGATTATTTGATTCGGCGTGATCAAAGATCCATTCATGCCATGTCGTCTAGCATGCTTCGGTACTTGTTACGAGGCCCAGATTACTGTTCTTGGTATCTTGGTGACAAATTTGGGCAGCAAATTAGTCAACCAGACGCTACACCCCGTTTTCTTCCTCCTGACGATACATGTTTTCCTTATGCATCGTTTAGAGATATGGATGAGATTTCACGCCAATCGCAAGGTTCCTATGAAGATTCAGTTGATCGTGGAATGAATTTCGATTCATATTGGAGATTGGTTTATTTAGGGCCACCTCTTTCTATCCAAGTTTGCCGAGAGAATATTGTAGTGGGTGATCCAGGTTTTTCCCCTCGTCCATTATTGATGGGATCTTCAAGCAATGCTCCTTCTCCACAAGTTCCATTAATGAGGCTCGGCCATCTTCTTCCAACATGGGACCTCCAAATACCTATCTTGGGAACTTCAAATGTGGTTCCAATTGAAGGTGGCTCTTTTGATCGTGAATACATTGTTGGGTTACCTCTCCCGGACAATATTCCCGAGGTAACGCTGCTACTCTGCCCTTTTTTCCTTAATGACTTCATACTTTTATTAACTCATTTCTCGTTTTAGGCTTCCAGACCTATTCAAGAATACTTGCTCCGTTTGGTGGATAGCCGTGAGCGCCAATTGAAGTCGGTGGTGAATGAGATGTACGGGATCATGTTGAGGCATGATGAAATCACTAGAGAATCCCTGGGGAGGCAGGCACGTAATGATACTCTTTCTGAAGAATTGTCCACGCTTCGACTTCTTTACGAGGTAGACTGCATTTTTTTTTTTTTTTTTTTGAACAGGGACAAGGAGCTAGCGGATCGGATGAATGTCCCTAATGGGTTGGAGAAACCCGACGGGTCATGGATTTCATTTCGGTTTGCTCGAAAAGTAATTTGATGGAGCCCTAATCTCCTACTTTATATACTTCGTCTTCGTCTTCGTCTTCTTCTTCCTCGACCCTCAACTTCTTCTTCTTCCTCTTTTTTTGCTTTTTCTTTATGCACGCCCGCCTCTTTCCTCCATCTTTTCATCAGATCCTTCTTTTATGTGCCGGATCTGGACTTTGATATTTCTTTTCTTAACCACCGTCTTCATGTTCTTCTACTTTCTGCTTGTTTGATTTATCGCCGTAGTAATCATTTATTGGTGGAGTATGCAAGATACAGTTTGAGCGGATGGATAAAGTGCTTCCTGAAGTAGTGTTAACTGAAGTGAGGTATCTTTGGAGGAATCTCAGTATAGATCTGTATAAATCTTCTTTTTTCTGTGCTTGATGGTAGTACCTCTTGAGATCCATACTAATGTTCGGCTCGGAGATGAAGATCTGATGATTTAGGGAAAGATGCAAGATCGTTCCATATGCAGCTTCAAAATACATACAAAGATAAATCCAGATTTCAATGTTGAAATCATATTTTGATTTAGATGTATTCTGACAAGTATGGATGATCTTCCTGGGATGAAGATGTCTAGATCAAGCGTGTCACATGGGCACTTTTACCACTATCACACATTGGTTTTGATCAATGGGAAATGGTGAAGAAACTGGATCTCGGTCTAGACTCAGATAAAATCACCACCTTTCCTTATTTGTTTTTCATTTCTTCTTCTTTGGTTTGCCGTCAGATCATTTTTTTGTTTCTTGTTGTTGTTCTTCTTTTTTTTTCTTCTCTTTTGTTTGTTTCTTGTTGTTGTTGTTCTTTTTTTTCTCGATCTGATCATGAATCCTTCAGATAAGGAAGAGTTCATGCTTTTCATTATTGTAGACGAAGATATTGTAATTCCTTCATTTGTGAATAAAATATTTTATTTCTGGTGGTGCTCTTGTCTTCGGTTTCACTTGCACTGACTCTGCAGATTGTTGACTCCGGTGGAGAGACCTTAACTCAGATGACTCATCGTTCACAAAAACTAAAGCATGATTAGAACATAATAGACTCAAAATAATACTCAAAAGCTTTTGCCTCAGTTGCCTATTCGGTGTGTGCAAGGCACAGTATCATCCTAAGCCTTTCATCATCAGCGTTTTTTTTTCTTTTTTTTTTTACATTTTTTTTTAAACAAAACCTTAGAAATCTTTTTTTTAACGGCACAACTTTTATAAAAGCACACACACACTTTTTTTTTTCATTTTGAAAACAAGACTTTAGCAATCTGTTTTTTTTTATAATGGCACAACTTTTATAAAAGCACAAACACTCTATTTTTTTTTTTCATTTTGAAAACAAGACTTTAGCAATCTGTTTTTCTTTTTTTTTAAAAACAAACTTTAGAAATCTGTTTTTTTTTTTATAATGGCACAACTTTTATAAAAGCACACACACTTTTTTTTTTCATTTTGAAAGCAAGACTTTAGCAATCTGTGTTTTTTTTTTTTTTTGAAAAAATATTGAAACTCAATAAAACTTTTTGAAAGCAAGACTTTAGCAATCTGTATTTTTTTTTTTTTTTTTAAAATATTGAAACTCAATAAAACTTTTTTTTTTTTTTGAAACAAATTGATAAAGTAGAAAACGATATGGTAAGTGCTTGACAAACTAGTTGATATTTTGAGGAGGTGCAGGGATTAGGTATGTCGGAACGTTGCCTTTGACTAGGCATAATACTTCTTCAGTTGATCTGCATCCGTGGGCCTTGGATGTTCTTCTCCATCTAGGTCCATCGATTGTACTGCCATTCCCTGAAAAATCTTTTTGACAATGAACGGACCTTCCCATTTTGGTTTGAATTTTCCCATTGGGTCGGTATGCTTTACTGGACGGATTTCTTTGAGCACAAGATCTCCTTTGTTGAAGTTACGTGGTCGCACGTGTTTGTTGAAACTGCGTGCAATTTTGTTCTGGTATGCTTGAGAATGACAAGCTGATGTTAACCTCTTCCAACGCTTCTTCTAAATTTCCGGCTCGGATTCGAACTGGATTTCCCCTAGCCGAAACATCTGGATTTTCGGATCGCAGATTTGGAGGCCTGAACTGTCTTTTCCCCTTGTTTGTTTTGTTGCTATAGTGATCATTTACTGGTGGAATGTGTAAGATAGAATCTGAGCAGATGAAGAAATCCCTTTCTGAATTTGGTTTAACATTTGTATTGATTTTGATCAATTTGAAATGTTGAAGAAGTTGAGTCTCAGTCCATACTCAGAATGGATCATCTTTTTCTTGCATTAGACCTTCACTTCTTCCTTTTTGGTTTATCTTCAGATCATTTTTTTTAGATCTGATCATGTATCCTTCGGATGAGTAGTTGTTCTTGATTTGAATTGTTGTTGACGAGGATCTTGTAAGACTTTCTTTTGTGAATGAAATATCTTGTTCCGGACCCACTTTTTTTTTTCTTTTTTTTTTTTTGCTCCAGAAAAAGGTTTCACCGTCTTTAGCAATTATGTCAAGAGAAATATGCAAATTCTTCTCCCATGGTTGAGAGGATTTTGAGAATACGACTGCCCCTTCTTTCGGCGATGGCCCTCCAGAATTGCTCTTTTTTTTTAAAAGACCTCTTCGTTCTTGAGGACTTGATTCCTTCGCGGAAATACACTTTAACAGATGTGAAAGCACCTTTTATGGTAACACTTCTAGTTGTAGGAGCCATAAACTTTGATGGTTCGCAACCAACGATGAAACCTGAAATATGAACCTTTCTCAAATAAATATTAGTAAAAAAACATTTTCCTTTTAATCATTTTTCAAGTCGAATCTCTTATTTATTCCCCAGCAGAGTTGCCACTGTAGAAATCAGGCCTGTAGCACGGGTCGAGTGTCGGACTATTTTTTTGTCCACAATTGTTATGGGGCGAGGTCCATGTGCTCATCCATTCGTGGATGTTTACCGCACAGGGTCTGGCAGAGATAATTTCTTACTAGTTCGTTAGTAAGAGGGTCGATTCTGCAAAGAGGAAAAGAGAGGTAGATTGGAGTCGCCACCTGACTAAGGGGAGTCAGGACCCTTTTAACTAGTTTGAATTCTTATGGGAAAACAAATCCAGTTATGACTTACATGTTTATGGTCTGCTATCAGAGAGTCTGGGTAAGGAGATATTCTAGTACGGGATGGGAAGGTGTTAGGCACCCATCATCCGCCCAATCGTAAAATTGGCCTCTACTTCATGATTAAAAGGGGAAAATGTTTATAATTTATTGAGAATAGATTTTCATGCATGAGATATTTAGAAATGAGACATAGTTAGAAGTTGGGTGGAACTTCGACTATGGAGATGTGGTTTATTTCTTTTGTGGTATTTTTTGTTTTGTTGTGGTTTTGGTGAAAACCTTGCTTTATGGTGGTTTTGGGTGGAAAACCTTGTTTTGTGGTGGTTTTGGGTGGAAAACCTTGTTTTTTGGTGGTTTGGGTGGAAACCTTGTTTTATGGTTTGGGTGAAAACCTTGGTTTTTTGAGAAGAAATTTGGATGAAATTTCAGAATTAAACAATTAACCTGCAGATTAGCTCAATAAAAATAGAATTAATGCAAACCTTATTTTTTGACAATGGGTCTAATGTGGGAGGGAATTCCGCTTTATACCCATACTTTGATTTATCCCACTTGGAAAATTAATAATAAAACATAATTTTTTATGTAACGCAAAGAGTAGTCGCGGTGTTACTACGAAATGGAAAACCATTCCGTTCCCGTATGACTACATAATTTACCGAAGAGATAAGTAATTAATATACTTGAAATATGATATTTAAATTTAAAAGGATTCTTTCGGCGATTTCTTGCTTCCGTTAAGTATGCTGAAAGTAGTTAAAGTAATAGCAATTTAATGCTAATCTTTTAAAAACTTAAAGACAATACTTGATTTAATCTTCTTATTTTTTGAGTTTTCTCAAAATGAACTATAAATAAACAAGACAATGATAACTATTATATAGGAAGAAAATTTGATTTCTCTTGGATTAAATGACACAATACATGGAGACTTGAAACATGTGAGAAGAAATATTTTCTATTTTAGAAACAACAATTCTTCTTGGTTTGGGTGGAAACCTAGATTTTTGGATTGTGGTTTGGGTGGAAACCTTGTGTTGTGGTGTGGTTTGGGGTGGAAACCTTTGTTATTGTGTGGTTTGGGTGGAAACCTTGTTAAAGTAAAGGAAGAAGTATTGTTGTCTCTCCCTCCACTTTTCTGTCTCATGAAGTGTTGTCGTTCATGAAGTGTTTTTTTGTTTTTTTCCGTCCTCTCTTTTCTTTCTCTGCTTCTTTATTTATAGGAAAAGGAATTCACCAACTCTCCGCCAAATCCGGGATGATTGTGTTGAATGAAAAAACTTCGTCGTCCTTTTTTTCCGTCTTTTCCTTCTTCTGCTTTTTTTCTTCGTTTTCTTTCAATTTTGTCAATTGCATGCAGAAGTTTAACAAACATGATTATGACTGTGGGTCCCCCGTACTATTCACCACACTGTTACTATTTAACGTAATGTTACTGTTCATGCCGATGTTACTGTTCACCGCGTCAAAAAACATGATTGATGTGAAATCAGGCTCTTACCCAAGTTCCCTATCGTCCCCAGGAACCTAGTGATGTATTGAAAATCGAAAATCATTGTTGATCAAAATCCATCACCATCGTGATCATCATGATGACCACCATTAAAAACACTCATGTTCTTCATGAGGAAGAAGAAGAAGTGCCCTTAGTAATAAATCAGGTGCCTTTAGTACTGTTGTATTTTGGCACCCCCCTATCGTAAAAGACCTGACTCCCTCTAGTGGTTTCTTTAAACTTGACTTCCCCTTAACTTCTTCGGAGTTTTGTTTTGCTCATAACTTCTTCATATGAACACAGAATGATTCCGTTCTTTCACCATTAACTTCGTATTTTCCTCCTCTTCAATGTGATAGCAGGAACTCCTGGGTTTGAATGGGTAATGAAATGGGTAGGTGTAGTGTCTGTGGGCTGATTTGAAGGATATGGAAATCCTTAGTTGTTCCATAAAGAATTTCCCTTGTATACGGCTTCGAAGCATAAAACTGATATTTTCCATGGAAGGTGCGAAATTGGGGTGTCAACAGAGAGTATGAAGAGTACATGCAGACACATGAAGGAGTTGAAAAAAGGAACTTTTTCCCGTGACTATGAAGAAGAGAATACGAGTAATCAACGAAGATTATATGGAGTTTATTACGAAGATATTTGGGTGTCGTGACTATATAAAGGGTGTAAGTACTCATAGGAGGACGGAGAGTTTGGGAGAAGAACAGAGTGTAGAAATTAGAGTTGCAGAGAGTTGTTGCTGCTGCTGTGAAGGAAGAACACGAAGAACATAACACTTCTGAAGACCGTCGTTTATCAACAGTAACAACGACCATCACTTTGGGGTCGCACAGATACAGTATCAGTGACGCATATCAGTTATCGTTCTTTTGTAATAATATTTGCAACAATTATAAGCGTTGCAAACACCCGGTTTTAATAATTTTCTCCCATTTTTCATCATTTGTAACCACTTTTGAGCATAAATGAAATCAACTTTTGAGTATGTTTCCAACATGATGATGAGCTAATTCTCCCACAACCAAGGCAATGAGGGAGCTATTCACGCATGGATAATTCGTAACTATTTCAATTTCTCAAATTTATAATTTATAATTCACTCAATCACTGCTTTTGCAAAGTTTTAATTGTTTGCAAAATTTTCTTCATTAGTTGTGATTCAGTTTGATAGCTTATGCTTTGTTTAGATAATCTATGCTTAGGGGATACAATTAATTTTTGAGTGTTTGCCTGATTATTTGTGAATTAAGAAATAAGGGACTTAAAAGATAATTAGAGTTTTGGATTATTTACCATAATTTATTCATGTGTAATAGTGGAATCAGTGTCTTGGTTATTCCTAATATCTTGAAATCAAATTTTGAGTTAAGTTTTGTTGGTTTTTAAGTTTTATAAGTCTAAAATCTATTGCTTTCACAAGTCTCAACGAACCTATTTACTACAACGACAAACAATAAAAAATCTTATTAATTTTTGGCGCCGCCGACGGGGACTTGTGTATAGATTTGTTTTCAGGTTTTTTTTTTTTTTTTTTTGTTTTTTTTACGCGTTTTGGTATTTTCTGTTTGCTTTCAGATTCGGAGCTAAGCTAAAGAAAAAGAGAAAGTGCTGAAAAGAAAGGCAAAGCCCGAAAAGGAAAGAAAAGAGGAATCCGAATGGAGTAAAGAAGAAGATTTTGTAAATAATTTTTTTATTTTATTTTATATTTAGAGACTGTAAATAGGATTTTATTTTTGTAATTTTTTCTTCTTTTTGGACTTTTTTTGGACTTTGTTTTTGGGATATTCTTTTGGACATTTTTTTTTAAACCCTAAGGAATGGTTATTTTAAATATAAACTACACAGGTGTAGATGCATTTTACTACAAACTACATCCAAAGGATAGAAATCGTACTACTCTTCTCATACGAAAGTAAACACTCAACCATGAACACAAGATATACGTGGTTCAGTATGATTACCTACGTCCACGGGGGTGAAATGATCAATCTTATTACTCCAAGGTGTTACAAAGGTGTTGCTCTTAGGTGGATTTCCTTACAAGGTGAATTTACTCCTCACTCACTTCTCTCTAATGTGAACTCGAGTTTCTCTCTCTTTTCTTTCCTCCTCAACTTACAACCTGCCTTTCTAGAATACAAGTCCCTCTATTTATAGGAGAAAGTTTATACAACCAAGTTAGAGTGTTGATCCTGTTACATCTAATTAGCTGTTCTGTGATCGGGCCGACTCACGTCGCCGTGAGCGGTCGATGTGTCTTGACTCCTCGCTTGTATTTCATTCGAGCCAATCTCTTATGGTCATCTGTTGACGTGAGGTCGGCTGTCTCGATAGTCGCCCTTATGATCAGCCGATGTGTTCCATACTTTCTTGCCTGTTTGACTGTAGCTCCTCGTTTTTCCCGTCACGCCTTATCTTGTCAGCTTTATCAGAAGTCTGGGTCAAGTCTTGTCCGACATTATTACGCCCGATCCACGTGGCTTCCTTAAATCTCGCGCTCTTTAATCTTTGCTTTATACTTCGCATTTCTTCGTATTTGGGTACCCTGGGTCTAGGATGTTTCCACCTGGATCTTTGGATGATTTACACCTACATTTATGCCCCTTCTTCCACTCATGTGGGAGGCACGAGTGGAAGAACATCGTCTTAACCGCCCATGTCTTCGCTCATGCCGTGAATCCCGCCATGCAGCGTCCCACTAACTCCACTTTATGACTGGTAACCGTCGGCGTCGGTTACAATTCTTCTTCTTTAAATAGCCCGCTCCTTTCTTCCTTCTTCTTCTTTACCCTTTCTTTCTCTGTTCATCTACTGTGGTTTTCTCCCAAGTTTCTTCACATTTTGCGCTTCTCCAAAAAAACCCTAGATTTCTTGATTTTCTTTCGTCCTTTTCTCCTCATCGATCGATACAGTAGCTGTTTTCGCCTCATCTTTCTTTGTTGAAAACCGAGTTCTGCATTCTCTTCATTAATGGCATCTTCTCCTTCCATGGCTGAAAAGAGGTCTGTTGATGACGTTTTTTCCGAGTTTGATGTTCCCCCCCTTGCTTCTCTGTTTTTTCTTGAGAGCCCTTCTAGGTATGATGATCGCGCGATAAAATCTATTTTTGCTGATAGCTCTCCTTCTATTTCGTGCAGGTCCGAGAAAAGGGTGAAGGATCTTTCTGACGACGAGTTCATTGAGCAGTTGAAGGAGAAGTACGATCTTCAAAATTACGAAGTGACCCTTCTCTCGGGCCGAAACGGTAGTTTGAAGAAAACCGATATGAAGAAGCACGAGCAATCGGCTAATTGTGTGGTCATCACCTTGGGTCAGCTGGAACTGGGCCTTCGTCTTCCCTTATACAACCCTGATAGCCCATTTTATTACGAGATTCTGTCCCAGATTCGGCCTTCTCGTGCTTTAGCTCAATGGACTGGCAATACTTTTCGAATTATGAACGAGTGGAGGGATCGCCGCGATGGTCATGGTTCTACTGCCGAGTGGTCGACCTACAAGCCCGAGGACACTCCTGAGTATACCGTTTCCAATTTCCTTACTATCGAGCTGGTACTTCCACCTTAGGAGAACTTGCCGGTTTTGCTGCTAGTCCTCATCGGGTCAAAACTATGCCCGAGGGTGTTGAAAGGATGATGCTGGATGCCGATCCCATCGGCCATGGTTCCAACAAGCGAGCCCGTCATTCTAATGACCCAATTTATCCCAGAGTTCCGATTCTAGTCCGAGGTCCGATCCTTCATGGTGACTTCCCGTTGCCTACTTTTCCCGTCGAGCCCTATTCTTTCTGGGTGGTTAATAATGACAAGGCTGATAAGGTATGCGCTTTTCTTGATTTTTATCTTGCTAGCTTCGGGCATCAGTTAGTCATTTGTTGTTGTTTAAAAATCTCAGGTCGGCTCCAAAAAAACTATCGGGTCGAGGAAAAGGGGTGCTGGCACAAGGGTTGAGGAAGACCAGGGGAAGGTAACAAACATAATGATTTCCTTATAAGTACATGTACTTGCCCCTGTTTTTTTCCTTCACATGTTCTGACGAGACACTTGTGTAGAAACACCCAAGGCGCGATGATGATGATGATGCTGACGATGTCGACCCTACTCCACTTAGGCGTAATCCTGGTAGGGGTAAAGAAACTGCTAAGCCACCGCCGAAAACGGGCCCCCTCATTGATATTTCCGATGAGGATGAGCTGTTTGGAGAGACTGTGCCGGGTGACAAAGGCGGTGAACAAGGTGTGGGCGATCAGTAGAAGCCCTCGGAGACTCCCGTCGTAGAGAATGTTGTTACTAGTGTTCCGGTAGAGCTTCCTTGTGTGCCCCGGATTACTGAGGGATCGTCTTCTAGTGCTGAAACTTCCTTTACTGTCTCTGGCCCGATCATGAACTCCTTGGGCGCGCTTACTTCCTCCAACTTCGTGAAGTATACAGATGAGGAAATGATGAATGTTGTGCCCTGTTATAGCGACATCACCCTGACACTTGACATTGTGGTGAGCAAGTCGCTTCTGTATGGTTATGCTCCGCTTCCGATTTCTTTCTCGTAGTGTTTCTTATGAGTAAAGCTATTTGTGTTAGATTATGAATCTCGTACGCTTGGATGCTGCCAATCGCCTTCGAGATAAGCAGTTGATAGAATCTCTCCAACTTCAACTTCAGAATGAGAGGGGTCGCGCGAACGAGCTGGAGATCAAGCTTGCCGACACTCAAGGTATTTGATCCTTCTTAACTTGTGTTGGTTGAGTTTATTGTGCCAGTATCCTGAGTCGGGTATCCTTCTTCTTAGCCGAGGTATCTAGTATAGGTATAGATGCTACTTCGGAGTTTAGGATTATGAAGAAAAAATGGGATATTGAGAAGGGCCTGGTGGAAAATCTTCGTCAGCCAATGTTGAACAAAGATGACAAAATAGACCGTCAAACTGAGGAAATTGCAAGACTTGAGGACGAGTTAGAACGACATCGCCGTTTCGATTATGATCCTGCCGAGATGGATAACTTGCGGGATCACTTGGGGTCCTCTCAATGCCTTGCTGCTGAAAAAACTGCCTTAGCCACGAGTTTGGAGCAAAGGATAGACGCTCTACAATTGTAGAATCGAGACCTTCACGAGGACCGCCGACGAATATTGAGGGATAAATATTTGGTGGAGCGAGCTAATAGCGATTTGCTGGTCCGAGTGAGTGAATTCGATAAAGTAAGGGGAGATTTAGAGTGGAGTAGATCGCAGCTTTCCGTACTCCAAATGTCGCGCAATCGTTTAAGGGACGAATGGAGTGAAAATAAGAAGTATTGCCCCAATAACGAGTTCAACGAGCAACACTATAACGAACTAACAATGAAGTTGTCCCAGGCCGAGGATGAGTTGTCCAAGTCGATAGAGTCGCTTCAGTCGGTGTTGCCCGCCCTGTCAGGTCTCTTAGACGATGTGTTGAGGCCGTTATTTTAGATCTAGATTGCGCCTTCTTTTTGCAAAAATGTTAAATCGTGCCCGATGAATAACACTCTATCTTTGTGATTTTGTAGCCGAGCAGAAGCGCTCTTAGGAGCTGGATCTGGAGGTTCGCCGATTGAGACAGGTCGAGGTCGATCTGGGTTCCAAGTTAGCTGAAGCTGAGGAAAACGCTTCCCAGATTACTCAACAACTCGAGAATGAATGCGCTGCCCATGTGGAGGAGTTATACCAGAAAGTTGAGTCGGGTATTATGGACTGGGTGGAGAAGAAGCGGCTCGAGGTCGCGCAGAGGAAGGCCGGCGCGGCTCCTCCCAAGGCTTAACGTTTCTTTTTGCGGTGCTGTGTCACTATGTTGCCCCCTTTATCGGGTTGTAAATCGCTCTGAATACTTATCCCCGTTTTATTTCTTGTACACTGTTTGTTTTAATGGGGGTGTTGCGTCACCGAAGTTTGTTTTATTTCCGCTAAGCTTTTTATTTCGTATGTCCGCGTGTTACTTTTCCGTACTTTGTTATCAGACGCTTGGTGTTACCGATTTAGCTTCTGTTTCTTATCTTATTCTGGCAGTTGTTGATTGATGTACCATGCGATCGATGTAGTTTTCATTTTGTATACTGCTCATCTGGGTGTTGGTTGTTGTACGACATCGTCGGTTTGTTTCTTGTTCCGCGTGTTGCCCCGACCGTTTGTTGATTAACGCACGACGCTATTCGTTTCGCCTTTGTTCCTTGTGTTACGCCCTGCAATTGTTGTTTTTATATGTTATAACTCTAACCATTTCTGTCGAACACACCCAACAAGGAGGGTCATCGGGCCCTATGCAATGTCCTGATTGGGGTATCTCATCACTATCTCTTTGGATTCAGTGGAAGGGTACCAGTCATCCTAATTCTAGGACCGACAATCCCGAGTGGTTATCGACCAACCGATCTCGGGCAAGTGGACACGCCCACTTGCGATGGTGGTGACCTGTCAGATGTAAGTAGGCCACCTAGCTGAGTAGACCTCGCGTCTAAACAACCTTTGGAACTGGTTTACAACCACCAGAACCCTTAGGCTACCTCGGCACTTGCACACTGCCACTTCCCCGAGTTCGAATAGCCAGGCGACTGTAAGGCACCTCGGCACTTCCACACTGGCGTTGCCCCGAGTACGAATGCCCATTCGAGTGTAAGTCACCTCGGCACTTCCACACTGGCTTTTCCCCGAGTACGAATGACCATTCTAGTGTAAGTCACCTCGGCACTTCCACACTGGCATTGCCCTGAGTATGAATGACCATTAGTCGCTTGTGCCCTATCCCATACCCCTCACGGTTTCACAGAGATAGAAGACACGTTTGCTTACCGTTTTTTTCGCATCGCCCGTTAAGGATGGTAGAGTTTCAGGAATCGGATGTTCCATGGTTTGAGCTCTCTTGTTCCGTCGAGTCGCAGTAGTCGATACGATCCCTCGCCCGCCTTAGATTCGATTATATATAGCCCACCCCACTTTGGTGCTAGTTTTCCGCCTTTTTTGTCGCGCTCCCATTCAGCTAGAAATTTCAATACTTGCTTCCCGGGATTAAACTCTCTTGGTCGAACGCGCTTGTTGTACTCCCGTTGTAACCTCCTTTGATAATTTTCCATTTTTTGTAGCGCCATTTCTCTTGTTTCTTCCAAGTCATCGAGTTTAGCCAAGATCAGATCGGACGACACGTTTTGCCTCCACGCTTCGGTTCTTGTGGTAGGTATCATTGCTTCTGTTGGTAGAATCGCCTCGGTTCCGTAGGTAAGCATAAACGGGGAGAATCCCGTAGCTTCCCTTCGTGTGGTTCTGTATGCCCATAGGACGTTATATAATTCCTCGCACCAGTTTCCATATTCCCCGTCCAGTTTCTTCTTCATGTTATTGGCGATGGTCTTATTAGTGATCTCGGCCTGCCCATTACACTGGGGGTAAATCGGGGTAGCTTTGCTCTTCCTGATATTGTAAGTGTTAAATAGAAGATCAATGTTCTCGCCCTGTAGTTGTTTTCCATTATCAGAGACGATGGCATCCGGGACCCCGAAGCGACAAATGATATGCTCCCAAATAAACTTAAAAATATCTTTGTCTCGAATATGCCTCAGTGGTGCCGCCTCGACCCACTTGGTAAAATAATCCGTAGCCACGATCAAATACTTCCTTTGCCCCGTTCCTACATGTAACGGCCCGACAATGTCCACTCCCCATTTAGAAAAAGGCCACGGACTTATGATTGAGTTTAACGGTACGCCGGGAGCATGGATTTTCTTCCCGAAACGCTGACATTCTTCACAATCTCTTGCCATTTTCTTTGCGTCCTCGTTCATATACATCCAAAAGTAGCCCATTGTTTTTTCCTTAGCCGACAAGCTTCTTCCCGAGCTGTGATTTCCGGCCGCCCCATAGTGTAGCTCGTGTAGGATTATATGGCCTTCTTCCCTGCTTAAGCATCGTAGGAGTGGCCCTAGGTAGGATTTCCGATATAAGATCCCCTCCCTTAACTCATAGGCGCCCGATTTACTTTTTATCTTGTTCATCTCGGGCCAACTCTTAGGTAGCTCACCCGTCTCTAAGTATTGATGTATCGGCTTTCTCCAGTCGCCTTCTTTGTATCTCTCGGCTGTGTTAACGGCCACCTCGATCCGTGCTTCTGGTGTTTCAGGGATAGACGGGTTAAGTAGCCTCATAACACGTATCCCTTCAATGCTCGGGTCTACTAACTATGAGGCGATGTACGATAGAGCGTCCGAGTGTCTGTTATCTTTTCGGCAAATGTGGCAGAATTTAATATCTGGGATTTGCTTGATGTAAAATTGGGCGAGCTCCCAATATTTTTGCAGCACCGGATCATGTGTAGCGTATTGGCCCGTAATTTTCCGGATCACTAGTTGAGAGTCACTAGTCAATCGAACCTCATGCATCCCCATTTCCACAATTATCCGTAAGGCATGGATCACCGCCTCATATTCGGTGACGTTGTTCGTCACCTTGAATTCTAACCTGAACGAATGCACAATGTTCCTCCCCTTTGGCGTGGTAAAAACCAAACCGAGACCCGATCCGTCTTTGTTAGATGCCCCATCAACAAATACTTCCCATCGTGTTGGGCTGCTGGCGGCTAGCAGGTCCGCCGACCCCTCTTGTTCTTCTGTCATTCCTGGTATATCTTCTACCTCGTCCTCATCACTGAGGGGGAAATCTTCCAAGAAATCGGCTACTACTTATCCTTTGATCGCGGTTCTTGTCTCGTATATCACATCATATTGTTTGATTATGGCTCCCCACTTGGAGATTCTCCATGATCGCCCAGCACTATCCAAGACCGCTTCGATAGGTGATTTGGTGAGCACCCGTATTCGATGAGCTTGCAAATATGTTCGTAGTTTAGAGGCAGCAAAGGCTAGCGCGAGCACCATCTGCTCCATTCTAGTGTAGTTCTTCTCGGCCGGACTTAAAGTTTTGCTGGCGAAGTATACCGTCTTTTCCACGCCCATCTCTGTTTTGACCAATACCGCACTTATGGCATATGGTGTCGCTCCTAAGTATAAAGTGAGAATTTCTGACGGCTCAGGCCTTTGAAGAACCGTGAGGCTAGCTAGATGTAGCTTGATACTTTGAAAAGCTTTTTCGCTTGCGTCTGTCCATCGGAATTTTTCTCCTTTCTTCAAGATGTCGTAAAAAGCCTTGCATTTTTCCGATGATCGTGATACAAATCGCCCCAATGCGGCTATGCAACCATTTAGTTTCTGCACGTCTTTCACCTTCGCGGGAGATGGCATGTCAAGGATGGCTCGTACCTTCTCGGGATCCGCTTCTATTCCCCTGGGAGTGATGATTTAGCCTAAGAATTTCCCCGACGTGACCCAAGTCGCACTTGGCAGGATTAATCTTCATCTTGTGTTTCCTCATTGTTTGAAAGATCTCTCGAAGGTCTCGGACGTGGTTTTTTGATTTCCGACTCTTAACTAACATGTCGTCCACGTAAACTTCTATGGTATCGAGAATCTTGTCTTCAAACATGTCGCCTACCAATATCTGGTACGTATCCCCGGCATTCCTAAGTCCGAATGGCATCTTGGTGTAACAATACAATCCTCTTGGCGTGAATAAGGAGGTGTGTTCCTGGTCCTCGGGCGCCAGTGGTATTTGGTTGTACCCCATGTATCCGTCCATTAAGGTCATCGCCTCGTATCCCACTATTGATTCTACTAATTGATCTATACTGGGAAGGGGGAAACTGTCTTTCGGGCAGGCCTTGTTCAAGTCGCTGAAATCAATACATATTCGGACTCCCCCTTTCTTTTTTGGTACCACGACCATGTTAGATATCCACTGTGGGTAGTGGGACTTCCTTATTATTCCGGATTCTTGTAACTTCTTCAGCTCAACCTCGACCGCCGCTTGCAATTCTGGCGCGATACGCCTCATTTTTTGTCTAACCGGTTTGAACTTCGGATCAATTTTTAGGTGGGGACAGCAGACCTTCGGGTCAATACCCTCCAAATCATGCACTTCCCAAGCGAATGCCTCAAGGTTTTATTTTAATAGCATCGTGAGTTTACTGGCTTGTTCGTTCGATAGTAATGCCCCGATCCTCACTACTTTAGGTTCTTCTATCGTTCCCAAGTTTACTTCTCTAGTCGGCTCGACTGTCGAGAAATTTGATTTGGTATCCCTGACTGGGGATGCTTCCTTTAATTGCTATAAAGGGCCTTGCTCTCGCGTTTCGTGTGCCAGGACCGCTTGAGAAATCGCCTCCTCCAATTCTTTTGCTTCCTTCACTTCCTTTTCTTTGTTCTTTTCTTGCCTTTACCGAGCTCGTCGTTCCTCATTTATTTCTATATCAACTTTCATGCATTGTCGTGCCGCTTGGGAGTCTCCCACAACTTCCGTTATTCCCTTGCAGGTCGGGAACTTTAACCTTTGATGGTAGGCCGATGCTACTCCCTTTATCCCAGCAACCCATGGGCGCCCGATAATGGCCTCATAAGGTGAAGCGACGTCGACCACACAGAAAGTGGTTAGTGCGTCGAGGTAGCCACCACCATATGAAACTCTTAAAGTTACTACGCCCTTTGGGATGGTTACCGTGCCTTTAAAGCCGTAGATACGATATGTTGATGGGACAAGCATATCGTCTGAGAGTTTCATTCTTATGAACGTGTCGTAGAACAGCACCTCGACCGAACTTCCGCTATCCACAAGAATCCTTTTTACTCCCCACTTTTCAATCAACAGCGTGATGACCAATGGATCGTTGTGTGCCTGTCCGTTTGCTAGGACATCCTTAGCAGAGAACGATATAGGCACCGTCATCCAGGGTTCCATGGGAAGGGACTTGGATACACTGAATATCTCTTTACCGTCACGATCCCTTTTATGGATCCTAGTGGTGATTACTGGGCCGAGAGTGTAGTTTTGCATAGCCGAATGTGAAATGGTGCTTATGAATTGTTTCGCCCTATCGATGCGGACTTGATGAACTGGCGCATCGGGTGTTGCTTCCGGCCGAAGGGGGTGGCGGACATACTGCCTCAAATATCCATCGCGGATGAGGTGTTGAACAATATCTTTCACCTCTCGACAGTTATTGGTGGAATGGACCCTATACTGATGGTAGTGACAGTATTCGGGATGATCTCGGGTCTCTTGGAACTGTACCCCCCTCGATGCTGGGTAGTTGATGTCGCTCCTCTTCTCAACTTCCTTGAACACCTCTTCCAAAGAAGCGTTTAGTGGGGTATACGATCGGGCTTCCTGCTTTGGCTTCTTCCCTTTGGCCATCCATTCCCTCTTCTCACTGCTCCTCGGGGGAGGGTCCGATCTTTTTTCTGATCGCCTGATATGGTCGTCCGTGACCATTTTAGTTTCATTACCGACTTCAGCACTGGCTTCTTGTACCCCTTTATCTCTTGATTCGGCCTAAATTTCTTCCAAGGCGATGTAGTGTTCTTGCATTCTTCTCATCTCCTTTAAGGTTTTAGGCTTTTCAGAAAACATGGCAATCCAAATGGGGTCCGATCTCCCCAGAGCGTTTTCAAACCCAAAGATGGCTTGGTCCACCGGTACCTTCCCAATTTCAGTACACAATTTCCTCCATCTGTCGGTCAGGGTTCTCAATGGCTCTTTGAATCTTCGGGCGAGAGTAAACAGCTTGTTAATTCTTGGCCGAGGTCGACTGTTATGCATATAGGTCTCAAGGAAGGCCTCGACTAGCGCATCGTACCCGTTGATCGTACCGGGTGCGAGCGAATAAAACCAATCTCGCGCCTCGCCCTCCAAACTAGCTGGAAAGAATTTACACATAACTACCGAGTTACTTCTCCATTGGATCAGTGACATGGTATACATCTTAAGGTGTTCAATCGCATCGCCAGTTCCATCAAATCTAGAGGGGAATGAAGGTAAAGTGCACTTAGATGGGAACGGCATTTGTTCCAATTCTTGAGAGAAAGGCGTTTTCTCGGCTTCACTCATAATCTCGGCCAACTTATTCTCTTCGCTTCCGCCCGAAAGTTCCTTGATTTTTGCTTCCAACTCCTTAAGCTTGGCTTTAGTTGTCTGATCTTGTCGCCCGTCCCTTCCTCGCCTTTCTTCATCGGTGGATGAGTCCTCGGGTGGTCCATATCTCTGCGTTGGGGGTACCGGAGGTAATGGTGGCTGACCTGACTGATCGGGATGATTAATGTTACTCGGCCCCATCATGGGTGGCAAGTGATCGGATTAGCCGCGATAACCCGATGTTCCTCGGCTTGACGACCCTCTTGATCTGGTCCGTTGGTTCCTCAGTTGGTAGTTCTCATACTCCAAGGATAAATTCCGCTGCTGGAGTTCCCTCAGTGCCGCTTCTTGTCTCTCTGACTCTCCAAAATGGCCAACAACGTCGGGTCCGTACTCTCATGACTGGAATGTCCATTGGGTTGGTGTGGCCGAGGTTGTAATGGTGCTGATGTGGGTGGTGGGGGTGGTGTTGGATTGGTTATACGATCGACATCTTGAACGATTGTTGGGCCGATGTCACTTGCTATTACTCGCCCCAACTGAATCTGCCTAAGACGCTCTTGTTCCCTTCCCAAAGCTTCCTGGTGTTCAATTTGTCGCCTCGTCGATTGCCTATGAGCTCGCGCTGCAAGTGCTTCCTCATCGTCATCGATGTCTGAAGATTTGAGTCCATCGATTTGATCGACTCTTCCCTGAGTTAGTATAATCTGGTGCAGAGGTAAGGTGTTATCGTCCCGCCCCAAATCTACTTCCTCGTCTACAACAGGCATCCCTCACGCAGCTGCATGAGATTCCTCGGGCGGTGGTTGTCGACTGTCCCCTTGCCTCGGCCCCGTTATCCCTGCCTGCATGATGCTGCTAGTGACTGTGCGATTCCTCAACATCCTTATCGTCCCTGAAGTGCTAGCCATTAGTCACGTTGCGTGATAAGCCAAGTATCGCCCGTCCCTACGTCAGTAAATACAAAAAAGAACCCCTTACTTCGACCTGATTTTTCTAACAAAAAAGCTCAGACAAAAAAGGCAATACGTTCGACTCTACGACTACTGTTACTGTGCAGAGTCAACTTTGGTTATCAGGTGGGTTCCATCTATCCTATTTTGGTCTTATGCAGAATCTGTGGCTGAACTCCCTTCCCCGTCACTATCACTCCGTACGACGTCGCTCTCTGTACTCGACCTATGCATTTAAGTTAGTTTTTCCTTTATTCTACATGCTCCAAATCATTGACCTTATGCACGTGATGCTTAAAAAGTACGGAAAGTAACACCTAGAATCAATTTAAACTTGTAGAAACTCTACTTTCTCGAGATTTAATCATGACCTTTCCGACGACTTACGCTATACCGCCGGCTAAAATATTATACAAGGTCGACAGTTCATTACATGACGAAACATCTAAAATGCTAACCTTTGGTAACTCCGATCACCCGACCTTTTACCGCAGCTAGAAACAACTCGCTTAACGTTAATAAACATACAACTATCAAGAACAAACAGTCGTCCCTTCAACAGATTCTTCACGTAGCTTCTAACCCGAACTTTTAGTCGCTGGTGAGCTCGTGAAGTTTCTCTGTCGATCAAACTGTTGAAGACGCTAAGAAGACACTTATACTGCTCTGACTCTAAATGTTCAGTAAATGACTCAAAAAACATTACTTCGGCCAACAGATTTCATCGTAGCTTCTACTCCAACACATTAACGTGTATTGAGGAGCTATTGATCGTTTCTGAAGACTTTAATGGAAAGGTATCCGGAGATCTTAGTCGTGTCCCATTAGTCGGTGCCAGAATGTAAATGCATTTTACTACAAACTACATCCAAAGGATAGAAATCGTACTACTCTTCTCAAATGAAAGTAAACACTCAACCATGAATACAAGATATACGTGGTTCGGTATGATTACCTACGTCCACGGGGGTGAAATGATCAATCTTATTACTCCAAGGTGTTACAAAGGTGTTTCTCTTAGGTGGATTTCCTTACAAGGTGAATCTACTCCTCACTCACTTCTCTCTAATGTGAACTCGAGTTTCTCTCTCTTTTCTTTCCTCCTTAAATTACAACCTGCCTTTCTAGAATACAAGTCCCTCTATTTATAGGAGAAAGTTTATACAACCAAGTTAGAGTGTTGATCCTGTTACATCTAATTAGCTGTTCTATGATCGGGCCGACTCACGTCGCCTTGAGCGGTCGATGTGTCTTGACTCCTCGCCTGTATTTCATTCGAGCCAATCTCTTATGGTCATCTGTTGACGCGAGGTCGGCTGTCTCGATAGTCTCCCTTATGATCAGCCGATGTGTTCCATACTTTCTTGACTGTTTGACTGTAGATCCTCGTTTGTCCCGTCACGCCTTATTTTGTCAGCTTTATCCGAAGTCTGGGTCAAGTCTTGTCCGACATTATTACGCCCAATCCACGTGGCTTCCTTAAATCTCGAGCTCTTTAATCTTTGCTCTATACTTCGCGTTTCTTCGTATTTGGGTACCCTGGGTCTAGGATGTTTCCACCTGGATCTGTGGATGATTTACACCTACAACAGGGAAGGACGACAGTTACAATACTGTCTCGGCCCCTCGGGTTCGTACATGACATAGGAGTCATGGCCCGAGTCGACTTCAACGGTTCATCCCCCGTCTGGAATGGGAGGTAAGAATTCTAAACACCCGCGAATCCCCTGTCTGCGGGTTTACTGGATGATTTTGTATGCATATATGTTGAGGTCTTGAATATAGCTTCTTTAATTTCCTAGTAAAGGGCAAGGCCTGGCCATACAAGATAAGGGTTCGGATTTCATCACCGTTCTCTTCTTGCCCGCCTTAGGAAAACGATACCAAACGCGAACCTAAGCTTAAAATACTGACTAGAACGAGACCGATAGAGTAACGAGCTTAATAGGAAAGTCATTCGAAAAATATTGGTTACTATTTTAAGCATACTTCGAAGTTCATGATGGTTTCTGTGAGTTGAATGCGTTACTGCGCCGCCTTGTAATGCGGTGAGGACTTGGGTATCAAAGCTCCACGCAGCTTCCCTCACCTCTATTCAACTTACTTTGACTCGGATTGATTCCAGAGGGGTTTACTTAAATTGTAACGAATTCCCTTTCGAAGGATTAGAAGTTGGTCTAGAAACAATCTAAGTGGAGCCATCATGCTTTTTGTTTGCTAGAAATCAGTAAGTTTGTTTTGGTCAAGTCATCCTTGTTTGTGCTTGTGTAGAATTATCTTGCAGTTAGGATGTCAAACTGGTATTACAATAGCCATCACAATGAATATGAATATCCAACTGAACAATATGGACATCACTCTTTTTATGGCCATAGTGTGAATAGTGGTTGGGAACGCCAAACTTTTGAAGGTTATGTCCCATACCATGGTGAGCCCAATTACTATCCACATGCCCACCGGTCATACGAGAAAAATTCCTATAATTCCTCCCCTCTAGATGAAGCATATAAGATACTTGAGTCAACGCGTAAGTTACTTGAGTCGACACATAAGTTAGCGGACACAAATGACTTAGTGATGGATGAAATAACTGTAACAATGAGTGAACCTTCTTTAGAAGATAACCTCAGAAAGTTAGCTGAGTCAACATGTAAGTTAACTGAGTCAACACGTGAGTTTGCTGAGTCAACACGTAGGCTTGAGTTAGAGACGGAAGAAAGAATTGCTCGAATTACACATAATTGCCAATACATTCTTTCCAATATTACTCGTGAAAATGAGGATAATTTTTATCAAGATAACGAGGATATAATTGGTAACACTACTTGTGTAGATGAGGTTCAACCATTTTCATATTATTATAATAATGATTATGATGAGGATAGTGTTGATGAAGAATTTGATTTAAGTAGGCATAGTGATCAGGAATTTGTTACTCCAATTAAGATTAATAATGATAATGTTTCTAGTTCAAATCCTAATAATTTTAACAATTATTCACCTATTCAAAAGGACGAGGATTTGACTAGAGATACTATTTTAGATGATGTAGAATTTCCTTTTTACGAAGCCGATGATGGTTTAGAGGAACGAGTTTATTCTGATAATACTGTTTTAGAGTCTAGAGATTTAGAAACAATAGTTTTAGACAAATAAGATGAACTCGTAGAGCTTTTAAATATGAGTGAGGATGCATCACCTGAGTATAACCTACAAGAAGCAATTGACCATTTTCAGGATTCTGATGATCTAGAAGTTAGGGAAGTTGTAGCTAGTCTATCTAGAGACACCAAAAATTCTAAGTTTGGGGGTGATTATCATTCTTCATGTGCCTTACCTTTAGATTTTATAGAGATCCCTCACTTGGTACTTGATATATGTTCCTCAACCATTGTGCCAGATTACCTTCATACTATCTCTCCCGAACCTAGTGATGCCCAGGAAGAAGTTCAGTTGTTAGAAACCCGTCCTCTGGTTTATGTGGTTTACCCAGGATATGATACCCAGATTGATTTTGTTTTCCCACCAAATATTTTTCCTCCAAATGTGGGAACGTATGAGTTACAAATGTGTCAGTTATTAAGTTTTGAGACTAAACCTAATTACTTTAGGAGATTAGGATCGACACATTTTTCTATGAATGACCACCACCGTGGTCAACTGTGTGAGTCAAATATTATTGACTTAGAGGATCCCCAGTTATTCAGGTTAATGTTATGTGCTTCTAAGTTCTTATTCGAGTTTTTCCAGACTCTAGGACCTGAACATTCGGATCTAACTTTTGAGTAAATGCAACCTATGAAAATATGTTATCTAGACCCAGTTATAGAACCTGAACCCCAACTATTTGTAGTTTTCTTAAAAAGGAAACTATAAAAGGGTGTGCTTTATTTGCTAATTTTCTTGGGATGTTGTAGATTCCTTTTACTTGTGATAACCCTATTTGGTTTTGGTGATCCGCAGTTATTCCAGCTATTACTATATGATTCTTCGAGGTGACTAATCTCTTCCTTTGTCTGGCTGAAGACTTTAAACTTGGCACTTCTTGTGAGGTAACCAAATATTCATGCGACACGGTAATATATTTCCTTATATCTTTTGCTTCAAATGGTAACAGTTTCTCCTTGTTCATGCTTTAATTTCATCTTTAGAACATTGAGGACAATGTTAGATTTAAGTTTGGGGGTATGGGAGAAACCTTTTAGTTATAATATTGATAAATAAACTCCAGAGCCTAGAAATTTATGTTTATTAAGGTCGGCACTAACCAATCTAAGTGGATGGAAACATTTTGGTTGTAGGAGTTGAGGAACCAATCTGATTAGATGGAAACATCTAGAAGAGTCTATTCATAAAAGCACAGAGCTCAGGTGTTAGAAAAGAAAACATGGTAGTCTCGCCATATCCTCGTGATGGAAACATCGAAAGAATCCTGATCACTTCTTTTATTTTTATTTTTACCATTGCTAGAGTGAAATAGAGTGACTGAGATAAAAAAATAAAATAAAATGAGAAAATGAGACCAGACCACTAGAACAACCAAAATAAATA
This sequence comes from Papaver bracteatum, assembly GCA_023529315.1. NCBI lineage: Eukaryota > Viridiplantae > Streptophyta > Magnoliopsida > Ranunculales > Papaveraceae > Papaver > Papaver bracteatum. The sequence continues at coordinate 3,336,129 of JAJJWX010002605.1, read as the reverse complement.
TAATAAAGTCGACCACTGGTACCCTTGTATATTCCAGATGAGTTGACCTAGAGTTAGAATTATCGACTACTGGTTCCCTTGTATATGCTAGTGTGTTGATATTAGTCCAGGCCAGTATCTCAGTCCATTAGGACAGGTTCACCTTAGTCAACATCATCCACGTTTTTCGCTACATCCATCTTCTTAATTTATCCATATGATTGGTTGACTCCGGTTTATGATGTCCAGAAACTATCTGAGTAGATCTCTGTCACTTTATTTGAATTTTAGTATGATTGAGTGCAAACTCGTGTACATCAATTGGAATTTCACATCAGGGTACTTCCTCCTGTAGTCAATAAGTATGCCCACCAAGGAGATTCTTTAGTGCCTTCCAAGGTTTATCTAGGGTCTAGAGTAAAGGTTTTGTGGGTACACCTCTGGTTAACCCTCCAGAGACAACACTCCGCCACTAGGGCCACCTAGCGGTTTAATGGCTTGCTGCACGTGCTAAGTGTAGTCATTTTTATTTTCTAGATTAGATTTGCTCGAGGACTAGCAAATAATAAGTTTGGGGGTATTTGATAGACAATTTTTTGTGTCCGAATTGTCCTCAATGTCTATATTATTAGTGCTTGATTTTATAGTTATTTTGGTGTTTTTATGTTTGTGTAGTTGCAGGATTTCCTACACTACACCCTTGTCAAGAATCTATGAAAACTAAGCCATAATTGTGTGTAGTTGCAGGATTTCCTACACTACACCCTTGTCAAGAATCTATGAAAACTAAGCCATAATTGTGGATGAACAATAACACTTTTATTAATTCACTTTCAGGAAGATTTACAAGAAAGATCAAAATTCATAAGTACAACTTTCTTTCTGGAGTCTCTCTCTCCTCAAAATTCTCTCATCTCTCAAAAATGCATCATCATTTTCTGGATCTATCGTGCCCTTTATATATGGATTTACATAGTGGAAGATAGCTAAGATTTCCCCCTAATTCGGATCTACTTTGCGATCTCATCGCCATAACTTCAGTCTTCACCATCGCCAACTTTATAACCATCGTGAAGCAGACTTATTCTTCATATATCTTTAATCGTTAATCGTTAATCGTTATATCACTCTTCTGTGACACTCGCCAAATGTTGTTGAAGAATCTTGCGATAATATCGTCAAAGTGTCGTTAATACTTGTAGAAACGTTTGGGATTCTCGCAGAAATGTTGTTAATATTGCGTGAATAGAGTTGTAGCGATATTCTGGTACTACATCTTGCCTCTTCTCATGTATTTTCTGCGAAGAAGAGAAGATCACGAGAACTAATATTCTTTATTATTCTTCGCAACTTTTTCCCCCTTTTATACTTTCTCCTCAACAAGATCCCTTTATTCCAGCCTTTCTTACACGTGTTGTAAATCCCTTCATTTACTGACACGTTCCTACTCTGTAGATCCACTCTCCTTTGCCTATGAAAGGTAGAACTAATCTTCAAAATTAGTTTTACTTTTCTGTTTCTTCATCTTCTTCATTTTCCGTCTGCAACTTTGCCTCACCTTCATATTCTTCTGCTACTATTCTAATGGAGTCCTCAAGGTTTGTCTCTTGATTTTTAAGCCAGTTTTTATTTTCATTCTTCAATTTTTCTTATTTCTTTGTTATGTCTTCTTTTTAGCGGAAAGATTTCTAACACACAATCTACTACTCACAACCCTAACCCTCGCAAAAGACCGACTGAGAAGAGGAGGAAAAGTTCAGTGAATGATAAGGTAGTAAGAAATACCCTTTATTTTTTTAATAACAATATTTTTGCCTCTGTTTCTTATCTGGGTTATTATTCGCAGAATGACGTGAATCCTGAGAAACCTCCCAATAGGTCTCGCCATTTTAAGACACTCGGGGAAAATCTCATTATGCCCCCGTTAACATCTGTGAAGGCTACTCCCATACCATCGCAACCAAATATTTATTCTCCTATTCGCGAGAATATCGCTGTTCATACCTCTACCCCTTCTGATATTTTGACAAATCAGGCTTCTAAAGATCTGTGAACTCGAGGTTCCTCATAGTCCTTTACGACCTTCAACTGTTATTTTTCCACATACTCCTCCCGATAACTCAACCATCACAAATGATCGCCAACTTATTCTCACTACTATTTCACCTTCTAAATCCTTTCCTTCATCGAGCGAAACTTTCGCAGGTGTTGATGTTGCTTTTAAAGTCTTGTCTAATATTTTAGACAATACTAGAAAGTCTTCCACTGACCCTCTCCAACAGGAAGCTTGCGAGACTCTGTTTAAGTATTTTGGCTCTGATTGTAATGATTCAAGAGCGGCTTTAGAGAATGAGATTGAAGTTCTGAGGAGAAGTCTTCAAGCTAAAACTGCTGAATGTGATACCTTAAATCACATGCTCCTTAACTCTTCTCTAGATTGCGAGAATCTTCGCAGAAGAAATGACGAGATAAAATGTGATTTTTTCTTGCCTCTGCTCTTTTTGCTTTTCTGTTTCATATACATACTTTCTGTACTTAGACTTTAAATTTTTGATTCATATATTAGTTTCAAATCAGGCTCATTTCATAGAAAGACTCAAATCTGAATCTATTGCTGAAGAAGTTCGCGTTGAAAGAGATTCTTGGATAGATCAACATACTAGACTAGACAATCTGTACACTTATTCAATTGATCGCATAAATAATCTTACTAATGAGAACAATCAATTATTGCAAAGGCAGAACTTCTTGAGTGGCGAACTTGATCGCCTCTCATATTTGTTTTTTAAGGCTAATTTGGCGATGGAATCTTTATCAGATGAGAATAAAACCCTGTCCCAAGAAAAACATAGATTTTCAAGCTTGATGACGATTTCCTTGCAGCAAATAAGTAATCTTCAAAGTACATGTAATAGTCAAGCGAAATCTCTTCATTCTCTTAAGAAGGAGCTCAAGGAGTTAACTGAATCATCTACCACTGAAAAGGATAAGCTTATCAAGGGTAGATTAAATCATAGTTTAAGAGCCAGCGAACTTCAAGAACAATACTCTCAGTTAAAGGAATCTTATTCTTCATTAGCAAAGGAAAATTCATATCTTCGCAACAAAGAAGAAAACATGAAATCTCGTCTGAAGGGTATGGTTGGCGATAGATCAACATACTAGACTAGACAATCTGTACACTTATTCAATTGATCGCATAAATAATCTTACTAATGAGAACAATCAATTATTGCAAAGGCAGAACTTCTTGAGTGGCGAACTTGATCGCCTCTCATATTTGTTTTTTAAGGCTAATTTGGCGATGAAATCTTTATCAGATGAGAATAAAACCCAGTCCCAAGAAAAACATAGATTTTCAAGCTTGATGACGATTTCCTCGCAGCAAATAAGTAATCTTCAAAGTACATGTAATAGTCAAGCGAAATCTCTTCATTCTCTTAAGAAGGAGCTCAAGGAGTTAACTGAATCATCTACCGCCGAAAAGGATAAGCTTATCAAGGGTAGATTAAATCATAGTTTAAGAGCCAGCGAACTTCAAGAACAATACTCTCAGTTAAAGGAATCTTATTCTTCATTAGCAAAGGAAAATTTATATCTTCGCAACAAATAAGAAAACATGAAATCTCGTCTGAAGGGTATGGTTGGCAATAAATTCGTTGATGCCATGAATCAGTGGGAGAACTGTTTATTTGCTTTAATCCAAAACTTAACCTCGCAAAAAGAAGGTAGTCAGTTGACTGCCTCTCTTGTTGATCTTCTCATAAAATCTTCTATTATGTTCCTTGCGAAATTCTTGTCTAACTGATTTTTTTATTTTGTTGCTCGCAGAATCCAAAAGAAATCTTCATTCTACCATCACTGATCTGACCGCTACATTGGATAAAGTTCGCAAAGAAAATAAATCTCTTGCTTCTAATTGCTTTATTGCTCAGGACAAAGCAGAAAGAAGACTTGATTATCTTGAATACTTTAAGAATATAGAAATTAGGAATCGTGAAAAAGATCTTCTTCGCCAAGTCCATCTTAGGGCTGAAGTTCTCGTGAATGATATTCTGCTTCCCCGTTCTCTTTCTCCTATTTCTATCCCTCCTCTAGCGGTTGATGATGTTGAAATTCCTCTTCCCATGGATGAAGAGTTAGAGTTTACCAATGATGAAGAAAATACTCAAGAAGATCAACAAGGTGGTGAAGAAGAAGAAAAAAGTCCTCATAAAGAAGTACCCGCTGATGAAGAATCCAAGGAAAAATAAGCTCGCGGAGATAAGGATGCAGATGATGCTGATGAATCTGACAAGAAAAATAAGTCTGGCGAGGCTTGAATTTTATCTTTGCTTTCTTTTACTTCTTCTATCTTGCGAGTGATGTAATCTTCGAAACTTTTAGAATTTTAACTTTCGATTTAGCTTACTTTGAATATTTTCAAGTAAGATAATGTAATATTACTTCTCTATTCCCCTTCTTGCCCTTCATTATCTTGCTTGAAATGGTGAATACTCATTATCTTCTTTAAGTAATTGTGTGGAATACTGTTTCACTTTTCTGAGAATTTCTGAGGGAATCCGTGATGTTAAAAATTTGCCTCCTTGTATATAATTCTGCGATAAAGGAATGTTTCCTGCCATCTTAAAGCAAAATAGTTAATTGGTAAGATTATTCTTTTGGTCTTATTTTGCCTTCCTAGTTAAAGGTCTTATTTTGCCAAACTTTTTCTGTCTGCGACAAAATCGAAGGTTTTCTTAACATTTGCATGTAAAGACCCTTTGATCTTGTCGTATCCATGTTTCTTTCAAAATCTTTGCGACAATATGATAAGTATACATTCTCTCACAAGAATTTACCCTTATGACATTGCCGTCTTGCGATGAAATCGCATGACGTCTTTACAATTTCATGTAAAAACCCATTGATCTCATCTTAACATTGCTCTCATGGCTTGTTGCCTCTGCATTATTTACGTTACGCGACAATATGACATGCCTAAATGTTCTTGCGATCATAAAGCCCCATGACATTGCCGTCTTATGACACTTATCAGCTCCCTAATGGAGGGTGCTGCCCTTATATTCCCCCTGGTTGCCCATTCAAGGAGGGCACATCAGCCATACAAGACTAGCTCCTCCCATCCGGATCTGTCAACAACCAGTTGTTTTCGCAGCCTCTTGTCCTTTATGCCTATATGGCTTATAGTTACAAGACTGCACCCTAAGTGGGGTTTTCTTCAGGCCAAGTGCATTGTAGCCAAGACTTACCAAGGATGGCAAGAGAGTTTCGTACGCTCCGGGCACCCTTGGCTCAACCGTGTACCTCGACGCCTTGGTCATAATTTGCACTTATTAGAAGAGACTCTCAGTCTTCCAACCAAGGTATAACCATATATAGTTGGAAATCCAAGATCCCTCTCCCGGATAGGTTTTTTTTAACCCCATCGTCTGCATGACTCAGATTCCATCAGCGGTATAACCTTATCGCTGAGTCATGTCAAGAGATACCCCCTCATATGACGCGCTATTAGGTCTTACATTTGCCTCTTACGAAATTTTATTCGTGAACTAGGGTGCACGCCATAAAGGTTCGTCCCATTCTTTTAATCTCTGCGAAATTTTATTCGCTATTCTTGCGATGATGCTTGCATAAGTTTTGATATTGAAAGAAGAATTTTTTAATTGTTTCATCTTACATTTGTATTTCTTACCTCGCAAAAACTGCTACTGATAATATCTTTTCAGAAACAATCTGTTCCATGGTCTATCAAGTCTTTGCCCAACATCTCTTCCCTCTGGATCCATTAATTTGTATGCTCCATTTCCAATTATCTCTTTAATGATGTATGGTCCATCCCATTTTCTCGCTAATTTTCCACCACTTTCTTGCTGATATTTTGGTGTTTCTCGCAAAACTAGATCGCCAGGCTGGAATTGACGCTTCTTGACTCGTTTGTTGTACTCGCTAGCTAATCTTCGCTGGTAGTTTTCCATATGTTGTAGAGTTTTTTCTCTCTTTTCTTCTAGTTCTTCTAACTCATGTAGAATCATGCCAGCACTTAGATTTTTCTCCCATGCCTCTCTTTTTGTTGTTGGGATAGAAACCTATGTTGGTAAGACAACTTCAACTCCATATGTTAAACAGAAAGGTGACATCCCAGTTGCCTCTCGTCTAGTTGTATTATATTCCCATATTGCATTATGTACTTGCTCACACCATGATTTGTGATAACCTTCTAACTTCTTTTTCAAGATGTCTGCGATTGTTTTATTAGTTGCCTCAGCTTGACCATTTGCTTGTGGATATAAAGGAGTTGACTTTCCACATTTAATCTTAAATGCATTAAGAAGTAATTCGATATTCTTCCATTCAAATTGCTTTCCATTATCAGACATCAACTGTGCTGGGATCCCAAATCTGCAAATTATATTTTCAAATATGAACGTAAAAATGTCTTTATCGCGGATGTGTTGTACTGCCTTAACTTCTCCCCATTTTGTGAAATAATCTGTAGCAACGATTAAATATCTTCTTTGTCCAGAACCATGCACAAATGGTCCCATAATATCCAATCCCCATTTTCCAATAGGCCATACACTTGACGAAGATGATAATGGTGCTCCTGGTGCATGTATCTTCTTCCCAAATCGCTGACAATCTTCACAACGCCTTGAAAGTTGTTTTGCATCCTCATGCATATACGGCCAATAATAACACTGCATCTTTGTTTTATATGCCAAAGATCTACCCCGCTGTGATTACCAACATCACCACTATGCAACATTTTTAACACCTTTTGTCCTTCTTCCCTCGTCAAACAACTTAGTGATGGTCCATTAAATGATCTGCGATATAATACCCCATCTCTTAGTTCATAATTCGTTGCTCTAATTTTTAATTTATGTGCTTCTAATCAATTTCTGGGGATTTCTCCTCTCGCCAAATAATCATGGAGATCTGCTCGCCAATCTGTAGCATTATTCCCTATTTCTTCCTCGCCAGATTCTACCATCATTACATCTACCTCTTCTTCTTCTTTGTTTATCGCCGGTTGCAAAAGTGTTTGAATTTTTATGCATCTCGCAAGTGGGTTCGTCATCATACTTGATATGAAAGAAAAAGCATCTGCGAGCCTATTATCTTTCCTTGATATGTGTCTCCACTTTATTTTTGGAATTCTCGCAGACAATTCTTCAACAAGTTTTTTGTACTTCTTCAAAGATGGTTCATTTGTAGTATACTCTCCCTTTATCTGGCGAATAACCAATTGTGAATCGCTGGTGATTCTAGCATTTTCCAACTTCATTTCTATCGCAAATTTCAATGCATGGATTACAGCTTCATATTCTGTCTCATTATTAGTGGACACAAATTCCAATCTAAATGAAAAATTTGTTTTTTCTCCTTCTGGTGAAATGAAAACAACTCCAATCCCATTTCCTTCTCCATTTGACGATCCATCCACTAATATTTCCCATCTGTCAGGTTCTGTTAATAGCTCTTTTGGGTCTCCATGTTCTTCTTCTATATCCATCATCTCTTCTACATCTTCGTCATCTTCTAAAGGAAATTCAGCTAAGAAATCTGCGATAACTTGTGATTTTGGCAAAGATAGAATTTCATATTGAATATTAAAATGCCCTACTTGCGCATTCCATCTCTCAACTATGCCTGATCTTTTTGAATTTTTCATCACCGATTCAATTGGCACTATCGTTAACACTTTGATCTTATGCGCTTGGAAGTAAACTCGAAGCTTAAAGGTTGCGTGTACCAATGCTAGAATTAGTTTCTCAATCTTTGAATAATTTCTCTCTGCTGAATTAAATGTTTTGCTGATATAATAAATTGGTTTTTCTACCCCTGCGTCTACTCGAAATAACACAGCACTTAACGCATATGGAGTTGTTGCGAGATAAATCAATAATTCTTCTCCAGGGTCAGCTTTTTGTAATATAGATATACTCGCCAAATGTTCTTTTATTCCTTGAAAATCTTTTTCGCATTCATCTGTCCATTTGAATTTTGTTCCCTTCTTGAGTATGTCGAAAAAACTTTTACACTTGTCTGAAGATCGCGAAATGAACCTTCCTAGCGAGGCTAAGAGTCCATTTAGTTTTTGCACATCTTTTACCATCGCAGGAGTTGGCATATCACGAATTGCTTGTACCTTTTCTGGATCTACTTGTATTCCCTCGTTTGACACAATATACCCCAAAAACTTCCCTGAAGTTACTCCAAAGGTACACTTATCAGGATTCACCTTAATATTGAATTGCCGCATTTGATCGAAAATTTCTCTTAAATCTTGCACATGATTCTCAGCTTCTTTGCTTTTGATCAGCATATCATCTACATAAACTTCTAATGTTTTGTGGATCCACTTTGCAAACACCATTTCCACCATTCTTTGATATGTTGCACCATCATTTCGTAAGCCAAATGGCATCTTTGTATAACAATATAATCCTCTTGGAGCAAAAAATGCAGTATGTTCTTGATCTTCTTCAGCGAGAAGGATTTGATTATATCCTTTATACCCATCCAATGATGATATTCTTGCGTTTCCTGCTGCTGATTCAACCATTTGTGGAATATCTGGCAACGGAAAATTATCTTTTGGACATGCCTTGTTTAGATCCGTAAAATCTATGCAAATTCTTATCCCTTTGTTCTTCTTTGGGACCACCACCATGTTTGCAATCCATTCTGGATATTTTGCTTGTCTTATAATTCCTGCGTCGAGCATCTTATGTAATTCTTCTTCTATTTGAGAATGATATGTTGTTTCGATCTTCCTTATTCTTTGCTTAAATGGTCTTATATTTTTGTTGATTTCTAATTTATGACATGCTATTGACGGGTCTATCCCTGGCATCTCATCCATGTTCCACGCGAAGATATCTGCATATTCTCGCAAAAGATTTATAGTTCTTTCTTCCTCATCTGCCTCCATTCTAGTCCCAATTTTCAGCATTTTAGGTTATTCTTTACTTCCAATATTTATTTCTTTTGTTGGTTCAGCAGCAGTGTAGCTGGCTTCAGGTTCTCCCATTGGTGTTGGCATTTTCATGACTCTCGCGAACTCATCTCCTTCTCGCGAAACTTCACTTGGTATCCCTTTTCCTTCTTTTGCCCTTATCATGTAAATTTTAAATTCCTCTTCTTTCTTTGCTTCTCTGTTCAATTTTCTGCGATCTTTTCGCAGCTTTGGACGTTCTTCACAATTTCTTACTTCAATTTGGTGGCATAATCTCGCGAAATCCACATTTCCTCTAATTTCTACAATTCCACTAGGCATAGGAAATTTAGCACATTGATGTAATGTGGACGCCACAGCCTTGATTGCGTGTATCCACGGTCTTCCCAATATCATATTGTACGGCGATTCCACATCTACCACACATAATGATATTTGTGTTTCAATTTCTCCTAGTGGATTTCGTACCATTATATCGCCTTTAGGTTTTGTTATAGACTTTCTGAAGCCATGAACATAATACGTTGAATGAGACATTTCTTCATCCTTATATCCCATCTTCTTAAAGGTATGATAAAATATTATGTCTACAGAACTTCCTGTGTCTACTAAAGTTCTATTCATAGCCCATTCTTCTTCATATTTTATCGATTTCTCCTTTCTCATTGGTATAGTGGTTACTGTGACCACCAATGGAGATGTATGACTTGAATCTTCTCCTGGTATTTCTTCTGCTGTAAACGTTATTTCTTGTTTTTCCCAATCTTTCAATGATGATATCTTCTCCACTGCCATAATCTTCCTTCCTTCATAATCCCATTTATGTATCCTTCCATTGATATTTTAATGAAATTTATCAATCATTTCTTTTGTTATTACATCACCTTTCAATTTTCTACAATCCTTTTTGATTCTAATCATTCTTCCTTCAATTTTCTCACCGATTTACTTTATGATTTCCCTAATTTTGAACAATTTTTATCTTCTGCTTCGCTTTTTCTTCTATTTTCATTAATTTATTCCCCGTTTCGGGCGCCAAAATGTAGTTGCAGGATTTCCTACACTACACCCTTGTCAAGAATCTATGAAAACTAAGCCATAATTGTGAATGAACAACAACACTTTTATTAATTCACTTTCAGGAAGATTTACAAGAAATATTAAAACTCAGAAGTACAACTTTCTTTCTGGAGTTTCTCTCTCCTCAAAATTCTCTCAGCTCTCAAAAAATGCATCATCATTTTCTGGATCTATCGTGCCCTTTATATAGGGATTTACATAGTGGAAGACAACTAAGATTTCCCCCTAATTCGGATCATCTTTGTGATCTCATCGCCATAACTTCAGTCTTCACCATCGCCAACTTTATAACCATCGTGAAGCAGACTTATTCTTCATATATCTTTAATCGTTAATCGTTACATCACTCTTTTGTGACACTCGCCAAATGTTGTTGAAGAATCTTGCGACAATCTCGTCAAAGTGTCGTTAATACTTGTAGAAACGTTTGGGCTTCTCGCAGAAATGTTGTTAATATCGCGGGAATAACGTTGTAGCGATATTCTGGTACTACAGTTTGTGTAGGTGTTTTTGGAGAAATACACTTGTGTGGAAAAAGTTGCTCAAAAAGTGCTATTTGGACCCCCGGAGGACATTTGCTATACAGAACCCCATTTTGGATAAGGGGCACCCACGGCTATGTGTATCCCAAATTTTTCCTCATCACCCATGCTATGTGTATCCCAAAAATTTTCTTTATCACCCATCTTCACCATTTGAATTTCTAGATTTTTTGCGGGAAATTATTCAACAGAGCTTACAGATTTTTGGTCCATGATTTGGAGGGGTTCTAGTGCGACTCAATCACTGAAACTCTTTGGGATTACTCTACTGATCAGGACATGCATGGTATGGGTCTTCTTTTCGGTTAGAGTTGACTAGATTGTCGAGATAAAGAAAAACAGGGAGAATGTTGCCGAAAAGTGCTGTATCGGATTTGGAGGAATTATAACGAGATTTAATCGCTGGAATCGATTGTAATGGGCTTGTTTTGGCTGAAAAGACTTGTTATTATTGATGGATTTGATACATTTGGGATGGATAAGCCGGGACAAGAAAACAGAGAGTGAGAAGGGAAATTTCAACTGCCGATATTCGGGTTCGATATTGGAAGATATTTGGACGGATTATTCTCATGCTATGGATTAGTATAAACCTGTTTCATCTAAACAGGGAAGGTATGTGACTTGGATTGACTTAAAAGAAAGATATTCTCGTAAAACAGGGAATGAAATATTTTCCGATATTATGTTTTAGTGAAAGGTATTATTTTGGGAAGGTTTGTGTGTGTTTCCAGCATGCTAATCTTCCTTTGGAATGTGTATAAGTATGTTGAGAGTATGAAGAGTACATGCAGACGCGTGAAGGAGTTGAAAAAAAGAACTTTTTCCCGTGACTATGAAGAAGAGAATACGAGTAATCAATGAAGATTATATGGACTTTATTACGAAAATATTTGGGTGTTGTGACTATATAAAGGGTGTAAGGACTCACAGGACGGGGGATGAAGAGTGAGGGGTGAGAATAGAGTGTAGAAATTAGAGTTACAGAGAGTTGCTGCTGCTTCCATTAGAGAAGAAAACGAAGAAGAATATACTGCAAGGATCAGTCGTTTTATAGTGTCTTAAAACCGTTACGTTTTTTTCCAGAAAACGACAGTTGCTTCTGCGACTATTTTGTGCTATAATTTTTTAACAACTTCATTGCAACATTTGTAACACCCGTGGACCATTGCAAATCTCTGTTTTATCTTATTTCTCCAATAAAAACACCATTTGAGCTATGAATTACCCTTTTAAGTGTGTTTTCACTATGTGGAGCTAGAACCCATCACTAGGATGACGGAGGAAGCTGTTTTCACCCATGTGGTAATTTTATTTAATTCCTTTATGACTATTTGCACTATTATAATCGATTTATGATTTGTCTTAATTATTTGTGATTTCGTTATATGTCGCATGCTTAGTCTTAGGTACTTTAGATGCATCATGCTTGTGATTTACATATACTTCTTTATAAAATATACCTTGGCAAAGATTTAGAGTCGATGTTTGTTATTTTATGAGCTTTAATTGTCCAGAATTAGTAGTTCAACCGCATGAATGTGAGAATTGGTGGAATCCCGAGTCCCAGTCATCTCTTCATCTTGTGAAAATATTTTGTATATATTTTTCTTTTATTAATTCTTAAAATCAATATAATCAAGTCCGAGTGAACGACAACCCTTATTTACCACTATCTAAAATTACATCATCATGATCGAAGAAATATTAGGAGTAGCGGCGGTTTTAGCTATGGTAATAAGAGGCGTCACGTCATAGGGGATGCTTCCGGTGTGTCTGGTGTTAGTGGTAGAGGATGTAACGCCATGGGACGGGTTGACTGTGCTTGCGGATGGTACATTGGTGTTGGTCATTCCCTTTTTTCTCTCGTCCGATATGGCCACATACTCTATTCGCTTAGGGGTCTCTCCACAAAACTGAATTTTCAGGTTGCAAATCCGAGTTTATTGTGTGACGTAATCCTGGATGCGAGAAGTCCCTAGTCATCCTTTATTATCTCTGTAACATTGTTTATGGGTGAAAACTATTCCTACCGGTTTTGGTAATTTGGGGTGTGTGGATGAGGAATGAATCTAAACCCTAAACAAATGCACTACGCGGTGAGTGCTTTTGATTCGAGAGATCAATCTATACAATTCTGGCCTAAACCAAGAAATGGTCGTTCCAGACTTGTTTCGGTCACAGAGTAAAGGAGATGGGGTTGATCTTAGGGAGGGAAGCGAAGAAGGTGTTGAGATTGTGAAGGTGTAGGCTTGCTTATGACTTGTAACAGAAAGGTGAGCAGGCTTACGAATAATTCAAGCATGTTATGGGTGTTTGAATACGGTTGTATTAACACTTTGTGTTGTTTCTGTTCTCTTCTGTTCTGGAAATAAGGTGGAGAACCTATATATACAAGTCACTTGAGCCTTATTCACGTCTCTCGTGGGAAGTGGAGGAAGTGGAGTGCTGGAGTAGTGGAGTTGTGTGTTAGTGTCACACGATCAGTCTTTCCCACTTCTCCCATCATATCTAACCATCCATGTCTTCCTGACACGTTCATGTGATGGCGCGTTGCACGCTGCACGGTGTAAACCGCCAGACCAATACCCCAGTATATATCCCCCATTTTGTGACACGATTGATGTTTCGAGTGTGTGTATCATGGGACCCAAATAAAGTAGCATGTAATGCCAGTTAAATAACTAAGTTATTTAGGAAGTCGATACTTGTAAAGTATCGTGTGTATTCTATGCATGTTATGCATCGAATGTATTCAACATATATGAAGCATCGATGTTGAGCATCGTGCCTTGCCTGCTTCTATTGACCGTTTGGAGGCTATATGGGCAAGCTATGCCTTAGACGATCACATTATGTGGAAGAGTGGCGGACGGTGATCACGGTGATACCTCACTTGTCGCCTAATTCCCATTCTAGGCTACCCGTCCAAGCTAGCAAAGTTGGACGGATGAGATGGCTTGCGACCCTAATCTGCGACCGTTGTATTAGGGTTTGGGAGGTATGTAAGCTGCCACTTTTAACTCGAACGAATTCAAGCTAAGAGAGCGTTTCTTGAAGGACCGATTGGTCTTGCAAGGAGGTGGCGCGCTATTGTTTATTCCCATGGTTGCTTGACTCGCAAAGATCCGATCTATACCACTCAATTATGTCGGCAAAGACGAGTGGTCGAGATTAGATTTCGACAAAAATCCTATGTCGCAAAGGATTTATCAAGCAGCGTGACACAACACTTTTGGGCGCGCGGACCGAGGTGCCTAACCAAGGCTGGCTTTGGCCGATCGGTCGGTCATAAAGCCGGGCCCACGGCGGTCATGCTAGCATGCTCGGCCTCCCCTGAAGTTTCATCTTTTCCTTCCATTCAAGCCTGCGAAGAAGAACGCTCGAGATGATTTTGCGACACATGTATAACGCCGTAAACCCCATTTAGGGTTTCAGACCGGCCTACTTCAACCAAACGGTTTTGGTGGTTGTGGGCCTCCTTTGGGGAGGTCGATTGCTCAAGAGGAATATTGGGATGATGGTGAGCATATGTATGCTTTCTCCATGGCCCCGATCATAATCTAAGCCATCCAACCATGCCTGCGAAGTTGGATGGCCGTGATCGTTTTGAAACACATGGATGATGTCGCAAATCCCAATTAGGGTTTTAGCCGGCCGTGTGTCATGCCTTGTTTGGGCGCATGAATTTTGATGACAAAACATAGTTGGTATTGACCGATCATTTATGTGTGTAGGCGGGCCCACGGTGATTGTGTTGACATGCTCTGGGCCCTTTGAATCTACATCTACACTCTCCATCTATGCCTGCGAAGATGGATGGTTGAGATCGTTTTGCGACACATGTAATGTGCCGCAAACCCTAATTTAGTTTTTTTTTGTCCATTCTACTTGGTTTGGACGGTTTGGCAATCTATGCCACCTCTTTTGGGGAGGTCGTCCATGCGGGGCCCGCATTGGGTCGGCAGTGAATGTTCCAATACCTTCTTGGGAGTATTGGATTCGATATGGACCATCCAATCATGCCGGTGAAGTTGGATGATCGTGATCATTTCTAGACTGCTGTGGACAGTCTAGACGCCCAATCGGGCTAGTATAACACACCGAAAGTTACATGCTCAATCGGTATAGTATATCACACCGAGAGTTTACAGCTTGTACGGGCATTTCGTGCATGCCTCATTGTTATTACTTGGATATTCATGCTACTCTGCTACGAGTAACAATCATTCATCATTCCATACCAACAAACGAGAGTTCTACTAGGAACAACACAAGAAATACAAGGCGTTTAATGCATTAATCAATAATGCTAAAATTCACAGAATATTCGGGGGATGGTTGGTACATGCTCCATTCTAGGTGAATTAATGAAGCGAAGAAGTATTCATCACTCGCAAAATAATCTCATCCTCTGCAGGATGGTTACAAAAAAAATTGGTTTTACAACTTTAGCCCGGAACTAAAATCCACCATCAACATTAAGTCCCTTGTCTATCACATAATGGTTACACTATTGTGGGGTAGGCATATGATGGTGACAGTTAAAGATAAAACTTATGAGACAAAGTTAGATATTACCAGGAGAGACGGGTCATCCTGTCATTGGAGAATGTCATGTTCAAGAGGCATCCAGGAGAGCGTTCCCCTAACATGATATCGGTCTTGCCTGCTTCGATCGACCTTGCTATGCCTGCTTCGGTCGAGAGACTTCTTCGTGCTTGTTCTGCTCAAATATCGGTCTTGCTTGATTCGAACATGGGCAGTTGTATAGGCTTCGTTCAAACACTGGTCCACCATGTACATGTTTCAGACGTCGGCCCTGTCATGTGCCCGCTTTGCCCGTATGGTTGATGTGCTTGCTCGAGCGTCATCCTTAAAACACCGACCATGATATCTTGACCAAACATCGGCCTTGCTGCCTTGACCTTTCCGCCTTATTCGCTCAAACGTGGGACCCACCGCGTGCTTGTTTTGCTCAAAAATAAACCTTGTGTGCTTAAATGTGGATGTGGGTCCTGCAGAGAGCGTTGAAGCAGCTTCTGGAGCGAGCAGGTCCCGGAGAGTGTTGAAGCAGCTTCTGGAGCGAACAGGTCTCGGAGAATGTTAAAGCAGCTTCCGGAGCGAACAGGTCCCGGAGAGTGTTGATGCAGCTTCCGGAGCGAACAGGTCCCGGAGAGTGTTGAAGCAGCTTCTGGAGCGAACAGGTCCTAGAGAGTGTTGAAGCGACTTCTTCTTCTGGAGAGAGAGCTGAAACGCCTTCTTCTGGAGAGAACATTGAAGTGGATTGGAGGGAGCGTTTGAAGCGGCCTTTTCTTCAGTTCAGTTTCCCCTTGCAAATTACATGCTTCTTGATTGACCATCTCTCTTGTGTTGAAGAAGTCCTTGGCTGTCGGCGAAGGAATTTCATGTTGAGCCTCAGTTCCCAAGCGTGATTTATATGGTTCTATCTTGTATGGTCGGTGAGTTTACCATAATAAAGATATCGCCATCTATTCTCTGTGACTCTATTACTTCTCCCTGGGAAAATAAAATATGCAGAAGTTCGGATTACCTATGTCCGTAGTGGTTGTTGCTATCGTGAATATCGGATATTGGTATCAACAAATGAACAACGATTCTTAGATGCAGATGTGATCGGAAGAGACTGGCAGGAAGAGGCGTGATAGCAACTTGCACGAATTTGGCACTCTTCATACAACAGTAGAGATCGTCTCGTTATTAGATGGATACGCTGGAACCGATAGCTTTCTTGATATTTCTTCATGGAATAGAGAAGAGGAGACAGTCCCCTGCCCGCGAGTATCCAGGGCTCTCGTCTTGATAGATGTTTCCATGCTAGGTTCACGAGGACGTCTTCACATCTTCTCTCTAAAGTATATCCTCATCTTTGGACATCTTGGAATCATAATGATAGTGTTCTTGTATCTCTCTAAATTTGCCATATTTGAGATGGGCAGTGGTAAGTAGTCCCCAGTCATACTACTTTGGTAATGCAACTACTTCTTCTACGGGAAACAGATTCTGAAAGCGTACGTAGCTATCGTCAATCCAGATATGGAATATCTTGGACGTTGTTTCACCATTGTGGCAGTCGTGCATATGGTACTGGAGTCCGAAGTTTGTGATTTTGGACGTGCAAGATGTTGTATCTCGGTGGTCTTCCTCTTGTTGCTTCAGCGAAACTGCTTACATAAGGTTGAAACTTGCACTGCCTGTTGGTGAGATGTATGTTTCCACGAACATCATGAGGCTCTTTATGACGGGCAGGCTTGTTCCTTCTAGCAGGGAAGGTGCTGTTGCAACCTGAGCGTTTAGCAGCTTCACGGAGTTCAGAGGGTGTCTAAAAGCACAAGCTCTTCCACAAATCACGATTGACGGGTACCATCCTATTGATGTAAAATTACTCCACTTGTTGTCCAGTCACATTTGCATTGTGACCCTTGATTTATGATTTTTCCAAGTTTTTGTAGTAGTAATTAAGATTCGTTCTCTCAGACTTGCGAAGATTAAATTTAAAGGTTTAACTAAAATAATAAATGGAAGAGAGATTCACTGGGTCTAAGATTCCACCGAATTCATATCATATGGCTCAATTATTTATTCTCAACAATTATCGCTCCATAAATAAAACAACATGGACTCTTATTTTTCCAAAGTAGATCCTCAAAACATTAATTGTATCCCCTAAGCATAGATTATCTAAACAAATCATAACCTATCTAATTGAATCACAACTAATTTTATCGAATCATAAATCAATTTAAAATAAGTGCAAAAGTCATATAGAAAATAAAACAACTTCACCCATGTATGAAATTCCGCTTCCACTGTCGACCCAGGGTTGGGGTTTAGCTTCTCATGATAAATACACACTCAAAAATATAATGTATGGCTCAAATGGTGTTTTTATTAAAGAAAACTAATAATACAATGAATCTGCAACACTGTATTGGGGTTACAGAGTTCACTGTTACAATAGATGTTGCAAATTTAAAATAAGCGTGCCAAACTGACTGTTACAAGTACTGTCAGTAAACGACAGTTCAATGCGACAGTCAGTGGACGTCAAATTTCTTCTTCTCGCTGCAGCAGAAGAGAAGTTTCTCTGCAACTCTCTGTTTTCTTCCCCAAACTCCCGATCCCCCTCTCTATGCTCCCACAAGCCTTTTTTATACTCAACTGGTACGAGAAATCTCAGCAATTAATACCAACAATTCTATTTTACTCTCCATGCAAGATACAATATTTTTTTCCATTATTTTCTTCATCAAGCCCCTACAACTGTTATTTTATTCCTCATTTACATTCTACAATCGTCTGGTAACAACCCACACACTCCAAACACGATGCTGCATGTTTCTTGAGTGACTTCAATTCATGTTATCATGTGAAAATATCCTCCATTAGCATACCTCCCTGTTTTATTTTAGCCGAGAATTAATCACCTTCTAAACTCCCAGAACACGTCATCTAACATCTATATATGGTAAGAACATTATCTTGACCAAATCCCTTGAAAATCTCCATATAAATCCCATAATTAAACCACCAGAAACCCGACAATATTGTTCTTCCTCTGATTTTCTCAAACCGAAGAATTCTCCCTAGATTTGCGAATCTGAATGGATTACCATCCCTGTTTAATCATAATCGGCTAGTCCAAGTCCAAAGCTCCGACCAAATCTCCCAAAAACCTCGCCAAATTCTTCCACAGAACTTCCGTACTTTCAAGCCATTTTTTCCCGCCAAAAACCAGGTGAAGAAGAAGGTCTCCCCCTATCCAGAGTAGGGGTGCGAAAAGCATTGGGTTGTGAATAATAATTGAGGTGCCCCTTAGTAATCGAGTACCCCTTATCCGAAAAGGGGGTCCGTTTAGCAAATCTCTTCAGGGGGTGCCTTTAACAGTTTTTCGAGCCGATTCTTCTAAAAACGTTTATTTTCCAAAAACACCTACAAACAAGATTATTAGTGATAGAATTGAGACCTAGCTAATATAAATATGGGTATAAAATGGTGCACTTACGTGCTTATCAACACCCCCACACTTACATTTTGCTAGTCCCGAGCAAAACAAGAAAATTGACCCGCTACACAACTGGTCATAAATTAAGAGACTAAGACCTGCTACACATCTGGTCATGACAAACGCCACATACACAAGACTCACAATTTTTTTTTTTTAGAGACCCGCTACACAGCTGGTCATAACATGCAAGAAAAAAAAAGACCCGCTACACAGCTAGTCATAACTCGAACAATCATAATAAACAAATTTTAGACCCGCTACACAGCTGGCCATAATAAGGAAATACATGAAAATAGACCCTCTACACAGCTGGTCATAAGCCTAACAACTATAATAATTTTTTTTTTAGACCCACTACACACTATTATCTTTTTAGACCCGATCAAGAGCTGGTCACAATACGCATGAAAATTCCTGAAAAAAATTAAAAGAAAAAGTTAATACCCACTCCCCCACACCTAAATATTACATTGTCCTCAATGTAATTGAGTCATCCAACGTAAAAATTATGATGGGAAATTCAAAAAAATAAAAAAATTATACCTACTGGATGTACAAAAACGGATCCCCATAAACTAATAACCTGAAAACTTGGGGATCGATCCAAAATAAAATATTTACAAACGACAGCTTCACAATTATTTTATGGAAAAATTGGGACACTGAAACTGTCAGAAAACAAAATTTACCCCTAAACCAAGTTTTTACTGCACATGGAAGTGCGTAAAGAACAAAATATGGGGATTCTATTGAGACTGGGGAAATATCAATTGATTCATTCACGATATCAGGAACATGAAAGTCCTTTGGGTACTTAGATGCAAAGTAATCCAACAACACTTTAGAAGCACACAATTCTAACCCTAAATTATGCAACTTTTGGAAGTCTAGGGGTCTAGAAACAACCTCTAAGTCGGGTGAATGATCTTGTGAGGTAGATTCATCTATGGAATTAGGCGAATCATCCACAGGGTCATCAATGTGTTCTGTTTGGAATAGAGAGTCACTATAAGACTGATCATCATCATCATCATCATTAAATAATCTTTGGCATTCTAGAATTCTCAATCTTTGTTCCAAACTAGGTGGTGTGTGTTTGTAATACTTCTCATATATAGTTTGATGTGATTCTTCACTTACCTCATGTGGAGCAGAAACTCCATACCATTGCCTACGCATATATTCAGCAAGCGTCATCTCAGATGAGGTTTCCTAATAATTTAACTTTCTACTCATATATTCCGCCAGCGTCATCGTAGGTGACGTCTCCTCAGAAGAAGTCATCATCCTGAAAAGAAATAGAAAAACAAACGCATAAAAAGGAAAAAATAAAATCTAAAATGAAAAGAAAATACTGTACAAAATAAAAATAAACAAACCTAAAAAAAACAATCTAAAAACAAATCCGCGTCGCAACGGCGCCAAAATGATTTATTATTTTCCAAGTTTTTGTAGTAGTAATTAAGATTCGTTCTCTCATACTTGCGAAGATTAAATTTAAAGGTTTAAATAAAATAATAAATATAAGAGAGATTCACTGGGTCTAAGATTCCACCGAATTCATATCATAGGGCTCAATTATTTATTCTCAACAATTATCGCTCAATAAATAGAACTGCATGGACTCTTATTTTTCCAAAGTAGATCCTCAAAACATTAATTGTATCCCCTAAGCATAGATTATCTAAACAAAGCATAACCTATCTAATTGAATCACAACTAATTTTATCGAATCATAAATCAATTTAAAATAAGAGCAAAAGTCATATAGAAAATAAAACAACTTCACCCATGTATGAAATTCCGCTTCCACCGTCGACCCAGTGTTGGGGTTTAGCTTCTCATGATAAATACACACTCAAAAATATAATTTATGGCTCAAATGGTGTTTTTATTAAAGAAAACTAATAATACAATGAATCTGCAACGCTATATTGGGGTTACAGAGTTCACTGTTACAATAGATGTTGCAAATTTAAAATAAGCGTGCAAAATCGATCATTTACAAGTATCTTGTCAAGAACGACGATTCTATGCGACAGTCAGTGGACATCAAATTTCTTCTTCTTCTTCTTCTCGCTGCAGCAGAAGAGAAGTTGCTCTACAACTCTCTGTTTTCTTCCCCAAACTCCCGATCCCCCTCTCTATGCTCCCACATGCCTTTTTTATACTCAACTGGTACGAGAAATCTCAGCAATTAATACCAACAATTCTATTTTACTCTCCATGCAAGATACAATATTTTTTTCCATTATTTTCTTCATCAAGCCCCTGCAGCTGTTATTTTATTCCTCATTTACATTCTACAATCGTCTGGTAACAACCCAAACACTCCAAACACGATGCTGCATGTTTCTTGAGTGACTTCAATTCATGTTATCATGTGAAAATATCCTCCATTAGCGTACCTCCCTGTTTTATTTTATCCGAGACTTAATCACCTTCTAAACTCCCAGAACACGTCATCTAACATCTATATATGGTAAGAACATTATCTTGACCAAATCCCTTGAAAATCTCCATATAAATCCCATAATTAAACCACCAGAAACCCGACAATATTGTTCTTCCTCTGATTTGCTCAAACCGAAGAATTCTCCATAGATTTGTGAATATGAATGGATTACCATCCCTATTTAATCATAAAGGCTAGTCCAAGTCCAAAGCTCCGACCAAATCTCCCAAAAACCTCGGAAAAATCTTCCACAGAACTTCCGTAATTTTAAGCCCTTTTTTCCCGCCAAAAACAAGGTGAAGAAGAAGGTCTCCCCCTATCCAGAGTAGGGGTGTGAAAAGCATTGGGTTGTGAATAGTAATTGAGGTCCCCCTTAGTAATTTAGGTACCCCTTATCCGAAACGGGGGTCCGTTTAGCAAATCTCCTTAGGGGGTGCCTTTAACAGTTTTTTGAGCCAATTCTTCTAAAAACGTTTATTTGCCAAAAACACCTACGAACAAGATTATTAGTGATAAAATTGAGACCTAGCTAATATAAATATGGGTATAAAATGGTGCACTTACGTGCTTATCAACCCTTCAGTGCCTGAATTCGGGACCTCTTGACATAATCATTTGGATGTTCACTATTTCGTTGAAGCATTCCTATTAAGTCTGACAGAGTGATTCACCCAAGATGCGGATTCTTTCTCGACATGACGATGCCTATCTTCTTGAGGTTGATCCATTGAGGTGTTGGCTTTAGTAGATCTGAAGATTTCGCAGGCTCGCTCTTCTTCCGGAATGACATAATAGGAGAACCCTTTATGATAATTTGGAGATGACAATGTTCGTTGAATCTTCCGAAATGCTTCCCACTATAGTGCGGTCCAGACAAAACTTTCTCCTTTCTTGCCCATGAAGCTCTGGAGTTTATTTATAGTTTGAGGAGGCGGCGACGTAAGGATAGATTGGGTTTTGGATGGGTCCACTTTAATCCCCTCAGCTGTCACCTGGAATCCTAGAAATTTGCCTGAAGAGACGCCGAAAGCGCATTCCAAACGATTCATCTTCAACTTGTATTCATGGCACTCGAACACTTGTCGTAAGACTCCCGTGTGGGCCGCCCGAGATTTTGATTTGAGCACTATATCATCCACGTAGTCTTCAACTTGCTTATGCATCATGTTGTGGAAGATTGCCGTCGTAGCGCGTTGATACATTGCACCGGCATTTTTTAAACCAAATGGCATTACATTATAATAAAATTTTCGAGAGGAGTTCGAAAAGCTGTCTTACTCGCGTCATGCTCATACATCCTTATCTGATTGTAGCCACTATATCCATCCATGAAGGAGAACATTCCGTGTCCACTGGTGGCATCCACTAACATGTCGATGTTAGGTAGAGGAAAATTATCTTTAGGGTAGCATTCGTTCAAGTCTCTGGAATCTGCGCAACACTTGATCTCGTGCCTGAATTTCCTCAGAGATTGTTTGACTGGATTGGATCGGAGATTGTATGAATGCCTACACAAGGTCAAGATGATAGAGATAGGCCTAGGAGATTCCTCATCGTCGAGCTCTTCAATCGTGGAGTTGGTGCCGTCTTGCAGATATCGTGGAGCATCCAGTACCTCTTCTTGTATCTCATCGTTCTTGTAGCATTCAACTGGGTGGGGAGACTGGGCATCAGTCTCCCTCTTAGTGTGAACGTGGGTCGCTGCTTCACCGGATGAAAAAGAACGCCTTGTCAGCAAAGATGCATCGTGAGGATATGCAACTCGGTCCTCCTCCATGATTGACGCCCACGTGGGGAGGGGGATACAATGAACTTTGTCTGGTTCTTCCCACGGAGTTTCTTTCGGCTCAAACAACTCTATGCCACAGATCGGTGCATAAGGAGAGAACGATGCATGGATGCGAATGACTTCCTTATTCATCATAGTCTTCAAATACTGGTGATATGTTGAAGGAACAATTCTATTGTCATGAATCCATGGTCTCCCAAATATCATGTGGTAGTCCGGTTCCTTTTCTATGACTTCGAATTTCACTTTAAACTGGACGGGTCCTACAAATAAATTCAGATTGACGTACCCATACGTATTGGTTTGGTTTCCTTCAAAATCTGTCATCGTGGTAGGCTGCTGCACGATCTTGCTTGGGTGAACCTTGGCCGTCTTGAGTGTCTTGAGGGTAATCACATTCGAAGATTCTCCTGTGTCGACGAGGGCCCTCTCGAACTCTGAATCCTTGATGCGCGCAGTGACATGTAGGGCCTAGTTGTGACCTTCTTCCGCCATCATGTCTTCTTCTATAAATGTAATATTATTCACAGATATATCCGGTGTTTTGAGGGTTTCTGGACGTAAAGGAGTTAGTTGCACGTCCAAGGCTATCTGGTTGATTGCAGCGAATATTTCCGCCCGCTGATTCTTCGAGAGGTATAAAAGTTCACACAATATTTCCACTAGGGAAGCCGCTTCCTGGTCCATCGGCCTCTAATTCATAGTGAAACTGCTGACTTGAGGAGGATCGTTGTAAGGATCAGTCCCCAGTGTATAAATCTCTGTGACATGGGAGCTGCTCATTTCTGATGTCATCTTGATGAGGAAATCGAGTATGCTGTTTATTGTTTCTTTGATCAGGTCCATGTTCTTCGTGTGAATCCTCTACGCCCGTGCTGACTCGATTAATGTTGGGATTCTTCCGGTTATACCATCATACATGCCATTGGGAGGAGGAGCATCTTCGTTGGAGGAACTTCGACCAGAATTTGAAATTGTTTGGTGAGACCTAAGACCAACCATATTGAAATCAACCAATGAGATTGGGTATTGATGAAATGACTTTACAACCGAGAGATTAATCTCCCACTGTGGTCGCCAATTGTTTATGGGTGAAAACTATTCCTGTCGGTTTTGGTAATTTGGGGTGTGTTGATGAGGAATGAATCTAAAACCCTAAACAAATGCACTGCGTGGTGAGTGCTTTTGATTCGAGAGATCAATATATACAATTCTGGCCTAAACCAAGAAATGGATGTTCCATACTTGTTTCGGTCACAAAGTGAAGGAGATGGGGTTGATATTAGGGAGGGAAGCGAAGATGGTATTGATATTGTGAAGGTGTAGGCTTGCTTATAACTTGTAATATAAAGGTGAGCAGGCTTACGAATAATGCAAGAAGGCTCTGGGTGTTTGATTACGGTTGTATTAACACTTTGTGTTGTTTCTGTTATGGAAATAGGGCGGAGAACCTATTTATACAAGTCACTTGAGCCTTATTCACATCTCTCGTGGGAAGTGGAGGAAGTGGAGTGATGAAGTTATGGAGTTGTGTGTTAGTGTCACATGATCAGTCTTGCCCACTTCTCCCATCATCACTAACCGTCCATGTCTTCTTGACATGTTCTTGTGATGGCGCGTTGCACGCTATAAACCACCAGATCAATACCCCAGTATGTATCCCCCAGTTTGTGACACGATTGATGTCTCGAGTGTATGGATCGTGGGACCCACATAAATTATCATGTAATTCCAGTTAAATAACTAAGTTATTTAGGAAGTCGATACTTGTAAAGTGTCGTGTGTATTCTATGCATGTTATGCATCGAATGTATTCATCATATATGAAGCATCGATGTTGAGCATCGTGCCTTGCCTGTTTTGAGTGAACATTTGGAGGTTGTACGGGTGAGCCATGCCTTAGCCGATCATATTATGTGGAAGAGTGGCGGAAAATGATCACGGTGATACCTCACTTGTCGCCTAATTCCAATTCTAGGCTACCCGTCCAAGCTAGCGAAGTTGGACGGATGAGATGGATTGCAACCCTAATCTGTGACCGTTGGATTAGGGTTTGGGAGGTATGTAAGCTTCCACTTTCAACTCGAACGAATTCAAGCTAAGGGAGCGTTTATGGAAGGAATGATTGGTCTTGCAAGGAGGTAACACGCTGGTGTTTATGCCCATGCTTGCTTGACTCGCAAAGATCTGATCTATACCACTCAATTATGCCGGCAAAGACGACTGGTCGAGTTTAGATTTCGACAAAAATCCTATGTCGGAAAGGATTTATCAAGCAACGTGACATATCACTTTTGGGAGCGCGGACCGAGGTGCCTGACCAAGGCTGGCTTTGGCCGAATGGTCGGTCATGAAGCTGGACCCACGATGGTCATGCTAGCATGCTCGGCCTCCCCTGAAGTTTCATCTTTGCCTTACATTCAAGCATGTGAAGATAAACGCTCGAGATGATTTTGCGACACATGTATAGAGCCGTAAACCCCATTTAGGGTTTCAGACCGGCCTACTTCAACCAAACGGTTTTGGTGGTTGTACGCCTCCTTTGGGGAGGTCGATTGCTCAAGAGGCATCTTGGGATGACAGTGAGCATATGTATGCTTGCTCCATGGCCCTCGATCGTAATCTAAGCCATCCAACCATGCCTGCGAAGTTGGATGGCCGTGATCGTTTTGAAACACATGGATGATGTCGCAAATCCCAATTAGGGTTTTGGCCGGCCGTGTGTCATGCCTTGTTTGGGCGCACGAATTGTGATGACCAAACATAGTTGGTCTTGAACAATCGTTTATGTGTATTGGTGGGCCCATGGTGATTGTATTGACATGCTCTGGGCCCTTTGAATCTACATCTACACTCTCCATTTATGCCTGCGAAGATGGATGGTTGAGATCGTTTTGCGACACATGTAATGTGCCGAAAACCTAATTTAGGGTTTTTTGTCCATTCTACTTGGTTTGGACGGTTTGGCAATCTATGCCACCCCTTTTGGGGAGGACAACCATGCGGGGCCCGCATTGGGTCGGCAGTGAATGTTCCAATACCTGCTTGGGGTATTGGATTAGATCTGGACCATCCAATCATGCTGGTGAAGTTGGATGATCGTGATCGTTTCTAGACTGCTGTGGACAGTCTATACGCTCAATCGGGCTAGTATAGCACACCGAGAGTTTACAGCCTATACGGGCATTTCGTTCATGCCTCATTGTTGGTACTTGGATATTCATGCTTCTCTGTTACGAGTAACAATCAGTCAGCATGCCATACCAACAAACGAGAGTTCTACTAGGAACATCACAGGAAATACAAGGCGTTTAATGCATTAATCAATAATACTAAAATTCACAGAATATTCGGGGGATGGTTGCTACATGCTCCATTCTAGGTGAATTAATGAAGCGAAGAAGTATTCATTACTCGTAAAATAATCTCATCCTCTGCAGGATGGTTACACAAAAAATTGGTTTTACAACTTTAGCCCGAAACTAAAATCCACCATCAACAAACATCTCTATGTCGACCCGCGGAAATGTGGAGAACCTCTAGTCCCCAGGCGTAATTCCCCTGAATCAATCTTTTTCTGGATAATATGCTTCAGAGTGTTGCGTTCATTGGTAGGATTATGAATAAACCTGTGATAGTGGCAATATCTTGAATCTAGCATCCTTGATCAGTTGGTGGACGCCTTACCGGGGGTAATTGGACTACTCCCTCTCGTGCCCAAATTTCCAGTAACTCTATAACTCTCTGATAGGAAATGAGAAGCGTGGATATTTTGAGTCTGGCTTCTCCCGCATCAGTAGTTATTGTGGCCGAAATTCTTGCTGGCTTTGGAATGAAGCTCTCTTTGAGGTCGGAATTGACGCTTGAGCGATGATTGATTCATTAGCGGACCATTTACTTCTACCGTATTGCTGAAAGGTAATTTATCTTGAGGGGCCTGCATCAGCGACGGTGACATGTGGTGGCTGAGCTGGATATTGTTCATTGGCGCAGTGTTCATTTCTATAAGCGTCTTGGTAGATTTCCCCCTCTTCAGGTGCTTCTCTCTTCAGCAAAGCAGTCGTGGTTGCAGACTGTTGGACAAATCTTTGAACTTCTACGAGGGTTTGGAGCTAAATGTTTTCCAGCAAGGCTACATAGGTCGTATATTTACCTTTGTCTCGCAGATGTTGTGGCGCACCTGGAAAGTCTCTTCCCCTATCTTGTGAAATTGTCCTGTCTCTCTGTGTTGGCAGAATCCAATTGGCCACTCTTCTGCTGCTCCTTTATGATGTGGCTATGTGCTTCATCAGCATCCTCATTGGTAGAGTCACAGGCTTTATCCAAGGATTTAACATACTTCGTATTACTCTTGAAATTGGCGGGGTCCTTCGGATAATCCTTTGATGATTCTTTCCACAATCGTCTTATTATACTCTTCAGGATACGAAGCGTCTCATTTTTCCGCATGATAATATCGACTTGGCTGGAAACCATATTCTCTAGCATTTTTGTCATGTCTTCCATGGTAGTTGGCTTATAGATATTCATTGATTCTGTAAGGTTCGAATGACCCGAATACATCTGGAAAGAATCTTTGACTGAAATAGGTTTCAATTAACGATTGAATTAGGCCTAAGACCAATTGGGATAGAAATGAAATTGAGAATTAAATTTCAACCGAGAGATTTAACCTCCCACTGTGGTCGCCAATTTTTTTGGGGTAAAAACTGTTTCTGCTAGTTTTGGTAAATTTGGGTGTGTTTATGAGAAACTAATTTAGACCTAAACAAATGCACTGCACGGGAGTACTTTAGATTCGAGAGATAAATCTGTACAATCCTTACCTAAACCAAGAAATGGCCATTCTGGTCTTGCTTCGGTCACAAAGTGAAAGAGAAGGGTTGGTCTTAGGGAGGGAAGAAAAAAAGGTGTTGAGATCAGAGTGGTTAACTCTGAAGGTGTGGCTATTTTATGACTTGTATCAGAATATGAACTGGCTTGCGAAATGTAAGCTATCAGTTCTTTGGTTTTCTGGATACTGTGTTGTTGTTAACCAAAACTTTTTTTTGGTGGAAATAGGTAAAACCTATTTCTACAATTCATATTGAACGCACCCTGATCTTGTAGAAAGTGGGAATGATTGAGTGATGGAGAAGTGGGGTCATGTGTAAATTCCAGAAACCACGTTCCCACTATGAAGGAGACGGGTTAGTTGATACCCACAACTTCTTGCCGCCACTAACTGCCCTACTTTCTGACACTTTCTTATAATGGGCGTGTTGCACGCCGCACGCTATAAACCGTCAGACCAATACCCTGATGAGTATCCCCCGGTTTGTGACATGTTTGACGTCTTGAGTGTTTTCGTGGAAAACTTGTAGCAAGTCAAAGTCAAGAGACTTGCAGCAGGAAAGTAACATTTGATGCTATTATGATTGTCTTGGCTGGTCACCTAAGACTTGCCACTGGCCTGTCAATTTCATGGCGAATTTAGATGGCTGAGATTGCAACTCATGAGAAAGGGTGGCCATTGATTATGGACACATCCAGTTGGTGCCTGATGGTAGTACATTAGCGTAATAAGCACATGCCAATGGCGTAGTGGCATGCCAGTGGCATAGTGGCGCCTGGCGTAGCCATGGAAGCTATTTTGGCATATCGGTGTTAGACCCAAATATGGCTCCGGCAACATTGGCCATGTTGCTGCATCAAACTTAATGCCTTAGGAGAATTACTTGACCTATTTGGCATGGAAACTTTAGATAAATTAGGGTTTGGCATATCGAAACCCTAATTAGCGCGTGTGGCATGGATACAGCACGGTGGTGTTTTATGCAATCATTTCCATGGCCACATTAAAGGAATTATGGCAGGCCATAATATGGGAATAACCACAGGCGCCAGGATGGCCACGAGTGGTTATAGAATGACACCATTTTTAGGGCTTGTCGGGTCCCACATGGCTCGTGGCATGTTGTAGGGCCAAAGTGGCATAATTGGGCCACGACTGGAAATTAGGGTTTCGACTAATGCCACTAAGGCAGAGCCGTTTTTGGAATACCTAATTGGAATATGTTATGGAATTTTTCCATGAACAAGAAGTGAGTTAGCACGTAGGTGTGCTATTTATGGTACGTTGCCACGTTCGGCATGCTTCTGTGGTAAAGTGGCACGTTTGGCATTCCAATTAGCGTACTAGCATGACTTTGGAAAGCTAATTTGGCATTGTGATCATCTGGCGCAATTTTGCCTCTTTTAATACTATGACAGGTTTAGAGCGACCTGATTGGTAGATTAAAAAAAGGAGCTAGCCAAGCATGGGCGTGGCCACAATTCTGGTGTGCGTGTGGCGGATTTAAAGCGACTTGATTGGTCGATGGGAAATAGGGCCGGGGGCCCAGCCACAAATCATGTGCGTGTGGCGGGTTTTAGGAGACCAGATTGGTCGAAAGGAAATAGGGCCGGTCGAGCAACATGGGGTATGTCCACTTTCAAGTGGCGCCGGCTGGCCTATGGTATGGATACAACTTCCTTTGTTGCTGATCCTATTCCGTGGCTCCTTTTATTCCTTATTTTCTGATTTTGGGTAGGATTTTGCACCTACTAATCCATGGCGGATTAATTCCCTAGTTCGCTGAGGATTAATTTCGACATGCAAGGTATAATATACTGCGCAGGGCGCAAAACCCTAATTTTTGCAAATTAGTCAGGGTAATATTTGAATCTTTTGAATTATCACAAAATTGATTGAATTCTATGTGTTGACACAGAGTTCTTTAAGTTCATTTCCAGAGAGAAGTATGCTTTCCGATTGAGTACTTTATGCAATGACCTTAACCTTGATACTTGGAAATTCGTGCTACTCTGCTGCAAGTGAACACAAATTGTCATGCCATATCAATATTAAGGGTTCTGCCGGGGAACATAGCACATAAAGCATTCAAAGAAATTTGCATTAATTGAATAATACAGGCAAGGTGCCGAAATTTACAGAATATCTGGGATTGTTGCTACATGCAACATTATTGATAAATTTCATGTGTATATATTGAGTTGCTCAATAAATGCGCCAGTGGAGAGGTTGAACACTCATTGCTTTTACATGGCTCTATCTCTTTGCAGAGTGATAGCATATTAAATGCGAGATTTTACAAATTTAACCCTAGACTAAAAACCACCATCAACACCAAGGAATTTCCAAAACTGAATATTCTCAAAGATATGCAATAAACAAAAAATCGGTTTTCATAACTCCAGGAAATGTATTGTCCAAATATTGACCGAAATCCCAATAGAAAAATCTATAATCAGTAAATGCACATTAATAATTATTATTTTCTAAAGATATGCATTTGTTTGCTGGAAAATAAATAGCATATAAAAACAAAGAAACCTTAAATAAAAGATTCTCAATTTATTTCGATCTTGGGATTTTCCTTTAACTATTAAGGAATATATTTGAACAATTAATGATAAGAGTTACTGCACATGTTCAAAGTATGTCGACATCTTTACTTTGCAAGTCCTTTTTCATACTTACAATCTTGGAAACGATTTGCCATACTTCCAAATAAGTTTAGAATTGGTTCGTCTGAATTCCAAGAACTATGTGATTGATTGTCTTATCAAATTATCAATCATGGGTTTCACAGTTCTACCAAAACAAGTTCGGTTCTACCTCCATGTGAGTTCTGTGCATAGTCATACTAGTTACCAAAATTCGGTTGACTAGGATCGGTTCCCCATAACTTATGGTAACTACCTGTATGCGGTTCCATATGTCCATATGATCGGTTCCCCCAAAACTACAAACTTGTTGCACATGTTTATAGGATTAGTTCCCCCATCTACTAAAAACGTGTTGCACCTCTTACAAGGATCGATTCCCCTCTTGTAAATTTTTTGCACCTATTACTAGGATCTGTTCCCCAGTGACTAAATAAAAGTTGTTATTTACAAGGCATCGATCATACCATCTTGAGTGATTACTTAAGATCGTTTTCACTAATAAAAGTCATACCAATATGTAAGTCAGGCCTTGTGAATAGTTTTACCAAGATACATAAACATGTTTATAACCGGTTATACTAAACACACATATTGGTAATTCAAAATAGATTTGCATGAATAAAAATACCAATAAGCCTAGCGATTTCCCTTTCGATTCACAAAGCAAGTTTATGAACTTACTTCCTTTAAACGAATGTAAAACATTGTTTCCTAGTATGAAATCTTCACTCATACCCATACAAAATCACAATAACATTCATATCATCATGTCGATGTCTTATATACAAAGTTTAATGGTTAAGAAATAAACCTTGTATTGTATTCCTTAATACTATGTCTAACTAGAGTATCATACACAGCTTCGCAGTTATGTTTTCAATATGCACGACTTGAAAGATACGTTAGGGAATGAAACAGTTCAAGTCAAATATTACTAACCTCGAGAGGAAGGATGATGTTGTCGTTGTAGCTTCATACTTCTTCACATTCTTCAAGTCTTCATGTAATACTTTTAAGTCTCATATCCTAACAATTTTAAGCTAACCTATATGAAGTTGACTCTAGTATATAATCAAGATGTTAGAGCATTGCTCGGTCGAACTCGCATGCGTTGCTATCTCAAGCATGTTTGTCAATGTTAGTGATCAAAACTATAAGTCTTGATTTCTAGTCTACTATAGCTAAGGTCTCATACTAGGATAGAAAGTGTAGTTGAGCTCAAGAACTCCATGACACTCATCATACAAGACGAAGGACTACTCAAGGAATTGGTGGATCTTCATCGACTAAAAGGTATGTGGAAACTTAAACTTATCTATCACTCAAAAGTCTATTTATCTCCTATCTTGAGACAAAAGTCGTTTTGCTGTATAGTCTAAGATTATAAACATTTGGTATTTTGATCCGAGTTTACCTCGCCTATCTATTTCGCGAAATATCTGTTGGTAAAGCTGTCGCTTTAGCCAAGTTCATCTTTACCTAGTGAAGAAAGTCATGTTAAGTTTCAGTTACTTTGAAAATTACTCTGAAGAAAAATGGTTTGTGAATAACAACTATATTACGTCTTTTGATAATGTTTCAATGATTGAAATGAGAGGTTAGACAATATAACCATTGGAGGATATAAGCATTGTTGTGGAAACACATATATGTAAAAGTCCTTATTACTTGAACCATAGTTTGCAAACTTTGTTAATCAAGAGAACCGGAGAACTGGGTTAGCCTCGGTCCGCGAACTGGCGAAGTTCTCAAAGTCGAGAATTTCTGTTCGAGTTTGTGAACTCCATCCGGGATCTTAAGTCCGCGAACCCAGAACGCAAACTTAAGTAGGTTATGTATAAAAACAATGTTTGTGAACTTATGTTTATAAACTAAGGGATGCTATTGCGAACCGTGGCTATATAGTTCATGAACCGATTCGAGTGAATCAAATCATTTTTACTTGAATTGTGTCATGTGTAGTACATGAGATTTCCTTGCAATTGAAAAACTCTCTAACTAGTTCATTTGAGTCATTTCAACTAGTTATGGTGAAGAAGAATATGGTTGATATGAAAGTTATCATATGGCTAACCACTTAGTTAAATATGGTTGAACCAACTAATGTACAAGTTTGGGTACGGTTAAATAATCCTACAAATGTGCATTACATATGCGTATAACAAGCTACTAGATTTGTGCCCGAGATACGCACCAGGCGTATCCATAAACCATACATATGAATATTGGTAAATTTAATTCATTTAAGCACTAAGTGGCAAAAAAATCCTATGCACCTGATTATTTAAGACTATCCCTGATGAAACTAATTGGGAATTCATTTGGAATGAAGGTAAGACATGCATCCGAAAGCTTACAAAATCATGTATAGGAAAAAAGATACTAACCATGGCAAAAACGCCTATGCACCTGATTATTTAAGACTATCCCTGATGACACTAAGTGGGAATTCATTTGGAATGAAGGTAAGACATGCATCCCAAAGCTTACAAAATCATGTATAAGAAAAAAGATACTAACCAAAACAGTATTGAAAGAGATAATAAATAAATATCTAAAAGAATCCACATCAACTGAATAAGAAAAAAAAATATCATGCGCCATAAGAAAATCACGTCATAAAGAAATTTACTTTGCTAAGAAAAGAAAGGTGTTTTCGATCTCATGCGCCATAAGAAAATCATGCGCCTTTCTCTGCAGCATGTACTTCTGCCAATGCTGCCTCATCTTCCAGGTTTTTATCCTCATCATGTTGGTCATCCTCTGCGTCATTTCCCTTTGTTGCTAAGTCTGCCAATGCTATAATTTCGTCCATATGTTCACCTTCATCTCATGTTGCACTTTAATTGTTTGGTGATACCTGCAACCACATATAACGTCATTATTTTTTCCTTTTATATCTGATTAGATATTTATTGTGACTTAATTTTGTTACCTGCTGCATGTTGTGCAATTCGAAATTTTTTTCCAGATCAAAATTAATTGGATACAGTTTCATGACAGAAAAACTATTGTAGCCAAAGGATTTTTCATTAAGATGCACTTCGAATATGAAAGACAATCCTAGTGCATCCCAGATTTCAGGTACATTTTCTGCCAAATTTTCCTGTTATTCAAGTAAGAATTAGGGTGAAGGTCATCATGAGATTAAGAAAGAATTATCTGAAATTTACTTAATCGTAGAGGTAAAAAAGTTAATATAAGAACTATAATATAAGAATTGGATGAATCAGTATCTTGCTGCCAATATCAAGAATCCAATTTAATATAAGAAAAAAAACACAAACAGCACAACCATAATTGTCAATATCATAACCTTATTAAGTAAATTTGTTAGTGTTGATTGTGTATATTATTATCTAAGAATATAATAGAGAATGGACAATACCTCTATATTTATAGTGTTGATTTCCATGAGCTTTGCTACTCTTACATTGTCGAGCAGTGGTTCGGCAGCTGGTCCAGAAACAATTATCAGAGCTGTTGTGGTTTTGTCTATCACTTTGAGCTCCAACTTGTAGCGTGCAACATGATTTCGTACTTTTTTGTTGCAGCCGTTGCACCATGGAATTCCCTTATCTATGATGTGTGCTTTGTTGCATTTTGGACATGCCATGTAGAACCATGTTTATCTTTCTCGAATACCGGTCACTGTTGCTTTGAATATGAATGTGGTACCCTGTCATTATTGGTTATCATTAATTAGTATATTTTTGGATACATTATCACTTGCATTTGAAATTCTATATAAAAGGTACATTGTTATCTGAGTTTTGGAGCAATGCAAGTCCTTCCACCAAAGTGACCCTGTTTATGAAAAATGATTCCTCCATTGAAACGCCCATTGAATT
The DNA here is from genome assembly GCA_023529315.1 of Papaver bracteatum. Lineage (NCBI taxonomy): Eukaryota > Viridiplantae > Streptophyta > Magnoliopsida > Ranunculales > Papaveraceae > Papaver > Papaver bracteatum. Next base: position 3,301,948 of record JAJJWX010002605.1, on the reverse strand, counting down.
TTCGTTGCTATCCACAATAACCACTTTAGTGGATTCTGCAAATCTGTTAATACGTAGATATCTGGATGAATACTTGGTAGACATGAATATGCATTAATCTGTCACAATAGGAATATTAGTTATCTAACTTACTTTGACTTAAATTCTTGAACTTGTTGTATGTCAAGATCCACATATACTGTGGTGGACTTTGATATTTTCAAATAGTAGTTATCTGATTCATTCCAAATATGTTAGTATAGGAATATCAAAATAGGGATACTGTGGCTGAGTTCATAAGTGTTTTGGTTACCTGCAAATTTATCCACTGTCAGTCCAGTTATTATTAGCACCACATCCTCTCCTTCCTTGATTTTTTGGATGGGGTTTCCCATGTCTCCCCAAAGGCTTATTTTCACCTATGTGCCCCTTTCATTCTCAATTGTTACATCCGTTTTTACAACATCTTCATCGTTTCTCTTCCGAATTACTTCAGGTGGTTTTGCTAGTATTAATTTTCCAATGACGTCTGTCAAACCATACGAATGAAATTAATTAATTAAAATTACCAAAAACCTCTAGTGTACACTACATTCAAAGCATGAACTGTCCAACCGTAGAATTGTAGAATTATTCAGTCTCAAATGTAACACCAAATAGTCACTGCAATCTACCGGAAGTTGTATTTATTTTCTAAGTTAATAAAAGTGATGGTAGATGGTGGAGGTAGTGCAGTCTGATTGCAGGTTATGGTTTTTGGTTGGTCAGTGGGATTGGCTTCAGATGCAGTAGAGGAAAATGATACTACCACCTACTGCACCAAAAACTTGAAAATCCCCCAAGTACATCTTTACGGAGTCTATAAGCTATGAAAATATTCTAAAGATAAAATTGATCACAGAGCTTAGCAAGAAAAAAGAAAATCAAATGCGGAATTTATCGATACAAAGACACCAAATAAGAGTTCACAAAAATCCAAAAAAGCTACACAACATAATGCATGAAAACATAACATAATAGTTTGTTGTAAACTTAACAACAAATAGGAAGTCAATAGTTCATATGGGTAGCACTTATTCATATCTTAAGTTCAAAGATTGTTGGAATGTGCATAGTTATGGTAAATAAGTTACTTGTAGTGTAAACCGAGTTATCATATCTTTCCTCGAGTTGTTCTAGCTCAGTGAAGAAGAACCTGTAATTTGGGATGTTTTCATTCTCTTCGTTTTCTACTTTCACACTTGTATAGGTGTTGAAAAGCATTCGTAAATTGGAAGGCAGAGGCATGTAACCCTTTTCTGATTCAATGATGGAGAAGAACTTTAATGATATCACGTTTTGCTCTCTTAGTTTCTCAATGTGAGCAGAATATTGTTGTGGTTTGAGTTCGCAGAGCATTTGGTCACCCTGTTATTAGAAATATTACAAAATTAGTCAATTGTAATAAGCAAACATAAACACTGTAGAAATCAGTCATATTTAATACTTACATTTCAATCCATCAAAATCATGGAGTAGTTGTAAAGCTTTCCTGTCTTTAAATTATTTTCTTCCCATGCCCGCATAATCCTAAGTTTTCCGGAGATTCTAATTTCCCCCTTAATCATGTGACATAAATCTGGATGTTCTTGGACAGTCTTCCTTGCTATTTTTGCTATATAATGAATAACATAGTACATTTCAGGTGAGCTAAATCTTACTTGTTTAACAATAGAATAATATGTTTCGGGTGAGCTAAAGCTTACTTGTTTTTGGAATTTTGGAGCTTTTGGAGTCTATATCTTCATTTGAGTCAGCATCTCCTTCATAAACACATAAAACAGGGTTAATATAACATCCAAATATTGTACTATTACTCACTGTGTTTGTTTTTGGAGCTTAAGAAATCAGGTTTTGAACTAACTGTTTTTTTTTTGTTTTTTGGGATGGAGTGGTGGGTATGAACTTTGATTCACTCTGCAATTCTCTTTGCTTGTCATCTGAGAAATTGTTATCTTTGTTATTTTTTTCAACCACCATCGGTAACTCTTCAACGTCATCTGAACTGTTGTCGGCTTCCATGGTTGCTTCACTTTGTTTATCTGATGCGTCAGTTGTATCATCAGCTACCTCTGCATATTTATTAACTTTTTGTTATTTTTTTTTGTTCATGAAAACCTAAGATGGAATAGTGTTAAACTGATATCATACCTTTTCTTTTCTTCTTTGAACCCAATCCTTTGCCTCTTTCCATAGCTTCTGTTTCAATCTATTTTTCAGCAGGCCAGTTATTGCGTATATATATATATATATATATATACTGGATTGGATTAGGGTTTTTATCATATTTAGATTTCTTGGTCATTAATTTAACCAAATTAGGTAAATTTTTATTTCATCAGGTAGATTCGTATTTATCTAAAATTAGGCAGTAAGATTTTGTTTATCAAAATAATCTATACATATCTAGACTAATATTTTTGCAAACCAAATTCGTATATTATCTGCTATATTTGTGCTTATCTTAAATTAGGTATGTTTTTGTAAGATGTTCAAAGCACCATTATTTTAGCCTCTTATTGTCACAGGGTATAGAGTCAGGATATAGGGTATACAAGTGAAGTTATGTGTGGTGTTGTTTTCGGGTCAGGATGGTGAAGTCTGAAGTTACTAACTCTAACGTGGTAGTCAATATTTGTATATGCTTGAATATTTGGAAGGAATATACTCATTGGTTGAAGACAAAACAGATTTGTATTACCCGTGGACTGGATTTGGGTGCATCGTTATGGTTTTCAGATTGAAGATAATGGAATGCTACTGCATTATTATCAAAAAACAATCTAATAAGCTGTAGTTGCGGATTATCTCACAACTACACCCTCATTAGAATCCATTAAAATGATTCCTAAACCTAATTAATTTGATATGAAACTAAGAATTAAGGTACTAAAATTATAAAGAGACACAAAGATTTTTACGTGGTTCGATCAATGTGATCTACATCCACGGTGCTTCACTAGTGATTGTATGTGATTACATGATTTTACAATTGAGACTCCATTAATGAATATTTGGAGCTCTAGCATTTTGGGGAAGAAGATGATAAAGAAAATAAATCTCTCCTAACATTTTTCTCTCTCCTCCTAAAATTATCTTCCCTTCCTCAAAAGATCTCTCCTTTTCCTCTCATGCCTAAATGGCTATTTATATGATTTTACACATTGGATAACAACTAATCTTTCCCTTAATTTCGGATCAAAGAATCATCATACGAACCTTCGCAAATTTACTTCACGAACTTCCTTTACTCGTAAAACGTTCTTCGTGATTTCTTTATCTTCGCAAAATATTCTATACTCGCAAAATGTATTTTCTCTCCATAATTTCGTAAGTTATCATTTGCTGTGATATTCCGCTCCTACATCTTGCCTCTTTTTTCTTGAATATTGCTTGAAGAGCGATCTTTAAGAAAAAATCCGTTGTTGTAGTAATCTTTGATCTTTGTTGATGAAGGAACAAGCGAAAGAATACTAGTCTTGAAAAGTATATACTTGCCTCTATTCTTTTGCGAAGTCCCGGAATGTTGCGAAGTAAATAAGAAGTATCAACCATTGAAGTATAAGAAGTATGAAGTATCCTTGAAGAAGTATAAGAAGTACTTAATCCTCGAAATATATAATAAGTATGAAGTATCCTTAAGAAGTACTTAATCCTCTAAATGTAAGAAATATTGAGAACCCATCATGCGAACTCTCACTCCATGTTCTTTGCCTCATGCTATGCTGTAATGCAAATAAAAATTTAGATTAGTATTCAACATTTCTTTTATCAAAATTTCTTATTTTTTATTTATATGCTACTTCAAAATCTTTTTGTTTGTTTTGATTTCCTTTGTATTATCTATTTCATCTCTCTTGACAAATATTTTTCCATGGAAATGATCCTAATAGGTACCCCCTCATATGACGCACTGAGGTGCTTTGCCTTTTACGAGTATACGCCATAAAGGTTTGCCAGCTACTACTCTCCATGTCGAATATCATATCATTGGAAATAAAGTAAATTTTTCAAGAGAAATATATAAATTGATTTGTGTGAGATGTTTTTCTAGGTTTCTTTTTTAATTGTGAAATCTTGAGATCTTTGTAATTGTATCATCTTTGTAATTGTGTGATTGAATCGCTTTTTGTAAATCAAATCAAAAATCTTTTATTTTTCGTAAGCAAATAAAATGTTTAAGGAAAGAGGTACTTAGCTTTTATGTGATTCGTTGTTGTCTCTTGCGAAGTATGTGATTTGCTTGCGAAGCTAGCATCGTATTGCATGTTCTCATAGCATACCAATTATTCTAGCCCACTCTTGCGAAATAGAATTCTGCTGTTTTGTGGACTTTTGCGAAGTAAACGAACATTTGCGAAGTATTGGTGTTGCGAACGTTCGCAAAGTGAATATTTGCGAAGTGTAAAAGTAGAAATGCTGCTTCTGCGAACGTTCGTAAGATTTGACCCTACGAAGATGATATTCGTAAGTATATGATGAAAAGAATTTTGATGGGGACCATCTTCGTAAGAATTTTGATGGGGATCATCTTCGTAAGTATATGGGACCATCTTCGTAAGAATTAATGTGGTAACACTAAAGTGGGGTAATATACTTCGCATATACTTAATTTGGTGTGATTTCCTGTAAGTAATCACAGTGGAGATTTCTTCGTAAGTTATCATAGTGGAGCTTTCTCATCTTCGAATTAAGTATAATTAAGTATATACTCCAAGTAGTTGTATACTTGGACTTCGTATACTCCAAGTCGGGACGTATAATCATTTTGCGAAGTACATAACTTCATCTTTCTTCGTGAATTTGACTTATCTTCCTGGATGAGTTGTCAACGAACACATACATGCTTTCTTGGTCGACGACGGAACGTTTAATCAATTACTTGTAGTTTTCACAAGTTGAAGCTGTAATTGATCGACTCGGTGGAATTGAATGATCCGCCATTGATAAATGAACAGATGGAGATCCTTGTACAGATCCAAATGAACTCACATGAGTTAGTGAAGCTGATCCCTGAAAAAAATACTAGATCGAGATGTGAAATTCGAACTAGACGATGCGAAACCGGACGAAAGGCTTGAATTAGCCGATGACGAATTTGTAAACGATGAACCATAACATCTCCCTGAAGATGATATTGAACTAAGAAAATAATAGAGAAAAGAGAAAAATAGTAGAGAGAGAAGAGGACCAATTATTAAACGAAATGGTTGATCCCGCAAGTTACAGGAAGGATAAATCCATTTAATCTTTCCCTGTTTCTAGCGCCAATTATGTAGTTGCGGATTATCTCACAACTACACCCTCATTAGAATCCATTAAAATGATTCCTAAACCTAATTAATTTGATATGAAACTAAGAACTAAGGTACTAAAATTATAAAGAGACACAAAGATTTTTACGTGGTTCGATCAATGTGATCTACATCCACGGTGCTTCACTAGTGATTGTATGTGATTACATGATTTTACAATTGAGACTCCATTAATGAATATTTGGAGCTCTAGCATTTTGGGGAAGAAGATGATAAAGAAAATAAATCTCTCCTAACATTTTTCTCTCTCCTCCTAAAATTATCTTCCCTTCCTCAAAAGATCTCTCCTTTTCCTCTCATGCCTAAATGGCTATTTATATTATTTTACACATTGGATAACAACTAATCTTTCCCTTAATTTCGGATCAAAGAATCATCATACGAACCTTCGCAAATTTACTTCACGAACTTCCTTTACTCGTAAAACGTTCTTCGTGATTTCTTTATCTTCGCAAAATATTCTATACTCGCAAAATTTATTTTCTCTCCATAATTTCGTAAGTTATCATTTGCTGTGATATTCCGCTCCTACATAAGCAAAACAATATGAAAAAAAAACCATCTAAGAACAATCTAACCTAATAATCCAAAGAACATAAAAGAATAATCATATGTCTATGTTATTATCATCCAGCCCGAAACAAAATTTGCATATTTTTGAATTGTACTCGAATTGCCAACTTCTTTCTTGAACTCTTAACACTGTAAGATTTTGTTTGCATGTTTGGATTCTTTCTTCATCCCATATTCAATCCATATTTACATGATATTCTTTACTCAGGAGTTCTTTATACTTTAACATTTTATGTTTTATTACCTATCGTTCATCCTGATAGATATATTCTTGGTATTCTTTTATGTAATATTCAGGTCCAAACCTTGGACATCGACTCTTTAATTCATGTTCTCTATATATTTGATCTGTTACTTGTCTTGCTATGAATGAGATAATTTGTTTGTCTATTTCTTTGAGTATTTTCTTTTGTAGAACAATATTTGGAAAACAATAATGGTTCACCCATTTAATATTTTGAAGATGCTTATTGAGTTCTTCCTCTTGATACTCTATTTTGTCTTCAAACTCCTCATACATTAAATAAGCTTCAACCATTTTAGAGTCAGAATTCAGTTTTGAGTTTACTGAATTCTCTTCTACTTTATCTTCAGTGTCTTCCAACGCCATGAATTCATTAAACGTCATTCCATTGCAGTCTTTTGGTAATTTTTGATACTTTATAAACTTCTTCAGTTCGTGTTGCTGTGTTTTCTTGTAGATTTCCATAAACTTTATAAACTTGCAATGATCTTTGATCCATTCTTGTTTATCCGATCCATATATTTGAATAGGATTTTGCATGAATATATACTCATAACTGTAATCCATCTGTTGCCTCATTATAAAATGTCTTATTTCCTCATGGTCATCGGAATCTTTAGGTTCTCTATGGGCTCGCCAAGGAATCCGTGTGTATGTTTTTTTTTGGCCTTCCATTTTCTCAGAATTGGTTTTATGTTGAAAGCTTTCTGGTAGTGTATGGAATTTATACCCTAGCTGGTCGACAATTAATGTTTACTTTATCAAGAAGAAACATTATTAGGGTTTGTAGTTTGTTAAGATCCATTATTAGGCTTAATCCTAAGCCTATTGGTAGTATTTTTAATAACCGCGGTATCCAAAACCAATCCCACTGCACTACCTCCCGTGAAGTAAATACAACTGCATGTAGATTGCATTCCATCTGCAGATTGACTGCAGACTGTAAATAACTCCCGAGAAGTAAAGACATAATCTTCCAATACTGCAGATTGACCAAAGCACGACTGGAAGCCAAACACCACAATCCAACGATTGTAGATAGTCTGCAATACACCATAGTTGTCTATAATATCAAAAACAGTGACCAGAGCACGACTGGGAGACACTACACCCCAGCACACCTTAAATATCATGCATACGTATTAGAAAATCCCTACTGCAACTGCGGCATCTTGTATTTATCACACCTTAGTTTTCATTTATATCGTTAAGATAGTACTAAATCTTTAGCATTAGGAGGAAGGAGTAGAAACAAAATTGAATCTGCCAGTACACATTATAATTTGCTAGGTAAGAACTTTCTTGGTATTGTCTTTTCCTAAGCTCCCTATGCTAAAATTTATGGACATAATAAAACGTAATGAGAAACAATAGGTTTGATTTTAAAGATGAGTTTTCATCCTAATGATGGAGCTGCCATTAACAATTCAGCTTAAAAAGAGGGTATCAATTTCTTTTTGCACAAAATCATTAATGTCTATCGAACTTAAGAAGTTTTCCCAAAAAAGTTCACTTGAATCCTTCGTATGGAACTATCTGTGTCTATTTTGTACTTCAGTTAGTTTGGAAAGTTATTTATCACTCTTATGAAGGTGTCCATCTCAAACATAAGTGCAGAAATGCTTATTGATACATTGAGGATTCAGGTCCTCAATTCTATGTTCGTGAAAAAAACTGTTGGATAGTCATGGTCTACTGCATCAGTTGAGGCTCTTTGAGGTCACCTGCTGCCGATGAGCTAATGGATTGGCAATGCTAGGTAAAGCTATCACTGTATCAGAAAATAAACTGAATGTACTTTGTTGATCTATACTCTACAATAACATACAATGCGGAATATCCTTTTTTTGGATAAGTCGACTACTTTTTTTGTTTGGCCCAACTGCTATGTGTATCCGCAATCAGGATTTGTTGATAGAACTGATATAGCTATTTAATGAAAATAATGAAACATAAGTATAAGAACTCAGAATAATTAAAAAAATGATATAGCTATTTAATAAAAATAATGAAACATATCCATAAGAACTCGGAATCTATAAAGAACACATACTAAAAATATTCAAAATCTGGGAAGCTCACTATAAATTAAAATTTTAAAATCGTCAAAATCAAATAAGAACTATCAAACTGGATTTTTCTTCAAGCCTCGTTCTCATATAGTATAACTATCACTTTCTTATTTTTCTTTTTTCCTGGTGTTTTTGGAATAAATTCCTCATCAGTATCAGTATCAGATAGCAATATCATCTTTCCGGAGGCCTTTCTCTTCTTTTGTGGAGATAGTTCTTCATCATTATTAGATAGCACGATCACATTCTTTTGTGGAGATAGTTCTTCATCAGTATCAGATAGCATGATCACATCATTCTGTAATTTTATGTTTGTTAGCATTGAAATAGTTTTTAAGCAAATTGACAGGATGTGCACGAATGTTACCTTAGGTTTTTTTAGCTTGTGGTGATATTTTTATTTGAGAAATCTCATGAACTTGTAAACTTTTATCTCCCCAGGTCATCTTGTTGATGCTAATGTGGAATACACACTCGTAACCACTTATCTTTTCTGATATCTCTTGGCACATCCTTTCTTGAGTTGCCTACAAAAAAACAGGCATGTCAAAATCTCCATGTAAAGAACAGTCATGTAAAAATGATCAAAAATATTGGAAATATTGTGAAGACATGAAAACCAAAATCTACGAATAAGTGTTAAAATACTTGTATACCTTATCTTGTTTTGACCATTGTAGTACAATAGTTGGATCCATTGATATCAACCTTTTTGTTGTTTCACCAGACACAACAAAGATTGCTTCTTCACTCTTATCTTGGACCAATAGTTTCAACAATAATCTGAAAAAAAATGTTTTTGTTAAATATCAATGTGTTGTTTTACCTTGATACTGGATTATTAATGTGTTGTTTTACCTTGATACTGGATTATTGACTTCTTTTTCGCATCCATAACATAGCTTCGGGTTTTCAAGGTTTTCTTGAATTCTGTTGCAGTTATCGCAAGCTAAGTAAAAGTATTGTGAAGATTGTTGAACTTGTTTTATTGTGGCTTTGCATGTTAAGGAGAAACCCTGATGAATATGAAATATAGGTTAGTAAAAATATAGATTAATTGAGAGTAGAAGTTAATTGAAACATCATGATGAAAAACTTACAATTTTTCTCTCTAGGAGTTTGCAAGCTTCCTTAATATTTTTCTTGTTGGTTTTTCCTTTGATAAGTGTCGGCATTTTTTTTTTCCGGTGTGATTCTTGTGTTTGGTGTTAGGTTTATATAGATTAGTAATTAGGGTTTTTCCTTTTTAGGGTTAGTTATGTTGTGAAATATATTTTTACCTAATATAAGAAATGTAGATTTTGATTAGGAAGCAATATAGATTTGTATGAATCCTAAAATATTTTAGTTTTACCAAATTTGATGTTACCAAGTACGTCCATTTTTACCGTAATTGGATAAATATGTTTAGAAGATCTTTTTAACTTAAGGGAATTTCCAAGTATGGTAGATTTGTTTTTAATTATGTGTTAATAAAGATTTTATTTTTATTTTTATTTTGTCGTAATATACATTAAATATAGATTTGTTTTTCTATTTTATTTTTGGAAGACTTGGAAATTGCAAACACTTGAATAATTTTCTTATTGAATTATTTGTCATTACACTTGAACAAATTTAGTAAAAATATTTTATTTTTGGAAGACTTGGAAATTGCAAACACTTGAATAATTTTTTTATTGAATTATTTGTCATTACACTTGAACAAATTTAGTAAAACTGGATAGGTTTATTTCATAATAACTGATGAACTTGTCATTTCTTTTTCCTCCCCTAGTAGGCTAAAAGTATTGGAAACTGTCTTCGATAAATAATATTCATTACACCCATTCCATAGTAATGTATCTTGAATAGAATTCTTGGTATGAGAATAATTTCACCAGCCTCTTTTCCTGTTAGCATCATAGCTTCAATAATTTTCCGAGACAATCGAGTCACCAGAAGTCTGCTTCTGTCCGGAACTTTGTCGGACAATCTTCGAATAATAACTATTATCATGCCTGTTTGGAGTCTAATAAGATGTTGTGGGACATTGTCGAACTCCAAACTATTTAAAAAATCGGTAGCATATGGGAAAGAAACTTCATCGAGTGTGTTTATGCTAGTATATTCTTGTTCTCCAGCCATCTTTGATGCTTTTTCCTGCATATACATATCAAAATAAATAATTTAGGAGTTAGTGACCACAATAAGAAGAAAAAAACGCAGAGAAGCTATGGTCTCACCTTTGTAATATGAGATTAGGGTTCCAGTCTTTTAGGTTTTCAAAAGTATATATAGTTTTAAGATTATGTATTTGGAAATGGACTTAGGTTTGGGCCCATGAACTAACATTTTCGGAAATGGGAATTATTCACAATGGGGTATTTGGAAATGGACTTAGGTTTGGGCCATGAACTAACATTTTCGGAAATGGGAATTATTCATAATGGGCCCATAATGAACTGCAAATGTGTAAATGGAATCGTTTTTTATTTGTACCGTTTTTTTTTGAACTTAGTATTTCGATGTAATCGATGTAGTTGCTATTTCGATGGAATAAGTCCCATTTCAAAATGAAAACCTAAATCAAAATGAAATTGGCGACGGGATTTGAAGAAGATGACTCGATTAATTTGATCGTTGGTGGAAATGAGGAATTCTTGATTCAACTATTGGATACAGTATTTCGTATAATTAGGTAACAAAATCTAGTTTTCCAATCTGAACGACGAATTTTTTCAGATGGTATTTCTGTTTTACATTTGTAACAAAATCTTGCGTATATATATGAAATTTGTAGGATTTGATAGTTTTGTAGTCTGATTTGGTTATTATTTATGCTTGTAATCAATGTTGGATTGGTAGTATGAATGTATAATTATTAATTAGATTTGGATTCTGATTTCGTTAACATCTATGTCTGCTATTTTCTGATTTTATGCATCATGAAATTTTTGATTGGTAGCGTGTTTGATTAGAGGTAGAATCTTATTGTAATTTCCCTACTTCAATAGAATAAGCAGCTTCTGAAGTTCTGAAAATGATAACTGAGTTCTCAAATTTTTCTTATTTAAGAGTTTGTGGTTCACAAATAATAGAATTATATGTAGGAACTGAAAAGACAATGTTGGATTGGTTGTGTGTTTGATAAGAGATAGAATCTTATTATTATGAAAAATCAAGTAAATGGAAGTGCTAATTACTAAATTGAAAATCCTAAGTAACATCCATAATGCTGTTTTGTTGTTAAATTCAAAATCCTAACTAAAATCCAGAATGATGTATTGTTGCCATGATAACTTTGGATTGCTCTTCAGGGCTGCTGGCTTTAGACCATTCTTGATAGAATGCGTCTGATTCCTCATCTATTTTCTTTTATTTACAGATCTTCTAATCTGGAAACTGTCTTAGCAACATATTCTGGAAGGCCTCATCTCTAGCAATGATTTGTTGTCGATGCCATTCGTGTCATGTGATGGGGTGCACATCCTTCAGTCCTTCTGTTGTCTTTTCGTGAGGATATTCTTCAAGTTCATCGGGAGTAGCCTTCTCAAATTGCACTGCTGGTTTGATTCTTTCCATCATTTCTTTCTCTTTGTGGATGTACTTGAACAAATATTTGATAGTCATACCCATGCAGTTGGTAGATAAACAATTATTAAACAAAAGATAATATATATACAATCAATTGAAGTCTGGAATCAAAATTAGCATGCATTCCAATCATGCTTCTACGGAATCTAGACCAAATGGTACCTTGTAGAAGAGGTTTTCTTTTCATAAAGATTATATATCTTTATTGCTGATGAATGAGATGCTTATATAGTTTTTTTTAGGGTTTGTATGGTTAAATCCACACTTATTTTATTTGTAGTTATCTTAAATATATATACTTATCATATTTACAGTTATCTTAAATAGTAAATATATTGATTTGGTCAAATCCTTGATTTGGTCATAAGCTGTTGAATGAAATTGCAATAGTATTTTATTCAACAATTCTGCAGGAATTAAAACAGATAAAGTAACTTATTTAGGCTTGCCAGGTTACTTACTAAATTGTTTCAGATTATGCAGATAGTCAGGCCTAACTGATTCTGTAGAAACTGATTGGTACTTGGCCTGCTTCTAAGAGATCATGTAGCCATTTTTAGAAGAAGAAGAGAATATCAACATAATAAATTGCTTGTAACAGATCGTGTAAAAAGTTAAACAGAAAACTTTACCAAGTGTATTTAAATTTTTTTAATGAACTAAAACATAGAACTAAAGCATAAAATTCAAAGGTTTTCAAATATCTCTTTATACACAATATTTTGTGTATATCCTTCTGGCTCATTACCATTCTTTTTGATCAAATTTTTTAAACCTTGTTTCCTAGTTGTCCTTGAAACAGCCACATAAAGTTGGCCATGTGAGAACACATGATTGTCCAAGTATACACCTACATTTGGAAGGCTCTGTCCCTGACTTTTATTTATTGTCATGGCATAACAAATTCTCACTGGAAACTGACTCCGATGAAGAATAAATGGTAGACTTGTTTCGGGTGTAGTCATCAAAATCCGTGGAATGAAAACTGATTTTCCAGCACCTGGTCCGGTTAGTATCTCTGCTTCAATAAATGTTTTACCCAATTGGGTCACAATTAATCTTGTTCCATTGCATAGTCCTTCCACTTGGTCTAGATTCCGTAGAAGCATGATTGGTACTCCAAGTTTTAGTGTTAGTTTGTGGCTGGCAATCCCTGATTCCTCATGTTTGTTAAGAAATTCCTTGTCGTAAAAAACAATACTTGAGTGGTACTCTGAAGATTCTGGCCTAATTGAATCTGCACTTAGATATGTATGTTCTTCCCCTGGTATACATGATAACACATGTCAATATATATATTTTAACTGCAATTACCATTTTGAATCTGCACTTAGACATGTATATTAATTACCTGGTATAGATGCCAAGATATGCGAATTTATACTGTGGACACATTCATTTTTTGGAGCGAGTATACTCCATTGAGAAAGGTACTCCCTATCAAGCCTCTTGTTCATAAAGTCTGGATACATGATGTCTACTATTTTCTGAATGTGATTCTCTTTACATTTAATCGGTAAATCCGATGGTATCTTTATCCAATCCTTGTTTTCCGATCCGTCCATGCTTACTGCTGGTAGTTCATCATTCCCAATATCAAGAATCCATTTTGCAAAGTCTACAATTTCTTGTCTTTTGTCATGAGATGTATCTCCAGTGGCTAGACACATATTCTGTGTCAGTTCAAAAACCTCGAAGTGTTTCCATAATTTTGACTTACTTATAGAAGCATTAATTATATCCTCTCTCGATCCTCCTTCTATAACAGGTAGAGTTTGCCTGAAGTCACCTCCTAGCACCACTGTTTCTTTTCCAAATAAAACCTTACTGCCATATGTTTCCATCATCACATCAGCTAGTGCCCTTTGGACTGCTTCAAGTCCATTCATGTTGATCATCGGTGCTTCATCCCATATGATTAAATCAACCTTGAACAATAATTCCGCAAGTTTCGACTTCTTAATCACATTGCAGCATGATGTTTCATTTAGTTTCATCGGAATTTTAAACCTGGAATGATCTGTACGACCACCTGGCAGTAGGAGTGACGCTATCCCTGAAGATGAAACTGCTAGAACAATTTTACCATGTCCACGAAGTGAAGCGATTAGAGTTCTCCAAAGGTATGTATTTCCTGTACCACCACTTCCATACACGAAAAAAAGACGGTCATCATTTGCTTCAACAGACTTTGTAATCTTCCTAAACACCAGTTCTTGTTCTGCATTCAATCCCTTTTTCAAATTCTCTGCCTCTTCCAGTAAACTGCCCATGTCGTAGTTCATTTCTTCATGTATCAAGTTATTTTCTGGTATATTGATGTCAGACATGTTTGGGTATGGGATGTCCGAGAACTCATCTTCTTTTAAAGTCCGGTTATGTTTCCATAAAATCTGCTATATTTCTCTCAATGTACAGTTTTTCAAAAATTCTTCTGCCAACTGCACAGCTTGATCTCCATATATTTTTTTGTTGTTGTATTCAATGTCCTCGGCCAACGTATGCCAATTATCATCCCATAGTTTCTTAGGATCGGTAATCTTGCAATTCAACAGAAGTATGACAAACAGTTCTCGCAATCTTATGCCACTATACGTTGTTGCTGCTTCTTGAATTGCAGCATGCCACTCACCATCATGTTCTAACAATCCAAGCGCCAAACACGCACCTTTGAAAGTAGGATGAACTGTGTTATTCATTTTTTTAATGTCATCATAGCTCTGACAACATTTCTGGACGTTCAATAAAATACGTAGGTAATATTTCTCCCCTGCAGTAGGATGTACATAGTAGATACGCCCAATTTTCCAACCTCTTTGCCTTGATTTCCATTCTTTTTTTTTTCGTCCCAGATCCACTCCTTTGGAAAGTCTTCATATGTTAGTGCCCTTGCATCTTCGTGTTCTCTATTAGTTTTCATCCACTGAAGGAATTTTGATGAATCCGGATCTGCATCGTCAAGCACATCTCTCAGGTCATCGGTATCTTTGTGTACCACTAAGTGTTCCCCTTCGAGATGTAATGGTAATCTCTCCACAGTAGGACGTCGATAGTGAATTTCAAAACCAAGTGTTCTCCACGTACATTTTGCGCCTGATAGATAACGTCCTTCGAGATATATATCTATCTCATCCTTGTTTTGTTTTTTAATTTGATCAGCATCACTGATGTATCTTGAATTCTTTTTCTTTACAGGGGTCACCTGAAGAATAGCTGTTATTCTGTCCATTCCTTTGTGCAAGTACTTGAAAGGATATTTAATAGTCATACCCCAGCAGTTGCACACCTCGACATTGATATGGGCATCATATCTGACTATCAAGTCGAGGTTGTACGGCACAACCCATTTATTATCTAATTTGATTCTATTTTTTTCAGCTGCCCATGTGCTTTTGCGCCGCCTATAAACTGGATATCCACTTTCATCGACACATGTTTTTTTCACAGTATCTCTTTGGGAATCTTTTTGAACATTTTTTTTTCATGCAGGGAGAGTCAGTCTTCGCATCGCCGCATGGACCATGAATCATAAACTGACAGACTGCATCATATGTAATCTTCTCCTTGTCTGGGTCTGGAATCTTTGCTGATATAATCGAATCAATATGCGTTGCACTCCTGGGTTTGTCCTATGATTCAAGCCACAGCAATATGTGGGCATGAGGTAAACCCCGTTTCTAAAATTCAACTGTATATAAAGCTGCATTGCAATATCAAATATGTCAGATTGGACTTGCTTAGGAAAGGTCATTTGAGAAATTAATCTAGATTAGTTTTTTATGGTTAGAATCTTGATTTTAAAAAAAAAAAAACTTTTCCCTATTTATGCAGTTGTATGTATATATGTTTGGAAACTTTTATATCATGCATTTCATACCTCCTCTGACCTCTCCAAAATGCCTGGCTCCCACCAAATCAGACATTAATTGCTTCAATTTGATGTGAAATACACGGCTCACTATATCCGGCCTGTCAACAGGTTTGTGACCATCAATGAATTTTAGTGCTTCTGTGATTTCATTCTATTTTGGATTGCATGTGAATGTAATAAAAAGGTCTGGTGGGCCTAACTTACTGCATATTGCCACCGCATCCTGATAATGCTGGATCATATACCATGGGCCACCAGTGAAGCTTGATGGTAGGATCACTCGTCCTGCGGTACCTGGTTCTGTGTCTCCAGCTGCCACTGCTTCTCGTATACCTTTATACATGTCACATCGTAGTTCCTCTTGGTGGACTCTTACCCAATTCAACCTGCTCTGCTCAATCGTGGCATATGCATCAACAACGAATTGCTGAAATAGTCGGCCTCCACGGAGCAGGGTTTGTCCTTCATTCTGCCTTTGTTGTATTCTGAATGCATAGTACTCCCTCATAGTTACGTATTGCCTTTTCTTTTCGACGCCTATTTCATCTTGTCTGTCATCGTTACTCTGTTTATTATATGGGATATTAGTATGAAATGAATCTTCATCGTAGGGAAAAAAAATTGGGTACTGTAATGCCATGTAATTTGGATACAGATCACTTATCTCTCTTAGCTTCCCATCTTTCTCACTAATAATAATATCCCTTTTCCCATCTGATTCAGGGTCATCAACCAAAAGCCCTGCAATTTCAGATGCAGTTGGCAGATCATATTGTCTTGCATCCCTACTGCGGGTACCAATAAGCCGTAGCTCAACTTCTCCTAGCTCATTTTCATTATATCTATCCCTCCATATTCTGAATTTCTGACACAACCAATTGTGTATGTCCAACATTTCCTTCAACCCTGATATTACATTATCATCCAGTTTGCTTGTGGTTTTACTTTGGTAATCATCTATGTATTTCTTTTGTGCATCAGCATGTGCATCAACATGTGCATCTGCAGTTGTATCTGTCCCCATATTTTTCTTTTTCCTGGAAAGAGCATTTTTTCTATGTTGTATCTCATTTTTATCTGCTATCATGTATAGCTGGAAAAATGCTGGGAACTGATCATCCAATGGCAATAAATAACCAATCCAGTGATGATTTTGGCCATACATTGTAAATCCCCATGGAGCTTTTTCATCGTTCTTATTTTTCACCATCTTGGCGCCGTTTGAGGTAGATGAATACATAGAATTGTACGCCCTAATGTTGATTATGAATTTGGATGATCGGGAACCACTACCTGAATATCTCTGTAGATCTTTTAAAAAATCTGGTGCTTTTCCCAGAAGAGGAAGTTTAACAGCTCCCTTCATACAACAAATATGAAAATCCGGCGGCTTATTCTTCTGGCTTTTGTTGGTCCTCTCTTCATCCCACATAATTGCCTGAAAATGAGGGCACACTGCAGTTGGACCTCCGACATCATGTTTTGTCAGCTCCATCACTGATACATCAGATTCATTAAACTGGTAAGTTTAAATCTGTACTGAAATTAAATACACGTTACTTTACATTAAATTGAGCAACACTTACATGTATATGGGAACTCTTCTTCTGACTCATACTGTTCATGCAATACTTCATTGTTGCTGCCTTCTTCCTGATCTAATGTTCAGTACAACATGATGTCAAAACATGATATCAAAGAATAGGTTGTCTGTACCATGTATAAAAGAATAGGCAAAACAGGCTACCATCCATGTAACTCGCAACGAATGTTTTTGCACGTTTATTTGCATTTGCATTTTGAGGATGGTCTCTTAGTGAAGCTGTTAAGAATTTTCAGAAACAAAGTATCAACACATGAGATGGAGGTATCCTTTATATGCTCATGCTCTGAATTAATTGTCTCATTCACTACAGGAAGGCTATCCTTTATAGCTGTAATAATTGTGAATTCATTATACTAATGATGTGTTAGAGGTCCACAAAGGTACGCTTTAAAGACCATGATTTGAATTAGGTTTCACCTTTTCGTTTTTTGGAATTCCGTGATCTCCTGAGTAATTTTTTCCTGCGTGTTCGGCATCGCTGGACAATATATTCTTTCTGTGTGGTTTTCTTTGCTGCAGTATGTGTTGAAATTCTTCCATGGCGAATCGAATGCAAAATAATATTCAGATTTAAAAGCACAATTGGTTAAAATATAATACATACCATATAATTTAAGCCATACATACCTTCTGATGTAGCCCTAGCAAGTCTTGCTTGCCTTAAGTTTTGGTAAAACGTTTTTTGCAGTAAAATAGCAAGCCTAGCCTTCCTAACATCTCTTTTGACACCTGTACATGAATGACAGAGGATTAAAATAATCACAGTATTGTGACTTTTAAAACTGTTATCAGCAACATCAATAGGGGAAAAAACTATTATCAACAGCATTTGCTATACTAATCGCAGCATCAATAGCAGGTTGTCCTATGCTCATATTTCTCTTTTTCTTATTGATCCTCTGTAGCTTCATATTTGATATGACATTCTTATTGTTCCTAGATTTGTTGTTGTCTATTGCAGCACTGTGATTAAGCCTCTTGGTTATCAACTTCATATGAAAGGGATCATGGAGCAAAATAGAAAGCCTCAACCTCCTGGCAAGCTTGGCGACCTCCTTAGTAAAGACTGGTATCTCATGAGGCAGAACCATGGATGTGTTGAAGAAGAAGAAAACCACGGCAAGAGGAAAACCCTAATATTTTTAGAATTTTAGAATCCGATAAACCGTAGTAAATACAGATTCCTCACGAATGTAATGTACACTTAACTGCCGTGAATAACGTACAGTTAAGTCTTTTTTGTAAACCAAGTGTAAGTTTTGATTTAGGCGTAAATCTATTCATACATATTGTACACCCACGTTTGTGTTGGGTTTGTGCCAACGGTTCATAACGGCGTTACTAACAGCACGTCAAAACCATGGTTGTGTGTAGGGTTTTTTAAAGTCATATTGATCCTACCAATACAATGCCGCCACTTGTCCACCTTAGAATTGATGTAGTTGAAAGGTTTTATCTAATTTAATTTCAAGGAGGTGTCACTCTCACCGTGCGACGTTAGGGCTTACATGACTTAGCCTTTTAAAGGAAGGGAGATGTTTTCGATCTAACGGTTGATAAATATTAGCTTGAATCTAATCAGGTTTTCATCTAACGGTGAATATTGAATGCTTTGTTACTAAGCTAACATTGATTGCAAACCCTAACTTGAAAGACTATATAAGGGAGAACTCTAGCAACTGGGAAACCTAATCCCCACACATTCTGTGTGATACTAGTTGTGCCAAGCTAGAGTCGATTCTCCTTTAACCTTTGGTTTCTTCTTCTAAACCAGGTTAACGACTTAAAGACTTAATTGGGATTGTGAAGCCAGACCGATACTACTTTTCTTATAGTTGTGTGATCTGATCTTGCTGTTTCTATCGTACGAGTACAATTATAATAATTGTCTTGAGATTTCTATCTCCGATAGGAAAGATAAAAAGTAATCACAAACATCTTCGTCTCATCGTATGTGATTCCACAATATATTTTTTCGTTGCGTCGATTATGACTATTGTGAGGTGATTGATAATACTGAGATATTCTTCGGGAATATAAGTCTGGTTTATCAATTGGTTCATGTTCACCTTGATTTATCAAAAGATGGAACAAAACTCGTAGGTATATTCGTGGGAGATGGATTTATCTATTACCATAGACTTTTCTATATGATACAAATTTGTTTATTAAAGTCTACGAATTTGGGTCGTAGCAACTCTTATTTGTGGGTGAGATCAGCTAAGGGAATCACGTACGTAGTATCTTGCTGGGATCAGAGGCGTAGGAGCATAACTGTACCTTGGATCAGTGTGATATTGATTGGGGTTCAACTACAGTCCAGATCGAAGTTAGCTTGGAGTAGGCTAGTGTCTGTAGTGGATTAATACGGTATATGTTTAATTTGTACTAGGTCCCAGGGGTTTTCTGCATTTGCGGTTTCCTCGTTAACAAAATTATGGTGTCTGTGTTATTTCTTTTTCGCCTTATATTTGTTATATAATTGAAATAATATAGGTTGTGCGTTGTTCAATCAATTAAAATATCCGACCTTTTGGTTGTTGATTTAAATTGATTGACACTTGGATATTGATCTTTGGTACCATCCAAGTTTATTTCTCTCGTACTTATATTGAGACTCGCAGTTTGCTTGAGTAAGATTTAAATCGAGAGATAGAGATATAAACTCTTTGATATACTTTTCTATTGATTGAGTCTAACTGTCTAGTTGATTCTCATAAAAGTATATTGGAGTTTGTCCATACAGATTGCTAATTTGAAATATTGGGTGTGGTTGTTAGACCCACGCTTTTTCAATTGGTTTCAGAGAAGGCAAACACGTTTAAAGACCTTATCAGTCTTTGTTTGTAGCGATCTTACTCTATGGACAGAGGTGATATCTCTATTAAAGTGCCACCATTCTTTGATGACTCTAATTACTTGTGGTGGAAAATTGTTATGCGAGCTTCTCTTCAAGCGCGTAATTTTTAATCATGGGTATATGTTGTTAATGGATATGATCCTCCCGTTGTGGCAGTTGGAGATGTAAACGTTCCTGTAGGACCAGAATATCACTACAATACTTCTCTGCGAGATTAAAAACACTTCCCAGCGAGCATCACCGCAAGATCTTCAACTACACTTTGTGAGTATCCTAAAAGCAATCAAAAGAGCGACGTAATAAATGATGAGTGAAGAAAACTTGAGAGAAGCATGCTTATCCTGCGATGGTTACAAAACTTGCGAGAATTAACATTGTAACTATCACGGTACAATCGCAGAATCAACCCGAAATAAGAGGAAAACTTAGCTGTCATCCACTATGTAACTACCCTATAAATATAGACCCAATGTGTCCAGAAAAGGATGATGTATTTTTGAGAGTTAAGAAAGTCTTGAGGAGAGAGAAACTTCAAGAGAATAGTTGTAATCTTGAATTCTTTCATTTCTGTAAACATTTCTGAAACCAAAATAATAAAGTGTCATTTTTCATCTTCAATTATGAGTTGATTATAACAAAATCTTAAAAAGGGTGTAGTGTGGGAAATCCTGCAA
This sequence comes from Papaver bracteatum, assembly GCA_023529315.1. Classification (NCBI taxonomy): domain Eukaryota; kingdom Viridiplantae; phylum Streptophyta; class Magnoliopsida; order Ranunculales; family Papaveraceae; genus Papaver; species Papaver bracteatum. Next base: position 3,281,139 of record JAJJWX010002605.1, on the reverse strand, counting down.
CTACATTTTGGTGCCCGAAACAGGGATTGAATTAGCAAAATCATAGAAAAAGGTGAAGAAGAAGATAAGAATTGTTCAAGATTAAGAAAATCATAAAACAAATCAGTGAGATATTTAAAGGAAGGATGATTAGAATCAAAAAGGATTGTAGAAAATTGGAGTGTGGTATGGTAACGAGAACAATGATTGATAGATTTCATGAAAATATTAAGGGAAGATACACAAACGGGATTTTGAAGGAAGGAAAATTATGACGGTGGAAAAAATATCACCATTGAAATATTGGGAAAAGCAGGAGATCACATTTAGAGCAGCAGAAATACTATAAGAAAATCTAAGTCATACATCTCCATTGGTAGTCACAGTATCCACTATACCAATGAGAAAGGAGGAATCAATAAAATCTGTAGAAGAATGTGCTATGAATAGAACTTTGGTGGATGCAGGAAGTTCTGTAGACATAATATTTTATCATACTTTCAAGAAAATGGGATATAAGGATGAAGAAATGTCTTATTCAACATATCATGTTCATGGATTTGGAAAGTCTTTAACAAAACCTAAAGGCGAGATAGTGGTAGGAATTCCACTAGGGGAGATTGAAACACAAGTAACATTATGTGTGGTAGACGTGGAATCACCGTATAACATGATATTAGGAAGACCATGGATACACGCAATCAAGGATGTAGCATCAACGTTGCATCAATGCATCAAATTTCCTATACCCAGTGGAATTGGAGAAATTAAAGAAGACACAGAGTTTGCGAAATTGTGTTACCAAATTGAAGTAAGAAATTGTGAAGAACGTCCAAAGCTACGAAAGGCTCGCAGAAAATTGGCAAGAGAAACAAAGAAGGAAGAAGAATTTAAAGTTTACATGATAAGAGAAAAAGAAGGAAAAGGAATACTCAGTGAAATCTCGCGAGAAGGAGATGAACTCGCGAGAGTTATGAAAACACCAACACCAATGGGAGAACCTGAAGCCAGTTATATTGCAGCAGAACCTACAAAAGAAGTAAATATTGGGAGTGAAGAAGAGCCTAAAATGCTGAAAATTGGGACTAGAATGGAGGCAGACGAGGAAGAAAGAACTATAAATCTCTTGCGAGAATATAAAGATATCTTCACGTGGAGCATGGATGAGATGCCAGGGATAGATCTATCAATAGCATGTCATAAATTAGAAATCAACAAAAATATAAGACCATTTAAGCAAAGAATAAGGAAAATCGCAACAACATATCATTCTCAAATAGAACAAGAATTACAGAAGATGCTCGATGCAGGAATTATAAGGCAAGCAAAATATCCAGAGTGGATTGCAAATATGGTAGTGGTCCCAAAGAAGAACAAGGGGATAAGAATTTGTATAGATTTCACTGATTTAAACAAGGCTTGTCCTAAATATAGTTTTCCATTACCAGATATCCTACAGATGGTTGAATCAGCAGCGGGAAATGCCATAATATCATCGTTGGATGGATATAAAGGATATAATCAAATCCCTCTCGCTGAAGAAGATCAAGAACATACCGCATTTTTTTCTCCAAGAGGATTATATTGTTATACAAAGATTCCCTTTGGCTTACGAAATGCTGGTGTAACATATCAAAGAATGGTGGAGAAGGTGTTTGCAAAGTGGATTCATAAAACATTAGAAGTATATGTAGATGATATGCTGATCAAAAACAAAGAAGCTGAGAATCATGTGCAAGATCTGAGAGAGATTTTCGATCAAATGCGGCAATTTAATATTAAAGTGAATCCCGATAAATGTACTTTTGGAGTAACTTCAGGAAAATTTCTGGGGTATATTTTATCAAAAGAAGGAATACAAGTTGATCCTGAAAAAATACAAGCAATTTGAGATATGCCAACGCCTGCGACGGTAAAAGATGTGCAAAAATTGAATGGACTCTTAGCCTCGCTAGGAAGATTCATTTCGCAATCTTCAGACAAGTGCAAACATTTTTTCGATATACTTAAGAAGGGAACAAAATTCAAGTGGACAGATGAATGTGAAAAGGCTTTTCAAGGAATAAAAGAACATTTGGTGAACATAACTATCTTACAGGAATCTGAACCGGGAGAAGAACTATTGATTTATCTCGCAACAACCACATATGCGCTAAGTGCTGTATTTCTGCGAGTAGATGCAGGGGTAGAAAAACCAATTTATTACATCAGCAAAATGTTCAATTCTGCAGAGAGAAATTATTCAAATATTGAGAAACTAATTCTAGCATTGGTGCAAGCAACTTTTAAGCTTCGCATCTACTTTCAAGCACATAAGGTCAAAGTATTAACAAAAGTGCCAATTGAGTCATTAATGAAAAATTCAAAAAGATCAGGCAGAGTTGAGAGATGGAATGCACAAGTAGGACACTTTGATATCTAATATGAAGTTTTATCCTCGCCAAAGTCACAAGTTATCGCAGACTTCTTAGCTGAATTTCCCTTAGAAGATGATGGATGTAGAAGAGGAACATGGAGATCCAAAAGAGCTATTAATAGAACCCGACAGATGGGAGATATTGGTGGATGGATCATCAAATGGGGAAGGAAATGGGATTGGAGTTGTTTTTATTTCACCAGATGGAGAGAAAACATCTTTTTCATTTAGATTGGAATTTGCATCCACTAATAATGAAACAGAATATGAGGCCGTGATGCATGCTTTAAAGTTTGCAGTAGAAATGAAATTGGAAAATGCTAGAATTACCAGCGATTCACAGTTGGTTATTCGCCAAATAAAAGGAGAATACACAACAAATGAACCATCTTTAAGAAAGTATAAAAGATTAGTCGAATAATTATCTGCGAGAATTCCAAAAATAAAATGGAGACACATATCGAGGAAAGATAATAGGCTCGCAGATGCTTTTGCTTTCATATCCAGTATGATGACAAATCCAGCCGCGAGGTGTATAAAAATTCAAACACTTTTATTACCAGCGATAAACAAGGAGGAAGAAGAGGAAGATGTGATGATGGTAGAAATTGGCGACGAAGAATTAAACAACAACATTACAGATTGGCGAGCATATCTTCATGCATACTTAGCAAGAGGAGAAATCCCAAGAAATCGACTGGAGGCACATAAATTAAAAAGTAGAGCAACCAATTATGAATTAAGAGATGGCGTATTATATCGCAGATCTTTTAGTGGACCATCGCTAATATGTTTGACGAGGGAAGAAGGGAAAAACGTATTGAAGATGTTGCATAGCGGTGACACTGGTAATCATAGTGGAGGAAGATCTTTGGCATATAGAACAAAAATGCAAGGCTATTACTGGCCATATATGCATGTAGATGCAAAAAAACTCTCAAGGCGTTGCGAAGATTGCCAGCGATATGGAAAGAAGATACATGCACCAGGAGCACCATTATCATCTTCAACAAGTGTATGGCCTTTTGGGAAATGGGGGTTAGATATGGTGGGACCATTTGTACACGGTTCGGACAAAGAAGATATCTGATTGTCGCAACAGATTATTTCACAAAATGGGGAGAAGTAAAGGCAGTACAACATATTCGCGATAAAGATATTTTTACATTCATATTTGAGAATATAATTTGCAGATTTGGGATTCCAGCACAGTTGGTGTCTGATAATGGAAACCAATTTGAAGGGCATAACATAGAATTGCTACTCAATGCATTTAAGATAAAGTGTGTAAAATCTACACCTCTATATCCACAAGCAAATGGTCAAGCTGAAGCAACTAATAAGATAATCGCAGATACCTTAAAAAAGAAACTAGAGGGATACCACATAGCATGGTGTGAACAGGTGCATAATGCAATATGGGCCTACAATACAACTAGACGAGAAGCTACTGGAATGTCACCTTTTTGTTTGACATATGGAGTTGAAGCTGTGTTACCAAAAGAAGTAGCTATTCCTACAACAAAAAGAGTGGCTTGGGAAAGAAATCTAAGTGCTGGAATGATTTTAAATAAATTGGATGAATTAGAAGAAAAAGGATAAAAAACTTTGCAACATATGGAAAATTAACAGCGAAGATTAGCTCGCGAGTACAACAAACGTGTTAAGAAACGTGAATTTCAACCTGGCGATTTAGTGCTACGATAAACACCAAGTTATCAGCGAGAGAATGGTGGAAAGTTGGCGAGAAAATGGGATGGACCATACATCATTAAAGAGATAGTTGGAACCGGGGCATACAAACTAATGGACCCTGAAGGGAGATATGTTGGTTAAAGACTTGACAGACCATGGAATAGACTATTTTTGAAAAAATATTATCAATGACAAGTTCTGCAAGATAAGAGATACAGGTACGTTGTGAAAAAAAAAATTCTGATTACGATTGCGAGGTTCCCCTAATAACAAAGCAAAGCAAGAACTGCGAGCATCATCGCGAGAAAGGCGAATAAAAATTTCGCAAAGATTAATAGAATGGGACGAACCTTTATGGCGTGCACCCTAGTTCGCGAATAAAATTTCGCAAGAGGCAAATGTAAGACCTAATAGTGCGTCATATAAGGGGGTATATCTTGACATGACTCAGTGATAAGGTTATAAAGCTGCTGGAACCTGAGTTATGCAGATGTTGGGGTTAAAGAAAACCTATCCAGGAGAGGGATCTTGGATTTCCAATTATATAAGGTTATACCCTGGTTGGACGACTAAGGACCTCTTCTAAGGAGTGCAAAGTATGACCAAGGCGCCGAGGTACACGGTTTAGTCAAGGGTGCCTGGGGCGTATGAAACTACCCTAGCCATCCTTGGAAAGTCTTGGCTATGATGCACTCGGTCCGAAGAAAACCCCACTTAGGGTGCAGTCTTGTAACTATAATCCATATAGGCATAAATGACAAGAGACTGCGAAAAAAGCTGGTTGTTGGAAAATCTGTATGGGAGGAGCTAGTCTTGTATGGCCGATGTTCCCTCCTTGAAGGGGAAACCAGGGGGAAGATAAGGGCGACACCCTCCATTAGGGAGCTGATAAGTGTCTAAAAGACGGCAATGTCATGGGGCTATATGATCGCAAGAACATTTAGGCCTGTCATATTGTCGCGTGACGAAAGTTATACAAAGGCAACAAGCCAAAATAGAAAAGTTAAGATGAGATCAATGGGTTTTTACATTTAAAAACTGTAAAGACGTCCTGCGATTTCATCGCAAGACGGCAATGTCATAAGGTTTAATTCTTGCAAGAGAGTTTATACTTATCATATTTTCGCAGAGATGTTGAAAATATATTGATAAGACAAGATCAATGGGTCAATACATGCAAATGTAAAGACGTCCTGCGATTTTGTCGCAGAAAGAAAAAAAAATTTGGAAAAATAAGACCTTTAACTAGGAAGGCAAAATAAGACCAACAGAATAATCTTAAAAAGTTAACTATTATATTTTAAGATGCAGGAAAGATTTGTTCATCGCAGGAGAATATATAAGAAGGAAGATTCGTAACATCGTAAACTCTTTCATAATTTTTCGGAATAACGCAGTTGTACTCATTACATCGCAGAAATATTCATATTTTCACAGTTCACAGAAAGGAGACACAAGAAATAATTCACCATTTCAAGAAAGATAATGAAGGGCAAGTAGGGAAGTGGAGAAATAAGATTTGATTATCTTCCTTGAGGATATTCAAAGTAAACAAAATCAAAAGTTGAATTCTCAAAATTTCAAAAGTTACATTATTCGCAAGAAAGAAGAAGAAAAAGAAAGCAAAAATGAAATTCAAGTTTTGACGATTGTCTTGCCAGATTCACTATTCTTGCTCGCCATATTCATTATTCTTGCCAGAATTGTCAGCTTCATCAGTATTCTTCTCACCGCTTGTAGTTACTTCTTTCTTCTTCATCATCTTCTTGAGTGATATTTTCTTCATCAGTGAATTCTAATTCCTTATCCATGGGAAGAGGAGTTTCATCATCATCAACTTTTAAAGGAGGAAAAGATACAGGAGGGAGAGAATGGGAGAGCAGAATATCATTCACAAGAACTTCAACACTGAGGTGAACCTTGCGAAGGAAACCTCTGTCACGATTCCTAATCTCTATATTTTTGAAGTACTCGCGATAATCAAGTCTTCTTTCTGCTTTGTCGCGAGCTTCAATATAATTGGAAGTAAGAGCCTTTTTTTCTTTGAGAACTTTATCCAGTTTACCAGTAAGATCAGCGATGGTAGAATAAAGACTTCTTTCAGATTCTGCGAGTAACAAAAGTGATAAAAGATCATTCAGTCAAAGATTTTGCATGAAATATAACACAAGATTTGACAGAAAGGACAACAAGAGAGGCAGTCAATTGACTACCTTCTTTCTGCGAGGTTAGTTTTGAATTAATGTGAAGAAACAGTTTTCCCATTGATTCATAGCGTCATCAAATTTATCGCCAACCACACCCTTCATACGAGACTTCATGTTTTCTTCTCTGGTGCGTAAATACGAGTTTTCCTTTGATAGTAAAGAATGAGACTTCTTCAATTGAGAATATTGATCTTGAAGCTCGCTGGCCTTCAAACTAAGATTTAACCTACCCTTGATAAGTTTATACTTCTCAGAAGCAGATGATTCAGTTACTTCCTTGAGTTCATCTTTAAGGGAACGAAGAGATTGCTCTTGATTATCACATATTTTTTGTAGATTACTCAATTTCTGCGAAGAAATCGCCATCAAGCTTGAAAATCTATGTTTCTCTTGGGATAAAGTTCTATTTTCATCTGATAAAGATTCTACCACCAAGTTAGACTTGTTTAACGAATATGAGAGACGAGTAATCTCGTTACTTAATAAATTTTGAATTTGCGATAGTTGGTTATTTTCATTAGTAAGATATCTATTTGATCGATCGAATATGTGTAGAGATTATCTAATCTATTATACTGGTCCATCCAAGAATCTCTTTCAACATGAGCTTCGTCAGCAATAGATTCAAATTTAAGTCTCTCCATGAAACGAGTCCGATTTGAAACTAATATATGAATCAAGAATTTAAGAAGGAGACTTGAGTACAGAGGATATAAAAGAAAAACAGAAAAACAAAAGGGTAGAGGCAGGAAAATTGTACCTTTCAGATCGTCACTTTTTCTGCGAAGGTTCTCGCAGTTAAGAGAAGAGTTGCGAAGCATATGGTTCAGAGTATCACATTCAGAAACTTTGACTTGAAGGCTTTTTCTCAAAGTTTCAACTTCATTCTCTAAATATGCTCGTGAAGCAGTGTTATCAGAGCCAAAATATTTAAGTAAGGTCTCGCAAGCTTCATATTGGAGAGGGTCAGTAGAAGATTTTATAGCATCGTCTAAAATATTAGATAAAATTTTAAAAGCAATATCAACTCTAGCTAAGATTCCATTCGATGGAGAAAGAGATGCAGAAGGTGAAGTGGTAACGAGGACAAGTTGACGATTTGAGTCGTTTGCGATGGTTGTATTATCAGAAGGAGGAGTGTTTGGAAAAACAACAGTTGAAGGCAGTAAATGGCTAGAAGGAACTTCAGTCACAGCAATTTCAGGAGCTTGATTTGTCAATGAATCAAAAGAAGTAGAGGTGTTGACAGCGATGTTCTCGCAGGCAAAAGGAAGAGGACCCAGTTGCGAGGGTGTGAGAGTAACTCTTGCAGATGCTAATGTGGGGATGGAGAAATCAGCCTCAAGAGCTTTAAACTGATGAGATCTTTTGGGAGGATTAGCGATGTTCTCGACATTCTGCGAATAATAACTTAGATAAGAAACAGAGGAAACAATATTGTTATTAAGAAATAGGATGTGTTTCTTACCACCTTATCATTCCCAGAACTTCTCTTCTTATTCTCAGTCGGTCTTTTTCGAGCATTAAGGTTTTGACCTGAGGATTGGGTATTAGGGATAGTTCCACTGAAGAGAAGTCATAATACGGGAGTTATGAAGGATCAAATAGAGAAGATCGAAGAATATGAGTAAAAATTAAATCAAATGAAGATTATAATCAAAGAACATACCTTGATGATTCCATTAGAACAGTAGCAGGAGAATATGAAGAAGAAGAAAAGTTGCAGACAGAAGATAAAATAAACAGATGAAGAAAATAGAGAAGTAGAAGAAGAAAATTAGTTTTGAATTTTAACTCCACCTTTTACAGGCAAAAGGGAATAACCTGTTGAGTAAAGACGTGTCCGTAAAAAGATGAATTTGAAACACATGTAGGCGGTTAAAGCTAAATTAACGGAGCAATGTCGAGAACAAAATATGGAAAGAAGAGAGGCTGTGAGCACTTTGAAGAATTGAAGATTCTCATATCCTCTCCACTTTGCGAAGAAGACATGAGAAGAGGAAAGATGTAGGACCAGAATATCGCTATAATCGCGATTAACAACACTTCCCAGCGAGCATCACCGCCAGATCTTCAACTACACTTTGTGAGTGTCACAAAAGTAATCAAAAGAGTGACGTAATAAATGACGAGTGAAGAAAACATGAGAGAAGCATGCTTATCCTGCGATGGATACAAAACTTGCGAGATTTAACATTGTAACTATCACGGTACAATCGCAGAATCAACCCGAAATAAGAGGAAAACTTAGCTATCATCCACTATGTAAATACCCTATAAATATAGACCCAATGTGTCCAGAAAAGGATGATGTATTTTTAACAGTTAAGAAAGTCTTGAGGAGAGAGAAACTTCAAGAGAATAGTTGTAATCTTGAATTCTTTCATTTCTGTAAACATTTCTGAAACCAAAATAATAAAGTGTCGTTTTTCATCTTCAATTATGAGTTGATTATAACAAAATCTTAACAAGGGTGTAGTGTGGGAAACCTGCAACTACAGTTCCCAAGAATATTGGTGAATACAATCCTGCCGAGATACTTGTTGCAAAATAAAATTCCGACGGTTTGAATGCTATCATACATGCCATTACTCCAAGTCTTCAGCAACATGTGTCAAATTATGCTAAGTCTAAAGAAGCTTGGGATATCTTAGAAACCGTATTCGAAGGTAATACCAGTGAGAAGGAAGCTAAGCTTCAAAACCTCAATTCCGATTGGGAAAACCTTCGTATGCCAGATGAAGAAACATTTGATGAGTTTAATCACAAATTGTCTGAAATTGTTAATGCATCTTTTGTATTGGGTAAGACTATTCCTGAAAAGGACACTGTGATGAAAATTCTCATATCGATGCCATCTAGATACGATTCTAAGAAGCATGCCATCATTGAGGGAAATAACCTTAATAATCTCTCCAGAAATATGTTGGTTGGAAAGCTTAAGATCTTTGATCATGAACATTCATCCAAATCTAAGGATGTTGCGTTCAAAGCACTAAAGGACACTAAATTACTTGATAAAAGTAAAAAAGTGTATATCTTTGAAGATGATCTCTGTGAGACAGATTCATCAGATGAAGATCTTGACAAATCAGTCTCGATGATCACAAGACAATTTAGGGATCTTATACTGAAGAGATGTAAAAGGTTCTCCAGAGATAAGCCTAAGGCATCAGTCAAACCTCATAATCGTGTTCCTCCTAAAAATAGGGATATTGATGAGACTGATGATGAGGATATGCCTCGGTGCTTTAAGTGTAAGGGATTTGGTCATTTTGCAAACGAGTGTCCAAATCGTAGAAAATACACTGGGAACAAAGGTCTTGCAGCAACTCTTGATGAAATGTCTGACAACTATGATTCTAATGAAGACGAGAAATCAAGTGTTGCACTTCTTGGTGAAAATATTGATTTTGATAATTATAGCAATACATACATCAATTTTGATATTCTTTCATAAGATAATCCAACTATTCTGGAAGAAAAAGTTAACCTATCCTTTGGAAACTCTGTTTGTAATGTTTTCAGGTTCCACCATGTGCCTAGCTGCTTGTTCATCTCAGAAGCCTGAATTTTATCCTAGTTTGACGTGTTCATATTGTTCTTTAAAGGGTCATGAACTTTCAAGGTGTTATAAGTTCAAACACAAACAAAGGCACGTCAACAAACTTCAACGAAGAGCAAATCATTTAGCAAGGAAGCTTAAACTTGCTCATAAGACCGCTGAGGTATGTAGGATTTTATCTTCATCTAAGAAGTTAGTTTCCAAGGATATGGCTAGACCATTTGAGAAGAAAGTATGGTCAAGTCATTTTGATAGACAAAAGTCTGTGTATCCCTCTCAAGAGGAAAATGGTGGAAAAATTGTTGTTCACCACAACGCAACTTGATTGTGTTGTTTTTGAAATTTTGTCTCATGTGCCTGATCAAAAGAGACAATGATTTTGTATCCTTCAGGATTTAGGAAAAGTTTTTTTTTTCTTTTCTTAGATTTTCCTTCTTTTTGTCTATCAAACAAATAAAGGGTACTATCGACAATTCTATTCTTCATAGTGTTGAGAGTTGGTCGTGTACGAACCTGTAAAGGTTTCGAAACCCGACATTCCTTTTTCCTTCCCTATAACCTCCTTATATCTCAAGACTACTTGTTGAGCAATTTGTGATTTCCTCTCACAAACCCATACATTTATGGATACTCCAAGCATGATGTCTTCTGATAGAAAGGATGTTAATTTGATTGTTAAGCCATCAATCATAAAGGAAAAACAAAAATCTCCGCTAGCTCCGACATTGAAAAGAAAAAGAATGAATGTGAGGAAGCCAAGAGCCATTCCTTCAAATTCTCAGAAGTTTTCAAATGTTCTTGAAGTGTTGAAAGAGATGCAAAAGGAGATTCAACAAATAAAGGATTTTTTATATAAGAGTCATGAGATTCAGAAGGCCCTGGTTCGACAATATCATCCAAGAAGGTTTATTGATATAAACTCCTACCATAATGAACCTTATGTACCAACGGCTGTTGACGACAAGTAGTTCGGGGACGATAAAGAATTCTTTAAAGGTCTTATTGCCTAGTAAATCTTTTATTTTTATTTTTTTGTTTAGTAGAATAACTAGAGTTAATAATATCCATTATTATGATTACACATAGCTATGTCCAACATTTTCATCTTCATGTTTTTAGATTTATTGGTTTAAATTCTAAAATTGTTTGGAAGATGATTTTTGAAGTATTAATCTTTATGATTTTATATATTATTGTTATGGGATATGTGTGTTTGCGTCTGTGAACTTGATTGTCCCATACCTTGTCAAAAGTAAAGTCGTTTGTAGTTGCAGAATAACCTACAACTACACCCTCAATAGAATTAGTAAAAACTCAAAAAGTTCTTGATGATGAATAACAATTTTCTTATTAATGTTCTCAATTGATTACAAAGAAGTATCTAAATGGAATTAGAATAGTTACAACTTTCTCTATTCTCTTTCCTAAAATATTTTCTAACACTCACTAAAAGAACCTCCTGAATTTTACATTTGAACTCCTATTTATAGTAAAACTTATACAACTGTATATGAGTTACGAAGTATCGCAACTTATACTCGCAAAATTATTTCATCCTCGCAAAACTTCATATTTCTCCGCGCTTCTTCTATCATCGTATCATTTTATAACTCTTTTCTCCTGATACTCGTGAACTATTATCTTGCGATATTCAGTACCTACATCTTGCCTCTTCTCATGTCAATTCTACGAAGAAGAAATGATCGTGAGAACATAACCGTTACTTAGTCTTTTGAAATTTTGACACGTCTTTTGTAACCGTTCTTTTTTAGTTATTCCCTTATATAACTCCTTTATATTCTCTTCCTTTTATTTTTCTTATTTCCGCAATTCTATCTTCTACTCATACTCTCTATCACTATTTTCTCTGCAATTTTTTCTTCTACTGTATCTTCATAAGTTCTCCAAGGTAATTTCCTTCTATCTCTGCGTATTTCATTTGTTCTCCTCCTTAATTTCTGTATAATTTGTTATCTGATTTTGGTTTATTTCAGCAAAATAACTTCTCAGATGAAATCTCAACTAAAGAATCCAAGCCTTAATCCACGAAGAAGAAAATCTGAGAATCAAAAGGTAGTTAAAATACTCTGCCTTCTTTCCTAAACAATATATTGTTGCCTCAGTTTTTAATCTACATTTTGATTCGCAGGTTGATGAAAAACCAAATCCAAGCAAGAGATCTCGAATAACTAAACCCACACCATTAATTCCGATTGATGATTTCCTTCTTGAAGTTGATAAGGAATTTTCCTCTCCTCCTCGTGAAAATGCTTCTTCACATACTCCTGCCTCTACTCCATTACCTGATTTTCAATCTCCTATCAATGTCAATTTATCAACACTTCTTCAAGACCAACCCTCTCAAAATATTTCTTCAACTTCTTCTTTTGAAAAACAACCCTCGCAAAATATTTCTTCAACTTCTTCTTTAGAAAAACATGTCTTGTCCTCAAATCCTTTGAGTGCTATTTCTCCAGACAATTTTCAGCTTGCTCTTATTCCTTCAAATTCTTCTCCTCTTCCTCAAGAAATTCGAGATGGAATTTATTCAACTTTCCGAATGTTATCTGAGGTTTTGACCAATACTGCGAAATCTACTAATGTTCGTTCGCAATATGAATTTTGCGAAGTTCTGAATAATTTCGTCAATCCAGACATTTCTTCTTCACGTCAATCCTTGGAAAAAGAAATTGAATTGCTTCGCCAATCTTTGAAAGCTTCTCAAGCAGAATACGAGGATCTTCGTAAAGAAAATCATCATCTTCAGAATAATTCTCTGGATTGTGCGATTCTTCGCAAAAGAAATGATGAATTGAAAGGTATGATTACTATCTTCATATTTTCTCTTTTATTTATTTATATTCTTCATATGCTTGAAACATCCATTAAAACCCATTCCCCTTTATAGAATCCATCCAGAAATGTAGAAGATTGGTACTTCACCATGAATCAAATGCAACAGAATATCGAACCAAGCATGAAAGCCTCTCAAACCAATTCTCCCATTTATCTAATCTTTACTCGTGTGCTCTTGACAACTCTGATGCTCTTTTTCAAGAGAATACCCAATTAATATATGATCGAATTTTTTTGAATGATGACATATCTCAACTTTTTTCTTCCTTAACCAAAGCTAATTTGAGAATATAAACCTTATTAGAAGAGAACAAAACCTTATCAGAAGAGAAATGTTCGTTTTTGAATACAATGATTGTTTCTTCGCAAGAATTAAAGACTCTTCAGAATAAATGTTGCGATCAAGAAAATCTTCTTTCTTTGTTGAAAGGTGAACTTGAGGAATTAAAGAAGTCTTCAGATCTTTGAAAGAAATTCTTTTGTTATTGAGAAGAATTCCCTTATTAATAAGAATATAGTCTTGTGTGCTAAGAAGAATCAACTTGAAGAAGATTACTCGTCATTAAAAAGTCTTAATGCCAAACTTGCGAAGGATAAAAATTTTCTCCTTTCTAAAGATCAAAAGCTTCAATCTCGACTTAAAGGATTAGTTGGTGATGGTTTTGATAATGCAATGAATCAGATGAAGAACTATTTTCTATCTTTAACTCAATCTCTTACTTCGCAAAGAGAAGGTAGTCATTAAAATTTGACTGCCTCTGGTATATCTTTAAATTTCGTTATACTCGCAAATTTTATTCTTTGAACTTTGTTTTATTTGCAGAATCTGAGAACCACCTTCGTAACGCAAAAGCTGGATTAGAAGCCTCCTGTTCTGAGCTTCGTAAGAAAAATGCTTTGCTTTCTACTCGCTTAATAAACTCTCGTGACCGTGCTACTCGGAGATTCAATTATCTTGCTTATTCCAAAGATATCGAAGATACCAATCATCAAAAAGCTATACTTCGTGAAAGTCATCTGAAAGCTCAAGTCTTTGCGAATAACATTCTCTTATCAAGAGGCTTGCCTCCTGTAAAGATTACTCCTCTGAAGATATCTGACGATGAAGTTGCTCGTGAACCTGATAGTGATTTCGATTATGAGAGTGATGATGAAGATCTTGATGATGAGAAAGAATCTATTCCTCAAGGAGATGTTCCTGCTGAGTATTCTTCCAAGGATGATATCTCGCAAAAGTCGAAGGCTGCTAATGACCCTTCTGATCTTAAAGATCCAGCACAGAGTGTTGATAAAGCATGATAATATTCCTTGTTCAATTTGTCATTGACTCTCCTATCTTTCTTTCTTCTGAATTCCTTACCTTAGTTATTGTTGGTTTCCTTTTTGCGAACAATTCTATTTTTTGAGAAGTACATCTGATATTTTACGAAGATGATTTATCCTTTCTTTTTGATATTTTGCGAAGATAATTTAACCTTTCTTTGACTAAATTTGCCCCATTTGATCATATGAAGAGAAATAATATATAACTCACAGATAAAGCTTAGTATATCCTTTTCCCCCTATTATTTCTCTTTAAATGATTAAATATTGTTTGAAGTATTAAAATATCTGCCTCAGTTTATCTTACGAAGTTTCAACCTTTGTAGAAGTATTAGAAGTACCAAATCCATCAAATGAAGAGATATAAGAAGTATTAGAAGTATTCAATTTACCAAATGAATTATTAGAAATTCTCAATTCCCTTTTACATATTAGAAGTACTCGATCCACCAAATGAAGAGATATAAAAAGTATTAGAAGTATTCAATTCATCAAATGAAGAAATATAAGAAGTATTCGATCTTTGAATAATTATGTAACATATGACGAAGTATAATGATTATTTAACTTTCACCAAATGAAATATCCATTAAAGAAGTATAATAAATATGAGATATTCTTGAAGAATTATAAGAAGTATTCAATCTTTTTGTGAAATATTCAATATATGGAGAAGTATAAGAAGTATGTAATTCTCGTAAACTTTTACGAATATGAACTTATCTGTATTTGATTGTTATCAAAATCGCATCTTTTGTTAAGTCTTCATTAAAATTCTTCAATGATGTTGTCTTTTTTGATAGGACTTCTTGTAAAAAAATTTCAATGATATTGCCAGAGCTGTCTTCTCTTCAAAATTTCTTGATGTATATTCTTGTAAAATTTCTTCAATGATATTCTTCTTTTCAGATCTTCATAATGTATATTCTTGTATAATTTCTTCAGTGATATTGATGCAATAAATTTCATTAATTTCTGTGGTCTTATCATGCCTTCCTAAGTAAAGGTCTTATTTTGCCACCTCTTTTGTATTAATTATTTGCGATAATATGACAAGTCTGAACATTCTTGCGAACATACAACCTCGTGACATTATCGTCTTGCGATGAAATCGCAGGACGTTCTTACACTTTTATGCAAAAACCCATTGATCTCATCTTAACTTCTTTGTATAGTATTTTAGCCTCTTCAGGAATTGTTGCGACAATATGACAGGCCTAAATATTCTTGCGAACATAAAGCCCCATGACATTTCCGTCTTGCGATGAAATCGCAGGACGTCTCTACACTTTCATGTAGCGACCCATTGATCTCATCTTAACTTTATTATGTTCTGCGAGTTCTTTATTCTTTTCTTTCTTTTTTTCTCTCCTCTTTTTTTTTTTTTTTAGAAGGCTCGCAAAACTTCATTTGTTGCACAAATATGACAAGCCTTTATGTTTTCGCAAACAAGAAGCCTCGTGACATTTGCGTCTTATAGCACGTATCAGCTCCCTAATAGAGGGTGTTGCCCTTTATCTTCCCCCTGATTTCCCCTTCAAGGAAGCGTACATCGACCATACAAGGTTAGCTCTTCCCATCCGGTTTTGCCAACAACCAGCTTTTGATCGCAACCTCTTATCCTTTTTGCCTATAGGGATTATAGTTACGAGGTTGCACCCTATGGGGTATCTTTGGGCCAAGTGCATCATTTGCCAAGACTTGTCAAAAATGGCAGATGTGGTTCAACCTCACCCGGCACTCTTGACTCAACCGTGTTCCTCGGCGCCTTGATCGTTTTCTGCACTTCTTGGGAAAGACAGTATGCCTTAGTCGCCCAGCCTAAATCCTCTTACACCTCATTTTATATTGCGTAATGTCGTTAGATTAGGTGAGAATCCAAGGTGTCTAACCCGGATAGGTACCCCATTATTGGGTTGTACCCCAAAATTTTTACCATGTACTAAGGGCCCTTGGTGGTGTTCCGGTTACCCTTAGCCACGTTATAGGTACCCCCTTAAATGACGTACTTTAGGACTTTTCCTCTTACGAATTATAGCTTCGCGAACTAGGGTGTACGCCACAAAGGTTTGCCTGTATAAAATTTTCTGCGGCTCTCTTTCTTTTTTGGAGGCTGATCACAGATTGCGGTCTTTTATTTGCAAATTAATGAAATTTTAATCGGAATATAAATTTTGAAAATTCGTAACTTTTCCCAATTTCCTGCGAGCAAACAATATTCGTAAAAAATTTCATGAGTTTTATGGATAATACCTTTTCAAATATAGTCTTTTCCAAGGTCTACCAAGCCTCAAACCCATGTCTCTCCTTTCTGGATCCATCAGCCGATAAGCTTCGCTTCCTACAACTTCTTTAATAACATATGGTCCATCCCATTTTGGTGCTAATTTCCCTCCATTTTCTTTTTGATATCGAGGTGTTTCTCGCATGACCAAATCACCTGGTTTATATTCACGTTCAATGACTCTCTTGTTGTATTCTCGATCTAATCGTTCCTGATAAATCCTCATATGGTGCAACACCTTTTCTCTTTTTTCTTCCAAATCATCCAATTCTCTTAATATTACTCCCGCACTTAAATTTCTTTCCCAAGCTTATTTCTTTGTTGTCGGAATTAAAACCTCGTAGGTATCTGCTTCTACTCCATATGTTAGACAATAAGGAGACATTCCAGTTGCTTCTCTTCTAGTTGTATTGTATGCCCAAACTGCGCTAGGTACTTGCTCGCACCACCCTTTGATATGTCCTTCTAATTTCTTTTTGATTGTATCTGCGATTGTTTTATTTGTTGCTTCAGCTTGTCCATTAGCTTGTGGATATAACGGGGTTGACTTCCCACATTTTATTCTAAAAGCACTGAGTAACATCTCTATATTCTTCCCCTCAAATTGTTTTCCATTATCAGATACTAGTTGTGCTGGAACCCCATACCTGCAAATGAGGTTCTCAAATATAAACGTAAAAACATCTTTATCACGAATATGCTGTACTGCTTTTACTTCTGCGAGCTTCGTGAAATAATCTGTTGCAACTATCAAGTATCGCCTTTGTCCAGATCCAGGTATAAATGGTCCAACAATGTCCAACCCCATTTACCAAAAGGCCAGCAGCTTGTTGAAGAAGTTAATGTAGCCCCTGGTGCATGAATTCTTTTACCATGTCGTTGGCATTCCTTGCATCTTCGTACGAACAATTTTGCGTCTGTATGCATATAAAGCCAGTAATATCCTTGTATCTTTGCTCTATATGCTAGAGATCTTCCCCCACTATGATTTCCAGCTTCTCCTCCATGTAACATCTTCAATATATTTTCTCCTTCTTCGCGAGTTAAGCACCTGAGAGGTGGTCCATTGAAAGATTTTCTGTATAAAATTCCTTCTCGCAACTCATAGTTTGTTGCACGACTCTTGAATTTATGTGCTTCTAGTCTGTTCCTGGATATTTCTCCTATTGCGAGGTATTCATGAATTTCTTTTCTCCAATCTGCGATGTTGTTTGATAACTCTCTTTCTACTTCCATCGCAACAGCTTCTTCAATTTCTTTCTCTTTGTCCACTGATGGGTGTTGAATTGTTTGTATTTGGATATTTCTTGTATTTGGATTTGTCATCATGCTTGGAATAAATGCAAAAGCATCTGTGAGACGGTTATATTTTCTTGATATATGTCTCCATTTTAATTTTGGTATCTTCGCAGATAATTCCTCAACGAGTTTCTTGTATTTCTTCAAAGAAGATTCATTTGTGGTATATTCCCTTTAATTTGACAAATCACTAATTGCGAATCACTTGTTATCCTTATACTTTCAAGCTTCTTTTCTATTGCGATCTTTAATGCATGCACTACAGCTTCGTACTCTGTTTCATTGTTCGTGGATGCAAATTCTAGTCTGAATGAGAATCTTTGTTCTTTCTCCTTCGGTGAAATCAACACGACTCCAATTCCATTTCCCTCACTATTGGATGATCCATCCACCAGAATTTCCCATCTATCGGCTCTGTTAACAAGTCTTTTGGATTTCCAAATTCTTCTTCAACATCCATCATTTCCTCTCTTTGCTTCATCTTCTTCCAAAGGAAATTCTGCCAAAAAATATGCGACAACTTGTGATTTTTGCGATGACAACACTTCGTATTTTATCTTGTAATGGTTTACTTGTGCATTCCACCTTTCTAATCTTCCTGACCTTTTTGTGTTCTTCATGACTGATTCAATTGGGACTTTGGTTACCACTTTTATTACATGTGCTTGAAAGTATATTCGTAACTTGAATGATGCATAAACCAGGGCTAAGATTAACTTCTCCATTTTAGAATAATTCTTTTCTGCTGCATTAAAGGTTTTACTAATGTAGTAAATGGGCCTTTCTACTCCTGGGTCTGCTCGTAACAGAACTGCACTTAGAGCATATGGAGTTGTTGCGAGGTATACCAATAATTCTTCGTTTTTCTCTAGTTTCTGTAGTATAGATGTATTTTCGAGGTATTATTTGATTCCTTGAAAAGCTTTTTCACATTCATCAGTCCATTTGAATTTTGCTCCCTTCTTAAGTATGTTGAAAAAATGCTTGCACTTATCTGACATTCGCGAAATAAATCTCCCAAGTGAAGCCAAGAGTCCATTTAGTTTTTGTACTTCTTTTACCGTTGCAGGTGTTGGCATGTCACGAACTGCTTGGACCTTTTCTGGATCAACTTGTATTCCCTCCTTCGATACTATGTATCCCAAGAACTTTCCATATGAAACCCCAATTATACATTTCTCAGGATTTAATTTGATGTTGAACTTTCTCATTTGCTCAAATATTTCCTTCAAATCTTGCACATGGTCTTTAGCTTCCTTGCTTTTTATCAACATATCATCTACATATACCTCCAAAGTTTTATGTATCCACTTCGCGAACACTTTTTCAACCATACGTTGATATGTAGCACCCGCATTCCGCAAACCAAATGGCATCTTCACATAACAATACAAACCCCTTGGAGCAAAAAAGGCAGTATGTTCTTGATCTTCTTCTGCGAGTGATATTTGATTATACCCTTTATATCCATCAAGTGAAGTGACTCTATCATGACCTGCAGCTGATTCCACCATTTGTGGTATATATGGTAATGGAAAACTGTCTTTGGGACATGCCTTGTTTAGATCAGTGAAATCTATGCAAATTATTATTCCTTTATTCTTTTTCGGAACAATGACCATATTCGCAATCCATTATGGATATTTTGCTTCCCTTATGATCCCTGCATCCAACATCTTTTGTAATTCTTCTTCTATCTGTACATGATAATTTTGTGATATCTTCCTTATTCTTTGTTTGAATGGTCTTATATTTTTATCTATATTCAATCTATGACATGACACTGATGGATCAATTCCTGGTATCTCATCTACACTTCCTGCGAAGATATCTTTATATTCTCGCAAAAGATCAGTAGTCCTTTTTTCTTCTTCTTCATCCATCTTAGTTCCAATTCGTAAGAATAAAGGCTCCTCTTTACTTCCAATATTTATTTCTTTAGTTGGTTCAACTGCAACATAGCTTGGACTTTTCTCCCCCATAGGTGTTGGTTCTTTAATTATTTTTGCTGGTTCCCCTTCTTTTTCTGGAATTTCATTTGGTATACCTCTCCCTTCCTTTGCTCTTATTGTATACACTCGGAATTATTCTTCTTTTCTTGTTTCCTTCGCAAGTTTCCTACAAAGTTGTTTCTTTCTTGCTCTTCCTCCGCATTGTGTTACTTCAATTTGATAACAAAATTTTGCACTATCAAGATCTCCTTTTATTTCTTGAATTCCATTTGGTGTAGGAAATTTGATTTTTTGATGTAATGTTGAAGCAACAACTTTGATCGCATGAATCCACGGACTTCCTATCAGCATGTTATATGGAGATTCCATATCTATCACACACAAGATTACATGTTTTTCGATTTCTCCTAGTAATATTCGCAGCACGATTTCTCCTTTAGATTTTGTTGTAGATTTCCCTAATCCATGAATAAGACACTTTGAATTTATGATTTCTTCATCTTTAATTCCCATCCCCTTAAGTGCATGATAGAATATAATATTAACAGAACTCCCTGTATCAACCAAAATTCGGTTTAATTTCCATTTTTCTTCAGCTTTCTTATCTTCTAGCATGATTGGCAATGTGATAACCAATGGTGAAGTGTGGTTCAAGTCTTCATTTGGAATTTCTGTCTTTTGAAAATATGATTTTCTGCTTTTCCCATTCTTCTAAAGTTGTTATCTTTTCTTCCTCCATGATCTTTCTTCCTCTACAATCTCGCTTGTATATTTTTCCCTTCATATTACTATGAAATTCATCAATCATTGTCTCTGTGATCATATTACATTCTTCTTTTTTTGCAATCTCCATCTACTGACTTCATTTGATCTTCAAATTTTCCACAATTCCCTCAAATTTAGGCTACCACAATCCTCAAGTCCCTGTTTCTAGCGCCAATTATGTAGTTGCAGAATAACCTACAACTACACCCTCAATAGAATTAGTAAAAACTCAAGAAGTTCTTGATGATGAATAACAATTTTCTTATTAATGTTCTCAATTGATTACAAAGAAGTATCTAAATGGAATTAGAATAGTTACAACTTTCTCTATTCTCTTTCCTAAAATATTTTCTAACACTCACTAAAAGAACCTCCTGAATTTTACATTTGAACTCCTATTTATAGTAAAACTTATACAGCTGTATATGAGTTACGAAGTATCGCAACTTATACTCGCAAAATTATTTCATCCTCGCAAAACTTCATATTTCTCCGCGCTTCTTCTATCATCGTATTATTTTATAACTCTTTTCTCCTGATACTCGTGAACGGTTACAAAAGACGTGTCAAAATTTCAAAAGACTAAGTAACGGTTATGTTCTCACGATCATTTCTTCTTCGTAGAATTGACATGAGAAGAGGCAAGATGTAGGTACTAAATATCGCAAGATAATAGTTCACGAGTATCAGGAGAAAAGATTTATAAAATGATACGATGATAGAAGAAGCGCGGAGAAATATGAAGTTTTGCGAGGATGAAATAATTTTGCGAGTATAAGTTGCGATACTTCAGAACTCATATACAAACTGTATAAGTTTTACTATAAATAGGAGTTCAAATGTAAAATTCAGGAGGTTCTTTTAGTGAGTGTTAGAAAATATTTTAGGAAAGAGAATAGAGAAAGTTGTAACTATTCTAATTCCATTTAGATACTTCTTTGTAATCAATTGAGAACATTAATAAGAAAATTGTTATTCATCATCAAGAACTTCTTGAGTTTTTACTAATTCTATTGAGGGTGTAGTTGTAGGTTATTCTGCAACTACATCGTTCATGAGTTGATATGCTTAAAGAAATGAATTTACTTTTGACAAATACATAAGTTAAGCCTATTATGTCAATTTTTGATGGAAGATAGATTAAAATCTTTTTTTTTCAAGGATTATGTCTATTATATGTCATTGTGCAAATGGTGATGGAAAGTAGAATGAATCCTTGTGTATTACGCAGTAATTGATCTTCCCGATCCATATTTTGTGTATTACTGTGAGGCTCTGTAATGTGTCTTATGTTGAGCACTAAACAACCAAAGTTGATTATTTTTATGATTAGCTTAGTTGTTGTTCCATAAGGTACTTTATGTTGAGCATATTGAACTAAATTAATCATCTTGTTTGGTTATTTAGTTATGACTCTGTAAGTTTTCTTATGTCGAGTATGAACAATTAAATTGATTACTTTTGTGATTAGTTTAGTTGTGTAATCCGGTTAGATTAAATATGGGTTCTCTTGTGATTAATCTAATTGAGTTTCTTAAGTCTCCATAAGTTTACTTGTGTTGAGCATATTTGGTTAAATTAATCATGGGTTCCCTTACGGTTAATTTAATTGAATATCTTTTGGATTCAAATTCATACTTGTATGTGATTTGTTATGTCCAAAGAAATCCTTCTTTTCTTTTGAAATTAAGGTCGCTCTTGTTGTTCTTTCGGGAATGATATATTATGGGTGAGAGTTCTTAATTGAACTTGTGCTTAATTGTCAAATATTTGTGGGGAGTGCGGCTGTGGAATATTATAGGGTTTATCTTGTATCTTTATAGACTCCTTGATGAATGCATTTCGCTTCGGCTTTATGATTGCATCTAAATAAGATGATATATACTTACTTTTGGTCATGAAACGTCTCTTACAGAAATTTCATTAGGATCCCGTTCTTGTACTTTTGGCAATTTTATTGACAAAAAGGGGGAGAATTAATATGTAATTCACACTACAAATATATATGGTTTTCGGATCATTATGTAAGGGGGAGTAGTTTCCATGTGAGATGGAGTATTGACTAAGGGGTAGTGACATATCACCATAGTATTGTTGTTGAAGTTGTGATGCAATTGGACTTTGACGCTGTGTAATGATACTATGACAATGTATAACAATGATTGAGAACTCTTGTTTTCTCGTTGTTATAGCTATGTATTTTCAACAACGATGATGATAAACTAACAACCTTTGGGATCATTGGAGTACTTGGAAGTGACGAATATTTCGAGTAATGTTAAAGATTAGACATGTGGAATAGGCGCTACAAAGTTTATTTATATATTTTTTGTATTACATATGTATTGATAGTTTTGTCACTAAAATTGACAAATGGGGAGATTGTTAGAGCATTGCTCGGTCAAACTCGCATGTGTTTCTATCTCAAACATGTTTGTCAATGTTAGTGATCAAAACTATAAGTCCTGATTTCTAGTCTACTATAGCTAAGGTCTCGGACTAGGATAGAAAGTATAGTTGAGCTCAAGAACTCCATGGAAATCATCATACAAGACGAAGTACTACTCAAGGAACTGGTGGATCTTCATCGACTAAAAGGTATGTGGAGACTTGAACTTATCTATCACTCAAAATTCTATTTATCTCATATCTTGAAACAAAAGTTGTTTTGCTATATAGAATAAGATTATACACATTTGGTATTTCAAGCCGAGTTTACCTCGCCTACCTATTTCTCGAAATATGTTTTGGTAAAGCTTTCTCTTTATCCAAGTTCATCTTTACCTAGTGACGAAAGTCATGATAAGTTTCAATCACTTTGAAAATTGCTCTGACGAAAAATGGTTTTTGAATAACAACTATATAACATCCTCTGAGAATGTTTTAATGATTGAAATGAGAGTTTAGATAATATAACCATTGGAGGATATAAGCATTGTTGTGGAAACACATATATGTATAAGTCTTTATTCCTTGAACCAAAGTTTGCGAACTTTGTTGATCAAGAGAACCAGAGAAGTGCGTGAGCTTCAGTCCACGAACCCAGTCCGCGAACTGGAAATGTTCTCAAACCCGAGAATTTCTTCTGGAGTTTGTGAACTCCATCCGGGTACTTAAGTCCGCGAACCCAGTCCGCGAACTTAAGTAGGTTATGTCTAAAAACGATGTTTGTGAACTTATCTTTACAAACTAAGAGATCCTATCGCAAACCGTGGCTATATAATTCATGAACCGATTCGAGTGAATCAAATCGTTTTTTCTTCAATTGTGTCTTGTGTAGTATATGAGATTTCCTTGCAATTGAACAACTATCTAACTAGTTTATTTGAGTCATTTGAACTAGTTATGGTGAAGAAGAATATGGTTGATATGAAAGTTATCATATGGCTAACCACTTGGTTAACTATTGTTGAAACAACTAATGTACAAGTTTGGGTACGGTTAGACAAGACCACAAACATGCATTACATGTGTGTATAACAAGCTATGTTTTCGATCTAACGGTTGATAAATATTAGCTTGAATCTAATCAGGTTTTCATCTAACGGTGAATATCGAATGCTTTGTTACTAAGATAACATTGTTTGCAAACCCTAATTTGAAAGACTATATAAGGGATAACTCTAGCAACTAGGAAACCTAATCCCCACACATTCTGTGTGATACTAGTTGTGCTAAGCTAGAGTCGATTCTCCTTTGACCTTTGGTTTCTTCTTCTAAACCAGGTTAACGACTTAAATACTTCATTGGGATTGTGAATCTAGACCGATACTACTTTTCTTGTAGTTGTGTGATCTGATCTTGCTGTTTCCATCATACGAGTACAATTGTAATAATTGGTTTTATATTTCTATCTCCGATAGGCAAGATAAAAAGTAATCACAAACATCTTCGTCTCATCGTTTGTGATTCCATAATATTTTTTTTCGTTGCGTCGATTAAAACTATTATGAGGTGATTGATAATACTAAGCTGTTCTTCGGGAATATAAGTCTGGTTTATTAATTGGTTCATGTTTACCTTGATTTATCAAAAGACGGAACAAAAATCATAGGTATATTCGTGGGAGATGGATTTATCTATTACCATAGACTTTTCTGTGTGATACAAATTTGTTTATTAAAGTCTTCGACTTTGGGTCGTGGAAACTCTTAGTTGTGGGTGAGATCAGCTAAGGGAATCAAGTACGTAGTATCCTGCTGGGATCAGAGGCGTAGGAGCATAACTATACCTTGGATCAATAAGAGATTGATTGGGGTTCAACTACAGTCCAGACCGAAGTTAGCTTGGAGTAGGCTAGTGTCTGTAGAGGCTTAATACGGTGTATTTTTAATCTGGACTAGGTCCCAGGGTTTTTCTGCATTTGTGGTTTCGTTGTTAACAAAATTCTGGTGTCTGTGTTATTTCTTTTTCCTATTATATTTGTTACATAATTGAAATAATACAGGTTGTGCGTTGTTCAATCAATTAGAATATCTGACCTATTGGTTGTTGATTTAAATTGATTGACACTTGGATATTGGTCTTTGGTACCATCCAAGTTTATCTCTCTTGTATTGAAATTGAGACTCGCAGTTTGCTTGAGTAAGATTTAAATCGAGAGATAGAGATATAAACTCTTTGATATACTTTTCTATTGATTGAGTCTAACTGTCTAGTTGATTCTCATAAAAGTATATTGGAGTTTGTCCATACAGATTGCTAATTCGAAATATTTGGTGTGGTTGTTAGACCCCCGCTTTTTCACAAGCGACTCTTTAAATGAGTTTTGATTCACTAAAATATGACAACCAAACTTGACATACCAATGCTTGGTGGGTTCAACCGAGCTATGCTCTTATAATCTCCCCCTTTGTCAATTTTAGTGACAAAACTCTTACAGCATATGGATAAACAAATTACAAAAATTCATTAAACACATATACTTGATTTCAAGTTCAACATCACAAAACCTGCATTAAATTCAATCCTTAAATTCCGCTGCTGACATTATAATAACAAAGCTAATACTCCTCCTAAAGGTAAGATAGGCAGATTTTATGTTAGAGCATTGCTCGGTCGAACTCGCATGCGTTGCTATCTCAAGCATGTTTGTCAATGTTAGCGATCAAAACTATAAGTTTTGATTTATAGTCTACAATAGATAAGGTCTCGGACTAGGATAGAAAGTGTAGTTGAGCTCAAGAACTCCATGGAAATCATCATACAAGACGAAGGACTACTCAAGGAACTGGTGGATCTTCATCGACTAAAATGTATGTGGAGACTTGAACTTATCTATCACTCAAAAGTCTATTTATCTCATATCTTAAGATAAAAGCCATTTTGTTGTATAGACTAAGATTATACATATTTAGTATTTCGGGCCGAGTTTACCTCGCCTATCTTTTTCACTAAATATATGTTGGTAAAGCTTTCTATTTAGACAAGTTCATCTTTACCTAGTGAAGAAAGTCATGTTAAGCTTCAATCACTTTGAAAATTTCTCTGACGAAAAATGGTTTGTGAATAACAACTATATAACGTCCTCTGAGAATGTTTCAATGATTGAAATGATAGTTTAGACAATATAACCAATGGAGGATATAAGCATTGTTTTGGAAACACATATATGTATAAGTCCTTATTCCTTGAACCAAAATTTGCGAACTTTGTTGATCAAGAGAACCGGAGAAGTGCGTGAGCTTCAGTCCGCGAACTGGCGAAGTTCTCAAACCCGAGAATTTTTACTAGAGTTTGTGAACTCCATCTGGGAACTTATGTCCACGAACTTGAGTAGGTTATGTCTAAAAACGATGTTTGTGAACTTATCTCTATAAACTAAGGGATGCTATTGCAAACCATGGCTATATAGTTCATGCACCGATTCGAGTGAATCAAATCGTTTTTGCTTCAATTGTTTGTTGTGTAGTACATGAGATTTCCTTGCAATTGATCAACTCTCTAACTAGTTTATTTGATTCATTTGAACTAGTTATGGTGAAGAAGAATATGGTTCATAAGAAAGTTATCATATGGCTAACCACTTGGTTAACTATTGTTGAACCAACTTGTAATTGCAGGAAATCCTACACTACACCCTTGATAAGAATCAATAGAAATTAAGTCATATTCGAAGATGAACAACAACACTTTTATTATTTTTTACTTTTAGAAATCTTTACAAGAAATATAAGAACTCAGAAATACAACTTTATTTCTAGAGTTTCTCTCTCCTCAAGACTTTCTCAACCCTAAAAAGTACATCCCCCTTTTCTGGACATATTGGGTCTCTATTTATAGGGTAGTTACATAATGGATGACAGCTAAGTTTTCCTCTTATTTCGGATTTAATCTGCGATTGTACCGCGATAGTTACGATGATCATTATCGCAAGCTTTGTAACCATCGCGGGACAAACATGCTTTTCCCATATTTTCTTCCATCGTCAGTTTTTACGTCCTTCTTTAAAATACTTTGTGACGCTCGCGAAATGTTATTAAAGAGTTTGCGGTGACACTCGCAGAAGTGTCGTTAATGTCGCAGAAATACCGTTGTAGCGATATTCTGGTCCTACACGACTAAAGTACAAGTTTGGGTACGGTTACACAAGCCAACAAATGTACATTACATGTGTGTATAACAAGCTATGTTTTCGATCTAACAGTTAATAAATATTAGCTTGAATCTAATCAGGTTTTCATCTAATGGTGAATATTGAATTCTTTGTGTAGTGAACAGAGTTCTAACTACAAGGAATGAATAAGATAATTCAGCAGCTAGCTGCTTTCTCTCTGTAGAATAGAGCCTAACTTTCAATTGAAAGCAAAAACTTTTTCATTCATTGACTAATTCCATTACATATTGGTTCAACAAATACCCAATCGAGTTACTAGACTCCAACGGATAAAGATACATCAATTAGGGATACAGAACTCGAGGAATTTAAATATCTAACTCTCAAACAACAGCTAGTGCCCAGTTTACCATCATGACTTAGAAGACTAGCCAAGGCTCGACATGGCTCATGGCATGTATGCATGACATTACTCCCCCCTTCTAAAATCCTTGTCCTCAAGGATAAAATTTGGAAATTGAGCTCGAATGTGAGAGAGGTCTTCCCAAGATGCATCTTCCACAGTGGAGTTGGACCAGTGAATTAATAGTTGAGGTATATATCTGTCACCTTTGAATGTAAGTTGAGTGGACAACACTGCTAATGGTTCCACCACATAGTGTCCTTAATCATCCACCACTGGTAATTGTGGCATAGTAGAAGCTTTGAGCCCAATATGGTGTTTGAGTTGTGAAACATGAAAGATAGGGTGAATGCGATATCCAATAGGCAGTTGCAATTTGTAGGATACTTCTCCAATCCTCTGCAGCACTGGAAAGGGACCAAAGTATTTAGCTGACAACTTGAAATTTTTGCGAAGAGCCAATGAAGACTACCTATAAGGCTGCAGTTTAAGAAAAACCAAATCACTCACTACAAACTCTATGTCAATGCGCTTCTTTTCTGCAAAAAAAAATCATTCTAGCTTGAGATTTAGCCAAGTCTTATCTGAGAAGTTGTAGCATGACATTTATTTTTAGCAAATAAGATTCCACAGATGCCACTGAAGTTGTTGGAGGAACTGGGAAGATACGATGAGCTGGCTGGTACCCATAGAGAGCTTGAAATGGAGACATTTTTAAGGAGGTATGATAATTGGTGTTGAACCACCACTCAGCCAAGGCTAACCACTGGGACCATTGTTTAGGGTTGGAGCTGGTCATACACCTGAGGTACTGCTCTACACAAGCATTGTTTCTCTCAGTTTGACCATCTGTTTGTGGGTGGTAGGCTGTACTGAGCTTGAGAGTGGTGCCTAAGGATTTGAATAAGGCCTGCCAAAAGTGGCTCACAAATATCTTGTCTCTATCACTAATAATGGAGCTGGAGAGTCCATGAAGTTTGAAAATGTGGTTAAGAAATTATTTCGCTACTGTAATGGCTGTGAAGGGGTGGGTTAATGCAAGAAAATGGCTATATTTTGTGAGTCTGTCAACAACAACTAATATTACACTCTTGTGGTTAGATAATGGCATACCCTCAATGAAGTCCATGGAGATGTCTTGCTAGGCTCTCTCTGGAATGGGTAGTGGTTGAAGGAGACCACTAGGGAAGGAAGAGCTGCCCTTATTACACTGACAAACCTCACAGGTAGCCACATACTGGAGAACATCATGTTTCATTTTTGGTCAAAAAAATGGGTTTTTTCCCTTTGGTAAGTGCCCAACATACCTGAGTGCCCTCCAATGGCAGAAGAGTGTAGAGACTGAAGAATGGAGTGTCTAACATTGTTGGCAGAACCAATGTATAGTCTTCCCTTATACCTTAAGATGCCATGAGTATAAGAGAATGGTGACTGAGCTGTAGAGATAAGTAACTGATCAGAGATTGATAGACGCATTTATGTGTCTATTTTGGTCTCAATTATGTATATTGTTAGTGCTCAATTTTGTAATTATTTGATTATTTTATGTCTTTGTAGGTATTTTTGGTGAAATAAGCTTTTGCGGCGAAATTGGCTCGAAAAGTGTTTTTTGCGCTCGTGGGAGAAAATTACTATTCAGACTCTTCATTTGGATAAGGGGCCCTCAATTACTAAGGGGCACTCATTTACTATTACACCCTAGGACACCCCTTTGCTATTCGCACCCCAGCAATAGATAAGGGGCACCTCCTTCTTCCACACGTTAAAACAGATTTTGCGAGAAGAATAACCAGACCAGCATGAGTTTCTGGATTTGATTTAGGCTGAGTTTACACGGATTTTCTCACATATATGCCTCGGTTTGGGCCTGTTCACGTAAACCAGGGTTGGTAATAGAATTGGTTAGCGAAAAAGGGCAAGAAAATCATTGTTCACGGTAAAACAGGGAAGAAAATATTTCTCGGGTTCTTCTGGGTGGTATATTTGGAAGACACGTGCAAATACAGGGAATTTATACGCTGGGATTCGATTACTTTCCATCATTGAGTGATTCTTACAACCTACAAACGCGTAAGAAAGGCAAAAGAGGGAAGAAATCTCGCAGAGTGGCATGAAAGAAAAGGGAGTATTTCTGGAGATTTCGTGGAGATACAATCACCCTGCCGTGTATATAAAGAGTGGGGAGAAGTTATAGAAAAAAAAGTCTAGAGGTTTGGGGGTGGTTTCTGTGCATAAAATTACGCTGCAGGAGGAGTTGCAGCAGCAATAGAGAAGAAGAAGAAGAAGAGTTGCAGACGACACATCAGAAGTGTCGCTCTCAAGAACACGAAGAACAGACCAACCAGAATAGTCGTTTACAAATAGTGTATGCGATGGTAAATTTGTAACAGTTTGGTTCGAATCTGCAACACCCGAATTGTAACGGTGACGTCTGTAACACTAATACAACGTTGCGAAACTCTGTTTTCATATATTTCTTCAATAAAAATATCTTTTTGAGCTATAGATTATTATTTTGACCGTGTTTTTACCATGAAGAGCTAAACCCCATCACTGGGATGACGAAGGAATCCATTCTTCACGAATGTGGTAATTCTATTAATTCTTTTATGACTTATTGCATTGATTTTTAATTGATTTATGATTATTATTGAGTGATTGTTATTTTAATTGATGGGTCACGCTTTCTTAAGTGTTTTGATGTCTCATGCTTTAGATTTACAGTCATCGCTTTCAAAATCTACTTTCGGCAAGGAATTAGAGTCAATAAATTATTATTATTTGAGCTATGAATGTCTAGAATTATTAGTTGAACCACATGAATGAGAATTGGTGGAGTCCTGAATCCCAGTACTTCTTGATCTTGTGACACACTTTTGTATATATTTTCTTTATTTTTAGTGTTTTCTATTTTTAAGTCTAAAATTAACAACTTCCCAAGTCCGAGAATCAAACCCTTTCTTACCACTGTTAAAACTACATCAGTTTTTGGCGCCGTTGCCGGGGACTTGTATTTAGGTTTAGGTTTTGCATTTTTTTTAAGGTTTTGTATATATTTTATTTATTATTAATTTTTTTAGATTTTTTTTTCTATTTTACGTCTTTGGTATTTTTGTTTTTGTTGTGCAGGATTGACTCAAAGCCAGTAGTGGAAAGTCAAATTTGCCAAAAAGGGAGAAAACCGAAGATATTATTTTTGGACTTTTATTTTAGTAATTTCTTTATTTCTTATTTTGGACTTGTAATTTTCTTTTATTTGTTTGTGTTTAATTTTAGTATTTTATTTATAAAAAAAAAAAAACACAAGCACACACCAATTGCATTTTCGTCCGGCACCGATTTTAGGAAAACACGTGGTTTAGTACGGTGAACCATCTGGGCGTTATCATCCGAAACACCACAAACCTCATCCCAGTACCTCTGTATGCCAGAACGTAAGAGAAACGCTCTAGGACGGTTTATGCGTGAAAAACCTAGAAGTGATACTTTAGGAAACAAGAATCTTGACTACCTTAATCTAGAAAGTTCTATTTTTGGGCGTTCTTCTCACGGTAAGGAAAATATCCTTAATACTTCTATTTTTGCCGAAATGGTTAAGGAAAATGATGATGAGGTCCCGGTAAAAACCCTTAGGGATCGTTTGAACCCGTCTAAAGTATTGCGTGAGCCAGGTGTAGTTCTACCAGCTTCTAAAGTCCAGTTTGATATTAGACCTGAGACTATTGGCATTCTTCGTAAATTTAGGGGATTAGAGAATGAGAACCCTTATACCCACGTAAGAGACTTTGAAATGATTTGTGACATAATGAACTATTCGAATGTCTCTAAAGATGTGCTTAGGTTACGTTTGTTTCACTTCTCTCTCTACGATAAAGCCAAAGAGTGGTATCATTTTATCCCCTCTAAAACAATTACCACCTGGGATGGTCTTGTAGAGGTATTTGTTAAGAAATTTTACCCACAACATAAGACTGCTGCTGTTCGACAGTCTATCCAAACCTTTGAGCAGAAATTAGGTGAAAAACTTCATGATTATGTAGAAAGGTTTAGTGAATTGTTATTCCAGTGTCCACATCACGGCTTTGAAAAAGCCCACATGGACCAAATTTTATATGAGGGCCTTGATAGTGAAACCCGTATGCAGGTAGAAACAATTATTGGTGGAGAATTTACCCATCAAGACCCAGATGATTGTTTTGATGAGTTCATCGAGTTAGCTGAGAAAACTAGGAAATGGTCTTCAATGAGAGAACCAGAAATACCTAGAAATCCTATCCATATGATCGATAGAGTTGATTATGGGTCAGATATTCTTAGGCATCTAGAATCCCTAGAAATGAATCAAGGGTCACACCATGATAGATACGAAGAGAAATCCCATGCTCTTTATAACAACTCGAGGTTTGAAAACCATCAAAGATTTGATCCATATTCAGACACCTATAACCCTGGTTGGAGAAACCACCCGAATTTCTCTTGGTCTAAGGGTCAGAGTCAAAGTCAGCCTAGTAGTTCTCAGACTCTTCTGAATTTTGGGTATACTAAGAAACATTTAGGGACAGATCAGTATCAAAACCTGTCGGATAAAAAAATTCATGATCTTAGAAGAGTCTCTATCCATCTTATCTCATAACACTGCAGAGTTTAAGCAAATAGTTGAGAAAGGTTTAAAGGAAAACTCCCAGGCTATTTCAGAACTAAAAAATCAGGTTAGTATAATTGCAGAACTTTTGAGCGAAAGAGAAAAGGAAAAGTCCCCTAATCAACCACTACCCAATCCCAAAGGAATTCATGAAGTATCCTCTAGAGAGAAAGAGTTCAATCATGTGAATTCTGTAACAACCCTTAGGAGTGGTAAAATGGTAGACAATAAGGTAGTCATGCCTAATAGTGGACATAATGTTGATCCACCTTCTAGTTCCCATTCTAGTTCCCAAGATGATCCCCAGAAGGAGCCACTAGCTGAATTGACTGATAAAATTTCTAGTGATGCCCACGTGCTTACCGGTAGGTCTCACTTCGTTCCTAGAGCCTCGTACCCACAGTTGTTAGCTCCAACAAAGATAGAGTCGACTTTCAACAAAATAATGGAGATTTTTAAGCAGGTAAACATTAACATCCCTTTACTAGAATCAATTAGGCAAATGCCTGCGTATGCCAAATTTCTTAAGGATCTTTGTACTCAAAAGCGTAAGATTAATGTCCATATGAAAGCCTTTTTAGATGGTCAGGTAAGTTCAATCCTTCTGAACCAAACAACCCCTAAGTATAAAGACCCTGGATGCCCCACCATATCTTGTACAATTGGTAATCACCTAGTTGATAAAGCATTACTTGACTTAGGATCTAGTGTTAACTTACTCTCGTACCATGTGTACACCCAGCTAGGTCTTGGTGAGTTGAAACCGACTAAAATGACCCTACAGTTAGCTGATAGGTATGTAAAAGTACCTCGTGGTGTCATAGAGGATGTTCTAATTGAGGTTGATAAATCTATTTATCCAGTGGATTTTGTTGTTCTAGACACTCAACCTATTCAGGACCCTAGTGCTCAAATACCGGTGATTTTAGGTCGCCCATTTTTAGCCACATATAATGCTATCATAAACTGTAGGACCAGTCTTATGAACATATCCTTTGGTAATATGACTACTGAGCTAAATGTATTTAATGTTACTAGACAACCTTCTGATGGTTTAGAGGAAGTGAATATGATTAGCACTTTAGTTCAATATCTAGTTCAGGATAATTGGGACGACACTTTATTGGATGATTCTTTGGATGAATTTGATGAGATTCTCTTAAGTCAGATAGGTGACAAAAATGTTGAACTACAAGAAGCTCTCAAGTACTTTAAAGACTCTACATACCTTGAAATTCAAGCCATAGTGCTAGGCCTTACGTAGAGTAATGTTGACCCTAAGTTTGTGCGTAATGATCTAGAAGAAGCTCTTGAGTATTTTAAAGACTCTGAGGATCCGAAAATTCAAGCAATAGTTAGAGGTTTGTCTGAGAATACTAACTACCCTAAGTTTGGGGGTAATGATGGTCAAGTATCTCCATTAAAAGTCCCTAACTTGGGACTCGACCCTAGTGTACATGAGGTATTACTTGAGTCACTTCCGACTCCACAACCTGATCCTCTTGATACTGTCCAGGAGGAAATCCAACTATTAGAGACATGTTGTTCAAATAAATCTATTTATCAAGACACCCATATGAAGCCCAAGTGGGCGCCGCAGATAAATCCAGTTGTGTTGGAAATTTTTTTAAATCAGGCTGTGTTATATCTGCTTATTTATCTAATCCGATGCATTTGTCTTATAATTGTGGCAGTTTTATTTGGTTTTGTTGATCCACAGTTGTTCCGGCTATTGTTATATGATTCGAAAGGTAATTATCAATTTTGTGGTATTTGACGTCTAGCTGAAGACTTTAAATTTAGCACTTATTGGGAGGTAACCCATGCTCATGCTCATCCAACACGGTAATATCTTTCCTTAACTCTTTTGCTTAAAATGGTAACAGTTTATCCTTATTCATTCTTTTAATTTTATCTTTAGAACATTGAGGATAATGTTAGATTTAAGTTTGGGGGTATGGGAGAAACTTTTTAGTGGCATTATTAAACTCTAGAGCCTAGAAATTTATGTTTATTAAGGATGGCACTAACCAATCTAAGTGGATGGAAGCATTTTGGTTGTAGGAGTTGAGGAACCAATCTGATTAGATGGAGACATCTAAAGAGTCTATTCATAAAAGCACAAAGCTCAGGTGTTAGAAATAACATGGTAGTTTTGCCATATCTCGTTGAGTCCTTTTCACTTCTGTTTTTATATTGTTTTGTTTTTGAAAATATGTTTATCTAAGTGATTAGGTGGGGCCCACAATTCAAGTTGTTACCACCACTAGGAT
This sequence comes from Papaver bracteatum, assembly GCA_023529315.1. NCBI lineage: Eukaryota > Viridiplantae > Streptophyta > Magnoliopsida > Ranunculales > Papaveraceae > Papaver > Papaver bracteatum. The sequence goes on along the minus strand of JAJJWX010002605.1, from coordinate 3,246,924 downwards.
GAAATAGAGTGATTGAGTTACAAATAAAAAAAAAGAAAAAAAAAAGACCAGACCAATTAGACCAAACGGAATAAAAAATATATATTTAACACCTGGGAATAGCAATATGTGTGTGTTTTCCCTGTCTCCATCGCCTAAACAAGCGTGGAACGCAGGATCCATGGGAACTATCATGTAATCTGCTGACAAGAAGCATGCGCTTAGATCCAAAAGATCTAATCATGTAGTTAAAAAAAAATATTGTTAATGTTCAGTGCATAAAATCGACCAATGGTTTCCTTGTATATGCCAGACGAGTTGATCTAGTATTATGATTATCGACCAGTGGTTCCCTTGTATATGCCAGTTGTGTTGATATTAGTCAGACCAGTATCTCATTCCATTAGGATAGGTTCATTTTGGCAGTGGCCTTCAGACAGATATGAGAAACACTGTTCACCTAGAAAACATCAAAACCATCTACGTTTTTCTCTATATCCATATTCTTAATCTATACATGTGATTTGTTGACTTCGGATATTGATTTACATAGTGCAACTATCTGAGTAGATCTCTGTCACTTATATATGAATTTTAGTATGCTTGAGTGCAAACTCGTGTACAACAATTGGAATTTCGCATCAGGGTACTTCCTCCTGTAGCCAATAAGTATGCCAACCAAGGAGATTCTTTAGTGCCTTCCAAGGTTCTGCATAGATGGCTAGAGTCTAGAGAAAATGTTTTGTGGGTATATCTGTAGTAAGCCCTCCCGAGACTATAACTTGGCCACTAGGTCCACCTAGGCGTTTAAAGGCTTATTGCATACGCTAAATATAATCGACGATGCCTGCGACAGTGAGTTAGGATTTTATTTTGTAGATTTGATTTGCTCGGGACTAGCAAATAATAAGTTTTGGGGTATTTGATAGACGCATTTATGTGTCTATTTTGGTCTCAATTATGTATATTGTTAGTGCTCAATTTTGTAGTTATTTGATTATTTTATGTCTTTGTAGGTATTTTTGGTGAAATAAGCTTTTGCGGCAAAATTGGCTCGAAAAGTGTTTTTTGCGCTCGTGGGAGAAAATTACTATTCGGACTCTTCATTTGGATAAGGGGCCCTCAATTACTAAGGGGCACTCATTTACTATTTACACCCCAGGACACCCCTTTGATATTCACACCCCAGCAGTGGATAAGGGGCACCTCATTCTTCCACACGTTAAAACAGATTTGGCGGGAAGAATAACCAGACCAGAATGAGTTTCTGGATTTGATTTGGTCTGAGTTTACACGGATTTTCTCACATATATGCCTCGGTTTGGGCATGTTAACGTAAACCAGGGTTGGTAATAGAATTGGTTAGCGAAAAAGGGCAAGAAAATCATTGTTCATGGTAAAACAGGGAATAAAATAGTTTCTCAGGTTCTTCTGGGTGGTATATGTAGTTGTATAAAATCCTACAACTACACCCTCAGTAGAATTTGTAAAACTTTAAGAAGTTCTTGATGAAGAATGACAATTTTGATTAATATTCTCAACTGATTACAAAGAAATATGTTAATGGAAATTAGAACAACTACACCTTTCTCTGTTCTCTCTCCTAAGACTTGTTCTAACACTCATTTAAAGAACCTGCTAAATATAACATTTGAACTACTATTTATAGTGAAATTTGTACAACTGTATATAGATTGCGAAGTATCGTGACCTCTATTCGTAAGTTTATTCTATATTCGCAATCTCTTCACATTTTTCCCGTGTTTCTTATATCATCGCATTTTCTTATGACACTTTCCTCCTGTCTTTGTTACTACATTCGTAACTCAATATCTTGCGATATTCTGTCCCTACATCTTTTCTCTTCTCATGTTAGTTCTGCGAAGAAGAAATGTCATGAGAATCATTATTCTCGCAAATTTAATATAATTATCTTCACCTGTTATTTTCGCAACACGTGTTTTCTCTTCCATTAAATCTTCGACACGTTTTTTCGTAACCGTCCTTCTTAACCACCCACGTCTAATCGCATTGATGAATTTCTATCTTCATCAAACTCTTTTCTTTATAAATACTATCTTTAATTCCTCCTTTTATTCTTTTATCTTTTTCATCTTCCTCACTGCGTCTGCTTCTGCATTTCTTCCTTCTTTCTTCTACTACTATTTCTTGCCTTTTTTATTTCTTTTCTCCTCTGTTTTCTATCCATCATCTAATGGCTCCGAAGAAGAAAACTGTGGAACAAATTAATGCAGAGCTTGCTGATAAAGATCTCGTTCTTTCTGAGATTGATGGTCATACCAATAAATCCCATCTCTGTATGGAACTCTTTACTGATCTCCATTGGGATGATCAGATAGTTTTAGTCTCACGAGGCCAAATCCTCGCAGCCAAATTTATGATATCAATCTTCCTTTATTCTATGAGATTATTTCTCACCCAAATTTCTCACGAGCCATTTATCAATTGACTGGGGATTGCATTCGCATTCTGGTTGAGTTCGCAACCCATGCTGCTACTGGAAAATCTTTATATCCAATTGAACTTAGGAAATATGTATTTAGAGATGTAGAGATTATCGCTGCAAATTACACAGTCGAGAATTTCTTTAAAAATTACACATTAATTCCTGCGAAGAGGGAAGATAAGCCTTGGGGTGTTCGTCTTCATCGTAAAACTGATGTCGCAGAAGCTGATCTTCTTATGCATGATATTGATTATGCTTCTGGAAATAATCGAACTCCTCGCCATTCTCATGATGAAGATTGGTACAATTATCCTCTAGCATTATCGAGTTCTTATATCTCTGGGATAGTATATCTTCCTGCGAATCTTCGTGATCGTAACTATCAACCTTGGGTCTTTTCTTTGCCTAATAGAGATAAAGATGTATGTATCTCCATCTTCTTATCTTCTTGTTATTTTTCTTCTTTTATTAATCCTTTTGCAATATTTTTCAGGTGAATGAACTTAAGGAGATTTACCTTAAAACTGGGAAATCCAGTACTCGCGAGGCTTTCCAATTGTTTTCAAATGAGGTAAGAAACATTCTTATATGTGTTTTAAACAATATATTGTTGCCTCTGTTTCTTATCCTTATTTGAACTTATAGGTTCTTCCTGACTTCCCTGAGGCTGTTGTGAGTGAGAATAAGAATTCAACTTCTTCTGAAGCATTAACTTCAAGACAAAAAACACTTCGCTCTGCGAGGAACATCAAGATTTCTAGTAATAAAGATGATGTTCTTCGCAAAGGAAAATAGAAACTTAAGGAGATTGTTTCTGCGAAGAAGAGGAAGAGACTCCCACCCATTGCTTATTCCAATGTGCTCTCCTCTAGCAAGGATGTTGACGAAGAACAAAGTGATGAAAATGATAGGATTTTTGAGAAGGATCTTAGTTCTAATTCTGATACTGATTCTGATAAGAGGAATGATGATAATGATGATGAACAAAATGAAGACTACAACAATATGGAAACTTTTGAGTCTGCAATGAATCGATTGTCTGAGGCTTTTCTCAACTCTTCTCGTGGATTAGGAAACTCTTCTACTGCGAATGCTCATAGGCATATTGCGAAGGCTTGCAAAGTTCCCACTGTAATCAGCAATAATTCCCTTAATGGAATTTCAAGATTTATTTCTCCTATTACATTATACTCTTTGGGGAGTATGGTAAGTTTATCTTCTACTCCTTGTTAATTTCCCATACTTCATTGATTTCTAATCCCTTTTATTTGCACAGGTTGGGAGGGTTAGCTATGCAGCTGCTTCATATTGGGAAAGACGTCATGCAATTGCTGAGAAGAAAACCTTAAGTCGTTGTAACAAACTGGAGGTTGAGAATGCAAAACTTCTTCAGAAGATAGAAGATTTGAGCATTGATAATGCAGAATTAAAATCCCGCTGCGAAGATAATGCGCAATCTGCGAGTATCTCAGCTGGAAGTTCTTCTCTCTTTTAGAAGAATAATCAATTGGAGCTTGAAGTCACTTCTCTCCATAATGATAAGAAGCAATTAAAAGGTAAATTCGCAAATCTTGATCACTTTAACTCCACAATTTTCTAATCAATTCCTTAATTTATTCCCTTATTCTTTATTCTCTTATCTTTTACTTATCCTTTTTCTTTGTAAATGCTGAAGAAAATTATACGAAGAGGATTGAAGAGCTGGAAGCTACTCTTGCTGAGCGTAATCAGAACATTTCTGATTTAAAGTCTCAACATCAAATTTCTCAAAACAACCATGGCTTAAACATCAAACGCTTCCGAGCTATGATGACTCGCAGGATTTGTGAAGACAATCAAATTCCTCTCACTAAGTATCAAACGCTCCTTTCTGAAGAAATCCCTCGATGATACCCTGATTTGGATATCTCGATAGTGAAGCTCAAGATGATATCTCCGAAGAAGAAAAAGAAGATCATTTTGATGAAGATAAATCTCCCACAGAGTAGCTTTATTCCTTCCCGTATATTTGCTTCAGTTCTTTTCGTCTTGTCTGTTTAAGTACAATATTTTCTTATTTCCTGCACTTTTAATCAACCAGCAATTTTCTTTTCGCAACTTAATTAGTACCAATGTCTTAATTTTGCGATGATGAGTTGATCTTTCTTTAATTGAATGCTTTCCTTACTTGCATAACTTGATCATATGAAGAGAAATAATATATTTTGAAGACCTAGCTTAGTACTCCTTTTCCCCTTATTATTTCTCTTCAGGTGATCAAATGTTGGTATAAGTATTAGAATATCTGCCTCAATTCAATTTGAAAAGTTTCAAGTTGTTGCGAAGTAAATAAGAGATCTCCCCCTTGAAGTATAAGAAGTATGAAATCTCCTTGAATAATTATGAAATATTCTTGAAGAAGTATAAGAATTATGAAACATCCTTGAAGAAGTATAAGAAGTATTCAATCCTTGAAGAATTTAATGAGTATGAAATATTCGTCCTTGATTGCGAATACAATTGCCTCTTTTGGTAGGAATTCTTGGTACATATTCTTGCTGAGAATATAAAGAATTTCCAATGATATTGACGGAATTAAATTCATTAGTTTCTGTGGTCTTATCATGCCTTCCTAAGTAAAGGTCTTACTTTGCCACCTCTTTTTGCGATAAAGTCGCAGGACGTTGGTGCAGTCGCATGCCTCAACCCATTTACTTTATCTCAACAATATTTTTGTGTTTGCGATAATATGACAAGTCTGAATATACTTGCGAATATACAGCCTTGTGACATTATCGTCGTGCGATGAAATCGCAGGACGTTATCACACTTTCAAGTAATAACCCATTGATCTCATCTTAACTTCTTTGTATTTAATTATGCAAGTATATATATATTATTATTTTATTTTTTTTACTCGCAGAAATACGATTGTTGCACAAATATGACAAGCCTTTATGTTCTTGCGAACAAAAAGCCTCATGACATTTGCGTCTTATAGCACGTATCAGCTCCCTAATGGAGGGTGCTGCCCTTTATCTTCCCATTGGTTGCCCCTTCAAGGAAGCGTACATCGACCATACAAGGTTAGATCTTCCCATCCGGTTTTTCCAACAACCAGCTTTTGTTCGCAACCTCTTATCCTTTTTTCCTATAGGGCTTATAGTTACGAGGTTGCACCCTATGGGGTATCTTTAGGCCAAGTGCATCAGTTTCCAAGATTTGTCAAGAATGGAAGATGTGCTTCAAACCCATCCGGCACTCTTGACTCAACCGTGTACCTCGGCGCCTTGATCGTTTTCTGCACTTCTTGGGAAATACAGTATGCCTTAGTTGCCCAACCTAAATCATGTTACATCGCAAGATTAGGTTGAGAATCCAAGGTGTCTTACCCGGATAGGTACCCCGCTTTTGGGTTATGTACCCCGTAATGTCCATGTACTCAGGTTCCGTGGTGGTGTTCCGTTTCCCCTGAGCCATGCTTATAGGTACCCCCTTAAATGACGCACTCTAGGACTTTGCCTCTTGCGAAATGTTGCTTCGCGAACTAGGGTGTACGCCACAACGGTTTTCCTATGTAAAATTTCTGCGGCTTTCTTTCTTTTTTGAAAGCTGATCACAGTTTGCGTCCTTCTTTTATGAAAGCTAATCGTAAATAAATTTTTGCGTCTTTATTTAATGAAAGTTGATCGCAATAAATCATTTTTATTCGTAAAAACTCATTGCGAATATTTCATGTTGCGAAATACCTCATTTCATTTTCTTGTTTTTCAAAATACATTTTGTTATACGTTTCGAACAAATATGCTGATTACGTTTTTGTTTCATTACCTTTTTTCTTCATTCTATTTTCTTCGCAAACCATATCCCTTTTCTATCATTGTGAATTTCTTGTATGCTTATCATTGTAACTTTATTCCTTCATGCCTTAGTCCTCAGCCATTAAATTTTCGCTTCTTTGCGCAGCCTTCACTCTTTTTCTCCAACTTTCCTTTTCAACAGCTTTTTCTTCGCAAATTTCTACTTTTGTATCGTAACATTTCTTCCCTTCTACCCAATCACCCTTGATAACCCCAATACCCTTTGGATGAGGAAATTTGATGCATTGATGAAGAGTTGAAGCTACACCTAGAATCCCATGAAGCCAAGGTATCCCTATCAAAGCATTGTATGGTGATTCGATATCAACAACACAAAATAGAATTTCAGTTCGCATTCCACTTAAGGGAATTCGCATGCTTACTTCTCCTTTAGATTTATTAGCAGTTCCATTAAAGCCATAAATCCTATAGGTAGAAGGTATTAGATCTGTGTCTTTTCCCCCCATGGTTTTGTAAGCAGGATAGAAGAGAATATTGACAGAACTTCCCGTATCAATTAAGATTCTATTAAGACCAAATGATTCTTCATCTGTATCATCTTCGCTTTTTTCCGTATTCAGACTAATTTCTAATCTCACTACCAATGGATTATCATGTATTTCGCAACCTTCTGGAATTTCCGTGGCTTCAAAAGAAATTTCACGCTTCTGCCAAACTTCAAGTCGTGAAATTTTTGCGATGTTCATTATTTCCCTTCCTTCACCATCTCTCGCATATACCCTGCTTAACACATTATCATGAAAATCTTCTATGGTTTTATATGAGTGAACAATAGAATTGCAGAAAACATTTCTTACTTTTGGTCCCACTTTTATGTGTAAGATTTCCTTTCCCTTTTCTTGTATTGTGTTCACCATGCGAGTTATCCCTGGAGCCTGTGGTAATTGTTGCGACTGTGCTTGCTTGAGTAAAAAGTGGTCCAGTTTGCCTTGATCGATCATTCGAAAGATAATCCTTTTGATATTATTGCAGTTATTTGTAGAATGTCCATGAAAGTGATGGTACAAGCAAAATTCATGACTTCTTGGACCCATTGGTGGTTCTTTTCCCATATTACATGGTGTTGGTATATTTTCCATCAAGATAATCGCTTTCCATATCTTTTCTACACTTGTATTCAAAGGTGGCATCTTTATTTCTTCTCTTATCATTCTTTGACCTCCCTGTCCATTGTTATAATTTTGTATATGATTCCCTTGTCCAATATAGTTTTGCCTTTGTCCTCCATAATTTTCCCGTTGTTGATCTAATCTTGGGATCTGGTTATTTCCTCCTCGGCTATATAAATTCCTTTCTCTATCATACTCTTCTTAATCCTTGCTACTCATTGCTACCATTTTTGGTTGACTGTAGGAGCGGAATATCACAGCAAATGATAACTTACGAAATTGTGGAGAGAAAATACATTTTGCGAGTATAGAATATTTTGCGAAGATAAAGAAATCACGAAGAACGTTTTACGAGTAAAGGAAGTTCGTGAAGTAAATTTGCGAAGGTTCGTATGATGATTCTTTGATCCGAAATTAAGGGAAAGATTAGTTGTTATCCAATGTGTAAAATCATATAAATAGCCATTTAGGCATGAGAGGAAAGGGAGGGACACATTTTGAGAGAGGGGATGATTTTAGGAGGAGAGAGAAAATTTTAGAGAGGGATTTATTTTCTTTATCATCTTCTTCCCCAAAATTCTAGAGCTCCAAATATTCATTAATGGAGTCTCAATTGTAAAATCATGTAATCACATACAATCACTAGTGAAGCACCGTGGATGTAGATCACATTGATCGAACCACGTAAAAATCTTTGTGTCTCTTTATAATTTTAGTACCTTAATTCTTAGTTTCATTTCAAATTAATTAGGTTTAGGAATCATTTTAATGGATTCTTATGAGGGTGTAGTTGTGAGATAATCCGCAACTACATAATTGGCGCTAGAAACAGGGAAAGATTAAATGGATTTATCCTTCCTGTAACTTGTTGGATCAACAATTTCGTTTCATAATTGGTCCCCTTCTCTCTCTAGAAAATTCAATTTTCTTCCCCAATTTCACTTTCTAGAAAATTCAATCTGAAACGGTAATGGCGTCTTTCCGTAAGTAGATCCAATAATGGAGTAGAAAACGGATTTGAAGGTTTAATATCATATTCAGGGAGATGTTATGGTTCAATCAACTAAGTCTGCATCTCAGCTAGTTTAGATCAACGAAGAAAAATGATGTTATGAAGAATTAAAAAGCTGCAAAGATGTAAAGTGTACAGCTGAGAAGAAGAAAATTATTGGAAGAAATTACTTCGTCACAAACATGGTAGCTCGTACCAGGTATTTTCTATGCGAAGTATGTATTGAGATTAACAACAAACTACTACGTAAAGTTTACTTCGTCGAGCCAGCAATCCACATGAAGCCTCCTCAAAGAATAAAACGGATCATACTCATCAAAGTATCTTGAAGGATTACATTCAGAAGGGCACGAGTGAAACGATCAGGAGGGAGAAGTCCTGAGAGGTTAACCTGAAGGAAGAAAACAATAGTAAAATATCAATGTCAATAGCTTTAGCCAAACTGTCCGCCTGCGAACTAACATTAATTTTTGCGAAGTTTCTATTTATCCTCTAATTTGAAGATTTGTTCCTCGCAAATATTAAGTTTGCGAACGTTCGCAGAATCAACACTTCTACTTTTTACAGCTCGCAAATATTTACCTTGCGAACGTTCGCAAGACCAACATTTCTACTCTTTTACACTTCGCAAATGTTTACGGTGCGAACATTCGCAGCACCAATACTTCGCAAATGTTCGTTTACTTCGCAAAAGTCCGCAAAGCAGCAGAATTCTATTTCGCAATAGTGGGCTAGAATAATTGGTATGATGTGAGAACATGCAAGATGATGCTAGCTTCGCAAGCAAATCTCATACTTCGCAAGAGACAACAACGACTCACATAAAAGCTAAGTACCTCTTTCCTTAAACATTTTACTTGCAAAAAATAAAAGATTTTTGATTTGATTTATAAAGCGCGATACAATCGCAGAATTACAAAGATTTCACAATTACAAAATAAATTACAAAGATCTCAAGATTTCACAATTACAAAAGAAACCGAGAAAAACATCTCGCACAAATCAATTTATATATTTCTCTTGAAAAATTTACTTTATTTCCAATGATATGATATTCGACATGGAGAGTAGTAGTTGGCAAACCTTTATGGAGTATACTCGTAAAAGGCAAAGCACCTCAGTGCGTCATATGAGGGGGTACCTATTAGGATCATTTCCATGGAAAAATATTTGTCAAGAGAGATGAAATAGATAATACAAAGGAAATCAAAACAAACAAAAAGATTTTGAAGTAGCATATAAATAAAAAATAAGAAATTTTGATAAAAGAAATGTTGTATACTAATCTAAATTTTTATTTGCATTACAGCATAGCATGAGGCAAAGAACATGGAATGAGAGTTCGCATGATGGGTTCGCAATATTTCTTACATTTAGAGGAATAAGTACTTCTTAAGGATACTTCATACTTCTTATATATTTCGAGGATTAAGTACTTCTTATACTTCTTCAAGGATATTTCATACTTCTTATACTTCAATGGTTGATACTTCTTATTTACTTCGCAACATTCCGGGACTTCGCAAAAGAATAGAGGCAAGTATATACTTTTCAAGACTAGTATTCTTTCGCTCGTTCCTTCATCAACAAAGATCAAAGATTACTACAACAACGGATTTTTTCTTAAAGATCGCTCTTCAAGCAATATTCAAGAAAAAAGAGGCAAGATGTAGGAGCGGAATATCACAGCAAATGATAACTTATGAAATTATGGAGAGAAAATACATTTTGCGAGTATAGAATATTTTGCGAAGATAAAGAAATCATGAAGAATGTTTTACGAGTAAAGGAAGTTCGTGAAGTAAATTTTCGAAGGTTCGTATGATGATTCTTTGATCCGAAATTAAGGGAAAGATTAGTTGTTATCCAATGTGTAAAATCATATAAATAGCCATTTAGGCATGAGAGGAAAGGGAGGGACACATTTTGAGAGAGGGGATGATTTTAGGAGGAGATAGAAAATTTTAGAGAGGGATTTATTTTCTTTATCATCTTCTTCCCCAAAATTCTAGAGCTCCAAATATTCATTAATAGAGTCTCAATTGTAAAATCATGTAATCACATACAATCACTAGTGAAGCACCGTGGATGTAGATCACATTGATCGAACCACGTAAAAATATTTGTGTCTCTTTATAATTTTAGTACCTTAATTCTTAGTTTCATATCAAATTAATTAGGTTTAGGAATCATTTTAATGGATTCTTATGAGGGTGTAGTTGTGATATAATCCGCAACTACATTGACCATTGCCAATTTTCTTCTCTTCTGATATCTGCGAAGATGTTTGCGGGGATGTCTGCGAGGTACCTGCTATAATAGTTTTGGTGTTTGTCACTGGATATGACTCCATATTGTTTTGTTTTTCCTCTAATGTAATGTACTCCTCTTGCAATTCTCGCAACTCTGTCATCATAATGGAATTCTTTCTTCTGAAGATTTGAACATATAATTGCTCGATTCGCGAACATCGCATTTACGAAAGACAAAATCAGGTACCTCTCGTCCACACGCCCTTCCATATCACTGCACATAGTTTTCCATCTTTTTACCAAATGCTTCAAACTTTCACCAATTCTTTGTTTTAAACCAAACACATCTTCAATACCAAGTCGCGAGGAATGATTCGTGATATATGCTCCTAAGAAAGTTACTTGTATATGATTAAATGATGTAATAGTGTTTTTTGGAAGTCCTTCAAACCATTTTAGAGCTTCTCCTGTTAAGATTGATGTGAAATACTTGCATAACACAACATCGTGATTCTCCCATTGTAACATGCATCTTATATACGCTTTAATGTGTTGTATAGCACATGAAGTCCCGTCAAAGATGCTGGTTAATGTAGGCAGATTGCATTTTGGTGGAATTCCTCCCAATTGTACTTCTCTAGAGAAAGGAGTCCTCGCAGCTTCTTCTATTGCTTCATCTAATTGCCTTCTATCTCCTCCTCCTCTACTGTTTATCATTCCTCTCATTTCCTCTAATTCTCGAAAGATCCGTTCATTTGCCTCAGAATTCTCATCCATTGGTCTCTTCAACGCAGCCTCTCTTCTTCTACGTTCTTGAATTTCTTCTCTTGCGATCCTTAGCATTCTATCATACTCTTCATTAATGTTTCTATTTGCACAATTTTTCAAATATCTTCTTTCCAGATTATCACAATTGTTTTGTTGTAGAGCATCTTGAAATTCTTTTTCTTCCATTTCAATTCTTCTCATCCTTCTCATGTGAATATCAGGAATTTCTTCTTCTTCATTTCTCCTCCTTCTGCGATTTATCTCTCTCTGATTTTCCTGAATTCTAATTTGAAGATTCGGCTCGTTCCTTGATATTTTTGTTCGTTGATTTCCAACTCTCCTCTGAATTCTACCATACTCAAGATCTTGATTGTTGCGAGGTTGTTCATGTCTTCTTACTCTATCTTCGTAATTGTTTTGATGCATTGCTTGTTGTCTCTTAATTTCTTCTGCAAGTTGCTGCTCTTCCTCTCGATTTTCTTCGCCATTCTAGTTATTTTCCCTTGGAAATGGTTCTGTTCGTAAATTTTCCACGTTTTGTTCGTTGTCCGGTATTAAAATGAAGCGATTCTCTCGATTTCCTTCAACCAGATTCTGTGTTTGTCCTTGCATGACACTTTCACTATTGATTGTTGGTGAATTTCGTTCTTCTCTCTCTGGTCTAACACTTGATCTTGCAGCACTTTGAGATCTCCTTCTTTGTAACATCTCATTTTCCCTCCTCAATTCTTGATTCTGTCTTGTTAGATTTGCACGTTCTTCAGCTTAAAACCTTCGTTCTTCTTGAATTCCCTGTCTCAATGTTTCTAATGCCTCCATCTCTCTTTCATGAATTATTCCTCCCATAAATCTCCCATTTTCTTGATTTGCGGTTCTCTATATGTTTGTTCTGGTGTATCAGTTCTCCAAGTGTGTATACTCACTCGATCATGATCTATTGCTCTTCCTTGAGTTACTGTTTGTTGAGTTTGATTTCTTCAATTGCTCCTTCTCCTACTAGGTTCTCCTGTTACGTTAGCTTCTCCACCTACGAGTCTTACACTTCTTCTTACTGCAGTCAATGGTTCTGATATATTTCTTCTTCTATCCATTTTTCTGATGCAAAATTCTTTAATTATCTCTGTTACGTTTGCAAGTGTCCCTGTTTCTAGCGCCAATTATGTAGTTGCAGGAAATCCTACAACTACACCCTCAGTAGAATTTGTAAAACTTTAAGAAATTCTTGATGAAGAATGACAATTTTGATTAATATTCTCAACTGATTATAAAGAAATATGTTAATGGAAATTAGAACAGCTACACCTTTCTCTGTTCTCTCCCCTAAGACTTGTTCTAACACTCATTTAAAGAGCCTGCTAAATTTAACATTTGAACTACTATTTATAGTGAAATCTGTACAACTGTATATAGCTTGAGAAGTATCGTGACCTCTATTTGTAAGTTTATTCTATATTCGCAATCTCTTCACATTTTTCCCGTGTTTCTTATATCATCGCATTTTCTTACGACACTTTCCTCCTGTCTTTGTTACTACATTCGTAACTCAATATCTTGCGATATTCTGCCCCTACAGTATATTTGGAAGATAAGTGCATATACAGGGAATTTATACGCTGGGATTCGATTACTTTCCATCATTGAGTGATTCGTACAACCCACAGATGCGTAAGAGAGACAAAATAGGGAAGAAATCCCGTGGAGTGGCATGAAAGAAAAGGGAGTATTTCTGGAGATTTCGTGGAGATACAATCACCCTGCCGTGTATATAAAGAGTGGGGACATGTCATAGAAAAAGAAGTCTAGAGGTTTGGGGGTGGTTTCTGTGCATAAAATTATGCTGCAGGAGGAGTTGCAGCAGCAACAGAGAAAAAGAAAAAGAGTTGCAGACGACACATCAGAAGTGTTTTTCTCAAGAACACGAAGAACAGACCAACCAGAGCAGTCGTTTACAAACAGTGTATGCGATAGTAAATTTGTAACCGTTTGGTTCGAATCTGCAACACCCGAATTGTAACAGTGATGTTTGTAACACTAATACAAATATTATAAACTCGTTTCATATATTTCTTCAATAAAAACATCTATTTGAGCTATGGATTATTATTTTGACCTTGTTTTTACATGAAGAGCTAAACCCCATCATTGGGATGATGGAGGAAGCCATTCTTCACGCATGTGGTTATTCTATTAATTCTTTTATGACTTATTGCATTGATTTTTAATTGATTTATGATTTTTATTGAGTGATTGTTATTTCAATTGATGGGTCATGCTTTCTTAAGTGTTTTGATGTCTCATGCTTTAGATTTACAGTCATCGCTTTCAAAATCTACTTTCGGCAAGGAATTAGAGTCAATAAATTATTATTATTTGAGCTATGAATGTCTAGAATTATTAGTTGAACCACATGAATGAGAATTGGTGGAGTCCTGAATCCGCATTTCTTGATCTTGTGACACACTTTTGTATATATTTTCTTTATTTTTAGTGTTTTCTATTTTTAAGTCTAAAATCAACAACTTCCCAAGTCCGAGAATCAAACCCTTTCTTACCACTGTTAAAACTACATCAGAGATATGTTGTTGAGCAATGACATCATTCTCATAACTGGAGATAATATCAAGTGCCCACTGTGGAGTGCTGCAGGAGAGAGCATTACATTCAGTAGTATAAGTGGGTAACCTGGAGAGAGCATCAGCTGTATTATTGTCCATCCCCTTCTTGTACTTGATAACATAATCAAACCCCATGAGTTTAATGAGACATTTCTGTTGAAGAGCAGTGGAGATTCTTTGATCCATCAAGTACTTAAGGCTTTGATGGTCAATGTGAATAACAAACTGACTATGAGAGAGATAATATTTCCACTTTTGAACTGCCATGACAATGGCCAATTTTTTTTTTTATCATAAGTGGATAAGGCTAATGCTTTAGGGCCAAGTGCTTTACTGAAGAATGAAATATGTTTACCTTCCTGCATTAATATAACTCCCACCACTCTGGCACAAGCATCAATTTCTAAGGTGAATTATTTGGAGAAGTCATACAAAGCCAACACTGGTGATCTTGTCATAGCTGCTTTAAGTTCAGTGAAGGTTGTATGGGCATCTGAAGTCCAATGAAAAGCATCCTTTTTTTAGCATGTCAGTGAGGGGTTTGGCAATAGTACCATACCTTTGAATAAATCTTCGATAATATCCTGTTAAGCTCGGAAATCCTCTCAACTGCTTCAATGTAGTAGGTAATGGCCAAGTTTGCATGGAAGCTATCTTCTCAGGGTCTGCAGCGACTCCTTGAGCTTTAATGAGGTGGCCTAAGTAATCCAACTGAGATTGGCCAAAAACACACTTGGATAACTTTTCATATAAGGAGTGTTGTCTCAATACTAAGAAGACTTATTGTAGATGAGAAACATGTTCCTCCATTGAAGAGTTATAGACCAATATATCCTCAAAAAATACCAGCACAAATTTTCTTAAAAATGGTTGAAAGATGTCATTCCTTAGTAAGACCAAATGGCATGACTCGAAAATCATAGTGCCCATGATGGGTTTTAAATGTTGTTTTATGAATATCTGGACCAAATAAACTGATTTGATGATATCTTGATCTTAAATCTATCTTGGAAAAGATGATGGCTCCCTTTAGTTCATCAAGTAGTTCATCAATCAATGGGATGGGGAATTTGTCCTCAAAAGTCATGTCATTTAATTTTCTATAATCGACACAAAACCGCCAAGTGTTATCTTTCTTTTTGACAAGAAGAATAGGAGAAGCAAAAGGGCTATTGACTTTTTAAATAAGACCCGCATTAAACATTTCTTGAACCATGTTTTCGACCACAGACTTTTGGATATATGGGCATCTATAAGTCCTTTGAGAAGTGGGGCTAGAATGTGGTTTAAGAGGAATTTTGTGGTCCAATGTTCTTTGTGGTGGAAGTTGAGAAGGTTTAGCAAAAATATCAGCATAAGTGTTCACCAATGAAGTGAGGAAGGGTGGTGTGGGTGGGGGTGGTGATGTTGAGATAGCAAAAAGTTGACCCAATAAGGCAGGGACTTTACTCTTAACATATTTTTTTAAAAGCGGAAGCACTAATAAGACTCAGAGAAGGGTTAGAGGAACTTCCCTGGAGTGTGATGTGGTGGTCTTGATGCATGAAGGAAATCTTGAGTTGTGAAAAATTGAAAGTGATATCACCTAGTTGATATAGCCAATCAGCCCCTAATACCATATCATAACCACCTAAAGGAAGAACCCTCAAGTCAAATGAAAATTGGTTGCCCTGCATATCCCAACAAAGTTTGCGACAAATTCCCTTGATGATGGTGTTATCTCCATTAGCTACGGTGACCAGCATGTGACCTGTTGGGGATGCATGAATACCCAACTGATCTGTAAGTTTAGAATCGATGAAATAATGAGTGCTTCCTGTGTCGATGAGGATCATAATCGGTTTCTTGTGCAAGTGACCAGCAATGAGTATAGTATCATGAACTACATTCCCTGTCAAAGCATGTAATGAGATTTCTATAGTAGAGTTAGTAGAAGGAGGGGAATCAACTTGAGTGTTTGCATTGGATAGTTATTCTGGATCTTCAATATCCTCATCAGTGATAATCATGAAAAGTTGCAGAGTTTTGCATTTATGGCCTTGCCTGTAAAACTCATCGTAATTGTAGCACAGTCCTTTATCCTTACGTTGCTGCATTTGATCATAAGTGAGGCGCCTGATTGGGGGTAAAGATTTATCAGATGAAGTGTTAGGTGGGGTGGTGGGGTGTGTTACAATAGGTTGTGAAGAAGAACCACTAGATTTTCCAAAAGAAGTGGATGCTAAATAAAAGGGTGTGAAGGCGGAAGAGGGATGGGAGATGGATAATGGAGGAGGTGCCAAGGGTTTGTGAAATGATTTTTGTGGTTTATGCAAATGATGCATAGATGCTTGATGCATTCTGGAAAGGAAAAATGCCTCATAAATAGTATTAGGTTTAAACATTTGTACATCAGTACGTATTTCCTCCTTTAAACCACTTATAAAGCTCAATGTATAGAAAGTCTCTGGTAGAGTTGGATTATTTGCTACCGTGAATGTCTTATAATATTCCCATTGATCATAGTAGGCTTCCACTGTGGACGTTTGAGATAATTTATTGAAACAACCTACATAATTATTCAGTGCAATATCTTCATATCTAGCACATAAATCTTTAGTAAATGTATCCCACGAAATGGATTCTTTATCCCGTTGATAGTTTAAAAACCATAAATCTACTAAAGAATCAAAGTGAATAGCAGCCATATCTACTCTTTCTTCATCAAGAAATTTGTGAAGTTGAAAATAGCTATTGCATTTAAGAATCCATCCACGAGGGTTGATACCATTAAAGCATAGAAAATCAACCTTAGGTGTCCGAGTAAACTTACTATGCTCTCTGTGAGTTAGGCGGTGAACCCAGAATGAAATCCATCTTGATGTGCGTCTGAATTTGAAAAATCGGCACCAATTCCAGGGTCAGTAGATCGATGGATGCCAAGAAATTGGGTGATATCCTGCAGATCAGATTTCATTGTGGTGAAATCTGAATCCAGACGAGTAACACATTGAGTGAGGGTACCAACAGATGCTGATGTTTGATTCACTGAAGTAGCTAATTGAGCAACTTTGGTTGCTAAATGATAGATGTTTGAATTAACTCCGGCGACTGTAATTTTTTCCGCCATGAAAACAAGTCCAAGAGGAAAGGCTAATACCAATTATAGTGAACAGAGTTCTAACTACAAGGAATGAAGAAGATAATTTAGCAGCTAGCTGCTTTATCTCTGTAGAACATAGCCTAAATTTCAATTGAAAGAAAAAACTATTTTCCTTCATTGACTAATTCCATTTCATATTGGTTCAACAAATACCCAATCGAGTTACTAGACTCCAACGGCTAGATATACATCAATTAGGGACACGGAACTCGAGGAATTTAAATATCTAACTCTCAAACAATAGCTAGTGCCCAGTTTACCCTCATGACTTAGAAGACTAGCCAAGGCTCAACATGGATCATGGAATGTGTACATGACACTTTGTTACTAAGGTAACATTGATTGCAAACCCTGATTTGAAAGATTATATAAGGGAGAACTCTAGCAACTGGGAAACCTAATACCCACACATTTTGTGTGATACTAGTTGTTCTAAGCTAGAGTCGATTCTCCTTTAACCTTTGGTTTCTTCTTCTAAACCAGGTTAACGACTTAAAGACTTTATTGGGATTGTGAATCCAGACAGATACTAATTTTCTTGTAGTTGTGGGATCTGATCTTGCTGTTTCTATCGTACAAGTACAATTGTAATAATTGGATTGAGATTTTTATCTTTAATAGGCAAGATAAAAAGTAATCACAAGCATCTTCGTCACATCGTTTGTGATTCCACAATATTTTTTTTCGCTGCGTCAATTAAGACTATTGTGAGGTGATTGATAATATTGAGTTGTTCTTCAGGAATATAAGTTTGGTTTATCAATTGGTTCATGTTCACCTTGATTTATCAAAAGACGGAACAAAACTGGCAGGTATATTCGTGGAAGACGGATTTATATATTAACATAGACTTTTCTGTGTGATATAGATTTGTTTATTAAAGTCTTCGAATTTGGGTAGTAGAAACTCTTAGTTGTGGGTGAGATCAACTAAGGGAATCAAGTACGTAGTATCCTGCTGGGATCAGAGTCGTAGGAGCATAAATGTACCTTGGATCAGTGTGAGATTGATTGGGGTTCCACTACAGTCCAGACCGAAGTTAGCTTGGAGTAGGCTAGTGTCTGTAGCGGCTTAATACAGTGTATGTTTAATTTGGACTAGGTCCCGGGGTTTTTCTGCATTTGCGTTTTCCTCGTTAACAAAATTCTGGTGTCTGTGCTATTTATTTTCCGCATTATATTTGTTATATAATTGAAATAATACATGTTGCGCGTTGTTCAATCAATTAGAATATCCGACCTTTTGGTTGTTGATTTAAATTGATTGACACTTAGATATTGGTCTTTGGTACCATCCAAGTTTATCTCTCTTGTACTTAAATTGAGACTCGCAGTTTGCTTGAGTAAGATTTAAATCGATAGATAGAGATATAAACTCTTTGATTTACTTTTATTTAGATTGAGTCTGACTGTCTAGTTGATTCTCTAGAAAGTATATTGGAGTTTGTCCAAACAGATTGCTAATTCAAAATATTGGGTGTGGTTGTTAGACCCCCGCTTTTTTAATTGGTATCAGAGCAGACAAACACATGTAAAGACCTTATCAGTCTGTGTTTGTAGCGATCTGACTCTATGGACAGATGTGCTATCTCTATTAACGTACCACCAGTCTTTGATGTCTCTAATTACTTGTGGTAGAAAATTGATATGCAAGCTTTTCTTAAAGCACGTGATTTTTAATCATGGGTATATGTTGTTAATCGCTATGATCCTCCCGTTATGGAAGTTGGAGATGTAAACGTTCCCAAGAATATTGGTGAATATAGTCCTGCAGATACTTGTTGCAAAGAAAAATTCCGACGGTTTGAATGCTATCATATATGCCATTACCCCAAGTCTTCAACACCATGTGTCAAATTGCGCTTGTAGTTGCAGGAATTCCCACACTACACCCTATTCAAGAATTTATCATTATTTATGACATAACTTGAAGATTAAAGACACTTTTTCATTAATATGATCTTAAGGAATTTTACAAAGATCAAGAACACAAAACACTTGATAAAGATTTTCTCTCTCCTAAAAATCTTCCTAACTCTCAAAAATTCATCTCTTCTCCTCTGGAACTATTTATTTCCTTTATATAGGCATTTACATAGTGGATTACAGCTCATGGCAGCTCATTTACAGCTAAGATTCCCTTTAATTTCGGATCTAGGTTCCTGCGATAAATCGCAGGTGGCACCGCCTTAATATTTCGTAGGCTTAATCGATTCATCGCAAAAATCTCACGCTCTTCTCATGTTTCTGTCGTTTTCATCCAACATGTCATTTCTTACGTCATCATGAGATGTTTCGCAGAATATCATTGATATATCGCAGAACTGTTGCTTATTATTGATGTGTCGCAGATCTGTTGTTTATTTCACATGAATATTGTTGTAACAATATTCTGATCCTACATCTTGCCTCTTCTCATATCTTTTCTGCGAAGAAGGTAAAGATCATGAGAACTTAAGTTTCTTGATTTGCCGCAACTCCTTACTTTTTTACCCGACAAAGTTCCCTACTTTACGCTTTTACTGCTGACACGCGTCAATCTTTACCGGTTAACCCGGTTACCCATACTTCATCTATAAATAAAGGTTCCACTCGAGAGTATTTCTTTCTTCTTTCACCTTCTCTTTTCTCTTCAACTTTTCCTTTATTTTTTGTCTGCAACTTTTTCATTCCTGGTATCCTTCCCGTTGATGCTCTAATGGAGACTCAAAGGTATGTTTTTATCTTGGATCTTATTTTGTTCATGTTATACTAGCTTTATCGCCCAATTTTCTTCATAATCCCCATATTTTATCATCTTTTTCAGTAATACCACTTCTCAGATTAAAATTACTATCGAAAACCCTAACCCTAAGGGTTCTCAGAAAAGGCGTGTTGGGAAGACAAAAAGATCTGAGAATGATAAGGTAGTAAGAAACATCTATTTCTTT
This sequence comes from Papaver bracteatum, assembly GCA_023529315.1. NCBI lineage: Eukaryota > Viridiplantae > Streptophyta > Magnoliopsida > Ranunculales > Papaveraceae > Papaver > Papaver bracteatum. The sequence goes on along the minus strand of JAJJWX010002605.1, from coordinate 3,226,791 downwards.
GAAATAACAATATTGTTGCCTCTGTTTCTTATCTACATTATTATTCGCAGATTGAAGAGAATATTTCTAAACCTCTTAAGCGTTCTCGTCAAGTTAAATCTCTTTCAGATGAAGTGGATATTCTTGAATTTTTACCCGCAGACCATGTTCCACCACAAGATAAATCTTCTCCTTCTCCTCGTGTAAATTCTAATATTAACACCAACACTACTTCTTCATCAATTCCAAACGAAACTATTGATGCTAATATTTCCATCAATATTTCAAAAGTTACGATGAATGAACCTTTAAAAGATGGAACTAAAGTGAATGAATCAGCAGCCATTGATCCTGCGATTAATGAAACTGTGGTGAATGAAACCACGGTAAATGAAACTGCGGTAAATGAAACTGCGGCGAATGAAGTCATGATGAGTGAAGATGCAATGAAAGATGTTGCGACGAATGAAACTGTAATTGCGACTAACCAAGTTCCTTCTTCTACTCCTACTACCGCGAATGATTCTAATCTTCAAGTTATTGTCGCCAAAACCTCTTCCTCTACTTCTCTTCCTTCTTATCAAGAAATAGCAACAGGGGTTGAAGCTTCTTTTCAAATGTTATCTGAAGTTTTAAATGATGCTATGAAATCTTCTACAGACCCTGCGAGACAAGACATTTATATGATTTTAAGTAAGCATCTTGGATCCTGCGGTTCTTCGTCTAAGCTAACTGCTTTAGAAAGTGAAATTGAAACCTTGAAGAAGAACCTTCAATCAAAAACTTTAGAATGTGAACTTCTCGATCATAAGCTTCGCAATTCAATTAGATCATAAATTCTTCGCAGAAAATGATGATCTGAAAGGTATAATTTTCTTGCCTCTGTTTTTGCCTCAGTAATTCTTTATTTTCTATGTACTCAATTTTTCTTTATTTATTTGTTGTCGCATATTTAGCTTCAAAACATAGCCAATTATTGAAGATACTTGAATGGGAAACAATCGCTGATGAGTCCCGCATTGGGAAAGAGTCTTGGAAAAATCAATTTGATAGATTGAGTACTCTCCATGCATATTCAATTGACGAGATAAATAATCTTAAGAATGAGAATAATCAGCTAATTTGTGAACGAGATCGCCTAAGTAATGAAGCCACTCAACTTTTATATTCGCTAAATCAGACTAATTTGAGGGTGGAATCTTTATCAGACGAAAAAAAAACTTTATCCCAAGAGAAACGTAGCTTTGTGGATACAACAAGGATTTATTCGCAGCAATTAGGCAATCTTCAAAAGTTGTGTAAGGAGCAATAGCAATCCCTTCGTGCATTGAAAGATGAACTTAAAAAGATAACTGAATCATCTGCTGATGAGTAAGAGAAACTTATAAAGGGTAGGTTACCTCTAAGTGTAAAAGTCAACAATCTCAAAGATGATTGTACTCGATTGAAAGAAGAAAATGCTTATCTTCGCAATTGTGAAAAAAGTATAAAATCTCGTTTGAAAGGTAAGGTTGGGGATAATTTTGATGATGCTATGAATCAATGGAAGAGTTGCTTCTTTAACATAATTCATACTTTATCTTCACAAAAGGAAGGTAGTCATTTTGACTGCCTCATCTATTAATTACTTCATTGTATCTTCCCATCTTATTTTTCGCGAGAATTCCATCTAATATGCAATTTTTCTTTCGCAGAATCTGAGAAACATCTTCAAGTTTCTATCTCTGATCGGTCTATGAAGTTATCCAAACTTCGCAAAAAGAATACCGCGCTTTCCAACTCTCATAACAGAGCATTGAGAAGGTTTGATTATCTTGAATATTTCAAAGATATAGAGATCAAAAACCGGGAAAATAATTGCCTCCGCAAGGCTCATTTAGGCGCTGAAGTTTTTGTAAACAATGTTCTATTCTCTCATTCTTTACCTCATATGAAGATCAAACCCTTGGAGATAGATAATAACGAAGTTCCCCATCCCATAGATGAAGATCTAAATTATTCAAGTAATGAAGAACAAGATTTTTCTGAGGAGGAACAAAACCCACCTAAAGAAATAGAAGAAGAAGGGAACCCTCTCAATGATGAAGAATATCAAGAAAATCCTCATAAAGAATCAGAAGAACACAATTCTCCTCACAAAACAACCACTGGTGATGGAGAAATCCAAACTGAAAAAGGTGTCGCTGATGAAGATAATAGTAGCGAGCAAGAGTGATAAAATTAAGGAAGAATATTCTCTGAAGTTTTATATTCTTGCTAAATATGTTGTTCTTTTCCTTGTCCTGCAAATGATTGTAATTTCTGAATCTCTTTTGCGAAACATTGCAGTTTTTGAAACCCCATCATCGTCTTCTGATTATATATTTTTATTAATCTGAATCCAATCTTCATTAATTCTTGTAACTTGATTTTTTTTTTTAATTCTTCTCAAGGAAGATAATTAAATATTCTTTTATAATCCCCATATTTGCCCCTCATAATCTTCCTTGTGAAGTATTGAATTTGTTACCCTTGTAAGAAAATCCCAAACTTGCCTCTTGTTATCAATCTGCAATATGATAGATGAATTATCCCAATCAACGCTGCGAAAAATCTGTTATATGCTTTGCAGATATAACCTCTCTTGTGGTCTTATTTAGCCTTCCTAGTTAAAGGTCTTAATATGCCACTTTTATGCGACAAGATCGCAGGACATTCTTAGTTTTACATGTAATAATCCATTGATCTTGCCTTATCATTTAATTTTAATCTTTGCGACAATATGATAAATCTAAGCCACCTTGTGAGATTAATATCTCTTTGCTTTTTAAGACTTATGACATTGCCGTCTTTGCGATGAAATCGCAGGACGTCTTTGCAATTTATATCCTCTTATTATTGATTTCACTTATTTTATCTTTTGATCTTATCGCAAAAACCCATTGATCTCATCTTAACTTTTCTTTTTAGGGTTTTTGGCCAGTTACGCGACAATGTGACGGGCCTAAATATTCTTGCGAATATAAAGTCACATGACATTGTTGTCTGTGTCACGCGACAATATGACGGGCCTAAATATTCTTGCGAATATAAAGTCCCATGACATTGCCGTATTTTTTGATACACAGCTCCATAATGGAGGGTATCTCCCTTATCTCTCCCCCTGGTTGCCCCTTCAAGGATTATACATTGGCCATACAAGACTAGCACTTTCCCATCCGGTTCTGCCAACAACCAGTTGCTTTCGCAGCCTTGTCCTTTATGCCTTATATGGCTTATAGTTACAAGACTGCACCCTAAGTGGGGTTTTCTTTAGGCCGAACACATCGTAAGACAAGACTTTCCGTGGATGGACATGGTAGGTTCATCCTTCCCGGGCACCCACAGCTCAACCGTGTACCTCGGCGCCTTGATCATACGTTGCATTCCTTAGGAGAAACTCTCGGGCGCCCAACCAGGGTATAACCTTATATAGTTGGGAATCCAAGTTATCTCTCCCGGATGGATTTTCTATAATCCCAAATCTCCATGACTAGGTTCCAGCAGCGGTATAGCCTTTCCCATAGCCATGCAAAGAGATACCCCCCTTATGACGCACTTTAAGGACATTGCCTCTTACGGAATAGAATCCGCGAACTAAGGTGTACGCCATAAAAGTTTGTCCCATTCTTATATGTTTTTAGGCAATTTTCGCCCATCTTATGCATTTGCATTAAAATTCTTAATTATTCCGCAAATTATTACGGAAAATAGCTTTTATATTTAGCCAACTTTGTTCTTGCAAAACATCTCTTTTATTCTCTCGTAATTTCTTGCATGTAATCTATTCATTCTAGTTTTTCAAACCTTTATTGATAATATTTTCTTAGATATTGTCTATTCCATGGTATGCCAAGTCTTTGACCCATGTCTCTTCCTTCTGGATCCATTAATTTATATGCTCCAGTTCCAACTATTTCTTTGATGATATATGGCCCATCCCATTTTTTCGCTAATTTTCCTCCATTTTCTCGCTGATATTCTGGTGTTTCTCGCAGAACTAGATCTCCAACTTGGAACTCACGCTTCTTTACTCGTTTATTATATTCACGAGCTAATCTGCGATGGTAGTTTTCCATATGTTGTAATGCCTTTTATCTCTTCTCTTCTACCTCATCAAGTTTTTCTAGAATCATACCAGCACTAAGATTCTTTTCCCAAGCTTCTCTTTTTGTTGTAGGAATAGCAACTTCTGTTGGTAATACTGCCCCAACCCCATATGTTAAACAAAAAGTAGATTCCCCAGTTGCTTCTCTTCGTGTTGTATTATAAGCCCAAACTGCATTATGAACTTGTTGACACCACGTTCTATGATGCCCTTCTAACTTATTTTTGAGAATATCTACGATTTTTTTGTTAGTTGCTTCAGCTTGACCATTGGCCTGTGGGTATAAAGGAGTCGACTTTCCGCACTTTATCTTGAATGCATTAAGTAACATCTCTATATTTTTTCCTTCAAATTGTTTTCCATTATCTGACACCAACCATACTGAATTCGAATCTGCAAATGATATTTTCAAATATAAATGTGAAAATGTCCTTATCACGAATATGATGTACTGCTTTAACTTCCGCCCACTTTGTGAAGTAATCTGTTGCGACAATTAAGTATCTCTTTTGCCCTGTTCCCGGAACAAAATGGTCCCACAATATCTAAACCCCACTTTCCAAATGGCCAAACATTCTTTGAGGATGTTAATGTTTCACCTGGTGCATGTATTCTTTTTGCATATCTCTGACATTCCTCGCAACTTCTTGATAAATTATTTGCATCTTCGTGCATATATGGCCAATAATAACCTTGCATTTTAGTTCTATATGCTAAAGATCTTCCGCCACTGTGATTACCAGCATCCCCACTATGTAACATTTTTAATATTTGTTTTCCTTTTTCTTGTGTCAAACATCTGAGGGAAGTCCCATTTAAAGATTTTCTATATAATACCCCATCTCTTAACTCATAATTTGTTGCTCTACTTTTTAATTTATGTGCTTCTAATCTGTTCCTTGGAATCTCCCCCCTTGCTAGATATGCGTGAATTTCCGCACGCCAATCTGCGATAATTCGACTTGATTCTTCGCCATTATTTTCTACTACCATTGCCTCAGCTTCCTCTTCTTCTTCTTTATTAATTGATGGTGCTATGAGTGTTTATATTTTTATATTTCTCGCAGTCGGATATACCATCATACTTGATATAAACGCAAAAGCATCTGCAAGCCTGTTATCTCTTCTTGAAATATGCTTCCATTTGAGTTTTGGAATTTTCGCAGATAATTCTTCAACAAGTTTCTTATATTTTTTCAAAGATATATCGTTAGTTGCATATTCCCCTTCAATTTTCCGAATAATCAACTGTGAATCACTGGTAATTCTTGCATTCTCCACCTTCATTTCTATCGCAAATCTTAGAGCATGTACTACAGCCTCATATTCTGTCTCATTATTGGTAGATTCAAATTCCAGTCGAAATGCAAATGACATTTTTGCGCCTTATGGCGAAATAAAAACGACTCCCACTCCATTGGATGATCCATCTACTAATATCTTCCACCTATTTGGTTCTGTTAAAAGATCTCTTGGATCCCCATATTCCTCTTCTATATCCATCATGTCTTCTACAGCTTCATCATCCTCCAAAGGAAATTCTGCGACAATTTGAAATTTTGGCGAAGATAAAATTGCATACTGGATTTCAAAATGCCCCACTTGTGCGTTCCATCTTTCAACTCTGCCTGATCTTTTTGAATTTTTCATTACTGACTCGATTGATACTTTTGTTAATACTTTGATTTTATGCGCTTGGAAATATATGCGAAGTTTAGAAGCCGCATAAACTAATGCCAAAATTAGCTTTTCAATCTTCGAATAATTTTTCTCCGCAGCATTAAATGTTTTGTTGATGTAGTAAATAGGTTTTTCAACTCCTACGTCATTTCGCAATAGTACTGCGCTTAAAGCATGTGGAGTTGTCGCCAGATATATCATCAATTCTTCTCCTGGTTCAGCCTTCTGTAAAATGGATATATTCATCAAATATTCTTTAATTCCTTGAAAAGCTTTCTCACATTCATCTGTCCATTTAAATTTTGTTCCCTTCTTTAGTATGTTGAAGAAATGCTTGCATTTATCTGATGATCGCGAAATAAATCTTCCTAGTGAGGCTAAAAGTCCATTCAATTTTTGGACATCTTTTACTGTTGCTGGAGTTGGCATATCTCTAACTTCTTGCACCTTTTCAGGATCAACTTGTATTCCTTCTTTTGACACAATATATCCCAAGAATTTCCCAGATGATACTCCGAAAGTACATTTCTCAGGATTTACTTTGATATTAAAAAGCCGCATCTGATCAAAAATTTCCCTTAAGTCCTGCACATGATTTTTAGCTTCTTTGATTTTTACCAACATATCATCCACATATACCTCTAAAGTTTTATGTATCCATTTCACGAACACCTTTTCCACCATCCTTTGATAAGTTGCTCCTGCATTTCGTAATCCAAAAGTCATCTTTGTGTAGCAATATAGTCCTCTGGGAGCAAAGAATGCAGTATGTTCTTGATCTTCTTCCGCAAGTGGGATTTGATTATAGCCCTTGTATCCATCTAACAAAGATATTTGATCATTTCCTGCGGCAGATTCCACCAGCTGCGGAAATATCTAGCAAGGGAAAACTATCTTTGGGACATTCTTTATTTAGATCAGGGAAATCAATGCAAATTCTTATCCCCTTATTTTTCTTAGGAACTACTACCATGTTGGCGATCCATTCTGGATATTTTGCTTGCCTTATAATTCCTGCGTCTAGCATCTTCTGCAATTCTTCTTCTATCTTGGCATGATAAGTAGTCGCAATATTTCTTATTCTTTGTTTGAATGGTCTGACATTTTTGTTAATCTCCAATCTGTGGCACGCAATGCATGGATCTATTCCATCTCGTCCATATTCCACGCAAAAATGTCCCTGTATTCTCGCAGAAGGTTTACAGTTTGCTCTTATTCCTCCACATCCATCTTAGTTCCAATTTTCAGTATTTTTGGGTCTTCTTTACTGCCAACATTTATTTCTTTTGTGGGTTCTGCTGCAATATAACTGGCTTTATGTTCTCCCATTGGTGTTGGTGTTTTTATCACCTCTGCTGGTTCATCACTTTCTTGCAATACATCGTTAAATATTCCTTTTCCTTCTTCTGATCTTATCATGTAAATCTTGAATTCTTCTTCTTTCTTTACTTCTTTCCTCATTTTTCTGCGCTGTTTTCGCAATTGAATTTGATTTTCACAATTCTTTACTTCATTCTGGAAACACAACGCTGCACAATCTGTATCTCCTCTAATCTCGCCAATTCCGCTAGGCATAGGAAATTTTATGCACTGATGTAGAGTTGATGATACAGCCTTGATTGCATGTATCCATGGTCTTCCCAACAACATATTATATAGTGATTTCACGTCCACTACACACAGAGTTATCTGCGTTTCTATTTCCCCCAGCTGGAATTCGCACTATAATTTCACCTTTAGGTTTTGTTAGAGATTTTCCAAATCCATGAACATGATATGATGGACTAAGCATTTATTCATCTTTGTATCCCATTTTCTTGAATGTATGGTAAAACATTATATCCACAGAACTTCATGCGTCCACCAGAATCCTATTTACAGCCCACTCTTTTGTAGATTTTATTTATTTCTCTTTTCTTGTTGGTACAACAGACATTGTGATCACCAATGGAGATGTATGACTTAAATTTTCTTTCGGAATTTCGGCTGTCGTGAATGTGATCTTCTGTTTTTCCCAATCTTTTAGCGGTGATACTTCCTTTTCCAACATGATTTTATTTCCTTCAAAATCTCGCTTGTGTATCCTTCCTCTAACATCTTCATGGAACTTATCTATCATCATCTTTTTTATTACATCACACTCCACTTTATTTTGATTATCTTTGACTTTAACCATCTTTTCTTCCATCAATTTTCTTGATATTCTTCTAACTCTTGAATAATTTCTTTCTTTTACCTAATTTTTACTATGATTTTCAACTATTCATCCCTGTTTTTTGGGCGCCAAAATGTAGTTGCAGGAATTCCCACACTACACCCTATTCAAGAATTTATCAATATTTATGACATAACTTGAAGATTAAAGACACTTTTTCATTAATATGATCTTAAGGAATTTTACAAAGATCAAGAACACAAAACACTTGATAAAGATTTTCACTCTCCTAAAAATCTTCCTAACTCTCAAAAATTCATCTATTCTCCTCTGGAACTATTCATTTCCTTTATATAGGCATTTACATAGTGGATTACAGCTCATGACAGCTCATTTACAACTAAGATTCCCTTTAATTTCGGATCTAGGTTCCTGCGATAAATCACAGGTGGCACCGCCTTAATATTTCGTAGGCTTAATCGATTCATCGCAAAAATTTCACGCTCTTCTCATGTTTCTGTCGTTTTCATCCAACATGTCATTTTTTACGTCATCTTGAGATGTTTCGCAGAATATCATTGATATATCGCAGAACTGTTGCTTATTATTGATGTGTCGCAGATCTGTTATTTATTTCACAGGAATATTGTTGTAACAATATTCTGATCCTACAACGCCAAGTATAAAGAAGCTTGGGATATCTTATAAATCGTATTCGAAGGTAATGCCGGTGAGAAGGAAGCTAGGCTTCAAAACTTTAATTCCGATTGGGAAAACCTTCGTATGGCAGATGAAGAAACATTTGATCAGTTTAATCACAACGTGTCTGAAATTGTTAATGTATCTTTTGCATTGGGTAAGACTATTCCTGAAAAGGACATTGTGATGAAATTTTTTAGATCGTTTCCATCTAGATACGATTCTAAGAAGCATGCCATCGTCGAAGGAAATAACCTTGACACACTTTCCAGAAATTCTCTAGCCGGAAAGTTGAATATTTTCGATCTTGAACTTAAACAAAAAGAGAAACGTAATCTGTCTAGCAACCATGTTGCTGCATCTGATCTCAAGTCTTGACGTCCTAAATTGATTCACAAAAGGGATGAGAATTGCTTTAATTCGACTCTGTCACTGTTTATACAACAACTTAAGAAATCTCTTAGACAGAGTAAAAGAAAGTCTCAAAAGAAAAGGCAGACAATCGAGAAAAGGGTTCAGAAAAACTATGTTAATAATTCTTGTTTCAAGTGCTATAAAAGTTTTCATGATACTTCTAAATATCCTGATACAGGGATGAGTGAGATAACTAAAGCATGGATGGCTACTCTTGACTACTGTCCTGTGGATGATATATGTGATAATTCGCTCAATTTGTTTGCTGATAATCATGTTTGTCCTCCTAACAGTCCTGATTATTCCATGATAAACAATCTTACTTCCTCGAAAGTTCTTCAACTAGAAAAGGAAGTTTTAATTAAAAAGATTGAAAATATGGAATGTCAACTGTCTGAATTAAAATTGGAGATGATTAGTAGTAATCATGATTCTTATCAAAACTTTTCGATTATTTCGTTAAAATGTTTTCTGCAAAATCCTCCTGATTCTATACCATTCTTAAGTCACCTTGACAATAAGGATAATATAGAAAATCACAAGAACGTATCTACCCTTGTGGATTCCTCTTGTGATTATCAGGATCATAAAAGTTGTGGAACTAAGAGACAGAATAAACTCTCTTCTATAAGAAGTTGTTTAGAGAAGAAGAAAAAGAAATCTCATACAAAACCCACAGCCTTTGTAAAAGAGATTTCCAAAAGGATGCATAGTTTACGAAAATCAACAATCAAAATGTTCAAATATATGCTAAAGGAAAGAAAGGATGATATTCATAACTCTTCCTCCTTAAAAGCAAGACAGAAACAAAGTATAAATACTTCACCCCCTCAAAGGAAGTTACCCAGTCCTGGAAAGGATTGGAACATTTACAGTTTGTAATACTATATTAAAGATTTTTTGTTTATCCTTCTTAGACAAAAAATCATAATCTTCAAGAGGGTTGTGATGAAATATTTCTGTTTTTAATTTTTTGAGGATAATCATCCTTATGTTAGGGTTTTAGTCAAGGGTTATTTTGGAAATCTCCTTTCCTTTGTTTCCTTTAAAGAAAATATTTTTATCCTTAGTGTAGCGCCCCCTGAGCTAGCAGCTGATTAAACCAAGAATTTAACTAAATAAAGAGGCATTAACGAATCTAAACCAAGCACTTAAGCATTCAATTAAGAAAAATCTACTACAACTTAACCCAAAACTAGCCCCGCTCTGAAATATACATATATATATATATATATATATATATAATCTCCTCTCAAATGATACATATACAATAGTGATTTGGTTTACAAAGAATATGCAACAATAAACATAGCAGAAGTTAATCATCTAGCGAACTCAACACTTGAAGCTTTTTCTGTGCTACTCTGATCTGTCACTGAAACTGAAAGTGGGAATGGGTGAGCACATCATCCCTAAAAGGGGTGCCTAGTAGAAATAACAACTATCTTTCAAGTAATCATTAATATGATTCGAAGACAATGCAGGTTTTATCGAAAGTCGGTAATACAAGGAAAGACAATAAATCATAACGTAAAAACTTATTCATAGACATTCATAAATAACAGTAAACATACATGTATGAGATGTGTGTTTCCGCACATAAGGGAAGAATAATATTGTGGTGCATAGCCATATCCATAATAATATTGCGGTGTATCTCCCTAGCCATAGAATACTTAATATATATAAAGGAAGAATAATATTGCGGTGTATCGCCCTAGCCGTGTAATATTGCGTTGTATCGCCCTAGCCACAAAATACTGATATTGTGTCGGCACACATCTTATACTACACAGAGCACACAAAGATATGCATGAATTTCATAACACAAAAATTTATTTGTAAAACAATAATGAATACAAGAGAGTTCGTTATCGATTCCCACCTCTTTTGATGACAAGCCTCGCCTACCTCGAGATGTTCAATCCACTGGATCATCCTTTGAATCGATCGTTGTTAATATAGACTAACAACAATTGCAGCTTTAATATTTTCACAACAATTACTATCTACAACTTCAGGCATACAATTACCCATATAATCTGAACTTCATAACTCACTCATCATCTCAAGAAACTCATAAAATTCTTCATAGATTCAAATGTATCAACACAAACATATTCAGATATCACTTCCCATCTACAACTCAAATACTAACACCAATTCCCTTGTCCAGTTCATACATCCTTAATCCATTCACCTTGTTCAGCCACAATTGTCTGCAGTTCAATCTCAGTTCCATCACACAAATATCAAGTCTCGTATGTAACACCAAAATAATTCCAATCTCCATTCACTTCACAAGACCATTTTCACTATTTCTACTAGCAAATTATATCTCCACTCCATAATCATTTATCACAAAACCTGAAAAACTCAACTGCGACTCATCCAACATCTCATTGATTATATTCCATAACCCCATTCATTATAATAGATAACACCACCATCTACGATTACCACTACCAGTCCAAACACATACAATCCAGTATGCTGATCCTGTAATTCAAATCCTGATACCACTTCAATTGAGATCATACTCAATCCAAAAACTACAGTTACTCATACCCATATCTTGAAATCACTAATTCATACAATAATCAATAATCTACCTCTGTATAATTTATTTAATTCTCATACCACATTTCATAACTTCAGTTCAACACAAACACATCCACTACCAGAAACTTAATCATTTTCATCACCACCTGCAGTATCACTTCATTCCACTAAGATGTAAATTCAACAAACACATACTTTTATCTCAATTCTTAGATCATTAACAAACTTATAAACTCAATAATGAACTATAACTAATTTATAAGAACAATTACCTTACTTCAACCTTGGTGAAGTAATTGAAATCAAGCGCCTCTTCACCTCGATTCTATTCAGCAACATTTTATCAACTCAATCCATCTTAATTCAATCCTCTAGACCATCATCTTAATCCTCTAATTCTTCTTTGAATCTCTTATGAAATTCCAGTTCATTCACTTCCCAAACCCAAACTTTCTGTTTCTCACGTACTGTTCTTCTTGGAGTTAAATCTTCGAATTGATACTATAACTTCCATGACCATATCATAACCTTCAATACCCATCCTTTAGTTTCTCCTGAGTCATCACCAATCATAACTTCAACAAATCTCAAAAACCCTAATTTCTTTGATTGACCTTCAGATCAGCTTCACTTCATCAATTCGATAAGAACCCCTCAATTAATTCTTAATTCCATCCTCAACTTCTCATAAATCTTCAACCAATTCCAAAACGCAGAAACCCTAACTCTGATTCTCTTCAATCCATCGTTTCTTCTTCATTAAAAGATAAACCAACTTCAACACCATCACCAACAATCACGTTATGATATTTCCCACCCTTTTCCGATCGTAAAAACACCAATTTGTTCTCTTTAATCTCAACCAGGTGAAGAACAGAGAAGAAAGAAATGATGAAGAAGAAAGAGAAAGAATAAGAAGAAAGAATGAGCTTATCTGCTACGCAATCCCCCAAATGATATAGGAAGTCCAAGTCGGTTTGATAGCAAAATGACTATTTTTCCCTTTGACTAATATGATGAAATCTTCTTCATATGGTATCCGAATGACACGTTCGAGTAGTCCATCTTACATAACTTTTCGAGATCTAACCGATGGTACTAGTTTCGTAACTCGATCTTAGTTAGATTAGTTCCTATTAATTAACGTTCATGTTAAACTAATCGAGTTATTATCGGCTAAATCGACAATTGACCAGTCTAATAGCGTTGACGAGATTGAGGTTCCTTACACTTAGAATTTCATCTATCTCTTCCATCATGTCCTTTTCAAGTCTTTCACGCAAAAAAAGTGATATTTGGACTGTTCTCTTTCCATTAAAGAAGATACGATTTGATTCTTCAGATAATATTGTGAGACCTGATAGTCACGGTCCCTCTTTGGATGGGAACATCTCTGTTTGTCATTTTTAAAATCTTTCCTTGACCATGAATCTAGTCTTGGAACAAGTTCGTACCCTGCAAAGTGAATTATAAACTTCTTTCAAGAGACTTGAAGAAAAGATGGAGAATCTGGAATCTAGAATTGATCTGATCGAAGATGAGCTTGACGAATACAGAGAATATGAGAAGAGTAATCAAAGTAAGTGAAATGTTTTCCTAGTAAATCTTCTATTTTTCTTGTTTTTTTTAGAAGAATAACTAGATTTTGGAATAGCCATTATTGTAATTACACATAGTTATGTCCAACGTTTTCATCTTCATGTTTTTAGAATTATTGGTTTAAATTCTAAAATTGTTTGGAAGATGATTTTTGAAGTATTAATCTTTATGATTTTATATATTGCAATATTGTTATGGGATATGTGTGTTTGCGTCCATGAACTTGATTGTCCCATACCTTGTCAAAATTAAAGTCGTTCATGAGTTGATATGCTTAAAGTGATGAATTGATATTTGACAAATACAAAAGTTAAGCCTATTATGTCAATTTTTGATGGAAGATAGGTTAAAATCTTTTGTTTTCAAGGATTATGTCTATTATATGTCATTGTGCAAATGGTGATGGAAAATAGAATGAATCCTTGTGTATTCCGCAGTAAATGATCTTCTCTGATCCATATTTTGTGTATTATTGTGAGGCTCTGTAATGTGTCTTAGTTGAGCACTAAACAACCAAAGTTGATTATTTTTATTAGCTTAGTTGTTGTTCCGTAAGATATTTTATGTCGAGCATATTGAACTAAATTAATCATCTTGTTTAGTTATTTAGTTATGACTCCGTAAGTTTTCTTATGTCGAGTATGAACAATTAAATTGATTAATTTTGTGATTAGTTTAATTGTGTATTCTGGTTAGATTAATTATGGGTTATCTTGTGATTAATCTAATTGAGTTTCTTAAGTCTCTATAAGTTTACTTGTGTTGAGCATATTCGGTTAAATTAATCATAGGTTCACTTACGGTTAATTTAATTGAATATCTTTTGGATTCAAATTCATACTTGTATGTGATTTGTTATGTCCAAAGAAATCCTTCTTTTCTTTTGAAATTAAGGTCGCTCTTGTTATTCTTTCGGGAATGACATATTATGGGGGAGAGTTCTTAATTGAACTTGTGCTTAATTTCCAAATCTTAGTGGGGAGTGCGGCTGTGGAATATTATAGGGGTTATCTTGTATCTTTATAGATTCCTTGATGAATGCATTTAGCTTCGTCTTTATGATTGCATATAAATAAGATGATATATACTTACTTTTTGTCATGAAACGTCTCTTACAGGAATTTCATTAGGATCCCGTTCTTGTACCTTTGCCAATTTTATTGACAAAAAGGGGGAGAATTAATATGTAGTTCACACTACAAATACATATGGTTTTCGTATCATTATGTAAGGGGGGTGGTTTCCATGTGACATCGGGGTATTGACTAAGGGGGAGTGACATATCACCATAGTATTATTGTTAAAGTTGTGATGCAATTATACTTTGATGATGTATAATGATACTATGACACTGTTGTTTATGGGTAAAAACTACTTCTGCTGGTTTTGGTAATTTGGGGTGTGTGGATGAGAAGTGAGTCTAAACCCTAAACAAATGCACTGCACGGGAGTTCTTTTGATTCGATAGATCAATCTATATAATTCTGGCCTAAACCAATAAATTGTCGTTCCAGACTTTTTTCGGTCACAAAGTGAAGGAGATGGGGTTGATCCTAGGGAGGGAAGCGAAGAAGGTGTTGAGATTGTGAAGGTGTAAGCTTGTTTATGACTTGTAACAGAAAGGTGAGCAGGCTTACAATTAATGCAAGCATGTTCTAGGTGTTTGAATACGCTTCGTATTAACACTTGGTTTCTGTGTTGTCTTCTATCTTGGAATAGGGAGGAGAACCTATTTATACAAGTCATTTGAGCCTCATTCACGTCTCTCATAGGAAGTGGAGGAAGTAGAATGATGGAGTAGTGGAGTTGTGTGTTAGTGTCACACGATTAGTCTTTCCCACTTCTTCCATCATCACTAACTGTCCATGTCTTCCTGACACGTTCTTGTGATGGCGCGTTGCACGCTGTAAACTGCCAAACCAATACCCCAGTATGTATCCCCCAGTTTGTGACATAATTGATGTATCGAGTGTGTGGATCGTGGGACCCACAGAAAGTAACATGTAATGCTTGGTTAAATAACTAAGTTATTTAGGAAGTCGATACTTGTGGAGTATTGTGTGTATTCTATGCAGGTAATGCATCGAATATATTCAGCATGTATGAAGCATCGTTGTTGAGCATCATGCCTTGCCTACTTCGAGTGACCATTTGGAGGTTGCATGGGTGAGCCATGCTTTAGCCGATCACATGGTGTGGTAGAGTGGCGGATGATAATCATCATCATGCCTCATTGACCAATTAACTCCTGACTAGGGTTGCATAACCAAGCAGGTGAAGGTGAACGGACGAGATGATCTTTGATACGCTCATCTGTGACCGTTAGTGAAATTAGGGTTTATGAAAAGGTGCGCAAGCATCACTCTTCATCTTGGTCAAATCCAAGCTCGGGACATGATTTTGGCCAGGCCGATCATGCATGTGTGTAGATGGAATGACGGCGTAGGCTCTCATACCTCATTGTCTCATGAAAGTGTGATCTGGGCCACTCAATTATTCCGGCGAAGTTTAGTGGTCGAGATCAATTTAAGACAGCAAACTGGTGCCGCAAAATCCGCGCATCGTGCCAACTTAGGGCACGTGTTCCAAGGCGACCAAGCTTGGTCGGTCTTGGCCGATTGGCTCGATGTGTAGGTGGTAGGATGATGTTCATGATTATACCTGACTGTCCCATGAAAACATGATCCAAGCCACTCAATTTGTCTGGCGAAGTTGAGTGGTCGAGATTAGTTTTCAATTGGGAAATGTGACCACGCTAGTTTGGGCGTGCGATTTGGAATAACCATGCATGGTATGCCTTGGACGATCAGGCGAGGGGATAGATGGGTCCACGGTGGTCATGTTGATGTGCACCATACCTGCTTAGTCTAATCATGGACCCTTCATTTGTGCAGGAGAAGATGGACGCTCGTGATCTATACAAACCCTAATTTAGGGTTTCACCGGCCGTACATCATGGCTTGTTTGGACGCACGAATTGGGATGACCAACCATGGCTGGTCTTGACCGGTTGGGCATGTGTGTTGTCGGGCCCACGGTGTTTGTGTTGACATGCTCTGGGCCCTTTGAATCTACATCTACACCCTACATTTATGCCTGCGAAGATGGATGGTTGAGGCTGTTTTGCGACACATGTAATGTGCCGCAAACCCTAATTTAGGGTTTCATGTTCATACTGCTTTGGCTGGACGAATTAGTAAGCCACGCTCCCCTCTTGGAGAGACCGGCCATGTGGGGCCCGCATTGGGTCGGTGGTGAATACTCCATACCTTCTTGGGGGTTATGGATTCGATCTGGTCCATCCAATCATCCTGGTGAAGTTGGATGGTTGTGATCGTTTCTGATACTGATATGGTCAGTACGGATACTCAATCGGGCTAGTATAACACTCCGAGAGACGATTCTCTTCGTTGGAGAATGGTGTATCCTATACGGGTATTTAGTGCATGCCTCATTGCTGGTACTTGGATATTCATGCTACTCTGCTGAGAGTAACAATCAGTCGTCATGCCGCACTAACAATAAGAATTCTGCTAAGAACAGCACAAGAAATACAAGGCGTTTCATGCATTAATAAATAATGCTAAAATTCACAGAATACTTGGGGATTGTTGCTACATGCTCCATTCTAGGTGAATTAATAAAGCTGAGAAGTATTCATCGCTTATCAAATGGCCTTATCCTCTGCAGGATGGCTACATAAAATTTTATTTTTACGGCTTTAGCCCTAAACTAAAATCCACCATCAACAACTGTATAACAATGATTGAGAACTCTTGTTTTCTCGTTGTTATAGCTATGGATTTTCAACAACGACGATGATAAACTTACAACCTTTGGGATCATTTGAGTACTTTGAAGTGACACAAATTTCGAGTAATGTTGAAGATTAGACATGTGGAATAGGAGATACAAAGTTTATTTATATATTTTTTTGTATTCCATATGTATTGATAGTTTTGTCACTAAAATTGACAAAAGGGGATATTGTTAGAGCATTTCTCGGTCGAACTCGCATGCGTTGCTATCTCAAGCATGTTTGTCAATGTTAGTGATCAAAACTATAAGTCTTGATTTGTAGTCTACTATAGCTAAGGTCTCGGACTAGGATAGAAAGTGTAGTTTAGCTCAAGAACTTTATGGAAATCATCATACAAGACGAAGAACTACTCAAGGAACTGGTGGATCTTCATCAACTAAAAGGTATGTGGAGACTTGAACTTATGTATCACTCAAAAGTCTATTTATCTCCTATATTGTGACAAAAGTCGTTTTGCTGTATAGACTAAGATTATACACATTTGGAATTTCGAGCCGAGTTTACCTCGCCTATCTTTTTCTCGAAATATATGTTGGTAAAGCTTTCACTTTAGCCAAGTTCATCTTTACCTAGTGACGAAAGTCATGTTAAGTTTTAATCAATTTGAAAATTGCTCTGACGAAATATGGTTTGTGAATAACAATATATAACTTCATCTGAGAGTGTTTCAATGATTGAAATGAAAATTTAGAAAATATAACCAATGGAGGATATAAGCATTGTTGTGGAAACACATATATGTATAAGTCCTTACTCCTTGAACCAAAGTTTATGAACTTTGTTGATCAAGAGAACCGGAGAAGTGCGTGAGCTTCAGTCCGCGAACTGATGAGTGCCAAATATTGCATATTTCTACACCTTTTTATTGGCATTTAACTCATCTTTTGCGCTTTAAAATCATATATTATCCCAAATTCTGTATTTTATTTGTTTTCAAGAATAAATACTTATACTAATTAATTTTGTGTTTTTCGGTAGTAAATAAAGCTTGGAGGAATTAAGGAGCCAAAAGAGCAGAAAATTGGAGACTAGCGACTATGGAAGAGAAGTTGCAGCCCTCTTGCGCATCAGTTGCAACCCGTTTACAAATACATGGGCTTAAACTACCCAAGACCCGAATCCAAACACGCATCCATCATGAGCCGTTAGATTTGATGTAGCTGATCATATAACGACTTCTTCAATCAATGCATCAATATCTAAAGCTCCCGCCTCACACCCTAGCCTCCTGTCCCCTTCACCTAATCGACCAAACCAAACACCCCCTTTCCATCGTACTCATCTTCTTCCCTTCTTCCCCCCTCCCCCACCCGACCATTTCTGCAGATCCAACATCACCTTCTTCTCCCGACCATCACCAACACATCCACCTTCATCATCCCCTAGCTCTAGCTATCTCTATCTTAGCTTCTCCCAAAACCCTGGAATCTGAGATCGAGATAGATGGAGTTAGCGTTCTCCCAACATCGCATTAGTGGCTTGCAGAAGCAATTGGAAGAGGGGACAACCATTTCAGACGCTTTGGTGAATAGGGTTTGCATTTAATTTCGTTTTTGAATGTTAGAAGAAAATTTTTGGTATAAATAGTTTTATTTCCTGTGTAAAGAAAGATATCCAAGACTAGCTTGTTCATCGTAGTTCTTAAATTTAATTGTGTTTAATCATTGTTATCATGTTCTAAATTCACCTGCTAGGATTTAAATGAAACCTTAATTCTCTGTTATGCTATTTAAACTTTGTTTGAGTTGATCTTGAATGCTTAAAGTGTAAGATAGTTTCAATTTTAGTGCTTCAATGCTTTTCTCTCACAATGTATGCCATGTATCCATTGTAGTTAGGATAAAACTGTGTTGATTGTGCTTCATCTCATGCCTTAGAGATTGTTGTTAATCCCTTGACTAGTTGTGCTTAACTAGACAATTAGTGCTCTGGGTTGATACTTTAGCTGATAATTGAACTATCTATTGGTGAAACTCCTTAGGTAAGTGATAGAATTGACATATCTTCCTTATCTATTACAAGGGCAAGAGTACTCAAACTAGTTGAATACATAGCAGGAGTTAGTGGTGGATTTGACAATCCTAGTGCCTTTATTCTCAGTATTTGTTATTGTATCTTTAGTTTAGTATCATAATATCCATCTTGTCGTACCGACACAACAAAACAAACCCATTTTGTGTTAACTGTGTTAGAATTAGTAAGTAGAATATAGCTTCAACATAACACTCTCCAAGTCTCTGTGGAATCAACATGTGCTTGCCCTGTGTTGCAAACCAACACTGTGCACTTGCAGTTTAATATTGTATGTATCTTTCTTAAGCCTACCAAGTTTTTGGCACCGCTGCCGGGGACTTGGTGGCAGCGTAGTTGTTTCTTTTGCTTCACTTTACTGATTTTTAGTCTAGCCTTGTATATATATGTTAAATTTTTACTTTCAAACATTGTTAGTGTAACTTAGTTGTTAATTTTAGTTGTAGTTTTTGTTTTTCAGTTTGTAATCCATCTCACTAGTGGAAAATGGGCTATCTGAGACATAATGTAACGACACAAACTAAATATTGCGATATAACAGCATTCGAAAACTGTCGTTGACTAAAGTAAAAA
Organism: Papaver bracteatum; assembly: GCA_023529315.1. Classification (NCBI taxonomy): domain Eukaryota; kingdom Viridiplantae; phylum Streptophyta; class Magnoliopsida; order Ranunculales; family Papaveraceae; genus Papaver; species Papaver bracteatum. The sequence continues at coordinate 3,207,153 of JAJJWX010002605.1, read as the reverse complement.
TGTCGTTGTGTTATGAATTTTGTTGACTTAGACAATGATACTTAACGCTTTGTCGTGACTAAAGTCAAGGCGGCGTTGTCCCCGGACTTTGGTTGACTTATACAATGACATGCGAATGGTATTGTTTCACTGGTAGGAAAATTCCTTGTGATTTGCTCTTGAAAAGATGAACGGTTGGATCACATATCATCTCAACCTTATCTTTATCCCAACGCAGAGAGAGAAAAACAGAATCCTTCTTCTCCCTCACCACTTTCTCTGCTTCTCCGCCTCTCTCTCTCCTTCTTCTTCTCCCTTATCTTTTTCTCCTTCGAGATGAACTCATAAAAACTCTATACTTATTACCTAACATAAAAATCTAAATCAACGAGAAATCCATAGCCTAACCTCATATATGCAAACCCATTTTACGGAAATCAAATCTGTCTTTGAAGAATCCATTTTACAGAAATCAAACCTATCTTTGAATAACCTGATTTCGCAAACCCTAATTAGAATCAAATATAGACCCTAGAAAGCCGATTTTCCAATTTTTGAGAGGTAGAATGATATATTTGGTTTTTAATTTTTAGGTGAATCTGTGAATTATGTATTTTGTTAAATTCTGATTTTTAATTGGACTTGTAATTTGAAAGGTTTGATTTTTTATGATGTTATTAGTTTCTTTCTTTCCTTTCATCTTTCTGACGTTTTTGATTATTTTTTTGGTCGACTTACAGTGGAAGAAGCTAATGAAGAATTGGGTATAGGTAGCAAAAGTTTTCATACTGGGATATGAAGAATCTGGTGCAAAATAGTAAATCCAACAAGAAATCAGATGTATGTTAGTATACTTTTCCTCTGATTCTTGTTTTGTTTGTTGTTGTGGTTGTTAAATTTATGGATTGCTATTGGCAATAAGTTTTTTATAATTCTGATAGTTATGCTTATTGTTTATTTCGATTTGCATACCCATGTTTTTTTATCATATTGAGTATGCTAGAATTTTCTTTGATTTCAAATGTATTTGTAAACCAGCAAGTTTCCTGAGATTGTGAGCCACTTTTTTGTGAGGATACAGGGAGTAAAATGTTTATGGTATGAGTTGCAGGTACAACTATTTTGAAAGAAGTGTTGGTGGTGATAGTAACTAGATTACTGGTGGTGGTGGAGGTGGATGTTGTATGTACTGAACTGGTGGTGGTGTGGGTGATTGGAGAGGGAATCAATGAGTTCGATAAAGGCGTTGGTAATGATATCTAGCTCGTTGCTAGTGGTGGAGGCTGTATGGACTGAACTGGTGGCGGTGAACGGGGGTTTGGAGAAGGAGAGCAAGGCTGTAAAGGACTCCTGGTCATACATATATAGAGGTAAGAAAACCTACACACACATACATGGATTGTTTAAGTATTGTTAATGTAATTATTTGAAGTTTTTGCAGGTGGATTTAAAGTCTGTGCATAGAACTCTTAAGGGATTCTGTTATGGACATCTGAATGAGTGGAAACTGGCAAGTCTGCTGGGTAAGTCGTTTAATATCTGCAACACACTTTAACTGAAAAGTTGTTATGCATAACTTTTCATAAGTGACCTTAGAGCGGAAGTGTCCTTAGAGTAAAATTTCATTTGTTTTTGTGAGTTCATTTCCTGTAAAGGTGAAACTCCGAGTTGTTTAGATGAGATGATTTTCATTGTTGTTGAAACTTTGATTATTCAGATGGTGATGGTTGACCTATACGTGTTGATGAAATATTTTCGTTGATTGAAGTTTGTGCATCAATGGATGATTTCTTTTTTATTTCTTAAATAAAACTGTGGAGGACTGATGATTGGACAAGTTGGCTTCTCTATAAAGGTGGAGTTGGGGTGAAGGGAGACATCAACTGGGATCTTGGTGGGTAGAAGAGAAGGTTGGGTAACATAATCCTCTAATATATTTACCAATTCATTGACATATCCGCTTTGTTTAAGTTATATGGGAGTCTCTCATAGGTACCCTAAGTTTTGTTAAGACTTGTTTTTTAGATATTTGTAGTAAAATTAATTCTCTAGGATCTATTTTTTTGCTCATCAGCTATTGTGTAATGCATAATTCTTCAACTTTTTTGATAATGCAATCCTATAATGTAGAGTCAATGTTGTCCACCTCTTTTATTGGCATTGGATGAAACTTCATACTCCGTCTGGCTGCTTTAGATAATTGCATTCTAAAAGTATTATGTTTTGCATGTAGGTCATATCTTACATGCAATGAGATTCAAGACACTACCTGGATTCTCCTTGATGATGGTGAGATTTTTGATGGGGATAGATTTATAAAGTAGGATTATATGTCTAATTTGAGGGACTTGATTGTTTTGCAGGGTGCGGAGAAGCAGGCTTAGACTTTGAAGGTCAGATGTATTTGATGCTGCCTGCAATAATATAAATGTGGCGTTGTGATTGGCTCTAAAATGGGTGGCATGAGGGTGAGCTTTAATTTTTTTGTACATTTGAAATCAAAGTTTGATATTTTTAATAATATGGAATATATTATTTGTAATGTAGAGCCAAGGACAAGATTGACTAGCAATCCTTAGGCTTGGAAATGCTATTTGTACCTAGTTCTGTTAATCGGCAGTGGGGTTACAAGGAGGAGCAAATAGGTAATAGCCTACATCGTCGTATTGTCTTGATTGTGTTTGGAAGACTTGCTGCATTGTTTTCTTATTGATGGTTTTATGTCGTGCTAGGATAATAACGCTGACTTAGTGACCCTAAGTATTATTTATATATCTTGAGGACTGACACTGACAAGATAACGTTAGCATTGTACTCATCCAGTTTGGTTATGTAATGCTCTGACTAGTGACTGCAATCTTCTTAGGAAATAAGTTTTACTTTAGGATATAGCTATTGCTTAAGTGTATAATTTTTGGTGTCATAAATTTCTTATGTATTGATTTCTTGTGATAATTATTGCAGTGAATGGAACCACCCTCCACTTGATTTGAGAACTGCTATATATGTTCTCATGAAATGCTTTCTCTGGTATACCTGACCTGAAGTTAGGCTTGAATGATAAAATTGGCCTTGAGAAAGAATCGCAGCTTAAAATTAAACAAAAGATACTTCTGAGGGAAATCATCTCTTGCAAGCATTTAGATTTCCACTGGCATATGAAATGTAGTTTCCTTAGGTTATGTTTTCGTACCCTTTAATCTGATGCTTATGAATTGTTACTCATGGTTACTGCCGCGTTGCTTTTACTGTGTTCCAGAAGGTTGGAAGAAGCCGCATTTAGATAAGTACCATGGCTACTTCATGTACTTCCAATAACAATTATTGGCTGAGGTGATAACTTGTCCTTGATGAGTAGAGTTTAAAGTTCTGCAAGTTCCGTGTATTGTATATACTCTTGATATGTTTACTAATGCCAGATAATTTCTATTGTAGGAAAATGAAAGTAGGATAAGACACTTGGATGTTGTGGAGAGATAAGTGACAATAGTCTACAGAAATGAAGAAAACTCGGTGACAAACGGTAAGTTCTGTGCCTAATAGACCCTCTTCATCTTTACCTAGAGCCTTATGTAAACTTAATACCTAATGTTACTAGTTTCTTGATCATTATTTGTCTATGTCCTTATATGCCACTACTGACTTAATTGAACCCTGATATATCATGCACATTTCTTATCAAGTCCGTTCAATCGACCTGGACATATGCAGACAAACCATTTCCAACAAATATATACCATGTTTAATAATTTTATATTCAACTTTATTAAGGTTAATTCTGTATTAATGTTAATTGCCAAGGTATGACCTCTGCAGTTAAACTTCTAATGCCCAAACTTATTTTATCTACAGGTACTTGCAAGTTCTGAATTGGGCAGGTCATTTCATTTTTTTGCTGGTTTTTGTTGCAGTTTGTGTTTATTGAGTTGGTCTGCATTGATTGTAAGAAAGCTTATGCTTTTAGAACTTATAATGGTGTGAATTCAATATTTGACTAATTGTCTTTTGGTGTTTTTGAGTGTATGTGTAAACTGAATTCCAATGTGAACTGATACATTGATTTTGTGAATTTGAAAGTTTGATTGAATGGTGAAATATATTTTTCAAGTATATGAATTTGTAAGTTCTGAATTGGGCAGGTCATTTCATTTTTTTGCTGGTTTTTGTTGCAATTTGTGTTTATTGAGTTGGTCTGCATTGATTGTAAGAAAGCTTATGCTTTTAGAACTTATAATGGTGTGAATTCAATATTTGACTAATTGTCTTTTGGTGTTTTTGAGTGTATGTGTAAACTGAATTCCAATGTGAACTGATACATTGATTTTGTGAATTTGAAAGTTTGATTGAATGGTGAAATATATTTTTCAAGTATATGAATTTGTAAATTTATTCCATTGCAATTTGAGTTTCAATTTAGTGTAATTTAGGTTTTGAATCAGACTTATTTCATCCCAGTCAGAATGGCTGCAATATGTCGGCCAGAATTTTTTTTTTTTTAATTCAATAAAATTATATCTACTACGTATTCCAGGTGTCGTACGTAGCGACAATCATAAAGCATCGTAAATCTGAGTCAAATTGAAAGTGTCGTTCCAGAAAAAGACACTGAATCTACGGAACTTTATGCGGAAACTCCAAAGTGTAGTATTAGTCGGTAATACGACACTTTCCGACTATCATAAAACGGCCTTTTTCCACTAGTGTCTGTTTTACCTTGCATCTTGTTTTAGTTAAAAGCTTTAAGTAGTATAAACACTTGTTATAATTTAGCCCTGTAAAATATCCAACTTAGTTGTAGTAGTTAGATGTAGTTTTTCTTTTTCTTTCAATCATTCTATTTCTACATCTTCTCATAGTGTTGTCCTGTATCTTAGCTGTAGGTACTATGAATATGTGTTAGATTGTCCTTTATGTTCATGCTGTTATAGTTATAACTTTCTCCATTGCATATCAGCTGTAGTAGTGGCTCTATTCTCAGTTCATATAGCTTTCATCTTATAGTTTTCATCTTATAGTTTTCATCTTAATCTGCATCTCAGTACTTGTTTTAGCTGTAGGTTCAAGCATTTACATCATCTAGTTTTTCTTCACCTGTAATATATCAATTTTGCATATCATTTTAGTTCAAAGCATATTAGCATCTGTAACTTTCAGTTTGTGGTATAGCCGTAACTTTCGATTTCAGTCACTCCATTAGCATGAACTACATCACTTCCAAACTTACCTGAAGTCAGCTGCATTTGCAGTCATTAATATTCTGTAGCTCTCATCTGTTGGTTTTTATACTCTTGATCCATCTGTGCAAATCTGTGTACTGAATCTTTCCTTTGATCTCACAGGTGCCTGCAAAGCTATTGTGAAATCCAAGGCCAAGAAAAGCATAAAAAGGAGTAGCATAGCCATTGTGGTTAACCAAACTCAAACTCTATTTCACTTAATTTGAGTTTTGCTTTGGATAGATGAGTTTATTGTTGATGGTGCATGGTCTGTGTAACTAGCTATATGCCACCCTGCTGAAACAGTTAGCTGTTCACCTGCCAAGCATGTTCACCCAGACCATATTACACCCTGAGTCTATACATAACCTGTTATTTGGCCATCCTGTTAAGCAAAATTTTTACTGTGCAAATTCTTAAGCATGTGCATGGTTTCACCCCTGAAACTATGAGAATCTGTGGTAATTGAGAAATACCTTGGTTATAAAAGTTTGCTGCTAGCTGAATTTGTTATTGACTGAGTTTGTTGAACTATCTTCCCTGGCACTTTTGTGCATGATCTGTGAAATTTGAGGTTTTCCAGACCTGTGAGCCATATTCACATGCCAAGCATATTGTTTATCACAACCACACTGCACATGTTTCACCTTGAGTGAGCATAATCACATAGCACAAGCAAAGTTTTTGTTGTATCCATCTTAAATCCAACAGTATTTAGTTCTATGTGCATGGAAAGCTAGCCGCTGGTTCATATAAATCTCCCCCCCTAATTTACTCATTGCTTAGCCTATTTTTGGCCTCCAACCCCTGTTTTGAATTGCATGAGTATTTTCTTCCCCTGAATTGGTTATCTTGAGTGTTATAAGATGCTTGATGTGATCTAGGCTATGATTTTGTCTTTTAGAGACCAAACAAATCAACTAGTTAGAATTAGCCAAGAAGATATTGTTGACATACCTAGTTCTGCAGTAGAAAGCCCATACCAATCTGAGACAATGGGTGATGAACCGAATCAACCCCATAGTCTCAAGGACTACATGTATCCCCACAAGAGCAAGTCATCCCTCTTGCATCATTCTACCAGCTGATGCTGGCCATTTTGAACTGAAATCAAGCACAATTCACATGTTGCCCGTGTTTAGAGGGGTTGATGCTGAAAACCCCTATCACCATGTTAGAGACTTTGAAGATATCTGTGGGACTTTGCGTTTTAACCAAATGCCGGAAAAGTCCCTCAAGCTTAGATTGTTCCCTTTCTCTTTGAAAGAAAAATCCATGTCCCAGCTTCATGCCCTACAACCACAGTCCATTAGAACATGGGACGATCTCACAAAAGAATTTTTCAAAAAGTTTTTCCCAACCATAAGACTGTGACAATTCGTCAAAGTCTAAATGGTTTTGTGCAATTAGATTATGAGACTCTAGCAAAATATTTGGAGAGATTCAATGAATTATTTCTCCAATGTCCCCACCATGGGTTTGAAAAATGGAGACTTGTGCGAATTTTGTATGAAGGCCAAGATGTCAGGACCCAAACCACATTTGAGTCTTTTTGCAATGGTGCATTTATTGATAAAAGTTCTTATGAGTCTTGGAATTTCTTAATCGAAGTCACTGAAAAAACTCAGTTGTGGGAGTCCATCCGTGAACCTAAAAGGACTACCCATGTAGCTAATGTTCATAGAATTGAGTCTGACTTTGAGGCAAATGCAAAGATTACATCTTTGGCTAGGAGAATAGAAGTGCTAGAGCTGCAGAAGAATGTAAAAACTAATTCCCCTACTTTCCGTGACCAAATTGAAATGGACACTTGTGCCGCGTGCCATGGTTCAGACCACTTAGTGGACAGTTGTCCAGACCTACATGCATTTCAAGAGTCTAGAACCGAGCAAGCCAATGGCTTGTACCATAGGAAAGAGAACAACCCTTATTCTCAGACCTACAACCCAGGGTAGAGGAATCACCCTAACCTTTCATGGTCTAAGGGCCCTATACAAGGGGGAACAACAAATAATAATCAAGGATATTCATACCCTAGAAACTCCCAAGTGAAACCACACACACAGTACCCTGTAGAGAAAAGGCCTAATTCTGATGATGGTGTAAACCAAATGAATCAAAATCTTTTGCAATATCAAAAATTAAACGACCAAAGGTTTGCGAGTTTAGAACTCAAGTTGGGTCAAATCTGTGATGCATTGAATGAGAGAGAAAAAGGTAAACTTCCTAGTCAGCCCAAACAAAATCCAAAGAATGTATTTCAGGCAGGTACTTCAACTTGCAATGAAACTTCACATAGTCACGTGAATGTTGTCACCACTCTTCGTAGTGGTAAAGTTGTTTAGAACAATGTAGGTGTACCACAGTCGAGTGAGTCCAGATCAGACTCACCAGTGCATACAACTTCACATAAAACACCCATTGTGGAAAAGGAATCTGAGCATGATACTGACTCTAAGAATTCCACTGATTTTAATATCCCTGCACCTTCTCATGTACATGTTGCTCCATTTCCTCAAAGATTGGAGCAACATAAGAAAGGTACCCAATATAATGAGATGTTAGAGACACTTAAACTAGTCAATATAAACATTCCTTTTCTCGAAGCAATTAAGCAGATACCTGCTTATGCTAAATTCTTGAAGGACCTATGCACACAAAAGCGAAAGCTTCATGTGCATAAGTGCGTTCCTTTCTCACTGAGAAAGTAAGTTCAATTATTCAAAACAAAACCGCACCTAAGTTTAAAGAAACAGGTAATCCAACTATCTCTTGCACTATAGGTGATCATAAAATCGGAAAATCTCTATTGTACTTAGGTGCTAGTGTGAATCTACTGCCATATTCTGTGTATGTGCAGTTAGGTCTTGGGGATTTTCAACCCACCCATGTTACGCTACAATTAGCGGATAGATCTGTGAAAATCCCTCGGGGAATTGTTGAAGATGTGCTAATCAAGGTTGATAAATTTTATTTCCCTATGGACTTCATTGTTTTAGATACTCAACCTGCTCAAAGTCTTGAAAATCATATTCCTGTTATCTTAGGACGTCCCTTCTTGGCAACGTCAAATGCTATTATAAATTGTCGTAGTGGAATATTGAATTTGTATTTTGGGAACATGACTGTGGAACTGAATGTTTTTCGTGTAAGTCAATAACCCATAGATTGTGATGATAATGAATTGCATGAGATTAACATGATTGAGAGTCTGATTCAAGACTCATTGCCTGACATCCTATCTGTGGACCCTTTGCAAGCATATTTAGATAACTTTGACTTAGATCTTTTCGATTCTGAGTATATTAGTGAAGTTCATTCTTTGCTTGAATCTATGCCTCCCATGGATATTGCTAAATGGCAGACTATAGTGGAACCATTTTCACTCTCTGACTCCAAATCTGCATCATCTCTTGATGAACCACCTAAGCTTGATTTGAAGCTATTACCTGATACTTTGAAGTATGATTTATTAGGTCCTTCTGATACTTTACCTGTGATTATTGCATCATGTTTAGACACAGAACAATAAAGTCAACTTTTAGAAGTACTTAAAGAACATAAAGAGGCCATAGGTTGGACCATCTCAGACCTTAAAGGTATAAGTCCCACAAATTGCATGCATCACATAAATCTTGAAGAAAATACTAAACCATCTAGGGAAATGCAAAGGAGACTTAACCCCAATATGAGAGATGTTGTTAAGGGTGATATTTTGAAATTTCTTGATGCGGGTATCATATACCCAGTTCCTGATATCCAATGGGTCAGTCCCATTCAAGTGGTACCCAAATAGTCTGGCAAGACTGTAGTTCAAAATAAAATGAATGAGCTTGTCCCCACCCGTGTGACCACAGGGTGGCGAGTTTGTATTGACTATAGAAAATTGAACATAGTAACAAATAAAGACCATTTTCCCCTGCCCTTCATTGACCAAATGCTAGAAAGGCTGTCGAGACATAGGTACTACTGTTTCTTAGATGGCTATTCGGGCTACAACCAAATTCACATAGCACTCGAAGACCAACATAAGACCACATTCACGTGTCCTTATGGAACATTTTCTTATCGTCGTATGTCTTTTGGGTTGTGTAATGTACACGCTAATTTTCAACGTTGCATGATGAGAATATTTTCTGACATGATAGATGAGTTTCTTGAAATTTTTATGGATGATTTTTCTGTCTTTGGGTCTTCTTTTGATGAATGTTTGCATCATCTTTCTCGTGTGTTGATTCGGTGTAAGGAAAAGAATTTGGTTTTGAATTGGGAAAAATGTCATTTCATGGTTGACTCAGGCATTATTCTAGGGCATATCATCTCGGAATAAGGCATAGAAGTAGGTAACCAAGGTTGATCTCATTCAACACTTTCCTCAACCTCGTTTTGTGAGGGACATAAGATCATTCTTAGGCCATGCAGGTTTTTACCGCCAATTCATCAAAGTATTTAGTAAAATTTCAAGGCCTTTGTGTAATCTTCTTGCAAAATATGTTGTATTTATCTTTGATGATGCTTGTAAGGAAGCATGGGAGCAATTAAAAGCTCATCTACCCCTATAGTCAGACCACCTGACTGGACCTTACCATTTGAAATTATGTGTAATGCATCTGACTATGCTGTAGGAGCTGTTTTAGGTTAGTGAGTAGACAAACTTCCTTATGTGATCTACTATGCTAGTAAAACACTTAATGATGCTCAAATAAATTATTCAACAACTGAGAAAGAGTTGCTAGCTGTTGTGTTTGCATTGGATAAGTTTAGATATTGTTTGATAGGATCTAAAATCATCATATATTCTGACCATGCTGCATTGAAATATCTTTTGTCTAAAAAAGATGCTAGGGCTCGTCTAATTCGATGGATACTCTTGTTACAAGAGTTCAACCTCGAAATTCGAGATAAGAAAGGTTCGGAAAATATTGTTGTTGATCACTTGTCTAGATTGAATGTTGAATCTGTTGATGAATTCGTTCTTATTATAGAGTCATTCCCTGATGAACAATTGATGTTTGTGTCTGAAATGTCGTGGTTTGCTGATATCGTAAACTACCTTGTTACAGGTAGAATGCCTTTGCATTGGTCTAAACAAGACCGTTCTAAATTCTTGGCTGAAGTTAAACATTTCCTTTGGGATGACCCACATCTGTTTAAGTACTACCAAGACCAAATCATTAGGAGATGTGTCCCCAATTCTGAACAAAGGGATGTCATCTCTTTCTGTCATGACCATGCATGTGGATGCCATTTTAGCGCGAAGAAAACTGCTGCAAAGATCTTGCAGAGTGGTTTTTATTGGCCAATATTGTTTAAATATAGCCATGCTTTTTGTGTTGCTTGTGACCGATGCCAGAAATTAGGAAGTATCTCACGAAGAAACATGATGCCCTTACAACCTATTTTGATTGTTGAGCTGTTTGATGTGTGGGGTATTGATTTCATGGGTCCATTTCGTAACTCTGAAGGTAAGTTGTACATTCTTGTTGTTGTTGATTATGTCTCTAAGTGGGTAGAAGCCATTGCATCCAAAACAAATTATCATAAAGTTGTTCTTTGTTTTCTTAAAGAAAATATTTTCTCTCGCTTTGGAACACCTAGATCAATAATCAGTGATGGAGGTAGTCATTTTTGTAATAGACCTTTTGAATCACTTGTGTGCAAGTATGGAATCACTCATAAGGTAGCAACACCTTATCATCCTCAGACCAGTGGCCAAGTAGAAGTTTCTAATAGGGAAATTAAGCATATTCTTGAAAAGATTGTTAATCCTTCTAGGAAAGATTGGTCTTTACGTTTAAATGATGATTTATAGGCCTATAGAACTGCATACAAGACCCCCATTGGCATGTACCCTTACAGACTTGTGTACCGTAAAGCTTGTCATCTACCTGTAGAATTAGAACATCTTGCATATTGTGCTGTAAAGAAACTAAACTTCGATCTTGATAAGGCTGCTACCCAAAGAAAGCTTCAACTCAATGAGTTAGAAGAGTTAAGAAATGATGCATATGATAGTACCAAAATGTACAAACAAAGAATGAAAGTGTTTCATGACAAGCGCATTTTGCACAAGTCTTTCACACCTGGTCAAAAAGTTTTATTGTACAACACTCGTTTGCATTTGTTTCCAGTAAAGTTACGTTCTCGATGGTCAGGTCCATTCTTGGTATGTACTATTTTTCCCCATGGAGTTGTTGAAATCGAAAACCTAGCAAACAAGAACATCTTCAAGGTCAATGGTCAGAGATTGAAACCATTTCTGGAGCATCTACCACCAGAATTTGAGACCGTAGACTTGGAAGACCCCGTCTATGTGGACTAAACTAGTTCACCTGTGTACATACATATGGACTAAAAAATACACTCTCTTTCCTTTTTCCTTTTCTTTTTGCATAGTTTTTATGTTTGCTAACCAAACTTTTTGTCTTGCGCTCTTGTTTTTTGCTATCAAAGCATTCACTCACTAATGTATTAGCACCATCCTTTTGCATCCGGTAATCTCTAACCTTTTCTTTACTCAACATAGTTCTCTTGGTATGTGATTGTTTAAATTCTTATCATCTATTGAAACATTGAGGATAATGTTAGATTTAGGTGTGGGGGTGTGTTTTGCATATAGAGTTTTTAGTCTTTTATTAAAAAAAAAAAAATCAAATTTCAAAAATTTCAAATTTTTTCAAAACTCTTTGTAAATATGTACATAAAAACCTCCAACTTTTAGAGATCTTAGAATCACTAGCATGCTTCTAGCTATGTTTACATAGAGAGTCTGACCGAAATAACTGAACTTGGAAGTACTGGTGAACACAATCTGGTTTCTTAGTTGATTAGAGTGATGAGTGCCAAATATTGCATATTCATACACCTTTTCATTGGCACTTAACTCATCTTTCGCGCTTCAAAGTCATATATTATCCCAAATTCTGCATTTTTACCATTTTCAAGAATAAATATTTGTATTAATTAATTTTGTGTTTTTAAGTACTAAATAAAGCTTGGAAGAATTGAGAAGACAAAAGAGCAGAAAGTTGGAAGCGTTGCAACCCGCTCGCGCATCAGTGGCAACCTGTTTACAATACATGGGATTAAACTACCCATGATCCAAGACCCAAATCCGTTTCCACCTCACCCCCATTGGATTCTTTCCAAAACATCCACCTCACCCCCATTCTCTCACTCAATCACTCCCAATTTGTTTCCCACCACCAAATATATTCCATTTTATCCATCAATTAAAGAAAACATGTTTTGTTGAGTGGATGATTGCCAAATTCGAATCCAAGTGTTGAGAGAATTTTTGTGTATAAATAGAGAGGGTTATTGTGTTGAAAAACCATCCAAGAATAGCTTGTTCATGTTAGTTTCTTAAATTCAGTTTTGTTGTAATGTTTTTCATGTTCTAATTTCATTTGCTAGGGTTTAAATGAAGCCGTAACTTATTGTTATGTATTCATATCTTGTATATTTTTCTTGAAAGTTTAGAATTGTTTAAAGATATAATTTAATCCAAGTTTGTCAACATCTTGCTCTCACAATGTATGCCATGTATCCATTGTAGTTAGAATATCTCTATGTTGATTATGCTGCAACTCATGCTTAAGCAAATATTGATCCTCAGATTAGTTGTGCTTTAATTAGACAGTTAATGCTTTGGAGAAATACTTTAGTTGTGATTAAATTATCCATTGGAGAAACACCTTAGATATATGGTAGACTTGAATCTGCTGTAAGGACAAGAATAATATTACAAGTTGAATGCATATCATAGGTTAGTGGTGGATTTGAATACCCTAGTATCCATATTCTCAGTATTTACACCTTGATTTAATTGCATATTTTAATTCAAATTACTTTCTGTTTAAGTCTTTTGCCAATATCTCGTCGTATCGACAAAATCAAACCCGTTTTGGTTACTCTCTGAATCAGTTCTAAGTAAGGATTTAGAATCAACTTCTACACTCTCCAAGTCTCTGTGGTTCGACCTGTGCTTGCCCTGTGTTGCTTGTCGACACTGTGCACTTGCAGTTTATACATAGTAGTAGGTATCTTTATAAGCCTATCATAGAGCGTTAAAGTTGGATTTAACCATGCCGGAGGGCGAATTAGGTGCTGCAAAGATATTTGATAGTAGAATTGTGATCACCCTTAGTGGAGACTACCCATTTTTACATCAAGCGAGGAACCGACCTTCAATTTTTGTGACTTTCTAAAAAATCTTTTAGAGTGTGTGTCACCGCACGTCAATTCCGGGTAGGAATGGTGAGCTACCTAACTTCGCACCACTTTCAGCACTATTTTTGATCTCTTGAGTGCTAATTTTGTCAATCATGAGGGTGACGTTTAAAGATGAAAACTCCTTCTTGTAGCTCGATTTGTAGTTAGCATCACTCTCTCTCTCAACAACATCAACAGATCCATAGAAACACATCATCATCAACGAGCAGAGCAACATCAGAATATTTGAAGAAAAGTTGAAATAGTCCAAAGTTTACATGCAATAATTCAAGAAAAAGAAAGAGTCTTATTCAGGTGAAGATACAATACAAAAAACATAATTCTATACACATTTGAAGAAGTATTTTACAAGAGCAAAGAAAAGAAAATAAGATGAGAATTAGTGAACTTTATGAGATCAAGAGAATACAAGTTGTGTAAAATTGAGTGATAAAGTCCTTCATCCATGAATTTAGTAGTTTCATTGTTTTTATTATTATTTTTAAGTTTTGTGATACATCAAAAAAAAATTCAAAAATTCAAAAAAAAATGTAGTTAATTTCTTAGTTTTAACACCATGGGAAAGAAGAATTCAAGAAGAAAAATTCCAAGCAACAAGGAAATTGAAGAGAAAAGTTACAAATTGTCAAGTTTCTAAGAAGTTCAAGAAGTTCATCATCAACAGTTGAAGACCGAAGATTGAAGATATTTCTATGGATGATGTGAGAGTGGTGTTGATTTCCGATCAGATGTGAAGGTAAGTGAGTACTCCCATCCTTGCTAATGGTTGATTTACTTTCTTAGAGATAATCAGAAAAAGATTCTTATTCCCACACTTTTGTGGAGTCTCCAGAAATTATTTCGGAAGGTTCTCCTTCCCACCATTCAAAGTGTGCAAGATTTCACTATTTATTCATGTCTGTACACATGAGAGACTAAAAAAACGGTCTTTTTGAGTGCAATTATCATAAAACCATATTGGTGAGGCAGAAGTCTAGGCTTGTGATCACTCTCGAACCCGAGCTCTTTCATATTGTATGGTTATTTATCGTTCAACTCTTAAGGATGAGAATGCATTCTTTGGTAGTTCTAACTTCTTGTTACTAGAATGAAGAAACTCTATGTACTCATAGCTCCTTGGATGCTTGAAACTCTTTTATGCACTGAAGTTGGAGAAGGTTTTGTGGGTGCATCTTTGGTAGGCCCTCACGAGACTACAACTCGTCTACTAGGGACACCTAGGGGTTTAAAGGCTTAGTGCATACGCTAAATGCATTCGAGAGACCAGCGACAGTGGTATAGTTAGGATTTCTTAATTTCTGTTTCACTTGAGGACAAGTAAAATTCAAGTTTGGGGGTATTTGATGAGTGCCTAATATTTCATATTTCTACACCTTTTTATTGGCATTTAACTCATCTTTTGCGCTTTAAAATCATATATTATCCCAAATTATGTATTTTCTTTGTTTTCAAGAATAAATACTTGTACTAATTAATTTTGTGTTTTTAGGTAGTAAATAAAGCTTGGAGGAATTAAGGAGCCAAAGGAGCAGAAAATTGGAGACTAGCGACTATGGAAGAGAAGTTGCAACCCGCTTGCACATCAGTTGCAACCTGTTTACAAATACATGGGCTTAAACTACCCAAGACCCGAATCCAAACCCTCCTTCATCATGAGCCGTTAGATTTGATGTAGCTGAGCATCCAACGACTTCTTCAATCAATGCATCAACATCTGAAGCTCAAGCCTCACACCCTAGCCTCATGTCCCCTTCACCAAATCGACCAAACCAAACACCCCCTTTCCATCGTACTAATCTTCTTCCCCTTATGCATAAATATCAGTCCCCCCCACCCCCCCGACCATTTATGCAGCACCAACATTACCTTCTTCTCCCGACCATCACCAGCACAACCACCTTCATCATCCCTTAGCTCTAGCTATCTCTAACTTAGCTTCTCCCAAAACCCTAGAATCTGAGCTCAAGATAGATGGAGTTAAGGTTTCTCCCAATATCGCATTAATAGCTTGCAGAAGCAATTGGAAGAGGGGATAACCATTTCAGACGCTTTGGTGAATATGGTTTACATTTAATTTCGTTTCTGAATGTTAGAAGAGAATTTTTGGTATAAATAGTTTTATTCCTTGTGTAAAGAAAGATATCCAAGACTAGCTTGTTCTTCTTAGTTCTTAAATTTAATTATGTTTAATCATTGTTATCATGTTCTAAATTCACCTGTTAGGATTTAAATGAAACCTTAATTCTCTGTTATGTTGTTTGAGTTGCTCTTGAATGCTTAAACTGTAAGATAGTTTCAATTTTAGTGCTTCAATGCTTTTCTCTCACAATGTATGCCATGTATCCATTGTAGTTAGGATAAAACTGTGTTGATTGTGCTTCATTTCATGCCTTAGAGATTGTCTTTAATCCCTTGACTAGTTGTGCTTCACTAGACAATTAGTGCTCAGGGTTGATACTTTAGCTGATAATTGAACTATCTTTTGGTGAAACTCCTTAGGTAAGTGATAGAATTGACAAATCTTCCTTATCTGTTACAAGGGAAAGAGTACTCAAACTAGTTGAATACATAACAAGAGTTAGTGGTGGATTTGAAAATCCTAGTGCCTTTATTCTCATTACTTGTTATTGCAGCTTTAGTTTAGTATCATAATCTCCATCTTGTCGTACCGACACAACAAAACAAACCCATTTTGTGTTAACTGTGTTAGAATTAGTAAGTAGAATATAACTTCAACATAACACTCTCCAAGTCTCTGTGGAATCGACCTGTGCTTGCCCTGTGTTGCAAACCAACACCGTGCACTTGCAGTTTAATATTGTAGGTATCTTTCTTAATATTACAAACCGTGGCTATATAGTTCATGAACCGATTCGAGTTAATCAAATCGTTTTTGCTTCAATTGTGTCTTGTGTAGTACATGATATTTTCTTGCAATTGAACAACTCTCTAACTAGTTCATTTGAGTCATTTAAACTAGTTATGGTGAAGAAAAATATGGTTGATATGAAAGTTATCGTATGGCTAACCACTTGGTTAAGTTTTTTTGAACCAACTAATATCCAAGTTTGGGTACAGTTACACAAGCCTACAAACGTGCATTACATGTGTGTATAACAAGCTATGTTTTCGATCTAACAGTTGATAAATATTATCTTGAATCTAATCAGGTTTTCATCTAACGATGAATATTGAATGCTTTGTTACTAAGCTAACATTGATTGCAAACCCTAATTTGAAAGACTATTTAAGCAGAACTCTAGCAACTGGGAAACCTAATCCCCACATATTCTGTGTGATACTAGTGCTAAGATAGAGTTTACAAAAGTGGGGGTCTAACAACCACACCCAATATTTCGATTAGAAATCTGTATGGACAACTCCGAGTTACTTTATAGAGAATCAACTAGACTCAATCAATAGAAAATATCTCAAGGAATTATTATCACAATCTCTCAATTTGATTTACTCAAGTAAATACAATATGCGAGTCTTAATCAAAGAGAGATAACTTGGATGGTATCAAAGACCAATATCCAAATGTCAATCAATTTAAATCAACAACCAATAAGGTCGGATATTCTAATTGATTGAACAACGCACGACCTGTATTATTTCAATTATATAACAAAATATAATGCGGGAAAAAAATAACACAGACACCAAAATTTTGTTAACGAGGAAACCGCAAATGCAGAAAAATCTCGGGACTTAGTCCAGATTAAACATACACTGTATTATTAAGCCGCAACAGACACTATCCTACTCCAAGCTAACTTCGATCTGGACTGTATTTGAACCCCAACCAATCTTACACTGATCCAAGGTATAGTCATGCTCCTACACCTCTGATCCCAGCAGGATACTGCGCACTAGATTCCCTTAGTTAATCTCACCCACAACTAAGAGTTGCTACGACCCAAAGTCGAAGACTTTAATAAACAAATTTGTCTCACACAGAAAAGTCTACAAGGATAGATAAATTCATCTCCCACGAATAAACCTATGAGTTTTTTTCCGTATTTTGATAAATCAAGGTGAACAGGAACCAATCAATAAAACTAGACTTATATTCCCGAAGAACAACTCAGTTTTATCAATCACCTCACAATAAAATTAATCGACGCAGCGAAGAAGATTATTAAGGAATCACAAACGATGAGACGAAGTGTTTGTGACTACTTTTATATCTTGCCTATCAGAGATAGAAATCTCAAGCCAATTGTTACAATTGTACTCGTACGATAGAAGATGCAAGATCAGATCACACAACTATGATAAAAGTAGTATCGGTCTGGCTTCACAATCCCGATGAAGTCTTTAAGTCATTAACCTGGTTTTAGAAGAAGAAAACCAAAGGTTAAAGGAGAATCGACTCTAGCTGAGCAAACTAGTATCAGACAGAATGTGTGGGGATTAGGTTTCCTAGTTGCTAGGGTTCTCCCTTATATAGTCTTTCCAATCAGGGTTTGCAATGAATGTTAGCTTAGTAGCAAAGAATTCAATATTCACCGTTAGATGAAAACTTGATTAGATACAAGATAATATTATCAACCGTTAGATCGAAAACATAGCTTGTTATACACACATGTACTTCATGTTTGTAGGCTTGTGAAAACCGTACCCAAATTTGTACATTAGTTTGTTCAACACTAGTTAACCAAATGGTAAGCCAAATTATAACTTTCATATCAACCATATTCTTCTTCACCATAACTAGTCCAAATGACTCAAATGAACTAGTTAGAGAGTTGTTCAATTGCTTAGATATTTATGTACTACACAAGACACAATTGAAGCAAAAACGATGTGATTTAATCGAATCAATTCATGAACTATAAAGCCACGGTTTGCAATAGCATTCCTTAGTTTATTAAGATAAATTCACAAACATAATTTTTAGACATAACCTACTCAAGTTCGCGGACTGGGTTCGCGGACTTAAGTTCCCAGACGGAGTTCACAAACTCCAGCAAAAATTATCGGGATCGAGAGCTTCACCAGTTCGCGGACTGGGTTCGCGGACCGAAGTTTACATGCTGCTCCGGTTTCACTTGATCGACAAAGTTCGCAAACTTCGTTTCAAGCAATAAGGACTTATACATATATTTGTTTCCACAACAATGCTTATATCCTCCAATGGTTATATTGTTTAAACTCTCATTTCAATCATTGAAACATTCTCAGAGGGCGTTATATAGTTGTTATTCACAAACTATTTTTCGTCAGAGAAATTTCCAAAATGATTAAAACATAGCATGACTTTCGTCACTAGGTAAAGATGTGTTGATGGTGGATTTTCATTTAAGGCTAAAATTGTAAAAGCCAAAAAATTATGCGCTAACATCTTGTAAAAGATAAAGCCATTAATAAGTGATGGATACTCCTTCACTTTATTAATTCACCTATAATGGAGCATGTGGCAACAATCCCATTCTGCGAATAAAATACACGAAATTCATCAGGGTTGGAGCGTGTAGCAACAATCCCATATATCCTGTGAATTTACAGCATTATTAACTAATGCACAACCATCCTTGTATTTCCTGTACTCATTATCAGTGCGGCATGACGACTGAGTGTTGCTCTTAGCAGAGCAACACGAATCTCCAAGCATTATAATGAAACATGTATGAAATACCCGTACAGGCTGCAACTCTCGGTGTGTTATACTAGCCCGATTGAGCATCCGGACTGACCGTATCAGTCTGGATATTATCACGACCATCCAACTCCACCAGCATGATTGGATGTCCCAGATCGATTCCATAACCCCCAAGCAGGTATGGAATATCCGCTGCCGAACCAATGTTTTCCCCGCATGGTCGGCCTCCCCAAAAGATTGGCCTAGCCTGCCAAAACGTCCAAACCATAGCATTATGGATGGAAAACCCTAAATTAGGGTTTGCGGCACATTACATGTGTCGCAAAACAGTCTCAACCATCCATCCTCGCAGGTATATATAGAGGGTGTAGATGTAGATTCAGAGGGCTCAGAGCATGTCAAACCAACCACCATGGGCCCACCTGCATACCTTACTGATCGGTCAGGACCAACTATAGTTGGTCACCTTGATTCAAATGCACAAAACCGGGTGTGACACATGGTCGGCAATACCCTAACTAGGGTTTGTCTCGCGATCATGAACGTCCATCTTATCCGGAGCGGATGGAGGGTCCCGGAATAGGCTAAGCAGGTCTGGTAAGTATCAACATGATCACTATGGGCCCACCTATCCCCACACCCAACCGGCCAAGACCTAACTTGGCTATATGTATCGATTCGTGCATCCAAAACAAGTGTGGTCGCACCTCCCAAGCTGCAAAATAATCTTGACCACTGGATTTCACCGGAAAAATTGAGTGGCTTAGATCATGTTTCTATGGGATGTCAGGGTATGGAAATGAACTCCAGCCTACCACCTACACGCTGGGTCAATCGGCCAGGACCGACCAAGCCTGGTCGTCTTGGAACGCGCGCATGAAGATGGCATGAGGAGCGGCTTTTGCGGCACCAGTTTTCTGTCGCAAATTGATCTCAACCACACAACTTCGCAGGACGAATTGAGTGGTGCAGATCACACTTTCGTGAGACAATGAGGTATAAGCGCCTACACTGTCGTGTCGTCTACACGCATGCACGATCGGCCTGGCCAAAGTTGTATCCCAAGCTTGGATTCGACCAAGCTGAAAAGTGATACTTGCGCACTTCTTCATAAACCCTAATTCTATCAACGGTCGCAGATGAGTGTCTTAAAGATCATCTCGTCTGTACAACTTCACTGGCTTAGTTACACAGCCCTGGTCAGGAGTTAATTGGTCAGTGCGGAGTCATGGTGATCACCATTCGTCACTTTGCCACACCATGTGGTCGGTCAAGGGAGGGTTTGCATGCGCAACTTCCAAACCATCGCATGAAGTAGGCTGGATATGAGGTTTTGAGACGCTCAAACAGGGATGCTTCATACATGTTGAATATACTCGATGCGGTACCTGCATAGTATACACATGATACTTCAAAAGTATCGACTTTCTGAATAAAAAAGTTATTCAATATAGCATTACGATCCACACGTTCAAGACATTAATCATGTCACAAACTGGGGGATATATACTGGGGTATTGGTCTGGCGGTTTACAACGTGAAGCGCACAACGTGCCATCACAAGAAAGTGGCAGGAATTCATGGACGGTTAGTGATGATGGGAGAAGTGGGCAAGCCTGGTCGTGTGACACCAACACACTAATCCACTACTCCATCACTCCACTTCCCACGAGATATGAAGGTTAGGCTAAAAGACTTGTATAAATAGGTTCTCTGCCCTATTTTTCAAAGACAGGAACAAGACGAGATAACAGAGGAAAGTGTTAATACAATCGTATTCAAATACCGGAACTGATAGCTTATATCCTGCAAGCCAGTTCAGCTTTCTGATATAAGTCATACATAGCCAACAAATTCACAATTTCAACACCTTCTTTGCTTCCCTCCCTAAGATCAACCCCATCTCCTTCACTTTGTGACCGAAACAAGTCTGGAGCGGCCATTTCTTGGTTTAGGCCAGACTTGCACAGATTTATCTCTCGAATATACAAGCACTCACCGCGCAGTACATTTGTTTAAGGTTTAGATTTATTCCTCATCCACACACCCCAAATTACCAAAACCGGCAGGAAGAGTTTTCACCCATAAACAATTTGCGACCATAGTGGGAGATTAATCTCTCAGTTGTAAAGTCAATTTCTTCAAAATCCGATTAAATTTTATCAATTTAAAAAGGGTAGATCTTAGAAACAATTCAATCAGTAATTCATTTCAAGATGGTGGAACTCAGGTCTGGATTAGCAATCAATTATGATGGAGCTAGTATGGATAACACTCCCGGTGTCGATGTACCTGTCAGTGGAGCTACCGTGGTCAATACATCTTGTGGAGCCATCACTTCTATCACCAACGCTAGCGGAGCAGGAGATATTCCAGTAGGTGTAACACCTCCCATCACTAGAGCCGGAGCAGCCGCGAATCCCGGGATCTCCTCAAGTGTAACGCCTCCAGTGGTCACCAGAGAAACAACTTTCACTCCTTCATCAGGACGGGGAGCCGGAAGGAGGAGAGGAGGACCACCGCCCATTACCATTGCAGACTTTATGGAGAAGCAGGAAGTTCTTGCTAAGACTAAAACGGATATGGCCGCAACTCATAAAGAGGTACTCACTTTTCTTAAGACATTAACTGATCGATTGCCACAAGAACCGCGACATCTCTTGGAGCCAACGAGGAATGTACTCAACGCACCCGGAGAAGGTACGGCGCAGACCTACATGGACCTGATCAAAGAAGCGACATCAGATATGAACGGTCCTGTCATGGAGATTCCTACACTGGAGACTGATCCTCACAACGATCCTCCTCAAGTCAATAGTCTCACTATGAGCCAGAGGCCAGTGGATCAGGAAGCGGTTTATCTAGTGGAAAGTTTATGCGAACTTTTACACCTCTCGAAGAATCAGCGGGCAGAGACGTTTTGCTGCAATCAACTATAAGAAGGTCACAACCGGGCCCTACATGTTACGACACGCATCAAGGATTCAGAGTTCAAGAGGGCCCTCATTGACACAGGACCATCTTCGAATGTGATTACTCTCAAGACTCTCTGGACGGCCAAGGTTCCCTTAGGCATGATCGTATGGCATCCTACCACAATGGTATACTTTGAAGGAAATCAGACCAGTACATACGGGATCGCCCCTTCAACGTATCACCAATTCCTGAAGACTATGCTGAATAAAGAAGTCATTCGTATTCCTGCAACATTTTCTCCTTACGCAGGAATATGCGTAATAGAACTGTTCAAACAGGGGGGAGCTCCGTGGGAAGGATCAGACAAAGTCTATTTCAGCCCACTCCCCACGTGAGCGTCAATCCAGGAGAAGGACCCACTTACACCATCTAAGGCTAGGCCACATGATGTATCCTTGCTGACAAGATGTCTCAATTCTTCTATCCGCCCAACGAAATGCTACAACAACGACGAGCCACAAGAAGAAGTGCTAGACGCTCCACGACAGCTGCAAGATGGTACTAACTCCACAACTGACGACAATGAGGAATCTCCTAGGCCTATCTCCATCAGCTCGACCATGTGTAAGCATTCATACGATCTCCGATCCAAACCGGTCAAACAA
Source organism: Papaver bracteatum (assembly GCA_023529315.1). Taxonomy (NCBI): domain Eukaryota; kingdom Viridiplantae; phylum Streptophyta; class Magnoliopsida; order Ranunculales; family Papaveraceae; genus Papaver; species Papaver bracteatum. The sequence goes on along the minus strand of JAJJWX010002605.1, from coordinate 3,184,537 downwards.
TCTCCGAGGAAATTCAGGCGCGAGATCAGGTGTTGCATGGATTCAAGAGACTTGAACGAATGCTGCCCCAAGGACGACTTTCCTCCTCCTAACATCGACATGTTAGTAGACTCCACCAGCGGACACGGCATGTTCTCCTTCATGGATGGTTACAACGGCTATAATCAAATACGGATGTATGAGCATGACGCAAGTAAGACAACCTCTCAAACTCCTCTTGGCAATTTTTACTACACTGTTATGCCTTTTGATTTAAAGAATGCCGGTGTAGCGTATCAACACGCTATGACGACAATCTTCCACGACATGATACATAAGCAAGTCGAAGACTACGTGGATGATATAGTAGTCAAATCCAAAACTCAAGATATCCTCACAATGCTGCTACCGTGAACCATGAAGAAGCTCCAAAACTTCATGGGAAAGGTGAACTTTTTCTTCATTCACCCCTTGTTAAAGACAGGAGAAAGTTTCGTCTGGACCGCACTACAACAGGAAGCATTTCGGGGGATTCAACCAATATTGTCATCTCTGAATCATCACAAAGGGTTCGCCTATTATGTCAGCCCAGACAAGAGTGAGCATAGGACGTCTTCAGATCCACTGAAGACGACACCTCAAGGGAGCAGCCTCAAGAAGATAACGATGCCGCGTGTCATATTTATCAAGATCCGGGAGAATCACTCTATCAGACGATGGTGCATGTCTATCGTGCTATGTTGGAGAATATGCACTTTTGGTCATCCTATGGACTTCGTGAAGATGTTGAACGCTCGTCTACAATAGCATCTTCCATACTAGAAAGAACCAGTTTCGCTGAAGCAGCAAGAGGAAAGTCACCGAGATACAACATCTTGCGCGTCCAACATCGCCAAATCCAACTCCGGTACCATATGCACGACTGCCATAATGGTGAAAAAATGTCCAACATATCCAAAAGCTCTGGATACTCGTGGGAAGGGGACTGTCTCCCTCTTCTCTATTTCATGAAGAAACGTCAAGTAAGCCATATGTTTCAGTTTATCCCTCTAACAATGAGACGAGCTCTACCACTATATGAAGACTGCCAAGTTCGTTCCTGTAACTATCACGCCCCTCCCTGCCAGTCTCTTCTGATCACATCTGCTTCTAAGAACTGTTGTTGCTCGTCGATTGATACCATCCAGAGCTTCACCATATCAACAACTATTATGTACAAAAGACCCACCGGGCATAAAAGATAGAGCCACGTAGACCACGCTTGGGGACTGAGGCTCAGCATGAAATTCCTTCACCGTCAGTCAAGGACTTCTTCAACACGAGAAAGATGGTCTGTCAAGAAGCATGGAATTCGCAAGGGTAAATCGAACTGAAGAGGAAGACACTTCAACTCTCCCTCCAGCAGAAGCTACTTCAATGGTCTATTCAAGAGCCGCCTCAACGCTCTCTCCGGGACCCACGTTCGCTTCAGAATCTTGCTTCAACACTCTCTCCAGGATCCACCTCAACGTTTGCACCAGAATTCACTTTAACATCCTATCAAGCCGTTTCAACACTCAAGTTACATCAATAATCTGCGCTCTGGTCAAGTTTTCTTAGATGTAATCATTGCTCAACATACGTCTCATCCATCCTTCATGAGGGCCCAGCAGAGCATGAAAAACCTTGAAGTCGACAGGAGAAGGGTTATCTTATGGAACAAATATTTTCATATAGTTAAAAGGGCGGTGAACAAGTCATCATAAATGTTCGGCATATCTTTGAAGCTGTCAACACCTCCTGACTTGGCACCAGAATTATCCCCAGAATTATCCCCAGAAGACATTTCAACAGGAGTTCTTTTCTTCATTCTACAGTAAAAGACAGGAGTCATTACTTGTATAAAAACGCGTGAGATGTGTAGTCACACACGCAGAAGACACATTCACATTGGAGTACACAAGACTGGTATTGGGTCCAGACACCGGTATTGATCAAGTCACAAGTCCGGTATTGCTCAGGTTTGAATCCTGGTGTTGATAAAGTCACAAGTACGGTATTGCTCAAGTTTGAAGTCTAGTGTTGATCAAGTCACAAGTCCGGTATTGCTCAAGTTTCAAGTCCGGTGTTGATCAAGTCACAAGTCCGGTATTGCTCAAGTTTCAAGTTTGGTATTGATCAAAGTCACAATGCTGGTATTCGAATAAAACATGCGCACGCAGCAGGGCCGGTTTTCAGTCGAAACACAAGGTCGACGTTTAGTCAGGCACGCGACGGGTCCTACTTGATCTCAGCCCCAAATTGGTCGAAGCAGACACAACCGTCCCCAATCAAAGCTCTCTCTCCAGAAGAAGGCGTTTCATCTCCAACACTTCAACGCTCTCCCGGGCCTGTTCCAGAAGTTGTTTCAACGCTTTCTGCTGGACCCACATTTACAATTGAGCACACAAGCAAACAACAAGGCTAGTGTTTGGTCAAGGCATCAAGTCCGGTGTTTAGTCAAGTTAGCTGGGTCGGTGTTTGGTCGAAGTAGCAAGATGATACTCGAGAAAGTACATCAACCGTACGGTCAAAGTAGGCACATCACATGGCCGACGTTTGAAACATGTACACGGTGGTCCCGAGTTTGATCGAAGCATGCACATCTGCCCATTTTCGAATCAACCATGCTTATATCGGGTCCCACGTTCGATCATGAAGACACAGCGGACCCGCGATTAACCAAAACAGGCACATCAAGCCAACGTTCGATCAAGCAGGAGCAGTAGCCCCACAAACAAAACAGGCATAACAGTCCATCGAAGCAAGCAAGACCGACATCATGCTAGGGGAACACTCGTCTGGACGCCTCTTGAACGTGACATGCTCCAAGGACAGGATGGCCCGTCTCTCCCGGTAATATCTAGCTTTGTCTCATAAGCTTTGTCTTTAACTGTCACCATCTCATGCCTACCCCACAATAGTGTAACCATTATGCGCTAGGCAGGGGACTTAATGTTGATGGTGGATTTTCATTTAAGGCTAAAATTGTAAAAGATAAAAAAATATGCGCTAACATCTTGTAAAAGATAAAGCCATTAATAAGTGATGGATACTCCTTCACTTTATTAATTCATCTAGAATGGAGCATGTGGCAACAATCCCATTCTGTGAATAAAATACACGAAATTCATCCAGGTTGGAGCATGTAGCAACAATCCCATATACCCTGTGAATTAACAACATGATTAACTAATACGCAACCAGCCTTGTATTTCATGTACTCATTATCAGTGCGGCATGACGACTGAGTGTTGCTCTCAGCAGAGCAACACGAATCTCCAAGCATTATAATGAAACATGTACCAAATACCTGTACAGGCTGCAAATCTCGGTGTGTTATACTAGCCCGATTGAGCATCCGGACTGACCGTATCAGTCTGGATATGATCACGACCATCCAACTCCACCAGCATGATTGGATGGCCCAGATCGATTCCATAACCCCCAAGCAGGTATGAAATATCCGCTGCCGAACCAATACGGGCCCCGCATGGTCGGCCTCCACAAAAGATTGGCCTAGCCTTCCAAAATGTCCAAACCATAGAAATATGGATGGAAAACCCTAAATTAGGGTTTGCGGCACATTACATGTGTCGCAAAACAGCCTCAACCATCCATCTTCGCAGGTATATATAGAGGGTGTAGATGTAGATTCAGAGGGCCAGAGCATGTCAAAATAACCACAGTGGGCCCACCTGCATACCTGACTGATCGGTCAGGACCAACTATAGTTGGTCACCTCGATTCCAACGCACAAAAACAGGTGTGACACACGGTCGGCAATACCCTAACTAGGGTTTGTCTCGCGATCACGAACATCCATATTCTCCGGAGCGGATGGAGGGTCCCGGAATATGCTAAGCAGGTCCGGTAAGTATCAACATGATCACTGCGGGCCCACCTATCTCCACACCCAACCGGCCAAGACCGAACTTGGCTATATGTCTCGATTCGCGCGCCCAAGATAAGTGTGGTCGCACCTCCCAAGCTGCAAAATAATCTTGACCACTCGATTTCACCGGACAAATTGAGTGGCTTAGATCATATTTCTATGGGATGTCAGGGTATGGACGTGAACTCCAGCCTACTACCTACACGCTGGGTCAATCGGCCAGGACCGACCAAGCCTGGTCATCTTGGAACGCGCGCATGAGGAGCGGATTTTGCGGCACCAGTTTTCTATCGCAAATTGATCTCAACCACACAACTTCGCAGGACGAATTGAGTGGCCCTGATCACACTTTCGTGAGAAAAGGAGGTATGGGCGCCTACATCGTCATGTCTTCTACACGGATGCACGATCGGCCTGGCCAAAGTTATGTCCCAAGCTTGGATTCAACCAAGCTGAAAAGTGATACTTGCGCACTTCTTCATAAACCCTAATTTCATCAACGGTCGCAGATGAGTGTCTCAAAGATCATCTCGTCCGTCTAACTTCACCGTCTTAGTTACACAACCCTGGTCAGGAGTTAATTGGTCAGTGCGGAGTCATGGTGATCACCATCCGTCACTCTACCACACCATGTGGTCGGTCAAGGGAGGGTTTGCATGCGCAACTTCCAAACCATCGAATGAAGTAGGCTGGATATGAGGTTTTGAGACGCTCAAACAGCGATGCTTCATACATGCTGAATATACTCGATGCGGTACCTGCAGGATACATACTGGGGTATTGGTCTGGCGGTTTACAGTGTGCAGCGCACAACGCGTCATCACAAGAACGTGTCAGGAAGTCATGGACGGTTAGTGATAATGGGAGAAGTGGGCAAGCCCGGAGAACTGCATTATATTTTTTATATAATTGAAATAATATAGGTTGTGCGTTGTTCAATCAATTAGAATATCCAACCTTTTGGTTGTTGATTTACATTGATTGACACTATGATATTGGTCTTTGGTACCATCCAAGTTTATCTCTCTTGTATTTAAATTGAGACTCGCAGCTTTCTTGAGTAAGATTTAAATCGAGAGATAGAGATATAAACTCTTTGATATACTTCTATCTAGATTGAGTCTGTCTAGTTGATTCTCTAGAAAGTATATTGGAGTTTGTCAATACAGATTTCTAATTCGAAAATATTGGGTGTGGTTGTTAGACCCTCGCTTTTCCATTTTCAATCCGCACGTCTTTTTTATTTTCATGTAGTTCCTCATAACTACATATCATATGGTATGTGACCCCCCTTTAGTCTATGTTTTCACTCTTTTCGTTAGAATAAACGTTTTAGCACAAATGTCCTTTCCCCTAGTGATACCAACTTACAACAAGTCAATATCACTTGTTTACTCCATATATTTCTCCCCTATTTTGTCACAAAATGACAAAGAAACGAAAAAATAAAGGACAAACCGAAAGGATCTTACAAATCTCACAAAGGGAAATTGCAAACCTATATGAGTTGAGCACGAGGGTTTTACACACCATTTTAGATAACCAATATCAAAACCGAAACTACAAGTAATTTGGTTTTAACATGTTATCTAGGAAATAATTTCCCAGAGCAATTTTCCCTAATAGTTTAGCAACTCAAAAATTGACTAAGCACCTTAGTTCTTTTGCTAAACCGATTGTGCAAATACAATTGCTTGTTCAATAAGACCAAAATAAAGATCAGAATTAACTTTATTTTTCTCATCAGGTTCTAATTATTCTCATCAATAACTTAGACCTTTCGCTTTTAAACAAGACAAATACTAGGTTAGGTAACTAGTAATTCTTGTTAAGGCATTCAGTTAGACTTGAATAACCGAAACCTCCACATTTAATAAGTCTAACTAAGATCCGAAAAACTTAGTTTCTCTTATCCGGAAATCACTTGGACTAAACAAATGTTCCCGAAACACTTTTGTTAAGCCATAAATAATCCATACAAACCAAATAAATCAACTTGCATAATCATTTATCTTAACCGAAAGAAATTGAAACAAACATAGACATTATAACATAGCAATTTCACCGAAGTTTTGTAAGCCTAAACAATTGATACCAAACAATAATGAAAGATAACAATAGTTTTTCTTAACCGGAAACAATTGAATCATAATCAAACATCCATACACAAATAATAGAATCAACATCAATTGTACCGAAAGTTTGTTAAGCAAAAGCAATAAGGATATGAAATAAAATCATGCTTTTCTTAAACAGGAAAAAATTAACTAACAAGATTGTTACCTCAAATTCCGCATCCTCTTCCCCCCTAAATATATGTCATTAAGCGCAAGTTCTCTTAGAACTCTCCCCCATTGAAGTTGTCATCCTCCCGCCAAAACAAAAGAACAACAACAAATAGCAACCTTTATTAGAGAAAGGTTGAAAACCGGTTTTAACTATGCGATGCAAAAGTTGAAACCTCGAAACACATATGCTTTTACGCTAAACCAAAAGATTCAACATATTGTGACTTTTTCACATATTGTTTCTACAGGAACCCCTCATAATCCTTTGATAAAGCCTACCAACATGGGCTAGAACTTAATCCCGCTAAATCAAAAAGTCACCCAAATCATAAGGGTTCACACATTATGAGATCGAATATTAAGGTTAGAAAACAAAAATCAAAAATCCCATAAACATACATAGCAATAAAATAACGCATTCAAGCACATGTTATATAACCGAAAACTATCACAAGAAAACTTATAATATAATAACTTTATTCATAATAATAAGATAGTTTTATTCATAATAGATTTTACAATTATTGAAAGAAATCAAAAAACTGAAGTCTAATTTTTACCCTTGATTTATTCCTTCAAGGTTGAAGCCGGATATGATGATTTCACAGGATTCCAATCATCTTCTATGATTACTAGTCTTGATTCAAGACTAACAAAATTGTCATTGACTTCCCTTACTTCCTTTCGTAGATCTTTTCCATATTCCTTACTTCACTTATGATTAGATCTAGTTTTAATGACAGATTCTTGAGAAGATTGTCATTGAGAGATGAAATCTCTTTATTTGGAACATCATGATGAAGTACTGGAGATGAATCTGAATCACCATCGGAGGATTCGAGATGAAGTTTCTTGTTAGGAAACAGAATGGTCCAGACTTTTTCAATCTTGCGAGAGTTGCAGCTAGAGGAAGACATTCTGTAAAAACTCTATAAAATGAAGTAAGAGGTCTTTCCTCTTATAAGTTCAAGAACTTTTTCTCAAAATTTTTTTTTTGAGAATATTATTCGATTAATTTCTTAACCAAAAACCCATTTAGAAATATTTTTATTCAAATAATTACAATTGTATCCTTACAATGTGTTTTTAAGTACAAGTAAGGATTCATGATAACCAATTATGTTTTCATATTTCGGTTGTTGAATTTTCTTCTTTTGAAGGTTTTAACATTCACAAGAAATAGAGAAGCACTTATGTTTGAACTTTTAGGTTCAGCTCCCAATCTCAAAGTAAGATCTTGATGTTCGACAATCATATTGACTTTCTTAGGAGTGATTTTTGATCTAGACTTAGATCTTGGATTTTTGGGTTTGTAGACTCTTCCCTTTTTAATATCATGACATTTTCGTTGATAATGCCCCTTTTTTCTGTAGTGAAAAAAAAAGCCAGAAGTATTCTGGTTGCAGGATTTGGGTTTCACAAATTTGTTTGACCTTGTGTCCTTGACTTTCGATGTAATGATATCGGGTGATGATTTTCTGAAGTAGTTGAGCTCGTCTCTCAGTTTTTGATTTTCAGCTTTTAACTCCCTTATCTCATCTCGACAATGTTTAATCTTGAGAATGAGTTTAGATACTTGAACCTTTTCGGAACATTGAGAGACCTCGATTTTCTCTAATCGCTTGTTGAATTTTTCTTTATCATTAAGAAAACTTCATTTGAGTTGATCAAGCGATGATATCATTCCATTTATGTCAGATTCAAGAACCTGAGTTATATGATCTTTATATGGAAACGTTCCTTTGAAAATCGAAGGTGTAACCTCTTATAGTGTATCTATTGTTGAAGATGTTTCAGAATTAAAGATTTCTGCAATAGTTGCAATATTGTACACAATATAGTCTTGATTATCCTCGTCGGGGTAATAATCAAGTGTTACAGTATATGCATTTCTTTTCCATTGATTATCCTTGGTTGGGCAATCTGGAGAAATGTGACCAAATCCTCTACATTTGTAACATTGAGGAATATTGTCATCATCGTCCCAAGTGTCTTTACTACTGTGTGTAGAGGTGTGTTTTCCCTTTGACATAGGAGATTCTCTTTTCCGATGTCTCAATAATTTTTTGAGTTGTTGAGTAATAAAAGATAGATTATGATTTATTTATGTTTCATCTTCAACACTTTGATCTTCCTTATATTTGGAGTTTTCCAGACATTGAGTCGGAATTTTCTTTCTTGTATTATAGGTTAGATTTTCCTTTTGTTTGGACAAATACCCCTGATCGAATATCTTTAGTTTTCCAACAAGGGAACTTCTTGATAATACAGAAATATCGTTAGCTTCAATAATTGCATGCTTCTTAGAATCGTATCTTGATGGCAACGATCTGAGAATTTTGCATACTATGTCCTTTTCAGAAATAGTCTTTCCAAAGAAACATTAATTATCTTAGAGAGTTTGAGGTAAAACTCTTCAAAAGTGTCGTTGTCATCCATTCAAAGGTTTTACCAGTCAGATAATTGAGTTTGAAGTCTAGCATCTTTCTCTAAAGTGTTTCCTTCGAATACGATCTGAAGATTATCCCAAGCTTCTTTCGAAGTTAGGCATGTTGATACATGATGTTGTATACAATAGTATTCAAACCATCTGAATTCTGCTTAGCAAAATCCTTTTCTTCAGTTGAGTAATCTACTAAGCGTTTAAACTCAGTTTCCGAATTTTATATTTTCGGGTGATCATAACCATCAACGACTAATAGCCATGTATTAAAGTCTCGTGATTAAAGAAAAGATCTCATAGAAAATTTCCACCATAGATAATTTGATCCATAAAATCTTGGCGGTACGTTAATCGAAGTCGGTTCATGAGAACTTGAATTCATTTCTTATAGGTTGGATCGCATGAAACAAATATTGTTAGATCTTTTCATGTCTGCCTTCTCTGATACCAATTGAAAAGACGAAGGTACCTAAATATACCTTAATCTAAAACTTTTCCACATATAAGTCATTTTCCGAAGGTAATTGTCTATGGACTTGTTTGTGGGAGAAAACTACTTCTGCAGGTTTAGATAATTTTGGGTGTGTGTGGATGAGAAGTGAATTTAAACCTTCAACAAATGTACTGCACGATGAGCACTTTGATTCGAGAGATAATCTGTACAATTTTGGCCTAAACCGAAGACACGGCCGTTCCATATTTGTTTCGGTCACAGGTGAAGGATGTGAGGTTGATATTAGGGAGGGAAGCGAAGAAGGTGTTGAGAGTATTAAGGTGAAGGCTATTTGATGACTTGTTAATAGAAGGTTGAGCAGGCTAGAAAATGTTGCAGGCAGGCTCTGAGTGTCGTATATGATGGTATTAACACTTGGTTTTTCTATGTTGTCGTTGGAAATAGGGATGAGAACTTATTTATACAAGTAGATAAGCCTTCATCACGTCTCTCGTGGGAAAGTGGAGGAAGTGGAGTGATGGAGGGAGTGGAGTTGTGTGTTAGTGTCACACGTTTGCTTGCCCACTTCTCCTATCATCGCTAACCGCCCATGTTTCCCTGACACGATCTTGTGATGGCGTGTTGCACGCAGCACGCTGTAAACCGCCAGACCAATACCCCAGTTTGTATCCCCCAGTTTGTGACATGATTGATGTCTTGAGTGTGTGGATCGTGGGACCCGCATAAAATAGTGCAGGGTGAATCATGAACTTGGTATGTCATCGCATGCATCCATCTTCAGCTGACCGTTTGGAGGCTGTATGGGTAGGCCACGCCTTGGTCGGTCACCCTGTGAAGAAGAGTGACAGATGGTGATCATGGTGATACCTTGTTTGCTGGTTTATTCGCAACCTAAGTCATTCGTCCAATCTTGCAAAGTTGGACGGACGAGATGGCTTGTAACCCTACTTGCGATCGTTGGATGGGAGGCGTGCATGCTGCCTCTTTCAACCCAAACGTTTGCATGCTAAGGGAATTTCTATGGAGGAACCGATTGGCCCTGCATGGAGGTGGTACAATGGTGTTCACGCCCATGCCTGCTTGACTCACAAAGATTTGATCTAAGGCACTCGACTCAGGTGGAAAAGACGAGTGGTAGAGATTAGAACTTATGAAGGGGCCGTGATATGCCACCTTTGGGAGCGCGTAATGAGGAACTTGACCACTTCCGGTCTTGTCCGATCATCTAGGCGTGAAGTTGGGCCCACGGTGGTCATGCTAGCATGCTCGGTTCCTTCTAAGTCTCCATCTTTGCCTTCCATCCAAGCCTGCGAAGATGGACGCTCGAGATATTTCCGCAACATATGCGTTGCAAACCCTAATTAGGATTTCGGACCGGCCACTTTGGGCGATCGGTTTTGGGTTGCGTGCGCCTCCTTTGGGGAGACCGACCATGTATGCAACATCTTGGGCCGACAGTGAGCATGTACATGCTTGCTCTATGACCCTGGGCGCAATCTAAGCCATCCAACTATGCCTGCGAAGTCGGATGTCGTGATCGTTTTGGATCTTCTCAACCTGCATAAGGCGTTAACCTATCCTTGTTTGGGCAATCGTTTCTTGAACCACGGCTTTCCTATGAGGGATTCGGTCATGTAGGTAGAAAGTGGGTCCGCCAATGGTGTATCATCACTTCACTACTTATTTTAGGGTATAATCTAAGCCGTCCAACTATGCCTGCGAAGTTGGACGTTCACGATTAAAAAAAACCCTAGCCGTGCGTCATGCTCACTTTGAGCGCACGTTTTAGAAGGACCAACTGTAGTTGGTCTTGACCGTTCGGTCATGCATGAAGGTGGGTCCGAGGTGATCATGGTAGCATGCTCAGGACCCCCTGAATCTATATCTACACCCTCCATCTATGCCTGCGAAGTTGGACGGATGAGATCTATTTTTGGGTTTGTTTTCAGCAGGTGAGACTAACATGGGTAGTCTTGCATGCGTTCAATGGGGATAATATAACCCGCCGTCAGGTAGCCTACGGGTTTTTGCATGTCGAACACAAGGCTTTAATTAAAGCATTAATAGTAATGCTGCAAACCTACATAAAATCGGGATGGTTGCTACATGCTCCGCTCTGGGTAGGTTTTAATTCTCAGGGATGGTTGCACATGCTCCAATGAATATATATGGTGAGAATATTCATCACCTGAAGGCTTAATCCTTTGCAGGACGTCAGCTTACAAAAATTGGCTTTTTACAATTTTAGCCTTTAAATAGAAATCCACCATCAACATTAAGTCCCCTGCCTAGCATGCAATGGTTACACTATTGTAGGGTAGGCATGAGATGGTGACAGTTTGCAGAAAAATAACTAAGGCTAGGGTAAATGTACTTTTACCACATAAGGAGGGTGCTCGTGCCAAATGACCTGTAGCGGTGGTGGAGTTGTTCCTCCTCAACGAATTTTTCTCCGATTTCAGCTAGGTTTCTGAAGCTAGCGCGACTTGGTTGGTGTTGATCCCTTGCCGGCCGGACGTACTCCGAGATAGCTGCTTCTAGGGTTTCCCTTGGCGTGTATATATACGTATGCACATGAATCCTCTTCTTCATCTTGGGATAGAATTTCTTCTCTGCAGAGTTCCGTCATGTCATGCAACATCAAGTCGTCTTCTTCATATCACCCAGGTTCATCTGTTAAGCATACCCACTCTGCATTTCAGTGCGCTTCTGAAACTCGTGACAGTCCTCCATCTCGTGTGCGTAGAGTTAAGAGGGTCATACCGGTTTGTTATTTTCCCTTTTCTTTTACGAGTAGTCACCCTTATTTCCTGATCAGGTGAATAATCTCCTTTTTTGCAGAGATGTCCATCTGGAACATGTGTAACAGTCATTGATGACGATGACTTGGATAGTCCAATTTCTTCGAATTCAGCTACACCTTCACCGGACGACCTCGAGAATGCTGATCTGGGTATTTCATCCTATGAATACCCCAATGCCGGCCTTTCATTCGATATTGGTATGAAATGCTTGTCTTCTAGCTACAAGACTGTCGGTGGTTTTTTAGTACGAAAGGAGTTCATCTCCATGTACATAAAGATATGGATAAAGTATGGCCATATCGCGACCAGGAACGTGATTCAGCATTGCTCGTCTACTTTGGTTACTGTGGTAAGCTGCTTGCTTCCCATGATTGCTGAGATGGAAGGTGTCTCTATCCGCAAGGTAGCTGAATCAAATATCGAGAAGTGGGAAAACATGCTCTCTACCTGCAAGTCCATGGAGTTCAACGTGAGTTGTCTCCGACAGCGTCTTGACATCATCAAGGTCGATCGATCTAGTATCCTGGTGAACGTAGTCCCTGCTGCGAAGGCTATTTTGGAGGAAGAGAAGGCTCTGGATGCTGATTCATAGAAGGTGGAGAAGGCGATCCAAAGCTTGAAGGTCCGAAAAGAGAGGTACCAGGCAAGGTTGAAGATGATGCTTTCCAGGGATTACAACCTGTTGGACGACCTCTTCTGAGCTGCGTTGAGAGATTTCCTTCAATCTCTTTTTCTTTTGCACTCCACTGAGAGATACGAGATTTTTTTTTCTTTTGTGTAGATGGATGGAGAAAAATTCATTTTTTTTTCTGTATAAATTAACAAATTAGACATGAAACGAGAATGCATGTATTGTCATGTCATGGGACAAGTACGGGATAATGATCAGGCGTGATATGTCTTGAGCCATTTTCCATTGACGACTGCTTCCAACTTTCCTCCATCCGCCTTAATGATTTTGTAGTATCCAGTGTTGTAAGCCTTGGTAATCACGTAAGGTCCTTCCCATTTTGGAGAGAACTTTGGTGCAGACATGTCTTGTTGGATGTGTTTGGCTGTCTTCAAAACTAGGTCTCCTACTTTAAAACTTCGTGGCCTTACAGATTTTTCATACGCCCTGGAGACTCTGTTTCTGTACACCTGAGCGCGTTCTTCTGCCTTGCTTCTTCTGTAGTTTAGAGTATCAAGCTCAGCGATCCTGCAGTTAGACGCCTCAGTTTCGTTCCAGTGGACTCCACTTGCTGCTGCAATCCTGGCTGATGGGATTTTGATTTCTGCCGGGAGGACAGCATCAGCCCCATAAACGAGTGAGTATGGAGAAACTCCAATGGATCTCCTAGGTGCCGTTCGGTATGCCCATAGTTCCATCGGTAGTTGTTCATGCCACTCTCTGGGATTGTCATGTACTGTCCGACTGAGAATCCGGATTAATGTTTTGTTGGTGCTCTCAGCCTGCCCATTCCCTTGAGGGTAGTAGATGGTGGAGAAGACTTGTTTAATTCCATATCCTTCAAGTAACTCTCGTACTTGCTTGTTGGCGAAGGGAGTGCCATTATCGGTAATGATATGTTTAGGTACTCCAAAGCGGCAGATAATATGCTCTTTAATGAACGCTGCAATCGTTGCTCCTGTAGTTCCACGCAGAGGAATAGCTTCGACCCATTTTGTGAAGTATTCAGTTGCGGTTATAATATATTCATGCTGCTTTGATGATGGCGGGTTGATCTTTCCAACAGTATCAAGTCCCCATCTATAGAATGACAGCGGGCTACTTATTGAATGTAGGGGAGTGGATGGTGCATGAACGAGGTTCCCGTGAATCTGGCATTTGTGGCAGCTTTGAACGAAGGCGGATGCATCATCTTCCATGGACGACCAGTAATATTTCTCGTGTATCTGGAGAAACAATTTCTTCTTTCCTTGATGTTCTCCTTCATGCATCTCATTCAATATTGTTGAGATTTCTCCTCCATCTAGGCACCGTAGCAGATCACCTCCAAAGCTTTTCCGGTACAAAATCCCCTCGTGGAACACGAAACGCTTCGCTCTCTGTTTCATTCTGACTGCCTCTTTTGGGTTAGCAGGAACTGTGCCATCACGAAGGTAGTTAACATATGGTTGCCTCCAATCCCCGGTGTGATTTATGTTGAGTACCTCTAGTTGATGAGGTGGTGCATGGCAGTTTGATCAAGACTGTTGGAGCACTCGAGACTGTGTCTCCATTTCTGGCCAGTAATAGCCTAAACGTTGGAGGAGTCGATAGAGTGTCACCACCAATGTTTGTCCACAAATCTCGTTGTGAACACGGTCAAGTTACAGCTGTGCTTCTTCCTCTCCGAGACATCTTGATAAGGAACTATCCGGGTTTCGGTGGTATAACATGCCGTGGAGCATAAAGAAGTTTTGTAGGGCTTTAAGGCTGACCTTTTCTTGATAAAGTGAACTGATAAGCTCCTGAATGATCGTAGTCCGCCAGTCACAGGTTTCATCATCCTTGCATTGTGAGAGCCATGTTGATTCAACTGTCCTTCTTTTCACCGTCAGGGTTTCTTCTATGCATTCGAACTGCAATTTAGAAGCTAATGTTGCCAGGAAATCATCATGCCTGTTGTTGTTGCGGCTGACATGAGTTATGGTTACGTCAGCAAAGTAGTTCAGCATTCTCTGAGCTTCAGACTGGTATGGAGCTAGAGTTATCTCTTTTAGTGCATACACCCCGTTCATCTGATTAACCAATAATTTGGAATCGCCTCTTATTTCCAAACATGTGGCTCCTGCCTGCTTGGCTAATAGCAGCCCTATAAGGAAGGCTTCATACTCCGCTGAGTTGTTAGTGCATTGAAAATCTAACTTGAAGGAGTGTGAAAAGACTTCGCCAGTTGGAGATACTAGGACTATGCCTTCTCCTCCAGTGTTGTTGCTGGGAGTAGCGGATCCGTCAAAATATAACAGCCAAGCTTCCTCTTTGACAACAGAGATGTCTGGAAACTCTCCAGACAGGTCTTCATGCAATGCTGTGGTACCTTCTCCAGGGAAAGCTTCTAGTAAATCCGCGACAGCCTGACCCTTAACAGCTCTTGGCGGAGTACACGTTATGTCTAGCTCTGACATTTGGAGGAGCCACTTGGCAGCCCTTCCCATTAGAACTGGTTTTGATAGTAAGAACTTCGCAGGGTCTGATTTGGATATGAGCGTTACCTTGTTGGATAGTAGGTAATGCCTAAACTTCTGGATGGAATGTATCAATGCTAGGCATGCTTTCTCTGCTCTCGGGTATCTGAGTTCAACATCTCTCAATATTCGACTGAAGTAGTATATAGGATGTTCGACTCCCTCATCATCCTCTTGAGACAGCAAGGCCCCAACGGAAGTGTCACTGAAGGCGGTGTAGAGATATAACGGCCTCCATTGAACATGAGACTTCATGATGGCTGGAGACGATAGTATGTGCTGAATTTTCCAAAATGCTTCCTGTTGGACGCCAGTCCAGTTAAAATCCGCTCCTTTCTTCAGCAGGGGGGTAAAGGAAGCAATGAGTTGAGCCAGACCAGGTATAAAACATCGAATGTAATTCACCTTTCCCATAAAACTTTGCAGTTCCTTCACGGTTCGAGGTGGTGTCATAGTAAGGATGGCTTGAGTCTTAGATGGGTCCATATTGATTCCCTCAGCAGTCACTTGGAATCCCAGAAATTTTCCAGAGGAAACACCAAAGGCACATTTCAAAGGATTCATCCTCAACTTGTACTCACGGCACCTCTCGAATACTTGTCGCAAGACTCCTGTGTGTTCTGTCCGGGCTTTCGATTTGACTACTATGTCATCTACGTAATCTTCAACTTGTTTATGCATCATGTCGTGAAAAATTGCTGTCATGGCGCGTTGATATGTCGCGCCGGCATTCTTCAAACCGAAAGGCATAACTGTATAGTAAAAATTTCTAAGAGGAGTTCGAAAAGAAGTCTTACTTGCATCATGCTCGTACATCCTTATCTGGTTGTAGCCGCTATATCCATCCATGAAGGAGAACATGCCATGCCCGCTCGTGGCGTCTACCAACATGTCAATGTTAGGTAGAGGAAAGTCTTCCTTGGGGCAGCACTTGTTTAAATCTCTGAAATCTACACAGCATCGGATCTGCCCATTCTTTTTATTTAATGGGACCACGTTAGCCAGCCAGGTTGGATGGTGGATAGGTTTGATGAAGCCGGCAGTTAGCAATTTCTGGATTTCATATTTAATCTGATCTTCCACCTCATGTCTGAATTGTCTTGGAGACTATTTTATAGGCTTGGATCCAGGCTTGATGTGCAGGTGATGAGTAACCAACTTTTCATCCAGACCAGGCATTTCATCGTACGTCCAGGCGAATATATCTTGGTATTCTTTGAGGAGTTGCACAAGATTCGTCTGCTCCTCCGTGGACAGAGTGGAACTAATGTAAATGGGCCTGGTAGACTCTTCACTGCCGATGTTAATAGTTTCGAGTTCGTCAGTTGTAGAGCTGGTACCGTCTTGCAGCTGTCTGGGGGCGTCCAACACCTATTCTTGTGGGTCTCCGCTTTGACAACATTCTATTAGGCGGAGAGACCGAGCATCAGTATCTCCTGCTAATTGCTAACAGCGGTGGTGGTAGACAGTCTTTCCTTTCTGATCTTGAGTTGCCACAAAGGTTCGTCCTCTCTTGGTAACGTGGTTTCCCGCCCCGCTGGGTGAAGGAGAGTTCCTCGTCAGCTGAGATGCATCATGTTTGAGTTTTAATGACGCAAGCCGATCCTCCTCCTAGATTGACGCCCATGTGGGAAGTGGGGTACAATGTACTTCGCCTGGCTCTTCCTGCAGAGCTTCCTTTGGTTTGAACAATTCCACTCCGCATATGGGTGCGTATGGAGACAACGATGCAGGTATACGAATTAATTCCTCGTTCAGCGTAGTTTTCATGCACTGGTGATAGGTTGAAGGAACAATCTTATTCTCGTGGAGCCATGGCCTACCCATTATCATGTGGTAGTCTGGTTCCTTCTCTATGACTTCGAATTTCACTTTTGATTGAATAGGACCTACGGATAAGTTCAGATTGACATACCCATATGTGTTGGTTTGGTTCCCTTAAAAGTCCGTCATTGTGGTAGACCGCCGCACAATCTTGTTTGGGAGAACCTTAGCCTCCTTGAGTGTCTTGAGGGTAATCACATTCGAGGATGCTCCTGTGTCTATGAGGGCCCGCCTGAATTCTGAATCTTTGATGCGTGCGGTTACATGCAGGGCCCGATTGTGGCCCTCTTCTGCCATCATGTCTTCCTATGTAAAAGTAACATTGTTTACAGATGCCTCCATCGTGCTTGAAACTTCTGAGCGCAAGGAAGTTAACTGTACATCCAAGGCTATCCGGTTGACGGCTGCAAATGTCTCTGTTCGCTGCTCTTTTGAGAGGTGTAAGAGTTCACATAAACTTCCCACTAAAGAGGCGGCTTCCTAATCCACAGGTCTTTGGCCTGTAGTGAAACTGTTGATTTTGGGGTGTTTAGTCCTCAGTTTCAGGACCTCCATGACAGGGGATCCCATCTCTGACGTCATCTTGATGAGGAGGTCGAGTATGTTGTTGATCGCTTCTTTGATCAGGTCCATGTTTCTCGTGTGAACCTCCTGTACTCGCGCTAACTCGATCAGCGTCGGGATTCTTCCAGCCAGACCATTAGGTGAGCCGTCGGAGGGATCTTGATCATGACCTGAGGCTGTCGAGGTATTCCTAAGACCGACCATCTTGAAATCAACTAAATAGGGTTAGGTATCGAAGAAATCGACTTCACAACCGAGAGATTAACCTACCACTGTGGTCGCCAATTGTTTGTGTGAGAAAACTACTTCTGCAGGTTTAGGTAATTTTGGGTGTGTGTGGATGAGAAGTGAATTTAAACCTTCAACAAATGTGCTGCACGATGATCACTTTGATTCGAGAGATAATCTGTACAATTCTGGCCTAAACCAAAGACACGGCCATTCGAGATTTGTTTCGGTCATAGGTTAAGGATGTGAGGTTGATCTTAGGGAGGGAAGCGAAGAAGGTGTTGAGAGTATGAAGGTGAAGGCTATTTGATGATTTGTTAATAGAAGGTTGAGCAGGCTAGCAAATGTTGCAGACAGGCTCTGAGTGTCGAATACGATGGTATTAACACTTGGTTTTTCTGTGTTGTCGTTGGAAATAGGGATGAGAACCTATTTATACAAGTCGATAAGCCTTCATCACGTCTCTTGTGGGAAAGTGGAGGAAGTGGAGTGATGGAGGGAGTGGAGTTGTGTGTTAGTGTCGCACGGTTTCTTGCCCACTTCTCCTATCATCGCTAACCGCCCATGTTTCCCTGACACGATCTTGTGATGGCGTGTTGCACGCTGCACGCTGTAAACCGCCAGACCAATACCCCAGTTTGTATCCCCCAGTTTTTGACATGATTGATGTCTCGAGTGTGTGGATCGTGGGACCCACGTAAAATAGTGCAGGGTGAATCGTGAACTTGGTATGTCATCGCATGCATCCATCTTCAGCTGACCGTTTGGAGGCTGTATGGGCAGGAAACGCCTTGTTCGGTCACCCTATGAAGAAGAGTGACGGATGGTGATCATGGTGATACCTTGTTTTCTGGTTGATTCGCACCCTAAGTCATTCGTCCAAGCTTGCAAAGTTGGACGGACGAGATGGCTTGTAACCCTACTTGCGATCGTTGGATGGGAGGCGCGCATGCTGCCTCTTTCAACCCAAACGTTTGCATGCTAAGGGAATTTCTATGGAGGAACCGATTGGCCCTGCATGGAGGTGGTACAATGGTGTTCACGCCCATGCCTGCTTGACTCGCAAAGATTTGATCTAAGCCACTCGACTCAGGTGGCAAAGACGAGTGGTCGAGATTAGAACTTATGAAGGGGCCGTGATATGCCACCTTTGGGCGCGCGTACCGAGGAACTTGACCACTGCCGGTCTTGGCCGATCAGCTAGGCGTGAAGTCGGGCCCATGGTGGTCATGCTAGCATGCTCGGTTCCTTCTAAGTCTCCATCTTTTCCTTCCATCCAAGCCTGCGAAGATGGACGCTCGAGATGTTTCCGCAACATATGCGCCGCAAACCCTAATTAGGATTTCGGACCGGCCACTTTGGGCGATCGGTTTTGGATTACGTGCGCCTCCTTTTGGGAGACCGACCATGTATGCAACATCTTGGGCCGACAGTGAGCATGTACATGCTTGCTCTATGACCCTGGGCGCAATCTAAGCCATCCAACTATGCCTGCGAAGTCGGATGGTCGTGATCGTTTTGGATCTTCTCAACCTGCATAAGGCGTTAACCTAGCCTTGTTTGGGCAATATTTTATTGCACCACGGCTTGCCTATGAGGGAGTCGGTCATGTAGGTAGAAAGTGGGTCCGCCAATGGTGTATCATCACTTCACTACTTGTTTTAGGGTATAATCTAAGCCGTCCAACTATGCCTGCGAAGTTGGACGTTCACGATTAAAAGAAACCCTAGCCGTGCGTCATGCTCACTTTGAGCGCACGTTTTGGAAGGACCAACTATAGTTGGTCTTGAACGTTCGGTCATGCATGAAGGTGGGTCTGAGGTGATCATGGTAGCATGCTCAGGACCCCCTGAATCTATATCTACACCCTCCATCTATGCCTGCAAAGTTGGACGGATGAGATCTATTTTTGGGTTTGTTTTCAGCAGGTGAGACTAACATGGGTAGTCTTGAATGCGTTCAACGAGGCTAATATAACCCGTCGTCAGGTAGCCTATGGGTGTTTGCATGTCGAACACAAGGATTTAATTAAAGCATTAATAGTAATTCTGCAAACCTACATAAAATCGGATGGTTGCTACATGCTCCGCTCTGGGTAGGTTTTAATTCTCAAGGATGGTTGCACATGCTCCAATGAATTAATATGGCGAGAATATTCATCACCTGAAGGCTTAATCCTTTGCAGGACGTCAGCTTACAAAATTGGATTTTTACAATTTTAGACTTTAAATAGAAATCCACCATCAACAGGACTGAGTCGAGACAATATAACTAATCGGTTCACACTTCGTGTGATCGTCTTTGGATACAAGATCGAGACAATACAACAACGAAGTATGTTTACTTGATAATAGGTTCCGACTTAACCAAACATTAGTTATATTGCGGAAATAGAAAAGTAAAATAGGAATTAACGTTTGTTTATTTTACTTCTAATTATAATAAAACAATTATAATTGCGGAAATAGAAAAGTAAAAGACACAGGAAGATTTTGTTAACGAGGAAACCACAAATAAAAAAAAAACCCGGGACCTATTCCAAAATTGAATACACTCATAATTAAGATGCTATACAAAATCAAACCAACTTCATATAGTTGAGACCAAGCAACTAAACCTATAGTTCACCTAGTTCCCTCAGTATTCCTACGCCTCCAA
Source organism: Papaver bracteatum (assembly GCA_023529315.1). Classification (NCBI taxonomy): domain Eukaryota; kingdom Viridiplantae; phylum Streptophyta; class Magnoliopsida; order Ranunculales; family Papaveraceae; genus Papaver; species Papaver bracteatum. The sequence goes on along the minus strand of JAJJWX010002605.1, from coordinate 3,164,211 downwards.
CTTGTAATAAGTCACGCACTTGGAACTATTCCTTTGGTTTGTATTCCAAACAGTAAAGGAACAACAAATATGTTCGGTAACAATTTTTTTCAAATAACGTGATATGTGTTTGACAAAGGCTCTTCCGTTTAACCAATAAACTCCTTTGTCGGGTCCTTAGATCAATCTCTCAATAACTACTGAAGTAATTGTTAGACTATGCAATCAATATTATTAATCACAGAGAAGTGTATTGATGCTGACCTACTCAACTAATCAATCCAATCTATCACAAAGATAAATCGATTATAGTTGGATACCTTTCCAACCGAAACAAATATTGTCCACACCAAAGATCATGAACCCAAAAAGTGTCTTGTCTTCAAATCTTCTTTAATCTTCAATCAGCACCTGCATACAATGAACTTGAATCTCTTGTGATTAATCACACACAGAACGGAGTCTGTTAATGTTAGATTATCACAAGATGTCTTTAGATCTACAAACAGTCTAAATATCCCCGTCGAAACTTCGATCTAGTTTAAGTGAATCTTATATCAGAAGAGAAGATTCTCAAGCATAAACAAACTAGGTGCAATCAAAGTTCAATAACCGTTAGTCAATCAAATCAATCAAAAACTAATAATAAACTGTAATTATCTAGTTTCCCACTAAAAGTACTAATAGAGATTCTCAATCCCAACGAAGTCTTTAAACTGAGCGGTCGTAAGAGATTTCTCCTAATGAGGTTACTTTCCTCTCTGAATAGGCGTCTCCACCAGTAACAACACAACTAGGTAGTTTTGCTGGATCTGTGGATTAGTTTGCTCGAAATGCAAACTTCAATATTTATAGACAAGGAAGTTTGGACACCAAGGAATTTCCAAAACCGAATATTCTCAAAGATATGCAATAAACAAAAAATCGGTTTTCATAACTCCTGGAAATGAACTATTCAAATATTGACCGAAATCCCAATATAAAAATCTGTAATCAGTAAATGCACATTACTAATTATTATTTTCTAAAGATATGCATTTATTTGCTGGAAAATAAATAGCATATAAAAACTAAGAAACCTTAAATAAAACATTCTCAATTTATTTTGATCCAGGGAATCTCCTTTAGCTATTAAGGAATATCTTTGAACAATTAATGATAAGAGTTACTGCACATGTTAAAATGATGTTGACATCTTTACTTTGCAATTTATTTTTCATACTTACAATCTTGGAAACGATTTTCCACACTTCCAAACAAGTTTAGAATTGGTTCGTCTGAATTACAAGAACTATATGATTGATTATACTACCAAATCACCAATCATGGGTTTCACAGTTCTACCAAAACAAGTTCGGTTCTACATCCATGTGAGTACTGTGCATGTCACACTAGTTACCAAAATTCGGTTAACTAGGTACTAGGATTGGTTCCCCACAACTTATGGTAACTACATGTATTCGGTTGCACATGTCCATAGGATCGGGTCCCTCAAAACTACAAACTTGTTGCACATGTTCATAGAATCGGTTCCCCCATCTACTAAAAACGTGTAGTACCTCTTACAAGGATCGATTCCCCTCTTGTAAATTTTTTGCACCTCTTACTAGGATCGGTTCCCAAATTACTAGATAAAAGTTGCTATTTACAAGGCATCGGTCATTCCATCTTGAGTGATTACTTAAGATCAGTATCACTAATAAAAGTCATACTAATACATAAGTCAGACCTTGTGAATAGTTTTACCAAGATTCATAAACACGTTTATAAGAGTTTATACTAAACACACATATTGGTAATTCAAAATAGATTTGCAATGAATAACAATACCAATAAGCCTAGCGATTTCCCTTTCGATTCACAAAACAAGTTTATGAACTTACTTTCTTTAAATGTATGTAAAACATTGTTTCCTAGGATATAATCTTCACTCGTACCTATACATAATCACAATAGCATTCATATGATCATGTCGATGTCTTATATACAAAGTTTAATGGTTAAGCAATAAACCTTGTATTGTATTCCTTAATACTATGTATAACTAGAGTATCAGACACAGCTTCAAAATTATTTTTTCAATATGGACGACTTGAAAGATATGTTAGGGAATGAAACAGTTCAAGTCAAATATTACTAACCTCAAGAGGAAGGATGATGTTGTCGTTGTAGCTCCATACTTCTTCACATTCTTCAATTCCTCATATAATACTTGTAAGTCTCATATCCTAACATTTTCAAGCTAACCTATACGAAGTTGACTCTAGTACATGATCAAGCGACTCTTTAAATGAGTTTTGATTCACTAAAATATGACAACCAAACTTGACATACCAACGCTTGGTGGGTTCAACCGAGCTATATTCTAACATCAACATATCTTTCAGTTGAATATTTTCCTGGTGAATTTCTTCAGAATTATCCAAGAAATCTAGGATCTCAGTGTCAGACTCGCATTCAAAACATGAATTTGATTTAATGGGAACTTCTGCCGATAAGGCTAACAATTTTGTACATACTTCAGCAGTGTGTAAGACGTTAGGACACCGAGATGCTTTATCTTGAACTGAGTCATTAGAAGTAATAGAGAGAGAAGACAATCTCTTGGATCTTTTACTTTTCTTCACAATATCCTTGATATTTTATGTAATCAGTGATCTCTTAGGATCAAAGTGATTATAACAACATTCATCAGCCCATGACAAGTTAGAAACTTTACTTGCAAGGGTCACAACATTAAACGTAGAGGTTCTGACAGTATTCTGATCATGATCAAGTATTTTAATATTTCCAACAAGAGTATTTCTGGAAAGAGTATCAAGGTTTTTCCCCTCAAAGATGGTATGCTTCTTAGAGTCGTATCTAGATGGAAGCGATCTGATAATTTTTATCACAATGTCCTTTTTAGGAATAGTCTTACCCAATGCAAAAGATGCATTAACAATTTCAGACATTTTGTGATTAAACTCATCAAATGAATCTTCATCTGCCATACATAGGTTTTCCCAATCAGAATTTAGGTTTTGTAGCCTATCTTCCTTTTCATAGGTACTCCCTTCAAATATGGTTTCTGATATATCCCAAGCATCTTTAGACCGAGTGCACGTAGTCACATGGTGTTGAAGATCTGGGTCAATGGCATGAATGATATCATTTAAACCGTCAGAATTTTTATTTGCAGCAAGAATCTCAGTAGGTTTATATGCACCAATATCCTTTGGAACGGTCGTATCTCCTACTGCAGCAATGGGAGCATCATAGCCATTAACTACATAAACCCATTATTAAAAATCACGTGCTTGAAGAAAGGCACGCATAACAGTTTTCTACCATAAGTAATTTGAGCCATCGAAGATTGGTGGTACGTTTATAGAGATAGCACTTCTTTCCATATCAGATCACTATAAACACAGACTTATAAGGTATTTAATGTGTTTTCCTACTTTGATACCAATTGAAATTGTGAGGGTACAACAACCACACCCAACAATTCGTTTGGAAATCTGAGAGGACTTACTCCAATATACTTTCTAGAGAATCAACTAGACTCAATCTAGAGAAAAGTATATACAAGAGTTTATATCTCTATTTCTCAATTTAATCTGCAATCAGCAAATAGAAATTTGCAATCCCGATTGAATAAAAGAAAAGTAACTTGAATGGTACCAAAGACCAATGTTCAAGGATCAATCAATTTCAATCAACAACCAAAGGTTGGATTTCCTAATTGATCGATACAACGCACAACCTGTTATATTTCAATTATATAACAAAATATAATATGGAAAAGAAATAACACAGATACCAGAATTTTGTTAACGAGGAAAACTGCAAATGCAGAAAAATCCCAGAACCTAGTCCATCTTTGAACACCATACTATATTAAGCCGTTACAGACACTATCCAACTACCAATGAACTTTAGACTGGACTGTAGTTGAACACTAATCAATCTCATACCGATTCAAGGTACAGTTGCGTTCCTTACGTCTCTGATCCCAAAAGGATACTACGCACTTGATTCCCTTAGCTAATCTCACCCACAACCAAGAGTTACTACGACCCAAAGTCTAAGACTTGATAAACAAATCTGTCTCACACAGAAAAGTCTATTGAAATAGATAAATCTGTCTCCCACAGAAATACCTATGAGTTTTTGTTCCGTCTTTTGATCAATGAAGGTGAACAAGAATTAATTGATAAATCGGTCTTATATTCTCGAAGAACAGCCTAGTATTATCAATCACCTCACAATAATATTAATCGATTAACGAAACAAGATATTGTAGAATCACAAATGATGAGTCGAAGGTGTTTGTGATTACTTTTCTGTCTTTCCTATCAGAGATATAAATCTTGAGCCAATTCTTTCAATTGTACTCAACACAATATAAACATCAAGATCAGATCATTTAACTACAGAGAAAATAGTTGGTTCTGGCTTCATAATCCCAATGAAGTCTTCAAGTCATTAACCTATAGGGTCTCGTGAGAAACCTAAGGTTAAAGGAGAATCGACTCTAGTTTATGCAACTAGTAACACATAGAAGTATGGGGATTAGGTTTCCCAGTTGATAGAGTTCTCCTTTATATAGTTTTCAAGTCAGGGTTTGCAATTTAAGTTACTGTTTATGGGTAAAAACTATTTCTACAAGTTTTGGTAATTTTGGGTGTGTGGATGAGAAATGAATCCAAACCCTAAACAAATGCACTTCACGGGAGTGCTTTTGATTCGAGAGATCAATCTATACAATTTTGTCCTAAACCAACAAATGGCCGTTCCAGACTTGCTTCGGTCACAAAGTGAAGGAGATGGGGTTGATCTTAGGGAGAGAAGCGAAGAAGGTGTTGAGATTGTGAAGGTGTTGGTTGTTTATGACCTATATCAGAATATTGAACTGGATTTCAATAATGTAAGCAATCAGCTCTGGTGTTTTCTGGATACGAATGACAATACTTGGTTTTCTGTGCTTGTCTGTATTTTTTGGAAAATAGGCAAATGACCATTTATACAAGTCAAATGACCATTTATACAAGTCATAGAGCGCAAACCCTCATCTCGTAGGAAGAGGAGGAAGTTGAGTGATAGAGTAGTGGGGTCATGTGGGTGATTCAACGATCACGTCTTGGCCCACTTATTCCATCATCGCTAACCATCCATGCCTCCTGACACGTTCTTGTGATGGCGCGTTGCACGATGTAAACCTCTAGAAAAATACCCCAGTAAGTATCCCCCAGTTTGTGACATGTTTGATGCGTTGAGTGTGGATCATGGGACCCACATGAAGTAGCATATAGTGCTAGGTTAAATAACTGAGTTATTTTAGGAAATCGATATTCAATAAATATCGTGTATATTTTGTGCATGTAATGCATCAGATATATTCAATATGCATAAGGCATCGCTGTTTTAAAGCTTAATGGAGTAAGTCACGATTAAGCGTCTTAAAACATATGCATGTCTAGCCATCTTTGAATGATCGTTTGGAGGTTGCACGTGCAATCCCTACCTTGGACGATCACTCCATGTGGTAAAGTGACGGATGGTAATCACCACGACACTTTATTAGTCACTTAACTCCTAGCCTAGGCTGCCTAACCAAGCTGGTAGAGTTGGATGGATGAGATGATCTACGACGTTCATCTGCGACCGTTGATGGAGGTTTGAGGTTTTGAGGAGGTGCGCAGGCATCACTCTTCATCTTGACCGAAACCAAGCATGGGAGACATTTTTGGCCGGACCGACCGGGCATGTGTGTAGACGGCCTTTCGGTGTGCATGCTCATACCACCATATCTCATGAAGGTACGATCTAGGCCACTAAATTTTTATGGCAAAGAGGAGTGGTTGTGATCATTTTGAGGAAGAAATCATGTGCCGCAAAGTATTCTTAAAGGGGCGCGGCATGCCACCTTTAAGGCGCACGAATCTAGTCGTCCGGCCATGCGTGTAGATGGGCCCATGGTGATCGTGTCGACATGCTCGGGACATTTTAAGTCTATATCTACACCTTCCATCCAAGCTTGCGAAGATGGACGCTTGTGATCGATTAGCGACACATGTAACATGCCACAAACCCTAATTAGGGTTTTGGATCGGCCGTGCGTATGAAACTTCAACCGATCGGTTTTGCAATCTATGATCCTCCCTTGAGGAGGCCTATCACATGGGGCCCATATTGGGCCGGCGGTGAGCATGTGTGTACTTGTTCCACGGTTTTAGATATAATCTAAGCCATCCAACCATGCTTGCGAAGTTGGATGGTCGTGATCAATTTTAAGACACAAATGTAATTCCGCGACCCTTCAAAGTATCACGCTATCCATGTTTTGAGTAAATGTTTATTGCTCCATGGCTTGCTCGTGAGAAAGCCGATCAGGCAGGGATAGAGCGGGCCCGCCAATATGCGTGTTGGCGCATCTCCATCTTTCATGGTGCGATCTAAGCCATACAATCAGGCTAGTGAAGTTGGACGATCACGATCATTTTGAAAATGTCTTAAGCAGTATTTCTCACTCGAGCATCTTCCAAAATCTGCATGGCCACCTACTTTAGGGTTGGCGTTTTGGCATGCTGGGAAGTGAAGCACGATATTCGACCGTCTAGGGAAAAAATGGGCCCGTTGATGGTCGTTATGGTGATATCCTGATTCTGCTAGGGTTCGTCTAGGCTGGTTAAATCATGTAGCCAACTTACGTGGCCGTGATCTTTTCTGAGACTGACACGGACAGTCCAGATTTCCCTTAGGGAATTAAATATGCCCAATCGGGCTAATATAACACGCCGAGAGATATAGCTTGTACGGTTATTTCGTGCATGCCTCATTATTTACACTTGGATATTCATGTTACTCTGCTGAGAGTAACAATCAGTCATCATGTCGCACCAATAATGAGAGTCATGTTGAGAACAACACAAGAAATACAAGGCAATTCATGCATTAATTAATAATGCTAGAAATTCACAGGGTATCTGGGATTGCTGCTACATGCTCCGTCTTGGATGAATTAATAAAGCTAAAAAGTATTCATCACTTATCAAATAGCCTTATCCTCTGCAGGATGTCAGCGTATAAAATTTGGCTTTTATAATTTTAGCCATGAACTAAAATCCACCATCAACATTAAGTTCCCATCCTAGCACATAATGGTTGCATTATTGTGGGGTAGGCATTAGATGGTGACAAATAAATATAAAATTTATGAGACAAAGTTAGATGTTACCAGGAGAGATAGGTCAGCCTGTCTTTGGAACATGTCACGTTCAAGAGGCATCCAGGTGAGCGTTCCCATAGCATGATATCGGTTGGCCCCAGGTATATTAGGAATGTGGTTGGTTGGGATCTCAAATTATCCATGATGATGCCATAATCCTTGACTCTGATATGGACGAGACCTATCATGAAGAATGTCCTTACAAGGCTGCTGAAGAAAATTCTGAAAAATATGTTGAAGCATCTCCCGAATAGAACGTTGATGTATCTTCCGGAAAGCATGTTAAAGCATCTTCTGAAGCGAACATTGAGATGGCTCCTGTAGAGAGCGCTGAAGCGGGTCCCGGAGAGCGTTGAAGTGTTGAAGCTACTTCTTCTTCTAGAGAGAGCTGAAACGCCTTCTTCTGGAGAGAGCTGAAACGTCTTCTTCTGAAAAGAGAACATTGAATCGGCTTGGACGGAGAATTTGAAACGGCTTATGTTGAAGGGAGAGTTGAAGCGTCCTCTTCTTAAGTTTGGTTTCCCCTTGCAAATTACATGCTTCTTGATTGACAATCTATCTTGTGTTGAAGAAGTCCTTGACTGACGGAGAAGGAATTTCATGTTGAGCCTCAGTCCCCAAGCGTGATTTATATGGTTCTATCTTGTATGGTCGGTGAGTTTACCATAATAAAGATATTTCCATCTCTCCTCCATGACTCTATTACTTTCATGTGGGAAAATAAACTATGCAGAAGTTCGGATTACCTCTGTCTATAGTGATTTTTTCTATGGTGAAGCTCGGGTATTGGTATCAACAAACGAACAACGGTTCTTAGATGCAGTTGTGATCAGAAGAGACTAGAAGGAAGAGGCATGATAGATACGGGCATGAACTTGGCGGTCTTCATATAGTGGTAGAGCTTGTCTCGAGGGAGAAGCTAACGATGGAACCGATAACTTCCTTGATGTTGCCTCATGGAATAAAAAAGAAGGATACAGTCCCTTGTCCACGAGTATCCAATGAGCCTTCAACTTGATGGACGTTATCACGCTGGGTTCATGAGGCCGTCTTTACATCTGCATTGCGTTTCATAGACTTCCAGGAATATTACTGGTCTCTGAATACGTCTGCTCTCTTGAGTATATCCTCGTCTTTGTACATCTTGGAATCATAATGATTGCGTGCTTGCATCTCTCTAAATTCACCATCTTTGACATGGGCAGTACTAAGCAGTCCCCAGTCACACTCATCTGCCATTATCACCTTTTGATCGTGTCTTTGAGGAGGAGGGAAGTTCCTTCATTCGAATGACTTAACCAATAGGCTCTGCAAATATGATGAATATCTTTTCATGGAGAATATGTACCTCTTAAGTCCCAGGTGCAATTTACTTTGGTAACGCAACTACTTCTTCTACGGGAGACGAAATTCTGATAGCGTCTCTCATTGATGTTGCGGAAATCGCTATCTTCTTGAGGCTTCTCCCTTGAGGTGTCGGCTTCAGTAGATCTGAAGATGTCTCATGCTCGGTCTCGTCCGGGCTGACATAATAGGCGAACCATTTATGATGATTTTGAGATGACAATATTCGTTGAATCTTCCGAAACGCTTCCTGTTGTAGTGTGGTCCAGACGAAACTTGCTCTTTTTTTCAGCAAGGGGGTGAGTGAAGAAAAAGGTTGGGATAGAGCAGGTATAAAACGTCGAATATAGTTCACCTTGCCCATGAAGCTTTGGAGCTCCTTCACAGTTAGTGGCGGAGGCATCGTGAGGTTAGATTGAGTCTTGGATGACATCTGCCACCAGGTATGGTTCATCCTCCTTTGCTATTGGCGAATCAGGTTGAGCGGTCATCTTCACCGCTACGTTTCCAATTTGAAATGGGTTTGGACTTGGTATAACTCCTTGATTCTGTGACACGTTTTCTCTGACTGCTTCCAAGCTCTTGGAAAAATGTTGGGCTCGGAACCTTTTAAGGTATGAGTTCGGGCTTTTTCCAGGAAGTTGCATCACATTTGTAAGGTGTCGATACGACAACAAATAATCTTCAGGATTTGACAAATCATTAGAGATTCTTTCAGGGATTGAAATCGGCAAAGGCCACACTCCCAGTGCTGATTTGTTGTCGTGTATCCACGGGCGTCCCAACACCATGTCGTAATTCAAATAATCTTTAACTATGTAAATTTAGCCTGTGTTAGAGCATCACCGATTTTAACTTCAAGGTCAATGCATCCATAGGCATCTCTAAATTCTCCTTCTGGGCCCCTGATCACGGTTGGGATGCGAATAGTTTCCTATTTCAAAATCTTTGCGGCTCTCAAAGTCATGATAATGATGATGTTGAATTCGGAGCCTTCATCAATCAATGTGTTGTCAAACTCGACATCCTTCAAAACGAGTGACGGTCAAAAGTCCCTAGTTCCCCTTGCTGGTTGCATCTTCCAATAAATATTGAGTTTTCGTTGTTTCCTTTTCTGGATATAAGCGCCTACCTGACACAATGTGGTTGAGGGATGCAAATATGCCTTGACGTTGTGCCTTAGAGAAATACAAGATTTCACATAAATGTTCCATCATACAATATACAGTCTTGTGAACAGAATTCCCGGAGATCATGAAGCTCCTAATAGGAAGAGGATCCCTGTGAACAACTTCATTTCCTAACTGGAGCTCTCCTACCTCCACCTTCTCTCTGAAAATGTATTTAAATTTATGGAAATCCTTGGTCGGGTGATGGACGAACCTATGGTAACGACAATATTTGGGATTTTCCATCTCTTCCTCGGTCGGCGGACGTATGATAGGAGGTAGCTTGATTGTGTCATCTTGAATCCATGCTTCCAAGAGTTCTATGACTTCATTCATGGGAATGGGGAAGTTGGGAACTGTGTCACCAGACTCTTGTATAGGAGCCTTGCTCGTTCCATTTCGAGATGAAGTCGTCATCTGTTCCGGTGTTGCATGCTTGGGCAGTTGTTCTGTTGTTGATGCTTTTCTCTTTCCTCCTTCGCCCACCACACTCACATAAGGACCGGTGTTATATTTCTTGTTGATGAGACACCTGCTTCCTCGGCTTTCACGCGTATCTTCATTTCGAACAATTATGGTTCTTTCCAACAATGCTGGGGATGTTGTGGTCGATCGCTTAGCGGCTTCATGGATCTCATAAAATGTTTGAAATCCCAAATTCTCCAACAAATCACGGTATATGGGAATCATTCCTTTAATGCATAACTCCACCAACTGGCGTTTGGTGACATTCAGATCATGATAATCATAACTCCAACTTCATTTCGAACAATTATGGTTCTTTCCAACAATGCTTTGGCGTTTGGTGACATTGTTTGAAATCCCAAATTCTCCAACAAATCACGATAATCCAAACTGCTTGAGTCTTAAACCTCTGCTAGTCTTAAACCTCTTAACGAAGTCGTTCAGATGTTCATTGCTCCGTTAAAAGATCCTTCCCAAGTCTGTAAACGTGACCTGCTCAGACACGAAGAAATATTTCTTGTAGAAGGCACCGACCATCTCACTCCAATTGGATACACTATTGGGTGCGATGTTGTTGTACCAAGTGTATTCTCTTCCGTTAAGTGACTTCGAAAACTCTTTCAGGCGGAGAACATGATTCTATTCTTGTTCCCCTAAAGACTCCAAAAATCGAGAGACATATTCACGAGCGTTACCAGTACCATCATAAAGGGAGAATTGAGGAGAGGTGTAGCCTCTTGGAAGGGGGATCTGTTGCACATCTTGAGGGTATGGGGGATGATACTGATGCATGTTCCTTGGATTTCCTTTGTCCCGGTTTTGGAGGAGTCATTCCATGTCCTTACGCGTAATAAAGTTGGATATCTGGTCCCTTTCTCTTTGGCGTTCAGGAGTATCACGAGCTTTTTCATCCATGTGGGTCCACGCCGTTAGATTTTCTGCTCCGTGTGTATTTAACACGTTCCTTGTTGGCTCCAGGGGCTGTCGTGACCCTTGTGGCAATCGTTCGGTTAAAGTGTTGAGAAAAGTAAGTACCTCCTTCTGAGCTGCAGCCATATCTGTTTAGGCTCTATCAAGAACCTCCTGCCTTTCCATCAGATCTACAATGGTAATAGGGGGTTGTCCTTCTCTGTTTCCTCTAGCCCCTCATCCTGAAGGAAGAGTAGTAGTTGCCCTGGTGACGACTGGAGACGTTACACTTGAAGAAATAACGGGATTTGCGGATGCTTTGGCTCTGGTGATGGGAGGTGTCACGCCTACTGGAAAATCTCCTGCTCCGCTGGTGTTGGTGGTAGAGGAGACGGCTCCACGAGATGTATTGATCACATTCTGCACGGCAGCTCCACTGACCGGGACACCAATACCAAGAGTGTTGTCAGCGCTAGTTCCACCGAAATTGATCGCAGATCCTGAACTAATTTCTACCATCTTGCAATTCGAACAGACTAGAATAAAATTGAAATTTGATCTTGCAACCGAGAGATTAATCTCCCACTATGGTCGCCAATTGTTTATGGGTAAAAACTATTTCTGCTAGTTTTGGTAATTTTGGATTTTGGGTGTGTGGATAAGAAATGAATCTAAACCCTAAACAAATGCACTGCACGGGAGTGATTTTGATTCGAGAGATTAATCTATACAATTCTGGCATAAACCAAGAAATGGCCGTTCCAGACTTACTTCGGGCACAAAGTGAAGGAGATGGGGTTGATCTTAGGGAGGGAAGCGAAAAATTTGTTGAGATTGTGAAGGTGTTGGTTGTTTATGACCTGTATCATAATATCGAACTGTCTTGCAATAATGTATGCAATCAGCTCTGGTGTTTTCTGGATACGAATGACAACACTTGGTTTTCTGTACTTGTCTGTGTTGTTTGGAAAATAGGCAAAGGACCTATTTATACAAGTCATAGAGCGCAAACCCTCATCTCGTAGGAAGTGGAGGAAGTTGAGTGATGGAGTAGTGGGGTCGTGTGGGTGATTCAACGATCACGTCTTGGCCCACTTCTCCCATCATCGCTAACCGTCCATTCCTTCTGACACGTTCTTGTGATGGCGTGTTGCACGTTGCAAACCGCCGGACCAATACCCCAGTAAGTATCCCCCAGTTTGTGACATGTTTGATGTCTCGAGTGTGGATCGTGGGACCCACAGGAAGTAGCATATAGTGCTAGGTTAAATAACTGAGTTATTTAGGAAATCGATATTCAAGAAATATCATGTATATTTTGTGTATGTAATGCATCGAATATATTCAATATGCATAAAGCATCACTGTTTTAAAGCTTAACGGAGTAAGTCACGATTAAGCGTCTTAAAAAAGATGCATGTCTATCCATCTTCGATTGATCGTTTGAATGTTGCACAAGAAAACCCTACCTTGGCCGATCACTCCATGTGGTAGAGTGACGGATGTTAATCACCACGACACTTTATTGGTCACTTAACTCCTAGCATGGGCTACCTAACCAAGATGGTAGAGTTGGACGGACGAGATGATCTACGAAATTCATCTGCGACCGTTGATGGATATTTAGGGTTTTGAGGAGGTGCGCAAGCATCACTCTTCAGCTTGACCTAAACCAAGCATGAGAGACGTTTTTGGAGGGACTGACCGGGCATGCGTGTAGACGGCCTGCCAGTGTGCATGTCCGTACCACCTTGTCCATGAAGGTGCGATTTAGGCCACTCAATTTGTATGGAAAGAGGAGTGGTCATGATCGTTTTGCAGCAGAAATACTGTGTCACAAAAGATTCTTAAAGGGGCGCAGCATGTCACCTTTTAGGCGCACGAATCGAGGCGTCCGACCATGCTTGGCCTAGGACGATCGGTCATGCGTGTATATGGGCCCACGGTGATCGTGTTGACATGCTCGGGACCTTTTAAGTCTATATCTACACCTTCCATCCAAGCTTGCGAAGATGGACGCTCGTGATCGATTAGCGACACATGTAACATGCCGCAAACCCTAATTAGGGTTTTGGATCGGCTGTGCGTATACAAATTCAACCGATCAGTTTTGCAAGCTATGCTCCTCACTTGAGGAGGTCGATCATGTGGGGCCCATATTGGGTCGGCGGTGAGCATTTGTGTACTTGTTCCACGGTCTTAGATGCGATCTAAGTCATCCAACCATGCTTGCGAAGTTGGATGGTCGTGTTCAATTTTAAGACACTAATGTAATTACGCGACCCTTTAAAGCATCACGCCAGCCATGTTTTGAGCAAACGTTTATTGCTCCATGGCTTGCTCGTGAGAAAGCCTATCGGTCAGGGATAAAGTGGGTCCTCCAATGTGCGTGTTGGAGTCTCTCCATATTTCAGGGTGCGATCTAAGTCGTCCAATCAGGCTAGTGAAGTTGGACGGTCACTATCGTTTTGAGACTGTCTTAAGCAGTCTTGCTCACTCGAGCATCTTCCAAAAGCTACACGGCCACCTACTTTAGAATTAGCGTTTTGGCATGCTGGGAAGTGAAGCACCATGTTCGACAGGCTATGGAAAAAACGGTCCTGTTGGTGGTCATTATGGTGATAGGCTGCTCATGCTAGGGTTCGTCTATACTGGTTAAATCATGCGGCCAACTTGCGTGGCCGTGATCTTTTCTGAGACTGACACGGACAGTCCAGATTTCCCTAAGGGAATTAAATATGCTCAATCGGGATAATATAACACACCGAGAGATATATCATGTACAGGTATTTCGTGCATGCCTCATTATTGACACTTGGATATTCATGTTACTCTGCTGAGAGTAACAATCAGTCATCATGCCGCACCAATAATGAGAGTCTTGTTGATAACAACACAATAAATACTAGGCAATTCATGCATTAATTAATAATGCTAGAAATTCACAGGGTATTTGGGATTGTTGCTACATGCTCCATCCTAGATGAATTTTGCGTATTTAATTCACAGAATATTTGGGATTGTTGTTACATGCTCCATTCTAGGTGAATTAATAAAGCGAAGAAGTATTCATTACTTATCAAATAGCCTTATCCTCTATAGGATGTCACCGTATAAAATTTGGCTTTTACAATTTTATCCCTGAACTAAAATCCACCATCAACAGTTACCTTGATAACAAAGTATTCAATATTTACCGTTAGATAAAAAATATGATTCAACCAGGCTAATATCTTTCAACCGTTAGATCGAACTTGGCTTTTACATAATATGAAATGTACCCTTATTTAGGTTTATGTAACCGTACCTAAACTTGTACACATGTTGACTCAACAATAGTTAACCGAGGTTAGCCATATGATCACTCTCATATCAACCTTGTTCATCTTAACCATAACTAGTTCAAATGACTCAAATGAAACTAGTTAATGAGTTGTTCAATTGCTATATTCTAATAGATGTTTACAAGAACACAATTGAAACAAAATATTTTTGATCATTATAGGCATGGTTTGCAAAGATTGCATTCCTTATTATATAAATGTTTAAGTTCATGTACATAGCCGATTTTGAAACTTTAACCTTCAAGTATGCAAACGGGTACGCATACTTGAAATACCCTGACCAAGATTGGGTTTCGCCAGTACGCAAATGGGTACGCGTACTTCCAATCAGCAAATATATTCGGATATGAACCTTACGTCAGTATGCGAACGGGTGCGCATACTTAGGTTCCCTGATTTCTCAAGCCAACAGGTACGCATACTATGGTTCCCGGACATGGATTACATATGTGCAAGAGTACACAACATGTCATATCCAATAATGGTTAAGTGTTCTAAGCTCTTATTTAAATCATTGAAACTTTCTTAGAGGATGCCAATAGCCATTTTTACATACTATTAGCATCAAACCAATTTTCAAGTTATTGAAATAATCATAACGAAACATTCTAAGTATACACCAAATGATTGTATCACACAAACCATGTAAGATGTTACTCGGCAATTTTTATATGATCATATTTTGACTTGCGTAAAGAATATAAGATGAACTTGGTCGAAGCGAAATCTTGCAACACATATTCCGAGAAATATGTAAGCGAGATAAACTCATCTCGAAATATCAAATGTGTATAATAGAAAACTATATCGTAATACGACTTATGTCTTAATATAGGACATATAGTAGAAATAGACTTTCCAAGTGATACATGAGTTTATGTCTCCACGTACCTTTTGCTGATGAAGTTCCACAAGCTCTCCTTAGTAGTTCTTTGTCTTCAAATAATGAATGTCGTGAATTCTAAGGGTCAACTGCACAATCTTTGTCCTAGTCTGAGATATCTATAAGTAGAATAGAAATCAATACTTATAGTTTGATCACTAACATTGACAAACATGCTTGAGATAGCAACGCATGCGAGTTAGACCGAGCAGTGCTCTCACAATTCTCATAAGAAATTTTCCTAGACATTAAGACCTTTGAAAAATTCGTTATCGTCCCCGAACTCCTTGTCGTCAATAGTCATAGGAACATAAGGTTCAGGAAGATAGGAGTCAATTTCAACAAACCTTCACGACCAGGGACTTCTGAAATTCAAAAGTCCTAAAAACAATAACCTTTATTTGTTGTATCTCCTTATTTGTTTCCTTCAACTCTCCAAGAACACCAGAAAACTTCTGAAGATTTGAAGGAACATCCCTTGGTTTTATAACATTCCTCATTTTTCTTTTCAAAGTCGAAGGTACAGGAGATTTATCTTTTTCCTTCATGATTGATGGCTTAATGATCATATTAACATCTTTTCCATCAGAATAAATATGCTTGGAGTCTCCACGAAAGTATGTGATTGTGAGAGGAATTTACAAATCAGGCTCAACAAGCAATCTTGTGACAAAAAGAGTTTTTCGGAGAAGGAAAAAGGAATGTAGGGTTATGCAACTTTTATACAAAAGAAGATTCATGTACACACAATTCCCAACCCTAAAGAAGGCAGAATTATCGATTTTAACCCTCTTTTATTGATCAAACAGGGAAAGCCCTTTCAATATCAATTAAATATGAAAAGATGGAAAAATTCCAAACAGGCAAAAAAAAACAAAAAAAAAAAAAACTTTTTTTTTCTTTTTCCAAAAGCTTGAAGAGTGAAATCTCTTATCTCTTTTGAATCAGGCACTTGAGACAAGATACACCAACAACACAATTAATTTGTGCTGGAGTGAACAATAATCTGTCCACCTGTTGATAGTGGATTTTCAACAAAGGTCAAAATAGTAAAATCATGATACTGCATGTTTCTGACTCGGCTTTTGGAACGCATGTGACGATTCATGTTTTATGATCCATGAACCATTTCACTATCTCTGACTGAGCGAAAATTCCTCTCATAGCCATGATGGATATGTTTCTCAAAAGGTATCCCCGTCTGAGCGTTCGATGATGCACTTTTCATCATGACCTCTATATAGAATCAAATGATTACGCGGTTCTCTAGACATAATTATTTGTTAGAGGGATTAACGCCTTCAGGACGTCGATGCTGCATGTTGTTCCCCGACTACATAGATACACCCACCTCTACATAGAATAATCATTGGGTGGTTTTCTAAACATAATTATTTGTTAGAGGTCTTAACGCCTTCAGGACGTCGACGCTCCACGTTGTTCCCTGGGATACCATGTATAGATTCAGGAGGCTCCCTAGACATAATTGTTTGTTAGAGGGCTTAACGCCTTTAGGACATCGACGCTGCACGTTGTTCCCTGACTATGCACCCTTCAAAATGAGTATGATGCTTCAACTATCTCATATCTCGATTATGAAAATAGATAAATTCTAGCGAAATTCATCCACTGAATTCCTAGAAAATAGTGTAGTCTACTCAACGATGATGCACAAACGAGCACCCAAAATGCACGAACAAGCATTCAAAAATGTGGACAAACGAGGAAACCCACACAAAATAGGAGAGAGAAAATAATAATAAAAAATATAAAAGAGGCGCTTAGGGATCAGGCCCACCAGCCGGCCGGTCATGCCACCATGGCCGATCCCTAACGCCTTTTCCTTTATTTTTCCTTATTTTATTATTTTCATGATTCCATGAAGACTCCTTCATTCGAGCAAATTTCCTTGTTTGAGCAAAACTCACGGTTTCTCCATATTTTCCCTCAAATGATGAAAAATAATAAAAATAGAGGAAGGTGTCACGGGACCGGGCTACCTAGCCGGACGGTCATGCCCTATCCATGGCCGGTCCCATACTTTGAAATCCCATGTTTTCACAATTTTTATTTCCCTCATCTCATGAAACTCCTCTGTTTGAGCAAAAAAACCTAGTTTTTCCATATTTTCTCAAATATTGCTCAAACCATAAAAAAGCCAAAAAGTCCCATGGTCACATGATCGACTAGGCTTCTCACGAAAAAAAATATTAAAATATTCTCATTTTAATATTCTCAAAATATTGATCAAATGAGCAAAGTTCCACTCGCTCATTCGAGCAAAATCAAGAATTTCAGTAAAAGATCAAACTCTTCTGAAAACCCAAAATATTGCTCAAACGCACACCAGAAAATACCAAAACTCTTAGGACTGATACACGAGCATGCTTCCTTGACCCACCAAGGCCAGCCCTAAGGCTTGTAGGGATTCGGTCCCACACATCTTTATAATTAGGTTTTATTACCTAATGCTCAGACGAGCACTATTTTAATAAATGATTAAACTATCATTTAATCATCCTTTCACCAACCGGTCAACAAGAGATTTTGGTGCATGCTCACATGAGCGCCTGAGAAATACATGGTCGTCCATCATCCCATGTAGCCGGACCCTCTTTCACTCAGTTGATTTTCAATAAATCACCAACTGATTAACAATCGATCAAAATTAGGGTTTCGAACAAATCATAATTTTGAGCAAGTTTAAACACTAATAATTTTATGATTGATCCAGCAATCAATATCTTAATTAATTATATAATATTCGGTCCAACTACCAATATTTTAATTAATATGTTATTTGGTCATGCTACCAATAATTCATCAAACGAGCAATATTTGCTCAAACGAGGAATATTGATTTAACCATGAATATTCAACAATTTTACTCAGACGCGAGCAACGTTGCTCAAAGTGGTAATATTGATTCAACTATCAATATTCAATGATTTATCATACGCGTAATATTTTCTCAAACTATCATCATGTTGATTCAAGAACTATACGTCTCAACAGACATGTTCAATCCATGAATCACTGAGCATTCGTCAATCATGCTCAATTCAACAAAAATTAGACTCACTATCTAATCAAGTCAACGACTGACTAATCAAATACACGTCTAATTTGCAGACTCCACGTTCATGAGACATCAATCACGTCACATGGGGGATATAAATTAGGGTTTTGGTCTGGCGGCCTACGTCATGTGTGTTCATCCACGATGAAAAACGTGAGTAATTAGTGCAAGCGGTTGAGGGAGTTATCAAAGTAGTGTGTGGACGATCATTCAAGTCTCCACACGACATGGAACTGATTTTACCACGATCTCCCACTTCCCCACTCTTTCACTCAAGAAACTGTCACACTTATTGGGATCAATGTGTTTACTATTATGAAATGGATTGATGACTGAGAACAACATTCGTCTACACACAATTATCTCAATCAAAACTTATTTGCAGAACTCTACAGTTCATATACTTGCAGAAACCTTCAACACATCCACAATCCTTGATCATCACTGATCCCACAATTCACATCTTACCTAGTACAGATCAACCAATCTCCCTCTTTGTGACCGAATTAACTCTGGAATGGCCATTGACTTGGTTTAGGACGGAGTCCTACAGATTGATCTCTCGAGCTCAAATCACTCCCGTGCAGTGCATCTGTGTGAGGTTAAGCAGTTTTCTCCGTTGAGGAGGCTCGCCCGAACCGTCCTCTCTTCACTTTCTTAAAACACCAGCAAATCATTTTTTCCCCATCTACACCACCATAATCTTCTTGAATGGAATTCTTAAAACGATGATTCACATAATGTTTAGACCTTATTTTTTTCTTCTAGTGATATAATATTTTCTTTGGAAATTAACTTCTTCGGAGAAGAGATGAGTTTACATACCTCGGATGATTCTTAACAAGTTTGAGCATGTTTGCTAATCGATTTTCTCTCCGTTGAAGTTTGTTGACATATCTTACTTTATGTTTGTACTTGTAACACATAGAAAGTTAATGACCCGTAAAAGTACAATAAGAACATGTCAATGTGGAGGACGGCCTAGATACCATAGCAGTGCATGCTGCTAAATAAAATGAGGTACGTGAAACATGTGAAATAGGATTTTCAGAAGACATGGAAAAATCCATTTTATCCTCCATAGTGGTTGACAAAGTTTCTCCATGGAGAATATCAAGATTGATGTATGTATTGCTACAATTATCAAAATCAATATTTTCACTAAGGAGTATAACACTTGGCTTTTCATCTTCATCTGAATCATAGTGATTAGCCATCTCATCAAGAGTTACAGCAAGACCTTTGTTCCCAGTGTATTTATTACGATTCGGTTACTCATTAGCAAGATGACCAAACCCTTTACACTTGAATCACTATGGCATATCCTCATCATCAGTGTCGACAGTGTTTTGTTTTTAAGAGGGGCATAGTCACGAGGTTTGACTGATGACCAGGTGTTTGTAGGTGAAAATAGTTTCTGTTGATTTCGGTAATTTCGAGTATGTACGGGTGAGAAATAATTTAAACCTTAAACAATGTACTGCAAGGGAGTACTTTAAGTTCGAGAGATCAAACTGTACAAATCCAGCCTAAACCAAGAAATGGTCGTTCCGGACTTGCTTCGGTCACTAAGTGGAGGAGAATGTGTTGGTTTTGGGGAGGGAAGCAAGGAAATTGATGAGACCAGAAGGTTTGATTCTGGAAGAGTAGTTGTGTTACTGTGACTTGTATCAGAAAAGTGGGAATGCTAACCAAATGGTAAGCTAGCAAGTATTTTCTGAGTGTTGTATATTCCCGAATGAACTTGTTATTCTGTGGAAATAGGTAAGACCTATTTATACAAGTCGAAGTGAAACGTACTCTGGTCTCATTAAGGGATGGATAAATGGGTAAGTAAATGGGAGGAGGTGATAACCGCATGCATGGAATTGATGTTCCATAAAACCGTTAACGTATATGAATTGATGTTCCCTATATTTACTGACTGACTCATCTTTATGACACTTTCTTAAGACGGGAGTAGTGTTTGTCGCACGCTGTAAACCGACAAACCAATACCCAAAGAGGATACCCAGTTTGTGATATGTGTTTGATGTCTCGAATATTTTTTATGAAAAATATGTGGCACGTCGTGGTTGCCTGGAAAGTCGAGCTTGGGAGACATGATAGCTTGGTGACCTTCGACGGTTGAGATCTTGTATCTTAAGAGGCAAGGTAGCCGTTGATCGTCGCACACTTTCATTCGTTGGTGGCCGCATGGGGAAGGCCAGCATGGTGGCGCGGCTAGGTTGGCATGTCGTTGGCATGGCATGGTTTGGCGTGGCCAAACTTATGTTTTCAGGCCAAAGGTTACCATGTGTTGTCTGGTAACCTTGGATGGCTAGGATTTGCTCCAGGGTTTGAAAGGCAACCGTTGATTGTTGCACGCCTTCGTTTTGGTAGCCGTGTAGAGAAGGCCAGCATGGTGGGGTGGCTAGGTTGGCATGTCATTGGCATGGCATCGTTTGGCATGTCCAAACTTAGGTTTTCGGGACAAAGGTTACCATGTGTTGTCTGGTAACCTTGGATGGCTAAGATTTGCTCCTGGGGTTGAAGGGCAACCGTTGATTGTTGCACGCCTTCATTTTGGTAGCCGTGTAAAGAAGGCCAGCATGGTGGCGTGGATAGGTTGGCATGCCGTTGGCATGGTATAGTTTTGGCTTGGCAGGTGGGGCCAAGGGTTTTCCATGGGCGCATGGCATGGATAGCTTTGGCTAGGTGCGATTTTGGCTTGGCATGTTGGGCCAAGGGTTTTCCATGGGCGCATGGCATGGCTAGCTTTGGCTAGGTGCAGTTTTGGCTTGGCATGTGGGGCCAAGGGTTTTCCATGGGCGCATGGAATGGATAGCTTTGGCTAGGTGAGGTTTTGGCTTGGCATGTGGGGCCAAGGGTTTTCCATGGGCGCATGGCATGGCTAGCTTTGGCTAGGTGCGGTTTTGGCTTGGCATGTGGGGCCAAGGGTTTGCCATGGGTGCATGGCATGGCTAGCTTTGGCTAGGTGCTGTTTTGGCTTGGCATGTGAGGCCAAGGGTTTGCCATGGGCGCATGGCATGGATATCTTTGGTTAGGTGCGTGACCAAGCTAGGGTTTTGGGCGAAATGTCATTTGGTAACCTTAGACGTCCAGGATTTTCTCCTGGGATTGAAGGGCAACCGTTGATTGTTGCACTCCTTCATTTTGGTAGCCGCGTAGGGAAGGCCAGTATGGTGGCGTGACTAAGTTGGCATGAGGCCATGGCGAGGTGCATTTGGCATGGCGCGATAGGTGTGGCTGGCATGGTTTTCCATTGTCACAAGGTGTGGTTAGCATGGTTTGCATGCTTTTACGCGGTTAGTATGGCTGACATGATTTTCCATCGGCATTGGGGTGCGGCTAGCATGGTTGGCATGCTTTGGTGCGGTTAGTGTGGCTGGCACGGTTTGCCATTGGAACAGAGGTGTGGCTAGCATGGTTGGCATGCTTCGGTGTGGTTAGTGTGGTTGGCATGGTTTGCCATTGGTACACATTGGAATTAGGGTTTGGCTTGTCGTAACCCTAATTGAAAAGATACCCCGGTAATTATTTACAGACACATTAAAGATTTCAATAAATGCGCCTAGTAAATTCTTATTACTTAAATGTTGTGGCGTCACTGTCCGACTAGGGTTTAGGGTTTTACGATTTTAACCCTAGGCTAAAAACCACCATCAACATTAAGTCCCCTGATTAGCTCGGAATAGGTGCCTTGTTACGTAGTAAGCATATGATGGTGACAAACAGGGACGGGATTGAGACGTAAAGCATTGCAAAGATGGTCAGGAAAATCTGACTAACCTTTTTAATTGATGAAGAGCTTTTTTGCTTCCCGTGTTGGCGGCCTTGTATAAGTTGTACTGGGGATGCAGACCGTGGAGTGGTGAGACAAAAGTTGCCGGCTTGGTCTGGACGTACATCACCGAGGCACAGTGGGCGTGGTCTTGGAAGGAAAAGCAATGTGGATGGGAGAGGTAAAGCATAGCGAATTGGAGAGGCAAAGCATGGCGGTCATCTTGGCACGTGGGGCCAAGGGGTGGCGCTGTCTGGCGAGGCGAGGTATGCATGGATGGATAGGCTTGGTGGGGCCGTAATAATGGAGCGGATGGCTGGCATTAGAATGAAAGGCGCGGATCGTTGCAAAAACTGGACGTGGAGCGTTGGCAAGACTGGCACTGGCAAGGAAAGCGCGGATGTCTTGGGAGTAGCAAGGCTTGCTCTTATGGGACCAATTGCCTTTCTTCATGCATGGCTTTAACATGGAATTCTTTCCTTAAAAAATATTTTTCTAGAGGTAGGTAGCATCCGCAATCCTTTCATCTGGTAGCTTTGCGCGAATCCCGGTACGATTGGGTGTCTTCTGGGCTAGGCTTTGGAACACGAGGCGGAGCTGCTAGCATGGACTTGCCATGAAGGGGACCCATTAGCACTGACGGGCATGGAACGGGTGTGGGCCGCTTGGCAAGGCATGGCGCTGGTAAGGGAAGCGCTTGCAAGGGAAACGCTTGCGGTTTAGGGTTTGACACGCCAAAACCCTAATTAGCGCCCTTTACTAGAATCGTTGTAGAATCCGCATACGGACTCTGATTTTGACGGTCTTCACCTTTATCGGACACGAAACAGGAGTCTCTATCTCTTTACGCGTGAATATTTAGTTTTCGAGCTCGTTTAGGAGGTTAAAACGGACCGACAGTGAAAATCAGGAAGAAGTCTGAAGGGATGTTGCGGGCCTGGGATGGCATAGTCGCGCGCCATTCACCTATTCCCGTTCATGGAGCAAGAAGGAATATTCATTATGTTCAAGCTCTAAAAACTCTTTCCACATGAAAAGAGGTATCGACCCTCTTCTGTTTTTCTTTTGTTCGTCTGGATCCGTGTTTTTGTCTGCAGTGTCTCTCCAGTGGATTCCAAAAATTTACCGAAAATACGTTGTATTCTTGGAACGGATAGATGAAATATATGCTCGGAAATGATAACGTCAGGGATAATCTTGGAGATTGTGGTTGTGTCGTTGGTCCATCCTCGATCTTAGGTTGTTCAGTGGACCTTCTGATCATGATGATGATGTGTTTTGAATGCTTGCATGGTCGAAAACTTCTGGCACCCCTGGATGAAATAGGGAGACGTTCCATTGCCAATGCTCTGCTATCAAGTCTCCCGGGACTTTGTTCAAGTTTACATCCTTCGAACTATCTTATGAATCTTGGACTATCGTACGGAATGGGATGCGATGAGAAGTCCCTAGTTATACTTCGGTTTGATATGATGTCATGGATGAATATGTGAATGTATCCTTCTGGCGTGCTTTTGGAGTCTTCGGTGCACATGTATGACTTCATGTTGAGAAATTCCAGTGGCTCGTAAAACCTCGACAGTGATGGTGTTGAAATCAGTAATAACCTGGTTGAAGGGAGTGAAAGTGTCTCATGATGGTAGTCCCCATGCGTAACCTACTTTCATTACATCTCCTTGAATCCCCGTCCACGGGATTTGATATAAGCCTATCGTACTCTTCTGGATGTGACACTGGGATGCTCAGAAATTACATGATGAAAATTCTGGATAGTGCAGGCTTAGGATCCTCTGCGGCCTCATAAAGTGTTGAAGGCATCTTCTAGATAGAGAGGTGATGATATTCTTACATTGCACCCTTAAAGAGTAGATGACCTTGTTGTGGGTATGGATTTTTGGTTGACTGTGTCTTATGATCTTTGACAGTGAAGGTATCCCGTGTATATTATCATTCCTCAAGTATGGTTTACATGTTTCCATTTTTGTAGTAATTACTACTGCAATGAAGCTCTGGCTAGTATCAACGAATGAGCGACAACAGTTCTTGGTAGGAGATGTAATCAGGAGAGACTACATTGTCATGGTAACAAAGTAGGTTGGATGGAATTGTATGGGCTTTCATGAAAGTAAAAGAATTGGCTGGATGCGTAAGTGAGCAAGTTGTCTATGATCACGAGCTTTGGCGGGATGAATCAGAGCGCGGCAATGACTACGAAGATTGGCTGGATGCAATCATGATCCTTGACATGGGGAGCGTGGTGGCATGACCCTTTGCAGGAAGGAGTAGTGTTGAAGCGAACGTTGAAGCGGAGCCGCTGCTGGAGAACGTTTAAGCGGAGCCACTTCTAGAGAGAACGTTGAAATTATGCCTTGAAACTCTCAGAGCGTTGATGGTTACCATGTTGAAGTCTGAGGCTACATCACGTTCTGTCAAAATCAACATCCCTCAAGTGTACATAGGTTAGGAGGCCCATGTTTCATCTATCGATCGTGCTTTCCAAGAGAGGTTGGGGTATGGGAACGGCTTCCATGGATAGAAACGCCTGCTTTCCCAGATGCAGTGCGGTTGAGGGATGAAAATATGTCATGACGTTATGCCTTGGAAAAATATAGAATCTCAAATAGCTGTTTCATCATAGATGTACGACTTAGTGGGCCAAGTTCCCATCATGCAGGTCTTGACGGGAACAAGGTCTTTGTGAACTCAGGAGGGTTACTGATTTCCTTTGCTTTCGATTTTGGAGAAGTCATTCCTGATATTTACGTGTGATGAAATTGGATTGCTTATCCCCTTCTACTGGGTGTTCAAGAGAAACGCGGGCCTCTTCATCTATAAACGCATGTCCTGCTGAAGTGTCTTTTGTATTTTCATCAAATCAACAGTGATAAAAGGAGGTCGGCTTCTTCCGGCTCTTCCAGTATCTTGCCATGATGGTGACGGTTGGAGATGCCAGTCTTGAACAACCATTGGGTAACGCGATGTAGCCAAAATCGCACCTAGCCAAAGCTATGAAATGGGTTGGCTCCCCTTTTTACCTCGTATCTTTGTTATCACTTCCTTGTGTTAGCAGTAATGCGGTAGTGATAAAGTGGGCAAGCATATTCTAGTTATGTACTCCAGCGTTTCTTTTTCAATTTGTTTTCTTGTTTTCTTGTGCTGGTGCAAACCATAGCCATAGGTATGCCTTCCATAAATCTGTAGAAATATTTTTCTTCTCAACTGGTGTAAACACTATCCATGGGTATGCCTTTCATAAATTTGTGGAAATACTTCATCATAAACAATTCTTCGAATGTCACTGTAGTAATGTCTGCTAATAGTGACAGGTAATCATTGTTGTGCAAAGTAGGCACGTACGGGTAGGTGACTTTTTTTTTTTTGAAATGCAAACAAAGCGCCTGGTTTATGGTTTTTTGATTTCCTGGATTTCTTAGGTTGATAGATAAATGTTACCTTGACGGTTTTGGGTTATTCTTTTTGGAATGAATTGTTTAGGAGTTGATTGTTTTGGTTATGATTGAAAGTGACGCAAACATCCCAGGAAAGCCATGGAACCGTGTGTTGATAGATGACATGGGATGAAACATAACATGGCTATCGATTTTATCATTCTTGTGAAACTTGAAAAATCAAACCATGTATTTTTTTTGTAGGTAACACTTACTCGGTTTCTTAGGTCTTCTGATGAAAAGTAAACCTTCCAGGTGTAGGACCAAGCTTTACGAGAAACACGTCTGTGGGAATTCCCTAGTCGTTACTGAGTTGTCTGATAACCGATCTGCTGATCCCTGGGAGGATCGTTTTGCTTCTAACCAATGGAAAGTCCCCAGTCATCCCTTGTCGTGTCATGACTTATAATCGAGTCGTCGGATATCTGAGTCGAAGTGGATCGTCTTCCTCTACCACCTTGATGTCTGGGTCAAAGAACGAGATCAACGGTCGACGGTCGAAAATTGACATTGTAACCGAAAGATCGAACCTCCCGCTGTGGTCGCCAATTGTTTGTAGGTGAAAATAGTTTCTGTTGATTTCAGTAATTTCGAGTGTGTACGGGTGAGAAACAATTTAAACCCTAAACAATGTACTGCAAGGGAGTACTTTAAGTTCGAGAGATCAATCTATACAAATCCAGAATAAACCAAGAAATTGTCGTTCCGGACTTGCTTCGGTCACAAAGTGGAGGAGAATGGGTTGGTTTTGGGGAGGGAAGCAAGGAAATTGATGAGACCAGAAGGGTTGATTCTAGAAGAATAGTTGTGTTACTGTGACTTGTATCAGAAAAGTGGGAAGGCTAACCAAATGGTAAGCTATCAAGTATTTTCTGAGTGTTGTATATTCCCGAATGAACTTGTTGTTCTGTGGAAATAGGTAAGACCTATTTATAAATTTCGAAGTGAAACGTACTTTGGTCTCATTAAGGAATGGATAAATGGGTAAGTAAATGGGAGGAGGTGATAACCGCATTCATGGGATTGATGTTCCATAAAACCGTTAATGTATGGAATTGATGTTCCATAAGGTTGTTAACACATGAAATTGATTGTTGAGCGTTTCACCATTGACTCCCTACATTTACTGACCGCCTCACCCTTATGAAAATTTCTTATGACGGGCGTAGTGTATGCTGCATGCTGTAAACCGCAAAACTAATACCTAAAGAGGATCCGCCAGTTTGTGATATGTGTTTGATGTCTCGAATATTTTTTGTCGAAAACACACTACACTAAAACGGCCATTTAGGGACGTTTATAAACGTTGCGCATAATTTGTGTAATGGAAATAAACGTTGGCAAAATGGCGTTGCGCATGGTTGTGCAACACATATTATCTGTTGCACAAAATAATTTGTACAACGCTTATAAACGTTGCACAACCGTTGCACCTTTTCCTATTTGTGCAACGTATAGGTTAATTTGTGCAACGTATATAATTTATAGAATAACACTTTTGTGGGTCCCATTTTTATTTTGTCAACGTTTTATTTATTTGGTTACAGTTACATCCGTTGCTCATTTCCGGTAAAATGTGCAACGTATAATTGTACAACGTTTATATCCGTTGCAAAATAAATTTCAGGTAAAAAAAAATAACCGCCGGCAAAAAAATTCGGCAGATTTCTGCTCCTGAATATATACTGATTTTGCACCTGTATAATAGATGAACAATCATAAACCCATACAAATGATTGGTATACACTTTCATACTCTATATCATTCATGTACAACAATAAAATAAAAATGATAGGAACATTAAACTTCCATTTCCCTTAGACATCAATATGGGGCATTGGAAAAGTTCCTTCTTTAGCTTCTGATGGGATGAACTTACTTGTTGAGTATGAAATATCTCGATGTAAGGATAGTCTTTTTTCTCTGTGATGATATAGAATCCAAGATACTTGAAATATTAAACCTAAATGACCAATAAGAAAAGATATGATAAATTATCATATATCCAGCTTTAGTCTCATATAATCTATTGGAAGTCTTACTTTCCCCAGATGCTTCGCACTTTCTCTTGACTTCACATCATCATCAAAAAGAAGAATGTAATGAGTCGCAGAGAACACAAAGAAGACAACTAGGATCCTACAATCTATTGGAAGTCTTACTTTCCCTAGCTGCTTCGCACTTTATCTTGACTTCGCATCATCATCAAAAAGTGTAACCTCCTTCATTGCACATATTTCGCCACTTTCTCTGTAATAGAAACAACATAAAATAAGAGGGGAGTTTCCATAAGTTCCAACAACAATACGTGATCACTTGAGGCTGACTATTTAAAAAGTGCAAAAAATTACAAATTGCTTGCATAGGGAACCCTATACATTGACTGAGAATAATAATAAAGTACATGGGGCAGGTTAAAATGATGCATGTTAATACAAATTTATGTACTAGACTAGCTTGCAAGGCTAAATTAAGGCATAATCACACAGAAATATCAGTACTAATAACAACAGAACATTGTAATAAGAAAATTAAGGGAAAACTAACAAGAAACTGGGTGTACCTATTGATGGAGAGAAACAAGAAACTGGCTGTATCGATGGCGTCTCAATTTTCAAGCCTTGAGGCTCTAGATGCAAGTAACACAACAGTGTGTTAGTCTGTATTTTTTCTAAAAACCTACAAAGGATGCATATCATGAAGACATGATTTGACAAAAACATCTCTAAGGTTCTGACAAACACTTGTTATCTATCCCATGTACGTACCTCGATAAGGATTTGATCGATAGTGACGTGACTCAGGGTCAGGATTCCAGTTTTATCACTGCAGAGGACATCCATTCCAACCATTTATTCTATCACAGTCATCCATTTTGTATAATCACCCTTGATATACAACAAATGGAGATGAAAAAAATTACACACAATCGGGGAATCCCTTAAAATAATTTACTTGAAGTTATGTACCTGCTGTTACAGGCGATGAGATCCAATTACAAGCGTAACGGATAACATTATGGGCATAGCTATGGATATTCCTGATTAACAGAACAAGTAGGGAAAAATAACGATGATCTGAAGGATCATTCCCACGGATATCGAATAAATGCAGAAATTTCCAATGGAAGTAAGAACCTGCATGGAGAACAGTTCTCAAATTAAACTCCATTCACTTAGACTTCAGAGATTGTTATAATATTGGAATTTTAATGGATAATAGAGACGTCGGTACCTTCTGGAAATGTCCAACAACATCAGTGGAGTCAATTTTTAGCAGAATAACGATCCTAACTTTCACAAGCATAACAGTTGAGAGAGAATACATAGTTAACTAACTACATTAGGTTACTAACAAAGAGAGGATATTTATGTAACTAACTGCTTCTGTCAGTTTTTTGTTTACAGTTACCTATGTAGTGAAGGCTAACCTAGAAAAAGCAATTGATATAAAATATTGATCAAGTACATTGGTGAAAGAGATCTTTTAGCACCCGATCTAAAACTGGAGGGGGTGGTACAAAATATGAGGCATCAGAAGCATGCTTTTCAACTTCCATAAAAAATGACAAAAAAAATAAGAAGAAAAAATGTAAAAGGAAATTTTGTATCAAAAAACAATTCATAAGACAAAAATAGTTGTTTCTCAACCTGAAATGAAGTCCTCCATAAATTGGGATTCAAAGGAGATATGCAATGCATTTACCAACAGACGCAGTTGAGAAGCAAATCCAACAGTATTGCCTCTGTCCCTAAGGGAAAGATACACATAGAAAGGTGAGTAGTTAAATGGAGATGTCTCACATACTTTAAATTGTAAAAGAATTTTCATGACACATCAAATATGATAAAAAATCTCAGCTTATGTGCTTAAGTGAGAAAGTTTTATGAGAAATTTGACCTCACCGATGCCACCCCAACTATAGCATAGTACGTATAAAAAAATATAAAATCCTTTGATTAGTCATATACATGGAATAACCGAGTAAAAGAAAATGAATGTCAAATCTGACAAAACATATGACTATGCGCAAGTGCAGTCCTACAGAATAAACTATTTAGCTTATCAAAAAACAACTCTTACAAGTTTGGGGACAAAAAGGGACAAAGGAGCCAGGTCTCAGCCTCAAATGATGAAGTATTTTCTATTTCATCCATATCCGAGGAGATTTTGATCATCTTGTTCGACCAAGCGCTACTTAACTCAAACCCTGAAATATATGAAAAGAAGACCAACAAGCTTCACATAATGGCATCAATTTCAGTTTAAGAAAGTAAATGAAAAAATATTTATTCTTGGAAGCACCAAGAAAATGCCAACATGTTTTGACATCCAGAAGGAGGGCACATATCACAAATTAATCCATATTGCTCAGGAGTTACAGCAATAGGAGCAAAATGTGTCACTCGACGAAAAACTCAGCTCTAGACATGATATAATCAGCTATGGACTTTTCTCTTTGCTTTGTCTGGACAGCTAGGAACCGAGAGCCATCTACTACAGAGGATACAGAAACATGAATATTTCCATAGTTGGGACATGTTGGGGACCAAAATTAACCCTTAGATAGCCAAACACAGATCATACAACAACATTGTCAGATTCTAACCTTTTACAGGATCCTCTGCAGAATACCATTCTGTCCAAGGACAATCATCGTCCCATTGAAAGCGTCTACTCTTCTCGTCGCCAGTTCTAATTTTCCATAGTGTCTCATCAACCTTTAGTACAAATCCATCAGATTCTTTTCCGATTCCCTGTCCTTGTCAGTCACTTGAATCCTTCCTGGAAAAACAACATCCAGGAAGTGAGACACGTTTCCAACAGAAGAATTGATGAGCTCACAGTTGTAACTAATAATGGGAGTAGAACTAATTTAAGCAATAACCCTAGTTGAAACTTGAAAATGTCAATTTGAGCAACAAAACAAATTAAAATACTCAATACCAAATTTCATTATTACTTGGAATTGTTGATTTACTAGATGCATTCTACATGCGAACTGAAGCTCATTGATGTAGCACGATTGATAGACAATGGCCGATATAGAGTAGCAACAATACCCTTGAGCTTGTTCATCTCTTAAAAAACCCTACAAGGGGTCACAAGTAACAGATACAATAAATTTGAAGTTCAATTAAATCCTATAAGAAATTTTGATAAAAGCATGAGCTAGGTTTGATCGAAATCAAAAATAATAGCAATCACAGAAAATGCTTAAAAGGATGATAAGCACGTGGAAATCATCAAATAAACAACTAAATCAGATATAAGAAAGGAAAATCAATACCTTAAAACCAAAACAGAAACACTTAAATCTGACACCCCCTAGATTCGTCTGAGATGTTGTCACCTTCCGAGATGTTTGGGCTGTCATTTGAGTTCAGGGATAGATACAGAAGGTAGCGATTATCTTGATTACTGAAATACTTTCTTCTTGAATTCCAGAACCCATTCCTCCTTCACTTCCTTCAACTCAATCTCATCCAACAACCGAGCCCTAACTTTACTAGATCCCCTTTTCGTTCTTCATTCCTAATTCTAGATCTTCAACCCTTTTAATCATCAACAACTGAGAATGAGAGAAATAAATCCTATGTCTACTTCATTACATAAATACTCTGATCTTCTCGATATCATCCCACATCTGTGTGTTCATCATTCCTCTCTCTGTTGTTCAGACACCAGCACCTATATTTGAGATTTTCTTAGATTTGGAGCTAGGAAAATTTCAAGTTAAAAAGATATAGATCTGGATTTATGTTATGAAGGTATTGATTAGGGTACGAAGATGAAGAAATAATGGACTTGGATTTAGGGTTTCTCTGCTGTAATCGTAGGGAACTAGGGTTTTCTCGGTTAGGGGAAATGGTGTTGGAAAGAGATAGAGAGAGATAAAGAGGAGGAGGAGCAGGAGAGAAAGGGGTATTTTATTTTCTTGTCTGAAAGATATATCTGAAGATTAATAAAAGAAAACTACTAAAGCCCATGAAATTATTCTATTTTATGTGTACAACGTTTATATACGTTTGCAAACGTTGCACCACTAGCTTCTATTAATAAATAAAAATGACTTTATTTGTGTTGATGGTGGATTTCTATTTAAAGGCTAAAATTGTAAAAAGCCAATTTGTAAGATGACTTCCTGCAAAGGATAAAGCCTTCAGGTGATGAATATTTCTCACCATGATAATTCATTGGAGCATGTGCAACCATCCCTGAGAATTATAACCTACCCAGAGCGGAGCATGTAACAACCATCCCGATTTTCTGTAGGTTTACAGCATTACAATTAATTCCTTACACAAATCCTTGTGTTCAACATGCAAACACCCGTAGGCTACCTGACGGCGGGTTATATTAGCCCCGTTGAACGCATGCAAGACTACCCATGTTAGTCTCACTTGCTGAAAACAAACTCAAAAATAGATCTCATCCGTCCAACTTCGCAGGCATGGTTGGACGGCCTAGATCGCGCGCGGGACCGAGTAGCATGCACGCGCATGCTCACTGCCAGCCTACCTTCCTCCTGGACTGATTGGTTTCCCCATGGGATCTGTGGAAGGTGCAAATACGCTAACTCCAAGTTGCGAGCCCGCAACTTGAAGGAATTAGGGTTTCCACAGGGCGCAACCTCCCTACTTACGGACAACGCACGGAAACGACCAACATGCGAGACCACTGGCCGGAAGCACATGCATGATCACCGTAGGCCCGGCTACATAGCCAACCAATCGGCCATGGTTGTTTTCAGGCGGTCGTCTCGAAAATATTTCCCAAAGGTAGCATGCGAGGTCACTTCTAATCTCGGCCATCCGTCATCGCAGGCGTGTTTGGATGGATTAGATCGCGCCTATGGTCGCAAACCAAGCATGCACATGATCGCCACCAACCCACCTCCCAGCTGGTATGATTGGCTTGCCTGTGGGATTCACGGACATTGGGAAACGTTAGCTTGAAGGTTGGGCCCGCAAACCCTAAAATTAGGGTTTGCCGAAAAGTTGCGACCATACAACTTTGGGCGGGTGTGTACGAACGACCAGGAGGCGTAATTGCTGGCCGACGGTGTCTACATTCTCACCGTTGGCCCACCTCCACGGTGTCTACATTCTCACCGTCGGCCCACCTCCACGGTGAACTAATTGGCCAGCTCCCCTGACTGCCATGCGTCTCGATTTGCGTGCCTAAAGGTGGCATGTAAGGACACTTCTAATCTCGACCATCCTTCATCGCAGGCTAGAAAGGGCGACCCAGATTGCTCCGATTGATTTCCAGCTGGCGTGGACGTGTAGATTGGCGTCCCACCTACATGCAGGGATAATTGGCCACTCCATGCATGCCTCCAAAGGCATAAAACCGTTAGGGTGAAAGAGGAAGCTCGCAAGCCTTCCAAACCCTAATCCAACGGTTATTCCTCCATCAATCTCGTCCGTCCAAGTTTGCATGCTTGGATGAATAGCCTAGGAAGGGAGTTAGGTGGCAAACAAGGTATCACCGTGATCACCATCCTCCACACTTCCCCATGGCATAACCGGCCAAGGTGGGTCCCGCTCATGCGACCTCCGAACAATGCCTGAACATAGCTAGTTGAGTCACTTCAACTTGCAATCTTTTCATCAAGGTTGTGTAGGCTTCAAGTATGTTAAGCATATTTAATGCACCGTATGCATACGATATGCGCCTACAAACAACTTAATTATTTTACCTAGCACCGTTTGCTACCTTATGTGGGTCCCAAGACTCACTCGAGACGTTAATCACGTCACAACTGGGGTATTGGTCTGGCGGTTTACAGCGTGCAGCGTGCAACATGCCATCACAAGATCGTGTCAGGGAAACATGGGCGGTTAGCGATGATAGGAGAAGTGGGCAAGCAACCGTGTGACACTAACACACAACTCCATTTCCTCCATCACTCCACTTCCTCCACTTTCCCACGAGAGACATGATGAAGGCTTATCGACTTGTATAAATAGGTTCTCCTCCCTATTTCCAACAGAACACAGAAAAAACCAAGTGTTAATACCATTGTATTCAACACCCAGAGCCTGCCTGCAACATTTGCTAGCCTGCTCAACCTTCTGTTAACAAGTCATCAAATAGCCTTCACCTTCATACTCTCAACACCTTATTCGCTTCCCTCCCTACAATCAACCTCACATCCTTCACCTGTGACCGAAACAAATCTGGAACAACCGTGTCTTCGGTTTAGGCCAGAATTGTACAGATTATCTCTCGAATCGAAAGTGCTCATCGTGCAGCACATTTGTTGAAGGTTTAAATTCACTTCTCATCCACACACACCCAAAATTACCTAAACCTGCAGAAGTAGTTTTCTCCCACAAACAATTGGCGACCACAGTGGGAGGATAATCTCTCGGTTGCAAAACTCGAATCTTTTAAGTCTGACAGTTTTTATTCAACTTTGGAGAGGTAGATCTTAGATTTGATTCGATTTTCAGTTCACTCTTCACCAAATCCCAGAAGTTCATCCTGAGATGTACTCCCGTTCGTTATATCCTTCAGAAGACATGGATAATCCAAGTGTCATCGAAAATGTGACCAGGATGCTGGAAGATGTCCTGGAAAATCAAGAAGGTATTGCTTGAAGGAAGAGTGAAACCTTCCGTCTCTTGAACGACATATCGGCTCAGTTACAGGAGGGCTCTGCAAGCAGCTACCCAGGAAGTATCACTAATGACGCAAGAAATTCTGAAGGTCAGGTTTTCAGAAGAACTGGCGGAACACATGGCCCCAGAGATCCCAGAGACGAACAATACCTTTCACCTGACAATGGGGGCTCGATACGGATCGACCAACATGAAGAATTACGACGCTTGCCGGATAAGAACAGAAAATCAACTGCATACGAAGCCTTGTTAGAAGATTTATACCTCAAGGCTCTTTCCAAAGCTCAGAACAATGCCCAACCCGTGATGACTCTTCATCCAGGGGAAGAAACACTAGAGGAAGGCGAAATCAATCAGAGAGCATATGAATGTAGGAGCTTGCATCCTTCAAATCACCAGCACAACAACAATACCATCTCCAGCGCAACGTCCTCCATGTTTCAGCAGAATCACCCGACCAAGAGGACCGCGGATGCGGTGACACATGACAACGCCTCAATTCCGTCTCCAAAGCGTGCTTCACACCGCGACCCAAGGGAAGAGTCACGACACACGCCGATGCAGGAAAAGTTAGACTCAAGAGGTCCACGATTCCCATTTCCCATAAGGAAGATTGTGGAGTTGTTGGAGACATGGGTACATGATGGAGAAGTACAACTGCCGCATGTGTGGCGCCCGCCCACCGATCAAGATACAGCCAACCCGAGGTATTGTCATTACCACTGATTTCTCCATCACCCCACCAGCAAGTGCCACGCATTGAAACGCATTTTCCATGATAAGATAAATTCAGAGAAACAACCTTTCCCCTCAAAAAATTAGCATGCGCTCTTTGGGGAGAAAGTATTCGGGAGTGCTCATTCTCATACACGGATTTCGAAAGACAAGTAAGTTCCAGCAAACGTTACTGTAAGATAGTTATATATCCTATTGGGGACTTGGAGTCCTACATATATGAACATGATACTCAATGAGCAAGCACCATGCATGCTCGCCCCCCCCCCCCCCTCACCTTTCCCTTTCACATTGCGTTTTCAATTTCACATGACATGTATGATCACTCATAATATAAGATTCAGATTCTATTTTAGAATAATCTTTTCCAAGAGTAAAACATTCATAAAAGCAAATCATAAATAAACCAATCCAAGGTTCAATCACCTATCAATTCAAAACCTAAAACCAAACTGTGTGAAAGTAAATCCTCACAATCACTCGAAAAGCATCTAAAGAGAAAACACAAGTAGACGACATGAATACTTCAGGGGAATTCCTTCAGCAACACCTCATTCTTCTAAGCAAGAGAGGCTTCCATATTCCGGAGAACGGCTTGCTGTAATTTCAACTCCTCGGCCAACCTACCAACCTTTTGTTTCTGACGAACGACGCATTCAGTGGAAGGCACCATACCTTACTTCTTTTGAATCTCCTGAATTGCATAAAACCCTTTGAAGAACCAAGGAGCATTGAAGTCATACTGCGCAATCACATCCAAGTGGAACTTCTAGTCTTCCATCACGTCTTCAGAAATATCATGACCAATTGCAACGCTCATCTCCTGAATAGCGGGTAAGGGTTCCTGAACGCAATTGACCAAAGCAAGACGACTCATCAGCTTCGTGGTGGTGGAAATATGACCATATTTCTTCCATATTTTGGTATAAAACTCCTCAAACTGAGCCGGTACGCTGAACCCTCCAACCAACACATGATCAGGATGTGGATTATCAAAGGGAAGGTCGAACATAGCACCAGGAATGACTGTTGGAGACAACATCTCTTTAAAAGGAACCATCGCAGCTGATGTCCCTTCCAGACTCCTCGGAGTTCTAGTCCGGATTGCTGACATGGCCTCATCTACAAGCTCACTAAAATTACTGCTCTGGAAGGAATTCTCTTCAATCGATCTTGCACCATCTTCATCGTTGTCTATGATAGGATCAGTGTTACCAGACTTCTCCGCATGAGGATCAGTGTTTCCAGACTGCTCTACATGAAGGTCATTATTATCAGGCTTCTCAGCATGAAGATTTCTAGACTTCCCGTTGCCTCCATGCTCCTCATTGTAAACTCGAGCCAGTACAGCAAAGGAATTTTCTTCAGGAATCCTCTGATCACCAAAAAGGATTAATAAAAGCTGCTCATGGAAGTCGAAACTGAAAATTAAGCATAAAGAATTCATAATACATGTATATTGGAAGAGTTGAGAATTACTAGACTATATGCTCGCTTCTTTTTCTTGGACTTGAGATTGCAGCCGGTGGAGTTAACCCTGCCTCGTTTTCCTAGAAGGGGTTTCAATCGCCTATAACCAGCCAAGACGTCATCAAGAGGTTTACCATGAAGGTCAGTTTCCATTTCACTAGCAAATGATTTAAAGAGCAGCAGTTGCCCCCTCCAAAAATCTTTGTAACCAGAAGTAGCTACCGGATTTCTCCCCGGGGAAGGAAAAGGAAGTTTCATCTCCGGAGAGAAAACATCAACGTCAAGGCATGATGACTTGAGTTCTTCTGAAGGCGTTGCGGGACGACGAAATGGGACACCTTGATCAAAACCCATTTGGCGAGCGGCTCTATCAATATTATATGGAATGATGCTTATCGTGTCATCACAAAAAGAAGGAACATATCCTGGTATACAGCTCTGCAGGAAAACAACTCCTTCAGGCTCATATCTCTCCCCTCAGATGGCAGCTCAATGGACGATGGCGGAAGGATGAACCGGCCCCCAAGGACGAAAGTCTATGGAACTCACACTATCGAGAAAATATACAAGCCTCACCCCAACTTTTGGACGTCTATTCTGCCAACGGAGTATTCTTGAACCACCATACAAGCTGGGGAATGAGGTTGTAGGAATGGTAGCGTAATCCTTAAAGTGTTCCCACAAAAGCGCTTGAAGAAAGGCGACATGCACATATGTATCCACATTCATGTACCCGTTGGAAATATACATCTCCTCCACTAAAGAATTCAGGTGACCATACAACGAGCCAAGGAATAACGAATCCAAGGGGAGAGTTATACCTTTGCCTAGCTTAATGGCGAACATGATGATCTTCCTTCTAATAGTTTTCTTTCCTGAGCCGTCATCAAGAATATCTCTGGACAACCACAAGGACAAGAATGCAGCTGCGCTAAGATCATCATTACCTTGCATGGAAGACCATTCACCTACCCACCAAGTGTACAAACATTTCGGCTTCTTCTCCAACTGATCATATTCGTTCACCTTCTGAATTATATCCTGATAGATGACATCTTCGTCTTCAGACAGTTTGAAATTAAGGCTGCCAGCGACAGGAAGGCTCATTAATGCAGACACGCTCTCAAGAGTGATAGTCATTTCACCCCACGTGCATAAAGCTATGTTCGTAGAAGGACTCCATCGAGCAGCAAAAGCGACCAAACCTGGGATATCCTTCTTGACGTGAAGAATTGCATACGCCTTGATAGCATCAAGAATTCCCACCCTGGTTAAGTTGTCTCTAATCCCTTCATTATCCAACATGCGCCACATCCATCCTTCGTATGAGTTAAGTAAAGTCTGGGGAATTCTGAAGTCAATAGGGTAAGGTGGATATTCTTTCTTCTGGAGACAAAACCTCATCACACCTTCTAAAGACGATGGTAGACCCTCTTCACTTTCTGAACCGGTAATAAGGATTATATTATGGCTGGGGTGCTTCCTGACGTTTGGAAAAGACTTA
The DNA here is from genome assembly GCA_023529315.1 of Papaver bracteatum. NCBI lineage: Eukaryota > Viridiplantae > Streptophyta > Magnoliopsida > Ranunculales > Papaveraceae > Papaver > Papaver bracteatum. The sequence continues at coordinate 3,126,254 of JAJJWX010002605.1, read as the reverse complement.
GTAAGCATTTCATCATCTATGTTTGGCATATCTCTGAGAGGGTCAGCACCTCCCTTTGTAGCGTTATCCTCTGTGTTCATCATTGAGCAACTGCGATGAAAAGATAATGTCAGCATGCTTTCTGGGATACTACAAGACAATTATCTAAGATGAGAAGAACACCAGCATAAATTCAAGTCGCTAAGCATGGATGCATATGTGTTGAGGTATGAAGGTGATCAATGCTTGCAGGTAAACTCGTCACGCAGGAACGAACACCGGACGACATGTATATATGGATTGGCCCAAGCCGAACAAACACATACATGGAAGCAAAACCGTACGTATGGTACCAAGTCGGCCACCTGACACCACCATAGATGCGCCACCGTGGAGACACGCGAGCTGGCATGAAGGCAAGTCACGCAGGCCGGACGCTAAGGCCTACATGAACGTCCCTAAAACTAAGCACGCATGTCAACATATTTATCTACAGTTGAGGATCGTGTCTACAAGTTCAAAGCAGCAGTTTTATCAAGTTACAACTCGGGTTTTGACATGCAAGGATAAAGGGAACAAATGACATGTTTATGGTTTATTTTACTACGCAACCCTAACAGGCGGTAAAGGAATTAATTACGGTATACGAGAGTCGCACCTACAGTCCTCTCAAAATACAAAAAAAAAAAAATCGCACTTACCTGACGAACGGCGCCGGCGGCGACAGAAACCGGCAACGGTGAACTCCGTCGGCTGGAGGAACGATGCCAGCAGGCGGAAGCACGAGCAGAGAGCTGGATGTCCACTCAAAAAAAAAAATCGTGAAGGAAAAATGAAAAAGGGTTCTCCCTTTTATAGGCAAAAAATTTGAAGAATTCTAATTAGAAAAGGATTCCTTTTTGCTTCCAAAAACCAAGAAGGGAAATAGGCCCACCCAAGGTTTCATGCCTGCGACGGTGCGTTCACATGGACAATCACTAGCGGCTGCCTTCCAAGGTTAGTTACCTTTATTTCTTTTACGTATATTTGTCACCATCTCATTCCTACCCTACAATAGTGTAACCATTGCATGCTAGGCAGGGGACTTAATGTTGATGGTGGATTTCTATTTAAAGGCTAAAATTGTAAAAATCCAATTTATAAGCTGACGTCCTGCAAAGGATAAAGCCTTCAGGTGATGAATATTTCTCACCATGATAATTCATTGGAGCATGTGCAACCATCCCTGAGAATTATAACCTACCCAGAGCGGAGCATGTAGCAACCATCCCGATATTCTGTAGGTTTACAGCATTACAATTAATGCCTTACTCAAAGCCTTGTGTTCGACATGCAAACACCCGTAGGCTACCTGACGGCGGGTTATATTAGCCCCGTTGAATGCATGCAAGACTACCCATGTTAGTCTCACTTGCTGAAAACAAACTCAAAAATAGATCTCATCTGTCCAACTTCGCAGGCATGGTTGGACGGCCTAGATCGCGCGCGGGACCGAGTAGCATGCACGCGTATGCTCACCGCCGGCCTACCTTCCTCCTGGATTGATTGGTTTCCACATGGGATCCGTGGAAGGTGCAAATACGCTAACTCCAAGTTGCGAGCCCGCAACTTGAAGGAATTAGGGTTTCCGCAGGGCGCAACCTCCCTACTTACGGCCAACGCACGAAAACGACCAACAGGCGAGACCACTGGCCGGCAGCACCTGTATGCTCACTGTGGGCCCTGTTACATGGCCAACCAATCGTCCATGGTTGGTTGCATCCGTCTGTCTCGAAAATCGTTCCCAAATGTAGCATGTGAGGTCACTTCTAATCTCGGCCATCCGTCATCGCAGGCGTGTTTGGATGGCTTAGATCGCGCCTATGGTCGCAAACCAAGCATGCACATGCTCGCCACCAACCCACCTCCCTGCTGGTATAATCGGCTTTCCTTTGGGAGTCACGGACGTTGGGAAACGTTAGCTTGAAGGTTGGGCCTGCAAACCCTAAAATTAGGGTTTGCCGACAAATTGCGACCACGCAACTTTGGGCGGGTGTGTACGAACGACCAGGAGGCAGAATTGCTGGACGACGGTTCCTACATGCTCACCATGGTCACACCTCCACGGTGAACCAATCTTCCAGCTCCCCTGATTGCCATGCGTCTTGATTTGCGTGCCCAAAGGTGGCATGTAAGGACACTTCTAATCTCGACCATCCTTCATCGCAGGCTAGAACGGGCGAGCCAGATTGCTTCGATTGATTTCCAGCTGGCGTGGACGTGTAGAGTGGCATCCCACCTACATGCAGGGACAATTGGACACTCCATGCACGCCTCCCAAGGAATAAAACTGTTAGGGTGAAAGAGGAAGCTTGCAAGCCTTCCAAACCCTAATCCAACAGTTATTCCTCCATCAATCTCGTCCGTCCAAGTTCGCATGCTTGGATGAATAGCCTAGGAAGGGAGTTAGGTAGCAAACAAGGTATCACCGTGATCACCATCCTCCACACTTCCCCATGGAATAACCGGCAAAGGTGGGTCCCGCTCATGCGACCTCCGAACAACGCCTGAACATAGCTAGTTGAGTCCGCTTCAACTTGCAATCTTTTCATCAAGGTTGTGTAGGCTTCAAGTATGTTAAGCATATTTAATGCACCACATGCATAAGATATGCGCCTACAAACAACTTGATTATTTTACCTAGCACCGTTTGCTACCTTATGTGGGTCCCACAACTCATTCGAGACGTTAATCACGTCACAACTGGGGGATACAAACTGGGGTATTGGTCTGGCAGTTTACAGCGTGCAACATGCAACACACCATCACAAGATCATGTCAGAGAAACATGGGCGGTTAGCGATGATAGGAGAAGTGGGCAAGCAACCGTGTGACACTAACACACAACTCCACTTCCTCCACTTTCCCACGAGAGACGTGATGAAGGCTTATCGACTTGTATAAATAGGTTCTCCTCCCTATTTCCAATAGAACACAGAAAAAACCAAGTGTTAATACCATTGTATTCAACACCCAGATCCTTCCTGCAACATTTTCTAGCCTGCTCAACCTTCTGTTAACAAGTCATCAAATAGCCTTCACCTTCATACTCTCAACACCTTTTTCTCTTCCCTCCCTAATATCAACCTCACATCCTTCACCTGTGACCGAAACAAATCTGGAACGGCCGTGTCTTCGATTTAGGCCAGAATTGTACAGATTATCTCTCAAATCGAAAGTGCTCATCGTGCAGCACATTTGTTGAAGGTTTAAATTCACTTCTCATCCACACTCACCCAAAATTACCTAAACCTGCAGAAGTAGTTTTCTCCCATAAACAATTTGTAAATGGAATATAAATATTATGTGCAACGGATATTCTACTACGCAACATATATAGACGATGCACATGGTGCAACGTCTATATCGGTTGCGCACCTCCGAAAATTAAGCGATGCTAAAACCAAGATTTGGTGTAGTGACATGTGGCACGTCGTGGTTGCCTGGAAAGTCGAGCTTGGGAGACTTGGTAGCTTGGTGACCTTCGACGGTTAAGATCTTGCATCTTAAAAGGCAAGGTGGCCGTTGATCGTCACACGCTTTCGTTCGTTGGTGGACGGATGGGGAAGGCCATCATGGTAGCACGTCTAGGTGGTCATGCCATTGGCATGGCATGGTTTGGCATGGCCAAACTTAGGTTTTCGGGCCAAAGGTTACCATGTGTTGTCTGGTCACTTTGGATGGCTGGGATTTTCTCCTGGGGTTGAAGGGCAACCGTTGATTGTTGCACTCCTTTGTTTTGGTATCCGTGTAGAGAATGCCAGCATGGTGGCGCATCTAGGTCGGCATGACGTTGGCATGGCATGGTTTGGCGTGGACAGACTTAAGTTTTTGGGCCAAAGGTTACCATGCGTTTTCTGGTAACCTTGGATGGCTAGGATTTGCTCCGGGGGTTGAAGGGAAACCGTTGATTGTTGCACGCCTTCGTTTTGGTATCCGTGTAGAGAATGCCAGCATGGTGGCGCGGCTTGGTTGGCATGGTATGGTTTTGGCTTGGCATGTGGGGCCAAGGGTTTGCCATGGGCGCATGACATGGATAGCTTTGGCTAGGTGCGGTTTTGGCTTGGCATGTGGGGCTAAGGGTTTGCCATGGGAGCATGACATGGCTAGCTTTGGATAGGTGCGATTTTGGATTGGCATGTGGGACCAAGGGTTTTCCATGGGCGCATGGCATGGTTAGGTTTTTCTAGGTGTGGTTTTGTCTTGGAATGTGGGGCTAAGGGTTTGCCATGGGCGCATGGCATGGCTAGGTGCGGTTTTGGTTGTCATGTGGTGCCAAGGGTTTGCCATGGCCGCATGCATGGCTAGGTGCGGTTTTGGCTTGGCATGTGGGGCCAAGGGTTTTCCATGGGAGCATGGCATGGCTAGATTTGGCTAGGTGTTGTTTTTACTTGGCATGTAGGGCCAAGGGTTTTCCATGGGAGCATGGCATGGCTAGCTTTGGGTAGGTGCATGGCCAAGCTAGGGTTTTGGGTGAAAGGTCGTTTGGTAACCTTAGACGGCCAGGATTTTCTCTTGGTATTGAAGGGAAACCGTTGATTGTTGCATGCCTTTATTTTGGTATCCGCGTAGGGAATGCCAGCATGGTGGCGCATCTAAGTTGGAATGAGGCCATGGAGAGGTGCATTTGGCATGGCGCGGTAGGTATGGCTGGCATGGTTTTGTCGTTGGCACAGGGTGTGGTTAGCATGGTTGGCATGCTTTGACGCGGTTAGTATGGATGGCATGATTTTCCATTGGCATAGGGGTGCGGCTAGCATGGTTGGCATGCTTTTTCATGGTTAGTGTGGATGGCACGGTTTGCCATTGGCACAGAGGTTTGGATAGCATGGTTGGCATGCTTCGGTGTGGTTAGTGTGGTTGGCATGGTTTTCCATTGGCACACGTGGGAATTAGGGTTTGGCTTGTTGTAACCCTAATTGAAAAAGATACCCCGGTAATTATTTATAGACATATTAAAGATTTCAATAAATACGCCTAGTAAATGTTTATTACTTAAATGTTGTAGCGTCACTGTCTGACTAGGGTTTAGGGTTTTACAATTTTAACCCTAGGCTAAAAACCACCATCAACACCTGGGTGTCTCTCTGATAAACCGTTTACTTCTCTTCAACAGAAGATTTCTAAACTGTCTAGTGATCAGTGAAACTAAGTTGTCAAGATCTTCATCTGATGAATCAATCTCAATAGGATCAACTTCAGAGATTCCAATACTTTTACTTTTATCAAGAAATTTAGTGTTCTTTTATTCTTTAAAATGAATACCCTTCCAAGGTTTGGATGTATGCTCATGATCAAAGATGTTTACTTCCCAACCAGCATATTTGTGGATAAAATATTAAGGTTATTTCCTTCAACGATGGTATGTTTTTTAGAATCGTATTTGGCTGGCAAAGGTCTAAGAATTTTCATCACAATATCCTTTTCAGTAATAGTCTTATCCAATGCAAAAGATATATTAAAAATTTCTGACACTTTGTGATTAAAATCATCAAATGAATCTTCATCAGCCATACAAATGTTTTTCGAATCAGAATTTAGGTTTTGAAGCCGAGATTCCTTTTCAGAGGTATTCCCTTCTGTTGATGTGGAAAAACGATTTGTTTTTTTTAGGAAAGTGAAGAGACGACCGTGCGGACGAGCCTCCTCAACCGAGCAAACTTATTAACCTCACACGGATGCACTACACGGGAGTGCTTTAAGTTCAAGATATCAATCTGTAGGAATCCGGCCTAAACCAAGTCAAATTTCGTTCCAGAGTCAATTCGGTCACAAAGAGGGAGATGGGTTGATCTATAGGAGGGAAGCTGAGAAGTGTGTGAGATCAATGATGATCAAGGATTGTAAATATGTTGTGGGTTTCTGCAAGTTTTCTGTGAACTGTTGAGTTCGAATAAGTTCTGGTAAATTGATTAAATTTCTGAGTGATTGCTTGAAAAAAAATATGTTTCAATCATGGATTCAGAGACTTATTTATATTACCAGAATAGTACACACATTGATCTCCAGTAAGTGTGACGGTTTCTCGAGTAAAAGAGTGGGAAAGTGGGAAATCGTGTGTTAACAGTTCCGGGTCGTACGGAGACTTGGTTGATTGTCCACCCACTACTTTGCTAACTCCCTCAACTTCTTACACGACTTACTCACATTTCTCATCGTGGATGAACACACGTGATGTAGGCCGCCAGACCAAAACCCTAAGTGATATCCCCCATGTGATGTGATTGATACCTCACGAATGTGGAGTCTGCAAAGCAGGCGTGCATTTGATTAGTCAGTCGTTGACTTGATTAGACAGTGAGTCTAAGTTTTGTTGAATTAAGCATGATTCACGAATGCTCAGTGATTCATGGATTGAACATGTATGTTGACGTATAATTCTTAAATAAATGTTGATAATTGGTTCAACATGATGAATATTGATGAACTGAGCAAATATTTCTCGTATGATGAATTATTGGATATTGATAGTTGAACCAATATTGAAGAATTGAGCAAATATTGCTTGTATGTGCGAATATTGCTCGTTTGATGAATTATTGGTAGCATGACCAAATAAATATTAATTAAAATATTGGTAGCTGGACCGAATATTATATAATTAATTAAGACGTTGATTGCTGGATCAACATAAAATTATTAGTGTTTGAACTTGCTCAGATTATTATGATTTGTGGAGCGTTTGTTCGAAACCCTAATTTTGATCGATTGTTCGTCAATTGATGAATTACTGAAAATCGGTCACTCAGTGCAGGAGGGACCGACCACATGGGATGAAGGATGACCATGTTGTGCCCAAGTGCTCGAGTGAGCATGCACCATAGTTCTTAGTTGACCGGTTGGTGAAAGAATGATCAAATTCTGGTGTTGATCATTTATTAGAATAGTGCTCGTGCGAGCGTTAGGTGATAAAACCTAATTATGGATAAGTGATAGACCGACCAAGAGGTCATGAGACTGTCCCTTAGTGGTCGTGGGGCCAGCTGATGGTCGTTTGAGCAAATTCCAAGTTCGTTGGAAAGAGTTTGGACCCAATATGAGCGATTGAGCAAATTAGGTCAAAATTATAAATATATGTGGGACCGGATCCTTGCAAGCCTTAGGTTCACCCTTGGTCGGTCAAGGAAGCATGCCCGTGTCACCATAATGTACATGTCTCAGTCCTGGGAGTTTTGGTATTTTCTGGTGTGCGTTTGAGCAATATCTTGGATTTTCAGAATAGTTTGATCATTGAATGAAATTCTTGGTTTTGCTCGAATGAGCAAGTAGGACTTTGCTCGTTTGATCAATAATTTGAGAATATTAAAATAATAATAATATTTTCAAGAAAAGCCTAGTCGGTCATGAAACCAATTGATTTTTTGGCTTTTTTCATGGTTTGAGCAATATTTGAGAAAAATATGAAGAAACCATGATTTTTGCTCAAACGGAGGAGTTTCATGAGATGAGGGAAATAAATAATTATGAAAACAAGGATTGCAATGTGTGGGACCGTCCATGGCTAAGGCATGGCCGGCTGTATAGTAGTCCGGTCCCGCGACACCTTTCCTATTTTTATTATTTTTCATGTAACCGTGAAAATATGGAGAAACTGTCAGTTTTGCTCAAACAAGGAAAGTTGCTTGAATGAAGGAGTTTTCATGAGTTCATGAAAATAAATAAAATAAGAAAAATAAAGGAATAGGGCATGGGGGATCAGCCACGGCGACATGGTCGGTCGGCCGGTCCGGCCCTAGGCGCTTATTTTCTTTTTCTTTTTTATTATTTTCTCTCTCCTATTTTGTGTAGGATTCCTTGTTTGTCCATATTTTCGAATGCTCGTTCGTGCATTTGGGTGGTCGTTCATGCATCATCGTTGAGTACACTTGCACTATTTTATTGGGATTACTCGGTGATAGTCCAGATGCCCGATTGTTGGATATTTATTACTAATTAATGAAATTCAGCAGAGAATGACTCATGAAATGGAGTAATAAATAAATTGTGTATCTATTACTAATCCATGAATCCAGCCGGGTAATTCAAGGAACTGAGTAATGAGATAAGATGGTTATCTATTACTAATCCATGGAATCAGTCGAGAATAGACATGGAACGGAGTAATGAGATATAATAGATTATTTCCTAGGAATTCAGTGGCGAATGTCACGGTAGAATTAATCTATTGTAGAATCGAGATATGAGATAGTTGAAGCATCATACTCGTTGTAAAAGGTGTATAGCCAGGAAACAATGTGCATCATTGGCGTCATGAAGGCGTTTATCCCCTCAACAAACAATTATATTGGAGAGTCGCCTGAATCTATACACGGTCTCTCTACATAGTCAGGGAACAACGAGTGTCTCTGACGTCCTGAAGGCGTTAAGCCCTCTCAACAAATAATTAGGTAGGAGGACCGCCCAATTGTTATTCTATGTAGAGGTGGGTCTCTCTATGTAGTCAGTAAATAGCGAGTATCTCCGACGTCCTGAAGGCGTTAAGCCCTCCGACAAACAATTATGTCCAGAGGAACGCCCAATCATTTTATTCTACATAGAGGTCACGATGAAATGTGTAGCATCGAACGCTCAGCTAGTGGGAGGCCTTTAGAGAAACATATTCATCATGGCTCTGAGAGGAAGGTTCACTCAGTCAGAGATCTTGAAACGGTTCATGTATCGTAAATCATGAATTATCACATGCACTCCTGAAGCCGAGTCTGAAACATGATGTATCATGATTTTACGATTTTGACCTTTGTCAAAAATCCACCATCAATATTGAGTCCCCTGCTTAGTGAGGGGGACGGTCATGTTCCGCAGTAAGCATTAGATGGTGATTTTCCAGTTGACGAGACAAGCAGTTGAACTCAGTCGTACAAAGGTATTTTCAGAATCCTCGATTCGCTCCAATGATGTCATGTACGAGCAAATGCACATATAAGAACTCTGATAGTATAATAGAGTGTCATTCCATGAGCACAGAGAGATGAAGCACTGCTGATTTGGTTGGTCGAGAATCTAGCTTTGGTCGGTTTAGTGTTTCCGGGCCCGTCCCAAAAAAGCAAATTCTTGTTTAAGGAACATACGTTTGTTTGTTCGTTAGTTTAAGAAACAAACAAAATAGACCTGAGTCTAATGATAAAATTTTGTCTATGCACTTTCACGGAAGCCAAAATTTTATTTTTTAAATATGTGAGATTTCACAAAAGGATATAAACACTCGTTTCAAAGGTAGATGCTCGTACGAGAGAAAAGTTTTTTTTTTCTTTTAATAGATGTGCATCTGTTAGTAATAAAATTTTGTTTATGAGGTTTCATGAAATTTTTTTATCTTCGAGCTTTCAGAAATCTTTGAAAATATACTCTCGTTTCAAAGACAAATGCTCGTGAGAGGGATCAAAAATATATACATATATTTTCAAATTCATGTGAGTTTCAAGTTAAAATATATATTTTTTGTATCAATGTTTTGATTTTGAAAAATTGTTGAAAGTAGACAATTATTCACGGTGAAATAATGTTTGTATGTGAGTTTTCACAATTGTAGAATGGACGTCTGTCCAATTTTTGAAAAACCAATGAGTGTTCACATAGTGAAAATTTATGTGAAATCAAAATTTGATTTTCAGCAATTGCTAGAAGTAAACAATTTTTGATAAAATATTGTTTGTATGGATTTTGTGATCTGATAGTGTATGCATAAAAACCAATGGGAGTCGCTCACACGGTGAAAATTGTGTGGATTGCTCACATGAAAATCAAGTTATAATTTTGAATAAAATTTTTGCTCGTGTTTGCAGGTTCGAGGAGACGAGCAAATTTTGAAGTATTAACTCTTGTATCATAATCACTACTATTAGTGGAATCGTAAACAGGTAAGAGTTGAAAGTTACCACTTTTGTAGACGCTATTGTGAGCACCTTTATTCCATGATTCATTGTTTTATTGAAGCCTGCGCTTTGTATGAACGATGTGCTGAAGAAGAAATGTTATGCATCTGTCACAGCCACTTTGCAAGAATGACTGACTCCCATGATGACACTTCCAAAGATGGTGTTTCCAGAGATGACATCTCAACGGATGCAACTTTAAGAAATAGTACTTCTGGGACCTATGAGTGATAGTGAGAGATCCTTCATACTGAGTTATACTCCTGGTTATTTCATTAACTTTATCACAGGATGACGGTGTAGTGAGATCCCGGATCAATATAGAATTCACGGTGATGGAAGAAAGTCTTCGGGGTGGAGAACCAAGTAGCAAGAACTATAGGATATTAGTAAATGACGTGCAGTCCCCATACGTTTTTTTGGTGAGTTGTCGATGGTTCCTCTATCATGACTTTTCTTATCCGTACAATTAGGATCATAAACAAATTTTTGTTAATCTCCGAATTTTTCTCATTTGATGATTGACAGTCTTCATCTTGCTCCTGGTAAAACAATTTAAGAATCCAACACCGATGAGGGAGTTGATGTAAGTATCTCTTTTCGTGCAAGTGATCATGGCATCTCCTTGAATGAAGTAATAATTATTATTGTTGATGTATCCAGGAGGAGATTATTTCGGATAAACAACATACTAATGAAACACATTCTTCCTTGGAAAATGAGGAGACGGAGAATCTTCAAAACCCTGTGTAGATGGGGCAAAACGATTTGCTTGTTTTTAAGAAATTGAAGAGATGAACGTATGGAGGGGACTCCTTGAACCGAGCGAAATTTTCAACCTCACACAGATGCACCGCTACAAAGTGGGTGCTTTAAATTCGAGAGATCAATATGTAGTACTCCGTCCTAAACCAAGACAATGGTCGTTCCAGAGTAAATTCGGTCACAAGAGAGGATGGGTTGATCTGTAGGAGGGAAGCTAAGAAATGTGTGGAATCAATGGTAATCAAAGATTATAGGTGTGTTGTGAATTCTGAATAAGATAAGTTCTGAATGATTTAAATTGCTCAGTTGAGAGTAATTACTCAATTGATGAGTTATTGATCTCGTATTGTCAGTGAGACGTGAGATTCTTGTTATGTGTTCAATCATGATTCAGAGACTTATTTATATTATTAAAATTGTAGACACCATGATCCCATGAAGTGTGACAGTTGATAGAATCAAGAAGTGGGGAAATAGAAATCGTGTTTGAAACCAGTTGCTCATCGTGCGGAGACTTGGTTGATTTTCCATCCACTACTTTGTTAACTTCTTCAACTGACTGCATGACTTGCTCACATTCCATCGTGAACACACGTGTCATAGACCTCTAGACCAAAACCCTAGTTGATATCCCCCCAAGTGACATGATTGACGTCTTGTGGTTAATTAGTCAGTTGCTGACTTCATGATTTAATGGGACAATGAGTCCATTTATTTGCTGAGTTGAACATGATTTGCAAACATGTTCAGAAACTCATGAATTGAACATGTCTGCTGAGACAAAGATAAAATTCTGACATTGAAGTGAGCAAGTGTTGCTCATTAGATGAATTGTTGAATATTGATATTTGAACCAATATTCCTTGGTTTGAGCAAATATTGCTCGTCTGAGCAAGTGTTGCTCGTCTGATGAATTATTGATAGCATGACCAATATAAAAAATTAATTAAAATACTGGTAGTTGAACCGAGCATAATTAATTAGAATACTGATCATGAGATCATCATAAAATTATTAGTGTTTGAATCTGGAATTATAATCCTTGGACTCAGAAACCCTAATTTGATCAATTGATGACCAATTGATGGTTTATTTGAAAATTAACCATGGAATGAAGGAGAGACGACTTCATGGGACCGTGGGTCGACCATGAAGCTCCCATATGCTCGTGTGAGCAAATACCAAGGCCTCTCTAAGAGTTGGTGATTCGTTGATGAAAGAATGATCAAATGCTGGTTTAATCATTTATTCAAAAATGCTAGTCTGAGCCTTAGGTGATAAAACCTAATTAATTATGAAGAGATGAGAGGCCTACCAAGGGGTCATGAAACCGGCCCTGGGTGGTCACGGGATTGAATAACGATCGTTCCATGAAAATCCCAAAATTATTTGGAATAGTTTTGGACCTAATACGTGTAATTGCGGAAATTAGGTCAAATTGTGTAAATACGCGGGACCGGATCCTTGCGAGCCAAAAATCCAACCTTGTCGATCAAGGTAACATGCTCATGTCACCAAAGTCTCCGTATCTCAGTTCTGAGAATTTTGATATTTTCAGATGTGCATTTGAGCAATCATTTGAGAAAATATGAAGAAACCGTCAAAACTTCATCAGATGAAGGAAAAATAATAAAAAAGTAAAGGATTCATAAAGTGTGGGATTGGCCATGGCCAAGGCATGGCCGTCCGTCCAAAGGTCCCAATCCCACACGTTTTTCCCAATTTTTTATAATATTTTCATGATTTTAGGGTAATATGATAAAACCAAGGAGTTTTTGTTGAAATCAAGGAGTTTCCATGAGATGAAGAAAACATGAAAAATAATAATAATAAAATAAGGGATATGTGGGACCGTCTTGAGCATGGTTAGCCGGCTAGGGCTCAGTCCCGTGAGTTTTCCCTAATTTTATGTATTATTTCATGATTTAAGGGAATTTTCATAATTTGAAGGAAACATCATGAAATCAAGGAATTGCATGGGATTATGGAAACATGAAAAATATAATAATAATAATAAATGGGACGTGTGTGGCCATCTAGGGCTTGACCGGCCGTCTAGGGCCCGGTCACACGGGTTTCCCTAATTTTATATTATTTTTTCATGGGATCAAGGAATATCATGAGATTAAGGAGTTTTCATGAAATTAGAGAAATAATAATAAAATAATGAGGAACCATGAGGTGTGGGGCCGGCTGGGATCAAGGCATGGCCGGTTGGCCAATAATCACGGCCCATAATTTTTTCCTTAATTTTATATTATTTATTTGGTGTGAGGGAAACACCATGAAACTGGGGAGTTTCCTCAAAACGAAAGATATATTTGTTCAAGTGAAAGGATTTTCATGAAACTCAAGGAAAATAATAAAAAAATATGATAAAAATATGAAACTGGCATGGGATTAACCACGGCACGTCCGGCGCCTTGGTCAATTTTTAATTATTTATTATTTTCCTTCCTATTTTGCATAGGTTCATCGTCTCGTCGTATTTTGAAATACTTGTCCGTACGATGATTATTAGTGCGTCATCGTCGAGTACACTTGCACAATTTGAGTCGGGGCTTACTCGGAGGTAGCTCAGATGCCCGTGTTGATGAATATTTATTACTAACCCATGGAACTCTGTTTGGAAGAACCATGGATTGAAGTAACGAAATATTACAAAAGTATTTGAATACTTTCAGAAATTCAGTGGAGGAATCCAAGAATTTAAGAATAATTAATTAATGACTCTATACTAGCAGAGCAAGCTGTCTAGGAGCATTAATTATTATGACATGAGCTTGCTGGATCTTCATATCCTTTATATAGTCAGGGAAAACTGTTGTTTGTATCCTGAAGACATTATCGCTCTATACTAGCAGAGCAAGCTGTCTAGGAGCCGTCAATCTCGTGAATCTATATAGAAATAATTACTGAAGTGTCCAGTATTCATGAGATATGCCGTTGTCCAGCCGAGAGACTACATAACTACATGTACTCTAAGAGACACTATTCTCAGTCAGAGATTTGATGAGAGACCCGTGTCTCAATACTCACGTCTGATTGCTGGATCAGAAGTTCGTATAATTATGGGTTTACGATTTTAGCCTTTGTCGAAAATCCACCATCTACATTAAGTCCCCTGCTTAGTGAGGAAAGCCGTGTTCCTCAGTCATCATTGAATGGTGATTTTCCGATCATAAACAATATAAGTAATTGAACTTAGTCGTAAGTTAAGACATTACCGGATTTTGATAGTACGAGCAAACCATGACTTGAATGAAGATCCCAGTGGCATGATGGAGCATCGTCTAATGAGCATAGATTGGTGTTGAACCGTTGATCTTGATGATGGGACCTTGGTCGTTTAAGATTCGCGGGCCGGGCCCAAAAAAATCCTTATTTTAGGAATAGACGCTCACTTGTTCGTTAGTTTAAAGAACAAACAAAATAGACCCGAGTATAATGATATAAAATTTTGTCTATGAGATTTCACGAAAACCAAAATTTTATCTTTGTGAGATTTCACAAAATGGAATAAACTCTCATTCCAAAGGTGAATGCTCCTACGAGAGAAAGGTTTTTTTTTTTTTTTTGAAAAGACGTGCGTCTGTTAATAAAAATTTTTTCTATGAGCTTTCATGAAAAAATTTATTTTCGATATGTGAGCGTTCACAAAATTTTGAAAATATACTCTCGCTTCAAACACAGATGCTCGTGCGAGGGAGCAAAATATATAGATATATTTTTAAATTTACGTGAGTTTTACGTTAAATATATGTATTTTGTAAAATCATTTTGAACAACTGTTGAAAGTAGACAATTGTACATGGTGAAATAATGTCTGTATATGAGTTTTCACAATTGTAAGATGGACATCTGTCCAATTTTTGAAAAACCAGTGAATGTTAAAATTCACGTGGGTTGTTCGCGGTTTTATGAAAATCAAGTCATGATTTTGAATAATAAATTTTGCTCGTCTTTGCAGATTTGAAGGGACGAGCAAGTTTTTCGAAATTTTGACGTTATAATCACTATAGCTAGTGAAATTGTAAATAGGCAAGAGTTGGATTGTTACCGTTTCAGCGCGTGCTTGTTATTGATATATCCATGACTCCTTGTATTTCACCTCAGATAGTGATGACTTATGGTTACAACCACCCCTTCTGGATCTTCCGGAGAACGCTCTATAAATACCAAGTCAAACATGAAGACTTTTGCAGATGTTCATCCTGGGATTAATCAACCTTTCAGAGACGCTAGAAAGATGGTACTTCGTATGTCTCTCAATCATCTATGAGTCATCCCTTGTCAGCAGAAGTACCGCCGAATTCAGAAAATGAGACTATCGGATGACGATGAAGGAAGGATTTGTGTGGATGGTGTTGATCCTGATTCAGACGTGGATGAACGAAGAATTTCGTCATAATTCGTCATCAGAAAATTCAGAATTTAGGTCTTCATTGAAATTGTTGTAGAATCTTCGTCCGATGTCTTATTTTCGCGGTCTACCCATGTATCCCCATGCCCACGAAATTTCCAAACTTCAATAAAGAAGCTTTTTGGGTTCCGAGCATGTTTAGGATCCGAAATCGACGAAACAGTAAACTTCCAGGAGACCTTTAGAAAAAATTTAGCTGGCATACGGTCCAATGTTTTGTCCACAACTCTTTGCTCATTCCTCCAGTTGCTGTGAATTTTTGATATACTATAGAGGACATCCATACGAAGAGAATGGTGTATGACCCATCTCCAAATTATTCACAAATTGCTCCCATATCGTCGGTTTGTACAGGACAGTGTAAAATCATCTCCGACAAGTTTGTTGTAAAACACTCATGTTGTGTCTTTAGACCATTCGCTTGTGTCTTGAACGGTTGGTGAAGAATTTTAATGTCATTGATTAGTTTGATATCAGGACCCCTTGATTGATACATGAGCATGGTGCTTACAGTGCCATCTTTCTTATTTCAGTCGTAGAAACATCACTTCTGAGACCTTGGTCACGGGACCATAGCTGAGGCTGCTCTTGAGATGGGATGATGTAATGACCATGGTCTCATGTCCCAGTGGTAGCATTACTTTTGTGATGAATAATTAGCACATGAGAGTCTGGTGCCATGAGTCTTGGACTGTGAAACTGATCGTCATGATCAGTGGACCGTCAGTCCCCAGTATTTTGTTAAATCTTTCTTTTTCGTTTTCTCTTCTTATGGCAAGACTTAGATAGAGGACCCGGTGTGGGAAATTTATGTAAAGACCCAGGTGGTAGAAGTTGGAGGTACCTTGATGAAGGACTTAGAGAAAATACCTGGTGGACATCAATCGATTATAGAGGTTATGAATCCCGTCCACGAATTTCTGCTTGCATGTAGTATACTATGGAAGCTGTAGGAACCTCATACGACGTCGAAATTCGATGCTTGACCCAAACTTTTAAAGCTAAGAGACTGAGTTTGTAGTTACAAAATAACCTACAACTACACCCTCAATAGAATTAGTAAAAACTCAAGAAGTTCTTGATGATGAATAACAATTTTCTTATTAATGTTCTCAATTGATCACAAAGAAGTATCTAAATGGAATTAGAATAGTTACAACTTTCTTTATTCTCTTTCCTGAAATATTTTCTAACACTCACTAAAAAGAACCTCTCGAATTTTACCTTTGAACTCCTATTTATAGTAAAACTTATACACTTGTTCATGAGTTACGAAGTATCGCAACTTATACTCGCAAAATTATTTCATCCTCGCAAAACTTCATATTTCTCCGCGCTTCTTCTATCATCGTATCATTTTATAACTCTTTTCTCCTGATACTCGTGAACTATTATCTTGCGATATTCAGTACCTACATCTTGCCTCTTCTCATGTCAATTCTACGAAGAATAAATGATCGTGAGAACATAACCGTTACTTAGTCTTTTGAAATTTTGACACGTCTTTTGTAACCGTTCTTTTTTAGTTATTCCCTTATATAACTCCTTTATATTCTCTTCCTTTTCTTTTTCTTATTTCCGCAATTCTATCTTCTACTCATACTCTCTATCACTATTTTCTCTGCAATTTTTTCTTCTACTGTATCTTCATGAGTTCTCCAAGGTAATTTCCTTCTATCTCTGCGTATTTCATTTGTTCTCCTCTTTAATTTCTGTATAATTTGTTATCTGATTTTGGTTTATTTCAAAAAATAACTTCTCGATGAAATCTCAACTAAAGAATCCAAGCCTTAATCCACGAAGAAGAAAATCGAGAATCAAAAGGTAGTTAAAATACTCTGCCTCTTTTCCCGAACAATATATTGTTGCCTCGTTTTTTAATCTACATTTTGATTCGCAGGTTGACGAAAAACCAAATCCAAGCAAGAGATCTCGAATAACTAAACCCACACCATTAATTCCGATTGATGATTTCCTTCCTGAAGTTGATAAGGAATTTTCCTCTCCTCCTCGTGAAAATGCTTCTTCACATACTCCTGCCTCTACTCCATTACCTTCTTTTCAATCTCCTATCAATGTCAATTTATCAACACTTCTTCAAGACCAACCCTCTCAAAATATTTCTTCAACTTCTTCTTTTGAAAAACAACCCTCGCAAAATATTTCTTCAACTTCTTCTTTAGAAAAACCTGTCTTGTCCCAAAATCCTTTGAGTGCTATTTCTCCAGATAATTTGCAGCTTGCTCTTATTCCTTCAAATTCTTCTCCTCTTCCTCAAGAAATTCGAGATGGAATTTATTCATCTTTCCGAATGTTATCTGAGGTTTTGACCAATACTGCGAAATCTACTAATGTTCGTTCGCAATATGAATTTTGCGAAGTTCTGAATAATTTCGTCAATCCAGACATTTCTTCTTCACGTCAATCCTTGGAAAAATAAATTGAATTACTTCGACATTCTTTGAAATCTTCTCAAGCAGAATGCGAGGATCTTCGTAAAGAAAATCATCATCTTCAGAATAATTCTCTGGACTGTGCGATTCTTCGCAAAAGAAATGATGAACTGAAAGGTATGATTACTATCTTCATATTTTCTCTTTTATTTATTTATATTCTTCATATGCTTGAAACATCCATTAAAACCCGTTCCCCTTATAGAATCCATCCAAAATGTAGAAGATTGGTACTTCACCATGAATCAGATGCAACAGAATATCGAACCAAGCATGAAAGCCTCTCAAACCAATTCTCCCATTTATCTAATCTTTACTCGTGTGCTCTTGACAACTCTGATGCTCTTTTTCAAGAGAATACTCAATTAATGTATGATCGAAATTTTTTGAATGATGACATATCTCAACTTTTTTCTTCCTTAACCAAAGCTAATTTGAGAATAGAAACCTTATTAGAAGAGAACAAAACCTTATCAGAAGAGAAATGTTCGTTTTTGAATACAATGATTGTTTCTTCGCAAGAATTAAAGACTCTTCAGAATAAATGTTGCGATCAAGAAAATCTTCTTTATTTGTTGAAAGGTGAACTTGAGGAATTAAAGAAGTCTTCAGATGCTGAAAGAAATTCTTTTGTTGTTGAGAAGAATTCCCTTATTAATAAGAATATAGTCTTGTGTGCTAAGAAGAATCAACTTGAAGAAGATTACTCGTCATTAAAAAGTCTTAATGCCAAACTTGCGAAGGATAAAAATTTTCTCCTTTCTAAAGATCAAAAGCTTCAATCTCGACTTAAAGGATTAGTTGGTGATGGTTTTGATAATGCGATGAATCAGATGAAGAACTGTTGTCTATCTTTAACTCAATCTCTTACTTCGAAAAGAGAAGGTAGTCATTAAAATTTGACTGCCTCTGGTATATCTTTAAATTTCGTTATACTCGCAAATTTTATTCTTTGAACTTTGTTTTATTTGCAGAATCTAAGAACCACCTTCGTAATGCAAAAGCTGGATTAGAAACCTCCTGTTCTGAGCTTCGTAAGAAGAATGCTTTGCTTTCTACTCGCTTAATCAACTCTCGTGATCGTGCTACTCGGAGATTCAATTATCTTGCTTATTCCAAGGATATCGAAGATACCAATCATCAAAAGGCTATACTTCGTGAAAGTCATATGAAAGCTCAAGTCTTTGCGAATAACATTCTCTTATCAAGAGGCTTACCTCCTGTAAAGATTACTACTCTGAAGATATCTGACGATGAAGTTGCTCGTGAGCCTGATAGTGATTTCGATTATGAGAGTGATGATGAATATCTTGATGATGAGAAAGAATCTATTCCTCAAGGAGATGTCCCTGCTGCATATTCTTCCAAGGATGATATCTCGCAAAAGTCGAAGGCTTCTAATGACCCTCTCGATCTTAAAGATCCAAAGACAGAGTGTTGATGAAGCATGATAATATTCCTTGTTCAATTTATCATTGGCTCTCCTTTCTTTCTTTCTTCTGAATTCCTTCCCTTAATTACCGTTGGTTTCCTTTTTGCGAACAATTCTATTTTTTGAGAAGTACATTTGATATTTTACGAAGATGATCTATCCTTTCTTTTTGATATTTTGCGAAGATAATTTAACCTTTCTTTGACTAAATTTTCCCCATTTGATCATGTGAAGAGAAATAATATATAACTCACAGATAAAGCTTAGTATATCCTTTTCCCCCTATTATTTCTCTTTAAATGATTAAACATTGTTTGAAGTATTAAAATATCTTCCTCAATTTATCTTACGAAGTTTCAACCTTTGTAGAAGTATTAGAAGTACCAAATCCATCAAATGAAGAGATATAATAAGTATTAGAAGTATTCAATCTACCAAATGAATTATTAGAAATACACAATTCCCTTTTTCGTATTATAAGTACTCGATCCACCAAATGAAGAGATATAAAAAGTATTAGAAGTATTCAATTCATCAAATGAAGAAATATAAGAAGTATTCGATCTTTGAATAATTATGTAACATATGACGAAGTATAATGATTATTTAACTTTCACAAAATGAAATATCCATTAAAGAAGTATAATAAATATGAGATATTCTTGAAGAATTATAAGAAGTATTCAATCTTTTTGTGAAATATTCAATATATGGAGAAGTATAAGAAGTATGTAATTCTCGTAAACTTTTACGAATATGAACTTATCTGTATTTGATTGTTATCAAAATCGCATCTTTTGTTAAGTCTTCATTAAAATTCTTCAATGATGTTGTCTTTTTTGATAGGACTTCTCGTAAAATTCTTAAATGATATTGCCAGAGTTGTCTTCTCTTCAAAATATCTTGATGTATATTCTTGTAAAATTTCTTCAATGATATTGATGCAATAAATTTCATTACTTTCTGTGGTCTTATCATGCCTTCCTAAGTAAAGGTATTATTTTGCCACCTCTTTTGTATTAATTATTTGCGATAATATGACAAGTCTGAACATTCTTGCGAACATACAACCTCGTGACATTATCGTCTTGCGATGAAATCGCAAGACGTTCTTACACTTTCATGCAAAAACCCATTGATCTCATCTTAACTTCTTTGTATAGTATTTTAGCCTCTTCAGGAATTGTTGCGACAATATGACAGGCCTAAATATTCTTGCGAACATAAAGCCCCATGACATTGCCGTCTTGCGATGAAATCGCAGGACGTCTCTACACTTTCATGTAATGACCCATTGATCTCATCTTAACTTTATTATGTTCTGCGAGTTCTTTATTCTTTTCTTTCTTTCTTTCTTTTTTTTTTTTTTTTTTTTTTTTTAGAAGGCTCGCAGAACTTCATTTGTTGCACAAATATGACAAGCCTTTATGTTTTCGCAAACAAGAATCCTCGTGACATTTGCGTCTTATAGCGCTTATCAGATCCCTAATGGAGGGTGATGCCCTTTATCTTCCCCCTGATTGCCCCTTCAAGGAAGCGTACATCGACCATACAAGGTTAGCTCTTCCCATCCGGTTCTGCCAACAACCAGCTTTTGATCGCAACCTATTATCCTTTTTGCCTATAGGGCTTATAGTTACGAGGTTGCACCCTATGGGGTATCTTTGGGCCAAGTGCATCATTTGCCAAGACTTGTCAAAAATGGCAGATGTGGTTCAACCTCACCCGGCACTCTTGACTCAACCGTGTACCTCGGCGCCTTGATCGTTTTCTGCACTTCTTGGGAAAGACAGTATGCCTTAGTCGCCCAACCTAAATCTTCTTACACCGCATTTTATATTGCGTAATGTCGTTAGATTAGGTGAGAATCCAAGGTGTCTAACCCGGATAGGTACCCCATTATTGGGTTGTACCCCAAAATTTTTACCATGTACTAAGGGCCCTTGGTGGTGTTCCGGTTACCCTTAGCCACGTTATAGGTACCCCCTTAAATGACGTACTTTAGGACTTTGCCTCTTAAGAATTATAGCTTCGCGAACTAGGGTGTACGCCACAAAGGTTTGCCTGTATAAAATTTTCTGCGGCTCTCTTTCTTTTTTTGGAGGCTGATCACAGATTGCGGTCTTTTATTCGCAAATTAATGAAATTTTAATCGGAATATAAATTTTGAAAATTCGTAACTTTTACCAATTTCCTGCGAGCAAACAATATTCGTAAAAAATTTCATGAGTTTTATGGGTAATACCTTTTCAAATATAGTCTGTTCCAAGGTCTACCGATCCTCAAACCCATGTCTCTCCCTTCTGGATCCATCAGCCGATAAGCTCCGCTTCCTACAACTTCTTTAATAACATATGGTCCATCCCATTTTGGTGCTAATTTCCCTCCATTTTCTTTTTGATATCGAGGTGTTTCTCGCATGACCAAATCACCTGGTTTATATTCACGTTCAATGACTCTCTTGTTGTATTCTCGAGCTAATCGTTCCTGATAAATCCTCATATGGTGCAACACCTTTTCTCTTTTTTCTTCCAAATCATCCAATTCTCTTAATATTACTCCCAAGCTTCTTTCTTTGTTGTTGGAATTACAACCTCTGGGTGGGTTTCTTTCCCAAGCTTCTTTCTTTGTTGTTGGAATTACAACCTCTTTGAGATGTCCTTCTAATTTCTTTTTGATTGTATCTGCTTATTTTATTTGTTGCTACTCCATATGTTAGACAATAAAAGAGACATTCCAGGACAAAATCGCCAGTTGCTTGTTGAAGAAGTTAATGTAGCCCACTTCTGCGAGCATGAATTCTTTTACCATGTCGTTGGCATTCCTTGCATCTTCGAAGTTAATGTAGCGAACAATTTTGGCATTCCTTGCATCTTCGTACGAACAATTTTGCGCGTATGCATATAAGGCCAGTAATATCCTTGTATCTTTGCTCTATATGCTAGAGATCTTCCCCCACTATGATTGCCAGCTTCTCCTCCATGTAACATCTTCAATATCTTTTCTCCTTCTTCGCGAGTTAAACACCTGAGAGGTGGTCCACTAAAAGATTTTCTGTATAAAATTCCTTCTCGCAACTCATGGTTTGTTGCACGACTCTTTAATTTATGTGCTTCTAGTCTGTTCCTAGATGTTTCTCCTGTTGCGAGGTATTCATGAATTTCTTTTCTCCAAACTGCGATGTTGTTTGATAACTCTCTTTCTACTTCCATCGCAACAACTTCCTCAATTTCTTTCTCTTTGTCCACTGATGGGTTTTGAATTGTTTGTATTTGGATATTTCTTGTATTTGGATTTGTCATCATGCTTGGAATAAATGCAAAAGCATCTGCGAGACGGTTATATTTTCTTGATATATGTCTCCATTTTAATTTTGGTATCTTCGCAGATAATTCCTCAACGAGTTTCTTGTATTTCTTCAAAGAAGATTCATTTGTGGTATATTCCCCTTTAATTTGACAAATCACTAATTGTGAATCACTTGTTATCCTTATACTTTCAAGCTTCTTTTCTATTGCGATCTTTAATTCATGCACTACATCTTTGTACTCTGTTTCGTTGTTCGTGGATGAAAATTCTAGTCTGAATGAGAATGCTGTTCTTTCTCCTTCTGGTGAAATCAACACGACTCCAATTCCATTTCCCTCACTATTGGATGATCCATCCACCAGAATTTCCCATCTATCAGGCTCTGTTAACAAGTCTTTTGGATTTCCAAATTCTTCTTCAACATCCATCATTTCCTCTACTACTTCATCTTCTTCCAAAGGAAATTCTGCCAAAAAATCTGCGACAACTTGTGATTTTTGCGATGACAACACTTCGTATTTTATCTTGTAATGGTTTACTTGTACATTCCACCTTTCTATTCTTCCTGACCTTTTTGTGTTCTTCATGACTGATTCAATTGGGACTTTGGTTACCACTTTTATTACATGTGCTTGAAAGTATATTCGCAACTTTAATGATGCATAAACCAAGGCTAAGATTAACTTCTCCATTTTAGAATAATTCTTTTCTGATGCATTAAAGGTTTTACTAATGTAGTAAATGGGCCTTTCTACTCCTGCGTCTGCTCGTAACAGAACTGCACTTAGAGCATATGGAGTTGTTGCGAGGTATACCAATAATTCTTCGTTTTTCTCTGGTTTCTGTAGTATAGATGTATTTTCGAGGTATTCTTTGATTCCTTGAAAAGCTTTTTCACATTCATCAGTCCATTTGAATTTTTCTCCCTTCTTAAGTATGTTGAAAAAATGCTTGCACTTATCTGACATTCGTGAAATAAATCTCCCAAGTGAAGCCAAGAGTCCATTTAGTTTTTGTACTTCTTTTACCGTTGCAGGTGTTGGCATGTCACGAACTGCTTGGACCTTTTCTGGATCAACTTGTATTCCCTCCTTCGATACTATGTATCCCAAGAACTTTCCAGATGAAACCCCAATTATACATTTCTCAGGATTTAATTTGATGTTGAACTTTCTCATTTGCTCAAATATTTCCTTCAAATCTTGCACATGGTCTTTAGCTTCCTTTCTTTTTATCAACATATCATCTACATATACCTCCAAAGTTTTATGTATCCACTTCGCGAACACTTTTTCAACCATACGTTGATATGTAGCACCCGCATTCCGCAAACCAAATGGCATCTTCACATAACAATACAAACCCCTTGGAGCAAAAAAGGAAGTATGTTCTTGATCTTCTTCTGCGAGTGATATTTGATTATACCCTTTATATCCATCAAGTGAAGTGACTCTATCATGACCTGCACTAATTCCACCATTTGTGGTATATCCTGGTAATGGAAAACTATCTTTGGGACATGCCTTGTTTAGATCAGTGAAATCTATGCAAATTCTTATTCCTTTATTCTTTTTCGGAACAATGACCATATTCGCAATCCATTCTGGATATTTTGCTTCCCTTATGATCCCTGCATCCAACATCTTTTGTAATTCTTCTTCTATCTGTACATGATAATTTTGTGATATCTTCCTTATTCTTTGTTTGAATGGTTTTATATTTTTATCTATATTCAATCTATGACATGCCACTGATGGATCAATTCCTGGTATCTCATCTACACTTCCTGCGAAGATATCTTTATATTCTCGCAAAAGATCAGTAGTCCTTTTTTCTTCTTCTTCATCCATCTTAGTTCCAATTCGTAAGAATAAAGGCTCCTCTTTACTTCCAATATTTATTTCTTTAGTTGGTTCAGCTGCAACATAGCTTGGACTCTGCTCCCCCATAGGTGTTGGTTCTTTAATTATTTTTGCTGGTTCACCTTCTTTTTCTGGAATTTCATTTGGTATACCTCTCCCTTCCTTTGCTCTTATTGTATACACTCGGAATCCTTCTTCTTTTCTTGTTTCCTTCGCAAGTTTCCTACGAAGTTGTTTCTTTCTTGCTCTTCCTCCGCATCGTGTTACTTCAATTTGATAACAAAATTTTGCACTATCAAGATCTCCTTTTATTTCTTGAATTCCATTTGGTGTAGGAAATTTGATTTTTTGATGTAATGTTGAAGCAACAACTTTGATCGCATGAATCCACGGCCTTCCTATCAGCATGTTATATGGAGATTCCATATCTATCACACACAAGATTACATGTGTTTCGATTTCTCCTAGTAATACTCGCAGCACGATTTCTCCTTTAGATTTTGTTGTAGATTTCCCTAATCCATGAATAAGACACTTTGAATTTATGATTTCTTCATCTCTAATTCCCATCCCCTTAAGTGCATGATAGAATATAATATTAACAGAACTCCCTGTATCAACCAAAATTCGATTTAATTTCCATTTTTCTTCAGCTTTCTTATCTTCTAGCATGATTGGAAATGTGATCACCAATGGTGAAGTGTGGTTCAAGTCTTCATTTGGAATTTCTGCTACTGAAAATGTGATTTTCTGCTTTTCCCATTCTTCTAAAGTTGTCATCTTTTCTTCCTCCATGATCTTTCTTCCTCTATAATCTCGCTTGTATATTTTTCCCTTCATATTACTATGAAATTCATCAATCATTGTCTCTGTGATCATATTACATTCTTCTTTTTTTCCATCTCCATCTACTGACTTCATTTGATCTTCAAATTTTCCATAATTCCCTCAAATTTAGGCTACCACAATTCTCAAGTCCCTGTTTCTAGCGCCAATTATGTAGTTGCAGAATAACCTAAAACTACACCCTCAATAGAATTAGTAAAAACTCAAGAAGTTCTTGATGATGAATAACAATTTTCTTATTAATGTTCTCAATTGATCACAAAGAAGTATCTAAATGGAATTAGAATAGTTACAACTTTCTCTATTCTCTTTCCTGAAATATTTTCTAACACTCACTAAAAAGAACCTCTCGAATTTTACCTTTGAACTCCTATTTATAGTAAAATTTATACAGCTGTTCATGAGTTACGAAGTATCGCAACTTATACTCGCAAAATTATTTCATCCTCGCAAAACTTCATATTTCTCCGCGCTTCTTCTATCATCGTATCATTTTATAACTCTTTTCTCCTGATACTCGTGAACTATTATCTTGCGATATTCAGTACCTACAAAGTTATTACATGATAGAAGAATCACTCAATTTGGAGTTGTAGAAGTCCTCCAACAAAGCATGCACATTTGCAATTTGTAATCCCGTACAAATTTTTCAGGTTTCGTAGACCTGACGGTAAAGGCCATATCTTTCATCTCGTATGTCTGATTAATGCGCCCTTTTGGTATGTTGTATAAGAGTCATAGGAGAACATCTTTCGTTGAGGAAGAATTGTCCCATTCCTCACCTATTGGTACGTTTTTTCAAACCCATGACCTGAAGTGTGTTGTATCTCATCTGTAGAGGTGATGAGAACATCTTGTAGAAGACTTTGGATTATGTCCCCCAGTCATGCCAGCTTTGGGAAGACTTTCATGTGAGCATGTTATTAGGTCTACACATCTTGATATGAATCATTGGTTCTTAGAGAAATCTGCTTCATGTGTAACACTTCAGAGAATGATTAGTTGATGAAGCCCTGAGGATGTTGCTCTTGAGACCGGCGTTGGTGCTGAGACTATGAATGATCACGCTCCAGAGATCATTGTCGATGCTGAGATCATGGATGGTGTTCCCCTAGAGATTATTGTTGATGCTGATACCACGGTTGAAGTTTCTCTAAAGACCGAAAAGGATAGAACCACGATTATAGATATAATCTTTGCTCCTTCTTCCGGTGAGACTTTTACATTCACAAACTAGTTGATGAGTAGAGCGTCCGTAAGATGAAGGTGTATTGAGATTTTAACTTGAATGCTCCTGAAAGCATAACTTTACCACGAACTGGCTTTGTCAGTGAGTCGTCATTGTTGCGATAGATAGCATCAACAATTTTCGTACTGGATATGATTGGTGAAGAGAGAAAGTTCCTCAATCATGCAGGGGCTTGTGATGTAGAGAAATCCCGTTGATGAAGTTTCATGGAATCGCCTTAGGTTGCCCAGTTTACATTGAAGGAGTTAGTGTCACCCATGTATGAATGATGTTGCATCTGCTTTAGATTTCTTATCATGGGATAATGAAGACTTGTCGATCGTAAATTCGTTACACTTTGATTGCGCTGGTGTTGAATCAGTGTGCCATTGTCGAGATATTTTTGTTGAAGCCAGATGTGCCGTTGTAGGAGGTGTACTCTTTGATTGGGAGTACAATTTGAAGGCTTCTTGGATGCTTGAGCGTTAAAGCGTATATTCCTTAAGCATCGAATGCCTTAGGGGTTTGGTTCGGAGAAACGTAATATTCAACCACTTGGTAAAATACTAATGCGGTGAAGCTACCATTCATAACATCTTGTAGAGTTTCTAGCATAATTAAGTCCCCATGCTAGGATAGCATGTGAAGAAATAAATGACATAGACATGGAATGAAACTTGCCTGAATGCAGAACCTCTTGATGAATGTCTATGCATCTTTTTGCAGGTTCTTGCTTTAACCTCGTCAAAGTTTGAAATTCCTCAAAGTACTCTGATGATAGAATGTCCGTCAAACCTTTTGGATCAGAACTTTCTTCTTTGGAGAGATGTGTAACCAAAGGCGCTTTGTAAGTATCCATCTTTTTAGCGTGGATCCACGCTCGTCTGAAGGACATGTCATATCCTGGATCAACCTGATTATGCGAAACTTGGTTTCTGTCCAGGTTGGACTTATGTTCACTTTGAGAGTGATGTAGCCATGAGTATTTCCAAGCGCTCCTTCAAGGTCTCTGATTGAGATGGGAGCATGAGTAGCTTTTTGTCAAGTGATGCATGCGGCTCTGAGGGTTTTCCGTAGAATGATGTTGATGGCGGTGCCAGCATCGATCAACGTTCTTCCAAATTCACTTATTCTGAGATTGACTTTGGTAGGCAGTCCCCAGTTGTACATATATTGGTTTGTGGCTGGAGGCTCAATAAGTATTCCTAGAATGCATTTCTTGACACGATATGGTTTAGTGTTGTGAACATGTCTCTCCTTTGTGCCTTCGGTAGATAGGGCAATTCTATAGATTTGATCGAGCAACGATTGAACTGTTTCTTTAAATTCAGAGAGCGCAAGGTTCTGACTGGAGAGGATTCTTGTGTACTCCTGGGATTCTCCATTTCTTCTTTCGTTGGCTCTCTCTTGATGAACGATAATTTTATCGCACCATCTTGAACCCAAACTTCCAGTAACTCGATCACTCCTTCATGAGAAGAGAGAAGTTTAAGTCTGTCTGATCATTTCCCGTTTGATGCCGGGTCAAGGTTTGTGCAAGATTAGTTATCCTTCCGTGATGCTTTTGTAGGATGAAATGTTGGATGTCGCATGTTTGATCAGAAGCTTTCCTTTTGCCTCCTTGAGAAACAATGTTCATGGAAGGTTGGATATTGTACTATTTGTTGATCAGATGTCGGCTTCTCCGAGGTTCCTCGAATTTGTAGACTTTGCTCAGTAAAGCAGGTGTAGTAGTTGCTAATCGTTTGGCTACTTCATAAAGTTCTGAAAAAAGTGTGGAACCGGAGGTTTTCCAGCGAGGCTCTATAGACCGAGATCATTCTGTTGATGCACAAGTCTACAAGTTGTTGTTATGTGACGTTTGGTCATGTAAGTCCAAGGCTTGAACTGTGAACTATTTAACATAATCATCAGGATGTTCGATACTCCTTTGAAACATCCTTCCTAGATCATAGAGAGTGGTCTGCTCTTACACGAAGAAGTATTTTCTGTAGAAATCATTAATCATTTCTCTCCAAGCGGTGATACTTCCCGGCGCGATGTTGTTGTACCAGGTGTATGCTCTGCCTATCAGAGACTTTGAAAATTCCTTCATACGGATGACATGTTGTGCTTGTGTTCGCCCAATAATTCCAAAACCTAGAAATATGTTTTTGAGTATTGCATGTTCCATCATAAAAAATGAATGTTGGAGCGGTATGACATTTAGAAGAGGAATCCTAAGTATGGAAGCATGATATGAAGGTTGGTGACGATGGACATATGATGCCTTTTATTTTTATCGATCCTCAAAAAGTGCTCCAGGTCTTCACGAGTGATGAAACTTGCGGGTTCCATTGCTGGAGAGTCATCTTCAGCTTTGCGGAATTCTCCATCATGTACAACATGGATTGGTGAGATTTCAGGATTAGTAATTAAAGATGTTTCTTTAATATTTCAGGATTGCTTTTCCTTTCTCGCGTTGAGGCTGAGTTCGCTTAGATACAAGATTATATGTGAGAATTTTGAGATAAGCACACAATTCTTTATGAACCTTCATGAGATCAACTATGGTAGGTTTATTTCTTCTGGCTTCTTCAAGAGATCAATCGAAGAGTGGATTGTTGATGGTGCCAGTGCCGTCACTTGCAGGGGTGATCACTGGAGCATCAGTGCTTGGAGGAGTGGCGTTAGCGGTACCACTAGAGCTTTCGATATTAGGATCGAGTTTTGAACACGGATTGGCAGACCTAAGATCAACCATCTTTGTGAGAATTGAGATTGTAACCGAGAGAATGATCTCCATTGTGATCGCCAATCTGTAGATGGGGCAAAACGATTTGCTGGTTTTTAAGGAATTGAGGAGACGACCGTATGGAGGGGACTCCTTGAACCGAGCAAAATGTTCAACCTCACACAGATGCAATGCTGCAAAGGGGGTTCTTTGTATTCAAGAGATCAATCTGTAGTACTCCGTCCTAAACCAAGACAATGGTCGTTCCGGAGTAAATTCGGTCCAAGAGAGGATGAGTTGATCTGTAGGAGGGAAGCTAAGAAATGTGTGGAATCAATGGTAATCAAATATTGTAGGTGTGTTGTGAATTCTGAATAAGATAAGTTCTGAATGATAGAAATTGCTCAGTTGAGAGTAATTGCTCAATTGATGAGTTGTTGATCTCATATTGTCAGTGAGACGTGAGATTCTTGTTGTGTGTTCAATCATGATTCAGAGACTTGTTTATATTATTGGAATTGTAGACACCATGAACCCATGAAGTATGACAGTTGATAGAATCAAGAAGTGGGGAAATGGAAATTGTGTTTGAAACCAGTTGCTCATCGTGTGGAGACTTTGTTGATTTTCCATCCACTACTTTGTTAATTCTTCAACTGACTGCACGACTTGCTTACATTTCATCGTGTGTTTGAATACATGTGATGTAGACCGCCAGACCAAATCCCTAGTTGATATCCCCCCAAGTGACACGATTGACGTCTCGTGGTTAATTAGTCAGTTGCTGACTTCATGATTTAATGGGACAATGAGTCCATGTATTTGCTGAGTTGAACATGATTTGAAAAAATGTTCAGAAACTCATGAATTGAACGTGTCTTCTGAGACAAAGATAAAATTCTGACGTTGAAGTGAGCAAGTGTTTCTCATTAGATGAATTGTTGAATATTGATATTTGAACAAATATTCCTTGGTTTGAGAAAATATTGCTCGTCTGAGCAAGTGTTGCTCGCCTGATGAATTATTAGTAGCGTGACCAAAATAAAATATTAATTAAAATATTGGTAATTGAACCGAGCATAATTAATAAGAATACTAATCATGAGATCGTCATAAAATTATTAGTGTTTGAATCTGGAATTATAATCCTTGGACTCATAAACCCTAATTTGATCAATTGATGACCAATTGATGGTTTATTTGAAAATTAACCATGGAATAAAGGAGAACCGACTTCATGGGACCGAGGGTCGACCATGCAGTTCCCATATGCTCGTGTGAGAAAATACCAAGGCCTCTCGAAGATTTGGTGATTCGTTGATGAAAGAATGATCAAATGCTGGTTTAATCATTTATTCGAAAATTCCTGTCTGAGCCTTAGGTGATAAAACCTAATTAATTATGAAGAGATGAGATACCGACTAAGGGGTCATGAAACCGGCCCTAGGTGGTCACGGGATATGATCGTTCCATGAAAATCCCAAAATTATTTGGAAGAGTTTTGGACCTAATACGTGTAATTGCGCAAATTAGGTCAAATTGTGTAAATACGCGGGACCGGCTCCTTGCGAGCCAAAAAGCCAACCTTGGTCGATCAAGGTAACATGCTCATGTCACCAAAGTCTGTGTATCCCAGTTCTGAGAATTTTGATATTTTCAGATGTGCATTTGAGCAATCATTTGAGAAAATATGAAGAAATCAGGGTTTTTTGATGAAACCGTCAAAACTTCATGAGATGGAGGAAAAATATTAAAAAAGTAAAGGAATCATGAAGTGTGGGACAGGTCATGGCCAAGGCATGGCCAGCCGGCCAAAGGGCCCAATCCCACACGTTTTTCCCAATTTTTTTATAATATTTTCATGATTTTAGGGAAATATGATAAAACCAATGAATTTGTTAAAACCAAGGAGTTTTTGTTGAAATCAAAGAGTTTTGTTGAAAATCAATCAGCTTCCATGAGATGAGGAAAACATAAAAAATAATAATAATAAAATAAGGGACGTGTGGGACCGGCTTGAGCATGGTTGGCCGGCTAGGGCCCGGTCCCGTGAGTTTTCCCTAATTTTATGTATTATTTAATGATTTAATGGAATTTGCATAATTTGAAGGAAATATCATGAAATCAAGGAATTTCATGGGATTATGGAAACATGTAAATTTTAATATTAATATGGGATGTGTGGGGCCAGGTAGGGCTTGACAGGCTGGCTAGGGCCCGGTCACATGGGTTTCCCTAATTTTAGATTATTTTTTCATGGGATCAAGGAAATATCAAGAGATTAAGGAGTTTTCATGAAATTAGGGAAATAATAATAAAATAATGAGGAACCATGAGGTGTGGGGCTGGATGGGATCAAAGCATGGACGGTTGGCCAATAATCACGGCCCACAATGTTTTCCTTAATTTTATATTATTTCTTTGGTGTAAGGGAAACACCATGAAACTGAGGAGTTTCCTCAAAACGAAAGATATTTTTTCAAGTGAAAGGATTTTCATGAACTCAAGGAAAATAATAAAAAATATGAAACTGGAGTGGGATTGACCATGGCACGTCCGGCCGGTCAGTGGGCCCATGCTCCCGGCGCCTTGGTCAATTTTTAATTATTTATTATTTTCCTTGTTAGTGCAATATTTTAGATTATTTTTAATTGTTAGTGCATTATCGTCGAGTACACTTGCACCTTTTGAGTCGCAGCTTACTCGGAGGTAGCTCAGATGCCCGTGTTGTTGAATATTTATTACTAACCCATGGAACTCTGCTGTAAGAACCATGGATTAAAGTAACGAAATATTACAAAAGTATTTGAATACTTTCAGAAATTTAGTGGAGGAATCCAAGAATTTAAGAATAATTAATTGATGGCTTTATACTAGCAGAGCAAGATGTATATGTGCATTAATTATCCTGACATGATCTTGCTAGAGCTTCATATCCTTTATATAGTCAGGGAAAACTGTTGTTTGTATCCTGAAGACGTTATCGCTCTATACTAGCAGAGCAAGCTGTCTAGGAGCCGTAAATCTCGTGATTCTATACAAAAATAATTTCTGAAGTGTCCAGTATTCATGAGATATGTCATTGTCCAACCGAGAGACTACATATCTACATGTACTCTGAGAGACAGTATTCTCAGTCAGAGATTTGATGAGAGACTTGTGTCTCAATACTCACGTCTGATTACTGAATCAGAAGTTCGTATAATTATGGGTTTACGATTTTAGCCTTTGTCGAAAATCCACCATCTACATTAAGTCCCCTTCTTAGTGAGGAAAGCCGTGTTCCTCATTCAGCATTGAATGGAAATTTTCTGGTCATAAATAATATAAGTAATTGAACTTAGTCGTAAGTTAAGACATTACCGGATTTTGATAGTACGAGCATACCATGACTTGAATGAAGATCCGAGTGGAATGATGGAGCATCGTCTAATGAGCGTAGATTGGTGTTGAACCGTTGATCTTGATGACGAGACCTTGGTCGCTTAGGAGTCGCGGGTCGGGCCCAAAAAAGAAATCCTTATTTTAGGACTATCAGTCCCGGTATTTTGTTAAGTCTCTCCCTTTCCTTTTCCCTACTTTTTGCAGGACCTAGATAGAGGACCCAAGTACAAAAGCTTGATTTAAATAACTAGGTGATTGAAGTTGGAGGTACCTTGATGAAGGACTTAGTTGAAAGTCCTGGTGGACACCGATCGACTGTGGAAGTTATGAATCCCGTCTAAGAATTGCTGCTTGCATGTTGTATGTTCTGTAAGATGTATGAACCTCATACGACGTCGGAATTCGATGCTTGACCCCATCTTTTGAAGCTAAGAGATTGAGTTATCACATGATAAAGGAATCACTCAATTTGGGGTTGTGGAGGTCAGCCAAATAAGCGTGCACATTTGTAATTTGTAATCCCGTACAAATTTTTCAGATTTTGTATACCTGGCGGTAAAGGCCATTTATTTCAGTTCGTATGTCCGATTGATTCGCCCTTTTGGTATGTTTTAGAAGAGACGTAGACAAACATTTTCATTAGGGAAGCATTGTCCTATTCCTTACCCATTGGTAATTTTTATAAACCCATGGCCTGAAATGTGTTGTATTTCCTTTGTAGAGGCGATGAGAATATCTTGTAGAAGACTTTGGCTCGTTCCCGTATGTCGTGCAAGCTTTGGGAAGAAGTTCATGTTAACATGTTTTGGTGTCTACACATTTTGATATGAATCATTAGGGCTTGAAAAAATACGATCCATCGAGTAACGCTTCAGAGAATAGACAGATGATGAAGCCGGATGTTGTGCCTGAGACTGTTATTGATGCTGAGATCATGATTGAATTCTCTCCATAAATTCTTGTTGATGATGAGACCATGAAATGATTTTCACCAGATATCCTTGTTGATGTCAATACTATGGTCAGAGTTTCTCTAGAGATCGAAAAGGCTGGAACCATGATTATCAACATAATCGTTGCTCTTCCATCTAGTGAGACTTTACATTCATGGACTAGTTGGTGGGTTAAGAATACCTAAGATGCAGGTGTATTGGAATTTCAACCCAAATTCTCCTGAACAGTATGACTTTACCGTGAAGTGGTTTTGTTAGGAAATTGATGTTGTTGTGGCAAATAACAGTGGTAGTCTTCATTCTGAATGCGATCGATGAAGAGAGGAAGTCCTTAAGTAGTGCAGTGGTTTGTAATGTAGAAAGGTATCGTTGATGAAGTTTCATGGAATTACATCAGGTTGCAATAAATATATTTGAATCGATCTTTCCAATAAGATCAATTCCCCAGTATATGTTTAAGAAGTTTATGCTATCCATGGATGAATGATGTTGCATCTGCTTCAGAAGTCTTACCATGGGATAATGAAGACTTATCGATTGTACTTCATTTACACTTTGATCATGTTGTTGTTGACTCAGTGTGTCATCGTTGAGATATTTTTGCTGAAGCTAGATGCGTCATTATCGAAGGTGTACTCTTTGATTGGGGGTACAATTTGAAGGCTTCTTAGATGATTGAGAGTTGAAGCATATATTCCTTAATCATCTAATGTCTTAGGTTTGATCGTCTCGGCCCTGAGTATCTTCTATTGATTCAGCATTCCTTTCGTTGCGGTCGCGGGATTCAACACTTATGCAGACATCATAGATTTATGATTTTGTGGGACACATGGACACTCCTGCAAGGCTACTGAGAAACGTCCAAAGTGCTCTTTGCCATCAAATTATCTCAGTAATGAATGTCTCAGTGCTTGATTCGTATAAATAATAGATTCAACCACTTGGTAAAATACTAATGCGGTGAAGCTACCATTTATAACGTCTTGTATAGTTGCTAGCAGAAGTCCCCATTCTAGGATAACATATTAGGAAATAAATGACATAGACATGGAAGGAATAAGACTTGCCTGAGTGCGGAACCTCTTGATGAATGTTTATACATCTTTTGAAGGTTCTTGCTTCAACCTCGTCAGAGTTCGAAATTCCTCTAAGTGCGTTGATGATGGGATGTCCACCAAATCTTCTGGATCAGAACTTTCTTCGTTGGAGAGATGTGCAACCAAAGGCGCTTTGTCAATAGCCATCTTTTCAGCGTGGATCCACGCTCGTCTAAATAACATGCGATATCCTGGATCTTCCTGATTATGTGAAACTTGGCTTCTGTCCTGGTTGAACTTATGTTCACTTTGTGAGTGATGTAGTCATAAGTATTTCCGAGCTTTCCTTTAAGGTCTCTGATTCATATGGGATCACGAGTAGCTTCTTGTCGAGTGATACCTACGGCTCTGAGGATTTTTAGTAGAATGATGTTAATGGTGGTGTCATCATAGATCAATATCTCCTGAATTCATTTCCTCTGAGATAGACTGTAGTAAGCAGTCCCCTCGTGAATCTCTTTATTTGTGGATGAAGGTTCAGGGAGCACTTTTGGGATGGATAGACGTTTCCCATACATAATATGGTTCAAAGCTGTGAACATATCTTTCCTTTATGCCTTAGACAGATAGATCAATTTCACATGCTCGATCAATGATTGAACTGCTTTTTTGACTGGTTGTTCAGAGAGTGTAAAGGTTCTAATTAGGAGAGGATTCTTGTGTACTCCTTCAATCTCCAGTTGAAGATATTGTGAATCAACCTTCTCTTTGAATATATGCTTCAAAATATTGCAGTTACTTGTTGGATGATTGATGAATCTATGAAGGTGACAATACCTGGGATTCTCCATTTTTTCTTTAGTTGGCTCTCTCTGATGAACAATAATTTGATTGCATTATCTGAACTAGATTTCCAATAATTCGATCACTTCTTCAGTGGGAAGAGGGAAGTTTGATTCCCCGTTTGATCATTTCTCCGTTCGTTGATGCAGGGTCGAGGTTTGTGCAAGATTGTTTATCCTTTCTTTGCACTTTCGGATGAGCTTGGGATGTTGGAGAAGCGTTCTTATGTTGTTGCACCTCAGCTTTCCTTATGCTTCCTTCAGGAACATTCATGGAAGGTTGAACATTGTATTGTTTATTGATTAGGCGCCTGGTGTTGCTTAGAGTGTCTCGCGGCTCTTCGAATTTTGCAGATTTTGTTATTTCCAGTAGGGCTGGAGTAGTTGTTGATCGCTTGGCCGCTTCATGGAGTTCTGAAAAGGTCTGGAACCGGAGATTTTTCAACAAGGCTCTATAGACTGGGATCATCCTGTTGATGCATAAGTCCACTAATTGTTATTCAGTGACATTAGGGTCATGGCAATCCAAAGCTTGAATTCCGAACCTCTTCACATAGTTGTTCGGATGTTCAGTGTTCTTATGAGCCATTCTTCTTAAGTCAGAAAGAGTAATATGCTCAGAGACTAAGAAGTACTTCTGGTAGAAAGCGTTAACTATATCTCCCCAGCTAGCAATAATCCCTGGTTCAATGTTGTTATACCATGTGTATGCTTGGCCTGTCATGGATTTCGAGAATTCCTTCAGACGGATGACATGGTTGTGTTCGCGTTCGCCTAGTGTTTCCAGGAATCGAGAGACATGTTATCGAACATTCCTTGTTATGTTGTACACTATGAACGTTGGAGAGGTGTAACCCTTCAGAAGATGAATTCTTTGCGTGGCAGCAGGATATGTAGGTTGATGACGGTAAACAGATGGTGTTTTGTCTTTTCCTCGATATTACATGAAGCGTTCCAGGTCCTCACAAGTGATGAATCCTGCAGGTTCCTTTATTAGTGGGTTATCTGCAGCCTTGTGGACTTCATCATCATCTACTACATAGATTAGCATGACTTCAGGATCAGCAATCGAGGATGTTTCTTTGGATTTTCCCTTTTCCTGAGTTTTGTCTGACATCTTGTCAGTGAGAGTTTTGAGATAATTGCATAACTCCTTCTGAGTGGTAGCCATGTCAATCTGATTTTTGACGAGAGTCTCTTGTACCTTCATGAGATCAGCTATGGTAGGCGTATTTTCTCTGATTTCATCGGGAGACCGGCCGAAGATAGCATGATTTCCGATATTTGTTTGAAGAATAGTGTTATCACCAGCACCGTTGTTGGAAGCAGTAGTATTTTCTAGAGTACCACCACTATTGCTAGTACTAACATTTTTTTGGTTAGGATTTGTAACTGAACCTGACCTAAGATCAACCATTTTGTGAAAGTTTAAAATTGCAACCGAGAGATTAATCTCCGATTGTGGTCACCAATATGTGGATGGGGAAAAACGATTTGCTAGTTTTTTTGGAAAGTGAAGAGACGACCGTGCGGACGAGCCTCCTCAACCGAGCAAACTTCTTAACCTCACACATATGTACTGCACGGGAGTTCTTTGAGTTCAAGAGATCAATCTGTAGGACTCCGTCCTAAACCAAGTCAATGTCCGTTCCAGAGTCAATTCGGTCACAAAGAGGGAGATGGGTTTATCTATAGGAGGGAAGATGAGAAGTGTGTGAGATCAATGATGATTAAGGATTGTGAATGTGTTGTGGGTTTCTGCAAGTTTTTTGTGACCTGTTGAGTTCGAATAAGTTCTGGTCGATTGATGGAATTTTTGAGTGATTGCTCGAAAAAATTCTACTTCAATCATGGATTCAGAGACTTATTTATATTACCAAAATTATTGACACATTGATCTCCAGTAAGTGTGACGGTTGCTCGAGTGAAAGAGTGGGAAAGTGGAAAATCGTGTGTTAACAGTTCCAGGTCGTACGAAGACTTGGTTGATGGTCCACCCACTACTCTGTTAACTTTCTCAACTGCTTACACAACTGTTGATGGTGGTTTTTGACTTAGGGTTAAAATTGTAAAACCCTAGTCGGACAGTGACATCACAGAATTTGAGTAATAGTGTCTCCACTAAATGCATTTATTGAACCATTTAATATGTCTGCGAGAAAATTACCAGGGTACCTTTTTTTAATACCAATTAGGTTTTAGACATGCCAAACCTAATTCCCACACCACTGTGCCAATGGAAAACCATGCCAGCCACATCTATCCCGCCAAGGCATGCCAACCATGCTAGCCGCACCACTGTGCCAATGGAAAACCATGCCAGCCACATCTACCGCTCCAAGGCATGCCAACCATGCTAGCCAGACCACTATGCCAATGAAAAACCATGACAGCCACATCTACCGTGCCAAGGAATTCCAACCATGCTAGCCGCACCACTGTGCCAATGACAAACCATGCCAGCCACATCTATTGCACCAAGGCATGCCAACCATGCTACCCGCACCACTGTGCCAATGGAAAACCATGCCAGCCACATCTACTGCGCCAAGGCATGCCAACCATGCTAGCCGCAACATTGTGCCAATGGAAAACCATGTCAGCCACACCTACCGCGCCAAGGCATTCCAATCATGCGATCCAAGCCAACCGCACCTTGCCTTGGCCCGACCATGCCATACCGTCCATACCGAACCCTTGGACCCACATGTGCCAATGGCATGCCGCGCCATACCATGTTGGTTTCCCCATGCGGCTACCAAAACAAAGGCCTGCAACAATCAACGGCCATCCTTCCATCTAAGATGAAAATCTTATCCGTCCAAGGTCACCAACCAACGCATGGTAACCTTTATCCCAACGCTAAAACCCTAATTTTGGCCACGCCTAAACCGCGCCAAGGCATGCCGACCATGCCACATGTGCCAATAGCATGTCGTGCCAGCCACCTTGTCGCGCCATACCGTGTTGGCCTTCCCCATGCGGCTACCAAAATAAAGGCCTACAACAATCAACGACCATCTTTCCATCTAAGATGCAAATCTTAGCCGTCTAAGGTCACCAAACAACGTATGGTAACCTTTGGCCCAATGCCAAAACCCTAATTTGGTCACGCCCAAACTGCGCCAAGGCATGCCGACCATGCCACATGTGCCAATGGCATGCCGTACCAGCTACCTTACCGCACCTAACCCATACCATGCCGTCCTTCCCATTACGACTGCCAAAACGAAGGCCTACAACAATCGACGGCAACTTTTTCATCTATGGTGAAGATCTTAGCCGTCCAAGGTTACCATCTAACGCATGGTATCCTTTGGCCCTAGTTTGGTCGCGCTTAAACAAAGCCAAAACCCTAACTTCTGGCCGCGCCTAAACTAGGCCATATTAAATCCATGTTGATCATGCTTCCATCAAGCGAAGGGTTATAATAATCAACGGTTACCTTTCCTCTTAAGATGCAAAATCTCAAACGTCGAAGGTCACCATGCAAGTCTTCCAAGATCAACTTGCCAGATAACAACAAACATGCTACATTTTTTCCACAAAAACATTCCAGACATCAACACATGTCACAAACTGGGGGATGCTCATTGAGTATTGGTTTGGCGGTTTACAACGTGCGACGTACACTACGCCCGTTATAAGAGAGTGTCATAAGGATGAAGAAGTTAGTAAACACAAGTAGTAATGATGAAACGCTTTCTTTTATGGAACATCAATTCTAGGCGTTACCGGTTACCACCTCCTCCCATTTACTCACCCGTTTTCCATTTCTTAATGAGACCAGAGTACGTTTAACTTCGAATTTTATAAATAGGCATTACCTATTTCCACCGAACAACAAGTTCAGGTCAGGAACATAGAACACTCATAAAATATTTGCTATCTCTTCATATGTTAGCTTCCTACTTTCTGATACAGGTCACAAAATAACTACTCTTCCAGAATCAACTATTCTAGTCTCAACACTTTCTTGGCTTCCCTCCCCAAAACCAACCCTTATCCTTTACTTTGTGACCGAAGCAAGTCTGGAACGGCCATTTCTTGGTTTAGGATGTATTTGTACAGATTGATCTCTCGAATCTAAATTACTCCCTTGCAATATATTTTTTAGGGTTTAAATTTGTTTCTCACCCACATACCCGAAATTACCAAAATCAGCAGAAACCATTTTCACCCTCGAATAATTGGCGACCACATTGGGAGATTGATCTTTCTGTTACAATGTTAATTTTCGACCATTGATATCATGCTTCGACCCAGACATCAAGATGGTAGAAGCAGGCGATCCGTTCAGGGATCGACGACTAAGTTACCAGACGACCCGATTATCAGTCTTGACACGACAAGGGATGACTGGGGACTGCCTAGAGATTAAAGCGAATGATCCAACCAGGGATCGACGACTCGATTATCAGATGACACGACTGGGGACTTTCCACAATCATGGCGATGCTTCCCATAAAACTCGGTCTTACACCCGGAAGGTTCCCTTTTCATCAGGAGACCTGAAAAACCGAGTAAGTCTTACCTAGACAAGATACATGGTTTGCTTCAAGTTTTCATGGGAATGATAAAACCGATAGCCATGTTATGTTTCACCCCATGTCATCTACCAACACACGATTCCACAGTTTTCATGGGATGTTTCCGTCACTTGTAATCGTAACCAAGACAACATCATTCCCAAAACAATCCATTCCAAAAGAATAATCCAAAACCCTCAAGGTGACATTTGTCTATGAACCCAAGAAATCCAGGAAATCAAACCATAAACCAGGCACTTTTTTTCCTTTCAAAAAAAAAAAACAGTCACCTACCCGTACGTGCCTACTTTTCATAATAATGATTACCCGTCACTATTTATGAGGTAGCCGACGTTACTACGGTGATATTCAAAGAGGAATTGTTTATGATGAGGTATTTCTACAAGTTTATGAAAGGCATACCCATGGCTAGGGTTTACACCAGTTCACAAGAAAAATATTTCTACAGATTTATGGAAGGCATACCTATGGCTAGGGTTTGCACCAACATGAGAAAACAAGAGAACAGATTGAAAGAGGAATGCTGGAGTACATAGCTGGAATATGCTTGCCCACTTTATTGCTACCACGCTACCGCTAACACCAGGTTGTGATAACAAAGATACGAGATAAAAGAGGGGAGCCAACCCATTTCAGAAGCATAACACTTTTTGGAATTTGAATAAGGAAAGGATTCCATGTTTGAGATTGATAGGTGTAGAATACACCGTATTTACTATCTAGTAGTTTATGCTTTCTTTGCTATTTTTTCTAGTAAATTTTGTATTTTACGTGTGTTTTTGATTTATTAGGTACTCTGGAGTCACACGGACAAAAAGAAGGAGAAATCACCAAAATTGGTCAAAAAGGGCAAAATTGTCATTTCATAGGGCGAGCACTATCTGGAGACCGGTACTGGCTAAGGGGAAGATCTTTGGAGGAATACTAATCAAAGTCTAGTCAAAGTTAAGGGGTTACCACCTAGGTGTCCCTTATCATTTTGATCAGGTGTAAATATCCTGGGTGGATAAACAGTGGGGTGTAAATATCCCAAGCTAAAATGCAACCCTAAAAACGAGAAGTCTTTCTCTCGTTCATCATTCATTTGTTCATGATCAGCAGTTGTTGAGACGAAATCAAGAAAGATAGAGAAGATTTTATAGAAGAATTTATGGTGGTTACTGTTAAAGAAGAGAGAAGAATTGAAGCTTGGGATTTCGATCTGGAGTTCACTGTGAAGATTAAGGATGGGTATTAAGCTATGTTGCTATTGAACTGAAGAGATCGATGGAGATTTATAGATGGGTTTTCGTTGCCGTTAAATCAAGGTGAAATTGCTACTGTCGATTGGACCTGTGAAGAATAGAAGATGGGTTTCATGATTGAGGGTTATAGGATATGAGCTGTGAGTTCACAGGATTGAATTTGAGAATTTCGTGAAGAAATTAGAGTTTCGGAGGAGTATGTTACTGTTGAACTCGAGATGGAGATTGAATCGGAGATGGGTTTGAAGTCAGTTGAGATGGATTTTCTGCTCAAAATATAGAGAATCAAAATGGGTTTGGTATGTTGATAGAAGCATCAGAGAAGGGGATTTGTATTGTCGATGGTGAGAATCAAAATGAAAGCAGGATATGGAATGGAAACTGGTGCTTTGAAGAACACATGAATGATGCAGTTGAACTGCTTAATTAGATGCATGTTAGGTTGTCAAAGGGAGAAGAAAAGAAAGGCCTGAATTTGGCCTGGAAAATCTCAGAAAACAACCGAAACTCGGCCGGATTTTCACTCCGGTGAGTTAACTCGGTAGTCGACGGTGACCGATCCAGAACGAGTCCGATAACCGATCCGATCCAGCTCAGCAAGTAAGCCAATGCAGCCGACTAAGACAACTGACTCAAAGTTGACTTGACTTTGTCCTTTGACTTTGACTAACCGCCTGACCAGACTGACCGTTAACTTTAACGGGTGACTGAACGGAATATACCATTACCGGAGGAGAATCTCAGGTGACCGGCGGCGACGGATTTCGGCCTATTTTCGGCCAAAAACCCAGTTTTCCGGTGAACCAAGAGTTGCAGAATTTTGTGTGGATTTCTCTCATGGGATGTGAAGAGTTGGACTTGGAATTGAATGAAGAATTCAGCTTGGATTTGGAAAGAGGAGATAGAAGATTTGAGAAAGGCTTGGATTTGGAAATTGAATTGCTAAAGGAAAGGGATTCTACTCCTTAGAAGATATGGAGAACATTGAAGCCTATAAATAGAGAAGAACTTCTACACTTCCACACATCTTTTACAATACTTTTGCACACTTTTACACACACAATACTTTTCTCTTTGTGTGAACTTCTTAGCATGAGTAACTAAATTGATTGAGGATGAATTCCTAGTTCTTAACATGTTTTGAGTTTTGTTTTAAATCTATTTTGAATTTTCACATGATTATCGTTTGTTTTTTCTATTAAGAGTGTTTATGATTGATTGATAAGTTGTTTAGGATGCATACTAAATTGATTTGTTAATTTGATCTATAGCTAGTGAAAGTTAGGGGATAAGTAATCGTTTCTTGACTCTTTACACAAGTAGAAAACACGAGACCTTGCGGAGGGATTCCGTGGAGCAATTGTGTGTGAAAACAACGCTAGAAAGTGGACCAAGCGAATCGAGTCTAACTACTATTACTAAACCTAAGTTCATAAATCTTAATGCGTTTGGGGAATTACATCTTGTAAGCGAACCTCAAGGTGGTTCTTTTGAATAGAATCTGATAACTAAGCGAACCTGTTACTCGGTGAAATAAGGAATTTTGGGGTTAGCTAAGCGAACCTGCTATCCTACGGTTGGTGATAATCTGTGACTAATAAGAAGTGGAAAATAACATAACTTTAATCATTGTTTTGCAGCGAAGAAGGATTCCTTGATTTAATCTCTCTTATTGATTTCTCTTATCTTTTTAATTGTTTTGTTTATTTATTTTATTTTATTTTATTTTACTTATCGAATCAATACCCCCCTTTGTGTGACAATTTTACAACTAGAATCTCGTGCTCCTCGTGGGATCGATCTTGACTACCCTATATTACTTGTTAATTAGTTAGTAAAGTATTAATTAATTTGTTGTGGTTACGACACGCATACAGAGATACGTATGGAAAGAGGCAACTGGGCCCACAAGAACAAGTCTGCGCCACGCCAATCCAGCGTCGTGCCAAGCCAACAGTCTGCACCATGCACAGACAACAGTCTGCGCCATACCAAATCCAATCCAACGCCCATTCCAAGCCGATCCAGCGCTAACAGCTTGCATCCTTCCAGCGCCAGCAGCTTGCATCCTTTCCAGTGCTTACAGCTTGTACCCTTCTAGCGACATCTTCTCCGCTCCACAACCAGCCAAAGCAGCGCCATCCTCACCCTTTGAAACAGCACCATGGCTCCAGCACTCCATGATCAAAACTGCGCCATCTCTGCACGATGCACCTACGATCACCAGAATCAGAGCCGCTTCTGCCACTTCAACATTTCTTCAAGTATGATAGCTCCAACCGTCACCAGAGATGCTGCTACTCCACAATCAGGGCAAGATACTGGAAGAGATGGAAGAAGCCGACCTCTTTTTACCGTTGTTGATTTGATAGAAAGACAAAAGGTTCTCGTATGGCTTAGACATACGTGTTTATAACTCGGAAAGAGATACCTATTTCCTCAAGATACTGACGGAGCGGCCATCATAAGAGTCACGTCAACCCAAGAGGGAGATGACAAGGAATACTTTTAACATCCGGCGCAGGCACTTCAGTAGGATGTGCATTTATACATGAAGGGGCTCGCGTTGCTCTTGAACGCCCAGTAGAATGGAATCAGCAATCCAATTTCATCACACGAAAAGATCAGGAATGACTTCTCCAAAATTGAGGCAAAGGAAATCAGCAACCCTCCTGAATTCACAGATACCCTCTTCCCATCAGGAGGTGCATGATTTCTGGGGACTTCGCTCACAAAATTGTGCAGTTTATGATGAAATAGTTATGTGAGATTTTATACTTCTCCAAGGCGTAGAATCAAGACATATTTGCATCCCTCAACCACACTGCATTAGGAAAGCAACCTTTTCCATCCAGGGAATCCGTTCCCAAACCCCAACCTCTTCTGGAAATCATGATCGATAGATAGAACTGGGGACTCCTAAACACTGTTCACTTGAGGGATGTCGAGTTTGACAGAATGCTAAGTGATGCAGTATCCGGCTTCAACATTGTAACCGTCAAGGCTCTGAGAGTTTCAAGGCGCCATTTCGATGTTCTCTCCATAAGTAGCTCCGCTTCAACGTCCTCTTGCAGCGGCTTCGCTTCAACATTCACTCCAGCAGCCGCTCCGCTTCAGCGTTATATCCATAAGATGCTCCAGGATCCGAAGCAGCATTTGGGTCCTTAAGTTTCAACGTCCTCTCCAAGATCCGAAGTCGCTTCAACAACACTCCTTCCTTCAAAGGGTCGTACCACCATACTCCCCATGTCAAGAATCATGATCGCAGCCAACCAATCTTCGTAGTCATGGCCACCTTTTGATCCATCCCGCCAAAACTCGTGACCATGGACAGTTTGCTCGCTTACACATCCAGCCAATCATTTTACTCCATGGATGCCCATACAATTCTATCCAACCTATTTTGTTCCCGCGACAATGTAGTCTCTTCTGATTACATCTTCTACCAAGAACTGTTGTTTCTCATTTTTTGATACCAGCCAGAGCTTCACCATAGCAGCAATCACTACAAAGTTAACCCGTACTCCTCCATATTTTAGTTTCTCGTGGAAGAAGTAACAAAATCACCAGTACAAATGCACAATGGTGATGTCTTTATCATGGTCAAAAAATTGACCATACAAGATGGAAACAAGTAAACCATACTTGGTGACT
Source organism: Papaver bracteatum (assembly GCA_023529315.1). Lineage (NCBI taxonomy): Eukaryota > Viridiplantae > Streptophyta > Magnoliopsida > Ranunculales > Papaveraceae > Papaver > Papaver bracteatum. The sequence continues at coordinate 3,081,669 of JAJJWX010002605.1, read as the reverse complement.
GAGGATATACACGGAATCATTTCACTGTCAAAGCTCAAAAGACACGGTCAACCAAAAGGCCATAACCACAACAAGGTCATCTACTCTTCAAGGGTGTAGCGCAAGAATATCATCACCTCTCTGTCTAGAAGACGCCTTCAACACTTTACGAGGCCGCGGCGGATCCCAAAGCCTGCTCAGAGGAAAAAAAAATCAGAAACTAAAGAAAAATGCGACTGGGGACTGCTCATCGCACTCCGTCCCGGCGACCATCAAAAAATCATGAGATAACTCCAGAGACGCGACTGAAATATTTTATTGAAAAAACTGAGGAAGGCACGATAAACAACATAACTCTCTCATTCCTGCCTCTTCTCTATCCAGAATATTTCGTCCATGTGCATCCCAGCGTCACATCCAGAAGAGTACAATAATCTTGTATCAAATCTCGTGGACATGGATTCAAGGCGATGCGATGATAGTAGGCTACACATAGGGACTACCAGAGTGAGACGCTTTCACTCCCCTCAACCTGGTTATTTCTGATTTCAACATCATCATTGCCGAAGTTTTACGAGCCGCGAGAATTTCTCAACATGAAGTCGTACATGTGCATCGAAAACTCCAAAAGCACGCCATAAAGATACATTCACATATTTATCCATTCCATCGGATCTAACAGAAATATAACTGGGGACTGCTCACCGAATCACATTCCATATGATAGTCCAAGATTTAGAAGATGGTTCGAAGGATATCGCTTGGAACAAAGCCCTTGAAGACTTGATAGCATCACATCCACAACGGAATGTCTCCCAACCCATCTATTTCATACAGTGGCTCCATAAGATTTCTACCATACAATCATCTACAACATATCAATCATCGCGAACAGAAGGTCTAGACACTGAACAACCTAAATTCAAGGATGGACCGACAACGCAACAACAATCTCCAAGATTAGCCCTGACATGACCGTTGCCGAGCATATATTTCATTCATCCATCCCAAGAATGCAGTGGAGTTTTGGTAAATTCTGGAATCCACCGGAGAGACACTACAAATGAAAGTACAGATCCAAAAGAGCAACAGAAGAGGGTCGATACCTCTTTTCATACGAACGAAGTTTCTAGAGTTCGAACAGAATGAATATTCCTTCTTTCTCCATGAACGGGAATAGGTGACTGGGCGTGACTATGCCACCTCAGCCCTGCAACATTCCTCCTGAATTCTTCCTGAATTTTACTGTCGAGCTATTTTCACCTCCCGGACGAGCTCAAAACCTAAACATTCCCGCGTTGGGAGATAGGAAATTCTTTTCCGTTCAGAATGGAGGGGCGGACCGTCAAAATCCGAGTCCGTACGAGAATTCTACATTGATTCTAATAAAGGGCGCTAATTAGGGTTTCGACATGCCAAACCCTAATTTAGACAAAGTTGCCATCATTCCACATAACTGAAGCCGGTCGTCATCCTTCCACGGAACTGAAGCCAATAGTCATCCTTTCGAGGAACTCAAGATAGCTCCATTCCAAGTCGACCAATGTTGAAGGCTTCATTATAAGCCGACCAATGCTAACGGCTCATTCTAAGCCGATCCAAAGCTAACGGTTCCATTACGAGCCAGTACAATGGTTGCGGCTCCATTCTAAGATGACCAATTCTGACGGCTCCATTCCAAGCTGCACAAAACCTACGGCTCCTATTCCGAGCCGAGCAACACCAACAACTCGCCAAGCCAGCGTCATGATGTTTCCTAACCCAGCCAAGATGATACATAGCCAGAATAAGCTGACGATCTTCATCTCACCACTTCACGGTCTACACCACAAATAGAAGCTATGCAAGGCCGCCAAAAACGGGATCATGAACTCTCCTTACCTCTCGAGAAAGGTTAGTCGGACTTACCTGATCATCTTGCGTAATTTACGTTTCGATTCTATCCTTGTCTGTCACCATCTTATGCTTACCTCGCAACAACGACCCTATTCCGAGCTAAGCAGGGGACTTAATATTGATGGTGGTTTTTAACTTAGGGTTAAAGTCGTTAATCCCTAGTCGGACAGTAACGTCACAGAATTTGAGAAATAATGTCTCCATTGAATGCATTTATTGAACCCTTTAATATGTCTGCGAGAAAATTACCAAGGTACCTTTTTTTTTAATACTAATTAGGGTTTCGACAGGACAAACCCTAATTCCCACACCACTGTGCCAATGGCAAACCATGCCAGCCACATCTATCGCGCCATGGCATGCCAACCATGCTAGCCGCACCACTGTACCAATGGAAAATCGTGCCAGCCATATCTACCGCGCCAATGCATGCCAACCATGCTAGCCGCACCACTGTGCCAATGGAAAACCATTCCAACCACATCTATCACACCAAGGCATGCCAACCATGCTAGCCGCACCACTGTGCCAATGGCAAACCATGCCAACCACATCTACCGCGCCAAGGAATGCCAACCATGCTAGCCGCGCCACTGTGCCAATGGAAAACCATGACAACCACATCTACCGCGCCAAGGAATGCCAACCATGTGTTATATCTTAACTAAGATCAAAAATAGAAATGAAGATGAACTCTCAAACCTCACGATCTGAGCCTTCTAGTTCATGGAAGAAACTAGCCGAAATTGGAACAACTGCAATAAATTTCTCTTCATTCAACTTAGCCGCAAAAGGCAGGAGTTCTTACACATTTAAACAACAACCAAATAGAATTAACCATATCTGGGAAAAGACCCTCTCCCTGCTTGAAACTTGTAAGAATCCTACTGATCATAAATATAAAGTACTAACTAACACCATAAGTTAGTTTAGGGATTCCAAAAGGTTTAAGGGGTAAGGGAACCACCAGTTATTAGTACTTAGGTACATAACAGTACCATCCCCTCTAACAAATCCTTGTCCTCAAGGATTGAAATTTGGGAAGTGAGTAGAGACATTGGTAGAGTCTTCCCAAGTAGCATCCTCAGATGCAGAATTTGTCCATTGTATTAGTAGTTGCTCCATAGTGTTGCCATGTCTGATGATGCTTCTAGTGTCAAGGATAGCAGCTGGATGGAGGACAATCTGGAAAACATCATCCACTACTGGTAACTGAGTAGAAGGAATATGTGTCTTTCCAATGCATTTCTTCAACTGGGATACATGAAAAACAGGATGGATTTTGGAGCTGAGAGGTAATTGGATCTTGTAGGCTACTGGACCAATCTTCTGGAGAACCAAAAATGGGCCATATTATTTGGCAGAGAGCTTAAAATTCTTTCTAAGTGCTATAGAGGATTATCTATAGGGAGATCCAGGGTTGCATCTCTCTGTTGCAAGTACTCCTCAACTGCTTTGACAGAAGTGGTGGATGTGGAGGGAAAAGCAAGGTGAGGGGGTTCATAGCCATACAAATCCTTGAATGGACTCATCTTGATGCTAGTGTGAAAGTTGGTGTTATACCACCATTCAGCTTATGGGAGCCATCTGAACTAATTTTTAGGCCTATGGACAGTCATACATCTGAGGTAGTTTTCCAGGCAAGCATTTACCCTTTCTGTTTGCCCATCATATTGGGGATGATATGCTGTGCTTCGGTTGAGGTTGGTGCTGAGTGTTCTGAAAAGATCTTGCCAAAACAAACTTGTAAAGACCTTGTCTCTATCAGATACAATGGAGGCAGGAAGGCCATGCAATTTGAAAATATGGTTAATGAACTCTTTAGCTACTGTGACAGCAGTGTAGGGGTGAAGAAACCCAATGAAGTGGGCATATTTGGTGAGTCTGTCAACAACCACCAGAATGACAGTTATTCTCTTACTTGCAGGTAGGCCTTCAATGAAGTCCATTGAGATGTGCTTCCATGCTGAGTCAGGGATGGGAAGATGTTGTAGCAAACCAGCAGGGTGTGTATTTTCTCCCTTATTTATTTGATAGGTATCACAGGAGGAAACAAAAAGCAACACATCTTTTTTCATGTTGGGCCAGAAGAAATAAGTTTTGGCTCTGACATATGTACCTTGAATACCATAGTGGCCACCCACTGCATATAAATGCACATAAGCTAAGATTGTTTGTCTGGTGTCTGCTACCCTACCAATATATAATCTGTGCTTGTATCTTAAGATGCCTTCAACATATGTAAAGGTAGGAACTGCAAAAGGGTTCACTATGAGTTGAGGAAGAAGTAACTGTACTTTGGGGTCATCTGTATAGCTGGAGATAATGTCCAATACCCAGAGTGGAGTTGAAGTGGCCAGTAGGTTGCATTCTCCTTGTATATGTGGTCTTCTGGACAAGGCACCAACTACCTTGTTTTCAGCACCCTTTTTGTACCTAATCTCATAGTCAAATCCCAACAATTTGATCACCCATTTTTGTTGAAGCACTGTAGATATTTTCTGTTCAAGAATGTATTTGATGCTTTGGTGATCAGTGGAGATGATAAAGTGATGGCCTTGTAAGTAGTGTCTCCATTTGGTGACAGCTTGAGCAATAGAAATCATTTCTTTCTCATAGGTGGATAATGCACTAGCCTTGGGACCTATAGGCTGGCTAAAGAAGGCTATGGGCTTGCCCTCTTGGAGTAAAATAGCACCAATTCCATTATCACAAGCATCAGCTTCAAGAATGAATTCTTTTGTGAAATCAGGTAGAGCCAGAACTGGGGTAGTAGACATAGCTGATTTTAGCTGTTGAAAAGCAATGGAAGCAGCCAGTGTCCATTGAAAAGCATTCTTCTTAAGTAAGTTAGTCAGTGGCCTACTAATAGTTCCATAGTCCCTGAAAAATTTCCTGTAATAACCAGTCAGCCCAAGAAAACCTCGTAACTCTTTAATAGTGGAAGGAGTAGGCCATGTAGTCATTGCAAAAATCTTTGTAGGGTCAGCTTTAACACCCTCAATAGAAATGATATGACCCAGATATTCCATTTCTTGCTGAGCAAAATAGCATTTGGAAAAAATTGCTAACAGTTGATGTTTCCTTAGAATGCTGAGGGTGATCTCTAGATGTGTAAGGTGCTCCTCCAAGCTGGGGCTAAACACCAGTATATCATCAAAGAATACAAGGATGAAGTGTCTTAAGTGATCTTTAAAGATGTCATTCATAAGATCTTGGAAAGTGGATGGGGCATTGGTGAGGCCAAAAGGCATGACCCTAAACTCATAATGGCCCTGATGGGTTCTGAAAGATGTCTTGTGAATGTCTTCAAAGTAGACCCTGATTTGGTGATATCCAGACCTGAGATCAATTTTAGTAAACCAGACTGCACCCTTGAGTTCATCCAGAAGTTCATCTATCACAGGGATAGGAAATTTATCTTTAATGGTAATGTTATTGAGTCTTCTATAATCCACACAAAATCTCCAAGTATTTTCCTTTTTCTTGACCAAAAGAATAGGAGCAGCAAAAGGACTGTGACTAGGTTGGATAATGCTCGAATGTAACATGTCTTTGATCAAATATTCCACCACAGATTTATGCACATATGGGAATTTGTAGGGTCTGAGGTTGGGGGGTGCAGAATTAGGTTTCAGGGTAATGGTATGGTTCAAACTCCTTTGAGGTGGGAGCTTAGTGGGTTCTGAGAACACATCTGGAAATTGGTCCAAGAGGTGGGCTACCTGTGGGGGTATGATGGTGGGAGGAAATGAGGTGGAAATAGAAAACAATTGACCAAAAATACCATGGGTATGTTTTTGGAAAAAATATTTTAGTGCATTACCACTCATCATAGATAAAGAAGATTTCCCCTGAGAGCCAGTAAGTGTAAGTTTCCTCCCATTGTGCTTAAAGGAAATTGTGAGTTTAGAAAAATTGAAAACAACATCACCTAGTTGTTTGAGCCAGTCATCCCCTAGCACCTGATAGGTGTTGTAAACACCTAATTTTATATCTAGTATTTATGCTTTCTTTGTTATTTATTTTGTGAAATATGTATCTTATGTGTGAATTTGAGTTGATTAGGTGCAATGGAGTCCTTTGGAGCAAAAGAAGGAGAAATTGTCCTTTTGGAGCGAATAAGAGAAAAAAGATCACCTGCGATCTATACTTGGAACAGGCCAGGTTTCTCAAGAAGTAGTGGAGAATGTACTGTCAGTTTACCGAAACGTAAACTGACAGTTGAGCAAGGAAGCAAAGAGGTTGTCGGTTTGGCGAAACTAACAGGTTAAATGAGATATGGGCATCCCTTATCCAATTCAGTGGGGTGTCTATATCAATTTCCTCTCTTACACACCCTAAAATTCAGAGACCATGGATTTTCCCTCATTCATGTTGGTGGCTATTTTCTGTGTGTCTGAAAATTAAAGAACTTTGAGAAATTGTGAAGAACAGATCGAGAGAGAAATTCAGGGAGATATTAAACAGTGTTTTGAAGGGTTTGATGTTGAGGAGAAGTTTGCTGATGGATTTAGGTTAGGGTTTTGAATCAAGGTTTAACAGTTCAGATTCGGTGGATGAAGTTAGGGTTTTGATGAAATTGAATCGAGGAGAAGATGGTGGTGATAAAATGGGTTTGTCTTGCCTGTTGATTTAACAGAGATAGGTTGAGATTGAATGAGTTTCTCTGAGATGAACAAGAGAAGCTGTTGTTGGTAGTGGTCTCTGTGACCATGGGTCTTGGAGTTTTGTTCAGAAGATTGGGAGAGGTTATGTAGTCTAGACGTTGTCAGGGTTTGATGGCTCATGGCACGAATGAACTGAGTTTGGAGATTATCAGGTGAGGCAGTTATTGTTGGTGGTAGTGAGGCTCATGCTGTGACTTTGATGAGATGAAGAGTTTGGTGGAACTGTTATGAACTAGTGATGGCTGGTGTTAGCTCTAGATTGAGTTACAGCTGGGTATTGTTGGTGATGTATTTCAGGTGGTGTTGTGATGGCATTGGCCTGAGAATGGGCAATAAATTAAGTTAGTAAAAGCATTGCTGTGTAGTGCATTTATGAACAGCTTTAGAGATGGGAAATTTCAGGTGGACTTAAGGAAAATGGGTTTGGTTGAGATTTCAGGTGTTGGAGCTAATGGCCATGTTGGTAGGTGTTACAACTGAGCTGAAATGGTGGTTTGTGGTCGTTGGCATGGCATTACAGGTTGCAGTGGATTAATGCTTCTGAGATGAGCTGTGTGGTTGTGGTGTTGCTATAGAAGATGGGCAAGTGCAGGTATTGTTTAGCTGGAGCAATTGCAGGGAAGTGAAACTGCAGCTGCTCAACTGAGCTCAGAAATGGTTGCAGTGGCAGGTAGCATTTAGGAGTTGAAGGAGCAGAATGTGCTATGCTATGATGCTATAGAAAGCAGGGAAGCAATAGGTTGAATCTGGTGAAGATGATACTGCAGTTGTAGTGGGTTTTAGCTGAAATGCAATGGCTGGAATTAGAGATGTTGTCCGAGTGGGTGTTTCAGTTATGGAGATGTGAAGTTGCAGCTGGACTTGAACCAATTGCAGGTCTGGAAAGTGATCTCAGTTGGGAAGAACAAGGCTACATCTTGGCCTGTTCTGTGGCTGAGTTATGGTAGTTGATTTGAGAGAAGTTATAGTTGCAGGAGCTTCAGGGAAGATGGTGTTGCTGTTGATGCTGTTGGAACAGGGAAAAGGCTGATGATTGCAGGGAAGCCATGACATGTATCTGGTGCCATTGCTATTGCAGGTGCAACTGTGATTGCAGAAGCTATGAAATAGTAGAATCTGGTGCTGCTGGGTGTGGACTCAAGGTGGTGAACTGAAGCGCAATGTAGTAACTATGCTACAGAGTTGTATTTCAGGTGCAACTGGTGAACAGAATGATGGAGCTGTAGAGTGGAAGTTGCAGCTCAATGCGTAGCTACAGGAGATCTGGTGAGCTGTGAAGTATGGCTTAGAAGCACAGCCATCATGGCTGGGAATGAAGTGCAGGAAAGGCTACAGACTCTAGCCATCATGGCTGGACTGACAAGGATGAAGCTACACATGGTGCAACACAGTGGCACAACAATCTTGGCTGTGAAGTGACAGTGCGGAGTAGAGCAGGGCCATCTTAGCCATGATGGAAGTTGCACAGGCACAGCCATCTTGGCCGTGAACTGCAACATTTTCTTGGACTAATTCATGTCAACTGGCTTAGTTGACTCGCTGAGCTTGACTGAGTTGGTCCGGTTGACCGTTTGACTTTTCAGGAGGCCGGCGGCGACCTTCTGGCGCCGGATTCCGGTCAAAAACACAGTTTTCCGGCGAACATTTTTTGGGTCATATTTTCATATGGGTTTTTTCTCACACATGGTTCATGGGCTTGGTGGACTTTTTGGTGATGGACTTTGAAGACTTAATTTTGGAAAGTGGGAAGGCTATAAAAAGAAGAAGTTTCTATTCTTTTGGGGATCAGATATCACATCTTTCTACTGGGTTTTTGGAGGAGAGCAGCGACTAGGGTTTGCTTCCATTTTATTTTTATGTTCTTCATTTTATTTTTAATAATAATTATGTTGAGTTCAAAAACCATGAGTAGCTAAATTATTAATATTGGTTATGGGATAATAAGTGGATTTCACAAATAAAATCTGATTCAATGCATTAGTTTTGTCTCAAGTTTATTGTTTATGTTTCATTGTTGATATTGATTTATGATTTGATTGTTTATTTGGTTGAGTCCGGAATCAATCCGATTTGCATTCATTTCTAGAGCTATATTAGGGTTTTCAATACGAAAATGTTGTTCATCCCTGATTCTAAGTAGCATAAATGTGGGTAGTGCTTGTAGAGATATATCCTACTAGTCACATATGAATCATAACTTGGGTTAAATTGATTTAGTGCTTTTACACATTTCGATTGCCTTGATTAGTCTTATTCCATATAGCTTATTGCTTCTAGGGAGTTAAATCTAATTTGCTTTTACACTTTAGGTTGCTTTCTAGGAAGAATTCACATATGCATCTTTTAATGTGGTTGTGATGAAATCAGGGAATTAGCGGGGTATTCTTGCGATCAAGGTATCCTAGGACTTTTAGTAAATGAGAGATTAAATATCAATTCTAGTCATTGATGAAAATATGTGTTTGTGAATGAAACTATCCCGTGACCAATACTTTCTCCATATTGATTATTTTCATACTTTATTGCTTTGAAACATCAACATCCCCCCTTTGGTTACTAAGAAACTGAAAATTTGCATAACAACATTAGTCTCTCTGTGGATACGAACTCTTTCTTATTGCATACTACTTTATTTTAGTGAAGCAAGAAAGTGAAATTATATTTGACGCATACGACAACGCATCAAATTTTGGCGCCGTTGCCGGGGAGGCAAACGACTTGTTATTAAGTTTTTAGTTTCTTTTTATCATTTTTCTGCTTGCATATTTGCTTTCCGTTTCTTGTCTTGTTTCTTACTTGTTTGCGAGAATTGTTTTTCAGGTACTAATCCCTAGCTTCTAAGGATTGGAGCTATCCAAGGTGCGGGATTTCTACTCGGAGAGGCACAATACTCCAACCAAGTCAAGACACAACGGAAGAACAAGTCTTGGAAGTAGAACACGCAGCTCTTCATCAAGAAGTGGAAGAAGAGTTACATCTATAAGAAGAACTAGAGGCTCCATTTGTAGAAGAACCACTAGTTGAAGAAGAAGAAGCAATGGAAGACTCAAATCGTACACTCAAGGATTTGGCGTCTCATAGGCTTGATGTACAACGATGGTGTATTCAAACCAACTCAACATTCGAGATCAAGCCGGGGTTGCTTAGAGAGTTTCCAAAGTTTCATGGTATGGCGAATGAAGATCCAAATAAGCATCTCATGGAGTTCTATACCATTGTCAAGGCTATGCTTCCAGCGGAGACCGATGCCGATGGTGCAATGATGAAAGTGTTTCCATTTTCTATGGTGGACAGCGCTAAGGATTGGTTGTATTGTTTGCCGGCCGGAAGTGTCACTACATGGAACGGATTGAAGAAAATCTTTCTAGAGAGGTATTTTCCTGCGTCGAAGGCCACTCAAATTCGCAAAGAGATTTGCGGAATAAAGCAACATGCGGGAGAGTCTTTGTATGAATGTTGGGAGCGATACAAGAGATTGGTGGCAAGCTGTCCTCACCATCAATTCAGCGATGCTATGATAATCCAGTACTTCTACGAAGGTCTCCAATCAAGTGATAGATATCTTCTTGACGTTGCGGGTGGTGGTGCACTAGTGAACAAGACGGTGGCCCAAGCTACCGATTTGATTGAAAGCATGGCTGCAAACTCGCAACAATTCTACACAAGAGGTGAACCAATGGTGAGGCAAGTGCATGAAGTTAGTGATTCATCATCATCACACCGTGATCAAATGATGGACAATATGGAGCACATGATGCAAAAGATGGCTGCGGTTATATTACCTTCATATGGTGAAGAGTTAGAGCAAGCTAATGCGGTTTTTCCAAACCAACCAAGAAGGTATGATCCCTATTCCAACACCTACAATCCGGGATGGAGAGATCATCCAAATTTCAGCTATGCCAACAAGCAAGGAGCGTCTCAACAACCTTCTTTCAACCGTCCAAGTGGATTCCAACCGCAACAACAACAATTTAAACCGCAACAACAACAATTTCAACCGCAACAACAACAATTCCAACCTCAACAGCAACAATTTCAGCAACAACAACAACAACCGGTGCAAAACCAAGGTTCCGATATTGATGCAAAGTTACAAACAATGATGCAAGGTATTTCTACCATGTTCAAGGAGAGCCAACAAGAAACCAAGAGTGCGATTAAGGATTTGCAGACTCAAGTGGTCTCCATGGCGATTGACATCAACAAGTTGAAGGCTCAAAATAGTGGGAGACTCCCTTCTCAACCTATCAACCCAAAGGAGGGTGTTAATGCTATTACATTGAGAAGTGGTACACAACTTGAGCAACCCAAAGTTGCTGATTTGGGTGAGGAAGAAGCTCCAATGGAGCCGGTTTTGGAGGAAAAGAGGGATGAAATTCCCCAAACACCCGAGGTACCAACTCCTAACTCTAAAACTCCTATTCCTACTTATGTTCCTCCTATACCTTTTCCTCGCAGATTTGCAAGTTCTAAGAAGGCGGAACTAGAAAAGGAGATTTTAGACGTTCTCAAGAAGATTCATGTGAATATACCACTCATTGATGCTATCAAGCAAGTCCCCAAGTATGCGAAAGTGTTGAAGGACTTGTATACCAACAAGCAAAGGATTAAAGGTAATAAAGTGCTAAGTGTGGGGGAGAATGCTTCGGCAATCTTACAACACAAACTCCCACTGAAATGCAAGGATCCCGGTAGCTTTGACATTCCCGTCACAATTGGTAACACAACTTTTGACAAAGCAATGTTAGACTTAGGTGCATCCGTTAATGTTATGCCGGCATCCATGTATAATTCACTTAATTTAGGTCCTTTGAAAAGGCTGAAATTGTGTTGCAATTAGCCGATCGCTCTAATGTGTACCCAATGGGTATTGTTGAGGATGTTCTTGTGCAGGTTAATCAACTTGTATTCCCTACTGACTTTTGTGTGTTAGAGATGGATGAAGGTGCACCGGACTCGTCTCTTCCATTGCTACTTGGGCGTCCTTTCATGAAAACGGCTAAAACCATCATTGATGTAGACAAGGGAACGTTGACTATGGAGTTTGACGGAGAAATAATACGTTTCAACATTTTCGAAACGATGAGATATCCTAGTGATGTCCACTCTTGTTTCTCCGTTGATGTTATGGATGCATTGGCGCAAAAAGTGTTTGAATTAAATGGTGATGATGCTTTGGAAACTGTTTTAACTACATCCATGGATGATGGAGTAGAATGTGGTAACGAAGTTAAGGAAGCCCTTGGTGATCGCAACTCACTACAAGGATGTCCGGAAACTCATAATGTCTCTTTTATTTCTTTACCATGCAATGATGAAAAGCTTTTACCTTCTATTGTTAAATCTCCAAAGTTGGAATTGAAACCTCTTCCAAGTCACTTAAAGTACTTGTACTTGGGTGACAATGAAGAGTTACCTATGATTGTTTCTAACAAGCTTAGTGAATTACAGGAGCAAAAACTTCTAAGGGTGCTAAGGAAGCACAAGACGGCCATAGGATGGACAATCGCTGATATCAAGGGTATAAGCCCTGCCGTTTGTATGCATAAGATTCGTTTGGAGGACGATGCAAAGCCTAAAAGGGAAGCGCAACGTCGTTTGAACCCTCCTATGATGGAAGTTGTGAAAAAGGAGATACTCAAGCTTTTGGAAGTGGGTGTTATCTACCCCATATCCGATAGCAAGTGGGTAAGCCCGGTACAAGTTTTACCAAAGAAATCAGGGGTAACGGTGGTAGAGAATGATGAGAACGAACTTGTCCCAACTCGTGTACAAACCGTTTGGAGGGTTTGTATTGATTATAGAAAGTTGAATGCCACTACTAGGAAGGATCATTTTCCTTTACCCTTTATAGATCAAATGCTTGAACGTTTAGCTGGACATGCTTATTATTGTTTCCTTGATGGCTATTCAGGTTACAATCAGATTGTGATAGCACCGGAGGACCAAGATAAAACTACTTTCACTTGTCCTTTCGGTACTTTTGCGTATAGAAGGATGCCTTTTGGCTTGTGTAATGCTCCAGCTACCTTTCAAAGGTGTATGGTAAGTATCTTTTCCGAGTATGTTGAAAACATCATTGAAGTGTTTATGGATGACTTTAGTGTCTTTGGTGATTCATTTGACCTATGTTTACACAACTTGTCATTAATTCTTGAACGATGTGTTGAAACAAACCTTGTGCTAAATTGGGAGAAGTGCCATTTCATGGTAACTCATGGCACAGTTTTAGGCCATATTATATCTTCTAAGGGCTTGGAAGTTGATAAATCTAAGATTGACCTTATTCGTGCTCTAACCCCTCCCACTACGGTGAGGGAGATACGTTCTTTTCTTGGTCATGCAGGTTTCTATCGTAGGTTTATCAAGGATTTTTCCAAGATAGCATCACCACTTTGCAACTTATTGCAAAAAGATGTGGTTTTTAACTTTGATGAGAAGTGTATGGCGGCATTCAATCGTTTGAAAGAACTTTTGATTTCAGCCCCTATCATTAAACCACCGGATTCGAGCAAGCCTTTTGAGATAATGTGTGATGCTAGTGACTACGCGGTTGGTGCGGTGCTTGGGCAACGTGTGGGGAAGATACCTCATGCCATTTATTATGCTTCTAGAATGTTAAATGAGGCTCAACAAAACTACACAACCACTGAAAAAGAGTTTTTAGATATTGTATTTGCATTGGAGAAATTTCGCTCTTATCTAATTGGTACAAAAGTTGTTGTTTATTCTGATCATGCAGCTCTTAGGTACTTTCTAATGAAGAAAGAAGCGAAACCGAGGCTCATACGCTGGATTTTACTCTTGCAAGAGTTTGATATTGAAATCAAAGATAAGAAAGGAATTGAGAACACCGTGGTGGATCATTTGAGCCGTCTTGCTGTGGACAAGGAAGCTATTCCATTGCATGAAAGTTTCCCGGATGAGAAACTATTCTCAATTGCCGTTGGAGAACCATGGTATGCTGACATTGTGAATTACTTGGTAACTAAACAAATCCCAAAGAACTTGTCTCGTGCTGAGAGGGACAAACTAAAGAGGTTAGGAAACCAATATATATGGGATGATCCATACTTGTGGAAACATGGCAGCGACCAAGTAATGAGAAGGTGCGTTCCCGAATCCGAGTTTAATTCTATCTTGTCATTTTGTCACTCCTATGCTTGTGGAGGACACTTTGGAAGTAAGAGAACCGCTTACAAGGTACTTGAAAGCGGTTTCTATTGGCCAACCTTGTTTAAGGATGCACATATATTTTGCACAACTTGTGATAGGTGCCAAAGAACAGGCAATCTAGGTACCCGAAATCAAATGCCACAAACCTTTATTCAATTTATTGAAGTTTTTGATGTATGGGGTATTGATTTTATGGGTCCGTTTGTCAACTCGCATGGGAATTATTACATCTTACTTGTTGTTGATTATGTCTCTAAATGGGTGGAAGCTAAGGCCACCACTACTAATGATTCCAAGGTTGTTTCAGATTTTGTGCAAGCTAACATTTTTGCAAGGTTTGGAATTCCGAAATCCATAATTAGCGATGGGGGTTCTCACTTCAACAACAGGACTTTGCAAAGCTTGTTGAAGAAGTACAATGTGTCACATAAGGTTGCAACACCTTATCATCCTCAAACAAATGGACAAGCCGAGGTGTCTAACCGAGAGGTGAAATCCATTCTTGAAAAGACGGTGAATCCAACAAGGAAAGATTGGAGCTTGCGACTAAATGATGTTTTGTGGGCGTATAGAACCGCATACAAGACACCTATTGGGATGTCTCCCTTTAGACTTGTGTACGGTAAACCTTGTCACTTACCCGTGGAGATTGAGCATAAGGCATTTTGGGCGATAAAGCAATGCAATATGGAGATGGATGGGGCTGGAAAGCAGAGGAAGCTACAACTCCAAGAGCTAGAAGATCTTCGCAATGATGCATTTGAAAGCTCTCGCATTTACAAGGAGAAAACGAAAGCCTTTCATGATACTATGATCTCTAGAAAACAATTTTGTGTTGGGAAGAAAGTGCTTTTGTTTAATACTCGCTTGCATCTATTTCCGGGTAAATTAAGGTCACGATGGATCGGACCTTTCATTGTTACTAATGTGTTTTCTCATGGTGCAGTAGAAATTCGTAGCATAGCTACGGGCAAGGAACTTAAAGTTAATGGGCACCGGTTGAAACCATATTATGAGAATTTCACTTCCGAAGTGGTGGAAGGAGCGAATTTTGTGGATGCACTCCCTCTGGAGGAGTCATAGAAAGCAAGGAGATAGTCGGGCTGACGAATTTAAACCAAGCGCTAAATGGGAGGCAACCCATAGGATTAGTATCTCTTGTCTTATTTTCATTTTCTTGTTTTGTTTTTAGCTTTTTCTTGTATTATATTGATTTTATTTTTCTGATTTATTGTGTTTTTTTTCATGCATAATTTCCCACCTTTTCTTACTTTGGATGACTCAATTTACATTGAGGACAATGTAAAGTTTAAGTGTGGGGGAGTGGTTAAGCATTTGCATTGTAAATTTTTTCAAAATTTTCAAC
Source organism: Papaver bracteatum (assembly GCA_023529315.1). NCBI lineage: Eukaryota > Viridiplantae > Streptophyta > Magnoliopsida > Ranunculales > Papaveraceae > Papaver > Papaver bracteatum. The sequence goes on along the minus strand of JAJJWX010002605.1, from coordinate 3,066,579 downwards.
TTTTGTGTAAATTAGTGCATGAAAAACTCCAACTTGTAGTTAGTTTAGAGTCACATAGTATCCATGTCGCTAAGATTACATCGAGATTCTCATAAGAGTGACTGAACTTAGAGATGACAGAGAACATGATCGGGTTTCTTACTTGTATGAGAGTTAAAGTTGGATTTAACCATGACAGTGGAAAATATGGTGCAGACTGAATTCGGTAGTAGAGTAGTGGTCCCCTATAGTGGAGACTACCCATGTTACATCATGAGAGGCACCGACCTTCATTTCTTTGTACCTGTCTAAATTTGTGCTTTTAGAGTGTGTGTCACCGTACGTAAACTCCGGGTAGAATGGTGAGCTACCCAACCTCCCACCAATAGAAGCACTATTTTGATCTCTTGAGTGCTATTTTATCATTCATGAATGGTGACATCGAATTGCTAACTTACATACCACTTGTAATCTTGTTCGCATTTAGCACCATCCACTTTATCTCTATCTACATCAACAGGTCCATAGAAAAACCATCATCATCAACAAGGGAAGCATCACAAGTTCGAAGGAAAGTTGAAGACGTTCTAGGTTTACAAGCAACGGTACAAAAATGAGCAGATTTCAGATTCAAGTATAGCAACAAGACAAGGAGCAGAATTTTTACAAGTTGAAGACTATTGTACAAGAGTGAAGATTTTCAAGAATTTTATGATATCGAGACATACAAGTTGTGAAGAATCAAGCGGTAAAGTACTCACACCATGGCATTTGTACTTGCATTTTTATTTTTATTTGTATTATATTCTCTTGTCTAAAATAAAAAAAAGACAAGTGAAAAGTTCTTTAGGATCATCATTAGTTTTTATTTTTGTTTGTTTTCATTTTGTATTTACAATGCATTAAAAAAAAAAAAACACAGAAAAAGAAAAAGAAAGAAAAAAATATTCATTGCATCATATTTTGGTTTGTTTAGATTATATTTTGGTTTTGTATTCATTCAATAAGCCAACGGAAGAAGAAATATCTACAGTGAAGTTTCAAGCAACAAGGAATGAGAGGAAATAATCACATTTTCAAGATTCTACGAAGTTCAAGAGTTATCATCAAGAGTTGAAGACCGAAGACAAAGATTGAAGACCGAAGACGTTTCTATGGATGATGTGAGAGTGGTGCTAGCTGCACGCCAAACGGATAACGAGGTAAGTAAGCATATTCTCACCTTCGTTAAGTGGTTGATTTCCTTTCTAAGAGATCATCAGAAAAAGGGTTTTCAAAATGAATAAAAGATGTGGGTTTTCAAAACATTTCGGAGGGTTGCCTTCCTACTATTCAACGTGTCGCAGGATTCTCTATTCATTCCTACCTGGACACATGTGTGAACCATAAAGAGTTGTTTATTATTGAGTACAATTTCATAAAACCCTTTCTTGTGAGGCAGAGTCAAGACTTTTGATCACTCCGAACCCTAATTTGTTTTGATAAGGGATGGTTATTTCTCTCTCAACTTTTGAGAATGAGATTGTGTTCATTTATGTGTCTAACTTCTTATGACTAGTGTGCAGAATCTTTATGTCTTCTTAGCGCGTTGGATACTATCTTTTCGGAGAACTTGTAAGTTGGAATTGTAGGTTGTGTGGGTATTTCTCTAGAAAACGCTCACGGGAGTTGTATGTATCTTTTAGAATAAGTTTTGTTTGATTTGCTCGAGGACTAGCAAAGTCTAAGTGTGGGGGAATTTGATAGGTGTTGTAAACACCTAATTTTATATCTAGTATTTATGCTTTCTTTGTTATTTATTTTGTGAAATATGTATCTTATGTGTGAATTTGAGTTGATTAGGTGCAATGGAGTCCTTTGGAGCAAAAGAAGGAGAAATTGTCCTTTTGGAGCGAATAAGAGCAAAAAAATAACTTGCGAGCTATACTTGGAGCAGGCCAGGTTTCTCAAGAAGTAGTGGAGAATGTACTGTCAGTTTACCGAAACGTAAACTGACAGTTGAGCAAGGAAGCAAAGAGGCTGTCGGTTTGCCGAAACTGCCAGGTTAAATGAGATATGGGCATCTCTTATCCAATTCAGTGGGGTGTCTATATCAATTTCCTCTCTTACACACCCTAAAATTCAGAGACCATGGATTTTCCCTCATTCATGTTGGTGGCTATTTTATGTGTGTCTGAAAATTAGAGAACTTTGAGAAATTGTGAAGAACAGATCGAGAGAGAAATTCAGGGAGAGATTAAACAGTGTTTTGAAGGGTTTGATGTTGAGGAGAAGTTTGCTGATGGATTTAGGTTAGGGTTTTGAATCAAGGTTTAACAGTTCAGATTCGGTGGATGAAGTTAGGGCTTTGATGAAATTGAATCGAGGAGAATATGGTGGTGATAAAATGGGTTTGTATTGCCTGTTGATTTAACAGAGATAGGTTGAGCTTGAATGAGTTTCTCTGAGATGAACAAGAGAAGCTGCTGTTGGTAGTGGTCTCTGTGACCATGGGTCTTGGAGTTTTGTTCAGAATATTGGGAGAGGTTATGAAGTCTATATGTTGTCAGGCTTTGATGGCTCATGGCACGAATGAACTGAGTTTGGAGATTAGCAGGTGAGGCAGTTATTGTTGGTGGTAGTGAGGCTCATGCTTTGACTTTTATGAGGTGAAGAGTTTGGTGGAACTGTTATGAACTAGTGATGGCTGGTGTTAGCTCTAGATTGAGTTACAGCTGGGTATTGTTGGTGATGTATTTCAGGTGGTGTTTTGATGGCATTGGCATCAAAATGGGAAATAAATTAAGTTAGTAAAATCATTGCTGTGTAGTGCATTTATGAACAACTTTAGAGATGGGAAATTTCAGGTGGACTTAAGGAAAATGGGTTTGGTTGAGATTTCAGGTGTTGGAGCTAATGGCCATGTTGGTAGGTGTTACAACTGAGCTGAAATGGTGGTTTGTGGTCGTTGGCATGGCATTACAGGTTGCAGTGGATTAATGCTGCTGAGATGAGCTGTGTGGTTGTGGTGTTGCTATAGAAGATGGGCAAGTGCAGGTATTGTTTAGCTGGAGCAATTGCAGGGAAGTGAAACTGCAGCTGCTCAACTGAGCTCAGAAATGGTTGCAGTGACAGGTAGAATTTAGGAGTTGAAGGAGCAGAATGTGCTATGCTATGATTCTATAGAAAGCAGGTAAGCAATAGGTTGAATCTGGTGAAGATGATACTGCAGTTGTAGTGGGTTTTAGCTAAAATGCAATGGCTGGAATTAGAGATGTTGTCCGAGTGGGTGTTTCAGTTATGGAGCTGTGAAGTTGCAGCTGGACTTGAACCAATTGCAGGTCTGGAAAGTGATCTCAGTTGGGAAGAACAAGGATACATCTTGGCATGTTCTGTGGCTGAGTTATGGTAGTTGATTTGAGAGAAGTAATAGTTGCAGGAGCTTCAGGGAAGATGGTGTTGTTGTTGATGTTGTTGGAACAGGGAAAAGGCTGATGATTGCAGTGAAGCCATGACATGTATCTGGTGCCATTGCTATTGCAGGTGCAACTGTGATTGCAGAAGCTATGAAATAGTAGAATCTGGTGCTGCTGGGTGTGGACTCAAGGTGGTGAACTGAAGCGCAATGTAGTAACTATGCTACAGAGTTGTATTTCAGGTGCAACTGGTGAACAGAATGATGGAGCTGTAGAGTGGAAGTTGCAGCTCAATGCGTAGCTACAGGAGATCTGGTGAGCTGTGAAGTATGGCTTAGAAGCACAGCCATCATGGCTGGGAATGAAGTGCAGGAAAGGCTACAGACTCTAGCCATCATGGCTGGACTGACAAGGATGAAGCTACACATGGTGCAACATAGTGGCACAACCATCTTGGCTGTGAAGTGACAGTGCAGAGTAGAGCACGGCCATCTTAGCCATGATGGAAGTTGCACAGGCACAGCCATCTTGGCCGTGAACTGCAACATTTGCTTGGACTAATTCATGTCAACTGGCTTAGTTGACTCGTTGAGCTTGACTGAGTTGGCCCGGTTGACCGTTTGACTTTTCAGGAGGCCGGCGGCGACCTTCCGGCGCCGGATTCCGATCAAAAACACAGTTTTCCGGCGAACATTTTTTGGGTCATATTTTCACATGGGATTTTTCTCACACATGGTTCATGGGCTTGGTGGAATTCTTGGTGATGGACTTTGAAGACCTAATTTTGGAAAGTGGGAAGGCTATAAAAAGAAGAAGTTTCTATTCTTTTGGGGGATCAGATATCACATCTTTCTACTGGGTTTTTGGAGGAGAGCAACGACTAGGGTTTGCTTCCATTTTATTTTTATGTTCTTCATTTTATTTTTAATAATAATTATGTTGAGTTCAAAAACCATGAGTAGCTAAATTATTAATATTGGTTATGGGATAATAAGTGGATATCACAAATAAAATCTGATTCAATGCATTAGTTTTGTCTCAAGTTTATTGTTTATGTTTCATTGTTGATATTGATTTATGATTTGATTGTTTATTTGGTTGAGTCCGGAATCAATCCGATTTGCATTCATTTCTAGAGATATATTAGGGTTTTCAATACGAAAACGTTGATCATCCCTGATTCTAAGTAGCATAAATGTGGGTAGTGCTTGTAGATTTATTTAGTGCTTATCCTACTAGTCACATATGAATCATAACTTGGGTTAAATTTATTTAGTGCTTTTACACATTTCGATTGCCTTGATTAGTCTTATTCCATATAGCTTATTGCTTCTAGGGAGTTAAATCTAATTTGCTTTTACACTTTAGGTTGCTTTCTAGGAAGAATTCACATATGCATATTTTAATGTGGTTGTGATGAAATCAGGGAATTAGCGGGGTATTCTTGCGATCAAGGTATCCTAGGATTTTTAGTAAATGAGAGATTAAATATCAATTCTAGTCATTGATGAAAATATGTGTTTGTGAATGAAACTATCCCGTGACCAATACTTTCTCCATATTGATTATTTTCATACTTTATTGCTTTCAATTCATTTTTATTGCTTTGAAACATCAACATCCCCCCTTTGGTTACTAAGAAACTTAAAATTTGCATAACAACATTAGTCTCTCTATGGATACGAAGTCTTTCTTATTGCATACTACTTTATTTTAGTGAAGCAAGAAATTGAAATTATATTTGACGCATACGACAACGCATCAGCACCATGTCACAGCCACCCAGTGGTAACAGCCTCAATGGAGCTCCAAATTTGTACCCTTGCATAGTCCATTCTAGTTTTGAGCAAACACCAGAACTGATGGTTTTGTCACCATTGGCTACAGTAACCAACATATGAGCTGTGGGTTCAACTGAGCAGAGCAATTTCTTGGCTAGTGCACTATCAATGAAACTGTGTGTACTTCCAGTATCAATGAGTACTGAGATGTGATGCTTCTTGAGAAAACCTGGGATTCTGATAGTTTCCCCATTCACTTGACCAATGAGGGCATTCAAGGAAATTTCCATATCGGATTCCACTGGGAAAGTTATATCCTCACAAATATGATCTTCAAGAATCTCCCCAGGTTCTGGTGGGAGTATAGTATCAACTATAAAGAGTTGTTGTTTAGCATAGATGTGGCCTGGCCTGTAGACTGCATCACAATTATAGCAAAGGCCATGCTCTCTCCTTTTTATGACCTGATCAGGGGTAAGTCTAGTGATAGGAGAAAGGGATTTGTATTGGGGAGGTGGAGTTGTGTTGGGTCTGGGAGGGGGATGTGAGGAGGTAAAAGGTTTAGAATATGAATAAGTGTTGGTGTAGGACTTGGAGGAGGGTTTATAAATTTTTTGTTGTGCCAACACAGTTTTCTCCTGCATTTTGGCTAGTGAAAAAGCTCTCATCAATGTAGTATGGTGAAACATTAAGACAGAGTGTTGAATATCCTCCTTAAGAGCTCCAATAAAACTTTTGACAAAATAGCTCTCAGGGAGAGTAGGGTGTATACTAAGGAATAATGCCTTAGCAGTCTCAAATTCTTCAAAAAATGCATCCACAGTTGTTTTATGCGACAATTTATTAAAATTTCCAACAATATTCTCATTAGCAGGATTTTCAAATCGTATGCAACCCTGTTCAGTGAGTTCAAACCAAGTAATAATAGTACGAAATGAGTGAAGATTGTAAAGCCATTTTTCTGCCTTACCCTCCATATGCATATATGCCATCTTGATTTTTTGGGTCTCATCTCGGATGTCGTGGAGCTGAAAATAATGGTTGCATTTCTGAATCCAGCCCCTTGGATTTTCACCATCAAATCTGGGAAAGTCGATTTTAGGCATACGAGTAGGTTGATGAACTTCACGGCCTCCGGTAGAGAATCCAAAAATAAATCGGTGATCGTCCTGGTTCTGTCTGGTGTTAGATGATTCTGTGCTACCCTGATCTTCGTTTAGATTTTGAGAAAAAAATATCCATAATGGACTCCATCTGTGTTTTTAGATCGTCTTTAGTAATCATTGAGTCTTTGATTGATTGTAAATTAGATTGAATCGAGACAATCTGCTGCTGGTGCTTATCATATTTATCCTGCAATTTCTTACAAGTTGGATTACCTGTACCCCCCATTACAGATTCAGGAAAAGAAACGGCTCGTGATACCAATTGTTATATCCTAACTAAGATCAAAAATAGAAATGAAGATGAACTCTCAAACCTCACGATCTGAGCCTTCTAGTTCATGGAAGAAACTAGACGAAATTGGAACAACTGCAATAAATTTCTCTTCATTCAACTTAGCCGCAAAAGGCAGGAGTTCTTACACATTTAAATAACAACCAAATAGAATTAACCCTATCTGGGAAAAGACCTTCTCCCTACTTGACACTTGTAAGAATCCTACTGATCAGAAATAGAAAGTACTAACTAACACCATAAGTTAGTTTAGGGCTGCCAAAAGGTTTAAGGGGTAAGGGCACCACCAGTTATTAGTACTTAGGTACATAACACCATGCTATCCGCACCACTGTGCCAATGGAAAACCATGACAGCCACATATACTGCGCCAAGGCATGCCAACCATGCTAGCCGCAACATTGTGCCAATGGAAAACCATGTCAGCCACACCTTCCATGCCAAGGCATGCCAATCATGCTAGCCAAGCCCACCGCACCTTGCATTGGCCCCAGCATGCCAAACCGTGCTTACCGAACCCTTGGCCCCACATGTGCCAATGGCATGCCGTGCTATCCACCTTGTCGTGTCATACCGTGTTTGCCTCCCCATGCGGCTACCAAAACAAAGGCCTGCAACAATCAACGACCATCCTTCCATCTAAGATGCAAATCTTAGCTGTCCAAGGTCACCAACCAACGCATGGTAACCTTTGGCCCAATGCCTGTAATTGCAGGAAAACCTACAACACACCCCTTATCATATCTTGATAACAATTTCTAGATCTAAATATAAAAATGGTGATAAAAATACTAAAATTATAAATGGGCACCAAGATTTTTTACGTGGTTCGATCAATGTGATCTACATCCACGATTCTTCGCTATGATAATTTGTAGCTACATCAATTTACATTTACAATCTCCATTAATGGAGTTCTTGGAAGAATTCTAGATCTAGTTTTGGGGAAGAAGATGATAAAGAAAATACATTTTCTCTCTCTAAAAATCTCTCTCTGCAAAATATCTTTCTCTCTCTTCCTAAAATTATCTCCCTCTTTCTCTCTCCTGCTCTCTTCTTTATATAGGTAATTACATAGTGGATGATAGCTCATGACAGCTCATTTACAGCTAAGCTTTCTCTTAATTTCGGATCTGAGTTCTGCGGTAATATGTTTCGCAAGCTTTCTTCATTTCTCTCAAGTTTCTGTTACATTTCCCTCAAGTCTCTCCATGTCTCGCAGGATTCTTCCTTCTTGCTACATTTCTTGCGAACTATCACCTTTTTCTTGCGAGTAATGATAAAATCTTCACATATTTCGTCATTTCTTATAATTATTTGCAACACTTGCCATGTGTGGAAGAAATCCTTGCAAGAGCGTTGTTGTTGCGAGATTCTGCTCCTACATTTTGCCTCTTTTTTCTTGAATATTGCTTGAAGAGAAATCTTTAAGAAAAAAACTCATTGTTGTAGTAGTCTCTGATCTTTGTTGACGAAGGAACTAGAGAAAGAATACCAAACTTAAAAAGTATATACTTGCCTCTATTCTTTTGCGAAGTTCTGAAGATTTGAGAAATAATTTAGAAGTATCATCTTTTGAAGTACACGAAGTATGAAGAATGAAGTATGCGAAGTATCCTTGAAGAAGTATAAGAAGTACTCAATCCTCGAAATATATGAAGTATCCGCTCTTGAATGAAAAATATTGCCTCTATTAATGCGAAATTATTTCTTCATTTTTGGTGAGAATTCTTGCCCATTTTGGAAATGATTCTTGCCGAGAAGATAAAGAACATAAAATATTTTCTTGGTAATCCATAATTGCCTCTGTTCTTTATCTATGAAGGAGAATCCTTGAGAAAATGTTGAATGATTAAATTGCGTCTCTATTCTTATCTTTGCCTCTGCCTCAAGTGGTAATCACTTTAAGAAATTAATCACATTCTGCGAAATAATCACAATTCCTGCGAAATTATGGATAAATCTACGAGTTTATGAATGAGTCTGCGTGATTATGAATAACCCTGCTAATTTCTGAACATTTCTGCGAATTTCTGAGTTTTTCTAAGAATTTTTGAACATTTATGCGAAGTTCTGAATAGTGCCGCAAATAGTACTGCGAATTATGCATAGTTCTGTGAATAGTGTCGCAAATAGTGCTGTGAATAGTGTTGCGATGCTTATGCCATGAAATGTTGCGAATAGTGTCGCAAATAGTGCTGCGAATTATGAATGGTCTTAGCTCATTTTGCTGCGGTAAAATTGATGTAGCTTTAAATTGCCTTCATTCTTCATTTCTTTGACTTTTTCTCTAGTGTGAGCATTTCTCTTTATTCTCGCAAGTTTATTCTCTTGTGCCTCATTTTTCTGTCTCATTGTATCTCATTGTTATTTTCTCCATTGTTTATTCCTGCACTATTAGTTTCACATAATATAATATAATTAAAATATCAAAGTGCGTAATCTCAATTTCATTACAGTATATAATCATTTTTACAAGCTTATTTGCTTACATATGATCATCTTCGCAAATTTATTTGCGTTCTGTTGGTCTTATTATGCCTTCCTAGTTAAAGGTCTTATTTTGCCAATTATCTGCGACAAGATCGCAGGACATTCTTACATTTTCATGTAATAATCCATTGATCTTGTCTTATCATTTATTTTGATCTCTGCGACAATATGATAAGTCTAAGCCATCTTGTGAGATTAATATTTCTCCTTGCTCTTTAAGACTTATGACATTGTCGTCTTTGCGATGAAATCGCAGGACATCTTTGCGATTTATATCCTCTTAACATTGATCTCATCTCCTCTTATCATTGATCTCATCTTAACATTAGTCTTATCGCAAAAATCCATTGATATCATCTTAACATTTCTCTAAAGGATTTTTGGCATGTTACGCGACAATATGACGGGCCTAAATATTCTTGCGAATATAAAGTCCCATGACATTGCCGTATGTGTCACGCGACAATATGACAGGCCTAAATATTCTTGCGAATATAAAGTCCCATGACATTGCCGTCTTTTTTGATACACAGCTCCCTAATGGAGGGTATCGCCCTTATCTCTCCCCCTGGTTGCCCCTTCAAGGAGACGTACTTTTGCCATACAAGACTAGATCCTACCATCCGGTTCTAGAAACAACCAGTTGTTTTCGTAGCCTCTTATCCTTTATGCCTATATGGCTTATAGTTACGAGACTACACCCTATAGGGGTTTTCTTTGGGCCGAACACATCGTAAGCCAAGACTTTCCATGGATGGCCAGGGTAGGTTCATCCGTCCCCGGCACCCACAGCTCAACCGTGTACCTCGGCGCCTTGATCATACTTTGAATTCCTTAGGAGAAACTCTCGGGCGCCCAACCAGGGTATAACCTTATATAGTTAGGAATCCAAGTTATCTCTCCTGGATGGATTTTCTATAATCCCAAATCTCCATGACTAGGTTCCAGCAGCAGTATAGCCTTTCCCATAGTCATGCAAAGAGATACCCCCCTTATGACGCACTTTAAGGACATTGCCTCTTACGGAATAGAATCCGCGAACTAAGTTGTACGCCATAAAGGTTCGTCCCATTCTTATATGTTTTTAGGCGATTTGCGCCCGTCTTATGCATTTGCATTTCTCTCTTGCGAAATTTTATTCGCATTTCTTGCGATAATTTCGCATTTCTTCATTCATTCTTTCATTCTTTCTGTCATTTCTTCTTTCATTCTCATAATATCATTTTTGAAGTAAATTCTCTGTAAAATATTTTGAAATCTTTGAAATCTTCTTTGAAATCTTGCGATTATATCGCGTCTTTAAATCAAAAATGTTTTATAGAAATATATTAATTTAATTTAATTTAATTAAAATTTTTTTTTTGTAACTTTGAAATCTTTGAAAAAATTTGAGATCTTTAAATTTTTGCGATGAATTCTTTTTTTTGAATCTTGCGATTGTATCTCAATCTAAAAAATCTTTGAAATGTTTTGAAATCTTAGAAATTTTAGAAATCTTGCGATTATATATCGCTTTTGATAAATAAAATCAAAAATCTTTCTTGCAAAAATCATAGATAAAATATTCAAGGAAATGGTACTTATTTATTGCGGCTTGTTGTTGTCTCTTGGGAAGTATATGATTTGCTTGAAAATTGAGAAGAAATGAGAAATGAAGTCTTGTGAAATTAACTCTTGATCTGCCTCTGGAATAATGTTGCACCAAACCATTTCTTGCGAAATATGTCTGCGAAATAATCTCCTATTTTCTTCTTGCGAAATAACCAAAGATCTTGCGAAGTAATGAAATGCCAAATTCCTGCCTCTAATCAATCTTGATGAATTTTTTTATTTATTTTTGTGTGAAATAAATGCATCCTGCGGAAATTGAACTTTATTTGCTCGCTGCTCAATTGCTTCCTATTGAAATTGATATTTTGGGAAAATCTGCGAAGATAACTTGGATGAATTGTTCATTTGTGCTGCGAATGTTCGCATCGTAAACTTCTGCGAAGAAAATGTTCACTTGTGAAGTAAAAATTCTATGCGAATAGGGGGACTCGAACCCGCGTCTTCAAACCCATTAACTCCACTAATAACCGTTTGTGCTAATCCTTGTTTCATGCTAGTATTGTAAAATTCGCAAACTTTATTTTGCTGTTACCGCCACTACGATGATACTTCTCTTTGTCTTTCCTTGTGCAAGTGATATCCCATCATTAGTTAGTTATTCTTTCTTCGCTGATACTTGCGTTGCTGGTGGTCTTTAGCTAGACGAATACTCCTCTATTTGTTGTTGCTTCTCCGCAGATCAATGGGTTTATTTGATCCTTCGCAGAAGTAAGTTAGTTGAACTACTACCTCCTTGCAGATTAAGAACCTTCATATTCTTGGCTCATTCGCAGAAAATTTACTTATGTATACTATTCATTTGCCTCTTTTTTTTTTTTTTTTTGTATACTACGGTACGTCAAGTAGTCTTGTAGTTAATAAGTTGTTTCTTCGCTGATACTCATTTTACTTCTTCGCAGAATATCACGAAATAGCTTCAGAGAAGTATATCCAAATGACCCATTTACATTTCTTCACGCTCGTCTTTACTTCCTGTGAGTGATTCCCCAACTGCCGCACCTTGGTTACTTAATTGAACATTTGTTGTTTGATTCTTAACCGAAATTTTCGCAATAATACTTCGCAGAACTTCTTTATTCTTTTGCATCTTCGTATAACAGTTCATGATGGCGCTGTAGACATAAAATAATTCTTTCATTTTCTCTTGAAATCTATTCAGCTGACACTCTATTTTATCATTGCTGCTGCTACCAATTTACTGCTGCTACTGTTAGAAATGCTATGTTAACATTGAATGTCTCTGGCGAATATTGAACTGCCTCTTGCTGATGTTATCATTCTTCGCAAGAAAGGTTGATGATATGAATTAACTATATTTGGTAACCTTGCACTCAACAATGGTCGCCGTACACTCCTATGAATGTAAAGTAAAAATTAGCAATTTTTATAAAAAGTTAAATAAACAATATTATCACAACAAATAATGGAGTAAGAATGTTCCCTTTCAATTGCGTTTCTCTTGACCCTTGCAAAGGACTTGTTGGTTCTGTATAGGCTGTGAGCTTTAATTTCGCAGGTTGAAATAAAAAATTGTTGTAGCGGACGTGCATTAGTTAACTTTTCCAAGCCCTGGTTGAGTTAATCTCAGCCTTATTATATTCTTCGCAGAACTAACTAGCTTTAATTTAGTATATCTTCGCAGAAGTTAATATGAATGATTACATCAGAGTAAGTTAATTAATTAAATAAAAGTTAATCATTGAACAAAAATTAATTAATTATATGTGATAAAAGAGTTATCTTTGATATGAATTAATCTTTTATGCTTGCTACAAAAATGATTTATAATACATTGTAATCACATTCCTTTATCTTTCCTGAATTAATCTTTTAGTTTTTTAATTTTCACATCTTGGTCTTGGTTCTACTCTCCCATTAGCAAATTTAAACAGATGAACTATAAGGACCATAAAATACTCCCTTGCAAAATCTCTCAGAGAAAAATCGATAAAATAAAGAAAATTAGTAATGTAGCAAGAAAATGTTTTAATCTCGCAAAATCTTTTGATGTTCAGCAAAATTTACGATCAAAACTTGCTTTAATTTAAAATATCAACTAAACAACATTTTTTGTGAAAAACAAAGGTTAATAGTTTAAAACTCAAAAATCTTCCAGATCTATACTATGAACATATAATTAAAGAGATAAGAAAGAATTTGTCCTGTTTGAGCGGTGAATTGATGTCGTTCCATTTCATTTAAAGATTTCTTCGAATCTGCTCCTGTTTAGCTTCTGTATCTCTTTCTTTTTCATCTTCTTTAACAATTCCTCCATTGAAACTTCCATTTTTTCTCTTAATTTTTTTAAAATCCATTGATGTATAATTCTTCCAACAGCTAATTTCTTTGAATCTTCTTCTAACTAACAATTAGCAGGTCCCTGTTTCTAGCGCCAAAATGTAATTGCAGGAAAACCTACAACACACCCCTTATCATATCTTGAAAACAATTTCAAGATCTAAATATAAAAATGGTGATAAAAATACTAAAATTATAAATGGACACCAAGATTTTTTACGTGGTTCGATCAATGTGATCTACATCCACGATTCTTCACTATGATAATTTGTAGATACATCAATTTACATTTACAATCTCCATTAATGGAGTTCTTGGAAGAATTCTAGATCTAGTTTTGGGGAAGAAGATGATAAAGAAAATACATTTTCTCTCTCTAAAAATCTCTCTCTGCAAAATATTTTTCTCTCTCTTCCTAAAATTATCTCCCTCTTTCTCTCTCCTGCTCTCTTCTTTATATAGGTAATTACATAGTGGATGACAGCTCATTTACATCTAAGCTTTCCCTTAATTTCGGATCTGAGTTCTGCGGTAATATCTTTCGCAAGCTTTCTTCATTTCTCTCAAGTGTCTGTTACATTTCCCTCAAGTCTCTCCATGTCTCGCATGATTCTTCCTTCTTGCTACATTTCTTGCGAACTATCACCTTTTTCTTGCGAGTAATGATAAAATCTTTACATATTTCGTCATTTCTTATAATTATTTGAAACACTTGCCATGTGTGGCAGAAATCCTTGCAAGAGCGTTGTTGTTGCGAGATTCTGCTCCTACAATGCCAAAACCCTAATTTTGGCCACGCCTAAACCACGCCATGGCATGCCGTGCCAGCCACCTCGCCGCACCTAACCCATACCATGCATGCCTTCCCATTACGAATGCCTAAACGAAGGCATGCAACAATCGACGGCCACTTTTTTATCTAAGGTGAAGATATTAGCCGTCCAAGGTTACCAGCTAACGCATGGTAACCTTTGGCCCTAGTTTGGTCGTGCCTAAACAAAGCCAAAACCCTAACTTCTGGACGCGCCTAAACTAGGCCATATTAAAGCCATGTTGATCATGCTTCCATCAAGCGAAGGGTTTCAATAATCAACGGTTACCTTTCCTCTTAAGATGCAAAATCTCGACCGTCGAAGGTCACCACGCAAGTCTCCCAAGATCAACTTTCCAGAAAATAACAAGCGTGCTACATTTTTCCACAAAAAAATTCCTGACATCAACACATGTCACAAACTGGGGGATGCTCATTGGGTATTGGTTTCTCGGTTTACAGCGTGCGGCGTACACTACGCCCGTTATAAGAGAGTGTCATAAGGATGAAGCGGCTATTAAACACAGGGAGTAATGGTGAAACGCTTTCTTTTATGGAACATCAATTCCAGGCGTTACCGGTTACCACCTCCTCCCATTTACTCACCCGTTTTCTATTTCTTAATGAGACCAGAGTACGTTTCACTTCGACTTGTATAAATAGGCATTACCTATTTCCACCGAACAACAAGTTCAGGTCAGGAACATACAACACTCAGAAAATATTTACTATCTCTCCATCTGTTAGCTTTCTACTTTTTGATATAGGTCGTAAAACAACTACTCTTCCAGAATCAACTATTGTAGTCTCAACACTTTCTTCGCTTCCCTCCCTAAAACCAACCCTTCTCCTTCACTTTGTGACCTAAGCAAGTCTGGAACGGCCATTTCTTGGTTTAGGCCGGATTTGTACCTATTGATCTCTCGAATCTAAAGTACTCCCTTACAATACATTTTTTAAGGTTTAAATTTATTTCTCACCCACACACCCGAAATTACCAAAATCAGCAGAAACCGTTTTCACCCTCAAACAACGACTTACTCACATTTCTCATCATGGATGAACACACGTGTTGTAGGCCGCCATAACAAAACCCTAAGTGATATCCCCTATGTGACGTAATTGATGCCTCACGAATGTGGAGTTTGCAAAGCAGACGTGTATTTGATTAGTCAGTCGTTGACTAGATTATACAGTGAGTCTAAGTTTTGTTGAATTGAGCATGATTCACGAATGCTCAGTGATTCATGGATTGAACATGTCTGTTGACGTATAATTCTTGAATAAATGTTGATAATTGGATCAACATGATGAATATTGATGAACTGAGCAAATATTTCGCGTATGATGAATTGTTGGATATTGATAGTTGAACTAATATTGATGAATTGAGCAAATATTGCTCGTCTGTGAGAATATTAGTAACATGACCAAATAAAATATAAATTAAAATATTGGTAGTTGGACCAAATATTATATAATTAATTAAGATGTTGATTGCTGGATCAACATAAAAATTATTAGTGTTTGAACTTGGTCAGATTATTATGATTTGTGGAGCGTTTGTTCGAAACCCTAATTTTGATCAATTGTTCGTCAATTGATGAATTACTGAAAATTGGTCACTGAGTGAAGGAGGGATGGACCACATGGGATGATGTACGACCATGTGGTGCTCGAGTGAGCATGCACCAGAGTCCTTAGTTGACCGGTTGGTGAAATAATGATCAAATGCTGGTGTTGATCATTTATTAGAATAGTGCTCGTGCGAGCGTTAGGTGATAAAACCTAATTGTGGAAAAGTGAGGGACCGACCGAGAGGGCATGAGACTGGCCCTTGGTGGTCGTGGGACCAGTTGATGGTTGTTTGAGCGAATTCCAAGTTGGTTGGAAAGAGTTTGGACCCAATATGAGCGATTGAGCAAATTAGGTCAAAATTATAAATATGCGTGGGACCGGATCCTTGCAATCCTTAGGGACTCCCATGGTCGGTCAAGGAAGCATACCCATGTCACCATAATCTCCGTGTCTCATTCCTGAGAGTTTTGGTATTTTCTGGTGTGCGTTTGAGCAATATCTTGGATTTTTAGAAGAGTTTGATCTTTGACTGAAATTCTTGATTCTGCTCGAATGAGCAAGTAGGACTTTCCTGGTTTGATCAATAATTTGAGCATATTAAAATAATAATAATATTTTCATGAAAAGCCTAGTCGGTCATGAGACCAATTGACTTTTTGGCTTTTTTCATGGTTTGAGCAATATTTGAGAAAATATGAAGAAACCATGATTTTTGCTCTAACGGAGGAGTTTCATAAGATGAGGGAAATAAATAATTATGAAAACAAGGATTGCAAGGTGTGGGACCGGCCATGGTTAAGGCATGGCCGGACGTTTAGTAGTCTGGTCCCGCGACACCTTTCCTGTTTTTATTATTTTTAATGAAACCGTGAAAATATGGAGATACTGTGAGTTTTGCTCAAATAAGGAAAGTTGCTTGAATGAAGGAGTTTTCATGAGTTCATGAAAATAAGAAAAATAAAGGAAGAGGGCCTGAGGGACCGGCCACGGGGGCATGGACGGCCGGCCGGTGGGCCCGGTCCCTAGGCGCCTCTTTTCTATTTTTTTATTATTATTTTCTCTCTCCTATTTTGTGTAGGACTCCTTGTTTGTCCATATTTTCGAATGCTCGTTCGTGCATTTGGGTGGTCGTTCGTGCATCATTGTTGAGTACACTTGCACCATTTTATTGGGGCTTACTCGGTGATAGTCCAGATGCCCAATTGTTGGATATTTATTACTAATTCATGAAATTCAGCGGAGAATGACTCATGAAACGGAGTAATAAATGAATTGTGTATCTATTACTAATCCATGAATCCATCCGGGGAATTCAAGGAACAGACTAATGATATAAGATGGTTATCTATTACTAATCCATGGAATCAGCCGGGAATAGCCATGGAACGGAGTAATGAGATATAATATATTATTTTCTAGGAATTCAGTGGCGAATGTCACGGTAGAATTAATCTATTGTAGAATCTAGATATGAGATAGTTGAAGCATCATACTCATTCTGAAAGGTTTATAGCCAGGGAACAACGTGCATCGTTGGCGTCCTGAAGGCGTTTATCCCCCTAAAAAAAATATGTTGGAAAGCCGCCTGAATCTATACACGGTCTCTCTACATAGTCAGGGAACAACGAGTGTCGACGACGTCCTGAAGGCGTTAATCCCTCTCAACAAACAATTATGTAGGAGCACCACCCAATCGTTCTTCTATGTATAGGTGGGTCTCTCTATGTAGTCAGGGAATAGCGAGTATCGCCGACGTCCTGAAGGCGTTAAGCCCTCCGACAAACAATTATGTACAGAGGACCGCCCAATCATGTTATTCTACATAGAGGTCACGATGAAATGCGTAGCATCGAACGCTCAGTTAGTGGGAGGCCTTTCGAGAAACATATTCATCATGGCTCTGAGAGGAAGGTTCAATCAGTCAGAGATCGTGAAACGGTTCACGTATTGTAAATCATGAATCGTCACATGCTCTCCTAAAGCCGGGTCAGAAACACGCAGTATCATGATTTTACGATTTTGACCTTTGTCGAAAATCCACCATCAACACCTTCGAATACAGTTTCTAAGATTTACTACGCATTTTTAGACCTAGTGCACGTAGTCATATGGTTATGAATATCTAGGGGTAATGACATGAATGATAGCATTTAAACCATCAGAATTTCGCTTTGCAGCGAGAATCTCGTGAGGTTTATATCTACCAATATCCTTTGCAAAAGAAACACTGTATATTGTAATCATTAGAGGATCATATCCATTAACAACATAAACCCATGATTGAAAATTACCCGCTTGAAGAAAGGAACGCATAGCAATTTTCCATCATAATTAATTTGAGCCATCGAAGACTGGTGGTACGTTTACTGAGATAGCACTTCTGTCCATAGAATCAGATCGCTACAAACATAGAATTATAAGGTCTTAAACGTGTTTTCCTTCCCTGATACCAATTGAAAAGTGGTGGTCTAACAACCACACCCAATATTTCTCTTAACAATATGTATGGACAAACTCCAATATAATTCCAAGAGAATCAACTAGACAGTCAGACTCAATCAATGGAAATATATCTAAGAGTTGTATCTTTGTATCTCAATGTAATCAGCAAATGAAACAGATATAATCCGTGAGCCTTATTATTATGAGAAACAACTTGAACGGTACCAAAGACCAATGTTCAAGTGCCAATCAATTTATATCAACAACCAAAGGTTGGATTATCTAATTGATTGAACTACGCACAACTCGTGATATTTCAATTATATAAACAAATATAATGCGGAAAAAAAATAACACAGACACCAGAAATTTTGTTAACGAGGAAATCGCAAATGCAGATAAACCCCGGGACCTAGTCCAGTTTTTAACACCATATTGTATTAAGCCACTACAGACAATAACCTACTACAAGTTAACTTCGGACTAGAATGTAGTTGAGCCCAAACCAATCTCACACTGATCAAGGTACAGTCATGTTCCTTACGCCTCTGAATCCCAGCAGGACTCTGCGCACTTGATTCCCTTAGATGATCCCACCCACAACTAAGAGTTGCTACGACCCAAAGTCGAAGACTTGGTAAACCAATTTGTCTCCCACAGAAATACCTAAGAGTTTATGTTTCGTCTTTTGATAAATCAAGGTGAAAAGGAACCAATTGATACACCAAACTTATATTCTCGAAGAACAGCCTCGTAATATCAATCACCTCACAATAATCATAATCGTATGGTAGTGAAACAAGATATTGTGGAATCACAAACGATGAGACGAAGATGTTTGTGACTACTTTTTATCTTGCCTATCGGAGAATAAATCTTGAGCAAATCTTAGAGAAGATAGTACTCAATCACGATAGAAAACAGCAAGATCAAAATACGCAATCCCAATGAAGTCTGTAAGTCATTAACCTACAGGGTTTTGGAAAAAAATTAAGGTTAAAAGAGAATCGACTCTAGTCGCAACTAGTATCACACATGAGGTGTGGAGTTTAGGCATCCCATTAGATAGAGTTCTCCTTTAGATAGTCTTCAAATCAGGGTTTACAATCAATGTTACCTTGGTAACTGTTAGATGAAAACCTGATTAGACTCAAGCTAATATCTTTCAACCGTTAGATCGAACTTAGCTTGTTACACACAAATGAAAAGTGACTTCATTTAGATATGATTAACCATACCTAAATGTGTGGACCTTGTTGGCTCAACAATAGTTAACCGAAGTCATCCATATGAACACTTTCATATCAACCTTATTCATCTTAACCATAACTAGTTCAAATGACTTAAATGAAACTATTTCTAGAGTTGTTCAATTGTTTATATTCTCATAGAAGTATACAAGACACAGTTGAAGCAAAATCAATTGTGATTCACTCGAATCAATTCATGAACATTATAACCACGGTTTGCCAAAGATTGCATTCCTTATTATATATAAATGTATTAGTTCATGAGTAAATCGATTTTAGAACATGACATTCTCAAGTATGCGAACGGGTACGCATACGTAAGTGGTCGGACCAAGTTTGGGTTCGCCAGTAGGCGAACGGGTACGCATACCATCCAACCTCAGTTAAATTTTGGAACTTGAAACTCATGCCAGTACGCATACCGGTATGCATACTGAGTTCCTGGACTTTCATAAATCAACCAGTACGCATACGGGTAAGCATACTATGGTTCCCGGACTTGGAATATCATGCAACAATTATCATACAATGCATTATGTGCTATACCATCATGGTTATTTGTTCTAAACTCTCATTTCAATCACTGAAACACTCTTAGAAGACGACAATAGCTGTCTCACATAAAGTATTAGGTTCGAAGCAACTTTCAAGTGATCGAATTATCAATACGAAACATTCTGAGTCTACATCTAATGACTGTCTCACACAAATCATGTAAGATGTTACAAGGCGATTTTCACATGATCATCTTTTGACTTTCGTCAAGAATATAAGATGAACTTTGGTTAAAGCGAAAGCTTACCAACATATATTTCGAGAAATATGTAAGCAAGTTAAACTCAACTCGTAATATCAAATATGTATAATCGAAGTCTATATAGCTATATGACTTTTGTCTCAAATAGGATACAAAGTAGATAGACTTTTGAGTGATAGATGAGTTCAAGTATCCACATACCTTTTGTTGATGGAGTTCCATAAGATCCCCTTAGTAGTTCTTTGTTTTCAATCGATGAACGATGTGAAGTCTAATGCTCAACTACGCTTTATATCTTAATCCGAGACTTAGCTATAAGTAGACTAGAAATCAAGACTTATAGTTTTGGCAACTAAAATTGACAACAAGCTTGAGATAACAACACTTGCGAGTTCGACCGAACAGTGCTCTAACAAATATAAAATTCATCTTTGAGTCATTTTTAGGTTGTTTTCATCCCTTCTTGTTGCACAAGTTAGGGTTTTTTGCCAAGTCTATTTAAGTGACTGCAAAGTTATTATTCTAGAAACTTGATTTTGATTAATAAAAATTATTTTATTGAACTTGTTCAAGTTTAATTTTGAATCTAATTTTTAGTCGGGTAACCTAGGCCTAAATAATTATCTTTAATCATGGTCGTTATTCCTAAGAATAATTCGAGGTATGAACAAACTATTACTTTTCTTTCTTTTTAGTAACATTAACTGCACCAGTCTATCCAAGTAATCACAACTCGGTACAGTCAAGTCTCCGTTGTATCCTAAAAAAAATATTATCAAGTAAACCGTGTGTGATGAATAGGGGGAAAACATTCCTAAATGTTAGAGCATTGCTCGGTCGAACTCACAAGTGTTTCTATATCAATCTTGTTGTCAAATTTAGTTGTCAAAAATATACCTTAACTTCTAGTCTACAATTAGTTAAGTCTCGGTCTAGGATAGTAGAGTTGAGTTGAGAAACGAGCCAGTCATCATTTGTGTTCTACCGCTTGAATGTGAAGATCAACCGAAGCTTTTGGAGAACTTCAATGATAAAAGGTAAGTGAAGACAGAACCACCTATTTCTCAAGTTATATTCACTTTCCTATCTTTGAGACGATTGTCACATAAATAATTAGACTAGCTTGCATAGAAAATAATTTCGAGTCGAGAAATAATTATTTAGTTTACGAATTTCTCGAAATAAGATTAATGAACATTTGTTCATACTTGATCAAATTCGCTGGAGAATTTTTTTTTATTCGGAACCAAGTCTTGATTCAAGTTTATCATTCGAAAATATCCTGGAACAGTGATATGTGTCATTAATATTATACAGGAATGTTCAAATTGATTTAGAGAAATATAGAACTACTATATTCGGAATACAAGATAGTGTTATCAGTCTTACAAACTGAGAAAACTGCTATATATCAGAAGTCGTATTACATGTATTCGTACACGTAGCGGAGTAGATATATATCGACTTTCAGATTTGTGTGATATGCATATTCGTATGTATATCATGGGAAAATCTGTTTTTTTTCATGATCCAGATAGGTTTATATATTCGTATATTGTTAGAGCATAGCTCGACTGAACCCACCAAGCTTTGGTATGTCAAGTTTGGTTATCATATTTTAGTGAGCCAAAACTCATTTAAAGAGTCGCTTGATTATGTACTAGAGTCGACTTCGCATAGGTTAGTTTGAAAGTATTAGGATATGAGACATTACAAGTTTTGCGAAGACTTGAAGAAGTGAAGAAGTAAGGAGCTACAACAACAACATCATCCTTCCACTTGAGGTTAGTGATATTTGACTTGAACTGTTTTATTCCCTAACGTATCATTCAAGTCATGCATATTGAAAACATAACTGCGAAGCATGAATGATTACACTCTAGTTAGACATAGTATTAAGGAATACAATACAAGGTTTATTGCTTAACCGTTAAACTTTGTATATAAGACATCGACATAATTATTTGATTGCTATTGTGATTATGTATGAGTATAAGGTAAAGATTTCATCCTAGGAAACAATGTTTTACATTTGTTTAAAGGAAGTAAATTCATGAACTTGTTTTGTGAATCGTAAGGGAAATCGCTAGGCATTATTGGTATTGTTATTCATTGCATATCTTTTAAAATACCAATATGTGTGATTAGTATAACCGCTCATGACTTTTTTATGTTCTCGGTAAAACTATTCACAAAGGCCTGACTTTTGTATTGGTATGACTTTTATTAGTGAAACCGATCTTAAGTAATCACCTGATATGGTATGATCGATTTAGTGTTATTGGTATGACTGACTCTAGGTAAAGGGGAACCGATCCTAGTAAGAGGTGCAACCTATCACCAAGGATAATTGATCATTGTATGAGGTGAATCAAGTTTTTAGTAGATGGGGGAACCGATCCTATGGACATGTGCAACACGTTTTTAGGAAAAGGGGAACCGATCTTATGAAAATGTGCAACAAGTACAAGTTAGATACCATATATATGTGGAAACCGATCCTAGTACCTAGTCAACCGAATTTTTGGAAAGATAGTGTGACTAAATCCAGTACCCAGATGGAGGTAGAACCTAAACTTGTTTTGGTAGAACCGTGAAACCCATGTTTGGTGATTGAGTGTTCTTGATCAATCACATAATTCTTGAAAGTCAGATGAACCAATTCTAAACTTATTTGGAAGTGTGACAAATCGGTTTCAAGATTGTAAGTATGAAAGAGGACTTACAAAGTAAAGATGTCGACATACTTTGAACATGTGCAATAACGCTTATCTTTTATTGTTCAAAGATATTCCTTAATAGCTAAAGGAAAAAATCCTGGATCGAAAAATAAGTTGAGACTCTTTTAATTAAGGTTTTTAATTTTATTTTTGGAAAATGAAAATTAGTAATGTGCATTTACTGGTTGGAGATTTTCTAAGAGATTTTCGGTCAATGTCTGGACAAAGCATTTCCAGGAATTATGGAAACCGAATTTGCAATATATTGCATATCTTGAGAATATTTTCGGTTTTGGAGATTCCTTGGTGTCCCAACTTCCTTATCTATAAATATAAAAGTTTGCATTTCGAGCAAACTAATCCCCAGTGCCAGCAAAACTACCTCCATTGTGTTGTTACTGGTGGAGCCGCCTATTCGGAGAGGAAAGTAACCTAATTAGGCGAAATCTCTTACGACCGCTCGGTTTAAAGACTTCTTTGGGATTGAGAAGCTCTATTAGTACCGTTGGTGGGAAACTAGATAATTGCGGGTTATCTTTTGTTTTCAATTGATTTGATTGACTAACGGTGGTTGAAATTTGATTACACCTAGTTTTTTTATGCTTGAGAATCTTTTGATATAAGATTCACTCAAACTAGATCGAAGTTTCGATGGGGATCTTTAGACTATTTATATATATAAAGACATTTTGTGATAATCCATTGTTAGCAGACTCCGTTCTGTGCGTGATTGATTACAAGAGGTTCAAGTTGATTCTGTGCAGGTGTTTATTGAAGATCTAAGAAGATTTAAAGACAAAGAGACTTTGAAGATTTCCTATTTGGGTTCATAATCTTTGGTGTGCACAATACTTATTTCGGTTAAAGAGGATCCAACTATAATCGGTTTATCCTTTTGGTAGATTGGATTGATTAGTTGTGTAGATCGGTATCAATAAAATTCTTTGTGATTCAAAGTATTGATTGCAAAATATTAACAATTACTTTGGTAGTTGTTGATAAGATAGATCTAAGAACCTGACAAAGGAGTTTATTGAGATAAACAAAAGAGCCTTTTGTGGAACTCACATCACTTGGTTGAAAATAGTTGATACCAAAAATATTTGTTGTTCCTTTATTATTTGGAATACGAACCAAAGGAATTGTTCCAAGTACATGACTTATTACAGGTCGGAGGCATGGGAATACAGACGGAACTAGGTGAACTATAGGTTTAGTTGCTTGGTCTCAACTATACGAAATTCGTTTGATTTTGTATAGTGGCTTAATCCTGAGAGTATTCAATTCTGGACAAGGTCCCGGGGTTTTTATGCATTTGCGGTTTCCTCGTTAACAAAATCTTGATGTGTCATTTACTTTTATTTTCCGCAATTATAATTGTTGTTATTATAATTTAAAGTAAATTACACAAACGTTAATTCCTATTTACTTGATAGTAATCCTATTGTGTTTGATTACGTCCGAACCTTTTATCAAGTAAACATACTTCGTTATTGTATTGTCTCGATCTCGTATCCATAGACGATCACACGAAGTGTAAACCGATTTGTTGTATTGTCTCGACTCTGTCCATAGATAATCACTTTCGGAGAAAGGTGGAAAAGTTTTAGATTGAGGTATATTTGGGTACCCTCGTATTTTCAAATACAAACAATTGTGGAACTGTGGTAAGGGAACCGGGTTAAAATAATCAAACTGGTATGCGAGTCAAAACAATTATATATTATATAACCAGTTTAGTACCCAAGCTGGTACGCAAGATGAATTTATGTGAACTCCAGAACCGGTAAAGGTCTTAAGTTTGCGAACCATTAGGTGCACTAGAAAGTTATGTAGACTCCTAAACTTTGAGTTGGTTCAAAGTTTGCAAACCGGTACGTGAACTGAAAAGTTCTGTAGAGTCCGGAACTCGGTAATTGCATAAGTTTGCAAAGCGGTTTATGTACTAAGAAGTTCTGTAGACTCCAGAACTCGGTAATTGCACATAAGTTTGCAAACCAATTTGCGTACTGTGACTCAGCCGATTCACGAACGATTTAAGTAATTGTACATATACAAACTACGTCGATCATGATTCAATTGTGATTAAATTATTTGTATGAAGTAATTTGCATTTGATCATTTCTCTAATTAACATTAGACTCATTTGATCACATGATTGTGACTCAATATTAATGTCTAAGTGAACATGAAAATGAGTGTTAAGCTTTGAATTTCAAATCGGCTAGTTTCGGCTAACCATATTGAACATAGTCTTTATACATGAGTTAGTTACGGTTTACCTAACCATAATGTACATCTTATATATGTGATTAAGATTTAAAACTTTCATCTAACGGTGGATATTTTTTGCTTGGTTCCAAAGCTATGTTAGCTTAAACCTAAAGCAACCTAGACTTTGAAGTTTATATAAGGAGAGCTCTTGGCAACTGGGATCTTTGAATCCTGACACTATTTTTTGGTGTGTCCTAGTTGTATCTAGAGTCGTCCTCCCCAGAAACCATTTTAGGGTTTAGTGACTACAAATACTTCAATTGGATTCGTGAAGCCAGGTCCAGTTATATTTTATCTTGATAACTTGTGTATCCTAATCTTGATTGTTTGTAGAGCCTTGCTCTATCAATCAAGATATATAGTAATCAACAAAGTATTTTTGTCTCATACTCTGTTGATTCTATAAGTTTTATACTTATCGGGTGAATAATAATCTAGGATGCACTTATGGTTGCATAAGTCCGAATTTTGAGGATAGCCAGACTCTTGTCTAAGTTTCTATCTATTTTCATCACCTGGATCTATCGTATGATCTGATCATTCATTTATATCGTAAATCAGGAAATCAAATATAAGCTTAATTTATGGGAGGCAGATTTGGTTTAAAGTCTTCAATTGAGTTGAAGCAACTCTTAGTCATGGGTGACATCGTCTAAGGGAATTAATTGCATAGAGGCTTTCTAGGATTCAAAAGATGTAAGAAGAGTGTTTGTACCTGAATCAGTGGGAGACTAAGTTCGGGATCAACTACATTCCAGACCAAAGTTAATTGGTTGTAGGATAATGTCTGTAGCGGCTTAATATAACTTTGTGTTCAATATGGACTAGGTCCCAAGGTTTTTCTGTATTTGCGGTTTTCTAGTTAACAAAACTTCTAGTGTCTGTGTTATTTCTTTTTCCACATTATATTCTTTATAATTGAAATATTACAGGTTATGCATTGATTAATCACATTAGCTAGGTCCAACGTTGTTATTTGAAAAATACTTGATTGATCCTTGGACATTGGTCTTTGGTAACATCCAAGAACTCTCTTTGTAGTTAGGTTCATGGATTCAATTTTGTAAACGTTCTAACAACAAGAAAGAGAGAGATACGACTATAGACACTTTTATTGATTGAGTTTTTACTCTCGGAGTTGTGTTTAGTTTGTCCATACAAATTGCATAAGAAAAGGTTGGTGGTGTATCTTGGTATCCACAGCGTTTTCATTTAAAGATGGTGATTCATTCGTGTCTTGGAGCAATATTGTGCCCTAATTTTATCCAAACAACTCATATTTCATAACAAAAAAATAACAACCAAAGCAGTTTACAAATTTGAAAAGCACATTCACACACACGGGTCACACATGAATGTGTAATTGTCATATAATAAATAAAAGAAAATAGGCTCGAACTTGTCACTGGCAGATCTAAAGATACTTAGCCTACTCCCCTGAGCAGACCTATCCAACCCAATATTTTAGCATACTTGAAAAAGCGGGGGTCTAACAACCACACCCAATATTTCGATTAGCAATCTGTATGGACAACTCCGAGTTACTTTCTAGAGAATCAACTAGACTCAATCAATAGAAAATATCTCAAGGAGTTATTCTCTCAATCTCTCAATTTGATTTACTCAAGCAAATACAATTTGAGAGTCGTAATCAAAGAGAGATAACTTGGATGGTACTAAAGACCAATATCCCAGTGTCAATCACAACCAATAAAGTCGAATATTCTAATTGATTGAACAACGCATAACCTATATTATTTCAATTATATAACAAAATATAATGCGGAAAAGAAATAACATAAACACCAGAATTTTGTTAACGAGGAAATCGCAAATGCAGACAAACCCTGGGACCTAGTCCAGATTAAACATACACTGTATTAAGCCGCTACAGACACTAGCCTACTCCAAGCTAACTTCGGTCTGGACTCCCCAACCAATCTCACATTGATCCAAGGTACAGTTATGCTCCTACGCCTATGATCCCAGAAGGATACTGCGCACTTGATTCCATTAATGGATCTTACTCACAATCAAGAATTGCAACGACCCAAAGTCGAAGACTTTAATAAACAAATTTGTTTCACACAGAAAAGTCTACAAGGATAGATAAATTTGTCTCCCACGACTAAACCTATGAGTTTTGTTCTGTCTTTTGATAAATCAAGGTGAACAGGAACCAATCAATAAAACCATACTTATATTTCCGAAGAACAACTCAGTTTTATCAATCACCTCACAATAAACTTAATTGACGCAGCAAAGAAGGTTATTGAGGAACCACAAATGATAATACGAAGTGTTTGTGACTACTTTTATATCTTGCCTATCGGAGATAGAAATCTCAAGCCAATTATTAAAATTGTACTCGTACAATAGAAGATGCAAGATTAGATCACACAACTAAGATAAAAGTAGTATCGGTCTGGCTTCACAATCCCAATGAAGTCTTTAAGTCATTAACATAGTTTTAGAAGAAGAAAACCAAAGGTTAAAGGAGAATCGACTCTAGATTAGCAAACTAGTATCACACAGAATGTGTGGGGATTAGGTTTCCCAGTTGCTAGCGTTTTCCCTTATATAGTATTTCAAACCAGGGTTTGAAATCAATGTTAGCTTAGTAACAAAGCATTCAATATTCACCGTTAGATAAAAACCTGATTAGATACAAGCTAATATTTATCAACTGTTAGATGGAAAACATAGCTTGTTATACACACATATACTGCAAGTTTGTAGGCTTGTGAAAATCGTACCCAAACTTGTACATTAGTTGGTTCAACACTAGTTAACCAAATGGTTAGCCAAATGATAACTTCCATATCAACCATATTCTTCTTCACCATTACTAGTCCAAATGACTCAAATGAACTAGTTAGAGAGTTGTTCAATTTCTTAGATCTTTATGTACTACACAAGACACAATTGAAGCAAAAATGATGTGATCCACTCGAATCGATTCATGAACTATAAAGCCACGGTTTGCAATAACATTCCTTAGTTTATTAAGATAAGTTCACAAACATCGTTTTTATACATAACCTACTCAAGTTAGCGGACTGGGTTCGCGGACTTAAGTTCCCGGACAAATTTCAAAAACGCCAGCAGAAATTCTCGGGTTCGAGAGCTTCACCAGTTTGCGGACTGAAGTTCACGTGCTGCTCCGGTTTCACTTGATCAACAAAGTTAGCAAATTTCGATTCAAGCAATAAGGACTTATACATATATGTAATGCCACAACAATGCTTATATCCTCCAATGGTTATATTGTCTAAACTCTCATTTCAATCATTGAAACATTTTCAGAGGGCGTTATATAGTTGTTATTCACAAACTATTTTTCGTTAGAGCAATTTCCAAAATATTACAAAATATAATACGGAAAAGAAATAACACAGACACCAGAATTTTGTTAACGAGGAAATCGAAAATGCAGAAAAACCCCGGTACCTAGTCCAGATTAAACATACATTGTATTAAGCCGCTACAGACACTAGTCTAATCCAAATTAACTTATGTCTGGACTGTAGTTGAACCACAACCAATCTCACACTGATCCAAGGTACAGTTATGCTCCTACGCCTTTGATACCAGCAGGATATTGCACACTTGATTCCCTTAGTTGATCTCACCCACAACCAAGAGTTGCTACAACCCAAAGTCCAAGACTTTAATAAACAAATCTGTCTCACACAGAAAAGTCTACAAGGATAGATAAATTCGTCTTCCACGTATAAACCTATGAGTTTTGTTCCGTCTTTTGATAAATCAAGGTGAACATGAACCAATCAATAAAACCAGACTTATATTCCCGAAGAACAGCTCAATTTTATCAATCACCTCACAATAAACTTAATCGACGCAGCGAAGAAGATTATTGAGGAATCACAAACGATGAGACGAAGTGTTTGTAACTACTTTTATATCTTGCCTATCGGAGATAGAAATATCAAGACAATTATTACAATTGTACTCGTATGATAGAAGATGCAAGATCAGATCACACAACTAAGATAAAAGTAGTATCGGTCTGGCTTCACAATCCTAGTGAAGTCTTTAAGTCGTTAACCTGGTTTTAAAAGAAAAACACCAAAGGTTAAAGGAGAATCAACTCTATCTTAACAAACTAGTATCACACAAAATGTGTGGGGATTAGGTTTCCCAGTTTCTAGAGTTCTCCCTTATATAGTCTTTAAAATCAGGGTTAGCAATCAATGTTAGCTTAGTAATAAAGCATTCAATATTCACCGTTAGATGAAAACCTGATTAGATACAAGTTAATATTTATCAATCGTTAGATCGAAAACATATCTTGTTATACACACATATACTGCACATTTGTAGGCTTGTGAAAACTATACCCAAACTTGTACATTAGTTGGTTCAACACTAGTTAACCAAATGGTTTTCCAAATGATAACTTTCATATCAACCATATTCTTCTTCACCATAACTAGTCCAAATGACTAAAATGAACTAGTTAGAGAGTTGTTTAATTGCTTAGATCTTTATGTACTACATAAGATACAAATGAAGAAAAAACGATGTGATTCACTCGAATCGATTCATGAACTATAAATCCACAGTTTTCAATAGCATTCCTTAGTTGATCTCACCCACAACCAAGAGTTGCTACGACCCAAAGTCGAAGATTTTAATAAACAAATTTGTCTCACACAGAAAAGTCTACAATATAGATAAATTTGTCTCCCACCAATAAACCTATGAGTTTTGTTCCGTCTTTTGATAAATCAAGGTGAACAGGAACCAATCAATAAAACCAAACTTATATTCCCGAAGAACAGCTCAGTTTTATCAATCACCTCACAATAGTCTTAATCGACGCAGTGAAAAAAGATGTTGTGGAATCACAAACGATGAGACAAAGATGTTTGTGATTAATTTTATATCTTGCCTATCGGAGATAGAAATATCAAGCCAATTATTACAATTGTACTCGTACGATAGAAACAACAAGATCATATCACATAACTACGATAAAAGTAGTATCAGTCTGGCTCTTTAAGTCGTTAACCTAGTTTTAGAAGAAGAAAACCAAAGGTTAAAGGAAAATCGACTCTAGCTTAGCACAATTAGTATCACACAAAATGTGTGGGGATTAGGTTTCCCAGTTGCTAGAGTTCTCCCTTATATAGTCTTCAAATCAGGGTTTGCAATCAATGTTAGCTTAGTAACAAAGCATTCAATATTCATCGTTAGATGGAAACCTGATTAGATTCAAGTTAATATTTATCAACCGTTAGATCGAAAACTTAGCTTGTCATACACATATGTACTATACGATTTTAGGTTCGTGTAACCGTACCCAAACTTGTACATTAGTTGGTTAAACACTAGTTAACAAGAATGTTAGCCAAATGATAACTTTCATATCAACCATATTCATCTTCACCATAACTAGTCCAAATGACTCAAATGAACTAGTTAGAGAGTTGTTCAATTGCTTAGATCTTTATGTACTATACAAGACACAATTGAATCAAAAAAGATGTGATTCAATCGAATCGATTCATGAACTATAAATCCACAGGTTGCAATAGCATTCCTTAGTTTATTATGATAAGTTCACAAGCATCGTTTTTATATGTAACCTACTCAAGTTCGCGGAATTAACTTCCCGGCAAGAGTTTACAAACTCCAGCAGAAATTCTCGGGTTCGAGAACTACGCCAGTTCGCGAAATGGGTTCGTGGAATGAGATTGTATGCTGAGTTCGCGGACTGAGCTCACGCACTACTCCGGTTTCACTTGATCAACAAAGTTCACAAACTTCGGTTCGAGCAATAATGATTTATACATATATGTGTTACCACAATAATGCATATATTCTCTAATGGTTATATTGTCTAAACTCTCATTTCAATCATTGAAACATTCTCATAGGGAGTTATATAGTTGTTATTCGCAAACTATTTTTCGTCAGAGCGATTTCCAAAATGATTGAAACATAACATGACTTTTGTCACTAGGTAAAGATGAACTTGGAAAAAGCGAAAGTTTTACCAACACATATTTCGAGAAATAAATAAGCGAGATATACTCAGCTCGAAATATCATATGTGTATAATCTTAGTCTATATAGTACTTTTGTCTCAAGATAGGATATATAGTAGATGGACTTTTGAGTGATAAATAAGTTCAAGTCTCCATATACCTTTTAGTCGATGAAGATCCACTGGTTCCTTGAGTAGTCCTTTCAGGCACAGTAAGCCCACGTTTGATCAAGCAGACACAATAGCCCCACGAATGAAGCAGGCGCAACAGTCCATCGATTAGGCAAGACCGACATCATATTAGGGGAACGCTCTCCCGGACGTCTCTTGAACGTGACATGCTCCAAGGACAGGATGACCCGTCTCTCCTAGTAACATCTAAACTTTGTCTCAAAAGTTTTATCTTTATTTGTCACTATCTAATGCCTACCCCACAATAGTGTAACCATTATATACTAGGCATGGGACTTAATGTTGATGGTGGATTTTAGTTCAGGGCTAAAGTTGTAAAACCAATTTTTGTGTAATCATCCTGCTTAGGATGAGACTATTTTATAAGTGATGAACACTTTTTCACTTTATTAATTCACCTAGAATGGAGCATGTAGCAACAATCCCCTGAATATTCTGTGAATTTTAGCATTATTGATTAATGCATAGAACGCCTTGTATTTCCTGTGATGTTCCTAGTAGAACTCTCATTGTTGGTGCGGCATGATGACTAATTGTGACTCGCAGCAGAGTAGCATGAATATCCAAGTACCAACAGCGAGGCATCCGTACATGCTGTAACTCTCGGTGTGTTATACTATCCCGGTTGAGCATGTAACTCTCGGTGTGTTATACTAGCCGGATTTTGCACCTAGACTATCCGTAACAGTCTAGAAACGATCACGGTCAACCAACTTCACCAGCATGATTGGATGGTCCAAATCGAATCCAACACCCCCAAGCAGGTATTGGAACATTCATTGCCGAACAAACGCGGACCCTGCGCGATCGGCCTCCCAAAAGGGACGACATAGCTTGCCAAACCGTCCAAACCAAGCAAAATGGACAAAAAACCCTAAATTAGGGTTTGTGGAACATTACATGTGTCGCAAAACGATCTCAACCATCCATCTTCGCAAGCATAGATGGAGGGTGTAGATGTAGATTCAAATGTCCCAGAGCATGTCAACACAATCACTGCGGGCCCGCCTACACACATGACCAATCGGTCAGGACCAACCATGATTGGTTGTCCTAATTCGTCTGCACCTAAACAAGCATGATGCACGGCCGACAAAACCCTAATTGGGGTTTCGGCATCATCTATGTGTCGCAAAATCATCTCAAGCGTCCATCTTCACAGGATTGAATGGAAGGCAAGGATGAAATACCAGGGAGGGCCGAACATGCTAGCATGATCACCGTGGGCCCGGCTTCATGTCCGACCGATCGGCCAAAGCCAGCCTTGGTCAGGCACCTCGGTTCGTGCGCCCAAATTAGCATGGTCATGCTTCCCAAATCACAAACTGATCTCGACCACTCAACTTCGCCAGACAAATTGAGTGGCTTAGATCATGTTTCCATGGGACAGTCAGGTATAGGCGTGAATACCATCCTACCACCTACACGCCGGACCAATCGGCTAAGACCAACCAAGCTTGGTCGTCTCGAAATGCGTGTCTTGAAGGTGGCATACCGCGCCATTTAGGAATCCTTTGCGGCATAGGATTTCTGTCGCAAATCGATCTTAGCCACTCAACTTCACCAGTAAATTCGAGTGGCCTAGATCAAACCTCCGTGGGACAGTGAAGCATGGGCATGGACATCAGCATGCTGTCTACACGCATGCCTGATCGGTCCTCCATGAAGCGCCTCCCATGCTTGGATTCGACCAAGCTGAAAGAGGATACTTTCGCACCTCTTAAACCCTAATCTGACGGTCACAGATGTGGGTCGCAAGTCATCTCGTCCGTCTAGCTTTTCCAGCTTGGACGGACAGCCTAGGATAGGAGTTAGGCGGCCAGTAAGGTATCACCATGATCACCATCCGCCACTCTTCTACCTAATATGATCGACTAAGGCATGGCTCACCCATGAATCCTCCAAACCCCCACGTGAAGCGGGCAAGGCATGATGCTCAACAACGATGCTTCATATATGCCGAATACATTCATGCATAACATGCATGGAATACACACGATACTTTTCAAGTATCGACTTCCTAAATAACTTGGTTATTTAGCCTAGCATTACATGCTACCTTATGTGGGTCCCACGATCCACACTTACACTCGAGACATCAATCATGTCACAAACTGGGGGATACATAGTGGGGTATTGGTCTGGCGGTTTACAGCGTGCAACGCGCCATCACAAGAACGTGTCAGGAAGACATGGACGGTTAGTGATGATGGGAGAAGTGGGAAAGACTGATCGTGTGACACTAACACACAACTCCACTACTCCATCACTCCACTTCCTCCACTTCCCACGAGAGACGTGAATAAGGCTCAGATGACTTGTATAAATAGATTCTTCTCCCTATTTCCACAACAAAGAGAGAATACAATACATAAACTAAGTGTTATTACAACACGTATTCAAACACCCAGATCTTGCTTGCATTAATCGTAAGACTTGCTTGCATTAATCGTAAGACTGCTCACCTTTCTGTTATAAGTCATAAACAAGCCTACACCTTCACAATCTCAACACCTTCTTCGCTTCCCTCCCTAAGATCAACCCCATCTCCTTCACTTTGTGACCGAAACAAGTCTGGAACAGCCATTTCTTGGTTTAGGCCAGAATTGTATAGATTGATCTCTCAAATCAAAAGAACTCACCGCACACTGCATTTGTTTAGGGTTTAGATTCACTTCTCATCCACACACCTCAAAATACCAAAACCAGCAGAAGTAGTTTTCACCCATAAACAATTGGCGACCACAGTGGGAGATTAATCTCTCGGTTGTAAAGTCATTTCATCAATACCTAATGCCATTGGTTGATTTCAATATAGATGGTCTTAGGACTCACCAAAAAAATTCAAATTTCGGCCGAAGTTCTTCCAACGAAGATGCTCCTCCTCCCAGTGGAGTGTCTGATGGTGTAACCGGAAG
Organism: Papaver bracteatum; assembly: GCA_023529315.1. NCBI lineage: Eukaryota > Viridiplantae > Streptophyta > Magnoliopsida > Ranunculales > Papaveraceae > Papaver > Papaver bracteatum. The sequence continues at coordinate 3,032,609 of JAJJWX010002605.1, read as the reverse complement.
AATCCCAATATTGATCGAGTTAGCACGGGTGTAGAGGATTCACACGAAGAACATGGACCTGATCAAAGAAACGATAAACAGAATACTCGATCTCCTCATCAAGATGACATCATAAATGAGCGGCTCCAATGTCATAGAGATTTCTTTACTGGGGACTGATTCTTACAACGATCCTCCTCAAGTCAGCAGTTTCACTATGAATTAGAGGCTGGTGGACCAGGAAGCGGCTTCCCTAGTGGAAATATTGTGTGAAATTTTACACCTTTCGAAGAATCAGCGGGCGGATATGTTTTCTGCAATCAATCAGATAGCCTTGGACGTACGGTTAATTAATTCGCGTCCACGAGCCTCCAGAGCACCGGAGATGTCTGTGAATAACGTTATATTTACAGAAGAAGACATGATGGAAGAAGAAAGTCACAACTGGGCCCTACATGTTACTGCACGCATCAAGGATTCATAGTTCAAGAGGGCCCTTATCGACATAGGAGCGTCTTCGAATGTGATTACCCTCAATACACTCTGGACAACCAAGGTTCTCCCGAACAAGATCGTACGGTAGCTTACCACGATGACAGACTTTGAAGGAAAACAAACCAATACATACGGGTACGTCAATCTGAATTTATTTGTAGGACCCGTCCAGTCTAAAGTTAAATTCGAAGTCATAGAAAAGGATTCGGACTACCACATGATATTGGGGAGACCGTGGCTTCATGACAATAGAATCGTTCCTTCAATATATCACCAGTGTTTTAAGACTATGCTGAATAAGGAAGTTGTTCGCATCCCCGCATCGTTCTCTCCTTACGCACTGATTTGTGGCGTAGAGCTGTTTGAGCCAAAAGAAACTCCGCAGGGAGAATCAGGGAAAGTTCATTACATCCCACTCCCCACGTGGGAATCAATCCAGGAGAAATACCGACTTGCATCGTTGAAGGCTAAGCCCCATGACATGTCAGAAATTCCTTCTTCTCCTGGTGAAGCCATGACTCATGTTCACACTAAAAGGGAGCGAACTTTAATGGAGAGCCGTGATCAGAAGGGAAAGACCGTATACCAATGTCATTGTTAGCAATTAGCATGGGAGGATACTACCCAGCCTCTCCTCCCAATGTAATGCTACAACAACGAAGAGCCGCAAGAAGAGGTATTGGACGCTCCACGAAAGCTGCAGGAAGGCACCAACTCCACGACCGACGAGCTTAAAGTTGTTAATATCGGGAGTGAGGAATTCCCCATGCCTATCTCCATCAGCTCAACCATGTCCACAGATGAACGCACAAAACTTGTGCAACTTCTCAAGGAATACCAAGACATATTCGGTTGGACGTATAAAGAAATGCCCATTTTAGATGAAAATTTGGCCACCCATCACCTGCATGTCATACCTGGATCCAAGCCGGTCAAACAGTCTCCGAGACAATTCAGGCACGAAGTGGAAGAGCAAATCAAGACCGAGATACAGAAGCTGCTGTCCGCTGGCTTCATTAAACCCATTCATCACCCAACCTGGTTGGCTAATGTGGTTCCACTAAAAAAGAAAAATGGGCAAATTAGATGCTGCGTGGATTTCAGAGATATGAACAAATGTTTCCCCAAAGATGATTTTCCTCTATCTAACATCGACATGTTAGTAGATGCAACCAGTGGGCACGGCATGTTCTCCTTCATGGACGGATACAGCGGGTACAATCAGATAAGAATGTACGAGCACGATGCAAGTAAGACAGCTTTTCGAACTCCTCTCGAAAATTTTATTATATTGTAATGCCATTTGGTTTAAAAAATACCGGTGCAACGTATCAACGTGTTACGACGGCAATCTTCCACTGGAGATAATACCTCAAGAAGATAGGCATCGTCATGTCGAGAAAGAATCCGCATCTTGGGTGAATCACTCTGTCAGACTTAAGAGGAATGCTTCAACGAAACAGTGAACATCCAAATGATTATGTTAAGAAGAGCCGAATTCAGGCACTGAAGGGTCACAATCCAAATGTGACTGAACAACAAGTGGAGTAATTGTGCATCAATAGGATGGTACCTGTCAATCGTGCTTTGTAAAAGAGCATGTGCATTCAGACGCCCTATGAACTCCGTGAAGCTGCTAAACGCTCAGGTTGCAACATCACATGCCCTGCTAGAAAGAACAAGCATGCCCGTTATAAATAGCCTCATGATGTTCGTGGAAACATACATCTCACCAACATGCAGTACAAGCTTCAGCCTTCTGTAAGCAGTTTCGCTGAAGCAGCAAGAGGAAGACCATCGAGATACAACATCATGCACGTCCAAAATCACCAACTCCGGACTCCAGTACCATATGCACGACTGCCACAATGGTGAAACAACGTCCAAGATATTCCATATCTTGATTGACGGTAGATACGTCAATGAGAGACGCTTTCAGAATATGTCTCCCATAGAAGAAATGGTTACGTTACCAAAGGAGTATGACTGGGGACTGCTTACCACTTCCCATCTCAAAGATGGTGAATTTAGAGAGATGCAAGCACGCTATCATTATGATTCCAAGATGGACAAAGATGAGGATATACTCTAGAGAGCAGATGTAAAGACCACCTCGTGAACCTAGTGTGGCAACATCTATCACGTCAAGAGCCCTGGATACTCACGGGAAGGGGACTGTCTCCCTCTTCTCTATTCCATGAAGAAACATCAAGAAAGCTATCGGTTCCAATGTATCCCTCTAATAACGAGACGATCTCTACCATTGTATGAAGAGTGCCAAGTTCGTGCAAGTTGTTATCACGCTTCTACCTGCCAGTCTCTTATAATCATAGTTACAACTAAGAACCGTTGTTCATTTGTTGATACCAGTGCCCGAGATTCACGATAGAAATAACCACTACGGACAGAGGTAATCCGAACTTCTGCATATTTTATTTTCCTGTGGAGAAATAATAGAGTCATGGAGAAGAGATTGTGATATCTTTATTATGGTAAACTCACCGATCATACAAGATAGAACCATATAAATCACACTTGGGGACTGTGGCTCAACATGAAATTCCTTCGCCGTCAATCAAGGGCTTCTTCAACACAAAAGAGATGGTCAATCAAGAAGCATGTAATTTGTAAGGGGAAACCAAACTGAAGAAGAGGTCGCTTCAATGCTCCCTCCATCAAAAGCCACTTCGAACGCTCCCTCCAAGCCGCTTCAATGTTCTCTCCAGAAGAAGAAGTCGCTTCAACACTTCAACGCTCTCTGCAGGACCCACATCCACATTTGAGCACACGAGGTTCATTTTTGAGCAAAGCAAGCACGCAGTGGGTCCCATGTTTGAGCGAAGAAGGCGACAAGGTCAAGGCAGCAAGGCCGGTGTTTGGTCAAGATAATAGGGTCGGTGTTTTAAGGATGACGCTCGAGCAAGCACATCAACCGTACGGGAAAAGCAGGCACATGACAGGGCCGACGTCTGAAACATATACACGGTGGATTCGTGTTTGGTCGAAGCATGCACAGCTGTCCATGTTCGAAGCAAGCATGCTCACGTCAGGTCCCACACTCGACCGAAGAAGGCATAGCAAGGTCGATCGAAGCAGGAAAGGCCGGTGTTCGAACGAAACAAGACAGCAAGGCGTCGAGGTAGCGATGTCCGTCAGCAAGGTCGGGGTTCATCAAATCAAAAAAGCCAGTGTTGGTCGAGGGGAAAGTCTGGTGTTGGGTAAAGCAACAAGTTTTCATATTGGTCGAAGCAGGCACAGCCGGTCCCAAGCAAAGCAGACACATGGTGGGTCCCACTTGATCAGGCACAACCAGCCCCATATTGGTCGAAGCAGGCACATCCAGCCCCAAGCCAATCAGGCACGCAGTGGACCCATGTTTAACCAAAGCAGGCATAGAAAGCCCACATTTGATCAAGCAGACGCAATATCCCCACGAACGAAACAGACGCAATATCCCCACGAACGAAGCAGACGCAATAGTCCATCGATTAGGCAAGACCGACATCATGCTAGGGGAACGCTCGCCCGGACGTCTCTTGAACGTGACATGCTCCAAGGAAAGGATGACCCGTCTCTCTTGGTAACATCTAAACTTTGTCTCAAAAGTTTTATCTTTATTTGTCACCATTTAATGCCTACCCCACAATAGTGTAACCATTATATGCTAGGCAGGGGACTTAATGTTGATGGTGGATTTTAGTTCAGGGCTAAAGTTGTAAAACTAATTTTTTGTGTAATCATCCTTCAGAGGATAAGACTATTTTATAAGTGATGAATACTTCTTCACTTTATTAATTTACCTAGAATGGAGCATGTAGCAACAATCCCCCGAATATTCTGTGAATTTTAGCATTATTGATTAATGCATAGAACGCCTTGTATTTTCTGTGTTGTTCCTATTAGAACTCTCATTGTTGGTGCGGCATGATGACTGATTGTTACTCGCAGTAGAGTAGCATGAATATCCAAGTACCAACAGTGAGGCATGCACTAAATTCCCGTACATGCTGTAACTCTCGGTGTGTTATACTAGCTCGATTGAGTATGTAACTCTCGGTGTGTTATACTAGCACGATTGAGTGTGTAACTCTCGGTGTGTTATACTAGCCTGATTGGGCACCTATATTATCTGTAACAGTCTAGAAACGATAACGGTCATCCAACTTCACCAGCATGATTGGATGGTCCAGATCGCATCCAACACCCCCAAGCAGGTATTGGAACATTCACTGCCGACCAAACGCGGACCCCGCGCGATCGGCCTCCCAAAAAGGGCGGCATAGCTTGCCAAACCGTCCAAACCAAGCGGAAATGACAAAAAACCCTAAATTAGGGTTTGTGCCACATTACATGTGTCGCAAAACGATCTCAATCATCCATCTTCGCAGGCATAGATGGAGGGTGTAAATGTAGATTCAAAGGGCCCAGAGCATGTCAACACAATCATTGCGGGTCCGCCTACACACATGACCAATCGATCAGGACCAACCATGATTAGTTGTCCTAATTCGTGCGCACCTAACCAAGCATGATGCATGGCCGACAAAACCCTAATAGGGGTTTGCGGCATCATCTATGTGTCGCAAAATCATCTCAAGCGTCCATCTTCGAGGGCTTGAATGGAAGGAAAAGATGAAACATTGGGGAGGGACGAACATGCTAGCATGATTACCGTGGGCCCATCTTCATGTCCGATAGATCGGCCAAAGCCAGCCTTGGTCATACTCTTCGGTTCGCGCGCCGAAACTGGCATGGTCATGCTTCCCAAATCACAAACTGATCTCGACCACTCAACTTCGCCAGAAAAATTGAGTGGCTTAGATCACGTTTCCATGGGACAATTATGTATAGGCGTGAATACCAGCCTACCACCTACACGTCGGACCAATCGGCCGAGACCGACCAAGCTTGGTTATCTCGAAACGCGTGTCTTGAAGGTGGCATACCGCTCCCTTTAGGAATCCTTTGCGGCATAGGATTTATGTCGCAAATCGATCTTAGCCACTCAACTTTTTTAGTAAATTCGAGTGGCCTAGATCAAACCTCCGTGGGACAGTGAAGCATGGGCATGGACATCAGCATGTTGTCTACACGCATGCCTGATCGGTCCTCCATGAAGTGCCTCCCATGCTTGGATTCGACCAAGCTGAAAGAGGATACTTGCGCACCTCCTAAACCCTAATCCGATGGTCGCAGATGTGGGTCACAAGTCATCTCATCCGTCTAGCTTTGCCAGCTTGGACAGACAGCCTAGGATAGGATTAAGGCGTCCAGTAAGGTATCACCATGATCACCGTCCGCCACTCTTCTACCTAATATGATCGGTTAAGGCATGGCTCACCCATGAATCCTCCAAACCCTCAAGTTAAGCGGGAAGGGCATGATGCTCAACAACGATGCTTCATATATGCCGAATATATTCGATGCATAACATGCATAGAATACATACGATACTTTACAAGTATCGACTTCCTAAATAACTTGGTTATTTAGCCTAGCATTACATGCTACCTTATGTGGGTCCCACGATCCACACTTATACTCGAGACATCAATCATGTCACAAACTTGGGGATACATACTGGGGTATTGGTCTGGCAGTTTACCGCGTGTGCAGTGTGCAACGCGCCATCACAAGAACGTGTCAGGAAGACATGGACGGTTAGTGATGATGGGATAAGTTGACAAGACTGATCGTGTGACACTAACACACAACTCCACTACTCCATCACTCCACTTCCTTCACTTCCCAGAGAGACGTGAATAAGGCTCATATGACTTGTATAAATAGATTCTCCGCCCTATTTCCACAACAAAGAGAGAACACAACATAGAAACCAAGTGTTAATACAACACGTATTCAAACACCCAGAGTCTGGTTGCATTAATCGTAAGCCTTCTCACCTTTCTATTATAACTCATAAACAAGCCTACACCTTCACAATATCAACACCTTTTCCGCTTCCCTCCCTAAGATCAACCCCATCTCCTTCACTTTGTGACCGAAACAAGTCTGGAACGACCATTTCTTGGTTTAGGCCAGAATCGTATAGATTGATCTCTCGAATCAAAAGCACTCACCACGCAGTACATTTGTTTAGGGTTTAGATTCACTTCTCATCCACACACCCCAAAATACCAAAACCAACAGAAGTAGTTTTCACCCATAAACAAACGTTTATAGGCAAAACTAGGTATATCACCGCACTGATTGCTTTGCCTAAAGGTTGGACATTTACATCATGTAACGTTAAGGGGATTAATCTTAACATATGATCTTGGTTTCACAACTTCTTGTGATACCCAAACAAGAACATCATGAAGTTTCTCATTCCTTATAGGGAAACGAAATCTCCTTTCTAGGTGACCTTTATTTTTGCAATAGTGGCAAACATAAGGAATGTTCTTACCTCGATTTGTGTGTGCTGACTTTGGAGGTTGAACTACTTTGCTCTTTTGAACCTTTACTGCCGGTGAAGGTATTTCACTTTTTCCATCAGTGGAAACCTTTTGTTGAGAAGCATCACTAGCCTTCACAAATTTTACCTCTTTGCTAGTACTTGGAGCATCTATTCCCTTACAGCCCAATCCTCGTGTATCACGATGATTTTTACTTGCTCCTAGCATAGTGGTTAATTTGCTTGAACTAGAATTGAAAATTTTCAAGTTATCTTCCAACATCTTGATTTTATTAAGAAAAGCGCTTTCTCTGTCATCAAAACTTGCTTGCTCAGAGTTAATCATTCCTTCAGTTTCTGCAAGTTTCTCTTCCAAAAAGAAGTATTTTTGATATACACGATCATATTCAAGTGACTTTATACTCATGATTTCCTCGGTATCTTTGAGGATCGCTTCGCAAGAGCGATTCTGACCATAAGGACCACCGTATATCCTTTTCAATTTTTTGTTTTCTCGACATATATGAGTCATAAGAGATGTGACATTATAAGTTGTAATCTTCTTCATTTTCAACGAATCCCAAAACTTATCATACTCTGAGATTTCCTCATCAACATCTATATCAATATTTGAATCACCTTCATCAGAAAGTTCATCCAACTGTTCTTCTAGGAGTGTTTCCCAATCAACAGTTTTTACATCAAGAGAATGTTTAGATATTAACTTAGATGTGACAGTTCTCTTAGGTGAATCCAATCTTTCAGAATCATCTGGTAATTTCAGAACTTGTATGTTATTAGAGATAGACACGTCCATAATCAGATCGCTACAAACACAGACTTATAGGGTCTTTAACATGTTTGCCTGCTCTGATACCAATTGAAAAAGCGGGGGTCTAACAACCACACCCAATATTTCGATTAGCAATATGTATGGACAACTTCGAGTTAATTTCTATAGAATCAACTAGACTCAATCAATAGAAAATATCTCAATGAGTTATTATCTCAATCTCTCAATTTGATTTACTCAAACAAATACAATCTGCGAGTTTTAATCAAAGAGAGATAACTTGGATGGTACCAAAGACCAATATCCAAGTGTCAATCAATTTAAATCAACAACCAATAAATTCGGATATTCTAATTGATTGAACAATGGACAACCTGTATTATTTCAATTATATAACAAACTATAATGTGGAAAATAAACAACACAGATACAAGAATTTTGTTAATGAGGAAACTGCAAATACTGAAAAACCCTGGGACCTAGTCTAGATTAAATATACATTGTATTAAGCCACTACAGACACTAGCCTACTCCAAGCTAACTTCGTTCTGGACTGTAGTTGAACCCCAACCAATCTCAAACTGATCCAAGGTACAGTTATGCTCCTACGCCTCTGATCTCAGCGGGATACTGCGCACTTGATTCCCTTAGTTGATCTCACCCACAACCAAGAGTTGCTACAACCCAAAGTTGAAGACTTTAATAAACAAATCTGTCTCACACAGAAAAGTCTACAAGGATAGATAAATTCGACTTCCACTAATAAACCTATCAGTTTTGTTCCATCTTGTGATAAATCAAGGTGAACAGGAACCAATCAATAAAACCAAACTTATATTCCCGAAGAACAGCTCAATTTTATCAATCACCTCACAATAAACTTAATCGACGCAACGAAGAAGATTATTGAGGAATCACAAATGATGAGACAAAGTGTTTCTAACTACTTTTATATCTTTCCTATCGGAGATAGAAATCTCAAGCTAATTATTACAATTATACTCGTACGATAGAAGATGCAAGATCAGATCACACAACTATGATAAAAGTAATAATGGTCTGGCTTCACAATCCCAATGAAGTCTTTAAGTTGTTAACCTGGTTTCAGAAGAAGAAAACCAAAGGTTAAAGGAGAATCAACTCTAGCTTAACAAACTAGTATCACACAGAATGTGTGGGGATTAGGTTTCCCAGTTGCTAGAGTTCTACCTTATATAATCTTTCAAATCAGGGTTTGCAATCAATGTTAGCTTAGTAACAAAGCATTCAATATTCACCATTAGATGAAAACCTGATTAGATACAAGCTAATATTTATCAACCGTTAGATGGAAAACATATCTTGTTATACACACATGTACTGCACGTTTGTAGGCTTGTGAAAATCGTACCCAAACTTGTACATTAGTTAGTTCAACACTAGTTAACCAAATGGTTAGCCAAATAATAAATTTCATATCAACCATATTCTTCTTCACCATAACTAGTCCAAATGACTCAAATGAACTAGTTAGAGAGTTGTTCAATTGCTTAGATCTTTATGTACTACACAAGATACAATTGAAGCAAAAGCGATGTGATTCACTCGAATCGATTCATGAACTATAAAGCCAGGGTTTGCAATAGCATTCCTTAGTTTATTAAGATAAGTTCACAAATATCGTTTTTAGACATAACCTACTCAAGTTCGCGGACTTAAGTTCTCGGACGGAGTTCACAAACTCCAGCAGAAATTCTCGGGTTCGAGAGCTTCGCTAGTTCGTGGACTCGGTTCGCGGACTAAAGTTCACGTGCTGCTCCGGTTTCACTTAATCAACAAAGTTCGCAAACTTCGGTTCAAGCAATAAGGACTTATATATATATATATATATATATGTTTCCACAACAATGATTATATCCTCCAATGGTTATCTTGTCTAAACTCTCATTTCAATCACTGAAACATTCTCAGAGGGCATTATATAGTTGTTATTCACAAACTATTTTTCGTCAGAGCAATTTACAAAATGATTGAAACATAGCATGACTTTCGTCACTAGGTAAAGATGAACTTGGCTAAAGTGAAATCTTTACAAACACATATTTCGAGAAATAGATAAGCGAGATATACTCAGTTCAAAATAACATGTGTGTATTCTTAGTCTATATAGTAATACGACTTTTGTCTCAAGATAGGAGATAAAATAGATAGACTTTTGAGTGATAGATAAGTTCAAGTATCCACATACCTTTTAGTCGATGAAGATCCAGTGGTTCCTTGAGTAGTCCTTCGTCTTGTATGATGATCGCCATGGACTTATTGAGCTCAACTACACTTTCTATCCTAGTCCGAGAGATTAGCTATAGTAGACTAGAAATCAAAGACTTTATAGTTTTGATCACTAATATTGACAAACATGCTTGAGATAGCAACGCATGCGAGTTCGACCGAGCAATGCTCTAATAATACTCCCCTGAGAAAACTCATCCCAACCCAATAATTTATTTGCATAAGATGAATTTTCATGAGATCTCCAAACTCTTGAGCGGAGACTCAATCCGCAAACCTCAAGTATGACAGTCAGGCTCCTGACCAATTGGGCTAACCCGTGTTAGTTCTCTTAAGTAAGTAGTTTAGCTATACCTTTTTTTGAAACAAGGACGGAGCCAAGACTCAAATGTCATGGGGTCAAACAAATTTTTCCATACGAAGTTGTTAGAGCATTGATCGGTTGAACCCACCAAGGGTTGGTATGTCAATGTTGGTTATCATATTTTAGTATCAAAACTCAATTAGAGTCACTTGATCAAATATACTAAAGTCAACTTCATTTAGGTTAGACTAAAAAGTCTAGGAATGTTGAGACATACAAGTATTACCTTGAAGACCTGAATATTGTGAAGACGTGTCAACTACAACGAAGATATCATCCTTCCACTCGAGGTATTGTGATACCGACTTGACTTGTTTCCATTCATATCGTTTCTTTTAAGTCGTTTAAGATTGAAAACATAACATGCGAGGTTATATTTAATTCTCTAGTATTAGACTTGGACGTTTTATTATGATCAAAGTATCAAGGAAGAATATTTGATTACGAAGTATAACGTTTATCTTTTGAATTTCGTAAAGGTGACATCGACATAATTTATGTAACTCGTTAGTTGATTGTATATTGGATATATATGTGATTTCATCCTAGGAAACTTTGTTTGATTACATATGTTTAAAGGAAATACATATGCGAAACTTGTTTCGTAATTGAAAGGAAATCAATAGGCGTTTTGGTCCGGTTTTCATTGAAGATCTATTGGATGACCAATTCGAACCTAGGTAATATCTTTGGTAGTCTCGAAGTTGAAAACGTGGGAGTACCAAAATACATCACCAATTTTTTCTTAGGAAACCTGTATGGACTAACCTCGAATACGATTCAGAGTGTTTAACTTATTGAATCGCAATCAAGGAATTATACGAACAACTTATATCTCTTTCTCTCACAATCAGAAAGTTGACAGAACCTAATCCGTGAGCTATCTAGTCCAGATTTGAACACCCAACTATATTAAACCGCTACACACACTATCCTACCACCAATTAACTTCGGAATGGAATGTAGTTGAGACCGAATTAAAACCTCACAGGAATTCCATTACAGTCGCTCTTTAGGCCTCTTGAATACCAGCAGGACTCTGCGCAAATAATTCTCATAGATAACGTCCTTTACAGCCTAAGAGTTGTTTTAACTCAATTGAAGACTTTAAACCACTCTGCCTCCCACATATAAGCATATATGTGATTTCCTTTCTAATTGATAAATCAAGGTGATGCTGGAAATTGAGAGCAATAGATAAAGTTTAGCTGACTTCAAAATCTGGACTTATGCTTCCCGAAGAGAATCCTAGATTATTATTCACCTCACAAGTATTAAACATGTGGAATCACAAAGTCAGAGATAAAGATAACTTTTCTATTTCTAACTATCTTGTTCAAGTGGGCATCTCAACAATCAAACAAGATCAGGATACACGAACAATTAAGATAAAATATAGCTGGACTTGGTTCCACGAATCCCTAGGTGAAGTATTTTTAGTCGCTAAACCCTAGAAGGGTTTGAGGGAGAGGACGACGACTCTAGTTTATAACTAGGAAACACAAAGAATAGTGTCAGGGATTCAATATCCCAGTTGCTTGAGGTTCTCCTTATATATACTTTCAAAGTATAAGTTGCTTTAGGTTTAAGCTAAGATAACTTTGGAACCAAGCAAACAATATCCATCGTTAGATGAATCTTTGAAATGAGATTAACATAACAAGATATACACTTTGATTAGGATGAACCGTAACCGAACTGTGTATAAAGACATTGTTCATGGACGGTTAACCGAGACTAGTTGATTGAACCATAAGCTTAATCATTTTCATATAACACTTAAGACTTTACACTTGAGTCACAACCATAGGTTATAATGTGATCAATCATTATAACCTATGGGGATTCAATATCCCAGTTGCTTGAGGTTCCCCCTTATATAGACTTTCAAAGTATAGGTTGCTTTAAGTTTAAGCTAAGATAACTTTAGAACCAAGCAAACAATATCCATCGTTAGATGAATCTTTGAAATGAGATTAACATAACAAGATATACACTCTGGTTAGGATGAACCGTAACCCAACTGTGTATAAATACATTGTTCATGGATGGTTAATCGAGACTAGCTGATTAAACCATAAGATTAATTATTTTCATATAACACTTAAGACTTTACACTTGAGTCATAACCATAGGGTATAATGTGATCAATCATTACAATGTGATCAACCATAGGTTATATCTCATATAAATAATTTTTGTGCATCTGAAAATATTCGACATGGCAAGTACGTGTACTCTACCTTGTTCATAACTGTTTTTTTCATGGTACATGTACCGAGTATGTGTACCCTTAAGGAAAAAATGAGTTCATAACCTCACAGAACTTTTCCTTTTGCGTACCGAGCATGGATACCACACCGGTTTCAAAACCAACAATTCCTTTATGGTATGCGTACCATTTCTGGTTCACGAGGAACGTACTTTTTATGGTATGGATACCGGGTATGCGTACCAAAAAGTTATTGTCGATATACAACTAGTCCGGTGCGTGTACATGGTACATGGACTATGGTTCCAGGTCTATAATATTTTTCTCCAGTATGTGAACTGGTATGCGTACTGTCATGTATCCAGATTTACAGTAGTTCTATATTTCTCTCTAAATCAATTCGAAACATTCCCAAATAACATCAATGACACATATAACTGTTCCAAGATATTTTTCAAATGATAATCTTGAATCACGATTTAGATTATGATCAATAAATTATTCTTAATCGAAATAAAATGTCCATGAAGCTTAGTCATATATATTTTGAGAGTCAATTATCAAGATAAACTTGACTCAAAATTCTTGATATGCTTGCAATAGTATAATTAGTCATGCGACAAAGTATCATAGATAGAAGGATGAATATAACTTGAGAAATAAGTGGTTCAGTCTTCACTTACCTTTTGTTGAAGAAGTTCTCCAAAAGCTTCGGTTGATATTCGCCTTCAAACGGTAGAACGGAGTGATGTTCGATTCTCAACTACACACTTCTATCATAATATGAGACTTGACTAATTGTAGACTAAAAATCAACATATAGTTTTAATCAACTAAATTTGACAACAAGATTGATATAGCGACACCTTAAAATGACCAAGACACTGAGTCTATTTTCAATGAAATTTAAAATATTGTGGAGCTAATAGACCCCACAAGCAGCACCCTTTGTCTCCGTCCCTGATTTGACATAAATCTCATGCTTTGTTTGGTAACAATCACTTCTATAAGATCCGCTATTTTTCATGGAAATAATTCGTACTGCTCTGTTTAATTGCCAATTTAATTCAAAAAAATTGTGGACTCATTTAGATTTTGAAATAGTCTTTAATTCCCATTAAAAATTATTTCCATGGAGTTGCTTTCTTTTTCTATGTTACCAAACAACCATTTTGGGAGCATATCTAACCTACCAAATTCATGTTTCCTTTCTCTTTCCTCCTCTCTTTCTCTTTATCCTAAACGAGAAAGCCACCGCCGGTGCCTATTCTTCTACTCAGATCGGCTCCATTTGGAGCAGGTCTGGGCAGATCTCCTTCCCCTATCGCTTTATTAGTTTGTAATTTTCTTCCTGGTCTTTGTATTTTCTATTGTGTAGCTTTAGTTTTCTGTTTTTGTAGTGTAAGTATTGATCTAGTTTTCCCTTTGTGGACTGGCTCTAGATCTCTTATTTCAGTTTGTTGTTTAAATGGGGTTGACTATTATGTGATTTGCCATGAGTTTTCTCTTCACGAATAGTTTTTCCGGCTGGTAACTGGGTTTGATAAATCTATTGTTCCATCTAGGGAAGCTGGTTCTGGTTTGAATGAGTATTATATGTTTTCAGTGAGGAGGTGCGTTGTTTTGCATCAAAGAAATCAAAGCATATTTCCAACATCAACACAAGATTATGAGCATGAAGAAGCAACAACATCTTTTCTATCTTTGGCATCACCATTTCCTGAACTTTTCAGTTTGGATTTTTTTCTTATTAATGGTGTTGTTCGGCTATTTGTTTGTATTGTTTTATATTTCTGTAATCTTATTGTTCTAGGATGTATTATAGCCCTAGATACGGTCAGATTCGGAAGGATGTTACTTCTAGGTTAAGCTAATTTTTTCCTTTTCTTATTTAATCCCTGTAAGCTTTGGTTTTGTGACCCTTTCTCTGGATCTGATCTCCGGATGTGGTGTTTGGTTCCTGATGTTTGTTTGCCTCAAGGCTAATGTTGATCTGCGTCTTCTCCAGTGGGAAATATAGTTTTGTTGTCGCCGGTGGACTTTCTTTGTACCAGTTAAAGAAGATGAGTATCAAGATGAAACTTATGGTACCTTTTCTTTTGGAAGAGGGTTCTACTTCTATCAGATGGTTATTAAAAATTATGTTTTTCCGAGCTGTGAATCATGTATCATCAATTCAAGTTCTCCCGTAAAGACGGGTGTTATTATTCTACTGTTACAGTTTCAGTTTGATGTTCTGATGGAGATTCGGGATACAGGAATCTGGTTACGAAATGATTCGGGTTACGGGATTCAGTTTGGAAATTTCTTAGCTTTAGACTATGTTTGTTTTGGATTCTAGGGTAACATAAGATCAGGAAGGTAGTTCTTAAAACGTGGAGAGTAGATGTTGCCGAAAGCACTCCAGCATTCAGTCAAAAAACCCCACACTGCTGTCACTCTCGTCAGTACTTATTCAACTTTGGTTGTTAAAGACTTTGTGCTGTTCACATTGTCAATAGCAGTAATAGTTAAAGCAAAGTCCAATATCCATGAACATTTTCGTAAAGATTTTAATACCTAAACAATAAACATGGTATGTTTAGTACTATAAAGTCTATAATTGAATCTTTGGTAACTATTGGATTTGGCCAGCCAGAGACATTTTCTATATTGTTGGCTTGATAACATCACATTTATGACATTTAGATAATTTTTTTGAAATCCCATTTATCTTTAATTGAGAACCAAACATTTCCTAATTTTGTTTCATACATGTGGCACTATTACTCCATACAAAATGCTCATTTATGTACCTTGGTTTTCTCAGCCAAAAATAAATTTTCTTCTCCATTTGTTATTCTTTTGTTCAACCTCATTTCCCTTTTCTTCAAAATATTTTTTTGTCCTAAGATTCTATCCATCTTTGATTTTCCAAGAAAATGGGGGTTTTCACAAACATATTGTGCATAGCAATTTCAGCTTTCTTCATCAGTACCTTTGCTACTGCTTGTTCTAATGGTCAGTGCAAGGTCAGTTCTCTTCTTCTCTATTTCTCATCTTTATTTTTTTAGCAAAAGATTTTCATTTGAGTAAAAATTTGATTTAATTAATCCTTTCAGCTTCTCGATGAATGTTCGTCGGATGGAGATTGTGAGGCTGGACTGTATTGCTTCTCCTGCGCAATGGAATTCTCTGGCTCGAGATGCGTAAGATCAACAGCTACAGATCAATTCAAGTTGCTAGTAAGTCTAGCTATAAATTAATGTCATGCATAAGTTACATAGTATTCTTGTTTAATTCTGTAACTTACAACTATTCCCTTACTGTGATTTACAGAATAATTCATTACCTTACAATAAATACGTGTATTTGACAACGCATAACGCCTTTGCGATCGACGGAGAACCATCACATACCGGAGTTCCCCGTATTACCTTCAATAATCAAGAAGATACCATCACACAACAGTTAAATGTATGATACTTTGTTTTCTTAGATCAAGTATTTTATAAGATGATTAAGTTTGATTTATGTTCATTTTTTTTAAGATTAGATGGCCAATTGGTTTTGGTTGCAGAATGGGGTTAGAGCTTTGATGTTGGACACTTATGATTTCGAAGACGGTATATGGTTGTGTCATTCGGCGGAGGGGAAATGTCATCATATTACAGCATTTGTAAGTACATAAACGTCAACTACCACGGTTGGTAGTGTCAAATTTTGATTTACAACTGATATACATGAGCTCAATACTGGTTACATTGTTTAACATGTAGGAACCAGCTTTGGACACATTGAAGGAAATTGAAGCATTTTTAGCAGCAAATCCATCAGAAATCATTACATTGATATTAGAGGATTATGTTAAAACCCCTAATGGGTTGACAAATGTATTTACAGCTGCTGGTTTAATGAAATATTGGTTCCCAGTATCAAAAATGCCTCAAAATGGAAATGACTGGCCCTTAGTAAGTGATATGGTTGCAAATAACCAGAGACTTGTTGTTTTCACTTCTGCCAAGTCTAAACAACAAAGTGAAGGAATTGCTTATCAATGGGATTACATGGTTGAGAACCAGTGTAAGAAATCTTTTCTATCTGCATTCTCTTTTTCTTATCTTCCATGCTTAAAGGGTGAGGGTGTGGATTTTAATGTCCTAACAACTTTACCAGTTGAAATCAGATTTCTAAACAACTTTCATATCAACATTTTATTTTAGATGGGCAAGGAGGGATGAAAGAGGGAGAATGCCCTAACCGAGGCGAATCAAGCCCACTAAATGATAAGACGAAATCTTTAGTTTTGGTGAACCATTTTGGGACAATTCCTATTAAGCAAGTAACTTGTGAACAAAACTCTGGGGATCTCATCAACATGCTTAAAACATGTTATGCTGCAGCCGGTAATCGTTGGGCTAATTTCGCGGCTGTTGACTTTTACAAGGTAAATTATAAATGCAGTAAACTGAAATAGGGAAAAATGTATATAAAACAACAGTGGTTGATGCATATTCTTAAATTCCAATTCAACCAATTTTTGTGATTAAGCTTATTGAAATATGTTTTTGTTTGGAAATGAATAGAGGAGTGGTGGAGGAGGAACATTTCAAGCGGTTGATACTCTCAACGGAGAGCTTTTGTGTGGGTGTGATGATGTTCATGCATGCGTGGTAAGTAAATCATTCATTAACCGTTCTCTATTTTCCGAAGGTAAAATGTTTGAATTTTAATATCGAGTTAACTAAAACTAGAAAGACTTCTTTTTACTGGCGTACTTACAAAATCAGGTCCAAATATGCGATTGTTTTGTCACATTCTGGCAAACATTTTCCCATTATAACCTAGCTTAGGCTCATATTCAGTGACCACTGGTTCCTATTTCCCATCTTCCATCGAGCAAGAATCCACTAGCATATAAAAATATGATGCTGATCTTTTTAAACTCAGGCGGTAGATATTACTGGTTTAATTGGTCCAACCCCTTAGGCCAAAATGGCACAACACTACTGGTTTAATTGGTTCGACCCTATATGCATTTAGGCCAAAATGGCACATAATTACCAACCCGTTTTACACCCCCAGACTCGCAGAAATGGCTGTTGAGTCGTGTGCAAGCGTCTTGCTGTTTCTCTTTGGCGTTAAATGATGCCAACCACTTGCATTAGTTAAATGAGCACTGGTAACTAAGAGGATCTTAAATGGGCTTAGTTGTTTCTTAGTTTAAACTACCGTATGCTGAAATCTATGAGTTGAAATTTATCTGAAATTGAAAGTGAGAAAATGGTTGTTTCTTTGTTTGTTTTTTTAATGCAGTCTGGGTCATCAGGAGCATGCAAGCGTTCATAATGGGAATGACATATACACCAAGATTAATTTATTTCTGTTTATTCCTTGTCCACTGCACTGTCAGATGAACTCAGATATGATTTTTTCTTTCTTTTTCCTCCTTCGAAGAGGCATCTTAAAGTGGAACTGCATTAGAATTAATACAAAAAGTTTAAGCAACTTAAATAAGAGATAATCAAACAGAATCAAGCAGCTTGGTGTTTCTGGTGTGGTGCATGTGAGGAAGAGGAAGAAATATTAGTTAGGTTTTCAAATGGGTAACCTGTGACTTTAACACATGCTGCCAATGATATCCAAAAAGCAACAATATCATTAACCCTCCTAGCCTTTTGAACTAAACACACTCTCCTATGTTGCTTCGTTTCTAAACAATAACGCTGTTGCAGTGTACATGGGTTGCTCAATACATTAAAGTCGAAAAAGTGCATTGTGGTGACGAATTAAAGTAGGTGTTTATTATAATTTTGGCAATCCGATTATTAAAGAACGGACATGACATCGCAGGTTCGTTCGTGTCCTTGATAGGTCGCAACATCATCCAGATGAAATCCAAATATAAAATAGCAGTAGGCTGCTGCAAGGTTTTATTTTAACTGATATGCTCTAGTGCTAAAAATCGAAAACGGCTTAATCCATCTTCTGAAAATAATCTTTTGTTCCTTTAGTTTTTTGAACTTGATTGGTTCAATTGCATCTCTACTTTTTTTCTCTTTCGCCTGAGCAATTTAGTGGTCAAAGGTTTCGTTATCATCCCTTTTGTATTGGCTTTTGTGGTCGAATCATCCGTTCTGATAGGGAGATAGCTAGGATAAAACACTTATGCTAAACCAAAGATATAGTTCATTCTTTTGGTGGAAGTTTGAATAGATCATTCAAGATACCTCTTTTTCTCTTATCAAACTCTGATACAAGATAGCCCAACAGAGTTAACATACACTTCTGGCTTATGAGTTTTCAGCAGTATGCTGCAACTGAGCAGAAACGATTGGATTCACAACTTATAATTAGCATACAAAGAATAATGCTCGAATATAAAGCTACAAGGAAAATCTAATGAGATCGAATTAAAGCACAATTAATAAAAGATTAGTATCCTAAGCAATGAGAAGGACACTTCTGAAGATTATTGGAAAAAAAATAATACCCAGAACCCAGAGATTAGCCATCATCGAGAGTAGAAACTAAAATATGCACATCTGGAGGGATAACTTGGAGCGCTCCAGCTCTTTTTCTTCATTGTTTTGATGTGGTGCGTTCCAAGGACGGTATAGCATTCTCCAAAGAAGAAACCGCTTTACACATATATTTTAAATTGTCGCCCAAAAAAGTGATGCCCCCGCGAACATTGTTCACCTCGTTTCCAAGATCCCGTGTCAGATTCTTTTGTGCATCCAATTCTCCGTGCATATCTTTATTAGCAGTCTTTGTTGAATATTCAACACCAACTTAGTCAAGTGTTCACATCTATCTAAATTAACCTAGAAATATCTAGGATGTCTAGAGTCAATGTTAGACAATTAACATGTGTAAAATGAGTGTTCTAGAGTTAGACAAATCAAATAAGAATACTAGATTGTCTAGTAGTTGGTTTGGTGGAAGCCTCCATAGGCATAGTTGTTAGCCTCCATAGGCATAGTTGTTAGCCTCCATATGCATAGTTGTTAGCCTACATAGGCATAGTTGTTAGCCTCCATAGACATAGTTCTCTTCTTCTTTTTGTAGCCTATAAATAGGCATGTTCTATTCATTTGTATTCAAGCAAGCAAGCAAGTAAGAATCAATCAACAATATCAAATAGATTGTATTCCACCAAGATAATATCAATGTAGTCTTTTACGCTTCCGCGTTTATGTTCTCCTCTCTCTTGTTCGATCTTTAAGATGGTATCAGAGCAAGGTGAGAGGGAGAGAGGAGAGGAAGAGAAGTTATATGTTTTCCTAAAGAGTTTCTAAAGTTGCAATAGTTTCTAAAGTTGCAATAAGAAGGAGAAAGAAAACTAAAAAAAAAAAAAAAAAAAAGTTGCGCAATATTCTGATGGTTATTGTGACAAGTTTGAAGCTAGATGTCAGGTGAAGGAGAAGTTTGATGTCGTTTGAATTCACGGTGAAAATCGAGCTTAGGGCATGTTCTTGATGCCGAGAAAACATGGCAGTCGAGATACTAGTGCCGGAAAAGAGAAAAAAAATGTTACCGATGTTTTTGATGAGAAGAATCAAAGATGGTCATAAAGTCCAAGCTTGAGCTGTTTAGGGTTTGTTTGTGACGGCGTCGCTGCTCCAAAGAAATCGAAAAAAAAAAATGGTTTATGCTTAGTTGGTGAAGGCGTAAGGATTATTGCTATCTTGCAGCTCCGTCGCTTGTGGTTTTAAAGCCATGCTCGTGATCTTGAACAAGAAGAAGAAGAAGAAGAAAAAAAAAAAAAAAAAGTTCGAGGTTGTTTGGTTTTGAGCTGAGGGTTATGAACTCGTTTCTTGAGCCAAGATAAAGGAAGATTATTAAGACAAGTTTTCCAAAACAAAACGAGCTTGCTGATGTGAGCGAGCACAAGGAAGAAAATATGATTGTTTGTCACGCCATTGGCGTAGTAACAAAGATGACAAGCTTTAGCCTAGAAAACACCGTATGAAGGTGCTGTCATGTGTCGAGATTGGTATTTTGCTGCCATTGCCATGAGAGCTCCAACCGGTGATGATGATAATGCTTGCTTCGGTGATGAGACATGTAGCTCGTTGGTGCTTCTCAGGAGGGTGTTGTCATGAAGAGATGACTATGGACAGCGAGAAGAACAATGATGGTTTTCCGACGGAATGGAGATGCTGCCACTATCGGCAGCCGATAATGAAGCCCATGGTTGAGCTTGGCAAGCAATGGTGTTGCTTCTCGGGTTGCAGCCATTAACAACATAGAAATGGAAGTGAATCGAGCTCAGAGATGAAGGGTGAACGACGGAGCTCGAGAGAGACGCTGCATACATTGACGGATGATAAGATGAACGTGGATATTGCCAGAGATGGAATGATGCTGTTATCCGGTGATGGTAACGGTATTGCATGCATGTCAGTAATGCCGGATGACGATGAACGAACAGAGAAGTGAAGCTCGAGATGAACCAAGTTCGAGACAACATGGTAGAGCTTTTGCAATGGAAGGTGGCGATGGTTTCGGTGATCGGAGTCGCTGGTGATAAAGATGGCAGTGTTTCATGGAGAGTTCGACGTGAGCACTTGGATGTTGTTCGAGGAGAAGTGATGAAGAGTGAACGAAGGGAAAACGAGTGGCAGCTGCCATTATTGACCGAAGCTCGAGATGTAGAGAAAACGTGTGATACCGACACACCTAACACGCCGCACAGAGAGGAAAGAAAAACGGAAAGCAAAAGTGGAGAGAACACGGGCTGTGATGAGACCGCATACATGAAGGACGACGAGACGGAGAGATCGCTGCTGCTCCCAAAGAATGATGATGTTGCTGCCAACAGATGAAGGAATAAAATGGGTTGAGCAATAAGAGTGGATTGAGGTGTTGCTGTTGTAATGAATTCTTCCACCGATGGAGATTCGAACAAGTGATGAGTTAACCGTTGAAGGAAGAAGAACATGATGTTGTGTCGAGAGAAACAGAATGTTTCCATGATGATACACGGTGGTCGATGGAGTTGGAGATCGATAGTCGCGCATGCAGCAAAAAAAAAAAAAAAAAAAAAATCGAAACAAAGAAGAAGTTGAAGGTGATTTAGATGGGCTGAAAGCCTCAAAGAAAATAGAGAAGATGCAGACAAGATGTTTGTTTAAATGCAAGGATGATCATGGAAACATAAGTGTGACAATAATTGTCACAAATACACAAATCTGTTACGAATTCGAAAATGTGGCAAATCTGGATAGCGTGACAAAATTGTAACAAAGAATATAACAAGAATAAGAATAGTCGAGCTTGTGGCAGAAGCTTGACGAAATGAAAGATTGTGAGAGAATCTGGATAACCAAAGAAGTGTTACAGTTTTCAAACAAAAGCGTGACTGGAACAAAGATGAATAGAAGAAGAAACAACAAAAATGTTGTGAAGAAACGGAAGCAATCACCAAGTGGTGATGAGATAGAGAACAACAAAAGTGGGTGAAAATCCTATGAGTTGTCTAAAGAGTACAAGAAGTATTTTACTGATACGAAATGAGGACCGCAATGTCCCTAAACTACGATGGAACCCGTATGTTCTAAAACTACGAAGAGGACCGCAATGTCCCTAAACTACGATGGAACCCGTATGTTCTAAAACTACGAAGAGGACCGAAATGTCCCTAAACTTCCGAAGAGGACCGAAATGTCCCTAAACTTCTGAAGAGGACCGAAACATCCTTAAACTATGAAGGGGACCGAAACGTCTACGATAAAGAGAAGTTGGAAAGTAGGTGTTGAGGGGGAGTGTTGAATATTCAACACCAACTTAGTCAAGTGTTCACATCTATCTAAATTAACCTAGAAATATCTAGGATGTCTAGAGTCAATGTTAGACAATTAACATGTGTAAAATGAGTGTTCTAGAGTTAGACAAATCAAATAAGAATACTAGATTGTCTAGTAGTTGGTTTGGTGGAAGCCTCCATAGGCATAGTTGTTAGCCTCCATATGCATAGTTGTTAGCCTCCATAGGCATAGTTGTTAGCCTCCATAGACATAGTTCTCTTCTTCTTTTTGTAGCCTATAAATAGGCATGTTGTATTCATTTGTATTCAAGCAAGCAAGCAAGTAAGAATCAATCAACAATATTAAATAGATTGTATTCCACCAAGATAATATCAATGTAGTCTTTTACGCTTCCGCGTTTATGTTCTCCTCTCTCTTGTTCGATCTTTAAGAGTCTTTACACCATTTTTGACAACGAAGTCGCACAAGTGTTGCATCCCAGCATATGTGACATCCTGTTTTTGTGCCAAGGAAGATAATTTATTATCCAAAGAAGATTGTGCTTGAAGTAACATATTGATGTCGATGCTCAGCTGATTGAGTTCCTCACGCGTGTCGTTAACTGCGCTGTGAATTTCTTTTGACAAGGAATTTTGTTCATCCAATTTCGTTTCCAGTTTTATGAGTTTGTCCATCAACCTCTTCTCCGATTGAAAAAGAGATCTCAAGACATTAGAACAGTAATTTGTCATCTCATGCATGGTTAAGGATGTGATACGTGCAAGTAGATCACCCTCCCACAACACATACCCGTACACACATGCCACCATTAAGGCTAAAATAAGCACTGCCATACAAACTTGGATCGCCAATGTTTCAATCGTCGGAATTATAGTGCTAATGAACTCCATAACAACCTGTTGCACTGCCATTCACAGATTAAAAAAAGTATACTGGTAACTGCAAGAAACTCTTCCAAGCTTGTGTAAAAAACTAAAAAGAAGAAAAACCCTACTGAGAGGAATAACACCACGGAAGAGGTAAACCGTAAACCTAGTTTTTAATTTGTTTTTTGTTTTTGAACCCTAGAAAAGCGATTTTCCAAATTTGGTAAAATCTTTTTATTCACTCAGTTTTTCTCTTTCTCTTTGTAGAAAGAAAGCAATTTGGTAAATTTGGTGTGGTAATGTTCGGTTGTGGTAAATTTGGTGCGGTAATAGTCGGTTAAATCCGTTCCCCTAAGACTTACTCTAATGGCATCCAAGATTCTAGTTTCTCACTATTGAAGTGTCGTTAATGTTGACACTGTTTGCTTGATTCCGAACGAGTGTTTCAATTTGGTTGGATGCAAGATGGAAGCAACCCAGGCACGACATTAGAAACGGTGTATCGAAAAAGCATCATACGCCATTAGTAATGGCGTACAAGCGAATATTCCATCAAAATATTCTTTAACGTGCCATTAAGAATGGCGTGCCACGGTACTCAAAATGGTGTATTCTGAATACGCCATTAGAAACGGCGTTCCAGTTTTATATTTGTTTGGCCTTTTCTGGACGACACCCCGTTTACACTCTTATGTTATACCACACTCTCTTCGTGTATATTTTCTCTCAGTGAGCATTGATTAAACATACAACATTTCGAATAAAGTTATATTTATCCTGGGGATACATTGATGGAATGATTACAGATTTCTAGACGATTATTTAATATTAAACTCAGATAAATTTCGCCAAAAGAGCGCCAACACAGAGAATGTGCGGCAAGCCTTTAAACCATTATGTGGCCATAACGGACGAGTTTAGTCTCGTGAGGGTTTACATAGAGGTATACCCACAAAATCATTACTATCATGTCGTTGGTGCGGTTGTTTTAATCTTCCTCTCCATCTTGAGGAGGATTTGTTGGTCGTTGTATCGTGTTTAGTTACGGGAAGTTAGCCTTCATGATTAAGTAGCATTGATAAAACATGAATTATTTTCTTGTATCCCTTGCGTATTTCATATTTGCATATCGATCCTACCAAAAAAAATCATAAGTTGGTTAGTGTTATGGGTGAAAGGGAGTGTTTCGTGCGACTGAAAAATGAGATTATGATTCGTCATGGGTCAAGTCACCGTTATATCTAATGTTGAATATTTAGTTGCATTTATGTATTCTTATTAATTTAAGTATCTAATTATTTGTGTGACATTATGTAATTTGGTCTTGTTTTCCTCGTTGTAGTATTTAATTTCTCGTTTGTAATAAATTTGCAATGTTGCGGTAACTTGTGTCGTTGTACCGCTAATGTTTTTTAAACATTCGATTATAATGAAACCACTTTGAACATAGTTGCATTAGAAAACACACGATTTTTTTAATGAGGATTCCATTATAAGTATTAATCATTCGACATTATATGCCGGCACAACATCCTTTAGGAGCTCGTACAAATCATCATACATGAAAGGCCTATTTGAATCGGCACAAAAATTGATCCTGGCTCTTGTTATTTGTAAATGTTAATTAGAAATTAATAAAGTTATACGACGTACGTATGTATAATAATACTGCTAGCACTGAGTATATGCGGAAGGATATGTTTACTAACCCGAGCTTCGTATGATAGTGTGGGATGGCTTATGTTTACATGAAGCAGACATGTAACAAAAGCATAAACATCCGTGGTTATCAGAGCAAATCTTTTTGTAACCGAGGCTTTAAATCTAGCGTTATCGTCTCCGGTAAGATCTTCAAAGTTTTGAAAAACACGGTTCCAGAAAACTTTCTGATCATCTTCTATTCCACCCGATGGACCTTCATTTGTTACTGCAATCCATGCTCCCACAACTCCTAAATTTTCTTCACTAGTGAATCGCATGGTTTATATTATTCTAATGATGTACTAGTTTGTATTTATAGTGTTAGCCAAATGCAAAAGGGATGCTTATGAACATCAAAGGCCGTTCATAAAAAGTTAATAACGTTGGTGACAATAACGGGTCATTTGTTAATAGTGAAAATACTCTTTCCATAAAGGTTAGGTCATTTATTGTTACCGTGTATGTTGATTACTAGCTATACATAGGCTGTACCATCACAATTGAACATGGTGACAGACCCATGGGCGTCTTCGGTAAAATAATAGACATGTGAACTTC
The DNA here is from genome assembly GCA_023529315.1 of Papaver bracteatum. Taxonomy (NCBI): domain Eukaryota; kingdom Viridiplantae; phylum Streptophyta; class Magnoliopsida; order Ranunculales; family Papaveraceae; genus Papaver; species Papaver bracteatum. The sequence goes on along the minus strand of JAJJWX010002605.1, from coordinate 3,007,224 downwards.
TAAGCTTAATTTATTATAAAAGTGCTAATGTGATCCAAAAAAATTTGTACTTGGTCTATTAGGTGTAATTTAATAATAAAATTAAAAACTAAAAATGTTTTAGGAAATAAATTAAAAAATTCATAAAAAGTCATAGGAAATAAAACATAAGTGCAGGAAAAGTCTTAGGAAATAAAACATAAGTGCAGAAAATGTCTAAGGAGATTAAACATAAGTGCATTCTACTGTCCGTTCTCATAAAAGTTATCACCATCAGTTTGATAAACATCTTCGTTTTCATCCACATCGGTAGTACCCTCATCGGAAGTTGGGAGGGCATCCTGCACCTCATCGGGGCTGACATCACCGTCTCGCAATCCTTGCACGTGACACTGCAAAATGTGCTCAGTTATATCTCCTTATAAGTGTCTCCATCGGGCATGGCTTTTATAATATGCACGCGCTTCTTGCACGTTACCTTGTACTATCTGTGTTGCTTCTCGTTCATCAAACCCTGCCCATTCTGTATCACGATATTCATACTCCACAAACATGTTATGCATTATCAAACAATATCTCATAATTGTATGTATGTCACGAGGAAACCAGTAACGACAAGGATTCCTAATTATACCCCATTTGGACTTTAGACCACCAAAAGCACGCTCCACGTCCTTCCTCTTTGCGGAGTGGTACACATTAAATTTCTTATGGATCGGCATCATAGTCTGGCGTCTCCTATATCCATGGACAACCCCTGGCATTTTATTGTAGATCTCGTCCACCAAATAGTATCCATGTTTGTACTCATGACTGCTGATGTGAAAATTGCAACTGGGGGCTAGCGCGTTATTCTATTTATCAAATAATCCCGACTGCGCCAAAACATTTAGGTCGTTGTTAGACCCGGCCTCACCAAAATAACAGTGCCAAAACCATCTGTATGATGCCACAGCCTGTAAAACAAGGTTGGGTTTCTTAATTTGTCCCACGTGTCAACCGACATCTTCAGTAGGACAACACCTCCACTCCCAATGGGTACAATCGAGGGTTCCAAGCATTCCAAGAAAACCACGAGTTGTGTTCTCTGCTAATAGCCTCTTAGTATCTTTGGTGGTTGGTTGCCTCATGTAACGGTCGTTAAAAACCCAAAGTAGTGCATTCATAAACTTTTTAACATACATGTATATTGTTGACGCAGCCATCGAAGTATAATCATCCAGGCTATTTGGAGCTACCCTTTTTGTTAGGTATTTCATGACTGCGAGCATTTCCATATGAGGAGAGTGACCCGGGATGTTACAAGCATCTTTTCTTTATAGAAAATCAGGATCTCGAGCGCAAATTTCTAGCAATATTCTAAGAAAAAGTTCTCGGGGCAAACCGTGACGTCCCTTAAAACACTGAGGTCTGTATCTGCAACCGGGGTTGAAGTAGTCCTGCATCATCCTGGCATCAACATCAACACGGCATCTGTTAATGGTTCTTCTACTCAAAATCGGAATTGTTTCGGGTTGGTGCAAATCATGGGCCTCCTGCAACACTTCCTGATACATGTTTGCGTAATATCCATGACTATCATTGTGGTACCATCGAGGTTATACAGACTCTCTCCGTCGTCGTATATATCTGATGATAGCTGACTCCATTCTGCAACTATGATAAAAATTAACAATTTTTTTTTCCAAGAATGCCATAACGAAAAAACTTTGTATTGGTTCATAAATGTCATTGAAGTATACTATAAAAGACACATAAACATGAATAATGAAGAAAACATATCGTGATGTCTAATACGATGTCCAACTGATATTAGGAGAAACATAATATATCAAACAAGAACAAAGTAACAAACATGTACTACACCCTCACTAAACAACACCATTTTAACCTGTTTTACTAGACTAATGGAAAATATGACTCTCTGTCACAACTTCCGTATCAGAACCATCATCATCCCTCTGACCACTACCATTAACACTACCCTCCCAACTCCCACCAAAGCTCAGTCCTAAAAATTCACTAAAGTTAGGTAAATCACTATACATTGGCGAGGCATGCGCCATTGACATGTCGGGCTCTACATGAACGTTAATATCAACAACAACAGGGACATAATATGTATTCGATGTACTTGGGTCTACGGCCTGACGCTTACGACGGTGTTGGGTTTCCTGCAACGATACACCGGCGTTATAAGTGCTAGAAAATGTTTGTTCTTCCTGACTTGAAGCGAAAAGGCCATATGATGTTGATGAAGTACGAAGTGTGGTGGGGGTGTTATATAGCGCTCGACGAAGAGACTCATCGTACACTCTCTGTCTGGTAGATTGGATGCACCAGTAAGCCTCCGCCGCAAACTGGAGTACCTCTTCCTAAAGAATTAAAATAAATTTTTAAACAAACTTATTTAACAATAAATAATATCCAAATGAAAAGGAAAATGAAATATAAAAGGACTAACCCGCGACGCATTGATATCATAAAATTGTATGGGTTTGGTGGATGTCTGGGTACTGGAACTACATCTTCAAACGAATCTCTGTAGAAAGGCACGTCTCATTGTATGGTTGGGAGTTGTGTCATGGAATCTCCGGCTTGGTCGTATGTATATGTCTGGGATGACATGGTAGGAGGTAGGTATTGGGGCATCAAACTCCGCGGTACACCGATGTGACCCACTCCGATATCGTCACGCGTATTAATGTGACTTGTTGCTGTCCTAAGAGCTCCCACGCAATGAGTTCTCCAAGACTGGAAATACATTTATTTCGGTACAGGAATAAAGTGGTCAATATTCTCAAGCATTGTCCTATCAGATACGTCCTCCAATCTAGGGGGTTGCATGGGATAACTATTCCCCCTACCACCTGCCTCATACATCTCTTGGCCAGATATGCAGAAACCCTTGTTCCCTTACTAACATCCCTAAAAGGAAATCTCCTCTTATATATCTCAAGTGTTGTTTGAAATTCTTCAGTGTGTTGGTGTGTACTATCCTTGAACCAAGGGTCTCAAATATCCTCATCTCCCATCCTCATTCTATCTGAACGCGTAAATCAGTCACTGAGTGTTTGTGAAGATCTACTTGTCCCCTACCCTTAAGGTTCAACTCATTAAATAGACTAATAGCAGGGTGTGGATCAAGTTCATTGTCTCTTAAGTTATCCTTCAATACTGGCTGACAATTACGGAAATAAAAATAATACCATAATTCTAAGATCATCCACATCCCACTCATATCAGCTTGATTGCTGGAACTCCACTCATCCAGATGTTTATACAAATTACCTAAAGTGGGAGTACCCCAATCATAAGACCCAACATTATCCAAATTATCCAACACTAAACACCATCGTTTATATACTCTGAGACTACAGTCAGCGAACAAAAATTCATCAATACACCAAAGCAATAAGATTCTAGTCAATTCATCGGCAATTCCAGTGTTTCCATCCGGATGTTTCCTACTTATAGTGTAATTAACCAAGTGAGAATTTTGTATCGTACATACTAACACACCCCGGAAATACCTATCATCCAGAGCTTCAAGTTCTTTCTGCGTGAGCGTTTAGCTGGGTAATTATGGGATTGCCTTGCCTCCTCTGATTGGAATACCAGTCAACCGGAAAAATCTAGATGGGTCAAACCTATCTCAAACTCAGGGAAGTGAAAGGTTTTAGTCTTCTTCCACTACCTCTCACATAAAGCCTCCAATAATCCATTATCCGCATACTTAAAATTAAATTGGAATATTGACTCAAAACCACACATATGAATAAGGAGCAGTGCACGAGGGTTGTTATGAACCACTATCCTGTAAAATTTATTTAACATAGTCTAAGTACTCCTAAATTTAAAATTTCTCTTATTAACTATAAGTCCTCACATTTATGTTCTTTACGTCCGTCACCTTGAGATAGTTCGGATAACTTCTCAAAACTAGACAAATCGATATGCTCCACTATCTAATAAAGGAAACAACAAGGGAACCAAAATTAACATGTGAATTACAAACAAACATCCACATATATGAATCTATGCACAATAAATATTTGAATTCCCACAATCAAATTCACATCACATTAAAGTATGGACAATGCTCATATGAAAACCTCCAACAAAAACATACTAAAAACATCAATCTCACTCATATAATCATCTCAACATCAAGTTAAAACAATGCATGACTTAATCCTCAAACTCATTGCAAAATGCTCAAAACAAATTTGTTAACATGCTAATCAAATTACAAATTACAAATACATTCTACCTTGCAAAAACACAATTAAATCATTCAACTACAATCATGAATGAATGAATCATTCAATCAATTTGTGTTTAACCTAAACGAACCCAAATTTCAAAAACCCTAAATTCACATTTCAAGTTTTCAATTCAATTCAAACATTGTCCTACTGCTCCATGACAACATAATCAAGTTCATACATTCAATAGGATCGAAATCTAACGTTTATGACTTAAATGAAGAACACAAAATCAACAAAATCAATCAAAACTTAAATTTCATACCTAGTCTTGATTTGTTGGCGAAACTCTCCAAAAATACCCTCAAAAGATTCTCCAAAGCCTCTAGAACAAACCCTTGAAAGTTTATTGGTAGAAAATCACTAAACAAACTTCAATCCCTCCATGCAAACTAATGGTGTTCGGTTTGGGTAAGGGAAGAAAAGAGAAGAAAAATTGTTTCCCTGCGCGTGTTACTGTGTAACACTAAGGCACGCCATTAGGAATGGCGTATTGACCGGTCAACATGGTCAATACGCCATTAGGAATGACGTATTCGAGCATTCCAAGGACACGCCTTTAGGAATACCGTACCACGCCTTTTCAAATGGCGTATGAACTGGGAATGTTGAATCCCCATTGCGGCCGGGCGCTGAGTTTTGGTGACGTGGATCCAAGAAGAAACTTGAATCTTGGTCTACCAGTAGAGTAAGTCTAAAGCCCAAAACTTTCTGTCCGAACCAGATATTCTTTCCTTCTGTAATGTGGCTTTTGTGGTCGAATCATTGGATGCGATAGATAGCTAGGTGTTTGTAAACGGCTTAGAGGTCAAAAGAGTTTCCCTTTAGTTCAGATTATCCGCTCATTCTAACACTAGAAAGATAGATAGTGCATCAATGGTGGAATTTAGTCCACATTCCTGATCAAAGCAAAATTATAATAATCCTAGTCTATATGGTATGCTCTTATCAAAAATAAATTAAAAAGTCTATATGGTATGTGGTTCTTCACTTTGACCGACTTAAAAGCTTTTACTAAGCCATTTTTTATATCTCATTACATTAGTTCATTTACAAACTTAATAAATAAAATCAAGATCGGCGATACCTTGACTTATTTTCGATCCAAACCATATTGTAGTTTGACTACACTGCTCTAGGAATTTTATTTTCAAGAGAATCTCTTTCTTTGGCGTTAAGCATGTGTGAGCAGGTAGGTTAATTAGGATATTCATCTCCACACATGCTACCAGTAATCTTGTGATTTATAATGTAAACATAATAATAATTTACAAAAATGGGGATGATATCCTTTTGCTGCCCACATCAAAATATGTAGTATTACATTAGTATATCATTATCCAGCCATTATCCATTTTATCATGATCAAAATAATAGTTAAGTAATAATAGTGTTTTAATCAAAACGTATGCATAGATTTTTTTTTATTTTTTTTTCAACCTTTCTCCTCAAAAAAAAATGTGTAGTTGAGAAAATAAATAATAAATTTAAAAAATTGTTAATGCCTCTTTAGGCATTATGATTGGACCACCTAGCGAAGGATTCTAACATAATTACAATGATCTTGGGAGATTAAATCATCATTAAGATGATTCCTGGCTTCAAAAAGAAAGCACCAAGAGCTGTGACTTTTTTTTTTGTGCGATGTTCAATTTCGGAGAAATGAAACAATAGTATCCGTTACCAAATGGAAAATTGAGTATGAAATATTGTCATTTAGAAAAGCGTAGGGCTTCCCACTGGTGAGGTGTACACACCTTTCGGCCCGATTTAGCATTAAGTAACACCGTTACCCTTAAATACCTCGGGGTTACGGCTTTGGCACTTTGGCGTTTTGGACACTCGGGGAACTCGATGTCGATTCAGTGGACTTTTTGAAAAGGCTAAATAATTTAAAAACAAATGGAAAAATACCCCAAAAGATAATAGTGTTTCTTCTGCCAATAATTCTTGCAAGAGCCATAAAAGAAATTTGAGAGTTTTTCAGTATTTGTGGAAAACTTGGGAAAAGAAAAAAAAAATTGATATTATTGTGTCATGGATCTTTTCTAGACCACGGGACTTAGTAAGCTAAATTGCGATGGAGCCTTAAATAATGATGGTGATGCATGTGACTTTCAACCATGCTTTACTAAGCGTATCTATAAGAATGATAATAATAATGTTGTTGAGGTGTGAAAAATAAGAAAAGGACTAGTATTGACCAAAGAGATAAGCATAAAGAAATTCGAGGTAGCAACAGACTCTACTTATGATGTTCAATTATGCAAGAATGAGATAACAATACCATGGGTCATGAGAGGATTGATCAAGGATATTGAAAAACTAAAGCAAAGTTCTGAGGGCATTGTAATAGCTCAGAGATAATTCTGTTGCAGACTATCTAGCAACATCTAATGCATCAATAGAGATTGAAGGAGGATAACACATCCTTCTAATGAAATCTCTCGTCTGCCGAGTGAAAATTATTTGTGTAAATGGGTTGTGGGATATGTGAGGGTGAGTGGTTAGTTTTTGGTTTTGTGTGTTGTATATCAAAAAAAAAAAAAAAAAAGTAAGTCAGTGAACCTAGAGGTTATATGGCTTGTTCTTGATATCTTCAGTTTCAAATTGGATTGATCCCAAACAAATAACTTTTTCAGCAGCTTCTCTAACTAAGCCTAAGTATTGGATGAGTATATTCTGTATATTCTTAACTCCACGACACATTTACTTTATTTTTTCTATTTATTTTTTCTGTTAGAAAGACTTTTATTTATTTATAAGTGGAAGTTTACATTCTGGATAATGGGTTCTAATCTAAGATCAGCCCTTTCAAAAAACATTAGATAGAGATTCGGAGTTAACAACTTAATATCCTTAGATCTAACTTCCTTAGCAAGTCTATCTTCTAAGTATACAAACTCCCAATTTTTAAACTAGAAACACACAAAATTACAAGAACAAAAAGAAAATTTGTGAAAAGGCGAGGGTACCCAAATATACCTCAAGCTAAAACTTTTCCTTCCTATAAGTCATTCCTCTAAAAGTAATTGTCTATGGACTGAGTCGAGATAATGCAACTAATCGGTTCACACTTCGTGTGATCGTCTATGGATACAAGATCGAGACAATACAACAAGGAAGTATGTTTACTTGATACAAATGTTCGGACATAATCAAACTCAATAGGATTCACGTATCAAGTAAATAGGAATTAACGTTTGTGCAATTTACTTTAATTATAATAAAACAATTATAATGCAGAAATATAAAGTAAATGACACAGCAAGATTTTGTTATCGAGGAAACCGCAAATGCAGAAAAACCCCGGGACCTAGTCCAGAATTGAATACTCTCAGGATTAAGCCGCTATACAAAATAGACCAACTTCGTATAGTTGAGACCAAGCAACTAAACCTATAGTTCACCTAGTTACGTCTGTATTCCCACGCCTCCAACCTGTAAACAAGTCACGTACTTGGACGAATTCCTTTGGTTCGTATTCCAAACAGTAAAGGAACAACGAATCTGTTTGGTATCAACTCCCTTCAACCAAGTGATATGAGTTGCACAAAGGCTCTTCTGTTTATCTTAACATAAACTCCTTTTCCAGGTTCCAAGATCTATCTTATGTTCAATCACCAAAAGGTAATCGTTAAGATTAAGTCAATCAACACTCTTAATCCAAAGAACTGTGTTGATGCCGATCTTCTCAATTAATCAATCCAATCTACCACAAGGATAAACCGATTATTAATTGGATCCTCTTTTACCAAAACAAGTATTGTGCACACCAAAGATTATAAAACCAAGTTAATTGATTGAATCCTATGTGTTGACACAGAGTTCTTTTAAGTTCATTGCCAGAGAGCAGCATGCTTTCTGATTGAATACCTTATGCAAAGACCTTATCCTTGATATCTGGAAATTTGTGCTACTCTGTTGCGAGTGAACACAAATTGTCATGCCATATCAACATTAAGGGTTCATCCGGAGAACATAGCATAAAAAGCATTCAAAGAAACTTATATTAAGTGAATATAGGCAAGGCGCTGAAATTTACAGAACATCTGGGATGGTTGCTACATGCGCCAGTCTGGATAAATTTCATGTAAATATATTGAATGGCTCAATAAATATGCTAGTGGAGAGGTTAACACATGTGGATCCATTTCCTTGCAGAGTGGCGTCACATCAGATGCAAGGTTTTACAATTTTAACCCTAAGCTAAAAACCACCATCAACACTTACTTAAGTAAATCAAATTCAAGGATTCATCTAACGGCGGGTATTGTTTGCTTGGTTCCAAAGCTTTCTTAGCTTACACCTAAAGCAACCTATGCTTTGAGTTTCTATAAAATGGGAACTCCAAACAACAGGGATCTTTGAATCCCGACACTACTTTTTGGTGTGTCCTAGTTGTATCTAGAGCCGTCCTCTCCCGAAACCCTTCTAGGGTTTAGCGACTACAAAGTCTTTATAGGGATTCGTGAAGCCAGGTCCAGTTATCTTTCCTTGATATCTCGAGTATCCTGATATTGATTGTTTACAGAGCTTGCTCCATCGATCAAGATTGATAGAAATCATCAAAGTTCTCTTCCTCTCAAACTTTGTTGATTTCACAGGTTTTATACTTGTGAGGTGAATAATAATTTAGGCTGCACTCTGGGTTGCATAAGTCAGGATTTTGAGGTTAGCTAGACTTTGTCTATTGCTATATATTTCCCCACATTTGATCAAGTTATTTGATTATAAAAGAAAATAATTATATAGCCATAATACGTGGGAGGAAGATTTGGTTTAAAAGTCTTCAATTGCGTTGAAGCAACTCTAAGTTGGTGTGACGTCATATAAGGGAATCAATTGCGTGGAGTCCTGCTGTGATTCAAGAGGCTTAAGGAGCGAGACTATACCTTAATCGGTGGGATACATTTTAAGGCTCAATTGCATTCCAATCCGAAGTTAATTGGTAGTAGGTTAGTGTTTGTAGCGGTTTCATACAGTTTAGTGTTCAATCTTGACTACGTCCTGGGGTTTTCTGCATTTGCGGTTTCCTTGTTAACAAAACTTCTGGTGTCTGTGTTATTTATATTTCGAGAAATTTTCACTGATACATATCACTGTTCCAGGCAATTTTCGAATGATAAACTTGAATCATGATTTTGATTTCGAACAATAAATTGTCCTTAAATGAAATTCATCAAGTTTGAACAAATGTTCATAAATCTTAGCCATTATATTTTGAGAAATTCGTTAACTAAATAAATAGTTCTCGACTCGAAATTCTTGTCTATGCATACTAGTCTAATTAGTTATGCGACATCATCTCAAATGATAGAAAGTGAATATAACTTGAGATATAGGTGGTTCAGTCTTCACTTACCTTTTGTTGATGAAGTTCTCCAAAAGTTGTGATTGATCTTTGCCTTCAAACGGTAGAATGCAATGATGACTGCCGTGATCCACTGTTTCTCAACTACATTTATATCCTAGTCTGAGACTTAACTAATTGTAGACTAGAAATCAAGATATAGTTTTGACAACAAGCTTGAGATAGCAACACTTTTGAGTTCGACTGAGCAATGCTCTAATACATTTTAGGCTTGATGTTTCGTTTCCAATTGTTTTTCCAGAAAGCTTATTTACTTTTGACTTCACTGTAGTTAGAAAGAAACATATATGATGATTTAGTTGCTACATTGCTAGAGAGTTGAAAACCATCTTATTTTATCTTGTCCCACTTAAGTCAAGTGTAATAGATCTAATTGCATTACGCATTGAACTGTCAATGTATTTCTGAATAATATACATATATATCTCAACTTTCATTATTATCGAGAAGATTATTAGCATTTTTTGGTAGACTATCATCAACACCAATAGGAGTCAGGTTTTTTTGTTTGGTTTGGGAGTCAAAAGTTTGTCCAGATATTTATACATGAACCACTATTAACCTATCAAGTACAATTAGAGAAAATTACATATAGTCCTTTCCTAATGACAGACTAGATCCAAGCGATTTTATGTTTTCTAGATTTTTTCAACAGATTATCTTTTATGAAGTAGTTATGTCTAAGGATTTTGGCCCAAAGTCGATCCCGACCATGGAACAACCTCCAAGTAAGTTTGGTGATTAACGCAATGTTACACTTGTGGACCCTCCTTGGTTAATGTCACTAGTAATTATTTCGCAAACTTTAGAATTACAACATTTGGATTTTTATTTTTTTATTTTTTTGCCACAAAAAATCTCTTCGGATTTTGTCGATTTTATCTAAAATTTATTTAGGAAAATCTAAGTGTTGTATTTAGTGGTTTGGAAAGGCACTTAAAACAAACAAACAAACAAACAAACAAAAAGTGGTATAAATGCATTGCATTATTAATTGACACCAATCTGTATTAAAACTAACTGAAAGTAGAGTTTGTTCAAGGAACTTCCAATCTAGCCTATCAAAAGCTTCAGAAAGCTCATATTTTAATGCTATGTTTCCATTTTTATTTTTGAAATTTAATGGAATGATTTTGAATTCTTTCATCAATCTCACAATAAAACTTTTCTCTAAATTAAGTTTAATTCTTTAAGGTCTCGAAAATTAATAAAGACGGTATGGAGAAATCAGATATGTTAAACATCCGTCTCTAAAAAAAATAACAGTACTGTCAGCAAATTGGAGATATGTGATTATTTTTTCCTTTACTCTGCATTGTAGATGTATTACGTGAATATCATGAATTTCACAATTTTGAGATTATATATGTTAAAATTTATAATGAACTGAACTCCCACATTGTTGCTCTTGGTTTCATATTCACGGTATAAGTAAAATCTTCATTGTTATATTTTTTCCACTTAATAAATTTTTCTCGAAGAATTTTTTCCTCTATGTAATTATAATTGTATCTCAATCAGCCAGTAACATGAGTATTTTTTTTAGATTGGTCAATAAGAACGAATTCATTGAAGAAGAGGTACGATGGAACCCGTATGTTCTAAAACTACGATGGAACCCGTATGTTCTAAAACTACGAAGAGGACCGAAATGTCCCTAAACTTCCGAAGAGGACCGAAATGTCCCTAAACTTCCGAAGAGGACCGAAACGTCCTTAAACTATGAAGAGGACCGAAACATCCTTAAACTATGAAGGGGACCGAAACGTCTAAGATAAAGAGAAGTTGGAAAGTAGGTGTTGAGGGGGAGTGTTGAATATTCAACACCAACTTAGTCAAGAGTTCACACCTATCTAGACTAACCTAGAAATATCTAGGATGTCTAGATAGGTGTGAACTCTTGACTAAGTTGGTGTTGAATATTCAACACTCCCCCTCAACACCTACTTTCCAACTTCTCTTTATCTTAGACGTTTCGGCCCCCTTCATAGTTTAAGGATGTTTCGGTCCTCTTCATAGTTTAAGTTTCCTCTTCTTCACAAGTTTAGGGACATTTCGGTCCTCTTCTAAGTTTAGGGACATTTCGGTCCTCTTCGTAGTTTTAGAACATACTTCTGGTTCCATCGTAGTTTAGGGACATTGCGGTCCTTCTTCGTTTCAGTAAAATACTTCTTGTACTCTTTAGACAACTCATAGGATTTTCACCCACTTTTGTTGTTCTCTATCTCATCACCACTTGGTGATTGCTTCCGTTTCTTCACAACATTTTTTGTTGTTTCTTCTTCTATTCATCTTTGTTCCAGTCACGCTTTTGTTCGAAAAACTGTAACACTTCTTTGGTTATCCAGATTCTCTCACAATCTTTCATTTCGTCAAGCTTCTGCCACAAGCTCTAACTATTTTTCTTCTTGTTATTTGATGTTACAAATTTGCCACTTTATCCAGTTTGCCACATTTCGAATTCGTAATGATTTGCCACGCTATGACATAATTGTCAGACTTTGGTTTGTACGTATTTAAACAAACACCTGTAAACCCATTTAGACTTCATTTGGACATTACAAATTAGGTAATTCCAACACTCCCCCGTAATTTGTAATGGCTCTGTTTTTTTTTTTTGATATTCACCCAATCTCCGTTTGCGGCTCTTATCTCCTCATGCTTGCTTCGCTCGCTTTTGTTCAGAAACTCTTTATGTTTGCCGCCACGTACAAGCGCTTTTTTTTTTTTTTTTATTATTATTTTTTTTTTTGTTCTTCTTCTTATCACGAGTATGATTTAGTATCTCGTGACAAACATGCCATGCTTTTCTTCGACAATTGAGGAAGCAATCTGTTGCTCTTACCCTCAATATTCTTTTTTTTTTTTTTTTTTTTCCCTTCCCGATTTGAGTAAACAACCACTTATTGTTCTTACCCTCAAACCCTTCTCTGATCACTTATTAGGAAGTGACCCTTTCTTCTTCTCTTTTATCTTGTTTTTTTTTTTTCATGGAGACCCCTTTTTTTTTTCTTCATGGAGACCCCATTTCTTCTCTTTTAGTATTTCTTGCTCATTTAGTATGTCTCCTAACTTCTGCGTGCAAGCCTCTACAAATTCAACATTTTTGAAATGTCGATATTACAAAAGCTTTGTCTTGTAGTAGCAGTAGTTTTTTCTTCTTCCAGTGGATACATGTCCACCTACCGTGTCACAAGTAGAAACTTGATGTTGTCGCGACAAACATGGCTTTCTTGCCATTTTTTTTTTTCTCTCAAAACCGAGTAGGTCGTCTCATTGAGGCTCTCTTCCCACAATATGAGGAGGCGATCATTTGAAGCTCTCTTCCCTCAATATATGGAGGCATTCGTTGTTGACGTTTTCATGATATCGGCTTCTAAAACTCTTGAACGATTGTGGAGGCAATCCTTGGTGCACTCTTCCCACAATTGTCTTTAGAATTTTGTAAACAATTTGAGAAGGAAAATTATTGCTCTCTTCCCTCAAACTTGTCTTCTGGTCACTTATCAAAAAGTGATTTCTTTTTTTCTTCTCTACTTTTCTTTTTCCACATGGAGGCGTTTTTGCTCCTGTGAAGGTAGGATTTTTTTTTTTTTTTTTTTTTTTTTGACAGTTGGAATGGTTGAAATCTTCTTAGTGGTGTTTGCATCTTCTCCTTCTTAAACTTCATATCTTCTCAACTCGAAAGCTTTGAAACCCATCAATTCGTAGCGGAAACTTTTACGCCCATTTCGGATCGAAACGAGCTCGATACCAAGTTAAAATTTATACTCTTATCAAGAACTTAGAAACCTTGATAATATTTTTCGGAGATATACGAGCATCGTGGTGTTGCTCGTATAGAGCTCCTAGAGCTCTAGTAGTGAAGGGTGGAAGCAAGGACTTTGTAACTTGAACTTTGTATTGATTGATTCTTGCTACCTTACTTACTTACAAATGAATACAACATGCCTATTTATAGGCTACAAAAGAAGAAGAGAACTATGCCTATGGAGGCTAACAACTATGCCTTTGGAGGCTAACAACTATGCCTATGGAGGCTTACCAAACCAACTACTAGACAATCTAGTATTCTTGTTTGATTTGTCTAACCCTAGAACACTCATTTTACACATGTTAATTATCTAATATTGACTCTAGACATCCTAGATATTTCTAGGTTAGTCTAGATAGGTGTGAACTCTTGACTAAGTTGGTGTTGAATATTCAACACTTATGGGGTACGTCAACACAATAAATATAACCGACAACAAAAAAAAAAAGACCGAATAACACGAGGATTAACAGTTATGATTTTTAGCCTGGTTGTTTTTGTACGTATGTTACCGTACCGACTAGGATTGGGTTACATCCTCGATAAGTAGGGTTCGATAACATGCAATATTGTATTAGTTAGATCGAATTGTTCCATTGCTGCTAAATTAAGTTTGTGATAGAGACCAACCATGCAAAAGAAAGAAAATGAACCCTAGCCGGCCCTACGCAAACAAACCAAGTGTGTATGGCTACTAAAGAATAGTAGAGATTTATATATCACTTGATTCTTATTGTGACTGAAGTTGCATTTGCATATATATATGATCAGTTGGCATGAAAGAAAAAGAAATGAAAAGCAGGTATGTTACTTGCTTTAGCTAGCAAAACATCAGCAAAGACAAGGTTTTAACATGAAACCAAATGCCATGGGGACCTTAACACATGGGCGCGTGTGGTACATATATAATATACTACCAAGCCAAATCTCATAATAGATATATATTATGGTGGAATCTTTTCACAACATGTTTGTTGGACCTTATACCCCATATCCTGTTTAGAAGGTCACTTACTCACTTAGCTTGGCCATATGTTTTATTGTGCTGCTTACTCTGAAATCACGGACTTGCGAATCCGTTTCTGTTCTTTATTTCGTTCCATGCATCCCAACGTCCGGTGCAAAATCATGTAAATCATGCAGAAAAAGAAAATGAATAAATAATTGGTTGATTTTTATAAACTGTTGATTTACCCAATCCGAACACATAATGCCGTCGGTTCTTATTTTGTAGGATGTAGTTCACATATTCGCTAAGTGTGATTGCACAATCTATACTACATGTAGAATTCGGTCCCTGCCATCATCATGAGTTGTTACGTCAAACAAACTTGGACGCATTGAAGGAATGCATGTGGTGTGGTGCCGGCTAAGTGATAGTTATACATGATAATGCAGAATCTCTGTGACGACCCAATAGGAACACAAATATATATATACCCGAATGAGACAATAACTACCTTATTCGTTTTTGACGGAGCCTAGGCAATAGAAGGAAAACGAAAGTCAATCAATAATCATCATGCTGCCGATGGTTACTTTCTTGCGTAAAACATATCTCAGTACTTCCATGTTCACAAAATTCTTTTCTACCTTTCGACCATGTGCGATTCAATGCCGCCCCTTTATTATTATTGTTAAATGCTTTGCTTTTCCCATATTTTGACAGTTCATACAAGCAAAGGTCCCGCCACATTGTACCATTCCATTCCATGGCCATTTGGCCCATTTCTTTCGTCCTAAATTCCTCTGTAGCTAAACACAGCAATCACATCTTTGTGAATTGCGATCATTTGATTTTATTCCGTTTGCCACATTATTTTTCTCTTCTCCTTCTTATATCCCATCGCCATCATATATATTGGATAGGTGAAAATCAAAATAAAGCAACTTTCCAACTCGGATTTATGTAGCTCAGAATCCTGGACTAGGAGACTCTGGTTGTGTACCTCTTGAGTGGCCAAAGATCACTATACTAGTTTTTCTATTTCCTGGCCGATCTTTGATTTGTTTTAGAAGGTTTATATTAAACTTCAGAAATATAACAATAATTCTATGAAAGGCTTCCAACTGAAATGAACACTATCAATAAACATCCGCGTATTTACGACCGTAAAAAAATATCAAATTATAAGTAGATAGGGCTGGGAGTAGGACATTGATAGACTGCATGTATGCAGGCTTGTAAGTGGTTGTTCTAATCACTCTTGCACTAAAAATCAATTGGAGAAACAAAATAATAAATGCAAATATTTGGAGAAACGAAAGATGGAATGGAATAAAATTTGATAAAGAATTTGGTGCCGACGAATTTGGAATTTAGATCACTAATATTATTACCCGGGGATTTTATCTTTGTATTTACAGTGACACCGATAAGGATTGAAAACATTATAAGTTTGATAAGGAAAATTGTGAGTGTTTTCTTTGTTTGAGGTTTTTTTTTTTTTTTTTTTTTTTTTTTTTGAAGCATATGCTTGAGGTTCGTTTTAGGTTGGTCTCAAATATACTCAATTTCCACTTTAGAAAATCCAAGTTGTCCCCTTGGATGAGCTACTGATTGTATTTTAGCTTAATTATGGTTGTATTTCATCATATTACTTGACTTTGGCAACAAATTGCTTTCTCTAATTTTTCCTTCGTTACTGTGATTTGTTACCACTTGTACCCCTTGTAACATAAGTACAATACATATGTAACTCCGGCCCTTGGCCATACCGCCAAACCAGTTTAGGGATTTGTCAAGGAGCGAATTTGACACCCTGGAAGATAAAAGGAGATGGAGATATCAAAAGATAATGTGGAAGTTAAATAAGTTAGAATACACCGGCCAAAGACACAACAAGTCTGCTGTTTGATCAAACCAGAGAATCATCCACAGAAGGACAAATCAATCAACTCCATCTGAATAATTACAAGTGCACGTGGGTACGACAAAACACACACGTGCAAGTCAGTAGCAGACTGCTACTACTCAATCATATGCTCATTCTAATTTCTACATAATAATAAATAGGAGAAAAATTAAGCTCAAAAATTAAGGATTTACTTGTATAAATAACTCACCAGTGGATAATGGGGAAAAATGGGAAAAAAAACTAATATTCGTGCTTCACAATGCCCGTTCAACTTTGGGAGCAAAATCAGTCAGGGGTGATCATCTCTAGAGTCTGTTTTGGTACACAGTTTCAAGTAGTAGAGAAAGAGAAGTTCCTTACAGGTGAAAATATTTTTTACAGGGGGCGTTCATTTTAATCAATGACTTAACTGAAATATACAATTACAGGTGAAAATATTTTTTACAGGGGGCGTTCATTTTAATCAATGACTTAACTGAAATATACAATCGACAGCAACCTTTATAAAAGAATGTCAAATACAAACTACCATACACAAAGGGGTCTGATTATTTGCGTACACTTAACAGTGGCCCAATCGGAGAAGAGAAAGAGTGTTAGACAGAACATCAATACATGACAGACAACACATATAAGAGTGTAAACATAGTGTCACTGGTTATGTGTTATTAGCCCCCCTGACGCTAATGTGAGCAGTCCTAGGAAGCATCTCTGTAGCTTGTCTCTAAGAAGTGCAAATTTAGGTCCATCTGCAAATATCAGCTGATTGATCAATTGTGAGATATAGGAGATCTGTAATTCCTTGGATTAAATTGCCAAGTGTTTCATCCTTTTATGGAATACAAAGATGAAAATGAAACAACACCCATGTGTCACACACAGAGAAAGCATTGCTGGAAGAAAAATGTGGAGGTCATTAAGAAGTTTACATACCCAAATAACTTCCGAAGCAGAATTTGATAAACTTCTGACCTCAGCCTAAGTGGATGACCTAGCAACTGTTGCTTACTTCTTGCAAGACCGGGAAATGGGATTTGAGCCAAAAAAATATATATGCAATAACCACCTGTGTTTGTCTTTTTATCAGGATTACCAACCTAATATGCATCACTAAATCCATGAACTGCATATAATCCTTTACTTGACAAAATATTGATACGTGTCTAAAACACCTTAATATTTATCTATTGTTTATGCTTTCTTTGCTAAGTTTTCTTGTAAATCATGTATCTTATGTTTGTTTTGAGTATTCAGGTACTTTGGAGTCGTTTGAAGCAAAAGAAGAAGAAACAAGGCAAAAGGTGCAAATGTTATTGGAGACGATTATTTCTCATATTTGCTTTTATTTCTTCATCCCTATCTGAAAAGTTTGTCGGCTTTAGTGATGTGAAATTTGTCTGAAAAGCATGACTGCTTTAGTGATGAATAGAATTGAAGGAAAGAAGTGGATATGAGAAGTAAAGGATGGTTGTTGCTGGTGGAAGAATTAAAAAAAAGGAGAAAAAGTCCATCTGGAGCGTAAAGGGCAGAGCCGTCATTTTTCATGGGAGAACACTATATGGAACCAACCCAAAGTTAAGGGGTGGCCAATCAGGATGGCCCTTATCTGGGACTAAGGGGTTGGTTTATCCAATTACTACAACCCTAAATTGAGAAGATTATTTCTCAATTATTGTTTTCCTGAAATCAAGTGGCACAGAAAGAAACAGTGGTTGCTGCCCTTATTGCCACAAGAAATTAAGAGATCGAAATGAGAAGCTGAGAGATGATGTTCATGGGGGAACTGTGAATCGAAAGAAGAAGATGATGATTTAATGTTGCTGTTAAAGAAATTAGGGTTTTATGTTTTGTGTAAACTGATGATGTGAATCGAGAAGACCCTGTTGTTGTTGATGAAGAACAAGTCTCAGAGAATGGGTTTTAGTTGGAATTGAGTTTCCAGTATGATTTGAGCTTGTTCTTCAGTTCCAGTGCAGTAAGAGATCTAAGGAAGAGAAGCTTTGGTTATGGCAGCTGAAGATGATGTTGGTGTTGTCTATGAGATGGATTAGGAGATGGGTTCGATGTTAATCTGTTGGTTGTCATGGGTATGATATGAAGCTGAGAATAAAAACGCAGTTAGAGTTCATGTATTTGCAGAGCTGAATATTTGTGTGGGGTTTGGGATGAACCTGTGTCAGTGATGGAGAAATTGATTTGAATCAGACAAGAAGGAGGTAATGGAATTGATGATTGTTGAAATGGGTTGCTACTGTAGAGAAGGAATTGGTGTTGCTTGTGTTATGCAGTTGTGAAGCTTTGCTCCAATGGGTATGTTCATGGGAATTGCAGGTTGAGTTGATGCTGCAATGAAAATGTTAAGTGGTTGCAGGGATCTCTATGATGTATTCTTGTGTTGTTGAGCTACAATGCAATGATGGATTGAATTACAGGTCAATGGCATGTTGCAGCTGTTATTTTGCAGTTTGCAAGTAGGTGCAGGAGATGGTGGTGAATTGGCTATGTGCAGATGTGCAACTGAGTTGAACTGGTAGTGCTGTGTTGGATCTTTGCTCATTGCAGAGAATGTTAGTCATTTTCTGAGGAAGATTTGAGCTGTAAGTGGTATATGTAGCTGCAAAATGGTACTGAGATAGGAGAATGTGCAGTCACTTGTGGTTGTGATATGCAATGGTGGCCGTGTTGGACATGAGATGGTTCTGGTAGATGTGAAAAATGACAGAGAAAAGATTGTAGCATTGGTGCTGCAATTTGTTGAGTTATTGAGTCTTTATTGCAGACAAGATAATAGAAGAAATGAACTTGGTGTTTTTTGCAGTGTGGATATGACAGTGTTGTGTTGAAGTGCAGCTGCGGTTTGGAGGTTATGAGGAATGAATTGTAATTGGGTTACAGCCAAAGAACTGCAGGTTATTGTGTAGCTGATGGCTCACCATTGGAGCTTAGATGAATGTGAGAAGCTGTTATTACTGATGCATTGGCTAGGATTGGTTTTCCATTGATGTTGGGGGCTATTAAATTCTGGACTCAAATGAGTTGATGCTTACTGTGATGCCATGGAAGCTGAAATGGAGATGAATGTTGAGAACTGGGTATTGGAGTATGTTGTTGGAGCAATGGCCATGTTCGGGTGGTGTGTTGAATTGAGTGCAGGTGTTGCTAATGTTTCTGAGTTGCAGCCAAGAAGAAATGAGATGCTGTGAAGATGCTGCCACAAGAATCGTGAACAATCGGATGTGTTGCAGGTGGTATGAGTGAGATGGGAAAGCTTGAATTATGTGTTGTTTCCAGTGGAGAAGTTGCAGGTGATGATTTTCATGGGTGTTGGTTTTATGGCAGTGAGATGGATGTTGGTGTTTAAATGGGTATGCTTGAACTGAAAATGGTGGAATGAATGATGCAGTTGTAGTATGCACAGCCATCATGGCTGGATAGCACAGCTCTGGTCTGTAATGGCCAAGACCAATTCCAGTTAGATCAGTCAGTGAGCTGACTCGTTCTTAACCAGCCCTGACTCGGTCAATGTTAGTCAGTCGTTAACTTTAACGGCTGACCGTTATCTTTGACCGGTGACCGGGTGGACTTTGCCGGTCACCTGAGGTACTTTTCTGGCGATGTTTCCGGCCGGAAAGACAGTTTTCCGATGACATTTTTTTTGGGACAGATTTTTACATGGGTATTTATTTTGTGTGTGCTTGGTGGACATCCTACTATTGGAGTATTTGGACTTTGGGCTTTGAAGACCTAATTATGGAAAGTTGGAAAGCTATAAAAAGAAAAAGTTTCTATTCTTTTGGGGGACATTATTTCTACTGGAGTTTTGGAGGAGAGGGATTCTACTAGGGTTTGCTTTCGTTTATTTTTCATCTTTTTCATTTTATAATTGATTATTATTATGATGAATCCAAAAACTATGAGTAGCTAAATTTCATTTATTGGTTATGGGATATAAAGTGGATTTCTCAAATAAGATTTGATTCAATGTATTAGTTTTGTCTCAATAATTTACTGTTTGTGATTCATGGTTCATAATTTGATTGTTTGTTTGGTTGAGTCCGGAATCAATCCGATTGCATTCATATCTAGAGCTATATTAGGGTTTTCAATACGAAAACGTTGTTTATCCCTGATTTTAAGTAGCATAAATGTGGGTAGTGCTTGTAGTGATATATCCTACTAGTCACATATGAATCATAACTTGGGTTAAATCGATTTAGTGCTTTTACACATTTTGATTGCCTTGATTAGTCTTATTCCTTTAGTTATTATTGCTTTTAGGGAGTTAAACTTAATTGTGCTTTTACACTTTAGGTTGCTTTCTAGGAAGAATTCACATATGCATCTTTTAATGTGGTTGTGATGAAATCAGGGAATTAGCGGGATATTCTTGCGATCAAGGTATCCTAGGACTTTTAGTAAATGAGAGATTAAAATTTCAATTCTAGTCATTGATGAAAATACATGTTTGTGAATGAAACTATCCCGTGACCAATATATTCTCCTTATTGATTATTTTAATACATAATTGCTTTCAATTTATTTTTATTGCTTTGAAATATCAAATCCCCCTACCCCCTCCCATTGGTTACTAAGAAACTGAAATTTGCATAACAACAAAAGCCTCTCTATGGATATGAACTCTGTCTTATCGCATACTACTTTTATTTTAGTTAAGTAAGAAAGTTAAATTATTTTTGACCGGCTGACAACCGACCAAATACCATCATTAATTGTGTGCTTGAGGTATTTTAAAATCCTCTGAGCAGCAACAAGATGATCAAAATAGATTTTGTATTTGATGACAAACTTGATTGACTGCATAACTGAATTCAGGTCTAGTCCATGTAAAGTACTGTAAAGCACCTACAATTAATCTGTAAGATAAGGGATCTGAAAGTAAAGTACCTCAAGTAGCTTTAAGTTTGCAATTGACAGAGACTAGAGACGAACAAAGCTTACCACCAACTCTATCAAACTTATCCAATAGATCCAGATCATACATGGTTTGAGACCAAAAAAAAATTTATTGTGCTCATTCCTTTTAACTTCAAGATCCTGAAAATAGTGAATTGGACCTAAGTCATTTGGAGAAAAGTGTTGTTAAAGTTGAGTAATCACTTCACTGCAATAAGATCTTGAACTTCCGATGATAATAAAATTATCAACATATATAAGAATCATAGTGATTCTGGATTCATGTTTCTGAACAAAAAAACTAGAATCTGCCGTAGAAATCTTGAAATAATAAGATACCAAGACAATCACGAGCTTATCATATCAATCTCAAGGTGCTTCTTTAAGAGCATATAAGGACTTGCACAGTTTGCAAACATAATGAGGATGATCTTAATCCACAAAACCAAAAGGTTGAGTCATGTACACCTTTTCTGTAATACCTCCATGTAGAAAAGTATTGCTAATATCAAACTGGGAAATAAACCAATTAAAATTCACATCCAAGGACAAGATAATTCTATGTGTAGTAGGTTGAGCAAGTTGTTTGAATAATATAGTCCAATCTTTTTTTCTAATGAAAACCCTCACCCACAAGTTTTCCATATATATTTCAATTGAACCATATGCATTTTGTTTGATTGTAAATACCTATTTACACCCAACCACATTTGAAAATGATTTGGGGGAACAATAGACCAGGTTCCTGCAGATTGAAGTATTATGTTCCTCAACAAAGATTTACTCCATTTTGAACACTTTTAATCTTGGCTAACACAAATTGGGGCAGGTGTAAGTTGCATATATAGCTTGAAAAGTTGAAGAAAGGGGATTTTATGTTGAATAAACTTTTGGTTTGAAAATACGAAATTTACCTATAATAATCATATTATGAGCATTAACAATTGATGAAGCTTCATAAGTTGTAATTGGTATGTCAGAAGTAGTGGAGGCTTCAGAAACATAATCTTTAGTTGGTATGTTAGAAGTAGTAAAGGATTTAACACATGATAACTCTGGTGGAGTAGAAGATGATGAACAAGTCTCAAGAGTAGAAACAGAGCAGCTTCAGATGAAGATTCAAATTCATAAGTATGAGTTAAAGGGGTAGAATTGTCCAATATAGGATATGGTAACAAATCAGTTTTGAGAAAAAAAAAACAGATTCCTGAGAAATAACATACCTTTAAATATAGACATTGCTTGTAGAAATATCTAGACATTTGTAGCCTTTGTGATAAATAGTGTAACCTATAAAAATACAAGAAGCACTCTGATGTTCAAGTTTATGAGAAGTGTATGGTCTAAACCATGGAAAACATAGGCAACCAAAAGCTCTCAAAAAGGTATGATCATATATTTTTTTATAGAAGCTTAAAAGGAGATTCAAATTCTATTGATCTTGTTGGCAGTCTACATATAATACAATTTGCAGTAGTAAAAGCCTCAACCCAAAAAGAAGTTGAAATTCGAGATTGAATCAAATAAGTTCCGCCAACATCAATAAGGTGTCTATGTTTAAATTTTGCAACACCTTTTTGTTCAGGTGTTTAAGGAAATGAAATTTCGTGACCAATACCAGAATCAGCAAGAAAAGAAGACAACTCTTTGTTCGCAAACTCACCCCATCATTTGTTCTAATAACCACAAATGAATATTGCAATTCATTTTCAACTTGAGCTTTGAATGTAAAAAAGATATTCTTTAATTCAAACTTGTCATATAAAGGAAAAATCCAACAAAATTTAGAATAATCATCCATATTATTGACATAGTACTTGTATCCATAGATGGATGTAACAGGACAAGGATCCCAAAGATCAAGATGAAGTATTTCTAAAGGTTAAGAGCTACAATGACTAGAAATAGAAAAATGTAGCTTATGAATTATACCTATTAGAGCACTGCTCGGTCGAACTCACATGCGTTGCTATATCAAGCATGTTTGTCAATGTTAGTAATCAAAACTATAAAGTCTTGATGTCTAGTCTACTATAGCTAAGGTCTCGGACTAGGATAGAAAGTATAGTTGAGCTCAAGAACTCCATGGAAATCATCATACAAGACGAAGGACTACTCAAGGAACCGGTGGATCTTCATCGACTAAAAGGTATGTGGAGACTTGAACTTATCTATCACTCAAAAGTCTATCTACTTTATCTCATATCTTGAGACAAAAGTCGTTTTACTATATAGACTAAATATATACACACATGTGACATTTTGAGCTGAGTATATCTCGCTTATCTATTTCTCGAAATGTGTGTTGGTAAAGCTTTTGCTTTAGACGAATTCATCTTTGCCTAGTGACGAAAGTCATGTATGTTTCAATCACTTTGGAAATTGCTCTGACGAAAACTAGTTCGTGAATAACAACTATACGACGTCCTTTGATAATGTTTCAATGATTGAAATGAGAGTTTTGACAATATAACCACTGGGAATATAAACATTTTTGTGGTAACACATATATGTATAAGTCCTTATTCACTTGAACCGAAGTTTGCGAACTTTGTTGATCAAGTGAAAACCGGAACTTGAGCAGTCATCCCAGTCCGCGAACGATTGTAGTTCTCGAACCCGAGAATTTCTGCTGGAGTTTGTGAACTCCAACCGGTTACTTAAGTTCACGAACCCAGTCCGCGAACTTGAGTGGTTATGTCTAAATTATCTAAATTATCTAAATTATCTAAATTATCTAAGGAATGCTATTGCAAACCGTGGCTTTATTGTTCATGAATCGATTCGAGTGAATCACATCATTTTTGCTTCAATTGTGTCTTTTGTAGTACATAAGATCTCATAGCAATTGAAAAACTCTCTAACTAGTTCATTTGAGTCATTTGGATTAGTTATGGTGAAGAAAAATATGGTTGATATGAAAGTTATCATTTGTCTAACCATTTGGTTGACTAATCTTGAACCAACTATTGTACACGTTTGGGTACGGTTACACAAACCCAAAATCGTCAAGTAAATGTGTGTATGGAAAGCTAAGTTTTTGATCTAACGGTTGAGATATATTAGCTTGTATCTAATCAGGTTTTCAGCTAACGATGAATATTGAATGCTTTGTTACTAAGCTAACATTGATTGCAAACACTGATTTGAATGACTATATAAAGGAGAACTCTAGCAACTGGGAAAAATAATCCCCACAAATTCTGTGTGATACTAGTTTGCTAAGCTAGAGTTGATTCTCCTTTAACCTTTTGTTTTCTTCTTCTAAAACCAGGTTAACGACTTAAAGACTTCATTGGGATTGTGAAGCCAGACCGATACTACTTTTCTTGTAGTTGTGTGATCTGATCTTGCTGTTTCTATCGTACGAGTACAATTGTAATAATTGGCATGAGATTTCTATCTCCGATAGGCAATATATAAAAGTAATCACAAACATCTTCGTCTCATCATTTGTGATTCCACAATGTCTTTTTTCGCTGCGTCGATTAAGACTATTGTGAGGTGATTGATAAAACTGAGCTGTTCTTCGGGAATATAAGTCTGGTTTTATTGATTGGTTCTTGTTCACCTTGATTTATCAAAAGACGGAACAAAACTCATAGGTTTCTTCGTGGGAGACGAATTTATCTATCTTGTAGACTTTTCTGTGTGAGACAGATTTGTTTGCTAAAGTCTTCGACTTTGGGTCGTAGCAACTCTTGGTTGTGGGTGAGATCAGCTAAGGGAATCAAGTGCGCAGTACCCTGCTGGGATCAGAGGCGTAGGAGCATAACTGTACCTTAGATTAGTGTGAGATTGGTTAGAGTTCAACTACAGTCCATACCGAAGTTAATTTCGAGTAGGCTAGTGTCTGTAGCGGCTTAATACAATGTATGTTTAATCTGGACTAGGTACCGGGGTTTTTATGCATTTGCGGTTCCTCGTTAACAAAATTCTGGTGTCTGTGTTATTTCTTTTTTGCATTATATTTTTATATAATTGAAATAATAAAGGTTGTGCGTTGTTCAATCGATTAGAATATCCGACCTATTGGTTTTTGATTTAAATCGATTGACACTTGGATATTGGTCTTTAGTACCATCCAAGTTATCTCTCTTTGATTAGACTCGCGAATCATAGTGCTTGAGTAAATCAAATCGAGAGATTGAGATAATAACTCCTTGAGTATTTTCTATGAATTGAGTCTAGTTGATTCTCTAGAAAAATAACTCGGAGTTGTCCATACAGATTTCTAATCGAAATATTGGGTGAGGTTGTTAGACCCCCGCTTTTTCACTACCTAACTGATAGTCATTACAAAAGATATGTGTTTTTATTACATTTGACAGGTTGAGAGTACTACACACATGCTTATTTGTTTTAAAGGATGGATGAGCCAGTCTCTTGTGCCAAACTTTTGCAAGGATGTTTGTTGTGACGCCAGAGGAAGCTTTATTTCTTGAGTTGTATAAGAAATAAAGGGGATACAAACCATTATTGTGATGGCCTTGTAATATTATCTTCTTAGTTGATAAGTCCTTCATAGAAAAACCAGAAGCACCAAATGTAATCATGCTCGAGGAAATAAAAATACATTACTAAGATTAAATGTATGATTAGGAGTGGATTTCAAAGAAAAACCAATACGAATGATAAGCATACCTTCTCCAGTAGCAGCTTGAATATATTCAGACCTCATAAGGAAAAGAAACTTGTAATTCAGAGTCATCAGATGTGATATTCAATGTAGCCCTTTTGAAGTAGTAGGAATTACAGGTAGTTGCTGTGTTGGTGTAATTGAACTCGTGAACTCATGCCAAACACACAATATTGAAATGCAGCGGTTGACTACTTCCTTTGACGGCACTATATTTTTTTATTACTTCTGATTTAAGCGTGGCAAAAAGACCTAAGGAAAAAGTAAGAAAATGAAGTTATATTCAAAAATAGGCCTCATTTTTATCATGGCATACAAATTTAGGCCAGATTTTTTTTTTGCACTTTGTAAATCAAGCTTGTTATAGGGGCGGCATGGTTTATTAGAGGGGCGGCAGTGTGATAGTAATGTCCCTCTAGTTGGTTAGGGGATGTCCTAAAGAGGATGTAAATTGACTAGATTATCCTTTTCACCTTAAACAACCAAAATCAAATCAGTTTTTTTTAACCTAATGAATCAGAAAAAATCAAATCAGTTTTTTTTTCATCTTCTCTTCTCCTCCATCAACCGTAACCTCCATCAAAAATGAAAATTTCATTGTCTATGATTAATCAGTGATTTGAAAAACGTTTGGAAAAACCCAGTTAGGGTTTAGTTTATTGTGTTGGATTTAAGTTAGTTTTGTATCAAAAATTAGGGTTTTGGATCAAAATTAAAATTGAAATTTCTGTGTTGCATGTGAGTTACGGATGGTAATAACTCCAATTGGAACCGTAACTATAAATTTGGTTGATGTTACGGTTTATTGCAACTCAAATACCAACCGTAAGTTCTTGATTTTGATATACAATGTTCAGTTACGTTTTTTTTTTTTTTTTTGCAACCGTAAGTAGCTTATGGTTGGTATCGTTACTTAAGTTACCAACCGTAATTTGTCAAGTAACTTTCATTTTCTTTTTACGGTTTTTAATTGCATCACTGTTAGCAACCGTAGGATAGTTACGGATGGTCTCGATTCATTAGTTACCAACCGTAATTTAGTTACGGTTGTTGTCCAAATTTAATTACCAACCGTAACAGGTTTTACGATTGGATCTTACCCAAATTTAACCAATTACGGTTGGTATTCGATAACTTACGAACCGTAACTAAGAGTTACGGTTGGTCACGAGCACAATTGCAACCGTAAGTTCTTCTGAAAATTTAAAAGTTTTGATTTTGTTACTGTAGATGGTGGATTTTCAACAAAGGCTAAAATCGTAAACCCATAATTATACGAACTTCTGATCCATCAATCAGATGTGAGTATTGATACACGGGTCTCTCATCAAATCTCTGACTAAGAATACTGTCTCTCAGAGTTCATGTAGATGTGTAGTCTCTCGGGTGGACAACCATATCTCATGAATACTGAACACTTCAGTAATTATTTCTATATAGAATCACGAGATTGACGGATCCTAGACAGCTTGCTCTTCTAGTATAGAGCGATAACGTCTTCAGGATACAAACAATAGTTTTCCCTGACTATATAAAGGATATGAAGCTCCAGCAAGCCCATATCAGAATAATTAATGCTCCTAGACAGCTTGCTCTGCTAGTATAGAGCCATCAATTAATTATTCTAAAAATTCTTGGATTCATCCGCTGAATTTCTGAAAATATTCAAATATTTTCTGAAAGTATTCAAATACTTTTGTAATATTTTGTTGCTTCAATCTATGGTTCTTCCCAGCAGAATTCCATGGGTTAGTAATAAATATTCAACACACGGGTGTCTGAGCTACCTCTGAGTAAGCCTCGATTTAAATGGTGCAAGTGTATTTAACGATGATGCACTAACAGTCACCGCACAAACGGGTATTTCAAAATACGACGAGACGATGAACCTATGCAAATAAGAAGGGAAATAATGAAATAATTAAAAAATTGACCAAGGCGCTGGAAGCATCGGCCCACTGACTGGACGGACGTGTCGTGGTCAATCCCACGCTAGTTTCATATTTTTATCATATTTTTTGTTATTTTCCTTGAGTTCATGAAAATCCTTTCACTTGAACAAATATCTTTCGTTTTGAGGAAACTCCTCAGTTTCATGGTATTTCCTTCGCACCAAGGAAATAATATAAAATTGGGAAAATATGGTAGAGTCGTGATCATTGGCCAACCGAACATGTCTTGATCCCAACCGGCCCCACACCTCATGGTTCCTTATTATTTTATTATTATTTTCCTAATTTCATGAAAACTCCTTAATCTCATGATATTTCCTTGATCCCATGAAAAACAATATAAAATTAGGGAAACCGTGTGACCGGGCCCTGGCTGGTCGGTCAAGCCCTAGCTGGCCCCACACGTCTCATTTTATTATTGTTATATTTTTCATGTTTCCTTGGTCCCATGGAATTCCTTGATTTCATGATATTTTCTTCAAGTTATGAAAATTCTTTTGAATCATTAAATAATACATAAAATTAGGAAAAAAATGCACGGGACCGGGCCCTAGCCGTTCAACCATGCTCAAGTCGGTCCACACGCCCCTATTTTATTATTATTATTTTTCATGTTTTCTTCATCTCATGAAACTCTTTGGTTTCAACAAAACTCTTTGATTTTAACAAAAACTCCTTAGTTTTAACAAATTCCTTGATTTTATCATATTTCCCTAAAATCATGAAAATATCATAAAAAAAAAAATTGGGAAAACGTGTGGGATTGGGCCCTTTGGCCGTCCAGCCATGCCTTGGCCATGATCGGACCCACACTTCATGATTCCCTTATTTTTTTATTATTTTCCTTCATCTCATGAAGTTTTGACGGTTTTATCAAAAATCTCTGATTTCTTCATATTTTCTCAAATGGATGCTCAACTGCACGCTAGAAAATATCAAAATTATCATAATTGAGATACGAACACTTTGATGACGTGAAAACGTTACCTTGACCGACCAGGGTTGGCTCCTTGGCTCGCAATGAGCCGGTCCTGTGTATTTTCACGGTTTGACCTAATTTGCGCAATTGCATGCATTAGGTCCAAAACTCTTCCAAGCAACTTGGAACTTCATGAACGATCATCATTTGATCCCGTGACCACCCAGTGCCGGTTTCATGACCCCTTGGTCGGTCTCTCATCTCTTCATAATTAATTAGGTTTTATTACCTAAGGCTCAAACGAGCATTTTTCGAATAAATGATTAAACCATCATTTGATCCTTCTTTCATCAACAAATCACCAACTCTTCAAGAGGCCTTGGAGTTTGCTCACACGAGCATGTGGGAGATAAATGGTCGACCCACGGTCCCGTGAAGCCGGTTCTCCTTCATTCCATAGTTAATTTTCAATTAACCATGAATTGGTCATCAATTGATCAAATTAGGGTTTCTGAGTCCAAGGATCATAATTCCATATTCGAACACTAATAATTTTACGACGATCTCATGATCAAAATTTTATTAATTATGCTCGGTTTAACTACCGGTATTTTAATTAATATTTTATTGTGGTCACGCTTCCAATAATTCATCAGATGAGCAACATTTGCTCAAATCAAGGAATATTGGTTTAACTATTAATATTCAACAAATCAGAGCAATACTTGCTTGCCTTATCTATCAACATGAGAATCATGCCCACGTTCAATTCATGAGTTTCAGAACATTTTACAAAATCATGTTCAACTCAGTAAATACATGGACTCATCGTTCCATGAAATCATGAAGTCAGCAACTGACTAAACTAACAACGAGACGTCAATCGTGTCACTTGGGGGGATATCAACTAGGGTTTTGGTCTGGAGATCTACGGCACGTGTGTTCAAACATACGATGGAATGTGAGCAAGTCGTGCAATCAGTTGAAGGAGTTAACAAAGTAGTGGATGGAAAATCAACCAAGTATCCGCACAATGAGCAACTGGTTTCAAACACGATTTCCACTTCCCCACTCTTTGATTCCATAAACTGTCACACTTCATGGGATCATGGTGTCTACAATTCCAGCAATATAAATAAGTCTCTGAGTCATGATTGAAATAACAACGACAAGAACAACAAGAATCTCACGTCTCACAGACAACACGAGATCAACAACTCATCAATTGAGCAATTACTCTCAACTGAGCAATTTCAATCATTCAGAACGTATCTTATTCAGAATTCACAACACACCTACAATCTTTGATTACCATTGATTCCACACATTTCTTAGGTTCCCTCCTACAGATCAACCCATTCTCTCTTTGTGACCAAATTTACTCTAGAACGGCCATTGTCTTGGTTTAGGCCGGAGTACTACATATTGATCTCTCGAATTCAAAGCACCCCCTTTGCAGCGGTGCATCTGTGTGAGGTTGAACATTTCGCTCGGTTCAAGGAGTCTCCTATGCACGGTCGTCTCCTCAATTCCGTAAAAACCGGCAAATCATTTTGACCCATCTACAGTTACGTACTTTAGATAATTTTGAGCGAGAAAAACCTAATGGGAACTAATAAGTATACCGGGTCACTGGAATCACTCATTTTGGTTGAGTGAATCAAAATCTAGGGTTTCACAAATATCACAAAAGTTTTTCTTTTTCTTCTCCTCTGAACTTTTATTTTTAACTCTAAAAATCTGATTTTGTTTTGATTTTGAGTTAATATAAGTGAAATTAATCATTAACACTAAACTTGATTATCATCACTAAACTAGGTTATCAATAATGAGGGTTAAATTATCATTTCCAGTTTTTTTTTAAAGGGAACCTTGAATGATCATGTAATGACCCTTTTTGTCCAATTAGAATGCCGCCCCTATAATAAGATTGTTGTAAATATAGGTTTATTGTCAACTTTTACATCCAACTTGGTTAAGTCAGATAAAAGTTTACTTACTTACCCTTCACTTATTCCCACACCGACCGTTAACATAATTTTCCGGGTTTGTTGAGCTCGATTCAGGATCATTTCAAGTTTGTTTCATCATTTTCCCAGACATTTTATCATTCCCAAGTATATTGGGGTTTTTGGTTGGTGAGGAATCAATCTTCTACAACAAATTTCGAGTTCGTCGAGTCTTGTTCTGGATAGTCACAAAGCTTTCAAGATCCTCGAATCGTTTACCCTTCCGACCAAAAAGATGCAATTGAAGGATAAATATGACTTCGCCTTGCACATAAGCGAATGGAATATATTTATTCTTTTTGTTCACAACTTGGTATAGATTTGTAAAATAAACACAAAATTAGTTAAAAAGACCAAAATCAACAATTCCTTGATGAAAAAGACATCTAGATTTTGATACTGTTTAAATGGACAAAAATATAAAAATAGCCAGGATGTAACCAGTTTCATCCTACCCATTTTCAAATATTTTTTCTTATTTTTAATTTACATCAGGATGCATCCAGTTTCATCCTCGCTATTTTTTAAGTTTAAGCCAGGATGAATCCAGTTTCATCCTTACTATTTTTATTTGTCCATTTCAGCCATAAAAAAATTTACTCGTCCATTACAACCATATTTTAAAAATATTTGGACAAATGATCCATTTTCCGTAAAATAAAATATAAAAAAAGGCTCGATTTAAAAATCACAAAAAAAAACATCTACTTTTGTGAATGACCCCAAAAACGAATGAGACACTCCGGAGAGAAATCTACATTGTTGGAATCCGACTGGAATTACGGTCAACCTTACATCCCATGGTGGATGATGTCATGACACCATAATACAAACTCAAATTTGATTTAACTAGCCAGTTAAACCAATATCCCTAGATTTTGGGGAAGCTTCTGGCCAACTAATAAACCTAACCAATCCGGTGTTTTTTTTAGCCCACACATAGACCCGGATAAGGAAAGAGATATTATAGCTATCCTTAATGTTAAACCAATATCCCTAGATGATAAATATCTAGGATCACCTCTTTTCACTAACAGATCTAAAATTAAGAGCTTTGAACCAATATTGCAGATCATGAAAACAAAATTAATGGGATGGAAGAACACACATCTTAACCCTATTGGTAGAACTATAATGATAAAATTTGTGACCTCCTATATGTCTATTTACCAAATGAATTGCTTTAGGTTACCCAAGAAAATTTGCAAAGAGCTTAACAAAATTCAGAGAGACTTTTGGTGGGGAAAAGATATATATACCCATAAAGGTGTTTACCTCAAAGGATGGGATTCCTTTAGTAAGTCTATTACTGATGGAGGATTGGGTTTCCAAAATATTACTCTTTTTAACTCTGCTATGATTGCGAGAATGGGTTGGAGATTGAATGAAAATCCAACTTCTCTTTGTGCTTCTCTTCTAAAGGCCAAGTATTTTCCTAACACTGATGTTATGCATTTATACCCTAAACCAAAACAAAATGAGAGTTGGATATGGAAAGGTATTAAATCAGGAATTTAAGAAATTCAAAACCACAGCTTTTGGGTGGTTGTCAAAGGTGATAAAATAATCATTTGGACTGATTTTTGGATACCAGACAAAATACCTCCTCTTCTGAAACCATCAACAGGAACTGACAACTTCAATCAGGTATGTAATCTAATCACCCAGGCAAAAACCTGGGACGAAACTAAACTTAATACTTGTTTTGGTAGAGAAACAGTCGTTAAGATAAAACAGATTCAAATCCCTTGGGATAATAGAGAAGATACAACCACTTGGACTCTAAACAGAAATGGTAAGTTCACTGTCAACTCCTTATATAATAATCTTAATGGTAATTCAAATATCAACACAAGCTGGAACAAGATCTGGAATATGAAATTTTCTCATTTTATTAAACTTTTTACCTGGAAAATGGATCACTCTATACTTCCTAATAGTATGAGAGTGGCTGCAATCCTTCCGTACATTAATACCACTTGTTTACTTTGCAATGAGCATGTTGAATTCCTTACACATTTGTTCTTAGATTGCAACTTTACTTGTCAGGTATGGAATCATCTTAATTTTAGTATGGATTATGTGAAAATGGCTCTCATACATGTCATGATTAGATTAACAACTGGTTTACGTTATTAGAAAGGAATGGTATTAAAATGACTTGGGCAGAGCTATGTAGTACTATAACTTGGCATGTCTGGAAAGATAGATGTGACAAAGTTTTTGGAAAAAAAAAGATCTAAACAATAGGAAAACGGCTATTCAAATAGTAAAACACATAAATGACTACCTTAATGTATCCAGCCCGAGCTACAATCTGACTCAGACTCTTTACTATAATCCAATGAAAGATGAAAACCTTCAAATAACTACTTTGGACACCTGGAATTATCCAGGATTCATGAGATATCGTATTAGCATTGCCATATCAATGATTCCTGATGTTTGTGATTCAGCAATTGGTCTTACTCTTGTCGATGATATAGGTTATTGTAGAGAAGCCAGAGGGGAGTCTTCAGGATGGAGAACAAGGGAAAAACTTGAACTTAATGCTGCTGAAACTGCTTTCCAATGGGCTATAGAGTTAACGGGTCACAACATCGAATTTCAAAGTGATTCTGAACCAACTCTCCCAAAGATTATGGAAATGTACGCTAAAGCTAAAAAAGAAAGATTCAAGAATAATGATTCCTTTGGAAACTATACCAAAACTCCAGCTAACTTTAAAGTTATGGCCTTCAACTTAGTTAGTAGATTTGATAACATTATGCATGCTGCAATTTCTAGTTTATGTAACAAATCCATCCTTATAGATATTGGATAGATGAAAAACTCACAAAACTGATCAATCTCATTTATATGCAAGAGGATCTAATCTGGCCTTTGTATTACCGCAACATTTGAACTCTTTCGAGTTTACAAGGTTTTCTTTTTTCGTACTCCCTCTGTTCCATTTTAGATGATGTTTTAGGGTTATTTTTTTGTACAATACTTGAAGGTTTTCATATTTTTCCACCAAACTACCAATAATATCCTAACATGTTGTTTTGGAACTAGTATAAGTTTATTTTTAAATGCACTAATAGTGATTAATGTTTGAAGACTTTTTTCAAGGGTATAGATGAAAAATCATCATATCTCTTCATTTCTTAATCCGCGTGAAAACTCTAAAAATATCATCCAAAGTAGAACGGATCCAAAGTAGAACGGGTGGAGTATAAAAAAAAATTGATTTAACTTTTCTTTCTTGGGAAACGAAATGGCACGACTACCAATGGTTATGGCTGAGATGTGATAAATAAAGACCTGCAAATAAGCAGCACACGGACGCACAGGCACAGCTGCTGCAGCTCTAAGTTCGGTAGTTGCTAACTTATGAGAGAAAGAGAATCCCATCAATAAATTCAATAATACTATCAAAAAAAAAAAGTAAAGGTTGGGGCCAAAAACCGTAATGTCGGGAAAAGGAGAGGAACCAAACTCCTCATCTGCCAGAGAAGGAAAAGCACAAAAGAACAAAACAGAGGCCCTCGTGCAAATGGAGAGAGAAAAGAGAATGAAAGAATCAGTAGTCAGTACTGTAGTAAATAAAAGTCGTGGCTCTACTACTCTAGAGTCCTAGGCTGCAGTCTAAATACTTGTTGTTGGTATTCTATCGGAAGTGTCTACAGCTGGGACAACAGTCCTAGTCCAATCTTGGGACACTGATTTGGCATAATTTGAGCGGTGGAGAGGAAAGTAACGAGAGAAATGATTAAAGGGCTTGGATTTACTATCTTAGGATTGGACTATGGTAATTGTCCAAGTTCTAGACTTTTCCTATTCTATCTCCTCTACTGCCGCTCCCTCGTCTTCTTTAAAGTACTGTTACTGCTGTTCTTTTCTACTGTACATGTTTTGATGACCGCATATATAATTTTCGTTTAATCAAAAGTTACTAAAACGAAGAAAAAGGAAAGGTACGAGTACAGAGTACTGTGCGTTCTATTCAATTAGACAACTGGAGTAGATCGTTGGGCTGAAATCATCCGGTTAGGTGATTCTATATATTGCAGAGTGATCTAGCGGAGCGGTCTACAGCTGGGACACAAGGATGGTCCAAAACTTGGACATGAGATGGCTGAATCTTAATTATGGAGAGGGGATTGATTCAAACATCAGGATTAATAATGAGGTAAAGAAGGAACGATTAAAGGTCCAGATTTATTGTCTCGGGACAATAACGACAATAACAATTGTTCCAAGTAACGAGGTGAAAAGGGTAATGATTCTACAGTTGTCCCAAATGTAGAGTTTTCGTGATCTAAGTACCCTTCAAGTCTTTAACTGTTGGGAGATTACTGCCCATCCTCCTCTCACCAGAAATCGTAACATTCAAAAGTTGCCATGCTACTTTGTTTTTATCATCACTAGTTTCTCTCTCATACCTGTCTATCTATGGATCTATCTATACCCCCTATCTGTCTATCTCACCATTTATGGCTTACTTATCCTCTTTTTCAAGAGAGAAATACAAATTCCAAACTAGTGCTTCTTCGCAATTCAAATATGACTTGTACAACATACTCAATAGTACAGTGATGGATGAGTTAGAACTTGACCGTCGAGGTTCATCAATAAAGTTCGGCTGGATCTTCCCATCATAATTGAAGGAGTTGTGTGATTGATTGCTAGCTACGAGTCAAAATTTTCTTCAATCATTTATAGTCCAATTTTGTCGGCAAATAAGATCAATTGACCAAAATTTGGTATACATAGACGTGTTCGGTGTACAGATACATATGGTGTAAATTGAGCCAAGCACATCATCAGAATATACAAAGATAAAGTAGAAGAGAACTATTTCGGCCGTATTACTATTAGGATTGATTAGTGATCTCATTAAGATCGATCGAGATGGGAATTGATGTTGGCTTCTCTTTGAAATAAAGAGTACGGATATAGGTCGTGTACTTAATAATAATATACATCAAGTCACGTCAAATCCACACGGGGGGAAATGAGGAGGAGGTCATATCATATCCACAATCTTATTCAAAAAAGTGTATTGACCTTTATATAAATATCATGACTTTGATTATCCGTACATGATCATCTTAATGGCAATGAAGGATTATTTGCTAAGCAACAACGGATCCATATGGAGACACGACATACGAAAGAAATGCCACATAAAAATCATTTGGATGTTAAAGTTCTGTATAGTATACGTCCTCTTATGAGCAATGCAGATTTTCTTAAACAGTTGTCGGCAATGGAGTTTTCACATGGTGACGCTTCGGGGCTGCAAGTCTCATCACTATCGTATATTTGACTTCAATGATTTTTTTTTTTTTTTTTTTTTTTGTGAGAATTAAATTGAAGCAAACAAGAAAGGGAAGCTAGCTAGAGCAAAATAGTACAGCATCTTTTGTGTCAAATCTCCATCGGTATGATCTTGAGTTATTTAAAAAAAGTTGTGGCCAGGAAATGACAAATCTCCTTCAATCCAACTTTAGTAATGTTCATCCTCGAAACAGAAAGGCGAAGAAAAAACAAACAAAAAGGAGAAGCCGAGACGGAAGAAAATTTGAGAAACTTCTCTTGTTCGTTTTTTACTTTTGTTTAGGGGAACTGAGGAAACCGAGTGACTCATGTCAGCCCAGTAATAATGAGCTAAATTGTTTACTTCTGTTGAAAAATGTCAGGCCTAATTTGGTCCGCAAGTATTGACACAAGTCAATTAGAACAGTGCTAGTCGAAGGCTAATGTTGGAATATCAGCCTATAATCATGCTTCTATACCTTTATTAAGTAGTATAAATCATGTTATTCTTTAAATAAGGTTAATATTATAAGCTGGTATATCAATTCATGCCTCTGGATCATCTATTCTGCATCCGAGTAACATTAAGATGAAAGTAGATAGGAAGGATAAACACATACCTTAGATTAGCTCATAACAGCTGAAAGGAAAACTTAGAAATTTCAGTTGTTTTCTATCTAGGTAGAATGATGAAAATTTTCCTTCTTAAACAAGAGCTAGAATGGAGCCCACCTCATGCTTAGCAAGACATGTGTCATTCAACCTTTCATCATGAGCTGAAAAACAGCCATACTAAGCATAGATATAACTAGTATGCCATTCTATGTAGTCCAAGAGACACTTAACCAGTTAACCTTATGTACCCTTAAACTTACATCTATAATACAAAACAACATAGGTTTTTGAGCCTTGGACGGTCGGATAACATTTGGAGAGACAAACAGGTGATCCGACCATCCCATTCTCATCCCAGCCTAGGACATCTAGCGGCTATGGTGTTTCTAACCTCCATTCATTATGGGGATATTCAATATAGAGATATTAATAAACCTAAAAATAAATTTAGTGGGATCCTCAAATGAATTTCCATAAAATTGATTTAATGTTTGAATTCATACTATTGAATTAACCCATGTAGAAAAAAACTGAAAAAATAGATGTCATCCCATGTCTGTAAAAACACAAATTACAAGCCATTATTTATTATCTAAAAAATAAAAAAAATTAAAGGGAAGAATCAAAAACTACAAATATATTAAATGTAAAGGGAAAATATCTTTAAACAATTATCCATCATTTACCAACCTGCAAAATACAAACAATTATTTTTTTTTAAATTAATTTTTTTTAATCATACCCATTATGAAAAGGGAAGAATCAAAAAATACAAATAATGGTTTTCATTATACTCAATGTATTTTGGAACAATGAGTAACAAATATGACTCACCAGAAAATTTTCATCATGGAAATGTAGCCTATTTTCATCATCCTGCAAAAAAAAAAAAAAAAAGATTAAAGTTACAATGTAAAACCCAAAACACATAGAACTTTAGAAACATTTACTATCATCCTTACTAAGATCGATTTCCGACTGCTAACATTAAGATCGAACTACCTGTAGTGCTACCTTTTGCAGGATGATGCTCAAGCAAAAAAAAAAAAAAAAAAAACTCAAAGAAAGAAAGAAAAAACCAAAAAACAAAGGGAAAGAATCCTGAACAGCAAAAACAAAAGGAGGCCAAACTCTTAAAAAAAACAAAAGCAATGCTAGCATATGAAACTAATGAGCTTCCCAAACAACGGTTATTCCCGGAAAAGGAAGGATGAAACTTATGGTCAAGGGTTAGAAACAGTTTCCATCATCCTTATTAAGATCGATCTCCGACTCTTAATCATATGCTAACATTAAAATCGAACTACCTGTCATGCTATCTTTCCATCAAATCTACTACTACACACACAAAAAAAAAAAAAAAAAAAGATTAAAGTTACAATGTAAAACCCAAAACACATAGAACTTTAGAAACATTTACTATCATCCTTACTAAGATCGATTTCCGACTGCTAACATTAAGATCGAACTACCTGTAATGCTACCTTTTGCAGAATGATGCTCAAGCAAAAAAAAAAAAAAAAAAAAGCTAAACTCAAAGAAAGAAAAAACCAAAAAATAAAGGGAAAGAATCCTGAACAGCGCAAACAAAAGGAGGCCAAACTCCTAAAAAAAAAACAAAAGCAATGTTAGCATATGAAACTAATGAGCTTCCCAAACAACGGTTATTCCCGGAAAAGGAAGGATGAAACTTATGGTCAAGGGTTAGAAACAGTTTCTATCATCCTTATTAAGATCGATCTCCGACTCTTAATCATATGCTAACATTAAAATCGAACTACCTGTCATGCTATCTTTCCATCAAATCTACTACACACACACAAAAAAAAAGAAAAAAGAATACTGAACGACGCAAACTACAATGCAATTCTGCGATCAATATTTTTCCGGAATTCTTGATACATTTTTTTTTCCCGGTAATTTCCCTTTTTCACACTAAGAAGAATGCAGTGGGTATTGCCTTTTTTCACGCTGCATGAGACTGAAACTTATGAGCAATTCTGGAATCAATTTTTGCACCATCGGATATTGCCCTATTTTGGCTCCATCGAGTAATTGCACATGCAAAAGAAGAAGAAAAAACGTCCCTAATTATGGAGAGCTCTCAGAATTCAAAAGTGCACCACATTATGATTAAGATATAATAGCACATGCATTCATTCGGTGACCATTATAAATAGATGAGTATATTTCTTCAACCACACACATTCACTCATTTCCTATTGATTTCCTTATTCCCAACTTATTTTCTTGGTGATTTTTAGCTTAAGAGTATCAACATGTCAAACATACTACAAACTATAATCATCTATTTATAACCCGTTGGATATTGCCCTTTTTCACATTAGAATCTTTATCAACATAAATAGAAGAAAAAAAAATTCATTCGGGAACCAGTTAAATATGATAAGATATCATCAAGAGAAAATTCGAACAATAATGTGATAAAGAACAACATTAGAAATTTTATCAACATAAATAGAAAAAAATAATTTATTCGGGAACTAGTTAAATATGATAAGATACCATCAAGAGAAAATTCGAACAATAATGTGTATGTGTGTTACTTCTAATAGAGTCTAATGTTGAGCAAGTGCGTAAACTAGCCGTACTTCTGAAATAAAGGTGCACAAAGATTATAGTTGACTACCTTTTTCTGTTCCAGTGTCGATTTTTATTTGAAATACTCATGTATTCAATGTTTAGTGGAAACTTTTGAGGAACTTTTGGATGTCATAATTACCGTGCAAGCATTCTAGAGTAGATGGGTTCTTATTAAACCCAAAGAGTTTTGTTAGTCAAAAAATTTAAACCTTGCCAAGTTCCATATTTTTACCTGTTTTAAAGAATCACAATTGATGAGAGTAAAACTTTGTTTAAATTATATGTAGTAAATAAAACACAAATTATTTCCTTATCAAAGCTACAATTAGGGTCTTCAAATGGAGGATAGTAGTTTCTTTTCTTTTTTTCTGAAAGTGCACCACCAATAATTTAGGAGACTTGGATAATGTAAGAAACACTATACATTTATCACAGATCAGTTCAAGGAAATACCGAATTTATAATTATTTGGATGACAAATATCTAAGATTTTCATTACTACATGTTCTCATGGGTCCAAATAATTCCTATCATAGTTTATAATATTTATTTAAATCATTATGACCAAAAATTGTATCGTCTCATGCCGTGCCGTTACGGCACGGGTTATTTCTAGTAATTAACATGAACAAACTTTAACCTCATTGATTAGGATTAGTACTAATCCAGTTTAAAGAAATACAAAGCATGTTTTGTTGCTAAACCAACATAGAGACTAACATCTCCCACTTTGAGCAGCAACAAAACCTTTTAAGTTTAAGAAAACTTTACAAAAAAAGACATGGATTAGTAAGGTAGAAAACTGTAGGTGGCCAACCTTTTTCAGGAAATATAATCCTACAATGAGCAAACATTCATGTATAACTTTATCCTCAAAATCAACAATGCGCTAGAATTCGACTATGAAGACCTAAACACCATTTAAAAAATGCACATGCCATTTCCATAATCAGAAATCTAGGCGGACTATTGTTCTTGAGTTAATATTTATAGACATACTTACATAAAGGACAATAACCTTTTAATCCTTACATAGATTCCTTTATGCCTCATAGAAAAGACTTCCTTATGATCTTAAAAAGGATTTGCTAATATCTTTTCAAGAGACTACAACATTCTTATGACCTCAAAAGAGATCTGCCAACGTCTTTTAAGTGACTACCGCACTCTTATGACCTCAAAATAGATCTACTAACATCTTTTAAAAGGCTACTGCATTCCATTTTAACCTCAAAAGAGATCTGTGAACCTGTGAATGCATCTGTTAAGACATTACAGCAAACACAAAATACCAAGAGCAATCATAACAAAATATGTTTATATGCAAACAAAGGTATTTGATTATTTACAATCAAAATATACAAGTTCTAGTCATACATCTAAGACATATCAACAACACCCATAGAAGTTACATGCTCTTTAAACGCCTTAGGGTTCAAACCTTTAGTCATAGGATCTGCAAGCATATTTTCAGTCGACACATAAGTAATATCAATTTCCTAATTCTTGATTTTGCGCTTTACCAAGAAGTATTTAACATCTATATATCTCGCTCTTCCTGTCCCTTGATTGTCTTTCGAAAAGCTAATTGCAGGTTGGTCATCACAGTAAAATTTCATAGGTCTAGATATAGAATCTATAACTAAAATACCTTTCATAAAATTTCTCAGCCAAACTGCATGAGTTGTTGCTTCGTAGAAAGCAATGTATTCTGCTTCCATTATGGATTGAGCTTCAACAGATTTATTTACACTTCTCCACGAAATAACACCTTTAGCTAACATAAATACATAACCAGATGTAGATTTCAGCTTATCCGAACCCATAAAGTCAGAATCTGAGAAACATTCCACTTCCAGTTCATTAGATCTTCTGTATACAAGTTGGAAATGTTTAGTTCTTTGTAAATAGCGAAGCACTTTCTTCACTGCTTTATAGTGTGGTTCACCTATATTTTTCTGGTAACGTCCCAAAACTTCAACGATAAAACTAATGTCTGGACGGGTGCAAATCATGGCATACATCAAGATGCCAACAGCTGATGCATACCTTTTAGAGTCTATCCGACTCCTTTCTAAGTATGATTTAGGACACTGCAAGCGATTAATAATATCACCCTTCACAATAGGTGCCTTACACGGTGCACAATTCTGCATTTCAAATCTCTTGAGTATCTTCTTGATGTAGGCTTCTTGAGACAAACCCAATAAACCTCTGTTTCTGTCCCGATGTATCTGAATACCAAGAACATATGAAGCTTCTCCTAAATCTTTCATCTCAAAATTAGTTGAGAGAAAATTTCTATTGTCATTCAACATATGAATATTGTTGCTAGCAATTAGAATATCATCTACATACAGAACTAGGATGATAAACTTGCTCCCACTAGTTTTCAGATATATGCATCTATCAACTTCATTCTCAATGAAACTGTAAGATGACACTACTTGATCGGATTTCAAAATACCACTGACGAGATGCTTGTTTTAACCCGTATATAGACTTCTTTAAGCAACATACCTTTGATTATTAGCTTGTGGATGCCAAACCTTCTGGTTGTATCGTGTAAATATTCTTATCAAGATCTCCATTCAAAAAAGTTATCTTCACATCCATTTGATATAAATCAAGATCAAAATGAGCTACCATTTCCATGATAACTCTGAATGAATATTTCTTTGAAACTGGAGAGAAAGTTTCTTCATAATCAACACTTTCTTCTTGAGTATATCAGTTTTCTACAAGTCTGGCCTGACACCTTTCTATTCTTCCGTCAGCATTTCATTTGATTTTTAAAATCCATTTACAACCAACCATTGTTGCACTTTCAGGCAGATCCACCATATCCCATACTTCATTCTTATCCATTGATTCTAATTCTTCATCTATGGCAGGAAGCCAAACATGAGAGTTCTTTCCATTCACATCTTGTGAATATGTCAACGGTTCTTCCATATCGCCAATAACTTCATGTGATTCCACCATGAAGGTACTAAAACCAGGTTTGACGACTGTTTTTCTCGGTCTAGCAGATCTGTACAAAACTATTTATTCAATTTTGGCAGATTTAGATAATTCTGGAATGTCAATTGTCAATTCCTTATGAACATCTGTTCTAGCCAGATCTGTAGAATCCTCTTCTTCAAATACAATCTGTTGGGATTCACTCCCACTGATCTGATCATCCTCTAGAAACTTAGCATAGTTAGTTTCATCAATTTCTAAAGGTTTAAATGAACAACAAAATCTATAACCCTTTGATCTGTTTGGGTAACCAACAAATAAATAACTTGTAGTGAGATAATCAAGTGATTTTTCTGAAGGATTAAACAGCCTAGCTTCCGCTGCACAACCCCAAACATGAAAAATGATTTAGACTCGGTTTCATGTCTATCTGAAGTTCATAGGAAGTCTTAGTAACTGCCTTACTAGGTACACGATTAAGTATGTACACTGCTATTTTTAGAGCTTATCCCCAAAAGGATTCATGTAATGTAGAATTACTCAACATAGTGCGAACCATATCTTTGTAAGTTCTATTACGTCTTTCAGCAACTCCATTTTGCTCCGGTGATCCGGGAGTAGTGAATTGAGCCACAATACCTTGTTCTCGAAGAAAATCAATCAACTTTCCATGAGGCTCACCATGAGAATCAACTTTCCCATAATATTCTCCTCCCCTATCAGATCTTAATACTTTGATTTTCTTCTCAAGTTGGTTTTTAACTTCTGTCTTGTACGTTTGGAAACCTTCCAAAGTATCCGATCTTTCACGAATGAGATAAGCATAGGCATAACGAGAATAATCATCTATAAATGTAATGAAGTATCTTTGACCACCTCTAGAAGAAATTGTAAAAGGACCACATATGTCAGTATGCACAATTTCGAGTAACCCTTGACTTCTTATAACAGTTTTCTTTATAGATTTAACTAACTTCCCTTTAATGCAAGCTACACAAGTGTTGAAATCTAAAAATCCAACTGCGGTAACATATTTTCCCTTATAAGCCTTTCCATTCAATATTTAGATATGTTTCCTAGACGTTGATGTCACAACATCGAAAAATTTTCTTTGTTTAAACTTCTTTTGATACCTTTAGACGTATAAACATTCACACAAGATACTGAATTCACAGAATTTAGATCAACATTCAACTTATATGTATTATCAACATTCGACCAATAACTACCCGGTTGAGAGTTATAATACATCTTAAAACAACCACCACAGATAGAAAATGAAAAACCCTTAGTATCAACTCTTCCATCTGAAACCAAACATCTTCTTACAACAGGTACGTAAAATACATCAAAAAAATCCAAAAAAAATCCGAAATCCAAAGTTAGTCGCACATTTCCAATAGCTTTAATTTCCACTCCTTGAGCATTTGGCATATATAGACACCTCTATTCCTTACTTAGTTTCCTACGGCTTGTGAATACCTGCAAGGAATTTGCAATATGAATGGTTGATACGGTGTCTAACCACCAAGTATTCAAAGGAGTATCAACTAGATTAATTTCAAAGCACATCATATGGGAATCAATATCTTTCTTTTTCTGCCAATTCTTATACTCAAAGAAGTCCTTCTAATATGACCTTTCTTCTTACAGAAATAACATTTAAACGAAAACTTCTTACCATACTTATTAACTTCAGACTCATCATTTGGTGTTTCCTTTTTCTGTTCCTGAGGTTTCTTGTTCATTCCTTATTTCTTGAAGCTTTTCTTACTAGGACCAGCTGAAGTAAAGTGTGTGTATTATTTAGTTTCACGTCGCTTCCTTTCCTCTTCTTGCACACAATGAGCGATTAACTTGTTTACATCCCATTTTATGTCACAAGTATTATAGTTGATCTTGAAAGTCTCGAACTGCTTTAGGTATGAATTTACTACGACTTGCACTAGATAATCATATCCAGGTCGCATAACTTGTATACTAGATCTGCCATTTGAAGTATGTGATCTCGAACACTGCCATCTCCACTATACCGCATTGATGTCAGCTGACCCATATAAGTGCCAACCATAGACTTTTCCTAACCAATAAATTGATACTTAATAACACCCAACAGCTCTTTAGCCGTATCTTTAAACGGAATTCCACCTCGAATTGCATCCGGAATCGAATCTCGAATGATCATTATACTCATTATGTTCGCCTTTTCCCACTTTTAGAAATTCTATTTTTCACTTCTGTTAGAATTATCTACAGGCTTTTGAGGCATTGGATCTCTTAAAGCAATATCATACTCCAAGTAACCAAGTACTATATCCAGATGCGACCTCCACTTGAGGTAGTTTGTGCCATTCAGAGGCTCAATACCATCCAAATAACCTTGAATTTGTGTATGATTCATTGAAGTAGCTAAAATATGCATACATAACCTTTAATCTATTTCCATATGAATGATATATATGTATTCAAACATAAAACATTGTGAAACTTCAAATAACAATAAATCATAACTAACAACAATTGTTATTGATACTTCATAATAACTAAATTCTGATTTCAGACTCAATATAACCACAACTTT
Organism: Papaver bracteatum; assembly: GCA_023529315.1. Lineage (NCBI taxonomy): Eukaryota > Viridiplantae > Streptophyta > Magnoliopsida > Ranunculales > Papaveraceae > Papaver > Papaver bracteatum. The sequence continues at coordinate 2,962,430 of JAJJWX010002605.1, read as the reverse complement.
ACCTTTGGGTAAACTTGTAATATATCAAAGTCAAACATAACAAGTCTAATCAATTCATACATATTACTCAACAAGATTTTTAAACCTTTGGATCAAAAAACCTGTCATTTATTGTGTACAAGTAGATTCTCTTGCTCCATCACATATGTTACCAGTATGATTGACCGTTGGGGATAATCACAGAGACAACATCTGAAGTGTTAGTTACGTAGTCCTTTCATACCAAATTATGCAGTTTTATCTGCTCCCTAAGTATCACTTTGGTGACAAATAAAAACGATAAAAGACTGCACCAATGTTCAAGTAATTCTTTAAGACATCCTTGTAACAAGATTACAACAAAACATATATAACCCATGATTTGAATTTAAGTAATCATTTCAAAACTAGTTACAGAATATATTATACCTTGGGCTTTGATACCAATGTTGGAATATCATCCTATAGTCATGCTTCTAAATATTTTTTAGCTATAAATCATGATATTATTTAAATAAGGTTAATATTATAAGCTGGTATATCAATTCATGCTTCTGGATCATATATTCTTCATCTGAGTAACATTAAGATGAAAGTAGATAGGAAGTATAAGCACATACCTTAGATTAGCTCACAACAGTTGAAAGGAAAACTTAGAAATTTCAGTTGTTTTCTATCTAGGTGGACACTTCCACTGCTATCCTCTCTTGTTCTTGAATGATGAAAAATTTACTTTTTAAACAATAGATAGAATGGAGTCCACCTCATACTTAGAAATACATGTGTCATTCGACCTTTCATCATAAGCTGAAAAACAGCCATACTAAGCAAGGATATAACTAGTATGCCATTCTATGTAGTCCAAGAGACACTTAAACTTATGTACCCTTAAACTTACATAATTAACATGAACAAACTTTAACCTCATTGATTAGGATTAGTACTAATTCATTTTAAAGAAATACAAAACATATTTTGTTGCTAAACCAACATAGAGACTAACAGTTGCGACATAGAGCATCTCCAACAGGAGGTGCAGAAAATTCTACATGGATTTACTATTTAGTCCTTTTATTTATGGGGTTTATTTAAAGAGAAAATTTAGGACTTTATTTCTAAAAAAAAAACTATCTCCAACTATTAGAGATTTTTATTCCTTATAATTAATTATCAAAACAGGAAACATGACGTGGAGGTGCATCCGAAGGTGTAGTTAACACTTTCTTCATGACCTTCTTATTTAGTATGGCACCCCTCCTGATTTATGGGATGTAGTATTGGAGATGGTTTTATGCGGAGTAGAATCCTACTTTAAAGTGAAGTAGTGGAGCAAAAGAACATCAAATCTGATCCCACCATGGGAGTAGAGATGCCCCTTTCCCCTGTATACGCTTAAACAGTCTTTCCCAAGCGGATAGATTTTACCGTTTGGAAAAAATATGAGTTAACCAGTTAAAAATTAGCCGCTCGATCTAAATTTTGTATGCATTTTGTAACAATGGGGGCCACAATATGGCGTGTTTTGATTTCTCAATAACTTATTTTTACCCAAATGTATAAACTTTTGTCGAGGAATAATCATCTTATCATTTCCTACACAATCATTGCTCTTACGAGCGAATCACTCTGTTTCTAATTAGGAACCACGTAAATTTTAAAACATATGGTAGTGACAAAAATTATCTCTTAACTAAGATATTTTCGGAAAAATTCAGGATATTGTGCATTTGTTAATCTTGGCAGTATAAACAAATAATTATAAATATATCTCATTGTTCCTCACGATTCGACTCAGTTTTCTTGGAAACAACTATAACTTTTTTAACTCATCATCAATCTCTATCGTTCAAAAGCAAAATATCTATATAATTCAAAAGCTCAGTTATTCTAATTGATAATAATTTACGTGAAGAAAAAGGAACACCCAACAAAATATGACAAAATTCTACAATAAACAACAAGATATTTTGACAAATATTTGATTGTTCTTCATTGAATTTAGTTGAATATTGTAAGAAAAGATGAATTATCATGACCAAAATAATTCATAAATAGCACTAGGTAATTTAAAATAATCCGAATTAAAATAAAAACTCTCTTTCTTCTCTCTCAAAAGTCTTTACGATGAAAAAAATCATTCCTTCGGCAGTAAGCTTCATTGCTCATATCTACTCTATTTTAGAGAAGACTTATTTAAGCAGTATCTTGTTGTTGTTTTTTTGTTTCTTTTTTTTTTTGACACGCAATATCTAGTGTTGTTTGGTGCTTTTAACTAGTGTTTAATTAGAATATAAGTAGTTTTGATGCTTATTAGGGCCAATTTGTTTGTTTTGTGAGTCACTAGTCGGTGATAAGGTTTCCCCGCTTCCATAAAGGGCCTTGATTTCAAAGCATCCTTTTCTTCCTTCAATGGCTATTCTTGGTTGGGTTTCTTAGGGTTGAAATTGAAGTGTACTGGTGATAAGTTCCGGCAGCCAAAATCTTTGTCGCTCTGTCTAAGGTTTAGGGCAAACCACTCCTTGTTACGTGCATCTCTTTCTCAAGTAATAAAATATTATCAAGATGGCGGATTGTTGATACCAAAACCATTTTCCTCTGATTTAATCGGATATAATTTCATGTATATTCAGTCGTATTCTGTTATACCTTTTTTTTCTCGCCGAAATATTCGAGTTTGTACTTTTACAATATGAAATTTCGGTCTCTCTATGGTTCTTAGCAATTGGTGTACTTAACTATCTCCTTATAATTTCACTTTACTATCAATGAAACAGATCCCGTTTTATATCAAAAAAAAGAACACAAATACTAAGTCTCTTGTTCTTAACATACTCTGCCCACGTTATGCGAACGTAATTTTCTTATATGGATAAATGGCTTAATTTACTAAGTTTGGAAAATAAAACATCGTATTTTTAGAGATATCATTAAAATGTATGCTTTGACTGGGTTTTCAAGATGTTAAAAATTAATAGTAAGCTGTAAACTACTTTTAATGGGTTTTAATCACATATATACAAACATAGATATGATAGGGCTGTAAACTACTTTTAATGCGTCTGATAGAGCCGATAAATTCCCATTGATTGCGTGCTTGATGTGGTCCATCTGGACAAACCGAAATGACTTAGTCCATAATGCAAAATCTGAAGAACCAGCTACTATTCTAGCAAGAGCAAAGTCAATGATGCTGAGCTCTATTAAAACCCCATCGTTACAAGGAATATCTGGAATTTTTCCACCACTAACAGCTTCACCTTGGGTGGTTCCACCTAAGGATTGGACCAAAATAAATACTGATGGTGCTTGGAACACAAATTCTACGAATGGAGGAATTGGTTTCATCTTTAGAGACTCGAACCATATATTTGTGTATGCTCAGTCAACTTACTTGTTTTTTTTTTCTGCTGAAGAAGCAGGGACTCGGTCAATTAGAGATGCTTTGATGGTGGCTTTGGAGAAGAGACTTGATCGGATTATTGTTGAGAGTGACGCGTTAGCTATTTTGGACCAAATTAACAAGAAGACCTTCATGGGAGATCAGAGAACCCATTGTCTGTTACAAGATATTAAAACTTTGATTTCCAAGTTTAAGTTTATATCCTTTGTATTTGGCAACCGTTTTGTAAATGAAGTTGCTCACGAACTAGCTCAATGGGCTAAAACAAATATATGCCATATGGCTTGGTCTGTACCCCTATCTGGCTCATGCCTTCTCTATGTAAGGGCCATAGGACTGGACATATGTAATTCTATGTTTATTGCTTATAAAAAAAAAACATTGATATGAGCAAAGCTCACAAGGAGATTTATTAAAGAGACGACCAAAACAAAAAGAACAGGGCAAAGCCTGACATCGAGAGAGAATAAAAAAGAGAAGAAGCTAAAAAGAATTAACATGTTTCAAAACTATTTGAAATGGTAGTCGGACAAACATGATCTATAACTTCCCGAAGCTGCACAAATGAACTATCATGGCTCACTCCACTATTAAGAGCCTGTAAAAGCTCCCAAGCTCCCTCCTTTGCCATTAAATATGCTAATGAGTTACGTCTCTGTAAGTGTGAGAATATCTGAACTCAATTGACGCCAAAATTAAGACAATTAACCAAATGAACTGCTAATTCTACAGCACCAGCGTATAATGTGACAACGCCCTAATAATACATACCGAGTCGCATCCAAATCAAATACTCCGTACAATTTTGTTTATAGAAATGTATCGCCCACCAGAATATACATGTCTCATTTTGAATACCAACAATGGCATATTGTTTAAGTGCATGGCCTCCAAGTAAAAACCTCAGACTTTTTAACCATAGTCCATAGTGAAACCTGGTTGATATTACCTTGTACGAGGCAACTCAACCGATCCAGTTCACTTGTGTCCCTTTCGTGTCATTCTTTATATAAAAATAGAGTTTTTTCGAGCCACGTGGTTAATCGGAGCTTCTGGTTGATTCTGGCCTCACCATTCTAGATTTCAGCCAACAGAATTCCAATATAATCTTTTAGGCCCGCGAAATATTTTTTGACCAATCACATTTTAGAAAATAATTACCTAAAATTACAAAATCTTATATAATCTAAAAATATTACAAACAAACATAAAAAAAAATATAACACTACCAAAAAATATGAAGAAAAAAAACTGTTAAAATTAACTATTCAGTTTTCATCGTGATTTCATCATAAAATTAAATCGATCATCAAAATTAAAAAAATATATTGTCCAAAGTCCAATGTCCAATTACACTTCTTATAATAAAACTCACTTATTTACAATTCCAGACTACCGATAATTAAAACCCCTAATTTCAAATTGCAATTACACTTCCAAAAGATATTAAATTATTGAGTTATTGATCAAATTTAGATCAACAATAAAAAGAAGAATACCTTATTTGTGGATGGTCACGGTTGGATTAGGGATCTTCTTTCTCTGGGCTTATAAAAGGCTTTGTTTATCGTGTACAATTGTAAAGAACACAAAATCATTAAGAGGAAATCAATCATGTTTATGGTTTTAGAATATCAGAATTAATTACATAAGAAGGAAAAAAAATAGTAACAAGATTGCGGCGAAAAAAAATAGTTCAACCCATTTTTTTATTTTATTTTTTAATATTATCGATTCCATAAAAATAACAAAAAAAGAAATATTTTAATATTTTCGATCCATAAAAATATTAAAAAGATAAAATCAATTTCTATCTCCGAAAGTGTAGAAATCATTTTGGAAAAAATAACTCAACAAATAAATGTAGCGATTCGAAAATATAGTGGATATCCAAAAATACAATATATTGTTTTATTTTTTTGCATATAAAAATGGCAAAAAATATTGGATGCATGATATTTATGGTAAAATACCTTTGGTAAAAAATTATAGTTTAAATTTGCCAAAAATAACACAACAAGTAAATGCAGCTGGCCATAAAAATAAAAATCCTATACCATATTTTTAGACATTGATTATTATTTTTTATTTAAACAAAATCTTTTTATTATGGTAATGTGTCTTTTTATATAAAGCATTGAGCATAAGAAAATCCCATCCACTTCTCTCTTTTAATGGTGCTTCGTTTTTTTTTTTTTTTTTTTTCTGATTTGTTATCTGATCCCCGGTTGTTGTTGTTTTGTAGGTATCCCTAAACGTTGATTGGTAATGTCATTTCAATGGTGTTTCAAACAGGTTTTCGCATGAAAGAAATTGGTAAATCTTCTCACGTCAAATATTCTTTTGCTTTCCTTTTCCCTTTCTTTAACCTATATATTTCATGCAGAGTTGACAGAAAACAATAACTTTTTATAAAGAGTTTGTTTGTAGATAAGATGGATGGAGGCTTTAAAGTCATAAAGAAAACCTTTTGGTGCATCACTATAAGCTCAGTACATGATCGTGATGAAATCATTTTTTGAAATGTTATTGGTGCAAAATCGAAATTTATGATTGTGATTAAATCGTTTTTATTTTCCAACTTCGATTAAAAAATAAGGTAATATCTACAACATAATTTTGATCTTCATTATTTTAATTTATTCTTTGTTTACCCTTTTTTTTTAATATTATCGATTCCATAAAAATAACAAAAAAAGTGAAAATTCTTAATATTTTCGACCCATAAAAATATTAAAAAAATAAAATCTATTTCTATTTCTATTTCTATTTCCGGAAGTGTAGAAATTATTTTGGAAAAAATAACTCAACAAATAAATGTAGCGATTCAAAAATATAGTGGATATCCAAAAATACAATATAAAAATGGAAAAAAATATTGGATGCATGATATTTATGGTAAAATACCTTTGGTAAAAAATTATACTCCAAATTTGCCAAAAATAACACAACAAGTAAATGCAACTGGCCATAAAAATAAAAATCCTATACTATATTTTTAGACATTGATTATTATTTTTATTTAAACAAAATCTTTTTATTATGGATAATGTGTTTCTTTATATAAAGCATCTAGCATAAGAAAATCCCGTCCACTTCTCTCTTCTAATGGTACTTCGTTGTTTTTTTCTTCTTTGTTATCTGATCCCCGGTTGTTGTTGTTTTGTAGGCATCCCTAAACGTTGATTGGTAATGTCATTTCAATGGTGTTTCAAACGGGTTTTCGCATGAAAGAAATTGGTAATTCTTCTCACGTCAAATCTTTTGCTTTCTTTTTCCCTTTCTTTAACATATATATTTCATGCAAAGTTGACGGAAACAATAATTTTTTATAGAGAGTTTGTTTGTAGATAAGATGGATGGAGACTTCATAAAGAAAACCTTTTGGTGCATCACTATAAGCTCAGTACATGATCGTGATGAAATCATTTTTTGAAATGTTATTGGAGCAAAATCGCAATTTATGATCGTGATTGAATCGTTTTTATTTTCCAGCTTCGATTAAAAAATAAGGTAAACAACATAATTTTGATCTTCATTATTTTATTTTGTTCTTTGTTTACCCTTTTTTTTTTTTGAATATTATCGATTCCATAAAAATAACAAAAAAAGAAAATTCTTAATATTTTCGACCCATAAAAATATTAAAAAAATAAAATCAATTTCTATTTCCGGAAGTGTAGAAATCATTTTGGAAAAAATAACTCAACAAATAAATGTAGCGATTCTAAAATATAATAAATATCCTTTAACTCGAAAACATTACATCCTTTCATAATTACAGTTATCTTCTCAGCCCCAGTTTGTTTTAGCATTTTTGTTCAATTTTCACTTAGTCACAAAACGGTACAAAATCCTATCATAATTAACAAAGGCAGCTTGAACAGTGAAACAAAAGACCGAAGACATTTTTTCTATTGTATTCCTATACTTTTAGGTGATTTGTTTTCAAGTTATTCAAGTTTAATCTCAATTAAAAACTCAATTATGTATTTGTTTATGTAAATGAAGTGTTATATATTATACGAAAGTAGCTTTCTTTTTTTGAGAAATCATCCTGGCTTGAAGCTGGTCTTCCCATTCCTCTTTATAACCCCAATATCCCTCTATTTTATGAGATTCCTTCTCACGAGAAGTTCCTCGCGAGCGATATATCAACCGAGTGGGGACTTCATTAGGTATGTTGATGGAATAACCACTACAGTGCTAATAGGAAATCTCTCTATCCTGAAACCGCGAAGAATCCTGAATTTAAGGATATTCCAATTATTCCTGCGATGTATACCGTAGATAATTTCTTCTAAAATTATGACATTATCCCCATGAAGAGGGACATCACTTTCTGGGGTGTCCGTTTGCAAAAGAAAGATAAGATCGCTGAAGATAAAGCACTTATGCTGGATATCGATTGGCATACAAGTACTAATCAAGGCCCTCGCCACTCTAGCGATGACAAATGGTTCATATTTCCTTTATGTCTTGAAGGTCCTTACATATATGTTCTTCATACTTTGCACAATCTTGCAAAATATCAACCGTGGGTCTTTAACTGACCGAGAGAAATAAAGAGGTATGTTCTTAAGTCTTTGTATAATAAGTTATTATTATCAATCTTTCCATATCTTTAAGCTTTCGCTGACTATCCCTTTTATTAGATTGAAAGGTTAAATGCCAGCTTCAAGAAGTCCTGGGAAACTGCTACTCGCTTAACTCTTCAATTACTCACGATGAAGTAAGAAATACTTTATAAATCTTAACAATATATTGTTGCCCTGAAGCTTTCTTATCTTTATCTGTGTTCGCAGGTAATTGAAGAAATGAATTTAAAGTTGTGAAAACCAAGGGGAAAGACAAAGATGCACCTCACAAAGAGAAATCTACCGCACTCTCAAGGAAAAAAATCTTCTCGTTTCTCATGTGAGCAAAAATTTGGTGCTCCTCCCTAAAGAAAAGAAGAATTCAACTACTCTTCTCAACTTTTCAATCCAATGAAGGAACTTTGGATGATGATTTTAACAATGACAACGATGATGATGATGATGATGAAGATAATAATGGTTCTTCCCCTCCTGAGTCTTCTATGACTCAATTATCCCAAAAAATTGGCGATGTTACACATGGCATCACAAATGATTATGGAGATGAAGCTCTTAATGGAATATCCCAGGCTCTTTCCAAAGTCTGCGATGCTTCCATATTAGTTGGTAATAATTCTCTCCAAGGAATCTCAAGATCATGACTCCCAGCCTCTTAAATTCGCTATATTCTGGTATGTTTTATTTCTTCATCACTCTTATGTATTTATTTTATCACTATATCTTGACTTATATTATTCTCTACTTGAATTTGGAAAACTTCATTTGATGTTGCACTCTGACTTGGATAAAGACGTGCCTCTTCCCATAAGAGTAACATTGCTCTTCGTGGAAAATGAGAAGTTATAATCAATTCTCTAACCCTCCGCGAGAGAAATGAACAAATGGAATCTGAACTTGCTAGTCTTCGCGAGAAGAATAAAGAACTTGAGAATAATCTTTTCAACAATCGGGCTCAAAGTATCCAATCTTGATAATGTTAACAAACAACTCTTAGGTATGATAATCTTCTTCTTTTCCTTCATAATCTTATGTTTCACTATTCTTCTTACTTGATTTATCATTCTCATGCAGACATTTATGGTCTCACCGATGAGGCTTTAACCATTGGCTCTTTTCCCGAACTAATAGACAATGATATTCTTGTAGAACTTCTTAATAATTCTTGAATAACCCTTCCAATATTAATTCTCTTTCCATAGATGAACTCAGATCTAAGTTTCGCCTCTTTTAGAAGTGATTACAGATCTTGTTTAGATATAACTCACAGATTCAAACAACTTTATCACAATTCCAAAGTTGAGATTAAAACTTTAAGGGCCAAGAACAAGGATCTTCAAAAGACAAAGACCGTATATCTAGACAAGGAGTCAACTCCAACATGTTGGAAATTTCATAAGACCATTATTGGTTCAAATTGAAAGGATGGGCTTCCGCGAGAAGGAAGGTTTTTATTGAAAGAGAAACCATAATCCCGTTCCCGTCTTCTCTTTATAGATAATGATGAGGAATTTTACTTTGAGGCTGTAAAGTTCTTGATACAATGCCAGAACTAATTTAGGTGTAGATGTTAGTCTTCATATTGAGCAAGCAGCTTCAATTAAAGACTTAATTTCTCGGAAGAGAAGGTTGTTAACTTTCTCCACTGTTAATTCTTTGCTTTTGTTATTCTTCCTTGCAAAACTTATAATCTTATTGTTGTATACTCACAGAGCTGAAAAAGAGATACCGAAAGAATTGAAAACTTGAAGTCGATAAGAATCAACTCGCAAGTACCCTTGTTCCGCAACGAAAAGTATTCAAGATTGAAAGACCAATTAAGAATTAACACTGCAATTTTAGTAGTACTCTTGTTGATGTTCGCAATAATTCCATTAAATTGGTCTATGATGATCATAACATCCTCATTCTACATATCCCGATCTTGCAAAAGTTCCGGAAAACTCCAAACCTTGTTATCTCGATAGTGAAGTTCGAGGACTACGATGAGGATGAAGATGATGGTAAGGATGAAGAAGGAGAAAAATCTGGAATAATGATGGTGGATCTAATTAGATCTATTTCTTTCTTTTAACTTCCTTGTAATTGTGTACACTTATTTTTTCATTTCGTAATATTACCGTGATTTTCTCCAACTTGATGTATAATTTTTTCTTTGCTTCTATCTCGTATGAATTAGAAAACAATTCTTTTTCGCAACATGATCAACCAACGTAACAGTCTATGTAAATGTAAATGTCAGATCTGCGTGAATGTGTCATATAATAAGATCTGCGACTTTATCATACAACGATGAATAATAATTTCATTACTCCATGCATTCCCATACTTTGCCTCTATTATTCATCTCATAATACGTACAAAAATTGAGTAGAACTTAATATCCATTGTAAATAAAATTGAGTTGCGAGCATCATCGCAAGTATCAGTTGTATACTTTTATGATTTATGCGTGAATATCGCAAATTTCTAATCTCTGTAGAAATATCATGCTTATTCAACTTCTTGTGGTCTTATTACACCTTCCTAGTTAAAGGTCTTATTTTGCCACTTTATGTATTTTAAACAAAATCGCAGACATCTTTTACACTTGTGTAAAACCTATTGATCTTGCCTTATCTGCATTTTCAATTTCTCCAGCGAAAATATGACAAATCTAAGTTCTCTTGCAAAATTAAAGTTTTACGACATTAGCCTATCTTGCGATGAAATCGCAGGACGTCTTTACTTTCATGTAAAAACCCATTGATCTCATCTTATCTTTTTCTCTTATGGCTTGTTGCCTCTGTATTATTTTTGTCACGTGACAATATGACGGCCTAAATGTTCTTGCTATCATAAGCCCCATGACATTGCCGTCTTTTAAGACACTTATCACTCCCTAATGGAGGGTGCCGCCATATCTTCCCCCATGGTTGCCCTTCAAGGAGGGAACATCGACCATACAAGACTAGCTCCTCCTATCCGGATGTACCAACAAATCCGTTGTTTTCGCATCCTCTTGTCCTATGCCTATATGGCTTATAGTTACAAGACTGCACCCTAAGTGGGTTTTCTTCGGGCCAATGCATCATAGCCAAGACTTACCAAGAATGTCCAGGTAGGTTCGTCCATCAAGGGCATCCTTGGATTAACCGTGAACTCGGCGCCTTGGTCATACTCCTGTATTCCTTCGAAGATACTCCTCGGTCGTCCAACCAGGTATAACCTTATATAGTTGGAAATCCAAGGTGCTTCTCCGGATAGGTTTTTTTAACTAACATCTTCATGACTCAGGTTCGGTGAGCGTTATAACCTTATCCACGGTCATGTAAAGGATCCCAACATATGACATACTTTAGGTCATTTACCTCTTGCGAAATTGTATCCGCGAACTAGGGTATACGCCATAAAGGTTCATCCCATTCTTTGTTTCTTTTGCGAATATCGCAATCTTTTGTTCTTTGAATAATCTGCGATTATACTCGTTGCTTCAGATGAAATTTCTTCTTTTTTGATCTTATTTCATTTTTTGCATGTTTTTCAATTTCATCCTTCTTATTCAAACAAAATAAAACAACAAACAATTTATAGACTTTATCATTTTACCGTCTACTCACTGCTTTTTCTTGGTTCTTTTGTTTGCGTTTGTTATTTTTCCTCCATTTGTGATATGCTTTGCAATCTATTTTTCTTACTTCATATTGATTTTGTAGCGTCTCATCTTCTCGCTGCTCTATTGTATCTACCATTAACCTATCATATCTTTGTCTTTGTTTGACGTTCTGTTTCCAATTTCTATTCTTCGCAACTCTATCTTCACAAGACTTTATATCAATATCATAACATTTTCTACTCACCCCAAATCTCCTTTGATGGACCCCGACACCATGTGGATGTGGGAAATTTAATACATTGATGATAGGTTGACGCCACACCTAAAATTCCGTATAACCATGGTCTGCCAATTAAGGCATTATAGGGTGTCTCCACATCTAATAAACAAAATAAAACTTTGGACTTGATTCCTTTAATGGTATCCTCATTGTGATTTCTCCTTTGGTTTATTGGCGTTACCATTGAAACCATATATCTTGTATGTTGAGGGTATTAAATCCTCGTCTCTCCCTCCCATGGTCTTATAAGTGTGATAAAATAAGATATCCACTGAACTACTTGTATCAATCAACACTCTATTTATTTCCCACGAATCTTCATTTTCATCCTCTTCTTCATCCTCTCCTTCATCTTCTTTTTGGTTTGGGTTTATCTCTAATCTTACAACCAATGGTTGATCATGCATTTCTCCAGGTTTAGGTACTTCTTGTACGGTGAAAGAAATGGTTTGTTTTTGCCACTCCTCTAATGGCGAGACTCTTGTAATGTTCATAATCTCTCTTCTGTATGTGTCTCTCGCGATGACTCTGCTCAGAACGCTGTCGTGGAAGTCCTCAATAGTCTTGTATGAATGTATGATGGAATTATAGAACAAATTCTTCGCCTTGGCTCCAACCTATATCACGAATGTTTCTGCTCCTTTTAAAGTATTCAATCTGCGAATTTCTGGTGCTGGTGGTAGCTGCTGAGATTGTGTATGTCTATTAGAAAATGATTTAACTTTCCTTGATCAATCATCCTTAAAATTATTCTTTTACATTCCTGCAATCGTTTATTGAATGTCCATGGAAATGATGATAAGGACAAAATGCTTGGTTTGATTATTCGATGTGGCTCTTTTCCCCATGTTCCAGGGTGATGGTATATCTTCCATCAAAATGATAGCTTCCCAAATCTTTTCTATGCTAGCATTCAAGGGTGGCATCTTAATTTCTTCCCATATTACTCTTTGATTCCCTTGTCCTCTGAAATTATTTTGCCTCTGACCACCATAATTCTCTTGCAAAAATTTGGTCCAATTTTTTGAATTTTATTATTTCCACCGATTGTAATAATTCCTCTCTCTTTTTCATACTCTCTTGATCTCGACTTCCCATAGCTACTAATTTCTGTTGATTTTAAACCACCATTTTCTCTTGCTTTGGATGCGAGTGCTCTTACATTGTTGATCATTTTGGGAAGTAAACTCCCGTTCAGCGCTATTGATCAAAGGTTTGCGATTTGTTGATTCCATCTCATTTTGTTTTTCCTCCAAAGCAATGTATTCTTCTTGTAGTTCTCGTAGTCTCAGTCATTGTGATGGTATTTTTTGATTCTGAAAATTTGTATATACAGCAGATTGGTTGCGAACATTGCATTGATGAAAGATAAATAAGATATCTCACCTCATCCACTCTTCCCTCGCCATTCACTGCATATTTTTTCCATCTTATGGTTAGGTGTTTCAGACTCTCGCCAATCCTCTGTTTTAATCCAAATACATCTTCAATACCGGTCATGAATAATTATTGCTTATATGCTCCCAGTAATGTATCTTGTAAATGGTCCGAAAAAATTATTGTATTTTTAGGTAAGCCTTGAACCATTTTAAAGTCTACTTGATTAAATAGATGCAAAGTATTTGCATAACACAACATCATGGTTTTCCCCATTGTAACATACATCTAACGTAAGCCTTGACATGTTGAACAGCACAAGTGTCCCATCAAAGATATTGTTTAACGCTGGTAAATTGCATTTTGGAGGAATTCCTCTTAGTTGTACTTCTTGAGTGAATGGAGTTCATCGACTTCTTCAATGGCTTCATCAAGTTGCCTTCTTCCTCCTTCTCTCATGTTATTCAACATTCCCCTCATTTCTAATTCTCTTAAAATTTGTTCATTTTCAGCCTAATTTTGCTCCATTGGTCTTTTTAGTGCAACTTCTCTTCTTCAACGTTCATGTCTTTCTTGTCTTGCGAGATTTTGTAGATCTTCATCCGCGTCTTCATTTTGTCTTCTATGCGATTTTCCTCTTCTCTTCTTCTTGGATTCGCAACGGTTACGTCTTCCAATTTCTTCTCTCGAGTTTCATCATTTCTCATCATTTATCTCTATTCTTCTTTGTATTCTATCATATTCCTCATTGATATCATTGTTATGGCGATTTTGTGTGCGTTTTCTTTCTCGATTATCATGATTATTCTGCCGAATCTCTTCTAAAATTCTTGTTCTTCCACTTCTGCCCTTAATCTTTCCCCTCTTACCAAGCGACGTGCTTTTTCGGCATAATGTCTCTCAATTTCGTCCTCAATGATTCTTTGTTTCTTTGTATTTCTCCCCATGTAATATTCTTCTTCCTTCTTCTCGATTTTCTTCATCATTTTGATTATTTCTACCCTCTTGATTTTGGTCTACCATTTACAATTTCATCGCGTGGAATATGGCGATCATCAATTATCTCTTCTTCTCTATGATGATGTTCTTCATCTGGATTTTGCATTCTTTCCACATTTCTCATAGGGAATTTTGCCTTGGTTCTTCTCTAAATGACCTTGAATTTGATCTAAAGACTTCTTGATCTCCTTCTTTTCAATCTTAAATTCTCCATTCTTAACTCATGATTTTGCCTTGTTAAATTCGCACTTTCTTCTGCTTCTAATCTCTTTTCCTCCTGTATTCTTTGTCTTAAATCGTATGTTGTTTCATTTTCATTTTCTCCATGAATTAACCCTTCAACCACTCCTCGATCTCTCTTTTCTCTTCTCTCATCTCTTAATTCTCGATCTTCTTCTTCTTCCACTAAATCTGATTGCTAAGTATGCACGCTAACTCTATCATAATCCATTGCTCTATCTTGTATTGGTGTTTGATGATTTGATTGTTGAACTTTGATTTTCTTCATTATTCCTTGTTGTATTTTTCCTTGTTCTTACTCTTGAATATTCTCCCATTTCATTTGTTCCTCCTCCCCTGCAAGTCTTTTACTCCTCCTTACGATTTGTTGGTGGTTCCGATGTGTTTCTTCTTCTTCTAGCCATTATTACATGTTAAATCTTTCACTAGTTTTTCTAAATTCCTTTCAATCACAATGTCAATTTTTATCTTTTTCTTCAAGTAATCATCAACTCATCCCACTATTTGAGGGCGCCAAAATGTAGTTCAATCCTACACTACATCCTTGCTAAAAGATTTCACAATAATCAACTCATACTTAAAGATTAAAAACGACTCTTTATCATTTAATTCTCAGAAATATTTACAGAATTGAGAATACAACAATTTTCTCAATGTTTCTCTCTCCTCAAGACTTTTTCAATTCTAAAAAATACATCATCCTTACTCTGAACATACTAGGTCTCTATATATAGGGTAGATACATAATGGATGATAGCTAAGCTATCCTTTACTTTCGGATTTGATTTGCGATCTTATCGCTATAGCTATAATATGAAATCTCGCAAGCATTGTAACCTTCGCAGATAAATCATGCTCTTCTCGTGTTTCCTCAATTGTCAGCTATTACGTCATTCTTTAACTTACTCTGTGATACTAGCAAAGTGTTTTTTGAAGAGCTCGCGGTATTCTCATGAAGTGCTTTTTCTTCATTTCAAAAAAAAAAAAAAAAGGTAAAAAAAAAAAGTAAGCTCAGTACCTTCCTCATTTTCCTCACTAGACCTAAATCCGGACCATACTTATAAAAGTCTGGTCCGGTTCCTAATGGTTCAGGATCCGGTTCCTAAATTTGTGGATTCAAAACCGGGCCCGTTTAAAGTCCCGAGTACCCGGAATCGAAGGGTATTCGTTGGGTATTAAAAAACTATAAAAAAATATGAAAAACTTAATTTCTTTCTCTTTTTAATTTAAATCTAAATTATTTTTATAAAAATTTATTATTATTTCTTTATTTTATTTTTATAAAAATTATTATTATTTCTTTATTAATGTACTAAATAAAATTTAAATATATGGAAAAAATGAAAAAAAAAAAACAAAGCCAAAATTAGCAAATTACTTATAATTTTGCTAAAAGGATAAATAACCGAGTACCTTATACTTGAGCGTACACGACGGGAAATTACCCGATTTGTCCCGAAATGACAAACTGACAAATTGTTAATGGGTCCGACTTTAGTAACTAGAACTGGACCTGAATCTTCCATGTCATGTTCCGGGTAATGGGTACCCATCGATAGTCTTATTTTGAATGCCGCCAAAGTCAAAAGGTCGAACAGTATTTTGTTACATCCCATTTATTTTTAGTATTTTATTCCTTGGATTGGCTTCGTTAAGTTGGTGGATGGAGCGTGATTGGACTTTTTTCTCTATAGAGGTTTATAATCTGTGGTTAAAATTGTTTCAGGTTGTGGTCGATAACCCATAAATTTAACCTAATAAGATCGGGTAACCACTTCTTTCTACATTGAAGTAATTACCATTACCTTGATACAAACGAAGAAAGGTACATATCTCAAATCTTAGTGTCGTATGGAGTGTTTTTGGTAAGGAAATAAGAAAGGAAAAAGAATATTACCTCATATCAAACCTTATCGGCGGATGTTATTTATGTAAATTGTTTACGGACTTCTCCTGAATATTCTTTTCTAAATATAAATGATGACTTTTCTATTTACTTGGCTATTGCTTAATAAGAAACAAAGATGAATTTACAACGGTATGCTTACTTTCAATAGTAATATTTACGAAAACAAACATTCTTCCCGAATGAAAATTTTGTTTATGTATATCCTTGGCATCAAATTTTTAACACAACTTGGAACTGAAACTGAAACATAAAAGAGGGTTTCTTTACCTCAATGCACATGATCGACTATATCTGAAAATAGAGCAGGTTAAGAACTTGGATCTTAAGTGTATGAAACGGAAAGTGTATGGCGTTGATACACCTAATCCAATTTAGTAAGGGAGTGATATACCTATCTTTTATAAGAGAACTCCCCACAATTAGCAGTGAAAAAAAATAATTGGTTGTGATTTTATTTTATTTTTGAATAAAAGATGAGTGACTTACCACCATGATATTTCCATTTTAATAAGTATTTAGATTGTGATTTACAAATAATGAAAATATCATCATGGTCAAAAAATATCGTACTCACGTATCCACATTGCATATGATTTTTTTTTTTGACAAAAGAGACTAGCCTCATTAATCCAAATAATTCCTTAGAAATATTTATGGTTATTACAAGAGACGAATGAACTCGAATTTGCAAAAGATTATTATTCCTTTTCTTTATTTTCGCAAGAATTCCATTCTAGAATATTTTTTTCGGACTCTGGTTATCTGGTATTATATCGTCAGGCACATGAAATCGATTGTGCTAATTATCTAAGTATTTGACCCCAAAATAACATTCACGTTCATGTTCACTAACACGGTATTTCCAGTGTCACCGCAGTATAGTGGTAAAGTCACTGGATAACTATAGCAGTGACCTAAGTTCCAAACTCGCCGCCAACAACAAAAAAATGACGATGTGAATAATTCTATGTGAGCATATAAGCATAATGATATTTCCGTTTGAAAAAGCCTTGATTTGAGTAAGAATGAGTTTTTTTCCATTGCTGATATATATAAAATTTATTGCGAACGAACTTATTCATTACTGAACAAATAAGAAGATATGGATAAAAAGGAAGATATCATGAAGAAAGTGTCCAAAGACACAGATGAGATGATGCAAATTCTTCAAAGAAACGTACAAAAAGTCTACGAATAACAAGGAAGATGATGAATGCGATACGATCGCATCAAAATATTTTTATCAGGACACAAAGACATTTATTATGTCTAGAGATCGATTTCGTGACACAACTATACAGGAATACACCAATCTTAGGGAATACAACCTATCCACGTGTTGGAAAATTTGTTTGAGAGAATAAGTTTTTCCTTCTCTATTTTCTTTAGAATATAAATAGTTATTTATTACGTGTCACTCCTATACTGGTTCATGGCATTTAGGTAGGATTTCATGTTTCCAAATTGGATTACCATTCCCAAATCTAAGGTATATATTTATTCAATCAGGGGTTGATATTCATTTTCAGAAGCTAACCACCCATTTTTTTTCAAAACTAGCTAAATAGCAACGTTGGCTTATTTGTGCAGAGTTCTACTTTAGAGAAAAAAAAAAGGGTTAAGGGAGATTGTATCAGTAAGAAATATCATGTAGGTAGAGTGAACCATGAACCCTAAATCATTAAATCGGTGAAGTATTAAGTCTATATTAGTAGTTATTTCCCATTATCGGTATATATTTTCTGAGTGAAAACTTAAAATATACAGTATGAACCCTATAATTGGACATCAAAACTCATTTTTCTTTTTTGAATACTATAACTGGACCAAAGATTGCCAAGTTGTTGAAAAAAATCATTGTTCGATATCCGTTTACCTAGATACAATATCAACATAATCACACGATAGAATTGAGATGTAAGAATTTATAAAGAGAAAATTAAGCTACAGAACAATGTTGTTTTTGAGATTATAATGTAAGATGGTACTTATGCTGGTGAAATAAAGGTGTATAATAAATACAAAAGAACGAGCTCCGGAAATTTGAAAAATACCAAAATTTGGAGAGAGATTCGAACATAATAAATTTTCAAAGATTAAAGCTCATAAATCTTGAATTATGTCTTTTATACTACATGACTTTTTATCCTACGTTATTAGGATCAAGATGGTATTGAATTTTTATTAGTTTTTATAATATTTTGTTTTAAAATGAAATTAATTATACCACATGATACAAAATCTTATAACGAAAAAGAAACCCGTGGGTAGCACGGGTGACAAACTAGTCGTTATAATAACAGAGTAGCAAAATTTATAACCACGACAAGAGGACGTGTACACTGCACGTGTGTATGTATGGGTCCCCAAATCTTGTACACCAATCGTTATTAATGAACTACACACGTGTAGTGTACATCATATTTATTACACACCGGCCTTTTTGGCTTTGGCAACTCAACCATTATGCATCTTTTTCGTACCTTGGTACAAGACTACAAGTAGTGTTTTGAATTACCGGAGTGCCAACTACTGCAAGTGCCGAACATTCTCTTTACATACTTAAAATGATGTTGATACTTCCGGGTGAATCTTTTTTCTTCTCTCTCACTTCTCAAAAACTAGAAAAAAAGCTCATCAACTTCAAATTCTTTTTCTTTTTTTGCTCGGATCTATTTGAGCAAAAATTTATTGTTTTTAGTTATTTTTATTGTTTCCAATAATTTCTTTACTATTAGAGCGATTTTTATTTTCACTATCTTGGCGATTTTATCTACATTTTTAAAGTGTTTATTTTTATTTTGTTATGAATAATTATATCTTAAAATTACAAAGTTAAAAATTACATACTAGGCAAGCGAGCGACAAGCTGTGCCGCTAGCCCTTTTTGAATAGCAAAACCTATCCTATTAAAAATAAAATCTCGTGAGCCAGGGGCATTCATTCTTTGTGCATGACTTTCTGGACCCTCTTGAGTAGTCCAACCGCATTTGAGCCAAATAGCCAAAAGTATCAAAAGCAAAGGGACGAAAGCATGGCCATTGTCAACACATGCTTTCTCATGCTTCGATATCTTACGAGGCGACCTTTAGCGCTCGCTCGCCCAGATCAAAGGTGTCATGTCCAATTCCTACCAAAGGAGATACCCTGTGGTCAACACATGTGTGTTTCCCATTAGCCCATCCAAAAATAAGAACATCACGGGTCTTAGTGTCGATCTCCCTTCAAGTGGGTGCAACGTCAGAAATGCACAGTGCTTCTTTCTTTGCCGAAATGCCCGAGACCTCCACAAGTACATCATACAAAATATCCCTCACATGATCATGTCTATATTTATAACCAGGGTCTACTTTACAATGAACTGCATGTTCACCATATGAATCCAAGCAACTTTGTGATGCAAGCGGGCGGAGAGTCGGAGAGGGATAAAGCGGGATCATTAACCTTGTATTTGAGGATAGACCGGTACTCCAAAGGAGACATCTTCTGCCCTAGCCCCTCAATCGGAATAGACAGAAGAAAATCTTGGGCATGTGCTGCTTGCAAACAACCAAAAACCGCTTTCTGTCTCTCCGTTAGCATGTAAACTCTATCAATGTTATTCGAAATTATTTTTATCGATTTGTTTGTGTTTGGTTTTCTTGATAAAAGTACATCGGAGATCTGGCAAGGGCGAAAATCAATTTCTTCTTCATCAGGAAAATAGATCTGGGTTCGGATTAGTCGTTGCATATGAAGAATTTTGGGTATGTCACTCCTTTGTCATAGGAGCATCTATTTTCTAAGAAGATATATCAAGATGGATGAATTATAATTTCGAATATCATTTCTTCTCCAATCTCATAGTACAAGATTTGGGTGCTATCCTGGTAGATCGCTATTTTTCTTCTCGATTTATTTACGTTTTGTATTTTTTTTTTTTTTATTTCATGTTATGATGTACTTGTTTCTTTTTAAAACCATCGTGTAAACGTTTCTCGTAAAATGAGATACTTATGGTTTGATGATTAAAAAAAATAAAAAATGATGTTGGATCACTCAACATAATAGTTCAATTATAATAAAAATAAAAATTATCCGATGATGATTGTGCAATAGATTCAATAAAATTTAGTGAATTGCGAAATATGTGATCTCACCAACTTGAATCGGTTGTAGCCAAACTATGTTGTTTGACATGAACCGATGTTATGGCAAAAGAAGCTTATCAACATGTAGTTTGACATAAGTGACATTTTGGCAGGGGCCGCCGGGCGCTCTTCATCTGTACCACGGTAACACCTAGTATTACAAAGACTAAAATTGTGGTTGCGCCCCATTTTACAATTGCATTTTTAATCTTCATTACTATATTTTATTTTTATCAAAGAGAAAAAGAAAAATCGTACATTTTCAAAATGAGTATTAGGATGTGGATATTTTCTTCGCAAATAATTGAAATTTATTTTTACAATATGGAACTTACGGAACATTACCACATTATCATTTTATGTGTATAATTAGCATGAGATGAGATCGAAGATATCTACCGAAAAGCATATTCCACATATGATATCCATTTCGAGGTTTTTTTGTTGGATATCTGGTAATTATTTGACAAACATTTAAAATCAACTTGGGTTTTGTTAACTTGTGCATCCATGCACAAGTTAACAAGGGTATAAAGGGCATTTTTGTTTTTGTTTTCATAACTTTGCTTCTATCCAGGTAGAATAAGTATTTCATAGAAACTAGAAATTAAATTTCCATAAAAACCCGTCAAGTTTTATATTAATAATAATTGTTTAATTTGTTTGCAAATCCTAAACGAAAATGGCCTTGCTAAAGTCTATTTTTTCCCTTCGTCTCTTTTTCTTCTTCTCGTCTCTTTCAATCTGTTTTTGTTCATTTGAAACAAAATTATTACATAAACAGAATTATATATTACAATATATGCAATGGATTATTTTTTTTTGTAAAAAATATAAGCTACTATGATGAAGATTCATGTATTTAGGGTTTAGAAAATTGGATTTGGGTTTTAGAAAATAACATTTGGGATCACAAATTGGTGAATCCGGACTGGATTTTTATTTTGGTGTAATTGAAATTGTGATGGAATTATGGTTGATGACTCTAACTGAATCCCCAGTTGTATAGGATTCATGCTTTTGGATTGGAATGGTAGTGGTGATTAAGATTATGTACATGCTAACTAAACTATAAATTCGATTAATCTTGTGTCCCATCGTGATGTGCTGGACCACCAATCAATTAAATCTTGCAATCACTTATTAGAACAATGGGATTTTCTATTGGTTCCTGAGGAGAGAAGAAACAAAAGATGATGAAATGGGAGATGAACAGATTAGTCACGGTGAAGGATAAAACGGGTAAACGAATTATCTATGATAAAAAATTTGCTCTACCAAGAATTAGTGTGAGTTCCCAAAATATTTATAGATACAAGATAAAGATAATAATATTTTAAGGCTGTTAACTTATGCACCTATGCACAAGTTAATATTAGGTATAGGTCAAGTCAACGACTTGACTAAGTTTGTCAGAGTCTGTTTGTTATAAATAAACCTCATGTATCTGTAATATATATCTGATAATAATCATGTAACTGTAAGAACATCTGTTTATATCAATTCTAAAGATTTTACATGGTACAGAGCGAGGCCATACGTGAGTGGTATAAATTCCCTCGTATACAATCCACGTGTTAAGAGGCTTAAATCGCCCTTACATATGAAGGGGAGTGTTGGGAATTAAATAGTCCCACATTGCCTAAAACACCTAGCCTCTATACACATATAACACTATGGGCCTCTCCACTCATTTCCAATTGGTTTTGAGTTGGAAGCCCAGAAATCTTACATGGTATCATTCGGGAAAACAACCACTAAAATTCTTTTTCGATCCTAGGTTTTCTTTTCATCTCCATACTTCTCTGTAATGGAAAATCAATTTTTAGTTTCCGCTGCATCTTCACCATCATCATCAAAAGGTTGTCCTACGAAGAAGAAGAAAAAGAAAAAGAAGAAATCAAATTCCAATGTTGAAGAAGATTCTACTTTTTCTGCTGTAATAATCAGAAATTTAGGGGTTTTACTTTGGCTACATCGATGCTGAATTTCTCTTTGATAGAGGTGATTTTTTGTTACAATTTCTTAGTTACTGATTTCAAAATTAGGGTTTCAATGCCTAAATCATATCATCATCACCACCATCACCTGAACCACTACCCACCCTTGAAATTAAATTTTTCCCATAAACAAAATCATCACCCCAATTTCTTTAACTCTTGTTTTCGTATCACTTCCGCTTCTGCTACTAGTGATGATTTGAAATTTTTTGTAAAATTCAACGAAGAAATTAGTTGCCGAAGGGATTACTTCTAGTTCTTGATTGGGTGTTTGTATGGAAGGTTTTTCGGTTGAGCTTACAGGGCAAAAATCAAGTAAGGGTTATATTTCATAACAAGCAAGGGTTCTATTTCATATTTTTTCTTCAATTTCCCTAAACCCTCCATCTCTCTCTATACTCTGTGATTCAAAATCATTCAAGCAAGTTCTTTCTAACCCAAACCCCAATTAAGTTTCAAATGCACAGTTGTGAAGAAAAGAAAGAAAAATATTGTTTTTCATTAAAGTCTCTTCAATTTTTTTGTAGTTTTGGGTTTCTTGGTGCAATGTTATTTGTGGAGTTTTGAATTGGCAGTGACAATGATTAAATAGATTGTGCATATATGGGTTTAGTTACATAAGTTTTAATTGTGCTGGAAGGAAATTTTCAAGTGAAAGGTTTTTCAGGAGCAACATGTATTCAGTGGGTAGCTATTAATTACAACAACATCAACTTATTATCAACAGGATCAAATAATCAACAACAGCAGCAAAAACTTCAACATCAATCCATCATCATTAGTAACTTCCGGGTAATATCAACATTCATATGGGTAATAACTTTTTAATAACAATTTTCCCCATTTGTTCATTGTTATTTCTTTTGTGTGAGTTTAGCATATGAAGTAATAATTTTCAATACCTAATTGGTTCTAAAAACATTTCAATATCCATTTATATGACTTTGTTACTTCAAAACAAATCATATCAATACCTTTACAGATCTGGTCTTACAAACACCAGTTTCTAAATAATAATTTGAGTCTCTTAACCAACAGAGAACACCAAAAATAATTTGAGTCTCTTAACCAATAGAGAACACCAAAACAAATGCTAGAAGTTACTATTTTTGTTGCTATTCAACTTGTGTTGCTTGTTGGTTCTAATGTTTTATAAAACGGTTCAGCAATTACTACTTGTCCTGCTACTATTAGTTCCACCTACTGAAGATGTTTGTACTACAACAAGTTCTGATTGTGTTTCTACCTCAAAAACTACTTCTGTCACGAGTAATTGTCATTCAACTTCTATTTGTACACATATTTATTTGATTGTATTGTTACTACATCAAATTGTGTTACGTTCATTATTTTCCTGGTACAATTACCGTTGTTATGCTTCTTTTACAAAATTTTATGAACTTCAACATCAATGTTCTGAATGTATTAAATCTGTATGGAGACATATGAAGTATGGGATTCTCTGTTATTTTGGAGTGTGCTCTGTGTATTGGGACCTCAGCTTAAGCTGCAACAAGTGTGAGTGTCTACAGGTTCTCATCTACGGTTCCAGTTCAGATATCCGGCGTCATCACGTTCTTATGCTATTTCATGAGTTTCATAAGTTTGGTTTCTCACTTTGTTTTCACTGCAAAATTGAGAGTGTATGTGTTACCTCTTTGCCCAGATGATGTCTGCAGTCTGGGTTTATCTTCATATTTTCTTTCACGGTTCCTAACGCTTCATGGTCTGCAAGTTACAGTGATTAGTGAATAACAAATCCTATTACTGTTAGTTTTACTCAAATTTACTACTGGATGCAAAGATCCACTATAAAGACATTTGCAAGTTGTCAAATACTTCAGCTGAGAGAGTCGATTTGTGATGCAAGAGTGTGCTACATATTTCTTCGGCTTCCAGCTATTATTTGGTCTATCCTACTGCTCCAACTATTTTCGCTGCTTCCTGTCTACTACTGCATACTCCTAGTGCATCTCCTGCTACAGTCTTGCTATTTGGACTTCTACATTGCGCTACTATTGGTCTTTAGGCCTGTTTGGGTCCGGTACATATTTGCAGTTTTATGAAGCCTTATTGCAGTCAATTTTATTCTTGATGGGTTGCGTATGAGACTACAACAGATAATTCCAATGCAAGCTGTGCAGTGCTTGCTTCTCCTCCTGGCTTCCATTTTCTGTTACATATTAGTCTTGTTGATTCTTTTTGAGCTTAGTTCTGACTGATTTTTGCTATCAGATTACTACTTCTGCATCTAGTGACAGTTTATGGTTCCTGCAACTTACTTTAGTTTTGTTTGTTTACTATTGTGCAAGTATGAGAGGGTGTTCTACCTTTTCTTTTGTTTGTCAAACTCTTACAGTGTCTCTGTGTCTGTCTGTAAGGTTTGAGGGGGGTGTATTAGGTATAGGTCAAGTCAACGACTTGATTAAGTTTGTCAGAGTCTGTTTGTTATAAATAAACCTCCTGTATATGTAATATATATCTGATAATAATCCTGTAACTGTAAGTACATCTGTTTATATCAATTCTAAAGATTTCACAGTTAACAAAACCCAACTTTTAATTAATCAAGATACTAAAAAGCACATAATTTTGTTGTCTGTATTTAATCAAGTCTTCCTTTCTTGATTGTATAACTGTAACACCATATAAATTTTGATAAATTTGTCTCTTTTTTTTAATCAAAATCACCAAGACGCTATGAAGATTAGGTATTTTTTAACATGTAATAGTAAGTGTTGCACGATGCAGTCAACTTTGGGTCTTGCACTTATTTCGAACGGGACCGAGACACCGAACAATTTTAATTCGGGGAGATTCTGGGTAAAATCTTGGAGTCTTTATTTTCAAGTTTTATTCCGGAATATATATGCCAAGCATTTTGCACACTTCACATATGTTAAGCTTGTATAGAAACCAATTTTTAAGAACAAGAAAGGAAAAAAAAACAACGATTTTTTTAAGGATTGGATATCATTTTTGTTACTAAATTCATCTCATATGTTAAGTGTTAGAAAAATATCAACCGTCTCAACAAGTTTGTCGATAAAATATCGCTTCACCGAAATTAAAAGACTCGTCTCCGCCCATATCTGGCCTATAGCCGAAATCAAATGACTCATCCCGTCCCATGTTTGTCCTATTGGTTAGACATATCCGAAATATGGTTTGTTATCGGACATCATATAAATGTCCAATAAGATACCGACAACACCGTTTTTATTTTGATAAGTAAAGTATATATGATAAGATATATATAATCAATTTCCAAAACTTTAAATAATATCCTAAATATTCGATATGGAGTCGGGAAAATATCAGACATTCGATTATCAGTTGACAAACCATATCATCAGCGCACTCCCACGATGTTAACCGCGTTATGTGAAATGCACTGATATTTCAGTGTTTACCATAAAAAATTGCAAAGAAAAAGCTATCGTATAAATATGGGAACTGCTACACTGACCGCAGGTTGAATCTCACGGTCTATCCTAATCCGTACATTAGGTCGAAAACCCGCAATCAATTTAGCATTTTTGAATAAATATTCGTTTACGAAGGCTAAAATTCAGAGCAGTAGGATTGAGTGGACGAATTGACGAACTATATTGGTTGTAACTCAAACTAAGCTAGAATATTTCTATTTAGCTTGGAAAAAATGCATCATATCCCTTACAGAAGTAAAAGATACTTAATTAAAACCTACAAGCACTATGTGATTAAAATTACCCAAAACAAATAGTTCTGCCATCATTTCACCTTGTTTTAGATATCAAACAAGATTTTCATCATCATTTCACCTTACTATTTGTTTCTTAGCAATAGGTAAAGGGTCTCGCGGTAATGATTATTTTGTAAATCTACTAGCGGTGGAGTTACCAGATTTTATAGGGTTATTAATTCAATAGATCTAGATTATGACGGTAAAAATTGTATTGTTTTATATAAATTTATATTCTTATCAAATTCGGTAACCACATTGAAAAATAAAACTCTCTTCTTTTATATTTCCACAATTTCTGAAAAAAAAATATTATCGCTTATTCACTTTAGCTAAAAAATAATAATATGTCAAATTGGAAAAGTGATAATATTTCACACAGGAGTAGTATGCAACCTTGAACCTAACATAAAGTCATAATGGTAGTATGCAACCTTTAACCTAACATACATAATGAAAGCAGTGAAACTTAGCCCTTTATATGTGGGATAATTGGTCTTTGATACCCAGGTTTAGACCAACACTAGGCTTTGGTATAACATTTGTCCAACGTTAGGCTTTGGTACCTGGACTAGACGTTGACCTAAGTTGACCGTTTATGACCAGACATTAACTAATTTTATGAAATAAAAATAGTGGAAATTCGTGAGTTTACAATTTCACCCTTGAATCTGAAATAAAAAGTATACGGTCTTTATCTCTTTTATGTGCAATTCTTTTCTAGTCTTTTGTTGTTGCCTTTTTCAATTCTTTGAACCTCGCCTGTATATTCTTTTTTCATTCTTCCTGTTGAAACAATCGAATAAATGAATCATGAGTTAAAGATGGTTGTTTTAATTCGAACATGGTTGTGTTAATTTGAGGCAAAATCAACACTTGTTTGAATCGGTGAAGTGACGGAAAATAGGAAACTAGGGTTTGCAGATATTAGAGATGTGTTTTGAATCTTTTGATGGAGGAGATCAATGATCAAGATTCGAACAAATAGGGGATGTGCTTTTGATGGTGATTCCTGATACACACATCAACTAACCCTAATTCCGTATCTTTCTTCCTCCATTCCATTGGCAGCAGCAACAACTTCCTCTTCATTCAACTTTCAAAATCATCTGCAACCACAATTTCATTCAAACACAACCCAAAATTTTGTAACTTGAGCAACCCAAACTCACGAAATCAAACATTCATCCCTCTTGTCGGTCTCACCTCCATGACAGTACCTTCAAACTTCAAATTGAAGAACCCTAATTCCTAAATTGAAGACAAACCCATGATAAATTAGAGCTTCCAAGTTGAAATTGTATGACCAATTTGATCAATCAAGCATAAAAAATCAATTTTCCATTGTTTACTGTTGATATTTTGAATTCAAAACTAACCAACATGTCCTAATGTTTTACCGATTTCAGCAGAGATGTACAGACGTGGAAAAAGAAACATGGTTACGGATGGTGGTTGATTTATGGTTGAATTGAAAATGGTGGTTGATTTAGGGTTCCAATGATGAATTAGGGGTTTGATTTGGTGGTGTTGTTGGTGTGAACAAAGAATTAGAAGTTGGGTATTGTTCGATTTGATAATGGTGATAGAGAAGAAGGTAAAGATATGCTTTGAAGGTTGCTGCTTTTGATTGTGATGTTCAAGAATTTGTAGCCGAGAAGGGAACATGTTGAATCAGGGAGGAAGCGTTGAATTGCAGATTTGTGTATAAATGAACTGTTCTTGATGGCTGAAGTTATAGCTCTCGGTGATATGGTGTTATAATAATGGTTGTACACATATGAGGAAGAATTGTGAATGCTGCCATTGTATTTTGGATGTGAATTGAGAGGCTTTATTGCAAGGTGGAGATGTATGTTGGCTGGTTTACTAAGTGTTGTTCAATCGACTGAATGTGGGTTCAGCTTGATGATTTATCTGTCGGAGACTACATGGTACTGGAAGTTCGTTGTAGTCTAAATTATGTATGAGCTGTTGCCATCGGTGGTGGTGCACCGAAGGTGTGGGAATATTAGAAAGCGCATGTGTATGAATGTTAGAAATGTTGTGCTCAGAGGGCATGATAGTAATTTTTATAATAATTTCATTTTATATAATTTTTTAAATAATTACTAAACAGAAGTTAGGTCTTTAACCCAGTCAACCTGGGTCAACGTCCAGTCCAGGTACCAAGCACTAACGTTGGACAAATGTTAGACCAAAACCTAGTGTTGGTCTAAACCTGGGTATCAAAGACCAATTATCCCTTTATAGATTGACTGTCTTTGTTATATTTTGTGACAGTGTATAATTGTATTAAGTGCACTTAATCAAGATTGTATCTATAAACTAATTTCTTTTAGTTTTCTATTTCTTATATAGTTTATCTCTTATTTTTAGTATATTGTATCTATAAACTAATTTCTTTTAGTTTTCTATTTCTTATATAATTTATCTCTTATTTTTAGTATATAATTAGTTGTTATTCTTTTTTGTTTTTGTGGCCCTTATAAAACTTCAATTTTGGCCAACTAAAAGAGAGAATTAGCTTTACTTTGACAACTTAATCAACAATAATATAGTACTCCCTCCGTTTCTTTTTAATATGACAGTTTTGTTTTTAGAGAAAATTAAGGAAATTAAGAGCACTAATCATTGAAAGTGGTCCTCATGACACTTGTCAATAAAAGAAGTGAACTGAAATGGTCCACATGACACTTGTCATCAAAAGAAGTAAAGTGAAATGGTCCATATGACATTTGTCATCAAAAGAAGTTAAGAGAAAAGTGGTCCCAGAAAATTAAAGTAACATTTGACTTTCACAATTAGGAAACTAGCCTATTTTTTTGAAATACTTATTTATAGAAATCAGCCTATTAAAAAGTAACGGAGGGAGTATTAGATCGATAACATAAGGGGATTTTAATTAAGGGTCTTGTTAACTTGTATACCCGTATACAAATTAACAGGGGTATAATCAGGGTTTTAGTTACATAGAAAATTGAAATCAGCTGCCAAAATAATAATTGCTTAATTTTCTCTATAGTTGTGATTTAGTTTCCACTAATACCCTCCGTTATTAATGAGTAATAGAAAGGAAAACAATCTCGTCCTTCTCTCCTCCTTGTATATCGCTCTTCTCAGCTTCCCTTTCGTCGTCTTCTTCCTTTTCTATCTCCTTTTTCTCCATTTTTATTGTACCGAAAAAGTAAAACATTAGCCTTAATATTTCTGAATGATTTGAATTGTTGACGAAACTTTTCCTTTTTCCATCGACAGCTCAACAAATACATTTTTTTTCTTCAAAGTATAAATTTACCCGATCTTAAAACATTAGATCAACAAAAAAAAGTTTGCATTAAAAAAAAAAGATCAACAACAAAAGTGAAGGAGGTAATCTACTAAAGAAAAAATAAAGCCGAAAGAGCAAGTCAAACGACACATCAAAAAATGATTTTTAACTTTTCTTAGGATTTTATCAACTACAGTTATTGAACAAAATTAATTCGATAGATGATCAAACATCATGTTATTAATCTGTTTTGGATTTTGATTATGAAAAAACTAATTTAAGGTTTTATTCTTAAGCTTTAATGGTTTCCAATTAATCTCCGTGAATAGAGAAAAGAAGAAGTAAAGCGTAAAAGAAAGGATTAAACTATAGCATTATAGGTTCTCGAAAATAGTACTAATAAATAATTTTTTTGGTTTTGACAAGTCTTAGAATAAAAAAATATAAATCTTAAGGGGTAACAAGGGAACTAACCATGTTTTGGAAAAAACAAATCAAATTTCCAATGAATTTCAAATACCAAAACACAATTGTAATAACCAAAACAAAAAAATATTATTTTATTTTTTCTTAACGTGTATAGTGAGATACAAGTTAACAAAAACCTTTAATTAAAAACATATACAACCTTCTTGTATTCAAGAGGTCTCCAAGAGGTCTCCAACTTTACAGCTTACCTTGGGCTGCAAAGCTTAAACATAATTATTCCCATCTCTTATCCCTTTAACCAAAAAGTTTCTTGTCTTAATCAACTAAAAATTACAACACTAGTTATGGAGAGTTCTTTGAGAAGTCCCACATATTGGACTCTCTCGATCATGTTTAAAGTCAATTCAATTATTATTGCATGAAGATCTTACTCTTTATATCTCTTTTGAGAGATCGCTTTCACTTCAAAAAAATAATTTAATTTCTTAATTTCTCTCTTACTCTCATTTCCCAAAACTAAAATCTATACTAACTATTTCCTCGAGAATATGAGAGTTCCTCAGAAAATTGGAACTTGATATCTTATTGTAGAGCTAACTGTTCAACCGGTAGGATGCATCTCTTTAGCCCTGGCAGAGCCAGATATTAAGAATGAGAGGGATTAAAAAAAAATTTATAAATTATTAGTGGGCTAGATGCAAATATTATGTAGACTAAATATAAAATATATGATAAAATTAAGGATGTTTTTATGATTTTAATGATTTTAGGGGATGTAGAGCCAGAATTAGTCAACCCTTTGCTTTGCCCTTTGAGCGGATTTAGCCAGCGTATTCGACGATTTTTTCGAATTACCATCGTTGCATCTAACCATTTCTCAAACAGTTAGTTGTAAAATACTTGATAAATGAAAAAAAAAAATCCAAACCAACAGAATTACTAATTAATTATAGTTCATATTACCCAATGGTTAGTTATAATGTACCTTGATTGAAAATGCTCCAACAGGTAAGACATCTGTTAACATTAGCACACACCTCTGAATTGTTAGCGGATAAATGTTTAAGTGTAGAATTATATGCCACAAATTACACTCCAATAATAATAACACTTTTTTATGAAGTCTAGAAAAAAATGATTTCTAATTTAAAAACACGCAAATCTATGGGACATAATTTGTAGCTTAGTGAAATCTTTTAACAGTCCATTGCTTCACATTACAAAGATGTACAAAAACAATAGTATTTGTTTCTTCTTTATCAAAACAAGATTCAACCCTGTGTGCAGTTAAATAATTGAAGAAAGATTACTTCATCACTTCTCTTTTCCCACTCTAACACACCCACGGCATCACCATCCTTAATAGATTGTCTGTTAGTGATTTGTTTGTCTAAATAGAATTAACAGATCTTGTTTGACAGGCATGTGATGAAAAAAAAAAAAAAAAAAACCTTATAGGCAGTGAGTGAGTGAGCGAGCGAGCGAGCGAGATAGGGAACTTTCTTCTTCTTCTTCTTCTATCTCCAATTGGGTGGTGTCCATGTGCCACTCTCTTTCTCTATCTCACTCACCTGCCTTTGATTCAAAATTGTGGGCCTTCATCATTTTTATAATTTTTTGGCTGATCAAAATCTTTCATCACCAGACAAAAACTCAGTCATTTTACTACTTGTTCATTACATTACAGCTTAGTTAAACAAACTCAACTGTAACTTCAATTCCATTTCCAACATTACCCAGTCTAGACAACACAGTACACATTCACTATGACAGTTTTTCTCTCTCTGTAGAATGAACAGAGTTGTGGGGTGAGGTGAGATTTTATTACTAAAGAACTGTGGGTCTATACTTAGGGAGGGTGCTTAGGGAAGGGTGCATAGAATGGACTATGGTGGTCATACTAAAAATAAGTCAAGACTCCTCCTCCCTCCCTCCCTCCCTCCCTGTCTTCACAGGCCTATATATACTTCTGACTAACTTTGAAATTATTCAACCCATTTTCCATTTTACACTTCTATATCTCTTCGGTGTTGGAAGTGGGTTGTAACATTTATATAACAGAAGCATTCATCATCAGCAGCAGAAGCATCATCAATGGCGGTTTTCTTGGTTGTTTTTCTAGTGGTGGTAGTATTATGTTTCATCTGTACTGCGCTACTTAGATGGAATGAAGTTAGATACAGGAAGAAAGGTTTACCTCCTGGTACTATGGGTTGGCCTGTTTTTGGTGAGACTACTGAGTTCCTTAAACAGGGTCCCAACTTCATGAAAAACCAAAGAGCAAGGTCAGTTGTGTGCTGTTTTTCTATTGATTTTCTCTCTTGTTTTGTTTTTATTCATTTCTTTACTCTAATCATAATGTAGTAATGAATTATTGGTTGCTTAGATATGGTGTTTTGTTCCTGTTCTTCGTTATTGGATATATTCTTGGATTGCAATGAGCAACCATTTTGTTGCAAAACAGAGTACCTATTTTTTAAGGAACTCTTTTCTTGATTGAATTTTTCATAGTATCTAATGTGAAATCTACAGTGTTGCATGGATGAATTTCATTAGCCAATCATAGAATCACTTAAAGTACCCACAAAAAGATTTAACTGATTTCTGTTCATAAGAGTTCATATTTTTTTTTTTGAAATTGGTAGTTAATACAGTTTTTTCTGTTTGTTTTTCATTCAAATATTTTCAGGTATGGAAGTTTTTTCAAATCCCACATATTGGGTTGTCCAACAATTGTATCAATGGATCCAGAGTTGAATAGATATATCTTACTGAATGAAGGAAAAGGATTAGTTCCTGGCTATCCACAATCTATGCTAGATATCTTAGGAAAATGCAATATCGCCGCGGTGAACGGTTCTGCTCATAAAGCTATGAGAGGATCAATGCTTTCAATTGTTAGTCCTTCCACTATCAGAGATCAACTTCTTCCTAAGATTGATGAATTCATGAGATCTCACCTCAGTAATTGGGGCGGTAAAACTCTTGATATCCAAGAAAAAACTAAAGAGGTTAGTTGCTTGTTTTTACTCCTCTGTTTCCAGTACCAATTGAATTACATTTCTTAGTAAGTTTTTAATTCTTTTGGGTGTGTTTTGTACAGATGGCTTTGTTATCTTCGTTTTATCAGATCGGTATTGCATCTGACGAAAAATCTGAATCACTCAAGACTGAATTTTGCAAACTAGTAATAGGAACTCTCTCGCTTCCTATCAACCTTCCGGGCACAAATTACAACCGTGGATTTAAGGTAACGCAATACAAATTCACAAGTATCCAAGTAGAATTGTTTAAGAGTTTTTTTGAAACTATCCATTTGTCCCAGTATTGGCAAAAGTGTGTGTGTGTGTGTGAGATTAAAAGCAATGTCATGTGTTCTATTTTTGGAGGTTTTTGATCTAAGAGGCCTACTGCACGTGTTTCGTATAGCGACCGCTGTGCTTCTTTCTGTTGGTTTTGTCATACAGTCTTTTGATTTGATGGTTCTTTCTACTTGAGTTCGGATTTGAGATACGGTTACTGATATTTTTACTTTATTTTTTTGTCACAGGGAAGAAAGAATGTTATTGAGATTTTGAGAAAAATCATCGAGGAACGAAGAGCTTCACCGAGTACCCACAATGACATGCTTGGTGGTCTAATAGGAGATAACAGATACAATCTGAGTATTGAAGAGATAATGGATCAAATAATTACGGTCCTTTATTCCGGGTACGAAACTGTGTCAACAACTTCAATGATGGCTGTCAAGTATCTTCATGATCATCCTAGAGCTCTTCAAGAACTTAGGGTGAGTATAAGCATTTCAAGCTGGATTTTGAATCCGTTTTCATTTGTGTGTTTTGATTTGTTAACATTTCTGACCGTAATTTGATGTATTCTTTTGTAGGAAGAACATTTAGCAATTAGAAAACATAAAGGACCAGATGACCCTATTGATTGGAACGATTACCGGTCCATGAAATTCACGCGCGCTGTAAGTAATTTCATCCAAGAACTCTCTCATGTTCATTAAAAAAAAAAAAATACAAGAGTAGAAGCTAATTTGTACGATACTTTACATAATCAGGTGATATTCGAAACAATGAGACTAGCTACAATTGTTAATGGGGTACTTAGGCAGACAACCGAGGACATGGAATTGAACGGTAAGAATTCTTGAATCATTCATGTCATCGTAGTTTCATCCTGTTTTTTCTCGGTTTAACACTTTTTTACCGAATGTTTCTTTACTTTGTGACTTCAAGTTCATGCTAAAAATAACAGCTAAATGCATTGTGAATATTTTGTTGTAAAACAGATAAGAAAAATAAGAAAACACAATATGTAGGAGCACTTATGCAATATAAATTTTTATATTCTCTTTTTTTGGTTGGAAATTTTAGTATTTTATGTATGAAGCCACATGAATGTAAAGGTTCATACTCATAGTGTAATGGTGGACCAAGCCAGGTTCATCGCATTATATACAGATACATATATATATCAATATACATTCTTTTCAATTTCGAAAAATATTTATGTATATTAAAGTTGTATTATGATTAAAAGTTTCGTAGTGATCTGTTATTGATTTTCTATCTTTTGCTATCTTCATAAAGAAAATGATCTGTAAGTGATTATATAGTGATGATTTCTTTTTAATTTATTTTTTGGCTTTACAGGATTTCTTATTCCAAAAGGATGGAGAATTTATGTATATACAAGAGAAAGCAACTATGATTCATGTCTTTATCCAGACCCTTTAGCTTTTAATCCATGGAGATGGAAGGTCAGTTCTTCTGGTTCATGTTTTTCTAATTCTTAGTTGACATGGCATGTGTAGTACAACAATCACTATGTTATTTGGTCTGCCAAGTGGTCCACATTGCATTTTTGTTCGTTTTAGTCGACTAAGGAAAAAAATAAACTAACAGTTATCTGTTCGCAAAAAATGCAGGATAGGAGTTTGGAGTCTCACCATCACATGATGTTATTTGGCGGAGGAACTAGGTTATGTCCCGGAAAAGAGTTGGGAATAGCCGAAGTTTCAACATTCCTTCATTACTTTGTTACAAAATACAGGTAGTTACTACTGCATTACTCATGTATGATTTTCTTGTAAATAGACGGGCGATTTGACTGTAGTACAATGCAACATTCCTTCATTACTTGTAAATACAGGTAGTTACAAAATACAGGTAGTTACTACTGCATTACTCATGTATGATTTTCTTGTAAATAAACGGGCCGATTTGACTGTAGTACAATGGTAAAATCATCGGCACTAACTTCTTTACCAATTGAAATTTTGTGTAAATCGACCGGCCAAGAGTACTCAAGTACTCAACTTAGGTTCTTATTGTCTGTGGGGACTGTCCTCTTCCATGGTCCACACGTGTAGCTTCCCTCATGATCCAGAGTGGGCCTATTTGCACAAACATGTGTGCCACTCAGTACTCACCCACCCTCACTATCCTATTCCTACCTTACACCAGAATGGCCCATATACTAGAGCTGTAAATGCAATGCCCAACATGCAAAAAACACAGCACTTAGTTTATGTTATAACTCTTTTGTCTTTGGATTTGATGTTGGTATTGCAGATGGGAGGAAGTTGGAGGAGATACATTAATAAAATTCCCAAGAGTTGAAGCACAAAATGGCTTCCATATCAGAGTTTCTTCAAGCCAATAATTTTTTTCCAACTTACAGAAAGATATACACGAAGAACATCGATGTACAAACTCACCATGTCTGAAGTGATAGGCTCCCAGCTCAATTGGTTATTGGACTAAAAGGTTGATCAAGAATCGGAAGAAAGCATATTTATTGAAGTAAAGAAAAGGTTTAGGTTTCTTGGTTAAGGACGGGTACATATTCCCCTTGAGTGGTGGTAACTTCCTATAGAGCCAAATTCCTGACTGGTCTCCTCAGTGTTCAAGTCTTAAGAATTCTAACAATTCTACCCTCGAAGCGGTGTTTGAAGTTTACCTTAAAGATGATGATGACACCGCATGCGGGTGTAGGTTAACTTAAGAAGAAGCATATAGGTTTTTTAGTTTTGTTAGTTTCCTCATAAATATTTTTCCATTTTTTTTCCATCTTGCTACATTTTTTCTTTTGTATAAATGAAAAATAAAAATAAAATGTTAACCAAATTTTATGGGTCGCGTGGTCCCTTTCCTCAATGTTAATGTTCACCAATTTCTTTTCAAAGATGTTAAATCATTTGCCTTTCCTGAATGTTCACCAATTTCCCTTTCGTGAATGTTAAGACTTCAGGCCTTTGAGTCTTGTAAGTTGCTTCTACAAAATTGTAGCTAAAGTTCTGGCAGAAAGAGTTAAGGTGGTGATGCCTTCGCTGATATCAAATGCTCAAGGTGCCTTCATTAAAAATAAGCAAATTTTGGATGGAATTCTTGTTGCTCATGAGTGTATTGATAGTAGACTTAGACAGAAGAAACCTAGAATTTTATGTAAAATAGATATGGAGAAGGCTTTTGATAATGTCAGTTGGCCCTCTCTTTTTTCCATTTTAGAGAAGAATGGATTTGGGGAGAAGTGGATCAAATGGATAGAATGGTGTGTCAAAGGAGCTCAGTTTTCAATCTTGGTGAATGGAGAGGCTATTAATATCATTAGAATTTCTAAAGGTATAAGACAAGGTGATCCATTATCACCTTTCTTGTTTCTTCTTGTTGTTGAGGTGCTGTCAATGTTACTTGATGAAGCTGTGGCAGATAACAGAATTGAAGGGTTTCAGGTAATTGAGAATGGTTCTGTGGTGTCTCATTTGCAATTTGCTGATGATACACTAATAATGCTAAATGCTTCAACAATGGAGGTTAGAAGATTATTTGTTATTCTTCTGTTGTTTGAATTGATGACAGGTTTGAAGCTAAATTTGGACAAGAGCTCAATGACAAGTATTGGAGCTGATGAGCATATTCAAGAGTTAGCAATGGAATTGGGCTGTAAAATGGATTTTTTACCTATTACTTACTTGGGTATGCCAATTGGAGCTACTAAAAGAAGTGCGGCAATCTGGGATGTGGTTATTGAAAGAATGAAAAAGAAATTAGATCCATGGAAGAGAAAATTTCTCAATAAAGCAGGTAGGATTACTCTCATAAGGACTTCTCTTGAGAGTGTTGCAACTTATTTTTTGTCAGTTTATTTTCTGCCGGTTTCTGTAGAGAAGCAGCTAAACAGTATTATGAGAAAATTCTTATGGGGGGAGGATGAGGAGAACGGAAAAATGAGTTGGGTAGCATGGAAAAATATCTGCAAGTCTAGAAAGCATGGAGGTCTAGGAATCAGAAGATTAAAAAACATAAATAGATCATTATTGGAAAAATGGCATGGGAGGTTTTGTAAGGAGAAGAATGCTTGGTGGAGACAAATTATTTGTGAAAACACAAAAGCTGA
This sequence comes from Papaver bracteatum, assembly GCA_023529315.1. Lineage (NCBI taxonomy): Eukaryota > Viridiplantae > Streptophyta > Magnoliopsida > Ranunculales > Papaveraceae > Papaver > Papaver bracteatum. The sequence continues at coordinate 2,925,092 of JAJJWX010002605.1, read as the reverse complement.
TGAGACTTGTTTGGTTCCTTTACAAACAAAAGATGTTGTGGGAAGAAGTATGTGGTTTGATATTTTAAGAGCTAATAGAGATTTCTACAAAGCTGTGAACATTCAAGTTAATAATGGAAGATGTGTCAGATTTTGGCATGATTGGTGGAAAGGTAATTTTTCCTTCAAGGATAAATATCCAAGGCTTTACAAAATAAGCAACCAAAAATTCGACACAATTGAGATGATGAAAGGCACTACTTGGATTACTTGGATTTTTCATTTCTCAAAGGAGCTTGATCCGGCTGAAAGGATCGACTTGTTGGAAATTAAGTTTGAGGTAAGAGATGTACAGTTGGTTGCAGGTGAAGATGATACTATTGATGGGGTCTGCTCGGCTAAGGTTTTATACACAAAGATTTCAGACGATGGAGAGGAATGGGAATACCACAAAATAGTTTCAAGTAAGTTAGCTCCTCCCAAAGCTGTGTTTATTATTTGGGCAGCAATGCATAACTCTGTGCCAAATAGAGCAATGCTACGTCATAGAGGTATGGAGATTGTTTCAAATCGTTGCTTGCTGTGTAACAATCTAGTGGAGACTCAAGATCATCTTTTTATTCAATGTCATTGGGTTAAGTTTTTCTGGGATTACTTCATTGACTCGATGAAAGTGAAGTGGGTGATGCAATGTAACTTACAAAGTTTGTTGCAGAGTTGGAGCATTTTGGGAGTTTTGAAGAATTGCAAGATCATTTGGCATCTAATTCCTATAGGTATCTGCTGGGAATTGTGGCTTGAGAGAAACAGAAGAGTTCATGGGAGAAGACATAAAGCCAAAGAGGATTTACTTTGTGCTATGAAACTGGATATTCATCTTTGGTGCTCAGATAAGGAAATCTTTAAAGGATATTCAATGAATCAAATCCTTTTCCAGTGGGAAAATATTGTTTTTATGAGATAGCTCTTTTTTGAGATTTTTTCTTGGTTTGGAGTTTCTTAACTTCCATTTTGTAAATACCCTGTAAATACCTTTTTTCCTTTAATATATCCTTCCTTTCTCAAAAAAAAAAAATCATTTGCCTTTCATTTTTTTTTAATTGACAAATATGGAGAGTTTCATTATAAATCATCAAAGAATGACATCAAGACAGTTACAAGTTAAGTGTTACTTACGACAACATCTCAATTACAATCTAAAGTACGCAGAGAGTACCCATTCAAAAAAAAAATCCTTTTTTTGATTAGTAAAGATAAATGTATTGTTCAAAAGAAAAGGAGAGAATACAAAAGTTTGTACCACCCTCAAAAGAAACAAAATAAAAAGAAAAATAAAAGATGAAAAAGGAACATACTACAATAGAATTTCGATAAATTGATCCCCGATAAATTAATTACTTCGTTAAAATAATAAAATTCTCTTGTACCAACTAGGATTGGATAAGCTAAATGTTAACTCGATAAATTAATACTTTCGCTAAAATAATAATTTTCTTTGGCCCCAATGCTATTAATTTATCGAAGTTTTACTTCTCATGTTACAAATGCTCAAAATAGAGTTTTGGAAAATTTGCCCTTACATCATTAAAATTAGGAGTCTTTGGATGTTTAAAAACAAGACACCATGTAAAGAAAGTGTTTTTGATATTTTTCTGCACAGAAATTTCATTACTATATAGTATTCGATTATACACATTTGAGATTTCGAGCTGAGATTAGCTCGCTTACATATTTCTCGAAATATGTGTTGGTAAGCTTTCGCTTCAACCAAGTTCATCTTATATTCTTGACGAAAGTAAAAAGATGATCATGTGAAAATAGCCGAGTAACATCTTACATGGTTTGTGTGATACAATCATTTGGTGTAGGCTTGGAATTTTTCGTTATGATTATTTCAATAACTTGAAAATTACTTTGATGGTAATAGTGTGTGAAAACGGCTATTGTCATCCTCTAAGAAAGTTTCAATGATTGAAATAGAGTTTAGACACTTAACCATCATTGGATTATAAACATTGTTAGAGCACTGCTCGGTTGAACCCACTAGCGTGGTATGTCAAGTTAGTTTTCAATTTTAGTTGCCAAAATTCATTCTTGATTTAGCATACTAAAGATAGTTTCGGACTAGATTAGGTCTAAGAAGTTGAATCGAAGCTATCCTTAAAGGATGAAGATTGAAGACTACAAGAAGATTTCAACAAGTACTTCATCAAAAAAGGTATGTAATTGATTTCATCTGGATTCTTGTTCAATTCTACCTTTCTAATCTATCGAGATAAATGCTCACTCTATGGAACAATTCCTATGACTGTAAATGTACATTTATGTATATATACTTGAGGTTATTTGATTCATGACTTTGGTGATAATAACCTTCATCCCTATAGAGGATCTCATGTTATAGTGAATGAGCTTACGAATTCAACGAGCCAATAATCACTAAATTCTGAGTTATAATGATGAAGTTATGAGTGATTTATTAAAGTAACAATTATAAGTGTTGTTGTAATTGTTACAGTTCGTTAGTAGGAAACAATCCATGGACTGTTTGTAACGGTTCACGGACTTGGACCCAATTACGTTACTAGAAGTCTTTTTTAGTCAAGTTGGTGATGTTTTCTTATCTAGGCAAGTTAGTTATTCTCTAAACATCTTTGATTACCATATTAAAGTGTTTGCGATTCCTTCCTAATTTAATTTGTGATTTATTCACATAAATACAATTTGCTAAATTAATTATTTATTTAATTATTTTGGTTAGAGTTATAACTTAGGAAAGACTCCCAAAATTAGAAGAGTCTTGAAAAAGGAAAATAGCTATGCTTAGCTTTCAAGCTACCTTTGTAACACCCGAGTTCTAGACCAGGGTCAAACCCATATGAAGATCCGAACTCGAAGCGTTACGGGTCAGAAAGAGACTTAAAATTTTATTTTTATACTAATCATAATTAAATCTTTATATACATGAGTTGATTCATATGAATTTACTAAAAATATTTAACAACATTTCAGTTAAGATTTACATTTCAAGCAATACAATAAAACATTTCAATCACTAAGCTACTCATTTCTAGCTTTCGCTGCGCCACTCTGATAAATCTGCAAGGATGTCAATTGGGGTGAGATGACAGCTCAATAGAATGTATTCCCGATTCTCCAAAGATGCGCAAACATAATCATTTTATCAAGGAATAACATACGATAAGAAATACAGTGCAACTTCAACGAATATATTCAACCAACAACATTACCTCACAAATATTATTTTCACTAAATCATCTAATTCATTTGTCCAATCATGAGTTCACAATGTCAATATTACCGTCAACAATTTATCTAATAAGATTTCAACATATAAGTTCATAGCACCAATACTAATTTTCAGCAATTCATCCAATTAGATTTCATACACGAATTCACAACACTGTTAATATTTCCTACAAATACGTCAATTCGTATTTCAAAGCTTGAGTTCATAAAACCAATAAGGTTTCCACTGATCATTCAATAGAGATTTCAACACATGATTCACAAATTAATATTGTCACCAACAATCCATGAGTTCACAATATTTATATTATTATCAACAAATCATTTATCAAATCATCCATTTAGGATTTAACTCATCCATTCACAACAACAATTCATCCATTTGAATTTCACAAATGAGTTCATAACACCGATTATGTTTCCAATAACTCATTTAATTTAGATTCTGAACACATTATTCACATATTTATAAGTCACCTTAAACCATGAGTTCACGGTACGAAAACCTTGGTTCGTACACCACCTATCGTTTATCGGCACGGACAACCTCCATCGATGGCCAGGAACAAAAGTTCCTATGGGGATCATACCCATTTGCTCTCGGGGATCATTAACCGTTTTATTCATAGTACAAAAACCTTGGTTCGTATACCACCTATCGTTTACCGGCACGGACAGCCGCCATCGATGGTCGGGAAACACAAGTTCCCATGGGGATCATTACCCATTTAACTCTCGGGGATCATTACCCGCCATTAAAGCATGAAATCATATTTAATCTAATGGAAAAACATGAACTCATTTCCTTTTATAAATCGTTTTTACAAACAACACAAGCAACCATGGCTTTAGAACATGAATTTCTTTCAAGCATTTATGCAAACAAGTTAACTGCAGCCATATTACATTATGCATTTCAGGTGATTTATTCATCTGATCTTCCTGAAACTTCTATAGGACATACATATATCCATAAGCAACAACATATCCAAATTTTATAGTAAACTAATGGCTAAATCAAAAGATAATGATTTTATACTATTTATTTAAAATCTGGTCAGATTACATGTTATTAGCAAACAATTCATGGTAAATTCATAATAATCTGAAATTAACCCAATCCAAAGCACACTGATAGATAAATCACAAATATACAACTTTTGTTAAGGACTCAAATATTTTTAGCATCACTAATACTACCTAAGAATATCAAAATCACAGAAAAACGAAACTGTCCAGAATTTCAGAAACTATTACCTAAATCTAAACAAACATTCAACGGTGAATTTGTGATGTATTGTTCTCAAAATTTAACCATAGGTAGATAATCATGTTGTCTAACAAATTCAAAAGCCTGATCATCAACAAGAGGTACATACTTATTCGAATAAATTACTGAATCTTTATAATACAAAATTATATAAAGTAAACACCAAAGAAAAACACCTAAAGAGAAAGGGTTTCACATTCTACCTCTCAATTGCTACAAACTCCTTCTAATTTTCTTTATCCTTCTTCTCCAAAAATTCTCTAGCTCCATATCTTTGTTCTTCTCCCTAGCCTTTTGTTCTCTAACTTATAAAATTTCTATTCTAAACTATTTTATTTAGGTATCTTTTCATTTTCCTTTAACTTTATTTATTATTTATCATTTTATTTCCACCCTGGATTTCTATTCTAAGCAACCCATCTATGTTAAGGCAAAGAAAACAATGACCAAACGAACTTGGTTAAATTTCGACCCGAACCGGTAACTAAAAATATCGGGTATTACATTCTTATCCCCTTAAAAGAAACTTCGTCCCGAAGTTTATAACATGCTTACGATCTCAAATCATGTAAATAATAAAATTCAAAAATCAATATTCACTTTAGCACACATGTAACTATTACTCGTTTACCGACAAATCAATATGCATAATATTAAGCAAACAACACATCAACCATGTCAAGCAATCATGCAATAGCAATTCATACAACATTTATTTAGTTTTTTTTTTTTTTTTAATCATGGTCCCATTCAAGATCTAAAGCCTAGAGCTCTGATACCAACTTGTAACACCCCGAGTTCTAGACCAGGGTCAAACCCATATGGAGATCCGAACTCGAAGAGTTACGGGTCAGAAAGAGACTTAAAATTTTATTTTTATACTAAACATAATTAAATCTTTATATACATGAATTGATTCATATGAATTTACTAAAAATATTTAACAACATTTCAGTTAAGATTTACATTTCAAGCAATACAATAAAACATTTCAATCACTAAGCTACTCATTTCTAGCTTTCTCTGCGCCACTCTGATAAATCTGCAAGGATGTCAATTGGGGTGAGATGACAGCTCAATAGAATGTATTCCCAATTCTCCAAAGATGCGCAAACATAATCATTTTATCAAGGAATAACATACGATAAGAAATACAGTGCAACTTCAACGAATATATTCAACCAACAACATTACCTCACAAATTACAAATATTATTTTCACTAAATCATCTAATTCATTTGTCCAATCATGAGTTCACAATGTCAATATTACCGTCAACAATTTATCTAATAAGATTTCAACATATAAGTTCATAGCACCAATACTAATTTTCAGCAATTCATCCAATTATATTTCATACACGAATTCAAAACACTATTAATATTTCCTACAAATACGTCAATTCGTATTTCAAAGCTTGAGTTCATAAAACCAATAAGGTTTCCACTAATCATTCAATAGAGATTTCAACACATGATTCACAAATTAATATTGTCACCAACAATCCATGAGTTCACAATATTTATATTATTATCAACAAATCATTTATCAAATCATCCATTTAGGATTTAACTCATCCATTCACAACAACAATTCATCCATTTGAATTTCACAAATGAGTTCATAACACCGATTATGTTTCCAATAACTCATTTAATTTAGATTCTGAACACATTATTCATATATTTATAAGTCACCTTAAACCATGAGTTCACGGTACGAAAACCTTGGTTCGTACACCACCTATCGTTTATCGGCACGGACAACCTCCATCGATGGCCAGGAACAAAAGTTCCTATGGGGATCATACCCATTTTCTCTAGGGGATCATTACCTGTTTCATTCATAGTACAAAAACCTTGGTTCGTACACCACCTATCGTTTACCGGCACGGACATCCGCCATCGATGGTCGGGAAACACAAGTTCCCATGGGGATCATTACCCGCCATTAGCATGAAATAATATTTCATCTAATGGAAAAACATGAACTCATTTCCTTTTATAAATCGTTTTTACAAACAACACAAGCAACCATGGCTTTAGAACATGAATTTCTTTCAAGCATTTATGCAAACAAGTTAACTGCAGCCATATTACATTATGCATTTCAGGTGATTTATTCATCTGATCTTCCTGAAACTTCTATAGGACATACATATATCCATAAGCAACAACATATCCAAATTTTACAGTAAACTAATGGCTCAATCAAAAGATAATGATTTTATACTATTTATTTAAAATCTGGTCAGATTACATGTTATTAGCAAACAATTCATGGTAAATTCATAATAATCTGAAATTAACCCAATCCAAAGCACACTGATAGATAAATCACAAATCTACAACTTTTGTTAGGACTCAAATATTTTTAGCATCACTAAGACTACCTAAGAATATCAAAATCACAGAAAAACGAAACTGTCCAGAATTTCAGAAACTATTACCTAAATCTAAACAAACATTCAACGGTGAATTTGTGATGTATTGTTCTCAAAATTTAACCATAGGTACCTAATCATGTTGTCTAACAAATTCAAAATCCTGATCATCAACAAGAGGTACATACTTATTCAAATAAATTACTGAATCTTTATAATACAAAATTATATAAAGTAAACACCAAAGAAAAACACCTAAAGAGAAAGGGTTTCACATTCTACCTCTCAATTGCTACAAACTCCTTCTAATTTTATTTATCCTTCTTCTCCGAAAATTCTCTAGCTCCATATCTTTGTTCTTCTCCCTAGCCTTTTGTTCTCTAACTTATAAAATTTCTATTCTAAACTATTTTATTTAGGTATCTTTTCATTTTCCTTTAACTTTATTTATTATTTATCATTGTATTTCCACCCTGGATTTCTATTCTAAGCAACCCATCTATGTTAAGGCAAAGAAAACAATGACCAAACGAACTTGGTTAAATTCCGACCCGAACCGGTAACTAAAAATATCGGGTATTACAACCTTTCACTATAAATAAAGGGTTCATGAGTGCTCTACGTTTTTTTTTTATCCCCTTTGGAAAATTGGTGTAAGCTCATAAGGTTGTTTTCCATGTCTTATGTTCTTCGTGAACAAGAGTGAGATTAAAGTCTTTGTATCGGGGATCACAAAGCCGAGTTGGATTTAATCTTCATGATTGATTATACAACTTGTAATCTAGGTTTTTCACCTCTTGTCTATTCTAAGGTTTTCTCTTCTGATATAAAATCATTCAAGAGTTGTTGATCATAAACCCTAAGTTTTGATATATTTCAGTTTCCGATCGTATACCAACACTTGTTAGTCGAAATCGGAGACCAGAAAGAAAACTTCGATTAAGGAATATCGTAAAAATCCTTTTGAAGTTTTAAACGAGATATCTCAAAATTTATTCTAGTTGTTATTGTTGTAAAGTTATTAGATTTCTCTTCCTATTTTTGAAGAGTATAATAATCCCTAATCTACAAGTTTGTTTTGATATTACTTTTACCTATTAATTGTTTTTATCAAAAATAAACACAAGATTTCCAAAACCTTGATTTACATATAAAGGGAAATCAAATCGGTGTTTTGTGCAGACAAAATATCGAATCGTATCAATCGTGTTGTTGTATCTTCTAAAGAGATCCTTGGATTCTGCTGGAAAATTTACGAAAAGAATTCCTAAAGAGAAACGGTGTTCTGCTAGGAGTTTCATAAGAATATAGCTGAAGCAGGTATTACATCTAGTTCGAATAGGTAGCAGGAAATTGGGGTAACATGTTTTAATCAGTGTGTGTTTATTCTGGACTAGGTCCCGGGGTTTTTCTGCATTTGCGGTTTCCTCGTTAACAAAATTTCTGGTATCTGTGTTATTTCTTTTCCCCATTATATTTTATTTATATAATTAAAATAATACATGTTGTACGTTAATCAATCATAGTTGTCAAATCTGACCTTGTTTGTTGGATAAGACTTGATTGATCTTGAAAACTTGATTTTGTTATTTTTCACATTGTTAGACCAGTTCGGACTAACCATGTTTCAAGTGGACACCGTGTTGAAATATTCCTTTAGTGATTGTTGCTTAAAGAGGTTTATACACGGTGGATATTGAATAGGTTGTGATTAACATAAAAGATTTTGGTTCAAGAACTTCACGCTAAAATCAGGTTTATGGACTTGCTTCTATTTAACCATTGATTGTGTTGAGTAAGAGATAAACTCTTTAGTGTTATTCTTTGATTTAGTTTTCTCTCTCGGAATATTATTGAATTTCAGTCCATACAGATTTCCATACGAAATATTGGGTGTGGTTGTTAGACCCCCGCCTTTTCAAACATAATATGCATTCTTGCATTATGTGATCCATGACCGGAATTATAGTATGCATACCCGTATGCGTACCTGTTAGTTGTGAAATTCCAAGTACTTAAGTACACATACCTATACGCATACTGGCAAAGAGTTTGGGTCCGGAAATTTCTGCTGTGTTTGGAAGTATGCGTACCCGTTTTCATACTGACCAACCCAAACTCAGAACGGCTACTTTAAGTATGCGTACCCGTTTGCATACTTGAGTGGTTAAAGTTCTAAAATCGGTTTGTTCATGAACTAATACTTTTATATAATAAGGAATGCATTTTTGCAAATCGTGGCTATAATGTTCATGAATTGATTCGAGTGAATCAAACCTATTTTTCTTCAATTGTGTTCTTGTATACTTCTATGAGAATATAGCAATTGAACAACTCTTTAACTAGTTTCATTTGAGTCATTTGAACTAGTTGTGGTTAAGATGAATAAGGTTGATATGATAGTGTTCATATAGCTAACCTCGGTTAACTACTGCTGAGCTAATATAGTGTACATGTTTAGGTACGGTTACTCAAACCTTAATGAAGTTACATTTCATTTGTGTATAACAAGCTAAGTTCGATATAACGATTCAAAGATATCAGCTTGAGTCTAATCAGGTTTTCATCTAACGGTGAATATTGAATGCTTTGTTACCAAGGTAACTTAGATTGCAAACCATAATTTGAAAATTATATAAAAGAGAACTCTAGCAACTGGGAAACCTAATCCCCACTCCTATTTTGTGATACTAGTTGCGACTAGAGTCGATTCCTCTTTAACCTTAGGTTTTTCACGAAACCTTGTAGGTTAACGACTTAAAGACTTCTTTGGGATTGTGAAGCCAGACCCAACTATTTTCTTTGTAGTTGCGTGTTCTGATCTTGCATTGTTCTATCGTATTGAGTACAATCTTCTCTAAGATTTGCTCGATATTGATTCTCCGATATGCTAGATAAAAAGTAGTCAAAAACATCTTCGTCTCATCGTTTGTGATTCCACAATATCTTGTTTCGCTACCATACGATTAAGATTATTGTGAGGTGATTAATAATACCAGGTTGTTCTTCGGGAATATAAGTCTAGTTTATCAATTGGTTCATGTGCACCTTGATTTATCAAAAGTGTTAGAGCATTACTCGGTCGAACTCGCATGCGTTGCTATCTGAAGAATGTTTGTCAATGTTAGTGATCAAAACTATAAGTCTTGAATTCTAGTCTATAGCTAATGTTTCGCACTAGGATAGAAAGTGTAGTTGAGCTCAAGAACTCCATGGAAATCATCATACAAGACGAAGAACTACTCAAGGAACTGGCGGATCTTCATCGACTAAAAATTATGTGGAGACTTGAACTTATCTATCACTCAAAAGTCTATTTATCTCCTATCTTGAGACAAAAGTCGTTTTGCTATATAGACTAAGATTATACACATTTGGCATTTCGATCCGAGTTTACCTCGCTTATCTATTTCTCGAAATATGTGTTGGTAAATCTTTTGCTTTAGCCAAGATTATCTTTACCTAGTGACGAAAGTCATGTTAAGTTTCAATCACTTTGAAAATTGCTCCGAAGAAAAATAGTTTGTGAATAACAACTATATAACGTCCTCTAAGAATGTTTCAAGGATTGAAATGAGAGTTTAGACTATATAACCATTGGAGTATATAAGCATTGTTGTGGAAACACATATATGTATAAGTCCTATTGCTTTCACCAAAGTTTGCGAACTTTGTTGATCAAGTGAAATCGGAGAAGTGCGTGAGCTAAGTCTGTGAACTGGCGGAAGTTCTCAACCCGGGAATTTCTTCTGGAGTTTGTGAGCTCCACCAGGGAACTTAAGTCCGCAAACCCAGTCCGCGAACTTGAGTAGGTTATGTCTAAAAATGATATTTGTGAACTTATCTTTATAAACTAAGGAATGCTATTGAAAACCGTGGCTATATAGTTCATGAACCGATTCGAGTAAATCAAATAGTTTTTGCTTCAATTGTGTCTTGTGTAGTACAAGAGATTTCCTTGCAATTGAAAAACTCTCTAACCAGTTCATTTGAGTCATTTGAACAAGTTATGGTGAAGAAGAATATGGTTGATATGAAAGTTATCATATGGCTAACCATTTAGTTAACTATTGTTGAACCAACTAATGTACAAGTTTGGGTACGGTTACACAAACCTAGAAATGTGCATTACATGTGTGTATAACAAGCTATGTTTTCGATCTAACGGTTGATAAATATTAGCTTGAATCTAATCAGGTTTTCATCTAACGGTGAATATTGAATGCTTTTTTACTAAGCTAACATTGATTGCAAACCCTGATTTGAAAGACTATATAAGAGAGAACTCTAGAAACTGGGAAACCTAATCCCCACACATTCTGTGTGATACTAGTTGTGCTAAGCTATAGTTGATTCTCTTTTAACCTTTGGTTTCTTCTTCTAAACCATGTTAACGACTTAAAGACTTCATTGGGATTGTGAAGCCAGACCGATACTACTTTTCTTGTAGTTGTGTGATCTGATCTTATTGTTTCTATCATACGAGTACAATTGTAATAATTGGCTTGAGATTTCTATCTCCGATAGGCAAGATATAAAAAGTAATCACAAACATCTTCGTCTCATCGTTTGTGATTCCACAATATCTTTTTTCGATGTGTCGATTAAGATTATTGTGAGGTGATTGATAATACTAAGTTGTTGTTTAGGAATATAAGTCTGGTTTATCAATTGGTTCATGTTCACCTTAATTTATCAAAAGACGTAACAAAAAACTCATAGGTATATTCGTGGGAGATGGATTTCTCTATTACCGTAGACTTTTATGTGTAAAACAGATTTGTTTATTTAAGTCTTCGACTTTGGGTCGTAGAAACTCTTAGTTGTGGGTGAGATCATCTAAGGGAATCAAGTACGTAATATCATGCTGGGATCAGAGACGTATGAGCATAATTATACCTTGGATCAGTGTGAGATTGGTTGGGGTTCAACTACGGTCCAAACCAAAGTTAGTTTGGAGTAGGCTAGTGTCTATAGCATCTTAATACAGTATATGTTTAATCTGGACTAGGTCCCGGGGTTTTTCTGTATTTGCGGTTTCCTCGTTAACAAAATTCTGGTGTCTGCGTTATTTCATTTTCCGCATTATATTGTTTATCTTTATAATTGAAATAATACAGGTTGTGCGTTGTTCAATCTATTAGAATATCTGACTTTTTGGTTGTTGATTTAAATTGATTGACACTTGGATATTGGTCTTTGCTACCATCCAAGTTTATTTCTCTTGTATTTAAATTGAGACTCGCAGTTTGCTTGAGTAAGATTTAAATCGATGGATAAAGATATAAAAAACTCTTTGTTATACTTTTCTATTGATTGAGTCTAACTGTCTAGTTGATTCTCATAAAAGTATATTAGAGTTTGTCCATACAGATTGCTAATCGAAATATTGGGTGTGGTTGTTATACCCCCGCTTTTTTAATTGGTATCAGAGCGGGCAAACACGTTTAAAGAACTTATTAGTCTGTGTTTGTAGCGATCTGACTTTATGGAAAAAAGTTCCATCTCAATAAATGCACCACCAGATCCAGGGATCCCAGATTTCTCTTCCATGACTGATGTTAAATAAATTTTGTCCAAACCTTCACCAGGTTTAAATTTCCCTGAAGATTTTTTAGGAATTAAAAGAAAGCTTGAAAGTTTAACTTTTGATGTTGAATTATTTCTCCAGAATGAACAAGATTCCTTTGACAGGCTGAATCAAGTTATAATGAATAATTTTCATGTTGATATTGATTTGTTAGTCAGCAAGAGCAATGCTCCTCTTCTGTATTCCGTTAGTTGTAACATAACTAATCAGCTACATGAAGAGTCTAAGTCTGGATTTTTTGAGAAATCAACTTCTTTACATGAATTAATTCCTGACATCTCTTATTATGATGATGGTGTTGTTGGTTCCAGGATGTTTTCTTTTTTCAAAAGAATTTCCCTGTGGAACACAAAAAATCATAAAGGACGGAAAAAGAGAAATCAGAACTCAAATCCCTTGGTTTTGTCTATAATCTTTGATAGTTCTATAAATCTCATGTTTTAGAATGATCTCAATATTTTGAGATGTAAGAGTTGTTGGAAGGAAACTCTCTCATGGTGTCATGTTGTACAAAATTATTTTTTCTACAATAATTCTCAATTACAAACAGACCATGAGCTATTGCTCCTGTGAAACAAACGAGTATTTGACCGACACACGAGCGGTTCACACATGTTGGGCCTTAGCCGTTTCACGAACGAATTCCGTTTGTAAACGTGTCAAAATTACTCGCTCGACACATAAAAGAGAAAAAAGAATCACTTCGATTCTTTCACCTTCTTCCTCATATCTTCAGTTCGCAAATGGAGAAGAACCTAAACTGCTCCCTCCTCTAATCTCATCGATACTTCAATTCTTAACCAAATAAATTTTGGTATGGGTCTTTGAACTCAGGAGAAGCTCGCGTACGTTGGGTTACGAACAGTTTTTTTGTTTGTCAACTGGTTGCATTACCATTAGAATCAGTTTGCGAACCAAGTAAGTTTTTTCAATTAAGTTTTTTCAATTCGTTCTTATAATCTTTGCATTCATGAATAAAAGAAGAACTAGGAATGTAGGAAGCTCAGCCCAACAAACTAGAGATGAACCATTCTTTGACCCTTGTATCGGTGCTAGTTTTTTAAACCCCGCCGCTCGTGAACTGTACCTAGTGCTCAAAAACAAAACTCCCATCTGTGAAAGGTACTATGATGCATCCAAAATAGATGTTCCGGGTGTAGTCGGGTTCTTTAATAAGCATGATTGGGGAATAATTCATAAACCTTTAGGGAGTGTTCGTGTTGATATGGTTTCCCAGTTTTATGCTAATATTCATAATGAAGACACTGCTCTTTGTTCTTTCAAGACCATGGTAGGAGGCACCATTTTTACTGTGGATCGTTCTGTCATCTCCAACCTGCTTGTGCCTCTAGGTGGTGATAGATATCCCCCTCCTGAGTTTGGTAGACTTCCTCTAGAATTTTTGTCAAATAGGTTGTTTGATAAAGACCTCTCTTGAAATGATGGAAAGGTTTATGTGAGAGGAGAATGATTATTTCTCAAAGTTACAGCTAAACTTATTGTGGAAAATATGATGCCTAGCACTTGTGACATCAACTCTTGGACCATGGGGCTTACTGATTTCATCTACTATATTGTTTAGGAGAGGAATATTGACTTCTGTGAAATTATCATTGATCAAATGATAAGTGTCATACACAACACAGGAAAGAAACCAGGTTTCCCTTGTCTCATTTAAGAATTTGTGCTAACTTTAATATTCCTGTTTTTGGTTCTGATCTTGGAGGACCAACTGTGCTGACTATGTAAAGCATTGAGAAAATGAGGCCATCTACAATCAGGATAGACTCAAGAGCTCCTAGGACACTAGATACTGAAGAACTGTCTCGCCTTAAAGAGGAACTTGCTCAACAACGAGAAGAAAATGTGGTTCTCAGAGTGCAAGTAGACTTTGCTGGAAATGTTGTTCCAGCGTTGATATAGAATTTCTAAGAGATTGAAAGAGATCATTATGAATGGAGTGACTGATATCTAGTACTTTTATCTCTATTTTGGTATTATCTGTTTAAACTTCTTTTTGTTGGATTTAAAGTTTATGACTCTGTGATGTAATAACTTTTTATGGCACAATGGTTTAGATGATTGTGTCTTTAATGCTATTTGTGTCTTAAATCCACAAGAAGTGCATATTACTTTGTCAAAAGTAAAGTCGTTCATGAGTTGATATGCATATATTGATAAAAGAATGAATTGACTTTTGACAAATACAAAAGTTAAGCCTATTATGTCAATTTCTGATGAAAGATAGGTTAAAATCTTTTGTTTTTTCAAGGATTATGTCTATTGTATGTCATTGTGCAAATGGTGATGGAAAACATAATGAATCCTTGTGTATTCCGCAGTAATTGATCTTCTCTGATCCATATTTTGTGTAATACTGTGAGGCTCCATAATGTGTCTTATGTTGAGCACTAAACAACCAAAGTTGATTATTTTTATGATTAGCTTAGTTGTTTGTTCCATAAGGTACTTTATGTCGAGCATATTGAACTAAATTAATCATCTTGTTTGGTTATTTAGTTATGTCTCCATAAGTTTACTTGTGTTGAGCATATTTGGTTAAATTAATTGTGAGTTCGCTTATGGTTAATTTAATATTTTTTGATTCAAATTCATACTTGTATGTGATTTGTTATGTCCAAAGAAATCCTTCTTTTCTTTTGAAATTAAGGTCGCTCTTGTTGTTCTTTCGAGAATGACATATTATGGGGGAGATTTCTTAATTGAACTTGTGCTTAATTGCCAAATCTTTATGGGGAGTGCGGCTGTGGAATATTATAGGGGTAATCATGTATATTTATAGACTCCTTGATGAATGTATTTAGCGTCGGCTTTATGATTGCATCTAAATAAGATGATATATACTTACCTTTGGTCATGAAGCGTCTCTTACGGAAATTTCATTAGGATCTCGTTCTTGTACATTTGCCAATTTTATTGACAAAAAGGGGGAGAATTAATATGTAGTTCACACTACAAATACATATGGTTTTCGGATCATTATGTGGAGGGGGGGGGGGGGGTTTCCATGTGAAATGGAGTATTGACTAAGGGGGAGTGACATGTCACCATAGTATTATTGTTGAAGTTGTGATGCAATTGGACTTTGACGCTGTGTAATGATACTATGACACTGTATAAAAATGATTGAGAACTCTTGTTTTCTCGTTGTTATAGCTATGGATTTTCAACAATGATGACAACCTTTGGGATTATTGGAGTACTTGGAAGTGACGAAGATTTCGAGTAATGTTGAAGATTAGACACGTGGAATAGGAGCTACAAAGTTTATTTATATATTTTTTGTATTCCATATGTATTGATAGTTTTGTCACTAAAATTGACAAATGGGGAGATTGTTAGAGCATTGCTCGGTCGAACTCGCATGCGTTGCTATCTCAAGCATGTTTGTCAATGTTAGTGATCAAAACTATAAGTCTTGATTTTTAGTCTACTATAGCTAAGGTATCGGACTATGATAGAAAGTGTAGTTGAGCTCAAGAACTCCATGGAAATCATCATACAAGACGAAGGACTACTCAAGGAACTGGTGGATCTTCATCGACTAAAAGGTATGTGGAGACTTGAACTTATCTATCACTCAAAAGTCTATTTATCTCCTATCTTGAGACAAAAGTCATTTTTCTGTATAGACCAAGATTATACACATTTGGTATTTCGAGCCGAGTATACCTCGCCTATCTATTTCTAGAAATATGTGTTGGTAAAGCTTTCGCTTTAGCCAATTTCATCTTTACCTAGTGATGAAAGTCATGTTAAGTTTCAATCACTTTGAAAATTTCTCTGACGAAAAATGGTTTGTGAAAAACAACGATATAACGTCCTATGAGAATGTTTCAATGATTGAAATGAGAGTTTAGACAATATAACCAATGGAGGATATAAGCATTGTTGTGGAAACACATATATGAAAAATCCTTATTCCTTGAATCAAAGTTTGCGAACTTTGTTGATCAAGAGAACTGGAGAAGTGTGTGAGCTTTAGTCTGAGAACTCAGTACGCGAACCCAGTCTACGAACTAGCGAAGTTCTCACACCTGAGAATTTCTGCTGGAGTTTGTGAACTCCATCCGGGAACTTAAGTCCGCGAACTTGAGTAGGTTTTGTCTAAAAACGATATTTGTGAACTTATATTAATAAACTAAGGAATGCTATTGCAAACCGTGGCTTTATAGTTCATGAATCGATTTGAGTGAATCACATCGTTTTTGCTTCAATTGTGTCTTGTGTAGTACATACAAATATAAGCAATTGAACAACTCTCTAACTAGTTTATTTGAGTCATTTGGACTAGTTATGGTGAAGAAGAATAGGGTTGATATGAAAGTTATCATATGGCTAACCATTTGGTTAACTATTGTTGAACCAACTAATGTACAAGTTTGGGTACTGTTTACACAAGCCTACAAACGTGCATTACATGTGTGTATAACAAGCTATGTTTTCGATATAACGTTTGATAAATATTAGCTTGAATCTAATCAGGTTTTCATCTAACGGTGAATGTTGAATGCTTTGTTACTATGTTAATATTGATTGCAAACCCTGATTTGAAAGACTATATATGGGAGAACTCTAGCAACTGGGAAACCTAATCCCCACACCTTACGTGTAATACTAGTTGCATAGCTAGAGTCGCTTCTCCTTTAACCTTTGGTTTCTTCTTCTAAACCAGGTTAAAGACTTAAAGACTTCGTTGGGATTGTGAAGCCAGACTGATACTACTTTTATTGTAGTTGTGTTATCTGATATTTTTGTTTCTCTCGTACGAGTACAATTGTAATAATTGACTTGAGATTTCTATCTCCGATAGGCAAGATAAAAACTAATCACAAACATCTTCGTCTCATCGTTTGTGATTCCACAATATCTTTTTTCGCTGCGTCGATTAAGACTATTGTAAGGTGATTGATAATACTGAGCTATTCTTCGGGAATATAAGTCTGGTTTATCAATTGGTTCATGTTCACCTTGATTTATCAAAAGACGGAACAAAACTCGTAGTATATTCGTGGGAGATGGATTTATCTATTACCATAGACTTTTCTATGTGATACAATTTTTTTTTATTAAAGTCTTCTACTTTGGGTCGTAGCAACTCTTAGTTGTGGGTGAGATCAGCTGAGGGAATCAAGTACGTAGTATCCTGCTGGGATCAGAGGTGTAGGAGCATAAATGTACTTTGGATCAGTGTGAGATTGATTGGGGTTCAACTACAGTCCAGGCCGAAGTTAGCTTGGAGTAGGCTAGTGTCTGTAGTGGCTTAATACATTATATGTTTAATATGGACTAGGTCCCGGGGTTTTTCTGCATTTGCGGTTTCCTCGTTAACAAAATTCTAGTGTCAGTGTTATTTCATTTTTCGCATTATATTGTTTATCTTTATAATTGGAATAATACAGGTTGTGCGTTGTTCAATCAATTAGAATATCCGACCTTTTGGTTGTTGATTTAAATTGATTGACACTTGGATATTGGTCTTTGATACCATCCAAGTTCACCTCTCTTGTATTTAAATCGAGACTCGCAGTTTGCTTGAGTAAGATTTAAATCAAGAGATAGAGATATAAACTCTTTGATATACTTTTCTTTTGATTGAGTCTAATTGTCTAGTTGATTCTCTAGAAGTATATTGGAGTTTGTCCATACAAATTGCTGATCGAAATATTGGGTGTGGTTGTTAGACCCCCGCTTTTTCAGCTCTTGTTGTTCTTTCGGGAATGACATTTTATTAGGGGGAATTCTTAATTGAACTTGTGCTTCATTGCTAAATCTTTGTGGGGAGTGCGGATGTTGAATATTGTAGGAGTTTTCTTGTATCTTTATGAACTCCTTGATGAATACACTAAGTTTCGACTATGTGAAATCATCAAGGTATGTTGTTCTCTTTTGGTCATGGAGTATCTCTATGAAAATTTCATGAGGATCCCACTAGTTTTAGTACTTTTGCCAATTTATATTGACAAAAAGGGGGAGAATTAATGTGTAGTTCACACTAAAAATACATATGGTTTACGGATCATTATGTAAGGGGGAGTGGTTTTCATTGTGAGATGAAGTATTGACTAAGGGGGAGTGATACATATCAACATAGTATTGTTGTCAAAGTTGTGATACAATTGGACTTTGATGTTGTGTAATAATACTATGACATTGTATAACAATGATTGAGAGCAATTGTATTCTCATTGTGAAAAGATGAGGGTACCAAAATATACCATAATCTTAAACTTTTCCACCTATAAGTCCTTTAACCGAAAGTGATTGTCTATGGACTGAGTCGAGACAATACAACGAATCGGTATTCACACAAAGTGTGATCGCCTATAGATACAAGATCGAGACAATACAACAATCAAAGTGTGATTACTTGATAATAGGTTCGGAGTTAACCAAACTCTATAGGATCACTATCAAGTAATACAGAGTTAACTTTTGTGTAATTTACTTTAAATTATAATAACAACAATTATAATTGCGGAAAACAAAAGTAAATGACACGAAAAGATTTTGTTAACGAGGAGACCGCAAATGCAGAAAAACCCCGGGACCTAGTCCATAATTAAATACTCTCATAATTAAGCCGCTATACAAAATCAAACCAACTTCGTATAGTTGAGACCAAACAACTAAACCTATAGTTCACCTAGTTTCTTCAGTATCCCTGCGCTTCTGACATTAAATAAGTGCACACACTGGAACAATTCCTTTGGTTCGTATTCCAAACAATAAAGGAACAACAAATCTGTTCGGTAACAACTCTCCTCAATCTCAGTGATATGAGTTAGACAAAGGCTCTTTTGTTTAATCCAATAAACTCCTTTGTCGGGTTTAGATCTATCTATCCAAAAACTACAAAAGTAGCAGAGTTTAGATTTTGCAATCAATAATAGGATTTACCAAGATACTAAATATTGATGCGGATCTACGCAACTAATCAATCAAGTCTATTAAGATAAACCGATTATAGTTGGATCCCATCCGTTCAAGTTTTGTGCACACCAAAGATTATGAAACCAATAAGAAATCTTCTTTGTCTTCAAATCTTCTTAAATCTTCAATAAACACTTGCACACCACAACTTGAATCTTTTGTGATCAATCACGCACAGAATGGAGTATGTTAATAATGGATTCTCACAATACATCTTTAGATATACAAACAGTTCTAAAATCCCTTCGACCCTTCAATCTAGTTTGAGTGAATCTTATATCAGAAGATAAGATCCTCAAGAATAAACAAACTAGGTGCAATCAAAGTTCAACAACCGTTAGTCAATCAAATCAAATAAAAAACTAATAATACTACAATTATCTAGTTTCCCACGAACGGTACTCGTAGATCTTCTTGATCCCACAGTAGTCTTTAAACGAGCGGTCGTAAGAGATTTCACCTAATTAGGGTACTTTCATCTTCGAATAGATGGCTCCACCAGTAACAACACCACAAGGTAGTTTTGCTGGCTCTTAGGATAGTTTTCTCGAAATGCAAACTTGGGTATTTATAGACCAAGGAAGTTTGGACACTGTAGATGGTGGATTTTCGACAAGGGATAAAATCGTAAAACCATAATTATACATGCTCTTGATCCAGCAATAAGACGAGTATTGAGGCTCATGTCTCTCATCGAAGCATGAAAGCTTATGCCACAAGAATCTCTGACCGAGAATACTGTCTCTCAGAGTATATGTAGATGTGTAGTCTCTCAGCTGAGGTAACTGCATATCTCATGAATACTGAGCAAGTTCAGTAATTACTTCTATATAGAATCAAAATATTGGACGGCTCCTAGACAGCTTGTCTGCTAGTATAGACCAATAACGTCTCCAGGATGTAAAAATGTTTTCCCTTAATATATAAAATAAATATGACGCTTCAACAAGCTCATATCACTGAATAATTAATGCTCCTAGACGATCGTTATGTGTAGATCCATAAATTAATTATTTCTAAATCATTATATTCATTAACTGAATCCCTAGAAAATATTCTACATTATTCATAATATTCCGTTACTTCAGTTCATGGTTCTTCCCAGCAGAATTCCATGGGTTAGTAATAAATATTCAACGTACGGGCATATGAGCTGCTATCAAGTAAGCCCCAACCAAAATGGTGCAAGTGTACTCAGTAATAATACACTAACGAAGCACCTGAATGCACGAACGAGCATTCCAAAAAACAAAGGAATAATGAACCTATTAAAAAGGCGAGGGTACCCAAATATACCTCAAGCTATTACTTTTTCTTCCTATAAGTCCTTTTCCCGAAAGTGATTGTCTATGGACTGAGTCGAGACAATACAACAAATCGTTCACACTTTGTGTGATCGTCTATGGATACAAGATCGAGACAATACAACAAAAAAGTGTGTTTACTTGATACAAAGGTTCGTACTTAACCAAACTCCATAGGATTCACGTATCAAGTAAATATGAATTAAAGTTTGTGGAATTTACTTTAATTATAATAAAACAATTATAATGCGGAAATATAAAGTAAATAACACATCAAGATTTTGTTAACGAGGAAACCGTAAATGTAGAAAAACCCCAAGACCTAGTCCAGAATTGAATACTCTCAGGATTAAGTCGTTATACAAAATAAACCAACCCGTTTATTTGAGACCAAGCAACTAAACCTATAGTTCACCTAGTTCCGTCTGTATTCCCACGCCTCCAACCTGTAAACGAGTCACGTACTTGGACCAATTCCTTTGGTTCGTATTCCAAACAGTAAAGGAACAACAAATCTGTTTGGTATCAACTCTCTTCATCCAAGTGATATGAGTTGCGCAAAGGTTCCCTTGTTTATCTTAACATAAACTCCTTTGCTAGGTTCCAATATCTATCTTATGTTTAATCACCCAAAGGCAATCGTTAAGATTAAGCAAATCAATACCTTTAATCACAAGGAAACCTATTGATGCCAATCTTCCTCAATTAATCAATCTAATCTACCACAAGGATAAACCGATTATTAATTGGATCCTCTTTTTACCAAACAAGTATTGTGCACACCAAAGATTATAAAAACCAAGTCAGAAATCTTCAATATCTTCTTTGTCTTCAAATCTTCTTAGATCTTCAATAAACACCTGCACACAACTACTTGAATCTCTTGTGATCAATCACACACATAACGGAGTCTATTAACAATGGATTACCACAAGATCGTCTTTAGATCTAACAACAGTCTAAATATCCCTGTCGAAACCTTGAACTAGTTTGAGTGAATCTTATATCAGAAGAGAATATTCTCAAGCATAAACAAACTAGGTGCAATCAAAGTTCAACCACCGTTAGTCAATCAAATCAATACGAAAACTAAAGATAAACCGCAATATCTAGTTTCCCACCAACGGGTCGCGCTAGAGCTTCTCAATCCCAAAGAAGACTTTAAATTGAGCGATCGTAAGAGATTTCATCTAATTAGATTACTCTCCTATCTGATAGGCTGCTTCACCAATAACAAATATAAAAGAGGAAGTCTATGTTACGCGGGATTAGTTTGCTAGAAATGCAAACTCAAAGTATTTATAGACAAGGAAGTTTGGACACCAAGGAATTTTCAAAACCGAAAATATTCTCAAGATATTTTTCATTACTCCACAAAATTTGGTTTTCATAATTCCTGTGAATGCACTGTCCAAAAATATGTGATCGAAATCTCCTTGGAAAATCTTTAATTAGCAAATGCACATTACTAATTCTTATTTTCCATATATAATTTAAAACCCTTAATTAAAAAGATTCTTAACTTATTTAAATTCGATCTTGGGATTTACATCCTTCTTAGCCGTTAAGGAATATATTTGAACAATATAGAATAATGCACCGTGTTCAAAGTGTGACGACATTTTACTCTTGCAAGTCCTTTTTCATACTTGCTCACTTGAAACCGATTTACCAAACTTCCAAACAAGTTTAGAATTGGTTCATCTGACTTTCAAGAACTATGTGATTGATTAAGTAACACTCAATCAAAACTCATGGGCTTATGGTTCTACCAAAACAAGTTTCGGTTCTACCTCCATGTGGGTATTGTGCATAGTCACACTAGCTTACCATAATTCGGCTGACTAGGTACTAGGATCGGTTCTCCACATATATTTGGTATCTAACTTGTATGCACTGCCCATGTCCATAGGATCGGTTCCCCCTTCCAAAAAACGTGTTGCACATGTTCATAGGATCGGTTCCCCTTTCTTCCATAAAGATTGTTGCACCTCATACAAGGATCGGTTCCCCTTGTGATGCACTGCACCTCTTACTAGGATCGGTTCCCCTTCTCCCAATAATAAGTTCAGACACTCACAAACCCGATCATACCCCAGGTGATTACTTAAGATTGGTTTCACTAATAAAAGTCATACCAATACATAAGTCAGGCCTCATGTGAATAGTTTTACCAAGAACACAAACAAGTCATGAGCGGTTATACTAATCACACATATTGGTCATTCATAAGATATGCAAAGAAGAACAGCCCCAATAACGCCTGGCGATTTCCCTTTTGATTCACAACACATATCATGAACTTACTTCCTTAGAACACATGTAAACATTGTTCCCTAGGATGAAATCCTCACCTCATACCCATACATAATCACAATAGCATTCATACGATTATGTCGATGTTTTATATACAAAGTTTAATGGTTAATCAAGAAACTTTATATTGTATTCCTTAATACTATGTCTATCTAGAGTGTTCATGCTTCGCAGTTTTATGTTTTCAATATGCACGACTTGAAAGATACGCTAGGTAATGAAACAGTTCAAGTCAAATATCACTAACCTCAAGTGGAAGGATGATGTTGTGGTTGTAGCTCCGTTCTTCTTCACTTCTTCTAGTCTTCGCAATACTTGTAATGTCTCACCCTAATACTTTCAAGCTAACCTATACGAAGTTGACTCCAGTACATTTAAATCAAGCGACTCTTAAATGAGTTTTGGTTCACTAAAATATGACAACCAAACTTGACATACCAACGCTTGGTAGGTTCAATTGATCAATGCTCTAACAGAATTGAATACTCATAGGATTAAGCCGCTATACAAAATTAAACCAACTTCGTATAGTTGAGACCAATCAACTAAACCTATAGTTCACCTAGTTCCGTCTTTATTTCCACGCCTCCGACCTGTAATAAGTCACGTACTTGGAATAATTCCTTTGGTTCGTATTCTAAACAGTAAATGAATGACAAATTTGTCTGGTATCAACTCTTTTCAACCAAGTGATATGAGTTCGACAAAAGGCTCTTCTAATTATCTTAATAAACTCCTTTTTCAAGTTCTTAGATCTATCTTATCAACAACTACCAAAGTAATTGGTAAGATTTTGCAATCGATACTTTAATCACAAAGAATTATATTTATGCCGATCTACACAACTAATCAATCCAATCTACCACAAGGATAAACCGATTATAGTTGGATCCTCTTTAACCGAAACAAGTATTGTGCACACCAAAGATTATGAACCCAAATCAGAAATCTTCAAAGTCTTCTTTGTCTTCAAATCTTCTTAGATCTTCAATAAACACCTGTACACAATCAACTTGAATATCTTGTGATCAATCATGCATAGAACTAGGTCTGTTAACAATGGATTATCACAAAACGTCTTTAGATCTACAAACGGTCTAAAGATCCCCGTCGAAACTTCGATCTAGTTTGAGTGAATCTTATATCAGAAGAGAAGATTCTCAAGCATTAACAAACTAGGTGCAATCAAAGTTAAACCACCGTTAGTCAATCAAATCAATCGAAAACAAAAGATAAACCGCAATTATCTAGTTTCCCACCAACGGTACTAATAGAGCTTCTCAATCCCAAAGAAGTCTTTAAACCGAGCGGGCGTAAGAGATTTCACCTAATTAGGTTACTTTCCTCTCCGAATAGGCGACTCTACTAGTAACAACACAACTGAGGTAGTTTTGCTGGCTCTGAGGATTAGTTTGCTCTAAATGTAAACATTGATATTTATAGACAAGTAAGTTTGGACACCAAGGAATTTCCAAAACCGAAAAGATTCTCAAGATATGCAATATATTCCAAATTCGATTTCCATAATTCCTGGAAATTCTTTGTGCAAACATTGACCGAAAATCTCTTAGAAAATCTCCAACTAGTAAATGCACATTACTAATTTTCATTTTCCAAAAATAAAATTAAAAACCTTAAATAAACGATTCTCAATTTATTTTTCGATCCGGGATTTTCCTTTAGCTATTAAGGAATATCTTTGAACAATAAAAGATAAGCGTTACTGCACATGTTCAAAGTATGTCGACATCTTTACTTTGTAAGTCCTATTTCATACTTACAATCTTGAAACCGATTTGCCAAACTTCCAAACAAGTGTAGAATTGGTTCATATGACTTTCAAGAACTATGTAATTGATCAAGAACACTCAATCACCAAACATGGATTTCACGGTTCTACCAAAAAAAGTTTCGGTTATACCTCCATGTGGGTACTGGATTTAGTCACACTAGCTTTCTAAAAATTCGGTTGGCTAGGTACTAGGATAGGTTCCCACATATATATGGTATCTAACTTGTACCTGTTGCACATGTCCATGGGATCGGTTTCCCTTTGCCTAAAAACGTGTTGTACATGTCTATAGGATCGGTTCCCCCATATACTAAAAAATTTCCACACCTCATACAAGGATTGATTCCCATTTGTGATAGGTTGCACCTCTTACTAGGATCGGTTCACCTTTACCTAGAGTTGGTCATACCAATAACACTAAATCGATCATTCCATCTCAGGTGATTACTTAAGATCGGTTTCACTAATAAAAGTAATACCAATACAAAAGTTAGGCCTTTGTGAATAGTTTTACCAAGAACATAAACAAGTCATGAACGGTTATACTAATCACACATATTGGTAGTTCAAAAGATATGCAATGAATAACAATACAATAATGCCTAGCGATTTCCCTTTCGATTCAAAAAAACAAGTTAATGAATTTACTTCCTTTAAACAAAAGTAAAACATTGTTTCCTAGGATGAAATCCTCACCTCATACCCATACATAATCACAATAGCATTCATACGATTATGTCGATGTTTTATATACAAAATTTAATGGTTAATCAAGAAACTTTATATTGTATTCCTTAATACTATGTCTATCTAGAGTGTTCATGCTTCGCAGTTTTATGTTTTCAATATGCACGACTTGAAAGATACGCTAGGTAATGAAACAGTTCAAGTCAAATATCACTAACCTCAAGTGGAAGGATGATTTTGTGGTTGTAGCTCCGTTCTTCTTCACTTCTTCAAGTCTTCGCAATACTTGTAATGTCTCACCCTAATACTTTCAAGCTAACCTATACGAAGTTGACTCTAGTACATTTAAATCAAGTGACTCTTAAATGAGTTTTGGTTCACTAAAATATGACAACCAAACTTGACATACCAATGCTTGGTAGGTTCAATTGAGCAATGCTCTAACAGAATTGAATACTCATAGGATTAAGCCGCTATACAAAATTAAACAAACTTCGTATAGTTGAGACCAATCAACTAAACCTATAGTTCACCTAGTTCCGTCTGTATTTCCACGCCTCCGACCTGTAATAAGTCACGTACTTGGAATAATTCCTTTGGTTCGTATTCTAAATAGTAAAGGAACGACAAATTTGTCTGGTATCAACTCTTTTCAACCAAGTGATATGAGTTCGACAAATCTATTTATCTTAATAAACTCCTTTTTCAAGTTCTTAGATCTATCTTATCAACAACTACCAAAGTAATTGGTAAGATTTTGCAATCGATACTTTAATCACAAAGAATTATATTGATGCCGATCTACACAACTAATCAATCCAATATACCACAAGGATAAACCAATTATAGTTGGATCCTCTTTAACCGAAACAAGTATTGTGCACACCAAAGATTATGAACCCAAATCAGAAATCTTCAAAGTCTTCTTTGTCTTCAAATCTTCTTAGATATTCAATAAACACCTGCACACAATCAACTTGAATATCTTGTGATCAATCATGCATAGAACTAGGTCTGTTAACAATGGATTATCACAAAACGTCTTTAGATCTACAAACGATCTAAAGATCCCCGTCGAAACTTCGATCTAGTTTGAGTGAATCTTATATCAGAAGAGAAGATTCTCAAGCATTAACAAACTAGGTGCAATCAAAGTTAAACCACCGCTAGTCAATCAAATCAATCGAAAACAAAAGATAAACCGCAATTATCTAGTTTCCCACCAACGGTACTAATAGAGCTTCTCAATCCCAAAGAAGTCTTTAAACCGAGCGGGCGTAAGAGATTTCACCTAATTAGGTTACTTTCCTCTCCGAATAGGCGACTCTACTAGTAACAACACAACTGAGGTAGTTTTGCTGGCTCATGAGGATTAGTTTGCTCTAAATGTAAACATTGATATTTATAGACAAGTAAGTTTGGACACCAAGGAATTTCCAAAACCGAAAAGATTCTCAAGATATGCAATATATTCCAAATTCGATTTCCATAATTCCTGGAAATTCTTTGTCCAAACATTGACCGAAAATCTCTTAGAAAATCTCCAACTAGTAAATGCACATTACTAATTTTCATTTTCCAAAAATAAAATTAAAAACCTTAAATAAACGATTCTCAATTTATTTTTCGATCCGGGATTTTCCTTTAGCTATTAAGGAATATCTTTGAACAATAAAAGATAAGCGTTACTGCACATGTTCAAAGTATGTCGACATCTTTACTTTGTAAGTCCTATTTCATACTTACAATCTTGAAACCGATTTGCCACACTTCCAAACAAGTGTAGAATTGGTTCATATGACTTTCAAGAACTATGTAATTGATCAAGAACACTCAATCACCAAACATGGATTTCACGGTTCTACCAAAAAAAGTTTCGGTTATACCTCCATGTGGGTACTGGATTTAGTCACACTAGCTTTCTAAAAATTCGGTTGACTAGGTACTAGGATAGGTTCCCACATATATATGGTATCTAACTTGTACCTGTTGCACATGTCCATGGGATCGGTTTCCCTTTGCCTAAAAACGTGTTGTACATGTCTATAGGATCGGTTCCCCCATATACTAAAAAATTTCCACACCTCATACAAGGATTGATTCCCATTTGTGATAGGTTGCACCTCTTACTAGGATCGGTTCACCTTTACCTAGAGTTGGTCATACCAATAACACTAAATCGATCATTCCATCTCAGGTGATTACTTAAGATCGGTTTCACTAATAAAAGTAATACCAATACAAAAGTTAGGCCTTTGTGAATAGTTTTACCAAGAACATAAACAAGTCATGAACGGTTATACTAATCACACATATTGGTAGTTCAAAAGATATGCAATGAATAACAATACAATAATGCCTAGCGATTCCCCTTTCGATTCAAAAAACAAGTTAATGAATTTACTTCCTTTAAACAAAAGTAAAACATTGTTTCCTAGGATGAAATCCTCACCTCATACCCATACATAATCACAATAGCATTCATACGATTATGTCGATGTTTTATATACAAAGTTTAATGGTTAATCAAGAAACTTTATATTGTATTCCTTAATACTATGTCTATCTAGAGTGTTCATGCTTCGCAGTTTTATGTTTTCAATATGCACGACTTGAAAGATACGCTAGGTAATGAAACAGTTCAAGTCAAATATCACTAACCTCAAGTGGAAGGATGATGTTGTGGTTGTAGCTCCGTTCTTCTTCACTTCTTCAAGTCTTCGCAATACTTGTAATGTCTCACCCTAATACTTTCAAGCTAACCTATACGAAGTTGACTCTAGTACATTTAAATCAAGCGACTCTTAAATGAGTTTTGGTTCACTAAAATATGACAACCAAACTTGACATACCAACGCTTGGTAGGTTCAATTGAGCAATGCTCTAACAGAATTGAATACTCATAGGATTAAGCCGCTATACAAAATTAAACCAACTTCGTATAGTTGAGACCAATCAACTAAACCTATAGTTCACCTAGTTCCGTCTGTATTTCCACGCCTCCGACCTGTAATAAGTCACGTACTTGGAATAATTCCTTTGGTTCGTATTCTAAACAGTAAAGGAACGACAAATTTGTCTGGTATCAACTCTTTTCAACCAAGTGATATGAGTTCGACAAATCTATTTATCTTAATAAACTCCTTTTTCAAGTTCTTAGATCTATCTTATCAACAACTACCAAAGTAATTGGTAAGATTTTGCAATCGATACTTTAATCACAAAGAATTATATTGATGCCGATCTACACAACTAATCAATCCAATCTACCACAAGGATAAACCAATTATAGTTGGATCCTCTTTAACCGAAACAAGTATTGTGCACACCAAAGATTATGAACCCAAATCAGAAATCTTCAAAGTCTTCTTTGTCTTCAAATCTTCTTAGATCTTCAATAAACACCTGCACACAATCAACTTGAATATCTTGTGATCAATCATGCATAGAACTAGGTCTGTTAACAATGGATTATCACAAAACGTCTTTAGATCTACAAACGGTCTAAAGATCCCCGTCGAAACTTCGATCTAGTTTGAGTGAATCTTATATCAGAAGAGAAGATTCTCAAGCATTAACAAACTAGGTGCAATCAAAGTTAAACCACCGTTAGTCAATCAAATCAATCGAAAACAAAAGATAAACCGCAATTATCTAGTTTCCCACCAACGGTACTAATAGAGCTTCTCAATCCCAAAGAAGTCTTTAAACCGAGCGGGCGTAAGAGATTTCACCTAATTAGGTTACTTTCCTCTCCGAATAGGCGACTCTACTAGTAACAACACAACTGAGGTAGTTTTGCTGGCTCTGAGGATTAGTTTGCTCTAAATGTAAACATTGATATTTATAGACAAGTAAGTTTGGACACCAAGGAATTTCCAAAACCGAAAAGATTCTCAAGATATGCAATATATTCCAAATTCGATTTCCATAATTCCTGGAAATTCTTTGTCCAAACATTGACCGAAAATCTCTTAGAAAATCTCCAACTAGTAAATGCACATTACTAATTTTCATTTTCCAAAAATAAAATTAAAAACCTTAAATAAACGATTCTCAATTTATTTTTCGATCCGGGATTTTCCTTTAGCTATTAAGGAATATCTTTGAACAATAAAAGATAAGCGTTACTGCACATGTTCAAAGTATGTCGACATCTTTACTTTGTAAGTCATATTTCATACTTACAATCTTGAAACCGATTTGCCACACTTCCAAACAAGTGTAGAATTGGTTCATATGACTTTCAAGAACTATGTAATTGATCAAGAACACTCAATCACCAAACATGGATTTCACGGTTCTACCAAAAAAAGTTTCGGTTATACCTCCATGTGGGTACTGGATTTAGTCACACTAGCTTTCTAAAAATTCGGTTGACTAGGTACTAGGATAGGTTCCCACATATATATGGTATCTAACTTGTACCTGTTGCACATGTCCATGGGATCGGTTTCCCTTTGCCTAAAAACGTGTTGTACATGTCCATAGGATCGGTTCCCCCATCTACTAAAAACTTTCCACACCTCATACAAGGATTGATTCCCATTTGTGATAGGTTGCACCTCTTACTAGGATCGGTTCACCTTTACCTAGAGTTGGTCATACCAATAACACTAAATCGATCATTCCATCTCAGGTGATTACTTAAGATCGATTTCACTAATAAAAGTCATACCAATACAAAAGTTAGGCCTTTGTGAATAGTTTTACCAAGAACATAAACAAGTCATGAACGGTTATACTAATCACACATATTGGTAGTTCAAAAGATATGCAATGAATAACAATACAATAATGCCTAGCGATTTCCCTTTCGATTCAAAAAACAAGTTAATGAATTTACTTCCTTTAAACAAACGTAAAACATTGTTTCCTAGGATGAAATCTTCACATTATACCCATACATAATCACAATAGCATTCAAACGATTATGTTGATGTCTTATATACAAAGTTTAATGGTCAAGCAATAAACCTCGTATTGTATTCCTTGATACTATGTCTAACTATAGAGTGTAATCATTCATGCTTCACAGTTATGTTTTCAATATGCATGACTTGAAAAATACGTTAAGGAATGAAACAGTTCAAGTCAAATATCACTAACCTCAAGTGGAAGTATGATGTTGTCATTATAGATCCTTACTTTTTCACTTCTTCAAGTCTTCGCAATACTTGTAATGTCTCATATCCTAATACTTTCAAGCTAACCTATACGAAATTGACTCTAGTACATAATCAAGCGACTCTTTAAATGAGTTTTGGCTCACTAAAATATGACAACCAAATGTTATGAATCAAGCACAAACACTGATGAAATCATTCACAGTAACCTACTCTCCAACTTGGAAGAGCCTCAATAATTTCTTATTTTTTATTACCACAAATACTTATACTGATTGGGGATACAATAGCTCTCAACAACCAATCCAACAGATTAATACAAAGTCGTTGGATTTGTGTTACCCTAATCTAGAAGAAAAACAAAGATTGCCCAAAAACCTAGTCTACTAGAATTAAAGACAAAATGAGGGAAAAACGACTAAGGCCTAATAACTTGAACAAGCCCACTACTCCATGGTTGTAGGTCCATAGGCATATGACAATACCTTTTTCATTTAGACATCCTTGTCCTCAAGGATTAAGTGAGGAAACTGAGCTTTAATGTGAGAAGTATCCTCCCAGGTTGCTTCTTCTGGCTGAGAGTTATACCAGTGAATGAGAAGTTGAGGAACAACCATACAAGCACGCATTGTGTCTCTTGTAGCCAACACATTTAATGGAGTGAAAATGAATGAACCGGAACTATCCACCAATGGCAGAGGAGCAGTGATGGGTAGGTGCAGCCCAATCTTCTTTTTAAGCTATGAAACATGGAAAACTGGATGTATTATGGATTCCACTGGCAGTTTCAACCTATATGCCACAACTCCAATTTTCTGCAAGATCTCAAAAGGGCCATAATACTTGGAGGAGAGCTTGAATTTTTTTCTCAATTCTACAGATGATTGTCTGTATGGCTGGAGTTTCATAAACACCATGTCTCCTACATAGAAAGATCTATCACTTATGGATTTGTCAGCAAAGTATTCCATCATGTCCTGAGCCTTGGCCAAATCCTCTTTGAGCAGCTGCAACATGTGCTCCCTATCTTGGAGATACTGTTGGACAGAAGCTATAGATGTGGTGGTATAAACATGAAAAGCTAGGTGGGGAGGGGTATAACCATACAATGCCTGGAATGGGGACATTTTCAGGCTAGTATGGCAGTTGGTGTTAAACCACCATTCAGCCAAAGCCAACCAGTTAGCCCATAATTTAGGAGTGTTACCAGTCATGCATCTCAAGTATTGGTCCAAGCAAGAATTTGTCCTCTCAGTTTGCCCATCAGATTGAGGGTGATATGTCTGAGTGATATGAAGTGAATATACCTTGTAAGTCTATCTATCAGTACTAAAATAACATATTTTTTGTCGGAGAGAGGCAAAACTTCAATGAAATACATAGATTTGCGCTTCCAAGCAGTGTCAGGAATAGAAAGAGGTTGAAGAAGTCCAGCTGGGGCAGTATGTTCACTTTTGCCACTAGGTGGATAATATCTTCCTTCATCTTGGGCCAATAAAAATATGCCTTTGCTCTAGCATAAGTTCTACCAATGCCAGAATGGAAAACAACAGGACAAGCATGGACTGAATGCATAATTGTAGCTCTCACATTCGGGCCAGAACCAATGTAAAGTCTAGATTTATACCTCAAGATACCACAAGTGAGGGAGAAAAACTTGTGAGAGGGGTTAATCAACACTTGATCCAGAAGTTGTTGAGCTAGTGAATCTTGGTCATAGCTGAAAAAGTGGGGGTCTAACAACCACACCCAATATTTCGATTAGCAATCTGTATGGACAACTCCGAGTTGTTTTCTAGATAATCAACTAGACTCAATCAATAGAAAATACTCAAGGAGTTATTATCTCAATCTCTCAATTTGATTTACTCAAGCAAATACAATTCGCAAGTCTTAATCAAAGAGAGATAACTTGGATGGTACCAAAGACCAATATCCAAGTGTCAATCAATTTAAATCAATAACCAATAAGGTCTGAAATTCTAATTGATTGAACAACGCACAACCTATATTATTTCAATTATATAAAAATATAATGCGGAAAAAAAATAACAAAGACACCAGAATTTTGTTAACGAGGAAACCGCAAATGCAAAAAACCCCGGGACCTAGTCCAGATTAAACATACAATGTACTAAGCCGCTACAGACACTAACCTACTCCAAATTAACTTCGGTCTGGATTGTAGTTAAACTATAATCAATCTCACACTGATCCAAGGTACAATTATGCTCCTTTACCTCTGATCCCAGCAGGATACTGAGCACTTGATTCCCTTAGCTGATCTCACCCACAACCAAGAGTTGCTACGACCCAAAGTCGAAGACTTTAATAAAAAAATCTGTCTCACACAGAAAAGTCTACAAGATAGATAAATTAGTCTCCCACGAATAAACCTATGAGTTTTATTCCGTCTTTTGATAAATCAAGGTGAATAGGAACCAATCAATAAAACCAGACTTATATTCCCGAAGAACAGCTCAGTTTTATCAGTCTTAATAGACGCAACGATAAAAGATATTGTGGAATCACAAACGATGAAACGAAGATGTTTGTGATTACTTTTATATCTTGCCTATCGGAGATAGAAATCTCAAGCCAATTATTAAAATTGTACTTGTACGATAGAAACAACAAGATCAGAACACACAACTACAAGAAAAGTAGTATCGGTCTGGCTTCACAATCCCAATGAAGTCTTTAAGTCGTTAACCCGGTTTTAGAAGAAGAAAACCAAAGGTTAAAGGAGAATCGACTCTAGCTTAGCAAACTAGTATCACACAGAATGTGTGGGGATTAGGTTTCCCAGTTGCTAGAGTTCTCCCTTATATAGTCTTTTAAATCAGGGTTTGCAATCAATGTTATCGTAGTAACAAAGCATTCAATATTCACCGTTAGATGAAAACCTGATTAAATACAAGCTAATATCTCTCAACCGTTAGATCGAAAACTTAGCTTGCCATACACAATATACTTGATGATTTTGGGTTTGTGTAACCGTACCCAAACGTGTACAATAGTTGGTTCAATATTAGTCAACCAAATGGTTATCCAAATGATAACTTTCATATCAACCATATTTTTCTTCACCATAACTAGTCCAAATGACTCAAATGAACTAGTTAGAGAGTTCTTTAATTGCTATGAGATCTCATGTACTACACAAGACACAATTGAAGTAAAAACGATGTGATTCACTCGAATTGATTCATGAACTATAAATCCATGGTTTGCAATAGCATTCCTTATATAATTTAGATAAGTTCGCGAACATCGTTTTTAGACATAACCACACAAGTTCGCGGACTCAAGTTAACCGGTTAGAGTTCACAAACTCCAGCAGAAATTCTTTGGTTCGAGAACTTCCGTCAATTCGCGAACTGAGTTCACAGACTGAAACTGAGCCACAACTCCAACAGAAATTCTCGGGTTCGAGAACTACGCACGTTCGCGGACTGAGTTCGCGGACCTGGTTGACTGCTCAATTTCCAGTTTCACTTGATCAACAAAGTTCGCAAACTTTGGTTCAGGTGCTAAGGACTTATACATATATGTGTTACCCTAACAATGTTTATATCCCCCAGTGGTTATATTGTCTAAACTCTCATTTCAATCATCGAAACATTCTCAGAGGGCGTTATATAGTTCTTATTCACAAACTATTTTTCGTCATAGAGATTTCCAAAGTGATTGAAACATAACATGACTTTCGTCACTGGGTAAAGATAAACTTGGATAAAGCGAAAGCTTTACCAACACATATTTCGAGAAATAAATAAGCGAGATATACTCAGCTCGAAATATCACATGTGTATATTCTTAGTATATATAGTAATACGACTTTTGTCTCAAGATAGAAGATAGAGTAGATATACTTTTGAGTGATAGATAAGTTCAAGTCTCCACATACCTTTTAGTTGATGAAGATCCACTGGTTCCTTGAGTACTCCTTCGCCTTGTATGATGATTGCCATGGAGTTCTTGAGCTCAACTACACTTTCTATAATAGTCCGAGACCTTAGCTATAGTAGACTAGAAATCAAGACTTTATAGTTTTGATCTCTAACATTGACAAACATGCTTGAGATAGCAACGCATACGAGTTCGACCGAGCAGTGCTCGAACAATCTCCCCCTTTGTCAATTTTAGTGGAAAAATTATTAATACACATGGAATACAAAAAATATATAAATAAACTTTGTAGCTCCTATTTCACATGTCTAATATTCAACAATACTCGAAATCTTCGTCACTTCCAAGTAGTCCAATGATCCCAAAGGTTGTAAGTTTAGTATCATCGTTGTTGAAAATCTGTAGCTATAACAATGAGAAAAGCATCGGTTCTCAATCATTGTTATACAGTGTCATAGTATTATTACATAGCGTCAAAGTCCAATTGTATCACAACTTCAACAACAATACTATGGTGATACTTCACTCCCCCATAGTCAATACTCCATCTCACATGGAAACGACTCCCCCTTACATAATGATCCAAAAACCATATGTATTTGTAGTGTGAACTACATTTAATTCTCCCCTTTTTTGTCAAGAACGGGATCCTAAGGTACAAGAACGGGATCCTAAGGAAATTTCAGTAAGAGACATTTCATGACCAAAGGTAAATGTACATCATCTTATTTAGATGCAATCATAAAGCCGAAGCTATATGTATTCATCAAGGAGTTTATAAAGATACAAGATAACCCCTATAATATTCCACAACCGCACTCCCCACAAAGATTTGGCAATTAAGCACAAGTTCAAAAGAACTCTCCCCCATAATATGTCATTCCCTAAGGAACAACAAGAGCGACCTTAATAATTTCAAAAAGAAAAGAAGGATTTCTTTAGACTCAACAAATTTCATACAAGTATGAATTTGGAATCCAACAAGAAATATTCAATCAAATTAACCAAAGCGAACCAAGATTAATTTGACTAAATATGCTCAACACAAGTAAACTTATGGAGACTTATTAAATCCATTAGATTAATCACAAGAAAACTCGCAAATAATTTAATTTCCATACTCAACCAAACTAATTAAAAAAGTAACCAATTTAATTGGCCACACTCAACAAGAAAATTATATGGAGCAATGACTAAGTTAATCATGAATAACCAACCCAGTCAAAGAAATGCCCAAACATAAGAAAACTTATGGAGTGCTAACTAAATAATCACACATGATGATTGATTTAGTCCAAAATACTCGACGTAAAGTACCTTACGGAACACAACTAAGCTAATCACAAAAATAATCAACTTTGGTTGTCTAATGCTCAACATAAGTCACAATACGGAGTCTCACAGTAATGCACAAAATATGGATCAGGGAAGCTCAATTACTGCGGAATACACAAGGATTCATTCTATGTTTCCATCACTATTTGCACAATGACACACAATAGACATAATCCTTGAATCACAAAATATATTAACCTATCTTACATCAATAATTGACAATATAGGCTTAACTTTTGTGTTTGTCAAAAGTCTATTCATCCTTTTATCAATATTTGCATATCAATTCACGAACGACTTTACTTTTGATAAAGTATGGGATAATCAAGTTCACGGACGTAAACACACATATCCAATAACAATATTACAATATATAAAATCATAAAGATTAATACTGCAAAAATCATCTTCCAAACAAGTTTAGAATTTAAACCAATAAATCTAAAACATGAAGATGAAAACGTTGGACATAGCTATGTGTAATC
Organism: Papaver bracteatum; assembly: GCA_023529315.1. Taxonomy (NCBI): domain Eukaryota; kingdom Viridiplantae; phylum Streptophyta; class Magnoliopsida; order Ranunculales; family Papaveraceae; genus Papaver; species Papaver bracteatum. Next base: position 2,888,689 of record JAJJWX010002605.1, on the reverse strand, counting down.
ACAATAATGGGTATTCCAAACTCTAGTAATCCTTCTCAAAAACAAGAATAAATTCTCATAAGAAGTTTCCTAGGCATCAAGACAAACTCATAATGCACATATAAGATGATTTGTCCTTAAAGGGTAGAATCAATCTTTTTCGCCCGGATTTATACCAATAATAGCTACCAAAGGCGTATAAAAAGAATTTCCAACAACATTCTTGTAAAAGCTATAAATTAGCTTAGAAGAGTAGTACTCCAAGAATCCAAGTTCCCAAGTTCTAGAGAAGTGGAACACGTGCAATGAAACAAAGAAAAATACTTAAAAACAAGAGACATGACAAATACCAATCTTAACTCATCCAAATTCAATGTTTCTCATCTCCACTTTGAAGATAATTCAAAGAGGAAGAGAATTCAAAAAGAATGAGTTCATTCCGAGTTCATACGAAGAAGTTACGACCAAAACAAGTTGTCTGAATATCGACGTCTACATGCAAGTCCGCGAACTTACGGGTTTGCACACGAATTTTCAAGTCCGCGAACTTAAACTCCTGGATTTTGGTTTTAAAAGATGTTATGCATACTTTGGATGTGTACCATGAAGTCCAAACATCCCAAACCATTATTTTCAAACCTAAACATTTAAGAACCTTAAACACAGATCAAGTTAGGTAGAAATAAACGATAAGCAAGGTACATGAATCATTATAAGTACTCTAAGCAAATAAAAACACAAATATTGCTCAAGCTTATAGACATATTTTAGAAGAATCCAATCATCTTACCGAACATAATTTGTGTGCCCCAATTCTCGTGCTTCCCTCACCGTATACATAACATGGAATTCCTTGGTGAGGATGCACTTACAACACAACTAAGTTGTGTTGGGGTGAATAATGTCTTGCTCACCACAAGTGACCTTTGGATTATCATGAAAGAGATCGCTTTTAGAACCTTCCACATCTAATTCCATTTTTCCAAAAAACTTGTTAAGTTCCAACATCATGGATACTGCCTTCACCATAGTCATATAATTTTTTGGAAGATCATTCCTCTTCACACTCAAAGCATCATTGGATTTCTTTGGTACCCACTTTTGAGTGCGTTTAGGAACGACCGGAACCTTCTTCCCATTACTCTCTTCAAGATTTCTCGGAAGAGAATTGGATTGACTATTCTTTTGCAAGTTAGTCTTTCTCCAATTGGGAGCATCGGATCTTGTCTTCGTCTTTACGAAGTTATCCTTTTGATAACCATTACGATTGTAAAAAGGATTCGTATGACGTTTATAGGAAAATATAGGTTTATTACAACATTGATTCCTTTTCCTAAAGGTTGGACAGTTACAACCTATAACGTTAAGGGGATCAGTATTAACATATGATCTTGGTTTCACAACTTCTGGTGATGCCCAAACAAGAACATCATGAAGTTTCTCATTCCTTATACGGAAACGACATCTCTTTTCCAGGTGACCTTTATTTCCGCAATAGTGGCAAACATAAGGAATGTTCTTACCTCGATCTGTGTGTGTGTTGTCTTTGGAGGTTGATATACTTTGCTCTTTTGAACCTTAATTGCCGGTGAAGGTATTTCACTTTTTCCATCAGTGGAAACATTTTGTTGAGAAGAATCACTAGCCTTGACAAACTTTACCTCTATGCTAATACTTGGAGCATCTATTCCCTTATAGCCCAATCCTAGTGTATCACGATGATTTTTACTTGCTCCTAGCATAGTGGTTAATTTGCTTGAACTAGTATTGAATTTTTCAAGTCATCTTCCAACATATTGATTTTATCAAAGCAGCATCTAAATCAGCCTCAAGGCATTTTTCTCTAGCGAGAAAAGCACTTTCTCTGTCATCAAAACTAATTTGTTGAAAGTTTAACCTTGCTTCAGATTCTGCAAGTTTTTCCTCCAACAAAAAATACTTTTGATAAAGATTGTCATATTCAAGTGACTTCATACGCGGGTTTTCCTCAGAATCCTTGAGGATTGATTCGTTAGAACGATTCGAAACATAAACACCTGCGTAACATCTTCTCAATTTCTTATTTTCTCGACAGAGAGGAGTCAGAAGAGGTATGACATGAGAAGTTGTCATCATCTTCTTTTCCAATGAATTCAAAACCTTAACATACTCTGAGACTTCATCATCAACATCTCTATCAATATCTAAATCACCTTTATCAAAAAGTTCATCCAACTGTTCTTCTAGGAGTATTTCCCAGACTTTAACATGTTCTACATTAAGAGAATGTTTATATACTTACTTAGATGTGATAGTTCTCTCAGGTGAATCCAAGTTTTGAAAATCATCTGGTTATTTATGAACTGGTACGTTATTAGAGATAAACTCGTCCATAAAGTCAGATCGCTAAAAATATATACTTTTGAGGTCTTGAACGTGTTTGCCTGCTTTGATACCAATTGAAAAAGCGGGGGTCTAACAACCACACCCAATATTTCGATTAGCAATATGTATGGACAACTCCGAGTTGTTTTCTAGAGAATCAACTAGACTCAATCAATAGAAAATACTCAAGGAGTTATAATCTCAATCTCTCAATTTGATTTACTTATGCAAATATAATTCGCGAGTCTTAATCAAAGAGAGATAACTTGGATGGTACCAAATACCAATATCCAAGTGTCAATCAATTTAAATCAACAACCAATAAGGTCGGATATTCTAATTGATTGAACAACGCACAACCTGTATTATTTCAATTATATAAAAATATAATGCGGAAAAGAAATAACACAGATACCAGAAATTTTGTTAACGAGGAAACTGCAAATGCAGAAAACCCCAGGACCTAGTCCAGATTAAACATACACTGTATTAAGCCGCTACAGACACTATCCTACTCCAAATTAACTTCGGTCTGGACTGTAGTTAAACCCCAATCAATCTCACACTGATCCAAGGTACAATTATGCTCCTACGCCTATGATCCCAGCAAGATACTGTGCACTTGATTCCCTATGCTGATCTCACCCACAACCAAGAGTTTCTACGACCCAAAGTCGAAGACTTTTAATAAACAAATCTGTCTCACACAGAAAAGTCTACAAGATAGATAAATTCGTCTCCCATGAATAAACCTATGAGTTTTTTTTCTGTCTTTTGATAAATCAAGGTGAACAGGAACCAATCAATAAAACCAGACTTATATTCCCGAAGAACAACTTAGTTTTATCAATCACCTCACAATAGTCTTAATCGACGCGGCGAAAAAAGATATTGTGGAATCACAAATGATGAGACGAAGTTGTTTGTGATTACTTTTATATCTTTCCTATCGGAGATAGAAATCTCAAGCCAATTATTACAATTGTACTCGTACGATAAAAACAGCAAGATCAGATCACACAACTATAAGAAAAGTAGTATCGGTCTGGCTTCACAATCCCAATGAAGTCTTTAAGTCGTTAACCTAGTTTTAGAAGAAGAAAACCAAAGGTTAAAGGAGAATCGACTCTAGCTTAGCAAACTAGTATCACACAGAATGTGTGGGGATTAGGTTTCCCAGTTGCTAGAGTTCTCCTTTATATAGTCTTTCAAATCAGGGTTTGTAATCAATGTTAGCTTAGAAACAAAGTATTCAATATCCATCATTAGATGAAAACCTGATTAGATACAAGATAATATCTCTCAACCGTTAGATCTAAAACTTAGCTTTCCATACAAAATATACTTGATGATTTTGGGTTTGTGTAACCGTACCCAAACGTGTACAATAATTGGTTCAATATTAGTCAACCAAATGGTTAGCCAAATGATAACTTTCATATCAACCATATTCTTCTTCACCATAACTAGTCCAAATGACTCAAATGAACTAGTTAGAGAGTTGTTCAATTGCTATGAGATATCATGTACTATACAAGACATAATTGAAGCAAAAACGATGTGATTCACTCGAATCGATTCATGAACTATAAAGCCACGGTTTGCAATTGCATTCCTTAGATAATTTAGATAAGTTCATGAACATCGTTTTTAGACATAACCACTCAAGTTCACGGACTCAAGTTAACCGGTTGGAATTCACAAACTCCAGCAGAATTTCTCGGGTTTGAGAACTTCCGTCAGTTCACGGACTGAAACTGAGCTACAACTCCAGCAGAAATTCTCGAGTTCGATAACTACGCACGTTCGCGGACTGATTTCACAGACTGGGTTGACTGCTCAAGTTCCAGTTTTACTTGATCAATAAAGTTCGCAAACTTTGGTTCAAGTGCTAAGGACTTATACATATATGTGTTACCACAACAATGTTTATATCCCCTAGTGGTTATATTGTCTAAACTCTCATTTTAATCATTGAAACATTCTCAGAGGGCGTTATATAGTTGTTATTCACAAACTATTTTTCGTCCGATCGATTTCCAAAGTGATTGAAACATAACATGACTTTAGTCACTAGGTAAAGATGAACTTGGCTAAAGCGAAAGCTTTACCAACATATATTTCGAGAAATAGATAAGCGAGATATACTCATCTTTAAATATCACATGTGTATATTCTTAGTCTATATAGTAATACGACTTTTGTCTCAAGATAGGAGATAGAGTAGATAGAATTTTGAGTGATAGATAAGTTTAAGTCTCCACATACCTTTTAGTCGATGAAGATCCACTGGTTCCTTGAGTAGTCATTCGTCTTGTATGATGATTGCCATGGAGTTCTTGAGCTCAACTACACTTTATATACTAGTCCGAGACCTTAGCTATAGTAAACTTGAAATCAAGACTTTATAGTTTTGATCACTAACATTGATAAACATGCTTGAGATAGCAACGCATGCGAGTTCGATAGAGCAGTGCTCTAACAATAGTTGTTGAAAATATCTTGAGTCCATATGGGTTGGGTTATTGAAATGGAGAAGGACTCAGAACCAGTTGGTAACCTTGATAAGGAATATGTTGCAGGGTTATCCGACCCATTCTTGTACTTGATCACATAATCCAACCCTAAAAGTTTCATCAGCCACTTTTGTTGCAATACAAAAGTCATTCTCTGCTCCATGAAGAATTTCAGACTTTGATGGTCAGTATGTATAATGAATTGGGAGTGGGATAAGTAGTGCTTCCACTTTTGAACTGCCATAACTATGGCCAAAAGTTCCTTTTCATAAATGGAAAGAGCTAAAGTCTTAGGTCCAACAGGCTTGCTAAAGAAGGCAATGGGTTTGCCCAATTGCATTAACACAGCACCAACTCTTATTGAGCATGCATCAGTTTCTAGCACAAAAGTTAAGGAGAAATTGGGAAGAGCCAAAACTGGAGCAGAAGTCATGGCTATCATGAGTTCCACAAAACCTTATAATGCAGCTGGAGACCATAAGAAGGCATCTTTTTTAAGCATGTCTGTGAGGGGTTTGCTAATGGTGCCATATCCCTTAATGAATCTTATGTAATAGCCAGTGAGGCATAAGAATCCTCTGAGCTGTTTCAAAGAGGTGGGCTGAGGCCAATTTTGTATGGCTGCGATTTTGTTTGATCAGCAGCAACACCAACAGAAGTAATAAGATGGCCCAAATAGTCTAATTGTGGCTGAGCAAAACAACACTTCTTGAAATTTGCAGAGAGACAATGTTGTCTCAATAATGTGAGTACTTGTGAGATATGGGACCTGTGCTTCTCCGGGAACTTTCTATAAACCAAAATATCATCAAAGAAAACAAGAACAAATTTTCTGAGAAATGGCTGAAAAACCTTGTTCATGAGAGCCTGGAAGGTAGAAGGGGCATTAGTGAGGCCAAAAGGCATGACCTTAAATTCATAATGGCCATAGTGGGTCTTGAAGGCAGTCTTATATATATCTTCTACATTCATTCTGATTTGATGGTTCCCTTCCCTAAGATCCAATTTAGTGAAAATCACAGCACCATTAAGTTCATCAAGCAACTCCTTAATGAGTGGGATTGGAAACTTATCTTTGACAATCATCTCATTCAATTGTCTATAATCAACACAGAACCTCCATGAGCCATCCTTCTTCTTAACCATCAAGATGGGAGAAGCAAATGGGATGTGGCTATCTTGAATATGACCAGAATCTAGCATCTCTTTATTTATGGGTGAAAACTATTTATGCCGATTTTGGTAATTTGGGGTGTGTAGATGAGAAATGAATTTAAACCCTAAACAAATGCACTGCACGGGAGTGCTTTTGATTCGAGAGATCAATCTATATAGCTTTACGAATTTTGTCTCAATAGGAGATAGAATATAAATAGACTTCTGAGTGATAGATGAGTTCAAGTCTCCACATACCTTTTGTTGATGAAGTTCCACAAGCTCCCCTTAGTAGTTCTTCGTCTTCAATCGATGAACATCGTGAAGTCTAAAGCTCAACTACACATTCATTCATAATCCGAGACATAACTATAAGACTAAGTCTTATGGGTTGTATTGGAGGTGCTAGATTAGCACTTAAGTGTTGCAATTCAAAAAAAAAAGTGTAGCAAAAAAGTTAACACTAGTTCTCTCTCCTACCAGTTGCTAGCATGCTAGATAGTTACATTGAATGATTCAGCGCTTGAAAAATCACCTTTTCGTGGAATGGTTCAGCGCTGAGAAATTTATTTTTGATCTGACGACTGAGATTGGTTGCGCTGAATGGTTCAGCGCAACGCGCGAAATGGTTTAGCGCAACGCGCTGACGTGGAATGCTAATCTAGCTGCTAGATTAGCACTCCCATAAGACTTAGGAGGTAGTCCTGACTGCTAATCTAGATGTTATACTAGCACCCCATAAGTAGACTAGAAATCAAGACTTATAGTTTTGACAACTATCATTTGATTTTGTTCACATTAGTTTCATTACAAGATTTACTAAACAGTAAAACACCCCTGGACAATTCTAGTATAAACTGGACATTACAAATTACCACAACCCAACAATTAATCTAATTTTAAATAAGAACCAGAAGGGACAAAAATAATGCAAAATACGACCAGAAGTTGCAGTGGATTTTTACTTGAAAATTACATTGAAACAAAACAAAACAAGATCATCGGGGAAATAAAAAAGATTACATCTTCCTCCTTAAAGGCCTTGACAAAATAAGCTCTCACGTTGAACGGTGATGAAACCCTCTCTTCCTATTGGTCTAAATAGGCCTTTTCTAATATAGAAGCTATGGTGAGGACACTTGGCGTAACTCTATTGGTTGGAATATTTAAAATTGGTTTACACTCTGTTTACATCGAGTACTTAACGGTTCATTAGTAACATCGTAGACAAAAAAGTAGGTGGATAACACCTCTGTCAGAATTTTACCTAATTTTTTTTTGTTACATCATCTTTCCACCAATACTTAACAGCAGGTTAGTAACACCATCTCGAGTGGACATTACTCCCATCAAAATCTAATAGATAGCCCATTCAAAATCTAATACCGAGATGCTTAAGATTTAACACAATTGAGATTGGAAAAAAAATCACTTTAGCAGAGAAACCAGAGAATAAAGTGATTTTGCTATTGTGCATGTTCAACAGAGCCGAATGAAGAGATTTTACAAAAATTATTCGTCGATTGTGGATGACCAAAAAATCCGAATGAAGAGATAACCACATACATCAAAATATGTATGCAATTGAAGCGCCTAGATTTAATATTCTATGCAATCAATCGTTAAGATGGGTTAAGATTGATTTACAGTTCAGTTGAGCGCCTTCTCAGTCAAAATTGAACATTGTCGGTGTGTTTCTCATCTTCTCTACATTAATAAAACTGTTAAATTTCTACTTATTATCAGGGTTTTTTCCAGCTGATTGTATAAAAAAAAAGGTTTTTTCAATCTTTTGTTGGTGATTTTTTTTTCTTCTATTTTTAGCTATTGAAATTGGTGCGGTTCTTTTGATACAATGATATGATAGGTGGGGTTTCTTATGAAATTAGAGCATGCTATAGTTTAATCTTCTAACCTATTGAATATCTAGGTCTTCTTTTTACCAATTCAATTCTCAATTCTCTCTTTTAGCTTTGTCCCGACTTGAAACCAGAGTTCTCAGGCTCTCAGCAAAAACTCCATCCTTTTGGTAATTTGAATCCCTATATATTTCATCTTTTTGTGTTTTTTTAAATATCTTAAATTTGATTTTCAACTTTGCTATCAAAGATTGTTATAGATTTTCATTCGCATCAATATATCAACATAATACCCGTAGAAACCAGTATTTGTTGTTTCTAAATTCTTTGAGTTTATTGTTTGCAACTTTTGAAGTTATCTATTTTGATTGGTATTGGTAGGGTAAAATTTCATCTAGCAAGGTTGTGGTGGAAGCATTTGTCCGAAAGGTTATCAAGGACGATATGATTCTTGCTTTAGCGAAATGTATCTATCTATTTTAAGTATAACCATCAATAGTTCTCTTTGTTGTTGTTTCTGTAGTGGATTTGTATGACTTTTGTATGTCCTACTTGAAGAAGAATTCGGGTGGATAACATTATTTTGGGTATTGCATTGTTTATAGATTGGATATTTGAAGTATGAATTAAGGATACTCTCAATGTGTTTGGGAAAAGGTGTAAGCCATCTTTAAGATGATTAATTGGAAACTAATGAGTTATTAGAGATGACTAATACAGTGAAATCCAACTTAATTAATATGATTTGATTCCTATCTAAGAATTCATGGTAGGAATTTCCTATTTCTTATTAAATAAAGTCCACCATTGTTAATTTGTCTTGAATTCATAAGGAAGATCACTTTTTATCAGTTCTTGACTAAAATTTCTTACATCACCCGGTCTATATATACATGGAATGGAAGAATAGAGTTGAAGTGTCTAGAGGGGAATGGCGTGCAAGTATCCAAACGGTATGTACTTGCATTTCAGCTTCCAAGGAAAAAGATCAATGTAATTATAATGCATATATACTTGCTTGGTCACATAAAGAGGTATGGATATACACTATGTTTCTCATATATCGTGTCATCATGATCAAGTGTTATCAAAACATTATGTTTGTAAGCCCTTTGCAAAAAGATTTTTCACCATTATACTACTCATGTTTTAGGCATTGTAAGTGTGTGCTGGACTTACTCCGGAGGTCGATATTAACACATCATATGTTTCACTTCGAGCATGTCCTCTCTGCAAATTTGCATACTTGGTGATCACAAGACATTCAACTCCATCATTCATGCTATAGCTAATCTGATAGTAGTTCTGTTGAATTTTATCACCACATTATGCCTCATTGATATCAATCGTTATGTTTTCTGAAATGCTCAATCAAATGTTAAGTATATAAATTTCTACAAGTGTAGTCTTCCATTCCCACCGGAACAACAAGAGTCATTAATTATTGGTGTTATTGTGGTTCTCTTTTCTCTTACAAAGAAGCACCGTGTTTCTCTTACTCAAAAACCATGTATTTGTTGGTATCTTTGGTTTCATTGTTTCATGAATTGTTGTTCACCTCTAATTGTGATTTAATCATCTCTGACAAAAGTGTTTCACCAGTTAAGTTGTTAACTCTCAATGTATATTTCACTATTTGTATTAAATTTTGATATTTAGGTTATTGTTGAAAAATCTTTGATAAGGGGATGTCTAATCTGATTTTTGGATTTTACTATAAGAATAGCTTTTGCCCTCTCATATTACAACATCCTTGGTCTCAATAACCGAATAACGGATCTGATTGTACATTTTTAATTTTCTTTGTTCACCATAATCTCTCAATATTACTCAATCACTACTCTGTAAGTTCGACAATGTTCGTTTTTAAGCTGTTAATTTTCTTAAATTTTTATTTGATATAGTTGTTCTCAATTTTTTTCCTTAAATTTTGATGTGTTGATGCAGATTTTTGTTGGTATAGGGCATATTCGAGATTAGCATCCATCTCAGGTAAATTGAATTACCCATTTTTAATTGTTGTGTTTGTCAAGTCTAAGTGGCATGTGATTGTTGTTTGCTTAACCATATTATCTGAATCTAAATTAATCCTCCAATAATTAATCCTCCAACAAATATGTTGTACCCTGTTTCCCTGCTCAAAGATTATGAAATCTTATAATTCCACTAAAATTGTTGGAAATCTTATAATTTGTTTGTCTTTTTAACATACAACTGAAAACCTTACAATTGTTATTCGTTTTGGTTCTTTCTCATTAATTTTGATTACATTAACTTTGGCTGATCATTTTGAACCAAACAATAACAATAACATGACACTACAGGTCCGGATAAGAAAAACTACAGATTTGTATATACAACCAAAATTGGAATAGATATTCCTGAGAATGTTTTATTTTTGGCTGATCAGTTGGTGAGTAAAGAAAGTTCTCAGATTTTGCTCAGCTTGGACGATCTAGCTTATGTATTTCAAGTAATCTTTGATCTCAATTTTTGAATTTCGCTGGTAGTTTAGTACTAAAGATTGTTGTGGTATTTATTTGCATAAAAAATTTCATTGTGGGGAAAATTGCTAGACTAAAATTTTAGATAACACTGGAATATATGTCCATCCTTCTCAGAACGTAAGCATAAGATTTATTTATCACGTAATTACTTGGTCATATAGTTGCTTTCGGTTTTGATCCTTTGTGCTCCACCCATAATTTTGTGAGATTGAGGATTTACTTGAGGTGCGGATATTCCATATGGTTAAGACTGTTCAAATACAGAATGTCCTTCTCTCCTCTCGAGGCAAATGTATTTTTTTAGTAAGATTTATGACATATTCTTATTAGGGCTGTGATCATATTATTCTGTAGATTCTCAATAAAGCAGAGTGGTATATTGATAGACACGTTTTTGTGTCTGATTTGTTCTCAGTGTCTCTATTGTTAGTCTCAATTTTTGTACTAATTTTGGTGTTTTTATGTTTGTTTAGGTGTTTTCAGAGAAATACTTTTGTGTGGAAAAATTTGCTCGAAAAGTGCTTTTTGGACCCCCGGAGAAAAGTGATAAAGGCACCCTCACTTTGGGATAAGGGCACCCCGGCTGATAAAGGCGCCCCTGTTTTGGATCGGGGCACTTCATCCTCTCCAATTCAAATTCTGAGTTTTGGCGGGAGTTTGGTGTTCATAAATGGCAGAATTAGGGTTTTCATTTTGAGCTTGTTTCAGCGAGACTAAAGAGCTGGAAATGTTTGGGTATCTTCCTTTGAGCCTAACAGGGTTGTTTTGGGTCTTTGGTTCAATGGATTTTGGCTAGTTATCGAGTTAGAAGAAATCAGGGAGTAAAGCTGGCTAAATTAGGGTTAGAGTTTTTACGCTACTCAGTGTGACTCAACGACTCAGATTGATTGGGTTTGTTCCTCTTGGCTAAACATGGATGGTATGGCCGACGATTTAGATTAGAAGTGGTTGAATACGTGGATTTTCCACACAACAAGGAGTACGTGGCCGGAATATGATATTCACGGGATTCTGTTGGTAGTTTGGAAGTTGGAGCGAGTCTACATCGGTGTCATCACATTCTGGAACCTGTTTTAATCAGTTTGGAGCGTGTATTCAACAGCTAGCTGCGTGAGAAGTTAAAACAAGGAAGAAAACCCCGTATCTTGCATGAAAATAATATAGAGTTATGATGAGATTTTGGGAGTTATTACAAGGATTGGATCATCCATGTTGAGTATAAATAGACTCTTGGGGTAGCATAGAAAGGTATGGAGAGTTTTGGGGAGGTATAGAACATCACAGAGTCGAGAAATTCACGTTGCAGAGAAAAACTTTCTGCTTCTACTGGAAGAACACGAAGAACATAAGACTCTTCGGGACAGTCGTTCATGCCAACAACTACAGCAACATAAGAAGGGAGTCGCAGAGCTACAGTAACATTTTATCGTTCTCTGTAACAGTGTTTTGCAACGATTATAAACGTTGCAAACACCCGGTTTTAACCATTTTCTCTATATTTCATCCTTGTAAACACCTATTTGAGCAATGAAAAATTCCTTTGAGTGTGTTTTCATAATGCGGAGCTAGAACCCATCACTGGGACAATGGAGGAAGCAACTTTTCATGATTCTGGTAAATGAATTAATTCTTTATATGACTTTTTGCATAGATTTAATTGCTTTATGATTTCTACTAATTATTTGTTATTTTGTTTGATGTCGCATGCTTGGTTTTAATTACTTTTGATGCGTCATGCTTACGACTTACAGATAATGTTTTATGAAATCTATTTTTGTCAAAGAATTAGAGTCACAACTTCTTTTGTTTGAGCTATATTGTATAGAGTTAATGACTGAACCACAAGAATATGAAAAGTAGTGAAATCCTGCGTCCTAGTATCTCTTCATCACGTGACAATTTTGTATATATATTTTTATCTTATCTTAGTTTTATTAAATCTAAAATTCTCTGCTTTCACAAGTCTCAAGAACCTTCTTACTACAACATCATTGAAAATACCATCAATTTTTGGCGCCGTCGACACGGAGCTTGTCTTTAGGCTAGAGTTTTTAGATTTTTATTTTATTTGTTCTTCTTTACGTTTCTATTTTTGTCTTTTTACTACAGATTTTGGAATTTGGAACGAAAGAAAAATTTGCCAAAGCTTTTGGTGAATACTTAAAGTTTGGAGTTGAAGACAAAGCGAAAGGAGCGAAAGAAGAAGATTTTTTTTTTTTTATAAAAAAGAGAGAAAAAAAAAAGAGGGAGTTTATTTTTTTTAGATTGTATTAGGATTTCTCTATTCTTTTATATATTTTTTCTTTTGCACTTTACTTTTTGGACATTTGGACATTCTTTAATTTTTAAACCCTACGGGAGGGTAGTTTTAAATATAAACTGCACAGGGAAGGACGGTGAATACGATATCACCTCGGCCCCTCGGGTTCGTACATGACATATGAGTCGTGTCCCGAGTCGACTTCAACGGTTCATCCCCCGTCTGGAACGGGAGGTAAGAATTCTAAACACCCGTGAATCCCCTGTCAGCGGGTTTACTGGATGATTTCGTTTGCATATATGTCGAGGAACTGAAAAAGGCTGCTTTAATTTCCTAGTAAAGGGCAAGGAATGGCCATACAAGATAAGGGTTTGGATTTCATCACCGTTCTCTTCTTGCCCGCCTTAGGAAAACGATACCAAACGCGAACCTAAGCTTAAAATTTGGAATAGAACGAGACCGATAGGGTAACGAGCTTAGTAGGAAAATCATTCGAAAAATATTGGTTACTCTTTTGAGCATACTTCTAAGTTCATGATGTTTTCTGTGAGTTGAATGCGTGACTGCGCCGCCTTGTAATGCGGTGAGGCCTTGGGTATCAAAGCTCCACGCAGCTTCCCTCGCCTCTATTCAACTAACTTAAACTCGGATTGATTCCAAAGGGGTTTGCTCAGATTGTAACGAATTCCCTTTCGAAGGATTAGAAGCTGGTCTAGAAACAATCTAAGTGGAGCCATCATGCTTTTTGTTTGCTAGAAATCAATAGGTTTGTTTTGGTCGAGTCAGCCTTGTTTGTGCTTGTGTAGAATTCCCTTGCAGTTAGGATGTCGAACTGGTATTACAATAGCCAATACAACGAATATACGACTAATTTTCAGAATGGACATTAATTTGACCATAGTGTGAATAGTGGTTGGGAACGCCAATCTTTTGAAGGTTATGGCCCATACCATAGTAAGCCCAATTACTATCCACATTCCCACTGGTCATACGAGCAAAATTCCTATAATTCCTCTCCGCTAGATGAAGCACGTAGGATACTTGAGTCAACGCGTAAGTTACTTGAGTCGTCAACACATAAGTTAGCAGACACTAATGAATTAGTTATGGATGAAAGAACTATAACAATGAGTGAACCTTATTTAGAAGATAACCTCAGGAAGTTAGCTAAGTCAACATGTAAGTTAACTGAGTCAACACGTGAGTTTGCTGAGTCGACACGTAGGCTTGAGTTAGAGACGGAAGAAAGAATTGCTCGAATTACACATAATTGCCAATACATTCTTTCCAGTATTACCTGTGAAAATGAGGATAATTTTTATCAAAATGACGAGGATAGAATTGGTAACACTACTTGTGTAAATGAGGTTCAACCATTTTCATGTTATTATAATAATGATTATGATGAGGATAGTGTTGATGAATAATTTGAAATAAATAGGCATATTGATCAGGGATTTACTACTCCAATTGAGCTTTATAATAATAGGGTTACTTCTGGTTCAGATCCTAATAATTTTAGCAATTATTCACCTATTCAAAAGGACGAGGATTTGACTAGAGATACTGTTTTAGACGATGTGGTATTTCCTGTTTACGAAGCCGATTATAGTTTTGAGGAACGAGTTTATTATGAGAATATTGTTTTAGAGTCTAGCGATTTAAAAACATTAGACTTAGAAAAAAAAGATGAACTTGTAGAGATTTTAAATATGAGTGAGAATGCATCACCTGAGTATAACCTACAAGAATCAATTGACCATTTTCAGGATTCTGATGATCTAGAAATTAGGGAAATTGTAGATAGTCTATCTATAGAAACCCAAAATTCTAAGTTTGGGGGTGATTATCATTCTCCTTGTGCCATACCTTTAGATCTTACAAAGATCCCTCACTTGGGACTTGATATATGTGCCTCAACTATTGTGCCATATTACCTTCATGCTCGCTTTCCCGAACCTAATAATGTCCAGGAAGAAGTTCATTTGTTAGAAACCCATCCTATGGTTGATGTGGTTAACCTAAGCTATGATACCAGGATTGACTTTGTTTTCCCACCAAAAACCTTCCTTCCAGTTGTGGGAACATTTGAATTTCAGGTGTGTCAGTTATTAAGTTTTTAAACTAAACCTAATTACTTTAGAAAATTAGGGTCGACACATTTGCTTAAGAATGACCACCACCGTGGTCAGCTGTGTGAGTCAAATATGATTGACTTAGAGGATCCCCAGTTATTCAGGTTAATGTTATGTGCTTCTAAGTTCTTATTCGAGTTTTTCCAGACTCTATGACCTGAACATTCGAATCTAACTTTTGAGAAAATGTAACCCATGAAAATATCTAGACCCATTTATAGAACCTGAACCCAAACCACATCTAGATGTAGTTGTCTTAAACAAAAATATAGATAAGGGTGTGTTGGATATCTTCCTGGTCTATTGCAGTTTCCTCTTCTTGTGGTTAGCACTTTTCGATCCAGATGACCCGCAGTTATTCCGGCTGCTACTATATGATTCTTCGAGGTGACTAATTCCTTCTGATGTTTGGCTGAAGACTTTAAACTTAGCACTTCTTGGGAGGTAACCCAATATTCTTGTGTTTGTGGGAGAAAACTACTTCTGCAGGTTTAGGTAATTTTGGGTGTGTGTGGATGGGAAGTGAATTTAAACCTTCAACAAATGTGTTGCACGATGAGCACTTTTGATTCGAGAGATAATCTATACAATTCTGGCCTAAACCGAAGACACGGCCATTCCAGATTTGTTTCGGTCACAGGTGAAGGATGTGAGGTTGATCTTAGGGAGGGAAGCGAAGAAGGTGTTGAGAGTATGAAGGTGAAGGCTATTTTATGACTTGTTAACAGAAGGTTGAGCAGGCTAGAAAATGTTGCGGGCGGAGCTCTGGATGTTGAATACGATGGTATTAACACTCGGTTTTTCTGTGTTGTTAGAAATAGGGAGGAGAACCTATTTATACAAGTCGATAAGCCTTCATCACGTCTCTCGTGGGAAAGTGGAGGAAGTGGAGTGATGGAGGAAGTGGAGTTGTGTGTTAGTGTCACATGGTTGCTTGCCCACTTCTCCTATCATCGCTAACCGCCCATGTTTCCATGACACGATCTTGTGATGGCGTGTTGCACGCTGCACGCTGTAAACCTCCAGACCAATACCCCAGTTTGTATCCCCCAGTTGTGACGTGATTAACGTCTCGAGTGAGTCGTGGGACCTATATAAGGTAGCAAACGGTGCTAGGTAAAATAATCAAGTTGTTTGTAGGCGCATATTGTATGCATGCGGTGCATTAAATATGCTTAACATACTTGAAGCCTACACAACCTTGATGAAAAGATTGCAAGTTGAAGTGACTCAATTAGCTATGTTCAGGCGTTGTTCGGAGGTCGCATGAGCGGGACCCACCTTGGCCGGTTATGCTATGGGGAAGTGTGGAGGATGGTGATCACGGTGATACCTTGTTTGCCACCTAACTCCTTTCCTAGGCTATTCATCCAAGCATGCGAACTTGGACGGACGAGATTGATGGAGGAATAACCGTTGGATTAGGGTTTGGAAGGCTTGCGAGCTTCCTCTTTCACCCTAACGGTTTTATGCCTTAGGAGGCGTGCATGGAGTGACTGATTGTCCCTGCATGTAGGTGGGACGCCACTCTAAACGTCCACGCCAGCTGGAAGTCAATCGGAGCAATCTGGGTCGCCCGTTCTAGCCTGCGATGACGGATGGCCGAGATTAGAAGGGATCTCACATGCTGCCTTTGGGAACGAATTTCGAGATGGATGGTCTGCAACCGACCGTGGATGATTGGTTGGCCGTGTATCCGGTCCCATGGTGAGTACACATGCGTCGTAGGCCAGCAGCTATGCTTCGAAATCGTTAGTGCGCATATTCCCAAAGTTGCTTGGTCGCAACCTGTAAGCAAACCCTAATTTTAGGGTTTGTGAGCCGCAGCTTCATGCTAGCGCATCTCGACGCCCATGGCTCCTATGGTGAAGCCGTTTGCACCATTAGGAAGGTAGACCGGCGGTGAGCATGTGCGTGCGTGCTACTCGGACCCGCGCGTGATCTAGGCCGTCCAACCATGCCTGCGAAGTTGGACGGATGAGGTCTATTTTTGAGTTTGTTTTCAGCAGGTGAGACTAACATGGGTAGTCTTACATGCGTTCAACGGGGCTAATATAACCCGCTGTCAGGTAGCCTATGGGTGTTTGCATGTTGAACACAAGGCTTTGAGTAGGGCATTAATTGTAATGCTGCAAACCTACAGAAAATCGGGATGGTTGCTACATGCTCCGCTCTGGGTAGGTTTTAATTCTCAGGGATGGATGCACATGCTCCAATGAATTAATATGGTGAGAATATTCACCGTATGAAGGCTTTATCCCTTGCAAGACATCATCTTAGAATTTGTCTTTTACAATTTTAGCCCTGAATAGAATTCCACCATCAACATTAAGTCCCCTTCCTAGCATGCAATGGTTACACTATTGTAGGGTAGGCATGAGATGGTGACAATTTGCATACAAAAATAACTAAAGCCAGAGTAAATACATGTTTACCGCGTGGGAGAAGGTATGTCATGTGTTTTAAATGCCTTGGAGCCGGTTGAGTTGATCCTTCCAATGGTAAAGCTCGGTTGGGGAAGTACAGCTTGGTGGGTCGATCCACCTTGGTCTTCCTCTTTATGTGTGTCTTCTCATATTCCTAGAAAGCATCGTGCATTCGATAAACATTGTTGATCATAATCCCGACTTAACAGCATCAGAAAGCGGCAAAGGTGGACTTGTTTTCTCCTGGGGATCTTGTTGGATAGTGAAGCATATAAAGAATTTTTCATGTATTCTTCTCATTATGCGATCGTCTTCTTCAACATCTCAGGTATTGCTCCACACGTTGATTTCTTAATCGATTGGCGATAGTTGTGATTAGAATACTTTTTATGTGCCGCCGTAACTTATCTTCCTTTTTTTTTTTTTTTTTTTTTGCAGTACATCATGAAAGGAGTAGGTGATGATCACTCTGCATCTTCTTTAGAAAAAAGTTTTGAAGTTGATAAACCAGAAGCTAACGCACATGAGGAGGTGATGGATAAAATTGATTCGCCACTTCGTGAAGTCGGCCATGCCGTACAGGGAATGTCTGTCTTGCATTTAACCATTGTCAGTGGGCGACTCCATGCTCTTTCAGTTGCAATCAATATGGAGGAAAAACAAAGACATGAAGAAGCATTGCGAGCGAAATGGAAACGCGAGGCGTCACAAGCACCAGTAAGCTCAAGAGCTGAAAGGTTTGCGTCTCGGTTAAAGAGACAGAGGGTTGAACACGAACGTCCTGCGGGTGATGGGAAGTGTGATTACCAAATACGTGGTGGTGTGATAATCCTTGACCCTGATATTGATGAGACTGAAAGTCCGAAAGTGATTGGCATGATTTCCAAGGTTGCAATTGATTTTGTAGAAGGTGCAGAAGATACGCATGCTGAAGATGTTGAGGCGGTAGCTGATGTGCCCGAAGAAGAAGTTGAGGCGTCTCTGGAGAAAGCAGCACAAGATGTGGATCCCAACAGTGATGAAGACACAACCAGCAATTAATTTTCCCTGTTATTATTCTTTGTAGTTTTTTTTTATACTCAGTGGCGGTTGAGTTTGAAGTTTTCTTCTTTGCTTGCTTGTCTTGAACAAAAGTTTTATTCAATGTTGCTTTCGAAACATGCATATTTTTTCTGCTTGTTCCCCCGACGTGAGTCTGGCTCTGTTGAAGTAGATCATGTAGGATACCTTCCTCCTCCCCTTTTTACATGTTTTATTCCTCCCATATTACCAGGCTGGTATGAAGATTTGGTATGAGGGTTTAGGGTTTTCTTTCTGGGTAATGGTGGTTTGAAGGTGACTCATAACTTTGTGTGATTTTATGAGAAATTATAAAAGGAATGAAATCTTGATTACTTGAAGAAATATTGAAACCCTAATAAGTATGAAGGCAAGCGGTGACATCATTTTGAAGGAATTACAAATATTGTGAAAAGTAAAATTGTTGTAGGAACCCCCCCGGGGGGATTAGAGAGGTGATGTCGTGTCTTCAAGTGAGGTAGGGCTTGAGCCATCGTGAGTGGACAACCACACTTTCGAGTTTGTCTGCATTGATGATCTTGCAGTAACCGCCCAAGATAACATCTGCCACTAAGAATACTTTCTCTTCCTTTGCAGGAATATCAGGCTGGGCAGTTGTTTTTACTGCTATGTTTCCAACTTGGAACGTGGTTACCTTTGCTACCATATCTCCGATTTGAAACGGATTTGGACTTGGTATAACAGCTTGCTTCTGACACGTGTCGTTCTTGACTGCTTCCAAACTTTCGGTGAAGCGCTTAAAAGGGCTAGCACTCCATTCACATCTCTTGGTGGTGGCCTGACACAATACGGTTGAGGGCCATGAATATATCTTGACGTTGTACCTTGGAAAGGTACAAGATTTCACACAGGTGTTCCATCATGGATTGTGCAGTCTTGCGCACAGAGTCTCCAGAGATCATGCAACTTCGGACATGAAGAGGGTCTCTGTGAACTCCTTCATTTACCAATTGAAGCTCTCCTGCTGCTATCTTTTCCCTGAATATTTCTTTCAACTTGTTGCAATCCTTAGTTGGATGGTGGACAAACCTATGATAACGGCAGTACTTATGGTCTGCCATGTCTTTCTCAGTTGGTGGACATCTGATAGGAGGTAGCTTGATAGCATCATCCTGAATCCATGCCTCCAAGAGTTCCATTACTTCATTTATCGGAAACGGGAAGCCTGTGTCTTCGGTGCTCTGCGCAGGATCTTTTCCTGTTCCCTTTCGAGGCGAAGCTTTATGCGTTTGAGCCGCACGCTTGGGTAGTTGTTCTGCCGCCGCTGGAGCTTTTCTCTTTCCGCCTTTGCTTACTACACTGACAGAAGGGCCAGTATTATACTGCTTGTTGATGAGGCGTCTGTTTACCCGATTATCTCGTGAATCGTCGCTCCGAACGATCCTGGTTCTTTCCAATAATGATGGGGCGGCAGTGGCTGAACGTTTGGCTGCTTCATGGACCTCTGAGAACGTCTAGAATCCCAAGTTTTCCAGAAGGGCGCGATATATGGGTATCATTCCGTTGATGCATAATTCCACCAGCTGTCGTTCTGTGACATTTGGTTCATGGCAGTCCAACGCTTGTGTTCTGAACCTTTTGACAAAATCATTTGGATGTTCGTTGTTCCGTTGGGAGATTCTCCCAGTGTCCGAGAAAGTAACTTTCTCGATACAAAGAAGTACTTCTTATAAAACGCACTGACCATCTCACTCCAATTGGATATCTTTGTCGGGTGCGATGTTGTTGTACCACGATAGGCTCTCCCCGTAAGTGATTTGGAGAATTCCTTCAGGCGGAGAACGTGATTGTATTCGTGTTCTCCTAAGGATTCTAAAAATCGAGAGACGTGTTCACGAGCATTACCGGTACCATCGTAAAGGGTGAATTGAGGGGAGGTGTATCCCCTGGGAAGAGGAATCCGCTGCACGTCTTGTGGATATGGAGGTTGGTGTCGATGCGCATCCATCGGATTTTCTTTGCCACGATTTTGGAGGAGTCTCTCCAGATCTTCACGTGTAATAAAGTTGGATGATCGGCTCCTTTCCCTGAGACGCTCCTGGTCCCTTTATCTTGCATGGTCAGCAGCATAAGACTCTTCGTTTAGGTAGGCTTGCGTAACTGAGGCACCTGCTCCAGGTGTGATGAACGTATTTCTTGTTGGCCCTTGGGGATGTCTCGACTCTTGCGGTAATCGATCGGTTAATGTTTTAAGGAAGGTGAGTACCTCCTTCTGAGTGGTTGCCATGTCTGCCTGAGCTTTAGCGAG
Source organism: Papaver bracteatum (assembly GCA_023529315.1). Lineage (NCBI taxonomy): Eukaryota > Viridiplantae > Streptophyta > Magnoliopsida > Ranunculales > Papaveraceae > Papaver > Papaver bracteatum. The sequence goes on along the minus strand of JAJJWX010002605.1, from coordinate 2,868,160 downwards.
GGTTTCTTGTCTCTCTATCAAGTCCACCATGGTGATAGGAGGTTGTATTCCTTTGGGTCCTCCAGATCCTCGTCCTGAAGGGGGAGTAGCAGTTGTTCTAGTGACGGACGGAGGTGTCATGCTTGAGGAAATGCCTGGATTTGCAGCCGCTCTAGCTCTTGTAATGGGAGGTGTCACACCTACTGGAATATCCGCTCCTGCTCCGCTGGTACTGGTGGTACTGATGGTAGAAAACGCAACTCCACGGGATACGTTGGTTGTACTGGCGGGTTGTATAGTGACACCAGTAATTGGGATATCAGCTCTAGAAGTGCTGTCGGCGCTACCTCCCTCGGGATTGGTTGCTGATCCAGATCTAAGATCCACCATTCTTGAAAATTGAAATGGTATTGAAGAGATCGACTTCACAATCGATAGATTAACCTCCCACTGTGGTCGCCAATTGTTTGTGGAGGAAAACTACTTCTGCAGGTTTAGGTAATTTTGGGTGTGTGTGGATGAGAAGTGAATTTAAACCTTCAACAAATGTGTTGCACGATGAGCACTTTTGATTCGAGAGATAATCTGTACAATTCTGGCCTAAACCGAAGACACGGCCGTTCCAGATTTGTTTCGGTCACAGGTGAAGGATGTGAGGTTGATCTTAGGGAGGGAAGCGAAAAAGGTGTTGATAGTATGAAGGTGAAGGCTATTTGATGACTTGTTAACAGAAGGTTGAGCAGGCTAGCAAATGTTGCAGGTAGGCTCTGGGTGTTGAATACGATGGTATTAACACTCGGTTTTTCTGTGTTGTTGGAAATAGGGAGGAGAACCTATTTATACAAGTCGATAAGCCTTCATCACGTCTCTCGTGGGAAAGTGGAAGAAGTGGAGTGATGGAGGAAGTGGAGTTGTATGTTAGTGTCACACGGTTGCTTGCCCACTTCTCCTATCATCGCTAACCGCCCATGTTTCCATGACACGATCTTGTGATGGCGTGTTGCACGCTGTACGCTGTAAACCGCCAGACCAATACCCCAGTTTGTATCCCCCAGTTGTGACGTGATTAACGTCTCGAGTGAGTCGTGGGACCCACATAAGGTAGCAAACGGTGCTAGGTAAAATAATCAAGTTGTTTGTAGGCGCATATTGTATGCATGCGGTGCATTAAATATGCTTAACATACTTGAAGCCTACACAACCTTGATGAAAAGATTGCAAGTTGAAGTGACTCAACTAGCTATGTTCAGGCGTTGTTCGGAGGTCGCATGAGCGGGACCCACCTTGGCCGGTTATGCCATGGGGAAGTGTGGAGGATGGTGATCACGGTGATACCTTGTTTTCCACCTAACTCCTTTCTTAGGCTATTCATCCAAGCATGCGAACTTGGACGGACGAGATTGATGGAGGAATAACCGTTGGATTAGGGTTTGGAAGGCTTGCGAGCTTCCTCTTTCACCCTAACGGTTTTATGCCTTGGGAGGCGTGCATGGAGTGGCCTATTGTCCATGCATGTATTTGGGACGCCACTCTACACGTCCACGCCAGTTGGAAGTCAATCAGAGCAATCTGGGTCTCCCGTTCTAGCCTGCGATGACGGATGGCCGAGATTAGAAGGGATCTCGCATGCTGCCTTTGGGCACGAATTTCGAGATGGCTGGTCTGCAACCGACCATGGCCGATTGGCTGGCCGTGTATCCAGTACCATGGTGAGTACACAGGTGTCGTCGGCGAGCAGCTGTGCTTTGAAATCGTTAGTGCGCGCATGCCCAAAGTTGCTTGGTCGCAACCTGTAAGCAAATCCTAATTTTAAGGTTTGTGAGCCGCAGCTTCATGCTACCGCATCTTGATGCCCATGGCTCCTATGGTGAAGCCGTTTGCACCATTAGGAAGGTATATCGGCGGTGAGCATGTATGTGCGCGCTACTCGGCCCTGCGCGTGATCTAGGCCGTCAAACCATGCCTGCGAAGTTGGACGGATGAGGTCTATTTTTGAGTTTGTTTTCAGCAGGTGAGACTAACATGGGTAGTCTTACATGCGTTCAACGGGGATAATATAACCTGCCGTGAGGTAGCCTACGGGTGTTTGCATGTCGAACACAAGGCTTTGAGTAGGGCATTAATTGTAATGCTGCAAACCTACAGAAAATCGGGATGGTTGCTACATGCTCCGCTCTGGGTAGGTTTTAATTCTCAGGGATGGTTGCACATGCTCCAATGAATTAATATGGTGAGAATATTCACCGTATGAAGGCTTTATCCATTGAAGGACGTCAGCTTAGAATTTGTCTTTTACAATTTTAGCCCTGAATAGAATTCCACCATCAACATCTTGCAACACGGTAATATCTTTCTTTACTCTTTTCTTCAAGTGGTAACAGTTTTTCCTTGTTCATGCTTTTAATTTCATCTTTAGAACATTGAGGACAATGTTAGATTTAAGTTTGGGGGTGAGGAAGAACTTTTTAGTTGCACTTTTGAAACTTCTAGCATCACATGGTATCCGGTTAGCTAAGTTTACATACTGTTTCTCACCGAAAAGATAGAAATTGGAATGCTAGGGATAACAACCTATTGAGACATTAGAGAAAAAGACATTGAGATCCTTGAAATTCAGGAGAGAACTTGTTCCTTTTAGAGGGTAACCGTGATGGACCTAACCATCCATGATGGAAAGGCAAGTAGGTCAGGAAATGGCAGAAAGACAAAGCAACCTTACAATGTAGTCTTAGTTATTGGATTACGACTCTCTCTCAGTATAAACTTATCATCATCAACAAATGAATCGACATCAAAATCTATGAAGAAAGTTGAAGACGTTTAAGGTTTAGAAGCAACAATAGAAAATCAGAATTAAAAAAATAATAATCAAGGTTTACAAGAAGTTAAAAGAGCAAGAAAAATCAAACGATAAAAGTTGTTGAAGTTCATGATAACAAGACATTACAAGTTGCGAAGATCCAAGTGTTAAAGTCCTTCTCTCATGGCCATGTAATTTTTTGTCTTGTAATTTTTGTGTTTCAAAAAAAAAAAAAAAAACGAAGAAAAATGAAGAAAAATGAAGAAAAAGAAAAAGAAAATCATCATTACGTTCTTTTTTGTTCAATAAGGCCATAGGGAAGTAGAAATTTTTATGTCAAGCAAGAAATCGAAGAGAAGAGTTAATTGTCAAGGTTCTACGAGGTTCAAGAATTTATCATCGACAGTTGAAGACTAAAGAAGACGTTGTTTCTACTGAGCACTATGAGAGAGTCGAAGAGAGATGCATTTGGTTGCTTTGTTAGTCCGCTTTCAATCTGGCACAAGATATTTCCAGCATTGGTTCAACTCATCACACGTAATTAGTCCAGCTGTGTAGAAGATGTCCCTCTCTTTTTTATCTCTATCCTAATCTTATCCAACTGTAAATCAGCGGACGCATCTTACAATGTTTATCTAGCTGTGTAGCGGATATCTCTTTATCTAGCAGTGTTGCGGATGTGTCTCCCCTTTTCTTCAGTCAGCTTTAGAGATGACACCTTTAATTTCTCTGGCATTCTGGTTACTTGGAGATAGGTTGAGAATATGTATATCCTCATATATCTTTGGATACTTGTGACCAATAAGAAGTACATGTTTTGTGGGTACACCTTTGGTAAACCCTCCGGAGACAACACTCCGTCGCTAGGGACACCTAGCGGTTTAACGACTTGCTTCACGTGCTAAGTGTAGTCATTTTATTTTAGATTTGCTCGGGACTAGCAAATAATAAGTTTGGGGGTATTTGATAAACACGTTTTTGTGTCTAATTTGTTCTCAGTGTCTCTATTGTTAGTCTCGATTTTTGTACTAATTTTGGTGTTTTTATGTTTGTTTAGGTGTTTTCGGAGAAATACTTTTGTGTGGAAAAAGTTGCTCGAAAAGTGCTTTTTGGACCCCCGGAGAAAAGTGATAAAGGCACCCTCACTTTGGGATAAGGGCACCCCCGGCTGATAAAGGAGCCCCTGTTTTGGATCGGGGCACTTCATCCTCTCCAATTCAAATTCTGAGTTTTGGCGGGAGTTTGGTGTTCATAAATGGCAGAATTAGGGTTTTCATTTTGAGCTTGTTTCAGCGAGACTAAAGAGCTGGAAATGTTTGGGTATCTTCCTTTGAGCCTAACAGGGTTGTTTTGGGTCTTTGGTTCAATGGATTTTGGATAGAACTCGAGTTAGAAGAAATCAGGGAGTAAAGCTGGCTAAATTAGGGTTGGAGTTTTTACGCTACTCAGTGTGACTCAACGACTCAGATTGATTGGGTTTGTTCCTCTTGGCTAAACATGAATGGTATGGTCGACGATTTAGATTAGAATTGGTTGAATACGTGGATTTTCCACACAACAAGGAGTACGTGGCCGAAATATGATATTCACGGGATTCTGTTGGTAGTTTGGAAGTTGGAGCGAGTCTACAACGGTGTCATCACATTCTGGATCCTGTTTCAATCCGTTTGGAGCGTGTATTCAACAGATAGCTGCGTGAGAAGTTAAAACATGGAAGAAAACCCCGTATCTTGCATGAAAATAATATCGAGTTATGATGAGATTTTGGGAGTTATTAAAAGGATTGGATCATCCCTGTTGAGTATAAATAGACTCTTGGGGTAGCATAGAAATGTATGGAGAGTTTTGGGGAGGTATAGAACATCACAGAGTCGAGAAATTCATGTTGCAGAGAAAAACTTTCTGCTGTTGCTGGAAGAACACGAAGAACATAAGACTCTTCGGGACAGTCGTTCATGCCAACAGCTACATCGACACAAGAAGGGCGTCACAGAGCTACAGTTACAGCAACAGTAACATTTTATCGTTCTCTCTAACAGTGTTTTGCAACGATTATAAACGTTGAAAACACCCGGTTTTAACCATTTTCTCTATATTTCATCCTTGTAAACACCTATTTGAGCAATGAAAAATTCCTTTGAGTGTGTTTTCATAATGCGGAGCTAGAAACCATCACTGGGACAATGGAGGAAGCAACTTTTCATGATTCTAGTAAATGAATTAATTCTTTATATGACTTTTTGCATAGATTTAATTGTTTTATGATTTCTATTAATTATTTGTTATTTTTTCTGATGTCGCATGCTTGGTTTTAATTACTTTTGATGCGTCATGCTTACGACTTACAGATAATGTTTTATGAAATCTATTTTTGGCAAAGAATTAGAGTCACAACTTCTTTTGTTTGAGCTATATTGTATAGAGTTAATGACTGAACCACAAGAATATGAAAAGTAGTGAAATCCTGCGTCCTAGTATCTCTTCATCACGTGACAATTTTGTATATATATTTTTTTTTATCTTATCTTAGTTTTATTAAATCTAAAATTCTCTGCTTTCACAAGTCTCAAGAACCTTCTTACTACAACATCATTGAAAATACCATCATATATATAACATCATAATTTTTTTTATCCTTTTATCAGAATATATATATATATATATATATATATATATAACATCATAAATGGATTAACCTACGATGATTGAAATGATCTGGATAGTAATAACAACATAGCCCTGATATATTTATAAGTCATTTTGGGATTTTGTGTTAGTTGATGTGAACAGTTCTTGCCTCTAAAGGTTTTTGCTTCCACTATCGAGTCAAAAGTTGTGGAAGTTTGTGGCCATTCTACAGAAGTGTATAGTTCAGTTTGTAAACAGCTTGCAGAAATTTAAGCTGCAACCAATGGTCTCACAAGATTCTTAGATTATATCTTCTTTGTACATTCTTTTGCACTTCTTTTAGCTACATCCATTATGATAAGAAAGAACCTTAATTTGCAATCCTTATCTATCATTGCGACCTCAAGATTCACCATTCACAGTTTTGCAATAGTATTGTTCTTCCTTCCAATTTTTGATTTTTGACATGTTTAATTTCTTTTAGAACAGAGTTCATGGTTGAAAACAGTTCTTTAATGAATATGAATCTGTTGGATACTTTACGATTTATTATTCTTCATTATTTACCATCTCAAAGTGTATTACAAGGAAATTGGAAAGACTATCCAAGCTTTAATGATGATGGTTTGATCAAGATTGTTTCAAGCTAGAAAGGCACTTGCATGGCCTGGGATGACTACAGGAAATATCTGACCCTACTAAGTAAAGTTGTGAGTTCTATCTCTTATGAGAGTAATCGCTTTGCAGATGAGGAGCATGCCTGGGATTTCATAAAATCAACTTTGATGTTTCTTTTTAAAAGATAATAAAACTATAGACATAAGACTAATTATGGTTGATGATGCAAGTAATGTTGCAGGAGCATGGAGCATGAATGGAGTAGCTGAAGATGAGGAGCATGCTGAAGCATTGGCGGCATATGAAGCTATAAAATGGGCAAGTCTTTCCAATATTCAGCAGATTAAAACTTTTTGTTAAATTCTTTCCAATATGTTGTTATGGGATTTTGTTAAAACTGTTTAAATTGCTTAAAACTTTTTTAATTTGGGAGTCCACTCATGTGCCAAGGGATACAAACACTCTGGCCAAAGATGGTAAGAGTTATTAGAGAAAAAAAAATCTGGGGTAGTGAGCTGCCTATATGGCTAAGTGACCTCATAAATGAGAAACTTTGTATTCCATCTTCAATGTAAGTAATAAAATTTTTTATTTCCTATTAAAAAAAAAGTGAGTTCTATCTATTATACTATTGTGTGTACTGTATGTCCAAATGCCGAAACTCAGTCACATTAATGGTATAATTACATACATCAAAGGTTCAATTTGCCTCTAAAAATTGTTTGTTGTGGTTTATATCTTATGAGAGTAATCACTAATTTGCTACCTGCAGGTTCATTATTTTAATCTGCAAATTGAACATGTATGTTTATCGATAAACATCTTGGATTCATTATCTCTTATGAGTTCTGTTGTGTTTCGCAGTTGGCATCCAATCTCGATGGCAGTTGGATAACAAGGCAACAAATGGTTTTTGTAAAGGCTATGCTTTTCAGCTGCCTGGGATATTTTGCTGCATCTTACTTACATTGAAAATATCTATCAAAGAAACTAATCATTAAGTAAAAGGAGAAGCTTATATATTAATATGGGACCTGACTTGGCTCATGGACATGTATCAATATAGGATTGAACTTCACTTGATTTGTATTGTTTTGGGATGTATTAGGCACAATTTGAGTTCAATAACAACTGTTACAATTGAACCATACACTTGCTTAATTGATTTTTTGTTGGATATATGTTAGGCTCATATTTCAATATCCTCAAGCTTGGTGTTAATAAATCCTAATTGTTTTTTTTTGAGTGAATCAATAATTTTGATCTGTGAGTCTTGATGAATTTATTTGATCTATGAGCTAAGTGTGCCCTGTCACTCATAATGCAATTTATGTTGGTATCGTTATTAGTTTCATTTTTTTATGTTAAAATAAGGTTTTCCCTATTTCATACACCTATATTTCCTATTTCCCATCCTCCTTAATTCCTATCCCCAATTATCCTAAGTACCACTTAAATTAAATTTCATATATCCTAATTCCTATCCATTGACTTTTTATGTACACCAAAGATCTCAAACCACTTCTTCTTCTTCGTCTCAAATCCACCCCCGACCTCTATCTTTTCTTCTCACCTTGTTACTGCATGTCTGCACCATCTTATAATATATTTTTATGACTAGTGCTAACGAGTAGCAATAGTCTATAAATTAATGGACAATTAGTGATCAAGTTCCATGGCCATGGTTGATGGCTCAGAATATCAGATACAATAATTATTTTAAAAATGAGTACAGTAAGGGTGAATGTATAGCTAGTGGAGATATGAAATCTAATCAAGCTGTTACATGTAGTATGTGATGTCTTGGCCGTCTTCAAATTGGTGTGTAGTATTAAATGGTTAAACCAATACAAGATGGATGGGAATCGCTAAAAGATGAACGACCATATTTGCACAGTGATCATCAGACAAAAAGCAACCTAAAGACTAGGGGTGGCAACGGATAGATATCCGGCGGATATTGGCAAATCCGATAAGGTTAAGGTTAAGGATTATCGGATATCCGGTATCCGATAATATCCGGCGGATACCAAAAATTCCAATCCGATAAGGTTAAGGTTAAGCTATCGGATATCGGATTTTTATCCGTTAATATCCGTTAATATATGACCTTATCATTATGGACGTTTATTCAGTTTTTTGACCATAAACGTAACACCATTTTAACTTGAACCTTGCTACTACTCTAATGCTAAAGACAATGTGACGACTAAACATTGTTTATTGCCCGATAACCTTCCATTGCAACATTGTTTCAATTGTCACTACTAGTAAACTGTTAATGTATGACCTTATCCTATAGGATTTTTATCCGTTAACCCCTACCTTATCGGATATCGGATATTAACCAATCGGATAGAGCCCAATCCGATTCCGATAGGTTAAGAGGAAATATCTGATAAGTTATCGGATCCGGATATCCGGTATCCGATATAACGGATAAAATCCTATAGGATTTCGAATAATCGGAAATGGATACCGGATATCGGTTATCCATTGCCAGCCCTACTAAGGACTATTCATTTGAATAAGGGCACGACAATGAAAAACCAAATAACAATACGATTTAGGGTACTATAATTACCGAAATCAAATCTAGGGTTTATAACTTGATTATTTATTAATAAAAAGGAAAATTTAATGAAGAAGGAAAGGAATAGGGGTGGTAATAGTCATAGTAAAATTTAACTTGACTTTTGAAGGTAGTAAATATGAAAAATCAAAATTCAAAATTGATTTTACAAATTGTGAGGTGGATGGGAAATAGGAAAAGTGGGGGTAGGAAACAGGGAAAACCTAAAATAACTTTTTCCCTTTTCCATGAATATAATCTTAAATATAGAAAGATTGAATAACACCATTGATCTTCCATGTCATAGCTCTTCTTATATCCGTTATTTATGTTAGAAACACAACATTCATGTGCCATATCAAAATCTTCCAATTGAACCAACTGAAAACCATTCCTCTGCCTTACACCAATTGGTCGGCATGAATAATACGGATTTAATGGTGGTAACCGTCGCTTACTATTCACCTCCCCACACCATATCAAAAATACATCGCACGGGGCGGGGCGAAGCCCCATGCATTCTAAATCAAAAATGCATCGCTAAGGGACGAGACGAAGCTCCGTGCACACCAAATCAAAAATGTATCGCCACGGGGTGGGGCAAAGTTCGTGCAAACCAGGTTAAAAGAAGGGAACATTATCTATATACCCCTACTATGGAGGTCCTTGCAAGAATACCCTTATGAACTTTACAAATACCCCTAATCATAATACATTACTAAAATACCCTCTTTTGTATTGTGTATATACAAAACTACTAACCACTATTAAAAAAAAAACACTGCCTTTACTGCCCACCACCACTGTCCACCGCCAACTACCACCACCATTGTCCACCACTGTGCACCACCACCACCGACGACCACCATACATCGCCACCGCCGCCAACCACCTCCACCGACGACCACCGCCAGCCACCACCGCCAATCACTACCACTGTCCACCACCGCCGCCGCCACCCAACACCACCACCACCACCATAACTGTCCACCACCACCTCCAACAACCACCACCACTATCCACCGCCGCCGCCACCCACCATCGCCATCGTCGTCGCCGCCCACAACCACCAATGAACACCACCGTCGACCAACGCCGCCTCAACTAGCATAAAAACCATAGTGAAGGCAACTAGCACAAAGTTGCCTTCCACATGTGGAGTCAACTTGCTGAAGTTGTCTCCAAAAGTGAAGGCAACTAGTTCAAGTTGTCTCCAATAAATATTGTGTACAAGAACAAGTTGCAAAACAAAAATGGATCCAAACTAGCTCAAGTTGTCTCCAAATCTGAGGCAACTAGCCCAAGTTGTCTTCAAAAGTGAAGGCAACTAGCACAAAGTTGTCTTCAAAGGTGAAAGCAACTAGCGCAAGTTGTCTTCATATATGGAGGCAACTATCACAAGTTGTCTCCAAAAAATAAAAATTATACACAAAAAAGTGAACCTAGTGTGAGTCGAACACACTTTTTCTGACATATAGTCATTTGTGCTACCATTGCACCACAGATTCATGCATAACACAAGGAAACATGCATATAAAAAGCTACATGGTTTGGCAAAAACAAACTCACATATACCAGCCGAGCATCCATCAGTAAGCTCAACTTAACAACCGTATGCAAATCCAACTCTATTGGCCAAGCTTCAGATGCAACATCAAACTGTTCTGCACTGCACTTCACCTCAAAAAGTGAAGGAAACTAGCCCAATCTGTCTCCAAATGAAGTAGTAATAAGTGTTGCGACATCACTGGTTAGAACCTGTAAAAAAATAAGGTACCCGAACTCAATTGCAACCAGTCAATCTCTTGGATATCTCTCTGCTGCAAAAAAAATCATATCAAAATCACATTCAATAGACAGATAAAACTGTAACACTGACCAAACACGCCGAAAATTGCTAACTATTTTCTTAAAAAATGGAACCAACTAACTCAAGTTGCATTCAAATATGGAAGAAACTAGCTCAAGTTGCGTTCGAATCCGGAACCAACTAGCTCAAGTTGCTTCCAAAAGGAGAAATCAACTTTCCCAAGTTGTTCCCAAAATCATTAATCCACCATTTTCACTACCACTCTACTACTGCACTACAGCTTCCACCATTTTCATAACTAAGAAAATCATAGCACTACAGCTACCACATACCTCGAGCATTTAAGTTATACTGAAATCTTTGTGGCTTCAAGAATATATACAGTTAGTAACATTATCATGTCTAACACCACCACCAACCATCAATCACCACCAACTCCACAACAAAAATTCCAACCTATAACTATATCTCCTACCAATTAAACTTCTTATTAGCGTGGAAAATGTACCATTCAAACATAGGCAATGATATATTATTCAAACTATGTTTTATGCGAAGATAGAAAATACAAAAACAAGCACTAAAAGTCAAAACAGATGGAACCCTTTTAGGACTTCTTTACCACAACCATGTAACAAGTTCTAATATATCATTCAATACGTCCAAGGTGCATATGGATCTACGGATTCACATGGTCCATGTTCCCTTGATTATTGTTAAACATGCTGCACAAACGTCATTAAAACTGACCTCCTCTCATTACTATCTTAATTAAGAAATACAAGAGATATTCCAATTTTCAAACTCATCATACATTAGTAAGTCTGCTGTAACAGCCCAAGGTTTAGAAGATAATTGTCTCAATTGAACTCCCAACTTAATGATAATATGCAATTCAATAGTATCAGCGCCCAATTTTAATATCAATGAATAATAAAAGAGGTAAATCTTATGAACCATAACGAAGGTCCGAAATAGAGATGCATCATCAAACAATTATCCTTTTGCGACAACACCATTTGTACTACCCACAAAACTCCATCCGGACTTGTTGTCCTGTGGATAGACAACGAAACATGTCAGTAACATTTACACAAATCACTAAAAATAAACTTCTGTAAGGAAATCTACAAATTGAACGTTTCATGACCCACAATGGGCATGCTATTATCACCCTCTAACATCGAATGCATAGCTACAAGGGAATCTTGCACTCCAATGTACGACGGGTTATAAATCTTCCAATACACCTCCTGACCTTCCTTGTTGGATAAAAATATCCCTGTATATAGTAATTCAAAATGGAATTCTCAAATACATGCAAGCATAACTTTTCATATCAATTACACTAAACTGATATCAACCACGCCAATTATTAATGCCTAAAATCATAAACGCACTAGTAGAAACCCAATCAAAACATGAGTTTAAAAATGAATAAGATAGAAAATTAAAATTTAACGGAATTCAAATCGATTCAATGGGTAATAGAGATTAAGGTAAGTTTAGTTCATATCTTCTTTTAGATTTTCGATAGGAGTTACATATAGACAGTTAACTAAAATTTCACTTAAGAACCCTAGAAAAATTTCTCATTTTTTTTTTCGAAATTGATATCAATATGATAGGTGTAGAATACACCGTATTTTATATCTAGTATTTATGCTTTCTTTGCGAGTTTTCATGTAAATTATGTATCTTATGTGTGAGTTTGAGTTTATTAGGTGCTTTGGAGTCATGTGGAGAAAAAGAAAAAGAAAAAGAAATTACCCAATTTAAGCCAAAAGGATATAATGGTCATTATTAATGAAAGTACTATATGGAGCCCAGTCAAGGTTAAGGGGTGACTCTATTTGGAGGAATACTAATTACAGTCAAGCTAAGGTTAAGGGATAGCCAGTTTGTTAAAGGCATCAAAGAAGATACTCAGGGAACCATCTGGGGTAGCTCTTATGTTGGGTGTCTCAATCCCACCAACCTCTTTAATCCCTAAATCGAGAGACCATATTTCTCTCTCTTATTTTGCATCTGAGAAATAAGAACGAGCAGTAGGTTTTTGAATGTGGATTGAGGGTATGGCAAAGAATGGCTTGAGATTGAATCTATAATGACTTGCAGTCGGATTGCGCTGATGTGAAGATACAGATTGGTATGAGGTTGTATTTTAGGGTTTGTGTGGCTGTAGTCGAATCAGAGAATGGGTTTAATGGCGCTGTTGGCTGAGTTGGAGAAGATCGAATCCATGGTGATGTAATGGAATTTGTGAAGACGAAGATGAACTCGAGTCTGTTAGTAGTGATTATGGGGTCGATCTGTGATGATACTTCAAATGAATAATGAAGGGGATTAACGCGATGCTGTTGAGTCAAATTGAGAAGAAATTAAAAATGTGTTTTCCTCTGTTGATTTGAGCAAGACATGGAGATGGGTTAGATGGAAGAAGAAGAACAAGGGTTTGAGGAATTTCAGCAATTAACCGATGGAGATGGATGAATTTGGAAATCGGGGTTTTGGTGCTGTTGGTGGTCTGTTTAGATCGAGAAGAACACAGATAAGAAATTGGTTTACTGCTATGAAGGGTTAGATCGATGAAGCTCAGAAGGAGGAATTGGTGGGTTTGTCTTGTTCGTTTGTTTGTTAGTGAAGAGAGGAAATAGATTTCTGCCAAAGGAGATAAAGCTGATATTGTAATGAAGATAATACATTGGGTTTGTGTAGAAGTCAAGCAAGGAGAAGACTGAATTGAAGTTGTCTCTGATGAGAAGGTAATGATGAGATGAAAAAAAGGGTTTGGTGCTGTAAAATGAATGAATGGGTGGTATGAAGTGAAGATGTTGAACTCAATAGATGTATGCTAGGATTGAAATGTGTAGGGAAATAAGCCTAAAACAGGCTTGGAATTGGTCGAAATACAAACGGAACTCTGTCGGATTTTCATGCCGACGAGTTAACCCAACGACTCACGATTTGACCCAGTTGATTAAGACCGACTCAGGTGACTCAGCTCTGAGTTAGACGGCTGACTAGTAGCTGACTCTCTCCTCCTTTGACCCAGATGACTAACGAAGACCGTTATCTTGACCGTTGACTTTGTCGGTCAGTGACGGAATATTCCGTCGATGGAGAAGAATCTCAGGTGGCCGGAGATGACTTTTCTAGCCGGATTCCGGTCAATTTCCGGCCAAAACCCAGTTTTTCGGCAGAGCATTTTTGGGACATAATTTCTACACGGGTTTCTCTCACTTGTGGGCTTGGTGGATTTCTATCTAATGGACTTTGAAGACAAAACCTAATATTGGAAGGAGTATCCTTTATGGAAATTGAGAAACATATAAAAGAGAAGACTTTTCTCTAAACCTGATATCTTATATTATCTTCTACTCTTGTTCTAGGGTTTACAACATGATATGGTTTATCTTTATTCTTGTTATGAACTCCATTAACATGAGTACCTAGTTTTTATTATTGGTTATGGAATAGTTGGATTTCATAAAGCATGATTCTTTGATTCAATTTATTAGTTTTGTCTCATATTTATCGTTTACGATTCTCTGAAAATATAGTTGTATGATTGATTGTTAGTTTTGTCAAGTTGCAAATTGGTAGAACTTCTAATCACATCTATTGCTAGTTTAGGGTTTATTATACGTAAAAGTGATAATCCTTGAATACAAGTAGCATACATATGATTATAGTTTGTAGTGATATATTCTTATGATCATATGTGAATCGTGACCTTTGTTAAATTGAATTAGTGCGCTTTCCACGTTCAATTGCTTTGATTGGCCTGATTTCATAGAACTTAATGCATCTAGGGAATTAAACTTGATTAGTGCTTTTACACGTTAGGTTGTTCTCTTAGATAGAACTCATATTCGCATCTTTTAATGTGTTTGTTGATGACAAAAGGAGATTTGCGGGATATTCTTGCGATCAAGATATTCTAGGGATTTTGATAAAAGTTGAGATTAAATATCAATTCTACTTATTGTTTTGAAAGCATGTTAGTGAATGAAGATGAATCCTTAACCAATATCTCTTCTATTTGATTTGTTTGCTTATTTCTTTGTTTGATTTTATTTTATTTTAGTATATAAAAATCAGAAAATCACCCCGGTATTTTATATAGGAAACCAAAACATCTTGACAACCTAGTCCTCTCTGTGGGATCAATCCTTTCTTGTCCTTGCTATATTTATATTTTGAGTAGTAAGAAAGTGTGAATTATTTTTGACGCATACGACAGTGATCACAATAAGGAGAGTTAAATGGACAAGGAAAGATTATACTTATCTTTCGGTTCATTTTTTGTAGAATTTTTTTCGTTTTCAGTTGTTGTCGATGACTTCCATCCACTTTTCTTCATCTGTTCATACCAGATCTTCAAATACTGGTGTTGTTGGTGGATCTCGTTTAAGAAGGAGTGGAAGCAAAAACTAATACCGAAATTCCGATCGCGTTAAAGATCTTTTCTAGCTTAAGTTGTCTAATTCTGACCTCTTTCTATTTAAATCACCACCAGTTACAATACCACCAACACCACCAGAAACTTCAAAGCAAAAACAAAAGAAAATAATCAATTTTTAATCGTTTTGGATGATTGGATCTGAAAAATATGTTCAATCACCACCAGTTACTGTAATCATCGATTTTAGGTTCTTCAATCCCAATCCAGTTGAAATCGAGATGAATTTATCAGAAATCAAAACCTAAAATTAGATCTCAATCTGGTTTTGATATTAATCTTTACAATAAGAAGAAGGTTTTGAAATTAATCTTTACAAGATGATGGTGATGGAGACGATTCCGGTTCTGGTGTTGGTGTTGGTGGCGTTAGTTGTGGTGGCGACGGAGATGAAGATGGTGGTAGTAGTGCTGGAGAGATCCATTGACTTTTCCCGAGTGAGAAAGAAAAAGCTGAAATGTAAAATGTAAAGGTTAAAAATGGAATTAGATGAATTATTTTTCTGTTCAGAATTTCAATTATGCCATTAGGGGTATATGTAAAGACTCATAAGGTTATTTGTGCTAAGCCCATGGATAGTAGGGGCATATATAACATTCCCAATTATGCCATTAGGGGTATATGTAAAGACTCATAAGGTTATTTGTGCCAGCAGATGTTCTTATTTTTGGGTGGGCCAACGGAAAACATACGTGTGTTGATTTTATTGGGGTTTCTCCATTAGTAGGCATCGGGCAAGGCTCTTTCACAGTTGGACAAGCAGCTTCGAAAGCTGCCTTGGGTAAGATAACGAAGCATGAAAAGGCTTGTATTGATAATGGACATGCTTTTATTCCCTTTGCCTTTGACACTTTTGGGTATTTAGCTCCGGAGGCGGTTGGACTCCTAGCGAGAGTTCAAAGAGTCATGCACAGTAATGTCATGACTCCCGATTCTAGAGAGTTTGTGTTTAAGAGGATAGGGTTTGCCATTCAAAAAGGGCTTGCGGCGCAGCTTGTTGCTCGCTTGCCTTCTATATAATAACTCGTGAATCTATTCCCAATTAAAAGAAAAAAAATGCCCGGTGCGTAGCACGGGCACAAATCTAGTTGAAAATAAACAAACACAACCATAGTCCGATCCCAGAAACAGATTTTTCCGTCGGTGTGGGGCTGAAATATCTCTTCGGTCTTGGCGGGGAAATAAAACACCAAAATTGTGTTTTCATTTCATTCCCGCCTCCATCTCTCTCACTACAAGCTCTAGTTCAGATATCGATTCGAAACTCATCTCTACCAATGGCGAGCCCTAACGGAGAAGATTCAGATGGATTGGAGATAATATCGATCGGAACTCTATACGAAGGATCTTTGGAGAAAAAGTATTGGAGCAGCTCTAGGGTTTGATTATCTATCTTTCCTCAATTTCAAATTTCATTCCTCAATCATCTATTCATACAAATCTGATTTCGAAACTGTTTTTGATTCTTAAAACATGTATTTTATTTTGATATAAGCTGATTTATTAGTACGGATTTGCCAAAAATTGAAGTAAATGCTCATCTTCTTTTTGCTTGTATTAGGGCAAAGATCGATATCCATATCCAATTGGGTATCAAGCTGTTCGAACTCATATCGGTATAGTATACAGTATGGAAATTCGTGAAGGACTCAAAGGTCCTTTGTTTGCGGTACATCTTTATTCCTTTCTTGTTCTGATGAAATTATGTCATTGTAATCTCAAGTGTTAAGTGTAAAGGTAAGGAAGTTATGAAGTGTAAGGTTTAAGGTTTTGTTTTAATTTTTTCAGATTTCGTCAAATGATGGAGAGTCATCTACAGGACAGACACCAGATATTGCTTGGGAAAGTTTTCAAAAGAAAGGTGGTCCTAGGGTGAAATCGGGGTTAGGGAAGAGATTCTCTTGCAGGATCGGAGGTGTTGAGGTTAGTGGTGTCACAGAATGTAATTTATGGTTCTTGAAAATTAATTTAATAGTTGCACTAATGTAAAAATTTACTAACATTGCATCTTATGTGAGCATACTTCGGCGTTGATGTTTCGGTGTTTGCATCAGGTTTGGGTAACAATGCTGTGAAAGCAGTGGTACTTCAAAAGGCA
Organism: Papaver bracteatum; assembly: GCA_023529315.1. Taxonomy (NCBI): domain Eukaryota; kingdom Viridiplantae; phylum Streptophyta; class Magnoliopsida; order Ranunculales; family Papaveraceae; genus Papaver; species Papaver bracteatum. The sequence continues at coordinate 2,851,190 of JAJJWX010002605.1, read as the reverse complement.
ATGACTGATACTAGACTAGACAGTGTAGGCTAAGCCGCTAAGGCTAAGTAACACCTCAATGGCCTAGCTGTTTTTTGCCAAGTTGTGCGCGTCTTAGTATTTGGTACAATGCCATTTCATACGGTAGAGTTTGTGTTAGAGAAAGATCTATGTGGAAGAAAGCCCGAGTTTTAGATACTATCGTTTCTGTCGAAAAATGAATTTCTCTATTATAATATCCCATTGTCAAAATATAGATTAAATCTCTATCCAGGTGCATGGTTAATCCCATACATAATCCTCCTGTTTACTGTAAAAAATGCAGCTTTTTGGGTTCCGAAATCCACTTGTTCAGCGGCTACTTCGTGAGCTTATCACAAATGTCAGTGGGAAGGCACAACAGAGTATTTTATCCTCAAATTTTAGTAACGGGGATGGTGGAGTAGAGCCCGAAACGCGGTCGCCAGATTCAATCTTATATCTCGACCTATCACCATCCCTAGGGAAGCCACAAAACATGAGAAAGAGAACTAGGAAACACAAACTTAAAACTTTAAATTCAGCTAGTGGGGCAAGCCTTAAAAGACTCCAAACTCAAGTTTCTTACGACAATACTGAGAATTCTATTACTACTGGAGGTAATGGAAGTTCTCATAATGGAAGAAGATGTTTATTCTCTTCAACTTTAAAGGAAGCTTGCCGAGTAAACAAGGATACTGGAGCTTCACCGTTATCTATAGACAGGCTTACTTTGGTTGACAAGGGAATTGATCCAATCCCGATCAATGACTGTTCCCTTCACCAATCTCCTGAATTTGCAGATTATCATGGACAGAAATTGGTTTTGTCGCAGGAGATCAGATTTGTTAATCCCCAAAATTCTTCATTCAGTTGTTTGCCTAGTGATCTGTCTAATGAGGAGAAAAACGTAAGTTTCTTTATACATACATTTTTCTACTCTTTCTACACTTTATTCACATGTAAACACTGATGTCTTGATCAAGCATTTTCACTTGAGTCGAAATTTCTTCCTTTCTTTATATATAAATAACGTTTGGTTATATCAGAATATTCTTTTGTCTCAACGTGCCAGTTGTAACCTGTAATAACATCTTTTCAAAATTATGAAAGCAGCGTATCAGTTTCTTTTGGCTGAACTCTGACTTGATTCTAGATGTTCCAGTGTTCTTGTATGTTGAACTCTGTAAATTTTGTACAGCTCCATAGGTTACCTAGTGCTGAAAATAAAGTATGCAACTCATTGCTCGAGACAAACGATAACAATGGAGAGAACATTAATTTGCCAGACTCTAACACTGCTAGTGGTTTCAATCTTTGTGTTCCAGATACTTTGGAACTTGTACACGGTAATCCTGGTATTTCTAAGATTTTTTTTTCTCTTGGTATTGATGATTCGTTAACTCAAATGCTTACTTGCAGTTCAAATGTTACTTTGTTTTTGCAGAAGTTGTTGCTGATTCCGATGAAGAATTTTACAAGGAAAAGTCATGCAATTACAAAAATGAGCTGTTGGAAGCCAATAAAGTTGGTTGTGAAGAACTGGTGATGGACATGCATTCAGAACAACATTCGGAACCATCTCTTTCATATGCAAGTTTTGAGAAGAGCGAACATGATTCTGTCGGACAGGAGCCAGCTAACTCAATGATGACACTACTTCTTCCACAAGTACTGCCACTACTTAAGCAGACACCACGTAACAAACAACCAGCTCCTCCCAATTCTGGAGTTTCTCTTTTTATAAAAGATCCATCTTTGGAGTTTTCAGCGGTGAAAAGTGCAGGTACGCTGTTCTATAACTGACGGGATTATTCCTTCTGAGTTAATACTAGCAGCTCTGATTTCACCAGAGTACTACCATTTTTGTGTAAGTAGGACTAGAGTTTAAAAGATGATTAGTTTCCATGAACTGACTGATGTGATGTTTCAGGTGAAAATGAAGCTGGAATTCTCATGGAGGGCCATAATGTTCAACATGAGCAAGTGATGAGTTTCGGTCCAGTTCGTGGTTCAGAATTCATAAGTCAAGATGTCAACCGTGTTGTTCCAGACAGCTTAGAGGATGGCCAATTTGGGGATCATGATATTGACCACAGACCTTTGTGCTGTGATTTAGTTACAGATAGTAACACAGCTTTTGAGCATAAGGAATATAACCTTGATACTTGGAAGTCAGTTGTTCATGGTGGCGAGGATCAAGAGTTCTCAAACCTTAATGCTGAAACCGGTGGAAAAGTTGAAGTCCTTGGTGAAGTATCTGACTCTCAAAACAAAATGGTGGGAAATGATAACTTCGTACCCGACTCTCCTTTAAGTTGCATTTCTCCAGATAGGCGATTCCTGTTGGATACAGAACCACCAACTAATGCACCTCTTAATACAAATGGGAACTCACTATGCCCTCAAACCCAATCTGGAGTGTGTGGTTTTACCAAAGAAGAGCTTCGGTTAGACTGCAATAAAGATACTCCTCCGAAACCAACATTTTCACCACAGAGTCGGTTGCTGCCTTCTACTGGTGAATCCATGCTCAAATCTGACATAATCAAATCTGTTCCAGATAAAGGACCAGTGAATAGTTCAGCTAGATTCCATGGTAAAGAAACTGCGTCTAGTTCTCAGCTTGTAGCTTCGTGTTCAAAGGCATCAATTCTTGAGCTGCCGTTCCTCTCTTCTAGTGTTATGAAGAGCAATAAGTCTCTAACCAGTGATCCACCTGAACCAAAACTTGTTCGATACCAGCGCAAAAGGCGTTCTACAGCTATGAAGCTGCAAAATACCGATAATCCTGGGGGTCATCCTGATTATATATCCCATCAAAATCAAGAAGGTATTGACTGTCTCCAGCCATCTTCAACCAGGTGTATAGAAGATGATCATATAAAGGGTGTTGAGAGTTCTTTTGTTTCACAAAAGGGAGTTGGCTCTGAAACAGACCATGCCTCTATGGAAATGCCTGATTTAGCTCACTTAACTAGGAACCATAGTGGTCCTATCAGTGAAAGTATATGCAGGAACACGATAGAGGATTGTGTTCCCGAGGCATATGCTGCCACACAATCTGAGACGGGAGTTGTCGAAACTTCAGGTAGCTTCTGCAATAGATTGGTTTCAGTTGGAAGTGAAACTAAAACTGGTGAACATTACCAGGGTTTAAACGCGGAGAAGGGCATGGCAAGACCCAAAGACACGTTCATCTACATATCTTCTAGTTCGTCCCTGTCTGAAGCAGTCGCTGTCCAGGAAAAATCTGAAGATGTGGAAAAACATCATCTTGATTCTGTCACCAAGTTGGTAGGTCACTAGAACACTACGCTCTCAATTAAACTTTTTTCTTTACTTTCTTCAGTTTGTATGACACAATCAGGCCGTTTATCCGATTTTGTTTTGTTCATTGGCATGTCATCTGTTATTGGTTTCTTTACTTCAGTATTCGAATAGGATGTCGTAAACAAGATTTTGTTTGCTGGATTTCTTTACTTCAGTATTCAAATAGGATGTCATAAACAAGATTTTGTTTGCAGGAAAATCGCTTTTCACTGGATATAGAGCCTAATGAAGACTCAAAGAACATTGTTGAGCTTCTTGGAAGCTACTTGCACCCAAGTCCAGTTCTGTCTATGCAGCTGATTTCTCAGGGGGGTGACATCCATATTTGTGTTTTATGTGGACTTATGCAAGATAGAAATAGAGTGCTTTTCATCTACAAGGTTCCTATAAAAGAAGCAAAGGGAGGGTGCCCTTCTTTCCTTGGTTACACATCACTCATCTTGCCAGGTTCTGGTACTACTTCTGCTAGAGAGGTAGGTTATTGTGAGCATATTTCATGGCGACCTGTGTTTTCTCTTTTCCATGGATACATGTGGGATAAAAACTTTGCTAGTTTTAGTTTTCTATGTCACTTAATATTGTGATTCCTTTTTTCAAGAATGCGTTTGAGAGATCTGGGTGGCAATTCACTCCAGGTGGGCAGTACCTTGTTATTCCGAACAGCATCAAAGCAGCGTCTTGCAGGTTAGCTATTTGTTGTCCGTGCAACCCTAACCAGTCTATGGTAAATTAGTCTATAAGTATTAGTAATCCCTTCAAATTGGCAGTTGGACTGATTAATCACAATTCTTTTACCAGGAATCAGAGCGCACTTTGTTCATGTTCTGTGTGTAAATCTGATTGCTTGGAGGAGAATGCTCTAAAAGTTGTGCATGTCAAACTTGGTTATGTTGCTCCTGTGGTGAAGTTGAAGACAGCCGAGAGCGTTGGCTGTATCTTAGTATGCGAACCTAACCATCTTGTTGCTGCTGAAGAGAATGGGGGAATGCATGTGTGGGCCATGAATTCTAGATGGAGGTACGTGTGAAGTTATTTATATTTTTGTCTGGGTGCATCTTTTGATTTAGAGACACTCTTAACAAGCGGCGTTGAATATTGTTCTGTGCATTCATAGTTGCTGGACCAAGTAAAGACCCACCCGTATGACGTAGTACATTCTCTATCCATGTAATGTCTACTTCACATTTGCAAATGATAGTTAAGACTAATTTGCAGTGAGGGAGTGTCTTTAGTGCACCTCAGCAAATCATTGATGCTGATGTGCCTACTGGTGGTACAAAATTTGTTCTCTGACGTTTGTAGTTGGCCCTAATAGTCATTAACATTTACATTTCCACTGTGTCCTGTTCCGTTGATATGGTATCTACTTATGAAATACATAATGACAAATTTCCCCCCTATTCTCAGTGCATGGGAGAACGAGTTCGATTTACCAGGTTTGGGCTATATATCTCCTAGTTTAGTGGAGATAAAAAGAGTTCCCAAGTGCGACTCCCTGCTAGTTGGTCAGGATGGATTCGGAAACTTCGGTCTATGGTATGTTGCATTGGAATTCTACAATGCATATTCAAAGTTTCATGTCCTTTTGATATTTAGGTATTGGTTATATACAACTCTCGCACATGAAAACAATGTCATGTTGCATAGGTGTACTTAGTAACTTCATGAGTTCCTTTTTCCTGGTTAAGTTGCATCCCATCTGCTTGTAAAGGTATGAAGATCTTTACATTCTGCTGATCTTGCACAGGGATATTTCCAAGCGCATCCTACTATCAAGATATTCATATACAGGCAGTTCAGTCATTCAGGTCCTTCCCATTGGCTTCTTCAGAGTACCTTGTTTTTCAGGTGCTGATGTCGAGGAGCATATGAATGGAATCATGGCTGCCACAAAAGCTTGTTTTTCAAGTTCCTGCGAAGACCCTGCCTTTTCTTCACCAAATGATGAAGGTATGGCTGTATGGGTTTTCATTTATGCTGCTGGTGATTCCGAGATTCAATATCAGCATAGATTGAGTGGTATCAAACCAAGGCCTACTGGGTGTTGGAGACTAGCTCTGTTGGTGAAAAATACGTTGATCTTGGGAAGTGCTTTAGATCCAAGGTGCTTTCAGCCTCATATTTATCATCTTTGTTTTGTATAAAATGTGTTTCTGCCGTTTCATTCCAGACCCATTGTAACATAGCCCAGAAAATGCACGAAAAATTAGTTTTGTTTAGGAGGGAAGTTTGACTCTTAAAAAATTTCATCCGGCAGGGCTTCAGCTGTTGATGCGTCAGCAGGATATGGGGTTATTGGTACAACTGACGGGCTTGTGCATATATGGGAATTAACCACAGGAATGAAGCTGGTTGATCTGCCTAATAACATTAAAGGTAAATTTCGATTGTAGGGTACTAAGTTTTTTTTTCATATATGGTTCTGGGCTACGAAAAATGTGACTTGGAATAATGAACTATTTTATTTAATTGTCACAATATGCAAGAATCAGGACCGCTGAAAGGAGCTTGTGTTTTGATATTCTCACTTACTCGGTTGCTTCTTTGTTATCAGGTGGGTCTGTTTCATGCATTGCTTCTGATAAGTCAGGTGTGGTAGCAGTAGCCAACGAACAAGGTCACTTGCTGGTTTATGCAACACTCAGAGGGATTTGAGAAGCTAGTGTGCAGTTAAGTAAGCAACTGTCTCCTAGAATGTATCACTCTCCTTTTTCGTTGCTCATCTGGGTCAAAACATTTAGTCCTAGTCATAACATGAATAACAGCCTAGCAAGTGAGGCTTTCAAGGGTCTAAGTTCTTTGCAAATATGTGTAAAAATATGTTCCGCCATGCATGTCTAATAATCTAAAATCATTCTTCATTCAGTTTTCTTTCCTATGTATATCAAAGTTCCATTCAGATAGTGGTCGACACAAAGAAAAACATCTTTATTGTTCTAGGAAAGTAGAGATACCAGCAAACGATACTGCAAATGTCCCAACAACACTTGGAAAAGACAAATTTAAATAGCTAACAACTCCAAATACATGTGAAGAAATGCATCATTTTTCTGTCAAGATATCACATACTAAGCAGTTCCATTGGGTAGTTTAGTGTCTGTAGAAGGATTGAGCTCATCCCAAGCTTCAATCCATGTGACCATTGCCTCTGCAAGCTTAGTGAAGTAGGGGTCTATGTTTCCAAGCTTGTCCTTAACCTGTTTGGAGAGTTCAATGTAGCACTTCTGAACAGTATCACATTCCTTCGAAAGGGTTGCAGTTTGGAAAAATGGGATTATCTCTTCTTGCCAGTAAATACCTTTATATTCCTTCTTAAGGTTCACGAACGGGTTACTTGCTTTGCTGTGCCATATATAGGGTAAACCAGTCTTAATACCCCATCCCATGTGGTCACATATCACCTGAAAAGACACAAGAAAACAATTGAGACAAGTCTTGAGTTGAAGAGAGCAGAGATACCTTTACTTGGTATTCAATGAAAGAAATACCTTGGTGCACCATCCTGCCCACATGTCATCATAGCGTCCAATAGGCTGGCCATCACCCATGAGCCCAAAGTACATTGCTGGGCCGATCAGCTCTCTGTCGAAAGCCAGATTCATACCACACATGGGGAACAAGGTTCCTTTGGGGATCGTCAGAACAGCATCTACATACCTGAATAGAAGAAGGCAATGAATCAACAATTTCAAATTTGACCCGACCTGGCAGATTTCAACATTTATTTCTTTTTTCATACCTTTTGTTTCTCTCCAGAGGCTTCACAAGCTGAGTAGGAGCATCATAGTCAGGAATGTTGAGCCAAAGACCATGAGAAACAGCTGTTGGGACACCCTCGCGGAGACTGAAAGGATACCCACGAACAAAATCTGCACCTTCTCGGTATGGTTCATACAATGTGTTGAAGAAAAAAGGTGTGGATGGGCAAAGCAGATTCTTAATGTGCTGTGCCAGTGCGTCGATCTCTTTCCCAGATGGATCCTTGGCAACCTGTGCATCAAATTAGTTCCAAGTTCAGATCTGATAAATCAGTCAGTTTCTGCTAACCAACTTTGATCATTCATACATATTCAGCACTCAAAGTACTATGATTAAAATGAGAAGAAAAATGATTATGGAAGCTGAAAAAGGGTAAGATAAAGAAAGCTTACAAAACAATCATCATCAATTGTGAAAATATACTTTTTCTTAGAAACCATGTAACCGAAACACCTGCAAGCAGAGTCCTTGAAAGAAATGCAAGAAGCTTTAGGACCCAAAATCTTGTTAATGTCATTTCTGTTGTAAAGTTCATAATCAAAACCTTCAGGGACTTTGATTTCCTTGTTTGGATCACCATCTTGAACGATAATCAAATGATATGGCTGGAGAAATGGCCTCCACATCTCAAGAAAATCAAGGTTTCGAATAGTGGGTATCACGATATCTAACTCATCTTTCAGAAGTGGTGTCGGTGAAACCGAAGCTGCTGCCATATTTTTGCAACTCAAAAGAGTCGCAGCAAAAGATTAAAGAAGGAGCTTAGTATGTGTAGACAGAGAGAGGGAATGAAACAAACAAAACTGCTCGGTGAAAATGTTTTGTTATGTAATCTAATTCTCTAATATAGTGGTGATGATGATTTTGTACAAAGTGATATTGTGATTCCTAGAGTGTAGGTTTTACGTGTTGGTGCGGGCAAGATCGTAGTAGTCGGCAAGGATTCAAGGACAGTTTTTGTCTCTGTCTGTTTGATTGGTGTTCGACTCATTCAAAGTTTCCAATCCAACTTCTACGGAATGAACAAAAAGCTAAATACAAAAAAAAAAGAAAAAAAAAAAGAGCTATGAAAAAAAAATAACAGGCGGGAATACTCACCACTATACTACAACGACTTTGTGATACGTAGCTTAACAGAATAGAAATAACGTATCTAGTAGTCCCATCAGAAACTCTTGAAAACGACACTTCATGGTATACGGGATGACTTTGAATTGCTAGACTTGTAAGACTTGCTCGAGGCAACGACTGCTCTTCCTTCCAAAGTCAGTCAATGTGGCAGCAACTTGCTCTTACGAAGTAGAAGACATTAGACTGTCCTTGTCATAGAATAAAACTGTCCGGAAAAAATGAACTCGTATGTGCTTCTCGTCTGAAAATAATTTTTTTCATTTTTTGTTATTTTTGTTTGAAAGAAGATACCCTTATAGGGAATTTTTTTTAATATTACATGGCATTTTGCACTAATTTTATTGTTTTTCTATCTCTAACTCGCAAATTACGAATTCAAACTAGTTTCTACTTGATCAAAACTAAAACCAATGGGTTCGAAGCAAACATAGCCGGGTAACTGAACCAGCTTTGACAAATACATAAATAAAATTCAATTGTGAATGCAACATGATCTTTATGATTCTGACATTGGGATAGTAGGATCTTCTGTCTTCTGACGCTTCAACTCAGGCTCCTCTTCTCCAGTTCCTTCTTGATTACCGTTAGATCCTTCTTGATCCTTATTAGACCCGTTAAGAGCTTTGGGCCCCAGCAGTGAAACATGCTTGCTTGTAATCGTACGACCTGCTCTGAGTTTAGGCCCCCAATGCCTTTCAGGATTAGGAAGGAAACGTGCAACCTTCTTTGCCTGTGCTTTACTGAGGGAAGCAACTGCTCGTGCAAAATTGGCCTGTTCACAACAACAAATGCGATAAACAGAATATTTAGCCAAAAAAAAACTGGTGATAAAATTGATTCGCTATGTCTGATAGTCGAGTTCCCTGGTAGACTTTTTTTGAAAATGGTTAGTTTAACACACCTGCAGAGTTGGTTCCTTAGTCAGAATCACAGTCCCAGACTGATCTGCTGGTTGAGCTTTCACCGGATGATTCTTGACCTACACCAAGACATCAAGAAAATGACAATCAACATATGCACATTGAGACCGACTTCATTAGCTCTAAGATTCTTATTTAAAAAGATAAATGCAAGAAGAAATCGATTACCCAGCAACGCATAATATCCCATATGACATCCATGGGAGCATCTGATTTCAGCCCCAAAGGATTCACATGCGTCCCTGAGATGCGATATCCTGCATTGAGTACTGCAGAACGGAAAATAACTGCTGAAGGTGAAGTGCATTTTAGAGTTCCACAGAGGTTGTGCAGACTCAAGAAGAGAGGCACATCAGGTAACTCCTACAAATGTCAAGTTAGTTGAGGAATCAAATCAATAAGGTCCATGGAGTGAAATGGAAATCCTAAAGATTGAGATAATAATCCTCAAGTATGAGGACCTTAGAAGAGCAACATAACAGAAATTGCTGGTACCTCTGATACAGTTGTTAATACAGCCGAGATCCGATCATAAGCAGGATATCTTTCCTTAAGAGATTGAATATTTTCTAAAATGGATGTCACCCATTCTTGATCATGGATGGGGGCAGACCAAATAGGTCCCCCCATGTTAAACTTCTTTCCGCAGTCGGTGCATTCTTGAGGCACCACTGGACCAAACCCTGGTAAATATCTAACGCTGTTGTTCTAAAAAGAGAAACCAAGGAAACAAAAAAATAATATGTTTAGAATTCTGGTGATCTGTGCTAAAAAGGATGACAGTCTACTTTGCATTGAAAGATCCAATCAGTGGAATTTAACATTTGCCCATCCATAGATATTTTATGTTTTTAACTTTTGAAATCAAATCGTACGGCCAGTAGACAATGGGGTTACACAACATAGAATGAATCAGTTTATCAAAACACCCCACAGCTCTACCAAAAATCTTCTGCAGTCTATGAATTACGTATAAATATATATCAAGAGGAAATTGAACCATTATTTTGGAACATATGCAAGTCTTCCACACTGATACCCCAGAACGCAAGTTATAAGAAAAATTATATTCAGAATACCCAAGCAGAAAACTGAAACCAAGTTATAAGAAAAATCACGGGACACGTGAAGTAAGCTTATCCATGGGCCTAACCAAATTTTAATAAAATTTTAAAACACAAAGGTGTCTACGGCACATATGACCTTTTCCAACAATTTATCCCGGGGCACACAAGGCACTAATTACCTTTACTAGTTTTTGCAACAACTCTAAACACAAAGGTCGCCTAAAGTCTCATATGACTTCCCGGGGCCAACTATAGCTCGTCCACTGCGTATTAGTCCCCTCATATCTACCAGTTATAGATAATATATGAATTACTAGTTATAGAGCAACTCCTATGAAACCAATGTAAAGCAAATAGGTAAGTAAAACTAGATACCTTGGAAACAGTCCTTGCAAGAGATTGTAGGTGGAAAGAATCACAGCCAACACACTGATAAACATAAGAAAGCTTTAGAGGGGTGTTCTTCATCTCACTTGCAGAACTGCAAATCAACCAAATTACCACATTTTAGTCTTTTATCTTGTTTTCTATGGACGGGAAGAAAAATTAAAATATCATCAGTAAGAACAAAAAAGATAAAATTATCAAGATCCCAATTGCCTTAAAAGGATATCATATCAAAATTTTAGTGATCATATTGAAATGAATCACTCACGTGAATATTCGCACAAAAACTCGGACGTAGAAATCCATCTGAACGGAGAGAACAGGAACAATGTAACGCTTGTAGCGATTTGCATGGCTCTGCAGAGGGAAGTTCATACAGCTGAGAATTAGCACTTTGAAACAGTGCACTGAATTGCAATTGAACACACTAATATGAAAGAAAATCAGTAAGCTGATAACGCAGCAGTACCTCAATGCAGGCTAGGACAATTCTCAGTGCCATCTCATGACAATATTTTCCTCTCAATGGATATGAACCGTATCTAATTCCAATACCAATCATAAGACAATTAAAAATTATGATTTTGCTCCACACTCCAAAGGAAAAATGAAGAAGAGTATAGAACATGCATATTCCTCAATTGAATGGTAATAAGGAAGCAAGAATATTTACTTCGAATAGCAGACCTCCCCATTGCCTCCACAAAGCACTGCCATATCAGTTGCCGTGCACATCAATATGCCTCCATCAGCAACAGATTGGACAGCAGAATCCAAGAACACAGAAGGTGAACCATAAGGATCGAGATCAACCTGAAAAACCATGTCATGACCATAGAGAGTTACAAATTGATAGTGGCATTTTACCAACATGTTTCAAGAAAACTTTAAGAGTGACATATGCAATGGCATCTAAACGACTGACCACATCAAATTCTTTGGGGTGGGAGAGCATAAAAACACGAGCATCAGTTAAATGAGATTCCACCTTGGCAGTAGTCACTGAACCATTGAATTTTATGTTTCTCCTGCAAGCTTCAACAGATGCTGGAAACAAACATAAATTCTTGCTTAGTTTTCATTTCAGCTGCATGGTTTACATGATGGAATATCAAAATGAAGAGGAAGCACAACTGAATGCATAAAATAGAAATCTCAAAACAGAAAACTTAACATCCAGCAGGTGAAAGTCACCTTTATCATTGTCTAGGGCTACAACTTGACCAATTTCTTCTACTTCACGTGCATATCGGATAGATCTTAACCCAGAAGCAGCTAAAGCCTGCAAAGCCAGAAAAAATGGGATGAAAAGATCGAAGAACTGCTACAGCATTAAAAAGTAAAAGGAGAAAAAAAAAAACTACAGTTTCCATCACTGAAAATGTTGATGCCTAAAGATAGATAGAAAAAGTACCTCAAGCACTCTGGCTGGCTTCAATTCTCGCCCTTTCCCATCTGTTGCCCTGATGGGTTCCTCTGAGACATTGCCAAGTTCTTTTGATGGCTCTACATGTTCTTCATATTTACCATTTGATTTGTCACCATTTTGTGTAGTTATTTCCTGCGGTGCGGGTTCATTAGAAGCCTCGCCGGATGACACTTTCGGTACTCTTTTCTTCTTCTTGCTCAGCATTGCTTCATGTTCTTCCTTGCGTTTGGATATAAAGGTCCTCAAAACGGCAATGGATAAGTCTCTGTTATTAACCTGATCATTAAGAATAACAAGGCTAAGTAGCTTAGGATAGTTAATCCTGAAGGAAACAAATTACAAGATTATTCTTACAAATACAAATTCATTTCTTTTTCTCGTCAATTCAGAACTACAATCAGGTAATCAAACTACTATAACTTTGAGGAGTCTAATCAATCCTATTTAGGTTTAAAACTAATACTATCAAAATCCACACACAAGCAGGAACTGCAAAAAACAAATTCAATAGTCATTCCATAATCTTCTATCAGTAGATACAAACAATCTCACGGCAAGCGTGAACTGTCATGTCAATCTACAACTAAACACTATCACAACTAAAAACTTAAAAGATCACAGTATCCCAGAATACCTTAACAGCTGACTGCTTCAGTCTTTCCTCACACTAATATTTAAGCTTGAGCTAAACAATTAGCCTCAAATATCAAATTATTTCAAAGCCTCGGCTTTATATTGAAAAGCCCCCTTTACCTCAAGAACATAACAAAGCTAACAATATTCACATTGAAATCATTACTCACACCACATTCAATGTCATTTTAAATACCTAAATTGTTCGAACAGCTTTAATCAATCCACTTAACCAACTAATAAAGATTATGTTTAGCTCATACAAATCTTTCCTTTTTTACTCAATCACAAATATATTTTTTTAATGTTTTTTTAACCCTAGATTATTTAATACGCACAGCTTCTTATGAATTAGGGAACAACATAGAAAACCCATGAAAATCAATACCTGGGTTTTGTTATAAAAGACTTCATTATTGGCATGCATAAGAATCTCAGCTTCTCCTTCTTTGATTATGGTATAATCATTGGGATCAGTAGACATAGTCGTGTTTGAGTTTTGCTTCATCTCTTCACCTCCTCCTACTTCATCACCCATATCTATCCGTGTTTTTCAGGTCTTACAAATTTTTGATAGATAGATTAGGTTTTATGAGAAGTGAATTAGAGCTCCTCACAAAGGTTTCCTTTAGGTTTCTAAAACTCCAAAACTCAAACTATGACAACAATAAGCCCACACTTTTAGGGGCGACCAATTTGTAATTAGGGGCGACCCAAAACGACAAAATAACAAATAATCGGTAGGTTATTTCACAATCAGAAGGTTATTTCCGAGGCGTTTTTTTTAATGGCCAAACTACCCTTTACAATCGGTAGATAACTATACAATCGGTAGGTAATCAACAATCGGGAGTAAATTTATTTTGTATGACTTCCGATTATACGGTATCCCCAAAATAAAATCCTAAATCTTTTGAATTTTGATTATCCTATAATCGGTAGTAAATAAAGTTATATTGACTCCCGATTATACAGTAGACCTTTGGCAAAAATGCTACCATAATCGGTAGGGAATTTAGGTTATTTAACTTCCGAATATAGAGTTTCCCCAAATTCAGAGTTTGCAAAAATCCTCTTTTTCTCGAAATTTGGTTGAGCCTATAATCGGTAGTAAATGAAGTGTTATCATGACTTCCGATTATACAGTGATTCTCTTTGCAAATATCCTACCATAATCGGTAGTCAAGAAAGTTCATATAACTACCGAATATAGAGTAGTCCCAAATTCAGATTTTGCAAAAATCCTTTTTTTTTTTGGAATTTTGGTTGAGCCTATAATCGGTAAGATATGAAGAGTTTTCATGACTTCCGATTATTCTGGCTCTCTTTGCAAATATCCAACCATAATCGGTAGTCAAGATAGTTTATATAGCTACCGAATATAGAGTAGTCCCAAAATCAGATTTTGCAAAATTTCTCTTTTTTCTGAATTTTGGTTGAGCCTATAATCGGTTATAAATGAATTGTTATCATGACTTTCGATTATACAGTGGATCTCTTTGCAAATATCCTACCATATTCGGTAGTCAAGATAGTTCATATGACTACCGAATATAGAGTTGCCTCAAAATCAGATTATGCCAAAATCCTCTATTTTTCGAATTTGGTTGAGCCTATAATCGGTAGTAAATGAAGTTACCATGACTTCCGATTATACAGTATAATCTTTGGCGAAATCTACCATAATCGGTAGTCAAAATAGTTCATATAACTACCGAATATAGAGTTGCCCCAAACTACCGATTATGGATTAACCTCCCGATTATGAAGGGGCATATAAGTATTTTCAATCTATTTTGTCTTTTGTGTCGCCCCTAAAAGTGCCAGGTAAATTACAAGGACAGTTGCTCCTTAAACCCTAGACAGAAATAGGCAACATCGATTTACTAACGTAGGCATAGCGTGTATGTTACCCCCATCTTTCCTAGTACCTACTACCAACTGGGGAAAGTGGCAAACATCGTAGTACTGTACAGTGTACACTACTACTGGCCTCCAAACCTCAAGCTCAATAAAACAGCCCCACTAGGATTTGTGTTGATAATCTTGTGAAAACTTCTCACCAAGTCATTGTCTTCGTCGAGAATGCAACCATGCTTGAATTAAAAATTAAAAATTAAAAATTAAAAATTAAAAATTAAAAATTAAAAATTAAAAATTAAAAATTAAAAATTAAAAATTAAAAATTAAAAATTTAGGAGTAGAAGAAAAGTGTGAAACTTCACAATTTTGGTGGGGATTTTGAGTTCACGTATTGAGTTTATATAGAGAAGAAATGATATGAGTTTGGGCTGCAAAATGTAGCCGTTAAGATAAGCACAGAATCAAACAACGTGTTGCACTGGACCATCCTGCGCTGAACTCTATGAGCCGTTAGATAAAAAACTAGTTGTTTCTCTCAACGGCTAGTTTATGATCTAACGGATCATAGAGTTTAGCGCGGGATGGTTCAGCGCAACACGCTGGACAATTATGCGCCCTACGCTGCACTATTCAGCGCTCATCTTCTCAGCCATCAGATCAAGATGACCGTTGCATTTTCAACGACTCAGATTTAATGCCCGTTTGAAACCTCAACAGTTGTGTTTTCAGGCTTCCCTATAAATTAAAAACCACTTCTCCTTCATCCCTCACACCAAAATCAATTGATTCTCTTCTTCATTGATTTTCTTCTTCTTCTATTTTGTTCATACAAAATATGGCACACTTTCAAACAAAAGAGGATGAAGCACTAATTATCTCTTGGATTATAGCAAGTAACGATCCGATTAGAGGAAAAGATCAAAAAAATTCTCAACTTTGGAAGAGAATTATGCAAGAGTTCGTTAAAATATGACCGGAAGATACGAATAGGGATAAAAAGTCATTGCAATCAAGGTGTAACACGTTGAGAAGCGAAGTGAGGAAATATGTTTCATTCATAAGACCTTACTTCCGCAATAAACCTTCGGGATTGCACCCTCAAGATTATGTAAGTACCGTTAAAAAAATGATATTTTTTTTCTTCCAAGTATATTTCATTCATTCATAAGACACTAATACATTTTTTTTCATTTTTTTCCACAGTACCGCAAAGGAGCACAAAATTATCACGCAGCAGTCGGCAAACATTGGATACATGAATCGGTTTTCCAGCTCCTGAAGACCTATCAACCATATTACAATCCAGAGTTGAATAATGATGTTGAACCTAGTCAAGAAACTCAACCTAGTACTTCAGCTCCAGAAACTATGGATGAAGATTTGGAGGATATGGCAAGGTTTGGAAGCTCACCATCAACCCAAGGTTGTGATACCTCAGACATATCGCGTAGAAGACGCTATTTCGAACAAACAAATGATGTTAGAAGTGGCGGAAGAGATAAGGCAAAGAAAAAGGCTTGTGAGACTAAAGCATCAGAGAGAGCGAATGATAAAATGGACAAGCTCATACAAATTCTTGAAAATGCACAAGCACAAAGGGTGGCAAAGTATGAAACCGAAGAAGCGTTCCTTAAGAAATATTTGGAAAATAATACAATCTTGGCACAAACCCAACAAAGGAAATCCGACTTGAAGATCCTACGCCAAAATTTGAATGAAGTACAACCTTTGGAGATACACTTTTACAAGAAATGGAAGAACGAGATTTTGGTTCGTAATGGCTTTGATCCAATCCCCTAAATTATGAGTGATATTTTAGTTATTAGAAGTTCATTTTCAAGTTTGAATTAGAAGTAGGATTTCCATTTCAATGTAATTTTTTTAGAAGTAGGATTTCAATTTCAATGTACTTTATAAATTTTTAGAAGTAGGATTTCAATTTAAATGTACTTTTTAAATTTTTAGAAGTATGATTTTAATTTTAATGTACTTTTTAAATTTTTAGAAGTAGAATTTTAATTTCAAAAAACATTGTAACATTGTTTTGCAATGTAATCAAAAAATTTCTTAGTTTGCCAAATTTTAAGATTTTGAAACAAACAACCGTTGGAACAAATAGTCAAAATTTTCGAAATTCAAAATTTGAAAACATAACTGTCTGGTGGTGTAACATGAGTGTGAGAAAACAAATAATAAAAACAATATAAAATTTAATTACTGAACGAGTGAAAAGTAAAAAAAAAAGGTCAAGCACGGAATGATGTAACGCCAGCGTGTAGAGCGTTTCCATTCCGCGCTGGATGTTTACGCTGGACCATTCCGCGTAGATGCTTGGAGTATTCTTCCGAGCGATGTTTCGTTTTGCGAAAGTTACCTTTCCTAGCGCTGAATCATTCTGCGTAACTATCTAGCATGCTAGTTCACATGCTAGCAACTGGTAGGAAAGAGAACTAGTGTTAAATTTTTTGCTACACTTTTTTTTGGAATTGCAACACTTTTGTGCTAATCTAGCACCTCCAATCTAGCCCATAAGACTTAGTTTAAGGAGTAGAATGGGTGGTCGAACCAACCCGACCAATGGGTAGACACTCAACCCACTTACGGGTGGATTGGATATGAATGCTATTAAAAAGAAGGCTATTATTGGGGCGACACATTCCATTAGAGGGGCGTCACCTAATAGGACAAAAACGGGTCATCCATAAGTAATTTCAAAAACCCCTTATCTCAAATAATTTTGTAATGACCAAACAACCCTTATTTAGTTAATTTTAATTTAATTTAATTAGATAATAATCAAATTAATGAATTTTGTTATATACTTGGTGAATTCTGGGACAAAGTTTTTGTGGGAAGAAAAACTAAAGAGAAGAAAAAAAAATTGGAGATTTCTTTCAAACCCTAGATTTTGATCACTCAACCAAAATGAATGAAACAAGTGACCAATTCGAGGTGGGTGAACCTTTGTATGATAGAGAAAATAAGTTTTACATCCCTCATGTTGGAGACCAAGAGATGGATGATTTGGTAGATGGTAGAGAGGATTTAACACAAAGTGATGATGAATCTTAACCAATTGAAGAAATAAATCGACAAAGTGAAGAACCAATGGTTGAAAATCAACAGGTATGCCTCTAAACTATCTCCCATGAGCTCAATTTCGCTAAAAATTAGCAAAAATACGTAAAAAATTCAGATTTTTCAACTTACTGCTCCTGTTACGGTTGGGTTTAAGTCTCGAAACCAACCGTAATCCCTATTTACGGTTAGGTTTGGATGAACTACAAATCGTAACTGGTTATGAATAGGACAAAATATTTATTACGGTTGGGAAAATGTCTAGCTAAACCCAACCGTAAATAGTTTTTGCATGGGCATTTAATTCTGTTTTACGGTTGGATTTTTTTTCATAATTCTAAATCGTAACTCCACTTACTGTTGGGATCGATTTTTTAATTCCCAACCGTAATTGTGCATGTGGTTAAGTCTTGTTCCTACGGTTGGAAATAAATATCTTACGACTGGGAATTCTACGGACGGTTGGGTTCGTGGATCTTTGAACCTAACCGTAAGTATAATTTTCCTTCTTCTTTTGGACTAATGTTGTGATAGATCATGCTTCCACCTAGCCTAATGTCTTCCCAACCTAATGCGAACTAAGTTCTAACTGAAGATTCTTCCCATCACTATTTGACCGACTTGGTAGGTGTCTTTTTTCTTTTGAAACTAATGGAAATATATGTTGCTCATTCATTTGACCATATCACTATGTTTTTTTTGACTAACTTTGAGTTTTTGGACCATGTAGACATGGAAAACGAAGAAAGAAGCACAAGAATGGACAAGAGAACGTGGCAAGTTCATTATGTGTGTTATAGTTTGTAATGGATCAACAAATGACCGCCACTTTCAAATGGTTTGCGAGTGTAGTGGAGAAAGTTAAAGTCATGTGAAAAAGGGTACCGTATATGAACCAAAGATGAATAGGAAGAATGCTACTTTCACTAAGAAGACTAAATGCCCGTTCAAGCTTCAATTCAAGCACAACAAGAAAAGTGAGGAGTGGTATTGGTATTTGGAGAAAGTTGTATGCGGTCGTCATAACCATCCCATACCGGATACTTTGTTATCCTATCCTTATGCGGCGCGGCTTAATGATGAAGAAAAACTCATTGTAAGTTCCATGACGGAAAACCGTTTGAAACCCCTAGATATACTTGGTCATATAAAACTCCTCAACCCAAAGAATGTTTCTACTTTGCCAACCATCTACAACGCCAAAACAAAATTGAAAAATCAACAATAGGAAAATATAAATCAAATGCAACAATTAAGGCATTTGGGGTAGAAGTATAATTACTCGTTTTTCCATAATGAAGATGAGGATGAACAAATAAAGAATCTCATATTGGCTCATCACGAGTTTATACAATTAGCGCGGTGCTCCAATCAAGTACTTTTAATGGATTGCACGTACAAGACCAACAAGTATGAGATGTCGGTGTTGAACATTGTTGGACAAACTTCCACCAACTCTCCGTTTAGTGTCGCGTTTTGCTTCTTGGAAAATGAGCTTGAAGAGAGTTATGTGTGGGCACTGCAACAAGTGAAGTTATTCTACGTGGAGGGATATACTTCAAAGGTTATTGTCACCGACAAGGAACAAGCATTATTGAATACAATAGAGAGGGTTTTCCTGGATGCTCATCACCTTCTTTGCACGTTCCACCTATGGAATAGCATTGAGACTAAATGTAAGACCATCATTCATCCTACAAAGAAAAGTCAAATGGAAAGAATAAAGAAACTACCGGTTGATCAACAAAAGGAAGCCAAAGAGAAACTTAAAAAAGATGACGGGTTGGCGGAACTAAGATGGGCTAGTTTCCAAAAGGATTGGGAAGCCATGGCATATTCTCTCACCGTGGAAGATTATGAAGAACGATCTCGTTTGTTATTGGCTAGTTTGAGAAGTTATCCAACTATGGTGAAATATTTGGTGGACAATTGGTTGGATCCGCACAGAGTGAAGTTCGTAGCCACATTCACAAACCAATATAGACACTTCGGAAACCAAGATACAAGTATGGTGGAATCGTCTCACAACCGGTTGAAGAAGAAGCTTCATAGTGGTGATGGTGGATTTGTTACTATATTCCAAGCCATGCACACCTATTTCCTCCGTGATCTCGATAGAGTTAGGGAGTATTTTGAAAAAAATCGATCTAGTAGACACACTAAATGGAAAGACAATGCTTGGCTTCATGGAATTAATCATAAAGTGTCGCATCGTGCAATTGATTTGATCATGAAAGAATTGATACAATTTGAGGCGGGTAACTATGACAGAAGAGAGTGTGTTTGTCCTAACATGACAAGTTTGGGGATCCCATGTCGGCATGTCATAGCCAATTACAATGACAAAGTTATTCTGATACAAGATGTTGATCCCTTTTGGCAACAATTATCATTTCATGTGTTGATGGTGGATTTTCATTTAAGGCTAAAATTGTAAAAGCCAAAATTATGCGCTGACATCTTGCAAAAGATATAACCATTAATAAGTGATGAATACTTCTTCACTTTACTAATTCACTTAGAATGGAGCATGTGGCAACAATCCCAGTATTTTTTGAATTAAATACACGAAATTCATCCAGTTTGGAGCATGTAGCAAAAATCCCATATACCCTGTGAATTTACAACATTATTAATTAATGCATGACCAGCCTTGTATTTCTTGTACTCATTATCGGTGCGGCATGACGACTGAGTGTTGTTCTCAGCAGAGCAACACGAACCTCCAAGCATTAATAATGAAGTACTACACCAAATTCAGGAAATATAAACCTAGATTAGCAACAGCTTAAATACAGTTGCGAATTTGCAACACAAAAAAACAGTTGCAAAATTTTAGCAACAACTTAGTTCTGTTTCGAAATTAGCAACAGCGAAGTAGCTGTTGCGATTAGCAACTACTTGGAGTGTAGGCATGCGAGTCACATGCTTAGCAGGGAACACTTTTAACCCATTGACCAGTTGACTTCTTGACCAAAGATAGGCGCGATTTATCCCTCCAAAAATCAGGTACAAGACAACTGCCTTATTTCTATCCACATTTTTCTCTACCCTCTCCTTTATCTTCTCTATTTCACTGTCTCTCTCCATTATCATCTTCTTCTGGATCTGAAGAAAACTCTGATGCTATTAAACTTGACCAAGTATAGCTGCAAGTTAGGTAATTTAATTACTGGAGGGTTTCAATAGTTAGGGTTTATCTTTCAATAGTTAGGGTTTATTATGTTACATCGACAGTTAGGTTTGAGTATTTTATTTTAATGAATTTCACTTATATTGTTGCAGGAGGAAGCACCATTGTGAAGGAACTTGCTAAGCATAATTAACCTAGGTATGGTTTATCTTTCTATTCTAGTTTTAGGTTTTGAGTTTAATTTTAGGTCAATAGCTTGTATCTGAGATTTGGTTGTTAATTTATTTTGATTTTTTATGCGTTGGGTGTTTCTTGTTAATGATTTTGAATGGTATTTGGGTCAGATTTGATTTTGATTTGGGTGTAACCTAGATTTTAAACCTAAAAACTCAGATTCTCTGCATAAAGTTTGATTAATTTGCTTGGTTAGTTCTGTCAAAATTACAAATTGTTAGCAGTTTAATGTGAGTTTTAGTTTTGTGATAACTTATTAAGTTATAACTTAACTAAAAATCAGATTAAACTGCAGATTTAGTTTGTAACTTGACAAACTATTTGTTTGAGTAGACTTGAAGTAGATTCAGTAATTTTTCATTTGATGTGATCCAGATGTACTGATAGATATGATTTATGAGTTTTTTTATGATGTTAAATATAGATATTGTCTAAATTTTAACATAGATGTTGTCTTTAGGAATCACAAAATGTCATTGATACCTGATAATAAGTGGATCAAATGTGATAATAAATCAAAGCAGTACATAGAAGGTGTTAGGTCGTTCATACAATTTGCTAGGGAAAAAGGTGGTGCAAATGCGTTGTTCTCATGCCATTGCGGTCGATGTAAGAACAGTAAAGGATTGGTTACGTTTACTGAGACTTCACTTCATTTGATGAAGTACGGTATTTATCAGACGTATACAAAATGGCGCTTTTATGGGGAAATCTCAAAAGTAGAATCACATGCACATAGGGATAACTCTAGTGAGGAACATGTAGGTGACAATGTATCAAATGTAGGGGATAATGTAGGAGTTGTTGTTGAGGATGTTGATCCTGTTGTAGGTGTAGATGATAATGTTGGGCTAGATAGTATGTCTCATGTTGATCCTGGACCAGCAGAAGCAAGAAAAAAAACTTTTATATGAGCATGCTAGAGCACCGTTATACCCTTCATGTCCTAAAGGTAAGACATCATTGTATGCTGCCGTAAAGATGAATAACATTAAGACTCAGTATGGGTTTTCAGAAAATGGTTGCACTACAATTTTAGAATTGATTAAGGAGTTGCTTCCTGAAGAAAACACATTGCCTTCTAAGTACGCAAATATAAAAAACCTGATTCAAGAGATAGGAATGGACTATGTTACTTATGATGCCTGCGTAAATGATTGCATATTATATTGGAAGGATCATGCATTATTAGTGAAGTGTCCTGTTTGTCAAGAACCTAGGTATAAGAAGGTCTTTAATGATGAGAGGAAACTTAACACGGTTGCTTAGAAGACTTTAAGGCATTTTTCTGTAATTAAAAGGCTGCAAAGGTTTTATAGCGAACCATGGATAGCAGAGGCAATGACTAGGCATTCTAGAGCCAAGTCAGATATAAATATTATGCGTCATTCGGTCGATTCTTCATCCTGGCGATGTGCCGATATCTTCTCGACGGGTTCAATCCGAATAGATATTTCGGTGCCGCTTACAGTTGTTGGCCGGTGATTATGCAACCTTTAAATTTTGCTCCTTCCTTATGTATGAAACGTGAATTTTCATTGATGGTGTTGTTGATATCAGGGCCTAGAGCACCTGGTAAGGACATAGATGTTTATTTACAACCTCTTATAGATGAGTTGAAGAAGTTATGAAATGAAGGTGTATTAACATATGACTCATTCACTAAAACTGAGTTTGTAATGAAAGAAAGATTACTATGGGCTATACATGATTTTCCAGTGTTGGGGACTTTGTCTGGATGTGTAACCCATGGCTACTATGCATGTCCTACTTGTGGATAAAAAATAGATGTCGATTATTTTCCATTCAATAAGAAAATTTGTTATATGGGACACCGAAGATGGCTGCCATCAAAGCACAAGTATCGAGATGATAAAAAGAATTTCAATGGAGTGGTAGATAATCGTCTAGCACCATGGCCACTAACAGGTCTGCAAATACAAGATATTGTTCGTAATATCAGCTGTAAGAAGGGTAAGCAGAAACAACCATC
This sequence comes from Papaver bracteatum, assembly GCA_023529315.1. Classification (NCBI taxonomy): domain Eukaryota; kingdom Viridiplantae; phylum Streptophyta; class Magnoliopsida; order Ranunculales; family Papaveraceae; genus Papaver; species Papaver bracteatum. The sequence goes on along the minus strand of JAJJWX010002605.1, from coordinate 2,828,233 downwards.
GACAGCAAGTTTGAAGCGTAAAAGGAAAGCTGAAGGGGAAAATGAAGACGCTGCTAATGTAGAAGATGAGGTCAGTGACCACTCATTGTTTTCACGGAGGTCTATTCTTCATGATTTGCCTAATTGGGGTTCAAATGTGATCCGACATATTAATGATGTTATGCATACATAGAAGAACATCACAGAGCATATACTTAACACTTTGATGGGAAATAACAAGTCTAAAGATGGTCCTGCTGCGCGTAAAGATATGGAAGCAATGGGGGTTAAAAAGAAGTTGTGGCTGAAAACGGATGATGTTACTGGTAAAACTTCTATGGATAATGGTACTTTTGCCCTTACTAAGAAGGAGAAAGTTTATTTCTGTACTATTTTGAAGAACTTAAGGGTTCCCTCCAGATTCTCTTCCAATCTTCGCAACCGTGTCAACGTGAATCCTCCCGAGTTAAAGAACTTTAAGTCTCATGATTACCATGCTGTTATGCAACATCTGTTACCATTGTTGATTCATACTGAAACTTCATTACCTAAGGAGCTGCGAGTTTGTCTTCTCCAGATTAGTATCTTCTTCAACATTCTGTGTGCGAAGGTTATCAATCGACAACATCTGTTGAGAGCTAAATCTAGTATGATTGAAGCAATGTGTGTGTTTTAAAAACATTTCCCTCCTTCATTCTTCGTTTTCAGTATTCACCTGATGGTTCATCTAGCAGATGAAGCTTTTATCAGCGGTCCGGTCAGATTCAGGTGGATGTATCCCTTTGAGAGGTAATCACCACAACTGACTTTATTTTTTTATTTTTTTAATGATTTGAATGTTTTTGTAACTGAGTTGTTAGCTTTTATTACTGATATTTGTAGGTTAATGAAAGGTTTCAAGGGACTAGTGCACAATAAAAGGTACATTGACGGGTGCATTGCAAGAGGATATACATTGCGAGAAGCTAGCTTGTATTGTATGGAGGAGTTGTCTAAAGATGGTGATGGTACCCACAAGCATACTCGACAAGCCTTTTATATGATGACGATGAGTTTGCTGATGAGATGCCTTTAAGTAATGCTAAGAATATTACTTTAACCCAAATTCAGTTTGAACAAGATCGCAAGTGGATTCTCTCTAAGTATGTCGGATTGAACAAGGATTAACTAGTCGTGTTGATGATATAGAAGTTCCTACTATTTATCAGTCAGCTCTCACTGACAATGAGAGTTTAGAAAACCTTATATTTGTCGAGTCTGTAGTTTAGAATAGCGTGTCTGTCATTAGCTCTATGTGTTACTTATCGTGTCTATCTTATAGTCCGTGACTTCCCTTTTTATGATAAATTTTGTTTTATCAGTTGCATAATATTGACAGGTTCTTATTATTTGAGAAGTTTGATTGATGTGTTTGTGGAAAGTGACAAAGGGTGTTCTTGATTTAGTTTGCTTCACACAGATATTTGTTGCATGTTTTTTATAGGTCATTATGGCAGCAGTTGAGGTGGATGAAAATGGACTTCTCATTTCAGACAACACAACAACATTCGGCCACTTCAAGGGCGCGTTGATTCATACCCATGTCCCTATTTCATTCAAAACCTGGAAGCATGTGACTCAGACTTTCAAAGAGGATATCTGGACTGAACTACATGTACAAATACTTAGAAGAATCTGATTTATGTTCACATATCATTTACCATTGCTCAGTTAGTAATACATTGCTCTGTTGTTTCAGAAATCATATCACTTACCTGACAGTTGTAAGGTATCTATGATTAAGGGGATGTCTTCTCCATGGAGGAGACTTAAGTATGAGTTACGAAGAGACTATCTTGATAAACATCCTACTCTCGAAGCAATGATTGCTCATATTCCTCCAGGTATAAAAGAAGAGGAATGGTATACATTCTGCAAGAATGAAGAGGAAGTAAAAGCAAAAGAATGTAGAAATGAACCAAGAGGAAAAGGTCACAGTATGATTACTCTCATACCTCTGGTCGTAAACCTCATTCTTTGGTTAGAGCTGAACTGGTAAGTAATTATTTCATATGTTCTCTCAATTCTGAATATCAATATTTATGGACAATATGACTATTCTCATACTTCTGTCAATTGATTAATGTTAAACAACTCGTGGTAATTGAAAACATAGGAGCACGAGAATCCTGGAGTGGAAGTCACTACCTCTGATGTGTGGATTAAAGTTCATACTCAAGAGGGTGGGAAAATTCTACCTAGTGCACAACCTTACTTTGTGAGTCAGATTGCATTTCATATATATCATGTCTTTCTAAAATATGTACCAGTCATCTTTATATTATACTCAGCTTTATGCTCGACGTTGGAGGAGGGTCTTCAGAAGGCGCAAGAAGAGATCAAGGAGAAATAAGCAACAGGTATTTCTGTAGGAGAACTAGATGCATTGACTAAAGCTTTTGGAAAGGATTCTAGGGGACGGGTTCGTGCTGTTGGTCCTGTTTCTCGTACACAATTTATATATTCTGGTCCTGCGCGTGCTAAAGTTCAAGAAATGAAATATAAGGATGGAGGTATTAAGTATCAGGTGGATGATCTAAGTGGTAAAATAGGGATTCTGCTCCAAATCTTTGGAACGTTATGCAACGTTGTGAAGGACATCCAATCTGCAATTCCACCATCATTTGTTGGCTCGAACATCATGGACATTTCACCTGGTAGAGATGCATCTGTTGCTAATACAAGTTCACCTGGCTAACCACCTTCACCTACTCAGCCCATATCACCAGCTCGATCAGCATCAGGTCCTGACATGCCAAAGTGTTCATTGTTCAACATGGATGGTGAAATCGTTGCTATCGGTAAACTTTGCATACCACCTCATCTTAGGAAAGTGTTGTTAGATGACATTATCATGCCATAAGAGAAGACCATAAAAGCTAACAGGCTTGTTGAAACCTTCAGAGATGTTGGAGTTGGAGGATATGTGGTGTATCCAAGGATGTGCATCAAATTTGATTAGTTGGTCGCACTAATTTTTTGGACATATGTTATCTCAGCCATCATCTATCGCGTTTATAAACGACAAACATATATGGCTTTTACCTTTTTTTTGCTTATGTTCACACTTTTTGTACATGTTCTTAACATGCTAACATGTAGTTCCTTTTACAGTTGTGCATAAGAATGTCTCTTTTGCAGTTGTGCACTGAAAGACTTTTATGCAGTTGTGCTTAAGAAATATTTATCTTTACCTGATGTAACTATGTGAACAGAAACCAAAATTCTATGAATCAACTTTTTTGCTATGTATGTGGTTTTTGTATATGTAAATATTTTATGGTTTGTCTTATGTTATATTTGATGGCGCAGGTGACTATACTTAGAGTCAATTTCTAGTAGCCAGCCGGGAACACCAATCCCTGGAAAGTATTTCAATTGACGATGCTTATATTATTACTTTGAAATTTATGGATATTAACCTTCAGTTAATATTATTTTTTGGCTAAGGTTGTGATGCTGGGGGTGCCCATGATTGTTGCTACGACTGTGGTTGTTGTAATGTCTATCCTTCAGGAAATGTGTGCTTGTCTATCCTCAACGAGGATAATGTGAGTTTGTCGTTTCTCTTTTGCATTATTTTTTTTAACTTGAAATGTTATTGTTTAGGCTATGACTATATACTCGAAGAATGAATTTTATACGTAGGAATTAAGTATTTTTCCTAATGTCGTATTTTTTATTTGTCAGTGTTGGAGACCAGCCATTACAGTGAAGCAAATTCTTGTCGGCATACAAGATTTGCTGGACCAACCCAATGCTGCTGATCCATCTCAAACAGATGGATACCATCTTTTCATCCAGGTATCTGACTCATTCAAGATTTTAGGCTAGCTTTTATTATAACATAGTAGCTTAACATGGTTTCAGTGAATAATTCTCAGACTCGTTTTTGAGTTCATCAATTACTACACTTTCACCTCCAAATTTTGCTTATTTACCTTCGAACTAGACGAGGTGCAACACTTTCACTTCTATGTTTGCTTCTTTATTTTGTCATGTGGAGCATCTTCAGGAGTCATCTTAGGTGAATCATTATGCAATTGCACAGTATGGGGTAGTTATTTTCAGTGACTAGAATACAGTGAGAAGTACATAATGTAGATGATAGGTTTCTTATTATGCAGGTTAAGTATGATGTACCTGAAATTTGTAGGCCTAACATTTCTTCGAGAAATGGAAGCGTCGACTTTGACTTGAGATGGATGAATGTGAGACTAAGATGACTATAGAGAAATTATTTGAAACTTGTATAATGCATATTCTTCTTCATACACTAGGAAGATAACACATACACATCTCTTTTATCACTGCATATACTTAAATTGGTTTATGAGTGGAGTATCTTGTTTATCTTTTGCTTATACTATAAACCTGCTTCTCTTTTTTGTTCCTATCATGCTTATTCTATCGGCGCTGACATGTATTCGTAAAACATTAGACATATTCACTCTCGAAAAATATAGTGTTTATAAAGTTAGGTAGATCATTAGCTTTGTTTTATTGTTTACCAAAATGAATATATTTGATTTTACCAGAAATCTTTACATTGTCAGTTAAAGAAGACACTGAAAAGATGGGAATCGCAAAAAATATCCAAGGGACTTTCGCTGGTAAAGCCCTATGATAATTTGGTTTGGTTCAAGCTGTGGTTCTTCATCTTCTACATTTTATCTTATTCCAGGTAATGTAGATTGTAACTGCAGTGATTAAATTGCTAACACTTAAGTTGTTCTAAGGGTTTATACTCACTTTCCTCACAAGTTTCAGTTGGATGGCTTTTGCAGAACTGTTAACACAAAAGTATATGTTTAACTGAAAATTATAATAAAATCTTTCATGATTCATGATTCATGTCCATTTCTTGTTTTAGAATGAAACTGTTCTGTTTGCTTTTATAGTTACCGATTCTTAGATTATGTGTCGTATTGTGAAACCTTAATTGGGTTGCTTGTAATAAATTCCAGAGTTTGAAGAATATCACCGAGATGATCAGTTCTGTTCATTTTTTGGCTGAGGTTGTGATGCTGGGGGTGCCCATGATTGTTGCTGCGATTGTGGTTGTTGTAACGTCTATCCTTCAGGAACTATGTGCATGTTTATCCTCAACGAGGATAGTGTGATTTTTTGTTTCTCTTTTGCATGTTTTTTTAACTTGAAATGTTATTATTTAGGCTATGACTATATACTCGAAGGATGAATTTTATACATAGGCATTAAGTCTTTTTCCTAATGTCGTATTATTTATTTGTCATGGTTGGAGACCAGCCATTACAAAGAAACAAATTTTTGTTGGCATACAAGATTTGCTGAACCAACCCAATGTTGCTGATCCTGCTCAAACAGATGGATACCATCTTTTCATCCAGGTATCTAACTCATTCAAGCTTTTATTGTAACATAGTAACTTGCCTAGTCTGTGGCCCGAGATGATCAGTTCAGGCCAAGCTATATCCTCAAATAGTCTGAAATGATGTCCTTTGCTTCAGATCTTTGAAACAACCCTGCGTACCCTTGCGTATGTATAGACATCTCGAAAATTCTATTTAGTTATTGGTAGTTCTGGACAATAGTTTGACACTGGAACAAATTAAAACTATGTAGCTAATGTTTCGAATCCATGTTTCTAGTCATTGCTTAGAAATGCTGGTCTTTTAGGTTTCTTGAAGATTGTGTGTTTTGCTTATGCCACAGACTAGGCACCCATCTTTGCTAAATGATAGTGGTTTGACTCTTGATTGTTATGGTTGAGGTTGTGGTTGTTTGTGGTTGAGGTTGGTACTGAGCCTGAGCTTGAGGTTGTTGTTGTTGTTGTGGTTGAGCTTGGTGATGATCCCATGGTTGAGGTTGGGGTTGTTGTGGTTGAGCTTGGTGCTGAGCCTGAGCTTGAGGTTGTTGTTCCACCGCCAAAATCTTGCATGATTTATGTCCATTTTTTGTTTTAGAATGAAGCTGTTATGTTTTCTTTTATAGTTACTGATTCTTAGATTTTGTGTGTCGTATTGTGAAACCTAAATTGGGCTGCTTGTAAAAAGTTTCAGAGTTTGGAAAATATCGCCCGAGATGATCAGTTCAGTTCTGGAAACAGACTAGGTCAACTGCTGAACTTCACTCATCAGAAATCCCAACACTTGCTCGAGTCTCATTGGTCTCTAGTATCTTTCAGGTATAAGTAAATCATTAGCAATAGAGTATATACTCTGAATTCTGAAGTATTCTTACTTTATTTATTTGTTATCTCTAACTATATGTATCTATGACAGGTTCTTCATCATCTTGGTCGTATTTACAAGATAAGAATTCAGCATCCTCGTGTGATCATCCTCTCAAAGCCACAATAATCTGCTGCATTCTGATTACTCACTGTAAGAGATTGTAACATTATGTTTCTATATGCAATCCTTAGAAGCTAAAACAAACATAGTTGCACGAGCATAATGTAAGAAACAAGAACATTTTTGCATATGCAATTCAATCTTTCTTAATGAAACCTGTAACTTGTCTTTGATGTCATGAGTTCCCTGCTTTTTATTGTATTTGGTTCCCTTTTTGGTGTAGAATGTCTTTGAGGTTTAAGCCTGTGGGAATGTCTGTGTGAATATAGAGTATGAGAACTATCATATTGAATTGCTGGATATAAAATGAATCAGGGTTTTGCAGGGAACTGGGGTATTGCCTGATAAATTGGGGGATATCAGTTTTGACTAGGTCAACGAAGACTTGACTTTTTTTTTTGTTGCAAAGAAATTAGCAACGGCAAAAATGTGTTGCTAAATCTGAACCAGAACAACTATATCATGTTCTACTAAAATATATCCCGGAATAACTCTAAAATTAGCAACTGAGTAGCAACAGTTTATTTCTGTTTCTATATTTTAAATTCGCAACAGCTGAATTATGTTGCTACTGCCGTTGCTGACCAAAATTAGCAACAGAGATAAAGCTGTCGCGAAAAACTACGACATGTGTTTAGCAATGGCAAAAATATGTTGCAAGACCGGTCAGCAACAGATCTAAGTTGTTGCTAAACGTTAAATTTGGTATAGTGAAGCATGTACGAAATACCCGTACAGGCTGCAACTCTCGGTGTGTTATACTAGCCCGATTGAGCATATTTGAATCTGGACAATCCATATCAGTCTCAGAAATGATCACGACCATCCAACTTCACCAGCATGATTGAATGGCTTAGATTGAATACATGACTCCAAGCAGGTATTGGAATATTCACTACCGACCCAACGCGGGCCCCGCATTGTCGGCCTCCCCAAAAGGGTGGCATAGCTTGCCTAACCGTCCAAGCCAAAGCAGCGCGGACGTGAAACCCTAAATTAGGGTTTACGGTACATTACATGTGTCGCAAATCAGTCTCAACCATCCATCTTCGCAGGCATAGATGAAGGGTGTAGATGTAGATTCAAAGGTCTCAGCGCATGTAAACACAAACACCGTGGGCCCACCTACATACCTGACCGATCAGTCAGGACCAACTATGGTTGGTCATCTTAATTCGTGCGCCCCAAACTGGGTATGACACACGACCAGCAAAAAACCTAATTAGGGTTTGTGTTGCTATCACGAGCGTCCATTTTCTCATGCTCGGATGAAGGGTCCAGGAATAGACTAAGAAGGTCCGGTGAGTATCAACACGATAATCGTGGGCCCATCTATCTCCACACCCGATCGTCCAAGGCATATCATGCCTTGGTACCTCGATTCGCACGCCCAAACTAGCGTGGTCACACCTCCCAATTGCAAACTAATCTCGACCACTCAACTTTGCCGGACAAATTGAGTGGATTAGATCACGTTTATATGGGATATTAAGGTATGGACGTGTACACCAGCTCGCCGTCTGTATACCAGACTAATCGGCCAGACCGACCAAGCTTGGTCGTCTTGAAACACGCACCCGAAGTTGGCATGACACACGGCTTTTGCGGCACCAGATTTATGTCGCAAACTGATCTCGACCACTAAACTTCGCCGGACAAATTGAGTGGCCCAGATCACACTTTCACGAGACGATGAGGTATGGGTGTCTGCACCGTCATGCCGTCTACACATATGCACGATCTGCCCTGCCAAAATCGTATCCCAAGCTTGGATTCGACCAAAATGAAGAGTGATGCTTGCGCACCTATTCAAAAACCCTAATTCCCCTAATGGTCGTAGATGAGTGTCTCAAAGATCATCTCCTCCGTTCAACTTCACCGGCTTGGTTATACAACCCTGGTCAGGAGATAATTGGTCAGTGAGGCATCATGGTGATCACCACCCGTCACTCTACCACACCATGTGACCGGCCAAGGGAGGACTTGCTTGCGCAACCTCCAAACCATCACATGAAGTAGGCTGGACATGATGCTATTTTGAGGCGCTCAAACAGCGATGCTTCATACAAGCCGAATATACTCGATGTAGTACCTGCATAGAATACACACGATACTTCACAAGTATCGACTTCCTAAATAACTTAGTTATTTAATCTAGCATTACATGATACTTTCTGTGGGTCCCATGATCCACATACTCGAGACATCAATCATGTCACAAACTGGGGGATACATACTGGGGGATACATACTGGGGTATTGGTCTGGAGGTTTACAGCGTGCATCGCACAACGCGCCATCACAAGAACATGTCCGGATGTCATGGACGGTTAGTGATAATGGAAGAAGTGGGCAAGACTGGTCGTGTGACACTAACACACAACTCCACTACTCCATTACTCCACTTTCTCCACTTCCCACGAGATACGAGGGTTAGGCTTAAAGACTTGTATAAATAGGTTCTCCTCCCTATTTTCCAAACAGGACAAGACAACAAAGGCAAGTGTTGATACAACCGTATTCAAACACCGTAACTGATAGCTTACATTCTGCAAGCCAGTTCAGCTTTATGATACAAGTCATACACAACCAACACCTTCACAATCTCAACACCTTCTTCCCTTCCCTCCCTAAGATCAACCCCATCTCATTCACTTTGTGACCGAAATAAGTCTGGAACGACCATTTCTTGCTTTAGGCCAGAATTGTATAGATTGATCTCTCGAATCAAAAGCACTCCCGTGCAGTGTATTTGTTTAGGGTTTAGATTAATTTCTCATCCACACACCCTAAGTTACCCAAACCAGTAGAAATAGTTTTCACCCATAAACAATTGGCGACCATAGTGGGAGATTAATCTCTCGGTTGTGAAGTCAATTTCTTCAATACCAATTCAATTTTACTGATTTTTGAAAATGGTGGATCTTAGGTCTGGATCAGCAACCAATCCTGACGGGACTAGCGTTGACAACACTCTCGGTGTTGATATCCTAGGTGTCACCGTGCAACCAGTTAATACCATCAGTGTATCTCTTGGAATTGCTTCCTCTACTACCAGCATCAGCGAAGCAGGAGATTTTCCTGTAAGTGTAATACCTCCCATCACCAGAGCCAAAGCATCCGCAAATCCCATCATCTCCTCAAGTGTAACGCCTCCGTGGTCACCAGAGCAACAACTTCCACCCCTTCATTAGGACGAGGAGCTGGAGGAGTAAGAGGAGGACCATCTCCCATTACCATCGCATATTTGATGGAGAGGCAGGAAGTCCTTCTTAAGACTCAAACGGATATGGCTGCAACACAGAAAGAGGTATTCGCTTTTCTTAAGACATTAACTGATCGATTTCCACAAGAGCTGTGACATCCCCTGGAGCCAACAAGGAACGCATTCAACGCTCCCGAAGAAGGTATTTCAGCGGCGCGGACCTACATGGACCTGATCAAAGAAGCGACATCATATATGAACGGTCCTATCATGGACATTCCTACACTGGGAATGATCCTCACAACGATCCTCCTCAAGTCAATAGTTTCACTATGAGCCAGAGGCCGGTGTATCAGGAAGCAGTTTCTCTAGTGTAAAGTTTAGTCGAACTTTTACACCTTTCGAAGAATAGGTGGGCAGAGACATTTTTCTGCAATCAACCAGAAGAAGGTCACAACTGGGCCCTACATGCCACTGCACACATCAAGGATTCAGAGTTCAAGAGGGACCTCATCGACATGGGAGTGTCTTTTAATGTGATTACTCTCAAGACTCTCAGGACGTCCAAGGTTCGCTCAGGCATGATCGTATGGCATCCTACCACAATGACAGACTTTGGAGGAAACCAGACCAGCACATACGGGATCGTACCTTCAGCGTATCACCAATGCTTGAAGACTATGCTGAATAAAGAAGTCATTCGTATTCCTGCATCATTGTCTCCTTATGCACGAATATGCGGAGTGGAACTGTTCAAACTGAGGGAAGCTCCGCGAGAAGGAACAGACAAAGTCCACTGCATCCCACTCCCCATGTGGGCGTCAATCTAGGAGGAGGACCGACTTGGATCACCGAAGGATAGTCCCCATGATGTATCCTTACTGACAAGGCATATAATTCTTCTCTCCGCCCAACGAAATGCTACAACAATGACGAGCCACAAGAATAAGTGCCAGACGCTCCACGACAGCTTCAAGATGGTACCAACTCCACAACTAATGAGCCCGACGATGAGGAATCTCCTAGGCCTATCTCCATCAGCTCAAACTTGTGTAAGCATTCATACAATCTCCGATCCAAACTGGTCAAACAATCTCCGAGTCAATTCAGGCGCGAGATCAGACGCCACCAGCGGACACGGCATGTTCTTCTTCATGGATGGTTACAACGGCTATAATCAGATAAGGATGTATGAGCATGGCGCAAGTAAGACAGACTTTCAAACTCCTCTTGGCAATTTTTACTATATTGTTATGCCTTTTGGTTTAAAGAATGCTGGTGCAACGTATCAACGCGCTATGACGAAAATCTTCCACGACATGATGCATAAGAAAGTCGAAGACTACGTGGATGATATAATAGTCAATTCCAAGACTCAAGCTATCCTCAAAATGCCGCTGCCGTAAATCGTGAAGGAGCTCCAAAACTTCATGGGCAAGGTGAACTTTTGCTTCATTCACCCCTTGCTGAAAAAATGATCAAGTTTCGTCTGGACCGCACTATAACAAGAAGTGTTTCGGAGGATTCAACGAATATTGTCATCTATGAATCATCACAAAGGGTTCGCCTATTATGTCAGCCCAGACAAGAGCGAGCATGGGACATATTTAGATCTAATGAATCCAACACCTCAAGGGAGCAGCCTCAAGAAGATAACGATGTCCGCGCGTCATGTTTATCAAGATCCGGGCGAATCACTCTATCAAGTGCATGTCTATCGTGCTATGTTGGATAATCTGCGCTTTTGGTCACCCTCTGGACTTCGTGAAGCTGTTGAACGCTTATCTACAATAACATTTGACCTGCTAGAAAGAACCAATTTCGCTGAAGCAACAAGAGGAAAGCCACCGAGATACAACATCCTGGGTGTCCCAACTCCAACTCCAGTACCGTATGCACGACTACCGTAATGGTGAAACAACGTCCAAGATATTCCAAATATGGATCGATGGTTAACAACATCAATGAGAGACGCTCTCTCATATAAGAAGTAGTTTCGTTACCAAAGGAGTATGACTGGGACTTCTTAGCACTTCCCATCTCAAAGACAACCTCATGAACCTAGCGTGACAACACCTATCAAGTCGAAAGCTCAGGATACTCGTGGTCAGGGGACTCTTCTCTATTTCATGAAGAAACGTCAAGTAATCCATCGGTTTTACTTTATCCCTCTAACAATGAGACGAGATCTACCACTATATGAAGAATGCCAAGTTCGTTCCCATAGCTATCACGCCTATCCCTGCCAGTCTCTTCTGATCACAGCTGCCTCCAAGAACTATTGTTGCTCGTCGATTGATACCATCCAAAGCTTCACCATATCAACGACCATTACGTACAAAAGACCCATCGGGTATACAAGATAGAGCCACATAGACCACGCTTGGGGATTGAGGATCAGCATGAAGTTCCTTCACCGTCAGTCAAGAACTTATTCAACACCCTCTCCAGCAGAAGCCGCTACAACGCTCTCCGGGACCTGTTCTCTCTAGAAGCTGCTTCAATGCTCTCAGCGGGACCCACACCACGTTCGAACATACAAGGTTCATATTTGGGAAAATCAAGCATGCCTGGGTCCCACGTTCGAGCAAAGTGAAGACCGATGTTGGTCACAGTATCAAGGCCGATGTTGGTCAAGGGGAAAACCTGGTATTGGGTGAGGCAACATGTTTGGTGTCTGTTCGAAGCAGGCACATCCGACCCCAAGCAAAGCAGGCACGCGGTGAGTCCCACATTGATCAGGCACATCCAACCCCATATTGTTCAATGCAGTCACATCCGGCCCCAAGCAAAGCAGGCATGCGGTGGGTCCCACATTGATCAAGCACATAAACTGTACTTGCAAAGCAAGCAAGACTGGTATTGATCAACTCACAAGGCTGGTATTGATCAAGTCACAAGGTTAGTATTGATCAAGTCACGAGGCTGGTATTGCTCAAGTCATAAGGCTGGATCAAGTCACAAAGCTGGTATTGATCAAGTCACAAGGCTGGTATTTCTCAAGTCGCAAAGGCTGATGTTAATCAGGACACAAGGCTGGTATAATAGGCGCACATAGCAGGGACGGTTTCAGTCGAAGCACATGGCCGACGTTTGAAGCATGTACACAGTGGACCCATGTTTAACCGAAGCAGACACAACAAGCCCTTGTTCGATCAAGCAGGCACACGATGAGTCCCGCAGTAAAGCGAAGTAGGCGGGCCCACATGCCTATAAAACATGTGCGACAGGGTGACGTTTGGTCGAAGCATATACATGGTGGGGACCATATTCGTTCAGGGTTGTATGCACGGTTTTCTATGGGAAGAGAAGATACAAGTTATGTTCCCTTCTTGGCTAAAATACCCGAAAGAGGAAACCGGTCCCACCAAGGTCGTCATCACACCTGGAGTGGCCCCTCGACCTAATCAAGCATAGCAAGGTCGATCCGGCAAGACCGACATTCGAACGGAGCAAGCACGGAGCAGGCCCTCGACCGAAGCAGGCATATCAATGTCGATCAAAATAGGCAAGACCGACATCATACTAGGGGAATGCCCGCCTAAACGCATTTTGAACGTGACATGCTCCAAGGATAGAATGAACCATCTCTCCTGATAATATCTAACTTTGTCTCATAAGTTTTATCTTTAACTATCACCATCTTATGCCTACCCCACAATAATGGAACCATTATGCGCTAGGCAGGGGACTTAATGTTGATGGTGGATTTTTATTTAAGGCTAAAATTGTAAAATCCAAAATTATGCGCTGACATCTTGCAAAATATAAAGCCATTAATAAGTGACGAATACATCTTCACTTTACTAATTCACTTAGAATGGATCATGTGGCAACAATCCCAGTATTCTGTGAATTAAATACACGAAATTCATCCAGGTTGGAGCATGCAGCAACAATCCCATATACTCTGTGAATTTACATCATTATTAATTAATGCATGACCAACCTTGTATTTCTTGTACTCATTATCGGTGGGGCATGACGAATGAGTGTTGTTCTCAGCAGAGAAACACGAACCTCCAAGCATTAATAATGAAGAATGTACGAAATACCCGTACAGGCTGCAACTCTCGGTATGTTATACTAGCCCGATTGAGCATACATATCTCGGTGTGTTATACTAGCCCGATTGAGCATATTTGAATCTGGATTGTCCATATCAGTCTTAGAAACGATCACGACCATCCAACTTCACCAAGCAGGTATTGGAATATTCACTACCGACCCAACGCAGGCCCCGCATGGTCGGCCTCCCCAAAAGGGTGGTATAGCTTGCCAAACCGTCCAAGACAAAGTAGCGCGGACGTGAAACCCTAAATTAGGGTTTACGGCACATTACATGTGTCGCAAATCAGTCTCAACTATCCATCTTCGCAGGCATAGATGGAGGGTGTAGATATAGATTCAAAGGGCCCAGAGCATGTCAACACAAATACCGTGGGCCCACCTACATACCTGACCGATCGGTCAGGACCAACTATGGTTGGTCATCTTAATTCGTGCGCCCCAAACTGGGTATGACACACGGCCGGCAAAAAACCTAATTAGGGTTTGTGTCGCGATCACGAGCGTCCATTTTCTCCTACTCGGATGAAGGGTCCAGGAATATACTAAGCAGGTCCGGTGAGTATCAACACGATCATCGTGGGCCCATCTATCTCCACACCCGATCGGCCAAGGCATAACATGCTTGGTTGACTCGATTCGCACGCCCAAACTAGCGTGGTCACACCTCCCAATTGCAAACCAATCTCGACCACTCAACTTTGCCGGACAAATTGAGTGGCTTAGATCACGTTTCTATGGGATATTAAGGTATGGACATGTACACCATCTCGCCGTCTGTATGCCAGAATAATCGGCCAAGACTGACCAAGCTTGGTCGTCTTAAAATGCGTGCCCGAAATTGACATGACGTGCGGCTTTTGCGGCACTAGATTTCTGTCGCAAACTGATATCTATCACTCAACTTCGCCGGACAAATTGAGTGGCCCAGATCACACTTTCACGAGATGATGAGGTATGGGCGCCTGCACCGTCATGCCGTCTACACACATGCACGATCGGCCCTGCCAAAACCGTATCCCAAGCTTGGATTCGACCAAGCTGAAGAGTGATGCTTGCGCACCTCTTCAAAAACCCTAATTCCACTAACGGTCGTAGATGAGTGTCTCAAAGATGATCTTATCCGTTCAAATTTACCAGCTTGGTTATACAGCCCTGGTTAGGAGTTAATTGGTCAGTGAGGCGTCATGGTGATCACCACCCGTCACTCTACCACACCATGTGGTCGGCCAAGGGAGGAGTTGTTTGCGCAACCTCCAAACCATCACATGAAGTAGGCTAGACATGAGCTATTTTGAGACTCTCAAACAGCGATGCTTCATACATGCCGAATATACTCGATGCAGTACCTGCATAGAATACACACGATACTTCACAAGTATCGAATTCCTAAATAACTTAGTTATTTAATCTAGCATTACATGCTACTTTATGTGGGTCCTACGATCCACACACCCGAGATATAAATCATGTCACAAACTAGGGGATACATACTGGGGTATTGGTCTGGCGGTTTACAGCGTGCAGTGCACAACGCGCCATCACAAGAACGTGTCAGGAAGTCATGGACGGTTAGTGATGATGGGAGAAGTGGGCAAGACTGGTCGTGTGACACTAACACACAACTCCATTACTCCATCAATCCACTTTCCACACTTCCCACGAGATACGAGGATTAGGCTTAAAGACTTGTATAAATAGGTTCTCCTCCCTATTTTCCAAATAGGACAAGACAACAGAGGAAAGTGTTGATACAACCGTATTCTAACACCGGAACTGATAGCTTACATTTTGCAAGCCAGTTCAGCTTTATGATATAAGTCATACACCACCAACACCTTCACAATCTCAACACCTTCTTCGCTTCCCTCCCTAAGATCAACCCCATCTCATTCACTTTGTGACCGAAACAAGTCTGGAACGACCATTTCTTGGTTTAGTCCAGAATTGTATAGATTGATCTCTCGAATCAAAAGAACTCCCGTGCAGTGCATTTGTTTAGGGTTTAGATTCATTTCTCATCCACACACCCAAAATTACCAAAACCAGCAGAAATAGTTTTCACCCATAAATACCATGAAACAATATTCGATCAAGATTTAGGAGGAACATTTGCCGATACCAACATCGAAAAAGCGCTAGCCGCGAAATATGATACATTAACACGGGGGCAAAGGAAAATATGGTTGATTAACTTCGTATACCCACAAACTAGGAACAATATGAAGAAACCACCTAAGAGGAACGACAAGGGAATTGTTGGAAGAATCAAAGAAAAGAGATCCTTCGGGAATTGAATTGTTCCGAAAAGCCTATGAGGTGGAGGATAAGATGGAGGAGGATGTTCAAGGTAGAAACAAACGAAGAAGAGGTCAAATGGAAAAAGGATAACCAAGTCATCGAAATGTACAAGAAAAAGATCTTGAGCCTCCCTCTCAATAAAGTTCAACAAGCAAAGTTGATTTCAAAGGAAAAGGTTCCAAAAAATTCGGAACAAAAGATGGGGGAGATAAAAGAAAAGGTTCCAAAGCATGCGGAACAAAAGATGGGGAAGTTAAAGGAAACAGTTGCGAAGTTCCTGTAGGATCAGAATATCGCAGGAAAGACATATTTGCGAAGTTGGGTTAATAACACATTGCGGGCGTCGCAGAGTAATTTGAATAATGACGTAACAGATAACGATGACAGAAACATGAGAAATGTGTGACGATTCTGCGATAATTAGAGTGCTTGCGAAGATGTGACAATATAACTCTTGCGAGAATATCGCAAGTCAGATCCGAAATTAAAGGACAAATTAGCTGTCATCCACTATGTAAATCCCTATATAAAGAGTTGAACAAGCGTAAGAAGAGGAAGATCTTTTTCGAGGTTGAGTAAGTCATTTAGGAGAGAGAAATTTTAAAGCGCGATTGTATTCTTGTTTCTCCCATTTCTTGTAACATTTTTGTGAATCAATTAATAAAAGTGTCATTCTTAATCTTTAAAAGATGTGTTGATTATTATGAATTCTTGTGAGGAGTGTAGTGTAGGATTTCCTGCTACTACATATTGGCTTTAGAAACAGGGATTGAACAGACTCTGTTGATAAAAGATTGTGGAAATTATTGTGAAAGTTGTCTAAATCAAGAAAATGATAGAAGAAAACAACAAATCAGCTGGAGAAAGGATAATTAAGATTAATAAGAATGAAAGAAGGTTGGAGTGCAACGTAATCACAAAAACGATGGTTAATGAATTCCATGAGAACATTAGAGGGAGAATACATAAAAGAGATTTTGAAGGAAAGAAGATTATGGCGGTAGACAAGGTATCTCCATTGAAGGATTGGGAAAATCAGAAAATTACGTTTACGACAGCAGAGATACCAAAATAAAATTTGAGCCACACATCTCCTTTGGTAATCACGGTAACAGTTGCACAAAAAGAAAAATAAGAGTCAGCGAAATCTATGGAAGAATAGGCGGTGAATAGAACTCTAGTGATACAGGGAGCTCAGTGGATATAATGTTTTATCATGCATACAAAGGAATGGTATACAAAGATGAAGAAATGTCTCATTCAACATATTATATTCATGGTTTTGGCAAGTCCACAACAAAACCAAAATGAGAAATAACAGTGAGAATTTCGCTGGGAGAAATTGAAACACAAATAACGCTCTATGTGGTGGATATGGAATCGCCATATAACATGTTGTTGGGAAGACCGTGGATACACACAATTAAAGCCATAGCATCAACGTTACATCAGTGCATCAAATTTCCAATGCCAAGCGAAATTGGTGAAATAAGGGGAGACATTAATAGTGAAAAATCATGTTATCAAATTGAAGTAAAGCATCATGAAGAACGTCCAAGATAGAGAAAGTTTCGCAGAAAATTGGCGAAAGAAGCAAAGAAAGAAGAAGATTTAGATTTACATGATTAGAGAAAAAGAAGGGAAAGGAATACCCATCGAGATTTCAGAAAACGGAAATGATCTTGCGAAAATGATAAAAGAACCAACACCAATGGAAGAACCTAAGGCTAGCTACACTGCAGTAGAACCAACAAAGGAAGTGAATATTGGAACTAACGAATAACCAAAGATACTAAGAATTGGGACCAAGATGGAGGCAGATGAAGAAGAAAGAACTATTAACTCTTGCGAGAATATAGAGATATTTTCGCATGAAACATGGATGAAATGCCGGGAATAGATCCATTTGTGGCGTGTCATAAACTGGAAATTGACAAAGGTACAAGACCATTTAAACAAAGGATAAGAAAAATCGCAACAACATATCATTCCCAAATAGAAGAAGAGTTGCAGAAAATGCTTGATGCAGGAATCATAAGACAAGCCAAGTACCCGGAGCGGATAAGAAACATGGTTGTAGTCCCAAATAAGAACAAGGGGATAAGGATTTGTATAGAGTTTACTGATCTAAATAAAGCTTGTCCGAAAGATAGTTTTCCATTACCAGATATCCCATAATTGGTTGAATAAGCAGCAGGGAATGATATGATATCTTCCTTAGATGGGTACAAAGGTTATAATCAGATTCCTCTCGCTGAGGAAGAAGAACAAAGGGGATTATACTATTATACAAAAATTCCATTTGGTCTGCGAAATGCTGGAGCAACATATCAAAGAACGATGGAGAAAGTATTCGCAAAATGGATACATAAAACACTAGAGGTGTATGTAAATGATATGTTAATAAAAAGTAAAGAAGCAAAGAATCATGTACAAGATCTGAAGGAAATATTTGAACAGATGCGATAATTTAATATTAAGGTGAATCCTGAAAAATGTGTTTTTGGAGTTGCGTCAGGGAAATTTTTAAGTTACATTGTATCCAAGGAAGGAATACAAGTTGATCCAGAGAAAGTGCGAGCAGTTCGCGACATGCCAACACTAGCGACGGTAAAGGATGTACGGAAATTAAATGGACTTTTAGCCTCGCTGGGGAGGTTCATCTCGCGATCATCTGATAAATGTAAACATTTCTTCAGCATACTAAAAAAGGGAACAAAATTAGATGGAAGGATGAATGTGAGAAAGCTTTCCAAGGCATAAAAGAACATCTGATGAATATATATATTTTACAAAAGGCAGAACCGGGAGAAGAGTTGTTGATTTACCTTGCAACAACTTCACATGCATTAAGCGTTGTATTATTGCAAATGGACGCAGGAGTGGAAAAACCAATTTATTACATCAGCAAAACATTCAATGTCGCAGAATGAAATTATTCAAAGATTGAAAAGCTAATTCTAGCTTTGGTATATGCAATATTTAAGCTTCACATATATTTTCAAGCACACAAAGTCAAAGTATTAACAAAAGTACCAATTGAATCGGTAATGAAGCACTCAAAGAAGTCAGGAATAGTCGAGAGGTGGAATGCACAAGTAGGGCATTTTGAAGTAAAATATGAACTGTTATCTTCGCCAAAGTCACAAGTTGTCGCAGACTTTTTAGTAGAATTTCCTCTAGAAGATGATGAAGTTGTGGAGGAGATGATGGATATAGAAGAAGAGCATGGAGATCCAAAAGACTAGTTAACAGAACCAAATAAATGGGAAATATTGGTAGATGGATCCTCTAATGGAATTGGAATTGTCCTAATCTCGCCGGAGGGAATGAAGATGGATTTTTCATTTAGATTGGAGTTTGCATCCACTAATAATGAAACAGAATATGAAGCTGTGATACATGCCTTAAAATTCGCAGTAGAAATGAAATTAGAAAATGCAAGAATTACCAGCGACTCGCAGCTAGTAATTCGCCAAATAAAAGGAGAAACACAACAAATGAACCATCTTTGAAGAAATACAAAAAACTTGTTGAAGAATTGTCAGCGAAGATCCCAAAAATAAAATGGAGGCATATATCAAGGAAAGATAATAGGCTCGCAGATGCTTATGCTTTCATTTCAAGTATGATGATAGATCCAACTGCGAGATGCATAAAAATCCAGACACTCATATCTCCATCAATCAATAAAGAAGAAAAGGTGGATGTAATGATAATAAAAGGTGGAGAAGAAGACCCAATAGACAATATCGCATACTGGAGAACAGAACTTCATGCATATTTAACAAGAGGGGAAACACCAAAAAATAGATTGGAGGTACACAAATTAAAGAGCCGTGCAACAAATTATGAACTGAGAGATGAAATATTGTATCGAAAATCATTTAGTGGGCCATCACTTAGATGTTTAACATGAGAAGAGGGAGAAAAGGTATTAAAAATGTTACACAGTGGAGACGCTGGTAATCACAGTGGAGGAAGATCTTTGGCATACATAACAAAAATGCAAGGCTACTATTGGCCGGACATGCATGAAGATGTGAAGAAACTATCAAGACGTTGCGAAATTGTCAGCGACATGGAAAAAGAATACACGCACCAGGAGCACCATTATCATCCTCAACTAGTGTGTGGCCTTTTGGAAAATGGGGATTGGATATCGTGGGACCATTTGTACCCGGTTATGGACAAAGAAGATATTTGATCGTCGCTACAGATTATTTCACAAAGTGGGGAGAAGTAAAGGCCGTACAACATATTCGCGACAAAGATATTTTTACATTCATATTTGAAAATATAATTTGCAGATTTGGAATTCCTGCACAGCTGGTATCTGATAATGGAAAGCAATTTGAGGGACAGAACATAGAAATGTTACTTAATGCATTTAAGATCAAATGTGGAAAATCAACACCTCTATATCCGCAGGCCAATGGGTAGGCAGAAGCATCAAATAAGACAATCGCAGATATATTAAAGAAGAAATTAGAGGGACATCACAGGGCATTGTAGTTGCAGAATATCCTACAACTACACCCTCAGTAGAATTTGTAAAACTTAAGAAGTTCTTGATGATGAATGACAATTTTCTTATTAATGCTCTCAATTGATTACAAAGAAGTATCTAAATGGAACTAGAATAGTCACAACTTTCTCTATTTTCTTTCCTAAGATATTTCCTAACACTCATTAAAAGAACCTCTCAAATTTTACATTTGAACTACTATTTATAGTGAAATTTGTACAGCTGTATATGACTTGCGAAGTATCGCAACTTATATTCGTAGGTTTGTTCTATATTCGTAATCTCTTCACACTTTTCCTATGTTTCTGCTGTTATCGCATTATCTTGCGATTCTTTCCTCTTATGTTCGTAAACTAGTATCTTGCGATATTCGGTACCTACATCTTACCTCTTCTCATGTCAGTTCTGCGAATAAGAAATGTCATGAGAATCATTATTCTCGTAAATTTAATACAGTTATCATCATTTGTTAGATTCGCAACAAGTATTTTCTCTTTCATTAAATTTTTGACACGTTTCTTCGTAACCGTTCTTTTCAACCGTTCACGTCTAATCGCATTAATGAGTTTCTATCTTCATCAAACTCTCCTTTCTTTATAAATACTACCTTTAAATATTTTTATTTTTTTTAATTCCTTAACCCTGTCCATCTTCCTCATCACATCTGCTTCTATAATTTCTTCCTTTTTTCTTCTATTACGACCTCTTATCTCTTTTACATCTTTCCTTTTCTATTTTCTATCCTTCATCTAATGGATCCAAAGAAGAAATCTATAGAACAACTTAATGCAGAGTTTGCTGATAGAGACCTCGTTCTTTCTGAAATTGATGGTCACAACAACAAATCCTCTCTCTGTATGGAACTCTTTACTGATCTTCACTGGGATGATCAGAAAATTTTAGTTTCACGAGGTCAAATCCTCGCAGGTCTTCCTCTTTATGATGTCACTCTTCCTCTATTCTACGAAATTATTTCCCACCCAAATTTCTCACGAGCCATTTATCAACTAACTGGTGATTGTATTCGTATTCTGGTTGAGTTCGCAAATCGTGGAAGCCTGTATTTAGAGATGTAGAGATTATTGCTGAGAATTACACGGTTGAAAATTTCTTTAAGAATTATACACTAATTCCTGTGAAGAGAGGAGATAAACGTTTGGGCGTTCGTCTTTATCGTAGATCTGATGTCGCAGAAGATGATCTCCTTATGCATGATATTGATTACGCTTCTGGAAATAATCATACTCCTCGCCGTTCTCATGATGAAGATTGTTATAACTATCCTCTTGCATTATCGGGTTCTTATATTTCTGGAATAGTAGACCTTCCTGCGAACCTTCGTGATCGTAACTACCAACCTTGGGTCTTTTCTTTGCCTAACAGAGATAAAGATGTACGTATCCTCATCCCTTTATTTTCTTTGTTATTTTCCTTCTTTTTTTGATCCTTTTGCAATATTTCCCAGGTGAATGAAATCAAGGAAAGTTATCTTAAAACTGGGAAACCCAGTACTCGTGAGGATTTCAACTTGTTTTCAAATGAGGTAAGAAACATTCTTATATATTTTAAACAATATATTGTTGCCTCTGTTTCTTATCCTTATTTGAATTTGTAGGTTCTCCCTAATATCCCTGAGGCTGTTGTGAATGAGAACAAGAATTCAATTTCTTCCAAGGTGCTAACTACAAGACAAAGGACACTTCGTTCTGCGAAGAATACCCATATTTTTGCAAAGAATACCCAAATTTCTGGTGACAAAGAAAATGTTCTTCGTAAAGGAAAAAGGAAACTTGAGGATATTGTTTCTAAGAATAAGAGGAAAAGAGTCCCAGTCAATGTGAACTCCTCTAGCAAGAATGTTGACGAAGAACAAAGTGATGAAGGTGATAAGCTTCCTGAGAAGGATCTTAGTTTCAATTCTGATACTATTTCTGATAGGGGACACGATGAAGAAGATGAAGACTTTAGCAATGCGGAAACTTTTGAGTCTGCAATGATTCAATTGTCTGAGGCTTTTCTCCACTCTTCTCGTGGATTAGGAAACTATTCTATTGCGAATGCTCGTAAACTTATTGCAAAGGCTTGTAAGGTTCCTACTGTACTCAACAATAATTCCCTTACTGGAATTTCAAGATTCGTCTCTCCTGCTTCATTATACTCTTTGGGGAGTATGGTAAGTTTCTTTTATATCCCTTGTTTCATTGATTTCTAATCCTTTTTATTTGCTCAGGTTGGGAGAGTCACCACAGCGATTTGCTTGATCGGGAAAGACGTCATAATATTGCTGAGAAGAAAACTTTAAATCGTTGTAAGAAGTTGGAGGTTGAGAATTTAAAACTTCGTCAGAAAATAGAGGATTTGAGTATTGATAATGCGGAATTGAAATCTCGTTGCGAAGATGATCAATTGAAGCTTGAAAATACTTCTCTTCGTAATGATAAGAAGCGATTAGAAGGTAAGTTTGCATATTTTAATTACTTTGACTTCGCAATCTGCTAATCAATTCCTTGATTTCTTCCTTTATTCTTTATTCTCTTATCCTTTTGCTTTGTGGATCTTTGAAAAAATTATACGAAGATGAATAATGATCTGGAAACAATTCTTGCCGCACGTAACCGGAAGATTTCGACTTAAAGTCTCGGTTTGATTTCTCAAAACAATCATAGCTTAAGTATCAAACGTTTCCGAGCTATGATGACTCGCAAGATTTGTGAAGACAACCAAATTCCTCTCAAAAAATATCAGACGCTCCTTTCTGAAGAAATTCCTGAGGATACCCCGTATTTGGAAATCTCTGATAGTGAAGCTGAAGATGATATCTCCGAAGAAGAAAAAGAAGATCATTTTGATGGGAATAAATCATCCACAAAATAGCCTTATTCTATTCTGTATATCTACACTCCAGTTCTTTTCATATTGTCTGTTTGAGTACAACATTTTCTTCTTTCTTGCACTTTTAATCAATCAACAATTCCTTTTTGAAACTTCATTAGTATTAATGTCTTAATTTTGCAATGATGAATTGATCTTTGTTTAATTGAGTGCTTTCCTTATCTGCATAATTTGATCATATGAAGAGAAATAATATATTTTGAAGACCTAGATTAGTATTCCTTTTCCCCTTATTATTATTCTTCAGATGATCAATCTTTGTTGTAAATATTAGAATATTTGCCTCATTTTAAGATGCGAAGTTACAATTTGTTGTGAGGTAAATAAGAAATCCTCCCCTTAAAATATAAGAAGTATAAAATCTCCGTGAAAAATTACGAAACATCCTTGAAGAAGTATAAGAAGTATGAAATATCCTTGAAGAAGTATAATAAGTATGAATCGTCCTTGAAGAAGTATACGAAGTATGAGACACCCTTGAAGAAGTATAAGAAGTATTCAATTCGTGAAGAAATATTCAATGTTTGAATAAGTATAAGGAGTATTGAATCTCTGAAAAAGTATAAGAAGTATTCAACCTTCGTAAAATTTAATGAATATGAAATATCCGTCTTTGATTGCGAACAAAATTGCCTCTATTACTATGAATTCTTTATATATATTCTCGTAAAAAATTCTCCAATGATACTGATGGAATTGATTTCATTAGTTACTGTGGTCTTATCATGCCTTCCTAAGTAAAGGTCTTATTTTGCCACCTCTTTAGTGATATTTTTGCGACAATATGACGAATCTAAACATTCTTGCGAATATACAACCTCGTGACATTATCGTCTTGCGATGAAATTGCAGGACGTTATCACACTTTCATGTAATAACCCATTGATCTCATCTTAACTTCATTGTATGTAATTCTGCGAATATGTTTTTTTTTTTTTTTTTTTTTTTTTTTTTTTTTTTTTTACTCGCAGAAATATTATTGTTGCACAAATATGACAAGCCTTTATGTTCTTGCGAACAAGAAGTCTCATGACATTTGCGTCTTATAGCACGTATCATCTCCCTAATGGAGGGTGCTGCCCTTTATCTTCCCCTTGGTTGCCCCTTCAAGGAAGCATACATCGACCATACAAGGTTAGCTCTTCCCATCCGGTTTTGCAAACAACCAGATTTTGTTCGCAACCTCTTATCCTTTTTGCCTATAGGGCTTATAGTTACGAGGTTGCACCCTATGGGGTATCTTTGGGCCAAGTGCATCATTTTCCAAGACTTGTCAAAAATGGCAGATGTGCTTCAAGCCCATCCGGCACTCTTGACTCAACCGTGTACCTCGGCGCCTTGATCGTTTTCTGCACTTCTTGGGAAAGACAGTATGCCTTAGTCTCCCAACCTAAATCATGTTACATCGCAAGATTAGGTTGAGAATCCAAAGTGTCTAACCCGGATAGGCACCCCGATTTTGGGTTGTACTCCGTAATGTCCATGTACTCAGGTTCCTTGGTGGTGTTCCGGTTTCCCTGAGCCATGCTTATAGGTACCCCCTTAAATGATGTACTTTAGGACTTTGCCTCTTACGAAATGTTGCTTCGCGAACTAGGGTGTACGCCACAAAGGTTTGCTTGTGTAAAATTTATGCGGCTTTCTTTCTTTTTTGAAAGCTAATCACAGTTTGCGGTCTTTTGTTCGCAAATATCTTTTGCGTCTTTCTTTAATGAAAGCTAATCGCAATAAATCTTTTGTATTCGTAAAAATACCTCACAAATATTTCATGTTACGAAATACCTCATTTCGTTTTCTTGTTTTTCAAAATACATTTTATTATATGCTGTGAAGAAATATACTGATTACCTTTTTTCTTCATTTTCTTTCCTTCGTAAATCATATCCATTCTCTATCATCGTAAATTTCTTGTATGCTCAATCATTGTAACTTCATTCCTTTATGTCTTAATCCTCATCCATTAAATTTTCACTTCTCTTTGCAGCCTTTGCTCTTTTTCTCCAACTTTCCTTTTCAACAGTTTTTCCTTCACAAACTTCTACTTCAGTATCGTAACATTTCCTCCCTTCTTCCCAATCACCCTTGATAACTCCAATACCTTTAGGATGAGGAAATTTTATTCATTGATGAAAAGTTGAAGCTACGCCTAAAATCCCGTGAAGACAAGGTCTCCCTATCAAAGCGTTGTACGGTGATTCAAAATCAACAACGCAAAATAAGATTTCATTTCGCATTCCACCTAATGGAATTCACATGCTTATTTCTCCTTTAGGTTTATTGGCAGTTCCATTAAAGCCATAAATCCTGTAAGTAGAAGGTATTAGATCTGCGTCCTTTCCCCCCATGATTTTGTAAGCAGGATAGAAGAGAATATTGACAGAACTTCCTGTATCAATTAGGATTCTATTAAGACCAAATGATTCTTCGTCTGTATCATCCTCACTTTCTTCCATATTCAAACAAATTTCTAATCTTACTACCAATGGATTATCATGTATTTCGCAACCTTCTGGAATTTCTGTGGCTTCAAAAGAGATTTCACGTCACCAATCTTCAAGTCGTGAAATTTTTGCGATGTTCATTATTTCTCTTCCTTCACCATCTCTCGCATATACCCTACTTAACACATTATCATGAAAATCTTCTATGGTTTTATATGAGTGAACTATAGAATTGCAGAAAACATTTCTTGCTTTTGGTCCCACTTCAATGTGTAAGATTTCCTTTCCCTTTTCTTGTGTTGTATTCACCATGCGAGTTTCCACTGGGGCTTGTGGTAATTGTTGCGGCTGTGCTTGCTTGAGTAAAAAGTGATCCAATTTGCCTTGATCAATCATTCGCAAGATAATCCTTTTGATATTATTGCAACTATTTGTAGAGTGTCCATGAAAATGATGATACAAGCAAAATTTATGACTTCTTGGACCCGTTGGTGGTTCCTTTCCCATATTCCATGGAGTTGGTATATGCTCCATCAAGATAATTGCCTGCCATATCTTTTCTACACTTGTATTCAAAGGTGGCATCTTTATTTCTTCCCTTATCATTCTTTGACCTCCTTGACCATTGTTATAATTTTGTCTCTGATTCCCTTGTCCAAAATAATTCTGCCTTTGTCCCCCATAATTTTCCTGCTGCTGATCTAATCTTGGAATCTGATTATTTCTTCCTCGGCTATAGAAATTCCTTTCTCTATCATACTCTTCTTGATCTTTGCTACCCATTGCTACCATTTTTGTCTGGCTATTATTGTTTTTCTTCTCTTCTGATATCTGCGAAGATGTTTGCGAGGATGTATACGAAGTACCTGCTATGAAATTGATTATTTAAGGAAGGAAATTTGCTCCTGTATCTTGTTTGTTGGTGTTTGTCACAGGATATGATTCCATATTGTTTTGCTTTTCCTCTAATGTAATGTATTTCTCTTGTAATTCTCGCAACTCTGTCATCATAATAGAATTCTTTCTTCTGAAGATTTGAACATATAGTTGTTCAGTTGCGAACATCGCATTTATGAAAGATAAAATCAGGTATCTCTCATCCACAAGCCCTGCCATATCACTGCACTTAGTTTTCCATCTTCTTACCAAATGTTTCAAACTTTCACCAACTCTTTGTTTTAAACCAAACACATCTTTAATACCAAGTCGTGAGGAATGATTTGTGATATATGCTCCTAAGAAAGTTGCTTGTAGATGATTAAATGACGTAATAGTGTTCTTGGGAAGTCCTTCGAACCATTTTAGAGCTTCTCTTGTTAAGCTTGATGCGAAGTACTTGCATAATACATCATCGTGATTCTCCCACTGTAACATGCATTTTATATACGCTTTAATGTGATGAAAAGCACATGAAGTCCCATCAAAGATACTGGTTAGTGTAGGCAGATTGCATTTTAGCGGGATTCCTCCCAATTGTACTTCTCTAGCAAAAGGAGTCCTCGCAGCTTCTTCTATTGCTTCATCTAATTGCCTTCTATCTCCTCCTCTTCTATTGTTTAACATCCCTCTCATTTCCGCTAATTCTCGAAAGATCCGTTCATTTGCCTCAGTATTCTCATCCATTGGCCTCTTTAACACAGCCTCTCTTCTTCTACGTTCTTGCATCTCTTCTCTTGCGATTCTTCGCATTCTGTCATACTCTTCATTAATGTTTTCATTTGCATAATTTTGCAAATATCTTCTTTCCAGATTATCACAATTGTTTTGTTGCAAAGCATCTTGAAATTATTGTTCTTCCATTTCTATTCTCCTCATCCTTCTCATGTGATTATCAAGAATTTCTTCTTCTTCATTTCTCCTTCTTCTATGATTTATCTCTTCCTGATTTTCCTGAACTCTGATTCGAAAATTTGGTTCGTTCCTTGCTATTTCTTCTCGTTGATTTCCAATCCTCCTCTGAATTCTACCATACTCAAGATTTTGATTGTTGCGAGCTTGTTCACGTCTTCTTACTCCATCCTCGTAATTGTTTTGATGCATAGTTTGTTGTCTCTCAGCTTCTTCCATGAGTTGCCGCTCTTCCTCTTGATTTTCTTCACCATTCTGATTATTTTCCCTTGGAAATGGCTCTGTTCGTAAATTTTCCATGTTTTGTTCATGATTTGGTACTAGAATGAAGCGATTCTCTCGATTTCTTTCAACTTGATTCTGTGATTGTTCTTGCATAGCACTTTCACTATTAACTATTGGCGAATTTTGTTCTTCTCTCTCTGGTCTAGCATTTGATCTTACAATACTTTGAGATTTCCTCCTTTGTAACATCTCATTTTCCCTTCTTAATTCTTGATTCTGTCTTGTTAGATTGGCACGTTCTTCAGCTTCAAACCTTCGTTCTTCTTGAACTTTTTGTCTCAATGTTTCTACTATCTCCATTTCTCTTTCACGAATTGTTCCTCCCATCAATCTCCAATTTTATCTAATTTGTGGTTCTTTGTATGTTTCTGCTGGTGTATCAGTTCTCCAAGTGTGTATACTTACTCGATCATGATCTTCTATTTGTTGAGTTTGATTTCTTCGATTGTTCCTTCTCCTACTAGGTTCTCCTGTTACGTTTGCTTCTCCACCTGCGAGTCTTGCACTTCTTCTTACTGTAGTCAATTGTTCTGATGTATTTCTTCTTCTAACCATTTCTTTGATGCAAAACTCTTTCCTCCCCTCCCTGTTTATTGCGCCAATTATGTAGTTGCAGAATATCCTACAACTACACCCTCAGTAGAATTTGTAAAACTTAAGAAGTTCTTGATGATGAATGAAAATTTTCTTATTAATGCTCTCAATTGATTACAAAGAAGTATCTAAATGGAACTAGAATAGTCACAACTTTTTCTATTCTGTTTCCTAAGATATTTCCTAACACTCATTAAAAGAACCTCTCAAATTTTACATTTAAACTACTATTTATAGTGAAATTTGTACAGCTGTATGTGCCTTGCGAAGTATCGCAACTTATATTCGTAGGTTTGTTCTATATTCGTAATCTCTTCACACTTTTCCCGTGTTTCTGCTATTATCGCATTATCTTGCGATTCTTTCCTCTTATGTTCGTAAACTAGTATCTTGCGATATTCGGTACCTACAGGCATGGTGTGGACA
This sequence comes from Papaver bracteatum, assembly GCA_023529315.1. Classification (NCBI taxonomy): domain Eukaryota; kingdom Viridiplantae; phylum Streptophyta; class Magnoliopsida; order Ranunculales; family Papaveraceae; genus Papaver; species Papaver bracteatum. The sequence continues at coordinate 2,799,293 of JAJJWX010002605.1, read as the reverse complement.
AGTACATAATTCCATATGGGCTTATAATACAACTAGGCGGGAAGCTACTGGAATGTCACCTTTCTGTTTGACATATGGAGTTGAAGCTGTGATACCAACAGAAGTTGCTATTCCAAAAACAAAAAGAGAAGCTTGGGAGAAAAACCTCAGTGCAGGAATGATATTGACCAAACTTGATGAATTAGAAGAAAAGAGAGAAAAGGCATTACAACATATGGAGAATTATCAGGGAAGATTATCCCGAGAACACAATAAACGTGTCAAAAAGCGTGAATTTCAACTAGGTGATTTAGTGCTGCGAGAAACACCAGGATACCAGCGAGAGAATGGTGGAAAGTTAGCAAGAAAGTGGTATGGGCCTTATATCATTAAAGAGATAATTGGAAACGGGGCATATAAATTGATGGATCCCGAAGGTAGAGATGTGGGTCAGAGGCTTGGCAGACCATGGAACAGATTATACTTAAAAAGATATTACCTCTAGGAGATTTTGCGAAGAAGTGAATCGCGAAATAATGTATGATTAAAATGAAATGAATGAATACAAATATTTTATGAAAAAGAAGGTGCGAGATTAAAAAATATCAAAAGAATGAATGAAAATATGCGAAAATTTCGCAAGAAATGATCTTTAAGATCCAGAATGGGACAAACTTTTATGGCGTACACCCTAGTTCGCGAATACAATTTCGCAGAGGAAAATGTAAGACCTAAAGTACGTCATAGAAGTGGGTATTTGTAATATGACTCAGCGATAAGGTTACGCCGCTGCTGGAACCTGAGTCATGGAGATTTGGGGTCAATGAAAGCTTATCCAGGAGAGACACCTTGGATTCTAAATTTGAGCATATGACTTGAGTTGGGCGACTAAGGTAATAAGAGATCTCCTAAGGGGTGCAGAGTATGACCAAGGCACCGAGGTACACGGTTGAGCCAAGAGTGCCCGGGGCGTAAGAAACTACCCTGGCCATTCTTGGTAAGTCTTGGCTATGATGCAATCGGCCCTAAGAAAACCCCACTTAGGGTGCAGTCTCGTAACCATAATCCATATAGGCAAAAGGGATAAGAGGCTGCGAACACAATTGGTTGTTGTTAAGACTGGATGGAAGGATCTAATCTTGTATGTCCGATGTACGTCTCCTTGAAAGGGCAACCAGGAGGAAGATAAGGGCGGCACCCTCCATTAGGGAGTTGATAAGTGTCTTAAGACACAAATGTCATGAAACGTTTTACTCACGGGAGTATTAAGATTCGTCATATTTGTGCAACAGTCCTGAAGAGGCAATAATACAACAAAGAAGATAATACGAGATCAATAGGTCATTACATGCAAGTGTAAAGACATCATGCGATCTCGTCGCAAGACGGAAATGTCACGGGGCTTTAATTTCGCAAGAAAATTTAGACCCGTCATATTGTCGCAACAAAAATACAAAAGAATAAAAAGATAAGGCAAGATCAATGGGTTTCTACATGAAAGTGTAGAAACGTCCTGCGATTTTTTCACAATGCAAAAGATGGAAAAATAAGACCTTTACTTAGGAAGGCAAAATAAGACCACATAATAAAGAAAATTCTTTTTATAAAGTACCACTAATTTTTCATGCAGATCATATATCACAAGAAAGATAATGAAGGGCAAGTATGGGAATTAATAAATAAGATGTCATTATATTTCTCGCAAGTTCTTAAAATACCAAAAACAAAATTGATTCCAAAGGAGGTCCAAAATACATTGTTCGCAAGAGAATAAGGAGTAATTCAAGAAAATAAAATCAGAACTCAGACTTCAATATCTTCTTCGCCAGCTTTATTATTAGTATCCTCGCCAGCCTTGTTATCTCCACCAGATTTATCATCTTTGTCAATGTTCTCCTCATTTTGATCGATTCTGGTTTCTTCCACATTTGACTTATTACCAGTAGTTACTTCATCACCAGCATCTCCTTCTTTATTAGGGACTTCTTCTTTTTCTTTTTCTTCTACATCTTATTGGGAAATATTATCTTCATTATTTCCATAATCAAGATCACTATCAATATCCCAAGTAATTTCATCTTCATCTACTTCCAAAGGTTTGAGTGATACAGGAGAAAGAGATTTGGACAGCAGAACCTCATTCACAAGAACTTCAGCACTGAGATGAGCCTGGAGAAGGAAAGCTCTGTCACGGTTTCTAATCTCCATATCTTTGAAATATTCAAGATATTCATACTTTCTTTCTGCTTAATCGTGAGAGCGGGTAAGGTGAGCGGTAAGTAATCCATTTTCTTTGCGAAGCTTCGCAAATTTAGAGTCCAAGGAAGTAACATAAGATTGAAGCTTTCTTACAGATTCTGCGAAAAGCAAAAATTATTCAGGCGAGCACTTCGCAAGGAAAATATTGCAAAAAAGTTTAACAAAAGAAAGATATTTGAGGCAGTCAAAATGACTACCTTCCTTTTGAGATATTAGATTTTGAATTAATTCCAAGCAAGTATTCTCCCAATGATTCATGGCATCATCAAATTTATCTCTAACTAGACCTTTCAGACGAGATTTTAGTTTCTTTTCTTTAGAAATGAGATAAGTGTTTTCCTTCGCAAGTAAAGAGTGAGATTCTTTTAATTTGGAATATTGTTCTTGAAGCTGATTAGCCTTTACACTTAAAGTTATTCTACCTTGAATGAGTGTATTTTTCTCAGTAATGGATGATTCAGTTACTTCTTTAAGTTCATTTTTCAGCGAATGAAGAGATTGTTCTTGACTATCACATACTTTTTGTCTTTTTGAAGAACACGTATCTTCTGCGAGGAAATCGCCACCAAATTTTAAAGTGTTCGCTTCTCCTGAGAAAGAGTTTTGTTTTCATCTGATAAAGTTTCCATCTCTAAGTTAGCTTTAGTCAAAGAATAAGAGAGGCGAGATATTTCGCTACTTAATGAGCTTTGCTCTTGAACTAATTGAGTATTCTCTCTGGTAAGATTATCTATTTGATCAACATAATATGTATGAAGATTATCTAATCGGTTATATTGATCCATCCAACTATCTCTATCAATGCGAATTTCTTCAGCAGCAGATTCAAACTGAAATCTCTCCATCATTCGTTTCTGATTTAAAGCTTAACAAGCGAAAAAAGAATTTAAGAATGAACAACATGGAAAGAACAAGTTTGTTAAGAGGAAAGCTAAAAACGGAGATAAGAAATTCATACCTTTTAATTCATTATTTTTCTTGCGAAGAAGTTCGCAATCCAAATAAGAATTCTGAAACTTCTGTTGTTCAAGATGAAGATTCTCCTTCAAAACTTCAACTTCTTTCTCTAAGAGTGTTTGCGAAGCTGTCCTATCAGAACTAATATATCTACCTAAAATTTCGCAGACACCAGATTCGACAGGATCTATAGATGACTTCTTATCACCAATTAAGAGATCAGATAAAACCTTGAAGGCAAGATCCACTCCGTCCGCGGTTTCCTTAGAAAAAGGAAGAGACTAAGATGGAGTAGTAGTAGTAGTGATAACAGAAAGTTGATGGTCATCACTTTTTGTTAAAGAGATGTTATCTGAAGGTGAAATTTGAGGAAGATCAGTGTGTGAGATTATGGTAGGAGTAATTTGAGGAGTGTTGGTCATGGGAGAAGAAAAAGTTTTATTTGCAACAGGTTGTGCAATGGGAATTTCATCCATAGAAGGATTTGAGCTTATTGAGAGGTTTGAGCTTGCTGCAACATTTTCGCAAACAGGAAGTGGAGGATCAGCTTGCGAAGAAGAAGCTGAAAGGCTAAGTTTGGGAAAGGAAATAGAAAAGTCATCAGCTTTAGGTGGGTGAGACTTTTTGCTAGGTTTGGTGGCATCTCCACCACCTTGCGAATCAAAACTCAGATAAGAAACAGAGGCAATAATATTGTTATTAAAAAGATCCATATTTCTTACTACCTTGTCATTCACAGACTTTCTCTTTCTCGCAAGAACCTTGGGATGTGATTCTTTGGGAGCATTAGGGTTTTGAACTGTAAATTTAGTACTGGAAGTGCTTTTGCTGAAACATAAACAATATGGGAATTACATAAAGAACAAACAAGATGAATTCAGTAAAACAAAATCAGTTTCAGCAAAAGAAGGAAAACTAACCTTGGAGATTCCATGAAAGCGGAGAATAACAATAGCAGGAAGATGAATTTGATAAAGAAAAAGAAAATTGCAGATGATGAAGATTTGCAGAGGTTATGAAGATGAAGAAAATGAAGACGAAACAAAAGAAAGAAATTATCTTTCTTCCAGATCTCTCTTTAATAGACAAAAGAAGATGACCGGTTAATACTAAACGTGCCGGTAATTATGAGAATAGTAAACACGTGTAAACATGTATGCTTAATTCACGGGGCCTTGTCGGTAGGAAAAGATGAACAATTGCGGCATTTTGAAAAATAATTTCTCATGACATTCTTTCCTTCGCAGAGAAGACATGAGAAGAGGCAAGATGTAGGATCAAAATATCGCAGGAAAGACATATTTGCGAAGTTGGGTTAATAACACATTGCGAGCGTCGCAGAGTAATTTGAAGAATGAGGTAACAGATAACGATGGCAGAAACATGAGAAATGTGTGACGATTCTGTGATAATTAGAGTGCTTGCGAAGATGTGACAATATAACTCTTACGAGAATATCGCAAATCAGATTCGAAATTAAACGACAAATTAGCTGTCATCCACTATGTAAATCCCTATATAAAGAGTTGAACAAGCGTAAGAAGAGGGAGATCTTTTTCGAGGTTGAGTAAGTCATTTAGGAGAGAGAAAGTTTAAAGAGCGATTGTATTCTTGTTTCTCCCATTTCTTGTAACATTTTTGTGAATCAATTAATAAAAGTGTCGTTCTTAATCTTTAAAAGATGCGTTGATTATTATGAATTCTTATGAGGGGTGTAGTGTAGGATTTCCTGCTACTACAGTGCCATCCCAAGGAAAAACAAGAAAAAGACTTGGCGGTGGAGACGGTGTTAAACAATTAGCAAGAATTATAGGTTGTAAAGAATTGATTTTCTATTTTTCATTGATAAAAAAACAACAAAACTCACCCAAAATATGAGTTACGTCTAGGTTGTAAAGAACACCAACCCAACCGTAACTCTGGTAAATTTGATTGAGTCAGTATTACGGTTGGCACCAACCTAGCCGTAACTATGCTAGGATCCCACAACAACTTGTTTGTCAGAGTTACGACTAGGTTTTTCCTACCCCAAACCTAGCCGTAATTCTTCCTGAGTACCAAATAATGATTTTGTGTTTCACTTTAAAACTAGCAACACAAATACAATTTTTAGACTTATTCATTCATTCATTCTAGCTAATACTAAGCCAAATTTGTGCATTCACTCAAACATAAAGATATGTATGCATTAAATATTGGAAAAAGAGTACATAGAAATATTGTTGGGTCAGGACTTCCAAAAACCCATCCATAAATAGAATTGGTTTGTTATTTCTATTTTACGGTTTGTTTTTGTATCAGGCGAACCCAACCGTAAGTGAACATTCACATGCATTTTTCTTCTTATAATGCAATAGAATTCATAACAAACCAAAGGAAAATTCATTCTAATATTGATAATCTTCTACATCAAAGGAAACTTGTTCATAACAAACCAAAGAAACAACCAAAAGAAACTAAATAGTCTTTTACACCGAAGGAAATTTCTTCATAACAAACCACACAAACAACCAAAGGAAACTAAATGAATTAGTCTTCTACAATTATGATATTGATAGAGTTTTAGGAGAATGTCTACTCATTACGAGTACGACCACACCTATTTTGTTTCTTTTGTTACCACCTAGAATACGAGGACCATCACGACCACCATGACCACGACCTCGACCCCGACCACGAGCATGCATATCCTCTTCATTGGTTTCAGAACTACTAGGTGATGGTTGACGTTGACTAGTACCCACATCTCTACTCCTATTCGTGCCCCTCTCTAAGTTCTCGTAATCCTTGTTTGGATCAGGCAAGTCTTTGATTTGTTGTTGTAAAACCTTTAATTGTGCACTTGTGAGGCCCTCACCTTTTTTTACGCATGGAGTCAATGTTTGTTCCAATTGAAGGCATTTCTTTTTTTATTTTACATATCAAAATGAAACAAACATATTAGGACAAACAAATATAGCGTCATGAAACATATTAGTAGAAATGTAAAAAAGGATCATACAAAAAATAACAACTTTACTTACCGTCTTGAAATATAGCGCCTTCCAATCCATATCAAATACACTTTTCTTCTCGGCTTAACACATCTTATTTTCTTGAGCCTTTTGGATATATACCGCCGCTTCCGGATCATTATTGATCACATGAGGATGACCAAAATGGTAATACCATTCCAAATAACCTTCTTCGGCTTCCTTTGTGCCTAGATCAGGAATGAGCTCCTTCATATGGACTTGGTATTTTTCATTACTGCGATCATTCCAAACATCAATACTTGGCTCTGGGCTGTAGTTGAGCACGACATTGGCACTTTTTACTAAAAAAACATTAGGCAACAATTTGAACGATTCTTGAGTGACTATTTCTTGCACATAACCATATTGGCGGAGAACTCGATGTGGATTTGCCATTACGTACCCATGAGGATGAAACAAAGGCCCGTTTCCAAACTTGAAAAAACACGATGATCAATCTCTTCTCCAAACTTATCTTTCTTTAGATATATGTAAGGATCAAATATCACATCTTCAACAGTGAGAGCATCCATTTTCAACCTTAAAGCAACTATCTTCTCTTCTTCGTGCTTTACTTGGGTACCCAGTGAATACAAACTTTTTTCCCGTAGGACCAGTTTCATCATCTGACCAAGTTATAGAAGGTCTGATGCTCGGAAAGTGGTCATATACCCATGCCTAAAAAATGAATATATATATATATATATATATAAACAAAACAAAACAAAAAAAAAAATATATATATATATATATATAACAATAAAAAAAGACAAATTACCTTAAAAAGACCAACATTCCCAGCAAGTTCAGTGGCTCCAACCCTCGAAGCTCTTCGAAAACTATCAAGTAAATAAGCAAGGGTGGCGGTTCCCCAAGCATACTTTTTGGTCTCCTTGATATTTTTTAACCATTGTAGATAGTGAGTATTAACTCGATTCCCCGAGTTATCAGGAAAGAATATAGTACCAAGGGCATGCAATAGGTACGCGTTTGTTGTATGAGGAGCTCTTGTTTCATCTATCACCTCATTACGTACTACTACAACATGATATGTTCCTCCAAACATATCTTTCAGATTCTTCAACAGTATCTTTTTGATAGGTATAGATGGACCTTCTCTTGGTTCAGTAGGTTTATCTCCACCAACCTACTTAAAATTTTTCTACGTCTCAGCTGGCTCCTATCCAAGTGTGTCTTTGACAAGAGCATAAAGATTTGTCCAACACATGTTGTTGTCAAAACCTTCGGAAATAGCTTTTCCTCCAATGTTTAAGTCCAAGATTTGTTTCACATCATCTGGCGTTATTGTCATCTCGCCGAATGGGAGATAAAAAGTATCAGTTTCTGGACAATATCGCTCTCTAAAGGCACTTGAAATAATAGAATCAAACTCATGCTGATGGTATAGAATTCCACGACCTAACCCCGAATCCAATACAATATCACGAACCGCTTCACATTCTTCACCTAACGGCCAATGAGTAGCCTTTTGATGTTTCATTTTCTTTACCGCAATTTCATGATCCTACAAAGAATGTATAAACAACAAATTTGTTAAATTTCTAAATTATACCAAATAAACAATATATAAAGTTGAACAAAATCATGCAAAATAAGAGAAAGTTTGAGATTATTACTCTGCTTTCGCAAACCTTAGCAGCCCATGAATATAGATAACCAAATAAGACCGCAGATTTATCGGGAGCCTCACCCCAAAGTCTACCATTCTTTTTCTTAGGAAACAACATGTCTTTGACTCTAGGAATATGCTTGCCTTTAGGTGAAGGTTTCTTCTTCGACTTCTTTTCCTTCGCTTGAGGTTTAGGTGTAACTTCAGGTGAAGCTACAACAACTTGTTTCCATTTTCCTTCAACTTGTTTCCCTTTGCCTTCAACAACTTGATTTGGTATATCCCTAATCACAAGTGTACCTTCCGATATCACCGGTAGTTCAAATTGATCCCCTTCAATTTCTAGGTCTTGGAAAACATTATCTTCCTCTTGAGGTGGTTCAGGACATCTTGAGATACTTCCTTCAATCATATCCTTCTTCTTCTTAGCATCCTTATGGATACCCCTATAATTTACCCCACAATGAACTTCATGGCGAGGAGGAGGAGTATCTTTTGGAATTAAATCATTTCCTCTCTTCTTTTTAGCCTTTAATCTCCTACATTTTACAAGAAATAAAACTTATAAAATTAGTTGAAATATTTTTTAGAGGTTTCAGGATTATTTACGGCTAAGTTATCCTAGAAAAAAACAAACCGTAAGACAAATTACGGTTGGCTAAAAATCGAACCTAGCCGTAAGATGTTACGGTTGGAAAAAACAGTGAATTTTCCTAGCCGTAATCCAACATGCAGTTTTCTTAAAAAGATACATGAACAATTACAGCTAGGTTTATCATATATAGAACCAAACCGTAACCAATTACGGTTGGAAAATCCAGTCTACCTAGCCGTAATACAACATGCAAACTAAATTTTACGGTTTGCATTCAACAAAACCTAACTGTAGGTTCTTCAAAAACTAAAGTTACGGTTAGGAAATAGTTCCAAACCTAGCCGTAACACTAGCAAAAACAGAACAAAAACCCTAAATTTATTTCAATTTCATTCAATCTAACCTATTTTAAGCACAAAAACGAGTAAGAAAAAATGGGTTTGTAGATTAATACCTTCCATACACCATGGGTTGTTGTTGAGGAGTTCGAAATTCCAAAGAATGAGTTGCTTCAATCGGTGGCTGTTGAGGATGAACTTGTTGGTCAGGGGGTTGATTGAGATGCTGATTACCATCACTGCAATCAGTTTGCTTCTTCCTCATCTTTCATTGAGATTTCAATCCTAAGAGGTTCAATTTTTCGGATCGCCGATTAATCGAAAACGATGAAATGAGTTGAAATAAAAATAAAAATTTACTATGAAGAAGAAGAGAAAGAGGAGAAGAAGAAGGAAGAGCATGAGTCAAAATGGTTGAAATTGTGAAATTAGGTTTTTATTCTGCTTTTGTTTTAATTTTAATTGAAGGGTAATTTGGATAATTGCTATTGAATCAAAAGTACCCCATAACCAGATATTTAGTCACTAAATATCCAAGTGAAGTCTCTCTATTGGAAGGTGACACCCCAACAATAGCCTTCATTAAAAATCCATTAAATATCGAATTGGGTGTGAGTGTAATTAAAAAAATTATTGGACATCCGCACCCTGTGGGTTATTAGAAATATGTAAGGTACACATGTAAGTTTACTAATTTATGCCCAGTAGAAAGTACTCCGTATATATACTTCGAATTGTTCATTTGTGAAAAATTTTAGGTTTACACTCTAAAGTGGGCGGAGTGGGTTCAAATAAACATGTAAGTTATATATCCCTAATTACACTTCGAATGATTTAGGATGTTATATATCCCTAATTAAACTATGTTTTTTTTTTTTTTCAATTTTGCTTTCATCTTTCTTAAATATAAGTTATATTAAAAATTTGTGGATCTACTCACAACCAATCCATCCATCTGCAGATGATGGACCACCAGGGACGGTACTAGGTGGTGGCTTACCCAGGCTGCAACCCCCACCCCCCACCCACAAATATGAGAAGGTCCTTTTTAGCCAGCCTATTCGTAAGAACAAAATAAAAAAGCCCAGGTCAAAATTATAGTTAGCCCAAAATAAACTCTCTGTCTATACAAAAATGAGAAACCACACGCCACATATCCCACTAATAACTCCCTGTCTATACAAACATACAAGAAAAGTCTTATGTTAACTCCCTCCTACATTTTTTTCTTCTCATCTTGCGTTTCTTTTTAGTTTTTAGGTTAAAACTTAAAACACCAGTGATAGAGGTGAGGGTCAACACATATTCATATAACTATAGATTAGCCCAAGGTAAAACTTTTCATTAGCCCATTAGTATGACTTTTATACCAATTTTATTGTTATGTTGCGTTTTTTTCTTCTTTTAAACTTTTGCGTCCTCTTCTGTTTCGGTTAGTGCTTAGAAATCAAATTCAACGGTGAAATTTACTTCCATTCCATCATAATTTGATCTATCCAGCCCATGTTGTTTCCAAATATTCTAAAACTTGGTCCATGCGTACGAAAATTAAAAATTAGCCCAAATATCTAAATCTATTACATAATATTTCCCCCCTTTTCTCTTCTTTTCTTTTCACAAACAATGACAAAAAATTGACATTTTAATTGTTATGATATATCGGTTTTTAATTTCATGAATTGATTTGAAAACCGTACAAAGATATAGAAGTAACATTTTAAAAATTCAAAAATTCGGGTGGCCTTCGGCCGCATTTCAGATAATAATATTTATTTTTATTATATATGTTGTCTTCGCAATTTTAAATATTGTCACTGAGCTGGACCTTACTATACAGAAAATGATAAGCAGCATGCAGTGCTTTTATCACTGTGTTTATATTTGAGGCATTTAAATTGCTATAATCTGGGTGTACGGAAAAAGAAAAAAAAAATTAGTCCACCCAAACACAAATTCCTAATTACGTCGCTGTGGACCACACATGGATAGAAATTTAACACCAGATTTAGATGGAAAGGACATGGGTGACATCAAATCCACGGAATACATTCGTTGTTCACGTTAACAGTTTATGTGTTTGCATAACATGACCATATTTTTACTACAACGTTAGCAAAGGGACACGATGACCTCTCTATTACAAACACTAGAAATGGAGTAATAATTTTCTCATATTCATTCATTTGATTATCAACCTTATAAAGCATAGTTTGGACAACATAGGCAAGATAAAAAGTATCCATGATTCATCATTGGGAAAGCTAAATCTACGGCTGTAAAAATGACCAGTTTAATTAAATTTCAGTAATAAATGTTCTATTGATATTTCATAATAAATGTTTCTTTAATTAATCAAAATAATAATAATCATACATAATAAATTTATTTTATATTAAATAATAGGTTAATGGTGGTTGTCATGGTGGGAAGGGGTGGTGGATCAACGGTGGAGATAATAGTGGTGGGTGGTGGTGAGAATGGTGGAGTGATCACGTTAATGGTTGTAGTGGTGGAAGAAGTTGTGGTAGTGGGATGAGAAACGTGTCCTAAGGTAGAAAATTATTTACTTACCTTAGGTTAAAAAAGATATTTAATATTTGAAAATAAGAACGGGCCCTAGCTCAGCTAGTCATCCCCATTCCCCAAAGTTTCATGCGTTCCAGGAGGTCCAATGTTCAAGTCCTCAGTGGCGTAATATTGCAGAAATTAACATGGAAGGTAGTGTTAGTTTGCCCCCCTTGTGACACAATCTCATCCCCCATCCGCTTTGGCTTCCTTGGCTAGGTCACCCATGAGGCTCGCTGGTAGGTTAGCACATCAACCTGTTCAATTAATGTAGTAGTATGTTGTTGGAGCTTAGTTTGTTAGGCTTCCAACTAGTTAATGTAATACTCTTTATCCAATAATAATAATTTTAAATTTGTTTTTCTTTTATTTTTTTTAAATTAATTTATGCATGAAATTGACTTTTCTTTGGAACATATATATTATTTTTTATTATTTTTGTAATTAATTTTCTTAATATTCAAAAAGATTCTCATCAGACAAGAAACTAGTCGGGAGCCTAGCAATAAGCTGGGCTCCAACCCCTTTTTGTACTACCAAAAAAAAATATTTTAAATTAAAATAAATATTAAAGGAAAGATTTTTCTACAGAATAGATAAATCAATAGCCGTGGTTTTAAGATTTATCGGGTCGGGACAGGAAAGAAGATGAAAGATATAAAAATTTTCTTGACCATATACAAGGCTACGCGAATCAATTGTAATTGATTTAGTTTCTCATATTTATCTTTATTCCCATTTTTTGTCATGATAAAGAGCGGTCAAGATTTGTTTAGGGAGAAGCTAAATCAATGGCTATAGTACGTCATTATTGTATCACTAATTTCTTATAATAAATATTTTATTAATCTTACGTCATAAATATCATATAATTATTTTCATAAACAAACTTGCATTAAATATTTTATTAATCTTTCATTATAAATATCCTCTTACATCATAATTATCTTATAATTATCTTCATAACTAACTGAACTTTCATTAAATATTTTATTAATCTTTCATTATAAATGTCTTACAATTATCTTAATATAAATATACTTTCATCATTAAATATTTTAGTAATGTTTCCTTATAAATGTTTTATGATTATCTTAATAAATTTGTCAATAATCATATCAATCGGGGACGATATTGTGGGTGGCGGACCATGAAAGTCGGTGACGATAGTGATGAGGTAGTGGTGATGGGTGGTTCTAGTGGTGGTAGTGCAGGTGATCACTGTGGAAGTTAGGTAGTGGGAAATTCTTATCTATATCGTTAGGACACAAGTAAATTATTATGGAAGTTGTAGTTGATTTTTTTAATGTGAAAGTAAGTTGGTTATAATACAAAAGAAACAATTGTCCAGGATGACCACAATTTTCCATAAAAAAAAACTCGAGAAAAATTCAACGATAATATGATAATGGATCTACCATTGGGATAATAAAAGTTTTCAGTTGGTTCCGCTACATGTTTCACTCGATGGTTTCTTCGAGACAACTATTATGGTCAACCTAGCAATTCTCCAAAAAAGACCATGGAAAAAAATATCATTATATATAGAACCAACAACAAAAAAAAACAAGGGATAAAATTGACATAATTCTTCTTTTACTTATTATGGAGGTCGTGCCGCTACAGCACGGGTGAAGTTCTAGTACCATTTATAATACAGAGAATATCCCATAACTGACTCTCAACTGACACAAACATTATTTTCTTTAAAAGAAAACTTTTACTGAAACTGAATAAATACGTTAAACCATATACTACAAACAAGGACCAGAAAGACCAATTGATTATACGTATTAGCATTACAATTTTAATTAACTCGAACTCTATTTAAAAAATCAACTAAACCAACAACACATAACATTCCTTCCCTCTTAATATGAGGCGTATCCTCAAGTTGGTACATTTAGTTATGAAATGACGAGGGTACCCAAGTACACCACAATTATTTTATTTCAACCTATAACTCCAATACCTTGAGTAATCGTCTAAAGACTTAGTCGAGACAATACAACTCCAATATACTCACTTGATAATAGTTATGATTCAGAACCGATTTACTATATGATAAATATCAAGTGATTAGGATTAACGCACAAGTGTATTGAATTTTAATATTAAAATAAAACAAGGGATATTTTGACTTTAGGTCACAAACAAATGACCAAAGTTGCATTTAGGTCATCAATTTTTAAAATTAGAGTTTCGGTCACAGGACCACCGTTGACCGTCTTGACCGTTACATAAATAAATATATTTTCAATTATTTTATCATTAGCTAACACCGTTAAATGCCAAAATAAAATATCCATCGCAATGTGGTCTCATAGAAAGGATCAAAATCTAAGAAAAAACAAAAAACAGAGAAGTTTATGGTGAGAAAGATAAAATGGGTGGAGGTGAAACAGAGAAAATAGAGAACATTTGTGGTACTGAAACTAAGGAAGGTGGTGATAGAGCAGCGTGCTTGTTTATGGGTGAAAACTATCTCTGCTGTTTTTGGTAATTTTGGGGTGTGTGGATGAGAAATGAGTTTAAACCTTAAACAAATGCACTGCACGAGAGTGCTTTTGATTCGAGAGATCAATCTATAAAATTCTGGCCTAAACCAAGAAATGGCCGTTCCAGACTTGTTTCGGTCATAAAGTGAAGGAGATGGGGTTGATCTTAGGGAGGGAAGCGAAGAAGGTGTTGAGATTGTGAAGGTGTAGGCTATTTTATGACTTGTAACAGAAAGGTGAGAAGGCTTACGAATAATGCAAGCAGGCTCTGGGTGTTTCGAATATAATTGTATTAACACTTGATTTCTGTGTTGTCTTATGGAAATAGGGAGGAGAACCTATTTATACAAGTCATTTGAGCCTTATTCACGTCTATCGTGGGAAGTGGAGGAATAAGAGTGATGGAGTAGTGGAGTTGTGTGTTAGCGTCACACGATCAGTCTTGCCCACTTCTCCCACCATCACTAACCATCCATGTTTTCCTGACACGTTCTTGTGATGGCGCGTTGCATGCTGTAAACCGCCAGACCAATACCCCAGTATGTATCCCCCAGTTTGTGACATAATTGATGTCTCGAGTGTGTGGATCGTGGGACCCACAGAAAGAAGCATGTAATGCTAGATTAAATAACTAAGTTATTTAGGAAGTCGATACTTGTGAAGTATCGTGCGTATTCTATGCAGGTACTGAATCGAATATACTCAGCATGTATGAAACATCGTTATTTTAAGGATTAACGAAGTAAGTCACGAATTCATGCGTCTTAAAATATCATCACGTCCAGCCTTCTTCGAGTGATCGTTTGGAGGCTATACAAGCAACCCTGACTTGGTCGATCATTCTATGTGGAAGAGTGGTGGACGGTGATTGTGATGATGCCTCATTGGTAGCCTGACTCCTTTCTTAGGCTGTCCGTCCAATATGGTGAAGTTGGACGGACGAGATGACTTGCGACCCACATCTGCGACCGTCAGATTAGGTTTTAGGAGGTGCGCAAGTACCTTCTTTCAGCTTGGTCGAATCCAAGCTGGTGTCCATGTCCATGCTTCACTATCCCATGAAGGTGCGATCTAGGCCACTTAAGTTTACCGGTAAAGAGGAGTGGTTGAGATTGATTTCTGACATGAATCCTGTGCCGCAAAGGATTCCTAAAGGGGCGTGGCATGCTACTTTCAGGATGTAGTTGCGAATTATCTCACAACTACACCCTCAGTAGAATCCATTAAAATGATTCCTAAATCTAATTAATTTGATATGAAATTAAGAATTAAAGTACTAAAATTATAAAAGAGACACAAAGATTTTTACGTGGTTCGATCAATGTGATCTACATCCACGGTTCTTCACTAGTGATTGTATGTAATTATATGATTGTACAATTGATACTCCATTAAAGAATATTTGGAGCTCTAGAATTTTTTGGGGAAGAAGATGATAAAGAAAATAAAATCTCTCCTAACATTTTCTCTCTCCTCCTAAAATTATCTCTCTCTCTAAAAAGAACCCCCTTTTTCTCATGCCTAAATGGCTATTTATATGATCTTACAAAAGATGACAGTTGTGTTGTCCCGCCATTTCAGATTTGAGAATTATCTTGCGAACCTTCGTAAGTTCACTTCGCGAACTTCTTTTGCTTTCCTCGTGATTTCCTTTGCTCGCAAAATGTTCTTTGTTCGCAAGATGTCTTTTCTCTCCACAATTTCGTAAGTTATCATTTGTTGTGATATTCCGCTCCTACATCTTGGACAACACAACTGTCATCTTTTGTAAGATCATATAAATAGCCATTTAGGCATGAGAAGAAGGGGGGTTCTTTTTAGAGAGAGAGATAATTTTAGGAGAGATTTTATTTTCTTTATCATCTTCTTCCCCAAAAAATTCTAGAGCTCCAAATATTCTTTAATGGAGTTTCAATTGTACAATCATATAATTACATACAATCACTAGTGAAGAACCGTGGATGTAGATCACATTGATCGAACCACGTAAAAATCTTTGTGTCTCTTTTATAATTTTAGTACTTTAATTCTTAGTTTCATATCAAATTAATTAGATTTAGGAATCATTTTAATGGATTCTACTGAGGGTGTAGTTGTGAGATAATTCGCAACTACATAATTGGCGCTAGAAACAGGGATGAGTAATGGATTCATCCTTCCTGTAACTTGTTGATTCAAGAAATTTTCATGAAGAAGAAGAAGAGAATAAGAGATTTTGGGAGGAAAAGTTTTCATCCTCGCAGAAAAAGTGATATTCTGATTCATTATGTGAAACAATTGTAGATTCAAACAAGGAATTTTCAATTCAGTGAAGTCCAAATACCAGCAAAATCGAAAAATCAATGAAGCATTGAGTAACGAATAAACCAAAAGGAGCAGCAAGAATCCTTAAGATAAAGTAAAATCGAAAAATCAATGAAGCATAAGAGAGTATAAAATACCATTTCCACAGGAAGCAATGTTTCGAAGTTTATTCATATACAACAACACAAGGTCATCACAGCAACAATGAATTCACGACGTCTCCAACTGAAAACCATACGATGAAGAATTTCGACTAAGAAGAGTAAAGACAACTTCATCACCAGACTTAGCAACGAGTGGCAGAAAAAGATGCAGCCTACAAATCAAATAATCCATTCGTGGTATATAGAGCAACAAAGGTCGGAATAAGGCAACACCGATGAAGATTGATTTAGCATCAGAAGTTTAAGAAGAACGCAGAGAGATATTTCTTCGCAATTTCATACTTGCGAGAAACAAACCGGCAAAAAAGCCTAAGGAATAAGTCATTGAGGTAAACAACAGGAAAATCCTGTGAACTAAGAAGTAAGATTAACAAGTTCAACCTTGCGGTAATCTCACCAGAAGCTGACAAAGTCCAAAACAAATTCACCGAAATAACTACCTCTTGCGAAAATTCTTGACGCAACTATTACACCAGGCACAACTCTTGACGCAGCTTCAGATTTGGTTCAATCGTTCAAGCAAAGCTAGATGTAGTTTTACTCAATCTTCAAACATTAAGGGAGTACAGGAAGTTTCAGAAAATAATGGATGTGAGGAAACAAATCTCAGAAAAATTTGATTGGAAATTCAAGGAGGTGATGAAATTGTCAAATGACAGAATTTTCGAAGATTGGCGATGGATGACTGAATGTTCTTCCCAGTACAAATTAATAACAATGAATGAAGAAACCAGATTACTTTTGCGAAGTAGTTGGGTAACAAGAAAGAAAATTCCAGAAGAGAAATTTATTCTCGTAAAGATCATGACCCGCTGCATGAATACGTTACAAGATCACTTCTGCCATTAATCGACAACGAGAAAAGGTTTAAGCTCGTCAATAATTTCAGCGAAGTCAAGTGTGAAGGAAGATGTCAATCAGTCTCTATGACTCGATATGCGAAGTAGCACTTTCACTTCGTTAGAGCAATTTGGAGATAATTAAAACCAGACTAGACAGTTGCATTTAGAGTTTTCTTAGTTGAAGCATCATCCATAAACGACAAATCCATAGCCCAACAAGACATGATCATATATCATTACCATCAGAGAAGTAAGACTGGGTTTTTCAGAGCGCTAATGATAGTTACGGCGAAGATCAGTGAGGGAAGACGAGATATAGACGAAGTTTACTTCGTCAGATGTTATAACGAAGATAATACTTCTTTGAATCATGATGATAATGATTGGCGAAGTAGGAGTAAAGAAGTAGGATAGATAATTTGATTCTCTTTGTATGAGCTGTTAAGGGCAAAGGAATAAGAAATCCTGCGAAGTTCACTAAGGAATGAATATTTCATAAAAGAGGAAGCTTACTTCGTCACCAACTTCGACGAAGATAAAATAACTCAGACAGTCCAGGTCAACACGCCGGATTTGGTGCAAAAACTGGAAGCTAATGGTTCACAGAAATGAAAGAGGGCCAGATAAAAAGTCAGTAAGTTCTATGAGAAGGCTTTATAGCGTAAAAAAAATGATGATAAGGCCAAAGAAATGGACGTGCGATAGTCAGTTATCCTGGAAGGAAGTTTTGTAAGTGCGAAGGAAGGAAGCAATTAATTGAGAAGGATACCAACGCGATGGCATACCACAAACATAGAGCTCTAAGGACCGGCTCAACTAATGAAAATATCAATGCCAACAATGTGAACAGACACCATCATCAAATGATCAACTCACAGCAAAACTCAAAGTTCGTGTCAAAAATGAATAAGGATATTTACAAGATTAACATGGTTCCCAAGATAGCAGAAGAAAGTTTATTCATTTCATAAGTGAAGTTTACAAATTAATAAGGATATTTCATTTCATGATTATGTATTACTAACTGGATTGATATGTTATTTGCAGCAAATTTATAGCATAAGGAAGGAAAACTCAGTGAAACAAACAGCTGCGAATAGCAGGAGCAGCAAGTTTAAGCAATTGCATCTCTAAGGAGAGATCACCATGAAAATCAACTAAGGAGAAATCACATTTGCAAATATTTGTCTTAGCAAATACTTCATTCGCAAACATTTTTCTCTTAGCAAATACTTTCTTTGCAGACAATAAACATCAAAGGAGATGTTGAAGAACATCAAACAAAGAGCTCAAGAAAGAGAGCATCAACAATCGTTTCTAGAAGAGGCAACAAGCTGACGATGAATGAAGAGAATATTAATTTTGCGAAGAAGATTTACGGCTGTTTCAATGCTGATTATCAGTTGAAATCATTAACACTATAAGATATGTTCTTTTTCCAGCTGGTCAACCAATGGGTATAAACTTTCTCCCAACATAGTTCTCTGCTGATCAGGTGATGCATTGGCAAGAGCATTAGCTAGGGAACCAATAGGGATAGGTTGTGAAACTATTACGAATATCGCAAGATATTGGTACACTTTATATTTTAGGATAGAATGAGTTTCTCTACAACTCAATAGAATTTGTTGTTTACGAAGAAAAAGAATGAATAGCTGAATTTAGAGACCAAATACTACACGAATGAGAAGAAGTAGAATGAGCAGAAGGGAAAGGAAATGTTTACTGGGAGCAGCTAAAGACAAAAGGTAACGATTGAATCTTAACCAATCTTGGATGTGGACAACCAGTTTAAACAATACAACCTGCGAAGGGAAAATGAAGGTTTCCCAGGAAGGAAAAATCATTGAACCAAGGAAAAATTATTGAGCGCAGATTGCCCAGGAAGAAGAATAGACGAAGAAATAATGCATAAAAGGCAGTAACATTAGAATGAGTTATGCAAATCTCACCTCAATTTCGCAAAACAGGGGCTAGCACAATTGGTAACAAGCAAAGAGAATAGGTTTGAAGACGCGGGTTCAAGTCTCCCTATCTGCGTAGAATTTTTTCTTCGCAAATGAACGCTTCAAAAACATTATATCGTAAACATTTCCTTCGCAAATGTTTACCATGCGAACCTTCGCAGCATGAACTTATATCGTAAACATTTCCTTCGCAGATGTTTACTTCGTAAAAATGTTTACTTCACAGATGTTTACTTCGTACAAATGTTTACTTCGCAGATGTTCGTCTACTTCATGTAAATTATTACTTCGCAAGATTTTTGGATATTTCGCAAAAAGAAAATGGGAGATTATTTCGCAAAAAATGGCAAATCATATACTTCGCAAGAGACAACAACAAGCCGCAAAAGGTAAGTACCATTTCCTTGAATATTTTATTTACAGAAGACAAAAGATTTTTGATTTTATTTACCAAAAGCGATATGCTCGCAAGATTTCTACAATTTCTATGATTTCAAAATATTTCAAAGATTTTTTTAGATTGGTGGAAAGCGATACAATCGCAAGATTCAAAAATAAGTTCATCGCAAAAATTAAAAAATCTCAAAAATTTACAAAGACTTCAAAGTTACAAAAAATAGAGAAAATTAAATTTATATATTACTATAGAATAATTTTTATTTAAGGACGTGATATGAATACTTCTCATACTTCTTATACTAAAGATTTTATGAAAACATTCAACATTTTATGAAAACTTACGATGAGTTTTTAAAAGGCGAAAAAATACCGCCAAAAATCAATTGCGATTAGCTTTCATTGAAGAAAGACGCAAAAAATTATTTGCGAATAAAAGACCGCAATCTGTGATCAGCCTCCAAAAAAGAAAGAGAGCCACAGAAAATTTTACACAGGCAAACCTTTGTGGCGTACAACCTAGTTCGCGAAGAAACATTTCGTAAGAGGCAAAGTCCTAAAGTGCATCATTTAAGGGGGTACCAATAACCATGGCTAAGGGTAACCGGAACACCACCAAGGGCCCTTAGTACATGGCATACTTTAAGGGGTACAACCCAATAACGGGGTACCTATACGGGTTAGAAACCTTGGATTCTCACCTAATCTTGCGGCATTACGCAATATTATGCGATTTAACATGATTTAGGTTGGGCGACTAAGGCATACTGTCTTTCTCAAGAAGTGCAGAAAAAGATCAAGGCTCCGATGTACACGGTTGAGTCAAGAGTGCCAGGTGAGCTTGAAGCACATCTACCATTTTTGATAAGTCTTGGCAAATGATGCACTTGGCCCAAAGATACCCCATAGGGTGCAACCTCGTAACTATAAGCCCTATAGGCAAAAAGGATAAGAGGTTGCGATCAAAAACTGGTTGTTTGCATAACCGGATGGGAAGAGCTAACCTTGTATGGTCGATGTACGCTTCCTTGAAGGGGCAACCAAGGGGAAGATAAAGGGCATCACCCTCCATTAGGGAGCTGATACGTGCTATAAGACGCAAATGTCACGAGGCTTTTTGTTTGCAAGAACATAAAGGCTTGTCATATTTGTGCAACAACTGAACTTCTGCGAGCCTTCTAAAAAGAATAAAGAAAGAAAGAAAAGAAAAAAGAACTCGCAGAACATAATAAAGAAGTTAAGATGAGATCAATGGGTCACTACATGAAAGTGTAGAGACGTCCTGCGATTTCATCGCAAGACGGCAATGTCATGGGGCTTTACGTTCACAAGAATATTTAGGCCTATCATATTGTCGCAACACTTCCTGAAGAGGCTAAAATACTATACAAAAAAGATAAGGCAAGATCAATGGGTTTTTGCATGAAAGTGTAAGAACGTCCTGCGATTTTGTCGCTACAAAAGAGGTGGCAAAATAAGACCTTTACTTAGGAAGGCATGATAAGACCACAACAATTAATGAAATTAATTCCACCAATATCATTGAAGAATTTTTACAAGAATATATATCATGAAGTCCTAACAAAGAAGACAATTCCATCAATATCATTGAAGAATTTTTACAAGAATATATATCACAAAGTCATAACAAAAGAGGTGATTTCATTCGCAATCAAAGACGGATACATGTAAGAAAATACGCAAATAAACTTGCGAAGATGATTATATGAAAGCAAACAAGCTTGCGAACATATATATTGAAATGAAATTGACATTATGCATCTTTAATATTTTTATTATGCGAGACTAATAGTGCAGGAATGGAAGCAATTTAAAGTTACATCAATTTTACCGCGGCAAAATGAGCTAAGTAACAGAAACTTGAAATATACATTGCAATAGATAAGCATTTGCATCATACAAGCATCATACTTGCATCATCCAAGCATCATATTCGCATCATAAAAGCATTGCATAAGCATTTCATGGCATAAGCATCGCATACACATTTCATAACATAGTCTTTACATAAATATTATATTTGCACAAGTATTTTACAAAATTTTATAGGATAATACCGAGAAACATCGCAGAAACATTCATAATTCGCAGGACTATTCATAATTCGCAACACTATATTCGCAACACTATACACAACACTATTCACAGCACTATTCACAACAGTATTCACAGCACTATTCGCAGCACTATTCAGAAGTTCAGAAATTCGCAGAAATATTCAGAAGATAACAGGGTTACCACTTGAGGCAGAGGCAAGATGAGAATAGAGACGCAACTTAATCATTCAGCATTTTCTCAAGGATTTTCCTTCATAGATAAAAAACAGAGGCAACTATGGATACCCAAGAAAATATTTTATGTTCTTTATCTTCTCAGCAAGAATCCTCACCAAAAATGGAATAATAATTTCACATGAACAGAGGCAATATTTATCACTCTCATCAAGGATACTTCATACTTCTTATATATTTCGAGGATTAAATACTTCTTATACTTTTTAAAGATACTTCATACTTCTTATATATTTCGAGGATTGAATACTTCTTCAAGGATATTTTATATTTCTTATACTTCATATTTCTTCAAGATACTTCGCACACTTCATACTTCGCAAGATGATACTTCTAAATTACTTCTTAAAAGCTTCAGAACTTCGCAAAAGAATAGAGGCAAGTATATACTTTTTGAGTTTGATATTCTTTCGCTCGTTCCTTCATCAACAAAGATCAAAGACTACTACAACGGATTTTTTCTTAAAGATCGCTCTTCAAGCAATATTCAAGAAAAAAGAGGAAAGATGTAGGAGCGGAATATCACAACAAATGATAACTTACGAAATTGTGGAGAGAAAAGACATCTTGCGAACAAAGAACATTTTGCGAGCAAAGGAAATCACGAGGAAAGCAAAAGAAGTTCGCGAAGTGAACTTACGAAGGTTCGCAAGATAATTCTCAAATCCGAAATGGCGGGACAACACAACTGTCATCTTTTGTAAGATCATATAAATAGCCATTTAGGCATGAGAAGAAGGGGGGTTCTTTTTAGAGAGAGAGATAATTTTAGGAGGAGAAAGAAAATGTTAGGAGAGATTTTATTTTCTTTATCATCTTCTTCCCCAAAAAATTCTAGAGCTCCAAATATTCTTTAATGGAGTTTCAATTGTACAATCATATAATTACATACAATCACTAGTGAAGAACCGTGGATGTTGATCACTGATAGACGCATTTATGTGTCTAATTTGTCCTCAATGTTTCATATTGTTAGTACTCGTTTTTGTCCTTATTATGGTGTTTTGTGTGTTTGTAGGTATTTTTTGGAAATAAAGATTGTTGGAAAATTCGGCTCGAAAAGTTGCTCGGAAAACCCTCGGAGGACATTTGCTAAAGGCACCCTCATTGTGGATAAGGGGCACCTCATTTAGGCACCTGCTATTCGCAC
Source organism: Papaver bracteatum (assembly GCA_023529315.1). Taxonomy (NCBI): domain Eukaryota; kingdom Viridiplantae; phylum Streptophyta; class Magnoliopsida; order Ranunculales; family Papaveraceae; genus Papaver; species Papaver bracteatum. The sequence goes on along the minus strand of JAJJWX010002605.1, from coordinate 2,776,323 downwards.
CCTGAGTTCTGGTTAGGGGGACACCATCTTCAACATTTGAAAAACGATTTTTAAGGAAAAACCATGCATGCAATCGCGAACTTTCGATTGATTTTCGAACGTGTTATAGGGAGATTAAATGGCTAATTCTTGGTAGGAAGTTGTGTTATGTCCTAGAAAACATGTTTTGGGCTTTTGGTTCGATCAAATTTGGCTATAATTGGCTATCCAATTCACGAGCTCAAAACAGATAAACACGTGTGTTCTGGAAGAATTTGTGTGTTCTGATCGTGTTTGATGCATCGAGCAACCTTTTGGAGCATGTGTGATAGAAATTGGAGCGTCTTTGGACTAAAAAAACGCGTGAGAAGCTAAAACAGGGAAGAAAATATCCCGAGATTATTTTCTTTCACTGCCGAGAAATGGGAAGATTTTTGGGAGTAATGAGCGAAGATTCTTGGTCCAAAGGTGTATAAATAGGCTACTGGGGTCGAGTAGAAGAGGATAGAGAGTTTGGGAGGAAGAATAGAGCATTAGAAAGTCGAGAAATCAAGCCGCGAAAAATTCCAGTTCTGCTGCTGCTGCCTCCCGAAAACGTGAAGAACAGACTCTTCAGAGCAGTCGTTTTTTCTCAGCAGCTTCTACGACACGAGAGCGTGGGTCGCACAAAGAATGCAACAGTTTTCGTTCTTTGTTTTGTAACAGTGTTTGCAACATTTATAAGCGTTGCAAACACCTTGGTTTTCACCATTTTCACCATTTCATCATTTGTAAACCATTTTTGAGCAATAATAATGAATTTTGAGTGTGTTTCCAACATGATGAGCGGCTAATTCTCCCACAACCAAGGCAATGAGGAAGCTATTTACGTATGAATGATTGGTAATTAATTTATTTTCTCTAATTTATATTTTATAATTCACTCAATCACTGCTTTTTGAGTTTTTAATTGTTTGCATAATTTTTGTCATTAGTTGTGATTCAATTAGATAGGTTATGCTTTGTATTAAGATAATCTATGCTTAAGGGATACAATTAATTGTTGAGAATTTGCCGATTATTTGTGAATTAAGAAACAAGGGATTTAAAAGATAAATAGAGTTTTGGGTTGTTAACCATAATTTATTCATGTGTAATAGTGGAATCAGTGTCTTGGTTATTCTCTCTTATCTTGAAATCAAATTTTGATCTAAGTTTCCTTTACTTTTAAGTTTAATTAAATCTAAATTCCTTTGCCTTCACAAGTTTCAAAAGAACCTTTCACTATCACTTTCTACAATACATCAATTTTTGGCGCCGTCGACACGGAGCTTGTCTTTAGGCTAGTTTTTAGATTTTTATTCTTTTTTTTTAGGTTTTTATTTGTTTTTATTTTATTTGTTCTTCTTTACGTTTTTGTTTTTGTCTTTTTACTACAGATTTGGAATTTGGAGCGAAAGAAAATTTTGCCAAAACTTTTGGTGAATATTTAGAGATTTGGAGTTAAAGACGAAGTAAAAGGCGAAGCGAAAGTAGAAGATTTTTTTTTTTTTTTATAAAAAGAGAAAAAAAAATAGAGAGAGTTTAGTTTTTTTTTTTTTTTAGATTGTATTAGAGTTTATTTATTCTTGTAATTTTTTTTATTTTTTTTTCTTTTGCACTTTATCTTTTTGGACTTTGGACTTGGACATTTTTTTTTTTTTTTTAAACCCTACGGAAGGGTAGTTAAATATTAAACTGTTTGCAGAGAAGGACGGTGATTACGATATCACCTCGGCCCCTCGGGTTCGCACATGACATAGGAGTCGTGGCCCGAGTCGACTTCAGCGGTTCATCCCCCGTCTGCACGGAGGTAAGTTTGTCGAAACACTCGCGAATCCCCTGCTAGCGAGTTACTGTATTCCTTCGTTTGCATATATGTCGAGGAACTGAAAACGGCTATTTTAAATTCCTAGTAAAGGGCAAGGACTGGCCATATAAGATAAGGGTTCGGATTTCATCACCGTTCCCTTCTTGCCCGCCTTAGGAAAACGAAACTTAACGCGAACCTAAGCTTTAAAATTTGGAATAGAACGAGACCTATAGGGTAACGATCTTAGTAGGAAAGTCATTCGAAAGATATTGGTTACTCTTTTGAGCATTCTTCGAAGTTCATGAAAGTTTCTGTGAGTTGAATGCGTGACTGCGCCGCCAGTAATGCGGTGAGGCCTTGGGTATCAAAGCTCCAGCAGCTCCCTCGCCTCTATTCAACTTACTTAAACCCGGATTGATTCCAGAGGGGTTTGCTCAGATTGTAACGAATTCCCTTTCGAAGGATTAGAAGCTGGTCTAGAAAACAATCTAAGTGGAGCCATCATGCTTTTTATTTGCTAGAAAATTTTAGGTTTGCTTTGGTGGAGTCAGCCTGCTTTGTGTTTGCTTAGAACCTCCCTTCCTTTTAGGATTTTTCTTTTTCTTTTGTTTTTCTAGTGTATGCCCGAGGTCATTAGAGAACGGGCTTGGAAAAGAAACACTCTAGGTCGTTTGATTAGTGACAAACCTAGTAGTTCTTCTTGTGAAGGCGGGGAGCTCGAAGACTCTTCTTTTAAGAGCCCAGTTTTTGGAAACTTCAGTTTTGAGAATCTGTCTCTTTGTGAGGAAAGTACCCCTAGTACGTCAGCTGTGCCAGCAATGACTACTTTGAAAGATTACATGTTCCCAACTAGGGCCAACCGAGCTTCGTGCATTAAATTGCCAGCCAATACGGCTAATTTCGAGATAAAACCTAGTATTCTTCAGATGATCCCTATATTCTTAGGAAAAGATGATGAGAACCCTTATTTTCATATTAGGGACTTTGAGGAAATTTGTGGGACTGTTAGAATAAAAGACCTTACTGATGAAGTCTTGAAACTTAAGATGTTTCCCTTCTCCTTGAGAGATAAAGCCAAGACCTGGCTGAACAACCTACCTTCTGAATCCATTGAAACATGGCAAGATCTTATCGCTGCCTTCTATATGAAATTCTACCCTAAGCATAAAACCGCAACATTAGGCGTAAAATTAGTGCTAGTGTGCAACAAGAGGAGAGAGTCTCTTTATAGGTTTTTAGAGAGATTCAATGATCTCCTATCCCAGTGTCCTCACCATGGGTTTGATAAGATGAAACTTGTAGAGATTATTTATAATGGTTTAGACTATTCGACCAAATCCATGGTCGAGTCTATGTGCGCTGGTGAGTTCACTAATAAAACTCGCCGAGGATGCTTTCACCTTCTTAGGAACTATCGCTGAAAAATCCCAACAAAGGGGGAGCCTTGTGTTGAACCTCCTAAAAGACTCTTGGTCAATAGAAGTAGCACCAATATGGTAGATACAAGCTTCGAGTCGATGCTAAGTTTGTTGCTTTGTCTAGAAGGTTAGAAGCTTTGGAAATGGGTCAGTCTAAAAATAGGTCCCTTGTTGAACCTAATAGAGCCTCTCCAGTCTCTAGTTGTGGAATAGAGCCCGATAACTCATTTTGGGAAGGACATGTTAGTGAAGAACAAGCCCATGCTGTCTATAACAACGCTAGGTTTGAGAACCGTCAGAAGTTTGACCCATACTCAGAGACCTACAACCCTGGTTGGAGAAACCATCCTAATTTTTCTTGGTCTAAGGGCCAGAATCAAGGACAGTCTAGTAATTCTCAGCCTCCCCAGGTTTTGGTTATGCTAGGAACTCTTCAGGTCAACCCCAGTTCCAGAACCATTCGGATAAAAAGATCACAAGTTTAGAAGAGACTCTCGCCTCGTTTATTAAAAGCTCTGAAAATATCAACCAAATGGTTGCACAAGGGATAAAAGAAAGTAGGAGTATAGGTTATGCTAACTCTCAGGCTATTTCCGAGTTGAAAACCCAAGTTAGTCATATAAATGAGTCTTTGAGGGAAAAAGGTAAGTTTCCTAGTCAAACTCAACCCAATCCTAGAGGAGTTCATGAAGTAGGTGGAAGATCGTCAGAACATGTTAATGCCATTAAAACCCTTAGGAGTGGTCGAGTGGTAGACAACAAGGTAACCATGCCTGATAGTGAACATGTTGTAGTTCACCCTGCTGAGCCATAAAATGATGAGGAGACTGATAGAGTCTCTAATGAGACCAATGAGGGTCCCGTTGAGTCCGGCTTTGTTCCTAGAGCCCCTTTCCCCAAGCTGCTAGTTCCAACTAAGAGCGAGTCCAACTATAAAGATATTTTGGAGGTTTTTAAGCAGGTTACTATCAACCTCCCATTGTTGGATGCGATTAAGCAGATTCCCACTTATGCCAAGTTTCTTAAGGACTTGTGTACACGAAAGCGTAAGCTCAGTGTTCAAAAGAAAGCCTTCCTAGCTAGTCATGTGAGTTCTATTATTCAGAATACCACTACTCCTAAGTACAAAGACCCAGGGTCCCCTACCATTGCTTGCACAATAGGTAAATATCGTGTTGAGAAAGCATTGCTTGACTTAGGAGCCAGTGTGAACTTACTGCCATACCATGTGTACCTTAAGATAGGACTTGGTGAGATGAAACATACCCAGATGACTCTTCAGTTAGCTGATAGGTCCGTAAAAATTCCTCGGGGTGTGATCGAGGATGTTCTCATAGAGGTAGACAAGTTTATTTATCCGGTGGATTTTGTTATCCTAGATACCCAACCTGTCCCCGACCCGAAAACCATATACCGGTAATTTTAGGTCGCCCGTTTTTAGCTACATCCAATGCGATCATTAACTCGTCGAACTGGTATTATGAATTTGTCTTTTGGTAATATGACTATTGAGTCAACGTCTTTCATGTTAGTAAGCTATCCTCTGAACTAGATGACTCAGGCATAGAAGAGGTGAACATGATAGGAACATTAGTAGAGGAGTCATTACCAAACACTTTGATGGAAGATCCATTAGAGAAATGCCTAGCTCACTTTGGGATTGATTTTGATGATGATGATGTGATTAATGAGGTAAATGCTTTGTTAGATTCAACCCCTTTGATAGATACTAGTAGTGGATGGAAACCTAAGTTCGAACCTCTACCCATTTCTCGAGTCTACCCCAGTTCCTTTCGTTGGAAAAGCCTCCTAAACTGGACCTCAAACCACTACCAGATACCTTGAAGTATGTGTTTTTAGGCCCATCTGAAACTTTACCTGTGATTATAGCATCCGACTTGGATAGTGATCAGGAAAGTAGGCTAGTAACCGTCCTTCAGAATAACAAGGAAGCTTTAGGGTGGACCATAGCAGACATTAAGGGTATAAGTCCTACTTGTTTGTATGCATCAAATTTATTTAGAGGAAGATACTAAACCTTCTAGGGAGATGCAACGTCGACTGAACCCTCATATGAAAGAAGTAGTTCAACCGAGGTTCTAAAGTCAGTTAGATGCGGGCATTATCTACCCTATTTCAGACATGTAAAGTGGGTCACCCCGTTCAGGTTGTTCCCAAGAAATCTGTGTTACTGTAGTCCGAATGAAAAAATGAGTTAATCCCAACCCGAATGACCACGGGTTGGCGTGTCTCGTATTGACTATAGAAAATTGAACAAGGTCACTAGGAAGGACCACTTTCCCCTTCCCTTCATCGACCAAATGCTCGAAAGATTAGCCGGCCGTAGCCATTTATGCTTTTTAGATGGATTTTGCGGCTATAATCGATTCCTATTGCCCCAGAAGACCAAGAGAAAACCACTTTTACCTGTCCCTTTGGTACCTTTGCGTATAGACGCATGCCTTTCGGGCTATGTAATGCCCCTGCGACCTTTCAGCGTTGTATGTTGAGCATATTTTCTGACATGGTAGAACGGTTCTTAGAGGTCTTTATGGATGATTTTTCAGTGTTTGGTTCGTCTTTCGATGAGTGCTTGCATCATTTGTCATTAGTTTTGACTAGGTGTAAGGAAAAGAATTTAGTGCTGAATTGGGAAAAATGTCATTTCATGGTTCGTTCAGGAATCGTTCTAGGGCATATCGTATCTTCAAAGGGTATAGAGGTAGATAGAGCCAAGGTTGACCTTATTAAAACCTTACCGGTCCCAAAAACCGTAAAAGATATTAGGTCATTCTTAGGGCATGCAGGTTTTTATCGTCGATTCATTAAGGATTTTAGCTTGATTTCTAGACCTCTTTGCAATTTACTTGCAAAAGATGTTAAGTTTGTCTTTGATGATGCTTGTTTAGAGGCTTTTGAGAAGCTTAAGACTTTACTCACTACCGCCCCCATAGTCCAGGCACCCAACTGGAACTTACCCTTTGAGATCATGTGTGATGCTTCAGATTATGCTATTGGTGTTGTGCTAGGTCAGCGAAAAAATAAGTTACTTCATGTGATTTACTATGCTAGCAAAACTCTGAATGAAGCCCGATGAACTATACCACTACCGAGAAGGAACTGTTGGCCATTGTGTTTGCCTTAGACAAGTTTAGATCCTACCTCTTAGGTTCTAAGATCGTAATCTATACTGATCATGCTTCTTTGAAATACCTTTTGTCTAAGAAGGATACCAAACCTAGATTGATTAGGTGGATCCTTTTATTACAAGAATTTTGCCCAGATATTAGAGACAAAAAGGGTGCAGAAAATGTAGTAGCAGACCACTTGTCTAGGGTAATTGTTAGTTCCCCTGATGATTCCCTTCATATAAGGGACATCTTTCCTGATGAACAATTGTTCTCTGTTTCCCAATCACCTTGGTATGCGAATATAGTGAACTATCTTGTTACTGGTCGAATGCCCCAACATTGGAGTAAACAAGATCGTTCTAGGTTTTTAGCTGAGGTTAAGCACTTCTTTTGGGATGATCCTTATTTATTTAAGTATTGTCCAGACCAGATTATTAGGAGATGTATACCTGAGATTGACCAGTCCAGTATTATTTCCTTTTGTCATGATCATGCTTGTGGGGGTCACTTTAGTGCTAAGAAGACTGCTTCTAAGATATTGCAGTGTGGATTCTATTGGCCTTCGTTGTTTAAAGACTCTCACAGTTACTGTGTTACTTGTGAGCGTTGCCAGAAATTAGGAACCATTTCCCGTAGGAACATGATGCCCTTGAACCCTATTTTAGTTGTTGAGGTCTTTGATGTGCGGGGTATTGACTTCATGGGTCCGTTTCCTAATTCTTTTGGTAACCTATACATCCTTGTCGCCGTAGACTACGTCTCTAAGTGGATTGAGGTGGTTGCGTGTAAAACCAATGACCATAGGGTTGTGCTTGAGTTCTTGAAAAATAATATACTTACACGTTTTGGTACACCGCGAGCTATTATTAGTGATGGAGGTTCGCACTTTTGTAATGGACCTTTTAAGCTTTTGATGAAGAAATATGGTATTACACATAAGGTAGCCACCCCGTATCATCCACAGACTAGTGGTCAGGTAGAGGTTTCCAATAGGGAGATAAAACGTATATTAGAGAAAACAGTTAATCCTAATCGGAAAGACTGGTCGTCTAGGCTTACTGATGCCTTATGGGCTTACCGTACTGCGTTTAAGACCCCCATTGGAATGTCGCCTTATCGGCTTGTTTATGGCAAGGCATGTCATTTACCTGTTGAGTTAGAACATAGAGCTTATTGGGCTATTAAGCAGCTAAATTTTTCACTTGACAAGGCAGGAGCCCATAGGAAACTCCAGCTCAATGAGTTGGACGAGATTCGTATAGATGCTTACGATAGTGCGAAGGAGTATAAGAACAAAATGAAACTTGTGCATGATAGAAATATTTTACGGAAGTCATTTTCTCCAGGTCAAAAAGTTCTTCTGTATGATACCCGCTTGCATCTTTTCCCGGGAAGTTACGTTCTCGGTGGACGGGTCCTTTTATTGTTCGTCTTGTTTTTCCTCATGGAGCTGTTGAGATCGAGACACCGGATGGTAGTAGTTCTTCAAGGTTAACGGTCAGAGATTGAAACCCTTTTTAGAGCCCTATCCTACAGGTGATGTTGAGGAGGTCCCTCCGAGGACCCCTGTTTACCCTTGATTGACCATCGAGGCGATTGTATGTTGTATATTAGTTTTTGATTTCTCTCTTCACCCAGGTACTATCTTTCCAACTTCTCTCTTTGCTGATTCCTCATGTTACTTTACTTTTTGGTATTGCTCTTTCATTAGAAACATTGAGGACAATGTTAGATTTAAGTTTGGGGTGGGGAAGAAACTTTTTGTTAGCTTTTAGTTGCAATAAATAAACTCCAGAGCCTAGAAATTTATGTTTATTAAGGATGGCACTAACCAATCTAAGTGGATGGAAGCATTTTGGTTGTAGGAGTTGAGGAACCAATCTGATTAGATGGAAACATCTAAAGAGTCTATTCATAAAAGCACAGAGCTCGGTGTTAGAAAACATGGTAGTTTCGCCATATCCTCGTGATGGAAAGATCGAAAGAATCCGATCACTTCTTTTATTTTTCTTTTTACCATTGCTAGGGTGGAATAGAGTGGTTGAGATACTCAAAAAAAAAAAAAAAAAAAAAAAAGACCAGACAGACCACTAGACCAAACGGAATAAATACAATAAAGTCGACCACTGGTACCCTTGTATATGCCAGTTGAGTTGACCTAGAGTTAGGATTATCGACCACCGGTCCCCTTGTATATGCCAGTGTGTTGATATTAGTCTAAGACCAGTATCTCTCGTTCGTTAGGATAGGTTCACCCCTAGCCAACATCATCCACGTTTTTCTCTTCTTAATCTTTGTGATTGGTTGACTCCGGTTTATGATGTCCTAAACTATCTTGAGTAGAGCACTGTCACTTTATATGAATTTTAGTATACTTGAGTGAAAACTCGTGTACAACAATTGGAATTTCGCATCAGGGTACTTCCTCCTGTAGTCAATAAGTATGCCAACCAAGGAGATTCTTTAGTGCCTTCCAAGATTCTGCGTAGATAGCTAGGTCCTGAGTAAAGGTTTTGTGGGTACACCTCTGGTAAACCCTCCGGAGACGAAACTCCGCCACTAGGGCCACCTAGCGGTTTAACGACTTGCTGCACGTGCTAAGTGTAGTCTTTTTATTTCCTAGATTAGATTTGCTCGGGACTAGCAAATAATAAGTTTGGGGGTATTTGATAGACGCATTTATGTGTCTAATTTGTCCTCAATGTTTCATATTGTTAGTACTCGTTTTTGTCCTTATTATGGTGTTTTGTGTGTTTGTAGGTATTTTTTTGGAAATAAAGATTGTTGGAAAATTCGGCTCGAAAAAGTTGCTCGGAAAACCCTCGAGGACATTTGCTAAAGGCACCCTCATTGTGGATAAGGGGCACCTCATTTAGGCACTGCTATTCGCACCCCTTCTTGGTTAGGGGGACACCATCTTCAACATTTGAAAAACGATTTTTAAGGGAAAAACCATGCATGCAACTGGCAGAACTTTCGATTGATTTTCGAACGTGTTATAGGGAGATTAAATGGCTAATTCTTGGTAGGAAGTTGTGTTATGTCCTAGAAAACATGTTTTGGGCTTTTGGTTCGATCAAATTTGGCTATAATTGGCTATCCAATTCACGAGCTCAAAACAGATAAACACGTGTGTTCTGGAAGAATTTGTGTGTTCTGATCGTGTTTGATGCATCGAGCAACCTTTGGAGCATGTGTGATAGAAATTGGAGCGTCTTTGGACTAAAAAAACGCGTGAGAAGCTAAAACGGGAAGAAAATATCCCGAGATTATTTTCTTTCACTGCCGAGAAATGGGAAGATTTTTGGGAGTAATGAGCGAAGATTCTTGGTCCAAAGGTGTATAAATAGGCTACTGGGGTTGAGTAGAAGAGGATAGAGAGTTTGGGAGGAAGAATAGAGCATTAGAAAGTCGAGAAATCAAGCCGCGAAAAATTCCGGTTCTCTGCTGCTGCTGCCTCTCCAACGTGAAGAAACAGACTCTTCAGAGCAGTCGTTTTTTCTGCAGCAGTTCTACGACACAGGAGCGTGGGTCGCACGAGAATGAAGCAACAGTTTTCGTTCTTTGTAACAGTGTTTGCAACATTTATAAGCGTTGCAAACACCCGGTTTTCACCATTTTCACCATTTCATCATTTGTAAACCATTTTTGAGCAATAATAATGAATTTTGAGTGTGTTTCCAACATGATGAGCGGCTAATTCTCCCACAACCAAGGAAATGAGGAAGCTATTTACGTATGAATGATTGGTAATTAATTTATTTTCTCTAATTTATATTTTATAATTCACTCAATCACTGCTTTTGCGGAGTTTTTAATTGTTTGCATAATTTTTGTCATTAGTTGTGATTCAATTAGATAGGTTATGCTTTGTATTAAGATAATCTATGCTTAAGGGATACAATTAATTGTTGAGAATTTGCCTGATTATTTGTGAATTAAGAAACAAGGGATTTAAAAGATAAATAGAGTTTTGGGTTGTTAACCATAATTTATTCATGTGTAATAGTGGAATCAGTGTCTTGGTTATTCTCTCTTATCTTGAAATCAAATTTTGATCTAAGTTTCCTTTACTTTTAAGTTTAATTAAATCTAAATTCCTTTGCCTTCACAAGTTTCAAAAGAACCTTTCACTATCACTTTCTACAATACATCAATCACATTGATCGAACCACGTAAAAATCTTTGTGTCTCTTTTATAATTTTAGTACTTTAATTCTTAGTTTCATATCAAATTAATTAGATTTAGGAATCATTTTAATGGATTCTACTGAGGGTGTAGTTGTGAGATAATTCGCAACTACACAGGACGCGAAAACCGAGGCGTCATGTAGTGGTTTGTCTTGGTCGGTCGGACATGGAGATAGATGGGCCCACATTGATCATGTTGATACTCTCCGAACCTTCTTAGTTTATTCCCGGACCCTTCATCCAAGCTAGCAAAAATGGACGCTCATGATGGATTAACGACACATGTAATATGCCGCAAACCCTAATTAGGGTTTTGGATCGGTCGTGTGTACACAACTTCAACCTAACAATTTGGTAGGCTGTGCTCCCCCTTTGGGGAGGCCGACTAAGTGGGACCCACATTGGGACCGTGGTGATCATGGTGATACCTGATTGACGGTCATGGGTTTGATCTAGGACATCCAAACATGCCGGCGAAGTTGGAGGGTTGTGATCAATTTGATACCCTTAGCGACCCTTAAAGCATCACGCCGGCCAGATTATGGGTGAACGTACATTTGCTACTCTCTGGCTAAGTCGTGAGATAGTCGGCTATGTAGGTAAACAGGGGGGCCGCCGGTGTGCACAACAGTGCTTGCGTGACCAGGGATAGGACACTCCATGCCGTACAATTATGCCGGCAAAGATGATCGTCCGTGATGGGTTTTAGACTTCCGTAGGTAGTCTTGGATCGTATGAGTTCTTCCAAGCCGCTTCGTACTAGCACGGACATTTAACTCTAGGCTGGCGTTTGGTCGCTATTTGACGGGTGTGACTTGTACCTGACCAGTCATGGCGTAAATAGGCACGTTGTTGGTCATTGCATTGATAGCCTACTCCTGCTAGGGTTCGTCCAGGCTAGTTAAATCGTGTGGCCAACTTGCGTGGTCATGATTGTTTCTGAGACTGCTATGGACATTCCAGATTCAATTATGCTCGATCGGGCTAGTATAACACACCAAGAGATGATCCTCTTTGTTAGAGAATGGTGTATCCTGTACGGGTATTTCGTGCAAGCCTTACTGTTGATACTTGGATATTCATGTTACTCCGCTGAGAGTAACAATCAGTTATCATACCGCACCAACCATGAGAGTTTCGCTGAGAACAACACAGGAAATACAAGGTGATTTATGTATTAATTGGTAATGCTAAAATTCACAGAATACTTGGGGTTTGTTGCTACATGATCCATTCTAGGTGTATTAATAAAGTGGAGAAATATTCATCACTTATCAAATGGTCTTATCCTTCGCAGGACAGTGATGCAAAATTTGGTTTTACCACTTTAACCCTGAACTAAAATCTACCATCAACATTAAGTCCCCTGCCTAGCACATGATGGTTACACCATTGTGGGGTAGGCATTAGATGGTGACATATGCAACATAAGAAAACGAGATGAAGGAAGTCTACCTGGAAGGACTCTAACCAATCGTGGGGAATCCTCCATGTATGCGTGACCATGGGTCTTGGTGGGACCGGCTTCCTCCCTTAGGCGTTCGAGTCAGGAATGGAATTCTTCTTCTACTGGGATTCCCCGGCGTGGGTGTTTACACACTGCTGGACAAATCATTTGTATCATGCTGCTCTCCCAATATTTGATTAGGGTTTGAAAGAAGGTATGACTTAATCGGTGTTGAATCCTCATATATCGGGTAGGATTCGCCGCAACTGCTTTACTCTTCCCTTAGGGTTTCCTTATTATATATGCGTGTGTAGAGGTTTTAAACCACTTTTCACAATTTTACAATAGGGTTTTCTGTCAGAAACTCCGTTTCCTCATCATGTCGTACAATAGTGGATCATCTTCTTCATACCATCCAGGGTCTTCTATTAAGCACGCACGATCTGCGTCTAGGCCTCATGATGAATCTCATGCTCGTGTTCTCCGAGTCAAGAAGGTCATACCGGTTTGTCTTTCTTTCCCTTTTCTTTTCCGAACAGTTGTTCGTTATTCATGATGATCAGGTGAATGATCCTTTGTTTTTACAGAGATATCCCACTGGAACATGTGTGACAATTATCGACGATGATGACTTAACCAGTCCACTTCCTTCGAACTCGAACACGCCTGCCGCTGTGGACCTTGAAGATGCTGATCTGGGTATCTCATCTTACGAATACCCCAATGCGGGACTTTCATTCGATGTACACATGAAATGCCTATCTTCCAGCTACCGAGATGTCGGTGGATTCTTAGTGTGGAAGGAGTTTGTGCCTTTGTACACAAATGTGTGGAGAAATTACGGCCATATCGCAACCAAGAATGTAGTTAGACATTGTTCATCTGCTCTGGTCACTACGGTAAACTGCCTTCTTCCCATAATTGCTGAGATGGAGAATATTTCCATCCGCAACATCGTTGAATCAAACCTCGAAAAGTAGGAGAACATGGTATCTACCTGCGAATCCATGGAGTTCAATGTGGGATGGTTGCGGCAGCATCTTGACATCATCAAGGTTGATCGATATGGTATCCTCGTGAATGTTGTTCCTGCTGCGAAATCTATCTAGGAGGAGGAGAAGGCTCTGGCTGCGGAATCATAGAAGGTGGAGCAGGAAGTATAAAATTTGAAGGATAGGACGGAGAGATACCAAACCAGGCTGAAGATGATGCTCTCTAGGAACTACAACCTGCTAGATGGCCTATTCTTAGCCACATTTCTTTATTGTTGATTTCCCTTCTGAGATTTCTCAAGAAATGAATTGCATTGATTTTTGATAGATGGATGAAGCTCTTTTTTTATATTATCGTTTTTATTTTATTTAATAAACCGATAATTCAAAACGCGTAATGAAAATGCCTGCATTGTCATGTCATGGGATAGTGGCAGGACAATGATCAAGCATGGTATGCCTTGAGCCATTTTTCGTTAAGGACTGCTTCTAACTTGCCTCCATCCATATTAATGATTTTGTAATAGCCGGTACTGTAATCCTTGGTAATCACATAGGGACCTTCCCACTTCGGAGCGAACTTTGGTGCGGAAATGTCTTGCTGAATGTGCTTCGCTGTCTTTAAGACCAAATATCCTACTTTAAAAACACGTGGCTTCACAGTCTTGTCATATACCCTGGAAATCATGTTCCTGTATATCTGAGCGCGCTCCTTTGCCTTGCTTATTCTGGAATCCAGAGTGCCTAACTCAACAATTCTCGAGTTAGATACTTCAGCCTCGCTCTAGTGGACCCCGCTTGCTGCTGCAATCTGGCTGAAGGAATCCTGATTTATGCAGGGAAGACTGTGTCCGCACCGTAAAAAAGTGAATATGGAGATACCCCAACGGATCTTCTAGGTGTCATCTGATACGCCCATAGCGCAATAGGCAGTTGTTTGTGCCAGTCTCTGGGATTGTCATGCACTGTTCGACTGAGGATCCGGATCAACATCTTGTTGGTGCTCTCAGCTTGTCCGTTTCCTTGAGGATAGTAAATGGTGGAAAAGACCTGTTTAATCCCATATTATTCAAGCAGCTCCCATACCTATTTGTATGCAAAGGGAGTGCCATTGTCGGTGATGATATGCTTGGGTACACCAAAACGACAAATGATGTATTCTTTGTTAAAGGCGTCAATTGTTGCTCCTGTAGTTCCCCTTGGAGGTATGGCTTCAACCCACTTGGTAAAATACTCCGTCACAGTTATGATATACTCGTGCTTCTTTGACGATAACGGATTAATCCTCCCAATAATGTCAAGTTCCCAGCTATAAAAGGGACATGGACTGCTTATCGAGTGTAAAGGAGTGGAAGTTGCATGAATGAGGGTCCCGTGAACTTGACACTCATGACAGTGTTGAACGAATGAAGCTGCATCATCCTCCTGTGGATGGGAAAAAATGTGTCGTCGGTTTTTAGAGGAAGTGGAGAGTCGAGCGAGTTGTCGAGACTCCTCCGCCGGGCAAGATGTTAATCCTCACACAAATGCACCGCTGTAAAGGGGGTTCTTAGATTTAGGAAATCAATCTGTATGACTCCGGCCTGAACCAAGACAATGGCCGTTCCAGAGTCAATTCGGTCGCAAAGAGGGAGATGGGTTGATCTGTAGAAGGGAAGCTGAGAATTATGTGAGATCAGTGATGATCGAGGATTGTGGGTGTGTTGAAGGTTTCTATAGTATTGGTGAACTGTTGAGCTATGATAAGTTTTGAGTGATTGATGAATTCTTGTGAGTAGTTACTCGAGAAATTCAATGTTAGACGTGTATTCGAGTGTTCGAATGTTGATAAAGATGTCCTTCAATCACGAATTCAGAGACTTATTTATACTGTTAAAGTAGTAACACCACTGACCCCTGTAAGTGTGACGGTTTCTTGAGTGAAAGAGGAGGAAAGTGGGAGATCGTGGTAAAGTCAGTTCCACGTCGCGTGGAGACTTGGTTGATCGTGCACCCACTACTTTGCTGACTCCTTCAACCGTTGACACGACTTACGCACATTTGTCATCGTGGGATGAATCCACGTGCCGTAGACCGCCAGACCAAAACCCTAAGTGATATCCCCCCATTTGTGACGTGATTGATGTTTCACGAATCGTGGAGTCTGCGGGGCAGACGTGTTTAGGTTAGTCAATTATTGACTAATTTGATACTGAGTCTAAGTTTGGTGAATCAAGCATGAATGGTGAATGCTCAGTGATTCATGGCTCGAACATGTAGTTCTTTGGAGAGATGTCAGTATGATGAATTGCTGACTAGTTGAGTGATCGAGCAAGTATTGTCACGAATTATGATAATTCAATTATCTACTGAGCAAGTGTTGCTCAATTCACCGAATTATGGAATTTTGATGGGGAACTGAGCAAGTATTGCTTAATTCTCCAAATTTAAGGATTTGATGGGAAACTGAGCAAGTATTGCTCAATTCACCAAATACTGGAGAATTGTCGAATATGGAGAATTGTCGAATATTGACTAATATTCAGGCGATTGAGCAAGTATTTCTCAATTCAGCGAATTATTTACTGGTGATGTGACCCAGTAAAATATTAATGAAAATATTGGTAGATTACCGAATATTGTTTAATTAATTTTAGATGTTGATTGATGAATCAACATAAATTTATTAGTGTTCGAAATTGCTCAGAATGATGGTTTCACAGAGCGTTCATTCGAAACCCTAATTTTGGACAATCCTCCATCAATTGGAGATTGCCGAAAATTTATTATGAGTGATGGAGGGACCGACCACATGGGATGATGAATGTCCATGTGATGCCCAACGCTCGAGTGAGCATGCACTAGGGTTCTCAGTTTGAGAGTTGGTGAAAAGTGATGATTAAATGGGGAGTTCACCATTTACTGATGTAGTTGCAGAATAACCTACAACTACACCCTCAATAGAATTAGAATAAACTAAAGAAGTTCTTGATGATGAATAACAATTTTCTTATTAATGTTCTCAATTGATTACAAAGAAGTGTCTAAATGGAATTAGAATAGTTATAACTTTCTCTATTCTCTTTCCTAAGATATTTTTTAACACTCACTAAAAGAACCTCTCTAATTTTACATTTGAACTCCTATTTATAGTAAAATTTATACAATTGTATATGAGTTGCGAAGTATCGCAACTCATACTCGTAAAATTACTCCATCCTCGCAAAACTTCATATTTCTCCGCGCTACTTCTATCATCGTATCATTTTATAACTTTATTTATTACGATACTCGTAAACTATTATCTTGCGATATTCAGTACCTACATCTTGCCTCTTCTCATGTCAATTCTACGAAGAAGAAATGTCATGAGAATCCCTATTCTCGTAAATTTAGTGTAGTTATTACCACCCATCAAGTTCGCAACACGTCTTTTTATTTTTCCCTTATCTTTTTGACAAATTTCTTCGTAACCGTTCTTTTCAACCGTTCACGCTTACTCGTATTAATGAGTTTTTATCTTCATCAAACTCTCTTATAAATATCATCCTTTGTTTTTGCTTTTTATTCTCTTATTCATCTTCTTCACCACTTCTGCCTCTGCAATCTCTTTTATCTTTTTTCCTTTCTATTTTCCCTCTTATATTCAATGGCACCAAAGAAGAAAACTATTGAACAAATTAATGCGGAACTTGCTGATAGAGACCTTATTCTCTCTGAGATTGAAGGTTATGATAATAAATCTTCTCTCTGTGTGAAGATCTTTACCAACTATGTTTGGGATGATCAGAAAATTTTAATCTCACGAGGTCAAATCCTCGCAGGTCTTCCTCTTCCTCTTTATGATGTTAACTTTCCTTTATTCTACGAAATTATTTCCCACCCCAATTTTTCTTGTGCCATTTACCAATTGACTGGTGATTGTATTCGCCTCTTAGTTGAATTCGCAAATCGTGCCGCTTTTGGGAAATCTTTGTATTCAGTTGATCTTAGGAAACCTGGATTTGAAAACATAGAAATTGTTGTTGCGAATTATACAGTTGAGGGTTTCTTCAAAAATTACACACTAATTCCTGCGAGGAAAGAAGATAATCGTTGGGGTGTTCGTCTTCATCGTAAAACTAATATCGCAGTAGATGATCTTCTCATGCACGATATTGATTATGCTTCAGGAAATAATAAGACACCTCGTCGTTCTAATGATGAAGATTGGTATAAGTACCCTTTAATATTATCAGGTTCTTATATTACTGGGATAGTAGAACTTCCTGCGAACCTTCGTAACCGCTATTATCAACCTTGGGTTTTTAGAAATGTATGTACTTCCATCTCCTTATCTTTTTGTTACCCTTTAATTTCAAATGAGGTAAGAAACACTTTTGTATTTTTCTAAACAATATATTGTTGCCTCTGTTTCTTATCCTTATTTGAATTTACAGGTTCCACTTCTTCCTGAGATTGCTGCGAGTGAAAATAAGAGTTCTACTTCTTCTAAAAGGCTTACTGCAAGACAACAAACTCTTCGTTTTGCGAAGGTTACCCAAGATTCTGGTAGTCAAGATGATGCTCTTCGCAAAGGAAAAAGAAAACTTCAAGATGTTGTTTACGAGAGGAGGAAAAAGAAGATACTCTCAACTAAATCTCATTCCAATGTAATTTCTTCTAATGAGAATATTGAGGAAGATCTTGGTGATGAAAATGATAAATTTCCTGAGAAGGACTTTAGTTCTAATTCCGATACCCTTTCCGACGAAGGAGATGATGATAATGATATTGATGAAGGTGGAAATGAAGATTATAGTATCCCAGAAACTTTTGCCTCTGCAATGGTTAGCATCTCTGAGGCTTTCCTCCATTCTTCTCGTGGATTAGGAAATTCTCCTACAGCGAATGCTCGCAAACTTATTGCGAAAGCTTGTAAAGTTCCTACTGTAATTGATAATAACTCCCTCAAAGGAATTTCAAGATTCGTCTCTCCTGCTTCATTATATGCTTTAGGTAGCATGGTAAGTTTCTTCTCTATTCCTTGTTTATTTCCCTTATTTTGTTGATTTCTAACCCCTTTTTTCTTGTTTAGGTTGGAAGAGTTAGTTGTGTAGCTGCTTCTGATTGGGAAAGACGTCATGCAATTGCTGAGAAGAAATTTTAAGTCGTTGTAACAAGCTGTAGGTTGAGAATGCAAAACTTCTCCAGAAGATAGAGGATTTGAATATTGATAATGCGGAATTAAAATCCCGCTGCGAAGATAATGCGCAATCTGCGAATATCGCAACTGGAAATTCTTCTCTCCTTGAGGAGAATAACCAATTAAAGCTTGAAAATTCTTCTCTTCGTAATGATAAGAAGCAACTAGAGGGTAAATTCTTTGCGATGGTAATTATTTTGGTTATTTTTCCTTCGTAATTTGCTAACCAATTCCTTAATTTTTCTCCTTGCTGCAGAAAATTATGCGAAGATGAATAATGATCTGGAAACTATCCTTGCTAATCGTAATAAGAAAATTTCTGACTTGAGATCTCAGCTTCTAATTTCCCAGCATAACCATAGTTTATATGTCAAGCTTTTTCGAGCTAAGATGACTCGCAAGATTTGCGAAGATAATGAAATTCCTCTCAAGAAGTACCATACGCTCCTTTCTGAAGAAATTCCTGAAGATACTCCATATCTGGAAATCTCTGAAAGTGAAGTTGAAGATGATAGTGAAGCTGAAGAAGAAGATCATTTTGATGGAAATAGATCGCTTGACAAATAACTTCAATCTTTTTTGTATATCTGTTCTGTAACTTCACTCTTTTTTGTATGTCTATTCTGTTTCTTTTCAATACAACACTTTCTTCTTGATTGCACTTTTAATCAATCCAACAATTTCTTTTTCAAAGCTTAATTTTGAATTAATCTTTCTTTGATGTTTGTTTCCCTTATTCGCATAACTTGATCATGTGGAGAGAAATAATATATCTTAAAGACTTATCTTAGTATTCCCTTTCCCCTTATTATTGCTCTTCAAATGATCAACTATCGCTGGAAGTATTAGAATATCCTTCTTATTGTGATTATGAATAAAAAGTCCTTCCTTTGAAGTATAAGAAGTATAAGCCTTTTGCCTTTTGTGGAATATTGCGAAGCAAATAATAAATCTCCCCTTGAAGTATAGGAAGTATGAAGTATATAAAATATGAAATACCCTTAAGAAGTATAAGAAGTATAAAATATCTTTTGAAGAAGTATTAGCAGTATTCAATTCATGAAGAATTTCCCAATATATGAAGAAGTATAAGAATTGTATGAAGAAGTATAATAAGTACTTAACCTTCGCAAAATTAAATATCCGTTGAAGAAGTATAATAAATATGATATACTCTAGAAGAAGTATAAATAGTATTGAATTTGTAGAAAAATATTCAATATATGGAGAAGTATAAGAAATATTTAATTCTCGTAACATTTTACGAGTATGAACTTATCTGTATTTGATTACTATCAAAATTGCATCTTTTGTTAAGTCTTCGTGAAAACTCTTCAATGATGTTATCTTCTTTGATAGGACTTCTTGTAAAAATTCTTCAATGATATTGACAGAGCTGTCTTCTCTTCAAAACTTCTTAATGTATATTCTTGTAAAATTTCTTCAATGATATTGACGAAGTTGTCTTCTTTTCAGATCTTCATAATGTGTATTCTTGTATAATTTCTTCAATGATGTTGATTTAATGAATTTCATTAATTTCTGTGGTCTTATCATGCCTTCCTAAGTAAAGGTCTTATTTTGCCACCTATTTTGTAGTAAATTTTTGTATTTGCGATAATGTGACAAGTCTGAACATTCTTGCGAACATACAACCTCGTGACATTATCGTCTTGCGATGAAATCGCAGGACGTTCTTACACTTTCATGCAAAAACCCATTGATCTCATCTTAACTTCTTTGTATAGTATTTTAGCCTCTTCAGGAAGTGTTGCGACAATATGACAGGCCTAAATATTCTTACGAACATAAAGCCCCATGACATTGCCGTCTTGCGATGAAATCGCAGGACGTCTCTACACTTTCATGTAGTGACCCATTGATCTC
The DNA here is from genome assembly GCA_023529315.1 of Papaver bracteatum. Taxonomy (NCBI): domain Eukaryota; kingdom Viridiplantae; phylum Streptophyta; class Magnoliopsida; order Ranunculales; family Papaveraceae; genus Papaver; species Papaver bracteatum. Next base: position 2,756,283 of record JAJJWX010002605.1, on the reverse strand, counting down.
ATCTTAACTTCTTTATTATGTTCTGCGAGTTCTTTATTCTTTTCTTTCTTTCTTTCTTTCTTTCTTTCTTTCTTTCTTTCTTTCTTTCCTTTTTTTTTTTTTTTTTTTTTTAGAAGGCTCGCAGAACTTCATTTGTTGCACAAATATGACAAGCCTTTATGTTTTCGCAAACAAGAAGCTTCGTGACATTTGCGTCTTATAGCACGTATCAGCTCCCTAATGGAGGGTGCTGCCCTTTATCTTCCCCCTGATTTCCCCTTCAAGGAAGCGTACATCGACCATACAAGGTTAGCTCTTCCCATCCGGTTCTGCCAACAACCAGCTTTTTGATCGCAACCTCTTATCCTTTTTTCCTATAGGGCTTATAGTTACGAGGTTGCACCCTATGGGGTATCTTTGGGCCAAGTGCATCATTTGCCAAGACTTGTCAAAAATGGCAGATGTGGTTCAACCTCACCCCGGAACTCTTGACTCAACCGTGTACCTCGGCGCCTTGATCGTTTTATGCACTTCTTGGGAAAGACAGTATGCCTTAGTCGCCCAACCTAAATTTTCTTACACCGCATTTTATATTGCGTAATGTCGCTAGATTAGGTGAGAATCCAAGGTGTCTAACCCGGATAGGTACCCCATTATTGGGTTGTACCCCTAAATTTTTACCATGTACTAAGGGCCCTTGGTGGTGTTCCGGTTACCCTTAGCCACGTTATAGGTACCCCCTTAAATGACGTACTTTAGGACTTTGCCTCTTACGAAATATAGCTTCGCGAACTAGGGTGTACGCCACAAAGGTTTGCCTGTATAAAATTTTCTGCGGCTCTCTTTCTTTTTTGGAGGCTGATCACAGATTGCGGTCTTTTATTCGCAAATTAATGAAATTTTAATCGGAATATAAATTTTGAAACTCGTAACTTTTCCCAATTTCCTGCGAGCAAACAATATTCGTAAAATTTACCACGAAATAAAATTTTTGTTTTTCCACATACCTTATTTTCACGAGCAAACATACTGATTACCTTCTTGCTTTATTATTTTCCTTCTTCTTTCTTCGTAAATCGCAATCCCTTATTATCATCGTAAATTTCTTGTATGATTATCATCGTAACTTTATTCTCTTTTTCCTTAATCCTCTGCCATTAAATTTTCACTTCTTTTCACAGCCTTTGCTCTTTTTCTCCAATTTTCCTTCTCAGCAGTTTTTTCTTCGCAAACTTCTACTTCTGTTTCGTAACATTTCTTTCCCTCAGCCCAATCACCCTTGATAATTCCAATACCCTTCATATGAGGAAACCTTATGCACTAATGTAAAGTGGCTTCTACGCCTAGAATTCCATGAAGCCATGGTCTTCCTATCAAAGCATTATATGGTGATTCGACATCAACAACGCAAAACAGAATAACCTACAACTACACCCTCAATAGAATTAGTAAAAACTAAAGAAGTTCTTGATGATGAATAACAATTTTCTTATTAATGTTCTCAATTGATTACAAAGAAGTGTCTAAATGGAATTAGAATAGTTACAACTTTCTCTATTCTCTTTCCTAAGATATTTTTTAACACTCACTAAAAGAACCTCTCTAATTTTACATTTGAACTCCTATTTATAGTAAAATTTATACAGCTGTATATGAGTTGCGAAGTATCGCAACTCATACTCGTAAAATTACTCCATCCTCGCAAAACTTCATATTTCTCCGCGCTACTTCTATCATCGTATCATTTTATAACTTTATTTATTACGATACTCGTAAACTATTATCTTGCGATATTCAGTACCTACAACTGAAAATATTGCTGGGTTCAGCATTAGGTGTAAAACCTAGTTATGAGAGATGTGACTGACCAAGATGGCATGGGACCGGCTCCTGGTGGTCACGTGACCAAGTGTTGGTCATTTGGAGGATTCTCCAGTTGATTGGAGAGATCTCGGGCCCAGTACGAGCGATTGAGCAAATAAGGCCAGAATTGCGAAAATGTGTAGGACCGGCTTCGTACAAGCCCTAGGGGTGACCTGGTCGGTCATGGAGGCATGCACATGTTTCCATGATGTCCGTGTCTCCATACTGAGAGTTTCAGTATTTTCTGATGCGCGTTTGAGCGAAGTTGTGAATTTTCAGAATAATTTCATCTTGGCTGAGAATTCTCGACTTTTTGGTGGAATGAGCATGTATGCTCAATTCATCAATATTTTGAAAATATTAAAATAAAATATTTTAATAATCTAAAATTGCTGTGAGGGGCTAGCCGTCCGCGTGACCATGTTGGCTTTTGGTTTTTTCGTGATTCGAGCAATATTTGAGAAAATATGGAGAAGTCACGAATTTTGTTCAAACCCAGGAGTTTCACGAGTTCAGGGAAATAATAATAATGAGAAATTAGGGATTGAAAGGTGAGGGACCGACCATGGCTAGGGCATGGCCGGCCGGCCAAGTTTCTCGGTCCCGTACACCTTTCTCTATTTTATTATTAATTTTCATGAATCCTTGAAGTTAAGGAGAGTCCATGAAGATATGGAGAATCCAGGAAGATATGGAGAGTCCATGAAGTTTTGGAATAATAAATATAAAAAACTAAGGATTGTGAGGTATGGGACCGGACACGACTTGGGCATGGCCGGCCAGCTAGGTTGCCCTGTCCCGCACACTTCTCCTTATTTTATAATTTATTTGGTGAATCCTCCAAGTTATGGATAACTCTTGAGTTTTTTGCACAAATTGGGAAATTTCGGTAAGATTGAGAACTCTCCATGGGTTTATGAGAATCGTGAGAAAATAAAGAAAATAATGGGGAAGCATGGGGCCGGCCGGTGGGCCCGGCCCATGATCGCTTCCCATTATTTTATTATTTATTATTTTCTCTCTCCTATTTTGTGGAGAACTCTCCATTGTTTCATGTTTTTTGGATGCTCGTTCACGCATCCGGGTGCTCAGTCGTGCATCATTGTCGAGTACACTCGCACCATTTTCGTGGGGCTTACTCAGTGATAGTCCAGATGCCCAATTATTGAGTATTTATTATCAATTCATGAGATCCAGTGGAGAATAATTCATGAAACTGAGTAATAAAAGCGAATAGATGTTTCATTATTAATTCTTAGGATCAGATGAAGATTCGACTATGAATTCAAAATAATAAAACGAGCATTACCATCCCATGGGATCGTGGATTCGACCATAGAATCGGAGTAATTGAGATTTATCCATCACCATTTCATGATATCAGTAGATTCGATCATGAAATCGGAGTAATGAGATAATATAGTTGTTTCATTGCTATTCTATGAGATCGAGCCGTGGATTCGATCATAGAATCAGAACAATTGTTATTGCCATTCCATGGGATCAGGCCGTGGATTCGACCATGGAATAAGAGAAATTGTTATTGCCATTCCATGGGATCAGGCCGTGGATTCGACCATGGAATAAGAGAAAATTGTTATTTCCATTCCATGGGATCAGACCGTGGATTCGACCATGGAATAAGAGCAAATTGTTATTGCCATTCCATGGGATCAGGCCGTGGATTCGACCATGGAATAAGAGTAATAATAGATTATTCTGGGAATTCAGTGGTGAATGTCACGTCATAATTAATCTATGTGCATAGTCAGGAGACGGCAAATCCTGAGGGTGCTCTCAGACACTACTAAGAACACTCGAGTCTATATACGTCGCTCTGCATAGTTCGGATCAGTGAGTATCACTGTCCTGAAGGCGTTGTTGCTCTCAATCTGACGGAGAACCGCCGAATCGTTCTTCTATGTACAGGGGGGTCGCTCTCATGTAGTCAGGGAACAGTGAGTATTACCGACATCCTGAAGGCGTTAAGCCCTCTCAACAAATAATTATGTAGGAGGACCGCCAAATTCTATTATTCTACATAGAGGGCACAATGAAATGCCAGGGATCGAACGCTTAGCTAGTGGAGGCTTTTCGAAAGACATGTTCATCATGGCTTCGTAAAATATGAATAGTCACATGCTTGAAGCAGTATCATGATTTTACGGGTTTGCCCTTTGTTGAAAATCCACCATCTACATTAAGTCCCCTGCATAGTGGGGAACAGTCATGTTCTGCAGTATGCATTAAATGGTGATTTTCAGTCGACGAGGTCTGGTTGAACTCGGCTACAAAGGTAGTTTCAGAATCCTCAATTTACTCCAATGAGATCATGTACGAGAAAATGTGTGGATGAGAACTCTGATAGTAAGGTAGAGTGTCATCTCATGAGCATGGAGAGATGAGGCACTGCTGATTTGGGTGTTTAAAAGCTTAGTTATGGTCGATTTAGGATTTGCGGGCCAGAGCCCAAAAAGGAAACCCGTGCTTATTAGGTTTTGGAAATAAATTTGATTTAAAAGGGAATAACCCAAAAAATTCTTTTTATTTTCCTTTGGCCGACCAATACTTTATCATCACCTTCACACCACGAGCAGCAGCAGGAGAACTCGTTGAAGTCAGCATAACCGTCGCCCGTCCGATCACCGCTGGTCGTCCAACCACCGCCGGCCGAATTCTGTCCGGTGCCAACATGTAAGTTCGTGATTTTTTTTTATTTTTTTTTGATGTAGGTTCTATGATTGATGATTGTTCACAAAACCCAAATCCCATGGTTACATATGTATGTGTATGATTTATGAAGGATTTTTTAGAAAACGTATGTGTATGCACGTTTGTTCGTTAGTTGGAGGAACGAGCAAAAATCCCTAATATGAAAGAGATATGTTAATTTTTGAATAAACATGGTCTAGTTGCAGTAGCAAAAGTTTTGTTTATTAGGTTTCATGAAAACCCAAGTTCGTTTTTTTTTTGAAAGTATGAACTTTGCAAATACTGTTATAAACGTAATTTGTTCGTAAAAGTAGTAAATAATAATCCTTAGAGTTAAAGGAATTTTGAAAAGACCTGGAGTTCATATTGAAATTTTACTTGATAACTCTCGAAGTTTTATTTTAAATATAGAGAACTCTACAAAAATAGAAAAGTCCCTGGTTCCATAGACGAATGCTCGGTTGAGCAAAAAGTGTTTTTTTTATTTACGTGAGTTATTAACTCACGATTTTTTTTTTTTTAAAAGTGCGTGACTTATTCATGCTTCATTAAACAAAAATTGGGTTTTTGAAAACACCCAATTTACGAGTTTGGTGAATCCACAGTGTATTCGCGAATTCATTGATTTTATAGCTTATATATATACATAAAATCAGTGAGTGCTCACATAAAGGGTTATGTGAATTACTCATGGTTTCTTGGAAAGTCAGTGTAGACTTTTGAATAATATGTTTTATGCTCAACTTTGCAGGTTTGAAAGAAAGAGCAAGTTTTAGAGTTTTTACGTTGTTATCACTAAGTTCGTGAAATCGTAAAGAGGTGAGAATTGAGGAATACCATTTTTGCAGACATCAATTGTTTAGTCCCATTGTGTTGATGAATTCATGTATGGATGTTACAGCAAGTTTGCAAAATGGTTGAATCCCGTAGTGCTTCTGAAGATGATGTTTCTTCGAGAGAAGATGTTTCCACAGATACCTCTTCCAGAGATGATGGTTCTTCCAGAAATGACGATACTGAGGTTTCTCAGGGGAAGAAGGAAAGTTCCAAGACTAAGAACATTCCAACTGCTAAGACAAATTCTTTGTGTATTTGTATAGGCCTGAAAAGCGTCCTCTAGGATCTTCGTTTCGGTTGCTGATAAATCCTAGGTGCACTGCCCAGAACAAGTTGGTGTCTCCCCGAGCTGTGGTTCGATTTTGTTTGCAAGGGAAGTATTTCGCAGCTTCTCAGGTGGAGTTGAAGCTTTCTCGGAGACCTCTGATGCACTTCTCTGGGTGGGCAAGGCACGTGTTAGGCCATAGCCGTGTGAGGGCCATATTGGATAGTGCTCAGGTGACACGAGTCATTCAAGTTGCTGGAGATTTGATCATCAATCATGGTATTCCAGGTATGATAGCCCTGCTCGCCCGTTGGTGTGTCCTTACTCACACATTTATATGCAGATGGGGAGAATTCACCATTACTCTGGAAGATGTAGTTGCTTTGTTGCACCTTCCAATTACTGGTAATTTTCCTGAAGAACTCTTGACAGAGGAGAAGGAGATATCTGACATGTTAGAAGCAAAGATGCATGAATTCAATGAGTCACCTGCGTCTTGCTATGCTCGATGGTTATCACACTGGTGGCCAAGAGATAGAACTCCTGAAGGACCGGTTGATGGCGTTTTGAAAATTGCGGCTTTCTTGTGTCTGTGGCTCTCACATGATATCTTCGAAGATTGTGGACACTTGCTGAAGCCATTTGTGATTCTTTTTGCCATTAAGATGGCCAAAGATGAGAAAATTCCTATTGGCAGTCTATTTTTGGGTTCTTTGTTCGCCAACTTGGACTCTCTAGTTGTGGACTCCAGTATTTCTGATGGATTCATGAAGGTTGAGACGTATGCTAATACCATGTTTCTCCAAGGTTTGACGTGGGAACACCTTGAGAGCTATGCCCCAATTCCCCGTAGCATTTTTTAAGGATCCAAGGTCGACACTCGCCATTCCCTTCTTGAGGAGAATAATGCTAGGATCATGTGCTAGTCTAGAAAGCAACCACAATACAAGATATGCATTACTGACATTTTGGACATTGAGTCTGAGTTCAATTTTTGCCCATGGGTGTCGGTTCCTTCTATTTTCTCACAGTTGATTACTTTCAATACTACTGATGAGAATATCACGTTGAGTACTGGTGCTGGTCTGAGTGAAGGAGAGAGATCTTTCGTCTTGAGTTGTACTCCTGGTTTCTTGCTATCAATAATGAACGGAGGATTCCAGGTAGAAGAGTACAACATTGACAGAGCCGCTAGACAGATGGGACTTGACCAGTGCATTTTGGGTCATCAAATGAACAAGCCAGAGATTGAGTACCTGAAGTCTCATTTAGACTGCACCTGCGTGGAAGGAAATGAATACTTGTTCCCATGTTCTGACCGAGAAACTTTCGCAACTCCTAGTTATATAGGCTTTTGGCGTCAACAACTCGAGTGTGTATATGCATTTATAACAAATGTTCAGTCCCATGTACGAGAGTTCCCTCCTCCTGACGTGGTTTCCGGTCGACCTAGGTTGAATAATCTCCCTGGTAGTGATAAGAAGAAGACATCTCCAAATGCGTCACAAGTAAGTGCTTCTTCTTATGATTTCGGCCAAAGTATGCCAATCACATTTTAATTGTATTGTTTTTCTTGTGATAGGGTGGTCATGCTGTGAGACCTCGCATTAATGTAAACTCTTCAATATTTCAAGAAAGTCCCCAAGGAGGAGAAGGCAAAAGTAAGACAACACATAGGATGATACCGAACAGAATACAGTCTCCTGCCGCTTCTTTGGTGAGTTTCCTGCGCTTTTCTTCGTTGTTGCAACTTTCTCATCCATGTAATTAGGATTTAAAAAAGTATTTCTCATTCATTTCAGAATTTTGCACCATTGGTTATTGATGTTCTCCGTTTTCCTCTTGGTCGAACAATTCAGGACTCCAGCACTAAGGAGGTCGACGTAAGTTTCCCCTTTTACACTTGATAATTGTAATGCGTCTTTGGATGAATGGTTGACAATTGTTGTTGATGTGGACAGGAAGAAATCACCTTGGATAAGGAGCATGTTGATGAGGCTCATTCCTCTTTGAGTCATGAGAATATGGAGAGCTCTCGAAATCCCGAACCGAACGCAAATATGGAGAGTTCTCCGAATGAAGATAACGTAATTGCCAATGGAAGTTCCAACATTGCCGAGTCCTCAAATGGTTTAGAGGCTCCCCTAGTAAGTATTTATCCTGTAGCCTCTCCATAGAAGTATGATATTACTGATTTGTGCATGAATGAATGAGAACCCATATGAATATACGAATAATTTTGCCGAAATACGTCATCAGAAAATTTCAGGCTTCAGATTTTATTAGAAATGCTGTAGTATCCTCATCTGTAGTCAGATTTTCGATGTATGCATATGTATCTTCAAGCCCAGAAAATTTCCAAGCTTTTTCAAAGAAGATTTTTGAATTTTGAGCATGTTTAGGGCCTGAAAAACGAGAAACAGTAAACTTCCAGGAGATATTCAGAACTTTTTCAGATCGTGTGTTGTGTGATGTTTTGGACACATCTCCTGGATCGTTCATCCGATTGTCATGAAATTTTGACATGTTGTATAGAACTTCTCTACGAAGAGAATGATATATAACTCGTATCCAGATTCCTCACCAATTGCTCCCAGTTCGTCATTGAACATAGGGCAGTGTAAATTTGCTTCAGCTGAGCTTCTTTGAAAACGTGTTTCATGACTTCGATACTTCTTGCACATGTTGTAAATGCATAATAAGGAACTTAGATGATGTTAGTTCACTTAATTTCTTAATATTATGATTTCATTGGATTTCCATGCCTGAACCATCCTAATCCCATGTAATCTTCGCATTAGGTACCGAACACCGAAGTTGGGAATCATGGATCCAATAATGATAGCTTGGGAAGTCCTAAAGTTGTTGGCGATGGAACTCCTATATCTGCACCTCCAGGTTATGAAGTTCTGGTTGTTGATGCAGGGGAGGTGGTGGAAACCCCAATTGAGCCTCAAATGTTGGAACCCGAATCAGGAATAGCAGAAACTGCTTCGTCTGAAGTGGTCTCCATGATTGTTGATGATGCTCCAGTAGTCGAGAGGCGTATGATAGTGCATGAGTATTCCAATGCAGGGATTTATTTTGTTCATAAATTTGGTGAGTAACTCCCATACCACCAGTTAGTTGGTGGTTTTAGTGTTCCCATAGGATATGCTGCTATGTATGAGAAACTGTGGAAAATGTATGGACACATCGTGGTTACTCAAGATTCAGAACGGAGCTATTTCTTGACAAATCAAGTGGAAGCCATCTCGCGTGTTATACGTGATATCTGTATCACTCCCAGAAACGTTGTTACTCGAGACGTACTCTTTGATTGGGAGTACAACTCGAATAATGCTGAAGAACTAGGCTTCAATATGAAGTGGCTTCGTCAAAGGCTTAAAGCTATCAGAAAAAAAATAGAGGGTAGTGCTCCTTTCCCTGTCAGTGACGCCGTGACGAATAAGATGGATGAAGTTGCAGAACTGACCAAGAAGCTAGAATTGGAGAAAGCGACTTTAAAATCTTTGGAAGATCGGGAGAAGAATAAATCATTCTTTAATGGTTTTCTTTAGTTTCCTTTCCATAATCTCATGAACATTGAACTTCGGAGAAAGATGTGAGATTTTATTTGGGTTTTGATTTTTGATAGGTTTTGAATTTATGAGTGACTGAGGATTTTCTTTTGATTTTGGATTTGACAGAGATTTTCTTAAATAAAGAACTTTGATAGATTGCTGAGTTTTCAAATGCTGTGTGCAAGTATGCACACGTTTTTGAGGAATTGAAAATACAATTAAAAGAAAATCCTAAAGTGCAAACGTCAGATGTTTTGAGCGCTTGCCTTGGACATAAAACATCCAATGTTGAATGCTTCATGCATCGAAAATCTTGAGCCAATTCTCATGAATTACTGGTATTTTTGTCTTTCCCTTGATGTCAGCCAATTTGTAGTATCCTCCAGCGACTTAGAAATCATGAAAGGCCCTTCCCAGTTAGAACCCCTTGTAGAATACAGGTTGCGCTTGGTTTCCTTAAGAACCAAATCTCCTTCATGAAACTTGTTAGGCTTGGTTGTGCGTGCCTTGAATATCTTCTGATGGTTTGGAATCACCCGTGGATTCCATGATGGTGAAGATTTCCAATTCTGTGGCACATGTGGACACTCATGCAAAGGAAAATATGGCGGGTATCGCTTGTCAAACTGAGCCAAGTCTTCAGAGATGAACCTTTTAATGTGGTGCATAATCAGAAAAGTAACTAACCATGCAGTGTAGTATTGCTGAGGTGAGACTGTCCACTCATAGGGTTTGATGACATGTAGGTTTTGAGCGAGTCCCTAAATTAAGGTAACATATTTTAAAGTAGGTAACACATATGTATCATGAGGAATAAGACTTGCCTGAGTGCGAAACCTCCTAACGAATTCATTAGGACTTTCTCCAGGCCTTTGCGTGAGTTCCATCAGAGTTTCGACCTTTTCCAAATGCTCGAAAGGCTGGTCATCTTCTGAGTCAGAGCTTTCTTCGGTGGAGAAATTTGCAACTAAAGGTGAAGATACCGTAGTAATTTTTCCATCATGAATCCACGCTCTTCCAAGAACCATGTCGTATCCAGGATCCTCGCTGATTATGAAGAATTTAGTTTATGTCCAGGTTGAACCACTTCTTATGTTGAGAATGATGTAACCATAAGCATCCCTGGAGATTCTTTCATGATCTCTGATTGAGACTGGAGCGTGAGTTGCTTATTGATGAGTGATGCCAGCAGCACTGAGGGTTTTCATAGGGATGATGTTGACAGCAGTGCCAACGTCGAATAATGCTCGTCTGAATTCATTCCCCTTGAGATGCACCATGGTGAGAAGTCCCCAGTCATACATCTCTTTGTCTGTCACAGGTGGTTCAAGGAATGTTTCCTGAATTGTGAGTCATTTGCCTGACACGACATGGTTTAGCGCAGCAAACATGTCATCTCTTTGGGCCCTTGACAAGTACAACAACTCGCAGACGTGCTCCATTAAAGAATGAACTGCTTCCTTGACCGGCTGCTCGGGGGCTGCGAATGTTCTAAGTGGGAGAGGATTTTTGTGTACTCCTTCAGTCCCAAGTTCTCTTGAGTCAGACTTTTCTTTGAAGATGCGCTTCAAAATTCTACAGTCACGGGTTGGATGACCGACATACCTAAGGAAGTGACAATAGAGTGCATTCTCCATTTGCTCCGCGGTTGGCTCCTTTTTGAGAGGAGGTAGCTTGACTGCACCATCTTGGATCCAGACTTCCAGTAGTTCGATCACCTCTTCAATGGGAAATGGGAAATCAGGAACTTCCTCATCATTCTGTTGTGATTGTGCATTTCTGGTCTGGTTGTCCTTCCTTGGAGCTTTTGGAGGGTGAGATGTTGGAGAAGCATTTTTATGTTGCTGTGCTTCGGCCTTTCTCTTGCTTCATTCAGCAACATTCACGGAAGCTTCAACATTATACTGCTTGTTGATCAGGCGCCGACATCTGCTTCGAGTGTCTTTCGATTCCTCCATTTTGACAGTTTTCGTTCTTTCCAGCAAAGCGGGAGCAGTAGTTGCTGACCGCTTGGTTACTTCATGAAGTTCCTAAAAGGTATGGAAACGGAGATTCTCCAACAGATCTCTGTAAACAGGGATCATCCCATTGATGCACAAGTCCACCAGTTATTTTTCAGTAATATTTGGATCATGACAATCCAGTGCCTGGAGTTTGAACTTTTTTACGTAGTCATTCGGGTGTTCAGTATTCTTCTGAGACATCCTCCCCAGGTCGGAGAGTGTGACTTGTTCAGAGACAAAGAAATATTTCCTGTAGAAAGCATTAATCATTTCTCCCCAATTGGATATGCTCCCTGGAGTGATGTTGTTGTACCAAGTGTATGCACGACCCGTCAGGGATTTCGAAAATTCCTTCAAGCGGATAACATGATTGTGTTCATGTTCTCCTAATGCTTCCAGAAATCGAGAAACGTGTTCTCGAGCATTTCCCGTTACGTTGTAGAGTGTGAACGTTGGAGAGGTGTAGCCTTTTGGGAGAGGGATCCTCTGCGTGGCTGTAGGATACGGAAGTTGATGATGGTGAACGGTCATTGTATGACCCCTTCCTCGATTCTCCATAAAACGCTCCAAGTCTTCATGGGTGATGAAGCAGGCAGGTTGAGGCTCTGCGGCTTTGTGGGTTTCATCGTCATCAGGAACAGTAATAACTTCGGGGTCCGTTGGAGATGTTTCCTTGTCTTTCCCCTTCTCTTGAGTTTTGTCTGACATCTTGTCAGTGAGAGTTTTGAGACAGTTGAATAGTTCTTTCTGAGTAGCAGCCATGTCAGTTTGATTCTTGGTGAGAACTTCCTGGAATTTCATGAGATCGCCTATGGTAGGAGGATTTTCTCTGATTTATTCTGGATGCCGCCCAAAAAGAGGATGATCTTATACATTGGTGTGAGGAGGAGTAATATCACCACCATTGTTAGAAGCGAGAATTATTTCCGGAGTACCACCAGTTTTGTTGCTGGTACTAGCGTGTTTGGTGTTGGGATGTGTAACTGCTCCTGACCTAAGATCGACCATCTTTGCGAAAATGAGAGATTGCAACCGAGAGATTAATCTCCCACCGTGGTCGCCAATCTGTGTATGGGGAAAAACGTGTCGCCAGTTTTTCGGGGAAGTGGAGAGTCGAGCGAGTTGTCGAGACTCCTCAACCGGGAAAGATGTTAATCCTCACACAGATGCACCGTTGCAAAGGGGGTGCTTAGATTCGGGAAATCAATTTGTATGACTCCGGCCTAAACCAAGACAATGTCCGTTCCAGAGTCAATTTGGTCGCAAAGAGGGAGATGGGTTGATCTGTAGGAGGGAAGCTGAGAATTGTGTGAGATTAGTGATAATCGAGGATTGTGGGTGTGTTGGAGGTTTTTACAGTATTGGTGAACTGTTGAGTTCTTAGTGATTGATGAATTCTTGTGAGTAGTTACTCGAGAAATTCAGTGTTAGACGTGTATTCGAGTGTTCGAATGTTGATAAAGATGTCCTTCAATCACGAATTCAGAGACTTATTTATACTGTTAGAGTAGTAACACCACTGACCCCTGTAAGTGTGACGGTTTCTTGAGTGAAAGAGGGGGAAAGTGGGAGATCGTGGTAAAGTCAGTTCCACGTCATGTGGAGACTTGGATGATCGTGCACCCACTACTTTGCTAACTCCTTCAACCGTTGACACGACTTACGCACATTGCTCGTCGTGGGATGAATCCACGTGTCGTAGACCGCCAGACCAAAACCCTAAGTGATATCCCCCAATTTGTGACATGATTGATGTTTCACGAATCGTGGAGTCTGCGGGGCAGACGTGTTTAGGTTATTCAATTGTTGATTGATTAGACACTAAGTCTAAGTTTGGTAAATCAAGCATGAATGGTGAATGCTCAGTGACTCATGGATCGAACATGTAGTTCTTTGGAGAGATGTCAGTATGATGAATTGCTGACTAGTTGAGGGATCGAGCAAGTATTGCCGTGAATTATGAGAATTCAATGAGCAACTGAGCAAGTGTTGCTCAATTCACCGAATTATGGAATTTTGATGGGGAACTGAGCAAGTATTGCTTAATTCTCCGAATTTAAGGATTTGATGGGAAACTGAGCAAGTATTGCTCAATTCACCAAATACTGGAGAATTGTCGAATATGGAGAATTGTCGAATATTGACTAATATTCAGGCGATTGACCAAGTATTGCTGGATTCAGCGAATTATTTACTGGTGATGTGACCCCGTAAAATATTAATTAAAATATTGGTAGATTACCGAATATTGTTTAATTAATTTTAGATGTTGATTGATGAATCAACATAAATTTATTAGTGTTCAAAATTGCTCAGAATGATGGTTTCACAGAGCGTTCATTCGAAACCCTAATTTTGGACAATCCTCTATCAATTGGAGAATTGCCGAAAATTGATTATGAGTGATGGAGGGACCGACCACATGGGATGATGATCATCCATGTGATGGCCAGCGCTCGAGTGAGCATGCACCAGGTTTCTCGGTTTGAGAGTTGGTGAAAAGTGATGATTAAATGGGGAGTTCACCATTTACTGAAAATATTGCTGGGTTCAGCATTAGGTATAAAACCTAGTTATGAGAGATGGGACCGACCAAGAGGGCATGGGACCGGCTCCTGGTGGTCACATGACCAAGTGTTGGTCCTTCGGAGGATTCTCCAGTTGATTGGAGAGATCTCGGGCCCAGTACGAGCGATTGAGCAAATTAGGTCAGAATTGCGAAAACATGTGGGACCGGCTTCGTGCAAGCCCTAGGGGTGACCTGGTCGGTCATGGAGGCATGCATGTGTTTCCATGATGTCTGTGTCTCCATATTGAGAGTTTCAGTATTTTCTGATGCGCGTTTGAGCGATGTTGTAAATTTTCAGAAGAATTTCATCTTGGCTGAGAATTCTCGACTTTTTGGTGGAATGAGCATGTATGCTCAATTCATCAATATTTTGAAAATATTAAAATAAAATATTTTAATAATCCAAAATTGCCGTGAGGGGCTATCCGGCCGCGTGACCATGTTGGCTTTTGGTTTTTTCCTGATTCGAGCAATATTTGAGAAAATATGGAGAAGTCACGAATTTTGTTCAAACCCATGAGTTTCACGAGTTGAGGGAAATAATAATAATGAGAAATTAGGGATTGCAAGGTGAGGGACCAACCATGGATAGGGCATGGCCGGACGGCCAAGTTTCCCGGTCCGGCACACCTTTCCCTGTTTTATTATTATTTTTCATGAATCCTTGGAGTTATGGAGAGTCCATGAAGATATGGAGAATCCAGGAAGATATGGAGAGTCCATGAAGTTTTGGAATAATAACTATAAAAAGCTAAGGATTGTGAGGTGTGGGACCGGCCAAGGCTTGGGCATGGCCGGCCGTCTAGGTTGCCCGGTCCCGCACATTTCTCCTTATTGTATAATTTATTTGGTGAATCCTCCAAGTTATGGAGAACTCTTGAGTTTTTTGCACAAATTGGGAAATTTCGCCAAGATGGATAACTCTCCATGGGTTTATGAGAACCGTGAGAAAATAAAAAAAATAATGGGGAAGCATGGGACCGGCCGGCCGGTGGGCCCGGCCCATGAGCGCTTCCCATTATTTTATTATTTATTATTTTCTCTCTCCTATTTAGTGGATAACTCTCCATTGTTTCATGTTTTTTGGATGCTCGTTCACGCATCCGGGTGCTCAGTCGTGCATCATTGTCGAGTACACTCGCACCATTTTCGTGGGGCTTACTCGGTGATAGTCCAGATGCCTAATTATTGAGTATTTATTATCAATTCATGAGATCCAGTGGAGAATAATTCATGAAACTGAGTAATAAAAGAGAATAGATGTTTCATTATTAATTCGTAGGATCAGATGCGGATTCGACTACGAATTCAGAATAATAAAACGAGAATTACCATCCCATGGGATCGTGGATTCGACCATAGAATCAGAGTAATTGAGATTTATCCATCACCATTTCATGAGACCAGTAGATTCGATCATGAAATAGGATTAATGAGATAATATAGTTGTCTCATTTCTATTCTATAATATCGAGCCGTGGATTCGATCATAGAATCAGAAAAATTGTTATTGTCATTCCATGGGATCAGGCCGTGGATTCGACCATGGAATATGAGCAATTGTTATTGCCATTCCATGGGATCAGGTCGTGGATTCGACCATGGAATAGGAGCAAATTGTTATTGCCATTCCATGGGATCAAGTCATGGATTCGACCATGGAATATGAGCAAATTGTTATTGCCATTCCATGGGATCAGGCCGTGGATTCGACCATGGAATATGAGCAATAATAGATTATTCTGGGAATTCAGTGGTGAATGTCACGACATAATTAATCTATGTGCATAGTCAGGAGACGGAAAATCATGTGGGTGCTCTCATACACTACTAAGAATACCCGAGTCTATACATGTCGCTCTACATAGTCAGGATCAGTGAGTATCACTGTCCTGAAGGCGTTATTGCTCTCAATCTGACGAAGAACCGCCCAATCGTTCTTCTATGTAGAGGGGGGATGCTCTCATGTAGTCAGGGAACAATGAGTATCACCGATGTCTTGAAGGCGTTAAGCCCTCTCAACAAACAATTATGTAGGAGGACCGCCCAATTCTATTATTCTACATAGAGGTCACAATGAAATGCCAGGGATCGAACGCTCAGCTAGTGGAGGATTTTCGAAAGACATGTTCATCATGGCTTCGTAAAATATGAATCGTCACATGCCTGAAGCCGTATCAGAAACATGCAGTATCATGATTTTACGGGTTTGCCCTTTGTTGAAAATCCACCATCTACACCTCTATGGTCGGCCAATAGTATTTCTCGTGTATATGGAGAAATAGTTTCCTCTTCCCTTGATGTTCCCCTTCATGCATTCCTTTCAACATAGTCGAAATCTCTTCCTTTGCCAGACACCATAATAGATCGCCTCCAAATCTTTTACGATATAGGATCCCTTCGTGAAATATGAATCGCTTCGCCTTTTGTTTCATCATGACACCATCCCTTTGATTGGAAGGAGTTACTCCATCGCGGATATAAGTAATGTACGGTTCTCTCCAGTTCCCTTCATGGCTTATGTTGAGAACATCCAATTTATGTGGCGGCACTTGGCAATTGGTGCAAGACTTCTGCAGTAAACGAGATTGAGCTTCCATATCTGGCCAGTAATAGCCCATGCATTGAATAAGATGGTAGAACATTACCACCAGCGTTTTTCCACAGGTTTCAGTATGAACGCGGTTAAGATGCAACTGCACCTCTTCATCTCTGAGACATCTCGATAGAGAAACATCCGGGTTTCGATGATATATCATACCATGAAGCATGAAATAGCTATGTAGAGTTTTGAGACTAACCTTTCCTTGAGAAAACGAGTTGTTGAGTTCTTGAATGATAGGAGTTCGCCAATCACAGGTCCCCATGTCTTCGCGTTGTGAGAGCCGTGTTGATTCAACTGTCCTACTTCTTACCGTTAGAGTCTCTTCTAAACCTTCAAACTGCAATTTGGATGCCAGTGTGGCTAAAACATCGGCATGTCTATTGTTGCTGCGACCAACATGGGTTATGGTTGCATCTACAAAGTAGTTCAACAACCTTTGCGCTTATGATCGGTACGGGGCCAGCGTTGCCTCTTTCAATGCATATACTCCATTTATCTGACTAACGAGTAATTTAGAGTCACCTCTTACCTCCGGGCAAGTTGCCCCTACTTGCTTGGATAGTGACAGTCCTATGAGAAAGGCCTCATACTCCGCTGAGTTGTTGGTGCACTAAAAGTCCAACTTTAAAGAATGTGAAAAGACTTTGCCAGTTAGAGAACCTAGGAACACACCTGCTCCTCTAGTGTTATTGATAGGAGTGGCAAATACATCGAAATACAGCAACCACGCCTCTTTTTCGACAATGCAGATCTCTGGAAATTCTCCGGGAAGATCCCCGTGCAATGCAGTAGTGCCTTCTCCAGGGAATGCTGCTAGTGAATCAGCAATGGATTGTCCTTTGATAGCCCTCGGTGATGTGCACGTTATGTCCAACTCCGACATTTTAAGAAGCCACTTGGACGCTCTTCCCATCAAGGCCGGCTTCGAAAGTAAAAACTTCGCAGGGTCTGATTTAGATATGAGTACTACCTTGTTGAACAACAGGTAGTGTCTGAACTTCTGGATGAAATAAATCAGGGATAGACACGCTTTCTCTGCTTTGGGATATCTGAGTTCAGCATCTCTTAATAATCGACTGAAATAGTATATGGGATGTTCGATTCCTTCATCATCCTCCTGCGCGAGAAAAGCCCTTACGGAAGTATCGCTGGAAGCGGTGTAGAGATACAGTGGTCTCCCTTGTACATGGGACTTCATGATGGATGGATATGATAATATTCGTTGAATCTTCTGGAATGATTCTTGTTATAGTATAGTCCAGATGAAGCTTGCTCCCTTCTTCATCAAGGGATTAAATGAAGCAACAAGCTGAGCCAAGACGGGTATAAAACGTCGAATGTAGTTTACCTTGCCCATGAATATTTGGAGCTCCTTCACAGTTCGTGGCGGCGGCATCATGAGGATAGCTTGAGTCTTGGATGGGTCTACCTCAATTCCCTTAGTGGTTACCTGGAATCCCAAAAATTTGCCCGAAGAAACACCGAAAGCGCATTTTAATGGATCATCCTCAATTTGTATTCCCGTCATCTTTCGAATACTTGCCGTAGGACTCCTGTGTGATCCGACCAATCCTTTGATTTGATTACTATATCATCCACGTAGTCTTCAACTTGCTTATGCTTCATGTCGTGGAAGATTTCCGTCATAGCGCGTTGATAGGTCGCACCGGCATTCTTCCGAGAGGAGTTCGAAACGTTGTCTTACTTGCATCATGTTCGTATATCCTTATCTGATTGTACCCGCTATATCCATCCATGAAGGAGAACATGTCATGCCCACTGGTTGCATCTACTAACATGTCGATGTTAGGTAGAGGATACCTGTTCAAGTCCCTGAAATCCACGCAACACCTGATCTGCCCGTTTTTCTTTTTTTACTAGAACCACATTATCCAACTAGGTCGGGTGATGAATGGGTTTAATGAAGCCAACGTTTAGTAGCTTCTGTATATCAGTCTTGATTTGCTCTTCCACTTCGTGCCTGAATTGCCTCAGAGACTATTTGATTGGATTGGATCCGGGTACGACATGCAGGTGATGGGTGACCAACTTTTCATATAAACCGGGCATTTCTTCATATGTCCAAGCGAATATGTCTTCGGTATTCCTTGAGAAGTTGCACCAGTTTCGTACGTTCATCTGTGGACAAGGTTGAGCTGATGAAGATAGGCCTGGGGAATTATTCACTCCCGATATTAATAACTTCGAGCTCGTCGGTCATGGATTTGGTGCCGTCCTGCAGCTGTCGTGGAGCATCCAATACCTCTTCCTGTAGATCTTCATTGTTGCAGCATTCCATTGGGCGGAGAGGCTGGGTAGTAGCCTCCCCTGCTAATTGCTAACATCGGCGTCGATATACGGTCTTTACCTTCTGATCACGTCTTGCCACAGTAGTCTGTTCTCTTTTAGTGTGAATATGAGTTGTAGCTTCACCATACGAAGAAGGATGTTCTGACACATCGTGGGGCTTAGCCTTTAACGATGAAAGTCGGTCCTCCTCCCGGATTGATGCCCACGTGGGGAGTGGGATGCAATAAACTTTCCCTGATTCTTCCCGCGGAGCCTCTTTCGGCTCGAACAACTCTACACCATAGATCGGTGCATAAGGAGAGAACGATGCATGGATGCGAACGACCTCCTTATTCAGCATAGTCTTCAAGCACTGGTGATATGTTAAAGGAACAATTTATATTGTCATGAAGCCATGGTATCCCCAATATCATGTGGTAGTCCGGTTCCTTTTCTATGACTTCGAATTTCACTTTAGACTAAACGGGACACACAGATAAAGTCAGATTGACATACCCGTACGTGTTGGTTTGGTTTCCTCCAAAGTCTGTCATCGTGGTAGGCTGTCATACTATCTTGCTCGGGCGAACCTTTGCCGTCCTGAATGTCTTGAGGGTAATCACATTCGAAAACGCTCCCGTGTCGAAGAGGGACCTCTTGAACTCTGAATCCTTGATGCGTGCCGTAACATGTATGTCCCGGTTGTGACCTTCTTCCGCCATCATGTCTTCTTATGTAAATGTAACATTATTTGTAGACATATCCGGTGGTTTAGAGGTTTCTGGACGCAGATGAGTTAGCTGTATGTCTAAGGCTATCAGGTTTATTGCAGCGAACGTTTCTGCCCGCTGATTCTTCGAGAGGTGTAAAAGTTCGCACAAGCTTTCTAATAGAGAAGCAGCCTCCTGGTCCACCGGCCTCCGGTTCATGGTGAAACTGTTGAATTGAGGAGGATCGTTGTGAGGATCAGTCCCCAATGTATAAATCTCCGTGACAGGGGGGATGCTCATACTTGATGTTATCTTTACGAGGAGGTCGAGTATGCCGTTTATCGTTTCTTTGATCAGGTCCATGTTCTTTGTGTGAATCTCCTGTATGCGTGCTAACTCGATCAACGTTGGGATTCTTCTGGTTACGCCATCAGATACACCGTTAGCAAGAGGGGTATCTTCATTGGAGGAGCTTCGACCGGAACTTGAAATTGTTGGGGGAGTCCTAAGACCAACCATTTTGAAATCGGACAAATAAGATTGGGTATTGAAGAAATTGACTTCACAACCGAGAGATTAATCTCCCACTGTGGTCGCCAATTATTTATGGGTGAAAACTATCTCTGCCGGTTTTGGTAATTTTGGGGTGTGTAGATGAGAAATGAGTTTAAACCTTAAACAAATGCACTGTACGTAAGTGCTTTTGATTCGAGAGATCAATATATACAATTCTGGCCTAAACCAAGAAATGGCCGTTCTAGACTTGTTTCGGTCACAAAGTGAAGGATATGGGGTTGATCTTAGAGAGGGAAGCGAAGAAGGTGTTGAGATTGTGAAGGTGTAGGCTGTTTTATGACTTGTAACAGAAAGGTGAGCAGGATTATGAATAATGCAAGCAGGCTCTGGGAATTTCGAATACAATTGTATTAACACTTGATTTATGTGTTGTCTTCTGGAAATAGGGAGGAGAACCTATTTATAAAAGTCATTTGAGCCTTATTCACGGATCTCGTGGGAATTGGAGTGATGGAGTAGTGGAGTTGTGTGTTAGCGTCACACGATCAGTCTTGCCCACTTATCCCACCATCAATAACCGTCCATGTCTTCCTGACACGTTCTTGTGATGGCGCGTTGGACGCTGTTGTTAAAACACTGCTCGGTCAAACTCGCATGCGTTGCTATTTCAAGCATGTTTTTCAATCTTAGTGATCAAAACTATAAAGTCTTGATTTCTAGTCTACTATAGCTAAGGTCTCGGACTAGGATAAAAATTGTAGTTGAGCTCAAGAACTCCATGACGATCATCATACAAGATGAAGGACTACTCAAGGAACCAGTGGATCTTCATCGACTAAAAGGTATGTGGAGACTTGAACTTATCTATCACTCAAAAGTATATCTACCCTATCTCCTATATTGAGACAAAGGTCGTTTTACTATATAGACTAAGAATATGCACATGTGACATTTCGATCTGAGTATATTTCGCTTATCTATTTCTCGAAATGGGTGTTGGTAAAGCTTTCGCTTTAGCCAAGTTCATCTTTGCCTAGTGACGAAAGTCATGTTATGTTTCAATCACTTTGGAAATCGCTCTGACAAAAAATAGTTTGTGAATAACAACTATATAACGCCCTTTGAGAATGTTTCCATGATTGAAATGAGAGTTTAGACTATATAACCATTGTGGGATATAAACATTGTTGTGGTAACACATATATGTATAAGTCCTTAGCACTTGAACCGAAGTTTACGAACTTTGTTGATCAAGTGAAATCGGAACGTGAGCAGTTAACTCAGTCTGCGAACCCAGTCCGCGAACTGGCGTAAGTTCTCGAACCTGAGAATATCTATTGAAGTTGAAGCTCAGGTGCAGTTCGTGAACCCAGTCCGCGAACTGATGGAAATTATCGACCCGAGAAATTTTGCTGGAGTTTATTAAATTCAACCGGTTAGCTTGAGTCCGCGAACTCAGTCTGCGAACTCTAGAGGTTATGTCTGAAAACGTTGTTCGTGAACTTATCTTAAATTACTAAGGAATGCTTTTTAAAACCGTGGCTTTATAGTTCATGAAATGATTCGAGTGAATCACATTGTTTTTGATTCAATTGTGTCTTGTGTAGTACATGAGATCTCATATCAATTGAACAACTCTCTAACTAGTTCATTTGAGTCATTTGGACTAGTTATGGTGAAGAAGAATATGGTTGATATGAAAGTTATCATTTTGCTAACCATTTGGTTGACTATTATTGAACCAACCATTGTACACGTTTGGGTACGGTTTACACAACCAAAACGTCAAGTACATGTGTGTATGGCAAGCTAAGTTTTCGATCTAACTGTTGAGAGATATTAGCTTGTATCTAATCAGGTTTTCATCTAACAGTGAATATTGAATGCTTTGTTAGTAAGCTAACATTGATTGCAAACCCTGATTTGAAATACTATATAAGGGAGAACACCAGCAACTGGGAAACCTAATCCCCACACATTCTGTGTGATACTAGTTTGCAAAGCTAGAGTCGATTCTCCTTTAACCTTTGGTTTTCTTCTTCTAAAACCAGGTTAATGACTTAAAGACTTCATTGGGATTGTGAAGCCAGACCGTTACTACTTTTCTTGTAGTTTTTGTGATCTGATATTGTTGTTTCTATCGTACGAGTATAATTTCAATAACTGGCTTGTGATTTATATCTCCGATAGGCAAGATAAAAGTAGTCACAAACATCTTCGTCTCATTATTTGTGATTCCTTAATAATCTTCTTCGCTGCGTCGATTAAGTTTATTGTGAGGTGATTGATGAAACTGAGCTGTTCTTTGGGAATATAAGTATGGTTTTATCGATTGGTTCCTGTTCACCTAGATTTATCAAAAGACGGAACAAAACTTGTAGGTGTATTCGTGGGAGACAAATTTATCTATTACCTGTATACTTTTCTATAAGAGACAAATTTGTTTATTAAAGTCTTTGACTTTGGGTCGTAGCAACTCTTGGTTGTGGGTGAGATCAGCTAAGGGAATCAAGTGCGTCGTATCTTGCTGGGATCAGAGGCGTAGAAGCATAACTGTACCTTGGATCAATGTGAGATTTGTTGGGGTTCAACTACAGCCCATACCGAAGTTAATTTGGAGTAGGCTAGTGCCTATAGTAGCTTAATACAGTGTATGTTTAATCTGGACTAGGTCTCGGGGTTTTTCTACATTTGCGTTTTCCTCGTTAACAAAATTTCAGGTGTCTGTGTTATTTATTTTTCGCATTATATTTTTATATATAATTGAAATAATACAGGTTGTGCGTTGTTCAATCAATTAGAATATCCGACAATTTTGGTTGTTGATTTAAATTGATTGACACTTGGATATTGGTCTTTGGTACCATCCAAGTTATCTCTCTTTGATTAGACTTGCGAATCATATTTGCTTGAGTAAATCAAATCGAGAGATTGAGATAATAACTCCTTGAGTATTTTCTATTGATTGAATCTAACTGTCTAGTTGATTCTCTAGAAAACAACTCGGAGTTATCCATACAGATTGCTAATCGAAATATTTGGTGGTATTGTTAGACCCCGGCTTTTTCAATTGGTATCAGAACAGGCAAACATGTTAAACCTGATAAGCTTGTGTTTGGTCGGTCCTTAAAAATTGTCCCATGGAATATTTTTTTTGGAAAACTTGCTCTTGGAATCTGTAATGCACGCCAGAATTTCTTAAAGATTGATCAAGACCTTTTATTGTCAAAACCTCTTGTGTCTCATTATAATTCCATTTCATTTGAGAAGGAAGTGTTGGATGGTATGTGTCAATCTAAATAAAAAAATAAAAAGAAGAGGAGCTCAAAAAAATGTTCATGGTGCTCAATGATATAAAACCTTACAAGATTAACTACTGATCTCTATGAGGAATGCTATCATATAATGGATCAGCTGATAAAGATATATTCAGAGCATTCGAAGACGTTTTCAGATCCTTAGAGAAACTTAATTCTGTTAAGTCTAAGAATCACTCCAAAAAGGACAATGTACATATTAGACCTTTGAATAATATTGTACAACCCGGAAAATGGATGACTCCTCCTTCTAGGCATATCAAGCAAAGGAATGGAAGCACAGACTCCCATGAATATCATCATTATGGTGATTACATTTCAGGGATTATTTACACTGATCAACCAAAAATATTGCATGAGAATTTCTCTGCACATTACGCCTCTTGGTAACAAGATTGGCACAAAACCATATGTATATATCTTGAAGTGGGGCAAGAAATGGTTGAATCGTGTATAGGCTTTAAATTAAGTTTTTTTTTAAGTGCATCCTTTATGTTGTGAAATACATAATCCTTGATATGCAAACATTTAGCAAAATCTTGCCGTGTTCCTTGTAAGTTGAAGTTCGCGAACGAGTCCAAGCCCATTCTTGGTATTTTTAAGGAAGAAGTTCACACACTCATCTACCTCCTTCTCGTCCGCGTACGTGAACTTCTAGGGTTTTGTGAGAAGCCTCCACTGAAGACTCTTTGGAGAAAATATGATAAAGAGTGCTTCAAAGTTCACTCCAAGTAATTAATTTCTTCTTGTTCCTCTCAATTTCTTTGACCTCATGATGAATTCTAAGGGCTCAAGTAGGAATTTCAAAAATCCAAATTCTTCTAGTATGGATTCTCCTTGTGACCAAAATTCCCTTAGGATTAGGTTTGTGAATGATTCTTGTGCTAGAATTTTTGAGAATATTTCATCTAAAGGTTTTATTGTTGAAAATAAATTGGGTATTTCAAGTGGACATGATGAAGATTTAACTTGCTTCAAAAAATTCAATCTTAAAGATATCTTTAATGGTCTTGGTCAAGGGTTTGATTCTCTCACAAGAATTTTCTATGCCAACATTCATGATGTTGATCTTGATAAGATGGAATTCAAATCCATGATAAATAGAAAAAGGGTTCTTGTTGATAGAGAATTAATTTCAAAGATTACCAACATTCCGTTGGGGAATGTGCGTCTCCCTAGACCATGTGAAAAACGCCCATCATGTGATGATATCTCTATTGGGATTTGTGGGAAGAAGGTTGCGTGGAATCAAGGAAAGTTTCCTACTAGTGATCTTAGTATTGCACTGATGGAATTTGGAAAATTGGGTATTCCCAATCTTTGTCCCTCCACAATTTAAAACTCTTGGTGGAGTCATGAGTTTGTATAATTAGTCTATTTCCTTGTATCCGGTGTTCAAAGTCTTGGTATTTGTGGTTTCATGATTTATCAAATGGTTTCAACGACTTCTCCCATTAAGATGTTAGGCTATCCTTGTTTGATTAGTCAAATTTGCCATAATCATGGTGTTGATTTAATTGGAAACTCTCTTGGGTTTCCCAAACAGGTTCGTCCCTGTACCTTCAGGCGCATAAGGGAAAATGTATGCAAAAGACAAAAGGATGCTTCTCTTAATGAGTTTGACCCTACCTCCTTGAGTCTACTTCAAAAAATTCACAAGGGAGTATGTAAGGTGAATTCAAGGGTGAAGTGCGTTCAAGAACAATTGTCGGTTGTTGAAAACAAGTTTCCCGAGCTCAAGGGAGAGTTGGATTTAATTCGAGCATCATGGAGTATCTCCGATGAAGATGATGAATAATGAGCCTATTATGTCTAGTAAATCTTCTATGTTTTTTGTTCTATTTAGAAGAATAACTTGTGTTTTGGAATATCCATGATTGTGATTACACATATCTATATCCAATGAATTCATCTTCTTGTTTTTAGATTTATTGGTTTTAATTATAAACTTGTTTGGAAGATGATGGTTGCAGTATTAATCTTTATGGTTTTATATATTGCAATATTTTTATGGGATATGTGTGTTTACTTCCGTGAACTTGATTGTCCCATATTTTGTCAAAAGTAAAGTCGTTCACATATAGGTATGCAAATATTGATAAAGGAATGAATGGACTTTTGGCAAAACACAAAAGTTAAGCCTATATTGTCAATCTTTGATGTAAGATAGGTTAAAATCTTTTGTGATTCAAGGATAAAGTCTGTTATGTCACTTTGTGATGGAAAAATAGAATAGGTCCTTGTTTTGTAATCCACGGTTTAGAGCTTAATTGTTCCATATTATTATGTATTACCGTGAAGGTTCCATCTTGTATCTTATGTTGAGCACTATACGACTAAGTCAATTTCTTATTGGCATGGTTGGTTGTTCCATAAAGATGCAATATGTTGAGCATTAAGTACTAAATTAATCAACTTGTGTGGTTATTTATTTTGTATTCCATGAGTTCTCTCATGTTGAGTACATGTATGGTTAAGGTTGTCATTTTCTATGATAATCTTAGTCGGCGTTCCATAATCTCTTATGTTGAGCCCAAATGAACTAAATCAATCATCTAGTGTGATTATTTAGTTAGCACTCCATATATTTTTCTCATGTCGAGTGTGGACAATTGAATTGATTACTTTGTGATTAGTTTAATTGTGCAATCCGGTAAGAGTATTTATGGGTTCTCTTGTGAATAATCTAATCGATGTATTAAGTCTCCATAAGTTTACTTGTGTTGAGCATATTTAGTCAAATTAATATTGGTTCGCTTTGGTTAATATGATTGAATATTTTGGATTTCAAATTCATACTTGTATGTAATTTGTTGAGTCTAAAGAAATCCTTCTTTTCTTTTGAAAATAAGGTCGCTTTTGTTGTTCCCTTGGGAATGACATCTTATGGGGGAGAGTTCTTTTGAACTTGCGCTTAATTTCCAAATCTTTGTGGGGAGTGCGGCTGTGGAATTTTTAGGGGTTATCTTGTATCTTTATAAACTCCTTGATGAATGCATTTATCCTCGGCTTTATGATTGCATCTAAACAAGATGATAGAACATTTACCTTTGGTCATGAAATGTCTCTTATGGAAATTTCATTAGGATCCCGTTCTTGTACCTTTGCCAATTTTATTGACAAAAAGGGGGAGAATTAATTGTAGTTCACACTACAAATACATATGGTTTTCGGATCATTATGTAAGGGGGAGTGGTTTCCATGTGAGATGGAGTATTGACTAAGGGGGAGTGAAGTATCACCATAGTATTGTTGTTGAAGTTGTGATGCAATTGGACTTTGACGTTGTGAAATAATACTATGACACTGTATAACAATGATTGAGAACCAATGCTTTTCTCATTGTTATAGCTACGGATTTTCAACAACGATGATGCTAAACTTACAACCTTTAGGATCATTGGACTACTTGGAAGTGACGAAAATTTCGAGTATTGTTGAATATTAGGCATGTGGAATAGGAGCTACAAAGGGGGAGATTGTTAGAGCATTGCTCGGTCAAACTCGCATGCGTTGCTATATCAAGCATGTTTGTCAATCTTAGTGATCAAAACTATAAAGTCTTAATTTCTAGTCTACTATATCTAAGGTCACGGACTAAGATAGAAAGTTTAGTTGAGATCAAGAACTCCATGGCGATCATCATACAAGACGAAGGACTACTCAAGGAACCAGTGGATCTTCATCGACTAAAAATTATGTGGAGACTTGAACTTATCTATCACTCAAATGTCTATCTACTCTATCTCCTTCTTGAGACAAAGGTCATTTTACTATATAGACTAAGAATATGCACATGTGACATTTCGAGCTGAGTATATTTCGCTTATCTATTTCTCGAAATGGGTGTTGGTAAAGCTTTCGCTTTAGACAAGTTCATCTTTTCCTAGTGACGAAAGTCATGTTATGTTTAAATCACTTTGGAAATCGCTCTGACGAAAAATAGTTTGTGAATACCAACTATATAACGCCCTCTGAGAATGTTTCAATGATTAAAATGAGAGTTTAGACTATATAACCATTGTGGGATATAAACATTGTTGTGGTAACACATATATGTATAAGTCCTTAGCACTTGAACCGAAGTTTGCGAACTTTGTTGATCAAGTGGAACCGGAACGTGAGCAGTCAACTCAGCCCGCGAACCTAGTACGCGAACTGGTGTAAGTTCTCGAACCTGAGAATATCTATTTAAGTTGAAGCTCAGTTGCAGTTCGCCAACTAACGGAAGTTCTCGACCCGAGAAATTATACTGGAGTTTACTAACTTCAACCGGTTATCTTGAGTCCACGAACTCAGTCCGCGAACTCAAGAGGTTATGTCTGAAAACGTTGTTTGTGAACTTATCTTAAATTACTAAGGAATGATTTTTCAAACCCTGGATTCATAGTTCATGAAATGATTCGAGTGAATCACATCGTTTTTGATTCAATTGTGTCTTGTGTAGTACATGAGATCTCATAGCAATTGAACAACTCTCTAACGAGTTCATTTGAGTCATTTGGACTAGTTATTGTGAAGAAGAATATGGTTGATATGAAAGTTATCATTTGGCTAACCATTTGGTTGACTATTATTGAACCAACCATTGTACACGTTTGGGTACGGTGACATAAACCCAAAATCGTCAAGTACATGTGTGTATGGCAAGCTAAGTTTTCGATCTAACGGTTGAGAGATATTAGCTTGTATCTAATCAGGTTTTCATCGAACGATGAATATTGAATGCTTTGTTACTAAGATAACATTGATTGCAAACCCTGATTTTAAAGACTATATAAGGGAGAACTCTAGCAACCGGGAAACCTAATCCCCACACATTCTGTGTGATACTAGTTTGCTAAGCTAGAGTCGATTCTCCTTTAACCTTTGGTTTTCTTCTTATAAAACCAGGTTAACGACTTAAAGACTTCATTGGGATTGTGAAGCCAGACCGATTCTACTTTTCTTGTAGTTGTGTGATCTGATCTTGCTGTTTCTATCGTACGAGTACAATTGTAATAATTGGCTTGAGATTTCTATCTCCGATAGGCAAGATATAACAATAATCACAAACATCTTCGTCTCATCGTTTGTGAATACATAATATCTTTTTCCACTGCGTCGATTAAGACTATTGTGAGGTGATTGATAAAACTGAGCTGTTCTTCGGGAATATAAGTATGGTTTTATTGATTGGTTCCTGTTCACCTTGATTTATCAAAAGACAGAACAAAATACATAGGTTTATTCGTGGTAGACGAATTTATCTATCTTGTAGACTTTTCTGTGTGAGACCGATTTGTTTATTAAAGTCTCCGACTTTGGGTCGTATCAACTCTTGGTTGTGGATGAGATCAACTAAGTGAATCAAGTACGCAGTATCCTACTAGGATCAGAGGTGTATGAGTTTAACTGTACCTTAGATCAGTGTGAGATTGGTTGGGGTTCAACTACAGTCCAGACCAAAGTTAATTTGGAGTAGGCTAGTGTCTGTAGCGGCTTAATACGATGTATGTTTAATCTGGACTAGGTCTCGGGGTTTTTCTGAATTTGCGGTTTCTTCTTTAACAAAATTTCTGGTGTCTGTGTTATTTCTTTTCCGCATTATATTTTTATAAAATTGAAATAATACAAGTTGCGCGTTGTTCAATCAATTAGAATATCCGACCATTTTTGGTTGTTGATTTAAATTGATTGACACTTGGATGTTGGTCTTTGGTACCATCCAAGTTACCTCTCTTTGATTAGACTCGCGAATCATATTTTCTTGAGAAAATCAAATCGAGAGATTGAGATAATAACTCCTTGAGTATTTTCTATTGATTGAGTCTAACTGTATAGTTGATTCTCTAGAAAACAACTCGGAGTTGTCCATACAGATTGCTAATCGAAATATTTGGTGGTATTGTTAGACCCCCACTTTTTCAGCTGTAAACCGCCAGACCAATACCCCAGTATGTATCCCCCAGTTTTTGACATGATTGATGTCTCGAGTGTGTGGATCGTGGGACCCACTGAAAGTAGCATGCAATGCTAGATTAAATAACTAAGTTATTTAGGAAGTCGATACTTGTGAAGTATCGTGTGTATTTTATGCAGGTATTGCATCGAATATACTCAGCATGTATGAAACATCGTTATTTTAAGGCTTAACGGAGTAAGTCACGAATTTATGCGTCTTAAAATAGCATCACGTCTAGCCTTCTTCGAGTGATCATTTGGAGGCTATACAAGCAACCCTGACTTGGTGGATCACTCTATGTGGAAGAGTGGTGGACGGTGATTGTGATGATGCCTCATTGGTAGCCTGACTACTGTCTTAGGTTGTCCATCCAAGATGGTAAAGTTGGACAGACAAGATGACTTGCGACCCACATCTGTGACCGTCAGATTAGGTTTTAGGAGGTGCGCAAGTACCTTCTTTCAGCTTGGTCGAATCCAAGCATGGGAAGTGTTTCATGGAGAACCGATCAGAAATGCGTGTAGACGGCATGCTGGTGTCACTGTCCCGCGAAGGTGAGATCTAGGCCACTCAAGTTTACCGGTAAAGAGGAGTGGTTGAGATTGATTTGCGACAGGAATCCTGTGCCGCAAAGGATTCCTAAAAGGGCGTGGCATGCCACTTTCAGGGCGCGCAAACCGAGGTGTCATGTCATGGTTTGTTTTGATCGTCCGGACATGGAGATAGATGGTCCCACATTGATCATGTTGATACTCTCCGGACCTTCTTAGTCTATTCCAGGACCCTTCATCCAAGCTAGCGAAAACGGATGCTCATGATCGATTAGCGACACATGTAATATGCCGCAAACCCTAATTAGGGTTTTGGATCGGTCGTGTGTACACAACTTCAACCTAACGATTTGGTAGGCTATGCTCCCCCTTTGGGGAGGACGACTATGTGGAACCCACATTGGGACCGTGGTGATCATGGTGATACCTGACTGACGGTTATGGGTTTGATCTAGGCCATCCAAACATGTCGGCGAAGTTGGAGGTCGTGATCAATTTGATACCCTTAACGACCCTTTAAGCATCACGCCGGCTAGATTATGGGTGAATGTTTGCTCCTCTCTGGCTAAGTCATGAGATAGTCGGATATGCAGGTAAACAAGGGGGCCTCCGGTGTGCACAACAGTGCTTGCGTGACCAGGGATATGACGCTCCAAGCCGTCCAATTATGCCGGAGAAGATGATCAGCCATGATAGGTTTGAGACTTCCGTAGGCAGTCTTGACTCGTAAGATTTCTTCCAAGCCGCTTCGTACTAGTACGGACGTCCAACTCTAGGCTGGAATTTGGTGTCTATTTGACGGGCATGACTTGTACCTAACCGGTAATGGCGTAAATAGGCCCGTTGGTGGTCATTGCAGTGATAGCATGCGCCTTCTAGGGTTCGTCCAGGCTAGTTAAATCGTGTGGCCAACTTGCGTGGTCGTGATTATTTCTGAGACTGCCATGGATAGTCCAGATTCAATTATGCTCGATCGGGATAGTATAACACACCGAGAGATGATCCTCTTTTTTAGAGAATGGCGTAGCCTGTACGGGTATTTCGTGCAAGCCTCACTGTTGATACTTGGATATTCATGTTACTTTGCTGAGAGTAACAATCATTCATCATGCCGTACCAACCATGAGAGTTCTGCTGAGAACAGCACAAGAAATACAAGGCGATTTATGCATTAATTGGTAATGCTAAAATTCACAGAATATTTGGGGGTTGTTGCTACATGCTCCATTCTAGGTGAATTAATAAAGTGGAGAATATTCATCACTTATCAAATGGTCTTATCCTTCGCAGGACAGTGATACAAAATATGGTTTTATAACTTTAGCCCTGAACTAAAATCGACCGTCAACATTGCTGATGAGAACGAAATACTGATTCAGAGAAATAGAGGAAAGAGATAACGGTGAATTATAATTTGATTTCATATTGATTTAATTTTGGTTCTTCAATTTGATTTCTTGAATTGTTAATCTTGATTTAATTGATATTCTATGGGTTAGGGATTTTGAAAAGGTTTTGATCTGTAATGTGGGGATCTTGATTATACAGTGAAATAGTTGTAAGGTGGGGTTGATTGTGGACAAAATACAGGAAATGGTTGAACATGCAATGAATTGATATGTGAGATTGGGTTGCTTGTGGAAAAAAATTGCAGGAAATGATTGAACATAACTGAAACGATTGTGACATTGGGATGTTTGTGGAAGAAGATTGGGGATCAGGGTTCCTAACTTATTGTTTCAAAACCAAATTAAATTACAAATCTCGACATGAAGCAAAATATAATAGGTTTGATGTATAAGTTTTTTCTCGATCCAAACTTTGATTGGTCTTCAATTTTCTTAAGTAATTCTTCCATTTTTATCTCTGGTTTCATCCTCAATCTATGGACATTGAAGATAAAGATCCGTTTGGTTTAGTTAGTAAAATTAGGAGAATGTTTGGGTCATTTTAGTCATTTTAGGATATAACTGAGTTCCACAACGGTCAAGACGGTCAACTATAATCATGTAACCCAAACTCTAATTAAAAAAATTTAGTGACCTAAACGCAACTGTAGTCACTTTTTTGTGTCCTAAAGTAAAAATATCTCATAAAACAATTATAATTGCGGAAAGTAAAAGTAAAAGTAAAAGTAAAAGACACAACAAGATCTTATTAACGAGGAAACTGCAAATGCAGAAAAACCCCGGGACCTAACTAGTCCAGTTTTGAATACTATCAGAATTAAGCCGTTATACAATGAACAAAGTCAACTTCGTATAGTTGAGACCAACTTCCTATACAACAGTCAACTAGACAGTCAGACTCAATCTTAATAAAAAGTATATCAAGGAGTTAATATCTATATCTCTCGATTTGATCTATACACAAACAAATATAAATCTGTGAATCTTTATCAAATACAAGATATATAAACTTGGATGGTACCAAAGACCAATATCCAAGGATCAATCAATTTCCAATCAACAACCAAAGGTTGGATTTCACAATTGATCGATACAACGCACAACCTGTGATAGTTCAATTATATAACAAAATATAATGCGGAATAGTAATAACACAGACACCAGAAATTTTGTTAACGAGGAAACCGAAAATGCAGAAAAACCCCGGGACCTAGTCCAGATTGAACACCACACTGTATTAAGCCACTACAGACACTAGCCTACTACAAACGAACTTCGGTCTGGACTGTAGTTAAACCCTAATCAATATCACACTGATTAAAGGTACAGTTGCACTCACTACGTCTCTGATCCTAGCAGGATACCATGCACTTGATTCCCTTGGCTGATCTCACCTACAACCAAGAGTTGCTACGACCCAAAGTCGAAAACTTTAATAAACAGATCTGTATCACACAGAAAAGTCTACGATAATAGTTAAATCTGTCTCCCACAGATAAACCTACGAGTTTGTTCCGTCTTTTGATAGAAATCAAGGTGAACATGGACTAATCGATAACCCGGACTTATACATTCTCGAAGAACAACCTAAAATTATCAATTACCTCACAATAATCTTAATCATATGATAGCGAAACAAGATATTGCGGAATCACAAACGATGAGACGAAGATGTTTGTGATTTCTTTTTATCTTGCCCTATCAGATATATAATCTCAAGCCAGTCTTTCAATTGAACTCGTATGATAGAAAATGGCAAGATCAGATCGCTCAAATACAAGATAAGTAGTTTCGTCTGGCTTCACAATCTCAATGAAGTCTTTAAGTCGTTAACATACATGGTCTCGAGAATAAACCTAAAGTTAAAGGAGAATCGACTCTAGCTAAACCAACTAGTATCACATGGGAGGTGTGGGTATTGGTTTTTCCAGTTTCTATAGTTCTCATCTATATAGTTTTCAAATCAGGGTTTGTAATCTATGTTAGCTTAGTAACAAAGCATTCAATATTCACCATTAGATGAAAAACCTGATTTAACCAAGCTAATATCTTTCAACCGTTAGATCGAAACTTAGCTTGTCACACACAAATGAAATGTATTTAATTTAGGTTTGAGTAACCGTACCTAAATGTGTACACTTGGTTGGTTCACAAATAGTTAACCAATGGTTAGCCATATGAGCACTTTCATATTAACCGTATTCATCTTTCTCATAACTAGTTCAAATGACTTCAAAAGAACTAGTTCAAGAGTTGTTCAATTGCTTAGGTCTTTATGCATAGACATAATTAAAACAAAATCGGTTTGATTCATTTGAATCAATTCATGAACAATATAGCCAGGGTTTGCAAAGATTGCATTCCTTATAATTTATTGTTTTAAGTTCATGAACTACCGATTTGAGAAATAACCAGCTTGGGTACGCGTACCTTGACTACTGGATTTGAGTTGGGTTTTGGTTTCCAAACTCTGCAGAATTTTTCGGGTAGAAAAGTTCCGCCGGTACGTGTACCTAAGGTGAATGGATTATGAGTTCATAAACTCCAAACTTAGCAGAATTTTCCGGGAGGAAAAGTTCCGCCAGTACGCGTACGGGTACACGTACCTAACCTGTCTCCTTCACCAATACCGTATGCACACATATGCACACACTTGGTTTCTGGTATATGGATTTATACACTAATGTGAGAACACACTATATATACTTGTATCCATAGGTGGTAATCTCGACTCTATATTTCAATCATTGAAACATTCTTCTATAATGTTATAATAGTTGTTATTCATAACTATCGTCATCAAAGCCATTTTCAAGATTGAAACGTCATCATGACTTTCATCACGGGCAAAGATGAAAAATGGTTAAAGCAAAAGCTTACCAACACATATTTCGAGGAAAAGATAGTGAAAAGGCGAGGGTACCCAAATATACCTCAAGCTATTACTTTTCCTTCCTATAAGTTCTTTCCCCGAAAGTGATTGCTATGGACTGAGTTGAGACAATACAACAAATCGGTTCACACTTTGTGTGATCGTATATGGATACAAGATCGAGACAATACAACAACAAAGTGTGTTTACTTGATACAAAGGTTCGGACTTAACCAAACTCTATAGAATTCACGTATCAAGTAAATATGAATTAACGTTTGTGAAATTTACTTTAATTATAATAAAATAATTATAATGTGGAAATATAAAGTAAATGACACAACAAGATTTTGTTAACGAGGAAACCGCAAATGCAGAAAAACCCCGGGACCTAGTCCAGATTGAACACCACACTGTATTAAGCCACTACAGACACTATCCTACTACAAACTAACTTCGGTCTGGACTGTAGTTGAACCCTAATCAATATCACACTGATTCAAGGTACAGTTGCGCTCACTACGTCTCTGATCCTATCAGGATACTATGCACTTGATTCCCTTGGTTGATCTCACCTACAACCAAGAGTTGCTACGACCCAAAGTCGAAAACTTTAATAAACAGATCTGTATCACACAGAAAAGTCTACGATAATAGATAAATCTGTCTCCCACAGATAAACCTACGAGTTTGTTCCGTCTTTTGATAGAAATCAAGGTGAATAGGGACTAATCGATAACCCGGACTTATACATTCTCGAAGAACAACCTAAAATTATCAATCACCTCACAATAATCTTAATCGTATGATAGCGAAACAAGATATTGCGGAATCACAAACGATGAGACGAAGATGTTTGTGATTTCTTTTTATCTTGCCCTATCAGAGATATAATCTCAAGCCAGTCTTTCAATTGAACTCGTATGATAGAAAATGGCAAGATTAGATCGCTCAACTACAAGATAAGTAGTTTCGTCTGGCTTCACAATCTCAATGAAGTCTTTAAGTCATTAACATACAGGGTCTCGAGAATAAACCTAAAGTTAAAGGAGAATCGACTCTAGCTAAACCAACTAGTATCACATGGGAGGTGTGGGGATTGGTTTTTCCAGTTGCTAGAGTTCTCATCTGTATAGTCTTCAAATCAGGGTTTGTAATCTATGTTAGCTTAGTAACAAAGCATTCAATATTCACCATTAGATGAAAAACCTGATTTAACCAAGCTAATATATTTCAACCGTTAGATCGAAACTTAGCTTGTCACACACAAATGAAATGTATTTAATTTAGGTTTGAGTAACCGTACCTAAATGTGTACACTTGGTTGGTTCACAAATAGTTAACCAATGGTTAGCCATATGAGCACTTTCATATTAACCGTATTCATCTTTCTCATAACTAGTTTAAATGACTTCAAAAGAACTAATTCAAGAGTT
This sequence comes from Papaver bracteatum, assembly GCA_023529315.1. Classification (NCBI taxonomy): domain Eukaryota; kingdom Viridiplantae; phylum Streptophyta; class Magnoliopsida; order Ranunculales; family Papaveraceae; genus Papaver; species Papaver bracteatum. The sequence continues at coordinate 2,720,843 of JAJJWX010002605.1, read as the reverse complement.
GTTCAATTGCTTAGGTCTTTATGCATAGACACAATTAAAACAAAATCGGTTTGATTCATTTGAATCAATTCATGAACAATATAGCCAGGGTTTGCAAAGACTGCATTCCTTATAATTTATTGTTTTAAGTTCATGAACTACCGATTTGAGAAATAACCAGCTTGGGTACGCGTACCTTGACTACTGGATTTGAGTTGGTTTTTGGTTTCCAAACTCTGCAGAATTTTTCGGGTAGAAAAGTTCCGCCAGTACGTGTACCTAAGGTGAATGGATTATGAGTTCGTATACTCCAAACTTAGCAGAATTTTCTGGGAGGAAAAGTTCCGCCAGTACGCGTACGGGTACACGTACCTAACCTATCTCCTTCACCAATACCGTATGCACACATATGCACACACTTGGTTTCTGGTATATGGATTTATACACTAATGTGAGAACACACTATATATACTTGTATCCATAGGTGGTAATCTCGACTCTACATTTCAATCATTGAAACATTCTTCTATAATGTTATAATAGTTGTTATTCATAACTATCGTCATCAAAGCCATTTTCAAGATTGAAACGTCATCATGACTTTCATCACGGGTAAAGATGAAAAATGGTTAAAGCGAAAGCTTACCAACATATATTTCGAGGAAAAGATAGTGAAAAGGCGAGGGTACCCAAATATACCTCAAGCTATTACTTTTCCTTCCTATAAGTTCTTTCCCTGAAAGTGATTGTCTATGGACTGAGTTGAGACAATACAACAAATCGGTTCACACTTTGTGTGATCGTATATGGATACAAGATCGAGACAATATAACAACAAAGTGTGTTTAGTTGATACAAAGGTTCGGACTTAACCAAACTCTATAGAATTCACGTATCAAGTAAATAGGAATTAACTTTTGTGCAATTTACTTTAATTATAATAAAACAATTATAATGTGGAAATATAAAGTAAATGACACAACAGAATTTTGTTAACGAGGAAACCGCAAATGCATAAAAACCCCGGGACCTAGTCTAGAATTGAATACTCTCAGTATTAAGCCGCTATACAAAATAAACCAACTTCGTATAGTTGAGACCAAGCAACTAAACCTATATAGTTCACCTAGTTCCGTCTGTATTCCCACGCCTCCAACCTGTAAACAAGTCACGTACTTGGACCAATTCCTTTGGTTCGTATTCCAAACAGTAAAGGAACAACAAATTTGTTTGGTACCAACTCTCTTCAGCCAAGTGATATAAGTTGCGCAAAGGTTCCCTTGTTTATATTAACATAAACTCCTTTGCCAGGTTCCAAGATCTATCTTATGTTCAATCACCCAAAGTCAATCGTTAAGATTAAGACAATCAATACCTTTAATCACAAGGAAACATATTGATGCAGATCTTCCTCAATTAATCAATCTAATCTACCACAAGGATAAATCGATTATTAATTGGATTCTCTTTTTCCCAAACAAGTTTTGTGCACACCAAAGATTATAAAAACCAAGTCAAAAATATTTATTACCTTATTTGTCTTCAAATCTTCTTAGATCATCAATAAACACCTGCACACAACTACTTGAATCTCTTGTGATCAATCACACATTGAACGGAGTCTGTTAACAATGGATTATCACAAGATCGTCTTTAGATCTACCAACAGTCTAAAGATCCTTGTCGAAACCTTAAACTAGTTTGAATGAATCTTATATCAGAAGATAAGATTCCCAGGCATAAACAAACTAGGTACAATCAAAGTTCAACAACCGTTAGTCTATCAAATCAATACGAAAACTAACGATAAACCGCAATATCTAGTTTCCCACCAACGGGTCGTGCTAGAGATTCTCAATCCCAAAGAAGACTTTAAATTGAGCGGTCGTAAGAGATTTCACCTAATTAGATTACTCTCCTCTCCGATAGGCGGCTTCACTAGTAACAAAGACAAAAGAGGAAGTCTATGTTACGCATGATTAGTTTGCTAGAAATGCAAACTCAAAGTATTTATAGACAAGGAAGTTTGGACACCAAGGAATTTCCAAAACCGAAAATATTCTCAAGATATTTTTCATTACTCCACAAAATTCGGTTTTCATAATTCCTGTGAATCCACTGTCCAAAAATAATGATCGAAATCTCCTTGGCAAATCTTTAATTAGCAAATGCACATTACTAATTCTTATTTTCCATATTGTTTATGGGTAAAAACTATTTTTGCTGGTTTTGATAATTTGGGGTGTGTAGATGAGAAATGAATCTAAACCCTAAACAAATTTACTGCACGGGAGTGCTTTTGATTCGAGAGATCAATCTATATAATTCTGGCCTAAACCAAGAAATGTCCGATCCAGACTTGTTTCGGTCACAAAGTGAAGGAGATGGGGTTGATCTTAGGGAGGGAAGCGAAGAAGGTGTTGAGATTGTGAATGTGTAGGCTTGTTTATGACTTGAAATAGAAAGGTGAGCATGCTTACGAATAACGCAAGCAGGCTCTGGGTGTTTGAATATGTTTCGTATTAACACTTGGTTTCTGTATTTTTTCCCCTAGTCTTGGAAATAGGGAGGAGAACCTATTTATGCAAGTCATTTGAGTCTCATTCACGTCTCTCGTAGGAAGTGGAAGAAGTGGAGTGATGGAGTAGTGGAGTTGTGTGTTAGTGTCACACGATTAGTCTTTCCCACTCCTCCATCACCACTAACCGTCCATGTCTTCCTGACACGTTCTTGTGATGGAGCGTTGCATGCTGCACGCTGTAAACCGCCAGACCAATACCCCAGTATGTATCCCCCAGTTTGTGACATGATTGATGTCTCGAGTGTGTGGATCGTGGGACCCACAGAAAGTAACATGTAATGCTAGATTAAATAACTAATTTATTTTAGGAAGTCGATACTTGTAAAGTATCGTGTGTATTCTATGAAGGTACTGCATTGAATATATTAAGCACGTATGAAGCATCGATGTTGAGCATCATGTCCAGCCTAGTTCACGTGATGGTTTGGAGGATGTGTTAGCAAATCCTCCCTTGGCCGACCATATGGTGTGGCAGAGTGGCAGACGGTGATCAAGGTGATACCTCACTGGTCACCTAACTCCTATCCTAGGCCGCCCGTCTAGGCTGGCAAAGTTGGACGGACAAGATGACTTGCGACCCACATCTACGACCATCGGACTAGGGTTCAGGAGGTGCGCGAGTGCACTCTTTTAGCTTGGTCAAATCCAAGCCTGGGAGACGTTTCATGGAGGACCAATCAGGCATGCGTGTGGACGTCATGTTGATGTCCATGTCCATGCTTCACTGTCCTACGAAGGTTTGATCTAGGACACTCAAATTTACAGGTGAAGTTGAGTGGCTGAGATCGATTTTCGACAGAAATCCTATGTCGCAAAGGATGCCTAAAGGGGTGCGGCATGCCACCTTCAAGGCGCACGTTTCAAGACGACCAAGCTTGGTCTGTCTCGGTCGTTTGGTCTGGTGTGTATGTGGTAGGATGATATTCACGCCTATACCTGACTGTACCATAGAAACGTGATCTAAGCCACTCAATTCGTCCGGCGAAGTTGAGTGGTCGAGATCAGTTTATGATCTGGGAAGTGTGACCACGCTAGTTTGGGCGTGCGATTTGGAAAAACCAAGCATGGTATGCCTTGGTCGGTCGGGTGAGGAGATAAATGGATCCACGGTGATCATGTTGATGTTCACTGGACCTATTCAATTGTCTCTTAAACCCTTCATTCGATCAGGAGAAAACAGATGCTCGTGATCAATACAAACCCTAATTAGGGTTTGGCCGTGCGTCATGCCCTGTTTTGGGCGTATGAATCGGGACAACCAACCATAGTTGGTCTTGACCGACTGGTCATGTGTATAGATGGGACCACAGTGATTGTGTTGACATGCTCGGGGCCTTTTGAATCTACATCTACACCCTCCATCTATGCCTGCGAAGATGGATGATTGAGATCGTTTTGCGACACATGTAATGTGCCGCAAACCCTAATTTAGGGTTTCTTGTCCATTCTGCTTGGGTTGGACGGTTTGGGAAGCTATGCCACCCCTTTTTGGGAGGTCGACCATGCGGGACCCACGTTGGGTCGACAATGAAATTTCCAATACCTGCTTGGGGTCATGGATTCTATCTGAGCCATCCAATCATGCTGGTGATGTTGGATGATAGTGATCATTCCTAGACTGCTATGGACAGTCTGGATGCTCAATCGGGCTAGTATAACACTCCGAGAGATGTATGCTCAATCAGGATAGTATAACACTCTGAGAGTTATAGCATGTACGGGCATTTCGTGCATGCCTTATTGTTGGTACTTGGATATTTATACTACTCTGCTGCGAGTAACAATCAGTCATCATGCCGCACCAACAATGAGAGTTCTTCTAGGAACAACACAGGAAATACAAGACGTTTTATGCATTAATAAATAATGCTAAAATTCACAGAATATTCAGGGGATTGTTGCTACATGCTCCATTCTAGGTGAATTAATAAATCGAAGAAGTATTCATCACTTATCAAATGTCCTTATCCTCTGCAGGACGGCTTGTACAAAATATTGGTTTTATAACTTTAGCCCTGAACTAAAATCCACCATCAACATTAAGTCCTCTGCTTAGCACATAATGGTTACACTATTGTGGGGTAGGCATATGATGGTGACAGTTAAGGATAAAACTTATGAGACAAAGTTAGATGTTACTAGGAGATACGGGTCGTCCTGTCCTTCGATCATGTCACGTTCAAAATACGTCCAGGTGAGCGTTCCCCTAGCATGATGTCGGTCTTGCCTAATCGATGGAATGTTGCGCCTGCTTCGTTCGAGGGAGGTTGCGCCTGCTTTGGTTAAACGTGGGTCCACTGCGTTCCTACTTTAGTTGAACGTGGGTCCACTGCGTGCCTAATTTGGGTTGAACATGGGACTCATTATGCGCATTCTTCGGTTATCATGGGTCCAATGCGTTTCACGTGCCTGTTTTGCTTGGGGCCGGATGTGCCTACTTCGACCAATATGGGGCTGGTTGTGCCTGATCAAGTGGGATCCGTCGCATGCCTGCTTTGCTTTGGGGTCGGCTTTGTCTGCTTCGACCAGATACCAAAACCTTTTGCCTCACCCAATACCAGACTTTCCCCTTGACCAACTCCGGCCTTGATGATTTGACAAACTCCGACCTTGCGGACGGACATCGCTGCCTCGACGCCTTGCTGTCTTGTTTCGTTCGAACACCGGCCTTGTCCCATACACCAGCTTTGTTACTTCTGCCAACATCGTCCTTGATGTTGTGGTCAACACCGGTCTTGCTGACTAATACCGGCCTTGCTAACCAACATCGGTCTTGCTCGAACGTGGGACCCAGGCGTGCTTGCTTTGACCAAACATGAACCTTGCATGTTCGAACGTGGTGTGGCTCCAGCTGTGTTCATGTCCTCCTAGGAGCATGCTTCACTTCTCCTATCGACTTCAAGGTTTGTCATGCTCCGCTGGGCCCTTATGAAGGATGGATGAGACGTATGTTGAGCAATGAGTACATCAAAGATAACTTGACCAAAGCGTAGATTATTGTCGTAGCTTGTATGTTGAAACGGCTCGAGAGGATGTTAAAGTGGCTTATGATGCGAATGTTGTGGTGGATCCTGGGGAGAGTGTTAAAGCAGGATTCTGAAGTGAATGTGGGTCCCAGAAAGAGCATTGAGGCGGCTCATGAATAGACCATCGAAGCAACTTTTGCTGGAGGGAGCATTGAAGTTTCTTCCTTTTCAGTTCGATTTACCCTTGCGAATTCCATGCTTCATGACTGACCATCTCTCTCATGTTGAAGAAGTCCTTGGCTGACGGTGAAAGAACTTCATGCCGAGCCTTAGTCCCCAAGCGTGGTCTATGTGTCTCTATCTTGTATGCCTGGTGGGTCTTTTGTACTTAATGGTCGTTGATATGGTGAAGCTCTGGATGACATTAATCGACGGGAAACAACAGTTCCTGGAGCAGCTGTGATCAGAAGAGACTAGCAGGGAGAGGCGTGATAGCTACGAGAACGAACTTGTCAGTCTTCATATAGTGGTAGAGCTCGTCTCATTGTTAGAGGTATAAACCGAAACCGATGGATTTCTTGATGTTGGCTCGGGAATGAAAATGAGGGAGACAGTCCCCTACCCACGAGTATCCACAGAGCCTTCGACTTGATAGATGTTGTCACGCTAGTTTCATGAGGCTGTCTTTACTACGTTGTGTTTCATAGACATCCAGGAATATCACCGATCTTTGACAATATGTCTGTGCTCTTGAGTGTATACTCGTATTTGAACATCTTGGAATCATAATGATAGCGTGCTTGCATCCATGTTTGAGATGGACAATGCGCTATGAAGTCCCCAGTCACACTCCTCTGGTAACGCAACTAATTCTTCTATGGGATACAAAATTCTAAAAGCGTCTCTTAATGTTTCTGTCGCCAATACATATATGGAATATCTTGGACGTTGTTTCATCATTGTGGCAGTCGTGCATGCGGTATTGGAGTTGGAGTTGGCGCGCAGGATGATGTATATCGGTGGTTTTCCTCTTACTACTTCGGTGAAATTGGTTCTTTCTAGCAGGGCAGATGTTGTTGTGGATGAGCGTTCAACAGCTCCAGAGGATGACCAAAAGCGTAGATTCTCCAACATAGCACGATAGATGTGCACCACTGTCTGATAGAGTGACTCATCCGGATCTTGCTCAAAATGACGCGTGGACATCGTTATCTTATTGAGGCTGCTCCCTTGAGGTATCGGCTCCAGTGAAAAATTGCCACCATAGAGCGTTGGTACGTTGCACCGATATTATTTAAACCAAATAGCAGTACAATATAATAAAAATTTCCGAGAGGAGTTCGAAAAGCTATCTTAATTGCGGCATGCTCGTACATCCTCATCTGGTTGTAGCCGCTACATCCATCCATGGAGGAGAACATGCCGTGTCCGCTGGTGGCATCCACTAACATGTCAATGTTAGGTAGAGGAAAATCATCTTTTGGGAAGCATCTTCTCAAGCCTCTGAAATCCACACAACACCTGATATCGTGTCTGAACTGTCTCGGAGATTGTTTAACCGTATTGGATCTAGGTATGACATGTAGATGATGGGTGACCAATTTTTCATCTAAACCGGGTATTTATTCATACGTCCAAGTGAATATGTCATGGTACTCTTTTAGAAGTTCCACAATCTTCGTGCATTCATCGATGTACAGGGTTGATCTGACGGAGATAGGCCTAGGAGATTCCTCATTTCCGATGTTAACGACTTCGAGCTCATCAGTTGTGGAGTTGGTGCCACCTTGCGGCTGTCGTGGAATATCTGGCACTTATTCTTCTTATGTCCCGTCGTTGTTGCAGCATTCCATTGAGCGGAGAAACTGGGTAGCAGCCGTAGCTTCACATGATGAGGAAGAGTTGGGACGCCTCATCATCAAGGATGCATCATGAGACTTAGTCTGCAATGATGAAAGCCGGTCTTCCTCCTGGATTGAGGCCCACATAGGGAGTGGGATACAATGAACTCTGTATGATTCCTCGTGCAGAGCTTCTTTTGGCTCAAATAATTCCACTCCACATATTGGTGTATAAAAAGAGAAAGATGCAGGAATACAGCAAACGACTTTTTTATTCAGCATAGTCTTAAGGAATTGGTGATACATCGAGGGGACGATGTTATTGTCGTGAATCCATGGTCTCCCCAATATCATATGGTGGTCCGGCTCTTTTTCTATGACTTCGAATTTCACCTTTGATTGGATGGGCCATACAGATAAGTTCAGATTGACATACCCGTATTTGTTTGGTTTCCTTTAAAGTCTATCATCGTGGTAGGCTGCCATACAATCTTTCTTGGGTAAACCTTGGCTGTCCTGAGTGTCTTGATGGTAATTACATTCGAAGACGCTCCTGTGTAAATGAGGGACCTCTTGAACTTAGAATCCTTGATCGAGCAGTAACGTGTAGGGCCCGGTTATGACCTTCTTCCGTCATCATGTCTTCTTCTGTAAATATAACGTTATTCGCAGACGTCTCCGGTATTTTGGAGGCTTCTGGGAGCAAAGGAATTAACTGTACATCCAAGGTTATCTGGTTGATTGCAGCAAACATTTCTGCCCGCTGATCCTTCGAGAGGTGTAAAAGTTCGCACAAACTTTCCACTAAAGAAGCAGCCTCCTGGTCCACCGGCCTCTAGTTCATAGTAAAATTGTTGACTTGAGGAGGATCGTTGTGAGGGTCAATCCCCAGTGTAGAAATCTCTGTGACAGGGGAACCGCTCATATATGATGTCATCTTGACGAGGAGATCGAGTATGCCATTTATCATTTCTTTGATCAGGTCCATGCTCTTCGTGTGAATATCCTGCACCCGTGCTAACTCGATTAATGTTGGTATTCTTGCGGTTACACCATTAGACACACCGTTGGAAGGAGGGGCATCTTCGTTGGAGGAAATTCGACCGAAATTCGAAATTATTTGGTGAGTCCTAAGACCAACTATTTTGAAATCAACCAATGGGATTGGGTATTGAAGAAATTGATATTGCAACCGAGAGATTAATCTCCCACTGTGGTCGCCAATTGTTTATGGGTGAAAACTATTTCTGATGGTTTTGGTAATTTGGGGTGTGTGGATGAGAAATGAATCTAAACCCTAAACAAATGCACTGCACGGGAGTGATTTTGATTCGAGAGATCAATTTATACAATTCTGGCCTAAACCAAGAAATGGCCATTCCAGACTTCTTTTGGTCACAAAGTGAAGGAAATGGGCTTGATCTTAGGGAGGGAAGCGAAGAAGGTGTTGATATTGTGTAGGTGTAGGCTTGTTTATGACTTGTAAAATAAAGGTGAGAAGGCTTACGAATAATGCAAGCAGGCTCTGGGTGTTTGAATGTGTTTCGTATTAACACTTGGTTTCTGTATTGTGTTCTCTGTTTTGGAAATAGCTAGGAGAACCTATTTATGCAAGTCATTTGAGCCTCATTCACATCTCTCGTAGGAAGTGGAAGAAGTGGAGTGATGGTGTAGTAGAGTTATGTGTTAGTGTCACACGATTAGTCTTGCTCACTCCTCCATCATCACTAACCGTCCATGTCATCCTGACACGTTCTTGTGATGGCGCGTTGCACGCTGCACGTTGTAAACCGCCAGACCAATACCCCAGTATGTATCCCCCAGTTTGTGATATGATTGATGTCTCGAGTGTGTGGATCGTGGGACCCACAGAAGGTAGCATGTAATGCTAGATTAAATAACTATGTTATTTTAGGAAGTCGATACTTTTAAAGTATCGTGTGTATTCTATGAAGGTACTGCATCGAATATATTAAGCACGTATGAAGCATCGTTGTTGAGCATCATGTCCAGCCTACTTCACGTGAGGGTTTGGAGGCTACATTAGCAAATCCTCTCTTGGACGACCACATGGTGTGGCAGAGTGGCAGACAGTGATCACGGTGATACCTCACTGGTTTCCTAACTCCTATCATATGTCTTCCGTCCAGGCTGGCGAAGTTAGACGGATAAGATGACTTGCGACCCATATCTACGACCATCGGATTAGGGTTTAGGAGGTGCGCGAATGCACTCTTTCAGCTTGGTCGAATCCAAGCCTGGGAGACGTCTCATGGAGGACCGATCATGCATGCGTGTAGACGGCATGCTGATGTCCATGTCCATGCTTCACTGTCCTACGAAGGTTTGATCTAGGCCACTCAAATTTACCGGTGAAGTTGAGTGGCTGAGATCGATTTGCGACAGAAATCCTATGTCGCAAAGGATTCCTAAAGGGCGCGGCATGCCACCTTCAAGGCGCGCATTTCGAGATGACCAAGCTTGATCTGTCTCGGCCGTTTGGTCCGGCGTGTAGGTGGTAGGCTGATATTCACGCCTATACCTGACTGTCCCATGGAAACGTGATCTAAGCCGCTCAATTCGTCCGACGAAGTTGAGTGGTCGAGATCAGTTTATGATCTGGGAAGTGTGACCACGCTAGTTTTGGCGTGCGATTTGGAAAAACCAGGCATGGTATGCCTTGGTCGGTCGGGTGAGGAGATAAATGGGTCCATGGTGATCATATTGATGTTCACTGGACCTATTCAATTATCTCTTAAACCCTTCATTCGATCAGGAGAAAACGGATGCTCGTGATCAATACAAACCCTAATTAGGGTTTGGCCGTGTGTCATGCCTTGTTTTGGGCATACAAATCGGGACAACCAACCATAGTTGGTCTTGACCGACTGGTCATGTGTATAGACGGGACCATGGTGATTGTGTTGACATGCTCTGGGCCTTTTGAATCTACATCTACACCCTCCATCTATGCCTGCGAAGATGGATGGTTGAGATCGTTTTGCGACACATTACATGTGTCGCAAACCCTAATTTAGGGTTTCTTGTCCATTCTGCTTGGGTTGGACGGTTTGGCAAGCTATGCCACCCCTTTTGGGGAGGCTGACCATGCGGGACCCGTGTTGGGTCGGCAGTGAAATTTCCAATACCTGCTTGGGGTCATGGATTCGATCTGGGTCATCCAATCATGCTGGTGAAGTTGGATGATCCTGATCATTCCTAGACTGCTATGGACAGTCTGGATGCTCAATCGGACTAGTATAACACTCCGAGAGTTACAGCCTATACGGGCATTTAGTGCATGCCTCACTGTTAGTACTTGGATATTCATGCTACTCTCCTGCGAGTAACAATCAATCATCATGCCGCACCAACAATGAGAGTTATGCTAGGAACAACACAGGAAATACAAGGCGTTTTATGCATTAATCAATAATGCTAAAATTCACAGAATATTCGGAGAATTGTTGCTACATGCTCCATTCTAGGTGAATTAATAAAGCGAAGAAGTATTCATCACTTATCAAATGGCCTTATCCTCTGCAGGATAGCTTGTACAAAATATTGGTTTTACAACTTTAGCCCTGAACTAAAATCCACCATCAACACATATATAATTAAAAACCCTTAATTAAAAAGATTCTTAACTTATTTAAATTCGATCTTGGGATTTACTTCCTTCTTAGACGTTAAGGAATATCTTTGAATAATATAGAATAAGCATTAATGCATCGTGTTTAAAGTGTGAGACATCTTACTCTTGCAAGCCCTTTTTCATACTTGCTCACTTGAAACCGATTTACCACACTTCCAAACAAGTTTAGAATTGGTTCATCTGACTTTCAAGAACTATGTGATTGATTAAGTAACACTCAATCACAACTCATGGGATTACGGTTCTACCAAAACAAGTTTCAGTTCTACCTCCATGTGAGTATTGTGCATAGTCACACAATCTTACCATAATTCGGCTGACTAGGTACTAGGATCGGTTCCCCACATATATTTGGCATCTAACTTGTATACACTTCACATGTCCATAAGATCGGTTCCCCATTCCAAAAAATGTGTTGCACATGTTTATAGGATCGGTTCCCATTTCTTCCATAAACCTTGTTGCACCTCATACAAGGATCGGTTCCCATTGTGATGCACTGAACCTCTTATTAGGATCGGTTCCCCTTCTCCCAATAATAAGTCAGACACTCACAAACCCGATCATACCCCAGGTGATTACTTAAGATCGGTTTCACTAATAAAAGTCATACCAATACATAAGTCAGGCCTCATGTGAATAGTTTTACCAAGAACACAAGCAAGTCATGAGCGGTTATACTAATCACACATATTGGTCGTTCATAAGATATGCAATGAAGAACAGCCTCAATAACTCCTGGCGATTTCCTTTCGGTTCACAACATATATCATGAACTTACTTCCTTAGAACACATGTAAATATTGTTCCTTAGGATGAAATCCTCACCTCATACCCATACATAATCACAATAACATTCATACGATTATGTTGATGTCTTATATACAAAGTTTAATGGTTAAGCAAGAAACTTCATATTGTATTCCTTAATACTATGTCTATCTAGAGTGTTTATGCTTCGCAGTTTTATGTTTTCAATATGAACGACTTGAAAGATATATTCGGGAATGAAACAGTTCAAGTCAAATATCACTAACCTCAAGTGGAAGGATGATGTTGTGGTTGTAGCTCTGTTCTTCTTCACTTCTTCAAGTCTTCGCAATACTTGTAATGTCTCACCCTAATACTTTCAAGCTAACCTATACAAAGTTGACTCTAGTACATTTAAATCAATCGACTCTGAAATGAGTTTTGGTTCACTAAAATATGACAACCAAACTTGACGTACCAAAGCTTGGGGGGTTCCACCGAGCAATGCTCTAACAGTTAGGCGAGTAAACTCGGCTCGAAATATCAAATGTGTATGTATGAAAACTATCATACTTATACGACTTTTGTCTCAAGAGTAGGAGATAGAGTAGATAGACTTTTGAGTGATAGATAAGTTCAAGTCTCCATATACCTTTTAGTCGGATGAAGTTCCACTGGTTGCTTGATTAGTTCTTCGTCTTCGTAAGATAATCGCCATGTAGTCTGGAGCTCAACTATACTTAACTATCCTAGTACGAGACTTAGGTATAAGTAGACTAGAAATCAAGACATAGTTTTGACAACTAAATTTGACAAACAAGCTTGAGATAGAAACGCTTGCGAGTTCGACCGAGCAATGCTCTAACAAACACAAATATTAAAAAATAATAATCTTTAATCTTCAAAGTAACTGCTATGAACAACTTCATTCCACTATTGATTAAATACACAGAGCGGAGTTTTTTAACGCTGATTGAATAATAGTTCTATCTTATAGATCCAAAGTCAGTTAGATTTATGATAGTCAAATCTTCAAACAAACCTGAGTGGCTTTATACCATAAGAGAATGACTATAAAATAAATAATTTTGATATGTCAGAAATAACTATACCGTTCAGTTCTTAATCAAAAATAATAAATAAAGAAAACTATAGCAGTACAACTCTTATTTTCCGAGGGTACTGATAGAGCTTTTTGATCCTAAAGAATCCTTTAAAAAAAGTAAAACAAGATGTTTCATTTAATTAGATCACTCTTATCTCTTTCAAGTTAGCTTTCCCAATCGAAGAAGTGTGTTCTAGGGATGTGTTTGTAAGGATATAATAGTGTTATGACCAAGGCTTGTCTGGAAATAAGATCTACCAATTTCGAAAATCCTTAATATTTACAACATATGTTAATAACAAATATCTAGTATATTCCAACTCATAATCGATTTCTCTCATAACATGGTACCTAAAATTAGCTAGCTCACATCTATGTACTTGACTAATATAACAACAAAAGATATACAAACCTATGGGATTGGTAAGCATATAATTTTGATACCATATATATGTGAAATTGAAAATCGATATTATGAGATCTTTCCTTGAGTACCAAAGAAATATGCTTGAATATAGAGTTCAATACATGTTCAAACATTATGTCGAAACTTATGAAGATTCCCTGTATAACTTGTGTACATCTTGATGTTTGCATAAATCCGTGAAGATAAAAGACCAATCAAAAATGTAAAAACAATTCAGATAGTTAGGGATCGATCCTTGTCACAAATGATCGGTCATATTTCTAGGATCAGTTCCGATATCACTATGAACCCTGTTTTGACTACGGAAATCGCAAGTCTATTGTGTTTATAAAATCACTTTGGAACATATATATTAAAGTAAAGATTCACGAACACACTAAATAATAACAAGTTACCAACTAATACAGTATCGAATGTACATAGTCCATAGATAAACTATACTTCATAACTATGTATATTAAGTTGCAGAAACAACAATCATATATAATTTATTTTTATACCTTGATCGTATTATAATGACCAAGTCACCAATACTGAAGTCATTGTAAAAAACTCAACTACGCATGTTGTATTTTAAATGAATAAAGACTTGAAAGAGCAAAGACACAAATGTAACAAGTCAAGTTTGTAATTACTAGCCTTGAATTGAAGGATGATTCCTTTGTTGACTTTTTATACATCTTCGGGTCTTCATGAGTAACTAGATAAATTTTTAACATTTCTATAGATGTTCCTAGTTTAACATAATTAACGAAGTTGGCATTAGTAATCTACTCATGCGACTTGACTTTTTCAATTAAACTTGATAACCGAGCTTGACATACCATCGCATTGTGGGTTCAACCGAACAGTTCCCTGACGATCTCCCTGATAGACACATTTTTCTGTCTGATTTATCTCGATTCTTTATAATTGTTAGTGATCGATTTTGTATTTATTGTGTTATTTTATGTGTTTTCCAGGAATAAACATTTTTAGAAAATTCGGCTCGGAAAGTTATTAAAGGCACCCACGCATTGGATAAGCGCACCCCCAAGGCACCTAGCTGATAAAGGCACCCTCCAGACGGATAAGGGCATTCCATCCCCTACCTTTTAAAAACCAGAATTGGCGGGAAAATATTCTGCAACGGCGTGAGTCTTCTGGAAATAATTTGGGAAAGATTTTCGTCGAGATTTTCCCGGGATTGGGTTTGGAAATTTCCTATAGCGATATAACAGGCTTGATAATTAATTTAGAACCGGGACAAAAAGGAAATATCTTCTTTCAATCGACTAAAAAGTGATTTGGAGATTTTCTCGGGTTTTTGATTTCGAGAAGGAAAGTTTCCATTGTTATACAGAGAAACTGTGGAAGATATTCTCCAGGATTTGATTCTGCAAATAAGGAGAGTTTTGTTTAAATAAGGAAATGCTTGAGAATGGACAAGATGATAAAAACCGGTGGTTTGGGGAAGAAGAAAAACAAGATATTCTCGCGATATTTGTTCACCTATTGTGTATATAAAGGAGAGGGGGAGTCAGAGAAGAAATATCGGGAGTTTGGGGACCGAGCGGAGGTGATTGAGAAGCTCTGGTTCAAATAAAGAGAGTTGCATAGTCATTTTATGCAACAACAGAAAAAGAGGAAGAAGAAGATACATCAGATGGCCACATACAGTCGCAGAAACCATCGTTGATTCAACAACAAAAGGTAGTTATCGTTTTTCACTAGCGCTTGCAAGACCTTCAATGACTGGCGTCAAGATTTAGTAACTGTTTCCTATAACTATTTATTGTAACAGTCGATCTGTACCAATAAAGCGTTGCACTTTCGTTGTTTTAGTTTTTTTTCCATCTTTTCACCTTTATAAACACTTTTTGAGAAATTGAAAAATCTTTTGAGTGTGTTTTCGACATGAGGAGCTAAACCAGAAACTAAGATGACAGAGGAAGCCATATTTCATGCGTGTGGTAATTATATTTAATTTACGACTTTTTGCATTGATTATTAATCGATTTATGATTTTTATTGAATGATTGTGATTTCAATTGATGGCTTATGCTTAGTTTAAGACATTTGATGTCCCATGCTTTCGATTTACAGTAATTAACTTTGAAAATCTACATTGGAAAAGACAAAAGTCATTATTTTATTATTATTTGAGTTGTAATTGTCTAGAATAAATATACGAATTGCATATTTTATGGAAGAATCTCGAGCCCCAGTATCTCACAATATCGTTATCACCTTTTACATATTTTCTAGAATTAGGTCTAAAATTGAATCTTCACAAGTCTGGGAATCGAACATCTTATTTTCCACTTCTGCAACACATCACTCCCCCTTTGTCAATTTTAGTGAAAGCTATTTACATACGAGGATATAAGAATTAATAAAAAAATCACATAACATAACAATCTTTTAGTTTTATCTTATACGCTTAATCTAAGTTTCAACAACCAATTTGATTTGTGAGTATTCAAAAATAATTATTTTTGTTGAAGCATTTGAATAACAATAACTATACCCCCCTAAAGGTGAGCTAGGCATATATTCAATCCAAACATAATTTTTATTCAATTCGTAGTATTTGAATCCTACACAACATGATATGTTTCTCCCACTTGATCAATGCTTTATTTTCTTTCCATTAGATATGTCTTTTCCAAGCACATGTGTGCATTATTTATATAATTCACGTTAATGAGCATGTAAAAAATAAGTAATAAACAGTAAAACGTGTTTCGCGATCATGGTGCTTTCATGATCAGTATTAGAAATCAATAAAGAAGCAATACAACGAAATCAACCACATATTGGACTTGGATCACTTCATATAAGGACTGAGAAACTAATATAGTACAAAACTTATCTTCAAGATATAAATATAATATAATATTTATTCTTTCATTGGTAAAATATGAAAATTCATAAATTTAAGTCTTACAAGAAACTGGTTGGGAGTTTAGCGACAAGCTAACCTCCCACACATTACGGGAAAAGTCAAACCTCATTCTTTTGGGGATGCTTATCTCCTTCGAGAACAACTTGAAGTTTTTTTAGGGTTCCCTTTTAAGGATGCTTATGTTGACTTTGTTTTTCAATCTAAATATAATAATTAAGAGATGGATTTATTAGTTTATCTGCAAGATCTAGACAAAATGTATAGTCAAGGAAGATTGTAGTTAACGAGCTTTGTATGTTTTATGAGGTTTTCATCTTTGATTATATATAAAATTTTACTTGTGTTGTTTAGAATATGGTTATCACCATATGCCTAAATAGAAGGAGTCTATTTCCCCTCTCTATAAACAAATTCTACTTTGATCAAAAGGTAAAACTATATTTCCATGCCAATAGAATAAGCCTTGTAATAATCAATCTGATAGGTTTTGTGAGGAAGTCTGTATGCTTTAGATAATCTGAACATGGAAACAATTTAGGAAATAAATCTTTTATTAATGCAATTATGTTTTTTTTTTTGTATAAAAATAAATAAAAAACATGATATTTGGATGATGATGGGAATAAAATCTTAGCATGACAAGTGGGCCTCTTTTTGTCACCCATTTCCATCTTCTTTGTTATTTTTACATTATCTCAAATTCAGTCACTTCCCAAAAAACTATTTGCTTCGTCATTATATTCTCAAATTCACAAAGAAGATCATAATTTTCACTTTTTCTCGGCTCAATAAAATACTTCCCCACTAGAAACTTTTCGAATCCACCGTACAAATTGACTAAGTTTTTTAGGATGTAAACATATTACTATTTGTTGTGTTATCAATAAGTTCCCCCTTTTGTTTATTACTATCCTACAACTTCGATATATTTTTTTTGTTTACTTTAGAATTCTCAACAACGACAACTTTCTTCGGTGGAATATTATTAAAACGACGCAGTACAATTTTAGCATTGCTCGTGCCTAGGAAGATAGAAAGTACAAAAATCCCACTTGCAAAAAGTTTCTTCAACATAGATAAATGGTACGCCACAGTGTTTACCTGCAAAAGATAACAAGAATTTGTTCTTGGAAAATAACAAGTATTTTTTGGAAATTGAGCAAAATGTAGTTACACATAAGTATTAATACATAAAAATTAGCCAAAATGGTTACTGATCGTTAAAAACAAGAACAAAATGCTTTCCAAAATCTTAAAGGAATATAGATAACATACAAAAAAGCAGTTTATGAGGAGGGAATAAGGAAGAAGTTTTAATATAGGCTATTTGATTGACGATGATTATGAAAATGAGCAACCTTTGAAGAATATTTGGTTCATAGTCTTGAACTTAAGAATGAAGTTGCTTTAGGAGTATAAAGCAAAGAAGAAACTTTAGAAACTAGAAACTTCACGAAATTTCAAAATTAGTGATATGATTTTGAGGTGAAGGTATATCAGAGAACTATTGAAATCATATAATATTATAGGACCAAAAAGAATCCTATTTGTGTAACTAAAGTGAAACGGAGGGAATACATATTTTATCAATATATTATCTTCGTTTATGCAAAAGTGATAGTAACACTTTTACAAAAAGAAAGGTATATTTATCACTAATATTAACTTAATAATAAATTGTGTATGATGTGTTAAAGATAAATAAATACATAAGTGTGATATTATTTTGAAAAATGTAAAAAAATAGTATATATTATTAACATACACTAGTGTTATTCATGGATTAAATTTGAATAATATTTACAAATATAAATAATATTCACCCTGATTATAATATCACCATGCATGACAAATTTACATATATATATATATTACACAACCACGCATGACAAATTAATTAGTAAGACCATGGTAAATCCATTAAATTTGAAAACGCGGAGGTCTAACAACCTTATCCAATATTTCGCTTAGCAATCTGGATGGACTAACTCCAATATACTTTTAAGAGAATCAACTAGACAGTCAGACTCAATCTTAATAAAAAGTATATCAAAGAGTTATATCTCAATTTCTCGATCCAATCCCAACTCAAACAAATAAAAATCTGCGAGCCTGATTGAATAGAAGAGAAATAAACTTGAATGGTACCAAAGACCAATGTTCAAGGATAAATCAATTTCAATCAACAACCAAAGGTTGGATTTACCAATTGATCGATACAAACACACAACTTGTGATATTTCTATTATATTACAAAATATAATGCGAAAAATAAATAACACAGACACCAAAAGTTTTGTTAACGAGGAAACCGCAAATGCAGAAAAACCCCAGGACCTAGTCCAGATTGAACATACATTGTATTAAGCCGCCACAGACACTAGCCTACTACAAACTAACTTCGATCAATTAGCACAAATATGAGCCTTTAGATCATCAAATGAATATTGTTTTTGGTTAAACCCCGTACCCAAGCTGGTTATTTCTCAAATCGGTAGTTCATGAACTTAAAACAATAAATTATAATGAATGCAATCTTTACAAACCGTGGATATATTGTTCATGAATTGATTCAAATGAATCAAACCGATTTTGTTTCAATTGTGTCTATGTATAAATACCTAAGCAATTGAACAACTCTTCAACTAGTTCTTGTGAAGTTATTTGAACTAGTTATGAGAAAGATGAATACGGTTAATATGAAAGTGCTCATATGGCTAACCATTGGTTAACTATTTGTGAACCAACCAAGTGTACACATTTAGGTACGGTTACTTAAACCTAAATGAAATATATTTCATTTGTGTGTGACAACCTAGGTTTCGATCTAACGGTTGAAAGATATTAGCTTGGTTAAATCAGATTTTTCATCTAACAGTGAATATTGAATGCTTTGTTACTAAGTAACATAGATTGCAAACCCAGATTTGAAAACTATATAAAGGAGAACTCTAGAAATTGGAAAAACTAATCCCCACACCTAAAGTGTGATACTAGTTGGTTTAGCTAGAGTCGATTCTCCTTTAACCATAGGTTTCTTCTCGAGACCCTGTAGGTTAACGACTTAAATACTTCATTGGGATTGTGAAGCCAGACGAAACTAATTCTCTTGTAGCTGAGCGATCTGATCTTGCCATTTTTTATTGTACGAGTTCAATTGAAAGATTAGCTTAATATTATATCTTCGATAGGACAAGATAAAAAGAAATCACAAACATCTTCGTCTCATCGTTTGTAATTCCGCGATATCTTGTTTCGCTACCATACAATTAAGATTATTGTGAGGTGATTGATAATTCTAGGCTATTCTTTGGAAATATAAGTCTGGGTTATCGATTGGTTCTTGTTCACCTTGATTTCTATCAAAATACAGAACAAACTCGCAGGTTTATCTATTATCGTAGACTTTTCTGTGTGATACATATATGTTTATCAAAGTTTTCGACTTTGGGTCGTAGCAACTCTTGGTTGTGGGTGAGATCATCTAAGGGAATGAAGTGCGTAGTATCCTGCTGGGATCAGAGACGTAAGGAGTGCAACTGTACCTTGAATCAGTGTGATATTGATTAGGGTTCAACTGCACTCTAGGCCGAAGTTAGTTTGTAGTTGGCTAGTGTCTGTAGTGGCTTAATACAGTGTGGTGTTCAATCTGGACTAGGTCCCGGGATTTTTATGCATTTGCGGTTTCCTCGTTAACAAAACTTCTGGTGTTTGTATTATTTCTATTCCGCAATATATTTTGTTATATAATTGAAATATCACAGGTTGTGCGTTATATCGATCAATTGTGAAATCCAACCTCTGGTTGTTGATTGGAAATTTATTGATCCTTGGATATTGATCTTTGATACCATCCAAATTTATATCCTTTGTATTTGATAAAGGCTCACAAATTTATATTTGTTTGAGTATAGATAAAATCGAGAGACAGAGATATAAAATCATTGATATACTTTTTATTAAGATTGAGTCTGACTTTCTATAGTTGATTCTCTTATAGGTATGTTAGAGTTAGTCCATACAGATTGCTAATCGAAATATTGGGTGAGGTTGTTAGACCCCCGCATTTTAAATTTGTATCCCACATAAATACCTACAAGTTTTTTTCCGTATTTTGATAAATCAAGGTGAACAAGAACCAATCGATAACCCGGACTTATATTCCAGAAAAACAACCTAGAATTATCAATCACCTCACAATAATCTTAATCGACTGACGAAACAAGATATTGCGGAATCACAAACGATGAGACGAAGATGTTTGTGACTACTTTTCAATCTTTCCTATCGGAGAAATTAATCTCAAGACAATCTTACGATTGCACTCAATCACGATAGAAACAGCAAGATCAGATCACGCAACTATAGAGAAAATAGTTGGGTCTGGTTTTACAATCCCAATGAAGTCTTTAAGTCGTTAACCTACAGGGTCTCGGTAGAAACCTAATGTTAAAGGAGAATCACCACCAGCTTATACAACTAGTATCACACATGAAGTGTGGGGATTAGGTTTCCTAGTTGCTAGAGTTCTCCTTTTGAAAAAGAGGGAGTCTAACAACCTCACCCAATATTTCGATTAGCAATATGTATGGACAACTCCGAGTTGTTTTTCTAGAGACTCAACTAGACTCAATCAATAGAAAATACTCAAGGAGTTATTATCTCAATCTCGCAATTTGATTTACTCAAGAAAATGTGATTCGCGAGTCTAATCAAAGAGAGATAACTTGGATGGTACCAAAGACCAATATCCAAGTTTCAATCAATTTAAATCAACAACCAATAAGGTCGGATATTCTAATTGATTGAACAACGCACAACCTGTATTATTTCAATTATATAACAAAATATAATGCGGAAAAGAAATAACACAGACACCATAATTTTGTTAATGAGGAAACATAAAATGAAGAAAAACCCCAGGACCTAGTCCAGATTAAACATACACTGTATTAAGCCGCTACAAACACTAGCCTACTCCAAATTAACTTCGGTCTGGACTGTAGTTGAACCATAATCAATCTCATATTGATCCAAAGTACAGTTATGATCCTACGCCTCTGATCCCAGCAGGATACTGCGCACTTGATTCCCTTAGCTGATCTCACCCACAACCAAGAGTTGCTATGACCCAAAGTCGAAGACTTTAGCAAACAAATCTGTCTCACACAGAAAAGTCTACACGATAGATAAATTCGTCTCCCACGAATAAACCTATGAGTTTTGTTCCGTATTTTGATAAATCAAAGTGAACAGGAACCAATCAATAAAACCAGACTTATATTTTCGAAGAACAACTCAGTTTTATCAATCACCTCACAATAGTCTTAATCGACGCAGCAAAAAAAGATATTGTGGAATCACAAACGATGAGACAAAGATGTATGTGATTACTTTTATATCTTGAATATCGGAGATAGAAATCTCAAGCCAATTATTACAATTGTACTCCTACGATAGAAATATCAAGATCAGATCACACAACTACAAGAAAAGAAGTATCAGTCTGGCTTCACAATCCCAATGAAGTCTTTAAGTCGTTAACCTGGTTTTAGAAGAATAAAACCAAAGGTTAAAGGAGAATCGACTCTAGCTTAGCAAACTAGTATCACACAGAATGTATGGGGATTAGGTTTCTCTGTTGTTAGAGTTCTCCCTTATATAGTCTTTCAAATCAGGGTTTGCAATCAATGTTAGCTTAGTAACAAAGTATTCAATATTCATAGTTAGATGAAACCTGATTAGATACAAGATAATATCCCTCAACTGTTAGATCAAAAACTTAGCTTGCCATACACACATGTACTTGACGATTTTGGGTTTGTGTAACCGTACCCAAACGTGTACAATAGTTGGTTCAATATTAGTCAACCAAATGGTTAGCCAAATGATAACTTTCATATCAACTATATTCTTCTTCACCATAACTAGTCTAAATGGCTCAAATGAACTAGTTAGAGAGTTTTCAATTTCTATGAGATCTTATGTACTACACAAGATAGAATTGAAGCAAAAACAATGTGAGTCACTCGAATCAATTCATGAACTATAAATCCACGGTTTGCAATATCATTCCTTAGATAAGTTCACGAATATCGTTTTTAGACATAACCACTCAAGTTCGCGGACTCAAGTTAACCGGTTGGAGTTCACAAACTCCAACAGAAATTCTCGGGTTCGAGAAATTCCGTCAGTTCGCGGACTGAGTTCGCAGACTGAAACCGAGCTACAACTCCAACAAAAATTCTCGGGTTCGAGAACTACGCACGTTCGCGGACTGGGTTGACTGCTCAAGTTCCATTTTTCACTTGATCAACAAAGTTCACAAACTTCGGTTCAAGTGCTAAGGACTTATACATATATGTGTTACCAGCACAATATTTGTATCCCCCAGTGGTTATATTGTCTAAACTCTCACTTCAATCATTGAAATATTCTCAAAGGACGTCATATAGTTGTTATTCACAAAAACTTGTGGGATCGGGCTCTAGCCGGCTCGCCATGCCCTAGCCGGTCCCACACGCCCATTATTTTATTATTCCCTAATTTCAACAAAATATCTTGGATTTCAACAAATCTCCTTGATTTTATGAAAATTATCTAAAATCATCAAAATTTGGTAAAATTGGGAAGTGTGGCTTGGGACCCGTGCCCATTGGCCGGTCGGCCATGCCGTGGCCATTTCCGATCCCACACTCCCATTCCCTATTTTATATTTATTAAATTGTGTCTCTTATCTTATGGAAGTTCCCTAATTTTGCCAAACTCTCCGGTTTCATGGAATTTCCCTTAAATCAGAGAAAAATACATAAAATCACATATAATTGGGAAAAGCATGTGGGACCGTTGTTAGCCGGTCGGCCATGCCCTAGCCGTGGCCGGTCCCACACCTTGTAATTCCTTGTTTTATTTATTTAACCTCATCTCATGTATTTTTCCTAGTTTCAGCAAAACCATGGATTTTGCACATTTTCTCCAAATGATGCTCAAACGTGCACCAGAAAATATCAAAATTCTCAGGACTGAAGCACGGACGTTATGGTGACACGTGCACATCCCTTTGACCGACCGAGTGTGACCCTGAGGCTTGCAAACAGCTGGTCCCGCATGTTTTAATGATTTTAACCTAATTTGCTCAACTGCTCATATTAGGTTCAAACTCTTTCCAAACAATTGGAGGTTTGCT
The DNA here is from genome assembly GCA_023529315.1 of Papaver bracteatum. Lineage (NCBI taxonomy): Eukaryota > Viridiplantae > Streptophyta > Magnoliopsida > Ranunculales > Papaveraceae > Papaver > Papaver bracteatum. Next base: position 2,697,466 of record JAJJWX010002605.1, on the reverse strand, counting down.
CAAACGACCATCCACTGTTCCCACACGCACCAAGAGCCGGTCTCATGACCTCTTGGTCGGTCCTTTGTATTTTCATAATACCCGGTTTTATTATTTGTCGCTCACACAAGCATTATTTTAATGATTAAATCAGCATTTAACCATTATTCCACCAATTGGTCCTCAAGAGACTTTGGTATTTTTGCTCATTCGAGCATCTGGGAGATACATGGTGAACCCGTCATCCCATGTAGCCGGTCCATGTGTCACTCTGTATTGATTTGCAATAAATCATCATTTCGGTAAAATTAGGGTTTTGAATCCAGAGCTCTGCAGAAACGTGATTCTGAGCAGATTCAAACACTCTGATAATTTTATGTTGATTTCATGATTAACATTTTTATTTATTTTGCTCGACCCAGCAGTCAGTAAATTAAATTAATATTTTATTCGGTCATTCTACCAATAAATTCATCAAACGAGCAATATTTGCTCGAACCGGCAATATTCACTCAAATTAGCAATATTCGCTCGGACTAGCAATATTTGCTCGGATCAAAGAATATTGGTTCAACTATCAATATTCGACAATTCAGCAACACAGTTTGCTCATTTTAGGTTATGATGGCACCTCGTCTCAGCATACATACATTTAAATTCATGAGTTTCAGAACATTTACTAAAACGTGTTCAACTCAACACTACATGGGCTCATCGTCCCACAAAGTCGGCAAATGACTCCACAATCATGAGATTTCAATCGTGTCCCCATGGGGGGATATTAACTAGGGTTTTGGCCTGGCTGTCTGCGGCACGTGTGTTCACCCACGATGAGAATGTGAGCAAGTCGTGCAATCAGTTGGAAGAATCAGCAAAGTAGTGGGTGGAAAATTAACCAAGTCTCCGCACGATGAGTAATTGGTTTAACACGATTTCCCACTTTCCCACTCTCTGATTCCAGCAACTGTCACACTTCATGGGATCATGGTGTTTTCAATTAGGGCATTATAAAATGTCTCTGAATCCTGATTGAAACAACAACATATAACAAGGTTCGAACATTCGCCTAAACGAGAAATTTCTCATCAAAGTTCATACAACCAATCTTTCGTCTACACAAACTCACAGAAATCACTCTCAATCAGGCAAAACTCAAGAATTCAAAGCATTCTCACGCTGAAATCATAACACACCTACAATCTCAGATTACCATTGATCTCACGCATTTCTCGGCTTCCCTCCTACAGATCAACCCATCCTCTCTTGTGACCGAAATGACTCTGGAATGGCCATTGTTCTTGTTTTAGGTCGGAGTCTTACATATTGATCTCTCGAACTTAAAGCACTCCCTTCTTGCAGTGTATCTATGTGAGGTTCAATATTTCGCTCGGTTCAAGGAGTCTCCATAAGTTTGACTCTTCAATTCCGTAAAAACCAGAAAATCGTTTTTCCCCATCTATAGATTGGCGACCACAGTAGGATATTAATCTCTCGGTTGCAATCTCACAGTTTTACAAGAATGGTCAGTCTTAGGAATAACTCAACCGCTCCAGATCCCAACCAGAATCGCTCGAACGGTAATGTCACTCACACTCCTTCGAACAATTCTGGTTACAATGAATTATCATATTTTACAGCTCCATTTATATCCGTTGAACCAATCAATGGAGAAACCCCAAGATTGGATGAATTGGCACGAAGAAAAGAAGACTTGTCAAGAAACGTGGAGCGGATGAAGAGGGCGATCGATAACTTGTTCACTTGTCTGGTATACGTGACGAGGATTTTAGGAGCAGAGATGGTGGAACCTCCAAATCCCTCGACCGATGATCCTCCTCAGACCAACAGTTTCACCACATATGAGAAGCCAGTAGAACAGGAAGTTGCAAATTTGATCAAAAATTTATGTGAACTCCTACACTTCTACAAATATCAGCGCATGGACATATTTTCTGCACTCAGCCGGATATCATCCGACATACAAATAACTTCACCAATGCCAGCAGTTGAAGAAGTATCTTTAGTGTCTGGACATTCGATCGGCAATATCACTTTTGGAGAAGATAATCGCATGGCAGACGAAGGACACAATCGAGCACTATACGTGACTGGTTTCATCAAAGGCACCGAATTTAGAAGAGCCCTCGTTGACACCGGTGCTTCCACGAACATTGTCACTATGAAGAATCTTAGGATGACCATATTCCCACAAGGTAAAATCATTCGCCATCCCATTCTAATGACAGTATTTGAAGGAATCCAAAGTCATACATATGGATATGCGTACATAGATTTGAGGTTGGGCCCAATTCATTCGAAGGTGAAATTTCATGTGATTGAGAAAAAACCTGACTATCACATGATACTTGGATGACCATGGATTCATGACAAAAAGGTTGTTCCCTCAACCTACCACCAATGCATGAAGGCCTTACTCAACAACAAAATTGTTCGCATAGCTACTTCATCATCTCCTTATGCTATATCCTATGATGCTGAGTTCATTGAATCCCAGAGTAGTGTCCATGAGCCTCCTAAGAAAATCTACACTATTCCACTTCCAAGTTGGAAGATGATTTAAGTATCTGTTGCTGACGCATCATCATCACCTTCAGAGGCAAGACCGGTCAAGTCACATGCTACGCCAGTCAAACGCCGAAAAGATAAGATCACGATCCCAGGGTCTAATTTTATGACCACTCATGATGCAGAAGGAAGGGTCATTTACCGGCGACGCAAAGATTAGCAATTAATAGGGGAGATTGATCAAGAGTCTCCCCGCACTGACGAATCGTGTCGGAACGAATAATTATATGAGGAGGAAGTTCAGGAAGCTCCATAAAAGTTGCAAGGTGGCACGAATTCTACTACTGATGATCTTAAAATGGCCAACATCAGCACTGAGGAAGATCCAAGACCAATCTTGATCAGTTCTGCACTATCACCGGAAGAACGGGCGGGCCTAGTAGATCTATTGAAGGAGTATCGGGGTATATTTGCTTGGACGTATGAAGAAATGCCTGGCCTGGATGACAAACTGGTCACTCACCACCTGCATATCATCCCCGGATCCAAAGCCGTCAAACAACCGCCTAGGCAGTTCAGGCATGAGGTCGAGGAGAAAATCAAGGTTGAAATTCAAAAATTGTTGGTTGCAGGATTCATCAATCCTATCCAACATCCAACATGTATAGCTAATGTTATTCCATTTAAGAAGAAAAATTGTCAAATCAGATGATGTGTAGATTTCAGAAACTTGAATAAATGCTTCCCGAAGGATGACTTTCCTTTACCCAACATTGATATGCTTGTTTATGTGACCAGCGGCCACGGTATTTTCTCATTCATGGATGGTTACAGCGGGTACAACCAAATCAAGATGTTTGAACATGATGCTGCCAAGACCGCGTTTCGTACTCCCATTGGGAATTTTCATTACAGTGTGATGCCCTTTGTATTGAAGAATGCAGGTGCCACCTACCAACGGGCCATGACGACAATATTTCATGATATGATACACAAGCAAGTATAATATTATGTCGACGATGTCGTGGTGAAATTGAAAGCTCGAGCATCCCACTTAGAAGTTCTGAGATAAGTCTTTGAAAGATGCAGAGAATACAAGTTAAAGATAAACCCTCTAAAATGCGCTTTTGGGGTTTCTTCTGGAAAGTTTCTGGGATTCTTGGTCACTGCCGAAGGGATCAAAGTTGATCCAGACAAAGCAAAGTCAATCTCCACCATGCCTTCTCCGCGCACTGTGAAGGAACTTCAGAGTTTCATGGGTAAAATGAATTATATAGACGCTTCATACCAGGATTGGCTCAACTTATCGCTTCGTTCACCCCTCTGCTGAAGAAAGGAGCAAGTTTTACTTGGACGTACATTCAACAGGAAGCGTTTCAGAAGATACAATAGATACTTTTATCACCTGAAGTCATGAGGTCTCCAGTGCAGGGATGACTATTGATACTGTACAAAGCTTCCAGTGACATCGCTATAGGAGCACTGCTATCTCAAGAAGACGAAGAAGGTGTCGAACATCCAATTTATTATTACAGCCGAGCCATGAAGGATGCTCAACTCAGATACTCAAAATCTTAAAGAACATGCCTGGCGTTAGCTCATGCAATACAGCGATTCAGGCATTATTTACTATCCAACAGGGTTATGCTTGTATCCAAAGCTGACCCCATAAAGTTTCTACTCTCAAAGCCCTCCTTGATGGGAAGACATGCAAAGTGGTTATGGGAAGACATACATAGTATGTGTCTCCCCCAAAGAAATCAAGGGTCAAGTAGTAGCAGATTTGCTGGATGCCTTTCCGGGAGAGAATTCCACAACATTGCAAGATGACGTACCAGGAGAGCTTCCAGAAATCTCAGTCGTCAAAGAAGAAACATGGTTTTTGTACTTTTATGGATCCGCCACTCCTAGCAATGATACTGGAGGAGCGGGAATAGTCTTGGTCTCTCCATCAGGGGAAGTATTCTCACATTCATTCAAGCTATATTTCCACTGTACAAATAATTCAGCAGAATATGAAGCCTTCTTGCTAGGATTATCCTTAGATAAACAAGCATGAACAATGCATCTGGAGATCAGAGGAGACTCAAATCTGCTGGTCAATCAAATGATAACACTTGCTCCGTTCAGGGCTGAAGCACAACGACTCCTGACTCATTTTGCCGATGCGACCATCATCCATACCGGCCGGACCAACAATAGACATGATGACTTCTTAGCAACTCTTGCCTCCAAGTTACAATTTGAAGGGTCATAGAAAGCCATCATAATGTAGAGACGATCTGTATCATCCACATGGCTTAATCAAACTGAAGATACTCCAGCAAGTGACTGGAGAGCACCTATTATTCGGGATCTAAGAAGTTCCATTACATAAGGAACAATCAGCCTCAAAGAATTGAAGAACTTCTTCCTACTCCATGGGGCGTTGTATCATCGCAACCCCGATGCTTCTCTGTCACGATGCCTTGGAGATGAAGAAGCCAGCGAAAAACTTGAAAGTGTGCATCAAGAAGTATGTGGGTAGACTCTAGTAATAACACTTTACAGAAGACTTCAAAGGCTTGGGTATTACTGGCCCTACATGGAAACACATTCAAGGGATCTACATGGAGCTTGTCCTAATTGTCAGATGCCGCCTCACCATTTGGAGGTCCTGACACTCCATCATATCGGGGACTGGAGACAACCTTACATCGAATACCTTCGAGACAACAAGTCGCCACCGGAAAAGAAAGATGCAATCAAGCTCTTACAAAGAGCTAAGAGATTTGTCTTTTTTGATGGAATCTTATACCACAAGATTTTCAGAGGAGACTTGTTGAGATGTATAGCCGGATATGAAGTTCTGATGGTTCTAAAGGAAACGCATGAAGGAGAACACCAAGGGATAAAGAAATTATTTCTCCAGATTCATGAGAAATATTACTGGACGACTATGGAGGACGATGCGACCGCCTATGTTCAGAAGTGTCACCGATGCTAGGTCCAGGGTAACCTTATTCATACCCCTTGTCTTTCATTACATTCTATGAATAGTCCATGGCATTTCTATAGCTGGGGACTTGATATCATCGGAAAGATCAATCTGGCATCCTCAAAGAAGCATGAATACATCATCACGGCTACTGAGTATTTCACCAAGTGGGTTGAAGCAATCCCACTCAGAGGTACTATGGGAGTAACTGTTGCAGCCTTCATCAAAGAACATATTATATGTAGATTTGGCGTCCCTAAGCATATCATCACAGATAATGGGACTCCTTTCTCCAACAAGGATGTTGAGAAATTACTCAAAGAATACGGGATCAAACAAATCTTCTCCACACCATATTACCCCCAATGGATCGTACAAGCGGAGAGCACCAACAAAACTTTGATCTAGATTATCAGTCGAACGATTCATGACAATCCAAGATCGTGGCATGAGCAACTTCCCATGGCCTTGTGGGATTACAGAACTGCACCAAGGAGCTCAATTAGAACGTCACCATATTCGCTCGTTTATGGGGATGATGCTATACTCCCGGCTGAGATAAAAGTTCCTTCAGCAAGAATTGCAGCAGCTAGCGGAATACAATGGAATGAAGCTGAAGTGTTCAAGTCGAGAGTTGCTGAACTATACATGCTCGAATCAAGGAGGACCAAAGTGGAAAAATATGTAGAAGCCTACAAACATAGGATATCCAGAGCTTACAACAAAATGGTAAAACCCCGAACTTTCCAAGTAGGAGATTTGGTATTGAAGATGGCAAAGCACATTCAACAAGATATGTCCTCTCCCAAATTCTCTCTGAAATGGGAAGGACCATATGTTATCACCAAAGCAGTGTCTAGCGGATACTACAAAATTTTAGCAATCAATGGAGGAATGGAAGGAAATATTATCATCGGTAAATGGCTCAAAGCCTATTATGCTTGATCAACAGCAGACAATTAATCTTTCATTCAAATACATCTCAAATGTAATTTATTTTCTTCAAATATCATGCAAGATGCTCGTTTGTTCACCAAACATTAATCAATTAAACAAATTTCTAGACTATTCTGCCTCATCAGAAACCTACCTATCAATTATCCTGATTACTCAGAGCAAACCATCCAGCAATGGATAACCCCTATAAGAAACTCTGTCAATTTTCTTCTGAAAAATTCTAGTCTTTGACCTCAAATCCTCAACAACTTTCTCAACCCTTGCTGATTCCAAGGCTAGAATCTTCTCATCCTCCAATAAAGCAGTAGTCATGAAAATTTCATCAGCAGCCTATGCCGACTTATGAATCTTGATTATATCAAGCCGACGACAGAGCCAGCCTACTTTGAATTGCAGTATCTCATAGTTGGAAATCATTTCATCCCACCTGTGCAGTTTCTGATTCTTGATGTCCCGCAAGTGTATTTAGTTTATCTCTTCGATGATTGGCAGCAACCCTGTAATTGTGGTTAAGAGAGTTGGTGGGAAACCTTTCCACACTTCCGTAGTAGTGATATGCCCATACTTCTTCCTGATCTTAGTATACAGAGGCGCATGGCACTTTGGAATGACGAATCCACCAACCACTTCATTATCTATGAAAGTATTGATCAAAGGAGATTCAAACAAAAGTCTAGTCATCGGGTATTCACAAGCATGAACACTGGCTTCCGTCTCCACGGATTCTGCAGAGTCTTCACATGCCTGATTGCTACTATCTTCGACCTCAACCACGGTCACTGACTTTCCACTCATTCTCTTTCTAGAGTCAACAACGACATGAACATCCGCCTACGATGAGATGGGGAAACATTTAACTTCGCCAAATTGAGCATAATGAAATTTCAAGAAGTTGTGGAGTTGCTTACAGATGATCCAGCCTCAGCATGAGCTGACCTGTACCGGGCAGGGGTTCTAACAGTCCACTTAGGTCTTGGGTTGTGAGAGGAAAAATTCTTCTGGTTATCCTGCATCAAATCAATTCCTTACGGTCAATAACCTCGATCAAATAGAGGAAGAAAAGATGCATAACTAACCGAGATGGATGTTTCTACTCCATGCTTCGACTGAAGTCCGTTTTGAGAAGAAGTATTATCACTAGACATGGTGAGAGAGGTATGGCGATTGAAATTTCTCATGCGATGAAACTAACTTAAGTATGGACGAAGTAATTGCGCAAGTGGTAAACCCTAAATATTAAATATATATACAAGATACGTTAGACACTTATCTCCGATTCAGTTGCGAGTTTTACCGAAATACTAAGTCTTGAACGAAGTCAAACTGGGGATGCGGAGTGAAATTAGCACACTGGGGACTGACCGAAGTTAGTCATGACCATCAAGGCACACGGCCTCATGTGCTATACGGTTATGATTGGGTATTTTGGTGAAATGAAGAATCACAAGAATTAAGGGAGATTACAATGAGTTCGGCATTAAAGATTTTCTTAATCCAATCAAGAAGAAATCACATTAATAAAATTCTCTCATTCAGAAGGGAAACCTAACTACTTCAATAAGATTGTTTGAACGAAGACATCTACTACAAAAATTAAAAGTATTCAAATACTAAAAGAGAAAGGAGAATCAAAAGTAAAGCTACTCATCAGATTCATCATCACTGTCCTTCACGGAGTCTTTGTCGCTATCTTTCTCAGAATCTTCATCTTCAGAGTCACTGTCAGAATTATTGGTGATGGCTGAACGGGCATAAAAATCATCATCATCCGAATCAAAATCTTCTCCAATTTTCTTCATGGACTTCTGGTACTCTTTTTCACGTCGATCAGGCCAAATCTTGTACTGTGGTACCTCCCATATGTCTTCTTCAGAATCATCAGCATCAGAGTTAGCAGGCCTCCCGTCCAAGAATTGACGGTTCTCTTCGACTCTTTGCATTTTGCGCCGGATTAGATCCTTGTCACGCTGATGGGCTTCTTTTATATCGTCTTCAGCTTTCCTTTTCCTGAATTCAGCAAAGGTGACTCTTCGTTCATTCAAGGGGATGTTAGGTTTTGATCCTTCATTACGAATTACCTTGGCTCTGGATTTAGCTACATAAGCTTTGGAGGCTTCGTCAAAATAACTACTGCTCGAAGTTGGCATTTTCTGAAACCAGGAACACGAAATTATCAACATGATAAATTCGTCGACAAAATGGTAATTCTTAACTCTTACCTCTTTCAATTTCACTAACAGTAGTGATTGTGCCGCAAGAGTTAGCACACAAAATTAGTTCGTTTCTTGAAACCTGCAGTAACGAGCGAAACTTCATTAGTTTATAAAAATGATTTTCTCATAAAATCATAGGCATAATTTTCATAATGCGAACGTTCACACAACTGAACTTTGAAGTTTACAACAAGATATTATTTCATCATAAATAAATTGTCTAATTTCGAAGGTTACTTAAAACCCACGTCTTGATTTTTACAAAACAATGATTAGTTCAACTTATTCACGTAAAATTTTCAAAAAATTTATCTAATGAGAACAAATCCATGTGAATAAGGTATGTCATCACATCCCATATTATATGTCACGGGTACACATATGTGCATAATTTTTTTTTTCTATTTTCCTTCGTATTAGCATTTTTATTTAAAACGAAGGTTTATGCTAGTTTTGTGAAATATCACACTTATGGTGATAAAATATTAATTTTCATGAAAGCTCATACATAAGGTTTTATCACTGAACACAAGTTATACACACATAATATGTCACAACTACATATTTATTTATAAAAAATATATATTTCCTTTGTATTAGCATTTCCTTTAAAAAACGAAGGTTTATGCTAGTTTTGTGAAAGCTCGTGCCTCTTGTGATAAAATATTAATTCTCATGAAATCTCATACATAAAGTTTTATCACTGAACATAAGTTTATGTATATAAAAAAAATTATTTTTCCCTCGTATGAGCATTATTTTCTAAAACGAGGTTTATTTCGGTTTTGTGAAAGCTCACACCCCTAAACATAAGATTTTGTTTCCCATGAAAGCTCATAAACAAAATTTTATCACTGGACACAGGTCTAATGTTAAATAAAAAATCTCTCCTAAATCAAGGATTATTATTAGTTTTAAAAACTAACGATTGAACGAACATACGTTTAACAAAATAAGGGTTTTTCTACAAAGCTCACGTTAACATGTACATATGTATAAAGTTTTGACATGATGAAGGCATGAACAACTCATGAAATCAGCAACTCTAAAAAAAAAAATGACTCACCTGACGGCGCCGGTCGGAGATTGGTCGGACGGTGATCGGACGCTGGCGGCTCCGGCAATTTCCGACGAAGAATTTTTTTGCTCCTGCTGAGCTTGGAAATGAAGAAGATGGAGGAGGTGTTGGACGTGTGGGAGAAATAAAAAAAAAGTATTAATTCCTTTTATACCTAATTTTATTTCCAAAACCTAATTCCTTAAGGATTTCCTTTTTGGGCCCGACCCGTGAAACCTAAACCAACCAGGGTTCCACCATCGAATCAGCGGTTCTACACCAATTTATGTTCACTGGATGACACTCTATTATGCCACTGGGGTTTCTGCTCAAACTATGGTTTTCTCATTCAGTTGAAATCCGGTAATATCTTATCTTATAACTAAGTTCAATTACTTATTTTTATGTATACCTGGAAAATCACCATTCAATGCTGACTGAGGAACATGACTGTTCCTCACTAAGCAGGGGACTTAATGTAGATGGTGGATTTTAGATAGAGGGTAGAATTGTAAAACTATAATCCAGACTCGGCAACCGGATGAGTATTGAGACTCATGTCTCTTGTTAAAGCATGAAATCTCATGCCACAAATCTCTGACTGAGAAGGCTGTCTCTCAGAGTACATGTAGATGTGTAGTCTCTCAGCTGAGACCACGGCACATCTCATGAATATTGAGCAATTTCAGTAATTACTCTGGATCCGGCAACCGGACGAGTATTGAGACTCATGTCTCTATGCATGAAAGCTCATGCCACCTCTGATGGAGAAAGTATCTCAGAAAAGATGCAGATGTGCGGTCTCTCAGCTGAGACCACGACACATCTCATACTGTATAAAATCGAAAGATTGGACGGCTCCTAGACAGCATGCCTACTAGTACAGAGCGACAACGTCTTCGGGATGCAACCAGGTTTTCCCCGACTATGCAAGAGGAATATGATATACTTCAGCAAGTTCATATTGCTCAACCCTCAGATGATTAATGCTCCTAGACAGGAAGCCCTTCTAGTATAGAGCCATCAATTAATTATCTTAAATCGTCTGAGTATTCAACAATATTCTATGAGCCGTCGTCTGAATATGCAGCAATATTCTATGAATCATTTAATCGCCTGAATATCTAGAAATATTCTACGATTCTTCGTTATATTTCGTCACTTCAATTCGTGGTTCTTCCCAGCAGAATACCACGGGTTAGTGATAAACATTCAACGAAACAGGCATCCGAGCATCGAATAAGCCCTGACAAAAATGGTGCAAGTGTAATTAGCAAATAATGCACAGACCAGAATTTTGAATGCATGAACGAGCATTTCAAAAAAATATGAACGAACGAGGAACCTATACAAAATAGGAAGGAAAAATAATAATAAAATAATATTAGAAAAAGCGCCAGGGGACTGGGCTCACTAGTAGGCCAGTCATGCAGTGACCAGTCCCGCGCCCAATTTTATATACTATTTTCCTATCTCATGAAAATCCTCTCGTTCGAGCAAAATTTCTTTATTTCAAAGGAATTATCTGAATCACATGATTTCATCAAAAAATAATAAAATTAGGAAAAGGTGTCATGGGACCGCCGGATGGCCAGTCATGCCTTGGCCGTGGCCGGTCCCACACCTCACATTCCCCATTATTTTATAATTTCTCTCAAATTATGAAAGTTCCTTGATTTTATGAATTTTCTCTAAAATCATGAAAATTACCTAATTTCATGTATTTTATCTAAGTCACATGATTTTATCAAAAAATAATAAAATTAGGAAAAGGTGTCATCGGACCGCCACCCGGCCGGTCATGTCTTGGCCGTGGCCGGTCCCACACCTCACGTTCCCCATTGTTTTATTATTTCTCTCAAATTATGAAAATTCCTTGATTTCATGTATTTTATCTAAGTCACGTGATTTTATCAAAAAATAATAAAATTAGGAAAAGGTGTCATGGGACCGCTGGCTGGCCGGTCATGCCTTGGCCGGTCCCACACCTCACGTTCCCCATTATTTTATTATTTCTCTCAAATTATGAAAATTCCTTGATTTTATGAATTTTCTCTAAAATCATGAAAATTACCTAATTTCATGTATTTTATCTAAGTCACATGATTTTATCAAAAAATAATAAAATTAGGAAAAGGGGTCATCGGACCGTCAGCCGGCCGGCCATGCCTTGGCCGGTCCCACACCTCACGTTCCCCATTGTTTTATTATTTCTCTCAAATTATGAAAATTCCTTGATTTCATGAATTTTCCCTAAAATTACCTAATTTCATGTATTTTCTCTAAAATCATAGAAAATATTAAAAAATTAGAAAAAAACTTGTGGGACTAGGCTCTAGCCGGCTGGCCATGCCCTAGAAGGTCCCACATGCCTATTGTTTTATTATTATTTGGTGTTTTGTTTCATGATTTCATGAAAACTCTCTGATTTCAACAAAATATCTTGGTTTTCAACAAATCTCTTTGATTTTATGAAAATTATCTAAAATCATCAAAATTTGGTAAAATTAGGAAGAGTGGCTTGGGACCCGTGCCCATTGGCCGGACGGCCATACCGTGGCCATTGTCGGTCCCACACTTCTATTCCCTATTTTATATTTATTAAATTGTGTCTCTCATCTTACGGAAGTTCCCTAATTTTTCCAAACTCTCCGGTTTCATGGAATTTCCCTTGAATCAGAGAAAAATACATAAAATCACATAAAATTGGGAAAACCATGTGGGACCGTGTGTCAGCCGGCCGACCATGCCCTAGACGCCGGTCCCACACCTTGTAATTCCTTGTTTTATTTATTTTCCCTCATCTCATGTATTTTTCCCAGTTTCAGCAAAACCATGGATTTTGCATATTTTCTCCAAGTGTTGCTCAAACGTGCACCGAAAAATATCAAAATTGTCAGGAATGAAACACATACATTATGGTGACATGGGAACATCCCTTTGACCGACCGAGGGTGACCATGAGGCTTGCAAACTGCTTGTCCCGCATGTTTTAATGATTTTAACCTAATTTGCTCAACTGCTCATATTAGGTTCAAACTCTTTCCAAACAATTGGAGGTTTGCTCAAATGACCATCCACTGGTCCCACACACACCAAGAGCTGGTCTCATGACCTCTTGGTCGGTCCTTTGTATTTTCATAATACCCGGTTTTATTATCTGTCGCTCACACGAGCATTATTTTAATGATTAAATCAGCATTTAACCATTATTCCACCAACTGGTCCTCAAGTGACTTTGGTATTTTTGCTCATTCAAGCATCTGGGCGATACATGGTGAACCCGTCATCCCATGTAGTCGGTCCCTGTGTCACTCTGTATTGATTTGCAATAAATCATCATTTCGGTAAAATTAGGGTTTTGAATCCAGAGCTCTGCAGCTGAACGTGATTCTGAAAGCGGATTCAAACACTCGATAATTTTATGTTGATTTCATGATTAACATTTTTATTTACTTTGCTCGACCCAGCAGTCATTAAATTAAATTAATATTTTATTCAGTCCTGCTACCAATAAATTCATCAAACGAGCAGTATTTGCTCGAACCGGCAATATTCACTCAAATTAGCAATATTCGCTCGGACTAGCAATATTTACTCGGATCAAAGAATATTGGTTCAACTATCAATATTCAACAATTCAGCAACACAGTTTGCTCATTTTAGGTTATGATGGTACCTCGTCTCAGCAGACATACATTTAAATTCATGAGTTTCGGAACATTTACTAAAACGTGTTCAACTCAGCACTACATGGGATCATCGTCCCACAAAGTCGGAAAATGACTCCACAATCATGAGATTTCAATCGTGTACTATGGGGGGATATTAACTAGGGTTTTGGTCTGGCGGTCTGCGACACGTGTGTTCACCAACGATGAGATCAAGTCGTGCAATCAGTTGGAATAATCAGCAAAGTAGTGGGTGGAAAATTAACCAAGTCTCTGCATGATGAGTAATTGGTTTAACACGATTTCCCACTTTCCAACTCTCTGATTCCAGCAACTGTCACATTTCATGGGATCATGGTGTTTTAAAATTACGGAATTATAAAATGTCTCTGAATCCTGATTGAAACAACAACATAGAACAAGGTTCGAACAATTCGAACATTCGCCTAAACGATCAATTTCTCATCAAAGTTCATACAAACAATCTTTCGTCTACACGAACTCACAGAAATCACTCTCAATCAGGCAAAACTCAATCATTCAGAGCATTCTCACGCTAAAATCACAACACACCTACAATCTCAGATCACCATTGATCTCATGCATTTCTCGGCTTCCCTCCTACAGATCAACCCATCCTCTCTTGTGACCGAATTGACTTTGGAATGACCATTGTTCTTGGTTTAGGCCGGAGTCTTACAGATTGATCTCTCGAACTTAAAGCACTCCCTTCTTGCAGTATATATGTGTGAGGTTCAACATTTTGCTCGGTTTAAGGAGTCTCCATACGGTTGACTCTTCAATTCCGTAAAAACCAGCAAATCATTTTTCTCCATCTACAGAGTTCGACCGAGCAATGCTTTAACACCTTTATATAGTCTCTAAATCAGGGATTGCAATCTAAGTTACCTTGGTAACAAAGAATTCAATATTCACCGTTAGATGAAAACCTGATTAGATTCAAGATAATATCTTTCAACCGTTAGATCAAACTTAGCTTGTTATACACAAATGAAATATACGTCATTTAGGTTTAAGTAACCGTACCTAAACGTGTACACCTAGTTGGTTCAACAGTAGTTAACTAATGGTTAGCCATATGAGCACTTTCATATCAACCTTATTCATCTTCACCATAACTAGTTCAAATGACTCAAAAGAACTAGTTCCAGAGTTGTTCAATTGCTTAGATCTTTTAGAAGTATACAAGATGCAATCGAAGCAAAATAGGTTTTGATTCACTCGAATCGATTCATGAGCATTATATCAACGGTTTGAAAATTGCATTCCTTAATATATAAATGTTTTAGTTCATGAACAAACCAATTTTAGAAAGTAACACACTTAAGTATGCGTACGGGTATGCATACTTAAGTAACTGGATTTGAGTTTGTTTTGGTTTCCAAACTCATCAGAAATTCACGGACGTGAACTTTCTGCCAGTATACGTATGGGTACGCATACTTCGGTAACTGGGTTGAGTTGGTTTTGATTTCCAAACTCAGCAGAAATTCACGGTCATGAACTTCCCTCAGTATGTGTACGGGTATGCATACTTACCCAGTCTCCATCAACCATTTAGTACACACACAAGTATGCATACATTTGGTTCTCGGTTTTGGACTTATACGCTAATGCGCGAACACATTATATGCTTATATCCAAAGATGGTTACATGTTCTAAACTTTTTATTTCAATTATTGAAACATTCTTAGAGGATGTTAAATAGAGGTTATTCACACACTATTTTTCATCAAAGCAATTTTCAAGATATTGAAATAATCAACATGACTTTCGTTACTTGTAAAGATGAACTTGGCCAAAGCGAAAGCTTACCAACAAATATTTCGAGAAATAGATAAGCGAGATAAACTCGGCTCGAAATAACAAATATGTATAATCGAAGTATATATAACAATACGACTTTTATCTCAAGATGGGAGATAGAGTAGATAGACTTTTGAGTGATTGATAAGTTCAAGTCTCCACATACCTTTTTGTCGATGAAGATCCACCAGTTCCTTGAGTAGTTCTTTGTCTTTGCATGATGAACGCCGTGGAGTCTAGAGCTCAACTACACTTTCTATTTTAGTCCGAGACTTAAATATAAGTAGACTAGAAATCAAGACTTATAGTTTTGGAAACTAAACTTGACAACAAGCTTGAGATAGCAACGCTTGCGAATTCGACCGATCAATGCTCTAAAAAAATTGAAATGCCATAAGCATACATTTTGGAGGATAGTGATTAAAGAAAAAATGGATGGGCCTGAACATGATATATGGGTGAGGGACAACACTTAGCCTAAAGGCAGAAACTTGTAGTCTTTTTTAAAAAGTCCAACCATATTGTTAAAAAGATCACTTCAACTAGTAATGGGATTTTAATCAGAATCTGGTGGGATAATTATGAGATGAGATCAACCTCAAAGGATCTTTTCCTGAAATTTATAAGTTAGTTTCCAAGAATCTATAAAGAATATGACTACCCAAGGGTTCTCAGAAATTGAATCCAGAAGACCACCAAACTCAGATGAACTTTCATGTATAACATCTCTAATGATGCATCATAGCTTTCCTCAAAGTCTATCGATGCATATATATGCAATATTCTTAACTCAAATCACTAGTTCTCTTTCAAATCCTGTCACAAACAATTATTACAGATAGTTTTTGTTTCCTAAGAATCCTAACCTCAAGCCCAATAAAATATCATAGTTTACTTGCCAATAAAGTTGCATTTGGTGTTATAGGTGAATTTATTTGTCTCGTAAGATGAATAAGACCTAATTGGTGGTACCAAATCCCAGTTAAATCATGTGGGTTTGTAGATGTGACAACTTTTTTTTTGCTCGCAACGTTCATGAATACTATAATACTAGTTTCTAGGGTATGCTGACAAGCTGGTCATAAGTTCATATAAGGATTGACTTCAACCTCTCGGGGGAAGCTTTGAGCGATGCATTAAATCACAGTAAATGAGGAAATTAGTCCTAGTCGCGTGAGGTTATCTAGGACCTCCGACTAAAACTGAAGTTTATAATTTTTTTATTTTTTTTATTTTTGACAAAGAACAACCTCATTTATTATTTATTAAACACTAGTTTTTACATATTCAGCTTCTAAAGCAGTTTTGAGCTCTGACGGACACATCCACCACCGTACCATGGCTAAATTATTTTTCCTTACATATTTAGCCATTATATCAACAACTTGATTACAATTCCTTTTTACATACGAACAAGACCAGTGAGGGTTCTAATCCATCACTTTTATACACTTATTTATAATACAAGTATCTTTCCAGGGGGATGTAGGTTGTGGTTTTGAAGGAGATTCACTACATGATAGTTGTCATTCTCGAATATTACCTCGGCATATTGGAGTTAATTTTCTCATTGCGTAGCATGTAGGAACCCCCATGCTTCTGCTTAAGTTATGCTTCCGGTAGGTTGGAGGAGTCCCATGGCTGGCACGAAACGTCCTGCATGATCTCGGATCAGAATAGCAATTCCAGCAATAGTATCATTAGGCATCAATATTAATTTTAAAGTAACCCTCTGGTGGTGGTTGCCAATGAGATACAAGATTAGGTCGTCTCTGCAAAACAACATTAGTGAGAAAAGTTTCAAGACAAAGATGCTGCCAATGACAATATTGCTCTATATGGCGAATAATTCTAAGTGGGCTAGGGTCACTATTCTTGAAAACACTATCACATCTATGTTTCCATATAGCCCACATTATGTATGCAATGAGATGTATGGTATTATGCTGCTGGAATTGGATAGCATTTGTTTTATCTGCCCAGTTGATAATCCAATCTGTAACTGTGGTGTGCCCATTAGCCATGCTGATCAACTGAGGAGCAACTGCAGACCAAACTGAACGTGCGATTGAGCATTGCAAAAATAAATGGGTTGTCGTCTTTGGATCCTTGTAGCACAATGGACAAAGTTTTCCTTGCTGAGAGTACATCCCAAAGATTCTTGTTCGGAAGAATGTTGTGAAGTAGCTTTCAAAGAAAGTGTACGAGTTTATATGGAATCTTTAATTTCCATAGTTTTAACCAAACTGTTACTGGAATTTTCCTTTGATGTTGTCGATTAGATAAGGATGTTGTAGCCAGATAGCTGTAAGCTGATCTTGTAGTAAAATGCCATGTGGATGTTAATGGCCAAACTAGCTTGTCTTTTGTCGCTCGATCCAAAGGTATAGTACGAATTTGACGTACCTGATCTGGAGTAAACAATTGTTCAAGAAGATCCATTTTCCAAGTTTGGTTGTCTTCATCAATAAGGTCAGCTACCTTCTGATAATCACTCAAATTCAAATCTCCTGGCTTTAAAATTGGGCTTTTTGAGTTGGGAATCCACCGGTGTCGCCAGATGTTGATTTCTTTACCATCCCCCACTTGCCACATAGATAGTTGTTTTAATTGTTGCAGCCCAAGATATATGCTTTGCCAACACCACGAAGTTCCTGGCTTTAGAGTATAGGTTAGTAAGTCTTGATAAGGAAAATATTTGCTTCACAGTAGTTTACCCCATAGAGTATCTTGGTTGTGTAGTAACTGCCATGCCATTTTAACTAAGAGCGTGGAATTATATGCAGATAAATTTTTAAAGCCCAAACCTACACATCTTTTCGGCATGCGTAAGCTTGACCAGTTCAGATAATGTGTGGATCTGGTAAAAGCTTTATGATTCCGTTGAATTTTATTCAGAGCATTTATCGTTTGCTGGGGTAATTTCAGGCAGTGCATTGGATAAAGAGGCATGGTCCCTAGTACAGTCTGAAGTTGAGTGCTCCTAGCTTCTTGAGATAGCATCTTTCCTTCCCAACCTTGTAACTTAACTTGCATCTTATCTTGAAGAAATGAGCAGTTCTGTGTTCTCGAGCGAGACATCAGTAAAGGCAACCCCAGATATTTCTCCCCCAAACCTATGGTTCTCATCTATATTATCTGAGCATTTTGGTTGCATATCGACTTTGAAAGCTTTTTATTAAAAAATATTGCAGATTTATGAAGATTCATAACTTTCCCGGAAGCAGTGCTGAATTGCTCCAATAAGTACTGAAGATACCTGAGTTCAGTGGGCTTGGCTTTGAGGAAGAGAATAATGTCATCCGCGAAACAAAGATGGCTAATGCTTGGACTAGACCTGTTAACTTTAATGCCATGTATCTTCCCCTGCGATTCTGCAGTACAGCAGTAGGTATAAGATGCGGGAAAAAGCTTCTATGCACAATATAAATAAATATGGTGAGAGAGGATCGCCTTGACGAAGACCCCTGGTTGGTTTAAAGGGCTCACCCGGAACTCCATTCAATATGATAGATATTGTGGTTGTAGAAATACATTGATCAATTAATTGTATCCAATCTTCATGGAAGCCGAGATGAAATAATACATCTTTGAGGAATCCCCATTCAATTCGATCAAATGCTTTAGACATGTCGAGTTTGATTCCCACCCATCCTTGCATGTCTTTTGTTTTCTTCATTGAGTGAACTAATTCATGTGCTATTATCAGATTATCTTGAATATGTATGCCTGGTACGTAAGCAACTTGAGAAGGTGAGATGATCTTGTCAACCAATGGTTTCAGCCGGTTTGCCAGTATTTTGGAGATAAGCTTATAAGTTATATTACATAAGCTGATTGGACGAAAATCTGCAGGTTGTGTCGGGGCCGGTATCTTGGGGATCAAAACTTGGTATGTATCATTCATCTCTGTTAAAATGTGCTTCGATTTAAAGAGGTGTTGCACCATCGAAACTAAACTATCTCCAACTATTGACCATGTTTGTTGAAAAAACCCAGCTTGAAATCCATCGCTACTAGGTGCAGTCCACGGTTTCATCATGAATAGTACTTCTTTTACCTCTTCCATTGATGGAATGGCTATCAACTGCATGTTATCTTGATCTGTAATGCAAGGGGTAATTAGATCTAGAATTTGCTGATTTCTTGGAGGATGAGTCGTGCAAGTAACTGAGCTGAAGTGAGAACGAAGTAATTGAGCAATACTTTCTTTCTCATTGTGCCACAAACCCAAATTGTCTTGTAAAGAATCAATGTGATTTCTCCTCCTGCGGAAGTTGGCATATGAGTGGAAATAACTTGTGTTCCTGTCTGCATACTGAAGATGATATTGCCCAGATTTTTGCAGCCAAAATTCTCTCTCTATTTGAAGCCAATGCTCGAGTTGTTGATGAAGTCTTGGGAGTATTATCTCGGATGCTGAGTTGTAATTCTGTTGACATTGCTGAATTTGTTGCGTGACTCTCTGTATATTGGTTTCTATATGACCAAAGTCATGCTTTTTCCAATACAACAGATCATTTCTGGTATTTTTGAGTTTCTGAATCAATTGATATGATAGCGAGCCACTGTAATCTTTCTGCCAAGAAGATTGAATAACAACTCTGCAAGTTGGGTGAGCTAATCAGCACTTGTAGAATTTATAATTAGTGAAAATCCTAAGCTCATCAACACTTGTAGCAAGTAAAATGGGAGAGTGGTCGGAGGCGTGGGCTACCAGATTTTTCACTTGAGCCGAATTAAATAAAGTGAGCCATTGTGCATTACATAGGGCTCTGTCAAGACGAACTTGAGTGAGTGCATCCCCTTTACGGTGATTGGACCAAGTGAACTGAGCCCCCGAGGCACCAAGGTCTAGTAGACCCATTTGATAAATGCAATCTCTAACAAATAAGTGATGTGTATCTACATGTTGACTAGTGGTTTCAGAATCTGTTAAAGTAAAATTCAAATCTCCAAGGAGAACCCATGGGATATCTACATGTTTACTCATGTCATGCAAGTACTGCCATTGAGAGCGTTTAAAATCATGTTCATGAGTAGCATACATGCACGTTAGTAACCATTCTTGATTGTTAGGACCAGATTTAACTATAATATTAACCATGTGTCTGGTAGCATGCATAATTTCAAAATAAAAACCATCTTTCCAGGCCAGAGCAATCCCACCAGAGAGACCAACAGATGAGGCACGCCAATAATTAGGATAATTAGTATGGCGAAGATAAATATTCATCTTATGGGTTTTGGTTTTAGTCTCTGACAAGAAAACAATATATGGGTTATATTTTTGAAGACAATGTTTAAAATAGTCTCTGGTTGCAGGTTTACCGAATCCTTGGCAGTTCCACGAAAATATTTTCATATTAACAAAAAGGTTGAAAAAAGAAAGCAACTGACTTTTAAATCGATAGATGGATTATACAGAGAATCAGGGTAAGGAAATATCACCTGTTTGCCAGCAGCAGTGAGAGCATTAGCATTAGGTACTTGTACAGCTAGGTCCCAGTACTTGTACAGCTTATACAATGGAAACTAGGCCTATCATCATCATTCTTATTCCACTTCTCTTGTGGTAGTTCCACTTCTTAGTGGTTGTTCCACTTCTATTAGTGGTTGTTCCACTTCTCTTAGTGGTATCAAGGCACATTACACTACAAATCTCCACCTTGACTTGAATACCATCACCACTTATCATCATCGTCTTCGCTCACCCCTCGCTCAACACCTGTTGATACCAACCAAGTCCAAGCAGTGCTTGAACTTGATACTTGGAATCAAGCCGTCAACATGTCCGCAGGTTATCCGTACCCTTAGCCATCGCTATCCTACCTTCTTCAACTGCATCCTTGATAAAATGATACCTGACATCGATGTGCTTAGCCTCTCTCATGATCATCTAGTTCTTGGTCAAGTGAATGGCACTTTGACTGTCACGTAACAAAGTTGCATTCTCTTGCTTGAAACCTAAATCACCAACCAAACCCATCAACCATATACCTTCCTTCATCACTTCAAGCTTCATATGTACTCTCCGTGGCAACCGTGCTTTTGTAAACCGACCTCAACCGATAGTACTTCCACACAATGTAAAAGTATAACCTCATCAATGACCTTCTTCTATCAAGATCACCTCGGTAACCCACAACATTTGTCGAATCACCATAGTGTTTATCAAACACTAAACCAACATCTGTTTCCCCTTAGATACTTCAATCCACTTTACAGCTTGCCAATGAGCCTTCCGGGACTTCCCATGTATCTACTTACCACACTCACAACTTAAAGTGCGAGGTCCCAAGACCCATTTGCTTCAACAATCTTCACCTTTTGGTCTTCTAATCTCCCAAGTCCCATTCTTATCAAGAGACTCAATTTCTTCAATTACGGATGCTCCCCATTCGTCTTCACCACCGATCTTCTTCATAAAGTTGTTGGAAACTGTTGGTGGTCTTTCAGTGGTGGCATCCATGTCAGTAATACCTTTGTATCATCATCATTCATTAATTCTTTCCTCTTGAGACACGAATAACTCCACATTCACCTTGATACTTGCACCATTTGATCACTTGGACCAATTCTAGTTTTCCTTACAATGACGCTTACGCTGAGATGAGCTCTTCAATTTTGACATGAACTAAACGATTAGTTACGGATTTACTCCCAGTTTCACTGCATGTCTCAAATCGCTGTTGTATTGGTACTCCGTGGGCCTCAATATGTGAAGGTGTAGCTGTTGCTGTGAAGTAAGATAATTGCATTCCGTCAAGAGGTGGAGGAGCAACACGAGTACGCATGGGACGCAGTATGTCACGTCGTTGGTGGTGATGTTGGCGATATAGATGAATTTCTTCACTAGGCTGGCACCACTGTTGAGGGATGTTTAGAGATTGACCAAAGTCCCTTAGTTGACTTTCAGCTTCAATTTGATTTTTTCGTCGATCTGAGCATAAGTTAGAGTCATGATCAATCACCCTACACTCTTAGTTGAACCAATTTGTTTTTTTCGTCGATCTGAGCATAAGTTAGAGTCATGATCAATCACCCTACACTCCGAACAAATATTACGAGGCTGACCTTCATAAAAAATCCTATCCAGTGAGACACTCCTGCTCCAGATGCTGTCATTATTCCTTCTAAATGAGGAGTTGTGAGTGAGATTTCTACCAAAGCACGAAATTTTGTTCCAGATTTTGGTACTTCAACATCAATGACCTGACCAACTATTTCTGCAAACAGCCTTATCATTTCTTCTGTCAAAAATTCTGGGAGTAGGCGTTTGAATTCCATTCTAAATATTTGAGAAGAGAAATCTAAATCATGGTAATCTCTTGAAATTGTCCATGCTCGAAGCACCACCAAATTGTTATATAAGTTCTAAGCAGTTCCATATATGATTGAATTCTGATCATCCTCGTTCTCAAACCTAATTGCATATATGTTTGGGTCAAGGCCAATAAGTATAAATCGCCAATTAACTTCTGGTGATTGGAGATGAGTTCAAGCAGCTTTGGCAGCCCTTTCCGCTGCTTTAGGAAGTAATTCACCATTTGCATAGAGTTTCCCCACTGCTGCAAATTTCCATTCTGCCATACCTCTAGCCAGTGGATGAGTAGAATGTACAATGACCCTTCTCACAGTTGGTTGTTCATCAATAAAAGTAGATTCCATTTGATTAGTGAGATGATGAACATTAGGTTGTTGATGAGCCATTGTTAGTATGTGATCAATCATAGTGTGGATATGTCTGTTATTTATACCAGTAAGAATGCTATGTTTAAATGGTAAACAAGAGGTGTCAATACTAGAATAAAATTGGTTATAGACAAGCCAAGTGTTTATGTATTTAGTAACATAGGGAAACCAATTTAATTCCAGTAAATGTAAATTGTGATACCAAAGAATTGATCTGCCTTCGTAGCTGTATAGAATTGGATAATAACTAGGTCCAATCAGATCATCTTTGATTAAACTCAACTCACTTGATATTGTGATAACCACTGTGAAAAATTGACACCACCAACTGAATATCCACCGAAAAGATAACGCCAACGCCAACACCAACTGCTAGCTGTAAGTGATTACTCCAAAGAAATTGCCACCATTAAAGAGGAAAGAAAGATAAGGTTTAAAGGCTGAAACCAAAAAATGAGCAGTCAAAATCAATGTCAGAAGGCAAATTAATAAAGGTTTTGAAAGTTGTAATCAAAAACAGGATAAAGATCACATGAACTGAAGATTAAAGAAAATCATAGATAAGATTAAGATAACAAAAATTGGGGATTTTGACCAAGTCAAAATCTCTTGACTTTTCGCTGAAGTTTATTAGTTGTATACATATATTTTAACTAGAATTAGAAAGTGACATCAAATATTATATAATTTTTTAAGACTTACTTGTATGAGAGTATATTGTTCCTTTACAAGGGATATGTGTCAAGTTATCATGATAGTATAAATAGTGCATGCATGTTCAAATACATAGATAACGAATATTAGTGTCATCTATGTATTGAAGTGAGTCAGCGAATCGGAGCTCTGCGAATCGTTCCATGACTCGGTGACTTTTTTCAGAATTTCTTCTTTGCAGATCTCGTTTTTAGCGCTTCTGATTAGTAATTCAAGTGCTGTTTTTTTGTTTGTTTTTATTTTTAGTTTTCGATTAACAATAATTGAAGTGTATTAATTGAAGTGCTTTTAATGGATTCTGGTTCTCAAAACACTTCGATTAATCATAATATGTCTAATATGAATATTTTGAGTTCTGAAAAGTTTTTTATGAAAATTCCTTCTATTGAGTTGCCTGATGATTTGTTTGAAGAAAACTTAAATCTTTGGAGATTTTCTCTGATTGGGAGGCTTGATTTACAGAAACTAAAGTTTATTGATGCTTCAGTAATTTTAAGAAAGCAATGGAAATTGGTGAATGACTATAAACTGATTCCTTTAGGAAGAGATTTTTTACTATCAAGTTAGATAATGCTCAGGATAATCTGTATCTTAAATCTCAGAGGTGGGAGGTTTTAAATCAAGTTCTTCAGATTAGAAAATGGAGTTCAAATTTCATACTAGCAAGTCAAAGAAGTTCAAAATCAATGGTGTGGGTTCGTTTTCCAGGTTTGGGTCTAGAATTTTGGAGTGAGAAAATATTATTCAAGATTTTTCAGGAAATTGGGACTCATATCAAAATTGATAATGTTAATGAAAATTGTGAAGTTGGTTATTATGCTAATGTATTGGTGGAAATTGATTTTGCTCACTATATTCCTAGTAAAGTATGGATTGGAACTAACTATGGGGGATTCTTTTGGGATGTCCTGATTCCAGTTTGTCCAAAGTTCTGCTCTCATTGTAAAATTGTAGGACATTCAACCTCTGAGTGTAAATTTAAGAAGCAAAGAAGGTCTGATACTAAAAATGTTAATCAGGTTCAGATTCCAAATGTTAATCAGGTTCAGACTCCAAAGGGGAAGAAAAATGTTAATCAGTTTCAGACTCCAAAGGAAAAGCATATTCTAGAGCCATTTGACAATTATGATACTTTAGCAGTAAGTGATTCAATAGTAGAAACTATACAAAAAACAATACAAGTTGCAAGATCAATTGGAGAATGTTTTACACATAGAAGTAAGTTCAGCCCTCTGGAAAATGTAGAATTTCCAGAAGAGCCAGTGAGTGTTACTAACACAGGTGAAACAAATGGGGTTCAACAAGTTAAATTCAGTCCTTTAACGAATGTGGAAAATAATGGTTTTCTAGAAGAAATAGTACAAGAAGTTCCTAAAGTAGTAGAGGTTGTGCAGAATGAAGATGTGAATGTTATCAAATTTGTAGATGGAACAAATGGAACAGTTTTTAATATGCCAGTGCAAATTACTTCTTGGGCCAATGTAGTTGAGAAGGAAATGGTTACTTCTAATGCTAGTACATCATCTACTTCTGCCAGTCATGTTAATCAATCAAAGGTATCTCATAAATCTCCTTTAAATAACAAATATAATTTTACAAAAAACCCTGGTAAAGGGGGTACCAGGAAACCTCCCATCAAACAATGAAGATAGTGTTCTGGAATCTCAGGGGCCTTAGAAGATTAAGGGCTCAGGAGAAACTTAGATATTTAGTTAAGAATTTTAACCCTGCATTGGTTTGGATTGCTGAACCAAAGGTTTTTTGTAGTACTTTTTTTGTCAAAAATTAAATATTTCAGGAACGGAAAAAATGGTGATTCATAATTCTATCAACGGGAGGAAGGGAAATATATGGTTATTTTGGAATAAATGTATATCTCAGCCACAAGTTATTTCAGTATCAAGCCAACTGATTACAGTTTCTGTTGGTGATGTGTTAGTTTCTGGATGCTCATGTTAAGTTGGTTCAAAGAAGGTTCTAATGGTCTGAAATAAAGCTAATAAGTGATTTAAACAAACCATGGATCATACTTGGGGACTTTAATACAAGTCATGGTGAGAAAATAGGTGGTAAATCTCCTAAGATAAATTCAATTTTAGAATTCAGTGACTGCTTAAATCAGTGTGAGTTAATCCAAGATCCTAAAAATAGGTTGAATTATACTTCGTCTAATGGTCAACAAGGAAGTAAGATAATTTTGTGTACTTTGGACAGAGTAGTTTTTAATCAAAAATGGATAAAATTGTATGGAGATTGGGGTTATAAAGTTGGTATGAGAATAGTGTCAGATCATGCTCCTCTTTTAGGTAGATGTGCAAGCATTCCAAAACCTTAAAATGTGCCAAGAAGATTTCAGAAATATGGCTTAGTCATCCTAATTTCTTAAATGTAGTTGCAGATTGCTGGGCGAATTCAGTAGTTGGTCACCCAGCTTTTCAGTTTCTACAAAAATTGAAGAGTTTAAAGAAGGTTTTAAATGATTGGAATTGGCAGGTGTTTGGCAATGTTCATGTCAAAATAAAAGAAGCTGAAGATAGAGTTAAATTGGCTACTCAAATTTTAGATAGTAATCCATTTGATGAGGAGGCTCTTCAAGAATTAGTAAAAGATCAAAATGATCATGCTAGTAGAGAAGTTTAAGAAAATACTTTATTAAGGCAAAAATCCAGGGTTAAATGGATTAAAAAATAAGGATATAATACAAGTTTCTTTCACACTAATATGAAAATTAGAAATGCTAAAAACATGATCAGTGAATTGGAAGACAATGAAGGAAATGTGATTGCTGATCAGACTCAAATTGCAGATTTTTTGGTCAAATATTTTCAGAAAAAATTTGAATTCCAACCTGTGGATGTTGATGATACTTTGTTAGATGTGATACCAAATGTTATTAATGAGGAAGATCAAGTTAAATTGGATGCAATTCCTAATGAAGAAGAGATAAAAAAAAAAATTGTGTTTGAAATGGATCCAGAAAGTGCTCCTGGACCAGATGGGTTTTCAGGCATATTTTACAGAAGCTGTTGGGAGATAATCAAACTTGACTTAGTTGATGCTATTCAATTCTGTTGGAGGAGAAAATTTATACCCAAAGGAATGAATTCAAGTTTCTTAGTCTTATTGCCTAAAACTTAAGGTGCAAAAGTTGCAAATCAGTTTAAGCCAATTGGCTTAAGTAATGTGGTTTTTAAAATCTTCACAAAGTTGATCACCAGTAGAATGTGTGAGTTAATGAAGAAGTTAATATCTCCTCAGCAGGCTACTTATGTGCATGGGAGAAGCATTCATGAACAAGTAATGCTGGCATCTGAACTTGTGAATGAAATAAAATTCAAAAGAAGAGGAGGGAATGTTGGAATCAAGCTTGATATTTCCCAATCCTATGATACAGTTAGTTGGGAGTTCCTAATTAAAGTTCTAAAGAAATATGGATTTTCCTTAGCTTGGTGTGACTGGTTGATTACTCTATTAAGATCAGCAAGAATTTCAGTGATGGTTAATTGTAGTTGCAGGAAATCCCACAATACATCCCTCACAAGAATTCATAATAATCAACACATCTTTATGATCAAGACCAACACTTTTTATTAATTGATTCTAGAAATGTTAAAGGAAATAAATGAAACCAAGAATACAAATATTGTTTTGGACTTTCTCTCTCCTCAAAATTTTCTCAACACTCCACAATTAATCTCTCATTCCTTACGCCTATTCAACTCTTTATATAGGGTATTACACAGTGGATGAGAACTAAGCTGTCCTTTAATTTCGGATCTGGCTTGCGGCATTTCGCAAGCTTACAAATGTTAATTTCGCAAATATCCTAAACTTTGCTAGATTGTCACACTTTCTTCATGTTTATGCTGTCGTCATCTGTTATGCCACTTTTTCTTTTAGTCAGCGAAGGCATCACAATGTTGTAAATGGAGATTTCACAAGAGCGTTGTTGGTGCGATATTCTGATCCTACATCTTGCCTCTTCTCATGTCTTCTCTGCGAAAGGGAGAATGTCATGATAAATTATACTTCAAAATGCCGTAAATTCTTATCTTTCCATGCATTTATGTACTAACACGATTCCGTACTCTACGAAGTATTTATTACACGTATATTTTGTTCCACCCAACTCTTGACACGTCTCTTCCAACCGTTACTTCTCAGCCATTCACGTCTTGTCTTCGCATTGAATGTGTTTATCTTCTCGAGAATTCTCTTCCCTATATATGTTCTTTTCATTCTTCTCTTCTCTTTTTTTTTACTTCTTTCTCAACTTCTCTGCATCATTACTGTTCTTCAGTAAATTCCGTATCTGATGCTGCTGTAACTTTTCCTTTTTTTTTTTCTTCAAATTTTAACTTCTCCTTCATTCCCATACTGAAAATGCCTCCAATTGGTCGTAAAAATGAAATTGGCTTTGAAGAAACTCGGAAGGAATTCCTAACCAGAGGTTTTACTTTATCTCCCATTCCTGGTCAAAATTCTAAATCTGATATTTCTGCCAAACTATTTTCTAATCATCTTTGCAATCATGAAAAGATCATAGTTTCGCTAGGTCAGCTTCAAGCTGGTCTTCCCATTCCTCTCTATGATCCTGAACTTCCTTTGTTTTACTAAATACTCTCTCATGTGAAATTCTCGCGAGCAGTTTATCAATTGAGTGGAGATTGTATTCGCCTAATGCTTGAGTTTGCTAATCGTGGCGCTGGTAAGGGATCTCTTTATCCCTCAGAAGTTAAAGATCCTAGATTCGCTGGTGTTGCAATTATTCCTGCGAAGTATACTGTAAAAATTTTAAAAACAAATTACGAGATAATTCCCATGAAGACAAACAATACTTGCTGAGGCATTCGCTTGAGGAAGAAGGACAATATCGACGATGATAAAATACTTATGCAAGACATCGATTGGCACCCTGGCAATAATACAATCCCTCGTCATTCTAAAGATGATAAGTGGTGCATATTCCCATTAATTCTAGAGGGTCCGTACATCTCTGTCTCTCATGTTTTACCTGCGAATCTCGCCACTTACCAACCATGGGTGTTCAATTTTCCTGAGAAAGAGAAAGAGGTACGCTTCTTTCATTCAGTTTATTGTCTTTACTTCTCTCCATATTTTATTAATCTTGCGAAAATTTCAGATTAATAGACTCAGAAGAAGCTACAAAAGGAATAGGAAATCAATCACCCTAGCAGCACTTCGTTCGATCACATATGAAGTAAGAAACACTTTCTTTTACTATTTTTTAATAATATTGTTGCCTTTGTTTCTTATCTTCATTTGGGTGCGAAGATTGGTGTTGTAGTTGTGGAAGAAGAAGGGTCTAATGCTGGGAATACCAAAGGCAAGGCTAAAAGTGCTCTTCGCAAGGAGAAATCTGTTTCCCCTCCTTCAAAGAAACGAATAGTCCAATCTCCCTCTCCTTCAAATCTTCAATCTAGCGAAAGTTCTGATAATGACGATGATGATGATGAAGATATTGATGCTTCTTTTGCCAAAGAAAATTCTCCACCTGAATCTTCTATGGCGCAGCTATCTAACATATTCTCTGATTCCATGCAAGGGATTGGGGATGATTATCTTACCAACACGTGCAAGTCCATGGATGCTATCTGTGATGCCCCCCTCTTAGAGAATAATGAGTCTCTCCGCGGGGTTTCAAGATCTATATCTCCCAGTTTCTTACATTCACTTAATAACTTGGTAAATTTTCATATATATATATATTTTTCCCTTGAGTTCATAGTTTATTCAGAAAATTCGCTGCATTATTTCGCAAGATGGAAAAGCTTCCTTCGATGTTGCCTCAGATTTGGAAAAGAGGCGTGCGACTTTCGAAAAGAGAAATCTTGAAATTTTCAAGAAAAATGAAGAGTTGGAGACTGAAGCTGCTGATCTTCGCGAAAAGAGCAAGCAATTAGAATCTGAATATTCCATTCAGAAGAACAAAATATCTAGTCTTCAAGATGCCAATAAGAAACTCTATGGTATGGGGATTTTCTTCTTTCCCTTTATTTTATTTTCTCATAATTATTTCTTATATAATTTACCATTTCGTAGACATTTATGGTCTTTCTGATGAAGCTATTCTTCTTCATACATTTCCAAATATTATGGATGATGATACCCTTCTTGAACACCTAAATACTTCTCTAAATAGTTTTTCAAATGAAAAGATTGAATCTCTTCCCATAAATGAACTCAGATCCAAACTTCTCCTCTTAGAAATTGACCATAGATCCGTCTTGAGTATGGCTAATAAGTTTAAACGTTTCTTTCATAATTCTAAAGAAGAAATCAATAGTTTAAGAGCCAAGATTAATGACATCATAGATGAAAAAGATCGTATTGCTCTCCAAGGTGCTCAAACTTTAGCGAAATTCCAAGAAACTCTTCTTGAGGTCCAAATTGAAAGAGATGATCTCAAACGTAGAAATGTTGTGCTCTGCAAAAGAGAGAACCAAACTCGCTCCCGCCTTCTCATAAAAGATGATGATAAATTTTCTTGGGCTACGAGAGTTCTAGATAATGCCAGGAATAATTTAGGTGTAAATGTAAGTCTCCAAGTTGAGCATACGGCCTTGATTAGAGATATGATTTATAACATAGAAGGTTGTTAACTGTTCTTCCTTATTTAATTGTTTATTTTTCATAAACTACCATCAAGTTGTTGATTTATTATTATATTTTCGCAAAAGCTGAAGAGAGATATCGCAAGAGAATTGAAGATCTTCGCAAAGGATTTTTATTCTCGCAATGAGAAATGTTCTAGACTGAAGAATCAACTAAAGATCACTGTTGCGAATTTCAAGAATGATATTGTTATTTTTCGCAATGAAACTATTAAAATGGTTTGCGATGACAACAACATTCCTCACTCTGCATATCCTTGCCTCTTAGACGAAGTTCCAAAGAATATTCCTAGTCTGGTTATCTCTAATAGTGAAGCTGGTGAAGATGAAGAAGAAGAATCTGATGAGGATAAGGAAGAAAGCTCTGGTGAAGGATCTGATGAAGATAATGAAGAATCGAGCAAGGAATAAAATTTTCATCCTTCCTTCCTTTTTGTAAAATCTATATATTTGTTCTTTAACCATCTATTCTTGTAATCTGTCTTTGCGAACTTCTTCAGTTTCCAATACAAGTTATATTTCTTTTGCTTCCTCCTGCATGTGTTATAAAAACAATCCTTTCTTGCAATATGATTAATCAGTATATAATTAATTATGTGTAAATATATCATATGGAGACAAAAAACATTTTCTTATTTCATGCATTCCCATACTTTCCTCTGTTATTTGTATCCAAATGAGAGATTAAGCAATCTATTTTTTGTTTTCTCAATATCGCAGTCATTCCTGCATAATCTCGCAGTCTTGTATTTTGGAAGATATTTCTTGGCCTTTTTCGTTTTAAAATTTTATTCATTCTTATTCTCTGTGGTCTTATTTTTCCTTCCTAAGTAAAGGTCTTATTTTTCCACCTCTTGTCATTGCGACAAAATCGCAGGACGTATCTGCACTTTCATGCATAAACCCATTGATCTTGCCTTAACTTTTGTTCTTTTGTTATTTTTGCTGCGACAATATGACATGCTTAAATTTTCTTGCGAAATTAAAGCCCCATGACATTTCCGTCTTGCGACAAAATCGTAGGACGTCTTTACATTTGCATGCAATGACCCATTGATCTCATCTTATCTTCACTTTTGTATTATTGCCTCTTCAGGATTGTCGCACAAATATGACAAGTCTTAATACTCCCGTGAGTAAACATCCTCATGACATTTGCGTCTTAAGACACTTATCAGCTCCCTAATGGAGGATGCCGCCCTTATCTTACCCCTGGTTGCCCCTTCAAGGAGACGTACTTATGCCATACAAGACTAGATCCTCCATATGGTCTTGACAACAACCAGTTATTTTCACAGCCTCTTATCCCTTTTGCCTATATGGATTATGGTTACGAGACTACACCCTAAGTGGGGTTTTCTTCGGGCCGAGTGCATCATAGTCAAGACTTGCCAAGAATGGCCAGGGTAGTTTCATACTCCCCCGGCACTCTTGGCTCAACCATGTACCTCGACGCCTTGATAATACTTTTCACTCCTTAGGAGAGTCCCTATTACCTTAGTCGCCCAACTCAAGTCATATGCCTAAGTTGAGAATCCAAGGTGCCTCTCCTGGATGGGCTTTATTGACCCCAAATCTCCACGACTCAGGTTCCAGTAGCGGTGTAACCTTATCGCTGATCCATTCAAGAGGTACCCCCTTATATGACGTACTTTAGGTCTTACATTTGCTTCTTGCGAAATTTTATTCGCGAACTAGGGTGTACGCCATAAAGGTTCGCCCCATTCTTGATCTTAGATTTTTATGGATCTTAGATCGTCTCTTGCGAAATTATCGCATATTTTTATTCTGCTTGATGATTATTCTGTTTTTTCTTCTGCATTTTAGTTTTGTTGTAATTTTTCAATCTCATTTTTGTCATTAAGTACAATATTTTTTTTTTGAAATTTTTTGCAACAAATCAATCATAAATCTCTTTCTCAATATTTTTTCGTTTCACAGTTTAATTTTTTTACCTTTATTTTTTTTTGCCTTTGCATTTTTGTTTTCTTTCGCTACTTTCTTACCTTCTGCGACATTTTCGCCACTTGTCATTTTTAGCAAGCATTGACTTCGTAGCATTCCTTCTTCTCTCTGTTCTATTGAATCAACCATCAATCTCTCACTTCTTTGTCTTTCTTTGACGTGGCACCTCCAATTCTCCTTCTTTGCATTTCGTTCTTCGAAGGACTCTACATCAATCTCATAACATTTCTTTCCTTCAACCCAACCTCCCTTTATGACTCCAATACCACTGGGATGAGGAAACTTGATGCACTGGTGGAAAGTCGATGCCACACCTAGAATTCCATGCAATCAAGGTCGGACAATTAAGGCGTTATATGGCGATTCTACATCAACAATACAGAATAGAATCTTAGAAGATATCCCCTTCAATGGAATTCGCATTGTGATTTCCCCTTTAGGCTTATTGGCAATACCATTAAAACCATAAATTTTGTAAGTTGAAGGTATTAGATCCTCATCTCTGCCTCCCATAGTCTTATAGGTATGATAGAATAAGATATACATAGAACTACCAGTATCAATTAAAACTCTATTGATTGCCCATGTATCTTTAGCTTCATCATCCTCATCCTCATCTTCATCTTCTCTTTGTTTCGGGTTTATCTCTAGTCTCACTACTAATGGGTTTTCATGCATTTCGCCAGCCTCAGGTACTTCTCATGCAGTGAGGGAGATGGTTTGTTTTTGCCATTCTTTTAATGGCGATATCTTCGCTATATTCATTATTTTTCTCCCATAAACATCTCTCGCGAAAACTTTGCTTATAACATTGTCATGAAAGTATTCAATTATTTTGTACGAGTGCATAATAGAGTTACAAAATAGATTTTTTGCCTTCGCACCAACTTCTATTATAAATGTTTCTGTTTCCTTTGTTGTATTAGCTTTGCGAATTTCTGGTGGAGGTGGCAATGGCTGAGATTGAGGTTTCCCTAGTAGAAAATGATTTAATTTTCCCTGATCAATCATTCTGAGGATGATTCTATTTATATTTCTGCATTCATTTGTTGAATGTCCATGGGAGTGGTGATAAGAGCAAAATTCTTGACTTCTGTGGCTTGGAGGTGGTTCACTTCCCATGTTCCATGGCGCTGGTATATTTTCCATTAAAATTATTGCTTCCTATATTTTCTCCACACTAGCATTCAGAGGTGGCAGTTTGATTTCTTCCCATACTATCTTTTGACTTCCTTATCCTCTACGATAATTTTGTCTTTGACCCCCATAAGTTTCTTGTGACTGATCAAGTCTTTGAATTTTGTTGTTTCCACCGCGGACATTAAAGTTTCTTTCTCTTTCGAATTCTTCTTGGTCAAGACTTCCCATAGCTACTAGCTTATGTTGATTATTTCTCATCATCTTTTCTTGGTGTGTCTTCGAAGTGCTCGCCACTGTGTTTATCAATTTTTGTAGTAAGCTTGCATTCGCTGCTGCCGAACTTGTGTTCGCAACTGGGTATGACTCCATCTCATTTTGTTTTTCTTCAAGAGCAATATACTCCTCCTATAGTTATCGCAACTCAGTCATTGTGATTGTATTCTTGATTCTGAAAACTTGAATGTATAGCAGATTGGTTGCGAACATTGCATTTATGAATGATAAAATGAGATATCTCTCATCCACTCGACCAGCCATTTCACTACACATTGTTTTACATCTTATTGTTAGATGCTTTCACTAATCCTCTGCTTTAACCCAAATACATCTTCAATACCAGGTCGCGAAGAGTTGTTACTTATATATGCTCCTAAGAATGTAGTCTGCAAATGGTTGAAAGATGTTATTGTATTTTTGGGCAAACCTTCAAACCATTTCAGAGATTCCCCTGTTAAAATGGATGCAAAATACTTGCAAAATACGACATCATGATTTTCCCACTGTAGCATACACCTCACATATGCCTTGATGTGTTGAATTGCACAAGTTTTTCCGTCAAAAATGCTAGTTAACGCAGGTAGATTGCACTTTGGGGGTATTCCTCCTAATTGTATTTATTGTGTGAATGGAGTTTTCGCAGCTTCTTCTATGGCTTCATCCAATTGCCTTCTACCTCCATGTCTTCTGTAATTTAGCATTCCTCTCATCTCCGCCAACTCTCATAAGATTTGTTCATTTACGCCAGGCGCTAATTCCATTGGTCTTTTCAATTATGCTTCTCTTCTCCTGCGTTCTTGCCTATTTTGTCTTGCGAAATCTTGATTTTCTCCTTCATCGTCCTCATCTTGCCTTCCCCTACGATCTTCTCTTTCATGAGTTCGCACATGATTATGCCTCTCAATTTATCCTCTGCGATTTTGTTCATTTCTCACTAATTATCTTTGTTGTCTTTCGGCTCTCCTTTGTGCCCTATCATACTCTTCATTGATGCTAACATTGTTGCAATTTTGTTCGCGTCTTCTTTCTCGATGGTCATGATTGTTCTGGCGTATTTCTTCTTGGAGCTCTCTTTCCTCCATTTATGCTCTCAATCTTTCTCTTTCGCAAGCTAGACGGGCTTGTTCAGCGTAATGCCTCTCGATTTCATCTTTAATTTCTTGTTGATTTCTTTGAGTTTCTCTCCCATGTAGTATTCTCCTTTATTCTTCCTGATTTTCTTCGCCATCTTGATTATTTCGTTCCCGTCACAGTTCATTCCCCTGATTCCTGTTGTTTTGTCCATCTTGGAGAATTTCGCCCTATGG
Organism: Papaver bracteatum; assembly: GCA_023529315.1. NCBI lineage: Eukaryota > Viridiplantae > Streptophyta > Magnoliopsida > Ranunculales > Papaveraceae > Papaver > Papaver bracteatum. The sequence continues at coordinate 2,662,526 of JAJJWX010002605.1, read as the reverse complement.
GATGTAACGATCTTCAATTATTTCTATCCTTTCACTACGTTCTCCATCTGGATTTTGTAATTCCTCTGGAATATCTTAATTAGCACTTACTACGGGTGAATTTCTCCTTCTTTCCCTTCTAGTTGATCTTGAACTTGATCTTGTAGTACTCCTTGGCCTTCTATTCTGTAATTTTATGTTTTCCATCCTCAACTCATGATTTTGCCTTGTCATATTTGCACGCTCTTCTGCCTCTAATCTTCTTTCTTTATGTATTCTTTGTCTCAACGCCTCTAATGCCTCAACCTCCTCATTTCCATGAATTACTCCTCCAACTGCTTCCTGATCTTCCTCTATTCGTCTATCGTTTCTTAATTGTTGCTCATCTTCCGCTTCATATACTGAATCTGACTTCCATGTGTGTACACTCACTCTGTCATAATTTACAATTCTATTTTGCGCTGGCGTACGCTAAATTGGTTGTTGAATTTGATTTTCTCCATTGTTTCTTGTATTCATTCTTGATGATTCCCTAATTTCATTTCTCCCTTCTCCAGAAAGTCTCTTACTCCTTCTAATAATTTTTGGTTATCTTGAAGCATTTCTTCTTCTAGCCATCTCTTCAATCTCAATGAATTGTTGAAAATTATATGAAACTTTTCACTAACTACTCCAAATTCTTTCAAATCACAATACTAATCTTCACGCTGAGAACAACATCAGTCCCTGTTTCTAGCGCCATTATGTAGTTGCAGGAAATCCCACAATACATACCTCACAAGAATTCATAATAATCAACACATCTTTATGATCAAGGACAACACTTTTTATTAATTGATTCTAGAAATGTTACAGGAAAGAAATGAAACCAAGAATACAAATATTGTTTTGGAATTTCTCTCTCCTCAAAATTTTCTCAACACTCCAAAATTAATCTCTCATTCCTTACGCCTATTCAACTCTTTATATAGGGTATTACATATTGGATGACAGCTAAGCTGTCCTTTAATTTCGGATCTGGCTTAAGGCATTTCGCAAGCTTAGAAATATTAATTTCGCAAATATCCTAAACTTCGCTAGATTGTCACACTTTCTTCATGTTTATGTTGTCATCATCTGTTATGTCACTTTTTCTTTTAGTCTGCAACGGCATCGCAATGTTGTAAATGAAGATTTCGCAAGAGCTTTGTTGGTGCGATATTATGATCCTACATTAATGGTGGTCCATGTGTCTTTTTTCAAGTTGAGAGGGGGTTAAGGCAGGAAGACCCCCTATCTCCACTTTTGTTTGTGCTAAGGGTAAGATGCAAACAATGGTAACAAAGAAAGGTGTTCATCCAACTCATCTGTTTTTTGCAGATGATTTTTTATCTTCAGTAATGGAGGAAAAAAGAGCATTACAAACCTTTTAAAGCTCCTAGATTGTTATCAAGCAAGTTCTGGTCAAATAATCAATAAGCTTAAGAGTAAGCTTTTTGTGGATGGAACTACCCCATAGAGGAAGCAATTAACTAGTGATCTTGTCAACATAGAGGCTATAAAATTTCCATATAAATATCTGGGAGTGTTACTTGCACGAGGGAGGATAAATTCAGCTATGGTTTGGCCTATTGTTGAACTACTTCATAGGAAATTGGCTTCTTGGAAAGGTAATATGCTCTCATTTCAAGATAGATTGATTCTAGTTAAATCAGTTTTATGCAGTCTACCTATCTATAATATGTCAGTCTACAAGTGGCTTGCTTCTATTCTTAAAGTTTGTGAAAAAATAATTAGAAACTTTTTGTGGACTGGTGATGGAGAGAAGAGGAAATCTAAAACAATCTCATGGAAGAGAGTATGTAAACTTATGAAGAAGGGGGTCTTGGTATTAAAAGGTTGTAAGTGATAAATAGGTCACTATTAATGAAAATGTTATGGAAAATACTTAATTCTGATCAAGAATGGGCTTTATTCTTTGCTGCCAAATTTGAAAATAAGTATGGGCAATGGAGTACTTGCTGAAAGCAATCTTCAGTATGGAATGGTCTGAAATGGGCTTGGAATGTTTTACAAGATGATATAAGGTGGAATGTGGGTAATGGAACATCAATTTCTGTGTGGTTTTATATTTGGTATGGTGATGTTTTATTAATAAGCACAATGGGTTACACTGATTATGTTAAGGAAAATATTGGAATGAAGGTACAAGATTTGATATATGAAGGAAATTGGAGGATTACTGCTGAGTTACAACAATTCATTTCATCTGCAAATTTTCCAGTAATAATAGGGGGCATTGATAAGAGGATGTGAATTACAGGTAAAAATGGTAAGTTTTCAACAACATATGCAGTTGAGAAAATAAGGGACATATGAGTTATATTACCTTGGACTAATTTTTTTTGCCAATCTTTCATTCATCCTAGCATTGCTAGCAATATCTGTAAGCTGATGCAAGGAGTGTATGTGGATGATGAAATAATGAGGAGTAGGGGTTATGATATGGTATCTGTTTGTTGCATTTGTTTTGCAGAACAAGACATTATGCATCATACTTTATGGGAATGTCAATTCAGCAATGAGGTATGGCAGTGGCTTAATACAGTGTTTGTATTTGGTATACCTTGTTCTTTTTAGGATGTCTGTAATGCTTCCAAAGGTAAAATCCCTTTAGTAAAGCAGTTATGGATGATATCTATGACATTATGAGGGATTTGTGCCATTATGAGGGATTTGTGGTTCCAGAGGAATGCAAAACTATTTGATGAAAATAAACCTAATCTCATGTGCTTCAAGAGTAAAATTTAGCAGACAGTCAATGAAGGAAAATACAGGGTGAATGGTGCCAGATGGAGTAATATCTATGACAGTAAGGTGATTGAATTTTTCAAAATCTAAGAGTCAAGTCAGAGTGCTTTTTAGTCATCTCTTTGCTCAGGTTGCTTTTGGGCTTCCTTTTATTTTCTGTTTGGGTTGGGTTTTGGTTTCTTTTCTTTGCTGGACTTGTATCTTTCTTTTTTGGTTTGGTCTGTTCTGTAAGTTTGGCCTGACTTTTTAGTTCTTCTTTTAATGAAAAATGTGATTCAGCAAAAAAAAAAAAAAGAATATTAATGTCGAATGATTATTGAAAAAAAAAATTAGTTTGAGGGAATTTCATGACTTAGGGTCCATCTTCTCTTGCCATTAAAAATGAAGGCTGTTTTTAGGCATACATAAAACTTCTGGGGCATACAAAATGATAGACCCATCTTGGGTGACTTTATAAGGGGTAACCTATGGGTATTTCAATTACCTATATACCCTTAATACAAAAATCTAAAATCAGTTTTCTAAAAAATCAAAATCAGCTTCCCTTAACATCTCTTCTTCTTCCTCCTCTAGCTGAACTTTTCCCCTCCCGCGAAAAAAAAAATTCATCACCGTGATTAATTGTCGATTCGTAAAAATTTGATTGTCGATTAAACTGAACTACATAATGACTCGTACAAAGAAAATCAGGGACTAGGCAAACCAAATCGTCTTCTAATCCATCAATTGAAGAAGAAGAACCAATTGAAGATGAAGGTGTAGAAACTGAAAATCAACCACCAATTGAACCATAAATTGAACCAACTGCATCTCCAACTCCGGAAATGAGTATAAGAAAGTAAGTTTTACAAGCCCAATCTCCTATTTGCTGTTTTTCATCGATTAAATGACGGTTACAGTGTTGGGTTTGGATCAAAATTGAGTTGCGTTTTTAGCCGAAACGTTCTTCACAAAAGCTTCTTGTAAGTGTATATGAACAGTTCGGCTTGAAATTTCATGAAATGTGTCGTAGTATAGAATGTAGGGGCTACCAGGATGTGTGCCATTAGTAGTTATTTGGGAGTGCCCATATAGTATTAGTGTATGTCTTTAGTTCACTGTAATGATTGGTTTAGATGAGCCCACATGGATTGTTAGTGGCCGTAGGATATTAGCTGAGTAACTTGGCCTTATAAGTTCTGAGTCGGTCTGTTTTGTAAATCAGTCTATTATCATTTATCAAATAAGAACTTTGTTCTTCATGGTTGTGTTCTCTGAACTCAGATTTGGCCTGAATCTATTGATTTAGGAGGTGTTTATCACCAATTCTATCCATCTGTTTGTCTAACTGTTGTATTACTACAACAATTGGCATCAGAGCCGTTCAAAATTTTTTTCCAATGAGTCTCAAAGACATTCAAGAGAGTGTTGCCCGAACCACAGCTGAAATCAATCTACTCATATCAGAAATCGCTGCGTTCTCAACATCTTTCTCATCTAAGTTGGATTCACTTGTGATGGATCTTCGTAATCAGTTGAGTGAACAATTTCTTGAGCTTAGTAAAATTATAGCTGATGTAAGAAATCACCAGGAAAGTTCAAGAGCAACTCCAGGATCGAGTGTGAATCAAGGGGTTTGCACTGAATTGGTTTCGACTGTTGGTGCTCAAGAAATTTCTACAAAATCAGGAGTAACCAAGTCAAGCTCTCTTGTTATTGATGAAGTAGTCGATGCAACTATCGATTTGATTCCTTCATTTTTGGTTGTTGAAGAATAAGATTTGAAAATTGGCGAGGGAGATGATTTTATCAAAAAGAATTGCGTCAGAATTTTTTTCAGAAAACCAGGACATTGTCGAATGTTTGAACGGGTTTTTCTTCTCCAAATTAAAATTCTAGGTATGGGTTGTTTTCACATCAAATTTGATGATTCTCGTTTGTTATTCGATCGAGGTAAATGTGCTGCTAAATTGGTTCTTCGATTGCTTTCCAGCTTTGGGTATAAATCAGATTTTTCATCTGTGCAATCATTTCAATTTTTGTATGTTAACGATTCCAAATTTTATGACGAGAATAAGATGTTTGTTCATATTGCTAAGAGAAACAAAATTTTGATACTCACCTGGATTAAGGTATATGAACTTGAAATGGTATAGGAATTCTTGGGTAAACTGCCTGATAGTGTTTTGTGGAGTTTTACTGATGGTGGTGTTTGTTACTATCTTTGTTTTGTGTACCCTTGTCCTGTATTTGATCGTGGAAAAGGCATTCAGTTTATTCAGTGGTCTACACATTCTGTGACTGATTATGAATTCTGTTTTCTGAATTTGTTGAGTCTTCGAATTATATATGTTGTTGAATTTGGTGGTGATTGGAAATTAGTTGTTGAATTCTCAGAGAGTACATTTCTGTTTCCCTTATTGGCTATAATGGTGAACTTTAACATGGTACATAAATGGTATGCACAACTGCCTTGCTTGCAACGAGTAGTAAAATTTTTCTTACATCTCAAATGTTAGTTGCTTGACTCTGATAAATTGTTGCAGCAAGGTACGCGTCACTGGTCGATATTGATACTTCAAGTGACAAGTAATAGTGAAGCTGGTACTGCAAGGGCATTAATTGATCAACTACATTGCAGTCGTAGGTGGATTTTTTGTGGTTCTTTCATCTTTCAGTTGGGCAGTGGGTTTCTAGTTGTGATTTTGATTCTTCAATTTTTGTCAGTGGGGGTTGGTTTTGAGCTACTCTATAACGAAGCCTATGTGCAAGCAACTGTATTATCTACCCAAGTGATTCGAGTTTCAAGTTCAGTCGGTGTTTGTGTTAGACTTCATTACTATGCCCACAGGAAGATTCTCACAGTTACTAGCATGGTTGTTCCTTTTTCTTTACATGCTCTTCCACATAAACTTTTTTACTGTCATAGATTACAGAGTCTCATATCTCAAACAAACGAAACTCAGAGTCTAATTATGCTGTTGTGGATAGAGTACTTGCGGTGGAAATACAAGTTGTTCTCAACAGATTGGTGGTGTAATAGGTTCTGTGAAGCTGGGATTCGTAATCAAATAGTTTCAAATTGTGTCGCCAAGCTCATTTGTGCATCGTCGGGAAAGCTTGAACAGGTCTTCTTTGATAAATTAGCTGGGACTATATTGTGGAGAAAAAATTATATTAATGCCAATATTCTCTTGCAGCTTCCATTTGGCTTACCTGTTACCTCACAAGAGTCCTACAACACTATTCAAGCTCTTATTAGCCAACCAAGTACTAATGCAATTCAGTATCACCCTCGCACTGTTTTTTCCACTTTTATTTATTTTCGAGCATGGTGTCATCAGTTATTGGGGCTCAGTAGTCAGTCAGAACACTTGGAAATGAGTACGGGTGTTAGAAAGGCTAATGCAGTTGGGTTGCTGATTAATTCGAAAAAGTTTACATATCTTCCAGTGAGCGTACTGTTGACAGTTTGAGACTCAGGTAGGAGTTGTATGCACACATCTTGTGGCATCTGGCATTTTGCTTCAGGGTGTAGCCAATTGAAGGCTTCTATGTGCTTTTCTAGGAGGCGTCATGACTTGAAAAATTCTCTTATACACGAGTTGGTAAGGGTAGCATACTTGAGACGGAAATTTAGATTCCATTACCAATCTCTTATGATGCTTAATTCGTTCCTAAGAAGTTGTTCCAAGTTCTTAAGCATGGGTCTCTTTTTGCACTATCTCTTACATGCATTTGTTATATACGGAGCTTTCACTGTTCCTAAGCATGAGTGTCTTCGCTGCTCCCAACTTTGGTATATGGGGTATCAACCAATGAAGGGATATCCACAGTTGGAGTTCATTGTTAGAATAAACTTTACACTCGACTTTGTTGTGACGATCTTAATGTGCAAATACATCTGGATTTTCTCGAAGGGGTACTTGACAGAAAATGATGATGCTCAGCTTGCTCGTGTACTGGCGTGCATATTTGTTTGGATCCCTACTGTAAATTTTGTACATGTACATGACCTTTTCCCTGATTTTGATGAGCACAGTGAACGGATATGTGAAAGGCATCGCAATTCTGTTTTCATAGTCATCCCTGACTACACTAGATGCATGGCTAATAGGTCTTCTTCACGGAGTGCTATTATGACTGAATACCAGGCTATCTATATGCTGATGTGGGTATCCTTTTTGAGATGGAAATACAAATTGTGTTGTACAGATATCAGAAATGCTTCTAGTGTGAGTTGGACAGTTTCAGTTCTCCGGTGGATTCAACAAACTCCACTCTTCCTCCAGGTAATTCAAATTATCTGTGTATGGATATGGGTGGATTACTTGAGGTGGAAGTTCAGATTGCTTCCAAATGGCTTATGGGATGAGGGACAGGTAGATATAGATGGAATACTTTTGAGTCAAATAAGGGGTCTCGGCAATTTCCCAACCAATATTGCTAGCTGGACAGAACCATGGATCAAAATGCATGATCATCGGGTTCTCTGCACAGATGCAAACATAGAGATTCATGTTCCTGCCTCAGCAACCACGACTGATTCTTCAAGAGGTGTATGTTTTGATGCTTCCCAAGAAGAGAGTTGCGAAGATAAGGGAACTGGACAGGTGAATTTCAGACATCATGTTAAAGCTTTGAAGGGCTTCACATTGGTCACTGTTGGAGTTAGAAGACACTACAACACTACTAGTCCTTTTGACTGGGCTTGCGTGACAATATCATGCTCCTGAAGATGTATCAAGTGACAACTCTCCTCATGCTGGTTCTTTTATTCTCATCCTTGAGGACAAGGATGTTTTCAAGGGGAGTGGAATGTCGTAGTATAGAATGTAGGGGCTACCAGGATGTGTGCTATTAGTAGTTATTTAGGAGTGCCCATATAGTATTAGTGTCTGTCTTTAGTTCACTGTAATGATTGGTTTAGATGAGCCCACATGGATTGTTAGTGGCCGTAGGATATTAGCTGAGTAACTTGGCCTTATAAGGGCTGAGTCGGTCTGTTTTGTAAATCAGTCTATTATCATTTATCAAATAAGAACTTTGTTCTTCATGGCTGTGTTCTCTGAACTCAGATTTGGCCTGAATCTATTGATTTAGGAGGTGTTTATCACCAATTCTATCCATCTGTTTGTCTAACTGTTGTATTACTACAACAAAATGTCAAGCCGAACCTAGTCACAGAAAGAGGTGCACATGGGTTCGGCATATTCGATAATTATAATATGTGCCGAACCTAGCACATTTACGAGGTTCGGCAATTACGATATTCACAATATGTGTCGAACCAATACAAAATTATTAACCCATGAATGTACATGATCAAGTTCGGCTTATATTTTACTTATTCAAATAGCCGAACAATGTGTTTCCAACAGGTTCGGCGCTTACGATTTTCTAAATATAAGCCAAACCCTAAACATTTTTTCTTCCAGACAGTTCAATGTAGGGTTCGGCTTGTTAGGAAAATTAGAACCAAGCCGAACTCTGGTCTACAAGGTAGGTTCGGCTCTTAATCAACACTTTCAGCTAGCCGAACTTTTCATCCAGACTCGCCGAACCTTAGTGAAAAAACACAAATTTTTGATGATTTTAACATACAAAAGTGAGATTAAACATAAGATATGTTGGAAAATTTCCAGCGAGATGTTGTCTCGCACTCTGCAGGTCGAACCCCGGAAGCTGCCTAAATGCCTACAATTCAAGGGTTTTTTTTCTTACTCAAATTTTTTTATCTACACAATTTTATAACTAAATAATCTTAAAACTAATCACTAATCAAATTCATTTTAACTAATCATTAGTATTAACACTAATCCTAAAAGGGAAGATTTGACATTACCAAAAATATTTGTTTAAGGGGCTTCTGATTTTGCTATGTACACTCCTTTTTTTGTCTTTACTTGATATGCCCTAAAAGATTTCCGTATGCGTAAAAACACCCTTCTTAAAATTCCTTAATCGTATTGGGCTGCAGCTTGCTGGCCCATCAATCGGGTACAGTTCATCCTAAAATTTATTCCAAGGCTTCACTGTTTGCATCAAGTATGTTCTGCCTTACATGAGTATCGGTTCTCACACTTTCTTGTTGTATTGGATCTTCATGGACCACCAGTATACTGACTAGGAATATGGGTGTGCATTTTATCGGTAATCTGCGGATTTAACCTGAACCAACTGTATTTTTGCGGATGGATGCCCAGACCGTTCATTGATAGGTTTGACGCGGATGAGATTTTTGAAATCTAACGGATTACGGATTGGGCCTGGATGCAACCTTGAAAATCCGTTGGACATCCATTTCCGTTAGATTAAGAGCATTTATATAGTTTCTAGAAAATATATAGAATGTTTTGGAATTTTTAAGGTATTTTCTTGGAGTGTTGTCCATGACACTTTGATATTTATATACATATATAAATTGTGTAGGTTCTATAAGAAGTCATCTATATTGGTTTTATTTTTTCATTATAAATTTTAACTAATACAAATCCATTAGATGATCCGCACCCAATCCGTCCATCCATTGAACGCAAATCCGTTGGACGTTGGATTAGATGTGGATGCCAAATTTAAAATCCACAGTGAATTGAATTGAATGCGGATGAGTTAAAAACCGGTTTATACCCGCCCATGCTCACCCCTAAATGGAAATATGTCTGTGCCTTTTTCCTTCGATTTCATTTATTTTTCCAACGCGCTTTCATGAGATTTGTCAGATGCCACCTGGTTGTTCCTAACTTTCATCACCCCTGCGGGTGCGAAAAGCTTTAGATACTGATGGATAGTGAAAGTTACCTCCTTGATAGCATGAATCTAGTCACGAATAAGGATATATAACGTGCATGGTGCACGACAATCGAGTAACATGAATTAATAAGCTCCAAGGAATACCATGGTCGTCGAACTTCCAAATCGATTATGACCCACTGTACTTAATACATACAGGTGATGACTAAGATAAGGATTACATCGTTATATGGTTGGAAAATCCTGACATGCCCCGATAAAGCCTCGATAAAAGATGCACCAATGTTGTGTTTGTTTTTAAGGATTTCGAGACGATCAACCTTGTTTGATAATCCCCAATCTTGGATTCGTCCTGACTTGCGTGTTGCATTTTACACGATTTATAAGGGCTGATACCTACATTACAAAGGTTGATACCATCTCAAGATCTTAAGCAATCCTAACCGTTGGATCGACTAAATGGTATCAGCCCCCAACAATACTGGTATCAACCCTTATAAATCATGGCATTTTATATGTCTTTATTGAAGCCGAATTAATCCTTGTACGGATCACCCTGATATCCTGTAGATCTAACGAGTCATTACCAGAACATATATGGATTTAGTGCCAATTATTTTGGCGATAAACAAAAATTCGCTGCCGAAATTGATGTATTGTGATAGAAGATTTTTTTATTTATTGTAATTGGTTTTTTGTGACATGTGAAAAGGCGAGGGTACCCAAATATACCTCAAGCTAAAACTTTTCCTACCTATAAGTCCTTTCTCCGAAAGTGATTGTCTATGGACTGAGTCGAGACAATATAACTAATCGGTTCACACTTCGTGTGATCGTCTATGGATACGAGATCGATACAATACAACAACGAAGTATATTACTTGATAAAAAGGTTCAGACTTAACCAAACACAATAGGATTGCTTATCAAGCAAATAAGAATTAACGTTTGTGTGATTTACTTTAATTATAATAAAACAATTATAATGCGGAAATATAAAGTAAATGACACAGCAAGATTTTGTTAACGAGGAAACCGCAAATGCAGAAAAACCCCGGGACCTTGTCCAGAATTGAATACTCTCGGGATTAAGCCGCTACACAAAATTACACCTAACTTCGTATAGTTGAGACCAAGCAACTAAACCTATAGTTCACCTAGTTCCGTATGTATTCCCACGCCTCTAACTTATAAATAAGTCACGTACTTGGAATATTCCTTTGTTTCGTATTCCAAACAGTAAAGGAACAACAAATATGTTTGGTATCAACTATATTCAACCAAGTGATATGAGTCGGACAAAGGCTCTATCTTAACATAAACTCCTTTATCATGTCTTTAGATCTATCTTATGTTCAATTACCGAAGTAATCGTTTAAGATTAAGCCAACAACACTCTTCATCCAAAGAATTGTGTTGATGCCGATATACTCAATTAATCAATCCAATCTGCCACAAGGATAAACCGATTATTAATTGGATCCTCTTTTACCGAAACAAGTATTGTGCACACCAAAGATTGTAAACCCAAGTCAGATCTTCAATATCTTCGTTGTCTTCAAATCTTCTTAAATATTCAATAAAAACATGCATACAATCACTTGAATCTCTTGTGATCAATCACGCACATAACGGAGTCTGTTAACAATGGATTATCACAAGATCTTCTTTAGAACTAACAACAGTCTAAAGATCCCTGTCGAAACTCTAAACTAGTTTGAGTGAATCTTATATCAGAAGAGAAGATTCTCAAGCATAAACAAACTAGGTGCAATCAGATTTCAACCACCGTTAGTCAATCAAATCAATGAAAACAAAAGATAAACCGCAATTATCTAGCTAGTTTCCCACCAACGGTACACGCTAGAGTTTCTCAATCCCAAAGAAGACTTTAAACTGCGCGGTCGTAAGAGATTTTGCCTAATTAGGTTACTCTTCTCTCCGAATATGCGGCTACACCAGTAACAATCACAAAAGAGGAAGTCTGTTATTACGAAGGATTAGTTTGCTAGAAAGGAAAACTTCAAGTATTTATAGACAAGGAAGTTTGGACACCAAGGAATTTCCAAAACCAAACATATTCTCAAGATATTCATTAAAGCACAAATTCGGTTTCCCTAATTCCTAAAAATGCTCTGTCCAAAAATAATGATCGAAATCTCTTGGAAAATCTAATTAGTAAATGCACATTACTAATTCTTATATTTCCCTACAAAATGAAGTTAATTACCTTAATTAAAAAATTCTTAACTTACTTATGTTTCGATCCTGGGATTCTCTTCCCTTGGCTATTAAGGAATAACTTTGAACAATTAAAGAAATAAACATTAACAACACTTGTTCAAAGTATGACGACATCCTTACTATGTAAGTTCTCTTTCACACTTACAACCTTGAAACCGATTTGCCACACTTCCAAACAAGTTTAGAATTTGTTCATCTGATTTTCAAGAAATATGCGATTGATCAAACAAACATTCAATCACAATCATGGGTTTAACGGTTCTACCAAAACAAGTTTCAGTTCTACCTTCCATGTGAGTATTGTGCATAGAAATTCGGTTGACTAGTGTTTATGGGTGAAAATGGTTTCTGTTGTTTTTAGTAAATTTGGGCGTGTGTGGATGAGAAATGAATCTAAACCCTAAACAAATGCACTGCACTGGAGTGCTTTTTATTCGAGAGATCAATCTGTATGATTCTGGCCTAAACCAAGAAATGGCCGTTCCAGACTTGCTTCGGTCACAAAGTGAAAGAGATGGGGTTGATCTTAGGGAGGGAAGCGAAGAAGGTGTTGAGATTATGAAGGTGTTGGCTATTTATGACTTGTATCAGAATGTTGAACTGGCCTGTACAATGTAAGCTATCAATTCTGGGTGTTTTCTGAATATTGTGACAACACTTGGTTTTTTTTCTGTGTTTTTCCCATGTTGTTTGGAAATAGGTGAAAGACCTATTTATACAAGTCATTGAGCGCAACCCTCATCTCATAGGAAGTGTAGGAGGTGAAGTGATGGAGTAGTGGGGTCGTGTAGGAGTGATGATTGTTACACGATCACACCTTTTCCCACTTCCCACTTCCCTTATCACTGTTAACCGTCCACTCTTCCTGACATGTTCTTGTAATGGCGCGTTGCATACTGCATGCTGTAAACCGCCAGACCAATACCCCAGTGAGTATCCATGAAGGATAACACGCCGTGTCCGCTGGTGGAATCCACTAATATGTCGATGTTAGGTAGAGGAAAATCATCTTTGGGGCAGCATCTGTTTAAGTCTCTGAAATCCACACATCACTTGATCTGTCCATTTTTCTTTTTTACCGGAACCACATTAGCCAATCAGGTTGGATGATGAATGGGTTTGATGAAGCCAACAACTAGCAACTTTTGAATCTCAGTCTTGATTTGCTCTTCTACCTCGTGTCTGAACTGCTTCGGAGACTGTTTAACCGGCTTGGATCCAGGTATGACATGTCTAAACCGGGTATGTCATCATACGTCCAAGCGAATATGTCTTGGTGTTCTTTGATAAGTTCCACGAGATTCGTTTGTTCATCCGTACACATGGTTGAGATGATGGAGATAGTCCTAGGAGATTCATCATTCCCGATGTTAACGATTTCAAGCTTATCAGTTGTGGAGTTGGTTCCATATTGTAGCTGTTGTGGATCATATAGCACTTCTTCTTGTGGTCCGTCGTTGTTGTAACATTCTGTTGGGTGGAGAGACTGGGTAACAGTCTCCCCTGTTAATTGCTAACAGCGGCGTCGGTACACAGTTTTCCCTTTCTGGTCACGGCTTGCCACAAAAGTTCGTTCCCTCTTAGTGTGAGCGTGGGTCGCGGCTTCACATGATGAAGAAGAATTGGGACGCCTTGTCATCAAAGATGCATCATGGGGCTTAGCCTTCAATGATGCAAGTCGGTCCTCCTCCTGGATTGACTCCCACGTAGGGAGTGGGATGCAATGAACTTTGTCTGATTCTTCACGCAGATCTTCTCTTGGTTCAAACAATTCCACTCCATATATTGGTGTGTAAGGAGATAATAATGCAGGAATACGAACAACTTCTTTATTCAACATTGTCTTCAGGAATTGGTGATACGTCGAGGGGACGATCCTATTATCATGAAGCCATGGTCTCCCCAGTATCATATGGTAGTCCCGCTCCTTTTCTATGACTTCGAGTTTCACCTTTGATTGGACGGGTCCTATAGATAAATTCAGATTGACATACCCGTACGTGTTGGTTTGGTTTCCTTCAAAGTCTGTCATCGTGGTAGGCAGTCGCACGATCTTACTTGGGCGAACCGTCCTGAGCGTCTTGAGAGTAATCACATTCGAAGACGCTCCCGTGTCGATAAGGGCCCTCTTGAACTCTGAATCCTTGATGCGTGTAGTAACGTGTAGGGCCCGGTTGTGACCTTCTTCTACCATCATGTCTTCTTCTATAAACGTAACATTATTCATAGACATCTATGGTGTTTTTGAGGCTTCTGGACATAAAGGAGTTAAATGCACGTCCAGGGCTATCTGGTTGACTGCAGCAAACGTCTCCGCCCGCTGATTCTTTGAGAGGTGCAAGAGTTCGCATAAAATTTCTACTAGAGAAGCCACTTCATGATCCACCGGCCTCTGGTTTATAGTGAAACTATTGACTTGAGGGGGATAGTTGCGAGGATCATTTCATAGTGTAGAAATCTCTGTGACAGGAGAACCGCTCATATCTGATGTCATCTTGATGAGGAAATCGAGTATGCCGTTTATTGTTTCTTTGATCAGGTCTATGTTATTCGTGTGAATCTCCTACACCCATGCTAACTCGATCAACATTGGGATTCTTCCGGTTACGCCATAAGATACACCGTTGGGAAGAGGGGCATCTTCATTGGAGGAACTTCGACCGGAATTTGAAATTGTTGGGGGAGTCCTAAGACCAGCCATTTTGAAATCAACCAAATAGGATTGGGTATTGAATAAGTTGACTTCACAACCGAGAGATTGATCTCTTCCACTGTGGTCGCCAATTGTTTATGGGTGGAAACTGTTTCTGCTGTTTTTAGTAAATTTGGGTGTGTGTGGATGAAAAACGAATCTAAACCCTAAACAAATGCACTGCACGGGAGTTCTTTTGATTCGAGTGATAAATCTGTACAATTCTGGCCTAAACCAAGAAATGGTCGTTCCACACTTGATTCGGTCACAAAGTGAAGGAGATGGGGTTGATCTTAGGGAGGAAAGCGAAGAAGGTGTTGAGATTGTGAAGGTGTTGGCTATTTATGACTTGTATCAGAATGTTGAACTAGCATGTACAATGTAAGCTATCAGTTCTAGGTGTTTTCTGAATACTGTGACAACACTTGTTTTTTTCTGTGTTTTTCCCGTGTTGTTTAGAAATAGGTGAAAGACCTATTTATACAAGTCATTGAGCGCATCCCTCATCTCATAGGAAGTGGAGGAGGTGAAGTGATGGAGTAGTGGGGTCATGTAGGAGTGTTGATTGTTACATGATCACACCTTTACCCACTTCCCTCATCACTGTTAACCGTCCACTCTTACTGACACGTTCTTATAATGGGGCATTGCGCGCTGCACACTATAAATCGCCAGACCAATACCCCAGTGAGTATCCCCCAGTTTGTGACATGCTTGATGTCTCAAATGAGTAGGTCGAGTCGTGGGACCCTTCATGGGAAATAGCATACGGTGCCAAGTTAAATAACTAAGTTATTTAAGAAATTGATATTCATGAAATATCGTGTATACTCAATGCATGTAATGCATCAAAAATAATCAATACGTATGAAGCATCGTTGTTTTAAAGCTTAACCAAATGAGTCGCAGATTAAGCGCCTTAAAATAGCATCGCGTCCAACCATCTTCGAGTGATAGTTTGGAGGCCGTATGGGCGGGCCATCCCTCGGTCGATCACTCCCTGTGAAAGAGTGGTGGATGGTGATCACAGAGGTGCTTCATTGGTTGTCTAGATTTCAACCTAGGTTGTCCGACCAACATGGCAAGGTTGGACGAACGAGATGGTTTACGGTATAAATCTGCGACCGTTGATGGAATTTTAGGGTTTTTAAGAGGTGCGCAAGCATCACTCTTTGGATTGATCGAATTCAAGTATGTGCACCAATTTTGGTGGGACCGATTGGTCACGCATGAAGATGGCCCATTGTTGTGCACGTCTATACCTCTCTATCCCATGAAGGCTTGATCTGGGCCACTCAAGTTGACTGGAAAAGATGAGTGGTCGTGATCGATTTGCGATAGAAATCCTTTGCCGCAAAGGATTTGGGATCCGCGTGACATGCCTTATTTTGCCGTGCGTTTCGAGGCGCTCGGCCATGGTTGGCCTAGGCCGGTCGGTCACACGCATAGGTGGTCCCATGGTGATCACATTGATACTATTGGTACCTCTTAAGTCTATATATACACCTTTCGTTTAGGCTGGCGAAGATGGATGGACGCGATCGAACTACGACAGATATGCATCGCCGCAAACCCTAATTAGGGTTTTTTAAACGATCGCGCACGCATGACTTTGGCCAAATGGTTTGGCAATCTACGTTTCTCCTTTGGATAGGTCGATCATGTGGGGACCACGATGGGCTGATGGTGAACATGTGTGCACTTCCCTGATGGTCGTAAGCACGATCTAAGCCATCCAAATGCGCTGGCTAAGTTGGAGGGTTGAGATCAATTTTAAGACGCTAATGGAATTTCCATGACCCTTGAAAAAGCTTCACGCCCATCATGTTTTAGGAAAACGTTCATGGCTCTATGGCCATTCCGTGAGCAAGTGATGAGTGCCAAATATTGCATATTTCTATACCTTTTTATTGACATTTAACTCATCTTTTACACTTTAAAATCAGATATTATCCCAAATTCTGTGTTTTTTTTGTTTTCAAGAATAAATTCTTGTACTAATTAACTTTGTGTTTTTAGGTACCAAATAAAGCTTGGATGAATTGAGGAGCCAAAAGAGCAGAAAATTGGAGACTAGCGACTATGGAAGAGAAGTTGCAACCCGCTTGTGCATCAGTTGCAACCTGTTTGCAAATACATGGGCTTCAGCTATCCAAGACCCGAATCAAAAGAAACTCCATAACACTCTCCAAGTCTCTGTGGTTCGACCTATGCTTGCCCTGTGTTGCTTGTCGAAACTGTGCGCTTGCAGTATAGTTTGTAGGCATCATTTCTAAGTTGTGAGAGTGGTGTTGATTTCCGATCAGATTTGAAGGTAAGTGAGTACTTTCATCCTTGCTAATGGTTGATTTACTTTCTTAAAGATCTTCAGAAAAGATTCTTTTTGTCCACAATTATGTGGAGTCTCCAAAAATTATTTCGGAAGGTTATCCTTCCTACCATCAACGTGTGCAGGATTTCACTCTATATTCCTGTCTGCACACATGAGAGACTAAAAAATCGGTCTTTTTGAGTGTAATTATCATAAAACCCTATTGGTGAGGTAGAAGTCGAGGCTTGTGATTACTCTCAAACCCGAATTTTTTCATATGGTATGGTTATTTCTCGCTCAACTCTTAAGGATGAGAATGCGTTCTTTGGTAGTTCTAACTTCGTGTTACTAGCATGCAGAAACTCTATGTCCTCATAGCTCCTTAGATGCTTGAGACTCTTTTACGCTCTGAAGTTGGAGAAGGTTTTGTGGGTACATCTTTGGTAGGCCCTCATGAGACTACAACTCGTCCACTAGGGACACCTAGGGGTTTAAAGGCTTAGTGCATATGCTAAATGCATTCGAGAGACCAGCGACAGTGGTATGGTTAGGATTTATTAATTTCTGTTTCACTTGAGGAAACGTAAAATTCAGGTTTGGGTGTATTTGATGAGTGCCAAATATTGCATATTTTTATACCTTTTTATGGGCATTTAACTAATCTTTTGCACTTTAAAATCAGATATTATCCCAAATTCTGTTTTTTCTTTGTTTTCAAGAATAAATTCTTGTACTAATTAACTTTGTGTTTTTAGGTACCAAATAAAGCTTGGATGAATTGAGGAGCCAAAGGAGTAGAAAATTGGAGACTAGCGGCTGTGGAAGAGAAGTTGCAACCCGCGTGCGCATCAATTGCAATCTGTTTACAAGTACATGGGCTTGAGCTACCCATGTCCGAACCCATACCCGAATCCAAACCCGTCTCCATCCTGAACCGTTAGATTGGATCAAACCATTGCATCCAACGGCTTCTTCTCGATGCATCAACACTCGAAGCTCCCGCCTAACACCCTAGACGCTTGTCCCATTCACCCATCGACCCGAAGCCAAACACCCCCCATTTTCCATCGTACTCCTTCTTCCCCTTCTGCAGAAACCAATACCTTCTCCCCCCTTCTCCCGACAATCCACCTTCACCTCACCTAGGTCTAGCTATCTCTATCTTAGCTTCTCCCAAAACCCTAGAAGCTGAGCTCGAGATAGATGGAGTTAGGGTTTCTCCCAACATCACATTAATGGTTGCAGAGGCGAATTGGAAGAGGGGACAGATAATTCAGGAAGTTATGGTGAGTGGGTGTGCATTTAATTTCGATTTTGAGTGTGAGAAGAGAATTTTGATGTATAAATAGTTTTATTCTTTGTGTAAGAAACTCTCTGAATTTTTAGGGTTCATTTTGTTAGATTAATTCAATTATGTTTTAATTATTATTATCATGTTCCAATTCACTTTGCTAGGGTGTAGATGAAACCCCTAATTTTATGTTGAGTTAATTCATGTTCATTGTTGTTGTTCTTGTTGTGCTTAAATTTATTTAGGATTGGTAGTTAGCTATTTGATCAAATGAGCCTGTGATCAATTGTACTGTAAGAAGACAGTTGATACTAGGGGTGAGTTAGTGAGAGTTGTTGATAAATCATCCATTGGAGTCTTCCATGGGAAGAAACAAGGACATAACTTGAATAAGTTTTGCCTTAGTATAGGTTTAGAAGGTGGATTCAACTACCATAGTATTCCTTATATAATTGTTACAATCTGTTTTATATAATTACTTTACCTTCTGTTTTGTTATTTGTTCACCACCAAAATCTAGTCGTTTCGACACCAAACAATAAACCCTTTGTGTTACTATTAAGAATCAGTTGTAGTAAAGATCAAATAAACTCCATAACACTCTCCAAGTCTCTGTGGTTCGACCTATGCTTGCCATGTGTTGCTTGTCGACACTGTGCACTTGCAGTATAGTTTGTAGGCATCATTTCTAAGCCTTCCATCAAGACGATCAGGTAGGGACAAAGTGGGCTCGCCAAAGTGTGCATTAGCGTCTCACTGATCATTCGCAGGATGATCTAAGCCGTCCAACTTGGCTGGTGAAGTTGGATGGTCGTGATGATTTTAATACTGCCTTGAACAGTCTAAGCTCATCGAGCTTTTTCCAAAGAAGCGCAACCATACTATTTTAGGGCTGGCGTTTTGACGTGCTAGGAAGTGCAGTGTGGTGTTCGACCGGCTAGGGCATAAGCGGCCCCGCCGGCGGTCATCACAATGACCGCATACTCTTTCCAGGGTTCGGCTAGGCTTGTTAAATTACGCGGTAAACTTGTGTGGCCGTGATCATTTCTGTGACTGATATGGACAGTCCAAATTTTCCTTAAGGAAATTAAATGCGTTTGAACGAGCTGAGAGCGCGTCGATTCGAAATTATCTTTGTCAGAGAGTAATGCAGCCTGTACGGGTATCTCGTGCATATATCAAAATTGGCACTTGGAGATTCATGTTACTCTGCTGAGAGTGAACACACATTCGTCATGTCATGATAGTAATGAGAGTTCGGCCAGGAACAACACACAAAATACTAGGAAAATTATGTATTAATTAATAATGCTAAGATTCACAGAATAATTGGGATTGTTGCTGCATGTACCATTCTGGGTGAATTTTATGTAATTATTGAATCGCTTCGAATAAATAAAGTTAAAAGGTACTCATCACTTATCAAACGAGTTTACCCTTTGCAGGATGTCGACGCATTATCGAATAGCTTTACCCTTTGCAGGATGTCAGCGCATTAAATTTGGTTTTACAATTTTATCCCTGAACTAAAATACACCATCAACAACTCGGTACTAGGATCGGTTCCCCACATATATATGGTATATAACTTATATGTGTTGCACATGTCCATAGGATCGGTTCCCCTTTTCCTAAAAACGTGTTACACATGTCCATAGGATCAGTTCCCCTTTATGCTATAAACCGTGTTGCATCCCATACAAGGATCGGTTCCCCTTTGTGATGTACTGCACCTCTTACTAGGATCGATTCCCATTTCCCATATTTGGTCAGACATAAAATCACAAACCCGATCATACCATCTCAGGTGATTACTTAAGATAAGTATCACTAATAAAAGTCATACCAATACATAAGTCAGGCCTTTGTGAATAGTTTTACCAAGAACACAAACAAGTTATAAGCGGTTATACACAATCACACATATTGGTTGTTCATAAGATATGCAATGAATAACAGAACCAATAACACCTGGAAATTTCCTTTTCGGTTCACAAACAAGTTTATGAACTTACTTCCTTAGAACACATGCAAAAAATTATTCCCTAGGATGAAATCCTCACCTCATACCTATACATAATTACAATAGCATTCAAATGATTATGGCAATGTCTTATCTACAAAGTTTAATGGTGTATTGTATTCTTTAATACTATGTCTATCTAGATTTCAAAGATGCTTCGCAGTTTTCTTTTCAATATGCACGACTTGAAAGATACGTTAGGGAATGAAACAGTTCAAGTCAAATATCACTAACCTCAAGTGGAAGGATGATTGTTGTCGTTGTAGCTCCTTTTTTCTTCACATATTCAAGACTTCGCAATACTTTTAATGTCTCATATCCTAATACTTTCAAGCTAACCTATACGAAGTTAACTCTAGTATATAATCAAGCGACTCTTAACATGAGTTTTGATTCACTAAAATATGACAACCAAACTTGACATACCAACGTTTGGTGGGTTCAACCGATCCATGCTCTAACAACATGCTTTAGATTTCGTAAGTATTTTCGCCGCTAAATTAAATTTTCAATGAAAAAATTTAGAGACAAATAATTTTTGGTTAACCTGTAAAATATTTCTATTCACAAACTGTCAGAGTCTAATCATCAATCATGTTTTCAACCTCAGATACTAGTGTGCGGTAGGTGTCGTGGTGTTTCCGTTATATTAGAGCATAGCTCGGTTGAACCCACCAAGCATTGGTATGTCAAGTTTGGTTGTCATAGTTTAGTGAATCAAAACTCATTTTAAGAGTCGCTTGATTATGAACTAGAGTCAACTTCGTATAGGTTATCTTGAAAGTATTAAGATATGAGACATTACAAGTATTGCGAAGACTTGAAAAACCAAGGAGCTACAACGACAACATCATCCTTCCACTTGAGGTTAGTGATATTTGACTTGAACTGTTTCATTCCCTAACGTATCTTTCAAGTCGTGCATATTGAAAACATAACTGCAAAGCGTGAACACTCTAGATATACATAGTATTAAGGAATACAATATGAGGTTTATTGCTTAACCATTAAACTTTGTATATAAGACATCGACATAATCGTTTGAATGCTATTGTGATTATGTATGGTTATGAGGTGAGGATTTCATCCTAGGTAACAATGTTATACATGTGTTTTAAGGAAGTAAATTCATGAAATTGTTTTGTGAATCGAAAAGGAAATCTCCAGGAATTATTGGTATTGTTACTCATTGCATATCTTTTGAACTACCAATATGTGTGATTAGTATAACCGCTCATGACTTGTTTGTGTTCTTGGTAAAACTATTCACAAAGGCCTGACTTTTGTATTGGTACTACTTTTATTAGTGAAACCGATCTTAAGTAATCACCTGATATGGTATGATCGATTTTGTGATTTTGTGTATGACCAACTCTGGGTAAAGGGGAACTGATCCTATTAAGAGGTGCAACACATCACAAAGGGGAATCGATCCTTGTATGAAGTGCATCAAGTTTGTAGCATAAAGGGGAACCGATCCTATGGACATGTGCAACACATACAAGTTAGATACCATATATATGTGAGAAACCGATCCTAGTACCTAGTCAATCGAATTTTAGAAAGCTAGTGTGACTATGCACAATACTCATATGGAGGTAGAACCGAAACTTGTTTTGGTAGAACCGTTAAACCCATGATTTATGATTGAGTGTTCTTGATCAATCACATAGTTCTTGAAAGTCATATGAACCAATTCTAAATTTGTTTGGAAGTGTGGCAAGTCAGTTTCAAGGTTGTAAGTATGAAAGAGGACTTACAAAGTAAGGATGTCGACATACTTTGAACACGTGCAGTAACGCTTATCTTTTATTGTTCAAAGTTATTCCTTAATAGCTAAAAGAATAAATTCCCGGATCGAAAAATAAATAAGTTAAGAATCTTTTATTTAAGGTTTTTAATTTTATTTTAGGAAAATGAGAATTAGTAATGTGCATTTACTAGTTAGAGATTTTCCAAAGAGATTTTCGGTCAATATTTTGGATAGAGCATATCTAGGAAATATGGAAACCGAATTTGGAATTGCATATCTTGAGAATATTTTCGGTTTTGGAAATTCCTTGGTGTCTAAACTTCCTTGTCTATAAATACTTGAAGTTTGCATTTCTAGCAAACTAATCCTTCGTGACAGCAAACTTCCTCGGTTGTGTTGTTACTGGTGAAGCCACCTATTCGGAGAGGAGAGTATCCTAATTAGGCGAAATCTCTTACGACCTCTTAGTTTAAAGTCTTCTTTAGGATTGAGAAGCTCTAATAGTACCGTTGGTGGGAAACTAGATAAATGTGGTTTATCTTGTGTTTTCGATTGATTTGATTGACTAACGGTGGTTTAACTTTGATTGCACCTAGTTTGTTTATGTTTGAGAATCTTTTCTTCTGATATAAGATTCACTCAAACTAGATCGAAGTTTCGACAGGGATCTTTAGACTGTTTGTAGAAATAAAGACGATCTTGTGATAATCTATTGTTAACGGACCCCGTTAAGTGCGTGATTGATCACAAGAGATTCAAGTTGTTGTGCGCAAGTGTTTATTGAAGATCATAGAAGATTTGAAGACAAAGAAGACTTTGAAGATTTTTGATTTGGGTTTATAATCTTTGGTGTGCACAATACTTGTTTCAGTATAAGAGGATCCAACTATAATCAGTTTATCCTGGTGGTAGATTGAATTGATTAGTTGTGTGGATCGGCATCAACAATTATTTGTGATTAAAAATATTGATTACAAAATCTTAACAATTACCTTTGGTAGTTGAGAATAAGATAGATCTAAGAACCTGGCGAAGGAGTTTATTGTGATAAACAGAAGTGCCTTTGTCGAACTCATATCATTTGGTTGAAGAGAGTTGATATCAAACAAATTTGTTGTTCCTTTTTTTTTTTTTGCTTAATAATTAATTTTATTAATAACCAAAAGTAAACCAAAGTATTATAAGAACCAGCTCAAAAGTAAAACAAAAAATTACAAAACAGGCTAAACAATTCTAACCAAACCTATAATATGTTTTGTTTTCACTTTCTAAGGTCACAAGGAAAGGTGGTTTGCTGTTGTATATTTGGTGTTCTCCACTCTGCATATTTGCACCTCTTTTAGCCAAGTCAGCTGCTGAAATGTTTACTTCCCTGTAGCTGTGTATGAATTCCAATTCCCTCACATTGTGGCATTTTCTTCCATCTAGAAATTGCAAACCATGGAACTTTGGAGTTTTTAAATGCTGCTATTGCTGCTTTTGAATTTGATCTGAAGAGGAGTCTTCTAAAACCATTTTGTATTGCCTATTCCCCAGTACACAATATTTTTATAATCTTTGCAAAGAAATTTATTGCAATCCCCAGTCCTCCTGCAATGGCTATTACACAATCTTTTATACACTATTTCTTGCAATAAAGCCATATCCTGAGATCCATGGGTTTCCCCTTGAAGCCCCATCACAACAAAGAAGAAGTTGATTACTCTATGGAAGATTGAAAAATATTTCCTGGATAACAAAAGGTTTTGTCTTTATGCATCTCATTCCAAACTGTTTTAATATTTGTAAGTCATATGTAGTGTTCCACGTATACTGTTTCATTCTTATTTCACTTTCAGCAGTAAACTTCAATATTCTAGCCTTTATGTTGTGTTCATTAAAGTTTCTTCATCATATACACACATGCTTCTTTGGAACCACAATTCCTTGAGTTTTATGAAAGCAGCTATTCTCCAGATTTCTTTTATTACAGGCAAGGTATTGAAAGCGTGAAGCGTTTTTATTTTTAGGAAGAGATGCGTATGTCGAAGCGTGAAGCGTCGTTTCATGGTTGATGTTTGAAGCGCTTGTGAATAATATTAGTTATCTTTAGGTAGGTATGAAATGTAAATTTAAGAAGATAATATTTGTATAAAATGAAAATAAGTCCAATAAATATCAAAAGACTATCCCTGGCTCAGTGGTTTTCTACTCTCTTATCTTAATTTGATTAGCAAGGTGCGGGGTTCGAATATCCTCGGGATTTTTTTCTTTTCTTTTAAAATTTTTAGCAGGAAAATTCAAAAAGATGGGCGGGAAATGCTGTGAAGCGTATATTAATTAGAGATTTTATTGCTTTAGTGAAGATTCGCTTCACCAATACGAATCGAAGCGTTTTGGAAATTTTCGGAGCGAAGCGTACGCTTGGAAGCGTGAAGCGTACGCTTATAAAAACACTGACTACAGGGCTTCTATGTTTTTCAGAGTTAATGATATCTTCTAAAGATCTAGGATTTTTGAAACAGAACATTCCTCCTAACCAGTTCCATATAATTTCATTAAAATTGCAATTCCACAATATATGTTCAAGAGATTCCTCATCTTTTTTGCAAAAACAACATCTTGAAGCCAATTGAAATTTTCTGTATTTTATCTTTTCATCTGTGGATCAAATACCACTAACTATTTTCCATATATTACTTGAAACACTAGGATGTATAGAATGATTTTACACCTGAGATGGCCAATTAAGTTTAGGGTACTTTGTCCTGATGCATTCAACAACAGAAGATATAGTGAAAGTTCCAGTAAGATTACTACACCATATCCTTCTGTCACTTTCCATGTTCACCACAGGCAGTTCATTTACTGATATCACTTCTAACAATTCATTTGGTATCATCCATTCTCCTTCCAATAGTAAATTTCCAACTTTCAGATCAGGGAATTGAGCCATATAGCCATTTTCAGGATACAAATCACATAAAGGTTTTTCTTTTAACCAAGTATCTTTCCATACTTAGATTTTTTCACCATCCCCCACTATCCACCTTGTATGACTCTTTACCTCTTCTGAGTAGAATTGATGATTTTTTATAGTATTCAATCCACTCTCCATTTTTTGTTAGAATTTTTTCTTGAAAGCATCTAGCCCACTCTTCTGTGCTATTCTGAATTTTCCACCATAGTTTCATAAGTAGAGCCTTATTTATGGTTTCTAGTCTCCTCAGTCCAAGACCACCTTCTTCAAATGGAGAACATACCCTATCCCATTTCAGAGTAATAGTTTTTTTTCTTGCAGGGTCACCAGTTCAAATGAAATTTCTTATAATTTGTTCACATTCTTTTAGAACTCTTTAGGGCCATTTGTATACTAACATACTGTATATAGGGATACTGCAGATTACATGCTTTACCAGAATTAATCTTTCTTGAAAGGATAAAATCTTACCCATCCATCCTGCTAAGTTTCTTTATATTTGCTCCACACAGTTCCAAGCATGTTGAGATTTGATGCATCCTGGCGTTAACATAACACCTAGGTATTTATTTGGGAATGAAGAGAGAGGTATATTGCATTCAGTTGATATTTTTTGCTTCCTCAACTCGCTTGGTCCTCCAATAAAGCATTCGCTTTTAGCAAGGCTGACTACTTGTCCTGATGCAGCCCGATAGTCTTTAAGAACTGAGATGAGTTTTCTAACATTCCTCTTGTCCCCATTACAGAAAAGAAATATGTCATCTGCAAAAAAAAAAAATATGTGAAGGTTGTACCCCATTCCTTGATATCATAGGTTGAAGTTGTCTTGATTGAATCATTCTTGTTATTATTCTGCTCAACAAATCTTTAGCTATCACAAAAACAAGTAGTGACAAGGGGTCACCTTGTCTGAGGCCTCTCCCTACTTGAAAGTATCCTACATGACCACCATTTAAGAGCACATATATTCTTGCAGACTTCAGTAAGGTATGTAACCATGTAATCCCCTTTTCAGAGAAACCAAATTTCCTCATAACTTGAAATAAGAATGACCAGCTGAAAGAGTCATAGGATTGGGTTATATCAAGTTTAAGCCCTAAATTTCCACCTTTTCTTTTGACATTTAGTTCATTGACCAACTCTGATGAAAGAACTATTTTCTCTTGAATATTTCTGCCTTTTATAAAAGCTCCTTGTTGGGGGGATACTACATTATGAATGATGCTACCATATCTTGTGGAAATGATCTTTGTAATCACTTTAAAGCTGAAATTTATTAATCTAATTGGTCTAAACTGTCCAACTTTTTTGGCATTCTTGACGTTTGGTAAGAGGAGTAAGAAATTTGCATTAAAACCTTGTGGAATCAAACCTCCTCTCCAGCAGTATTGAATAGCTTTTGTTAAATCCTTTCCAATTATTTCCCAAGCATGTCTATAAAACCAACCTGCAAAACCATCAGGGCCAGAAGCACTATCAGGATCAAGTTCAAATACTACTTGTTTCACTTCTTCTTCAGATGGAACTGCATCTAAGACCAAATTCTCTTCTTCACTCACTAATTGTGGAATGTCTTGGAAAACATTTGGAATAGAGCAAACTTATTGGAATTTAAATGTAACAGACCAGAAAATTTCCCTTATAACGGGTTGGATTTCAACCCGAATAGCGAGGCAAAACCCTGGTATGTCACTCGAAAACAAATAAAAAGAAAAAGAAAAAAGGAAAAAGGAAAATAAATAATATGCACATTCATTTTCATAATCCGGTAATAATGAGAGTCAAAGGCCAACCAGAAAATAAAAATAAAAATGAAAAGAATGAAAATGAAAATCTCTTATCGATGGCTCCGACTAAGAAGAATTAAAGAAGTGCATATACTCTTTCTTAAAGTAACATTTTATAAAGAATCAACTAAACAAGAATAGGGTCTTGAAACATATATTACGAAACCATTTAGTTCAATAATGGCTAAATTTCATCTAGTTGAAAATGATCCAAAGATAACAAGAGTTAATAAAATCAACCTCATCGGCTAGTTAGAAGACTAAAGAAGATTTTCAAGTACTTTCCAAATCCAAGACATCACCAACACATTTAAACATTTATCAACATATACAATGCCTTTGTATACATATAAATTTTTTAATATAAAGAGATTAATGAACGTACATAAGAAGATTAACACATATTGTAGAGGAAAATATACATGTGCTTACTAAACATTTACAAAAAAATCAATTCAAAATCTAATTTGAAGTGTAAATACATTAATTCCATATTTTCATCCAAAACCCCAAAGCAAATTTATGACACTTGAAGCAAACAAATTATCTTCTTAAAGCAACACCCATTAATGAACATCGTCCAAGTGCATGTAAAGTTGAATACAAAAACAAAAAAAAAGTTTCAAAGTGATGATAATACATAAAATGGATTCGCATCACATTTAGATTTGAAGAGAAAGGAAATCCATGACTTAGTTTACATATGTGTAAATCCAAAACAGATGGTAGTATATACCGGCAGTCCGGTTAATAGAGTGCAAACAATGTTAGATACGACAAAAAGAGTCTCCTTATGAATATACAAACCAAAACCAGACTACCAGGTCTTGGCATGACTAAACCCTTCATTAAGAAACTTCGCAAAATCTTAACATAACAAAATCCCGAGTTAAAAGAAACACTAGAATACCCCAGATGATCCCGTGATATACATATTAGGGATACAAGCAAAAATACCAGTTTTTTCTCAGATGCTTCAAGCGGCAAGCTCTTCCCAAGCTTACTGCCTCGACCTCTCTTCGTACACTGTGGAAAAACAAAACAGGGTGAGCCACAACTCAGTAGGGGATATAACATTTTAGTGCGTAAGGTCAGCTTAAAGTATAAAATTGTAGACAAAAACAACTACTATAATATTTTACAAAATGTTAATCTTTAAACAAATCATTCAATAACCAAAATTTGGAGCTGTAAATAAAGAATAAGTGACTCTATTAATCCTTTGGCGAAAGCCGTCGTCAGGGTAGTCCGATACCAGCCACCGTTATCAAACAAACAGTATTCCGGATTGCCATCCATAGATGGGGTCCCAATTAAGGCCTGACGTTCCTATAGTAGAGTCATTCATCTCGCAAAACACATGGATACAATCCTAAACAAATATTGTGGGATCCAAAGATAGCTTTTGCAAATACTGCTAGAAAACACCTTTGAGAGAGTTCATAAAGTGAGCATCTCCTCGCAATATATCAAACTAAAATAAGTGGAACTCAAGAGCAAATTCAAAATTACCCACGGGAAGTAAGCAACACTTACCAGGATGCCAAACCATAAGCACATGGCTAATACATTTCAAATTTTAAGATTGAAGACAATCATTCATAAACGATGATATAATTTGCAATCCAAAGTAGGAGGTGATACTTCCCATGACAAGGTGAATACAAGGATTTAAAACGGCAAGTGCACGACAAAAAGCATAAAATTAAATGTGTTTGAGTGCTTATAATTCGACACTCAAACAAAATTTATTTAGCGACGCAATATAGCAAACTTGGTCTCGTTGGAATCTAGGGACGACCATATATCCCATAAAAATTATATACAACAATAACTAAGTTAATAGCTATGTAAAAATACCTCGACAAAACAAGACTGAAATCATATATCTCTGGAATTTCAGTTTTGGTAGTTTCCAATCAAAAATTCGTACATAATTCATTATGCAATGGAATTCCGTAAATTTGGTTTCATTGGAAAGCTAAGGAAGTCTTCTTTAATATAAAAATGATAAGCAAGAATAAATAGTTCCATAGATATGCTGAGAAGTCTCTTCCGAACTGGACAACAAGTCACATTTTCTAGAATTGTGGTTTTGATAGTCTATAGTCTAAAATCCATACAAAAATCATCAAGAGATGGAATAAGGCAAATTAGGTTTCGTTAGAAAGATGAAAAGGTTTTTTTTTAACATAAAAATAATAAGAGAAATAAATAAGGTTAGAATCTATGTGGAAAAGTCTCATTAAAACAGGACATGGATGATGTTTTCAGGAAATTGCAGTTTCGGTAGTGTTCATTCAAAATTCGTAAGAAAATCATTAGATGGTGGAATTCGGAAAATATGCTCTTGTTGAAAAGCTGAGAAAACCCTATTTCAAATAAAAATGACAAGTAACGATAAATAGTTACATAACTATGTCGGAATATCTCTAACAAATAGGACAGCAACACTAAGTTCAGAAATTCCTAGTTTCACAAGTCTCTAATCGAAAATTCGTGTAAAATTCATTATGTGCTGGATTTTAGCAAATTTGGTCTTGTTGAAAATATGAGACAATATTCTATAATATAAAAATGATAACCATAGTAATAAGATGCATAGATATACCGAAAATTCCCAATAGAATAGGACCAAAATCACGTTTTCAGAAATTTGAGGTACTTTTCGCAAACATGCGATGGACTATCTTTGAAACGCAATTCGGGGAGTTAAATTTTGGTGAAAATTAGAACTAGAATAAGTTTAAACTATCCCTAATCTTCAAGAATGAAATAAGTATCTTTCTTATATTTTAAATCTTACAAACCCTATCAGAGATTATACAATTAAGCGGAAGCGGGTATCGGTTCATACCTTGAACTTGAGCTCCGATTAGCAAGAAGAAGTAGCAACAACAACAACAACAACATTTGAACATGATGATCAACAAGTACTACAATATCCAAAGATAAGCACAAACTTGATTCACATGCTAAGAACTCAAAACCTTTTTCTCCTAATGGTAACTCTCTTTAGGGTTAGAGTTACCACTTTTCTTATGGTAAACTTATGTGTGATATTGGTGGAATCACGTAGCCCTTTACACATATGCTAGAGATGTTTATATAGGTTCCAAAACCTAAGGAATATGGAACCCTACCGGGCTTGCCACATACAATATGGGCGACCATATTCGGATCCAACCCGAATATCTAACATCTCCCACTCGCACATAGTGTGTGTGTGGATTGTACCAGAAGAAAGAAAAGTTCATATTAGTAAATATCCCATGTGACCATCGAGGTACCTGAATTTTTGGAGCTCCATACTAGCAGCTAAATATGAGTCAGCATAGAGACATCAACCCTTTAAAAAATATATTTGTATCTCGTAGTATCCTAGGTCCATCAAATTCTCATTGGTCTAGACTACTCTGATCCCTCGTAGAGCTAGTCTAACCCTCATGCTAGCTTATTGTAAATATATTCACACTTGTGTTTAAACTCCAACAAGACAACCTAAGTCGTCGACTATGAATATAAAACATTCATGAGTTTGATGACCTTCCTTTCGCCCTATTGCCATGAAGTTTCAGAATCAACTGCTTTCCCAGATATGTACCCTTTAAGCCAGGTCATCCCTGGCCACATGACACATACTAAAGTAGCAATCATCGAATCTTTACTTAATAACAAAGTCAAAAGTTATAAGGTTACCTGTGTATAATCTAATTATCATACGGACTCACATGATGAGAAAAGCAGGGAACGATTTTCGCACTTCCGTAGTGGTCACAAGCACGCATAATCTGAAAATGCGCTAGAGTGGAGTTTTACTTGACTAAACAAGTATATGTCACAAAATCTTACACTCTACAAATCTTGACTTAGTCGCAACTCTTGCGCCTAATCCGAAATTTCTAACTGCTCGCTTTCAACAAGCACCGTGAAAGATATTTTTTATTTGGCTATCCTTTAAGGTATGATGAACAGTAGGTACATTCATCATCGATATTCACTATATAGATCTCATCTTGGTATTTCCAAGGCGATGCATCATCTCATCTTTGCTCACTCTCCTTAGCGCCAAAAGGTGAATGCTTATGTAAGTAAGCCAGTCCATACCAGGTGACAGATCAATGCACCAATGTCAGCGTGTATATCCATGGCCATAAGTAAATAATCAATCATAACAATGAACCATTATCAAATTGTATTGATTATTAATAAATATCCATAAAACATATGCATCTACGATCATCATGTCTTAGAAAAATAAATAAATAAATAAAGAGACATCCATTACCACTAACGTAAACCTAACGCCCTAAAATGAGACATGAAAACATCTCTTGGTATAGGTTTAGTAAGGGGATTAACTATCATCAATTCTGTAGGCATGTACTCAAAAAATATTTCTTTATTCGCAAGAGCAGCTCTAATAAAACAACACCTCCTATCAATGTGCTTAGTCTTTCCATGGTACTTTGGGTCTTTTGCATAAGCAATCATTGATGTGCTATCAATGTGAATTTTCACCGCATCAGTAGCATGAGTGACAAATTCAAAACTCTCAAAGAACCTCCTTAACCAATTAGATTCTTGTACTGCAGATTGACAAGCTACAAACTCATATTACATTGAATATATAGCGACAATTGACTGTTTCTTACTACTTCATGTGATGGCCCCGCCATTTAGCAAGAAAGCATACCCTGATGTGCATTTTTGCTCTCCCATTTCTCCATTCCAGTTAGCATCACAATAACCACTGAGGCATAGATCTGAACCCTTGTAGCATAGCATGAGGTCGCTCGTCCCTTTGAGATACCTTAGTATCCTCTTGACCGCTTGCCAGTGCTCAAAACCAGGATTCGACTGGTACAGGCTAACTAATCCAATGGCATAGCATATGTCAGTCCGAATACACATCATAGCATACATTAGGATCCTAGTTGTGTTGGAATAGGGTACTCATGACATCATGTCTTTCTCTTCAGGGGTATTAGGGCACATCTCAAGGCTTAAGTTCCGACCTTTAGCAATTGGTGTGTCTATAGGCTTGCAATCTTTCATATGAAATCGCTCAAGAACCATTTTAATGTATGTCTTGTGACATACCCAAAAGTCACTTTGAACGATCTCTAAGGATCTTAATCCCGAGCACATAGCTTGCTTCTCCCATGTCCTTCATCTCAAAAATTGAGGACAACCAATCTTTTGTGGCGACAACAATTTCCATGTTACTTCCAGCTATAAGGATATCATCAACATATAAGGACAAGATAAGGAAACCTTTATCGGACCGTTTAACTTACACACAATGGTCTTCCACTATCATCGTAAACTCATTGGAAACAATGGCTCGATCAAATTTTAAATACCATTTTCTAGATGATTGTTTTATCCATAAATAGATTTTTTTGGAGCTTTCAAACTTTGCACTCTTGACCTTTAATCACGAAGCCCTCTGGTTGCTCCATGTAAATTTCCTCATCTAGTTCTCCATTGAGAAATGCAGTTTTAACCAAGGTTTTTAAATCGTGAATCGTTTTTGAAATTTGTGAAACGAATCGTATGTTAAATCGTGAATCGAAGATTCATGGTCGATTATTAAATCGGAAATGTATGCCTATAAATATCGGTCAACCACACAAAATTATTCCTAAGGTTTGAGTATTGATGAATAATTCTTATAAGTACAAAATATTATCAAGTATTAGCACCAAAAGTCAAGCTGGAAGATTGGTTGGAGGCCTTGCGTGTGACGCCAGCAATCACAGGTTCGAAACTCAGCCTTTCCATTTTTGAAAAATCATTTTTATACCTTTGAATTAAGTCAAGAATCGTAGTCAACTAAGGTTGACTACCGATTCTCAACCAAAACGCTTCATAAATGCGATTCGAATCGATTTGGTGTGAAATGAATCGAATCGTGCAATTTGAATCGTAAATCGCACGATTTTAAAAACCATGGTTTTAACATCCATTTGATGAAGTTCCAAATCCATATGTACGCCAATAGCTAGCATAAGGCGTATCGAGGAAATTCTCACCACAGGGGAGAAATTTTCCTCGTAGTCAAAACCCTCATGTTGGGTGTAACCTTTCGCCACAAGGTGATCCCTATATCTTTCATCTAAACCATCTGCATTGCGTTTGACTTTGAAAACCCATTTATTTCCAATAGCCTTGCGCCCTTCTGGGAGGTCAACGTATTTCCACACACCATTTATCCTTGTTGATTCTATCTCTACTTCCTGTGCAATAATCCATTTTTCCCTTTTAGGAGATGACATAGCCTCTTTGAAATTTTTAGGCTCCGCTTTATCATGTGAACAAACCATGAAACTTTCCCCCCTCAATATGAAAACGACGACGAGGGACTTTTCCACGTTCACTTCTCTAAGATTGGGGATCCTGATTAGATGGAGGTAATCCATTATCAGGTGTAACACTCCAAAACGAGGAATTTCTTCGTTATTCTCAACTAGACGAATTGGTGTGTCTTCCATCGACTCTTCCACCTCAAAGAGGCTAAGATATCCCCTACCTCGTTCATTCATGGAAAATCCTATTCTAATAAATCTGCATCACGTGACTTAATCTCAGTTACACTTCCATAAGGATGCTCACCAATGAACACTTGGCTTTTGAGTGATCAAAATACCTAATAAAGATACACTTTTTCGCTTGAGGGCCCAGCTTCCCATATCGATGAAGCTGAACCCCATGGTCGAAAATTACCCAATTCAGGTTTTCTGCCGGTCCATTATTCATATGGGGTGGAAGGAACTGACTTCGAAAGCACACGATTAAGGACATAGGCAGCAATCAGTAACACATCTCCCTAAAAATAAATAGGAAGATGATCTTGCACCATCATTGACCTAACCATGTCTAACAAAGTATGATTCCTTCTCTCTACTACACTATTTTGTTGTGGAGTACCAGGAATAGTCAATTGTCATAGAATCCCTTTTTACTAACAATACCCTTTGAATAGGTCAGATAGATACTCGCGGCCATGGTCAGTTCTGAGAGCATTAATGCTCTTATTTAGTTGATTTTCCACTTCACATACATAGCGTCTAAAGCAGTCTAATGCTTATGACTTGTGGGATATCAAGTAAATATGACCATATCGCGTAAAGTCATCTATGAAAGTGATGAAATAAGAGTCTCCAAGTCTTGCCTTAACGTTCATTGGGCCACATATATCAGAATGAATTAATTGCAAAGGCTCAGAGGCCCTTTTGGATGTCCCAAATGGCTTTCTAATGTCTATTACCTACAAGACAATGTTCGCAGGTAGGCAAGGAGACTTTAGCGATGGGGCCTAACAGACCTTCTATACCTAACCTAGTCATCATTTCTTGCCCTATATGACCTAATCTAGCATGCCAAATCACAGAATCATTATTAACATCTGAGGAAGATGCAAATAATGAAATAGATTTATTAGCATCATAAGAACTAGAATTGTTAATATCCAAAACCATAAAACCATCCGACATAAAACCAAATCCATAAAACTCAGTTTTCAATCAAATCTTAACTGAATTATCCTCAAAAAGAAAACTAAAGCCCAGACGCAACATACTATTAACTGAAACTAACTTTTGTCGAATATATGGAGCATAAAGTACATCATGGAGGATTATCGTGCGCCCTTGTCGCAGATTTAGCATATAGGTACCGATTCCAAGCACTTATATGCTAGTTGTGTTCCCTATATAAACTATCATACTCCTAGTAGGAACTCGACAATAATCTATGAACCCTTATCGGTCCCTCGCTACATGGTCGGTTGCTCCCGAATCTACAACCCACAAATGAGGAGAATGATCAACTAATGCTTGACTAGAAACAAAACATTCATAGAGAGGAATAGGTTCAGAAATTACCTTCTTTGGCTCAATGCATTCACGAGCAAAGTGTCATTTCTTATCACAGTTAAAGCATTTCATCTCTGATTTGTCTTTCTTACTAGCACGCTTGCCTCTTTTGCGCTTAAGAGCGTTGGTAGTGGATGACCCAGATCCATCACGAGGATTATTAAGAGAAGAACCCTTACCTCTCTTGTGATTAGACCCATTGGTCTTATGCGAAATAGATTCAGCAGCGAAAACAGAACTGTCAGTCTTAGCAGCTTCCAAGCACTCGACTTCTAGTTCCACACGACGAGAAATATCCTCAAAAGTGCGGACATTATCATTATGTGTCATGTTTTGCTTTATCTGCTCCCAAAAGTTAGGTAACGAACAAATAACAACTTGTACCTATTGTTCATCTGTCAAGTGATGACCTGCATCCTCAATTTCGCGTATCATTGATGACATTGTCCTCAAATATTGCTTCATTATAACATTCGGCTTCTTTTGACAAGTGTCAAACTTCATAGTTAAAGCGCGCAACTTAGCCACAGAGGAAACTCCAAATTTCTATCTGACTACCTCTAGCATGTCATGAGCAAACTAGTGGTTCTCAAACTCTCCAATGAGATCATTGTGCATTGATTTTCTTAATCTTGAATAACTAAATTATCTTCTTAATCTTGAATAACTCTCATCTTCTACCTTGATTTTTCTATGATTTTTGTTAATTCATCCCTGTTTCGGGCGCCAAAATGTAGTTGCAGGAAATCCTACACTACACCCTTGATAAGAATTTACTGTAATTAAGACATATTTGAAGATTAAAAACAACACTTTATTATTTGATTCACATAAATGTTTACAAGAAATGGAAGAAAACAAGAATACAACCGCTCTCTTGAATTTTCTCTCTCCTCAAGACTTTCTCAACACTCAAAAAATACATCATCCTTTTCTGAATCTACTGGGTCTATTTATATAGGATAGTTACATAGTGGATGACAGCTAAGTTGTCCTTTAATTTCGGATCTGGCCCGCAATATTATCGTAGTAGTTATAATGTCCATTCTCGCAAGCATCATTCCCATTGCAGGGCAATCATGCTCTTCTCTTGTTTCTTCATTCGTCAGCTATTACGTCACTTTTTAATTTATCTTGTGACACTCGCAAAGTGTTGTTGAAGAAATCGCAGAACTGTCGCTGGAAATCTCGCAGAACTATTGTAGTGGCGATATTCTGATCCTATATCTTGCCTCTTCTCATGTCTTTTCTGCGAGGGAGGAAAGATCATGAGAATTAAAATGCCGCAGCTATTCATCGTTTCATCTTCTATGACCAACAAAACTCCGTAAATTAAGTGTTACCACCTACACGTGTCGAATATTCTTCTTTTTACCGATTAATTTTTCATTACCCGGTTACCATCCTTTTGTCTATAAAAGAGAGAGTCAATTAAAGAAATATTTTTTCTTCTTTTACTTATTCGTCTTCTTCACTCTCTGCAAAATTTTCCCTACCTACAGCTTTCTTCTTCTGCAAATTCACCTGATGCTGCTTCAATGGAATCTTCAAGGTATGTGTTCTTCTGACGTTATTAAACTCGATTTTGATTGTCTAAATCATACTTATTCATTTTATTTGATCTTTTTTGCTTGATTTTACATAACTCCCATACCATGTTTTCTTTTCAGTGGAACTGCATCCAATACCAAGTTTGTCGACCAAAACCCTAATCTTCAAGAAGATTTGCAACAAAAACTCGCTGAAAATAAAAAGAAGTCTGCAAGTCATAAGGTAGGAAGAAACATTTATTTTCTTAATAACAATATTGTTGCCTCTATTTCTTATCTATATTATTACTCGCAGGGTGATGAAAATGATGTTAGACCTCGCAAGCAATATCGCAAAGCCAAGACTCTTGAGACTGATATTATTATTCCCAAATTTTCATCTTCAAAATATGTTTCTACCACTTAGTAGATGGAACCTCCATCCTCTATTTGCGAGAATGTCATTATCAATACCCCTAATGACATTAATCCTCCAATAAATGAGACTCCAAAAACTGTTATGAACAAAGTTTCTTCCTCTCCTATTTTGCCTCCAACCGTTACTTTTCCAGACACTCCACCTTCTGATGATGCAACCATCATAAATGACTCAAATCTCTAACTCACCATCATTACCACTTCACCCTCTACACCTGTTCCCTCATCTAAAGAAGCAGCAGTAGGGATTGATGCCGCTTTTAAAGTTTTGTTTGACATTTTAGATGATGCTAGGAAATCTTCTACCGACCCTTTCAAATATGATATCTGCGAGACTTTAATCAAATATTTTGGTCCTGATCGAACTGCTTCGCGAGCGTCTTTAGAAAATGAAGTTGAAATTCTAAAGAGAAGTCCCCAAGCCAAAAATTTAGAATGTGATATTCTTGATCACAAGCTTCGCAACTCTTTACTAGATTGCGAAAATCTTCGCGATAAAAACAAGGAGTTAAAAGGTATAATTATTCTGCCTCCGCCTCTAATTTTTCTTGTTCTAGTAGATTTTCATCTTTTCTGTAGTCAATTTCTCTTTATATATTTGGTTTTCCTACTAAGCTTTAAATAAGAAACGATTAATGAAGATATTTCAACTTGAGTCTGTCGCTGAAGAAGCTCGTATTGAGAGAGATTCTTGGATGGATCAATATAATAGATTAGATAATCTTTACACATACTCTATCGATCAAATAGATAATCTTACCAATGAGAATGATCAATTAGTGCAAAGGCAAAATCTAGTAAGTAGCGAAGTTACTCGCCTCTCATACTTGTTAACCCAAGCTAACTTGGCGATGAAATCTTTATCATTTGAAAATAAGACTTTGTCTCAAGAGAAACATAGATTCTTAAACAAAATGATGATCTCCTCGCAGCAAATAAATATTCTTCAGAAAGTGTGTAACGACCAAGAACAATCTCTTCGTTCATTGAAAGATGAACTCAAGGAAGTAACTGATTCTTCTGCCGCTGAGAAAGATAAACTTATCAAGGGAAGGTTAACTCTAAGTTTAAAGGCCAGTAAACTCCAAGATCAGTATTCTCAATTAGAAGAATCTTACTCCCTATTAGTAAAATAAAATACTTATCTTCTCTCCAAAGAAGAAATGATAAAATCTCGGCTGAAGGGTATTGTTGGGGATGATATTGATGATGCCATGAATCAATATGAGAATTTTTTCTTAACATTAATTCAAAATTTAACTTCTCAAAAAGAAGGTAGTCATTTTGACTGCCTTAACTGTTAAATTTTCTATTTAATTTTTCTCCTATATCTCTTGCGAGATTTTTATCTGAATGTTTTCTTGTCAATTTATGTTTCTCGCAGAATCTTAAAAAAGCCTTCATTCTACTATTTTTGATCTGACTGAAAAATTGGATAAAGTTCGCAAAGAAAACGGAACGCTCACAGCCAATCTTGTTCAATCTCGCGATCATGCTGAAAGAAGATATGACTACCTTGAATACTTCAAAAATATAGAAATCAGAAAGCGTGATAGAGGTTTCCTTCGCAAGGTTCATCTTAGTGTTGAAGTTCTTGTGAATGACATTTTGATATCCCAGTCTCTCCCTCCTATATATGTTGATCCTCTAGAAGTAGATGATGATTAAACTCCTCTCCCCATGGACGATGATCTAATCTATGTAAGTGGTGAATTGATCGGTTGTCAGCCGAGCAAAAATAATTCACTTCCTCACTCAACTAAATATAAATATAGTATTCGATAAGAAAGAGTTCGTATCCACAGAGAGGCGATTATTGTTATGCAATTTTCAGATTCTTAAGTAACCAAGTAACCCAAGGTGTGTTTTTGTTTTTATCAAAGTAATAAAACTAAATAAAGCAAAGTAAATGATAGGAATAATCAATAAGGAGAAGATATTGGTCAAGGGATAATATCATTCACAAACATGTATTTTTTCATCAATGATTAGAATTGGTAATTTAATCTCGCAATTATCAAAATTCCTAGGATATCTTGACTGCAAGATTATCCCGTTTATTTCCTGATTTTATCACAAACAACATTAAAAGATGCTATTATGAAATCTACTTAAAAAGCAACCTAAAGTGTAAAAGCACAATTAAGTTTAACTCCCTAAGAGCAATAAGTTATATGAAATAAGACTAATCAATGCAAACAAACGTGTAAAAGCACTAATTCGTTTTAACAAAGGTTATGATTCATATGCGATTAAAAATATGTATCACTACACGTAATAACCACAAGATGCTACTAAAAATCAGGGATAAACAACTTTAACGTATTGAAAACCCTAATATAGCAATAGAAATGAAAACCAATCCAATTGATTCCAGACTCAACCAAACTAGCATTCAAATCATATGATAATAAAAATAATGAATCATAAACGATAGAATTGAGACAAAACTAATTCATAGAATCAAATAACATGCTTGATGAAATCAACTTTATCCCAAAACCAATTATTGTATTTAGTTACTCATATTAATGGAGTTCATCATCAAAATATTCAAAGAAAGAAGATGAAACATAAAAGAAAGCAAACCTTAGAAGTAGTTCTCTGCAAAAGCTCCAAGAATAGAATAAAATGTGATCTCTCCCAAAAGTTCTAAAAAACTTCCTTTTTATAGCTTTTTCTCCTTCCAAAATTAGGTTTTTTCTTCAAAGTCCATTAGTTGGAAATTCACCCGGCCCACGAGAGAGAGAAACCCGTGTAGAAATTCTGTCCCAAAAACGCTCGCTGGAAAACTGGATTTTTGGCCGGAATCCGGCGCCGTAAAGTCGTCGTCGGCCACCTGAAAAGTCAAACGGTCAACGGGTCGAGTCGGGGTTAACTTAGTCAACTCGGAGTCAACTAAGTCAGATTACCTGAGTCGGTCCAAGCCAGAAATAGTTGTTGCAGTTCACGGCCAAGATGGACCTACATCTCCTTAGCAATATTAACTTCTGTCAGCATTTCAGCTCAGTCTATGCAATCTTCACAGCTCCAAAGTAGCATCACTGCACCTTCATTCTCACGACAACCACCAGTGACTCAATTCCACCAGAACACCCATTCATACTCATATCTCATCCATCTCAATTGCAACTATTCTGTCAGTTCAGTTCAACATCACCAGTTGCATTGCAACAACCAGCTACCTTTGAGCTCAACAACAACACAAATTCCATATCTCCCTGTTTAAACTCTCAGTTACTGCACTCTTGTTATCATCACCACTGACTCAGCTTCAAAATACAGCCAACCCTGTAATCTCCAAGCCTGGAACCACCAATACTGTCACAGTCACCACTCCAATCCAAATCCACCAGTTTCTAGCCATCATGACAGACTCCACTTCTTAGAATACCATCATCACTTCACTGCAATTCCATGAACAATCAACAACTCCTCCATCAGTTTTGGACTGCAACTGCAATAACATCCATCTGCAACAATTAGCTGCAATCACCAACTGCAGTTCCCTTGTGCATTCAAGCACTTGGCCACATCTACCTCCACCTCAGTTGCAAACTTGAACAAGCCCTCACTGCCAATGAATGGCAATATCATCTGGCTATACTCTATTTCATATTCAATAGCAGCTCCTCCCTTCTTTGTAATCTCATTTATCAACTCCATTCCAGACTCCTCAGTTCAAGAACCCAAGCTTTAATTAAACAACACCAACATCTTGTCTTCTCAATTAACAGCTTCATTCTCTTATCTGTAGTTCACTGTCATCTCTCTATATCTCAGTTCCCAATCATATTGTTCATCTCAATCTCTAATGTTCATTAGCAGCAATACCTGCAATCACAAATACCAGCTCCACCTGCAACAACTTCTTAACCTTCTATTTCTTGTTAACATTCTTCCATCAAGTACTCCATTCTCTGCTTGAGAAATCATCAAACCCCTTCAATTCATTATTAATCAAACACCAGAACTCAACCCACAATCCCAAATTCTCTGCCAAATGAATCTGATTTAAACCCAACTTCCATTACTCTTCACTGAATCCTCCATCTGATTCCCTTTAATTTCAGAACTGAACCCTAAGTTTCACAGATCTAACAATCTCTACCTCCATTAATAGTTCTCTGAGCTTCTTGTTCAGCACAAATCCACAGCATCGACTAACAATTGGATTTCGATTTTGCTTCTTTCTCTCTTGATTTCTCTATCTGTTTCTTGATTTTCAACAACGCCTCTTTTCTTTCTCTTTTCTCAATTTCTGTTTTCAAATGATTGAGAAGAAGAAATGCTTATCAATTTTCTAGGTTTAGGTAATGATCAGGATTAATCACTGGGCTAGATATTTTCGCCCCACATATGCAGCCCCTAGGATATCTACACTTACTCATGGATGATTAGGGACATCCAGATGGATACCCCTTAACCTTGACCGGGCTTTGTTTAGTATTCCTCCAAAGAGCTGCCCCTTAACCAGTATCGGGCTCCAGATAGTATTCTCCT
This sequence comes from Papaver bracteatum, assembly GCA_023529315.1. Classification (NCBI taxonomy): domain Eukaryota; kingdom Viridiplantae; phylum Streptophyta; class Magnoliopsida; order Ranunculales; family Papaveraceae; genus Papaver; species Papaver bracteatum. The sequence continues at coordinate 2,621,615 of JAJJWX010002605.1, read as the reverse complement.
AGGAAATGACAGCTTTGCCCCTTTAAGCTCCAAATGAATGCTCTTCCACCAGCTGCAGCCGCCTCTTGCATCTCAAGTCCACCTCTTCTCTTCAACGTCTTAACATCATTAAAGCCGCCATGCTTTTCAGACAATATTTGCATCACTAAAGCTGACATAATTTTTAGACAGAGATGAAGAAATAAAAGCAAATAATGAGACATAATCCGCTGCCAACGCTTTTGCCATGTTTCCTCTTCTTTTGATCCAAATGACTCCAAAGTACCTAAATACTCAAAAACAAAGCATAAGATACATAATTTACAAGAAAACTAGCAGAGAAAGCATAAACAATAGATAAATAGAAAGGTGTTTTAGACACCTATCAAATTCCCCCACACTTAAACTTTTCTAGTCCTCGAGCAAATCAAACAAAATAATTATAAAACATACATACAACTCCGTCTCGTCGAGGCTACGGTCACTTTTAGCATAAATAACAAGCCTTTGAACCCCTAGGTGTCCCTAGTGGACGAGTTTTAGTCTCATGAAGGTTTACAAGAGGTTTACCTACAAAACCTATATTTCCAACTCCGTCTATTTGTGACAAATCAATGAACGAATCCAAAATGACTACACGAGGAGGTACCTTGCGCAAATTCAGTTCATATTTAAGTAAATAAAGCTCTAATTAGATAGTCGAACAAGCCACAATACTCGGAAACTAACAAACCACAATCACAATGAAAATATTAAGAAGATGGATATAAATGTAGATGTTGGCGAATGTTCACAAGTGATTGGTGTTTCCCATATCTGTCTGAAGGTCACCGCCAAGATGAACCTATGCATCCTATTGGATTGAGCTACTGGTATGAATTCTTGTGTCAACACACTGGCATACATAAGGGAACCAGTGGTCAACAATCTTATTTCTACATCAACTCAACCGGCATATACAAGGGAACCAGGAGTGACTTTATTCAACAAATATAATTTTTTTTTAGACAGCATGATTAAATCTTTTGGATCCAAGCGCATGCTTCTTGTCAACAGATTACATGATATTTCCCTTGGATCCTGCATTCCACGCTTGTTTAGGAGACGAAGACAGGGAGAACACACACATATTGTTATCCAAGTGTCATTTTTATTCCGTTTGGTCTAATTGGTCAGTCTTTTTTTTTTTTTTTTTAGAAATCAATCACTCTATTCATCCTAGCAGTAATAACAAGTCGATGTTTAGTGACCCACCAAAGCACTTATAGAACAATAGAAAAAATATGGAAAAATAAGAATAGAATGTGATATGGTGATATTCCGAGATATGGTAACAACTATCATATTATTTGTGATTTCTGAGCTATGTTCGTCCCTTTTTAGTTAATTGGTTCCTCAACTCCTGTAATCAAAATGGTTCCATCCACTAATGGTGTCATCCTAAAGGCACAAGTTTCTAGATTTCGGAGTTCAAAAAGCACAATTTTTTTTTTATTTTTTTTTTTTACTAAAGGCATAAAAAAAACTAAAACAAACTATACAAACATATAAATGCTCCCCCACACTTAAACTTTACATTGTCCTCAGTGTAAAATTGAATCGTCCAAAGAAAGTTCAAGGTGGGAAATTCCGCAAATGATATGCAAAAACAAAGATAATCAAGATAAAATGCTTAAAAATAAAAAGATAAAGATAAAGATACAAAACCGGTGGGTTGCCTCCCACTTAGCGCTTGGTTTAAATTCGTCAGCCCGACTTGCTCCTTGTTTGCTAAGACTCCTCCAGAGGGAGTGCCTCCCCAAAGTTCACACCTTCCACAACTTCGGAAGTAAAGTTCTCATAATATGGTTTCAGCCAGTGTCCATTCACTTTAAACTCCTTTCATGTAGCTATGCTATGAATTTCTACTGCACCATGAGAAAACACATTAGTAACAACAAAAGGTCCAATCCAACGTGACCTTAATTTACCCAGTAATAATTGCAAGCGATAATTAAACAAAAGCACTTTCTGCCCAACACAAAATTGTTTTCTAGAAATCATTGTATCATGAAATGCCTTAGTTTTCTCCTTGTAAATGCGTGAGCTCTCAAATGCATCATTGCGAATCTCCTCTAGCTCTTGGAGTTGCAACTTCCTTTGTTTTCCAGCACCATCTAGCTCCATATTACATTGCTTAATAGCCCAAAACGCCTTATGTTCAATTTCAACGGGTAGGTGACAAGGTTTACCATACACAATCCTAAATGGAGACATCCCAATAGGTGTCTTGTATGCGGTTCTATAAGCCCACAAAGAATCATTAAGTCGCATGCTCCAATCCTTACTTGTTGGATTCACCGTTTTCTCTAGAATGGACTTCACCTCTCGGTTAGACACCTCGGCTTGTCCATTTGTTTGGGGATGATAAGGTATTGCAATCTTGTGCGACACATTGTACTTCTTCAACAATCCTTGTAAGAATCTATTTTTGAAGTGAGAACCCCCATCGCTAATTATGGCTCTTGGAATTCCAAACCTTGCAACAATGTTAGCTTGCACAAAATATGAAACCACTTTAGAATCATTAGTTGGGGTGGCCTTAGCTTCCACCCATTTCGAGACATAATCAACAGAAAGTAAGATATAAAAATTTCCATGGGAATTGACAAAAGGACCCATAAAATCAATACCCCATACTTCAATAAATTGAATAAAAGTTTGTGGCATTTGATTTCGAGCACCTAGATTGCCTGTTCTTTGGCACATATCACAAGTTGTGCAAAATACATGTGCATCCTTAAATAAGGTTGGCCAATAGAAACCGCTTTCAAGTACCTTGTAAGCTGTTCTTTTACTCCCAAAATGTCCTCCGCGAGCATAAGAGTGACAAAATGACAAGATAGAGTTAAATTCAGATTCGGGAACGCACCTTCGTATTACTTGGTCGCTTCCATGTTTCCATAAGTATGGATCATCCCATATATATTGGTTTCCTAACCACTTAAGTTTATCCCTCTCAGCACGGGACAAGTTATTTGGGATTTGTTTAGTTACTAAGTAATTCACAATATCATCATATCATGGTTCCGCCACGGCAAGTGAGAATAGTTGCTCATCCGGGAAACTTTCACGCAATGGGATAGGTTCCTTGTCCACAGCAAGACGGCTCAAATGATCCGCAACGGTGTTCTCAATTCCTTTCTTGTCTTTGGTTTCAATATCAAACTCTTGCAAGAGTAAAATCCATCGTATGAGCCTCGGTTTCGCCTCTTTCTTTGTAAGCAAGTACCTAAGTGCTGCATGATCTGAAAAAAAAACAACTTTTGTACCAATTAGATAAGAGCGAAACTTTTCCAAAGCAAAAACAATAGCTAATAACTCATTTTCAGTGGTTATGTAGTTTTGTTGGGCCTCATTTAACGTTCTAGAAGCATAATAAATAGCATGCGGTATCTTCCCCACATGCTGCCCAAGCACCGCACCAAACGCATAGTCACTTGCATCACACATGAGCTCAAAAGGCTTGCTCCAATCCGGTGGTTTAATGATAGGGGCTGAAATCAAAAGTTCTTTCAAACGATTGAATGCCGCCACACACTTTTCATCAAAGTTAAAAACCACATCTTTTTGCAATAAGTTACAAAGTGGTGATGCTATCTTGGAAAAATCCTTGATGAATCTACGATAAAAACCTGCATGACCAAGAAAAGAGTGTATCTCCCTCACCGTAATGGGAGGGGTTAGAGCACGAATAAGGTCTATCTTATATTTATCAACTTCCAAGCCTTTAGAAGATATTATATGGCCTAAAACTATGCCATGAGTTACCATAAAATGGCACTTCTCCCAATTCAGCACAAGGTTTGTTTCAACACATCGTTCAAGGATTAGTGACAAATTGTTCAAACAAAGGTCAAATGAATCACCAAAGACACTAAAGTCGTCCATGAACACTTCGATTATGTTTTCAACATATTCTGAAAATATACTTACCATACACCTTTGAAAAGTAGTTGGAGCATTGCACAAGCCAAAAGGCATCCTTCTATAAGCAAAAGTGTAGGACCAGAATATCTCCACAACGATATTCCTGCGATATTAACAACACTTCTGAATATTAAAAACATTTCTGTGAGAACATCGCGAGTACTTAAACAACATCTGACGAGTGTTGCAGAATTGCTTAAGGAATGACATAATGACTGACGAATGAAGAAACATGTAAAGAGCATGTGTTATCCAGCGATAGTTATAAAATTAGCGAGAAGGAAAGTCATGGTTGTCACGATGATGATCGCAGTGTAAATCCGAGATAAAAGGAAGACTTAGCTGTCGTCCATTATGTAACTACCCTATAAATAGAGACCCAATATGTCCAGAAAATGATGATGTATTTTTGAGAGTTGAAAGAGTCTTGAGGAAAGAGAAACTTCAAGAGAATAGTTGTAATCTTGATTTCTTCCATTTCTGTAAATATTTCTGAGAACAAAATAATAAAGTGTCGTTTTTAATCTTCAATTGTGAGTTGATTATAGCAAAATCTTAACAAGGGTGTAGTGTGGGATTTCCTGCAACTACATTTTGGCGCCCGAAACAGGGAGAATCAAGATAAAAAATATCTAATTACAACTTGAAGATTTGAAGAAATTGTTAGAATTAAAGAAATAGCTAGAAGAAGAAGAAGAAATACATCAGAACCACCAACAACTGTGAGGAGGAGTAAAAGACTTGCAGGTGGAGAAATAAATGAATTAGGAGAATCTTCAAGGATAAGAACAAGAAGAAATAGAATGAGGATTGAAGGAGAAAATCAAATTCCACAACTAAATCAACAAACACCAATACATGATAGAAATGTGGATTATGAATGGGTGAGTGTGCATACTTGGAGATCGAATTCAATGGAAGAAGCAGAAAATCAACAATTAAGAGACGAAAGAGGAGAAGAAAGAAATCAAGGAATGATTGAAGGATTAATTCATGGAGAAGGTGAAAATGAAACAGTAGGTGATCTAAGACAAAGAATACAGGAGGAAAGAAGATTAGAGGTGGAAGAACGTGCCAATTTAACAAGACAAAATCATGAGTTGAGAATGGAGAATTTGAGATTACAAAGTAGAAGATCAAGAAGTACTGTTAGATCGAATTCAAGGTTATTTAGAGAAGAGCCAAGACAAAATTCCCCAATGAGAAATGCTAGAGAAAATACTCTAGAAGAAAGACAAAATCCAAATGAAGAGCAACGTCATAGAGAAGAATAGGTAATTGAAGATTGCTATGATCCGCGTGGTGAAACTATGGAAGATAGACGCAATAATAGAAATCAAGAGGATGGAAACAATCAAAATGGTGAAGAAAATCGAGAAGAAGGTAGAAGAATATTACATGGGCGAGAGATTCAAAGAATAATTGAGGATGAAATTGAGAGGCATTATGCTGAACAAGCATGCCTAGCTTGCGAGAGAGAAAGGTTAAGAGCAGAAGTAGAAGAACAAGAATTCCAAGATGCAATACGACAAAATAACCATGAGAATCGAGAAAGGAGACGTATGCAAAATCACCATAATAATAATATTCAGGAAGAGTATGATAGAATACAAAGGAGAATAGAAGGACATCGAAGAGAAATGATGAGAAATGAAGAAATTCGCAGAGAAGAAAATAGGCAGTATAATCAGCTGCGATTGCAAGAAGAAGGTGAAGCAGAAGATTGCAGAAGAAGGAATGTGGATGTAGATGAATATACACAAAATCTCGTAATACAAGAAGTACATGAACGCAGGAGAAGGGAAGGTGCATTGAAAAGACCGATGGAACCAAGTTCAACGGCGAATGAGCAAATTTTAAGAGAATTAGCAGAGATGAGGGGAATAATAAATAACAAAAGAGAATGAGGTAGATGGAAACTTGATGAACCTATTGAAGAAGCTGCGAGAACTCCATTCACTCAAGAAGTACAGTTAAGAGGAATACCTTCAAAGTGTAACTTACTAGAATTAACTAGCATTTTTGATGGAACTACCTGTGCCGTACAACATGTTAAGGCTTATGTTAGATGTATTACCAAAAAATACTATCACTTCTTTTGATCACTTACAAGCTATATTTTTGGGCGCATACATAAGCAACAATTCATCGCGGCCGGGTATTGAAGATGTGTTTGGGTTAAAGCATAGGGTTGGCGAGAGTTTAAAACATTTAACCATAAGATGGAAGACAATGTGCAGCGAGATGGCAGGAAGAGTAGACGAGAGATATCTTATCTTATCTTTTATCAATGCAATGTTCGCGACCAATCTGATGTACATACAAATTTTTAGAATCAAGAATACAATCACTATGACAGAGCTGCGGGAATTACATGAGGAATACATTGCTTTGGAAGAAAAACAAAATGGGATGGAATCATATCCAATCGCGAATACCAGTTCAGTAGCAGCAAATGGGAGTTTACTTCCTAAAATGATTAATAATGTGGCGAGCAGCTCGCAAGCACAACAAGAGAAAGTGGAAATAGATAAACATTATAAGTTGGTAGCTATGGGCAGTCGAGATCAAGAAGAATATAAAATGGAGAAGAATTATTACAATCGCGGTGGAATAATAAGATTCAAAGGCTTGATCAGCCGCAAGAAACTTATGGTGGACAGAGGCAAAATAACTTTAGAGGGAAAGGTAATCAGAAGATAGTATGGGAAGAAATTAAGATGCCACCTCTAAATGCTAGTATAGAAAAAATCTGGGAAGCTATCATTTTGATAGAAAATATACCATCACCATGGAATATGGGAAAAGAGCCACATCCAAATAATCGAAGTCAAGAATTTTATCCTTACCATCAATTTCATGGTCACTCAGTAAATGATTGCAGGAATGTAAAGAGGATAATTTTGAAGATGATTGATCAGGGGAAGCTAAATCACTTTCTAGTAGGACATCCACAATCTCAGCAATTACCGCCAGCACTTGACATTCACAGAGTGAATGCTGTAAAATGAGCAGAAACATTCGTAATAGAAGTTGGGGCTAAAGCAAATAATTTGTTTTGTAATTCCACTGTACATTCATACAGAACTATTGAGGATTTCCATGATAATGTTCTAAGCAGAGTCTTCACGAGATACACAAATGGAAGAGAGATAATAAATATTGCGAGAGCCTCGCCATTAGAAGAATGGCAAAAGCAAACTATATCTTTCACAGAACAAGAGGTACCAGAACCTGGCGAGTTTCACGATAATCTACTGGTAGTAAGGATGGAAATAAACCCAAAGCAAATAGGAGAAGAAGATGAAGAAAATGATGATAAGGATGAAGATTCTTGGGCCATTGATAGAGTTCTAATAGATACTGGTAGTTCAGTTGACATCTTATTTTATCATACTTACAGAACCATGGGTGGAAAAGATGAGGATTTGATACCATCAACATATAAATTTATGGATTTAATGGTACTGCCAATAAACCCAAAGGGGAAATTGCAATGCGGATTCCATTAAAGGGGATAACTTCCAAGATCTTGTTCTGTGTTGTTGACATTGAATCACCTTACAATTCCCTGATTGGTCGACCTTGGCTACATGGGATATTATGTGTAGCATCTACTTTTCATTAGTGTATTAAATTTCCTCATCCTAATGGTGTTGGAGTCATTTAGGGAGATTGGGGAGAAAGCAATAAATGTTATGAGATTGATATAAAATCTTTCGAGGAAAGATCTGAGAAGAATAGCAATTGGAAGTACAACATCAAACAACGGATGAGATGTGAAAGGTTGATGATTGATACAATAGAGCGACGAGAGGAAATTGATGGCGAGCGTCTCGAGGATAAAGAAAAAGCAACAAAACGTAACATAAAAGCAGAACCAGAAAGTAGTAAGTAGAAAGGTAAAATGTTGGATTTTAAGAAATTCATGGATGAATTGTTTGAAGAAAATGTTTTGAAAAAATATTTTGAGATAAAATTGAAAAGTGTACAAGAAAAGAGAAGTTCAGAATAAAGAAATCTTATCAGAGTTATAATACTCGCGAGAAATGCGATTAAAATTTCGCAAAGATTAAAAGAATGGGACAAACCTTTATGGCGTACACCTTAGTTCGTGAGTACAATCTCGCAAGAGGCAAATGTAAGACCTAAAGTACGTCATATGAGGGGGAATCTCTTTACTTGACTCAGGGATAAGGTTATACCGCTGCTGGAACCTGAGTCATGAAGATGATGGGGTTAAAGAAAGCCTATCCGGGAGAGAGACCTTGGATATCCATCTTTGTAAGGTTATACCCTGGTTGGACGACCGAGGATCTCTTCTAAGAAGTGCAGAATATGACTAAGGCGCCGAGGTACACGGTTGAGCCAAGGGTGCCCGGGACGGACGAACCTACCCTGGACATCCTTGGTAAGTCTTGGCTATGATGCACTTGGCCTGAAGAAAACCCCAATTAGGGTGCAGTCTTGTAACTATAAGCCATATAGGCATAAAGGATAAGAGGCTGCGAAAACAACTGGTTGCTGGTAAATCTGGATGGGAGGAGCTAGTCTTGTATGGCTGATGTGCTCTCCTTGAAGGGGCAACCAGGGGAAGATAAGGGCGGCACCCTCCATTAGGGATCTAATAAGTGTCTTAAGATGGCAATGTCATGGGGATTTATGATCGCAAGAACATTTAGGCCTGTTATATTGTCACGTGACGTAAATTATACAGAGGAAACAAGCCATAAGAGATATGTTTAGATGAGATCAATGGGTTTTTACATGAAAGTGTAAAGACGTCATGCTATTTCATCGCAAGACGACAATGTCATGGGACTTTATTCTCGCAAGGGGATTTAGACCTATCATATTATCGCAGAAAATTCAAAGAAAAATGGATAAGGCAAGAGCAATGGGTTTTTACATGCAAATGTAAGGACGTCCTGCGATTTTGTCGTCAATAAAAAATGTGGCAAAATAAGACCTTTAACTAGGAGGGCATAATAAGACCACAAGATTGAAAGATTGCGATAAGTGACGCAGAAATTATGAGATTTGCGATATTCATCGCAAAAATTATTGAGGAAATATACATAGATCTTACAACTGATATCTCTACTCAATGTTTTCTTATTGCAGATGAATAATAGAGGCAAGTATGGGAATGCATAGAATAATGAAATTATTATTCATCATCATAAGATAAAATTGCATAGATCTTATCTTATTATCATAAGATAAAATTGCATAGATCTTATTATATGACGCATTTATATAGATAGTTAAAGGGGAATAGTTATGTTAATTGACTATGTTGCAAAAAAAAAAATGTTCACTAATTCATACAGATTGAGGCAAAGAAGTTTATACATCAAAGAAATTCATAAGTTGGAGGAACTCGCAGAAAATTGGAGAAGCTCGCAGCAATATTACAAGAAAAAGGAGATAAATATACAAAAATTACAAGGAAGATAAAAAGAAGAAAAGGAATTATTTAGATCCATCACTTTCTTCGTCAGATTTCTTTTCACCGCCAGATTCTTCTTCTTCATCGTTATCATTATTACCTTCATCTTCATCAGACTTCTCTTCCTCGCCAGATTTTTCTTCATTACCATTATTATTGTCATCTTCATCATCGCTAGATTCCTCAGCTACGCTATCAGAGATAACTAGATTTGGGGTATCAGCTGGAATTTCCTTTGCCAGATCGGGATATGTAGAATGAAGAATATCATGATCATCACAGACTAGTTTAATGGCGTTATTATGAATACGGATAAGGGCGTTACTAAAATTCGAAGCATTAATTTTCAATTTTTCCTTCAATCTAGAATACTTTTCATCGCGAGAAGATAGATTTCTAGCGAGTTGGATTTTCTCTTCTTCTAGCTCATCAAATCTTTTACGATAGTTCTTTTCGGATGCTGGAAGCAAATGATAACAAAGTTAATACATATAAGGATGATTCAATCAGAAAATAAATTAGTGAAATCATAAGAGTGATAACCTTTTATTTCGGCAATCATATCTCTAATTAAGGCAGAATGATCAGTTTGAAGACTAACATCTACACCTAAATTATTTCTGGCATTATCAAGAACCAACGCAGCCCAAGAAAATTCATCATCGCTAGTAATAAGAAGACGGGAACAAATTTGGTTTTCTCTTTCAACAAAATCCTCTTTCTCGCGGATAAATATATCCCTTTCAATTTGAACTTCAAGAATGGTTTTATGGAAATTTGATAAAGTTTTAGCTCCTTGTCTAGATATACAATCTTTTTCTTTGGAAAGATCATTATTACTAGCCTTTAAAGTTTTGATCTCTACTTTAGAATTGTGGAGAAGCTGTTTGAATCTGTGGGTAATATCTAAACAAGATCTGTAATCAATTTCTAAGAGACAAAACTTAGATTTGAGTTCATCTATGGAAAGAGAATTAATATCTGGAGGGTTATTTAAAGAATTATTAAGAAGTTATAGAAGAGTATCATTGTCTATTGGTTCAGGAAAAGAGCGAATGGTTAAAGCCTCATCAGTGAGACCATAAACGTCTGCGAGAATGATAAATCAAGTAAGAAAGAATAGTGAAATATAAAATTATGAAGGAAAAGAAGAAGGTTATCATACCTAAGAGTTGTTTGTTAACAGTATCAAGATTGGATACTTTGAGCGATTGTTGAGAAAGATTGTTCTCAAGTTCTTTATTCTTCTCGTGAAGATTGGAAAGTTCAGCTTCCATTTGTTCATTCTTCTCGCAAAGATTAGTGAATTCAGATTTTAGTTCTTCATTCTTTTGGTGAAGAACAACATTCTTCTGTTGAGAAAATGCACGCCTTTTGTCTAAATCAGAGGCAACGATGAAGGAAGCTCTTCCAACCTGCGAAAGAATAATATAAGTTAAGACTTGGCGATGGAATAAATACATAAACAGGTTGAAGAAATGAAAACATACCAGGGTACCAATAGAATTTAAGAGACTGGGAGTCAGCGATCTTGAGATTCCTTGTAGAGAATCATTACCTACCAATATGGGAGCATCGCAGACTTTGGCGAGATCCTGGGATGTTTTGTTAAGAACTTCATCTTCATAATTATTAGCGATACCATGAGTAATATCGCCAAAAATCTTAGATAATTGAGCCATTGAAGACTCAGAAGAGGAAGAATCTTTCATGAAAGAAATGTCATTATAATCATCATTGTTGTCCTTATCAAAATCAACTCTTAAATTTTCTGGAATGGGTTGAGGAGTTGAAGAATAAGATAGTTGGGTTTTTCTTCTCTTTAAGGGAGGATCGTCAGATCCCTCACTACGAGGAGTAGTAGGATTCCCTTTGGGAGGAGCAGTAGTTTTACCCTTGCGATCAACTGTATACTTCTCTTTGGTCTTCGTAGGTTTTAGTGGTTCTAATTCTTCAATTTCCTGTGAACACAGATAAAGATAAGAAATAGGGGCAACAATATATTGTCAATATTCATGAAGGAATATTTCTTACTTCATCTGAGGAGGATTTAAGAGCTAAGAAAGTGCTGGGTTTCCAAAAGTTCTGGTAGCTGAGCTTCATTCTGTCAATCTGAGAAAGATTGAAGTAATCAGCGAGACTATAAAAACTTAGAGAAGATAATGAATAATAATTATGAAAAAAGTTGAGAGGATATACTTCTTTAGATCTTTCAGGCCAATTGAAGACCCATTGTAGATACTCTGAAAGATTCGCATGTAATATGAGAGAACCAGAAATATAAGGACCTTCAAGACATAATGGAAAAATAAACCACTTGTCATCGCTAGAGTGGCGAGGACCTTTATTAGTAGGTGAATAAAAGTCAATATCTAGCATGAGAATTTTGTCTTCAGCGATCTTTTCTTTCTTATGCAAGCGAACACCCCAGCAAGTGTTATCCCTCTTCATAGGGATTATCTTGTAATTTTCAAAAAAGTTCTCCACAGTATAATTTGAAGAGACAATTGGAACATTTTTATATTGAGGATTCTTTGCAGCTTCAGGGTAGCGAGATCCTTTATTAGCACCGCGAGAAGCATATTCAAGCAGTAATCGAATACAATCTCCACCCAATTGATATATCGCTCGCGAGAACCTCTCGTCAGAAATTATTTCATAGAATAGTGGAAGTTCCGGATCATAGAGAGGAATGGGAAGACCAGCTTCAAGTTGACCTAGCGATACTATAACTTTCTCGCGAGTGCATTCATAATCAGTGAATAATTTGATGGAAAGATTGGATTTAGGGCCCTGATCTGGAATTGTAGACAAAGTAAAACCTTTGCTTTTGAGTTTTTCTCGCATCTCACCAAAAGCAGCCAAATTTTTAACACCAGCATCAACCATTTTTTAAGTATGGGAATGAAGAAAAAGGTTGGAAAATAAGAAAGAAATCACAGCGATAGCAGATGCGCAATTTGCGGAAGAACAATAAACTTGCAGAGAAATTATGAAGAGAAAGAAGAAGAAAGTAAAAAAGAGGAAAAGAAAAGAATAAAAGGAGTATTTATAGAAGAAAAAATTTGTCGAGAAGATGAATGCAATAAATGCAAAGAAGAGACATGAACGGTCAGATCGCAGCGGTTAGAAAAGACGTGCCAAAGATTTATTGGAAGAAAGAATGCATGAAAATAGCTGGCGAAGGATACAAAAACGTGTCAGAACAAAGATCAATGTGAAAAGATAAGTAGTTGCAGCATTTAATTCTCATGATCTTCTCTTCTTTGCAGAAAAGACATGAGAAGAGGCAAGATGTAGGACCAAAATATCGCCACAACGATATTCCTGCGATATTAACAACACTTCTGAATATTAACAACATGTCTGCGAGAACATCACGAGTACTTCAACAACATCTGACGAGTGTTGCAGAATTTCTTAAGGAATGACATAATGACTGACGAATGAAGAAACATGTAAAGAGCATGTGTTGACCTGCGATAGTTATAAAATTAGCGAGAAGGAAAGTCATGGTTGTCACGATGATGATCGCAGTGTAAATCCGAGATAAAAGGAAGACTTAGCTGTTGTCCATTATGTAACTACCCTATAAATAGAGACCCAATATGTCCAGAAAAGGATGATGTATTTTTGAGAGTTGAAAGAGTCTTGAGGAGAGAGAAACTTCAAGAGAATAGTTGTAATCTTTATTTCTTCCATTTCTGTAAACAATTCTGAGAACAAAATAATAAAGTGTCGTTTTTAATCTTCAATTGTGAGTTCATTATAGCAAAATCTTAACAAGGGTGTAGTATGGGATTTCCTGCAACTACAAAAAGTACCAAAAGGACAAGTGAAAGTGGTTTTCTCTTGATCCTTTGGCGCTATCACAATCTGATTATAACCTGAATAGCCATCATGAAAGAAATAATAAGAGTGTCCAGCTAAACGTTCAAGTATTTGATCAATAAAAGGTAATGGAAAGTTATCTTTTCTAGTAGTGGCATTCAATTTCCTATAATCAATACAAACCCTCCAACCGGTTTGCACACGAGTTGGGACAAGTTCATTCTTATCATTCTCCACCACGGTCACACCTGATTTCTTTAGTACAACTTGTACCGGGCTCACCCACTTGCTATCGGATATGGGGTAGATAACACCCACTTCCAAAAGCTTAAGTATCTCCTTTTTCACAACTTCCCTCATTGGGGGGTTCAAACGACGCTGCGCTTCCCTTGTAGGCTTTGCATCATCCTCCAAACGGATCTTGTGCATACAAACGTTAGGGCTTATACCCGTGATATCGACAATTGTCCATCCTATGTCCGTCTTGTACTTCCTTAGCACCCTTAGAAGTTTTTGCTCCTTTAATTCACTAAGCTCGTTAGAAAAAATCATAGGTAACTCTTCATTATCACCCAAGTACAAGTACTTTAAGTGACTAGGAAGAGGTTTCAATTCTAACTTTGGAGATTTAACAATAGAGGGTAAAAGTTTTTCATCACTGCATGGTAAAGAAATAAAAGAGATATTATGAGTTTCCGGACATCCTTGTAGTGATCCGAGATCACCAAGGGCTTCTTTGAATTCATTACCACACTCTACACCATTATCAATGTATGTAGTTAGAACGGTTTCCAAAGCATCATCACCATTCAATTCAAACATTCGTTGTGCCAATGAATCCATAACATCAACGGAGAAGCAAGAGTGGACATCACTAGGATATCTCATCGTCTCGAAAATGTTGAAACGTATTACTTCTCCATCAAACTCCATAGTTAGCGTTCTCTTATCCACATTAATAATGGTCTTATCCGTTTTTATGAAGGGACGCCCAAGTAGCAATGGAAGAGACGAGTCCGGTGAACCTTCATCCATCTCTAAGAAATAAAAATCTGCTGAAAATACTAGTTGATTAACCTGCACAAGAACATCCTCAACAATACCCATAGGGTAGACATTAGAACGATCGGCTAATTGCAACACAATTTCAGCCTTTTACAAGGACCTAAATCAAGTGAATTATACATAGATGCAGGCATAACATTAACGGATGCACCTAAATCCAACATAGCTTTGTCAAATGTAGTGTTACCAATTTTGACGGGAATGTCAAAGCTACCCGGGTCCTTGCATTTCAGTGAGAGTTTGTGTTGTAAGATTTCCGAAGCATTCTCCCCCACACTAAGCACTTCATTACCTTTGAGCCTTTGCTTATTGGTACACAAGTCCTTCAACACTTTTGCATACTTTGGAACTTGCTTAATAGCATCAATGAGTGGTATGTTCACATGAATCTTCTTAAGAACGTCTAAAATCTCCTTTTCTAGTGCCTCCTTCTTAGAATTTGCAAATCTACAAGGAAAAGGTAAAGGAGGAACATAAGTAGGAATATGAGTTTTAGAGTTAGGAATAGGTACCTCAGAAGTTTGGGGAGAATCCTCATTTTTCTCCTCCAAAGCAGGTTCCTTTGGTGTTTCCACCTTGCCCGAATCAGCAACTTCGGGTTGCATAAGTTGTGTACCACTTCTCAACGTAATTACATTCACATCTCCTTTTGGGTTGATAGGTTGAGAAGGGCATTTCCCACTATTTGGTTCCTTCATTTGGTTCAACTCAAGAGCCATATAACCAACTTGGGTTTGCAACTCTTACATCATGCTCTCTGTTCTTTGCATAAAAGATTTCATCAACTCTTCCATACTTGACCTCTGATTTTGAGGTTGTTGTTGTTGTTGAAATTGTTGTCTCGCCTGGAATTGTTGTTGTTGAGGTTGAAATCCACTCGAATTGTTGAAAGTAGGTTGTTGGACTGCACCTTGCTTGTTCGCATAGCTAAAATTGGGGTGATCTCTCCATCCCGGATTATAAGTGTTGGAATAAGGATCATATCGTCTTTGCTGATTTGGAAAGACTGCATTAGCTTGCTCATTGACGTCTTATACCCATGAGAACTTGGTATCACCGTGGTTGCAACTTGTTGCAACATTGCTGACATGTTACCCATTTGTTTACGAAGTTCCTCCACCTCGCTCACTTCATTGACTCTCCTAAAAAGCACATCCGAACCACGACTCAAGAATTGTTGGGAGTTTGCTGCCATGTTTTCAATCAACTCTCTAGATTGTGCCACCGTCTTGCTCACTAGTGCACCACCACCCGCTACATCAATAAGATTCCTATCACTTGATTGGAGTCCTTCATAGAAGTATTGGATGATCATAGCGTCGCTGAATTGGTGATGAGGACAGCTTGCCACCAACCTCTTGTATCGTTCCCAACAATCATATAAGGATTCTTCGACATTTTTCTTCATTCCGCAAATCTCCTTGCGAATTTGAGTAGCCTTAGATTCAGGAAAATATATCTCTAATAAGAGTTTCTTCAACCCATTCCAAGTTGTGACACTTCCGGGAGGCAAATAATATAACCAATCCTTAGCACTATCCGCCAAAGAGAATCAGAAAACTTTCAACATAGCACCATCGGCCTCCATTTTCGCTGGAAGCATAGCCGTGACAATGGTGTGGAAGTCCATAAGATGCTTGTTTGGATCTTCATTCACCATGCCATGGAACTTTGGTAATTCTTTAAGCAATCCCGGCTTTATCTCAAAAGTAGAGTCGGTTTGAATACAACCTCTCTGTATATCCAACTTGTGCGAAGCCAAGTCCTTGAGTGTACGATTTGCAGCGTCATCCATTGCTTCTTCTTCTTCTCCTTATTCTTCAAAAGGAATCTCGTGTTCTACTCCTTCTCCTTCTTACTGAAGAGCTTCGTGTTCTTCTTCCAAGTTGTGTTCTTCCATTGTGCCTTGCCTTGGTTGGAGTATTGTGCCTTTTCGAGTAGCTATCCCGCACCTTGGATAATTCCAATATTTAGAAGCCAGGGATTAGGTACCTGAAAAAAAATTCTCGCAAACAAGTGAGAAACAAGACAAGAAATGAAACACAAGTATGCAAGCAAAAATACAAAAAAGAAACTAAAAACTATATAACAAGCCGAATGCCTCCCCGGCAACGGCGCCAAAATTTGATCGGTTGTCAGCCGACACAAATATAATTTCACTTTCTTACTTAACTAAAATAAATATAGTAGTGATAAGAAAGAGTTCGTATCCACAGAGAGGCTTTCGTTGTCAATATATTTTGGTTTCCTAAAAGTAACAAGGGGGATTTTTCTGATTTTTAAAACTAAAACAAATATAAAATCAAATAACAAATAAATCAAGTAGAAAAGATATTGGTTAAGGATTCATCTTCATTCACAAACATGCTTTTTAACAATAAGTAGAATTGATATTTAATCTCTATTTATCAATGGCCCTAGAATACCTTGATCGCAAGAATATCCCGCTAATTTCCTCTTAACATCAACAATCACATTAAAAGATGCGAATATGAATTCTATCTAAGAGAACAACCTAACGTGTAAATGCACTTGTAGTTGCAGAATAACCTACAACTACACCCTCAATAGAATTAGTAAAAACTCAAGAAGTTCTTGATGATGAATAACAATTTTCTTATTAATGTTCTCAATTGATTACAAAGAAGTATCTAAATGGAACTAGAATAGTTACAACTTTCTCTATTCTCTTTCCTAAGATATTTTCTAACACTCACTAAAAGAACCTCTCGAATTTTACATTTGAACTCCTATTTATAGTAAAATTTATACAGCTGTATATGAGTTGCGAAGTATCGCAACTCATACTCGCAAAATTACTCCATCCTCGCAAAACTTCATATTTCTCCGCGCTACTTCTATCATCGTATCATTTTATAACTCTTTTCTCCTTTATTCATTACGATACTCGTGAACTATTATCTTGCGATATTCAGTACCTACATATTGCCTCTTCTCATGTCAATTCTACGAAGAAGAAATGATCGTGAGAACATAACCGTTACTTAGTCTTTTAAAATTTGGACACGTCTTTTGTAACCGTTCTTTTCTAGTTATTCCCTTATATAACTCCTTTATATTCTCTTCCTTTTCTTCTTCTTATTTCCGCAACTCTATCTTCTACTCATACTCTCTATTACTGTTTTCTCTGCAATTTTTTCTTCTACTATATCTTCATGAGTTCTCCAAGGTAATTTCCTTCTATCTCTGCGTATTTCATTTGTTCTCCTCTTTAATTTCTGTATAATTTGTTATCTGATTTTGGTTTATTTCAACAAAATAACTCCTCAGATGAAATCTCAGCTAAAAAATCCAAGCCCTAATCCACGAAGAAGGAAATATGAGAATCAAAAGGTAGTTAAAATACTTTTCCTTCTTTCCTGAACAATATATTGTTGCCTCAGTTTTTAATCTACATTTTGATTCGCAGGTTGGCGAAAAACCAAACCCTGGTAAGAGATCTCGAATAACTAAACCCACACCATTAATTTCGATTGATGATTTCCTTCCTGAAGTTGATAAGGAATTTTCTTCTCCTCCTCGTGAAAATGCTTCTTCACACACTCCTGCCTCTACTCCATTACCTACCTTTCAATCTCCCATCAATGTCAATTTATCAACACTTCTTCAAGATCAACCCTCACAAAATATTTCTTCAACTTCTTCTCTTGAAAAACAACCCTCGCAAAATATTTCTTCAACTTCTTCTCTTGAAAAACCTATCTTGTCCCCAAATCCTTTGAGTGCTATTTCTCCAGACAACTTGCAGCTTGCTCTTATTCCTTCAAATTCTTCTCCTCTTCCTCAGGAAATTCGAGATGGAATTTATTCAACTTTCCGAATGTTATATGAGGTTTTGACCAATACTGCGAAGTCTACTAATGTTCGTTCGCAATATGAGTTTTGCGAAGTTCTAAATAATTTCGTCAATCTAGACATTTCTTCTTCACGTCAATCCTTGGAAAGAGAAATTGAATTGCTTCGCCAATCTTTGAAATCTTCTCAAGCAGATCTCCGTAAAGAAAATCATCATCTTCAGAATAATTCTCTCGATTGTGCGATACTTCGCAAAAGAAATGATGAATTGAAAGGTATGATTACTATCTTCATATTTTACCTTTTATTTACTTATATTCTTCATATGTTTGAAACATCCTTTAAAACCATTCCCCTTTATAGAATCCATCCAGAAATGTAGAAGATTGGTACTTCACCATGAATCAGATGCAACAGAATATCGAACCAAGCATGAAAGCCTCTCAAACCAATTCTCCCATTTATCTAATATTTACTCGTGTGCCCTTGACAACTCTGATGCTCTTTTCCAAGAGAATACTCAACTAATATATGATCGAATTTTTTTGAATGATGACATATCTCAACTTTTTTCTTCCTTAACTAAAGCTAATTTGAGAATAGAAACCTTATTAGAAGAGAACAAAACCTTATCAGAAGACAAATGTTCGTTTTTGAATACAATGATTGTTTCTTCGCAAGAATTAAAGACTCTTCAGAATAAATATTGCGATCAAGAAAATCTTCTTTCTTTGTTGAAAGGTGAACTTGAGGAATTAAAGAAGTCTTCAGATGCTGAAAGAAATTCTTTTGTTATTGAGAAGAATTCCCTTATTAATAAGAATATAGTCTTGAGTGCTAAGAAGAATCAACTTGAAGAAGGTTATTCATCATTAAAAAGTCTTAATGCCAAACTTGCGAAGGATAAAAACTTTCTTCTTTCTAAGGATCAAAAGCTTCGTTCTCGACTTAAAGGATTAGTTGGTGATGGTTTTGATAATGCGATGAATCAGATGAAGAACTGTTGTCTATCTTTAGCTCAATCTCTTGCTTCGCAAAGAGAAGGTAGTCATTAAAATTTGACTGCCTCTGGTATATCTTTAAATTTTGTTATAATCGCAAACTTTATCCTTTGAATTTTGTTTTATTTGCAGAATCTGAGAACAATCTTCGTAATGCGAAATCTAAATTAGAAGCCTCATGTTCCGAGCTTCGTAATAAAAATGCTTTGCTCTCTACCCGCTTAATCAACTCTCGTGACCGTGCTACTCGGAGATTCAACTATCTTGGTTATTCCAAAGATATCGAAGATACCAATCATCAAAAAGCTATACTTCGTGAAAGTCATTTGAAAGCTCAAGTCTTTACGAATAACATTCTCTTATCAAGAGCCTTGCCTCCTGTGAAAATTACTCCTATGAAGATATCTGACGATGAAGTTGCTCGTGAGCCTGATAGTGATTTCGATTATGAGAGTGATGATGAAGATCTTGATTATGAGAAAGAATCTATTCCTCAAGGAGATGTTCCTGTTGCATATTCTTCCAAGGATGATATCTCGCAAAAGTCGAAGGTCTAAATGACCCTACTGATCTTAAAGATCCAAAGACAGAGTGTTGATGAAGCATGATAACATTCTTTTTTCAATTTATCATTGACTCTCCTGTCCTCCTTTCTTTTGAATTCCTTCCCTTAGTTACTGTTGGTTTTCTTTTTGCGAACAATTCTATTTTTTAAGAAGTACATCTGATATTTTGCGAAGATGATTTATCCTTTCTTTCTGATATTTTGCGAAGATAGTTTAACCTTTCTTTAATTAAATTTGCCCCATTTGATCATATGAAGAGAAATAATATATAACTCACAGATAAAGCTTAGTATCTCCTTTTCCCCCTATTATTTCTCTTTAAATGATTAAACATTGTTTGAAGTATTAGAATATCTGCCTCAATTTATCTTACGAAGTTTCAACTTGTTACGATTGTAAATAAGAAATCCTCCCTTTTAAGTATAAAAATAAAATATATGAAATATCCTTAATAAGTATACTACATATACAATACTTTTGAAGAAGTATTATAAGTACCAAATCCGTCAAATGAAGAGATATAAGAAGTATTAGAAGTACTCAATCCACCAAATGAAGAGATATAAGAAATATTAGAAGTACTCAATTCACCAAATGAAGAAATATAAGAAGTATTAGAAGTACTCAATCCACCAACTGAAGAAATATAAGAAGTATTAGAAGTATTCAATTCACCAAATGAAGAAATATAAGAAGTATTAGAAGTACTCAATTCACCAACTGAAGAAATATAAGAGGTATTCAATCTGTGAATAATTATGTAACATATGACGAAGTATAATGATTATTTAACCTTCACCAAATGATATATCCGTTAAAGAAGTATAATGAATATGAGATATTCTTGAAGAATTATAAGAAGTATTCAATCTTTTGGAGAAATATTCAATATATGGAGAAGTATAAGAAATATGTAATTCTCGTAAACTTTTACGAATATGAACTTATCTGTATTTGATTGCTATCAAAATCGCATCTTTTGTTAAGTCTTCATTAAAATTCTTCAATGATGTTGTCTTCTTTGATAGGACTTCTTGTAAAAATTCTTCAATGATATTGGCAGAGCTGTCTTCTCTTCAAAATTTCTTGATGTATATTCTTGTAAATTTTCTTCAATGATATTGATGCAATGAATTTCATTAATTTCTGTGGTCTTATCATGCCTTCCTAAGTAAAGGTCTTATTTTTCCACCTCTTTTGTAGTAAATTTTTGTATTTGCGATAATATGACAAGTCTGAACATTCTTGCGAACATACAACTTCGTGACATTATCGTCTTGCGATGAAATTGCAGGACGTTCTTACACTTTCATGCAAAAACCCATTGATCTCATCTTAACTTCTTTGTATAGTATTTTAGCCTCTTCAGGAATTGTTGCGACAATATGACAGGCCTAAATATTCTTGCGAACGTAAATCCCCATGACATTGCCGTCTTGCGATGAAATCGCAGGACGTCTCTACACTTTCATGTAGTGACCCATTGATCTCATCTTAACTTCTTTGTTATGTTCTGCGAGTTCTTTATTCTTTTGTTTCTTTCTTTCTTTCTCTTTTTTCTTTCTTTTTTTTTTTTAGAAGGCTCACAGAACTTCATTTGTTGCACAAATATGACAAGCCTTTATGTTTTCACAAACAAGAAGCCTCGTGACATTTGCGTCTTATAGCACGTATCAGCTCCCTAATGGAGGGTGCTTCCCTTTATCTTCCCCCTGATTGCCCCTTCAAGGAAGCGTACATCAACCATACAAGGTTAGCTCTTCCCATCCGGTTCTGCCAACAACTAGCTTTTGATCGCAACCTCTTATCCTTTTTGCCTATAGGGCTTATAGTTACGAGGTTGCACCCTATGGGGTATCTTTGGGCCAAGTGCATCATTTGCCAAGACTTGTCAAAAATGGTAGATGTGGTTCAACCTCACCCGGCACTCTTGACTCAATCGTGTACCTCGGTGCCTTGATCGTTTTCTGCACTTCTTGGGAAAGACAGTATGCCTTAGTCGCCCAACCTAAATCTTCTTACACCGCATTTTATATTGCGTAATGTCGCTAGATTAGGTGAGAATCCAAGGTGTCTAACCCGGATAGGTACCCCATTATTGGGTTGTACCCCTAAATTTTTACCATGTACTAAGGGACCTTGGTGGTGTTCCGGTTACCCTTAGCCACGTTATAGGTACCCCCTTAAATGACGTACTTTAGGACTTTGCCTCTTACGAAATATAGCTTCGCGAACTAGGGTGTACGCCACAAAGGTTTGCCTGTATAAAATTTTCTGCGGCTCTCTTTCTTTTTTGGAGGCTGATCACAGATTGCGGTCTTTTATTCGCAAATTAATGAAAGTTTAATTTCAATATAAATTTTGAAACTCGTAACTTTTCCCAATTTCCTGCGAGCAAACAATATTCGTAAAAATTTTCATGAGTTTTATGGATAATACCTTTTCAAATATAGTCTGTTCCAAGGTTTACCAAGCCATAAACCCATGTCTCTCCCTTCTGGATCCATTAGCCGATAAGCTCCGCTTCCTACAACTTCTTTAATAACATATGGTCTAAAAAATCTGCGACGACTTGTGATTTTTGCGATGATAATACTTCGTATTTTATCTTGTAATGGTTTACTTGTTCATTCCACCTTTCTATTCTTCCTGACCTTTTTGTGTTTTTCATGGTTGATTCAATTGGGACTTTGGTTACCACTTTTATCACATGTGCTTGAAAGTATATTCGTAACTTGAATGATGCATAAACTAGGGCTAAGATTAACTTCTCCATTTTAGAATAATTCTTCTCTGCTGCATTAAAGGTTTTACTAATGTAGTAAATGGGCCTTTCTACTCTCAAATCTGCTTTCGCATAGCAACCGCACTTAGAGCATATGGATTTGTTGCGAGGTATACCAATAATTCTTCGTTTTTCTCTGGTTTCTGTAATATAGATGTATTTGCGAGGTATTCTTTGATTCCTTGAAAAGCTTTTCACATTCATCAGTCCACTTGAATTTTGCTCCCTTTTTAAGTATGTTGAAAAAATGCTTGCACTTATCTGACATTCGCGAAATAAATCTTCCAAGTGAAGCCAAGAGTCCATTTAGATTTTGTACTTCTTTTACCGTTGCAGGTGTTGGCATGTCACGAACTGCTTGGACCTTTTCTGGATCATCTTGTATTCCCTCCTTTGATACTATGTATCCCAAGAACTTTCCAGATGAAACCCCAATTATACATTTCTCAGGATTTAATTTGATGTTGAACTTTCTCATTTGCTCAAATATTTCCTTCAAATCTTGCACATGGTCTTTAGCTTCCTTGCTTTTTATTAACATATCATCTACATATACCTCCAAAGTTTTATGTATCCACTTTGCGAACACTTTTTCAACCATACGTTGATATGTAGCACCCGCATTCCGCAAACCAAATGGCATCTTCACATAACAATACAAATCCCTTGGAGCAAAAAAAGGCAAAGATGTTCTTGATCTTCTTCTGCGAGTGATATTTGATTATACCCTTTATATCCATCAAGTAAAGTGACTCTATCGTGACCTGCAGCTGATTCCACCATTTGTGGTATATCTGGTAATGGAAAACTGTCTTTGGGACATGCCTTGTTTAGATCAGTGAAATCTATGCAAATTCTTATTCCTTTATTCTTTTTCTAACAATGACCATATTCGCAATCCATTCTGGATATTTTGCTTCCCTTATGATCCTCGCATCCAACATCTTTTGTAATTCTTCTTCTATCTGTACATGATAATTTTGTGATATCTTCCTTATTCTTTGTTTGAATGGTCTTATATTTTTATCTATGTTCAATCTATGACACGCCACTGATGGATCAATTCCTGGTATCTCATCTACACTTCCCGCGAAGATATCTTTATATTCTCGCAAAATATCAATAGTTATTTTTCTTCTTCTTCATCCATCTTAGTTCCAATTCGCAAGAATAAAGGCTCCTCTTTACTTCCAATATTTATTTCTTTAGTTGGTTCAAATTGCAACATAGCTTGGACTTTGCTCCCCCATAGGTGTTGGTTCTTGATTATTTTTGCTGGTTCCCCTTCTTTTTCTGGAATTTCATTTGGTATACCTCTCCCTTCCTTTGCTCTTATTGTATACACTCGGAATTCTTCTTCCTTTTTGTTTCCTTCTGTTTCCTACGAAGCTGTTTCTTTCTTGCTCTTCCTCCGCATTGCGTTACTTCAACTTGATAACAAAATTTTGCACTATCAAGATCTCCTTTTATTTCTTGTATTCCATTTGGTGTAGGAAATTTGATTCTCTGATGTAATGTTGAAGCAACATGACTTTGATCGCATGAATCCACGGCCTTCCTATCAAGATGTTATATGGAGATTCCATATCTATCACACACAAGATTACATGTGTTTCGATTTCTCCTAGTAATATTCGCAGCTGATTTCCCCTTAGATTTTGTTGTAGATTTTCCTAATCCATGAATAAGACATTTTGAATTTGTGATTTCTTCATCTTTAATTCCCATCCCCTTCAGTGCATGATAGAATATGATATTAACAGAACTCCCTGTATCAACCAAAATTCGGTTTAATTTCCATTTTTCTACAGCTTTCTTATCTTATAGCATGATCGGCATTGTGATCACCAATGGTGAAGTGTGTTTCAAGTCTTCATTTGGAATTTCTGCTTTTCCCATTCTTCTAAAGTTGTTATCTTTTCTTTCTCCATGATCTTTCTTCCTCTACAATCTCGCTTGTATATTTTTCCCTTCATATTACTATGAAATTCATCAATCATTGTCTTTGTGATCATATTACATTCTTCTTTTTTGAAATCTCCATCTACTGAATTCATTTGATCTTCAAATTTTCCACAATTCCCTCAAATTTAGGCTACCACAATTCTCAAGTCCCTGTTTCTAGCGCCAATTATGTAGTTGCAGAATAACCTACAACTACACCCTCAATAGAATTAATAAAAACTCAAGAAGTTCTTGATGATGAATAACAATTTTCTTATTAATGTTCTCAATTGATTACAAAGAAGTATCTAAATAGAACTAGAATAGTTACAACTTTCTCTATTCTCTTTCCTAAGATATTTTCTAACACTCACTAAAAGAACCTCTCGAATTTTACATTTGAACTCCTATTTATAGTAAAATTTATACATCTGTATATGAGTTGCGAAGTATCGCAAATCATACTCGCAAAATTACTCCATCCTCGCAAAACTTCATATTTCTCCGCGCTACTTCTATCATCGTATCATTTTATAACTCTTTTCTCCTTTATTCATTACGATACTCGTGAACTATTATCTTGCGATATTCAGTACCTACAGCACTAATCAAGTTTAATTCCCTAGATGCATTAAGTTCTATGAAATCAGGCCAATCAAAGCAATTGAACGTGGAAAGCGCACTAATTCAATCTAACAAAGGTTACGATTCACATATGATCATAAGAATATATCACTACAAACTATAATCATATTTATGCTACTTGTATTCAAGGATTATCACTTTTACGTATAATAAACCATAAACTAGCAATAGATGTGATTAGAAGTTCTACCAATTTGAAACTTGACAAAACAATCAATCAAATCGTGTTATAATACGTCAATCATACAACTATATTTTCAGAGAATCGTGAACGATAAATATGAGACAAAACTAATATATTGAATCAAAGAATTATGCTTTGTGAAATCCAACTATTCCATAACCAATAATAAAACTCTAGCTCATGTTCATGGAGTTCATAACACGAATAAAGAGAAAAGCTTTCATGTTTTCTAAACCCTAGGCAGACGAAAAAGTAGAAGTTCTCCCTAATCGAGATATATCCAGGTTTAGAAGAAGACTTTTCTATTTATATGCTTTTCTCCCCAAAAGGATACTTTTCCAAAATTAGGTTGAGTCTTCATAATCTTTAAGTCCACGTCCATCTACTAGTCCACCAAGCCCATGAGTGAAAATATGTCTCTCGAAATTTTGGGTCCAAAACTGGTTGCCGGAATTGATGACGTCATTGCCGGAAGTTGACCGGAATCCGGTCTCCGGAAAATTATCTCTGTCTACTGAAACTTCCAGCAACTCTGAACTTCTCATCACCACCGATATCTATCCGTCTGCAATATCAGTTCACACAAAAGGAATGATAATCATGCCTGCAGCTTGTCTTGTTAAAATCTCAATACGTCAACATCGACTGCATAGCACTTCCAACCATTCAAACACCAATGCCACAACTTCATTTTATCTCAGGTACTCAACTGTATCAGCTCTAGAGAATTGAGCCATCCCTTCTCAGCAAAATCACCTGCAACACTCGTTTTCGCGACTCAGCCAACACCAAACTGTTGTAACTTCTTCACTGAAATCACCACTCCTGCAATTTCATCCCAGGCACTCTCCAATTTCATAGCTTTCTTCATAACCCATCTTAGTACCACACTTCCTCCAAGGCTCGAGAACCAATCACCATTCATTCAGCAGACTCTAGAGCCACCAATTAATCGCTCAAAGCTTCCAACTTTAGCAGCCACAACTCCCTGCAGTTCATTCTCAATCACCAACAACTCCAAGGGCAGCACGCACTCATCTACACTTTCACGCATTCATTCATTCCTGCACAATACACATTCATTCATTCTATACCTCCTGCGGCACCCCTTTCCTGCGGCACATCACCTACAACATCACTGCATTCCTGCGAACTCCACTCCGTAATTGCCTGTAGCTGTAACTTCCTTCAAGAACTCACACCATTCCTCCATGCTCAGTTCCATCTCCATACCTGCAACACAATTCCAAGTCCCACCAAATAATCACCAGAACAGCTTTGTCAGCTCACATTGCTGCTCCATCTCACCAGTAGCACACTTTTTATCTTGTTATCATGACCACACCACCTGCAACAAGTCCATATCTGCAATTCAGTTCTCCGACCATCACCACCAGTTCAGCTCAACAGCTGCACCACCATACAACACCTACAATATGAGCTCAACTACAAATTCTCATCACTGCACCTGCTCCATTATCCTATTATTTCCAGTGCCATTACCTCTAACCCTGTAAACCTTTGAAAATCATCACAGCTGCCTTCACTATAAATTCCAT
Organism: Papaver bracteatum; assembly: GCA_023529315.1. Lineage (NCBI taxonomy): Eukaryota > Viridiplantae > Streptophyta > Magnoliopsida > Ranunculales > Papaveraceae > Papaver > Papaver bracteatum. The sequence goes on along the minus strand of JAJJWX010002605.1, from coordinate 2,594,819 downwards.
ATCTACTTGCTGCCATTTCCTGCACTTTCCCGCAATTGCAATCAATCCCTGGAAACAGCATCACCAGCTGCTACTGCAATCAGCTCCAGCCCAGCACAACACTTGTTCAATCTCAGACGACCAACACATTCTGTAGCTTCTCCTAACTCTATTTCAGAACACCACAAAACCCATTTGTAGTCATCTCCAACTTCACATACACTGTCACTAATAGCATCAGCTCACCTTCATGGCTGTTTTCACAGCAACCAGCTGCTTCGTACATCACCTACCAGGACCTTGTACAACTGCACCATCTAAGCTCAATTCATACCAACACACTCATTGAACTGCAACCCTCCTAATCATTCATCTAGGCATCAAGAGACTCAACCACACCGAGTCACAGCCAAATACCACCTGCAATCACTTCGCAGCTTCCATGTACTCATTCCACCAGAACCCATCTTCGCAGCATCATATCCTTGTTCTTCTCAGCCATGGAACTCATAAGAACCCCATGCCACAACAACTATTCCCAGTATCATCAACAAAGGCAGAAGATTGAATCACCTGCAATTTCAACCTCACATCAAACCCTAATTGCTCAACTGACTCCTCATTTCCATCTCCATTCTTGAATTAATCACCAATTGAACTCCAACCCATCTTCTTAAATCGACAGGAACTCATTCCTCAATCGAATTCAAACAGAACCCCACCTACTAAATCATGGCAGTGACAAATCCACCTTCTTCTTTGATTTCAAACCCTAATTCCACTATCTGTAGAATCAATTTTGTTAATAACTCAAACCCAATATTCAGTTCCTTCTAATTCTTCCTCCTCTAGAATCATCGATTGCATCTCAAATTACTCCAACAGAAGCTGTATCTTCAAACCAAATCCTCTTAACAGATCCCTAATTCTCTAAACAACATCAACACGACCCAAATCTTCACCATCTCCTTCTCCTCCTGCTGTACTTTCGATTCTCGAACGAGCCCAACTTCTCTATTCCCTTGTCTTCAAATCTTGGCATCATTTAATCGATTTCTATTAAACTCCGATCACTTAATACCACAGCCATTTATCGCTCTGAAATTTAGGTAAACTCTAGTGAAAGAAGAGATCTTCGTTCTAAGGTTGTGTAGCGTAGTGAACTGGGATAGCTATAGGCGCCCACTGATGGATACGGGCCACCAACTGATTATTAGGCCTGTCAATTCAAGGTAACTGATGGTATAATTCTTCACATCCTCCTTGCACAATCTCAGACGGCTCCATGACTCGCCTATGAATTGACCTTCTCGCCCCATTTAGCTCCAAATTGACGTTCTCTCATTCTTTTGCTCATAATGACTCCAAAACACCTATGAAACTCAAAAGCGAACAGAAGATACATAATTCACACGAAAAATAACAAAGAAAGCATAAATACTAAATATAAAATAAGGTGTTTTTGACACCTATCATGAAGAAAATGCCTCTCAAGAAGACCCAACAGAAGAAGAAGGAAGTCCTTCTAAAGAAGTAGATACTGGTGGTGAAGCAATTACTGGCGAAGAACTAGAAGAAGAGGAAGCTCAAATTAATCGTAATGAGAAGAATACTGATGAACTTGATAACACTGGCAAGAATAATGAAGCTGGCGAGTCAAATTCTGAAGCTTGAATTTTGTTATTGTTTTCTTTTTATTATTCTTTCTTCCGAGCAATGTATCTTTATGCGACTTTGAAAATTAATTTTGTTTCTGTCATTTTGAATATTCTCAAGAAAGATAATGCTATTTTATTTATCAACTCCCATACTTGACCCTCATTATCTTTCTTGTATCGAACAAGTCTTTTCTTGCGAACTTTATTGTGAATACTACTTGCGAAATTATTGATAGTACAGCGATATTACGAATAATCCTGCTGTGTTATTCTGAATAATACTTCTTAGAAATCCTGAAGGATATTTGTTTCTCATTATATTTCCTGCGATGAACAAATCTTTCCTGCAATCTTACAAGAAAAAAGTTAATGTTTGGGATTATTCTGTTTGTCTTATTTTTCCTTCCTAGTTAAAGGTCTTATTCTGCCAATTTTTTGTGTCCACGACAAAATCGCAAGAGGTTTTTACATTTACATGTAAAAACCCATTGATCTTTCCTTATCCATATTTTGTCGATTTCTATGCGACAATATGACAAGTCTAAGTTCCCTTACGAGAACAAAGCCTTATGACATTGCCGTCTTGCGATGAAATCGCAGGACGTCTTTACACTTTCATGTAAAAACCCATTGATCTCATCTTAATTTTTTCTCATGGATTTTTACCTCTGTATAATATTTGTCACGCGACAATATAACATGCCTAAATGTTCTTGCGATCATAAAGCCCCATGACATTGCCGTCTTTAGACACTTATCATCACCCTAGTGGAGGGTGCCGCCCTTATCTTCCCCCTGGTTGCCCCTTCAAGGAGGGAACATCGGCCATACAAGACTAGATCCTCCCATCCGGTCTTAACAATAACCAGCTGTTTTCAGAGCCTCTTGTCCTTTATGCCTATATGTCTTATAGTTACAAGACTGCACCCTAGGTGGGGTTTTCTTCGGGCCGAGTGCATCATAGCCAAGACTTGCCAAGACTTGCCAAGAATAGCCAGGGTAGTTTTGTACGCCCCGGGCACCCTTGGATCAACCGTGTACCTCGGAGCCTTGGTCATACTCTGTACTCCTTAGAAGAGACCCTCGGTCGTCCGACCAGGGTATAACTTTATATAGTTGGAAATCCAAGGTATCTCCCCCGGATAGGTTTTCTTTAACCCCAACATCTCCATGACTCAGGTTCCAGCAGCGGTATAACCTTATCCCTGAGTCACGCAAAGAGATACCCCCTTATATGACGCACTTTAGATCTTACATTTGCCTCTTGCAAAATTGTATCCGCGAACTAGGGTGTACGCCATAAAGGTTCGTCCCATTCTATTAATCTCTGCGAAATTTTTATTCGCGTTTCTTGCGATATTTACGCATTTCTTACTTACTCTGTTATTGGAAGAATCTCGCAGCTATAATATAGAAAAATTTATTATCCGTTTCATCATATAACATACCAGTATCTCTAATCTCGCAGAATTTGTCATTGATAATATCTTTTCAGGAATAATCAATTCCATAGTCTATCAAATCTTTGACCAACATCTCTGCCTTCAGGATCCATTAATTTGTATGCCCCAGTTCCAACTATCTCTTTAATGATGCATGGTCCATCCCATTTTCTCGCCAGTTTACCACCATTTTCTCGCGGATAACTTGGTGTTTCTCGTAGCACTAGGTCACCTGGTTGGAATTCACATTTTTTTACACGTTTGTTATACTCGCGAGCTATTCTTCGCTGATAATTTTCCATATGTTGTAAAGCTTTTTCTCTCTTCTCTTCCAATTCATCCAGTTTATTTAGAATCATCCCAACACTAAGATTCTTCTCCCAAGCCTCTCTTTTTGTTGTAGGAATAACAACTTCTGTCGGTAACACAGCTTCAACCCCATATGTCAGACAAAAAGGTGACATTCTGGTAGCTTCCCGTCTAGTTGTATTGTAAGCCCATATTGCATTATGTACTTGTTCGCACCATGCCTTGTGGTGTCCTTCTAATTTCTTCTTCAGTATATCTGCAATTGTCTTATTTGTTGCCTCTTCCTGTCCGTTGTCCTGTGGATATAGTGGTGTCGATTTTCCACATTTGATTTTAAATGCATTAAATAACAATTCGATATTCTGCCCTTCAAATTTTTTTCCATTATCAGATACCAGTTGTGCAGGAATCCCAAATCTGCAAATTATATTTTCAAATATGAATGTAAAAATGTCTTTGTCGCGGATATGTTGCACTGCTTTTACTTCTCTCCATTTTGTAAAATAATCTGTAGCGACAATTAAATATCTTCTTTGTCCAAAACCTGGTACAAATGGTCCCACGATATCCAACCCCTATTTTCCAAAAGGCCACACACTGGTATAGGATGATAATGGTGCCCCCGGTGCATGTATTTTCTTTCCATATCGCTGTCAATCTTCGCATCGTCTTGAAAGTTGCTTCACGTCCTCATGCATATATGGCCAATAATAACCTTACATTTTTGTTCTGTATGCCAAAGATCTTCCCCCGCTATGATTACCAACATCTCCACTATGCAACATCTTTAACACCTTTTGTCCTTATTCCCTTGTCAAGCATCTTAGTGATGGTCCATTAAAAGATTTGCGATATAATACTCCATCTATTAATTCATAATTTGTTGCACGACTTTTAAATTTATGTGTTTCTAATCTATTTCTTGGTGTCTCTCCTCTTGCCAAATATGCTTGAAGTTCTGTGCGCCAATCTGCAATATTTTCTTTTGGTTCTTCTTCACCATCTTCTATCATCATCACATCTGCTTCATCTTCTTCTTCCTTATTGATTGATGGTGATACAAGTGTCTGAATTTTTATGCATCTCGCAGATGCTAGATATAGAAGCAAAAGCATCTGCGAGTCTGTTATATTTTCTTGATATATGTCTCCATTTTATTTTTGGAATTCTCGCAGACAATTATTCAACAAGTTTCTTGTATTTCTTCAAAGATGATTCATTTGTTGTATATTCTCCTTTTATCTGGCAAATAACCAATTGTGAATCACTAGTAATCCTTGCATTTTCCAACTTCATTTCTATTGCAAATTTTAACGCATGCACCACCGCTTCATACTCCGTCTCATTATTAGTGGACGTGAATTCCAGACGAAATGAAAAATCCATTTTTTCTCCTTCAGGTGAAATAAAGACAACTGTAATTCCATTACCTTCCCCATTTGATGATCCATCCACCAATATTTCCCACATGTTGGGTTCTTTTAATAGATATTTTGGGTCTCCATGTTCTTCTTCTATGTCCATCATTTCTTCTATAGCTTCATCATCTTCTAGAGGAAATTCTGCTAAAAAATCCGCTACAGCTTGTGATTTTGGCGAGGATAGGATTTCGTATTTTATTTCAAAGTGCCCTACTTGTGCATTCCATCTCTCAACCCTGCCTGATCTTTTTGAATTCTTCATTACTGACTCAATTGGTAACTTTGTTAATACTTTTATTTTATGTGCTTGAAAATAGATGCGAAGTTTAAAGGTTGCATAAACCAATGCCAGAATTAACTTCTCTATCTTTGAGTAATTTTTTTCTGCAGTATTAAATGTTTTGCTGATATAATAAATTGGTCTTTCTACTCCTGTGTCCACTCGCAGTAATACTGCACTTAATGCGTTCGAGGTTGTCGCAGGTAGATCAATAATTCTTCTCCGGGGTCTGGTTTCTGTAAGATAGATATGTTCATCAAATATTCTTTAATTCCATGAAAAGCCTTCTCACATTCGTCTGTCCACTTGAACTTTGTACCCTTTCTGAGTATGTTGAAGAAATGCTTGCATTTAGCTGAAGATCGCGAGATAAATCTTCCTAGCGAGGCTAAGAGCCCGTTCAACTTCTGCACATCTTTTACGGTTGCTGGAGTTGGCATGTCACGAATTGCTTGTACTTTATCTGGATCAACTTGTATTCCTTCCTTTGACACAATATATCCCAAAAATTTCCCTGAAGCTACTCCAAAAATACATTTTTCAGGATTCACCTTGATGTTGAAATGTCGCATTTGATCGAAGATCTCCTTTAAGTCTTGTACATGGTTTTTAGCTTCTTTACTTTTGACTAACATGTCATCTACATATACCTCTAATGTTTTATGGATCCATTTTGCAAACACTTTTTCCACCATTCTTTGATATGTTGCACCAGCATTTCGTAAACCAAAGGGCATCTTTGTATAACAATATAATCCTCTTGGGGCAAAGAATTCGGTGTGTTCTTGGTCTTCTTCAGCGAGAGGAATCTGATTGTATCCTTTATACCCATTAATGAAGATATTCTATCATTTCCCGCTGCTGATTCGACCATTTGAGGAATATCTGGTAATGGAAAGCTATCTTTAGGACAAGCTTTGTTTAAGTCAGTAAAATCTATACAAATCCTTATCCCTTTATTCTTTTTTGGAACCACCACCATATTTGCAATCCATTTCGGGTACTTTTCCTTCCTTATAATTCCCGCATCAAGCATCTTCTGTAATTCTTCTTCTATTTGGGAATGGTATGTTGTTGCGATTTTTCTTATCCTTTGCTTAAATGGTCTTACTTCCTTGTTGATTTATAGTTTATGACATGCAACTGATGGGTCTATCCCAGGAATCTCATCCATATTCCATGCGAAGATGTCTTTATATTCTCGCAAGAGATTTACGGTTTTCCCTTCTTCATCTACATCCATATTCGTTCCAATTTTTAGCATCTTAGGTTCTTCTTTACTTCCAATATTTACTTCTTTTGTTGGCTCTGTTGCGGTGTAGCTGGCTTCAGGCTCTCCCATTGGTGTTGAGGTTTTCATAATTCTCGCGATTTCATCTCCTTCTTGCGAGATTTCGCTGGGTATTCCTTTTCCTTTTTTTGCTCTTATCATGTAAACTTTAAATTCTTCTTCTTTTTTTACTTCTTTCGCCATTTTTCTGTGAGATTTTTGCAGCTTTGGACGCTCTTCATAATTTCTCACTTCAGTTTGATAACACAACTTTGCAAGATCCGTGTCTCCTCTAATTTCTCCAATTCCACTGGGCATTGGAAATTTGATGCATTGATGCAATGTTGATGCTACATCCTTGATTTCATGTATCCATGGTCTTCCCAATATCATGTTATACGGCTATTCCACATCTACTACACATAATGTTACTTGTTAAAGATTTTCCAAAGCCATGAATATGATATGTTGAACAAGACATTTATTCATCTTTGTATCCCATTTTATTAAAGTCATGATAAAATATTATGTCTACAGAACTTCCAGCATCCACCAAATTTCTATTTACAGCCCACTCTTCTGTAGATCTTGTTGATTTTTCCTTCTTTATTTGTATAACGGATACCGTAATTACCAAAGGAGATGTATGATTCAAATTTTCTGCTGGAACCTCTGCTGTTGTAAATGTGATTTTCTGTTTCTCCCATTCCTTCAATGATGATACTTTCTCCACCGTCATAATTTTCTTTCCATCAAAATCTCGTTTATGTATCTTCCCTTTAATGTTTTCATGGAAACTTTCGATCATCGTTCTTGTTACCATGCCACACTCCAATTCCCTACAATTCTCTTTGTCTCTGATCATTTTTCCCTTCAACTACTTCACTGATTTGTTCAATTATCTTCTTAATCTTGAATAACTCTCATCTTCTACCTTGCTTTTTCTATGATTTTTGTTAATTCATCCCTGTTTCGGGCGCCAAAATGTAGTTGCAGGAAATCCTACACTACACCCTTGATAAGAATTTACTGTAATTAAGACATATTTGAAGATTAAAAACAACACTTTATTATTTGATTCTCAGAAATGTTTACAAGAAATGGAAGAAATCAAGAATACAACCGCTCTCTTGAATTTTCTCTCTCCTCAAGAATTTCTCAACACTCAAAAAATACATCATCCTTTTCTGAATCTACTGGGTCTCTTTATATAGGATAGTTACATAGTGGATGACAGCTAAGTTGTCCTTTAATTTCGGATCTGACCCGCGATATTATCACAGTAGTTATAATGTCCATTCTCGCAAGAATCATTCCCATCACAGGGCAATCATGCTCTTCTCGTGTTTCTTCATTCGTCAGCTATTACGTTACTTTTAATTTATCTTGTGACACTCGCAAAGTGTTGTTGAAGAAATCGCAGAACTTTCGCTGGAAATCTCGCAGAAGTGTTGTAGTGGCGATATTCTGATCCTAAAACAAGATAGAGAAAAAGTGAAAAACAAATGACTAGGTCCAAACCGCGATCCGACCCACAGGCCCGAACCGCAAGCCGACCCACCGGTCTGAACCGCGAACTAACCCACCGGTCCGAACCGCGGGTTGAACCGCCGATCCTGAACCGAGTTGACTCGCAGATTTTGAACAGTGTTGACTCGCCGATTTGACCCGGTTATTGTTTATCGTCTTCTCTAAAATTCCAGCAGCCTATAGACGCGCATGACCAACTTTGGGAGACGATATCTCACTCATACAAGCTCCGATTCAAGCAAATAATATGTCAAAAGAAAGTTCTCAGAGAGCACTATCTATCTATATTAATTTTAATTAAGATGGATTTACATATATACATCAAAACAATCATCAAACCACTGCTCACAAACATGGTATAAAACTAGGGTTTTGCTATATCTCTCAAACCACACGTTCAAACGATACAAAACTTTCCAGGAGATCATTTTAATCAATACTGAACATACCCAATTAAATATTTCAAACCAAAACACCCTTATCAAGATCCGAAATATTTATACATCCATTAATGGTTTTTAACCCCAAAAAAAAACAAAATAAGAACCCTAATCATGATACTATCATGTTATCAACAACTTTCAAGCAACCAAGGAAAGTTATATCAAGCACAAAAACGAAGCAAACCAATAGCCCATGATACCAATATCAGAGATTATACGATTAAGCGGAAGCGGCTATCAGTTCGTACCTTGAACTTGAGCTCCGATTAGCAAGAATAAGCAGCAACAACAGCAACAACAACGTTTAAACACGACGATCAACGGGAACTACAATCTCCAAAGATGAGCACAAACTTGATTCACAGACTAAGAACTTAAAACCTTTTTCTCCTAATAGTAACTCTCTTTAGGGTTAGAGTTACCACTTTTCTTATGGTAAACTTATGTGTGATATTGGTGGAATCACGTAACCCTTTACACATATGTTAGAGATGTTTATATAGGTTCCAAACCCTAAGGAATATGGAACCCTACCGGACTTGCCACATACAATATGGGCGACCATATTCGGATCCAACCCGAATATCTAACAAACCATTCAAACACAATACCAAATCATGGATTTTTAACTAAGTTAGGGCAAGTAACAACCACACCACTTTGATTAGGTTTTCAAATTGATAAGGAATATATATATCTCAACTACTTTACCATCAAAACAAATCCATTTCATTAGAAACACGCATTATAATAAAGAAGAAACATTCAAATTTAAGAATTAGAAATCAAGATGCATAATTTCAATACTTAAATCAAATCGAAAGAAAACCCCCTACCTGAACTTCCGTTTAAGGATTGGTGAAGTATAATCCAAGAGAGAATGAATCTTGTTCTTCTTTTGGTTTCAGTAAAGTAAGGAGAATAAAACGAAGACGGTGAACAAATGAATTAAGGAGAATAAAACGAAGACAGTAAGGAGAATCAGATGGAAAGTTATAAATTTGGTTTTTAAGGAAATTTATTTTCTTTTAATCTCTCTTAAAATACGTGTCTTTCATGCTTAAGATTTTTTTAGAATTTTCCAAGGTTTCCACTAACCATGCACTCTATTGATACTAAGGGATAGCCTATTTAGTTAAACACAGTCACATTATATTAGGGCACTCACCACTGCCACACACACCCAATACTTGATTTATGCGCATGCTATAAAAATTCTTTCTAGCGCTTGTAACTCGAAAGAGTTGGGTTCGGGCTTAAAACCGAACATAAATTTTAGTGGTGTTACATTAAACTTTTCTTCAAAATGATTTACTAAAATATCAACAATCTTTTGTTGGTCAGCTGCTATATTCCCATTTGAGTCTTCTAGTTCAACTATAGAATTTTGAGCTTGTTCATTTACTGTTTGGAATACGAACCAAAGGAATTGTTCCAAGTACGTGACTTATTACAGGTCGGAGGCGTGGGAATACAGACGAAACTAGGTGAACTATAGGTTTAGTTTCTTGGTCTCAACTATACGAAGTTAGGTAATTTTGTATAGCGGCTTAATCCTGAGAGTATTCAATTCTGGACAAGGTCTCGGGGTTTTTCTACATTTGCGGTTTCCTCGTTAACAAAATCTTGTTGTTTCATTTACTTTTATTTTCCGCAATTATAATTATTGTTATTATAATTTAAAGTAAATTACACAAACGTTAATTCATATTTACTTGATAGAAATCCTATTGTGTTTGGTTAAGTACGAACCTCTTATCAAGTAAACATACTTCGTTGTTGTATTGTCTCGATCTTGTATCCATAGACGATCATATGAAGTGTGAACCGATTAGTTGTATTGTCTCGAATCAGTCCATAGACAATCACTTACGGAGAAAGGACTTATAGGTGGAAAAGTTTTAACTTGAGGTATATTTGGGTACCCTCGCCTTTTCAATTGGTATCAGAGCAGGCAAACACGAAAAGATCTAACAATCTATGTTTGGTGCGATCTAACTTATAAGAATTGAATCTATGATTGATTCAGTTAACATAAAGAAAGATATCAGGAGTTTTGAATTAACACTTGATGATGGTATCTACGATTTAATATCTGAAAACGTTCATGAAATCATCACTAGAGATTCTACTAGACAAGTTAATCTTGTTAATAATGTAAAAACCGATGACGACTGGAAAATACGTCTACAAGAAGGGTTAGATGAAATTTCCGATGATGATGACTCAGATTTTGAACAACAAGTAGAAGAGGATATCTCAGAATACTTTAAACTGCTGGAAACTTTGAAAATTGAAAAACTGAGAACTTCAGATTTTCTTAGTTTTATGACTCCTCTTTGTCGTGAGAATAATAAACTGAGGAGGGTTTTTCAAGGATGTTATATGGGTTACCGCACCAGTGATTATCTTCTTAAAGATATTAAAGACGAGCTAAATTCTAAGAAATTAGAATGTGAAAATCTTCAAAAATATCTCTTTTTGTCGAAAAAGAAACTTGCTGAATCTGAAGCAAGGGTTAATTCACAACCAAAGAGTTTTGAAGAGAATGAAGGTGTATATCTCTCACGAGAAAAACATCTTAAGGCTAATCTAGCTGGTGCTCTTGATAAAATCAAAACATTGGAAGAAGAAATTTTGGACCTTAAAAAGTTCAATGTCATCTCAAACAATTTAACCTCAATGTTAGAAGCAAGTAGAAATCATCGTGATACACGAGGATTGCGCTATAAGGGAATAAATGCTTCAAATATTAACAAAGAGGTAAAATTTGTTAAAGCTACTAATTTTTCTCAACCAGAGGCTTCCACTGTTGTAAAAAATGATACTATTTCTTGTAAAGAAGTAAATCCAGTCAAGCCTAAGAATTCGGTTCAACCAACAGCAATCAAAGAGAGCACTTCTGCTAATGTCAAGAAAGCAACAACGTTGAACAAGGATAATAGTAAGAAGAAGAAAACTCATCGAGCTCCAATGCATGAGGATCCACAAAAATGTAACACTAAAACTCATACTTCGTATATTTATACTAAGCATTGTTATTATTGTGGTAAAAAAGGACACTTGCAATGGGGATGCAAAGTTCGTAAGATGCAAGATGCACTTTCTTTTGTATCAAACGAATTGGCTAAGCTTGCTCCTCATAAGAACTCAGATTTTTATTATGCTATGTTTAATAAAAAGAATTATTATAATTATAGTTCAAATTTTGCATATCACTCGACAAGGTCATCTCATAAAAGACCCAATTAAAGAAAGAGAGATTACTTTTTAAATGCAAAAACAAGATCTGATGTTCCTAATTGAAGACAGGGTGTTTCACAATATATTCAAAAGGATAATGATCCTAATGGTATGAAGGAGAAAGATGCTCCTGCGAAACCCAACTCTAAATGGGTCCCTAAGTCCTCCAAATCGAAGGGACCAAAATTTAGTCACAAGAATGACTCTCAGCTGTTAATTGTTGGTGACAATAATTATAAGAGTGTTCTTGAAAGACTAAAAAAAGACATCATGTTTGAAATCTCTTGCACTATTAAAGGTTGTGATAATGACACTCTTCATCACAGGTCAAAGAAGAAAAACAAGAGATAAAGCAAGAGAAAACAAACCAAGCAAGATGTCAAGAATGATGATTCGGTCTTAGTCACTCATGACGAACAAGATAAGGATCAACTCAACACAACCTAGTTGTGTTGGAATGTGCATGCTCACCTTTGTGCTCAATCTTATGAAGGGTGAGGAAGCACGTAAAACTGAGCACATGAATAATTAACATCTTTAGGGATATTTCTTGTCTTCTATTATCATACCCAATCTATCTATATTTGAACTTTTGATAGAAACGGTAATTTTAACTTTATGATGTTGATATCTACTGATCATATATGTGTATCTCTTGTTTTTTACGATTAAAACAAGCCAAAAATCACTGAATTCGGACATCATATACAAAGGTTATGTCAAAAACAGTTTAATGTTGTGATCCATCACAAGTAACACTTGGGGTACCGATCCTAGTGATAGGTGCAATGTGGGGAACCGATCCTAGTGAGAGGTCCCCATACGAAGAAGTGTAAAACTGTTTTTCCCATAACCTCTTCGTCCGAACTCGGAATGACCTCATTCTTTTTGCATTGTTTTCATAATTCAATTTCCTACAAGATTGAGTATCAATTTCTATCCCATGTTGGTAGGCTTTATCAAAGGATCATGAGGGATTCTGATAGAAACAATATGTGAAAAATTCACAATATGTTGAATCGGTTTTAGTTTAGCATAAAAGCATATGTGTTTCGGGGTTTTCAACTTTTGCTTGCAATAGTTAAAAACCGGTTTTCAACCTTTCTCTGGTAAAGGTTGGTTGTTGTTATTCTTTTATTTTTGTATAAGGATGACAATATAATGATATTTTGATATCAATTCTCCATGGAAGAAGATGCAAACATATTGGAGAAGTGGATGCGAAATTAATCTTGTTAGTTAATTGTTTTCCTGTTTAAGAAAAGCCTGATTTTATTGAGTATATCTTTATTGCTTTTTCTTAACAAAATTTCGGTATAATTGATGTTTTATTCCATTATGTGTGTATGGATGTGTGTGGTTCAATTGGTTCCAATTAAGAAAAACTATTGTTATCTTGATTTATTGTGCGGTATTAATCGTTCAGGCTTACAAAATTTTGGTACAATTGCGGTGCTTTAATGTTTATGTTGTTTCAATTGCTTCCGGTTGAGGTGAATAATTATTCAAGTTAATTTATTTAGTTTGTATGAATTTTTTATGGCTTAAAGAAAGAAAAAGGTTTACGGGATGAATTGTTTAGTCTAATTCTATTCCGGATAAGAGAAACTAAGTTTATCTTGATCTTAGTTAGACTTATCAAAGTGGAGGTTTCAGTTATTCAAGTCTAATCGAATGCCTTAACAAGAAATACTAGTTAACTAACCTAGTACTTGTCTTTTTTCAAAGTTAAAGGTCTAAGTTATATGGATAATTAGAACCTGATGAGAAAACTAGAGTTATCTTTATTTTGGTCTTATCGAACAAAGCGGTTGTATTTGTACAATTGGTTTGGCAAAGGAACTAATGTGCTTAGTTGATTTTTGGTTTGCTAAACTATTAGGGAAATTGTTTCCTTGGTAACATGTCAAAACAAATTACTTTGTAGTTTCGATTTTGATATTGATTATAAAAAATGGTGTGTGGAACCCTCGTGCTTAACTATATAGGTTGCAAGTCTATTGAGATTTGTAAGATCCTTTCGGTTTGTCCTTTATTTTTTCGTTTCTTTGTCATTTTGTGACAAAAGGGGGGAGAAATATATAGAGTAAACAAGTGATACTGGTATTTATTTTATATTGATTGGTATCACTAAGGGAAAGGACATTGGTGCTTAAAAGTTTATCTAACGAAAGAGTAAAAGCATAGATTAAGTGGGAGTAACATATCATTACAAAGGGAATAACAAAGACGTGCATATTGAAAATCTACCTATCTCACCTTTAGGGGGAGTATTAGCTTTGTTATTATAATGTTAACAACGATATTTAAGGATTAAATGTATACAGGTTTGGCTTGTACGATAATCATAATATGTGCCGAACCTAGTGCATTTATAAGGTTCGGCTCAAAATTGAGTTGTGTTTTTAGCCGAACTGTTCTTCATAAAAGCTTCTTGTAAGTGTATATGAACAGTTTGGCTTGAAATTTCATGCAATTTCAAGCCGAACCTAGTCACAGAAAGAGATGCATAGGGGTTCGGCGTATTCGATAATCATAATATGTGCCGAACCTAGCACATTTACGAGGTTCGGCTATTACGATATTCACAATATGTGTCGAACCAATACAAAATTATTAACCCTGGAATGTACATGATTAGGTTCGTCTTATATTCTACTTATTCAAATAGCTGAACAATGTGTTTCCAACAGGTTCGACGCTTACGAATTTCTAAATATAAGCCGAACCCTAAACATTTTTTCTTCCAGACAGTTCAGTGTAGGGTTCGACTTGTTAGGACAATTCGAAACAAGCCGAACTCTTGTCTACAAGGTAGTCTCGGCTCTTAATCAACACTTTCAGCTAGCCGAATTGTTCATCCAAACTCGCCGAACCTTAGTGAAAAAACACAAACTTTTGATGATTTTAACCTACAAAAGCGAGATTAAACATAAGATATGTTGGAGAATTTCCATCGAGACGCTGTCTCGCACTCTGCAGGCCCCCCTTGTCCCCTAGACCCCTAGCGACCTGACCGGGAATGTCGAACCCTGGAAGCTGCCTAAATGCCTATAATTCAAGGGGTTGTTGAAAATAATCTTAAAATTAATCATTAATCAGAATTATTTTAACTAATCATTACTATTAACACTAATCCTAAAAGGGCAGATTTTCCATTACCAAAAATATTTGGTTAATGGGCTTCTGATATTGCTATTTACACTCCTTTTTTGTCTTTACTTGGTATGCCCTGAAATATTTTTGTATGGCTAAAAAAAACTTTCATTTTCTAACTGCCAAATTAACCATTTGAGTTGGACCTAAATATGAAATTGGTCATTTTTGAGGACCCTATGATGCGGTGGCCACTTTAATGGGACGTGGAATCTAAATAACCCATTTAAGTTCCTAGTTAAAATCTCAAACTCATTGCCCACACACCTTTTGACTATTATTGTAGGACCAGAATATCACCATGATATTATTCTCGCGAGATTTACAACACTTCTATGAATTCGTCTGCGAGTTTTACAACAACATACTGCGAGTGTCACAAAATGACTCAAAGAATGATGTAGCAGATGACGATAGCTGAAGCATGAGGAGAGTATGACAATTCTGCGAGGGTTATATCATCTGCGAGAATTAGCATTATCACTGATGCGAGAAGATCGCGAGTCAGATCCTAAATTAAAGGACAACTTAGCTGTCATCCATTATGTACGTACCCTATATAAAGAGACCAGATCCAGAAGGGGCGAGATGAATTTTTGAGCGTTAAGAAAGTTTTGAGGAGAAAGAAAATCCAAGAGAACGGTTGTATTCTTGATTTCTTCCATTTCTTGTAAACATTTCTGAGAATCAAATAATAAAGTGTTGTTTTTAATATTCAAATATGTGTTGATTATTGTGAATTCTTGTGAAGGGTGTAGTGTAGGTTTTCCTGCAACTACATTTTGGCGCCCGAAACAGGGATGAATTGATGATTATTTGAAGAAAAAGGTAAAAATTGACATTGTGATTGGAAGGAATTTGGAATAATTAGTGAAGGATTTTACGCAATTTTCAACAGTTCACTAAGATTAATGGCTAGAAGAAGAAGAAATACATCATAACCACCAACAACCGTAAGGAGGAGTAAAAGACTTGCAGGTGGAGAAACAAATAAAATGGGAGAATCTTCAAAAATAAGAACAAGAAGAAATAGAACAAGGAATGATGGAGAAAATTAGGTTCGACAGCCAAATCAGCAAACACCAATGAAAGATAGAGTTGTGGATTATGATAGAGTAAGCGTGCATACTTGGCGATCAGATTCAATGGAAGAACCAGAAGATCGACAATTAAGAGATGAAAGACGAGAGGGAAGAAATCAAGAAATAAATGGAGGATTAATACATGGAGATGGCGCAAATGAAACATTAGAGGCATTAAGACAAAGAGAACAGGAGGAAAGAAGGATGGAGGCGGAAGAAAGCGCGAATCTAACAAGACAAAATCACGAGTTAAGAATGGAGAATTTGAGGTTGCAAAGTAGGAGATCAAGAAGTACTGCAAGATCAAGTTCACGGTCATTTAGAGAAGAAGTAAGACGAAATTCCCCTATGAGAAATGTTGGCGAAAATATTCAAGAGGGAATGCAGAATCCAAATGGAGAACAATATTATGGAGGAGAAGAAATGATTAATGATCGCTACGTCCCACGCATTGAAACTTTGGATGGTAGACGTGATAATAGAAATAAAGAGGGTGGAAATAACCAAAATGGTAGAGAAAATCCAGAAGAAGAAAAAAGAATACTACATGAGCGAGAAATCCAGAGAAATCGAAGAATAATTGAAGATGAAATTGAGAGACATTATGCTGAACAAGCACGTCTAGGTTGCGAGAAATAAAGATTGAGAGCATAGGTGGAAGAACAATAATTTCAAGAAGCAATACGACAAAATAATCATGACAATCGAGAAAGAAGATGCGCACGAAATCACAATAATGATAATATCAATGAGGAATATGATATAATATAAAGGAGAATAGAAAGACAGCGGAGAGAAACAATGAGAGATGAAGAAGATCGCAGAGGAGACAATGGAAGACATCAGCAGTTGCGAATTCAAGAAGGAGGTGAAGAAGAAAATCACGGGAGAAGGCAGAATGAAAATACTGAAGAAGAATCACAAACTCTCGCAAGGCAAGAAAGACATGAGCGCAGAAGAAGGGAAGCTGCACTGAAAAGGCCAATGGAGCAAAATTCAGGCGGGAATGAACAAATCTTAAGAGAGTTAGCAAAAACGAGGGGAATGTTGAACAATAGAAGAGAAGGGGGCAGAAGGAAACTTGATGAGGCCATTGAAGAAGCTGCGAAAACTCCATTTACTCAAGCAGCACAACTAGGAGGAATACCCCTAAAGTGAAACTTTCCAGCGTTAACCAGTATTTTTGATGGAACTACATGTGCCATTCAACATATTAAAGACTATGTTAGGTGTATGCTACAGTGGGAAAACCATGATGCTGTATTATGAAAATATTTCGCATCAAGCTTAACTGGCGAGGCGCTAAAGTGGTTTGAAGGTTTACCCAATAATACTATAACTTCTTTCATTCATTTACATACTACATTCTAGGGGGCATATATAAGTAACAATTCTTCGCGACCTGGAATTGAAGATGTGTTTGGGTTAAAACAGAGAGTTGGCGAGAGTTTGAAACATTTGACATTAAGGTGGAAGACAATGTACAGTGAGATGGCTGGTAGGGTGGATGAGAGATACATCATTTTATCTTTCATCAATGCTATGTTCACAACCAATTTGTTATATATCAAAGTTTCCAGAGTCAAAAATACATATACAATGACTGAGCTGCGAGAACTACAAGAAGAATACATTACTTTGGAAGAGAAATAGAATGAGATGGAATTATATCCAGTCGCAAACACCGGTCTAATAGCAGCGAATGGAAGCTTACTTCCTAAGATGATTAATACTGTGGCGAGCACCTCACAACTGCAACAAGAGAAAGTAGTGATTGATAGTCAGCATAAGTTAGTAGCCATGGGAAGTCGAGATCAAGAAGAGTTTGAAATATAAAGGAATTATTATAATCGTAGTGGGAATAATAAAATTCAAAGACTTGATCAGCCGCAGGAAACTTATGGCGGACAAAGACAAAATTATTATAGAGGGCAAGGAAGTCAGAAGACAATATGGGAAAAAAATTAAGATGCCACCTCTAAATGCTAGTATAGAGAAAATTTGGGAGGCTATCATCCTGATGGAAAATATACCATCACCCTGGAATATGGGAAAAGAGCCACATCCAAATAATCGAAATCAAGAATTTTGTCCTTACCATCATTTTCATGGTCACTCAATAAGCGAATGCAGGAATGTAAAGAGAATAATTTTGAGGATGGTCGATCAAGGAAAGTTGAATCATTTTCTAATAGGACATCCACAACCTCAGAAATTACCACCAGCACCAGATATTCGCAGAGTGAATACCGCAAAAGGAGCAGAAACATTTGTGATAGAAGTTGGAGCCAAAACGAAGAATCTGTTCTGTAATTCCATCATACATTCATATAAGACTATTGAGGATTTCCACGAAAATGGTCTAAGCAGAGTCTTCGCGAGAGACACAGATAGAAGAGAGATAATGAATATTGCGAGAGCCTCGCCATTAGAGGAGTGTCAAAAGCAAACTATTTCTTTCACTGCGCAAGAAGTACCCGAGCCTGGCGAAATGCATGATAATCCGCTAGTGGTAAGATTAGAAATCAACCCAAAACAAAAAGAAGAGGAAGATGAAGAAGAAAATGAGGATGATGAAATTAAAGATTCTTGGGCCATTAACAGAGTTTTAATTGACACTAGAAGCTCAGTGGATATATTGTTTTATCACACTTACAAAACAATGGGAGGAAGAGATGAGGATCTGATACCGTCAACCTATAAGATCTATGGTTTCAATGGTACCTCCAACAAGCCAAAAGGGAAGATTACCATGCGGATTCCATTAAAGGGGCTATCTTCTAAAGTTCAATTTTGTGTTGTTGACATAGAATCGCCATATAATGCCTTAATTGTCCGTCCATGATTACATGGGATTCAAGGAGTAGCGTCAACTTATCACCAGTGCATTAAGTTTCCTTATCCCAGTGGTGTTGGTGTTATAAAGGAAATTAGATTGATGGAAAGAAGTGCTATGAAATTGACATGGAATCTTGCGAAGAAAGAGCCGCAAAGAATAAAAATTGGAAGCATAACATCAAACAGAAGCAAAGAAGTAACAAATTAATGGTTGATACAATAGAATGGCGAGAAGATAGAATGCTAAAAAGTCAACACACACTGAAGACAATTGATGGCGAGCGCCTCGCAGATGGAGAGAAAATAACAAAGCGCAACAAAAAGGCAGAAGCAGAAAGTAGTAAGTAGAAAGGTAAAATTTCTCAAATCGTGAAATTTAAGAAATGTATGAATGATTTGTTGAAGAATATGTTTCAAAAGAATATTTTGTTTCAATGAACAAGATGAAATTGAAAAATCATACAAGAGCTGAAATGCAAAAAAGAGATAATCAAAGAATAAAGATATATAAGAATGGGACGAACCTTTATGGCGTACATCTTATTTCGCGGATACAATTTCTCAAGAGGGAAATGTAAGACCTAAAGTACGTCATATGAGGGGGTATCTCTTTGCATGACTCAGGGATAAGGTTATACCGCTGCTGCAACCTGAGTCATGGAGATTGGGGTTATTGAAAACCCATCCAGGAGAGATACCTTGGATTTCCAACTATATATATATATATAAACAGTTGGACGACTGAGGGTCTCTCCTAAGGAGTGAAAAATATGATTAAGGCGCCGAGGTACACGGTTGAGCCAAGAGTGCCCGGGGCGTACGGAACTACCCTGGCCATTCTTGGAAAGTCTTGACTATAATGCATTCGGCCCGAAGAAAACCCCACTTAGGGTGTAGTCTCGTAACCATAAGCCATATATGCAAAAGGGATAAGAGGCTGCGAAAATAACTGGTTGTTATTAAGACCGGATGAGAGGAGCTAGTCTTGTATGGCCAATGTCACCTCCTTGAAGGGGAAACCATGGGGAAGATAAGGGCGGATCCCTCCATTAAGGAGATGATAAGTGTCTAAAGACATCAATGTCATGGGGATTTACGTTCGCAAGAACATTTTGGCCTGTCATATTGTCGTGTGAATAATACCTTACAGAGGTAACAAGCCATGAGAAAAAGTTAAGATGAGATCAATGGGTTTTTACATGAAAGTGTAAAGACGTCCTGCGATTTTATCGCAAGACGGCAATGTCATGAGGCTTTATTATCGCAAGAGAACTTAGGCCTATCATATTGTCGCAATAAATTGAAAAAACAAGGATAAGACAAGATCAATGGGTTTTTACATGCGAATGTAAGGACATCCTGCGATTTTGTCGCCAAAAATAAAAAGTGGCTAAATAAGACCTTTAACTAGGAAGGCAAAATAAGACCATAAGAGATCATGAGATTATGCATACATGACCTGTGCCATTTACACAGAGGTTGAGGCAAAATTTACAAACAAATTTTATTCAACATTAGTCTGCTCAATCTTTCATATTGCAGATGAATAACAGAGGCAAGTATGGGAATGAACAGAATGATAAAATTATTATTCATCTTTATATGGCAGATTTACGTAGATAGTTAAAAATTAATAATCATGTTGATTAACCATATTGCAAAAAAAAATTGTTTTCTAATTTATACTGATAAAAGCAAAAGAAATCTATACATTAAGGAACCTTAGAAGCTGGAGAAATTCGCAGCAATATCACAAGAATAAGGAGATAAATGTACAAATATTACAAGAAGATTAAAAAGGAGAAACAAAACTAGTTAGATCCATCATCATCCTCGCCAGATTTTTCTCCTTCTTCGTCTTCACAATCATCTTCATTATATCCTTCATCTTCGCCAGATCCTTCGGCTTCACTGTCAGAGATAACAAGGTTTGGAGTATTTGTTGGAACTTCTTCCGCGAGGCAAGGATACAAAGAGTGAGAAATGTTATGATCATCACAGACCCTCTTGACGGAGTCATTGCGAACACCAACAAGGATATTACTAAAATTCTCAGTAGTGAACATTATTAATGGTCTTTCAATCTTGAATATTTTTCATTATGAGAAGCAAGAGTCTTTGCGAGTTGACCCTTGTCGGCTTCAAGTTCTCCAATTATTTCAGAATATCTCTTCTCAGCTCCTGCGAGTATATAACAACAAGTAGGAAATTTTGCAAAAAACCTATAAAGACAAGAAATTAATAAGGAAGAATAGTTAACAACCTTCTTTTTCAGAAATCATGTCTTTAATTAAGGCCGCTTGTTCAACATGAAGACTAACATTTACACCTAAGTTAGTTCTGGCGTTGTCAAGAATCTTCGCAGCCCAAGCAAATTCATCATCATTATTAATAAGAAGATGGGAACGAAATTGGTTTTCCCTTTCAACAAGAATATTTTTCTCGCAGATAAGTCTATCTCTTTCAATTTGGACTTCAAGAAGGGTTTTATGAAAATCCGCTAAAGTTTGAGCTCATTGTCTAGATATACGATCTTTGTCATCTAAGAGATCATTGTTCTTGTCCCTTAAAGTTTTAATCTCTTCCTTAGAATTGTGATAAAAGCGTTTGAATTTGTTTGCCATGTCTAAACAAGATGTATGGTCAATTTCTAAGAGGCGAAGCCTAGACCTGAGTTCATCTATGGAAAGAGAATTAATTCTATCATTGGAGGGATTATTCAAAGAGTTATTGAGAATCTCTAGAAGAGAATCATCATCTATTGGTTCAAGAAAAGAACAAAGGGTTGAAGCCTCATCAGAGAGACCATAAATGTCTGCGAGAATGGTAAATCAAATAAGAAGGAGTAATGGAAAGTAGAAATATGAAAGAAAAGAGGAAAATTCTCATACCCAAGAGTTGTTTATTGGCACTTTCAAGATTGGATACTTTGAGCAGTTAATGAGAAAGATCGCTCTCTAGTTGTTTATTCTTCTTGCCAAGATCAGCAGAGGTAGATTCTTGTAGGTACTGAATATCGCAAGATAACAGTTCACGAGTATCGTAATAAATAAAGGAGAAAAGAGTTATAAAATGATACGATGATAGAAGTAGCGCGGAGAAATATGAAGTTTTGCGAGGATGGAGTAATTTTATAGTATGAGTTGCGATACTTCGCAACTCATATACAGCTGTATAAATTTTACTATAAATAGGAGTTAAAATGTAAAATTCGAGAGGTTCTTTTAGTGAGTGTTAGAAAATATCTTAGGAAAGAGAATAGAGAAAGTTGTAACTATTCTACTTCCATTTAGATACTTCTTTGTAATCAAATGAGAACATTAATAAGAAAATTGCTATTCATCATCAAGAACTTCTTGAGTTTTTACTAATTCTATTGAGGGTGTAGTTGTAGGTTATTCTGCAACTACATAATTGGCGCTAGAAACAGGGACTTGAGAATTGTGGTAGCCTAAATTTGAGGGAATTGTGGAAAATTTGAAGATCAAATGAATTCAGTAGATGGAGATTGCAAAAAAGAAGAATGTAATATGATCACAAAGACAATGATTGATGAATTTCATAGTAATATGAAGGGAAAAATATACAAGCGAGATTGTAGAGGAAGAAAGATCATGGAGAAAGAAAAGATAACAACTTTAGAAGAATGGGAAAAGCAGAAAATCACATTTTCAGCAGCAGAAATTCCAAATGAAGACTTGAACCACACTTCACCATTGGTGATCATAATTCCGATCATGCTAGAAGATAAGAAAGCTGTAGAAAAATGGAAATTAAACCGAATTTTGGTTGATACAGGGAGTTCTGTTAATATCATATTCTATCATGCACTTAAGGGGATGGGAATTAAAGATGGAGAAATCACAAATTCAAAATGTCTTATTCATGGATTAAGAAAATCTACAACAAAATCTAAAGGGGAAATCGCGCTGCGAATATTACAAGGCGAAATCGAAACACATGTAACCTTGTGTGTGATAGATATGGAATCTCCATATAACATGCTGATAGGAAGGCCGTGGATTCATGCGATCAAAGATGTTTCTTCAACATTACATCAGAAAATCAAATTTCCTACACCAAATGGAATACAAGAAATAAAAGGAGATCTTGATAGTGCAAAATTTTGTTATCAAATTGAAGTAACGCAATACGGAGGAAGAGCAAGAAAGAAACATCTTCGTAGGAAATTTGCGAAGGAAACAAAAAAGGAAGAAGAATTCCGAGTGTATACAGTAAGAGCAAAGGAAGGGAGAGGTATACCAAATGAGATTCCAGAAAAAGAAGGGGAACCAGCAAAAATAATCAAAGAACCAACACCTATGGGGGAGAAAAATCCAAGTTATGTTGCAGCTGAACCAACTAAAGAAATAAATATTGGAAGTAAAGAGGAGCCTTTATTCTTGCGAATTGGAACTAAGATGGATGAAGAAGAAGAAAAAAGAACTATTGATCTTTTACGAGAATATAAAGATATCTTCGCAGGAAGTGTAGATGAGATACCAGGAATTGATCCATCAGTGGCGTGTCATAGATTGAACATAGATAAAAATGTAAGACCATTCAAACAAAGAATAAGGAAGATATCACAAAATTATCATGTACAGATAGAAGAAGAGTTACAAAAGATGTTGGATGCAGGGATCATAAGGGAAGCAAAATATCCAGAATGGATTGCGAATATGGTCATTGTTCCGAAAAAGAATAAAGGAATAAGAATTTGCATAGATTTCACTGATCTAAACAAGGCATGTCCCAAAGATAGTTTTCCATTACCAGATATACCACAAATGGTGGAATCAGCTGCAGGTCATGATAGAGTCACTTCACTTGATGGATATAAAGGGTATAATCAAATATCACTCGCAGAAGAAGATCAAGAACATACTGCCTTTTTTGCTCCAAGGGGTTTGTATTGTTATGTGAAGATGCCATTTGGTTTGCGGAATGCGGGTGATACATATCAACGTATGGTTGAAAAAGTGTTCGCGAAGTGGATACATAAAACTTTGGAGGTATATGTAGATGATATGTTGATAAAATTCAAGGAAGCTAAAGACCATGTGCAAGATTTGAAGGAAATATTTGAGCAAATGAGAAAGTTCAACATCAAATTAAATCCTGAGAAATGTATAATTGGGGTTTCATCTGGAAAGTTCTTGGGATACATAGTATCGAAGGAGGGAATACAAGTTGATCCAGAAAAGGTCCAAGCAGTTCGTGACATGCCAACACCTGCAACGGTAAAAGAAGTACAAAAGCTAAATGGACTCTTGGCTTCACTTGGAATATTTATTTCGCAAATGTCAGATAAGTGCAAGCATTTTTTCAACATACTTAAGAAGGGATCAAAATTCAAGTGGACTTATGAATGTGAAAAAGCTTTTCAAGGAATCAAAGAATACCTCGCAAATACATCTATACTACAGAAACCAAAGAAAAACGAAGAATTATTGGTATACCTCGCAACAACTCCATATGCTCTAAGTGCAGTTCTGTTGCGAGCAGACGCAGGAGTAGAAAGGACCATTTACTAAATTAGTAAAACCTTTAATGCAGCAGAGAAGAATTATTATAAAATGGAGAAGTTAATCTTAGCCCTGGTTTATGCATCATTCAAGTTACGAATATACTTTCAAGCACATGTGATAAAAGTGGTAACCAAAGTCCCAATTGAATCAACCATGAAGAACACAAAAAGGTCAGGAAGAATAGAAAGGTGGAATGCACAAGTAAACCATTACAAGATAAAATACGAAGTATTATCATCGCAAAAATCACAAGTTGTCGCAGATTTTTTAGCAGAATTTCCTTTGGAAGAAGATGAAGCAGTAGAGGAAATGATGGATGTTGAAGAAGAATTTGGAAATCCAAAAGACTTGTTAACAGAACCAGATAGATGGGAAATTCTAGTGGACGGATCATCCAATAGTGAGGGAAATGGAATTGGAGTCGTGTTTATTTCACCAGAAGGAGAAAGAACAGCATTCTCATTCAGACTAGAATTTGCATCCACGAACAATGAAACAGAGTACGAAGCTGTAGTGCATGCATTAAAGATCGCAATAGAAAAGAAGCTTGAAAGTATAAGGATAACAAGTGATTCGCAGATTAGTGATTTGTCAAATTAAAGGGGAATATACCACAAATGAATCTTCTTTGAAGAAATACAAGAAACTCGTTGAGGAATTATCTACGAAGATACCAAAATTAAAATGGAGACATATATCTAGAAAATATAACCGTCTCGCAGATGCTTTTGCATTTATTCCAAGCATGATGACAAATCCAAATACAAGAAATATCCAAATACAGACAATTCAACACCCATCAGTAGACAAAGAGAAAGAAATTGAGGAAGCTGTTGCGATGGAAGTAGAAAGAGAGTTATCAAACAACATCGCAGATTGGAGAAAAGAAATTCATGCATACCTCGCAACATGAGAAATATCCAGGAACAGACTAGAAGCACATAAATTAAAGAGTCGTGCAACAAACTATGAGTTGCGAGAAGGAATTTTATATAGAAAATCTTTCAATGGACCACCTCTCAGGTGCTTAACTCGCGAAGAAGGAGAAAAGATATTGAAGATGTTACATGGAGGAGAAGCTGGCAATCATAGTGGGGGAAGATCTCTAGCATATAGAGCAAAGATACAAGGATATTACTGGCCTTATATGCATACAGACGCAAAATTGTTCGTACGAAGATGCAAGTAATGTCAACGACATGGTAAAAGAATTCATGCACCAGGGGCCACATTAACTTCTTCAACAAGCTGCTGGCCTTTTGGTAAATGGGGGTTGGATATTGTTGGACCATTTATACCTGGATCTGGACAAAGGAGATACTTGATAGTTGCAACATATTATTTCACGAAGCTCAGCAAGTAAAAGCGAGTACAGCATATTCGTGATAAAGATGTTTTTACATTCATATTTGAGAACCTCATTTGCAGGTACGGGGTTCCAGCACAACTAGTATCTGATAATGGAAAACAATTTGAGGGGCAGAATATAAAGATGTTACTCAGTGCTTTTAGAATAAAATGTGGGAAGTCAACCCCGTTATATCCACAAGATAATGGACAAGCAGAAGCAACAAATAAAACAATCGCAGATACAATCAAAAAGAAATTAAAAGGAAATCTCAAAGGGTGGTGCGAGCAAGTACCTAGTGCAGTTTGGGCATACAATACAACTAGAAGAGAAGCAACTGGAATGTCTCCTTATTGTCTAACATATGGAGTAGAAGCAGTATTACCCACAGAGGTTGTGATTCCGATAACAAAGAAAGAAGCTTGGGAAAGAAATTTAAGTGCGGGAGTAATATTAAGTGAATTGGATGATTTGGAAGAAAAAAGAGAAAAGGTGTTGCACCATATGAAGATTTATCAGGAACGATTAGCTCGAGAATACAACAAGAGAGTCATTGAACGTGAGTATAAACCAGGTGATTTGGTCATGCGAGAAACACCTCCATATCAAAAAGAAAATGGGGGAAAATTAGCACCAAAATGGGATGGACCATATGTTATTAAAGAAGTTGTAGGAAGCGGAGCTTATCGGCTGATGAATCCAGAAGGGAGAGACATGGGTTTGAGGCTTGGCAAACCTTGGAACAGACTATATTTGAAAAGGTATTATCCATAAAACTCATGAAATTTTTTACGAATATTGTTTGCTCGCAGGAAATTGGGAAAAGTTACGAGTTTTAAAATTTATATTGCGATTAAACTTTCATTCTCATTAATTACGAATAAAAGACCGCAATCTGTGATCAGCCTCCAAAAAAGAAAGAGATCCGCAGAAAATTTTATACAGGCAAACCTTTGTGGCGTACACCCTAGTTCGCGAAGCTATATTTCGTAAGAGGCAAAGTCCTAAAGTACGTCATTTAAGGGGGTACCTATAACGTGGCTAAGGGTAACCGGAACACCACCAAGGGCCCTTAGTACATGGTAAAAATACAGGGGTACAACCCAATAATGGGGTACCTATCCGGGTTAGACACCTTGGATTCTCACCTAATCTAGCGACATTACGCAATATAAAATGCGGTGTAATAGGATTTAGGTTGGGCGACTAAGGCATACTGTCTTTCCCAAGAAGTGCAGAAAACGATCAAGGCGCCGAGGTACATGGTTGAGTCAACAGTGTCGGGTGAGGTTGAACCACATCTGCCATTTTTGACAAGTCTTGTCAAATGATGCACTTGGCCCAAAGATACCCCATAGGGTGCAACCTCGTAACTATAAGCCCTATAGGCAAAAAGGATAAGAGGTTGCGATCAAAAGTTGGTTGTTGGCAGAACCGGATGGGAAGAGCTAACCTTGTATGGTCGATGTACGCTTCCTTGAAGGGGCAATCAGGGGGAAGATAAAGGGCAGCACCCTCCATTAGGGAGCTGATACGTGCTATAAGACGCAAATGTCACGAGGCTTCTTGTTTGCGAAAACATAAAGGCTTGTCATATTTGTGCAACAAATGAAGTTCTGCGAGCCTTCTAAAAAAAAAAAAAAAAAAAAAGAAAGAAAGAAAGAAAAGAATAAAGAACTCGCAGAACATAACAAAGAAGTTAAGATGAGATCAATGGGCCACTACATGAAAGTGTAGAGACGTCCTGCGATTTCATCGCAAGACGGCAATGTCATGGGGCTTTACGTTCGCAAGAATATTTTGGCCTGTCATATTGTCGCAACACTTCCTGAATAGGCTAAAATACTATACAAAGAAGTTAAGATGAGATCAATGGGTTTTTGCATGAAAGTGTAAGAACGTCCTGCGATTTCATCGCAAGACGATAATGTCACGAGGTTGTATGTTCGCAAGAATGTTCATACTTGTCATATTATCGCAAATACAAAAATTTACTACAAAAGAGGTGGCAAAATAAGACCTTTACTTAGGAAGGCATGATAAGACCACACAAATTAATGAAATTCATTGCATCAATATCATTGAAGAAATTTTACAAGAATATACATCAAGAAATTTTGAAGAGAAGACAACTCTGCCAATATCATTGAAGAATTTGTACAAGAAGTCCTATCAAATAAGACAACATCATTGAAGAATTTTAATGAAGACTTAACAAAAGATGCGATTTTGATAGCAATCAAATACAGATAAGTTCATATTCGTAAAAGTTTACGAGAATTACATACTTATTATACTTCTCCATATATTGAATATTTCTCCAAAAGATTGAATACTTCTTATAATTCTTCAAGAATATCTCATATTTATTATACTTATTTAACGGATATTTCATTTGGTGAAGGTTAAATAATCATTATACCTCGTCATATGTTACGTAATTATTCACAGATTGAATACTTCTTATATTTCTTCAGTTGGTGAATTGAGTACTTCTAATACTTCTTATATTTCTTCATTTGGTGAATTGAGTACTTCTAATACTTTTTATATCTCTTCATTTGGTGGATCGAGTACTTCTAATACTTCTTATATCTCTTCATTTGACGGATTTGGTACTTCTAATACTTCTTCTAAAGTATTGTATATGTAGTATACTTATTAAGGATATTTCATATATCTTATTTTTTATACTTAAAAGGGAGGATTTCTTATTTACAATCGTAACAAGTTGAAACTTAGTAAGATAAATTGAGGCAGATATTCTAATACTTCAAACAATGTTTAATCATTTAAAGAGAAATAATAGGGGGAAAAGGAGATACTAAGCTTTATCTGTGAATTATATATTATTTCTCTTCATATGATCAAATGGGGCAAATTTAATTAAAGAAAGGTTAAATTATCTTCGCAAAATATCAGAAAGAAAGGATAAATCATCTTCGCAAAATATCAGATGTACTTCTTAAAAAATAGAATTGTTCGCAAAAATAAAACCAACAGTAACTAAGGGAAGGAATTCAAAAGAAAGGAGGACATGAGAGTCAATGATAAATTGAAAAAAGAATGTTATCATGCTTCATCAACACTCTGTGCTGGATCTTTAACATCAGTAGGGTCATTAGAAGCCTTCGACTTTTGCGAGATATCATCCTTGGAAGAATATGCAACAGGAACATCTCCTTGAGGAATAGATTCTTTCTCATCATCAAGATCTTCATCATCACTCTCATAATCGAAATCACTATCAGGCTCACGAGCAACTTCATCGTCAGATATCTTCATAGGAGTAATTTTCACAGGAGGCAAGGCTCTTGATAAGAGAATGTTATTCGTAAAGACTTGAGCTTTCAGATGACTTTCACGAAGTATAAATTTTTGATGATTGGTATCTTCGATATATTTGGAATAAGCAAGATAGTTGAATCTCCGAGTAGCACGGTCACGAGAGTTGATTAAGCGGGTAGAAAGCAAAGCATTTTTCTTACGAAGCTCGGAACAGGAGGCTTCTAATCCAGCTTTCGCATTACGAAGGTTGTTCTCAGATTCTGCAAATAAAACAAAATTCAAAGAATAAAATTTGCGAGTATAAAGAAATTTAAAGATATACCAGAGGCAGTCAAATTTTAATGACTACCTTCTCTTTGCGAAGCAAGAGATTGAGTTAAATATAGACAACAATTCTTCATCTGATTCATCGCATTATCAAAACCATCACCAACTAATCCTTTAAGTCGAGATTGAAGCTTTTGATCTTTAGAAAGGAGAAAAATTTTATCCTTCGCAAGTTTGGCATTAAGACTTTTTAATGACGAATAATCTTCTTCAAGTTGATTCTTCTTAGCACTCAAGACTATATTCTTATTAATAAGGGAATTCTTCTCAGTAACAAAAGAATTTCTTTCAGCATCTGAAGACTTCTTTAATTCCTCAAGTTCACCTTTCAACAAAGAAAGAAGATTTTCTTGATCGCAACATTTATTCTGAAGAGTCTTTAATTCTTGCGAAGAAACAATCATTGTATTCAAAAACGAACATTTCTCTTCTGATAAGGTTTTGTTCTCTTCTAATAAGGTTTCTATTCTCAAATTAGCTTTAGTTAAGGAAGAAAAAAGTTGAGATATATCATCATTCAAAAAATTTCGATCATATATTAGTTGACTATTCTCTTGAAAAAGAGCATCAGAGTTGTCAAGAGCACACGAGTAAAGATTAGATAAATGGGAGAATTGGTTTGAGAGGCTTTCATGCTTGGTTCGATATTCTGTTGCATATGATTCATGGTGAAGTACCAATCTTCTACATTTCTGGATGGATTCTATAAAGGGGAATGGGTTTTAATGGATGTTTCAAGCATATGAAGAATATAAGTAAATAAAAGGGAAAATATGAAGATAGTAATCATACCTTTCAATTCATCATTTCTTTTGCGAAGAATCGCACAGTCGAGAGAATTATTCTGAAGATGATGATTTTCTTTACGGAGATCCTCGCATTCGGCTTGAGAAGATTTAAAAGATTGGCGAAGCAATTCAATTTCTTTTTCCAAGGATTGACGTGAAGAAGAAATGTCTGGATTGACGAAATTATTTAAAACTTCGCAAAACTCATATTGCGAACGAACATTAGTAGACTTCGCAGTATTGATCAAAACCTCAGATAACATTCGGAAAGTTGAATAAATTCCATCTCGAATTTCCTGAGGAAGAGGAGAAGAATTTGAAGGAATAAGAGCAAGCTGCAAATTGTCTGGAGAAATAGCACTCAAAGGATTTGGGGACAAGATAGGTTTTTCAAGAGAAGAAGTTGAAGAAATATTTTGCGAGGGTTGTTTTCAAGAGAAGAAGTTGAAGAAATATTTTGTGAGGGTTGATCTTGAAGAAGTGTTGATAAATTGACATTGATGGGAGATTGAAAGGTAGGTAATGGAGTAGAGGCAGGAGTGTGTGAAGAAGCATTTTCACGAGGAGGAGAAGAAAATTCCTTATCAACTTCAGGAAGGAAATCATCAATTGGAATTAATGGTGTGGGTTTATTTATTAGAGATCTCTTACCATGGTTTGGTTTTTCGCCAACCTGCGAATCAAAATGTAGATTAAAAACTGAGGCAACAATATATTGTTCAGGAAAGAAGGCAAAGTATTTTAACTACCTTTTGATTCTCAGATTTCTTCTTCGTGGATTAGGGCTTGGATTTTTTAGCTGAGATTTCATCTGAGGAGTTATTTTGCTGAAATAAACCAAAATCAGATAACAAATTATACAGAAATTTAAGAGGAGAACAAATGAAATACGCAGAGATAGAAGGAAATTACCTTGGAGAACTCATGAAGATATAGTAGAAGAAAAAATTGCATAGAAAACAGTAATAGAGAGTATGAGTAGAAGATAGAATTGCGGAGATAAGAAGAAGAAAAGGAAGAGAATATAAAGGAGTTATATAAGGGAATAACTAGAAAAGAACGGTTACAAAAGACGTGTCCAAATTTTAAAAGACTAAGTAACGGTTATGTTCTCACGATCATTTCTTCTTCGTAGAATTGACATGAGAAGAGGAAAGATGTAGGTACTGAATATCGCAAGATAACAGTTCACGAGTATCGTAATAAATAAAGGAGAAAAGAGTTATAAAATGATACGATGATAGAAGTAGCGCGGAGAAATATGAAGTTTTGCGAGGATGGAGTAATTTTGCGAGTATGAGTTGCGATACTTCGCAACTCATATACATCTGTATAAATTTTACTATAAATAGGAGTTAAAATGTAAAATTCGAGAGGTTCTTTTAGTGAGTGTTAGAAAATATCTTAGAAAAGAGAATAGAGAAAGTTGTAACTATTCTACTTCCATTTAGATACTTCTTTGTAATCAAATGAGAACATTAATAAGAAAATTGTTATTCATCATCAAGAACTTCTTGAGTTTTTACTAATTCTATTGAGGGTGTAGTTGTAGGTTATTCTGCAACTACAATTCTAATTCTTTATTTTTCTTGCGAATAATAACAAGTTCAGATTCCATCTGTTCATTCTTCTCACGGAGATTAGCAGACTCAGATTCTAACTCCTCATTCTTATTGCGGAGAACAATGTTCTTCTTGTGAAAGGATGCACGCCTTTTAACCAAGTCTGAGGCAACAACAAAATAATCTCTTCTAGCCTGCGAGGGAATTTTTTTTTCTTCAAGATAAACATAAATTAAAATCCTGCGAAGAAATGAAATTATACAAATGTGGCGAAGAAATGAGAACATACAAAAATGCTTAGTGAATTTAACAGGCTGGGAGACATTGATCTTGAAACTCCATGAAGAGATTCATTGTCCACTAATATGGAAGCATCTCATACCTTTGCGAGAGCTTGTCATGTGTCTCTAAGAGCATCATTCCACATACCAAGCATAATATCAAAAAATATGCTGGATAACTGAGACATAGAAGACTCAGGTTGGGAGGATTCCCTTGCGGAAGGGATATCAGCATCAAAATCGTCATCATCATCATTATCAATATCATCATGAGAGATTTCTTCATTAGATTGAGATGATGAAGGGAAAGTATATTGGATTCTTCTTTTCTTTGAAAGAGGAACAGTGGATTTCTCTTTGAGAATAACAATAGATTTATCCTTGCGAGAAGAACCTTTGCTTTTCCCCTTAGTCTTCGCAATCTTCACAGGTTCTATTTCTTCAATAACCTTCAAACATAGATAAAGGTAAGAAATAGAGGCAATAATATATTGTTAAGAATCATAAAGGAATATTTCTTACCTTATCTGTGAGTAATTTGAGAGCTAATAAAGTACTATGTTTCCCTGACTTCTTGTAATTAGCCTTTAATCTGTTAATATGGAAATATTGGAGTAGTCAGCAAACATATATGTAAGAATATGAGGAAAATAAAAATAAGTAAAAATTCGGGAATATACCTCCTTATTCTTTTCAGGCAAGCAGAACACCCATGGTTGGTAATTTACGAGACTCGCGGGTAAAGTATGAGAACCAGAAATGTATGTACCTTCTAACAATAAGGGAAGAATATACCATTGTCATCACTGGAATGGCGAGGGGATGTATTGTTGCCCGGATGTCAATCAATTTCCAACATAAGAGCTTTGTCTTCAGAAACATCATCCTTATTTTGTAAGCGGACACCCCAAGAAGTGGTATCCATCCTCATGGGAATTATGTCATATTTTGCGAAGAATTCTCTACAGTGTACTTTGCAGGAACAATCGGAACATCTTTGAATTTAGGATTCTTTGCGGTATCAGGGTAGCGAGATTCTTTACCAGCACCGCGAGTAGCATACTCAAGCATTAAGCGAATGCAATCCCCACTCAACTGATATACTGCCCGCGAGAACTTCTCATGAGATAGTATATTTCTTTATACTAAGATACCCCCAAAACGCCACATGTCGTGTCCATAATCATTCTAATATGTGGTTAATCCACATCATCGAACTTTGCCATGTTACCGCCATGTACTTTTCCAACTCATCATATGCAAGGACATTCCTTAGTTGTACCAAAGGTCACCTTCCAGATCTTTCCAAAGGTTACCTTTTGAAAGATATCGTGCCAAACATATAATGATGCCAATGCGAATCACAAGTTCTCTAACCGACAGATCCCATCAATATCCACGCAATATTACCATTGATTCTATTTAAGGAACTATGTAACGAGGGTTATGATTCTAAACATCGAGGATAATGGGGCAATCAGTTAAATAATCAACCAATCAGAAGACTATGTGAAATATACACTCGTTAGAGAAGTGTGAACAAATTTGAACTCCAATATTACATGGATAACTACAAATAAGCCAGTGGGGATTTCTATTAACGTGGGATACTAAACCTTTCGGTAATATCCACGCAATATTACATCAATATCCCATCAAACCTTTTTATGTCACCAACTCATCCCATATAGTAAGTTCACACCAAACGTCACATTTTTCAGTTAATTTCTGATCAAAATTTGCTTGGAAGGCTCCAAAAAAACACCGGCCACCAAACATTACCTTTCAGGTTAATCCTTACTGACATTTGATTGACCAAAGGGTGCACCTTCTCATACAATTTTAGAATGAAAAGAAGATGTCTTTATGGGTATTTTTATCTTTTGGGTTGAGTTTCCCTTTCAATTTATTACACGAAAAGAAATATTGTGTACAGATTCTTAAAACCCGAAAAGATGTGTCTTATGGAGTTGAACCTTTATTTCCATATCTCAATAGACACGTCGTTTGATTATTTTTGTCTATAAATGCTCGACAAAGTCTGCGTCACAAACAACCAGCGATATGTGATAAAGGTTTGATAAACTTGCAATGGATATTGAAACCAACATGATGCGGACGAGGAAGATCAAACAATCAGCAAAAGAAGATAATCATATGACAACTATCCATTCACATTCAGTTATCCAGACTGACTGTATCAGTCTGGATATGATCGCGACCATCCAACTCCACCAGCCTGATTGGATGGCCCAGATTGATTCCATAACCCCCAAGAAGGTATGGAATACCTGCCGAACTAACGCAGATCCCGCATAGTCGGCCACCCTTGGCCTAGCTTGCCAAAACGTCCAAACCATAGCATTATGGATGGAAAACCCTAAATTAGGGTTTGCGGCACATTACATGTGTCGCAAAACAGCCTCAACCGTCCATCTTCGCAGGTATAGATGGAGGGTGCAGATGTAGATTCAAAGAGCACGGAGTATGTCAATACAATCATCGCAGGCCCGCCTACATACCTGACCAATCGGTCAGGACCAACCATGGTTGGTCATTCCAAATCGTGCGCCTGAATGGAGCATGACGCACGGCTTTGAAACCCAAAAATTAGGGTTTTGAATCACGAGCGTCCATCTTCTCCGGCACGAATGGAGGGTCCGAGATTAGATCAAAGCAGGTCCGGTCATGTCAACATGACCACCGCGGACCCATCTATCCCCTCACCTGATCGTCCAAGGAATACCATGCCTGTCTATCCCCAAATCGTCCGCTCCAACATGCGTGGTCTCACCTCCCAAGCTGCAAATTAATCTCAGCCACTCGATTTATCCGGACGAATTGGGTGTCTTAGATCGCGTTTTCATGGGACGTTAAGACATAGGCGTGAAAACCAGACTACCACCTACACGTTGGAGCATTCAACCAAGACCGACCAAGCCTGGTCGTTTTGGAATGCCCGCCCGAAGTTGGTATGGGATACGGTTTTTGCGACACTAATCTTCTGTTTCAATTCGATCTCGACCACTCAACTTCGCCGGACGAATTGAGTGGCCCATATCGTGTGTTTATGGGACGATAGGTATAAGAGCCTATAATGTCACGCCATCTACACACAGGTATGATCGTCCAGTCCATAATAGTTCCCTAAGCCTGGTTTCGATCAGGGTAAATAGTAGTGCTTGGGCACCTCCTTTGAAACCCTAATTCCACCAAGTGTCGCAGATGAGTGTCTTAAAGATCATCTCATCCGTCCAACTTCACCAGCTCGGTTAAATAGCCCTGGTCAGGAGTTAACTAGTCAGTATGGAGTCATGGTGATCACCATCCTCCACTCTACCACACCATGTGGTCGGTCAAGGAAGGGTTTGCATGCGCAACTTCCAAACCATGATGGATATACTCAATGCAGTACCTGCATAGTATACACACAATACTTCACAAGTATCAATTTCCTAAAATCTTCCTGGGTTTTACTTTCGGGCTGTTTTCTCCTCCTGAACGAGCTTAAAACCTAAATATTCCCGCGCTGGGAGATAGGAAATTCTTTTCCGTATGGAATGGAGGGGAGGACCATCAAAATCCGAGTCCATACTAGAATTCTAAAACAATTCTAGTCAAGGGAGATAATTAGGGTTTCTAAAACGAAGGCGTGCAACGATCAACGGTTACCCCTCCTCTCAAGATGCAAAATATCGACCGTCGAAGGTCACCAAGCTAGCAAGTTTCCCGAGCCTGATTTTCCAAGCCACAACAACATGCTACATGTTTTCCAAAAACACTCGAGACATCAATCATGTCACAAACTGGGGGATACATACTAGGGTATTGGTCTGGCGGTTTACAGCGTGCAGCGCACAACGTGCCATCACAAGAACGTGTCAGGAAGTCATGGACGGTTGGTGATGATGGGATAAGTGGGAAAGCCTGGTCGTGTGACACCAACACACTACTCCACTACTCCATCACTCCACTTTCTCCACTTCCCATGAGATACGAAGGTTAGGCTATAAGACTTGTATAAATAGGTTCTCCGCCCTATTTTCAACAACAACACAAGTCCAGACAACAGAAGCAAGTGTTGATACAATCGTATTCAAACCCCGGAACTGATAGCTTACATCCTGCAAGCCAATTCATCTTTATGATACAAGTCCTGCATAGCCAACACCTTCACATTCTCAACACCTTCTTCGCTTCCCTCCCTAAGATCAACCCCATCTCCTTCACTTTGTGACCGAAACAAGTCTGGAACGGACATTTATTGGTTTAGGCCGGACTTGCACAGATTGATCTCTCGAATCTACAAGCACTCACCGCGCAGTGCATTTTTTTAAGGTTTAGATTCATTCCTCATCCACACCCCAAATTACCAAAATTAGCAGGAATAGTTTTCACCCATAAACAATTGGCGACCACAGTGGGAGGTTGATTTATCGGTTACAAAAAATTGAATTCTCAATTTTTCGGTTTTCATCTCGCGATGTACCCTCACCAGGAAACCACAGGCGGTTCAGATACCATGGGAAATATAGATAGAATGCTGGAGGATATCTTGGCAAACCAAGCTGGTATTGCTAGAAGACAATGCGAAACATTCTGCCTTCTGAATGATATAACATCACAATTACAAGAAGGGTCGACAGACATCTACCCAGACAGTGTGAGAAGCGTT
This sequence comes from Papaver bracteatum, assembly GCA_023529315.1. Classification (NCBI taxonomy): domain Eukaryota; kingdom Viridiplantae; phylum Streptophyta; class Magnoliopsida; order Ranunculales; family Papaveraceae; genus Papaver; species Papaver bracteatum. The sequence goes on along the minus strand of JAJJWX010002605.1, from coordinate 2,558,368 downwards.
AGACCCTTAGCCAAGGGTCACACCTTTACCAATGGTGAAGTGAAAAGGGCGCGTAATCGTAGGAGACTCAGGAAATATGAACAACATGGTCCATTCGACAATGAAGACTCGATACAACTCCACAAAGGAAAGGACTCACCCGGAGCACTACAACGTCTGCTGGATAAAGAAAGGAAGCCTGCAGCCTATGGAGTCCTGCTGGAAGATTTATATCTCAAGACTCTTGCTGAAGCCCGAAAGACCGTCCAATCCACATCAACTTTTCAACCAAGCGAAGAAATGCTTGAAGAAGGAGAAATAAATCAAATACGTGAATACATAGGATGGGAGCGTTCGATTCGATCACTCAACAGTGATATTACGACACCTTCCCCATCCCTTTACCCAGGTAAGCGATCCAAGGATATGATGACGCTCACAAACTTTCCGACTTCATCTACGATACATGCTCCGCATGAGGGCCATGTAGATACATCACAACGCCCACTAACGCAAGAAAAGCTCAACTTGAAATACCTACACTTCCCTCTCCTAATGAAGAGGATTTTGGAGTTACTGGAGTCATGGGTGCAAAACGGAGAGGTGGATCTACCTCTAGTATGACGTCCACCCACTGATCAAGAAGTAATGGATCTACCACTGATCAAGAGGTGGATCTACCTCTAAAATGACCCGAGGTATTGTCATTTCCACCGGTTCCTTCACCACCCCACCAGTGAATGCAACGCTTTGAAGCGCATTACTCAGGAGAAGATTGGTTCAAAAGGATAACTTTCCTCCTCTGGGGAATCAACGCGGATGGCTTCCTTGGAGGAGCTACTTCGGTTTTACACAAGCGAGGTCTCGAAAACAAGTAAGTTACATCCAACAATCTTACGAAAAAGATAATATTAGAATTCACTGGGGACTGAGCAACCCGCGTATGGAAAAAGAGGCTCAATAATCAAACACCATGTCTGTTTCCTTTCATGCCTCCCTTTTGTACGAAATTTGCAATTTCATATGATATGTGCAATCATTCATGACTAAGATGCAAATTCCATTTAAGATAATCACTTTTCAGAAAAGTCGATTTACAAAACTATCTCAAAATAAACCAATTCAATTACCTATTAATTCAAAACCCGAAGTCAAAATGTGAAAGGAAATCCTCACTATCACTCAAAGAAAAACAAGAAAATCTAAGAGAAAAGGCAAACCGTTTGCGGGAATCCTTCAAGGAAAGTCCTTCAATAGCAACTCATCTCTATGTGCAAGAGCGGATTTCATTTTGTGAAGTACAGCATGTTCCAGCTTCAACTCGTTAGAAAACCTTTCAATCTTCTCTTCCTAGCGAGTAACACAGTCTGCAGAAGGGATTTCATCTTGTAGTTTTTGGAGCCCCTGAATCTCGGAGAACCCTTTGAAGAACCAAGGAGAATTTAAGTCATACTGCACAAACACGTCTCGATGACACTTCCAGTCTTCAATCATCTCCTCAGAAACTGTCCGACCAGTCGTAACGCTCATCTCGTGGGCGGAAAATAAAGCTTCTTGGACGCGATTGACCAAAGCAAGGCGACTCCTGAGCTTCTTAGTGGTAGAAATTTGGCCGTGCTTCTCCCATATCGCCATATACAACCCTTCAAACTGAGCTGGTACACTTAATCCTCCAACCAACACGTGACCTGGGAAGGGAGTAGTGAAAGGAGGATCGAACAAAGCCCCAGGGCCAATACTTCACCAATTGCAGGAGCCTTGTCAGTTGCGGAAGGCCTTTCGGAAGAAGTGACTATAGCTTGATTCATTAGAGCCTGTTCAGGGAATTCTTCAAGGGGAGTCATCTCAATGGCATATGTTACCTCCCCGACATTTTTCCTGATGTCTGCTTCGCTCTGGGTACTGATTTCTGTCACCACCTCATCAACAAGATCACTTACGGAGGCGCCTTATCCAGCCGAGCTTGCGTCATCTCTATCATTATCATGTGAATGAGCGATTTCGGTTTCACCAGACCTCTCAACGTGAATACCAACATCATCGGACCTTTCATTCTGAATGCGCGCCATCTTGGTAAATACGTTCTCTTTCGGAATTCCCTGAATGCAAACAAGGACCGCTCTTAGAAGAAGTTACGATGAGGAAATGAATGAATTAGCAGAAGGAGATTCAAATACCTGCATATGGGAGGAATTGAGTATCACCGAACTACATGCTTACCTCTTGGATCTTCCTCCTGATTGGGGACTGCAGCCGTCAGCTCTGGTTCGTTTGCCTGGGAGTGGTTTCAACCGGAAATGCTTCCTCAACATGTCATAGGATGGCTCACCACAAGAATTTTTCATGACATCCTCTGAAAATTTCTGAAAAACCAACAGTTTTTTCCTCCAAAACTCTTTATACTCATCAGTTACCACAGGATTTCTCCCGATAAGCCAGAAAGGAAGACTCTGCCGTTCTAAAAACGCGTCAACATTAAGAATATCCGGGAGAAGTTCTTTCGGAACCTCTGATGGACGGATAAATGGAACACCCTGGTCAAATCCCATCTGACGAGCATCTCTATCAATATTGTACGGAGTCACCGTGAATGCTTCGTTGAATAGAGATGGGACATATCCTGGGATGCAGCTGCCCAGATAAACAAGTTCTCCAAAATTTATCGCTTTAGCATCGGTACACAACACAACATCAAGACCGTCAGAAGCAATAACAAAGGTCTTCGGTTGAACGATGGAAGAGTGGATCGGCCCCCATGGGAGGAAATCTATGGAAGACACATTGTCGAAAATGTCCACGAGTTTTGCACCAGTTCTGGGACGCCTCCTATGCCAATGGAGTATTCTCTAACCACCATACAAACTTCCGAGCGAATTTGCAGGAGAAGGAGCATAGCCTTTGAAATGTTCCCTTAAGAACGCCTGAAGGAAAGCGAAGTGAACGTGCGACTCCACCTTCTTGTACCCGTTGGAAACGTGCATGTCTATTGCTAAGGCGTCCAGATGAGAATACAACGATCCAAGGAACAAGGCACCTAAGGGAAGAACCTCACCTTTTGCTAGCCTTATAGCAATCCTAACAAGGTCACTTCTTATGGTCTTCTTTCCAGAACCGTCGTCAAATATGTCTCTGGAGAGCCACAAAGACAGGAACGCAATCACACTAAGCTCGTTTTCCAACTCTTGATCCGGTTCTGGGTCGGCAGAAGACCACTCCGACACCCACCAGGTGTAAAAGCATCTCGTATCCTTTTTCTCCTCCTTGTCCAGACCGTTGAATTCTGCCACCTTTTGAAGTATGGCATCATAATTACGTTGTTCATTGTCAGAAAGCTCGTAACAAAGATTCCCAGCGACAGGCAGGTTCATTAATGCAACTACACTTTCCAGAGTAATAGTCATCTCTCCCCACCTAGATATAGCTGTATGGGTAGAAGGGCGCCACCGAGAAGCAAAAGTAATCAAGCCCGCAGCGTCTTTCTTAATTTCAAGAGCAGCAGATGCCATGACCGCATTAAGGATTTGCGCGTCATTCAACATGTGTCTCATCCATCCTTCATAAGAACTCAGTGGAGTATGGAAAATCTTGAAGTCGATAGGAGAAGGAGGATATTCGTTTCTTCGAAGATAAAGTCTCATCACAAGTGCTGAAGAAGAAGATGGATCAGCTTCCATGTTTTCTGAATCAGAGAGCAACACTATCTTATGAGAATGATGTCTCCTAGTGTTTGGAAAATGCGAGGTAAACAACTCATCATCGATGCTCGGTATATCTTTGAAGCTGTCAACACTTCCCGACTTGGCACCAGTATTATTTCCAGAAGACATCTCAACAGAAATTCTTTCTTCATTCCACAATGAAATAAAATACAAGAGTTAGAACTTGTATGAAGACGACAAGACATGGTTCACGTGCACAAAGGAATCGGATCAAGTCCGGTATTTTCTAAGTCCAATATAGCTTCAAGTCCGGTATTTGATAAGTCCGGTATAGCTTCAAGTCCGGTATTTTTTAAGTCTGGTATAACTTCAAGGATGGTATTGCTCAAGTCCAGATTGTTTTCAATTATGGTATTGCTCAAGTATCAAGACCGGTGTTGGTTCAGGACACAAGACTAGTATAAGGTCGGATTTTAGTCAAGCATATGTAGATGGCCACGTTCGAATCAAACACGCATGGTGGGGCCGCATTCATGTGCATGTATTTACGGTTCCTTATATTCATGGAAGTTGTGTTTACGAAATTCAAGCCAAATTTATCTCCAAGCTACAACCTAAGAAGCTAGGTTTTGCATGCAACAATGGAAGAAGAAAAAAAAAAGACGGCATATTCATGGGATTGCAATACTAAACAATTCTAGCAAAAATGGGCAGTTTTACTATCAGTCTTGATGGGAAAGCTAAGCATGATGTATCTATCAAAGGATTTTTACCTATAAGAAATTAGGGTTTTTCCTAAAAAAAAAAAAAAAAAAAAAGAAACTCACCTTGGTCGGACGGACGGACGGCGGCGGCAGTGAAGCACGGACGGGAGCTGCTAAAAAAAAAAATTGTGAGGAAGAGAAGAAGGGGTCGGTCCCTTATACAGACAAAGTTTGGAAGAATCCTAATAGAATAAGGATTCCTCTTTCGATTGGGTTCCTCTTTTGATTCAAGTACCCAAAGAAAGAAACCGGTCCCACCAAAGGATTCCATACAAGCGTGACGGCATGGACTACTGGCGGGCGGTCAATACTTTTCCGAGTAAACTTCCTTTATCCTGTATTTCTCACATATGTATGTCACCATCTCATGCCTACCCCACAATAGTGTAACCATTATGTTCTAGGCAGGGGACTTAATGTTGATGGTGGATTTTCATTTAAGGGTAAAATTGTAAAACCTAAAAATTGTGCGCCAACATCTTGTAAAAGATAAGGCCATTAACGAGTGATGGATACTCCTTCACTTTATTAATTCACTTAGGATGGAGCATGTGGCAACAATCCCATTCTGTGAATAAAATACACGAAATTCATCCAGGTTGGAGCATGTAGCAACAATCCCATATACCCTGTGAATTTCCAGCATTATTAATTAATGCACAAATAGCCTTGTATTTTCTGTACTCATTATCAGTGCGGCATGACGACTGATTGTTGCTCTTAGCAGAGTAACACGAATATCCAAGCATTATAATGAAAGCATGTACGAAATACTCGTACATGCTGAACTCTCGGTATGTTATACTAGCCCGATTGATCCCCTCTCGATGTGTTATACTAGCCCGATTGAGCATCCAGACTGACCGTATCAGTCTGGATATGATCACGACCATCTAACTCCACCATCCTGATTGGATGGCCCAGATTGATTCCATAACCCCCAAGCAGGTATGAAATACCTGCCGAACCAACGTGGATCCTGCATGGTCGGCCTCCCTTGGCCTAGCTTGCCAAAACGTCCAAACCATAGCAGTATGGATGGAAAACCCTAAATTAGGGTTTGCGGCACATTACATGTGTCGCAAAACAACCTCAACCGTCCATCTTCGCAGGTATATATGGAGGGTGCAGATGTAGATTCAAAGGGCACGGCGTATGTCAATACAATCACCGCAGGACCGCCTGCATACCTGACTAATCGGTCAGGACCAACCATGGTTGGTCATTCCAAATCGTGTGCCTTAATGGAGCATGACACACGGCTTTGAAACCGAAAAATTAGGGTTTTGAATCACGAGCGTCCATCTTCTCCGGCACGAATGGAGGGTTCGAGATTAGATCAAAGCAGGTCTGGTCATGTAAACATGACCACCGCGGACCCATCTATCCCCTCACCTGATTGGCCAATGCATACCATTCCTGGATATCCCCAAATCGTCCGCTCCAACATGCGTGGTCGCACCTCCCAAGCTGCAAATTAATCTCAACCACTCGATTTCTCCGGACGAATTGGGTGTCTTAGATCGCGTTTTCATGGGATGGTAAGACATAGGAGTGAACACCAGACTACCACCTACACGTTGGAACGCCCGCCCGAAGTTTGTATGTGATACGGCTTTTGCGGCACTAATCTTCTGTTTCAATTCGATCTCGACCACTCAACTTCGCCGGACGAATTGAGTGGCCCAGATCATGTTTTTATGGGATGGTAGGTATAAGCGCCTACACTGTTATGCCATCTACACACAGATATGATCGGCCAGTCCAGAATAGTTCCCTAAGCATGGTTTCGGCCAGGGTGAAGAGCAGTGCTTGCGCACCTCCTTCGAAACCATAATTCCACCAAGTGTCGCAGATGAGTGTCTTAAAGATCATCTCATCCGTCCAACTTCACCAGCTCGGTTATATAGCCCTGGTCAGGAGTTAACTAGTCAGTGCGGAGTCATGGTGATCACTATCCACCACTCTACCACACCATGTGGTCGGTCAAGGAAGGGTTTGCATGCGTAACTTCCAAACCATGCTGGATATACTCAATGCAGTACCTGCATAGTATACACACGATACTTCACAAGTATTAATTTCCTACAATCTTCCTGGGTTTCGCTTTCAGGCTGTTTTCTCCTCCTGAAAGAGCTTAAAACCTAAATATTCCCACGCTGGGAGATAGGAAATTCTTTTCCGTATGGAATGGAGGGGCGTACCATCAAAATCCGAGTCCGTACTAGAATTCTAAAACGATTCTAGTCAAGGGAGCTAATTAGGGTTTCTAAAACAAAGGCGTGCAACGATCAACGGTTACCCCTCCTCTCAAGATGCAAAATCTCGACCGTCGAAAGTCACCAAGCTAGCAAGTTTCCCGAGCCTTACTTTCCAAGCCACAACAACATGCTACATGTTTTCCAAAAACACTCGAGACATCAATCATGTCACAAAATGGGGGATACATACTGGGGTATTGGTCTGGCGGTTTACAGCGTGCAGCACACAACGCGCCATCACAAGAACGTGTCAGGATGTCATGGACGGTTGGTGATGATGGGATAAGTGGGCAAGCCTGGTCGTGTGACACCAACACACTACTCCATCACTCCACTTTCTCCACTTCCCACGAGATACGAAGGTTAGGCTAAAAGACTTGTATAAATAGGTTCTCCGCCCTATTTTCAACAACAACACAAGTCCAGACAAAAAAAGCAAGTATTGATACAATCGTATTCAAACACCGGAACTGATAGCTTACATCCTGCAAGCCAGTTAAAATTTCTGATATAAGTCCTGCATAGCCAACACCTTCACATTCTCAACACCTTCTTCGCTTCCCTCCCTAAGATCAACCCCATCTCCTTCACTTTGTGACCGAAACAAGTCTGGAACTGCCATTTCTTGGTTTAGGCCGGACTTGCACAGATCAATCTCTCGAATCTACAAGCACTCACCGCGCAGTGCATTTGTTTTAGGTTTAGATTCATTCCTCATCCACACCCCAAATTACCAAAATTATCAGGAATAGTTTTCACCCATAAACAGGTTGAATTGCCCCTTCAATTTATTACACGAAAAGAAATGTTGTTTACAGATTCTTAAAACCCGAAAAGATGTGTCTTCTGGAGTTGCACCTTTATTTCCATATCTCAATAGACACGTCGTTTGCTTATTTTTGTCTATAAATGCTCGACAAAGTCTTCGTCACAAACAACCAGCGATATGTGATAAAGGTTTGATAAACTTGCAATGGATATTGAAACCAACAGGATGCAGACGAGGAAGATCAAACAATCAACAAAAGAAGATAATCATATGACAACTATCCATTCACATTCAGTTGTCCAGACTGACGGATTGGTTAAAAATACTACAACTTCAATTGGGTGCCCGATTGATCTCACAAAGTTTAATTAAATAACAACAAATGAACAACAAATCTTATGCTAACTTCCAAGATAACATTTTACAGCGTCGTTACATAATTTTTGGTATTTATATTTTCCAATATATGTGTGATAGAAGGAGAATCAAGCCAAAGAAAATCAAAATGGAAGGAGATATTACATTTAGGATTGAATTTAGGAATCGTGCAATATTTTTTGATATCAGGTTTAAGATTTATTTGTGGCATGCAAAGCAAAAATATGGGAAATATACTAAATCAACGTAGGATGCAACTGGAAGAACCAAATCAGTCAATGAGTGAAAACCTAAATGAATTACAAAACCCAAGTGAGTTGTGCCTGATTATATAGCTTCACTACCGAATGATTTCATGGTATTCTTATCAACCAATTTTTTTAATACAGGATCAGTAAATAAGGTATAGAACTTTGGCACTCCAACACATACATGCCCTAAATGTCAGCCTATTATTTGGTACAAGGAGAAGAACAGTGACGGAAGCAAGGGGTGGCTTACCTAGGCTGTAGACCACCCCAAATTCCATAAAAGCTTGTATGTACCATTGTGATTGTTAGAAATTTTGAAAATAGCCCAGTAGAAATTTGGATTAGCCCGTGAAGAACTGAACGAAAAGCCCACTGAATGCAATCTCAAAGAAGATCTAACGGCTGTAAAGTTTATAACGTATAAATTAACTACGTATATAGAGTCAGGTGTTGTGGGGGAATGTTATGAGCGTAAGTGCTACACTTCCCCCACTCCCTTCCGCCACTCTTTTCCCCCATTACGTGTCATCGTTCTTATCCCTTGATCCCTGGATTGAGATTAGCATGGGGTCCCATTATTATTTGGTTTAACCAACAGATACTTGACACATAGGCGGGGGAAAGCATTGGGGGACACTAGTGGGGGAAGGGAAGCATTTTCATGTTACGAGTCCCACCTTGGAGATGAAGTTCTTTTCTTTTTAAAGCATTCTAGACTCGGTTGGCAATCAATAACAAGGAATTTAAAAAATAAAAAGTATGACATGTATCGATGTAACGAGCGTTCTCTCGGGCTATCACAATTCGCTAAAATTATCAAGGGGGTAGTCAAACAAGATTTCAGAGGACTTCTGGGGAGTTCCCAAATCTACTGTTAGTCCATAAGGATTTTTAGAGAGTCTCCCAATGCCTCTTGTTATTCGTTAGAGACTTTTTTAAGTCATTTAAATTCTCTAAAACTCCGTGTTATTGGATTAGGAATTTGTAAGAGTCACTTTAACACCACTGTTATTCGAATAAGAATTGAAAGTTATTGATTTGTTGTTTTTAGAAATTTGGGGAGATTTTTTTATGAAAAAATAGGCATGGTTGAAATCTCTCCTCAAGAGGTGATATTTTGGGAGACTTGAAAATTTCAAAAAAAAACTTGGTAAACATGAGATTCAAGATAACATTGCTTCCCTTTAACCGAATTATGTGGGATTACATTCGGCCCAATTATTAGACCAAGTGTCACTGTTTCATGCTTATCAAACCTAGTTGTCATCACATTATCCAACCTAGAAATCATCGTGAATCTTATTCAACATTTTTAGATGTGAAGAAATTATCATGGATCCAAATGGAGCCTCCGTCTACAAGAGAATGCCGTGAATGATGAGTATATTCCACCATGCAACAAATGATTTGGAAGATACTAATTAGATATGAGGAGATATATGGGACAATTGACACATATTTGCTTAGATATTCATGGTACTGTTATAAACATTGTAACATGGATAATAAAATATTGGTAGACGTTTTAATTTTTATGGGATTTTTTTTTCTCTACAAATCATAGAGAGTCTTTGAAAATTTCATTTTTTTTGTCTCTATAAGTCACAAAGACTCTCTAAAAATCTCTCAGAGAATCACTAGAAGTCTCTAGATTTTCAGAGAATCTCTGGGAGTCACTCAAATTACAAATCTACGAAAGTCCATATAAATCTTGTTTGACTACCTCCCTGTATAAATTAATATATTTTTATTACTTATGTAGACCCATATGAAATATAAATTAATAATCCAATGTATATATATATATATATATTTATTTATTTTGAATAAATATATATATATATATTCAATACACTAATGTTTTACAAGATTTATAGAAAAATAAATCAGTTGTCTTCTGTTTTTTTGTTAAAATCAATATCACATTGAACTAATTTTTCTTATAATCGTAAGAATTTATGTTTTAATGTGATTGTCGCTTTAACAACCTTGTTTCGTGAAGGGGGGTCTATTGTAGAACTTTCATCATCTTTTCCCCCATCTTTATCAGTTCTCATAACGCTCTCAGTTATTTCTTCATCATACAACAATTGCGTAACTTTATTTTCATCCTGGATTGCGATAACCCAACTTTTCGATCAAATTTTGCAAGTCTTGACTGATATCACCGTATAATTGTTCATCCGAATTGTCTAAACCTACGTTATTTGTTGATCAAATCTAAATTTATCTATAAGTTAATAACATTTTAATTTATCGGTTCATTAATATCTCGCTTAATTAATAAATTTTGGTGGTCCCAACAACATTAATTTATAGAGTTTCTACTGTATCAGGAATCTCGTGTATATATATATATATATATCTAATGAAATGTCAATTCTTTACTGTTCAATTAGAGATATTGTTAGACTAACTTATATCATCGTTATTGTTTGAAGTAGATGAGGTGAAGGTATAGCTGGATATGATTCAAAGTGTCGTGCTTCAAGAAGAAGACAACATATTGCGCTCCTTGCTTACTTAGTGTATATGACGGCATTAATTTTTATCGTTGCTGAGATGAACGAAATTGGGAGTTTTTGAATATTTTTTTAGCCCACCCAGGTATAAATTCCTGGTTCCATCGCTGGAGAAGAATAAGAAGCCTACAAAAATTAATGAACCTGGGTTTCCAATCTGTTGTGGGAATGAAAAAGTGAAACTACCATTATATAGAAAGCCTTTGCTAATGCTACAAAATCTGCTGGACTACCAAGGAGGAGTCAGCCTAGGAAGTTCAGGAATAAAATCATAGCATATAATTTTATGCTTGCCTTCACATCAATGAGAGGTAAAATAAACACAAAGATCAATAATGGCCATGCGCCATACGTCTTTAGAACAAACAGAACATCAACGATTAAGTACCTACTCAAATATCTAACTAATATAAAGATAAGAGGTATTTTCGACCGTCATCCCTGTTCAACCGTGGCACAGAAATTGTCAAAATATTCCCTCCGTGTTTTCACTTCTATCACTTAGTTTGGGGTATATTTTCCAAAAACAAGGGGTAAGTAACTATTCAACATTTTGCTTCTTTCTTTTTCTTTTTGTTCTTCGCCCAAAATTCATTCTTTACTCAAAATCCAGTATCCACTCAATTATGTTTAACCAATCTGATTTAGAGATTCAAGTTCCGATCGCACAAAAAATAATTATGGATCAAATGTTAGTTCTTCTCGAGAAATCAAATAAAAAGTCATGGATTTCATAGAAAACCTAAACCAAGAGAAAGGAGTTATTAGAGTTGTTGTAACTAATAAGATGAAGAAGAAAACAAAGAAACTAATTCCGAAGAGAAAAAATACAATTAAGAGATTTTTTTTAGGGGTTTAATGGAATCCGTTAACGATTTATCCAAAGACGTATGTTGTCAATTGCAAGATTCTATGTCTCAATTTGTAAATGCTAGAGATAGAAGAGATCTTTCAGGGGCGGGATGTAATTACTGATTCGATTTTGTCATCTCAAATGTCTTTTGTTAGAGAAGAAAGTTTACGAGGAAGATGACGATGAGACTTATTGAAGGGAATCGGGACAATCCTCTTTTCTTTATATCAGTGAAATTGGGGATTTGCCATTCCATTTTCTAGGTAAGTTTTACAGTAATTGAGTTTGTAATTTCAGTTCCATATTGGGCATAACATGTTTAAATGACTGGATTTTGTTATGATAGATGTCAATTTTGCATAGTAAGTGAAAATATGCTAAAAACTTAAGTGATCACTTACTTTGAGACAACTAAACAACCTCGGTGGTGTCGGATTATTAGAGTCTTTTTGCACTGTAAGTAAAGATAGATTTAACTGTTTGTTTCTGATGGATTTACATGAATTGGAGTATAACTTGATCTTTATTGAATAATGAGAATTTCTTTGTTCTGATATCAAAGTATTTGAGAAAAAAAATTGTCGATTGATGCTAACAAGTCACAGCTTTTGGAAATTCTTATTTGGCTTTATGAAAACCCAGCAACAATTAGCAGCTGATTAAGTAGGCTGACTGAAATACATTCCAGAATTTTATGTCGCTCGGACTCCAAATTAGTTATGCTGTCATTCCCAACTATTTATTATAGATTTCGTTCTGAAAAAATAACAGTTACTCCTTTAAATGTACAGTTGCTTACTCCTTCAAATGGAGAAATTTGGGATGAGTTAATGATTGGAAGATAGCCGTAACAATCTTATATCTTGATTACATATATTTAGATTCAGCAAAGAGAACTCTAGGTTGCCATCTGGGTAGGCAAACTTTGTATGTATGCTTTAGATGGTTAATTAGTTTTGTAGATTACTTGAGTGTAGCTGACGCTAATCAAAAAGGTTAGAATGCTCACACATTTGGTGCACATCGTGACTTATGTACCTAAGATGCCAATTGCTACAGTCTACACTTTCTTTACGTGCTCATTTCATATAATTTATCTGATGATGCTCTATTGAAGATAGAAAGAATGCTGGACATTGTTGGGGGTATACAGAGTTCAATTCTCGAGTGTAAATGATCCTTGGAGAATTGGAATGTTCAGGTAAGCAACGAATTGGAATGTTTAGGTAAGCAACTTGAAGATTGTAGTGTCCATATTTCTTTTCCCCTGGAAGTAGAATTTTAAGCTTTTCCATTTTGCAGGTGTAATAAACTCAATGCTGAAAATCTGAGCATAACTAAGATTTGCTGCTTAAATAGTTATTCCAATGTGGTCCGAAGGAGTCCAGTAGGTACTTCTACACAAAGAATTCTTTTTGACAGGAAAACTCTAACAACTACTACGTACTTGCACTCATTTATATAAGTCTATACTTAGATGTTCTGTTATTTATAGAAGGATATGCATTTTGCAGCATAAAATAAAATGATGTATGAGATTGTTTATGAAGCTTTGAAAGGTGTTGGCCATGATGGTGTTAAGTATTTGAGAAAGATGTTTAATGTATGAAATTAAAAGTGAACGAATCTGAGAAAGTCGTTGTATTGAATGGGATGACAAGTATTGACCGAGTGTTTGCTTTGACCGTTGACTGATACAGATAAACAACAAATTACAGAATGGAAGGCGCATCGCGCATGCGTGTTATACTAGTGTTAATAAAGAATATGATAACTTAATTGTTTTGTCGTTGTTCTGCTGAGTTATTTTTATTTTATGTCATTCAAAAAACACATTTTTAACTTTCAGTAATTGTCAGTTTTGCAATACACTATTGTTTCCCAATGTCAACTTCAAACCAATGTCATAATGCAACTTCATGTAGTTTAAGTACAACTCACTTTGTCAAGACTTATACTTCATAACAATGTCATGCACAATTGCGTTATTAGATAATTTCAGCACCTTATAAACAGAGCTAATGCACTATCTCCAAGTTTATTAGCTTCAGATATATTATTTGTTGCATCACTTACTGCGCCGTAGTTAAATCACAAGTATTCTGTAGTTAGAACCTCATTGTTGACATCTTCAACTTCAAGTGGAAAACAATAGTAAGCTTAAAGTTCAAGCCAAATAAGTAAGACTTTCGAATTTGGGAAAGATAACATACTTTAAGAAACAACTAATATATATCCCTAAAAGTGTCACGCTTGAGGGATAACTAATCACAATCGAACTTCTATGTGTTTGTTTTCTATCTTCAAAAATAGAAAAACCAGAAAGCAGTGGCTGAAAGTACTGCAATAGCCGATGGACTAACTATATTGATAGCAAGTTTGGATGAATTGTTCCCATCCGTCCGTTGCACTATAATAGTAGTTTTCAATTATTAGTTGAGATAAAGGTGATAATTATGGAACAACAATCCTAACTTGCACAAGCATAATGGTTGAGTAGTATACCTAAGAATTGTGAAAAGATTCATAAAATGGCAGTTGTAGGGATAAACAAGAAAATGGTTTCTTGATGAAAGAATAGTTGCCTATGACTGGAGCAGAGAGGAAAGAATCCACGTGCCACATGCCTTCCGGAATACACAAACACTGACGATATATATCATTTCCACAACTCAAAATAGGGTAATTGTTTAGTTGTCATCAATTTTTATTAGATTAATACATATATCATCAAGGAAAGAGGTGGCTCATCCACTCATGCACATTATAAGTGCTAATCCTTTTTATGAAGACAAGGAATGTACGAAACAAGAGAAACAAGATACCAATTTACATACATACGAAACTAGGATCATTGCTATTTCTTAATCTAATGTTCCCTGCCTTGGTTCCATTATTAAATGTTTATATTTCAGTTTACCTAAGCAATGAATTGATTACTAAATGTCCGCTTTTCAGCGAAGATGCGCACAAGATATAGTTAAAATGGGACACTATTTTTAGTTTGCCACATATCATTCTAAGATTCGAACTATCTAACCCAATAAGACTCATCAATTTGTAAGATTTTATATTATTAATACTGCGATCTTTCCGGTGCGTATGCACCGGGTTAGTGGCTTGTTTCATATAATAAAGGAAGCTTAGGGTCATAGAGAGGAATAGGAAGATCAGCTTCAAGTTGACCTAGTGAGACTATAATTTTCTCGCCATTACATGGATGATCAGAAAATAATTTTACAGAAAGCTTAGCCTTAGGGTTTTGATCAGCAATGGTAGATAAAGTAAAACCTCTGTTCTGAAGTCCTTCTCGAATTTTCTCAAAGGCTTTCAGATATTTACGACCAGCTGGAGGCATTTTCTTAGTATGGGAATGAAGATTGAAAGAGTAAAAGATTGAAAGAAAAAATTGCAACAGAGAGATCCTAATTCACTAAGAATAGTAAAATTGCAGAGAGAAGAAAGAGGAAGTAAAAAGAAGGAAAGAAAAGAATGAAGAAAGTATTTATAGAAGGAAAAGATTCTCGAGAAGATAAATGTATTCAATGCGAAGAAAAGACATGAACGGTTGAAACGTAGCAGTTGAAAAGGACGTGTCATGAATTGAATGGGAGAAAAAATACGTGTGAAAAATCTGGCAAAGGATGCAGAAACGTGTCAGAACAGAAGAATGTGAAAAGATGAATAGTCGCGGCATTTCATCTCTCATGATCTTTTCTCCTTCGCAGAAAAGGCATGAGAAGAGGCAAGATGTAGGACCAGAATATCACCATGATATTATTCTCGCGAAATTTACAACACTTCTGCGAATTCGTCTCATGTAGTTCTTTAACAACATACTGCGAGTGTCACAGAATGACTCAAAGAATGACGTAGCAGATGACGATAACTGAAACATGAGAAGAGTATGACAATTCTGCGAGGATTATATCATCTGCGAGAATTAGCATTATCACTGCTGCGAGAAGATCGCGAGTCCGATCTGAAATTAAAGGACAACTTAGCTTTCATCCATTATGTAACTACCCTATATAAAGAGAACCAGTAGATCCAGAAGGGGGAGAGATGAATTTTTGAGCGTTAAGAAAGTTTTGAGGAGAGAGAAAATCCAAGAGAACGGTTATATTCTTGATTTTCTATTTGTTGTAAACATTTCTGAGAATCAAATAATAAAGTGTTGTTTTTAATCTTCAAATATGTGTTGATTATTGTGAATTCTTGTGAAGGGTGTAGTGTAGGTTTTCCTGCAACTACAATTATGTTTTGTTATATAAGTGAGACTGCGCTATACAGAATGGTGAGTTATAAGTTGCCTTCTGCTACATCAATTTTTGGATGGTGAAACCGGTGAACCATAAATCCTCACGGCTGGTCCCTAAAACTGAGCCGCAGGTATAATTTTGTCATTTTGGTTCCGAAAATGTATGCAGATGAAATGGGCATAAGCATGCGCTCATCCTCCCTAGATAGATTGGGCAATTGCACACTTTTAATTAAGACTTTTCTTGTTTTTTTTTCCTTTGATCGCAAGAGAGAGTTTATTAGAAAAATAAGTATATACAAAAGCTACTAGAGAAAGCCAAAAAAAAAATAGAAACAAAACAAAACAAAAACTAAGACTAATAATACTAAACACGCCGATATTGCGGATGGCACCCCTAAATAGCTATACACCACTTGTTCAAAAACAACAAACACATATGTATTGAATGGTTAAATGTACCGAGCCTCTTTCTTTTCTCTTTCTCTTTCCTCTTGCGATAACAGAAAAAACCCAACCCTTAGCGCTTCCATGGGAGACATCTATTTGAGCCGATCACCACCAAAAATTCTCTTTTGGCGTGTTTGGTTGCAGAATTCATAATTTTCAGGAATTTGTAATTTCATGGGATTATAAATTCTGGAATTCATGTAAATTCCTCATATGTTTGGTAACTCAGTTGAGATTCCTAGGATTCTTAAAAATTTCTTGTGTTAAAGTCCATGTATTGTTTGTCATTTCCCTAAGAAGCTTAAAATTGTATATCTCCCCTGATAAGTTTCCCAGCAAATCTTAGGGGGAGGGGTCGGACTCCATATGGAGGATTTGCTGGAAAAGTGATTCCCGTCGGAAACGTAATTCCAAGGATTTGGGCAACCAAATGTAACGAGGAAACCGTAATTCCATCAAATCCCATGGACCCATGATTCCCATCTTTAAAATTCTACATCCAAACCCACCCTTATTTCCTTTCTAATTAATGCTTTGTCATCTTTGTTTCCAGATATTTTTCTGTTATTATTTTATCTGTCCTTTCCTTTTGTCTTTTACTATTTCTTGTTAAATGTTTGATTTTTCTTTCCAAATTAAATTTCAGTAACAAATTTAGGTTTTAATTCAGTTTGGGTTTGCTTTGATTTTGAGCGCGTTCAAAAAATTGAAGAGTTATTTTTCAAGACCCTGCTTTCTCTTTGCAGAAGAATCATCTTCATCGGCAACAAGATTAGCTTCAATTTTAGCAATAAAAACAAAGATAACGATAACAAGACAGGATGATCTGCAACTTCATCAATTTCAACTTTTACCGAGACTCCAATGCCGATTTAGAACTCCATCATTACTCAAGACACTGTTCTTTTGTCTCATTGGGAAACTTTAGATATTTTCACTTTGTTTCGTTAGGAAACTTTAGATTTTACCCCTTTCTTTTATTTGGAAACTCTTAAGTTGAAAACCTAAGTTCATCTGAGTTATGCTTACATGTTCTTGATGATTCTGGGTTAGATCTGATCCAATTATTACTTTGTGCAGTGATACACTTTACTTTTGTTTCAAAACTAATTTGGCTCTTTGATGTACTTTATTCCTTATGGAAATTTATGTTTGTCATGTCAGAATTGTTAGTCAAGAATTGGTGTAGATATATTAACTTTGATGAATGGTGTATGATCCTGAAAAATCTCTGTAATGTTTCTGATTTTAATTATCAGCCTTATTAATACATTTCATGAGGTTGGCCTCTTTTATCATGATTTATAAATGGGGATACCACTATTAGGGGGTGATACCAATTGAGCGATCCGACGGTCAAAATTTGTTAACATTTATTTATCCTATATAAATTGGTATCACCCCAAGTAATACTGGTATTCGTTTATAAACCGTGTCTTTCAAAACAAAGAAAGAATGGGTATATGTCTTTGCATGTTAAGATAATGGGTTGAAAGGAAAATAGAACAATGTAAAAGGAGACTTCAATTTTTTAAATTAACAACCGGAAAAATTTATACTACTCTACTAGCACTACTACTGCTCTAGTTTTATCTATGAGCATCAAATCCAAGATGTCCAATCAATTATCATGATGATATATACAAAGAAGAAAGAATCTAAGACAAAACAATACCACCATTACTATACATGACAATCCAATTAAACACTCCATATAAAATTGAAAAACACATCGATCCAATTTTGATAAAGTCTAGTAGCTAATTGATTATATTTCTTCTTTTCTAGAAATAGGTAGAAAAGTGTTGTTTCACAGATCTGTTGAATTGTCCAAAACAGTTAATGGTCTTAAAATTTGTGAGCAGAGGAGAGAAGATCAATTGAAAAGAGTACTAAACATGACAGATAGAGTATAGTAATGAAAAAAATAAGTGTGTTTCTGATTGAAAGAAATAATGGTAAAGATTTGAGAAAAGAGAAACAAAATCTTGTCGAAATGGAGTTATACGAAAATAGCAAGTTGAATATAGTAAGTGAATAGAGACATAATCTTCATTTATAGAAACTAAATGGAATTGTCAAATCAAAACCCCTTAACATATGAAATAATCCTACTGAATAATTTAGATGAGAGTGACATGTGACTTTATCATCAGTCATTTTCCTCAGTTTTCATCCACATGAACCAAGCTTTCTTACCTAGTACGAATGTACTACTACTCTAGGTGTCTCAAAACAATCAATCCATTTTAGCTTAATAATGTCTCAAATTAATTGATCATATAGCTAGAGATGTTAGATCATTTTTAATGACCTAACTTTGACGGGGTCTGTAGTATGACTTCTGACTAAACAAGGCATCACTATTCAATTAAGTACATGACTAGTGAAGAAGTTTCTACAAATGGACCAAAAATAGGGACAGAGTGTTGTTCTGCCAAGAATTGAAAAGATGTTAAGATTTTTATGATACAGTTTTTGAATTGTCTTTTGTAGAGCCTCCATTGAAAGAGTTTCTTTTTATTAAAATATTCTACCAGGCTCAGTTTAAAATTAAGCCAGGTGAAAATTTTGATCTTCAACAAAGATTTGAAACCCATTCCTTCATTGGCCTGTAGAATGATAGATTGACCGAATCAATATCCCGATTTTTTTTCCCCGCGTGAAACAAAAAATGGGATCCAATATGGCCATTACCAACCCAAGCGTTGAGAGCCTTGATCTCGTCCGCCCATTTCCCTATCGGGACATCTTGGTGTAGAAATTGTAGGTAAGCCGTAAGTGTAGCAGCTCCCGTTTGGCAATACCCAAATGATCCAAATCCTTATCCTCCTGCATTGGTTGCCAGCTATACAGGTCTGCTTCCATGGGGATCGGGAGTAAAAGAATGTCCAAATTTGAATTCTTTTACCCAACAGTCTTATCGTCTACTCCACTAATTTTGTATTAAGTCCTCACCATAAATCGGACCCTTATTGTATCTCGGTATCTCCTTATACAAGAACATAATTATTGAAATTATAAAAATCTCCGAGAAACTTTTTTGGAAAAAATGAGAAAAGTGTTAATGGAAAGAGAAACTATAGGATTCCTGAATTTGGTGTAGTTTTAGGTAACCCAATATGGTTTCCATTGGCATGTAAATTATTAACCATGCTAGTGCTGTCATCTAATAATCCCTCCGTACCATATATATATATATGTGGAAAAAGATAATTCTCTTAGTTTAAGAAAATTGTATAGGATTCATAATTTTATATGTTATTTTTTTGTTTTACTCTTCGTCTTATCTCCAACACAATTACCTATGTACAATAAATATGGCTATATATGGAAAAAATCATCTTGAAAAGCAAAATCTGCCTATTTAGTGGGACAAACAAAATCAAAATTCCGTCTATATAATAAGGACGGAGGGAATATCGATTACTCTGTCATAAATGCTAAAAGTTTAGCTCTACTTACTTACTCTTGTATTTTCTTTTCCTTTTGATGGGATACTACTTTTGTCTTGTATAAAAAAATGAAAGAAAAGCTATTATTTACTCGATTTTTCTGAGGTTTACTCTTTGAAATGGCAAAATTTTCGAAGATGATTTTCACCGCGTTTACTACCCTTTGGCTTGGCTTGGCTTTAGCTATAGTTTGAGTCAATACGACAAATTTTATAATGAGTACTTGAAAAGTTGATTAGCAGAAGAGATGCTAAATTGTTGTTAGTATTAATAAACGAAGAAAAGGAAGTACGTATAACTTATACTAGACATTTAGTCGTACATGGTAGGGCCAGGATGCATGGTTGCATGCATGGAATATGAGCTTATATCAGAGTACCAGTACTGATGTTTATATATATACTATTAATGGTCCTTGTTGTTGGCTATTGAGGCATCATCTTATTGTACAACCTCATACATTGAATGGAGCTGATCGAACCGATCAAAAAACCTAATTAGATATGAACACAAAAACTTATGAGTTGGATTTCATATATTTATGACTCTTTGTCGCCTAGGTAGCTCTACCATTTGGCCGTGCAGCTCTTCTCTCTCTAGCTTTGCATTTTCGTCATCAGGAGAAGAAATAGAGGGAGAGAAGTCCATTATAGTAAAACCTTAGATATTCTTTTTGAACTCCTACAAATACTTACATTCTCCCACATAAAAGAAACCCTAGGTTTTCATTTCTCATTCACAAACTCTATACTTTAAGTTCATCAAAATCTTATCCCTACTCACGCTCTCATTTCTCTCTAGATCTCCTTCTCAAAGCTAAATCAGCTTAGACCGATCATCATCTTCATCATGGATATCCATTCTCATTCTGAGCATCTATGCTATGTTCGCTGCAACTTTTGCAACACTGTTTTAGCTGTAATTATCAGTATCCCATACATAATTTAATAACTTGTTGTTCACTTGTTTGAGTTTCTTCACCTTTTTGTTCAACTATTTATAGTTTAGGATTGTTCAAACCCATGAACAATGAAAAAAGCTTTTGAAAACTATCCACCCATGATTAGAAACTACTTTGAACCAGTACAACAACAACAACTACTACCACTAAGTACTATATGGTGCTGTTAGCTAGTACTACATCTTAGCTAGGATTTTTGAAATATCAAAAATTCAGTATTTGAACTATTTGATACACACACAACTATTTGTATGTAGAAACGACTAAATTTAAGTATCTAAACCACTACTTCACCTCTTTGACCGAGCCAAGGAGAACTTAAGCATATGTTCATTATTTGTAAACATCGAACTTCAGTTCATCTAAGATGCATATCCGCTGATTTCGTGTATATGTATTTGATACTTCCAGTAGTAGTTTGTCATGATAGTAATGAGGCAGTGGTTGTCATTTCAGGTTGGAGTTCCATGCAAACGATCTGTCGACACAGTGACAGTGAAATGTGGTTATTGTAATTGCCTTTCCTTCCTCAGCACTAGGCCTGTAGGCCAAGTGCATCATCAATCAACTGCTTTAGAGCAACAGAATATGAGCCCTAATACTGGTGGAACATTTCATCATTCTCCTCCTCAGGTAATGAATTAGTCCTTACAATGTTGGATATATGTATATTGCAATATATAGTTCTAGTAGACCAATGCAATGCTGAATGTATGAATTATATAGCTAGGCTCAATGACTTACATCGTCAACAAGTAAATCGAAGACATCAATACCTAGCTAGCAAATACTAGTTTTTTTTTTTTGATGTCTACTAGAATTTATATAGTTCTACTAGAATTTTCTATCTTCCCTTTATATAGTTCTATAATAAAAAGACGTAGCTACTAGAATTTTAGTAGTAATAAAAAGGGAAGATAGAAAATTTTAGTGTTTGCATATAATCAATAATGACCTTTATGTGTCTTCTTACTTTTCTTATCCTGCATAATAATGTTTTATCATGCGTGAATCCTTGGAAAACAGGGTTACTTTGAACATAGAAAGGGGGGACAAACATCGTCTTCATCCTCGTTAACATCCAACCAGCAGCCAAGTTCCAATGCTCCTTATGTTGTTAAGCGTATGTATATGGATAACTTGATCCAGCTTTCTTTCTTTTCTGGTTAAATTGAAATCCGTTTATGTTATTTCATTTCATAGTCTTTTTTTTTTTTTTCCCTTTCAAGCATCTCCATGATTGTGTTATTGTTTCCTTTTTGTTGCATGTAAATATGGTTTCTGTAAACAGCACCTGAGAGGAAACACAGACTTCCATCGGCTTATAATCGATTCATGAAGTAAGACATCAATATCTCTGTTACACGGTACCCTATATGCTTATTTACTAGTGCATTACGTTAAGCTATAAATAATTTCCTATATTTGTCTTTGTATTATTATGAAAGGGAGGAAATCCAGAGGATCAAAACGGCCAATCCCGAGATACCTCATCGAGAAGCTTTTAGCTCGGCAGCGAAAAACGTATGTATATATTCATCATAAAAGTGCACAAACTTCTGATTTCATATAACAAAAATGCATTTGTTTATAGTGTTTTGGTCTAAATGCTCTTTTCAATTGGTTGTATAAATAAAATGACAGTGGGCTAGGTACGTTCCGCATTCTTCAGGCAGTTCTGATGCGAGTTCCAGCAATACTAATGTATGGATTATCAATCATGATCGGCACAGTAAGGAATTACTATCATTTTGTTCGTTTGAAATGAAATATTGAAGTGTAACTGTGTTTTTCATTGGTACAGGAGCGGATCAATGCTTTCGGAATGGGAAGTCTTGCTGATAACAACCATCCATAGTTGCTTTCGGACTTTCGGAGCCGAAGATGCTCGTTTAATAATAGTAATAGTTAGGTTTTCTTTCCAATTTAAACTGTAGGGGGTGTGTGGTTATGTATTATGTTCTTGTTAGACTTTATGTTCCAACTGCACGGCCTCTTCCTTCCAAGAAACTATAAAACTTGGCACTGGTTACTCTAAGGATGGATGGTTTTGATTATGCGAGTTCTATCTATGTCAGATCAGATGATTGACATAAATATATTTTGTGTTTAATAAGTTTTTGATTTTGTATTGTTTTGAGGTTTCAGAGCTTAAAAGTAAATGGGCATGCACGTGGCAAGGTACTGGATGGTCTAATTTCATGACACAGGCATGGCATTTCCATGATATGAATGTGATTGATTGATTGTGTATATCTAGTGTATTTGCAACCAAATCAAATGGTAGCTATTTGAGTGACTAAACGAGTAGTATTTCACGTTGAAGTAATTCGTTGAATAGAATGCTCGACTGAACTTTCTGCTAGGGTTTTTTTTTTTTTGACACTTTCCGCGGGCTAAAAGCCCAAAACAATAGAAACTAAAACAAAACAAAAAAACAAAGGAAAAACACAAAAACAAAAAACCAAGCTAGTTTCTTCTCCTCTTATTTCTCTTGAAAACCTGTTGGGACTTGTCAGCAGCAAGGATTTCCCTAAAATCAGTAGTGAACTCATCCTGACGAATTTCAACCCAGCTACTTCCCAAATAGAGTCCATCAAGATAATCGGATGCTCTATTGGTTTCTTTGTAACAGAAAGAGACTCTCCACTTGACAAACCTTCCTTTTAACTGCTTAACTCTCCTCCAAATTTTTATAGCATTCCAGGGAAGCTCTGACTGTTGATTAGTAAGCAACTTATAGATGTTCATAGAGTAAACAACAAGATGTACTTTAAACTGTTGTTTCTGAATGGCAAGTTGTAAGCCCATTTCAACTCCTTGAAGCTCATGCACAAAAACTGACATAATAGGACTTTCACCACTGGAAGCTCCTAAAACCTCAGCTGTATGATCTCTGATTATAGCTCCAAAACCTCCTGCAGAATCAGATTGAGCTCCATCTGTATTAATCATCACTTCATCTTCATCAGGGAATCTCCAAGTGCAGGAAATAAACTCTAGGAGAATAAAACTGCATTCCACAGTCCATCTCAGCATAAATCTTCTAGCAGAAGGGTTATCAGATTCTTCTTGGATAGAGGCCATCAGCTTAAATCTCACATCTTGAATAATAAGAATATTGACTTGGTCTTGGGAATCATATTGAGCTTTAAAGATTCTATTATTCCTTGTTTTCCAAATATGATAAATATAACTATTAAAAGTTAATTTTTTGATCTTAGAGACACAACTTTTACCAGTAAAATGAAGAGAGCACCATCTAATCTCATCATCCCAATTAATAGTTAGTTCCTTAATAATTCCCATCTTCAACAGAAGCCCCCTCCAAATACCAGCAGAAAAATGACAATCATAAAAAAAATGGTTTTCAGTTTCCTCACCTTGCCCACATAGAATGCAAGAAGCATCAGACACAACACCCCAATTAAAAAGCTTACTCCTAGTTTTTAATCTTCTATGCAGAGCAAGCCAAGTGATAAAAGAGTGTCTAGGGATATTATTTTTAAACCAAACAAGATTATTCCAAAAAGGTTCAGGAATATGCTCTGAAATAGCAGAATAAGTAGCTTTTATAGAGAACTGACCTGTGGTACTTGGAATCCAGTAGATTTGATCCTTCTCTAGAGAATTAAACTCATT
The DNA here is from genome assembly GCA_023529315.1 of Papaver bracteatum. Taxonomy (NCBI): domain Eukaryota; kingdom Viridiplantae; phylum Streptophyta; class Magnoliopsida; order Ranunculales; family Papaveraceae; genus Papaver; species Papaver bracteatum. Next base: position 2,534,163 of record JAJJWX010002605.1, on the reverse strand, counting down.
TTGAGAGATCTGATTAACCACTTCTTGAACTTCCTCTTCCATGAAATCAGGGAAAGACCAATACCCATTAGAGATAAAATCTGCCACTTTTGAATTTTCGGAAGCACCAATAGAGTCAAGAACAGTGGAATCCACCCAATCAATAAGCCTCCCTTTAGAATGCCATTTCTCATGCAAAAAATTAGCATTAGTGCCATCACCTAGAAGAACCCCTATATGGTGTTTAGCAATTTCTATGTGTTCTAAAATTCTTATCCAACACCAGGAAGAATCTTGGGGGGTGGACATAGTCCAAAAATCTTTAATTTTTATAAGGTTACTCTTCACCCACTGAGTCCAGATAGTTTCCTTCCCTGAAACCAGATCTCAGATATGTCTAAGGTTTGTAGCTATATTAGTATTCTGGAGATCTTTAATCCCTAGGCCACCTTCATTATAAGAATGACAGACATGACTCCAGCCTATAGGATTATAGCTTTTCTTTAACTCAGAACCAGCCCATAAAAATCTTTTAAACTTAGTATTTAGCTCTTTGAGGACTCTTTTAGGGAGTACAAAACAAGAAAACCAAAAGAAAAGCATACCACTTAGCACAGCTTTGATGAGAAGAGATCTCCTAGGATAAGCAAGCGAAATAGATGTAGGATCATAATATTGTCACAGCAATATTCCTGCGAAATAAAAAACAATGATATTCTGCGATAAATCTCAAAGTGACATAAGGAATGACATATCGGATAAAAACGACAGAAACATGAGAAAAGCGTGACATTTCTGCGATGAATGAATAAAACCTGCGAAAGATTAAGGCGGTGCAAACTGCGATGTATCGTAAGAATCCAGATCCGAAACTAAAGGGAATCTTAGCTGTAAATGAGCTGTAATCCACTATGTAAATATCTATATAAAGGAAATAAATAGTTCCATAGAGGATGATGAATTTTTGAGTGCTAAGAAAGTTTTTAGGAGAGAGAAAATCTTATTAAGTGAATTGAATTCTTGATTACTGTAATTCTTTTAAGATCATATTAATAAAAAGGTCCTTAATCTTCAAATTGTGTCATAAATATTGATAAATTCTTGAGTAGGGTGTAGTGTGGGAATTCCTGCAACTACATTTTGGCGCCCAGAAACAGGGATGAATAGTTGAAAATCATAGCAAAAGTTAGGTAAAAGAAAGAAATTATTCAAGAGTTAGAAGAATATCAAGAAAATTGGTGGAAGAAAAGATGGATGAAGTCAAAGATAATCAAAAGAAATTGGAGTGTGATGTAATAACAAAGATGATGATAGATAAATTCCATGAAGATATTAGAGGAAGGATACACAAGAGAGATTTTGAAGGAAAGAAAATCATAACGGTAGATGAGGCATCACCGCTAAAAGATTGGGAAAAACAGAAGATCACATTCACAGCAGCAAAAATTCCGAAAGAGAATTTAAGTCATACATCTCCATTGGTGATCACAGTGTCTGTTGTACCAACAAGAAAAGAGAAATCAGTAAGATCTACAGAAGAGTGGGCTGTGAATAGGACTCGTGGACGCGGAAGTTCTGGGATATAATGTTTTACCACACATTCAAGAAAATATGATACAAAGATGAAGAAATGCTTAGTCCAACATATCATATCCATGGATTTGGAAAATCTCTAACAAAACCTAAAGGTGAAATTGTAGTGCGAATTCCGCTGGGGGAAATAGAGACGCAGATAACTTTGTGTGTGGTGGATGTGAAATCACCATATAATATGATGTTGGGAAGACCATGGATACATGCAATCAAGGTTGTATCATCAACTCTACATCAGTGCATAAAGTTTCCTATGCCTAGCGGAATTGGCGATATTAGAGGAGATGCGGATTATGCAGCGTTGTGTTTCCAGAATAAAGTAAGGAATTGTGAAAATAAAATTCAGTTGCGAAAACAGCGCAGAAAAATGAGGAGAGAAGAAAGGAAAGAAGAAGAATTCAAGATTTACATGATAACATCAGAAGAAGGAAAAGGAATATTTGACGATGTATCGCAAGAAAGTGATGAACCAGCGGAGGTAATAAAAACACCAACACCAATGGGAGAACATGAATCCAGTTATACTGCGGCAGAACCAACAAAAGAAGTAAATGTTGGAAGTGAAGAAGACCCAAAAATGCTAAAAATTGGAACTAAGATGGGTGTGGAGGAAGAAGAACAAATCAGAAACCTTCTCACGAGAATACAGAGATATTTTTGCGTGGAATATGGATGAGATGCCTGGAATAGATCCATCTGTTGCGTGCCATAGATTGGAGATTAACAAAAACGTGAGACCATTCAAACAAAGAATAATAAAGATTGCGACCACTTATCATGCCAAGATAGAAGAAGAATTGCAGAAGATTCTTGACGCAGGAATTATAAGGCAAGCAAAATATCCAGAATGGATCGCTAATATGGTAGTAGTTCCCAAGAAAAATAAGGGGATAAGAATTTGCATCGATTTTACTGATCTAAATAAAGCATGTCCCAAAGATAGTTTTCCCTTGCCGATATCCCGCACTGGTGGAATCTGCCATAGAAATGATCGAATATCTTCGTTAGATGTATACAAGGGCTATAATCAAATCCCACTTGCGGAAGAAGATCAAGAACATACTGCATTCTTTTCTCCCAGAGGATTATATTGCTACACAAAGATGCCTTTTGGGTTACAAAATGCAGGAGAAACTTACCAAAGAATTGTGGAAAAGGTGTTCACAAAATGGATACATAAAACTTTAGAGGTATATGTGGATGATATGTTGGTAAAAAGCAAAGAAGCTAAAAATCATGTGCAGGACTTGAGGGAAATTTTTGATTAGATGCAGCTTTTTAATATCAAAGTAAATCCTGAGAAATGTACTTTCGGAGTATCATCTTGGAAATTCTTAGGATATATTGTATCAAAAGAAGGAATACAAGTTGATCCTGAAAAGGTGCAAGCAATTCGAGATATGCCAACTCCAAAGAAACAATAGAATAGATGTGCAAAAATTGAATGGACTTTTAGCCTCACTAGGAAGATTTATTTCGCGATCATCAGATAAATGCAAGCATTTCTTCAACATACTAAAGAAGGGAAAAAAATTTAAATGGATAGATGAATGTGAGAAAGCTTTTCAAGGAATTAAGGAATATTTGATGAACATATCAATTTTACAGAAGGCTGAACCTGGAGAAGAATTGCTGATGTACCTTGCGACAACTCAACATGCTTTAAGCGCAAAGATTTTTTGCGAAATGACGCAGAGTTGAAAAACCAATTTACTACATCAAAAAACATTCAATGTCACGGAGAAAAACTATTCAAAGATTGAAAAGCTAATTCTGGCGTTAGTTTATGCGGCATCTAAACTTAGCATATATTTCCAAGCACATAAAATCAAAGTACTAACAAAAGTACCAATTGAATCAGTAATGAAAAATTCAAAAAGATCAGGCAGAGTTGAAAGATGGAACGCACAAGTGGGGCATTTTGAGATCCAATATGCAATTTTATCCTCGCCAAAATCTCAAATTGTCGCAGATTTTCTCGCAGAATTTCCTTTGGAGGATGATGAAGCTGTCGAAGACATGATAGATATAGAAGAAGAATATGGGGATCCTAGAGATCTTTTAACAGAACCAAATAGGTGGGAGATATTTGTAGATGGGTCATCCAACGGAGAAGGAAATGGAGTGGGAGTCGTTCTTATTTCGCCAGAAGGTGCAAAAATGGCATTTGCATTCCGACTAGAATTTGAATCTACTAATAATGAGATAGAATATGAGGCTATAGTACATGCTCTAAGATTTGCAATAGAGATGAAGGTGGAGAATGCAAGAATTACCAGTGATTTCAATTGATTATTCACCAAATTGAAGGGGAATATGCAACTAATGATATATCTTTGAAAAAATATAAGAAACTTGTAGAAGAATTATCTGCGAAAATTCCAAAACTCAAATGGAGGCATATTTCAAGAAGAGATAATAGGCTTGCAGATGCTTTTGCGTTTATATCAAGTATGATGGTAGACCCGACTGCGATAAATATAAAAATACAAACACTCATAGCACCTTCAATTAATAAAGAATAGGAAGAGGAGGCCGAGGCAATGATAGTAGAAAATAATGGCTAAGAATCAAGTAGAAGTATCGCAGATTGGCATGCGGAAATTCACGCATATCTATCAAGGGGAGACGTACCAAGAAACAGATTGGAAGCACATAAATTAAAAAGTAGAGCAACAAATTATGAGTTAAGAGATGGGATATTGTATCGAAAATCTTTAAATGGGCCTTCCCTCAGATGTTTGACACAAGAAGAAGGAAAACAAATATTAAAAATGTTACATAGTGGGGATGTTTGGTAATCACAAATGTAAGGAAGATCTTTAGCATACAGAACTAAAATGCAAGGTTATTATTGGCCATATATGCATGAAGATGCAAAGAATTTATCAAGAAGTTGCGAGGAATGTCAGCGATTTGCAAAAAGAATACATGCACCCGGTGAAACATTAACATCCTCAAAAAATATTTGGCCATTTGGAAAGTGGGGTTTAGATATTGTGGGACCATTTGTACCAGGAACAGGTCAAAAGAGATATTTAATTGTCTCAACAGATTACTTCACAAAATGGGCAGAAGTTAAAGAAGTACAGCATATTCGTGATAAGGACATTTTTACATTTATATTTGAAAACATCATTTGCAGATTCGAATTCCTGCGCAGTTGGTGTCAGATAATGGAAAACAATTTGAAGGACAAAATATAGAGATGTTACTTAATGCATTCAAGATAAAGAGCGGAAAATCGACTCCTTTATACCCACAAGCTAATGGTCAAGCTGAGGCAACTAACAAAACAATCGCAGATATCCTCAAGAAGAAGTTAGAAGGGCATCATAGAACATGGTGTCAACAAGTCCATAATGCAGTTTGGGCTTATAATACAACACGAAGAGAATCAACTGGGGTATCACCTTTTTGTTTAACATATGGAGTTGAGGCAGTATTACCAACAGAAGTTGTTATTCCTACGACAAAAAGAGAAGCTTGGGAAAAGAATCTTAGTGCTGGTATGATTCTAGACAAACTTGATGAAGTAGAAGAAAAGAGAGAAAAAGAATTACAACATATGGAGAACTACCATCACAGATTAGCTCGCGAATATAATAAGCGAGTAAAGAAACGTGAGTTCCAAGTTAGAGATCTAGTTCTGCTAGAAACACCAGAATATCAGCGAGAAAATGGAGGAAAATTAGCGAAAAAATGGGACGGGCCATATATCATCAAAGAAATAATTGGAACTGGAGCATATAAGTTAATGGATCCAGAAGGAAGAGACATGGGTCAAAGACTTGGCAGACCATGGAATAGACAATATCTAAGAAAATATTATCAATAAAGGTTTGAAAGACTAGGATGACTGGATTATACGCAAGCAATTGCGAGAGAATAAAAGAGATGTTTCACAAGAATAAAGTTGGCTAAATACAAAGCAATTTTTCGCAATAATTTGCGAGATAATTAAGAATTTTAATGCAAATGTATAAGACGAACGCAAATCGCCTAAAAACATATAAGAATGGGACGAACCTTTGTGGCGTACACCCTAGTTCGCGGATTCTATTCCGTAAGAGGCAATGTCCTTAAAGTACGTCATAAGGGGGGGTATCTCTTTGCATGTCTATGGGAAAGGCTATACTTCTGCTGGAACCTAGTCATGGAGATTTGGGATTATAGAAAATCCATCCGGGAGAGATAACTTGGATTCCCAACTATATAAGGTTATACCCTGGTTGGGCGCCCGAGAGTTTCTCCTAAGGAATGCAAAGTATGATCAAGGCGCTGAGGTACACGGTTGAGTTGTGGGTGCCCGGAACGGATGAACCTACCCTGTCCATCCATGGCAAGTCTTGGCTTACGATGTGTTCGGCCCGAAGAAAACCCCACTAGGCTGGGGTCTCGTAACTATAAGCCATATAGGCATAAAGGATAAGAGGCTACGAAAATAACTGGTTGTTTCTAGAACCGGATGGGAGGAGCTAGTATTGTATGGAAGAAGTACGTCTCCTTGAAGGGGCAACCAGGGGAGGAGATAAGGGAGATACCCTCCATTAGGGAGTTGTGTATCAAAAAAGACGGCAATGTCATGGGACTTTATATTCGCAAGAATATTTAGGCCCGTCATATTGTCGCGTGACACAGACAGCAATGTCATGGGACTTTATATTCGCAAGAATATTTAGGCCCGTCATATTGCCGCATGACAGGCCAAAAAGCCTAAAAAGAAATGTTAAGATAAGATCAATGGGTTTTTGCGATAAGATCAAAAGATGAGATAAATGAAATCAATGATAAGAGGATATAAATCGCAAAGACGTCCTGTGATTTCATTGCAAAGACGGAAATGTCATAAGTCTTAAAAAGCAAAAAGAGATTAAATCTCACAAGATGGCTTAGACTTATCATATTGTCGCAGCGATCAAAATAAATGATAAGGCAAGATCAATGGATTATTACATGTGAAAGTAAGAATGTCCTGCGATCTTGTCGCATAAAAGTGGCATAATAAGACTTTTAACTAGGAAGGCGAAATAAGACCACAAGAGAGGTTATATCTGCGAACCATATAACAGATTTTTCGCAGAATTATTTGCGATATTTCATTTATCGTATTGCAGATTAACAACAAGAGGCAAGTTTAGGATTTCTTACAATGGTAATATATTAGTACTTCACAAAGAAGATTATGAGGGGAAAATATGGGGATTATAAAACAATATTTCATTATCTTCCTTGAGAAGAATCAAGATAATGAAAAGAAGACAATCAAGTTACAAGAATTTGCGATAGGAGATTCAGGTTAATAAAAATATATAATCAGAAGAAGATGATTGAGTTACAAAAATTGCAATATTTCGCAAAAGAAGAAGGAAGAAGAAAGATTCAGAAATTACAATCATTCGCAAGACAGGGAAAAGAACAAGATATTTCGCAGGAAGACATGATAAAACAAGATTTAAAACTTCAAAAGAGTATTCTTCTTTAATTTCATCATTCTTGTTTGCTACTATTATCTTCATCAGCAATATCTTTTTCAGTTTGAGCTTCTCCATCACCAGCGATTGATTTTTGAGGAGGATTTTGTTCTTCTGCTTCATTATGAGGGTTTTCTTCTTCTTCTATTTCTCCATCACTAGCGATTGCCCTTTGAGGAGGATTTTGTTTTTCTGCTTCATTGGGAAGGTTTTCTTCTTCTTCTATTTCTTTAGTTGGGTTTTGTTTATCTTCGGAAAAATCTTCTTCATCACTTGAATAATTTAGATCTTCATTAATGAGACGAGGAACTTCATTATTATTTATCTCCAAGGGTTTGATCTTTATAGGAGGTAAAGAATGAGAGAATAGAACATTGTTTACGAGAACCTCAGCGCCTAAATGAGCCTTGCAGAGGCAATTCTTTTCCCGGTTTCTGATCTCTATATCCTTGAAGTATTCAAGGTAGTCAAATCTTCTCAATTCTCTATTGCGAGAGTTAGAAAGCTCAGTATTCTTTTTTCGAATTTTGGCCAACTTCGTAGACAGATCAGAGATAGAAGCTTGAAGATGCTTCTCAGATTCTGCGGAAGAAAAGTTGCATATTAGATGGAATTCTCGCAATAAATAAGATGGGAAAATACAATGAAATAATTAATAGATGAGGCAGTCAAAATGACTTCCTTCCTTTTGCGAGGATAAAGTTTGAATTATGTTAAGGAAGCAACTCTTCCATTGATTCATGGTATCATCGAAAGTATCACCAACTTTACCTTTCAAACGAGATTTTATACTTTTCTCTTTAGAAAAAAGATAAGCATTTTCTTCTTTTGAGGAATGGGATTTCTTCAGTTGAGCATAGTCATCTTTGAGATTGTTGACTTTTATGCTTAGAGCTAATCTACCTTTTATAAGTTTCTCTTGTTCAGCGGCAGATGATTCGGTTATCTTTTTAATGTCATCTTTCAATACACGAAGAGATTGCTCTTGGCTGTCACACAACTTTTGAAGATTGCCCAATTGCTTTGCGAATAAACCATTGTTTTATTCACAAAGCTACGTTTCTCTTGAGACAAAGTTTTGTTTTCATCTGATAAAGATTCCACCTTCAAATTAGTCTGATTTAGCGAATATAAAAGTTGAGTGGCTTCATTACTTAGGCAATCTCGTTCGCAAATTAGTTGGTTATTCTCATTCTTAAGAATATTTATCTCGTCAATTGAATATGTGTGAAGAATATTCAATCTATCAAATTGATTTTTCCAAGACTCTTTCCCAATGCGGGCTTCATCGGCGATGGTTTCCCATTCAAGTATCTTCATTAATTGGTTATGTTTTGAAGCTAAATATGTGTCAACAAATAAATAAAGAAAAATTGAGTACATAGAAAACAAAGATTTACTGAGGCAAAAGAAGAGGCAAGAAAGTTATACCTTTCAGATCATCATTTCTGCTGCGAAGATTTTCGCAGTCCAATTCATAATTGCGAAGCTTATGATCGAGAAGTTCACATTCTAAAGTTTTTGCTTGAAGGTTCTTCTTCAAGGTTTCAACCTCACTTTCGAAAGAAGTTAGCGAAGATGAAGAACCGCAAGATCCGAGATGCTTGCTTAGAATCATATAAACATCCTGTCTCGCAGGATCTGTAGAATATCTCATAGCATCGTTCAAAACTTCAGATAATATTTGAAAAGCAGCTTCAACCCATGTTGCTATTTCTTGGGAAGAAGGAAGAGAAGTAGAGGAAGAGGTTTTGGCAACATCATTTATCGCAGGAACTTGATTAGAATCATTTGTGGTAGTAGGAGTGGAAAAAGAAACTTGATTAGTCTCAGTTACAGTCTCATTTACCGCAACATCATTCACCACAACTTCATTTACCGTAGTCTCATTTACCGCAGCATCATTCACCGCAGCTTCATTTACCGTAGTTTCATTCACCACGGCTTCATTCATCATAGGTTTATTTGCTGCTGATTCATTTATCATAGTTCCAAATATCATAGATTCATCTATCGTAACTTTTAAAATATTGGGATTATTAGAGATGGAAATATTAGCATCAATAACTTCACTTGGAATTGATGAAGAAGTAATATGGGTATTAATATTGGAATTCACGCAAGGAGAATAACTTCACTTGGAATTGATGAAGAAGTAATATGGGTATTAATATTGGAATTCACGCAAGGAGAATAAGAAGATTTATCTTGCGGCGGAACAGGGTTTGCAGGCAAAAAATCAAGAATATCCACCTCATCTGAAAGAGCATTAACTTGACGAGAACACTTATGAGGTCTAGAAATATTCTCTTCACTCTGCGAATAATAACGTAGATAAGAAACAGAGTCAACAATATTGTTATTTTAAAGAAATAGATGTTTCTTACTACCTTATCATTCTCAGATCTCTTCACCTTCCCAACACGCTTTTTCTGAGGACCCTTAGGGTTAGGGTTTTTGATAGTAATCTTAGTCTGAGAAGTAGTGTTACTGAAAAAGATAATAAAATATGGGGATTATAAAGAAAATCGGGCGATAGAAATGATGTAACACGAACAAAATAAGATTCAAGATAAGAACCTACCTTTGAGTTTCCATTAGAGCAGCAGCAGGAAGGATAACAGGAAAGAAAAAGTTGCAGAAAAAAAAGGAAGAAGTTGAAGAAAAGAGAGAAGGTGAAAGAAGACATATCCTCGAGTGGGACATCTATTTATAGATAAATAATGGGTAACCGAGCTAATCGGTAAAGAAGTAAGGATTGACATGTGTCAACGGAAAAATCGTAAAATAGGGAATTTTGTCGGGTAAAAGACAAGGAGTTGCGGCAAATCAAGAAACTTAAATTCTCATGATCTTTATCTTCTTCGCAGAAAAGATATGAGAAGAGGCAAGATGTAGGATCAGAATATTATTACAGCAATATTCCTGCGAAATAAACAACAATGATATTCTGCGATAAATCTCAAAGTGACGTAAGGAATGACATATCGGATGAAAACGACAGAAACATGAGAAAAGCGTGACATTTCTGCGATGAATGAATAAAACCTGCGAAAGATTAAGGTGATGCAAACTGCGATGTATCGCAAGAACCCAGATCCTAAACTAAAGGGAATCTTAGCTGTAAATGAGCTGTCATGAGCCGTAATCCACTATGTAAATATCTATATAAAGGAAATAAATAGTTCCAGAGAGGATGATGAATTTTTGAGTGCTAAGAAAGTTTTTAGGAGAGAGAAAATCTTATTAAGTGAATTGAATTCTTGATTACTGTAATTCTTTTAAGATCAGATTAATAAAAAGGTCCTTAATCTTCAAATTGTGTCATAAATATTGATAAATTCTTGAGTAGGGTGTAGTGTGGGAATTCCTGCAACTACAATAGATTTCAAAGAGTAGATTCTCTCATCCACTCTTTCAAGCAGGGGCAGGCAATCTCTATAAGAAAGTTTGGTAGAGAGAAGAGGGATTCCAAGTACCTTACTGGAAATTCTCCCACTGATCAATTCAAGACTTGAATAATTTGTTGCACAATAGCATTAGGAACAGCAGAACAATACATGGAAATTTTCGGATTATTAACCTGTAAACCTGTACAAGCACTGAAGTCATCCAAAGCAATCTTAAGACTTGAAGCAGCTTTAACAGAGCCTTTGAAGAAAATAAGAACATCATCAGCAAAACAAAGGTGAGTTAATCTTGTTAATTTACACCTTGGATGAAACCCAAAATTCTGAATTGTAAATTGATGGAGAAGAGAAGTACTCAAGATTTCCATGAATAAAACAAATAAGTAAGGAGAAATTGGGCAGCCTTTCCTCAACCCTCTCTTGGCTCCAAAAAAACCATAGGGAGAACCATTAATGAGTATAGAAAATTTAGCAGTGGTAATACATAAGGATATCCAATTGATAAAAACTTCAGTAAAACCAAGTTGCTGCAGCATAAAAAAGATAGCCTCCCATTTCACAGTATCATAAGCTTTTCTTAAATCAATCTTAAGGTAACATCTTGGAGTACCATTATATCTATGATAATTTCTAACCAGTTCATGAGCTAACATTATGCTGTCTTGTATAGATCTTCCTGAAATAAAGGCAGACTGATTAATGCTGATAATCCCTCATAAGATTTTCTTCATTCTCAAGGATAAAATCTTTGTTATACACTTATAGATGACATTACAACATGAAATAGGTCTAAAATCAGAGATAAAAGAAGGATTTTTCTTTTTTGCAATCAAAGTAATGAAAGTACAATTTATTTCCTTTAAATTTTTTGATTTATTAAAGAAATTTTGTACAGCTGCAACAAAGTCATCACCCACAATTTCCCAGCTAGATTTAATGAAGTGACTAGTAAAGCCATCAGGGCCTGGGGCTTTACTAGAACCAATGGAATGCAAAGCAACAACAACCTCTTCTCTAGTAACTGGTTTTATCAGCTCAGCAACATCATCTTGCTGAATGCAAGCATCAATCCTAGGTCTAGATAAGGAAGTAGAGTTATCCTCTCCATTAAGCTCAAACTAATCGGAATAATAAGAGATACATTACTTAGCAATATCCTTATCCTCTTCTAACTTGATATTCTCACTGGTATAAAGAGATAAAATATTTTTTTTGGATCTTCTTACTTTGAGAGAAAAATTATGAAAAAAAGAAGCATTAAACATTGAAGTCACCAACAAATCCAACCATTTTATATTTCACCTGATAGTTCACTAAGTGCAGGTGATAGTTCATCTGTTCTATTGTTTGGGATATGTTTAACTTTATCTAGTTTTTACTTGTATTACTTGAGTGTTAGAGAAGTAAGTGTTCACAGATTCATAAATTCATTTAGCTAGTTAACATATTTTTATTCCAACATAATTTATGTTGTAGCTTGCAAGATGTCGCTGATTCCCTTCCGAACTGGGAGCTAGATCACACAAATTTGTTATAGTTCGATAAATCAGTATTTTTGAAAGATTGAAGCAACATTATTGCTACTGGATTGGCCATTGATGCGTATCCATCAGTGACAATGCTATCTGAGATGGATGGCTTCCATCTAAAGAAGATTACCGGGTACTTGCAGGTTATTAACCCAAAAACAAAGAAAATCTCATGTTAGCATCAATCCTGAATAATATCCAAAAAGACATGAAAGGAATGTGTGTTGAAAATAATGGATCTCTTTCCAACAAATTAAGAGTCCAGTCCTGTCAACAAGGACAATAAGTTTCAAATTTGATGACTATCAAAAACATTTGTAAATGCATTGGAAAAGATTGAAGCTTATTTTCTCGAATTCAGAGTCTTTATGGTGGTAATAAACTTCATTAAATATTCTTAACCTCTCTTATTTGCATTAACAAAATTATTTTAACTTCTCTCCCATTTTGCTATCTCCTGATCTTTACATCATTTATGCAGTCTGTCTTCTAAGAAGCTAATCAAAGAACATAATAAGGTTTATTATGAAATGATGCCAAGTAGAGGTGACGGTAAACTATTCATTAGAGAACCAGGGCTTTACTAGAACCAATGGAATGCAAAAGCAACAACAACCTCTTCTCTAGTAACGGTTTTATCAAATCGAAACATCATCTTCTTGAATGCAAGCATCAATCCTAGGTCTAGATAAGGAAGTAGAGTTATCCTCTCCATTAAGCTCAAACTAATCGGAATAATAAGAGATACATTACTTAGCAATATCCTTATCCTCTTCTAACTTGATATTCTCACTGGTATAAAGAGATAAAATATTTTTTTTGGATCTTCTTACTTTGAGAGAATTATGAAAAAAAGAAGTATTAGAGTCACCCAAATCCAACCATTTTACTCTAGTCTGTTGTTTGGCAACAGATTCTTCATATTTAGCTAGCTTAACATATTCAGCAACATAATGTCTTTCTCTTCTAGCTAGATCAGAATCTAAAGGGAAAGATTGAAGCAACAATTGAGCAGTATCCATTTTATCTTTGGCTTGAAGAACTTGCTCAGACATGTTCCTAAATCTATGTTTCTTCCAATGAAAAATAATATGCTTGACATTTTTAAGTTTTGTAACAAAATTTATCATTGGATTTCCTCTGACATTAATGTTCCAGCCAGCTCTCAACATATTCAAAAAGTCTTTTTCTTCAGACATAAAGTTATAGAATCTAAAGGGAGGAGGGCTATGCTTTCTTTGTTCAAAAATTGAAAGCACACAAGGAGAATGGTCAGAAATACCTGGTAGTAAAAACTCAGCCTTAGATAATTGAAATTGTGGACTCCATTCCAAATTCACCATACCCCTATCCAATTTTGATCTTATAACAGCCCCATCAAGCTGACAATTAGTCCAACTGTAGAAGCAACCAGAAAATTGAAGATCTAACAACTGATCAAGCTGAACACATCTTGAGAAATATTGATAATGAAAAGGCATAACAGGAGAGCCACCCAATTTATCAGAAGGATAGAGTAAAGAATTGAAATCACCTAAGAGGACCCATGGTCTTGAGTTAATAGAGGCAAAAGCTGTGATTGAATCCCAAAAAGAATTTCTTGTGATATAGTAATTATCCCCATAAACAATAGTAACCACAAAGTTTATCATAGGAGAGAAAACAACTTCCAAAAAAATAGCCTGAGGAGAAGAACTAAGCAAGGTGATTTGAAGTAAATTTGGATCCCAAGCAATCCAAATTATACCAAAAGTTTCAACACTATCATTATCTAAATAACTCCAAGAAGGGTTAATATTATTCCTTATTCTTAACTTATTAGAAGGATGCACATGAGTTTAAACTCAACCAATCATGGCTAATTTATTCATCTTAATTAAATTTTTAACTTTTAACTGCTTAATAGGAACATTTAAACCTCTAATGTTCCAACTACCAATGTTGAACATCATATTATATTTGGAGGAAGGGTGATGAAACCTCTAGCAGATTTATTTAAATCTGCAGACTTAGGTAAAAGATTGATAATAGACTGAGAAGGAGTACCTTTCTTTTGGAAATGAGCCCTTGAGCCTGAACCAGAATTAGATGTGGATAGTTCTTTAAACTTAGTTTGAGCATCTTGTAATAATGCTTGGAAATTTTCTTTATTATTTGGAAGTATCAACTCAGTAGAATTTTACATACACTGATCAAGAACCATAAAAGCATTTGAGTTGAGTAGATTCTCATTACTAACTTCAATTACTTCAACCTCTTGCAACACAGTATCAGTTATATTCTTTTTATTAGCAGGAGCCGCAGGTTTAACCACTTCATGATTACCCTTCCTTGACTTAGAAATCCACCCTTCTTCATCCACTGATGTGACAATCTTCTTCGGAACCCATTTTTGTGCCAATTTCTGAACAGGTTTCTCAAGCTTGGGACAATGAGACAGAACATGTCCAAATACAACACATTCACTACACTTTGGGGGTTTCAAAGAGTACTCCACCTTAATTTCAACATCATCTTTTCCTCCAAGAGTAAAGGTAAATGAATCGGGAAATTCACACTCTACATTCACCTCGACACAAATTCTTGCATAGCTCATTCTAGTTTTATTTAAGGTTTGAGTATCCATCATAAGGGGTTTACCCAGAAATCTTGTAATCATTCTCAATCCCTTATTGTTCTACATAAATAATGGAACATTTCGAAAGTTAATCCACACAGGAAGGGACTTCAACTCAGCAATTTCTTTCTCAACCTTCCTAGACCAAGGCTTGACAATAAATAATCTATTGGATATAAACCTTTCCCCTAATTCTAAAGCCTTAATTCTATCTTCAGGCAACTGGAAATCAAATATAAACATGCTTTCCCCATGGATAGTCATTTGTAAATTACCTTTAGGTTTCCAAGCACGCAGAACAGCATTACGGACCCAATTATACGGTAGCCTTCTTCCCACAAATGCACCAATTACCTTATTTTCACATTGACGAATATCCTCTTCAAATACCTCATAAGGAATATCCATTGTTTTTTTTTTCATCAACTACTGGATACGAATAGAATTCCATATCTGCAGAAGACATCTCTTCCTTCTTCTTATCAAACAAAGAAGACCAGTTTCCTTGAATATAAGCTGAATTCGATGAAGGAAATTGTTCAAAACCCGGTGTAATTACTGGATCTACAACATCCGATGAATTCAAAATAGGATTACCCTCCATAAGAGAGACCTCTAGTGGATTGGAGGTAGCCACTATAGGTGAAATCACCTGAGACGAAGATGGCATCTCACCAGAGGAGATGCAGGAAACCTTAACTCAATCGCCTAAGAATCGCCTTTGACTAAAGTCAGCGCTCGACGACCCCGCTTTTTTTTTCATGCTTTTTTTTTCCTTTTAGTTTTGTTCAACTTTCTGCTAGGGATAGTCACTTTAGGCGTTGAATAAATACCATAAATTTTCGTGGGTTCAAAGACTGATTTCATGGTGGGTGACCGATGAAAAAGTATTGCGTAACAGGATTAATTGGCATCGTATATAAATTTTTGTAAAATGTAAAAATAGTTAAGATTAACTCATAAATTCAAGTCACGTAGTTTCGAAATAATCCCTAACCAAACAAGAATTTAGCTACACATAACAGAGTTCATGGCAATATAAAGAATGAGGGATATCAAGCGAATAAACAACTGAAAGTTCAAACCAACTCAGCAAACCAATAGACTTATGATGCTGGTATGAAGTGAGGCCTTGCTGCTGCTTTGCACTTGAGGATTATGAGCCTTGTCTCGCAGTTGATATGAGGCTTGGTGGTAATGGAATGGTGCAAAAAACTCCCCGAGCTGGACTGTTGGCAAACTACAGCTGTGATGGTGACGTTGCAAACTAATTCTGGAAAGCAGACTGGTGGTTGTGGTCTGTGAAGGTGCTGATGTGAATGTCAGGTCCGGTTTAGGTACTTGTATTGATGCAGACTGATCCTTCACTTATCGGTGAAACTAAGTCAATGATTTTTATTTTCTAAATCTTTCTGAGTTTAAAAGATCTTTAGGATGTGTTTGGTAGGAGAAAACGCGTTTGGTAGAGGTATTTTTAGAAAACGTTTTCTATTTTTAAAAACAAAAAAAGACAACAACGAATATTTTCTGTGTTTTTTCTTTTTTTGTTCCTTCTTTTTCTTTTCAGAATAAAGTAAGTGATCGGGGAAATGACTGCAAGTGAATCATGACCAATATCACTATCTCTTAGACGAGTCTTTACATTTGAATCTGATTTAGTTGTTTTTTTTTTATTTTCAAAAGCAGTTTTTATCCTACCAAACAATTTTCTTAAAATTAAAACAATGAGAAATGGTATATTTTTAAAATAGTGAAATAATATGTTTGAAAACTGGTTTTAAAAATGATACCAAACAAGACCTTAGTTTTCTTAAAGTTTTTATTTATTGACCAATTCCTCGACCTTCCTCGACTTAAATTCATGATTTTGTTAGAGGGTTTAATATCCATGCATGTGCAGACGAGTATTAATATAATGGATGCATGTATGCTTTCCATTCACTGCTACATATATAACCATACTTTTAGTATGCATTGGAAACACAATGTACCCAATCCTCCACTCTCTCTGTTTAGCATATAAGTAGAGATATTATCTTTGTACGAATGATGTATCCATCAATAAAGTGCTTCCTTTATTATTCTCTCTATTTATCTTTGTATTAATTTTAGTTTATCTACATCAGATTTAATTTTATATTATTTTTCTAATATTTAAATGTAAATGTAGACGGATAAATTATTATAATCTTGTTTTACAAAATCTTATCTTTACATGCCTTTGATTTTTTTCACTCATCGAATCTGTATCTAACAACGGAGAAATTATGTATAAATTAATAATCTAAAATGCTATGGATTTGTAAATTTTAGGGGTTTTGGTTGAATTATCATCTTCTACGTTATGTATATTGATCCCGAAAGAGAAATTGGGTTGATACAATATTGTATTTTTCATTCTTCGCTAATTCATCACAGTTATCATCAGGTTAGTGTTCGACATTGAAAAGTTAAGTTGTTTTTTTTCTTACCTATCACTGTGTTTTATTCTTTTCAATGTCGACATAGTTGTCTCATGAAACTGGATAAAGTCACAAAGTTTTGTGTTTCAAAAAAAAAAAACATTTTGTGCACAAAACATGTTTGATGAAATTCCTCTGAAGACATTAGCTTCCTTTTGATTTACACACGCTTTTGTTTAGAAATTCGTAGTGAACTTTTTTTCTAAACTAAGAGTATTGTGTTTGTAATTGTCAAGTTGCATGCGTTGAAGTCAAAGACATTAGCTTCCTTCGGTAATTGAATTTTGGAAATTTCTGTATGTGTTTCAAATTTTGGCATGAAAAGTTATTCATTTAGAGAATTAAGTGTTTATGAAGAGGGAACAATTACTCTCAGATTTTAGTTGGGATGAACACAAGATAGGTGTGATATCATGGAGAAGGTAGGTCAGATTTCTAGCGAGGACATCTGAATATTCTTTTTTCAACTGGATTTGGAAACTTAATCGCAGTTAGGTACACAACATTTTCCAAAATAGTTTAATCAGTGAGCACAAAAAGGCCTTATAGTTCGCCAGGAAATAATTTCTAATATATGAATACAAGTCTTCCCTCCAAGGGATTTTTTAGGTTACTATGAGTGTTATTGGATTGATTACTGAATTCTTGGATCTCAAACACTACACCAAATTCCAGGATTCGTAACGGAGCTGAGCCGTTATTAAAACGGGTTGCAACGGCTCCCGCCTGTTTCAAAAGTGGGTGTTACAGTTTTTTCGTATCGGCAATGCAGCCGTTACGAATTTTTTGGTTGCAACGGCGGCCGTAAAAGCTGAGGCCCGTTACGAATTGACACGTGGTAACAGCTTGGAGCCGTTACTAAATTTTTGTAACATTGCAGCCGTAACAGAGCTGAGCCGTTACTACGTGGCAGTTTAGTGACGTGCTTGAGCCGTTACTACATGGCATTTCGAAACAGTTAAGATCCGTTACGAATTTTTTTGCGTAACAGAATTTTTTTTACTGCCGGTCAACCTTGACCTAGTCAATATTGACTAATTTTGACCAAGTCAAGACTGACCGGCAGTTAATGAACTGCCGTAAATAAGCCAGAATTATAAATATAATACCTGCATACATCCATCCACACTCGACAACAATTTCTTCAATTTATTCATATCACATTCATTCAACTCACATCAGATTTATCTAACAAAAGAACTGAAATTTCTCAAAGTACCCAACTTTTTAAAATTTCTCTAAGTACCAAACTTTTTTTTCTCTTAAGTATCAAATTTCTAAAGAAATACATGGAAGGGTACTAACTGCCTACAAAACAAAACTTGAATAACCGCAACTTACAAATCTTGAAGTTGCTTTGTTCTCCACCCTTGCAGCTAAGCTTTATATCCTTTGCAGGCTTGCTTTTGTTGAAAGCTTGGGTCAGTGAGAAAGAGAAGATTCCAGACCTGCATAGTTTAAATTCAAATATATGAGGTCAGTTAAGTCAGCCACCACACAATATTTATCTACTTTCTTTTGCTAGTAATTCTTAGAGCAAACCCTCAAGAGACATCTACAGTTAATCAGTTATAAAAGGATGAAAATAACAAAGACTGGCTTCATTGATTTTTTTTGTTTTATATTTGTTACTATAGAAGCTAACCTACATTTAACAAGAAAATAACCTCTCAAACCTTGACTGTATCAAGTGGAATACTACGGCACATCAAGCCAAAACCAGCTGTTCAAGTTTCAATATTCATAAGGAAATACAAAAAAGTGACTAGACCCACCATGAATGATTTGGTAGATAGGATAAGCTAACCTACACTTAGAAAAAGACACTCCAAGGACAAATCAATTCATCGAACCAAACCCAACTAGATACAAGAGGCATATAATATTATCGTTTAGCTTGAATTTCATGAACACAAGGCACAAAATCTTGGAACATATATGTTCCTACAACATTATAACTAAATACTCAGAAGGCTGATAGTAACTTACAATAATTCGTCCCTCGATCCTTATATCCTTTTGCTCAAACAACCAGATTTGAATCTTAGCTTTCTGCAAACACAAACAGAAACAAAGCATTAGGAAGACACTCAAAAACAAAAAGCTACCAATTGCATACAAAGTCAATTCTCAGGACCAAAAGTAGATGCACAGAAATAAAAAGAAATTTTATAAAACATTTAGGTACCACCTGCAATTGCAGACTTAGTGACAGTGCACGCCTTGAGAGCATCATCCCACCACTGCAGTTTTTCGTACCCTATAGTAAATCCACAGAACTACATGATAAGTGTCTCCATGAGTCAAATAAAATGAACACAATTAGTGCATACAAAAACTGGCGAAGTTGTGAATTTCTTACACAACTGCATAAGAGTATGCTCTCTAACTGTAAGTATACAAGGGAATCTAGCAAGTATACAAGTGAAGTACTTACTAGGAAATCTAGCAGGTACACAAGCTGATGCCATCCCCACTGCAGTTCACTTCCTACCAACTTAATACCTAAGTATAAACTGAAAATCAAATCCACAATGAGAAATACTTACAAGAGCATACCGACATACTAAAAATAAATGAATAAATAATTTCAGATGACCAGTTCCCTTTACCTGGAGGATAATATGAATTTTTGAACAAGGTCATCTATTGTAGGCACGTCAAATACTGCACCCCTCCCATCTGCTGTAAGACTTGGACCTTTCACAGCTTCAACCTGATTTTCGGGTAAGAATCTCCTCAAAATGCCAAAAACAAACCTGGGAACAAAAATGGGTCAAACTGATTAGTCAAAACACTGATTTTATCAGCAAAAAAGCACAATTGATAAGAAAAAAACAAATAATAATTGGTAAAACTGATCATATTAGACTATTAGAAGTCCTTGAAATCAAACTAATCCATATGGTAACATTGTTTTCCATGGAATTAAGAAGCGACCTACTCTTTATTTCAGTATACCCCTGCATCAACCCAGTAGTTTCAGTAAGATCAATGAAATACGAACAAGTAAAGTGAAAATTGAGAAAGTTGTCGGTGCTTACAGATGCCTTGGCAAGGGCCTTTGAAAGAAGGTCAACATCAGAGAGTTCAGAGGTTTTAATGAGCTGCTTGGATGCTGACCGAAATGCTGGAATAATACTGCATTCAAAACGGTACATACATATAAGCAAATATTCCAGAAATAAACTAACTGAAACTAAACACGGTAGCATCAGAAAAATTAGAAAAGAGAATGCAAGAACAATATAAGCAAGTCTCTGCAACAAGTTTTCCTGCAGCTAAGGTAGTCATTGTACTCATTAACACCACCCCTACCAATCCTCATTAACACCACCCCCACCAATCTTTTCAACAGCAAAGGCTTCTTTTCAGAGTAGCCATTGTACTCAATAGATACAATGACTCAACAGACACAAAGTTGTATATATGATCCTGAATGGTGAACCACCATTGTTCTACACAATGGGTTCACAAGGTAAAAGCCTAATAAACAACAAACCGGATGTTATGAACTTACTCCAAATGCTTAACTGATCAGGGTAGATTCTATTCAGAAGCAAGAATTGTTGGTAACCAGATGAATGAAGATAGTTATCAAGAAAATGAAGAAGAATCAGTAGCAGAGAGGAAGGAATTGAAAAAGAAGAAGAAGACTAGAGTTCAGAGAAAGAAGAATGAGTGGAGGAGAATGAGTTTCATTACACAAAAAATAATTGACTGTTCTTACAACCACAAGAAGCACAATATATAGCTAGCCATCATATTCACGTCATGCATGTGAATATGGCTTAAGGAACACAGAAAAATATAAGGGCTACCACACAGAAAAGAATAATGTACCTACTAGCTTTGGTTCATGACAACTAACTACTGCTCCAAAAGATCCTTGGCCTCAAGGATCAGCTTGGGAAAGTTCTGTTTCATAACTGTTGTATCCTCCCAAGTAGCCTCTTCTGCAGTAGAGTGAGGCCAATGAACCAGCACTTGGGATATTGTTTGCTTGTTCCTTTTTATCAGCCTGGAGCCCAGAATGTGTAGTGGAGAAATCTTCATACATCCTTCACTATCTAAGGTTGGCAAAAGAGTTTGAGGAACAACAGTTTGACCTACCTTAATCTTTAGCTGAGAGACATGGAAGACAGGATGAATTCTAGAAGATGCTGGCAACTGAAGTTTATAAGCTACCTCTCCCACTTTGGCAATGACCTGATATGGACCAAAATTTTTTGCAGCCAACTTGAGAGTTCTTCTTAACTGAACTGAATATTTCCTGTAAGGTTGGAGCCTGAGATAAACCCAATCTCCCACTTGAAACTGTCTTTCTAGCCTCTTTTTATCAGCTTGTTGTTTCATTCTGTGTTGTTCCTCCTCCAGTGTGGACTTAAGGAGAATATTCATAGCATGTCTTTGTTGTAGATAATCATCCACTTTAGCATTGGTAGCAGGAGTATAAGAAATCAACCCATATTGTGGTGGTTCATAACCATAAAGTGCTTGGAATGGGGTTAGGTGCAGGCTGGTATGATAAGTAGAGTTAAATCACCATTCTGCCAAGGCTAACCAACTAACCCATTTAGTTGGTCTGTAACTGGTCATACATCTCAAGTAAGACTCCAAGCAAGCATTAACTCTCTCAGTTTGTCCATCTGTCTGAGGATGATATGATGTGCTAAGATGAAGATTAGTACCCAATTTCTTAAATAACTCCTGCCAGAAACTGCTTAAGAACACACTATCCCTGTCAGACACAATAGTTTGGGGAAGACCATGGAGCTTATAAATGTTATCAAGAAACATCTTGGAAACAGATTGTGTTGTATAAGGGTGGCTCAGGGAAATGAAATGACAGTATTTTGTAAACCTATCCACCACAACCATGATAACTTCTCTGCCTTCAGACTTAGGCATCCAAGAAATGAAGTCCATGCTGATATGTTGCCATGCTTGGTCTGGAATTTGCAAGGGTTGTAACAGTCCACCTGGCAGTGTAGTATATCCCTTATGTTGTTGACATATGTCACATTCTGCCACAAATTGAAAGATATCCTTCTTCATGTTGATCCAGTAAAAGAAAGATTTAGCTCTCTGATAACTTACTTGAGTGCCAGAATGACCTCCAATTGATGAAGAGTGAACAACAGTCATGATTTTCTTCCTTAACTCACCAGTTGATCCAACATAAGTCCTTCCTTTGAATTTGAGGAGTCCTTGAGAGTAAGACTAATGAAGTACACAGCTTGAAGAAATAAGAAGTTTCTGTATAACAGTCTTAGCATGATCATCTTCTTCATAACTAGAAATCACCTCATTTAACCATGTTGGTTGCACTTCAGATATAGCCTGACATGAGGAAATAGGTTGAGCATGAACTCTGGACAGGGCATCTGCTACCCTATTTTCTGCTCCTTTCTTGTACACTATTTCATACTCATAACCTAGTAACTTAGACAACCATTTCTGTTGAAGTATAGAATGCAGTCTTTGCTCCATGAAGAACTTAATGCTCTGATGGTCTGTAAATATTGTAAACTTATTTCCTAGCAGATAAGATCTTCATTTAGTAACTGCCAAAATTGTGGCTAGTAGCTCTTTCTCATAAGTGGAGTAAGCCAAGAATCTGCCTCCCATACTTTTACTGAAATAAGCTATTTGTTTCTTACCTTGCATGAGAACTTCCCCCACTCCCACATCATATGCATATGTTTCCACTTTAAAAGGTTTTGAGAAGTCAGGTAAAACCAGTACTGGGGTTGTTTCCATGGCTCTTTTGAGTTGTTCAAATGCTGCTTGAGCCTCAGAATTCCACTAAAAGTTATTTTTTTTTTGAGTAACTCAGTTAGTGGCTTATTGATCAACCCATAGTGCTGCACAAACTTCCTATAATACCCAGTCAGTCCAAGAAACCCTCTCAAAGCTTTAATGTTAATTGGAGTTGGCCATTGAAGCATGCACTCAATTTTAGATGGATCATCTGCAACTCCTTGTGCACTAATAATATGACTTAAATACTCCACTTGTGTCTGACCAAAAGAACACTTGCTCATCTTAGCAAGGAGTGAATGTTCTTGTAGGAGAGATAAAGTTGTTCTGAGGTGTTGTAGATGGGTATCCATATCAGGACTGTAAATAAGAATATCATCAAAGAATACCAAAATGAATTTCCTCAAGTGTGGCTTGAACACATCATTCATGAGAGCCTGAAAAGAAGCTGGAGCATTGGTTAAGCCAAAAGGCATGACCAAGAATTCATAATGCCCTTGATGAGTTCTAAAGGCAGTTTTGTGAATATCAGCAGGATGAACTCTAATTTGGTGATAGCCAGCTCTGAGATCAATCTTGCTAAAAAACTTGGCTCCTTTAAGTTCATCTAACAACTCTTCTATAATTGGAATGGGATATTTATCCTTGACAGTAATCTCATTTAACTTCCTGTAATCCACACAAAACCTCCATCTTCCATCCTTCTTCTTGACAAGTATGATAGGAGAAGAGAATGGACTATGGATTGGCTAAATGACCCCTGCAGATAGCATC
Organism: Papaver bracteatum; assembly: GCA_023529315.1. Classification (NCBI taxonomy): domain Eukaryota; kingdom Viridiplantae; phylum Streptophyta; class Magnoliopsida; order Ranunculales; family Papaveraceae; genus Papaver; species Papaver bracteatum. The sequence goes on along the minus strand of JAJJWX010002605.1, from coordinate 2,510,562 downwards.
TCCTCAACCAGTTTCTCTACCACTTCTTTTTGAACATAAGGAATCCTGTAAGGTCTTTGGTTTGATGGTGAAGATAAAGGCTTAAGTGGAATGTGATGATCATGGATTCTTTGAGGTGGCAAGGTTGTTGGTTCTTTGAAGGTTTGTGGGTGTTAATTAAGTAATTCAGAAATTTGAGGGGAAATAGGTGAATCTTCATGAATAGCTGATATAGAATGAAAGTGCCCAACCATGCCATGTTTATTCTTCTTGAGAAGTTTGTGTAAAGCTGAGCTAGAAATCTGTGTCAGTTTTGTTGTGTCCTTTGTACCCTGTAGAACTACTTGTTGACCCTCCTTGGTAAAAGTAACTGACAATTTATTGAAGTCAAAGATTATAGGACTCACTTCTTTCATCCAATCCACTCCTAATACCATATCACAACCTCTTAGTTTGAGTAATCTCAAATCAAACTGAAAATGATGTCCTTGCATTTGCCAGTTAAATTCAGGGCACTTAGCATCACTGACTAGTTTATTACCATCTTCTACAGCTACATGTAAAGCTACAGTTGGCTCTACATATATTCCACACAATTTAGCAGCCTCTGGATCCAAGAAACTATGTGTACTTCCACTATCAATGAGTATAGTTAATTTTCTTTTCTTACAGAAACCTTGAATCTTGATGGTGTTATGAGAAATATTACCTGACAGGGCATGTACAGAGATCTCAACTTCTTCCTCAGAATCTGGAGATTGGACTGTGTCAGATGGAGACCCTTCAGAAGAAAATTGTGTATTCTCCTCATCTTTATCTCTTCTAGCTTTCATCTCAGCATATGTTAATCTTCTAATTGGAGGATTTGATGAATGAGAACTGGATGAGTTGCTTGTGGAGGTTCTTGGTAATCTTGGACTAGTAACAGAAGGAGAGAAATTCTTGTTGGTGTTGAAGTTTTGGCTATAAGGAGAGGAGTTCTTAATTGTAGTTATATTTTTCTTGGAAGAAATATCTAGTAATGCCTCCTGCATTCTAGCAAAGTAAATAGCATGAGCTAAATTCTTTGGAGAAAACATCAACACATGCATACGTAATTCTTCCTTGAGACCACTTATGAAGCTAGACGTGAAGTATTCCTCTGTCATATGTCGATTTTTAGCTAACATAAGAGCCTTGAGTTCTTCAAATAATTCTTGATAGTCTAACACAGTACCTACTTGGGATAACTTGTTAAATTCTCCCACAATATCATCATGTCCTAACTCCTGAAATCTGTTACTTACAACTAGGACGAATTCCTCCCAAGTAATTTCAGGTTTTCCCTCCTGGTAATCTTGATACCAAACATCAGCTCTTCCTTCTAGATATAATGAAGCTAAATGAACTTTTTGTTCCTCTCCAATAGATTGTATGAGAAAGTATTTCTTACATTTTCGAATCCAAGATCTAGGATTAGAGCCATCAAATTTTGGAAACTCAACTTTGGGTTTAGAATGATGATACTGATTTTCATGACTAGGAATATGAGAATTGTTAGTATGACTATGAGCTTCATTAGACTCACCATTTCTTGGTACTGAGTTTATGACAGGTCGAGATCCTAAAACTCCATTAGAACCTTCTGGTGGTGGTACGTTTGTAGTAGGTCTCCTCACTTGTTCATCTCTGCATTCTCTAAACACCTCACGTATAGACTGCAGATACCTCATAGATGGTTGTTCATGGTTCAGATCCACCTTCTTGAGTAGATCGGCATGTTTAAGAGCTAACTCATCTTGTCTTTGACTATACTCTTTCTGTGATTTAGCGAGCTCATCAATTTTTCTGTTAATCTCATCGATCGCTGCTTTGTTCGCCATGGAAACAGTCTGAGAATCAACTGCTCTGATACCACTTGTTATGAACTTACTCCAAATGCTTAACTGATCAGGGTAGATTCTATTCAGAAGCAAGAATTGTTGGTAACCAGATGAATGAAGATAGTTATCAAGAAAATGAAGAAGAATCAGTAGCAGAGAGGAAGGAATTGAAAAAGAAGAAGAAGACTAGAGTTCAGAGAAAGAAGAATGAGTGGAGGAGAATGAGTTTCATTACACAAAAAATAGTTAGACTGTTCTTACAACCACAAGAAGCACAATATATAGCTAGCCATCATATTCACGTCATGCATGTGAATATGGCTCAAGGCACACAGAAAAAGATAAGGGCTACCACACAGGGCTACCACACAGAAAAGAATAATGTACCTACTAGCTTTGGTTCATGACACCGGAGCTTAGATCTGGTTAAAAAAAACATACAATACATCGAGACAAGATGGAGACGGCCAAAAGTTCAGACAGTGAAAAGTGAGAGAGAACTTGTTTTAACATACTTAAGTGATGTTCACATTAGTTAATATAAGGTCAATAACCAGGGATTATATTACATCGTCAAATGGAAACTAGGTTGGTATACAGCCAACAAGAAGCTGGTGCACCAAATCCCCAGGATGCCAAGATCTGCTACTCAACACACTAATACAGTACTTGCAAACCAGAAACTAAATACGAGATTTAAGTTCTACACAGAAAACTATTATATGATGATAAAAGGCGCAACAACTATTTTTGAAGTTTTAGTGTCTCTAATCACCTTGCACATCAGACTTCACCTTCATCAATGTCTAAGCAAGTAGACCTGTTGGTTTTGCTATCCAAAGAGCCACTAGGAAAGAGAGGCCAGGAGTTTGAGGTATTGAACCCACTCCAGTTCCAATGTCTGCAAGCCTCCTCTTGATCTTCTTCTTTTCCTCCCCTCTGCTCCAATGTCCTCTTACCTTCATTTGAGCAACAAAATATCTACTAAGCAATTTATTCATTTGAGCAACAAAATATCTACTATGTAATCAACAAAATACCAGCCAAGCAATGTCATCAACAAATATTACTAAGCAATTTAATCAACAAAATACCAGCCAAGCAATGTCATCAACAAATATTACCAAGCAATGTAATCAAATCAAGAAAGAACCTATTGACACCCCGGCCTTGCATATCTATGCACAATAGAACAGAAACATCCTCCCACTTTTAAAATCAGAACATGACTACGCAACCGAAGTCGGTACCATATACATCCTAAGGGGGATCTCAAAGCCAAACAAAAGAAAATGCAACATGGGAGTCTAAGTAAGTAGTTTTGTTGGAAGAAATAGTAAATGTGACTGAGCTTGTAGTGGCCAATGGTACAGCTTGCGATCTAACCATACAAATCAAAACACTAGACATAGGAAACCAGCTTATATACTACTCAAACTCAAATGACATATACGAGATAAACCAAACTAACAGAAATGTACTCAGATTTCATAATATGAGACCAACTGTGTATGCAAATAGTAAGTAACACCAGAAGAATAACATTCTTATCAAGTCTTAGTTAGTTCTGTCCCTCTACACAGAATTTCAGAATCAAAATGAGTTTAATCGCTGCCCAAATCTTAAACAAACTTGAAGAAAATATGAGACAAACTGACAAGCAACAGAAATTTTAGACTTGAAGCAAATATCTGCAGCATTCTCAAATGGTAATGGACTTTGTGGGGAGGACAAAGTAGTACGCGGTATTGAATTTCCAAAATAGAAGGGACTAATATGACCTGCACCAACCTGTTCTAAGTTCTAGTAATTACTAGCCACATTGACAAAAAATAAATTTTCATACAACCACAGTTGTAAAACGATTCAAGTACAAATATAAAAAATCAACAATATATGTATCTAGAGACACCCTGGATAGAAAAATAAGGAGCCACCCGTAAAGGGTTCTAAAATTTTCTCATTCATGCAAATAGTTTCACAACCAGGATGTTTCCAATGACTTAGAATTTAAGCGCTAAAACACAATTCACAATCCCTCACTGAACATTACAAGTAAAGATAAATGTTAAACAGATACTGCCATTCATTTGAAAATCCCATTGATCCATTTCAGGTTCTCAGTGTCCCCCAACTGACCGAATGTGAGGCTAAATTTTCAATTGACATACAACATACCTGTACAAGAAACATGCACTTTCCACCAACTAAAAATCACAGATATAATCCTCGATCAAAAAGTAGCTAAAACCCAAGAATATTGAATTTGTTTTGTTTTGTTTTAGTTTATAATAAATTGTAGAGATAACTCCAGAAGGTTGGCTGGCTCATATACAGCAGAGCAATTAAATCCAAACTAAAAACATATACAACATCCTTAGCAAAACATAACAACAAGTAAGGCCTAGAATTGGGCATCCAAGTAGAGAGATAGATGCAATCAATACAACATAAAGAAGATAATAATTCAATGTGATTGCAAGTTTACCAGCTGGAAGAACTATCTTGACTAGTCCACTTTTAAAACCGGTAGGTCTAGGTATACTGTCGTCCATGGGAAATTGTTTTGGATACATAGCGGCCATCCATGCCCATTTATTGGAAAAAAAATTCCCGTCCTCCTTCACCAGCACAAGAGAAACCAAACTAGAAGAATTAGGTATTTCCATTACCACAAAAAATTATGCAATCAGTTCAATTTCCGATTGAATAGAAAGAGAGATTTAGGGTTAAAGAAATTTACCAGTTCGGTCTTCTACAATTTCTTCATATCCCATGTCGTCATAGATGATCTTCGTTTTTGGTCGGTTTTTGTCCATCTCTTCGTGAAAGTTACCATTTCATTCACCTGAAAGTTACATCCATTTGGTAAAACCCCAACAAAACCCCCAAATCAAATCCTCATAATATCATCAACGGAGTGGCAGTTCAAGAAAGCAGATAGAGAGAAAGTTAGAGATTAAAAATCAAAAACGAGTAACAATAAACCCTAAAATCGATTGAAATACTGAACCCCTAAAATTTGATTAACTAAACTGAAACCTCAAAATCGATAAAAAAAACTGAAATCTTACAGATGATAAAAACTTACATAGATCTGCGAAATCGAAACCCTAAACTCGCTTAACAGATGATTGAAGATAAAACCCTAAAACTGATGATGATGAAACTGAAACCCTAAACTTATGATGATGATGATTAACAGATGATTGAAGAACTGAAATCTTCAGTTGAGAGTGAAGATGATAAAAACCAGACGATTGAAATACATAGATCGATGATTAAAGAGATCTCTGTGAGATTTCAGTGATAATTTCATCGACTCATCGGTTGAAAGAAAGAGAAGAGAGGCAGGAGCAGAAGAGAAAAACACAGAAACAGATATGAAAACTCCACCTCGATTTCACTAGGATATATCCTCAAAATCGCGCATGGGAGGAAATATCCTCTGGGATAACTCATCGTGGATGGAAACATAATGCCACGCATGTGAATGGCACACGCACATTCTAAAGGTATTACCACCCTGGTGTGACCAAGCGTGTGACTAGCATGCCTAAAACAAATTCGTAACGGCTAAGACCTGTTACGAATTTTTAAAAAAATTAGTAACGGCTTCTTCCAATTACGAATTGTTTGTAACGTCAATTTGTAACGGTAAATTCGTAACGTCCAATAAGCCGTTACGAATTGCTGTTACGAATCCGGGAATTTGGTGTAGTGAAACATTCATGCGATTTCTGTTTCGGAGAAGATGTTGTGAGCCAATGTAAAGTTGAACTTAACCTTTTTTGTCAGTTAATGTTAATTGGTTGTGTGTCAGGATGTTTGTAACGACAGTTTGCTTTGAATATGGAGCAGTAAGAAATGGGGCTACAACTGTTGGAATGGTTGCAAAAGTAAAAATCCTCTCAAATTTATCCGATCTTTAATTTAATAATTACTAAAAAAATCATTTAGCTTTCTTCGGTCAAAGTTTGTGCATAATTGATCCCTTACAAGTTCAATATGTTGTACAAAACTGATGGTTATGTGTTGTAATGATCTGCTAATTGGTACTAGAATATAAAATTTTTATGCCTGGTTATAGTATGGTACAATTGGATTTACTCTTCAAAACTTTTAATCTGCCTATTAAATCAAGTGCTTAATCGAAAATATAAGAGAACATCTTATTTGTGTATGTTAAGATGTTCATTAGCTTTGTAACATAAAAAATTTGTAGGCTAATTAGAGAATCCTCAATCTAATCATGAAAATAGTAACCGAACCAAGAGAACATTACCTAACAAAGTAGTAGGGTCTTGCAGAGTGTCATAAGTCCGTGAATATGGAAAAGAAATGTGAAAAAACTATTGTTTGCTGACGTGCAACGCACGTGCACTCCACTTGTACATTTAGTCATTGCTATGTTCGCAAAGACTTAGTTTGTCTTTTATTTTATTTTTTGAGCAAACATAAAGAATATTTATTGTTTACAAAGAAGCAACATACATATAATCCTGACTCAAGACTATACTCACCAGATTTATGGGCTATACCAATATTATAGCAGGAGAGATACTAAACTTTCCAAGGAATTTTATAAGGAAGATTCTGAGCGGAGATCCGAACATATTTGGATATCCCTTATATCATTCAGATAGGTAATTAATGGGACAAAATGAACCCTACTGCATTCCCCATTCTGGACTTTCCATGAAAAAATCCTAGATAAGATTATCATTTCGTTCGAGCAGCTTTAATTAGGGAAATCTATTTGGAAATTGTTTCCTTATGCTGTTATTTATGTAATCTGGAAAGAACGAAACAATATTTCTTTTCAAGGCATAAAGAAGACGGAAGAGGAGCTCATTACGAATATCAAGCTAACAGTGTTTTATGGGGTCGGATGCTAAAATTTGTAATGGGTTCACTGGAACTGATTTCATGTATAAGTGGGATCCCGTTATTAAATCCCTAAAATTTTGATTCATCGCTCTTGTATAGTTATAGGCTGTTTGTACAACTTTCGATCTCTTTCCTTTTCAGTATGATTTAACCTTTTTTTAAATAATAATAATCATTAGCAAGCCCATAATACCTTCTTGTTGAAGCATAACATTATAAAAGAAAAGCTTGAAATTCTAATTTTATAGAATACTTTCGTGTAATAACACTGGAGTACATATCAAGAGTCCTTTGTCCTCAAGCTAAGGGAAAATATTCTCGGTAGGTTGGCGGATCGGCAACCCTTCTAAGTACTAATAAGAAGAACTTGACTATTTTGCATCAATAATTAAATTAAATTTGATCTTGTATCGATAATTGATCAGATATAACTAAATGATTTTGGAAAGAACTTCGTTTAAAAGACCCAAAAATTGCACAAACACATAAAAAAATGGTGCCCGACCCTATGGGAAACACGAGATCCCATTGATGGGTTTGTTCGTATCCGTGGGGTTGAAGCCATTGGGACGGTCTCCCCCAATTTTCTGTATTACCAAGAGAGGTTCATATGGACTCAACAAACATGAATTTTTTTCATTTTGATCCCGCTATGGACTCAACAAACATGAAATTTGTTCTTTTGATCCCACCATGGACTCAAAAAACATGAAAAACAGATGGGCAAACCAACAAATTTGTTGGTTTGTTGAGTGAGACGGAAGAACAGGCACTCGCTTGAAGGAACAACGGGCGGTTGTGTCACACTCGCTGGCGTGTGAGCCATAAATGCTGGCGTTTATCCCAAAACTGCCAGTTTTTCCTTCACACGCCAGCGTCTCTGGTGAACTTCCGCGTTTGACCCAAAACCGCCAACGGCTAAATCTGGATGGCTAAAAAACCTTGTCATCCAACAACTAGAATTTTTAGTTCTATAAATACTCCCCATTTCAAATCCAAATTAACACATCTATTCTTCTTTACTCTTCTTCTCTGAGCTTAAAAAAAAATCCAATTTTTCAATTCCACAAATTTTCCGAAAGAAGATGTCTCGGCCCTTGTTAGTTCGGCGAGCTCCGTATACTGAAGAAGATGATGAATCTACTTGCAAAAACTATCTTTTTTTAATTTACTCACCTTGCTTCAGCAAACTATCCGTGGGTGAATTTCTGGACGGCTATTCACGATGGGTTCTGTAGTGACACCCGTAATCCGAGTAGTCGTGCTATATGCGAAATAAAAAATCGTTTTGGTATAATTCATAAAGAAGTAAATGAGTTTGTAATTTTAACTATGCAAGTCAAACGATATAGACTAAGAGGTAAAACTAATGCTGAGATGGTAACAATATCTTTGGATGAATGGCGAAGATGAAAAAATATGGCTTTTCGTTTCGAAATCCTTAAGGTGTTGAACAATTTCAACCCATTTTTTATAGTTGTTGTTCCACCTAGTACTTTCATAAGTGAAGGTAATGTAAAATGCTTAATTTTAAACATATGTAATTCAGTGAAGCTAATGTAAAACGCGGGATTTTAAACATATGTAATTTTATTTAAACAAACTGTCGTACTTTTTAATTGATTTAAACTAGAATTATAAATGCAGGAGAACTAAAAATTACAATCTCTCTAACGTCGCTCATCGTTATCTTCGGGGCCTGGAGTCAGCCATTCTCCAAGGCATGTCATATCCCCACTTGTCAACATATTTGCTAAATTTTCATAAGGGGAGAAAGCTGGTTGAAGAACACTAGGCGATTGGACAACACTCGTTTATTGGAAAGTACTCGGTCCTCCAGGCATATAAAATGTTTGTTGTTGTGGTGGTGTAACAAAGTAGCAACCATCATTTGGGTTGTAGGGAGAGAATGATGATGAAATGCGCCTAGGATCTAGCTGAATTACCTAAGGTTGAGATACATGCACAGTTTGTGGTGAAGTATTGTGCCGTACTTGTGGTGAAGAACTCTGTCGTACTTGTGTTTCTCCCACAACTGTGTTATCACAATGTTTGTGTAATTTACTTTAAATTAAATAAATAAATATAATTGCGGAAAATAAAAGTAAATCACACAGCAAGATTTTGTTAACGAGAAAAACTGCAAATGCAGAAAAACCCTGGGACCTAGTCCAGAATTGAATACTCTCAGAATTAAGCCGCTATACAAAATTTACACCAACTTAGTATAGTTGAGACCAAGCAACTACCCCTATTTCACCTAGTTTCCTCAATATCCATGCGCTTCCGATTTCGATGAGTGAATGCACTGGAAAAATTCCTTTTGATCGTATTCCAAACAGTAAAGGAACAACAAATCTGTTTGGTAACAACTTTTTCGATTCTTTCAAGATAAATATATCTCAAGTCATACGCAAAGGCTCTTCCGTTTAATCTAATAAACTCATTTTCCTGGTTAGATCAATGTATCCAATAACTACCAAAGTAGTCAAGTTTAGATTCACAATCAATCGATATAGATCCCAACAACAAACTATAAAGTGATGTCGATCTCACGCAACTAATCAATCGAATAAATCTGATTCTAGTTGGATCCCATTTGATCAAGGTTTGTGCACACCCAAAGATATGAGAACCGAATAAGAAATCTTCTTTGTCTTCAAATTTTCTTTAATCTTCAATAAACACCTGCACAACACCCCTTGAATCTCTTGTGATTAATCACACACAGAACGAAGTCTGTTAACAATAGATTATCACAAGATGTCTTTAGATCTATAAACAGTTCTAAAGATCCCGTCGATACTTCGATCTAGTTTGAGTAAATCTTATATTAGAAGATAAGATTCTCAAGAATAAAAAAAACTAGGCTCAATCAAAGTTTCAACAGCCATTAGTCAATCAAATCAATCGAAAACTAATAACACTACACTTATCTAGTTTCCCACCAACAATACTCGTAGAGCTTCTTGATCCCACAGAAGTTTTTAAATGAGCGGTCGTAAGATATTTCGCCTAATTAGGGTACTTTCCTCTACGGATAGACGGCTAAACCAGAAACAACAAAATTGAAAAAGTAGGGGTACAACAACCTCACCCAATAATTATCTTAGCAATATGTATGGACTAACTCCAATATACTTTTACGAGAATCAACTAGACAGTCAGACTCAATCTTAATAAAAAGTATATCAAAGAGTTATATCTCAATTTCTCGATTCCATACTTACTCAAGCAAATAGAAATCTGCGAGTCTAATTGAATACAAGAGAAATTAACTTGAACGGTGCCAAAGACCAATGTTCAAGTATTAATCAATTTCAATCAACAACCAAAGGTCGGATTTCCCAATTGATTGATTCAACACACAACCTGTGATATTTCAATTATATAACAAAATATAATGCAGAAAAGAAATAACACAGACACCAGAAGTTTTGTTAACGAGGAAACCGCAAATGCAGAAAAACCCCGGGACCTAGTCCAGATTGAACACACACTATATTAAGCCGCTACAGACACTAGACTACTACAAACTAACTTCAGTCTGGACTGTAGTTGAAATCCAATCAATCTCACACTGATCTAAGATACAGTTGCTCTCCTTACGTCTCTAATCCCAGTAGGATACTATGCACTTGATTCCCTTAGCTAATCTCACCCACAACTAAGAGTTGCTACAACCCAAAGTCGAAGACTTTAATAAACAAATCTGTCTCATACAGAAAAGTCTACAAGAATAGATAAATCTGTCTCCCACAGAAATTCCTATAAGTTTTTGTTCCGTCTTTTGATAAATCAAGGTGAACAGGAACCAATTGATAACCCAGACTTATATTTCTGAAGAATAACCTAGAATTATCAATCACCTCACAATAATCTTAATCGACTAGCGAAACAAGATATTGTGGAATCACAAACGATGAGACGAAGATGTTTGTGATTGCTTTTCTATTATTTTTCATGATCTCATGAAAACTCCTTCATTCGAGAAAATTTCCTTGTTTGAGCAAAACTCTTAGTTTCTCCATATTTTCCTTCAAACGATGAAAAAAAAATAAAAAATAGGGAAAGGAGTCACGGAATCGGGCCACTTGGCCGGCCGACCATGCCCTAGCCGTGGACGGTCCCACACCATATTATCCCATATTTTCATCTTATTATTATTTCCTTCGTCTCATGAAACTCATTCGTTTGAGCAAAAAACTCTAGTTTTGCATATTTTCTCAAATATTGCTCAAACCATCAAAAGGCCAATAAGTCAAATGGTCACATGACCAACTAGGCTACTCACGACTAATATTAAAATATTATTATTTTAATATTTTAAAAATATTGGTCGCACGAGCAAAGTTCTAATTGCTCATTCGAGCAAAATCGAGAGTTTCAGTCAAGATCAAACTCTTCTGAAAATCTAAAATATTGCTCAAACGCGCAACAGAAAATACCAAAATTCCCAGGACTGAGACACCGACAATATGGTGACACGAGCATGCCACCTTGACCGACCAAGGTTGACCCTTATGCTTGCAAGGAGCCGGTCCCACACCCTTTCACAATTTTGATCTAATTAGCTTTCAACAGTTCATATTGGGTTCAAGCTCTTTCCAACCAACTTGGAATTTGCTCAATCGACTACCATATGGTCCCACGACCACCAAGGGACGGTTTCACACCCCTTGGACGGTCCCTCATCTCTCCATAATTAGGTTTTTTTACCTAACGCTCAAACGAGCACTATTTTAATAAATGATTAAACCAGCATTTAATCATCCTTTCACCAACTGGTCAACAAAATAATTTGGTGCATGCTCACTCGAGCACCTGGGGGCTACATGGTCGGCTATCATCCAATGTAGCCAGTCCTTCATTCACTCAATGATTGATTTTTAGTAAATCATCAATTGATCAAAATTAGGGTTTCAAGCTGAATGCTCGGCAAATCATAATTCTGAGCAAGTTTAAACACTAATAATTTTATGTTGATCCAGCAATCAACATCTTAATTAATTATATAATATTCGGTCCAGCTACCATTATTTTAATTAATATTTTATTTGGTCATGCTACCAATAATTCATCAAACGAGAAATATTTGCTCGGACAAGGAATATTGATTCAACTATCAATATTCAGTAATTTATCAAACGAGCAATATTTGCTCAGACGAGGAATATTGATTCAACTATCAATATTCGGTAATTTTACACAGGCGAGCAATATTTTCTCAGACAAGGAATATTGATTCAACTATCAATATTCAAAAATTTATCAGATGAGCAATATTTTCTCAAACGAAACTGGTAATATTGATTCAATTATCAATATTTAATAATTCATTAATTGAGAAATATTTGCTCGGACGAGCGATATTTGCTCAAACTATCAATATTCATTATGTTAATTCAATTATCAACATTTATTCGAGAACTATACATCCTAACATGTTCAATCCATAAATCATAGAGCATTCAACAACCATGCTCGACTGAATAATACTTAGACTTATTGTCTAATCAAGTCAACAACTGACTAATTAAATACATGTCTGCCTTGCAGACTCCATATTCATGAGACATCAATCACGTCACATGGGGGATATTAATTAGGGTTTTGGTTTGGCGGCCTACGGCACGTGTGTCCATCCACGATGAGAAATGTGAGTAAGTAGTGCAAGCAGTTGAGAGAGTTAGCAAAGTAGTGGGTGGAAAATCAACCAAGTCTCTGCATGACCTGGAACTGGTTAAACCATGATTTCCCACTTTACCACTCTTTTACTCGAGCAACCGTCACACTTACTGGAGATCAATGTGTCTACATTCTAGCAATATAAATAAGTTTCTGAATCCACGATTGAAAGAATACTGATTTTGAAGACAACACTCGTCTAAACAAGAATTCTCATCAACTCTCAACAGTGCAGAATTCAATTAATCAGTCAGAACTTATTTGAACCCAGCAGTTCATTTGCAGAAACCTACAACACATTTATAATCCTTGATCATCATTGATCTCACACATTTCTCAGCTTCCCTCCTGTAGATTGACCCTCTTCTCTCTTTGTGACCCAACTGACTAGGGAACGACTATTTCTTGGTTTATGCCGGAGTCATACAGATTGATCTCTCGAACTCAAAGCACTCCCGTACAGTGCATCTTTTTAAGGTTAATCAATTTGCTCGGTTGAGGAGTCCCTTCCGCACGGTCGTCTCCTCACTTTCCTAAAAAACAGCAAATCATTTTTCCCCATCAACACATATATACCTTGTAACTGGTACATCAGTCTTTCTCCCGGTACCAAATCCCTATATCCAGTTTTGGAGTGTAAAAAACAACTCTACAGAGAGAATAATCAAGAATACGTTCTACATCATCACCACCATACTCAGGAAAATCAAGGTAAGGGTGAATAACAACAATTTTGTGGCTCCGAGTCATCTGCTGAAACTCTGAACAAAACTGGAACCCGAGACGTCGCTGCCAGTATCTTTCGCCTAGTTGGTCGAGAGGTACATGTCCAAGATTGGAAATTTATGGGTATCATCTTTAAGGATTGGTTTACCAACACGAAAGTGGGTATACCACCAATACTACAAATTACTCCATAATTTTAATATTTTGACTTATTCTACATTTGTTCATAAAAATTATTTAAATTTAAAAATAATAATTTTGATATTTACCTCTATGATGCCCCGGAAACTAGTGAAGTTAGTTATACCCATGGATGCTTGATCCATCCCACAATATATTTCTTCTAAAATTGCAGAGCCCCAATCATAATCTGGTGCTTTGTCAATATCTTCTAACGCTTCAAGCCAACCAATACGAGAAACAGAAGTTGATTTAGGAAAGAACGTCTGACCCAGTACCCATAAGATAAACACCTTTTCGAGTTTAGGATAGTCATATACATTTTCAGAGTTTCTGTTTTGGTCAAGGAAAAGCTTCAACGCTGAACATAATACCCCACCTCCTTTCAAATCTTTATGATCTTGACGTATTTTTGATTCTATAAACAAGGGAAGAAGCGTCTGCCGGCATTGATTATTTGATTGCCATTCGTTTTGGTTGTATGGACTCCACTTGGGATCCCACAAATGAAATACAAATCAAGGGGCATAATTCCTATTACAAGAATAATATCAACTATGATTAATTTTTTTGATTATTTAATAATTATTAAAAAATAAAATTTAAGTTAAGTTAAACAAACTTATCAATTTCAAAATCCATAAAATAGAACGCCTGCTCGTCGGCCACCACATTTCTATCAATATTGTCGTAATTCTGTTGTTGTGTCTTCTAGGCTTCACACTATAAAGTGCACGCCAGGGATATCTGTCAACCCTTTCTCGGACTGTAGGGGGTACACCATCATAAATAGCCTTTAAGTCATAAAATACACCTCTCATTCTATAAAAATTCCCAGATTGCTCTTGATGCCTCGACACATGACCTTGGACTAATGATGGAGCAGCAATGACACTCGGCGAAGCAAACTATGCTTCCCGATTTTGAGAATAATCTATATCTGTGGCTGACCGCGGTACCGGTTCACTTCTTCGATCTCTTTTCTGCTTTATATTCTTGACCGCTCTTCTTATGAAGTTGGTCATACTGTATCACGAAAATTTTGGTTTAGAAGAGTTTTAGAAGAAGAAATTATGGGTTTTGAAAATTATAGAAGAAAAAGAATTTTAGAAGAAGAGATAGTAGTGGTGTGAGTGAAAATGAATTCAGTTGAAGTAATTTATAGGTTTTGAAAATAATAGTCGTTGTGAATATGGACGTTGGATACTTAACCGTTGGCGATTTTTTTTCTCACGCCCGCGTTTGTGTCTCACACGCTCGCGTTTTTGTGACAAACGCCGAGTTTAATCTTCACATGCTGGCGGGTGTTCCTAGTCCTGACGCTTGCTGGTCAACCGCCCATTTCTGTTCCCATAGTGGAGAAACCTGTTTGGTCATCCACCTGGCTCAAAATTTTTTTAGGCTTGTACATTTCCATAGGAATTGCCCTAAGGCCAAGCACTATGAGAGGGGTTATCCCTTCCCTATCCCTTAAATATGGGGAATGGATATGGGTCAGAAGGCAACCTGACTATGGTGTGCTTTTATCCCTTCCCAACATTGCATGGAAACTGAATAATACCAAACGGATATTGAGTATCCATTTTTTTCCCCAATTTTTTTTTTCGTTGGAATATTTGTATAGGCAAAAAATAATAATTTAGAGTTAAAAAAGAACGCGCAATTGGGGGATACATTTATTAATTGGGGGATATAGCTACAGGACAAAAACGGTGTCCCAATAGCAATTCTGGGTGACCCATTATGTAATTATTATTTTAATTCCTAATCTAGCCCCCACTAATCAGGATTAGTGATTAATTATAATTAGTAAAATGTTAAGTATTTGGGGGATAAATTAGTGTGTATTTATTTTTATTTGAATTTGTGTGGGTTAGTTGAGAGTAGAAGGAGGGAAAAAAATTGAGTGGAATTTTTTTTTTGAAAATGGAAGATGATTGTGACGAGAGAATTGCTACTTAGAGGTTGAAAATTTGTTTTTTTTTCCTTTGAATCCACCATTGTTGCAGCTGAAAAATCTTGGTGCCGGCATGGTATTCAACCCAAAAACCATGCCGGCATTTTCTGGAAATTTTCATAAATTGTTTGCCGCTATCCGGGGGGGGGGGGGGGGTTTCGGGGGGGTGTAGCACAGTTATCTGGTTTTCGAGCATGCCGGAAGTAGTTCCGGCATGGTTTTTGCTTAAATTTCTATGTCGGAACATGATGAAAAGTATCCAGAAATTTGTTTTTTTTTTCACTTAACTACCGGCATTGATAGATTTATATCGAGTATGTTGGCATTTAGTTCCGGCATTGAATTTCATCACTTCCGGCATGGTCTTCATCATTTCCGACATGTTCTTCATCACTTCCGGCGTGGTCTTCTTACTAAACCATGCCGGAACTCACTTCCGACGTGGTCTTCATCCTAAATTTCTATGCCGTCACATGATGAAAAGTATCCAGAAAATTGATTTTTTTTTCACTTGACTACCGACATTGATAGATTTATATCGAGCATGCCGGAATTTAGTTCCGGCATTGAATTACATCAATTCCGGCATGGTCTTCATCACTTCCGGCGTGACCTTCATCATTTCCGACATGTTCTTCATCACTTCCGGCATGGTCTTCATCAATTCCGGCGTGGTCTTCATCACTTCCGGCATGTTCTTTATCATTTCCGACGTGTTCTTCATCACTTCCGGCAGAGAAGGAGAAGAGAATTTAAAAGGAAGTGGGGAAAATTTAGAATTTTAAAGAGAATGAGGAACATTTGGTTTTCAAAGTTTTAACCCTAAAAAGATTAATAAGAAGTGGAGATGGAAATGGGGGATATGATTATTTTTTTTGATTTTAAGTTTTTTGATTTTTATTTTGAGGGAAGGGTGTTTTAGTATTTTCGCCCCCAAAAGTCACCCCTTAGCACACACCATGAGTTGGGGGAAGTAATTCATATCCCCCAATTAATAAAAGTATCCCCCAATTGCGCGTTCTTAAAAAAGGGGATATAATAGGTACAAAAAAAAAGTTTTAGTAAAAAAGTATGAATAAGGAAAGTTTTAGGGGTAAAACTTCGAAAACCAGAAACGGATACTTAGTTTCCGTGTAAAAAGTCACGAATACTGAGTATCCGTTTCAATTGGAAAACGGAAACCGAGTATCCGTAAAGCATAATTTTACACGGAAATTCAGTTTCCGTGCTACTCCCTCCGTCCCACATATATAGGCGGAGATAGACAATTCTCTTAGATTAAGAAAAGTGCATTGGATTCATAATTTTTTATGTTTTTTCATGTTTTACCCCTTATCCTATTAGTAACACAATTATCTATACACCATTAATAAGGGCATTCATGGAAATATTTATCTTGGAAATAGTAATCCGCCTATCTAATGGGACAAGCAAAATTCAAAATTCCACCTATATAAAAGGGACGGAGGGAGTATTTTCCTTTCCTATTACCCGGATGAGATCTAATCCACTTTAAAATTTAGGGAAGGGATATGAAAATCACATGAGTTTTTTTAGATTCTTGCCTACTAATTAGGGGATAGGAAAGGGTAACTCCTCCCATGATGTTTGTCTAGATTCTTGCCTACTAATTAGGGAATAGGGAAGGGATAACTCCTCCCGTAATGTTTGGCCTTAATATCTTTTTACCGACTCATAATTAAAGCTCAATTTGATGGGAGTGGTTGCACTTGCATCCCACTGGCACTGCACTTCATATAACAGATACTCTGAAATTTGTATCCACAAGCACTCAATTTTAGAATTTATTTTTATTCCTTGAGAAGAAATCTTTTTACAATAGGTTAAAAATAGTTCTAAATGGAAGAAGCATAAGTCAATAAATCTTTACAGGAGGGCATCTTTTTATGTCCGCGGCTCAACCACTACCATAGACAGGCTGATTTGGAATTTGTCTTCTTGTAATACTCGTTTTTCTTTTTTTTTAACTGGATTAGTTAATTAATTGGTATTTGTAATGGAGGATCTTTGGAAACCATGAAATCTTTGTGGGCTGGTATATTTGGACCAAATTCCTTTGCTGGTAGGGTTGAAATCGAACCGGGAGGATCTTGAGACTAGTAGAGTAGCCTCAAGGTTCCCTATCGGGATTCTTTGCGGGACGTGATGTTGGTGTATCTAGGGTTTCTGCTTTTAATTTGGAAATGATATGTTAACGGAGGATGACATCCCGATTTTTAATCGGGCGTGTAATATAAATGGGATCCATGTAATGTATGCCCTACTAAGTGTTGAGAAGCTTGGTCTTTACCGTTGACTTCCCTATCGGGATTCTTTGCTGATGTTGGTGCCTCTAGCACTTCCGCTTTTAAATTAGTGTTACCAACTTTTTTTTTCTTCTTTTTCTTTGACTGGATACTGCAGTACATAGCACCTTGATTGATGATTAATCCATGCACCGTATTATTAAGCAGTGATTTCTTAGCTTTTGTGTTTCGACAAATTAGAGTGACCTTCCTTGAAGTCTCTCTCACTCGCTGTTTGACCTGCTCCCATGAACATCAAATCCCTATAAAAATACACTCACTCTTCATTTCATTCTCAAAATATCATCACCGCTCAACATGCAAAACTAAAGAGCGAAGTCAGATCTCTTCATTCTCAGCTCCGAACCCTTCACAATCTCTCCGTATCCCATCCTCTCTTCCACCAATGGCAGGTTACTATAGTATTTATCTTTCGGTTTTCCTCTTCTTTACAATAACCAGCCTTGCGACGATATCTGTTCAAGGACAACATACTCGGCTTGGGTTCTATTTCAGAACATGTCCTCAAGCCGAATCCATTGTCCGAGCTACTGTCCAAACCCATGTCAATGCGAACCCTAGACTAGCCCCAGGGTTACTGAGGATGCATTTTCATGATTGTTTTGTTCGAGGTTGTGATGCTTCGGTTCTTATTGACGGAGCTTCCACAGAAAAAACTACTCGACCTAATCTTTCACTGAGAGGTTATGAAGTCATCGAGGATGCAAAGAAACAAATCGAAGCTATTTGCCCTGGTGTTGTTTCCTGTGCTGATATTCTCGCCTTAGCTGCAAGAGATTCGGTCGTGTTGGTAAGTAGCTCATCAACTGAAAGTACCGAAGGTTTTAATGTTACGTATTTAACTAAGTTGCAAATTAAAATAAATAATTAAGTTGATACTTATTTACCATGAATCATGCAGAGTGATGGGCCAAGTTGGCCAGTAGCAACAGGACGTCGTGATGGGCGTGTATCATTAGCTTCTGATACCACTAATCTTCCCGATGTCACGGATTCAGTCGATGTACAAATACAAAAATTTGCTGATAAAGGACTTGATATTAAAGACGTTGTTAGTTTAGTTGGTAAGGTTAACCGAATATTCTACTCGTTAATTAAGAGTACATAACTGTTGTGTAGACATCTAATATACATACGATTTCTTTTGCCTACTACAGGGGGTCACACCATAGGGACAACAGCTTGCAGCTTTGTCAGATACAGGCTTTACAATGTCGATTCAACCACTGGGGCTGACCCATTGATCGATCCATTGTTCGTTCAAACTTTACGTGACCTATGTCCAGCTGATGGCGACCCAACTAGGCGTATTGCATTCGATACTGGTAGCGAAGATAGATTTGACTCAAGTTTCTTTGAAAACTTGAGAAATGGAAGAGGAGTTCTTGAATCTGATCAGAGATTATGGACTGATTCAGCGACTCAACACGTGGTTCGGCGTTTTTCTGGTCCCTTCAGAGGTTTGAGCAGGTTGTTATTCAACGTCGAATTTAGCCAATCAATGGGGAAGATGGGTAATGTGGGTGTGAAGACTGGTTTGGAAGGTGAAATTCGAAAAGTTTGTTCAAAAATTAATTAGTTAAATTGATTTATCAGTTTGATTAATTCAGTTGAATTGTGGATAATTTATCTGCTTATCAATGTCTAGCATTAGCTATCTATCACTTGTGGTTGTGGGTATATTCGTATCGATTTGGGTGTCTCAGATTGTTTCCGGTTCATTCATTAAATCACCAAAAAGTTTAATGATCGGATTAAAGCACCGAAAGTGATGGTTTTTATGATTTTATCTCTTAGTATCACCTTTAATATTATCCTCTCTCGAAAAAAAAATTACTATCATTTTTTTAATTTGGTTTTTTTATAGGCTAAAACGAAAAAATAGTTGGGCCGACAGACCGGAAGGCCCGTAGGGAGGGAGTCCCTTTATGACCACTTTTTTATGAAATGGGAGCTAACACAAATTGCAAATTTGATAAAAAGATTTTAAACTTTTCGTGTGCAATTTCTATATGGTTCGTTGGATCATATGATTTAAAAACACGGAACTAAATATAAGCCTTTCATCTAATAACATGAAAACACGGAAATCAATATAACCCGTTCATCTGATAAGAATTCGTAAATTATATGGTTCGTTGGATAAGATGATTTTTAAGGATTTCCATCCAGTATCGACGACATCGCCACCAGCAACATAATCACTGCAACAACCACCTCCATCACCAGATCCACAATAAGTCAATAACACCACCTGTGCCACCATCACCCTAACCATCACAACCACAACATTACCACCTCCGCGCCATCACCGCACCGCCGCCATAGCACACAACGAGATCACCTCTACGGATAGCACCTCCAGCACCACCTCTTTCACCACCAGCCCCATCACCAATTTATACATTACTTTTTAATCGGATATTTCTGAATCTGTCACAACCAAACCCTCCACCACCACTATCATCACCACCAGCACTAGCAGCCAATTTCGATTACAGTTTTCAGTTTCACCAATTCCTAATTTCAATTCAACTCACGGCCACCATCCTCCTCCTCCACTTCCTTTAGTTTCATACACAAAACACTTCAATTCATACACCAATCTGATATTTGAGATCAAATTAAAGTTAATTGAATAATCAAATTCAATCGGATACAAAAATTAGCTACTAACTGAAGTACACAAACCTTGACATCTAATTCCAATCGAGAAGATTGCATGAGAGACAGCGTGAGTCTGCCCTGTGGTGGTGATGGTACGTGGGGACTGTGTAGTATTTATGACAATTTTTTGTTTTTTACAAAGAACAGGATACAATTGATCGAGTCACAGAGTGGTAGATTCAGGTAATGGTAGAATGAAGATCTTCCTTTCTTAAACGTGCGGCTGTAAATGTGAGTGAAAGAGGGAAAGGGAATAAGTTAGCTAGGTTTTCGTTTTTTTACTTTTAAAAAATTTCCAAACTTACCCTTAAATTAACACCTGCCCACGCGTCTGTAGTGTGGTACACTGATTGATGTCTTGCCATGCAAATGCACGTGTGTGCATAGCAAACTTACACGAAACCAAATCAGTATCAGTTTCAGCCTCAAGTGGTTATTTCATTTAATTAGAAAAACATACCAACGAAAATTTTAGGGTTCTTTGGTTGTGGTATAAGAGGCATCTTTGGCTCAAAGCATGGATAAAATTCTTCTGTTTATCATTATCATGCATTTGTAATATTGTCCGCTGCCAACACCGCCAAAAAAAAAAAATAGTGTCGCGCCATTATGGCGCGGGAAATCCACTAATATGAAATACATGTAAGTCAAATGATATTTTATTAACACTCCTTTTGTAACGGTGTTTTGTTTTTCTTCGGTCGGCCCTCCCCACCATGGCAGCGGTGTTCTAGTAATAACTCTTTTTTTAAAACGAAGGCAATATTATCCACCACTTAATCATTTTCCACAAGCTATGGAATCAGTGTTCGCCAATACTTATATGTTACGATGGTCGTTGATATCGACTGAATAAAAGGGCTAAAAAAATTACTATCATTTTTTTTAATTTGGTTTTTTTATAGGCTGAAACGAAAAAATAGTTGGGCCGACCGACCGGAGGGCCCGTAGGGAGGGAGTCCCTTTTATGGCCACTTTTTTGTCAAATGGAACCTAACACAAATTGCAAATTTGATAAAAAAATTTAAAACTTTCCGTGTGCAATTTCTATATGGTTCGTTGGATCATATGATTTAAAAACACGGAACTGAATATAAGCCGTTCATCTAATAACATGATTTAAAAACACGGAAATCAATATAACCTGTTCATCTGACAAGAATTCGTAAATTCGATATGGTTCGTTGGATAAGATGACTTTTAAGGATTTCCATCCAGTATCGACGACATCGCCACCAGCAACATAATCACTGCAACAACCACCTCCATCACCACCGCCATCACCAGATCCACAATAAGGCAATAACACCACTTAATCATTTTCCACAAGCTATGGAATCAGTGTTCGCCAATACTTATATGTTACGATGGTCGTTGATATCGACTGAATAAAAGGGGTGGGAAATTTGGGGCTTTATAGGGTCATGAAATAGTAAATGAAGCTATCCCTTATCACATCATATTCCTAATCTCTATTATACCCATACATAAATTTCACTATTCACAAAAAATATATCCTAAATCAATTATCTTCTCCTTCCCCTTCTCTTCTCATTGACAAAGCATGATGATCATGATATCATCATGATGAAGATCATAAAAGAAACTAAATCTACTATCTTCTCTCCATCCCTCCTCTTCAAATTCATAAATTGTGATGAAGATGATGAGAATAATTTCATCGTTATGAGAATGATATGATCATAAAGAAAATCCAAAACTATTTCCTTCTCATTATCCTTCTCCTTCTAATTCAAAGATCATGATAAAGATGATGATCATCATAGAAAGAAAAAACTAAGAAAATCCACCATTTATTTTTGTTTTAAATGGTTGAAAAAAATCCAGTTCGATTAATTTCGGGTAAAAAATAAAAATTGTTTCTGAAGATGTTTACGGCTGGGATTTCTTAGATTCCCAACCGTGAATCAAGATTACGCCTGGGATAGTTTGTCGACCCAACCGAGAGTCCATGTTTCGGCTTGGTTTTCCCAACCAAAAGGTTTTTCGATTATTTTTTTTTGGTTTTCAGAGCCAGTTATGGCTAGGTTTTCCCAGCGGTAACTGCACTTATGGCTGGGAAAACCTAGCCGTAACTGGTTCTGAAAACAAAACAAAAAATCGAAAAAATCTTTCGGTTGTGAGTTCTTTATTTCCCGACCATAAATAACAAATACTGCTTGGAACACCATCAGTTCCCAACCATTTTTGGGTTCTACGGTTGGGTCGACAAACTATCCCAGCCATAATCTTGATTCACGGTTGGAGTCTAAGAACTCCCAGCCGTAAACATCTTCATAAACTTTTTTTTTTTACCCGAAATTCATCGAATTGGATTTTTTAACCATTCAAAACAAAAATAAATGGTGGGTTTCTTAGTTTTTTATTTCTATGATGATCATCATCTTTGTCATGATCTTTGAATAAGAAGGAGAAGGAGAAGAAAATAGTTTTAGGTTTTCTTTATGATCATCATCCTCATCATGTTGAAATTATGCTCATCATCTTCATCATAGTTAATGAATGAGAAGAGAAGGATGAGAGAAGATAATAGATTTAGTTTTTTTTTAATGATCTTCATCATGATGAAATCATGATCATTATTTTCATCATGATTTGTTAATGAGAAGAGAAAGGGAAGAAGAAGATAATTGGTTTGTTTGTTTTTTAATGAATAGTTTGATTTTGGTTTATTTATGTGTAAGGGTAAATTGGACTTTTTATATGGATTGTGTTCCCCTTATCCATAATTTGGTTTCTATTATCATTTTAAGCCCCCCAAAAGTCAACCCCCTACAGCCCCAATAATTTGATTCAATAAATATGATATGGGCGTACATCATCCACTGCCAAGCAATGATTTTTTCATGCTCCAAGATTTACAAATAATGGAATCTGGCTAATAAAGATTCAATCAATAAGCACCAAAACTGAAACTTTTTTGAATCTTTCATGGATATCCCAGGAGCTGAGGAGGCTTATCATACATATTTCGAAGCCCAATTTAATTTTGATGAGAAAAGCCCAGCGACACGCCCAACAACTCATCTAGCTCTGGTTAGTGTTTTTGTTTCTGATTCAGATGTGGTTTCGGCATGAGACTCGATTTTGGGCAAGAGAACATTATTCCCTTTCAACATCTAAGATAAGCTTGATACCTGTTGCGTTTTTGTAGCCAGGTCCGGATCGAAATCGGTTCAACTGGAGATCGTTCCTAGTTCCAGGCATTTTTCGGGATGTGGTTAACCAATTTTTTCTCCAATTTGTTATCATGTCTTCGTTCTCTCCTACTCTTACAAGAAGTTTTTTTTCTTTCTTTCTCATGTCCTTAATGATGGAGATTCTTTTGATTCTCCAATTTGTTTTAGCTCATCCTCTATTATTAAGGAGGATGATTTCATCCATTACTCAGTTAACCCAAGTTTTCTTTTGACTCTCTGTTTATTCTTCCAATTCGGTCTTAGACTCTGGTATTTTCATTTTAATTCTAGAATTCTCATATGATTCATGTAACTCTCCTCTCGTAAGTACCTCTGCTCCAGTTTTCGACAAATAAATCATGCTCCACATCGACTACTATGGATCAAATTTGAAAAAATCACGTAAATATAGAGAACGAATTCAAGGAATCCGATTGGGGAATTATTATTACTTGGGACATGTTCAAGTTGTTCTGTACTAGTGGATGCCCCTCTAAGAATAAAGTATGTCGTGAATGTATATTATGTATAGTTAGAGAACATATAGGTAGAATTGCAACCAGTACGAGTGGCATTATGAGAACAATGCTGCTCTATAATAGTAGTTAATCCATCTAGGAGTTGTCCAATCAATGTAGATTCGGTACAGAGGTGAGTACAATATAAATATTGAGATACTCGGTAAATATATATACACCTGAGAGTTTACTTGGGTGGATCCCTAGCACATATATATACATAAAAATATATATGGATCAACACAAAACTCCCAAGGCCATTGATGGGCGCATAGACTATGTATTTCTGATATGGGTTCTGAGGAGATCTTGCGATTTTCGTCTTTGTCGAAAATGCACCATCAATAAAAGTTAACAACCTTTGCTCCATTATGACCCTATTTTATCTCACAAAATAACCCCCAAAAATATTTCAGACTAGCCCCTATAATAAAATTTGGGTTATTTTGTGTTTCCTCTCCTCCCAATATCGCTAAATAGCGTTTCCTCCCCAAAAAGATTGAAATTAGTGTTTCCTCCGATCGTTAGGAATTCTGTCCATTGCTCGGTTAGCTGAGTCAGCTGTTGTGCACGCGTGTCCTAAAGTGTACATGTGAAAATGGAAGTACCTAAAATTCCCTCTCATACTAATGTAATCTAACGGTTGTTGATAAAGGGAAATAGTGAATGACGGAGATTTAACATCGACTGCACCATCTCCTATTGCTTCTGATTTTAGAAAACCCTGTAAAATCACTCTGAATCTATCGATGATTCCAAATTGATTAACTAATCGGTTTTGATGAACTTGGTATGGGTATTTAATAATTTATTGACCTCATCTTCTAATTTTTCCATAGCCATTTCGATTGAAATTTTCAAGTTATTTCGGTCACCGGAATAAGATGAAGAATCAACAGTGGTACATGACTCTAAATTCCATTGAATCTCATCTACAACTTGTAAGTAATTATCATCTTCTTGACGGTGGTGACCATGACAAAATATCATCTGTTCATCACCATCTATAGCATCTCAGTCTACCAACACCTGTTATTCTCATTCAATCTCCATCCATGTACACAAATTCACATTCACTACATCTGTACCTTTCCCTATCCTAGCATACAACATCTTAGACCTGCACTCCAGTTTGAACCCACATAAACACCACCAGTACAAACCTCCAAGAACTCAAACACCAATAGAAGCTGCTCCTTTAATTCCTAGCACAAAAACAAAATCCTTTCCTTGTTGTTGTTCTCAATCCCATCGATTCACAGCTTCAAACAGTTAAAGAAACAAACCCTAAATTCCAGAAACGGCCACCATCTCAACTGCTTAGGTCATAACCATATCCAAATCAATATCACATGTTGATTTATCGAATTCAACTCAAACCCATTGACAAGAACCACCAATTCAAGAACCCTAGACTTCATTTCTCTCAATTTCTTCTCGATCTGATTTCTTCATCAACAAAAACCATGGTCTCTCTGAATTTTCCAGTCGGCTCTTCTTTGTCCCTTGCATCTTAGTTGATTGCACATGGTGGTAAGATATCTGGTTATGATTGGGATTTGATACACAAGGACTGTAAGAAGTCATTTTTAAGTTATTACTTAAATTCGTCGAGTTTGGGCTGAAATTATTGTTATTGGTTCTGAAATTGATTCAAATCCCTATTAGATAAAAGGGAAGAAGAAGACAGGAAGTCAATAATTGTGAGGCAGGAGGTTGTTTTGGGTAGTTTACTAAAAAAATAAAAAAAAAAATCGCCACATGTGCACAGGTGATGACTCAGCTAACTAAGGCTTGGACGAATTCCTAACGATGGGAGGAAACGCTAATTTCAAACTTTTTGTGGAGGAAACGCTAATGGGCGATCTTGGGAGGGGAGGAAATGCAAAATAGCCCATAAAATTTAGATGATTTTTACTCATCCAACTCCCAGATGATTTAAGGTTACAGAGAAATTTTAATCACTAAATAGAATTCGGGTATATGGGATGATTGCGGTCAAGTTGTAAATTATAGATTTAAGTTAGGAAGACTATAATTTGTTGTCACTGCACTGTACTGATTTCCTGTCATGGACTCATGGTAGATCTTGAGTCAGATTTTTTTTCAAGAGAATCTTTTTAGATACAATGCAGACTTTAGGTCACATCCCACATGGTATATGTTAATATATTAGAAAAATTTGGGTCACAGATTCATGTGATAAAATTTTGATCGTAAAGTAAATTTTGCGTCATTTATCTCAGGTCAGTAGGTAGATTTTGTATCATAACGCAAATTTGGTCCACAATTTAGAATTAAGACTCAAGTCAAATTTTGGACCATAAGTTACCCAAGGATATCATTAAAAAACTTTTGAGCCATGTGACCATTATTTAGCTGCAAAGTTAGTTTTAGCAAGAATGTTAGCCATATCGATATTTCATTAAATAATTTCAAAATGAAACCTTTCTATCCAAGCAACAGCTAAGCCCCCAACTAATTTAATTGAGTAAAGTACATGGACATTGGGATAAGAAGCTAACAAATATTTAAGAGTATGTGTTAGAGCATTGCTCGGTCGAACTCGCATGCATTGCTATCTCAAGCATGTTTGTCAATGTTAGTGATAAAAACTATAAAGTATTGATTTCTAGTCTACTATAGCTAAGGTCTCGGGCTAGGATAGAAAGTGGAGTTGAGCTCAAGAACTCCATGACAATCATCATACAAGACTAAGGACTACTCAAGGAACTAGTGGATCTTCATCGACTAAAAGGTATGTGGAGACTTGAACTTATCTATCACTCAAAAGTATATCTACTCTATCTCTTATCTTGAGACAAAAGTTATTTTGCTATATAGACTTAGATTATACACATGTGATATTTTGAGCTGAGTATATCTCGCTTATCTATTTTTCGAAATATGTGTTGGTAAAGCTTTCGCTTTAGCCAAGTTCATCTTTACCTAGTGACGAAAGTCATGTTATGTTTCAATCATTTTGAAAATTGCTCTGACGAAAAATATTTTGTGAATAACAACTATATGACTCCCTCTGAGAATGTTTCAATGATTGAAATGAGAGTTTAGACAATATAACCGTTGGAGGATATAAGCATTGTTGTGGAAACACATATATGTATAACTCCTTATTGCTTGAACCGAACTTTGCGAACTTTGTTGATCAAGTGAACCAGAGTAGTACGTGAACTTCAGTCCACGAACCTAGTCCGCGAACTGGCGTAGTTATCGAACCAGAGAATTTCTGCTGGAGCTTGTGAACTCCGTCCGCGAACTTGAGTAGGTTATGTCTAAAAATGATGTTTGTGAACTTATCTTAATAAACTAAGGAATGCTATTGCAAACTGTGGCTTTATAGTTCATGAATCGATTCGAGTGAATTACATCATTTTTGCTACGATTGTATCTTGTGCAATACATGAAAGTTCCTTGTAAATAAATAACTCTCTAACTAGTTCATTTGAGTCATTTGGACTAGTTATGGTGAAGAAGAATGTGGTTGATATGAAAGTTATCATATGGCTAACATTTTGTTTAACTATTGTTGAACCAACTAATGTACAAGTTTGGGTACGGTTACACAAGCCTAGAAACGTGCATTACATGTGTATATAACAATCTATGTTTTCAATCTAACAATTGATAAATATTAGCTTGAATATAATCAGGTTTTCATCTAACGGTGAATATTGCATGCTTTGTTAGTAAGCTAACATTGATTGCAAACCCTGATTTGAAGACTATATAAGGGAGAACTCTAGAAACTGGGAAACCTAATCCCCACACATTCTGTGTGATACTAGTTGTGCTAATCTAGAGTCGATTCTCCTTTAACCTTTGGTTTTCTTCTTCTAAAACCAGGTTAACGACTTAAAGACTTCATTGGGATTGTGAAGCCAGACCGATACTACTTTTATCATAGTTGTGTGATCTGATCTTGTTGTTTCTATCGTACGAGTACAATTGTAATAATTGGCTTGAGATTTCTATCTCCGATAGGCAATATATAAAAGTAGTCACAAATACTTCGTCTCATTGTTTGTGATTCCACAATATCTTTTTTTGTTACGTCGATTAAGAAAATTGTGAGGTGATTGATAAAGCTGAGCTGTTCTTCGGGAATATAAGTCTGGTTTTATCAATTGGTTCCTTTTCACCTTGATTTATAAAAACACGGAACAAAAACTTGTAGGTATATTCGTGGGAGACAGATTTATCTATTACTGTAGACTTTTCTGTATGATACAAATTTGTTTATTAAAGTCTTCGACTTTGGGTCGTAGCAACTCTTAGTTGTGGGTGAGATCAGCTAAGGAAATCAAGTACGTAGTATCCTGCTGGGATCAGAGATGTAGGAGCATAACTATACCTTGGATCAGTGTGAGATTGGTTTGGGTTCAACTACAGTTAAGACCGAAGTTAGCTTGGAGTAGGCTAGTGGCTGTAGCGGCTTAATATAGTGTATGTTTAATCTGGACTAGGTCCCGGGGTTTTTATGCATTTGTGGTTTCCTCGTTAACAAAATTCTGGTGTCTGTGTTATTTATTTTCTGCATTATATTTTGTTATATATTGAAATAATACAGGTTGTGAGTTATTCAATCAATTAGAATATCCGACCTTTTGGTTATTGATTTAAATTGATTGACACTTGGATATTGGTCTTTGGTACCATCCAAGTTATCTCTCTTTGATAAAGACTCGCAGATTTCTATTTGCTTGAGTAAAGATCAAATTGAGAGATTGATATAATAACTCTTTGATATATTTTCTATTGATTGAGTCTGACTATCTAGTTGATTCTCTAGAAAGTATATTTTAGTTTGTCCATACAGATTGCTAATCGAAATATTGGGTGTAGTTGTTAGACCCCCACTTTTTCAATTGGTATCAGAGCAGGCAAACACTTTGAACTTGATAAGTTTGTGTTTTTTCGGTCCTTAAAAATTGTCCCATGGGAAATTTCTTTGGAAAACTTGCTCTTGGCATCTGTAATGCATGCCATAATTTCTTAAAGATTGATCAAGAATTATTATGGTTTCTCATGATAATCCCTTTTCATCTGAAAAGGAAGTTTAAATGATTTTATCAATCTAAAGAAAAAAATTAAAAAATAAGAGATTGAGGAAACGTTCATGGCGCTCAAGGATATGGAACCTCACTATATTAACTATCGATCTCTATGAGGAGTACTATCATAATGGATCAGTTGATAAAGATCTATTCAGAGCATTCGAAGACGTTTTTAGATCCTTAGAAAAACTTAATTCTGTTAAGTCTAAGAATCACTCTGAAAAGGGTTATGTACATATTAAACCTTTGAATAATATTGTGCAACCTGGGAATCAGAAGAATCTCCCTTCTATACATATCAAATAGAGGATAGGAATCCCAGACTCCCCTGATTATCATCATTATGTTAATTACATCACAAGGACTGTTCACACTAATCAACCGGAAATGTTGCATGAGAATTTCTCTGCACATAGTGCCTCTTGGTAACAAGAATGGCACTACCCCAAATGTATATATCTTGAAATGGGGCAAGAAATGGTTTGAATCGTGTACAGTTTTGTTTTGAAAATTTCAAATAAAGATTTCTAGTGCTTCCATAATCTCTCCCAAAGAGTGTTGTAATGAGATGCATAATCTTTGATGTGCAAACATCTAAGAAAAACCCACTTGTTCTTTGTGGGTTGAAGTTCGCAAATGGGTCCAAGCCCATTTTTGGTCTTATAAAGAAGTTCACACACTCTCTTCTTCCTCATCACCCGTTCGCGTATGTGAACTGTTAGGGTTTTTTATGTGCTTCTCCATTAAAGACCTTTTGGAGAATTTTAAAGAAAGGGTGTTCAATATCACTCCAAGTAAGTAAATTCCTCTTATTCCTTTCAATTTCTTTGATCTCATGATGAATTCTAAGGGCTCAAAAAGGAATTCCAAAAATTCAAGTAGCTCTAGTATGGATCTTCCTTGTGACCAAAATTCTCTTAGGATTAGGTTTGTGGATGATTCATGTGCTAGAATTTTTGAGAAGATTTCATCTAAAGGTTTTATTTTAGAAAAGAAATTGGATATCTCTAGTGGACATGATGAGGATTTAGCTTGCTTCAAAAAAATTCAATCTTGGAAATATCTTAGATGGTCTTGGTCAAGGATTTGATTGTCTCACAAGAATTTTCTATGCCAACATTCATGATGTTGATCTTAATAAGATGGAATTCAAATCCATGGTAAATAGAAAAGGTTTCTTGTTGATAGAGAGTTAATTTCAAAGATTACCAACATTCCATTGGGAAACATGCGTCTCCCTAGACCGAGTGATGAACGTCCATCATGTGATGATATCTCTATTGGGATTTGTGGCAAGAAGGTAGCTTGGAATCAAGGGAAGTTTCCTACTAATGATCTTAGTATTGCATTGATGTAATTTGGAAAACTTGGTATCCCTAATCTTTGTCCCTCCAGAATTGAGAATTCTTGGTGGAGTCATGAGTTTGCAGAACTAATCTATTTCCTTGAATCGTGTATTTCAAGTCTTGATATTTTTGGATTCATTATCTCTCAAATGATCTCAATGACATCTCCCATCAATATGTTAGGATAACATTTCTTTATTAGTCAAATCGTCCATGATTGTAGTTTTGATTCAATTGGCAACTCTCTCGGGGTTCCGGTAGTACCAGAATATCGTTACAACGCTATTCCCACGATATTAACAACATTTCTGTGAGAAGCCCAAATGTTTCTACAAGTATTAACAACATTTTGACGAGAATGTCGCAAGATTCTTTGACAACATTTGGCGAGTGTCACAAAAGAGTGATGAAACGGTTAAACGATTAAAGATATATGAAGAATAAGTTTGCTTCACGATGGTTATAAAGTTGGCGATGGTGAAGACTAAAGTTATGGCGATGAGATCGCAGAGTAGATCCGAATTAAGAGGAAATCTTAACTGTCTTCCACTATGTATTTTCCTATATAAAGGGTTCAACTAAATCCAGAAGAGGATGATGCATTTCTGAGAGTTGAGAGAATTTTGAGGAGAGAGAAACTCTAGAAAGAAAGTTGTACTTCTGAGTTTTAATATTTCTTGTAAATCTTCCTGAAAGTGAATTAATAAAAGTGTTGTTGTTCATTCACAATTATGACTTAGTTTTCATAGATTCTTGACAAGGGTGTAGTGTAGGAAATCCTGCAACTACATTTTGGCGCCCAGAAATAGGGAGAATCAATCTAAGAAATCTCAAGTTGCAACTTGAAGATTTGAAAAAATTGTTAGAATTGGAAAAATGGCTAGAAGGAGAAGAAACACATCAGAACCGCCAACAACTGTGAGGAGGAGTAAAAGACTTGCAGGTGAAGGAACAGGTGAATTAGAAGAATCTTTAAGAATAAGATCAGGAAGAAATAAAACAAGAAATGAAGCAGAAAATTCTAATCAACAGCCGAATCAACAAGCACAATCGCAAAATAGGGATGTGGATTATGATAGAGTGAGCGTACACACTTGGAGGTCGGATTCAATGGAAGAAGCAGAAAATCGACAATTAATAAATGGAGAAGAAGGAGAAAGAAATCAAAGAATGGCTGGGGAATTAGTTCATGTGGGACGTGAAAATGGGACAGTAGATGATCTGAGGCAAAGAACACAGGAAGAAAGGAGATTAGATGCGGAGGAACGTGCGAATCTAACAAGACAAAATCATGAACTAAGAATGGAGAATTTGAGGTTACAAAGAAGGAGGTCAAGAAGTACTGTAAGATCAAATTCAAGATCATTCAGGGAAGAACCAAGGAGAGATTCCCCAATGAAAAATGTTAGAGAATAAGTACAAAATTTAAATGGGGAACAACGTCATAGAGAAGGAGAGATAATTGGCGATCGTTATAATCTGCGTGACAATAGAAATCAAGAGGGAAGAAACAACCAAATTTAAGAAGAGAATCCAGAGGGAGGTAGAAGGATATTGCATGGGCGAGAGAATCAAAGGAATCAAAGAATAATTGAAGAAGAAATAGAAAGATACTATACTGAACAAGCGCGCTTGGCTTGCGAGAGAGAAAGATTAAGAGCAGAAGTAGAAGAGCAAGAATTTCGAGAGGAAGTACGACAAAATAACCATGAAAATCGAGAAAGAAGACGTACACAAAATCTCTATAATGATAATATTCAAGAGGAGTATGATAGGATACAAAGGAGAATAGAGAGACAACGAAGAGAAATGAAGAAATTCGCAGAGAATAAGATAGGCAACTACGATTTCAAGAGGATGGTGAAAGAGAAAATCACAGAGAAAGACAGGATGATGATGAAGAAGGAGATACGCAAAATCTCGCAAGACAAGAAAGACAAGAACGCAGAAGAAGGGAAGTTGCATTAAAAAGGCTAATGGAAAAAAACTCAGTTGAGAATGAGCAAATTCTGAGAGAGTTAGCAGAAATACGAGGAATGATAAGCAATAGAAGAGAAGGAGGTAGAAGGAAACTTGATGAAGCTATTGAAGAAGCTGCGAGGACTCCATTTACTCAAAAAGTACAGTTAAGAGGAATACCTCCAAAATGAAATTTACCAGCATTAACCAGCATTTTTGATGGGACTACTTGTGCCGTTCAATACGTTAAAGATTATGTTAGATGTATGCTACAGTGGGAGAATCATGATGCTGTGTTATGCAAGTATTTTGCATCTAGCTTAACTGGAGAGGCGCTGAAATGGTTTTAGGGATTACCAAAAAATACTATAACTTCTTTTGATCATTTACAAGCTACATTCTTAGTAGCGTACATCAGCAACAATGTATCGCGGCCGGGTATTGAAGATGTGTTTGGGATAAAACAGAGAGTTGGCGAGAGTCTGAAGCACTTAACTATAAGATGGAAGTCAATGTGCAGCGAAATGGATGGAAGAGTGGATGAAAGATATCTGATCCTATCCTTCATTAATGCAATGTTCGCGACTAATTTACTGTACATTCAGATTTTCAGAATCAAAAATACAATCACCATGACAGAATTGCGAGAACTACAGGAATAATACATTGATTTGGAGGAGAAACAAAATGAGATGGAATCATACCCAATCGTGAACACCAGCTCGCTGGTGGAAAATGGAAGTTTACTCCATAAAATGATAAATAATGTAGCGAGCACCTCGCAATCACAACAAGAGAAAGTGGTTATCGATAACCAACAAAAATTAGTAGCGATGGGCAGTCGAGATCAAGAAGAATATGAAAGGGAGAAGAATTATTATAATCGTGGTGGGAACAATAAGATTCAAAGACTCGATCAACCTCAAGAAACTTATGGTGGACAAAGGCAGAATAATTTTAAAGGACAAGGTAATCAGAGGATAATCTGGGAAGAAATTAAGATGCCCGCTCTCAATACTAGCATAGAAAAGATTTGGGAAGCTATCATTTTAATGGAAAATATACCCTCTCTATGGAACATGGGAAAAGAACCCCATCCAAACAATCGAAGTCAAGAATTCTGTCCATATCATCATTTTCATGGTCACTCAGTAAACGATTGTAGGAATGTGAAGAGAATAATCTTGAGGATAATTGATCAGGGAAAGTTAAATCATTTTCTAGTAGGATATCCACAATCTCAACAATTACCACCAGCACCAGAAACTCGCAGAGTGAATGCTGTAAAAGGAGCGGAAACATTCGTAATAGAAGTTGGAGCCAAAGCAAAGAGTTTGTTTTGTAATTCTATTGTACATTCACGCAGAACTATAGAGGATTTCCATGACAATATTTTAAGCAGGGTCTTCGCGAAAGACACAGATGGAAGAGAAATATTGAATATCGCGAGATCCTCGCCATTAGAGGAGTGGCAGAAGCAAACTCTATCTTTTACTGCGCAAGATGTACCTGAGGTTGGCGAGCAACACGATAATCCACTGGTCGTACGATTAGAGATTAATCCAAAACAAATGCAAGAAGAAGATGAAGAGAATGATAGTAAAGTTGAAGATTCTTGGGCCATCAACAGATTCTTAATAGATACAGGGAGTTCTGTTGATATCTTATTTTATCATACCTTTAAAACCATGGGAGGAAAATAAGAAGATCTAATTCCATCAACATACAAAAACTATGGTTTTAATGGCACAGCTAACAAACCAAAGGGGGAAATTGAAATGCAGATACCGTTAAAAGGAATATCTTCAAAAATCGTATTCTGCGTTGTGGACATCGAATCACCTTACAATGCCTTAATAGGACGACCTTGGTTACACGGGATATTGGGTGTAGCATCTACTTATCACCAGTGTATCAAATTTCCTCATCCAAAAGGTGTTGGAGTTATTAAAGGAGACTTGGGAGAAAGCAATAAATGTTATGAAATCGATATGAAATCTTGCGAAGAAAGATCCGAAAAGAATAAAAATTGGAGGTGCAAAATCAAGCAACGACAAAAATGTGAAAGGTTAATGATTGATGCAATAGAACGAAAAGAGGATGTGAAAGCTGATGGTGAGCGTCTCGCAGAAAAAAAGACAATACCAAAACGCAGCAGAAAAGCAGAATCAGAAAAAAGTAAGTAGAGAGGTAAAATGATGAACCTTAGAGAACTCTACGAATAATTTGTTTGGAAAATATGTAATTGAACAAAATATTCTGCTTGAAAAGAATCGCAAAAACTTTACCAAAATGATCAAAGTTATGAAATCCTATCAGAGTTACAATACTCGCGAGAAGCGCGAATAAAATTTCGCAGAGACATAAGAATGGGACGAACCTTTATGGCGTACACCCTAATTCGCGAATAAAATTTCGTAAGAAGAAAATGTAAGACCTAATAGTGCGTTATAAAGGGGGTATCTCTTGATATGACTGAGCGATAAGGTTATACCGCTGCTGGAACCTGAGTCATGCAGATGTTTGGGTTAAAGAAAACCTATCCGGAAGAGAGATCTTGGATTTCCAACTATATATGGTTATACCCTGGTTGGACGACTGAGAGTATCTTCCAAGAAGTGCAAAGTATGACCAAGGCGCCGAGGTACACGGTTGAGCCAAGGGTGCCCGGAGCGTACGAAACTCTCTTGCCATCATTGGTAAGTCTTGGATACAATGCACTTGGCCTGAAGAAAACCCCACTTAGGGTGCAGTCTTGTAACTATAAGCCATATAGGAATAAAGGACAAGAGGCTGCGAAAACAACTGGTTGTTGGCAAATCCGGATGGGGGGAGCTAGTCTTGTATGGCCGATGTGCCCTCCTTAAAGGGGTAACCAGGGGGGAGATAAGGGCGGCACCCTCCATTAGGGAGCTGATAAGTGTCTTAAGACGGCAATGTCATAGGGCTTTATGATCGCACGAACATTTAGGCCTGTCATATTGTCGCGTGATGTAAATGATGCAGAGGCAAAAAGCCACGAGAGCAATGTTAAGATGAGATTAATGGGTTTTTACATGAAAATGTAAAGACGTCCTGCGATTTCATCGCAAGATGACAATGTCACGAGGCTTTGATCTTGCGAGAGAGCTTAGACTTGTCATATTGTCGCAATACAATCAAGATAAAAAGTTAAGACAAGATCAATGGGTCAATACATGCAAATGTAAAGACGTCCTGCGATCTTGTCGCAGAAAGAAAGAGTGTGGAAAAGTAAGACCTTTAATTAGGAAGGCACAATAAGACCACAAGATTATTGCGATAATACTCGCAGATGTTACGAGAATTGCGATTTCACCCAATTATCATTGACGGAAAAATCACCAATATTAAGGCAAATTTTAAAATTTTATTTTATCTTTTAATCAATTTTTATATTGCAGATGAATAATATTGGCAAGTATGGGAATGTATGAGAACGATGAAATTATTATTCATCTATCATATAAAAATTGCATAGAAACAAGCACGCAGATAGTTAAAAGAATAATAGTTATATTAATTGATTAACTTGCAGAAAAAGAGTTGTTTTCTGATTCTTACAGGTAGAAGTAAAGAGGAAAAGGAAATTTACAAATTTAGAGAAACTAACGGCAATGTTACAAAAAAAAGAGAAGGAAAAGGAAGAACTAGTTCGATCCATCGCCATCTTCTTTATCAGACTCCTCTTCATCGTTAGATTCTTCACCTTCATCATCATTATTATCATTTTGTTCCTCGTCAGAATTCTCAGCCTCACTATCAGAGATGTCGAGATTTGGAATCACTTTGGGTACTTCTTTTGCAAGATCAGGATATATAGAAGAAGAAATCCCATGGTCATTGCAAACCAAATTAAAAGAATCATTGCGAACAACAATGAGAGATCTATTGAAGTTCGCGGTAGTGATGCCAAATTGCTTCTTCAACTGTGAATATTTATTACTGCGAGCAGCAAGAGTATTTGCGAGTCGATCCTTCTCCTCTTCAAGTTCCTTGATCCTTTCAAGATAACCTTTCTCATCTTCTACAAGAATATGGCAACAAGTTAGAAATTTTATAAAGAAGAATAATAAAAACAAGAAACTAGCGAGAATAAGATTAGCTAATAACCTTCTATGTTAGAAATCATATCTCTAATTAGAGCCGCCTGTTCAACTTGAAGGCTAACATTTACACCTAAATCATTTCTGGCATTGTCAAGAACCTTCGCAGCCCAAGCAAACTCATCATCGCTATTAATGAGGAGACGAGATCGAATTTGAGTCTCCCTCGCAAGAAGATCTTCATTCTCGCGGATAAGTTTATCTCTGACCATTTGAACGTCAAGGAGAGTTTTATGAAAATCTGTTAAGGTTTTAGATCCCTTTTTTATGGCAAGATCCTTCTCGTCAATAAGATCGCTATTCTTATGCCTTAATTTATCTATTTCTTTCTTTGAATCAAAATAAATGCGCCTATATTTGTCAGTCAAGCATAAATTGAACCTGTGTTCAAGTTTTAAGAGATTAAACTTGAATCTAAGTTCGTATATGGGGAGGGAGTTAATCTTATCATCTGAGAAATTACTTAAGGAATTATTAAGACTAGTAAGAAGAGTATGATCATCTATAGGTTCAGGGAAAGTTTGAAAGATTATAGCCTCGTCAGTAAGACCATAAACATCTGCAAGTTAAAAGTTATTGCTTGAATAAGCTGCGATAGAATAAAAGGAATTAAGAGAGATGGGAAATCAGTCATACCATAGAGTTGTTGGTTAGCTCTATCAAGATTAATAATCTTTTGCTTATTAACAGAAGCTTCTGTCTCCAATTTTTTATTCTTCTTGCGAAGCTCTATATTTCCAGACTCTAGTTTTTTCTTATCTTGGCGAACTTTAGCTGCTTTTTCTTCAGCGTTTACGCATCTTTTATCTAAGTCAGAAGCAACAGAAAAAGAAGCTCTTCTAACCTGCGAACAAAAGAAATAAATTAGAATCTAGCGATGGAGAAAATATGAACAAATTGAAGAAATAAAAACATACCAAGGCACCAAGAGAATTCAAGAGACTGGGAGTCAGCGATCTTGAGATTCCTTGGAGAGAATCATTATCCACTAAAATAGGAGCATCGCAAACTTGAGAAAGGGCTTGGGATGTCTTTTCAATAATTTCATCCTCGTCATTAGAAGTCATGCTGTGGGAGATATCATTAAAAATCCTAGATAGATGAGTTATTGAAGAATCAGAAGAAGAGGAATTTCTTATTGAAGGAAAACCGCCAACATTAAACTCCTCGTCAATATCCTTATCAAGAACAACACTGGGATTCTCTGGAATTATTTGAGGAGTTGAAGAAGAAGAAGGTTGAGTTTTTAATTTCTTTAGCAGAGGATTGCTAGATTCATCATTGCGAGGGGCAGAAGATCTTCCCCTAGAAGAAGTAGTAGGCTTCTCCTTTATAGATTTCCCAGATGGTTCCTTTGGAGATTTCTCCTTGATTTTTGGAGGAGGCAATGGTTCTAATTCTTCAATTTCCTGCGAGCACAGATGAAGATAAGAAATAGGGGCAACAATATATTGTTAAAATTTATGAAGAAATATTTCTTACTTCATCTGTAAAAGATCTCAAAACCAAGAGAATGTTGGGTTTCCTAAGAGTTTGATAGCTGAGTTTCATTCTATCAATCTGAGAAAATCAAAAAAGTTAGCGAGAATATAAAGAAGACAATAAATAATAATAACATAAAAAGTTGATAGAATATACTTCTTTAGATCTTTCAGGCCAGTTGAAGACCCAGGGTTGATATTCTGCAAGACTCGCGGGAAGTTCGCGAGAACCAGATATATAAGGACCTTCAAGACTTAATGGGAAGATGAATCACTTGTCATCGCTAGAATGACGAGGACCTTGGTTAATAGATGTATGAAAGTTAATATCCATCATAAGAGAATTGTCACCAGCGACCTTCTCTTTCTTCAAACGAACACCCCAACATGTATTATCCCTTTTCATAGGGACAATACTATAGTTTACAAAAAAGTTGTCCACAGTATAATCGCAAGAAACAATGGGGACATATTTGAACAAAGGATTCTTTGGAGCCTTGGGATAGCGAGTTACTTTACCAGATCCACGAGAAGCATATTCAATTAATAATCTGATGAAATCCCCACCTAATTGGTATATTGCTCGTGAGAATCTCTCGTCAGAAATTATTTGATAAAACAGCGAAAGCTCAGGATCATAAAGAGGGATGGGAAGACCAGCTTCAAGTTGTCCTAGCGATACTATGATTTTCTCGCGAGAACATTGGTCATCAGTAAATAGTTTAAGGGAAAGTTCTGATTTGGAATCTTGTTCTGGAATCAAAGATAAGTTAAAACCTTTAAGTCTGAGTTTCTCGCCCATTCCATTGAAGGCCTTCAGATTTTTAGCACCAGCAGTAACCATTTTTGAGTATGGGAATGAAAGAAAGAGTTGAAAAGAAGGAATAAATCACAGCTGTTATAGAAGCGCAATTCGCGGAAGAACAATAAAAATTGCAGAGAGAATATGAGGAGAAAGAGGAAGAAAGTAAAAGAGAAAAAGGAGAGGAATGAGAAGAGTATTTATAGAAGAAGAAATTTCTCGAAGAAGATGAAGGCAATTAATGCAAAGAAAAGACGTGGATGGTCAGATCGCATCGGTTACAGAAGACGTGTTAAAAATTTATTGGAAGAAAGAAATTCGTGAAAACAGCTGCGAAGGAAAAAGAAACGTGTCAGAATATGAAAGAAGAAAAGATAAATGGTTATCGCATTTTTTTTTTTGAGATTCTCATGATCTTCCTTTCTTCGCAGAAAATACATGAGAAGAGGCAAGATGTAGTACCAGAATATCGCCACAACGCTATTCCCACGATATTAACAACATTTCTGTGAGAAGCCCAAATATTTCTACAAGTATTAACAACATTTTGACGAGAATGTCGCAAGATTCTTTGACAACATTTGGCGAGTGTCACAAAAGAGTGATGAAATGATTAAACGATTAAAGATATATGAAGAATAAGTCTGCTTCACGATGGTTATAAAGTTGGCGATGGTGAAGACTAAAGTTATGGCGATGAGATCGCAGAGTAGATCTGAATTAAGAGGAAATCTTAGCTGTCTTCCACTATGTATTTTCCTATATAAAGGGTTCAACTAAATTCAGAAGAGGATGATGCATTTCTGAGAGTTGAGAGAATTTTGAGGAGAGAGAAACTCCAGAAAGAAAGTTGTACTTCTGAGTTTTAATATTTCTTGTAAATCTTCCTGAAAGTGAATTAATAAAAGTGTTGTTGTTCATTCACAATTATGACTTAGTTTTCATAGATTCTTGACAAGGGTGTAGCGTAGGAAATCCTGCAACTACAGTTCCCAAACCAGTTCGTCCCTATACCTTCAGACGTATAAGGGAAAATGTATACAAAAGACAAAGAGATGCTTCACTTAATGATTGTGACCCTACCACCTGGAGTATTCTTTAAAAATTTCATAAGGGAGTGAGTAAGGTAAATTCAAGGGTGAATTGTGTTCAAGAAAAATTATCCTTGGTTGCAACTAAGTTTCCCGAGCTCAAGGAAGAGTTGAACATTATTCAAGCATCTTGGCGTGTTTCCGATGAAGATGATGAGTAGTGTATTATTGCCTAGTAAATCTTCTATTTTTATTGTTTTAGTTAGAAGAATAGCTAGTGTTTGGAATAACCATTATTGTGATTACACATATCTATGTCCAAAGTTTTCATTTTCTGGTTTTTAGATTTATTGGTTTAAATTCTAAACTTGTTTGGAAGATGATTTTTGCAGTATTAATCTTTATGGTTTTATATATTGCAATATTGTTATGGGATATGTGTGTTTACGTCCGTGAACTTGATTGTCCCATATTTTGTCAAAAGTAAAGTCGTTCATGAATTGATATGCAAGTATTGATAAAAGAATGAATAGACTATTGGAAAACACAAAAGTTAAGCCTATATTGTTAATTATTGATGTAAGATTGGTTAAAATCTTTTGTGATTCAAGGATTATGTCTATTGTATGTCATTGTGCAAATGGTGATGGAAACATAGAATGAATCCTTGTGTATTCCGAAGTAATTGGTCTTCCCTGATCCATATTTTTTGTATTACTGTGAGGCTCCGTATTGTGTCTTATGTCGAGCACTAGACAACCAAGTTGATTATTTTGTGATTAGCTTAGTTGTGTTCCGTAAGGTACTTTATGTCGAGCATATTGAACTAAATTAATCATCTTGTGTGACTATTTAGTTATGACTCCGTAATTTTTTCTTATGTTTGAGCATTTTTGACTGGGTTGGTTATTTTTATGATTAACTTAGTCATCGCTCCATAGATTTTCTTATGTGAGTATAAACGATTAAATTGATTACTTTTGTGATTAGTTTAATTGTGTATTCCGGTTAGATTAATTATGGGTTCTCTTGTGATTAATCTAATTGAGTTTTTAAGTCTACATAAGTTTACTTGTGTTGAGCATATTTAGTCAAATTAATCATGGTTCGCTTACAGTTAATTTGATTGAATATTCTTTTTGGATTCCAAATTCATACTTGTATGATATTTGTTGAGTTCAAAGAAATCCTTCTTTTTTTTTTTTAAATTAAGGTCGCTCTTGTTGTTCCCTTGGGAATGACATTTTATGGGAGAGAGTTATTTTGAACTTGTGCTTAATTTC
This sequence comes from Papaver bracteatum, assembly GCA_023529315.1. Lineage (NCBI taxonomy): Eukaryota > Viridiplantae > Streptophyta > Magnoliopsida > Ranunculales > Papaveraceae > Papaver > Papaver bracteatum. The sequence goes on along the minus strand of JAJJWX010002605.1, from coordinate 2,469,467 downwards.
CAAATCTTGTGGAGAGTGCAGCTGTGGAATATTATAGGGGTTATCTTGTATCTTTATGAAATCCTTGATGAATACATTTATCTTCTTCTTTATGATTGCATCTAAAAAAGATGATATATATTTACTCCTGGTCATGAAATGTCTCTTACGAAAATTTCATTAGGATCGCGTTCTTGCACCTTTGCCAATTTTATTGACAAAAAGGGGGAGAATTAATATGTAGTTCATACTACAAATACATATGGTTTTCGGATCATTATGTAAGCAGGAGTGGTTTCCATGTGAGATGGAGTATTGACTAAGGAGGAGTGACATATCACCATAATATTGTTGTTAAAGTTGTGATGCAATTGGACTTTGACGATGTGTAATGATACTATGACGCCGTATAACAATGATTGAGAACTCTTGTTTTCTCGTTGGTATAGCTATGGATTTTCAACAACGATGATGCTAAACTTACAACCTTTGGGATCATTGGACTACTTGGAAGTGACGAAGATTTCGAGTAATGTTGAAGTATAGACGAACATTAGACGACATGTGGAATAGGAGCTACAAAGTTTATTTATATATTTTTTGTATTCCATATGTATTAATAGTTTCGCCACTAAAATTGACAAAGGGGAGATTGTTAGAGTATTGCTCGGTCGAACTCGCATGCGTTGCTATCTCAAGCATGTTTTTCAATTTTAGTGATCAAAACAATAAAGTCTTGATTTCTAGTCTATTATAGCTAAGGTCTTGGACTAGGATAGAAAGTGTAGTTCAGCTCAAGAACTCCATGGCGATCATCATACAAGATGATGGACTACTCAAGGAACCAGTGGATCTTCATTGACTAAAAGGTATGTGGAGACTTGAACTTATCTATCACTGAAAAGTCTATATACTCTATCTCCTATCTTAAGACAAAAGTCATTTTGCTATATAGACTAAGATTATATACTTGTGATATTTCGAGATGAGTATATCTCGCTTATCTATTTCTAGAAATATGTGATGGCAAAGATTTTGATTTAGCCAAGTTTATCTTTACCTAGTGACGAAAGTCATGTTATGTTTCAATCATTTTGGAAATTACTCTGACGAAAAATAGTTTATGAATAACAACTATATAACGCCTTTTGAGAATGTTTCAATGATTGAAATGAGAGTTTAGACAATATAACCAATGGAGGATATAGGCATTGTTGTGGAAACACATATATGTATAAGTCCTTATTGCTTGAACCGAAGTTTGCGAACTTTGTTGATTAAGTGAAACTAGAGTAGTACGTGAACTTCAGTCCGCGAACTGGCATCGAGAATTTCTGATGGAGTTTGTGAACTGCGTCCGGGAACTTAAGTCCACGAACCCAGTCTGCGAACTTGAGTAGGTTATATCTAAAAATGATGTTTGTGAATTTATCTTAATAAACTAAGGAATGCTATTACAAACCGTGGCTTTATATTTCATGAATTGATTCGAGTGAATCACATCGTTTTTGCTTCGATTGTGTCTTGTGTAGTACATGAGATTTCCTTGTAATTGAACAACTCCCTAACTAGTTCATTTGAGTCATTTGGACTAGTTATGGTGAAGAAGAATATGGTTGATATGAAAGTTATCATATGTCTAACCTTTTGGTTAAATATTGTTGAACCAACTAATGTACAAGTTTGGGTAACACAAGCCTAGAAATGTGCATTACATGTGTGTATAACAAGATATGTTTTCAATCTAATGGTTCATAAATATTAGCTTGAATATAATCAGGTTTTCATCTAACGGTAAATATTGAATGCTTTGTTAGTAAGCTAACATTGATTGCAAACCCTGATTTGAAGACTATATAAGGAAGAACTCTAGCAAATGGGAAACCTAATCCCCATGCATTCTGTGTGATACTAGTTGTGCTAAGATATAGTTGATTCTCCTTTAACCTTTGGTTTTCTTCTTCTAAAACCAGGTTAATGACTTAAAGACTTTATTGGGATTGTGAAGCCAGACCGATACCACTTTTATCGTAGTTGTGTGATCTGATCTTGCTGTTTCTATCGTACAAGTACAATTGTAATAATTGGCTTGAGATTTTATCTCCGACAGGCAAGATATAAAAGTAGTCACAAACATTTCGTCTCATCGTTTGTGATTCCACAATATCTTTTTTCGCTGCGTCGATTAAGGCTATTGTGAGGTGATCGATAAAGATGATCTGTTCTTCGGGAATATAAGTATGGTTTTATCAATTGGTTCATGTTCACCTTGATTTATCAAAACACAAAATAAAAACTTGTAGGTATATTCGTGGGAGACGGATTTATTTATTACTGTAGACTTTTCTGTGTGATACAGATTTGTTTATTAAAGTCTTCGACTTTAGGTCGTAGCAACTCTTGGTTGTGGGTGAGATCATCTAAAGGAATTAAGTACGTAGTATCCTACTGGGATCAGAGATGTAGGAGAATAACTGTACCTTGGATCAGTGTGAGATTGGTTGGGGTTCAACTACAGTCCAGACCGAAGTTAGCTTGGAGTACCTAGACTAGTGTATGTAGAGGATTAATTCAGTGTATGTTTAATCCGGACTAGGTCCCGAGGTTTTTCTGCATTTGCGGTTTCCTCGTTAACAAAATTCTGGTGTCTGTGTTATTTCTTTTCTGCATTATATTTTGTTATATAATTGAATTAATAAAGGTTGTGCATTGTTCAATCAATTAGAATATCTGACCTTTTGGTTGTTGATTTAAATTGATTGACACTTGGATATTGGTCTTTGGTACCATCCAAGTTATCTCTCTTTGATAAAGACTCGCAGATTTCTATTTGCTTGAGTAAAGATCAAATTGAGAGATTGAGATAATAACTCTTTGATATATTTTCTATTGATTGAGTTTGACTGTCTAATTGATTCTATAGTATATTGTAGTTTTTCCATATAGATTGCTAATCGAAATATTGGGTTTGGTTGTTAGACCCCCTCTTTTTCAGTATGTATTTGAGATTTTGTTTTTGTCATAGCATAGCTTGTTTGTGTCATTGCAAATCTTATGAACGACCAATATGTGTGATTAGTATAACCTCTCATGACTTGTTTGTGTTCTTGGTAAAACTATTTACATGATGCCTGACTTATATATTGGTAGGACTTTTATTAGTGAAACCGATCTTAAGTAATCACCTGGGGTATGATCGGGTTTGTGTGTCTGACCAAATTTGGGAGAGGGGAACCGATCCTAGCAAGAGGTACAATACATCACAATGGGAGCCGATCCTTGTATGAGGTGCAGCAAGGTTTATAGTAGAAAGGGGAATCGATCCTATGAACATGTGCAACACGTTTTTAGGCAAAGGGGAACCAATCCTATGGACATGTGCAACACTTTTGATGATGGATTTTAGATCAGGGATAAAATTGTAAAACCAATTTTAATGTGTTGACATCCTGCAAGTGAGAATACTTTTTCGCTTTATTTATTCGAAGCAATTCAATAAATATACAAAATTCACCCAGAATGGTGCATGTAGCAACAATCCCAATATTCTGTGAATTTATAGAATTATTAATTAATGCATGAATTGCCTTGTATTTCCTATGCTGTTCTCAGCAGGACTCTCATTATTGGTGCAGCATGATGACTGGTTGTTACTCTCAGCAGAGTAACATGAATATCCAAGTGTCAATAGTGAGGCATGCACGAAATACCCGTACATGCTATACCATTCTCTAACAAAGAGAATCTTGTATCGGTGTGCTTGTACTAGCCCGATCGAGCATATTTAATTCCTTAAGGGAAATCTGTACTGGCCATGTCAGTCTCAGAAACGATTACGACCACGCAAGTTGGCCGCATGATTTAACCAGCCTAGACGAACCCTAGCATGAGCAGGCGATCACTGTAATGACCACCAGCGGGCCCGTTTTTTCCCTAGCCGGTCGAACACATGTTGTACTCCCAAAACACCCATCGAACGCCATCCCTTAAGTAGGGAGATTGAGCTGGTTCATTTTTCATTGGAGTGGATCGTATGGGCAAAGGATGCCAAAGACAGTCTTGAAGTCACCACGACCGTCCAACTTCACTAGCCTGGTTGGACGGCCTAGATCATCCCGTGAATGATCAGTGAAGCGTTTATGCATACATTGGCGGTCCAACTATGTCCCAACCTGATCGACCTGCTCACGACATGGACATAGATCCATGAACGTTTTCCCAAAACATAATGGTAGTGAGTCTTTTCAAGTGTCATGGAAATTCCACTAGCGTCCTAAATTGATCACAACCATCCAACTTCGTCGGCATGTTTATATGGCTTAGATCGCGCCTAGGGCCATCAGGGAAGTGCACACATGTTCACCATCAGACCAAAGTGGTCCCCGCACGGTCGACCTCTCCAAAGGAGAAGCATAGCTTGTCAACCCCGTTTGGCCAAAGTCATGCGTGCGTGATTGTTTAGAAAACCCTAATTAGGGTTTGCGGCGATATATATTTGTCGTAGTTCGATCGCGTCCATCCATCTTCGCCAGCCTAAACGGAAGGTGTAGATATAGACTTAAGAAGTAACAAGAGTATCAACGTGATCACCGTGGGCCCATATATGCGTGTGACCTACCGGCCTAGGCCAACCATGGTCGAGCGCCTCTAAATGCATGCTCGAAGGAGTCATCTCACGTAGTTCCCCAATCCTTTGCAGCAAAGGATTTCTATCGCCATTTGATCACGACCACTCATCTTTGCCAGTCAACTTGAGTGGCCTAGATCAAGCCTTCATGGGACATAGAGGTATAGATGTACACAACAACAGTCCGCCTTCATGTGTGACCAATCGGTCCCACCAAAATTGGCGCCTATGTGTGAATTCGGTCAATCCCAAAGAGGATGCTTTTGTACCTCTTAAACCCTAAGGTTTCCTCAAACGGTCGCAGATAAGTGCCGTAAACCATCTCGTTCGTCCAACTTTGTAAGCTTAGTCGGACATCTTAGGTTAAGAGCTAGGCGACCAATGAACCACCTCGGTGATCACCGTCCATCACTCTACCGCAAATAGTGATCGGCCAAGGGATGGCCTGCCCATGCGGTCTCCAAAAGATCACTTGAACATGGTTGAGAATACATCATTTTAAGATGCTTAATCCGCGACTTACTCCGTTAAGCTTTAAAACAGCGATGCTTCATACATATTAATTGTATTCGATGCATTACATGTATAAAGTATACATGATACTTCATGAATATCGATTTCCTAAATAACTTAGTTATTTAACCTAATAGCATCGAGTGATATTTCCTGCGTATCCCACGACTCGACCCACTCACTCGAGACATCAAGCATGTCACAAACTGGGGGATACTTATTAGGGTATTAGTCTGGTGGTTTATATCGTGCAGCATGCAATGCGCCATCACAAGAACGTGTCAGGAGGCATGGACGGCTAAAATGATGAAGGATGTGGGCTAAGACGTGATCCTGCAATCACCCACACAAACCCACTACTCCATCACTCAACTTCCTCCACTTCCTACTAGATGAGGGTTTGCACTCAATGACTTGTATAAATTTCCAAACAACAAAGACAAACACAGACAAAACCAAGTATTGTCATCAGTATCCAGAAACCACCACTCTGATACAAGTCATAAAAGCCAACACCTTCACAATCGCAACGCCTTCTTCGCTTCCCTCCCTAAGATCAACCCCATCTCCTTCACTTTGTGACCGAAGCAAGTCTGGAACGACCATTTCTTGGTTTAGGCTAGAATTGTATAGATTGATCTCTCGAATCAAAAGTACTCCCGTGCAGTGCATTTGTTTAGGGTTTAGATTCGTTTTTCATCCACACACACCCAGATTTACCAAAACCAGCAGAAACAGTTTTCACCCATAAACAATTGGAGACCACAATGGGAAACTAATCTCTCAGTTGTGAAGTCAATTTTTTCAATACCCAATCCTATTTGGCTGATTTCAAAATGGTTTGTCTTAGGACTCCCCCAACAATTTCAAATTCCGGTCAAAGTTCCTCCAATGAAGATACCCCTCTTCCCAACGGTGTATCCAATGGCATAACCGGAAGAATCCCAACGTTGATAAAGTTAGCACGAGTGCAGGAGATTTACACGAAGAATATGGACCTGATCAAAGAAATAATAAACGACATACTCGATCTCCTCGTTAAGATGACATCAGATATGAGCGGTTCTCCTGTCACAAAGATTTCTACATTGGGGACTGATCCTTGCAACGATCCCCCTCAAGTCAATAGTTTCACTATGAACCAGAGATCGGTGGATCAGGAAGCGGCTTCTCTAGTGGAAAGTTTATGTGAACTCTTACACCTCACGAAGAGTCAACGGGTGGAGACGTTTGCTGCAATTAACCAGATATCTCTGGACGTGCATTTAACTCCTTTACGTCTAAAAGCCTCAAAAACATCAAAGATGTCTGTGAATAACATCATGTTTACATAAGAAGATATGATGGCGGAAAAAAGTCACAACCGGGCCCTACACGTTACTGCACGCATCAAGAATTCATAGTTCAAGAAGGCCCTCATCGATACGGGAGCATCTTCGAATGTGATTACTCTCAAGACACTCAGGACGGCCCAGGTTCGCCCAAGAAAGATCGTGCGACAACCTACAACTATGACGGACTTTGAAGGAAACCAAACCAACACGTACGGGTATGTCAATATGAATTTATATGTAGGGCCTGTCCAGTCAAAGGTGAAATTCGAAGTCATAGAAAAGAAGCCGGGCTACCACATGATACTGGGGAGACCGTGGCTTTATGACAATATGATTTTCCCTTCAACGTATCACCAGTGCCTGAAGACTATGCTGAATAAAAAAGTCGTTCGTATTCCTGCGTCATTGTCTCCGTATATACCGATATGTGTAGTGGAGTTGTTTGAGCCAAGAGAAACTCCACGATAAGAATCAGGCAAAGTTCATTGCATCCCACTCCCTGCATGGGCATCGATCCAGGAGGAAAATGATTTGTATCATTAAGGGCTAAGCCCCCACGATGCATCTTCGCAGACATGGCATCCTTCTTTGTCTGGTGAAGCCGCAACCCATGTTCACACTAAAAGAGAGGGAACTTTTGTGGCGAGCCGTGATCAGAAAGAGAAGACCGTATACCGACGCTGCTATTAGAAATTTGAAGGGGAGATTGTTACCTAGTCTCTCCGCCCAATGGAATGCTATAATAATGAAGAACCACAAGAAGAGGTGTTGGATGCTCCACGATAGATGCAGGACAGGACCAACTCCACGACTGATTAGCTCGAAATTGTTAATATCGGGAATGAAGAATCTCTCAGGCCTATCTCCACCAGCTCAACCTTGTCCACGGATGAACGTACGAAGCTCGTGCAATTTCTCAAGGAATACCAAGACATATTTGCTTGGACGTATGAAGAAATTCCCGGTTTAGATGAAAAATTGGTCACCCATCATATGCATGTCATACCTGGATCCAAGCCGATCAAACAGTCCCCGGGGAAATTCAGGCACGAGGTGAAAGAGCAAATCAAGAATGAGATACAAAAGTTGCTAGCTTCTGGTTTCATTAAACCCATTCATCATCCAACCTGGTTGGTTAATGTGGTTCCGGTAAAAAATAAAAATGGACAGATCAGGTGCTGCATGGATTCCAGAGACTTGAACAGATGCTGCCCCAAAGACGATTTTCCTTTACCTTACATCGACATGTTTGTAGACGCCACCAGCGGACACAACATGTTCTCCTTCATGGACAGATATAGCGGGTACAATCAGATAAGGATGTACGAGCATGATGCAAGTAAGACAACTTTTCGAACTCCTTTCGAAAATTTTAATTATACTGTAATGCCATTTGGTTTGAAGAATGCCGGTGTAACATATTAAAGCGCTATGACGGTAATCTTCCACGACATGATGCATAAACAACTTGAAAACTATGTGGATGATATAGTAGTTAAGTCAAAATCTCAGGCGGATCACACAGGAGTCCTATGGAAAGTGTTCGAAAGGTATCGTGAGTACAAATTAAATATGAATCCTTTGAAATGCGCTTTCGGCGTTTCTTCAGGCAAGTTTTTGGGATTCCAGGTAATTGCTGAGGGGATCAAGGTGGACCCATACAAGACTCAATCTATCCTCACGATGCTTCCTCCACAGACTGTGAAGGAGCTCCAAAGCTTCATGGGAAAAGTAAACTACATTCGACGTTTTATACCTAGTTTGGCCCAGCTCGTTGCTTTATTCACTCCCTTGCTGAAGAAGGGAGCAAGTTTCGTCTGGACCACACTATAACAGGAAGTGTTTCATAATATTCAATGGATATTGTCATCTCCAGCGGTCATGAAGTCCTCTGTCCAAGGAAGGCCGTTGTGCCTCTACACCGCCTTCAGTGATACCGTCATAGGGGCTTTTCTCGCTCAGGAGGATGGTGAGGGAGTCGAACATCTCATATACTATTTCAATCGAGTATTAAGAGATGCTGAACTCAGATATCCAAAAGCGGAGAAAGCATTCCTAGCCCTGATTCATTCCATTCAGAAGTTCAGACATTACCTGTTGTCCAACAAGGTGGTGCTTATATCTAAATATGATCCTACGAAGTTTTTGCTTTAAAAGCCGGTCTTGATGGGAAGGTAGGCCAAGTGGCTTCTCCAAATGTCAGATCTAGACATAACGTGCGCATCACCAAGGGCTATCAAAGAACAAGCAGTTGCTGATTTACATGTAGCATTCCCTTGAGAAGGAACTACTGCACTACACAAGGATCTTCTCGGAGAATTTTCAGAGATCTCCGTCATCGAAGAAGAGGCATGGCTGTTATATTTTGATGGATCCGCCACTCCAAGTAATAACACTGGAGGGGAAGGCGTGGTCATAGTGTGTCCAACTGGCGAAGTTTTATCACATTCCTTCAAGTTGGACTTTCAGTGCACCAACAACTCAGCAGAGTATGAAGCCTTTCTCATAGGACTGTCAATAGCCAAATAAGCAGTGGCCACTCGCCTGGAGATAAAAAGTGACTCTAAGTTACTGGTTAATCAGATGAATATAGTGTATGCATTGAAGGAGGTAACGCTGGCCCCGTATCGATCAGAGGCGCAAAGATTATTAAACTACTTTGTTGATGCAACCATAACCCATGTTGGTCACAACAACAACAGACATGACTATTGTTTAGCCACGCTGGCATCCAAATTGCAATTCGAAGGTTTATAAAAAAAACTAACGGTAAAAAGGAGGACAGTGGAATCAACATGGTTTTCACATCGCAAAGACGCTGGGACCTGTGATTGGCGAACTCCTATTATTCAAGAACTCAGCATCTCACTTTCTCAAGGAAAGGTCAGTCTCAAAACCCTGCAGAACTTTTTCATGCTTCACGATATGCTATATCATCGAAACCCGGATGGTTCCCTATTAAGATATCTCGGAGATGAAGAAGCGCAGCTGCAGCTTAACCGCGTCCACGATGAAATTTGTGGACAAACGTTAGTAGTAACGCTCTATCGACGTCTTCAACGCCTGGGATATTACTGACCAGAAATCAAAACCCAATCTCGGATACTCCAAAATTCTTGCCCTAACTGTCAAACACCGCCACATCAATTGGAGGTTTTCAGCATAAGTCATGCTGTGGACTGGAGAGGGACGTATATGAGCTATCTTCACGATTGAGTAACTCCTGCTAATCAAAAGGATGCTGTCAAGATGAAACAAAAGGCGAAGCGATTCATATTTCACGAAGGGGTCTTGTATCAAAAAATCTTTGGAAGGGATCTGTTACAATGCCTGGCCGAGGTAGAGATTCCAATTATGTTGAAGGAAATGCATGAAGGGGAACATCAAGGGAAGAGGAATCTATTTCTCCAGATACACGAGAAATACTATTGGTTGACCATGGAGGATGATGAAGCAGCATTTTTTCAAAACTGCCACAAATGTCAAATTTATGGGAACCTTGTTCATGCACCTTCCGCTCATTTACACTCGATAAGCATCCCATGGCCATTTTATAGTTGGGGACTTGCCATTATTGGGAAGATCAATCCGCTGTCATCTAAGCTGCACAGTATATCATAACCGCGACATAATATTTCACCAAATGGGTTGAGGCTATTCCTCTACGAGGAACTACATGAGAAACGATTGCGGCTTTCATTAAAGAGCACATCATTTGTCGTTTTGGTGTGCCTAAACACATTATCACTAATAAGGGCACCCCATTCGCCAACAAACAGGTATGAGAGTTTCTTGAAGAACTTTGATTAAACAAGTCTTCTCCACCATTTACTATCCTCAAGGAAATAGACAGGCTACAAGCACCAACAAAACATTAATTCGGATTCGCAGTCGAACAGTACATGACAACCCCAGAGAGTGGCATGAGCAACTACCGATGGCTCTATGGGAATATCGTACGGCACCTAGAAGTTCCATTGGGGTTTCTCCATATTCACTTATTTACGGTGCGGACACGATCCTCCCAGCAGAAATCAAGATTCCATCAGCCCGGATTGCATCAGCAAGTGGGGTCCACTGGAATAAGGCTGAAGCATCTAACTCAAGAATCGCTGAGTTAGACACTCTGTATTCCATAAGAAGAAAGGCATAAGAACGTTCTGAGGTGTACAAAAATAGGATCTCCAGGGCGTATGACAAGACTGTGAAGCCACGTGTTTTTAAAGTAGGAGATTTAGTCTTGAAAACAGCTAAGCACATTCAGCAAGACATGTCTGCACCAAAATTCTCTCCGAAATGGGAAGGCCCCTACGTGGTTACCAAGGCTTACAGTACCGGCTACTACAAAATCATTAAGGTGGTTGGAGGCAAGTTAGAAGCAGTCATTAACGGAAAATGTATCAATCCATACCATGGTTGATCATTGTCCCGCTACTGTCCCATGACATGACAATACATGCATTTTCATTACATATTTTGAATTATCAATTTATTCAGGAAAAAAAAAACTTTAATGGAAAAACTTCATCCAATGCAATTCATTTCTCAAGAATATGCAATTCATTTCTCAAGAATGTTCAAAAAGAAAATTGACAATAAGGAAGTGTGGCTTAGAATAGGCCATCTAGCAGATTGTAGTTCCTTGAGAGTGTTAGAGCATTGCTCGGTTGAACCCACCAAGCATTGGTATGTCAAGTTTGGTTGTCATATTCTAGTGAAGCAAAACTCATTTAAGAGTCGCTTGATTTAAATGTACTAGAGTCAACTTCGTATAGGTTAGCTTGAAAGTATTAGGGTGAGACATTACAAGTATTGCGAAAACTTGAAGAAGGGAAGAAGTGCGGTGTAGGACTAGAATATCGCCATGATATTACTCTTGCGAGATTAATAACACTCCTGCGAACACCACCGCGAGTTCTTCAACAACACTTTGCAAGTATCACAAGATAATTTAAAGAGTGACATAATAGCTGACAAATGAAGAAACACGAGAAGAGCGTGATTGTCCTGCGATGGTTACAACGCTTGCGAGAATTGACATTATAACTACTGCGATAATATTGCAAGTCAGATCCGAAATTAAAGGACAGCTTAGCTGTCATCCACTATTTAATTACCCTATATAAAGAGACCCAGTAGATTCAGAAAAATGGGATGATGTATTTTTTGAGTGTTGGGAAAGTCTTGAAGAGAGAGAAAATTCAAGAGAATGGTTGTATTCTTGATTTCTTCCATTTCTGGTAAACATTTCTAAGAATCAAATAAGAAAGTGTTGTATTTAATCTTCAAATATGTGTTAATTACTGTAAATTCTTATCAAGGGTATAGTGTAGGTTTTCCTGCAACTATATTTTTGGCCTGCAAGTCATAAGGTAGTAAGAAATATTTCTTTTTTTAATAACAATATTGTTGCCTCTGTTTCTTATCTATATTAAAAGACAGCTTAGATGTCATCCACTATGTAATTAACCTATATAAAGAGACCCAGTAGATTCATAAAAAGGGAATTGAGTACAGAAAAGATGAAAATCTACCAAAACAGAAAAATTAGAGGCAGAGACAGAGACAGAAGAACTATACCTTTTAACTCCTTGTTTTTATTGTGAAGATTTTCACAATCAAGTAAAGAGTTGCGAAGCTTGTGATCAAGAATATCACATTCTGAAGTTTTGGCTTGGATATTTCTCTTTAGAGCTTCAACTTCATTTTCTAAAGACGTTCGTGAAGCAGTTTGATCAGAACCAAAATATTTGATTAAAGTCTCGCAAATGTCATATTTGAAAGGGTCAGTAGAAGATTTCCTGGCATCATCTAAAATGTCAGACAAAACTTTAAAAGAAACATCGACCCCTACTGATGCTTCTTTAGATGAGGGAAGAGGTGAAGAGGGTGAAGTGGTAATGATGGCGAGTTGGAGATTTGAGTCATTTGCAATGGTTGCATCACCAGAAGGTGGAGTGTCTGGAAAAGTAACGGTTGGAAGTAAAATAGGAGAGGAAGAAGTTTTGTTCATAACAGTTTTGGGAGTTTCATCCATTGGATGATTAATGGCATTGGGAGTATTGATGATGACATTCTCACAAATAGAGGATGGAGGTTCCATATGCGAAGTAGTAGAAATAGATTTTGAAGATGAAAACTTGGGAATAGTAATATTAATATCAAGAGCCTTGGATTTGCGATATTTCTTGCGAGGTTTAACAACATTTTCATCACCCTGTGAGTAATAATATAGATAAGAAACAGAGGCAACAATATTGTTATTAAGAAAAGAAATGTTTCTTACTACCTAATGACTCGCATGCTTCCTTTTCTTTTCAGTAAGTTTTTGTTGTGAATCTTCGAGAAGATTAGGGTTTTGGTCGACAAACTGGGTGTTGGATGCAGTTCCACTGAAATGAAAACATAGTATGAGAGTTATATAGAATCAATCAAAAAAGATCAAATAGGGTGAATAAACATGATTCAAACAAGCAAAATCGAGTTTAATAACGTCAGAAGAACACATAACTTGATGATTCCATTAAAGCAGCAGCAGGGGAATCTGCAGAAAAAGAAAGTTGCAGGTAGGAAAAATTTGCAGAGAACGAAGAGGTGAAGAAGACGAAGAAGTAAAAGAATAAAAAATATTTCCTTAGTAGGTTCTCTCTTTTATAGACAGAAGGATAGTAACCGGGTAATAAAAGGTTAACCTGTAAAAAGAGGAATATTCGACACGTATAGGCGGTTATACTTAATTCACGGAGCCTTGTCGGAGGAAGAAGATAAAACGATGAATAACTACGGAATTTAATTTCTCATGATCTTTCCTCCTTCGAAGAAAAGACATGAGAAGAGGCAAGATGTACGACCAGAATATCGCCATGATATTACTCTTGCGAGATTAATAAAATTCTTGCGAACACCACCGCGAGTTCTTCAACAACACTTTGCGAGTATCACAAGCTTAAGATAATTTAAAGAGTGACGTAATAGCTGACGAATGAAGAAACACGAGAAGAGAGTGATTGTCCTGCGATGGTTACAACGCTTGCAAGAATTGACATTATAACTACTGTGATAATATCGCAAGTCAGATCCGAAATTAAAGGACAGCTTAGCTATCATCCACTATGTAATTACCCTATATAAAGAGACCCAATAGATTCATAAAAAAGGGATGATGTATTTTTTGAGTGTTGAGAAAGTCTTGAAGAGAGAGAAAAATTAAGAGAACGATTGTATTCTTGATTTCTTCCATTTCTTTTAAACATTTCTGAGAATCAAATAAGAAAGTGTTGTTTTTAATCTTCAAATATGTGTTAATTAATGTAAATTCTTATCAAGGGTATAGTGTAGGTTTTCCTGCAACTACATGCGGAGCTACAATGATAACATCATCCTTCCACTTGAGGTTAGTGATATTTGACTTGAACTATTTCATTCCCAAACGTATCTTTCAAATCGTACATATTGAAAACATAAAATTGTGAAGCATGAACACTCTAGATACACATAGTATTAAGGAATACAATATGAAGTTTCTTGCTTAACCATTAAACTTTGTATATAAGACATCGACATAATCATATGAATGCTATTGTGATTATGTATGGGTATGAGGTGAGGATTTCATCCTAGGGAATAATGTTTACATGTGTTCTAAGGAAGTAAATTCATGATATGTGTTGTGAACCAAAAAGGAAATCGCCATGCGTTATTGGGGCTGATCTTCATTGCATATCTTATAAACGACCAATATGTGTGATTAGAATAACCACTCATGACTTTTTTGTGTTCTTGGTAAAACTATTCACATAAGGCCTGACTTATGTATTGGTATGACTTTTATTAGTGAAACCGATCTTAAGTAATCACCTGGGGTATGATCGGGTTGTGTATGTCCGAAATTTTTACTGGGAAGAGTGGAACAGATCCTATTTCCGCTCTGCCATAAAGGTTCGTCCCATTATTTAATCTCTGCGAAATTTTATTCACGCTTCTCGCGAGTATTGTAACTCTGATAGAATTTCATAACTTTGATCTTCTTTCTTTTTGTAAAATCTTGCGATTCTTTCAAGCAGAATATCTGTTCAATTACATATTCTTCAAACAAATAATTCATAAAGTTCTCTAAAGTTCATCATTTTACCTCTCTACTTACTATTTTCTGATTCTGCTTTTCTGCTACGTTTTACTGTTGTTTCTTTTTTTTGCGAGACGCTCGCCATCAGCTTTCACATCCTATTTCCGCTCTATTGTATCAATCATTAACCTTTCACATCTCTGTTGTTGTTTGATTTTGTACTTCCAACTTCTATTCTTCTTAGATCTTTCCTCGCAAGACTTCATATCAATTTCATAACACTTCTTGATTTCTCCCTAATCTCCTTTAATTACTCCAACACCTTTAGGATCACTACACCAAAACTGCCATTTAGGGACGCTTATAAACGTTGCACAACCGTTGCACCTTTTCTTATTTGTGCAACGTATAAATAATTTGTGCAACGGATATAATTTATTGGATAACACTTTTGTGGGTCCCATTTTGATTTTGTCAACGTTTTATTTATTTGGTTACAGTTACATCCGTTGCTCATTTCCGGTAATTTGTGCAACGTATAATTGTACAACGTTTATATCCGTTGCAAATTAATTTTCAGGTTAAAAAAAAGTCAGCGCCGGCACATTTTCCGGCATATTTCTGCTCCTGAATTGCAATCGACCAAGAACAATTATTGATCATCATCACAATTATTTAATGAACCCTAAATAACTAAAATGACCCCAAATTGGAAACATCATCAATCTAGGACTGAATTTCATCAAAATTTCCGAAATAACTAGAATTAATGAACCCCAAATAACTAAAGTGGACCAAAAATTAGAAAAAGAAACCAAAATCTCAACGATTGTGCAAACTATGCATACATTTAGCTAATCACATGAATCTAGTACTTAATTTTATCAAAATTTACAAAATAACTAAAATTAATGAACCCTAAAGAACTGAAAAGACTCCAAATTTAAAAAAGAAACCAAAATTCACCTGCAACGGACTTGCACATTAACTTCTCGATCTTGTCGATTTGTGTTCGGCATTACCATGATCGGCAATGACAAGATAAATTCCATGGAGGCAAGTACTGGCCATTGGCCTTGGGTTCTGCCCTCAGCACTTAACTGCTTCTAAAGCACTCTTAAATTTGTATGGTGTTTCACCAAGAACTGGAGCACCCCATCCCCTTTTCACGATACCCCAGTCATTCTAATAATATACAGAACCATGTCAGTGCCCAACTGAAGTTATTCTCAACAAAAACATACATTTATGACTGCGGAACATTCTAAATTAAGAATGACATTGAGCAGAGCTTTTATTGGCATATCTACTGAAAATACAAACATTCTCTGTAAACAATGCCATAGAACTATGGAACTTTTAACCAAAGTGGGAGGCTACAGATTTGTGAATGCTTCGTGCTAGGCTACTTTTAATTAATTTCTTTTCTTCATCAAGATTGAAATCCTGATATTACGGCGTGCTACTTAAAAACTTGGGAGATTAACTTTGTATTCTGACTAAAGCAATTTGAAATTTTTTCAGAAAAAACATTGCGTATGTCAATTAAGATTCTTACCAGATGCTTCGTTTAGGTATACAGATCTGACGATGCTGAGAATATTGGATACGTTATTCCCACCACTGTCCTGTGGATGTAGTGTTTAGTCTTATTATATTTGCAATAGTATCAACTTGATATGTCTACATGCACTGTGTTAAGTGTTTGTCATTGCGTTCTCTTCCTATGTCACTTACACGACATATTTACAGCTTACTGATAAGAATTTGTCATCATGTATCATAATGATAGATTCAGGAATATGAAAGTCATGTTCACAATATTTGAGAAGTATACCTAATTGGACTGTACTTTAAGGCATGTACGAAGGGCTGGATTCTCCAGCTTTTTCAACAACACTCCAAGGCAAGGAAACCCTAAAAGATAACGTATAAAACACCCAAGTATTTCTTTTGGTCATCAACCATGTAATAGGAGACTTCACACAGTAATAGCATGTTACAAAAGAAATGTATTCAGGAATAGTTCCTCACCAGTATACTTCTCAGTTCTCTTCTGGATGATCCACATATGGTTCCAATAAATCAGAGGATCTTTCTGATGGAATTCCATAATCCTTTAGAATGCAAGGAGATGCAGTTGTAGCAGCCTCCCGATCCAAAACAACAACGAAGTTGTCTTCGAATTCAAATACTAAATATTTGTCTTGGCATGCTATAAGCCAAAATACATGGATGAACAACTGGTAAGGCCTAATATTAATTGAAGAAAGAAAACGTAATAAAAAGAAGTTGAGAATCTTACAGTCGGCGAGGTGTGATAAGTGAGATATATATTTCACTCGAGTCCCATTGAATTTTAAGACCTGTAAGTTTAGTTTAATAATCCATCCTTAAAAAAAATGAAAGACAACAAAAGTTGGCAGAAAGATGTGTGACTTAAGAAAACTAAGAAGGAACAAGATCGAGGACTTGCCTGCTGATTGCCCATATCTTCGTACCCAAGGTTCACTTCGTTTGCCAAGACCTACGAAATACAAGTGCATGAGAAAAGCAGAAATAAAATGAATGAAATAATACCATTTATCAGACGAAAAACGTCAGTGAGAAAGAATGACAAGCTTTCATGATTTTCCAGTTTAATAAAAGAGTTCACTCAGAGCAACAATTCACGGATAAGATATGAAGCAATTACCTGTGATAGGACGACAATATGTTCTCCCTTAAACTTCGCTGAAGAGTTTCTAGCCTTTGCAAGTAGTTTCAACTGATGAAAAATAGAAAGATTCCATCAAACTTTGGGAGAATTGATATCAGCAACAAGTTATACGAAAATGATTGTGAATATCAGTGATAGAAAGGTGAAGGTCATCTATCGTAAGACTTTCCCCAATTGTGTCTTCACACTCTTCACTATAAAAAAAAAACAGAACGTAAGAGGGATTGTATAATACTATATTTTGCAATGGAGTATTCATCTGTATAATGATATTACGACTAATAAAACTCTTAATGATGATGCAAACCCGGCTTCCACTATCTTTCGGAACTTACTCAATGAGCGGTTCTGAAAGAGGGGTGAACACCAAACCGGCAATGATCAGATATGAGGGTTGGCCTCCTTCAATGTGATAAGGAACCTGACATGTAACATAACCAATGTAATTAGTATGAAAAGACACCGAGCAAAAAAAAAGGGGGTATTGAAGACATGGTAGTGGAGATGTTATGATTTCTTAAGGAAAGAGGAATTTAAACTTTTTCCTTGAGGTACATGTTTACAAAGTTCTTACGACATACCAAATGCACACGTGGATTTACCACGGTCTGAACTTTCATGAAGGCTCCTTTCCTAATAATATCAATCTCCACAGTATCACCTGCAAACCTGAACACACAAATATTATTCGATCTAGAACCTGTGATTTACACCAGCAACTTAAAAGAACATGGATTTGTGAAGGTTGGCTACTCAATAATATACAGAACCATGTCAGTGCCCAGCTGAAGTCATTCTCAACAAAAACATACATTTATGACATTTGATAATCGAGCAGATGGAATCATAGTATTTAACAAATACATCCAAACACAGTACGAGTTGGCAATTTTGAATGCACCAGGGGTAGCCCTAGTTTATATAGTTCTACGAGAAAGGATACCTAACTTTGAGAGGTATTATTTTATGTGGAAATATACCAGCACAAAACATCAGTGAGAATATGTTGGTGGATTCTTTTGGCACCCGTCTCACTATCTCCTTTCAGTAGCAGCTGCACACAGAAACAAACAAATAGATATAGTGCATCAAGTAACAAAGATGAACCAAAGCACAAATCGAACAACTAATAATGGCATTTTCCTTGGGTTAAAATAAAAACAAGGATAGATTTTTCAAAGAAACTGTACTTGTACTTGGTCAATTTGGGAGTGAACATCATGGTGGAATCCAACATTTCTACATCACATTGCTTGCCGACTCGATTCCAGCTCCACTACTTCCCCCTAAAAAAAGATAGACCTTTAGTTCAATGTCGTTTTCACGTTATAAAAAGATAAACAGACATTTTGGAAAGAAATGATGCAAAGTACAACCAATTTGTTGAATTGACTAAGCTCCTTAAGTCAGTGGCGGAAAAAAAATAGTAAAACACATACATATATGTTGGAACTGGTAACATGATCATAATAACCGTGATGGGTCATGAAAAAATAATATAGTTGAAACAAATCAGATAAAGAAAAACAAATAAGTATACCCTGAATATATCATTCCATCTCCACCCCATTTAACACAAGTTATTGCGATTGTATGTCTAGTAAGAGTAATAACACATCTTCCTAATGAAATTTCCTAAATATGTACATCCCCATCTTTACTTGAAGTTGCAAAGTGGCGACATGGAAAACTCAGGTGTACAGGCTCCCATGAAATGGCAGTAGTCCATATTTTGTGGCCCTGAGATAAGATAAGAGTGTGAGACCTTCATTAAGAAATAAGGAAAAGAACCCAGTTTCCCGAATCCAGACTTGCTAACTCACAATATTCTTACCATCAGGGGAGCATGCAATGCAAATAACCCAGTTTCCTAAATCCATCAACAACATCACCAACCACTACAACAAAGCAGCAAAACCTAAAACCTTCAAACAATTTCCACATACATGATTTAGAATAAACTAAATCTTAAACAACTTCAACAAAACAAATTAGATTAAATTTAAGAATTCACAAAACTGAAATTAAAAATTACACACGCATTGAATCTATAGAAAAATTACATCCACAAAATTGCGAAACCTTTACCGAAATAAATGATACAAAGATAAAACCATTATTTCTGTGACGCAGTACTCACAGAACTAGGTCAAAATCAAACAACATCATTAAAAATAATCAAAACTAAAATTAGGGTTTATACCTGATGATAAAGTAGGTCAGAATCAACCAATTTTTAGTTAATAGAAGCATAATCGATTATCTGACTGATGGGTTTTTTTGGATCTCATGAAGAACATCAATTTTCTAGGGTTCCAAAGAAATTTGAGTTTCCAAGAAATTTCAAGTTTGTATAGTATAGATCTGGATTTCTGATATCTGGGTTTTGATTTGGATGTCAGGGTTAGTATAAATTGTTTGGATTTTTGGTTTTTCCGTTGAAATCATGGCATATTTCACTGTTCTTTGTTATGAAAGAGGGGTTTTGGAAGAGAGACCGAGAGAGAAACGAGTTCTTCCTCGGAGAAAGAAAAAAATTAATGAGAATTAAATGAAATAAATTTTAATATATCAGAAATTAAAAAGAAAATAACCACTAAAATCCCTAGAAAATACTGTATATTAGTGAGAAGGACATAATGTACAACGGTATTATATGTACAAAAACGTTGCACTACTGGTTTATTTTTAATAAATCATAATTACTTAATTTGCGCAATGGATATTTTGGTGCGCAACGGATATAGACGTTCCAAGATATGCAACGTCTATAACCGTTGCACACCTCCGAAACTGAAGCGTGGCTGAAACCAGGATATGGTGTATGAGGAAATTTAACACATTGGTGGAAAGTAGATGCTACACCTAATATTCCATGTAGTCAAGGTCGACCAATCAGAGCATTGTAAGGTGATTCAACGTCAACAACACAGAACAAGATCTTGGAAGTTATCCCTTTCAAGGGAATTCGCATCTCAATTTCCCCTTTTGGTTTATTGGCAGTACCATTAAAACCATAGATTTTATATGTTGAGGGAATTAGATCTTCGTCTCTTCCACCCATTGTTTTATAGGTATGATAAAATAATATATCAACAGAGCTGCCTGTGTCTATTATAACTCTATTGATAGCCCAAGAATCTTCATTTTCATCACCATTTTCTTCATCTTCTTCCTCTATTTTCTTTGGGTTTATCTCTAATATTACCACCAATGGGTTATCATGCTGCTCTCCTGGTTCTCCTTGTGCTAGTTAGTTTGTTTCGCTGGCGTACATTATCTCTTGTGTCTCTCGCGAAGACTCTACTTAGAACATTATCAGTTTGTTTATAATGGAATTACAAAACATTCTTCTAATGGAGAGACTCTCACTCGTTGAGATTGTGGATGTCCTACTAAAAAGTGATTTATTCATTATCTCTCTTTTTACCACATTTACTTGTGTCAAAATTTTGTTACTTTCTCTTGTTGTGCTTCCAAAATTTTTTCTATACTAGCATTGAGAGGAGGCATCTTAATTTCTTCCCATATGATCTTCATTCATTGTTTATCATTTTAGATCAAGAATCTTATTATTTCCACCGAGTAAACTCCCATTTGCTACTCCGGAATTGGTGTTCGCGATGGGATATGATTCCATCTTATTTTGTTTCTCCTCCAAATCAATGTATTCTTCTTGTAGTTCTCGTAGTTCAGTCATAGTGATTGTATTCTTGATTCTGAAAATTTGTATGTACAGTAGATTGGTCGCGAACATTGCATTGATAAAAGACAAGATAAGATATCTCTCGTCAACTTTTCCTGCCATATCACTGCACATTGTCTTCCATCTTATGGTAAAATGTTTCAGACTCTCTCCAACCCTCTGTTTTAATCCAAACACATCTTCAATACCTGGTCGCGATGAATTGTTGCTAATGTAAGCTCCTAGAAATGTAGCTTGTAAATGATCAAAATAAGTTATGGTGTTTTTTGGTAACCCCTCGAACCATTTCAACGCCTCGCCAGTTAAGCTGGATGCAAAATATTTGCATAACACAGCATCATGATTTCCCACTGTAGCATACATCTAACATAAGCTTTGACGTGTTGAACAGCACAAGTAGTTCCATCAAAAATGCTGGTTAATGCTGGTAAATTGCATTTTGGAGGTATCCCTCTTAACTGTACTTCTTGAGTAAATGGAGTTCTCGCAGCTTCTTCAATAGCTTCATCAAGTTGCCTTCTACCTCCTTCTCTTCTATTGTTTATCATTCCTCGCATTTCTGCTAATTCTCTCAATATTTTCTCATTCTCAGCTGAGTTTTGTTCTATTAGCCTCTTTAATGTTGTTTCCCTTTTTCTGCGTTCTTGCCTTTCTTGTCTTGCGAGATTTTGTGTATCTTCTTCTTCATCATCATCTCGTCTTTCTCTGCGATTTTCTCTTTCATCTTCCTCTTGATATCGTAACTGTCTACTTTCTTCTCTACGGATTTCTTCATTTCTCCACATTTCTCTTCGATGCCTTTCTAATCTTCTCTGTATTCTATCATACTCTTCTTGAATATTATCATTGTAGAGATTTTGTGTATGTATTCTTTCTCGATTTTCATGGTTATTTTTTCGTACTGCCTCTCGGAATTCTTGGTTTTCTATTTCTGCCCTTAATCTTTCTCTCTCGCAAGCCAGGCGTGTTTGTTCGACGTAATGTCTCTCAATTTCTTCTTCAATTATTCTTTGATTCCTTTGATTCTCTCGCCCATTTAATATCCTCCTACCTTCTTCTGAATTTTCTTCTTCATTTTGGTTGTTTCTTCCTCCTTGATTTCTATTATTGCGTCTATTATCCAATGCTTCGTCATGCGGATTATAGCGATCTCCAATTACCTCTTCTTCTCTATGACGTTGTTCTTAATTTAAATTTTGCACTTCTTCTCTACCATTTCTCATTGGGGAATTTTGTCTTGGTTCTTCTCTGAGTGATCTTGAATTTGATCTAACAGTACTTCTTGATCTCCTTCTTTTTAATCTCAAATTCTCCATTCTTAGCTCATGATTTTGTCTTGTTAAATTCGCACGCTCTTCTGCCTCTAATCTTCTTTCTTCCTGTATTCTTTGTCTCAGATCATCTACTATTTCACGTCCTTCATGAATTAATCCTCCAACCATTTCTTGATTTATTTCTCCTTCTTCTTCATTTCTTAATTTTCGATTTTCTGCTTCTTCTATCGAATCCGACCTCCAAGTATGCACACTCACTCTATCATAATCCACATTCCTATCTTGTGTTTGTGTTTGTTGATTCGGCTGTTGAATTGAACTTTCTGCTTCATTTCTTATTCTATTTCTTTCGGATCTTATTCTTAAAGATTCTTCCAATTCACCTGTTCCCTCACCTGCAAGTCTTTTACTTCTCCTCACAGTTGCCGGCGGTTCTGATGTATTTCTTCTTCTTCTTCTAGCCATTTCTTCAACTCTAACAATTTCTTCAAATTTTCAAGTTGTAATTAGAGATTTCTTATCTTGATTCTCCCTATTTATGGGTGCCAAAACGTAGTTTCAGGAATTCCTACACTACACCCCTGATAAGAATCTATAGAAATTAAGTCATATTTGAAGATGAACAATGACACTTTTATTATTCTAATTTCAAAAAGATTACAAAAGAAGTAAGAACTCAGAAGTACAACTTTCTTTCTAGAGTTTCTCTCTCCTCAAGGCTTTCTCAACTCTAAAAAATATATCATCCTTTTCTGGATCTATCGAGCCCTTTATATAGGGATTTACATAATGGATGACAGCTAAGTTTTCCTCCTATTTCGGATCTATTATGCGATCTCATCGCGATCACTACAATATTCTCTATCGCAAGAATGATGATCATCGCATGATCAACATATTCTTCTTTTATTTCTTCCATCGTCAGTTTCTTTTGGATATTCTGTGATGCTCATGAAACGTTGTTAAGGAATTGGCAGTGACGCTCGCAGAAACGTTGTTAATATCGCAGGAATAGCGTCGTAGCGATATTCTGGTCCTACAACGATGAAACTTGTTTTGGGCTCGCGAATCGAGACATATAGCCAAGTTCGGTCTTGTCCGGTTGGGTGTGGAGATAGGTGGGCCCGCAGTGATCGTGTTGATACTTACCGGACCTGCTTAGACTATTCTGGGACCCTCCATCCGCTCCGGAGAAGATGGAAGTTCGTGATCGCGAGACAAACCCTAGTTAGGGTATTGTCGGGCTAGTATAGCACACCGAGAGTTGCATCCTGTACGGGTATTTCGTACATGCTTTTATTATAATGCTTGGAGATTCGTGTTGCTCTGCTGATAGAAACACTCAGTTGTCATGCCACACTGATAATGAGTACATGAAATACAAGGTTGGTTGCGCATTAATTAATAATGCTGCAAATTCACAGGGTATATGGGATTGTTTCTACATGCTCCAACCTGGATGAATTTCGTGTATTTAATTCACATAATGGGATTGTTGCCACATGCTCCATTCAAGGTGAATTAGTAAAGTGAAGAAGTATTCAACACTTATTAATGGCTTTATCTTTTACAAGATATTAGCGCATAATTTTTGGCTTTTACAATCTTAGCCTTAAATGAAAATCCACCATCAACAGGTTTCAAGACTTTTGAGTTTGTGATCCATATTATCAACTGCATCTTTGGAGAAGATATCCTTGTTGAGAAGTTCTTCAACATGTGACCTCATGAGACCAAGGTCAGCAGTAACCTTTTCCAACTCACTTCTAACCACATAAAGATCCTTCATTGTATCAACAAGTTGC
Organism: Papaver bracteatum; assembly: GCA_023529315.1. NCBI lineage: Eukaryota > Viridiplantae > Streptophyta > Magnoliopsida > Ranunculales > Papaveraceae > Papaver > Papaver bracteatum. The sequence goes on along the minus strand of JAJJWX010002605.1, from coordinate 2,445,445 downwards.
AGTTTTTCTTTCTCAAAGTATTTAAGAAAGTCATGAACCACTTCAGCAGACACCATGTCCTCATTATCAACATCTTGATGTGAGTATGCATAGTAACATGAGGCATTAGGTACACCATCTTCTACAAGAGTTCTTTTCTTCCTTCCTTTCAATTCAACACTAAAACCTTTCTCAAGAAATCCTTTAGCAAAAACACCATAGAGAGATGAAGAAGAGGACATTCTTGATAACCCAGATAATGACCTAGAGTATGCGTTCGTGAACTTATGTAATTGAATAGGTCGGTTATTTAAAGGTTTCATTTAGAAGAAGGGTTTTTAGGGTTTCCAAGTTGTAAACTCGAAATGGTAACCCGTGTACACATTCGAACATAGTGTACCCCAAGACAATTAATAGGAAAATAACAAAAGACATTGCAAATACTTTTTAGGTAATATTGTCTGCAGGCACTAGCTTAGCTACAAACGATAAGAGAAGAGCTCAACTAGACAAAACGCAAATTTCCAAAGTACACCTGACTTTTACACATCTTGCTCAGCAGGATTTTTATGAGCAAGTTCCTAACCTTGTGATTAATTAGCACAAGTATGAGCTTTGAGCTCATCTAAGGAACTGTGTCTATGATCAAGTCTCTTTTTCCTTCTGAATTTTGAGAGAGACTCCTTTTGATTTGAGAAATTATCCTAAAACTCACTGTCATCAAAATATGAGACATAATTTAAGTTCTTACCATAAGAGTCTTGACTTGAGGAGGATGACAACCTTTCGATAATTTCTTTGTACCCTTGAATCATCTTTATCAGGTTATTCCTTATATCATAAACTTTTCTTCTTTCTCTTGGGATTCTCTTCAAATCAAGTAAAGCATTTTTTTCAGAAAAAACAATTTGGTCTTTCTTTAGACGATTCATATCAAGACTTTTGTTCTGCTTCCTAATATTTGAGGAACTCATTGAACTGACCTTCCTGGTAACGTACACAGGATTCATATGAAAACCAATGGGTTTCGACAAATGAATGTCAGTTACACCTTTGAGGATTGAGTCTAAGGTACGTTGAATTTGAACAAGAGAATTTTTATTCAGCTTAGAGTTTCCCTTCTGTTTGGCAGAACTTTTTGCTTCGCAAAAGTAACATACCATCTGATCACACGAGTGACTAGACAGTTTAGTCTTGACATTCTCGTCAGGAGATTTCTTCATTCCATTTGATGTTGACTTTCCTTGATCAGAGGAAGCTAACATAACTTTCTTAATTGGAAGGGACTCCATTTTTACTTCTGAATCATTTTCTGTTGTAGCAGGAGTATTTGGTATATTAGACTGCTTACGACATCCTTGAATAGCGAGTTTATTCAAGTGACGTTCTATTTCAAAAGCATCCTTTATGAGGATTGCTTCAATAGTCATACATGAAGAATGGTCTTCAGTATTTTCATTGATTTTGCAATCTCTAAATACACCAAGAAGTATTTTGACATGTTCCTTCAACCGATTAAATTTATCATCTTGAATTCTAATAGGATTTAGAATAAACTCACTCTCTTCAGCCGTGTCACGTTCACTTAGAGAGATATACTCTTTTGAAGGGCCATCGGAATGATGCATGTCAATATTTTTCTGTCTGATTTGAACACTAGGTTCGTCTATATTTGAGATTGTAGAATCTTTCTCTTTAATATATTTTGACAAGACAAAATCTTTATTTCTGGTGATGCGTTTATCAAAGATACTACTCTTGTCCATAGAGTCAGATTGCTACAAACACATACTTGTAAGGTCTTAAACGTGTTTGCCTGCTCTGATACCAATTGAAAAAGCAAGGGTCTAACAACCTCACCCAATATTTCGATTAGCAATTAGTATAGATAACTCCGAGTTGTTTTCTAGGAAATTAACTAGACAATTAGACTCAGGCAATAGAAAATATCTCAAGGAGTTATTATTTCAATCTCTCAATTTGATTTACTCAAGAAAATACAATATGCGAGTCTTAATCAAAGAGAGATAACTTGGATGGTAACAAAGACCAATATCCAAGTATCAATCAATTTAAATCAACAACCTATAAGGTTGGATATTCTAATTGATTGAACAACGCACAACCTGTATTATTTTAATTATATAAAAATATAATGCAGAAAAGAAATAACACATGTAAGGTTTTATATCATTGAGCGCCATGAATTTTGTTAACGAGGAATCCATCTAAAATGCAAAAAAACCACACAAGAGGTCCTAGTCCATCAATTAAACATACATTGTATTAAAAAATATTCCATAATTTTTAGACACTAGCCTACTCCAAATTAACTTCGGTCTAACAATACCACCAAATATTTCGATTAGTTGAACTCAATCAATCTCACACTGATCCATTTACTCAGGTACAATTATGCCAAAGACCAATATCCAAGTGTCAATCAATTTAAATCACAACCAAAATTGTCGGATATTCTAATTGAGTTGAACAACGATCAATTATATATAAAAATATAATTAAAAAAATAACAAATTTTGTCTCAGGAAAACGCAAATAGAAAAACCCCAGCCCTAGTCCGATTAAACATACACTCATATTAAGCTATAGATCACGAATAAACCTATGAGTTTTGTTCCGTCTTTTGTAAATCAAGGTGAACCAGAACCAATCAATAAAACCAGACTTATATTCCCAAAGAATAGCTCAGTTTTATCAATCACCTCACAATAAAATTAATCGATGCAGCGAAGAATATTATTGAGGAATCACAAATGATGAGACAAAGATGTTTGTGATTACTTTTATATCTTGCCTATTAGAGATAAAAATCTCAAGCCAATTATTACAATTGTACTCGTATGATAGAAACAGCAAGATCAGATCACACAACTACAAGAAAAGTAGTATCGGTCTGTCTTCACAATCCCAATGAAGTCGTTAACCTGGTTTTAGAAGAATAAAACAAAAGGTTAAAGGAGAATCGACTCTATCTTAGCAAACTAGTATCACACAGAATGTGTGGGGATTAGGTTTCCCAGTTGCTAGAGTTCTCCCTTATATAGTCTTTCAAATAAGGGTTTGCAATCAATGTTAGTAACAAAGCATTTAACATTCACCGTTATATGAAAACCTTATTAGATACAAGCTAATATTTCTCAACCGTTAGCTCGAAAACTTAGTTTGTCATACACACATGTACTTGACGATTTTGGGTTTGTGTAACCGTAGACAAACGTGTACAATAGTTGGTTCAATACTAGTTAACCAAATTGTTATCCAAATGATAACTTTCATGTCAACCATATTCTTCTTCACCATAACTAGTCCAAATGACTCAAATGAACTAGTTAGAGAGTTGTTCAATTTCTATGAGATCTCATGTACTACACAAGATACAATTGAATCAAAAACAATGTGATTCACTCGAATCGATTCATGAACTATAAAGCCACAGTTTGTAATAGCATTCCTAAGTTTATTAAGATAAGTTCACGAACACCGTTTATAGACATAACCACTTAAGTTCGCGGACTCAAGTTAACCGGTTGGAGTTCACAAAATCCAGAATAAATTCTTGGGTTCGAGAACTTCCGTCAGTTCTCAGACTGAGTTTGCGGACTAAAACCTAGCTACAACTCTAGCAGAAATTCTCGGGTTCGAGAACTACGCACATTCGTGGACTGACTTCGCGGACTGAGTTGCCTGCTCAAGTTCCGGTTTCACTTGATCAACAAAGTTCGCAAACTTCGGTTCAAGTGCTAAGGACTTATACATATATGTGTCACCACAACAATGTTTATATCCCCCAATGGTTATATTGTCTAAACTCTCATTTCAATCATTGAAACATTCTCAGAGGGCGTTATATAGTTGTTATTCACGCACTATTTTTAGTCAGAGCAATTTCCAAAATTATTAAAACATAACATGAATTTCGTCACTAGGTAAAGATGAACTTGCCTAAAGCGAAAGCTTTACCAACACATATTTCGAGAAATAAATAAGCGAGATATATTCAGCTCGAAATATCACATGTGTATATTCTTTGTCTCTATATTAATACGACTTTTGTCTCAAGATAGGATATAGAGTAGAGAGACTTTTGAGTGATAGATAAGTTCAAGTGTCAACATACCTTTTAGTCGATGAAAATCCACTGGTTCCTTGAGTAGTCCTTCGTCTTGTATGATGATTGCCATGGAGTTCTTGAGCTCCACTACACTTTCTATCCTAGTCCGTGACCTTATCTATAGTAGACTAGAAATCAAGACTTTATAGTTTTGATCACTAATATTGACAAACATGCTTGAGATAGCAATGCGTGCGAGTTCAACTGAGCAATGATGCGTGTCGTAACCACAACAAATTAATTAATATTTTACTACCTAATTAAAAAGTAATATAGCGTAGTCAAGTTCGTTCCCACGAGGAGCAAGAGGTTTTAGTTGTCTTATAATGTCACAAAAGGGGGGTTTTGGTTTTAGATTTTATAAGCAAAAGAAAGTAAATAAAGAAATCAAAACTGTAAGTTAAAATCAATAAGAGAAGTTAGATCAAGGAATCATTCTTCGTTGCAAAACAATGATTCAAGTTATGTTCTTTTCTACTTCTTATTAGTCACAGATTATCACCAACCATAGATATAGCAGTTAGATCAGTGCTAACCCCTAAATCTCTTGTATCACCGGATACAGAAGTTCTCGCCTACCGGATTCTATTTACCAAACCATCAAGTAGTAGATCACTCAAGATGTAATTTAGTTAAACGCATTAAGATTGATGAATTTATTAGGTTGATATTAGTAGTTAGACTCTGAGATCAAGGTCCACTTCCTAACATTGTTTTCACACACAATTTCTCCAATGAATCCCTCCACAAGCTCTCGTGTTTTCTACTTGTTTAAAGAGTCAAGAAATGATTACTTATCCCATGACTTTCACTAGCTTTATATTGAGTTAACAAATCGATTTAGCGTGCACTCTAAACAACCTATCAATCAATTATAAATACTCTTAATAGAAAAAACAAACGATAATCATGTGAAAAATTTCAAGATAGAATTGAAAACAAAAAATCAAATCATATGTTAAGAACTAGGAATTCATCCTCAATCAATAAGAAAATTAGCTACTCATGCTAAGGAGTTCACACAAAGAATAAAGAAAAGAAAAGTGTTGTGTGTGTGTGTGTGTAAAAGTGTGTAAAAAGTGTAGAAGTGTATATAGAAAAGTAGAGAACTTCTCTATTTATAGGTTTCAATTCTCTCCAAATCTTCTAAGAAATTGAATCCCTTTCCTTTAGCAATTCAATTTCCAAGTCCAAGCCTTTATCAAATCTTCCATCTCCTCTTTCCAAATCCAAGCTCAATTCTTCATCCAATCCCAAACCCAAGTCTTCATACCCATGAGAAAAGGCCACACAAAATTATGTAACTTTTGGGTTGCCGGTAAATTCCCTGGAAGCACCGGAAATGGCCCGAGAAATGGCACCAAAAAATGTCTGACGGTCATTGAGATGTTGTCGCAGACGACATAATATTTTGTCTAACTTAGCGGTCATTCTAACAGCAGATTAACGGTCAATATAGTCAAGGGAGGATAGTCATACATTGAGTAAGCTCCCCAGTCAGTCGGTAACTCAGCTGAATGGTATGATTACTGAGTTGGGTTTCCTGAGTCACTGAGTTGACTCGTTTTAACAGAATGCCAGCCGAGTTCTGGCTGTTTCTTGGTCATATCCAGGCCAAATTACGGCCATTCTTAGCTCCATTCCTGCAGAAATTCCTAAGCATACATCTACCAAAATCAAATCATTCATTTTCTACTTATACAATAGCAAGATCCCATTATGTTCCATTCTCTATGTGTTGTCGATCCACTGCAACATCAATTCATAGCACTGAAACCAATTTCCCATCTCAATTGCAAACACCACCAAAATTATGGCCTCTTGAAACCCTTCATGTCGATCTCCATCTATTGATTTCTTTACCATGATCTCAAACCCACTTACTCCCATCCTTTCCTGATGAACTCAGAGAACCCATTATTGATTAATCCATGTTATCAACATTACCACCTCATCATAGCTTCTCTGTTATTTCACAAATCAAACACCTAATTTCGACAGCAACAACCAACTCGATCCATAGCCACAAACCCATATGAACTACATCATCATCTTCAGCTCGAATTCATTTGTATATTATAAAATTCAAACACCCATCGATCCCTTCTCCATGTCTAACGGCAGCAAATTGAACCACCAAACCCTCAAATTCCATCTCTGATTCAATCTCTCAAACATCAACCCATGAAAATCAACATCGAATTGAACCCAGACTCCACTTCTTTACAACTGAATCAAGATACCTTCACCCAAATCACCACCAGTTCGATTTTATATCAACACAACCATCAGAGCCTCATCTTCTTCCAATCAACAATTCGATCCATCATTATCTTCAATGTCAGCAACCATTTCCCATGAATATATCTTATTCACTCGAACCTGCTTCATTTAATGACACACAGTTCTTCAATTCCTCCAAGAAATCAGATGGATTCGACATAGCTGCTGCTGCTCTTCGTCCAGATTCAAAACAAAATAGAGATAATTTCTCTCGATTTAGGGTTATAATGATTAGGTTTGGGATTTAGACGCCCAACTGTATAAGAACTACCCAGCTAGCAGCCCCCTTAACCTCAGATGGTCTCCCGATAGTGTTTGCCCGGAAAATGACAATTACACCCTTTTTACTTAATTGGGTGATTTATTCTTCTTTTCCTCCGTGCGACTCCATAGTAGCTACAAAACTCAAAAGCAAATGTAAAGTACATAATTTACAAGAAAAATAGCAAAGAAAGCATAAACAATAGATAGTAAATAGGGTGTATTCTACACCTATCAAATTCCCCCACACTTAGACTTTGCTAGTCCTCGAGCAAATCAAACTAAAACTTATAACTTCAAAGTGTTCCAGCGCCCCCAGCATCCAAAGAGCTATGAGGACATAGAGATTCTGCATGCTAGTAATAAGAAGTTAGAAATACTAAAGAACACATTCTCATTCTTAAATGTTGAGTGAGAAAGAACCACACCATAATGAGAAAACGTGTGTTTGAGAGCGATCAATAAGCATTTCGCCTCAACTTCTGCCTCACCAAAAAGGGTTTTATGAAATTGCACTCAAAATGCGTACTTTTATGGTTCTCACATGTGTGCAGGTAGGAATGAATAGAGAAATCATGCGACACGTTGAATGGTGGGAAGGACAACTTCCGAAATATTTTAAAAACACACATCTTTTAACATTTTGAAAAACCATTTTTCTGATGATCTCTAAGAAAGGAAATCAACCACTATTATTGAGGATGAGATTACTTACTCACCTTCACATCCGATCGCCGATTATGATAACACCACTCTCACATCATCCAATAGAAACGTCTTCGTTTTCTCGTCTTCAACTATTGATGATAAACTTTCGAGTTTCGTAGATCCTAGACAATTTGTAACATTTTTCCTTAAAATCCTTGTCGCTTGAAACTTCCTCATATATTTTTCCTTCCCCACGGCTTATTAAATAAAAAAAAACAAAATTTTCTTGTCTCAGTTTTTTTTTCAAACATTTTTTTTTCATGACAAGAAAAATAATACATAACAAAGTGAAAATAAAAGAAACCATGGCCATGGGAAGAGTACTATACCGCTTGATTCTTCACAACTTATATCGTCTCGAAATCATAAACTCCAATAATTCTCACCTTTTGATTTTTTTCGCTCTTGTAAATAAGTCTTCATACTTGGATATATAATTATGCTCATTGTATGTTGCTTTACTTGAATATTAAATTTTTCTCTTTCTTATTCTGTTGCTTGTTAACCTCAAACGTCTTTAACTTTCCTTGTAAATTTTGATGTCGCTCCCTTGTTGATGATGATGGTGTTTCTATGGACCATTTGTTGTCGAGAGAATGATGCTAACTGAAAATCGAACTACAAGAAGGAGGCTTTCATCCATAGATGTCACCCTCATGATTGACAAAAATTAGCACTCAAGAGATCAAAAATATTGATGAAAGTGGTGCGAAGTTGGGTATCTCACCATTCTACCCGGAATTAACGTACGGTGACACACACTCAAAACAAAGCTTTTTTTAGTCAGATGGAAGAATTTCTGGTCGGTGCCTCACATGATATAAATACGGGTAGTCTCCACTAATGATTCATCATCAACTCTAATAATGCATTTCCTCTACACCTCATTTGCCACAGGCATGATTAAATCCATTATTTAACACTCTAACAAGTAAGAAATCCGAACGTAGTTACCTAATATTTCCAATTTCAGTTATGTCGGTCAGAATTCTCTATGTAAACATACCTAGAAGAATGCTAGTGACTCTAAAATCTCTACAAGTTGGAGGTTTTATGCAAAAAAATATTATTTAAATATGCTTAACCACTCCCCCACACTTGAACCTTACATTGTCCTAAATGTAATTGAATCCTCTTAGCAAAGTCAAGTTGGGAAATCCTAACATGATATGGAACAAGAAAAATAAATAACCAAAGGTTAAGAAATACAAAACCTATGGGTTGCCTCCCATTTATCGCTTGTTTTAAAGTCGTCGGCCCGACTTAGCACTTGTAAGATTCATTCCCCATATACTAACAATCGGAAAATTTGGGGATCCACCCAAAGTACCTGTTCTGCACACAAAAGATCCATACAAATATTAGCACAAGAAAATAAAAATGATGTTATTGCTTTATAGAAATTTCCCCCACACTTATTCTTGTCCACACTCGGAAGTGTATAAGAATGTAGAATTTGGGAACTTCCATGTATTCCTCTTGGCAAACCTGCATAGTGTTAGCATCATGTGTTTCCAATGGTGGATATCGAGAAACAAAATCATTCAAAAATACTTTCGAAGCACATACATTCAAACCAATAAGAGGTAAAGGAGAAGAATCAATATGCAAAGGGTTAGACAAACCTTGCACAATCTCTTGTATTACGAAATCTTCTTCATTCTTAAAGAATTCGAGTGAATTACTTACCTCTTGCATATCATGGTCCTCTATCAAACCTCACAACCATTCTTCATCATTTTCTACCTTAACTAAAGTCTTGGCATCATTAAAATCATTGGCAAGTTCAATTGGGTCTTCCACGAATTCAATCAATTCAGTTTCATTATCGAGCATCATATCTTCAACATCTTCATCATCAGAATCGGGCCATTTACTAAAATGATTTTCGTCGGTATATATTGTATGATCTTCTTGTGAGGGTGTTACACCATTTATAACAATAGGAAAGTCACACCCAATATCCTCCTTTTGAATAGGTGAAGGATCCTTATTATGATCCGGAGTTGTAATAGCTTCCTCATTGTTGCAACGCTCATACACTTCCGCGGACTCATATCTTTCCCTAAGGAATATTTTCCAAGCACTAAATGCATCTTTCTCAAGCTTTACCTTTTGAATAGGTGATTGATCATTATTAAGATCAAGGCTCGAGTAAGCTACACTAGCTTCATCAAAAGTCTCCAAAGGTTGGTCCTTTTCAACACAATCATCTTAATTTTCAGACTCACCATAATAAGAATCTTCATCGGTTTCATAACCTTTATCACGACGTCGCTTAAGTTCCATATGAATGGTCCTACTAATTTCTGCGCCAAGCTCTTTCGAGTCTCCATCATCTTCCAATTTTTATAATTTATGTGCAAGTTTCCTGACGTTAATACACTTTCCACCATTAATAGAGTTTCTAGACTGTATCTCCTCTTTTGGAAAGTATGAAGGAAAAACACGATGAAGAGGAGTATATTCCAAATTATCTATCTGCACATTACTAGAAAACAATTTATTAGAAGCATAACCATCCTTCCATCCTTGTGATTGTCCACTTACATACCCGTCATAAGGTTGTTGATATGCATGAGAGTACCCATAAGGTTCCGTAGGATATTGATCATAGCCAAAAGATTGGTTTTGATTGTATCCTAAGGATGGTTGGAAGTTGCCATAATGTTGAGGTTGAAAACCGTATTTATTGTTGTAATATGCTTTCTCTTGTCCACCATACATGGAAAACAGGTACCTGAAAAAAAAATCTCAAAAAACAAAGTTAGAATCAAAAATAGAAACTAAAAACAAAACGAAAAGAAAAACAACTAAAGCTGCTCCGTTGCCTCCCGACAACGGCGCCAAAATTTGATGCGTGTCGTAACCCCAACAAATTAACTAATATTTTACTACCTAATTAACAAGTAATATAGTGTAGTCAAGTTCGTTCCCACGAGGAGCAAGAGGTTTTAGTTATCTTATAATGTCACAAAAAGGGGGTTTTGGTTTTAGATTTTATAAGCAAAAGAAAGTAAATAAAGCAATCAAAAGTGTAAGTTAAAATCAATAAGAGAAGTTAGATCAAGGAATCCTTCTTCGTTGCAAAACAATGATTCAAGTTATGTTCTTTTCCACTTCTTATTAGTCACAGATTATCACCAACCGTAGATATAGCAGCTAGATCAGTGCTAACCCCTAAATCCCTCGTATCACCGGGTACGGAAGTTCTCGCTTACCGGATTCTATTTACCAAACCATCAAGTAGTAGATCACTCAAGATGTAATTTAGTTAAACGCATTAAGATTTATGAATTTATTAGGTTGATATTAGTAGTTAGACTCTTAGATCAAGGTCCACTTGCTAACGTTGTTTTCACACACAATTGCTCCACGGAATCCCTCTGCAAGGTCTCGTATTTTTTACCTGTGTAAAGAGTCAAGAAACGATTACTTATCCCCTAACTTTCACTAGCTTTAGATTGAGTTAACAAATCGATTTAGCGTGCACTCTAAACAACCTATCAATCAATCATAAATACTATTAGTAGCAAAAACAAACGATAATCATGTGAAAAACTTCAAGATAGAATTGAAAACAAAAACTCAAATCATATGTTAAGAACTAGGTATTCATCCTCAATCAATAAGAAAATTAGCTACTCATGCTAAGGAGTTCACACAAAGAATAAAGAAAAGAAAAGTGTTGTGTGTGTAAAAGTATGTAAAAAGTGTAGAAGTGTATATAGAAAAGTAGAGAACTTCTCTATTTATAGGCTTCAATGCTCTCCAAATCTTCCAAGGAATAAAATCCCTTTCCTTTAGAAATTCAATTTCCAAGTCCAAGCCTTTCTCAAATCTTTCATCTCCCCTTTCCAAATCCAAGCTCAATTCGTCATCTAATCCCAAACCCAAGTCTTCATACCCATGAGAAAAGGCCACACAAAATTATGTAACTTTGGGGTTGCCGGTAAAGTCCCTGGAAGTACCGGAAATAGCTCGGGAAACAGCAAAGGAAAATGTTTTTCGGTCACTGAGATGCTGTCGCAGGCGACAAAATATTCTGTCTAACTTAACGGTCATTCTAACAGCAGTCTAACGGTCAATACAGTCAAGGGAGGATAGTCAGCCATTGAGTCAGCTCCCCAGTCAGTCGGTGACTCAACTGAATAGTATGATTACTGAGTTGGGTTTCCTGAGTCACTGAGTTATCTCGTGTTAACGGAATTCCAGCCGAGTTCTGGCTGTTTCTCGGTCATATCCATGTAAAATTCCGGCCATTCTTAGCTCCACTCCTGCAGAAATTCCTAAGCATACATCTACCAAAATCAAATAATTCATTTGTAACTTCTACAATAGCAAGATCCCCTTATGTTCTCTTCTCCGTGTGTTGTCGATCTACTGCAATATCAATTCATAGCACTCAAACCAATTCCTTGTCTGAATTACAAACACCACCAAAATTACAGCCTCTTGAAACCCTTCATATCGATTTCCATCTCTTGATTTATTTACCATGAGCTCAAACCCACTTACTCCCTTCATTTCCTGATGAACTCAGAGAACCCATTCTTGATTAATCCATGTTAGCAACATCACCACCTCATCATCGCTTCCCTGCTGTTTCACAAATCGAACACCCAATTTCGACAGCAACAACCAACTCGATCCATAGCCACAAACCTATATGAACTACAACATCATCTTCAACTCGAATTCATTTATATATTATCAGATTCAAACACTCATCGATCTCTTCTTCATGTCTAACGGCAGCAACTTCAACCACCAAACCCTCAAATTCCATCTCTGATTCAATCTCTCAAACATCAACCCATGAAAATCAACATCGAATTGAACCCAGACTCCACTTATCTATAACTGAATCAAGAGACCTTCACCCAAATCACCACCAGTTTGATTTTCTATCAACACAACCATCATAGCCCCATCTTCTTCCAATCAACAATTCGATCCATCATTATCTTCAATGTCAGCAACCACTTCCCATGAATATATCTTATTCACTCGAATCTGCTTCAATTGATGACACACAGTTCTTCAATTCCTCCAAAAAATCAGATGGATTCGACATAGCAGTTGCTGCTCTTCGTCCAGATTCAAAACAAAAGAGAGATAATTTCTCTCGATTTAGGGTTATAATGACTAGGTTTGGGATTTAGATGCCCAGCTGTATAAGAACCACCCCGCTAACAGCCCCCTTAACCTCAGCTGGTCTCCCGATAGTGTTTGCCTAGAAAATGACAATTACACCCTTTTTGCTTAAATTGGGTGATTTCTTCTTCTTTTCCTCCGTGCGACTCCATAGTAGCTACAAAACTCAAAAGAAAATGTAAATTATATAATTTACAAGAAAAATGGCAAAGAAAGCATAAATAATAGATAGTAAATAGGGTGTATTCTACACCTATCAAGCAATGCTCTAACAAATCGGTTTCAAGTGAGCAAGCATGGTAAAGACTTGAAAGAGTAAGATGTCGTCACTCATTGAACACGGTGCATTAATGCTTATTCTATTTTGTTCAAAGATATTCCTTAAAGGCTAAGAAGGAAGTAAATCCCAAGATCGAATTTAAATAAGTTAAGAATCTTTTTAATTAAGGGTTTTTAATTATATATGGAAAATAAGAATTAGTAATGTGCATTTGCTAATGGAAGATTTTCCAAGGAGATTTCGATCATTATTTTTGGACACTGCATTCACAGGAATTATAAAAACCGAATTTGTTGGAGTAATGAAAAATATCTTGAGAATATTTTCGATTTTGGAAATTCCTTGGTGTCCAAACTTCCTTGTCTATAAATACTTTGAGTTTGCATTTCTAGCAAACCAATATTGCGTAACCTAGACTTAATCTTTTGTCTTTGTTACTGGTGAAGATGCCTATCATAGAGGAGAGTAATCTAATTAGGTGAAATCTCTTACGACCGCTCAATTTAAAGTCTTCTTTGGAATTGAGAAGCTCTAGCACGACCCGTTGGTGGGAAACTAGATATTGCGGTTTATCTTTAGTTTTCGTATTTATTTGATTGACTAACGGTGGTTGAACTTTCATTGCACCTAGTTTATTTATGCTTGAGAATCTTCTCTTCTGATATATGATTCACTCAAACTAGTTCAAGGTTTCGACAGGGATATTTAGACTGTTGTTAGATCTAAAGACAATCTTGTGATAATCTATTATTAACAGACTCTATTCTATATGTGATTGATCATAAGAGATTCAAGTGATTGTGTGCAGGTGTTTATTGAAGATCTAAGAAGATTTGAAGAAAAAGAAGATATTGAAGATTTTTTACTTGGTGTTTTTATAATCTTTGGTGTACACAATACTTGTTTGGGAAAAAGAGGATCCAATTAATAATCAGTTTATCCTTGTGGTAGATTAGATTGATTAATTGAGGAAGATCGGTATCAATACATATCACTTGGTTGAAGAGTGTTGTTGGATTAATCTTAACTATTACCTTTGGGTGGTTGAATATAAGAGAGATCTTGGAACCTGGCGAAGGAGTTTATGTTAAGATAAACAAGGGAACCTTTCCGCAACTCATATCACTTGGTTGAAGAGAGTTGATACCAAACAGATTTGTTGTTCCTTTAAACTGTTTGGAATACGAACCAAAGGAATTGGTCCAAGTACGTGACTTGTTTATAGGTTGGAGGCGTGGGAATACAGATGGAACTATGTGAACTATAAGTTTAGTTGCTTCGTCTCAATTATACGAAGTTGTATTATTTTGTATAGCGGCTTAATCCTGAGAGTATTCAATTCTGGACTAGGTCCCGGGGTTTTTCTGCATTTACGGTTTCCTCATTAACAAAATCTTTATGTGTCATTTACTTTATATTTCCGCATTATAATTAAAGTAAATTACACAAATCTTAATTCCTATTTACTTGATATGTGAATCCTATTGTGCTTGGTTAAGTCCAAACCTTTGTATCAAGTAAACACACTTTGTTGTTGTATTATTGTAGATGAGGCAAAACGATTTGCTAGTTTTTACGGAATCGAGGAGGCGACCGTATGGAGGGGTCTCCTTGAACCAAGCTAAATGTTCAACCTCACAAAGATGCGTTGTAAGAAGGGGGTGCTTTGAATTCGAGAGATCAATCTGTAGTACTCCGGCCTAAACCAAGACAATGGTCGTTCCAGAGTAAATTCGGTCACAGGAGAGGATGGGTCGATTTGTAGGAGGGAAGCTGAGAAATGTATGGAATCAATGATAATCAAAGATTGTAAGTGTGTTATGAATTTTGAATATGATAAGTTCGGAATGATTGAAATTTCTCAGTTGAGAGTAATTTTTCAATTGATGAGTTGATGATCTCGTGTTGTCTGTGAGACGTGAGATCGTTGTTGTTCTTGTCATCATTTTTCTTGTTGTTTCAATCATGATTCAGAGACTTATTTATATTGCTGGAATTGTAGACACCATGATCCCATTAAGTGTGACAGTTTATGGAATCAAAGAGTGGAGTAGTGGAAATCATGTTTGAAACCAGTTGGTCATCGTGCGGAGACTTGGTTGATTTTCCATCCACTACTTTGTTAACTCCTTAAACTGATTGCATGACTTGATCACATTCCATCGTGTGTTTAAACACACGTGTCGTAGACCGCCAGACTAAAACCCTAGTTGATATCCCCCCAAGTGACACGATTGACGTCTCGTGTTTAGTTTAGTCAGTTGTTGACTTCATGATTTCATGGAACGATGAGTCCATGTATTTACTGAGTTGAACATGATTTTGTAAAATGTTCTAAAACTCATGAATTGAACGTGGACATGATTCTCACGTTGATAGTTGAGGCGAGCAAGTATTTCTCTGATTTGTTGTATATTGATAGTTGAACCAATATTCCTTGATTTGAGCAAGTATTTCTCATCTGATGAATTATTGGTAGCATGACCAAAATAAAATATTAATTAAAATACTGGTAGTTGAACCCAGTATAATTAATAAGAATATTTATCATGAGATCGTCATAAATTATTAGTGTTTGAATATGGGATTATGATCCTTGGACTCAGAAACCCTAATTTGATCAATTGATGGTTTATTTGAAAATTAACCATGGAATGAAGGAGGGATAGCTTCATGGGACCGTGGGTCGATCATGTAGCTCCCGTATGCTCGTGTGAGAAAATACCAAGGCCTCTTGAATAGTTGGTGATTTGTTGATGAAAGAATGATTAAATGTTGGTTTAATCATTTATTCGAAAAATGCTCGTCTGAGCCTTAGGTAATAAAACCTAATTAATTATGAAGAGATGAGGGACCAACCAAGGGGTCATGAAACCGGCACTGGGTGGTCACGGGATCAAATGATGATCGTTTCATGAAGTTTCAAGTTGTTTGGACCTAATACGTGCAATTGCGCAAATTAGGTCAAACCGTGAAAATACACGGGACCGGCTCATTGCGAGCCAAGGAGCCAACCCTGGTCGGTCAAGGTAACATGATCACGTTGTCAAAGTGTTCGTATCTCAGTTCTGAGAATTTTGATATTTTCTGGCGTGCAGTTAAGCATCCATTTGAGAAAATATGAAGAAATCATGGATTTTTGATAAAACTGTCAAAACTTCATGAGATGAAGGAAAATAATAAACAAGTGAGGGAATCATGAAGTATGGGACCGGTTATGGCCGGCCGGCCAAAGGGCCCAATCCCACAAGTTTTCCCAATTTTTTATAATATTTTCATGATTTTAGGAAAATATGATAAAACTAAAGAGTTTGTTGAAACCAAGGAGTTTTTGCTGAAATCAAAGAGTTTCCATGAGATGAAGGAAACAAAAATATTAATAATAATAAAATAAGGGCGTGTGGGACTGGCTTGAGCATGGTTGGCCGGCTAGGGCCCGGTCCCGTGAGTTTTCCCTTATTTTATGTGTTATTTCATGATTTGAAGGGATTTTTCATAATTTTGAAAGACTTTTCATAATTTGAAGGAAATATCATGAAATCAAGGAATTTCATAAAATCAAGGAAACATAAAACAATAATAATAAAATAAAGGGTTTGTGGGACCGGCTAGGGCATGACCGGCCAGATTGGGCCCGGTCCCACAAGTTTCCTTAATTTTATGTATTTTGTGTATTTTCCATAATTTGAAAGAATTTCATAATTTGAAGGAAATATCATGAAATCAAGGAATTTCATGGGATTAAGGAAACATGAAAAATATAGTAATGATAAAATAAAACGTGTGGGGCCATCTAGGGCATGACCGACCGGCTATGGCCCGGTCCAACGGGTTTTCTTAATTTTATATTATTTTTCATAGGATGAAAGAAATATCATGAGATTAAGGAGTTTTCATGAAATTAGAGAATTAATAATAAAATAGTGAGAAACCATGAGGTGTGGGGCCGGTTGGGATCAAGACATGGCCGGTTGGCCAATGATCACGGCTCTACCATATTTTTCCCAATTTTATATTATTTTCTTGGTGCGAAGGAAACACCATGAAACTGAGGAGTTTCCTCAAAACGAAGGATATTTGTTCAAGTGAAAGGATTTTCATGAACTCAAGGAAAATAACAAAAAATATGATAAAAATATGAAACTGGAGTGGGATTGACCACGGCACGTCCGGCCAGTCAGTGGTCCCATGCCCCCAGCACCTTGGCATTTTTTAATTATTTATTATTTTCCTTTCTATTTTGCATAGGATCATCATCTCATCGTATTTTGAAATACTTGTTCGTACGGTGATTGTTAGTGCATCGTCATTGAATACACTTGCACTATTTAAATCGGGGCTTACTCGGAGGTAGCTCAGACGCCCGTGTGTTGAATATTTATTACTAACCCATGGAATTCTGCTGGGAAGAACCATGGTTTGCAGTAATGAAATACTGCGAAAATATTTGAATATTTTTGGAAATTCAGTGGATGAATCCGAGAATTTAGGAATAATTTACTTATGACTCTATACTAGCAGAGCAAGCTGTCTAGGAGCATTAATTATCCCGGCATGAGCTTGCTGGAGCTTCATATCCTTTATATAGTCAGGGTAAACTCGTTGTTTGTATCCTGAAGACGTTATCGCTCTATACTAACAAACCAAGATGTCTAGGAGCCTTCTATCTTGTGATACTATATAGAAATAATTACTGAAGTGTTCAGTATTCATGAGATATGATGTTTCCTAGTTGTAAGACTACATATCTACATGTTGATAGGTGTGATAAACACCTAATTTTATATCTAGTATTTATGCTTTCTTTGCGAGTTTTCATGTAAATTATGTATCTTATGTTTGCTTTTGACTATTTAGGTACTTTGGAGTCATTTGGAACAAAAGAAGAAGAAACAGGGCAAAAGCATCATCTCAAGTGCAACTGTGGTTGGAGGCGAATTATTTCTCATCTGTGCTTTTATTTCTTCATCTCTTTCCGAAAAGCATGTCGGCTTTAGTGATGCAAATTATCTGTCTGAAAAGCACGACTTCTTTAGTGATGAATATGAATTGAAGAGATGAAGTGGGTTTGAGAAGTGAGAAACGGTTTCTGTTGGTGGAAGGATTCAAAGAAGAGCAAAAGCGTCATTTCTAGAGCAAACGATATCGGGAGTACTTTGTAGGATAAGGTGTTGTCATGTGTTGGCTTGTAGCTGTGGTGTCTATGTAGGACCAGAATATCGCCACAACGATATTATCACGATGGAAACGACACTTTTGCGATAAACCTAAACATTTCTACAAGTATTAACAACACTGTGACGAGAACGTCGCAAGATTCTTCAACGACATTTGGCGAATGTCACAAAAGAGTGATATAACGGTCAACGACTGAAGATATATGAGAAGAATAAGTCTGCTTCACGATGGTTACAAAGTTGGCGATGGTGAAGAGATCGCAGAGTAGATCCGAATTAAATGGAAATCTTAGCTGTCTTCCACTATGTATTTTCCTATATAAAGGGTTCGACTAAATCCAGAAAAGGATGATGTACTTTCGAGAGATGAGAGAATTTTGAGGAGAGAGAAACTCCAGAAAGAAAGTTGTACTTCTGAGTTTTGATATTTCTTGTAAATCTTCTTGAAATTGAATTAATAAAATTGTTGTCGTTCATTCTCGATTATGACTTAATTTTCATAGATTCTTGACAAGGGTGTAGTATGGGAAATCCTGCAACTACATTTTGGCGCTAGAAACAGGGATTGAATCATTGAAAAACATAGAAAAGATAAAGTAAAAAAGGAGAAGTATTAAAGATTAGGAAGAAAATTGAGCAAGTCGGTGGAAATAGTTGAATAAAAATATGATCAAAACCAAAGAGAATTGTAAGAAATTGAAGGATGATGTAATATCAAAAGAAGTGATTGATAGATTTCATGAAAATATCAAGGGAAGGATACACAAACGGGATTTCGAAGGAAGAAAGATTATGACGGTGGAGAAAATATCACCGTTAAAAGATTGGGAAAAGCAAAAAATCACATTTACAGCAGCATAAGTGTTGGAGGAAAATTTGAGTCATACATCTCCTTTGGTGATTACAGTATCTACTATCCCAATAAGAAGAGAACAATCAGTAAAATTTGAAGAAGAATGGGCTGTGAATAGAACTTTGGTGGATGCAGGAAGTTTTGTTGATATAATATTTTATCAAACTTTTAAAAGGATGGGATACAGGGATGAAGAAATGTCTCATTCATCATATCATATTCATGGCTTTGGAAAGTCTTTAACAAAACCTAAAGGAGAAATAGTGGTACGAATTCCGTTAGGAGAGATTGAAACGCGAGTAACACTATGTGTGGTAGATGTAGAATCACCATATAACATGATGTTAGGAAGACCATGTATACATGCAATCAAGGCTGTGGCGTCAACATTACATCAATGTATTAAATTTCCTATGCCTAGTGGAATTAGAGAAATTAGAGGAGATGTGAATTTCGCGAGATTGTGCTACCAAAATGAAGTAAGAAATTGTGAAGAACGTCCAAAGCTGCGAAAAACTCGCAGAAAATTGAGCAGAGAAGCAAAGAAAGAAGAGGAATTTAAAATTTACATGATAAGGGCAAAAGAAGGAAAAGGGATACCAAGTGAAGTTTCGCGAGAAGGAGATGAATTCGCGAGAGAAATGAAAACTCCAACACCAATGGGAGAACCTGAAGCTAGTTACACTGCAGCAGAGCCAACAAAGAAAATAAATATTGGAAGTGAAGAAGAGCCTAAAATACTGAAAATTGGGACCAAAATGGAGGAAGATGAAGAAGAAAGAACTATAAGTCTCTTACGAGAATACAAAGACATCTTCGCGTGGAATATGGATGAGATGCCAGGGATAGATCCTTCAGTAGCATGTCATAAACTAGAGATCAACAAAGATGTGAGACCATTTAAACAAAGAATAAGAAAAATTACAACAACATACCATTCTCAAATAGAAGAAGAACTACAGAAAATGCTTGATGCAGGAATTATAAGGCAAGCAAAATATCCAGATTGGATTGCAAATATGGTGGTGGTCCCAAAGAAAAATAAAGGGATAAGAATTTGCATAGACTTTACTGATTTAAACAAAGATTGTCCTAAAGATAGTTTTCCATTACCAGATATTCCACAAATGGTTGAATCAGCAGCGGGAAATGATAGAATATCTTCATTAGACGGATATAAAGGATATAATCAAATTCCCCTCGCAGAAGAAGATCAAGAGCATACAACATTTTTTGCTCCAAGAGGATTATATTGTTATACAAAGATGCCTTTTGGCTTACGAAATGCTGGTGCAACATACCAAAGAATGGTGGAGAAGGTGTTCGCTAAGTGGATACATAAAACATTAGAAGTGTACGTGGATGATATGTTGATTAAAAGAAAAGAAGCTAAAAATCATGTACAGGATCTGAAAGAGATTTACGATGAAATGCGACAATTTAACATCAAAGTGAACCCAGAAAAGTGTACTTTTGGAGTAGCTTCAGGGAACTTTTTGGGTTATATTGTATCAAAAGAAGGAATACAAGTTGATCCAGAAAATGTGCAAGCAGTTCGCGATATTCCAACACCAGCGACAGTTAAAGATGTGCAAAAACTGAATGGACTCTTAGCCTCGCTAGGAAGATTTATTTCGCGATCTTCAGACAAGTGCAAACATTTTTTCGATATACTCAAGAAGGGAACAAAATTTAAATTGACAGATGAGTGTGAAAAGGCTTTTCAAGGAATTAAAGAACAACTGATGAACATATCTATTTTACAAAAGGCTGAACCAGGAGAAGAACTATTGATCTATCTTGCGACAACCACATACACGTTAAGTGCCGTATTACTGCGAGTAGATGCGGGGGTGGAGAAACCAATTTATTATATCAACAAAACATTTAATTCAGTAGAGATAAATTATTAAAAGATTGAGAAACTAATTCTAGCATTGGTACACGCAACTTACAAGCTTCGAATTTACTTCCAGGCGCATAAGGTAAAAGTGTTAACGAGAGTGCCAATTGAATCGATGATGAAAAATTCAAAAAGATCAGGCAGAGTTGAGAGATGGAATGCGCAAGTAGGACACTTTGATATTCAATATGAAATTCTATCCTCGCCAAAATCACAAGTTATCGCAGATTTCTTAGCTGAATTTCCTTTAGAAGATGACGAAGCTGTAGAAGAAATGATGAATATAGAAGAAGAACATGGAGACCCAAAAGAGATATTAACAGAACCTGACATATGGGAAATATTAGTGGATGGATCATCAAATGGAGAAGGAAATGGGATTGGAGTTGTTTTCATTTCACCAGAAGGAGAAAAAATAGCTTTTTCGTTTCGATTAGAATTTGCATCCACTAATAATGAGACAGAATATGAAGCTGTAATCCATGCATTAAAGTTTGCGATAGAAATGAAGTTGGAAAATGCTAGAATCACCAGCGATTCACAATTGGTTATTCGCCAAATAAAGGGAGAGTATACTACAAATGAACCATCTTTGAAGAAGTACAAAAAACTTGTTGAAGAATTGTCTACGAGAATTCCAAAAATAAAATGGAGACACATATCAAGGAAAGATAATAGGCTTGCAGATGATTTTGCTTTCATATCAAGTATGATGACGAACCCATTTGCGAGATGCATAAAAATTCAAACACTTTTACAACCGGAAATAAACAAAGAGGAAGAAGAGGTAGATGTAATGATGGTAGAATCTGGCGAGGAAGAAATAGGGAATAATGCTGCAGATTGGCGAGAAGATCTTCATGCTTATTTGGCGAGAGGAGAAATCCCCATAAATCGATTAGAAGCACATAAATTGAAAAGTAGAGCAACCAATTATGAACTAAGAGATGGGGTATTATATCGCAGATCTTTTAGTGGACCATCGCTAAGATGTTTGACGAAAGAAGAATGACAAAAGGTATTAAAAATGTTGCATAGTGGTGATGCTGGTAATCATAGCGGGGGTAGATCTTTAGCATATAAAAAAAAGATTCAGGGTTACTATTGGCCATATATGCATGAGGATGCAAAGCAACTTTCAAGATGTTGTGAAGATTGTCAGCGATTTTGGAAGAAGATACATGCACCAGGAGCACCATTATCATCTTCGTCAAGCGTATGGCCATTTGGAAAATGGGGATTGGATATTGTGGGACCATTTGTGCCAGGTTCTGGAGAAAGAAGATATTTAATTTTTGCTACAGATTATTTCAAAAAATGGGGAGAAGTAAAGGCAGTACAGCACATCCGCGATAAGGACATTTTTACGTTCATATTTGAAAATATAATTTGCATATTTGGGATCCCAGCACAGTTGATGTCTGATAATGGAAAACAATTTGAAGGGAAGAATATCGAATTGCTTCTTAATGCATTTAAGATAAAATGTGGAAAATCAACTCCTTTATATCCACAAGCAAATGGTCAGGCTGGGGCAACTAATAAGACAATCGCAAACATCCTAAAAAAGAAGTTAGAAGGTTATCACAAATCATGGTGCGAGCAAGTGCATAATGCAATATGGGCATATAATACAACTAGACGAGAAGCAACTGGAATGTCACCTTTCTGTTTAACATATGGAGTTGAAGCTGTTCTACCAACAGAGGTTGCTATCCCAACAACAAAAAGAGAAGCATGGGAGAAAAATCTAAGTGCTGGAATGATTTTACATGAGTTAGATGAACTAGAAGAAAAGCGAGAAAAAACTCTACAACATATGGAAAATTACCAGCGAAGATTAGCTCGCGAGTACAAC
Source organism: Papaver bracteatum (assembly GCA_023529315.1). Taxonomy (NCBI): domain Eukaryota; kingdom Viridiplantae; phylum Streptophyta; class Magnoliopsida; order Ranunculales; family Papaveraceae; genus Papaver; species Papaver bracteatum. The sequence continues at coordinate 2,422,854 of JAJJWX010002605.1, read as the reverse complement.
AAACGAGTCAAGAAACGTCAATTCCATCCTGGAGATCTAGTTTTGCGAGAAACACCAAAATATCAGCAAGAAAGTGGTGGAAAATTAGCGAGAAAATGGGATGGACCATACATGATTAAAGAGATAATTGGAAATGGAGCATACAAATTAATGGATCCAGAGGGAAGAGATGTTGGACAAAGACTTGATAGACCATGGAATAGATTGTTTCTGAAAAGGTATTATCAGTAGTAATTTCTGCGAGGTAAGAAATACAAATGTAAGATAAAACAGTTAAAAAATTCTTCTTTCTCTATCACAATTTATGCGAGCATCATCGCAAGAACAACGAATAAAATTTCGTAAGAGGCAAATGTAAGACCTAATAACGCGTCATATGAGGGGGTATCTCTTGACTTGACTCAGCGATAAGGTTATACCACTGCTGGAACCTGAGTCATGCAGATGTTGGGGTTAAAGAAAACCTATCTGGGAGAGAGATCTTAGATTTCCAGCTATATAAGGTTATACCCTGGTTGGACGACCGAGAGTCTCTTCCAAGAAGTGCAGAGTATGACCAAAGCACCGAGGTACATGGTTGAGCCAAGGGTGCCCGGAGCGTACGAAACTATCTTTCCATCCTTGGTAAGTCTTGGCTACAATGAACTTGGCCTGAAGAAAACCCCACTTAGGGTGCAGTCTTGTAACTATAAGCCATATAGGCATAAAGGACAAGAGGATGTGAAAACAACTGGTTGTTGGCAAATCCGGATGGGGGGAGCTAGTCTTGTATGGTCGATGTGCCCTCCTTGAAGAGGCAACCAGGGGGGAGATAAGGGCGACACCCTCCATTAAGGAGCTGATAAGTGTCTTAAGACGACAATGTCATGGGGCTTCATGATCGAAAGATCATTTAGGCCTATCATATTTTCGCGTGACAAAAATAATACAAAGGCAAAAAGCCTAAAGAGAAAATGTTAATATGAGATCAATGGGTTTTTGCATAAAAGTGTAAAGACGTCCTGCGATTTCATCGCAAGACGGCAATGTCACGAGGCTTTGTTTTCGCGAGAGAACTTAGACTTGTCACATTGTCACAGAGATATTGAAAATTACTGATAAGACAAGATCAATGGGTCAATACATATAAATGTAAAGACGTCATGCGATCTTGTCGCAGAAAAATATTAAAGGTTGGCAAAATAAGACCTTTAACTAGGAAGGCATAATAAGACCAACAGATTAATATTGAAGATTAATTATCTTATTTGAGAATGCAGGAAATATCTATTCATTGCAAGAGGCAGATTACTTCAGAAAATATCTATTCAACATCATATAATTCACCATCTCAAGAAAGATATTAGAGGGCAAGAAGAGGAATGAGCAAATAAAATCTTAATATCTTCCTTGAGAAGATTCAACACAGACAACAGGAAAAATTAAAAAAAAAAATCATCCAAGTTACATTCCTCGCAAAAAAGAAGCAGGAAAAGAAAGCAAAAACGAAATTCAAATTTCAGCGACAGGCTCATCATTATTTTTCTCGTCAGATTTATTATTCTCGCCAGAAGATTTATCATTCTCACCAGCAGATTTATCAGTATCGCCATCATTCTTTTCAGTATCGCCAGCATCCTTTTCTTTGTGAATTTTTTCTTTTCTAGGAGAGTCTTCATCTTCTTCTGGGTTATCTTCTTCAGGTCCTTCTTCTCCTTCAGTAGGTGTATCTTCTAAATCTTTATCCATAGGAATGGGAATTTCGTCATCCTCAACTTCTAGAGGAAGAACAGATTCAGGAGGGCGAGAATAGGAAATCAGAATCTTATTCAACAGAACTTCAATAGAAATATAAACTTTGCGAAGAGACCCTCTATCACGGTTTTTAATCTCCATATTCTTGAAGTACTCAAGATAATCAAGCCTTCTTTCTGCCTTATCGCGAACATCCAAACAATCGGAAATGAGAGTCTTGTTTTCTTTGCGAACCTTATCTAATTTTTCAGTAAGAGCAGTAATAGTAGCGAGATGGCTTCTTTCAGATTCTCTAAATACCAAAAATGACAAGGAAATTTTCAAAATAAAGATCTCACGAGAAGAAAAACATAGAAATTTATCAGAAAAATCAACAATTGAGGAAGTCAACTGACTACCTTCTTTTTAAGAGGTTAAATTTTGGATTAGTGCAAAGAAACAATTCTCCCACTGATTCATAGCATCGTCAAATTTACCGCCAACCAACCCTTCAGACGAGATTTCATGTTTTCTTCTTTGGTGCGAAGATAAAGGTTTTCTTTTGCTAGTAAAGAATGAGATTTCTATAATTGGGAATACTGATCTTTAAGTTCATTAGCCTTTAAACTAAGAGTTAATCTACCCTTGATAAGTTTATCCTTCTCAGCATCAGATGATTCAGTTATTTCCTTGAGTTCATCTTTAAGGGAGCGAAGAGATTGCTCTTGGTTATCACAAATTCTTTGAAGATTATCTAATTGTTGCGAGGAAGCCGCCATCAAACTTTAAAATTTATGTTTTTCTTGAGATAGAGTTTTATTCTCATCTGATAAAGATTTCATCGCTAAATCAGTCTTAAATAACAAATATGAAAGGCGAGCAACTTCGCTACACAATAAATTTTGGCTTTGTGACAATTGATTATTCTCATTGGTAAGATTATTTATGTGATCAATTGAGTAAGTATAAAGATTATCTAATCTATTATGTTGGTCCATCCAAGACTCTTTTTCAGCGCGAGCTTCTTCAGCGATTGATTCTAATTCAAATATCTTCATTAATCAATTCCGATTTGAAGCTAAATAAATAAACCAAACAATTAAAATATATATATATATATATATATATAAGGAAGACGAGAAATTATTAGAATGGAGAGACAAAAAGATAGAGGCAGGAGAACTATACCTTTTAGCTCGTCATTATGTCTGCGAAGATTCTCGCACTCAAGTGAAGAATTGCGAAGCATATGATTCAGAGTGTTACACTCAGAAGTTTTAACTTGAAGGATTTTCCTTAAAGCTTCAACTTCATATTCCAAGGATGCTCGCGAAGCAGAATTATCAGAGACAAAATACTTGAGTAAAGTCTCGCAAGCATCATATTGAAGAGAATCAGTGGAAGACTTTCTAGCATTATCTAAGATATTAGATAAAATTTTAAAAGCAATATCAACTCCAGCAAAGGTTTCATTTGATGGAGGAAGAGATGTAGAGGAAGAAGTAGTAATGATAGCAAGTTGATGATTTGAATCTTCTGCGAGGGATGCATTATGAGAAGGGGGAGTTTTTGGGAAAGTGACAGTTGAAGGCAATATTGGACTAGAAGGAGTTTCAGCCACAACATTTGTAGGAATTTGATTTGTAAAATTTTCTGAAGAAAGGGGGGTATTGATAGAGAGGTTCTCGCAGACATAAGAAAGTGGATTAGATTGTAAGGGTGTGATGATAACTCTCCTAGATGATAACTCAGGAATAATGATATCATCTTCAAAAGTTTTATTGCGACGGGATTTTTTATGAGGTCTAGCGATGTTCTCGTCATTCTGTAAATAATAATTCAGATAAGAAACAGAGGCAACAATATTGTTATTAAGATAAAATGTGTTTCTTACTACCTTATCATTCGCAGAATCTTTCTTCCTCCTTTTCTCAACAAGCTTCTTGAGGGATTTAGGGTTTGGAGTTTCAGAATGGGCGATTGGGTTAGCTCCTCTAAAGGAAAACATGACAAGATTTATAATGAATTAAATCAGGAAGATCGAAGAACAGAAGTGAAAAAGTAATTTAAATAGATAATATAATCGAAATACATACCTTGACGTTTCCATTATAACAGTAGCAGGTGAATATGAAGATAAAGAAAAGTTGCAGATGGAAAGAGAAATAAACATACAAAGAAGATGAAGAAGTAAAAAGAGAAAATTATTTTCGTAACTCGGCTCCACCTTTTATAGACAAGAGCAGTAGGACCCATTAAGAGGACACGTGTTAAAGAAGAGCTACAACACGTGTAGGCGATTAAACTAAATAAACGGAGGTTTGTCGATAAGAAAACTTGTAAAGAGAGAAGTTGTGAGCATCATGAAGAGTTGAAAGTTCTCATATCTTATCTTCTTCGAGAAAAGACATGAGAAGAGGCAAGATGTAGGACCATAATATCACCACAACGATATTCTCACGATGGAAACGACACTTCTGCGAGAAACCTAAACATTTCTACAAGTATTAACAACACTGTGATGAGAACGTCGCAAGATTCTTCAACGTCATTTGGTGAATGTCACAAAAGAGTGATATAACGGTCAACGACTGAAGATATATGAGAAGAATAAGTCTGCTTCATGATGGTTACAAAGTTGGCGATGGTGAAGAGATCGCAGAGTAGATCCGAATTAAGGGGAAATCTTAGCTGTCTTCCACTATGTATTTTCCTATATAAAGGGTTCGACTAAATCCCGAAAAGGATGATATACTTTCGAGAGCTGAGAGAATTTTGAGGAGAGAGAAACTCCAGAAAGAAAGTTGTACTTCTGAGTTTTGATATTTCTTGTAAATCTTCTTGAAAGTGAATTAATAAAATTGTTGTCGTTCATTCTCGATTATGACTTAATTTTCATAGATTATTGACAAGGGTGTAGTGTGGGAAATCCTGTAACTACAGTCTAAATCTAGATTCTTTTCCTACACAAACCTAAAAGTTAGAGAAAATCAATTCTATAATCATTTGATTTACTCCTCTTTTTGAGTGAACGGCTGGAGTAGTTATCACAGAGAGAAATTCAGAAATTGAAGGGGAGATTTGAGATTCAAATTTAGTAAATGGGAAGAACATATCAGTTATGTTAGATGGATGATTGAGGAATTTGTGTTGTTTACTACACAAAATTGCAGATGCCAAATTAGGGTTTGGTTTGATTTTGAGCTCTGATTTGCTGGATCAAGTTGAAGTAAGAATTAGAAGAAGGGGATCTCATGTTTGAATTAGTGGGTTCAATGGAAGACTGATGGTTCATTTTGCAGGGGATTTCGGTACACAGTTATGGTGGTATAAACAGATTTTGATATGCAGAACTTCAGAGAAATCAGTGAAGCTATTGAGTGTCGGTGTTATGAAGATGAAGAACAATTGGGTTTGCTGCTAATGGAAGAATTAGAAGTGTATTTTGAGAGACAACTGAATCCCGAAAGAATACGACAGAGATGGCGACTTTTTGTGGTTTAATTGTCGAGTTTTGGTGGAATTTTGAGGACTGGATTGAAGTGCTACTCCAGAGATAGAAATGTTTCGGTTGAGTGTATTTGAATTGTTCAGGGAAGGAATGGTAATCGGTTAGGTGCAGTCATTTTTCGAACCATCACCAACTCAAGTCTGCGCACAAGGTGTTTGCCTAAATGCTTGATTGGCCAGTTCTTATTCTCTTTATTGCAACTAGTTTTCAGCCAGTTCTTTTTGTTACTACAGCTGGTTCTGGCCATTGGATAGAATTAGACCAGAATTTCAAAGCTGGGACGAATTAGGGAAAGCGATACAAGTAAACAATGGTTTTAGTAGAGATTTGGGTATGTTTTGTGCCTAAAATTCAGTCGGAAGAGAGTTGTTGTTGGACATACTTCATATGGGTTTTTAGAAGATAGTACAATCATGGTTCAGTGGTATAAGTACATGGGTTCGCCAAGGACTATAATATCTGCTGGAGACCAACATAGAGTAAGGGAAAGTGGTCTGACATCCTATGAATTTGGTTTTGTTTCATGCCGATGCAAGAACTAACAAGAGGGTGGTTACTGCCATTGAATTTAAAGATGAATGGATGGTCTTGGATAGAAATTAGAGTTGCATTGGATTGGGAAGGTGGGGTTGCTGTGGTTCAGTGAAGGTGTTATTTCACAGAGAAGCTATGTTGTTGACGGTATGATGCGTTGGTGCTAATTCAGGTGATTGAGTCGAATCTGTGAAGGTCACAAGGCATGTGTTGATGTGTATCTATGAAGATAATACTGTTGTTGGTGAAATTAGTACGTCGAGTTGCTGCTGGTTCAGATTCGCAAGTAATGGCGTTGGCTAGGGGCTGAAAATGAACCGAGATATGCGATCGGTGCAAAGTTTGGATGGGATGGAAGTTGTGGATGATGATAAACTGAAGTGCAGGAAATGGGATTGCGCAGGCATGAATGAAAGGATACAATTTTGGTGTTGTGGTTTGGAGTTTTGGTTTCAATCTGGTGATGGAATTGAGGGTACAGTTGAAGGTGTTATAAGCCAGTAGGGTTGTGGATGAAATTGAAATGCAGCAGTTGAGTCGAGAAGCTAGTGTTATTAGCAGTAAGAGGAGTTGAAGCTCAGCTGGGTTTGGAAGGAGATAGTACAGGGCATGAAGCCACATATGTAGTTGGGAAGTGCAAGAAGTAATGCAGGTATAGTGGCAGCTGTAGTGATGCTGAGACAATGGCGATGTTGCAGAGGTGGTTATGTCACAGTGCATGGAAGAGTGAATGGAATGTTGCAGTTCAGGTGGCAACTGATTTAAAAAGGAATTGCAGGTTATGGAGCTGTGGTGCGCCAAGACGGCACAACACTTGAAATGGCCTGTGCAAAGTTGCAACAACCTTGGCATATGACTCATTTAGCTGAGTCAGGAGGTGACTCGATCTCGACTCAGACTTAGCAACACTGACTCAGTTAATACCGTTAGTGACTCAGTCATCCGTCGGTTATGTAACAGTTGACCGATCACCTGAGTTCCGTCCGATCGGATTCCTATGATTCGGCCAAATCCCCAGTTTTCCGGCGACATTTTTTGGGGAATATTTTCTACGTGGGTTCTTCCCACTTATGGGCTTGGTGGATTTTCATCTAATGGACTTTGAAGACTTGGACCTAATTTTGGAGAAAAATCTACAAAAAGAAAAGTTTTCTACAACTTTCATATCACGTATTATTCTTGGAGTTCTAGAGATAGCCGCTGAAACTTACACTTCTAGGGTTTGCTTTCGTTTCATCTTCCTTAATTCATTATTATTGATTATGATGAACTCCATAGCTATGAGTAGCTAAATTTTATATTATTGGTTAAGGATGTAGTCCTATTTCTAAAACTTGTGCTTGATTAATGCATTAGTTTTCTCTCTTGATTATCGTTCATATCTCTACTGTTTTTGATATCACATGATTGATGTATTGTGATAGGATTTAGATGTTTGGTTAGTTAAGTGGCCAATTAATTGAACTTGCATCTTGTCCATAGATATTTTAGGGTTTTTCATCGAGCGATAACCCCAAATACAAGTAGCATGATATGATTATAGTTTGTAGTGATACACTCTTATAATCATATGTAGAGTTTGACCATTGTCCGAATTGTATGATCAATGTATGACAATTGCATTGACTAGACTATTTCCAAAACTTAATGCTCCTGGGAATTGAACTTGATTAGCGCAAGGCGTTAGGTTATTCTTTAGGTATAATTCACATACGCGGCTCTAATATTATGTGTGTTGATTAACTTGGGAAATTATTAGATTATCTTGCTCTCTTGATATTCTAGGCTTTTGATAATAAAAGAGATTAAATCATAATTCTAATCATATATGAAAGCACATGTTTAAGATTGAAGATGAATTCCTTGACCAATATCTTTCTCTCATTGATTACTTCCAACTATTTACTTTGCTTTTATTTTACAAAAATCAGAAATTCCCCTTTTTTGGTTACTAAGAAACTAGAATTTGATAATAACAATCTCCTCTTTGTGGATACAAACTCTTCCTTACTTTATACTTCATTTATATTTTGTTGAGTAAGAAAGTGAATTATTTTTGCTCGGCTGACAACCGACCAAATTTTGGCGCCGTTGCCGGGGAGGCATTCGACTAGTTATTAAGTTTTTAGTTTCTTTTTATTATTTCTGCTTGCATATTTGGTTTTCATTTCTTGTCTTGTTTCTCACTTGTTTGCGAGAATTGTTTTCAGGTACCTAATCCCTGTCTTCTAAATATTGGAATTATCCAAGGTGCTGGATAGCTACTCGAAAAGGCACAATACTCCAACCAAGGCAAGGCACGACGGAAGAAGAAAACTTGGAAGTAGAACACGATACTTTCCAGCAAGTAGAAGAAGAAGTTGTAGAACAAGAGGTTCCGGTTGAACAAGAACCACCTTTTGAAGAAGAAGAAGAAGAAGCAATGGGTGATGCAAATCGTACACTCAAGGACTTGGCTTCTCACAAGCTTGATACTCAACAGGGTTGTATTCAAACAAACTCTACTTTTGAGATCAAGCCGGGGTTTCTTAGAGAATTACCTAAGTTCCATGGCATGGTGAATGAAGATCCAAACAAGCATCTTATGGACTTCCACACCATTGTCACGGCCATGTTTCCAGCTGATGTAGAAGCGGATGGTGCAATGTTAAAAGTTTTTCGATTCTCTTTGGCGGATAGTGCTAAGGATTGGCTATACTATTTGCCTTCCGGAAGTGTCACAACTTGGAATGGATTGAAGAAACTCTTTTTAGAGAGATATTTTCCTACATATAAGGCTACTCAAATTCGCAAGGAGATTTTCGGAATGAAGCAAAATGTGGGAGAATCCTTATATGATTGTTGGGAACGATATAAGAGATTGGTGGCAAGCTTCCCTCACCACCAATTCAGCGACGCTATGATTATCCAATACTTTTATGAAGGACTCCAATAAAGTGTTAGGAATCTTATTGACGCTGCGGGTGGTGGTGCACTAGTGAGCAAGACGGTGGCACAAGCTAGAGAGTTGATTGAGAACATGGCAGCAAACTCCCAACAATTCTTGAGTCGTGGTTCAGATGTGCTTCTTAGGAGAGTAAATCAAGTGAGCGAGGTAGAGGAACTTCGTCAACAAATGGGTAACATGTCAGCAATGATGCAACAAGTCGCAGCTGCGGTGATACCAAGTTCTCATGGGTATGAATACGTCAATGAGCAAGCTAATGTGATCTTTCCAAATCAGCAAAGACGGTATGATCCTTATTCAAATACCTACAATCCGGGATGGAGAGATCACCCCAATTTTAGCTATGCGAACAAGAAAGGAGCGGCTCAACAACCTAACTTCAACCGTTCGAGTGGATTTCAACCACAACAACAACAATTCCAGGCGCAACAACAACAATTTCAGCAACCACAACAATCAATGCAAAATCAAGGTTCCGATATCGACTTAAAGCTTTAAACAATGATGCAAGGCATTTCTACTATGTTTAAAGACAGCCAACAAGAGAATAAGAGTGCGATAAAGGATTTGCAGACACAAATGGGTTCCATGGCTACTGAGTTGAACCAAGTGAAGGCACAAATTGGTGGGAAACTTCCTTCTCAACCTATCAACCCAAAAGAGGGTGTCAATGCAATTACGTTGAGAAGTGGTACAACACTTGTGCAACCCGAAGTTGCTGATTCAGGAAAGGTGGAAACACCAAAGGAACCTGTTTTAGAGGAAAAGAATGAGGATTCTCCCCAAACTTCTGAGGTACCTATTTCTAACTATAAAACTTCGGTTTTTACTTATGTTCCTCCTTTACCTTTCCCTCGCAGATTTGCAAATTCCAAGAAGGAGGCACTAGAAAAGGAAATTTTAGACGTTCTCAAGAAGATCCATATGAACATACCACTCATAGATACTATAAATCAAGTTCCAAAGTATGCAAAGGTGTTGAAGGACTTGTGTACCAATAAGAAAAGGCTCAAAGGTAATGAAGTTCTAAGTGTGGGGGAGAATGCCTTGGCAATCTTACAACACAAACTCCCACTGAAATGCAAGGACCCGTGTAGCTTTGACATTCCCGTTATAATTGGTAATACTACATTTAATAAAGCTATGTTAGATTTAGGTGCATCCGTAAATGTTATGCCTGCATCTATGTACAATTCACTGGATCTTGGTCCTCTTAAAAAGGCTGGAATTTTGTTGCAATTAGCCGATCGCTCTAATGTTTACCCAATGGGTATTATTGAGGATGTTCTTGTGCAGGTTAATCAACTTGTATTTCCAGCTGACTTTTGTGTCTTAGAGATGGATAAAGGCTCACCGGACTCGTCTCTTCCATTGCTACTTGGGCGTCCCTTCATGAAAACGGCGAAAACCATTATTGATGTTGATAAGGGAACGCTGACTATGGAGTTTGATGGAAAAATAATACGTTTCAACATTTTCGAGACGATGAGATATCCTAGTGATGTACACTCTTGTTTCTCCGTTGATCTGATGGACACATTGGCGCAACAAATGTTTGATTTGAATGGCGCCGATTCTTTGGAAATCGTGCTCACTACACATATTGATAACGGTTTGGAGTACATTGATGAGATTAAAGAAACCATTGGTTCTCTTAACTCATTACCGGAAAAATCTGCACTTAAGAATATTTCATATGTTTATTTACCTTGCAATGATAAAAAACTTTTACCTTCAATTGTTAAGTATCCAAAGCTAGAATTGAAACCTCTTCCAAGTCACTTAAAGTACTTGTACTTGGGTGACAATGAAGAGTTACCTGTGATTATTTCTAACGAGCTTAGTGAATTACAGGAGAAAAAACTTCTAAGAGTGTTAAGGAAGCACAAGACGGCCATAGGATGGACAATTACCGATATCAAGGGTATAAGCCCTGCCATTTGTATGCACAAGATCCGTTTGGAGGACGATGCAAAGCCTACAAGGGAAGCGCAACGTCGTTTGAACCCTCCCATGATGGAAGTTGTGAAAAAGGAGATACTCAAGATTTTGGAACTGGGTGTTATCTACCCCATATCCGACAACAAGTGGGTAAGCCCGGTACAAGTTGTACCAAATAAATCAGGTGTGACGGTGGTGGAGAATGATAAGAATGAACTTGTCCCAACTCATGTGCAAACCGGTTGGAGGGTTTGTATATATTATAGAAAATTGAATGCCACCACTAGGAAGGATCATTTTCCATTACCTTTTATTGATCAAATGTTTGAACGTTTAGCTGGACACTCTTATTATTGCTTTCTTGATGGCTATTCAGGTTATAATCATATTGTGATAGCACCGGAGGATCAAGAGAAAACCACTTTCACTTGTCCTTTTGGTACTTTTTCTTATAGAAGGATTCATTTTGGCTTATGCAATGCTCCAGCTACCTTTCAAAGGTGTATGGTAAGTATCTTTTCAGAATATGTTGAAAACATAATCGAAGTGTTCATGAACGACTTTAGTGTCTTTGGTTATTCATTTGACCTTTGCTTGAACAATTTATCACTAATCCTTGAACGATGTGTTGAAACAAACCTTGTGCTAAATTGGGAGAAGTGCCATTTTATGGTAACACATGGTATAGTTTTAGGCCATATTATATCTTCTAAAGGCTTGGAAGTTGATAAATCTAAGATAGACCTTATTCATTCTATAAACCCTCCCACTACGGTGAGGGAGATACGTTCTTTTCTTGGTCATGCAGGTTTTTATCGTAGATTTATCAAGGATTTTTCCAAGATAGCATCACCACTTTGCAACTTATTTCAAAAAGATGTGGTTTTTAACTTTGATGAAAAGTGTTTGGCGACATTCAATCGTTTGAAAGAACTTTTGATTTCAGCCCCTATCATTAAACCACCGGATTGGAGCAAGCCTTTTGAGCTCATGTGTGATTCAAGTGACTATGCGGTTTGTGCGATACTTGGGCAGCGTATAGGGAAGATACCTCATGCTATTTATTATGCTTCTAGGACACTCAATGAGGCCCAACAAAATTACACAACCACTGAAAAAGAGTTATTAGCTATTGTTTTTGCTTTGGAAAAGTTTCGCTCTTATCTAATTGGTACAAAAGTTGTTGTTTTTTCTGATCATGCAGTACTTAGGTATTTGCTTACAAAGAAGAAGGCGAAACCGAGGCTCATACGATGGATTTTACTCTTGCAAGAGTTTGATATTGAGATCAAAGACAAGAAAGGAATTGAGAACACTGTTGCGGATCACTTGAGCCGTCTTGCTGTGGACAAGGAATCTATCCCATTGCATGAAAGCTTCCCGGATGAGCAACTATTCTCAATTGCCTTTGGAGAACCATGGTACGCTGATATTGTTAATTACTTAGTGTCTAAACAAATCCCAAAGAACTTATCTCGTGCTGAGAGGGACAAACTTAAGAAGCTAGGAAACCAATACATATGGGATGATCCATACTTATGGAAACATTGTAGTGACCAAGTAATACGAAGGTGCGTTCCCGAATATGAGTTTAACTCTATCTTGTCTTTTTGCCACTCTTATGCATGTGGAGGACACTTTGGGAGCAAGAGAACCACTCTCAAGGTACTAGAATGTGGTTTTTATTGGCCAACTTTGTTTAAGGATACGCATGCATTTTGTATTACATGTGATAGGTGCCAAAGAACGGGCAATCTAGGTGCCCGAAATCAAATGCCACAAACTATTATTCAATTTTTTGAGGTCTTTGATGTATGGGGAATTGATTTTATGGGACTTTTGTCAATTCTAATGGAAATTATTATATCTTGCTTGCTGTTGATTATGTCTCGAAATGGGTGGAAGCTAAGGCCACCCCAACTAATGATTCTAAAGTTGTTTCAGATTTTGTGCAAGCAAATATATTTGCAAGGTTTGGAATTCCAAAGGCTATAATTAGCGATGGAGGTTCACACTTCAAAAACAGGCTCTTGCAAGGCATGTTAAAGAAGTACAATGTGTCGCATAGAATTGCCACACCATACCATCCACAAACAAATGGACAAGCTGAGGTTTCCAACCGAGAGGTGAAATCCATTCCAGAGAAGACGGTGAATCCAACAAGGAAAGATTGGAGTTTGAGACTCAATGATGCTTTGTGAGCGTATAGAACCGCATACAAGACACCTATTGGGATGTCTCCCTTTAGGATTGTTTACGGTAAACCTTGTCACTTACCAGTTTAAATTGAGCATAAGGCGTTTTTTGCTATTAAGCAATGTAATATGGAGTTGGATGGTGCTGGAAAGCAAAGGAAGTTGCAACTCCAAGAGTTAGAAGAGATTCGCAATGATGCATTTGAAAGCTCAAGGATTTATAAGGAAAAGACGAAAGAATTTCATGATAATATGATTACAAAGAAACAATTTTGCATTGGGCAGAAAGTGCTTTTGTTTAAGTCTCTCTTGCAATTATTTCCGGGTAAATTAAGGTCACGTTGGATTCGACCTTTTATTGTGACTAATGTGTTTTCTCATGGTGCAGTTGAAATTCGTAGTTTGGCTACAGGAAATGAACTTAAAGTGAATGGGCACTGGTTGAAACCATATTATGAGAACTTCTCTTCGGAAGTTGTGGAAAGAGTTAACCTTGTGGAAGTGCTCCCTCTGAAGGAGTCTTAGCAAACAAGGAGACCGTCGGGCTGACAACTTTAAACCAAGCGCTAAGTGGGAGGCAACCTACCGGTTTTGTATCTTTACCTTTATCTTTTTATTCTTTAAGCATTTGCTTTTATCTTTATTTTATTTGTTTTTGCATATCATTTGCGAAATTTCCCACCTTAGACTTTCTTTGGACGATTCAATTTTACATTGAGGATAATGTTAAGTTTAAGTGTGGGGGAGCATTTATATGTTTGTATAGTTTGTTTTAGTTTGTTTTATGCTTTTAGTAAAAAAAAAAAAAAAAAAAAAAATTGTGCTTTTTGAACTCCGAAATCTAGAAACTTGTTCCTTTAGGATGACACCATTAGTGGATGGAACCATTTTGATTGTAGGAGTTGAGGAACCAACTAACTAAAAGGATGGACATAGCTCAGAAATTATAAATAACATGATAGTTGTTACCATATCTCGGAATATCACCATATCACATTCTATTTTTATTTTTCCATATTTATCTATTGTTCTCTAAGTGCTTTGGTGGGTCACTAAACATCGACTTGTTATTAATGCTAGGATGAAATAGAGTGATTGAGTTGCTAAAAAAAAAAAGATAAAAAAAAAAAACCGACCAATTAGACCAACCAGAATAAAAAGACACTTGGATAGCAGTATGTGTGAAACATTGTCCATGTCTCCGTCGCCTAAACAAGCGTGGAATGCGGGATCCAAGGCAACAATCACATGCGTGCTGACAAGAAGCATGCACTTGGATCCAAAAGATCTAATCATGCTGTATAAAAAAAAGTGAAAAAGAAAAAGAAAAGAAAAGAAAAGATTATTATTATTGAATAAAGTCAACTCCTGGTTCCCTTGTATATGCCAGCTGAGTTGATGTAGAAATAAGATTGTTGACCACTGGTTCCCTTGTATATGCCAGTGTGTTGATACTAGAATTCATACCAGTAGCTCAATACAATAGGATGCATAGGTTCATCTTGGCAGTGACCTTCAGACAGATATGGGAAACATCGATCACTTGTCAACATTCGCCAACATCTACATTTATATCCATCTTATTAATCTTTTCATTATGATTGTGGTTTGTTAGTTTCCGAGTATTGTGGCTTGTTCGACTATCTAATTATAGATTTATTTACTTAAATATGAACTGAATTTACTCAAGGTACCTCCTCCTGTCGTCATTTTGGATTCGCTCATTGAGTTGTCACAAATAGGCGGAGTTGGAAATATAGGTTTTGTAGGCATACCTCTTGTAAACCTTCACGAGACTAAAACTCGTCCAATAGGGACACCTAGGGGTTCAAAGGATTGTTATTTATGCTAAAAGTGACCGTAGCCTCGACGAGACGGAGTTGTATGTATGTTTTATAATTATTTTGTTTGATTTGCTCGAGGACTAGCAAAGTCTAAGTGTGGGGGTATTTGATAGGTGTGATAAACACCTAATTTTATATCTAGTATTTATGCTTTCTTTGCGAGTTTTCATGTAAATTATGTATCTTATGTTTGCTTTTGACTATTTAGGTACTTTGGGGTCATTTGGAACAAAAGAAGAAGAAACAGGGAAAAAACATCATCTCAAGTGCAACTGCGGTTGGAGGCGAATTATTTCTCATCTGTGCTTTTATTTCTTCATCTCTTTCTGAAAAGCATGTCGGCTTTAGTGATGCAAATTATCTGTCTGAAAAGCACGACTTCTTTAGTGATGAATATGAATTGAAGAGATGAAGTGGGTTTGAGAAGTAAGAAACGGTTGTTGTTGGTGGAAGGATTCAAAGAAGAGCAAAAGCGTCATTTCTGGAGCAAACGATATCGGGAGTACTTTGGAGGATAAGGGGTTGTCATGTGGTGGCCTGTAGCTGGGGTGTCTAAATACAGATTCTTTTCCTACACAAACCTAAAATTTAGAGAAAATCAATTCTCTAATCATTTGCTTTACTCCTCTGTTTGAGTGAACGGCTGAAGTAGTTATCACAGAGAGAAATTCAGAAATTGAAGGGGAGATTTGAGATTCAAATTTAGTAAATGGGAAGAACATATCAATTGTGTTAGATGGATGATTGAGGCATTTGTGTTGTTTACTACACAAAATTGCAGATGCAAAATTAGGGTTTGGTTTGATTTTGAGCTCTGATTTGCTGGATCAAGTTGAAGTAAGAATCAGAAGAAGGGGATCTCATGTTTGAATTAGTGGGTTCAATGGAAGACTGATGGTTCATTTTGCAAGGGATTTCGGTACACAGTTATGGTGGTGTAGAACAGATTTTGAGATGCAGAACTTCAGAGAAATCAGTGAAGCTATTGAGTGTCGGTGTTATGAAGATGAAGAATAATTGGGTTTGCTGCTAATGGAAGAATTAGAGGTGGATTTTTAGAGACAACTGAAGCCTGAAAGAATACGACAGAGATGGCGACTTTTGGTGGTTTAATGGTCGAGTTTTGGTGGAATTTTGAGGACTGGATTGAAGTGCTACTCCAGAGATAGAAATGTTTCGGTTGAGTGTATTTGAATTGTTCAGGGAAGGAATGGTAATCGGTTAGGTGCAGTCATTTTTCGAACCATCACCAACTCAAGTCTGCGCACAAGGTGTTTGCCTAAATGCTTGATTGGCCAGTTCTTATTCTCTTTATTGCAACTAGTTTTCAGCCAGTTCTTTTTGTTACTACAGCTGGTTCTGGCCATTGGATAGAATTAGACCAGAATTTCAAAGCTGGGACGAATTAGGGAAAGCGATACAAGTAAACAATGGTTTTAGTAGAGATTTGGGTATGTTTTGTGCCTAAAATTCAGTCGGAAGAGAGTTGTTGTTGGACATACTTCATATGGGTTTTTAGAAGATAGTACAATCATGGTTCAGTGGTATAAGTACATGGGTTCGCCAAGGACTATAATATCTGCTGGAGACCAACATAGAGTAAGGGAAAGTGGTCTGACATCCTATGAATTTGGTTTTGTTTCATGCCGATGCAAGAACTAACAAGAGGGTGGTTACTGCCATTGAATTTGAAGATGAATGGATGGTCTTGGATAGAAATTAGAGTTGCATTGGATTGGGAAGGTGGGGTTGATGTGGTTCAGTGAAGGTGTTATTTCACAGAGAAGCTATGTTGTTGACGGTGTGATGCGCTGGTGCTAATTCAGGTGATTGAGTCAAATCTGTGAAGGTCACAAGGCATGTGTTGATGTGTATCTATGAAGATAATACTGTTGTTGGTGAAATCAGTACGTCGAGTTGCTGCTGGTTCAGATTCGCAGGTAATGGCAGTGGCTAGGGCTGTGAAATGAACTGAGATATGCAGACTGGTGCAAGATGGATGGGATGGAAGTTGTGGATGATGATAAACTGAAGTGCAGGAAATGGGATTGCGCAGGCATGAATGAAAGGCTACAGTTTTGGTGTTGTGGTTTGGAGTTTTGGTTGCAATCTGGTGATGGAATTGAGGGTACAGTTGAAGGTGTTATAAGCCAGTAGGGATGTGGCTGAAATTGAAATGCAGGAGTTGAGTCGAGAAGCTAGTGTTATTAGCAGTAAGAGGAGTTGAAGCTCAGCTGGGTTTGGAAGGAGATAGTACAGGGCATGAAGCTACAGATGTAGTTGGGAAGTGCAAGAAGTAATGCAGGTACAGTGGCAGCTGTAGTGATGCTGAGACAATGGCGATGTTACATAGGTGGTTGTGTCACAGTACATGGCAGAGTGAATGGAATGTTACAGTTCAGGTGGCAACTGATTTAAAAAGGAATTGCAGGTTATGGATCTGTGGTGCGCCAAGACGGCACAACACTTGAAATGGCCTGTGCAAAGTTGCAACAACCTTGGCATATGACTCATTAACTGAGTCAGGAGGTGACTCGATCTAGACTCAGACTTAGCAACACTGACTCAGTTAATACCGTTAGTGACTGTTAGTCATCCGTCAGTTGTAACAGTTGACCGGTCACCTGAGTTCCGGTCCGTTACCGGATTCCGGCCAATCCCCAGTTTTTCGGTGACAGTTTTTTGGGCATATTTTCTACATGGGTTCTTCCCACTTATGGGCTTGGTGGATTTTCATCTAATGGACTTTGAAGACTTGGACCTAATTTTGGAGAAAAAGCTACAAAAAGAAAAGTTTTCTACAACTTTCATATCACGTATTATTCTTGGAGTTCTGGAGATAGCCGCTGAAACTTACGCTTCTAGGGTTTGCTTTCGTTTCATCTTCCTTAATTCATTATGATGAACTCCATAGCTATGAGTAGCTAAATTTTATATTATTGGTTAAGGATGTAGTCCTATTTCTAAAACTTGTGATTGATTAATGCATTAGTTTTCTCTCTTGATTATCGTTCATATCTCTACTGTTTTTGATATCACATGATTGATGTATTGTGATAGGATTTAGATGTTTGGTTAGTTAAGTGGCCAATTAATTGAACTTGCATCTTGTCCATAGCTATTTTAGGGTTTTTCATCGAGCGATAACCTCAAATACAAGTAGCATGATATGATTATAGTTTGTAGTGATACACTCTTATAATCATATGTAGAGTTTGACCATTGTCCGAATTGTATGCGCAATGTATGACTAGCCTATTTCCAAAACTTAATGCTCCTGGGAATTGAACTTGATTAGCGTAAGGAGTTAGGTTATTCTTTAGGTAGAATTCACATACGCGACTCTAATATTGTGTGTGTTGATTAACTTGGGAAATTATTAGATTATCTTGCTCTCTTGATATTCTTGGCTTTTGATAATAAAAGAGATTAAATCGTAATTCTAATCATATATGCAAACACATGTTTAAGATTGAAGATGAATTCCTTGACCAATATCTTTCTCTCATTGATTACTTCCAACTATTTACTTTGCTTTTATTTTACTTTTATTTTACAAAAATCAGAAATTCCCCCTTTTTGGTTACTAAGAAACTAGAATTTGATAACAACAATCGCCTCTCTGTGGATACAAACTCTTTCTTACTTTATACTTCATTTATATTTTGTTGAGTAAGAAAGTGAATTATTTTTGCTCGGCTGACAACCGATCACATGTACTCTGAGAGAAAGTATTCTCAGTCAGAGGATTCGATGAGAGATCTGTGTCTCAATACTCACGTCTGACTGCTGGATCAGAGGTTCATATAATTATGGGTTTACGATTTTAGCCTTTGTCGAAAATCCACCATCTACAATTGTCTCGATCTCGTATCCATAGACGATCACACAAAGTGTGAACCGATTTGTTGTATTGTCTCGACTTAGTCCATAGAAAATCACTTTTGTGGAAAGGACTTATAAGTAGGAAAATTTATAGCTTGAGGTATATTTGGGGTACCCTCGCCTTTTCAATTGGTATCAGAGCAGGAAAACATGAAAGATCTAACAATCTGTGTTTGGTGCGATCCATCCTATAAGAATGAACTTGAGTTCTCACGGATCGACTTCAATTAACGTACCTCCAAGATTTGACGGAACAAACTATTTATGGTGGAAATATGCTATGCGATCTTTTCTTCAGTCACAGGACTTTGTCATCGATGGTTATATTCTTCCAAAGATAGAAAATTCGGGTACTGAGCTTAAACGCCTCGTATATTTTTTGAACGAAGAAAAGGCACTAGCTAAGAAGAATTTAGATGGTTTGAATGCTATAATACATGTTGTAAGCCGTGATCTACAACATCATGTATCAACATGTCAAACTTCGAAAGAATCTTGGGATAATCTTCAAATCGTGTTCCAAGGAAACACATCAGAGAAGGAAGATAGACTTCAAACTATTACGTCTGATTGGGAAAACCTTCGAATGGATGACAACGACACTTTTGAAGAGTTTCATCTTAAACTCTCTGAGATAATTAATGCATCTTTCTCTCTAGGAAAGACTATTTCTGAAAAGGATATAGTGTGCAAAATTTTCAGATCGTTGCCACCAAGATACGATTCTAAGAAGCATGCAATCATAGAAGCAAATGATCTCTCAACTTTCTCATGAAGTACACATATTGGAAAGTTAAATATCTTTGATCATGAATCACAGTCTATTCAAAATAAAGGAATTGCTTTTAAGGATGAAAAAATTCCTAAAGTTCCAATGAAAAGGAATAGACAGTTGGATCATTCAGAAGAACAGATTGCAGGAAACTCTAATGATGAAATCGAAGAATCATTATCTTTGATTACTAGACAGTTTCGAGATCTCTTATGGTCAATAAATAAGAGATTCATAAAGGATATTCACCAATCTTCTCGACCACATGATCGAGTTCATGTCAAAAAGGAACATGAAGAATATGATGAATATCAGCCACAATGCTTCAAGTGTAAAGGGTTTGGTCATATTGCTAAAGACTGTCCCAATCGTAATAAGTACACTGAAAGTAAGGCATTGGATGTGACTCATGGTGAGACCTCTGATGCATATGATTCTGAAGAAGAGGAAACTGCTAATTTTGCTTTAGTTGTCAATCTTATTTCTTCCTCCTCCATTAGTGATTTACCCATTTTAAGAATGGACATGTCTTTCGATGTTATTAAATCATCTAATTGCATAAACTGTCTCAAGAAAAAAACTACTAAGAGTTGTATTGACAACCAAAGTCAGGACACTTCACTAGTTCGAGGTAACAAAAGGAGAGTTTCTCATATGATTTTAGATTAAGAACACTCAAAAAGTTGTTCAACATTCCATAATGAGAGAAAATCTTATACTAATACCACTTAATCGGTATTAGAATTCTTTCCTCAACATATGTGCCATATTTGAGTGAGGAAGAAAAAATCAAGGCACTTTTTGTGTAGATTATGGAAATAAAATCTAGTAATTGAAAGTATTTGATATATTCGTATATGTAAATATATTATATTTTCTGAAATATGAGAAATATAAAGAGATCCTTTTCGTTTTGAGATCTTTTCTTGTCTGAACCATGAGTCTGGATCAAACATCTTTGCATAAAAATATGATAGATCAGAATAATCATCTTAAAAATAAGTCAAGGGTTCTCTTGAGATTAGGGGTAAAATCAAAAAGGGGGATTGGCTTAGCAAGAAGGAAAGAGATAATACGCTGAAGAATGATCAGTGTATTGAGGCATTGACACTTTTTTGTGTTCAATCAAAGACATAACTACATTCTCTTGCAGAGTCCTTCTCGAAAATTTCTCACATGTAAGAGGTTCTGGTTAAGCAACAAAGTTTTCTACTTGAAGAACGAAAATAGAAACCTACCTTCATGTGGCATTGATATGAAGGATTGAGTTGTTATAGAAAAATAGACATCAATTTTTGATTGCTTTCATTGATTGTATGAGTCTATTGAATAAAACTATTATGAATAAAGTTATTTGATTTATAATTTTTCTTGTGATAGTTTTTGATTTACATAGCCGGTACTTTAATGCTTTATTTTATATGCTATGTATGTGTATGAGATGTTTGATTTCTGTTTATAACTTGATATTCGATCTCATAATATGTTGTAAACCCTGATGGTTTGGGTGACTTTTTGATTTAGCAGGATTAAGTTCTAGCCCATGTTGGTAGGCTTTATCAAAGGATCATGAGGGGTTCCTGTAGAAACAATATGTGAAAAAGTCACAATATGTTGAATCGGTTTTGGTTTAACATAACAACATATGTGTTTCTCTGATAAAGGTTGATTGTTGTTATTTTTTTGTTTTTGGCATGAGAATGACAACGTGATGGTATTTCGATATCAATTCTCCCGGAAGAAGAAAGCGATGGAATCATATTTGGAGAAGTTGGATGCGAAATTGAGGTAACAATCTTGTTAGTTAATTGTTTTCATGTTTTAAGAAAAGCCTATTTTTATTTGATATATATATTTATTTTGCTTAAAAGAAATTGTCGGTACAATTGATGTGTTTATTCCATTATGAATGTATGGATGTGTTTGTGATTCAATTATTTCCGGTTAAGTAAAACTTTTGTTATCTTGCTTCGTTGTGTGATATCAATAGTTTAGGCTTACAAAATTTGGTGCAATTGCGGTGCTTTAATGTCTATATTAATTTAATTGCTTCCAGTTAAGTAAAACAATTGTTATTTTGATTTATTGTGTAGTATCAATTATTTAAGCTTACAAAATTTTGGTGCAATAGTGAAACTTTGGTTTATATATGTTGTTTCTATTATATCCGGTTGAGGTGAATAATTATGCAAGTTGATTTATTGGTTTGTATGAATTATTTATGGCTTAACGAATGACTATGTTGACGTGACGAGTTGTTTAGTCCAATTCGATTTCGGATAAGCTAATCTAAGTTAATTCTGATCTTAGTTAGACTTATCAAAGTGGAGGTTTCGGTTATTCAAGTCTAGCCGAAAGCCTAAACAAGGAAATGCTAGTTAACTAACCTAGTATTTGGCTTGTTTGAAATCTAAAGGTCTAAGTTATATGGATAATTAGAACCTGATGAGAAAAATGGAGTTTATCTTTGTTTTGGTCTTATCGAATGAAGCGGTTGTATTTATAAAATCGTTTTAGCAAAGGAACTAAGTTGCTTAGTTAATTTTTTGGTTTCCTAAACTAGTTGGGAAAATTTCTTCGGGCAATTATTTCCATGATAATATATCAAAAAATAATTACTTGTAGTTTCAGCTTTGATAGTGGTTATCAAAAATGGTGTGTAAAACCCTCGTGCTTGACTCAACAGGTTGCAAGTCTATTTTGATATTTGTAAGATCCTTTTCTTGTTGTCCATTATTTGTTCTTTTCTTTTTCATTTTTGTGACAAAAAGGGGGAGAAATATATGGAGTAAACAAATGATGTTGGTATCAATTTATGGTTGATTGGTGTCACCATGGAAGAGGACAATGTTGCTTGAATGTTTATCTAACGAATGAGGAAAAGTATAGACTAAGGGGGGATAACAAATCATATGAATGGGATAACAAAGATGTGTGGATTGAAAATCTACATAGCTCTCCTTTAGGGGGAGTATAAGCTTTGTTATTATAGTGCGGATGCTGCATTTTTGAGGATTGAATGAAGGCAGGTTATGTGTTGTGGATTCGGGAATCAAGCGTATGTGTAATGAATTATTGTAATTTTTTTATGCATATGATTGTAAGAGTTTTGTCACTAAAATTGACAAAGGGGGAGATTGTTAGAGCATTGCTCGGTTGAACCCACCAAGCGTTGGTATGTCAAGTTTGGTTGTCATATTTTAGTGAAGCAAAACTCATTTAAGAGTCGCTTTATTTAAATGTACTAGAGTCAACTTCGTATAGGTTAGCTTGAAAGTATTAGGATGAGACATTACAAGTATTGCGAAGACTTGAAGAAGTGAAGAATTACAGAGCTACAACGACAACATCATCCTTCCACTTGAGGTTAGTGATATTTGACTTGAAATGTTTCATTCTTTAACGTATCTTTCAAGTCGTGCATATTGAAAACATAAAACTGCGAAGCATGAACACTCTAGATAGACATAGTATTAAGGAATACAGTATGAATTTTCTTGCTTAACCATTAAACTTTGTATATAAGACATCGACATAATCGTATGAATGCTATTGTGATTATGTATGGGTATGAGGTGAGGATTTCCTCCGAGGGAACAATGTTTACATGTGTTCTAAGGAATTAAGCTCATGATATGTTTTGTGAACCGGAAAAAAAATTGCCAGGCGTTATTGAGGCTATTCTTCTTTGTATATCTTATGAACGACCAATATGTGTGATTAGTATAACCGCTCATGACTTTTTTGTGTTCTTGGTAAAACTATTCACATAAGGCATGACTTATGTATTGGTATGACTTTTATTAGTGAAACCGATCTTAAGTAATCACCTTGGGTATGATCGGGTTGTATATGTATGAACTTATTACTGGGAAGAGGGGAACCGATCCTAGTAAGAGGTGCAGTGCATCACAAGGGGAACCGATCCTTGTATGAGGTGCAACAAGGTTTATGGAAGAAAGGGGAACCGATCCTATGAACATGTGAAACAAGTTTTTGGGAAGGGGGAACCGATCTTATGGACATGTACAGTGCATACAAGTTAGATACCAAATATATGTGGGTAACCGATCATAGTACCTAGTCATCTGTATCTTTGGTAAGCTAGTGTAACTATGCACATTACTCACATAGAGGTAGAACCGAAACTTGGTTTGGTAGAACCGTAAACCCATGAGTTGTGATTGATTGGAACTTGATCAATCACATAGTTCTTGAAAGTCAGATGAACCAATTCTAAACTTGTTTGGAAGTGTGGAAAATCGGTTTCAAGTGAGCAAGCATGGTAAAGACTTGCAAGAGTAAGATGTCGTCACTCTTTGAACACGGTGCATTAATGCTTATTCTATTTTGTTCAAAGATATTCCTTAAAGGCTAAGAAGGAAGTAAACCCCAAGATCGAATTTAAATAAGTTAAGAATCTTTTTAATTAAGGGTTTTTAATTATATATGGAAAATAAGAATTAGTAATGTGCATTTGCAAATTAAAGAACTTCCAAGGAGATTTCGATCATTATTTTTGGACAGTGCATTCACATGAATTATGAAAACCGAATTTGGTGGAGTGATGAAAAATATCTTGAGAATATTTTCGATTTTGGAAATTCCTTGGTGTCCAAACTTTCTTGTCTATAAATACTTTGAGTTTATATTTCTAGCAAACTAATACTACGTAACATACACTTAATCTTTTGTGTTTGTTACTGGTGAAGCCGCCTATTAGAGAGAAGAATTATCTAATTAGGTGAAATCTCTTACGTCCGCTCAATTTAAAGTCATCTTTGGGATTAGGAAGCTCTAGCGCGACCCGTTGGTGGGAAACTAGATATTGCGGCTTATATTTAGTTTTCGTATTGATTTGATTGACTAACGGTGGTTGAACTTTGATTGCACCTAGTTTGTTTATGCTTGAGAATCTTCTCTTCTGATATAAGATTCACTCAAACTAGTTCAAGGTTTCGACAGGGATCTTTAGACTGTTGTTAGATCTAAAGATGATCTTGTGACAATCCATTGTTAACAGACTCTGTTCTGTGTGTGATTGATCACAAGAGATTCAAGTGATTGTGTGCAGGTGTTTATTGAAGATCTAAGAAGATTTTAAGACAACGAAGATATTGAAGATTTCTTACTTGGTGTTTTTATAATCTTTGGTGTGCACAATACTGGTTTAGGAAAAAGAGGATCCAATTAATAATCGGTTTATCCTTGTGGTATGGATTGTTAATTGAGGAAGATCGGCATCAACACATATCACTTGGTTGAAGAGTGTTGTTGGCTTAATCTTAACGATTACCTTTGGGTGGTTGAACATAAGATAGATCTTGGAACCTGGTGAAGGAGTTTATGTTAAGATAAACAAGGGAAACTTTGCGCAAGTCATATCACTTGGTTTAAGAGAGTTGATACCAAACAGATTTGTTGTTCCTTTACTGTTTGGAATACGAACCAAAGGAATTGGTCCAAGTACGTGACTTTTTTACAGGTTGGAGGCGTGGGTACACAAATGGAACTAGGTAAACTATAGGTTTAGTTGCTTGGTCTCAACTATATGAAGTTGTCTTATTTTGTATAGTGGCTTAATCCTGAGAGTATTCAATTCTGGACTTGTAGGACCAGAATATTGCTACGACGCTATTCCTGCGATATTAACAACGTTTCTGCGAGCGTCACTGCCAATTCTTTAATAACGTTTCACGAGCGTCACAGAATATCCAAAAGAAACTGACGATGGAAGAAATAAAAGAAAAATATGTTGATCCTGCGATGATCATCATTCTTGCGATAGAGAATATTGTAGCGATCGCGACGAGATCGCAGAATAGATCCGAAATAGGAGGAAAACTTAGCTGCCATCCATTATGTAAATCCCTATATAAAGGGCTCGATAGATCCAGAAAAGGATGATGTATTTTTGAGAGTTGAAAGAGTCTTGATGAGAGAGAAACTTCAAGAGAATATTTGTAATATTGATTTCTTCCAATTCTGTAAACATTTCTGAGATTTGAATAGTAAAGTGTCATTTAAATGTTTGAAGTTTAATTGATTTCTAATAGATTTCTATGGAATCTTAACAAGGGTGTAGTGTGGGAATTCCTGCAACTACATTTTGGCGCCTAGAAACAGGGAGAATCAAGCTAAGAAATCTCTAATTACAACTTGAAAATTTGAAGAAATTGTTAGAGTTGAAGAAATGGCTAGAAGGAGAAGAAATACATCAGAGCCACTGACAACTGTGAGGAGAAGTAAAAGACTTGTAGGTGAGGGAACATGTGAATTAGAAGAATCTTTAAGGATAAGATCAAGAAGAAATAAAATAAGAAATGAAGCAGAAAGTTCAATTCAACAGCCAAATCAACAAACACAAACACAAGATATGAATGTGGATTATGATAGATTGAGTGTGCATACTTGGAGGTTGGATTCGATAGAAGAAGCAGAAAATCGACAATTAAATGAAGAAGAGGGAGAAAGAAATCAAGAAATGGTTGGAGGATTAATTCATTAAAGACGTGAAATAGTAGATGATTTGAGACAAAGAATACAAGAAGAAAGAAGATTAGAGGCAGAAGAGCGTGCGAATTTAACAAGACAAAATCATGAGCTAAGAATAGATAATTTAAGGTTACAAAGAAGGAGATCAAGAAGTACTATTAGATCAAATTCAAGATCATTCAGAGAAGAACCAAGGAAAAATTCCCCTATAAGAAATGTTAGAGAAAATACTCGAGGAGAAGTGCAAAATAGAGAAGAAGAGATAATTGGTGATCGCTATAATCCGCGTGACAATAGAAATCAAGAGGGAAGAAACAACCAAATTGAAGAATAAAATTCAGAAGAAGGTAGGAGGATATTACATGGGCGAGAGAATCAAAGAATGATTGAAGAAGAAATTGAGAGACATTACGCTGAACAAGCACGTCTAGCCCGCGAGAGGGAAAGATTAAGGGCAGAAGTAGAAGAACATGCATTTCGAGAAGCAGTGCGACAAAATAATCATAAAAATCGAGAAAGGAGACGTACGCAAAATCGCTACAATGGTAATATTCAGGAGGAGTATGATAGGATACAAAAGAGAATAGAGAGACATCGAAGAGAAATGAAGAAATTCGCAGAGAAAAAGATAGGAAGTTACGATATCAAGAGGAAGATGAAAGAAAAAATCGCAGAGAAAGACGAGATGATGATGAAGAAGAAGATACACAAAATCTCGCAAGACAAGAAAGGCAAGAACGCAGAAAAATGGAAACAGCATTAAAGAGGCCAATGGAACAAAACTCAGCTGAGAATGAGCAAATATTGAGAGAATTAGCAGAAATGCGAGGAATGATAAACAATAGAAGAGAAGGAGTTATAAGGCAACTTGATGAATCTATTGAAGAAGCTGCGAGAACTCCATTTACTCAAGAAGTACAGTTAAGAGGGATACCTCCAAAATGCAATTTACCAGCATTAACCATCATTTTTGATGGAACTAATTGTGATGTTCAACACGTCAAAGCTTATGTTAGATGTATGCTACAGTGGGAAAATCATGATGCCGTGCTATGCAAATATTTTGCATCCAGCTTAACTTGCGAGGCATTGAAATGGTTCGATGGATTACCAAAAAATACCATAACTTCTTTTGATCATTTACAAGCTACATTTCTAGGAGCTTACATTAGCAACAATTCATCGCGACCAGGTATTGAAGATGTGTTTGGGTTAAAACAAAGGGTTGGCGAGAGTCTGAAACATTTAACCATAAGATGGAAGACAATATGCAGTGAGATGGCAGGAAGAGTTGACGAGAGATATCTTATCTTGTCTTTTATCAATGCAATGTTCGCGACCAATCTACTGTACATACAAATTTTCAGAGTCAAGAATACAATCACTATGACTGAACTATGAGAACTACAAGAAGAATACATCGCTTTGGAGGAGAAACAAAATGAAATGGAATCATATCCCATTGCGAACACCAATTCCGGAGTAGCAAATGGGAGTTTACTTCCTAAAATGATACACAATGTGGCGAGCAGATCGCAAGTGCAACAAGAGAAAGTAGAAACTGACAACCATCAAAAATTGGTAGCTATAGGCAGTAGAGATCAAGAAGAGTATGAAAGGGAGAAGAATTACTACAATCGCGGTGGAAATAATAAGATTCAAAGGCTTGATCAGCCGCAAGAAACTTATGGGGGACAGAGGAAAAACAATTTCAGAAGTCAGGGGAACCAGAAGATCATATGGGAAGAAATTAAGATGTCACCTCTCAATGCTAGTATAGAAAAAATTTGGGAAGCTATCATTTTAATGGAAAATATACCATCTCCATGGAACATGGGAAAAGAACCACATCCTAACAATCGCAGTCAAGAATTTTTTCCTTACCATCATTTTCATGGCCACACAGTAAATGACTGCAGGAATGTAAAGAGAATAATTTTAAGGATGATTGAACAAGGAAAGCTAAATCACTTTTTAGTAGGATATCCACAATCTCAGCGATTGCCTCCAGCACCAGAAATTCGCAGGGTAAATACTGTAAAAGGAGCCGAATCATTCGTAATAGAAGTTGGAGCCAAAGAAAAGAATCTGTTTTGTAATTCCATTGTGCATTCACATAGAACAATAGAGGATTTCCATGATAATGTTCTAAGCAGAGTCTTCGCGAGAGACACAGATGGAAGAGAGATAATGAATATCGCGAGAGTCTCGCCATTAGAAGAATGGCAGAAACAAACTATATCTTTCAGTGCACAAGAGGTACCAGAACCAGGCGAGCAGCATGATAACCCATTGGTGGTAAGACTAGATATAAACCCAAAGCAAATAAAGGAAGAAGATGAAGAAAATGGTGATGAAAATGAAGATTCTTGGGCTATCATTAGAGTTCTAATAGACACATGCAGCTCTGTTGACATACTATTTTATCATACCTATAAAACAATGGGTGGAAGAGACGAAGATCTAATTCCCTCAACATATAAAATCTATGGTTTTAATGGTACTGCCAATAAACCAAAAGGGAAAATTGAGATGCGAATTCCCTTGAAAGGGATAACTTCCAAGATCTTGTTCTATGTTGTTGACATTGAATCACCTTACAATGCTCTGATTGGTCGACCTTGGCTACATGGAATATTAGGTGTAGCATCTACTTTCCACCAATGTGTTAAATTTCCTCATCCTAAAGGTGTTGGAGTAATTAAAGGAGATTGGGGAGAAAGCAAGAAATGTTATGAAATTGATATGAAGTCTTGCGAGGAAAGAGCTGAGAAAAATAGCAGTTGGAAGTACAAAATCAAACAACAACAGAGATGTGAAAGGTTAATGATTGATACAATAGAGCGGAAGGAGGATGTGAAAGCTGATGGCGAGCGTCTCGCAGAAAAAGAAACGATAGTAAAACGTAGCATAAAAGCAGAATCAGAAAACAGTAAGTAGAGAGGTAAAATGATGAACTTTAGAGAACTTTATGAATGATTTGTTTGAAAAATATGTAATTGAACAGAATATTTTTCTTGAAAGAATCGCAAGATTTTACAAAAAGAAAGAAGATCAAAGTTATGAAATTCTATCAGAGTTACAATACTCGCAAGAATCGCGAATAAAATTCCGCAGAGATTAAAGAATGGGACGAACCTTTATGGCGTGCACCCTAGTTCGCGAATAAAATTTCGCAAGAGGAAAATGTAAGACCTAATAGCGCGTCATAGGAGGGGGTATCTCTTGACATGATTCAGGGGTAAGGTTATACCGCTGCTGGATCCTGAGTCATGCAGATGTTGGGGTTAAATAAAACCTATCCGGGAGAGAGATCTTGGATTTCCAACTATATATGGTTATACCCTGGTTGGACGACCGAGAATATCTTCCAAGAAGTTCAAATTATGACCAAGGCGCCGAGGTACACGGTTGAGCCAAGGGTTCCAAGGACGTACAAAACTCCCTTGCCATTCTTGGTAAGTCTTGGCTATGATGCACTTGGCCTGAAGAAAACCCTACTTAGGGTGCAGTCTTGTAACTATAATCCATATAGGCATAAAGGACAAGAGGCTGTGAAAACAGCTGGTTGTTGGTAAATCTGGATGGGAGGAGATAGTCTTGTATGGCCGATGTGCCATCCTTGAAGGGGAAACCAGGGGGAGATAAGGGTCTATTAGGGAGCTGATAAGTGTCTTAAGACGACAATGTCATGGGGCTTTATGATCGCAAGAACATTTAGGCCCGTCATATTATCACGTGACGTAAATGATACAGAGGCAACAAGCCACAATAGAAATGTTAAGATGAGATCAATGGGTTTTTACATGAAAGTGTAAAGACGTCCTGCGATTTCATCGCAAGACGGCAATATCATAAGGCTTTGATCCCGCGAGGGAGGTTAGACTTGTCATATTGTCGCAATAATCAAAAGAATACAGATAAGGCAAGATCAATGGGTCAATACATGCAAATGTAAAGACGTCCTGCGATTTTGTCGCAGAAAGAAAGAGCGTGGCAAAATAAGACCTTTAATTAGGAAGGCGTAATAAGACTACAAAATTACTGCGATAATACTCGCAGATGTTATGAGAATTTTGATTTCACGCAGTTATTGCTGGCAATAAGATTGCCAATATTAAGGCAAATTTTATTTACCTCTAATGTTTAATCTCTAATTAATTTTTTCATATTGCAGATGAATAGTAGAGGCAAGTATGGGAATGCATGAGAACGATGAAATTATTATTCATCTATCATATAAAAAATTGCATAGATAAGTGCACGCAGATAATTAAAGAATAATAATTATATTAATTGATTGACTTGCAAAAAAATAACTGTTTTCTAATTCATACAGGTAGAAGCAAAAGAAATTCACAAAATTGGAGAAACTCACAGCAATGTTACAGAAACAAGAAAATAAATATACAAAGAAGATAGAAGGAAAAAGAGGAACTAGCTAGATCCATCGCCATTCTCTTTATCATACTTCTCTTCATCGCCAGATTTATCCCTTTTATCATTATCATCATTATCTTCATTCTTATCAGATTCTTATCATCCACCATATTTTTCTCCTTCGTCATTATCATTATTATTATTTTCGTCCTCGTCAGAATCCTCAGCTTCGCTATCAAAGATGTTAAGATTTGATATTATTGCGGGGATTTCCTTTGCATAATCAGGATATATAGAAGGAGAAATTCCATGATCATTGCAGACCAACTTAACGGAATCATTACGAACAACAATGAGAGATCTATTGAAATTCGCGGTGGTAATGTCAAACTGCTCTTTCAATCGTGAATATTTATTATTGCGAGCAGCAAGAGTATTCACGAGCTGATTCTTATCATTTTCAAGTTCCCCAATTCTTTCAAGATATCTTTTTTCAGCTCCTGCGAGAATATATGACAACAAGTTAGAAATTTTGTAAAGAAGAGTAATAAAAACAGGAAACTAGCGAGAAGAAGAACAACAAACAACCTTCTCTTTCAGAAATCATATCCCTAATTAAAGCCGCATGTTTAACTTTAAGGCTAACATTCACACCTAAATCATTCCTGGCATTATCAAGAATCTTCGCAGCCCAAGAAAACTCATCATCGCTATTTATAAGAAGACGAGATCGAACTTGAGTTTCCCTCGCAAGAAGATCTTCATTCTCGCGGACAATCTTATCTCTTTCCATTTGAACATTAAGAAGAGTCTTATGGAAGTCAGCTAGAGTCTTGGAACCCTTTTTAACAGCAAGATCATTCTCATCAATAAGATCACTATTCTTTTTTCTTAATCTATTTATTTCTTTCTTTGAATCAAGATGAAGGCGCTTATATTTGTTGGTCAAACCTAAATTGAATCTGTGTTCAATTTTTAAGAGATTAAGTTTGGATTTTAGTTTATCTATGGAAAGGGATTCAATCTTATTATCTGAGAAGTTACTTAAAGAATTATTAAGGCTAGAAAGAAGAGTATTATCATCTACAGGTTCATGGAAAGATTGAAAGAATGTAGCCTCGTCTGTGAGACCATAAATATCTGCAAGTTAAAAGTGGGTGCTTGAATAAGCTGCGATAGAATAAGGAGAATAAAAAGAAAAAGGGAAATAAGTAATACCATAGAGTTGCTGGTTAGCTTTGTCAAGATCAGAGATCTTTTGTTTATCAACTGAAGCTTCAGCCTCCAATTGTTTATTCTTCTTATGGAGCTCAGCAACTTCAGATTCTAATTTTTCTTTATCCTGGCGAAATTTATCATCCTTCTTTTCATAGTTGGCGCGTCTCTTATCTAAATCAGAAGCAACAGCAAAGGAAGCTCTTCCAACCTGCGAGAGAATAATATAAATTAAGAATCTAGTGATGGAGTAAATACATAAACAAATTGAAGAAATAAAACATACCAGGGTACCAAGAGAATTCAAGAGACTGGGATTCAGCGATCTTGAGATTCCTTGGAGAGAATCATTATCCGCCAGAATAGGGGCATCGCAAACTTTAGCGAGAGCTTGGGATGTCTTGTTAATAACTTCATCCTCATCATTACAAGTTATGTTGTGGGAAATATCGCCAAAAATTCTAGATAAATGAGTCATTGAAGAATCAGAATCAGAAGAATTTTTTATTGAAGGAAAACCGCTAACATTAAAATCCTCGTCATTATTATCCTTATCAAGATCAACACTCGGATTTTCTGGAATTAGTTGAGGAATTGAAGAAGAAGAAGGTTGAGTTTTCCTTCTCTTTAGTGGAGGATCGCTAGATTCTTCATTGCGAGGGGCAGAAGACTTTCCCCTGGAAGGAGCAGTAGATTTCTACTTTGAAGATTTCCCAGATTTCTCTTTTAAAGATTTCTCCTTGGTTTTTGCGGGTATTAATGGTTCTAACTCTTCGATTTCCTGCGAGCACAGATGAAGATAAGAAATAGAGGCAACAATATATTGTTAAAATTTAAGAGATATTTCTTACTTCATCCGTGAAAGATTTCAGAACCAAAAAAGTGCTAGGCTTCCTAAAAGTTTGGTAACTGAGCTTCATTATTTCAATCTGAGAAAGATCAAAATAATTAGCGAGAATATAAAAACGCGAGGAAAATAATGAATAATAATATGAAAATTCAGAGATATTAGTACCTCTTTAGTTCTCTCAGGCCAATTAAAGACCCAAGGTTGATATTCTGCAAGATTCGCAGGAAGTTCGCGAGAACCAGAAATATAAAGACCTTCGAGACACAACGGAAAAATAAACCACTTGTCATCGCTAGAATGGCGAGGGCCGTGATTGGTTTTTGTATGAAAGTCAATATCTAGCATGAGAGCTTCTTCGACAACGAGTTTCTTCAGGTGAACACCCCAGTAGGTGCTATCCCTCTTCATAGGGAGTATCTTGTAATTTTTGAAAATGTTTTCTACAGTATAATCTGCAGGGTTAATTGGAATATGTTTGTAAAGAGGATTTTGAGCATCTTCAGAATAGAGCGATCCTTTACCAGCACTACGAGAAGCATATTCAAGAAGAAATCTAATGCAATCTCCACCTAATTGATATATTTCTCGCGAGAACCTCTCGTCAGATATTATTTGGTAGAATAATGGGATTTCTGGGTTATAGAGAGGAAGGGGAAGACCAGCTTCAAGTTGGCCTAGCGATACTATGATTTTTTCGCGAGAACATTGATCATCAGTAAATAATTTAAGAGAAAGTTCAGATCTAGAATCCTGATCTGGAATTAAAGACAAGTTAAAACATTTAATTTTGAGTTTCTCGCGCATCTCATTAAAGGCCTTCAAGTTTTTAGTACCAGCAGCAACCATTTTTGAGTATGGGAATGAAAGAAAAGGTTGAAAAGAAGAAAGAAATCACAAGAAGAATGTGAAGCGCAATTCGCGGAAGAACAGTAAAATTTGCAGAGAGGGTATGGAGAGAAAGAAGAAGAAAGTAAAAAAAAAAAAGGAAAGGAATGAGAAGAGTATTTATAGAATAAGAAATTTCTCGAAGAAGATGAAGGCAATTAATGCAAAGAAAAGACGTTGGTGGTCAGATCGTAGCGGTTAGAGGAGATGTGTCAAAAATTTATTGGAAGAAAGAATTCGTGAAAACAGCTGGCGAAGGATATAGAAACGTGTCAGAACGGAGAATTCTGAAAAGATAAGCAGTTATGGCATTTTAGAAAGTTCTCATGATCTCCTCTTCTTCGAAGAAAATACATGAGAAGAGGCAAGATGTAGGACCAGAATATCGTTACGACGTTATTCCTGCGATATTAACAACTTTCGGCGAGCGTCACTGCCAATTCTTTAACAACGTCTCACGAGCGTCACAGAATATCCAAAAGAAACTGACGAGGGAAGAAATAAAAGAAGAATATGTTAATCCTGTGATGATCATCATTCTTGCGATAGAAAATATTGTAGCGATCGTGACGAGATCGCAGAATAGATCCGAAATAGGAGGAAAACTTAGCTGTCATCCATTATGTAAATCCCTATATAAAGGGCTCGATAGATCCAGAAAAGGATGATGTATTTTTGAGAGTTGAATGAGTCTTGAGGAGAGAGAAACTTCAAGAGAATATTTATAATCTTGATTTCTTCCAATTCTGTAAACATTTCTGAGATTTGAATAGTAAAGTGTCATTTAAATCTTTGAAGTTTAATTGATTTCTAATAGATTTCTATAGAATCTTAACAAGGGTGTAGTGTGGGAATTCCTGCAATTACAGGACTAGGTCCCAGGGTTTTTATTCATTTGCGGCTTCCTCGTTAACAAAATCTTGCTGTATCATTTAATTTATATTTCCGCATTATAATTAAAGTAAATTGCACAAACATTAATTCCTATTTACTTGATACGTGAATCCTATTGAGTTTGGTTAAGTCCGAACCTTTGTATCAAGTAAACACACTTTGTTGTTGTATTGTCTCGATCTCGTATCCATAGACGATCACACAAAGTGTGAGCCGATTTTTTGTATTGTCTCGACTCAATCCATAGACAATCACTTTCGGGGAAAGGACTTATAGGTAGGAAAAGTTATAGCTTGATGTATATTTGGGGTACCCTCACCTTTTCAATGTGCATTTTCTAATTAAAGATTTTCCAAGGATATTTCGATCATATTTTTGGATAGTGCATTCACAGGAATTATGGAAACCGAATTTGGGGTAGTAATGAAAAATATCTTGAGAATATTTTCGGTTTTGGAGATTCCTTGGTTTCCAAACTTCCTTGTCTATAAATACTTTGAGTTTGCATTTCTAGCAAACTAATCCTTCGTAACAATAGACTTCCTATTTTATTTTTGTTACTGGTGAAGCAGCCTATTGGAGAGGAGAGTAATCTAATTAGGTGAAATCTCTTACGGCCGCTCAATTTAAAGTCTTCTTTGGGATTGAGAAGCTCTAGCGCGACCCGTTGGTGGGAAACTAGATATTACGGTTTATCTTTAGATTTCATATTGATGTGATTGACTAACGGTGGTTGAACTTTGATTGCACCTAGTTTGTTTATGCTTGAGAATCTTCTCTTCTGATATAAGATTCACTCAAACTAGTTCAAGGTTTCGACGGGGATCTTTAGACTGTTGTTAGATCTAAAGACAATCTTGTGATAATCCATTATTAACAGACTTCGTTATGTGTATGATTGATCACAAGAGATTCAAGTGATTGTGTGCAGGTGTTTATTAAAGATCTAAGAAGATTTGAAGACAAAGAAGAGATACAAGATTTTTGACTTGGTTTTATAATCTTTGGTGTGCACAATACTTGTTTTGGTAAAAGAGGATCCAACTATAATTGATTTATCCTTTGGGTATTTTGATAGAATAATTGAGAAGATCGGCATCAACACAATTCTTTAGATTAAGAGTGTTGATTGGCTTCATCATACCGATTTCCTTTTGGGTAATTGAACATAAGATAGATCTTGGAACCTGGCAAAGGAATTTATGTTAAGATAAACATGGGAACCTTTGCGCAACTTATATCACTTGGTTGAAGAGAGTTGATACCAAAAAGATTTGTTGTTCCTTTACTGTTTGGAATACGAACCAAAGGAATTGGTCCAAGTACGTGACTTGTTTACATGTTGGAGGTGTGGGAATACAGACGGAACTAGGTGAACTATAGGTTTAGTTGCTTGGTCTCAATTATACGAAGTTGATTTATTTTGTATAGCGGCTTAATCCCGAGAGTATTCAATTATGGACAAGGTCCCGGGGTTTTTCTGCATTTGCGGTTTCCTCGTTAACAAAATCTTGTTGTGTCATTTTCTTTATATTTCCGCATTATTATTGTTTTTATTATAATTAAAGTAAATTGCATAAACGTTAATTCCTATTTACTTGATACGTGAATCCTATTGTGCTTGGTTAAGTCCGAACCTTTGTATCAAGTAAACATACTTCGTTGTTGTATTGTCTCGATCTCATATCTATAGACGAACACACGAAGTGTGAACCGATTAGTTGTATTAAAAGGACTTACAAGAGGAAAGATGTCGACATACTTTGAACACGTGCATTAGTGTGTATCTTTTATTGTTCAAAGATATTCCTTAACAACTAAGAAGGAAGTAAATCCCAAGATCGAATTTAAATAAGTTAAGAATCTTTTAATTAAGTTTTTTAATTATATATAGAAAATAATAATTAGTAATGAGCATTTGCTAGTTAAAGATTTTCCAATGAGATTTAGATCATAAATTTGGACAGTACATTCTCAGGAATTATGAAAACTGAATTTGGAATTATATTGAATATCTTGAGAATATTTTCGGTTTTGGAAATTCCTTGGTGTCCAAACTTCCTTGTCTATAAATACTTTGAGTTTGCATTTATATCAAACTAATCCTTCGTGACAGTAAACTTCCTCTGTTATACTGTTACTGGTGAAGCCGCCTATTCGGAGAGGAGAGTAACCTATTTAAGCGAAATATCTTACGACCGCTCAGTTTAAAGTCTTCTTTTGGATTGAGAAGCTCTAGTGCGTACCGTTGGTGGGAAACTAGATAATTGTTGTTTATCTTTAGTTTTCATATTTATTTGATTGACTAACGGTGGTTGAACTTTGATTGGACCTAGTTTGTTTATGCTTGAGAATCTTCTCTTCTGATATAAGATTCACTCAAACTAGTTCAAGGTTTCGACATGGATCTTTAGACTGTTGTTAGATCTAAAGACGATCTTGTGATAATCCATTGTTAACAGACTCCGTTCTGTAGGTGATTGATCACAAGAGATTCAAGCAGTTGTGTGCAGGTGTTTATTGAAGATCTAAGAAAATTTGAAGACAAAGAAGAGATAGAATATTTCAGACTTGGTTTTATAATCTTTGGTGTGCACAATATTCAGTTTTTCCTTGTGGTAGATTGGATTGATTAATTGTGTAGATCGACATCAACACAATTTTTTGGATTAAGAGTGTTGTTGGCTTAATCTTAACGATTACCTTTTGGTGATTGAACATAAGATAGATCTTGGAACCTGGCAAAGGAGTTTATTTTAAGATAAACAGAAGAGACTTTGTGCAACTCATATCACTTGGTTGAAGAGAGTTGATACCAAACAGATTTGTTGTTCCTTTACTGTTTGGAATACGAACCAAAGGAATCGGTCCAAGTATGTGACGTATTTACAGGTTGGAGGCGTGGGAATACATACGGAACTAGGTGAACTATAGGTTTAGTTGATTGGTCTCAACTATACGAAGTTGGTTTATTTTGTATAACGGCTTAATCCCGAGAGTATTCAATTCTGGACTAGGTCCCGGGGTTTTTATGCATTTGCGGTTTCCTCGTTAACTAAATCTTGATGTGTTATTTACTCTATATTTCCGCATTATAATTATTTTATTATAATGAAAGTAAATTGCACAAACGTTAATTACTATTTACTTGATATGCAATCCTATTGAGTTTGGTTAAGTCCGAACCTTTGTATCAAGTAAACACACTTCGTTGTTGTATTGTCTCGATATCGTATCAATAGACAATCACACGAAGTGTGAACCGATTTGGTGTATTGTATCGACTCAGTCTATAGACAATCACTTTCGGAGAAAGGACATATAATAAGGAAAAGGAACATCTTGAGGTATATTTGGGTACCCTCTCCTTTTCAATTGGTATCAGAGAAGGCAAACACAAAAAGATCTAACAATCTGTGTTTGGTGCGATCCATCCTATAAGATATTAAATCCATGTCTGATTCAGTTAACGTTAAGCAAGAGTATGACTACTCCAAGGTTGAAGATGTTACTACTTCTTTCACTCATGATCCAGGAGTTGCAAAAACATCTGTGTCTTTTTCTGATGAAAAGGAATATACTGATAAAGAGTTGGTAAAACTCCTAAAGCCTATAAAATCTTTGTCTTCTAAAATGGTGATTTTAAAGATAGAGTCAAATCTTCTTAAACAGGAGATCAGAAATAAAGACAGTCAATTGGAGAGTCTGGCTGAAGAGAATATGAATCTCACTGTCAATTTAGAAGCTCTTGTTAATTCTCTTAATAAAGATACATGTCCAATGACTCTGAAAAATGTGTAAAGACCCTCAAGCTCGTCAACGCTATTAGACCGGTCAAGTGTTGATTTAGTCGATAATGACTCGATTAGTTTAATACGAACGTTAATTAATAGGAATTAATCTAACAACGATATAGATACGAAACTAGTACCGTTGGATATGTCTCTAAAAGTTACGCGGAATGGACTACTCGAACGTGTCATTCGGATACCGGATGAAGATAATTTAGCAATTCGTTGTCAAAGGGTAAAATAGTGATTTTGGGATTTACCATTGTAGAAGCACGTGTCTAGGCGAGTGGGTGACTCATCAATGGGTCGGCCTTATCCCTAACTCGAGAAGATTAACTCATTCTCATTTTCATTTCTTCTTCATTCCTTCCCTTTCTTCTTTTCTTTTCTTTCATTCTTTTTTTCTTCTGTTCTTCAGTCGAGAGTTGATTGAGTAATCAAATTAGTGATTTTGAGATTTTATTAAGAACAAAAATATGAAGGATGATGTCGTGGTGGATTATGGAAGAAGATAATTAAGGGTTGTTATAGTTAGCATTGAATCCACAGAGAAACCTAAGTTAGGATTTATGTGGAATTCAAATGTGGTTCGTGATGTTGATAGATAAAGATTAAAAGGGTTGATGTTTAATTGAAGCAGTACAGTTGTTATGGTGGTTGAAATCAAAGGATTAGGGTTTCTGCTAGTTGAATTGAAATTCAATTTAGGGTTTCATGAGATTAAACTCAGAGAAGATGAATTTGATGTCCAAGAGGGATGATTGAAGATGGGTATTGTGTTAATTAACAGTTGAGGTGATGAGTTGATTAATCAGAAAACAGGGGATTAAGAATTACTTTTAGGGTTTTTGTGAGCATAAGTATTTGAGATGGAGATTGTGTGATGAATACTAGGGGTTGATTCTGTCAATTATAAGGTGATGGAGTTATTGTTGGTGTTGATTCAAGACTCAGGAGAAAATGGTGAAGAAGAGTTTGCATTCAATTTCTTCAACAAGACTAAATTGAGGTAACTGTTTTTCTCAGTAAAGCTAATAAAGATATTTGTTTCTATCATTGAGATTACGAGTAGCTACTGATTAAGATTGAGATGGACAGGGTTGGTTTGTAATGGAACTATGATTGTTTTGAAGCTAATGTATGAGATGAGTTATGCTTATGGTGTATCTTGAATTACAGAGAATGAAGATGATGCAAGGATTGATTAATTAGTTATGTGTTGTTGGCAATGATATGTTGAGAATGTTGGTTGTATGTGTATGTGCTAGTATGAAATGGAATGGAGTTGGTATTGATCTGAGTTGCAGATGTGATAACTTAGGCAGGTGGTAATGTGTATGTAATGGATTAGTAGTTCCTGTAGTGAATTTGAAATGGTACTTCATGAGGTGGTGTTGATAGTAATGGGTTTGAATTACTGTGGGTAATGGTTTGAGTTGGATCTTTAACGAAAATTGCAGGAGGTGTATGAATTGATGAAGGTGTTGCCTGCGTTAAAGTTAGTGAAATGCAGAAGTTATTATGGTCGCAGCTGGCGATAGTTTTAGTAGAAGTTTACTATTGCAGGTACTGAGAATGTTGGAGTTGTTTAATGTACAAGTGAGATGCAAATGATAGTGGTTTGAAGTTCTTGTGGTGGGTTTGAGAGTAATATTAGTGTTATAAGAGTGTATCTAGAGATAAAGTTGCAGATGGATACTAAGATCAGATGTTAGTTGTATTTAGAAATGGAGTTAGAGTTGGATTGGTCGTGTAGTTAGATGAAAACAAATGTTTGTATGATTGTATTGTAACAGTGAAAGATTAGATGAACTCTGGGAGTTGAATCTATGCATTGAGAGGCTTGCAGTTGCTGCGTAAAGGTAAGCTGATGTTGTAATTGAAATTATGTTATGAAGTTGTTGTAAAATGGAATAGAAACTTCTGTTCTTGAGTTTAAACCTGTTAGTCATCCCAGTCAGATTATCTGACTGTGTTGTGTACCTAGCAGACTCAATTTTCTGACTGAGTCGACGGTGTTGACTATCTGAGTTACATGTTTTGACATGAGTTGACTCATTTGACCGATTTAGACTTGACCATTTGACCGGGACTTGACCTTGACTGGATGTTTACCGTTAATTGAACCTTTGACTTTTATTGACCGTTAGTTGACACTGTTGGACAGGGCTTTAGATTATTGGGCTGGTTTAGTATACTTGGGCTTATAACCGTTAGTTAGACTTGTATGAGCCTTGTATGATCCTTTTGGATAAATTCTTAGAGTGTTTGTGTGATTAACAGTTAGTATGTTTAACAACGATCGATTCAAAGGATGAACCAGTGGATCTCGAGGTAGGCGTGGCTTGTCATCAAAAGAGGTGGGAATACATTTGACACTTTTGTAATCATTATTGTTGTTTTATAAAAGTTTATGCTTAACAAACTCATGCATTGTATGTCCGTGCATTCCATGCTTTGTTTAAAATGCATTATGATAATCCTGTTAATTCTGTGAATCTTTCCACGATTTGGAAAGGACTTGTAATGTGTTGTCAATATGAATTGTTATGGGAAATGAGAATTTCCACTTGTGGTATATAGGATACGCTCCTTCACATTTATACCTACTTTAATTCAGCTTTTATTGTTTAGAGTTGGTCACCATGGTCTTGGTGGCATCCATAGCTATTAGGTATGAATTTCCGGTATTTAGGGATTCACAACCATATTAGTACATTGTTTGACGAATGAGTTTGTTCCATATACATGTATGATTATTTCAGTGACTTAGTCACTGTTTAATTTTTCGGAAAAACATTATTGTTTTCCAAATCTTGCCTATGATTACTTAGAAGTTAAATGTTAATTATTCCCACTTTCAGTTTCAGTGACAGATCAGAGTTGCGCAGCGAAAGCTCCAAGAAGTTAACTTCGTTAGTTGATTATATTCTGATATGTTTATTATGTTGTATATTCTATTTGTAAACCAAATGACTATTTTATATGTATCATTGGAGAGGAGTTCTTGTATATATATTTCTGAGCGGGGTTAGCTTTGGGTTAAGCTCTTGTAGCATATTTCTTAATTGAAAGTTTAAGTGTTCAATTTGGATTCTTAGTGCCTCTGTTTTTAGCTAATTTCTTGGATTATTCATCTGCTAGCTTAGGGAGCGCTACAAAATGATACTTTTGTTTTAGTCACATCTGAAACAGATCAAGATGATGGCAGTTTGCTGAACTACATCAAGTCAGAAGAGGATGAGAAACAAGCTTCTATACCTACTGATGATCAAATGAAATCTTATCCAAAGGAAACTTTGAACTGATTCCGTGATAATGATCTTAAGGAATACACTTTTCAGTCACTTGACAGGAAACTTATACTTCTTCAACATACTGTGGTCAAAATATTGAAGGAAGTTTCTTGTCATAAAAAACTGAAAGATCATTCCTCAGTGGAAAGACATATTATACCACAACCTTATAAGATCAACTCAAAATCATAGGAAAGAGTTGACAATAGCTTCTGGAAGAAGTTTCCTCCTCACCCATATCAAAATAATTCTTGTTTTGATGAAGAACGATTCCAGAAGGAAGGGAAAGAGAGAATCTCTGCCAAAAGAAACAATGAGGAGTTTCCAATAATTGTTTCAGATAATCACACTGATGTGAATCATAAGGAAGTCCTTAGAATGAGAAAATCTTATAAAAATCTCATTGAAATAATTAAGAGAGATCTATTAATCTCTGAAAATTCTCACATCGGTACGGTTTCTCGACATGATCATATCTCTAGAGCTATAAAAATCATTGTCTTGGGAGAAAATATATTGGGCAGAAATTCCCTAAAAGAAACATGAACTATGTTTCTGATATTCAATATAATCTTGAAAAATCTTATTCCGATGCAACTTAGTTGTATCAAAGAATTGTGCACTCTCATCCTCATCTGTGCTCGTTTTTATGGATGGGAATGGCACAATAAATCTGGAGCACATGTGTTTGTGTAATTGATTATCAGAAAACTTGTAACTTTTTATGGATAGTTGTAAATCCAAAAATTGTTCATGTTTATCATGATTTTCTAGTTAAGTTTTATTTGGAATTTTTGAATAAAACTAAGAAGTTCGGACAAAAGGAAACAAAATATATTCTTTAATATTTTTGGGTTCTACTAATATCTTTCGGTCCGAAAGTTATCCCATTTTAAATGGAAACTATCTCTTCCAGTATACTGATACCCTGATCAATCATTATATATAACCAAGCATGCCTTCAATAACTCGAAGTGTCTCAAAGACTAATAAGGAGGAGGATCAATGGGTTAAAGATTGTCAAGGAATCAATACCAAGAGGAAGAAAATAAACAGATCAAAAATCATGTCCGATTATGATCCTGAAAGTTCGGTTGGATCACAAGATGAGTCATGTATGTAGGCCTACAACCTACAAGATCCAACCAAAACCAAGTGGGATCGTTCTGATAGTATGATTGACTATATTCATGGTTTTGAATAACTAAGAACCAATCTAATAATAACGATTCAAAATCAGGATTGGCTCAAGGATAAGATTGAGGAAACTAAAGCTGAAATTGCTAACATGAAAATTCAAGTTGAAAAACTTGAGAAATAGTAAGTGGTTGCAGCCAAGTCTCTTGAGACATGCTTTAACTATTTGAACACTGAAGAAACATTTGTGAACTACATGAGCACCACTAGAGATTAAGTTATATGATGTAATACTTAATCTAGAAAAATAAACATCATTTTTTGATTTCTTTCATTGATTGTATAAGTCTATTATGAATAAAGTTATTAGATTTATGATTTTTCTTGTGATAGTTTTTGATTTACATAACATGTGCTTGAATGCTTTATTATTTGCTATGGATGTTTATGGGATGTTTGATTTCGGTTTTATTACCTTGATATTCGATCTCATAATTTATGGTTTAGGTGACTTTTTGATTTAGCAAGATTAAGTTCTAGCCAATGTTGGTAGGCTGTATCAAAGGATCATGAGGCGTTCCTGTAGAAACAATATGTGAAAAAGTCACAATATGTTGAATCGGTTTTGGTTTAGCATAAAAGCATATGTGTTTCGACGGTTTTCAACTTTTGCTTGCAATTGTTAAAACCGATTTTCAACCTTTCTCTTGTAAAGGTTGGTTGTTGTTATTCTTGTAAAGGATGACAACATAATGGTATTTCGATATCAATTCTCCCTGGAAGAAGAAGGTATGATCATATTGGAGAAGTTGGATGCGAAATTGAGGTAACAATCTTGTTAGTTAATTGTTTTTCTGTTTAAGAAAAGCCTATTTTTATTTGATATATTTATTGATTTTGCTTAAACGAAATTTCCGGTACAATTGATGTGTTATTCCATTATGAATGTTTGGATGTATGTGTGATTCAATTTGTTCAGGTTAAGTAAAACTATTATTATCTTGCTTTATTGTGTGATATCAATCGTTTAGGCTTACAAAATTTTGGTGCAGTTGCGGTGCTTTAATGTCTATGTTATTTCAATTGCTTCCATTTAAGTAAAATAATTGTTATTTTGCTTTATTGTGTAGTATCAATTGTTTAGGCTTACAAAATTTTGGTGCAATAGTGGAACTTTTTATATGTTATTTCAATTGCTTCCGGTTGAGGTGAATAATTATGCAAGTTGATTTATTGTTTTGTATGAATTATTTATGGCTTAACAAATGAATATATTGACGGGATGAGTTGTTTAGTCCAATTCGATTACGGATAAGATAAACTAAGTAAATTCTGATCTTAGTTAGACTTATGAAAGTAGAGGTTTCGGTTATTCAAGTCTAGCTGAATTCCTAAACAAGGAAATGATAGATAACTAACCTAGTATTTGGCTTGTTTAAAATCTAAAGGTCTAATTTATATGGATAATTAGAACCTGATGAGAAAAATGCAGTTTATCTTTGTTTTGGTCA
This sequence comes from Papaver bracteatum, assembly GCA_023529315.1. Taxonomy (NCBI): domain Eukaryota; kingdom Viridiplantae; phylum Streptophyta; class Magnoliopsida; order Ranunculales; family Papaveraceae; genus Papaver; species Papaver bracteatum. The sequence goes on along the minus strand of JAJJWX010002605.1, from coordinate 2,379,058 downwards.
TATCGAATGAAGCAGTGGTATTTATACAATCGGTTTAGCAAAGGAACTAAGTTGCTTAGTTGATTTTTGGTTTGCAAAACTAGTTGGGAAAATTGCTTCGAGCAATTATTTCCATGATAACATATCAAAACATAATTACTTTGTAGTTTCAGTTTTGATATTGGTTATCAAAAATGGTATGTGGAACCCTCGTGCTTGACTAAACAGGTTGCAAGTCTATTTTGAGATTTGTAAGATCATTTTCGTGTTGTCCTTTATTTTTTCGTGTCTTTGTCATTTTTGTGACAAAAAGGGGAAGAAATATATGGAGTAAATAGGTGATGCTAGTATCAATTTTATATTGATTGGTGTCACTAGGGAAGAGGAAAATGGTGCTTGAACGTTTATCTAACGAAAGAGGAAAAGCACAGACTAAGGGGGAGTAACATATCATATGATTGGTATAACAAAGACGCGCAGATTGAAAATCTACCAGTAGATGGTGGATTTTTGACAAAGGCTAAAATCGTAAACCCATAATTATACGACCTCTAATTCAGCAATCAGACGTGAATATTGAGACACGGGTCTCTCATCGAATCCTCTGATGGAGAATACTTTCTCTCAGAGTGCATATAGATATGTAGTCTCACAGCTGGACAGCGGCATATCTCATGAGTACTGAGCACTTCAATAATTATTTCTATCACGGGATGAACAACTCCCGAACAACTTACTCTGCTAGTATAAAGTCATAAATTAATTGTTCCTAAATTCTTGGATTCATCCGCAGAATTTATGAAAATATTCAAATATTTTCGCAGATATCTCATTGATATCTCATTACGCAAACCATGGTTCTTCCCAGCATAAGTCCATGGATTAGTAATAAATATTGGACGCACGGGCATCAGAGCTACCGCCTGAGCAAGCCCTGTCTCAAACCTAAATTCTGGGATTCATCCGCAGAATTTCTGAAAATATTCAAATATTTTCGCAGATATCTCATTACGCAAACCATGGTTCTTCCCAGCAGAAGTCCATGGATTAGTAATAAATATTGGACGCACGGACATCAGAGCTACCGCTTGAGCAAGCCCTATCTCAAACCTAAATTCTTGGATTCATCCGCAGAATTCCTGAAAATATTCGAATATTTTCGCAGATATTTCATTACGTAAACCATGGTTCTTCCCAGCAGAAGTCCATGGATTAGTAATAAATATTGGACGCACGGGCATCAGAGATACCGCCTGAGCAAGCCCTGTCTCAAATGGTGCAAGTGTATTCAACAATGATACATTAATAACCATCCCACGAACGGGTATTTCAAAATACGATTAAACGATGAACCTATGCAAAATAGGATGAAAAATAACAAATAAATAAAAATTGACCAAGGTGCTGGGAGCATGGGCTCACTGACCGTCCGACCATGTCGTGGTCAATCCCATACCAGTTTCATATTTTTATCATATTTTTGTTGTTTTCTCTGAGTTTATGAAAAACCTTTCATTTGAACGAATATCCTTTGTTTTGAGGAAACTCCTCAATCTCATGGTACTTCCTCCACGCGGAGGAAATAATATAAAATTAGGGAAAATGTGATGGGGCGTGACCATTGGCCAACCGGCCATGCCTTGGTTCCAGCTGGCCCACACTTCATGATTCCTCATTATTTTATTATTATTTCCCTAATTTCATGAAAACTCCTTAATCTCATGATATTTCCTTCGTCCCATGAAAAATAATAAAAATTAGGGAACCCGTGTGCACGGGCCATGGACGGTCGGCCAAACCCTAGATGGCTCACACGTCCCACTCTTTTATTAGCATATTTTTCATGTTTTCATAATCCCATGAAAATTCCTTGATTTCATGATATTTCCTTCAAATTATGAAAATTCCTTCAAATCATGAAATAATGCATAAAATAGGGAAAACGCACGGGACCGGGCCTTGGTCGGCCAGTCATGCTCCAAGCCGGTCCTACACGCTCACACGTCCCTTATTTTATTATTTATGATTTTTTATGTTTCCCTCATCTCATGGAAACTCCTTGATTTCAACAAAACTCCTTCGTTTTATCATATTAGGAATAATGTTATGGGACCGGCCCCTGTAACTTTTCCTGAGTTTTATTATCTGGCTATTTTCACCTCTCGAAAGAGCTTAAAACCTAAATATTCCCGCGCTGTGAGAGAGGAAATTCTTTTCCGTATGGAATGGAGGGGCGGACCAACAAAATCCGAGTCCGCATGAGAAATCTATGTTGATTCTACCAAAGGACGCTAATTAGGGTTTCAACCAATTTGGGGAGTGCTCAAACGATCAACATTTGATCCGCCACCCAGGGCCGGTTTCATGACCACTTGGTCGGTCCCTCACCTCTTCATAATTCCTTCACTTTTCATTATTTTCCTTCATCCGATGAAGTTTTGACAGTTTTATCAGAAAACCTTAATTTTGTCATATTTTCTCAAATGGTCGCTCAAACGTGCACCAGAAAATATCAAAATTCTCAGAACTGAGACACGGACATCTCAATGATGAAAGCATGTTACCTTGACCGACCAAGGTTGGATTTTTGGCTCGCAATGAGCCAGTCCACGTGTTTCTCACAATCTGACCTAATTTGCACAATAACACGTATTAGGTCCAAAAACTCTCCAAACAATTTCAGAATTTGACGGAGCGATCATCATCTGATCCCGTGACCACCCAGGGCCGATTTTATAACCCCATGGTCGGTCCCTTATATTTTAATAATTAATTAGGTTTTATCACCTAATGCTGAACCTAACAGTAATTCAGTAAATGATTAAACCAGCATTTAATCATCCTTTCAACAACTCATCAACTCTTCAAAGAGGTATTGGATTTTGCTCACGTGAGCGTATGAGAATTTCATGGTCGATCCACGATCCCATGAAGCCGGTTCTCCTTCATTCTATGGTTAATTTCAAATAAACCATCAATTGGTCATCAATTGATCAAAGTAGGGTTTCTGAATCCAAGGATCATGATTCCAGATTCAAACACTAATAATTTCACACTGATCTCATGATCGGTATTCTTATTAATTATGCTCGGTTCAACTACCAGCGCTTTAATTAATATTTTATTTTGGTCACGCTACCAATAATTCATCAAATGAGCAACACTTGCTCAGATGAGCAATATTTACTCAAAGAACTATCAATATTAAAATTAGCGAGCAACACTTGCTCTCCTCAACATGAGGATCCTATCACTGTCTCAGCAGACACGTTCGATTCATGAGTTGCAGAATATTCTACAAAATCATGTTTAACTCAGCAAATACGTGGACTCATAGTCCCACGAAGTCATGAAATCAACAACTGACTTAATTAACCACGAGACATCAATCGTGTCACTTGGGGGGATATCAACTAGGGTTTTGGTTTGGCGGTCTACGGCACGTGTGTTCAAACACACGATGAAATGTGAGCAAGTCGTGCAATCAGTTGAGGGAGTTAGCGAGGTAGTGGATGGAAAATCAACCAAGTCTCTGCACGATGGGCGCAACTGGTTTCAAGCACTATTTCCATCTCTCCACTCCTTCACTCCATCAACCTTCACACTTCATGGTATCATGGTGTTTTAAACTCCGGCATTATATAATGTCTCCGAATCCTGATTGAAAGAAAAAGATTCGAAGAGTTCTCAAACATTCGAACAATAATCTTCTGAACGAGCAATTTCTCACCAAAGTTCATACAGACGCTCTTTTGTCTACACAAACTCGCAGAAATTACTCTCAATCAGGAAAGATTCAATCATCCAGAGTATTTCACGCTGAATTCATAACACACCTACAATCTCAGATCATCATTGATCTCACACATTTCTTAGCTTCCCTCCTACAGATCAACCCATCCTCTCTTGTGACCGAATTTACTCTGGAACGCCCATTGTCTTGGTTTAGTCCGGAGTACTACAGATTGGTCTCTCGAACTTAAAGAACCCCCTTCATAGCGGTGCATCTGTGTGAGGTTGAACATTTCGCTCGGTTCAAGGAATCTCCTCCATACGGTCGTCCTCAATTCCACAAAAACCAGAAGATCATTTTCCCCATCTACACTACATATCTCACCTTTAGGGGGAGTATGATATTTGTTATTATAATGTTAACATCGGCATTTTAAGGATTGAATTAATGCAGGTTATGTGTTGTTGAATTCGAGAATCAAGCGTATGAGTAATGAATTATTGTAATTTGTTTATCCATATGATTGTAAGAGTTTTGTCACAAAAATGGACAAAGAGGGAGATTATTAGAGCATAGATCGGTTGAACCCACCAAGTGTTGGTATGTCAAGTTTGGTTGTCATATTTTAGTGAGCCAAAAATCATTTAAGAGTCGCTTGATTTAAAAGTAATAGAGTCAACTTCGTATAGGTTAGCTTGAAAGTATTAGGATGAGACATTACAATTATTGCGAAGACTTAAAGAAGTGAAGAAGTACGGAGCTACCACCACAACATCATCCTTCCACTTGAGGTTAGTGATATTTGACTTGAACTGTTTCATTCCCTAACGTATCTTTCAAGTCGTGCATATTGTAAACATAAAATTAAGAAGCATGAAAACTTTAGATAGACATAGTATTAAGGAATACAATATGTGGTTTTTATTGCTTAACCATTAAACTTTGTATATAAGACATCAACATAATCGTATGAATGCTATTGTGATTATGTATGGGTACAAGGTGAGGATTTCATCCTAGGAAACAATGTTTTTACATGTGTTTTAAGGAAGTAAGTTCATGATATGTGTTGTGAATCGAAAAGGAAATCACCAGGCATTATTGGGGCTGTTCTTCATTGCATATCTTATAAATGACCAATATGTGTGATTAGTATAACCGCTCATGACTTGTTTGTATTCTTGGTAAAACTATTCACATGAGGCCTTACTTATGTATAGGTATGACTTTTATTAGTGAAACATATCTTAAGTAATCACCTGGGGTATGATCGGATTTGTGTGTCTGACCAGATTTGGGAGAGGGGAACCGATCCTAACAAGAGGTGTAGTATATCACAAGGGGAACCGATCCTTGTATGAGATGCATCAAGGTTTATAGTAGAAAGGGGAACCGATCCTATGAACATGTGCAACACGTTTTTAGGAAAATGGGAACCGATCCTATGGACATGTGCAACACATATAAGTTAAATACCAAATATATATGGTGAACCGATCCTAGTACCTAGTCAACCGAAAATTTGGTAATCTAGTGTGACTGTGCACAGTACTCACATGGAGGTAGAACCGAAACTTGTTTTGGTAGAACCGTTACACCCATGAATTATGATTGAGTATTACTTGATCAATCACATAGTTCTTGAAAGTCAGATGAACCAATTCTAAACTTGTTTGGAAGTGTGGTAAATCGGTTTCAATGAGTAAGTATGAAAAAGGACTTACAAGAGGAAATATGTCGACACATTTTGAACACGCGCATTAATGTGTATCTTTTATTGTTCAAAGATATTCCTTAACAACTAAGAAGGAAGTAAATCCCAAGATCGAATTTAAATAAGTTAAGAATCATTTAATTAAGGTTTTTAATTATATATGGAAAATAAGAATTAGTAATGTGCATTTGCTAGTTAAAGATTTTCCATGGAGATTTCGATCATAAATTTGGACAGTGCATTCTCAAGAATTATGAAAGCCAAATTTGTAATTATATTGAGTATCTTGAGAATATTTTCGGTTTTGGAAATCCCTTGGTGTCCAAACTTCCTTGTCTATAAATACTTTGAGTTTGCATTTCTAGCAAACTAATCCTTCATGACAGTAACTTCCTTTGTGGTACTGTTACTGGTGAAGCCGCCTATTTGGAGAGGAGAGTAACCTAATTAGGCGACATCTCTTATGACCACTCAATTTAAAGTCTTCTTTGGGATTGAGAAGCTCTAGTGCTTATCGTTGGTGGGAAACTAGATAATTGATGTTTATCTTTAGTTTTCATATTGATTTGATTGACTAACGGTGGTTGAACTTTGATTGCACCTTGTTTGTTTATGCTTGAGAATCTTCTCTTCTGATATAAGATTCACTCAAACTAGTTCAAGGTTTCGACATGTATTTTTAGACTGTTGTTAGATCTAAATACGATCTTATGATAATCCATTGTTAACAGACTCCGTTATGTGTGTGATTGATCACAAGAGATTCAAGTGGTTGTGTGCAGGTGTTTATTGAAGATCTAAGAAGATTTGAAGACAAAGAAGAGATAAAAGATTTCAGACTTGGTTTTATAATCTTTGGTGTGCACAATACTTGTTTCGGTAATAGAGGATCCAATTAATATTCAGTTTAGCCTTGTGGTAGATTGGATTGATTAATTGTGTAGATCGGCATCAACACAATTCTTTGGATTAAGAGTGTTGTTGGCTTAATCTTAACGATTACCTTTTGGTGATTGAACATAAGATAGATCTTGGAACCTGGCAAAGGAGTTTATGTTAACATAAACAAAAGAGCATTTGTGCAACTCATATCACTTGGTTGAAGAGAGTTGATACCAAACAGATTTGTTGTTCCTCTACTGTTTGGAATACGAACCAAAGGAATTGGTCCAAGTACGAGACTTGTTTACATGTTGGAGGCGTGGGAATACAGACGAAACTTGGTGAACTATAGGTTTTGTTGCTTGGTCTCAACTATACGAAGTTGGTTTATTTTGTATAGCGGCTTAATCCTGAGAGTATTCAATTATGGACTAGGTCCTGGGGTTTTTATGCATTTGCGGTTTCCTCGTTAACAAAATCTCGTTGTGTCATTTACTTTATATTTCCGCATTATAATTGTTTTATTATAATTAAAGTAAATTGCACAAACGTTAATTCCTATTTACTTGACATGCAATCCTATTGAGTTTGGTTAAGTCCGAACCTTTGTATCAAGTAAACACACTTCTTTGTTGTATTGTCTCGATCTTGTATCCATAGACGATCACACGAAGTGTGAACCGATTTGTTGTATTGTCTTGACTCAGTCTATAGACAATCACTTTCGGAGAAAGGACTTATATGAAGGAAAAGTTATAGCTTGAGGTATATTCGGGTACCCTCGCCTTTTCAGTTTTAGAGGGAAAAAAAATTCTTGCTTATCGCATTGGATAATATATCTCAGGTGGTTTTGAGTTATGGGTTTCCCGCTACTTTTCACATTTCATGCCAAGGCTATGATGTGTTTGGGCCACATCCTACAATTATGTGGCCCCTCCTATTTTATCTACATAAGTTAGTTTTAAACCCAAAAGTATCCTACTTTTTTTCACAAAAAGCATAAAACTACTTTTCCTTAGAAATTAGCCCTCTCTAAATCTTCGTAAACATAAGAAGAAAACAGTTTTAAAGACGTGTCAAAAAGAAAAAGAAAAAAATGGGTCATATACTTATATGATGTGGCCCGACCACATCCTAGCCGCTCCGCACATTCCAAGCTATAATTTTATTATAGTAAACAAAGAGGAAAGAAAATCAACTACCGATGTTTTAACTAGATTAGTTTCTAGAAGAGAACTAGTATCACAAATATTAAAAGATGAACTAGTATGGGTTCAAATAATAAACCTAATTCTAATGAAGGGATAATTGTGAAATTATCAAGATTTAAAGAGCTAATATGAATTATAAGAACGAAACTGAAAAGCCCATGCAAGTAAGTATTAAAGCACAAAACTGTACTAAATCAGCTAATTCTATTTTGTGGCACATATGAATTCAAAATCAAGATCATAGTGATCACACTGTCGGAAATGAGTACAAATTAGTCAGAAGCTGTTACATGTATTTCATTCTTCGGTTCCGAATCAAGAATTAATTGGGGGCCAGAAAAAATAATTGGGGGCTGACCAGTTGGTCTCCCAATAGCATTTTGTGCTTACCCTTTATCCGAATTTTTCGAAATAGCTAAACTACCCCAAACCATTAGTGTTAATTTAGTTGATTAGTTAAGTTAGATTAGTTGACTAGTTAAGTTAGATTTGTGTTTTTGTGTTGGATAGAGAGGAAGAAAGTGAGTTTTGGGGGGGAAATCGCATGAATGGTGCTCCAAGTTGCCGATTCATGGTGCTCCAAGTTTCCGATTCATGGTCACTATGCAGCAGCTCGGTGTTAGAGTCATTAGGTCGGAAGTTTATTAAACTGACGACCCTTAAGAGTCGTTAGTTATTTGTCACAGAAATAAACGATTCTAATTTGCAGTATGAAAAAATGTCATTTAGTTTTGAATAAATGGACGATCCTAATGTGCAGTTATGAAAAATCGTCATTCATTTTATCATTTTGTCAAAAGGGTCGTTATCATTTTTCTATTTGGTTGAGTCGTTAACATTTGGTTGAGTCATTTTTTATTTTTGGTTCAGTCGTTAACATTTGGTCGTTATCATTTTTCTATTTTGTCAAAAGGGTCGTTACTATTTGGTTGAGTCATTTTTGTCAATTTATTTTTGTTAACAAATAAATAAGAGTCGTTAACATTTTTCTGTATACATGAACGACTCGTTATCATTCTTGTCATTTAGTGGACGAATAATAAGGGTCGTTAACATTTTTTTTATACATAAACGACTCAACCAAATTGTCGTCATCGTCTATGGAATTAAGATGACCACCCTTTCATTTATTTGGTTAGAGAGGTAGTTTTTGGTCTTATAGAGTCGTTAGTGTATAAAAAGGGGTCGTTATAGTAGGATCGTCAATTGATTCTATAATATATTGACGATTTTATTCTGGGAAAAAAATCGTAAACCCAGAAAAAGGATCGTTATCTCCTACACCTTAGACATCAACGATTTTTCATTATAAAAACATGCAGATCAAAAGTCGTTAGGGTATAAACCTATCGATATGACGACCCTATAACTGTAACTGCAATTTTTCGGTTGGAAAACCTAATTTCGAAAGTAACCCATCAAATTAAACGTAAACATGAATTAAATTAAGGGGTTTTATTTTCGAATCGAAGATTACGACGATGAAATCAATTGAAGAATATTTTTTTTTCGGGTGTCATTAATGGCGAGAAAGATGGGAATCGGGTGAGGGAGGGGAGGGTTTTGGTTTTCTGATTTGGGGGATTTTAGAGGGTTATTAGGTTTTAAGTTTTTATTATTTGGGGAAGGGTAGAATAGTACTTTCAACCTTATTTTGGAAGTCCCCTAAATTTTTTGGTGTGAGTATAAATTTTGTGAAGTCCCCAATTATTATTTGAGCCCCCAATTAATCTTCGTTCCGAATCCCGATGAGGTTGATGATAGGACAGTTAAATATAAGTAAATCATATTTTCTTTTATGTATCAATATCTAGACTTCCACCGAGTAATATTGATTTTCTATTATGTGTGCTCACAGTATCTCTGTATGAACTTGTTCTTAATACAAGTTTGTATACATAAGCCTTCAATACTTGAAGTCTACTTACTGATTATATATTCGTCTACTCAATGAATCACTGCACTAGTTCATCATAATTCCCAGCCGAGTTCCATAGTTTGACTATAGTAATAAATCTAATGTACATTACGTGAGCATCTTGCAAATCACACACGAGTATGTTAAGACTCACAAAAACAACTCGGGGCTGAAAGTGCAACTAAGCTCTAAGTTGAGCATGCCAACCACTCGAGGATATTAGTGCATACAAGCACCAACTTTGCCTTAAAAGATGGTGCATCTTGCACCAACACCAAACTTTCATGTCGCTGGCAATAGCCAACACCATCTTCTTCCAACGCGCACAACTTGCTATCCAGATTTTGATAAATCTTCACAACGCTAGCTCACTGCCAACGCCAGATAAATCTCCATAGATCTGTGTTATTTCCAGTGCCAGCACGGGGCTGACAATTTCTAGCGCCATCCCATCCTTCATCTATCGTTGGCGTTACCTTATGTCTCTGTCGTTGGCCTAATATCACAACCTAAGGACCCTTCTTTCTATGTTGCTGACCTAATACCACCGACCCAACAACCCTCTACCTTTGTCCCTGGCCTAACGCCCAACAATAGCACTATCGAGTACCTTGCTTCATGATGAACAACTTTATCTTCTGGTGTTCATGATTACTAGTACCATCACTACTCTTAACCATGACTTAATGCCCCGCCAAGACCATTTACATCACTTGCATCATGAGATCGAACTATCTCACTTTATGTCTCGAGTCGCGAATATTCTACAAGTGAGGCTCTCGAATGAGATCATCTAAATACCATCATTGGTAATTCACACTATCACTAAGTACCCAACTTACTTAAATGCCCGCAGCTGGCGTCACTACTTAAAACTCATCGCTCACATCCTATCCATCAAAGCTCAATGCCCAGAGCATGTGCATGACATCAACAAAGCTCATCGCTCATATTAGAGCATTGCTCGGTCGAACTCGCAAGTGTGGCTATCTCAAGCTTGTTTATCAAGTTTAGTTGTCAAAACTATAAGTCTTGATTTATAGTCCACTTATAGCTATGTCTCAGATCAGGATAGAATGTGTAGTTGAGCTTTAGAATTCACGGCGTTCATCGATTGAAGACGAAGATCTACTAAGGGGAGCTTGGAGGAACTTCATCAACAAAAGGTATGTGGAGACTTGAACTCATATATCACTCAGAAGTCTATTCCATTATATGTCCTATCGAGACTAAGTCGTATAGCTATATAGACTTTACATTATACATATTTGATATTTCGAGCTGAGTTTACTCGCTTATATCTTTTTTCGAAATATGTGTTGGAAAGTTTTTTTTCTTTAACTACGTTCATCATTATTCTTAAAGAAAGTCAAAAGATGATCATGTGAAAATTGCCTTGTAACATCTTACATGATTTGTGTGAGACAGTCATTTGATATAGACTCAGAATGTCTGGTATTGATCATTCGATCACTTGAAAATTGTTGATAAGCTAATAGTCTGTGTGAGACAGCTATTGTCGTCTTCTAAGAATGTTTCAATTATTGAAATGAGAGTTTAGAACAATTAATCATTGTATGGATATAGCACAGTATGCATATGATACGGGACATGTTTAGGGGCATTTTATGCTATTCTTGTTGCTGGTCTATATTCCTTGGTTAGTTCCATTTGTTAGGATTTACTTATTTTTGTTAGATGATTAGATAAGTTAAAAAAGTCTAATAAGTTATCGAAACTCTAGAGATAGGTCAACATACTTATTCACGAGGATATTTAGGAATTGAGTTGTTAGGGTAAACTACACACGTATGTGTAGTTCAAGTATAAGTAGTCTTTATTTCAGTCATTGTAATCTAGCTTGGATTAGCTCTCCTATATGAATGTTTATGAACAAGTAAGTTCTTTTGTCTTTGAACCTGTTTCTTTATTAATCATCTGTATTGATTGTTATCTTTGCGTTAACTCTTGGATTAGAGTTTTTATCGTTACTTTGCTCCTAGATTGGAGTGTTTATCTGTTACTTTTAAGGAGTGGATTCTTCTTGTTTTCAAATTGCTTCTGTGTGCCATATCAGGTGGTATCAGAGCAGGTTTTCCTGCGCTGTTAGTCTGTGAGGCCGCCTAGAAGGATCAGTCGAGGATTCCTGTGATCTCTATGTTTTTATCAAAAATATAAATAAATAATCCGTCGTTCATCATCAAAGTTTCGTACTTCAATTTGGGTTGTTCCCCCTTCTTGCCAATCAGTAGCTCCCGAAAGCATCCTTGCAGTTGGAGTTTTTCCCTCACCACCTTATAGGGTAAGCTTCTCGTTCAACCTTGCTACTACTATTTGTTTGTTTTGGTGAAACCCTAGTTATTACTAGTGGGAAGAAAAGATATATGTTCGGTTAAGAATAAGAAAATCGTTCCGCTTGGTCTTCATTTACAAAGTTGAACACAATCAGTTCTTTAGATCTCATCATGTATTGATCATCACGGTCGCCTATTTCACTGTTACGTAAGATCTCTAACTCTTCTGTTGGTTATTGGGGTTTTGGAAATCAAGAATTTTATTAAGAAGGTCATGTTTGGTTAAGGAAAGATATAAACTCATAATAAATCTTTGGGTTTCTTTTATTAATCGTTAGTATAAGCGACTAACATCCTTACTCATCTGATCCCACCTATCAAACAAGATTTCAACAAAGTTATACACTTATAGACTCCGTTAAATCTAAAATGTTTTGAAAAATGACGGAGTACTCATTCGACCAGAAAAACGTAGTGTTTCCTGGATTTGTTAATGGAAGTGTTTGCCGTTTTATACTTGATGGTGGTTGCATTGATAACTTGGTATCTAGAAAAATGGTAAAAGCATTGGGACTAGAGATGGATTGGTATCCTTGCCCGGATCAAATTGACTGTGTCAACATGGGATCAATTACTTGTGTCGGTGTTTGCCGATTCCCACTGTCATTCGGTAAGAAATATTCTGACTCAATTGTTTGTGAAGTGGTTGAAATGGATTTATATGATATTGTGTTGGGTAAGCCTTGGTTATTTGATGTTGGTGCAGTTCATAGAACTCAGAACAACTCTTATGAATTTATATAGGAGAAGGCAAAGGTAATTCTAATACCCAGTCCTAAGCCAAAGGAAGAAGCAATAAACATGGAGTCCAGTAAGCTTGAGACAGTAGGAAAAGGGAGCTTGCTGGAACAATATGAGCATGTTGTTGATACGATGCTAGAAAGGGATATTTTATTATTTTCTCCCTGTCAGTATAAAGATCCTCTTGCCAAAAATTGTGAAACGCGACCTAAATGTTATGGATGCTCTCGTGATTACATTCATCTGCCTGAGTTGGGATTTAAAATCTCTTTTTGTTGGTTTGTACTAAAGTACTAGTTCAAATCCAATATACAAGAATGGGAGGACTGTCATCATTTATTGAGTTTTAGTCGTTTTGTTATTCCCATGCATAATTCGACAGCAAGCTACGCTACTGAAGTGCCAGTGCAAGGACAGTCAAGTGCATTGTATCTGACTTGCCTCATTTGTTGTAAACTCAAGACGAGTTTCTTCGCAGTAGGGGAGCCTGATATGGGACGTATTTGGGGATGGGATAACTATTTCCAAGATTTTCCAATATCTTGGATATCTATCACTTTTGGTATCTTATTGTTAGGATTTTATAGTTTCTTATTATGTTTATCAGCTTAGGAAGATTCTAGACTTTAGGGAGTTTCAGTTTGCTGGCTATATATATCCATTTCCTTTGTCAATGTAATTTAGCTTGCGAGCTCGTTTATGAAAACTATTGTTTGGTTTAAAACCTGTTTACCTCTCTTGAAGAGATTGATTGTTATTCTCCTTTTAACTCTTGGATTAAAGTCTTTGCTCCTGGATTGGAGTTTCTATCATCATCATTAAGGAGTGGATTCTCCTTGTCTTTTATCGCTTCCGCTTGTGCCATATCAGGTGGTATGCATAGATGTTATACATAATATATATTATGAAGTACTGGTGGTACGTTGTTATACATAAATGCTTATGGAGACTTCAAATTCGTTCCAAATTCACAAGAAGTTACTCTTTCTGACCATGGGGGATTGTTAGTTACAGCCGTGAAGTCAGTGAAAATGAATGTGGAATTATCTTTCCCATGTAGCTATGAAGATCCATTCGCTATATATTATGAAGTACTATCTCACCTCAGCCCTTATGAGGATCGTTTTTCTATGTGTTGTTCAACCACTCTCCAAGACTGCCGAGAAAACCTTGATTGGAAGTTCTCATGGGAATTTTTGTATCATGGTCGTGGGAACAAGAAGAAACTATTATCAACGCTTTGTATGCATATGAAGATCTTGAAAATGAAGTTGTGTCACGAGCAATTAATAATTCCAATGCACAATTCGAGGTCAGTTTGCTTTTCAAGTGGGAGTACTAAGATCTTGTCTTCCACTTGCCATTTCCAATATAAACTCGAGATGAGTTTTGTCGCAGTAGGGGAGCCTGATATGGGACGTGTTTAGGGGCATTTTATGCTATTCTTGTTGCTGGTCTATATTCCTTGGTTAGTTCCATTTGTTAGGATTTACTTAGTTTTGTTAGATGATTAGATAAGTTAAAAGAGTCTAATAAGTCATCGAAACTCTAGAGATAAGTCAACATACTTATTCACGAGGATATTTAGGAATTGAGTTGTTAGGGTAAACTACACACGTATGTGTATTTCAGGTATAAGTAATCTTTATTTCAGTCATTGTAATCTAGATTGGATTAGCTCGCTTATATGAATGTTTATGAACAAGTAAGTTCTTTCATCTTTGAACCTGTTTCTTTATTAATCATCTTTATTGATTATTATCTTTGCGTTAACTCTTGGATTAGAGTTTTTATCGTTACTTTGCTCCTGGATTGGAGTGTTTATCTGTTACTTTTAAGGAGTGGATTCTCCTTGTTTTCAAATCGCTTCAGTGTGCCATATCAGCATACCTGTATGCAAACTGTTGTAAGAATAATTCAGGACCGGGAACCAAGTATGCATAACCATATGCAAAAGGTTTTAATTGTTAAAGTCCGGGAACCAAGTTTACGTTCCGGTTTGCGAACTGTTTTACCTAAGTTCGGTCTGGAATGACATTATGCGTACCCGTTTGCGAACTGTCGGAAAAGATCAAAGTCCAGAACTTAAGTTTGCGTACCCGTTTGCAAACTTATGTGGTTAAGTTCTAAAATTGGTTAAGTATGATTTCGTACTCACGAAAAAATATATTTATATATTAAGAAATGCAATCTTTGCAAACCGTGGATAAAGTGTTCATGAACTGATTCTTTTGAATCAATCCGATTTTGCTTCAATTGTGTCTTGTATACTTCTATGAGAATATAAACATAACTATATGAGTAACACAATTAGATTCATTTGATTATCATTTGATCTAGAAGTGTTAAGATGAATATGGTTAACACAAAATTGTTCATATGGCTAACTTCGGTAAACTGTTATTGAGCCAACTCAATATACACGTTTAGGTACGGTTACCCATATCTAAATGAAGGTATATTTCATTTGTGTGTAACAAGCTAAGACCATCTAACAGTGGAGAGATATTTTTTTGGTTTTAAGCAAACTTATCTTGAATCTTAAATCATGATTTCATCCAATGGTGAATATTGATTTCTTTGTCTCAAAGTTATCAAACCCTGATTTGAAGACTATATAAGGGAGACCTCTAGCAACTGGGAAACCTTATCCCCATACCTCATGTGTGATACTAGTTGGGACTAGAGTCAATTCCCCTTTAACCTAGGTTTTTCCTAAAACCATTATAGGTTAACGACCTAAAGACTTCATTGGGATTCTGAAGCCAGGCCCAACTATTTTCTCTGTAGGTGCGTGTTATGATCTTACTTGTTCTATCGTATTAAGTATTATCTTCTCTAAGATTTGCTCGAGATTTATCTCTGATAGGTATGATATAAAAAGTAATCACAAAGCTCTTCGTCTCATTCTTTGTGATTCCATAATAACTTGTTCTACTACCATATAGTTAAGTTTTTGTGAGGTGATTGATATTTCTAGGATGTTCTTCGGGAATATAAGACCGGATTATAAATTGGTTCATGTTTACCTTGATTTATCAAAAGACGGAACAAAAAGTTCGTAGGTATTTCTGTGGGAGACAGATTTATCAATCAAAATAGACTTTTACGTGGGAGACAGATTTGTTTATCAAGTCTTCGACTTTGGGTCGTAGCAACTCTTAGTTATGGGTGAGATAAACTAATGGAATCAAGTGCGTAGAGTCCTGTTGGGACTCATGGACATAAGGAACGCGACTGTACCTTGATCAGTGTGAAATTAGTTAGGATCAACTATATTCCAGTCTGAAGTTAACTTGTAGTAGGCTAGAGTCTGTAGCGTCTTGATATGGTATGGTGTTCAAATATGGACTAGGTCCCAGGGTTTTTCTGCATTTGCGATTTTCTCGTTAACAAAATTTCTAGTGTCTGTGTTATTTTTTTTCCGCATTATATTTGTATATATAATTCAAATGTCACAGGTTATGCGTAGTTCAATCAATAGGTAAGTCCAACCTTTGGTTGTTGATTGAAATTGATTGACACTTGAACATTGGTCTTTGGTACCGTTTAAGTTATTTCTCATAAGAATCAGGATCGCTGATTTCTATATGTTTGATTTGCTGATCACATTGAGCAACATAGATATAACTCTTGGATATATTTTCCTTGATTGAGTCTGAATGTATAGTTGATTCTCTTGAAATTATATTGGAGTTAGTCCATATAGATTGCCTAACGAAATATTGGGTGTGGTTGTTGTACACCCGCTTTTTCAGCTCGGGCCATGTTTCTACGACATAATCAGATTTCAACGCTCGAATCATATCAATAGTATACTAATAGACTTAGTATCCACTAGACCTGACACTGATCTGTCTTCTTAACCATTAAATGAACTAAACAACATGCCCCAATAACTTAACAAGTTATTTTTTCCGACTTAACTAAAAGGTAGTAATTCATGAATACGTTTTTTTTCTACGAGATATAAAATTGGTCACATGGGGAGATTCTCATTGGGGTATTAGTATGTAGGTTTACAAGAATATGCGATATGGCAACATATCCATGATGAGATTCATGAGAAGGTAACAAGTAGTTGGACGGTTAAGAGTAGTTAAGAGAATGAGAAAGTAGTGATCATAAACCGGAAAATTACGCTTCCGACGCTATGCCCAACAAGCCGAAACTCCCTAATGCGCTACTCTCAAATAAAGTGTTCGTGCAGAATTTTTTCCTGAAAAATGTACGTTCCTTTGCCATTGCAAACATGCTTCATAAGCATAATTTCTTAAATGTAGCTTCCACGCCGCTCAAACTTATCCATGTTCTGCGAAGGGTGCAAGGCCATATAGGCTAATACTGATGCAATTAGCATGCACCATTGACTTCCGAGTCCTGTGTAGGTATAGTGCATCCCTTGGACTTGCACATAGGTCATTGCAAGTATATTCCCAACTTTCATACTTTGCTTTGGCATCAAGCTGAAAGCATGCACTGATATTGCTAGTTCCAAGGGTGCATCATTCAGACTCATCTTGTACTTGTTCTGCATTATCCTTGTGATGCAAGTGGCTTATGCAAGCTCCCGTAACTTGCATACTGGTTTAGCTTCCTTCTCTGGAAGTGACCAATTTGCAACCGATGCATGCCTTCATCGAAGGACTTGATATGAAGCATGAGCATCCAAGGAATGAACTGCCATTACCTCATCAAGTATGGAAACAATCATCTCTTGCATCGCATTATCGAGCCAGATGATATGATTTACTGTAATGTCGCAATCACCTCATAATTAGATGATATGAGCGACAAAGTGTTGGACCAATGATGATGGCTGCCTACGTATCCTTTTTTGTATCTTGAAGGAATCAAGTACGGATCCTATTTTATTATTTTCGAGACTAGTAATTAAAGACACCCGTGTTGCAAGGCCGAATCCAAGCAAATGATAGTCCATAGAGGCCAAAGGGCTTTGTAAAAGTGATGCACATATGTGTGCATCGTTGGGGCCATTTAATTAGTAAATATGGACTCTCTAGCTTGGGTCATGCGAAATATCGCAACGATTGATGTTTTCATATCACGTATGCTCTACTAGCCAAGATTTATAACTTAAGGATTGTAATACCCTAATTCGGCAGGTAGGGTTAGCCGATAGGAATATTGATAATGATTTGTCCTTTCCTAACACTGAGACCTGATGGGTACACTTGACTGGGTTATGGGAAAATTTCTCAGTTCAGCGTGCTCGGCCAGGATTAATCACAAGATGGGTGACCTCTCGGGAAGTTGTTGCTAAATTAAAAATCCCTTACTGCCTGATAATCACAGTAGGTAAGTGGGGACAATATCGGTGGGGGATTTTGTCATTACAAGGTGGTATCAGAGCCAATGACAGGTCACCTGTCGAGGGTGGGAGAATACTCTGGAAGGGATAAGTCAGGTACTGGTCTCATATGAGGGGCGGGAACGTCAAATATCTGGGCATGAAAATATATTCGGGAGCCAGGGCGACTCCAATTTAAGGTGGTGGTATTGTAATACCCTAATTAGGCAGGTAGGGTTAGCCGATAAGAATATTGGTAATTATTTATCCTTTCCTAACACCGAGGCCTAGATGGGTACACTTGTATGGGTAGTGGGAAAAACTTCTTAGATAAGCAGACGGGAGTAGTCAAGATTTGTGACCTCTTGCGAAGTTGCTACTAGAATACTGCAGTGGTGCCCGTTAAAAATCCCACACTGCGGGATAATCGCAGTGGGTAAGTGGGGACAATATCGATGGGGAATCGGTTCGTTCTAAGGATACATGGAAGTTAAACCACTGCCAAGACAAGAGGTAATATCTCTAAAAACGACTGTGTTCATCAGTTGGAATCTGGAAGTGGTGTTTTCCAAAACGACTGTTTCTGGCAAACGTTGAATTCTTTAAAAGTACCACTTTCTTCGACAGTCAATAGATAGTTACTGATGGACACTGTCGTTTTACTAGTGATATTATAATATAAAAAAAATGATATAGCTGATTCAACTGAATTACTAAAAGCTGAATCACAATTAAACAAATAATGATTTCAAAATTGGATCTAACAAAATTAAATTGATAATGACTTGTATTTAGTTTACAATTTCAACTTTCTAAAATACTGTAAGTTCCAATTCTGAAAAATTGGAGACTAAGTTGGAAAACCTTGACCAATATCCTATTACAAGCTTAACAAACCATAAAATTTCAACTCCAGTTTAAGGCAGGACTTCACCATCTATGCCTTCATTTTCTGACAACGTAGCTCAAATCAGGTCCATTGCTCCAGCCCTAAGCTGTAAACAAAAACGAACCACTACTACATTAGTTAACAACAAAAAAAAAATGAGGAAAGCACCAGAACCACTTCAACACATACAAGTATCCACTCAAATTGAAATTTAAAGAAAACATATGATTGCAGCTAATTTAGAACTTAGAACTTAAGATAATTCCTAAACACTCATTTACATTCAAGTAGTTAATTCTTAAGAGAATTCCTAAGTTTTAGAAACTTAAATAGATAGCATATAAGTAAACTAATAGATGCATAACTCATAACAATCTTTTCTATTCTTGCGTCCTGTTTTCTCTCAAATCTGCAACACTTATAAGGTCCAGGGTCTGGATTACGGCTATGAGTTATGCACTTGAACAAGGTCCTAGTTATGAGCACCTTCTACAAGGCAAGCGTCCTATTTTACTTTCTGCTACAAGCTATCAAATGAAAATCTACTACTGAAGACCTATCATCAATATTACACAATGCAAATCCCAGAGGTATAGCATGTGGAAGGTATTGTTCAGTTTTGCAAATAATATTTCAATAGCCTTCAGCATGGAGGAATGAAACAACTAAGCATCAAGACTGTGACCAAAATAAGACAAGTAAATGGATGTGTTACTGACCATATCAATGCCGGCATTAGTTTCGACTTCAATGGGATATCTGTAATCACATAGACGTAACTGATAAGATAATAAGACCGAAGAATTAAAAATGCAACATTCGGGCTGAAGATGTATAAAGATAGTGTATTACTTGACCATTTGCAGTTTAAAGTTTCCCGGTCCTTTGAGCACCATATCAGTCGCACGTACTAGTTTCCAGACACATGCCTACCAGTGCAAATGGATTTTGTCCAACCTGTGATAACCTCAAGGGTAAGTACAATAACCAAATACTCAGTACTTCACATTTCTAACATCACAAATAAACCAAAGAATTATCAGCGACTACAATTAAACCTTCCAAAATTCCAAACTCAAACTTCACAAGATCAAATGTGATAATGGGTATTACAAAATACCTTCCATGGAACTAGATTAACCAGGTGCGCATAGTTCCCTCCTCCTGTCCTTCATTCCAAACTCAAACTTCACACACCACAGAATATCTGCCCCCACTAGCCATAACCATATACCCATAACCAACCTAACAAGAAGCCAAAACAACAACAATACATATAAAATGCCAGATAAACTCTCTAACTGATTTCCCAAGTTGTTCTGTAATCTTAAAAAGATCAGATCCCCCAACAACACCAACAGTAATTTCCTGGTATTACATTCAAGGGGTGACAATCTAAACCAATACCAACACTGAATACAAATAGGAAAAATACTTTCAGTAAATCTTTATCCAAATCAAGTACCTTACTTAGATTTCTCATGAGCTCTAACATCTTTGGAACAAGCCATATTTTATTACTTTCCAAGTTGTTATGAGTGGAGACCAGACCATGCATTCCATTTCCCCAACTGAGAATAATCCATCTTTTGTTACTTCTGCATGTAAGAATCATCTAAGTAAGTGGGGACAACAAGTCACTTCAAATTGAACCTTCGCGCTCAACAAATCTCAAACTACAATATTATTACTATCATGGGAATGACATTGAAAAGAGAAAAAAATGATGTCTTCCATTCACTAACCATTTCGCTGAACTCCAAGGTATTTCAGCAAGGCGTCTTCTATTTCACGTGAACCCCGTATCATACAAGGTAAAGCACCACAGACTAAGAGGTGATAAGTTCCCACCTACATGACCAGCGGACAAAAAGTGCAAGTTTCATATCAGAAAATACATAGAAGCACTCACCACACTGGTGAATTCCAGTGAATACAGTGATATCATGAATGCCACAAAAAGTATATCCAGAAATAACATTTTCTTACCTTTGCACGGTTGAACATTGAATAGAATGTTTCCACTTCATATACACGAATATGAGCAACCTCTATGACCTTGGCCACCTGAACAACGACGATCATTTAAATATAAGTGGTCTATTATTAACCACGAGATGAGCAGTAATGAACTTGTTGCTATTGCTGCTGGTTCTCAACCCATAGATAACCTTCCTCAGAATAAGCATTACGGTATGTGCTTTTCTTAATAGTAGGTGCATATGTATAACTTTCCCTAAATTAGAGAAACATAGTAAAAATGGACTTCCTAACGCTAATTATAATTGCTGGGGTAAGGGTGCATCCTCGCAAAGAGGGTTGTAGATACCAGTATTTGGCAAGAAAAGCATGTTGGTCCAGAGACTCTAGGCGAGAATGTTGAATGGAAAACCAGAAAACCCTATTTTCAAAATATTGACTCCATTCTTTCAAGAAGAAGAAGTGAATGATGCTAACTTATAGTATTCATCGTTGAAACAGTCATCCATCCCCCATGTTGTTGTTGTGCAAGATCTATAAGAGGAATAACTGCAGATTGCTTGTAGTTGGATGGGTAGTGTGATAATATCTCCCTGGCCTGAACATAAATAAAGATATGTACAATTTCAAATTCTCATCAGTGAAGAGATTCGCAACAAGTTGTTTCAACCCTGATTCAACAATTGATCTATAAACTCTGATTACAGTGACAGGAAAGAACATAACCTCCGGAATTAAAACATCTACGGAAGTTTTGAAATAATTTAATCTATAAAGGAGCTGATATAAGTCGAAACACTCCAAATCCAGTGCAAATATCATATGTATACTTCTTAAAATAAGCTAATTGTAAGTTAGCAAGAAATCATAACACCAATGATGTAGATGATCCAGATTGTGAAGAAGCTCAGCAAGATACACATATATACAGGCCAAACCAGGAAGTTGGAATAAACATCAAATTCGTATCTATGATACACATACTTTTATGAAGAGTATTGGTCTAACATATTAAGAAAGAAAGAAAAAAGAGGCATTGGATACTTAAGTGGTACCATCACCATAAGCTCCATACAACTCTGTTTCTATTAGCGAGGAGATGTACTTTGTATATCATATGCATCCATGGCAGTAGGTAAACAAGAGACCTAAGCAAGTATCAAGTTGCCACCATAACTCTGATAAAGTTCCTCATATAGTGAAGCCTTCACCCATAACAAAGTGGCACACATGTATATATTCTTTTTAAACTTCCCGACCCAACTACAAGTCCAAAAATGTCCTCGCGAACGTCGAGGACTAAACTATATGCAGATTAGCAACGTGGCAGGTATTGAAGATTATGATTTTTACCCTAGAAAACCCAGTAAAACTTTAATTTCCTTGACATGGGTTGATTTCCAAGGGATTACAACCCACTGAACAAATCTTAATCATTGACACCCAAATTATAAAAACCATAAACATTCTAAACTCCTTAAACAAAATGTTGAACTAAAGAAATTCGTTATGGATGAGTGATTTTAGGCTTGAATAAGTATAAAGTATAAAAAGATACTTATTTATTGTCATCCACCCATTAAACAAAAATTGAGATATACTACAAACAAGATTTTATTTTTTCGAGAAATTACAAACAAGTGAACGAGGTTCTATTTCCACATGCCTTCACCGGATATTCTACACCTAGATGCCTATAGTAAAATTAGAAACAGTGCACTCGTGGATCCTTTTACAAAGAGGTATTTGCTCTCATCTGCTATTCATACATTATACGAACTGATATTCAAAGGCATAAAAGTTGGAAAATCATAAAGACTTTATGTTTCCTCTAGCTTGGGTTTATTTGTAACTAGTAAGGAGTTATAAACATGAATGGAATTTGATTAGAATCTCTACTCTGTTTACATTTACAATGTAAAATAACTTGACTTTAGAAAGAGTATGTGGTATAGTTAATAACAGTCGATCTTTCCCTAACCTAATAATTGTCCATGGTGAAAACATCCACCTGGTCGAGCGAAAGTATACTTATATAACTTATATAAGTGTCAGTTTTGAGCTTCAAGGACTAGATGTAATTTGTTGGATAAACTTCTTACTTAACCACTTGGTTGCTGATTAAACAACACAATTAAACAGAACAATAAATGTAGAAACCAACACTCAAATTCCACAAAAATAGAATCATCTTAGCTCCCTAATCGCTGAACTACAAATTTAAACCTGAAGAACAAACCCCCTAACTATACAAATAGGAAAAATACTTTCAGTAAAGCTTTTATACCGAAAAGTATCAGGGAAAACATACATGATTTATAATCAACAACTGTAATTATTT
Source organism: Papaver bracteatum (assembly GCA_023529315.1). Classification (NCBI taxonomy): domain Eukaryota; kingdom Viridiplantae; phylum Streptophyta; class Magnoliopsida; order Ranunculales; family Papaveraceae; genus Papaver; species Papaver bracteatum. Next base: position 2,356,005 of record JAJJWX010002605.1, on the reverse strand, counting down.
GAGCGAGTCAAAGAAGGAAACGGAGGATTGCATAAACATTTATCAAAGAAGGTCAACTTGAAAAAAAAACTAAAATAGCACAACTTTCATCCATTTAAGAAAATCCATAACTGAACAAGAGGAGAAAAATTGAAAACTCGTACCAAAATTGAAGGACTACAAACAAAATAAACAATTAAAATCAATCAAAATTACCCAAATCTACGAATTTGAACTCCAAATAAGAAAAAAAAATGTTAAAATTAAATAAGCCCTAATTTGAGAAATTAAAATCAGAGGAATTAACAATGTTCGTATATACCTTAAAAAAAATTCTCATGAAATTACTGAAGCCGTTCAGTCAAAACCCTTTTCAATACCAGAAAATCTGAAGAAAAAAACATCAACTTATCACCATCAGAAACCCTCAAATCCAAATCTAAGAATCAAAAACAAAAATCTAATAAAACCCATATGTAAGTCTCACCATTATAGAAGACCAACCTTGCGAAATAGAGAAATTTTTACAAGAAACTTAGATTTCTTCGTGATGATTAGGTTAAGAGAAATCCAATTTAACAACAACAAAATTGAATCGAAGTGATGGAGATGTTATACCTGAAGATAAATCCGCCTGAAGTTCTTCTACATACAAAAACAAAACAAAAGTTTAATTAAAACACTATCATTCAAGAAATTAAAGAAGAAAAAAATTATACTGAGCCCACGGATTGAAAACCGAAAAAAAGAGGTTTTGAAGGAATCAGTTTTGAAAGAAAAAAAAAGGGTTGATAGATATGGTGAGAAATAATGGTTTTTGAATCATGGCGATTTGTGATGTGAGTAGGGCTACTTTGATTTCTAATTATTGAGAAACACTGGATTTTATTTCTTGTGGTTTTATTGAATTTGAGTATGAGATCGAAATAATAATAAAGCTTGTTAAAATTGAACTGTTGATGGTGAAGAAGTAAAGAGTTTATGATTTGGGAGTATGATTTTTGGATGAAGAAGACGGGGGATCTTATCTGCAGAAGAAGGGGATATCGTTCTTTGAAGGGAGATGAGCAACTGAAGAGAGAAATAAGGGGATCTCAAAGAGAAAGGTACGTACGTTTTTCAGGACTATAGAAACTAGTTTCGCACCGAGTAGTTCTTTTACTCGATTAATGAACCTTTGTTTATTATAAAAATACCTCTCAATATAACGACTGTGACGGAAACAAGTTTAATTTTTAACATAAAAACTGATGTGTCTCACAGCTCATATAGTTACGAGTAGCCCAAGGAAGTCGTATTCTCAAAGCCCAGAAAGTGGTTAAAAACCCATTATCCACTAGTGACATCTCCGCTTAATGCACCTTTAACTAACTTACCTTCCCTATTATGTATCATTGACATTTTTAAAAGTAGAAAAAAGGGATAGGATGAACATGTATCAAGTCCAATTGCTTTTATGACAATGAGTTTCGGAAATTGCACCAGAGTGGTGCATAACCAATTCTGGCCTGACGCCTAGCTAACTTGAGTGTTGCACCATAGTGGTGCAATATCGCTCTGGGTCAGCCTCCTAATGGCGTGATATGCACAATTGTGGTACAATATCATACTTGGCCAGCATCCCGCTTGCGTGATGCACCATTTTGGTGCAATATTGCACTTGGTTAGCCTCCCACTGGCATGATGCGTGCAATATCGCACTTAGCCAGCCTCTCACTAGCGTGATACACCATTGTGGTGTAACTTCTTCTTTGGGCCAACATGCCATAAATGCGCAACACAAGTTTGAGATGAAGTTTCATCTCATTCAATAACGTATCTTTGAGGATGCATCATGCTAAAAGTACAGGTGTTCCATATATAGTCTTACCTGACCTAGTGGACACAACTTCACCACTATCCCCACGACCATTACTTTTCTACCTCTTCACAAAAACTTACGAGGAATCAGTGTGTTCACTACATCTATACTGTAGATGACTTCACCTATCAAAATTGGCAGACATCTCATATTAGAATCAGACTTCCATTAACAAGTCTAGCCTTCACATCGTAGTTCAATAAATCACATAATGATTTCTTAATCATTTATGCTTCCCTCCCTCAAAATCAACTCGTGGTCTCCACCTTTATGACCGAAGCAAGACGTAAACATCTATTTCATAGTTTAGTCTCATCTTATACAATTTTGCTTTCTCAAACCTAACAAAATACTTTTACAATACATTATTTTTCACCCCAAAACACCTTTATCAATATATCATCAGTAATGATCGGTCGATATTCGTTTATTATATAGGGTAATTAAATAAATTAGATTGAGTTTTTTTTACTCATTTTATTGACGAAGTTGTGAACAAAGTAGGAATATTTTACTTTTACCTTTTTTTGTATTTTTATTTTTATTTTATTTTTTGCAACGAACATGAGTCACAAGCATTAAATTCAGCAAATTTGTGCACAGCGGCCTCCAAAATAATCTACACCGAAAACGTTTCTGCATGGGCCAGCACATGGACTTAGTCAATAAGTTATAACGACACTTGAGTTGGGTTTGTGCAACAAACTTCGTTCCTTCGTGGATTAGTAGTTTAAGCTCGTAAGATGGGATCTTCTTGAAAACATTCATCACTCAAATTTGTCAAGGGCAATAAAGAACCTCTAATTTCATCAGTTTGATTTACAAAAACCTATAATTACTCCTGAAGAAAAGGGATAATGATGCATTTGTTTACTCATTTTAATTATTTTTTTTTGGTGGAAAATGATTTCCTTAATTTCAATCATACCAAACGATCTAGCTAGTGCTAGCTTTAGTTTACTATCATTAGGTTTATCCATTTTACTTAAGAAATCCCTTCGGCAGCTGATTCCTCATTAAGGTTGGTAATCAGTTATCTGAACGGATACGTTTGGACCCATAACAAGCCCGACTTGATCCGACTAAATAATGGTCGGGTGGGCACAACTGATTTTACAAGTGAAAACTACTACCATGCCAAACACATACAAACGTAGAGGGGTGAGTGATAAATGCTTGAAAAAATTTCAAGTGAAAATTGCTACCAACGTAACCATTTTTTAGCTAAGTTGCTACCAACGTAACCAACCCCATGCAATAAGTGAGGCGTGGGTGAAAAATGCTTGATCCCGACATACAACATCGCGTGAGGCAAACTCATCCGACACGACCCCATGTGCGCAACCATGTTAGTTCATATCCGTAATGTAAACCAAGAAATAAGAGTAATAGAATCCAGCGAAGGAAAATTATTTTACTTCACAAAAAGTTAACTTTTCGGCTTTTAGAAGACGTTTTCAAATTTGACAACCAAACAGACTTTAACTTTTCGACTGCTACTTCTGATGTGCTATCCACACATACTATAAGAGCAAGCTGAAAAGGATCAAGGAATTCAAAAACTCTTTAATAACAGTGAAATTTCCTCAACATTCTTTACATTTACAGCAGCATGGAAACAATATACCAGTCACAAGAAATCGAAAATTACAAACACAAACAGAGAAGTGTATGTTAAAAACTAGGATGACCATTAGTTTGTAATTGGTGGTCCTCTCTTAATACTATCAATGTTTGTTGTTTCATAAACAGGTAAACCATTCGAGTAAAGACCTCCTATATCATAGTTCTGTAACTCAAACAAATCAGAACTTGAATCACTCTCTCCATCATATTCATCGTCAATCCAAATTTTGTCTTTCTTAAACAACCCATTGCACGGATTAACAGTACTATTCCTTTTATTGTTATTCTCTGATAATCCATCAATGAGTTTCAACTTTTCATCCAACCAAGCTAAATCCATATTCTTTCTCTTCTCAGTTTCTAATATTTCATCTTTTGTCGATCCCATGGCAATATCATTATTGTTTATTACCTTTCTGTCAAATGAAGATAATTGTTTGTAATCCGAATTTCTTCTAACATCTGTGGTATGGGTTTTCGTTGCATTTTTCGCATGAGGCGGAGTTCGAAAACCCGAGCTTGAAGATGAATGCAGCGACTTTGAGTCTGACGTCCAAACACTTCCAAAATGGCTAACACTACTTCTCCGTCGGATGCCTTCAACACTAGTCTCCTCCTGACGATCATTGGGATAATCTTTCACTGACTGAGATTTCTTCTTGTTCCTCAAAGAATTTTGAATGAATAGAGAATTCAAAAAGCTAGCAAGTCTACCACCAGGAGACATGGGTTGTTTATATTTCTTCTCTTTAGTTTGTTTTGAGCTAACTCTATGAGTATTTTCCGAAGTAGGATTAGGTAATTGAGTAGTATTTGTATTTCTAACCATGCTGCCCACGTTCATATCTAAGCTCACCCTTCTTCCTCCTTGATCTTGTTTGAGTTCCTCTCTTATTGTCTTATGAGGAAGAGTAGTGCGAGTACTGGTTGTAATATTTGCACAACCACCATTGCGAATACTAGTCTCAATGCCTCCATAAAAGTACATTGTTGCATCAAAGACATCGAGTTCACCGGAGTCTTTTCTTCGGTGGGTCGATTTTTTGTAGAGCCTATCCAAAGTGCCGTCTGAAACTCCTGTCATGGAGATGGAACTGAGAATGCTTCGAAATTCTTACTCGGGTAATCTCGATTTATGAGAACGAGAGAAAGGAAGATAGGGAGATATATGTAGTAAGAGATCAGTGAAACGGATACACTTATAGTGATGTATGTTTGAAGAGTTTTGAGTCGTCTTTTTTAAATTTGTGGAGTGAGGGAGATCCCCACTTGATTTGAAATCATTTTATCTTTTGATTCTTTTTATAGTTTGAGAGACAGAGAGGGTGGGAAAGTGGAGGAGGAGACAGTTTATCATCTTTCTTACTGTCAAAAAGGTTATAAATAAACTAACTAAACTCAAGAAAGAAAGATCATGTGTTATGTGGATGTTGAGCAAAGTATATATAACAACTTTAAACTGTCTCCTTGGATTCTATGTTTTGCACAAGTGTGTGCATGTATGGGTGCGGGGATCTTGTAACTAGGGAGTTGGTTAGCTTGCTCAATGTATGAACCCCAGAGTTTCCACGACCATGTAGGCTCGTAATTATGGGACTTGAAGACTACCACGAATGGCGTTACTAATATATGGAGCTGCCTTGCAATATATTATTAGGCTTATTCCATTATTGTTGGGGTTTCTACAAGATGATGATTCAGTTGTTGTAGATTAAGTGTATCTTCGCGATCAGAATTATAGGAACTTTGTACATGTGAAATTTTGAGATAATTATAAAGGAAAACAACTACTACTTTTTCACTTTATCTTTCAAGATGTTTTTGGGTTTAGTTAATTGATTCTGTAGCTTGAAAGAGTAATATCCCATCACTTTGTGTTTGGTCTAAGTGGACACACCACACACCCTGTTTTGGATGTGTAGTAGGACCAATCAGTTTGAGTGCCCTATACTATAGGTTTCAAGAAAAAGTTAAATCTTTCTCGAGCAAAAGTTTCACTGGTGTGAGATTTGATGGGGATTTCCCTGGTTGCATATATCATGAGACTTGACTTGAGAGCCATTTAAAGCTCTACATTCCTCTTCAGAAAGCCTAGTTTTGCTACTACTAGGCCGTTAGCTACACCAGCCTTTCAAAAAAAAAAAAAAAAAAAACTATACCACATGCATAAAAGTAAGATGATTTAAAGCTCTACCCACGTGATTTTATTTATGCCGGGTTTGTTTGCAGAATTCACATTTTTCGGGAATTTATAATCCCATGTGATTACAAATTCTGGGATTCATGTAAATTCCTTGTGTGTTTGGTAACTCAATAAAGATTCCTAGGATTTATAGAGTTTTCTTGTATTATGGTGGGTTTGGATGTAGAATTTTAAAGGTGGAATTTATGGGTCCAGGGGATTTGGTAGAATTACATTTCCCTCTGTATGTTTGGTTGCCCAAATCCGTGGAATCACGTTTCCTACGGGATTCAATTTTCCAGCAAATCCTCATATGGAGTCCGACCCCTCCCCCCTAAGATTTGCTGGGAAACTTATCATGGGATTTATGAACCCACTTTTTTTTAACTCTAAATCCCATATATGTGCATTTTAAGGTTTGAGGGTAATGTCAAACGGTACAAAGACTTTAATACAAGAAAACTCTATAAATCCTAGGAATCTTTATTGAGTTACCAAACACACAAGGAATTTACATGAATCCCAGAATTTGTAATCTCATGGGATTATAAATTCCTGAAAACGGTGAATTCTGCAAACAAACTAAAGTCTTTGTACCGTTTGGCATTACCCTCAAACCTTAAAATGCACATATATGGGTTTAGAGTTAAAAAAAAAAAAAGTGGGTGCATAAATCCACTGATAAGTTTCCCAGCAAATCTTAGGGGGGAGGGGGAGGGGTCGGACTCCATATGGAGGATTTGCTGAAAAACTGAATCCCGTAGGAAACGTGATTCCAAGGATTCGGGCAACCAAACATACAGAGGGAAATGTAATTCTACCAAATCCCCTGGACCCATAAATTCCACCTTTCAAATTCTACATCCAAACCCACCATTTTGTTTTACTTGGAAGGGCAAAGTTTATTAAGAGAAAACTCAGTCACCAAAATGTGACCAAGCTTAGAAAGTTACATGGATGCTTGCATCAGATCATCCCAATTGCATAAAAGCATAGACAAACCATAATTTTGAAAAATATATGTGTTGATTGTCCAATTGAACAACAAACACTTGACTTCAGTTATGATCTGCTCATTATTCTTCTCCAGATTATTGTGAAGCTTGTTATTGCGCTCTTTCCAGATGCACCACCAGATTGCAAAAGGCAAATAGCTTCAAGATATCTTAATTCTGTTTCTGTTTTTCTTATTATGCCACCCCCATAGAGTTCTTCTAACATCACTACAATATACCCAAATAACATCAAAACTCCTCAGAAAATAATCCCACATAGTAGAAGTAATGTCACAATGCAGGAGAACATGAGAATTAGTCTCACTATGACTGCCACAGAGTAGACAAGTTGAATCTTGAACCAGACCTGCATTGTACATATAATCATTTATTGGAGCACCATCATAGAATAAACACTAGACCAAAAAATCTACTTTCAAAGGGATTTTAGGGTTCCACAAATGCTTATCTGGAAAAGCAAGTAAACTCTCGATCTCCAATGCCTCATGAACACTAGACATAGAAAAGCCTTTCCCCTTACCATAAATCCAATACATGTCATCTTCTGCCATAACCATATTAAGCCTTTTTGCAGGGTCCCCAATCACTTCCAACAAATTAACAACCTCTGGCAGCTCAGTTTCTGTCAAAACTCTTGAAAAGTTTAGATTCCAAGCCCCTTCAGCTGAGATGCAATCCTTAATGACTGCATTTTTCTGGCACCTTATTTATAGGTTGACTACATCTTCTTCTATATCTTTCCCACCGTCGACAAAGTAAACTGCAATACTGTAGTGACTAGTAACGAATCTGTTTAGGTTGTTAATTAGGCTCTAGAAGAAAAATGATTAATTTAATCATTAATATTTAATCAACATTTCAAAGTAGGCTTAGTCGAAAGGGAATATTAGCCACAACTACAATCTTAAATGTGTTCGAGTGTCTAGTACACCGGATAACACACTCCTTTTCATCCGCAGTGCAGACGAGAGGTAGGGTTTCCCACTAGAAAAGGGTTAGTTCCCTTATTTTCCCCATTTTCGAGTGAGATGGGATCCCTTATTTTCTCCATCTCTGGGTGAGATGAGAATCATGTTGTTGGGATAGCGATTGGATTAGCAGTAGGACTAGTCCAATAGGATGGGTTTTCTCAGCGGAGAGGACCCAGTTGTACTGAATTAAAAAAAAACTTTGATTTAGTTTTTGAATCGACAGTAGATCATTGGTTATGAGGGAACCGAGTGTGTAGCCAAGTCAGGCAAAAGATTCAAATGTCGATGACTTTTTACGACTATACTTTCCACCTTCAAAATTTGCCTAACCTTTCCCCGTAAATATGTCGATACATGATGACACCCACATTTAACATGTCACTGTGTTTGTCATTAGATATTAGAGATTTTCCAATAGTCATGTGGTCAGTTTTGCTAGTGGAATTGAGACAAGACATCATGTTTTTATATGACATTTGGTTCCCAGGTAATAAAAGGAATCAAAAATAAAAACCTTTTCCAACTCACATTACAATTTGTATGGCTATACTGAGGCTTACAAAATTATTTAAGGTCCACCATAAAACAATTTTATTTTATTTTTGATTAAAGAAAACAGTTTTATTAAGTAGTTGGGGAGCTTCTTATGTCTCTTTCCAGGAGAGTACATATATTTGCATGAAAGTTATTGATCTGAGTAACAAGTGTTGTCGTTTCTCTAACTGATTTAGTAACATTATCTGCAACCTCATTATCATCTCTACTCACAAAATTAAAAGAACACTGAATAAAACTTAAACTTAAATGTCTGGTCTCCTTACGAATATTCATATCTTCCCGTTGAATGAGAAGACTAGCTTCATTTACTGATTGAATGACTAGTATTACATCTGCCACAATATGGATTTTGGTAAGTTGTATCTCCTTAGCCCATAGTAATGCTTCTCTGATGGAAATGCATTCATCAGCTTCTGGACTTAGAACCCCATTTGAGAAGCTTCCTTTGATACCTGAGCATGTACCTGCACGATCAAGGGTCACAATTCCCGTACCAAGTTTATTAGTATCATAATCAAAAGAAGCATCAACATTTAATTTACATACATTTTGAATAGGAGGTTTCCAATTAGATAAGCTATTAACAACAATAATAGGGGCATGCATGTCATTATTGTAAAAATGAGAATTTAAATGATACTGGATTCTATATGCAGAGTTTTGAGAGTTAAGAGAGACTCCCTGAAAAACTAGGTCACACCTATCCTTTCAAAGAACCCAAGCTCCTACAATAAGAGTATATAACCTTTTTTTCCTTAAGGTTAATATTAGTAGAAAACCAACTTTCCACCCCCATTTAGAGACACTAATGTAACCTTCATAAATATCATTAATGTTGATATTCAAAAGATTCCAGACTGCGCTAGAGTGTCTACACTCAAACATAAGATGCTCCATAGTTTCTTCTGATGTACCACGGACTGCACAGTATATATCAATACCGTTATTGTAGATGGTAAGTTTACTTCTGGTAGAATGAATACCATGAGTTCATTTCCATGAAAAAAGTTTGACTTTATGAGCAGTGTTAGATTTCCATAAATATTTCCAGATATTGGCTTGAATGATTATGTCATTGACTTGAATATCTCTGTTGCACTTAATAAGCATATTATAAGTGCTTTTAACTGAGAATTTTCCATCCTTAACTAGCATCCATACCATCACATCTTCTTTTGATATATCCAATAATATATTCTGAATTTAAGAGAAGTATCTGGGTCAAAAAGCTGATCAAGAAGATTGATATTCCAAGAATTAGTATTGGAAATGAGGAGTTCTTCCACTTCTTAATAGAATCTGTGAATATCACTTATTGGTACTGGAGGTTCAGAGGGTCTTGAAATCCATCTATCAAGCCAAAATTTTGTTTTCATGTTATTATTGACTTCCATAAAGAAATTATGCTGCACAATCTTCAAAGCTTTGGTAATACCACTCCATGTATATGAACAATTTTTAGCCTCTATTTGTTGGTGAAGTATATATCCATTCTTAAAGTATTTACGGTCCGTTATTTGATCCCAAAGAGAGACAGATTTAACACATTGTCTGCAAGACAGTTTTGTGAGTAAAGCCAGATCCAACATTTCTAAATCTCTGAAAGCTAATCCTCCAATTCTTTAGGTTTGCATACCGTTAACCATCCAATTGGATTAGCACCTCTATTAGTATTGTGTCCCCAAAAAGAATTTCCTTTGTATTGAAGTAAGCTTACCAGTTAGATGAGATGGTAGTTTAAAATTACCCATTTGATATATATGTATAGAAATTAGCACATGTTTTATCATGGTAGTCCTGCCAGCCTAAGTAAGAGAAGTAGAAGACCATGTGAAGTATTTATTTAAGAAATTTTCTTCAATGGATTTAAAAGCTTATTGTTTAGAGTGATCCAGAATGAATGGAGATCCAAGATATCTTTCTTTAGATGAAATTCTTTTAACTCCGAGAATTTGAGTTAAAGTATTTGCAATATCAGGATCAATGTATTTACTGAAATGCACTAAAGACTTGTTAAAGTTAATGAATTAACTTGATCGAGTGCTAAAGTCCTGTAAAAGCTCAATAAGATGGTTCAATGAAGAAATATTTTCCTAAGTAAATATCAAGCAATCATCAGCAAAAAGTAAATGATTAATGGATGGAGAGTGAACAACCACTTTAATACCTTTATGGTGTTGTTTTGTTGAGCTGAGATGAGTTTCCTAGATAATAAAATTCACTGCCAGAATAAAAATATAAGGTGAGAGAGAATCACCTTGTCTTATTCCTCTAGTAGGGTGAAACTCCTCACAAGGAGAGCCATTGAGCATTACAGGAAGAGAAGTTATACTGATACACTGATAAATGAGGTCACTAAAATCTTCACCAAAACCAAAGTACATGAGCACCTTAATAAGGAAATTCCACTCCAATTTTAAAGCCATCCATCTAGTTTGACCTTTTTTCTTCTTCATGGAATGAATAATTTCTTGAGCAACAATTGTGTTGTCACTAATTAATCTCCCAGAAATATAAGCTGCTTGAAATGGGGAAATGGTTTTCTCCATTAGAGTCTTCATTATGTTAACTAGCAATTTAGAGATAATTTTGTAAGAAGTGTTACATAGGCCAATAGGTCTATAATCAGTAGCACATATGGATTTCTTCTTCTTAGGGATAAGAGAAATGTAGTAAGTATTATCAATCTGTTTGAGAATGTACTACTATATTCCATTGACTTTTATAGAAACCATATTGAAATCCCTCAGAACATGGAGCGCTCCAAATCTCCATACTCTTCAAAGTGTCAAAAATATCTTGATGTGAAGGAATTCTAGTAAGAAGTAAATTAGCTGCTTCAGTGGGGATTGTAGGAAGGATAAGGAAAAGACCTTTATTTGAAACTATGTTGGAAGAAGTAATTATATCCTTAAAAATGAGTTGTGAGATGCTGAGAAATTTCTTCTCTAGTTAGAAGCCAGGTACCTAAATGATCTTTGATGGAATCAATGTTATTTCTAGCTTTCTTTTTGTTTATCTTTGTGTGAAAGTACTTACTGTTATTGTTCATGTCTTTGATAAAGTAATCGCTTGAGTTTTGCTATAGAATTCATTTTTTTCCTTATGACATTGATTGATTGAGTTTCTTGTTGATATATAAAATCTTGTTGTGGTTCTCATCACTAGTCGGTTGTTCTTGAAGAGCATTCAACTCATTTTGAAGATCATCAACCCTCTGATTTATATTGCCAAAATGTTCTCTATTCCAAATGGGAATTTTCTTCCTTGCATATTGAAGTCTTTTAACAAGCTGAAAACCAAGTGAGCCAGAAACACTAATATTCCGTGCACTTACTCTAACATTAATACAAGAGTTATCATTCAACCAAGTAAAGAAAAATTTAAAAGGCTTCCAAAAATTAGGAATGGTTGAATCATTGACAAGCATGATAGGACATTGATCACTAACTACTTGAGTTAGATGCATAAGTTTGGAATTTGGGAAGTTAAGATTTCAGTCCCTATTACCTAAACCCAAGTCAATTTTAAACCTCTTATTACATGTGCCTAAATTGTTACTAGTCCAAGTATAGTCCTTTCCTATAAAACCAATGTCATCCAAACCATTATCATGAATAATACTGTTGACCCAACCATCAATAGATGGAGATCCACTACTAGTATTTTCTAGAATGTGAAAGTTTAAGTCTCCTATGGGAATCTATGGTGCATTATGGACCACATTGTTTCTTCTTTTTTTGTGTAATTAGTGTAATCATACATGCAAGTAAGCAGGAATTCTGGTTTACTGGGATCAGATTGGATGACTAGATTAAACATAAATATACAACGTCATAAGTAAAACGATTTTTCCAGAGTAACACTCACCTACCAGATCGTCCTTCAGGTTCTATATAAGCATGATTTGGGTATTGGTATGGATTGAGATAATACTTGCATTTAATATGACTAATTTTAGTCTCACAGGGAAAAATTATATCAGGATTTTGGGCTCTTATCAGATCACTTAAATGATTCATAGTAGTGGAGTTTATGAAGCCTTGGACATTCCAGGAAATTCTTTTCATGTTCTGAATGGGGATGAGCACAAAAACTGTTATTTTAAAAATACTACAGATTCTAATATTCAAAAACTTATGCAGAGAAAAAGAATGCAGTATCTTGACTAATGCTAGAAACCAAATGAAACGAAAAATAATTCTAGGCACGAATAAAAAGAATTTAAATTTAGTTCCTAATATCAAAACATAAAAATTGATAAAATGAGTTTTGAAGAGATAAATAAAAGTATTAATTACTTGCTTCTCCAAATCTTTATTTCCATAATGAGCTTCTCTTGTTGTGTCCATCAAAGTATTAATTAATACAATTTCAGTCAGTTTCGGAGCATGTCTCTTCAACATGGTATATTCCTTCATGTGCATGAATCATTGTTTATTCCGTATTCTCCATAGGCCTGCGAACTGATTAATCTGATATCAAATGAATCACAAGTTAGTAAGCAAACATAAAATGATGGAATACGATTTATTTTGAGAATGATATTCGTTAAACATTCCCCGTACGTATTGTATGGTACTCTCGTATATTCTTTACGATTTTTTAGAATCTAAGCGTCAATTGCCATAATTTCTAGCGTTTAGGATTCTCGATGCGGTCTTTTACGAATTCTTTAACTCTCTTTAAAAACTAGAATTAATTTCATTTAGAAATTCATGAAAGACAGGAATGAAAAATTCAACGAGATATCATCTTCGCTTCCCATATGCCATTGTTCCATATCAGTAGTGGATAAACTAGGAGTAAGATGCAAATTTGAGGTGAATTGTGTTAGAGAATTGCTCGGTCGAACTCACAAGTGTATCTATCTCAAGCTTGTTATCAAATTTAGTTGTCAAAACTATATCTTTATTTCTAGTCTACAATTAGTTAATTCTCGAACGAGGATAAAAATGTAGTTGAGAAACAAAGGATCACAACAGTCATCATTGCGTTCTACCGTTCAAAGGCGAAGATCAGCCGAAGCTTTTGGAGAACTTCATTAACAAAAGGTAAGTGAAGACTTAACCACCTATATCTCAAGTTATATTCACTTTTCTATCATCTGAAACGATATCGCATAACTAATTAGACTAGTATGCATAGACAAGAATCTTGAGTCAAGTTTATCTTGATCATTTCCCGAAATATAATGACTAAGCTTAATGAACATTTGTTCATACTTGATGAATTCGGTTAAGGAAAATTTATTATTTGGAATAAAAATTATAATTCAAGTTTATTATTCAGAAATAGCATGTAGCAGTGATATGTGTCATTGATGTTATTCAGGAATGCTTCAAATCGATTTAGAGAAATATAGAACTATTATTAATTCGGATACAAGACAGTGGTATCAGTTTTAATGAGAAAACTGTTATATGTCTGAACCCGTACTACATGTACGTGTACACGTAGTGGAGTATCTATATATCGACTTACAAATTAGTGGTACACATATTCTTATGTAAATCATATGAAAATTTGTGTGACTCGTGAACTGGATCGGTATGCATACTCCCACACAAACCTTTCCTGAACTGTGGTTACGAAGGTGGGATGAGTATCCGAACCGGTATGCAAACTTGAACAGTTACGTGTTCCGAACTCGCTAGCATTTCCAAACTGGTACGTAAACCAATTTAGTTATGTGAACTCCTGAACCGAAGACAATATTTAGGTTTCCAAACCGGTACGAAGACCTTAAAAGTTTTGTGAACTCCGAACGTACGTTTGGTGGAAAGTTTACAAACCGGTATGCAAACCTAAATTGTTCTATGAACTCCATAACTTGATTTTGGTTTAAAGTTTCCAAACCGGTATGCGTACATGTGATTGAACCGACCAACGAACGATAATGGTATTTGTACCTTGTACACCTGCTAACCATGTCGATTATATTTTCATGGGTGTTTAAATTATTTCTATGATATAATTAGCATTTGATTAATTCTCTAAAAATACTAGACTTATTTGATCACATGTTTGTGACTTAGAGTTAATGTTTTATGTGTTCATGAAAATGAATATTAAGCCTTTAAGTTCAAACCAGATAGTTTCGGCTAACCATGTTGAACATAGTATTTGTACACGGTTCAGTTACGGTATCACCTAACCAGAGTATATATCTTTCTTATATAAATCAGATTCACAGATGCATCTAACGGTGGATATTGTTTGCTTGGTTCCAAATTTATCTTAGCTTAAACCTAAAGCAACCTATGCTTTGAATGTATATAAAAGGGGAACTCCAAGCAAATGGGATTTTTGAATCCCGACACTACTTTTTGGTATGTCCTAGTTGTATCTAGAGTCGTTCTCTCCAGAAACCCTTTAATGTTTAGCGACTACAAAGTCTTCATATGGATTCGTGAAGCCAGTTCCAGTTATCTTTCCTTGATAACTTGAGTATCCAGATCTTTATTGTTTGTAGATCTTTCTCTAACGATCAAGATAGATAGAAATCATCAAAGTTCTCTTCGTCTCAAACTTTGTTGATTCCACGGGTTTTATACTTGTGAGGTGAATAATAAATAATCTAGGATGCACTTCGGGTTGCATAAATACGAATTTTGAGGATAGCTAGACATTGTCAAAGTGCTATCGATTTCCATCACCTTGATCTTACATTTGATTTTGATCATAAGTTTCGATCGTAATTCAATTATATAGGCTTAATCTATGGGAGGCAGATCTGGTTTAAAGTCTTCAATTGAGTTGAAAAAACTTTTAGTTAGTGTGACGTCATTTAGGACAATCAATTGGTCAGAGTCCTGCTGGGATTCAAGAGGTGTAAGGATCACGACTATACCTTAATCGGTGGGATAACTTTTATGGCTCAACTGTATTCCATTCTGAAGTTAATTGGTAGTAGGATAGTGTCTGTAGCGGCTTAATACAGTTTGGTGTTCAATCTGGACTAGGTCCCTGGGTTTTGTCTGCATTTTCGGTTTCCTCGTTAACAAAACTTATGGTGTATGTATTATTTATTTTTTGTATTATGTTGTTTATCTTTATTGAAATATCAAAGGTTGTGCGTTGATCAATCATAGTGGATACATCCGACCTAGTTTTTTGGATACGACTTGATTGATTCTAGGATATTAGTATTTGGTACTGTCTGACTTATCTCTTTGTGATTAGGTTCACGGATTTGATTATGTAAACGTTTTAATCGCAAGATATAGATATATAACTCTAAGATATTATTCCTTGATTGAGTTTAACTCTCGGAGTTGTGTTGAGTTTGTCCATACATATTTCCTAAGAAAAAACAGGTGTGTATTTTGGTGCCCCCGCATTTTCAATTGGTATCAGAGCAGGTAAACGCGCTAAGACCTAATAAGTTTGTATTTGAAGCAATCTGACCATATGTACAAGAGTGAAATCTCAATAAACGTATCGCCAGCATTTGATGGCACAAATTACTTATGGTGGAAAATTGCTATGCGTTTATTTTTACAAGCCTATGACTTTGAGGCATGGAAACTTGTAGTTATTGGATACGATGCGTCGACAGTTATCAGAGACGAAAATACTGTTGCGAAGACATTAGGACAATATAGTGAAACCGAGATAAGTGTTGCAAATCATAATTCTGACGGGTTAAATACTATTATCCACGTCATAAGTCCAGATCTTCAGCACCATCTGACATCATGCACTAAGGCTAAAGATGCTTGGGATATCTTAGAAACCGTATTTGAAGGAGATACCTCAGAGAAAGAAGATAGGCTTCAAAACATAAATTTTGACTGGGAAAATCTTCGTATGGCTGATGAATATTCGTTTGATGAATTTAATAAAAAGTTGTTTGGATTGTTAATGCATTTTTTGCACTAGGGAAGACTATTCCCCAAAAGGACATTGTGATGAAAATTCTCCGATCTCTGCCAGCAAGATACGAGTCTAAGAAACATGCTATCATGGAAGGGAATAACCTTGAAACTCTTTCCAGGAATACACTTGTTGGAAAATTAAAGATCTTTGATCATGAATTGCAATCCAAAGGCGGAAAGGATATTGCGTTCAAGGCACTGAAAAACACAAAAAACTCTCAAAAGTGTTGACAACTCTGGAGATGATCTTATTGATCCTGATCTTTTAGAAGAAGACATTGATAACTCAGTATCATTGATCACAAGACAGTTTAGAGAAATTTTTAGGAAGAGAAGTAAACGATTCTCCAAAGAAAAACCTCCAACATCATCTAAGCCACGTAATCGTATTTCTATCAAAAATAGAGATTCTAATGATACTGACAATGAGGATATGCCATAGTGCTTCAAGTGTAAAGGTTTCGGTCAATTTGCCAATAAATGTCCAAATCGTAAGAAATACACTAGCAACAAGAGTATTCCTACAACACCTGATGAAATATCTGATCATTATGATTCCGAAGAGGAAGACGGTTCAATTGTAGCACTCTTGGGAGAAATTGTCAATTATGATAATTGTAGCAATACTCATATCAATCTTGATAATTTAATTGATGACTCTTCATCAAAATCATTAGAGGATGTAATGGATTTTACGTATACTATTGAAAATTCTATTAATGTTTCAGTTACTTTGTATTTATCTGCTAATTTTGTTCCTGAATCAATATTCGAATCGACATGTCCTTATTGTTTTAGTGAGGGTCACGGACTCACACAATATTTCAAGTACAAACATAAACTAAGGTATGTCAATAAACTGCAACGGATGCCTTTTCATTTGGAAAATATTCTTAAACTTGTTCAAAAGTCCAATCATGAGGTACTCAAAGTTAATTCTTCTTCTTCTAAAAGATTTATTGATTCTAAGGAAAAGGTAAAATCTCAGTTAAAGAGAAGACTCTGGACTAAACATTATGTATTTAAGGATATTAATATTGTGCAGGAATCTAGTGCTGAGATACCTATCGCTCACCTCAACACAATTTAATTGTGTTGAAATGTGCATCTTATCTCATGTGCCCTTAGAAGAGATAAGAACCGTGCACATCGGGGATTCGATCAAAATTTGAATATTATGCTTGGATCTATGTCTTAAGTAATGGTATTGTAAATATTGATCCACGAAACCTATAGGAGGATAAACATGACATTTTCATTCCATTTTAGGTTTTATGTATACTACTATGGAAAAAAAATTAGTTCCGAAACCATGCATGGTAAATATCGTTTTCTTCAAGACTCATATCTCTTTCACAAGAAACTTCTCTTATTGATCCATATATTTGTGTTTCACAAATCCCATTTTTATGAATCATGGAGGCTCCAAGTACAACATATTTTCGTTAAAACTATGCTCCAATGGTTGTTGGTACTCGTCCAACCAAAAAGGAAGATGAGATGTCCTTTCCTTTTGTCTCATCTCTTAAGAGGAAAAGGAAGAATCAGAAGAAACCTAGAGCGGATTACTCCAATCAGAAAAGGCTTGAAAATCTTCTTGTAGAACTTATGAAAACCAAGAAGGATGTGCAGGACTAAAGAATATTCTAGAGAAATCTCTCAAACTACAAGAAGCTGTTGTCAATCAACAATCTACCAGGTTTGCATGAACTAACTCTTTTATTCATGAACTGTATGTTCCTATGCCAGTTGTTGATAAGGAGTTTGGAGATGATAAAGAATTTTTCAGAGATTTTAAATACTAGGAATCTTCTTGTAAGAATTTATTCTTATTTAGAGAAGGATAACTAGGGTTTGGTATAGCTTACGCAAGCTATTTCCAACGTTTTTCATCTTATATGTTTTTAGATTTATTTATTTAAATTCTAAAGTTGTTGGAAGATGAACTTGCAGTATGTAATCATTACTGGTTTAATTATTGCGAAAGTCTTATGAAATATTTGTGCCATTACATTTTCGTGAATCAGCTAATATTTCATATATGTTCAGAAGTTAAAATCTATTATGTTTTTTTTTATAAACAACGGAGAATAGAACAAACTCTTTGAGAATTTTCTCGCTGTATTGATCTTCTTGTGATCACACTTTTGTGTTTTTACTGCTTGACACACTCCATAATATTTTCTTATGTTGAGTCATGTCGATCAAAAATTCACTAGTGGAAAATAGCCATTTTAAGATAGTCTAGTAGTGTCGTTTCAGAGGATAAAAAGACACTATTAAAGTGCCGCTGAAAGTGCCCCAGATTCAGTGTCTTTTTATGAAACGGCACTTTCAAGGTGCCCCTTAAGAACGATGCTTTAAGAGTGCCGTAATACACGACATCTGTGTGACGTCGTAGATTTGATATATTTTAATACTAAAAATATATGCCAAATCAATTCAAATTCAAACTAAATTCAAATTCAAATTCAATGTTATTACTAAAATTCAAATCTGGGATGAAACAATTATGATTCAGATTCAAATTACAGTAGAGTGAAACTCAAATTAATTTGAAATTCAAATTCAAATTAATTAAAATACTAAAATTCAAATTCAAATGACAATTCAAATTCAAACTTAAATTCAAATTCAAATTCAAATTAATTAAAATACTAAAATTCAAATTCCATACAAAACCAGATTTATCCAATACAAAATGACAACACTATTACATTTAATTACTCATAAATTTAGTCCAAACTAACAAAAACAGAAAATGATTCAACTATTAATTAACAAGTTCAAGGTTTCTTAAAGAGAGGTGATACAAGTCCTAAAAATTTCAACAATTGAAGTCATTATGACCTTGGCACCATCTTGCTTGAGAAGAGAACTGCAGAAGCACAACCCTTTCCAACATTAACTTATCCGTCAACAACAACAATCTTACCATCAACCATGACATCATTCACCTCATGAGACCATCTGGAAGAGAGACGGCATCCATAAAGGTACGAACTACATTCAAAATACGAGTAAAATGTTAGACCTTATACGCTAGGTTACATGACTAGTTGAAACATAATACATAGAGGTGGTCTAATAGATACAACATCAAGTCAACAACATCAACAACATTTCCATAATGATTTAATTGCTTACATCAACATGGAGACGAACAAATAAACCATAGGCAGTGAAAAACCATAAGCATGGTGAGTATGCGAAGACACATACCTCTACAGAACATTGTGATTGAATATCTAGAATCCATATTCCTTTAGTTCCTGAAAGCATCAAATAAGTGATTGAATCTCCTTGTACATAATGAAGATAAAAAGATAACCACAAATAAACAAGTATTGAAATGAGCATTATTACCTGAGCATCTCAATCTGAATATTCATCATCTCCACATTCAGCTAGTTCCTGGCAGTATAAAGAAATGAATGAATCTCCATGTATCTATTAGAAGATAGAAATATATCGATAGATATCCGTTCGAGAACTTTCAAGTTCTGTACAACACTTTCTAACATGTTTTGAGTGTCTTCTTATTTACATAAAAAGAGATGAGACTCAAAACCATAAAAAACTTCAACTGTACCCAAAAAGATTTTCCCCAAAATAGTTACATCTATAACCCCAGATCATATATCCCAAAATACTTACATATATCACTTTCATTTTTGTTTCCAAATTGTTTGTACCCAAAAAAAAGTCCCCTAAAGTTCTTCTAAGAACTTCCACCAAAAAACTAAACTTCCAAGTTCAGGAGAACTAAAAATCAGCATCGTCACAGGTGATCGAGTGTCTTGGCCACAAAATCATTTCAGTTAGAGAAATGTCACCAAGAGTTCCATCACCATCATACATATCCTCTGTTGGTACCAAAATTTGATCAATGAGGACCAAACAATCTCCATTTGATGGTTGTGCACTTGGATCAACACGGCCAAATGCAACAGACCTCTTTCTCAAGTTCCTCAACACTACCTTATGAACTCTAGGTTGAGAACCAGTGCTAACATTCATTTCCTGAGACATAATCAAATCCCATTAAGTCAAAAAATAAAATAACAGGTGGAGTGGGAAAAATAGTGAAAAGTAAATGGTTTTCGTTGTTCAAAATAAGTTGGTAAGAAAAATATTACCTGACCAGTATTGGCATTGCTGGTGCCACCCCTTGCTGCCTCAACATACTCCTCAAGTACTCGAAGATGATCTTCAATAACTCTATTCTTTAGCTGTTCTTGACGCAACTGCTCCATAGGAATTGTAGAAGCAAGCAATTCAGTCTTTGAGACACCACCTCCCATACCTCTAACGAAGCCCCCACGATCAGTCCCAAACACCTATCAGCAAGTAAAAAAAATGAGTTAGTAATTTCACAAGAACAAAAATCAATATGAAATTCATATGCACTCACCTTCGCAACTGCATCCCTGTCCACATGGGTCTCTTTACTATACTGATCAGTTTGTAGCAACTCTTTTACCTCTCCCTGTAAAGTAAAAAAGAATATATAAGCAAGTGAAAATGAAATTAAATGACATACTTGTTAATACTATATCAATATGCATAAAAAACAAACTTACCACATATCTTCTGCATCTTGCTTCATAGTCATCAGGGTCAAGTTGTTCAAGTTGTTCTTCTGACAGTTCTTGGTACACATGTGTAGCAAAAAACACTATAGATCTACTAACCGTACATGTTCGACTTTGTTGTTCCATAATATGCCGACGCCGCGCAATACCATCTCTTCCAGTACTATGTAGATCTTTAACTGCTCTCCTTGCTCTCCTCCCTCTCTCCCTGGCTTCATTATCTTTAACATCACTAACCATCTCCACAAAAGCCTCCCAATCTTCCTTTTTATGATTTGCTGGCCTCTTAGATTTTCGTTCAACAATAGTAACACCTGCATCACACACTCTCCTTAGAGGAGTCTTACCATTCCTCCAAGCCTTGTTTTCCCTTTTCAAAACTTTATCCCTAACAAATTCAGGCACATTGTACACATTCTTGATTGCTCTCCACACTTCTTTCTTGAGTTCCGGAGAAACTTTCCTCCAAGTAGCATGAGATGGGGACACAATACTCCTAACAACGACTCCAACTTTGGTGGAAAACGCATTTGAATCTCCAATAGGTTATCCATATGTGTTGAATGAAACTGGAAGAAGGTGACCAACTACAGAAAACATATATATATATATATATATATATATATATATTATAAATATTAACTTGAAGTTTCACTGATAAAAGAAGGGAACTGAAGACAAAAAAAATATATGTTATTACCATTCCTGCTTGCTTGAGGAGTTTGAGTTTCATTGATAGACTGCTGGAAAGCCGCATTCCACTGATCCTCAATGCGTACACTTCCCATTGGTTCACTGTGACCATCCCTTGGAGAATGCTCACCATCTGATGACAAATGTTGACTCCCAGAACCCGGACTAGCAGACCTCTCTGGACTTGCAGAAGTGTTGAGCAGGGGAGTTGGCCAATGACTTGCAGTAGACCTACTACTTGTAGCCCGAGATCGACTGCCACTTGCACTAAGTCTCACCATAGTCATCTAAAATAAAACCAATTAAGATTCATAATGTAAACTGCAGAAGATAAACAATGCAATGAATCGCTCGGAGAACTGAACTAAATACATATCACCAACCCAAGCTTGTCAAAAAGATCTGATGTTACGTACATGATCATACCTAACTGACTAGCTAGCTTCCTTTTCTATCTCGTACTATTATCGAGTTGTCTACACTATCTTAGAATCACCAACATGAGATCCACTAATCAACAAGAATTTATATTACATACATGATCTTACCTTCCTACACTATCCTGTTATGCATAAATTCTTCTTCCTTCTAATGGAAAAAATTAGCAACTTGAATAAAAATACAACATTATGCGCAAATATATGAACATTCATTCAAGAAAATAACAAATTCCTTATGCACAAAGAACTACTAAATAATGTTGGGGTCAAATACTTCATCCTAAGCATCTCACACTTCACACTGTCATTCAAATAAAATGCAAGCAATCTAACCAATGATTATGAACTTTTAAGATTTCTAACTATGAAGCTGAATATTTGAGTTGTTTCACACAATGATTAGATATAACCAATTTACTCCTTCTACAAAATTTTAAACCTTACTTAGCTAGAATTGACCCTCACATGATGAATCAAATAGAAATCATAATCCACAACTTCATAAATACTAAGCATACAACTTCATAACAAATTGTACTTCATTAAAAATATCAGAAAACATATCTAGATGCTAATCATACAAATTGAATCACCAAATACACCATATACATCCACCAATCATACAAAATACAACTAAACCGTACAAATCCATGAATTACTGAACATGTTCTTCATATCGAAATGATTAGAAAAATGAGTATACCTCAAGCTCTTCCAGAAATCAAGTAAACCCTGTCAATAAAAAAACAAATGATAATTAAAACCTAAAAATAAACAAGAAGAACAACAAAATAGAAAAGGGGATTTTTAGAAATTACAAACCCTAACTCTACCCTGAACAAAATCAAAGAAGAACAAGAAACGAACAGAAAAGGGGGTTGTTTTTCAAAACCCTGATTTTGAAATTACAAACCCTAACTCTACCATGATTAAAATCAAAGAAGAACAAAGAACGAACAGAAAAGGGGATTTTTTTGCAAAACCCTAACTTTACCTTTAATAAACGAGTTTTGATGATGAAGGGTTTCAGAGAAATAAGGTTCAATGCTGTTTGATAATTAAGGGTTTCAGAGAAATAGGGTTCAACGGTGTTATTTCTCTGATTCGGGTTTGGGTGAGAGCTGGAGTGAGACTCGAGAGAGCGAGAAGAGGAGTAAAAAGTGAAGTGAGAGATTTGGGAAGGATATAGATAGAAGAAGGTATTAGAAAAGTATTTTACTCGATACTAACGAGGTGCTCTCCTAGACACACAAAGAGGGGGGAAATTTCGCGCTAAAAAAATATACCAGTGAAACGATCCTAAGAAAGTGTCGTCGCACAAGTCAACAAAGGTCCGGCAACTACGACGAGTTGACTTTAGTCAACGACCTAGCTTATTGTGTCCCTGTTAAAGTCAATTAAAGTCCAACTATAACGACCACTTGACCTTAGTCAACGACGCGTTACATATATAGCAATTTTTGGATACACTTCCTATGTCGTTTCATAATGTCCCAGATACCTCTTTTTCCACTAGTGATTATATTTTTGTCCGTAACTAGCATAGAGATTATTTTAATTCGATTTTCGGAAAAATCCATGTGATTTGATAATGTCCAACAAAATCCTTCTTTTATAAATCAAGGTCACTCATGTTATTTTACCAGGAATGACATCAAATGGGGGAGAGTTCTTAAATGGACTTGTGCTTAATTGTTATATCTTTGTGGGGAGTGTGGCTGTGAAATTTGAAAATGGATGCTTGTATCTATTTAATCTCCTAGATGAGTGCTAAGTATTTATTACTATGTGATATCATCTAAAAAAGTTGATATGTGTAGTTGCATTTTAACTATGTTATAATGTGGAATCTCAAAACTTCCTTAAGACTTGACATATCTTTTGATTGTATTCATTAGATCCCGCGATTTTCGTACCTTTGTTAATTTTATTGACAAAAGGGGGGAAATTATTTAAAGTTTCATACTACATACATATGGTTTACGGATCATTATGTAAGGGGGAGTGAATCAGTAATCTATAGGTTTCACCTATTATGCAAAAGATGTAAGTATTGATCAAGGGGGAGAAACATATCATTGTAGTATTACTTTAAAGTTGGGATACAATTGAACTTTGAAGAATGGAATAATACTATGTTTCTATATAATAACGATTGAGAACATTTGTTTTCTAAAGTTGTTATAGCTATGGGTTCATTTACAACAACGATGTTGAGTTGAACACGTTCAGAATCATTACATCTTTAAATTACGAACAATTCCAGGAGTTGAAGATGCCAAGGAAATAAAGACATGTTGGATTCAAGAAGTTGTCGAAGCTTTATTTTTTATCCATATGTATTGAAAGTTTTGTCACTAAAATTGACAAACGAGGAGATTGTTAAAGCATTGCTCGGTTGAACTCACAAGTGTTATTATTTCAAGCTTGTTGTCAAGTTTAGTTTTCAAAACTATATCTTGGTTTCTAGTCTACAATTAATTAAGTCTCATACTATGATAGAAATATAGCTGAGAAACAGAGGATCACGACAGTCATTATTGTGTTTGAAAAAGTGGGGGTCTAACATCCACACCTAATATTTCATTCGGCAATCGGAATAGACAAACTCCAATATACTTTCAAGAGAATCAACTAGACAATCAGACTCAATATAGAGAAAAGTATATCAAAGAGTTTATATCTCTGTTTTACAATGTAATCAGCAAATCAAACAGATAGAAATCCACGAGCCTGATTATTATGTGAAACAACTTGAACAGTACCAAAGACCAATGTTCAAGTGGCAATTAATATAATCAACAACCAAAGGTCGGATTCACAATTTATTGAACTTAACGCACAACCTGTGATATTTCTATTAAATAATAGAATATAATGCGGAAAAGAAATAACACAACACCAGAATTTTGTTAACGAGGAAAACCGCAAATTCAGAAAAACCCCGGGACCTAGTCCAACTTTGAACACCACACTGTATTAAGACAATACAGACACTAGCCTACTACCAATGAACTTCATATTGGAATATAGTTGACCCCTAATCAATCTCACACTGATCAAGGTACAATTGCGCTCCTTATGACTCTAAACCCCAGCAGGATTCTACGCACTTGATTCCCTTAGATGATATCACCCACAACCAAGAGTTGATATGACCCAAAGTCGAAGACTTGATAAACAAATCTGTCTCACATAGAAAAGTCTATTGGAATAGATAAATCTGTCTCCCACAAAAATATCTATGAGTTTTGTTCTGTCTTTTGATAAATCAAGGTGCACAGGAACCAATTGATAAACATGACTTATAATTCCGAATAATAACCTAGTGTTAGAGCACTGCTCGGTCGAACTTGCAAGTGTTATTATCTCAAGATTGTTTGTCAAGTTTAGTTGCCAAAAATGTAAGTCTTGATTTCTATCTACTTATAGATAAGTCTCGGATTAGGATAGTAAGTGTAGTTGAGCCTTAGACTCCACGGCGTTCATCGATTTAAGATGAAAAACTACTCAAGGAACTTGTAAAACTTCATCAATAAAAGGTATACAGAAACTTGAACTTGTCTATCACTCAAAAGTATATCTATTATATCTTTTATTTTGAGACAAAAGTCGTATTACTATATAGACTTCGATTATACACATTTGATATTTCGGTCAGAGTTTTCGCTTTGGCCAAGCTCATCTTTACTCATGATGAAAGTCATGTTGATTATTTCAATATCTTGAAAATCGCTTTGATCAAAAATAGTTTGTGAAATAACAACTATATAACATCCTCTAAGAAAGTTTCAATGATTGAAATGAGATTTTAGAACATGTAACCATCTTTGGATATAAACATAGTATGTCCTCACATTTGTTTAAAAGTCCAAAAATGGGAACCCAAAGTATGTATACGCGTATGCGTACTGGCGGTTGTTGGAAATCCGGGTAAGTATGCGTACCCATACGCATACTGGCGAAAAGTTCACGACCGTGAAATTCTGCTGGAGTTTGAAAGTGAAAAAAAAAGTCAATCTGGTTACTTAAGTACGCGTACCAGTTTGCATACTTAAGTAGGTTACTTTCCAAAATCGGTTTGTTCATGAACTAAAACATTTATATAATAAGGAATGCAATCTTTGCAAACCGTGGCTATAATGTTCATGAATCGATTCGAGTGAATCAAAAACAATTTTGTTTCGATTGTATCTTGTATACTTCTATAAGATCTAAGAAATAACTAGTTCATTTGAGTCATTTGAACTAGTTATGGTGAAGATGAATAAGGAATTGATATAAAAGTGTTTATATGGCTAACTATTGGTTAACTATTGTTGAACCAACTAAGTGTACACGTTTAGGTACGGTTACTCACCTAAATGAGTTGTGTATAATAAGCTAAGTTCGATATAATAGTGGAAAGATATTAGCTTGAATCTAATCAGGTTTTCATCTAACGGTGAATATTGAATGCTTTGTTACCAAGGTAACTTAGATTGAAAACCCTGATTTGGAGACTATATAAATGAGAACTCTAGCAACTGGGAAACCTAATCCCCACGCTTCCTGTGTGATACTGCTTGTATAAGTTAGAGTCGATTCACCTTTAACCTTAGGTTTTTCACGAAACCATGTAGGTTAACGACTTAAAGACTTCATTAGGATTATGAAGCCAGACCCTACTATTTTCTCTTAGTTTCATGATCTGATCTTGCTATTTCTATCGTGATTGAGTACAATCGTAATATTGGCTTGAGATTTATATCTACGATAAGCAAGATAGAAAATTTGTCACAAACACCTTCATCTCATGGTTTGTGATTCCACAATATCTTGTTTCATTAATCGATTAATATTATTGTGAGGTGATTGATAATTCTAGGATTTTTTTCGATTGGTTCCTGTTCACCTTAATTTATCAAAAGACGAAACAAAACTCGTAGGTTTATCTGTGTGAGACCGATTTATCTATTCCTATAGACTTTTCTGTGTGATTCAAATTTGTTTATCAAGTCTTTGACTTTGGGTCGTAGCAACTCTTAGTTGTGGGTGAGATCATCTAAGGGAATCAAGTGCGTAGTATCCTACTGGGATCAGAGACGTAAGGATCATGATTGTACTTTGAATCAGTGTGAGATTGATTAGGTTTCAACTACATTCCAAATCGAAGTTAGCTTTGTAGTAGGATATTTTCTATAGCGGCTTAATAAAGTGTGGTGTTCAAATCTGGACTAGTCTCGAGGGTTTTCTGCATTTGCGGTTTCCTCGTTAACAAAACTTCTGGTGTCTGTGTTATTTCTTTTTCGCATTATATTTCGTTATATAATTGCAATATCACAGGTTGTGTGTTGAATCGATGAATTGGTAAATCCAACCTTTAGTTGTTGATTGAAATTGATTGATCCTTGAACATTGGTCTTTAGTACCGTTTAAGTTATCTCTCTTATATTCAATCGAGTTCGCAGATTATTATTTGTTTGATTGCGGATTGAATTGAGAGATTGAGATATAACTCTTTGATATAATTTTTATAAGATTGAGTCTAACCGTCTAGTTGATTGTCTTGTAAGTATATTGGACTTAGTCCATACATATTGCTAATCGAAATATTGGGTGAGGTTGTTAGACCCCCGATTTTTCAATTGGTATCATAGCATGCAAACACGCTTAAGACCTCATAAGTTTATGCTTGAAGCAATCTGACTCTATGGACAGAAGTGTTATCTCTGATAACGCAACACCAGTTCAGAGTCACTCTGATTTGGTTCTAAATCTTGAGACATCTGAGTAATCTTCTTTGTCTGCTCATTTGACTGAATTTGCGTTCAACTGGGAAACATGTCTTGATGACCAGTTGGGTGATCTTTCAGATGAAAGTGATTCAGAAGACGGACAAAGTATTGATGAGGAAGTCTCTCAATATATCAACCTCTTTGACCATGTTTTAAAAGGAAAGAAGTCAACATCTTGATTGACTGAATATCTGGCACCTCTTTGTCAAGAAAATATAAAACTGAGAAAACTATTTAAAGGTTATGATTGTGGCTACAAACTCTTATAATCTATCGTTAAAGATCATGAAGAAGATGTACGTTCGAAAAGGTCCGAATGTGATAATCTTCTTCAAAATATCTTTGTGTTGAAAGAAAGGTTTGTAGAATATGAAGCAAGATATGACTCTCAACAAAAATGTTTTAATGACAGAAAAATCAGTCTTCTCGCCAAAGAAAAACTTTTGGAGACTGATTTTGCTGCTTTACTTGATAAGGTAAATTCACTGGAAAAGAATCTGAAAAGATTCAATTCTAGCTCTACAAAATTATTTTCTATTCTGGAAGCATGTAAAGAACATCATGATACACATGGTCTGGGATATAAAGGAATAGATGCTCCAAGTACTAGTAAGATCAATTTTGTCCGTTCTAATGACAAGTCTCTATGTGAAAAACCGTCTTCAACGGCTGATGTTCCTAAGAACAAAGTTTGTCCACCTTTGAAATCAACTCACATGAGAACAGTCAAGAAAAATTCTTTTAACTGCTATTATTGCGGAAACAAAGGACAAATTGAAAGGAGGTGTCATTTTCGACTGAGGAATGAAAAACTTCATAACATTCTTGTATGGATGTCTAAAGAAGTAATTAAACCTGTTTCTCATCTTGTTGGAGTAAAAGGCATTGTCTGCAGTCAAGAAAAATGTCGTGATGAGCCAATTCTTGATTATGATTTTGAGACAAAAAAAATGCCTACAATTGTAGAAGAAAGAACTTTAGGTGGACAACTGACTCGTTAAATTACTCTGAGAATAGAAAAAGTCATATGAGGAAGAAAAAAGGTTTAAAAACTCCTTTTCTCTCCCTAAAGAAAGCCTTGAATCCAAGGTGTCTGATCCAGACTTCATTCATATCAATAATAGAGTCTCAGAGCTCAAGACAAGTATAAATAGACTCAAACAGAGCATTAAGAAGGCAAGGAAAGCAACGTTTCAGGTATCCCCTTGTCCTCCTCTGTTTAAATCTCTTTCTACTAACCCTATTGATTTTTCGGAAAATCTTCATGAAGGAAAGAGAGAAGAGGTCAATATTCTTTATGAGAAAAATTCTCATCAAAATACAACTTGACTACTCAATGTAGCATCCTCCTTGTAATTGTGGGAGGATGCTCATATATCTCAAGAAGATTTTGTCTTGAGAAAGTAGTCGGTGTTATATTATTCTTTTCATTACCTTTTCCCCTTACGTATTGATGATCATAAAACTGTTGAGACTTGCTCCAGTATATTACATGGTGTAATATTTTTTGATCATTAGCTCTTGAGAATTTTTTATCTTTGTTGATTTCCTTGAAGAATTGTTTTCTTCCCATTGACCAATTAGTTGTTGTTTATCAATAATTATCTTATGTTCTTTTGAACTAAGACTGTTGTCAATTTGTTTAGAATGTGTCGTTGATTTTTATCAAAGTTACTTCTTAATTTGGCTCCATTTAATCTCTTGGTCTTCTATCAAGTTTGTAACCATAAGTGCACGTATACCTGAACCATATGGAACATATACGAGTAACCCTATGGTTTCCTGTGAAGCACTCACATATATATATATGTATCATGCCCTTTTTGATACATACACGTTCCATAACGTCAAAAAGTTCCCCTAAACGTTTTTTGTGCACAATGGATGGATGCAACAAGGAAGACGAAGTTGAAAATGGCAAGGCTATCCAATTTCACGAGAACCCTGTTTTCATAACCTGCTATCATGTTGTTGATCATGAAAACAAACTACTAGTTCAGATGTCATCACAACTGGTAGGAAATATTCTTCGATATTTTGAGGTCATTCGTGAACAAATTGGAATTGCAACAAAGAATAATAAATTTCTGAAAAACGAACTGAAGAAAATAACTGATGAACTCGTCTATGTTAGGTCTCTGGTTGCTGGTCTTGCCTGATGTTTTTCGAATCATGTTTTCTATGAGGGTTTTATTTTGTCTAGGAAACTTCTTATGAGAATTTATTCTTATGTTTTAAGAAGGATAACTAGGGTTTGGAATAGCCATTATTGTAAGTACACATAGCTATTTCCAACGATTTTCATCTTGTAATGTTTTTAGATTTATTTATTTAAATTCTAAAGTTTATTTGGAAGATGATTTTGTAGTATTAATTTTTATAGTTTTGTATATTACAACTTGTTATGGGATATGTGTGTTTGCGTCTGTGAAATTTGATGTCCCATACACTGTCAAAAGTTAAGTATTTCATATGTCAGTATGCAAGTATTGATAAAATATTGAATGAACTTTTGACAAAAAAAAAAGTTAAGCCTATTATGTCATTATGCAAATATTGATGGAAGATAGGATGAACTTTTGTTTACAAATATTAAAGCCTATTATATGTCATTGTGCAAACAGTGATGAAAATAGAATGAATCTTTGTTTATTCCGCAGTATTGATCTTCCCTGATCCATATTTTAGGTAAATACTGTGCGGCTCCGTAAGTTTTCTTATGTGAGCATTTCCGATTAAATTAATCATGGGTTCTCTTGTGGTTAATTTAATTGAGATTTTTAGATACAAATTCATATTCTTATGTGATTTTTTATTGTCCAAGGAAATCCTTCTTTTCTTATGAAAGTAAGGTCGGTCTTGTTGTTCGTTCGGGAATGACATTTTATGGCAGGGGGGGGGGGTTCTGTTTAAGGGTAAAAAAATGTTTTTGCTGGTTTTGGTAAATTTTGGTGTGTGGATGAGAAACGAATCTAAACCTAAAACAAATGCACTGCACGGGAGTACTTTAGATTCGAGAGATCAATTTATACAATCCTGGCCTAAACCAATAAATGGCCGTTCCAGTCTTGCTTCGGTCACAAAGTGAAGGAGAAAGGTTGGTCTTAGAGAGGGAAGCGAAGAAGGTGTTGAGACCAAAATGATTAATTCTAAAGGTGTGGCTATTTTATGACTTGTATCAGAATTTGGAACTGGCTTGTGGAATGTAAGCTATCAGATCTTTGGTATTTTTCTGGATATTGTGTTGTTATTCTAACCAAAACTTGTTGTCTGGTTGAAATAGGTACAACCTATTTATACAAGTCATATTGAACGCACCCTGATCTCATAGAAAGTGGGAATTATTGAGTGATGGAGAACTGGGGTCATGTGTAAATTCCAGAAACCACGTTCCCACTATGAAGGAAACTGGTTAGTTTACACCCACTACTTCTTGCCGCCACTAACTGCCCTGCTTACTTACACTTTCTTATAATGGGTGTGTTGCACGATGTAAACCGCCAGACCAATACCCTGACGAGCATCCCCCATTTTGTGACATGTTTGATGTTTCGAGTGTTTTCGTGGAAAAAGGGTAGCAGTTTGCTATGTGTGGAAAGTCAAAGTCATAAGACTTTCCGCAGGAAAATAGCACGTGATGCTATTTAGGCTTGCCTTGGCTGGTCAACTAAGACTTGCCACAGGCCTGTCAATTCGGTGGCGAATTTGGATGACTGAGATTGTAACTCATGAGAAAGGGTGGCCACTGATTATGGACACATTCTGTTGGCATCTTTTAATAGCATAGTGGAGCCATTAGCACATGCTAGTGACATGGTGGCACGGCCAAAGCTAGGATTTGGCGTCGTGGCCAAAGTTAGGGCTTGGTGGCATGGCCAAGGCTAGAATTTTGCGTCGTAGACAAAAATAGGGCTTGGCGGCATGGTGACGTTTTTTGTGCAAACGGGGCCATGACCACGCCAAAGGAATTATGACAGAGCCATAACACGGGGATGGCCACAGGAACAAGGGAGGATATGAGTGGCCATAGCATGGAGCCACTTTTAGGGTTTCCTGGGTTCCACATGGCTCGTGGCATGTTGTCGGGCCCGAAGTGGCGTAATTTGGGCCACGACTAGAAATTAGGGTTTCGACTAACGCCACTAAAGCAAGGTCGTGTTTCTGATTAGGATACCCTAATTGGAGTCCGTTATGGTGTTGTCCACGAACATAAAGGTGGGTTAGCACGTAGGCGCGCTATTTATGGCACGTTCGGCATGCTGTTGTGGTCAAAGTGACACATTTGGCATGCATGTTTAGTGCATTGATGAGGCATGGCATGTTTGGCATGCCATTAGCATGCGAAGCGGGATGGTACGTTGGGCATGCCATTGGCATGTCAGTGCGGTTTTTGGAAAGCCAATTGGCTTTGTGACCATCTGGTGTCATTTGTACTTTTTAACACTGTGGAAGGTTTAGAGCGACCTGATTGGTCAATAGAAAAGAAGGGACGGCCAAGCATGGGCGTGGCCATATTTCCACCGCGCGTGGCGGATTTAAAGCGACTTGATTGGTCGATGGGAAAAAGGGTCGGCAAGTACGGTCCAGCCACAACTCATCTGCGTGTGGCGGGTTTAAGGCGACCTGATTGGTCGACATGAAATATGGGTTGGTCGGGCAACATGGTGTGTGGCCACTTGCAAGTGGCGCCGGCTGGCCTATGGCATGGCCACACCTCCCTTTGTTGCTGATCTTATTCCGCGGCTTCTCTTATTCCTTGCTTTCTGATTTTGGGTAGGATTTTGCACCTACTAATCCATGGAGGATTAATTGCCTAGTTTTCCTAAGCTTGGTTTCGATCAACAGAGTCTAATATACTGCGCAGGGTGCAAAACCCTAATTTTTGCAAATCAGGTTAATATTTGAATCTTGTGAATTATCACAAAATTGATTGAATTATGTGTGTTGGAACGGAGTTCTTTAAATTTATGCAAGGACCTTAACCTTGATACTTGGAAATTCGTGCTACTCTGCTGCGAGTGAACGCTAATTGTCATACCATATTGATAGACGCATTTATGTGTCTATATTAGTCTCAATTCTCTGTAATGTTAGTACTCGATTTTGTGCTTATTTTGGTATTTTATATATTTGTATGTGTTTTTGGAGAAATAAGCTTTTACAGCGAAATTGGCTCGAAATGTGGTTTTTGCACTTGTGGGAGAAAATTACTAAATACACCCCTTATTTGGATAAGGGGCACCTCAATTACTAAGGGCACCCCAGGTCAGCTGATAAGGGCACCTGGCTATTGGTTAAGGGGACACCACCTTCTTCCCCGTTTAAATTCTGTTTTGCCGGGAAAGCAACTGACAGAGTTGGATTTGAGTTTTGAATATGTTCGGGGTAGATTTAATCACGGAGTTTAAGTTCTTTATGCCTGTTAAGGCTAAACAGGAATGATAACTCAATTTGATACAACGGATTTGGGTTGAATATCGAGTTTTAGTTAAACAGGAAAAAGTATTTTCTCTGGTTTATATTTGGAAGAGTTTTGGACGAGTTCTAATCGGATTCTTTCTTGGATATGGATTGTTATGGGTTTGGTACGATTAAACAGGATGGGTAATGGTTTTAAGCTCGATTAAAAAGGAATGTATTTGTTGTTTCACGAAAACAGGAAAGTTGGAATATGTAAGGAAACTCAGCTGACGCGTAAACAATATGGCAGCAAAGAAACTTCGTAACTTTTGGGTGAAGAGGAGAAAGATTTACACGAGATTTTTCAGGCATGTGCTATATATATATATGATGTTGGTACCTAACAGAGGAGGATCGAGTAGTTGGGGTTCGATACGGAGGATTAGGGAAGCTGCATTGAAGAAGAGAAGAGTTGCAGGAATATTCACCTGCTGCTGGTGAAGAAGACGAGCTGAAGAACATTGGACAGACGAGAACTGTCGCAGAGGCAGTCTTACTCAAACAGCATAACAGAAGTATCGTTGTTCAATATTAATAGATCACATATATCATAAGCTTGTCATTTTTTCTCTGTAAGAGTTCAACACCCGTTGTAAGAGATTTTGTAACACCACTACAGCGTTGCAAACTGTATGCTTTATTAGTTTTCTCTTGTTTTTCACCTATTTGAGCTATGACCAACTATTTTGAGCACGTGAATAATATGAGGAGCTAAACCCCAATACTGGGATGATGGAGGAAGCCTAATATCATACTAGGTAATTATATTTAATTCTTATATGACTTTTGTACTGATTAAAATTGAATTATGGTTTTGATTAATTAGTTGTCATCTCGTTTTATGGGTCATGCTTGCTTAGATGTTTTGATGTCCCATGCTTAGGACTTACAACTAATATTTTGAGAATCTTCCTTGGCAAAAATAAGAGTCCATGTCTTTGTTTATTGAGCTATAATTGTTAAAAGAATAAATATTCGAACCTTATGTTATGAGTTTGGTGGAATCCTGAGTCCCAATACTTCTTGATCTTGTGACATCTCTTGTATATATTTTTGTTTATTAAGTCTTAAAATCAACCTCAATGAGTCTGAGTGAACGACATCTTTCTTACCACTTTACAACAACTTTAAAAACAACATCACATATCAATATTAAGGATTCGGCCGGGAACATAGCACATAAAGTATTCAAAGAAACTTATATTATTTGAATAATACAGGCAGGGTGCCGAAATTTACAGAGTATCTCCAAATTTAGTTGCCAAAACTATAAGTATTGATCTCTAGTCTACTTATATCTAAGTCTCGGATTCGAATAGTAAGTGTAGTTGAGCCTTAGACTCCACGTCGTTTATCGATTAAAGATGAAGAACTACTCAAGGAACTTGTGAAACTTCATCAACAAAAGGTATGTGGAGACTTGAACTTATCTTTCACTCAAAAGTATATCTATTCTATCACCTATTTTGAGACAAATTCGTATTGCTATATAGCCTTCGATTATACACAAAATTTTCGTACTGGCGGTTGTTGGAAATCCGGCTAAGTAGTCGTACCCGAACGCATACTGGCGGAAAGTTCAAGTCCGTGAATTTCTGCTGGAGTTTGAAAGTGAAAAACAAACGCAATCCAATTACTTAAGTACACGTACCCGTTTGCATACTTAAGTAGGTTACTTTCTAAAATCGAAGGCGAGGGTACCCAAATATACCTCAAGCTAAAACTATTCCTTCCCATATGTCCTTTTTCCGAAAGTGATTTTCTATGGACTGAGTCGAGACAATACAACTAATCGGTTCACACTTCATGTGATCTTCTATGGATACGAGATCGATACAATACAACAACGAAGTATGTTTACTTGATACAAAGGTTCATACTTAACCAAACACAATAGGATTTCTTATTAAGTAAATAAGAATTAACGTTTGTGTAATTTACTTTAATTATAATAAAAAAATTATAACGCGGAAATATAAAGTAAATGACACAACAAGATTTTGTTAACGAGGAAAACCGCAAATGCAGAAAACCCCCGGGACCTTGTCCAGAATTGAATACTCTCAGGATTAAGCCGCTATAAAAAAAAAACAACTTCGTATAGTTGAGACCAAGCAACTAAACCTATATTTCACCTAGTTCCATCTATATTCCCATGCCTCCAACTTATAAATAAGTCACATACTTGGAACAATTCCTTTGGTTCGTATTCCAAACATTAAAGGAACAAAAAATCTGTTTGGTATCAACTCTCTTCAACCAAGTGATATGAGTCGGACAAAAGATCTTCTGTTTATCTCAAATAAACTCCTTCGTCAGGTCCTTAGATCTATCTTATGTTCAATTACCCAAGGTAATCGTAAGATTTTGCAATCAATACTTTTAATCACAAAGAACCGTATTGATGCTGATCTACTCAACTATTCTATCCAATCTGCCACAAGGATAATCCGATTATAGGGAGATCCTCTTTTTACCAAAACAAGTATTGTGCACACCAAAGATTTATATAACCAAGTCAGAAATCTTATATCTCTTCTTTGTCTTCAAATATTCTTAGATCTTCAATAAACACCTGCACACAACTACTTGAATCTCTTGTGATCATTCACACACATAACGGAGTCTATTAACAATGGATTATCATAAGACCATCTTTAGCACTAACAACAGTCTAAAGATCCATGTCGAAACTTCGAACTAGTTTGAGTGAATCTTATATCAGAAGAGAAGATTCTAAAGCATAAACAAACTAGGTGCAATCAAAGTTCAACCACCGTTAGTCAATTAATTCAATCAAAAACAAAAGATAAACCACAATTATCTAGTTTCCCACCAATGATACTCGTAGAGCTTATAAATCCCAAAGAAGTCTTTAAATTGAGCGGCCGTAAGAGATTTATCTTAATTAGGTTACTCTCCTCTCCGAATAGGCAGCTTCACCAGTAACAGTACAACAAAGGAAGTTTACTGTCACGAAGGATTAGTTTGCCCTAAATGCAAACTTCAAGTATTTATAGACAAGGAAGTTTGGACACCAAGGAATTTCCAAAACCGAAAACATTCTCAAGATATTCAATAATAATTTCCATATTCGGTTTTCATAAATCCTGAGAATGCTCTGTCCAAAAATATTGATCGAAAATCTCCTTAGAAAATCTTTAACTAGCAAATACGCATTATTATTTCTTATTTTCCATATATAATTAAAAATCTTAATTAAAATATTCTTAACTTATTTAATTTCGATCCTGGGATTTACTTTCTTATTAGTTGTTAAGGAATATCTTTGAACAATAAAAGATACGCATTACTGCACGTTTTCAAAGTGTGTCGACATCCTTACTTTGTAAGTCCTCTTTCATACTTACACACTTGAAACCAATTTACCACGCTTCCAAACAAGTTTAGAATTGGTTCATCTGAATTTCAAGAGCTATGCGATTGATTAAGAACTCTCAATCACAAATCATGTGTTTAATGGTTCTTCCAAAATAAGTTTAGGTTCTACCTCCATGTGAGTAATGTGCATAGTCACACTAGCTTTCCAAAATTCGGTTGACTAGGTACTAGGATCGGTTCCCCACATATACATGGTATTTAACTTGTATGTGTTGCACATGTCCATAGGATCGGTTCCCCTTTTCCTAAAAACATGTTGCACATGTCCATAGGATTGGTTCCCCTTTCTTCTATAAACCTTTTTGCACCCCATACAATAATCGATTCCCCTTTGTGATGTGTTGCACCTCTTACTAGGATCGGTTCCCGTTTCCAAGTGTTAGGTCTTACAAACTACACAAACTCGATCATACCAATAGGTGATTACTTAAGATCGATTCCACTAATAAAAGTCATACCAATACAAAAGTCAGGCCTCGTGTGAATAGTCTTACCAAGAACACAACCAAGTCATGAGCGGTTATACTAATCACACATATTGGTCGATCATAAGATATGCAATGAAGAACAGTCCCAATAACGCCTGGCGATTTCCTTTTCGATTCACAAACAAAGTTGATGAACTTACTTCCTTAAAACACATGTAAAAACATTGTTTCCTAGGATAAAATCCTCACCTCATACCCATACATAATCACAATAACATTCAAACGATTATGTCGATGTCATATCTACAAAGTTTAATGGTTAAGCAATAAACCACGTATTGTATTCCTTAATACTATGTCTATCTAAAGTGATCATGCTTCGTAGTTTTCTTTTCAATATGCATGACTTGAAAGATACGTTAAGGAATGAAAGAGTTCAAGTCAAATATCACTAACCTCAAGTGGAAGGATGATGTTGTGGTTGTAGCTCCTTATTTCTTCACTTCTTAAAGTCTTCGCAGTACTTGTAATGTCTCATATTATATTACTTTCAGGCTAATCTATACGAAGTTGATTCTAGTATATTTAATCAAGCGACTCTTAAATGAGTTTTGGTTCACTAAAATCTGACAACCAAACTTGAAATACCAAAGCTTGGTGGGTTCAACCGAGCTATGCTCTAACAATGTCCCCCTTTGTCAATTTTAGTGACAAAACTCTTACAATCATATGGATAAACAAATTACAATAATTCATTACACATACGCTTGATCCCCGAATTCAACATCACATAACCTGCATTCATTCAATCCTTAAAAATGCCATTGTTGACATTATAACAACAAAGCTCATACTCCCCCTAAAGGTAAGATAGGTAGATTATCAATCCTCGCGTCTTTGTTATACTAAATCATATGATATGTTACTCCTCCTTAGTCCAGGCTTTTCCTCTTTCGTTAGATAAACATTAAAGGACCAATGTCCTTCTTCCCTAGTGACACAAATCAATATAAATTGACACCAACATCACTTGTTTACTCCATATATTTCTCCACCTTTTTGTCACAAAATGACAAAGAAACGAAAAAATAAAGGACAACACGAAAAGGATCTTACAAATCTCAAAATAGAATTGCAACCTGTTGAGTCAAGCACGACGGTTCCACACATCAATTTTGATAACCAATATCAAAACCGAAACTACTAAGTAATTATGTTTTGATATGTTATCATGGAAATAATTGCGCGAAGCAATTTTCCCAACTATTTTAGCAAACCAAAAATTAACTAAGCATATTAGTTCCTTTGCTAAACCGATTGTACAAATACAATCGCTTCATTTGATAAGACCAAAATAAAGATAACTCTATTTTTCTCATTAGGTTCTAATTATCCATATAACTTAGACCTTTAAGTTTTAAACAAGCCAAATACTAGGTTAGTTAACTAGCATTTCTTGTTAAGGCATTCGATTATACTTGAATAACCGAAACCTCCAATTTGATAAGTCTAACTAAGATTAGAATTAACTTAGGTTCTCTTATCCATAATCGAATTGGACTAAACAATTCATCCCGTAAACACTTTCTTTTGTCAAGCCATAAATAATTCATACAAACTAAAACAAATCAATTTGCATAATTATTCACCTCAACCGGAAGCAATTGAAAAAATATAAACATTAAAGCACTGCAATTGCACCGTAAATTTTGTAAGCCTAAACAATTGATACCACACAACAAAGTAAGATAACAATAGTTTTTCTTAACCGGAACCAACTAAATCACACACACATCCATACACACATAATGGAATAAAAACATCAATTGTACCTAAATTTTGTTAAGCAAAAGAAAAAAGATATAAGCAATAAAATTAGGCTTTTCTTAAACAGGAAAATAATTAACTAACAATATTGTTACCTCAATTTCACATCCACTTCACCAATATGATCGCATCTTCTTCTTCCAGGGAGAATTGATATCGAAATACCATTATTTTATCATCCTTATGCCAAAACAAAAGAATAACATCAACCAACCTTTACCAAAGAAAGGTTGAAAATCGGTTTTTAACTATTACAAGCAAAAGTTGAAAACCTGTGAAACACATATACTTTTATGCTAAACCAAACAGATTCAACATATTGTGACTTTTTCACATATTGTTTCTAACAAAACCCCTCATTATCCTTTGATTAAGCCTACCAACATGGGCTAGAAATTAATCCTGCTAAATCAAAAAGTCACCCAAACCATAAGGGTTCACAACATATTATGATATCGAATATCAAGGTAATAAAACCAAAATCAGACATCTCATAAACATATATAGCAATAAATAAAGTGTTAGAGCATTTCTCGGTCAAACTCGCATATGTTGCTATCTCAAGCATGTTTGTCAATATTAGTGATCAAAACTATATGTCTTGATTTCTGGTTTACTTATGACTAAGTCTTTGTCTAGGATAGTTAAGTATAGTTGAGCTCCAGACTCCATGAAGATTATCTTATGAAGACAAAGAACTACTCAAGGAACCGGTGGAACTTCATCCGTCCAAAAAGGTATGTAGAGACTTGAACTTATCTAACACTCAAAAGTCTATCTATCTCCTACTCTTGAGACAACAGTCGTATAAGTATGATAGTTTTCATACATACACATTTGCTATTTCGAGCCGAGTTTACTCGCCTATATTTTCTCGAAATATGTGTTTGTAAGCTTTCTCTTTAATCACCTTTAATCTTTATCCGTGATGAAAGTCATGATGACGTTTCAATCTTGAAAATAGCTTTGATGACGATAGTCGATTCTTTATGTCTAATGACTATTATAACATTATAGAAGAATATTTCAATGATTGAAATGTAGAGTTGAGATTATGTAAGCATATATAGTGTGTTCATACATTAGTGTATAAATACATGTACCTGAAACCAAGTGCGTGCATATGTGCGCATGCGGTATTAGTGAAGGAGACAGGTTGGGTACGCATACTGGCGGAAGTTCACGTCTGTGAATTTTTGCTGAGTATGAAGTTTATGAATTTACAAACCGGTCACCTTAGGTATGCATACGGGTACGCGTACCCACAGAAGTTTTCATTTGAAAATTTTTGCTGGGTTTTCAAACCCAATTCCAATAAAGCTAGAGTACATGTACCCGTACATGTACCTAAGCTGGTTATATCTCAAATCAGTTATCTCATAAATTTAAAAAATAAATCAAGAAGGAATCCAATCTTTGTAAACCGTGGATAAATATTTCATGAATTGATTCAAGTGAATCAAACCGATTTTGTTTCAATTGTGTCTATGTTTAAAGATCTAAGCAATTGAACAACTCTTGAACTAGTTCTTATGAGTCTTTTGAACTAGTAATGAAGAAGATGAATATGGTTGATATAAAAGTGCTCATATGGCTAACCATTGGTTAACTATTCGTAAACCAACTAAATGTACACGTTTAGGTACGGTTACTCAAACCTAAATGAAATACATTTCATTTGTGTGTGTGACAAGCTAAGTTTTGATCTAACAGTTGAAATATATTATCTTGGATAAATCAGGTTTTTCTTCTAACGGTGAATATTGAATGATTTGTTACCAAGGTAACTTAGATTGCAAACCCTGATTTGAAAACTATATAAAGGAGACATCTAGCAACTGAAAAAAACTAATCCCCATACCTCATGTGTGATACTAGTTGGTTTTGCTAGATTCGATTCTCCTTTAACCGTAGGTTTCTTCTTGAGACCCTTTTGGTTAGCGACTTGAAGACTTTATTGGGATTGTGAAGCCAAACTAAACTACTTCTCTTGTAGTTGAGCGATCTGATCTTGCCATTTTCTATCGTACGAGTTCAATTGAATAATTGGCTTGAGATTATATCTATGATAGGGAAAGATAAAAATAAATCACCAATATCTTCGTCTCATCGTTTGTGATTCCACAATATCTAGTTTTGCACCATACGATTTAGATTATTGTGAGGTGATCAATAATTCTAGGATGTTCTTCGGGAATATAAGTCCAGGTTATTGGTTGATTCCTGTTCACCTTCATTTTATCTAATAGATAAACTCATAGGTTTATCTATTATTGTAGACTTTTCTATGTGATACAGATTTGTTTATTCAAGTATTCGACTTTGGGTCGTAGCAACTCTTGGTTGTGGGTGAGATCAGCTAAAGGAATTAAGTGCATAGTATCCTGCTGGGATCAGAGACATAAGGAGCGAAAATGTACCTTGAGTCAGTGTGATATTGATTAGGGTTCAACTATAGTCCAAGCCTAAGTTAGTTTGTAGTAGGTTAGTGTCTGTAGCGGCTTAATACAGTATGGTGTTCAATCTGGACTAGGTCCCAAGGTTTTTCTGCATTTGCAGTTTCCTCGTTAATAAAATTTCTAGTGTCTGTGTTATTTTTATTCCGTATTATATTTTGTTATATAATTGAAATATCACAAGTTGTGCATTGTATCGATCAATTATGAAATCCAACCTTTGGTTATTAATTGGAAATTGATTGATCCTTGGATATTGGTTTTTGATACCATCCAAGTTTATTCTCTTGTATTTGATAAAAACTCGCAGATTTCTATTTTCTTGAGTATAGATCAAATCGAGAGAGAGAGAGATATTAAATCCTTGATATACTTTTTATTAAGATTGAGTACTAAAGTTCCAGGAGAGTGAACTAATTGTTGAATTGAAAATTGACTAGGACCGAGTCACGCTCTGTAACTCGGCGATTGGAACGGAAAAATTTCTTCTCAGTTTTTGTGCTACATGATAATCAATTCAGGTGAAATTCTTGTTGATTCGATCATTGTAGTGTAATTTTCTCTTTGATCTCAAGTGTTTTTTTGCCATATATATGTCTAAAAATTGAGATTCAATGGAGGAAACTTCAAATTCTCATTTGGAATTTGAGATGTCAAAAAAATTCAGTTCGGATGATTCTTATATTTCTCAATCTTTTAGTCCATCAGTTTTCATTCCAGATGACGTTATAGATGAGAGTGTAAATGAATGGAGGTTTATCTTGATCGGTCGACTGGATTTTGTGAAGCTGAAAATTTCAACTGTTGAAGAAATTTTAAGAAAACAATGGAAGCTCACTGGTAAATGTCAGTTTATTCCTATAGGCAAGGGTTTCTTTATCATTAATTTAGAGAATAAAATTGATATGAAGTGTGTTTATGAAGGATTCTAGGAAGTTGAATCTCAATATTTGAAACTCAGATACTGGGAGAGGGGTTTTAAACCAGATCAACAGAAATATTCAAGTGCTTTTGTTTGGATGATTTTTCTTGGACTTAGTATTGAGTACTGGAAAGAAGATATACGTATGGCTATGGGGAAAGCAATTGGTAGACCAATTAGAGTTGATCCTACAACTTTGAAGCAATAAATTGGCTATTATGCAAGTATCTTGGTGGAAATTGATCTTTCTCAGGAAATACCAAATAAGGTGGTGGTTGAATCAAAGTATTGCAAATTTAAGCAGGAGATTAGATCTTCTAAACTACCTAAATTTTGTAGTAAATGTAAGATTGTGGGTTACTTGGTCACATAGTGTAGAATGGCAAGAAGAGATCAGAATCAAGGTGTTAATCATAATGCTGAGAAGAAAACACAATGGAGATACACTCCAAAAAAGGTTACAATGCAGCAATCTGGTGGTTTTGATATTTGCTTTCCTTCAAGGAGTACAACTAATGTAGCTGAAACAGTGGTACCTCTATGTACTACACCTTCCATGCCTAAGGTGAATGATTTTGTTGGCTTTCTTGAATCACCAAATGAGTTTCCTTCTTTATCTGTTGAGAGAATAATTGAGGTGGGTGCAAGTGTACCATCTTTAAATTCAGTTATTAAAATCCAGGCTGAAGATTAGATGATAGAACACTCTCTTTATACAAATGAGATATTATTTGCTCAGGCATTATCTAATATAAACACAGAAGATGCTAGTTCAGGGGATGGAAATAAGTAGCTGGTACAAACAATAAATCCAGAACTGTGAACCATTCTTCTAGTACATGTAAAGGTTTTGTTTCTCCAAGTAAATTTCAGGCTTTAGTTGAAGTTTCTGAAAAACATGACCAAATTTTTTCTAAAGTGATTAGCAAACCTGTGGGGAATAATATTAAAGGGGATCCTAATGTCATCACAAGAAAGCAAGCTAGTAATTCAGTTAAAACAAATGTTGGGTTGGGGGTAGTACCTCTCAAGGAACTCAATCTCAATGAGAGTCTTATATTGGAATATCAGAGCCTTGAAATGAACTCAAGCCAAAGATAAACTAATAAATTTAGTTAAGAATTTTAGTCCTTCATTATTGTGGATATCTGAGCCAAAAATACAAGTATCAAGCAAGTTGTTAAGTCTTTAAAATTACCTGGTATGAGTAAGATAATTATACATAATTCTAGTGGGAACATAAAGGGTAATATTTGGTTATTTTGGAATTCTTCTTTATCCAAGCCTGTGGTTATTTCTTCCTCAAAACAATCCATTACTGTCAAGGTAGGAGATGTTCTGGTTACTGGAATTCATGCATCTTGTCTTACTGTGGACATAAGATAATTATGGGATCAATTGATATATGTTAATCAAATGAATTACCCTTGGATGATCATTGGTGATTTTAATGTGGTGTTGAGTTATGAAGAGAAAAGTGGTGGTAGAAGGCCTTT
This sequence comes from Papaver bracteatum, assembly GCA_023529315.1. Taxonomy (NCBI): domain Eukaryota; kingdom Viridiplantae; phylum Streptophyta; class Magnoliopsida; order Ranunculales; family Papaveraceae; genus Papaver; species Papaver bracteatum. The sequence goes on along the minus strand of JAJJWX010002605.1, from coordinate 2,312,436 downwards.
AAGAGTATATATACAGTACTTTAGATATTTTCTGGAGTCTTGTAATTTAATCCAAGCTACAAGAACTGGAATTAAATTTTCTTGGTGTAACAATAGGGAAGGAACAAAAATAATTTTATGTGATCTTGATAAAGCTTTTTATAATCTCAAATGTCTGGAAAAATTTGAAGGTTGGTCTTATAAAGTGGGGGTAAGAGGTACATCAGATCATAGTCCTTTATTTGGTTCAGTGGTGAATATTGGGAAGCCTGTTAATGCACCTGTCAAATATCAACCAATTTGGACTTCTCATCCTGGTTTTATGGAAATAATCAAAGATGCATGGAGTGCTTTGGTTGTTGGTAACCCTGCATTTTCCTTCATGAGTAAGCTTAAGATATTAAAATTAATTTTAAAGAAGTGGAATTGTGAGGTGTTTGGTGACCTAAATGTTAAAGTTCAGAAAGCTGAGGAGGATGTTATATATGCTACAACCTTATCATATGCAGATCCAGAAAATATTAATCTCCTAAATAAGTTAGTCATGGCAAGGGGGAGGCAGGAGTTAGCTAATCATCAGTATAATGAATTAATGAAATCAAAAGCTAGAGTTAAATGGATTAAGGAAGGTGGTGCCAATACAACATTTTTCCATGCAACAATCAAGTTAAGAAAAACCCAGCATAATATTACTGAGCTGGAAAGTAAAGAGGGTAATGTGATAACTGACCAAGCAGAAATTGCAAAATTATTGGTGGAGCACTATAGGGATAAGTTTGTTGAGAAAAGTACAACAATTCATGAGGATATTTTGGAAACAATTCCTAATATTCTGAATGATGAAGATAACTTTTTTCTTGATGCCACTTCCACAGCAATTGAAGTGAAAGAAGCAGTATTTGGAATGAATACAAGTGGTGCTCCTGGTCCTGATGGATTCCCAGATAACTTCTACAAATATGCATGGGATGTCATTGGTGTAGAGTTGGTGGAAACAATTCAGTATTGTTGGAGTCATAGATTCATTCCAAAAGTTTTAAATTCAAATTTTTTATTTATGTTGCCTAAATCTCAAGGTGCAAGGAAAGCAGAGCAGTTCATGCCAATTGGTTTAGCTAACTTAATTTTTAAAATATTCACTAGAATTATCACTACTAGATTGAGTACAATGATAGAAAGATTAGTTTCACCATAACAGGGGGCTTTTATTAAGGGGAGGAACATCCATGATAAGATTATGTTGGCTTCAGAAATGGTCAATGAACTTAACATTAAAAGAAGAGGTGGAAATGTTGGTCTCAAATTGGTTATAACTCAGGATTATGATTCTTTGAATTGGGACTTTGAGGTTCTTAGAAGATTTGACTTTTCAGAAATTAGAATTAGCTGGCTTAAAAAAATCTTTCAATCTGCAATGATATCTGTTCTGGTTAATGGTAGCCCTTGTGGCTTTTTTGGTGTTGGAAGGGGTTTAAGACAGGGGGACCCCTTGTCACCTATCTTATTCATTATTGTAGAGGAAGTTCTTAGCAGAAACTTATCCAAGATGGTGAAGGAGGGTAAAGTGCAAGCAATGGTCACTAGAGGTAAATGTCAACCTTCTCACTTAATGTTTGCTGATGACATTTTTATTTTTTGCAATGGTCATAAGAGATCTTTGAATAACTTAATGGCATTGTTAAGTAAGTATCAGCTGCCATCTGGACAAGTTTTTAATAAGAACAAAAGTAAGTGTTTTGTGGGTAGAGTATCTAATGCAAGAAGAAATGATATAGCTGACTATCTGCAAATAAATTTATCTGAATTGCATGATGCCTACTTGGGGGTTATTTAAAATCCTTGAAGAGTAAAGACATATCAAATTTGGGGAATGGTGGAATTGATGCAGAAGATGATGGTTGGATGGATGGGACACTTATTAGCCTTATCTGAAAGATTAATTTTAGTGAAGCATGTATTATTTAGTATCCCCATATACAACATGGTAGTTTAGAAATGGCCTAAAGCTGTAATAAGAGAATGTGAGAAAATTATAAGAAATTTTCTTTGGTCTGGAGATCCCTCTGTTAAAAAGTTAGTTACTTTTAAATGGGATGAAGTAAATGTTCTATTGAATGAAGGTGGTCTAGGTTTAAGAAGGAAGGAGGTAATGAATAAAGCACTATTAATGAAGTTATTGTGGAAGATTGAAACAGGGGAGGATGAATGGGCTCAGTTTATAAGGGCAAAGTACAAGAATAAAAAAAATGAATGGATTTCAACTTACAAAGAATCTTCAATTTGTCCTGGACTTAAATGGGTTATTACTAAGGTAAATGATGGCAAAAGGTGGATAGTGGGTGATGGTAAGTCAATATCAGTATGGCATGATAAATGGGTTAAAAGTTATGCTCTAATTTAAAGGCATGCTGAAGACAACTATGTTCAGATAAATATAAACTTGAAGGTTGCTAATCTAATTGTAGATGGAGTATGGAAAATCCCTGAGCAAATGCTTCAATACTTTGATAAAAATGAAATTCCAGCTATTGGTGGTGGGAATGATAGGTTAATATGGGATAAGGACTTACAAGGAAAATTCTCTGCTAGAAGTGCAGCATAGCAAATAAGGAATAAATTTCCTGTAGTTTCTTGGTGTAAGCAGGTCTGGAATTCTAGTATACACCCACACACTTCTACAAACTTGTGGAAAATCTTGAGAGGTGCTTGTGCCACTGAGGAAACAGTGAGGAAAAAAGGCTTTTCAACAGTATCAAAGTGCTACCTATGTGGAAATGCACATGATACAATAAGGCACATATTAATGGGAGTGCAGTTTTAGCACCAAAATTTGGTATTGGCTTGGAGGAATATTTGGCTTCCTTAATCCATCATCATTTAAGGACATTCTAAAAGCTTCAAAAGGTAAAAGTGGACAAATTCGGGATGTATGGTTCATCATTTCTTTTAAGGTGATGGTGGAATTATGGCACACAAGAAATAAGAAGATGCATGAGAATGAAGAACCTAATTTTGGTAAGGTGATCCAAACTATAAAGTTTTTTACAAAGGCTTGTGGCATAAGAATAAAAATATCTAAAAGGGGGAATATTTATGATTTGCAAGTCTTGCTGCAGTTTGGGATCACATGCATAAAAACTCACATGTCAGATGTTAAACAATGTTTATTTAGGCTACCTAGATGGGGACAGGTGCTTATATGCTATGATGGTGCATCAAAGGGAAATCCAGGTAGTGCAGGTTTTGGCTTTGTTGCAAGGAATGGAGTTAGTGCTTGCCTTGGTGTTGCCAGTGGTGGACTGGAAATTGCAACAAACTTTCTTGCTGAAGTGATGGCACTGGTGATTGCTGGTGAATGGGAAGTCAAGTAAAAGTATGTGGAAGTAATTTTCAACCTTGATTCTAATGCAGTACTGTTAGCTTTCAGTAATGGACATGTCACATGGTTTGTGGTTAATAGATGGAATGCTATCTGTAGATCAATACCTAGAATATCATTCTCACATGCATATATGGAGATCAATTTTTCTGCAGACACAATGGCTAAGAAGGGAGTTTTACTAGCTAAAGGTGCATTTATCTACTATGATGGTAAACCTGATTTCTTGAACAAGATGGAATGTGAAGATGGGATTTACTTTAGGTTTTGTTCAAGAACTTAGCATATAAGAGTCAGTTAATAAAGCAGGGTGCTGCTTGAGTAGTTTCAAAAGTATTTGGGCTTTTTAATGGGCTTCAGTCAGTTTTGTCTTGTAAGTTTTCTATTTGAGCTTTGTTTGTTTGAGTATTAGGTTTGGGCCTTGTAAGTTGTAATTCTGATTTTTTGGTAATAAAATTCATGATTTAGAAAAAAATTATTAAGATTGAGTTTGACTGTCTAGTTAATTCTCTTAAAAGTATATTAGAGTTAGTCCATACATATTGCTAATCGAAATATTGGGCGAGGTTGTTAGACCCCCCGCGTTTTCAATTGGAATCAGAGCAGGCAAACACGTTTAAGATCTCAAGAGTATGTGTTTGTAGTAATCTGATTCTGTGGACAAAGTAGTATCTCTTATCTATGCATAGTCTATGTCTTCCAATACTTTTAACTATGTCAACTGTCTTGGTTTTTGCTCAAATGATAACTCCTTAGATGATTCTTCCAAATCCCGAGAAAGAAACGAGACAATTGACAAGATGTCAGAAGTAGAAAGGACTGTCACCATAAACAAAGAAAATTCAGTTGAGACGATTGATTTCCGCAATCATGCTCAACTTTTGGATGAATTTGAAAAGTCTCTTGGTCGAGAACGTGAACTCTATAAAATCATTGAGTCCTTCTCTAACAATATTAGAAAACTCACTCAAGAGAATATGCTTCAACAAGAGAAGATTAGTATCCTTGAGAATATTGTTAAAGAAGGGACAATTAGAGAAAAACGTTTAATTGAGACACATTCATCTAATCTGAATAACCTTCGTGTTGAAACAGAGAACATTGTTGCATATCTTCACCTATCCAAAAGACAGCTTGTCTCCTTGATAAAGGAAAACGCTGTTAAAATGAAAAATTCTTACGTGACAAGCAAGTTACCCGACACAAAGAATAACTCACCAAAGGAAGTCCCTGCTAAAAAATGTTTACATAAAAGGCAGGCTTCCAAACCGGATATAGGTTGAAACATATATTTTTTAATAATTCTGTTCCACGAACTTGTTCATTCTGTAGGAAAAGAAATCATATTGCTAAACATTGTTATGCTAGGAAGAAACAGATCTCCAATCTTCAAAATCTTCTTTTATTCACCGTCAATCGAGTTAACTATCTGACGGAGTCAACCATGGATTTCACTCCTATAGAAGACCATAATTCTCATAAAAGGTTTTTTAATGATCATTCATTTCAAAATCTTTATAGGGATCGTGTTTTTACCCATAGTGCAAACTACACCACAAAAACACAGTTTCCCAGTATATGAGAATAAAACTGGTAGATCTAAGTCTAAAAGGTGGAGACCTATCTCAGTTGATCCTATAGAAAAAATCTCTAAAGGTCCTAGACTTAGTCATCAAAAATTTCCATTGAATGGATTCTCTCAAAGGGCTGTAAGAAATTTCTATGGAGTTAGAAACAGTCATGGAGAGAAAAGAAATACGAAAATCAGACTGACTGATGGTATTCCCAAATCATCTCTAAACAATTATGGTGAGATCATATCTCATCCTGCTACCTATCTATAGGTGTTCTCATCCTTGTGTATAACTTGAGAGTTACAAGGATGTCTGTTTATGAGGTGCTCAAGTCTTAGGTCGATCACCATCCGTTCTGTTGGTTTGATGTCTGTTCTATAGATCGAGTTTTTCTGTTTCACTCTCTGTATCTAATGTAACTCTTTTTCTCTATCGAACTTGTTCAGATATTGAGCCCTGTTTAAAAGAGATATTTTAAGAAACAATATGTATTTCTTCTTGGGTCATTCTTTCTTCTGGTATTTTCTCTTGGTTCACGAACATCTAAATCTCTTAGGGTTTCTTTCAAAGGTGTGTTTCCCTCAGCTGATAACATATATATTATGTGTATGTGTTTATCCCTTTTCAGAAAAGGTTGTTTATGGGAACCCCAGTTGAATCTCAAAAAGAAGGAAAAATATTGAGATGGAAGAAGACTCTAAAGGATGTGATTTTTTTCAAGATTTGCTTCTGAAAAAGATGCTTGAAAAAAGAGAGTTTAACTCTTGGATATGAGAATCTATTAAGTATTTAATTATAGTTCAGAATGAAGTTAAGAACGAGCTTGCTACCCTTCAATTGAAGATAAATCAACTCGTTGATAGACACGCAAGAATCCTTGATAATCAAAACATCTTGTTCAAGAACCGGAAGAAAGTCATTCTTGATTGCGTCAAATCCAGGCATCTTGCTCGCATCGTTGAATGAAATACTAATGTTCTAACTCATGAACATGGTGTCTCTACGGTCAAGAAAATCAAGGATATCAGTGACTCCTATTTTGATGGACCTTTTCAAAGGTATGAAATAATCAAAGAAAACTGTATTTTGTCTAGGAAGTCTTCTTATGATAATTTTATTCTTGTATTTTTAGGAAGAATAACTAGAGTTTGGAATAGCCATTATTGTGATTACACATATCTATGTCCAACGTTTTTATCTTTTTGTTTTTAGATTTATTTAATTAAACTCTAAAATTGTTTGAAAGATGATTTTGCAGCATTAATCTTTATGGTTTTATGTATTGCAATATGTTATGGGATATATGTGTTTGCGTCCATGAACTATTATTGTCCCATACGATGTCAAAATCTATATCTTTTATATGTCGATATGCAAGTATCGATACAAGATCGATGAACTTTTGACAAACAAAATTTAACCCTATTATGTCAATTTATTGATGGAAGATAGGTTAAAATCTTTTGTTTACAAGGATTATGTCTATTGTATGTCATTGTGCAAATAGTGATAAAAATAGAAAATCCTTGTCTATGCCGCATTATTGATCTTTCCCTGATCCATATTTTATATGTACTGCAATGCTCCATAAGTTTTTTCTTGTGTTGAGCATAAAACGATTGAGTCAATCATTCTTTTATGGTTAACATAGTCGTAGCTCCGTAACTTCTCTTATGTCGAGCATGTTCAATTAAATTGATCACTTTTGTGTTTAATTTGATTGTGTTTACTAATGTGTTCTCAATAATGTTGTAGTAATAGGTTCGTTGAGACTTGTGAAAGCAATAGATTTTAGACTTATAAAACTTAAAAATAAAGAAAACTTAATGTAAAATTGATTTCAAGATATTAGAAATAACCAAGACATGATTCCACTATTACACATGAATGAATGATGGTAAATAACCCAAAACTCTAATTATCTTTTAAGTCCCTTGTTTCTATATTCACCAATCATCAGGCATATTCTCAAATATTAATTGTATTCCCTAAGCATAGATTATCAATTGACTAAACAAAGTATAACATATCAAATTGAATCACAACTAATTAATAAAATTATGCAAACAATTTAAAACTCTGCAAAAGCAGTGATTGAGTGAATTATAAATTATAAATTAGAGAAAATAAAATGTTTACCAGTTATTCATGCGTAAATAGCTTCCTCATTGCCTTGGTTGTGGGAGATTTAGCTCATCATCATGTTGGAAACACGCTCAAAAGTTGATTTCATTGCTCAAAGTGATTACAAATGATGAAAATGGGAGAAATATAATAAAAACCGGGTTTGTAACAGTTATATTTGTTACAAACCGAGTTGTTACAGAGAAGGATAAAAATAGAGTGTCGTTATCACTGTAGCACAACGACTGTCTTCTACAGTCTAATGTTCTTCGTGTTATCTTCAATTACAGCAGCAGCAGATCTCTCCAACTTACGTTTCTTTGCTCTGTTGTCTCTCCAATCACTGCGTAACCCCTCTATGAGTCCTCAGAACACTATATATAGCCAACATCACCAACAAATATCGCTCAATCACTCCCAGAAATATTCTATTACTCGGCAGTAAAGAAAAATAATCTCCGAAAATTTTCTTCCCTGATTTAACTCTACACGAGTTTTAAAGCTTCCAAAACTCCTTATTTATCTTTGCCACACTCCAAATAGATGCTAATCTCTTCCAAACACGCGCAAATCCCTCTGAAATCCATGCAATCCCGTGAATATCTCTTCTGGTGAGCATGTTGCCCTATTTTATTCTCGCAGAAATTCCATCCAAACTGGATCGAATCTAGCACATCTACCACGCCTGTCTAGTCCATAGGAAAATACCAAATGATTTTCAACCTTTTAATCACCCTAAAACTCGCCCAAATCAGTAACCCTAATTCTGCCATTTGAGAGTTGTTTTCCCTCCAAAACCATAAATTTGAAATGATGAAGATGGTGTCCCCCTAACCAAACCGGGGGCACGAATAGCGGGTATCCAACTGAGGTGCCCCTTATCCAAAGTGAGTGTGCTTTTAGTAATTTTCTTCTGGGTTCCAAATAGCACTTTTCGAGCAACTCTTTCCACACAAGAGTAGTTCTCCAAGAACACCTATACAAACATAAAAACACCATAATAAGTACAAAATCAAGCACTAACAATACAGACACTAAGGATAATTCAGACACAAAAATGATTCTATCATATTCCGATTAAATTAATCATGGATTCTCTTGTGGTTAGTTTAATTCAGAATTTTTGGATACAAAATTATTTTTGTGGTTTTTGATGTCCAAAGAAATCCTTCTTTTTTTGTACAAGTAAGGTCGCTCTTGTTGTTCTCTCGGGAATGACATCAAATGGGGGAGAGTTCTTCTGAACATGCGCTTAATTTCCATATCTTTGTGGGGAGTGCGGCTATGGAATATTTAGGGGTTATCTTTGTATCTTTATAAACTCCTTGATGAATGCATTTAGCTTTGGATTTATGATTGCATCTAAACAAAGTTGATATGTCCTTTTCTTTGGTCTTGAAGCATCTCCGTGAAAATTTCATTAGGATCCCATTTTCGTACCTTTGCCAATGTTATTGACAAAAAGTGGGAGAATTAATATGTAGTTCACACTACAAATACATATGGTTTTCGGATCGTTATGTAAGGGGGGGTAGTTTTCGTGTTGAGACGAAAGTATTGACTAAGGGGGAGTGATACATATCACCATAGTATAGTTGTAGAAGTTGTGATATAAGAACTTTGATGATGTGTAATAATACTATGACACTGTATAATAATGATCGAGAGCTTTTGTTTTCTCATTATTATGGCTACAGAACTTCAACAACTATGATGCTGAACTAAATATCTATGGAATCATGGGAGTACTTGGAAAAGACGAAGTTTTCGAGTAATGTTGAAGCACCAAGGAGATCAAGCATGTGGACGAGAAGCATGTGGAAGTTTTCATCCCAAAATTTCTGCTGGGTTTTCAAACCCAATTCCGGTAATGCTAGAGTACATGTACCCGTATGCGTACCTAAGCTGGTTATATCTCAAATCGGTAATCTCATGAACTTAAACAATAAATCAATAAGGAATGCAATCTTTGCAAACCGTGGCTATATTGTTCATGAATTGATTCAAGTGAATCAAACCGATTTTGTCTCAATTGTGTCTATGTATAAATATCTAAGCAATTGAACAACTCTTGAACTAGTTCTTATGAGTCATTTGAACTAGTTATGAAGAAGATGAATATGGTTGATATGAAAGTGCTCATATGGTTAACTATTTGTGAACCAACTAAATGTACACGTTTAGGTACGGTTACTCAAACCTAAATGAAATACATTTCATTTGTGTGTGTGGTAAGCTAAGTTTTGATCTAACGGTTGAAATAAATTAGCTTGGATAAATAAGGTTTTTCATCTAACGGTGAATATTGAATGCTTTGTTACCAAGGTAACTTAGATTGCAAACCATGATTTTAAAAATATATAAAGGAGATGTCTAGCAACTAGAAAAAACTAATCCCCACACCTCCTGTGTGATACTACTTGGTTTTGCTAGAATCGATTCTCCTTTAGATGTAGGTTTTTTCTCGAGACCCTGTCGGTTAGTGACTTGAAGACTTCATTGGGATTGTGAAGACAAACGAAACTAATTCTCTTGTAGTTGAGCGATCTGATCTTGGCATTTTCTATCATACGAGTTCAATTGAATAATTGGCTTGAGATTATATCTCCGATAGGGCAAGATAAAAAGAAATCACAAAAATCTTCGTCTTATCGTTTGTGATTCTGCAATATCTAGTTTCGCTACCATACGATTTAGATTATTGTGAGGTGATTAATAATTCTAGGATGTTCTTCGAGAATATAAGTCTAGGTTATTGATTGGTTCCTGTACACCTTGATTTTATCAAAAAATGGAACAAAACTCGTAGGTTTATTTGTAGGAGACAGATTTATCTATTATTGTAGACTTTTCTATGTGATACATATTTGTTTATTCAAGTCTTCGACTTTGGGTCATAAAAACTCTTGGTTATGGGTGAGATCAGCTAAGGGAAGCAAGTACGTAGTATCCTGCTGGGATCAGAGACGTAAGGAGTGCAACTGTACCTTAAATAAGTGTGATATTGATTAGGGTTCAACTACAGTCCAGACCGAAGTTAGTTTGTAGTAGGTTAGTGTCTGTAGCGGCTTAATATAGTGTGGTGTTTAATCTGGACTAGGTCCCGGGGTTTTTATGCATTTGAGGTTTCCTCGTTAACAAAATTTCTAGTGTCTATGTTATTTCTATTTCGCATTATATTTTTTTATATAATTGAAATATCACAGGTTGTGCGTCATATCGATCAATTGTGAAATCCAACCTTTGGTTGTTGATTGGAAATTGATTGATCCTTGGATATTGGTTTTTGATACCATCCAAGTTTATATCTCTTGTATTTGATAAAGACTCGCATATTTCTATTTGATTGAGCATAGATCAAATCTAGAGATAGAGATATTAACTCATTGATATACTTTTTATTAAGATTGAGTCTGACTGTCTAGTTGATTCTCTTAAAAGTATATTAGAGTTAGTCCATACAGATTGCTAATCGAAATATTGGGTGAGGTTGTTAGACCCCCGATTTTTCATAAAATATTCAAGCACAGACTATGTAAATCAAAAACTATCACGAGAAAAATTATAAATCAAATAACTTTATTCATAATAGTTTTTATTCATAATAGACTTAATACAATCAATGAAAGGAATCAAAAATTGCAGCCTATATTTTGTGAACAAGAATTTAAGCTCATTCATCCTTGTTATCCTCTGTCTCCATGATTCTTCAAGGTTTTCTTCAAATATTTCAAGATTGGTAGCGTGAAAACTAATCTTTTGAAGATCACGAAAGTCTGTAAATGATTCCCAGCAAACAGCATGAAAAATAATTTCTTTTCGAGCAACAGAAGATAATTCCTTCTGGAGTTCCTCTTTTCCTATTAGTTCAAGGAATCCTTCACATAGGCTTGTATCCCTTACTTCAGTAAGGGATGGCATGATCTGATATGAACACAATTCAGAACATATTTCCAATCTTCCTTTATTAGAGGAATTTAAGACACTTTCCCCTTCTTGGATACAATATTCTCCCACATATTCGTTGTATGATCTTTTATTTTCAGTGAAAAGAATTACTTGAATCTTTCTAGTTAAAAGATCTGAAATCTGCAGGAGTATATCAGATCTGATATAGCATTCTTTAGGTCTTTCATAACTGACACATATGAAAATCTCGAATAAGAAATCGGTTCTTATAAGATTTTAATTACTTATAAAAGGAAAACTTTTATTTTGACAATCTTTCCTGAAAATGGAATAACCAGAATTTCCCATTTTAAACAAGGGAACATTATCTATATACCCCTACTATGGAGGTCCTTGCAAAAATACCCTTATGAACTTTACAAATACCCCTAAGCATAATACATTACTAAAATACCCTCTTTTATATTGTGTATATACAAAACTACTAACCACTATTAAAAATAAATTTAAAAAAAAAACTGCCTTTACTGCCCACCGCCACTCTCCACCGCCAACTACCACCACCGTCGTGCACCACCACCAACTACCACTACCTACTACCACCATTGTCCACCACCGCCACATCGCCACCACCGACGACCACCGCCAACCACCATCACTGTCCACCACCGCCAATCGCTACCACTGTCCACCACCACCGCCGCCACCGCCCGCCGCCACCATAATTGTCCACCACCTCCAACAACCACCACCATTTTCCACCACCGCCGCCCACAACCACCAATGAATACCACCGCCGACTCAACTAGCATAGAAAGCATAGTGAAGGCAACTAGCACAAAGTTGCCTTCCACATGTGGAGTCAACTTGTTGAAGTTGTCTCCAAAAGTGAAGGAAACTAGTTCAAGTTGTCTCCAATAAATATTGTGTACAGAAACAAGTTGCAAAACAAAAATGGATCCAAACTAGCTCAAGTTGTTTCCAAAGCTGAGGCAACTTGCCCAAGTTGTCTTCAAAAGTGAAGGCAACTAGCACAAAGTTGTCTTCAAAAGTGAAAGCAACTAGCACAAGTTGTCTTCATATATGGAGGCAACTATCACAAGTTGTCTCCAAAAAATAAAAATTGTACACAAAAAAGTGAACCTAGTGTGAGTCGAACATACATCTTCTGACATATAGTCAGTTGTGCTACCATTATACCACAGATTCATGCATAACACAAGGAAACATGCATATAAAAAGCTACCTGGTTTGTCAAAAACAAACTCACATATACCAGCTGAGCATCCATCAGTAAGCTCAACTTAACAACCATATGCAAACCAATCTCTATTGGCCAAGCTTCAGATGCAACATCAAACTTAACTGCACTGCACTTCACCTCAAAAAGTGAAAGAAACTAGCCCAATATGTCTCCAAATGAAGTAGTAATAAGTGTTGCGACATCACTGGTTAGAACCTGTAAAAAAATAAGGTACCTGAACTCAATTGGAACCAGTCAATCTCTTGGATATCTCTCTGCTGCAAAAAAAAAACATATCAAAATCACATTCAATAGACAGATAAAACGGTAATACTGACCAAACACGTTGATAATTGCTAACTTTTTTCTTACAAAATGGAGCCAACTAACTCAAGTTGCATTCAAATATGGAAGAAACTAGCTCAAGTTGCTTCCAAAAGGGGAAAACAACTTTCCCAAGTTGTTCCCAAAATCATTAATCCACCATTTTCACTACCACTCTACTACTGCACTACAGCTGCCACCATTTTCATAACTAAGAAAATCATAGCACTCGGCCTTCGGAACAGCGGCGCAAAGGAAGAGACTACAGCTACCACATACCTCGAGCATTCAAGTTATACTGAAATCTTTGTGGCTTCAAGAATATTTACAGTTAGTAACATTATCATATCTAACACCACCACCAACCATCAATCACCACCAACTCCACAACAAAAATTCTAACTTATAAGTATATCTCCTACCAATTAAACTTCTTACTAGCGTGGAAAATGTACCATTCAAATATAGGAAATGATATATTATTCAAACTATGTTCTATGCGAAGATAGAAAATACAAAAACAAGCACTAAAAGTCAAAACAAATGGAACCCTTTTAGGAATTCTTTACCACAACCATGTAACAAGATCTAATATATCATTCAATACGTCCAAGGTGCATAGGGAGCTATGAATTCACATGGTCCATGTTCCCTTGATTATTGTTAAACATGCTTCACAAACGTCATTAAAACTGACCTCCTCTCATTACTATCTTATTTAAGAAATACAAGAAATATGCCAATTTTCAAACTCAGCATACATTAGTAAGTCTGATGTAACAGCCTAAGGTTTAGAAGATAATTGTCTCAATTGAACTCCCAACTTAATGATGATATACAATTCAATAGTATCAGCGCCCAACTTTAATATCAATGAATAATAAAAGAAGTAAATCTTATGAACCATACTGAAGGTCCGAAATAGAGATGCATCATCAACCAATTATCCTTTTGTGACAACACCATTTGTACCACCCACAAAACTCCATCCGGACTTGTTGTCCTATGGATAGACAACGAAACGGATCAGTAACATTTACACAAGTCACTAAAAATAGACTTTTGTAAGGAAATCTATAAATTGAACGTTTCATGACCCATAATGGGCATGCTATTGTTATCCTTTAACATCGAATACATAGCTACAAGGGAATCTTACACTCGAATGTACAACGGGTTATAAATCTTCCAATACACCTCCTGACCTTCCTTGTTGGATAAAAAAATCCATGTATATAGTAATTCAAAATGGAATTCTCAAATACATGCAAGCATAACTTTTCATATCAATTACACTAAACTGATATCAACCACGCCAATTATTAATGCCTAAAATCATAAACGCGCCAGTAGAAACCCGATCAAAACAGGAGTTTAAAAATGAATAAGATAGAAAATTAAAATTTAACGGAATTCAAATCGATTCAATGGGTAATACAGATTAACGTAAGTTTAGTTCATATCTTCTTTTAGATTTTTGATAGGAGTTACATGTAGACAGTTAACTAAAATTTCACTTAAGAACCCTAGAAAAATTTCTCAATTTTTTTTCGAAATTGATATCAATAAGGAGAGTTAAATCGATAAGGAAAGATTATAGTTATCATTCGGTTCATTTTTTGTAGAAATTTTTTTGTTTTCAGTTGTTGTCGATGACTTCCATCCACTTTTCTTCATTTGTTCATACCAGATCTTCAAATAATGGTGTTGTTGGTGGATCTCGTTGAAGAAGAAGTGGAAGCAAAAACTAATACCGAAATTCCGATCGCGTTAAAGATCTTTTCTAGCTTAAGTTTTATAAATATGACCTCTTTCTATTTAAATCACCACCAGTTACAATACCACCAACACCACCAGAAACTTCAAAGCAAAAACAAAAGAAAATAATCAATTTTTAATCGTTTTGGATGATTGGATCTGAAAAATATGTTCAATCACCACCAGTTACTGTAATCATCGATTTTAGGTTCTTCAATCCCAATCCAATTGAAATCGATATGAATTTATCAGAAATCAAAACCTAAAATCAGATCTCAATCTGGTTTTGATATTAATCTTTACAATAAGAAGAAGGTTTTGAAATTAATCTTTACAAGATGATGGTGATGGACACGATTATGGTTCTGGTGTTGGTAGCGTTAGTTTTGGTGGCGATGGTGACGGAGATGAAGATGGTAGTAGTAGTGGTGGAGAGATCCATTGACTTTTCCCGAGTGAGAAAGAAAAAGCTGAAGTGTAAAATGTAAAGGTTAAAAATGGAATTATATGAATTATTTTTCTGTTCAAAATTTCAATTATGCCATTAGGGGTATATGTAAAGACTCGTTAGGTTATTTGTGCTAATCCCATGGATAGTAGGAGCATATATAACATTCCCACTTTAAACAAATTTCTACAACATAAGAGTGCTTGGGAACATAGAAATTTGTTCTTCTGTAACAGCATTATTTCAGACTGTGTTTCCTCTTCCACATCTTTGGATATGATGTTTCATCATAAACAAAGAATAGTTTAGAGTCTATTCCTTTAAAAGGATGAGATTTTTTAATGATTTTGGTATATACTAGGTAGACCAATAATTAGTACAATGGCCCTTCAGTCTGTTGCTTAAGAGTCGAGGAATAAGGTTTATTTTTCTCAACTCTCTTGAGACAAAACGGAGAGCATTTTTCATTATATGAATCTTGCATATTTTATGAACATGGTTTTTACTACCACAAGAATAACAACACTTGATATTATACGGGTTATGATGTTGCAAGTTACCTGTTTGTGCATGACCATTGAAAACTCCTTTCTCCCTTTTTAGACTCTAAGGCTTTGATTTCTTCATTTCTTCATGAGCTTCCTTATTCTAATTTGAACGATCATTAAAAGTTTGTTTGTCCCTAATTGTTTCTTCATTGCTATGTTGAGAATTTTCTTTTGAAGAAACTTCCTGTTGAGTACACACATATTTGACAAACTTAATTTCATTGTTAGAGACTGTAGTACTATTACCTTCGTAACCTAATCCACTTGTGTCACCATAACTCCTTCCTGCTCCCAACAGAGAAGAAAGATTGGAAGAGATTTTATTAAATTTTCTCAACACAAAGATTTCCTCTTTTAATGCAGTTTTCTTATTAAGAGTAGAGTTAAGAGTTTCCTCTAAACTTTTTTATGTTTGAAAAAAGATCATTTTGTTTTTCCTTGTAGTACTCTTGTTGAGTGTTCATTTTTACCTTAGAGTCATCAAGCTCCTTTTCCAGAAGAAAGTTGTTTGCTCAAAGAATTTCCAAATCTTTTTCACAAGTTTCTACATGATGACGTTCAACGTCCATTCCTTTTTCATAGTCACAAACTTGTTGTGTGATTTCTATTTTTAGCAATTCATGCTCTTCTTGGAGATTTTCTAACTTTAATGTCAGATCTCGTTCTCTTTCAAGAGTTGAAAGAAGTTCATTAGAGCAGAAAAAAAATTATGTACTCAATTCCTTTAGTTCATAAGTTCTTATACTTGATCTTTCATTAGATATCTCAAGAATAGAACTTTAAAATGTCTCATTTGAGATCTCATCAATTGAGTAATCAAGATTTGAAGAACAATCTCCTTTTGAGCACAAATCTTGTGATACGTTAAATGAGCCTTTCTTTAGTTTCCGTTCTCGCTTAACTTTGCTTTGGCCCATATCTTATAGGATGGATCGCACCAAACACAGATTGTTAGATATTTTTCGTGTTTGCCTGCTCTGATACCAATTGAAAAGGCGAGGGTACCCAGATATACCTCAAGCTAAAACTTTTCCTTCCTGTAAGTTCCTTTTCCAAAAGTGATTGTCTATGGCCTGAGTCGAGACAATACAACTAAAATGTTCACACTTCGTGTGATCGTATGTAGATACGAGATCGATATAATACAATGACGAAGTATGTTTACTTGATACAAAGGTTCCGACTTAACCAAACACAATAGGATTGCTTATCAAGTAAATAGGAATTAACGTTTGTATAATTTACTTTAAATATAATAAAACAATTATAATGCAGAAATATAAAGTAAATGACACAACAAGATTTTGTTAACGAGGAAAATCACAAATGCAGAAAAACCCTGGGACCTTGTCCAGAATTGAATACTCTCAGGATTAAGCCGCTATACAAAATAAACCAACTGCGTATAGTTGAGACCAAGCAACTAAACCTATAGTTCACCTAGTTACGTATGTATTCCCATGCCTCCAACTTATAAATAAGTCACGTACTTGGAACAATTCCTTTGGTTCGTATTCCAAATAGTAAAGGAATAAAAAATCTGTTTGGTATCAACTCTCTTTAACCAAGTGATATGAGTCGGACAAAGGCTCTTCTGTTTATCTCAAATAAACTCCTTCGTCAGGTCCTTAGATATATCTTATGTTCAATTACCCAAGGTAATCGTAAGATTTTGTAATCAATACTTTTAATCACAAAGAACCTTATTGATGCCGATCTACTCAACTATTCTATCCAATATACCACAAGGATAAACCGATTATAGTGAGATCCTCTTTTTACCGAAACAAGTACTGTGCACACCAAAGATTTATATAACCAAGTCAGAAATATTCTATCTCTTCTTTGTCTGCAAATCTTCTTAGATCTTCAATAAACACCTGCACACAACTGCTTGAATCTATTGTGATCAATCACACACAGAACAGAGTCTGTTAACAATGGATTATCACAAGATCATCTTTAGCACTAACAACAGTCTAAAGATCCCTGTCGAAACTTCGAACTAGTTTGAGTGATTCTTATATCAGAAGAGAAGATTCTCAAGCATAAAAAAACTAGGTGCAATCAAAGTTCAACCACAGTTAGTCAATCAAATCAATTGAAAATAAAAGATAAACCGCAATTATCTGGTTTCCCACTAACGGTACTCGTAGAGCTTCTCAATCCCAAAGAAGTCTTTAAATTGAGCGGCCATAAGAGATTTCGCCTAATTAGGTTACTCTCCTCTCCGAATAGGCGGTAACAGTACAACAGAGGAAGTTTACTATCATGAAGGATTAGTTTGCCCTAAATGCAAACTTCAAGTATTTATAGACAAGGAAGTTTGGACACTGTTAATGGAGGATTCAAGTTCAGAGCTAAAATTGTAAAACCAAATTTAATGCGTTGACATCCTGCAAAGGGTAAAGCCATTTGATAATGCACTGACATCTTACAAAGGGTAAAGCCATTTGATAAGTGATGAGTACCTCTTCACTTTATTTATTCGAAGCAATTCAATAAATACACAAAATTCACCCAGAATGGTGCGTGCAACAGCAATCCCAAATATTCTGTGAATTTTTTAGAATTATTAATTAACGCATAATTTGCCTAGTATTTCCTGTGATGTTCTCAGCCGAACTCTCATTATTAGCATGACATGACGACTGAGTGTTCACTCTCAGCAGAGTAACATGAATCTCCAAGTGTCAATTTTGAGATGTGCACGAAATACTTGTACAAGCTACACCACTTTTTAAAGATAGTCTCGCATCTTTGGTTTGCCGATCGAGCATGCTTAATTTTCTTAAGGGAAATCTGGACTATCCATATCAGTATCAGAAACGATCACTGCCACGCAAGTTGTCCGCGCAATTTAACAAGCCTAGCCAAACCCTGGAAAAAATAGGCAATTATTGTGATGACCACCGGTGGGCCCACTTGTGCCCTTGACGGTTGAACAATCACCATACTCCCCTAGCGCCATCAAATTCCAACCCAAAGTTGAGTGGCCACGATGTTTTGGGAGAAGCTCGACGAGCATAGACTATTCAGGGCAGTCTTTAAACCATCACAATCGTCCAACTTCACCAGCCTGGTTGGACGGATTAGATCACCCCATGAATGATTAGGGAAGCGCTAATGCACATGTTCGCGAGCCCACTTATCCTTCACCCGATCGGTTTTCTCACGGAGAGGTCATGGAGCAAAGAAACGTTTGCCCAAACTATGGCAGGCATGATGTTTCTAAGGGTTGTGGAATTCCACTAGTATCTTAAAATCGATCACAACCATCCAACTTAGCGAGCCTATTTGGATGGCTTAGATCGCATTTAAGACCATCAGGAAGGTGCACATACGTTTATCGTCAGCCCAACATGGGCCCCACGTTATCGGTTTCTCCAAAGGATAATCACGGCATGCCTAACCGTTTGGCCAAAGTCACGCGTGCGTGACTGATTCAAAACCCTAATTAGGGTTTGCGGCAATGCACATCTGTCGTAGTTCGATCACGACCATCCATCTTCGCCAGCCTAAATGGAGGGTGTAGATATAGACAACCAACACCTTCATAATCTCAACATCATCTTCACTTCCCTCCCTAAGATCAACCCCATCTCCTTCACTTTGTGACTGAATCAAGTCTATAATGGCCATTTCTTTGTTTACGCCAGAATTGTATAGATTCATCTCTCGAAACGAAAGCACTCCCATGCAGTGCATTTGTTTAGGGTTTAGATTCGTTTCTCATCCTCACACACCTAAATTTACCAAAAAACGCAGAAACAGTTTTCACCCATAAACAATTGGCGACCACAGTGGGAGATTAATCTCTCGGTTGTGAAGTCAATTTCTTCAATACCCAATCCCATTTGGATGATTTCAAAATGTTTGGTCTTAGGACTCCCCTAAAAATTTCAAATCCCGGTCGAAGTTCCTCCAATGAAGATACCCCTCTTCGCAACGGTGTATCTGATGGTGTAACCGGAAGAATCCCAACATTAATTGAGTTAGCACAGGTGCAGGAGATTCACATGAAGAACATGGACCTGATCAAAGAAACAATAAACGGCATACTCGATCTCCTCTTCAAGATGACATCAGATATGAGCGGTTCTCCTGTCAAGGAGATTTCTACACTAGCACGATCCTCCTCAAGTCAATAGTGTAGTTGCAGGAAATCCCACAACACACCCCATATAATATTATGATAATAATTTCTAGATCTAAATCTATTTCCTAACCAAACTAAAGATTAAAGTGCTAAAATTATAAAATAAGACACAAGATTTACGTGGTTCGACCAATGTGATCTACATCCACGGGGTCAGGGTTCTTCACTATGATTATTGAAATTACATTTGGGTTACATGGAGACTCCATTAATGAGTATTTGGAGCTCTAGATTTAGTTTTTGGGGAAGAAGATGATAAAGAAAATAAATTTCTCTCTCTTACCAAAAAATATCTCCCTCTCCTTTCTCTCTCCTGCTCTTTTCTTTATATAGGTGTTTACATAGTGGATGATAGCTCACATACAACTCATATTCCCCCTATTTTAGGATACCCTACTACATTCTCGCAAGCTCTCTCCATAATTTCGCAGGCTCTCTCTCTCTCTCTTGCTATGTTCTCGCAAGCTTTCTCTATAATTTCACAAGGTCTTCATATATTTCTCATGTTTTATGTTGTCGTTGTCTATTACGTCACTTATGTAATTAATTTGTGACATTTGCAATGTGTGGTAGAAGTTTTCGCAAGAGCGTTGTTGTTGCGAGATTCTTCTCCTACATTTTGCCTCTTTTTTCTTGAATATTGCTTGAAGAGCGATCTTTAAGAAAAAATCCGTTGTTGTAGTAGTCTTTGATCTTTGTTGATGAAGGAACGAGCGAAAGAATACTGGACTTGAAAAGTACGTACTTGCCCCTATTCTTTTGCGAAGTTCCGAAGCTTTACGAAGTAAATAAGAAGTATCATCTCTTGAAGTATGCGAAGTATGAAGTATCCTTGAAGAAATATAAGAAGGACTCAATCCTCAAAATATAAGAAGTATCCGTCTTTGAATGAAAGTCATAAGTATTGCCTTTATTCATGCAAAATTATTATTCCATTTTTGGTGAGAATTCTTGTCCATTTTCGAAATGATTCTTGCCGAGAAGATAAAGAACATGAAATGTTTTCTTGGTAATCCATAATTTCCTCTGTTCTTTATCTATGAAGGTAGAATCCTTGAGAAAATGTTGAATGAGTGAATTGTTTCTTTATTCTTATCTTGCCTCTGTCTCATGTTTTGTTTTCTTCTGATATTATAATCTCTTCAAATTGCTTCAAATTTTGCGAAATAAATGAGCTAAATAACCACATTCTGTGAAATTCTGACACATTCTGTGAATTTATGAATAACCCTGCGAAATTATGAATAGTGCTCCTGAAATAGTGCTGCGAAATAGTTGCGGCGAAACTATAAATAGTGCTGCGAAATCATGAATAGTGCTGCGAAATCATGAATAGTGTTCCTGAGAGATTCTGAATAGTGTTCCTGAGAGATTCTGAATAGTACTCTTGAGAGATTCAGAATATTACTCTTGCGAGATTCTGAATATTTTATCTTGCCTCTCATTATCTTTCTCGCAATGAACAAAATTTACCTGCATTTCACGGAAATAGTTAATGTTTGCAATTATTCTGTTGGTCTTATTTTGCCTTCCTAATTAAAGGTCTTATTTTGCCAATTTTTGTTTTTGCGACAATATCGCAGGACGTCCTTACATTCGCATGTAAAGATCCATTGATCTTGCCTTATCCTCATTTTGTCAATTTGTTGACATGCCTAAGTTTTATTACGAGAACAAAGCCCCATGACATTGCCGTCTTGCGATGAAATCGCAGGACGTCTTTACACTTTCATTGTAGGACCATAATATCGCTACAATACTTCTCTGCGAGATTAAAAACACTTCCCAGCGAGCATCACCGCAAGATCTTCAACTACACTTTGCGAGTGTCACAAAAACAATCAAAAGAGCGACGTAATAAATGACGAGTGAAGAAAACTTGAGAGAAGTATGCTTATCCTGTGATGGTTACAAAACTTGCGAGATTTAACATTGTAACTATCACAGTACAACCGCAGAATCAACCCGAAATAAGAGGAAAACTTAGCTGTCATCCACTATGTAACTACCCTATAAATATAGACCCAATGTGTCCAGATAAGGATGATGTATTTTTGAGAGTTAAGAAAGTCTTGAGGAGAGAGAAATTTCAAGAGAATAGTTGTAATCTTGAATTCTTCCATTTCTATAAACATTTCTGAGAACAAAATAATAAAGTGTCGTTTTTAATCTCCGATTATGAGTTGATTATAACAAGATCTTAACAAGGGTGTAGTGTGGGAAATCCTGCAACTACATTTTGGCGCCCGAAACAGGGAATGAATTAGAAAAATCATAGAAAAAGGTGAAGAAGAAGATAAGAATTGTTCAAGATTAAGAAAATCATAAAAAAAAATCAGTGAGGTATTTGAAGGAAGGATGATTAGGATCAAAGAGGATTGTAGAAAATTGGAGTGTGGTATGGTAACAAGAACAATGATTGATAGATTTCATGAAAATATTAAGGGGAAGATGCACAAACGGGATTTTGAAGGAAGGAAAATTATGACGGTGGAAAAAATATCACCATTGAAAGATTGGGAAAAGCAGGAAATCACATTTACAGCAGCAGAAATACCAGAAGAAAATCTAAGACATACATCTCCATTGGTAGTCACAGTATCCACTATACCAATGATAAAGGAGGAATCAATAAAATCTATATAAGAATGGGCTTTGAATAGAACTTTGGTGGATGCAGGAAGTTCTGTAGACATAATATTTTATCATACTTTCAAGAAAATGGGATATAAGGATGAAGAAATGTCTTATTCAACATATCATGTTCATGGCTTTGGAAAATCTTTAACAAAACCTAAAGGCGATATAGTGGTACGAATTCCACTAGGGGAGATTGAAACACAAGTAACGTTATGTGTGGTAGACGTGGAATCACCGTATAACATGATATTAGGAAGACCATGGATACACACAATCAAGGTTGTAGAATCAACATTGCACCAATGCATCAAATTTCCTACACCCAATGAAATTGGAGAAATTAGAGGAGACACAGATTTTGCGAAATTGTGTTGCCAAATTGAAGTAAGAAATTGTGAAGAACGTCCAAAGCTGCGAAAGGCTCGCAGAAAATTGGCGAGAGAAACAAAAAAGGAGGAAGAATTTAAAGTTTACATGATAAGAGCAAAAGAAGGAAAAGGAATACCCAGTGAAATCTCATGAGAAGGAGATGAACTCGCGGAAGTTATGAAAACACCAACACCAATGGGAGAACCTGAAGCCAGTTATATTGCAGCAAAACCAACAAAAGAAGTAAATATTGGGAGTGAAGAAGAGCCTAAAATGCTAAAAATTGGGACTAAAATGGAGGCAGATGAGGAAGAAAGAACTATAAATCTCTTGCGAGAATATAAAGATATCTTCGCGTGGAGCATGGATGAGATTCCAGGGATAGATCCATCAATAGCATGTCATAAATTAGAAATCAACAAAAATATAAGACCATTTAAGCAAAGAATAAGGAAAATCGCAACAACATATCATTCTCAAATAGAAGAAGAATTACAGAAGATGCTCGACGCTGGAATTATAAGGCAAGCAAAATATCCAGAGTGGATTGCAAATATGGTAGTGGTCCCAAAGAAGAACAAGGGGATAAGAATTTGTATAGATTTCACAGATTTAAACAAGGCTCGTCCTAAAGATAGTTTTCCATTACCAGATATCCCATATATGGTTGAATCAGCAGCGGTAAATGCTAGAATATCATCGTTGGATGGGTATAAAGGATATAATCAAATCCCTCTCGCTGAAGAAGATCAATAACATACAGCATTTTTTTGCTCCAAGAGGAATATATTGTTATACAAAGATGCCATTTGGTTTACGAAATGCTGGTGCAACGTATCAAAGAATGGTGGAGAAGGTGTTTGCAAAGTGGATCCACAAAACATTAGAAGTGTATGTAGATGATATGTTGATCAAAAGCAAAGAAGATGAGAATCATGTGAAAGATTTGAAAGAGATTTTCGATCAAATGCGGCAATTTAATATTAAAGTGAATCCCGATAAGTGTACTTTTGGAGTAACTTCAGGGAAATTTTTGGGGTATATTGTATCAAAAGAAGGAATACAAGTTGATCCGGAAAAAGTACAAGCGATTCGCGATATGCCAACGCCTGCGACGGTAAAAGATGTGCAAAAATTGAATGGACTCTTAGCCTCGCTAGGAAGATTCATTTCGCGATCTTCAGACAAGTGCAAATATTTTTTCGATATACTCAAGAAGGGAACAAAATTCAAGTGGACAGATGAATGTGAAAAGGCTTTTCAGGGAATAAAAGAACATTTGATGAACATAACTATCTTACAGAAAGCTGAACCGGGAGAGGAACTATTGATTTATCTCGCAACAACCACATATGCGCTAAGTGTTGTGTTGCTGCGAGTAGATGCAGGGGTAGAAAAACCAATTTATTACATCAGCAAAACGTTCAATTCTGCAGAGAGAAATTATTCAAAGATTGAGAAACTAATTCTAGCATTGGTACATGCAACTTTTAAGATTCACATCTACTTTCAAGCACATAAGGTCAAAGTATTAACAAAAGTGCCAATTGAGTCAGTAATGAAAAATTTAAAAAGATCAGGCAGAGTTGAGAGATGGAATGCACAAGTAGGACACTTTGATATTCAATATGAAGTTTTATCCTCGCCAAAGTCACAAGTTATCGCAGATTTCTTAGCTGGATTTCCCTTAGAAGATGATGAAGCTGTGGAAGAAATGATGGATGTAGAAGAGGAACATGGAGATCCAAAAGAGCTATTAACAGAACCCGACAGATGGGAGATATTGGTGGATGGATCTTCAAATGGGGAAGGAAATGGGATTGGAGTTGTTTTTATTTCACCAGAAGGAGAAAAGACATCTTTTTCATTTAGATTGGAATTTGCATCCACTAATAATGAAACATAATATGAGGCCGTGATTCATGCTTTAAAGTTTGCAGTAGAAATGAAGTTGGAAAATGCTAGAATTACCAGCGATTCACAATTGGTTATTCGCCAGATAAAAGGAGAATACACAACAAACGAACCATCTTTAAGAAAGTATAAAAGATTATTTGAAGAATTATCTGCGAGAATTCCAAAAATAAAATGGAGACACATATCAAGGAAAGATAATAGGCTCGCAGATACATTTGCTTTCATATCCAGTATGATGACAAATCCAGCTGCGAGATGCATAAAAATTCAAACACTTTTATTACCAGCGATAAAAAAGGAAGAAGAAGATGTGATGATGGTTGAAGTTGGCGAAGAGGAATTAAAGAGCAACATTATGGATTGGCGAGCAGATATTTATACATACTTGGCAAGAGGAGA
This sequence comes from Papaver bracteatum, assembly GCA_023529315.1. Taxonomy (NCBI): domain Eukaryota; kingdom Viridiplantae; phylum Streptophyta; class Magnoliopsida; order Ranunculales; family Papaveraceae; genus Papaver; species Papaver bracteatum. Next base: position 2,287,666 of record JAJJWX010002605.1, on the reverse strand, counting down.
AATCCCAAGAAATCGATTGGAAGAACATAAATTAAAAAGTAAGGCAACCAATTATGAGCTAAGAGAAGGAGTACTATATCGCATATCTTTTAGTGGACCATCGCTAAGATGTTTGACGAGGGAAGAAGGACAAAAGATATTAAAGATGTTACATAGTGGTAATGCTGGAAATCATAGTGGAGGAAGATCTTTGGCATATAGAACAAAAATGCAAGGCTATTATTGGCCATATATGCATGAAGATGCAAAACAACTCTCAAGGCGTTGCGAAGATTTCCAGCGATATGGAAAGAAGATACATGCACTAGGAGCACCATTATAATCTTCAACAAGTGTATGGCATTTTTGGAAATGAGGGTTAGATAATGTGGGACCATTTGTGCATGGTTCTGGACAAAGAAGATACCTAATCGTCGCAACATATTATTTCACAAAATGGGGAGAAGTAAAGGCAGTACAACATATCCGCGATAAAGATATTTTTACATTCATATTTGAGAATATAATTTGCATATTTGGGATTCCAACACAGTTGGTGTCTGATAATGGGAAGCAATTCGAAGGACATAATATAGAATTGTTACTCAATGCATATAAGATAAAGTGTGGAAAATCTAATCCTCTATATCCACAAGTAAATGGTCAAGATGAAGCAACCAATAAGACAATCGCAGACATCTTAAAAAAGAAGCTAGAAGGATACCACAGATCATGGTGTGAACAGGTGCATAATGCAATATGGGCCTACAATATAACCAAACGAGAAGCTACAGGAATGTCACCTTTTTGCTTGACATATGGAGTTGAAGCTGTGTTACCAACAGAAGTAGCTATTCCTACAACAAAAAGAGAGGCTTGGGAAAGAAATCTAAGTGATGGAATGATTTTAAATAAATTGGATTAATTAAAAGAAAAAAGAGAAAAAACTTTGCAACATATGGAAAATTACCAGCGAAGATTATCTCGCGAGTACAACAAACGTGTTAAGAAACGTGAATTTCAACCTGGCGATTTAGTGCTGCGAGAAACACCAAGTTATCAGCGAGAGAATGATGGAAAGTTGGTGAGAAAATGGGATGGACCATACATCATTAAAGATATAGTTAGAGCCGGGTCATACAAACTAATGGACCCTGAAGGGAGAGTTGTTGGTCAAAGACTTGACAGACCATGGAATAGACTATATCTGAAAAAGTATTATCAATGACAACTTTCGCAAGATAAGAGATACATGTATGTTAAAAAATAAAATCTGATTACGATTGTGAGGTTCTCCAAAAGACAAAGCAAAGCAAGAACAACGAGCACAATCGCAAGAAAAGCGAATAAAATTTGGCAGAGATTAATAGAATGGGACGAACCTATATGGTGTGCACCCTAGTTCGCGAATAAAATTTTGCAAGAGGCAAATGTAAGACCTAATAGTGCATCATATAAGGGGGTATCTCTTGACATGACTCAGTGAAAAGGTTATACCGCTGCTGGAACCTGAGTTATGCAGATGTTGGGTTTAAAGAAAACCTATCCAGGAGAGGGATCTTGGATTTCCAATTATATAAGGTTATACCCTGGTTGGACGACTAAGGACCTCTTCTAAGGAGTGTAGAGTATGAACAAGGCGCCGAGGTACACGGTTGAGTCAAAGGTGCCCGGGGCGTACGAAACTACCCTGGCCATCCTTAGAAAGTCTTGGCTACGATGTACTCGGCCCAAAGAAAACCCCACTTAGGGTGCAGTCTTATAACTATAAGCCATATAGGCATAAAGGACAAGAGGCTGCAAAAAACAACTGGTTTTTAGCAAATCTGGATGGGAGGAGCTAGTCTTGTATGGCCGATGTGCCCTCCATGAAGGGGCAACCAGGGGGAAGATAAGGGCGGCACCCTCCATTAGGGAGCTGATAAGTGTCTAAAGACGGCAATGTCATGGGGATTTATGATCGCAAGAACATTTAGGCCTGTCATATTGTCGCGTGATGAAATTTATACAAAGGAAACAAGCCAAAAGAGAAAAGTTAAGATGAGATCAATGGGTTTTTACATTTAACAAGTGTAAAAACGTCCTGCGATTTCATCGCAAGATGGAAATGTCATAAGGTTTAATTCTTGCAAGAGAATTTACACTTATCATATTGTCGCAGAAATGTTGAAAAAATTGATAAGACAAGATCAATGGTTCAATACATGCAAATGTAAAGACGTCCTGCGATTTTGTCGCAGAAAGAAAAGATGTGGCAAAATAAGACCTTTAACTAGGAAGGCAAAATAAGACCAACAGAATAATCTTAAAAATTAACTATTCTACTTTAAGATGCAGGAAAGATTTGTTCATCGCAGGAGAATATATAAGAAGGCAGATTCATAACATCGTAAACTCTTTCAAAAAAAATTGGAATATTGCAGCTATATTCATTACATCGCAGATATCTTCATACTTTCACGAAAGAAGACACATGAAATCATTCACCATTTCAAGAAAGATAATGAAGGTAAAGTAGGGGAGTGCAGAAATAAGATTTCATTATCTTCCTTGGGGATATTTAAAGAAAACAAAATCAAAAGTTGAGTTCTAAAACTTCAAAAGTTACACCATTTGCAAGAAAGAAGAAGAAAAAGAAAGCAAAAATGAAATTCAAGTTTTGACGATTGTCTCGCCAGATTCACTATTCTTGCTCGCCAGATTCGTTATTCTTTCCAGAATTGTCAACTTCATCAGTATTCTTTTTACCGCTTGTAGTTACTTCTTTAGGAGGACTTCTTTCTTCTCCATTATCTTCTTGAGTGGTATTTTCTTCATCAGTGAATTTTAATTCCTTGTCCATGGGAAGAGGAATTTCATCATCATCAACTTTTAAAGGAGGAACAGATACAGGAGGGAGAGAATGGGAGAGTAGAATATCATTCACGAGAACTTCAACACTGAGATGAACCTTGCGAAGGAAACCTCTATCACGATTCCTAATCTCTATATTTTTGAATTACTCAAGATAATCAATCCTTCTTTCTACTTTGTCGCGGGCTTCAATATAATTGGAAGTAAGAGTCTTGTTTTCTTTGCGAACTTTATCCAATTTGTCAGTAAGATCAGCGATGGTAGAATGAAGACTTCTTTCAGATTCTGCGAGTGACAAAAGTGATAAAAGATCATTCAGTCAAAGATTTTGCAAGAAATATAACACAAAATTTGACAGAAAAGTCAACAAGAGAGGCAGTCAATTGACTACCTTCTTTCTGTGAGGTTAAGTTTTGAATTAATGTAAAGAAACAGTTTTCCCATTGATTAATAGTGTCATCGAATTTATCTCCAACCACACCCTTCAGACGAGATTTCATATTTTCTTCTCTGGTGCGTAGAGACGAGTTTTCCTTTGCTAGTAAAGAATGAGATTTGTTCAATTGAGGGTATTGGTCTTGAAGCTCGCTGGCCTTCAAACTAAGAGTTAACCTACCCTTGATAAGTTTATCCTTCTCAACAACAGATGATTCAGTTACCTCCTTGAGTTCATCTTTAAGGGAACGAAGAGATTGCTCTTGATTATCACATATTCTTTGTAGATTACTCAATTGCTGTGAAGAAATCGCCATCAAGCTTGAAAATCTATGTTTCTCTTGGGATAAAGTTTTATTTTCATTTGATAAAGATTCTACCGCCAAGTTAGACTTGGTTAACGAATATGAGAGACGAGTAATCTCGTTACTTAATAAATTTTGACTTTGCGATAGTTGGTTATTCTCATTAGTAAGATTATCTATTTGATCGATCGAATATGTGTAGAGATTATCTAATCTATTATATTGGTCCATCCAAGAATCTCTTTCAACACGAGCTTCGTCAGCAATAGATTCAAATTTAAGTCTTTCCATGAAACGAGTCCGATTTGAAACTAATATATGAATCAAGAATTTAAGAAGGATACTTGAGTACAAAAGATATGAAAGCAAAACAGAAAAATAAAAGGGTAGAGGCAGGAAAATTGTACCTTTCAGCTCGTCATTTTTTTCTGCGAAGGTTCTCGCAGTTAAGAGAAGAGTTGTGAAGCATATGGTTCAGAGTATCACATTCAGAAGTTTTGACTTGAAGGCTTTTTCTCAGAGTTTCAAATTCATTCTCTAAAGATGCTCGTGAAGCAGTGTTATCAGAGATAAAATATTTAAGTAAGGTCTCGCAAGCTTCATATTGGAGAGAGTCAGTAGAATATTTTCTAGCATCGTCTAAAATATTAGATAAAATTTTAAAAGCAATATCAACTCCAGCTAAGATTCTATTTGATGGAGGAAGAGATGCAGAGGGTGAAGTGGTAACAAGGGCAAGTTGACGATTTGAGTCATTCGCGATGGTTGTATTATCAGAAGGAGGAGTGTTTGGAAAAACAACAGTTGAAGGCAGTAAAGGGCTAGAAGGAACTTCAGTCACAACAATTTCAGGAGCTTGATTTGTCAATGAATCAAAAGAAGTAGAGGTTTTGGCAACGATGTTCTCGCAGGAAAAAGGAAGAGGACCCAGTTGCGAGGGTGTGGGAGTAACTCTTGCAGATGCTAATGTGGGGATGGAGAAATCAGCCTCAAGAGCTTTGAAATGACGAGATCTTTTGGGAGGATTAGCGATGTTCTCGACATTCTGCGAATAATAACTTAGATAAGAAACAGAGGCAACAATATTTTTATTAAGAAATAAGATGTGTTTCTTACCACCTTATCATTCGCAGAACTTCTCTTATTCTTCTCAGTCGGTCTTTTGCGAGCATTAGGGTTTTGACCTTAGGATTGGGTATTAGGGATAGTTCCACTGAAGAGAAGACATAATACGGGAGTTATGAAGGATCAAATAGAGAAGATTGAAGAATATGAGTAAAAATTAAATCAAATGAAGATTATAATCAAAGAACATACCTTGGTGATTCCATTAGAACAGTAGCAGGAGAATATGAAGAAGAAGAAAAGTTGCAGACGGAAGATAAAATAAACAGATGAAGAAAATAGAGAAGTAGAAGAAGAAAATTAGTTTTGAAGTTTAACTCCACCCTTTATAGGCGAAAGGGAATAACCTGTTGAGTAAAGATGTGTCAGTAAAAAGATGAATTTACAACAAGTGTAGGCGGTTAAAGCTAAATTAACGGAGCAATGTCGAGAACAAAATATGGAAAGAAGAGGGGCTGCGAGCACTTTGAAGAATTGAAGATTCTCATATCCTCTCCACTTTGCGAAGAAGACATGAGAAGAGGCAAGATGTAGGACCAGAATATCGCTACAATACTTCTCTGCGAGATTAACAACACTTCGCAGCGAGCATCACCGCAAGATCTTCAACTACACTTTGCGAGTGTCACAAAAGCAATCAAAAGAGCGACGTAATAAATGACGAGTGAAGAAAAATTGAGAGAAGCATGCTTATCCTGCGATGGTTACAAAACTTGCGAGATTTAACATTATAACTATCACAGTACAATCGCAGAATCAACCCGAAATAAGAGGAAAACTTAGCTGTCATCCACTATGTAACTACCCTATAAATATAGACCCAATGTGTCCAGATAAGGATGATGTATTTTTGAGAGTTAAGAAAGTCTTGAGGAGAGAGAAATTTCAAGAGAATAGTTATAATCTTGAATTCTTCCATTTCTATAAACATTTCTGAGAACAAAATAATAAAGTGTCGTTTTTAATCTCCAATTATGAGTTGATTATAACAAGATCTTAACAAGGGTGTAGTGTGGTAAATCCTGCAACTACATACATGTAAAAACCCATTGATCCCATCTTATCTTTTTCTCATGGCTTTTTACCTCTGTATAATTGTTGCACAAATATGACAAGCCTAAATATTCTTGCGAATATAAAGCCTCATGGCATTTGCGTCTTAAGACACTTATCAGCTCCCTAATGGAGGGTGTCGCCCTTATCTTCCCCATGGCGCGTACATCGACCATACAAGACTAGCTCCTCCCATCCGATTTTACCAACAACCAGTTGTTTTCGCAGCCTCTTATCCTTTTTGCCTATATGGCTTATAGTTACGAGACTGCACCCTAAGTGGGGTTTTCTTCAAGCCGAGTGCATCATAGTCAAGACTTGCCAAGAATGGCCAGGGTAGTTTTATACGCCCCGGGCACCCTTGGCTCAACTGTGTACCTAGGCGCCTTGATCATACTTTGTACTCCTTAGGAGAGACCCTCGATCGTCCAACTTTTAATATATATATATATAGTTGGAAATCCAAGGTACCTCTCTTGGATGGGCTTTCATTGACCCAAAATCTCCATGACTCAGGTTCCAGCAGCGGTATAACCTTATCCATGAGCCATGCAAAGAGATACCCCCTTATATGATGCACTTTAGGTCTTACATTTGCCTCTTGCGAAATTTTATTCGCGAACTAGGGTGTACGCCATAAAGGTTCGTCCTATTCTATTTGTTTCTCTGCGAAATTTTCGCGTTTCTTTATTCTTTCATTCATTCTTTCATTTATATCTTTTCTTCCATTCACTCTTTCATTCTCATAATATCATATCATTTGAAGCGAAGTAAATATTCAAGAGAAATAAGAATTTAGATTAGTATTCAACATTTCTTTTATCAAAAAATTTCATTTAATTGCAAGTTCAAATCGATTTTCTTTGTTTTGATTTCCTTTGTATAAATTGTTTTGTCTCATCCGATAAACATCTTTCATTGATGGAAGGTCTTACTAGCCTGTTGATGGAAGGTCTTACTTTGCATCCTATTACTCTCCATGTTAGATATCATTCTCCTTTGAAACAAAGCAAATATTTAAGGGAAATATATAAATTGATATGCGAGATATTGTTCTCGGTTTCTCTTGTAATTATGAAATCTTTGTAATTCTGAAATCTCTGTAATTCTGCGAATGTATCGCGTTTTGTAAACCAAATCAAAAATATAAGAAATCTTCTTTGAAATATTGCGATTGTATCGCTTTTTGGAAATTAAATAAAAAATCTTTTATTTGTGGTAAGTAAAATGTTCTAGGAAAGGGTACTTAGCTCTTATGCGAGTTGTCTGAACGTCTCGCAGCAAAAATAAGATTGAGATATGAGACTTAAACCCTTGACCTGCCTCTTGCATTTTCTCGCAACAAACCAACTGTGCTAACCCTCTCTTGCGAATTAATCAAAGATCCTGCGAAGTAATCAAAGTTTAACTGTTCGAGAGACAATTATGTAGAAATTTCACATAACAAAAATAAACTTACGAGAAACAAGAATTGATCCCGCGACCTGTTGCTTGCATTCATGCCTCCCAACCAACTGTGCTAGTTCTCTTGCTTGTGAAATTTCTCTGCGAAATTATCATGAACTCTCTTCTGTGGGAAATAATCAAAGGATGACTTGCGAATTTCGCATAACAAAAACAAATATACAAAAACAAATATGCAAGAGGAAATAATTGATCCCTTGTCCTACTCCTTGTGATGTACCACATTGAACCATCTGTGCTAATCCTCCTCTGTGAAATGTCTATGCAAAATAATCATAAACTTTATTCTGTGTGGAATATACCTGTGAAATTATCAAGGATTTCGCGAAAAAATATGCATGTGTTGGGACTTGAACTTGCGACCATGAACTCATTAACTTCGCAGATCACCAAATGTGATGCCTCTTGCTTGTGAAATAATGAAACAATGCTGCGAAATTATTCATTTTTTCACCCTCTGTAAAAAGAAGAAAACTATGCTCGCAGGAGAATTCGAACCTGTGACCACAAACTCACATATTGTTCTCTGGAACAACTGTTCAAGAACCTCTCTGCGAAATTAACGCATAACTTTTTTCCTTATTCTTTTATTCGCCAATGAAAATTAAAAGAAAATTAAAAATATGTATCTCTGCCAATTTGAACCCGTGACCTATTTGTTGCTCTCGCAGCTTTGAACCATCTGTGTGAATTTCTGTTTGTGATAGAAATTGCAGCTTCTTCCTCTTATCTTCTCTTCGTCCCTCCTTAATTTCTTTCACATTTTCCTTCTTCTCCCGAACATAAAAATCTTCCACCGAAACTTTGGTTTTCTTCCTTAAATTCACCACAACAACTAATTTTTTCTCTTACTCTTTTCATGTCTTTGAATTGTTGATGATGTTTACTCCCTGAAAGTGTGATTTCTTCCATGAAATTTCCATTTTTGAACCTAAATTTTTTAGATCTAGAAAAATATGAACAGTAGCAAATTTTCATGGAAATCTCTTGAACCAATCAAGCTACATGAAGGATAAATCTTTTACTCTCCCTGTTTCTAGCGCCAAAATGTAGTTACAGGAAATCCCACAACACACCCCATATAATATTATGATAATAATTTCTAGATCTAAATCTATTTCCTAACCAAAATAAAGATTAAAGTGCTAAAATTATAAAATAAGACACAAGATTTACGTGGTTCGACCAATGTGATCTACATCCATGGGGTCTTCACTATGATTATTAAAATTACATTTGGGTTACGTGGAGACTCCATTAATGAGTATTTGGAGCTCTATATTTAGTTTTTGGGGAATAAGATGATAATGAAAATAAATTTCTCTCTCTTACCAAAAAATATCTCCCTCTCGGAATGTGTTTCTCTCCTTTATCTCTCCTGCTCTTCTCTTTATATAAGTGTTTAAATAGTAGATGACAGCTCACATACAACTCATATTCCCCCTATTTTAGGATCACTTACTTCATTCTCTCAAGCTCTCTCCATAATTTCGCAGGCTCTCTCTCTCTCTTGATATGTTCTCGCAAGCTTTCTCTATAATTTCACAAGGTCTTCATATCTTTCTCATGTTTTATGTTGTCGTTGTCTATTACGTCACTTCTGTAATTAATTTGCGACATTTGCAATGTGTGGTAGAAGTTTTCGCAAGAGCGTTGTTGTTGCGAGATTCTGCTCCTGCAAATAGTTCACTATGAACCAGAGGCCAGTGGATAAGGAAGAGGATTTTCTAGTGGAAAGTTTATGCGAACTTTTACACCTCTCGAAGAATCAGCAGGCGGAAACATTTTCTGCAATCAACCACATAACCCTAGACGTGCATGTAACTCCTTTGCATCTAGAAGCCTCAAAAACACCAGAGATGTCTGTGAATAATGTCACATTTACATAAGAAGACATGATGGTGGAAGAAGGACACAACCGGGCCCTGCATGTTACCGCACGCATCAAGGATTCATATTTTAAAAGAGCCCTCATCGACATGAGAGCATCATCGAACGTGATTACTCTTAAGACACTCAGGACGGCCAAGGTTCGACCAAGAAAGATCGTGCGACAGCCTACCACGATGACAGACTTTGAAGGAAACCAAACCAACACGTACGGGTATGTCAATCTGAATTTATCTGTAGGGCCCATCCAATCGAATGTGAAATTCGTATTCATAGGAAAGGAGACGGAATACCATATGATACTGGGAGACCATGTCTTCATTACAATAGCATCGTCCCCTCGACGTATCACCAATGTCTGAAGACTATGCTGAACAAAGAATTCATTTGTATTCCTGCATCATTGTGTCCTTACGCACCAATATGTGGAGCAGAATTGCTCGAACCAAGAGAAACTCTACGGGAAGAATCAGACAAAGTTCATTGCACCCCACTCCCCACGTGGGAGTCAATCCAGGAAGAGGACCGACTTGCATCATTGAAGGCTAAGTCCCATGATGCATCTTTGCTGACAAGACGTACCAATTCTTCTTTATCATGTGAAGCCACGACCCACGCTCACACTAAGATGGAGCAAAATTTTGTGGCGAGCCGTGATCAGAAATGGAAAACCATGTACCGACGCCGCTGTTAGAAATTAACATGGGAGACTGTTACCCAGTCTCTCTGTCCAACGAAATGCTACAACAACGACGAGCCACAATAAGAAGCGTTATATGTACGATAGCGGACAAATCAGGTGTTGTGTGGATTTCAGAGACTTGAACAGATGCTTCCGCAAAGATGATTTTCCTCTACCTAACACCGACATGTTAGTGGATTCCATCAGCGGACACGGCGTGTTCTCCTTCATGGATGGATATAGCGGCTACAATAAGATAACGATGGATGTATGAGCATGACGCGAGTTAGACAGGCTTTTGAACTCCTCTCAGAAATTTTTATTATACTATAACGCTATTTGGTTTAAAGAATGTCGGTGCAATGTATCAATGCGCTATGATGGTAATCTTCCACGAGATGATGAATAAGCAAGTTGAAGATTACATGGATGATATAGTAGTAAAATCAAAAGCTCGGGCGACCCATACAGGAGTCTTACGACAAGTGTTTCAGTGTCGTGAATACAAGTTGAAGATGAATCCTTTGAAATGAGCTTTCGGCGTTTCTTCAGGAAAATTTCTGGGATTCCAAGTGACTGTTGAGGGAATCAAAGTGGACCCATCCAAGACCCAAGCTATCCTCACGATGCCGCCTTCGAAAACTGTGGAGGAACTCCAAGGCTTCAAGGGAAAAGTGAACTACATTCGATGTTTTATACCTGTTTTATCCCAGCTTGTTGCTTCATTCACCCCCCTTTCTAAAGAAAGGATCAAGTTTCGTCTGGACCGCACTACAATAAGAAACGTTTTGGAAGATTCAACAAATATTGTCATCTCCAAATCATCATAAAGGGTTCGCCTATTATGTTAGCCCGGACGAGAGCGAGCGTGGGACATCTTCAGATCTATTGAAGCCGACACCTCAAGGGAGCAGCCTCAAGAAGATAGCGATGTCCGCAACATTAATGAGAGACGCTTTCAGAATTTCATCTCCCGTAGAACTACCAAAGGATATTGCAATGAAAATATATTGCACCTAGGACTATTGTATTATCTGAAAATATAGACGCTCTTGGATCTATTGTATTACCAAAGGATATTGCACCTGGGACTTAAGAGGTACATACAGATTCTCCATGAAAATAGCTTCATCATATTTTCAGAGCCTATTAGTTATGTCATTCGCATGAAGGAACTTCTCTACTCCTCAAGACATGATCCAAAGGTGATAATGGCAGAGGAGTGTGACTGGGTACTGCTTAGCACTTCCCATATCAAAGATGGTGAATTTAGAGAGATGCAAACACGCTATCATTATGATTCCAAGATGTCCAAAGACGAGGATATACTCAAGAGAGCGGACGTATTGTCAAAGACCAATTATATTCCTAGACATCTATGAAACACAGCGCAGATGTAAAGACGTCCTCATGAACCCAGTGTGATAACGTCCATTAAGTCGAAGTCTCAGTGGATACTCATGGGCAGGGGAATGTCTCCCTATTTTTTATTCCATGAGGCAACATAAAGGAAGCTATCAGTTCCATCATTAGCTTCTCCCTCGAGACAAGCTCTACCACTATATGAAGACCGCCAAGTTCGTTCCCGTAGCTATCACACCTCTTCCTGCTAGTGTCTTCTGATCATAGCTGAAGCTAAGAACCGTTGTTCATTTGTTGATACCAGTACCTGAGCTTCACCATAGCAACAACCATTACGGACAGAGGTAATCCGAACTTCTGTATATTTTATTTTCCCATGGAGAAGTAATAGAGTCACGGAGGAGAGATGGCGATATCTTTATTATGGTAAACTCACCGACCATACAAGATAGAACCATATAAATCACGTTTGGGGACTGAGGCTCAGCATGAAATTCCTTCGCCATCAGTCAAGGACTTCTTCAACACAAGAAAGTTGGTCAATCAAGGAGCATGTAATTCGCAAGGGAAAATTAAACTAAAGAAGAAGCCACTTCAACGCTCTCTCTCCAGAAGCCGCCTTGACGTTTACTCCAGAAGCTGCTTCAACGCTCTCTCCGGGACCCGCCTCGACGTTTGCTCCAGAAGGTGCTTCAACACTCTCTTCGGTACCCGGATCGACATTCACTCCAGAAGCCGCTTCGATGTTCGCTTCAGAAGATGCTTCAACGGTCTCTCCAGAAGAAGAAGCCGCTTCAATGCTCTCTCCGAGAGCCGCCCTCCAGAAGCCGCTTCGACGTTCGCTTCAGAAGATGCTCCAATGCTCTCTCCAGAAGAAGAAGCCGCTTCAAGGCTCTCTTCGGGAGATGCCCTCCAGAATCTGCTTCAATGCTTTCTCCAGAAGCCGCTTCGACGTTCGCTCCCGAAGCCGCTTCGACGTTCGCTTCAGAAGATGCTTCAATGCTCCATCCAGAAGAAGAAGCCGCTTTAACGCTCTCTCCAGGAGCCGCCTTGACGTTCGCTTCAGAAGATGCTTCAAAACTCTCCTGGACCCACTTCTACATTCGCTCCAGAAGCTGCTTCAACGCTCTTTTCGGGATCCGCATCGACGTTCGCTCCAGAAGCTGCTTCAACGCTTTCTTCAGGAATTGCCTCGACGTTCGCTTCAGAAGCCACTTCAACATGCTTTCTGGAAGCTACATCACCATTCTCTTTGGGAGCTGCTTCAACATCCTTTTTAGAAATTGCTTCAGCATCCTTTTAAGGATATTACTTATGATAGGGATCGTCCTCATCATAGTCTGGGATTACGACATCGTCATGAATAGTTTGAGAATCCAACCAACCATATGCCTAATCTACTTGGGTCCAACCGACATCATGCTAGGGGAACACTCACTTGGACGCCTCTTGAACGTGACATGCTCCAAGGACAGGATGACCTATATCTCTTGGTAACATCTAACTTTGTATCATAAGTTTTATCTTTATTTGTCACCATTTAATGCCTACCCCACAATAGTACAACCATTGCGTGTTGGGCAGGGGACTTAATGTTGATGGTGGATTTTTGTTCAGGGCTAAAATTATAAAACCAAATTTAATGCGTTGACATCCTGCAAAGGGTAAAGATGTTTAATAAATGATGAGTACCTCTTCAATTTATTTATTCGAAGCAATTCAGTAAATACACAAAATTCACCTAGAATGGTGCGTGCAACAACAATCTTAAATATTCTGTGAATTTTTTAGAATTATTAATTAATGCATGATTTGCCTAGTATTTCCTGTGTTAATCTCAGCCGAACTCTCATTATTAGCATGACATGATGACTGAGTATTCACTCTCAGCAGAGTAACATGAATCTCCGAGTGCCACTTTTGAGATGTGCACGAAATACCCGTACAAGTTACATCACTCTTTAAAGAGAGTCTCGCATCGACGCACTTTGGTTAGCCGATCGAGCATGCTTAATTTCCTTAAGGGAAATCTGAACTGTCCATATCATCCTCAGAAATGATCACGGCCATGCAAGTTGGTCGCGCAATTTAACAAGCCTAACCAAACCCTTGCAAAAATAAGCAATTATTGTGATGACCACCGGCGGGCCCACTTATGCCCTAGCCGGTCGAACAATCACCATACTCCCCCAGCGCCATCAAACGCCAACCCAAAGTTGAGTGGATGCGTTGTTTTGGGGGAAGCTCGACGACCATAGACTGTTCAGGGCAGTCTTTAAACCATCACAACCGTCCAACTTCACCAGCCTGGTTGGACGGATTAGATCATCACATGAATGATCAGGGAAGCGCTAACGCACATGTTTGCGGGCCCACTTATCTTTCACCCGATCGGTTTTCTCACAGCGAGGTCATGGAGCAAAGAAATGATTGCTCAAACCATGGCAGGCGTGATGTTTCTAAGGGTTGTGGAATTCCACTAGTGTCTTAAAATCGATCACAACCATCCAACTTAGCCAACCTATTTGGATGGATTAGATCGCATTTATGACCATCAGGAAGGTGCACAATTGCACATACGTTCACCGTCAGCCCAACATGGGCCCCACGTGATCGGTATCTCCAAAGAAGGATCACGACATGCCAAACCGTTTGGCCAAAGTCACGCGTGCGTGACTGATTCAAAACCCTAATTAGGGTTTGCGGCAATGCATATCTGTCGTAGTTCGATCGTGACCATCCATTTTCGCCAGCCTAAACGGAGGGTGTAGATATATACTCAAGAGGTCCCAAGGATATCAACGTGATCACTGTATGCTCACCTTTGCGTGTGACCGTCCGTCCTATGCAGACTAGAGCCCAGCGCCTTGAAACGCATGCCCAAAGTTGGCATGCCACACTGCTTTTAAACTTTTGCGGCAATGTATTTCTATCGCAAATCGATCACGACCACTCATCTTTGCTGGTCAAATTGAGTGGCCTAGATCGAATATCTATGGGACCGAGAGGTGTAGGCATGCACGCCGGCAGGCCGTCTTCACGCATGCCTGGTCATTCCTACCAAAATTAGCGCCCATGCTTGGATTCAATCAAGCCAGAGAGGGAATGTTGCGCATCTCTAAAAACCCTAAAATATATCAACGGCAACAAATATGTGTCGTAAATCATCTCGTCTGTCCAACTTTTCCAGCTTGGTCAGACGGCTTGGATTAAAAGTTAGGCGATCAATGAAGCGCCTCAATGATTACCGTCCGCCACTCTGTCACAAGGAGTGATCAAGAAGATGATGGCCCGCCTACGCGGCCTCTAAACGATCACTCGAAGATGGTTGGATGTGCTGTCATTTTAAGATGCTTAATCCGCGACTTACTCGATCAAGCTTTAAAACAGCGATGCTTTATTCATATCGATTGTTTTGAGATGCTTTCTTACAAATAATGCATTACATGCATCGAGCATGCACGATATTTCACAAATATCAAATCCTTAAATAACTTAGTTATTTAACCTAATAGCACCGTATGCTATTTATTATGGCGGGTCCCACGACTCGACCCACTCATTCGAGACATCAAACATGTCACAAACTGTGGGATACTTACTGGGGTATTGGTCTGGCGGTTTACAGCGTGCGGCGTGCAACGCGCCCATTACAAGAACGTGTCAGGAAACATGGACGATTAGCGATGATGAGGGAAGTGGGAAAAGGCGTGATCGTGTGGAAATCACCTACACGACCCCACTACTCCATCACTCAACTTCCTCCACTTCTTACGAGATGAGGATTGCACTCAAATGACCTGTATAAATAGGTTCTTCGACCTATCTTCAAACAACACAGAAAAAACCAAGTGTTGTCATTAGTATCCAGAAAACATCCAGAACTGATAGCCTACATTGTGCATGCCAGTTCATCATTCTGACACAGGTCATAAACAACCAATACCTTCATAATCTCAACACCTTCTTCTCTTCCCTCCCTAAGATCAACCCCATCTCCTTCACTTTGTGACCGAAACAAGTCTGGAACGGCCATTTCTTGGTTTAGGCCAGAATTGTATAGATTGATCTCTCGAAACAAAAGCACTCACGTGTAATACATTTGTTTAGGGTTTAGATTCGTTTCTCATCCACACACACCCAAATTTACCAAAAACCGCAGAAATAGTTTTCATCCATAAATAGACACCAAGGAATTTCCAAAACCGAAAATATTCTCAAGATATTCAATAATAATTTCCATATTCGGTTTTCATAATTCCTGAGAATGCTCTGTCCAAAAATATTGATTTAAAATCTCCTTGTATGGAATTATTAATTCTTATTTTCCATATATAATTAAAAACCTTAATTAAAAGATTCTTAACTTATTTAATTTCGATCTTGGGATTTACTTCCTTCTTAGTCGTTAAGGAATATCTTTTAACAATAAAAGATACGCATTACTGCACGTATTCAAAGTGTGTCGACATCCTTACTTTGTAAGTCCTCTTTCATACTTACACACTTGAAACCAATTTACCACACTTCCAAACAAGTTTAGAATTGGTTCACCTGACTTTCAAGAGCTATGCGATTGATTAAGAACTCTCAATCACAAATCATGGGTTTAACGTACCAAAACAAGTTTTTTTTCTACCTCCATGTGAGTACTGTGCATAGTCACACTAGCTTTCCAGAATTCGGTTGACTAGGTACTAGGATCGATTTCCCACATATACATGTGTTTGTGGGTGAAAACTGCTTCTGCTAGTATTGGTAATTTTGGGTGTGTGGATGAGAAACGAGTCTACACCCTAAACAATGCACTGCACGGGAGTACTTTTGATTCGAGAGATCAATCTGTACAATCCTAGCCAAAACAAAGAAATGTCCATTCCAGGCTTGCTTCGGTCACAAAGTGAAGGAGAAGGGTTGGTCTTAGGGAGGGAAGCGAAGAGAGTGTTGAGACCAGAATAGTTGATTCTGAATGTGGTGGTTGTTTATGACTTGTATCATAAAGTAGAACTGGCTAGCACAATGGAAAGCTACCAAGTGATTTCCGGATACTGTGTTGTTGCTGACCAAAAACTTGTCGTTTGGTGGAAATAGGTGAAGCCTATTAATACAAGTCATATTGAAACGTACCCTAGTCTCGTAGAAAGTGGAAATGATTGAGTAGTGGAAGAATAGAGTAACGTGTAATTATCAGACATTATGCTTCCATGATGAAGGAAATGAATTCGTGTAACCGTCAGACATTATGCTTCTATGATGATGGAAATAAATTAGTTTACAGAAGTTGATTCTAAATCCTGATTCAGAGAGTAACCAAAAGGGGTTTGATTTTGTCGATACGACGATATGATTTTCAAGTGACTGAAATAATAAAAGTAAAAGATGCAAATAACAATATGTAAACAATGATAATATGGATACTAGGGTATTCAAATCCACCAATAACCTATGATATGCATTCAACTTGTAATATTATTCTTGTCCTTATAGTAGATTCAAGTCTACCGTATAACTAAGGTGTTTCTCCAATGGATAATTTAATCACAACTAAAGTATTTCTCCAAAGCATTAATTGTCTAATTAAGCACAACTAATCTAAAGATCAATATTTGGTTAAGCATGAGTTGTAGCATAATCAACATAGAGATATTCTAACTACAATGGATACATGGCATACATTGTGAGAGCAAGATGTTGACAAACTTGGATTAAATTATATCTTTAAACAATTCTAAACTTTCAAGAACAAGATACAAGATATGAATACATACCAATGAGATTAGGGCTTCATCTAAACCCTAGTAAATGAAACTAGAACATGAAGAACATTACAACAAAACTTAAATTTGATAAACTAACATGAACAAGCTATTCTTGGATGGTTTTTCAACACAACAACCCTCTCTATTTATACACAAAATTCCCTCAAGCACTTGGATCCGAATTTTGGCACTCATCCACTCAACAAAACATGTTTTCTTAATTGATGGAATATATTTGGTTGTGGGAAACAAATTGGGAGTGATTGAGTGAGAGAATGGGGTGAGGTAGATGTTTTGGAAAGAATCCAATGGGGTGAGGTGGATGTTTTGGGACGAATCAATGGGGTGAGGTGGATGTTTTGGAAAGAATCCAATGGGGGTGAGGTGGAAATGGATTTGGGTCTTGGGTTTTGGATCATGGGTTTTGGATCATGGGTTGTTTAATCCCATGAATTTGTAAACAAGTTGCCAGCGATGCTTGTGAGCGGTTGCAACGCTTCAACTTTCTTCTCTTTTGTCTTCTCAATTCTTCCAAGCTTTATTTAGTACTTAAAAACACAAAATTAATTAATACAAATATTTATTCTTGAAAATGGTAAAAATGCCGAATTTGGGATAATATATGACTTTGAAGCGCGAAAGATGAGTTAAGTGCCAATGAAAAGGTGTATGAATATGCAATATTTGGCACTCATCAAATACCCCAAACCCGAATTTTACTTGTCCTCAAGTGAAAGCAAAATCAGAAATCCTAACTATACCACTGTCGCTGGTCTCTCGAATGCATTTAGCGTATGCACTAAGCCTTTAAACCCCTAGGTGTCCCTAGTGGACGAGTTGTAGTCTCGTGAGGGCCTACCAAAGAAGTACCCACAAACCCTTCTCCAATATCGTCCATAGAAATGTCTTTGTCTTTTCAAAAGACCCGCTCCACAGTGGTCATCCTAAAAACAACAACAAATAAAATGCAAAAGACTAAAAAAAATCCTACAAAAGGTCACAAAGTGAAGGAGAAGGGTTGGTCTTAGGGAGGAACTTCCCACTTTGTGGTGGATGATACATGTGTGCAGGTCATTAGGGTCTATAAAATGCCGTTGCGAAGAGAGTTTTGAGACTAAAATCATGCAAAATATAGCAATTCTCAACAGGATGGCCTAAGCCTCCACATAAGGTACATAGTTGATTCCTGACATGAATGTGGTGGTTGTTTATGACTTGTATCAGTTTAAGTAAATTGAATAGAGGCGAGGGAAGCCTGCAGGGCTTTGATACCCAAGGCCTCACCGCATTCAAGAAGGCGGTCATCACGCATTCAATTTGAGCGTTACCTTATAGGTCTCGTTTTATTTCAAATTTTAATGAACTTCTAGCATCAATGGAAAGCTACCAAGTGATTTCAAGGATTAGCGATATGAACTTAGTTGTTGTCGACTCGGGTGTTGTTGCTGACCAAAAACTTGTCGTTTGGTGGAAATAGGTGAAGCCTATTAATACAAGTCATATTGAAACGTACCCTAGTCTCGTAGAAAGTGGAAATGATTGAGTAGTGGAAGAATAGAGTAACGTGTAATTATCTAAATCCCGATTGATTATGCTTCCATGATGAAGGAAATGAATATGATAAACTTGTAATATTATTCTTGTCCTTATAGACATTATGCTTCTATGATGATGGAAATAAATTAGTTTACACCGTTAATTTTCACCACCACTAATTGTCCCGCTTCATCTAAACCCTAGTAACGCTTTCTTGTAATGAAAATGGTAAAAATGCCGAATTTGGGATAATATATGACTTTGCATTGCATGAAAAGGTGTATGAATATGCCACACCCTTTCTTGTAAAACCGCATGCCACACCAATACCCTGATGAGCATTCCCCAGTTTGTGACATGTTTGATGTCTCGAGTGTTTTCGTGGAAAACATATAGGACTTTGCTACTTGTGTCAAGTCAAAGTCAAGGGACTTACCGCAGGAAAATAACATGTGATGCTATTAGGTTTTGTTTTGATTGGTTGCCTAAAAATTTCTACAGGCATGTTAGTTCGGTAGCGAACTCGGACAACCGAGATTACATATTGTGAGGAAGGGTAGCCGTTGATTATGGCTACCTGTTGGAGCTTGATAATGGCGCAGTGGTGTTTTGATGTGCGCCAGTCGCAATGTGGCATGGCTAGCGTGGCTTGTGCATGCCGGTGGCACGGTGGTGCAAGTGGCGCCTGGCGTAGCCGTGGCCACTAGACTTGGGTGGATGGTTGCCTAAAAGTTGCCACAAGTCTGTCAGTTCGGTGGAGAACTTGGATGGATGAGATTGCATCTCATAAGGAAGGGTAGCCATTGATTATGGCTAACTTATGTTTTGTGTTAACTCATGAAATTTCGTAATCAGGAAATTCAGATGTGGGACCCTCACCAAAATCATTGTGGAATTCTCGTATGAACTCGTATTTTGATGATCCGCACCTCCATTATGATCATAAAATAATTTCCTATCTCCCTACTCGGTAAAATATAGGTTTTGAGCTCGTTTAGGAGGTTAAAATAGCCCGACAATAAAACTCATGAAGAATTCAGGAGGAATTCTGTCAGTTTTGAGCCATGACCTAGCTCGCCTTGTATGTTGTATCTTTTAGATCGTTACTCCGATTGATTTGAATTTTTAGTATGTTATTCTAGATATCCATATAAAAATTTTGGCATGTAGCTCATACAAAAAAAAATTACCAAACGTTCCCAGTTGTTTGTACAATCTTTGGGAAGCCGATTTGGCATGGTAATTGACACGTTGACGCAACTTTGGGAAAGCCAATTTGGTATTGGCGCGACTTTGATTTTGTTTTTTAATACTATGGAAGGTTTAGAGCAACTTGATTGGTCAAAAAAGAGAGGGCCGGTCAAACACGGGTGGCCACACTTCTGATATGAGTGTGACAAATTTAGAGCGATCTGATTGGTAGAAAGAGAGGGCCGGCCAAGCATGGACGTGGCTACACTTCTAGTGTGAGTGTGGCGGCTTTAGATTAACCTGATTGGTCAATGGTAAATAGGTCCGGAAAGTATAGGCCCAGCCATAACTCATTGGGAGTGTGGCAGGTTTAATGCGACCTGATTGGTCGACAAAGGACTAAGGGACGGTTGGGTAGCATGGGGCGTGGCCAAGTGTCGCCGGCAAGCCTATGGCATGGCTACGCTTCCATCGTTGTTTCTCCTACTCCGCGACTCTGTTTATCCTTTGCTTTCTGACTGAGTATTTTGTGCAAGGGCATTAACCTTGGTACTTGGAGGTCTGTGCTACTCTGCTGCGAATGAACACAAATCCGTCATGCCATACCAATATTAAGGGTTCTGCCAGGGAACATAAGCACTGGTACTTGGAGGTCCGTGCTACTCTCCTGCGAGTGAACACAAATCCATCATGCCATACCAATATTAAGGGTTCTTCCGGGGAACATAAGAACTGGTACTTGGAGGTCCGTGCTACTCTGCTGCGAGTGAACACAAATCCGTCATGCCATACCAATATTAAGGGTTCTGCCGGGGAACATAAGCACAAGAAAAGTACTCAGCAGGCTCCGATATTTGTGAGAAATGCAGCTAGGAGCTTATAAACTCATTAGGCTTTATACTAGTGAACAATTCATCTAGGAACTTGAATTTCAATATAATATGAAGAGAGACATAGACACTTATCAGATTTTTGATATATTCTCTAAATTCCCTACGTAATATAGACATATCAATGTCTACTACATCTGATGTCGGGTCAGGTAGCTAGACTTTTACAAATTTATCCCTGAACTAAAAATCACTATCAACAACATGGTATCTAGCTTATACGTGTTACACATGTCCATAGGATTGGTTCCCCTTTGCCTAAAAACGTGTTGCACATGTCCATAAAATCGGTTCCCCTTTCTGTTATAAACCTTGTTGTACCCCATACAAGGATCGATTCCCCTTTGTGATGTGTTGCACCTCTTACTAGGATCGGTTCTCCTTTACCAAGTATTAGGTCATACAAACTACACAAAATCGATCATACTATCAGGTGATTACTTAAGATCGGTTTCACTAATAAAAGTCATACCAATACAAAATTCAGGCCTCATGTGAATAGTTTTACCAAGAACACAAACAATTCATGAGCGGTTATACTAATCACACATATTGGTCGTTCATAAGATATGCAATGAAGAATAATCCCAATAACGCCTGGCGATTTCCTTTTCGATTCACAAACAAAGTTTATGAACTTACTTCCTTAAAACACATGTAAAAACATTGTTTCCTAGGATGAAATCCTCGCCTCATACTCATACATAATCACAATAGCATTCAAACGATTATGTCGATGTCTTATCTACAAATTTTAATGGTTAAGCAATAAACCTTGTATTATATTTCTTAATACTATGTCTATCTAGAGTGTTCATGCTTTGCAGTTTTGTTTTCAATATGCACGACTTGAAATATACGTTAGGGAATGAAATAGTTCAAGTCAAATATCACTAACCTCAAGTGGAAGGATGATGTTGTGGCTGTAGCTCCTTATTCTTCATTTATTCAAGTCTTCGCAATACCTGTAATCTCATATCCTAATACTTTCAAGATAACCTATATGAAGTGGACCCTAGTACATTTAATCTTGCGACTCTTAAATGAGTTTTGATTCACTACAATATGACAACCAAACTTGACATACCAACGCTTAGTGGGTTCAAACGAGCTATGATCTAACAGTTACATTTCATTTGTGTATAACAAGATAAGTTTGATCTAACGGTTGAAAGATATTAGCTTGAATCTAATCAGGTTTTCATCTAACGGTGAATATTGAATGCTTTGTCACCAAGGTAACTTAGATTGCAAACCCTGATTTGGAGACTATATAAAGGAGAACTCTAGCAACTGGGAAACCTAATCCCCATACCTCATGTGTGATACTAGTTGTATAAGCTAGAGTCAATTCTCCTTTAACCTTAGGTTTTTCACGAAACCATGTAGGTTAATGACTTAAAGACTTCATTGGGATTGTGAAGCCAGACCCAACTATTTTATCTGTAGTTGTGTGATCTGATCTTTCCCTATTCTATCGTATTGAGTATTATCTTCTCTAAGATTTGCTCGAGATTGAATCTCCGATAGACAAGATAAAAAGTAGTCACAAACACCTTCGTCTCATTATTTGTGATTCCATAATATCTTATTTCGTTAATCAATTAATATTATTGTTAGGTAATTGATAATTCTAGGTTGTTCTTCAGGAACATAAGTTCGGGTTATCGATTAGTTCTTGTTCACCTTGATTTATCAAAAGACGGAACAAAACTCGTAGGTTATCTGTGGGAGACAGATTTATCTATTCCTATAGATTTTTCTGTATGATACAGATTTGTTTATCAAGTCTTTGACTTTAGGTCGTAGAAACTCTTAGTTGTGGGTGAGATCAGCTAAGGGAATCAAGTGCATAGTATCCTGCTGGGATCAGAGACGTAAGAAGCCCGATTGTACTATATTCCAGACAGAATTTATCTTTTTAGTAGGCTAGTGTCTGTAGCAGCTTAATACAGTATGGTGTTCAAATCTGGACTAGGTCCCAGGGGTTTTCTGTATTTGCGATTTCATCGTTAACAAAACTTCTTGTGTCTGTGTTATTTCTTTTCCGCATTATATTTTGTTATATAATTGAAATATCAAAGGTTGTGTATTGAATCGATCAATTGGTAAATCCAACCTTTGGTTGTTGATTGAAATTGATTGATCTTTGAACATTGGTCTTTGGTACCATTCAAGTTATCTCCCTTATATTCAATCGGGCTCGCAAATTATTATTAGTTTGATTGCGGATCGAATTGAGAGATTAAAGTATAAGTCTTTGATATACTTTTTATAAGATTGAGTCTAACTATCTAGTTGATTCTATTGTAAGTATATTGGAGTTAGTCCATACAGATTGCTAATCGAAATATTGGGTGAGGTTGTTAGACCCACGCTTTTTCACCTAGTATTATCAATCACCTCACAATAATCTTAATCGTATGGTAGCGAAACAAGATATTGTGGAATCACAAACGATGAGACGAAGATGTTTGTGACTACTTTTTATCTTGTCTATCGGAGATTCAATCTCGAGCAAATCTTAAAGAAGATAATACTCAATACGATGGAATAGGGAAAGATCAGAACACGTAACTACAAAGAAAATAGTTGGGTCCGGCTTCACAATCCCAATGAAGTCTTTAAGTCGTAAACCTACAGGGTTTCGTAAAAAGCCTAAGGTTAAAGGAAAATCGATTCTAGTCGCAACAAGTATCACACAAGAGGTGGAATTAGGTTTCCCACTTACTAGAGTTCTCCTTTATATAGTTTTCAAATCAGGGTTTGAAATCTAAGTTACCTTGGTACCAAAGCATTCAATATTCACTGTTAGATGAAAACCTGATTAGATTCAAGATAATATCTTTCAACTGTTAGATCGAACTTAGATTTTTATACACAAATAAAATGTACCTTCATTTAGGTTTGAGTAACCGTACCTAAACGTGTACATTAGGTTGGTTCAATAGTATTTAACCGAAGTTAGATATATGAACACTCTCATATCAACCTTATTCATCTTAACCACAACTAGTTCAAATGAAACTAGTTATAGACTTGTTCAATTTCTATATTCTCATAGAAGTATACAAGAACACAATTGAAGCAAAATCGGTTTGATACACTAGAACCAATTCATGAACATTATAGCCACAGTTTGCAAAGAATGCATTCTTTATTATATAAATGTATTAGTTAGTGAACAAACCGATTTTAGAACTTTAACAACTCAAGTATGCAAATGGGTACGCATACTTAAAATAGGCGGTCTGAGTTTGGGTTCGCCAGTATGCAAACGGGTACGCATACTTCCAAACACTGCAGAAATTTCCGGACCCAAACCCTTCTCTAGTACGCATATGGGTATGTGTACTTAGGTACTCGGAATTTCACAAATAACAGGTACGCATACGGGTATGCATACTATAGTTCTGGTCATGGATCACATACACGCAAGAATGCATACTATGTTTATAATCCAATAATGGTTAAGTATTCTAAACTCTATTTCAATCATAGAAACTTTCTTAGAGGATGACAATAGCTGTTTTCACGAACTATTAGCATCAAAGCAATTTTCAACTTATTGAAATAATCATAACGAAACATTCCAAGTCTACACCAAATGATTGTATCATAGTAGATGTTACTCGACAATTTTCACATGATCATCTTTTGACTTTCGTCAAGAATATAAGATGAACTTGGTTGAAGCGAAAGCTTACCAACACATATTTCGAGAAATATGTAAGCGAGTTAAACTCAGCTCAAAATCTCAAATGTGCATAATCGAATAGTATATAGTAATACGACTTTTGTCTCAATATATGAGATATAGTAGAAATATACTTTCCAAGCGATAGATGAGTTTTAGTCTCCACATACCTTTTGTTGATAAAGTGCCATAAGCTTTCCTTAGTAGTTCTTTGTCTTCAATTGATGAACGTCGTGAAGTTTAATGCTCAACTACACAATTTATCCTAGTCCGAGACATCACTATAAGTAGACTAGAAATCAATACTTATAGTTTTGATCACTAACATTGACAAACAAGCTTGAGATAGAAATGCTTGCGAGTTCGGCCGAGCAGTGCTCTAACAATCTCCCCCTTTGTCAATTTAAGTGACAAAACTATCAATACATATGGATTACAAAATAAACAAACTTTGTAACTTCTCATCTAGGCCTATCAATATCTGTCTGATATCCGGAATCCGGATCCGTGTATTCGGGATCCTATAGGATTTTATCCGTTTTATCGGATATCTGATACGGATATTTATCGAATATTTCTTACTTAACCTATCGGAATCTGAATAGGCTCCATCCATTTGGTTAATATCCGATATCCGATAGAGTCAAGGATATACTTGTAATTTTCCAATTATATCTATTATTAGTCGAGTAAACCCTGCAATATACTCATTTCCTTTTCTTTTTTTTTTCCTCTTCTCTTTTCAGTCTGTCAGTCGCCTCTCCACTCTGTCTCTCGATTGATCAATTGCTCACTCCATTGTTTATCAATCACTCACCCACTCAATCAGGTACTGATTCTCTTCTATTTATGTGTTCGATTTTTGTATTCGATTGTCATGAAACTAGAGTTTCCGTATTGCAATAAAAAACTAAGGTTTGATGTGACTTACATGTATCGATGAAATTAGACAAAAATTTGAGATGGGTTTAACTTAAATAAGAATATGAGGCATTGAGGTTGAAGAATAACTCAATATTGATAGTTATTAGTTTAGGGTTTGATTGAATTGATCTATTTTTGAGATGGTTTTATAAGGTGGTTATGAGTTTGAAGAATAACTCAATATTGATGAGTTACTGAATTGAATCAGAGTAAAAAAGAGATTGAATTAATCTATTTTGGAGTTTGTCCTGGTTTGTTGATTCTATAAAATTTGCACAGAAAGGATTTCTTTGATTTTTGTTCTTGTTCATTCTTTGTTCTTTCTTAGTTGAATCCATTCTTATATGTTGTTTTTGAACCCATTCTTAGTTGTTGTTTTTGATTTCGTAAGTGGCATGAAATTGCAGGCAAATACATTTATAGTTATAATAGGGAATGAGCCTAATGCTTTAAGTTGTGACTCCTGTTGTCGAAAAGCTATAACAAAACTCCTACTCAGGTACTGAAATGAGGAACCAATTACATTTTCTTGTTCTAATTTGAAGTGTTTAGCTAAAAATATAAGATTTATATGAACTTATGAGGATTTCCTGAATGTTTTGTTGGACTTGGAACTGTCATTGTTGATTTTTGGTTTAGTTTCAAACTCTCTTTGCATTGGTTAAACATCTGAAATAAGCCTTACTCTAGGTTTTCCCATTAAGCAACACATACTGACCAGTTCAGGTGATGTTCTATCAAATTTGAGTATTTTTGGTTAGGATATAGTAATATAGTTATTCGTATTCATGTGCTAGGTTGGATTTCTTAAGATATTCTTGATAAATCATATGGTTTATTCATTCATATGTTCACCACCACCAACAACAAATAGTACATATTTAAAGACCAAAGTTTAGTTGTCGACAGAAGACATACCTTACAACCCAAAACAAATACTTCCACATATCCACATGGAGAAATGAAGAGTATGAGAAAATATTCCGACAATTATTTTATGTACTACTGATACTACACTTGACAATCTCAAGTACCAAGTACCAACTGGGTATGTTTTATGTCTACTAGTCTATACACTAGCAGCTAGATGCTAGACATGTACATTCCCTTGCAGTACTTCCATAACAGTAAATGTGTGTGTGTTATTGTTGTTGTTGGTTCAAATCGAGTATAGTGGAGGGACGGGGGGATAATTAAGTGGAGGGTTGGTACTCTTAGTGAAAAATCGGGGGTCTAACAACCACACCCAATATTTCGATTAGCAATGTGTATGGAAAAACTCTAATATACTTTCGAGAGAATCAACTAGATAGTCAGACTCAATCTAGATAAAAGTATATCATCTATTTATCTTGATTTGATCTTTACTCAAGCAAATAGAAATCTGCAAATCTTTATCAAATACAAGGAGATAACTTGGATGGTACCAAAGATCAATATCCAAGTGTCAATCAATTTAAATCAACAACCAAAAGGTCGGATATTCAAATTGATTGAACAATGCATAACCTATATTATTTCAATTATATAACAAATATAATGCGGAAAATAAATAACACAGACATCAGAATTTTGTTAACGAGGAAACCGCAAATGCAGAAAAACCCCGGGACCTAGTCCAGATTAAATATACACTGTATTAAGCCGCTACAGACACTATCCTACTCCAAACTAACTTCGGTATGGACTGTAGTTGAACCCTAATAAATCTAACACTGATCCAAGGTACAATTATGATCCTACATCTCTGATCCTAGCATGATACTACGTACTTGATTCCCTTAGATGATCTCACCCATAACTAAGAGTTGCTATGACCCAAAGTCGAAGACTTTAATAAACAAATCTGTATCACACAGAAAAGCCTACGGTAATAGATAAATCCGTCTCCCACGAATATACCTACGAGTTTTTGTTCCGTCTTTTGATAAATCAAGGTGAACAGAACCAATTGATAAACCAGACTTATATTCCCGAAGAACAGCTCAGTATTATCAATCACCACACAATAATTTTAATCGATGCAGCGAAAAAAGATATCGTGGAATCATAAACGATGAGACGAATATGTTTGTGACTACTTTTATATCTTGCCTATCGGAGATAGAAATCTCAAGCCAATTATTACAATTGTACTCATACAATAAAAACAGTAAGATCAGATAACACAACTACAAGAAAAGTAGTATCGGTCTGGCTTCACAATCCCAATGAAGTCTTTAAGTCGTTAACCTGGTTTAGAAGAAGAAACCAAAGGTTAAAGGAGAGTCGACTCTAGCTTAGCACAACTAGTATCACACATAATGTGTGGGGATTAGGTTTCCTAGTTTCTAGAGTTCTCCCTTATATAGTCTTTCAAATCAGGGTTTGCAATCAATGTTAGCTTAGTAACAAAGCATTCAATATTCACCGTTAGATGAAAACCTGATTAGATTCAAGCTAATATTTATCAACCGTTAGATTGAAAACATAGCTTGTTATACACACATGAAATGCACGTTTCTAGGTTTGTGTAACCGTACCCAAACTTGTACATTAGTTGGTTCAACAATAGTTAACCAAATGGTTAGCCATATGATAACTTTCATATCAACCATATTCTTCTTCACCATAACTAGTCCAAATGACTCAAAAGAACTAGTTAGAGAGTTGTTCAATTGCAAGGAAATCTCATGTACTACGCAAGACACAATTGAAGCAAAAATGATTTGATTCACTCGAATCGGTTCATGAACTATATAGCCATGGTTTGCAATTGCATTCCTTAGTTTATAAAGATAAGTTCACAAACATTGCTTTTAGACATAACCTACTCAAGTTCACGGACTTAAGTTACGGATGGAGTTCACAGACTCCAGCAAAAATTCTCAGGTCAAGAACATACGCCAGTTCGCGGACTAGGTTCGCAGACTTAGCTCACGAACTTCTCCGGTTCTCTTGATCAACAAAGTTCGCAAACTTTGGTTCTAGGAATAAGGACTTATACATATATATATGTGTTTTCACAACATGCTTATATCCTCCAATGGTTATATAGTCTAAACTCTCATTTCAATCATTGAAACATTCTCAGAGGACGTTATATAGTTGTTATTCACAAACCATTTTTCGTTAGAGAAATTTTCAAAGTGATCGAAACTTAACATGACTTTCGTTACTAGGTAAAGATGAACTTGGCTAAAGCGAAATCTTTACCAATACATATTTCAAGAAATATATAGGGGGGTAAACTCATCTCGAAATACCAAATATGTATAATCTTAGTCAATATATCAAAACGACTCTTGTCTCAAGATAGGAGATAAATATACTTTTGAGTGATGGATAAGTTCAAGTCTCCACATATCTTTTAGTCGATGAAGATCCACCAGTTCCTTGAGTAGTCCTTCGTCTTGTATGATGACTGCCATGGAGTTCTTGAGCTCAACTACACTTTTTATCCTAGTCCGAGACCTTAGCTATAGTAGACTAGAAATCAAGACTTATAGTTTTGATCACTAATATTGACAAACATGCTTGAGATAGCAACGCATGAGAGTTCGACCGAGCAATACTCTAACAGTCTCCCCCTTTGTCAATTTTAGTGACAAAACTATCAATACATATGGAATACAAAAAATATATAAATAAACTTTATAGCTCCTATTCCACATGTCTAATCTTCAATATTACTCGAAATCTTCTTCACTTCCAAGTACTCCAATGATCCCAAAGGTTGTAAGTTAAGCATCATCGTTGTTGAAAATCCATAGCTATAACAACGAGAAAACAAGAGTTCTCAATCATTGTTATACAATGTCATAGTATTACACAGCGTCAAAGTCCAATTGCATCAAAACTTTAACAAAAATACTATGGAACCCCCCCCCCTACATAATGATCCGAAAACCATATGTATTTGTAATGTGAACTACATATTAATTCTCCCCTTTTTTGTCAATAAAATTGGCAAAGGTACAAGAACGAGATCCTAATGAAATTTCCAAACGAGACATTTCATGACCAAAGGTAAACGTATATCATATTATTTAGATGCAATCATAAAGCCGAAGCTAAATGCATTCATCAAGGAGTCTATAAAGATACAAGATAACTCCTATAATATTCCACAGTTGCACTCCCCAAAAAGATTTGGCAAATAAGCGCAAGTTCAATTAAGAACTCTCCCCCATAATATGTCATTCTCGAAAGAACAACAAGAGTGACCTTAATTTCAAAAGAAAAGAAGGATTTATTTGGACATAACAAATCACATACAAGTATGAATTTAAATCCAAAATAAAAATATATTCAATTAAATTAACCGAAAGAGAACCCATGATTAATTTAATCAAATATGCTCAACCCAAGTAAACTTATGGAGACTTAAAAAAGCTCAATTAGATTAATCACAAGAGAACCCATAATTAATCTAATTGGAATACACAACTAAACTAATCACAAAAGTAATCAATTTAATCGTTTATACTCGACATAAGAAAATATATGGAGCAATGACTAAGTTAATCAAGAAAATAATCAACCCAGTCAAAGGTGCTCAAACATAAGAAAAACTTACGGAGTCATAACTAAATAACCAAACACGATGATTGATTTAGTTCAATATGCTCGGCATAAAGTACCTTACGGAACAACAACTAAGCTAATCATACAAATAATCAACTTTGGTTATTTAGTGCTCAACATAAGACATATTACGGAGCCTCACATTAATACACAAATATGGATCAGGGAAGATCAATTACTTCGGAATACTCAAGGATTCATTCTATTTTCCATCACCATTTGCACAATGACATATAATAAACATAATCCTTGAAAACAAAAGATTTTAACCTATCTTCCATCAACAATTGACATAATAGGCTTAACTTTTGTATTTGTCAAAAGTCAATTCATTCTTTTATCAATATATGCATATCAACTCATGAACGACTTTACTTTTGACAAGGTATGGGACAATCAAGTTCACGGACGCAAACATACATATCTCATATTAATATTGCAATATATAAAACCATAAAGATTAATACAGCAAAAATCATCTTCCAAACAAGTTTAGAATTTAAACCAATAAATCTAAAAACATGAAGATGAAAACGTTGGACATAGCTATGTGTAATCACAATAATGGATATTCCAAACTCTAGTTATTCTTCTAAACAAAAACATGAAAAATAGAAGATTTACTAGGCAATAAGACCTTTGAAGAATTCTTTATCGTCCTCGAACTCCTTGTCGTCAACAACCATTGGAACATAAGGTTCATTAAGGTAGGAGTTTATATCAATAAACCTTCTTGGCTGATGATGTCGAACCAGGGCCTTCTAAATCACATGAGTCTTATGCACAACATCCTTTATTTATTGAATCTCCTTTTGCATCTCTTTCAACACTTCAAGAACATCATAAAACTTCTGAGAATTTGAAGGAACGACTCTTGGCTTCCTCACATTCCTTCTTTTTCTTTTCAATGTCGGAGCTAGCAGAGATTTTTATTTTTCCTTCATGATTGATGGCTTAATAATCAAATTAACATCCTTTCCATCAGAAGACATCATGCTTGGAGTATCCATAAACGTATGGGTTTGTGAGAGGAAATCACAATTTGCTCAACAAGTAGTCTTGAGATAAAAGGAGGTTACAGAGAAGGAAAAAGGAATGTAAGGTTTCAAAACCTTTAAACAAGTTCGTATACGACCAACTCTGAACCCTACGAAGAGTAGAATTGTCGATAGTACCCTTTCTTTTGTTTGATAGACAAAAATAAGGAAAGTCTAAGAAAAGAAGAAGAAAAAAAACTTTTCCTAAAGCCTGAAGGATACAAAATCATTGTCTCTTTTGATCAGGCACATGAGACAAGATTTCAAAAAAAACACAATCAAGTTGCGTTGTGGTGAACAACAATTTATCTACCATTTTCCTTTTGATAGGAATCCACAGACTTTTGTCTATCAAACCGACTTGACCATACTTTCTTCTTAAATGGTCTAGCCATATCCTTGGAAACTAACTTCTTCGACGAAGATAAAATCCTACATACCTCAGTGGTCTTCTGAGCAAGTTTAAGCTTTCTTCCTAAATGATTTTCTCTTCGTTAAATTTTGTTAGCGTGCCTTTGTTGGTGTTTGTACTTGTAACACATTAAAAGTTCATGACCCTTTAAAGAACAATAAGAACACATCAAGTTAGGATAAAAATAAGGCTTTTGAGATGTGCAAGAAGTTAGGCACATGGTGGAACTGAAACATTACAAACGGAGTTTCCAAAGGATGGGTCCACTTTATCTTCCAGAATGGTTGGATTGTCTTCTGAAAGAATATCAAGATTGATGTATGTATTGCTACAATTATCAAAATCAATATTTTCACCAAGAAGTGCAACACTTGATTTCTCGTCATCATTAGAATCATAGTTGTCAGACATTTCATCAAGAGTTGTCGCAAGACCTTTGTTGCCAATGTATTTTCTACGATTTGGACACTCGTTTGCAAAATGACCAAATCCCTTAAACTTAAAGCACTGAGGTATATCCTCATCATCAGTTTCATTAATATCCCTATTTTTAGGAGGAACACAATTATGAGGTTTGACTAATACCTTAGGCTTATCTCTGGAGAACCGTTTACTTCTCTTCAGTAGAAGATCCCTAAACTGTCTTGTGATCATCGAGACTAATTTTTCAAGATCTTCATCTGATGAATCCGTCTCAGAGTGATCATCTTCAGAGATATACACTTTTTTACTTTTATCAAGTAACTTAGTGTCCTTTAGTGCTTTGAACGCAACATCCTTAGATTTGGATGAATGTTCATGATCAAAGATCTTAAGCTTTCCAACCAGTGTATTTCTAGAGAGATTGTCAAGGTTATTTCCCTCAATGATGGCATGCTTCTTAGAATCATATCTGGATGGAAGCGATCTGAGAATTTTCATCACAATGTCATTTTCAGGAATAGTCTTACCCAATGCAAAAGATGTGAAAAAACGGGGGTCTAACAACCACACCCAATATTTCAATTAGCAATCTGTATGGACAACTCCGAGTTACTTTCTAGAGAATCAACTAGATAGTCAGACTTGATCAAAAGAAAATATCTCAAGGATTTTATTATCTCTATCTCTCAATTTGATTTACTCAAGCAAATACAATTTGCGAGTCTTTATCAAAGAGAGATAACTTGGATGGTACCAAAGACCAATATCCAAGTGTCAATCAATTTAAATCAACAACCAATAAGGTCGGATATTCTAATTGATTGAACAACGCACAACCTGTATTATTTCAATTATATAACAAAATATAATGATGAAAGAAAATAACACAGACACCAGAATTTGTTTAACGAGGAAACCGCAAATGCAGAAAAACCTCGGGACCTAGTCCAAATTAAACATACATTGTATTAATCCGCTATAGACACTAGCCTACTCCAATCTAACTTCGTTCTGGACCGTAGTTAAACCCCAACCAATCTCATACTGATCCAAGGTACAATTTTCGAGTATTTATCAAAGAGAGATAACTTGGATGGTACCAAATACCAATATCCAAGTGTCAATCAATTTAAATCAAAAACCAATAAGGTCGGATATTCTAATTGATTGAACAACGCACAACCTATATTATTTCAATTATATAACAAAATATAATGCGGAAAGAAAATAACACAGACACCAGAATTTTTTTAACGAGGAAACCGCAAATGCAGAAAAACCTTGGGACATAGTCCATATTAAACATACATTGTATTAAGCCGCTACAGACACTAGCCTACTTCAAGCTAACTTTGTTCTGGACTGTAGTTAAACCCTAACCAATCTCACACTTATCGTAGTTGTGTGATATGATCTTGCATCTTCTATCGTACGAGTACAATTGTAATAATTGGCTTGAGATTTTTATCTCCGATAGGCAAGATATAAAAGTAGTCACAAACTCTTCGTCTCATCGTTTGTGATTCCTCAATAATCTTCTTCGCTGCGTCGATTAAGTTTATTATGAGGTGATTGATAAAACTGAGTTGTTCTTAGGAAATATAGGTCTGGTTTTATCAATTGGTTCATGTTCACCTTGATTTATCAAAAGACGGAACAAAACTCATAGGTTTATTCGTGGGAGACGGATTTATCTATCTTTGTAGACTTTTCTGTGTGAGACAGATTTGTTTATTAAAGTCTTCGACTTTGGGTCGTAGCAACTCTTGGTTGTGGGTGAGATCAACTAAGGGAATCAAGTGCACAGTATCTTGCTGGGATCAGAGGCCTAGGAGCATAACTGTACCTTGGATCAGTGTGAGATATGTTGGGGTTCAACTACAGTCTAGAAAAAATTTAGCTTGGAGTAGGCTAGTGTCTATAGCGTCTTAATATAATGTATGTTTAATGTGGACTAGGTCCCAGGGTTTTTCTGCGTTTGCGGTTTCCTCGTTAACAAAATTCTGGTGTCTGTGTTATTTCTTTTACGCATTATATTTTGTTATATAATTAAAATAATACATATTGTGTGTTTTTCAATCAATTAGAATATTCTACCTTATTGGTTGTTGATTTAAATTGATTGACACTTGGATATTGGTCTTTGGTACCATCCAAGTTATCTCTCTTTGATTAAGACTCGCAGATTGTATTTTCTTGAGTAAATCAAATTGAAAGATTAAAATAATAACTCCTTGAGATATTTTCTATTGATTTAATATGACTGTCTAGTTGATTCTCCTGAAAGTAACTCGGACTTGTCCATATGGATTGCTAATCTAAATATTGGGTGTGGTTGTTAGACCCCCGATTTTTCAATTGGTATCAGATCAGGAAAACACGTTTAAGACCTTACAAGTCTGTGTTTGTAGTGATCTGACTCTATGGACAAGAGTAGTATCTCTGATAAACGCATCACCAGAAATAAAAATTATGTTTCGTTTATTAAAGAGAAATATCCTTCAATATCAATCATAGATGAACCTCATGTTCAAACTAGACAGACAGATTCTGACATGTGTTGTTATGATTACATTTCAAAAGAGTCTATTTCTCAAAATAAATGGGTAACTGCTGAAGAGAGTGAGTTGATTCTAAATCATATTAGAATCCAAGCTGATAGACTCAATCAGATGAAACAACACGTCAGTGTTCTTCTTGGTATGATAAGATACTGCGGATCCAAAGAAAATACTGAAGATCATTCTTCATGTATGACTCTTGATGCAAGCCTTAAAAAGGATGCGTTGGAAATTTAACATCACTTGAGTAAGCTCTATATTCAAGGATGCTCTAAGCAGTCCAATATATCAATTACTTCTGCTATAACTGAAAATGCTCTAGCACCAGAAGTAAAAATAAAGTCCCTTCCAATTAAGAAAGATGTGTCAGTTTCTTCTGATCAAGGAAATTCCACACCATATTGAAGGAAGAAATCTCCTGACGAGAATGCCAAGACTAAACTGCCTAATCACTCGTGTGATCATAAAGTATGTCTCTTTTGCGAAGAAAAAGGTTCTGATAGACAAAAGAGAAACTCTAAGTCGAATAAAAATTCTCTTGTTCAACTTTAACACACCTTAGACTTAATCCTCAAAGGTGTAACTGACATTAGTATGTCGAAACCCATTGGTTTTCATATGTACCATGTGTATGTTACCAGGAAAGGTCAGTTCAATGAGTTCCTCAAATGTTCGAAAGAAGAACAGAAGTCTTAATAAGAATCATATAAGGAAAGACCAAGTTGTTGTTTCTGAAAATAACATGTCCCTTGATTTGAAAAAAATTCCAGGAAAAAGAAGGGAAAATGATGATATGAGAAATACCCTGATAAAGATAATTTAAGGCTATAAAGAAATTGTCAACAGGTTGTCATCCTCCTCAAGTCAAGACTCTTCTGGTAAGAACTCAAACTATGTCTCATATTTTGATGACAGTAAGTTTTATGATAATTTTTCAAATCAAAAGGGATCCCTCTCACAATTCAGGAGTAAAAAGAGACTTGATCATAAACACAGTCCCCTGAATGAGCTCAGAGCTCAGACTTGTGATAATTAATCACAAGTTAGGAACTTTCTCATAAAAATCCTGTTGAGCAAGATGTGTTAAAGTCATGTGTACTTTGGCAATTTGCGTTTTTCCTAGTTGAGTTCTTCTCTTATCGTTTATAGCTAAACTAGTGCCAGTATACAATATTGCCTAAAAGTATTTGCAATGTCTTTTATTGTTTTCATGTTTAATTATCTTGTGGGGTGCACTGTGTTCGAATGTGTACACAGGTTACCATCTCGAGTTTACAGCTTGGAAACCCTAAAAATCTTCCCTCTAAACAAAACCTTTAAATAGCCGACCTATTGAGTTACATAAGTCACGTACGCATACTCTAGGTTATTCTGGGTTATCAAGGATGTCCTCTTCTTCATCTCTCTATGGTGGTTTTGCAAAGGGATTTCTTGAGAAAGGTTTTGGTTTTGAATCAAAAGGAAGAAAGAAAATAACTCTTGTGGAATATGGAGCACCTAATGCCTCATGATACTATGCCTACTCACATCAAGATGTTGAGAATGAGGATATGGTGTCTGCTAAAGTGGTTCATGACTTTATGAAATACTTTGAGAAAGCGAAACTGCAACTTGTTGATACAATGAAGGATCTTGATGTGGTTAGAAGTGAGTTGAAAAAGGTTGCTACTGACCTTGTTCTCATGAAGTCACATGTTAGAGAACTTCTCAATAAGAATATCTTCTCCGAAGATGCAGTTGATAACATTGATCACAAGCTCAAAAATCTCGAAACCTGTGAAGCTGTCAAACGTGAACTTTAGCTCATGAATGGTTTCTAGTAACTTGAGTTCTTATTACCTAGTAAATCTTCTATTTTTATTATTTTGTTAGAAGAATAACTAGTGTTTTTGAAAATCCATTATTGTGATTACACACACATAGCTATATCCAAAGTTTTCATCTTCTTGTTTTTAGATTTATTGGTTTAAATTCTAAACTTGTTTGGAAGATGATTTTTGCAGTATTAATCTTTATGATTTTATATATTGCAATATTTTTATGGGATATGTGTGTTTACGTCCGTGAACTTGATTGTCCCATATTTTTTCAAAAGTAAAGTTGTTCGTGAATTGATATGCAAATATTGACAAAAGAATGAATAGACTTTTGAAAAACACAAAAGTTAAGCCTATATTGTCAATTATTGATGTAAGATAGGTTAAAATCTTTTGAGATTCAAGGATTATGTCTATTGTATTTCATTGTGCAAATGGTGATGGAAATAAAATGAATCCTTGCTTTTTCCAAGGTATAAGGTCGATTCTCCGATCCATAATTTTTGTGTAAATACTGCGTTGTTCCATGAAGCGTCTTATGTTGAGCACTAAAACAACAAAAGTTGATTGCTTTTGTGATTAGCTTAGTTATTGTTCCGTAAGGTACTTTATGTTGAACATGATTAAACTAAATAATCATGTTCTGTGATTATTTAGTTAGCACTCCATAAGTTTTCTTATGTTTGAGCATCTCTTTGACTGGGTTGGTTTTTCATAATTAACTTAGTCATTGCTCCATAGATTTTCTTATTTCGGGTGTGGCCAATTAAATTGATTACTTTTGTCATTAGTTTGGTTGAGTATGACAATTAGATTATTTGCGAGTTTCTTGTGATTAATCTAATTGATTTCTTAAGTCTCCATAAGTTTACTTGTGTTGAACATATTTAGTCAAATTAATCTTAGTTCGCTTTTGGTTAATATGATTGAATTTTTTTTTTTTGGATTCCAAATTCATATTTGTATGTGATTTGTTGAGTCTAAAGGAAGGTCGCTCTTGTTGTTCCCTTGGGAATGACATTGTATGGGAGAGAGTTCTTTTGAACTTGTGCTTAATTGCCAAATCTTTGTGAGGAGTGCGGCTGTGGAATATTAGAGGGGTTATCTTGTATCTTTATAGACTCCTTGATGAATGCATTTAGCTTCGGCTTTATGATTGCATTTAAACAAGATGATATACATTTACCTTTGGTCATGAAATGTCTCTTACAGAAACTTCATTAGGATCCCGTTCTTGTACCTTTGCCAATTTTATTGACAAAAAGGGGGAGAATTAATATGTAGTTCACACTACAAATACATATGGTTTTCGGGTCATTATGTAAGGGGGAGTGGTTCCCATATGAGATGGAGTATTGACTAAGGGGGAGTGAAGTATCACCATAGTATTGTTGTTAAAGTTGTGATGCAATTGGACTTTGACGATGTGTAATGATACTATGACACTGTATAACAATGATTGAGAACTCTTGTTTTCTCGTTATTATAGATATTGATTTTCAACAATGATGATGCTAAACTTACAACCTCTGGGATCATTGGAATACTTGGAAGTGACGAAGATTTCGAGTATTGTTGAAGATTAGATGACATGTGGAATAGGATCTTCAAAGTTTATTTATATATTTTTTGTATTCCATATGTATTAATAGTTTTGCCACTAAAATTGACAAATGGGGAGATTGTTAGAGCATAGCTCGGTCGAACTCGCATGTGTTGCTATCTCAAGCATGTTTGTCAATATTAGTGATCAAAACTATAAAGTCTTTGATTTCTAGTCTACTATAGCTAAGGTCTCGGACTAGGATAGAAAGTGTAGTTGAGCTCAAGAACTCCATGGTGATCATCATACAATACGAAGGACTACTCAAGGAACCAGTGGATCTTCATCGACTAAAATGTATGTGGAGGCTTGAACTTATCTATCACTCAAAAGTCTATCTACTCTATCTCCTATCTTGAGACAAAAGTCGTATTACTATATATACTAAGAATATACACATATGATATTTCGAGCTGAGTATATCTCGTTTATCTATTTCTCAAAAAATGTGTTGGTAAAGCTTTTGCTTTAGCCAAGTTCATCTTTACCTAGTGACGAAAGTCATGATATGTTTTAATCATTTTGGAAATTGCTCTGACGAAAAAATAGTTTGTGAATAACAATTATATAACCCCCTCTGAGAATGTTTCAATGATTGAAATGAGAGTTTAGACAATATAACCATTGGAGGATATAAGCATTTTTATGGTAACACATATATGTATAAGTCCTTATTGCTGGAACAGAAGTTTGCAAACTTTGTTGATCAAGTGAAACCGGAGAAGTGCATGAGCTTCAGTCCGCGAATTGGCGGAAGTTCTCGACCGAGAATTTCTGCTGGAGTTTGTGAACCTCATCCGGGAACTTAAGTCCACGAACCCAGTCCGCGAACTTGAGTAAGTTATGTCTAAAAACGATGTTTATGAACTTATCTTAATAAATTAAGGAATGCTATTGCAAACCGTGGCTTTATAGTTCATAAATCGATTTGAGTGAATCACATCGTTTTTTATTCAATTATGTCTTATGTAATACATAAAGATCTATGCAATTGAACAACTCTCTAACTAGTTCATTTGATTCATTTGGACTAATTATGGTGAAGAAGAATATGGTTGATATGAAAGTTATCATTTGGCTAACCATTTGGTTAACTAGTCTTGAACCAACTAATGAACAAGTTTGGGTACGGTTTTCACGAGCCTACAAACGTGCAGTACATGTGTGTATAACAAGCTATGTTTTCAATCTAACGGTTGATAAATATTAGCTTGTATCTAATCAGGTTTTCATCTAACGGTGAATATTGAATGCGTTGTTACTAAGCTAACATTAATTGCAAACCCTAATTTGAAAGACTATATAAGGGAGAACTCTAGCAACTGGGAAACCTAATCCCCACACATTCCGTGTGATACTAGTTTTCTAAGATAGAGTCGATTCTCCTTTAACCTTTGATTTTCTTCTTCTAA
Source organism: Papaver bracteatum (assembly GCA_023529315.1). Classification (NCBI taxonomy): domain Eukaryota; kingdom Viridiplantae; phylum Streptophyta; class Magnoliopsida; order Ranunculales; family Papaveraceae; genus Papaver; species Papaver bracteatum. Next base: position 2,248,690 of record JAJJWX010002605.1, on the reverse strand, counting down.
AACTAGGTTAACGACTTAAAGACTTCATTGGGATTGTGAAGCCAGACCGATACTACTTTTATCGTAATTGTGTAATCTGATCTAGCATCTTCTATCGTACGAGTACAATTGTAATAATTGTCTTGATATTTCTATCTCCGATAGGCAAGATATAAAAGTAGTCACAAACTCTTCGTCTCATCGTTTGTGATTCCTCAATAATCTTCTTCGCTGCGTCGATTAAGTTTATTGTGAGGTGATTGATAAAACTGAGCTGTTCTTCGAGAATATAAGTCTGGTTTTATCAATTGGTTCCTGTTCACCTTGATTTATCAAAATACGGAACAAAACTCATAGTTTTGTTCGTGGTAGACGAATTTATCTATCCTTGTAGACTTTTCTGTGTGAGACATATTTGTTTATTAAAGTCTTCGACTTTGGGTCATAGCAACTCTTGGTTGTGCGTGAGATCAACTAAGGGAATCAAGTGCACAGTATCCAGCTAGGATCATAGGCCTAGTAGCATAACTGTACCCTGGATCAGTGTGAGATTGGTTGGGGTTCAACTACAGTCCAAACCGAAGTTAGCTTGGAGTAGGCTAGTGTCAATAGCGGCTTAATACATTGTATGTTTAATATGGACTAGGTCACGGTCTCAGGGTTTTTCTGCATTTGCGGTTTCCTCGTTAACAAAATTCTGGTGTCTGTGTTATTTCTTTTCCGCATTATATTTCGTTATATAATTGAAATAATACAGGTTGTGCGTTGTTCAATCAATTAGAATATCCGACCTTATTGGTTGTTAATTTAAATTGAATGACACTTGGATATTGGTCTTTGGTACCATCCAAGTTATCTCTTTGATTAAGACTCGCATAATGTATTTGCTTGAGAAAATCAAATTGAGAGATTGAGATAATAACTCCTTGAGATATTTTCTATTGATTGAGTCTGACTGTCTAGTTGATTCTCTAGAAAGTAACTCGAAGTTGTCCATACAGATTGCTAATCGAAATATTGGGTGTGGTTGTTAGACCCCCGCTTTTTCAGTTAACTAAAATTTCTTGTTAAGGCATTCTATTAGACTTGAATAACCAAAACCTCCACTTTGATAAGTCTAACTAAGATCAGAATTAACTTAGTTTCTCTTATCCGGAATCGAATTGGACTGAACAATTCATCCCGTAAACCTTATCTTTCGATAAGCCATAAGTAATTCATACAAACTAAATAAACCAACTTGCATAATTATTCACCTCAACTGGAAGCAATTAAAACAACATAAACATTAAAGCACCGCAATTGCACCGAAATTTTGTAAGCCTAAACGATTGATACCAAACAATAAAGCAAGATAACAATAGTTTTTCTTAACCGGAACCAATTGAATCATACACACATCCATACACAAATAATGGAATAAAACATCAATTTTACCGAAATTGTTTTAAGCAAAAGGAATAAATATACGCAATAAAATCAGGCTTTTCTTAAACAGGAAAATAATTAACTAACAAGATTGTTACCTCAAATTTCACATCCTCTTATCCAATATTTTTGCATCTTCTTCCATGGAGAATTGATATCGAAATATCATTATATTGTCATCCTTATGCAAAACAAAAGAATAACAACAACCAACCTTTACCAGAGAAAGGTTGAAAACCAGTTTTTAACTATTGCAATCAAAAGTTGAAAACCCCGAAACACATATGCTTTTATGCTTAACCAAAACCGATTCAACATATTGTGACTTTTTCACATATTGTTTCTATCAAAACTCTTCATGATCAACATGGGCTAGAATTTAATCATGCTAAATCAAAAAGTCACCCAAACCATAAGGGTTCACAACACTATGAGATTGAATATCAAGGTAGTAAAACCGAAATCAAACATCTCATTCACATAAATAGTAATGATAATTTTTTATAGTACTGAAATTGAAATACTAAAAACATCATACTATTACACATAAAACCATAACACAAATTTTAAAGTGGTACAATACTTAAAATAAAGTGTTCAAAAGATAAAGCAGTCTTATGGTTACAACAAGAACCAAACATATTTAGACAAAAGTCTAAGAGCTTGAACTGGTGTCACTCAAACCAAAATCTTCATCGGATTATGTATCCTTGTAATCTTCAGCAATCAGTGAGAGGTCTGAAGCAAGCTCTGGATGCTTGAGAGATGCAAAGTTGACTTGGCATTCCAGACAATCATTCCTTCTACTGAGCCTTCGGTAGAAGGTTTCAAGATCAGTATCTTATATAGGAGTGTTATTCTATTAATAATAATGTGATTATGAGGTTTGGGTACAAGTTTTTGAGAACCATTAGCACCAATTTCAAAAATACTGCAAATTCTTGTGATAAGACATGGAAACCCCATACTCTTGACACTATTCCAGACTCTTATCATTTGCTTGATAATAAAACCACAAAAATCAAAATTAGGGGTACATATTACCATATGATAAATCAGTTCATCCAACTCTCCACTCCATGCTACCTTGTGCATATTGTTAGGTGCCAGGTTGGGAATAACAAGTTTTCCAAAGAACTTGAGATGTTTTGAGACGCCCTTGATACATAGACTGTTTCCACTCCAGGAATTCCCACCAAGAACCTCAGCAATGTGTTATTTGTTGAAATCATTGCCTTGAGGAAGAAATGTATTTCCTGGATTTCAGCCCTGAAGATAGCCAATAACATTTCTATTAACTTCGAAGCAACGTCTACGAACCATGGTGAAGAATCTACATCTCTTAGCATCTATAACATACATGTTGCCATAAAATTCTGCAACAAGACTGGGTGACCCAGTATAGTCCCAATATGAATATCACCCCAGTCATTCCTACTATGATACAGACTCATAGTTCTCGAAGTTCGACATTCACAAACTCTTTCTCAACAATAATCCTCTTATTATGCATTGAAATATATTTGTTAAAACACTCTTGATTAACAAAATAAAGTCATGTACTAAAATCGAAAATCATTATTGATAGAGTATCAATGGTTTCATCAGAGAAGGTGAAATTTTGAGTACCTCTTCTATAGTTTTCATTCGAACCATCTCCACTAGTGAAGTTCCTATTATGCATGTTGCTATAAATCACAAATTTGAAATAGAGAAGAACAAACTTATAACTGATGATGCCTGTTGATATTCAAAATACACCATTGGAAGTGAAGATGATGAAAATCACAAGGACCCCTTTAAGAATGAGTGGTTTTGAACATAAAATTTGTTTCAAAAACAAAGAAGAATCAAGAAACTTGGTTTTTGATTTCGAACCAACACTTTCTTTCACTGCCGGACTGTTCAAAAAAGAAGTTAAAAGGCAAGGATACCCAAATATACCTCAAGCTAAAACTTTTCCACCTATAAGTCCTTTCTACGAAAGTGATTTTCTATGGACTGAGTCGAGACAATGCAACTAATCGATTCAAACTTCATGTGATTGTCGATGGATACGAGATCGAGATAATACAACAACGAAGTAAACATAATAGGATTACTATCAAGTAAGTAGGATTACTATCAAGTAAATAGGAATTAACGTTTATGTAATTTACTTTCAATTATAATAACAACAATTATAATTGCGGAAAATAAAAGTAAAGGACACAGCAAGATTTTGTTAACGAGGAAATCGCAAATGCAGAAAAACCCCGGGACCTTGTCCAGAATTGAATACTCTCAGGATTAAGCCGCTATACAAAATCAAACCAACTTTGTATAGTTGAGACCAAGCAACTAAACCTATAGTTCACCTAGTTCCATCTGTATTCCCACGCCTCCGACCTGTAATAAGTCACGTACTTGGAGCAATTCCTTTGGTTTGTATTCCAAACAGTAAATAAACAACAAATCTGTTTGGTAACATCTCTCTTCAACCAAGTGATGTGAGTTCGACAAAGGCTCTTCTGTTTATTTCAATAAACTTCTTCGCCAGGTTCTTATATCTATCTTATTCTCAACTACCAAAGGTAATTGTTAAGATTTTGCAATCAATACTTTTAATGATAGAGAATTATATTGATGCCGATCTACACACTTAATCAACCAAATCTACCATAAGGATAAACCGATTATAGTTGGATCCTCTTTTATCGAAAAACGTATTGTGCACACCAAAGATTATAAACCCAAATCAGAAATCTTCAATATCTTCTTTGTCTTCAAATCTTCTTAGATCTTCAATAAATGCCTGCACACAACAACTTGAATCTCTTGTGATCAATCATGCACAGAATGGAGTCTATTATCAATGGATTATCATAAGATCGTCTTTAGATATACAAACAGTCTAAACATCCCTGTCAAACTTCGATCTAGTTTGAGTGAATATTATATCAGAAGAGAAGATTCTCAAGCATAAACAAACTAGGTGCAATCAAAGTTCAACCACCGTTAGTCAATCAAATCAATCGAAAACACAAGATAAACCGCAATTATCTAGTTTCCCACCAACAGTACTAATAAAGCTTCTCAATCCCAAAGAAGAATTTAAACTGAGTGTCCATAAGAGATTTCGCCTAATTAGGTTACTCTCTTCTCCGAATAGGCAGCTTCACCAGCACAACACAACTGAGGAAGTTTGTTGTCACGAAGGATTAGTTTTCCCGAAATGCAAACTTCAAGTATTTATAGACAAGGAAGTTTAGACACCAAGGAATTTCCAAAACCGAAAATATTCTCAAGATATGCAATAAGTTCCAAATTCGATTACCATAATTTCTGGAAATGCTCTGTCCAAAATATTGACCAAAAATCTCTAACTAGTAAATGCACATTACTAATTCTTATTTTCCTAAAATAAAATTAAAAACCTTAAATGAAAGATTCTTAACTTATTTATTTCGATCCTGGGATTTTCTTCCTTTAGCTACTAAGGAATAACTTTGAACAATAAAAGATAAGCATTGCATGAGTTCAAAGTGTGTCGACATCCTTACTTCATAAGTCCTCTTTCATACTTACAATCTTGAAACCGATTTTCCACACTTCCAAACAAGTTTCAAATTGGTTCATTTGACTTTCAAGGACTATGTGATTGATCAAGAACACTCAATCACAAATCATGGGTTTAACGGTTCTACCTCCATGTGAGTACTGTGCGTAGTCATGATGAGCGTCGTTTACTCAACAAAATAATAAGATGTTTCCCACTAATTAACAAGTAATAAAGTGGTTGTAAGGATCGTTCCCATGAGGAGTAATGCAATTGATATGTTATCTAAATTAGCGAGAATATAAAATAAGGATAATTGGTTGGTATAAAGAAGAATCAAAAAGGATAATAAGAAAAAAATAATGAAGAAATCCTTCGTCGTTACTAACCGTTAACTTAACATTGTACCCATTTATCTCTTGTTAGAATCAATTGTCACCAACCGTAGAATAGCAGGTACGCTTAGCTATCCCCAAAACTCCTTGTATCACCGGATACAGAAGCGCTCGACTACTGGATTCTATTCAACTGAGCCGCCCTGAGGTACGCTTACAAGGTGTAACTCAACTGAATGCTTTAGGGTTTGTGAATTTAGGTTTGATCACAGCAGTTAAACTCGGTACGCTCGGTCCACTTACTGGTGTTGTCTTTACTCGCAATTGCTCCACAGAATCCCTCTGCAAGGTTTTGCGATTTCTACTTATGTAGGAGGTAAGCGACAATTACGGATCGACTCAACTCTCTACTGGCATTAGAATGATTAATAGACTAATCTAGTTGGCCACCCAAACCAATCTAATAATCAATCATAAACCTTCAATATAGTAAAAACAATCCACAATGATTAACTTTAAAACTTGAAATAAACTTGTAAATAATTGAGCTTCACAATTAGAACTTTGAATTCATCCTTAACAATAAAAGAATATAGGGGGAGAAAAACGGTGAATAAAATATATCTCAAATTGTATCTAATCTTCCCTATATATAGAGTTTGTAGCCTCTTCTTGAAGAAACTAGGAAACCTAGCTAAGATAGGAAAGTGCACCTCCTTAATTGTGTCATGTGCATCAAACCCCGGACGAAGTAGGTCACCCAAGTCGCCAACTTCCCTAAAACAAGTCACTGCCAAAGCCCAACCCATTTTATTGAATTTGGCTTGTCAGTTCCGTGGAATTGACAACATATTTTCCTCTTCTTTTGATACTACCAGAACGTCCCCTGACCGTTCAGTCCATTTTCACTGACATATTTATTCTTCCTCCTTCGAGCATTAACCTTGGCAGCAACATTCCATCAACCATCATTCTCGGCATTATTCAGTCACTGCCATCTCTTCCTTAGCTTTGTTCTCGTCTCCACACTGATTCGACTACAGCAACAACACCATTGACAACTCCATATCTTCCCTTTTTCTCTCATGAATTCTATCAGCATCAATAAGCCAGAAAACCCATTCATTCCTGCTACTGTGATCACCATAAGCTCAGCACCAGTGAACCCTTGATTGCATCCATCTCAGACCACCAACACCTTGTTTTTCTTAGTTTCTCAAACCCCCAATTCATCTTAGATTCATCATATTGTCAGCAAAAAATACCACCAATTTCTATGGCTTCTTCCTGAATCTTCTTCCCTGATCCGAGCAGCAAGAATACTCTCCATCAACCTCATACACCACCTTCGTTCAGTCCTTTTCTACAACCTGTTCTATTAATCTCCATCTCCAATGGCAGAACTTGTACTTCTCGCCTGCTTTCTCGGTTACTGCTGTTAACACCTCCTAACTCGAACACTTCGAACCACTCACTCCATCGGCGGACTTTTCACAAACAACTTCTGAGCGTTAAACTGGTAGCATGGATTTAAGCTTTCTGGTGATTACTAAGGGCCATTCTTCCAGCTCCTTCCCTGCAATATACTCGAATTCACATAACACACAAACCCATCAAACCATTCAGAGGTCTAAGGACTTCATCGATCTTTATCATTCATCGCTGAGAACCATCGACAGCAAACTAAACTCAACTCCATCGCTGCCTCATTACTCTTCATACCCAACATACTGCAATTCGATCCTCTTCTCGTCCATGTGTTTGTACAGCTCTGCTCCATGTCTATTATCTCGTATCCCATGTTCTGCGAAACTTTCCTTCCATATGCCAATGATGAACAACATAAACCCATCTTCTCTTGGTCTGTATTCTACTTGGCTTCAAATCATGTCTTAACCCATCGAACCTTGGCTAACCATTTCTTCCACCAACACACATGTGCGCTACCCTTGATGTGAAATCCATAGAGTTTACGCTTTCTTCCGGTAATTGTATGTGAACTAGGGTTGTGCAACGGTTGGACGGTTGCGGATTAGGGGTCACCCGCAACCAAACCGTAAAAGTTGCGGTTTTAGAAAATCAAACCGTGTCCGGTCCAATCACCCGCGGTTTTTTCATCCGTGGATCAGCGGATGATACGGTCCGGTTGCGGATCAACCGCGGATTTACTCAGGAAAAACAAAAAAACTAAAAAAAAAAAAAAAACTAAGTTAAGAAAGATAGACAAAGAATGCAGTGTTTATTCATTGACAACTTAGCTTGTTATTCTTAGTTGTTTGATAATGAAAATTATATGTTTTATGTTCTGATCTCTTAATGTTTGGGCCATGTCATGTGACTAGAATTTTTTGTTGGCTTCAGGCTTTCAGGTATTTACATTATGCTAACATGCTTTAAAATTAGAATCATGGTTTATATATAAAACCCAAAATTGTGGCTACACAAGCCCACAGAACTAGATAGGGAAGTTAAGGCCTTTACTACCCTACGGTGCGGTTAAAACCGCGGTTCTACGAATCCAACCGAAACCAAACCGCTAAACCTTGCAGATTTGAAAACTCAACCGTGTCCGGTCCGTAGCCTCTTGCGGATTGGTTTTCACCCGCAATTTTGCGGACGGTTGCGGGTGAAAACCGCGGTTCCGGTTTTTTTGCACACCCCTAATGTGAACCATATATCCCATGTTAAGCCCATGTTGTAGACAATGGACTACCTCTAACCCATTTAGCTAACACGAGCTTCAGGCGTCCGATATGTCCACGTGACTTCCCGTAGTAATTTCCATGCAATGACAATTCTACTTCTTTTGTGGCCAATTGGACGATTTCTTGTTCTTTTCGGGAATAAGCTCAAAATTCCCATAAAATATAAAAGAAAGCTAAGAATACAATATTTCGCACGAAAACTAGATAAGAAAGCATAACCAATCGATACTTAAAGAGGTTTTTATAAACACCTATCAAGTCACACTAGCTTTCCAAAATTCGATTGACAAGGTACTGAGATTGGTTTCCCACATATATATGTTATCTAACTTGTATGTGTTGTACATGTCCATAGGATCGGTTCCCCTTTTCCTAAAAATGTGTTGCACATGTCCATAGGATCGGTTCCCCTTTCTGCTAAAAACCTTGCCGCACCTCATACAAGGATCGATTCCCCTTTGTGACGTGTTACACATCTTACTAGGATCGGTTCCCCTTTACCTAGAGTTGGTCATACACAAAATCACAAAATCGATCATACCATCTCAGGTGATTACTTAAGATAGGTTTCACTAATAAAAGTCATAACAATACAAAAGTTAGGTATTTGTGAATAGTTTTACCAAGAACATAAACAAGTCATGAGCGGTTATACTAAACACACATATTGGTAGTTCGTAAGATATGCAATAAATAACAATACCAATAATGCCTGGCGATTTCCTTTTCGATTCACAAAACAAGTTCATGAATTTACTTCCTTAAAACACATGTAAAACATTATTTCTTAGGATGAAATCCCCCACCTCATACCCATACATAATCACAATAGCATTCAAACGATTATGTCGATATCTTATCTACAAAGTTTAATGGTTAAGCAATAAACCTCGTATTGTATTCCTTAATACTGTTTCTATCTAGAGTGTTCATGCTTTACAGTTTTGTTTTCAATATGTACGACTTGAAAGATACGTTAGGGAATGAAAAAATTCAAGTCAAATATTACTAACCTCAAGTGGAAGGATGATATTGTCGTTGTAGATTCTTACTTCTTCACTTCTTCAAGTCTTCGCAATACTTGTAATGTCTCATATCCTAATACTTTCAAGCTAACCTATACAAAGTTGACTCTAGAATATAATCAAGCAACTCTTAAAATGAGTTTTGATTCACTAAAATATGACAACCACACTTGACATACCAATGCTTGGTGGGTTCAACCGAGCTATGCTCTAACACATCTGGTAATTTCTGAACTGGTATGTTATTAGAGATAGACTCGTCAATAATAATCAGATTGCTACAAACACAAACTTATGAGATCTTAAACTTGTTTGCCTGCTCTGATACCAATTGAAAAAGCGGGGGTCTAACAACCACACCCAATATTTCTTTCGGCAATCTGAATAGATAAACTCCAATAGACTTTCAAGAGAATCAACTAGATAGTCATACTCAATCTAGAGAAAATTATATCAAAGAGTTTATATCTATGTTTCATAATGTAATCAGCAAATCAAACAGATAGAAATCCGCGAGCCTGATTATTATGTGAAACAACTAGAATGGTACCAAAGACCAATTGTTGATGGGGAAAAACGATTTGCTGGTTTTTACGGAATTGAGGAGACGACCGTACGGAGGAGACTCCTTGAACCGAGTGAAATATTCAACCTCATACAGATGCACTGCAAGAAGGGAGTGATTTGAATCCGAGAGATTAATATGTAGTACTCCGGCCTAAACCAAGACAATGGCCGTTCCAGAGTAAATTCGGTCACAAGAGAGGATGGGTTGATCTGTAGGAAGGAAGCTAAGAAATGCGTGGAATCAATGGTAATCAAAGATTATAGGTGTGTTGTGAATTTTGAATGATTGAAATTGCTCAGTTGAGAGTAATTGCTCAATTGATGAGTTGTTGATCTCGTTTTATCTGTGAGACATGAGATTTTTGTTGTTCTTGTCGTTGTTTTTCGTTATTATTTCAATCATGACTCAGAGACTTATTTATATTGCTGGAATTGTAGACATCATGATCCCATGAAGTGCGACAGTTTATGGAATCAAAGAGTGGGGAAGTGGAAATCGTGTTTGAAACCAGTTGCTCATCGTGCGGAGACTTGGTTGATTTTCCATCCACTACTTTGTTAACTCCTTCAACTGATTGCACGACTTTCTCACATTCCATCGTGTGTTTGAACACACGTGCCGTAGACCGCCAGACCAAAACCCTAGTCGATATTCCCCCAAGTGACACGATTGACGTCTCGTGGTTAGTTTAGTCAGTTGTTGACTTCATGATTTATTGGGACAATGAGTCAGTGTATTTACTGAGTTGAACATGATTTTGTAAAATGTTCTTAAACTCATGAATTGAACGTGGACATGATTCTCACGTTGATAGTTAAGGTGAGCAAGTATTACTCTGATTTGTTGAATATTGATAGTTGGACCAATATTCCTTGATTTGAGCAAGTATTAATCATCTTAACAAGTATTGCTCATCTAATGAATCATTGGTGTCGTGACCAAAATAAAGTTGTAGTAGCAGGAAATCCTACACTACACCCCTCACAAGAATTCATAATAATCAATACATATTTTGAAGATTAAGAACATCACTTTTATTAATTGATTCACATAAAATTTCAATAAATGGGAGAAAACAAGAATAAAATCGCTCTCTAAACTTTCTCTCTCCTAAATGACATGCTCAACACTCGAAAAAGATCTCCTCTCCCCTATGCATGTTCAACTCTTTATATAGGGATTTACATAGTGGACGACAGTTAATCTGTCCTTTAATTTCGGATTTGACTTGCGATACTCTTGCAAGAGTTACATTGTTAATATTCTCAAATATTCTAATCCTAACAAAATCATCACACTCTTCTCATGTTTCTGCTATCGTCATCTGTTGCGTCATTCTTCATATCATCCTATGACGATCGCAAGGGGTTGTTAATCATATTTCGCAAATACGTCCTTCTTGCGATATTCTGATCCTACATCTTGCCTCTTTTTCCTTGAATATTGCTTGAAGAGTGATTTTTAATGAAAAATCTACTTTGCTGCTACTTGTTGGAGGAACGAGTGAAATAATATTGGATTTGGAAAGTACTTACTTGACTTTATTCTTTTGCGAAGTTCCAAAGTTGCGAATAAGGAATGTCAATTCTTGAATATTGCCTCTACTCTTGCGAAATTATTACTTAAACTTGTCCACTTTGGAAATGATTCTTTCCGAGAAGATAAAGAACATAAGATGTTTTCTTAGTAATCCATGCTTTCCTTTGTTCTTTATCTTCTGAGGGTAGAAACCTTGAAAAATGAGTTAATTGTTTCTTCATTCTTATCTTGCCTCTGCCTCTGCCTCAGGATAGTATAATCTCTTGAAAATGCCTTTAATTCGTGAAATTACCATATTCTGCGAACTTATGAATAATTCTTCTGACACATCTTTGTGATTTTCACAATATTTATTACACGTATCTCTACTTCCATCCAATCCTTGACACGTCTTTTTCAACCGCAATTGTTCAACCGTTCGCGTCTATTCTTTGCATTAATTGTGTTTGTCTTTTCGAGAACTTTTCTTCTCTATAAATATTCTTTCCATTGTTCTCTCTTCTTCTTTTTGCCTTCTTTTCAATTTCTCTGCAACTTTACTATTCCGCCGCATTTTCCGCTTCTGTTACTGTAATTCTTTATCCTTTTCTTTCTTTCAATCTTCATCTTCATACTTCAAATATGCCTCCAGCGGGTCGTAAAAATGAACTTGCTTTCAAAGCAGTTCAAAAGAAACTTCAAAACAAAGGTTTTATTTTATCTCCTATTCCCGGACAAAACCCTAAATCCGAGCTTTCTGCTAAATTATTTTCTAATCATCCTTGCAATCGTGATAAAATCATAGTCTCGCTAGGTCAACTTCTCGCTGGCCTTCCCATTCCTCTCTACGAACCTGAACTTCCCTTGTTTTATGAAATACTTTCCCATGAGAAATTTTCGCGAGTCGTGTATCAATTAAGTGGGGATTGCATACGTCTAATGCTTGAGTTCGCCAACCGTGGTGCTGGAAAGGGATCTCGTTATCCCGATGATGCTAAAAAACCTAAGTTCAAAGACATTGTGATTGTTCCTGCGAACTATACCGTCGAAAAATTCTTTGCGAATTATGAAGTAATTCCCATGAAGAGAGATAGCACTTGTTGGGGCGTTCGCTTGATGAAAAAGAATGATGTTGTTGCTGACAAGATTTTCATGCAAGATATTGACTGGCATCCTGGAAATAATTCATCCTCGCGTCACTCTAATAATGATAGGTGGTATATTTTCCCCTTAACCCTTGAAGATCCGTACATCTCTGGTACTCATATTTTACCTGCGAACCTCGCAGAATATCATCCTTGGGAATTCAAATGGCTCGAGAAGGATGGAGAGGTACGTTTCTAAATTTCTCTTGAATTATTATCTTTTATGCTTCTATATAAATTTTTGCTGATTATTCTCATATTTTTGTATGTTTGCGAATTTATCAGATTGAGAGACTGAAAGTAAATTATAGCAAGACTGGGAAAATTAATATTTTATCAGCTCTTCGATTGATCACAGATGAGGTAAAAAATGCCCTTTTAAGATCCTTAATAATATATTATTGTCTCTATTTCTTATTTTTATCTGTGTGTATAGGTTATCGCTGAGATTAAAGAGCCTGTTAAAGTTGCGAAGACCAGCAATAGAAGTAAAGGCAAAAGTGCTCTTCGCAAGGAGAAATCTGACAAAGATGCTCTTAATAAGGAGAAATCTATTGCTCCTCCTTCAAAGAAAAGGAAAACCCGTTCTCCCTCTCATTCAAATCCTCATTCTTGTGAAAATTCTGCTGAGGAGGATGCTAGTGGCGATAACATTTCTTATGCAGAGGAAACTTCTCATCCTGAGTCTTCTATGGCTCAATTGTCCAGCATATTTTCTGATACTATGCACGGTATTGGAGATGATGTTCTTACTAGTGCATGTCAATCTCTTGTAACTATCTGTGATGCTCCTATATTAGTCAACCATGATTCTGTTCGTGGGGTTTCTAGATCAGTGTCTCCTAGCCTGCTGAAATCACTTTGTATTTTGGTATGTTTTTATTTCTTTGCTTCTCCTTCGTATTTAAATTTTTTACTATATATGTATCCTGATAATTTTTTATTTTCTTCGCAGGCTGGCAGAGCTTCCTTCACAGTTTCCTCAGATCTTGAAAAAAGACGTATGGATTTTGCAAAGAAAAATGCTAATCTTCGCAAAGAAAATGAAGAATTAAAATCTGAATTTGTTAATCTTCACAAAGAAAATTAAGAATTAAGATCTGAATCTGTTAATCTTTGCGGGCATTTGGAATCTGGATCTGTTGACCTTCGCGAGAAGATCAAGCAATTGGAAACTGAACTCTCTTCTTCGCAAAATAAGGTTGCTAGTCTCCAAGCTGCGAACAATCAACTTTATGGTATGAAATTTTCCCTCATTCTTTTATCTTTTTATCCTACTATTTTATCTTATTTGATCAACCACTCTTGCAGACATCTATGTTCTATCTGATGAAGCTACAACCCTTCGTTCTTTTCCAAATTCTATGGATGACAATACTCTTCTTGAACATCTGAATAAATCCTTGAATAGTTTTTCTAATGACAAAATTACTCCCCTCTCTATAGATGAACTTAGATCAAAACTTCGCCTTTTACAGGTCGATCATAGATTCAACTTGGGGCTAACCAATAAGTATAAGCGCTTTTTCATTAATTCCAAAGAGGAGATTGCTATGTTAAGAACCAAATACAGTGATCTTATTGATGAAAAAGACCGAATTGCTAAGCAAGGTGCTCAAGATTTAGCGGATTTCCATAAAACTCTTCTTGACATTCAAATTGAAAGGGATCGACTTATCTGCGAGAATACAGCTCTTGTTGAGATGGAAAAATAAGTTCGCTCACATTTTCTCATAGATAATAATGATGAATTTGCTTGGGCTGCGAAAATTTTAGATGATGCCAGAAGTAATCTAGGTGTAAATGTTAGTCTTCACGCTGACCATACAACCTTGATTAAAGATATGTTTTCTGATAGAGAAGGTTGTTAACTATTCTTTCTTATTAACTTCTTGTCCTTTGTAAATTTTCACTAAATTACTGATTCATCATTATACATTCGCAGAATCTGAAGGAAGACTCCGCCGAAAAATTGAAGAATTAGAAGTTGAAAAGGGGGATCTCGCAAAGAATCTCTCTTATCGTAATGATAAGTGTTCAAGATTGAAGAATCAACTGAAGATTACTATTGCCAATTTTAAGAATGATGCCATTTCTTATCGCAATAACACTATCAGGATGGTTTGTAATAATCACAGCATTCCTATCTCTACATATCCTTGCATTGAGAAAAAGTCTCAGAGAATGTTCCTTCTTTAGTGAATTCATACAGTGAAGCTGGTGAGGATGAAGAAAAATCTGAAGACGAAAGATCTGATAATGAAAAAGAATCTGGTGAGGAAGAAGATGAATCAACCAAGAAATAACTCTGCTTTTCTTCTTTGACATTTTGTTATACTTGTACATTCATTCTTTGATCTTTTATTCTTGTAATCTGTCACTTGTGAATCTCCCTAATCTTTAATATAAGTTCTTTTTTGTTCCTCCCTGCATGTGTTAGCAAAATTTTCTCTCTTGCAATATGATAAACCAAAATATAGTTACATAAATCTATCATATGGAAACAAATAACATTTAATTTATCTTATGCATTCTCATACTTGCCTCTGTTATTTGTGTCCAGATGAATGGTTGAGCATATTGTTTTTGTTTGGTAAAGTAATTTGCGATAAAATCGCAGTTTCCTCTGTATAATCTCGCAATCATAAACTGTCAGATTATATTTATTCTTGTATTCTGATGTGGTCTTATTTTTCCTTCCTAATTAAAGGTCTTATTTTGCCATCTTTTTTCATTGCGACAAAATCGCAGGACATCTCTACACTTTCATGTAGAAACCCATTGATCTTGCCTTAACATGTTGTTCTTTTGTATTTCTGCTGCGACAGTATGACATGCCTAAATTTTCTTGCGAAATTAAAGGCCCATGATATTGTCGTCTTGCGATGAAATCGCAGGACATCTTTACACTTGCATGCAATAACCCATTGATCTCGTCTTATCTTCTCTTTTGTATTATTGCCTCTTCAAGAATGTTGCACAAATATGACAAGTCTTAATACTCCCGTGAGTAAAAAATCTCATGACATTTGCATCTTAAGACACTTATCAGCTCCCTAATGGAGGGTGACGCCCTTATCTTTCCCCTGGTTGCCCTTTTAAGGAGACGTATATCGTCCATACAAGACTAGCTCCTCCAATCCAGTGTTAACAAAAACCAGTTTTATTCGCAACCTTTTATCCCTTTTTCCTATATGGCTTATGGTTACGAGACTGCACCCTAAGTGGGGTTTTCTTTGGGCCGAGTGCATCATAGCCAAGACTTACCAAGAATGGCCAGGGTAGTTTCATACGCCCCGGGCACTCTTGGCTCAACCGTGTACCTCGGCGCCTTGGTCATACTTTGCACCCCTTATGAGAGATCTTATTACCTTAGTTGCCCAACTCAAGTCATATGCTCAAGTTGAGAATCCAAGGTGTCTCTCCTGGATAGGCTTTCATTGACCCCAAATCTCCATAGCTCAGGTTCCAGCAGTGGTGTAACCTTATCGCTAAGTCATGTTACAGATACCCCCTTCTATGACGTACTTTAGGTCTTACATTTGCCTCTTGCAAAATTTTATTCGCGAACTAGGGTGTACGCCATAAAGGTTCGTCCCATTAAATTTTCGCATATGTTTCACTTTTGATGTAATTTCTCAATCTCATTTTTACCATTAGACAAAATATAGCTTTGAATTTTTTGAAACAAATCAATTATACATCTTTTTTCTTTTTCTCAATATTTCTTTCACTTCACAGTTTAAATTTTTTACCTTTGTTGTTTTCTACCTCTGTTCCTTGGTTGCTTTTCGCTACAGTATTTTCTTCTGCGACATTTTCATCATTTGTTATTTTCAGCTGGCATTGGCTTCGCAGCACTCTTTCTTCTCTTAGTTCTACTGAATCAACCATCAATTTCTCACTTCTTTGTCTTTCTTTGATGTTATACTTCCAATTCCCCTTCTTGGCAGCTCTTTCTTCGCAAGATATCACATCAATATCATAGCATTTCTTCCCTTCTATCCAATCTCCCTTTATTATTCCAACACTATTAGGATGTGGAAACTTAATGCACTGGTGGAAAGTCGATGTCACACCTAAAATCCCATGCAGCCAAGGTCGACCAATCAGAGTGTTGTAGGGTGACTCTACATCGACAATACAGAATAGAATCTTGGAAGATATCCCTTTTAATGGAATTTACATTGTGATCTCCCCCTTAGGCTTATTGGCAGTACCATTATAACCATAAATTTTATAGGTTGAAGGTATTAAATCCTCGTCTCTTCCTCCCATAGTCTTATAGGTATGATAGAATAAGATATCCAAAGAACTTCCCGTGTCAATTAAGACTCTATTAATTGACCATGTATCTTCAGCCTCATCATCCTTTTCTTCATCTTCATCTTATTTTTGTTTTGGGTTTATTTCCAGCCTCACTACTAATGGGTTATCATGCATTTCGCCAGACTCTGGTACTTCTTCTGCGGTAAAAAAGACAGTCTGCTTTTGTCATTCTTTTAACGGCGAGACTTTCGCAATGTTCATTATCTCTATTTTATCAGCATCTCTTGCAAAAACTCTGCTTAGAAAATTGTCGTGAAAATCTTTAATTGTTTTGTACGAATGTACAATAGAGTTACAAAACAGATTATTCGCCTTTGCTTCAACTTCTATGACAAATGTTTCTCGTCCTTTTGTTGCATTTACTCTGCGAATTTCTGGTGGTGGTGGTAAGGGTTGAGATTGAGGATGCCCTATTAAAAAATGATTTAATTTTCCTTGGTATATCATCTTGAGAATGATCCTTTTAATATTTCTGCAGTTATTTGTTGAATGTCCATGAAAATGATGGTATGAGAAAAATTCTTGACTTCGGTTGCTTGAAAGTGGTTCTTTTCCCATGTTCCAGGGCGTCAGAATGTTCTCCATTAGAATTATAGCTTCCCAAATTTTTTCCACACTAGCATTCAATGGTGGCATCTTGATCTCTTCCCATATCATCTTTTGATTTCCTGATCCTCTATGATAAATTTTTATTTGTCCCCCATAGGTTTCTTGTGGCTGATCAAGTCTTTGAATTTTGTTGTTTCCACCTCGATGATAAAAATTTCTTTCCCTTTCAAATTTTTCTTGATCTCTGCTTCCCATAGCCACCAGTTTCTGTTGATTATCGTTCTTATTTTTTCTGTTGTGCCTGCGAGGTGCTCGCCACTGTATTTATTAATTTAGGCAATAAGCTTGCGCTCGCTGTATTTGAGCTTGTGTTCTCAATTGGATAAGATTCTACTTCATTCTGCTTTTCTTCAAGAGCAATGTACTCCTCCTGCAATTATCGCAGTTCGGTCATTGTGATTGTATTCTTGATTCTAAAAATTTGAATGTATAGTAGATTGGTTGTGAACATTGCATTGATGAATGATAAAATAAGATATCTCTCATCCACCCGTCCAGCCATCTCACTACACATTGTCTTCCACCTTATGGTTAGATGTTTCAAACTTTCACCAATCCTCTGTTTTAATCCAAATACATATTTTATGGATGGCCGCGAGGAATTGTTAGTTATGTACGCCCCTAAGAATGTAGTCTACAAATGGTTGAAATATGTTATAGTATTCTAGGTAAACCTTCGAACCACTTTAGTGCCTCTCCTGTTAAACTTGATGCGAAATACTTGCAAAACACATCATCATGATTCTCCCACTGTAGCATACATCTCACATAAGCTTTAATGTGTTGAATTGCGCAGGTTGTTCCATCAAAAATGTTGGTCAATGCAGGCAAACTGCACTTTGGTAGAATTCCTCCTAATTGTACTTCTTGCGAGAATGGAGTTTTCGCAGCTTCTTCTATGGATTCATCCAATTGTCTCATACCTCCTTCCCTCATATTATTTAGCATTCCTATCATTTCTGCCAGTTCTCTTAAGATTTTTTCATTTACCCCAGATGTTGATCCCACTGGTCTCTTTAATTCTGTTTCTCTTCTACTGCGTTCTTTCCTGTCTTGTGTTGCGAGATTTTGATTTCCTTCTCCATTATTTTCTTCTTGTCTTTCTCTACGATCTTATCTTACATTTCTTTCATGAATTCGCACACC
The DNA here is from genome assembly GCA_023529315.1 of Papaver bracteatum. Classification (NCBI taxonomy): domain Eukaryota; kingdom Viridiplantae; phylum Streptophyta; class Magnoliopsida; order Ranunculales; family Papaveraceae; genus Papaver; species Papaver bracteatum. The sequence goes on along the minus strand of JAJJWX010002605.1, from coordinate 2,230,365 downwards.
ATTATATCTCTCATTTTCTGTTCTACGATTTTGCTCATTTCTTATCAATTATCCTTGTTGCCTTTCAGCTCTTCTTTGCACCTTATCATATTCATTATTGATATTACCATTGTTGCGGTTTTTTTCGTGTCTTCTTTCTCAATTGTCATGATTGTTCTGGCGAATTGCCTCTTGGAATTCTTTTTCTTCCACCTCTGCTCTCAATCTTTCCCTTTTGCAAGCTAAGCATGCATGTTCAGCATAATGTCTCTCGATTTATCTTTCAATTATCTGTTGATTTCTTTGAATTTCTCTTCCATGCAATATCCTCCTTCCCTCTTCTGGATTTTCTTTACCATCTTGGTTATTTAGTTCCTGACGCTGCTCATTCTCCTGACCTCTGTTGTTTTGTTCGTTTTGTTGAATTTCGCCTTGTGGTATATAACGATCTTCAATCATTTCTCTATTTTCGCGAGGTTCTTCATCTAGATTTTCTACAAGTGAGTTTTGTCTTTCTCCTCTTCTGATTGACCTTGAACTTGATCTTGTAGTGCTTCTTGATCTTCTATTTTGTAATCTCATGTTTTCCATTCTCAATTCATGGTTTTGTCTTGTCAAATTTGCGCGTTCTTCTGATTCTAACCTCCTCTCTTCGTGTATTCTTTGTCTTAACGCCTCTGTTGGCTCTAATACTCAAATTATTTCATCTCCATGAATTACTCCTCCAATTGCCTCTTCAACTCTTTCCTCCTGTTTTTCATTTCTTAACTGTTGCTCCTTTTCTATTTCTTCCGCTGAATCTGATTGCCAAGTATGTACACTCACTCTATCATAATCCAAAGTTCTATTCTGCGCCGGTGTACATTGAATTTGATTTTCTCCATCATTTCTTGCATTCATTCTTGATGATTCTCCAGTTTCATTTCTTCTTTCTCCAGCAAGTCTCTTACTCCTCCTAACAGTAGTTGGTTGTCTTGGAGCATTTCTTCTTCTAACCATCTCTTCAACCTCAATGAATTACTGGAAATCGTCTGAAACTTCTCACTAACTATTACAAATTCTCCCAAATCACAATATTGATTTTCACACTAAAAACCAGGGAAATTACTCCATGTTTCTAGCGCCAATATGTAGTAGCATGAAATCCTACACTACACCCCTCACAAGAATTCATAATAATCAACACACATTTTGAAGATTAAGAACAACACTTTTATTAATTGATTCACAGAAAAGTTACAAGAAATGGGAGAAAACAAGAATACAATTGCTCTCTAAACTTTCTCTCTCCTAAATGACTTGCTCAGCACTCGAAAAATATCCCCCTCTCTCTTATGCATGTTCAACTCTTTATATAGGGATTTACATAGTGGATGACATCTAATTTTTCCTTTAATTTCGGATCTGACTTGCGATACTCTTGCAAGAGTTACATTGTTAATATTTGCAAACATTATAATCCTTGAAAAATCATCACACTCTTCTCATGTTTATTCTATCGTCATCTGTTGCGTCATTCTTCAGATCATCCTGCGACGATCGCAAGGGGTTTTTAATCATATTTCGCAAATGCGTCCTTCTTGCGATATTATGATCCTACAAAAGCATTAATTAAAATACTAGTAGTTGAACCGAGCATAATTAATAAAAATTCTGATCATGAGATCGTCATAAAATTATTAGTGTTCGAATCTGGAATTATGATCCTTGGACTCAGAAACCCTAATTTTATCAATTGTTGACCAATTGATGGTTTATTTGAAAATTAACCATGAAATGAAGGAGAACCGACTTCATGGGACCGTGCGTCGACCATGCAGCTCCATATGCTTGTGTGAGCAAATACCAAGGCCTCTTGAAGAGTTGGTGATTCGTTGATGAAAGAATGATCAAATGCTGGTTTAATCATTTATTCGAAAAATGCTCGTCTGAGCTTTAGGTGATAAAACCTAATTAATTATGAAGAGATGAGAGACCAACCAAGGGGTCAAGAAACTGGCCCTGGGTGGTCACGGGATCGAATGACGATCGTTCCATGAAAATTCCAAAATTATTTGGAAGAGTTTTGGACCTAATACGTGCAATTGCGCAAATTAGGTCAAATTGTGTAAATACGCGGGACCGGATCCTTGCGAGCCAAAGAGCCAACCTTGGCCGATCAAGGTAACACGCTCATGTCACCAACGTGTTCGTATCTCAGTTCTGAGAATTTTATATTTTCAGATGTGCATTTGAGCAATCATTTGAGAAAATATGAAGAAATCAGGGATTTTTTGATAAAACCGTCAAAACTTCATGAGATGAAGGAAAATAATAAAAAAATGAGGGAATCATGAAGTGGACCGGTCATGGCCAAGGCATAGCAGGCCGGCCAAAGATCCCAATCCCACACGTTTTCCCAATTTTTTAAATTATTTTCATGATTTTAGGGAAATATGATAAAACCAAGGAATTTGTTAAAACTAAGGAGTTATGTTAAAATCAAAGAGTTTTGTTGAAATCAAGGAGTTTCCATGAGATGAGGAAAACATAAAAAATAATAATAATAAAATAAGGGATGTGTGGGACCGGCTTGAGCATGGTTGGCCGGCTAGGGCCCGGTCCCGTGAGTTTTCCCTAATTTTATGTATTATTTCATGATTTAAAGGAATTTTCATAATTTGAAGGAAATATCATGAAATCAAGGAATTCCATGGGACCAAGGAAACATGAAAAATATAATAATAATAAAATGGGACGTATGGGGCTAGCTAGGGCTTAACAGGCCGGCTAGGGCCCGGTCACACGGGTTTCCCTAATTTTATATTATTTTTCATGGGATCAAGGAAATATCATGAGATTAAGGAGTTTTCACGAAATTAGGGAAATAATAAAAAAATAATGAGGAACCATGAGGTGTGGGGCCGGTTGGAATCAAGACATGGCCAGTTGGCCAATGATCACGGCTCTACCATATTTCCTTAATTTTATATTATTTCTTTGGTGTGAGAGAAACACCATGAAACTGAGGAGTTTCCTCAAAACGAAAGATATTTGTTCAAGTGAAAGGATTTTCATGAACTCAAGGAAAATAACAAAAAATATGATAAAAATATGAAACTGGCGTGGGATTGACCACGGCACGTCCGGCCGGTCAGTGGGCCTATGCTCCCAGCGCCTTGGTTAATTTTTTATTTTTTATTTTTTATTATTTTTCTTCCTATTTTGCATAGGCTAATCTTCTCGTCGTATTTTGAAATACTTGTTCGTACGGTGATCGTTAGTGCATCATCGTCAAGTACACTTGCACCATTTGAGTCGGGGCTTACTCAGAGGCAGCTCAGATGCCTGTGTATTAAATATTTATTACTAACCCATGGAATTCTGCTGGGAAGAACCATGGATTGAAGTAACGAAATATTATAAAAGTATTTGAATACTTTCAGAAATTCAGTGGATGAATCCAAGAATTTAAGAATAATTAATTGATGGCTTTATACTAGCATAGCAAGCTGTCTAGGAGCATTAATTATTCTGACATGAGCTTGCAGGAGCTTCATATCCTTTATATAGTCAGGGAAAACTGTTTTTTGTATCCTGAAGACGGTATCGCTCTATACTAGTAGAGCAAGCTGTCTAGGAGCCTCCAATCTCGTGATTCTATATAGAAATAATTACTGAAGTGTTTAGTATTCATGAGATATGCCATTGTCAAGACGAGAGACTACATATCTGCATGTACTCTGAGAGACAGTATTCTCAGTCAGAGATTTGATGAGAGACTCGTGTCTCAATACTCACATATGATTGCTGGATCAGAATTTCGTATAATTATGGGTTTACGATTTTATCCTTTGTCGAAAATCCACCATCTACACCAATGTTCAAGTGTCAATCAATATAATCAACAATCAAAGGTTGGATTCACAATTGATTGAACTTAGCGCACTGCCTGTGATATTTCTATTATATAACAAAATATAATGCGGAAAACAAATAACATAGATACCAAAATTTTGTTAACGAGGAAAACCGCAAATGCAGAAAAACCCCGGGACCTAGTCCAGCTTTGAACACCATACTGTATTAAGCCCCTACAGACACTAGCCTACTACCAATGAACTTCAGACTGGAATGTAGTTGAGCCCTAATCAGTCTAACACTGATCAAGGTACATTTGCGGTCCTTACATCTCTGAACCCAAGCAGGATTCTACGCACTTGATTCCTTAAGGTGATCTCACCCACAACCAAGAGTTGCTACGACCCAAAGTCAAAGAATTTATAAGCAAATTTGTCTCACACAGAAAAGTCTACTAGAACAGATAAATCTATCTCCTACAGAAATACCTACGAGTTTTGTTCTGTGTTTTGATAAATCAAGGTGCACATGAACCAATTGATAAACCGGACTTATATTCCAGAAGAACATACTAGTATTATCAATCACCTCACAATAATCTTAATCGCATGGTAGCAAAACAAAATATTGTGGAATCACAAACGATGAGATGAAGATGTTTGTGACTACTTTTTATCTTGCCTACCGAAGAATCAATCTTGAGAAAATCTTCGAGAAGATAGTACTTAATAAGATAGAATAGGGCAATATCAGAACACGCAACTACAGTGAAAATAGTTGGATCTGGCTTCACAATCCCAATGAAGTCTTTAAGTAGTTAACCTACAGGGTTTCGTGAAAAACCTAAGGTTAAAGGAGAATCGACTCTAGTCGAAACTAGTATAACACAGGAGGTGTGGGGATTAGGTTTCCCATTTGCTAGAGTTCTCCTTTATATAGTTTCAAATTAGGGTTTGCAATCTAAGTTATTGATAGGTGTGATAAACACCTAATTTTATATCTAGTATTTATGCTTTCTTTGCGAGTTTTCATGTAAATTATGTATTTTACGTTGCTTTTGAGTTTTATAGGTGTTTTGAAGTCATTGGAGCAAAAGAGGGAGAAATATGTTCAAAAGGGCATAATGGTCATTTCATGAGTAAGTGTTAATGGGAGCTCGGTCAAGGATAAGGGGAAGTCAAACTCTAAGGGATGTCAATCTGGTGGCTGGATATTTCAGGTGCCTATATCAATCTCATAGACCTTAAACTAGGTCAAGACTAAACTCCTTCACAACTTCAGAACCATGTTTCACCACTGCACTAGGTTCAGTCCGATGGCTAGTTGTGATGAGATTGAAATAGAGAACTTAGGTTGTATTGGAAACCCAATTTCAGGGGAGAAAACAACAGAGAAGAACAACTAGAAGACGGCATTGCCACTGATTTGGAGAAGGTTTAGATTGAGAAATCAGTGAGGGTTGAGAGGGTTTCTAGTCTGAAATTGAGATGATCAGAAGAATTCGAGTATTGAATCTCTGAAATTCGATATCTGAAGTAAAGGTTTTGAGGTTAATTTGAAATTAGAGAAGGTTTTGTTTTTGAAATTAGAAGAGATTGATGATTAGGTATTCTGAATGAGCAGATGGGTTTGAGCTAAGAATGAGCTGGTAATTGCAGGACTTGGATCGCAGTCATCTGGTGCTGCTGAAGGTTATTGTAAGCAGCTGAACTGCATCAAGGAGATTTGGTTGATGTTGTTGGCTGTGAAATGGCATTGCAGGTGAGATGGGGATTGAGGAAGTGATGTTGTGGGCTAAGCTGCAATGAAGGGTGATGCATTGTTAAAGATGCAGAGATTGATGGAGGTTCTGATAGTTCAAATGGAGGGAGAACTGAAGTGATTGCTGCTGGCACTGGTATTGAACTGCAAAAGCAGCTGTAGGATAAAAGTTGTTGCTGGTTAAACTCAAGTGGCGTCAAGACCTGCTGAGCTGGTAGCTGTTTTAAAGACTGAGATGTTGAGAAGATATAAGGAATTTGAGAATGGATTTGCAGTTGTAATGTAAGTAATGGAAGATGGTGGAGTCAAGAAGTGAAGACAATACAGGGATTAGCAGAGAAGGCATTGGTGATGGATGTAGCTTAAATTGCAGATGTTTGGTTGCTTCTTCAAGGAGCTGAAATGGATGTGTGATGTGACTGTTGCTGTTGGTGGAACTGTGGAAGGTGAATGTATTAGGCTTCAGGTGGTATCCAAAGAGAAAGCAGTGGGTTATGTGGACAATTTGGATTGAATTTGGCGATTTTGTGTGCAAATGGCCAGGTGGATGAATGGCTTGCACTGTGGTGGTTCTCGACAGTTGGAGATTCTCTGAAGATCAAGGAGATAGCATTGCAGGTTAAGCTGAGGTGCGGCTGTTGTAATGATGGATTTGTGGAACTGAAATTTAGTTACAGGCATCAAAGGGAGCAAGAAGCTGTTGGTGTTTAGGTTTGAAGCCGTGATTCTGCTGGTATCTGAAGCAATCTATGGAGAAAAGCTAGGCCAGGGATGGAGTTGATGCTATTGTGTTTGGTTTAAGCTAGAAGAGAAGGAGTTGTGGCAGGTGCATGACAAGCTTGAGGCAATTTCCATAATATGTGAACAACTGAATAGCTGGTGTTGGTACTGATGGGTTGGAATAACAAAGAAAAGATGGTGGCTTGGGAAGCTAGGACTGAAATTTTATACAGATTCCAGCTGATACTGAGCTGGAATTGCAGAAGTTGGCAGTAATGAATTGCAAGTATCTCGTAGATGGAGAGGATGGGCTGCCTGTGATCGATGATGTTGGGAATGATTGTTAACGAGATATTTGTTGTTGTAGGTAAGCCGAGAGGTACTGCAGGGAAGAGATAGTATGTGGTGGCGCACTAAGCTTAGCCATGTAACAGGTGGTATTGGTTTTGGTTGGAGATTGTAGTTGCGCATGAGAACTGAGAATGCAAGAGGATGTGTTTGCAAGGATTGGCAGAATGGGTAAAACTTGGTATTTCAGGTGGATGCTTGGATGAATGAAGGGAAGAGGTAGTGAGTTTGAGTTACTGTTGTGCTAAACAGAATTGCAGGTGCAGGTAATAGCGTTGCAGAGATGCTGAGGCCTGGGACTTGTGGGTTGCCAAGGACTGGTGGAGGATTCTGTTGGTGGATGTTGTGTAGATGCAAATGCAAATGTTGGAACTGACTGGGGTAGTACTGTTGGTGCTACATTGCAGTGGGTTAGTGGTTGTTGGTATTCATGGAATTCTGGAAGCTGTGGTGGTCCTGAGGTCGGTGAAGCTGTTCTGCAGTTGAGAGTAATAAGGAAGATTGAGTTGTTGTCACAGATGTGCATAAGGGGTAATTTCTGAATTGATGCAAGGCACAGATGGGCTGATATCGCAATGGTATGAGTTATGACTAAAGTGGTAAATGAATTGATTAAACTGTGGATGAATGAATGCTAGGAACTAGACTGTGCAGGGAGCAAAGAAATGGCTTGAAATTATAGCCAGGAATCGGTCAAAACTTGGCAAGTTTCCGAGTTGGACGAGTTGACTCGCCGATCCAACAGTGTACCCAAATGGACTTGGACCTTAACTGGGCTTTGCTAATGGGTTGCAGACACTTGGTTTGGTTATGGGCTAAGCTAGTACGGGAAGTGGAGAAACAAGTCTATAAAAGGGTTAGAGAACATTTCAGAGGGAGAGCTCTGATCTTATCTTCTACTTTGGTGCTTAGGGTTTAGACATGGAAACCCATCTCTTTATCCTTGTTATGAACTCTATGAGCATGAACTAATTTTATTATTGGTGATGGATTAATTTGATTTCACATAACATGTTTCTTGTTCAATAAATTAGTTTTGTCTCATATTATCGTTTATGATTCACCATTAATATTTTTGCATGATTGAATGTTAGTTTTGTCAAGTTGCAAATTGGTAGAACTCACATGCATATCTTTTGCTAGATTAGGGTTATTATACGCAAAAGTGATAATTCCTGATTGCAAGTAGCATAAATATGGTTATTGCTTGTAGTGATATATCCTAGTAACCATATGTGAATCATAACCTTTGTTAAATCGGATTAGTGCTTTTACACGTTCGATTGCTTTGATTGGCCTGATTTCATAGAACATAATGCATCTAGGGAATTAAACTTGATTAGTGCTTTTACACGTTAGGTTGTTCTTTTAGATAGAACTCATACTCGCATCTTTTAATGTGTTTGTTAATGATAAGAGGAAATTAGCGGGATATTCTTGCGATAAAGGTATTCTAGGGCCATTGATAAAATAGAGATTAAATATCAATTCTAATTATTATTTTGAAAGCATGTTTGTGAATGAAGATGAATCCTTAACCAATATCTTTTCTATTTGATTTATTTGTTTATTTGCTTTTAGTTTATTTTACTTTATTAAAAATCAGAAAAATCCCCCTTGTTACTTTTAGGAAACCGAAACATATTGACAACGAAAGCCTCTCTGTGGATACGAACTCTTTCTTATCACTACTACATTTATTTTAGTAAAGCAAGAAAGTGAAATTATATTTGTGTCGGCTGACAACCGGTCAGTTATCTTGGTAACAAAGCATTCAATATTCGCCGTTAGATGAAAACCTGATTGGTTTCAAGCTAATATCTTTCAGCTGTTAAATCGAACTTAGCTTGTTATACACAAATGAAATGTACCTTCATTTAGGTTTGAGTGATCGTACCTAAACGTGTACACTAGGTTGGCTCAACAGTAGTTAACTAAAGTTAGATATATGAACACTTTCGTATCAACCTTATTCATCTTAACCACAAGTAGTTCAAATGACTCAAATGAAACTTGTTCAATTGCTATATTCTCATAGAAGTATACAAGAACACAATTGAAGCAAAATCGGTTTGATTCACTCGAATCAATTCATGAACATTATAGCCACTGTTTGCAAAGAATGTATTTCTTATTATATATAAATGTATTAGTTCATGAACAAACCGATTTTAGAACTTTAGCCACTCAAGTATGCAAATGGGTACGCATACTTAAAGTAGCCGGTCTGAGTTTGGGTTCGCCAGTATGCAAAAGGGTACGCATTCTTCCAAACACAACAGAAATTTCTGGACCCAAACCCTTCGCCAGCATGCATACGGGTATGTTTACTTAGGTACTCGGAATTTCACAACTAATAGGTATGCATACTATAGTTCTGGTCATGGATCAAATACATGCAAGAATGCATACTATGTTCATAATCCAATGATGGTTAAGTGTTCTAAACTCTATTTAAATCATTGAAACTTTCTTAGAGGATGACAATAGCTGTTTTCACGAACTATTAGCATCAAAGAAATTTTCAAGATATTGAAATAATCATAACGACACATTCCAAGTCTACACCAAATGATTGTATCACACAAACCATGTAAGATATTACTCGAAATTTTTTACATGATCACCTTTTGACTTTCGTCAAGAATACAAGATGAACTTGGTTGAAGTGAAAGCTTACTAACACATATTTCGAGAAATATGTAAGCGAGTTAAACTCAGCTCGAAATCTCAAATGTGCATAATCGAATACTATATAGTAATACGACTTTTGTCTCAATATAGGAGATTAAAAATAGACTTTCTAAGTGATAGATGAGTTTTAGTCTCCACAAACCTTTTGTTGATGATGTTCCACAAGCTCTCCTTAGTAGTTCTTCATCTTCAATTGATGAACGCTGTGAATTCTAATGCTCAACTACATAATATATCCTAGTCCAAGATATCACTATAAGTAGACTTGAAATCAAGACTTATAGTTTTGATCACTAACATTGAAAAACAAGCTTGAGATAGCAACGCTTGGGAGTTCGACCGAGCAGTGCTCTAACATCATTCTACCATTTTAAGGAGAAGATCAACCGAATCTTTTGGAAAACTTCATCAACAAAAGGTAAGTGAAGACTGAACCACCTATATCTCAAGTTATATTCACTATTCTATCATACGAGACGATGTCGCATAACTAATTAGACTAGTATGCATAGATAATAATTTCGGGTCAAGTTTATCTTGATAATTTCTTGAAATATAATGACTAAGCTTAATGAACATTTGTTCATACTTGATAAATTTCGGTTAAAGATAATTTATTGTTTGGAATCAAAATCATGATTCAACTACAACAGAGACTGCAAAGGTATATTTCAACAGCTACAAGTTTTTTATACCAATCTTTTGTGCCCTAATTTGATTTGAGTGAATATTTTATCTTATGCTCTAATCCGAACTGTTGTTAGCATCTAAAAATTTAGCTATGTGCTTCTTAATAATATTGGAAACTCTTTGTGGTTTGTGCATGAACCCTATCTCCACTGGTAGAAGTCTTACACTCTTGTGAATGGATTATTTCCTACTATGATTAAAAATGCTTTCAGAGTTACCCGTTGATCTTGAATATGTTCTATTCTTTATTGTTGGTTCATAGAAAAAGCTTGTGTTGCTATTGCCAAGCTTTATGAATTTAAGAATGTGGACATGCTCAATTCTTTTTGGCTTAAGTTTTGTATTCATTGATTTCATTTATGGCATATATTTTTATAACCCCTGTTGGGTTTTCAATACTGAACTGGGGTTTCGAATTTACGTGTCATCATCTTTCAAAAAAAAAAATCATGTATGTTTCTAAGTCACGGCTTTAATATTTTCCATGTGTTTTTGCCTAGGTTCCCCACTACTGTTAAGTTGTAATAGTAAAAATAGAATTTACTGTGCACTTTCCATGTTTTCTGTATTATCTATTATTGTTGAATTATCTAAACAAACTTAGAACTGGGTACTTGGATTGCTAAGCTTGCAACTGCTTCATGTCATCATTTGAGTATTGTTTAGAGTATTGTACTCAATTTCGTTTGTGAACTGGGTGTTATCTATAAGCATTGAATACAAATTTATTGTTTAAATATTTGTTTATGTTCGAACTGTTGCTTTACAAGAATTTCATATTGATCTCTTTTACACATTATTGACCTTGCAATTTACATCGCTGGATAGTGCCTACACAAACATTATTGTTTTATTGCAGAAAGAGGTGAACTTTGGTTTTAAGAGCCAACACCAATCCAAAGGAAGATTATTCCAGTTCTTCTATCTGTATGCGACTTAATAACCCTCCAAGTGTGGTATTAGAGAGACTAAGAGATGTATCCAGAGAGGAACTTTTATCTCCAGGTTTGTGCGTGTTTAGTTAACTTATTTACATCTATGTGAATCTGGAATTTTCTCATTGTTGTGCTTATGTACTATGGTAGGTCCATGAGATTTTTATAGATTATGTTGTACTTGAGTAGGTTGATGTTGTGCTTATGTACTATGATTTTGTGCAAGGTCTGACTTTGGGCTTTATACGGGTCTACTGCTTACATTCTGCGATGTCATCCATCTAAGATGCATACATATGATGAACGTTATTCTCAGTTCTTGAATTGTGTAAGCACACTTAGAGGTTAGTATCTCTCCTAGTTAGGTATGATATACTATTTGGTATCACGATGTATTCTTTTTTATGGTGGGTTCAGTTGTATCGTTTTGTTTGACAAAAAGTTGAATGTTTCATATATTTTAGGTGTGGGATGCAATATCAGCAGATATAAAGTTTCTAGAGAAAAGGAACTCACACTTTCTTCTCTTTGGAATATGTTTATATATGTACAGGTTTGTTAAAAAAAATCATTTTTTGTATATCGTTTCTTATTTGCATCGTGAGGTCTTTTTGCTCTGTATTCAATTTATTTTGGATAGGTTGCTTGCTTGCCCAACGTTTATTTGGTTATTCATAATAAATTTCAATATGTAGTTTCTCTAGCAACTGTTTAAAAGTTTATATTTATGTACCAGCACCGCAACTTCCCTGAAAGTGTTATTGATATTATGAAGATACATCATATGAACTTTTATCTTTAAAATATGCATAATTTGTTTATAGTCATCTCTTACTTATTATCTAGTACATTAGTACTTATCAAGTTTTGTCAGGTTGGTAAGGTTTGCATAACATATATGGAATCATCAAATGAGTTGTCACTCTAAAGTGTTCTATTGCATCCCACTTTTTCACTTGGCTGAAATGATATTGGTTCTTCACTAATTTCTCTTTGAATTTTTGTTGCAGGTACCATTTCGAAATGTGCGTCTCAGTACATGAAGGTGCACGTGTCTTTAAGAAACTTCAAACTTATTATCTAGGAGTATTTTTGTAGCACTTATCTTTTGGAAACCTTGAACTTATTAGAACTTGTATTGGTGTGAATTCTGGAATTGAATCCTTTTATGTATCATTCTGAACTAAATTTATGAATACAATTAATGGAATGGAATGGTAATTATGTATTGATGAATTATGTAATTTTGATTTGAATTTTAGTCCAATTTGAGTTTGAGTCAGAATTATTTCATCCAATCAGAATCTGACTGCATTCAGTCAGCCATATTGGATTTTTTTTTAATAATATAAATTAAATCTACGACGTAAGCAAGATATCGTACCTAGTGACAGCTCAAAAGTATCGTAATTTGAATTTATTCATCGTCAACTTGAAAGTGTCGTTCCAGAATAAGACATTGAATCTGTGGCACTTTCTGCGACAAGTCAAAAGTGTCTTATAACTCCCTTATACGACACTATGTAAATGTCTTAAAACGTATTTTTCCACTAGTGTCCGGAAATAGCCCGGAACAGTGATATGTGGCATTGATGTTATTCACGAATGTTTTGAATTGATTTAGAGAAATATAGAATTACTATTGATTTAGATACAAGATAGTAGTAGTATCAGTTTTACTGGGAAAACTGTTATATGTATGAACCCCTATTACATGTACATGTCCACGTAGCGGAGTAGCTATATATCGACTTACAAATTTTTGGTACACATATTCTTATGTATATCATATGAAAATCAGTGTAACTCGTGAACCGGATCGGTATGCATACTCGTACGCAAACCATTCTTGAACTGTTGTAGATGGTGGATTTTCAACAAGGGATAAAATCATAAACTCATGATTGTATGGACCGTCAGTTCAGCAATCGCATGTGAGTATTGAGACACGAGTCTCTCATCGAATTCTCAACGGAGAGTGCTTTCTCTCAGAGTACATGTAGATATGCAGTCAACGTCTAGACAACGGCATAATCTCATGAATACTGAATAATTTCAGTCATTTCTATATAGTATCACGGGATGGACGGCTCTACGGGGCAATATCGTCTTCAGGAACAAACAACGAGTTTAACCTGACTATATAAAGGATATGGATTAACGACAAGTCATGTCAGGATAATTAATGCTCCTATCGTAGTCAGTTTATTCTACTAGGCATAAACCCATGAGGTTAATTATCCCTTCATTGCTCTGATTCCGTGGTCGAATCAACGACGATCCCACGGAATGGTAATAAGATTGCTCCGATTCCGTGGTCGAATCAACGACGATCCCACGGAATGGCAATAAGATTGCTCCGATTCCGTGGTCGAATCAACGACGATCCCACGGAATGGCAATAAGATTGCTATGATTCCGTGGTCGAATCAACGATGATCCTACGGAATGGCAATAACATTGCTCGATTCCGTGGTCGAATCAACGATGATCCCACGGAATGGCAATAACATCCGTGCTCAACGCTGGTCGAATCAACGACGATCCAACGAATGGCAATAATATTGCTCGATTCCGTGGTCGAATCAACGACGATCCCACGGAATGGAAATAAGATTGCTCCGATTCCGTGGTCGAATCAACGACGATCCCACGGAATGGCAATAAGATTGCTCCGATTCCATGGTCGAATCAACAACGATCCCACGGAATGGTAATATCATTGCTCCGATCCCGTGGTCGAATCAACGACGATCCCACGGAATGGCAATAATCACCTCATTGTTCTGAGTTCATAGTCGAATCTTCTGCCGATCCTATGAATTAACAGTAAACATCTATCCATTTTATTACTCGTTTTATGAATTATTCTCCATCAAATTTCATGAATTGGTAATAAATAATTAACGGGCATCGGAGCTACCTTTGAGTAAGCCATGTTTCAAATGGTGCAAGTGTATTCAACGATGATGCATTAATAATCACCGCACGAACGAGTATTTCAAAATACGACGAAACGATGAACCTATGCAAAATATGGAAGAAAATAATAAATAGTTAAAAATATTTGACCAAGGCGCTGGGACACGGACACACGATCAACTCATCGTGTCATGGTCAGTTCAACGCTAACTTTATATTTTTAATACACTTTTATTATTTTTCATGATTTGATTCTCTCGTTTGATCAAATCTCCGTCTTGAGGAAATTCTTCGGATTCGTGGTACTTCTATGAGTCCATCAAAAAATAATTAAGGAGTGTGTGGGGCGTGACTATTGGCTGACCGGCCATGCCTTGGTCCCAGCCGGCCCACACCTCACGGTCCTTATTATTTTATTATTATTACTTTTCTCTAATTTTATGAAAAACTCCTTGATTTCATGGTATTTTTCCTCAAAAAAATCCCTTTAAATCATCAAAAATAATAATAAATAAATTATGAAAACTCGGGATCGGGCCTTGCCGTGGCGATGCCCTAGCCGGTCCCACACGCCCTGTTTTATTTATTTCATTATTAATTATCTTATTTTTCCTTGATTTCATGGTATTTTTCTCAAAATTCCTTCAAATCATCAAAAAATACCCAAAAATTATTTAAAAAATTATTAAAATTCGTTGGATTGGGCCATGATCGGTCGGTCACGCCTCCATGATCTCACACGGCCGAATTTTATTATTTTAATATTTTTCAAAGACCATGAACTCATGGAACCTCCTTCAATTCATGAAAACTCTCTAAATTTCTCAAATTTCTCAAAATTCATGAATCCTTCATAAAATCATCAAAATATGTAAAACTAAGGAAGAGACACCACGAGACCGTGGTCATAACTGGTCGACCGTGCTTTGACCACCGGCGTCCCAGTCTCACAATTCCTTATTTTATAAATATTTTCCATCGTCTCATGGTGTTTCCTTCGTCTCATGGAAACTCCTTGATTTTAACAAAACTCCTTCGTTTTATCGTGGGACCGGCCCCTTAAATCTTTCCTGAATTTTACTTTCGGGCTGTTTTCACCTACCGAACGAGCTCAAAACCTAAAACATCCCTCGCTGGGAGATAGGAAATTCTTTTCCGTATGGAATGAAGGGGCGGACCATCAAAATCCGAGTCCGTATGAGAATTCTACATCAATTCTAGTAAAGGACGTTAATTAAGGTTTGAGGGTTGCTCAAGCGATCAACAGTTGGTCACGTGATCACTGTGACCGGTCCACACTTCATAATTCCCTCACTTTTCATTATTTTCCCTCGTCCGATGAAGTTTTGACGGTTTTATAAAAAAACTCTAATTTTGTCATATTTTCTCAAATGGTCGCTCAAACGTGCACCAGAAAATATCAAAATTCTCAAGACTGAGACGCGGACACCTTAGGGACACTAGCACATTATCTTGACCGACCAAGATTATCTCTTCGGCTCACGGAGGCCAATCCCATCGATTTTCAAAGTTTTGACCTAATTTGCACAATTGCTGGTATTAGGTCCAAAACTTCCAAACACTTTGGATTTTTCATGAAGTGACCATCAGACGGTCACAGGACAACCCATGGCCGGCTCCATGACTCTATGGTCGGTCCATCACTCTCCCATAATTAATTAGGTTTTCACACCTAAGTCTCAAACGAGCATTTTGAATAATGATTGAACCAGCATTTAATCATTCTTTCGCCAACAAATCATGAACTCTTCGTGAATTCATCATATTTGCTCACGTGAGCATATGGATACTACATGGTTGATCCACGGTCTCATGTAGCTGCTCCTCATTCATCCCATGGTTAAAACTTCTGACCATGAATTGATCATCAATCAGTCAAATTAGGGTTTCTGAGTTCAAGGACCATGCTTCCAGACTCTAACCTTAATATTTCTACGACGACCTCATGGTCATGAATTAAGACTAATAATTCTACGGTGACCTCATGGTCGTGAATTTTATTAATTATGCTAG
Organism: Papaver bracteatum; assembly: GCA_023529315.1. Classification (NCBI taxonomy): domain Eukaryota; kingdom Viridiplantae; phylum Streptophyta; class Magnoliopsida; order Ranunculales; family Papaveraceae; genus Papaver; species Papaver bracteatum. The sequence goes on along the minus strand of JAJJWX010002605.1, from coordinate 2,214,442 downwards.
GTTAAACGACTAGCATTTTAATTAATATTCTTGGCACACTTCCAATCATTCATAAGCAACACATGCTCAGACGGTCAAATATTCAACAAATCATCACGAGAGCAACACTTGCTCAGATGATCAATATTTGCTTCTTTATTTTTTTGTTAAATCCAAAATTCCATTAAGAAACTCAAAAATAAAAAGCACATAAAGTAGCCCAGTCCAGGATAAAAAACCTAAACAAGGCTACTTACTTGAAACGGAAATACGATACATTTGGATATTCAACCGAAATTAAGAAATCTGGTCTCCCCACGTAATGTCTTTTTTCTTGATTATTAAGAGCACAACCCCGTTTTGCCATCTTATCAGCAGCAAAATTTACTTCTCTAAAGGAGTGTATAAACCGAATACTGTCATAATTCGTAGTAATGTCTCTCCATCGTTGCCAAACAAACCACGGAAGCGTTGAAGAAGAAAACGCCATCACTGCCGACATAGAGTCTGTACGAATACAAACTCTCAAGAAACCCCACTGCCTAGCCCATTCGAGCCCATGAATTATACCAAGAATTTCAGCCAAATAATTAGAGGTTACACCCAACCCAATACTCAGAGCTCCCACCACATTCGCCTTTTGATCTCTAGCAACTACACCTCGCTCCAAATGCCTTTTAGGTTCCCACGCGCAGCACCATCACAGCAAATCATCAGCTCTCCCACATCAGGGCCCTCCCACTTACATTCTATAGGAACAATGGACTTCACCACTCTATGATTAACCTTAAAGAAATCCAAAATCTTCAAATCCTCCACCGAGTTGTGCATGTGACCTTTGAGCCTCCTAGAATATTCCATGACCTGATTGAAAACAGCTTTTTGAAAAAATAACTAGCAAGCCTTTTTGTTGTCGTAAACAAACCTATTGCGAGTCATCCAAATTTCAGACCTGATGACCAAGACAGCAACTAACCAAAGCTCCCTAATGATTTTGCTTCTTCCTCGAGCTTCATTGTAAGCAGTACACAAGTTTATATGAGAGTGGATTCCAAAAATATCATACAACCAACTCCACGCCTTTACAGCAAATTCACAATGCCACAACAAGTGCTCCAAAGTTTCCTCTTCAGCACCGCACATGTAGCATTTATTCACCAATTGAATTTTGAATCGATTTTTGACCTTGTACAGCGTTGCACAAGATCCTCGAATGATTTTCCAGTTTCTAGCCGTAAGCGCTGGGTGAACCTCCTGATTCCATAGAAAATTAGCACCTTCAAGCTTTGGATATTTCTTGCGAATTAACGATTTTGCTGATCTGACAGTAAAACTGCCCTTGTCGTTTGGTTTCCATACTCTTCTATCCTCCCCATTCCAAGGTTTCGGCAGATCCTCCTCCCTAAAACCGGATGCATACAACGTATTTCGGTATAGATTTGTCAGGTTCCATCCCCCTTCAAAAATCATATCCCCCACCATACTATTAATATCCAACTCATAATCTTCCAGTAAAACAGCAATAGGAACCTCACCCAACCAAACATCATAGTAAAGAGAGGTATTACGGCCATCCCCAATAATAACCCTTGAATTTTCCTCGACTATCGAATACACCCATTTAATACCCGGCAGAATAGAAGATTTAACATAACGGACCAAGTTACCGTTCCTCATAAAAAAAATTGCTCTCATGAAGCGAGCCCAAACCTTATTAGAGTTGCGGATTTTCCACCAAAGGCTCATAATAAGCGCCTTGTTCGTAATACTCAATTGAGTTATACCCAAACCCCCTTCCTCATAAGGAATATTGGTTCAACAATCCACCAATATTCAACAATCCACCAATATTTGCTCGAGTTAAGGAATATTGGTTCAACAATCCACCAATATTCAACAATCCATCAAATGAGAAATACTTGCTCACTTCATCGTAAGAATTATACCTCTGTCTCATGACATGTTCAATTCGTGAGTTTCATAACATCTTGTTCGACTCAGTGATTACATGGACTCATTGTACCATCAAACCATGAAGTCATCAATTGACTAAAAAACCATGAGACGATCAATCGTGTCACTTGGGGGATATCACCTAGGGTTTTGGTCTGGCGGTCTACGGCACGTGTGTTCAAACACACGATGGAATATGATCAAGTCGTGCAATCAGTTGAAGGAATTCACGAGGTAGTGGGTGGAAGGTCGACCGAGTCTTTACACGTTGGACAACCGGTTTCGAACACGATTTCCACCTCTCCACTCCTTGATTCCATTAACTGTCACACTTCATGGGATCATGGTGTCTACAATTACAGTAATATAAATAAGTTCCTAAATCAAGATTTAAGGCAGAGAATCGAAAACAGAACGAATACACAGAATACTCAGAGTAAGAATCTCACGTCCCTTCGACAACACGAGATCATCAAACTCATCAATTGAGAAATTTCTTCACAATCGTTCAACTTCAATCATTCAGAACTTATCATATTCAGAATTCACACACCCACAATCCTTGAATCACCATCGATTCCACACATTTCTCAAGCTTCCCTCCTACAGATCAACCCATCCTCTCTTGTGACCGAATTTACTCTCGAACGGTCGTTGTCTCGATTTAGGCCGGAGTACTACAGATTGATCTCTCGAATCTAAGCACCCCCTTTGCAGCGGTGCATCTGTGTGTGGTTTAACATTTTGCTCGGTTCGAGGAACCTCCTCCGTCCGGTCATCTCCTCAATCCCTTAAAAACCAGCAGATCATTTTTCCCCATCCACAACTGTGGTAACATAACAGGGGTGAGTATCCAAACCAGTATGCAAACTTTAATAGTTTTTTGTTCTTGAACTTGGTAGCATTTCCAAACCGGTACGCAAACCGATTTAGTTCTGTGAACTCCGGAATCGGCAACAATATTTAGGTTTCCAAAGCGGTACGCAAACTTTAAAAGTCCTGTGAATTCCAGAACTTAGGTTTGGTGTAAAGTTTACAAATCGACATGCAAACCTAAAATGTTTCGTGAAATCCAGAACTTGGTTTTGGTTTAAAGTTTCCAAACCGGTATGCGTACTATGACTGAACCGACTTACAAACGACAATGGTATTTGTACCTTGTACACCTACTAACCATGTCGATTATATTTTCAAGTGTGTTTAAATTAATTCTATGAAATAATTAGCATTTGATTAATTTTCTAAAAACACTCGACTTTTTTGATCACATGTTTGTGACACAGAGTTAATGTCTTATGTGCTCATGAAAATGAAGATTAAGCTTTTGAGTTCAAACCAGCTAATTTCTGCTAACCATGTTGAACATAGTCTTTGTACACGGTTCAGTTACGGTCTCACCTAGCCAGAGTGTATATCTTGCTTATATATATATCAGATTCAAATATTCATCTAACGGTGGACATTGTTTGCTTGGTTACAAAGCTATCTTAGCTTAAACCTAAAGCAACCTATGGTTTGAATGTCTATAAAAGGTAAAATCCAAGAAACTGGGACTTTTTAATCACGATACTACTTTTTGGTGTGTCCTAGTTGTATCTAGAGTCCTTCTTTCTAGAAACCCTTTTAGTTTTTAGCAACTACAAAGTCTTCATAGGGATTAGTGAAGCCATGTCAAATTATCTTTCCTTGATAACTTGAGTATCCTGATCTTGATTGTTTGTAGAGCTTTCTCCATTGATCAAGATAGATAGAAATCATCAAAGTTCTCTCTGTATCAAACTTTGTTGATTCCACAGGTTTTATACTTGTGAGGTGAATAATAATCTAGGATGCACTTCGCGGTGCATAAGTTCAGATTTTGAGGATAGCTAGACTTTGTCAAATTGCTATCGATTTCCATCACCTTAATCTTACGTTTGGTTTTGATCATACGTTTCGACTGTAATCAGGAAATCAATTATATAGGCTTAATCTGTGGGAGGCATATTTGGTTTACAGTCTTTAATTAGGTTGAAGCAACTCTTAGTTGGTATGACATCATCTAAGAGAATCAATTGCGCGGAGTCCTCTTGGGATTCAAGAGGGGTAATGAGCACGAATGTACCTTAATCGGTGGGGTACTTTTTTATTGTTCAACTACATTCCAATTCGAAGTTAATTGGTAGTAGTCTAGTGTCTGTAACGACTTAATACAGTTTGGTGTTAAATATGGACAAGGTCCCGGGGTTTTTCCTGCATTTGCGGTTTCCTCGTTAACTAAACTTATGTTGTCAATGTTATTTATTTTTCCGCATTATATTATTTATATTTATTGAAATTTCACAGGTTATGCATTGATCAATCATAGTAGAGACATCCGACCTAGTTTGTTGGATATGACTTAATTGATTCTTGGACATTGGTCTTTGGTACCGTCCAAGTTATCTATTTGTGATTAGTTTCACAGATTTGATTTTGTAAACATCTTAATCGCAAGAGATAGAGATATAACTCTAAGATATTATTCTTTGATTAAGTTTAACTCTCGGAGATGTATTAGTTTTTTCCATACAGATTTCCTAAGAAAAAATCGGTGGTGTATTTTGGTACCCCCGCGTTTTCAAGTTATATTTGAAAAAGAGGTTTTCTTATATAGATGAAGACCCAATGGTTGGTATTTTTGATATAATTTGTCATAATTGTCAGTCGAGAATGTCCACACTGGATGATTTCATTTAAAAACATATCAAAAACCTAGTGTATTTGACCGTGCTACAATTATCTTATAATAATTTCCATATTGACCGATTTTAGCCTAAAAATCATCCAGGAAATTGGCACTTTATCTAACAAGAATCGGTCAACATGAATGTTTATATCAGACGATAAACATTTAATAAGAATCATTCGATATGAATATTTTTATAAGCCTGATAATTATAATCGACCGACATTCATGTCTTATAGGCTAATTATAAACAAAAACACTGCCAGAAAATATGTATTTTCGACCCAAAGCTTAAATCGACAGATAAGTATAACCCACATCGGAAGATTTCTACGAAATTTTGGTGAAGTCCGGATACCAAGTACACATACCGGTACCCGTACTGGCGTGAAGTTCAGGTCCGGGAATTTCGGCTGAGTTTGGATATTGATTTGGTATGCATACTGGCGAAACCCAAACTTAGTCCGGCCACTATGGTATGCGTACCCGTTTGCATACCTAGGGGATAATGTTATAAAATCGGCTTGTTCATGAACTAATACATTTATATATATAATAAGGAATACAATCTTTTACAAACCGTGGCTATAATGTTCATGACTTTATTTGAGTGAATCAAAATCGATTTTGCTTCAATTGTGGCTTGTATACTTCTATGAGAATATAAACAATTGAAAAACTCTAGAACTAGATTCATTTGAGTCATTTGAACTAGTTATGGTTAAGATGAATAAGGTTGATATGAAAGTGTTCATATGGATAACCTCGGTTAACTATTCTTAATCCAACAAGGTGCACACATTTAGGTACGGTTTCATATCTAAATGAAGTCACTTTTCATTTGTGTGTAACAAGCTAAGTTCGATCTAATGGTTGTAAGATATTAGCTTGAGTTTAATAAGGTTTTCATCTAATGGTGAATATTGAATGATTTGTTACCAAGGTAACATTGATTGAAAACCCTGATTTGAAGACTATAAAGGAGAACTCTAGCAACTGGGAAACCTAACCCCCACACCTTCTGTGTGATACTAGTTGCCACTAGAGTCAGTTATCCTTTAACCTTAGGTTTTTCATGAAACCATGTAGGTTAACGACTTGAAGACTTCGTTGGGATTGTGAAGCCACACCCAACTATTTTCTCTGCAGTTGCATGTTCTGATCTTGTTGTTTTCTATCGTGATTGAGTACTATCTTCTCTAAGATTTGATCGAGATTTAATCTCCGATAGGCAAGATAAATAGTAGTCACAAACATCTCCATCTCAGCGTTTGTGATTCCACAATATCTTGTTTCGCTACCATACGATTAAAATTATTGTGAGGTGATTGATAATACTAGGCCGTTCTTCGGGAATATAAGTCTGGTATATCAATTGGTTCCTGTTCACCTTGATTTATCAAAAGACAAAACAAAACTCATAGGTTTATCTCTGGGAGACAGATTTATCTATTCAATACAATTTTCTGTGAGAGAAAGATTGGTTTATCAAGTCTTCGACTTTGGGTCGTAGCAACTCTTAGTTGTGGGTGAGATCATCAAAGGAAATCAAGTGCGTAGAGTCCTGTTGGGATTCAGAGATGTAAGGAGCGCAACTGTACCGTGATCAGTGTGAGACTGGTTAGGGATCAACTACAATCCAGTTCGAAGTTAACTTGGATAAGGATAATGTATGTAGCGGCTTAATACAGTGTGGTGTTCAAATCTGGACTAGGTCCTCGGGTTTTTCTGCATTTGCGATTTCCTCAATAACAAAATTTCCGGTGTTTGTGTTATTTATTTTCCGCATTATATTTGTTTATATAATTGTGAAAAAGCTTGGGTCTAACAACAACACCCAATATTTCGCTTAGCAATTTGTATGGACAAACTCCAATATACTTTCTAGAGAATCAACTAGACAGTCAGACTCAATCTAGGTAAAAGTATATCAAAGAGTTTTTATATCTCTATCTCTCGATTTAAATCTTACTCAAGCAAACTGCGAGTCTCAATTTAAATAAAAGAGAGATGAACTTGGATGGTACCAAAGCCCAATATCCAAGTGTCAATCAATTTAAATCAACAACCAAAAGGTCGGATATTCTATTTGAATTGAACAACACACAACATGTATTATTTCAATTATAGAACTAATATAACGCGAAAAAGAAATAACACAGACACCAGAATTTTGTGAACGAGGAAACCGCAAATGCATAGAAACCATGGGACCTAGTCCAGATTAAACATACATTGTATTAAGCTACTACATACACTAGCCTACTCCAATCTAACTTCGGTCTGGACTGTAGTTAAGGCCCAATCAATCTCACATGATCCAAGGTAAAATTATGCTCCTATGTCTCTGAACCCAGAAGGATACTACGTACTTGATTCCCTTAGCCGATCTCACCCACAACTAAGAGTTGCTACGACCCAAAGTCGAAGACTTTAATAAACAAATCAGTATCACACAGAAAAGTCTACGGTAATAGATAAATCCGTCTCCCACGAATATACTTACGCGTTTTGTTTCGTCTTTTGATAAATCAAGGTGATAAACCAGACTTAAATTCCCGAAGAACAACTTAGTATTATCAATCACCTCACAATAATCTTAATCGACGCAGCGAAAAAAGATATTGTGGAATCAAAAACGATAAGACGAAGATGTTTGTGATTACTTTTTATCTTGCCTATCGGAGATAGAAATCTCAAGCCAATTATTACAATTGTACTCGTACGATAGAAACAACAAGATCAGATTACACAACTACAAGAAAAGTAGTATCGGTTTGGCCTCACAATCCCAATGAAGTCTTTAAGTTGTTAACCTGGTTTAGAAGAAGAAACCAAATGTTAAAGGAGAATCGACTCTATCTTAGCACAACTAGTATCACATAGAATGTGTGGGGATTAGGTTTCCCAGTTGATAGAGTTCTCCCTTATATAGTCTTTCAAATCAGGGTTTGCAATCAATGTTAGCTTAGTAGCAAAGCATTCAATATTCACCGTTAGATAAAAACCTAATTAGATTTAAGCTAATATTTATCAACCGTTAGATCAAAAATATAGCTTGTTATACACACATGTAATGTACATTTCTAGGTTTGTGTAACCGTACCCAAACTTGTACATTAGTTGGTTCAACAATAGTTAACCAAATGGTTAGCCATATGATAACTTTCATATCAACCATATTCTTCTTCACCATAACTAGTTCAAATGAACTAGTTAGAGAGTTGTTCAATTGCAAGGAAATCTCATGTACTACACAAAATACAATTCAAACAAAAACGATTTGATTCACTCGAATTGGTTCATGAAATATATTGCCACGGTTTGCAATAACATTCCTTATTTTATAAAGATAAGTTCACAAACATCGTTTTTAGACATAACCTACTCAAGTTCGCGGACTGGGTTCGCGGACTTAAGTTCTAGATGGAGTTCACAAACTCCAGCAGAAATTCTCGGGTCGAGAACTTCTGCCAGTTCGCGAGTTTGCAGACTTAGCTCACGCACTTCTCCGGTTCTCTTGATTAACAAAGTTCGCAGACTTTGGTTCAAGGAATAAAGACTTATATATATATATATGTGTTTACACAACAATGCTTATATCATCCAATGGTTATATAGTATAAACTCTCATTTCAATCATTGAAATATTCTCAGAGGATATTATATAGTTGTTATTAAAAAAAAAAACCATTTTTCGTCAGAGCAATTTTCAAAGTGATTGAAACTTAACATGACTTTCGTCACTAGGTAAAAATGAACTTGGATAACGCGAAAGCTTTACCAACACATATTTCTATAAATAGATAGGCGAGGTAAACTCAACTCGAGATACCAAATGTGTATAATCTTAGTCTATATAGTAAAATGACTTTTGTCTCAAGATAAGAGATAAATAGACTTTTGAGTGATAGATAAGTTCAAGTCTCCACATACCTTTTAGTAGATGAAGATCCACCAGTTCCTTGAGTAGTCCTTTGTCTTGTATGACGATCGCCATGGACATCTCGAGCTCAATTACACTTTCTATCCTAGTCCAAGACCTTAGCTATAGTATACTAGAAATCAAGACTTATAGTTTTGATCACTAACATTGACAAACATGCTTGAGATAGCAATGCATGCGAGTTCGACCGAGCAATGCTCGAACAATATCCACCTTTGTTAATTTTAGTAACAAAACTATCAATACATATGGAATACAAAAAAATATATAAATAAACATTGTAGCTCCTATTCCGCATGTCTAATCTTCAGCATTACTCGAAATCTTTGTCACTTCCAAGTACTCCAATTATCCCAAAGGTTGTAAGTTTAGCATCATCGTTGTTGAAAATCCATATCTATAATAACGAGAAAACAAGAGTTCTCAATCATTGTTATACAATGTCATAGTATTATTATACAGCGTCAAAGTCCAATTGCATCACAACTTTAACAACAATACTATGGTGATATGTCACTCCCCCTTAGTCAATACTCCATCTCACATGGAAACCACTCCCCCTTACATAATGATCCTAAAACCATATGTATTTATAGTGTGAACGTCTACATATTAATTCTCCCCTTTTTTGTCAATAAAATTGGCAAAGGTACAAGAACGGGATCCTAATGAAATTTCCAAACGAGACATTTCATGACCAAGAGTAAACGTATATCATATTATTTAGATGCAATCATAAAGCCGAAGCTAAATGTATTTATCAAGGAGTCTATAAAGATACAAGATAACCCCTATAACATTCCACAGCCGCACTCCCCATAAAGATTTGGCAATTAAGCGCAAGTTCAATTAAGAACTCTCCCCCATAATATGTCATTCCCGAAATAACTACAAGAGCGACCTTAATTTCAAAAGAAAATAAGGATTTCTTTGGACAAATCACATACAAGTATGAATTTGAATCCAAAATATTCAATTAATTTAACCATAAGAGAACCCATGATTAACCTAATTGATCATGCTCAACACAAGTAAACTTATGAAGACTTAAAATATTCAATTAGATTAATCACAAGAGAACCCATAATTAATCTAATCAAAATACACAACTAAACTAATCACAAAAGTAATCAATTTAATTGGTCATGCTCGACACAAAGTATCTCATGGAATAACAACTATGCCAAAATAATGACTCAGTCGGTAGAGCTCAACATAAGACACCTTATGGAACCTCACAAAGAATACATAAAATACGGATCGTGGAAGATCAATTACTTTAATACACAAGGATTCATTCTATTTTCCATCATCATTTGCGCAATGACATATAATAGACATAATCCTTGAAAACAAAATATTTTAACCTATCTTCCATCAAATTGACATAATAGGCTTAACTTTTGTATTTGTCAAAAGTCCATTCATTCTTTTATCAATACTTGCATATCAATTCATGAACGATTTTACTTTTGACAAGGTATGGGACAATCAAGTTCACGGATGCAAACACACATATCCCATAACAATATTTCAATATATAAAACCATAAAGATTAATACTTTAATAATCATCTTCCAAACAGTTTTAGAATTTAAACAAATAAACCTAAAAACATGAAGATGAAAACGTTAGACATAGCTATGTGTAATCACAATAACGGCTATTCCAAACTCTAGTTATTCTTCTAAACAAAAAACGAAAAATAGAAGATTTACTAAGCAAACAAAATCAAACAGACCAAACCATAAACATTTCCATGCCAAGGCGAACTAAAGTCATATAGACAGTTCGGACCTTATTGAGTATTAAGGTCATGGAGTTTGTGAACAACAACATCCTCTGCACCTTTGGAGAGGATATCCTTATTGGAAAGTTCTTTAACAAGGGTTTTTATAAGAACAAGGTCAGACTTAACCTTTTTCAACTCAGTTCTTACCACATCAATACACTTCATCGTATCAACAAGTTGCTTCTTTGCTTCCTCAAAGTTCTTTAGGAAGTCGAGAACAACATCTGACGAGATCTTTTCAACCTCCTCTATATCCGAAGAGGAATCAGGAGATTGAGGAAAAGAACCTTTGACTACAACAAAAGTTCCCTTCTCTTTATCGAATTCGAAATATACCACGTTATCAACGAGATCTTTAGGTAAATCCCATGAGCAGGAAGAAGAAGCCGTTGATAATATGAACCCTAGAGTAAGAAGATTAACTCAATAGGATAGATATATAAATAAAATTCGAGAGACTTAGGGTTTACAAGATAGGTTTAAAAAACCTTGAAACCATACGTGTACCCGTAAGAGGAGGGTTCACAAAGCTTTGCACGGAAAAAGTCCACGCTTTTACTTTTCACAATCAAGTTTAGAGACAAGGAAAAAAAAAGGAAGGATAAAAAAATACTCATATAGAAGTTTTTGACCAACAATCCATCTAAGAACGATAATAAAATATCTAGATAGTTAGAGTCACTTTAACAAGAGTATACCTATTCAATTCTCTCACAACTAGGTTTTTGTATGTGAGTTATCAACCTTGTGATTAATTTACACAAGTATGAGCTTTTAGCTCATTAAATGAACGTTGTTTTTGTCTATCCTTCTTTCTTTGACAAGAGTTCATCCCAGAGAAGTAAGACACTGCTTGTTTAGCATATCTGTTAGAAGGTTTTCTCTGAGGACTAAATCTAGGACCTCTTGCAATTTGTCCAAGAGAATCAAAATAGATAGGTATCCATTTTATATACTTACATTTACCAGAAAAAGTCTTGTAAGTACAGGGAATGCTTTCATTAGCAACACAAGAATTTATGCCAGAATGCATTTGAGCCATGTGATGATTTCTAGAATAGAGATCATTTTTATAAGGTTTCCGATTTTCTGTGGGCATGTGATTCACTGCAGTAGTCGACTGACTGTTTGTTCCATTGAGAAGAGAAGCAAATTATGAATTTTAGAAATTTGTTTCCTTCTAGGCAAAGCAATGGATAGCATAGCGATTCCTTTTCCCACAGAAAGTACATGTTCGTGGAGGAGAAGCAATAATTGGCACCTGTTTTAACTTCATAGCCATATGAGAAGATTGCAAGTTATGTAAACCTTTCTTGACACAACCTTCTACTGGAGGATATTTCTTCATGTGATGTAATTCATGAGAATTAGTTTGTACAGAAGAATTTCTCCTTAATACAGAGTTTTACTTTTCCAAGGATTTGCATTGTTCATGGGCTAGAGTGAGAAATACACTTAGTTTCTCTTTTTCGACATGAAGTCTGTTAAGATCTGATGAATGAGTCTCGATCAAACGCTTTTCTCTAATTGAGTCTTCCTCAACAATACTCTCAAGAGCACTAATCTTTTCACATTGTAGATTAGTTTCTTGGAGAAGTTTTTCAATAATCTTAGAGAATGACTCAATGATGTTATAGAGTTCACGTTCTCGATCAAGAGACTTTTCAAAATCATCACCAAGCTGATCATGATTCTGAAAATCAATAATCTCAGCGAAATTTTTTGAAATTCTGGTGAGCTCCTTTTTAGCTTTTTCCAGAGTGTCACATGCCTCATGAGAGGAGGAAGAGATGTCAACATCTGATTGAACAACCTTTCTACCTCGGGATTCGGAAGAATCAACTAAGGAGTAAACCTTTGAGGTGTTTCCAAGACACTTGGCGTAATCGAAATCTTTAGGAAACATATAGGTATGCATAAAAGAGATCTTGTCCTCAGACTCATATTTCCACAAACACAGACTTATCAGGTCTTAAACGTGTTTGCCTGCTCTGATACCAATTGAAAAAGCAGGGGTCTAACAACCACACCCAATATTTCGCTTAGCAATATGTATGGAAAAACTCCAACATACTTTCTAGAGAATCAACTAGATAGTCAGACTCAATCTAGATAAAAGTATATCAAAGAGTTTTTAATTCTCTATCTCTCGATTTAAATCTTACTTGAGCAAACTGCGAGTCTCAATTTAAATATAAGAGAGATAAACTTGGATGGTACCAAAGACCAATATCCAAGTATCAATCAATTTAAATCAACAACCAAAAGGTAGGATATTCTAATTGATTGTACAACGCACAACATGTATTATTTCAATTATAGAACAAATATAACGCGGAAAAGAAATAACACATACCCCAGAATTTTGTGAATGAGGAAATCGCAAATGCAGAGAAACCACGGGACCTAGTCCAGATTAAACATACATTGTATTAAGCTACTACATACACTAGCCTACTCCAATCTAACTTCGGTCTGGACTGTAGTTAAGGCCCAATCAATCTCACACTGATCCAAGGTACAATTATGCTCCTACGTCTCTGAACCCAGAAGGATACTACATACTTGATTCCCTTAGCCGATCTCACCCACAACTAAGAGTTGCTACGACCCAAAGTCGAAGACTTTAATAAACAAATCAGTATCACACAGAAAAGTCTACGGTAATAGATAAATCCGTCTCCCATGAATATACCTACGCGTTTTGTTCCGTCTTTTGATAAATCAAGGTGATAAACCAGACTTAAATTCCCGAAGAACAACTTAGTATTATCAATTACCTAACAATAATCTTAATCGACGCAGCGAAAAAAGATATTGTGGAATCAAAAACGATAAGACGAAGATGTTTGTGATTACTTTTTATCTTGCCTATCGAAGATAGAAATCTCAAGCCAATTATTACAATTGTACTCGTACGATAGAAACAACAAGATCAGATTACACAACTACAAGAAAAGTAGTATCGGTTTGGCCTCACAATCCCAATGAAGTCTTTAAGTCGTTAACCTGGTTTAGAAGAAGAAACCAAAGGTTAAAGGAGAATCGACTCTATCTTAGCACAACTAGTATCACATAGAATGTGTGGGGATTAGGTTTCCCAGTTGCTAGAGTTCTCCCTTATATAGTCTTTCAAATCAGGGTTTGCAATCAATGTTAGCTTAGTAGCAAAGCATTCAATATTCACCGTTAGATGAAAACCTGATTAGATTCAAGCTAATATTTATCAACCGTTAGATCAAAAATATAGCTTGTTATACACACATGTAATGTACATTTCTAGGTTTGTGTAACCGTACCCAAACTTGTACATTAGTTGGTTCAACAATAGTTAACCAAATGGTTAGCCATATGATAACTTTCATATCAACCATATTATTCTTCACCATAACTAGTTCAAATGAACTAGTTAGAGAGTTGTTCAATTGCAAGGAAATCTCATGTACTACACAAAATACAATTCAAACAAAAACGATTTGATTCACTCGAATTGGTTCATGAAATATATAGCCACGGTTTGCAATAACATTCCTTATTTTATAAAGATAAGTTCACAAACATCGTTTTTAGACATAACCTACTCAAGTTCGCGGACTGGGTTCGCGGACTTAAGTTCTAGATGGAGTTCACAAACTCCAGCAGAAATTCTCGGGTCGAGAACTTCCGCCAGTTCGTGAGTTTGCAGACTTAGCTCACGCACTTCTCCGGTTCTCTTGATTAACAAAGTTCGCAGACTTTGGTTCAAGGAATAAAGACTTATATATATATATATATATATGTGTGTTTACACAACAATGCTTATATCATCCAATGGTTATATAGTATAAACTCTCATTTCAATCATTGAAATATTCTCAGAGGATGTTATATAGTTGTTATTCAAAAAAACCATTTTTCGTCAGAGCAATTTTCAAAGTGATTGAAACTTAACATGACTTTCGTCACTAGGTAAAAATGAACTTGGCTAACGCGAAAGCTTTACCAACACATATTTCGATAAATAGATAGGCGAGGTAAACTCAACTCGAAATACCAAATGTGTATAATCTTAGTCTATATAGTAAAATGACTTTTGTCTCAAGATAGGAGATAAATAGACTTTTGAGTGATAGATAAGTTCAAGTCTCCACATACCTTTTAGTAGATGAAGATCCACCAGTTCCTTGAGTAGTCCTTTGTCTTGTATGACGATCGCCATGGAGTTCTCGAGCTCAATTACACTTTCTATCCTAGTCCAAGACCTTAGCTATAGTATACTAGAAATCAAGACTTATAGTTTTGATCACTAACATTGACAAACATGCTTGAGATAGCAATGCATGCGAGTTCGACCGAGCAATGCTCGAACAATATCCACCTTTGTTAATTTTAGTAACAAAACTATCAATACATATGGAATACAAAAAAATATATAAATAAACATTGTAGCTCCTATTCCGCATGTCTAATCTTCATCATTAATCGAAATCTTTGTCACTTCCAAGTACTCCAATTATCCCAAAGGTTGTAAGTTTAGCATCATCGTTGTTGAAAATCCATATCTATAATAACGAGAAAACAAGAGTTCTCAATCATTGTTATACAATGTCATAGTATTATTATACATCGTCAAAGTCCAATTGCATCACAACTTTAACAACAATACTATGGTGATATGTCACTCCCCCTTAGTCAATACTCCATCTCACATGGAAACCACTCCCCCTTACATAATGATCCTAAAACCATATGTATTTGTAGTGTGAACGTCTACATATTAATTCTCCCCTTTTTTGTCAATAAAATTGGCAAAGGTACAAGAACGGGATCCTAATGAAATTTCCAAACGAGACATTTCATGACCAAGAGTAAACGTATATCATATTATTTAGATGCAATCATAAATCCGAAGCTAAATGTATTTATCAAGGAGTCTATAAAGATACAAGATAACCCCTATAACATTCCACAGCCGCACTCCCCATAAAGATTTGGCAATTAAGCGCAAGTTCAATTAAGAACTCTCCCCCATAATATGTCATTCCCGAAATAACTACAAGAGCGACCTTAATTTCAAAAGAAAATAAGGATTTCTTTGGACAAATCACATACAAGTATGAATTTGAATCCAAAATATTCAATTAATTTAACCATAAGAGAACCCATGATTAACCTAATTGATCATGCTCAACACAAGTAAACTTATGAAGACTTAAAAATATTCAATTAGATTAATCACAAGAGAACCCATAATTAATCTAATCAAAATACACAACTAAACTAATCACAAAAGTAATCAATTTAATTGGTCATGCTCGACACAAAGTATCTCATGGAATAACAACTATGCCAAAATAATGACTCAGTCGGTAGAGCTCAACATAAGACACCTTATGGAACCTCACAGTAATACATAAAATACGGATCAGGGAAGATCAATTACTTCGGAATACACAAGGATTCATTCTATTTTCCATCATCATTTGCGCAATGACATATAATAGACATAATCCTTGAAAACAAAATATTTTAACCTATCTTCCATCAAATTGACATAATAGGCTTAACTTTTGTATTTGTCAAAAGTCCATTCATTCTTTTATCAATACTTGCATATCAATTCATGAACGATTTTACTTTTGACAAGGTATGGGACAATCAAGTTCACGGATGCAAACACACATATCCCATAACAATATTTCAATATATAAAACCATAAAGATTAATACTTTAATAATCATCTTCCAAATAGTTTTAGAATTTAAACAAATAAACCTAAAAACATGAAGATGAAAACGTTGGACATAGCTATGTGTAATCACAATAACGGCTATTCCAAACTCTAGTTATTCTTCTAAACAAAAAACGAAAAATAGAAGATTTACTAGGCAAACAAAATCAAACAGACCAAACCATAAACATTTCCATGCCAAGGCGAACTAAAGTCATATAGACAGTTCGGACCTTATTGAGTATTAAGGTCATGGAGCTTGTGAACAACAACATCCTCTGCACCTTTGGAGAGGATATCCTTATTGGAAAGTTCTTTAACAAGGGTTTTTATGAGAACAAGGTCAGACTTAACCTTTTTCAACTCAGTTCTTACCACATCAATACACTTCATCGTATCAACAAGTTGCTTCTTTGCTTCCTCAAAGTTCTTTAGGAAGTCGAGAACAACATCTGACGAGATCTTTTCAACCTCCTCTATATCCGAAGAGGAATCAGGAGATTGAGGAAAAGAACCTTTGACTACAACAAAAGTTCCCTTCTCTTTATCGAATTCGAAATATACCACGTTATCAACGAGATCTTTAGGTAAATCCCATGAGCAGGAAGAAGAAGCCGTTGATAATATGGACCCTAGAGTAAGAAGATTAACTCAATAGGATAGATATATAAATAAAATTCGAGAGACTTAGGGTTTACAAGATAGGTTTAAAAAACCTTGAAACCATACGTGTACCCGTAAGAGGAGGGTTCACAAAGCTTTGCACGGAAAAAGTCCACGCTTTTACTTTTCACAATCAAGTTTAGAGACAAGGAAAAAAAAAGGAAGGATAAAAAAATACTCATATAGAAGTTTTTGACCAACAATCCATCTAAGAACGATAATTAAATATCTAGATAGTTAGAGTCACTTTAACAAGAGTATACCTATTCAATTCTCTCACAACTAGGTTTTTGTATGTGAGTTATCAACCTTGTGATTAATTTACACAAGTATGAGCTTTTAGCTCATTAAATGAACGTTGTTTTTGTCTATCCTTCTTTCTTTGACAAGAGTTCATCCCAGAGAAGTAAGACACTGCTTGTTTAGCATATCTGTTAGAAGGTTTTCTCTGAGGACTAAATCTAGGACCTCTTGCAATTTGTCCAAGAGAATCAAAATAGATAGGGATCCATTTTATATACTTACATTTACCAGAAAAAGTCTTGTAAGTACAGGGAATGCTTTCATTAGCAACACAATAATTTATGCCAGAATGCATTTGAGCCATGTGATGATTTCTAGAATAGAGATCATTTTTATAAGGTTTCTGATTTTCTGTGGGCATGTGATTCACTGAAGTAGTCGACTGACTGTTTGTTCCATTGAGAAGAGAAGAAAATTATGAATTTTAGAAATTTGTTTCCTTCTGGCAAAGCAATGGATAGCATAGCGATTCCTTTTCCCACAGAAAGTACATGTTCGTGGAGGAGAAGCAATAATTGGCACATGTTTTAACTTCATAGCCATATGAGAAGATTGCAAGTTATGTAAACCTTTCTTGACACAACCTTCTACTGGAGGATATTTCTTCATGTGATGTAATTCATGAGAATTAGTTTGTACAGAAGAATTTCTCCTTAAGACAGAGTTTTCCTTTTCCAAGGATTTGCATTGTTCATGGGCTAGAGTGAGAAATACACTTAGTTTCTCTTTTTCGACATGAAGTCTGTTAAGATCTGATGAATGAGTCTCGATCAAATGTTTTTCTCTAATTGAGTCTTCCTCAACAATACTCTCAAGAGCACTAATCTTTTCACATTGTAGATTAGTTTCTTGGAGAAGTTTTTCAATAATCTTAGAGAATGACTCAATGATGTTATAGAGTTCACGTTCTCGATCAAGAGACTTTTCAAATTCATCACCAAGCTGATCATGATTCTGAAAATCAATAATCTCAACGAAAGTTTTTGAAATTATGGTGAGCTCCTTTTTAGCTTTTGCCAGAGTGTCACATGCCTCATGAGAGGAGGAAGAGATGTCAACATCTGATTGAACAACCTTTCTACCTCGGGATTCGGAAGAATCAACTAAGGAGTAAACCTTTGAGGTGTTTCCAAGACACTTAGCGTAATTGAAATCTTTAGGAAACATCTAGGTATGCATAAAAGAGATCTTGTCCTCAGACTCATATTTCCAAAAACACAGACTTATCAGGTCTTAAACGTGTTTGCCTGCTCTGATACCAATTGAAAAAGCAGGGGTCTAACAACCACACCCAATATATCGCTTAGCAATCTGTATGGACAAACTCCAACATACTTTCTAGAGAATCAACTAGATAGTCAGACTCAATCTAGATAAAAGTATATCAAAGAGTTTTTAATTCTCTATCTCTCGATTTAAATCTTACTTGAGCAAACTGCGAGTCTCAATTTAAATATAAGAGAGATAAACTTGGATGGTACCAAAGACCAATATCCAAGTATCAATCAATTTAAATCAACAACCAAAAGGTAGGATATTCTAATTGATTGTACAACGCACAACATGTATTATTTCAATTATAGAACAAATATAACGCGGAAAAGAAATAACACATACCCCAGAATTTTGTGAACGAGGAAACCGCAAATGCAGAGAAACCACGGGACCTAGTCCAGATTAAACATACATTGTATTAAGCTACTACATACACTAGCCTACTCCAATCTAACTTCGGTCTGGACTGTAGTTAAGGCCCAATCAATCTCACACTGATCCAAGGTACAATTATGCTCCTATGTCTCTGAACCCAGAAGGATACTACGTACTTGATTCCCTTAGCCGATCTCACCCACAAATAAGAGTTTCTACGACCCAAAGTCGAAGACTTTAATAAACAAATCAGTATCACACAGAAAAGTCTACGGTAATAGATAAATCCGTCTCCCACGAATATACCTACGCGTTTTGTTCCGTCTTTTGATAAATCAAGGTGATAAACCATACTTAAATTCCCTAAGAACAACTTAGTATTATCAATCACCTCACAATAATCTTAATCGACGCAGCGAAAAAAGATATTGTGGAATCAAAAATGATAAGACGAAGATGTTTGTGATTACTTTTTATCTTGCCTATCGGAGATAGAAATCTCAAGCCAATTATTACAATTGTACTCGTACGATAGAAACAACAAGATCATATTACACAACTACAAGAAAAGTAGTATCGGTTTGGCCTCACAATCCCAATGAAGTCTTTAAGTCGTTAACCTGGTTTAGAAGAAGAAACCAAATGTTAAAGGAGAATCGACTCTATCTTAGCACAACTAGTATCACATAGAATGTGTGGGGATTAGGTTTCCCAGTTGATAGAGTTCTCCCTTATATAGTCTTTCAAATCAGGGTTTGCAATCAATGTTAGCTTAGTAGCAAAGCATTCAATATTCACCGTTAGATAAAAACCTAATTAGATTTAAGCTAATATTTATCAACCGTTAGATCAAAAATATAGCTTGTTATACACACATGTAATATACATTTCTAGGTTTGTGTAACCGTACCCAAACTTGTACATTAGTTGGTTCAACAATAGTTAACCAAATGGTTAGCCATATGATAACTTTCATATCAACCATATTCTTCTTCACCATAACTAGTTCAAATGAACTAGTTAGAGAGTTGTTCAATTGCAAGGAAATCTCATGTACTACACAAAATACAATTCAAACAAAAACGATTTGATTCACTCGAATTGGTTCATGAAATATATTGCCACGGTTTGCAATAACATTCCTTATTTTATAAAGATAAGTTCACAAACATCGTTTTTAGACATAACCTACTCAAGTTCGCGGACTGGGTTCGCGGACTTAAGTTCTAGATGGAGTTCACAAACTCCAGCAGAAATTCTCGGGTCGAGAACTTCCGCCAGTTCGCGAGTTTGCAGACTTAGCTCACGCACTTCTCCGGTTCTCTTGATTAACAAAGTTAGCAGACTTTGGTTCAAGGAATAAAGACTTATATATATGTGTTTACACAACAATGCTTATATCCTCCAATGGTTATATAGTATAAACTCTCATTTCAATCATTGAAATATTCTCAGAGGATGTTATATAGTTGTTATTCAAATAAACCATTTTTCGTCAGAGCAATTTTCAAAGTGATTGAAACTTAACATGACTTTCGTCACTAGGTAAAAATGAACTTGGCTAATGCGAAAGCTTTACCAACACATATTTCGATAAATAGATAGGCGAGGTAAACTCAACTCGAAATACCAAATGTGTATAATCTTAGTTTATATAGTAAAATGACTTTTGTCTCAAGATAGGAGATAAATAGACTTTTGAGTGATAGATAAGTTCAAGTCTCCACATACCTTTTAGTAGATGAAGATCCACCAGTTCCTTGAGTAGTCCTTTGTCTTGTATGATGATCTCCATGGAGTTCTCGAGCTCAATTACACTTTCTATCCTAGTCCAAGACCTTAGCTATAGTATACTAGAAATAAAGACTTATAGTTTTGATCACTAACATTGACAAACATGCTTGAGATAGCAATGCATGCGAGTTCGACCGAGCAATGCTCGAACAATATCCACCTTTGTTAATTTTAGTAACAAAACTATCAATACATATGGAATACAAAAAAATATATAAATAAACTTTGTAGCTCCTATTCCGCATGTCTAATCTTCAGCATTACTCGAAATCTTTGTCACTTCCAAGTACTCCAATTATCCCAAAGGTTGTAAGTTTAGCATCATCGTTGTTGAAAATCCATATCTATAATAACGAGAAAATAAGAGTTCTCAATCATTGTTATACAATGTCATAGTATTATTATACAGCGTCAAAGTCCAATTGCATCACAACTTTAACAACAATACTATGGTGATATGTCACTCCCACTTAGTCAATACTCCATTTCACAT
This sequence comes from Papaver bracteatum, assembly GCA_023529315.1. Taxonomy (NCBI): domain Eukaryota; kingdom Viridiplantae; phylum Streptophyta; class Magnoliopsida; order Ranunculales; family Papaveraceae; genus Papaver; species Papaver bracteatum. The sequence goes on along the minus strand of JAJJWX010002605.1, from coordinate 2,193,452 downwards.
GGAAACCACTCCCCCTTACATAATGATCCTAAAACCATATGTATTTGTAGTGTGAACATCTACATATTAATTCTCCCCTTTTTTTTCAATAAAATTGGCAAAGGTACAAGAACGGGATCCTAATGAAATTTCCAAACGAGACATTTCGTGACCAAGAGTAAACGTATATCATATTATTTAGATGCAATCATAAAGCCGAATCTAAATGTATTTATAAAGGAGTCTATAAAGATACAAGATAACCCCTATAACATTCCACAGCCGCACTCCCCATAAAGATTTGGCAATTAAGTGCAAGTTCAATTAAGAACTCTCCCCCATAATATGTCATTCCCGAAATAACTACAAGAGCGACCTTAATTTCAAAAGAAAATAAGGATTTCTTTGGACAAATCACATACAAGTATGAATTTGAATCCAAAATATTCAATTAATTTAACCATAAGAGAACCCATGATTAACCTAATTGATCATGCTCAACACAAGTAAACTTATGAAGACTTAAAAATATTCAATTAGATTAATCACAAGAGAACCCATAATTAATCTAATCAAAATACACAACTAAACTAATCACAAAAGTAATCAATTTAATTGGTCATGCTCGATACAAAGTATCTCATGGAATAACAACTATGCCAAAATAATGACTCAGTCGGTAGAGCTCAACATAAGACACCTTATGGAACCTCACAGTAATACATAAAATACGGATCAGGGAAGATCAATTACTTCGGAATACACAAGGATTCATTCTATTTTCCATCATCATTTGCGCAATGACATATAATAGACATAATCCTTGAAAACAAAATATTTTAACCTATCTTCCATCAAATTGACATAATAGGCTTAACTTTTGTATTTGTCAAAAGTCCATTCATTCTTTTATCAATACTTGCATATCAATTCATGAACGATTTTACTTTTGACAAGGTATGGGACAATCAAGTTCACGGATGCAAACACACATATCCCATAACAATATTTCAATATATAAAACCATAAAGTTTAATACTTTAATAATCATCTTCCAAACAGTTTTAGAATTTAAACAAATAAACCTAAAAACATGAAGATGAAAACGTTGGACATAGCTATGTGTAATCACAATAACGGCTATTCCAAACTCTAGTTATTCTTATAAACAAAAAACGAAAACTAGAATATTTACTAGGCAAACAAAATCAAACAGACCAAACCATAAACATTTCCATGCCAAGGCGAACTAAAGTCATATAGACAGTTCGGACCTTATTGAGTCTTAAGGTCATGGAGCTTGTGAACAAAAACATCCTATGCACCTTTGGAGAGGATATCCTTATTGGAAAGTTCTTTAACAAGGGTTTTTATGAGAACAAGGTCAGACTTAACCTTTTTCAACTCAGTTCTTACCACATCAAGACACTTCATCGTATCAACAAGTTGCTTCTTTGCTTCCTCAAAGTTCTTTAGGAAGTCGAGAACAACATCTGACGAGATCTTTTCAACCTCCTCTATATCCGAAGAGGAATCAGGAGATTGAGGAAAAGAACCTTTGACTACAACAAAATTTCCCTTCTCTTTATCGAATTCGAAATATACTACGTTATCAACGAGATCTTTAGGTAAATCCCATGAGCATGAAGAAGAAGCCGTTGATAATATGAACCCTAGAGTAAGAAGATTAACTCAATAGGATAAATATATAAATAAAATTCGAGAGACTTAGGGTTTACAATATAGATTTAAAAAACCTTGAAACCATACGTGTACCCGTTAGAGGAGGGTTCACAAATCTTTGCACGGAAAAAGTCCACGCTTTTACTTTTCACAATCAAGTTTAGAGACAAAGAAAAAAAAAAGGATAAAAAAAATACTCATATAGAAGTGTTTGACCAACAATCCATCTAAGAACGATAAGAAAATATCTAGATAGTTAGAGTCACTTTAACAAGAGTATACCTATTCAATTCTCTCGCAACTAGGTTTTTGTATGTGAGTTATCAACCTTGTGATTAATTTACACAAGTATGAGCTTTTAGCTCATTAAATGAACGTTATTTTTGTCTATCCTTATTTCTTTGACAAGAGTTCATCCCAGAGAAGTAAGACACTGCTTGTTTAGCATATCCGTTAGAAGGTTTTCTCTGAGGACTAAATCTAGGACCTCTTGCAATTTGTCCAAGAGAATCAAAATAGATAGGGATCCATTTTCTATATTTACATTTACCAGAAAAAGTCTTGTAAGTACAGGGAATGCTTTCATTATCAACACAAGAATTTATGCCAGAATGCATTTGAGCCCTGTGATGATTTCTAGAATAGAGATCATTTTTATAAGGTTTATGATTTTCTGTGGGCATGTGATTCATTGCAGTAGTAGAATGACTGTTTGTTCCATTGACAGTGAAGAGAAGCAAATTATGAATTTTAGAAATTTGTTTCCTTCTGGAAAAGCAATGGATAGCATAGCGATTCCTTTTCCCACATAAAGTACATGTTCGTGGAGGAGAAGCAATAATTGGCACCTGTTTTAACTTCATAGCCATATGAGAAGATTGCAAGTTATGTAAACCTTTCTTGACACAACCTTCTACTGGAGGATATTTCTTCATGTGATGTAATTCATGAGAATTAGTTAATACATGAGAATTTCTCCTTAAGACAGAGTTTTCCTTTTCCAAGGATTTGCATTGTTCATGGGCTAGAGTGAGAAATACACTTAGTTTCTCTTTTTCGACATGAAGTCTGTTAAGATCTGATGAATGAGTCTCGATCAAACTTTTTTGTCTAATTGAGTCTTCCTCAACAATACTCTCAAGAGCACTAATCTTTTCACATTGTAGATTAGTTTCTTGGAGAAGTTTTTCAATAATCTTAGAGAATGACTCAATGATGTTATAGAGTTCATGTTCTCGATCAAGAGACTTTTCAAATTCATCACCAAGCTGATCATGATTCTGAAAATCAATAATCTCAGCGATTTTTTTTGAAATTATGGTGAGCTCCTTTTTAGCTTTTTCCAAAGTGTCACATGCCTCATGAGAGGAGGAAGAGATGTCAACATCTGATTGAACAACCTTTCTACCTCGGGATTCGGAAGAATCAACTAAGGATTAAACCTTTGAGGTGTTTCCAAGACACTTGGCGTAATCGAAATGTTTAGGAAACATCTTGGTATGCATAAAAGAGATCTTGTCCTCAGACTCATATTTCCACAAACACAGACTTATCAGGTCTTAAACGTGTTTGCCTGCTCTGATACCAATTGAAAAATCAGGGGTCTAACAACCACACCCAATATTTCGCTTAGCAATCTGTATGGAAAAACTCCAACATACTTTCTAGAGAATCAACTAGATAGTCAGACTCAATCTTGATAAAAGTATATCAAAGAGTTTTTAATTCTTTATCTCTCGATTTAAATCTTACTTGAGCAAACTGCGAGTCTCAATTTAAATATAAGATAGATAAACTTGGATGGTACCAAAGACCAATATCCAAGTATCAATCAATTTAAATCAACAACCAAAAGATCGGATATTCTAATTGATTGAACAACGCACAACATGTATTATTTCAATTATAGAACAAATATAACGCGGAAAAGAAATAACACATACCCCAGAATTTTGTTAACGAGGAACCCGCAAATGCACAAAACCCCGGGACCTAGTCCAGATTAAACATACACTATATTAAGCCGCTACAGACGGTAGCCTACTCCAAACTAACTTCGGTCTGGACTGTAGTTGAGGCCCAATCAATCTCACACTGATCCAAGGTAAAGTTATGCTTCTACGTCTCTGATCCCAGTAGGATACTACGTACTTGATTCCCTTAGATGATCTCATCCACAACTAAGAGTTACTACGACCCAAAGTCGAAGACTTTAATAAACAAATCTGTATCACATATAAAAGTATACAGTAATAGATAAATTCGTCTCCCACGAATATACCTACGAGTTTTGTTCCGTCTTTTGATAAATCAAGTTGAACATGAACCAATTGATAAACCAGACTTATATTCCCGAAGAACAACTTAGTATTATCAATCACCTCATAATAATCTTAATCGACGAAACGAAAAAAAAAATTGGAATCACAAACGATGAGACGAAAATGTTTGTGATTAATTTTTATCTTGCCTATCAGAGATAGAAATCTCAAGCCAATTATTACAAATATACTCGTACGATAGAAACAATAAGATCAGATCACACAACTACAAGAAAAGTAGTATCGGTTTGGCTTCACAATCACAATGAAGTCTTTAAGTCGTTAACTTGGTTTAGAAGAAGAAACCAAAGGTTAAAGGAGAATCGACTCTAGCTTAGCACAACTAGTATCACACAAAATGTGTGGGGATTAGGTTTCACAGTTGCTAGAGTTCTCCCTTATATAGTCTTTCCAATCAGGGTTTGTAATCAATGTTAGCTTAATAACAAAGCATTCAATATTCACCGTTAGATGAAAACCTGATTAGATTCAAGCTAATATTCATCAACCGTTAGATCGAAAACATAACTTGTTATACACACATGTAATGTACGTTTCTAGGTTTGTGTAACCGTACCCAAACTTGTACATTATTTGGTTCAACAATAGTTAACCAAATGGTTATCCATATGATAACTTTCATATCAACCATATTCTTCTTCACCATAACTAGTTCAAATGACTCAAATGAACTAGTTAGAGAGTTGTTCAATTGCAAGAAAATCTCATGTACTACACTAGACACAATTGAAGCAAAAACAATTTGATTCACTCGATTCGGTTCATGAACTATATATCCACGGTTTTCAATAGCATTCCTTAGATTATAAAGATAAGTTCACAAAATCGTTTTTATACGTAACCTACTCAAGTTCGAGGACTGGGTTCACGGACTTATGTTCCGGATAGAGTTCACAAACTCCAGCAGAAATTCTCGGGTTGAGAACTTCTGCCAGTTCGCGGACTTAGCTCACACACTTCTCCAGTTCTCTTGATCAACAAAGTTTGCAAACTTTGGTTCAAGGAATAAAGACTTGTACATATATGTGTTTCCACAACAATGCTTATATCCTCCAATGGTTATATAGTCTAAACTCTCATTTCAATCATTGAAACATTCTCAGAGGATGTAATATAGTTGTTATTCACAAACCATTTTTCGTTAGAGCAATTTTCAAAGTGATTGAAACTTAACATGACTTTCGTCACTAGGTAAAGATGAACTTGGCTAAAGAAAAAGCTTTACCAACACATATTTCGAGAAATAGATAGGCGAGGTAAACTCAGCTCGAAATACCTAATGTGTATAATCTTAGTCTATATAGTAAAATGACTTTTGTTTCAAGATAGGAGGTAAATAGACTTTTGATTGATAGATAAATTCAAGTCTCCACATACCTTTTAGTCGATGAAGATCCACCATTTCCTCGAGTAGTCCTTCGTCTTGTATGATGATTGCCATGGAGTTATTGAGCTCAACTACACTTTCCATCCTAGTCCGAGACCTTAGCTATAGTAAACTAGAAATCAAGACTTATAGTTTTGATTACTAACATTGACAAACATGCTTGAGATAGCAACGCATGCGAGTTCGACCGAGCAATGCTCTAAAAAATTGAAATATCACAGGTTGTGCGTAGTTCAATCAATTATATAATCCAACCTTTGGTTGTTGATTATATTGATTGACACTTGAACATTGGTCTTTGGTACCATTTAAGTTGTTTCACATAATAATTAGGCTCACAAATTTCTATCTGCTGATTTGATGATTACATTGTGAAACAGAGATACAACTCTTGGATATATTTTCATTGATTGAGTCTGACTATCTAGTTGACCATACAGATTGCTCAGCGAAATATTGGGTGCGGTTGTTTGACCTTGCTTTTTCAAAAACATTAAAAAATCGTAAAAAAAAAATGTTATAAAAACTAGTAGGCGTCGAAGCGTAATAAAGTAAAAAAAATGTTATGGAAGTTATAGAAGACTCGAATCATCGAACAAGTATGGGTGAGCAACAAATGGATGGATGCGGATTTGATATCATCTATTTGTAATAAATTCATATGGCGGATATGAGATTGTCACCCATCTCCAATCCATTACCTGTTGGATTTGACACCTGTCGGTGAGCGGATGAACATATTGGGTGCAGGTGGATTTATGGATTTTAGAAAGAAAAATAAATAAAAATTGGTAAATAAAATAGTAATATAACTTAGTTTTAAAACTTAGACTGATGAAATCTTAATAATTACAACATAACAAGCACAATGTAACGCTTTTCCAACAATCAAAATTAAAATATCAATTGATGTGAAGGCCTCTCAATTCATAATTATACTTCAATCCTAGAATATCTTTGAGGACCTTCAATGCATCTCAATGGAAAATTGTATATATTATCTGCCAATTTCTTATAATAACCTTCATATATATGTATATTGACAAAAATGTGGTTCATATGGAAAGAAAAGTGCAACATAGCATTCCACGGAAAAAAAAGAACACCATTACAATTAGTTATAGAAATTCAGCGGCATGTACAATTTTGGCATAACAATGGAAAGAAACCTAAAAAAACAAAATACTGTTAAGAAAGAAAACATTGATGAAATATGGAAATCCCACATCTTGAACCATCATAAGATAAATACTCATGCAGCATGGATAGCCAGAGATAAGCTATCCGGTTTTGCTCTAATATCTTAAGAGATGATACAGATGAATTTGAAAGTGGAAGAACGGGTCCATCCTCAACAGTTGAACCAGAAGAAGCAGAAGCAATAGGTATATTGCAAGCGGTAACATGGTCCTGAGAGAAGAAACATATAACAAATTTCAGTATTGAAGGAGACTGTAAAAACCTGTTGACTACCTGAATGATAACCCTTCTTCCATTTCATAAAAGAGTCAAACACTCACTACAAGAAAAGTGGTATATTGCTACACGTCTCTCATATGGCAAGAACCCATATTTAGTGTGGCTAAATTCTTTTGCCACATACAGCTGTGGCAACAACCTGGGTGGCAAAAAGTAATTGCCACACCTTTAATGCAGTGTAGCAAAAGCTAGATTTCTTGCCACACCAAATTGTGAGGCAATAGCATGAGGCAAAAAGATCTTTCCTAATTTTATTTATTTTTATTTTATTTTTAATATTGAATGCGACGAATAGTATTGCTAAAGCCCGTCTTAATTTTCTCAGTTTTTCCTTATTCCCAAAACTGCAAATAGGGCAGCAGACACTTTAGCTAAGAAAGCAAAACTTTTTGATTGTATTGTTAATCGGGATACTACTCCCCCTCCTTGTATCGCTCTTAATCTTTCATTAGATAAGTCTAATGTTAGGGAATGCAGAATATTCCCATATCAGATGGCTTTACTTTATATGTTAGAACCATTTTTAACGCTTAAAAATGAGTAGTTTAATGGATCACCAATTTGCGAAAAATAAATAAATAATACCAACATTATTTTTAGGTTGAATGTCAAACAGATAGGTGATATTCCACCCACCCCCATCTTTGAAAATTGGGGTCTGTAGATAGATGGATTGGGTGTCTACCAACCAAAATGCGGACTGGATTGGGAAAATCGGAGGATTCGGGTATTTTGCTCACCTCTACCAGTTAATAGTTATACATAGGGGTGAGCATGGGCTGGTATGGACCGGTTTTTATCTCATCCGCATCCAATCCAATTCACTACGGATTTCAAATTTGGCATTCGCATCCAATCCAACATCCAATGGATGCACGGATGAACAGATTGAGTGCGGATAATCTAATGGATTTATGTTAGTTAAAACTTATAATGAAAAAATAAAACCAATATAGATGACTTCTTATAAAACCTACATATTTGATATATGTATATAAATATAGAAGTGCCATGGACAACACTCCAAGCAAATATCTTCAAAATTCTAAAACTATCTATATATTTTCTAGAAACTATATAAATGCCCTTAATCTAACGGATATGGATGTCCAACGGATTTTCAAGGTTGCATCCGGACCCAATCCATAGTCCATTAGATTTCAAAAATCTGATCTGCGTCCGATCCATTAGCGAACGGTCCGGGCATCCATCCGCAAAAATACGGTTGGTCCTGGTTAAATCCGCGGATTACGGATAAAATGCTCACCCCACTTATACACTCGAACCTCGAAACTGCGACCTTTGGGAAGGCCCAACAGTCTAACCAGATGGGCTACTGAGCCACTGCTTCACTAATTCGTTGGTTTGTACTCTTTATTGATAAATAAAAGCCCCGTTTGGGATTGCTTTTTTCCCTATAAAAGCACTTTCTAACCAACTTGTAACAAATTTTTTAGAAAAATAGCGTTTGGTAAACTTTTGACAAAGCGCTTTTCTCCAAAAGCACTTCTGTTTTAGGCCAACTTTTAAAAGCTACCCAGGAGTAGCTTTTAAAAGCAATAAAAGCAAAAATTGTGGACCTACTCAATTTTAATTAATTGATTCTCTATTTTAACCTTGTTATTATATTAAAAAGACAAAATCTACCCTTAAATAATTATTTATGTACAATTATTTCACTAATCAAATGTTATTAATTTTTGTTATAAAATTATAATAATAATTATTATTATTATTTAAAGGTAAAAATTAAAGGTAAAAAATAAAATAATAATAATAATAATATTTAAAGGTAAAAATTAAAATAAAATTAAAAATACTAAATGATTAAATAAAAAATAATTACAAAAAATAATTAAAATATGAATAAGAATATTATTATTTTTTATATTTATTTAAATAATATTCAAAATAATTTTTTTTTTATTAATAATAGATGTAATTTAAAAAGAATTTTTAAACCATGTCTATTTTCGTCATTAGTCACATCATAAACACTTCAACATGATAATTTACCAAACAGAATTTACAGTTGGTTGGTTGCACAACCCTTTACATATTATAGTTTACTAAACGTTGACTACTTTATTTTTAAAGCACATCACAACACCGCACAACAGAAAAATACTTTTATAAAACTCACACCAATACCAAACTGGTCTAAAGTTTTGGATAAACAGGATTCATTATTTGGTGATGTTGCAGAGAAAATTTTGAGATAGTGGGTTCAGGGAAGAAAAATGGAGAACATCACAGCAAGTGAATTAGCAGGATTAGGAGTTGGGACTCTACTATTCTGTGCCACTATTGCTGCTCCAAAAATAGATGCCCTCATTTCTGCTTCTCAAAGGAGGTAACATATCCTCTTATTCATCTCTCTTATATATCCTGCGTTTGGTTTTTCTGAATTTCAAATTGTTATGATAACCTGATATTAACTGATACCCTTTGATTTTCCCATAAACATGAAGTTCTGTTTTGATTTATTTCTCTTCTTTCTGAATTGAAGGAAGAATGTTATCTGTGTTGGTTTTTATTGTTGGACTTGCTTGCTTTGTAGTATCAATGTAGTGAGTGTTAAGAAAATGACGAAGAAAGGATGTAGGAAAGGGAAATTACACAATTAGAAAAAATTTGCTACATCTTAAATGGTTTGTTGTGTTGGTAAATAGGCAAAAGTCATTGATTGGAGAATACTGTGTGGTAGTGGTGAATTGAGGAAACCTTTGGACCTAAAGCCTATAGGGGTGCTGTTGTTTTTTAATGATGTAGGTTTTACCTCTTTAAGTACCCATGTGTGACTATAGGCATTTACTCGAGCCGGATGACAGAGTTTGAGGTGATTCTGTATCAATGTTGTAATATATTTAGCACAGTAGTCTCGAATAACAAGTAAAGCACAATTCCAGGAAAGTAGAAAAAAATTCATCAAGGGCAAGGTCCTATAGCACCTTTAGCGATGTGGTCGAAGTGCAGACTTATTCTACTAGCATTACTAAGGTCAGTGCTGCAACTAAATTCTCATCTCTTCACAATGCTTCATCTTTCTTGGCGAGTTAGCCAGGGAAACCCTTGTCTAGCATCTTAGATTGAACCGCTGTCCTATTTGTTCAAACACCAGAGTCTATAAAAGTGTGATTGTCATAAAGCATTGTTGCTTGATAGGTGATAATTTAAGAAGAAATTATGAAGATTTATGAAGTGATTCTGTCGCTATGTCGTGTATTTCTATTTAATGTGGTATCGAGTCTATAACATGTACTTGAGTTGAAATCTTGATTTATGAAGTGATATTATGGATCTAAAGACAAGATGAGCCACTCTCCAAGTCAGGAAATACTATTACCAGTCCTAACATTCCCTCATTCCAAACTAGTGAACAAATTCTCTTCGCTTATATGCTGTTGCATATATCTCTGAGCTGTTTTTTTCCTCAAATTTGGACATTATACGCAAACGCTCTTGATAAAGTACATTTTTGTCAGTTTCTTTTTCCGAGTGCTTCATTAGCTGGACCTTTTGCCTAGGTTGATCTTTTTGAGTTTGATAGATCATAGACATAGATCCAGTGTTGTTAAACACATAGTGATGCTTCTTCCCAGAGCCAGGTAAAAAAGGATCTGAAAGAGAGTAAGCTTACTTCCGAAATCCAGGTAAGAGATGGTCTGAAAGAGAGTAAGCTTACCTCCGAAAGCATGAGCTGCTAGTATAACAAGTCTTTCTCTCGGGCAAGTTGTTAGTTCTGTGTTCAATACCCAAACTTTAACATGTGAAACAATCCTATATGTTTGGGCCAAAGGGGATGAGCTCAATAGAAACAACGATAAGTATAAGATATTTTTACATTCAATTGAATTTGATTCAATCATAGCTTTTGCATAGTTAAGACAAAAATCGACTTATTTTTCCTTGTGACATAGATGTTCTCATTCATGATATTCCATCAAGCTAGATCGGTCTCTTACTTTTTGACAATGTCTGGAAAATATAACAATAAGTCAATAAGATGATAACCTTAAGCTACTATTACACCTAGTACCTACCATAGTGACCGACACATGGATGTAGATCCCCTTTACTTTCACATGACAAATTGGAGTATGTGCATCCACAAATTCAAAAATTCTTGTTTGATTCCTCTAAGGCTCTGCATCAGCTAGAGCTTGTAATTACTGATGGTAGAGGAAATTGTGCGAGGCGTATATGCATCCACATATGAGCAGAGGTTTTGCTATCTTCAAATTGTGCGAGGTGTTTGCTATTTTAACCTACTTGATGGTTATGGATGATCAGATAACAGTGACTAACAAGATTTGATGTTACCTAACTACTGGCACACTCTGCCTCTGTCTTCCCTTCTTATTTTTTTTCTCCAAATTTGATTAGTTTGATTACGAGCTGTACAGATAGGGTTGCCCTTGTTTGTCTGTCAAAAGCAGGACTTTAGAAAAGATTCATGTGCTATATGTTTAAATACAAAAGCAAAATGTGTTACCTGTGCATGTTTTACTGTCATCCGACACATATTTAATTCGACATCTTGTCGATGGTATTTGCCAATTGGTAGTTACATTTCTACTCGAGTTGTATTGAGAAAAACAAGATAACTAACTTTATGTTGGTTGGTATACATACAGTACTTTAGGCATGTGCAGGAATTGTGGTGACCTTAAGATGATAGCATGCTCAAGATGTAAAGGTGCTGGAATGATCAAAGAAGGGTCGTTTATGAGTTTTAACCCTAGTGAAGGGAAGTTCCAGTCATTAGGTGCTCGTCAACCAAAGGTAGGATTTGTTTCATGTTCCAAGTGCCAAGCTAAGGGACATATGTCCTGTCCTAATTGTTCTACGTAAGTTATTCTTGTTCTTGCGTATGGATAAGAATCATATACCACTCTTTTTTGCAACGAATGAAAACTTGTCGACTACAGTAGTACAGTACAGTGATCATGTGTTGTATTTTGTATTTTACTGTGTTATAGAAGGTATAAAAATGAATTTGGCTTTTTGGAAATTCAATGTTTTTCTGGGATTTGTTATTCGGTACATCTCATGTCCTCTGTCCTGTCATCAAAACCGAATAATACGGAATTACATCAATTTGAAACGAGCAACACTAGGATATATTCCTTAACATACTTTTTTTTTTTTGATCGGCATTAACGTACTTACTTCCTAGTCTTTTCTGAAATTATACAGTCTATTACACAATTATTCGAACATTTCTACAGTGTTTAATGGTTGGGAGATGGAAGTAAATTATTTATTTCGAAATTGGCTCCTAAAGTACCAGTCCCCATGAGTTTATTTTCATTATTCTTGGAGATTTTTAAGACCAAGAATATAGTCGATGGCAGTCTGAGTCTGAGTCTGTGACTAGTAAACATTGCTGGATTCTAAGACAGCACTGATTAAAGAGTCTCTTGGTTGTTGAATCGCAGCAGTTAGTTACGCCATCCACTTCTGTTTCTAAATAAAAACGGGCAGTGAACTGAACATACCCAGCTAATACTTTATCCTCTTTAACCACCTTCTGGGTAAGTAATTTATGTACCAACTTGTTGAATAAATTGATGGGTATGTTGATATTTGAAGAAAATGTGAAGCTTCCTGCATACTACTGGTGTAATTGTAATAAATAGGAAATACCATTAGGTCCTATGAATAATATATTAGGATGAGTCTAGTCCATTTGACCCAGTCAAATATCTGTTTGGTCCTATTTGGTAATATAAATTATAATTTGGTCCTAAAAATTATTGTTTGGTCCTACGCTGATGTCATGGATGATGTAAATGTCACCCTGTAGTGGCAGAAATACCCTTTTGGATAAAGACCATATATATAGTCAAAAGGTAGGAGAGAATAAATCATTCTCAGATTTAATTTCTCTCTCTATTTTTCAGATCTAGAAAATTCTCTCTTTTTTTTTTTCCTTCTTCTTTCCTCCTGTTAATGGCGGTTCCATTTTTTTTTCTTCTCTTTTTTTATTCTTGCTGCTGTAAACGACGGCGATGAAGGTGAAGATCCATTTAGATATTTTAGATCGGTAGTTGTAGACGATGAATATGATGATTTTGGTACTGTTGAATACGATTTTTTAGGGTTTTTTTTCTCTTTTTTTCTCGCATTGTTGACGATGAAGATATGAAGAAGATGAAGATATGTCGTTGTCATTGTCTGATGATGACGATGATGGTGTTAATCTTGATTTTGATGATTATGAAGAAGAAGATAAAGATGGTGGAGACGATGGAAACGAGTTTTTTTTCTTGTTTTTTTTTCAACCGATGCTGCTGTTTTGAAGATGAAGACACATATGAAGTCTATTTTTTAGGTTTTTGTATGGAGTTCATTCCTGGAATGAAGTCTATTTTTTAGGTTTTTATATGGACTTCATTCCTGGAATGAAGTCTGTTTTTTAGGTTTTTATATGGACTTCATTCCTGGAATGAAATATGTTTTTTAGCTTTTTGTATGGAGTTCATTCCTGGAATGAAGTCTATTTTTTAGGTTTTTATATGGACTTCATCCCTGGAATGAAGTCTGTTTTTTTTAAGTTTTTATATGGATTTCATTCCTGGAATGAAGTCTGTTTTTTTAGCTTTTTGTATGGACTTCATTCCTGGAATGAAATCTATTTTTTAGGTTTTTATATGGACTTCATTCATGGAATGAAGTCTGTTTTTTTAGGTTTTTATATGGACTTCATTCCTGGAATGAATTCTATTTTTAGGTTTTTATATGGACTTCATTCCTGAAATGAAGTCTGTTTTTTTAGGTTTTTATATGGACTTCATTCCTGGAATGAAGTATATTTTTTTAGGTTTTTATATGGACTTCATTCCTGGGAATGAAGTCGTCTGTTTTTTTTAGCTTTTTGTATGGACTTCATTCCTGTTTTTAAATAAGAATGAAGTCTATTTTTTAGCATGGAAGAACTGTTACAAAAAAAAAAAAAAATTAACACGGAAGGGTATTTTTATCTATTTAAATATTTTTAAATAATTATGGACCAAACAGTAAAGACGTTTGACCAAAAGACTAAACAGACATGGGTCCACCTAAAAAAGGACCAAACGATATTTTTACTATGCATTTGAATGCCTATTAGTACTTCATGTGGATATGTATTCGATAAGTGATAGCTATCGTTTCTGCAAATAACTTATGTTGAGATGACAAAGGCGTGAATTATAGCCATCAGTGTCTATCTGCACATTATGCACTAACTTTTAAAATGCTTTATTGTGTGTAACATATTGTAACGATTGTCATTGATTGTGTCCCTCTCCACTGGGGACTAGTAACTGTATATAAGTTGTCAAATGATATTTCCTGAATCGTCATTGATTATATCATTAGCATGGATTGCATCAAGAAGATGTGTTTTTTTTGAGTATACGCATTAGTAGTCAATCCCCTCCCCAACTTGGCTAACCCAAGGGTCACTATCCTGAAAAAATTATGAAATAAATCTGTTTTCTTCTTATTTTGATGGCATGCTAATATAAATTCGAGATTATCTTGAATGGTATTTTAAGAGTTCACCATGATATTTTTCATGGTTGTTAATGAGTTTATGGCCTTTCTAGCCTAGAGAGGGGTCATGTAGGGCAACTGGGCAAGAGTTTTCCCCTTTTTTTTTTGAATCCTATTTTTGGGCTGAAAACGGATGGGTTTTTGGGGCTAAATGGGGTCATGAAATAACAACCCATATGACCCCTTATCCATCATTTTTTCTAATGTCTAATCTACCCTTAATTTGATTAGTGCTAATTAACTTGATTAAGCTAACTAATCAGTCTTAGTGAATCGATTAGACTAATCAAAATATTAATCTTTTGCAAATTAAAACTTGATTTTTTTTTTTGAGTTTTGAAGAAGGAAAAATGGTGTTTTTGGTGAATTTTTTTGAAGAAAAATGATGAAACCCTTCATCACAAAACTCAAGATAACCTTATAATCAACTCCCAACATCAATTTCATCAATTCAAATCTGTCAAAAAATCTGAAAAAAATATGGAATATTATGCTGTTACGGCCGGGAAATTGTGTCGAACCAGCCGTATTAAAGCAATTACGGTTAGGATATGATGCATTCCCATCCGTAAACATTTATAACGGATGGGAAGTTAAGAACTTCTAGCCGTTATTCAACGAGAATCACTTGAGTCTGTTTTACGGCTGGGAATTCATATATTTCCAATCCGTAATTTAATATGTAAGCTGAGAAATTTTGATTTTCCACATGAATACATGCTACGATTGAAAATTAGTAAATCTTTCATTAATAAGACCAAAATAAAACCCATTACATACTTAATAGATCCCCGTTACAAAGTTGGTTTTAATAACATCCCTTTCGATGTATTAAGAAATCTTTGGTGATGGCGAATTGAGCTTCCAAGTTGAAATCATAACCTTTCCATTTTCTCCATTCCTTCTTAGCTTGAGCCGCGACTTCTCTATCAGTCTCACCTCTAAGTCGAAGTTGGTTGCACATACGACGTAAAGCCATATATTCTTCCACATTTTTGCGTATGTCTGAAAATCGAAGATACAATTCAATCCATCATTGTTGTTAGTGTTACCTATTTCACTACAAAAATTCTCAAAAATATTACTCCAATACGATTGACTTGGTAAACCACCTTTCCTTCGTTCTTCTCCTCTCTTTGGATGACATAATACAAAATTTTTGCAAAGAGATAAGTCTTCTTCCAAAATGAAGTTGGGTTTATCCTTTGAGTACATTGCATTGAGTTTGTAGGAGTTTTGGTGAGATTATTGATGTAGAAGGTGTGATTTTGTTTTGGAATGGGTGGTTATATGGATATGGAGTTATTTCAAGTTTAAATAAGTGGTTGAACAGCTAGAACCTTCTATAGATCAGTCTTCAAACGGATCTATTTTTCAAAATTCAAAAAAACTAGCCGATATGATGTGGTATTCAAAATTATAGGTATTTACGGCTTGGAAATAGGATGGGACACCCAGCCGTTATTCTGTATAAACTTGCTGGATTTGTGGTATGTCAGATTTACGGCTAGGTAGTTCAAGCCGTAAATAATAGTTGTTATTTTTTGTCTGAATTACGGCCTAGATATATAGGAATTTCCAAGCCGTAATATATAGTTACGGCTGGACGTCCCACCCGCAAACAAATACACGGCTCAGAAACGTAGCCGTAACCTAGGTTAAGTTAAATTATTATGAGTCTCCAGTGAAATATACGGCCAGGTATTTCCTGACTGTAATAGAGTTACGGTTAGGTTTCCGAACCGTTTTTTATAACGGCCGAGACTTTCCAACCGCAATCCTGTGCAAGTATATTTGACAAGAATTATATGCACTTTTGGCTAGGTTATGTGAAGGATCGACCTAGCCAAAAGTGCACAAAAAATTAGTGAATCTTGATTGTTTCCTCAGTTTTCTTAGATTAGACAATTGGAAAGACTAAAATTCACTAATAAATGTAAAGTTTTAGAAATTCATCCATCCAAATCCATAACCAAACAACCAAAAAGGTAAATAGACAAAGTCTTAGATTATAAAAGATCCATGAAGTAATATAATAAAGAGTAAATAGTCATTCACTTTCACTTGATCCCTCCTCCGACGTGGTTTGCAAAAACTCATCCAAATCGTCCCTTGCCTGAGGTTCCACAACTTGTTCTATAACTCTAGATTTTTTACCTCGACTGCTGCCACCTTGAATTGGAGCCTTTTTACCTCCACCACGTCCACCTCGAGCACTTGTTCCAGCATGGCTAACTGTTGCACTTGTTCCAGTACCTCGACCTTTTTCACCTCGACCACCTCGAGCACTTGTTCCACCTTTTGCACCTCGACCACCTCGAGCACTTGTTCCACCTTTTTCACCTCAGCCGGCTTTTACTTGCTTAAATTGAACTTGGTCACGAGGGGGGGGGGGGGGGGTGTCCGAGTCGTTGCTAGAAGAAGGAGACCTAGCCCTTTTAGTTCTCTTTGGTCGTTCCGCTTCCTCATGATATAAACCTATTTTCTCAGGGATAATTATGCCGCTAACTCGATTCCGCATTAATCTTAGTTCAGCTACCGCTAACTTCTCACCCAAATTAATCATACGGGTGATGTTATTGGCCACCCAATTAACTCGTTCGACCTATTTTTTCATATCAAACACACATACTCCCATTATTCATAGATAATTAAAAAAAAATCATATACAAACATAATTAGTAGCATACGTACCACCGTCTTCTCCCAATCATGTTCTTTATTCATTGATGTCTTTGAACTCACTTTCTATGCATTTTTGAAATATCTTGGCGCCTTTGGATCCAAATTTTCCACATAAGGATGATCCCACTCTCGATACCATTCCATGTAATTCTCATCCGCTTGGGAAGTCCCATGAGAAGTTTCAAGGAGTCTTCTACTCATTTGGTTTACTTCTTGGGAACGAGAATTCCAATGTTCGATCGCCGGTGCATTTTCATAGTTCAATTTCACATGTTTGTCCTTAAATTGGGAGGTGGCTATGCTCAGTCTAAAAGGAGTCTCTTCAGGCACATTTCTCTGGACAATACCGATTTGGCGGAGGGTTCTACGAGGATCTAAAATGACGAACCCGGTTACATGAAACAAAGGTCCCGTATAGGTTTGCACATCATAAAATACTCTATCACCAACTTCATCTTCTCCATCCTCATCAAGTTTCAAATATGGATCAAAAGACACATCTTCAATTGTCAAAGCATCCAATTTTTTCCTCATGTCGATCATTTCCGTCTCTTTAGCCTTGTTTTGGGTCCCTCCAAAGGGGTATCTCCCTCATGTAGGCTTATCTAGAGGCCAATTTGTATTCCGAGTAGGCCTTAGGCTTTTAAAATGGTCGTAAGCCCATGACTGCGGAAAAAAATAAAAAAAATTGTTTATAAATAAGTTATTACACACAAAGCAGTATATAAAAGTTAAAAAAAAAATGAACATTTGTTATATTAAAAAAAAAATACCTGGATAAGAGCAACACATCCCGTAATTTGTGTTTCGTTCTGTAGTGACCCTCAAGCTCGTCAACGTGATTAGACCAGTCAAGAGACGACTAAGCCGCTATTGACTCGATTAATTAGAGACGGACGTTAATTATTAGAAATTAATCTAACAACGATTTAGATTCGAAACTTATACCGCTGGATAGATCTCGGAAAGTTACGTGGAATAGACTACTCGAACGTGTCAATCAGATACTAAACGAAGAAGTAATCATCGAATTAGTAAGAAGGGCAAAATAGTCTGTTTGACTTTAGACCGACTGGGACTTCCCTTAACATTTAGCGGGTGTTCCATAAACTTTATTTGGCCTTATCGCCCCAAGTCGAGAGGATAAACTCTCATCTGTTTTTCTTCTTTCTCTTTCTTCTTCTATCTTCTCTCGTTCTTCTTCTTCTTCTGTTCTTCTTCCCTACGAGTGTTTCGAGAGATTAAATGAAAGTTTCTTCATCGGTAAGAGTTGTAGAAGATCATGGAGTTACTGATAGTGATGGAGTTGTTGTTTACTGATGATTCAAAATCGGAGGAGAAAGTGAATTAGAAATTAAGGTTTCTGAAAGATAAAGTTTGATCGAGTTTCGAGGAATTAATCTATGTATTGAGTTCTTAATAGAAGAATATTGGATGGGTTGACGTTTAATTGGAATTATGGAGTTGATTCAGCAAAGAATCGAAAGAATTAGGGTTTCTGGGATTTGTTGAAGTTATGATTGATGATGAGTCAAGAGAAATCGGAAGAGGCTATTAATTGGGTAAGTCTCTATGTTGTTTAATTTCAGTGTTTGAAGTTTAATTTTGGTTCCTTAGGAATTGGGGTTATTCATGTGTTCTTTCCAAAATCAGTAAATTAGGGTTCGTGAATTTTAATGGAACTATTCGTTGATTTGTATTTGAGAAGATGAATTCCATATTTGTATCAAATATGTTCAATGTCTGCTGAGTGTGTTGGAGTTGTCTTGAAATTGAGCCACAGATGATAACATGAAGAAGCTATTGGTGTTGTATGGGTTTTGAATTGAGTATGTGAATCTTGGATGGGTTTTATCTGAATTGAAGTTTAGAATGAAACTGATGTTATATAATGGATTGAGTATTGATCTGCAGACAAGTGGTGATGTATTTGGTAGTTTGATGTTGGTGGAGTTTAAAGGTTTGGTTAAATTCAGAAATTGGAGATGGTGATGCAGCTGAATTTGATGGAGTCTTAGTACTACCATATAACTGAAATTGGCGATGGATGATGTGGTATGTGTACTGGAGGTTGGGGATTATATATTTGGGGTGCAAGTCTGTGTAATTGGAACTGCAGGTGGTATTGTTTTGTTGTGCAGCTGTTGAAGTTAATGTTGCAGATTGAAGTTATAACTATGGTTGGTTGATTACTGAGTTTGAATATCAGTTGAGTTATAGTAAATTCATAATGGTAATTGATCTAGTGGAATGAGATGTTGTGTGATTGAAGTGTTGGAATAAGAGTTAAGTGAATTTGTATGAGATGATGAAGATGTTGATTTAGTGAAGTTGATATTGGGTAGGATGCTGTAGTGTTGCGGTAATGTTATTCAGTTTGATTGGCAGTTTATTGAGGTGTGTGACTAAGTTGAACAATAATGCATTTAGAGTTTTTCTTGAAGTTTAGAGAAGGCAGTGGCTACCCTGGTGGTGCTGTTGTGTTGCAGAGGAAGAAGTTGTTTACACTAGAGTTGAACTGTTGGTACTGAATTGTTTGGTGGATGGTATTGATAGTGTTAAGCTAAGACTGGAATATGGAAGTATGCAATATTGACGATATTGCAGGGAGTGGCAGTGTTTGCGATTAAGTTGTGAGTGCTGAAATGGATGTTGGTATGATTAGTGTAGGATTATAGTGGTGAGTTCAGAAAAAGCTTAAAGCTGCTAACGCAGGTAGGCTGTATTACCTTTGTAATTCGATTTGAAGTTTACTTGATGATTCAATTGATGTACTGTTAGTTTGAAATTGAATTTGAGTTAGAGTTAAGAGTGTTGGTGTTGCATAATGATTATGCATTAGCAGCTCCTTGGCCTGAGCAATGGCTCTGGCCTGTACAAGAGTGTGGCCTTGTGCCATTCAGCCTAGTCAGGAATCTGACTTTAACTGACTCAGTTAATCTGACTGAGTCGGATTTGTTGAATCACCGATTCCTGTTCGACTCAGTTGACTGAGTTAACTCGTTGACCTTTAACCATGGACTTTGACCTTGACCGTTGACTCGACTTTTAGACGTTGACCGTCACTTGACCCAGTGGAATGTTGGTGACCATTTGTTGACCAGATAGACTGGGCTTTAAGTTAAATGGAATTATTTAGTGGATTTGGGCTTAGGTTTAGCTTTTCTTAAATTAACTCTTTTGGACCAGGCCTTAGATTAATAAAGTCAGTGCGTTCAAGCCTAATGGGCTTGGGCTTAATATCATGTATCCTTATATTGATACTTTGGACCCTTTATGGTCTGGGTTGACTTTTAGTTCCTTCTACAAAGTTGTAGACATTCATAAGACTTAGATATTGGATTAGAGAATCAACCCAATGAATTGGTAAATCTTTAGATATGCAAGAGATGGATTATGAAAATGTGAAGATCCTTAAATGGGCTAAAGATAGATAATAAAAGGGTATAAAAACGTAAATGGGCTTAGGACTATTAGTTAGATTTGTATAATTCTTTTGTGAGCCATTTTGGCTAGAATCTTAGAATTCTTGTGTGATTAACAGTTAATTATTAACAACGACCGATTCTAAGGACGAACCAGTGGATCGTGGATCTCGAAGTAGATGTGGCTTGTCTCCAAAAAGGTGTGGGAATGCATTTGACTCTTTGTAATCATTATTGTTATTTTTATAAAATATTATGCTTTACAAACTCATGCATTGTCTATTTTTGCATTCCATATTTTATTTAAAATGCATTATGATAATCCTGTTATTTCTGTGAAACTTTCCACGATGTGGAAAGGACTTGTATTGTTTCGTCGTCAACATGAATTGTTATGGGAAATGAGAATTTCCACTTGTGGTATATAGGATACGCTCCTTCACATTTATATCTACATGAATTCAGCTTTTATGTTTAGAGTTGGTCACCATGGTCTTGGTGGCATCCATAGCTAAATAGGTGTGAATTGCCGGTTAGGAATTCACAACCATATTAGTACATTGTTTGACGAAGGAGTTTGTTCCATATACATGTATGATTATTTCAGTGACTTAGTCATTGTTTAATATTTTCGGAAAAACATTATTTTTTTCAAAATCTTGCATATGATTACTTAGAAGGTTAAATGTTAATTATTCCCACTTCGCTCTCGTGATGATCGTAGTTGCGAAAATAAAGCTTCAAGGGTTGACCTCACTAGTAGATTAACTTCTGTTATGTTTACCTTGTTGTATATTTTATTTGAAAACCAAATGAATATTATATATGTATCATTTGTGAGAAGATTTTGTATATATATTTCTGAGCGGGGTTAGCTTTGGGTTAAGTTCTGTATCGCATTTCTTAATTGAATGCTTAACTGTTTAATTTGGAATTTTAGTGCCTCTTATTTAGTTAATCTCTTGGATTAGTCAGCTGCTAGCTTAGGGGGCGCTACAAAAGTTGGTATCAGAGCTCACTATTAGATCTTATATGGTAGACAATAGGATTAGCCAGTGCCAGTTAGTGAACTAGATTGGTTTAGAACTGGGTTGGGTTGTGAGATAAATCTTAATCACTAAAATCTATCAATAATTAAAATAATCATTTGATTGATTGATTTGTTTGGTTGTTTGTTTAGGTATTGAAGTAAAAATTGTAGGGTACACCAGTACTTTAACTAATAAGAATTTGAGAATAATTGATCTAAAAAGTATGAACAAGTAAACAAATCAATACAAAAAAATAGTGAGATTTGTGTTATTAATATAAATCTTAAAAGTCACATATATAAATATTAAGCATCTTGACTTATATGTAAAATCAACGGTTTATAATCACATAAATGTTAATAATGTTTTGGGACTCAATAATATTGGTAAGAATTGTTAGAATAATAACTCAATAAAATATTATAATAGTAATTATAGATAAATGATAATAAAAGTAACTTGTTGTTAGAATAATAATTCACTTGTTGTTTTTCAATAAAAGCCGTGGTGGCATTCTTTCATAAAAGTAATAATAATTTTAATAAAATAATGTTAGCATTTATCAATTAGTACCATACCAAACTTAACTAAATTCTCAATAAGGATATATAAGGATTAAAATAATACTTATGGTTAAATAATTATGGAAAAATTGCTAACGCTAATTACAATTAAGTTTTGTAAATTAAACTAATTACAAATTAGAAATGTAAGTTTTGCGTTTAAATTAGACATTTAAAATAATACTTATTAGACTTTAGACGTAAAAGGTGAGATATAATATATAAAATAAAAAGACTTAACTTGTTAATAATCTTGTACCTAAATTATCTTTAATCTTACAAATGATCCAGTAAATCTTTAAAATGAAAAAAAATAAACATGAAGTAATAATAATAATAATCAAATGCTTAGTGTAATACTAGAATTTAAAATAAAATAAAATCGTATATTGATAGGATCCTTCTTCGTAAATAGGTTCAATCATCTTTTAAAATGGAAAATTAAAATGAAGAACTTATACTCTTGGAATTTAAATTAATATTATATTAAGCATAACTTAAAATTAAAATCTCACTAGCAAATATATAGCGATAAAATAATGATTAAGGTTGAATATCCATGGAAAAATTATTAGTGCTTATCTATGATTAAGTTTTGCGAAGTTAACTAATAACAAATTAGAATTATGTGTTTTCCGTTTAAACCAGATAGATAAATAAGACTTATTAAGTAGGAATAAAAGAACGTGAGGTCATATAAGACACATAATAAAGATTAAACATGTGAACAATCTTATACCCAAATGATTTTTAGTCCAGTAAAAGATTCACAAAATCACTAAACTATACACAGGAAGTGATAATTATAGTACTTGAATGCTTAGTACAAAATTAGACTTAAAGGAGAATAAAATTGCATGTGAAATAGATACTTATTATTAATACCCAAAATCTATAGACTATCAAAACGTATTATAATTTTATGCAGACTCAAAAGTTAAATCATATTAAATTACTAACGCCAATATGTAACAAGATATACTATATTACCTATTCAATCTGAATAAATAAAATCTGTTATATCAATCTTTTCGTGAAAGCAAAATTATATTTACAAGATTAGGGCTTAATAAAATTAAACTAAGTATCATTACTAAATAATTACTTCGACTGTATTTTAGCTACGCTAGTAATCAAATAAGAAAAATTGGTATAAGAATAATGAAAATGATAATATAATAAAGACAATAATTTTTGATAAGATAAGTAATTAACAACATTATAATCTACTCATTGCTATAAAATTTAGAGTTATTGTAAATGTCATTTGAATAATAATTATTGGATAGTAATAGCAAAATGTAATTTTTATTAATAGTACAACTTAAGGATTATTTAACAATAAAATATATTTAAGGAATTAAAGTTAGATGAAAATAAATCGAGTATTAATAATAAAATTAAACTTAGCATTATGATTAACTACGATTAACTTTTATCGGTCTAATAAATAAGAAATAAAAGTTATAATAATAATAAAATATTAATAGCAAACAACTATGAAGAATTGTTAGCGGTTAATTATTTATATTAGGTCACGTAAAGAAATAAATAAATAGATAAATTGGAAATAATAAGTTAAAAAGAAAATAATAATAGTAATATTTGGATAATGATTAAAAAGTTAAGTTATTCTTAAATAGTACATGAATTTAAAAACTATATATGGTATTATAGTAAGGTTAAAATTATTAAATTGTTATAATTAACGTAAGATTGAATTTGGATTACTTATATTGATAAAATAAATAAAGAAAAATAAAGAAAAATAAAAATAAAAATAAAATAAATTTTGATAATTAAATTGCTTAAAATGATGTAAACTATTTATATATTTTACGAAGTAAATTATCATAATTACACCAGTTAAGTTAGAAATTAATTAATCTTAATAAATAAATCTAGCACTAGAGAATAGTGAAGGTTGTGTTTTCTCTGTTCGTAGGAAGGCATTGTCGGGATTGGCCAACCTTGACAGGGCAACTGCATTCATAGATGACCGATCATAGAAGTTGGTGTAATTTTAGAAACCGAGAATTATGAATTCACTTAGAAATAAATTGGTAGGAATCTCCCTTGTAATTTCAAATAGATATTTTATAAGATAGAATTCAGTGTAAGGAACTTAGGGAACTAAAACTTATAGTTTTCCATTATAGCGATTAGTGTAAGAAACTTAGACTTCCCTATTTGATAGAACTTAAATTAGCACAGTGAAACTAGAGCTGCAAATTTTAATCTTAGTTGTAGAAAGCCATATAGGTTTGTGCTTTGTTTCTTGTTGTTTGCGCTTAGACAAGAAATGGGATTATTCTATAAGTTGGGGAGTATATGAAGACCAGAAGGATGATTCGATTTTCGAGGACGAAAATGTTATAAGGTGGGGAGAATGTAGTGACCCTCAAGCTCGTCAACGCGATTAGACCAGTCAAGAGACGACTAAGCCGCTATTCACTCGATTAATTAGAGACAGACGTTAATTATTAGAAATTAATCTAACAACGATTTAGATTCGAAACTTATACCGCTGGATAGATCTCGGAAAGTTACGTGGAATAGACTACTAGAACGTGTCATTCGGATACTAAACGAAGAAGTAATCATCGAATTAGTAAGAAGGGCAAAATAGTCTTTTTGACTTTAGACCGACTGGGACTTCCCTTAACATTTAGCGGGTGTTCCATAAACTTTCTTTGGCCTTATCGCCCCAAGTCGAGAGGATAACCTCTCATCTGTTTTTCTTCTTTCTCTTTCTCTTTCTTCTTCTATCTTCTCTCGTTCTTCTTCTTCTTCTTCTTCTTCTTCTTCTTCTTCTTCTGTTCTTCTTCCCTACGAGTGTTTCGAGAGATTAAATGAAAGTTTCTTCATCGGTAATAGGTGTAGAAGATCATGGAGTTACTGATAGTGATGGAGTTTTTGTTTACTGATGATTCAAACTCGGAGGAGAAAGTGAATTAGAAATTAAGGTTTCTGAAAGATGAAGTTTGATCGAGTTTCGAGGAATTAATCTATGTATTGAGTTCTTAATAGAAGAATATTGGATGGGTTGACGTTTAATTGGAATTATGGAGTTGATTCAGCAAAGAATCGAAAGAATTAGGGTTTCTGGGATTTGTTGAAGTTATGATTGATGATGAGTCAAGAGAAATCGGAAGAGGCTATTAATTGGGTAAGTCTCTATGTTGTTTAATTTCAGTGTTTGAAGTTTAATTTTGGTTCCTTAGGAATTGGGGTTATTCATGTGTTCTTTCCAAAATCAGTAAATTAGGGTTCGTGAATTTTAATGGAACTATTCGTTGATTTGTATTTGAGAAGATGAATTCCATATTTGTATCAAAGATGTTCAATGTCTGCTGAGTGTGTTGGAGTTGTCTTGAAATTGAGCCACAGATGATAACATGAAGAAGCTAATGGTGTTGTATGGGTTTTGAATTGAGTATGTGAATCTTGGATGGGTTTTATCTGAATTGAAGTTTAGAATGAAACTGATGTTATATAATGGATTGAGTATTGATCTGCAGACAAGTGGTGATGTATTTGGTATTTTGATGTTGGTGGAGTTTAAAGGTTTGGTTAAATTCAGAAATTGGAGATGGTGATGCATCTGAATTTGATGGAGTCTTAGTACTACCATATAACTGAAATTGGCGATGGATGATGTGGTATGTGTACTGGAGGTTGGGGATTATATATTTGGGGTGCAAGTCCGTGTAATTGGAACTGCAGGTGATATTGTTTTGTTGTGCAGCTGTTGAAGTTAATGTTGCAGATTGAAGTTATAACTATGGTTGGTTGATTACTGAGTTTGAATATCAGTTGAGTTATAGTAAATTCATAATGGTAATTGATCTAGTGGAATGAGATGTTGTGTGATTGAAGTGTTGGAATAAGAGTTAAGTGAATTTGTATGAGATGATGAAGATGTTGATTTAGTGAAGTTGATATTGGGTAGGATGCTGTAGTGTTGCGGTAATGTTATTCAGTTTGATTGGCAGTTTATTGAGGTGTGTGACTAAGTTGAACAATAATGCATTTAGAGTTTTTCTTGAAGTTTAGAGAAGGCAGTGGATACCCTGGTGGTGCTGTTGTGTTGCAGAGGAAGAAGTTGTTTACACTAGAGTTGAACTGTTGGTACTGAATTGTTTGGTGGATGGTATTGATAGTGTTAATCTAAGACTGGAATATGGAAGTATGCAATATTGACGATGTTGCAGGGAGTGGCAGTGTTTGCGATTGAGTTGTGAGTGTTGAAATGGATGTTGGTATGAGTAGTGTAGGATTATAGTGGTGAGTTCAGAAAAATCTTAAAGCTGCTAACGCAGGTAGGCTGTATTACCTTTGTAATTCGATTTGAAGTTTACTTGATGATTCAATTGATGTACTGTTAGTTTGAAATTGAATTTGAGTTAGAGTTAAGAGTTTTGGTGTTGCATAATGATTATGCATTAGCAGATCCTTGGCCTGAGCAATGGCTCTGGCCTGTACAAGAGTGTGGCCTTATGCCCTTCAGCCTAGTCAGGTATCTGACTTTAACTGACTCAGTTAATCTGACTGAGTCGGATTTGTTGACTCACCGATTCCTGTTCGACTCAGTTGACTGAGTTAACTCGTTGACCTTTAACCATGGACTTTGACCTTGACCGTTGACTCGACTTTTGGACGTTGACCGTCACTTGACCCAGTGGACTGTTGGTGACCATTTTTTGACCAGATAGACTAGGCTTTAAGTTAAATGGAATTATTTAGTGGATTTGGGCTTAGGTTTAGCTTTTCTTAAATTAACTCTTTTGGACCAGGCCTTAGATTAATATGCCGTGCCAGTTCAAGCCTAATGGGCTTGGGCTTAATATCATGTATCCTTATATTGATACTTTGGACCCTTTATGGTCTGGGTTGACTTTTAGTTCCTTCTACAAAGTTGTAGACATTCATAAGACTTAGATATTGGATTAGAGAATCAACCCAATGAATTGGTAAATCTTTAGATATGCAAGAGATGGATTATGAAAATGTGAAGAACCTTAAATGGGCTAAAGATAGATAATAAAAGGGTATAAAAACGTAAATGGGCTTAGGACTATTAGTTAGATTTGTATAATTCTTGTGTGAGACATTTTGGCTAGAATCTTAGAATTCTTGTGTGATTAACAGTTAATTATTAACAACGACCGATTCTAAGGACGAACCAGTGGATCGTGGATCTCGAAGTAGATGTGGCTTGTCTCCAAAAAGGTGGGGGAATGCATTTGACTCTTTGTAATCATTATTGTTATTTTTATAAAATATTATGCTTTACAAACTCATGCATTGTCTATTTTTTCATTCCATATTTTATTTAAAATGCATTATGATAATCCTGTTATTTCTGTGAAACTTTCCACGATGTGGAAAGGACTTGTATTGTTTCGTCGTCAACATGAATTGTTATGGGAAATGAGAATTTCCACTTGTGGTATATAGGATACGCTCCTTCACATTTATATCTACATGAATTCATCTTTTATGTTTAGAGTTGGTCACCATGATCTTGGTGGCATCCATATCTAAATAGGTGTGAATTGCCGGTTAGGAATTCACAACCATATTAGTACATTGTTTGAAGAAGGAGTTTGTTCCATATACATGTATGATTATTTCAGTGACTTAGTCACTGTTTAATATTTTCGGAAAAACATTATTGTTTTCCAAATCTTGCATATGATTACTTAGAAGGTTAAATGTTAATTATTCCCACTTCAGTTTCTGTGACAGATCATAGTTGCGCAGCGAAAGCTTCACGGGTTGACCTCACTAGTAGATTAACTTCTGTTATGTTTACCTTGTTGTATATTTTATTTGAAAACCAAATGACTATTATATATGTATCATTTGAGAGAAGATTTTGTATATATATTTCTGAGCGGGGTTAGCTTTGGGTTAAGTTCTGTATCGCATTTCTTAATTGAATGCTTAACTGTTTAATTTGGAATTTTAGTGCCTCTTATTTAGTTAATCTCTTGGATTAGTCAGCTGCTAGCTTAGGGGCGCTACACGTTCCATCTAGAAGCTTTGCAAAGACAGTCCAACACCTCAGCAAGGAGGGCGGTGGCCCATGAGTACCTAGGTACCTCGTTTGTTTCCTTATCGAGACTGTGAGTCTTCAACCACTACAAATAACATGCATTTACCTTATTGCATGAGAAATCGGGGAAAAGGACGGTCCCAAGAGCATGCAACAAGTAATCTATAGCCGTATGTCTAGCTCTTTTTGCGTCCATACCCACCAATCCCCTATCCGTCTTGCATTTAGAATCCCCAAACTTATCCCTCAGACGACCTAAATTATTCTTCCTTGACATATTAACTGCTTCACCAATTTCGCCCGGTGCACTAAATTTCCTTTTAGATCTAGGAGGTGCTCCATACCCTATCTCAAACTCTTCTTCCGCTTCATCTTTACCCCACCTAAGACAGTTCTTCGCCTAGGCACAAAGCTCATCAAAAGGCATGGAATTGTTGAAACCCTCAAACACTGCCTTTCCTTCCAAAGCTAGACCAGTGATTTGATTTGCGTCATCCGGAGTGATAGTCATCTCGCCGAATGGGAGGTGAAAAGTCATAGTTCCGGGCCAAAGTCTTTTTCTAAAACCACAAACTGTCACAACATCATATGTATTCTGCAAAGCCTCGATTCCAGACCATAACCCCTAAGCTTTAACCAAAGCTATCACATCTGGATGCTCATCGTCCAACGGCCAAAACCTTGCTTGGTGGTGCTTTAGTTTAGGGACCGCTTTATCCAGAAACTACAAAAAAAAAAAAAAAAAATTGGTTGTAAAAATAATAATCCATAACAAAATGATTATAACATATATGTAATTTGATTTATTACCTTTGTGCCATAAACCCTAGCAGCCCATGAAGACGTGTAGCCAATCAAGACAGAACGATCTCTTGCCTCACCCCAAGGTCTCCCATTCCTCTTGGGAGGTAAAGCCTCCATAACATCAATTACTTTTCTTGGCGTTGTCTTAGGTTTATACTTCTTCTTTCCATCCTTCTTGTCCTCCTCTTTTCCCTCCTCGACTACTGATTTACCTTTATCACCACTAGAAGTGCCAACTTCAGTACCTCCGGTAACAACAAGTACACCTTCATTTCCATCACCAGTAGAAGTTCCAACAACTCCAGTAACAGCAACTTCAGTTCCTTCAATAGCAACAACTTCAGTTCCTCCAGAAACTCCAAGTTCACTTCCTCCAGTAACTCCAACTCCATCTCCACCACCTTCATTTCCTCCAGCAGTCATAACTCCACTTGATTTCCTTGCGTTTGCACCCAATGGTTTTGCGTGACGAGGTTGCGGAGTCGGGTCACTACGAGGTGTTACTTCTTGGGATATTTTCTTCTTCTTTTCTTTTCCTCTGTTCCAAGACAAACAAGGAAAAAAAACAAAAGTAGAAATAAATACGTCTGGGACATTTTGACAGAACCAAACCGCAACACAAAACACGGCTAGGAAAATTGGATAGTCCAAGACGAAAAAACTATTTCGGATGGGAACATAGTAATCGACCAAGCCGAAACACAAATTACGGATGGGAAGTTAGTAATCGACCAAGACGAAAAATAATTACGGCTAGGAAAACCTACACGTGTGCATGTTGCTAGTTCACTACTCAACACAGGCCAAAAATACGGCTAGGAAATTCCAATACGTAATATATAAACGACTAGGAAACTGAATTTTACGGTCAGGAAATAAAGCTACGGATAGAAAAACCAAGACGTAACCATACAACCGCTAAAAAAAAATGAACACATGAGAATATACTGCTAGGAATATCCTAGCCGTATACAACTAGTTGCGGATAGGAATTCAAAATCTCGTACACGTCGATTTAGTTACGACTGAGAGTACTTAGATATCCCAACCGTGTAATTTTTAAACGACTGGGAAATCAATAATTCTCAACCGTGATACCTATTTACGACTGGGAACCAAAGAACTCCTAACCGTAAGCATTTTCAGAAACCGTTTTTTCAGACCTAAAATTTTCGAAACCAACTGAATAATCAACGAAACGCTTAAATAAAGACTGGGTTTTTGAATTCATACCTTATTGTTGTCATATCAGGTGTCTCAGCGGCTGGTGGATCTCCTTCATTCACTTATTTTTGATCTTCAGTTCCATCTTCATTTGATGAAGTTGGTTTCTCTGCTTCAGTAGGAGGTTGATTCGATGAAGATTGACCTAATTTTTCCTCTTCTTTCATGGTTTTATAGAATGAGTTTAATCGACGACGATTTTTTTTTGAATCGACGATTAATCGTTGAAAAATTTTCAATGGAAGGAGAAAAAAAGAAGAAGGAAAGAATATGAGAAGAAGAAAAAGAATAATAATAAGAAGAAGAATAAGAAGAAGAAGAGGGGCGTTTTTTTTTCTTTTAATGTTCAGTTTTTTTCCTTTTTTTTTTATTAGATTAGGTAGTTAATGAGAGGGTATAAGGGGAATAAATTAAAATTATAGAGGGTATTTATGAACTTTTACACAAAACTGATCTCCCCCTATAAGATTTAGGTTCCACTTAGTAATTTAGCCCCCCAAAACTCTCCCCCCCACGACCCCAAAAATAGGATTCTTTTTTTTCTGTTCTTTTTTCTTTTTCTTTCATTCTGAAAATTAGTAAATGCCAAATGGTAAGGTTTCACCTATTTTCCACCCCCAATTTTCCTATTTGCCACTCATACCAAAATATTAAAAGTAATACACTTTTCTAATTCTACTTTCCTTATTCACCACCTTCAAAATTAGTCGGACTAAATTGACTACAAACAGTTCCCACTTATATTTCTTCTTAACTAATCCCTTTTTTATTGAAGCACCATTAAAAAACTTTTAATCCAAGATTAGAGTTCTGTTTAATTATGATGCTTAATGTGTTCATCAATTAGGGACGTATTCAATTTATTTATAAAACTGATTTTAGGTTCCGACGTTAAAACTTCATAGAAGAACAACATTTGTAGTCTTCCAGAATTTAACGTCTGCATATTTCATACTAATGCTCCGAACTTTAATCGTTGTTACTATAAAAGGTCAGCATTCAGTACGATGATTCCATTTAATGGATTGTATCATTTGGTAAAGTTGAAATTGATTCCATTACAAACACAACGAGAAAGCATTACACAAAACAATTCACAGACTCACACATTTAAAGTGTGTTAGCCGACATATCTAACTGTCAACAGGCAGCACACGTACAGACGACACAAGTGAGTGAAATGATCACGTGCAAAGCACGTGAAGTACAGAGGGAAAAAAATTTCAAATTTAAGCTCATCCTTCACCACATCAGTTCTTAACCTGCACTGCTTCATTATCCCCCCTCAAACTGAAGGGTGCTACATCAACCTGAAGTTTGGAGCGCAGTGAAGAGAATCGAAATGCAGATAGACCCTTTGTAAAGATATCTGTAATTTGATCAATTATATACACATAAAAGACATCTAAAGCCTTTGATTGAACTAACTCCCTAATAAAATGGTAATCTAGATGGACATGTTTTATCTAAGAGTGTAGAACAGGGTTTGATGCCAGAGAAATAGAACTGATGTTTTCACAACCTAGCTTAGGTATGGCAGGAAGTGTAAAGTGGAGATCTTGAAGAACAAAACAAATCCATACCATCTCAAAGACAGACTTTGTGCCAATGTCTGTGATTCGCCTCTCAGTCTTGGACCTTGCAACTGTGGATTGCTTCTTTGAAGACCAAGAAATGATGTTAGGACCAAGAAAGATGTAATACCCACCTGTAGATCTTCTATCATCAACATCTACAGCCCAATCAGCATCAGAGAAGCCAAGTAGAAATGAAGAACCTTTAGTAAAAGTAAGTCCAAACCCAAGAGTGCCATTGATATACCTAATAATTCTCTTTGCAGCTGCCAAGTGAGTAGTTCTTGGATGTTGCATATGCTGACAGATAAGATTGACTGTAAATGCAATTTCTGGTCTTGTCCAGGTGAGATAGTGCAAAGCCCTGACTAGAGATCTATACTCTGTGGGATTATCAAGTAAAATGCCATCATCCTTAGTAAGTTTTGTTGAGGCAGCAATTGGTGTAGAGCAAGGCTTGGCACCCTCCATGTGAAATTTATTAAGTAGATCAACTTCATATCTTGTCTGAGATAAAAATAATTAGGTGGCATCCCTTTTAATCTCAAGTCCTAAGAAGTAATTTATGGGACCCAAATCTTTAATGGGGAACTGCAGTTGCAGCTGAGATATAACAAACTGAAGAAAAGGAGTTGAAGAACCAGTAATCATGATGTCATCAACATATACCAATGCAACTGTAAGCTGAGAGCCATATTTGTGCACAAAGAGTGAAGAGTCAGCAACTGAATTAACAAGCTTCAAAGATAAAAGAGCTGAACTGAGTTTGGCATACCAGGCTCTAGGAGCCTGCTTTAATCCATAAATTGCTTTGTGCAAAAGACATACATGATGAGGTTTGTCAGGGTCAACAAAACCTGGAGGTTGAGCCATATACACTATCTCCTTTAAGTCACCATGAAGGAATGCATTACTTATATCCAATTGATGAATATCCCAGTTGAACTGCACTGCAAGTGAGAGCACAATCCTGATTGTTGTAGGCTTTGCAACTTGAGAGAATGTTTCATCAAAATCCATTCCTTGTTGTTGATGATACCCTTTAGCCACCAATCTAGCTTTATGTTTATCTATGGTTCCATCAGGTTTATATTTAATTCTAAAAACCCATTTACAACCAACAATATTTTGACCTTCAACTGGAGAAACCAAAGACCATGTGGCAGCATCTTGTAATGCATTATACTCATCAACTGAAGCAAATCTCCACACTTCTTCTTTCTTAGCAGTAGAAATACAAGTTGGCACTTTAGATAAAAAGGCAACTGGCAGTTTATGCTTAGTGGCAAAATATGATTTAGGAGTATAAATGCCATTCTTACTTCTAGTTTGCATGTTATGACCATTCTTTGTATGAGACACAAATGGTAATGGAGGTGAAATAATGGAGGAGACATGAGAGGATTGAGTAGATGGTGTAGTGGTTATAAGAGATGGTTCACTAGACACTGCAATAGCAGATGAAATAGAAGAAGTGCTGGAAAGAGATTTGTAAGGAAAAAAGTTTTCATTGAAGGAAACATGTCTTGAGATGTAGAGAGTTTGAATAATGGGATCAAAGCACTTGTAACCTTTTTGAGATAAGCTGTAACCAAGAAAAACACATTGTTTTCTCCTAGGTTCAAGCTTGTTAGAAGTGTAAGGTTTAAGCCAAGGAAAACATGCACAACCAAATACTTTGAGAAAGTGATAGTCTGGTTGTTTAAGAAATAAAAGCTCAAAAGGATTTTGAAAATCAATAGATTTTGTAGGTAGCCTATTGATGAGATAGTTTGCAGTTTGTAAAGCTTCAACCCAAAAATTTGGAGGTAGCCCAGCTTGATAGAGTAAAGTTCTAGTGACTTATAAAAGATGTTTGTGCTTGACCGCAACAACACCATTTTGTTCAGGTGTGTGAGGAAAAGTCATTTCATGAGTGATTCCTTTGGTTGCACAGAAATTTTGTAGAAAAGTATTTATAAATTCACCACCATTATCAGTTCTAATAGTAATGACATAAAATGAAAATATATTTTCTATTCTGGTTATTAAAGAGACAAAAGAATGTTTAAAATATGCTTTATTAGCTATTAGAATAATCCAACAATATTTAGTGTACTCATCAATTACATTGGCATAGTAGAGAGCACCAGAAGTAGAAGTTGTTTGACATGGACCCCAAAGATCAATATGCAATAGTTATAGAGGTTTACTAGCAACAATACTAGATAAATGAAATGGTAGTTTTTGTGATCTATAATTTTTGGAATCAGTACAAAAGAAAGGCTTATTAGAAATATTAGATAGTTTGAGTGAGTGACACAGTCTTTGAAGTGTATGAAATGATGGATGACCAAATCTTCTATGTAGGATGACATTATCAGTGGTTGTGGAAGAGAGAGCATGCTTGTAGGAGGTGAAAGATAATGGGTAGAGTCCATTTCTATGTGGCCCTTGAAAAGGGATCTTCCCAGAGTTGACATCCTTCACAGAAAATCCATGAGTATCAAGAGTTAAAGAACAGTTGTTATCTGAAGTGAATTTGTGAATAGATAACAAGTTATGGGAAGACTGTAGAACAACAAGGACATCATGAAGAAAGAAAGAATGGTCATTAACAGTTTTACTAGAATTACCAGTGTAAGAAATGTGCATACCTTCACCACTAGCTGTATTGATAACTTCAGAACCATCAAATGGAATCACTTCTTGTAGCTGAGTTGGAGAAGTAGTGATGTGATTATTAGCACCACTGATTGCAATCCACTCTTCTTCATCAAAGATATCAGCAGCAGCCAACATATCGCTAAGATTTGATGGTGGTGTTCTGCCTTGATAGGAGAAATTCAGTCTATGTGGACAATTATCAGCTAAATGGTGTGGATTCTTACAAAGTTGACAATTCTCTTTTTCAATACATAATAGCCTCTACCAGAAGGATTTCTTGCAAACAATGATGGATTTGGATATCTACCACCATTATAACCTCTACCTCTGTAGTAACCACCTCTATGAGAATTAGAACCATTACCTCCTCTAAAATTTCCTCTATAAGAGTTAGCCATGAAAGCCTTAGCCTCTGAGTCAAGATTGGATTATTTAATTCTGTCACTAATTACAACTTCTTTACTTAAGAGATTGTTATGAAGTTCAATACTGGTAACATGTGTATATCGATGTCTCATGGAGGTTGCAAAAGGAATATAGTCTGAATTGAGAGCTTTTAATTTTATGACTACTAATTCCTTATCAGAGATTACTTCACCTGCTGTAGCAAGTTGATCGGAGAGAGATCTAATTTCATGAATAAGTGAAGGAATTGATTTAGTACCTTGAGTCAGAGAGAGCAATTTAGTGCGTAACTGGATAGAATGAGTGGAGGAAGCTCTTGCAAATCTATCTTCAATACTTGTCCATAATTGATGAGAAGTTACAGAACTAGAGAAGTATGCAATGACAGATTCAGAGATTGTAGAATGTATCCACATCAGAATTTTTGAATCTTCATCAATCCAATCGGTGTATAACAGATTCTCGATTCCATTCATTTCATTTCGCGGTGATATAAATTGTGGTGGACAAGGATGTGAGCCATCTAGAAAACGCATTAGTTTGAATTTGTGTATCACCGGAAACATCAAGTTCTTCCAGGTATAGTAATTGTCTTCTTTAAGCTTTAGCGAGACAAACTGAGTGAGTTGATTGAGAGGAACATGAGAAAATAAGGTGGATGTAGGATTTTCCATGGTTGATGTAGCAGGAAATTCACCAATCATGTACTAAGAAACTCTGAAATTGAATGAAAAACTAGATCTGATATTTGGTTCTCAGAAAAGAGAAAGTGAAAACGAGATGTGAAATCAAAAGCTCTCTGTTGAGGAATCAAGTACTCTCATTGGATCGAAAGAAAAAAAGAAGATCAATCGATGACAGGAAGAAGAAGATCAATTGATCAAGGGGAAACCCTAACCTGTCTGAAACCATAATGGATTGTATCATTTGGTAAAGTTGAAATTGATTCCATTACAAACACAAAGAGAAAGCATTACACAAAACAATTCACAGACTCACACATTTAAAGTGTGTTATCCGACATATCTAACTGTCAATAGACAACACACGTACAGACGACACAAGTGAGTGAAATGATCACGTGCAAAGCACGTGAAGTACAGAGGGAAAACAATTTCAAATTTAAGCTTATCCTTCACCACATCAATTCTTAACCTGCACTACATCATTACCATTAAAGTAATAATTAAGTATTCCCAAACATATAACTCACTTAAAAAGGGAATAAGGGATTCAGGCCATGATTCTTCCAACTGAAACATATAAGACAGATCATGATCTTTCAATGTTGTATACTCGTCATACCGCTCTCTTTCAAAGGGATTCGCGTCATGACAACATAATGCTCTATTTCCCATGAATTTTTTTCATTTTTGATAGCAGAAGAGGGGTGAAGGTGGTTGGTGGTCGATGGGGGTGGACTTGGAGATGGAGATCGAGAAAATAATAATCGGGAATTTAGGTTTTTATTTTGTTTGTTTAGTTTTGGGTTGGTTTAATTGTTGGTCATAAACAAATAGTCAAAAGACATCATTTAGAATATTCTAAAATTTATATGGGTGGCAAATAGGTGAAGCCAATGGTAATGACAAAATTCGTGGTAATCTGGCATTGCAAGGATAGTTTTGAGCTTGGAGCAGGTCATTTAATTATTGTGATCTGCAGAGCCGGACTTGAGGGTGTGTAGGGTGTGCGACCGCACATGGCCCAGCTCTGCCAGGGGCCTTTTTCCCTATGGACCTATGATGTATACTCACTTTCCCCTCTAAGCCCAGTAAGCCAACGTATCAAAAAAATAAAATATCTTTGCCTTTGTTAGGACTCGAACGTGTGACATGGTGAGATAGTTAAGTTCCTTAATCCACTAGGCTGACTACTTGTTTTTGTTACATTTTTTTCAGATCCAGACTATCACTGCATTTTGAATGTTTATCATACTATTCCTGCAGATGCCTACCCATGGCTATATATTTTGAGTTTGCTTCGGGTATTTTTGTTCTTGTAGGTGGATATTAAGAGTTATTGTTTACGTTAAAAATAAAATAAAATTTGACTTTATAAAAGGCCCTGCAAATTTTTTTCCGCACAAGGCCCTTCTAAACTCAGGACCGGCTCCGGTGATCTGTGAGCATAATAAGTACGTCCCACACCTTCTCATAATACACCTCCAGTTCTCCAAGGTGCTGTGAATGAAAACCACCAACCCCATTGCCCCAAGCTTGACAGCTTGTAATCGTTCTTATTAACGATATTACTTTTTGAAAAAGAGCGGTGTTATCCCATACGACTTTGCGGGATAGCTTCATGTAAAGGAGGATTTTTTACCGTTAGATCATGTTAAAACCCAGATCTAACAGCCTTGAACCGTTTAGGGGAAATTGTGGGTCCTTTCCAAAAAATAGTGGGTTATTTCCTGAATGTGAATCTAACCGTTGATTTGATCATCCAACGGTAAAGAATTTGCGGGAAACCTTCCCGCAAAGTCACGTGGGATAGCATTTGTCTTTGAAAAATATATAGTAGAACCAAAAGATTGGATACCCACAAATCAAGAGACTACAACATACGTTCCATATTCTCTCGTGCAAATACAAATCCCTGAGCATTTTGCCTAGAGACCTGTTGGATACATCGACACCCCAACACTGCCATATCCAGTGACCGTACGCACTAAAGACAAAGAACAATGTAAGTAGTATTTAAGACGACACTTTGTTAGCCGTTTCCTACAACAGTACGGTTAAATAGTTGGGAAGGTAAGCTAGGTGTGGTAACAGGGATTTCGCCGTCACCTGATGAAGATAATCAGAGACCATCAGCTAAATGAATCGCAACCCTTGAAAAATCAATAAAATAGTAGTAATCTGTTTGAAATCCACCAACAGTAGGTCGACACGTTTATTTGTTGCCTTACTTGCCTGTACACGAGAAGTAAGATCTTTTTATCGTTCCAATGAGTGAGGTGACGGGAGACATGTTTGTACTAAGTTAGGGTCTAATGGTTTGCCATTACCCTCATCTGACCGTCCCTTCCTATACCAGCTGGCTACAGTAATTATTGTGAATGGCATTACACTGTTTCATTGATTACTTTAATTGATGTTCCTCTCAAGATAACATTATTTATCTAATTGTTTCATTTCCAATGCGTAAACTTCCTCATTCACCTGAGGAAATTGCAGGCCTATCAATCAATCTTCTGAAGAAAGACAATATACTAGGGTGTGACACTTTCTTCGACTCCAGTGATGAGGCACAAACTATTTAACCATCCCTGTCATCGTTGCCAACACTTCACATCTAACAAAAGGGTTTGTCATCTGCGGATACACAAGATAACACTCAATTATTATATTAAGAAAAAATGAAAAAATAATTTAAAAAGATAGAGATATGGTGTTAACTTGAATTGGAAAATACAAATTAACATAAATTTACCAAACCTGTATTCATTGAGAGTGAAGATTTGCAAAGATGGAATTCATGGACCCACTTTATTAGGAAGAGTTAAGGGTGCACACGGTACGGTTCGGCTCGGTTCTTGCCAAAGCCGAGTACTTGTACTTCCCTAACCTCGGTTCCAAAATTTTGGACCGGTACCTGTACCCTATACCTCGGTTTCGGTACCATTCGGTACACGTGCGGTACTAGGTTCCGGTACTAGTCTCGGTTCCGGACCAAAAAAAAAAATCCTCAATCAAACACGTTAACTCCAATTACCATTCCGCCACAATCAAACACGTCCGCGAGCAAGAAAACGAGGAACAATACAGTAAAGAAGAAGAAGGATAATAATAGAAAATGCATTTCAACTAAATAACAAAGAGAAGAAGGACAACGTGAATTTTTCCTTTTGTTTTCTCTGGTTTACTCATCTTTCTTGCTATATTTTACTCATACAATATACAAGGTGAAATTATACTTATCTTCTTTTTTGTATGATATATCTTATGTGTTTGTAATCATGTGACGTTGTTGGGTTTTCATGAGATCTTAATTTCAATTGTTTTGTTTCCCACTTTTAATTTCAATTAGGGTTTAGTAATTGATGCCAAAATAAAATTGAACGCTTGAATGAGCAATCTGTGAATTGGGTTTTAGGATAATTGTATGAATTTAAATACCTAAATTTCCAATATCTAGTTGATGCCAAATCTTAAATTAGGGTTCACAGGTCCCACGATCAACCGATCATGATCCATTTTCACTGTTAAACGTCGGACTGATTTGAGACTCTATGGCTATGGTTATTACATTGCACATCCCTAAATCTAATGGTTATCATTAGTCTACTCTACTACCCCTAAATCCAATGGTTACAATTCTTCGGTACATTCGGTACGGGACGGCACGGGACTAGGATAAGACCGTGTACTTGTACCCGCTTAGCCTCGGTTCCTATTTTTTGGACCGGTACCTGTATCCCCTTCGTTCGGTACAAAAACAGGTACGGTTCCGAGACGGTCAGTCGGTCCGGCTCGGTTCCCGTGCACCCTTAGGAAGAGTTTATTGACCCATTTTATTTTAGCCTTAAAAATCATATTTTCGCCACTAAACAACCTCCAAACAGTAGATGGGATTTAAAATAAGGAAATGTTAAGAATTTTAGGAATTTTCTCTTAGCTACCAAACACACGAGGAATTTGCATGATTCATGGTAATTATAATCCCATGAAATTATATATCCCTCGGAAATATGATTTGTACAACCAAACACACCATTATAAAATTCAACAAACTCTAATTATGAATATGTTGTTAAATATGAGTTGCACCTTTAGATTTGTACCGTAAGATTTTACTTCCATTTAGCAGGACTAAAATGAGA
Organism: Papaver bracteatum; assembly: GCA_023529315.1. NCBI lineage: Eukaryota > Viridiplantae > Streptophyta > Magnoliopsida > Ranunculales > Papaveraceae > Papaver > Papaver bracteatum. The sequence goes on along the minus strand of JAJJWX010002605.1, from coordinate 2,153,794 downwards.
GTCGAAAGATGGATGGAAAGAAATACTTCATTTAAACTCAAATGACCTAAAAGGAAATCAGGCATATACACAAATAAAAGCATATGGATTATAGGTGGTTGGGTTGAAAAAAAAATTACAACGTTATTCTAGGAAAATGGATCAAAACAATTAGATAATAAACAATATTTGTACCCTGAAAATTATGAGGAGATCGAACGTGTGTTTCTTTTGTGGAAAATATGCCAATGTCTATTTCCAAATGCTAGCTTAGTGATATTAATTGGTTTTCTCGAATCATTGGAAGATTTAGAGCAAGCAACAAGATATGACTGTGGGTCTCCAATTTTATCATAACCTTACATAGCCGTCGGTAATTGCTCGGCGTGTGTCAAAGAAAGCTTTAACGATTTTTGGGGAGTGTTGGAGGTAAGAACCAATATTTTTCTCATTATCTGTTTATTATTTTGACATGGTAAATGTATTAACCAATAATAATATTATTTTCAGTATTGGTGGTGTACATATTTCCATGTTTGTGAACCTTATCTTCACAATCACACCAATATTTTTCCAACCATACAGAAGTATGATGTCGATAATTGGCAAAAAGAACAGATTGAAGATGGTCAACATGCTTCCCTTGTTCAGAGGACTAAGCAGTTGTGTAGGACAAGCCTTAACCTTGTTTTCATGTCGTATGCAATAATCTTTGAATTCGAAGAAGTGGAAGCCTATAAAATGCTAGAGCTAAGCCTTTAGAGAATTGTGTTATACAGTCCTATTTTTGAAAAAGGATGTTTGGTATTATGGCGAAAGACCACTTCCTCAGTGTCAGAGAATAATGGTGATATCCATCAACCAATATTCAAGTAAAGAGGTTTCTCGAGATGACCAGAAGAAATTAATAAGGGATGATCCACACTGGGAACAAGCTGAAAATTTGATCTAGGAGCCGAGTTTCAGAAATGATTACCTTTATTGGTTTAACACTATTTTCAAGCCTAATATTGCTAAGCAACCGCAAATTTTAGGACTGATGGATTACCCAACTTTAGGTAGGATGCCCCTTGGTGATGGTACCTTCCTTCCCAACCTCCACCAGAGATGGGTGACGCATTTTCATATCCTAGTCAAGCGGGTTCATCGTCGACTATGCCACCATTTTCTTGGGACATGGAGACTTTATCTATGTATGGAGATATTGTTACTGTTCTGATTATTCCTAGTGTACTGTGATGGACTTATCCATACCAGGGGGTACATGCTACACCGGAGCAGTATGAGAACCAATTGAACTATTATTATGATCTAGATTTCAGAGATTCCACTTGAGTGAGATGCAAAGAAAGGGGGAATACATGATGTTTGACATGAGTATTCCGGGATATTACTGTCATGGTGGTAGAGGTATGACTTCCATTGTATGCTCAAGTCTCGGTAGTAGAGGTACAAGTCCTAATGGTTCAACTAGGCGAAGTCGTGGAAGTGAAAGAAGCCAAAGAAGTTTGAGAAGTCGTTCTATGCATAATGAAGTGTTAGATAGTTCTACTACAAATGTAGTGTTTGATACTCAAGTTTTTGTAGGTTATGGAGTCATAGACATGGAAACAACTACTAGAGGTTTGTTTGACCAATTTCCAACAACACTATGACTCCTGGTGATGGCTTGAACATGCAAGCAGTTAGGTAATCTACTATATTTACCCCAATTACCTCAACCACATCATCATTTCATGCATTTCAACCTCACATATGTCAAGATTGTTATCGTATTCCCCTCCGTCAGAGTAAACCCGTTAGTTTTCAAGGTTATGGTGATTCTGAAGAGACTCAACCACCAAGTCAGTCTCAGACCGGCACAATCTCTGAAATGTTGAACAACACATTTAATCCAGAAAGCATGACATATTGGATCTTTAATGGCGAGGGAGGAAATATTAGAAAAATTGGTAGTTTATGATGTAATTTAATTTAAATAATTATAATGTAATTCTTTTATTTTTAATAATAAAGATTATCTTTAAATTAATGTTCAAATTCAAACTAGTTTTACATTTTATTTAATTTCAACATTTAATTTAAAAAACGTTATCACGTTACATAACACTTATTCAAAATTAAACCTCTGCTCATGAATCTTATAAAGTTGATAGAATTCATCATGCTTAAACTGTCTTATGCTGTCTTCAACAAATTTTGTATCAGCTCTAACTTTTAGTTCGTCGATGGATAACCCAGGATGATCCCCTTAATCAAGCACAAAATTTGCGTTTACTTAATGACATCGTTATTGATAAAGCAAAATCTTTATTGAAGGCTCTCATTTGTTCTTCTTGGATTTACATGACCTAACTCCATAAACCTTTGAAACACAGTGTCCCATAAATTAAAAGTAGCTAAAATGAAATCTATAATGCATGCAATTGATATCCAATATCAAACTAGAGAAACATTTTATTCTCGAGTGAAGCGAGCACAAACAACTTTGGTATAGCACACACTAGCCATGTTAAAATGAATTTGGAGTTGATATGGTGGAGTTGAAATGAATTTTAAGGTATTTATAGGGGGTGAATCCTGGTCGTTAGATGATGAACTTCTGAGCGATGATCATAACGACGAGCTATGGAAAGACTAGTACTGGCGCTATATTGACCAGTATGCGGTTGGATGACCATCGAGCGGAGTTTATATCCCTCGCTATAGACTCTGTTGTGTATGATTAAGTGGTATATTTGACACTTAGGTACTCACATTTGCCACTTTTTCATACCCATAATGGGTGCAAAAGTTGCAAACTTCGTTGTTTGACATGTTCATATGAATAGGCCTAAGTTATAACCAACAGGTCTTTGTATTATTTTATTTTAATAAATAAATGTAACAATTTTCATTAAGAAGTAAGAAAAAGAAACAAGGATAAATATAAACACAAAGCTGAGAGAAAATCATATTGGTAACTCCCTTCTCTCTCTTCTTTCTCTTCATCTTCCCTTTCTCAAAAAAAAAAACTCAATAGCCGTCTTGCTCAGATTTGGTCCGTTTGGACCAGATCTGAGCAAGGATTCTTTTCTTTTTAAAGCTTTTTGATAATAGGTAATATAATAAGATGTTTTATATCATTTTTGGTGTCTTTTGACATATTTCTTCGTCGTTTTGGGGCGATTTTTCTTCGTCATTGTGGGGCGATTTCTTCAAATTTTAATGGCTGGTTCGTGGCTTGATATTCTTGTTTCAAAAACATCAAAGATTTATCACGACATCGCGCATCTGTGTTCGTGTGGATCGACAATTTTATGGGAAAAGTACTCCTTTGTTTTAGGAACATCTTTTATGGAAGAAGAATACAATTAGATTAAATGGTCGGAATATATTTTCGGATTTACCATCATCTTTCCCTTATACATAAAGTTGTTTTGGATATCTTTGCGGTTTATCGCTCTTTCTCTTCGCGATCTACATGTAATTGATGTCCTTTTTTGTATTAGGGTTTCGATTATCTCTTATTTTGATGTTTTTGTCATTCTTGTAAGCGAACATGTAATCACTGTTTTGATTTGAATGAATTGAAATATGTTGATTGTCCAAAAAAAAAAAAAAAAAAAAATATATATATAAACACAGAGCTAACCAAAAGGTCCAAAACAAACAAAAAAACTTATTAAACCCCAAGTCATAAGGCTCACACGCTATTAAGTCAAAAAACAAACTTATGCTACAAAGAAAATATTCCAGTTAACCTTAATTTGATCCAGATAAACTCTCTGCATTGAGTCTGAATTCTTACACACACAAAAAAAAAAAACAAAAAAACTTGAGATTTGATTTATTTTATAATGCGCTTGAAGTCTGTCGTCACGTCGTTAAAGATTGTATCATTTCTATTTTTCCAAATTACCCAAAAAATTGCTGCCGGTAAAAGTTGCCAAAGAGTTTGAACGGTCGAAGAAAACTTCTGTGTTTGGCACCACCCTTTGATAACCAGGTTAATATAATCTGGTATTACCCAAGTTTTCTTGTTACTCCCTCCGTTCCATTTTACTTGTTTTTTTAGGGTTTCTTTTGTGTTCCAAATTAGATGATAGTTTTAGTTTTTTTTTTTCCAATTTTCACCAATCTACCCCTGCTTTGGAATCACACCAGAGAATTAATTTTCATGGTAATCAACACAAAAACAATTACTCTATAATTTTTAAATATACCCCATGGAGGATATATACTCAATCTTGTACATCCCAAGTACATAACTATGGGATTGATAACTTTCCCTATATTTTAGAAACACAAAACTAGGTTATTTAACTCTTTAAGTAGGAATTAATATGGGTATTATTGGAAAGATTTTACTCTCTTTGATATTTCTTAATATCCGTGAAAAATTCTACAACGTCAAGTAAATCGGAACGGAGGGAGTATATGATAAAAAAAAAGATGTTAAATACTCATTCCCAATGAGCAATGAAGCAAAAGGTCGATTCTCATTGTTGACGGCATAAAAGACAACCATTATGCCTTTGTTTTCTCACTCATAAATTCTCTAATTTACCACATCTTATTAGATCACTGTGTCGCATGGACAAAACAAATCTTAATTTTTTGGGAGTCAAACCATCTTAATAAATATTAATCCATTTAGTTTTTCTTTAATTAAAAAGACTGGAATCAAAATCAAACGCATAAATTAAGATATGGAGGCCTTGGCTTATATACTGCTAAAGAGGCGTCGTATTATTCCTTTCTTTCATCGCATGTGCAATCATGGGGTTTACAAGATCACATATTAAGGGATGCTGGAGTGGAAGGCATGGATGACAATTTTCATAAGGCTTTGGAGGCATTACAGGCAACTCTTCCCGATTATGACTTTAGCAGCTTCACTAGTAAGGACACCGCCCCCCTTAAAGCACAAAGTAGCCTGGCGAGTTCCCTTTTTGGTAAAGTGGTTAAAGACATGGATCGAGATTACGAGTTATCAGACATGCAAAAATCTGTCTTTGGTTGCCTACGAGCTACGCATTCCCAAGATTTCCTTCTATCTATTCCAATTGAGGGCCTTGGACAGAAGATGTCACCCGTGGAGTACCGATCCATCCTTAAATACAGGTTAATGATCCCTTTATACCCTTCTGGTTCACGATTCCCTTCTTGCTTCACAGGATGCCTAGACACATATGGGGAACATGCTGTCCATTGTAAGGTAGATCCTGGTTTTAATTTTAGACATGATCATGTGAGAGATACCTTATATGATGTGTTGTGGCGAGCCGGTATTTCAGCAAAGAAGGAAGCGGCTGTCAACTTTTTGACAAACCCACTGGAGGGGAGATCCACACTCAGACCAGCAGACGTACTTATCTTTGGATGGGCAAATGGAAAACATACATGTGTTGACCTCACGGGGGTTTCTCCGTTAGTAGGCATTGGACATGGTACCTTTACTGTCGGCCAAGCAGCGCTGAGAGCGGCCTCAGGTAAGATAGCGAAGCATGAGAAAGCATGTATTGATAATGGACACACTTTTATTCCCTTTTCTTTTGATACTTTTGGTTTCTTGGCTCCTGAGGCGGTTGGACTCCTCAAAAGAGTTCAGAAAGTCATGCACAATAATGTCATGACCCCCGGTTCAAGAGAGTTTATTTTCAAGAGAATAGGCTTTGCAATTCAAAAAGGGCTTGCGGCGCAGCTTGTTGCTCGCTTGCATGCTATGTAAGAATTTTATTTAATTTCTAAATACATTTGATCAATTAATGAATTAAGATTAAATATCCGATTTTTATTTTATTTTTCTTAAGCCTGAACATCTGAATTAAGTCAAAATAAAACAAAAACATAAAAAAAAAAAAAAATTATTTAAATATAGGAAAGAAACAATTTGTCGTGGATTTTCGATTTCCAAAGTTTTTTTTTGCTCTCATACTATTAGATCTTCAACAATCTAGTAGATTTATAATCAACCATTTCATAGATGGTTGGTTGTGATAATTCGTGAAAACAAATCTCGTTGTCTGTGTATATACTGTTAGAGCTCAGCTAGATCGAACTCATAAGTTTTGCTATCTCAAGCTTGTTGTCAATGTTAAGTAAACAAAACTATATCTTGATTTTTAGTCTACTAACACTACACCAAATTATGAGATTAGAAACAGAAATGAGCCGTTACTAAAAGGGGTTGTATCGGCTGTTACCTGTTTCAAAAAGCCAAAAAGGGGTATTACAATTATTTTGTAACGACAATGTGACGTTACAAAGTTTTGTTTGTAACAGAGTTTGTAACAGGCATGAGCCGTTCTACGTGGCGAGTCGTAACACGCAAAAGGCGTTACGAAGTTTTTGTAACAGTAAAAATTACTGCTAGTCAACATTGACCTGGTCAAAATTAGTCAATACGACCAATGTTGACCAGGTCAATATTAACCGACTATTCATTATCAGCCAGAAATACGCCCGAATTCCAATTACTTGCCTACCCTTTTCAATCCATCACAGTCAGCCACTTCATATAACTTTCAATCAAAGAAGAACATAAGTTCTTCAAGTACCAAAATTCTTGTAATTATCAAATTCTAAGTTAAAAAACTTGCCGAGTTCAAAAACTTCCTACATTATTGTAACTTACAAAACTTACAACATTGAAAAGCAACAATCAGATGTCAATCAGTTCATAGATAATTCATAAGCCAAGGGGACTTCCATGCACAAGGAGATTCAAACCTTTTCTTGATAGAAGGTATCTCACCAAACCTGCAATCAAGATATGTGAATTAGATGAGGCAAAGCAAAGGCTATCGGTACTATAAACAAGATGTTACCAAGAACCACATGACCTCAATGAAAAGTAAACACGTCAGTAATGTCAATCCACACCCACAAGAGTATATAGTTAAGTATGATGTAATCATAAAGGACTTACGAGCTGATATTCCTTAGTGTCACCGTCAATCCAACCTTTATCCCACACGTCATATTACTTTCATGACCCACTATCGGGGACCTGAAAATACAAAGCACCAGTTAGCCTCTGTTTCATCATATACAAAACACCACAAGGGAAACATCTACTATACAAATCAGTTCAAAACACTTTGCAACCCACCTATCACACGAAAAATACAATCTCAATAACGGGCATCAGAGGTTCTATAAAAATCTAAATAGCATGTGCAAACAATTATTACCATGTTGAAGATAAATGACATTCGACCAAGAAGAAACATCTCATTTAACTTGACAGTAGTATGTGGCTTGACAATCCATTGATACACTGACTGCAGAACCAGGAAATCAATGTCAAAAACCAACAATCCATTGATACACTGACTGCAGAACCAGGAAATCAATGTCAAAAACCAAATAAATACAACTCCTTCCCATCCTAAGCTACCGTAACTATAAAACCAATACAAACAAAAAGTTCATCACATTCTATGCAGGACAAACACACCTTTTCAGTCGCGGTGCGAAAAGTCACAGCATGCTCTTCCTTCGCAACTTTGCTGGATACCACCAACAACAAACTTAGTAAAACACCCCACTCGATAAAAGCAAGCACAACATCACCCAACACACAAACCAGAATAATTACAGAAAAGCATCAAAGTAATTCATTTGTTCATTCACCTAGTCTTTCCATCAGTTTCCTCTCCATCTCACTCCTAAGAGACTTGAAAATCGTTGATTTTTCATGTGCACCAACAATATGCAAGAACCTGTAAACCCAATGCAGGATGTAGAGAACTTAGTACAAAAGATTAGACAAAGAGAAAAAGGTAAGTAAAGCCTTAACAAACCTAGTTAGAGTAGATTTGGTGAAACATGCTGAGCCCTTTAGATTTTCAGGTAACTGGAGTTTGAAGTTGTCACCCTGTTCTGCAGTTTTCACTTCAGGTAATTCTAACGTGAGTTGTTCTAGATGACCAGAAGCAACTTTCTTTATTTTTCTGTCTCAACAAACAAATGCCTCATACCTGCAATAAATATAAGGATGCATTAATAGAAGATCTTACTCATGGTATTGGAAGGAAGCTCACAGGTAGTAGTAGGTATGAGGAGAAATGTGATGCATTTGATATTGCTCTGAAGACTCCCATTAGGTTCTCATGGTGGATGCGGCAAATTAACTTTTCATAAACTGCTTTTAGGATTTGATGGGGCAGGATATCACACGAGCATTACTTAAGGCTAGTAATGTTCTCTTTGATAAGGCTAGTACTCTTTCTATATATTGGTAATCAGCAAGCATAGATAGCTGTACAACTAATCTCTTTGATAAGTTATTCTGATATAGAACAAACAGAAAGCCCACTCAACAGATCTTGTAGATCAGCGCTATGTTAGTTTCAAGAGTTGATAAATTTTTACACAGAATAGACAAAGCACCCATATTCCTACAACGCAGGAACAACTCAATTGGAGCATAATGTGATCTCTATATTTCATTAAATCCCACAGCAGCGGCTAATTAACTACAATCTCTTATCGGTTTAGTATATCCAGGCCAACCTCGAGACTAATTCATAAGTACATTTTAGGTAAGGGTATCAGTTTGATGGCGGAAATCTCAACGTCCATCTTCAAGATGTAAGACATATTATCTAAAAACAAGTCATGTCAAATATATCTCACTTTGTGTAAAGTCACTTAAATTAATATCCGACTTAAATCTTGGATTCTTGTAGATAATTTTTTAATTAAAATCTAATCAAAAGCACAAATTACCTCCGAGATAATTAGAATTCTCGATCGATATCTTCATAGCATCTTCAGGTCTAAGATCAACAGCACCAGGAGGAGCAACAACATGAAACGAACCCAATTCAGATGCTTCATAATCAGGATTCTGATCTTTTATCCGTTCTTTAGCTTTGTCTCGTATTTCAGCAATTCAGACTCTTCTGGTTTCTCTTCTCCTCTTCTATCTTTCTCCCTATCAAATTTCAAACAAATTCAATCATAAAAAAAAACCATAATTCTCAATTTCATCAATAAAATCCAGAATAGAAAAAGATGGGAAAAAAAGGGATTTCTTACTTTTTGTGATTCATCATCTTCTCTTTGTAATGGTTTTTCTTTGATGAAGAATCTTTGATTGGAATTTTTCTTCCTTCTCGGCTTCGAAGTTGCAGGTGATTTTTGGTTTTCTAGGGTTTATGGCAGAGAGGGAGCTTTGTGTGTGTGTGGAAGAAGGTGAAGGTGATTTTAGCCGACGTAAATTAGTAGATGCCTTCGATAAACAGAGTACTAGACACTAAACAGAACCCTCGATTAAACATTCAAAACACTTTTATCTCTAACAGAAACCCTAGATCCAAGTTTTTCTGCTGATTTCAAAATCTTTCTAAAACAATCTCTCCATCCCTTACATACTTCGACGCCGATAATCGATTTGCTCGAGAAAAATCAGATTTGGTAAAGAAAACTTGACGCCGCTCTAGGGTTTGGGAGGAGGAGAGGAGAAATGAAGAAGAAGAAGAAGAAGAAGAAGAAGAGGAATGGTCGAGATAGGAGACCAAATAATACCTAAGTAGGGGGAGGAAATATCCTCCACTTCAACCAATATTGGGCGTAAAGTATGCCACACATGTGAATAACACACGCACTAATACACCTATTTCGACCCAGATGTGAATAAAAAATATTCGTAATGGCTGGCCTCTGTTACGATTTTTTCAAAATTTTGTAACGGCCCACGCATGATACAAATTTTTCGTAAGGGCCATTTGTAACGAGAATTTCTTAATGGCCCGTATTCCGTTACGAATTTCTGTTACTAATCCTGGAGTTTGGTGTAGTGTAAGTCAAGTCTCGGACTAGGTATAAAAGTTGGGAGTTGAGTATCAGACATCATTGAATAACCATTGAAGACTAAAGGTGGACGAAGACATTTGGGAAAACATCAAGGTATGTGAAGACCGAACCATTCTATTTTACTCACAAGCTTTACCGTTCTATCTATTTGAGACTATACCATCTGACTTCTAGTAGATTTATTGCAAAGAATAAATTTTGAGTCAAACTTGTCTTGTTAAACCCTTAAAATATTATTCAAGCAATGGATTCCCATTGGTCTTAAGCAATCTTAGTTCGAAACAATTTTAGTGTTCCAGAAATTTTTTGTGTCATATGGATCATTTAAAAATTTCCCAACCAATGATATTTATATCTATGGAAAATGGGAAGGCTTCACACATCAAGAGAGAAATTCAGAGTTACTGTAATCTGGACTCATGGTAGGTTGACGAACCATCTCGCAAACCATGGATATCTGAGTTTCTAGAATACATGAAGGTTGGCGAACCAGTTCGCAAACCGTAAAGTTAGAATGGGGAAGTTCACCAACCCGGTTCACAAACTGTTGTGATCTGAAATTGGTGAAAAGGATACGGTTGACGAACCTAGTTCAAAAACCGTTGAATCTGAGTTCACGAGTCGCTGAAGGGTTTACAAAAGCGCCCTGAATTCATGAACTTCCTAAGGTTCACGAACCGTTTCACCAACGGTCTCAGTGAATATTCAGATGCTCAAAGAATTAATTTTTGAATATCTTTAGCATTGTTATGACTCTCATAAACACCTCTAGAACATAAGTGATCGCTAAAAAACTTTGTATATGTGCATCTTGATTAAATTCTTAAGTATTTAAATGAACATGATATTGCTTATTAATTCGAAAGGCATATTTTCCAAGAACTATCACTTTACATGGTTCATGTACCCGGACCACTGTGTATATTCTTCTATGTGATTTGAAGAGAAACTTCTCACATGCTTACTAGAAAAACTAGTTAGAGTTCATCTAAACAGAGAAAGTGTTTGCTTGAATCTCAAGCATTTTAGTTTGAGTTCTAAGCAACCCTTAGTCTTGAACATCTATAAATAAAGACACTCATTCAACTGGGAACACTAATCCTTGTTTCCTAGTTGATAGCCAGAGTCGTCCTCTATTGACCTAGGTTTCCTATGATAAACATAATTAGGTAAACAATTGAAAGAGTTCACTTGGGGATTCGTGAAGCCAGGTCCCACTATCTTCACCTTGATAGTTCGTGTATCTTGATCTTGTTTTTTATGTTATCGAGGTTTTCGTAATCCTTTTCATGTAAGATTGTTAGAAATCACAAAGTTCTCTTCGTCTTAGACTTTGTGATTCCTCAAGATAGATATCTGAAAACTATTCTTAATTGATTAGTTCACGACTATTATTGAGAGGTGGTTAAGAATCCAGGCTTCTTAGCAAATTGAGTGTAAATATTTTGGATTTTTGAGGTTTGCTAGCTTTGTCTATTGCAAATAGATTTCCAAGCCTTGATCTTTGATCTAAAGGGAAATTAAATAGGATTATGTGTTAGAGGAAGATTAGTATCAAAAGTATTCACTTCACTTGAAATAACTCTTAGGCTGTAAATGACGTCAGCTAAGGGAATCAAATACAGTACAACCTTGCGAGGTTCAAGAGACATAAGGAGCGTGACTGTAACCGAATTGGTTGTATTGTGAATTCAGTCTCAACTACATTCCAGTCCACAATCTGATGGTAGGCTAGTGTCTGTATCGGCTTAATACAGCTTGGTGTTCAAATATGGACGAGGTCCCAGGGTTTTTCCGCAATTGTGGTTTCCTCGTTAACAAAACTTCTGGTGTCTTGTATTTTTCCTTTTCCACATTATATTATTTATCTTTATAAGATATATGATTTGCACAAGTAGTACGAGTTCAATTCTAGTAGATTCTATCACATAATTAAGATCAATTATGAGAATCGTTTCTTGTAGAATTCGTATATTGAAAGATAAATAACAAGTTTCATATTTGATAAAATTCAGATTTAATTATCAGATACAATTAGATTGATCTTGGATATTGATTGTTGAGATCGTCCAAGTTCACGGACTTTATTGTATAAACTTTTTGATTGAGAAGAGATAGAGATATATATAACCTCTATACAAATATTGTCAAAAAATCATTAAGTTGGTCTACTTGCAATTATATTAGATTTTGTCCATATATACAGGTTGCCGAACGAAAAAGTTGGTGGTGTACCAGGTATCCTCTCCTTTTCATATACTATTTGGTTTAATTCATGCATTGTTGTATAGTAATATTAATACGAGCGTAAACATATATGAAGTGTTTGATATGTACCGCTCACATTCATTTCTATTGTCTCACAAGCAGAAATTAAGTTATCTAAATTGGAAAAACCAACATTAATCAAACCTAACTAGCAGCTACAACATGGTTTCAAAGTCTTCGAAACTGATTTTTCTCTTTTCCTAAGTGATTAACATGCTTAAACAATATAGTTTGGCTTGTAGTTACTAGGATCAAAAAATGATCCAACTATTTCTCAAGGGTTTTTTAAGTAATAAGCTCATAATAGTAACACCTCTTAAGAAAATGTTGGTCAGGATCAGTGTGGAAGAATCAAAGTGATTTGAAATCTCTACCTAAATCATGATGTAAGCTTAGTGATTGTTGTTGTTGTAGGAAAATCCGCAACTGAAAGTGATTTTTTCGGTGGTGGTGTGTGAACCTAAAATTATTTTGTTTCTGAAGTAGCCGATGCTGATGTTGCTTGTATCATTGCAATATGACTTGTAAGAGATTTCCTATGCAAATAAGAACTATAATTTTACTATTTTAAAACAATCATAAGAACCCCAAATTCAAAATTACAAATAACTCTCAAAACACGAAGGATTCTAACTGAAAAAATAAATCAAACCCCTGAGATAATAAACAACAGAAAACAAGGAACTGAAAAAGAAAGATATAAATCCCTAAGTCTACAAACTAAAAAATGAAAAAAAAAAACTGGAACCTTATAAAAAGTTAAAAGAAAAAATTCACCTAGAAATTAAAACCCAAAACTAAAACTACATTATAAGCCTAAAACTATTATTGAAGTATGAAGAAGAGAATAGATAAATCTAAACTTAGGTTTAGAAATCTGTAAAGGAAAAAAGAAAAATAAGAATATTTCAAACTAGAAATCAAACATAGTAAAATCAATCCAGGGAAAAAAAACAATTACGGAATAAAAGAGAGAAGAAAAAGATTTTTTTTTGGTGAAGCTCGGCTTAGATCTGCCCCTTATGGGAGAAAATATGAGCCGCCGCAAAACTAGGTATCGTTTCTCTTATCGCTTGTTCTAGAGGAGAGAGGATTTTTTTTTATCTTCATTTCCAATTTCACGAAGGAATCAAAATTTGTGCACCCCCAGATACTAGGATGCACTTTAGTCATCTTTTTATTGAGTCATTCATTTTAAAAACCACTAAGTTTAAATGTATGATTTATTTAAAAATGAGAGAAAGAAAACAACAATTTTTTTTTAAATTCAAGGGTTATTTAACGTTTGGTAACCAACAAATGTCCAGTACCTAGCTTTGATACCCAATATTTAAAATATTAAAGGTTGGTACCTAGACCCACCGTTGACTGTCAGAGACCAAGTTTAACCTAACATTTTTTATTTTTTTGTTTAATTTTTATTATTTATTATTTAATTTTCCTTATTTGCCCCTAACTGGTCTAGCCGAGTCTGTTTTAGGGCATAAATTAACGATTCCAAATTTCACTCGTTCTTTTTTCATACCGCCGGAAACAATGGCCGCTAGATCGATTTCTCCTCCACAAACCAGTTTCTGAGTTGATGTATTCATTCCCAAAAGACTAGCAACCATGGCGGCGACACCTTTGAATCTTTGATGGCTTGCAGATATAGTTTTCATTAGGGACTTTTGGTTTTTTTATCTTCATGGTGGCGTCGTCAACAAAGATGGTATAATACAACTGGTTTGAATGATTTGAGATGTTCTGGTGTATACCACTACTACTAATTTATCAGAGGATTGTGTGTACGAGAGTAAGACATTGATGATGGAGTTAGAATGATGGAGTTAGAAACTCAAAGGAGAGAATTCGAGTAGCAATGTAAACAGATTGAGATGCGTGAGGCCCAATTGGATCTCAAAAGAAATCAACTTTTTGTTCTAAGCGAAAAGGTACTTAAACTTTTGTTCAACCTGAACTCTTTTGATTAAACCCTCAATTAATTTTTATTTTTGCCGGACGACCTTCCAAACCATGAGAAGATATCAAATTTAAGAAAGGTAAAAATGGTGGTTCATCACCATGAAAGAGCTGGTGGTATTGTTCATGGAGATAAGTTTTGATTTGCTATCTATCGATGAAGATCAAAATCAATGGGTTTTTGGGTTATCTGATTTAAACCAGGTTTTGTGAAAAGTATGTGGTTTCCATTTTTTTGTTTCAAAGATTTTGTAAACTTTGATAGTTTGAGTCAATTTGATTCAACTGTGTATAGTTTGAAATATTAATGATGCTGCAGATGATTCGAGAATTTGGTTTAGATATAGGGATTAGAAGTTTGTGCTGCTTAAGTGTGTAAATATTATAATATTTAAGGGTATAAATGTAAAATATTACAAATTATTATAAATTTTAAATTAATACGTGGTCAAATAGACACTTTGACGGTCAACAGTTAGTCTAGGTAACAACCCATAATATTTTAAATATTGGGTACCAAAGCTACGTATTGGTCATTTGCTGGGTACCAAACACTAAATAACCCTAAATTCAACGACCCAATAAAATTATGGGTATTTGTACCCTTGTTTTTTTGTTTTTTTTTTAATAAGAAAAGGAAAAAAGCCGTAACTACATAATAGAGGCACCTGCAATGCCTCGTCCCAATCCGAGGTTGGGACATGTTCCTTGCCATTACTAGTTTAAGGACCACGCCTGAAAGAAAATCATTCATCCTATCACTAAAAGTAATAATCTTCCCAAAATCAGAGTTTTTACAAAATAAAGCTAATTGCAAAAAATATGCATTGTTTGTTCTGTGGATAAGACGGAGATCATTTGTACAAACAAAAGAAGATTGTTGCAATTTCTCATCTCTATTCCCTTGATAACTCGCTTGGTAACAGACTGGACAACGCCATTGGACTGCGTCTCGGTAGAGGTGTTTGAAAATGTCTAGGGTAAATTCTTCTTCAGCTTCCACTGTCACATTTATTTTGTGCATTTCCTTAGCCCATTCAGAATCTAATTGATATCCTATGCTTGATCATCCATTCCATGGTATCCTGGATATCTTCTAGCCCTAGTGACGTATCCTACAAAGTCAAAAGCAGTGAGATCAGCAGTGTATTTATCCTGATTGTCATTATATGTTAGGATTAATGCCTTAGGATTATCCTCACAAGACACTAATAGTTCTTTGGATCAATGTAGAACTAAAGAAAACAGAAATAAGATGCACTAAACGAAACAAAGAAAGACACAAGATTTAACGTGGTTCGGCAATATGCCTACGTCCACAAACGGCTACGATCAACTCTTATTAGAACAAATTACAGATAATTAAACCTCAACTATGAGCAGAAGGTTGTTGTTCACAAACACCAAACTAATTCTCTATGAACAAACGTTCTAAACCCTAAAATTCTCTAACTTTGAGAATTCTTCTCTAAACTGTTGTGTGTGTATTTTCTTAGGACTTGTACACATATTTATATAGGTTACAAACTTGTATTCCAAGTATATGAGTTATACTAGGAAACCTAAACATAATTAAGAAAGGAAACCTTGATTTTAACTAAAAACAGGAAACCTCTAGCTATACCAAAATAAGGAAACACCTAGATGATTCTAGAAAATTCTGGAACCTTCCTAAAACATCGACAACATAAAAATTCTCCACCTTGCCGATGTTTCCACCAAACTGAGCTTGATATTCACAGGTTAACCGTAACCTCAAATGCACCTAGGGCCTCAACAACGAGCAATATTGATCAAGCTGAGACACCTCTCAAACTTGACCTTCGGAACGACTTTCGTCAACATGTCTGCTGGATTATCTTCAGTATCAACCATCAATAGTTGTACTAATCCATTATCAACCACTTCTCGAACCTTATGATAACGAATTCTTAGCTAAATGAATAGCACTTTGACTATCACAGATCACAACAACACTCCGTTGTATAATCCCCAAGTCTTTAACCAAACCACGAAGCCATAACGCTTCCTTACCAGCCTCCGTCACAGCAATATACTCTGCCTCCGTAGTAGACAAAGCCACGATTGGTTGTAACATAGACCTCCAACTGATAGGTCCTCCACTCAATGTAAAACAATACCCCGAAGTAGAACGACACTTATCTCTATCACCCGCATAATCTGAATTAACAAATCCACAGACCTTCAAACTTTGCTCTTTCTCAAACGCTAAACCAATATCCAAGGTCCCATTAATATATCTCAATATTCCCTTCACCGCATACTAATGTGCTCTCCCAGGGTTAGCCATATAACGACTAACTAAACCAACTTCATGTGAAATATCCGGACGAGTACAAACCATAGCATACATCAAAGAACCTACCGCATTAGCATATGGAACCTTTGACATAAAATCCTTCTCTTCAGTTGTAGTAGGACACAACTGTTTTGATAACTTAACTGTAGGCGGTATTGGAACACTAATAGTTTTGGAGTTATGCATTCCAAAGCGACGAAGAACCTTCTCAAGATAGGATTTCTGAGTAAGACATAACTTCCCCTTAGATCTATCTCGAGTAATCTCCATACCCAAAATCTTCTTAGCCGGACCCAAATCCTTCATCTCAAACTCTGAACTCAATTGTTTCTTTAAAACATCAATTTCTGACTTGCTCTTTGCAGCTATGAGCATGTCATCCACATAGAGTAAAAGATAAACAAAACTTCCATCTAGAAACTTCTTAAAGTACACACATTGATCGTATTTACTACGAGTATACTTTTGCTGCAACATAAACGTATCAAACCTCTTGTACCATTGTCTTGGCGATTGCTTCAAACCATACAATGATTTCTCAAGTCGACACACATAATCTTCCTTACCAGCAACTTCATAACCAATGGGCTGTGACATATAAATGTCTTCCTCCAAATTTCCATGCAATAATGTTGTCTTGACATCTAATTGCTCGAGCTCTAAGTCAAACTGCTCCACAAATGCTAAAAGGACTCTGATAGAAGTGTGTTTAACAACCAGAGAGAAAACTTCATTATAATCCACACCTTCCCTTTGTGCATATCCCTTAGATACTAACCTTGCTTTGTATCGTACACCACTAATGATACCCTTGGAATCTGGAATTCCATCCTTTACCGTATAGACCCACTTGCACCCGATCTTCTTTCGACCCTTAGGCAACTTAACAAGTTCCCAAGTGTGATTCTTGTGAAGAGACTTCATCTCCTCATCCATGGCTGTTTTCCACTCAATGATATGATTATTACTCATTGCCTCCTCAAAGGTAAACGACTCATCCTCAAAAACAGATAATGCGTAAGACGCATACTCATCAAAACCATAACGGGTTGGTGGATGTCTATCACGTTGAAACGTCAAGGACGGAATATTCTCAATTTGTTGCTATGTAGATTCCTCACTAGGAACCTCAAACTCAACTTCATCTTCTATAAGAATTTGTTTTTCTTCTTCTATAGTAGATGAACTAGGAACTCTTTGCTCCACCTGCATTGAATCATCTTCAACACCGCTACTACTCTCACTTTCAATCTGAGAGTCCCAACCTGTGAACTTCTTTGAATCAAGCATCGCTTTCTCATTAAAGGTCACATCACGACTAATTATGAACTTATTCAATTCTGGACACCATAGACAGTATCCTTTCACACCTAATGGATAACCTAAGAAAATTGCTTTCTTGGCCCTAACACCCAACTTATCCTCTTTTACATGAAAATAGGCTGGACAACCAAACACCCTTAAATTAGAATAGTTCACGGAATTACCAGTCCATACCTCCATAGGTGACTTACACTTAATAGCGGTTGATGGTGATCGATTCACTAAATAGCACGCCGTATTCACTGCTTCATCCCACCAAATCTTGTCTAAACTTGCGTTTGACAACATGCATCGTGCTCTCTCAAGTAACGTTCGGTTCATTCTTTACGCTACTCCATTTTGTTGTGGTGTACCCTTAACTGTGAAGTGCCTAACGATACCTTGTTCCTCACAAAACTCCTTCAGTGGGTCTTCGATGTATTCACCGCCATTATCGGAACGTATCTTCTTAACCACATGACCAAGTTGTTTCTCTACCATGGTCTTCCACTTCTTAAACACCTCGGTGACTTCATTCTTATACTTCATGGTGTAAATCCAAACTCTCCTCGAAAAGTCATCGATAAAGGTCACAAACCACCTATCACCTCCCTTAGAAACTGTACGAGAGGGACCCCAAACATCCGAATGGATGTAATCTAACATACCTTGGGTGTGGTGAACAGCGGTACCAAAACTGCTCCTACATTGCTTTCCGAAGATACAATGCTCACAGAAATCAAGCTTGCAAGTTTTCTCACCACCAAGCAAGACTTTACTACTCAACACCGACATACCTTTCTCACTCATATGCCTAAGACGCATATGACATAAACGTGTTGACTCCACCTGTTTCTCATCAATTTATTGAGAAACCATAGCTCCACCACAAACTATATCTCCTTGTAGAAAATATAAATTGCCATGTCTTTCACCGGTCATCTTCAAACTACCATTGTAAAATACCTTCAAGAATCCATATTCAGCAGCATACTTGTATCCAAGAGATTCAAGTACTCCTAACGAAATCAAACTCTTCCTCAAATCTGGAACATGTCTAACCTCCGAAAGTGTTGTGATAACACCATGCGAACGAACCTGTACCGTACCAACTATTTTGCAGGCATTAGAATTGCCCATCATAACAGTACCACCATTCACCTCTCTGTAAGTGGTAAAAAAATCCTTAGTAGGACACATATGATACGAAGCACCGGAATCAAGCATCCAACCATCATTAAGATAACTCTTTGATGTAACGGTTAACACTTCCTCATCAAAACCACACATTGGGTCTTCTAAAGCTTCACTGGCTTCATCAACTGAAGCAACGACATTCTTTGAATCTGATTTCTCACGTTTCTCATCTCTTGCCTTAAGCTTGAGACAATCAGCCCTAATATGACCTGGTTTACGACAATAATAACACTCAATATCGCTCTTTTTGGAACGAATCTTTGACTTCGATTTATTATTACCATTCTTTCCTCTATCAACAAACAAGCCCTCGACTTGTGTTTCATCGCTGAACTCTTGCTTCCTTAACGCCTTACCTTGTAAAGCAGAAACCACATCATCGAAAAAAAACTTATCTTCATCATCATCGTCTTCATCGGTTTTCCCACTCAGCAAATAGTCAACGAAAGCATCATACGATGGAGGCAAAGAACATAACAATATCATGGATTTATCCGTATTAGAGATAGAGACACTGATATTAGACAAATCAGAACAGATCTTATTAAACTCATTAATATGATCCATCATAGACTTACCTGGAGACATCCTAAAGGCATGGAGTCTACGCTTCAAGTAAAACTCAGAAGTCAAATCCTTTTGTAAGTAGAGCTTCTCTAACTTCTCCCACAACACCTTTGCAGAGGTTTCACTCGAAAAGTTATGAGTGATCTCCCTTGACAAACATAAACGAATAGTTGAACACGCCATCAAATCAAGGTCATCCCACTTCTCATCGTTCCAATCCTTTGGAAACGTTGCTGGCTTCTCCTTGATTGCTTTGATTTGTTTCATACTAACAAGAATATCTTTTACATCAGTTTGCCATGATGTGAAATTATTCTTCCCATTGAACTTGATAATATCAAATCCATGCACCTTCGAAAATCCACTTGATGTAGAACTAGACATCTTCACTTCTAACTATGATCCTCTCCACGCTCACCGCACTACTTGTAAGGATTAATGCCTTAGGATTATCCTCACAAGACACTAATAGTTCTTTGGATCAATGTAGAACTAAAGAAAACAGAAATAAGATGCACTAAATGAAACAAAGAAAGACACAAGATTTAACGTGGTTCGGAAATATGCCTACGTCCACAAACGACTACGATCAACTCTTATTAGAACAAATTACAGATAATTAAACCTCAACTATGAGCAGCAGGTTGCTATTCACAAACACCAAACTAATTCTCTATGAACAAACATTCTAAACCCTAAAATTCTCTAACTTTGAGAATTCTTCTCTAAACTGTTGTGTGTGTATTTCCTTAGGACTTGTACACCTATTTATATAGGTTACAAACTTGTCTTCCAAATATATGAGTTATACTAGGAAACCTAAACATAATTAAGAAAGGAAACCTTGAGTTTAACTAAAAACAGGAAACCTCTAGCTATACCAAAATAAGGAAACACCTAGATGATTCTAGAAAATTCTGGAACCTTCCTAAAACATCGACAACATAACTATACCAAAATAAGGAAACACCTAGATGATTCTAGAAAATTCTGGAACCTTCCTAAAACATCGACAACATAACATTATAGACGAGATTACAAATCTTTATATTATTATCCCCATATTATCCCAAGTTAGCTGAGTATTGCTAGTTGGTTGGATAGTGTCGGATCTCCTATAATGATTATTCAAGCCATGGTTTGGGTCATTATGCACTATGTTATCATCACTTAGGTGGTTGATGAATGCTTTAAACAGTTTTCTTCACATTTAAGATAGCTGCATAATTAAATATAAAAGCACATTTAGCTTTACAAATGAACCAGCAAGCAGTAGAATAAGTTACAATTTTTATGTTTATTTTTCCATATCCATGAATTTAACCAATCATTAAAAGTAGTTTGAGTTCCTCCAATGTCATGACTGCATCCTAACAAGCCCAACCACCCTTGAACAACAAAAGGACATTTAAGGAAAATATGCATCATAATCTCCTCCCAACTGTTACAAGATTTGCATACGGGATTAATAAAATGCAAAATATTAGTTATCTTAGCTTTCATATGGAGAATGATGTGTGCATATTTCTATAGATTTTTTATAGCTAGGTTGTGTCCGTGTTTCAGATCTTACTAAAGTCACCAAGATTTGTTTCCTGATTGTATTTTCCCCCATTTTAGCAGTACCACATAAAAATATTTTGCAGAAAAGTTTCCATTTTTGTTAAAGCCCATCTAATTTGATCATTCTCTCATGAGTGTATCTTAGTTTTCTTAATAGCCCGAACTTTCCCCTGACTAAACCATTCCTACAATTTAATATTATCTCTAACTCCGTTATCAGAGTTAAGATGTTTCACTAGATTGCAATCTTCCGGAGCATTTTTCTTCCAAAATATTTATGTTAGCACCATCTCCAACTTGCCGAGAGCTATACTTTTGGATGTTTTCTATCTCTCCCAATATTCCTTTTCAAATCCAAGAATATCCAACATCGGCTTTGATGTCCGTACTACGAATATTCTTCTTTGTTATATACTTGGATGACATAATGAGAGACAATAGCTTGAGAAAGTCTCATACCCATCTTGGTGATCATATAATTGTTGAAAGCTTCCATATTCATGAAATCCAGACCACCTAGTATTTTCGGTTTGCAGATAAGTGCAGAAATATGCACATGTACCTAATTAATACACCTATTAATTTAGATACTTGGTCCAATTATTGAAATCAATAAGTTTACAAAGACATATATCCAAACAGATAAGATTTCTTAATTTGCTATTAGACCACAAAACATTACATGTCAAATTCTAATGTTTGTTTAGAAATGCAGATTTGAAGTCATTTAACCCTTATTTATGATGCATGACTATTATCACTAGGTTAATGTTTCTAGTGCTTGAATATGATAAAGGGTAAAATTAGAAAATCGATGGATATTTGTGGAGTCAAAATAATTTCTTAATTTAAGAGATTTAGAAATTTCGCCTTTAAATATGTAATGTATGGAATATAAGCAAATCCTTATTAGCCGGTGATACAGATCCCATAGTGCACTACTTTTTCTACTGGTTATTTTATTTTCCAAGAGAAAAGAAGGATCTAAAAAACGATGATAGTACAGTTGTATAAAATTGACTCAAATTATGATTATAAATTATGGATTAATATTTTGTTCTTGGAATCTCACTACTTTATGAGAAATACTATTCTTATGTTGAAATCTGCAGATAACACATGAGAATTTAGAGAAGGTTTTGGTTGGGATTCATGTGCCTTGGATGTGAAAGCAAAAGCCTTTAATGTTCCTCTTAAGTCGATTAAGGATTATTTATTTGTTTTACACCTACAAGGATTGCTTATTGTTGCAGCTTGTATTGGAAATCAACCCAAATCTTCCGATGAAATAGAGAGCTCAAAACACTCTACCTTTTTCTTTGTTTTTTATTTAGTCGTTGTTTGATGTTATTGAGTATGTTCCTGGCCTATATAGGTTTTGCAGATAAATTAACTAATGAAACCGGATCTTCAAGAGTTTAATATTTATTTTCAGAAGTTTCAAATACTAATGTAAAGTCTATTACAATGTATCAATAGACTCAACTATTGACTCGATAATTCCTCATGTAATTCTACTTGCTTCTTAATATATTAAGCCATGATACAACTATAACACGCCATGCTTTATATGTGTTTCCTAAATATTTTTTGTTGTTGTTATGGGCTTATTATTTTTATTATCATCGCTATGTTGATATATTTTTATTTTTTATTATCATCTGTATATTGATTTATTTTATGTATAATATTTATATTTTGTTTTATTCGAAAATCAACAAATTTTTGAAAAAGCAAACAAAGTTGATGCTTTAAATTATTATTAACCTTCATTTGAAAGTTAATTAGGTGACGATATATTGATTATCTTAGAAAATAAGTCATACAATAATTTTTAACTTCTCTATTTTGAAATTATGTATAAATGATATGCATAATTAATTTTGCTGGATTTTATTATAATTCTTTTGAAGTTTATTAGATAACCGGTTATGCAAAAGTTAAAAAATATTTATTTTGAAGAACAAAATTAAAAGAAAAGCACAACACAATACACTTAATTTCTCTAACACGTTATAGACTTAACAAACAACACAATTAGGGAAGTTCCTATGGAAAGAAAAAATCAAAGATTTGTCTATTTTGCTCCCACTATGGACTCAACAAACTTGAAAAATGAATGGGCAAACCAATAAATTTGATGGTTTGTTGATTGCGGTTGTAGATTACACGCACGTTTAATGTACAACGGGGCGGGCGAAGTAAACCCACTGGCGAGTGATCCAAAACCTCATGCGGATGATGTTTGACCGCCCCTAGGTTTTCTCTCCCGAAATCTCGATTATTATATTTAAGGTTTTATTAGTATTTATTTTATTAATTAAATAATCAGTGAGACCCAACCTTTATTAGTTTATATTAATAGAATCACTAGTGGACCCTAAAA
Source organism: Papaver bracteatum (assembly GCA_023529315.1). Taxonomy (NCBI): domain Eukaryota; kingdom Viridiplantae; phylum Streptophyta; class Magnoliopsida; order Ranunculales; family Papaveraceae; genus Papaver; species Papaver bracteatum. The sequence goes on along the minus strand of JAJJWX010002605.1, from coordinate 2,130,443 downwards.
TATCATATTTATTTATTTTGTCTTGGTTTCCCATAATGCAAAAACATGTTTGTTCATCACATGGCTTAACAATATTTATTTATTATTAATATTTTTTTGGTTGATTGCCATAGGAATAGCCCTTAATATGCTTCGTCGTGCGGACACATTTTACACCACTTCCAGTCATGCTCATCTCAAGGAACCAATTTAGGATGCAAGTACACTTATTAGTTTGGGTATATCATCGCTAGGGCATATACATACAAACAAACGACCTTTCTTTGCTTTGCATTTCTCTGGTCCCCGTCCCTCCCACATGTCTTCTAAAAACCCTTTGTCCATAACCCTTCATACACATTACATTACACATACACTTAAGGGTTGTCCGAGGTGATGGGATCATAACTTCCTTGGCCGTGGACCTTGTACTTAGTACCCGCAGTTGGACCACAACTAAATTGACATGTATACCGTACGCGTATATGCCATTGTTGGGTTGGGTGGCCATTGGCAGGTTACTGGTGGGGTTTATTGTTCTTTACATATTAACTGCCTAAATCTTACCAAACAGTAAATAGCTAGAAGAATCACTTGCAGCATATGCATGGAAGGAATAAGCTCAATCTTACTTCAAGTTTCAGCACAACAGTTTACTACTACTTCCTAAGTTCGAGACTTGCCTGTCTAAAGTCACCGGTGGTTTTGACCAATCTCTAGTCAGACAGACGCACTCTTTGACCGGTAGATTTGATATAAAATGGGTAAATGTTTACTTTTAATGACACAGTACAAAATGAAAACTCAAGCCAAGAAAATAATAATAAAAAAGTATAGAGATCCAACGGTGATTCATTCGATCAAAGGATATAACAAGTCGACACGTGTATTACTAGATATACGAATGATTTGACGTTTGAGTAACATTAAAAGCAGAAGAAAGAACTAAAATAAAGGTTTGTTTTGAGCTTAATTTCTTACCACTAAACACAAAACCTTATTCCTTCTTCTTCTGTCTAGACAAACAAAAATGATTCCTATGTGCTTTCTTCTCTTGTAGATAAATTCAAGAAGAAAACCCTAAGAAAATCAAGAAAGAAGATTGAAATCACTTCTCCACAGTCTGAGAAAATGGGGAGAGGGAGAGTAGAACTTAAGTTGATAGAAAACAAGATTAATAGACAAGTTACATTTGCAAAGAGAAGAAATGGTCTTCTTAAGAAAGCTTATGAATTATCAGTTCTATGTGATGCTGAAGTTGCTCTTATCATTTTCTCTAGCAAAGGCAAACTCTATGAGTATTGTAGCAGCTCTAGGTTTCTACTTCTCCCCCATCTCTTTCTTACTTCTTCATTTCTAATACACTTTTCTTCTTTTAGTACTGTTGCTAGGTTTAGGTTGTGTTTTTTGGAATTTTGATCTTAACCTTTTGTTTTTACTATCGTTTCAGTGATGGGTTTGTGAGAGTGAGATCCCAGAGTGACTGTGTTGGTGTGTGAGTGTTAGGCTTACATATATGGAAACTTCCAAAATTCATAATGAAGAAGAAAATAACACCTTGTTTCTTCTTCATATCATGTTTTAGAACTCTAATGACTGTCAAAAGATGTGTGTTTTTTAGTTTGTCATTTCATGAAATTTTCAATCTTTAACTTTTGAGGTTTGAGGAAAGAAGGAAGGGAGCTAGGAAAAGTTCAAAAATCCCTAGTTTTTGTTATTTGTCTCACGCTGATTTTTATATATTTTAATGAAGATTTGATTCACGCTCATGATCTATACATGTACTGAAAAAAAAATTACTAGAAAATATAAAGATTCTGACTGATTTAACCCGGTAGTCAGTTCCATTGGGTCTAGAGTAGTAGAATTTGTGAAAAACATCCAGCTGTTTACTAGATATGTACCCTTTACAGCTTTTGATTATATGATAGTTGAAGTTAGTCAAAAGATTTTTGGTTAAAGACCGAAGGTTATTAATCTTTCAAGAATTTGGTTATATGTATGTATCACACTGTTTTCTTGTTTGTAATGAGGTGTAAACAGTTTGCATTAATATACTTTGCACACGGTATAGTTCATCTGCAATCAAGGGATTGATCTGTTTAATACTGTTTTATTTTTTTCAGTAAACCCATAGATCATCTGCAGTCAGTAGTTTTTGAATCAATGTCTTATGAAATACCAACCATGGATTCTCAAATTGATAAAAAAGACTTTCTTAGAAATATATATATATATATATATGCTAATTGTAATTTACTATGGACTCTTATACCTCTACGCACTTGAACTTGTACACCACAACTTAACTGTATCTTTCATGGGCACCATTCACATATGAACTGACTCTTGACATTCAACATATATAGCTTTACAAATTACAATTTATTGTCTTTTTACCCCTTAATTCGTAGTTTAGGTATTCAGTTATCTTTTTTTTTCTTCCAATCATCAGCTGTTGAAGCTGTTTGCATTTCCTATGTCATGAATCATACTCATAGTTTGAACTTTTCATCATTTGGCTTGAAAGATTTTATATTGTAAATGCACACAGTTTATTTGCTATATGATCTTTGGTTTGGGGTTCATGATATTTTCCTCCTGTGTCATAAGGTGATTGTTTGATCCTCTCAACGCAATCCTACTGTTGATATAAAATCTTTCTGTGCTGGTTTTGAATATTTATAAGCATGTTGAAGACTCTGGAGAGGTATCAAAGGAACACAAACTTAAATACATCCCAGTCCAGTGAGATTGTTGCCTTTGACGTCGAGGTACTTAAGTTTTTTCACTTGTCTGAATGTATTGAATGTTTTGTGCTAAAACCATCCATAAGAAAAGACAACTAATTATCACAATTAAAAATAACACAACTACTTATTATGCCGTCAAAGGTTTGTTTCTCATTAGTTCTTTTAAGTTTGATATACCTGATAGATTTATTAAATTGTGCCTCTTGTGATTTGATGGGTTCCTCTAGGATGAAACCTACCAGGACTATTTGAAGCTAAAGGCAAGAGCGGAGGTTCTACAACAGAATAATAGGTATTTACCAATCTGCTGGAATCACACATACACACTGAAAACTATGAATAACATGTAAAGGGTTCTATTTTTGTTTTGGATAGTTCCCTTCTTCTGAGTGTTTAAAATTTGATCTCTATTGTCTAACTGCAGTCACACCATAGCTACGGAAATGGTTATTTGTTGAAATGGAATTTGATGTTCATCATGTTTTAAACATTTATTTGTAGAAACCTGCAAGGGGAAGATTTGGAATCATTAAGTGTGAATGAGCTTGAGCAACTTGAGAACCAATTAGAGGTTTCACTAAAGCAAGTCAGATCGACAAGGGTATGTATTGGTTAAGACTAGTACTATGAGTAACCTATCTTTTTCTTCTGGATGTTGTAACAGTGCTTCCACTGTTACATGCATGTTACTGTATTTCAATGATGGTACATGCTGCCTACTTCAGTTCATTTCTCATGGATGTTCATAAGTGAAATGATCAGCACCTGAATCTTTAATTTGTGAATAGTTATAGAGTTTAAAATAAACATTTGGTTGTAATACTGTATAGTTTGAGTTTCTGATGTCTTGCTTGGTAATATCTGTTTTGTAGACTCGATATATGTTTGATCATCTTACAGAGCTTCAACAAAAGGTACACAAACTGAGTTATTTGCTTCCAAATTTCGATACCTCATTTACGAGTGTACACAAATTATTTTGTCGCTTTTTAAATTAAGATCCGTCTTACCGTTTTCAGGAACAACTACTGCGTGAAGCTAATAAAACCTTGAATAAGAAGGTATCATATATGAATCAATCTTTATATATTAGTGATCACCTTATGAGTTGCCTACTTCATTATTGCTAATTTGGCCTTGGCTGAAATCATAGTTATGCATTAAAAAGGAAATGCTAGTACTCACAACTTAGTATGTTTCTAAGTCGTTAGCTATATATCTGTGCAGAAGATGGATGAAGATAAAGCAGAAATTGATCTACAGTTGTCATGGCAAGCAGGTGAACAGCGAAGGCAGCAGCAGGTGGACGACCATAGAAGAAAAATTGCATTACAGTTGTCATGGCAAGAGGGTGAACAGCGAAGGCAGCAGCAGCAGATGGATGAACATAAAGCAGAAATGGCACTACAGTGGTCATGGCAAGCGGCTGAACAACATAGGCAGTTTGCTGCATACAATCATCATATTAATGCTAGTGCATCAGAGCATTTTTTCCAGCCACTAGAGTGCAGCCCTTCCTTGCAATCTGGGTAAACCTTGTTTCCCCTCTCCGATAAAATAAAACACCAGAACAAGATAGTCTTTTGGTTATCATGCTGGTAGTTTATAAATGTATTTTGGTTGCAGGAACAGTTTGAGTAATGCAAGTAATATGATGAATAGTGCTGCACCAGTGCAAAACTTGTTAGGTTTTTTTCCTGGGTGGACGCTTTGAGTTGTTACACCATGAAGCTATATACATGTATGTATACGTTTCCACATGCTCATATAATAGAAGGAGATGAAGATCGTTATTAAGAATACATGGATTTTGGTGCTAAAGAATATTGATTACAACAATAAGTCTACTATGAAGACAGTAATTTTGGTTATATATATATATATATATAGAGAGAGATATAGATGAGAGCACAAGAGTGATGTCCTGTTATGAAAGAACATTATATAAGAGAGGAGATGGTTATCTGTGTAAGAGTGAATGTTATATGGATATTCTTATGCAACTATGCAAGCTCTTGAAGCGTATTTTGGTAACACTTGTTTTCATTTTTTTTTTTTACATCTATATATGCTCTTTGACACTTTGCATTATCGGTGAAAATTATATGAGCATGCATTATGCAATTCAGCGGGATCAGTTTAAATGAGGCTTCAGATTTAAAATTTTGAGTAATTTTTTTGAACAAAATTTTCGTCTAGGCCAAGCAACATCCATCCTTCAGGCATCAGCACCTCACTCCGAGGTCGAAGACTCAAAACATTGAGAACCAATTGGATAACCACTGGACGAGAGCGCACGTGCATCTGATCAATGTTCTCATTCAGCAAGAGGCAGAGAGCTCGTCCAGACACAAACGCCCTAAGTTAGCTATGGTGAGGGAGGAGTATGGACCCCCACTCTTTTACGCTTTAGGAACAAACTTTCAACTTCAAATAAATAAATATTCCAATTAGTTTACCCTGTAGAAGTATAGATTTCTACTCTGATCAAGGTTTGTGAATGGCTACTGGTGAGAACTCATTGTCTAGTAGAATGAAATTCACTACCTCTCTCTTTCTTCTTGTGAACCTAGTCAGTAATTTAGAATTCGGAAACGTACGGGACCTGTAAATGTATGAGTATTATTCGGTTAGGTGAATTCCGGATTTCGTCAACTATTCGGTCCACGGTTCGTGATTAGGGAATAATTCGTAACGGCAAATATACGTACACTATATAATTCATTTTAGATGTATGACTTCGGAAAGATAAATACGACATACATTAACATATAAAATAAATATAGGGATATTGTGACTTAGGTGCCCATAAAATGGTATGCCTTCTGGGATGCACGGACGCACCGATTTTGGTGCCGTGTCCGCGTCCGACTCACGTCGGACGCAGGACGCGCGTTTGACGCTGACACGACGCGTGTCCGACGCACCAAATACGCGTCCCGCACGCGTCCTTTTTGGACGCACCAATGACTTGGGTTTGAAGCATTTTTTTTCTCCATTTTCATTTAAACTTCTTCCTTTATTTTTACTATTATTAACTAAATAAAGAAAGACAAACATTTAGATCAATCATGTAACTCTTTATTAGGATTTTGTAATTGGAAATACATCACATATACCCTTGGTTGGGCATGTGTTGTTCTAAAAATGCAATTTGATTGTGCCATGTGTTTAATAGTGATTGATTGCTTGACCTTCGACGTGTATAAACAAACGATCTTTCATTTTCTTTTGAAATTTATACACATGTAGCATTATTTTCTAATTTTTAGGATGTAAATACTTAACTTTGCTGTATAAATACATAATTATATATATAAATAAAATATGTATATACGCGTCCGCGTCCTAGTTTTTCGAAAATTTTGTAGTGTCCGCGTCAACGTCGTGTCGTGTCCACGTCTACGCGTCCGCGTCCGTGCAACCCAGTATGCCTTTGACTTTGGTGCCTAACTTTGTCCAACTTTGAGTTAGGTGCCCAGTAGGTCACAGTCAACGTATTGACTGTGGTTGACTGTTACCCACTGGGCACCTAACTCAAAGTTGGACAAAGTTAGGCACCAAACGCAAAGACATACCATTTTATGGGCACCTAAGTCAAAATATCCCGTGTGTGGGATGCTGGAAGCAGCCATGTTGAAGTGTGTATATCTTTTTGATGAACAGTTAGAATCAAGTGAATTTTGGACTTGTTGTTTCTCTATATGTAAGCAACTTACTGTAAAATTTTCATGAATTTCTGATAAGTTGAGGTACCCCAAAGTGTGGTATAATCGTAACTATCTCGTGTGGGGTTATTTTGACTTAGGTGCCCATAAAATGGTACGCCTTTGTGTTTGGTGTCTAACTTTGTCCAACTTTGAGTTAGGTGCCCAGTGGGTAACAGTCAACGTATTGACTGTGTTTGACTGGGACCCATTGGGCACCTAACTCAAAGTTGGACAAAGTTAGGTACCAAACGCAAAGGCGTACCATTTTATGGGCACCTAAGTCAAAATATCCCATAAATATATCACTTTTAATTATTATGACATTGGCATATGCATGAACACTGGTTCAAAATCCTTCGATGTTCTTATTTTCTAAAAAAGTTAGATGCTGAAAGATTAACATACGATAGAAAACGACGATGTGGTGATAATGTGGAGAAGTATTATACGGGGAGTAGGGTTCGTTAATTTGTAACACGTGTATAATTCGTTTCACACTGAAAATTTGTTAAACTAAGTCAGTGTTCCATATGTATGTGTACTAGCCCTTAACCCGTGTCGTAACGGCACGGGTCATGATGTTGGTTCATATTTAATATATCGTATAATTTGTGTCCCGAATACTTATCAACTCCTTATGATTTAATATGTGTTTGTCATAAAAATAGTTGGGATTTTCTTCTCTTTTTTTCTTTGTTTTTTCTTTTAATATTTTATTGTCGGAGATTTGCTCAAACGAAAGAAATATAATCTTAACTTCCAGACACATTTTTATTTAGGTTCATTGCTTATAATGAGATAATGCTCTACATGAACATGGAATTTTAAATATTTTTTGGAAATATGTCGTCAACAATGCTCATCTCAATGAAATCAACTAATCAATATCGTCCATAAAAGTCTCCACATGCTCCTATTTCGCTCCAGCTGACTCATCTATCATGGTCACGTTGTCGATCCTCCAAATAGGCAGAGAATAGTATTTTTTTGATGAAGCTTCCGTCGTCAAAAAGACCACATATGGAGGTTTCGTCGCCGGATAAGTTGATAATGAAGATTCTGATGTAGATTCCGCCGCCGGAGGATGAAGGTTTCGTCGTTGGAGAGCATGGAGAGCATCACTATTGATCTTAAATCTCAACCTAATAACCAAAAATCGCCATTAAAGAGAAGATAAACCTCAAAAGAGTAGATAAAACAACCAAAATGGTGTAGATAAGTAGAAAACATAATAAAAACCAAACTAATCTACTAACTAACCTATGTAGATGATGTCGATCCACCATATTAGTTAGCCATATTATGTTCTTGACTAACTTTAAACTTGATGTCTTCTTCTACTGTGAACTTTATGTGATTTCAGAATCGAAATAGTTATACCTCTTTCATTCGTATGAAGTAATCTGTTGTATATCCCAACAATTCTTCTACAACAATTCCTTTCTTTTGTCGTTTCCGGACCATCAGTAGCCATTATTGTCAAACGCAATCTGTCTAATTTTTGTTGATGTTATGTATTTGCAATGTTCATTTTTCTTAAATAAATAGATCGTGGAAAAAAAAACATAAGTATTACATCAGGTCTAAGTGACTATATATAAAATACTCCGGACACTGCTTTTGGTGCCTTGTTTCATCAAATTCCTCGCTGCATTCTAGACAGTACATGAAACACCAATCATTTGCGAAGTGAGCTATTTGCGCAAGTGTGGTCAATGTATCCCTTGCCTATAATAATAATAACAACACATCAATTTTTTTCAAGGCATCCAGTTGTAAATGGTATGAATCTAATAGATTTGAATTATACCTCAATCTTAGATATCACCTTCTTCTCACATAACATAGCAATTGAGGAAGGACAAATCTTGACCACTCTTTACATAGGCAGAGTTAGCCAAACTATGTTTTGCAATTGTCTTACATGAAAATTATTATGAATCCATATTTTAGTCAGCTCCTATTGAAGCCGATCCAATTAGTCCTATAGAAAGTTAATCTTAAATTTTTGACCTTATCTCTTGACCAAATTATTGAAGTATTCTCAGTCATGTTCTGATTTGTGTGATCTACCCATCTGTGTCTTCTCTACCTTCTAACCTATTGAATGAAACCTATACATATTGATCCATAATTTGATATTGTTGATTTGTCATCAAGAGGTCGCATGATTTGAGAATGTAAAATATAAAAAATATTCTATAAACATCGGAGGCGAAATTTAGGTTTATGATTTAGAGTTTTTCATGATGATTTATATGAATAAACATAATTTTCAAACAAATATTTTAGAATGCAAATACATTTTCCCGGTCAATAAGGTTTTATATCGGGAATTGAGTGAAAGTTGTTGTCTTTGTAGGTAGTTGTCGTGAAACAACTCGACATTGATGGTCTTTCAGGAAAAAGAATGTAATAGTACTTGAGAGAGCGGTAATGTTCTCTTACGCGGGTGCACCAATTTCCTTTATATAATACGGGTGATCGAACAGTCATGAGCATATTGTCTTATACGTTCCGGTATCATCCTCGAAATATTTGGGTTTTGTCCTTATCAATCGTGCTAAAAACAACCAATTACATTTTTCACAATACAATGTTGCATGTTTTGTGAAGATTATTTTTTTACCTGATCAATAAAACTCACTAAAAAACAAAAACTATTATTATACACTACTATTACCAAATCTCACCACCATAAAAACCATCCACCGCCACTATTTCTTCCACCAATAGTAATGTTACCGCCTCCACCATTCACAAACAACCGCCACCGCTTATACTAACCCGACTTCCACTACCATCATTATAATTAATATAGTTTTAGTAAAATTATTTATTAATAAAATTATGTATTTATGTTAGATTATTAAAGGGACATTTATAATAGAAATTTAATTAATCATTATGAACAATCAATGAGACACTAATTAATAAAACATTTAAAAATGGTTAAGTTGAACAAACCCCAGCGGTAAATTTATCTTTGCCAAGAAAAAATATTGACCACTCTTTACATAAACAAATCGATAATAAATAATTTCATATGTTCTGATCTTGATTAGTATAGATCGTTTAGTTATTACATAATATGGCAATTGATTGCACCAATTTTTTAAAATGGACATGTATTTTATCGAGTTTATTTTAACATTAGAATGATCAACCACGTTTTATACTTTATAAGATAACCTTACACATTTTGTGGCGTTACGAAATTAGCATAATATGTTTTTGTTCACCAATACCCGCCACCACCATAAAACCATATGAATCCATTTTTTTATCCACCACCACCTGGTGGCGGAGCCAAGGGTTGACTAACCTGGCTCTATAACCCCTTAAATTTTTAATATCAACATAAAAAAATTAGTTAATTTTATAAATAGTACTTTGTCCATATATATTTATGGTTTAGTCTACCAAAGTTTACATTTTTTTTAAAAGGCCTCCTCAATGTCAATTTTTGACTCCACCACTACCACCATCACTGCCGCCCATCCCATGTAGGTTGTTGGACGCAATTCTAATTTTCATTAATTTTTTTCCATGTATATATTTTTTCTGTATTGCAATATATTTTATTTTAATATTAAAAAATTATAATTTATACAATATAGTACCAAAGATAATAGGGGGTAACATTTGGGTGATCCAACTAACGATCATGAAAATATTGTCTTGTATGATGTCATCCCTAAAATATATGGTACCTTCCTTTATCAAAAGTGTTAAAAACAACCAACCACATCTTCCACACTACGATGTTATCGATGTTGTAACGACAACATAAAATTAATATTGTCCATCACTACTCACCAACATTCACCATCACTACTTCTTCTACCACAAACCAGGGGCGGAGCCAAGATTTTGAGGAGAGAGAGAAAAAAAATTCTTGGCAAGCTGGATACATGTGAAAAATGGACTTTGTATCCCATTTTACGATAAAAGAAAAAAAATAAATATAATTGTGCTTGGCTCTGCTCTGCTCTTAATCACCACTAATCTTTCGTCCTCCACCTCTTCTACTACTCATTGTCGCAGAAAATGTGTATTGCTATTATTTATCAAAATTACTTATTAATAGAAATAAATATTATAATTAATTAAGAAAACTTTTATAATTAAAAAATAATTAGTCATTTATTATGAGCAATTAGTGAAACACTAATTAATAAAATACTTTATAATGAATGGATTATTTATTATGTGCAATTAGTGAAACACTAAGTAATAGACCAATTATGGTGTTTAAGTTGAACAAACCACCACCGTTGATTTATCTTTTCTATCAATTCCAACCAAGGTGGAACAATGGTTAGAGGCCACTCTTATGACACAATAGGTCATGAGTTCAAACCTCCCCGTTATAATTTTTGAAATTCCGAGAACCACAACCTTTGATTTATCTTTCCCACGGATAAATCCTAACCACCACTAACAAAGACAAACTTAGCCTAGCTTTGTTTTGTATTCTTGATGATACACACATAATCCGTATTCACAAGGGAGAACCACATCCTTTGATTTATCTTTCCCACGGATAAATCTTGACCATCACTAACAAAGACAAACTTAGCCTAGCTTTGTTTTGTATTCTTGATGATACACACATAATCCGTATTCACAAAAATTCGTGTATAATTCGGAGAATTGCTAACTAGGCTTGTGAATGAGAGGGTTCTGGTGAGTGAAAGGGGAACCGACGTGCAATTCCCACACAATGTGTAAATCCTAAAGTCCTTTACCTTTCCATGCCAACTGCCATAACAATGTTTTAGGAACCGGATCGCCGGCATACTCTCCATCCATACTCCGTGAAATCCAGTGGGACCATGTTTTATCCCTGGCCCTAGCTAGGCATTATGGTAAAATTTTAATCCACTCTTTTGACCTCTTGGACAAAGTATAGTACTACTAGACATTATAATGTTGTCGAGACACGTGTACTACCAGATAAACGAATGTTCTGAGCTTGATACTAACGTTGGAGCAAGTGACATTAAAGAGCACCAAACAAGACAAAAACAACCACACTGACAAAACGAACCGACTTGGTAAAAGGCTTATAGTTTTCCCATTTAAGCTTGTTGGGAGCTAAAGCTTAAGAAGAAAAAACATGAACAACCTAGAAATCCAGCACCAAAAGAAAAAAATGGGGAGAGGAATAAAACGAGAAATAAAGAGGATTGAAGACAAGGCGCAGAGACATGTTGCATTTTCTAGGAGAAAGAGAACTCTTTTGAACAAAGCTCGTGATCTATCAGATGATTGTGAGGATGAAGTTGCTCTTATCATATTCTCCAGCCAAGGCAAACTCTCTGAGTTTTCTAGCACTTCAAGGTTTGCACTTCTCTTTACATCCTACTTATTTATTTCTTTTTTTTTTTTTGTTAAAAAAAGTTGAATCTTTTAATTATGAGTACTACTTTTGCTAGGTTGAGGTCGTTTTGGGATTTTGATCCTACCTTTTTGTTTTTGTTTTTCCTTTATGTTGTTTCAGTTGTGGGTTTGTGAGAGTGAGATCTCAAAGTGCTTGTGTTTTGTGTTCGTTTTTTTTTTCTTCTTCTTTTTTCTGAGGACTGTCAAAATCAAGGTCCATTGACTCAAATATATGTTGTGTTTGTACTTTGACAGCTTTTGATTGGATACTATTGAGAGGTCATTATGAGATTAGATTTTCTGGATGGTATTGAAGATTTTAGTTAAAGGCCAAAGTTATTAACCCTCCAGAGATGTATGTATGTAGCTTGTTTGTGCTTTACCATGTGAGGCGGACTCGGTTTGATATGCTTTCTCGTTTGTAGTCATGTATACTTTGATGCCATTATATGAAGTTGGTGGTTTGATTTGTGTAGTACTGTGATTCGTCCGTAGTCTTGTAATTTATGGGACACTCAACTTTTGGGGACATTATATGAAATTGTAGTTTCATTCGGTGTTTTACTGTCCCATTTATAATCTGTGGTTCGCGATTAATAACCTATGAACACTTAGTTCTATATTTCATGATCATTCACATTCGAGTCACATTATTCAACATTGTTGTTTCAATTTTCATCACATGTAATGGATTTTTTTTTTTAATTACAATTGGTGCAATTTATAATTTGCGTTTACCCCTCCATTTGTAGTCTATGTATTCAGTTAAATTCTTGCAATTGTCAGCTGAATTTGTTTTTGTTTTGCTAGGAATTTGTTTAGTTTGAACTTTTCCATAAAGAAAAATGGGGTTGAACCACCTCTCTTTTTGTCAATGCAGATTAGTTGATATCTTATCTTATATCTTGGGGTTACTCTTTCAATTTGTTATATTCTTTGTGTACTATGCTATTTTGGTGTTCTCAGTCAATATTCTCTCGATGGAATCCTATTGATAGACAGGCAATCTTTCTGTTCTATGTTTTAAATTTTATTAGCATGTTGGAGACGCTGGAGAAGTATGAAAAGCTCAAAGGTATTTTACCTGTATCCAGCGAGCCTGTTGTCAATGACATTGAGGTATTTTTAAAAGTCTATTCCCTTGTCTTACTATAATGTGCTTTCTGTTCTCCTATATCAATTAGATGGCTCATGTGTACACAATATAAACCCCAAATTTACTACTAGAAAACTACAGAAGATGTTTATTTAGCAACACACTGCTAATCTCTTGCTTGAAGTTTATTATGCTGTCAAGATTTTGTTTTGCACTAGTACCCGCTTAAGGTTGGTTGATATCTCTGGTATGTATATATTAAAGTGTGCCTGTTGTGATTTGTGCCACTCTAGGATAAAGCCTTCCAGGACTATTTGCAGCTAAAAGCAAGAGCAGAGGTTCTACAACAAAATTATAGGTATTTACCAATCCGCTGGAACTGCCCAAACTGAAACAATGAGCAATAGATAGAGCTTTATATATTTTGGATATTTTTCTGGTTATGATTATTCAAGAATTTATTTGTATTTTCTGACTGTTCTCACATCCTAAATGCTAAAAAAAATAAGTTTGGAGGCGGACCTAGTGTTCATCATGATAAATTTACTTGTTCGTTAATAGAAACTTGCAAGGGGAAGGTTTGGAAACATTAAGGTTTGAGGAGCTCGATCAACTTGAAAACCAATTAGAGGTTACATTAAAGCAGGTCAGATGTGAAAAGGTTAGTTATTTGGTAAACCATTGTGGTATGAAGGAACTTTCTCATGTGTTGTCATTCATGTTCCCATACTGAATTTAGTTACAAGTACTTGCTGTATATATTTTAGTGGACACGGATTTATAATGTACTACATAGGGAATCATCTAAACCAAGGGCTTTATGGTTTCTGCTGACTAAATTGGGTATATATGTTTTTTTTTCTAGACTCAATCTATGTCTGGAGATCTTGCCGAGCTTCAACAAAAGGTATGCAAACTGCATTATTCAATTCCAGGTTTTTACACATATAGATGCAACGGGAATACAAATACGTTTTACCATTGTTTTTAATGTATCCCAGGAACAAATGCTGCGCGAAGCTAATAAGTCCCTGAATAAGAAGGTAATATATGTCAACATACTCTTCACAAACATTCAACATTATGTTTGAGCTTATCTTATATATAGATATTAGATGATACACCATGAACACGAGTAAACTTGCTCAGTTCATTGTTGCTAATTAAGCTTCAACTGAACCTATGCACTAGTAGAATCTGATAGGCTCTTACCTTTTCTTCTTTTCACAAAGATGGAAGAAGATAATGCAGAAACTGCACTAAGATTGTCATGGCAAGTGGCTGAACAACAAAGGCAGCAGCGGATGGACGAAAATAAAGCAGATATGGCACTACAATCGTCATGGCAAGCGGGTGAACAGCAAAGGAAGCAGCGGATGGACGAAAATAAAGCAGAAATGGCACTACAATTGTCATGGCAAGCGGATGAACAACAAAGGCAGCAGCAGATTGACAAAGATGAGGCAGAAATGGCACTACAATCGTCATGGCAAGCGGGTGAAAAGCAAAGGCAGCAGCAGATTGACAAAGATGAGGCAGAAATGGCACTACAATTGTCCTGGCAAGCTGATGAACAGCGAAGGAAGCAACAGATTGACAAAGATGAGGCAGAAATGGCACTACAATTGTCCAGGCAAGCTGATGAACAGCAAAGGCAGCAACAGATTGACAAAGATGAGGCAGAAATGGCACTGCAATTGTCATGGAAAGAGGATGAACAGCAAAGGCAGCAGCAGATGGACGGAGATAAGGCTGAAAATGCACAACAGTTGTCATGGCAAGCGGGTGAGCAACAATGGCAGCAGCAGATGGACGAAGATAAAGCTGAAAATGCACTACAGTTGTCATGGCAAGCGGGCGAGCAACAATGGCAGCAGCAGATTAACAAAGATAAGGTAGATATTGCACTACAGTTGCCATGGCAAGCAGGTGAACAACAAAGGCAGGTTTCATATAATCATTATACAAATGCTGTTCAATCAGAGTGTTTTTTCCAGGCTTTAGAGTGCAGTCCCTCTTCACAAATCGGGTATATCGTCTTTTTTACATTCCAACAAAACACTAAAACAGAATAATCTTTTAGTTCTGTTGAAATATGATTTTATCCAAATTAGTTTTTTTCTTTCTTTAGTTATAATTTTGTTTTATTTACTGGTTACAGGAACAATCACTTGAGTAACACAGGTCATATGATGAATGTTACAGCCCCAGCGCAAGACTTGATAAGCTTTTTTCCTGGGTGGATGCTATAACTTGTTTAACACCATGATGCATGAAGGTATATGCATATGTATATGCTTCCACATGCTCATATTTTGTAGAAGAAGATACGGATTACAGTAAATTTTATCTTTTGTGAAGACGGTGTTTGGTTCGTACATATCTATATAGACATAGATGAGAGATGCTCATATTTTGCACAAG
The DNA here is from genome assembly GCA_023529315.1 of Papaver bracteatum. Lineage (NCBI taxonomy): Eukaryota > Viridiplantae > Streptophyta > Magnoliopsida > Ranunculales > Papaveraceae > Papaver > Papaver bracteatum. The sequence continues at coordinate 2,115,096 of JAJJWX010002605.1, read as the reverse complement.
AAAAAGAGTGAATTTTGTCTATTGTGAAGAAGGTTTTTGCTTTTTGGTTATATAGACAGATGAGAGACTAGAAATGAGGTTTTTGTCAATGCAGGAAAGAATATAATTATCATGATGAAAAACATCTGTGTAAGAATGAATGGTCATATTCTTACACAAGTACTACTAGAAGGAGAAAATCAAATTTTTGGCAGCACTCTTGTTTTAAATTTTATTTTGCAGTTGTCAAATTGAAGTCCATATTGTATATTTTTGTCATTGGCTCGCTTGGAATGAGGCCTAAATTTCCTTACAGGATAGTCGTGGGAGAGTTTGTGAGATTTTAATGTACTCCGTATTTAAATTCTTAGGGATTTAGAGGGAGTGTATGAGAGTCTAGACAATTTGGGGGAGTTTAACCACCCATAAATCTTTTTCTTTTTTTTTTAGAGATTTTGTTCAAGCACAAAAACATCATGAGACTCTCTCAAACTCCCCCAAATTGTAAACTCCTTATAACTCTAATGTTTTACGACTAACAGGGAGTTTAGGAGATTCTAATCAAATCTTTCACCACTGACAGGGGAGTTTAAGGGATTTTGAGTTAGTTTTAGAAACTCCCTAGAAATCTCTCACCACTAACAGAGATTTTAAAAGATATTGACAAACTCCCCCACGGCTAACAGGGGATTTGCCAACTCTATTGAAATACATTAAAATCTCCCACGACTAACACCCTGTTAGTTCAACTTTCAACCTGGAATAGGCAATAGCCCACCAACAACCTCATCCCACTCAGCAGTCAGCACTCAAGTCAACAACAATGAGGGCCTAATATATTGTGGAAATTGAACGGGGAAATTAGGCGTAGGTCCCCCAAAAAAATATTCTTATTGTTAGGTCCACAATTATTTTTTGTTTACATGATACCCATAATTATATTAAATTTTGAAAACTATCTGCATAATGGGCTATGCTTCCTAATTTTTCATGGGTGTAATTGGCAACTCAACTTGGATATAACATATCTAAAAAACCGCGCCTTTGAATTTTACAAATTTTATATCGTTGGAAATCTTTTTAAGAGAGCTACACAACGAGTACAAACAACAATACCAAATTTAAGTTTTTTGCGAAAAAAATCGGAGGTGATTGTTCTTTTAAGCAAAATTTTCGAAAATTTGGTACATAAGCCACCAAAAACGATGCATAAAACATTATGCAGACACAACAAAAGATGCATAAAATGTTATGCAACCATATTTTGCTTCATGCATCTATTAATTTATGCATAACATGTTATGCTTCCATTTCCTTTGATGCATAAAAGATTATGCATCAATTTTTTTAATTCAGTGCTTACAGAAATATGGTTGCATAATGCTTTATGCATTCATTTTCTCGACTTCATAACATGTTATGCTATTATTGTAGGTACATGACAAGTTATGCATCCTTTTTTTGTTGGTTTCAATACTAACAAAAAAGTGGTTGCATAACGTGTTATGCAACCATTCTCTTGACTGCATAACAAGTTATGTAGATATTATTGTAGGTGCATGACAAGTCATGCAACCTTTTTTTTTCTTTGTTGATTTCAATACTAACAAAAATGTACCTGCATAACGTGTTATGCAACCATTTTCGGGACTGCAAAACAAGTTATGCAACTGTTTTCATAGCTGAAAGTGGATGCTTTATTATTAGCATTATCCATTCATAAAAAATATACTCCATTCAGTTAAACTTCATTTACTATACTAGAATTGCAGCATCCTGATAGGACTTGTCCTCGAGATGTACCGGCGGCACTGTAACAAAAAGACTTGGTAGGTTGTTTTGAATAGCTGATTTTAACATTGTATAATTCGATCCATGTACATGGGGCAGTGAGACTACAACGCAAGCTCACGGAAATTGGTGATCTCGATGTTCCATGGACATTCAAGTATGTCACCCCAGTGATCTTGATTCCAGATTTCTAATTTTTTTAACAAAAAACAAATATATCAGAACAGAAATTGTTACACCCACGCTGATGTGAATGTTCAAATTAAAACAAACAATTTTAACAAATGATGTACGAATATTAGGTAAATTCTATTAAGTTTTACCTGGTTGGGGCAGCCTTTGTCCCCAGGGCAATATGTCTGATCAATAATAATAGATTTTCGAACACTATTCATAACGATGTTTTGATAAAGAATGTTTTTTACAAAACCATTGATTGGTCTTGCCTATGTCATAATCCTTACGCCGTTGCACTCCTGCTTCACCCGATGCATAACGTCCTTCACCACAATTCCTCCCAATCCTGCTTCATTTTGATTTCTAGCTAAACTTCCAATACTGCAGATTTCAATACTTCATTTTCGGATTCAAATCCCGTTCCAGAATAACACAATTTCAACTCTTTTATTCACATGATCATCAATTTCATACCCTAAGTTCTTCATCTCCAACAGGCCACCACCAACCTTCTTTATTCCTTCGTCTGGATCTGAATCCACCATGGTTGCGCCTCTATTTATTTGATGACGATTTAATCTTCATATTTTTTTGATAACGACTGAATCTTCAGATTAAACTTTGATAAAGATTTTTATCAATTCATCTTCTGTTTATTTACTGGAAATCGAAAGTTAAGATGGCAACGAAGCTGTCGAGATCAAGAGAAGAACAGAGAAGATGAGATCTGAGATGAATCGGGTGATTTTAGAGTTTTTAGTATTGATAATGTTTCACCTTAGGTTAGTTTGGAAAGAAGAAAAACTGAAAAAGCGGGGGTCTAACAACCACACCCAATATTTCGATTAGCAATCTGTATGGACAAACTCCGAGTTACTTTACTAGAGAATCAACTAGACAGTCAGACTCAATCTAGACAAAAATATCTTAAGGAGTTATTATCTCAATCTCTCAATTTGATCTATACTCAAGCAAATAGAATCTGCGAGTCTTTATCAAAGAGGGACAACTTGGATGGCACCAAAGACCAATATCCAAGTGTCAATCAATTTAAATCAACAACCAAAAGGTCAGATATTCTAATTGATTGAATAACGCACAACCTGTATTATTTCAATTATATAACAAAATATAATGCGGAAAAGAAATAACACAAGCACCAGAATTTTTTTAACGAGGAAACCGCAAATGCATAAAAACCCTAGGACCTAGTCCAGATTAAACATACACTGTATTAAGCCACTACAGACACTAGCCTACTCCAAGCTAACTTCGGTATGGACTGTAGTTGAACCCAAACCAATCTCACACTGATCCAAGGTACAGTTATGCTCCCACATCTATGATCCCAGCAGGATGCTACGTACTTGATTCCGTTAGTTGATCTCACCCACAACCAAGAGTTGCTACGGCCCAAAGTCAAAGACTTTAATAAACAAATCCGCATCACACAGAAAAGTCTAAAAGGATAGATAAATTCGTCTCCCACGAATAAACCTATGAGTTTTGTTCTGTATTTTGATAAATCAAGGTGAACAGAAACCTATTGATAAAACCAGACTTATATTCCCGAAAAACAGCTCAGCTTTATCAATCACCTCACAATAAACTTAATCAACACAACGAAGAATATTATTGAGGAATCACAAACGATGAGACGAAGTGTTTGTGACTACTTTTATATCTTGCCTATCGGAGATAGAAATTTCAAGCAAATTCTTCCAATTGTACTCATACGATATAATAAGCAAGATCAGATCACACAAATACAAGAAAAGTAGTATCGGTCTGGCTTCACAATCCCAATGAAGTCTTTAAGTAGTTAACCTGGTTTTAGAAGAAGAAAACCAAAGGTTAAAGGAGAATCAACTCTAGATTAGAACAACTAGTATCACACATAATGTGTGGGGATTATGTTTCCCAGTTGCCAGAGTTCTCCCTTATATAGTCTTCAAATCAGGGTTTGCAATCAATGTTAGCTTAGTAACAAAGCATCCAATATTCACCGTTAGATGAAAACCTGATTAGAATCAAGCTAATATTTATCAACCGTTAGATTGAAAACATAGCTTGTTATACTCACATGTACTTGACGTTTTTATGTTTGTGTAATCGTACCCAAACTTGTACATTAGTTGGTTCAACAATAGTTAACCAAATGGTTATCCATATGATAACTTTCATATCAACCGTATTATTCTTCACCATAACTAGTCCAAATGACTCAAATGAACTAGTTAGAGAGTTGTTCAATTACAAGGAAATCTCATGTACTACATAAGACACAATTGAAGCAAAAACGATGTGATTCACTCGAATCGATTCATGAACTATAAAGCCACGGTTTGCAATAGCATTCCTTAGTTTATTAAGATAAGTTCACAAACATCGTTTTTAGACATAAACTACTCATGTTCGCGGACTGGGTTCGCGGACTTAAGTTCCCGGACGGAGTTCACAAACTCCAGCAGAAATTCTCGGGTTCGAGAACTTCATCAATTCGCGGACTGAGTTTGTATGTTGAGTTCGCGGACTGAGCTCACGCACTACTCCGGTTTCACTTGATCAACAAAGTTCACAAACTTCAGTTCAAACAATAAGGAATTATACATAAATGTGTTACCACAACAATGCTTATATCCTCCAATGGTTATATTGTCTAAACTCTCATTCCAATTATTGAAACATTCTCAGTGGGCGTTATATAGTTGTTATTCACAAACTATTTTTCGTCAAAGAAATTTCCAAAATGATTGAAACATAACATGACTTACGTCACTATGTAAATATGAACTTGGTTAAATCGAAAGCTTTATCAACACATATTTCAAGAAATAGATAAGCGAGATATACTCAGCTCGAAATATCCACATGTGTATAATCTAAGTCTAGCAAAACGAATTTTGTCTCAAGATAGGAGATAGAGTAGATAGACTTTTGAGTGATAGATAAGTTCAAGTATCCACATACCTTGTAGTCGATGAAGATCCACTGGTTCCTTGAGTAGTCATTCTTCTTGTATGATAATCTCCATGGAGTTCTTGAGCTCAACTACACTTTCTATCCTAGTCCGAAACCTTAGCTATAGTACACTAGAAATCAAAGACTTTATAGTTTTGATCACTAATATTGACAAATATGCTTGAGATAGAACGCATGCGAGTTCGACCGAGCAATGCTCTAACAATCTCCCCCTTTGTCAATTTTAGTGGCAAAACTATTAATACATATGGAATACAAAAATATATAAATAAACTTTGTAGATCCTATATATTCCACATGTCTTCTAATCTTCAACAATATTCGAAATCTTCATCACTTCCAAGTAATCCAATGATCCCAAAGGTTGTAAGTTTAACATCATCATTGTTGAAAATCCATAGCTATAACAATGAGAAAACAAGTGTTCTCAATCATTGTTATACATTGTCATAGTATCATTACACAACGTCAAAGTCCAATTGCATCACAACTTTAATAACAATACTATGGTGATACTTCACTCCCCCTTAGTCAATACTCCATCTCACATGGAAACCACTCCCCCTTACATAATGATACGAAAACCATATGTATTTGTAGTGTGAACTACATATTAATTATCCTTATTTTTGTCAATAAAATTGGCAAAGGTACAAGAACGGGATCCTAATGAAATTTTCGTAAGAGACATTTCATGACCAAAGGTAAATGTATATCATCTTGTTTAGATGCAATCATAAAGCCGAAGCTAAATGCCTTCATCAAGGAGTTCATAAAGATACAAGATAACCCCTATAATATTCCACGGTCACACTCCCCACAAAGATTTGGCAATGAAGCACAAGTTCAAAATAACTCTCCCCCATAGAATGTCATCCCCGAAAGAACAACAAGAGCGACCTTAATTTCTAAAGAAAAGAAGGATTTCTTTGGACTCAACAAATATCATACAAGAATGAATTTGGAATCCAAAAAGAAATATTCAATCAAATTAACCATAAGCGAACCATGATTAATTTGACTAAATATGCTCAACTCAAGTAAACTTATGGAGACTTAAGAAATCAATTAGATTAATCACAAGAAATCTCGCAAATAATCTAATTGCCATACTCAACCAAACTAATTACAAAAGTAATCAATTTAATTGGTCACTCTCGACATAAGAAAAATCTATGGAGCAATGACTAAGTTAATCATGAATAACCAACCCAGTCAAAGAAATGCTCAAACATAAGAAAACTTATGGAGTGCTAACTAAATAACCACACAAGATGATTAATTTAGTTTAACATGTTCAACATAAAGTACCTTACGGAACAACGACTACGCTAATCACATAAGTAATCAACTTTTGTTGTTTTAGCGCTCAACATAATACACTTCATGGAACAACACAGTATTTACACAAAAATTGTGGATCTGAGATCGAACTTATACCGTGGAATAAGCAAGGATTTATTCTATTTTCCATCACCATTTGCACAATGAAACACAATAGACATAATCCTTAAATCGCAAAAGATTTTAACCTATCTTCCATCAAAACTTGACAATATAGGCTTAACTTTTGTGTTTTTCAAAAGTCTATTCATTCTTTTATCAATACTTGCATATCAATTCACGAACGACTTTACTTTTGACAAAATATGGGACAACAAGTTCACGGACGTAAACACACATATCCCATAAAAATATTACAATATATAAAACCATAAAGATTAATACTGTAAAAATCATCTTCCAAACAAGTTTAGAATTTAAACAAATAAATCTAAAAACAAGAAGATGAAAACTATGTGTAATCACAATAATGGTTATTCCAAATACTAGTTATTCTTTTAAACAAAACAATAAAAAGAAGATTTACTAGGCAAACACAACTCAAATATATCTTTTAGAAACCGATCACAAGCTAAAGTAAACGTTCGACAGCTTCACAGGTTTCAAGACTTTTGAGTTTGTGATCCATATTATCAACTGCATCTTCGGAGAAGATATCCTTATTGAGAAGTTCTTTAACATGTGACTTCATGAGACCAAGGTCAGCAGTAACCTTTTTCAACTCACTTATAACCACATCAAGATCCTTCATTGTATCAACAAGTTGCAGTTTAGCTTTCTCAAAGTATTTAAGAAAGTCATGAACCACTTTAGCAGAAACCATATCCTCATTCTCAACATCTTGATGGGAGTAGGCATAGTAGCATCAGGCATTAAGTGCACCATCTTCTACAAGAGTTCTTTTCTTCCTTCCTTTTGATTCAAACCCAAAACCTTTCTCAAGAAATCCCTTAACAAAAACATCATGGAGAGATGAAGAAGAGGACATTCTTGATGATCCATAAGATAACCTAGAGTATACGTATGTGACTATGTAACTCAATAGGTTAGCTATTTAAATGTTTTCAGGAAGGAAGGCTTTTAGGTTTTTTCAAGCTGTAGTCTCGAGATGGTAACTCGTGTACACATCCGAACACAGTACACCCCATAAGAAGAAAAAAACAAGACAATTTAAATAGGAAAACAAAACATTGCAAATACTTTTAGGAAATATTGTCTGCTGGCACTAGTTTAGCTATAAAAGATAAGAGAATAACTCAACTAGGCAAAACGCAAATTGCCAAAGTACACCTGACTTTTACACATCTTGCCCAACAGGATTTTTATGAGAAAGTTCCTAACCCTTGTGATTAATTAGCATAAGTATGATCTCTGAGCTCATCCAAGGTACTGTGTTTATGATCAAGTCTCTTTTTCCTCCTATTTTTTTGAGAGGGGTCCTTTTTTATTTGAAAAATTATCATAAAACTTACTGTCATCAAAAAATAAGGCATAGTTTGAGTTCTTACCAGAAGAGTCTTGGATTGAGACAGATGACAACCTGTTTACAATTTCCTTGTACCCTTGAATTATCTTTATCAGGTTATTTCTCATATCACCATTTTTTCCTTCTTTCTCCTGGATTTTTTTTTCAAATCACGGGACACGTCAGAAACAACAGCTTGGTCTTTCCTTAGACGAATCTTATTAAGGCTTCTGTTCTGCTTCCGAACATTTGGGTAAATCATTGAACTGACCTTCCTGGTAACATACACAGTGTACGTATGAAAAACAATGGGTTTTGACATACGAATGTCAGTTACACCCTTGAGGATTAAGTCTAAGGTGTGTTGAAGTTGAACAAGAGAATTTTTATTCAACTTAGAGTTTCTCTTTTGTTTAACAGAACATTTTTCTTCGCAAAAGAGACATATTTTCTGATCACATGAGTGATTAGGCAGTTTAGTCTCAACATTCTCGTCAGGAGATTTCTTCCTTCCATATGGTGTGGGATTTCCTTGATCAGAGAAAACTAACACATCTTTCTTAATTGAAAGAGACTCCATTTTTACTTCTGGTGCTGGAGCATTTTTAGTTATAGCAGAAGTAATTGGTATATTGGACTGATTAGAGCATCCTTAAATAGAGAGCTTACTCAAGTGATGTTCTATTTCCAATGCATCCTTTTCAAGGTTTGCCTCAAGAGTCAAACACGAAGAATGATCTTCAGTATTTTCTTTGGATTTGCAGTCTCTTATCATACCAAGAAGAGCATTGAAATGTTGTTTCATCCGATTGAGTCCATCATCTTGGATTCTAACAAGATTTAGAATCAACTCACTCTCTTCAGTTGTTTCCCATTTATTTCGAGAAATTGAACAATAATCGGAACAACACATGTTAGATTATGTCTGTCTAGTTTGAACACGAGGTCATCTATGTTTGAGATTGAAAAATCTTTCTCTTTAATAAAAGTAGACGAGACAAAGTTTTTATTTATGATGACGTGTTTATCATAGATACTACTCTTGTCCATAGAGTCAGATCGCTACAAAGACAGACTTGGAAGGTCTTGAACGTGTTTGCCTGCTCTGATACCAATTGAAAAAGCAGGGGTCTAACAACCACACCCAATATTTCGATTAGCAATCTGTATGGACAAACTCCAAGTTACTTTACTAGATAATCAACTAGACAGTCAGATTCAATCTATATAAAAATATCTCAAGGATTTATTAACTCAATCTCTCAATTTGGTCTATACTCAAGAAAATAGAATCTGCGAGTATTTATCAAAGAGAGATAACTTGGATGATACCAAAGACCAATGTCCAAGTGTCAATTAATTTAAATCGACAACCAAAAGGTCGTATATTCTAATTGATTGAACAACGCACAACCTGTATTATTTCAATTATATAAAAAAATATAATGCAGAAAATAAATAACACAGACACCAGAATTTTGTTAATCCGCAAATGCAGAAAAACCCCGGGACCTAGTCCAGATTAAACATACACTGTATTAAGCCGCTACAGACACTAGCCTATTCCAAGCAAACTTTGGTCTGGACTATAGTTGAACCCCAACCAATATCACACTGATCCAAGGTATAATTATGCTTCTACATCTTTGATCCCAGCAGAATGCTACGTACTTGATTCCCTTAGTTGATCACACCCATAACCAAGAGTTGCTACGATCCAAAGTCGAAGACTTTAATAAACAAATCCGTATCACACAGAAAAGTCTACAGGGATAGATAAATTCGTCTCCCACGAATAAACCTATGAGTTTTTTTTCCGTCTTTTGATAAATCAAGGTGAACAGGAACCTATTGATAAAACCAGACTTATATTTTAGAAGAACAACTCAGTTTTATCAATCACCTCACAATAAACTTAATCGACGCAACGAAGAATATTATTGAGGAATCACAAACGATGAGACGAAGTGTCTGTGACGACTTTTATATCTTGCCTATCGGAGATAGAAATCTCAAGCCAATTATTCCAATTGTACTCATACGATAGAAGAAGAAAGATCAGATCACACAACTACAAGAAAAGTAGTATCGGTCTGGCTTCACAATCCCAATGAAATCTTTAAGTCGTTAACCTGGTTTTAGAAGAAGAAAACCAAAGGTTAAAGGAGAATCGACTCCAGCTTAGAACAACTAGTATCACACATAATGTGTGGGGATTAGGTTTCCCAGTTGTATAGTTCTCCCATATATAGTCTTCAAATCAGGGTTTGCAATCAATGTTAGCTTAGTAACAAAGCATTCAATATTCACCGTTAGATGAAAACCTTATTAGATTCAAGCTAATATTTATCAACTATTAAATCGAAAACATAGCTTGTTATACACACATGTACTTGACGTTTTTAGGTTTGTGTAACCGTACCCAAACTTGTACATTAGTTGGTTCAACAATAGTTAACCAAATGGTTAGCCATATGATAACTTTCATATCAACCATATTCTTCTTCACCATAACTAGTCCAAATGACTCAAATGAACTAGTTAGAGAGTTGTTCAATTGTAAGGAAATATCATGTACTACACAAGACACAATTGAAGCAAAAACGATGTGATTCACTCGAATCGATTCATGAACTATAAAGCCACGGTTTGCAATAGGATTCCTTAGTTTATTAAGATAAGTTCACAAACATCGTTTTTAGACACAAACTACTCAAGTTCGCGGACTTAAGTTCCTGGACGGAGTTCACAAACTCCAGTAGAAATTCTCGGGTTCGAGAACTTCGTCAGTTCGTGGACTGAGCTCACGCACTACTCCGATTTCACTTGATCAACAAAGTTCGCAAACTTCGGTTCAAGCAATAAGGACTTATACATATATGTGTTACCAACAATTCTTATATTCTCCAATGGTTATATTGTCTAAACTCTCATTCCAATCATTGAAACATTATCAGAGGGCGTTATATCGTTGTTATTCACAAACTATTTTTCGTCAGAGCAATTTCCAAAATGATTGAAACATAACATGACTTACGTCACTAGGTAAAGATGAACTTGGTTAAAGCGAAAGCTTTACCAACACATATTTCGAGAAATAGATAAGCGAGATATACTCAGCTCGAAATATCCACATGTGTATAATCTAAGTCTATATAGCAAAACGAGTTTTGTCTCAATATAGGAGATATAATAGATAGACTTTTGAGTGATAGATAAGTTCAAGTCTCCACATACCTTTTAGTCGATGAAGATCCACTGGTTCCTTGAGTAGTCCTTCGTCTTGTATGATGATCTCCATGGAGTTCTTGAGCTCAACTACACTTTCTATCCTAGTCCAAGACCTTAGTTATAGTAGACTTGAAATCAAATACTTTATAGTTTTGATCACTAATATTGACAAACATGCTTGAGATAGAAATGCATGCGAGTTCGACCGAGCAATGCTCTAACAAAAAAGAAAACATAATTTCTCAAAATTATGGGACTCTGCATAATTCTATCACCTAGAATGGGTGCGCGCCAAAGGTTTTCTGAGCGTGGGTTTCACAGTGACAAAAATCTAAGAAATGGGTGTGACTGTAGTTTTTACAAATTGAATTGTTGTCCCTACTTCTGACGGGCCTTCGTAAATATCCCCAACTGACTTTAGAAAATCCCTAGTGGTGTAATTGAAATTTTTCATTAAAAACATAATTTTGATGATTCTGTATTTACCCCTCCTCACTATCGCTCTTCTTCATCACTTCTTATGACAGAAAAAAAATCAAATCAATCTTATCGCCCCCACCATCATCTCCATTGCTTCCACCACCACCAAAATCTACACCACTACCTCCGTCACTTCATGTGTTTGATTTACGTTCTATCATGTTTTGCTTGCCCTTATTCTTCAACCAGATCCATCGACGATATCATTTCATGAATATTTTTTCAATCGATGGAGAAAAGTCGATGAAAATCATCAACAACAACTGAAAACGAAGATTAATCAATGAAAAATGAATTGAAAGATAAGTATGATATGTCCTTATCATTCTAGTCCAATCAATTAACTTATCTATCTTTGTTTTTTTTATTGATAACCTAATAGCTTTGTTTTCATCTTGATTTTCGTTTCTGATTCATAATCAGAGTCTAGATTTACATTAATCTTGTGAGCTAAGAATTTTGAAAATTTTCACCCGACTTTTTCTGGGGTTCTTGAGTGAAATTCTAGTAAAATGTTAATATGTAAGTAGGATTAAAACTGGAAAAGTAGATGAACTCAACTTACCTTAATATCTATTACCCATAGAATCGATTTGAATTTCATTAACTTTTAATTTTGAATCTCATGGATACGTATCTGCTCAATGAAACTTGTATTAGTTGTTTCTGATCAAGAGAAGAAAAAAAACTTGTTTTGGTTGTTTGAAATACAAGAGATTAAATATGAATGATTACTAGATATGAATTATGTAGCTAATTAAAATTTGTGACTGTTAATTTTAGGACACTGTAACAATTACTAATAGCTTTTGCTTTCAACAACAAGAAGAGATGAAAATTATCATTGGATGTGTTGGTGGTGGATTTTATTGTAGTAGTGTGGGTGGTGTTGGTGTTGGTGTTGCAGTGTCGTTGTTGCTATGGAGGTGGTGATGGAGGTTTTATAAAGTGTATTGTTGTTTATAAAGCTACATGTGATGATTAATTGGTGTTGTTTATTTTTTTATGGGATCAATTGTTGTTGTTGATACAATTTATGGGATCAACTCCTTTTTTTGACCCAATTTTTTATGGGATCAACTACGGTTGTTGACCCTATTTTTTATGGGATCAACTTCTTTTGTTAATCCTATCAACTCCTATTGTTGACAACATTTCCTTGGATTAGTATAATCATGCTTGTAGTTTAAATCATGTAAATTTCTTCAAATGTTGAACTTGTGGTGCAATGGTAGCATGACTGACTCCTTGTCAGATGATGTGTGTTCGAATCACGCCAATTTCACTCCATTCACATGGATCAACTTTCATTGTTGATCCAATTAAGGGGATCAACTACTGTTGTTGATCCCCTAAATTGGATAAACTTCTACTGTTGATCCTTTTTTTTTGGGATCAATTACTGTTGTTGATCCCCTAAATTGGATCAATTTCTACGGTTAGTGCTATTTTTATTTGGATCAACTAATGTTGTTGATACAAAAATATTTGAACTAGTGGTGGCGGCGGCGGACTAGTGGTGGCAGCGACGGCAGACTAGTGATGGTGGCGGACTGGTGGTGGTGATGGAGTGGTGGTGGAATATTAGTGGTAGTGGCGGTTGGTAGGTAGTGGTCGTTGAACGGTGGTGGTGGAATGATAGTTTAATTTTGGTGGTGGTGTTTCTAGTGGTGGTGGTGGTGAAGTGGTAGAGTAAGAAATTTGTTCCATTTTGAAATAAAGAAAAATATTATATAGGTGAGGGTATTAAGGTAATCTAATTTTAAATGGATAAGGTTATTAAAAAGTAGGGATATATTTATTGTTGTATAAGGATATATTTATTAGGTTTCAAAAGTAAGGACATATAAATAATGTACCCCAATATATTACAATGTTCCCATTTTTCACCTGATTTACGCTGTACTATAGTGTATTTGCTAAAATTTTGAACAGTTTTTGGGCACCATCCCTTATTCATGGGGACCATCATTTCAATTTTAGAAGGTCACTACGAAGTAAACCTAAGTCATATCTTATCTAGGTATTTATGTTAATACCAAAATCACCCTTTCTAATTAAGTTAGTGTAAAATTAGTTAGTTTGATGATTAGTTAGTTAAATGATTAAGTTAAATAAATTAGTGATTGATAGGTTAAATTTAAAAGTGGTTTTTTAGAAGAATAATATAATTATCGAAAGAGAAGAAAGTTTTTTTTTTTTTTGTGGTTCATTTCTAAATGAGGGTTTTGGGTACACAGGTATACTTCAAATTTAGTTAATGTTGCTTGAACTGGTCAAAACTTTTGAAAAAATGAAATTTTTTATAAACTAATTTCGGTTATGACAATAAAGTTCGGCTACGACATCTAAAGAACAGGTAGCCGAACTCGCCTTTAATGGAGTTTTTTCTTTCAGAGAAAAGTTTGGTTAGGAGAAAAAATTGTGAAGTAACTGAACTCAGTATGTAGGTTTTCAGAGAAAAGTTCGGTTAGGAGAAAAAAAATTGTGACGTAGCCGAACTCAATATATAGGTTTTCAGAGAAAAGTTCGGTTAGGAGAAAAAAATTGCGACGTAACCTAACTACAAGTACGGCTAGGATAAAAAAAATTGCGACGTAACCGAACTTTTCTCTGAAAGAAAAAATCCATTAAAGCTGAGTTCAGCTAGTTTGACAAAGTTTTTCGCATAATTCCTAGCCGAACTTTTTTCTGCAACTTCCATTTTCAACTCATTACTACTCATTTTTTCAACCAAAAACGAATCACAAGTAATGGGTTTGTGAAAATTTCTTTGAATCGAGGACGTCAAGGAAGAGGGAAGAAGAGAAGAAGATGAGCCCTCTAAAACTAATGGGTTTGTGAAAAATTAAATTTAATGGGTTTTTTATAATTTAGATTTTGTTTAGTTAATGATTTTGTTATATATATATTTATATTTATGTGTGTGTGTGTGTGTGTGTGTGTGTGTGTGTGTGTGTGTGTGTGTGTGTGTGTGTGTGTTAGAGCATAGCTCGGTTGAACCCACCAAGCGTTGGTATGTCAAGTTTGGTTGTCATATATTAGTGAACCAAAACTCATTTAAGAGTCGCTTGATTTAAATGTACTAGAGTCAACTTCGTATAGGTTAGCTTGAAAGTATTAGGATGAGACATTAAAAGTATTGCGAAGACTTGAAGAAGTGAAAAATTACGGAGCTACAACCACAATATCATCCTTCCACTTGAACTGTTTAATTCTGTAACGTATCTTCCAAGTTGTGCATATTGAAAACATAAAACTGTAAAGCATGAACACTCTAGATAGACATAGTATTAAAGAATACAATATGAAGTTTCTTGCTTAACCATTAAGCTTTGTATATGAGACATCGACATAATCGTATGAATGCTATTATGATTATGTATGGGTATGAGGTGAGTATTTCATCCTAGGAAACAATGTTTTTACATGTGCTTTAAGGAAGTAAGTTCATTATATATGTTGTGAACCGAAAAGGAAATCACCAGGTGTTATTGGGGATGTTCTTCATTGCAAATCTTATGAACGACCAATATGTGTGATTAGTATAACCGCTCAGGACTTGATTGTGTTCTTGGTAAAACTATTCACATGAGGCATGTCTTATGTATTGGTATGACTTTTATTAGTGAAACCGATCTTAAGTAATCACCTAGGGTATGATCGGGTTTGTGAGTGTCTGACCAAATTTGGGAGAGGGGAACCGACCCTAGTAAGAGGTGCAGTACATCACAAGGGGGGACCGATCCTTGTATGAGGTGCATCAAGGTTTATAGAAGAAAGGGGAACCAATCCTATGAACATGTGCAACACATTTTTAGGCAAGGGGGAACCGATCCTATGGACATGTGCAGTGCATACAAGTTAGATACCAAATATATGTGGGGAACCGATCCTAGTACCTAGTCAGCCGAATTTTGGTAAGTTAGTGTAACTATGCACAGTACTCACATGGAGGTAGAACCGAAACTTGTTTTGGTAGAACCGTTACACCAATGGTTTGTGATTGAGTGTTACTTGATCAATCACATAGTTCTTGAAAGTCAGATGAACCAATTCTAAACTTGTTTGGAAGTGTGGTAAATAAGATTTAAATGAGTAAGTATGAAAAAACACTTGCAAGAGAAAGATGTCGACACACTTTGAACACGCGCATTAATGCCTATTCTTTTATTGTTCAAAGATATTCCTTAACATCTAAGAAGGAAGTAAATCCCAAGATCGAATTTAAATAAGTTAAGAATATTTTAATTAAGGTTTTTAATTATATATGGAAAATAAGAATTAGTAATGTGCATTTGCTAGTTAAAGATTTTCCAAGGAGATTTCGATCATTATTTTGGACAGTGCATTCACAGGAATTATGAAAACCGAATTTGGGTTAATATGGAAAAATATCTTGAGAATATTTTCGGTTTTGGAAATTCCTTAGTGTCAAAACTTCCTTGTCTATAAATACTTTGAGTTTGCATTTCTAGCAAACTAATCCTTCGTGATAGTAAACTTCCTATATTCTACTGTTACTGGTGAAGCCGCCTATCGGAGAGGAGAGTAATCTAATTAGATGAAATCTCTTACGGCCGATCAGTTTAAAGTCTTCTTTGGGATTGAGAAGCTTTAGTGCGTACCGTTGGTTGGCAACTGGATATTGCGGTTTATCTTTAGTTTTCGTATTGATTTGACTGACTAATGGTGGTTGAATTTTGATTGCACCTAGTTTGTTTATGCTTGAGAATCTTCTCTTCTGATATAAGATTCACTCAAATTAGTTCAAGGTTTCGACAGGGATCTTTAGACTGTTGTTAGATCTGAAGACGATCTTGTGATAATCCATTGTTAACAGACTACGTTTTGTGTGTGATTAATCACAAGAGATTCAAGTAGTTATGTGCAGGTGTTTATTGAAGATTTAAGAAGATTTGAAGACAAGGAAGAGATAGAAGATTTCTGACTTGGTTTTTATAATCTTTGGTGTGCACAATACTTGTTTTGGTAAAAGAGGATCCAATTAATAATCGGTTTATCCTTGTGGTAGATTGGATTGATTAATTGAGAAGACCTGCATCAACATAATTCTTTAGATTAATGATCGGTTGTCAGCCGACGCAAATATAATTTCACTTTCTTGCTCAACTAAAATAAATGTAGTAGTGATAAGAAAGAGTTCGTATCCACAGAGAGGCTTTCGTTGTCAAATGTTTCGGTTTCCTAAAAGTAACAAGGGGGATTTTTCTGGTTTTTAATAAAGTAAATAAAATAAAAGCAATTAAACAAATAAATCAAGTAGAAAATATATTGGTTAAGAATTTATCTTCATTCACAAACATGCTTTCAAAACAATAATTAGAATTGACATTTAATCTCTATTTTATCAATGGCCCTAGAATACCTTGATCGCAAGAATATCCCGCTAATTTCCTCTTGTCATCAACAAACACATTAAAAGATGCGAGTATGAGTTCTATCTAAAAGAACAACCTAACGTGTAAAAGCACTAATCAGGTTTAATTCCCTAGATGCATTAAGTTCTATGAAATCAGGCCATCAAAGCAATCGAACGTTTAAAAGCACTAATCCGATTTAACAAAGGTTATGGATCACATATGGTTACTAGGATATATCTCTACAAGCAATAACCATATTTGTGCTACATGCAATCAGGAATTATCACTTTTGCGTATAATAACCCTAATCTAGCAAAATATATACATGTGAGTTCTACCAATTTGCAACTTGACAAAACTAACATTCAATCATGCAATAATATTAATGGTGAATCATAAACGATAATATGAGACAAAAATAATTTATTGAACAAGAAACATGTTATGTGAAATCAAATCAATCCATCACCAATAATAAAATTAGCTACTCATGTTAATGGGGTTCATAACAAGGATAAAAAGAAGGGTTTCCATGTTTCTAAACCCTAGGCAAAACAAAAGTAGAGAATAAGATGCTAAGAGATCCCAAATAAAACCCAAAAGAAAGATTATATATCTTCTCCTCTTGTGTGAGTACTGAGTAGGTATTCCTAAAGGCGTACACCTTCCAGCCCATTAACAGTTACATCCCATTCAATCCAGGTCCAAATCCTTCTCTGTCAACTCGGTCCAACTCACCGAGTCAACTCTACCGATTCCAGCCGAGTTCTGTCTATTTCTGGAAGATTCCGGCCGATTCCAGGCCATTAATCCTCTCATGTAATGTTTCCTACACATTAATCTAACAAAGTATGCCCCATATTCTCCCCTGCAGCATCATTCTCACTTCTCCCAACTCATTACAACCGCAATTCCGAGCTCAGACCATTCATACATTACTTACAAGCATGCCTTCCTTGCTATGCCAAGCTCAACATATCCACAACCTCCATCTGAGATACAATCTCACCTCCATTGCTGCATCCTCCTTGGGCCACCTGAAATTTAGTCCCCAGCTGTAGGTACCGAATATCACAAGACATTAGCTTACGAACATTGTAATAAATATAGGAGGAAAGAGCTACAAAACAATGCGATAATAGAGGAAGCACGGGGAAGTATGAAAGATTTGCAAGCATAAAATAATCTTGCGAAGATATGTTACGATAATTCGCAACGCATATACAGTTGTACAAGTTTTACTATAAATAGGAGTTCAAATGTAAAATTAGAGAGGTTCTTTTAAGGGGTGTTAGAAAATATCTTAGGAAAGAGAATAGAGAAAGTTGTAACTATTCTAGTTCCATTTAGATACTTCTTTGTAATCAATTGAGAGAATTAATAAGAAAATTGTCATTCCTCACCAAGAACTTCTTAAGTTTTACAAATTCTACTGAGGGTGTAGTTGTAGGTTATTCTGCAACTACATAATTAGCTCTAGAAACAGGGACTTGAAGATTGTTCTAGCAAAAAATTCTAGGGAGTTTTGAAAATTTGAAATGGCTAGAAGAAGAAATACATCAGAACCATTGACTGCAGTAAGAAGAAGTGTAAGACTTGCAGGTGGAGAAGCAAATGTAATAGGAGAACCTAGTAGGAGAAAGAATAATCAAAGAAATCAAATTCAACAAACAGAAGATCATGATCGAGTGAGTATACACACTTGGAGAACTGATACACCAGCAGAAACATACAGAGAACCAAAAATTAGAGAAAGGGAGATGTTAGAAACATTGAGACAAGAAATTCAAGAAGAACGAAGGTTTGAAGCTGAAGAACGTGCCAATCTAACAAGACAGAATCAAGAATTGAGAAGGGAAAATGAGATGTTACAAAGGAGGAAATCTCAAAGTGTTGTAAGATCAAATGCTAGACCAAGAAGAGAAGAACAAAATTCGCCAACAATCAATAGTGAAAATGAGATGCAAGAAAAAACACAGAATCAAGTTGAAAGAAATCGAGAGAATCGTTTCATTCTAGTGCCAAATCACGAACAAAATATGGAGAATTTACGAACAGAGCCACTTCCAAGGGAAAATAATCAGAATGGTGAAGAAAATCAAGAGGAAGAGCGGAAACTTGAGGAATAAATTGAGAGACAACAAGCTATGCATCAAAACAATTACGAAGATGGAGTAAGAAGACGGGAACAAGCTCGCAACAATCAAAATCTTGGGTGTGATAGAATTCGGAGGAAGATTGGGAATCAACGAGAAGAAATAACAAGGAGTGAACCAAACCTTAGAATCAGAGTTCAGGCAAACCAGGAAGAAATAAATCACAGAAGAAGGAGAAATGAAGAAGAAGAAATTCCAGATATTCATATGAGAAGGATGAGGAGAACAGAAATGGAAGAACAAGAATTTCAAAATGCTCTGCAACAAAACAATTGTGACAATTTGGAAAGAAGATATTTGCAAAATCATGCAAATGAAAACATTAATGAAGAGTATGATAGAATGCGAAGAATCGCAAGAGAGGAGATGCAAGAACGTAGAAGAAGAGAAGCTGCGTTGAAGAGGCCAACAGAGGAGAATTCTGAAGCAAATGCACGAATCTTTCGAGAATTAGCGGAAATGAGAGGAATGATAAGCAGTAGAGAAGGAGGAGATAGAAGGCAATTAGATGAAGCAATAGAAGAAGCTGCGAGGACTCCTTTTTCTAGAGAAGTACAGTTGGGAGGGATTCCACCAAAGTGCAATCTTCCTACGTTAACTAGCATCTTTGATGGGAATTCATGTGTTATTCAGCACATTAAAGCATATGTAAGATGCATGCTACAGTGGGAGAATCATGATGTTGTATTATGCAAGTACTTCGCATCAAGTTTAACAGGAAAAGCTCTAAAATGGTTCGAAGGGATTCCCAAGAACACTATTACATCATTTAATCATTTACAAGTAACTTTCTTAGGATCATATATCACGAATCATTCCTCGCGACTTGGCATTGAAGATGTGTTTGGTTTAAAACAAAGAATTGGTGAAAGTTTGAAGCATTTGGTAAGAAGATGGAAAACTATGTGCAGTGATATGGCAGGACGTGTGGATGAGAGATACCTGATTTTGTCTTTCATAAATACGATGTTCGCAACTGAACAATTATATGTTCAAATCTTCAGAAGAAAGAATTCAATTATGATGACAGAATTGCGAGAATTGCAAGAGGAGTATATTACATTAGAAGAAAAGCAAAACAATATGGAGTCATATCCAGTAGTAAACACCAACAATCAGGATACTGGAGCAAACTTACTTCCTAAAATAATCAATGTCGTAGCAGGTACTTCGCAAACATCTTCGCAGATATCAGAAGAAAAGAAAACCAACAATAGCCAGCCAAAAATGGTAGCAATGGGAAGTAAAGATCAAGAAGAGTATGATAGAGAAAATAATTTCTACAGTCGAGGAGGAAATAACCAGATCCCAAGATTAGATCAGCAGCAAGAAAATTATGGGGGTCAAATGCAGAATTATTTTGGACAAGGGAATCATAGACAAAATTATAACAATGGTCAAGGAGGTCAAAGAATGATAAGAGAAGAAATAAAGATGCC
This sequence comes from Papaver bracteatum, assembly GCA_023529315.1. Classification (NCBI taxonomy): domain Eukaryota; kingdom Viridiplantae; phylum Streptophyta; class Magnoliopsida; order Ranunculales; family Papaveraceae; genus Papaver; species Papaver bracteatum. Next base: position 2,094,668 of record JAJJWX010002605.1, on the reverse strand, counting down.
ACCTTTGAATACAAGTGTAGAAAATATATGGCAGGCAATTATCTTGATGGAAAATATACCAACTCCATGGAATATGGGAAAGGAACCACCAATTGGTCCAAGAAGTCATGAATTTTGCTTGTACCATCATTTTCATGGGCACTCTACAAATAGTTGTAATAATATCAAAAGGATTATCTTGCGAATGATTGATCAGGGCAAACTAGATCACTTTTTACTCAAGCAAGCACAATCGCAACAATTACCGCAAGCACCAATGGAAACTCGCATGGTAAATACAACACAAGAAAAGGGAAAAGAAATCTTACACATTGAAGTGGGACCAAAAGCAAGAAATGTTTTCTGCAATTCTATAGTTCACTCATATAAAACTATAGAAGATTTTCATGATAATGTGTTAAGTAGGGTATATGCGAGAGATGGTGAAGGAAGAGAAATAATGAACATCGCAAAAATTTCACGACTCGAAGATTGGAAGAAGCGTGAAATCTCTTTTGAAGCTACATAAATTCCAGAAGTTTGCGAAATACATGATAATCCATTGGTAGTGAGATTGGAAATTTGTCTGAATATGGAAGAAAGTGAGGATGATATAAATGAAGAATCATTTGGTCTTAATAGAATCTTAATTGATATAGGAAGCTCTGTCAATATTCTCTTCTATCCCGCTTACAAAATCATGGGGGGAAAGGACACAGATCTAACACCTTCTACTTACAGGATTTATGGCTTTAATGGAACTGCCAATAAACCTAAAGGAGAAATAAGCATGCGAATTCCATTAGGGGGAATGCGAATTGAAATCTTATTTTGCGTTGTTGATGTTGAATCACCGTATAACGCTTTGATAGGGAGACCTTGGATTCACAAGATTTTAGGCATAGCTTCAACTTTTCATCAATGAATAAAATTTCCTCATCCTAAAGGTATTGGAGTTATCAAGGGTGATTGGGCAGAAGGGAAGAAATGTTACGATACTGAAGTAGAAGTTTGCGAAGGAAAAACTGTTGAGAAGGAAAATTGGAGAAAAAGAACAAAGGTTGCAAAGAGAAGTGAAAATTTAATGGATGAAGATTAAGTCATGAAGGAATGAAGTTACAATGATTGAGTATACAAGAAATTTACGAAGGTAAAGAATAGATATGATTTGCGAAGGTAATCAGTACATTTCTTCATAGTGTATAATAAAATGCATTTTGAAAAAACAAGAAAATGAAATGAGGTATTTCGCAACGTGAAATATTTGTGAAGTATTTTTACGAATACAATTTTTTTTTATTTTTTTTTGCGATTAGCTTTCATTGAAGAAAGACGCAAAACATATTTGCGAACAAAAGACCGCAAACTGTGATTAGCTTTCAAAAAATAAAGAGATCCGCAGAAATTTTACACAGGCGAACCTTTGTGGCATACACCCTAGTTCGCGAAGCAACATTTCGTAAGAGGCAAAGTCCTAAAGTACGTCATTTAAGGGGGTACCTATAAGCATGGCTCAGGGAAACCGGAACACCACCAAGGAACCTGAGTACATGGACATTACGGGGTACAACCCAAAAGCGGGGTACCTATCCGGGTTAGACACCTTGGATTCTCAACCTAATCTTGCGAAGTACCAGGATATAGGTTGGGCGATTAAGGCATACTGTCTTTCTCAAGAAGTGTAGAAAACGATCAAGGCGCCAAGGTACACGGTTGAGTCAAGAATGCCGGATGGGTTTGAAGCACATCTGCCATTCTTGACAAGTCTTGGCAAATGATGCACTTGGCCAAAAGATACCCCATAGGGTGCAACCTCGTAACTATAAGCCATATAGGCAAAAAGGATAAGAGGTTGCGATCAAAAGCTGGTTGTTTGCAAAACCAGATGGGAAGAGCTAACCTTGTATGGTCGATGCACGCTTCCTTGAAGGGGAAACCAAGGGGAAGATAAAGGGCAGCACCCTCCATTAGGGAGCTGATACGTGCTATAAGACGCAAATGTCACGAGGCTTTTTGTTCGCAAGAACATAAAGGCTTGTCATATTTGTGCAACAATAATATTTCTGCGAACTAAAAAAAAAAAAAAAAGAGATATATGTATATATACATACTCACAGAATTACATAAAATAAAGTTAAGATGAGATCAATGGGTTATTACATGAAAGTGTGATAACGTCCTGCGATTTCATCGCAAGACGATAATGTCACGAGGTTGTATATTCGTAAGAATATTCAGACTTATCATATTATCGCAAAAATATTACCACAAAAGAGGTGGCAAAATAAGACCTTTACTTAGGAAGGCATGAAATCAATTCCATCAATACTGTTGGAAAATTTTTACGAGAATATATATAAATAGTTCATAATCATAGAGGCAATATTGTTCGCAATCGAAGACGGATATTTCATATTCATTAAATTTTATAAGGATTGAATACTTCTTATATTTCTTCAAAGATTCAATACTTATTATACTTTTTCAGAGATTCAATACTTCTTATACTTCTTCAAACATTGGATGCTTCTTCATAGAGTGAATATTTTTTATACTTCTTCAAGGGTGTTTCATAATTCGTATACTTCTTTAAGGATGTTTCATACTTTTTATGCTTCTTCAAGAATATTTAATACTTCTTATACTTTTTTCTAGGATGTTTCGTATTTATGCAAGGAGGATTCATAATACTTATACTTCAAAGGGAAGATTTCATATATACTTCGCAAAATCTTGAAGATTCGCAACATTAAACTGAGGTAGATATTCTAGATACTTAAAATTAGGATTGATCACCTGAAGAGCAATAATAAGGGGGAAAGGAATACTAAGTTAGGTCTTAAAAATATATTATTTCTCTATCTCTCCATATGATCAAGTCGTGCAAACAGAGGGAAGCATTCAGTTAAACATCAATTTATCATCACAAAATTAAGACATTGGTACTAATTAAATTTCAAAAGGAAATTGTTGATGGATTAAAAAGTGCAACACTAATTAAGTAAACAAGATAAAAGAACTGAAGCAAATATACAGAAAGGATTAAGACTATTTTGAAGATGATTTATCTTCATCAAAATGATCTTCTTTTTCTTCTTCAGAGAGATCATCTTAAACTTCACTATCAGAGATTTCCAGATATGGGGTATCCTCGGGAATTTCTTCAAAAAGGAGCGTCTGGTAATTCTTGAGAGGAATTTGATTGTCTTCACAAATCTTGCGAGTCATCTTAGCTCGGAAACGCTTGACATATAATCTATGGTTGTTCTGGGAAATTAGAAATTGAGAACTTAAATCAGAAATCTTCTGGTTACGACCGGAAAGAATAGTTTCCAGATCATCCTTCATCTTCGCATAATTTTCTGCAGTAAGGGAAGAAATTAAGAAATAGGTTAGCAAGTTACGAAGGAAAAGTAATCAAAATACTTACCATTATGAAGAATTTACCTTCTAACTTCTTCTTATCATTACGAAGAGAAGAGTTTTCAAGCTTTAGTTGATTATTCTCCTCAAGAAGAGAAGAACTTTCAGTTCGATGCTCGTGATTGTGGATTATCTCCGTGACGAGATAATAATTCTGCATTATCAATACTTAAATCCTCTACTTTCTGACGAAGTTTTGAATTTTCAACCTCTAACTTCTTACAACGGCTTAAAGTCTTCTTCTCAGCAATGGAATGACGTCTTTCCCAATCAGAAGCATCTGCGCAGCTGACTCTTCCAACCTGAACAAATAAAAAGGGTTAGGAATTAATGAAATAAGGGAAACAAACAAGGAATAGAAAATAAACTTACCATACTCCCTAAAGCATATAATGAAGCAGGAGAGACGAATCTTTAAATTCCATTAAGAGAGTTGTTATTGAGTACAGTAGGAACTTTACAAGCCTTCACAATAAGCTTACGAGCATTCACAGTAGGAGAACTTCCTAACCCACGATAAGAGTGGAGAAAAGCTTCGGATACTTGAATCATTGCAGATTCAAAAGTTTCTGCACTACTATAATCTTCGTCTTCTTCATCATTGTCATCATCATATTCCTTATCATAAATGGTATCAGAATTAGAACCAAGATCCTTCTCAGGAAATTTGTCACTTTCATCATTTTGTTCTTCATCAATGTTCTTGCTAGAAGTGATCACATTGGAGTAAGCATTGGTCGAGAATTTCTTCTTTTTCCTTTCAAAAACAACATCCTCAAGTTTCCTTTCTCCTTTGCGAAGAGCATCATCTTGACTACCAGAAGTTTGGGTATCCTTCGCAGAGCGAAGTGTTTTTTGTCTCGCAGTTAACCTTTTGGAAGAAGTAGTATTCTTGTTTTCACTCGCAACAACCTCAGGAAGATCAGAAAGAACCTACAAATTCAAATAAGGATAAGAAACATAGGCAACAATATATTGTTTAAAAATCATATAAAAGTGTTTCTTACCTCATTTGAAAATAAGTTGAAGAATAACAAAGAAACAAAGAGATGGAGATACATACATTTTTATCTTTGCTAAGCCAAGAAAAGACCCAAGGTTGATAGTTACGATCACGAAGGTTCGCAGGAAGATCTACTATCCCAGAAATATAAGAACCCGATAATTTTAGAGGGTAGTTATACCAATCTTCATCATTAGAACGACGAGGTGTTTTATTATTTCCCGAGGCATAATCAATATCGTGCATGAGAAGATCATCTGCTGCGATATTAGATTTACGGTGAAGACGAACACCCCAACGTTTATCTTCCTTCTTCGCAGGAATTAATGTGTAATTTTTGAAGAAACTCTCAACTGTATAATCCGTAGCGATAATCTCCATATCTCGAAATCCAGGTTTCCTAAGATCAATCAATACAAAGATTTTCCAAAGAGCAGCACGAGTTGCGAATTAAACCAGAATGCGAATGCAATCACCAGTCAATTGATAAATGGCACATGAAAAATTGGGGTGGGAAATAATTTCATAGAATAAAGGAAGATTGACATCATAAAGAGGAAGAGGAAGACCTGCGAGGATTTGACCTCGTGAGATTAAAACTTTCTGATCATTCCAAGTAAGATTAGTAAAGAGCTCCATACTGAGAGAAGACTTATTGTCATGACCATCAATTTCAGAAATAACGAGGTCCCTATCAGCAAGCTCTGCATTAATTTGTTCAATAGTTTTCTTCTTTGGAGCCATTGGATGTAGGATAGAAAATAGGAAGGAAAAGAAGTGAAAGAGATAAGAAATCATAGTAGCAGAAAAAGGGAATAAATTGCAGCGGCAGAAGTGATGAGGAAGATGAATAGGATAAGAGAATAAAAAGAAGAACAAAAGATAATATTTATAAAGAAGAGAGAGATCGATGAAGATAGAAACTCATCAATGCGATTAGACGTGAACGGTTTAAAATAACGGTTACGAAGAAACGTGTCAAAAATTTAATGAAAAATAAAAATACGTGTTGCGAATGTAATAGGTGGTGATAACTATATTAAATTTACGAAAATAGAGGTTCTCATGACATTCCTTCTTCATAGAATTAACATGAGAAGAGGCAAGATGTAGGTACCGAATATCACAAGACATTAGCTTACGAACATCGTAATAAATATAGGAGGAAAGAGCTACAAAACAATGCGATAATAGAGGAAGCACGGGGAAGTATGAAAGATTTGCGAGCATAAAATAATCTTGCGAAGATATGTTGCGATACTTCGCAACGCATATACAGTTGTACAAATTTTACTATAAATAGGAGTTCAAATGTAAAATTAGAGAGGTTCTTTTAAGGGGTGTTAGAAAATATCTTAGGAAAGAGAATAGAGAAAGTTGTAACTATTCTAGTTCCATTTAGATACTTCTTTGTAATCAATTGAGAGAATTAATAAGAAAATTGTCATTTCTCACCAAGAACTTCTTAAGTTTTACAAATTCTACTGAGGGTGTAGTTGTAGGTTATTCTGCAACTACACCAGCTATTGCCTTCGCTGCCATTTTCTTGTTCACTGCAGCACCAAGTTCTGCGGAAGCTCATCCATACCCTACCAAACTCCACCAGTCTGCTGCCATCTTCATTAGGCCTTTATGCAATTTCAGTACCCCTGCAATTTCACATACAAGCACACTCAACCCACGGCAACCATCACTGCTTCATTCCTGCAGTTTCAACTTCGATTACACCACCGCAAGTCAGTCCATTGCAGTTCCAAACACAAGTTACTCCTGCATTTCAAGTGCCACCACCTTGTTCTCACTGAATCCTCACAAATCAAAATCACCACCTGCAATACTTCATGCCACAGCCATGATGGCTACACTGCAAACACCAATTGGCACACCACTTCATAAACAGCACCAAATCCATTAGCTCCAACCCTGTAATCAATTGCCATTACTGTCAAACCACAAGCTCAATTCTTTAAATTCACCACCAATGCTGCCATTACATTCTCACCAAGTGCAGCAACATAATCAATGCATCATTCAATCAGAACCCAGGTCTTCAAAGTGCCAGCATTCTTCCCTGTAAAACTTCATCACAGACTCAAGATTCTTCCATTCATACACTCAACTTCAGTCATTAACAGACCCATAAGAAATCCTTCTAACACCAAATCCAACTTGAATCAACCACCACCATACACCCATGAACATCAACAAAGATACTGCACTTTCCCATTTTCTTAACAAGACCACCTGAGCTGCACATTACAGACTCAATACCTCCACTTCAGATCACCAAAAGTCTGCTCAAACCACCATCAACACACTTAGTGTAAATTCATAGGACCCTAAATCTCTCTCACTGCACCTTGTTCTCTCGCTGCCTGCAGCTTCAATCACCTAAAACTCCAACACTTATGCTTAACCAGCTGCTGCATAGTTTCAACCTCGAGCCACACCTGAATTTCCACCATTTTCTGCAACAGCTGCTCCACCTCAAGGCCCATAGCAGTAAACACCAATTTAAATAACTGCAGCTCTTCCCTGACTAACCAACTGCATCATCTCTTCATAGCATAAGCAAACCCCTGATTTCTCTTTCAAGTCAACACTAAACTGCAGCTTCATAACAACCACCAGACCCTTAACCTAGCTACAGCAGAAACCCAATCTTCTGTATTATTCACTCCAGCACCATCAGAAACAAATCTCCTTTTAGTTTTCATAGACAGCTGCAACCCACTAATCCACCAGAGCCACCATGAGCTCATCCACTGAAACCAAACCCAACTCTTCATTCAATTCGACAGCAACAACAGCTTAATCTATGTTAACCTGAATCTGAGACAGACCCAAATTCCTAATTCATTTTAAACCCATTTCAATTCACAAGAGCAACAACAAGACCCATTTGTAGCTTCTTGCAAACCCTGCAATGGTCTGTTCTCCAGCTGCTCAAGCCATTAAACTTGAAACTTGATTCACACCCATTATTCCATTTCTGATTCATCTACCAAATCTCTAACTCCATGAAACCCCAGATATCACAGCTTCAATTTACAGCATCAGGTTTACTAATTCATTCACCACCAATATCAGAACATGAATATGAGGAAAACCCCTCAAATAAACTTCACCAAATCCTTTTTCTAATCCCTAGTTTCACCATTAAAACTGTTAAATCCACACATGAGCAGAACACCTCCTCCAATTTCATTTTCTAATCCCAAAGACACAGTTAACCAAGCTCATCAAACCCTTGCCTCTCTTTCTGGTGTTGTGTAGGAATGAGAGAAACCTCTTGATTTTAGGGTAAGAAATGATTGGGTGGTTATTGACACTCCAATACATAGGCTAAGGGACACTCCAATGGGTACCCTATAGCAGCTAGCCACCCCTTAACATCAGTATTTAGTGCTCCTTGTTCAATTGGTTGACCCTTAACCATGACCAGGCTCCAGATAGCATTTTCCGGTAAAATGACTAAATTTCCCTTCTTGCTCAAATGAGTTATTTCTTCTTCTTTTGCTCCAATGACTCCAGAATACCTACAAATACTCAAACTCACACATAAGATACATAATTTACACGAAAACTCGCAAAGAAAGCATAAATACTAGATAGTAAATATGGTTTATTCTACACCTATCAAATTCCCCCACACTTAGACTTTGCTAGTCCTCGAGCAAATCAAACAAAACAATTTAAAAAAAAACATACATACAACTCCATGACGTCGAGGCTACGGTCACTTTTATCATAAATAACAAGCCTTTAAAACCCTAGGTGTCCCTAGTGGATGAGTTATAGTCTCATGAAGGTTTACAAGAGGTTTTCCTACAAAACCTATTTTTTAAACTCCGTCTATTTGTGACAAATCAATGAATGAATCCAAAATGACTACAGGAGGAGGTACCTTGCGCAAATTCAATTCATTTATTAGTAAATAAAGCTTTAATTAGATAGTCAAACAAGCCACAATACTCGGAAACTAACAAACCACAATCACAATAAAAAGATTAAGAAGATGGATATATATGTAGATGTTGGCGAATGTTCACAAGTGATCGATGTATCTCATATCTGTCTAAAGGTCACTGCCAAGATGAATCTATGCATCCTATTGGATTGAGCTACTGGTCAATTCTAGTGTCAACACACTGGCATATACAAGGGAACCAGTGGTCAACAAACTTATTTCTACATCAACTCACTGGCATATACAAGGGAACCAGTAGTGACTTTATTCAACAATAATAAAAAAATTTCTTTTCTTTTCTTTTCTTTCACACTTTTTTTTTAGACAGCATGATTAGATCTTTTGGATCCAAGCGCATGCTTCTTGTCAGCAAGTACGTGATAGTTGCCTTGGATCCTGCATTCCACGCTTGTTTAGGCGACGGAGACAGGGACTACGTTTCACACATACTGCTATTCCCAAGTGTCATTTTTATTCCGTTTGGTCTAATTGGTCGGTCTCTTTTTTTTTTTTTTTTTTTTTTAGCAACTCAATCACTCTATTTCATCCTAGCAGTAATAACAACTCGATTTTTAGTGACCCACCAAAGCACTTAGAGAACAATAGATAAATATGGAAAAATAAAATTAGAACATGATATGGTGATATTCCGAGATATGGTAACAACTATCATTGTATTTATGATTTCTGAGCTATGTCCCTTTTAGTTAATCGGTTCCTCAACTCCTGCAATCAAATGGTTCCATCCACTAATGGTGTCATCCTAAAGGCACAAGTTTCTAGATTTCGGAGTTCAAAAAGCACAATTTTTTCTTGGTTTTTCTATTTTTCTGATTTTTTTTATTTTTATTTTTTTTACTAAAAAGCATAAAACAAACTATACAAACATATAAATGCTCCCCCACACTTAAACTTTACATTGTCCTCAATGTAAAATTGAATCATCCAAAGAGAGTTCAAGGTGGGAAATTTCCGCAAATGATATGCAAAAACGAAGAAAATAAAGATAAAAGCAAATGCATGAAACTAAAAAGATAAAGGTAGAGATACAAAACCGGTGGGTTGCCTCCCACTTAGCGCTTGGTTTTAAGTCGTCAGCCCGACTTGGAAGACGAATTCCCCATACACCAGTAATCTGAAAAGTTTAGGATCCTTCCATGTAACATGTTTTGCAAATATTAGCTTCACACAAATATTAGAACAAGAAAATAGAATTGAAGCTATCTCCCCATAGAAGTTTCCCCCACACTTATTCTTTTCTACACTTGAAAGTGTATAAAGAACATAAAAATCAGGGACTTCTATGGTTTCTTCTTTGCAAACATTCATAGTATGAGAATCAAAAGTTTCTAATGGTGGATATCGAGAAACAAAGTCATTTAACAATATTCTCGAAGCACATATATTCAAGCCAATAAGAGGTAAAGGAGAAGGATAAATAGGCAAAGGATTAGCCAAACCTTGCAACTCTTGTATTATAGTATCCTATTCATCCTTAGAAACTTCAAGTGAATTACTTACCTCTTGCACATTGTGGTCCTCTATTGAAACTTGCAACAATTCTTCATTCGTTTCTGCCTTAACCAAAGTCTCGACATCAACATCTTCGTTACAATCTTTTGCATGCTCAATTGGGTCTTCCACAATATTGGTTAAATCGGTTTCATTCTCAACATACTCCTCTTCGTTATTAGGCACATGCTCTACTGCGGATCCAAATTTCACTATGAGGAATTTATTTAGAACACTCAAAAATGCATCATCCTCAAGCTCCACCCTTTGAATAGGCTCTTGATCATTATTAAGATCATTTCTTGAGTTATCTACATAAGTGCCATCATAATCCTCTTCATGTTCATCTTGATCCCAAAAAGATTCCGCGGTACACCTTTGGGATATGTCACCATGAGTTAGTTCAATTGATGTATCTTCATAACCATCATCACTTTCATAGTTAACATAAGTTTGGTCGTCACTGAATTTAGTGTTGCTAGTCTCAAACTCATCCTTTTGAATAGGTGAATGATCATTATTAAGATCAAGAGTTGAGTTAACTACACAATTATCAATGAAAGACCCCAAAGGTTGGCCTTTTCCAACATTAGCATCAATCAAATATTCATCACAAACCACATGCACATTAGAATAATCATTGCTTTGAAAACAAAGTACCTCTTCATACCTTTCTTCTTTGTATTGATCAATATCTCTTTGTAGGTTAGCAATACCTTCACGAAGTTCTTGGAGCTGCTCGTCTATAGCCTCTTTATCTTTTTGAAACTCTTGCCGTACAAAGTTGGAAAAGTTGTCTAACAAGTTAGAGACTTGTTGTTCACGAGCATAAGAATCCTCCAATCCTTGTGGTTGTTCACTCACGTACCCGCCACAAGGTTGTTGAGGAAAACCATAAGGTTCCATGGAATATTGGTCATAACCAATGGATTGGTTTTGATTATACCCCTGGAATTGGTAGTTGTCGTATTGTTGAGGTTGTTGAAAACCGTATCCGTTGTTCCAATATGCTCCGTCCATAGAAATTGGTACCTGAAATAAGAATCTCAAAACAAGATTAAAAAAAACAAAAATAAGAAAAACTAAAAACAAAAAAAAAAAAAAAAAATAAGAAACCAAAAACAAGTGACAACCGTTGCCTCCCCAGCAACGGCGCCAAAATTTGATCGGTTGTCAGCCGACGCAAATATAATTTCACTTTCTTGCTCAACTAAAATAAATGTAGTAGTGATAAGAAAGAGTTCGTATCCACAGAGAGGCTTTCGTTGTCAAATGTTTCGGTTTCCTAAAAGTAACAAGGGGGGATTTTTCTGGTTTTTAATAAAGTAAATAAAATAAAAGCAATTAAACAAATAAATCAAGTAGAAAATATATTGGTTAAGAATTCATCTTCATTCACAAACATGCTTTCAAAACAATAATTAGAATTGAAATTTTATCTCTATTTTATCAATGGCCCTAGAATACCTTGATCGCAAGAATATCCCGCTAATTTCCTCTTGTCATCAACAAACACATTAAAAGATGCGAGTATGAGTTCTATCTAAAAGAACAACCTAACGTGTAAAAGAACTAATCAGGTTTAATTCCCTAGATGCATTAAGTTCTATGAAATCAGGCCAATCAAAGCAATCGAACGTGTAAAAGCACTAATCCGATTTAACAAAGGTTATGGTTCACATATGGTTACTAGGATATATCTCTACAAGCAATAACCATATTTGTGCTACATGCAATCAGGAATTATCACTTTTGCGTATAATAACCCTAATCTAGCAAAAGATATGCATGTGAGTTCTACCAATTTGCAACTTGACAAAACTAACATTCAATCATGCAATAATATTAATGGTGAATCATAAACGATAATATGAGACAAAACTAATTTATTGAACAAGAAACATGTTATGTGAAATCAAATCAATCCATCACCAATAATAAAATTAGCTACTCATGTTAATGGGGTTCATAACAAGGATAAAAAGAAGGATTTCCATGTTTCTAAACCCTAGGAAAAACAAAAGTAGAGAATAAGATGCTAAGAGATCCCAAATAAAACCCAAAAGAAATATTATATATCTTCTCCTCTTGTGTGAGTACTGAGTAGGTATTCCTAAAGGCGTACACCTTCCAGCCCATTAACAGTTACATCCCATTCAATCCAGGTCCAAATCCTTCTCTGTCAACTCGGTCCAACTCACCGAGTCAACTCTACCGATTCCAGCCGAGTTCTGTCTATTTCTGGACGATTCCGGCCGATTCCAGGCCATTAATCCTCTCCTGTAATGTTTCCTACACATTCATCTAACAAAGTATGCCCCAGATTCTCCCCTGCAGCATCAGTCTCACTTCTCCCAACTCATTACAACCGCAATTCCGAGCTCAGACCATTCATACATTACTTAAAAGCATGCCTTCCCTGCTATGCCAAGCTTAACATATCCACAACCTCTATCTGAGCTACAATCTCACCTCCATTGCTGCATCCTCCTTGGGCCACCTGCAATTTAGTCCCCAGCTATTTCCTTCGCTGCCATTTTCATGTTCACTGCAGTACCAAGTTCTGCGGCAGCTCAACCATACCCTACCAAACTCCACTAGTCTGCTGCCATCTTCATTAGGCCTTTCTGCAATTTCAGTACCCCTGCAATTTCACATACAAGCACACTCAACCCACGGAAACCATCACTGCTTCATTCCTGCAGTTTCAACTTCAGTTACACCATGCAAGTCAGTCCATTGCAGTGCCAAACATAGTTACTCCCTGCATTTCAGTGCCACCACCTTGTTCTCACTGAATCCTCACAAATCAAAATCACCACCTGCAATAATTCATGCCACAGCCATGATGGATACACTGCAAACACCAATTGGCACACCACTTCATAAACAACACCAAATCCATTAGCTCCAACCCTGTAATCAACTGCCATTACTGTCAAACCACAAGCTCAATTCTTTAAATTCACCACCAATGCTGCCATTACATTCTCACCAAGTGAAGAAACACAATCAATGCATTATTCAATCAGAACCCAGGTCTTCAAAGTGCCAGCATTCTTCCCTGTAAAACTTCATCACAGACTCAAGCCTCTTCCATTCATACACTCAACTTCAGTCATTAACAGACCCATAAGCAATCCTTCTAACACCAAATCCAACTTGAATAAACCACCACCATACACCCATGAACATCAACATCATACTGCACTTTCCCATTTTCTTAACAGCACCACCTGAGCTGCACATTACAGCTCCAATACCTCCACTTTAGATCACCAAAAGTTGCTCAAACCACCATCAACACACTTAGTGTAAATTCATAGGACCCTAAATCTCTCTCACTGCACCTTGTTCTCTGCCTGCAGCTTCAATCACCTAAAACTCCAACACTTATGCTTCACCAGCTGCCTGCAGTTTCTGAACCTCAATGCCACCTGAATTTCCACCATCTTCTGCAACAGCTGCTCCACCTCAAGTCCCATAGCAGTAACCACCAATCTTAATAACTGCAGCTCTTCCCTGACTAACCAACTGCATCATCTCTTCATAGCATAAGAAAACCCCTGATTTCTCTTTCAAGTCAACACTAAACTGCAGCTTCATAACAACCACCAGACCCTTAACCTAGCTACAGCAGCAACCCAATCTTCTGTGTTATTCACTCCAGCACCATCAGAAACAAATATCCTTTTAGTTTTCATAGACAGCTGCGACCCACTAATCCACTAGATCTACCATGAGCTCATCCACTGAAATCAAACCCATCTCTTCATTCAATTCGACAGCAACAACAACTTAATCTATGTTAACCTGAATCTGAGACAGACCCAAATTCCTGATTCATCTCAAACCCCTTTTAATTCACAAGAGCAACAACAAGACCCATTTGTAGCTTCTTGCAAACCCTGCAATGGTCTGTTCTCCAGCTGCTCAAGCCATTAATCTTGAAACTTGATTCACACTCATTATTCCATTTCTGATTCAGCTACCAAATCTCTAACTCCATGAAACCCCAGATATCATAGCTTCAATTTACATCATCGGGTTTACTAATTCATTCACCACCAATATCAGAACATGAATATGAGGAAAACCCCTCAAATAAACTTCACCAGATCCTCTTTCTAATCCCTAGTTTCACCATTAAAACTGTTAAATCCACACATGAGCAGAACACCTCCTCCAATTTCATTTTCTAATCCCACAGACACAGTTAACCAAGCTCATCAAACCCTTGCCTCTCTTTCTGGTGTTGTGTAGGAATGAGAGAAACCTCTTGATTTTAGGGTAAGAAATGATTGGGTGGTTATTGACACTCCAATACATAGGCTAAGGGACACTCCAATGGGTACCCTATAGCATCTAGCCACCCCTTAACATCAGTCTTTAGTGCTCCTTGTTCAATTGGTTGACCCTTAACCATGACCAGGCTCCAGATAGCATTTTCCGGTGAAATGACTAAATTTCCCTTCTTGCTCAAAATGAGTTATTTCTTCTTCTTTTGCTCCAATGACTCCAGAATACCTACAAAATACTCAAACTCACACATAAGATAAATAATTTACACGAAAACTCGCAAAGAAATAATAAATACTAGATAGTAAATACGGTGTATTCTACACCTATCAATTAAGAGTGTTGTTGGCTTAATCTTAACGATTAACTTTTGATGATTGAACATAAATAGATCTTGGATCCTGGAAAATGAGTTTATGTTAAGATAAACAGAAGTGCCTTTGTGCAACTCATATCACTTGGTTGAAGAGAGTTGATACCAAACAGATTTGTTGTTCCTTTACTGTTTGGAATACGAACCAAAGGAATTGGTCCAAGTACGTGACTTGTTTACAGGTTGGAGGCGTAGGAATACAGACGAAACTAGGTGAACTATATGTTTAGTTGCTTGGTCTCAACTATACGAAGTAGGTTTATTTTGTATAGTGGCTTAATCTTGAGAGTATTCAATTCTGGACTAGGTCCCGGGGTTTTTCTGCATTTTCGGTTTCCTCATTAACAAAATCTTGTTGTGTCATTTACTTTATATTTCCACATTATAATTGTTTTATTATAATTAAAGTAAATTGCACAAACATTAATTCCTATTTACTTGATACGTGAATCCAATTGAGTTTGGTTAAGTCTGAATCTTTGTATCAAGTAAACATACTTTGTTATTGTATTGTCTCGATCTTGTATCCATAGACAATCACACGAAGTGTGAACCGATTAGGTGCATTGTCTCGACTCAGTCCATAGACAATCACTTTCGGAGAAAGGACTTATAGGAAGGAAAAGTTTTAGCTTGAGGTATATTTGGGTACCCTCGCCTTTTCAATTGGTATCAGAGCAGGCAAACACGAAAAGATCTGACAATCTATGTTTTGTGCGATCCATCCTATAAGTTATGGGCCAAAGTAAATTTAAGCAAGAGAGAAAACTAAAGAAAGGCTCAATTAACGAATTGCAAGACATATGCTCAAAAGAAGAATGCTCTTCGGACTGTTCAATTTATGAGCTCTCTTACGAGGCATTTTTGAAATCTATGATTGAGATTTCTAATGAAAGATCAAGTGTGAAAACTTCTGAACTATTGTAATTAAGTAAACAATTTCTCTATGTCACTGAAGAACTTCTCTCCACACTTAAAAGTGAACGAGAGTTAGCCTTAAAGGTTGAAGTTCTCTGTAAGGAGAATGAACTTTTAAAGGAAGAAATCACACAACAATCAAGTGATTATAAGGAAAGAATGATTATTGAACGTGATCATGTTGAAACTTGTAAAAATGATCTGGAGAAAACTCAAGAAAAGATTTGCATTTTAGAAAAAGAGCTTAATAACTCTAAAGCAAAATTGAACTCTAAACAGGTGCTCTTCAAAGAAAAAGAAGGAGGTTTTCTTTCCAATATAAAATGTCTAGAGGAAACTCTTAACTCCACTCTTGATGAAAATACTTCATTAAAATAAGAAGTCTCTATGCTAAGAAAACTTAATGAAAGTTCAAACAACTTATCTTCCTTATTGGAGATAGGAAGAAGTCACAGAGACACACATGGTTTAGGATACAAAGGTAATAATACTGTAGTTCCTAACAATGAAATAAAGTTTGTCAAATCTGAGTGTACTCTAACACAAGATTGTCTAAAACAAGATACTCAACATAATGGAGGAAATTCTAAGGACAAACAAACAGGTGATGATCATTCAGACCCAAAGAAGAAAGATCATAAAGAAAGGAAGAAGTCGAAACCTTCAAGAGTAAAGAAAAAGGAAGGAGAATTCTAAAATCTTACACAAACAGGTAACAATCCACATCATAATCATTATAATACCAGATGTTGTTATTCTTGTGGCAGTAAAAATCATATACATAAGGGGTGCAAGATTCGTAAAATGCAAAAGGATCTCCATTTTGTTACAAAGGAATTAAGAAAAATGACCTTTGTTCCGTATGCCTTAACAAGCAAAGTAAAAGTCTATTTTTCCGATCCTTGGTCTACTCTGTTTACACCAAAAACGTTTAAAAAGGGGTGTAAGAAAAGTAAATTTAAGCAGACAAGTTTTGTCTCTCATCCTTTAAAAGGAAAAATATCTGAACCACTCTTTGATTATGATGATATATCATTTTTAAAAATTTGGTACATAAAGAACATTCGAAAATAATACATTGTTACAAAAGAACAAATTTCTATGTTCCCAAGCACTGTTGTGTTATAGAAATTTGTTTAAAAATGGGAAATTTCTGTTATTTCTTTTTGAGAAAGATTTCAAAAAATTCTCTGTATAAAAGGTTTCCTTTTATAAGTGGTTAAGGTCTCTTAAAAACAGAATTCTTATTGGAATTCTTCATGAATGTTTACAATGAAGGAAATCATAAAGGAATTGTCTTATGTCACTCGAAAAGAAATAATCTTTCATGTTGTTTGCTGGGCATCTTTTAGAGACTTTCATGATCTTCAAAAGATTAGTATTCTCTCTACCAATCTTGAAGTATATAAAGATAAACTTGATGAAATCATGGAGATAGAAGATAACAAGTGTTAGAGTACTGCTCGGTAAAACTCACATGCGTTGCAATCTCAAGCATGTTTGTCAATATTAGTGATCAAAACTATATAGTCTTGATTTCTAGTCTACTATAGCTAAGGTCTCGGACTAGGATAGAAAGTGTAGTTGAGCTCAAGAACTCCATGGCGATCATCATACAAGACGAAAGACTACTCAAGGAACCAGTGGATCTTCATCGACTAAAAGGTATGTGGAGACTTGAACTTATCTATCACTCAAAAGTCTATCTACTCTATCTCCTATCTTGAGACAAAAGTATGTTTACTATATAGACTACGAATATGCACATGTGACATTTCGAGTTGAGTATATCTCGCTTATCTATTTCTCGAAATGGGTGTTGGTAAAGCTTTCTCTTTAGCCAAGTTCATCTTTGCCTAGTGACGAAAGTCATGTTATGTTTCAATCAATTTGTAAATTGCTCTGACGAAAACTAGTTCGTGAATAACAACTATATGACGTCCTCTGAGAATGTTTCAATGATTGAAATGAGAGTTTAGACTATATAACCATTGTGGGATATAAACATTGTTGTGGAAACACATATATGTATAAGTAATTAACACTTGAACCGAAGTTTGCGAACTTTGTTGATCAAGTGGAACCGAAACGTGAGCAGAAACTCAGTCCGTGAACTCAGTCCGTGAACCCAGTCCGCGAACTGGCGTAAGTTCTCGAACCCGAGAATATCTGCTGAAGTTGAAGCTCAGGTGCACTCCGCGAACAAACAAAAGTTTTCATTCCGAGAAATTCTGATGGAGTTTATTAACTTCAACCGGTTAGCTTGAGTCCGCGAACTCAAGAGGTTATGTCTGAAAACATTGTTCGTGAACTTATCTTAAATTACTAAAGAATGCTTTTGCAAACCGTGGCTTTATAGTTCATAAAATGATTCGAGAGAATCACATCGTTTTTGATTCAATTATGACTCTTGTAGTACTTGAGATCTCATAGCAATTGAACAGCTCTCTAACTAGTTCATTTGAGTCATTTGGACTAGTTATGGTGAAGAAGAATATGGTTGATATGAAAGTTATCATTTGGCTAACCATTTGGTTGACTAATATTGAACCAACCATTGTACACGTTTGGGTACGGTTACACGAACTCAAAACGTCAAGTACATGTGTGTATGATAAGCTAAGTTTTCGATCTAACGGTTGAGAGATATTAGCTTGTATCTAATCAGGTTTTCATCTAACGGTGAATATTGAATGCTTTGTTACTAAGCTAACATTGATTGCAAACCCTTATTTGAAATACTATATAAGGAGAACTTTAGCCACTGGAAAAACTAATCCCCATACACCTTTCTTGTGTGATACTAGTTTTCTCTAAGCTAGAGTCGATCTCCATTAACCCTTGAGTTTTCTCTTTAAATTCGGGTTAACGACTTAAAGACTTCATTGGGATTGTGAAGCCAGACCGATACTACTTTTCTTGTAGTTGTGTGATCTGATCTTGCTATTTCTACCGTACGAGTACAATTGTAATAATTGGCTTGAGATTTCTATCTCCGATAGGCAAGATAAAAGTAGTCACAAACATCTTCGTCTCATTGTTTGTGATTCCTCAATAATCTTATTCGTTGCGTCGATTAAGTTTGTTGTGAGGTGATTGATGAAACTGAGTTGTTCTTCAGGAATATAAGTCTGGTTTTATCTATTGGTTCCTGTTCACCTTGATTTATCAAAAGACGGAACAAAACTCAAGGTTTATTCGTGGGAGACGAATTTATCTATTACCTATAGACTATTCTGTGTGAGACAGATTTGTTTGCTAAAGTCTTCGACTTTGGGTCGTAGAAACTCTTGGTTGTGGGTGAGATCATCTAAGGGAATCAAGTGCGAAGTATCCTACTGGGATCAGAGGCGTAGGAGCATAACTGTATCTTGGATCAGTGTGAGATTGGTTGGGGTTCAACTAAAGTCCATACCGAAGTTAATCTGGAGTAGGCTAGTGTATGTAGCGGCTTAATACAGTGTATGTTTAATCTGTACTAGGTCCCGGGGTTTTTCTGCATTTGAGGTTTCCTCGTTAACAAAATTCTGGTGTCTGTGTTATTTCTTTTCCGTATTATATTTTTATATAATTGAAATAATACAGGTTGTGCGTTGTTCAATCAATTAGAATATCCGACCATATTGGTTATTGATTTAAATCGATTGACACTTGGATATTGGTCTTTGGTACCATCCAAGTTATCTCTCTTTGATTAGACTCGCGAATCTTATTTGCTTGAGTAAATCAAATCGAGAGATTGAGATAATAACTCCTTGAGATATTTTCTATTGATTGAGTCTTGTTGATTCTCTAGAAAACAACTCGGAGTTGTCCATACAGATTTCTAATCGAAATATTGGGTGAGGTTGTTAGACCCCCGCATTTTCAACAAGGATGAATAAGTTTAGACTCCCGTTCAAAAGAAAAACAAACTTCAATTTTTGATTTCTTTCATTGATTGTATAAATCTATTGAATAAAAACTATTATGAATAAAGTTATTTTTATAATTTTCCTTGTGATAGTTTTTTATTTACATAGCCAGTGCTTTAATGCTTTGTTTATTTTCTATGTATGTTTATGGGTTATTTTATTTCAGTTTTATTACCTTGATATTCGATCTCATAATATGTTGTGAACCCTTATGGTTTGGGTGACTTTTTAATTTAGCAGGATTAAGTTCTAGCCCATGTTGGTAGGCTTTATCAAAGGATTATGAGGGGTTCCTGTAGAAACAATATGTGAAAAAATCACAATATGTTGAATCGGTTTTGGTTTAGCATAATAGCATATGTGTTTCGACGGTTTTCAACTTTTGCTTGCAATTGTTAAAACCGATTTTCAACCTTTCGTTGGTAAAGGTTGGTTGTTGTTATTCTTTTGTTTTTGCATAAGGATGACAACATAATGATATTTCGATATCAATTCCCCTGGAAGAAGAAGATGCGATCATATTGGAGAAGTTGGATGCGAAATTGAGGTAACAATATTGCTTAAACGAAATTGTCGGTACAATTGATATGTTTATTCCATTATGTATGTGTGGATGTATGTGTGATTCAATTGGTTCTGATTAAGTAAAACTATTGTTATCTTGCTTTGTTGTGTGATATCAATTATTTAGGCTTACAAAATTTCGGTGCAATAGTGGAACTTTAATGATATATGTTGTTTCAATTGCTTCCTGTTTAGGTGAATAATTATGCAAGTTGATTTATTGGTTTGTATGAATTATTTATGGCTTAACGAATGAATATGTTGACGGGATGTGTTGTTTATTCCAATTCGATTCTGGATAAGATAAACTAAGTTAATTATGATCTTAGTTAGACTTATCAAAGTGGAGGTTTCGGTTATTCAAGTCTAGTCGAATGCCTAAGCAAGGAAATGCTAGTTAACTAACCTAGTATTTGGCTTGTTTAAAATCTAAAATCTAAAGTTCTAAGTTATATGGATAATTAGAAACTGATGAGAAAAATGGAGTTTATCTTCGTTTTGGTCTTATCGAATGAAGCGGTTGTATTTATATAATCGGTTTAGCAAAGGAACTAAGTTTCTTAGTTGATTTTTGGTTTGCTAAACTAGTTGGGAAAATTTCTTTGGGCAATTATTTTCATGATAACATATCAAAACATAATTACTTTGTAGTTTCGGTTTTGATATTGGTTATCAAAAATGGTATGTGGAACCCTCATGCTTGACTCAACATGTTGCAAGTCTATTTTGAGATTTTTAAGATCCTTTTCGTGATGTCCTTTATTTTTTTCTTTTCTTTGTCATTTTTGTGACAAAAATAGGGAGAAATATATAGAGTAAACATGTGATGCTGGTATCAATTTTATGTTGATTGGTGTCACTAGGGAAGAGGACAATGGTGCTTGAAACATTTATCTAACGAATGAGGAAAAGCACATACTAAGGGGGAGTAACATATCATATGATTGGGATAACGAAGACGTGCGGATTGTAAATATACCTATCTCACCTTTAGGGGGAGTATGAGCTTTGTTATTATAATGTCAACAGCGGCATTTTTAGGATTGAATTAATGCAGGTTATGTGTTGTTGAATTCGGGAATCAAGCGTATGTGTAATGAATTATTGTAATTTGTTTATCCATATGATTGTAAGAGTTTTGTCACTAAAATTGACAAAGGGGGAGATCGTTAGAGCATAGCTCGGTTGAACTCACCAAGCGTTGGTATGTCAAGTTTGGTTGTCATATTTTAGTGAACCAAAACTCATTTAAGTCACTTCATTTAAATGTACTAGAGTCAACTTCGTATAGGTTAGCTTGAAAGTATTAGGATGCGACATTACAAGTATTGCGAAGACTTGAAGTATGGAGCTACAACCACAACATCATCCTTCCACTTGAGGTTAGTGATATTTGACTTGAACTGTTTCATTCCCTAACGTATCTTTCAAGTCATGCATATTGAAAACATAAAACTGCGAAGCATGAACACTCTAGATAGACATGGTATTAAGGAATACAATATGAAGTTTCTTGCTTAACCATTAAACTTTGTATATGAGACATCGACATAGTCGTATGAATGCTATTGTGATTATGTATGGTTATGAGGTGAGGATTTTATCCTAGGAAACAATGTTTTTACATGTGTTTTAAGGAAGTAAGTTCATGATATGTGTTGTGAACCAAAAAGGAAATCGCCAGGCGTTATTGGGGTTGTTCTTCATTGCAAATCTTATGAACGACCAATATGTGTGATTAGTATAACCGCTCATGACTTGTTTGTGTTCTTGGTAAAAATATTCACATGAGGCCTGACTTATGTATTGGTATAACTTTTATTAGTGAAACCGATCTTAAGTAATCACCTGGGGTATGATCGGGTTTGTGAGTGTCCGGCCAAATTTGAGAGAGGGGAACCGATCCTAGTAAGAGGTGTAGTATATCACAAGGGGGAACCGATCCTTGTATGAGGTGTAGCAAGGTTTATAGAACAAATGGGAACCGATCCTATGAATATGTGCAACACGTTTTTATGCAAGGGGGAACCGATCCTATGGACATGTGCAGTGCATACAAGTTAGATACCAAATATATATGGGGAACCGATCCTAGTACCTAGTCATCCGAATTTCGGTAAGCTAGTATGACTATGCACAATACTCACATGGAGGTAGAACTGAAACTTGTTTTGGTAGTACACCCATGGTTTGTGATTGAGTGTTACTTGATCAATCACATAGTTCTTGAAAGTCAGATGACCAATTCTAAACTTGATTGGAAGTGTGGTAACTCGGTTTCAAGTGAGTAAGTATGAAAAAGGACTTGCAAGAGAAAGATGTCGACACACTTTGAACACGCACATTAATGTGCATTCTTTTATTGTTCAAAGATATTCCTTAACATCTAAGAAGGAAGTAAATCCCAAGATCGGATTTAAATAAGTTAAGAATCTTTTAATTAAGGTTTTTAATTATATATGGAAAATAAGAATTAGTAATGTGCATTTGCTAGTTAAATATTTTCCAAGGAGATTTCGATCATTATTTTGGACAGTACATTCATAGGAATTATGAAAACCGAATTTGGGTTAATATGGAAAATATCTTGAGAATATTTTCGGTTTTGAAAATTCCTTGGTGTCCAAACTTCTTTGTCTATAAATACTTTGAGTTTGCATTTCTAGCAAACTAATCCTTCGTGACAGTAAACTTCCTTTTTTGTACTGTTATTGGTGAAGCCGCCTATCGAAGAGGAGAGTAATCTAATTAGGTGAAATATCTTACGACCGCTCAGTTTAAAGTCTTCTTTGGGATTGAGTATCTCTAGTGCGTACCGTTGGTGGGAAACTAGATATTGCGGTTTATCTTTAGTTTTCGTATTGATTTGACTGACTAACGGTGGTTGAACTTCTATTGCACCTAGTTTGTTTATGCTTGAGAATCTTCTCTTCTGATATAAGATTCACTCAAACTAGTACAAGGTTTGACAGGGATGTTTAGACTGTTGTTAGATCTGAAGATGATCTTGTGATAATCCATTGTTAACAGACTCTGTTTTGTGTGTGATTGATCACAAGAGATTCAAGTAGTTGTGTGCAGGTGTTTATAGAAGATTTAAGAAGATTTGAAGACAAAGAAGAGATAGAATATTTCTGACTTGGTTTTATAATCTTTGGTGTGCACAATACTTGTTTTGGTAAAAGAGGATCCAATTAATAATCGGTTTATCCTTGTGGTAGATTAGATTGATTAATTGAGAAGATCGGCATCAACACAATTCTTTGGATTAAGAGTGTTGTTGACTTAATCTTAACGATTACCTTTTGGTGATTGAAAATAAGATTGATCTTGGAACCTAGCAAAGGAGTTTATGTTAAGATAAACAGAAGAGCCTTTGTGCAACTCATATCACTTGGTTGAAGAGAGTTGATACCAAACAGATTTGTTGTTCCTTTACTGTTTGGAATACAAACCAAAGGAATTGGTCCAAGTACGTGACTTGTTTACAGGTTGGAGGCATGGGAATACATACAGAACTAGGTGAACTATGGGTTTAGTTGCTTGGTCTCAACTATACAAAGTTGTTTTATTTTGTATAGCGGCTTAATCCTGAGAGTATGCAATTCTGTACTAGGTCCCGGGGGTTTTATGCATTTGCGATTTTCTCGTTAACAAAATCTTGATGTGTCATTTACTTTATATTTCCGCATTATAATTGTTTTATTATAATTAAAGTAAATTGCACAAACGTTAATTCATATTTACTTGATACATGAATCCTATTGAGTTTGGTTAAGTCTGAACCTTTGTATCAAGTAAACATACTTCGTTGGTGTATTGTATCGATCTTGTATTCATAGACAATCACACGAAGTGTGAACTGATTAGTTGCATTTTCTCGACTCAGTCCATAGACAATCACTTTCGGAGAAAGGACTTATAGGAAGGAAAAGTTTTAGCTTGAGATATTTTTGGGTACCCTCGCCTTTTCAGTGTGTGTGTGTGTGTGTGTGGTTATTAGGTTAGTTATGAATTAAATTAAGTTAAGGGTGGGTTAGTCATTTCAGAATAATGACCAAGTCGCGATCGTACCCTTTTGTATTCGTTTTAGAACACTGACCAAGTGGATTCATTTTCATGGTTAGCAATTTGAAGATTTTTCACCTCTAGAATTATTAGCTATAACTAAAATTTTCTGAAATATATAGTATTTTATGAATATTATCAAGGGAAAAATTTGTACTTGTACTTTTGATTAAATCTTGCAAAGTGTTGAGTGTGTATAACAATGTATAACGTTTGAACCATAAGATCGTTGGTAACAAAACATGTTTGTTACCAATGTATAACAATGTATAACGTTTAAATCTTGATGTTTGTTTGTGGGCAAACTGTTTTTTCCGGTGGAATATGTTTGGAGTGGGCAAACTGATATTGGTAACTAAGCAAATAAGACTGTGCAAATAAGCTTGTTTGTGGTGCCAGGTAGATGGGCAAACTGATATTTGTGCAGTGGGAAGATTATTTATCGAGTCAAAATAAGCTTAGCGTACCATATTAGGTCGGTCGGCAACCTGGTCCGAGGCTCGACTCAAGTGAATACGACACTCGTCCTAGTATGAACCGACCGGTCTTGTATAGATAACTACTATTATTCATCAACGACTATGTTTAGTTATACACTTATATAAACACACTTAATCCACCAATGATAAACACACTCGAATATATTTCATTGTCTGTTGTGCAAAAAAATCTTCTAGTTTTTTATATCTCTCTTGTTTTCATCAGTTTCATTCATTATGGATCCTGAAATGGAGAATGAAGAAATTCAATTATTAGCGGAAATATTTTTCCATCAACAAAAAGTCTTTATGCATCAGCTTGATCAAATGGATGCAGATTCAGAAGATGAGAGATCCAGAACTAACGCAATGCTACAATTATACACCGGCCAAGTTCCACGAGATCTAGAACCAGGAGCTGTATTGAGAAGAAGATATACGAGGATATTTCGATAGGAAGGTCACCAACAAATGGTACATGATTATTTTCTAAATAGAAGTGTCTACTCTGATGAGAATTTTCAACGTCGCTACCGAATGCCACATCACTTGATCAGGCGGGTTATTGAAGAGGTTTGTCGGGTAAACCCTAAATTTAACTATCAGTTTGATACACGAGATATACGAGGGAATAGTCCTGAACAAAAGGTCACCGCATCCCTTAAGATTCTTGGTTATGGGCTTCCTGCAGATGGTTGTGATGAGTACATTCGAATGGCTAAAACAATAGCATATGATAATCTCAAAATGTTTTGCGAAACTGTAGTCAACCATTTTGGTCCACGTTTTTTATGGCAACCCACGCAAGATGATGTCGATCGTCTACTAGATGAGAATCAGGCCAGAGGATTTCCTGAAATTTTAGGTAGCCTTGATTGTATGCATTGGGTGTGACATGGATATCCGATGCTTATAAAGGTCAATATAAGGGCCACAACACAAAACCAACCATGGTTTTGGAAGCAACAACTTGTTATGATTATTGGATATGGCATGCTTTTTTTGGACTTCCGGGTTGCAACAACGACATCAATATCTTGCACAAATCACCGTTGTTCGAAGAATTGAAGTATGGAAATGTTCCATCTGCCAATTTCACCATCAAAGGCAATCACTATAACATGGGGTATTTTCTGGCGGACAAAATTTATCCGGTATGGTCAACTTTAGTTCAAGCTTACGATGAAATACCTATAAATGGGGAATATGTATGTGCTAAACGGTTGTTTAACAAAAGACATACGGCATGTAAGAAGGATGTGGAACGAGCATTTGGAATTTTGAAGAGAAAGTTCTATATAATTTGTGGACCATATCGTTTGTATAAACCAATAGAAATGAACATGATTATGCTCACCTGCATTATTTTGCACAATATGGTAATCAAGGGTACTCGAAGGGATAAAACATGGTTTCATTATCCATATAAATATTTAAGAAAATACATTCAACCCGCATGGGGTGTCCCTGTAGGATATTATATAATGGTGGGAGAGAGAATCCAAAACACTGGTTTGCATTTAAGACTAATGGAGGATCTCACTGCTCACTTGTGGGATGATTTTGGAAGAAAAAACCCTCATAGGATTTAGTGTTTCTTTTGGTATTTTTTTTTAGTGTAATTTGATTTGTGTACTTTTATTTCGGTAGTTTGATTTGTATACTCTGAAATTTAAGTTGCAAATTAGGATTAAATTGAAACTAACACTAAAAGGATTACATAGAACAACTAAACGAACAACTAAAGTCATGAATTTTAAAAACTAAATTAATGTTATGGTATTATCAATATCCTCCTCATGGTTGTCTTCTTCCCCAGAAACTAAACCAATGTTATTTTCTCTGTAGTTGCGTGTTTTGATCTTGCTATTTTCTATCTTGATTGAGTACTATCTTCTCTAAGATTTTCTCGAGATTTAATCTCAGATAGGCAAGATAAAAAGTAATCACAAACATCTTCGTCTCATTGTTTGTAATTCCACAATATCTTGTTTCGCTACCATACGATTAAGATTATTGTGAGGTGATTGATATTTCTAGGCTGTTCTTAGGGAATATAAGTCTGGTATATCAATTGGTTCCTATTCACTTTGATTTATCAAAATACGGAACACAACTCATAGGTTTATCTGTGGGATACAGATTTATCTATTCAATAGACCTTTTTATGTGAGATAGATTGGTTTATCAAGTCTCCGACTTTGGGTCATAGCAACAATTAGTTCTGGGTGAGATCATCTAAGGGAATCAAGTGCATAGAGTCCTTCTGGGATTCAGATACGTAAGGAGCGCAACTGTACCTTGATCAATGTGAGATTGATTAGGGCTCAACTACATTCCAGTCTAAA
This sequence comes from Papaver bracteatum, assembly GCA_023529315.1. Taxonomy (NCBI): domain Eukaryota; kingdom Viridiplantae; phylum Streptophyta; class Magnoliopsida; order Ranunculales; family Papaveraceae; genus Papaver; species Papaver bracteatum. Next base: position 2,067,818 of record JAJJWX010002605.1, on the reverse strand, counting down.
GTTAACTTGGAGTAGGCTAGTGTTTGTAGCGGCTTAATACAATATGGTGTTCAAATATGGACTAGGTCCCGGGGTTTTTCTGCATTTGCATTTGCATTTTCCTTGTTAACAAAATTTCTGGTGTCTGTGTAATATGTTTTCCGCATTATATTTGTTTATATAATTGAAATATCATAGGTTGTGCGTAGTTCAGTCAATTAGATAATCCAACTTTTGGTTGCTTATTTAATTTGATTGACACTTGAACATTGGTCTTTGTTACCGTTAAAGTTGTTTCACATAATAATCAGGCTCGTGGATTTCTATCTGTTTGATTTGCTGATTACATTGTGAAACAGAGATACAACTCTTGGATATATTTCCATAGATTGAGTCTGACTGTCTAGTTGATTCTCTTGGAATTATATTGGAGTTGTCCATACATATTGCTAAGAGAAATATTGGGTGTGATTTTTGTGCCTGATAAGTGCGTAATTCATATGATTTTAGTGTCCATTCCATACTTGATTTAGCTATTATTCTTGCATGTATTCGTGTTATTACTCTTGTTTTCTCTTATTTGACTCTAATTGGTGAATCATCCAAAAAGGAGATACAAAGTGCTGTAAAGAGCTATGAAGATAAGTATTCCAAGTATCCAAGTGCCCAAGTCCAAGAGAAGTTGAAGAAGTACGACGAAAAGGAGAAAAACACTCAAAATCAAGAGAAGGGACAAAGACCGATCTTAATTCATTAAAATCAAGGATTTATCATCACCATCTTGAATATAATGGAAATATACAAAGAATGCAAAAAGAATGAGGTCATTCTGAGTTCGGATGAAGAAGTTGTGGCCAAAATAGTTTCATTGAAAACCGAAGATAGTGCAGTCCGCGAACTGGGTTTGCGGACGCGGTTCGCAGACTTAATTCCGAAAATTTCTGCTGGATTTTGAAGTTTCCGGATTAAGTTCGCGCACTTATCAAAGGGGAAACGTGTATAAACTCTTTGGAAGGCTTAAGGGCACGTTTGTGAACGTTATTTCGTTATTTTAGGTTGGGTTTTTTAACCTAACTAAATACGTGAAGACCAAGTAATGTAAACCTATAAAAATGTATTAGGTTATGTACATCATATCAAATCATTAGGGAACGAAATTGTTAGGGTTTGGAGAGAAGAAACATCACACGGAGCGATCATCAATCGTAACGTTATCTCTTACTTTTCTCATATGTATATCATGGATGTTTCTACATCCATGAGTAGCTAAACACCTATAGATTGAGGATGAATTCTAAGTTGTAAACAATATTTGAGTTATTATATTAATCTACTTTGAAGTTCTTCATATGATTATCGTTTGTTTATACTATTTGATTATTTATGATTTATTGATAGATTATTTAGGTGGCCAGCTAAATTGATTTGTTGATTCAATCTATTGCTAGTATTAAGTTAGGAGATAAGTAATCGTCGAATAACTTGTACACGAGTAGAGAACACAAAACCTTGCAGAGGGATTCTGTGGAGTGATTGTGTGTATAAACAACACTAAAAAGTGGACCTTGATTTAAGAGTCTAACTATTAGGATCAACCTATAAATTCACAAAAGATAAAGCATTTGGTTGAATTACACCTTGAGTGATCTACTATATGGTGGTTCGTTGAATAAAATCTGGTAGGCGAGAACTTCCGTATCCAGTGATATAAGGAATTTAGGGGATAGCACTGATCTAGATGTTATTCTATGGTTGGTGATAATCTATGATTAACGACGAGTAGGCAATTATAATAACTCATTGACGGTTTATATACGAAGAAGGACTCCTCGATCATATCTCTCTCTATTGATTACAATACAATTTTATTTACTTTGTTTATTTACTTTATTGAAATCTAAAACAAAACCACCATTTGTGACACTTTGACAACTAAAACTCGCTGCTCTTCGTGGGAACGATCCTTACTTCCATTATATTACCAGTTAATTGTGTGGAAATAATATTATTAATTTAACTGCACTTACGACACGCATCAAATTTTGGCGCCGCTGCCGGGGAGCAGTCGGTAGCTTTAGTTGTTATTTTTTATTAGTTTTATTCTTTCTTTTTTTTAGAATTTCTTTGTAGTTTTTTTTTTATTTCGTATTCTAGATTTATGTTTTCGGGTACTTAACCTCTGGCACCGAAAGACTAGGAATACCAGAGGTGCGGTATTCAAACCCGTAAAGGAACAGTACTTCAAGCACGTCAGTAGTTGCAACAAGAACCTCCTTCAGAAGAGATGGTAGAAGGCGCAAATCCACCTCCACCAAGGAGCACGTTGAGAGATCTAACATCCCCATGTTTGGATTCTCAACCCCTGTGTATTACTCTGAATGACACAGTGGAACTTAAATCAAGTCTTCTTCATTGGGTTCCAAAGTTCAAGGGACTACCGAGTGAAGATCCTAATCGACACCTACAACAATTTCAGAATACAGTAAGAAGTATGAAGAATAATGATGATGACGAGGATACAGTTTTTCTGCAAGCTTTTCCATTCTCTCTAGTGGACCAAGCAGAATCATGGGTTTATTATATCCCTTCTGGAAGTATCACCACATGGACCGGAATGAAAAGCTGTTTTTAGATAAGTATTTTCCCGCTTCTAAAGCTACAACTATTCGTAAGGAGATCAGTGGCATTGTGCAAATTACTGGGGAATCTTTGTATGAATACTGGGAGAGATACAAGAAATTGTTGGCGAGTTGTCCACACCATCAAATACCACCGCAACTCATCATCACACACTTTTATGAGGGTTTACTACCACATGAGAGAAACTTGATTGATGCGGCTAGCAGTGGTGCATTGGTTAACAAAACTATCGAGGAATCTACTAGTTTGATTGAAAGCATGGCTGCAAACACTCAACAATTTACACTCAAGATTCATCAACGGTTAGAAGAGTTAGTGAGATGGGAGATTTTTCAAATACAGAGCATCGATTAAATACTATTAAAAATGCAATTCATTGGATAGCTTCTGTAATTGCTCCACCATACGAAGATGATGCCGAGGTGAATGCTATATTTCTTAATCAAAGGCAAAGGTATGATCTGTACTCAAATACTTATAATCCTGGTTGGAAAGATCACCCAAATTTTAGTTATGCGAACAAGAAAGCTGCAACTCCTAATCCATATGCGAGACAAGGTGGTTTTCAACAATCATAATCACAACCCCAACCTCAAACTCAGCAACAGACTCAGAATTCCAGTTTAGAGGAGATGATGAAGGTTATGATGCAAGAGCAAATGGGAATATCTCATATTTTGCAATAAAACCTACAATATCAACAAAATAATGATGTTGCGGTTAGAGATTTACATACTCAGATGGGACAATTATCCACGGATGTGAATCAGCTGAAGGAAAGAGCTTCAAGAACGTTGCCGTCTCAACCGTTTGTGAACCCAAGAGAGCACGTCAATGCAGTAACATTAAGAAGTGGAAAGAAAGTAGTGGATTCTAATTTGGATACAGGAGCAGTACCTGGTAATGATATCGAGAAGGAAGTAGAAGTGGAAATTGTACCTAAGGAAAATTCAACTTCAACTGGACAACCTAAAGACACGGTTCCCACTTTTACCATACCAACTCCTTTCCCTAGTCGTTTTTCCAAATCTAAGAAAGAAGATCAAGACAAGGAGATCATGAACATTTTCAGCAAGATAACATCAACATTCCATTTATGGAGGCCATCAGAACCGTACCCAGGTATTCTAAGGTTTTGATGGATTTGTGTACAAGGAAGGATAGGTTGATTGCCAATGAGATCACTTAAGTGGGCGAAAGTGCTATAGCTATGTTGCTAAAGAAGATGCCTACAAAGTGTGAAGATCCTGGTGGCTTCACAGTTTCCGTTACTATTGGTAACCGACGATTAGAGCGTGCTTTGCTTGATTTGGGATCTTCCATAAGTGTTATGTCAGCCGATGTTTATGATTCTTCGAATCTCGGACCTTTAAAAGAGGCAAAGATCACTATTTAATTGGGTAACAAGTCCAATATATATCCTAAGGGAGTCATGGAGGACGTGTTAGTTCAAGTGAATCAGTTAATCTTTCCGGCTGATTTCTACATTGTGGATATGCACAATGGAGATAATTGTTCATCTACTTCGTTACTTCTTGGGAGACCGTTAATGAAAACTGCAAAGACGAAGATTGATATTGATAGTGGTGCACTCACTGTGGAATTTGATAAAGAGATCATACGGTTCAATATTTTTGAAACCATGCATTATCCTAGTGATGTTCACTCCGCTTTCTCTATTGATGTTATTGATCAGTTAGCACAAAAATTGTTTGATTTGAACAGTGAAGATGAACTTGGAGTTGTACAATGGAATAGCATTGATTTGGACGTTCATGGACATCCGAACATGGACGTTGAGATATCCAAAGAACTGGTGGAGATGTGTGGTGCCTTAACAGCACTACAAGAATTCAAACGGGGTAATATTTTTTTACCCATAACTAATGAGGTTTCGTTACCTTCTATTGTGCAGGCATCGAACTTGAATTGAAGCCGCTTCTAGACCACCTAAAGTATGCATACTTGGGTGATAAAGAAGAACTTCTGGTGATTATTGCAAAGAACCTCACCCCAATACAAGAATAACGTCTCCTTAGGGTTTTGAAAGAGCACAAAACGGCTATTGGTTGGACAATTACTGATATCAAAGGCATTAGTCTATCCATGTGCATGCATAGAATCCTAATGGAAGATGATTTTAAGCATGTACGTGATGTTCAGCGTAGGCTTAACCCCCCAATGATGGAGGTCGTGAAGAAAGAGATCCTCAAATTACTAAGTGTGGGGGTGATTTACCAAATTTCTGACAGCAAATGGTCTAACCCAGTTCAAGTGGTACCTAAGAAAGCAGGTGTCAGCGTTGTTAGAAATCAAGATGATGAACTCATTCCTACAAGAGTTCAAACAGGATGGAGAGTGTGCATAGACTACAGAAAGCTTAATGCCGCAACCCGAAAGGATCACTTTCCTTTGCCTTTCATTAATCAGATGTTAGAGAGGTTAGCGAGACATTCATATTATTGCTTTTTGGACGGTTATTCGGGCTACAATCAGATTGTTATTACACCGTAATATCAAGAAAATACTACTTTCACTTGTCATTTTGGTACGTTTGCCTATAGACGAATGCCGTTTGGTCTTTGCAATGCGCCTGCCACTTTTCAGAGGTGTATGGTTAGTATATTTTCTGACTATGTGGAACGCATCATTGAGGTATTTATGGATGATTTTAGTGTTTATGCCGATTCATTTGATATTTGTTTACAAAATCTTGAACTTGTGCTTAAAATATGCATAGACACTAATCTTATTCTTAATTGGGAGAAATGTCACTTTATGGTAAACCATGGCATAGTGCTCGGTCACATTGTGTCCTCTCGAGGGCTTGAAGTTGACAAAGCAAAGATAAACTTAATAAGAAACTTACAATATCCCACTTCGCTGATGGAAATTAGTTCTTTTCTTGGTCATGCAGGTTTTTACAGACGGTTTATCAAGGATTTCTCCAAAATCTCAATGCCGATGTGCAAATTATTGCAAAAAGAGGTTATTTTTGACTTCAACAAGGAGTGCAAGGATACCTTTGATAAATTAAAAGAGTTGATGACAACTGCACCAATTATCAAGTCGCCAGATTGGAGTTTGCCATTTGAATTAATGTGTGATGCAAGTAACTATGCAATTGGAGCCGTTTTGGGTCAAATAGTAGTCAAGCTGTCTCATGTGATTTATTATGCATCTAGGACCCTAAACGATGCACAAATCAACTATTCTACCACCGAGAAAGATTTTTTGGCTATAGTATTTGCACTAGAAAAATTTAGATCCTATTTGGTGGGTTCAAAAATGACTGTATATTCCGATCATGCAGCACTTAGGTACCTATTGAAGAAGAAAGAAGCTAAGCGAAGACTTATACGGCGGATTCTACTATTGCAAGAATTTGGTTATGAAATCAAGGATAAAAGAGGTGTTGAAAATACTGTTGCGGATCATCTTAGTAGACTTGTTGTCTCCGAAGAAGAACTTCCTTTACAAGATCGTTTTCCAGACGAATAACTTTTCTCAATTGAAGATTCAACACCTTGGTACGCGGATATAGTGAACTACTTGGCTACAAGACAGGTACCTAGTACAATGTCTAATTTTCAAAAGCTTAAGCTTAAGAAAATATCCAAGCAGTATGTGTGGGATGAGCCCTACTTGTGGAAATATGGTTCTGATCAAATCATCCGCAGGTGCGTCCCTAATTCTGAATTTCAATCTATTCTTACTTTTTGTCATACATATGCATGTGGTGGTCACTTTGGTTCCAAACGTACCACTTTCAAAGTACTTGAAAGTGGATTTTATGGGCCTACCCTATTTGAGGATGCATATATTTTTTGCAAATCTTGTGATAGATGTCAAAGAACAGGCAATCTAGGTGCTCGAAATCAAATGTAACTCACATCAATTCTTGCTGTTGAAATATTTGATGTGTGGGGAATTAATTTTATGGTTCCTTTTGTCAATTCTTATGGAAAATTTTATATACTTCTTATTGTGGATTATGTCTCGAAATGGGTGGAAGCTAAAGCCACCCCTACTAATGATTCTCAAGTTGTTTGTGAGTTTGTGAAGGAATACATTTTTTCTTGACATGGTACACCAAGAGTGGTTATCAATGATGGAGGCTTGCATTTTCAGAAATCCTTCCATGCTCTACTCAAGAAGTACAACATAACACACAAGGTTGGTACGCCATATCACCCACAAACTAGTGGTCAAGCCGAAATCTCAAATCGTGAGATTAAATGCATTCTTGAGAAAACCGTGAATACTTCACGGTAAGATTGGAGTTATAGGCTTAATGATGCATTATGGGCATATAGAACGGCATACAAAACACCGATTGGTATGTCTCCATATCGGTTGGTTTATGGCAAAGCTTGTCATCTTCCGGTTGAACTTGAACACAAGGCGTATTGGGCGATAAAGATGTGCAACATGGATTATGACAATGCGGGGAAACAAAGGAAGTTACAACTTAATGAGCTAGAGGAGATACGTAATGATGCTTACGAGAGTTCCTTTATTTACAAGGAGAAGACAAAACTTTTTCATGACAAGATGATTTTTCGAAAGAAGTTTGTTGTGGGGCAAAAAGTTCTTTTATTTTACTCTCGTCTTAAATTATTTCCTGGTAAGCTACGGTCCAGATGGATTGGACAATATGTTGTTACTAATGTTTATTCTCATGGCGCAGTTGAAATTTCTAGTCTTAGAGATGGAACAAATTTGAAGGTGAACGTCCATAGACTGAAGCCATATTATGAAAGCATTGCTTATGTGGATATGGATGTGCAACAATTTCATGATTATCTCCCTCTAGAGGAGTAATTGAAGGAATGCCAAGTCAGGCTGAGGACATTAAACTAAGCGCTAAATGGGAGGCAACCCATCGGTTTTGTATCTCTATCCCTTTTGTTTTTAATTTTCTTAGTTTTGCTTATCATACCTTGCATTCCCTTCTTAAATTTTACAAGTCCTATATCTATAATGAAAGTTTTGACGAATTCTCGTCAGAAAATTCTGACTGCGCAGTTGTCACGAAAACAACTCTCGAGACTTCATACGGTGTCCGATTTAAGTGGTTGACCCCAAATTTTAAAGAAGACGGGCATACCTTTTTTTTACAAAAACAAAATCTGAATTTGGAGTCTGTTAAGTTGGACCGATTGGCCTGAACATTTGAGTTTCGGTATTTTTCCAGAACTTTTTCAGATTGCATGTCAGTCAGTACGGATGCCATAAAAGTCAGACCATTTATCGAAACACTGTGAAATGTTGACACGTTATATAAAAGACATAGGCGAACAACTTTCGTTTAGGATGTTTTTCCTAGTTCCCTACCCATTTGTACATTTTTTGAGGTTTTCAGGGATGTTATGTCAGAAATCAGAATTTTCGGTTTTGAACATTGAGGACAATGTTGAGTTTAAGTGTGGGGGAGTAGTTGAGCATGTTTGGTTTGAATAAAAAAATAAAAAAATAAATAATACTCTTTGATTTCTTGCATTCTTGAGACTTCATATTTTGGAGTTAATTATGAGCTATTTAGGATGACACACTAAACCTTTTCAGGTTGAAACAAGTTCTTACAGCTATAGATTGAGTTCCACTTTATCGTTCTAAAATCCTTAAATTTATATATGTTTATAATTGAATGCGAAACTCAGCTATGGTAGTCATTTGAAAGATTCATCCTCGCAATTAATCATTACTGAATCACTTTCTTTTTATTTTTGCAGTTATATATTTCTCTAAAGTGATTTGGTGGGATCCTGATACTGCCGTGGATTTTGTAGCAAGGTAATCATTGGTTGAGTATATAAAAGCCCCATAAGATAATTGTCTTACACTCATAAGAGTGAGCCGGAAAAAAAAAACAAAAAAACAAAACAAAAAAACAAAAAAAACCAAAACCAAAACCAAAAACAAAAACAAAAACAAAAACAAAAAAACATTTTTATAAGGCTCATCTTCTTTTATCGACATTAATAAGTGATAGGTCCGGAATCACGGATAATCATAGTTGATGAAAATAAAAACCATATCATCAATATATAGCTAGTCAAAAGACTATTGATGAGGTTCTTGACACTTGGATGGCAGTATGCGTAAAACGTTGTCCCTGTCTCTGTTGCCTAAACAAGCATGGAATGCAGGATCCAAGGCAACTATCGCATACTTGTTGAAAAGGAAACATGCGCTTAGAGTATCTAATCATGTGGTCAAGTTAAATGGGTGCTTCTCTAAACTATGCGCTATAAATACATATCCCTTGACGACATTCACACAAGTATTGTGGGTAACATCTTTCACTTAAGTCAACATTTGCACACTTCACTTTTATATTTCCATTTTCTTATCTATCCATGTAATTTCAGTATGTGAGTGTTGTGACAAATGTTGCAACAAGTACGATGACTATCTTAGTAAAGTTTAGCAATCAGGTTAAATGTCATACGTAAGTAATTGCTTGTGTGTGCAGATTGGAATGTATGTGGGATGTTTGCAGCTAAAGAACTTATGCAAGCTAATTATTTGGCTTTCTATTTTCTGTCCATCCTTAGCGGTTCTTCCAAGGCGAGAGATTGGAGTAGGTTTTGTGGGAATACCTCTTGTAAGCCCTCACGAGACTATAACTCGTCCACTAGGGACACCTAGGGGTTTAAAGGCATGTTATTCATGCTAAGAGTAACCGTAACCTCGCGAAATGGAGTTGTTGTATTTAGGATTAGTTTGATTTAGTTTGCTCGAGCACTAGCAAAGGCTAAGTGTGGGGGAATTTGATAAGTGCATAATTCATAAGATTTTAGTGTCCATTCCATTCTTGATTTAGCTATTATTCTTGCATGTATTCGTGTTATTACTCTTGTTTTCTCTTATTTGACTCTAATAGGTGAATTATCCAAAAAAGAGCTACAAAGTGCTTAAAAGAGCTAAGAAGAGAAGTATTCCAAGTATCCAAGCGCCCAAGTCCAAGAGAAATTGAAGAAGTGCGACGAAAAGGAGCAAAACGCTCAAAATCAAGAGAAGGGCCAAAGATCGATCTTAACTCATTAAAATCAAGGATTTATCATCACCAACTTGAAGATAATTGAAAGATAAAAAGAATGCAAAAAGAATGAGGTCATTCTGAGTTCGGATAAAGAAGTTGTGGCCAAAACAGTTTCATTGAAAACCGAAGTTAGTGCAATCCACGAACTGGGTTTGTGTACGGGGTTCGCAGACTTAATTCCGAAAATTTCTGCTGGATTTTGAAGTTTTCGGACTGGGTTCACGCACTTATCAAAGGAAAAACGTGTATAAACTCTTTGGAAGGCTTAAGGGCACGTTTGGGAACTTTATTTCGTTATTTTAGGTTGGGTTTTTAAACCTAACTAAATACGTGAAGACCAAGTAATGTAAACCTATAAAAAGGTATTAGGTTATGTACATCATATCACATCATTAGGGAACGAAATTGTTAGGGTTTGGAGAGAAGAAACATCACACGGAGCGATCATCAATCGTAACGTTATCTCTTACTTTTCTCATATGTATATCATGGATGTTTCTACATCCATGAGTAGCTAAACACCTATTGATTGAGGATGAATTCGAAGTTGTAAACAAGATTTGAGTTATTATATTAATCTACTTTGAAGTTCTTCATATGATTATCGTTTGTTTATACTATTTGATTATTTATGATTGATTGATAGATTGTTCAGGTGGCCAACTAAATTGATTTGTTGATTCAATCTATTGCTAGTATTAAGTTAGGAGATAAGTAATCGTCGAATAACTTGTACACAAGTAGAGAACACAAAACCTTGCAGAGGGATTCTGTGGAGCGATTGTGTGTATAAACAACACTAAAAAGTGGACCTTGATCTAAGAGTCTAACTATTAGGATCAACCTATAAATTCACAAAAGATAAAGCATTCGGTTGAATTACACCTTGAGTGATCTACTACTTGGAGGTTCGTTGAACAGAATATGGTAGGTGAGAACTTCTGTATCTAGTGATATAAGGAATTTAGGGGATAGCACTGATCTAGCTGTTATTCTACGGTTGGTGATAATCTATTATTGACGACGAGTAGGCAATTATAATAACTCATTGACGGTTTATATACGAAGAAATATTCCTCGACCATATCTCTCTCTATTGATTACAATACAACATTATTTGCTTTGTTTATTTACTTTATTGAAATCTAAAAAAAACCCTCCTTTGTGACACTTTGACAACTAAAACTCACTGCTCTTCGTAGGAACGATCCTTACTTCCATTGTATTACCAGTTAATTGTATGGAAATAAGATTATTAATTTGATTGCACTTACGACACGCATCAGTTCCCCCATTTTTCAATTGGTGTCAGAGCAGGTAAACACGTTTAAGACCTCACAAGTCTGTGTTTGTAGCGATCTGACTATATGGATAGAAGTGATATCTCAATGAATGCACCACCAGATCCCTAGAAGTGTTTTTAGGGCTTGAGAGCTTGTCTCTTGATGTTGAGTTATTTTTCTAAAAAGAGAAAGAATATCTTGATAAGCTAAATCAAGTTATGATGAATAATTTTCATGTTGAAGTTTATATTGATCTTCTTATCAGTAGGGGTAATTCCTCTGTCTCCCGTGTCTCAGAAAAATTGGATATAATACAAGAAGTATCTAAATATCATCTTCTTGATGTTGTTCATCAGTCAAACCCTGATACACCTTATCAAGATAATGATACTTCACTCTCTTATGAGAAAGTTAGGATGTCTCTTTTTATCAAAAGAGTTTCCATGTGCAATATTGAACATTATCTGCAGAGACTGTGTGTTACAAGGCATAAACGAAGAAATCAGGAGCACAAATTATCTTGTGCTTTGCATATGTTCTTTGAAAAACGTATAAAAACAGTCTCCTGGTTTTCTCTTTCTTCTGGGAGTTGTAAGAGTTATTGGAAAGAAACTCTTTCTTGGTGTCATGGATGCAAGACTATCTTTTTGTACTGTGTCATTTTGACCATACAAAAATTAATCAAGGAAAAACATTTGTTGAGTTTATACTCCAAATACTTTGTTTAGTTGCGTAACCAAACAAGTCCTTACTTGCACATGTGTGGTTCACACACCTTGGACCCGGTTCACATACATGTTCGAATCATGTTCCAAAACGTATTCGAACCAGCTCAGGTCCACCGTTTAAAAGAGGAAGAATCTCTTCGTTTTCTTCTCCTTTTTCTCTATTTCTTTTGTTCGTGTACGAAGAAGAAAAACCATCTGTTCTCGTACCTTTGTTCTCCTCCACCTCTTTTCATTACTCTTTCATGTTTTATTTCCACCATTGAATTCAGGAAAAGTTCGTGTACGTTGGTTCAAGGACTGTTTTCCATTTTCTCATCATTTTGGAACTACGCCATTAACAACAGTTCGAGTACCAAGTAGGTTTTCCAATTTGTTTTGTGCGTTCATCCTCCTTTATGGCATCTAAAAAGAGACTTAGTCGTGGTGAAAGTTCGGGTACTCAAAATCATGAAGATAATTTTTATGACCCAAGCCTGAGAATTAGGTTCGTTGACACTAAGGAATGTGATTACTATGTGGAATATAGTACAAAGAAACCTATTTTTGAAAGGATTTATAAACTCTCTGAACTTAGGGTAGATGGTCTTTCTAGGTTTTTATAGAATCTTGAATGGGAAATTATTCACCGTCCCATGGGAACAAACTATACTGGGTTGACAGCCCAATTTTATTCCAACCTGCATGAACCTGATACTATCAACTGTACCTTCAAAACAATTGTTGAAGGAAGACTTCTTTTCGTGAATCGACAAGTTATTGCTGAACTTTTAAACTTGTCTCGTAATGGTGATTTCTTGTTACCGCCTCCTGAGTATTTGAGACCTTCTCTGAATGTACTGTCAAACTCCCTTGTTATAAAGAATGTCTCCTGGTATGATGGTAATATTGATGTTCATGATGCTTCCTTATTCCTCAAATTTGTTGGAAAACTACTGGTGGCTAACTTAATTCCCAGCACAATTGACAGACAATATGGACCAGACCTCTTGTTGAACTGGTTTATTATATTGTTGAAGGGAGGAACATTGACTTTTATGGTCTTATTATTCGTCAAATGATAAGTGTTAAACAAATTTCAAATAAGACTCCTGGATTTGCTTGTCTCATCTCAAGGATTTGTAGTCAATTTGGTATTATTGTTGTTGGAACCAATCTTGGAGGACCAAATGTCTTAACCATGAACAACATTGGAAAAATGTCCAGAACTCTAACTGGAATTCCTGCAGCGTCTAGTTCTGAACTCATCCGTCTTCAGCAAGAAGTTTAGGTTTTAAAAGAGCAAGTAGATTATGCCAAGACGGTTTATCCTAAACTGGGAGAGAAGTTTTATGAAATTGCTAGGGATTATTATGATATGAGTGATTAATCTTCTGTAATTGCAATATTGTCACTTGACTTGTCTGCTGAACCTCTTATGTTGATCTTGTTAAAACTGTTATCTTTAATAGTTGTAATAAACTTTAATTAATGGTATTTTAGCCTTGAATGATTTTATCTTTCAATTAAACTGCTAAATATGTTAAATCCATGAGAAGTTCAGCTAAATATGTTTCAAAAGTTAAGTCTTTCATATGTCAATATGCAAAAGATTGAAAGATAAAATCATTCAAGGCTAAATATATTGATAAAAGACTTAACTTAACTTTTGTCGTAATATATTTAGCTGAACTTTTGACAATAAAAGTTAAGGTTATTATGACCAATGCTCCTTTAACCTTTGGTAAAAGATTGAATGAACTTTTGACAACAAAATTTAAGGTTATTATGTCAATATGCAAATATTGATGGAAGATATGATGAAATTTTGTCTACAAAGATTAAGTCTATTACATGTCTCTATGCAAATATTGATGAAAAATAGAATGAATCTTTGAATATTCCTCAATATTGGTCTTTCCCTGACCCACATCCTTGTGTAAGTACTGTGTGGCTCCGTAAGTTCTCTTATGTGAGCATTTCCGATTAAATTAATCATGGGTTCTCTTGTGGTTAATTTAATTGAGTATTTTGGATACAAATTCATGTTTCATGTGATTTGTTAATGTCCAAAGAAATTCTTCTTTTCTTGTGAAAGTAAGGTCGCTCTTGTTCTTCTTTCGGGAATGACATGTTATGGGGGAGAGCTCTTAATTGAACTTGTGCTTAATTGCAAAATCTTTGTGGGGAGTGTGCCTGTGGAATATTATATGGGTTATCTTGTATCTTTATTAACTCCTTGATGAATACATTTAGTTTCGGCTATATTATTTCATCTAAACAAAGTTGATATGTTGTTCTCTTTTGGTCATGAAGTATCTCTATGGAAATTTCATTAGGATCCCACTAGTTTTCATACCTTTGTCAATTGTTATTAACAAAAATGGGGAGAATTAATGTGTAGTTCACACTACAAATACATATGGTTTACGGATCATTATGTAAGAGGGAATTGTTTTCATGTGAGATGAAGTATTGACTAAGGGGGAGTGATACATATCACTATAGTATTATTGTCAAAGTTGTGATACATTTGGACTTTGATGATGTGTAATAATACTATGTGTTAGAGCATAGGTCGGTCGAACTCGCATGCGTTGCTATCTCAAGCATGTTTGTCAATGTTAGTGATCAAAACTATAAAGTCTTGATTTATAGTCTGTTATAGCAAAGATCTCGAACTAGGATAGAAAGTATAGTTAAGATCAAGAACTTCATGGCAATCATCATACAAGACGAAGGACTACTCAAGGAACTAGTGGATCTTCATCGACTAAAAGGTATGTGGAGACTTGAACTTATCTATCACTCAAAGGTCTATCTACTCTATCTCCTATATTGAGACAAAATTCGTATTACTATATAGACTAAGATTATACACATGTGGCATTTCGAGCTGAGTATATCTCGCTTAAATATTTCTCGAAATAAGTGTTGGTAAAGCTTTCATTTTATCCAAGTTCATATTTGCCTAGTGAAGAAAGTCATGTTATGTTTCAATCACTTTGGAAATTACTCTGACGAAAAATAGTTTGTGAATAACAACTATATAATGCCCTCTGAGAATGTTTCAATGATTGAAATGAGAGTTTAGACAATATAATCATTGGAGGATATAAGTATTGTTATGGAAATACATATATGTATAAGTCCTTGTTCCTTGAACCAAAGTTTGCGAACTTTTTTGATCAAGTGAAACCGGAGTAGTACGTGAACTTCAGTCCACGAACTGGCGAAGTTCTCGAACCCGAGAATTTCTAATAGAGTTTGTGAACTCCATCTGGGAACTTAAGTCCACGAACCCAGTCCGCGAACTTGAGTAGGTTATGTCTAAAAACGATATTTGTGAACTTATATCAATAAACTAAGGAATGTTATTGCAAACCATGGCTTTATAGTTCATGAATCGATTCGAGTGAATCATATCGTTTTTGCTTCGATTGTGTCTTGTGTAGTACATAAAGATCAAAGCAATTGAAAAACTCTTTAACTAGTTCATTTGAGTCATTTGGACTAGTTATGGTGAAGAATAGTATGGTTGATATGAAAGTCATCACATGGCTAACCTTTTGGTTAACTATTGTTGAACCAATAATGTACAAGTTTGGGTACGGTTACACAAGCCTAGAAACGTGCATTACATGTGTGTATAACAAGCTATGTTTTCGATCTAACGGTTGATAAATATTAGCTTGAATCTAATCAGGTTTTCATCTAACGGTGAATATTGAATGCTTTGTTAGTAAGCTAACATTGATTGCAAACCCTGATTTGAAGACTATATAAGGGAGAACTCTAGCAACTAGGAAACCTAATACCCACACATTCTGTGTGGTACTAGTTGTGCTAAGCTAGAGTCGATTCTCCTTTAACCTTTGGTTTTCTTCTTCTAAAACCAGGTTAACGACTTAAAGACTTCATTGGGATTGTGAAGCCAGGCCGATACTATTTTCATCGTAGTTGTGTGATCTGATCTTGTTGTTTCTATCATACGAGTACGATTGTAATAATTGGCTTGAGATTTCTATCTCCGATAGGCAAGATATAAAAGTACTCACAAACACTTCGTCTCATCATTTGTGATTCCACAATATCTTTTTTTGCTGCGTCGATTAATACTATTGTGAGGTGATTGATAAAGCTGAGTTGTTCTTCGGGAATATAAGTCTGGTTTTATTAATTGGTTCTTGTTCACCTTGATTTATCAAAATACGGAACAAAAACTTGTAGGTATATTCTTGGGAGACGGATTTATCTATTACCATAGACTTTTATGTGTGATACAGATTGTTTTATTAAAGTCTTCGACATTGGGTCATATCAACTCTTAGTTGTGGGTGATATCAGCTAAGGGAATCAAGTACGTAGCATCATGCTGGGATCAGAGATGTAGGAGCATAATTGTACCTTGGATCAGTGTGAGATTGGTTGGGCTTCAACTACAGTCCAGACCGAAGTTATCTTGGAGTAGGCTAGTGTTTGTAGCGGCTTAATACAATGTATGATTAATCTGGACTAGGTCCCGGGGTTTTTCTGCATTCCTCGTTAACAAAATTCTGGTGTATGTGTTATTTCTTTTCCGCATTATATTTTGTTATATAATTGAAATAATATAGGTTGTGCGTTGTTCAATTAATTATAATATCCGACCTTTTTGGTTGTTAATTTAAATTGATTGACAATTGGATATTGGTCTTTGGTACCATCCAAGTTTATCTCTCTTGTATTTAAATTGAGACTCGCAGTTTGCTTGAGTAAGATTTAAATCGAGAAATAGAGATATAAAAACTATTTGATATACTTTTTTATCTAGATTGAGTCTGACTGTCTAGTTGATTATCTAGAAAGTATATTGGAGTTTATCCATACAGATTGCTAATCGAAATATTGGGTGTGGTTGTTAGACCCCCGCTTTTTCACTATGACATTGTATAACAATGATTGAGAGCAACTGTTTTCTCATTGTTATAGCTACGGATCTTCAACAACTATGATGCTGAGTTGAACAACATTCAGAAACACTGGAGTACTTGGAATTGATGAATATTTCGAGTAATGTTGAAGAACCAAGGAAATCAAGCATTTTGATTGAGAGCTACAAAGTTTATTTATTTTGTATTCCATATGTATTGATAGTTTTTTCACTAAAATTAACAAAGGGGGAGATTGTTAGTGCACTGCTCGGTCAAACTCGTAAGCGTTGAAATCTCAAGATTGTTGTCAAGTTTAGTTGCCAAAAATTTAAGTCTTGATTTCTAGTCTACTTATAGGTAAGTCTCGAATTAGCATAGAAAGTGTAGTTGAGAATTAGACTTCATGGCGTTCATCGATTGAAGATGAATAACTACTAAGGAGAGCTTATGGAACTTCATCAACAAAAGGTATGTGGAGACTTGAACTCATCTATCACTGAAAAGTCTATCTACCCTATCTCCTATTTGAGACAAAAGTCGTATAGCTATATAGACTTCAATTATACACATTTGATATTTCGAGCTGAGTTTAACTTGCTTACATATTTCTCGAAACATGTGTTGGTAAGCTTTCGCTTTAACCAAGTTCATCTTATATTCTTGACGAAAGTCAAAAGATGATCATGTGAAAATCGTCTGGTAACATCTTACATGATTTATGTTAGACAGTCATTTGATGTAGACTCGGAATGTTTCGTATTGATCATTTGATCACTTGAAAATTGCTTTGAAGCTAAGAGTTTGTGTGAGACAGCTATTGTCGTCTTCCGAGAACGTTTCAATGATTGAAATAAGAGTTTAGAACAATTAGATATAAGCATAGTATGCATAGTTGCATATATGTAATCCAAGTCCGGGAACCATGGTATGTATATACCCGTATGCGTACTGCGTGGTTTGGTGAAAGTCCGGGAACCTTGTACGCATACCGGTACGCATACTGGCATGAGGTTCAGGTCCGAGAATTTCTGCTGAGTTTGGAAGGTATGCGTACCAGTTCGCGTACTGGCGAACCCAAACTTAGTCCGACCATTTAGGTATGCGTACCCGTATGCATACTTGAATGGATAATTTTCTAAAACCGGTTTGTTCATGAACTAATACATTTATATAATAAGGAATGCAATCTTTTGCAAATCGTGGCTATAATGTTCATGACCTTGATTCGAGTGAATCAAAATCGATTTGCTTCAATTGTGTCTTGTATACTTCTATGAGAATATAAACAATCGAACAACTCTAGAATAGTTTCATTTGAGTCATTTGAACTAGTTATGGTTAAGATGAATAAGGTTGATATGAAAGTGTTCATATGGATAACCTCGGTTAACTATTGTTGAGCCAACAAAGGTGCATACGTTTAGGTACGGTTACTCATATCTAAATGAAGTCACATTTTATTTGTATGTACCAAGCTAAGTTCGATCTAACAGTTAAAATTTATTAGCTTGAGTCTAATCAGGTTTTCATCTAATGGTGAATATTGAATGCTTTGTTACCAACGTAACTTAGATTCCAAACCGTGATTTGAAGACTATATAAAGGAGAACTCTAGCAACTGGGAAACCTAATTGTAATTGCAGGAAATCCTACACTACACTCTTGTTAAGAATTTGTAATAACCAACTCAAATTTGAAGATTAAGAACAACATTTTATTATTTGATTTTCAGAAATGTTTATAGGAAATGTAAGAATTCAAGAATACAACTTTTCTCTTGAAGTTTCTCTCTCCTCAAGACTTTCTCAACTCTCAAAAATACCTCATCCTTTTCTGGACATATTGGGTCTCTATTTATAGGATAGTTACATAATGGATGACAGCTAAGTTTTCCTCTTATTTCGGATTTGTTCTGCGATTGTACCGCGATAGTTACAATGTTCATTCTCGCAAGCTTTGTAACCATCGCGGGACAAAAATGCTTTTCTCATGTTTTCTTCAATCGTCAGCTATTACGTCACTCTTTTGACTGCTTTTTTGACATTCACAAAGTGTTGTTAAAAAGCTTGCGGTGATGCTCGCTGGGAAGTGTTGTAGCGATATTCTGGTCCTACATCTTTCCTCTTCTCATGTCTTCTTCGCAAGGTGGAGAAGATATGAGAATCTTCAACTCTTCATAGTTCTTGCAACTTCTTTTCTTCCCATATTTTCTTCTCGACATAGCTCCGTTATTTTAGCTTGACTACCTACACGTGTTGTAAAGTCTTCTTTTTACTGACACGTCTTTAACCAACAGGTCACCCCCTTTTTCCTATAAAAGGTAGGATTAGGTTACAAAACTAATTTTCTTCTTTTACTTTTCTATCTTCTTCATCTGTTTGTTTTGTTTTCCGTCTGCAACTTTTCTCCTTCTTCATATTCTCCTGCTACTGTTCTAATGGAGTCATCAAGGTATGCTTTTCAATTATGATATTTGTTTGAACTAATTTTTACTCATATCTTCCAATCTTCTCTATTTGATTCTTCATAATTCTCATATTATGTTTTCACTTCAGTGGAGCTACTCCTAATGCCCAGTCTGTAATTCAAAACCCTAACTCTCGTAAAAGACCGACTGAAAAGACGAAGAAGAGTTCTGCGAGTAATAAGGTAGTAAGAAACACATTTTATCTCTTAATAACAATATTGTTTCCTATGTTTCTTATCTAATTTATTATTCGCAGAATTATGAACGTATCGCTAGACCTCCTAAAACATTTCGCCAAAGCAAAACTCTTGAGGCTGATTTCATCATTCCAGAGTTAAAGTCTGCGAGAGCTACCCCCATTTCCTTGCAATCAGACCTTCATTCTTCTGTTTGCGAGAATATCACTGTTAACATCCCTGACTCTTTATTAAATAAAACCCCCAAAGTTGTTGTTAATAATATTCCCTCCAGTCCTTTACAACCTTCAACTGTTACTTTTCCAAACACCCCTCCCTCTGATGATGCCACCATTACAAATAACCCAAATCTCCAACTCGCCATTTTTAATACTCCTTACTCTACACCTCTTCCTTCATCTAAAGAAACATCAATTGGGGTCGATGTTGCTTTTGAAGTTCTATCTAATATTTTAGATGATGCTAGAAAATCTTCTACTGATCCTCTCAAGCATATTGTTTGCGATACTTTAACCAAATATTTTGGTTCTGATAGCTCTGCCTCGTGAGCATCTTTAGAAAATGAAATTGAATTTTTAGAGAGAGACCTTCACGTTAAGACTTCAGAATGTGATGTTATTCATCAACAGCTTCGCAACTCTTCTCTTGACTGCGAGAATCTTCGCGGCAAAAACAAGGAGCTGAAAGGTATAATCTTCTTTCCTCTGTCTTTTTGTTTTTATGTTTCTAGTAAATTTTCATCTTCCCTATTCTTAAGTTTCTTTATTAAATTCTTGGCTTGCATATTTAGTTTTAAGTCAGAGTCGATTCATTGAAAGACTTAAATTTGAATCTATCGCTGAAGAAGCTCGTGTTGAAAAAGATTCTTGGATGGATCAGTTTAATAGACTAGATAATTTCTACACACATTCGGTTGATCAAATAGATAATCTCACTAATGAGAATAATCAATTATCACAGAGCCAACATTTATTAAATAGCGAGGTTACTCGCCTCTCATACTTGTTAATCAAAGCTAATTTGGCGACGAAATCTTTATCAGATGAAAATAGAACTTTATCTCAAGAAAAACATAAATTTTCAAGCTTGATGGCGATTTCCTCGCAACAATTGAGTAATCTCCAAATAATATGCGATAATCAAGAGTAATATCTTCGTTCTCTTAAGGATGAACTCAAGGAAGTAACTGAATCATCTGCCGCTGAGAAGGATAAACTCATCAAGGGTAGGTTAACTCTTAGTTTAAAGGCCAGCAAGCTTCAAGATCGATACTCCCAATTAAAAGAATCTTATTCTTTATTGACAAAAGAAAATTCATATCTCCATTCCAAAGAAGAAAACATAAAATCTCGCCTGAAGGGTATAGTTGGGGATAAGTTTGACGATGCCATGAATCAATGGGAGAATTGTTGCTCATTAATTCAAAATTTAACTTCTCAAAAAGAAGGTAGTCATTTGACTGCCTCACTTGTTGATTTTTTTTTTTCAAATTTTATGTTATATTTCTTGCGAGATCCTTGTCTGAGTAATCTTTTGCCATTTCTGTTGCTCGCAGAATCTGAAAGAAGCCTTCACTCTACTATCTCTAATTTAACTGATAAAATGGACAAAGTTTGCAAAGAAAACAGGGTTCTCACTTCTGATCTTGTAAAATGTCGCGATGTGGCAGAAAGAAGACTTGATTATCTCGAATACTTCAAAAATATAGAGATTAAAAATCGTGATAGAGGTTTCCTTCGCAAGGTCCACCTTAGTGTTGAAGTTCTCGTGAACAAGATTCTAATTTCTCAATCTCTCCCTACTATATCTGTCCCTCCTCTAGAAGTTGATGATAATGAAGTTCCTCTTCCCATGGATAAGGAATTAGAATATGCCAACGCTGAAGAAGATAGTGAAGAAGATTTTTCACAGGAAGACCCAAAAGAAAAAAGTCCTCCTAGAAAAGTAACTACAGGTGGTGAAGTAACTATAAACAATGAAGGAGAGACTCGCAAATATAGGAATATTGATGAGGCTGATCATGCTGGCAAAAATAATGAATCTGGCGAAACCAACGCTGAAGTTTAAATTTTATTTTTTATTTTCTTTTCCTTCTTCTTCCTTGCGAGCAATGTAACCTTTTGCAATGTTTAGAATCTAACTTTTACTTTTGCTATTTTGAATGTTTTAAGAAAGATAATGAGATTTTTGTTTATCCACTCCTCTACTTTCCCTTTATTATCTTTCTTGCGATGGTGAATTATTTCATGTATCTGCGATTATAGAAATAGATCTGCGATGTAATGAATATTTCTTGCGATATCTTCCGCTAAAAATCCTGATCTGTAAATAATGTTTCTGTAAAATCTTGAAGGAATCTTCTTTCTCATATACTCTCCTGAGAGAAACAAATAAAATAGTTAATGTTTGAGATTATTCTGTTGGTCTTATTTTTCCTTCCTAGTTAAAGGTCTTATTTTGCCAAACTTTTCTTTCTGCGACAAAATCGCAGGACGTCTTTACATTTGTATGTAAAAACCCATTGATCTTTCCTTATCTTTGCTTCTTCGAATTTTCTGCGACAATATGACAGGTCTATATTCTCTTGCGAGAATGAAGTCCTATGACATTGCCGTATTGCGATGAAATCGCAGGACGTATTTACACTTTCATGTAAAAACCCATTGATCTCATCTTAACTTTTCTGTTTTGGCTTGTTGCCTTTATATAATTTTCGTCACGCGACAATATGACAGGCCTAAATGTTCTTGCGATCATAAATCCCCATGACATTGCCGTCTTAAGACACTTATCATCTCCCTAATGGAGGGTGTCGCCCTTATCTTCCCCCTGGTTGCCCCTTCAAGGAGGGAACATACAAGACTAGCTCCTCCCATCCAGATTTGCCAACAACCAGTTGTTTTTGCAGCCACTTGTCCTTTATGCCTATATGTCTTATAGTTACAAGACTGCACCCTAAGTGGGGTTTTCTTCGGGCCAAGTGCATCATAGCCAAGACTTGCCAAGGATGGCCAGGGTAGTTTCGTACGCCCCGGGCACCCTGGACTTAACCGTATACCTCGGCGCCTTTGTCATATTCTGCACTCCTTAGAAGAGGTTCTTAGTCATCCAACCAGTGTATAACTTTATATAGTTGGAAATCCAAGATCCCTCTCCTGGATAGGTTTTCTTTAACCCCAACATCTTCATGACTCAGGTTCCAGCAGCGGTATAACCTTATCCCTAAGTCATGTAAAGAGATACCCCCTTATATGACGCACTATTAGGTCTTACATTTGCCTCTTGCGAAATTTTATTCGCGAACTAGGGTGCACGCCATAAAGGTTCGTCCCATTCTATTAATATCTGTGAAATTTTTATTCGCCTTTCTTGCGATTATACTTGCAGCTCTTGTTTTGCTTTGTTATCAGAAGAACCTCTCAGTTATAGCAGAGAAAGAAGAATTTATTAGTTGTTTCATCATACAACGTACCAGTATCTCTTATCTCGCAGAAGTTTTCATTGATAATATCTTTTCAGAAATAGTCTATTCCATGGTCTATCAAGTCTTTGACCAACATCTCTCCCTCCAGGGTCCATTAGTTTGTATGCCCCGGTTCCAACTATATCTTTAATGATGTACGATCCATCCCATTTTCTCTCCAACTTTCCAACATTGTTTCGCTGATAACTTGGTGTTTCTCGCAGCACTAAATCGCCAGGTTGAAACTCACGTTTCTTAACACGTTTGTTGTACTCGCGATCTAATCTTCGCTGGTAATTTTCCATATGTTGTAAAGTCTTTTCTCTTTTTTCTTCTAATTCATCCAATTTATTTAAAATCATTCCAGCACTTATATTTCTTTCCCAAGCCTCTCTTTTTGTTGTAGGAATAGCTACTTTTATCGGTAACACATCTTCAACTCCATATGTCAAACAAAAAGGTGACATTCCAGTAGCTTCTCGTCTAGTTGTATTGTAAGCCCATATTGCATTATGCACCTGTTCGCACCATGCTCTTTGGTATCCTTCTAGCTTATTTTTTAAGATGTTTGCGATTGTCTTATTAGTTGCTTCAGCTTGACAATTTGCTTGTGGATATAGAGGAGTAGATTTTCCACACTTTATCTTAAATGCATTGAGTAGCAATTCTATATTCTGCCCTTCAAATTGCTTTCCATTATCAGACACCAATTTTGCTGGAATCCCAAATCTGCAAATTATATTCTCAAATATGAATGTAAAAATATCTTTATCGCGGATATGTTGTACTGCCTTTACTTCTCCCCATTTTGTGAAATAATCTGTTGCGACAATTAGATATCTTCTTTGTCTAGAACCAGGCACAAATGGTCCCACAATATCTAATCCCCATTTCCCGAAAGGCCATACACTTGTTGAAGATGATAATGGTGCTCCTGGTGCATGTATTTTCTTTCCATATCGCTGGAAATCTTCGCAACGCCTTGAGAGTTGTTTTGCATCTTCATGCATGTATGGCCAATAATAGCCTTGCATTTTTGTTCTATATGCCAAAGATCTTCCTCCACTATGATTACCAGCATCACCACTATGCAATATCTTCAATATATTTTGTCCTTCCTCCCTCGTCAAACATCTTAGCGATGGTCCACTAAAAGATCTACGATATAATACTCCATCTCTTAACTCATAATTGGTTGCCCTACTTTTTAATTTATGTGCCTCTAATCGATTTCTTGGGATTTATCCTCTTGCCAAGTATGCATGAAGATCTGCTCGCCAATCTGTAATGTTTCTCTTTAATTATTCTTCGCCAACTTCTACCATCATCACATCTTCCTCTTCTTCTTCCTTGTTTATCGCTGGTAATAAAAGTGTTTGAATTTTTATGCATCTCGCAGCTGGATTTGTCATCATACTGGATATGAAAGCAAAAGCATCTGCGAGTCTATTATCTTTCCTTGATATGTGTCTCCATTTTATTTTTGGAATTCTCGCAGATAATTCTTCGACTAATCTTTTATACTTTCTCAAAGATGGTTCGTTTGTTGTGTATTCTCCTTTTATCTGGCGAATAACCAATTGTGAATCGCTGGTGATTCTAGCATTTTTCAACTTCATTTCTACCGCAAATTTTAAAGCATGAATCACGGCCTCATATTCTATCTCATTATTAGTGGATGCAAATTCCAATCTAAATGAAAAAGCTGTTTTTTCTCCTTCTAGAGAAATAAAAACAACTCCAATCCCATTTCCTTCTCCATTTGATGATCCATCCACCAACATCTCCCATATGTCGGGTTCTTTTAATAGCTATTTTAGATCTCCATGTTCCTCTTCTATATCCATCATTTCTTCCACAGCTTCATCATCTTCTAAAGGAAATTCAGCTAAGAAGTCTGCGAAAACTTGTAACTTTGGCGAGGATAAAACTTCATATTGGATATCAAAGTGTCCTACTTGTGCATTCCATATCTCAACTCTGCCTGATCTTTTTGAATTTTTCATTACTGATTCAATTGGAACTTTTGTTAAAACTTTGACCTTATGTGCTTGAAAGTATATGCGAAGCTTAAAAGTTGCATGCACCAACGCTAGAATTAGTTTCTCAATTTTTGAATAATTTCTCTCTGCAGAATTGAACGTTTTGCTGATGTAATAAATTATTTTTTCTACCCCTGCATCTACTCGTAGCAACACAGCACTTAGCGCATATGTGGTTGTTGCGAGATAAATCAATAGTTATTCTCCCGGTTCAGCTTTCTGTAAGATAGTTTTGTTCATTAAATGTTCTTTTATCCCTTGAAAAGCCTTTTCACATTCATCTGTCCACTTGAATTTTGTTCCCTTCTTGAGTATATCGAAAAAATGTTTGCACTTGTCTGAAGATCGCGAGATGAATCTTCCTAGCGAGGCTAAAAGTCCATTCAATTTTTGCACATCTTTTACCGTCGTAGGCGTTGGCATATCGCTAATTGCTTGCACTTTTTCTGGATCAACTTGTATTCCTTCTTTTGATGCAATATACCCCAGAAATTTTCCTGAAGTTACTCCAAAAGTATACTTATCGGGATTCACTTTAATATTAAATTGTCGCATTTAATCAAAAATCTCTTTCAAATCTTGCACATGATTCTCAGCTTCTTTGCTTTTGATCAGCATATCATATACATACACTTCTAATGTTTTATGAATCCACTTTGCAAACACCTTCTCCACCATTCTTTGATATGTTGCACCAGCATTTCGTAAGCCAAATGGCATCTTTGTATAACAATATAATCCTCTTGGAGCAAAAAATGCGGTATGTTCTTGATCTTCTTCAGCGAGAGGGATTTGATTATATACTTTATATCCATCCAATGAAGATATTCTTGCATTTCCCGCTGCTGATTAAACCATATGTGGGATATCTGGTAACGAAAAACTATCTTTAGGACAAGCTTTGTTTATATCAGTGAAATCTATGCAAATTTTTATCCCCTTGTTCTTCTTTGGGACCACCACCATATTTCCAATCCACTCCGGATATTTTGCTTGCCTTATAATTCCTGCGTCGAGCATCTTATGTAATTCTTCTTCTATTTGAGGATGGTATGTTGTTGCAATTTCCTTATTCTTTGCTTAAATGGTCTTATATTTTTGTTGATTTCTAATTTATGACATGCTATTGATGGATCTATTCCTGGCATCTCATCCATGCTCCACGCGAAGATATCTTTGTATTCTCGCAAGAGATTTATAGTTCTTTCTTCCTCATCTTCCTCCATTCTAGTCCCAATTTTCAGCATTTTAGGATCTTCTTCACTCCCAATATTTACTTCCTTTATTGGTTTTGCTGCAGTATAACTAGCTTCAGGTTCTCCCATTGGTGTTGGTGTTTTCATAACTCTCGCGAGTTCATCTCCTTATCGCGAGATTTCGCTGGGTATTCCTTTTCCTTCTTTTGCTCTTATCATGTAAACTTTAAATTCTTCTTCCTTCTTTGTTTCTCTCGCCAATTTTCTGCAAGCCTTTCACAGCTTTGGATGTTCTTCACAATTTCTTACTTCAATTTGGTAACACAATTTCGCAAAATCTGTGTCTCCTTTAATTTCTCCAATTCCACTGGGTAGAGGAAATTTAATGCATTGATGCAATGTTGATGCTACAGCCTTGATTGTGTGTATCCACGGTCTTCCTAATATCATGTTATACGGTGATTCCACGTCTACTACACATAATGTTACTTGTGTTTCAATCTCTCCTAGTGGAATTCGTACCACTATCTCGCCTTTAGGTTTTGTTAAAGATTTTCCAAATCCATGAATATGATATGTTGAACAAGACATTTCTTCATCCTTATATCCCATTTTCTTAAAAGTATGATAAAATATTATATCCACAGAACTTCCTGCATCCACCAAAGTTCTATTCATAGTCTTCTACAGATTTTATTGATTCTTCATTTCTCATTGGTATAGTGGATACTGTGATTACCAAACGAAATGTATGACCTAGATTTTGTTTTGGTATTTCCGTTGTTGTAAATGTGATCTCCTGCTTTTCCCAATCTTTCAATGATGATATTTTTTCCACCGTCATAATTTTCCTTCCTTCAAAATCCCGTTTATGTATCTTCCCTTTAATATTTTCATGAAATATATCAATCATTGTTCTTTGATTCTAACCATTCTTCCTTCAAATATCTCACCGATTTGTTTTATGATTTTCTTAATCTTGAATAATTCTTATCTTGTTCCTCACTTTTTCTATGATTTTGCTAATTCAGTCCCTGTTTCGGGCACCAAAATGTAGTTGCAGGAAATCCTACACTACACCCTTGTTAAGAATTTGTAATAACCAACTCAAATTTGAAGATTAAGAACAACATTTTATTATTTGATTTTCAGAAATGTTTACAGGAAATGTAAGAATTCAAGAATACAACTTTTCTCTTGAAGTTTCTCTCTCCTCAAGACTTTCTCAACTCTCAAAAATACCTCATCCTTTTCTGGACATATTGGGTCTCTATTTATAGGGTAGTTACATAATGGATGACAGCTAAGTTTTCCTCTTATTTCGGATTTGTTCTGTGATTGTACCGCGATAGTTACAATGTTCATTCTCGCAAGCTTTGTAACCATCGCGGGACAAACATGATTTTCTCATGTTTTCTTCAATCATCAGCTATTACGTCACTCTTTTGACAGCTTTTGTGACATTTTCAAAGTGTTGTTAAAAAGCTTGCGGTGATGCTCGCTGGGAAGTGTTGTTAATCTCGCAGAGAAGTGTTGTAGTGATATTCTGGTCCTACACTAATCCCCACACCTTCTGTGTGATACTAGTTGCAACTATAGTTGTAGTTGCAGGAATTCCTACACTACACCCCATACAAGAATTCACCATTATCAACACATATTTGAAGATTAAGAACAACACTTTTATTGATTAATTCTCTGAAATGTTACAAGAAATGAAAGGAATCAAGAATACAACCGCTCACAAGAACTTTCTCTCTCCTCAAGACTTTTTCAACAATCTAAAAATTGATCTCCCTCTTCTCAATCTATTGGTTCTCTTTAAATAGGGTAAGCACATAGTGGATGACAGCTAAGTTATCCTTTAATTTCGGATCTGGCTCGCGATGCTCTCGCGGTAGTTGTAATGATAACTCTCGCAGACGTTGTATTCTTTGCAGAATCGTCGTGCTCTTTTCGTGTTTCTGATATCGTCATCTGTTACGTCATTCTTTAAATTTTTCTACGACGCTCGTAGAGTGTTGTTAAGAAGCTCGCAGAAACGTTGTTGTAAATCTCGCAGGAATATCGTTGTAGGGATATTATGATCCTATACCTTGCCTCTTCACATGTCTTTTCTGCGAAGGGGAAAAGATCATGAGAAATTGAAATTTCTTGAAATGCCGCAACTGTCTATCTTTTCACATTCTTTTGTTCTGACACGTATCTTCATCACTCGCTAGATTTACTACACGTATCTTTTTATCCATTTAACTTATGACACGTCCTTTTCAACCGTTGCGATCCAACCGTTCATGTCTTTTCTCTGCATTAATTGCGTTTATCCTTTCGAGAACTTTTATCCCCTACATGTATCTTCTTTAGTTCTCTCTTTTCTTTTTTTTACTTTCTTCTTATTTCTCTATGCAATTTTATTGTTCTTCCGCAACTTCCGCATCTGCTACTGCTATAATTTCTTTCTTCTCCTTTCGATCTTTTCTTTATTCCCATACTAAGGATGCCTCCTCCTGGTCATAAAAATGTACTTGCCTTTGAGAAGATGCAAAAGAAACTTAAAGGTAAAGGTTTTACCTTATCCACTATTCCTGATCAAAGACCTAAGGCTGAACTCTCCATTAAATTATTTTCTGATCATCCATGTAATGGTGAGAAAATCATAGTCTCATTAGGTCAACTTGAAGCTGGCCTACCCATTCCTCTTTATAACCCTAAACTTCCTTTATTCTATGAAATTCTTTCTCATGCGAAGTTCTCACGGGTTATATATCAACTGAGTGGAGATTGCATTCATCTGCTGCTTGAGTTTTCTACTCGCGGCGCTGGTAAGGAGTCTCTCTTCCCTCCTGAGGCAAAGAACCCTAAGTTCAAAGATGTTCCTATTGTTCCTGCGAAGTATACTGTAGAGAATTTCTTCATGAGTTATGATGTTATTCCCATGAGGAAGGATAGCACTTGTTGGGTGTCCATTTAAAGAAAAAAGATGATGTAGCTGAAGATAAGGCTCTTATGTTGGATATTGACTGGCATCCGGGCAACAATACATCTCCTCGCTACTCTAATGATAATAGATGGTGTGTCTTCCCATTATTTCTGGAAGGTCCATACATCTTTGGTTCTCATGATGTATCTGCGAACCTCGCAGCATATCAACCATGTGTGTTCAGATGGCCTGAAAGAGGGGGAGAGGTATATCCTTGCAAGTTTAAGTTTGTATTGTTATTTTCCTCATGTTTTTATACATACTCTCGTTTATCCCTCCAATTTTTCCAGATTAAAAGATTGAAAGCTAGCTATCATAAATTAGAGAAACGAAGTACTTTATTAGCTCTTCGAGCAATCACATATGAAGTAAGAAATATTCCCTTTTGATTCTTTAACAATATATTGTTGCCTCTATTTCTTATCTTTATCTATGTTTGAAGGTTATTGAAGAAATAGAACCTGTTGAGGTTGCGAGGACCAAGGGGAAAGGCAAAGGTGCTGCTCACAAGGATAAACCTGATGTTTCCCATATGGAGAAATCTGGTGTTCCTCCTTTAAAGAAAAGTAAAGTACAATCTTCTCCTTCTTCAACTTTTCAATCTGGCGAGAATTATAGCGATGATAACAATGATGATGATGGTGATGTTGATTTCACTTCTGCGAAGGAATCCTCCCAGTCTGAGTCTTCTATGTCTCAGCTTTCCAGTATATTCTCTGACATTATGTTAGGGATTGGAGATACTCCCCTTGCTGATGCTTGTAAATCCATGTCAGTTATTTGTGATGCGCCTCTCTTGGATAATAATGAATCCAGATCCATTTCTCCAAGTTTCTTACATTCACTTGGTTCTCTGGTATGTTTTTATTTCTTCGCCACATATGCGTATTATTATTTCCTCGCAAAATCTTAATTTGTATTTATCTTGATAATTTTCTTTCGCAGATTAGAAGAGCTTCTTTTTCTGTTGCCTCATACTTGGAGAGGAGATATAAAATCTTTGAAAGGAAGCATGCCATTCTTCGCCGGAATAATGAAAAATTGGAATCTGAGTCTGCTAATCTTCGCCAAGAAAATGAAGAATTAAAATCTGAATCTTTTAATCTTTGCAGACAATTGGAATCTGGATCTGCTGAGCTTCATGAAAAAATCAAGCGATTGGAAACCGAGCTCTCTTCTTCGCAGGATAAGGTTGCTAGTCTTCAAGCTACGAATGTTCAACTTTATGGTAAGAAATTTTTCTCTTTTCCTTTCATCCTTGTATTCCTTTGTGTTTTCTTATTTAGTCAGTCCTCTTCGCAGATATTTATGGCCTCTCTGATAAAGTTGTATTCCTTCGTTCTTTTCCAAATCCAATAGATGATGATACCCTCCTCAATCGCCTTAATGATTCCTTGAGCAACTTTTTAAATGATGAAACAGAATCTCTTTCCATAGATGAACTTAGATCCAAAATTTATCTCTTAAGGATTGAACATAGATTCAACTTGAGTTTAACCAATAAGTTTAAACGCCTTTATATTGACTCAAAAGAAGAAACTAATAAATTAAGAACCAAGTACAGTGATCTTATTGAAGAAAAAGATCTCATTACTAAAAATGGTGCTCAAGCTTTAGCAGATTTCCATAAGACTCTTCTCGATGTTAAAATTGAAAGAGATAGACTTATCTGCGAGAATAAAGCTCTTGTTGAACGGGAAAATCAAGTTTGCTCTCGCCTGCTCATTAGTAGTGAAGATGAGTTTGCTTGGGATTTTCCTCATTCTGATTACGTTGAAAAATGCTCCAAGTTCAAAGAGAAACTTCAGATTATGTTGGCGAACTTTAGTAATACTCTTGTTGGTGTTTGCAATGATTCTATTAAAATGGTCTGCGATGATCATAAGATTCCTCATTCTGTGTATCCTTATCTCGCGAATGAAATACCAAAGAATGTTCCCAATCTTGTCATCTCTGATAGTGAGGCTGAAGAAGATGAAGATGAAGAGGGAAACTCTGGTGAAGATAATGAAGGATCTAAATAGATTTATCTTTTCTTGGAATCTCTTTGTAATATTTGTACATTTATTTTATCTCTTTCCCCTTGTAACACATTGCTGCGAATCTCTCCAATTTATCAAGTTCTTTGATATATATGTTTCTTTTGCTTCTATCTGCATATATTAAAAAACAATTCCTTTTTGAAATATGGTTAATCAAAATGCTTATTAATTTTTAATCTGCGTAAATCTGTCATATAAAGATGAATAACAATTTCATCATTCTGTTCATTCCCATACTTGCCTCTGTTATTCATCTGTAATATGAAAGATTGAGCAAATTAATTTTTAATAAGATATGTTTATAAATTTTTGCCTCTGTCCCTGCGTAAATGGGCAGATCATTTCTGCATAATTTCATGAACTCTTGTGGTCTTATTATGCCTTCCAATTTAAAGGTCTTATTTAGCCACATTTTATTTTGGCGACAAAATCGCAGGACGTCTATACATTCGCATGTAAAGACCCATTGATCTTGCCTTATCCATGATTTTTCAATTTATCTGCGACAATATGATAGGCCTAAGTTTACTTGCGAAAACAGAGCCCCATAACATTGCCATCTTGCGATGAAATCACAGGACGTCTTTACATTTTTCATGTAAAAACCCATTCATCTCATCTTATATTTTTCTCATGGATTTTTGCCTTTGTATAATTGTATTTTTAAGACACTTAACAGATCCCTAATGGAGGGTGCCGCCCTTATCTTCCCCCTGGTTGCCCCTTCAAGGAGGGTACATCGGCCATACAAGACTAGCTCCTCTCATCCGGTCTTAACAACAACTAGTTGTTTTCGCATCCTATTCTCCTTTATGCCTATATGGCTTATAGTTACGAGACTGCACCCTAAGTGGGGCTTTTTTCGGGCCGAGTGCATCATAGCCAAGATTTTACAAGGATGTCCAGGGTAGTTTCGTACGCCCTGGGCACCCTTGGCTCAACCGTGTACCTCGGCGCCTTGGTCATACTCTGCACTCCTTAGGAGAGATCCTCAGTCGCCCAACCAGGGTATAACCTTATATAGTTGGAAATCCAAGGTACCTCTCCTGGATAGGTATCTCTCATGGAGATGGACCCCAGCTCTCCATGACTCAGGTTCCAGCAGCGGTATAACCTTATCCCTCAGCCATGCAAACAGATACCCCCTTATATGACGTACTTTAGGTCTTACATTTGCCTCTTGCGAAATTTTATCCGCGAACTAGGGTGTACGCCATAAAGGTTCATCCAATTCTTATAGATTTCTTGCGAATATCGCCATTTCTTTTTTCTTTGACTGTCTCTTTTTGCATTTCATCTCTTGAATAATTTTTGAATTTCATCTTCTTCATTGAATCAAAGCACATATTTTTTATAGATTTTTTCTTTGATGAATCATTCATACATCTCTTGTATTTCACAATTTAGAAACTCTACCTTTTCTACTTACTATCTTATGATTCTACATTTTTGCTGCGCTTTGCTACATTTTCTCCATTTGCGAGACGCTCGCCATCTATTGTTTGCAGCTCATGTTGATTTCGCATTTTTCCTTCCTCTCTCCGCTCTATTGTATCAACCATCAGCTTATCACCTCTTTGTTTTTGCTTGATGTTATGTTTCCAGTTTATGCTCTTCACGGCCCTTTCCTCGCAAGATTCCATATCAATTTCATAACATTTCTTCCCATCAACCCAGACTCCCTTTATAACTCCAACACCCTTAGGATGAGGAAATTTAATACATTGGTGGAAAGTTGATGCCACACCTAATATCCCATGTAGCCAAGGTCGGCCAATCAGGGCATTATAAGGTGATTAAATATCCACAACGCAGAATAGGATCTTAGAAGATAACCCTTTTAATGGAACTCACATTGTAATTTCCCCTTTGGGCTTGTTGGCAGTACCATTAAAACCATAAATCTTATATGTTGATGGTATCAAATCCTCGTCTCTCCCTCCCATGGTCTTGTAGGCATGATAAAACAAGATATCCACTGAACTTCCAGTATCAATTAGAACCATGTTAATTGCCCAAGAATCTTCAACTTCATCATCCTCATTTTCTTCATCTTCTTCTTCTGTTTGCTTTGGATTTATTTCTAATCTTACCACAAGTGGATTATCATGCATCTTTCCAGGTTCAGGTACTTCTTGTGCAGTAAAATAAATAGTCTGATTTTGCCACTCTTTTAATGGCGAAGTTTTCGCAATATTCATTATCTCTCTTCCATATATGTCTCTCGCGAAAACTCTACTTAGAACATTGTCGTGGAAATTCTCTATAGTCTTGTACGAATGTATGATGGAGTTACAGAACAGATTCTTTGCTTTTGCTCCCATTTCTATCACAAACATTTCGCCTTCCTTAATTGTATTCACTCTGCGAATATCTGGAGCTGGGGGTAGTTGCTGAGGTTGTGGATGTCTTATTAAAAATGGTTTAACTTTCCCTGATCTATCATCTTCAAGATAATTATTTTTACATTCCTGCATTCATTTATTGAATGACCATGAAACTGATGATAAGTGCAAAATTCTGAACTTCGATTATTTGATTGTGGCTCTTTTCCCATATTCCATGGTATAAGTATGTCTTCCATCAGAATTATAGCCTCCCAAATTTTCTCTATGTTAGCATTTAGAGGTGGCAGCTTAATTTCTTCCCATATTATCTTCTGACTTCCTTGTCCTCTATAATGATTTTTCCTTTGACCACCATAAGTCTCTTGTGGCTGATCAAGTCTCTGAACCTTATTATTTCCACCTCTACTGAAGAAATTTCTTTCCCTTTAAAACTCTTCTTGATCTCTACTTTCCATAGCTACTAATTTTTGTTGATTATCATTCCCATTCTTTTCTTGCTTCACCTGCGAAGTGCTCGCCAATGTATTTATTAACCTTGGAAGTAGACTTGTGTTTGCTGCAGCTGAACTGGTATTCGCGATGGGATATAATTCTATCTCATTTTTCCTCTCCTCCAATGCAATATATTCCTCTTGTAATTCTCGCAGCTCTGTCATGGTGATTGTATTTTTGATTCTAAAAATTCGTATGTACAACAGATTGGTTGCAAACATTGCATTAATAAAATATAAAATGAGGTATCTCTCATCCACCCTTCCTGCCATTTCACTGCACATTGTCTTCCATCTTATGGTTAGGTGTTTCAGACTCTCACCAATCCTCTGTTTGAACCCAAATACATCTTCAATACCGGTCCGCGAAGAATTGTTGCTTATATATGCTCCCAGAAATGTAGCTTGCAAATGGTGGAAAGAAGTTATAGTATTTTTGGGTAAGCCTTCGAACCATTTTAGCGCCTCGCCAGTTAAGCTGGACGCAAAATATTTGCATAATACAACATCATGGTTTTCCCATTGTAGCATACACCTAACATAAGCCTTGACATGCTGAACAGCATAAGTGGTCCCATCAAAGATACTAGTTAACGTTGGTAAATTTCATTTTGGGGGTATTCCTCCTAATTGTACTTCTTGAGTGAATGGAGTTCTCGCATCTTCCTCAATGGCTTCATCAAGTTTCCTTCTGCCTCCTTATCTTCTGTTATTCAACATTCCCCTCTCTTAAAGTTTGTTCATTCCCAGCTGAATTTTGCTCCATTGGTCTTTTCAGTGCAGCTTCTCTTCTTCTGCGTTCATGTCTTTCTTGTCTTACGAGATTTTTTGTATCTTCATCTGCATCTTCATTCTGCCTTCTTCTGCGATTTTCCTCTTCACCTCCTTCTTGAATTCTCAATTGATTATGCCTTCCAATTTCTTCTCTGCGAATTTCTTCATTTCTCATCGTTTCTCTTCGTTATCTTTCTATTCTCCTTTGTATTCTATCATATTCCTCATTGATATTATTATTATGGCGATTTTGTGTGCGTCTTCTTTCTAGATTGTCATGATTATTCTGCCATATTGCTTCTTAAAACTTTTGTTCTTCCACTTCTGCTCTTAATCTTTCTCTTTCGCAAGCTAGACGTGCTTGTTCAGCATAATGCCTCTCAATTTCGTCCTCAATTATTCTTTGATTTCTTTGGATTTCTCGCCCATGTAATATTCTTCTACCTTATTCTCGATTTTCTTCACCATCTTGGTTATTTCCACCCTCTTGATTTATATTATTACGTCTACCATTCACAGTTTCACCGCGTGGAATGTAACGATCATTAATCATCTCTTCTTCTCTATGATGCTGCTCTTCATTTGGATTTTGAATTTCCTCTCGGATATTTGCTCCAGCATTTCTCATAGGGGAATTTCACCTTGGTTCTTCTCTAAATGATCTTGAACTTGATCTAGCAGTACTTCTTGATCTCCTACTTTGTAATCTCAAATTCTCCATTATTAACTCGTGATTCTTCCTTGTTAGATTTGCACGTTCTTACGCTTATAATTTTCTTTCCTCTTGTATTCTTTGTCTTAAATCATCTACTGCTTCATTTTCGCCTTCTCCATGAATTAATCCTTCAACCACTTCTTGATTTCTTTCCTCTTGCCTTTCATTTCTTAATTGTCGATCTTCCGCTTCTTCCATTGAATCCGATCGCCAAGTATGCACGCTCACTCTATCATAATAAATAACTCTATTTTGTATTAGTGTTTGCTGATTTGTTTGTTGAATTTGATTTCCTTCATTATTCCTTGTTCTATTTCTCCTTTTCCTCAATCTTAAAGATTCACCTATTTCACTTGTCTCTTCCCCATCAATTCTCCTACTCCTCCTTACGGTTGTTGGTTGTTCTGATGTATTTCTACTTCTATCCATTCCTTCAATTTTGAGATATTGCTGTAAATCACATAAAAATCTTTTCCAATTTTTTCAAATTCTTTCAAATTATCACTGTAAATCCATTTTTCTTCTAATCATTCCCTATTTCTAGCGCCATTATGTAGTTGCAGAAATTCCTACACAACGCCCCATACAAGAATTCACCATTATCAACACATATTTGAAGATTAAGAACAACACTTTTATTGATTAATTCTCATAAATGTTACAAGAAATGAAAGGAATCAAGAATACAATCGCTCACAAGAACTTTCTCTCTCCTCAAGACTTTCTCAACACTCTAAAAATTGATCTCCCTCTTCTCAATCTATTGGCTCTCTTTATATAGGGTAAGCACATAGTGGATGACAGCTAAGTTATCCTTTAATTTCGGATCTGGCTCGTGATGCTCTTGCGGTAGTTGTAATGCTAACTCTCGCAGACGTTTTATTCTTCGCAGAATCGTCATGCTCTTTTCGTGTTTCTTCTATCGTCATCCGTTACGTCATTCTTTGAATTATTCTGCGACGCTCGTAGAGTGTTGTTGAGAAGCTCGCAGAAACGTTGTTGTAAATCTTGCAGGAATGTCGTTGTAGCGATATTCTGATCCTACAATAGTTAATTCTCCTTTAACCTTAGGTTTTTCACGAAACCGTGTAGGTTAACGACTTGAAGACTTCATTGGAATTGTGAAGCCAGACCCAACTATTTTATCTATAGTTGCGTGTTCTGATCTTGCTGTTTTCTATTGTGATTAAGTACTATGTTCTCAAAGATTTGCTTGAGATTTAATCTCCGATAGGCAAGATAAAAAGTAATCACAAACATCTTCATTTCATCGTTTGTGAATCCATAATATCTTGTTTTGCTACCATACAATTAAGATTATTGTGAGGTGGTTGATATTTCTAGGTTGTTCTTCGGGAATATAAGTCTGGTATATGAATTGGTTCCTGTTCACCTTGATTTATCATAAGACGGGAAAAAACTCATAGGTTTATCTGTAGGAGACAGATTTATCTATTCAATAGAATTTTCTGTGTGAGACAGATTGGTTTATCAAGTCTTCGACTTTGGGTCATAGAAACTCTTAGTTGTGGGTGAGAGAAGCTAAGGGAATTAAGTGCGTAGAGTCCTGCTCGGATTCAGAGACGTAAGAAGTGAAAATGTACCTTGATCAGTGTGAGATTAATTAGGGCTCAACTACATTCCAGTCTGAAGTTAAATTGGAGTAGGCTAGTGTCTATAACGGCTTAATACAGTGTGGTGTTCAAATCTGTACTAGGTCCCGGGGGATTTCTGCATTTGCGGTTTCCTCGTTAACAAAATTTATGGTGTCTGTGTTATTTCTTTTCCGCATTATATTTGTTTATATAATTGAAATATCACAGGTTGTGCGTAATTCAGTCAATTAGATAATCCAACCTTTGGTTGTCGATTTAAATTGATTGACACTTGAACATTGGTATTTGGTACCGTTTAATTTGTTTCACATAATAATCAGGCTCGTGGATTTCTATATGTTTGATTTACTGATTACATTTTGAAATAGAGATACAACTCTTGGATATATTTCCATTGATTGAGTCTGACTGTCTAGTTGATTATCTTGGAATTATATTGGAGTTTTCCATACAGATTGCTAAGTAAAATATTGGGTGTGGTTGTTGTACACCCATTTTTTCAGAAGAGAAAGGGGGAGGAGGAACCGAGGAAGTTGAAACGTAATAAAAAAAAAAGCATGAACCACTGTTACAAGGGCAATAATGGAAACCAAGTTACAAGGAAATAACCGTACTAAATTACCTCACATTATAGACAAAAGGTTAGCATTAAATGCTACTTAATCTATGCGTGTATGCATATGTTAACATTTGCCTTCTCATTATGGCATAAAAGGATATCATGCAAGTTCTCGAGTGTTGCAAATTTGCAATTCTGTCTAGATTGTTCCTGGGACTACGTGCCAAGTTGATCGTCAATTAATTATTGTCTCTAATCTTAGTTTTCATCACAAAATCAATGTGTCAAAAGAATATGCACCTAAAAAGTGAGGGTCTCAATAGCTAAGAGGGTGAGAAACTACATTAAATTATGACCAAAGAACAATGGCTAATTAGAGCTAATTCTCATTGTTAGCAAAAAGTGCAGGTCTTGCTTGGATATATTATAAGCAACGATGTGGTTCTTAATCTTAAGTTTATGTTGGTCATTGAATCACTCACCATGTGAGTTTGCGTAGCATATGTTTGACTCTCATCATCTCCCCCTCTTTAAGGCAAGCAAGCTTAATTCAAATCTTTTTTTTTTTGGCTCACCAAACGGAAAATGGTTAACCAAACGGATTAGGGATTACAATGTTAAACAAAGTAGGGACCGTTTAGTTAAGAAATATAAATATAAATAAGGATTGAAATGTTTGACGGAATAGAGACTTAAAAATAATAATATATGAAATTGTTTATTTACAGAAATGCCATTTTTATAAAAATAAAGATAAATATTTTAAAACTTCGTATCTTCCAAATCGGACGTCGTATTTTTGTGAATTTTGTATTTTTGGAAATATCTTTCAATAACCTGCGCAATGAGTAAAAACAACCATATCAAATTTTTACTTTTTAATATATTTATAGCTCTCCGAAAAAATAGCTAAAATTTAAAGGTAAATTGAAAGAGCTTATGTACTTTTTATATGTTGCCTATATAATGCTCAAATACTTCACTTGACATACTATAAAATTTCTTAGAAGAATCTATAGATTTTAGTTTTGATAAGAAAGATTACCTCTATTTCATTAAAAGTGATACTTTAAAAAAAAAAACTTTCCATTTTTACATAATATTAGGCTAAATTGAAAAGTAAAATGAAGTTACCACATTTCAGAAATGAAATGAAAAATTAATGTTGCGGACGTGCATCGCACGTGCTCATTACTTGTTAATTCTTAATGACATGGTGGGATTCTATTGTTAGGTCACAACTCATGCAATCTGAAAGAACAATGTTGCTTTCAATTTTCTATCTTATTAGAGCATTGCTCAGTCGAACTCGCATGCATTGCTATCTCAATCATGTTTGTCAATATTAGTGATCAAAACTATACATCTTGATTTCTAGTTTACTTATGACTAAGTCTCGGTCTAGGATAGTTAAGTATAGTTGATCTCCAAGCTCCATGGCGATTATCTTACGAAGATGAAGAACTACTCAAGAAACCAGTGGAACTTCATCCGACAAAAAAGGTATGTGGAGACTTGAACTTATCTAGCACTCAAAAGTCTATCTAAATCCTATTCTTGAGACAACAGTCATATAAGTATGATATTTTTCATACATACACATTTGTTATTTCGAGCCGAGTTTATCGCCTATCTTTTTCTCGAAATATGTGTTGGTAAGCTTTCTCTTTAACCACTTTTCATCTTTACCCATGACGAAAGTCATGATGACGTTTCAATCTTGAAAATAGATCTGATGACGATATTCGATCTTATGTCTAACGACTATTATAAAATTATAGAAGAATGTTTCAATGATAGAAATGTAGAGTTGAGATTACGTAACCACCTATGGATATAAGCATATATAGTGTGTTCGCACATTAGTGTATAAATCCATGTAACGGAAACCAAGTGCGTGCATATGTGTGCATGCGGTATTGGTGAAGGAGAAAGGTTGGGTACGCGTACCCGTACGCGCACTAACGGAAGTTCTTGAACCGAGAATTTCTGCTGAGTTTGTAGTTTGCAAACTAGTAAACCAGTCACCTTAGGTACGCATACCCGTACGTGTACCCACGGAAGTTTTCGAACCGAAAATTTCTGCTGAGTTTGTAAACTCAAATCCGATAGCTAAGGTACGCATACCCGTATGCTTACCCCAAGCTGGGTATATTTCTCAAATGGGTTAGCTCATAAACTTAAACAATAAGTCAATAAGGAATGTAATCTTTGCAAACCGTGGCTATATTTTTCATGAATTGATTCGAGTGAATCAAAAACCTATTTTGTTTCAATTGTGTCTATGTATAAAGATCTAAGCAATTGAACAACTCTTCAACTAGTTCTTTTGAGTCATTTGAACTAGTTGTGAAGAAGATGAATATGGTTGATATGAAAGTGCTCATATTTAACTATTTGTGAAGCAACCAAATGTACACGTTTAGGTACGGTTACTCAAACCTAAATGAAATACATTTCATTTGTATGTGACAATCTAAGTTTCGATCCAACAGTTGAAAGATATTAGATTGGATAAATCAGGTTTTTCATCTAACGGTGAATATTGAATGCTTTGTTACCAAGGTAACTTAGATTGCAAACCCTGATTTGAAAACTATATAAAGGAGACGTCTAGCAACTGGAAAAACTAATCCCCACACCTCCAGTATGATACTAGTTGGTTTTCTAGAGTGAATTCTCCTTTAACCGTAGGTTTCATCTCGAGACCCTGTTGGTTAACGACTTAAAGACTTCATTGGGATTGTGAAGCCAGAAGAAACTACTTCTCTTGTAGTTGAGCGATCTGATCTTTCCATTTTCAATCATACGAGATCAATTGAATAATTGGATTGAGATTATAGCTACTATAGGGCAAGATAAAAAATAAATCACAAACATCTTCGTTTCATCATTTGTGATTCCGCAATATCTAGTTTCGCTACCATACGATTTAGATTATTATGAGGTGATCAATAATTCTAGGCTATTCTTTGGGAATATAAGTCATGTTTATTGATTAGTTCATGTTTACCTTGATTTTATCAAAAGACGAAATAAAACTCATAGGTTTATCTATGGGAGACAGATTTATCAATTATCATACACTTTTCTGTGTGATACAAATTTGTTTATTAAAGTCTTCGACTTTGGGTCGTAGAAACTCTTGGTTGTGGGTGCGATCATCTAAGGGAATCAAGTGCGTAGTATCATGCTGGGATCATAGACGTAAGGAACGCAATTGTACCTTGAATCAATAGGATATTGATTAGGGTTCAACTACAGTCCAGACCGAAGTTAGTCTGTAGTAGGCTTGTGTGTGTAGCGGCTTAATATAGTGTGGTGTTCAATCTGTACTAGGTCCCGGGGGTTTTTTGCATTTGCGGTTTCCTCGTTAACAAAATTTCTGGTGTCTATGTTATTTCTATTCTGCATTATATTTTGTTATATAATTGAAATATCACAGGTTGTGCGTTGTATCGATCAATCGTGAAATCCAACCTTTGGTTGTTGTTTGAAAATTGATTGATCCTTGGATATTGGTCTTTGGTACCATCCAAGTTTATATCTCTTGTATTTGATAAAGACTCGCAGATTTCTATTTGCTTGAGTATAGATCAAATCGAGAGATAGATATATTAACTCCTTGATATACTTTTTATTAAGATTGAGTTTGACTGTCTAGTTGATTCTCTTAAAAGTATATTATAGTTAGTCCATACAGATTGCTAATCGAAATATTGGGTGAGGTTGTTAGACCCCCGTTTTTTCATCTCTTATATCAGTGAGATTTACATTGAGAAAAAATATTCCGCGGACTTGTTTGGAGATATATTGAAGATCGTACTTGGGGTCAGCTTCATCATCCATGAACCATCATTGAAATAGCAAATGGGAATTAAAAAATAAGCGGGATTTCTAAAAGCTTCATCAATATTTCTTGGTTCTACCAGAGAGTCAGAGACAGATAACAACCAAAATTACAAATATTTTGAAGTTGTCCTCTTGTTCTAGCTATAGAATCTCTTCCTCCAATAATACTTTTTGAATCATGATTCCTTTGAACCCAGAGGTGTTGTGGAGGGACACGTTCTTGTTCTTCAGGAGCAGTTTGATCAGAGTTCTTCTCCTCGTCACTAGAAATATCAAGATCAGTAACAGTTGAGATAACTTCAATTGTGAAATGCAACCTTTGGTTGTTGATTAGAAATTGATTGATCCTTGGATATTGGTCTTTGGTACCATCCAAGTTTATATCTCTTGTACTTGATAAATACTCGCAAATTTCTATTTGCTTTAGTATAGATCAAATCGAGAGATAGAGATATTAACTCCTTGATATATTTTTTATTAAGATTGAGTCTCACTGTCTAGTTGATTCTTCTTAAAAGTATATTAGAGTTAGTCTATACAGATTGATAATCGAAATATTGGGTGAGGTTGTTAGACCCCCACTTTTTTAATTGGCATCAGAGCAGGCAAACATGTTTATAGACCTTATAAGTTTGTGTTTGTAGCAATCTTATTATGTGGACAAAGTAGTATCTCCTATCTACGCATAGTCTATGTATTCCAATACTTTTAACTATGTCAAGTGTCTTGGTTTGTCCTCAAATGTTAACTCCTTAGTTGATTCTTCCGAATCCTAAGAAGGAAATGAGACAATTGACAAGATGTCAGAAGTAGAAAGGAATGTCACCAGAAACAATGAAAATCCAGCTAAGACGATTGATTTCCACAAACATGCTCAACTTTTGGATGAATTTGAAAAGTCTCTTGATCTAGAACATAAACTCTATAAAATCATTGAGTCCTTCTCTAACAATATTAGAGAACTCACTCAGGAGAATATGCTTCAACAAGAGAAGATTAATATCCTTGAGAATATTATCAAAGAAGGTAGAGAAAAACGCTTAATTGAGACACATTCATCTAATTTGAATAACCTTCGTGTTGAAACAGAGAACATTTATGCATATCTTCACCTAGCTCAAAGATAGTTTATCTCCTTGAAAAAGTAAAACTTCATTAGAATGAGAAACTCTTCTGTGCCAAGCAAGCTACCTGACACAAAAAATAACTCACCAAAGGAAGTCTTTGCTAAAGATTGTTTACATAAAAAGAAGGTTTACCAACGGGATATGGGTTTGAAACAGATATATTTCAACAATTTTCTTCCACGAACTTGTTCATTATGTGGGAAAATAAATCATATTGCTAAACATTGTTATGCAAGGAAGAAACAGATCTCCGATCTTCGAAATCTTTTTTTATTCACCGTCAATCGAGTTAATAATCTGACGGAATCAACAATGGATTTCACTCCTACAGAAGACCATAATTCTCATAAAAGATTTTTTAAGGATCATTCATTTCAAAAATCTTACAGGATTTGTGTTTTCTCTGATAGTGCAAACTATACCACAAAAACATAGGTTCCCAGTGTATATGAGAATAAGACTGGTATATCTAAGTCTAAAAGGTGGTGACCTATCTCATTTAATCCTCTAGAACCAATTTCTATAGGTTCTAGACTTAGTCATCAAAAAATTACATTTAATGGATTCTCTCAAAGGACTGTAAGAAACTTCTATAGAGTTAAAAATAGTCAAAGAGAGAAAATGAATACAAAAAATAGACTGACTGATGATATCCCTATATCTCTAAACACTCATGGTGAGATCATATCTCATCTTGTTACCTAACTATAGGTATTCACATCCTTGTGTCTAAATTGAGAGTCACAAGGATGTATGTTTATGAGATGCTCAAGTTTTAAGGATGATTATCATCCATTTTGTCAATGTATATTTTACAAGTTGAGTTATTCTGCTACTCTCTCTGTATCTAATGTATCTTTTTTTTGCTTTATCTAACTTTTCAGATATTAAGCCTTGTTTAAAAGAGACATTTTGAGAAATAGTTTGTATTTCCTTTTGAGTACTTCTTGTTTCTGATATATTCTTCAGGTCCATGCACGTCCAAGTCTTCTCTAAGGAAATCTAGGGTTTCTAGGGTGTCTCCCTTGATTGACAACATATATATGCCTTGTATGTGTTTATCCTGTTCCCAGAAAAAATATGTCTATGGGAACCTCTGTTGAACCTAAAAAAGAAATAAACATTGAGATGGAAGAAGACTTCAAAGGATGTGATTCAACTCAAGATCTGAATCTGAAAAAGATGCTTGAAAGAAAAGAGTATAACTCTTGGATATGAGAATCTGTCAAGGATTTAATTTTCGTTCAGAATGAGGTTAAGAACGAGCTTGCTAACCTTCAATTGCAGATAAATCAACCCGTTGATGGACAAGCAAGAATCCTTGATAATCCAAACATCTTGATCAGGAACCATAAGAAAGTCATCCTTGATTGTGTCAAAGCCAGGCATCTTGCTCGCATCGTTCACCGAAAAACGAATATTCTAACTCATGAACATGGTGTCTCTACGGTCAAGAAAATCAAGGATATCAGTGACTCTTATTTTGATGGACCTTTTCAAAGGTATGAAATAATCAAAGAAAACTGATGTTATTTTGTCTAGGAAGTCTTCTTATGTATTCTTGTGTTTTAGGTAGAATAACTAGAGTTTGGAATAGCCATTATTGTGATTACACATAGCTATGTCCTATTTTTCATCTTTGTTTTTTAGATTTATTTATTTAAACTCTAAAATTGTTTGGAAGATGATTTTTGCAGTATTAATCTTTATGGTTTTATATATTGCAATATGATATGGGATATGTGTGTTTGCGTCCGTGAACTATTATTGTCCCATACAATGTAAAAAATTATCTCTTTTATATGTCGATATGCAAGTATTGATACAAGATCGATGAACTTTTGACAAACAAAATTTGAACCTATTATGTCATTATGGAAATAATTGATGGAAGATAGGATAAATTTTTGTTTATGAGGATTATGTCTATTGTATGTCATTGTGCAAACAATGATGGATCCTTGTTTATGCCGCAGTATTGATCTTCCCTGATCCATATTTTATGTATATATTGTGTAGCTCCATAAGTTTTCTTGTGTGAGCATTCCCAACTAGAGTAATCATAGATTCGTTTGTGGTTATTTTGGTTGTGTATTCCGATTAAATTAATCATGGGTTTTCTTGTGGTTAGTTTAATTGAGAATTTTAGATACAAAATCATTGTTGTGGTTTTTGGTGTCCAAAGAAATCCTTCTTTTCCTGTAAAAGTAAGGTCACTCTTGTTGTTCTCTCGGGAATTACATAAAATGGGGGAGAGTTCTTTTGAACTTGCGCTTAATTTCCATATATTTGTGGGGAGTATGGCTGTGGAATTTTTAGGGGTGATCTTGTATCTTT
The DNA here is from genome assembly GCA_023529315.1 of Papaver bracteatum. Taxonomy (NCBI): domain Eukaryota; kingdom Viridiplantae; phylum Streptophyta; class Magnoliopsida; order Ranunculales; family Papaveraceae; genus Papaver; species Papaver bracteatum. Next base: position 2,023,045 of record JAJJWX010002605.1, on the reverse strand, counting down.
ATAAACTCCTTGATGAATGCATTTAGCTTCGGCTTTATGATTGCATCTAAACAAAGTTGATATGTCCTTTTATTTAGTCTTAAAGCGTCTCCGTGAAAATTTCATTAGGATCCCATTTTCGTACCTTTGCCAATTTTATTGACAAAAAAGGGGAAAATTAATACGTAGTTCACACTAAAAACACATATGGTTTTCGGATCATTATGTAAGGGGGAGTGGTTTTCGTGTTGAGACGAAAGTATTGACTAAGGGGGAGTGATACATATCACCATAGTATTATTATCGAAATTGTGATTTAAGAACTTTGATGTTGTGTAATAATACTAAAAAACGGGGGTCAAACAACCACACCCAATATTTCGATTAGCAATATGTATGGACAACTCCGAGTTACTTTCTAGAGAATCAACTAGACAGTTAAACTCAACCAATAGAAAATATCTCAAGGAGTTAATATTTCAATCTCTCAATTTGATTTACTCAAGCAAATATAATTCACGAGTCTTAATCAAAGAGAGATAACTTGGATGGTACCAAAGACCAATATCCAAGTGTCAATCAATTTAAATCAACAACCAATAAGGTCGGATATTCTAATTGATTAAACACTGCACAACCTATATTATTTCAATTATATAACAAAATATAATGCGGAAAAAAAATAACACAGATACCAAAATTTTGTTAACAAGGAAACCGCAAATGCATAAAAACCCCAGGACCTAGTCCATATTAAACATACATTGTATTAAGCTGCTACAGACACTAGCCTACTCCAAATTAACTTCGATCTGGACTGTAGTTAAACCCCAACCAATATCACACTGATCCAAGGTACAGTTATTCTCCTACGCCTCTGATCCCAGCAGGATACTGCGCACTTGATTCCCTTAGTTGATCTCACCCACAACCAAGAGTTGCTACGACCCAAAGTCCAAGACTTTAATAAAAAAATCTGTCTCACACAGAAAAGTCTACAAGATAGATAAATTCGTCTCCCACGAATAAACTTATGAGTTTTGTTCCGTCTTTTGATAAATCAAGGTGAACAGGAACCAATCAATAAAACCAGACTTATATTCCCGAAGAAAAACTCAGTTTTATCAATCACCTCACAATAGTCTTAATTGACGCAGCGAAAAAAGATATTGTGGAATCACAAACGATGAGACAAAGATGTTTGTGATTACTTTTATATCTTGCCTATCGGAGATAGAAATATCAATCCAATTATTACAATTGTTATCGTATGATAGAAACATCAAGATCAGATCACACAACTACAACAAAAGTAGTATCGGTCTGGCTTCACAATCCCAATGAAGTCTTTAAGTCATTAACCTGGTTTAGAAGAAGAAACCAAAGGTTAAAGGAGAATCGACTCTAGCTTAGCATAACTAGTATCGCACAGAATGTGTGGGGATTAGGTTTTCTAGTTGCTAGAGTTCTCCTTTATATAGTCTTTCAAATCAGGGTTTGCAATCAATGTTAGCTTAGTAATAAAGAATTCAATATTCACCGTTAGATGAAAACCTAATTAGATTCAAGATAATATTTATCAACCGTTATATCGAAAACTTAGCTTGTCATACACACATGTATTAGACGACTTTAGGTTCGTGTAACCGTACCCAAACTTGTACATTAGTTGGTTCAACACTAGTAAACCAAAAGGTTAGCCAAATGATAACTTTCATATCAACCATATTCTTCTTCACCATAACTAGTCCAAATGACTCAAATGAACTAGTTAGAGAGTTGTTCAATTGCTTAGATCTTTATGTACTACACAAGACACAATCAAATCAAAAACGATGTGATTCACTCGAATCGATTCATGAGCTATAAATCCACGGTTTGCAATAGCATTCGTTAGTTTATTATGATAAGTTCACAAACATCGCTTTTAGACATAACCTACTTAAGTTCGCGGACGGAGTTCACAAACTCCAGCAGAAATTCTCGGATTCGAGAACTACGCCAGTTCGCGGACCGAGCTTGTATGCTGAGTTCACGGACTGAGCTCACGCACTACTCCAGTTTTACTTGATTAACAAAGTTCGTAAACTTCGGTTCAAGCAATAAGGACTTATACATATATGTGTTACCACAATAATTTTTATATCCTCCAATGGTTATATTATCTAAACTCTCATTTCAATCATTGAAACATTCTCAAAGGGCGTTATATAGTTGTTATTCACAAACTATTTTTCGTCAGAGTGATTTCCAAAATAATTGAAACATAACATGAATTTCGTCACTAGGTAAAGATGAACTTGGGTAAAGCGAAAGCTTTACCAACACATATTTCAAAAAATAGATAAGTGAGATATACTCAGCTCGAAATAACACATGTGTATAATCTTAGTATATATAGTAATACGACTTTTGTCTCAAAATAGGAGATAAAGTAGATAGACTTTTGAGTGATAGATAAGTTCAAGTCTCCACATACCTTTTAGTCGATGAAGATCCACTGGTTCCTTGAGTAGTCCTTCATCTTATATGATGATCTCCATGGAGTTCTTGATCTTAATTACACTTTCTTTCCTAGTCCTAGACCTTAGCTATAGTAGACTAGAAATCAAGACTTTATAGTTTTGATCACTAACATTGACAAACATGCTTGGGATAGCAACGCATGCGATTTCGATCGATCAATGCTCTAACAATCTCCCCCTTTGTCAATTTTAGTAGCAATACTATTAATACATATGGAATACAAAATATATATAAATAAACTTTGTAGCTCCTATTTCACATGTCTAATCTTCAACATTACTCGAAATCTTCGTCACTTCCAAGTAGTCCAATGATCCCAAAGGTTGTAAGTTTAACATCATCGTTGTTGAAAATCCGTAGCTATAACAATGAGAAAAGCAGTGGTTCTCAATCATTGTTATACAATGTCATAGTATTATTACATAACGTCAAAGTCTAATTGCATCACAACTTTAACAACAATACTATGGTGATACTTCACTCCCCCTTAGTCAATAATCCATCTCACATGGAAACCACTCCCCTTACATAATGATCTGAAAACCATATGTAATTGTAATATGAATTACATATTAATTCTCCCCCTTTTTGTCAATAAAATTGGCAAAGGTAAAAGAACGGGATCCTAATGAAATTTCCGTAAGAGACATTTCATGACCAAAGGTAAATGTATATCATCTTGTTTTGATGCAATAATAAAGCATAGGCTAAATGCATTCATCAAGGAGTTTATAAAGATACAAGATAACCCCTATAATATTCCACAGCCGCACTCTCCACAAAGATTTGGAAATTAAGCACAAGTTCAAAAGAACTCTCCCCCACAAAATGTCATTCCCAACGGAATAACAAGAGCGACCTTAATTTCAAATGAAAATAAGAAATTTAAATAAAACACACTACAGAAAACCAACCTATGTGAATCAAACACAAACATGGCGTAAACCTACTGGAGTTCCAACTTGATTGCCCAAAAGATCGAGATAAGAATAGGGGAAAGAGTTATGGAAATAGTTAATGAACTGAAACAAAACCTATAGACTGCCGTAAGTACTGAAAACTGGCAGTGTCTAATGGTTTGGTGCGAATGTCCGCCAATTGTTGTTCGGAAGGCACAAATTCTATATTTATGATACCATTCTCATAAAGATCTCGAATAAAATGGTACCTTATGTCAATGTGCTTCGTTCTTGAGTGCTCAAATGGATTCTCAGTGATTCGAATCACACTAGAGTTATCACAAAAGATCTTCATTATTCCAGTATCAACTCCATAGTCGGTCAGTATTTGTTTCATCCATAAAAGTTGAGTACAACATGACCCAGCATCAATATAATCTGCTTCGCATGTAGACAGGGATTGTGAATTTTTTTTTTACTGTGCCAACCAACAAGATGCAGTCCTACATAGTAGAAACCCCTGATGTACTTTTTTGGTCTTCTACACATCCTTCCTAATCAGCATCAGACTAAGCAGAAAGGTCAGTATTAGTATCAAAAGTATAGGATAGACCATTCCCGACAGTGTGATTGACATATCGTATGATCCTTTTTGCAGCTGCAAGGTGAGATTCCTTTGGATCATCTTGAAATCTAGCACAACAACCAACACTAAAAGAAATATCAGGTCTAGTAGATGTTAGATATAAAAGGCTGCCAATAATAGATCGATACAATTTTTGATATAATTTTACTCCTTTCTCATCTCTATGCAGTTTACCAATAGTAGGCATAGGTGTCAATTTTGGAGAAGACTTATCCAAGACAAATCTTGTCACAAGACCCCTTGCATACTTTTCTTTGGATAAGTAAATTCCATCCTTATGTTGTTGAATTTGCAATCCTAGAAATAATTTCAATTCACCAGCATTGCTCATTTCAAATTCTCTAGCAAGTGAGACTTGAAAATCCTTTGCTAGCTTCTCAGAAGTTGATCCATAGATGATATCATCTACATATACTTGAGCAATGGCAACGTTTTTCCCACTCCATTTGGTAAACAAGATCTTATCAGCTCCACCTCTTGAAAAACCTTTCCTAATAAGAGAAGTGGTAAGTTTTTCAAACCAGGCTCTAGGTGCTTGTTTTAACCCATATAAAGCCTTTTTGAGTTCGAGAACATGATCTGGAAAATCACGGTTTTCAAACCCTTTTGGTTGAGCAGCATAGACTTCTTCTTTTAAAATCCCATTTAGAAACGCAGATTTTACATCCATCTGGAAAAGTTTAACTTTGAGGAAACAAGCATGAGATAATAAGAGTCTAATGGACTCAAGGTGTGCCACAGGTGCAAAGGTTTTGTCAAAATCGATACCTTCAATTTGTGAATATCCTTGAACGACAAGTCTGGCTTTATTTCTAACAATTGTTCCAAATTCATCAGACTTGTTCTTAAATATCCATTTGGTACCAATATTAACATTGGAGGGACAAGGTACGAGTTCCCATACGTCTTGCCTTTGAAATTGATTTAACTCTTCATGCATAGCATTTACCCAAGTGGGATTGCTAAAAGCTTCATCAATATTTCTTGGTTCTACCAGAGACAGATAACAACCAAAATTACAAATATTTTGAAGTTGTCCTCTTGTTCTAGCTGTAGAATCTCTTCCTCCAATAATACTTTTTGGATCATGATTCCTTTGAACCCAGAGGTGTCGTGGAGGGACACATTCTTGTTCTTCATGAGCATCTTGATCAGAGTTCTTCTCCTCGTCACTAGAAATATCAGGATCAGTAACAGTTGGGATAACTTCAATTGTGAAATGAAACCTTTGCGGTTTCCTCGTTAACAAAATTTCGGGTGTCTGTATTATTTCTATTTCGCATTATATTTTGTTATATAATTGATTAATTGATCAATTGTGAAATGCAACCTTTGGTTGTTGATTAGAAATTGATTGATCCTTGGATATTGGTCTTTGGTACCATCTAAGTTTATATCTTTTGTATTTGATAAAGACTCGCAGATTTTTATTTGCTTGAGTATAGATCAAATCGAGAGATAGAGATATTAACTCCTTGATATACTTTTTATTAAGATTGAGTCTGACTGTCTAGTTGATTCTCTTAAAAGTATATTAGAGTTAGTCCATACAGATTTCTAATCGAAATATTGGGCGAGGTTGTTAGACCCCCGCTTTTTCATCTCTTATATCAGTGAGATTTACATTGAGCAAAAAATATTCTGCGGACTTGTTTGGAGATATATTAAAGATCGTACTTGGGGTCAGCTTCATCATTCATGAACCATCATTGAAATAGCAAATGGGAATTTGATTCTTGAACTTTTGATAGTGTTAGATAGGGTAGACACAGATATAAAAGAGATTGATTATGATAGTGTTAGCTAGGGTAAACGCGGATATAAAAGAGATTGATTATAATGTAGTTTTGTACATGTATTGTATTATGTTTTTAGGAAATCTAGTTAATTCAAGATTCAGTTTTAGTTTAGAAACTGGAAACTTTAATAATTGGTTTTATAATGTCGGATAGTTTTTTTTATGGTCGTGTACGCAACCTAATCAGGACTGCTGGGTTAATATTAGATTTTTTCCGGGCCGTGGCATAATATTTGTTATTCAAAATAATAAAATCTGAACTACATACACAACATTCAGAAGGAATGGACGATCATATTTGTCCCATGTATTTTGGATGGTGGATCTATCTCGAGATAGAGGCAACATTTTCTTATAATATAGATTTTCGAACATTAACATTCAAGGCTCTTGGTTATTGGTAATTTTTCATATGTATAAAAAAGATTTAAAGGGATAGCTCAGGGGTGGAAGATGATTAAGTTACTGCCATCGGTGGTGTCCGAACCAAGACAACAATGATCGTTAAGTACAATGATAATGTTTTGAATCCATGCACATGAATCAAATGACTTAAATTTTGGACTTTGGACTATTTGAGAAATTATGTTACTCATAGACATGTGATTGGGAATCAAACTATGAATTTCTTCATGTTTTCGATTTTGTTAATAAAGATATGCATTGCACATCTGATAATTTGATTTGTTTTAGTGTTTCATATGATCAAATAATCAACCTAGAAAAGAAAATATAGGAAGAAGAATGTTGTGAATAGTTTTACATTTTTATGACAAATCAAGATGTTGTAGTTAATAATCCTTGGGTAACCTTAACCTTGTAAGCCAATTTTCATGGTTAGTTAGGCCTATGGACTTTAATATGGTATTAGAGTAGGCGATTTGTGATTTGATCCGATGAGTCTAATATGACATTGACATAGCAAGAACATGCAATTTGTGATGATTTGTAATTGTGGTGTATGTGATGAGTCTAGTACGACCACATATAATTCATCACGTCTCGATTCTAATATGATAGAGCAGGTAATTTGTGATTGTGATGTATTTGATGAGTCTAATTTGACCATATACAGTTCACGTCACCCATATTAAATGTCGTGTTGATCCTAGTAGACCACACGTGAGGGAGCGTGTTGATAATATTCATACATTATATGAAAAACTTAAGATTTGTCCACGTAACCTGATTAAATGTCAATGTGTCATCGTATTTGAATTTTAAGATCCCATCTACGTCACTCGATTAAATGTCAACGTGTTAGACCCAACGAGGCTACACGTGAGGCTGCGTGTTGAGAATAGTCTCACATTATATGGGAAATTTAAGATCCTGCAAGGTTACACATGAGGGTGCGTGTTGAGAATAGTCCCACATTGTATAGAAAATTTAGGATCCTGCAATTAATAAGTCTTCACCAATCCTAACCATGTAAGATAGTTTTCAGAGTCCATGGACTTTAATTGTTACAACAATTATTGGTAAACCCTAACCTTATACCTTGGTTTTCTTAATCACAACAATTTTGGGAAACCCTAACCTTATACCTTGGTTTTCTTAATTACAACAAGTATGAAAGAGTAAGAGGGGAAAACCCTAACCTTATACCTTGATTTTCTTGATTACAACAAGTATAAAAGAGTAAGAAGCTTATAAGGCTACAACAAGTATGAAAGAGTAAGAGGCTGACAAGGCATCATGTATGGATGGTTTTCCTACTTAAATCATTCATATAAAGTTTGTCCTATATAATTAAAATAATTTGGCAACTACCAGTCTATCATTGAGTTCCAAGAAACATGGCAAACACAATTTCACTTTATTACTCTTGTTCCTAAGAAGGAATGTGTGAAAACCCCTAATTGATTTCACATTCTCAATATGTATACCTAAATAGTCATCAAATTACAGTACACTCAAGGCTATCTACTAGATATGTTTGAAAAATAGAATTAGACACCATTATCGATAAGATCAATTTAGTTATTTGCAATAAATCCTTAGAAGGTTGGTTTTTAAGAAAAATGATGCAAATTATATGAAATCTTGTTACTCAATTTCCTCATTCTCAATAATCATTAAAATTACTTTAAATATGAAAATTTTATTGTTCAAAGACAGTTCTCCAAGAATAAAATTTTCTTAATCCTAAGCGGTTGGACCTTATATTTGGTCTCAGAGTGAACAAACCGAATACAAAACTAGTAGTTATGGGTTCAACTCCTTATATTAAGGAAGAAGTTAACTCTCAAATGGAAAATCTTCACTTTCCAAAAGTTAATGAGGAGGAAAAGTTATGGCTTGAGAAAGATTTCACAGAAGAAGAGGCTTGAGGTGTCATTAAGAAGATAGGATGCAACAAAGCACCAGGACCATATGGATGTACTGCTGAATTCTTGAAGAGTTGTTGAAGCACTCTCAAAGAGGATCTCATGAATCTTATAAAGGACTTTCCCAGGTATGGGTTTATAGATTGGAGACTTAATTGGTTTTTTATCATATTAATCCCTAAAAAGGAAGACTTTTGCACTCCCAAAGGCTATAGGCCATTAAATCTCATTGGTAGTGTGTACAAAATTCTTTCAAAATTGCTTGCTGGGAGATTTAAGAAAGCAATGCATGACATTATTTCTGATTTTCAAGGAGCTTTTATCCATGATAAAAAAAATTCTTGATGGATTCCTTATTAGAAATGGATATATAGATTATTGATTGAAGGCTAGGAAACCAGGAATTCTTTGTAAGATTGATATGGAGAAAGCACTTGAAATAAGCATGATTCTAGTGAAAATGGATATCTTGTATTTGATAGTGTGTCACTATAACTCATCTGTCTGTTCTAGTGAATGGTAGTTGTACAGAAAAATTTAAACCTGGCAAGGGGTTAAGACAAAAAGATTCTTTGTCTCCTTATATTTTATTATTGGTGGTGGAGGTCTTATCTAAATTGATCAATGATGTTGTTGTTAAAGGGCAATTATCTAGTTTTCAGGTGGTGGAGCATGGAACTATAATTTCTCACTCACAGTTTGCAGATGATACTCTTATTTTCATTGATGCAAGTGTGGAAGAAGTTAGAAGACTTCTAATTATCTTAGTTGTCTTTGAATTCATTACTAGTTTGAAGTTAAATTTGGAGAAGAGCACAATGATAAGTGTTGGAGCTGAAGAAGTTATTGGTGTTCTTTCTAGAGAGCTTGGCTGCAAGACACAGAAGTTTCCTTTCATTTATCTGGGCATGCCAATAGGGGCCCATTGGAAAAGTACTTTAGTTTGCGAGTATGTGTTATTGAGAATGGAGCAAAATCTAGCAACATGGAAGAATAAAAAATTGAATAAAGCAGGTTGGCTTGTTCTCATTAAAATTTATCTTGTAAGTTTACCTATTTACTATTTGTCCTTTTTTCCATCTTTCAGTAAGTGTGGAGAAGAGGATGATAAAAATTATGAGAAACTTTTTGTGGAGTGCAGTTAAAGGAAGAAGAAAACTGGTATGGGTGGCTTGGACCAAGATGTAGGACCATAATATCGCCATTATATTGTTCTTGCAAAAATAAACGACAATACTGCGAGTTATGCTGCAAGATTCCCTAAACAACATAATGAAAGTGTTGCAGGATGATCTAATAAATGACGTAATGAATGATGACATCAAAAACATGAGAAGAGCGTGATGATTCTGCGGGGATTAAAGTACCTGCGAGAGTTGATATTATAGTTGTTACGAATGTCTCGCGGGCCAGATCCGAAATTAAAGGACAACTTAGATGTCATCCACTATGTAACTACCCTATATATAGAGGACCAGTAGATTTGAGAAATAGATAATTTTTTGAGTGATGAGAAAGTCTTGAGGAGAGAGAAAAACTTAGAAAAGGCGGTTGTATTCTTGATTTCTTATATTTCCTGTAATTCTTTCTGGATCAAATTAATAAAAAGATTGTTCTTTATCTTCAAATTATGTTTTAATCTTTCTAAATTCTTACTAAGAGTGTAGTGTAGGATTTCCTGCAACTACATTTTGGCGTCCGAAACAGGGAATGAGTGGAAGAAAATCATAGAAAAAGGTAATTGGAGATAAGGATAATTCAAGATTAAAAAGATGATTGAACAAAATGATGAAATGGGTGAAGAAAAAATGAGCAGAGTCAAGGAAAATTATAGGGAATTAGAGTGTAATATGATAACAAGAGCAATGATCAACAAGTTTCATGAAAATGTGAGGGGAAGGATACACAAAAGAGATTCTGAAGGGAAGAAAATTATGACGGTGGAGAAGGTATTACCTCTAAAGGATTGGGAAAAGCAGAAAATCACATTTACAGTAACAGAAATACCAAAAGAAAATTTAAATCATACATCTCCTTTGGTGATCACAGTACCTGTTTTATCAATGAAAAAGAGAAAATCAATAAGATCTGTGGAAGAATGGGCTGTAAATAGAACTTTGGTGGACGCAGGAAGCTCCGTGGACATAATATTTTATCATACCTTTAAGAAAATGGGATATAAGGATGAAGAGATGTCTTGTTCAACTTATCATATTCATGGCCTTGGAAAATCTTTAACGAAACCTAAAGGAGAGATAATGGTGCAAATTCCATTAGGGGAAATAGAAACGCGAGTAACGTTGTGTGTGGTAGATATAGAATCACCATATAACATGTTATTGGGGCGACCTTGGATACACGCAATTAAGGTTGTAGCATCAACGTTACATCAGTGTATGAAATTTCCTATGCCCAGTGGAATTGGAGAGATTAGAGGAGATACAGATCATGCAAAGTTATGCTTTCAAATTGAAGTGAAGAATTATGAGGGACGTATAGAATTGCGAAACGCTCGCAGAAAATTGGCAAAAGAAGCAAAGAAAGAAGAAGAATTCAAGGTTTACATGGTAAGAGCACAAGAAGGGAAGGGAATACCTGGAGAAATTTTGCAAGATGGAGATGAACCTGCGAGAATTATGAAAACCCCGACACCAATGGGAGATCCTGAAGCCAGCTACACTGCAGCAGAGCCAACAAAAGAAGTAAATATTGGAAGTGAGAAAGAATCAAAAATGCTGAAAATTGGAACTAAAATGGATGCATATGAAGAAGAGCAAACTATAAACCTCTTGCGAGAATACAAAGATATCTTCGCTTGGAGTATGGATGAGATTCCTGGAATAGATCCATCTATTGCATGCCATAGGTTAGAGATTAACAAAGATGTCAGACCATTCAAACAAAGAATAAGAAATATTGCGACCACTTATCATTCCAAAATAGAAGAAGAGTTGCAGAAGATGCTTGATGCAGGGATTATAAGACAAGCCAAATACCCAGAGTGGATCGCAAATATGGTAGTGGTTCCAAAGAAGAATAAAGGGATAAGAATTTGCATAGATTTTACTGACTTAAACAAAGCTTGTCCTAAAGATAGCTTTCCATTACCGGATATTCCTCAAATGGTCGAATCAGCAGCAGGAAATGATAGAATATCTTCATTGGATGGGTATAAAGGATATAATCAGATCCCTCTTGCTGAAGAAGATCAAGAGCACACTGCATTTTTTGCCCCAAGAGGATTATATTGTTACACAAAAATGCTATTTGGGTTGCGAAATGCTGGTACAATGTATCAAAGAATGGTGGAGAAGGTATTCGCAAAGTGGATACACAAAACATTAGAGGTGTACGTAGATGACATGTTAATAAAGAGTAAAGAAGCTAAGAATTAATGATCACACAAAGAAGCTAAGAATCATGTGCAAGATTTGAAGGAGATTTTTGATCAAATGCGACTCTTTAACATCAAGGTGAATCCTGAGAAATGCATTTTTGGAGTAGCATCAGGGAAATTTTTAGGTTATATCGTATCAAAAGAAGGAATTCAAGTTGATCCAGATAAAGTACAGGCAATTCGTGATATGCCAACGCCAGCGAAAGTGAAAGATGTACAGAAGTTGAATGGGCTCTTAGCATCGCTAGGAAGATTTATCTCGCGATCTTCAGATAAATACAAGAATTTTTTCAATATACTCAGGAAGGGTACAAAATTCAAGTGGACATATGAATGTGAGAAGGCTTTTCAAGGAGTTAAAGAATATCTAATGAACATATCTATTTTATAGAAAGCGGAGCCGGGAGAAGAATTATTGATTTATCTTGCGATAACATCGCACGCCTTAAGCGCAGTGTTATTGCGAATAGATGTAGGGGTAGAAAAACCAATTTACTACATAAGCAAAACATTCAATTCCACAGAGAAAAATTATTCAAAAATTGAGAAGCTAATTCTGGCATTGGTTTATGCAACCTTTAAACTTCGCATATACTTTCAAGCACATAAAATAAAGGTGTTAACAAAGGTGCCCATTGAATCAGTAATGAAGAACTCAAAAAGATAAGGCAGAGTTGAGAGATGGAATGCACAAGTAGGGCACTTTGAAATCAAATATGAAGTCCAATCCTCACCAAAATCACAAGTTGTCGCAGTTTTCATAGCAGAATTCCCTCTAGAAGATGATGAAGCTGTGGAAGAAATGATGGACATAGAAGAAGAACATGGAGATCCAAAAGATATATTAAAGGAACCGAACATGTGGGACATATTGGTGGATGGATCATCAAATGGGGAAGGAAATGTAATTGAAGTGGTCTTTATCTCGCCAGAAGGAGAAAAAATGGCTTTCTCATTTCGTTTGGATTTCACATCCACTAATAATGAGACAGAATATGAAGCTGTGGTACATGCTCTAAAGTTCGCCATAGAGATGAAATTAGAGAACGCAAGGATTACCAGTGACTCACAATTGGTTATTTGCCAGATAAAAGGAAAGTACACAACGAATGAACCATCTCTGAAGAAATACAAGAATCTTGTTGAAGAATTGTCTGCGAGAATTTCAAAAATAAAATGGAGACATATATCAAGAAAAGATAATAGACTCGCTGATGCTTTTGCGTTCATATCAAGTATGATGACAAACCCAGCTGCGAGATGCATAAGAATTCAGACACTTGTATCACCTTCAATTAATAAAGAAAAATAAGAAAAGGCGGATGTAATGATAATAGAAAATGATACAGAAGAATCAACCAGCGACATTATCGCAGATTGGAGAGTAGAACTTCACGCATACTTAGATACAGGAGAAACACCAAGAAATAGATTGGAGGCGCACAAATTAAAAATCCGTGCAACAAATTATGAATTAAGGGATGGGATATTATATCGAAAATCTTTTAATGGGACATTATTTAGATGTTTGACACGGGAAGAAGGAGAAAAAATATTAAAAATGTTGCATAGCGGTGATGCTGGTAATCATAGCGGAGGAAGATCTTTGGCTTATAGAACAAAAATGCAAGGCTATTATTGGCCATATATGCATGAAGATGCAAAACAATTATCAAAACGTTGTGAATATTGCCAGCGATATGGAAAGAGGATACATGCACCAGGGGCACCATTATCATCTTCAAAAAGTGTGTGGCCTTTTGGAAAATGGGGCTTAGATATTGTGGGACCCTTTGTACCAGGTTCAAGGCAGAAGATATACTTAATTGTCGCGACAGATTACTTCACAAAATGGGCAGAGGTAAAAGTATTACAACACATTCGCGATAAGGATATATTTACATTCATCTTTGAAAATATCATCTGCAGATTTAGAATTCCAGCACAGTTGGTTTCTGATAATGGAAAGAAATTTGAAGGACAAAATATAGAATTGCTTCTCAATGCATTTAAGATAAGATGTGGAAAATCTACTCCTTTATACCCATAATCTAATGGTCAGGCTGAAGCGACTAATAATACAATCGCAGACATCTTAAAAATGAAATTAGAAGGGTACCATAGAGCATGGTGTGAACAAGTACATAATGCAGTATGGGCTTACAACACAACCAGGAGAGAGGCAACTGGAATGTCTCCTTTTTGTTTAACATATGGTGTTGAAGAAGTATTACCAACAGAAGTTGTTATTCCTACAACAAAAAGGAAAGTTTGGGAGAAGAATCTTAATGCTAGTATGATTCTAAGAGAACTTGATGAATTAGAAGAGAAGAGAGAAAAAGCATTACAATATATGGAAAATTACCAGCGAAGGTTGGCTCGTGAATATAACAAGCGAGTCATGAAACGTGAGTTTCAACCAGGCGATTTAGTTTTGCAAGAAACACCAGAGTATCAGCGAGAACGTGGTGGAAAGTTGGCGAGAAAATGGGATGGACCGTATATCATTAAGGAGATAGTTGGAACAGGGGCATACATGCTGGTAGACCCAGAGGGCAGAGATGTTGGTCAAAGACTTGGTAGGCCATGGAATAAGTTATATTTAAAAAGATATTATCAGTAACAAATTTTTAATAAAAAATGGGCAAAAATTTTTTTTACAGCTGCGAATTTATTCGCGAGATTATTCAAGATTACATAAAGAATGAAAGATTGCGATATACGCAAAAGAAACACAAGAACGGGACAAACCTTTATGGCGTACACCCTAGTTCGCGAATACAATTTCGCAAGAGGAAAATGTAAGACCTAAAGTACGTCATATGAGGGGGTATCTCTTTACATGACTCATGGATAAGGTTATACCGCCGCTGGAATCTGAGTCATGGAGATTGGGGTTATAGAAAACCTATCCAGGAGAGGTAACTTGGATTTCCAACTATATAAGGTTATACCCTGGTTGGATGACCGAGAGTCTCTCCTAAGGAGTGCAGAGTATGACCAAGGCGCTGAGGTACACGGTTGAGCCAAGGGTGCCCGGGCGTATGAAACTACCCTGGCCATTCTTGGAAAGTCTTGGCTATGATGCACTCGGCCTGAAGAAAACCCCACTTAGGGTGCATTCTCGTAACTATAAGCCATATAGGCATAAAGGATAAGAGGCTGCGAAAACAACTGGTTGTTGCTAGGTCTGGATGGGAGGATCTAGTCTTGTATGTCAGAAGTATGTCTCCTTGAAGGGGCAACCAGGGGGAAGATAAGGGCGGCACCCTCCATTAGGGAGCTGATAAGTTTCTTAAGACGGAAATGTCATGGGGCTTTATGTTCGCAAGAACATTTAGGCCTGTCATATTGTCGCATGATAAATATTCTAAAGAGGCAACAAGCCATGAGAAAAAGTTAAGATGAGATCAATGGGTTTTTACATGAAAGTGTAAAGACGTCCTGCGATTTCATCGCAAGACGGCAATGTCATGAGACTTTGTTCTCGCAAGGGAACTTATACTTGTCATATTGTCGCAGAATAATGAAAGAATAAAGTTAAGGCAAGATCAATGGGTTGTTACATGCAAATGTAAGAACGTCCTGCGATTTTGTCGCAGAAACAAAAATATTGGCGAAATAAGACCTTTAATTAGGAAGGCATAATAAGACCAATAGAATAATTGTACCAATTAACTAATTTATTTTGCAGGAAAACTTTGAACATTACAAGGAATATTATGAGGGGAAAATATGGGAATTCTTAAACAATATTTCATCATCTTCCTTGCGAATATTCAAAGTAATAAGAGTTTAACTGAGTTTTAAAGTAGATGTCAAGGTTACATAAAAGCATATTGCTTGCGAAAGAAAGAAATAAAAGATAGCACAGACAAGACTTAAATTCAAGGATTAGTCTCGCCAGCTTCATTATCTTTGTCGGTATTGTCTTCTTCAACAACATTATTCTTCTCGACCTGAGCTTCTCCTTCATTCAATTTTTCACCACTAATCGCCTCATCACCAGTAGTTGTTTCTTTAGGAGGATTTTCTTCTTCTGATGAGTCTTCATGATAAATATCTTCTTCACCACTGGGATAGGTTAAATCCTCATCAATAGGAATGGGAATTTCATCATCGTCTACTTCCAGAGGATTGACTTTTGTAGGAGGCAGAGAATGTGATATCAGAATATTGTTCACAAGAACTTCAGCGCTAAGATGGTCCTTGCGAAGAAAAGCTTTATCGCGATTCCTAATATCCATATTCTTGAAGTATTCAAGATAGTCATATTTTCTTTATGCTCGATCGCGAACATCAACAAGATTCTACGAGAGAAACAAATAAACAAGAAATATATTAGACAAAGGTTTTGCGAGAAATGTAGAAGAGAACTGTAGTGGAAGAATTAACAATTACGGCAGTCAAAATAACTACCTTCCTTCTACGAGGTTATGTTTTGAATTAGTCTAAAGACACAATTCTCCCATTGATTCATGGAGTCATCAAATTTATCCCCAATTATACCTTTCAAGCGAGATTTTATATTTTCTTCTTTAGAAAGGAGATAAGTATTTTATTTTGTCAATGAGGAACAAGATTCTTTCAGTTGAGAACAATGCTCTTTGAGTTTGCTGGCTTTTATACTTAGAGCTATTCTACCTTGGATAAGTTTATCTTTTTCTGCGGCAGATGATTCGGTTATTTCCTTAAGTTCTTCTTTTAGTAAGTGAAGGGATTGTTCTTGATTATCACATACTTTATGAAGAATACGCAATTGCTGCTAGGAGATCGCCATCATACTATAAAAACTACGTTTTTCCCGAGACAAAGAGTTATTTTCATCTGATAAAGATTCCATCGCCAAGTTAGCTTGAGTTAATGAATATGAAAGGCGAATGATTTCGCTACGTAGAAAATCTTGCCCTTGAACTAATTGGTTATTCTCATTAGTAAGGTTATCTATTTGATCAATTGAGTATGTGTGAAGAATATATAATCTATTAAATTGGTCCATCCAAGGCCACTCTTTCTCAACGCGGGCTTCTTCAGCAGCAGATTCACATTGAAATATCTTCATTAATCGATTCTGATTTGAAGCTAAATATGCAAACCAAATTTATAAAAGGAAATTGAGCATATAAAACATAAAGTTTTTCTAAAAACAAAGAAACAGAGGTAGGAAAATCTTACCTTTCAGCTCGTCATTTTTACCGCGAAGATTCTCGCAGTCCAATAAAGAGTTGCGAAGTTTTTGATCAAGAATTTCACATTATGAAGTTTTAACCTGGAGACTTCTCTTCAGAGCATCAATTTCACCTTCTAAGGATGCTTGCGAAGCAGATTAGAAAAAACCAAAATATTTACTTAAAGTCACACAAATATCCTGTTTAGCAGGATCAGTAGAAGACTTCCTAGCGTCATCTAAAATCTTAGACAACACTTAGAAAGCAACATCTACTCCAATTGATATTTCTTTAGGAGAAGGATGAGATGCAGAAGAAGAAGTTTCAATAGTGGCGAGTTGAAGATTCGAATCACTCGCAACAGGAGGGACAAAAATAGATTTTATTGGAGAAGAAGCTACAATAGAAGCTTCATTTACCACAGTCTCATAAACCTTATTTATTGGAGGATTAGTGATAATGGGGATATTGGTATTGATATTTTCACAAGGAATGGATGAAGGTTCAATTTGCGAAGGTGTAGAAGCAGGACTCGCAGTTGTGAATTCGGGAAAGTGAATGTCAACATTAATAGCTTTAACATGGCGAGGCTGCTTGAGAGGTTTAACAATATTTTCATCGCCCTGCGAATAATAACTTAGATAATAAACAAAGGCAACAATATTGTTATTCAGAAAGAAAATGTTTCTTATTACCTTATCTTTCGCATGTCTCTTTTTCTTTTCGGCAAGCTTTTTTCGAGGATTTTTAGGGTTAGGGTTTTGAACCACAAACCGAGTGTTCGATGTATTCTCACTGAAAAGAAAATACAATATGAGAATTACAGAAGAATCAAATGAAGGATAAGAGCAAATAATATAAAAAGGGTTCAGATAAGAACACATACCTTCGGGCTTCCATTAAAACAGTAGCATGAGGAGTTATAGAAAGAAAAAAAGTTGCAGACAGGGAGATGAAGAAGACGAAGAAATAGAAGAAAAAGAAGGGATTTATTCATTAGGATACCCCTTTTATAGATGAAATAATGTTGACCGGATAACAAAAGGGTAACCGGTAAAGAATGGAATATTCAACACGTGTAGACGGTTATGCTTAATTTGTAAAACCTTGTCGGGAACAGAAGATGAAAAAACGAGTAGCTACGGCATTTTAGTTCTCAAGATCTTTCCTTCTTCATAGAAAAGACATGAGAATAGGCAAGATATAGGACCAGAATATCGCCATTATATTGTTCTTGTGAAAATAAACGACATTCCTGCGAGTTATGCTGCGAGATTCCCTAAACAACATAATGAAAGTGTTGCAGGATGATCTAATGAATGACGTAATGAATGATGACAACCAAAACATGAGAAGAGCATGATGATTTTGCGGGGATTAAAGTACCTGCAAGAGTTTATATTATAGTTGTTGCGAATGTCTCGCGGGCCAGATCCGAAATTAAAGGACAACTTAGCTGTCATCCACTATGTAACTACCCTATATATATATAGGACCAGTAGATTTGAGAAATATATAATTTTTTTGAGTGATGAGAAAGTCTTGAGGAGATAGAAAAACTTAGAAAAGGCGGTTGTATTCTTGACTTCTTATATTTCCTGTAATTCTTTCTGGATCAAATTAATAAAAAGATTGTTCTTTATCTTCAAATTATGTTTTAATATTTGTGAATTCTTACTAAGGGTGTAGTGTAGGATTTCCTGCAACTACACAAGATATACATGCCTAAGGAGAAAGGTGGTTTGGGTGTGAGAAATCTAAGAACAATTAAACTTGCTCTGCTGGTCAAATAGGTTTGGAGGTACTCAAAACATAAAAACATTATGTGAAGGAAGATAATTGATCAGAAGTTCAAAAAAAATAGTGAGTTACTAAGACCTCAATGTCGAAGTCTGTGGAAAAATATTTTAAACATGATTCTAGAAGTACAGGTAGTTGCAAAATTCACAATGAGGAACGACAGAGGAATAAGGTTTTGGAAATACAAATGGTTGGATAGTAGCTGTTTACAAGACTTGTTTTCTAATGGTGTTTAAATCCGTTAAGGCAAAAGTTGCAACAATCGTAGACATGTAGACTCAACTGGTTATAAGTGTGTTTTCCCAAGAACTTTGAATGCAAACGAGCAACTTGAGTGAGACTTACTAAGAAGAAACCTTAATAATATTCCAGAGATGGTGGATACAGATGACGAGTTGGATATCATGGACAACTTTAGCATTCAAAAGTTCTACGAGATTTTGTTTGGTGATATTGATCCCTATATCTTTGATAAACGTTTATGGAAGCATAACATTCCTCACAAGGTAAGCTTAATCTTATGGACTACATTTCATTCTTCTCTTACAACTAGAGATATGCTGAGTTACAGACGTATTGACATTGAGAGTGGGTTGTTTCTTCTCTGTAATAATGAACGAGAAATAGCTAATCATTTGTCAATGCAATTTTTTTTCTCTTTTATGATATGAGATTATTTCATCAAAGCTTTCAAGATATCATGGCCTTTGTTGAGGACTCTATTACAACTCTTTGATGCATGGAATACAAATGTGATGAATGGAAGAGCAAAGGACATTTGGATGATCATTCATTATGCAATATGTTGGATGTTATGAAACGAGATAAATGGTAAAGTTTTTAGTGCAAGACATTAGTGCACTACTGAAATTATCGATCTTGTCAAGCATCAGGTTGTCCTTTGGTCCTGTAATGAAGATACTTTTGGATTTGTAAATCCTAATCTCATGCTACTGGGAAAACTCATGAGTGTGTAATAACCTTTACTTCATGTAAAGGTTTCTTCTTCTCTTTTAATATAATCTTTTCTTCAAAATAAAATAAAATAAAAGTATAAAGTATTTTCCATTAATTAATATCTTATTTGGAATATGATGAAGATAAAGAATATTTAACAGCTGGAGACTGTCGTTAATAAACCATGGTCTTTTCTGTTAGAGCACTGCGCGGTCAAACTCGTAAGCGTTTCTATCTCAAGCTTGTTTGTCAAGTTTAGTTGATCAAAACTAAATACTTAATTTCTAGTCTACTTATAGCTATGTATCGTATTAGGATAGAAGTATAGTTGAGCTTTAGACTTCACGGCATTCACCAATTGAAGAAGAAGATCTACTGAAGAGCTTGGAGTAACTTCATCAACAAAAGGTATGTGGAGACTAAAACTTATCTATCACTCAGAAGTCTATTATATTATATCTTTTAATGAGACTAAGTCGTATAGATATATAGACTTTTACATTATACACATTTGATATCTCGGGCTGAGTTTATCTCGCTTATCTAGTTCTCGAAATATGTGCCGGAAGCATTTTTACTTTGGCTGTGTTCATCATATTCTTTACGAGTTAAGTTGGAGATGATTTATTTGTTGGAAACTAAATAATAAGCCAAAAGATATTCATGTGAAAATTACCTTGAACATCTTATATGATTTGTGTGAGACAGTCATTTGATATTAACTTGGAAGGTTTTGTATTGATAATTCGATAAATTGAAAATTACTTTGAAGCTAATGGTATGTGTGAGATTACTGTAGTTGCAGGATTTCCCACACTACACCCTTGTTAAGATTTTGTTATAATCAACTCATAATTGAAGATGAAAAACAACACTTTATTATTTTGGTTTCAGAAATGTTTACAGAAATGGAAGAATTCAAGATTACAACTATTCTCTTGAAGTTTCTCTCTCCTCAAGATTTTCTTAACTCTCAAAAATACATCATCCTTTTCTGGACATGTTGGGTCTCTATTTATAGGGTAGTTACATTGTAGTTGCAGGAATTCCCACACTACACCCTATTCAAGAATTTACCAACATCTATGACATAATTTGAAGATTAAGGACACTTTTTATTAATTTGATCTTAAGGAATTACAGAAATCAAGAACACATAACACTTGATAAAGATTTTCTCTCTCCTAAAACTTTCCTGACACTCAAAAATTCATTACCCTCTTTGGAACTATTCATCTCTTTTATATAGGTATTTACATAGTGGATTACAGCTAAGATTCCCTTCAATTTCGGATCTGAGTTCTTGCGATAAATCGCAGTCAGCACCGCCTTTAAATTTCGCAGGTTTTATTGATATATCGCAGACATGTCACACTTTCTTCGTGTTTCTGTCGTTTTCAGTCATTACGTCATTGTTTAAGTCATCTTTGGATGTGTCGCAGAATATTACTGATGTATCGCAGAGTAATTCGTTTATTATCGATATATCGCAGAACAGTCGTTTATTTCTCAGGAATATTGTTGTGACAATATTCTGATCCTACATCTTGCCTCTTCTCATATCTTTTCTGCGAAGAAGATAAAGATCATGAGAATTTAAACTTCTTGATTCGCCGCAACTCCTTATCTTTTACCCGACAAAGGTCCCTACTTTACGCTCTTACTGCTGACACACGTCAATCTTTACCGATTAACCCGATTACCCATCCTTCATCTATAAATAGATGTTCCACTCGAGACTATCTTCTTCTCACCTTCTCTTTCCTTTTCAAAATCTTTTTTGTCTGCAACTTTTTCTTTCTTGTTATTCTTTATGCTACTGCTCTAATGGAGACTCAAAGGTATGTTCTTATCTTCCATCTTATTTTGTTCACGTTATGTTATCTTTATTGCCCACTTTTCTTTATAATCCCCATATTTTATCATCTTTTTCAGTAACACCACTTCTCAAACTAAAATTACTATCAAAAATCCTCACCCTAAGGGTTCTCAGAAAAGGTGCGTTGGGAAGACGAAAAGATCTGAGGATGATAAGGTAGTAATAAACACCTATTCCTTTGAAATAACAATATTGTTGCCTCTGTTTCTTACCTACATTATTATTCGCAGAATGAAGAGAACGTTCCTAAGCCTCTTAAGCGTTCGCGTCAAGTTAAAGTTCTTTCAGATGAAGTGGATATTCTTGAATTTTTACCTGCAAAACCTGTTTCGTCGCAAGATAAACCTTCTCCTTATCCTTGCGTAAATTTCAATACTCATTTTACTTCTCCACCGACCCCTACTAAAGTTATTGATGCTAATGTTCCCATCTCTGATAATCCCAACATTTTGAAAACTGCGATAGATGAATCTATGTTAGTTGGAAATAAATCTGTGACAAATGAAACTGTGGTAAATGAAACTTTAGTAAATGAAACGACAGTCAATGAGGCTGCGGTGAATGAAGTCGTAGATAAGGAAACTGTGGTAAACAAAGCTGAAATTAAGGAAACTGCGATGGATGATGACGCGGTGAATGAAACTGTTACTGCGACCACTCAAATTCCTTCTTCCACTCTTACTATCACCAAAACTTCTTCCTCTACTTCTCTTCCTTCTTCCCAAGAAATAGCAACAGGGGTTGAAGCTGCTTTTCAAATTTTATCTGAAGTTTTGAACGATGCTATGAAATCTTCTTCAGATCCTGCGAGATAGGATGTTTATATGATTCTAAGCAAGCATCTTGGGTTTTGTGGTTCATCATATTTGTAGTTGCAGAATAACCTACAACTACACCCTCAATAGAATTAGTAAAAACTCAAGAAGTTCTTGATGATGAATAACAATTTTCTTATTAATGTTCTCAATTGATCACAAAGAAGTATCTAAATGGAATTAGAATAGTTACAACTTTCTCTATTCTCTTTCCTAAAATATTTTCTAACACTCACTAAAAGAACTTCTCGAATTTTACATTTGAACTCCTATTTATAGTAAAATTTATACAGCTGTTCATGAGTTACGAAGTATCGCAACTTATACTCGCAAAATTATTTCATCCTCGCAAAACTTCATATTTCTCCACGCTTCTTCTATCATCGTATCATTTTATAACTCTTTTCTCATGATACTCGTGAACTATTATCTTGCAATATTCAGTACCTACATCTTGCCTCTTCTCATGTCAATTCTACGAAGAACAAATGATCGTGAGAACATAACCGTTACTTAGTCTTTTGAAATTTTGACACGTCTTTTGTAACCATTCTTTTTTAGTTATTCCCTTATATAACTCCTTTATATTCTCTTCCTTTTCTTCTTCTTATTTCCGCGATTCTATCTTCTACTCATACTCTCCATCACTATTTTCTCTGCAATTTTTTCTTCTACTGTATCTTCATGAGTTCTCCAAGGTAATTTCCCTCTATCTCTGCGTATTTCATTTGTTCTCCTCTTTAATTTCTGTATAATTTGTTATCTAATTTTGGTTTATTTCAGCAAAATAACTTCTCAGATGAAATCTCAACTAAAGAATCCAAGCCTTAATCCACGAAGAAGAAAATCTGAGAATCAAAAGGTAGTTAAAATACTCTGTCTTCTTTCCTGAACAATATATTGTTGCCTCAGTTTTTAATCTACATTTTGATTCGCAGGTTGACGAAAAACCAAATCCAAGCAAGAGATCTCGAATAACTAAACCCACACCATTAATTCCGATTGATGATTTCCTTCCTGAAGTTGATAAGGAATTTTCCTCTCCTCCTCGTGAAAATGCTTCTTCACATACTCCTGCCTCTACTCCATTACCTGATTTTCAATCTCCTATCAATTTCAATTTATCAACACTTCTTCAAGACCAACCCTCTCAAAATATTTCTTCAACTTCTTCTTTTGAAAAACAACCCTCGCAAAATATTTCTTCAACTTCTTCTTTAGAAAAACCTGTCTTGTCCCCAAATCCTTTGAGTGCTATTTCTCCAGACAATTTGCAGCTTGCTCTTATTCCTTCAAATTCTTCTCCTCTTCCTCAAGAAATTCGAGATGGAATTTATTCAACTTTCCGAATGTTATCTGAGGTTTTGACCAATACTGCGAAATCTACTAATGTTCGTTCGCAATATGAATTTTGCGAAGTTCTGAATAATTTCGTCAATCCAGATATTTCTTCTTCACGTCAATCCTTGGAAAAAGAAATTGAATTACTTCGCCATTCTTTGAAAGCTTCTCAAGCAGAATGCGAGGATCTTCGTAAAGAAAATCATCATCTTTTAATAATTCTCCGGGATCATGCGATTCTTCGCAAAAGAAATGATGAATGAAAGGTATGATTACTATCTTCATATTTTCTTTTTTATTTATTTATATTCTTCATATGCTTGAAACATCCATTAAAACCCATTCCCCTTTATAGAATCCATCCAAATGTAGAAGATTGGTACTTCACCATGAATCAGATGCAACAGAATATCGAACCAAGCATGAAAGCCTCTCAAACCAATTCTCTCATTTATCTAATCTTTACTCGTGTGCTCTTGACAACTCTGATGCTCTTTTTCAAGAGAATACTCAATTAATATATGATCGAAATTTTTTGAATGATGACATATCTCAACTTTTTTCTTCCTTAACCAAAGATAATTTGAGAATAGAAACCTTATTAGAAGAGAACAAAACCTTATCAAGAGAAATGTTCGTTTTTGAATACAATGATTGTTTCTTCGCAAGAATTAAAGACTCTTCGAATAAATGTTGCGATCAAGAAAATCTTCTTTCTTTGTTGAAAGGTGAATTTGAGGAATTGAAGAAGTCTTTAGATGCTGAAAGAAATTCTTTTGTTGTTGAGAAGAATTCCCTTATTAATAAGAATATAGTCTTGTGTGCTAAGAAGAATCAACTTGAAGAAGATTACTCGTCATTAAAAAGTCTTAACGCCAAACTTGCGAAGGATAAAAACTTTCTCCTTTATAAAGATCAAAAGCTTCAA
This sequence comes from Papaver bracteatum, assembly GCA_023529315.1. NCBI lineage: Eukaryota > Viridiplantae > Streptophyta > Magnoliopsida > Ranunculales > Papaveraceae > Papaver > Papaver bracteatum. The sequence goes on along the minus strand of JAJJWX010002605.1, from coordinate 1,998,582 downwards.
TCTCGACTTAAAGGATTAGTTGGTGATGGTTTTGATAATGCGATGAATCAGATGAAGAACTGTTGTCTATCTTTAACTCAATCTCTTACTTCTCAAAGAGAAGGTAGTCATTAAAATTTGACTGCCTCTAGTATATCTTTAAATTTCGTTATACTCGCAAATTTTATTCTTTGAACTTTGTTTTATTTGCAGAATCTGAGAACCACCTTCGTAATGCAAAAGCTGGATTAGAAGCCTCCTGTTCTAAGCTTCGTAAGAAGAATGCTTTGCTTTCTACTCGCTTAATCAACTCTCGTGATCGTGCTACTCAGAGATTCAATTATCTTGCTTATTCTAAGGATATCGAAGATACCAATCATCAAAAGGCTATACTTCGTGAAAGTCATCTGAAAGCTCAAGTCTTTACGAATAACATTCTCTTATCAAGAGGCTTGCCTCCTGTAAAGATTACTCCTCTGAAGATATCTGATGATGAAGTTTCTCGTGAGCCTGATAGTGATTTCGATTATGAGAGTGATGATGAATATCTTGATGATGAGAAAGAATCTATTCCTCAAGGAGATGTCCATGCTGCATATTCTTCCAAGGATGATATCTCGCAAAAGTTGAAGGCTGCTAATGACCCCTCTGATCTTAAAGATCCAGCACAGAGTGTTGATGAAGCATGATAATATTCCTTTTTCAATTTATCATTGGCTCTCCTTTCTTTCTTTCTTCTGAATTCCTTCCCTTAATTACCGTTGGTTTCCTTTTTTGCGAACAATTCTATTTTTTGAGAAGTACATTTGATATTTTACGAAGATGATCTATCCTTTCTTTTTGATATTTTGTGAAGATAATTTAACTTTTCTTTGACTAAATTTGCCCCATTTGATCATGTGAAGAGAAATAATATATAACTCACAGATAAAGCTTAGTATATCCTTTTCCCCCTATTATTTCTCTTTAAATGATTAAACATTGTTTGAAGTATTAAAATATCTTCCTCAATTTTATCTTACGAAGTTTCAACCTTTGTAGAAGTATTAGAAGTACCAAATCCATCAAATGAAGAGATATAAGAAGTATTAGAAGTATTCAATCTACCAAATGAATTATTAGAAATACACAATTCCCTTTTTCGTATTAGAAGTACTCGATCCACCGAATGAAGAGATATAAAAAGTATTAGAAGTATTCAATTCATCAAATGAAGAAATATAAGAAGTATTCGATCTTTGAATAATTATGTAACATATGACGAAGTATAATGATTATTTAACTTTCACCAAATGAAATATCCATTAAAGAAGTATAATAAATATGAGATATTCTTGAAGAATTATAAGAAGTATTCAATCTTTTTGTGAAATATTCAATATATGGAGAAGTATAAGAAGTATGTGATTCTCGAAACTTTACTAATATGAACTTATCTCGTATTTGATTGTTATCAAAATCGCATCTTTTGTTAAGTCTTCATTAAAATTCTTCAATGATGTTGTCTTTTTGATCGGACTTCTCGTAAAAATTCTTCAATGATATTGCCGAGCTGTCTTCTCTTCAAAATATCTTGATGTATATTCTTGTAAAATTTCTTCAATGATATTGACGAAGTTGTCTTCTTTTCAGATCTTCATAATGTATATTCTTGTATAATTTCTTCAGTGATATTGATGCAATAAATTTCATTAATTTCTGTGGTCTTATCATGCCTTCCTAAGTAAAGGTCTTATTTTTCCACCTCTTTTGTATTAATTATTTGTGATAATATGACAAGTCTGAACATTCTTGCGAACATACAACCTCGTGACATTATCGTCTTGCGATGAAATCGTAGGACGTTCTTACACTTTCATGCAAAAACCCATTGATCTCATCTTAACTTCTTTGTATAGTATTTTAGCCTCTTCAGGAATTGTTGCGACAATATGACAGGCCTAAATATTCTTGCGAACATAAAGCCCCATGACATTGCCGTCTTGCGATGAAATCGCAGGACGTCTCTACACTTTCATGTAGCGACCCATTGATCTCATCTTAACTTTATTATGTTCTGCGAGTTCTTTATTCTTTTCTTTCTTTCCTTCTTCCCTTTTTTTTTTTTTTTTTTTTTTTTTTTTTAGGCTCGCAGAACTTCATTTGTTGCACAAATATGACAAGCCTTTATGTTTTCGCAAACAAGAAGCCTCGTGACATTTGCGTCTTATATCACTTATCAGCTCCCTAATGGAGGGTGCTGCCCTTTATCTTCCCCCTGATTGCCCCTTCAAGGAAGCGTACATCGACCATACAAGGTTAGCTCTTCCCATACGGTTCTGCCAACAACCATCTTTTGATCGCAACCTCTTATCCTTTTTGCCTATAGGGCTTATAGTTACGAGGTTGCACCCTATGGGGTATCTTTGGGCCAAGTGCATCATTTGCCAAGACTTGTCAAAAATGGCAGATGTGGTTCAACCTCACCCGGCACTCTTGACTCAACCGTGTACCTCGGCGCCTTGATCGTTTTCTGCACTTCTTGGGAAAGACAGTATGCCTTAGTCGCCCAGCCTAAATCTTCTTACACCGCATTTTATATTGCGTAATGTCGTTAGATTAGGTGAGAATCCAAGGTGTCTAACCCGGATAGGTACCCCATTGTTGGGTTGTACCCCAAAATTTTTACCATGTACTAAGGGCCCTTGGTGGTGTTCCGGTTACCCTTAGCCACGTTATAGGTACCCCCTTAAATGACGTACTTTAGGACTTTGCCTCTTACGAATTATAGATTCGCGAACTAGGGTGTACGCCACAAAGGTTTGCATGTATAAAATTTTCTGCGGCTCTCTTTATTTTTTGGAGGCTGATCACAGATTGCGGTCTTTTATTCGCAAATTAATGAAATTTTAATCGGAATATAAATTTTGAAAATTCGTAACTTTTTCCAATTTCTCATGAGCAAACAATATTCGTAAAAATTTCATGAGTTTTATGGGTAATACCTTTTCAAATATAGTATGTTCCAAGGTCTACCAAGCCTCAAACCCATGTCTCTCCCTTCTGGATCCATCAGCCGATAAGCTCCGCTTCCTACAACTTCTTTAATAACATATGGTCCATCCCATTTTGGTGCTAATTTCCCTCCATTTTCTTTTTGATATCGAGGTGTTTCTCGCATGACCAAATCACCTGGTTTATATTCACGTTCAATAACTCTCTTGTTGTATTCTCGAGCTAATCGTTCCTGATAAATCCTCATATGGTGCAACACCTTTTCTCTTTTTTCTTCCAAATCATCCAATTCTCGTAATATTACTCCCGCACTTAAATTTCTTTCCCAAGCTTCTTTCTTTGTTGTTGGAATTACAACCTCTGTAGGTAATACTGCTTCTACTCCATATGTTAGACAATAAGGAGACATTCCAGTTGCTTCTCTTCTAGTTGTATTATATGCACAGACTGCGCTAGGTACTTGCTCGCACCACCCTTTGAGATGTCCTTCTAATTTCTTTTTGATTGTATCTGTGATTGTTTTATTTGGTGCTTCAGCTTGTCCATTAGCTTGTGGATATAATGGGGTTGACTTCCCACATTTTATTCTAAAAGGACTCGAGTAACATCTCTATATTCTGCCCCTCAAATTGTTTTCCATTATCGATACTAGTTGTGCTGGAACCCCGTACTCGCAAATGAGGTTCTCAAATATAAACGTAAAAACATCTTTATCACGAATATGATGTACCGCTTTTACTTCTGCGAGCTTCGTGAAATAATCTGTTGCAACTATCAAGTATCGCCTTTGTCCAGATCCAGGTATAAATGGTCCAACAATATCCAACCCCCATTTACCAAAAGGCCAGCATCTTGTTGAAGAAGTTAATGTAGCCCCTGGTGCATGAATTCTTTTACCATATCGTTGGCATTCCTTGCATCTTCGTACGAACAATTTTGCGTCTGTATGCATATAAGGCCAGTAATATCCTTGTATCTTTGCTCTATATGCTAGAGATCTTCCCCCACTATGATTGCCAGCTTCTCCTCCATGTAACATCTTCAATATCTTTTCTCCTTCTTCGCGAGTTAAGAACCTGAGAGGTGGTCCACTAAAAGATTTTCTGTATAAAATTCCTTCTCACAACTCATAGTTTGTTGCACGACTCTTTAATTTATGTGCTTCTAGTCTGTTCCTGGATGTTTCTCCTGTTGCGAGGTATTCATGAATTTCTTTTCTCCAATCTGCGATGTTGTTTGATAACTCTCTTTCTACTTCCATCGCAAAAGCTTCTTCAATTTCTTTCTCTTTGTCCACTAATGGGTTTTGAATTGTTTGTATTTGGATATTTCTTGTATTTGGATTTGTCATCATGCTTGGAATAAATGCAAAAGCATCTGCGAGACGGTTATATTTTCTTGATATATGTCTCCATTTTAATTTTGGTATCTTCGCAGATAATTCCTCAACGAGTTTCTTGTATTTCTTCAAAGAAGATTCATTTGTGGTATATTCCCTTTTAATTTGACAAATCACTAATTGTGAATCACTTGTTATCCTTATACTTTCAAGCTTCTTTTCTATTGCGATCTTTAATGCATGCACTACAGCTTCGTACTCTGTTTCGTTGTTCGTGGATGCAAATTCTAGTCTGAATGAGAATGCTGTTCTTTCTCCTTCTCGTGAAATCAACACGACTCCAATTCCATTTCCCTCACTATTGGATGATCCATCCACCAGAATTTCCCATCTATCGGCTCTGTTAACAAGTCTTTTGGATTTCCAAATTCTTCTTCAACATCCATCATTTCCTCTCTCGCTTCATCTTCTTCCAAAGGAAATTCTGCCAAAAAATCTGCGACAACTTGTGATTTTTGCGATGATAACACTTCGTATTTTATCTTGTAATGGTTTACTTGTGCATTCCACCTTTCTATTCTTCCGACCTTTTTGTGTTCTTCATGATTGATTCAATTGGGACTTTGGTTACCACTTTTATTACATGTGCTTGAAAGTATATTCGCAACTTGAATGATGCATAAACCAAGGCTAAGATTAACTTCTCCATTTTAGAATAGTTCTTTTCTGCTGCATTAAAGGTTTTAATAATGTAGTAAATGGGCCTTTCTACTCTAGCGTCTGCTCGTAATGAACTGCACTTAGAGCATATGGAGTTGTTGCGAGGTATACCAATAATTCTTCGTTTTTCTCTCGGTTTCTATAGTATAGATGTATTTGCGAGGTATTCTTTGATTCCTTGAAAAGCTTTTTCACATTCATCACCCATCTTGAATTTTGCTCCCTTCTTAAGTATGTTGAAAAAATGCTTGTACTTATCTGACATTCGCGAAATAAATCTCCCAAGTGAAGCCAAGAGTCCATTTAGTTTTTGTACTTCTTTTACCGTTGTAGGTGTTGGCATGTCACGAACTGCTTGGACCTTTTCTGGATCAACTTGTATTCCCTCCTTCGATACTATGTATCCCAAGAACTTTCCAAATGAAACCCCAATTATACATTTCTCAGGATTTAATTTGATGTTGAACTTTCTCATTTGCTCAAATATTTCCTTCAAATCTTGCACATGGTCTTTAGCTTCCTTGCTTTTTATCAACATATCATCTACATATACCTCCAAAGTTTTATGTATCCACTTCGCGAACACTTTTTCAACCATACGTTGATATGTAGCACCCGCATTCCGCAAACCAAATGGCATCTTCACATAACAATACAAACCCCTTGGAGCAAAAAAGGCAGTATGTTCTTGATCTTCTTCTGCGAGTGATATTTGATTATACCCTTTATATCCATCAAGTGAAGTGACTCTATCATGACCTGCAACTGATTCCACCATTTGTGGTATATCTGGTAATGGAAAACTATCTTTGGGACATGCCTTGTTTAGATCAGTGAAATCTATGCAAATTCTTATTCCTTTATTCTTTTTCTAACAATGACCATATTCGCAATCCATTCGGATATTTTGCTTCCCTTATGATCCCCGCATCCAACATCTTTTGTAATTCTTCTTCTATCTCAGACATGATAATTTTGTGATATCTTCCTTATTCTTTGTTTGAATGGTCTTATATTTTTATCTATATTCAATCTATGACATGCCACTGATGGATCAATTCCTGGTATCTCATCTACACTTCTTGCGAAGATATCTTTATATTCTCGCAAAAGATCAATAGTCCTTTTTCTTCTTCTTCATCCATCTTAGTTCCAATTAAAGAATAAAGGCTCCTCTTTACTTCCAATATTTATTTCTTTAGTTGGTTCAGCTGCAACATAGCTTGGATTTTGCTCCCCCATAGGTGTTGGTTCTTTAATTATTTTTGCTGGTTCCCCTTCTTTTTCTGGAATTTCATTTGGTATACCTCTCCCTTCCTTTTCTCTTATTGTATACACTCGGAATTCTTCTTCTTTTCTTGTTTCCTTCGCAAGTTTCCTACGAAGTTGTTTCTTTCTTGCTCTTCCTCCGCATTGTGTTACTTCAATTTGATAACAAAATTTTGCACTATCAAGATCTCCTTTTATTTCTTGAATTCCATTTGGTGTAGGAAATTTGATTTTTTGATGTAATGTTGAAGCAACAGCTTTGATCGCATGAATCCACGGACTTCCTATCAGCATGTTATATGGAGATTCCATATCTATCACACACAAGATTACATGTATTTCGATTTCTCCTAGTAATACTCGCAGCACGATTTCTCCTTTAGATTTTGTTGTAGATTTCCCTAATCCATGAATAAGACATTTTGAATTTATGATTTCTTCATCTCTAATTCCCATCCCATTAAGTGCATGATATAATATAATATTAACAGAACTCCCTGTATCAACCAAAATTCGGTTTAATTTCCATTTTTCTTCAGCTTTCTTATCTTCTAGCATGATTGGCAATGTGATCACCAATGGTGAAGTGTGGTTCAAGTCTTCATTTGGAATTTCTGCTACTGAAAATGTGATTTTATGCTTTTCCCATTCTTCTAAAGTTGTCATCTTTTCTTCCTCCATGATTTTTCTTCCTCTACAATCTCGCTTGTATATTTTTCCTTTCATATTACTATGAAATTCATTAATCATTGTCTCTGTGATCATATTACATTCTTCTTTTTTGCCATCTCCATCTAATGACTTCATTTGATCTTCAAATTTTTCACAATTCCCTCAAATTTAGGCTACCACAATTCTCAAGTCCCTGTTTCTAGCACCAATTATGTAGTTGCAGAATAACCTACAACTACACCTTCAATAGAATTAGTAAAAACTCAAGAAGTTCTTGATGATGAATAACAATTTTCTTATTAATGTTCTCAATTGATCACAAAGAAGTATCTAAATGGAATTAGAATAGTTACAACTTTCTCTATTCTCTTTCCTAAAATATTTTCTAACACTCACTAAAAGAACTTCTCGAATTTTATATTTGAACTCCTATTTATAGTAAAATTTATACAGTTGTTCATGAGTTACGAAGTATCGCAACTTATACTCGCAAAATTATTTCACCCTCGCAAAACTTCATATTTCTCCACGCTTCTTCTATCATCGTATCATTTTATAACTCTTTTCTCCTGATACTCGTGAACTATTATCTTGCGATATTCAGTACCTACAATCTTCGTTAACTGCCTTAGAAGATGAGGTTGAAACTTTGAAGAAGAATCTTCAAGCAAAAACTTTGGAGTGTGAAATTCTCGATCATAAGCTTCATAACTCTGAATTAGACTGTGAAATTCTTCGCAGCAGAAATGATGATCTAAAAGGTATAACTTTCTTGCCTTCGCTTTTGCCTCTGTAAATCTTTGCTTTTTATATACTCAATTTTCCTTTATTTATTTGTTGATGCATATTTAACTTCAAAACATAACCAATTAATGAAGATACTTGAGTGGGAAACCATCGCTGATGAGGCCCGCATTGGGAAAGAATCTTGGAAGAATCAATTTGATAATTTGAATGTTCTTCATACATATTCAATTGACGAGATAAATAATCTTAAGAATGAGAACAACCAACTAATTCATGAACGAGATCAACTAATTCACGAACAAGATCGTCTAAGTAATGAAGCCACCCAACTTTTATATTCGCTAAACCAGATTAACTTGAGGGTGGAATCTTTATCAGATGAAAACAGAGTTTTATCCCAATAAAAACGTAGTTTTGTGGATACAACAAAGACTTATTCGCAGCAATTAGACAATCTTCAAAAGTTGTATAAGGACCAAGAGCAATCCCTTCGCACAATGAAAGATGAACTTAAAAAGAAAATTGAATCATCTGCTGCTGAACAAGAGAAGCTTATGAAGGGCAGATTAGCTCTAAGTGTAAAAGTCAACAATCTCAAAGATGATTGTACTCGACTAAAGGAAGAAAATGTTTATCTTCGCAACTGTGAAAAAAGTATAAAATCTCGTTTAAAAGGTAAAGTTGGGGATAATTTTGATGATGCCATGAACCGATGGAAGAGTTGCCTCTTTAATATAATTCACACTTTATCTTCACAAAAGGAAGGTAGTCATTTTGACTGCCTCATCTGTTAATTACTTCATTGTATTTTCTCATCTTATTTTTCGCGAAAATTCCCACTAATATTAAATTTTTCTCTCGCAGAATCTGAGAAGCATCTTCAAGCTTCAATTTCTGATTTATCTATGAAGTTAGCCAAACTTCGCAAAAAGAATACCGCGCTTTCCAACTCTCATAACAGGGCATTGAGAAGATTTGACTATCTTGAATATTTCAAAGATATAGAGATCAGAAACCGGGAAAATAATTGCCTCCGCAAAGCTCATTTAGGCGCTGAGGTTTTCATAAATAATGTTCTACTCTCTCATTCTTTACCTCCTATGAAGATCAAACCCTTGGAGATAGATGATAATGAAGTTCCTCATCCCATAGATGAAGATCTGAATTATTCAAGTAATGAAGAAGATTTTTCTGAAGATGAACAAAATCCACTTGAGGACGAAGGAAACCCTCTTAATGAAGCAGAAGAACAAAATCCTCCTCATGAAGAACAAAATCCTCCTCATGAAACAACCGCTGGTGATGAAGAAACTTAAACTGAAAAAGATGATGCTGGTGAAGATAATAGTGGTGAACAAGAATGATGAAATTAGAGAAGAATTTTCTTTTTAAATTATCCTGTATTCTTGCGAAATATTTCTGGTTCTGCGAATGATTGTAATTTCGAATCTTTCTTCTTCCATTGCTCTTTTAACTAAACATTGAAGTTCTTTGTAACTCAATCACCTTCATCTTGATTTATATATTTTTATTAATTCTGAATCCAATCTTCATAAACTTGATTATCTTCCTTCTTTTTTTATTATTTTAATTCTTCTCAAGGAAGATAATGAAATGTTATTTTATAATCCCCATATTTTCCCCTCATAATCTTCCTTGTGAAGTATTTTATTTGTTACCCTTGTAAGAAATCCCATACTTGCCTCTTGTTATCAATCTGTAATATTATCGCAAATATTTCTGCGAAGAATTTGTTATATGCTTTGCGGATATAACTTTTCTTGTGGTCTTATTTTTCCTTCCTAATTAAAGGTCTTATTATGCCACTTTTATGCGACAAGATCGCAGGACATTCTTACCTTTATACGTAATAATCCATTGATCTTGCCTTATCATTTAATTTTAATTTCTGCGACAATATGATAAATCTAAGCCATCTTGTGAGATTAATCTCCCTTTGCTTTTTAAGACTTATGATATTGCCGTCTTTGCGATTTATATCCTCTTATTATTGATTTCATTTATCTCATTATTTGATCTTATCGCAAAAACCCATTGATCTCATCTTAACATTTCTTATTAGGCTTTTTGGCCCCAAGACATTGTTGTACGCGCGCAATATGACGGGCCTAAATATTCTTGCGAATATAAAGTCCCATGACATTGCCGTATTTTTTGATACACAGCTCCCTAATGGAGGGTATCGCCCTTATCTCTCCCCCTGGTTGCCCCTTCAAGGATTATACATCGGCCATACAAGACTAGCACTTTCCCATCCGGTTCTGCCAACAACCAGTTGTTTTCGCAGCCTTGTCCTTTATGCCTTATATGGCTTATAGTTACAAGACTGCACCCTAAGTGGGGTTTTCTTTGGGCTGAACACATCGTAATCCAAGACTTGCCATGGATGGCCAGGGTAGGTTCATCCATCCCGGGCACCCACAACTCAACCGTGTACCTCGGCGCCTTGATCATACGTTGCATTCCTTAGGAGAAACTCTCGGGCGCCCAACCAGGGTATAACCTTATATAGTTAGGAATCCAAGTTATCTCTCCCGGATGGATTTTCTATAATCCCAAATCTCCATGACTAGGTTCCAGCAGCGGTATAGCATTTCCCATAGACATGCAAAGAGATACCCCCCTTATGACCCACTTTAAGGACATTGCCTCTTACGGAATAGAATCCGTGAACTAGGGTGTACGCCACAAAGGTTCGTCCCATTCTTATATATTTTTAGTCGATTTGCGCCCATCTTATGCATTTGCATTAAAAAAATTAATTATCTCGCAAATTGTTGCGGAAAATAGCTTTTATACTCAGCTAACTTTGTTCTTGCAGAATATTTCTTTTACTCTCTCGCAATTTCTTGCGTGTAATCCCTTCATTCTAGTCTTTCAAATCTTTATTGATAATATTTTCTCAGATATTGTGTATTCCATGGTCTGCCCAGTCTTTGACCCATGTCTCTTCCTTGTGGATCCATTAATTTATATGCTCCAGTTCCAACTATTTCTTTGATTATATATGGCCCATCCCATTTTTTCGCTAATTTTCCTCCATTTTATCGCTGATATTCTGGTGTTTCTCGCAGAACTAAATCTCCAACTTGGAATTCCCGCTTCTTTACTCGTTTATTATATTCACGAGCTAATCTGCGATGGTAGTTTTCCATATGTTGTAGTGCTTTTTATCTCTTCTCTTCAACCTCATCAAGCTTGTCTAGAATCATACCAGCACTAAGATTCTTTTCCCAAGCTTCTCTTTTTGTTGTAGGAATAAAAACTTCTGTTGGTAATACTGCCTCAACCCCATATGTTAAACAAAAAGGTGATACCCCAGTTGATTCTCTTCGTGTTGTATTATAATCCCAAACTGCATTATGGACTTGTTGACACCACGTTCTATGATTCCCTTCTAACTTCTTTTTGAGAATATCTGCAATTGTTTTGTTAGTTGCTTCAGCTTGACCATTGGCCTGTGGATATAAAGGAGTTGATTTTCCACACTTTATCTTGAATGCATTAAGTAACATCTCTATATTTTGTCCTTCAAATTGTTTTCCATTATCTGACACCAATTGCGCTGGAATTCCGAATCTGCAGATGATATTTTCAAATATAAATGTGAAAATGTCCTTATCACGAATATGTTGTACCGCTTTAACTTCCGCCCATTTTGTGAAGTAATCTGTTGCGACAATTAAGTATCTCTTTTGCCATGTTCCTGGTACAAATGGTCCCACAATATCTAAACCCCACTTTCCAAATGGCCAAACATTTTTTGAAGATGTTAATGTTTCACCTGGTGCATGTATTCTTTTTGCAAATCGCTGACATTCCTCGCAACTTCTTTATAAATTCTTTGCATCTTCATGCATATATGGCCAATAATAACCTTGCATTTTCGTTCTATATGCTAAAGATCTACCACCGTTGTGGTTACCAGCGTCCCCACTATGTAGCATTTTTAATATTTGCTTTCCTTCTTCTTGTGTCAAACATCTGAGGGAAGGCCCATTTAAAGATTTTCGATATAATATCCCATCTCTTAACTCATAATTTGTTGCTCTACTTTTTAACTTATGTGCCTCCAATCTGTTCCTTGGTATCTCCCCCTTTTCTAGATATGCGTGAATTTCCGCACGCCAATATGCGATAATTTGGCTTGATTCTTCGCCACTATTTTCTACTACCATTGCCTCAGCTTCCTCTTCTTCTTCTTTATTAATTGACGGTGTTATGAGTGTTTGTATTTTTATATTTCTCGCAGTCGGATCTACCATCATACTTGATATGAACGCAAAAGCATCTGCAAGCCTATTATCTCTTCTTGAAATATGCCTCCATTTGAGTTTTGGTATTTTCGCAGATAATTCTTCTACAAGTTTCTTATATTTTTTCAAAGATATATCATTAGTTGCATATTCCCTTCAATTTGGCGAATAATCAACTGTGAATCACTGGTAATTCTTGCATTCTCTACCTTCATTTCTATCGCAAATCTTAGGGCATGTATTACAGCCTCATATTCTGTTTCATTATTGGTAGATTTGAAATCCAGTCGAAATGCAAATGCCATTTTTGCACCTTCTGGCGAAATAAAGACGACTCCCACTCCATTTCCTTCTCCATTAGATGATCTATCCACTAATATCTCCCACCTATTTGGTTCTGTTAAAAGATCTCTAAGATCCCCATATTCTTCTTCTATATCCATCATGTCTTCTACAACTTCATCATCCTCCAAAGGAAATTCAGCGAGAAAATTTGCGACAATTTGAGATTTTGGCGAAGATAAAATTGCATATTGGATCTCAAAATGCCCCACTTGTGCATTCCATCTTTCGACTCTGCCTGATCTTTTTGAATTTTTCATTACTGACTCGATTGGTACTTTTGTTAGTACTTTGATTTTATGCGCTTGGAAATATATGCGAAGTTTAGAAGCTGCATAAACTAATGCCAAAATTATTTTTTCAATCTTCGAATAATTTTTCTCCGCAGCATTAAATGTTTTGCTGATGTAGTAAATAGGTTTTTCAACTCCTGCGTCATTTCGCAAAAGTACTGCACTTAAAGCATGTGGAGTTGTCGCAAGATATATCAGTAATTCTTCTCCTGGTTCAGCCTTCTGTAATATGGATATATTCATCAAATATTCCTTAATTCCTTGAAAATCTTTCTCACATTCGTCTGTCCATTTAAATTTTGTTCCCTTCTTTAGTATGTTGAAGAAATGCTTGCATTTATCTGATGACCGCGAAATAAATCTTCCTAGTGAGGCTAAAATTCCATTCAATTTTTGCACATCTTTTACTGTTGTTGGAGTTGGCATATCTCGAACTGCTTGTACCTTTTCAGGATCAACTTGTATTCCTTCTTTTGATATAATATATCCCAAGAATTTCCCAGACGATACTCCGAATGTACACTTCTCAGGATTTACTTTGATATTAAAAAGCCGCATCTGATCAAAAATTTCCCTTAGATCCTGCACATGATTTTTAGCTTCTTTGCTTTTTATCAACATATCATCCACATATACCTCTAAAGTTTTATGTATCCATTTTGCGAACACTTTTTCCACCATTCTTTGGTATGTTGCTCCTGCATTTCGTAACCCAAAAGGCATCTTTGTTTAGAAATATAATCCTATAGGAGCAAAGAATGCAGTATGTTCTTGATCTTATTCCGCAAGTGGGATTTGATTATAACCCTTTTATCCATCTAACGAAGATATTCGATCATTTCCTGCGGCAGATTCCACCATCTGCGGAATATCTGGCAAGGGAAAACTATCTTTGGGACATGCTTTATTTAAATCAGTAAAATCGATGCAAATTCTTATCCCCTTGTTTTTCTTAGGAACGACTACCATGTTGGCGATCCATTCGATATTTCTTCTTGCCTAATAATTCCTGCATCAAGCATCTTTTGCAATTCTTCCTCTATCTTGGCATGATAAGTAGTTGAAATCTTTCTTATTCTTTGTTTGATTGGTATCATATTTTTGTTAATCTCCAATTTATGGCACGCAACAGATGGATCTATCCCAGGCATCTCATCCATATTCCACGCAAAAATATCTTTGTATTCTCGCAAAAGGTTTACAGTTTTCTCTTCTTCCTCCACATCCATCTTAGTTCCAATTTTCAGTATCTTTGGATCTTCTTCACTTCCAACATTTACTTCTTTTGTCGATTCTGCTACAGTATAACTAGCTTCATGTTCTCCCATTGGTGTTGGTGTCTTTATCACCTCCAATGGTTCATCATTTTCTTGCGATACATCGCCAAATATTCCTTTTCCTTCTTCTGATTTTATCATGTAAATCTTGAATTCTTCTTCTTTCTTCATTTTTCATTTTTCTTGTTTTTTCAATTGAACTTGATTTTCACAACTCCTTACTTCATTTTGGAAACATAACGCTGCATAATCTATATCTCCTCTAATTTCGCCAATTCCACTAGGCATAGGGAACTTTAAACACTGATGTAGAGTTGATGATACATCCTTGATTGCATGTATCCAAGGTCTTCCCAACAGCATGTTATAAGGTGATTTCACATCCACCACGCTCAAAGTGACTTGCGTCTCTATTTCCCCCAGTGGAATTCGCACTACAATTTATCCTTTAGGTTTTGTTAGAGATTTCCCAAATCCATGAATATGATATGTTGGACTAAACATTTCTTCATCTTTGTATCCCATTTTCTTGAATGTGTGGTAAAACATTATATCCACAGAACTTCCTGCGTCCACCAGAGTCCTATTCACAGCCCACTCTTCTGTATATCTTACTGATTTCTCTTTTCTTGTTGATACAACAGACACTGTGATCACCAATGGAGATGTATGACTTAAATTCTCTTTTGGAATTTCTGCTGTTGTAAATGTGATCTTCTGTTTTTCCCAATCTTTTAGCGGTGATGCCTCATCTACCGTCATGATTTTCTTTCCTTCAAAATCTCGCTTGGAATTTATCTATCATCATTTTTGTTATTACATCACACTCCAATTTCTTTTGATTATCTTTGATTTCAATCATCTTTTCTTCACCAAATTTCTTAATACTCTTCTAATTCTTGAACAATTTCTTTCTTTTACTTAACTTTTACTTTGATTTTCAACTCTTCAATCCCTCTTTCTGGACGCAAAAATGTAGTTGCATGAATTCCCACACTACACCCTATTCAATAATTTACCAACATCTATGACATAATTTGAAGATTAAGGACACTTTTTATTAATTTGATCTTAAGGAATTACAGAAATCAAGAACACAGAACACTTGATAAAGATTTTCTCTCTCCTAAAACTTTCCTAACACTCAAAAATTCATTACCCTCTTTGTAACTATTCATCTCCTTTATATAGGTATTTACATAGTGGATTACAGCTCATGACAGCTCATTTACAGCTAAGATTCCCTTCAATTTCGGATTTGAGTTCTTACGATAAATCGCAGATCAAGACCGCTTTTTAACTTTCGCAGTTTTATTGATATATCGCAGACATGTCACACTTTCTTCGTGTTTCTGTCATTTTCAGTCATTACGTCAATGTTTAAGTCATCTTTGGATGTGTCACATAATATTACTGATGTATCGCAGAGTAATTCGTTTATTATCGATATATCGCAGAATAGTCGTTTATTTCTCAGGAATATTGTTGTGACAATATTCTGATCCTACATACATAGTGGATGACAGCTAAGTTTCTCTCTTATTTTGGGTTGACTTTGCGATTTGTATCGCGATAGTTACAATGTTAACTCTCGCAAGTTTTGTAATCATCGCAAAATAACATGCTTTTCTCTAATTTTCTTCACTCGTCATTTATTGCGTCGCTCTTTTGACTGCTTTTGTGACACTCGCAAAGTATAGCTGAAGATCTTGCGGTGATGCTCGCTGGGAAGTGTTGTAGCGATATTCTGGTCCTATATCTTGCCTCTTCTCATGTATTCTTCGCAAAGTGGAGAGGATATGAGAATCTTCTATTCTTCAAAAGTGCTCGCAGCCTCTCTTCTTCCCATATTTGTTCTCGACATTGCTCCGTTAATTTAGCTTTAACCGCCTACATATGTTGTAAATTCATCTTTTTACGGACACGTCTTTACTCAACAGGTTATTCTCTTTTGCCTATAAAAGGCAGAGTTAAACTTCAAAACTAATTTTCTTCTTCTACTTCTCTATCTTCTTCATCTATTTGTTTTATCTTCCGTCTGCAACTTTTTTTCTTCTTCATATTCTCCTGCTACTGTTCTAATGGAGTCATCAAGGTATTTTTTTTTTAATTACAATCTTTATTTGATTCAATTTTTACCCATATTCTTCGATCTTCTCTATTTGATTCTTCATTAACTCCCATGTTATGTTTTCTCTTCAGTGGAACTATCCCTAACACCCAATCTTCAGGTCAAAACCCTAATGCTCACAAAAGACCAACTGAGAAGAAGAAGAGAAGTTCTGCGAATGATAAGGTGGTAAGAAACACATCCTATTTCTTAATAATAATATTGTTGCCTCTGTTTCTTATCTAAGTTATTATTCGCAGAATGTTGAGAATATCGCTAATCCTCCCAAGAGATCTCGTCCTTTTAAATCTCTTGAGGTTGATTTCTCCATCCCCACATTAACATCTGCAAGAATTACTCCTACACCCTCGCAACTGGGTCCTCTTCCTTTCGTCTGCGAGAACATCCCTGCCAACACCTCTACTTCTTTTGATTCACTGACAAATCAAGCTCCTGAAATTGTTGTAACTGAAGTTCCTTCTAGCCCTTTACTTCCTTCAACTGTTGTTTTCCCCAACACTCCTCCTTCTGATAATACAACCATCGTAAATGACTCAAATCGTCAACTTTCCCTTGTTACCACTTCACCCTCTGCATCTCTTCCTCAGTCGAATGGAATCTTCACCGGAGTTGATGTTGCTTTTAAGATTTTGTCTAATATTTTAGACAATGTTAGAAAATCTTCTTCTGATTCTCTCCAATATGAAGCTTGCGAGACTTTACTTAAATATTTTGGCTCTGATAATACTTCTTCACGAGCATCTCTAGAAGCTGAAGTTGAAACTCTGAGAAAAAGCCTTCAAGTCAAAACTTCTGAATGTGATACTCTGAACCATATTCTTTGCAACTCTTCTCTTGACTGCGAGAACCTTCGAAGAAAAAATGATGAGCTGAAAGGTACAATTTTCCTTCCTCTGCTCTTTTGTTTTACTGTTTTGCTTTTATATCTTCTGTACTCAAGTCTCCTTCTTAAATTCTTGATTCATATATTAGTTTCAAATCGGACTCGTTTCATGGAGAGACTTAAATTTGAATCTATTGCTGACGAAGCTCGTGTTGAAAGAGATTCTTGGATGGACCAGTATAATAGATTAGATAATCTCTGCACATATTCGATCGATCAAATATATAATCTTACTAATGAGAATAACCAACTATCGCAAAGTCAAAATTTATTAAGTAACGAGATCACTCGTCTCTCATATTCGTTAACCAAGTCTAATTTGGCAGTAGAATCTTTATCAGAGGAAAATAGAACTTTATCCCAAGAGAAACACAGATTTTCAAGCTTAATGGCGATTTCTTCACAGCAATTGAGTAATCTACAAAGAATATGCGATAATCAAGAGCACTCTCTTCGTTCCCTTAAAAATGAGCTCAAGAAGGTAATTGAATCATTTGCTGCTGAGAAGGATAAACTTATCAAGGTTAGGTTAACTCTTAGTTTGAAGGCCAGCGATATTCAAGACCAATATTCTCAATTGAAGGAATCTCATTCTTTACTAGCAAAGGAAAACTCGTATTTACGCACCAGAGAAGAAAACATGAAGTCTCGTCTGAAGGGTATGGTTGGCGATAAATTTGATGACGCTATGAATCAATGGGAAAACTGTTTCTTTACATTAATTCAAAACTTAACCTCTCAGAAAGAAGGTAGTCAATCGACTGCCTCTCTTGTTGATCTTTCTGTAAAATTTTGTGTTATATTTCTTGAAAAATCTTTGACTGAATGAATTTTTATTATTTTTGTTACTCGCAGAATCTGAAAGAAGTCTTCATTCTTCCATCGTTGTTCTTACCAACAAACTGGATAAAGTTCGCAAAGAGAACAAGACTCTTCTTTCCAATTATCTTGAAGCTCGCGACAAAGCATAAAGAAGACTTGATTATCTCGAGTACTTCAAAAATATAGAGATTAGGAATCGTGACAGAGGTTTCCTTCGCAAGGTTCACCTCAGTGCTGAAGTTCTCATGAACAATATTCTACTCTCTCATTCTCTCCCTCCTGTGTTTGTTCCTCCTTTGAAAGTTGATGATGATGAAATTCCTCTTCCCATGGACAAGGAATTAGAATTCACTGATGAAGAAAATACCACTCAAGAAGATAATGAAGAAGAAAGAAGCCCTCCTAAAGAAGCAACTACAGGTGGTGAGAAGAATATTGACGAAGCTGGCAATTCTGGCAAGAATAATGAATCTGGCGAGCAAGAATAATGAATCTGGCGAGACAATCATCAAAACTTTGAATTTCATTTTTGTTTTTTTTTTCCTTCTTCTTTCTTGCGGACAATGTAACTTTTGAGAATTAAACTTTTGATTTTGTTTACTTTGAATATCCTCAAGGAAGATAATGAAATCTTATTTGTCCACTCCCCTACTTTCCCTTCATTATCTTTCTTGAAATGGTGAATTATTTCCTGTGTCTGCTTTCTGTGAACTGTGAAAATATGAATATTTCTGCGATGTAATGAGTACAGCTGCAATATTCCGATTTTTTTTGAAAGAATTTACGATGTTATGAATCTGCCTTCTTGCATATTCTCCTGCGATGAACAAATCTTTCCTGCATCTTTAAAATAGAATAGTTAATTTTTAAGATTATTCTGTGGGTCTTATTTTGCCTTCCTAGTTAAAGGTCTTATTTTGCCACATCTTTTCTTTCTGCGACAAAATCGCAGGACGTATTTACATTTACATGTATTGACCCATTGATCTTGTCTTATCAATTTTTTCAACATCTCTGCGACAATATGATAAGTATAAACTCTCTTGCAAGAATTAAACCTTATGACATTGCCGTCTTGCGATGAAATCGCAAGACGTCTTTACACTTGTTAAATGTAAAAACCCATTGATCCCATCTTAACTTTTCTCTTTTGGCTTGTTGCCTTTGTATAACTTTCGTCACGCGACAATATGACAGGCCTAAATGTTCTTGCGATCATAAAGCCCCATGACATTGCCGTCTTTAGACACTTATCAGCTCCCTAATGGAGGGGGCCGCCCTTATCTTCCCCCTGGTTGCCCCTTCAAGGAGGGAACATCGGCCATACAAGACTAGATCCTCCCATCTAGATTTGCCAACAACCAGTTGTTTTTCACAGCCTCTTGTCCTTTATGCCTATATGGCTTATAGTTACAAGACTGCACCCTAAGTGGGGTTTTCTTCGGGCCGAGTACATCATAGCCAAGACTTTCCAAGGATGGCCAGGGTAGTTTCGTACGCCTCGGGCACCCTTGACTCAACCGTGTACCTCGGCGCCTTGGTCATACTCTGCACTCCTTAGAAGAGGTTCTTAGTCGTCCAATCAGGGTATAACCTTATATAATTGGAAATCCAAGATCCCTCTCCTGGATAGGTTTTCTTTAACCCCAATATCTGCATAACTCAGGTTCCAGCAGCGGTATAACCTTATCACTGAGTCATGTCAAGAGATACCCCCTTATATGACGCACTATTAGGTCTTACATTTGCCTCTTGTGAAATTTTATTCGCGAACTAGGGTGCACGCCATATAGGTTCGTCCCATTCTATTAATCTCTGCGAAATTTTATCCGCCAATATTGCGATTATGTTGGCAGTTCTTGATTTGCTTTTAGGAGAAACTCGCAATCGCAATTTTTTTTTTTTACAACGTACCTGTATCTCTTATCTTGCTGAAGTTGTTATTGATAATACTTTTTCAGATATAGTCTATTCCATGGTATGTCAAGTCTTTGACCAACATCTCTCCCTTTAGGGTCCATTAGTTTGTATGCCCCGGCTCCAGCTATCTCTTTAATGATGTATGGTCCATCCCATTTTCTCGCCAACTTTCCACCATTCTCTCGCTGATAACTTGGTGTTTCTCATAACACTAAATCGTCAGGTTGAAATTCACGTTTCTTAACACGTTTGTTGTACTCACGAGCTAATCTTCGTTGGTAATTTTCCATATGTTGCAAAGTTTTTTCTCTTTTTTCTTCTAATTTATCCAATTTATTTAAAATCATTCCAGCACTTAGATTTCTTTCCCAAGCCTCCCTTTTTGTTGTAGGAATAGCTACTTCTGTTGGTAACACAGCTTCAACTCCATATGTCAAACAAAAAGGTGACATTCTAGTAGCTTCTCGTCTAGTTGTATTGTAGGCCCATATTGCATTATGCACCTGTTCACACCATGCTCTGTGGTATCCTTCTAGCTTCTTTTTTAAGATGTCTGTGATTGTCTTATTGGTTTCTTCAGCTTGACCATTTGCTTGTGGATATAGAGGAGTAGATTTTCCACACTTTATCTTAAATGCATTGAGTAGCAATTCTATATTCTTCCCTTCAAATTTCTTTCCATTATCAGATACCAACTGTGCTGGAATCCCAAATCTGCAAATTATATTCTCAAATATGAATGTAAAAATATATGTATCGCGGATATGTTGTACTGCCTTTACTTCTCCCCATTTTGTGAAATAATCTGTTGCGTCAATCAGATATCTTCTTTGCCCAGAACCAGGTCCAAATGGTCCCACAATATCTAATCCCCATTTTCCAAAAGGCCATACACTTGTTGAAGATGATAATGGTGCTCCTGGTGCATGTATTTTCTTTCCATATCGCTGGCAATCTTCGCAACGCCTTGAGAGTTGTTTTGCATCTTTATGCATATATGGCCAATAATAGCCTTGCATTTTTGTTCTATATGCCAAAGATCTACCTCCACTATGATTACCAGCGTCACCACTATGTAACATCTTCAATATTTTTGTCCTTATTCCCTCGTCAAACATCTTAGCGATGGACCACTAAAAGATCTGCAATATAGTACTCCATTTCTTAATTCATAATTGGTTGCCCTACTTTTTAATTTATGTGCTTCCAATCGATTTCTTGGGGTTTCTCCTCTTGCCAAATATGCATGAAGATCTGCTCGCTAATCCGTAATGTTGTTTTTTAATTCTTCTTCGCCAACTTCAACCATCATCACATCTTCTTCTTCCTTTTCTATCGCTGGTGTAAAAAGTGTTTGAATTTTTATGCATCTCGCAGCTGGATTTGTCATCATACTAGATATGAAAGCAAATGCATCTGCGAGTCTATTATCTTTCCTTGATATGTGTCTCCATTTTATTTTCGGAATTCTCGCAGATAATTCTTCGACTAACCTTTTATACTTTCTTAAAGATGGTTCATTTGTTGTGTATTCTCCTTTTATCTGTCGAATAACCAACTGTGAATCACTGGTGATTCTAGCATTTTCTAATTTCATTTCTACCGCAAATTTTAAAGCATGAATCACGACCTCATATTCTGTTTCATTATTAGTGGATGCAAACTCCAATATAAATGAAAAAGCTGTTTTTTCTCCTTCTGGTGGAATAAAAACAACTCCAATCCCATTTCCTTCCCCATTTGATGATCCATCCACCAGTATCTCCCATCTGTCGGGTTCTGTTATTAGCTCTTTTGGATCTCCATGTTCCTCTTCTACATCCATCATCTCTTCTACAGCTTCATCATCTTCTAAAGGAAATTCAGCGAGGAAGTCTGCGATAACTTGTGACTTTGGCGAGGATAAAACTTCATATTGAATATCAAAGTGTCCCACTTGTGCATTCCATCTCTCAACTCTGCCTGCTCTTTTTGAATTTTTCATTACTGACACAATTGGCACTTTTGTTAACACATTGACCTTATGTGCTTGAAAGTAGATGTGAAGCTTAAAAGTTGCATGCACCAATGCTAGAATTAGTTTCTCAATCTTTGAATAATTTTTCTCTGCAGAATTGAATGTTTTTCTGATGTAATAAATTGGTTTTTCTACCCCTGCATCTACTCGCAGCAACACAGTACTTAGTGCATAAGTGGTTGTCGCGAGATAAATCAATAGTTCCTCTCACGGTTCAGCTTTCTGTAAGATAGTTATGTTCATCAAATGTTCTTTTATTCCTTGAAAAGCCTTTTCACATTCATCTGTCCACTTGAATTTTGTTCCCTTCTTGAGTATATCGAAAAAATGTTTGCACTTGTCTGAGGATCGCGAAATGAATCTTCCTAATAAGGCTAAGAGTCCATTCAATTTTTGCACATATTTTACCGCCGCAAGCGTTGGCATATCGCGAATTGCTTATATTTTTCCGGATCTACTTGTATTCCTTCTTTTGATACAATGTACCCCAGAAATTTTCCTGAAGTTACTCCAAAAATACACTTATCGGGATTCACTTTAATATTAAATTACCTCATTTGATCGAAAATATCTTTCAGATCTTGTAAATGATTCTCAGCTTCTTTTCTTTTGATCAGCATATCATCTACATACACTTCTAATGTTTTGTGGATCCACTTTGGAAATACCTTCTCCACCATTCTTTGATACGTTGCGCCAGCATTTCGTAAGCCAAATGGAATCTTTGTATAATGATATAATCCTCTTGGAGCAAAAAATGCGGTATGTTCTTGATCTTCTTCAGCGAGAGGGATTTGGTTATATCCTTTGTATCCATCCAACGATGATATTCTAGCATTTCCTACTGCTGATTCAACCATCTGTGGGATATATGGTAATGGAAAACTATCTTTAGGACAAGCCTTGTTTAAATCTGTGAAATCTATACAAATTATTATCCCCTTGTTCTTCTTTGGGACCACTACCATATTTGCAATCCACTCTGGATATTTTGCTTGCCTTATAATTCTTGCGTTGAGCATTTTCTGTAATTCTTCTTCTATTTGAGAATGATATGTTGTTGTGATTTTCCTTATTCTTTGCTTAAATGGTCTTATGTTTTTGTTGATTTCTAGTTTATGACATGCTATTGATGGATCTATCCCTGGCATCTCATCCATGCTCCACGCAAAGATATCTTTATATTCCCACAAGAGATTTATAGTTCTTTCTTCCTCATCCGCCTCCATTCTAGTCCCAATTTTCAGCTTTTTAGGCTCTTCTTCACTCCCAATATTTACTTCTTTTGTTGGTTCTGCTGTAATATAACTGGCTTTAGGTTCTCCCATTAGTGTTGGTGTTTTTAACGTTCTCGCGAGTTCATCTCCTTCTCGCGAGATTTCGCTGGGTATTCCTTTCCCTTCTTTTGCTCTTATCATGTAAACTTCAAATTCTTCTTCCTTCTTTGTTTCTCTTGCCAATTTTCTGCGAGCCTTTCGCAGTTTTGGACGTTCTTCACAATTTCTTACTTCAATTTGGCAACACAATTTCGCAAAATCTGTGTCTCCTCTAATTTCTCCAATTCCACTGGGTGTAGGAAATTTGATGCATTGATGCAATGTTGATGCTACAGCCTTGATTGCGTGTATCCATGGTCTTCCTAATATCATGTTATACGGTGACTCCACGTCTACCACACATAACGTTACTTGTGTTTCAATCTCCCCTAGTGGAATTCGTACCACTATCTCGCCTTTAGGTTTCGTTAAAGACTTTCCAAATCCATGAACATGATATGTTGAATAAGACATTTCTTCATCCCTATATCCCATTTTCTTGAAAGTATGATAAAATATCATGTCCACCGAACTTCTTGCATCCACCAAAGTTCTATTCATAGCCCATTCTTCTACAGATTTTATTGATTCCTCCTTTCTCATTGGTATAATGGATACTGTGACTACCAATGGAGATGTATGACTTAGATTTTCTTCTGGTATTTCTGCTGCTGTAAATGTGATTTCCTGCTTTTCCCAATCTTTCAATGGTGATATTTTTTCCACCGTCATAATTTTCCTTCCTTCAAAATCCCGTTTGTGTATCTTCCCTTTAATATTTTCATGAAATCTATCAATCATTATTCTCGTTACCACATCACACTCTAATTTTCTATAATCCTTTTTTATTCTAATCATCCTTCCTTTAAATTTCTCACTGATTTGTTTTATGATTTTCTTATCCTTGAACAATTCTTATCTTCTTCTTCACCTTTTTCTATGATTTTGCTAATCCAATCCCTGTTTCGGGCGCCAAAATATAGTTGCAGGATTTCCCACACTACACCCTTGTTAAGATTTTATTATAATCAACTCATAATTGAAGATGAAAAACAACACATTATTATTTTGGTTTCAGAAATGTTTACAGAAATGGAAGAATTCAAGATTACAACTATTCTCTTGAAGTTTATCTCTCCTCAAGATTTACTTAACTCTCAAAAATACATCATCCTTTTCTGGACATATTGGGTCTCTATTTATAGGGTAGTTACATAGTGGATGGCAGCTAAGTTTCTCTCTTATTTCGGGTTGACTTTGTGATTTGTATCGCGATAGTTACAATGTTAAATCTCGCAGGTTTTGTAATCATCGCAAAATAACCTGCTTTTCTCTAGTTTTCTTCACTCGTCATTTATTGCGTCGCTCTTTTGACTGCTTTTGTGACACTCGCAAAGTATAACTGAAGATCTTGCGGTGATGTTCACTAGGAAGTGTTGTAGCGATATTCTGGTCCTACAATTACCATTGTCGTCTTCTAAGGATGTTTCATTGATTGAAATGAGAGTTTAGAACAATTACATATGTCTGGATACAACATGGTATGCATACACAGTATGCGAACTGTATTATGATGATTCAGGTCCGGGAACCTTGTTTGTGTACCTAGTATGTGAACGGTTTTACCTGAAAAGATCCAGGAACCTTGTTTGAGTAACTAGTATGCGAACGGTTTTACTTGAGTTGGGTCCGGAACCATTGTTCGCATACCTAGTTTGCGAATGGCCTATTTAGACCAAGGTCCGGAGCTGTTGTTCGCGTACCTGGCTTGCTAACACAGTGGTTAAGTTCTAAAATCGGTTATGTATGATTCTCATACTCAAGAACTAAAACATTTATGATTTAAGGAATGCAAATTAACTTTGCAAACCCTGACTTAATGTTCATGAATTGATTCTTGTAAGTACTTTGTACAATTACGAATAAATCCAATTTTGATTCAATTGGTTCATATATATTTCTATGAGATAGTGAACAATTGACCAAAACTATTTGAAGCACAATTAACTTCATTTTATTATCTTTCATTGTTGATTGATCATCATATTTGATCTAGAAGTGTTAGATGAATAAGGCTAAGACGAAAATGTTAATATGTCTAACTTTGGTTAACTATTATTGAGCCAACTCAATATACACATTTAAGTACGGTTACCCATATCTATATATAAGTATGTTTCATTTGTGTGTAACAAGCTAAGACCATCTAACGGTGGATATTAATTACTTAATTTCTAAGCAGACTTAACTTGAATCTTAAATCAGGATTTCATCTAATGGTGAATATTGAATGCTTTGTTACTAAGCTATCTTAGCTTTGATTGTAAGAAACCTTGATTTAAAAGACTATATAAGGGAGAACTCTAGCAACTAGAAAACCTTATCCCGACACTTTCCTGTATCCTAGTTGCAAACTAGAGTCGATTCTCCATTAACCTAGGTTTTTCCAAAACCATTATAGGTTAACAACTTGAAGACTTCATTTGGGATTCATAAAGCTAGATCCAACTACTTTCTCTGTATTTGTATATTATGATCTTTACTTTTCTATCTTATTGAGTTTTATGTTCTTTAAGATTTACCCGATATTTATCTCCAATACGTAAGATATAAAAATTAATCACAACAGTTCTTCATCTCAGACTCTTGTGCTTCCGCATTAACTTTATCTGTTAATAAGTTGGGTTAGTCTAAGGTTATTGATATTTCTAAGCTTCACTTCGGGAGTATAAGACCGGATTATCAATTGGTTCCCGTTCACCTTGATTTCTATCAAACGATGGAACAAAAACCAAATAAACAATAGACATATATGTGGGAAACAAATTTGTTTATAAGTATTCGACTTTGGGTCGTAGCAACTCTTAGTTGTGGGTGAGATCAGCTAAGGGAATCGAGTGTGCGAAATCAGGCGTGGTTTTAGAGGTGTAAGGAACGTGACTGTACCTTAATCGGTGTGAGACTTGGTTAGGGCTCAACTACACTCCATTCCGATGTTAATTTGTAATAGGATAGTGTCTTTAGCATCTTAATACAGTGTGGTGTTCAAAGGTGGACTAGGTCCCGGGGTTTTCTGCATTTGTGGTTTCCTCGTTAACAAAATTTTTGGTGTTTGTGTTATTTTTTTTCCACATTATAATTGTTTATATAATTGAAATATTATAGGTTATGCGTAGTTCAATCAGTTGATAAATCCGAACTTGTTTGTTGGATATAACTTGATTGACACTTGGGCATTGGTCTTTGGTACCTTCCAAGTTATTTCTCAGATCAATCAGGCTCACGAATTTATATTTGTTCGATTTGCTGATTGTGTTGAGAAATAGAGATAAAGCTCTTTCATATATTTCTTGATTGAGTCTCACTTTTAAGTTGGTGCTCTCAGAATTATATTGGAGTTTAGTCCATACAGATTTCCGAATAAATTATTGGGTGTGGTTGTTATACCCCCACTTTTTCAATTGGTATCAGAGTGGGAAAATACGCTAAGACCTAATAAGTCTGTGTTTGAAGCAATCCGATTTTTATGGACGAGTCTGTCTCTAATAACGTATCAGTTCAGAAATAACCAGATGTTTTTTAAAGATTAAATTTACCTGAGAGAACTGTCACATCTAGGGCAATATCTAAACATCCTCGTGATTTAGAAACTGGTGACAATTGGGAAACACACCTTGAAGAATAGTTGGATGAACTTTATGACGAAGGTGACTCAGATATTGATAGAGATATTGATGAGGAAATCTCAGAGTATGTTAAGCTATTAAAACCGGTGGAAAAGTTGTCGAATTCTTCAGTCACTCGTTTTCTAACCCATATTTGTCAAGAAAATAAGAAATTGAGAAGAATTTACTTAGGTCTTTATTCTTGGAATAACATTAACAATTCGATGCTCAACGATCGTGTGAATGACCTAAGTAAAAAATCACTTGAATGTGATAATCTTCGTCAAGGTTCGAAAGATCAAAGTATATCAACCTCCAAAACTAGCACACATGAATTCGGGTAAGAACGTTCCTTATATTTGTCATTATTGCGGAAACAAAGGTCACCTAGAAAGGAGATGTCGTTTTCGTATAAGGAATGAAAAACTTCATGATATTCTCGTTTTGGTGTCAAAAGAAATGATTAAACCTAGATCATATGTTAAGGCTAATACCCTTGACATTACGGATTGTAAACTTCCAACCTTTAGGAAAAGGAATCAGTGGTGTGATAAACCTAGATTTGCCTATAAACGTCATAAGAAGCCTTTTCACAATCATAATGATTATCAAAAGGACAACTTTGTAAAGACGAAGACAAGATCCGATGCTCCCAATTGGAGAAATACTAACTTGGAAAATAATAGTCAATCAAATTCTCTTCCGGAAATTCTAGAAGAGAGTAGTGGGAAGAAGGTTCCAGTTGTTTCTAAACTCACTCAGAAGCGGATACAAAGAAAGTCTATGATGCTTTGAGTGTGAAAATGAATGATCTCCTAGAAAATTCCATGACTATGGAGAAGGCAATATCCATGAAGTTGGAACTTAAAAAGTTCTTTGGAAAGATGGATTTGGATATGAAAGGTTCTAAAAGCAATCTCTTTCATGATAATCCAAAAGTGAAACGGAATAAGCCAAAAATTATATATGGTGAAAAATCCATAGTTTCGGAAAAGTATGTTTCAGTCACTTGTGGTGAGCAAGACATTGTTCATCTCAACAACTTGATTTTGTTTCAAGTGCATCCTCACCAAGGAATTCCTTGTTATGTATACGGTAAGGGAAGCACGAGAATTGGAGCGCACATATTGAGTTTTTGGTAAATCCGTAGGATTCACGATTGGATTCTTCTAAAAGGTATGTCTATAAACTTCATCTAGATTTATGGTTTTATTTTTTGCTTAAAGTACTTATAATGATCCATGTACCTTGTGTTTCATTCATGTCTACCTAACTTAATTTGTGTTTAAGGTTCTTAAATGTTTAGGTTTAAAAATAGTAGTTCGGGATGTTTGGCCTTCATGGTACACATATCAGGTATGTATACCATCATTTAAAATTAAAATCCAAGGATTTTAGTTTGCAAACAGCTTTACATCCGTTTGCGAACACCGCTTGCGAACTGGCCTGTAGACGTCAATATTTGACAACTTGTTTTGGCCATAACTTCTCCGTCCGAACTCGGAATGACCTAATTATTTTTGAATTCTCTTCCTCTTTGAATCCTTTTAAAGGTGGTGATGAGAAATCCTGGATTTGGATGAGTTAAGATTGGTCTTTGTCCCGTTTATTGTTTTTGAGTATTTTGCTCCAATTTTGCACTTGTTCCATTTTCTTGGACTTGGGCACTTGGATTCTTGGAGTAATTCTCTTCTAAGTTTATTTGTAGCTTTTTAAGAATGTTGTTGGTGAATCACAAAGAAGAAAGTTCAAGAATGGGCAGTAGTAAGTGTTACTCTGGGATTCTTGAATGTTCACAATCATCTTATGTGAACTACGGTGCATGGTCGTTAATGACTTTATATTTATTCTTTAAAAGTATATTTTTGTAAGCCATTCTTGGTGTAAATCCGTGCAAAAAAGATTGATTTTACCTTCTAAGGGAAAATCATCTTGTAAGTTTTTTACGTGTTTGTTTCTTATAAGTTTGTCTTTTCATTTTGTTATCTAGGAAACTTCTCGTAAGAATTTATTCTTATGTTTCAGAAGGATAACTAGGGTTTGTAATAGAAATTATTGTCATTACACATAGATATTTCCAACGATTTTCATCTTGCAATGTTTTTAGCTTTATTTATTTAAATTCTAAGTTATTTGGAAGATGATTTTTGCAGTATTTAATCTTTTTGATTTTATATATTGCAATTGCTCATGAGATGTATTCCTTTACGTTCGTGAACTGTGATAGTATCTCATAAATGTTCAAAAGTTAAGTCTATTATGTCTTTATGCAAATATTGATAAAAGATAGAATGAGCTTTAGAAAAACTCCGCAGTATTGATATTTCCCTAGTCCACTTTTATGTGAAAGTACTGTATGGCTCCATAAGTTTTCTTATGTTGAGTGTTTCCTATTAAATTAATCAATAAGGTCTTCTTGTAGTTAATTTATTTGAGTTTACTGGATACCAATCCATGTGATTTGTTAATTTCCAAAGAAATCCTTCTTTTCTTGTAAAAGTAAGGTCGCTCATATTGTTCTCTTGGGAATGACATCAAATGGGGGAGAGTTCTTAATTGAACTTGTGCTTAATTGCCAAATATTTGTGGGTGCGGCTGTGGAATATTGTAGGAGTTATCTTGTATCTTTATAAAATCTTTGATGAATACACTAAGTTTCGACTATATGAAATCATCGAAACAAAGTTGATATGTTCTCTTATAGTCATGAATTACCTCTTTGATAATTTCATTATGATCCCGTAGTTTTCGTACCTTTGACAATTTATATTGACAAAAAGGGTGAGAATTATTTGGTGGTTCACACTACATACATATGGTTTACGGATCATTATCTAAGGGGGAATGGTTTTATTGTGAGATGGAAGTATTGACTAAGGGGGGGTGATACATATCACTATAGTATTATTTCAAAGTTGTGATGCAATTGGACTTTGATTCTATATAATAATACTATGACATTGTATAACAATGATTGAGAAAATTTGTTTTCTTATTGTTATGGCTACGGATCTTCAACAACAATGATGCTGAGTTGAACACGTTCAAAATCACTGAAGTACTGGGAGTAGCGAAGAATTCAAGGAATGTTGAAGAGCCAAGGAAATCAAGCATGATGGATGAGAATCTACAAAGTTTATTTATTTTGTAATCCATATGTATTGATAGTTTTGTCACTAAAATAGACAAAGGCGGAGATTGTTAGAGAACTGCTTGGTCGAACTCGCAAGCGTTGATATATCAATCTTGTTTGTCAAGTTTAGTTGATCAAAACTATATACTTGATTTCTACTCTACTTATAGCTATGTCTCGTATTAAGATAGAAGCGTAGTTGAGTTTTAGACTTCACGACGTTCACCAATTGAAGAAGAACATCTACTAAATAGCTTGGAGGAACTTCATCAACAAAAGGTATGTGGAGACTAAAACTTCTCTATAACTCAGAAGACTATTTTATTTTATCTTCTAATGAAACTAAGTCGTATATCTATACAGACTTTTACATTATACACATTTGATATTTCGATCTGAGTTTATCTCTCTTATCTATTTCTCGAAATATGTGTCGTAAGCATTTTTTTTTCTTAAGATATGTTCATCATATTCGTAACGAGTCTAGTTAGAAACAATTTATTTGTTGGAAACTAAATAATAAGTCAATAGATAATCATGTGAAAATTACCTTGAATATCTTATATGATTTGTGTGAGACAGTCTTTCGATATTAACTTGGAAAGTTTTGTATTGATCATTCGATCACTTGAAAATTACTTTAAAGCTAAATATATGTGTGAGAATACCATTGTCGTCTTCTAAGGATGTTTCAATGATTGAAATGAGAGTTTAGAACGATTACCTATGTATGGATACAACACGGTATGCATACCAAGTATGCGAACTATATTGTGATAATTCAGGTCCCGGAACCTTATTTGGGTACCTAGTATGCGAACGGTTTTACCTGAGAAGATTCGAGAACCTTGTTTGCGTACCTTGTATGCGAACGGTTTTACCTGAGTTGGGTTCGGAACATTTGTTCGCGTACCTAGTTTGCGAACGTACGGCCTGTTAAGACCAAGGTCCAGAGCTGTTTTCGCGTACCTGGTTTGCGAACACAGTGGTTAAGTTCTAAAATCGGTTATGTACGATTCTCATACTCATGAACTAAAACATCTATGATTTAAGGAATGTAAATTAGCTTTGAAAACCTTGGCTTAATGTTCATGAGTTGATTCTTGTATAAGTATTTTGTACGATTACAAATCAATCCGATTTTGATTCAATTGGTTCATATATATTTCTATGAGATAGTGAACAATTGAACAACTCTATTTGAAACATAATTAGATTCATTTGATTATCTTTCATTGTTGATTGAACAACTCTATTTGAAACACAATTAGATTATCAGACTTAACTTGAATCTTAAATCAGGATTTCATCTAAAGGTGAATATTGAATGCTTTGTTACTAACCTATCTTAGCTTTGATTGTAAGCAACCCTGATTTGAAAGACTATATAAGGGAGAAGTCTAGCAATTGGAATACCTAATCCCGTCACTTTCCTGTGTCATAGTTGAAAATTATAGTCGATTCTCTTTTAACCTAGGTTTTTCCAAAACCATTATAGGTTAACGACTTGAAGACTTTATTTGGGATTCGTGAAGCCATATCTAACTATTTTCTCTGTAGTTGTGTATTCTGATCTTACTTGTTCTATCATTTTGAGTTTTATGTTCTCTAAGATTTACTCGAGATTTATCTCTGATAGGTAAGATATAAAAAAATACTCACAATAGTTCTTCGTCTCAGACTCTTTTGATTCCGCAATAACTTTTTTTGTTAATCAGTTAGGTTATTATGAGGTGATACATATTTCTAGGTTTCTCTTCGAGAGTATAAGATCGGATTATCAATTGGTTTCTGTTCACCCTGATTTCTATCATAAGACAGAACAAAAACCGAATAAATAATAGACATATCTGTGGGAGACGGATTTATTTATAAGTCTTCGACTTTGGGTCGTAGCAACTCTTAGTTGTGGGTGAAATCAGCTAGGGGAATCCAGTGCGCATAATCCGGAGTGGTTCTAGAGGCGTAAGGAACACGACTGTACCTTAATAGGTGTGAGACTTGGTTATGGCTCAAATACATTCCAGTCCGAAGTTAACATGTAGTAGGCTAGTGTCTGTAGCGGCTTAATATAGTGTAGTATTCAAGGCTGGACTAGGTCCTGACTTTTTTTTGTATTTGCAGTTAACAAAATTTCTGGTGTCTTTGTTATTTCTTTTCCTCATTATATTTGTTTATATAATTGAAATATCACAGGTTGTGTGTAGTTCAATCAGTTGATAAATCTGACCTTGTTGGTTGGATATAACTTGATTGACACTTGGGCATTGATCTTTGGTACCGTCCAAATTATTTCTCTTATCAATCAGCCTCACTGATTTCTATATGTTCGATTTTCTGATTGTGTTGGGAAATAGAGATAAATCTATTTCATATATTTCTTGATTGAGTCTCAATTTTAAGTTGGTGCTCTCAGAATTATATTGGAGCTTAGTCTATACAGATTATCGAACGAATTATTGGGTGTGGTTGTTATACCCCCGCTTTTTCATTTTCTCAATAGAAGACTATTGTTTCTACGACGGTTTCCTTATATCCTTTTATGTAACATTTTCTGCAATGCTTATAAACGTTGTAGTTTCTCTATTTTGTATTATTTTCTCTTTTTCTCTTGTTTTTGTAACCCTTTGAGCCATTAATCATTATTTTGAAAGAGTTTACAGTATGACGAGATAAACCCAATCATTAAGGCCAACAGTTATGTGGTAATATCTATTTAATTGATTTCTACAAAAAAAAAAAAAAAACTATTTACATTGGACCAAAATTGAATAATAATTTTTATTAACTAGTTGTGTTTTCTCTTGATGGTACATGCTTTGCTTAGGGCTCTTGATGTTCCATGTTTTTCATTAACAACTACTCCCTCCGTCCATTTTTAAGAGTCCGCTTTGACTTTGTCAAGATATTAAAGAA
Source organism: Papaver bracteatum (assembly GCA_023529315.1). Classification (NCBI taxonomy): domain Eukaryota; kingdom Viridiplantae; phylum Streptophyta; class Magnoliopsida; order Ranunculales; family Papaveraceae; genus Papaver; species Papaver bracteatum. The sequence goes on along the minus strand of JAJJWX010002605.1, from coordinate 1,965,870 downwards.
ATCCTATAAAATGTCATGACTATCCCTTGCCTAGCCTATTTAATATTACGTTATTACCAAAATTAAAATTATTAGTGTTAAAAATTCTAATTTGGATAGTATTATTGTTTTAGGAAATATTGTAAAGAAATAAAAGCAAACTTATACTCCAAAATTTAAGAATTTTTTATTTCTTCTATTTGATTTTGGTTTCCCGTACTAAAACTTTGGAGCCTTTGGAATTTTTATTTGAAAGGGAAAAAAAATTGAAATTGTAGATTATTTTCTCTTTAGATATACTCTACCATGAATTTGAGAATTTTTCATAAATTGTTTTGATTCTTTTCCATGTAAGAATAAATAGAAGTATTAGGAATTTTGTAACTACCCATAAATGTTTTTATTTAAAAAAGGAATGACAATTAATATATAAAAATATTGAATGGAATTTTTCCTTAAATATGGTGATGATATTTATGATTTTGAATTAAGTTTATATTAAAACTGATTTTATAATTATAAAAAAGAAAGGGTATATTTGATAGTTTAAGGGAAAAGTATGTCTATAAACGGAGCGGACAGATAAAAGTGGACAGACCAAAGTAAAAATTATGACAGATAAAAATGGACAGAGGGAGTAATATTTTGGAAATCTAATTTTGGCAATACTTTAGAATTAATTGAATGTATGAATTGCATGATAATTATTAATATTGAATTACATCAAAATTGGCAAATAATGGAAACTTAGCCTTAGTATTCTTTCGATCTTGATATCATCTTTGTTCATGTTTTGCTATTTTTATTTTTAAAAGTTAGATTTGGCATCAAAATCTTAATAAGTCTGAGTAACGAACTTTTCTTACCACTTCTTGCAGGACCAATCCCTTACTTGGGAATCTATATATGGATAGATCCCTATTAGATTAACCCTTATATAAAATGTATTCTGATTTGTCTGATACTTTAAGGTTTGCATAGATATCGGAACATGTTTTGGTAACCATGGAAAGTTCGCAATGTCGACATAGTGTTTTAATGTGTGCTAAACTATTATATTTTAATGTTCAAGAATTTTCCTTGATACTCAAGGTGAGATCCCAAACCTAAATATTCCAAAATATTTTTTTTATATTCGGAATTTATATGTCATTGATTTCCCAATAATTAAAGCATATCTCTGGAGAATATTAGTAGAGTATACTTGTATGTTAGCTAAAATTGAATTTTCATCCATGAGAGATTCTGGTATAGTAGTTGGTTTAGAGTTTGAATTAGGCAAAACCGAAAGAGCAGTGTTGTCCAGCGCAGCTGCGCGGGAAAGCTCAATAAGCAAGCGGGTTTAAGCCGTAAGATTATACTATGCATGCAATTTTAGCCATTGATACTAATTGTGAAACTGTTAGCAGACTTAATTGCCAACAAGCCCTTATTTTACTTGACCAAATTAAATCAATCTCCTCTTCCTTCACACGTTTTGCGAACTTCACCCTAGGTTATCTCTTTTTATTCCTCTTTTTTTAGACGCTTCCATGGATGAATAATAATTATTGAGCCTCTTTGATTCTAATTTCCAATGGCATCAAGATAAATCCATCTTCAGGTCAGAAATAAGTTTCAGGAGAATGAACAAGTATAACAACAATAGAAGTTTGTCGGAGCTTGAGAATGAAGAGTTATTGGATTTGTTTTTTTATAGCCAATAGATTTTAGAATTTGGGAACAAGTTTTTGTTGTTGAAAAATCAATACCGGTTGATTTAAATAATATTAATTGAAGTAATTTAACAGCTTAACTTTATTTTTTGAAGCCGGATAACTTGATGTGATCTTAGATAAACACTTTCAGTAGGTTTCCTCATGTGATAATGAATTGGTTATGTTGTTTCCGATAAAGGGACGTAGGATGATATAATCTAACGGTGCATATCCGATTTGCTTATTGAGTAGCGCAACTCAAACCGAAAATTGGCATTTACTGCATATCCTTTGATATTTTAGGTTATGGGAATTCCTTAATGTCCAAACTACCTTGGTCTATCAATAGTGAAGTTTGTTCCTTTTACAAACTTACCCTAGAAACACGCACTTTATTTTGTAGTCAATGTGGAAATCAGACTGGCAGTATTACATGTAATACTCACTTGGAGAGGAGAGTTTCCAAATTAGGTGAATCTCTTATGTTTGCTTCATTGAAAGACTTCTTTGGGATCAAGAAGGGTCTAGAATTATCATTAGTGGGAAACTAGAATCATATTGTTATTTTAGTTTTCAATTATTGATTTGATTGACTAACAATAGCTAAACTTTGATAATCGACAAAGTTCAGATATGTTTTTAGATCTGAAAATAGTCTTGTGATCATCCATTATTAAGAAACTCCATTTTGTGCATGATCGATCACAAGGGAATCAATTTTTTTGTGCAGGTACATTGAAGACTGAAGAGTTGAAGACAATAAGGTTTTTTGATTGGCATTATGATCTTTGTGATTATATTTCGTGCAAACTTGATTGACTGCGACCCGGCTGAAAAAGCGGGGGTCTAACAACCACACCCAATATTTCGAATTAGCAATCTGTATGGACAAACTCCAATATACTTTCTAGAGAATCAACTAGACAGTTAGACTCAATCTAGATAAAAGTATATCAAAGAGTTTATATCTCTACACTTGATTTTATCTTTACTCAAGCAAATAAAAATCTGCGAGTCTTTACCAAATACAAGGAGATAACTTGGATGGTACTAAAGACCAATATCCAAGTGTCAATCAATTTAAATCAACAACCAACAGGTCATATATTCTAATTGATTGAACAAGGCACAACATGTATTATTTCAATTATATAAGAAATATAATGCGGAAACAAAATAATACAAACACCATAATTTTGTTAATGAGGAAACCACAAATGCAGAAAACCCCGAGACCTAGTCCAGATTAAACATACACTGTATTAAGCCGCTACAGACACTAGCCTACTCCAAACTAACTTCGGTCTGGACTGTAGTTGAACCCCAATCAATCTCACATTGATCCAAGGTACGGTTATGCTCCTACATCTCTGATACCAGCAGGATACTACATACTTGATTCCCTTAGATGATCTCACCCACAACTAAGAGTTACTACGACCCAAAGTCGAATACTTTAATAAACAAATATGTATCACACAGAAAAGTCTATGGTAATAGAAAAATCAGTCTCCCACGAATATACCTACGAGTTTTGTTCTGTCTTTTAATAAATCAAGGTGAACAAGAACCAATTGATAAACCAGACTTATATTCCCGAAGAACAGATCTGTATTATCACTCACCTCACAATAGTCTTAATCGACGCAGCGAAAAAAAATATTGTGGAATCACAAACGATGAGACGAAGATGTTTGTGACTATTTTTTATCTTGCGTGTCGGAGATAGAAATATCAAGCCAATTATTACAATTGTACTCGTACGATAGAAACAGAAAGATCATATCACACAACTACAACAAAAGTAGTATCGGTCTGGCTTCACAACCCCAATGAAGTCTTTAAGTCATTAACCTGGTTTAGAAGAAGAAACCAAAGGTTAAAGGAGAATCGACACTAGCTTAGCACAACTAGTATCACACAGAATATGTGGGGATTAGGGTTTCTAGTTGCTAGAGTTCTCCCTTATATAGTCTTTCAAATCAGGGTTTGCAATCAATGTTAGCTTAGTAACAAAGCATTCAATATTCACCGTTAGATGAAAACCTAATTAGATTCAAGCTAATATTTGTGAACCTTTAGATCGAAAACGTAGCTTGTTATACACACATGAAATGCATGTTTCTAGGTTTGTGTAACCGTACCCAAACTTGTATATTAGTTGGTTCAATAATAGTTCACCAAATGGTTAGCCATATAATAACTTTCATATCAACCATATTCTTCTTCACCATAACTAGTTCAAATGGCTCAAATGAACTAGTTAGAGAGTTGTTTAATTGCAAGGAAATCTCATGTACTACACAAGACATAATTGAAGCAAAAAACGATTTGATTTACTCGAATCGGTTCATGAATAATAAAGCCACGGTTTGCAATTGCATTCCTTAGTTTATAAATATAAGTTCACAAATATCATTTTTATACATAACCTACTCAAGTTCGCGGATGGAGTTCACAAACTCCAGAAGAAATTCTAGGGTCGAGAACTTCCGCCAGTTCGCGGACTGGGTTCGCGTACTTAGCTCACCCATTTCTCCGGTTTGGTTCAAGGAATAAGGACTTATACATATATGTGTTTCCACAACAATGCTTATATCCTCCAATGTTTATATAGTCTAAACTCTCATTTCAAACATTGAAACATCCTCAGAGGATGTTATATAGTTGTTATTCACAAACCATTTTTTGTCAGAGAAATTTTCAAAGTGATTGAAACTTAACATGACTTTCGTCACTAGGTAAAGATGAACTTGGCTAAAGCGAAAGCTTTACCAACACATATTTCGAGAAATAGATAGGCGAGGTAAACTCAGCTCAAAATACCAAATGTGTATAATCTTAGTCTATATATAGCAAAACAACTTTTGTCTCAAGATAGGAGATAAATAGACTTTTGAGTGATAGATAAGTTCAAGTCTCCACATACCTTTTAATCGATGAAGATCCACCAGTTCCTTGAGTAGTCTTTCGTCTTGTATGATGATTGCCATAGAGTTCTTGAGCTCAACTACACTTTCTATCCTAGTCCGAGACCTTAGCTATAGCAAACTAGAAATCAAGACTTATAGTTTTGATCAATAACATTGACAAACATGCTTGAGATAGCAACACATGCGAGTTCGACCGAGCAATGCTCTAACAATCTCCCCCTTTGTCAATTTTAATGACAGAATTATCAATACATATGGAATAAAAAAATATATATAAATAAACTTTGTAGCTCTTATTCCACATGTCTAATCTTCAGCATTACTCGAAATCTTCGTCACTTCCAAGTACTCCAATGATCCCAAAGGTTGTAAGTTTAGCATCATCGTTGTTGAAAATCCATAGCTATAACAACGAGAAAACAAGAGTTCTCAATCATTGTTATACAATATCATAGTATCATTACACAATGTCAAAGTCCAACTGCATCACAACTACAACAACAATACTATGGTGATATGTCACCCACCCTTAGTCAATACTACATCTCACATGGAAACCACTCCCCCTTACATAATGATCCGAAAACCATATGTATTTGTAGTGTGAACTACATATTAATTCTCCCCATTTTTGTCAATAAAATTGGCAAAGGTACAAGAACGGGATCCTAATGAAATTTCCGTAAGAGACATTTCATGACCAAAAGTAAGTATATATCATCTTATTTAGATGCAATCATAAAGCCGAAGCTAAATGCATTCATCAAGGAGTCTATAAAGATACAAGTTAACCCATATAATATTCCACAGCCGCACTCCCCACAAAGATTTGGCAATTAAGCACAATTTCAATTAAGAATTCTCTCCCATAATATGTCATTCCCGAAAGAACAATAAGAACGACCTTAATTTCAAAAGAAAATAAGGATTTCTTTGGACATAACAAATCATATACAAGTATGAATTTGAATCCAAAATATTCAATTAAATTAACCTAGGAGAACCCATGATTAATTTAACCAAATATGCTCAATACAAGTAAACTTATGGAGACTTAAAAAGCTCAATTAGATTAATCACAAGATAACCCATAATTAATCTAATCGGAATACATAACTAAACTTATCACAAAAGTGATCAATTTAATCGTTCATACTCGACATAAGAAAATCTATGGAGCAATGACTAAGTTAATCATGAAAACAATCAACCCAGTCAAAAAACGCTCAAACATAAGAAAACTTACGGAGTCATAACTGAATAACCAAACAAGATGATTGATTTAGTTCAATATGCTCGACATAAGGTACCTTACGGAACAACAACTAAGCTTATCATAAAAATAATCAACTTTGGTTGTTTAGTGCTCAACATAAGACACATTATGGATCCTCACAGTAATACACAAAATGTTGATCATGGAAGATCAATTACCGCGAAATACACGAGGATTCATTCTATTTTCCATCACTATTTGCACAATGACATATAATAGACATAATCCTTGAAAACAAAAGATTTTAACCTATCTCCCGTCAACAAGATTGACATAATATGCTTAACTTTTGTATTTGTCAAAAGTCAATTCATTCTTTTATTAATATATGCATATCAACTCATGAACGACTTTACTTTTGACAAGATATGGGACAATTAAGTTCACAGACGCAAACGCACATATCCTATAACAATATTGCAATATATGAAACCATAAAGATTAATACTGCAATAATCATCTTCCAAACAAGTTTAGAATTTAAATCAATAAATCTAAAAACATGAAGATGAAAACGTTGGACATAGCTATGTGTAATCGCAATAATGGCTATTCCAAACTCTAGTTATTCTTCTAAACAAAACAAGAAAAATATAAGATTTACTAGGAAAACAAATTCAAACAGACTAAATCGAAAACACTTCAATGCCAAAGCCGAACACAAACTGAAGTCATATTGACATTTCTGGATTATCATGAGTCTTGAGATCGTTGAATCTTGTGATCGACAGCATCTACTGCAACTTTAGAAAAGATGTCTTCATGAAGAAGGTCTTTAATTTGTGTTTTCATGAGATCAAGGTCAGATGTAACCTTTTCCAACTGAGTGTTTAACACGTCAAGACTTTTCAAAGTACCATCAAGTTGTATTTTTTCTTCCTTGTAATATTTAAGAAAGTCATGAACCACTTCAGCAGAGATCATATCCCCATTCTCAATATCCTCATGTGAGTAAGCATAGTAACATGAGGCATTGGGATGATCATCTTGAGGTTCTATTCTTCATTTCTTTGGACTCAAAACCAATACCTTTAGCAAGAAAGTCTCTAGTAAAACCACACGCTCATGAAGAAGAAGATATTTCTTGATAAAACAAAATAACCCAAAGTACGTAAACGTGACCCAGAGGTTTGGTATTAAAAGTTTTATTAAGGAGGAAGATTTTCTAGGGTTTTCAAACTGTTGACTCGAGATGGTAACTCGTGTACACATTCGAATACAGTATACCCCACAAGGAATAAGAAGGCAGGAAACTTTAAAAAGAAAAAAAAATAAAGTACAAACAATACTTAGGCAAACTTGTAAAAAGTTTAGCTATGGACGATAAGAAAATAGCTTAACTAACCAAGAACAATTTTTCCATTAGTATACCTGATTAACTAACAAATCTTACTCAACAAGATTTATATGAGTAAGTTCTTTAACCCTTGTGATTAATTAGCACAAGTATGAGCTCTAAGCTCATTGAAAGAATTGTGTTTATGATCAAGTCTCTTTTCCCTTATTAATTTAGAGAGGGATCCCATTTGATTTGAGAAATTATCATAAAACTTACTGTCATCAAAATACGAGACACAGTTTGAATTCTTACCAGAAAAGTCTTGACTTGAGAAGGATGACTACATGTTGACAATTTCTTTGTAACCTTTAATTTTCTCTATCAAGTTATTTCTCATATCATCAATTTTTCTTCTTTTTCCTGGAATTTCTTTCATATCAAGGGAAACGACTTGATCTTTCCTTAGACGATTCTTATTAAGACTTTTGTTCTACTTTCGAGCATTTGAGGAACTCATTGAATTGACCTTCCTAGTAACATACACATGGTAAGTATGAAAACCAATAGGTTTCGACATGCGAATGTCAGTTACACATTTGAGAATCAGATCTAAGGTGTGTTGAAGTTGAACAAGAGAATTTTTATTCAACCTAGAGTTTCCATTTTGTATAACATAACCTTTTGCCTCACAAAAGAGACATACTTTCTGATCACACTGGTGATTAGGAAGTTTAGTCTTAACATTCTCGTCAGGATATTTCTTCCTTCCATGTGGTGTGTAATTTCCTTGATTAGAGGAGACTAAAAAATCTTTCTTGATTGGAAGGGACTCTAATTTTATGTCTGGTGCTGGAGCATTTTCAGTTGTAACAGAAGTAGTTGGTATATTGGACTTCTTAGAGCATCCTTGAATAGAGAGCTTACTCAAGTGATGTTCTATTTCCAATGCATCCCTTTTAAGGCTTGCCTCAAGAGTCATACATGAAGAATGATCTTCAGTATTTTCTTTAAATTTGCAGTCTCTTATTATACCAAGAATAACATTGACATGTTGTTTCAACTTATTAAAACTATCATCTTGGATTCTGAAAAGGCGAGGGTACCCAAATATACCTCAAGCTATTACTTTTCCTTCCTATAAGTCCTTTCCCCGAAAGTGATTGTCTATGGACTGAGTCGAGACAATACAACAAATCGGTTCACACTTTGTGTGATCGTCTATGGATACATGATCGAGACAATACATCAACAAAGTGTGTTTACTTGATACAAAGGTTTGGACTTAGCCAAACTCTATAGGATTCATGTATCAAGTAAATAAAAATTAACGTTTGTGCAATTTACTTTAATTATAATAAAACAATTATAATGCGGAAATGTAAAGTAAATGACACAGCGAGATTTTTTTAACGAGGAAACCGCAAATGCAGAAAAACCCCGGGACCTAGTCCAGAATTGAATACTCTCAGGATTAAGACACTATACAAAATAAACCAACTTCGTATAGTTGAGACCAAGCAACTAAAACTATAGTTCACCTAGTTCCGTATGTATTCCCACGACTCCAACCTATAAACAAGTCACGTACTTGGACCAATTCCTTTGGTTCGTATTCCAAACAGTAAAGGAATAACAAATCTGTTTGGTATTAACTGTCTTCAACCAAGTGGTATGAGTTGCGCAAAGGTTCCCTTATTTATCTTAACATAATCTCCTTTGCCAGGTTCCAAGATCTATCTCATGTTCAATCACCCAAAGGCAATCGTTAAGATTAAGCCAATCAATACCTTTAATCACAAGGAAATGTATTGATGCCGATCTTCCTAAATTAATCAATCTAATCTACCACAAGGATAAACCGATTATTAGAATCCTCTTTTTTCCCAAATAAGTATTGTGCACACCAAAGATTATAAAAACCAAGTCACAAATCTTCAATATATTCTTTGTCTTCAAATCTTCAATAAACACCTGCACACAACTACTTGAATCTCTTATGATCAATCACACACAAACAGAGTCTGTTAACAATGGATTATCACAAGATCGTCTTTAGATCTAACAATAGTCTAAAGATCCTTGTCGAAACCTTGAACTAGTTTGAGTGAATCTTATATCAGAAGAGAAGATTCTCAAGCATAAACAAACTAGGTGCAATGAAAGTTCAACCACCGTTAGTCAATCAAATCAATACGAAAACTAAAGATAAATCGCAATATCTAGTTTCCCACCAACGGGTCGTGCTAGAGATTCTCAATCCCAAATAAGACTTTAAATTGAGCGGTCGTAAGAGATTTCACCTAATTAGATTACTCTCCTTTCCAATAGGCGGCTTCACCAGTAACAAAGACAAAAGAGGAAGTCTATGTTACGCGGGATTAGTTTGCTAGAAATGCAAACTCAAAGTTTTTATAGAAAAGGAAGTTTGGACACCAAGGAATTTCCAAAACCAAAAATATTCTCAAGATATTTTTCATTACTCCACTAAATTCGGTTTTCATAATTCCTGTGAATGCACTGTCCAAAAATAATGATCAAAATCTCCTTGGAAAATCTTTAATTAGCAAATACACATTACTAATTATTATTTTCCATATATAATTAAAAATATTCTTAACTTATTTAAATTCGATCTTGGGATTTACTTCCTTCTTAGTCGTTAAGGAATATCTTTGAACAATATAGAATAAGCATTAATGCACCGTGTTCAAAGTGTGTATACATCTTACTCTTGCAAGTCCTATTTCATACTTGCTCACTTGAAACCGATTTACCACACTTCCAAATAAGTTTTAATTGGTTTATTTGACTTTCAAGAACTATGTGATTGATTAAGTAACACTCAATCACAACTCATGGGATTACGGTTCTACCAAAACAAGTTTCGGTTCTACCTCCATGTGAGTAATGTTCATAGTCACACTAGCTTACCATAATTCGGCTGACTAGGTACTAGGATCGGTTCCCCACATATATTTGGTATCTAACTTGTATGCAATGCACATGTCCATAGGATCGGTCCCCCCTTCCCAAAAACGTGTTGCACATGTTCATAGGATCGGTTCCCCTTTCTTCCATAAACCTTGTTGCACCTTATATAAGGATCGGTTCCCCTTGTGATGTACTGCACCTTTTACTAGGATCGGTTCCCATTCTCCCAATAATAAGTTCAGACACTCACAAACCCGATCAATACCCCAGGTGATTATTTAAGATCGGTTTCACTAATAAAAGTCATACCAATATATAATCCAGGCCTCATGTTAATAGTTTTACCAAGAACACAAGCAAGTCATGAGCGGTTATACTAATCACACATATTGGTCGTTCATAAGATATGCAATGAAGAACAACCCCAATAACGCCTGGCGATTTAATTTTCGGTTCACGACACATATCATGAACTTACTTCCTTAGAACACATGTAAACATTGTTCCCTAGGATGAAATCCTCACCTCATACCCATACATAATCACAATAGCATTCATACGATTATGTCGATGTCTTATATAAAAAGTTTAATGGTTAAGCAAGAAACTTCATATTGTATTCCTTAATACTATGTCTATCTAGAGTGTTCATGCTTTCCAGTTTTATGTTTTCAATATGCACGACTTGAAAGATACGTTAGGGAATGAAACGGTTCAAGTCAAATATCAGTAACCTCAAGTGGAAGGATGATGTTGTGGTTGTAGCTCCGTTCTTCTTCACTTCTTCAAGTATTCGCAATACTTGTAATGTCTCACCTTAATAATTTCAAGCTAACCTATACGAAGTTAACTCTAGTATATTTAAATCAAGCGACTCTTAAATGAGTTTTGGTTCACTAAAATATGACAACCAAACTTGACATACCAACGCTTGTTGGGTTCAACCGAGCAATGCTCTGACAATCTCCCCATTTATCAATTTTAGTAACAAAACTCTTACAATCATATGGATAAACAAAATACAAGAATTCATTACACATACGCTTGATTCCCGAATCCAACAGCACATAACCTGCATTCATTCAATCCTCAAAAATGTCGATGTTGACATTATAATAACAAAGCTCATACTCCCTCTAAAGGTGAGATAGGTAGATTTTCAATCCACACGTCTTTGTTATCCCAATCATATGATATGATACTCCCTCTTAGTCTGTGCTTTTCCTCATTCGTTAGATAAACGTTCAAGCATCCTCTTCCCTAGTGACACCAATCAACCATAAAATTGATTGTAGTTGTATCTTTTCTGATGGATACATCCATACAAATATAAATACTATGATCTATCTAACATTCAAGATAAGAAGATAAACAAGATGTAAAGAACATAAAAGTAAATATTTACACAAGCATATAACGTGGTTCGGCCATGAAGACCTACATCCACGGGAGAGAAGATGTTTTATTTATTAATTATAAGGTCTTACCCTTGAAATAGCTACAAATATCACTAAGATATATCACCCTTTCTCTCTCTAGATCTCTCTCAGGAATTCTCTGTAGAAAGACCATTTAAGAATACCTTAGCTAACATGTCCATCTCCTGATACATGGACTGGTATTTATAGACAAAATAAACTCGTGAAGGTCAGGCCTCGCCGAGCTTGTGGAGTCATCATTTGTCATCTTCGTTACTTCGAGACGATTCTATACTATCCCTTGTGATGGTATGCTGGGTTCTTATCCCGAACTATCTCGCCATGTTCGTCATCGTGAATCTCTTATTTGGAGACCCTCATGATGCTTCATCTACGAGTTATAGTATAGGTAGTCTGAGATTTCTTCTGTAACATAGACCCTCCCTTGCTTCTTATGATCCTTCATTAAATGCGGTGCTGCTTTTTTGACTTGACTGTCTGAATCGATTAGACCACTCTTCACACGCGTCGTTCATGCAATGTATGTGGCAGGCATCTCGATTCAGATGAGATTAGCTTTATAGAGTATGATTTGGTGCTCCTACCTTATCATATCATCATGAAATCATCCATTGAGATGTTGACACGTGGCCATCGGGTATTTTACACTCACATTTTGCTCCTTTTCTTTACAAATTGCCAAGGGCATGATGGGAAGAAAACTTCGTAATTGTCCCATCTTTTCTTCCACGCCCGAGATTTCCGCCATGTCTGTACTTTGATACTCTTTTATCCATTGGACTTGAGGCGTCGGTTTAGTTGTCCTTTTCATTATGGAGGATTCTTCTCCCTTTTTATGGTCAACGTTGTTTATTGTGTCTTGAATCCTTTGGATAAGCATTGGCTGTCTTTTCGAGGATTTTATCTTCGTATAAATCTTCTTATGGTGGGAAGTTGGATTTTATTTTCTACTTCTCTTCATTGGAGCTTCCGGAGCTTTTATAATAGTTTTCCATGTTTGGTGAGCGTTTTCCTCCTCGTCCTCCCTGGAAAATGGTCGTCTGTTCGTGTTTTCTTGAATATGATGGTATATCCTCTCATTTGTTTGATATTTTGTTATTCCTTGATCTGGTTTTTAGATCATCACCGGTGTTTTCTCGGGAAGATTCATCTTTTCGCGCGTTATTCTTATTCCGCCGGTGGCTTAGGAGACTCGGTTGTCTGCCAGTGCGCTGGACTTTCTGTTGGAATATTTCGTGTTTGGTATTATGCTTTTTATTACTGTAAAGCTTGGAAACACTTTTCATGAAGTATTTCTTTGTGCGATTGGTCTTGGGAACGATTTGCGTTTGTTGCATAGATTTGTCATTGACAATTTTTGTTTGTGCAATCTATCCTTCTTTTCACGAGTGGTGGGCATGGATCGTCCGAGATGCTGAGGATGCTAAGGTATAAAACATCGTTCTTGTGTTAAACTTATATATATATATATATACCTATCCCCTGTTTGATGCCTTAGCATATGATGCTTTGACCTCTTTAATCGTAGGGCTTCTCCTGCACGAGTTGATGGAGAAGTGTTGCTCCTGATTTTATCAATATTGAGGATCAGAATGCTGCCGAGGAAGGTGATCTTAACGAAGAAGAATCGTGGTGCTCCTCTTCGGGTTGTACATCTGACAGTGGTAACATATCATCATGTTGTATCCGGGATAAATAATAATGAAAGTCCTATGTGGATTAGGTATTTATTATGGTGTCCGTAGATGCTTATGTGAAATGTCTTTTAGGAATGTTTGCTTGCATATATGGTCCAGCCATGGGTGACAGAGCCAAGGAGTAATCAGTTCTTTAATTGGCCAAGTCATCTCTTACAGTGTTGGATTCATGGTATGACACCTTTTCCTTTTCGCCTTTGTCGCTATGACTTCACGGACTTGTATTTAGTAGTGTCATGTTTAGGTTACACTTGCCCCTATGTTAGGTGAGCCATCATGTGGGTTACCTGGTTATTAACCGTTGTTTGGAGGGCAATACCTCGGTCAAGTGATTCTTTCCTTAGCCAAAGGTAAGTACCTTGATTCTGGGCATTTCCTGTTATGACAAGACATCATCCGATTTCAAGATCGTGATGGCATTACCCTAGGTATGTTTCCGTGTTAGGCAACTTAGGTGTTGTACCCGCATCATTCATTGTGGAATGGAAGGTGTGGCTAGCACCGTGCCATGTTTTTTATGGGCTTTAGTTGTGAATTAAAGATGAGATGAATGGAGATATATGCACATGCAAGAATAAGGCAAAAAAATTAGGGCGAAAAATTAAGGCAATAAATAAGAAAAAATTAAGGAAATAAACGAGAGAAGATAAAGCAAATAAAATGATTCACACAAAAGGTTAATTTTATTATTCTCAAAAGAGGGTTCATAAGCCCTGAGTACATATTGATAAGGTATCATGACCTTTTTTACAAATGGGAGCTCGAGCCCCTTTTTCATGATTTGTTTTCCTAAGCGGTAAGTTGTTTAAGCATTGTATGGCTTGAGGTATTTTATATTCCAGGGGCACTCTAACTCTCCCCTATGGGTTTTGATCAATCTGTAAGCTCCATCACCTGCTTTGGCGATGACTGTTAGTGGTCCTTCCCAGATGGGCGCAAATTTTCCTGATTCGCGCTGGTATGGAGGGATCTCGTGCCAGACTTTGTCGCCTAGGCTGAATTCTCTCGGGTGAACACGTTTGTTATATTCTCGTGCTAACCTTCGATGGTAGTTTTTCATTTTCTGCAGAGCGATTTATCGATTTTCCTCGAGGTCATCTAGCTTTGCTAATATCATGTCTGAGGTGAGGTTTTTCCCCCAGGCCTCAAAATTTGTTGTTGGGATCATTGCTTCGGTGGGTATGATCGCTTCTGTTCCATAAGTCAGAGTGAATGGAGTCATCCCTGTGGCTTTTCTTCGGGTAGTCCTATAGGCCCACAAAACATTGTGTAGTTATTCATACCAGCTAGCTCCATTTCCGTCTATCTTCTTCCTGAGCATGTCGGCGATGGTTTTATTGGTAACTTCAGCTTGGCCATTACTCTCGGGGTAGATGGGCGTAGATTTATTCTTCCTGATTTTGAAACAGTTGAAGAGGAGGTCGATGTTTTTTCCTCGGAGTTGTGCCCCATTATCCGTCACAATAGCGGTTGGGATACCAAAGCGGCATATGATGTGCTCAAAAAGGAATTTGAAGACGTCGTGGTCCCTGATGTGCCTCAAGGCAGAGGCTTCAACCCATTTGGTAAAGTAATCAGTGGCCACGATGAGATATTTTCGTTGCCCAGTACCAGATCGTAGAGGCCCGGTGATGTCGAATCCCCATTTGGCGAATGGCCAAGGGCTGAGAACGGATTTCAAATCCATTGATGGTGCGTGTCTTCTCTTGCCAAATTTTTGGCATTCTAGACATAATTTAGCCACCTGTTTGGAGTCATCGTTCATGTGAGGCCAAAAGTATCCTTGTAGCATGGCCTTATAGGCTAACGATTTTCCCCTACTATGGATACCAGCATATCCGTAATGTATCTATTTCAATATCTCCTGGCCTTCGGCGAAGGATAGACATCTAAGCAATGGTCTTAGATACGATTATTTGTATAGTATGTCATCTCTTAGTTGGTAGTTTCCCGATCGGGATATAACTTTGTGCGCGAGTTGCTGATCGCTTGGGAGGTCACCTTTGGACATATATTTCACAATTGGGGTTCTACAATCATTCTCCGGTATGACCTCCTGTTGGTCTATCACGTTCAAGTTGAGTATCTCCATGTCTCCTTCGATGAGTATGGAGGGGAGTAATATTCTTTCGATTTTTACATTTGTGGCCTCCGGGTCCGATGTCATGGAGGAGATAAATGCTAAGGCATCTGCGTGCCTATTATTGTGCCTATTTATATGCCTAAAGGTGATATTAGGTATCTGTTCAATATAATGCCTAGCGAGTTGGAGGTACCGCTATAAGCAAGAATCGGAGGCTTGGTACACTCCTTCTATTTGTCGCTGATACCCAAGGTGATTATTACTCGTAGGGCGTGTATGACATCTTCGTACTCGATTATGTTGTTAGTAGCGGGGAATTCTAGCCTTAAGTTGTAAACGATCATGCGTCCTGTCAGGGTCGTGAAGACTATCCCGATGCCAGATCCTTCCGAATCACATGACCCATCTACAAAAACTTCCCATCGCCTGGGATTTTCCGAGCGAAGTAGTTCGGGTGGGTCTTCCATCTCATCTTCCATTCCTGGGATTTCTTCGATTTTGTCTGTGTCATCTATAGGAAAGTCGGCTAAGAAATTTGCTACCACTTGGGTTTTGACCGCTGTTTGGGATTGATATTTTACCCCAAATTGCTTGATTTGGGCTCCCCATTTTGAGATTCTTCATTCTCTGTCGGCATGGTCCAAAACAGATTCTATTGGAGCTCTTGTGATTACTGTGACCGTATGGGTGTGGAAATACGTTCGCAATTTTTGCGTCGCGTAAACTAGGGACATCACGATCTTTTCAATTTTGGAGTAGTTCTTCTCTGTTGATGTCAGAGTTTTGCTTATAAAGTAGATAGGCTTTTTTATTTCTTCGTCTAAACGGGTGAGCACCGTGCTGATCGAAATATTAGTGGATGATAAGTAAATGTACAGACTTTCTCCTTGCTTAGGTTTCTGGAGAATTGTCAAAGTGTCCACATGTTCTTTGATCTGCTGAAAGGTTATCTCGCAGTCGTTACTCCACGAGAATTTCTCACCCTTTTTCAAGGTATTAAAATATTCTTTACATTTGTTGGATGATCTAGCTATGAACCTTCCCAAGGCTGCAGCCGACCGTTTAACCTTTGCACGTCCTTGACTGTGGCAGGTGAGGGCATTTCGAGTACAGCTTGTACTTTGGCCGGGTCCACCTCTATGCCTTGTTTGGTGACCAAGTATCCTAAAAAAATTCCTGAATTTACTCCAAAGGCATATTTTGATGGGTTAATTTTCATGTTGAATTGCCTCATTTGTTCAAAAATTTCTCTTAGATCCTTCGCGTGATCTTGTGGAAGCTTACTCTTAACAAGCATGTCATCTACATATACCTTTAGGGTTTTATGTATCCAATAGTCAAACATTTTTTCTACCATCCTTTGGTATGTTGCTCCGGTGTTCTTCAGTCCGAATGATATTTTTGTGTAACAGTATAACCCTCGGGGAGTGAAGAAAGCGGTATGCTCTTAATCTTCCTCGGCAAGGGGGATTTGGTTATACCCAGAGTTTCCGTCCATCAGGGAAAGTAGTCCATAACCCGAAGTTGCTTCCACGAGATGATCGATATTGGGGAGCGGGAAACTGTCTTTCGGACAGGCTTTGTTCAAATCACTGAAATCAATGCAAATTCGCACTCTTCCATTTTTCTTTGGTACGATTACCATATTAGAGATCCACGTTGGATACTTTACCTCTCGGATGACCCATGATGCCTCCATCTTTTTCAATTCCTTTTGAATTTCCTCATGATATTCTGATGCCACTTTGCGCATTTTCTACCGCATGGGCTTGTGTTTTGGATTTATTTTAAGGTGGTGGAAACAGACCTCTAGATCTATTCCCGGCATGTCTTCCATTCACCAAGCAAAGATATCAGAATATTCCTTTAGTACTTGTATTAACTTTTCTTCCTCCT
Organism: Papaver bracteatum; assembly: GCA_023529315.1. Taxonomy (NCBI): domain Eukaryota; kingdom Viridiplantae; phylum Streptophyta; class Magnoliopsida; order Ranunculales; family Papaveraceae; genus Papaver; species Papaver bracteatum. The sequence continues at coordinate 1,948,660 of JAJJWX010002605.1, read as the reverse complement.
CATTTCTAAGGAGGGTGCCTATCCTGACCATACCCGGGTTCTCGGGAATCCTGATATTTACCTCCTTTGTGGGTTCTGAAGCCGAAAAATTAGTTAGGTGATTTCCCATGTCATATAGGTTATGCACGGGCCCTATAGTTTCGTCCGCGGCTTTAGTGTCATGTTCGGGCGATGTTCCGTTGGAACATCTTGCCTCATTCGTCATTGCGATATAGGCATCAATTTCGGCTCGGGCCCTAGCTTTCTTGGCCCTTTTCTTTCTTGCTTTTTGGGAATTCACTCTATTCTTGCCATTATGCACTTCCATGTTATAACAGTATTTAGCTTCTGCTGAGTCTCCTACTACCTCCATGATTTCGTCCGGTGTTGGGAACCTTGACCTTTAGTGATAAGTAGAGGCAACTCCTTTGATCCCGTGGATCCAAGATCGTCTGATGATGGCCGTGTAAGGTGAGATTACGTCCACAACGCAGAAAGTGGTCAGAGTGAGGATTTTTCCCACTCAGATCTCCAGTGTGACTTCGCCCGTCGGTCGAGTTGACGAACCGTTAAAGCCAAATATATTATAAGTGGAAGGAATCAAGCACTCATCTCTGAGTCCCATTGGATTAAATGTTTCATAAAACAAAATTTCAACAGAACTTCCTCCGTCTATTAGTATCTTGGGCATTGCCCACGGCAGCGCCTTAGGTGTTTCCTCGTGCTTAAGAAGCGCGATGGCCATCGTTTCCACCAGTGGATCATTGTGGTTATTCCCTTCGTCAGGTGCTTCCGAAGCTAAGAATCTAATAGGTATTTTTATCCACTCCTCTATGGGAGGTTCTTTTGCTATTCTAAAAACTTCGTCACCTTTGAAATCTCGCTTGTGGATTTGTCCTGTAATACCTCCCTCGGGTATGGGAGTTGTGTGGACTGAGTGTGATATTGAGTTGCACCCCAAATATTGTGCCCGCGTGGTATTTCTACGCGATGGACAGGTGCTCATGTGGCGGGCTGAGTCACTGGTTGCGTGATGTATTCCTGAAGCTTTCCTTCATCTATCATATCTTGCACCATTTTTTCAGATCTTTGCAAGAGTATGTGGGATGACTAAAAATTTGATGGAACTCGCAGAAGTCAGAGCGGTTCTTAGCTCGCTCTGGATGATGCCCCTTGTTCCAAGGATAAGTTACTTTGTACTTTCCATCGATCTTCTTGAGGATCTCGGATATGGGAGTGTTTAGCTTCGTGTAGACAGGGTCTACAAATTTTTCCTTCTTATTTCGGGCTTGGTCTTTCCCTTTCCATCCTCCACTCCAATGTTTATCGAATCGGGTAGATCCATCGTTGGATCGTCTTGCTCCATGGGTAGGTGCTTGAGAGTTTTGTGGGTCTACTACGTTAGCTCCTCTGGTAGTTCCTTTCACCAATTTTTCATAAGTGCCATCTTGAACTTCTTCTAGGGCTATGTAATCTTCTTGGATCTCTCTCATCTTTCCCAGGTTTGGTGGCATGGTCTCATACATGCGGACAAATATTGGGTTTGTCTTTCTCAGAATATTTTTGAAGCTTAAGATTGCATAGGCCTCTGGGACCCTTCCGATCTCGGCACACAGTTTCCTCCATCATGTCACTAGCGATCGGAGTGACTCATTTGGTCCTCGGGCTAGTTGGAATAACATGTCGATCTCTGGTTTAACTCTGCTATTATGTATGTATGTCTCCAGGAACAACTTGGATAGGTTGGCAAAGGACCTGACCGACTCCTTCGGTAGGTTATTAAACCACATTAAGGCTTCGTCTTTTAGACTAGCCGGGAAAAATCTGCACATAACCACATCGTAGTGGCTCCACTGAGTTAGTGTCATGCGATATGATCTGAGATGATCTATGGCATCGCCTGTCCTATTGAAGGGAGTTGTGAACGTCGGGAGCGAGCACTTCCTCGGAAATGGTTGGGCCAATAGGTGTACTTCCAAGGGAGATTTCCTTGCCTCCTCCATTACCTCTGCCATCTTTTTACTATTTTGTATCCCAGTGACTTATCTGCACATTGCTTCGAGTAAGCAGAGTCAGACCTGCAACTTATCGTCTATAAGTCTTCTTTCGGCCTTTTTTTTTCTTCCTTGTGCTCCCTCGGGCAAGAAAGAGGTCTCTGGTCGACGCTGTCATAATCATCATGAATCCTCGTCCGATTTTTCGGCATGGGAAACTACCTTAGAGCGAATAGATTTGAAAATATCCTCTCGCTTAGGGTTAGTGACTAAGAGATTCTCGGTCTCATAGTTAGTCTTTACTCCGTTTTCTTTGTTCACCTCTCGTATGTGTTTTGGATCAACATCGGATGATCCATCGGACGGGCTTTCCTCCTGGTTTAAGGTTTCTCTACTTCCCTTGGGAAAGCGATTCGCAGTTTCCTCGTTTGAGGTGTCTGGGATATTGACTCGTTCGTCATCTTGCAAATTTTCAAAGGGATTCTCCTCCACGAGGGTCTCATCGACCGTGATACTGGGCGCCTTCTTCTTGGATTTTCGCTTCAATCTATGGTTTCTTCATTCTATCCTCCTGTTACATTTCTCCAACTTTTCCATTCTCTCATCCTGTGCTTTTTGGGCTTTTAGGATAACTGCTATTGTAGCAGTGGTGTCATCCGAGCCAGAATTATTTTTCTTGGGCTCATTGTTTACTATCTGCCTTGGTAAATGATCCAACCCTCCTGGTTGAGTTAGATGAATATCATCTTGGCCCTCGAAGGGATTTCCATCTTCATCAAAGCTAGAGTTATCATTCAACCCTTCCCGATATTGGTTATCAGGTTGTCCCTCTCCTGGGAGTGCACCGTTGTGCATAGTTTCACAGAGATCCATCTCGTATAACCCCTCTGGATGGGCTCCATATTTTTGCCTTGGCTCGTGCGAGCGGATCGTCTCGTCACCATCGCCTTACCTGCGATGTATGCAATAATACTCAATTTATCTTTTCTTTCGAAAAAGTGGGACCCTAGTTTTGCAGGTCATGTGCAACTGCTAAGTCATAATTTAGACTGGACAAATAAGTACATGAAGACTTTAAAGCAAATTTTGGAGACATGTGAAAATGTAAAAACATTCTCTTCTAGCATAAGACTTCAGTGATGGAAAAAAGGTGTTTCGTCAGTTTTTCCTCTCCAGGGAAAAAGTTTCTATCTCCATACGTCATGCTTATGCAAGTAAAAATCAGATCATGATGATGGAGCATATATTTATATTTTAGGAAGTATTTTTCATCATCGTTTGAACTTTTAATTTTGAACAAACTTTGAGTTTGATGAGTGGTTATAGACTCATTAACCCTTCCCCTTGACTTAGAATTGATTACTAAGAAGAAGATTATGAGTTATCTTGAGTTTTGTAGAAGACGAAAAATCATCATGAACAGTTCATCTTTTCAACTTTCTTTAAAAGTTTACTGAGTAAGCTCTTCCCTGATCGTTCATGGAGGAGATCGCTTAAGTGCCGAAGTTTATGGAACTCCATATTCACTACGATCTTCAACTCTCCTGAGCTTCTTGAGGAAGGCATATAAAATCAAAAATTATGAAGAACGCAAGTAAAAGACATTCTCGGAGATGAAGAGCATTATGAACAGTTCGTCTTTTTCAACTTTCATATGAATCTTAATTTTCTTAAGAAGTTTACTGAGTAAGCTCTTACCTGCTCGTTCATGGAGGAGATCGCTTAAGTGTCGAAGTTTAAGGAACTCCATATTCACTACGATCTTCAACTCTCCTGAGCATCTTGAGGAAGATAAGGAAAATCTTGAAGAAAAAATTGAAAATTTTAAGAAAACAATCAGAAAACCAGTAGATCTGTTGATTTTGAGGGTCTTCTAGACTTCACAGATCGTAAAGACTGTGTTAAGTACGAGCTCTACTCATGGCTCTTAACAGAATGCTACATAGTGGTATGAAATCCACTTCTCTTACTGATATTTTGAAAACGATATAGAGTTGTTGTTAGGGAGGTAGATTATATCTCCATACCTCCCTGTTTCTAGCGCCAAAATGTAGTTGCATCTTTTCTGATGGATACATCCGTACAAATATAAATATTGTGATCTATCTAACATTCAAGATAAAAAGATAAACAAGATGTAAAGAACATAAACTTGGTTCGACCATGAAGACCTACATCCATGGGAGAGAAGATGTTTTCTTTATTAATCATAAGGTCTTACCCTTGAAAGATCTACAAATCTCACTATGATCTCTCACCCTTTCTCTCTCTATATCTCTCTCAGGAATTCTCTGTATAAAGACCATATAAGAATACCTTAGCTAACCTGTCCATCTCCTGATATATGGACTGGTATTTATAAACAAAATAAACTCGTGAAGGTCAGGCCTCGCCGAGCTTGTGGAGTCATCATTCGTCGTCTTTGTTGCTTCGGGATGATTCTATACTATCCCTCGTGATGGTATGCTGGGTTATCCTCCCAAGTTATCTCTCCATGTTCGTCATCGTGAAGCTCTTCTTTGGAGACCCTCGTGCTGCTTCATCTACGAGTTATAATAAAGGTATTCCGAGCTTTCTTCCGTGACATAGACTCGCCCTTGCTTCTTATGATTCTTCATTAAATGCGGTGCTGCTTTTTTGACTTGACTGTCTGAATCGATTAGACCACTCTTCACACGCGTCGTTCATGCGATGTATTTGGCAGGCGTCTCGATTCAGACGAGATCATCTTTATAGAGTATGATTCGGTGCTCCTACCTTATCATCTCATCATGAAATCATCCCTTGAGATGTTGACACGTGGCCATCGGGTATTTTACCCTCACATTGATACCAGCATCACTTGTTTACTCCATATATTTCTCCCCCTATTTGTCACAAAAATGACAAAGAAACGAAAAAAAATAAAGGACAATACGAAAAGGATCTTACAAATCTCAAAATAGACTTGCAACCTGTTGAGTCAAGCACGAGGGTTACACATACCATTTTTGACAACCAATATCAAAACCGAAACTACAAAGTAATTACGTTTTGATATGTTATCATGGAAATAATTGCCTGAAGCAATTTTCCCAACTAATTTAGCAAACCAAACATCAACTAAGCAAGTTAGTTCCTTTGCTAAACCGATTGTATAAATACAACCGCTTCATTGGATAATACCAAAACAAAGATAAACTCCATTTTTCTCATCAGGTTCTAATTATCCATATAACTTAGACCTTTAGATTTTAAACAAGCTAAATACTAGGTTAGTTAACTAGCATTTCCTTGTTTAGGCTTTCGGCTAGACTTGAATAACCGAAACCTCCACTTTGATAAGTCTAACTAAGATCAGAATTAACTTAGTTTATCCTATCCAGAATCGAATTGGACTAAACAACTCGTCCCATCAACATATTCATTCGTTAAGCCATAAATAATTCATACAAACTAATAAATCAACTTGCATAATTATTCACCTCAACCGGATACAATAAAAACAACATATATATCAAGATTTCACTATTGCACCGAAATTTTGTAAGCCTAAATAATTGATACTACACAATAAAGCAAAATAATAATTGTTTTACTTAACTGGAAGCAATTGAATTATCATAAACATTAAAGCACCGCAATTGCACCAAATTTCGTAAGCCTAAACGATTGATATCACACAACAAAGCAAGTTAACAAACTTTTTACTTAACCGGAAACAATTGAATCGCTCATACATCCACACATACATAATGGGATAAACATATCAATTGTACCGACAATTTTGTTTAAGAAAAAGTAATATATATATCAAATAACAATAGGCTTTTCTTAAAACAGGAAAACAATTAACTGACAAGATTGTTACCTCAATTTCGCATCCAACTTCTCCAATATGATAGTATCTTCTTCTTCTGGGGAGAAACGATATCGAAATACCATTATGTTGTCATCCTTATGCAAAAACAAAAGAATAACAACAACCAACCTTTACCAGAGGAAGGTTGAAAATTTGTTTTAACAATTGCAAGCAAAAGTCGAAAACCGTCGAAACACATATGGTTTTATGCTAAACCAAAACCGATTCAACATATTGTGACTTTTTCACATATTGTTTCTATAGGAACCCCTCATGATCCTTTGATAAAGCCTACCAACATGGGCTAGAACTTAATCCTGCTAAATCAAAAAGTCACCCAAACCATAAGGGTTCACAACATATTATGAGATCGAATATCAAGGTAATAAAACCGAAATCAAACATCTCATACACATACATAGTAAATAAATAAAGCATTAAAGTACCGGCTATGTAAATCAAAAACTATCACAAGAAAAATATAAATCAAATAACTTTATTCATAATAGTTTTTATTCAATAGACTTATACAATCAATGAAAGCAATCAAAAATTGATGTCTATTTTTATAATACAATCAGTCCTTTATATCAACACCATATAAAGGTAGGTTTCTATTTTCATTCTTTAGCTTGTGAATTTATTCAATTAGAAAACCTTGTTGTTTAACCAGAACCTCTTGCAGGTGAGAAATTTTCGTGAAGGACTCTGCAAGAGCATGTATTTATGTCTTTGATTGAACACAAAAGAGTGTCAATGCTTCAATACACTGATTTTTCTTCAGCGTATTATCTGTTTCCTTCTTTCTAAGCCAATTTCCCTTTCTGATTTTACCCCTAATCTCAAGAGAAGCCCCTAACTTATTCTTAGGTTGATCATTCTGATCTATCATCTTTTCATACAAAGATGTTTGATCCGGACTCATGGTTCGGACAAGGAAAGATCACAGTGAGAGGAGAATCTCTTTATATTTCTCATACTTCCGAAAATATAATATTCCTAAATATACGAATATGCCAAATATTTTCAATTTCTAGATTTTATTTCCATAATCTACACAATAAGGTGCCTTGATTTTCTTCTTCCTCACTCGAAATTGGTACACAAGGTGAGGAAAGAATTCTAATACCGATCAGGTGGTATTAGTCTGAGATTTTCTATCATTATGGAACTCTGAACAACCAGAGTGTTCTTGATCTAGAGTCATATGAGAAATTCTCCTCTTATTACTTCGAACTAGCGAAGTGTCTTGACTTTGGTTGCCTATGCAACTTTTAGCAGTTCTGTTCTTGAGACAGTTTTTGCATCTTATATTATCTTATCTTTCCATTTACCATTAGGTGATTTAATAACATCGGAAGATATGTCCATTCTTAAAATGGGTAAATCACTAATGGAGGAGGAAGAAATAAGATTCACAATTAATGCAATATTAGTTGTTTCCTCTTCTTCAGAATCGTATGAATCAGATATCTCATCGTGAGTTACAGCCAGTGCCTTACTTCCAGTGTATTTCTTAAGATTGGGACAGTCTTTAGCAATATGACCAAACCCTTTACACTTGAAGCATTGCGGCTAATATTCATCATCTTCTTCATGTTCCTTTTTGACATGAACTCGATCATGTGGTCGAGAAGATTGGTGAGTATCCTTTATGAATCTCTTATTTCTTGACCTTAAGAGATCTCGAAACTGTCTATTAATCAAAGATAATGATTCTTCAATTTCATCATCAGAGTTTCCTGTAATCTGTTCATCGGAATCATCTAAATGTCTATTTCTTTCCATTGGGACTTTAGGAATTCTTCATCTTTAAAAGAAATCCTTTATTTTGGATAGACTGTGATTCATGATCAAAGATCTTTAACTTTCCAACGAGTGTGCTTCGTGAGAGAGTTGACATATCATTTGCTTCTATGATTGCATGCTTCTTAGAATCGTCTCTTGGAGGCAACGATCTGAGAATTTTGCACACTATATCTTTTTCAGAAATAGTCTTTCCTAGCGAGAAAGAGGCATTAATTATCTCTGAGAGTTTAAGATGAAACTCTTCAAAAGTGTCGTTGTCATCCATTCGAAGGTTTTCCCAATCAGATGTAAGAGTTTGAAGTCTATCTTCCTTTTCTGATGTGTTTTCTTAGAACACGATTTGAAGATTATCCCAAGCTTCTTTCGAAGTTTGACATGTTGATACATGATGTTGTACATCACGGATTACAACATGTATTATAGCATTCAAACCATCTGAATTCTGCTTAGCTAGTGCCTTTTCTTCGTTCTAAAAATCTACTAGGCGTTTAAGCTCAGTATCTGAATTTTCTATCTTTGGAAGAATATAACCATCAACGACTAATAGCCAAGTATTAAAGTCTCATGATTGAAGAAAAGATCGCATAGCAGATTTCCACCATAGATAGTTCGTTCCGTCAAATCTTGGTGGTACGTTAATTGAAGTCGATTCGTGAGAACTCGATTTCATTCTTATAGGATGGATCGCACCAAACACAGATTGTTAGATCTTTTCCTGTTTGCCTGCTCTGATACCAATTGAAAAAGCGAGGGTACACAAATATACCTCAAGCTATTATTTTTCCTTCCTATAAGTCCTTTCCCTGAAAGTGATTGTTTATGGAATGAGTCGAGACAATACTGAAAAGGCGAGGGTACCCAAAATATACCTGAAGCTATAACTTTTCCTTCAAATAAGTCCTTTCCCCGAAAGTGATTGTCTATGGACTGAGTCGAGATAATACACCAAATCGGTTCACACTTTGTGTGATCGTCTATGGATACTAGATCGAGACAATACAACAACAAAGTGTGTTTACTTGATACAAAGGTTCGGACTTAACCAAACTCAATAAGATTAACGTATCATGTAAATAGGAATTAACATTTGTGCAATTTACTCTAATTATAATAAAACAATTATAATGCGGAAATATAAAGTAAATGACACAACAAGATTTTGTTAACGAGGAAACCGCAAATGCAGAAAAACCTCGGGACCTAGTCCAGAATTGAATACTCTCAGGATTAAGCCGCTATACAAAATAAGACAACTTCATATAGTTGAGACCAAGCAACTAAACCTATAGTTCACCTAGTTCCGCCTGTATTCCCACACCTCCAACCTGTAAACAAGTCACGTACTTGGACCAATTCCTTTGGTTCGTATTCCAAACAGTAAAGAAACAACAAATTTGTTTGGTATCAACTCCCTTAAACCAAGTGATATGAGTTGCACAAAGATTCCCTTGTTTACCTTAACATAAACTCCTTTGCCAGGTTCCAAGATCTATTTTATGTTCAACTACCCCAAAGGTAATCGTTAAGATTAAGCCAACAACACTCTTCAACCAAGTGATATGTGTTGATGCCGATCTTCCTCAATTAATCAATCCAATCGACCACAAGGATAAGTCGATTATTAATTGGATCATCTTTTTCCCAAACAAGTATTGTGCACACCAATAATTATAAAAACACCAAGTAAGAAATCTTTAATATCTTCTTTGTCTTCAAATCTTCTTCGATCTTCAATAAACACGTGCACACAATCACTTGAATCTCTTGTGATCAATCACACACAGAACGGAGTCTGTTAATAATGGATTATCACAAGATCGTCTTTAGATCTAACAACAATCTAAAGATCCCTGTCGAAACCTTGAACTAGTTTGAGTGAATCTTATATCAGAAGAGAAGATTCTCAAGTATAAACAAACTAGGTGCAATCAAAGTTCAACCTCCGTTAGTCAATCAAATCAATACGAAAACTAAAGATAAACCGCAATATCTAGTTTCCCACTAACGGGTCGTGCTAGAGCTTCTCAATCCCAAAGAAGACTTTAAATTAGTGGTCGTAAGAGATTTCACCTAATTAGATTACCCTCCTCTCCGATAGGCGGCTTCACCAGTAACAAAGACAAAAGAGGATGTCTATGTTACGCAGGATTAGTTTGCTATAAATGCAAACTCAAAGTATTTATAGACAAGGAAGTTTGGACACCAAGGAATTTCCAAAACCGAAAATATTCTCAAGATATTTTTCATTACTCCACCAAATTCGGTTTTCATAATTCTTGTGAATGCACTGTCCAAAAATAATGATCGAAATTTCCTTGGAAAATCTTTAATTATAAAATGCACATTACATTCTTATTTTTCATATATAATTAAAAACCCTTAATTGAAAAGAATCTTAACTTATTTAAATTCGATCTTGGGTTTTACTTTATTTTTAGCCGTTAAGGAATATATTTGAACAATATAGAATAAGCATTAATGAACCGTGTTCAAAGTGTGTCGACATCTTACTCTTGCAAGTCCTTTTTCATACTTGCTCACTTGAAACCTATTTACCATACTTCCAAACAAGTTTAGAATTGGTTCATCTGACTTTCAAGAACAATGTGATTGATTAAGTAACACTCAATCACAACTCATGGGCTTACGGTTCTACCAAAACAAGTTTTGGTTCTACCTCCATGTGAGTAATGTGCATAGTCACACTAGCTTACCATAATTCAGCTGACTAGGTACTAGGATCGGTTCCCCGCATATATTTGGTATCTAACTTGTATGTACTGCACATGTCCATAGGATCGGTTCCCCCTTCCCAAAAACGTGTTGCACATGTTCATAGGATCGGTTCCCCTTTCTTCCATAAACCTTGTTGCACCTCATACAAGGATCGGTTTCCCTTGTGATGCACTGCACCTCTCACTGGCATCGGTTCCCATTCTACCAATAATACGTTCAGACACTCACAAACCCGATCATACCCCAGGTGATTACTTAAGATCGGTTTCACTAATAAAAGTCATACCAATACATAAGTCAGGCCTCATGTGAATAGTTTTACCAAGAACACAAGCAAGTCATTAGTGGTTATACTAATCACACATATTGGTCGTTCATAAGATATGTGTAGATGGTGGATTTTCGACAATGGGTAAAATTATAAAACTATAATCCAGATTCGGAAACCGGATGAGTATTGAGGATCATGTCTCTCATTAAAGCATGAAAGATCATGCCATAAATCTCTGACTGAGAAGGATGTCTCTCAGAGTGTGTGTAGATGTGTAGTCTCTCAGCTGAGTCCACGACACATCTCATGAATACTGAGCATTTCAGTAATTACTCCGGATCTGGAAATTAGATGAGTATCAAGACTCATGTCTCTAAGCATGAAAGCTCATGCCCGTAAACCTCTGATGGAGAAAGTTTCTCAGAGAAGATGTAGATGTGTAGTCTCCCAGCTGAGACCATGGCATATCTCATACTGTATAGAATCAAAAGATTGGGCGGCTCCTAAACAGCATGCCTGCTAGTATAGAGCGACAACGTCTTTAGGATGCAACCAGGTTTTCACTGACTATATAAGAGGAATATGACACTCCAGCAAGTTCATATTGCTTAATCCTTAGATAATTAATGCTCCTAGATAGGAAGCCCTTCTTGTATAGATCCATCAATTAATTATCTTTAATTGTCTAAATATCCAACAATATTCTACGAGCCATCAGTTAATAAACTGAATATCCAGCAATATTCTACGATTCTTCGTTATATTTCGTCACTTTAATTCGTGGTTCTTCTCAGCAGAAATCCACAGGTTAGTGATAAATATTCAGTGAAACAGGCATCTGAGAATCGAATAAGCCCTGACAAAAATGGTGCAAGTGTAGTTAACAAATAATGCACAGACCAGCATTTTGAATGCGCAACGAGCATTTCAAAAATACGAATGAACAATGAACCTATGCAAAATAGGAAGGAAAGATAATAAAAATAAAATATTAGCAAAGGCACCAGGGACTGGGCTCACCATCCGGCCGGTCATGCCGTGACCAGTCCCACGCCAGATTTTATATTTTATCACATTTTATTATTTTTCTCTAATCTCATGAAAATTCTCTCGTTCGAGCAAATCTCCTTTATTTCAAAGAGATTACCTAATCTAATGATTTTATCAAAAATATTAAAAAATAGGGAAAAGTGTCGCGGGACCGAGCACCAGCCGGCCGGCCATGACTTGGCCGTGGCCGGTACCACACCTCACGTCCCCATTATTTTATTATTCCTCTTAAATTATGAAAATTCCTTGATTTCATGAATTTTCCCTAAAACCATGAAAATTACCTAATTTCATGAATTTTCTCTAAAATTATGAAAAATATGGTAGAATTGGGAAAAACTTGTGGGAAAAAAATTCTCAGGACTGAAGCGCGGACACTATGGTGACACAAGCACATCCCCTTGACCGGCCAAGGGTGACCCTGAGGCTTGCAAATAGCTGGTCCCGCATGTTTTAATGATTTTAACCTAATTTGCTCAGTTGCTCGTATTAGGTTCAAACTCTTTCCAAACAATTGGGAGTTTGCTCAAATGACCATCTGTTGGTCCCGTGGACACCAAGAGCCGGTCTCATGACCTCTTGTTCGGTTCCCTATTTTTCCATAAAGCAGGTTTCATTATTTGTTGCTCACACGAGCATTATTTCAGTAAATGATCAAACCAGCATTTAATTATTATTTCACCAACTGGTCCTCAAGAGACTTTGGTATTTTTTCTCATTCGATCATCTGGGAGTTATATGGTGAACCCGTCATCCCATGTAACCAGTCCTATGTTGATTTGCAATAAATCATAAAATTAGGGTTTTGAATCCAGAGCTCTACAAAAACATGATTCTGAGCAGGTTCAAACACTCTGATAATTTTATGTTGATTCCATGATCAACATTCTTATTTATTTTGCTCGACCCAGCAGTCAGTAACTTAAATTAATATTTTATTTGGTCCTGCTACCAACAATTCATTAAACTAGCAATATTCGCTCGGACTAGCAATATTTTCTCATATCAAAGAATATTGATTCAACTATCAATATTCAACAATTCAGCAACACAGTTTGCTCATTTTAGGTTATAATGATACCTCGTCTCAGCATACACGTTAAATTCATGAGTTTTAGAACATTTGCAAATCATGTTCAACTCAGCAATACATGGACTCATCGTCCCATGAATTCAACAATTGACTCCACAATCACGAGATTTCAATCGTGTCACATGGGGGGATATTAACTAGGGTTTTGGTCTGGCGGTCTACGGCACATGTGTTCACCCACGATGGAATGTGAGCAAGTCGTGCAATTAGTTGGAAGAGTCAGCAAAGTAGTGGGTGGAAAATTAACTGAGTCTTCGCACGATGAGTAATTGGTTTTAACACGATTTCCCACTTCCCCACTCTCTGATTCCAGCAACTATCACACTTCATGGGATCATGGTATTTTCAACTCCGGCATTATAAAATATATCTGAATGCTAATTGAAAGAACAAGTTTTTCGAACACTCGAACAACATTTTCCAAAACGAGCAATTTCTTATCAAAGTTCATACAGGAAATCTTTCGTCTACACGAACTCAGAGAAACCACTCTCAATTGAGAAAAATTCAATCATTCAGATTATTTTCACGTTGAATTCACAACACATCTAGAATCTCAGATCACCATTGATCTCACGCATTTTTCAGCTTCCCTCCTACAGATCAACCCATCCTCTCTTGTGACTGAATTGACTATGGAACGACCATTGTTCTTAGTTTAGGCTGGAGTCTTACAGATTGATCTCTCGAACTTAAAGCACTCCCTTCTTGCAATGCATCTGTGTGAAGTTCAACATTTTGCTCGGTTCAAGGAGTCTCCACACGGTCGACTCTTCAATTCCATAAAAACCGGCAAATCATTTTTCCCCATCTACAGATTGGCGACCACGGTGGGAGATTAATCTCTCGGTTGCAATCTCACGATTTCACAAGATGGCTGGTCTTAGGTCTGGGTTAGTCACAGGTTCTAACACTAACGACGCTAGCACTAGCAATAACAACTACAATGCTAACGAAGATATCCTGGAAACAATTCTGATCACGAATACTGGCGGTGGTGATATTACTCCTCCTCACGCGGAAGATCATCCTCTGTTCGGCCGACACCCTGAAGAAATCATAGGAAACCCACCACCTACCATTGCTGATCTTATCAAAGCGCATGAAACTTTTGCAAAGAATCAAGCGGATATGGCTATAGCACAGAAGAAGCTATTTGATCATTTGAAGACTCTTACTAACAAGATATCAGAGAAAACTAAAGTAAAGGGAAAAGAGAAAGGGAAATCCTCAGATGATAATTCTGAAGTAATTCTAATTCACACAGTGGATAATGACGAAGCCGACAAAGCTGCAGGCGATTCATCATCAAAGGAGTCATCAAATTTCATTACTCGTGAAGACTTGGAGCGTCTTTTGGAGAACCATGGAAAGTACATGACATCACATGTCCATCATCACCAACCTCCTTATCCTGCCGCTACGCAGAGGATTCCACTTCCGAAAGGTTACGTTTCTCCAACTTTCACTTTGTATGATGGAACTGGAAATGCTCGAGAACATGTCTCTCGTTTTCTCGAAGCCTTAGAAGACCATGAACATAACCATGTTGTTCGTCTCAAGGAGTTTTCAAAATCCTTAAAAGGCAGAGCGTACACCTGGTACAACAACATCGCACCAGGGACTATCAACAATTGGGGAGAAATGATCAATGCCTTCTACATGAAGTACTTTTTTGTATCAGAGCAAGTCACTCTCTCTGACCTTGGAAGAATATTTTAGAGGGACAGTGAAAATCCCAACAACTACATGAAAAAATTCAGAGTCCAAGCCCTGGATTGTCATGACCCAAATGTCACGGAGCAGCAGCTGGTAGATTTGTGCATCAATGGCATGCTCCCGGTTTACAGAGCTCTACTGTAAAATCTATGATTCCATACTTTCTCAGAGATTTACGAATCCGCAAAGAGATCGGCAACCACTGCACCTGCTCTATTAGAAAGAACAAAATCTACAAAGACTAAAGAATCACGAACACTCGAGAAAGCAGATGTATGATCAACAAGCAGTACAACCTGTAGTCCTCCACAAACGTTGTTGCAGAAGGGAGCAAACGCAAGGCTGAATCCCCGAACAAGCATGCTTCGACTCCCCCAAAGACACAAAAGAAGGACAAACCAGAGACACAGGCCCCTGGCCAGCGCACATAGGCTCCTGATCAAGATGCACCTGACTTTCCTCTCCCCATTGGAGAAGTTCTCAAACTACTAGATGCCTGGATTCAAGATGGTGCAATCAAATTGCCATATGTCAAGAGAGACCCAACTGAGGAAGACATGGAAATCCTCGTTACTTCCGATTCCACATGTAGTTGCAGGAAAGCCTACACTACACCCTTGATAAGGATTTACAGTAATTAACACATATTTGAAGATTTAAAACAACACTTTCTTATTTGATACTCAGAAATGTTTACAAGAAATGGAAGATATCAAGAATACAACCGTTCTCTTGAATTTTCTCTCTCTTCAAGACTTTCTCAAAAAAAAAAAAAACATTATCCCTTTTCTGAATCTACTGGGTCTCTTTATATAGAGTAATTACATAGGGGATGACAGCTAAGCTGTCCTTTAATTTCGGATCTGACTTGCGATATTATCGCAGTAGTTATAATGTCAATTCTCGCAAGCGTTGTAACCATCGCAGGACAATCACGCTCTTCTCGTGTTTCTTCATTCGTCAGCTATTACGTCACTCTTTAAATTATCTTGTGATACTGAAAATGTTGTTGAAGAACTCGCGGTAGTGTTCGCATGAGTGTTGTTAATCTCGCAAGAGTAATATCATGGCGATATTCTGGTCCTACATATTGCCTCTTCTCATGTCTTTTCTGCGAAGGGAAAAGACCATGAGAAATCAAAACCTTTTGAAATGCCGCAGCTGTCTATTTTTCATGTTCTTTTGACACATATCTTTTCCTCGCCAGGTTTGTTACACATATCTCTTTATCCATTCAACTTCTGACACGTCCCTTTCAACCGCTGCATTCCAACCGTTCACGTCTCTTCCTTGTATTAATTGCACTTATCTTCTCGAGATTCTTTACCTTCTATATATATCTTCTCCACTCTTCTCTTTTCTTATTTTTACCTTTTTCTTCCTTCTCTCCGTAATCTCTCTGCAAATTTACTGTTCTTTTGTAAATTTCGGATCTGCTACTGTTACAGTTTTTCTTTCGATCTTTTACTCCTTCAAACTTCATTCCCATACTAAAAATGGTTGCAGCCGGTCGTAAATATGTGATTGCTTTTGAGAGGATTCAAAAAGAACTTCAAGATAAAGGTTTTACTTTATCCAAGATTCCCAATCAAAACCCTAAGTCTGAACTTTATGTTCCATTATTTTCTGATCTTCCATGTAACCATGAGTAGATCATAGTCTCGCTAGGCCAACTTGAGGCTGGTCTTCCCATTCCTCTCTAAGACCCTGAACTTCCTTTATTTTATGAGATACTCTCTCACGTGAAGTTCTTGCGGGCGATATATCAGTTGAGTGGGGATTGTATTCGCTTAATGCTTGAGTATTCTACTCGCGGTGCTGGTAAAGAATCTTGTTACCCTGATACTGCGAAGAATCCTAAATTCAAGGATATTCCAATTGTCCCCGTGAAGTATACTGTGGATAACTTCTTCAAAAATTACGATATAATTCCTATGAAGAAAGACAACACTTGCTGGGGTGTCCACTTATAGAAGAAGGATGACATCGCTGAAGATAAAGTTCTTATATTAGATATCGATTGGCATAAGGGTAATAATCAAGGCCCTCGCCACTCCGGTGATCATAAATGGTTCATTTTTCCATTATGCTTAGAGGGTCCCTACATCTCCAGTCCTCATGTATTGCCTACGAATCTCGCAGAATATCAACTGTGGGTTTTCAATTGGCCTGAAAGGAATAAAGAGGTATGTTCCCTCAAATTTTTGGCATAATTATTATTATTATCTTCCTCATGTTTTCATTCTCTCGCAGACTACTCTAATTTTTCCCGATTAACAGGCTGAAACTTAACTACCAGAAATTTGGGAATCCCAGTACCTTTTTAGCCCTTAAATCTCTCACATATGAAGTAAGAAATATTCCTTTATGATTCTTAATAATATATTGTTGCCTCTATTTCTTATCTTTATCTGTGTTCGCAGGTTATTGAAGAAATACAACCTGTGAAGATTGTGAAAACTAAGGGGAAAGACAAAGATGCTTCTCACAAGGATAAATCTACTATTCCTCCCAAAGAGAAGTCTACTGCTCCTCGCAGAGAGAAATCTGGTGCTCCTCCCTTAAAGAAAAGAAAAACCCAATTCTTTTCTTATTCAACCCCTCAATATAATAAAGAAAATTCAAGGGATAATTCTGATAGTGACAACGATGATGATGATGCTGATATCCCTTCCGCAGTGGAATCCTTCCAATATGAATCTTCCATGGCCCAACTATCTAACATTTTTGGCGATATTACACATGGTATCGCAAATGATTATGGAAATGAAGCTCTTAATGGGGTATCCCAGGCTCTTGCCAAGATCTGCGATGCTCCCATATTGGTTGATAATGATTCTCTCCAAGGAATCTCAAGATCAATAACTCCCAGTCTCTTAAATTCTCTTGGTATTTTGGTATGTTTTCACTTCTTCACCACATTTATGCATTCATTTCCTCGCCAAGTTTAATTTACATTATTCCCTCGCAGACTGGAAGAGCTTCCTTTGTTGTTGCCTCAGACTTGGAGAAGAGATGCACATCTTTTCGCAAGAAGAATACTGTGCTTCGCAAGAAGAATGTGGAATTGGAATTTGAATCTGCTAGTCTTCGTGGGAAATTAGAATCTGGGTCTGCTGACCTTCAAGAAAAGATCAAGCGGTTGGAAACTGAACTTTCTTTCTTGCAATATAAGGTCGCAAGCCTCCAAGCTGCGAACAATCAACTTTATGGTAAATAATCTCTCTCTTTTTCTTTAACCTTGTATTCTTTTGCATTTTTTCTTATTTTTCTTCTTCATAGATGTTTACGGCCTTTCTGACGAAGCTGTATTCCTTCGTTCTTTTCCAAATCCAATAGACGATGATACTCTTTTAGAGCTTATCAATAACTCTTTGAATAATCCCTCCAATGATAGAATTAATTCTCTTTCCATAGATGATGTGAATCAATAATGTTATAGTAAATAGGTTCGTGAGACTTGTGAAAGCAATGGATTTTATATTTAATAAAACTTAAAAGTAAAGAAAACTTAGATCAAAATTGATTTCAAGATAAGAGAGAATAACCAAGACACTGATTCCACTATTACACATGAATAAGTTGTGGTAAACAACCCAAAACTCTAATTATCTTTTAAGTCATTTGTTTCTTAATTCACAAATAATCAGGAAAATTCTCAGCAATTAATTGTATCCCCTAAGCATAGATTATCTTAATACAAAGCATAACCTATCTAATTGAATCACAACTAATGAAGAAAATTATGCAAATAATTAAAAACTCTGCAAAAGCAGTGATTGAGTGAATTATAAATTATAAATTAGAGAAAATAAATAATTACCAATTAGACATGCATAAATAGCTTCCTCATTGCCTTGGTTGTGGGAGAATTAGCCGCTCATCATGTTGGAAACACGCTCAAATATCATTATTATTGATCAAAGGGTTTACAAATGATGAAATTGGAAGAAATATAATGAAAACCGGGTTTGTAACAGTTATAATTGTTACAAACCGATCTGTTACAGAGAATGATAAAACAAGAGTGTCGTTGTCACTGTAGCATATAAGACTGTCTTCAAAAATGTCGCATTCACTGTATGAAATACGACTGTTTCTTGGCGACTAATGTTTTTCGAGCTCTCTTCAATGGCAGCAGCAGATCTCTGAAACTTGAATTTCTTTGCTCTGTTATCTTTCCAAACTCTCTGTAACCCTTCTACTTGACCCAAGAACCCTTTATATACTCTACAGGGCATCAAAATATCACGCAATAACTTCAAATAATTCTCCATTACTCGGCATTGATAAAAATATTCTCATGAATATTTTCTTCCCTATTTTACCTCCTCAAGCTGTTTTCTCGTGACATAAGACTCCCAACACGTTGAGTAACCATCCAAAAATAGTATAACAGGAAGCATGCAAACGAAAATCTCTCGACCACACACTCAGAATTCGGAAAAACCCGTGAGACTCTGTTTCCTTCTATGCGAGAATCTAGTCAATTTTATCTGAAACAATTAACCACACCTCACCTGTTACGATCAATAAAGTTATCCCAATGAATATCATCCATTGAATCTCTCCATAAGATGTCAAAAAATCGAACCCTAAATGTGGTCGTCTACTGCAAAAAAAATCCCGCCCAAAATATAATTTGAATGTTGAAGATGGGTGTGATGGATAAATAGGCTATATATAGCCGTGGGTGCTGAGAACGAATTTGGGCCGTACATAACCTAGGGAGCCCCTTAGCCAAATCTGGGGTCCGTTTAGCAAATGTCCTCCGGGGGTGCCTTTAGCAGTTTTTCGAGCTGGTTCTTCTAAAAATCTTTATTTCCAATAAAAACCTACAAACACACAAAACACCATAATAAGGACAAAAATGAGTACTAACAATACGAAACATTGAGGACAAATTAGACACATAAATGCTTCTATCAAATACCCCCAAACTTATTATTTGCTAGTCCCGAGCAAATCTAATCTAGAAAATAAAATGACTACACTTAGCACGTGCAACAAGCAGTTAAACCGCTAGGTGGCCCTAGTGGCGGAGTGTTGTCTCCGGAGGTTTTACCAGAGGTGTACCCACAAAACCTGTACTTCTAATTGGTCACAAGTATCCAAAGAGCTATGAGGACATACAAATTCTCAACCTATCTCCAAGTGACTAGAATGCCAGAGAAATTAAAGGTGTCAGCTTTGAAGCTGATTGAAGAAAAGGGGAGACACATCCTCAACACTGCTAGATAAAGAGATATCTGATACACAGCTAGATAAACATTGTAATATGCGTCCGCTGATTTACAGATGGATAAGATTAGGAGAGAGATAAAAATGAGAGGGACATCTGCTACACAGCTGGACTAATTACGTGTGATAAGTTGAACCAGTGCTGGAAAGATCTTATGTCAGATTGAAAGCGTACTAACAAAGCAACCAAATGTATCTTTCTTCGACTCTCTCATAGTGCTCATTAGAAACAACGTCTTCTTCGGTCTTCAACTGTTGATGATAAACTCTCGAACCTCATAGAACCTTGACAATTAACTCTTCACTTCGATATCTTTCTTGACTTAAAATTTCTACTTCCCCATGGCCTTATAGAACAAAAAGAACGTAATGATGATTTTTTATTTTTATTTTTATTTTTTATTTTTTTGAGTAATAACAAGACAAAAATTTACATGGCCAGAAGGAATTTAACACTTGGATCTTCGCAACTTGTAATGTCTTAGTATCATGAACTTCAATAACTTATATCATTTGCTCTTATAACTTCTTGTAACTATGTCTTCAACTTTAATTTTTGAATTATTCTTTTCTATTGTTGCTTCTAAACCTTAAACGTCTTCAACTTTCTTCATAGATTTTTATGTCGCTCCGCTTGTTGATGATGATAAGTTTCTACTGAGAGAGAGTTGTAATCCAATAACTAAGACTACATTGTGAGGTTGCTTTGTCTTTCTGGAATTTCCTGACCTACTTTCCTTTCCATCATGGATGGTTAGGCCCATCACGGTTACCCTCTAAAAGGAACATGTTCTCTCCTGAATTTCAAGGATCTCAATGTCTTTTTCTCTAATGTCTCAATAGGTTGTTATCCCTAGCATTCCAATTTCTATCTTTTCGGTGAGAAACAGTATGTAAACTTAGCTAACCGGATACCATGTGATGCTAGAAGTTTCAAAAGTGCAACTAAAAAGTTCTTCCCCACCCCCAAACTTAAATCTAACATTGTCCTCAATGTTTCTAATGAAAGAGCAATACCAAAAGTAAAATAACACGAGGAGAAGTTGGAGAGATAGTACATGGGTGAAGAGAGAGAAAATCAAAAATAATGTACAACATACAACTGCCTCGATGGTCAATCAAGGGTAAACAGGGTCCTCCAGAGGGACCTCCTCAACATCACCTGTAGGAAAAGGCTCTAAAAAGGGTTTCAATCTCTGACCATTAACCTTCGAAGAACTACTACCATCTGGTGTCTCAATTTCAACAGATCCATGAGGAAAGACAGTGCGAACAATAAAATGACCCATCCACCGAGAACGTAGCTTCCCAGGGAAAAGATTCAAGCGGGTATCATACAGAAGAACTTTTTGACCTGGAGAAAATGACTTCCGTAAAATATTTCTATCATGCACAAGTTTCATTTTGTTCTTATACTCCTTCGCACTATCGTAAGCATCTATACGAATCTCGTCCAAATCATTGAGCTGGAGTTTCCTATGGGCTCCTGCCTTGTCAAGTGAAAAAATTTTCTGCTTAACAGCCCAATAAGCTCTATGTTCTAACTCAACAGGTAATGACACACCTTGCCATAAACAAGCCTATAAGGCGACATTCCAATGGGGGTTTTAAACACTGTACGATAAGCCCATAAGGCATCAGTGAGCATCAACGGCCAGTCTTTCCGATTAGGATTAACTGTTTTCTCTAATATACGTTTTATCTACCTATTGGAAGCCTCTACCTGACCACTCGTCTGCGGATGATATGGGGTAGCTACCTTATGTGTAATACCATATTTCTTCATCAAAATCTTAAAAGGTCCATTACAAAAGTGCGACCCTCCATCACTAATTATAGCTCGCGGTGTGCCAAAACGTGTAAGTATATTATTTTTCAAGAACTCAACACAACCCTATGGTCGTTGGTTTTACACGCAACCGCCTCAATCCACTTAGAGACATAGTCTACGGCGACAAGGATGTATAGGTTACCAAAAGAATTAGGAAATGGAACCATAAAGTCAATACCCCATACATCAAAGACCTCAACAATTAAAATCGGGTTCAAGGGCATCATATTCCTACGGGAAATGGTTCCTAATTTCTAGAAACGTTCACAAGTAACACAGTAACTATGGGAGTCTTTAAACAACGAAGGCCAATAGAATCCACACTGCAATATCTTAACAGCAGTCTTCTTAGCACTAAAGTGACCCCCACAAGCATGATCATGACAAAAGGAAATAATACTGGACTGGTCACTCTCAGGTATACATCTCCTAATAATCTGGTCTGGACAATACTTAAATAAATAAGGATCATCCCAAAAGAAGTGCTTGACCTCGGATAAAAACCTAGAATGATCTTCTTTACCCAAATGTTGGGGCATTCGACCAGTAACAAGATAGTTCACTATATTTGCATACCAAGGTGATTGGAAAACAGAGAACAATTGTTCATCAGGAAAGCTATCCCTTATATGAAGGGAATCATTAGGGTAACTAACAACTAGCCTAGACAAGTGGTCTGCTACTACATTTTATGCACCCTTTTTGTCTCTAATGTCTGGACAAAATTCTTGTAATAAAAGGATCCATCTAATAAATCTAGGTTTGGTATCCTTCTTAGACAGAAGGTATTTCAAAGCAGCATGATCAGTATAGATTACGATCTTAGAACCTAAGAGGTATGGTCTAAACTTGTCTAAGGCAAACACAATGGCCAATAGTTCCTTCTTTGTGGTGGTATAATTCAACTGGGCATCATTCAGAGTTTTGATAGCATAGTAAATCACATGAAGTAATTTGTTTTCTCGCTGACCTAGCACAACACCAATAGCATAATCGGAAGCATCGCACATGATCTCAAAGGGTAGGTTCCAGTTGGGTGCCTGGACTATGGGGTCGGTAGTGAGTAAAGTCTTAAGCTTCTCAAAAGCCTCTAAACAAGCATCATCAAAGGCAAACTTAGCATCTTTTGCAAGAAAATTGCAAAGAGGTCTAGAAATCAAGCTAAAATCCTTAATGAATCGACGATAAAAACCAGCATGCCCTAAGAATGACCTAATATCTCTTATGGTTTTTGGGACCGGTAAAGTTTTAATAAGGTCAACTTTGGCTCTATCTACCTCTATACCCTTCAAAGATACGATATGCCCTAGAACGATTCCTGAACGAACCATAAAATGACATTTTTCCCAATTAAGCACTAAATTCTTTTCCTTACACCTAGTCAAAACTAATGACAAATGATGCAAGCACTCATCGAAAGATGAACCAAACACTGAAAAATCATCCATAAAGACCTATAAGAACCGTTCTACCATGTCGGAAAATATGCTCAACATACAATGTTGAAAGGTCGCAGGGGAATTACATAGCCCAAAAGGCATGCGTCTATACGCAAAGGTACCAAAGGGACAGGTAAAAGTGGTTTTCTCTTGGTCTTATGGGGAAATAGGAACCTGATTATAGCCGGAAAATCCATCTAAAAAACAAAAATGGCTACGGACAGCTAATCTTTCTAGCATTTGGTCGATGAAGGGAAGGGGAAAGTGGTCCTTCCTAGCGACCTTGTTCAATTTTCTATAGTCAATACAGACACGCCAACTCGTGGTCATTCAGGTTGGGATTAACTCATTGTTATCATTTTGGACTACAGTAATACCTGATTTCTTGGGAACAACCTGAATGGGGATGACCCACTTACTCTCTGACATAGGATAGATAATGCCTGCATCTAACAGCTTAAGAACCTTGGTTCGAACTACTTCTTTCATATTAGGGTTTAGTTTTCGTTGCATCTCCCTAGAAGGTTTGGTATCTTCCTCTAAATAAATATGATGCATACAAACAATAGGACTTATACCCTTAATATCTGATATGGTCCACCTTAAAGCTTCCTTGTTGTTTTGAAAGACGGTTACTAGCCTACTTTCCTGATCACTATCCAAGTCGGAAGCAATAATCACAGGTAAAGTTTCAGACGGGCCTAAAAACACATACTTCAAGGTATCTGGTAATGGTTTAAGGTCCAATTTAGGAGGCTTTTCCAACAAAGGAACTAGGGTAGACTCAGAAACGGGTAGAGGTTCGAACTTAGGTTTCCATCCATTACTAGTGTCTATCAAAGGGGTTGAATCTAACAAAGCATTCATTATCATCATCAAAATCAATCCCAAAGTGAGCTAGGCATTTCTCTAATGGATCTTCCATCAAAGTATTTGGTAATGAATCCTCGACTAATGTTCTTATCATAACCTCTTCTATGCTCGAGTCATCTAGTTCAGAGGGTAGCTTACTAATATGAAAGACGTTCAGCTCAATAGTCATATTACCAAAAGGCAAATTCATACTACCAGTTCGACAGTTAATGATCACATTAGATGTAGCTAAAAACGTGCGACCTAAAATTACCGGTATCTGGTTCTCTGGGTCAAGGACAGGTTGGGTATCTAGGATAACAAAATCCACCGGATAGATAAACTTGTCGTACTCTATGAGAACATCCCCGATCACACCACGAGGAATTTTAACGGACCTATCATCTAACTGAAGAGTCATATGGGTAGGTTTTATCTCACCAAGTCCTAGCTTAAGGTACACATGGTATGGGAGTAAGTTCACACTAAGTCAAGCAACGCTTTCTCAACACGGTATTTACATATTGTGCAAGCAATAGTAGGTGACCATGGGTCTTTGTACTTATGAGTAGTGGTATTCTAAATAATAGAACTCACATGACTAGCTAGGAAGGCTTTCTTTTGAACACTAAGCTTACGCTTTCATGTACACAAGTCCTTAGGAAACTTGGCATAAGCGGGAATCTGCTTAATCGCATCTAACAATGGGAGGTTGATAGTAACCTGCTTAAAAACCTCCAATATATCATTAAAATTGGACTCCCTCTTAGTTGGAACTAGCAGCCGTGGGAATGGGGCTTTAGGAACAAAGCCTGGCTCAATATGATCCTTATTGGTCTCTTTAGAGACTCTATCAGTCTCCTCAGTTTCTAGTTCAGAAGGGTGAACTGCAGCATGTTCACTTTCAGGAATGGCGACCTGATTGTCAACTTTCTTTCCACTCCTAAGGGTTGTAATAGAATTCACATGATTGTACGATTTCTCTCCTTTGGGATTAGGATCAGTATGACTAGGGAACCTTCCTTCTTCTCTCTCACTAATAAACTTAGCTATCTGGCCAACTTGAAGTTCTAATTTAGCAAGAGTCTGGGAATTGTTCTTCAAATTCTGCCTCGTTTCTTGTTGAAAGCTAAGGTGGTTAGATGATAACATATCATAGTTCTTTGCCAACTGTAGTACCAGAATATCGCTACAACGTTATTCCCGCGATATTAACAACATTTCTGCGAGAAACCCAAACGTTTCTACAGGTATTAACGACACTTTGACGAGATTGTCACAAGATTCTTCAACAACATTTGGCGAGTGTCACAAAATAGTGATGTAACGATTAACGATTAAAGATATATGAAGAATAAGTCTGCTTCACGATGGTTATAAAGTTGGCGATGGTGAAGACTAAAGTTATGGCGATGAGATCGCAAAGAAGATCCGAATTAGGGGGAAATCTTAGATGTCTTCCACTATGTAAATCCCTATATAAATGGCACGATAGATCCAGAAGAGGATGATGCATTTTTGAGAGCTGAGAGAACTTTGAGGAGAGAGAAACTCTAGAAAGAAAGTTGTACTTCTGAGTTTTGATCTTTCTTGTAAATCTTCCTGAAAGTGAATTAATAAAAGTGTTGTTGTTCATCCACAATTATGGCTTAGTTTTCATAGATTCTTGACAAGGGTGTAGTGTAGGAAATCCTGCAACTACATTTTGGCTCCCGAAACAGGGAATGAATTAACGAAAATAGAAGAAAAAGCGAAGAAGAAGATAAAAATTGTTCAAAATTAGGTGAGAAAATTGAAGGAAGAATGATCAGAATCAAAAAGGATTGTAGAAAATTGAAAGGTGATGTAATAACAAAAGAAATGATTGATAAATTTCATGAAAATATCAAGGGAAGGATACATAAACGGGATTATGAAGGAAGGAAGATTATGGCAGTGGAGAAGATATCATCATTAAAAAATTGGGAAAAACAAGAAATCACGTTTACAGCAGTAGAAATACCAGGAGAAGATTCAAGTCATACATCTCCATTGGTGGTCACAATAACCACTATACCAATGAGAAAGGAGAAATCGATAAAATCTGAAGAAGAATGGCTATGAATGGAACTTTAGTAGACACAGGAAGTTCTGTAGACATGATATTTTATCATACCTTCAAGAAGATGGGATATAAGGATGAAGAAATGTCTCATTCAACGTATTATGTTCATGGCTTCGGAAAGTCTATAAAAAAACCTAAAGGCGAGATAATTGTACGAATTTCACTAGGAGAAATTGAAACACAAATATCATTATGTGTGGTAGATGTGGAATCGCCGTACAATATGATACTGGGAAGACCGTGGATACACGCAATCAAGGCTGTGGCATCAACATTACATCAATGTGTTAAATTTCCTATGCCTAGTGGAATTGGAGAAATTAGAGGAGATGTGAATTTCGCGAGATTGTGCTATCAAATTGAAGCAAGAAATTGTGAAGAACGTCTAAAGCTGCGAAAAGCTCGCAGAAAATTGAACAGAGAAGCAAAGAAAGAAGAGGAATTTAAAATTTACATGATAAGGGAAAAAGAAGGAAAAGGGATACCAAGTGAAGTTTCGCGAGAAGGAGATGAGTTCGCGAGAGCCGTGAAAACGCCAACACCAATGGGAGAACCTGAAGCCAGCTACTGCTAGCTGCTGAACCAACAAAAGAAATAAATATTAGAAGTAAAGAAGAACCTAAAATGTTAAAAATTGGGACTAGAATGGAGGCAGATGAGGAAGAAAGAACTATAAATCTTTTGCGAGAATATGCAGATATCTTCGCGTGGAACATGGATGAGATGCCAGGGATAGACCCGTCAATAGCATGTCATAAATTAGAAATCAACAAAAACATAAGACCATTTAAGCAAAGAATAAGGAAGATCGCAACAACATATCATTCTCAAATAGAAGAAGAATTACAGAAGATGCTTGACGCAGGAATTATAAGACAAGCAAAATATCCAGAATGGATTGCAAACATGGTGGTGGTCCCAAAGAAGAACAAAGGGATAAGAATGTGCATAGATTTTACGGATCTAAACAAGGCATGTCCAAAAGATAGTTTTCCGTTGCCTGATATATATTCCACAAATGGTTGAATCAGCAGCAGGAAACGCAAGAATATCATCATTGGATGGTATAAAGGATATAATCAAATCCCTCTCGCTGAAGAAGATCAAGAACATACTGCATTTTTTGCTCCAAGAGGATTATATTGTTATACAAAGATGCAATTTGGCTTACGAAATGCTGGTGCAACATATCAAAGAATGGTGGAAAATGTGTTTGCAAAGTGGATCCACAAAACATTAGAAGTGTATGTAGATGATATGCTAATCAAAAGCAAAGAAGCTGAGAATCATGTGCAATATTTGAGAGAGATTTTCGATCAAATGCGGCAATTCAATATTAAGGTGAATCCTGATAAGTGTACCTTTGGAGTAACTTCAGGGAAGTTTTTGGGGTATATTGTGTCAAAAGAGGGAATACAAGTTGATCCAGAAAAGATACAAGCAATTCGCGATATGCCAATCCTGCGACGGTAAAAGATGTGCAAAAACTAAATGGACTCTTAGCCTCGCTAGGAAGGTTCATTTCGCGATCTTCAGACAAGTGTAAACATTTTTTCGACATACTTAAGAAGGGAACAAAATTCAAATGGACATATGAATGCGAAAAATCTTTTCAAGGAATAAAAGAACATTTGGCGAGTATATATATATTACAAAAAGCTGAACCGGGAGAAGAATTATTGATTCATCTCGCAACAACTCCATATGCGTTAAGTGCTGTGTTATTGCGAGTAGACACAGGAGTAGAAAAACCAATTTATTATATCAGCAAAACATTTAATTCAGCAGAGATAAATTATTCAAAGATTGAGAAACTAATTCTAGCATTGGTACACGCAACCTTTAAGCTTCGAATTTACTTCCAAGCGCATAAGATCAAAGTATTAACGAGAGTGCCAATTGAATCAGTGATGAAAAATTCAAAAATATCAGGCAGAGTTGAGAGATGGAATGTGCATGTAGGGCATTTTAATATTCAATATGAAATACTATCTTCGCCAAAATCACAAGTTATCGCAGATTTCTTAGATGAATTTCCTTTGGAAGATGATGAAGCTGTAGAAGAGATGATGGATATATAAGAAGAACATGGAGACCCAAAAGAGCTATTAATAGAACCTGACAGATGGGAAATATTAGTGGATGGATCGTCAAATGGAGAAGGAAATGGGATTGGAGTTGTTTTCATTTCACTAGAAGGAGAAAAAACAGCTTTTTCATTTAGATTGGAATTTGCATCCACTAATAATGAGACAGAATATGAAGCTGTAATCCATGCATTGAAGTTTGCGATAGAAATGAAGTTGGAAAATGCTAGAATCACCAGCGATTCACAATTGGTTATTCTCCAGATAAAGGGAGAGTATACCACAAATGAACCATCTTTGAAGAAGTACAAAAAACTTGTTGAAGAATTGTCTGCGAGAATTCCAAAAATAAAATGGAGACACATATCAAGGAAAGATAATAGGCTCGCAGATGCTTTTGATTTCATATCAAGTATGATGAAAAACCCACTTGCGAGATGCATAAAAATTCAAACACTTTTGCAGCCGGCGATAAACAAAGAAGAAGAAGAGGTAGATGTAATGATGGTAGAATCTGGCGAGGAAGAAATAAGGAATAATGCCACAGATTGGCGAGCAGATATTCATGCTTATTTGGCGAGAGGATAAATCCCCAGAAATCGATTAGAAGCACATAAATTAAAAAGTAGAGCAACCAATTATGAACTAAGAGATGGGGTATTATATCGCAGATCATTTAATGGACCATCGCTAAGATGTTTGACGAGAGAAGAAGGACAAAAGGTGTTAAAAATGTTGCATAGTGGTGATGTTGGTAATCACAATGGGGTAGATCTTTGGCATATAAAACAAAGATGCAGTGTTATTATTGGCCGTATATGCATGAGGATGCAAAACAACTTTCAAGGCGTTGTGAAGATTGTCAGCGATTTGGGAAGAAGATACATGCACCAGGAGCACCATTATCATCTTTGTCAAGTGTATGGCCTTTTGGAAAATGGGGATTGGATATTGTGGGACCATTTGTGCATGGTTCTGGACAAAGAAGATATTTAATCGTTGCTACAGATTATTTCACAAAATGGGGAGAAGTTAAGGCAGTACAGCACATCCGCGATAAGGACATTTTTACGTTCGAATTTGAAAATATAATTTGCAGATTTGGGATCCCAGCACAATTGATGTCTGATAATGGAAAGCAATTTGAAGGGAAGAATATCGAATTGCTTCTTAATGCATTTAAGATAAAATGTGGAAAGTCAACTCCTATATATCCACAAGCAAATGGTCAAGCTGAGGCAACTAATAAGACAATCGCAGACATCTTGAAAAAGAAGCTAGAAGGTTATCACAAATCATGGTGTGAGCAAGCACATAATGCAATATGGGCATATAATACAACTAGACGAGAGGCAACTGGGATGTCACCTTTCTGTTTAACATATGGAGTTGAAGTTGTCCTACCAACAGAGGTTGCTATCCCAACAACAAAAAGAGAGGCATGGGAGAAAAATCTAAGTGCTGGCATGATTTTACATGAGTTAGATGAACTAGAAGAAAAGAGAGAAAAAACTCTACAACATATGGAAAACTACCAGCGAAGATTAGCTCGCGAGTACAACAAACGAGTCAAGAAACGTCAATTTCAGCCTGGTAATTTAGTTTTGCGAGAAACACCAAAATATCAACAAGAAAGTGGTGGAAAATTAGCGAGAAAATGGGATGGACCATACATCATTAAAGAGATAATTGGAAATGGAGCATACAAACTAATGGATCCAGAGGGAAGAGATGTTGGGCAAAGACTTGACAGACCATGGAATAGATTGTTTCTGAAAAGGTATTATCAGTAGCAATTTCTCCGAGGTAAGAAATATAAATATAAGATGAAACAATTAAAAAATTCTTCTTTCTCTATCATAATTTATGCGAGCATCATCGCAAGAATAGCGAATAAAATTTCGCAGAGACTAAAAGAATGGGACGAACCTTTATGGCGTGCACCCTAGTTCGCGAATAAAATTTCATAAGAGGCAAATGTAAAACCTAATAGTGCATCATATGAGGGGTATCTCCTTACATGACTCAGCGATAAGGTTATACCACTGCTGGAACCTGAGTCATGCAGACGATGGGGTTAAAGAAAACCTATCCGGGAGAGAGATCTTGGATTTCCAACTATATAAGGTTATACCCTGGTTGGACGACCGAGAATCTCTTCCAAAAAGTACATAGTATGACCAAGGCGCCGAGGTACATAGTTGAGTCAAGGGTGCCCGGAGCGTACGAAACTCTCTTGCCATCCTTGGTAAGTCTTGGATATGATGCACTTGGCCTGAAGAAAACCCCACCTAGGGTGCAGTCTTATAACTACAACGGGTTGTTGACAGATCCGGATGGGAGGAGCTAGTCTTGTATGGCCGATGTGCCCTCCTTGAAGGGGCAACCAGGGGGAAGATAAGGGCGGCACCCTCCATTAGGGAGCTGATAAGTGTCATAAGACGGCAATGTCATGGGGCTTTATGATCGCAAGAACATTTAGGCCTGTCATATTGTCGCGTAACGTAAATAATGCAGAGGGAAAAATCCACGAGAGCAATGTTAAGATGAGATCAATGGGTTTTTACATGAAATTGTAAAGACGTCCTGCGATTTCATCGCAAGACGGCAATGTCATAAGGGTAAATTCTTGCGAGAGAATGTATGCTTATCATATTGTCGCAAAGATTCTGAAAGAAACAAGGATAAGACAAGATCAAAGGGTCTTTACATGCAAATGTTAAGAAATCCTGCGATTTTGTCGCAGACATAAAAGGTTTGGCAACATAAGACCTTTAACTAGGAAGGCAAAATAAGACCAAAAGAATAATCTTACCAATTAACTATTTTGCTTTAAGATGGCAAGAAACATTCCTTTATCGCAGAATTATATACAAGGAGGCAAATTTTTAACATCACGGATTCCCTCAGAATTTTTCAGAAAAGTGCAACAGTATTCCACATATCGCAGATGTATTCATATTTTCGCAAGAATGCAGCAACACAATTACTTAAAGAAGATAATGAGTATTCACCATTTCAAGCAAGATAAT
Source organism: Papaver bracteatum (assembly GCA_023529315.1). Lineage (NCBI taxonomy): Eukaryota > Viridiplantae > Streptophyta > Magnoliopsida > Ranunculales > Papaveraceae > Papaver > Papaver bracteatum. Next base: position 1,917,582 of record JAJJWX010002605.1, on the reverse strand, counting down.
GAAGGGCAAGAAGGGGAATAGGGGAATAGAGAAGTAATATTACATTATCTTACTTGAAAATATTCAAAGTAAGCTAAATCGAAAGTTAAAATTCTAAAAGTTTCGAAGATTACATCACTCGCAAGATAGAAGAAGTAAAAGAAACCAAAGATAAAATTCAAGCCTCGCCAGACTTGTTGTTCTTGTCAGATTCATCAATATCATCAGCATCCTTCTCACCGCGAGCTTCTTCTTCTTTGGATTCTTTAGCAGCGGATACTTCTTTAGGAGGACTTTTTTCTTCTTCTTCACCACCTTCTTGATTTTCTTGAGTGGTATTTTCTTCATCATTAGTAAACTCTAACTCTTCATCCATGGGAAGAGGAATTTCATCATCATCAACCTCTAGAGGAGGGATAGAAACAGGAAAATGAGAACGGGGAAGCAGAATATCATTCACGAGAACTTCAGCCCTAAGATGGACTTGGCGAAGAAGAGCTTTTTCACGATTCCTAATTTCTATATTCTTAAAGTATTCAAGATAATCAAGTCTTATTTCTGCTTTGTCCTGAGCAATAAAGCAATTAGAAGCAAGAGATTTATTTTCTTTGTGAACTTTATCTAATGTAGCGGTCAGATCAGTGATGGTAGAATGAAGATTTCTTTCGGATTCTGCGAGCAACAAAATAAAAAATCAGTTAGACAAGAATCTCACAAGGAACATAATATAATTTTTTTTGAAAATATCAACAAAAGAGGCAGTCAATTGACTACCTTCTTTTTGCGAGGTTAAGTTTTGGATTAAAGCAAATAAATTGAAACAGAAACTGAACATATAAACTCTTCTGAGTTTTAATCTTTTCTTCTTATTCCTCAAAAACTGCCGAATAAACTTTGGTTCATAAGCTTAAATAGAACCTTAAACTTGTAAGCTAAGAAAACCTAAAAGATAAATATGTAAACTCTAAAAACGTGAAGCAAAGGTTACGGAAAACGTGAAGCAAAATCTACTGACTAACAAACTTCCACCGGCATAAAAACTCTATTTTTGTAACTTAACCAACGTTGGGTCTCGGGCTTCCAAATAGGCCAAGGCCAACTCTTCTACGCCATCATTCTCCCCAGCACAAATAAAATTCATCTCTGAATTTTGCTGCTCATCTTCCGAGTTATCACCATAATAAGGAATGAGGTGTTTGACATTGAACACATCCGCAGTCTTCAAATGACTTGGTAGTCGGAGACGGTATGCGTTAGGATTTATCTTTTCTAACACTTCTAAGGGTCCAATCTTGCGAGGACCTAGCTTGTTGTATTCACCAGCAGAGAAGCGATCCTTTGTCAAAACTTCCCAAACATAATCACCAACATCAAACTCAACTAAACGACGAGTTCGATCAACTGCCATTTTATACTTCAGATTAGTTTCAACTAGTTTTTTGTGCACAACATATGAATTTCACGAAGTTGAGTGATAGCGATAATGACCTTTGTTGGGAACTTCTTCAAATCGGGATAGATGCCCGGCTCTAGCGCTGATCTAGGATTATAGCCATACACAATATGAAAAGGACTAAATCCGGTCTTTGCGATTAACTGACCTGTTGAAAGCAAATTCAGCTGGAAATAATTGTTGGTCCCAGGACTTTGTGTTAGAACCAACTAGACTTCGCAAGAGATTACCCAATGAATAGTTAACAACTTCATTTTTCCCGTCTGTCTGTGGATGGTACGCGGTACTAAAGTTCAGACTAGTTTTCAACATTTTCCATAAGCTCCTCCAAAAATGGATTAAGAATCGTGTATCCCTGTCGGAAACAATCGAGGATGGCAACCCATGTAACCGATATACATCCCTAAAGAATAGTTGAGCAACGTTCACCGCATCCGTTGTTCTTTTGCAGGCAATGAAATGTGCCATCTTAGAGAACCTATCAACCACGACAAAGATTGAATCCATTCCCCGCTGAGTTCTCGGCAAACCAAGGACAAAGTCCATACTGATATCAGCCCATGGTGTTTTGGGGACAGGTAAGGGAAAGTACAAACCTGCATTTGTCGCAACCCCTTTAGAAACTTGACAAATATGGCAACGACGGACAAACCTTTCAACTTCTTTAGTTAAGCCTAGCCAGAAATAAGAATTTGAGACAAGAAGTAATGTCTTGTCCCGACCAAAATTCCCTTCGTTATGTAGTTCCTTAATGATCTTGTATCGCAGACTGCCATCTGGGATGCACAAGCGATTTCCTTTGAACAGAAAGCCTTCCTGGATGATAAAATCTGTACGCTGCTTGTTTTGCACTGCCTCCATAAGTGGAGAAAAATATGGATCATAAGCAAGTGAATCCTTTAAGGTCTCAAAACCAAGTACATGAGGGCTGAGTGTGGTAAGAAGCGATCTACGGCGACTTAAAGCATCATCGACTCGATTCTGGGCACCTGACTTATGTTTCAGTACAAAAGTGAACTCCTCCAAGTAGTTGGACCATCGGGAATGTCTAGGTCGGATGGAGGTTTGCTGGCCAATGTATTTCAGTGCATCATGGTCAGTATAAAGAATAAACTCACTGTGGATGAGGTAATGTCGCCAGTGCTTAAGAGTCTGGACCACCGCATAGAACTCAAGCTCATAATTACTATATCATAACTTCGCTCCATGCAGCTTCTCACTAAAATATGCCACGGGCTTCCCTTGTTGGCTAAGAACAGCTCCTATCCCCACCTTGGAAGCATCCGTATGTACCTCAAACGGTTTTGTGAAGTCTGGTAATGACATTTATGTAGTTGTCATGAGCTTCTTTTTTATATCATTGAAGCTTGCTTCGGCACCTTCAGTCCATATAAAATGACCACCCTTCAAACAATCTGTAATGGGGGCCATTATGGTACTGAAATCTTTTATAAAACGCCTATAAAAAGACGCAAAACCATGGAAACTTCGAGCTTCAGTTATGGTGGAAGGACTAGGCCAGCTTCTCAGAGCATCAACTTTACTCTCGTCAACCCTGATTCCTTATTTGGTAATCATATAACCAAGGAAAAGAACATTGTCTGTACAAAAAGAGCATTTTTTGGTTGTTGCGTACAACTTTTCGCTACGCAACGCCGTTAGTACATCCCTCAAGTGAATTAGATGAGAATCAAAATCGGTGTTATACACAAGTATATCATCAAAATAGACAACAACACACCTCCCAATAAATGGTTTTAATACCTGATTCATCACACGCATAAACGTGCTAGGAGAATTTGATAAACCGAAAGGCATTACCAACCATTCATATAATCCTTCTCGCGTCTTAAATGCTGTCTTCCATTCATCTCCAAGTTTGATGCGTATCTGATGATACCCGCTCCTCAGATCCAGTTTGCTAAAGATTGCAGCTCCATGCAATTGATCCAATAAGTCGTCAAGCCGAGGAATTGGAAAGCGATACTTGATTGTTATCTTATTGATGGCCCGACTATCTATGCACATCCGAAAACTGCCATCTTTTTTAGGTGTAAGTAGGGCCGGCACATCACAAGGACTTAAGCTTTCTCGAATGAAACCCTTCGCTAATAAATATGTCACTTGTCTCTGCAACTCTTCATGTTCCCTCGGACTCATACGGTAATGAGGTCGGTTCGGTAGGGAAGAACCAGGAACCAAATCTATCTGGTGTTGCACATCACGTAGTGGAGGTAGTCCTTCAGGTAGATTTGTTGGAAACATATCACTAAACTCAGTTAGTAAAGGTTTAATTATATCTGGAGCATCAAAATCGCTGCCACTGTCTAGTCCCATTAAGAGGTACACGACGTCTAGCTCCTTCATCTCTTCCTAAAATTGTTGCATTGTCAGCAAAGTTGGCATGTGATTGAAAGTCGCATCCTTGTTGGGCAATAAAATAATACGAGTAGCATCAAACGCAAACGAGTAAGTGTTTTTCCTCCCATCATGAGAAACCTCCCGATCAAACTGCCATGGCCTTCCTAACAAAAGATGACATGCATCCATCGGTACGACGTCACACCAAGCTTTGTCACGATAGGTAGGACCAATAGAAAACTGAACTAAGCACCGTCTAGAAATATTTACCTCAGTTCCCCGTTTAAGCCACGAAAGTTTATATGGTTTAGTGTGTTCCTTTGTACCTAACCGGAGTTTGGAGACGACTTGTTCTGAAATCACATTCTCACAACTACCACCATCAATAACAAAGTGACAGATTTTACCTCAAATAGTACAGGTTGAGTGAAAGATGTTGTTGTGAAGACAGAAATCATTGCCTTCTTCTTTAGGGGTAAAAAAAACCCTTTGTACCACTAGTAGCCTCCTAGTGTTGGGATGTTTGGCATCTTCAATAACCTCATCAGATCTTCCAAAGAATAATAGTGGACCAACATCACCCGAAAGTTCTTCCGTATCATATTCTTCCTTGTCAAATATAGGTTGGCCAGTAACCTCTCGGACGTTCTCATCATGATTAGGCATGTCCTCAATAAACAAACCTCTGCCTCCTGGACGGGCTGGTTCAGGGCAAATAACCTTTTTACAATTAGTTGCAAAATGGCCAGGATCACCGCAACTGTAACATTTCATCTCGCCCTTGGTTTTGGGTGGGTTACTACTACCTGCTGTCTGACTAGTAGAACCGATAGGTGAAAAGGAGTTTGGCCGTAATGAGGCTCTATTCTCATAGATCGATGTATTCTGTCCACCTCGACGAGCTGACTGCCTTTCAAGACTAAGAGCCCGTTGGTATGCTTCTGACACGTTCCAATGGTTAAAAAGATTTAGAGTGTCTTGATAGTACTGATCGAGGCCACCGATGTATCTGGTAACCATTTCTTCATCACTTTCCTTTCGAGCAGATCTGGATGCTAGCTGATAAAACTCTTTGGTGTAGTCATCAATAGGTCTCCTAGATTGACTCAATCGTTGAGTTCGTTGAGCCAACTCTATTGTATAATTAAAAGTAAGGAAAGTAGAACGCAGATGTTTCTTAAGTTTTTCCCAAGAATCAATCTTAGGTTTACCTTGTCTTTGGCGGTGAGATTTCAACTGTTGCCACCATGATGCAGCCGTGCCACAGAACCTCGTTGAAACTAATGAGACCCTTCGATTATCTGGAACCCTTTTAAACTCTAGAACTTCTTCTACAGCACAAAGCCAATCAATCAATTCATCTGGTTGCGAGCTACCATTAAAGTCGGGAATATCAACTTTCAATCCTGATTCCCAATTTCTGGAACCACGGTATTGATATGCAGTGTGTTGACTTTCCATCTCGCTACCAGCGAAGACATTATACATGCCTTCCTCATCATCATCCTCCTCGTTTTGGTGATTTAGATGTTGACGGTGCTCTTGTTGTTCCTGCATAACAGCCAATTGACGGGTGAGCACTTGAACCTATCGTTCGAGTTCTATAACCCTCTCAGACTCCATCACCTCCTCTTCATGTGGGTTAGAACGAGTTGCCATTCGACATCCTCCTCCTCTTCCTCGAGCCATGGACGTGATTAGTTTCTAGTGCCAAAACTGATGCAGACTTATAGATTGAAACAGAAACTGAACATATAAACTCTTCTGAGTTTTAATCTTTTCTTCTTATTCCTCAAAAACTGCCGAATAAACTTTGGTTCATAAGCTTAAATAGAACCTTAAACTTGTAAGCTAAGAAAACCTAAAAGATAAATATGTAAACTCTAAAAACGTGAAGCAAAGGTTACGGAAAACGTGAAGCAAAAGCTACTGACTAACAAACTTCCACCGGCATAAAAAATCTATTTCTGTAACTTAACCAACGTTGGGTCTCGGGCTTCCAAATAGGCCAAAGCCAACTCTTCTACGCCATCAATTGACTACCTTCTTTTTGCGAGATTAAGTTTTGGATTAAAGCAAATAAACAGTTCTCCCACTGATTCATGGCATCATCGAATTTATCGCCAACCATACCCTTCAGACGAGATTTCATGTTTTCTTCTTTGTTGCGAAGATATGAATTTTCCTTTGCTAATGAAGAATAAGATTCCTTTAACTGAGAGTATTGGTCTTGAAGTTCGCTGGCTCTTAAACTAAGAGTTAATCTACCCTTGATAAGCTTATCCTTTTCGGCGGTAGATGATTCAGTTAACTCCTTGAGCTTCTTCTTAAGAGAATGAAGAGATTACTCTTGACTATTACATGTACTTTGAAGATTACTTATTTTCTGCGAGGAAATCGTCATCAAGCTTGAAAATCTATGTTTTTCTTGGGACAGGTTTTTATTCTCATCAGATAAAGATTCCATCGCCAAATTTGCCTTAAAAAACAATTATGAGAGGCGATCAAGCTCGCCACTCAAAAAGTTCTGCCTTTGCAATAAATGATTGTTCTCATTAGTAAGATTATTTATGTGATCAATTGAATAAGTGTACAGATTGTCTAGTCTAGTATGTTGATCTATCCAAGAATCTCTTTCAACGCGAACTTCTTCAAAGAATAGATTGATTTGAGTCTTTCTATGAAATGAGCCCGATTTGAAACTAATATATGAATCAAAAATTTAAGAAGGAAGTCTAAGTACGAAAGTATGTATATGAAATAGAAAACCAAAAAGAGCGAGAGGCAAGAAAAAATCACCTTTTAGCTCGTCATTTCTTCTTCTGCGAAGATTCTCGCAATCTAAAGAAGAGTTGCGGAGCATGTGATTTAAGGTATCACATTCAGCAGTTTTAGCTTGAAGACTTTTCCTCAGAACTTCAATCTCATTCTCTAAAGCCGCTCGTGAATCATTACGATCAGAGCCAAAATACTTAAACAGAGTCTCGCAAGCTTCCTGTTGGAGAAGGTTAGTGGAAGACTTTCTAGCATTGTCTAAAACATTAGACAATACTTTAAAAGCAACATCAACACCTGCGAAAGTTTCACTCGATGAAGGAAAGGATTTAGAAGGTGAAATATTAGTTAGAATAAGTTGGCGATCATTTGTGATGGTTGAGTTATCGGGAGGAGTATGTGGAAAAACAACAGTTGAAGGCCGTAAAGTACTATAAGGAACCTCAGTCGCAGCAGCTTTAGAAGCCTGGTTTGTCAAAATATCAGAAGGGATAGAGGTATGAACAGTGATATTCTCACGAATAGGAGAAGAAAGATTTGGTTGTGATGGTGTGGGAGTAACCTTCACAGATGTTAACGGGGGCATAATGAGATTTTCCCCGAGTATCTTAAAATGGCGAGACCTTTTGGGAGGTTTCTCAGGATTCACGTCATTCTGCGAATAATAACCCAGATAAGAAACAGAGGCAACAATATTGTTATTAAAAACTAAAGGGTGTTTCTTACTACCTTATCATTCGCAGAAATTTTCTTCTTCTTCTCAGTCGGTCTTTTGCGAGGGTTAGGGTTGTGAGTAGTAGATTGTGTGTTAGAAATCTTCCTGCTAAAAAGAAGACATAACAAAGAAATAAGAAAGATTGAAGAATGAAAATAAAAACTGGCTTAAAAATCAAGAAACAAACCTTGAGGACTCCATTAGAACAGTAGCAGAAGAATATGAAGAAGAGGCAAAGTTTCAGACGGAAGATGAAGAAGATGAAGAAACATAAAAGTAAAACTAATTTTGAAGATTAGTTCCACCTTTTATAGGCAAAGGGGAGTGGACCTCCGGAGTAGGAACGTGTCAGTTAATGAAGGGATTTACAACACGTGTAAGAAAGGCTGGAATAACGGGATCTTGTCAAGGAGAAAGTATAAAAGGGGAAAAAGTTGCGAAGAATAATAAAGAATATTAGTTCTCATGATCTTCTCTTCTTCGCAGAAAAGACATGAGAAGAGGCAAGATGTAGTACCAGAATATCGCTACAACGTTATTCCCGCGATATTAACAATATTTATGCGAGAAACCCAAACGTTTCTACAGGTATTAACGACACTTTGACGAGATTGTCGCAAGATTCTTCAACAACATTTGGCGAGTGTCACAAAAGAGTGATGTAACGATTAACGATTAAAGATATATGAAGAATAAGTCCGCTTCACGATGGTTATAAAGTTGGCGATGGTGAAGACTGAAGTTATGGCGATGAGATCGCAAAGAAGATCCGAATTAGGGGAAATCTTAGCTGTCTTCCACTATGTAAATCCCTATATAAAGGGCACGATAGATCCAGAAGAGGATGATGCATTTTTGAGAGCCGAGAGAACTTTGAGGAGAGAAAACTCGAAAAGAAAGTTGTACTTCTGATTTTTGATCTTTCTTGTAAATCTTCCTGAAAGTGAATTAATAAAAGTGTTGTTGTTCATCCACAATTATGGCTTAGTTTTCATAGATTCTTGACAAGGGTGTAGTGTAGGAAATCCTGCAACTACACTAACATAGCAAGAGTTTCTTCTAAGGTAGAGATCTTTTTCTCAGAAGTGTTCTGAAACTGGGTTTGACCTGAAGGGTTCTTTGCATAACCAAAACCTGGGGGAGGCTGAGAATTACTAGACTGACCTTGATTCTGGACCTTAGACCAAGAAAAATTAGGATGGTTTCTCCAACCAGGGTTGTAGGTCTCTGAGTATGGGTCAAACTTTTGACGGTTCTCAAACCTAGCGTTGTTATAGACATCATGGGCTTGTTCTTCACTAACATGACCTTCCCAAAATGAGTTATCGGGCTCTATTACATAACTAGAGACTTGAGAGGCTCTATTAGGTTCAACAAGGGACCTATTTTTAGAATGACCCATTTCCAAAGCTTCTAACCTTCTAGACAAAGCAGCAAACTTAGCAGGTTATTGAAGAAATAGAACCTGTGAAGATTGTGAAAACTAAGGGGAAAGACAAAGATGCTTCTCGCAAGGAGAAATCTATTATTCCTCCCAAAGATAAGTCTACTACTCCTCGCAGAGAGAAATCTGGTGCTCCTCCCTTAAAGAAAAGAAAAACCCAATTCTCTTCTTCTTCAACCCCTCAATCCAATGAAGAAAATTCAAGGGATGATTTTGATAGTGACAATGATGATGATGATGCTGATATCCCTTCCGCAGTGAAATCCTTCCAATCTGAATCTTCCATGGCCCAGCTATCTAACATTTTTGGCGATATTACACATGGTATCTCAAACGATTATGGAAATTAATCTCTTAATGGGGTATCCCAGGCTCTTGCCAAGATCTGTGATGCTCTCATATTGGTTGATAATGATTCTCTCCAAGGAATCTCAAGATCAATAACTCCCAGTCTCTTAAATTCTCTTGGTATTCTGGTATGTTTTCACTTCTTCACCACATTTATGCATTCATTTCCGCGCTAAGTTTAATTTACATTGTTCCCTCGCAGACCGAAAGAGATTCCTTTGATGTTGCCTCAGACTTGGAGAAGAGGTGCGTATCTTTTCGCAAGAAGAATACTGTTCTTCGCAAGAAGAATGTGGAATTGGAATCTGAGTCTGCTAGTCTTCGTAGGAAATTGGAATCTGGGTCTACTGACCTTCAAGAAAAGATCAAGTGGTTAGAAACTGAACTTTCTTTCTCGCAAGATAAGGTCGCAAGCCTCCAAGCTGCGAACAATCAACTTTATGGTAATAAATCTCTCTCTTTTTCTTTAACCTTGTATTCCTTTGCATTTTTTTCTTATTTTTCTTCTTCGCAAATGTTTACGACCTTTCTGACGAAGCTGTATTCCTTCGTTCTTTTCCAAATCCAATATACAATGATACTCTTTTAGAGCTTCTCAATAACTCTTTGAATAATCCCTCCAATGATAGAATTAATTCTCTTTCCATAGATGATGTGAATTAATAATGTTGTAGTAAATAGGTTCGTGAGACTTGTGAAAGCAATGAATTTTAGATTTAATAAAACTTAAAAGTAAAGAAAACTTAGATTAAAATTGATTTCAAGATAAGAGAGAATAACCAAGACACTGATTCCACTATTACACATGAATAAATTGTGGTGAACAACCCAAAACTCTAATTATCTTTTAAGTCCTTTGTTTCTTAATTCACAAATAATCAGGAAAATTCTCAACAATTAATTGTATCCCCTAAGCATAGATTATCTTAATACTAGGTCTTAACCTGTGCCGTAACGGCACGGGCATAATTTTTATTTAGTTATGAATTTTCCGACATATGAATATCAAATATAATGTGTATTAATATCAAGTTTACCCTTCTTATCGTTGCAAAAGTAAAGGGAAACCCGATAGATATTTTTATTCTTCACTTCACATCCTTTTTAGCATTTTCCGCCTTGACATCCTCCCATACTATGTCTCTCCTTTTTAGAGTTGTATCCTCAAGCCAACAATGAAATTATATCGAAATTAATTTTTACATATTTTGTCCCAAAAAAATATATATTATTCGATATGTTTTTTAGTTTAAAAAGATATCTTATCGATATTTTGAAATAGTATTACCTTTTTGCATCTTTCTTATATTTAGTGAATGGTGTTAGGATGTTCATGGAAAATAGGAACCTACTATGGGCCCGACAACATAGCACCAATCATGTCCCTACTTGGACACCATGGGATAAGAGGTGTGTGGTTTTAATCTAAAAGGCCACAACACTACGTAAGCAGATGCCCAAGTTTATTAAGCTCAACATGTACTCCTCTTTCTTCCATGTGGGACTATCCCTAGCTATAATTAAGTGGTTTTTCGTGCCACATACTCCAACAATCTCCACCTTGACGATATTAAACCACTTCACCAGTCCAATCAGACTTCACCATATGATTACCATTTGAATATGCTACCCATCGATCAGGAGTATTGTCATTATGCACCCTACAATCCTACTTCACCTTGAGTTAATGAGAAGGCAAGCACCAACTCCAGCTTGAGCATTTTATTGCCCACATAGAACCCTACTACTTGAGAGTTAATGTGTGAGACACTAACTCCACCTTGAACGCCAGTTCAACCTTGAGCATTTCCTTTCTGATCTAGAACCCTGGTCCACTTGAGTTAATGAGTGAAACACTAACTCCACCGTGAGATCCAGTTGAACTTTGGTCCTTGCCTTCTTCACCTTGAGTCTGATTTCACTTGCGCCCTAAACCGGGTGACATCCACAACCACTTCAATGTTTGAACAGTAGCCCCAACCACGGGTTCTGATACCAATTATTAGGATCTTCATGGACCATCAGACACTACTCAGGGCCCAACCACATAACACCAAACCCCACTTGACCACCTTGGGATAAGAGGTGTGGGGTTTTTAACTAAAAAGCCTCGGTGCTATGTATGGAGATGTATGTTCTTACTATTTCAATGATGATGACATACTTAACATCTAATTCATTCACTTAACATATTATACTTTAAAATGTTAAGTCATTTCCGATGGTAATCATTTTACCCACATACGATGTAGTTCTAGTTTTTCAAAATTCCCACAAATATTATTTACGCAATTCAATTTGGCAGGAAGAGTTCACCGAATGGAATATAGGTAATGACTTGTCCTTTCGTAACATTGTGTCCTTTTCAACATAGTTGGATCCAGAGTTGGTAAAAATCACTGAATTTGTGGGTTCTCGGGCTAGAGTAATCTAGGTATGGGCTACCTCCCAGAAAACTGCTAATGGATGTCCACATCAGTTTTAGTTGAAAATCCCACGCTATCGAATAACCACAATGAATAAGTGGGAATAGTATTGGCAAAGATCAGGTCCTTAACAATGGTATTAGAGTCAACCACGGGTTACATGTCGAGGGCGAAAGAGTATGCTTGACGGATTGAACATATTCCAGAGTCTCATGAGTGAGAAAAAATGCCAGAGTCTAGAATTGAACATATTCTGTACCCAAGGACGGCTCCAAATTAAGTTGGAATAGAGGTAATGGTTTGTCATTTGCTAACACCGAGACCTTTTCAGCATAATTGGCTTCGTAGTTGGCGAAAAATATTTATAGTTAAGCATGCTCGGTATTGAGTAATCTTGGGATGGGTGACCTCTTAAGAAGCTGCTGCTAGATGAACGCGGCGGTTACCATTGAAAACTCAATACTATCATATGAACGCAGTGGCTTAGTAAGGACATTATCGGTAGAAGGCATGCCATTACATTCTACGACATTATGCCTCCAAATGTGAGGTTATTTGTTGCATAAAAATAATAAAATCATGATTAGTTAGTAAGTCAAATCATTAAGTAATTAACCTAATAACAATAAGCTCTACTAAAAATAAACTGTGCTATCCATCATCATTGAATAAAAATAACATTAAACCATTTATCAAGAAATATGTGAGGCGATGCGAAATTACTCACTGGGCACCAATACTTTCCACCGTCATTATGGTCCACTTATATAATTGTTAGCCAATTTAACTAAGTTTGGTGATGCTTTTTTTCATTCAAAAAAAGTACTCCCTCCGTTACTTTTTAATAGGCCAGTTTCTATAAATAAATGTTTCAAAAAAATAGGCCAGTTTCCTAATTGGGAAAGTCAAATGTTACTTTAATTTTCTGGGACCACTTTTCTTTTAACTTCTTTTGATGACAAGTGTTATGTGGACCATTTCACTTATTTCTTTGGCTGACAAGTGTCATGGGGACCATTTCACTTCACTTCTCTTATTGACAAGTGTCTAGAGGACCACTTTCAATAATTAGTTCTCTTAATTTCCTTAATTTTCTCAAAAAAAAAAACTGGCCTATTAAAAAGAAACGGAGGGAGTATTTTGAACACATTTTGATAGCAATATTTTTTCATCTTAGTGTTTATTAAAGATTTCATAAAGTGTACACTTCCAAAATTTATCAATTTGTAAAGTGGGGAGAAGGAGCTTTTAAAAGCTTCAAAAAAAAAAGCCATAGTTCACCCTAGCTTCATATTTTATTTTCCAATTCTATCCCATTTTGTTTATAACTGACAACAATTATCCTTGAATCTATATATAATCACCAATTTTTATTTTTTTTTATTTTATATTCTTTAAAGATAATTATTTTTTATTTTCAAACTACATTTTATGTTATATCGTATCACTAAAATATACTTTTATTTTCAACGATAAATATTAAGAGATTATGGATTTTTAAAAAGTGGTTTAGAAAAATAATACATATTAGTAATAATACTAATTAGTAAATTTAATATTACATGTGTACGTACTCTAATAGTAGAAAATTTACTTTACACACTATAAAATAGAATAGACAATTTTCAGAAATATGTCTGCTTTTGTCATATTCGCACTAACTATAGTTGAACATGATATTTTCAGAGATATGTCTGTTTTTTAAAATAGTTTCAGCTTTAGTTTATAATCTGCAACCGTTCAATTGTTTTTTTTATAAAGCTCGGCACAGTAACTTAATCGGCAACCAATCGTTTTTTTTTACATAGCTCCGCACAATAACGTACATCGGAAAAGCACTTTTGTAAAGCTCGCAGCAATACCAAACTAATTCTAAGTATTAGCTAATAAAAATATACTTTTATTATCATCATTGGTAGAATAATTTATATATTATGTTTTTTAGTTTGATATTTAATTAATAGACTATTTATTATGAAGAATTATGGAACCTTAATGACATGATAACTTTTGTCCATTAGATGCATTTCTAATCTCAATCACAATCATCACCTATGACAAACGATTACCTCCCTAGATTTATCTCTTGTGAGGAAAAATTTGAACCGCCACTTACATAAGCAAAGTTATCCAAACTGTGCTTTATATTCTTGATGATAATAATAAGAAAGTGAAGTAACAAAGTATTAGTATTGATTTTGCTTAATGGGATTGCATAAACAAAACATAAAGTGTTCCATTATATGAGTTACCGGAAGATCCAGGTCTCTTGTACTTGTTCCTTAGATTAGTGGTTATTTATGTGTTTATAGGGCTTAACCCATGTCGTAACTAATGAACGCGCAATTGGGGGATATAGCTACAGGACAAAAACGGTGTCCCAATAGCAATTCTGGGTTACCCCCTATGTAATTTATTTTTTTAATTCCTAATCTAGCCCTCACTAATCCTAATTAGTGATTAATTTTAATTAGTAAAATCTTAAGTATTTGGGGGATAGATTAGTTTGATTTTTTATTTTAATTTGTGTGAGTGAGGAGTAGAAGGAGGGAAAAAAATTGATTGGAATTTTTTTTTTTGAAAATGGAAGATGATTGTGATGATAGAATTGCTGCTAAGAGGTTGAAAAATTGATTTTTTCTCCTTTGAATCCACCATTGTTGCAGCTGAAAAAGCTCGGTACCGGCATGGTATTCAACCAAAAACCCATGACGGCATTGCCGAAAATTTTCAAAATTTGTTTGCCACTATCCGGGGGAGTTCGGGGTGCCGGCATGGTATTTAACGAGAGCTACACCCTCTCGTTACGATTTTTTTCTGGTTTTGATCTTCAGAATGTTGATTTTTTTCTGGTTTTGAACAGGTACCGGCATGGTAATCTAGTTTTCGAGCATCTTGGTTTTTTGTTAAAATAGTATTTTGCTTAAATTTCTATGCCGGAAAATGATGAAAAGTATCCAGAAACTTGATTTTTTTTTCACTTGACTACCGGCATGGAAAGATTTATATCGAGCATGCCGGAACTCAGTACCGGCATTGAATTTCATCACTTCCGGAGTGGTCTTCATCATTTCCGACATGTTCTTCATCACTTCCGGCATGGTCTTCATCCTAAATAACCATGCCGGAACTCAGTACCGGCGTGGTCTTCATCCTAAATAACCATGCCGGTACTGAGGAACCCAGTATCGACATGGTCTTCATCATAAATAACCATGCCGGAACTCAGTACCGGCATGGTCTTCATCACTTCCGGCGTGGTCTTCATCATTTCCGGCATGTTCTTCATCTTTTTTCGGCGTGTTCTTCATCTTTCCCGGCGTGTAAAAAAAAGAATCGAGGAGTCGGTAGAGAAGGAACGGTTGAAGAACGATGAAGAAAAAAAAATTCGAAAACCTAAAGGACTACCGGAACTAATGTTAGAGATGGGGATATATGTTTTGGTTTTTGATTTTAATGTTTTAGGGGAAAGGGTAAAACAGTATTTTCATAAAGTTTTTTAATTAACCAAAGGGTATTTTAGTACTTTCATATCAATTGGTCACCCCTTAGACGAAATCATAGGGTGGGAGAAGTAATCAATATCCCCCAATTAATAAATGTATCTCCCAATTGCGCGTTCTAACTAATATCTACTGATATTATTAGATTAGTGATTCATTGGACCTTCGCCACCGCTTCCACAACCTACTATCGCAACTAATATCTATTGATATTTTTTCTTTTTTTATCAAAATTATTTATTAATAGAAGAAATACAAATTTATTAATTTGACTAAGAGAAATTTTATAGTGGAATAAATTAATAAATTATTTATCATGAGCAATTAGTGAACAAACATTATTATGAGCAATTAGTGAACAAACATTATTGTGAGCAATTAATAAATCATTTAATATCAATTAGTGTGGAACACTAATTAGTTAGGTATTTATTATATTAATCATTTACTATATTTATTATATTAGATTTCCATTAATGGGTCATTAAATGTTAGTTTTATGGGACAAATTACAACCATAGATTTATCAATTGGGATATGAAATCTTGGCCATCACTTACACGTGCGAGATGAGGATGTGGTCTGCACAACCACGACCGTATATTTATCTTTGCCCAGAATAAATCCTAGCCACCACTCAGATAGGCTAAGTTAGCCAAACTGTGCTTTATAAGGGAGACAAAGCATAACTTATCTAATTAAGTCACAACTAATGAAGAAAATTATGCAAATAATTAAAAACTCTGCAAAAGCAGTGATTGAGTGAATTATAAATTATAAATTAGAGAAAATAAATAATTACCAATTAGTCATGCATAAATAGCTTCCTCATTGCCTTGGTTGTGGGAGAATTAGCCGCTCATCATGTTGGAAACACGCTCAAAAATCATTATTATTGCTCAAAGGGTTTACAAATGATGAAATTGGAAGAAATATAATGAACATCGGGTTTGTAACAGTTATATTTGTTACAAACCGATCTTTTACAGAGAATGATAAAACATGAGTGTCGTTGTCACTGTAGCATATAAGACTGTCTTCAAAACTGTCATATTCACTGTATGAAATACGACTGCTTCTTGGCGACTAATGTTCTTCGATCTCTCTTCAATGGCAGCAGCAACAGATCTCTGAAACTTGAAATTCTTTGCTCGGTTATCTCTCCAAACTCTCTGTAACCCTTCTACTCGACCCCAGAACCCTTTATATACTCTACAGGGCATCAAAATATCACACAATAACTTCAAACAATTCTCCATTACTCGGCATTGATAAACTATTCTCGGGAATATTTTCTTCCCTATTTTACCTCCTCAAGTTGTTTTCTCGTGACATAAGACTCCAAACACACTGAGTAACCATCCAAAAACAGTATAACACGAAGCATGCACACGAAAATATCTCGACCACACACTCAGAACTCGGAAAAACCCGTGATACTCTGTTTCCTTCCATGCGAGAATCTATTCAATTTTATCCGAAACAATTAACCACACCTCGCCTGTTACGATCAATAAAGTTATCCCAATGAATATCATCCATTGAATCTCTCCATAAGATGTCCAAAAATCGAACCCTAAATGTGGTCGTCTGCTGCAAAACAATTCCCGCCCAAAACAGAATTTGAATGTTGAAGATGGGTGAGATGGATAAATGGGCTATATATAGCCGTGGGTGCTGAGAACGAATTTGGGATGCACATAACCTGGGGAGCCCCTTAGCCAAATCTGGGGTCCGTTTAGCAAATGTCCTCCGGGGGTGCCTTTAGCAGTTTTTTGAGTTGGTTCTTCTAAAAATATTTATTTCCAAAAAAAAACCTACAAACACACAAAACACCATAATAAGGACAAAAACGAGTACTAACAATACGAAACATTGAGGACAAATTAGACACATAAATGCGTCTATCAATAGATGAACTCAGGTCTAAGCTTCGCCTCTTAGAAACTGACCATAGATCTTGTTTAGACATGGCTAACAAATTCAAATGCTTTTACCATAATTCTAAGGAAGAAATTAGAACTTTAAGGGCCAAGAACAGTGATCTCTCAGACAATAAAGATCGTATATCTAGACAAGGAGCTCAAACTTTAGCGGATTTTCATAAAACCCTTCTTGAAGTTCAAATTGAAAGAGATAGACTTATCTACGATAAAGAGGTTCTTGTTGAAAGAGAAAGCCAAATCCGTCCCCGTCTTCTTATTAATGATGATGATGAATTTGCTTGGGCTGCAAAGATTTTTGACAACGCCAGAGCTAACTTAATTAAAGACATGATTTCTGAAAGAGAAGGTTGTTAATTGTTCTTCCTTTTTAATTCCTTGTGTTTTATAGTATTTTGCAAAATTTCCAACTTGTTATTATATACTCGCAGGATCTGAGAAGAGATACACTGAAAGAATTGGAGAACTTGAAGCTGATAAGAATCAACTCGAAAAGACTCTTGTTGCTCGCAATGAGAAATATTCAAAATTGAAGACCCAATTAAAGATTTCTACTACCAATTTTAGTAATCTCCTTGTTAGTGTTCATAATGATTCTTCCAAAAAGGTCTGCGATGATCACATCATTCCTCACTCTTTGTATCCTTTCCTCGCGGAAGAAGTTCCAGAGACTACTTCAAATCTTGTTATCTCTGACAGTGAAGCTGAAGAATCTGGCGGGGATGAAGGATACAGCGAAGATGACGGTGAAGACAAAGAAGAAGAAAAATCTGGCGAGGATGATGATAGATCTAACTAATTTTGTTTCCTCCTTTTAATCTCCTTGTAATATTTATACATTTATCTCCTTCTTCTTGTAATATTATTGCAAGGTTCCTTGATGTATAAACTTCTTTTGCTTCTATCTGTATAAACAATTCTTTTTTGCATTATGGTTAATAAATAATTCTTTTTTGCAATATGGTTAATCAACATGATTATTAATTTTTATCCATCTGCATAAATCTTTCATATAAAGATGAATAATAATCTTTCATTTCGTTCATTCCCATACTTGCCTCTGTTATTCATCTGCAATATGAAAGATTGAGCAGATTAATGTTGAATAAAATCTATTTGTAAACTTTGTCTCAACTTCTGCATAAATGTGGCAGGTCATGTCTGTATAATTTTATGATCTCTTGTGGTCTTATTTTGCCTTCCTAGTTAAAGGTCTTATTTAGCCACTTTTTTTATTATTATTTTATTTCTGCCATAAAATCGCGGGACGTCTTTACACTTACATGTATTGACCCATTGATCCTGCCTTATCCGCATTTTGTCAATTTCTCTGCGACAATATGAAAAGTCTAAGCTCCCTTGTGAGAACAAAGCCTTATGACATTGCCGTCTTGCGATGAAATCGCAGGACGTCTTTACACTTTCATGTAAAAACCCATCGATCTCATCTTAACTTTTTCTCATGGCTTGTTGCCTCTGTATAATATTTTTCATGCGACAATATGAAAGGCATAAATGTTTTTGCGATCATAAATCCCCATGACATTGCCGTCTTTAGACACTTATTAGCTCCCTAATGGAGGGTGCCGCCCTTATCTTTCCCCTGGTTGCCCCTTCAAGGAGGGCACATCGTCCATACAAGACTAGGTCCTCCCATCCGGTCTTAACAACAACCAGTTGTTTTCGCAGCCTCTTGTCCTTTATGCCTATAGGGCTTATAGTTACAAGACTGCACCCTAAGTGGGGTTTTCTTCGGGCCGAGTGCATAATAGCCAAGACTTTCCAGTGTAGTTTCGTACGCCCCGGTCACCCTTGGCTCAACTGTGTACCTCGGCGCCTTAGTCATACTCTACACTCCTTAGAAGAGACCCCCGGTCGTCCAACCAGGGTATAACCTTATATAGTTGGAAATCTAAGGTACCTCCCCCGGATAGGTTTTCTTTAACCCCAACATCTCCATGACTCAGGTTCCAGCAGCGGTATAACCTTATCCCAGAGACATGCAAAGAGATACCCCCTTATATGACGCACTTTAGGTCTTACATTTGCCTCTTACAAAATTTTATTCGCGAACTAGGGTGTACGCCATAAAGGTTCATCTCGTTCTTATATTTCTCTTGCGAGTATTGCAACTCTGATGAAATTTGTTTTCTTTGATCTTCTCTTTATTTGCATTTCAACTCTTGTATAATTTTTCAACTTCATCTTTTTCATTCAAACGAAATATTCTTTTGAGACCTTTTTTAAAATTTCATCATTTTACCTTTTTACTTACTACTTTCTACTTCTGCCCTTTTGTTACGTTCTGTTATTTTATCTCCATCTGCGAGACGCTCGCCATATGTTGTTTGCAGCTCATGTTGATTTTGCAATGTTCCTTCCTCTCGCCGCTCTATTATATCAACCATCAACTTATCACCTCTTTGTTTTTGCTTGATGTTTCGTTTCCAGTTTCTGCTCTTTGCTGCCCTTTCCTCGCAAGATTCCATATCAATTTCATAGCATTTCTTACCATCAACCCAGTCTCCCTTTATTACTCCAACACCATTAGGATGAGGAAATTTAATACATTGGTGGAAAGTTGACGCCACACCAAATATCCCATGTAGCCAAGTTCGGCCAATCAGGGAATTATAAGGTGATTCAATATCCACAACACAGAATAAGATCTTAGAAGATAGCCCCTTTAATGGAATTTTCATTGTAATTTCCCCTTTGGGCTTGTTGGCAGTACCGTTAAAACCATAGATCTTATATGTTGATGGTATCAAATCCTCGTCTCTCCCTCTCATGGTCTTATAGGCATGATAAAACAAGATATCCACTGAACTTCCAGTGTCAATTAGAACCCTGTGAATTGCCCAAGAATCTTCAACTCCATCATCCTCATTTTTTTCATCTTCTTCTTTTATTTGTTTTGGATTTATTTCCAATCTTGCCACCAGTGGGTTGTCATGCATCTCCCCAGGCTCTGGTACATCTTGTGCAGTGAAAGAAATAGTTTGATTTTGCCATTCCTCTAATGGCGAGACTCTCGCAATATTCATTATCTCTCTTCCATTTGCATCTCTCGCGAAGACTCTGCTCAGAATGCTGTCGTGGAAATCCTCAATAGTCTTGTATGAATGTATGATGGAATTACAGAAAAAATTCTTCGCCTTAGCTCCAACCTCTATCACAAATATTTCTGCTCCTTTTATAGTATTCAATCTGCGAATATCTGGTGCTGGTGGTAACTGCTGAGATTGAGGATGTCCTATTAGAAAATGATTTAACTTTCTCTGATCAATCATCCTCAAAATTATTCTTTTTACATTCCTGCAATCGTTTATTGAGTGACCATGAAAATGATGGTAAGGACAAAATTCTTGATTTCGATTATTTTGATGTGGCTCTTTTCCCATATTCCAGGGTGATGGTATATTTTCCATCAAAATGATAGCCTCCCAAATTTTTTATATGTTAGCATTCAGAGGTGGCATCTTAATTTCTTCCCATATTATTCTTTGATTCCCTTGCCCTCTAAAATTATTTTGCCTCTGACCGCCATAAGTCTCTTGCGGCTGATCAAGTATTTGAATTTTATTATTTCCACCACGATTGTAATAACTCCTTTCCCTTTCATATTCCTCTTGATCTCGACTTCCCATGGCTACTAACTTCTGCTGGTTTTCAATAACCACTTTCTCTTGCTGTGACTGCGAGGTGCTCGCCACATTATTAATCATTTTAGGAAGTAAACTTTTGTTTGCCACTATTGAGCTGGTGTTTGCGAATGGATATGATTCCATCTCATTTTGTTTCTCCTCCAAAGCAATGTATTCTTCTTGTAGTTCTCGCAGCTCAGTCATTTTAATGGTATTTTTTACTCTGAAAACTTGAACATATAGTAGATTGGTTGCGAACATAGCATTAATAAAAGATAAAATGAGGTATCTCTCATCCACTCTACCAGCCATTTCACTGCACATTGTTTTCCACCTTAATGTTAAGTGCTTCAGACTCTCGCCAATCCTTTATTTTAACCCAAATACATCTTCAATTCCTGGACGCGCAGAATTGTTACTTATGTATGCCCCAAAAAATGTGGTTTGTAGATGAGTGAAAGAAGTTATAGTATTCTTGGGTAAACCTTCAAACCACTTTAGCACCTTGCCAGTTAATCTTGATGCAAAGTATTTGCATAACACAACATCATGGTTCTCCCATTGTATCATACACCTAACATAGGCTTTGATATGTTGAATGGCACATATAGTTCCATCAAAAATACTAGTTAACGCTGGTAAATTGCATTTTGGGGGTATTCCTCCTAATTGTACTGCTTGAGTGAATGGAGTTTTTGCTGCTTCTTCAATCACCTCATCAAGATGTCTTCTACCTCATTCTCTTCTATCATTTAACATTCCCCTCATTTATGCTAATTCTCTTAAAACTTGTTCATTCCCAACTGAATTTTGCTCCATTGGTCTTTTCAGTGCAGATTCTCTTCTCCTGCGCTCTTGCCTATCTTGTGTTGCGAGATTTTGATTTCCATATCCATTATTTTCTACTTGTCTTTCTCCGCTATCTTCTCTTACATTTCTTTTGCGAATACGTACACCGTTATATATCTCATTTTCTCTTCTGCGATTTTCTTCTGCTCTCCTTTGCACCCTATCGTATTCTTCGTTAATATTACCATTATTGCGGTTCTGTTCATGTCTTCTTTCTCGATTGTCATGATTATTCTGGCAAATTGCCTCTTGGAATTCTTGCTCTTCTACCTCTTCTCTCAATCTTTCCCTCGCGCAAGCTAAGCGTGCTTGTTCAGCGTAATTTCTCTCGATTTCTCTTTCAATTATCTGCTGATTTCTTAGAGTTTCTCTTCCATGCAATATTCTCCTTCCTTCCTATTGATCTTCTTCACCATCTTGGTTATTTCGTGCCTGACGCTGTTTATTTTCCTGCCTTATGTTGTTTGGTTGAACTTCATCTTGTGGTATGTAATGATCTTCCCTTATTTCTCTCCTTTCGCGACGTCCTCCATTTGGATCATGATTTTTTTCTTCAATATTTGTTATAGGTGATCTTCTTCTTATCTCACTTCTAATTGTTCTCGAACTTGATCTCGTTGTGCTTCTTGATCTTCTATTTTGTAACCTCATGTTTTCCATTCTCAATTCATGGTTTTGCCTTGCCAAGTTTGCACGTTCTTCCGCTTCTAATATCCTTTATTCTTGTATTATTTGTCTTAAAACCTCTACTGTTTCATTTTCATCATCTCCATGTATTAATCCTCCATTTACTTCTTGATTTCTTCCCTCTCGTATTTCATCTCTTAATTATCGATTTTATGGTTCTTCTAATGAATTTGATCGCCAAGTATGCACGCTTACTCTATCATAATCCACAGCTCTATCTTGCATTGGTATTTGCTGATTTGGCTGTCGAACATGATTTTATCCATCATCCCTTGTTCTATTTCTTCTTGTTCTTACCCTTGAAGATTCTCCTATTTTATCTGTTTCTCCACCTGTAAGTCTTTTACTCCTCCTTAAGGTTGTTGGTGGTTCTGATGTATTTCTTCTTCTTCTATCCATTAATCTTAGAAAACTATTGGATATTGCATAAGATCTTTCACTAATTGTTCCAAATTCCTTCCAATTACAATGTTAATTTTTATCTTTTTCTTCAAATAATCATCAATTCATCCCTGTTTCGGGCGCCAAAATGTAGTTGTAGGAAAACCTACACTACACCTTTGATAAGGATTTACAGTAATTAACATATATTTGAAGATTAAAAATAACACTTACTTATTTGATTCTCTGAAATGTTTACAAGAAATGGAAGAAATCAAGAATACAACCGTTATCTTGAATTTTCTCTCTCTTCAAGACTTTCTCAACACACAAAAAATACATCATCCCTTTTCTGAATCTACTGGGTCTCTTTATATAGATTAATTACATAGTGGATGACAGCTAAGCTGTCCTTTAATTTTGGATCTGACTTGTAATATTATCGCAGTAGTTATAATGTCAATTCTTGCAAGCGTTGTAACCATCGCAGGACAATCACGCTCTTCTCGTGTTTCTTCATTCATCAGCTATTATGTCACTCTTTAAATTATCTTGTGATACTCAAAATGTTGTTGAAGAACTCGCGGTAGTGTTCGCAGGAGTGTTGTTAATCTCGCAAGAGTAATATCATGGCGATATTCTGGTCCTCCACCACAGGTTCGTCAATCACCCCACTAGTAGCTGCAAAGTTTTGAAATGGATATTCAGAGAAAAGGTTGAGTCAGGAAAACTTAATCTTAGAGCCGAAGGAGTGCACATAGACCCTCTTCCTGTCAGAACCTTCTACATCTCTGAAGTACCGGTTAAGGAAACAGTTCAATCATTGATGGAGCATGTCTTCGAATTGCTATATATGTCGAAAGCACAAAGGGGAGACATGTTCACGGCTTTGAACCATATAGTGTATGGGAAACGCCTGTTGATTCCAGAAGTACCTCCTGAACCTTCAGCCACCGATAAAGAAATGTATGACTGGGGACTGCTCACCACCGTGCATATTAAAGGGAATGAATTCAAAAGGGAATTTGTTGATGTTGGTACCGCTGTCAACATCATCCCTTTGAGAACTCTCAGATCTATTGGCATTACTCGGAAAGAAGCTACTCACGATACCATAACAATCAGAGACCACGAAGGGGTTTCCAGAGATGCATATGGCTTTATCATTCTCAAAGTTACAGAAAACTTAGTCTGCACATAGACTCAGTTTTACATAATCCGGGAGGACCATGGATATGACATGATCCTCGGAAGAACTTGGATTCATGATGCAAGGATAACTCTAATGCCTTCAGCACACTCCGCCGCCGACAAAGACTTTGAGTTGGAAGAAGGAGCAGAAGATGCTCTACCATTTGAGCATCTGGAAGAAGTTAAAGCTTTGATAGGACTTGCGCAAGAACCTAGAGAAAGTCCACATACCTTCATCAAAAGGTTTCGAGCTCAGAGCCTCTCCAATTCGATCATTCTATCAAAAGGTTTGTTGTTGAAGACCTGGCCAAACACGACAGACAATATGCTGGATACTCTCATTTGCACGAGAGTCCATATGTGCCACAACCATGGAATCGACAGAAAATATTCAAGGCACGAACTGCTAAGCCGAACAAATTCAAAGAATGGGATTTGGTTCTCAAAGCGAGTAAACGAGATCTCCATTCTGCAAGGAGCTCCAATAGGGAAGGGCCATTTATGGTTGCTAAGTCCATAACTAGAGGATATTACAAATTGATCAACACAGATGGAAAAACCCTGCCAGTAATTCACGATAATTGTCTTAAGGCATTTATCTGAGATTATTGGACATTTGAGGTAGTAGACGTTTAAGCACTGACAACGTCTGGGGTTGGCATTTAGGGTTTTCTTTCATTGTATTTCAATTCCTCCAAAAAGTTTGCAATACTTGCAATCAGTATTTGAATTCAGCAATTTATCAAAATTTAGTTCATATTATTTAAAAGAAAATCTTTACCAAATCCAAAACAAAACCCTCAATCCCTAACAAAATCCTCAGTCCAAAATCATCCAGTATCAGAACCTATATAAAACCTCACATCTCTCAGAAATTCAAAAGATTATGAAAAAGAAATCAAAGAAAATAAGCAAAGAAAGATTTTTGCGCCTCTGTATCCTTCAAAGCTTGTAAAGCCGCCTTCTCTGCATTCAACTCTTCAGTCAGATTTGTGATCCTCTATTCCTTCCCCATTACAGCATCATTTGGAAATGGTATGTTCTTCTCACATGAATCCTTGATAGTGTTCATTTGCTTACGGAGCCACTTCACATTGAAGCCAAGTCTCTCTGAATTCTCCAAGTTAAACTCCCGATCAAAGAGTATATCTGGAGTCACAATATTTCTGGATATAGTGCGCATATGACTTACAATACGCAAAATAACACCCACTTGCATGGTTAAAGCATAAGCACACCCAAGATTCATGTCAACAATCATATGGCCAAACCTCTTCCATATCGTACATGCCTGCATATCCAATAGGAACGCTGAATCCACCAACCAGTACATGGTATGGGAGTGAAGCATCAATTGGAGGATCGAACATGACTCATGTACTTGGGTATTCATGCACCATTATACGGTTTTCAATTACTGGAGCAACTCCTACAGTCGGGGCGACAGTTTCTGCAATGTTATCTACTGGTGCTTCGGTTTCTTCTATCACTGAAGCAGCAACAATATGGGTTTCCATAACTTCAGTGACAAACTTCTCATGGCCTTAAAGTGCAGGTATGGTTGTCTCTTCATTAATAATTCCAGGACAATTCGATTTATCTTCATTGGTTTCAATATTCTCAACTTCGGTATTCGCTACCTAATACGAAGATTACATGAGGTTAGAGTCATTTGAGCATGAAACCGAGTGGAATTATAAAGTGCAGTATACAAACAGTACAACATCATCAAATTTCATCATCATGCACCCAACACATGAGCAAATGGCATGAAAGTCATGAAAATACGTTTTACGGTAACCTCGCCTTGAGAAACTGTACTCTGCCCTGTACTAAAAGGAAAACTGGGAGCAATCTACAAGGAATCTGAGTATGGGTCATATATCATTCTCTTCGTATGGATGTCCTCTACAATGTTTCAAAATTTCATAACAATATAATGAACAAGTAAATAGATATTGTTAAAACATTAATCAACGTACCATCTGAAAAAGTTCTGAAAGTCTCCTGGAAGTTTACTATTTCTCCTTTTTCAGGCCCTAAACGTGCTCAAAACTTAAAAATCTTATCTACTAAAGCTTGAAAATTTCCTGGGCTTAAGGATACATATGCATACATTGAAAATTCGAAACCGGACAAAGATTTTACGGTGTTTTCATTAAAAGCTGAAGCCTGAACTTTTCTGACGACGTATTTCGCCGAAATTATGTGCATGTTCACATTAATTCTCATTCATACACTCACAAATCAGCAATTTCATACTTCTATGAAGAGGTTACAGGATATGTACTTACTTGGGGAGTCTTCAAATTAGTCGAAGAGTTGGGATTTCCTGCTTCAACATCAAGAGGTTCATTACTTTCGTTCGGTTCCGAGTCTTTGGAATTTCCTTCGTCTCTATTCCCGGAGGAAGATCGAATATCAGCACTCTCCACCTCCATGGAAACATCCTCCTAGACATATTTTCAAATAATTAGCATTTTTCACATGAAGCATCTGCGTCTGATTATAAAGGAGATTACTCACGATATCTTCTTGTTCAACGCTCAGATCAGAAGTTGTCTGCCCAACAACAGAGAATTGAAGACCGTCAATACTAGACGGGGAAAATTTCTGTAACCAAGTAACAAATATTGATTTTATAATCCTAGTAATATGGATAGAAGAAGTCACAGCGGAAAAATATTGACAGCTCGCCAGAAATACGGCTGGGGACTTTATGGTGTTAGACAAAAGCTTGCAATTCTTAATCCTGCCTTCTCCACCATGAACTATTTTTTCCGCTTCTGCGAAATTCACTTCAATTCGAGGTCTCACAGTACTAACGTCCTGCAAAAGAGAATTAATGTGATAATTCGAGGCAATTATATGAGTAATATGAAGAATATGCAAAAGATACGTACCTGCGAACTTCCTGGAGATGTCTTTCGCTTTTCACCGCCAGAAATATGCCTCAATCTTGGACGAGAGGCGCTCATCTCAGCAGAAGGAGGCTCTTTCATTAAAGGCTAGGCGACCATTACATAATTATGCAAGCGTTAAAGCTGTTGATCCCAGAAGTCTATATAACCCGAAGTCACATATGTGATTCGCTCAGTACAAGGGAACCAATAGGAGCTTCCTTCAACATATGTATGATCCAAACAGGTCTTCAACAATTCCGCTGGTAGTTTTCTTCTCCAAAAAGTTGGTACGCATTGATCCATGCCCATTTGAAGTGCGGTTCTGTCAATGTTGTACTCCTCCACCTAAAAGTCTCCATATGTTAATGACATCAGATGACCAGGAGTGCAACTCAGCATAAAAGATCTCTCACCATCGTTCAAATCAGAATCGGATTTGAGATACTTGTTCTCTCCAGCATTGAAAGTTATCAATTGAGAAACGTGAGGAGGAATTAGCACCCAAGGACGGAAGTTGAACTCATACTCATCATCTAATATGTCAACAAAGCGCGTCTTGGTTTGGATTTTCTTGGTAGACCAACGCATAATCCTAGTGTTTTCTTTCTCAGGGAAAATACGTCGAGAATCAGCAATGTTCATACCTTGCAAGATGCTACGGGGAATAGGTGCATAATTCTCGAAACATTCCCACATCATATCTTGGAGAAATATCGTATTGGCGTAGCATTCAATCTTCATAAAGCCATTCGAAATACTGGAGTCTATAATCAAGGAGTCAAGGTTAGAATACAGAGAGCCCAAGAATAAGATACCTATTGGAATTTGTTCAACTTGAGCCATATTAATAGCAAAAGGTATTACAAATGGCTTCAACAAGGTTCTGGCATCCTCAAACACGACCTTGTACAACCATAAGCACAAGAAAGCAGCAATAGACAACATACCATCGGGTTCATCAAGAGGGACGTCTCGTGGACACCAATGTGTTAACCAATGAGCATAACAACCTTTGCCAAAATCCTTGTTAATTCTCTCCATTTCAGCTGCTAAAGTCTTGGAAGCTTATTTCTCCTCTGTCGTCGAAAGTTCTCAAGGAAAATTACCCGTAATTGGAAGATGCAATAAAATAACTACATCTTCCAAGGTAATGGTGAACTCTCCCCAGCTTCATATAAATGCATGAGTTGAGATGCACCAGCGAGCAAGAAGAGCCACAACACCTCGTGCATAATGAAAGATATATAAATCTCCAGATGTCTGAACGGCCCTGGTAACTTGTGCTTTATCCAGCATATCTGTAACACGAGGAAATCCCAGCATGTGTCTTGCCCATCCAGAAAACTTCTCTAAGGGTCGTCGAGAAAGCTTGAATTTAACTTGTGATTAATCAAAAGACGATATACTGGGGACTTGAGACGATTTTTAGCTTCCTGAACCTCAAAGAACGCATCATCTATGTTTGGTACATTCTTGATTCCAGGTGTTTCGTCTTCTTCTTCACCAACATAAGTCTCACCCGTGCACATTTCCTCTCTGGAAATGTCGTCATATACCCACATTTCGTCTCTGGAGGCATCATTAGCTGGGGAATCAGACATCCTTGCAAAGTAGCTGAAAATTCACAAAACATTTTGCTTCAGTCGCTTAAATGCAAGCTTCAATAAGATGATGGAATCATGCAAATGGAAATTCCACTGTCTATAAAAATGGTAACTCTTAACTCTTACCTCTTTACAATTCCACTAACAATAGTGATTGTGTTGCAAAAGTTAACACCAAAATTGGTTCGTTCCTTGAAACCTGCAATAGCGAACAAAATTTCATTAACTTACGAAAATGGATTTTCTCATAAAATCATAGACATAATTTTCACAATGTGAACATTCACACAACTGAACTATGAAATTTACAATAAGACAATATTTTATCATGAATAAATTGTCTAGTTTCGAAGGTTACTCAAAACCCACATCTCGATTTTACAAAACAATAATTAGTGCAATTTGTTCACGTAAATTTTCAAAAAAATATCCAATAAGAACAAATCCATGAGAATAAAATATGTCATCATGTTTCACATAAAATGCCACGGCTACATACATAAAAAAATCTCTATTTTCCTTCGTATTAGCGTTTTCTTTAAACGAAGGTTTATGCTAGTTTTGTGAAAGCTCACACCTCTTGTGATAATATATTAGTTCTCATGAAAGCTCATAAATAAAGTTTTATCATTGGACACAAGTTTATAAAATTTATTTTTCCTCGAATGAGCATTATTCTCTAAAACGAGGTTTATTTCAGTTTTGTGAAAGCTCACACCGCTTAACATAAAGTTTTGTTTCCCATGAAAGCTCATAAACAAAACTTTACCATTGGACACAGGTCTATTTCCAAAGAAAAGTATATTTCAAGTTAGGGATTGCTACTAGTTTATTGAACTAATGATCGAACGAACATACGTTTGGTAAAACAAAGGTTTTTCTATAAAACTCACACTAATATATACACATGTATAAAAAATTTACCATGAACAACTCATGAAATCAGCAAGCTTTTGAAAAAAAACACACACCTGGTAGGAGTTGGCCGGAATTCGGTCGGACGGTGACTGACGGTGCCGTCGATCAGCAACTCCGGTAAATTTTCTTCTGCTCTTCCTGATGCTCGAACGTGAAGGGAAGGGGAGGTGATAATGGTGGTCGGTCTTGAGAGGAAATATAAAAAAGGGATTAATTCCCTTTTATACCTAATTTTATTTCCAAAACCTAATTCCTTAAGGATTTCATTTTTGGGCACGGCCCGTGAATCCTAAACCAACCAAGATTCCACCATCGAATCAGCGGTTCTACACCAATTTATGTTTACTGGATGATGCTCTATTATGCCACTGGGTTTTCCGCTCAAACCATGGTTTGCTCATTCAGTCGAAATCTGGTAATATCTTATCTTATGACTAAGTTCAATTACTTATTTCTGTTTATACCTGGAAAATCACCATTCAATGTTGACTGAGGAACGTGACTGTTCCTCACTAAGCAGGGGACTTAATGTAGATGGTGTATTTTCGACAAAGGGTAAAATTATAAAACTATACTACAGATTCGTCAACCGGATGAGTATTGAGGTTCATGTCTCTCATTAAATCATGAAAGCTCATGCCATAAATATCTGACTGAGAAGGCTGTCTCTCAGAGTGTGTGTAGATGTGTAGTCTCTCAGCCGAGGCTATGGCACATCTCATGAATACTAAGCATTTTAGTAATTACTCCGGATATGGCAATTAGATGAGTATCGAGACTCATGTCTCTAAGCATGAAAGCTCATGCCATAAACCTCTGATGGATAAAGTCTCTCAGAGAAGATGTAGATGTGTAGTCTCCCAGCGGAGACCACGACATATCTCATACTGTATAGAATCGAAAGATTAGTCGGCTCATAGACAGCATTCCTGCTAGTATAGAGCGACAACGTCTTCAGGATGCAACCAGGTTTTTCCTGACTATGCAAGAGGAATATGACACTCCAGCAAGTTCATATTGCTCAATCCTCAGATAATTTATGCTCCTAGATAGGAAGCCCTTCTTGTATAGATCCATCAATTAATTATCTTTAATCGTTTGAATATCCAACAATATTCTACGAGCCATCAGTTAATAAACTGAATATCCAGCAATATTCTACGATTCTTCGTTATATTTCCTCACTTCAATTCGTGGTTCTTCTCAGCAGAACTCCACGGGTTAGTGATAAATATTCAGCAAAACAGGCATCTGAGCATCGAATAAGCCCTGAAAAAAATGGTGCAGGTGTAGTTAGCAAATAATGCACATACCAACATTTTGAATGCGCAAACGAGCATTCCAAAAATACGAATGAACAATGAACCTATGCAAAATAGGAAGGAAATATAATAATAATAAAATATTAGCAAAGGCGCCAGGGACTAGGCTCACCAGCCGGCCGGTCATTTCGTGACCAGTCCCACGTTAGATTTTATATTTTATCACATTTTATTATTTTTCTCTAATCTCACGAAAATTCTCTCGTTCGAGCAAATCTCCTTTATTTCAAAGAGATTACCTAATCTCATGATTTTATCAAAAATAATAAAATTAGGGAAAGGTGTCATGGGACCGAGCACCAGCCGGCCGGCCATGCCTTGGCCATGGCCGGTCCCACACCTCAAGTCCCCATTATTTTATTATTCCTCTTAAATTATGAAAATTCCTTGATTTCATGAATTTTCCCTAAAACCATGAAAATTACCTAATTTCATGAATTTTCTCTAAAATTATGAAAAATATGGTAGAATTGGGAAAAAACTGTGGGACTGGGCTCTAGCCGGCCCGCCATGCCCTAGCCGGTCCCACATGTTTATTATTTTATTATTATTTGATGTTTTGTTTCCTGATTCCATGAAAACTCTCTGATTTCAACAAAATACCTTGATTTCAACAAATCTCTTTGATTTTATGAAAATTCCCTAAAATCATGGAAATTATATAAAATTGGGAAGAGTGACTTGGGACCCGCGCCCATGGCCGGACGGTCCCACACTCCTATTCCTTATTTTATTATTATTTTATCTCTCATCTCATGGAAGTTCCCTAGTTTCATCAAATTCTCCAGTTTCATGGAATTTCCCTCAAATCAGAGAAAACACATAAAATTACATAAAACTGGGAAAATATGTGGGACCGTGCTTGTCATCCGGTCGGCCATGCCCTAGCTGTGGCCAGTCCCAAACTTTGCAATTCCCTGTTCTATTTTTCCTCATCTCATGTATTTTTCTCAGTTTCAGCAAAACCATGGATTTTGCATATTTTCTCAAAATATTGCTCAAACGCGCACCCGAAAATATCAAAATTCTCAGGACTGAAGCTCAGACACCATGGTGACACGGGCACATCCCCTTGACCGGCCAAGGGTGACCCTGAGGCTTGCAAACATCTGGTCTCGCATGTTTTAATGATTTTAACCTAATTTGCTCAGTTGCTCGTATTAGGTTCAAACTCTTTCCAAACAATTGGGAGTTTGCTCAAATGACCATCTGTTGGTCCCGTGGACACCAAGAGCCGGTCTCATGACCTCTTGGTCGGTTACCTATTTTTCCATAAACCACGTTTCATTATTTTTTGCTCACACGAGCATTATTTCAGTAAATGATCAAACCAGCATTTAATCATTATTTCACCAACTGGTCCCCAAGAGACTTCGGTATTTTTGCTCATTCGAGCATCTGGGCGTTATATGGTGAACCCGTCATCCCATGTAACCGTTCCTATGTTGATTTGAAATAAATTATAAAATTAGGGTTTTGAATCCAGAGCTCTACAGAAACATGATTCTGAGCAGGTTCAAACACTCTGATAATTTTATGTTGATTCCATGATCAACATTCTTATTTATTTTGCTCGACCCAGCAGTCAGTAACTTAAATTAATATTATATTTGGTCCTACTACCAACAATTCATTAAACTAGCAATATTCGCTCAGACTAGCAATATTTGCTCATATCAAAGAATATTGATTCAACTATCAATATTCAACAATTCAGCAACACAGTTTGCTCGTTTTAGGTTATAATGATATCTCGTCTTAGCAGACACGTTAAATTCATGAGTTTTAGAACATTTGCAAATCATGTTCAACTCAGTAATACATGGACTCATCGTCCCATGAAGTCAGCAACTGACTCCACAATCACGAGATTTCAATCGTGTCACATGGGGGGATATTAACTAGGGTTTTGGTCTGGTGGTCTACGGCACGTGTGTTCACCCACGACGAGAATGTGATCAAGTCGGGCAATCAGTTAGAAGTGTCATCAAAGTAGTGGGTGGAAAATTAACTGAGTCTCCGCACGATGAGTAATTGGTTTTAATACGATTTCCCACTTCCCCACTCTCTGATTCCAGCAACTATCACACTTCATGGGATCATGGTGTTTTCAACTCCGGCATTATAAAATGTCTCAGAATGCTGATTGAAAGGACAAGTTTTTCGAACACTCGAACAACATTCGCCAAAACGAGCAATTTCTTATCAAAGTTCATACAGACAATCTTTCGTATACACGAACTCAGAGAAACCACACTCACTTGAGCAAAATTCAATCATTCAGAGCATTTTCACGTTGAATTCACAACACACCTACAATCTTAGATCACCATTGATCTCATGCATTTCTCAGGTTCCTTCCTATAGATCAACCCATCCTCTATTGTGACCGAATTGACTATGGAACGACCATTGTTCCTGGTTTAGGCCGGAGTCTTACATATTGATCTCTCGAACTTAAAGCACTCCATTCTTGCAGTGCATCTGTGTGAGGTTCAACATTTTTCTCGGTTCAAGGAGTCTCCACACGGTCGACTCTTCAATTCCGTAAAAACCGGCAAATCGTTTTTCCCCATCTACAATATGCAATGAAGAACAACCCTAATAACGCCTGGAGATTTCCTTTTCGATTCACAACACATATCATGAACTTAATTCCTTAGAACACATGTAAACATTGTTCCCTAGGATGAAATCCTCACCTCATACCCATATATAATCACAATAACATTCGTACGATTATGTCTATGTCTTATATAAAAAGTTTAATGGTTAAGCAAGAAACTTCATATTGTATTCCTGAATACTATGTCTATCTAGAGTGTTCATGCTTCGCAGTTTTATGTTTTCAATATGCACGACTTGAAAGATACATTAGGGAATGAAACAGTTCAAGTCAAATATCACTAAACTCAAGTGAAAGGATGATGTTGTGGTTATAGCTCCGTTCTTCTTTACTTCTTCAAGTCTTCGCAATACTTGTAATTTCTCACTCTAATACCTTCAAGATAACCTATACGAAGTTGAATCTAGTATATTTAAATCAAGCGTCTCTTAAATGAGTTTTGGTTCACTAAAATATGACAACCAAACTTGACATACCAACGCTTGGTGGGTTCAACCGAGCAATTGTCTAATAGATTCTAATAAGATTTAGAATCAAATCACTCTCTTCAGCTGTTTCCCGTTTATTTTGAGAAATAGACTCTTTTGAAGGGTAATCGGGACAACACATGTCAGAACCTGTCTGTCTAGTTTGAACACAAGGTCGTCTATGTTCGAGATTGAAGAATCGTTCTCTTTAATAGAAATAGACGAGACATGGTTTTTATTTCTGGTGATGCGTTTATCAGAGATACTACTCTTGTCCATAGAGTCAGGTCGCTACAAACACAGACTGATAAGGTCTTTAAACGTGTTTGCCTGCTCTGATACCAATTAAAAAAGCGGGGGTCTAACAACCACACCCAATATTTCGAATTAGCAATCTGTATGGACAAACTCCAATATACTTTCTAGAGAATCAACTATACGGTCAGACTCAATCTAGATAAAAGTATATCAAAGAGTTTATATCTCTCTCACTTGATTTAATCTTCACTCAAGCAAATAAAAATCTACGAGTCTTTATCAAATACAAGGATATAACTTGGATGGTACCAAAGAATAATATCCAAGTGTCATTCAATTTAAATAAATAACCAAAAGGTCGGATATTATAATTGATTGAACAACGCACAACCTGTATTATTTCAATTATATAACCAATATAATGCGGAAGACAAATAACACAGACACCAGAATTTTATTAACGAGGAAACCTCAAATGCAGAAAACCCCCGGGACCTAGTCCAGATTAAACATACATTGTATTAGCCATTACAGACACTAACCTACTCCAAATTAACATCGGTTTGGACTGTAGTTGAACCCTAATTAATCTCACACTGATCCAAGGTACAGTTGTGCTCCTATGTCTCTGATCCCAGCAGGATACTATGTACTTTATTCCCTTAGATGATATCACCTACAACTAAGAGTTGCTACGACCCAAAGTCGAAGACCTTAATCTACAAATCTGTATCACACAGAAAAGTCTATGGTAATAGATAAATCCGTCTTCCATGAATATACCTACGAGTTTTGTTCCGTCTTTTGATAAATCAAGGTGAAAAGGAACCAATTGTTAAACTAGATTTATATTCCCTAAGAATAGCTCAGTGTTATTAATCACCTCACAATAGTCTTAATCGACGCAGCGAAAAAAAATATTGTGGAATCATAAACGATGAGACGAAGATGTTTGTGACTACTTTTTATCTTGCCTATCGGAGATAGAAATCTCAAGCCAATTATTACAATTGTACTCGTACGATATAAACAACAAGATTAAATCACACAACTACAAGAAAAGTAGTATCGTTCTGGCTTCACAATCCCAATGAAGTATTTCAATCGTTAACCTGGTTTAAAAGAAGAAACCAAAGGTTAAAATAGAATCGACTCTAGCTTAGCACAAATAGTATCACACATAATGTGTGGGGATTATGTTTTCCAGTTGCTAGAGTTCTCCCTTATATAGTCTTTCAAATCGGGGTTTGCAATCAATGTTAGCTTACTAACAAAGCATTCAATATTCACCGTTAGATGAAAACCTGATTAGATTCAAGCTAATATTTGTCAACCGTTAGATAGAAAACATATCTTGTTATACACACATGAAATGCACGTTTCTAGGTTTGTGTAACTATACCCAAACTTGTACATTAGTTGGTTCAAAAATAGTTAACCAAATGGTTAGCCATATGATAACTTTCATATCAACCATATTCTTCTTCACCATAACTAGTTCAAATGACTCAAATGAACTATTTAGAGAGTTGTTCAATTGCAAGGAAATCTTATGTACTACACAAGACATAATTGAAGCAAAAATGATTTGATTCACTCGAATCGGTTCATGAACTATAAAGCCACGGTTTGCAATTACATTCCTTAGTTTATAAAGATAAGTTCACAAACATCGTTTTTAGACATAACCTACTCAAGTTCGCGGATGGAGTTCACAAACTCCAGCAGAAATTCTCGGGTTGAGAATTTTCGCTAGTTCGCAGACTGGGTTCGCGTACTTAGCTCATGCACTTCTCCGGTTCTCTTGATCAACAAATTTCGCAAAATTTGGTTCAAGGAATAATGACTTATGCATATATGTGTTTCCACAACAATGCTTATATCATCCAATGGTTATATAGTCTAAACTCTCATTTCAATCATTGAAACATTCTCAGAGGATGTTATATAGTTGTTATTCACAAACCATTTTTCGTCAGAGCAATTTTCAAAGTGATTGAAACTTAACATGACTTTTGTCACTAGGTAAATATGAACTTGGCTAAAGCGAAAGCTTTACTAACACATATTTCGAGATAAAGATAGGCGAGGTAAACTCAGCTCGAAATACCAAATGTGTATAATCTTAGTCTATATATAGCAAAACGAATTTTATCTCAAGATATGAGATAAATAGACTTTTGAGTGATAGATAAGTTCAAGTCTCAGCATACCTTTTAGTCGATGAAGATCCACCAGTTCCTTGAGTAGTCCTTCGTCTTGTATGATTATTTCCATGGAGTTCTTGAGCTCAACTACACTTTCTATCCTATTCCGAGACCTTAGCTATAGTAGACTAGAAATCAAGACTTATAGTTTTGATCACTAACATTGACAAACATGCTTGAGATAGCAACGCATGCGAGTTCGACTGAGCAATGCTCTAACACCGATGAGTTTTTTTTTGTTATCTTTAATATACTTTCATAGCTTGTTATACGTGTAGATCGACGATGTATCATTGATGGTTCTCTTTGGGATTCAAATATGATATGTTGCGAACTAAGGTTTGATTATCTCAATAGTCTAGATCTTAGTTGATCTAAACTGATATAAGGGAGTTTAATCTTTTATACAAAATAGCCTTTGTATAACTCAACAAACATCTCTAATTTAGTTCTTGAAATTGATAGAGTGGTTACCGAATACGGATTATCCTTTCAATATTTCGGCCAAAAATATTGAGTGCTAGAAATCTTCATAGTGGGTGAAGTAACTTAAGATAGTGGACAGTATTCGCTGACCGGATTGGTATTAGGCGCATGAATACTGAAGTAACTGAGTAACTTGGAGTTAGTTTATTTTGTTTCAACTATACGAAGTTGTTAGTAGTCTATAATTAGACGCTTAATTCTTAGAGTATCCAAAACTGTACTAGGTCCCGGGGTATTTTTGCATTTGCGGTTTCCTCATTAAAAAATCTTGTGTCATGTTATTTACTTTTCTTCCGCATTATTTTGCTTATCTTTATAATTAAATTAATTACACTTATACATCAATCAAACACTTGGTTTGTTCCCATAGTTGGTTCGGTCTGAACTTATATTATACACCAAGTGTACATCTTTTGGCTAATATTTTCTTAAAAGTCTTTATCTATATTAGATCACGGAAGTTATGTCTTGAATAGATTGATACAAAAAAAATATGGTGTACTTGGCACCCTAGTCATTTCAATTGGTACCAAAGCAGGAAAACACATAAAAGTCTAACAATCTGTGTTTGGTGCAATCCAACCTATAAGTATTTAATCTAAATTGGTCATGGAAGAACCTAAGAATGATTTTGTTAATGTATTACAAGATTACGGAAGTCCGGAAGTTGCATATGTCTGAATAATTTAGCCAAAGAGGAAAAGTCTTCAGTCAAAATTGATGTTCTTGATAAATCTCTTACTCAAGAAAAAAGGTTTCAAGAAAATATACTGACTAATGTATATGTTGTAAATTATTCTGATGAATAAACAAAAAGTCCTTGCATGACTTTATTAGATGGTGATAATAAGCCTAGTTCTGTCACATCTTAAACAGATAATAATTCTCTGGATAAATATTTACAACATGTTAGAATCATCCAGTCAAAATAAAATCTTTAGATTTTCCTATCTACTGCTGATGTCGATCATCTGAAATCTGATCCAAAGGGAACTTCAAATCGATCTCAAAGGGAAGATCATAATGAATATAACTTTTAGTCAGTTGACAAGAAGATGGTGCTACTTAGAAATATTCTTATAAAAGTGTTAAAAGAAGTATCTCATCTTAATGATCTGAAAGATCATTCTGCAGCACAGAAAGTATCCAAGTTTCAGATGAAACCCGTCAACCCTAAAGATCATGGCAAAAGAGTTGAAAATCTCTTTTAGAAAAATATTTCTCCACTCTCATGTCGGAACATCCATGATTCATCCGAAGGTTTAGCACCTATGGCGTGTGGTTGTTAGACCCACGCTTTTTCAGATTTCATACCTAGAAAACTATATGTTTGATTATATAAGTTTAAGGAAGTAGACTTACGAACTTATTTTGTAGTTAAAATAAACTGAAAAGACGAGGGTACCCAAATATACCACAATCTTAAACTTTTCCACCTATAAGTCCACTTACCGAAAGTTATTGTCTATGGACTGAGTTGAGACAATACAATGAATCGGTATTCACACTTTGTATGATCGTCTATGGATACGAGATCGAGACAATACAACAATCAAAGTGTGATTACTTGATAATAGGTTCGGAATTAACCAAACTCTATAGGATCACTTTCAAGTAATACGGAGTTAACGTTTGTGTAATTTACTTTAAATTATAATAACAACAATTATAATTATGGAAAACAAAAGTAAATAACACAGCAAGATTTTGTTAACGAGGAAACCGAAAATGCAGAAAAACCCCGGGACCTAGTCTACAATTGAATAATCTCAGAATTAAGCCGTTATACAAAATCAAAACAACTTCGTATAGTTGAGACCAAGCAACTAAACCTATAGTTCACCTAGTTTCTTCAGTATCCCTGTGCTTTCTACATTCAATAAGTACATGCACTACAATAATTCATTTGGTTCGTATTCCAAACAGTAAATGAACAACAAATATGTTCGGTAACAACTCTATTCAATCTCAGTGATATGAGTTAGACAAAGTCTCTTCTGTGTAATCCAATAAACTCATTTTTCGAGTTTAGATCTACATATCCAACAACTACCAAAGTAGCAGTGTTTAGATTTTGCAATCAATAATAGGATCTACCAAGATACTAAATACTGATACTGATATATGCAACTAATCAATCAAGTCTATCAAGACAAATCGATTATAGTTGGATCCCATCCGATCAAGTTTTGTGCACACCAAAGATTATGAAACCAATAAGAAATCTTATTTGTCTTCAAATCTTCTTAAATCTTCAATAAACACCTGCACACCACAACTTGAATCTCTTGTGATCAATCACGCTCACGCACAGAATGGAGTCTGTTAATAATATATTATCACAAGACATCTTTAGATCTACAAACATTTCTAAAGATCTCGTCGACACTTCGATCTAGTTTGAGTGAATCTTATATCACATGAGAAGATTCTCAAGAATAAACAAACTAGGTGCAATCAAAGTTCAACAACCGTTAGTCAATTAAATCAAATTGAAAACTAATAATACTGCAATTATCTAGTTACCCACCAATGGTACTCATAGAGCTTTTTGATCCCACAAAAGTCTTTAAACGAGCGGTCGTAAGAGATTTCGCCTAATTAGGGTATTTTCCTCTCCGAATAGACGGATCTGTTAGAGCACTGCTCGGTCGAACTCGCATGCATTGTTATCTCAAGCATTTTTTCTAATGTTAGTGATCAAACTATAAGTTTTCATTTCTAGCCTATTTATAAATGTCTCGGACTAGGACATAGATTGTGTAGTTGAGCATTAGAAATCACGACGTTCATCATTTGAAGACGAAGAACTACTAACGGGAGCTTGTGGAACTTCATCAACAAAAGGTATGTGGAGACTGAAACTCATCTATCACTTGGAAAGTCTATTTCTACTCTATCTCCTATATTGAGACATAAGTCATATTACAATATAGTTTTGTATTATACACATTTGAGATTTTGAGCTAAGTTTATCTTGCTTACATATTTCTCGAAATATGTGTTGGAAAGCTTTCATTTCGACTAAGTTCATATTATACTCTTGAAGAATGTCAAAATATGATCATGTGAAAATTTCCGAGTAACATCTTACATGGTTTGTGTAATACAATCATTTGGTGTAGACTTGGAATGTTTCGTTATGATTATTTCAATATCTTGAAAATTACTTTGATGCTAATAGCGTGTGAAAATGGATATTGTCATCCTCTAAGAAAGTTTTAACGATTGAAATAAAGAGCTTAGAATCATGTAACCATGTTTGGATATAAACATAGTGTGTTCTCTCATTTGTATGTAAGTCCAAAACCGGGAACCTGAAGTATGCGTACCTGTACGCGTACTAGCGGAAATCTCACGTCCGTGAATTTATGTTGGAGTTTGGAAGTGTGAATTGGTATGCGCACCCATACATGTACTGGTGTAACCAAACTCGGTTTGGCTACCTAGGTATGTGTACTCGTTTGCATACTTAAGTTGGTTACTTTCTAAAATCGGTTGTACATGAACTTAAACATTTATAAAAATAAGGAATGCAATCTTTGCAAACTGTGGCTATAATGTTCATGAATTGATTCGATTGAATCAAACCAATTTTGCTTCAACTGTGTTCTTGAATCCTTCTATGAGAATGCAATTTGTAGTTGCAGAATAACCTACAACTACACCCTCAATAGAATTAGTAAAAACTCAAGAAGTTCTTGATGATGAATAACAATTTTCTTATTAATGTTCTCAATTGATCACAAAGAAGTATCTAAATGAAATTAGAATAGTTACAACTTTCTCTATTCTCTTTCCTAAAATATTTTATAACACTCACTAAAAGAACCTCTCGAATTTTACATTTGAACTCCTATTTATAGTAAAATTTTATACAGCTGTA
Organism: Papaver bracteatum; assembly: GCA_023529315.1. NCBI lineage: Eukaryota > Viridiplantae > Streptophyta > Magnoliopsida > Ranunculales > Papaveraceae > Papaver > Papaver bracteatum. The sequence goes on along the minus strand of JAJJWX010002605.1, from coordinate 1,877,203 downwards.
CATGAGTTACGAAGTATCGCAACTCATACTCGCAAAATTACTCCATCCTCGCAAAACTTCATATTTCTCTGCGCTTCTTCTATCATCGTAACATTTTATAACTCTTTTCTCCCGATACTCGTGAACTATTATCTTGCGATATTCAGTACCTACATCTTGCCTCTTCTCATGTCAATTCTACGAAGAAGAAATGATCGTGAGAACATAACCGTTACTTAGTCTTTTGAAATTTTGACACGTCTTTTGTAACCGTTCTTTTTTAGTTATTCCCTTATATAACTCCTTTATATTCTCTTCCTTTTCTTTTTCTTATTTCCGCAATTCTATCTTCTACTCATACTCTCTATCACTATTTTCTCTGCAATTTTCTCTTCTACTGTATCTTCATGAGTTCTCCAAGGTAATTTCCCTCTATCTCTGCGTATTTCATTTGTTCTCCTCTTTAATTTCTGTATAATTTGTTATCTGATTTTGGTTTATTTCAGAAAAATAACTTCTCAGATGAAATCTCAACTAAAGAATCCAAGCCTTAATCCACGAAGAAGAAAATCTGAGAATCAAAAGGTAGTTAAAATACTCTGCCTTCTTTCCTGAACAATATATTGTTGCCTCATTTTTTAATCTACATTTTGATTCGCAGGTTCACGAAAAACCAAATCCAAGCAAGAGATCTCGAATAACTAAACCCACACCATTAATTCCGATTGATGACTTCCTTCCTGAAGTTGATAAGGAATTTTCCTCTCCTCCTCGTGAAAATGCTTCTTCACATACTCCTGCCTCTACTCCATTACCTGCTTTTCAATCTCCTATCAATGTCAATTTATCAACACTTCTTCAAGACCAACCCTCTCAAAATATTTCTTCAACTTCTTCTTTTGAAAAACAACCCTCGCAAAATATTTCTTCAACTTCTTCTTTAGAAAAACTTGTCTTGTCCTCAAATCCTTTAAGTGCTATTTCTCCAGACAATTTGCAGCTTGCTCTTATTCCTTCAAATTCTTCTCCTCTTCCTCAAGAAATTCGAGATGGAATTATTCAACTTTCCGAATGTTATATGAGGTTTTGACCAATACTGCGAAATCTACTAATGTTCGTTCGCAATATGAATTTTGCGAAGTTCTGAATAATTTCGTCAATCCAGACATTTCTTCTTCACGTCAATCCTTGGAAAAAGAAATTGAATTGCTTCGCCAATATTTGAAAGCTTCTCAAGCAGAATGCGAGGATCTTCGTAAAGAAAATCATCATCTTCAGAATAATTCTCTGATCGTCATGCGATTCTTCGCAAAAGAAATGATGAACTGAAAGGTATGATTACTATCTTCATATTTTCTCTTTTATTTATTTATATTCTTCATATGCTTGAAACATCCATTAAAACCCATTCCCCTTTATAGAATCCATCCAGAAATGTAGAAGATTGGTACTTCACCATGAATCGATGCAATGTATATCGAACCAAGTATGAAAGCCTCTCAAACCAATTCTCCCATTTATCTAATCTTTACTCGTGTGCTCTTGACAACTCTGATGCTATTTTTCAAGAGAATACTCAATTAATATATGATCGAAAATTTTTGAATGATGACATATCTCAACTTTTTTCTTCCTTAACCAAAGCTAATTTGAGAATAGAAACCTTATTAGAAGAGAACAAAACCTTATCAGAAGAGAAATGTTTGTTTTTGAATACAATGATTGTTTCTTCGCAAGAATTAAAGACTCTTCAGAATAAATGTTGCGATCAAGAAAATCTTCTTTCTTTGTTGAAAGGTGAACTTGAGGAATTAAAGAAGTCTTCAGATACTAAAAGAAATTCTTTTGTTGTTGAGAAGAATTCCCTTATTAATAAGAATATAGTCTTGTGTGCTAAGAAGAATCAACTTGAAGAAGATTACTCGTCATTAAAAAGTCTTAATGCCAAACTTGCGAAGGATAAAAATTTTCTCCTTTTTAAAGATCAAAATCTTCAATCTCGACTTAAAGGATTAGTTGGTGATGGTTTTGATAATGCGATGAATCAGATGAAGAACTGTTGTCTATCTTTAACTCAATCTCTTACTTCGCAAAGAGAAGGTAGTCATTAAAATTTGACTTCCTCTGGTACATCTTTAAATTTCGTTATACTCGCAAATTTTATTCTTTGAACTTTGTTTTATTTGCAGAATCTGAGAACCACCTTCGTAATGCAAAAGCTGGATTAGAAGCCTCCTGTTCTGAGCTTCGTAAGAAGAATGCTTTGGTTTCTACTCTCTTAATCAACTCTCATGACCGTGCTACTCGGAGATTCAATTATCTTGCTTATTCCAAGGATATCGAAGATACCAATCATCAAAAGGCTATACTTCGTGAAAGTCATCTGAAAGCTCAAGTCTTTGCGAATAACATTCTCTTATCAAGAGGCTTGCCTCCTGTAAAGATTACTCCTCTGACGATGAAGTTGCTCGTGAGCCTGATAGTGATTTCGATTATGAGAGTGATGATGAAGATCTTGATGATGAGAAAGAATCTATTCCTCAAGGAAATGTCCCTGCTGCATATTCTTCCAAGGATGATATCTCGCAAAAGTCGAAGGTCGCTAATGACCCTCTCGATCTTAAAGATCCAAAGACAGAGTGTTGATGAAGCATGATAATATTCCTTGTTCAATTTATCATTGGCTCTCCTTTCTTTCTTTCTTCTAAATTCCTTCCCTTAGTTACCGTTGGTTTCCTTTTTGCGAACACTTCTATTTTTTGAGAAGTACATTTGATATTTTACGAAGATGATCTATCCTTTCTTTTTGATATTTTGCGAAGATAATTTAACCTTTCTTTGACTAAATTTGCCCCATTTGATCATATGAAGAGAAATAATATATAACTCACGATATAAAGCTTAGTATATCCTTTTCCCCTATTATTTCTCTTTTAATGATTAAACATTGTTTGAAGTATTAAAATATCTCATTTCGGTTTATCTTACGAAGTTTCAACCTTTGTAGAAGTATTAGAAGTACCAAATCCATCAAATGAAGAGATATAAGAAGTATTAGAAGTATTCAATCTACCAAATGAATTATTAGAAATACACAATTCCCTTTTTCGTATTAGAAGTACTCGATCCACCAAATGAAGAGATATAAAAAGTATTAGAAGTATTCAATTCATCAAATGAAGAAATATAAGAAGTATTCGATCTTTGAATAATTATGTAACATATGACGAAGTATAATGATTATTTAACTTTCACCAAATGAAATATCCATTAAAGAAGTATAATAAATATGAGATATTCTTGAAGAATTATAAGAAGTATTCAATCTTTTTGTGAAATATTCAATATATGGAGAAGTATAAGAAGTATGTAATTCTCGTAAACTTTTACGAATATGAACTTATCTGTATTTGATTGTTATCAAAATCGATCTTTTGTTAAGTCTTCATTAAAATTCTTCAATGATGTTGTCTTTTTTGATAGGACTTCTCTGTAAAATTCTTCAATGATATTGCCAGAGCTGTCTTCTCTTCAAAATATCTTGATGTATATTCTTGTAAAATTTCTTCAATGATATTGACAAAGTTGTCTTCTTTTCAGATCTTCATAATGTATATTCTTGTAAAATTTCTTCATTGATATTGATGCAATAAATTTCATTAATTTCTGTGGTCTTATCATGCCTTCCTAAGTAAAGGTCTTATTTTGCCACCTCTTTTGTATTAATTATTTGCGATAATATGACAAGTCTGAACATTCTTGCGAACATACAACCTCGTGACATTATCGTCTTGCGATGAAATCGCAGGACGTTCTTACACTTTCATGCAAAAACCCATTGATCTCATCTTAACTTCTTTGTATAGTATTTTAGCCTCTTCAAGAATTGTTGCGACAATATGACAGGCCTAAATATTCTTGCGAACATAAAGCCCCATGACATTGTCGTCTTGCGATGAAATCGCAGGACGTCTCTACACTTTCATGTAATGACCCATTGATCTCATCTTAACTTTATTATGTTCTGCGAGTTCTTTATTCTTTTCTTTCTTTCTTTCTCCCCTCCTTTTTTTTTTTTTTTTTAGAAGGCTCGCAGAACTTCATTTGTTGCACAAATATGACAAGCCTTTATGTTTTCGCAAACAAGAAGCCTCGTGACATTTGCGTCTTATAGCACTTATCAGCTCCCTAATGGAGGGTGCTGCCCTTTATCTTCCCCCTGATTGCCCCTTCAAGGAAGCATACATCGACCATACAAGGTTAGCTCTTCCCATCCTGCTCGCCAACAACCAGCTTTTTGATCGCAACCTCTTATCCTTTTTGCCTATAGGGCTTATAGTTACGAGGTTGCACCCTATGGGGTATCTTTGGGCCAAGTTCATCATTTGCCAAGACTTGTCAAAAATGGCAGATGTGGTTCAGCCTCACCCGACACTCTTGACTCAACCGTGTACCTCGGCGCCTTGATCGTTTTCGCGCACTTCTTGGGAAAGACAAGATGCCTTAGTCGCCCAAACTAAATCTTCTTACACCGCATTTTATATTGCGTAATGTCGTTAGATTAGGTGAGAATCCAAGGTGTCTAACCCGGATAGGTACCCCATTATTGGGTTGTACCCCAAAAATTTTACCATGTACTAAGGGCCCTTGGTGTTCCTAAGTTACCCTTAGCCACGTTATAGGTACCCCTTAAATGACGTACTTTAGGACTTTGCCTCTTCTTTAATTATAGCTTCGCGAACTAGGTGTACGCCACAAAGGTTTGCCTCGTATAAAATTTTCTTTCGCTCTCTTTCTTTTTTGGAGGTTGATCACAGATTGCGGTCTTTTATTCGCAAATTAATGAAATTTTAATCTAATATAAATTTTAAAATTCGTAACTTTTCCCAATTTCCTCACGAGCAAACAATATTCGTAAAAAATTTCATGAGTTTTATGGATAATACCTTTTCAAATATAGTCTGCTCCAAGGTCTACCAAGCCTCAAACCCATGTCTCTCCCTTCGGATCCATCACCCGATAAGCTCCGCTTCCTACAACTTATTTAATAACATATGGTCCATCCCATTTTGGTGCTAATTTCCTCCATTTTCTTTTTGATATCGAGGTGTTTCTCGCATGACCAAATCACCTGGTTTATATTCACGTTCAATGACTCTCTTGTTGTATTCTCGAGCTAATCGTTCCCCGATAAATCCTCATATGGTGCAACACCTTTTCTCTTTTTCTTCCAAATCATCCAATTCTCTTAGTATTACTCCCGCACTTAAATTTCTTTCCCAAGCTTCTTTCTTTGTTGTTGGAATTACAACCTCTGTGGGTAATACTGCTTCTACTCCATATGTTAGACAATAAGGAGACATTCCAGTTGCTTCTCTTCTAGTTGTATTGTATGCCCAAACATCGCACTAGGTACTTGCTCGCACCACCCTTTGAGATGTCCTTCTAATTTCTTTTTGATTGTATCTCACGATTGTTTTATTTGTTGCTTCACTTGTCCATTAGCTTGTGGATATAACGGGTTTGAGTTCCCACATTTTATTCTAAAAGCACCGAGTAACATCTCTATATTCTCGCCCTCAAATTGTTTTCCATTATCGATACTAGTTGTGGCTGGAACCCCGTACTGCAAATGAGGTTCTCAAATATAAACGTAAAAATATCTTTATCACGAATATGTTGTACTCGCTTTTACTTCATGAGCTTCGTGAAATAATCTGTTGCAACTATCAAGTATCGCCTTTGTCCAGATCCAGGTATAAATGGTCCAACAATATCCAACCCCCATTTACCAAAAGGCCAACTTGTTGAAGAAGTTAATGTAGCCCCTGGTGCATGAATTCTTTTACCATGTCGTTGGCATTCCTTGCATCTTCGCATTTAACAATTTTTATGCGTCTGTATGCATATAAGGCCAAGAATATCCTTGTATCTTTGCTCTATATGCTAGAGATCTTCCCCCACTATGATTGCCACTTCTCCTCCATGTAACATCTTCAATATCTTTTCTCCTTCTTCAGCGAGTTAAGCACCCGAGAGGTGGTCCACTGAAATATTTTCTGTATAAAATTCCTTCTCGCAACTCATAGTTTGTTGCACGACTCTTTAATTTATGTGCTTCTAGTTTGTTCCTGGATATTTCTCCTGTTGCGAGGTATTCATGAATTTTTTTCTCCAATCTGCGATGTTGTTTGATAACTCTCTTTCTACTTCCATCGCAACAGATTCTTCAATTTCTTTCTCTTTGTCCACTGATGGGTGTTGAATTGTTTGTATTTGGATATTTCTTGTATTTGGATTTGTCATCATGCTTGGAATAAATGCAAAAGCATCTGCGAGACGGTTATATTTTCTTGATATATGTCTCCATTTTAATTTTGGTATCTTCGCAGATAATTCCTCAACGAGTTTCTTGTATTTCTTCAAAGAAGATTCATTTGTGGTATATTCCCCTTTAATTTGACAAATCACTAATTGTGAATCACTTGTTATCCTTATACTTTCAAGCTTCTTTTCTATTGCGATTTTTAATGCATGCACTACAAAATTTTCAGATCTGCTTCATTGTTCGTGGATGCAAATTCTAGTCCGAATGAGAATGTTGTTTCTTTCTCTTCGGTGAAATCAACACGACTCCAATTCCATTTCCTCACTATTGGATGATCCATCCACCATAATTTCCCATCTATCGTGCTCTGTTAACAAGTCTTTTGATTTCCAAATTCTTCTTCAACATCCATCATTTCCTCTATCGCTTCATCTTCTTCCAAAGGAAATTTCGCTAAAAAATCTGCGACAACTTGTGATTTTTGCGATGACAACACTTCGTATTTTATCTTGTAATGGTTTACTTGTGCATTCCACCTTTCTATTATTCCTGACCTTTTTGTGTTCTTCATGACTGATTCAATTGGGACTTTGGTTACCACTTTTATTACATGTTCTTGAAAGTATATTCGCAACTTGAATGATGCATAAACCATGGCTAAGATTAACTTCTCCATTTTAGAATAATTCTTTTCTGCTGCATTAAAGGTTTTACTAATGTAGTAAATGGGCCTTTCTACTCCTCGTCTTTCAGAACAGAACCGCACTTAGAGCATATGGAGTTGTTGTGAGGTATACCAATAATTCTTCGTTTTTCTCTGGTTTCTGTAGTATAGATGTATTTGCGAGGTATTCTTTGATTCCTTGAAAAGCTTTTTCACATTCATTAGTCCATTTGAATTTTTCTCCCTTCTTAAGTATGTTGAAAAAATGCTTGCACTTATCTGACATTCGCGAAATAAATCTCCCAAGTGAAGCCAAGAGTCCATTTAGTTTTTGTACTTCTTTTACCGTTGCAGGTGTTGGCATGTCACGAACTGCTTGGACCTTTTCTGGATCAACTTGTATTCCCTCCTTCGATACTATGTATCCCAAGAACTTTCCAGATGAAACCCCAATTATACATTTCTCAGGATTTAATTTGATGTTGAATTTTCTCATTTGCTCAAATATTTCCTTCAAATCTTGCACATGGTCTTTAGCTTCCTTGCTTTTTATCAACATATCATCTACATATACCTCCAAAGTTTTATGTATCCACTTCGCGAACACTTTTTCAACCATACGTTGATATGTAGCACCCGCATTCCGCAAACCAAATGGCATCTTCACATAACAATACAAACCCCTTGGATCAAAAAAGGCAAAGATGTTCTTGATCTTCTTCTCATGAGTGATATTTGATTATACCCTTTATATCCATCAAGTGAGGTGACTCTATCATGACCTGCAATTGATTCCACCATTTGTGGTATATCCGTAATGGAAAACCTGTCTTTGGGACATGCCTTGTTTAGATCAAATAAATCTATGCAAATTCTTATTCCTTTATTCTTTTTCTAACAATGACCATATTCGCAATCCATTCGGATATTTTGCTCCCCCTTATGATCCCCGCATCCAACATCTTTTGTAATTCTTCTTCTATCTCAGACATGATAATTTTGTGATATCTTCCTTATTCTTTGTTTGAATGGTCTTATATTTTTATCTATGTTCAATCTATGACACGCCACCGATGGATCGATTCCCGGTATCTCATCTACACTTCTCGCGAAGATATCTTTATATTCTCGCAAAAAGATCGTAGTCCTTTTTTCTTCTTCTTCATCCATCTTAGTTCCTATTCGTAAGAATAAAGGCTCCTCTTTACTTCCAATATTTATTTCTTTAGTTGGTTCAAATTGCAACATAGCTTGGACTTTGCTCCCCCATAGGTGTTGGTTCTTTAATTATTTTTGCTGGTTCCCCTTCTTTTTCTGGAATTTCATTTGGTATACCTCTCCCTTCCTTTGCTCTTATTGTATACACTCTTCTTTTCTTGTTTCCTTTGCAAGTTTCCTACGAAGTTGTTTCTTTCTTGCTCTTCCTCCGCATTGTGTTACTTCAATTTGATAACAAAATTTTGCACTATCAAGATCTCCTTCTATTTCTTGAATTCCATTTGGTGTAGGATATTTGATTTTTTGATGTAATGTTGAAGCAACAGCTTTGATCGCATGAATCCACGGCCTTCCTATCAGCATGTTATATGGAGATTCCATATCTATCACACACAAGATTACATGTGTTTCGATTTCTCCTAGTAATACTCAGACGATTTCTCCTTTAGATTTTGTTGTAGATTTCCTAATCCATGAATAAGACACTTTGAATTTATGATTTCTTCATCTCTAATTCCCATCCCCTTAAGTGCATGATAGAATATAATATTAACGAAACTCCCTGTATCAACCAAAATTCGGTTTAATTTCCATTTTTCTTCATCTTTCTTATCTTCTAGCATGATTGGCAATGTGATCACCAATGGTGAAGTGTGGTTCAAGTCTTCATTTGGAATTTCTGCTACTGAAAATGTGATTTTCTGCTTTTCCCATTCTTCTAAAGTTGTCATCTTTTCTTCCTCCATGATCTTTCTTCCTCTACAATCTCGCTTGTATATTATTCCCTTCATATTACTATGAAATTCATCAATCATTGTCTTTGTGATCATATTACATTCTTCTTTTTTGCCATCTCCATCTACTGACTTCATTTTATCTTCAAATTTTCCACAATTCCCTCAAATTTAGGCTACCACAATTCTCAAGTCCCTGTTTCTAGCGCCAATTATGTAGTTGCAAAATAACCTACAACTACACCCTCAATAGAATTAGTAAAAACTCAAGAAGTTCTTGATGATGAATAACAATTTTCTTATTAATGTTCTCAATTGATCACAAAGAAGTATCTAATGGAATTAGAATAGTTACAACTTTCTCTATTCTCTTTCCTAAAATATTTTCTAACACTCACTAAAAGAACCTCTCAAATTTTTACATTTGAACTCCTATTTATAGTAAAACTTTATACAGATGTACATGAGTTACGAAGTATCGCAACTTATACTCGCAAAATTACTCCATCCTCGCAAAACTTCATATTTCTCTGCGCTTCTTCTATCATCGTAACATTTTATAACTCTTTTCTCCTGATACTCGTGAACTATTATCTTGCGATATTCAGTACCTACATCTAACAATATATTGTTTAGAAAAATACAAGAGTGTTTCTTACCTCATTTGAAATTAAAGGGTAACAAAAAGATAAGGAAGTGGAAATACATACATTTCTAAAAACCCAAGGTTGATAATAGCGGTTACGAAGATTCGCAGGAAGTTCTACTATCCCAGTAATATAAGAACCTGATAACATTAAAGGGTACTTATACCAATCTTCATCATTAGAACGACAAGGTGTCTTATTATTTCCTGAAGCATAATCAATATCGTGCATGAGAAGATCATCTGCTGCGATATTAGCTTTACGATGAAGACGAACACCCCAACGATTATCTTCTTTCCTCGCAGGAATTAGTGTGTAATTTTTGAAGAAACCCTCAACTGTATAATTCGCAGCAACAATTTCTATATTCTCAAACCCAGGTTTTCTAAGATCAGTTGAATATAAAGATTTCCCAAAAGCAGCACGATTTGCGAATCAGAAAATCTTGCGAAGATAAATAATAATCTGGAAACTCTCCTTGCTAATCGTAATAAGAAAATTTCTGACTTGAGATCTCAGCTTCTAATTTCCCAGCATAACCATAGTTTATATGTCAAGCGTTTTCGAGCTAAGATGACTCGCAAGATTTGCGAAGATAATGAAATTCCTCTCAAGAAGTACCATACGCTCCTTTCTGAAGAAATTCCTGAAGATACTCCATATCTGGAAATTTCTGAAAGTGAAGTTGAAGATGATAGTGAAGTTGAAGAAGAAGATCATTTTGATGGGAACAGATCGCCTGAAGAATAACCTACAACTACACCCTCAATAGAATTAGTAAAAACTCAAGAAGTTCTTGATGATGAATAACAATTTTCTTATTAATGTTCTCAATTGATCACAAAGAAGTATCTAAATGAAATTAGAATAGTTACAACTTTCTCTATTCTCTTTCCTAAAATATTTTCTAACACTCACTCAAAGAACCTCTCTAATTTTACATTTGAACTCCTATTTATAGTAAAATTTTATACAGCTGTACATGAGTTACGAAGTATCGCAACTCATACTCGCAAAATTACTCCATCCTCGCAAAAATTCATATTTCTCTGCGCTTCTTCTATCATCGTAACATTTTATAACTCTTTTCTCCCGATGCTCGTGAACTATTATCTTGCGATATTCAGTACCTACACAATTGAACGGCTCTTTAACTAGTTTCATTTGAGTCATTTGAACTAGTTATGGTTAAGATGAATAAGGTTGATATGAGTTTAATCATATGGCTAACTTCGGTTAACTGTTGTTGAGCCAACATGATGTACACGTTTGGGTACAGTTATATAAACCTAAATGAGGGTACATTTCATTTATATGTAACAAGCTAAGATCTATCTAACGGTTGAAATATATTAGCATGGTTGAATCAGGTATTTCATCTAAGAGTGAATATTGAATGCTTTGTTACCAAGGTGACTTGGATTGCAAACCCTGATTTGAAAACTATATAAATGAGAACTCTAGCAACTGGGAAACCTAATCCCTACACCTCTTGTGTGTTACTAGTTGCATCAAATAGTGTCGATTCTCCTTTCACCTTAGGTTTCTATTGAGACCCTGTAGGTTAACGACTTCAAAGACTTCATTGGGATTGTGAAGCCAGACCCAACTATTTTCTGTGTAGTTGCGTGTTCAGATTTTGATCGATTCTATCGTTTGAGTACTATCTTCTCTAATATTTGCTCGATATTTAATCTCTGATATGCAAGATAAAAAATAATCACAAACACCTTCGTCTCATCATTTGTGATTCCACAATATCTACTTTCTCCATCATACGATTTATATTATTGTGAGGTGATTGATAATACTAGGTTTTTCTTCAGGAATATAAGTCTGGTTTATTAATTGGTTCATGTTCACCTTGATTTATCAAAAGACGGAACAAAAACTCTTGGGTATCTATGTGGGAGATAGATTTATTCATTCTATAGACTTTTCTGTATGAGACAGATTTGTTTATCATGTCTTCGACTTTGGGTCGTAGCAACTTTTAGTTGTGGGTGAGATCAGCTAAGGGAATCAAGTGCGTAGTATCCTCCTGGGATCAGAGACGTAAGGAATGCAACTGTTGATGCGTGTCTTTAATGCAACAAATTAATAAATATATTTCCCACTAATTAACTAGTAATATAGCGGTAGTAAGAGATCGTTCCCATAGAGAGCTATGTAATTGATAGGTTATTTGAAATAGCAAGATAAAGCAAATAACAAAGGGGGGTTTTGGTTTATAAGATGAATAGAAAGACAATAATAAAGAAAAGAGATGATTAAGGAATCCTTCGTCGTTACCGAGCGATTACGGGATTAGAATACTTATTTATCTTCCATTAGAACCATTCATCACCAACCGTAGAATAGCAGGTACGCTTAGCTATCCCCAAAAATCCTTGTATCACCGGATAACAGGTACGCTTAGCCACCGGATTCTATCCAACTGAGCCGCCTTGAGGTACGCTTACAAGGTGTAACTCGATCGAACACTTTAGGTTTTATGAATTTAAGTTTGATTCCAGCAGTTAAACTCAGTACGCTCGGTTCACTTACTGGTGTTGTTTCCACACATGATTGCTTTACAGAATCCCTCTGCAAGGTCTCATGTTTTCTACTTGTGTAGGAGATGCACGACAATTACGGATCGTTCAACTCACTACTAGCAATATAATGATTAATAGACTAATCTAGTTGCGCACCCAAATCAATCTAAGAAGCAATCATGAACCCTAGATATAATTAAAACAAACGATGATGATTAAACCTCAAACAGATTCATATTATCAGTAAAGCTTCACGCTTAGAACATTGAATTCATCCTTAATCAACAAAGGATTTAGCTACTCATATTACGAAGAAGATGAATAATGGTGGTTTCCCCCCTTTGGTAAACCCTAGGTTTTGATATAGAATTTGTGATATGAGATTATCGATATATTTCATTCATACATGACATAGTACCTTTTTATAGGTTTACATTTCTTAGCCATCAAATATTTAATTCGGTTTTAAGAACCCGACCCGAAACTATGAAATAAAGACCCTAACCGTGACCTTAGGCCTTTAGAAGTATGAATACACGTTTTTATACTTGTTAAGTATGCATAACTCAAATTCCAGCAAAAAAATTCGGAACTAAGATATGCGTACCCGTTTGCATACTTTATTGTCTTCGGTATTCGATAAAAGCTTGTTTTCGCAACAACTTCTTCGTCCGAACTCGAAATGACCTCATTATTTTTGTATTATTTTTATATTTCAATTCTATTCAAGATAGTGATGATAAATTCTTAATTTGAATGAGTTAATCTTGGTCTTTTCCCAGTTTCTTGATTTTGAGCGTTTTGCTCCTTTTTGTCGCACTTCTTCCACTTCTCTTGGACTTGGGCACTTCTTCATGGAGTTCATCATCAAAATATTCAAAGGAAGACTATGAAACATAAAATAAAGCAAACCCTAGAAGTAGTTCTCTGCAAAAGCTCCAAGAATAGAATAATACGTTTTTTCCTTGTTGTAGAAACTCTCTTTTTATAGCCCTTTGCTTTCCAAAAATAGGTCAAAGTCTTCAAAATCCGTTAGTTGAAAATTCACCCGGCCCACTTTGTAGCTCCTTTTTGGATGATTCACCTATTAGAGTCAAATAAGAGAAAACAATAGTAATAATATGAATGCATGCAAGAATAATAGCTAAAACAAGTATGGAATGGACACTAAAATCATATGAATTATGCACTTATCGACTGTACCTTGAATCAGTGTGAGATTGATTAGGGTTCAAATATAATCAGGTCCAAAGTTCATTGGTAGTAGGATAGATCCTGTAGCGGCTTAATACAATGTGGTGTTGGACTAGGTCCCGGGGTTTTTCTGCATTTGCAATTTTCCTCGTTAACAAAATTTTGGTGTCTATGTTATTTCTTTTAAATATCACAGGTTGTGCGCTAAGATCAATCAATTAGATAATCCAACCTTTGGTTGTTGATTTAAATTGATTGACACTTGAACATTGGTCCATGGTACCGTTCAAGTTGTTTCACATAATAATTAGGCTCACAGATTTATATCTGTTTGATTTGCTGATTACATTGTGAAACTGAAATATTAAGCTCTAGTATATACTTTTCTCTAGATTGAGTCTGACTGTCTAGTTGATTCTCTAGAAACTATATTGGAGTAAGTCCTCTCAGATTGCCAAACGAATTGTTGGGTGTGGTTGTTAGACCCCTTCATTTTTAGTCTCCACAAGTAACAACACAACAAGGTAGTTTTGGTGGCTCTAAGGATAGTTTGCTCGAAATGCAAACTTAGGTATTTATAGACCAAGGAAGTTTGGACACTAAGGAATTTCCAAAACCGAAATATTCTTAAGATGTGCAATATTTCCAAAACTGGTTTTCATAATTCCTGGAAATGCTCTGTCCAAAATTAACCGAAATCCTACTAGAAAATCTCAAATTAGTAAATGCATTACCAATTTTTATTTTCCAAAGATATGCATTTTAATTACTGGTAATTAAAAGCATATAAAATTAACAACCTTAATTAAAATATTCTCAACTTATTTCGGTCTGGTATAATCGTCTCCAAGACTGAACATGTTCAAAGTATATCGACATCTTATTTCTTAATAAATCCTTTTTCATATTTACAATCTTGGAACCGATTATACCACACTTCCAAACAAGTTTAGAAATGGTTCATCTGATTTCCAAGAACTATGTGATTGATCAAATATCAAACACTAATTATGGGTTTACGGTTCTACCAAACACAAGGATCGGTTCTACCTTAATATGGTTAATGGGACCGGTTACATCAGTTACCAGGATCGGTTACAATATTACCAGGACCGATTACCATATTATCATGTTATTACTTGTGATCGGTCACACTAGTTACCAGGATCGGTTACACCAATTACCAGGACCGGTTACACCAATTACAAGGATCGATTTCACACTCTTTTGTGATCGGTCATAACAATAACTAGGATCGGTTACACCAATTACTAGGATCGGTCACACCAATTACAAATATCAATCATACCGTCTTATGTGATTACTTAGGATCGGTTGCACTAATAAAAGTCATACCAATACATAAGTCATGCATTGTGACTAGTTTTACCAAGATACATAACAAGTTATGATCGTGATACTAACTCACACATATTGGTAATCCAAAGATATCCAATGAATAACAATACCAATAAGCCTAGCAATTTCTCTTTCGATTCATAAAAAAAGTTCATGAATGTACTTCCTTTAAACGAATGTAAACATTGTTTCCTAGGACAAAATCTTCACCCATACCCATACACATAATCACAATAGCATTCATACGATTATGTCGATGTCTTATATACGAAATTCAAAATATAAGCATTATACTTCGTATTCTAATTCCTTAACACTATGTCTACTAGAGTATAATCATTCACAGCTTCACAGTTATGTTTGCAATATAGCACGACTTGAAAGATACGTTAGGAATGAAACATTTCAAGTCACAATATTACTAACCTCAAGAGGAAGGATGATATCATCGATGTAGCTTGTTTCTTCTTCACATTCTTCAAGTCTTCGAGTAATACTTGTATGTCTCATAATCCTAATCTTTCTAGCCTAACCTATACAAAATTGTCTCTAGTGCATAATCAAGCGACTCTTTAATTGAGTTTTGATTCACTAAAATATGATAACCAAACTTGACATACCAATGCTTGGTGGGTTCAACCGAGCTATGCTCTAACAGAAACCAATAGGATTGGTGGTCTGGATTTCATATAAGATCTAAGGAATGATCGATCCATACTTACAATGGGAACTATGTTAGAAACCAATCCTTACCTATGTTGGGAGTAATGGTGGTACCAATCCTTACCTATGTTGGGAGTCAAGGTAGTACTGATCCTAACCTATATAGGAATCAAAGTAGAACTGATCCCTACCTATATTGGGAGTCATGGTAGAACTGATCCCCATATGCAAAACAGATTTCTCTAGTCATGTACACTTTAGGGTTTGTGTGATTTTGGAAATTGGGTTTGCTAAGTTGAAGAAGTCGACATAATTAGTAATTTGAACATGTGCATAAACCTTATATTTTATTGTTTAAAAATATTCCTTGATACTTGAGTTAAGATCCCATACCGAAATGTTTGAGAATATTTTTGTTAGGATTTTCGAATGTATATGTTTTTTTCTTCCAGCAAGCAAAACATATCTCTATAAGATATATTAGTTAAATATCTTGTATGCTATCTAATATTGAGTTGTATCCAAGAGGGATTTCGATCATACAGTTGGATATTGGTTGGAATTAGACAAAACCGAATTTAGGTGTTTTATTGCATATCTTGAGAGTATTTTTGGTTTTGGAAATTCCTCGGTGTCTAAACTACCTTAGTCTATTAATAGCTAGTGAAGTTTGTTTTTCTTTGAAACTTATCCTGAGGCAGACGTTTCACTTTATAGTCACTGTTGTAGTCGACTAATAGTATTACTTGTAATACCATCTTGGAGAGGAGAGTAACTTAATTAGGCGAAATCTCTTACGTCCGCTAGTTTAAAGACTTCATTGGGATCAAGAAATGACTACTGGTACCGTTGGTAGGAAACTAGAATTCTATTATTATTTTAAGTTTTTGATTATTAATTTGATTGACTAACGGCTGTTAACTCTTGATTGCACCCAGTTTGATTATTCTTGAGCGCCTTCTCTTCTAACATAATGTCACTTAAACTAAAATCAAGATATTAGCGGTAATTCAGATATGTTTTCAGATCTGACGTTGACTTGTGATCATCCATTGCTAACAGACTCCATTTTGTGCGTGATCAATCATAAGTCAGAATCAAGTTTGGTTATGCGGTACAAAAGAAGACATTGAAGATTTGAAGAAAATAAGACTTCTTATTGGTTTCGTATCTTTGTGATTTGCTTTGTGTACAAACTTGATCGGTTAGGATACGACTAGATATCGTTTATATTTGATAGACAATTGATTAACTAGTCATAGTATATCGGCAAGCTATCATTTGGTGGTATTATTCAGTATCCGAACATGATAATTTGTTAGTCTAGATCTGATTATTTTGGTAATCTAGATATCGATTGATCTAAACCGGACAAGGGGGTATATTATTTTAAAGGGAAAAAACTTTGTCGTACTCAACATAATTTTTAATTAACTTCTTGAGATTGATAGAGCGGTTACCAAAAAGATTAGTCTTTTAATGTTTGGAAGACGATCCAAAGAAGTTAAGTGCTTGAAGTCTTCACAATAGCTAAAACAACTTAAGATAGTGGGCTCTATCTTAGGATTCACGTGCGTCGGTGAGATTGGATACTGAGAAAACTAGGTAATTAGGTTAAATTAGTTGGTCTCAACTTTACGAAGTTGGTAGTGTTTTTTGTATAACGGCTTAATTATGAGAGTATCCACAAATGGACTAGGTCCCGGGGTTTTTCGGAATTTGGGGTTTCCTCATTAACAAAATATTATTGTGACTAGACTATTACTTTTCGTAATTATAATTATTGTTTTACTATAATTAAAAGTAAATACATTGTATGTTAATCCAACACTTAAGTTGATCCCTATAGTTGTGTTCGGTTTCGAACTAAAACTATATACCAAGTGTATAACTTGTGGTTTGATATCTTCTTGACAGTCTCTGTCTATATTAGATTGATGAGATTTTAATAGTTGTAGAAAAAAGTTCGTTGAGACTTGTGAAGATTTTCGATTTTAGTCTTAAAAAAACTAAAAATGAAGAAAAACTAAAAAGACGAGGGTACCCAAATACACCACAATCTTTTAAATATCAACCTATAAATCTGATACCAAGTGTGATCATATATGGACAAAGTCGAGACAATACAACAGCTATGGTATACACTTTGTGTGATCGTCTATGGATATGAGATCGAGACAATACAACAACAAAATGTTCACTTGATAATAGGTACGGTATAAAACCGAAACTCTATATATAGGAGCAAAGGTTCTCAAGAATAAACTAACTAGGTGCAATCAAAGTTACAACAACCGTTAGTCAATCAAATCAATAATCAAAAACTAAAATAACAATGCAATTATCTAATTTCCCACCAACGGTACTCGTAGAGCTTCTTGATCCCACATAAGTCTTCAAACGAGCGGTCGTAAGATATTTTTCCTAATTAGGGTACTTTCCTCTCCAGATAGATGGCTCCACCAAAAACAACATGAATGAAGTTTGCCTGGATCTTAGGATAGTTTGCAAGAAATGCAAACTCAAGTATTTATAGACCAAGGTTGTTTGGACAACAAGGAAATTCCAAAACCGAAAATATTCTCAAGATATTTATTAAAGTATACATAATTTCTGTTTTCCTACTTCCAATTAATTACCAAATCATATTTTCAAAAACTCTCGTAGAAAACTTCTAGTATTAGTGTAGCACATTAACTAATAATATTTTCTAGAATATATGCTTTAATTGTTGGTAATTAAAACATATATTATGAAAATAATAATTAAATCTATGCTTACAAAACAGAAGTGTTTGGTGTGTCATGCAATGGCTGAGATATATCCATTTTTCTAACCGGTGGATAAGATCTTCCCTCTCACTCCCCGCTTCATCTAAGATCTATAGATCCAACGGTGTTGTTTCCTTTTACAGACCATTATGTTTAATCATATGGTTAATCAATTGATGTATTTACTCCAGCCAATGAATTATTTTCGCCGAAGTAACTCATCATATTCCAAAACTCTTTCGTTTTATCTCACATAAGTGAATTCCAATCGAGTTTGACCGTGTAATAGTTTTTATCGTTTATTAATACCCTAAAAATGAAACTGAACAGAGATAATTATACATGCAAAGAAATATATATGAGATGCCAATTCTCAGCCACTATCGCACATCATCAAACCCGTAATTTTAAATTATGAAGCATCGGGTATTATTTCTTTTAAACTTCTCTTCTTTTGGAATTGTATTCATGTTCGGTTTATACGAATACCATTGGTGAAACCATTGTAATCTCAATACCAGCTTAAATCATACCTCTTTTCCCGGAATCCGAACCTAAAAAAAGTTGCGTTTACCATTCGTATTTTCCATAAAGGAATCTAACCTCAGTGGCAAAAAAATAAGGTGATTCTCGAGAAAACCAAGAGAAATGGTGAATTTTCTACTTTTCTCTTAATACAGTTTTGATTAGATCCCAAACTTTTGACCCAGTAGGGAATGACTTAGAGACATTCGAAAAAAGGAAACAAAATTATACCTAGATGTGGATATTTCGAAATTATGATAAAAACCTAATATCATGTAGTCATCTTGATATGTTTCTTGGAGAAACTTCTTCAACTATTTTGGAGGATAAAATGGATTTGTCTCTATCTACTGGAAATCCTTTTTATAATGTTTCAGGTACCACAATTTGTCTAGCAGCTTGCTCCGCTATGGTGTCTGAACCGTCCTCTACATTGACATGTTCTTATTGTACTTTTACGGGTCATAAACTCTATAAATATTACAAGTACAAACATAAAATAAAATATGTCAATAAACTTCAAAGGAGAGCAAACCAATTATCAAACAAGCTTAAACTTGTTCAGAAGTCATCTGAGGTATCTAAACTCAACTCTTCTCCGAAGAAGTTAATTTTTAAAGAAAAAGTTAGACCACTTCAGAAAAGAACACGGTCTAAACATTATGTGAAATAGTAGTTTATGAACTCTTTCCAAAAAGTTCATGGTGAACAAATTATTGTTCACCCCTATACAGCTTAATTGTGTTGGATGTGCATCTTGTCTCAAGTGCCTGATCCCAAAGAGACAAGAGTTAAACACTTACAGGTCTTAAGGAAAAATAAAAAGTCATTCTCTTTTTGTTTTTGTTTCGGTTGATCTTTTCATATTTTAGATTGGTATTGAAAAGAGGTTTCCATGTTTTTTCATTGAAAGAGGGGTAAAGTCGATTCTGCCTTATTTAGGGTTGTGAGTTGTGCGTACGTGAATCTGCTTACTTTGTATAAAGGTTCTATAACCCTACATTCCCTTTTTCTTCCTTGAAAAAAAAACTCTTTTTATCACAAGTTTGCTTGTAGAGATTGCTTTGTGAATTTCTCTCACAAACCCATTTTTGTATGGAGACTCCAAGCATTATGATTTCTGATATAAAAGAGGTTAATATGATTGTTAAGCCATCAATCATGAAGAAAAAATATAAATCTCCGGTACCCTCTTCCTTGAAAAAAAAAAGAGGAATGTGAGGAAACCAAGGGATGTAACTTCAAATCTTCAGAAGTTTTCTGGTGTTCTTGAAGAGTTGAAGGACACAAGAAAGGAGATATAACGAATAAAGGCTATTGTTTTTAGGACTCTTGAAATTCAGAAGGCCCTGGTTCGGCATCAGTCAAGAAGGTTTGTTGGAATTGACTCCTATCTTCATGAACCTTATGTTCCAATGGCTGTTGATGACAAGGAGTTCGGGGGCGATAAATATTTTTTCAAAGGTCTTAATATCTAGGAAACTTCTTATGAGAATTTATTCTTGTGTTTTAAGAAGGATAACTAGGGTTTGGAATAGCAATTATTGTGAGAACACATAGCTATTTCCAACGTTTTTCATCTTGCAATGTTTTTAGATTTATTTATTTAAATTCTAAAGTTTATTTGGAAGATAATTTTGTAGTATTAATCTTAATTGGTTTTATATATTGCAAAAATTGTTATGGGATATGTGTGTTTGCGTCCGTGAACTATGATTGTCCCATATATGTCAAAAGTTAAGCCTATTATGTCATTATGCAAATATTGATGGAAGATAGGTTGAACTTTTGATTGCAAAGATTAAGTCTATTATACGTCTTTATGTAAATATTGATGAAAAATAGAATGAATCTTTGAATATTCCGCAGTATTGATCTTTCCCTGATCCACTTCTATGTGAAAGTACTGTGTGGCTCCATAAGTTCTCTTATGTTGAGCATTTCCGATTAAATTAATCATGGGTTCTCTTGAGGTTAATTTAATTGACTTTTCTGGATACAAATTCATGTCTAATGTAATTTGATAATGTCCAAAGATATCCTTTTTTTCTTGTAAAAGTAAGGTCGCCCTTGTTGTTTTTTCGGGAATGATATTTTATGGGGGAGAGTTCTTAATTGAACTTGTGCTTAATTGCCAAATCTTTGTGGGGGAGTGCAGTTGTGGAATATTGTAGGAGTTTTCTTATATATTTATAAACTCCTTGATGAATACACTAAGTTTTGACTATGTAAAATCATCGAAACAAAGTTGATATGTTCTCTTTTATTCATGAAGTATCTCTATGAGAATTTCATTATGATCCCACTAGTTTTCGTACCTTTGCCAATTTATATTGACAAAAATGGGGAGAATTAATGCGTAGTTCACACAACAAATACATATGGTTTACGGATCATTGTGTAATGGGGAGTGGTTTTCATGTGAGATGAAGTGTTGACTAAGGGGGAGTGATACATATCACCATAGTATTGTTGTCAAAGTTGTGATACAATTGGACTTTGATGCTGTGTAATAATACTATGACATTGTATAACAATGATTGAGAGCTATTTTTTTCTCATTGTTATAGCTACGGATCTTCAACAACTATGATGCTGAGTTGAAAACGTTCAGAATCACTGGAGTACTTGGAAGTGACGAAGATTTCGAGTAATGTTGAAGAACCAAGGAAATCAAGCATTTGGATGAGAAGCTACAAAGTTTATTTATTTTGTAATCCATATGTATTGATAGTTTTGTTACTAAAATTGACAAATGGGGAGATTGTTAGAACACTGCTCGGTCGAACTCTCAAGCGTTGCTATCTCAAGCTTGTTGTCAAGTTTAGTTGCCAAAACTATAAGTCTTGATTTCTAGTCTATTTATAGCTAAGTCTCGGATTAGGATAAAAAAATTAGTTGAGCTTTAGACTTCACGACATTCATCAATTGAAGATGAAGAACTACTAAGGGTATCTTGTGGAACTTCATCAACAAAAGGTATGTGGAGACTTGAACTCATCTATCACTCAAAAGTCTATTTACTCTATCTCCTATTTGAGATAAAAGTCGTATAGCTATATAGACTTCGATTATACACATTTGATATTTCGAGGTGAGTTTAACTCGCCTACATATTTCTCTAAATATGTGTTGGTAAGCTTTCGGTTTAACTAAGTTCATCTTATATTCTTGACGAAAGTCAAAAGATGATCATCTGAAAATCGCCTTGTAACATCTTACATGATTTGTGTGAGACAATCATTTGATGTAGACTTAGAATGTTTCGTATCGATCATTCGATCACTTGAAAATTGCTTCGAAGCTAATAGTTTGTGTGAAACAGATATTGTCGTCTTCTAAGAATGTTTCAATGATTGAAATGGGAGTTTAGAACAAATAACCATGATTGGATATAACACAGTATGCGTACTTGTATGCTAACTGTTGCAAGATATTCAAAGTCCGGGAACCATAGTATGCATACCCGTATGTGTACCGGTTGGTTTATGAAAATCCGGGAACTCAGTATGCATACCGGTATGCGTACCCGCGTGAGATTCAAGTTCAAGGATTTAACTGAGTTTGGATGGTATGCGTACCCGTTCGCATACTGGCGAACCCAAACTTGGTCCGGCCACTTAGGTATGCGTACCCATTCACATACTTGAGTAGGTTATGTTCTAAAATCGGTTTGTTCATGAACTAATACATTTATACAATAAGGAATGCAATCTTTTGCAAACCGTGGCTACAATGTTCATGAATTGATTCAAGTGAATCAAAATCGATTTCGCTTCAATTGTGTCTTGTATAATTCTATGAGAATATAAACAATTGAATAACAATGGAACTAGTTCCATTTGAGTCATTTGAACTAGTTATGGTTAAGATGAATAAGGTTGATATGAAAGTGTTCATATGGCTAACTTCGGTTATCTATTGTTGAGCCAACAAGGTGCACACGTTTAGGTACGTTTACTCATATCTAAATGAAGTCAATTTTCATTTGTGTGTAACAAGCTAAGTTTGATCTAATGGTTGAAAGATATTAGCTTGAGGGGTAATCAGGTTTTCATCTAACGGTGAATATTGAATGCTTTGTTACAAAGGTATCATTGATTGCAAACCCTGATTTGAAGACTATATAAGGGAGAACTCTAGCAACTGGGAAACCTAATCCCCACACCTCATGTGTGATACTAGTTGCGACTAGAGTTGATTCTCCTTTAACCTTAGGTTTCTCCAAAACCCTGTAGGTTAACGACTTAAAGACTTCATTGGGAGTGTGAAGCCAGACCCAACTATTTTCTCTGTAGTTGCGTGTTCTGATCTTGTTGTTTTCTATCGTGATTGAGTACTATCTTCTCTAAGATTTGCTCGAGATTTAATCTCCGATAGGCAAGATAAAAAGTAGTCACAAACATCTTCGTCTCATCGTTTGTGATTCCACAAGATATTGTTTCGCTACCATACAATTAAGATTATTGTGAGGTGATTGATATTACTAGGCTATTCTTCGGGAATATAAGTCTGGTGTATCAATTGGTTCTTGTTCACCTTGATTTATTAAAAGACGAAATAAAAACTCTTAGGTATTTATATGGGAGACATATTTATCTATTCAATAGACTTTTTTGTGTGAGGAAGATTGGTTTATCAAGTCTTCTACTTTGGGTCGTAGCAACTTTTAGTTTTGGGTGAGATTAGCTAAGGGAATCAAGTGCGCAGAACGCGAATGTACCTTGATCAGTGTGAGACTGGTTAGGGCTTAACTACATTTCAGTCCGAAGTTAACTTGTAGTAGGCTAGTGTATCTAGCGGCTTAATACAGTGTGGTGTTCAAATCTGGACTAGGTCTCGGGGTTTTTCTGCATTTGCGGTTTCCTCGTTAACAAAATTTCTAGTGTTTGTGTTATTTCTTTTCCGTATTATATTTTCTATATAATTGAAATATCACAGGTTATGTTCAATCATTTTGTGCATCCTACCTTTGGTTTGTTGATTAAATTGATTGACACTTGGATATTAGTTTTTGATACCGTTCAAGTTATTTCTTATATTCAATCGGGCTCATAAATTCCTATTTGTTTGATTGTAGATTGAATTGAGAAATTTAGATATAACTCTTGGATATACTTTTCTTAAGATTGAGTCTGACTGTCTAGTTGGTTCTCTTGAAAGTATATTGGAGTTAGTCCATACATATTGCTATGCGAAATATTGGGTATGGTTGTTACACCCCCGCTTTTTCACCACATTCACTTACTCCAGCAGTTCCATCACCAACTTCATTTCCTCCACCTTCACTTCCTCCACCAGTCACAACTCCACTTGCATTCCTTGCGTTTGCAGCTGATGAGTGCCAAATATTGCATATTCATACACCTTTTCATTGGCACTTAACTCATCTTTCGCGCTTCAAAGTCATATATTATCCCAAATTCTGCATTTTTACCATTTTCAAGAATAAATATTTGTATTAATTAATTTTGTGTTTTTAAGTACTAAATAAAGCTTGGAAGAATTGAGAAGACAAAATAGAAGAAAGTTGGAAGCGTTGCAACCCGCTCGCGCATCAGTGGCAACCTGTTTACAAATTCATGGGATTAAACAACCCATGATCCAAAACCCAAGACCCAAATCCATTTCCACCTCACCCCCATTGGATTCTTTCCAAAACATCCACCTCACCCCCATTGTATTCCATTTCATCCATCAATTAAAGAAAACATCCCCATTCTCTCACTCAATCACTCCCAATTTGTTTCCCACAACCAAATATATTCCATTCAATCCATCAATTAAGAAAACATGTTTTGTTGAGTGGATGCTTTCCAAATTTCGAATCCAAGTGCTTGAGGGAATTTTGTGTATAAATAGAGAGGGTTTTTGTGTTGAAAAACCATCCAAGAATAGCTTGTTCATGTTAGTTTATCAAATTTCAGTTTTGTTGTAATGTTCTTCATGTTCTAGTTTCATTTGCTAGGGTTTAAATGAAGCCGTAACTCATTGGTATGTATTCATATCTTGTATCTTATTCTTGAAAGTTTAGAATTGTTTAAAGATATAATTTAATCCAAGTTTGTCAACATCTTTCTCTCACAATGTATGCCATGTATCCATTGTAGTTAGAATATCTCTTTGTTGATTATGCTACAACTCATGCTTAACCAAATATTGATCCTCAGATTAGTTGTGCTTTAATTAGACAGTTAATGTTCTGGAGAAATACTTTAGTTGTGATTAAATTATCCATTGGAGAAACACCTTAGATATATGGTATACTTGAATCTGCTGTAAGGACAAGAATAATATTACAAGTTGAATGCATATCATAAGTTAGCGGTGGATTTGAATACCCTAGTATCCATATTCTCAGTATTTACACCTTGATTTAATTGCGTATTTTAATTCAATATTATTTTCTGTTTAAGTCTTTGCCAATATCTCGTCGTATCGACAAAAGCAAACCCCTTTTGGTTACTCTCTGAATCAATTCTAATTAAGGATTTAGAATCAACTTCTACACTCTCCAAGTCTCTGTGGTTCGACCTGTGCTTGCCCTGTGTTGCTTGTCGACAATGTGCACTTGCAGTATACACAATAGTAGGTATCTTTCCGAGCCTACCAGCAGCCAATGGTTTTCTGTGATGAGATTGCGGAGTTGGGACATTACAAGGTGTTACTTCTTATGTTATTTTCTTCCTCCTTTCATTTGCTCTGTTCAAAGACAAACAAGACCAAAAATACAAAAGCAAATAAGTAAAAACGGTTGGGAAATCTAGACATAACCAAGCCGTGACAACAAACACGGCTTGGAAAATTTGACAGTGACGCAACTATATTTACGGATGGTATATTTAGTAATCGACCAAGACGTAACACCAATAATGGCTAGGAAACATAATTTGCAACTTGGTTACTGAAATTACGGATAGGAAAACCTAGACGTGAAAGATACAAATGGATTAATTTTCGGCATAGTAGCAGATACGGCTAGGAGAGGTTCACCGTGAAAAATATGGATCGGACTTTGAGGTTTCGACCAAGCCGTTACACATAAAACGACTAAGAAATAAAACTTATGGTTAGGAAATAAAATTACAGATAGGAAAAACCTAGACGTAAACATTATCGCTGATTTTTTTTTTTTTTTTGAACACAGAAGAATATACGGCTAGGAAGTTGCGGCTAGGATTTCTAAACTCTCGTCCGCATCGCCTATTTTACGGATGGGAGTTCTTAGTGATCCCAACCGTATAACCTATTTACGGCTAGGAAAACAAGAACTCTCAGCTGTAAGCTGTTTCGAAACTGTTTTTTTAGACCTAAATTTTTGAAACCAACTAAATAATCAATAAAACGCTTAAATAAAGAGTGGGTTTTTTAATTCATACCTTATTGTAGTCATATCAGGAGTCTCGGCGGCCTGTTCATCTACTTCAATCACTTATTGTTGATCTTAAGTTTCATCTTCATTTGATGAAGTTGATTTCTTTGGTTCAGGAGGAGGTGGATTCGACGACGATTTCCCTGGGTTTTCCTTTGTCTTTATGGTTTTATACAATGAATTTAATCGACAGTGATTTTTTTTTTTTTTTGAATTGACGATTAATCGTCACACGAAGAAGAAGAAAGAGAAGAAGAAGAAGAAAAAGAAAACAAAGAGAAGAGAAGAGAACAAAAGAAGAAAAACAGTAGAAGAAGAAAAGAAAAAGAAAAGAAACCGAATTTGTTTCTTTAGTTAATATTTTATTTATTTTTGTAATTAGATTAATTAGTTAATGGAAGGATAGAAGGATAATAAATTAAAATGATTGAGGGTATTTTTGCATTTTTACATAGATTAAGCCCCCATCTCCACGTTTTGGTTTTGATTATCATTTTAAGCCCCCACTACTCAGCCCCCTACACCCTCGATAATAGGATTTTTGATTTACCTTGAACCTAACTAACCATCAAACAAACATTCTTGTTTTTTTTTTTTTTTTTTTTTCATGAATGTTAAGTGGCTTTAGCTCACTAGACCATTAGTAGGTCAAAACTAGATACGATAAAAACTCCATATATTAATATCCTTGAGACTTCACAAAATTATTAATATATGGAGTTTATTAATATAGGGAGGTATACCAAAAAAAGTTTCTCGACAAAAAGCTTTAAACATGCTCGACAAGTTGGAAATATTTTGGATTCAACAAAAAGGTGCAAATAGTAACGAGGTCTTACGCATACGCAAATAAAAAGATGCGATAACATTCCCAAATATTACATCATTTTCTTAAACGACTATGGATACATATTTTTCTTTATCTTAAATTTTGATGTAAGAAAATTATAATTTTTCGATTATGTAAATTATATTAATATACGGAGGTAAATTTCTTATGGTGGGACTAGAAAAATCTATTAATATTAAAATGTGGAGTTTATTACTATTTACAACCGGCCCAAGTTGGGACCATGATTTTTTATTAATCAACAACCTAAAAACTCAATACCATCCCTCACTCCAGAATAAAAGTAGCACTGGTGGAGCTTACCCTCTCTCCTATTGGTTGGTGATCGTAACCTCGCGCTCTCATTGGCTAATTGAGAAACCATTCGTATTTGTCGGATGAAATTTCGTTAGATATGTTGCGTTGATCTGTCAATGTGCGGTGTAGATTGGGTGGATTGTTTGGACACACGCGACGGACGCCCCTCATTATTTAGAAAAATTGTTATATTAATTTCGTGTATTTATTGTGAAAATCCAGAAAATAAGGAAAACTACTATATTCATTTTGGACATTTATGATTAAAATAAAAAAAATCATTTTAACATATTTATGGAATAAAATAAAATAATTTATATATTTCAAATCTTTTATAATTTCATGCATTTATTATAAAAAATTCAGAAAATAAAGAAAAATACTATATTAATTTCTTACATTTATGAATGAAATAAATAAATAAACAATTCAACGTATTTATGGATAAAGTAATGAGATTCATATTTTTAAAATATTTTGTAAGGAAGAAATAGAAAAAAAAAAGTATAGAAATGACAAAAAGGATTACTATATTAATCTTTTATAATTTCATGCAGTTATTATAAAAATCCAGAAAATAAAAAATAAATCAACTC
Source organism: Papaver bracteatum (assembly GCA_023529315.1). Taxonomy (NCBI): domain Eukaryota; kingdom Viridiplantae; phylum Streptophyta; class Magnoliopsida; order Ranunculales; family Papaveraceae; genus Papaver; species Papaver bracteatum. The sequence continues at coordinate 1,849,469 of JAJJWX010002605.1, read as the reverse complement.
AACATATTTATAATTTTTTTGGAATAAAATAATAAGTTTTACATTTGTAAAATCTTTTGTAAGGAAAAAAAGTTTTGGAAATGGCAAAGAAAACTACTATTAATTTAGGATATTTATGATTAAAATAAAAAATATTAATTCAACATATTTATGGAATAAAATAATAGTATTTGTATTTGTTGAATCTTTTATAAGGGATTTTTTTTTTAAAAACGACTATATTAATGATAAACATCTAAAAAAATTACTAACAACATTTAAAAATTACTATATTAGTTGGTATTTTAGATTAATGTTTATTAGAGTATTTTCTTATTATTTAAGAAAAAAGAATTTATATTCTTAGATGTCAAAGATGCTGAATATTTTATTTTGATACGATGATTATCCTAAATGTTTGAAAATTTCGGATATTTATTACTAGAAAAAAATTAGTCTTAATCATGTACTTAATGCTCGAGTTAATGTAGCTATCCAAAAATATTGTGGCTAACCAAAATTATAGAAATTGCATAATTTTATTATGATATTGCTTGATTTTATTTCCAAAATAAAGTTTTGTACTCCTATTTAAAGTACTTGAGCTGGTCCGACATTTTCTTCTCTGCATGATGCTTCTTTGAATTTCTAATGCTTTTTTCCTTTCTATGTTTTTTTTTCCTTCATGCTGACATTCATCATTTTTTATTCTTCTTTGCATGTTCCTCAAGCATGCAGTAGTTGGTGACTTGGTGTTGATGGTTGCAACAATGGGAGGTGATAGTATTCGCATGAGGTAGTAAATTCAGTGAAATCGTATTTCTTTGATTGAATGTTTAGGGTTTATCGATTGACCTATAACCTGGTTTACAGTAGTAGTATCATCATCTTTGTCGGGTATTCGTAAAATTCTTCTTTGATTTTTATGTACGAGTGCAATACATAATTATGGTAATAAAATCGTCGTCTTCTTTTTCTCCTTGATTTTTCGTTTACTAATGGCCACTGCTCTTTTATTTTTAAGGTCTCAAGATATTTTCCCTTCGGTTTTGGATGAACTATCAACGGTTAAGAGGTTAAATAGCTTTTGCACGTTCAGTGTGATCTTTTGGTATTTACATCCCAATAGATATACTTTGCTTTAAAGGAACATGGTTTCGATTTGTGGAAATTTCTGAGAAACCCATCAATAAGGTGCTATATATATGTAGCCCAAATAAGTAATATCTACGGTTAAAATTAATAGTTTTAGATTATATACATATTTTCACATTTATATGGGCTAATTTAACCTTAATTAGTTACACATTATTAATACAAATATTATTAATAAATTCCGTTGATAATGGTTATTAGTTATGAGCGCTTTTCGTGGGAGTTTATAATGGAAATAGATAATTACCATTTATACGGTCAATCAATTTTGTGCCGTTTTTAGTGGGAATTTCCGGTTATTGGTCAACTAGATATTTCCGATATTATTCCATTAATTTGTTACCATTAATTAGGAGATTTAGAGATTTTTTCCATCATTTTCTCACTCTTATAATTTTGGTAGTTAGCGCGTCCTCCCTCCTTGCAGTGTTCACCATTCCTGTCTCCTTTACTCCCCCAATGATTATTCTCTCAGATGGACAATTTAGATTTTCTTTTGTAGCATGCAAAAATAGCAAATGAGAAAGATAATAACCAGTGGAGAGAAGGATAGAAATTGCATATTATTGTTGCAAATTATCAGCTTATTGCTTTGCCGATCTCACTGCTATCCTTCCTTCCCAAACGTGAATGCAATCAATTAATCATCTTAACAGAACTACGTACTGTTATTGTTACTATATTTTTCCCCAAAAATGTACCAACTTATTAGCATAGATGTTTTTCTTGGTTTTCTAGAATTCAGGTTAACAACATATATAGACCATATGACATATGTCTTACGGACTTCTTACATTTATATGATGAGGCAACATATATCTGAAAGACGCGGTTCACGACTTTTAGACAATCCAAAGATTTTGACATGCTTAGGTAACATAAAACAATTAAAGGAAATATCAATGCTACATTGACACCCAATAATTCCGGGAGTTTTCCCGGAAGTAGGTTGTTGGGCCATCCTCTCTGTCATCGGAATTGTTACGTGGGGAAGTAGGATCCCGAATCCCGCTCTCTCTTTCTCGGTAACGATTTCAAGATAAATCCAGGATACAGATCATTTGTATATCAATCATAGTTCAACTATGTACATTTTCTTCGATTACGTACATTTTCTTCGATGGAGCCCAAGAGAGTAATTGGGTTTGTCGCTTGATTCTTAAAAAAATTATAGTATGATTTCTGAAGTAAGATATATCATCCTCATTGCATTTTCTTGGTTACATCTTCTTCAAGGCGAATTACTTCATATGCTTGGCACTTTTACAATTGGCAATCTATATAATATCATGTTTCTTTTTAGTGTTTCTTATATTATATATTAATAAAATTATATAGGGATCGTGATTTTTAATTTAACTATAAGAAGTAGGAGCCGGAATAGTAATTGAATTGGCTGCTTGATTATCAACGCAAATATATGATTTCCGAAGAAAGATATATCACTGCATTTCCTTGATTACACTTTCTTCAACGGGAAGCACTTCATATACTTTCATTATTTAGAGTTCGCAATCTATTTTATATTAATGTTGTATTACTTTTTAGTGTCTCTAATATCATATATTGATACAATTATACAGAGAGTCTGTTTTTTCATTTAATTACATGGATTTGGATCCCGAAATAGTAGTTAAGTAGGCCGCTTGATTCTTAATGCGAGTATGTCATTTCTGAAGAAAGATATATCAATGCATTTCTTTGATTACGTACATTTTCTTCGATGGAAAGCACTTTATATGCTTTGCGCTATTTAGAGTTCGCAATCTATTTTATATTAATATTGTATTTCTTTTTAGTTTCTCCAATATCTTATTCTAATATAACTATATAGTGAGTATGATTTTTTATTGAACTACAGGGAATTCGAGCTAGGAATATTAATTGATTTGTCCGTTTAATTAGTAACACATGTATATGATTTCTGAAACAAAATACATTAATGCATTTTCTTGATTACATCCTCTTCGACGGGAAACCTTTTATATGCTTTGACTATTTGGAGTAGGCATTCTAATTTATATTAATGTCGTGTTTCTTTTTAGTGTCTATAATATCATGGATTGATACAATGTTATAGGGAGTGTGGCTTTTCATTTATCTACAAGGAAATGGAGCCCGAAATAGTTTTTAAGTTGGTCGTTTGATTCTTAACACAAGTATATGATTTCTGGAAAAAAAAATCAGTGCATTTCCTTGATTACATCTTATTCAACGGGAAATACTTCATATGCTTTGGACTATTTTGAGTTTGTTATGTTAATATTATATTATTTTTCAGTGTCTCTAATATCATATTTTAATACAAACATATAGTGAATGTGATTTTTCACGAACTACATGGAGTTGGTACTTGAAATAGTAATTGACTTGGCCACTTAATTCTTAACGAAAGTATGATATCTTAAGAAATAATTGATTCATCTTCTTCGACGGGAAGCACTTCATATATTTTGCACTGTTTAAAGTTATCAATCTATTTTATATTAGTATTGAGTTTCTTTCCAGTGTCTATAATCATATATTCACATAACTATATAGTGAATGAGAATTTTCATTTAACTTCAGAGAATTGGATCCTGGAATAGTAATTAACTTGGCCGCTTAATTCTTAACGCAAGTATGATTACTGAAGAAATAAAGCACTTCATATGCTCAGCACTGTTTAGAGTTATCAGTCTATTTTATATTAATATCGTGTTTCTTCGAAGTGTGTATAATCATATATTCACATAACTATATAGTGAGTGAGATTTTTCATTTAATTTCAGAGAAATGGAGTCTAGAATAGTAATTGACTTGGACACTTAATTCTTAACCCAAGTATGATTTCTGAAGAAATAATTGATTAAACCTTCTTCAAAGGGAAGCACTTCATATGCTCTACACTTTTTAGAGTTATCAATCTATTTTATATTAATATCGAGTTTCTTTACAGTGTGTATAATCATATATTCACATAATTATATAGTGAGTGAGAATTTTCATTTAACTTCAGATAATTGGAGTCTGGAATAGTAATTGACTTGCCCGCTTATTTCTTAACGCAAATATAATTTCTGAAAAAATAATTGATTAATTCTTCTTCAACGGGAAGCACTTCATATGCTTTGCACTATTTAGAGTTATCAATTTATTTTATATTAATATCGAGTTTGTTTTTAGTTTCTATAATCATATATTCACATAGTTATATAGCGAGTGAGATTTTTCATTTAATTTCAGAGATTGGAGTCTGAAAGAGTAATTGATTTGGCCGCTTAATTCTTATTGGGGTATAGCAGGTGAATAACAAACAAGAGTTGGCGGAACTGGAAGCCATTATTGGGGTTCTGAGGTAGAGTACTTTTATGACTTTGTTTATTTACTTTTAAGTTGCAAAATTGAATAAGCAAGAAATGTCTATATTAATATCTTGAAAGACTTAGGGTAGTTGTAGAGGTACTTTGAGTAGAACGATTCAAATCTAGCCTTAATAATTATTTGTATAGTAGTGATGTTGGAAATATCATGAGATACTTACCGATTTCAAATGTTGATATAATTTTTCTAATGTATTTTCTTTAAGAAAATTCTTATTCTGCAAAACTTTAAACAATATGTAATTGGTGAATTTGGTTCAAACTTTTAATATACTAAACGGTAATTGGATGTTTCATTGCAATGTAGTTGTTGATTAAGACACCTTATAGGATGGGTGCGGGGCGAAGCCCCGCCTTACCAAATGGGAGTCAATTCTCATCGTTCCCGGTGCGTAGCACGGGTTAAACACTAGTATATAGAATTTATTAATATATGGAATATCAATAGTGGAAATTTCTGAGGAACCCAAGTTTGGTTCCTCTCTCTTTCAGAAACCCATCATTAAGATGGTTTATATTTGTAGCCCAAAATACAAAATCTACGGATGAGATTAGTAGTTTTGGATTCGGTTTAGATTTTCACATTTTGTGTAAGACAAAATTAACCTTTTTATTTAATTTGACTAAACTAGTTAATTTAGAAAAATAATCCACCTATTACGTCTTGTTGACCAGAAATATTTTCCATAAATAAAATATTTACCAATATTTATTGTGATTCATTTTTGCCTTTACTCAACACCTAAATTATAGGATCATTCAAAATTTAGTCAAAATCTAACCTCCCATAAATCAGTTGTAGCGTGTCTTCGTGCTTACCAAAATTCAAACATCCTTGAACAATAGTATCCCCGGAAATCAGTTTCATTCTCTTTGTATACAAAAAGATACCAAATTTTCTTATAGTCATTCTCTTTCATCGTTTCTACGTGCTTCTAATCAGAAAAAGCAAGTGTAACATTTTTCCAAAAAAAATATGCAAACTATTATCATCAACTCAAGCTCTATGGTGTCCATTGATTAAACATTTCAAATTTATCCTTGCTTCTTCATTATAGCACATGGTCTTTTAGCCATGCAGGTGTGGGTTCGATTTCACCCATTTTATTTTGAACTTATAAGATTTTAAAATACGCATATTCACTTGCATTTTTGAGTGATAATTTTTCTTTTCACTTATAACTTGTGTGATAATTTTTTCTCTCTTGTGAGTGATAAATTCGCTTTTCATATGTATTTGGTGTGAAATTTGCATTTTTCACTAATAATTTGAGTAAAATGAAAATTTTCACATGGATTTTAAATGAAAATTTTGTTTTTCACTCACATTAATTTCTAACCTTATAAAATTTATCGTGAAAATTTGTGTTTCCACTTTGCCTTGAGTAAAAATTGGTTCTTTCTCTCTCCCGTGAGAAGAGTGAGAGAAAATGTAAAACGAGAAACTAAAAGTGAGAAAATTAAAAGGCTTAAAATCAGGAAAGAAGATTAGGGAGATATATTAGGGATTGATTTTAGGAAAAAACGTTAATTTAGGGAGTAGTTATTTTCTAGGAAAGTTCAACGTTTTTGTGGTTTAAAATTAAATTAAATCAGTTGCTTAATTTAAAACAAGAAACGTTAATTTAGAGATTAATTTCAATTCTTAGATATTCTGACTTTTCAAAGCTTTACTTTTTTTTTTGTTAAGCAACTAATCCGGAATTATTGCAATGAAGGTTAATTATGTAATCTAGTGATATCTAACTCCTTTAAAAGCCTAAGGTCCTTAGGCTCCACGTTGAACGGTGACCCTCACCCTCACACAGAATTGTTCCGTTCCACTTTTCCTCAAAGGAGAGAAAAACAAGGCTTTTTCTTCACTAAATAAGCATTTTTTTTATTATCCCGAAGAAAAAAACAAACAAAGAACAATATTATTAGGGTTTTCTTCTTTTTCGTCGTAAACTGGTGATCAGGTAACTAAACAATTGTATAGGAATAATCGTATTTGCTTATTTTAATTTTTCATCTCTGTTTCCTAAACCAACATATTTGTTCAGGTAATCTGCTTAATTATCTCATCCTAATCTGCATAACTCTAATCAGAACAACATTATTAGGGTTTTCTTCTTTTTTCGTCGTAAACTGATGATCAGGTAACTAAACAATTGTATAAGAATAATCTTTTTTGCTTGTTTTAATTTTTCATCTCTGTTTCCTAACCCAATAGATTTGTTCAGGTAATCTGCTTAATTATCTCATCCTAATCTGCGTAACTCTAATCATCTTTTTTTTCCCGGTGATTTCCTAACCCACCAACCATAGAAAAACAAAGCAGAGAGTCCTTCTCATTTCAAAACCCTAATCTATTTACCAACTCTTTTGTTTATTCTCTCTTCTTAGGGTGCTATGGACTCTGCTTTGAATGTTAATGGTTTTTCCAACCATGTCACCACCATAACCAGCAGTAGCACCATCAACTCCACCGTCCAACACCAATTTTTCGTTTTCTCTTTTATCCTGTTCTCAATTATAAACCCTAAAAACATGGTAAGAACATGGTAAGTTCTCTCTTCCATCTATGTGTATATATTATTTAGGGTTTTAATATGGGTTCTCACTATTTATTTGATCTTGAAAGCTTATTGTATTTGAGTGTGCTAAGTTTGATCTGTAAGTTTAATTATTTTCTCAGGTTTCTGTTTGGATGCATGTTTTGATTTTGTTATTGATTTCCTATTTATTTTAATTTTGTGGGTGATGATAAGTTAATTTGAATGTAGGTGTTCTCTAATTTGTAAGTTCAAGCGTGTTTTTTTTTATTTTTATTTTGGCATGCATTTCCTAAGGTTGTTTGTATTTTTAAATCCGATTGAGGGTTTAACTTAAGCCTGATAATGATTGATCTTATTTGATTTTTAGGCTTTCTATCTTGATTTTAGATGACTGTTTGATTCATTTGAATGTAATTTTCAGTTTCACTTGGAAGGTAAAATTCTATTCTATTGCAACATGCAGAACAGGGAGATGGAAGATTAATTTGGGTGTTGCTCTCGCTGCTGTAGGTATGAAAATTCAACAGATTTTTTTTCCTCATGTTATTGCAATACTTTTGTTTCAATAACTTTCTGTTTTGATGATTGTAATATGCAGTTTTGGGTTTTCTTAATTTTGATATATTCAAAGAAGAGGAAGATAATTCCGAGCTTCCACTAGTTTTGTGTTTTTTCTTTTATTTTTGAACTGATTGTTCAGTTTTCTTTTCGTTAAATATGTAGTTGATGCAGTCAAGTATGATTTGGGGATTTTATGGATTAACTTGCAGTGAGTCTCTTGCTTTCCGGTAAGGTCAAAACTAGAATTCTTGTTTCTTGCAATGTTGTAATGCATTTCGATTATGTGGTGTTCTGTTTTAGGGATACTAATATGTATTGATATGGTGGTATTCGGTTGTAGGGATTCTAATATAAACTGATTGATAATTTTTATGAGCAGACCTAAAAGCCATTAACTTGCTTGGGTTATTTAAAAACCTTGGAAATACAGTTAAATAAGTTCCCTAACATGTTTAGCTGGACTATGTGTAGGATATGGTGCATTTCCCCTAAGCATCATCTAATATCTTTGGAGAAAAAATCATCCTTAACATGTGTATGTCGCTGCTGAGATTTCTATGTGCATGTCCACTGCAAAATCTTGTGTATATAGAGGTGCGTCACTTTTCTCTTTGATTTCACTCCTTTTATAATCAATATTTGCATGATTATCGTTTTTTCTATCTCCTGGGTATTCATGCAGAGAGTGAAAATGACAAAATATTTAATAAGATTGACAATGAACTTAATGGGTTATCTTACAATGGAGTTATGGCCTACCACAACCTTATCTTAAAGTTTTTTTAGAGCTCAAGTTCCATGCAAATACAGTAGTAATTTCTTGAACCCTAATTTGATTCTACTTTCACATCTCTTTTCTAATATTTTAGCCATCAACCCTCTTTTGGCTGATTGTTTTTGTAATTTTGCAGGCTTTGATCCAAGAAACCACTTATGAAGTAATGAAGTTTATAGCAATACACAGTCCAGGTAAACACAATCTGATTCCTTTGTTTTAGTTTCAGTGTTTGATAGTGTTCATTAAAAATATTAGATTCATTTTGAGCTTTGTATATTTGAGTCTATAGATCATACTGAATTTGTGGCTTCATTCTTACTTTCCCTTTATTTGTTATCGTTTAAATTAGTTTTAAAGTTTCCTTTTATCTGTCTAATAATTTAGTAAAAATTACTTGCGCTTTCAGTAAAATTATTTGGTTTAATTCTTAAACTCATGTAATTTTCCTTTTCCTTTTCTGCCCTATAAACTTTCTTTTTAATGCAATTACGAATACGAAGACATGTATGTATGCTAACCAAATATGACGCCAATGAGAAAATATTGTTAGGTCATTCAGTGATTGCTTTTATTCATATAGTTCACACCATATTGGAAAAATATTAGGAACTCACATTCAGTGTAGGAGATGCTATAAATGCTAGGGTTCGTCCCAAGTGTTTTAATATTCATTTGAGGATTTAATTACAAAAAGTAGCCCCATCTATCCCGGCCATTGTTTTTCTATATATTGCCAAGATTGTGTCAATATTGGTTTTGTAAATCAATATTTAAATTACCACTATGTCATATTATTAACAAAAGGTTTCTCGCTGCTGAATGATTTACATATAGTATATATGTCAGGAAACTGAACATGTGTGGGATTGTCAGATTGAAACATCTCAATGGCGTAAGTTTCATTCACAGTACAATTATTTTGTCAATTTATTTGGATTAGTATGTATCTTTCTTAGTTAATATCTCTGTCACTTCTTTATAAATTATATATTTTTTACAATGACAGAGGGTATTGTTTCATATATATGCAATACGAAGCAGTGGATGGAAGATAAGTTATAAGGAAACCATGTGCAACTGGCACACTAACTTTCAGGCGTTTGTTTTTATTGATATATCTATCTATGTGTATCATTTCCATATCCTCATTCACAATGAAAAAGGACGGATTGACACCTGTAAGTTGAATCCCATGCAGAACTATCACTACTAACTGAATTGGATTAGTCTTTATATATCTAATTTTCATTTCGGCAGTGGTAAAAGTAATTAGGTATATGACTACTAACCCAATTTTAGTTATACCATATCAACATCACCAACTGTATAGTTTTTGAAGGTTTTATACAACCACAAAGTGCAAGAGGTATGTGGATTTGAATTATTACTTTTGTCCTGTTACTTTGATATTGTATGCCTCAACTGACTTACTGTGCAGGAAATAGGCTGATTACCCATATATGGACAAGACCGGTTGGGGATCTTGAAGCTCCATTATCAATATATGTTGTTTAACTGGAAAATGACTTTGGTTTTACACTTTTACTCATTTGGGTTTTATAAATTTTCAGTCACATGGTTCTTCACTAATTTTTGGTATTTATCCTAAGTGTCGATCTTATAGCTATAATACATACATACTCAAACCCCTTCCTCCATATGTAACCTTTGATATTTATAAAGTTGATATTTCAGAGGGATCTGTGATGGATCCCTTAAAGAATCTACCACTTTGATTTACTTATCAAGTAGAGGAAAAGCACGATACCTTTCAATTAGTGAAACAAACTTCGCTGAGGTAATGCATATTCTTAGTTAATATCTTTGTATCTGTAACTGTTATCGTAATGATAACAAATTTTTTCTTTGAAATATGATTTTAGAACTTGCATATTAGGATGCATGCTTAACAAGATAGTAATGCTATTAGAGGGATGCCCTATCTACTATGGAACTGCATCAACTTCCTTGGATTATCTCTTTCATTATATTTCCACTTCTGGCACTGTCAACCCAGATGACCTCTTATTCAATCTCACAAATGGTACATAATTTTATCTCACCTTTGCAATTGTGTTATTAATTCATTGTTTATATGGATTTGTAACAGTCGCTGCAATAGGAATTATAGGAGTTACACTGAATTAAAGAGAGCAACAAAATTTACAGGGTGGAGTGTTTCATCCAGAAGGTGGTTCAACTACAAAAAATGAGCAAAAATTGATTAGGTAAGCTTACATCTCTGCTCATGAGAAGGATGAAGGCTGAAGTCTAAGGTGTTGTCAAATTTCAATAGAAACAGTCAATAACTCATGATGTGCGTCTACGGTGCTACTGGTGATGTACTCAATGTGAGTAAGGTGTTGATTGGCATACCGAATACCCATTTTCTAAGTAGGAAATTTTCTAACTCTCATGTATTTGTTCTGTTTTTTTATTACCATATGGTTTCTCAAGTTATTTCTCAGGTTATGGGCCAGAAAGATAAGTGAGCTAAAAAAAAATCCATCATCATCATGTGCAGAACAATCTACTGATTAATGGATATGTACGTCTTCCTATTCATGATGGGGATGGGGCGAGGCAAGGCGAAGCCGAGCTTTACCAAATCAAAAATATGGTTAACTATGCCATTTTATTTGCAGTTGTAGATTAAATTGGCGAAGCAAGTTTGCGGAACCGCCCGGGCGTAGAACGGGCACAAAATCTAGTACTTTAATTAGTTATGGGCTGATCATATCTACTATCTTAATGGTGTTTTTTTCATATACAAAAAAACTAAAATGGGCTACATATAATTTTCCCCAATATCAATATATGGAGTTTTTAGCACTACCTTACGATTTTTTTTTGGTTTGATAACCGTTCATTCCAATTTGGATTTAAGGCATGCTCCTCAAGAACATGGGGTGTGGAAGTGGCGTTTTACACATTCTCTAGATAAACTAAAAAGGTGGGAAATAGAATGATTTATAAGTACTGATTTCAAATTCCAAAATAGTAAAGTTTCATGATGCAGAATATAAGTGCAATTCACATTCCGAAGAAAACAACTGGTCACCGGTTAGTTGCTTATTAGATTCCAAAATACCAACAAATCAAATTTCCAATCCGTCGATATGTCATTTTAAACATGTCACAACAATCTTCTTCCCAAAAAGACCTACCGTTAAATTAACTCGGCACCAAATATCATGTGATGCAACTTCAAACTCATTAAAAGCAGGCTGCAATATCAATTCTTCTTTCTAAAATGCACCCTAAAGTAAAATTCAAGGACAAATCAAGTAAAGATGGCCACACCATACGAAAATTGAATGACAGATGACTGGGTCACTGGCACATTTTGCTAGTTGAAAGTTAAAATCTAAACTGTAATAAAATGCGACCGCAGCTGAATACAGGAGGGCCACAAAAAGTTAGATACAAGGCCAGATTTGATTGACTATAGTAAACGTGAAAGGACCAAAAAGCGGTTCATTTTGAAAAAGCAATACTGCGGTTTGACTTTTCTGTTTCCGTTCCACCACCGTTCTCCGCCGCAACTATCCAAAATCTTCTTCTTTAATAATATATTCCATATTTCTAGTTAAGGCATTTACCGTCCATCTATTTCTCCACTAACTTTATCTGTCATCGGTTAGTTGTAGATTTTCTTCTCCGTGGCTTATATTTCCTTTCATTGCTCAATAAATTATTTGGTTGTGGAGTTGATTTAGTTTACTAATTGGTAAAGAAAACGTTACCCCTTTAAATAAGCACCTTGTTAAAGTAAACAATTTTTTTGAATGAGAAGGTGTTTGGTCTTGAATGTTGAAGAGGTGTGGTTCGTAGCTCTTGCTGCAATCAATAGGTTTTCTTCTATCTACCGTGGCTGATGCTTCTTGTCTAGGGGTTTGATGTGATGAAGTTGTAGCAGTAATGGCAACCACCATTATAAGTCAAGGCAACAGTATCTCTAATCTCATTTTACTTTCATTTAAACGAAACAATATATCGTAAAGATAAAAAGGGATTTGAAAACCAGTGAATCAATCTTTTATACTATAGTTTAGTAACTTATTACTTTTACTTATTAATTTAATTAGTTGAAAGTCATTGACAAATAGATAGCCTAGTTTAATTGGGGCCATAAATTTTAATAGGGAGCCTAGAATTTTAATTTGCACCCCAAATTTTTTAGGGACATATTAAACCCGATATCGAAAATATTTTTTTATCTTTTACTAAACTCAAATCTTAAAAATCAGTTAACTCCAATTAGAAGCTTTAATTAGGCCCCCAATTTCATATATCCTAAATCTAAACCACAAGAGAAAATTAGTTTTTTTTTCTTCTTTTCATCTTCCTCTCATCCCCTTTCTCTTCTCCACCACCACCATTAACGACTCCTCCGATTTTTTTTTTCTTCAACCGATTCATCGCGTAATCGTCGATGATAAAACTTTAATCGACGATTAACTTTTTCTACAAACATGGCTCGTACAAAGCAGACCGCTAGATTAGCTATTCAAATCCCTAATCTCGTTGAGACCGTCAAAGACAAGGTATACGAGAGAAGTACTCCCAAACCCCAAAAATCGAAACCCAAGAAAGGAATGGCTCCAATTATAAGGTATGTGAACTAAAACTCACCTTCTATTCGATTTTTTGTTGTGTTTTGATTGTGAAAATGAGTTTGGTAACTGAAAATTAGCGGTTTCAGTGAAAGACTCGTTAATATGTACAATATATTGAAAACCTAACGACTTCTCATTTGCATGTTGATTCTATGAAAAATCGTTAGCGTATTAGGTTGAAGATGACGACCCTAATTCTGCTACTTCATCATGTTTTTCCCTAGAGTAGAGTCGTCAATGTATTAGGTTTAATATGATGACTCTCTTTTGACGACCCTTTTTTATTTATTAACGACTCTAGATGGAACTCGAACAACCTTCTGTTTAAAAAATTGATAGTGTCTTCATCTTGGGTGGCATAGAGTCGTCATTTAGCTATATGCCCTAGAGTCGTCAATCGAAATCGTAGGATCGTTATTGATTGTTTGACGACCCATTGTTACACGATAACGACCCTTAAAAAAAAGCCCCCTCTGTCCAAATATTTGGAAGAGTCGTCATTGTATATATTTGAGTCGTCGCCTTTATGAAGGGTCGTTTTCTTTATACTTGATCCCACTGAAGACCCTTTATCTGATACCAAAAAATTGATATCTTATTGGTATTTTTGTGTGTGTGTTTGGACTATAGTACCAAGAAAACCAAATACAAGGTTCCAATGATGATAACTCCCCCTTCCAAAGCTCCCCGCCACGATAAATACTTATTTTCCAGTCCATTACGCGGAAAAAAGCCAAGTGGGGTAGCATTTTATATCACCGAACCAAGAGACAAAGGTAATGAGTTGTCGGATTCATCAGAATTAGCCTCTCCTGTTATTTCCGCTAATAGTGGCGGTGAAGAAGATGAGATACAAGAAGATCCCCATGTACGAGGTGAAGAGAGTGATAATGACGATGAATATAATGGTAATGGTGATGATTCTGATGATGGTAATGGTGGTAATGAGGAGGAGGAAGGGGATGAAGGTAATAATGGTGGTGATGAGGAGGAGGAAGAGGATGAAGGGGATGATGATGGTGATAAGGATGATGAAGAGGATGACGGTAAAAAAGATGTAGAACATGAGGAAGAGAATGCAAAAACCGAAACCGGTAAAGAGGGTTAAGAAGAATGGAACGGATATTGCACCCAGCACGAGACACGTTACTGCAACTCATTTTATGTTGTCTCCTCTTTGAAGTGGTAACCTGAAAAAGCGGGGGTCTAACTACCACACCCAATATTTCGATTAGCAATTTGTAAGGACAAACTCTGAGTTACTTTCTAGAGAATCAACTAGACAGTTAGACTCAATCTAGATAAAAATATCTCAAGGAGTTATTATCTCAATCTCTCAATTTGATCTTTACTCAAGCAAACAGAAATCTGCGAGTCTTTGTCAAAGAGAGATAACTAGGATGGTACCAAAGACCAATATCCAAGTGTCAATCAATTTAAATCAACAACCAAACAGGTCGAATATTCTAATTGATTGAAAAATGTACAACCTGTATTATTTCAATTATATAACAAAATATAATACGTAAAAGAAATAACACAGACACCAGAATTTTGTTAACGAGGAAACCACAAATGCAGAAAAACCCTGGGACCTAGTCCAGATTAAATATACATTGTATTAAGCCGCTACAGACACTAGCCTACTCCAAGCTAACTTCGGTATGGACTGTAGTTGAACCCCAACCAATCTCACATTGATCCAAGGTACAATTATGCTCCTAAGTCTCTGATCCCAGCAGGATACTACGTACTTGATTCCCTTAGTTGATCTCACCCACAACCAAAAGTTGCTACGACCCAAAGTCGAAGACTTTAATAAACAAATTTGTATCACACTGAAAAGTCTACAGTAATAGATAAATCTGTCTCCCACGAATATACCTACAAGTTTTTGTTCCGTATTTTGATAAATCAAGGCTAACAAGAACCAATTGATAAAACCAGACTTATATTCCCGAAGAACAACTCAGCTTTATCAATCACCTCACAATAGTCTTAATCGACGCAGCGAAAAAAGATATTGTGGAATCATAAACGATGAGGCGAAGTGTTTATGACTACTTTTATATCTTGCCTATCGGAGATAGAAATATCAAGATAATCATTACAATTGTACTCATACGATGGAAACAACAAGATCAGATCACACAACTACGTACGATAAAAGTAGTATCGGCCTGGCTTTACAATCCCAATGAAGTCTTTAAGTTGTTAACCTAGTTTTAGAAGAAGAAAACCAAAGGTTAAAGGAGAATCGACTCTAGCTTAACACAACTAGTATCACACAGAATGTGTGGGGATTAGGTTTCCCAGTTGCTAGAGTTCTCCCTTATATAGTCTTCAAATCAGGATTTTCAATCAATGTTAGCTTATTAACAAAGCATTCAATATTCATCGTTAGATGAAAACCTGATTAGATTCAATCTAATATTTATCAACCGTTAGATCGAAAACATAGTTTGTTATACACACATGTAATGCATGTTTCTAGGCTTGTGTAACCATACCCAAACTTGTACATTAGTTGGTTCAACAATAGTTAACCAAATGGTTAGCCATATGATAACTTTCATATCAACCATATTCTTCTTCATCATAACTAGTTCAAATGACTCAAATGAACTAGTTAGAGAGTTATTCAATTGCTTAGATCTTTATGTACTACACAAGACACAATCGAAGAAAAAACGATGTGATTTACTCGAATCGATTCATGAACTATAAATCCACGGTTTGCAATAGCATTCCTTAGTTTATTAAGATAAGTTCACAAATATCGTTTGTAGACATAACCTACTCAAGTTCGCGGACTGGGTTCGCGGACTTAAGTTCCCGAACGGAGTTCACAAACTCCAACAGAAATTCTCTGGTTTGAGAACTATGCCAGTTCGCGGACTGAAGTTCACGTACTACTCCGGTTTCACTTGATCAACAAAGTTCGCAAACTTCGGTTCAAGCAATAAGGACTTATACATATATGTGTTTCCACAACAATGCTTATATCCTCCAATGGTTATATTGTCTAAACTCTCATTTCAATCATTGAAACATTCTCAGAGGGCGTTATCTAGTTGTTATTCAGAAACTATTTTTCGTCAGAGCAATTTCCAAAATGATTGAAACATAACATGACTTTCGTCACTAGGTAAAGATGAACTTGGCTAAAGTGAAAGCTTTACCAACACATTTTTCGATAAATAGATAAGCGAGATATACGTAGCTCGAAATATCACATGTTTATAATCTAAGTCTATATAGTAATACGACTTTTGTTTCAAGATATGAGATAGAGTAGATAGACTTTTGAGTGATAGATAAGTTCAAGTCTCCACATACCTTTTAGTCGATGAAGATCCACTGGTTCCTTGAGTAGTCCTTCGTCTTGTATGATGATCGCCATGGAGTTCTTAAGCTCAACTACACTTTATATCCTAGTCTGAGACCTTAGCTATAGTAGAATAGAAATCAAGACTTTATAGTTTTGATCACTAACATTGACAAACATGCTTGAGATAGCAACGCATGCGAGTTCGACCGAGCAATGCTCTTACAATCTCTCCCTTTGTCAATTTTAGTGGCCAAATTATTAATACATATGGAATACAAAAAATATATAAATAAACTTTGTAGCTCCTATTCCACATGTCTAATCTTCAACATTACTCGAAATCTTCGTCACTTCCAAGTAGCCCAATGATCCCAAAGGTTGTAAGTTTAGCATCATCGTTGTTGAAAATACATAGCTATAACAACAAGAAAACAAGAGTTCTCAATCATTGTTATACAGTGTCATAGTATCATTACACAACGTCAGAGTCCAATTGCATCACAACTTTAACAACAATATTATGGTGATACTTCACTCCCCCTTAGTAAATACTCCATCTCACATGGAAACCACTCCCCCTTACATAATGATCCGAAAACCATATGTATTTGTAGTGTGAACTACATATTAATTATCCCCCTTTTTGTCAATAAAATTTGCAAAGGTACAAGAACGGGATCCTAATGAAATTTTTGTAAGAGACATTTCATGACCAAAGGTAAATGTATATCATCTTGTTTAGATGCAATCATAAAGCCGAAGCTAAATGCATTCATCAAGGAGTTCATAAAGATACAAGATAACCCCTATAATATTCCACAGTCACACTCCCCACAAAGATTTGGCAATGAAGCACAAGTTCAAAATAACTCTCCCCCATAAAATTTCATCCCCGAAAGAACAACAAGAGCGACCTTGATTTCAAAAGAAAAGAAATATTTCTTTGAACTCAACAAATATCATACAAGTATGAATTTGAAATCCAAAAAGAATATTCAATCAAATTAACCGTAAGCGAACCTAAGACTAATTTAACTAAATATACTCAACATATGTAAACTTATGGAGACTTGAAAACTCAATTAGATTAATCACAAGAGAACCCATAATTAATCTAACAGGAATACAAAACTAAGCTAATCACAAAAGTAATCAATTTAATCGTTTATACTCACATAAGAAAATCTATGGAGCGATGACTAAGTTAATCATAAAAACAACCAACCCAGTCAAAAGCACTCAAACATAAGACAAACTTACGGAGTCATAACTAAATAATCACGCAAGATGATTAATTTAGTTCAAAATGCTCGACATAAAGTACCTTACGGAACAACAACTAAGTTAATCATAAAATAATCAACTTTGGTTGTTCTAGTGCTCGACATAAGACACAATACGGAGCCTCACAGTAATACACAAAATATGGATCAGGGAAGACTAATTACTTCGGAATACACAAGGATTCATTCTATGTTTCCATCACCATTTTCAAAATGACATACAATAGACATAATCCTTGAATCACAAAAGATTTTAACTTATCCTACATCAACAAGTGACAATATAGGCTTAACTTTTGTGTTTGTCAAAAGTCTATTCATTCTTTTATCAATATTTGCATATCAATTCACGAACAACTTTACTTTTGGAAAAGTATGGGACAATCAAGTTCACGGACGTAAACACACGTATCCCATAACAATATTGCAATATATAAAACCATAAAGATTAATACTACAAAAATCATCTTCCAAACAAGTTTAGAATTTAAACCAATAAATCTAAAAACAAGAAGATGAAAACTTTGGACATAGCTATATGTAATCACAGTAATGGCTATTCCGAACACTAGTTATTCTTATAAACAAAACAAGAAAAATAAAAGATTTACTAGGCAAAATCAACTCAAACATATCTTCTAAAAACCTATCATAAGCTACAGTTCACGTTCGATAGCTTCACGGGTTTCAAGACTTTTGAGCTTGTGATTCATATTATCAACTGCGTCTTCGGAGAAGATATCCTTATTGAGAAGTTATTTAACATGTGACTTCATGAGACCAAGGTCAGCAGTAACCTTTTTCAACTCACTTCTAACCACATCAAGATCCTTCATTGTATCAACAAGTTGCAGTTTTGCTTTCTCAAAGTATTTTAGAAAGTCATGAACCACTTCAGCAGAAACCATATCCTCATTCTCAACATCTTGATGTGAGTAGGCATAGTAGCATGAGGCATTAGGTGTACTATCTTCTACAAGAGTTCTTTTCTTCCTTCCCTTTGATTCAAAACCAAAACCTTCCTCAAGAAATACTTTAGCAAAAACACCATGGAGAGATGAAGAAGAGGACATTCTTGACAAACCAGAAGATAACCTAGAATATACATACATGACTATGTAACTCAATAGGTCATCTATTTAAAGGTTTTCAGGAATAAAGATTTTTAGGGTTTTCAAGCTGTTGAATCGAGATGGTAACTCATGTACACATTCGAATACAGTACACCCCACAAGGAAAAACACAAGATAATTTAAACAGGGAAACAATTAAATACATTGCAAATACTTTTAGGCAATATTGTCTGCTGGCACTAGTTTAGCTATAAACGATAAGATAATAGCTCAACTAGACAAAACGCAAATTGCCAAAGAACACCTGATTTTTACACGTCTTTCCCAACAGGATTTTTATGAGCAAGTTCCTAACCCTTGTGATTAATTAGCACAAGTATGAGCTCTGAGCTCATTCAAGGAACTATGTTTATGATCAAGTCTCTTTTTGCTCCTAAATTTTGAGAGGGATCCCTTTTGATTTGAAAAATTATCATAAAACATACTGTCATCAAAATATGAGACATAGTTTGAGTTCTTACTAGAAGAGTCTTGACTTGAGGTCCCTTGAATTATCTTTATCAGGTTATTTCTCATATCATCATTTTTTCTTCTTTCTCCTGGAATTTATTTCAAATCAAGGGACATGTTATTTTCAGAAACAACATCTTGGTCTTTTCTTAGACGATTCTTATTAAGACTTCTATTCTGCTTTTGAACATTTGAGGAACTTATTGAACCGACCTTCCTGGTAACATACACAGAGTACATATGAAAACCAATGGGTTTCGACATACGAATGTCAGTTACACCTTTGAGGATTAAGTCTAAGGTGTGTTGAAGTTGAACAAGAGAATTTTTATTCAACCTAGAGTTTCTTTTTTATATAACAGAACCTTTTTCCTCACAAAAGAGACATACTTTATGATCACACTGGTGATTAGACAATTTAGTCTTAATAATATTCTTGTCAGTAGATTTCTTCCTTCCATATGGTGTGGAATTTCCTTGATCATAGGAGACGAACACATCTTTCTTAATTGGAAGGGACTCCATTTTTACTTCTGGTGCTGGAGAATTTTCAGTTGTAGCAGAAGTAATTGGTATATTGGACTGCTTATAGCATCCTTGAATATAAAGCTTAATTAAGTGATGTTCTATTTCCAATGCATCCTTTTTAAGGCTTGCCTCAAGAGTCATACACAAAGAATTATATTCAGTATTTTCTTTGGATTTGCAGTTTCTTATCATACCAAGAAGAAAACTGACGTGTTGTTTTATCCGATTAAGTCTATCATCTTGGATTCTAACAAGATTTAGAATCAACTCACTCTCTTCAGATGTTTCCCATTTGTTTGGAGAAATAGACTCTTTTGAGAAGTAATCGGGACAACACATGTCAGGATTTGTCTGTCTAGTTTGAACACAAGGTTCATCTATGTTTGACATTGAAGAATCTTTCTCTTTAATAGAAATAGACAAGACATAGCTTTTATTTCTGGTGACGCATTTATCAGAGATACTACTCTTGTCCATAGAGTCAGATAGCTACAAACACAGACTTGTAAGGTCTTGAACGTGTTTGCCTTATCTGATACCAACTGAAAAAGCGAGGGTCTAACAACCATACCCAATATTTTGATTAGAAATCTGTATGGACAAACTCCGAGTTACTTTCTAGATAATTAACTAGACAGTTAGACTCAATCTAGATAGAAATATCTCAAGGAGTTATTATCTCAATCTCTCAATTTGATATTTACTCAAGCAAACAGAAATCTGCGAGTCTTTATCAAAGAGAAATAACTTGGATGGTACCAAATACCAATATCCAAGTGTCAATCATTTTAAATCAACAACCAAACAGGTCGGATATTCTAATTGATTGAACAACGCACAACCTGTATTATTTCAATTACATAACAAAATATAATGTGGTAAAGAAATAACACAGACACCAAAATTTTATTAACGAGGAAACCGCAAATGCAGAAAAACCTCGGGACCTAATCCAGATTAAACATACATTGTATTAAGACGCTACATACACTAGCCTACTCCAAGCTAACTTCGGTCTGGACTGTAGTTGAACCCCAACCAATCATACACTGATCCAAGGTACAGTTATGCTCCTATGTCTTTGATCCCAGCAGAATACTACATACTTGATTCCCTTAGATGATCTCACCCACAACCAAGAGTTGCTACGACCCAATGTCAAAGACTTTAATAAACAAATTTGTATCACACAGAAAAGTCTATAGTAATAGATAAATCCATCTCCCACGAATATACCTACAAGTTTTTGTTCCGTCTTTTGATAAATCAAGGCGAACATGAACCAATTGATAAAACCATACTTATATTCCCGAAGAATATCTCAGCTTTATCAATCACCTCACAATAGTCTTAATCGACGCAGTGAAAAAAGATATTGTGGAATCACAAACGATGAGACGAAGTGTTTGTGACTACTTTTATATCTTGCCTTTCGGAGATAGAAATCTCAAGCCAATTATTACAATTGTACTCGTATGATAGAAACATCAAGATCAGATAACACGACTACGATAAAAGTAGTATCGATCTGGCTTCACAATCCCAATGAAGTCTATAAGTCGGTAACCTGGTTTTAGAAGAAGAAAACCAAAGGTTAAAGGAGAATCGACTCTAGCTTAGCACAACTAATATGACACGGAATGTGTGGGTATTAGGTTTCCCAGTTGCTAGAGTTCTCCCTTATGTAATCTTCAAATCAGGGTTTGCAATAAATGTTAGCTTACTAACAAAGCATTCAATATTCACCGTTAGATGAAAATCTAATTAGATTCAAGATAATATTTATCAACCGTTAGATCGAAAACATATCTTGTTATACACACATGTAATGCACGTTTCTAGGATTGTGTAACCGTACCCAAACTTGTACATTGGTTGGTTCAACAATAGTTAACCAAATGGTTAGCCATATGATAACTTTCATATCAACCATATTCTTCTTCACCATAACTAGTTCAAATGACTCAAATAAACTAGTTAGAAAGTTGTTCAATTGCTTAGATCTTTATGTACTACACAAGACAGAATCGAACCAAAAATGATGTGATTCACTCGAATTGATTCATGAACTATAAAGCCACGGTTTTCAATAGCATTCCTTAGTTTATTAAGATAGGTTCACAAACAACATTTTTAGACATAACCTACTCAAGTTCGTGGACTGGGTTCGCAGACTTAAGTTCCCGGACAGAGTTCACAAAATCCAGCAGAAATTCTCGGGTTTGAGAACTGAAGTTCACGTACTACTCCGGTTTCACTTGATCAACAAAGTTTGCAAACTTCGGTTCAAGCAATAAGGACTTATACATATATGTGTTTCCACAACAATGTTTATATCCTCCAATAGTTATATTGTCTAAACTCTCATTTCAATCATTAAAACATTCTCAGAGGGCGTTATATAATTTTTATTCACAAATTATTTTTCGTCAGAGCAATTTCCAAAATAATTGAAACATAACATGACTTTTATCACTAGGTAAAGATGAACTTGGCTTAAGAAAAAGCTTTACCAACACATATTTTGAGAAATAGATAAGCGAGATATACTCAGCTCGAAATATCACATATGTATAATCTAAGTCTATATAGTAATACAACTTTTATCTCAAGATAGGAGATAGAGTAGATAGACTTTTGAGTGATAGATAAGTTCAAGTCTCCACATACCTTTTAGTCGATGAAGATACACTGGTTCCTTGAGTAGTTCATCATCTTGTATGATGATCGCTATGGAGATCTTGAGCTCAACTACACTTTCTATCCTAGTCTGAGACCTTAGCTATAGTAGACTAGAAATCAAGACTTTATAGTTTTGATCACTAACATTGACAAACATGCTTGAGATAGCAACGCATGAGAGTTTGACCGAGCAATGCTAACATAAACCTAGAGGAGAGCCTAGAGATGGCAGCAAGGTTCTATTTGGATATCCCGGATCATGGGCTCGGACCATCCATGAGACAATCGTAAGAATCCCAACTTTGCTTGCTATTTGATTAGTTGATGTTAACTTTCTAATTTATTTTTTAATATTTAGTTGTTTATGTTTTATAGGATCCTAAGAATGTCGCACGTATTTTCAGGCACCAATCTTCTTTTAAGAAAATATCGTTGTGGCCGCTAGAAGGTGAATGTACAAGAGTTAGGGACTATGTTGAAAACTTTGGTTTGTATAATGCCGTTGTGAACTCTGTGATTGCGTATGACAAGGTTGCAATATCTAGTTTCTGTGAAAGGTATTACGGTGAAGTCGACACATTCCAACTCCCTTTTAGCGAGATGACAGTGACTCCTGATGATGCATAATAGATATTAGGGCTGCAGGTCGAAGGTAAATCAACCAATGAGAAGTTCAAGAAAATGCTTAGTTGGGATAAAATTTATGCATTTACCAAGAACTTGTTTAGTTGGGATAAAAAGACGAGTGATGGGCTTTTCGTGTCGGGAGCTAAGTACGCGAAGAAAGAGTTCAAACTTGTAAAGATTAGGAAGATGTTTGATGGGACAGAACATAAGGAAAAAAAATGAAGGCTTCTTTGATATGGAATGTCGTTATGCGGCTGCTGCATTTTGGTTGTACATCCTTGCATCGGTTGTATTTCCCTACAGCAAAGGTAACAAGGTCAACACCAACCTTCTTCAGCTTTCGGATCCCTTGGAAGATGTGAACAAGTACTCTTGGAGGACTGCTATAGTTGCACATTTGAATGGTCATCTTTCCAAGGCATCTCGAGAATGAACTTCTCAAATAAATGGGAATTTGGCTCTAATATAGGTATTTGGATTGATGAAAGTTGTGTTATTTTTGTACGTTTTTTTTTTCTTTAATATTTTATGTTTATTTGATTGTTTTAAAATTTTCAACTTTGGTTGTTATAGGTGTGGATTTATGACCATTTACCATCACTATTTAAAGATAATGAAGATGTGCAACTCAACCCAAACTGGAGTAAAGGTAGTCCAACAGGAACCAAATGGTTGTTCACCGGCTCTCAGGATAAGGAACAAACTGATGCGTTGATAGAAATGTGCCAAAAACTGGACAACATCATGGTGAAAGAGGTAATCTTGTATCTGTACAAGGATGGTAGAGTTGGAACAATGGAAGATGTCATGTATTACCATGGCCCTTTGTTTCACCCAAACGGTTTTTCAATGTACAATCCGATGAGAATCATGCGTCAACTTGGGTTTTTTCAAGATTCACCCGATGACGACTATGTACCTCCTTTCAAGCACAAGTTGGAAAACTGCGAGGATGACGAGTAGGACATAAAGGTGGTTTATGAACCAGAAGCTGATGTTGAGCATTGAAATGAGAGACACTCTAGCTTAGTAGACATCACATATTGGGTGCATGCGAATGAAGGTCACGAGGAAACAACAAATTACTATGAATGGAACGAAGGCTTCTCTCATGGTAGGGTGATACAAATAGATCAGACTACGGGTAGGAGGACCAACAGAGCATCCACCTCTGCTTATCAAGCTGACACAAGAGATGATACTACCATTCTTAAACTAGTGGAGAGTTTTTATTTTTGTAATTATGTTATTGATCCACATACAAATATAAGTTAGTTAATGTGATTTGTTATTTGAATGCATATAGAGGGAACGAATGAAGCTTTTTTTCAAGGCACTGTGTTGCTGGGCTGACAAAGGGGAAGTATTTTATCCTGAGAAGAAACGTTGGTATGTTGATTACTGCACACACATTTAAAATCCCAATGCAAAGAAGATGTTTGCTGAGCTGGCTAAGGAAGGTAAGATGACCCGGAAAACACGTAGCGAGCGAGCACAAGAACATACTGAATAGGGGCAATATAGCCAACCTAGAGATGAACCATGTACTATAAATATGGTGGTTCTCCAGGGGGCAGTGATACTCAGGGTCCTCCTAATAAAAGTCGGAAAGTTTCCCGGTCAGGGAGGTAAATAGGAGGTCGAGGTCGAGATGGTGGTATTGAGTGAGGAGATGTTACCGTCGAATTGAACTTATGTTTCATTTTACTTTATGACTTGAACTTATGTGTTTGTTGAAACAACTTATGTGTTTGGTTTGGATGGTTTGTTGAAACTACTTATGTGTTTGGTTTTGATGGTTTGTTGAAACTACGTTGTTTTCATAATATTTTAGAAGGATGTTTACAAGTATCTTTGTTAGACTAATTTAGGGCTCTAAGGCAGACAAGATTATAGCAAAGAAGGGGTCGTCAGCTTTAAATCTAGAAGAACAACGACCCTAAATGTGATAGTTGGATTTTCCAATCTCAGTCAGACAGTCGTTAAGTGATTGAAATAGCAAACTGACGACCCATCAAGAAATTAATACAGAGAGAACATATTTATCTTGATAGCTAGAGTCATTATTGGTTATATGGAAACCAGTGACAACCTTATATATTAAAAACATCTAGGAGATGAACCAAATTTTCAATAGTGTAGTCGTTAGGTTTATCATATAGCAGATTAACGACTCTAGATTTGAATTAAATCCAGAGAATACTATTTTAGGTATATAGA
This sequence comes from Papaver bracteatum, assembly GCA_023529315.1. Taxonomy (NCBI): domain Eukaryota; kingdom Viridiplantae; phylum Streptophyta; class Magnoliopsida; order Ranunculales; family Papaveraceae; genus Papaver; species Papaver bracteatum. Next base: position 1,824,224 of record JAJJWX010002605.1, on the reverse strand, counting down.
GTCGTTGAATTTTATATGGAAACCATTGACGACCCTTAGTAACAAAAACATCCAGGAAATGAACCAAATTATCAATAATGGAGTCGTTAGGTTGATCACATAGCAGGGTAACGACTCTGGATAGAGTCGTTAGTGGGTATATTATGTAGGTGGACGACCCAGTAATGAAACTTTAAATTGGAACTAGAATAGACTTTGATTTCATTAAGAAAATAACATTATATCAATCTCGTATTACATAAGAGTTAATATGGGTATTCTAGAATTTGACACATCAAATGTTCGTCGATGAAATCCTTGCACGACGGTACAACGTGGTATATTGTTTGTGGTGAATGAACTTAGTTTCCCGTTAAGAATTCTCCATAGCCCATTGAAATTTTCCAGCTGAAATTCAATAAATTCTTAAACTTTAGTCTGATGTTTGTATACCATATTCAATGAAACTATGCGAACTTTTAACGATGAATATTATCGGATTACTTACTTTTTTCCTAAGATGAGCTTGTGGATGATGTTCGTACACCATATTCCTAACCTTAACATACTCTCGCATTGAAATTTTCATGTAGTTGAATCGAAAATCCAAGTCTATCCACTTGTGGTTACTGGGATTCCCGGTTCGCCCGTTAAAGAACTCTTTAACTCTCTTCCAAAACATGGCATAAATTTCATTCGGACGTTCACGAAACGTATTAGCAAATGATTTAACGAGACAAAAATCTTCGTATGGTTCCCATTCCGCCATTGCCACGAATAGTTTAAGTATTTTGGTAGAAAATGGAATGTTTTGGGCCATTTTATCAAGATGAGGGGGCTATATTTTATAGAACGAAACCCCAACGGTCGGATCTTTTGAAATACACAAAAAGGGTCGTTATGCTATTAATAAACAAGATGACGATTATGGAGCCGTCAATTTGAAATTGCTAAGTGGATAACGACCCTTACTCAGAATAAAGAGAAACTACTAAACTCCATTTAGTTGAAACTACAATACATCAAGTCTAACATAAATCGTACTCAACAAATAACATGTTACTTCTCGGTGCGAGGTTGAACTACCACTGCGGCTTCGATGTGATAAAATCATTCTCCTCTATATTTGGTATATGCATCCTGGGCCGCACGCCTATCCCATTTGTGCCTCGCGATAAACTCGTTACACTTGGTGCACAATCTTATAACGTGAATCGTCCTATTACGAATGTGGGACGGTTCATAATCATATCGTAGTTTCTTGTTGTAATTAACCAAAGGACTCCAACTAACTTGACTCCAAAATATACTCTCATGTTGTTGTTCTTCGGGAATATCCTTGATGATGTAATTTGTTTTAACCCATTCGGTCTCTTCCTCTACTTGCTTGAATATTTCCCGGAGATGGGCTTGTTCTTTGCCTCGTTTTGTGGCCTCGCGCATCTTTTCTTCTTCCTTCGTAGGATATGGCGTGTAAGTGTAAGGTTTTTTAGTAGGTCGCATGGTTCTTTTGCATATCTCTTCTTTCATTGCCAATATTGATTTGGTTGGTCGCTTTCATCTTCTAAGTATGTTTTTAATTAAATTGGTAGTTGATGAAGGAGTTGCCATTGAAAAAAATATTTCGTGAGGTTGTTTTCAATTGAATTTGGTCCTGGAGGTGTTCCTCCATATATAGAAAAAATACAATCGGCTATTTTTCTTTGGGAGAAAAGTGTACACAAAAAAAGTTGTTGGGGGTATTTTTAAGAGAGTCGTCCATGTATACACTCTCATGATGATGACTCTTATTTGCAAAAACATCCAGGAGAGCAACAAATTGATACCCCCAGAGTCGTTAGGGTTTATGTAAACATGGATGACGACTTTTAGGTTCAAAAACATCCAGGAGAACACCTAAATTTGAACCATAAAAGTCGTTATGGTTTATGTATATAAGGATGATGACTCTTAGTTGCAAAAACATTCAGGAGAACACCTACATTTGAACCATAAGAGTCGTTATGGTATAAGGTTATCGTGGATAATGACTGTATAAGAAAAATCAAATCGATCCTTAGGATCGTAGGTGTTTCAATCCATATAGGATAATGACTATAAATTTTAAAGAAACAAGAATGAAAAACATTCATGCCGCAAGATAAAACGCATTGTATTCATTAATAATTCTTCAAAATACAAATATCTGGGTTCAAGATACAAACAACCATTGTCAAAAAGTATGCTTATAAATGCAATGCAAAATTCAAAATAAACATGTTCTCTCACGATTGATCGCCCATGTCTAAGTAAATCGGGGTTGGGTCCATAACATTCCAAATGTTCATTCCATACTCATATTGGTTTGTCCACTGCTTAGTGTTCTCTCCCCAATCACCATATACCCGTGGTAGAGGACATTCTTCGGAAATCTTAAAGCCTATGTAATGGTTATGGTTGACATGTGCCATTACAATTCTTCCTTTCTTTATCGCCGCCTCACACCTACTTTTTGAGGGTACGTACATACAAGACGCTCCGAGGAAGCCTTTGCTGAATACAATTACAAAACAAGTGAATGTGTTTGCTAAAAGTTGACTTCCAAAATGAATTTGCATCCAAAACTTATAACCGTCCTTTTTCGACCCCTTCCTCCATTTTACGTTTGAAACCAACTTCCTAAACTTCAATTCCATCTCTTTTGGATATTCTTCCATGAGCATTGTCAAATAGAGTTGCTTGTCCTCAACGAGCTTTTCAACCATTTTTTTTTCTTGCATATTGGATTTGGGTGAGATTTAGTTCGTCGGCCTCGTCAAAATGCCCTAATTGTTCCATTGCAACATGGTAACCACAATTTCCATCGCCGTCAACGTTGTCGGCGGATATAAGGTGATCCAATATGACGTGAGGAAGTTGATAGGTATACTCTTTATATAAAGTGTAAGCAACACGATGTGGTCTTCTTTGGGAATCTCTAGGGGTGCGCTGATTACCCTTTATTCCTCTTATCGTCATCATTCTGCTCGTTTGGCTTTGCTGGGTACCAACCACATCCTCTACATCCATGTCTGCCTTCTATTTCACTTTGGGTAAAATCTTGCTTTTTTGGACGACCCATTGCCTTGGGGAGGAAAGAGTTCTCATACTCCGTATAATCCTCCTGGATATACTCATGACGTGATGGGTCACTTGTGCATCTCTTGTCCGCATTCACAGTTTCTCTAAACGACTTTTTAGTTGTTGGTCTACCCGGTGGTTTTTGTTTGATTGGATCTTCTTTTACTCCCAAGATATTACGTGCAGTCGACCACAAATTAGAAACCAATATTTGTCTTCCTGCACAATTCATTTTTCGATATTTCTTATTGATGTACTTGGTGATCTCGAAGTCTCTAAATTGGTCATCAGCGGCTCATGTGGGATTTGGGGTGAATGAAAGTTGCTTCCAAAATGGATCGATATCTTCAAGAGGAATGATCACCTTGTACCCACCAAGATTATGTTTACACGGGAGGCCAAGTCACGTCTTGGTTGTACAATTACATTTAATAACTTTTCTATAGGAAGCTTTCACTCGAAATTTGTTAAGTTGAGTCATCATATGCTTTATTTCCCACCACGATACTTGGTATGCAACCCCCTGTAACAATTCTTTGTCTTCTATGTATTGCATCATAAAACGATCTTTACTATACTCCATATGAGTCACTATCTTGCTTATATCAGTCTTGGTGTGCTCGTGAATAGCTTTCTATACCGCAAATACCCCACTAGTGTTTAGTTCAAGAATTTTTTTCAAACTTCTGTGGGACTGCTCTGCAATACTTGTTGACTCATTTTGGAAGTTCTTGTACTTATTGGTCCATGCATAAATAAACTTCTCCTTCCATGGATTCAACCATGTATTTAGGCAATAGTCGACCACCTTCTTATGATCTGTACTCCAATCATCAATAAACTTCTGCAAATTAGCATAGTACTTTACTTCGGTCATCGAATGAGCCAAATGGTCCCAATATTTGCAGAAATCCATCCATAGATCCCCCTCTTCGTCATATTTTTCCTTTTATCTTCCGCATTTTTTTTTGAAAGTTGACTTAGACGCTCGTCTTCTTCCTTGGAACATTGATTACCCTTCGTAGGTTTGATCTTTTGGATTTGATTCTTGCAATTAGAAAAAAAGATTCATTTGGATGTGCCACGTACAAAGGAAATGTTGAGTAAGTGGAAAAACTTGACGTACGATACTCATAACTGCAAAATCCTTATCCGTAAATATAACCTCCGGTGTCTCTTCGCCACGGTAAATCAACCTCACTTGTTCCAACGCCCAAACATAGTCTTCTATTTCTTCTTTTTCCATAAAGCACCATGCAACGGTGAATGATTATTTATCCGAAGTATGACTAACCACGTTCAACATAGGCATGTTATACCTATTAGTCTTATAGGTGCAATCTATGAACAAGATTTGATAAAAACACTGAGCCAAATCCACCATCCTAGGATGAGGAAGAAAAATATGAGTCACTTTGTCGCCCGGACCCACCCTTGTTTGCATGGAGTAGTTTAGTTTTTTTTGCCAACCACTCTGATTATTGCATAATTAATCTGCCATCACATTCGGTTCTCTTGATTGTTGATTTGGCAGCGTATATTGTGGAAATAATAGACAAGTTTGTGTTATCTTCCGCCCTTATTGTATTTAGGATCTTAAGGGTCCTACATCCCTTCATCTGCTAGACCTTTTCCATTTGATGTGGTTTCAATCGGGCATATGATGGGTGTCCTAAAAAACTTTTCGGTGGAGGATGGTTGTGACGACCATCCGGTATACTATACAAACTCCATAGACAAGTTTCACTATGCCTTTTGAAAACAATCCTGAACGGGCATTGAATCTTCTTCGACGAAGTTTTGTAGACCCTCGTCTTCTTCTTCTCATACTTGTAATTCTTCCCTTAGTGACTTTCTTCCTTATCCCCCGCTCTCTCGCATATCATCTCCATTTGCTTAAAATCGACGTGTTTTCTTTGAACAACTACGCACATCTTCTGTTTTTCCTTGGAAATAATCAATTCCTTGACCTCAGCCTTAGTTTCCCAAGTCTACATTGAACAAATAACACGTTTATGAGAACACTAATTCATCAATTTTCAAAACGATATACATCTATTCAAACATTTAAAACATACCAAATCGGTCATATAGTGTTGGGAGGTATCCAGATCGATAGTGGAGACGGGTTCAGGTTGAGAGCTCTGTACAACCAACTACAGAAAAATAAAAATCATGTCATTACAGATTCGTTAATTTATAAGATGTTAACATGACGACTCTTTTTATTTTTGTTTAATTTCCAATATAAAGGGTCGTCATCTTTACATTTGCAGAACGACGACCCCCAAAGTCGTCACCTTATTGTACATGTTAATGACTTATTTGTCCGAATCTATGATCTTGAGTCATCATGGTATGTTTTAGCATAACAACGACCCTTGTTCGCAAACCGACGACCCATATTAAACCCTGATGACTCTTAATTGACAAATATACACCAATTATTTTCAATTTTCACCTAAAGTCGTTATTGTATATATATCATGATGACTCTAACCGAAGTTATTGCAAATTTTGAAAATCAACGATAAGTTTGACTAGTACGAGCAGTTATTACATATTTGGGAAAAAGGTAACCGTATTTAAAAAAAAAAAACTAGCCGTTGGGTTTTTTTTTTTCCTATAAAAGGAGACATATCCCTTTCAAAGTTATTCACCCATCACTATCAATCTTCCCAAACCAGTCACCCATCACTTTCAAACACTAAATATGGCTCAAACTCCGTTCAATAATCAAGAAGATGTTGCTATTGTTAGAGCACACATCACGGTCACGAATAGAGATGGCAAACAAGCCAAAACCCGCGGGTTTGCCCAGCCCGACCCGTGATAAACCCGCACCCGGCTCGGCTGGTGTCTAAACAAGCCGGGTTCGGGTTGGAAAAATGCCGGCTTGTGGGAAAACGGGTTAACCCGGCCCGGCTTGTAAACCCGCGGGTTAAACCTGTAACCCGTTACCCCCACCCCACCACACCCCGCCACCCCCACCCCACCTACACGTGTCCCCCACATACCCCCACCCCACCTGCACGTTACCCCCACCCCACCTACACGTGTCCCCCCACACCCAAATACACGTCTTTTAGTTTCTTTCTGTGCAAACTTGCACTAACAACACTACCAATTAATCTTTCACCCTTCGTCTTTTAGTTTCTTTCTTTGCATACTTTCACTACCAATTAATCTTCACCCTTCTCGGAGTTCCATTCCCCAACCGAGAATCAAAACCCATTTTTAGTTTTCTAATACAAGAAATGAGTCAAAATGTTTAGGAATTATCAATTGATGGGGAATTGCTTAACTCCCTGCAAAGAAAGAAACTAAAATCAGGTAATGAATGATTCGCCCTTTTTTTGTTTGATTATCTATATGGGTTTTTATTTTGATTTGTAAAAAAAACAAACTTTGATGATTTGGTGTTTGCTAGATGGTTCAGAGATTTTAAGAAAAAGAAGAAGAACTTAGGGTTCTAGTGAAGAGTTGGGTTCGATTAATGGGTTATGAAGATGTGGTGTTTACAATCGATTGAGAGGAGATTAAGACTGGATGTAGCGGCAGATAGATAGAGAATCAGAGATATGCCATGGATTTCAAAGGGTTAGAAGACAATTGATTTTCATGGGTGTGTGACTGTGTGTTGCTGTTTGAGACAATTGGGTGTTGGATGGATACATTGAACAAAAATTTGGGGGGTTTGGATGTGGAATAAAATTGGGTCTGATTCAATTCTCGTAATTCAATTTCTGCAAGAATTGATTGAATCAATTGATGATTGTGGTAAAATTGTTCATCTTTCACTGATCAAAAGAACAGGTTCAGCCGTTCAGGGTTTGTTTCTCAAGATATTTTTATCTTCATGGGTTTTATCAAAGCTTCCATCAAATTACCAGCAGATTGTACAGGGAATTGAGATCTAGTGTTCAGGAATTTTTGCATCTTATATAATTTTACATTTTTTATGCTTGTAATTTTCCAAAAATTAACCTAATTAAGTTTTAATTTTAATATTAATGAAACAAGCCGGGAAACCCGTAAGCCCGCAAGTTTAACCCGTTACGGGCACGGGTTGGAAAAATGACCACCCGTGAAGAATTTTGACCCGCGGGTTTTGACCCGTGTTAACCCGAACCCGTGTAACCCGCAACGGGCCAGCCCCGGCCCGCCCGTTTGCCATCTCTAGTCACGAAGCACGATTTTGAAAGAGAACACTTGGTGGCTAGTAACCACGACCATACCAGACATCCATACTTTAACATGGATCAAACCTCCAATGCTTGGTGGAAACGTGTATTTAAGGTTTTTAAAGCACTAAACAGAAATCGTTATAGAAGGACGCTCCGAAAGATAAGGGAAATGTACGATTATTTATACAATGAATGCATATTGCTGAGAGACGAATTAAAATCTCAAGTTGACACTCTACCCAACGAACCTCTAATGAATACAGTAAGTTTGTGAATCAATTTGCCGTTCATCAAAAAATATTTCTTTAGTTATTTTTATTCAACAACACTAACTTATAAAAAATTTTGTTTATCCAGTACAGTTTGGGTCGCAGCCAATACGAACTAAAGTACGACCATGATTTTTTGCACGAGGACTGCTATCGTCTCTTAGGGGAAAATGAATGGCAATTTTCCGCATATTAATAAACTTGTTTAAGTTTTCTATCCCAATGTAGTCAACTATTTTATGTGTTTTCCTTTTAATTTATTTCATAGTATATGTATGTTTTTTTCGATTCAATAAAATCAGTTCACAAATATGTATTCAGTCAATATTCCAAATCAGGGTCGTCATGCTTATAGATAACCAAACGACGACTCTCAGTTTTTTTACAAATTTGGGTAGAGTCGTTACTTTTGGAAAACAAACTATTAACGACCCTAAAAGTTATGTAACATAGTTTGTTACTTGAGTCGTCAGAACATAAACATACGAAGGATGACAACTTTATTTCTGTTAAAGGGTCGTTACTTTCTGCATATGACACATAACGACTATAGATGCAGTTAATGCAAATTTTGAATTCAACCCATGTGGTTGAGTCGACCAACGATTAAAAATTCAAAAATTTTTATTGTTGGGTCGTTAAATTCTTTAAATAGAGACCCATATCTCACATCTTCCTTACCCAAACGATAATTTTCAACCTTGCCTTCCCCTTCTCATTTATTTATCATCCAAGAGGAAAAAGAAGAGGAAACACCATGAATACTCCCTACACTTCCGAAGAGAATTGCGCCATTGTGAGAGCTTGGTTGACAGTCTAAAACCACTTTGAAGATCTAGGAAAAGACATTGATCAAACATTGGATTATTGGTGGAACCGTGTATTCATCGTTTTTGTGGCGTTAGACAGAAATTGTAACTCAAGTTCTTTGAAACTCGTCAAGGAACGGTTCGAGGAGATATTCTTCGAATGTGAATCTTTCAAAAGAAAAATGAAGGCCGTAATGGGAGCCTTACCCAATATGTTGCGTTCTATAAGAGTAAGTATTTAAGCAAGAGGTCAAACTTATCGAAATCTTTTAACAATACTAACTAAGTATTTGTTTTGCGTTTTCAGTTGGGGAAGGCGTATGCCCGATACGAGGTGCTTCGTGGAAAAAAAATTGAGTTCGACGATTGCTACCTCATCTTGGAAGACACTACCTTTAGTTACGACGTTTATGGCTAAGCGTATAAGTGCACCGTTATTATCTATTATATTTCATTTCCTTCAATGCAACGCTATGCAAGATGTATGCCTTTTACGATTCAATGAAATCAAAAATCTTAAAAATCAACAGTCTGGGTCGTTAAGGTATATAAATATCGAAAGTGACGATTCTAACGAAAATTATTAATGGTTGGTTAGGGTCGTCAGTATATTAGAATATCACTATGACGACTCAAAAACACAAAAACACAAAAACTTGCATATTTTTTACAGAGAGTTTGGATCCGAGAGTCGTCCGGGTATTAAACGAATCAACTAACGACTCTAGATGAACTACAAAAAAGAGTCGTCATGGTTTAACACACCACTTTGACGATTTTTCATCACCATTAAAAGTTGTAGGTTAGAGTCGTCGTTGTTAGTGTCGATAGACTGACGACTTTATAGAGTAGTTAGTGTATATAACCCCCGACTATAACGACTCTCACTCTGAGTAGTTCCATAGTGACCATGAATTCATTTCCTTCAATGCTATATGAAGTTTACCTGATTGTTTTGAGCTTCGGGTTCTTCATTTCGAGGATTGGTTCCTTCATTTTGAGCAATAGGTTCTTCATTTGCACCATTCTTCATGGCTTCCTCTATTAACATCTCTTCATCAAACATCCAATCCATACTATTATTTGAGACAATCTTACCATTAACACAATCATGGTTGTTATTTGAACCTTTGACAACCTCATTCCCTCCACTTAAATCACTCATTTCTAAAAACCCTAGTTTTTCCTCTAAAAACCCCTATTTTTCTTCTCAACACATAAAAACCCAAAAATAAAATTTCCCCAAATTTTAATCCCCAAAATCAGATTTTAATCTAAACACACTTACCACACTAATCAACTTACTTAATTCTTAATACTAATCACTTAGGGGCATTTAAGCCATTTAAAAAATATTTTTATGCAGGGTGACCCAAATTAGGATTGGATGACCTTTTATGTCCTCTAATGGGAGGCCCTCAATTAAACTAGGATAGAAAGATGGTGGTGGATAACTAATTAAAATCAACCATCCACGCCCATGGAGAAGCTCAACTACGCCGTCTTTGTTGCAGATCCGGTGGTAGTTCCTTTTTGTCCATGAGAAGATGGCGTGTGCTTATCAAGGAGTATAATTCATATAGTCTTCAATTTTCGGCCTGTGTGAAAGTTGGCCCTGTCAACAAGATCGCGGCCCTGTGAATATCTGCGGTCTAAAATGTACCAGAGGTAAAATAAAGTAGCATGGTATCTATCATAGGGACAAAATTCATACGTACCCGCCACGCCGTCAACAGAAAAAACCAAATTACATTTACACGAAAAGACAACAGCATCCCCCTCCTCCACCTTCTTGGTATTTATTTAATGCTGACCAATGATGACTGGTGGCGGGTCCCAGAAAAGACATTTAACAAAAATAGCCAATGAGTAGCCCCATAATTTTTACTATAAATATATAAGCAAAACTATTAATATTAAATTAACCAGCCAATCAAAACTCGACAACGTTTTTCATACAAACCACTGGTTTTCTATAAAACCACTGTTTTCCGAATCTAGAACCACCATTCTTAAAAACCAATCCATTTTAATAATCCATACTGCTCGTACGACAGAGATTGCCAGATTTGGGGACACACATTTTTTCCATCAACTAATTTTAAATATCTTTCCACGTTTCGGACTCTCATTGGCTAATTTTAGATACTAATTTTAAGCTTAGCATTTTCGAGCCGTACGATTTAAATCCAATGGCTTGGAATCATCAGAAGGTGGATTTGACGTGTAAGTCTGCAAACGGATGTATGATACAAAAATGTTGTTGTCCAATGAATTGAAGACAGAGAAGAGGAGCAAATAAGGAAGGTGGAGAAAATGGAAAAAACCTAGATGTTTCTTGTTATAAACTGACTGACATTCTCAAAAATATCACCAAAACCAACCCTAAATAGTTGTGTGTATCAAACTTCTTCTTTTGGTATCGTTCAATGATATATGATTCTTTCTTAATCTAAATTCATATCATTTGCTGCTCCTACCTTAATAAGAAGAATCTAACAAGAAGAAGAGAAAATGGGGAGAGGAAGAGTACAGTTGAAGAGGATAGAAAACAAGATCAACAGACAAGTAACTTTCTCAAAGAGAAGGTCTGGTTTACTCAAGAAAGCTAATGAGATTTCAGTTTTATGTGATGCTGAAGTTGCTTTGATTGTTTTTTCAACCAAAGGAAAACTATTTGAATATTCTACAGATGCTTGGTACGTACTCCATCTCTATCTATCTATTTATTTCATTTCAGATCTGTTCGTCGGCCTTTCCATACTTATTTCATCGATCAATCTATCTATCTTTCAGAAGTATTAAATCTTTCAATAGGTAGAGAAGTAGTACTGTTAAATTTGTTATAATGCATTGATTTAAAATATGTAGTGAAATTTTGTATACAGAATTGATAAGTTAATTTCTTATACCGGTACAAAGGTGTCATATAACGGTATAAAGATATCATACATGGTTTTAAGTTGATCATTATAAAAACGAAAGAAGAAGAGTCTTTAATTGAGTGTTTATTTGTTACTGGTTTATATTTAGAGACTACAATGATATTCATTACTATACAATTAAGATAATACTAACTTAAAGCATTTTCACCCCACCCCACCCATAATTGGTTTCTCCTTTTTAATCCGATTGATAAATAAGGTACGATGAGAAATAATATCTAATGAAAAACAAGAATAACCAAGCAAGATATTTTCCAACAAAAATTTAGTTGGTAAGAGATATATTATTGTTTACTAAAAATATCACCTCTATTACTGGATTAGCAGACACTTTCATTTTTTCTTTGCTGTTTTTGATAAAGGTAATGAAAGCTTGTATAGGTGTACCTCATGCAACAAACTTGATGCAATACAGTGTGATGAATATATATCACTTTAATAGATTTGTATCTATAAATGGGCAAGTCTTTAGTAACCCTGAATAGGTTATTTCGGGTAGTAGCAAGCTGATGCCAAAACTTATTATCGGCAAGTTATGTTATATGAGTTCAGCATTCCTATAAATCTGGCACTGTTGGCACTGTAGGTGCATGCACTGATGACCCGCATCACGCATATAGCAGTGAATGAGACTTTCTGGATGTAACATTTAGCATACATCATCACAAATTGTCTGAAATACAATCAATATATATGTCTTCTTCCAATAAACGGCATATATTGGCGAATCCTTTAATTATGACTTCCATATGTAACTTTCATTAAAGCCATGAAATGTTTAGCTTACATATTGCCGCCACGACTTCTATCTTCTTTTATAAGCAAAAAATAGTGTTTTTTCATTAGAAATGCACAGTAAAATTCCATTCAAGCCATTGAATTCCATATGTAACTTTCATTAGCCATGGAATGTTTAGCTTACATTATTGCCGCCAGGACTTCTATCTTCTTTTATAAGCAAAATATAGTGTTTTTTCATTAGAAATGCACAGTAAAATTCCATTCAAGCCATTGAATTCCATATGTAACTTTCATTAGCCATGAAATGTTTAGCTTACATATTGCCGCCACGACTTCTATCTTCTTTTATAAGCAAAAAATAGTGTTTTTTTCATTAGAAATGCACAGTAAAATTGAGAATGTGTAGCAGAGAGCAAAACTTATAGCAATTGTTTTCTTCTTCTTTATAACTGGATTAGTTGCAGGTATTTAACAAAATTGTGGCTTATATGCTTATATTCGTGTGAATTAAGGCTCAATATTATTTTGCTCTATCATTTTAGCTTCTAGGTTCATGTATGTGCATATATATCGACTGCTTCTTTTCGTTTAACCTCTTAAATTTTGGCGCACTAATGCAGCATGGACGCCATCCTTGAACGATATGAAAGACAATGTTGTGTTGAGGAAGAGCTTGTTGGAACTGATCAAGAATCACGGGTATGTGAGTAGTGTATATATACATTGATAACCTCTAGTTTGAAGCTCATGACTGGATATGTCCAGATACACATTGTTATAGTTGAATCTCAGTTTAAGCTGATCAATAAGCCATTTTTGTTTCAGAAGAAAAAGATCTAATCAATATGCCATTTTAATAGTTCAAATTAGTTAAACATCTTTGATTGCTTGCATATAGACTTGGCTTCATATATAATTTTCTCTGTCATGTATATGGTTTAGTGAAGCAGTTAGTTAAAGAAAACTAAAAGATTAGAGGCATGCACGAAACCAAGGGTGGGCTAGCTATGGTTCTCGCTGGTCGAAATTCTTACAAATCCTGTATATTGGCTACCCAAGTCCACCCAATATTTAGATTTAGCCCTATATTAATTCTTATCTTGAGACGTAACTACCCAATGTTTATCGTTGATCTTTTCCATGAGCGTAATAAGTTAAGCTAATTCTCGTCGTTGCAGCACTCGTTAACACTCACAAATTTCGGATCATTAATCTTCTCGAATTCATCATGATAAAGTTGTTAATTCTTAACATATTCCATGTCCTTCTGGAAACAAATCGCTGAAAATCAAACTTGTTATTAACTTCGTGAAGATCAAAACCTAAAAATCTTGCTGAAATTTTTTCCATGAATTTTTCTCCATATACTATGTCTGGGGGATATTACCAAACAGGGAATGTCAAGATGGTTGAAATTATCTACCACTCGATAGATATGATCTAATGGGTAAGGACTTTTGTTAAAGTGGTTTGTCAAAACATTTTGTTTATAGATTCCCACCGTATAAGTTAAAAAAATTGCGAGTGTTAACGAGTTAATAGCCAAAGTTAAAAAATTGTGGCATTTCCAGTTTTGCAAGATTTTATATTTTTCAGACGTTTATATAAATCTAATACCCAAGTCCACCCAATATTTAGATTTAGCCCGCTCAATGTATAGATTTAGCCTATGTTAATTCTTTATCTTGAGATTTGTAACTACCCAATGTTTATCGTTGATCTTTTCCATGAGTGTAATATAACAAAAATATACCTAAAATGCAAAAATCTAATAGCCAAAGTTAAAAAATTGTTGCATTTCCAGTTTTGTAAGATTTTACATTTTTCACACGTTTTTATAAATCCTTTAGTCCCACCCAAAATTTATTCCTAGTTTTACCACTTCTTAGAGGGTTATTTCTGTGATAGCATTACGTATTGGTGGACTAATATGGAATTATCCTACTGGATGCATGTTTAAATGTAAGCCTATCCTCCATGCATCATCTTTTTTGCTCCTTTTAATCAATATTCTTTTAGCAGTGGTCCATCAATGTGTCTCCATATTTAGGGTTCTTCATCTATGTTAACTGTTAAGGTCTTACATGCATGGTGATGCCTGTTTATTCAATGAGAAAACTTTTCAGAGTATGAGATATAACCTGTACCTTGATCAGCTTAGATCATACTAACTGCTGATATACTTATTATAGGGAAACTGGTCCTTGGAACATGCCAAGCTTAAGGCCAAAGTTGAGGTTCTGCAAAGAAACCAAAGGTACGTATTGGTTAAAGATTATTGAATAGGTCTGTATATAAGATGTACGCAGCAATTTATACTAGATACTAGCATGTGGCAGCCAAATCATCTAAAATGACTATGATCAGTAGAGGCGCATGTATCTTTCTGGATACATATCTCAAAATCTCAAATGTAGTGCCTTCAAAGGAATAAACACAGGCATCCTATAATTATCATTACAATATAAGTTTGAAACTCATCAAAGAAAAATGAAAACAGAATATTCAGAAACATTCAAATTACAAAGGATTTTACTTTTTTGGGGGCCAAACAGAATACACAAACTTGTATGATAGTACTGTATAAGGGAAGTGGTCATTTATATCAACGTGAGGATTCATAATTTTACAGGCATATGATGGGAGAAGATCTGGAATCCTTCAATGTGAAAGAGCTACAAAATTTGGAGCACCAACTTGATACTTCCTTGAAGCATATTAGATCAAAAAAGGTATAAACGTTACCTAGTAACTTAATTTTTATCTCTGTGTTGAGTTATCTATACAATAAGTAGACTCAATTGTTTTTCATATTTATTTGTACAGAACCAACTCTTGTATGCATCCATTTCTGAGCTTCAGAGAAAGGTTCTATTCTCTCTATTCTATCACATACAGAACAACATGCTTCCTATATGTCTGACTAATGTTAATATGTGACAGGAGAAAGCTTTACAAGAGCAGAATACTATTCTAGGGAAGAAGGTAATTTACTTTCTCCAATTGAAAAAACTGGTAGCATTAGTTGGATACCGACATATGTCCACTAAGAGTAAGAGGGGTCAGTGAATACTATTATAAGTTAGGGTGTGGGCATGTACTGGATGTTCGCATCCTGCTTAATGTATATCAACTTTATTATGTTTCATTTTCTAGCTAGGAACGTTCTTCATCCTGAAGTTATCAGGAACGTTCTTCATCATGAAATTATCATTGTTGTATATAGATAAAAGAGAAAGAACAAGAAATGGGGAGATTGGATCAGCAGCAGCAGTCCAACCAGGCTCAAAACTCGTGTAGCCAAGCTCAAAACTCAGCTCAGAACTCACCAACCTTCCTTCTGTCGCAGGAACTTCCTTCCCTAACCATTTGGTAACTCTCTCTCTCTCTCTCTCTTTCTCTCTCTCTCTCTCTCAAGTTGAGTTTAAATGTTTTGCAACTGTATGAATTCGTATTACAACAGTACTGGTTCTTACGAGCCTGCTGCAAGACCCATAGGAATTCAAACAGTTTACGAGCCTGCTGCAAGACCCATAGGAATTCAAACAGTTTACGAGCCTGCTGCAAGACCCATAGGAATTCAAACAGTTATGCCATGGTGGATGCTTGGTCTCAAACAATAGAAAGATACTTACTTCCATGGTGGATGCTTGGTCTCAATCAATAGAAAGATATTCACTTCAAGAAGGAGAGCGTGTGTACTGAACACTGGCAACAGTAATTTTGATGGATGTTTCATATAGATCTGTACCTGCACCTGTACCTACCAAGGTAAGATCATATACATATGATGAAGCTATATGTAATGACAAAGAAACAAATCAGGGATCAATGTTCTATTTATTTTTTTGTATGTATAGTTTCCTTTGTTTTGGGATTCACGAACACAGTTTTATAAGTGCTTACTGCGGAAGTCCTACCACCTCTGTATGACTTTATAAGAATGCTTATAAATATTTCATGTATACATAAAAACCCTAAATATTAAGGGTAACAGATGATGTACTGTATTCAATTGTGACTGAACTTCAGCAAAAAGATATAGTTTCTTGGTTGGAATTCTATTACTATCTGCACCGCAATAGTCTGTCAGATTAGTGGGTTTTGTGTCCAGCTTGGGTTTCTTGTTTCACAGTTCTTGTAGCTGTATTGCTTTTGCACAGCTTGCCCTCCTTTGTAATTCTTTTCCGTCCTTAAGAAACAATGTTTAGATCTCTTCACTTCAAGACAAACAACTCCTTACTTACACATTTATTCAGCGTTAAATGCTGGTACCCACTTCTAGGATGTGGGATAAGAGCATCAATCTTTTAATTTTAGTAGGCCGTACAAAAATGTCAACTTCTTTTCCGTGGAAATAAGTCTTACGTGGAGTTGCAAAAACCTGCAAAAATGCGAAACTTTATGCAAGTGTGGCACAAGAATAGTCAAAGCTTTCAAGCTAAGGTAAGGTATGGAGATAAATGTAACATAAAGATTCTGTAACTGATACTTGATGGACTGGTTCAGTTGGGATGAGTTTAGCAAAATTCTTCTAGTAACCTTCTGCTGCTGCTTTAGCAAGTTTTGTTCAGATCGGGTAAAACATAAAACTCTTTCTAATGGAAAAATGATGCCATCTCAGTTGCCCCCCAAATATAAAAATCTCATTTCTTACATGATAAATCCCAGTCTTACCAAATAATCATTTCGTTACTTTTTATTTCGTTACTTTTTAATAGGCTGATTTCTATAAATAAATATTTAAAAAAAATAGGCAAGCTTTTCTTAATTTCATTAATTTTCTCTAAAAACAAAACCATAATATTAAAAAGGAACGGAGGAAATAAATATTTTCAATTTCCACATACCTAATTTCTATAAATTTTTGAAATTCCAGTAGTAGTACCTAACAAGTAACAAGGTAATTAAGAGGGAGCACAGCCAGAACATCACCACATAGTGGGTGCAAGTGTCATCATTAATCCTTCCATCATATTCCATTACATTTTGAAAATAAATGGAACTAAAAGAAACATATTTTACATGAGACGAGCAGGAGAGCGACTGACTGATAGACGTACATAACAACGCATGTATTTGTTCAGATAGTCAAATGGGTACTAGAGTGAAATCTCCCCCTTCACAATTTTACTTGGTTTGACTGACTGCTTCGATCACCGGACATATTTACAGAGACCTAAACTTTCCTTTATTTTTTCTCTTTTCCATTATGTGGAAGCAAATATCAGCTGGTTTCATTAAATACCATCACCTAAAAGCAAAACAGAGGAGCAATTTCAAGATCAGCACACTTAGATAAGTGGGAAAAAGAAAATACACAATCCCATAGAACAAACCTTTCTCTTCTACATAGATACATCACTATAATACAATTTCAGTTCCTCTTTTGAGGTTATTCCCCAAGGAAAAAGTCTTTGCCCTTTCAGTTCAAACACCTATGTTTATATTCTAAAAATATATATTCTGCTGAATGTGTGACCAGGTTTAACGTGATTCGTATGTGGTGGTATGTGATAACATTGTTCTTATACAGTTTTACAAACAGACTGAAGGTTGCTTAGTATTAGCAAGTCATATTAGCCAACACTTGCTAAATGTAGTAGGAACAAAAACATAGGTCTTGAAATTCAAGTCTCTGCTTAGCATATATGCTACTCTGGTATGCATCTCTAACTATAATAACAACTAGTTCGCAAAAAGAGAAAAGAATATCATCGCAAAGTACATGAATTAAACAGATATAGCAAGTTACCTTTCCACATACTGGACAGGTTTCACTTCTCTCCATCCACTCATATATACAAACAAGGTGGTAATGGTGAGAGCATTGTGTAAGAATTTTTGGGTTTTCCGGAGTATATTCTGCAAGTAGACGTAAACAAGAAATTAGCATAATTAATACGTAAAAGCCTAACTATTACAGTTACAACTTAATATCAACAAGAGTACCAAAAATTGCCCCGTGAAAGATTTTTTCTTACTGTTATCGTTAAAAAACCCATTTTAACAGATCCCACTAACTAAATTAGACAGATAAAGAACCCTCTTTTTTCAATGGCAGAAAATGCTACATCACCCATTTAAGTGCACGAATCGAGTCCACAAAGTAAAGCAGGCAAACCATAATATTCCCACAAACCTACTAGTTACTTTAATGGAAAGCGAAATAAGAATTATATTGGAAAGGGAGAATATACTAAAGTACCAATTGCAGAACAAGTTTATTACTAACCTTCGAGGCATGTTGGGCAGACATCTTCATCTTCTGCTGATGAATAAACATAACCAAATCCACTTGACACCATTGCCAGTTGGTGTTTCATTGAGGACTCGGACAGGCCTGCTTTTGATCCACCTTCAGCAGACTGATCCCATTTCTCACCCCCCTTTAAGTATTCTTGACTCGTGTCAGTATTACTTCTCCTCAGAGGTTCAGATTCCTCGTGTGAATGACTTGAGCCCTTGAGTAAATTTCTTTGGGAACGGAAGCATCTTGGATCATCATAAGGCAAAGGCCTAGGAGGAGAGCGATACGTGCTGGCTAGAGAGTCGTCATTAGACGTCTGAGAGGTTAATGTTGTTGTACTCGCAATTGCTGAGGGTATCGGATGCATCTCGTCTCTCCGGAATAATGCTGTGTACTGTAAAAGATAAGAAGGTAAGGAATCATGTAAGATCTCTTTAGAACTTAAATTAATATATCCTACTTCGAAGGATACACCAAGCAGATATTCATAAGGAGAATTTAAATTCGTTTGTAAATTTGTAATGATAAATCCTCTACAATCAAACATTCGAACAAGCTGTACTTTTAATTGATACGTCGATATGGAGTGAGGCAACACTATTTAGATTCATGTATATCAAGTTATCCTCTACCAAGAAAACATCCTTGGACGCCGATTCAGTTGCCTTTTACTGATTTAACATAGCTATACAATTCCTAGATACACAGCCTTAGACGTCAATGACTTGCCTTTTAATCATTTAACATAGGTAACTATCATAAAATCAGCAAATCGTATCCCTTAACTGTAAAATCCTCCATGAAAACTAAAGTGAAATAAACACAATGGGACAGATGTACGCAGTTGAACAAATTCAAAACATAAAAGAACTGCTAGAAAAGCAATTAAGTAATTATGAACTAAGCGAATAAACAGGATTATGAATGGTACTTGGTCTGAGAAGTGCAGCCAAACATAAGTCTACCTCCTGACGTGCTCTGAGCCTGGGCTAGGCTCCAACAAAAATGGAAGTGAAACCAAACCCACTTTTTTTATAGCACTCAAAAGCTACATTTACATTACACGAAATGGCCTCCAACTGATTTTGCCAATTACTAAAAATTCACTAGTAGAGGTACCTTAAACATAATTAGATTATAGTTCTAGCTTTTTCTCATCAACACACAGTCGAATACAGTGTGAAGTGTTGTTGCACAAAAATAGACTACTAATTATCATACCAATATATTTAAAACTGACAATATAGGCAAGTCTCCCAACAACCTTTCCAACTCAGGCAATTACCTTATAATTTTGTTGAAAAATTCAGAACATTTAATAACTTGACAGTGAACTAAAAGAAGCATAAACTTAAGAAACTTACTGCATTCAAGATGCAACCCAGACAGAGACATGATCTGAAAATAGTATTGTTGGGGTTCACATATTCGTCCAGTTGATCAGCACGCAAGCAGCAGCAAAGTGCACCCATTAAATTCTTCTCCAACTAAAGGCTTCCAATGTAATTCACTTGTCTCATGCACAAACACTCCACGTCACAATAAGTAACAATCAGAGTATATCTCTTTCAGCAACAAAAATTGCTATGAAAATGTAATATATGGAGGAACCAAAGTTCACGGTACAATATAATGTCTTCTGTACCTAGTAGGATCTCTCCCTCTTTTCTGTCTTTTTCTATCTATCCTCTTAATACAAAAGCTTTAGTCTTCTATAAAAACCAGAATTGGATGAACAGAGTCTTATTTCCTTTACTTTGACCTGTCAATATGCAAAAATTTCCCCGAAAACGCATCAGATGAAAATTTAGTGCAAACTGAAGAAAAAGTGTACCGAGAAAACAGCTCCTAACGCCAGTGACAATTACAATGAACCCTTCAAAAACCCTAAGAAAACTAGACCCAGAAGAATTAATTAAGAACTACCCATAAAAGACCTCCCTTTTTCAAAATTCTGCAAACTTCAAATTACCCATTTAAATTAGCACTAATTTCTTTTCCAAAAGCAACAATTTTTATCTAAAAATACCACCAAACCTAGTGAAGAATTCAATAAATTATCCGAAACATTAAACATCCTCACCCAAACTAGCTCAATTTAGACTATCAAAATTAAATTTCCTTAAATTAAACCCATAAATCGAAAAATCAAAACGAACCCATTATAGATAATTAGGTATAACAATCATCTGAATCGTTCTACCGACAAAAAAAAAAAAAAAAAACCAATCCAATCCAATTTCAGGAAAAACAAAACAAAACAAAACAAAAGTAGAGAAGATAAAGTACCTGGATTATAATTGTAAGATTGAGAAAGACAAAAACTTTTTTTTTATTTTTTCCTCCAGAGAGATGAATGAGCTGATCAATAAACACCCGACAGAGAAACCAAAAATTCCAAAACTCTGATTTGAGTTATTTTTCGAGAGAGTTTGATTTTTGGTTTGACGTGGGATTTCTCGCCGAGGAAGAAGAAACAGAAGAAGAATCTAAAAAAGAAACTGGGGCTTTGGTAAGTATAGGTTTTGTATTTTTGCTAATAAATTCAAATAAAATATACTTGTTGATAATATACTTTAACTAACATCATAACAAATATAGGTAACTTTTGTGAAAAGACTGTTGGATCTAGATCTAACAGTTGAAAAATGCGTGATTAGTAACACTAATGTGGATTTTGTTTTAGTAATTTAATATCTCTAGTTTTATTTTATTTTATTTTCTTTAAAATTTTCTTTAATCAAGATAAATTAAATACGAGGAAGGATTTTTTCACACTATTATTATCACACTATCTCACACGTTGGTCGTCATTTTTATGAATAAAAATAAATCGTAATGGATTTGAAGCTAATTTTTTTAGGATATGTTCTTCTTACTAAGTTCTACATGCCTACCAAAAATGAGCACATTCCGAAATATAAAACCTCATAATCTACCGGTCAAAATTTCGACGGCCAGAAATCCGTTGATTTCCAACGGTTCATTTTCAAAGTGATAGATGATGGTGTTAAACATTTTGGAATACACTAATTTTCGGTAAGAACGTATAGCTATATAATAATAACATATCCCCAAAATATTAGCTTTCAATCCGTTACGGTTTGGTTTTTAATTCGTAAAAATAACGTCCAACGTGTGAGATAATGTGATAATAAAAGTGTGAAGGGATCCCTCCTCATTAAATATATAAATAGATGGTTTATATTTATACCGAACAAATACATTGAATGCCACTAAGGTTACCTAAATATATGTGGATTATATCGAATTATATCACCAAATCCATACAAAATACAAAACTAGTGACAAAACCCCTAGGTGAACAAACTAGTGATAAGAAAAAACCGGTCATAGTATTTATACCAAATAAAAACCGTTTCAAATAAAAGTGGCACAAAAACCCCAGGTCAAATAATTTTGAGTAAATTTAGTTTTTGTTATTTTTGAAAAAGGCAAACATACCCTTTTACCTTCTTCTTCTTCTTCTCTCATTTCTTTTTCTTCTTTTTTCTTTCTTCGTCTCCTTCTGCGCACCAAAATCACCACCACCAGCAACAATAGATCTCACGAACACCAGCAGCAACACCTCCGTCACCACAAGCAGCAACACCTATGGTGATTTCGTCGATCAATTAGGGATTTCGTCGATTTTTTTTTAGGGATTTCATATAATAACAACAGTAGCGTCAATTAGGGATTTCATCGATCTCGTTTTTCTTTCTCTTTTCTTTCTCGTTCACCACCAATTCTATGTGGTGATTGAAGTAACAGTAGCATCAATTAGGGATTTGGTCGATTAGATTTTTTTAGGTTATGTTAATTCTCTGAATTTTTAATTGGGGTTTTGAAATCCTGGTTATTCTCAATTAGTTTGGGGGGTTTTCATTGATTATACAAAGGGTTTTGTTTTTTGTAGTTTCAATTGATGTTTTGTGGATTAGTCGATGTAGTTTCAATTGGTGTTTTGTGGATTAGTCGAAACTATATGACTACAAACCACACATTTGGATAAGATTTCATACTGGTCCGTTGAAGCTTCTCGAAAATCTGAATCAAAGAAAACCCCGGCACCTAAAAATGTAAATACTGTCAGTTCACCTAAAAAACACTCTAGCCAATCAGTTTAGCAGGTCCCAGACAGTTTTTTTGCAACTGAAAATTCATTCTCTAGTGTTGCGAACTTCCTCGGAATTGTGTCATAGGCGTTATTGATTTATTAGGGGTTTAGTTGTTGTCCAATATACTGATTGCAGGCTTCATTTTTTGTGTGCAGATTCTATCCTTGGATTAAGATGACGCGCATCTTTGCTTCCCTTGAAATCGAGGTTTGTAAATACTTTTCCGATGATTTAACAATTATTGTTACAGTATTATTTTTGCTGGACAAAAAGGTCTTTCTGCTTTGAAGGTGAATTAGCAATAATTTTTTGGTTTAGACATGTTTCGTTCCCCTTCTCTTCTATAGTAATTGATTGTTTGGGGAATATGGTGTTTAGGAAACCTCATTTTCTATATTTTGTGTGTCTGTAGCCTGGATATGGGGCTTATCTGCTTGATTTCCATGTCTTGAAGAATGATGCTACTATACGCGAAAAGATTGTAAGTGTTTCACTACGTACTTGGTACACAGAAGCTATATACTGTGAAGATTTGTTCATCTATCAAAATGCCTGACAATCCTCTGAAATATTGGTGAAACATTTTCTGTACAGTTCACAGAACAATACCAGATTAAACATTCATGGCATATCTTTTTTGTGTAGTCTCTCGTTATAAATTGTAATCTTTTAGCAGGAAACAAAATTTATATAGAATGATACTCGTTTAATCCACATAGAGCTTGACATATCCGTCTTGTTATTGTTTTTCTGTTCTTTGTAAAGGTAAAAAGTTGGTGAAAGGGAAAGAAGAACAGGATAAGGGTTTAAATCCCTCCGAAGATGAGTTACGCTTCACTATAGTTCAAATTCTGGATGAAGTTGACTTTAACACGGTAAGCCAGAAATGTAATAGCTTCAGGTCTGTCTTGTGCTGGCGAATGATGTTATGACTTCCCTTTCTAAGTGGTGTAGTTTCTTCTTGTTTAATTTGGGAAGTCTAGTGTACTATGAATTACCTTTTGACCCCTCAGATTTTCCCTCTCATATTAGTTCATCTGGGTGCACTCGGCAACTCCTATTCCTACAATATAAAAAAGCCAGTCGTCAATTTTCGGTCCTATATTCATCATCCTGGTTATTCTCAATTAGTTTACAGAGTTTCAATTGCTAACTGAAATATACACCTTCTAATTATTTTGTTGCTTTGGTAGATATGGACAGCATTACCAGGAGAGCCACCTCCCTAGATGATGTTGAGGTTGACGATTGGCTTCCTCATTTTCTCGTTCTGCATGGTCCATGTATCTTTTTCCATTTACGGTCTACAGGTAAGGGGGATAGTCAAGTTTTCGCACATAAGACTATTAGCTATCACCCTTGCAAAATTACCATATGCAGATTTCACCATTTTGGCATTCTGCACTCCATTTTATAATGGCTAGTATGGCATGCTGCCAAGTTCAATTCATGAGTCATGTAGTGTTTATTTGTTGCAGATTTTAGCCCACATGAGTTCCACTAGGTTTAACTCAACTTTGGTTTGCTGCCACTATCTTTTGAACACCTTCAAAAACATACAAACAAAAATCCATACTCAAAATCAGATTGTAGTCCTATAGTTAGAGATGCAATAGTGGTGTTGAACTAGGGTAATTGTGAAACAGCTTATGGATTAGTTGCAATGATTTTTGCCTAGTTTGTTTTGATTTGGTTTCATCATTGAAGCTGTGTTGGTGAAATGACAATACGTGGAAAAATGATGAAACCTAATTAGGTTTCATCTAGTTTTGGTGAAACCAATTTTGGTTTCATCATTTTGTTCTGTTTGGTTTCATCATTTTGTTCTGTTTGGTTTCATCATTTTTTTTCATCATTTTTTTTCGTTTATAACCCTAATTAGGTTATAACCCCTAATTAGGTTTCATCATTTTTTTTCTTATTTTGCCTAGTTTATTTTGGTTTGGTTTCATCATTGAAGTTGTGTTGGTGAAATGACAATATGTGGAAAAATGATGAAACCTAATTAGGTTTCATCTAGTTTTGGTGAAACCAATTTTGGTTTCATCATTTTTTTCTGTTTGGTTTCATCATTTTTTTCTGTTTGGTTTCATCATTTTGGTTTTCATCATTTTTTTTCTGTTTGGTTTCATCATTTTTTCTTATTTTGTTAAATATTGATCAATGAAATTCATTTTTTGTAGCAGTGGCGCTATGTTGGTTGGTGCAGTGGCGGTGGTGCAGTGGTAGTGGCGGTGGTGCAGTGTCGGTGGTGTGATGGCGGTGGTGGTGTGGTGGCGGCGGTGGTGCAATGGTGGTGGTGGTGGTGCGGTGGTGGCGGGGGTGCAGTGGCGGCGAGGTGCAGTGGCGGCGGTGGTGGTATGGCGGTGGTGGTGGTGGTGCAGTGGCGTGGTGGCGTGGTGGTGTTGGTGGCGTGGCGGTGGTGCGGTGGCGGCGGTTGTGGTGGCGGTGGTGGCGCGGTGGTGGTGGTGCATTGCAGTGCAATGGTGGCGGTGGTGATGGGGTTGATTTTTATTTTTGTTGGGGTGATTTAAAATTAAATGTGGGGTTGTTTTTATTTTTGTTGGGGTGATTTAAACTAGAAGGCTAATATAGACAGTTTATGTTAAATGAGGTTTTTGTGAACAATTTATTTTGTTGGGGTTTTTGTACATAGATAGTGACATCATTGGGGTTATAACCCGCGCGCCGTACAAAATAAGATAATTTTAACAACCGTAATCCCTGCATTGCATTCCTAATCTTATATTAGTATGGTATTTGGTAATCTCTCATGCAAATTTGTGAATGATGTAACCATGTAAGTCTCATGGCAATTTGTTATTGGATGCGTGCATTTATCTTCAAAATATATATCATGTCATATCTATAGGTTGTTTAGATATACACTCGGAAGCTATTTTTGACTTTTAGAAGCTATTGTTTGTATACACAATTTCAAAATAACTTTTAAAACTAAAAAAAAAAAAACAATTTTTTGTGAAGCAAAAAGTAACACGTAGCTCTTCTACTTCTGGTATTCAAACGCACTATTAATTCCATGTGTCACTATATATATTTTTTCCTTTGGTCACATATTCCCACATTAATGGGTCTTTCCAAATTCCTTAAGGCAAAACATTTTTGCGTTGACACAAATTGGGTGGAGTGAGTAAAATAATTTGGAGATTATAATTTTATAACATTATTTGGTGATCTGCTTAAAAGGAGCAAAACAAATTTTTCTTTTGGAGGCGACTTAAAATATGTAGATGAGTTTATTCAGGTTACCTTAATTGCATTAGACAATTTTACTTTAAAAATCTGAGTAGCAAACACTGAGTTGGATCTGATCCTGTCACTGCGTTGGGCAGTGACACATACTGATTTTGCTTTAAAATCAGCTTGGCTCTTTGATGATGTTTGGTCTTGTCTCTTTCTTTTGAAAGAGGGAGAGAATAGGTATTCTGAAATAGTTTTATGTATGTAGGAATCGAATTATTAGTCAAGAATTGGGGAAGATATAATTGACTGAACGAATATATGATGATTTTCAAGAACTTATGTAAGGTCTCCAATTTCCAAAATCGGCTCTATGAATGTATCAGTTGAGGTTCGACTTTTTTTGAAGAAAAAAAAAAGCCAGCCTTAATGCTATAGTGTACTTTTTATTTTTTTATACGTTCTAATTGTTTCTGTTCTTTATGATCGTTTATATGAAAACCTTTATATGTGAGGAATTTTTATTTTTTTTAAAGCATGAATTTTATTTTAAAAGGAGATTAGGTTACAATCAGACGTGGGTACGTGGTACTCACAGAATCATGGTAAACAATTTGATTTATAAAATATGGGATTGTCGGGTCCCAAATTTAAATTGACAATTTCCCTATTTGACTTTCATCTGCCGCACGGTTGGCTAGACCATCTGCTGCTTGATTTCTTTCTCTGTAATTGTGTTGTATAGCAGTTTACGGTATCTTTCCTATATGTGAGAATGTACTCATTATTGAAGTTTTTTTTTTCTCTTAATTTCCCCAAAACATTTATTGAAGTTTTTCTTTCAATTAAAAAAAAAGTCAACATTTTTATCTTAAGGGAATCTCAATTTTTGCTGTTTAAGATTTTTTTTTCTTTTTTTTTTTAAACAAAAAAGTTTTTAATACATTTATGGATATTTATTATTTAGGATAGGAAGATCTAAATTTAACCAAAAAGACGTAGTTTGGATTTGGAATGTATTTTCACTTTTGTGTAACATAACTGTTTCAACATTTTTGTGGCAGGTAACAAGTCTAGTTCAGGAAAGCAAAATAGAGATTATTGATCCTCTTTCGTATCTTAAACATGTCTCGTGGAATTTGGTACTCGGAAACAACTTTGTAAAGTCAGTGCTTATCATCATCTTTAACTTTGTAATCTCAATTTTTGCTGTTTAAGATTTTTTTTTCTTTTTTTTTTTAAACAAAAAAGTTTTTAATACATTTATGGATATTTATTATTTAGGATAGGAAGATCTAAATTTAACCAAAAAGACGTAGTTTGGATTTGGAATGTATTTTCACTTTTGTGTAACATAACTGTTTCGCGTGTGAATTCCTAGCTCCTACTCACGACGAATATTATTAGTCATTCTTTGTGGCAGGTAACAAGTCTAGTTCAGGAAAGCAAAATAGAGATTATTGATCCTCTTTCGTAGTGGAATAATGGATGAAAGGAAAAAGACAAATCGAGCTTTAATATCCCTTGGGTGACCGGGTCCTTCTTCCGGTAAACATGTCTCGTGGAATTTGGTACTCGTGAAACAACTTTGTAAAGTCAGTGCTTATCATCATCTTTAACTTTGTAAAGTCAGTACTTCCGGAGCTTTAATGATAACTTATGTACCTATCGACGTTCCCTTACTAACAAGCTTGGTAAAGGGGCGTCACATAATGGTAGAGGGGCGTCACCCTAATAAAGCAAAAAGGTCATTACAAGTAATTTTCAAGTGTCCCTTATCAAATAAAATCTGGAAATGACGAATTAGCCCTTATTGTTGATAATCAAGTTTAGTAATGATAATCAAGATTAGTGTTGATAATCAAGATTAATGTTGATAATTAATTTTCACTTATCATATGATTCATAACTCTAAAATAGATTATAAAAAAAAAATTAGAGAAGAAAAAAGAAACTTTTGTGATATTTGTGAAGGTCAATCTCAACCAATTGAAGAAATTAACCAACAAAGTGAAGAACCCATCATTGAAAATGGCTAGGTATACTTCTAAAGTACGTAACAAATCAATTTTTTTAAAATTTCAGAAGAACATACGGTTGGAATTGAGCTCATTACCAACCGTAACTATATATTACGGTACGTAATGTATCAATTACCAACCGTAACTAGTTCAATTTTGGGAAAACCCAAAATTTCAGAAGAACATACGGTTGGAATGGAGCTCGTTACCAACCGTAACTATATGTTGGGGAAAACCCAGAAAAAACCAGTTACGGTTGGTATAATTTGTTCCCTTACGAACCGTAACTAACCTACGGTTGGTAACTAATGAATAGAAACCAACCGTAACTAACCTACTGTTGGTAACTATTGATTCGGAACCAACAGTAATCTTATCTAATAGTTATCAAGAAACATGGGCGGGCAATTATTCCGATTACTTGGATGAGTTTGTTATGGATTTACAGAAGTAGGACAAATAGATGATCAAGATCATTGATTCAAAAAATTAATAATAATTAACTTTGTTTTCCAGGAGATACTAATAACCAAAATGATAACTTCAACCAATTTAAGGAAGAGTACTCTAATGATTACTCAATTGATTAGATTAATGATGACCACTGGTGATAATAACGGAATCATTAAGGGGCAACTACGGACGAATCTTTGAGTATGCCAACGTTTGAAGTTTACGAGAAAATTGAATATAAGCAAGGAATGTACTTACGGTTCGTAACTAGTGAATACAAACCAACCGTAACTAACCTACGGTTGGTAACTAGTGAATCGAAACCAACCGTAACTACTGATCTGGTTGGTAAGTCATCTTAACTTTTGAACCGTACATAACTATTTGATAAGTTGTTAACATTCGGGATGATTTACGGTTGGTTAGTTTAATTGAGTTTCAAACCGTAACTCAATTCTTGTGATAAATATGATGCAAATAAAAACCGAATCGAACATATTCTCAAAACTAAGAACTTACGGTTGGTATTTGAGTTTATTACTAACCGTAACTAGCATAAACCCAGAAATTTCGATTTCAATTTTCATTCAAAACCCTAATTTTTGATACAAAATTAGCTTAAATCCAACACGATAAACTAAACCCTAACTGGGTTTTCCAAACATTTTTCAAATCGTAGATTAATCGAAGACGATGACATTTTTGGTTTTAATGGAGGTTAGGGTTGATGGAGGAGAAGAAGAAGATGAAGAAGAAGAAGAAGATGAAAAAAAAAAAATTGATTTGATTTTGGTTAATTAAAAAAATTGATTTGATTTTGGTTAATTTAAGGTGAAAGGGTAATCTAGTCAATCTACACCCCTATAGGACACCCCCTAACCAATAAGAGGGACATTGCTATCACACTTGACGCCCCTCTACCATTTCATGACGCCTCTTTACCAAGCTTGCTTACTAAACTAGATTACTGCTAAGCAGCGGGGGCCGACGAAAAACGAACCCGCACACATCTTGCACATTTCATTTTCTTTGTTTGTTATCGGCGCACTTACTTTCCAAAAATGAAAACAAAATAAAAAAAAGAATTGACATCTAGTGATTCTTGTTTAACGTGTCATGAAGGAGCATGCATGAAAAAATAAGCATGACGCACACGTGGGAATATGCTTTCGAAAGAAGAACCCAATCAAACACCATTTCTTTTACGGTTCCTCCTCCATCTCCGTCTATATATTTTCTTTCTCTCCGTCGACACTTTTCCTATTCTGTAAATTCAATCAGTCTCTTATTATCAAACAAACGCTTTTCAAGTGCGATTTTTTTATCATTACAAAATGAACAAGTTTGAATACATTCCAATTAGAGTCACAAAAAAATGTTTGTTTCCATTTTAATTGTTTGTTTATACATTTTTTTGATTAGATCTTAATATGGGTTTGTTTGATTTCTGATTTGAAGGAATCAGTTGTTGTTTATTCATCAACACTGAAATCTAAATGGTTGCTGAGCTGGGTTGTTGTTAGATTTGTATTATTATATGATTTTTGTGAATGGTATTCGGTTTTGATTTTGATTGAAATTCTTTTGAGTTTTGATTGATTATCTGTTTATGTGGATCCTCTGTTCTGATCTTAATTTAGTGGTTTCAGTTTGCTTTCATTTTGTAGATTAAAGAGAAAAGGGAGAATATGGAATCTGACTCGGTGATTCGGGATGTGAGTCATGTGACTCTGTTAACTCACTAAGTCGACCCTAATTGACCCGAAATCTCTGAAAACTATACTCTGTTTTTTTCTTTCAGAGTTGAATTTCTTCTCAGTAGCTCGGGAATGATGTGATCCAATGGAATTGACAGAATTAAGAAGAATAAGTGATTTCTTTTAATCGTTGTATATGCGGTAGTTGAAATAATTTGCAAGAGGTTTGATTGAATTTGAAGGGAATGAGACGGAATCATGGAACACTCTGGTATTTTTAATGAAAATGGAACTTAAATTGATCGATTCCAATCGATCTGATGGCTAATTTGAAGAATTTTGGAGAGTGAATCTGTTTGTTTAATGTTTTTCGATCGAAATTGATTATCAATTTGTTTGATTATGTTGATTATCATCAGAATTCGCTCAAATTAGGAAAACAACAAAACCAATTTTGATTTTTTTGTACAAACTTTGTGACGGACAAAAACTACATCTTCTCATCAAATAGAAGGCCTCCTTAACAGTCGGCCAACTAACAAAGTTGAAGTTTCCCTCTCTCCTCTCTCTGACGGATTTTTCTCGATCCCCCAAAAACAGCCAGTAACCACCGTCAACAACCATTTTCTAGCCGGTAAACACCGATTTTGACGGTGATTATCATGAATAACCACTAAAAACAATCAATCATGTCAAAAATACATAACCCAAATCAGATCTGTTAACTATTGTTACTAAAACACGTTATCCAAATCATTTCTAAGACCGAGCTACGGCTGATTCATATACTCCTAAGACTCCGACCTTCAATTTTTTCAAGTTACAAAGCCACAAAGATTCTAAGACTCTGAGACCCAAGGATTCAAAGACACCAGATCTACAGATTTCATTATCAAGACTCAATCTTGTTTCAAAGTTTTATCAGATCCGGAAAACTTCGGATTTTTCAACTTCTTATATAATTTATTTTATTCTATTTCCCTTTGTTTCTTTAGATTAATTTAATCTCTGGAATTTCATTTAGTTTGATCTTTCCCTTAGCTGATTTATTTTGATTTTGTCTCAATATCGAATTTCTCTTGTTTATTGCATTAACTGGATTTTTCTGTTTCTTCCTACTCTTGTGAATTTTATTAGCAGTACTATGTCGTTATTTAAATTATGCAAAGGACATTTTTCATCTATTTCAAGGCTAATGCATTTTCGGCTAAACTCAGGTACCTTATGCTACAACTGGAAAAAAAGAAAACTCCGGGGAAATCAAAGATTTCAAGGAATTTTACAAACACTCTCTCTGACCAACAATAAGGTAAACCTTATATTTTTGGAGGAAAAGGAACCGGATCCCAGAGGTTGTATTTCAATAAAGTATGCTAGTAATTTGAATCACTCTATCAAAGTCTTGTCAATCTACTTTGAGCATAATTTGTTCTGTAAGTCTCCTAATTACACTATTAGTGATTTGGATTCATGTCATAACAAGACTTGCTCAAAGGACTCCCATGAGGTAAGCCTAAAAATCATCTCCATGTACTTCTTTTTGATGACTAGAGTTGATAAGCATAGCAACATAATTGCCTGTTGCAAACTGTATGACTTTGATTGGGTGATAAATATGTTTTACAAGTTTATGCTTTACAAAGCAATGAACATTATTATCCTGATGCATCATAAATATATCATCATAAGTATTAGCACACATGTTTCCCCATTCCTGTATAACTTAGAATACCCAATTGTTTCTTATTTTTGGCAATTTATTAGTGTAATAGCATGGAATTGTCAGGGATTAGGTAACATTGCTACCATAAATAGTCTTAATGATACTTTGAACAAAGATAACCCTGATATTATGTTCATTTCGGAAACAAAACAAAAAAATGAGGAAATGTATAGGATCATGAGAAAAGTAAATGTTAGTAATTTTTGGCTTGTACCTCCTATAGGTTGTGCTGGAGGCCTTTGTCTTATTTGGAAGGATAACATGAAACTTGACATAATTGACAATAATCATAACCACATAAATGTGAATGTCCATGCTAGTAATAATAAACCTGCCTGGATCTTAACTTGTTTTTATGGTAGTCCCTATAGACCACAAAAGTTGGAATCCTGGAATATCATTCAACGTATGGCGCCTCATATTGATAAACCTTGGATTGTAATAGGTGATTGCAATGTGTTTTTTCATAGAGAAGAAAAGAGAAGTAGATTTCCGTTTAAGGAATCAGAAGCTAGAACTTTCAAAAATTTAATTAGTAATTGTGGATTAATGGACCTTGGTTTTATTGGATATACCTTTACTTGGAATAACAGGAAAACTAACTCAGACTTTATAGAACAAATACTAGATAGAGCCTTGGTTAACTCCTTTTGGAACACTTGCTTCCCTAACTCTAACATAAAACACTTGAGTCTTTTATATTCTGACCATGTGCCCATTTGGTTGAATACTTATAATACTTGGAGAGATGGGCCTACACCATTTAAATATTTTGGTGATTGGATGAAACATGAACAATGCAAGCCCCTCATACAGGAATGTTGGAGAAAGGATATTCAGGGATCCCCTGCTTATACTTTCACGAAAAAACTTTTTTCTGTCAAGACCATTCTAAGATTATGGAATAAATCCACATTTGGTGACATAAGAAATAACATAGATCTAGTTAAAAATAAGCTGGATCAAACCAATAAGAAAAATTATTACATTGACAAACCAAAAGATCTAGCTACTTTAACTTCTGAGCTAAATAGTTGGTATGCCATTCTGGAAAAGTTTTGGAAAGATAAAAGTAGGGAACAAAATATAGCTTTAGGAGATAGAAATACTAGATACTTTCATAGCAAAGCAAAACAAAGATTTAGAAGAAACAGAATAGAGACACTTCAAAAAGATAATGGTGAATGGGTTAACAGTAGAGAGGAAATTGTCTCTTGCATTACCAATCATTTCCACAACATTGCTTCTACTGTGAATCCTAACATTGATGAAAAAATGATTGACCTAATTCCTAGATGCATATCTGATATTGATAATGTTATTCTATGTGCCTTACCTTCTATGCCTGAGATAAAGAAAATTGTTTTCTCCATGGAACCTTACAAGAGCCCTGGTCCCGATGGTTTCCCCCCTAATTTCTTTCAACAAAATTGGGAAACAATAGGGACTGATTTAACTCTAATGATACAAAAGTTCTTTGAATCTGGGCATATTTTCTAAGGAAATGAATGCCTCTTTCATTTCCCTCATACCTAAGACTCTGAATCCTGTTACTCCAGCTGAATTTAGACCTATAGCACTAGCTAACACAACTTATAAAATCATCTCTAAACTGTTGTTTAGTAGGATGAAAGGTATGCTAGATAAGATAGTATCCCCATTCCAATCTGCCTTCGTCCCTGGAAGGCATATCTCTGATAATATTACTATAGCACATGAACTAATTCATAAAATGAGAAATAAAAGAGGAAAAAATGGGTTGATGGGTCTAAAAATAGATATGTCAAAAGCATTTGACAGATTTGAATGGAATTTCTTAATTAAAATTATGGAAAAGTTAGGATTCAATGAAAAATGGTGTAATTTGATTTATGAATGCATATCCACCACTACTTTGGTTGTTTTGATCAATGGGTCTCCGTCTGAATTCTTCAAACCTACTAGAGGGTTGAGACAAGGAGACCCATTATCTCCTTATCTATTTCTTTTTTGTATGGAAGCCTTGTCTAGAACAATTTTGCATGCTGAATCCTTGGGCCTCATAAATGGTATAAAAATTACTACTCGTGCTCCCTATGTTAGTCATTTACTTTTTGCTGATGACTGCTTAATCTTTTGTGATGCTAATGTTACAACTAGTCATAATTTGGTAAAACTGTTTACTGAGTTTGGATTAGCCTCTGGTCAATTGATCAACCTCAGTAAGTCTGGTGTTTTCTTTAGTCCTAAAACAAACCCTAGTGTTAGGGAAGATATTCAAGCCATTCTTGGAGTGAAGGTAATACCCTTAAATGATAGGTACTTAGGTTCCCAACTGTTCACTAATAGATCTAAAATTAAATGTTTTGAGCCACTAGTAGATAAGATGAGCAAAAGATTGTTGAGTTGGAGTGGTAAAAACCTAAACACTACTGGTAGGACTGTTATGATAAAAAATGTTACCTCTTCCTTGTGTGTTTATCAAATGAATTGTTTCAAAATCCCTGTAAAAATCTGCAACACAATCACTAAAATGCAAAGAGACTTTTGGTGGGGTAAAAATGAAAAAGAAAAAAATAAAAATGGGAAGAAGGGAGTGTGTCTTAAGGCTTATGACTCTATTTGTAAACCTGTTAGTGAGGGAGGATTAGGTTTACAAAACATGCAGAATTTTAATCTTGCAATGATAGCTAAAATGGGTTGGAGACTTAAAGAGAATCCTAATACTCTTTGTGCAATTTTACTGAAATCTAAATATTACCCAAACTGTGATATTTTCCATGTTAATCCTAAAGCTAAACATAAAGATAGTTGGATTTGGAAAGGAATGTTGTCAGGTGTCCAACAGATCAAGAAAAACTTATTCTGGGAGGTTGGTGATAGAGATAAGATTGATATATGGATTGATTACTGGATACCCGGCATCAAACCTCCTCTTGTCAAGAAATCTGTGGGAGCTGATGATTTTCAAAAGGTTAGTCAATTAATAACAAATATGCATACATGGGACCAATCAAAACTCTCAATTTGTTTTAGCCAAAGTACCATTGACAAGATTTTGGGAATCGAAATCCCAACTAGAAGATTAGAAGATAAACCACATTGGACATTAAATGAAACAGGTATGTTCTCTGTTAACTCTCTGTATAATTCTATTAACTCTAGTGGTACCAATGGTACTAACTCGAAGTATTGGAGCAAAATATGGAACATGAAAGTTACGCCTTCAGTTAAAACTTTTGTATGGAAAGTTGCTCATGCTATTCTTCCAAATAGTATGAGAATAGCAGCCATCCTACCAGAAATAAATACCACTTGTACTCTTTGTAACAATGGTGAGGAAACTCTTACACATCTTTTTCTTCAATGCAACTTTGCTTCTCAGGTATGGATGCATTTAAACTTTGATATGCATTTTGTTACTAATGGCACTACTGATTTCCATGATTGGCTTAATTCCTGGTTTGTCGACCATAATAGAAATGGAGGAGCTATGGATTGTGATGTTCTTTGTAGTATTGTTAGTTGGCATATTTGGAAAGCAAGATGTGAGCTGGTGTTTCAAAAATCTAAGCAAAATAGTGCCCAAACTGCTAAGACAATAGTCAAGTTTATAAATAGCATCATGAACATAAGTACTATAGATTATGACAACATGCAGACACTTTATTACAACCCTATGAATGACGAAAACTTGAGAATAAATTATGAAGACCCTGAAATGGATAAAGTGTTTATGTCTGTTAGGATCAATGTTGCTATTGCTATGCTTGATTCTATTACTAGCTCTGGGATAGGCTTGACACTCATTGATTATGCAGGAAACACAACAGAAGCAAGAGGATGCTCTGCAGATTGTAGTACCAGGGAAGAGGTCGAACTGAAAGGGGCTGAAGAAGCTTTTAAGTGGGCAACACAATGGAGTGGCCACAACGTCATCTTTCAAAGTGATTCTGAACCTATTCTATTGCTTCTGATGGGAATGTATTCCAGAGCAAGGGAAAAAAGATATACTATCAGTCAAGACTTTGACTATAAAGCTACAGATTGCATAAACTTCAAAGCAAAAGGATTTGTCTTGAAAAGTATATTTCATATTATAGAAGGAGCACATATATCTACTTACTGTAACCGTCTAGCTATAAACCACATATGGACAGGTGAAAAACTTAGGGTACTCTTAAACAATCTTCATTTCCAATTTTGGAAAGAAGAATTAATTCAGTCTATTGCTTATTGTAATCGTTTAGCTACAAACAACTTAGGGTTAGGTGAAAATGGTAGAGCTGATTTAAACAATCCTCAGCTACAAAACTGGAATGTCAATGTAACTAACTCTGCTTCTCTCTATAATGAGGAGCCGGAGATTCAAATCAATGAATGAGGTTATTCCTCTTTTTCGAAAAAAAAAAAAACTTATGGTGACGGCGAAAATCAAAATTTCACGGATGTTGTTTATTTGAAGAGTTAATTGTTCCCGATTGCGAATATAAGAACAATTCCTATGAACGGACAAACTTCAAGTTTGTTCATTTTACTTCCACTATAAATTCAAGAAGGCTATTATTAGGGCGTCACATTTCAATAGAGGGGCTTTACTTGGATTTCTAGTGACCAAAAAATTGGTTATGGGGTATTCTTGATTCAATACAAAATGACTAGATTACCCTTTAACTAAAATCAAAACCTAAAAACTAAAACTAAAATCAAAATCTAATTCTCATTCAAAGATCTGCTCCTCTTCTTCTTCTTCTTCTTAACTTCCTCTCCTTCATCAACCATAAATCATTCCCTCCTTTTTTTTTCAATCAAAATCATTTCACCATCTTCGATCAATCGACGGTTCGAAAAACTTATAATCTTCGATTGAATTCTCTATTAAAGGTGCGGAAGAAGCATATTGATAGAAGTGATGGTAATCAACAAACCAATTGCATCTGAAATGGTTAGATTGATTGAAATCTTAGAAAAAATTAGGTTTCATAACCAGTTACGGTTGGGTTTTCCTTAACAAAACCTAACCGTAACTGTTTTACAGTTGGGTTGGACCAAAAAAAACCAGCCATAACTGATTTACAGTTAGGTTCAGTCACAAAAAAAACCCAGTCGTAACTTTTTTACAGTTGGGTTCGACAAAAAAAAAACCCAACCGTAACTGATTTACAGTTGGGTTTCGACCAAAAAAACCCAGCCGTAACTGATTTACAGTTAGGTTCGGTCACAAAAAACCCAGCCGTAACTGTTTTACAGTTGGGTTCGACAAAAAAAAAACCCAACCGTAACTGATTTACAGTTGGGTTTCGACCAAAAAACCCAGCCGTAACTGATTTACAGTTGGGTTTCGACCAAAAAAAACCCATCCGTAACTGGTTTAAAATTGGGTTTTCTTAATTTTACCTAGTTACGGTTAGGAGTTCATCATCACCTAACCGTAAATTTTTATTACGGTTGGCTACGAAGGAAAAACCCAACCGTAAACCGCTCTGAAAAGCTAAAAAATTCATTTTTTTTTACTTATTTTCATCAATTTTGAGAAATAAAAAGAACATTGTTTGGGTGATTTAAAATCTAGGGTTTTTCAACTTTTTCTTCCCACTTAATATGATTTTTATCACTAATTATATAAAAAATCTTATCAATCTAATTATTAGTTAATTATATTATTAGCCTAACCACATAAGGGTTGTTTAGTCATTATAAAATTATTTTAGATAAGGGGTTTTTGATATTACTTATGGGTGACCCGTTTGTGTCTTATTAGGTGACGCCCCTCTAATGGAATGTGACGCCCTAATAATAGCCTTCAAATTCAATAAACATGAAAAACGGATGAGCAAACTAATAAATTTGTGGGTTTGTTCACTGCGGTAGAAGACTAAACGCGTGTTTAATGAACAACCGCGTGCTTATCCTACAAACACGCGGACCATTATCAACCGATGACGTGTATTCCAAATCCGCGTGAGGATTTTCTCCCATCGCCCGCGGCTCTTCCTCATCCGCCCAGTACAGTTCCTGATTCCCAATAATCATTTTACTATTTTTTTATTCCCTTTGTGAACACCAATATTCTCTTGGACGCGTGTCACGCATCTGGCGGTTGTGTACAAGATAACCAAAGTGGCCCCGACGATACACAGGTATCTGTGAAGCAACAAATCCTATCTTGATCTGATTTATCTCATCTTGAGGAAGGATACCTCGACGACTTGGATGATAAAGTACCATAGTCTATGGAGGTGGCAGCAGTCGTAGGGACATAGGTAGTTGACGCATCTAATCAGCATTTAATGTCGCCGACCCTTATCTACATGTTTGGTAAAAGCGCATGGAGGGAAGTGAGATGGCATTGTCTGACTAGTGAAGGCATGCGGCGAATGAAGGTACAACATGTACTAAGGTTGGGGAGTTCACGAGGGAACGTGGGTCAGCTGAGTTGGTAGAGCTCGACTGGAGAAAGTGCGTGGCCAACGAAGATACCGTTTGTACAGAAGATACATCAGGATACGATGGACTCAAAGACAACGAAGAGGTTTATGGAGCAGAAGGGGCTATAAATACCGAACTCCACCAACAAATGAAGGCATTCAATACCCGAATAAAAGAAGATCTAGTCTTAAGCTTATACCTCTTTAATGTTTAGAACTTAAGTATCCACTATAACTTGAGTTCTCTCTATTACTTTGGGAAGCATTTAAGATCTTTGTAACTACCACACTTAATACAAACAACCATTCATTACCCCGTGGACATAGACGAAAGTCGAACCACGTAATCTCTTGTGTCTCTTGATAACTTAATAGCATTTATATTACCTTAGTATTGTTCGTTATTATTGTCTTTATCTTGAGTACCTTCTTTTTCTTAACCATGTCAGTTCAACTGAGATATCATTACTATTTAGTATTGGATATTCTGATTTGTATACATTACGTAGACTATGGAAAAAATAATAGTCACAATTTGGCTCTAGAATACAGGCACCGTAAGTCTGAGTTATTATTATCATTTTCGTTTTTGCAAATCTTTCTTTTGAAAAAGAGATCTTAGTATAAAAAGGGCGAATCTCACTTCTTAGTGATACGTCCATCTTTTACGTAAGTCCTTTGAGTCTTTACCTCAAAAGACTTGCACTATTGTAGATCTACAAAGTTTTCTTCACAAACGTGTTCAAAAATGTTAAAATTTTGTTTGTACGCGGAAAAGCCTCTTCCGACAAAGTATTCTTTGGATCTGAGTATCTTTGAACACTACGAAATCTCAGTGAAAATTTACGGAGAGTAAACCTTAAAAAGCATTTACTAGCTTCAAATCTCTAAAGGATATGACACCTTTTTCGGTTTTTACCAACACTTATTGTCACTTTTTCACGACAAATGTCATTTACAAATTAAATACCCATATTTTCAAACCTTATTCGGATAGTTTTCTGAAAACATGCTTAGGCGCCTTATGTGTCAGAGCATTAATTGCTACTTTAACGAAGGACCAAAACAAGCGGACCTTGAGATCTTACTCTGTGTTTTCAGGACAAAGCCGAAGGTATGCAGAACAAGTGACGCACCCTCAATTTCAAGACCCATTGTTACCAGAGGAAGGTAACAAAACCCTCATGTGCAAATCAAAGAACCAAAGGAAAGGACGGACAAATCGAGATAGCAAGAAGAACGATAGCCAATCGGCCACCTATTCCTGCTGAGGGGATGGGGCAAACATATGGAGTACAACCACCTTACGGCATGTCATTACCGGAGACTGCTCATGTTACGCAGCCCCATGCAGCTAACGGAGGGTTACCCAGAACCTTAGTTCCTAACAGACTAGGACCGGGAAACCTAACACCGGTTCAGATCAATCCTGATGCTCTAGTGGTAGAAGAATAAGTAGAAGACTCTGAGGATACATCCGACAGTATTCGTCAGGGTGGCATAGTTCACAACGAAGATCAAAAGACAGTGCACGTGGAAGATCTGATATTGCGCAACAAGGAGCATGAAGACGCGATGCACATGATGGCTCAGGAGAACCAGAAACCGAAGGATCTACTGGAGGTACAGATCGAAGTCTCCCAAACTCACCCTCCCTTAAAGAGGCATGATCAAGGAGCTATCTCAGGGCACCGAAGGGGTAGTCACGTCAACCCATCGAAGGTCGACCCGCCAGGAGGATCAAGAAGAACAAGGCACGATCCAAACGAGGTGGATCCTTTCATACATGCCCTCTCAGTCTTACTATGATGAAAAATTATCCAGGTGTTGATGATGGTTTTCGGTTCAGGGATAAAATTCTAAAACCCTGTATTTAAT
Source organism: Papaver bracteatum (assembly GCA_023529315.1). Lineage (NCBI taxonomy): Eukaryota > Viridiplantae > Streptophyta > Magnoliopsida > Ranunculales > Papaveraceae > Papaver > Papaver bracteatum. The sequence continues at coordinate 1,784,444 of JAJJWX010002605.1, read as the reverse complement.
GTGCCGTCATTCAGCAAAGAAACAGATCCACTTAAAAGTAATGAGTGCCCGGGCCTCTTTACTTACACACGTATTGAGAAATTCAGTATATTTATATGAAATTTATCTAGAATGGTTCATGTAGCAACAATCCCAAATATTTTATAAATTTTAACCTCTCGCATGCATTATTCATTAATGTATGGTTTATTGAGTATTTTCCTATGTTATGTTCCCCGACTGAACTCTTAATATTGATATGACATGACAATTAGTGTTCACTCGCAGCTGAGTAGCATGAATTTCCTAAAGTATCAAGATTAAGGACTGCATGAAAGTACTCAGTCAGAAGACGCGCTGACTGCTCTCTGAGAATAAAATTAAGAATTTTGTGTCAACACACAGAATTCACCAAATTTGGCCAATTTTGTGACAGCTTGTAAAATTCAAATTTTAACCTAATCAATTTGCAAAAATTATGTTTTTGCGCCCTGCGCAATATCTCGAACCCTATTGGTCGAAACTAAAACTAGGCAAGCTAGGAAATTAATCCAGGAGCTAGTAGGAGCAAGATTCTACTAAAAAGCAGAAAACAAAGAAATAAAGAGGAACTGCGGAAAGTAAAGCAACAACAAAGGGAGGCGTGGCCACGCCATTTGGCCGGCCGATCTGCTCCAATAGGCGCCGCCCGTGGCCGGTCCACCAAACTCCATGTTGTCGCTTGTCGTCCTCCTTTCCCATCTATAGCGCCCCCTAAGCTATCAGCTGACTAATCCAAAAGATTAGCTATAAAATGAGGCACTAACGATCCAAAACATCTATTTAAAACACTAACAAAGAAGTTATAAACAAAGATTAACTCGAATCTAAACCCTCTCTGAAATAAATATAAGAACTCCTCTCAGGTGATACATATTTAATAGTGAGTTGATTTAAAAATAGAATATAAACACAAAATAAACATAGCGGAAGCTAACCAACTAACGAAACCAACTCCTCGAAAGCTTTCATCTCCACACGCACATCTTGATCTATCTCTGAAACTGAAAGTGAGAATGGGTGAGCACATCATCCCGAAGGGTGCCTAGTAGAAATAACAATTGACTTTCAAGTAATCATTAAAATAATTTAAAGACAATGCAGGTTTTACTGAAAACCGATAAAACACGGAAAACAAATAAAGCATATTAAAATAATAGTAATACAGAAAATATAAAGTTCTACCAACCAATAAACTGGCACACATTCACAACATATAATAGTAGTTGAGCGACGTCTTCCTTCGGAGTAGCAAGGCATGACTGTTGCGGATTCTTCAATGATCATTAAAGCGCCCATGAGGTTTCCGTCCTCAAGTCATAAGCGATATGTACCTTACCAGTACCTTATTCTACGTGCACTCTACATATCAAGTATCTAAAGAGATCTAATGGTAACAACATTATATCCGATCGAAGTATTTACACAGTGGAGAGCCCACAATCCTCCCACGTGTAAATCCAACAATCATATATAATATTCCCAACATCATTCTCTCTAAACACCAAAACATAATATAGCAGCTTTTGAAAGTAATTTAAAAGAACAATAAACATTCATGTACGAGATATGCGTTGCTCGTACATAAATAGGGAAAGTAATATTCGGTAACACGAGTACATACCTAACACTTTATTAGTTGGCAGCAATTTTCACTCCTTTAGCGCATAAATATAAATATAACTTTTGGGAAACCACATCACACACCAATCAAAAGGAAAAGGTTTCCTTACATGCTAACAACAAGTAAAGTTTGTAACTACTTTCCAGTCAATGGAAATAATCACTTTTTGAAAATAAGTAAATACTCCCAAATCACATATATTCTGAAGATCCAATCCCTTCCCAAAATGTAAAAGAAAACTAGTTTGTATTACACACATATATACATGCGTACACATATCATATACTAGAAAACATATGCATGTCTTTCGCAATATAAATAGATTTATAAAACAATAATGAAAACAAGAGAGTTCGTTATCGATTCCCACCTCTTTCGATGACAAGCCTCGCATACCTCAAGATCCGAAGTCTACATGATCATCATTTGAACCAGTCGTTATTAATACAGAGTAACTATTAATCACACAAGCACTCTAAGAGATTAGCCAAAAGGCTCATACAAGGCTCATAACACAATCTCATACAATTCTCTAGTTATAAGCTAAGTGAACTATATAATGGTTCTACACATTTCCATTATCTATCTTTAGCGTACAAAGGTTTACTAATCCAATTAGATTGATTCTATAGTCCATTAGATATGTCTTATGAAAATCTACAACTTTGTAAAAGGAACCAAAGGTTAATTCGGACCATAAGGATCCAAGACATCAAAATAGGAAAAAACTAGATTTAAGCCCAAGTCCACTAAACAAGCCCATTAACTTAAGTCCCGGTTCATTTGAGTCAACTTACGGTCAAAGGTCAACCAACGGTCAAAGGTATAAGGTTAAATCAAAATCCAAGTCTCGGTCAAAGGTCAACTCAGTCAAAGTCATGTCAAGGTTAAGTCAACGGTCAACGAGAACCGGTCAACTGAGTCAAATCTATTAAACTCAGTCATACGGACTGAGTCAGCTAACTTACTGGGATGACTGACAAGTCTAAGCATGTCAAGACCAAAGCATGAAGCAATACAAAACTGAACAAGATTTAAATAATATATTTCTAACTTTTATTGCAAAACAACACAATCACTATCTATAACACTATAATCACCATTCTCAGCATTACAACCAATTCTAGTTTTACAACTTCGTTGTCTTCATTGTCACTAAGTCTTATAACCCGTGCCCTATAACTTTTCTTGAGTTATAGTACCATCAGCATCACAACAAGCCTTGCACATTCACTTCAATTTGCATTTCAACCACAACCTGATCAACTACATACCACCAGAACCTTAACTCATTCTTTAGCTTCACAATATCTTTCCTAGTACAACATCAACATTAATACACAATTCAGTCATATCTTCTTCTCATCAACCTTGTACAACACATGTTATATACTTCTCTCCACTTAACCCCAATTAATTCATCCAGGCCATGTAAATATTTTTGCACAATCACAGCATTATCACCTTCTTAGGTTCACCAACAGTTGATCAATAACGACATTGTCTTCCACTTCCACCTCAATTCAGTCACATCTATAGACCTAAACCAAGTGGTATCACCTTCAGCAATAATTCAACCATTCTGCTTCATAACCTCCCTGTAATCTCAATTCATACCCACATATAATCAAGACCACCAACACATTATAATCTGCAGTTCCACTGGTAACTTCCTCATCTCTGATTTATATGAACTACCATTGTAACACCACCCCTTCATCTGAAACTCAATTCAACACGGCTACAAATCATGTATCATCCAACCCAATCACTTAAGTAACAACACAGACTCTTTCAATCACCATCATATTCATCTTCTTCACTAACGGAATTCATTACCAGATTATACTTGCACCAGCTAAACACATACCAGATCAACATCATCACTACCACTAATTAAAACTCCACCTCCACAGTAAACCCATTTCAATTCTTATTTCATCATCATCCCCATAAATCTAACCCTAAGATAATTCTCAAACTTACATTCTTTAATTCGAAAACACATCATCAATCCGAATCTCTATATCAAGAAAAACCCAACCTTTAATTTCTCTTCACCAAAAAAAAAAACTCAAGAATCCAAAGACCCTAATTCCTAATTGGGGAAGAACAGGGAAAACCCCTAATTTCATTAAGAACTCAAGATTAAACCTCATACAACATCTAGACTTCAATTAAGAACAGACTTATAAAATATAACATCAAACCAAACTCAATTTCAGAAGGAAATCAAAACAGAAACCCTAATTAAATATCTGATTTATCTTTTTCCGATCGATTCACCATTAGGAAAACAATACCTAGTCAATACAATAACAACCCATCGATTCTTCACCCCATAACGTCAATTTATCATCATCAGTTCTACAAGAACCCTAATTCCAGAAACCCTAACCTCAATTCAACATCTACATCTTCTTCTTCTTTTCCTCCCGATCTAATTCAACTACAGAATCAACATCTCCACTTTCAATTCACCTTACTAACAAGATTATATGAACACTTCACACGAAAAAAAACTCAATTCTTATGAACTGAGTTCGACAGAGAAGAGGAATAGAAGATAAGAAGAAAGAAGGAAGGAAAGAGAAGAAGAAAGAAGGAAGGAAAGAGAAGAAGAAAAGAGAAATGATTTTTCTCTCGACACGTTGGGTGATGATAAGGCCAAAAAAATTGATAAAGGCACCCGGATAAAGGATAAGGAAAGCCAGGCGGTTCAGATGCAAAAATGATTATTTTTCCTTCTCATTAATTTGACAGTATCTTTTTCGTTCGGTATCCGATTGACACGTTCGAGTAGTCTATCTTGCACAAAATTTCGAGATCTTTCCAACGGTACTAGTTTCGTATTTATATCATTGTTAGATTAATTTCTATTAATTAACTTTCGTATTAAACTAATCGAGTTATTATCGGCTAATTCGTCACTTGAACGGTCTAACAGCGTTGACGAACTTGAGGCTCTTTACACCATCAACTAATCAGATAGCTTTAAATATGCCACACACACACTTTTAATAAAGTTGGAAGTTGGCTGGTCGACACACCTAATTCCTTAAGGAATTTAATATAAGCTGCCTATGTTAGTCGTAAAACGATCACGACCATACGTTTTGGCCACTCGATTTATCAAGTATAGCCACTTCTTAACACGGTCGGACAAGCACCACTGGTAGGCTTAGAAAAGTAACCTATTACTATGTATACTGCAAGTGCATAAATTCTATTGTAGACATGGCAAATACAGGTCGATCCCACAGAGACTTGGTGGATGTAGAAGTGATTCCAAAATTTTACTAAACTGATTCAAATGAGAGTAACACAATATTTCTTTTGGGTGTCGATACGACAAGATATTTGGTAGTAAACGAGTAATAAAGCAAATTGCAATGTAAAGATACAATAAATAAATTGTAAACAACTGATTGAGAAGCACTAAGGTGATTGAATCCACCTCCTAATCCTATACTAAGGTAATACAACTCAAATTATGCTCTTGTCCTTCCTTTGAAGGTTTCAAGTAGATAAATTATCAACTGATTTCACTAATTCTCCCCTAGTATTGGTTGTCTTCTCACAGTACAACCAATCACATGCTAATTTGATCAATCTAGATAACTATTACTCCTTCCCTTGAAGGTCTCAGGTGGATGATGTATCAACCAATTTCACTAACTTACCCCTAGTATAAGTTGTCTTCTTACAATACAACTTATCACAGATTCATTTGATCAAAAAGCTAACTTCAACGGATTTCACTAATTCTCCCCTAGTATTGGTTGTCTTCTTACAGTACAAGCAATCACAGGCTAATTTGATCATACAATTAACTATCAATCCTAAAACAATTTAAGCACAACAAGAACATAACTTGAATATGAAATTAACTTAACATGAAATTAGGGGTTTCATCTACACCCTAGAAGATAAATTAGAACATGCTGAAAATGATTAAAACAATTGTATTATGAAAATAAATTGACACAGATGGAATTCGATATGGTGTAGGATATTTTTCTGGGAGAAGATTTCGACCCTATTTATAGGGTAGAATACCCGACAAAACCGATATGTGCATCTGATTATGCGCTTGGTACAACGAATTCTTCCCATGCCTTGTCTGCCACCAACTCATCTCCCTGTGTAAACATCGCGTTCTCTTTTGCTTTTCTTCACGTTTTCCTCTTTTTTTTCTTTTTTTTCATTTTCTTTTTGAGCAAACAACATGTTCTCATTTGCTTTTCTTCTCATGCACATCAATAGTTTGAATCATCACCGTCACTGCCAAGCATCTTCATCATTCTCTGTAACTTCTTTCTCTTTTTCTTTCCAACTCGAGTAACAGATCTTCACCTTCGGCTGCCAGCGTCACGTTCTCTATTGCGATCATTTTCGTTCACCATCATCTCCTAACGGCAGCAGCCAACATCGAGCTCCATCATTGTTCTTCCACTGAGCTCATCTCCTTAGCATTACTGCCATATCGAGCTCCAAACAACCGGAGCTTGGTTCGTCTCCATCTTCTCTCTGTCTCTGTTCGTCGTCTTCATCACCACTGTTAACCGTAACAACAACAGCTCATTCCATCACATATGCCTCAAACCCTGAACTCAAGCTTCCAACGTGTTCTTCTTCATCTCCGATCAATAACAACTTCCTTTCTTCATCTCTACTGAGTCGTTCATCTCGGCACCTAAGAGTGTTCTTCATTCCCTTTTGATGACAACAATAACTCAAACAACAACACCATCCAGTTCATATTCTCCATGTTCTCTACCAGCAGCAAACCCGAACACCAACACCATCACCGAGCCATGCATGCCATGCTCGTTCCCTGTTTTGCAACAATGAAGATGAAGTGCCCGGAGTAATACACCGGGTGCCTTAAACAGTATTCAAAATAATGGAAGCCCCTTAGTAAGTGACTCGACTGCCTTTAGCAGCTCCTAAGAAATAGTATGCCCCTTAACAAAACCTTCGGTTAGGGTGCCAATAGTGCTTCCCTTGTAAAATGACATTTTGCCCCTTTTCTTGTTTTGCCCATAACTTCTTCATACGAACTCCGAAACGTTTTAGGTACCAATCATTCGTTCTTTCGCCATTGCCTTTGCCTTCTCGTCCTCCAAAACGTGTTCTCTGTAAATTTCCTTCCTCAATTCATCCAAGCTTTATTTGGTACCTAAAAACACAAAGTTAATTAATACAAATATTTATTCTTGAAAACAAGGAAAATACAGAATTTGGGATAATATCTGATTTTAAAGCGCAAAAGATGAGTTAAATGCCAATAAAAAGGTGTAGAAATATGCAATATTTTGCACTCATCAACCACCATGCACACCGGAGGGCCCACTAACACCTTGGCTAATTAAATCCCTTCCAACTTGCCGACAGGGCCACTAACCGATTGCCCAAAGTTAGATGGCCGCGCGACTTTCAAAACCCCAATTTCTGTTAAGTAGCATTACATTGCTGCCGCAAAATGATATCGGCCGTCCAACTTCGCCAGCCGAATTGACCGGCCTAGATTCAATTCCAATCGATGGACACGGCGTGTATGCATGCACTAGCGGCCCGACTATAGTACCGGCTGGTCGAATAGTCTATAACATGCCGCCAACACCAAAACCGTTGGCCCAAAATGGGCTGGCCACACGATTGCTAAAACCTAAATTAAATCAACGACATCCATTAACTGCCGCAAATCATCTCGGACGCCCAAATTTTCCATTCGAATCGGCCGGCCTAACTCCTATTATAGGCGTTCAACAAGATGTGGCCATGATCACTGGCCACCTCCCTTACATAAGGAACAATCGCCCACACTGCGGCCTGCCCATATGGCTCCAAAACGATCGCCCAAAGATGGATGGCCGCACTTCTTGTAAGAGTCTTAAATAAATTAGCGACAACCAATAACTGCCGCGAATCATCTCAACCATCTAATTTGACAAGCCAATTTAACCGGTCTAGATTTAACTTGAACCAACCAATAGGATGTCAAAATGGCTACCAGCCATCACTCTCCTATAGGGACAGACTGGCCTAACTTTGGCATGCATAAATAGTTCCCAACAACTTCCTGAAAGTGGTCGGTCATGCTCTTTTTAAGACACTAGGTTCCGCGACCAACCAAGACAGGCTCAATATAACGACATGCATCGATTATTTTGAATTGCTTGCTTAAAAGCAATATTTTACATGCATCAAATACATATGATATTTTATGAGTATCGCCTTCACAAATAACCTAGTTATTTAATCTAATAGCGTCACATGATATTCTTTGCTGCAAGTCTCATGACTTGGCTCGCCTCACATGACTACCCGATACCTAGCTTGTGTATGATTGGTCAGAATAATTAGGGAAGACCCACTCAACAACTTGCTACATATTTTCTATAAAATACTCGAGACATCAAACATGTCACAAACTGGGGGATGTTCATCAGGGTATTGGTCTGGCGGTTTATAGTGTGCGGCGTGCAACACGCCCATTATGAGAAAGTGTCAGGAAAGGCAGACAGTTAGTGACATCAGAGAAGTAATGGGTGTAAACTGACTCATCTTCCCTTATAGTAAGACGTGGTTTTCTACATTTTCACACGAACCCACTTCTCCATCACTCAACTACTCCCACTTCCTATGAGATCAGGGTGCATGCAACTATGATTGATATAAATAGGTTTCGACCTAATTTGACCAAAACAACAGTTTTGGTTATCAACACAGTATTCAGAAGTAAACACCAAAGAACTGATAGCTTACATTCGGCAAGCCAGTTCCATATTCTGATACAAGTCATAAAACAACCACACTTTCATAGTTCATCATTTTGATCTCAACACCTTATTTGCTTCCCTTCTTAAGATCAACCCTTCTCCTTCATTTTGTGACCAAAGCAAGACCGGAACGGCCATTTATTAGTTTAGGCCAGGATTATATAGATTGATCTCTCGAATCTAAAGTATTCTCGTGCAGTGCATTTGTTTAGGGTTTAGATTCGTTTCTCGGCGGCACACCTAAATTTACCATTTCCAGCAGAATCATTTTTTACTCCAAAACACCAGGGATACTCACAACGTGGAGATGGTCATGTAGCAAATGAAAAAGATGCGAAAAGAAATCCAAGGATTAAAGACTGGTCATGCAGGCACAAGATTAGAGGAGGGACTCCAGGAAGCGACAACTTCTTTTGTCTCAACGCATTCTAATGGAACCCATTCCTGCGAAATGCCCAGTACCTACGTTCTAGGCGTATAATGGTACCTCATATCTAGCAGCTCACCTAAGATACTACACTCGTGTCCTTGCACGTTGGGAAAAAGATGAGGTAGTATTTTGTAGGTACTTTCCCGCCAGCTTGACAGGATCATCACTAGCATGGTATGACATCCTACGATCAAATCCAATTGACTCGTTTTACCTATTGTCAACCGTGTTCTTGCAGACATACATGAACAAGAAGACTACGAAGGCAGGGTTAGATAGTCTATCTACCTTAGCTATCGGACCCCGAGAAACATTGATGCAATATACAAACAGGTGGCAAAAAACGTGTCAAGAAATTGGCAAAGTCAACCCAGAAATTAACATTAATTGTTATAAGTAAGGCCTTGATAGGACGTTATTTATCTTCGTGAAGCTCCACAATCGGACCCTTGATTCCCAAGGGGAGCTTTGGGTCGTTCAAGACCGCTACATCAAGAAATCCAGAGGGACAATCCCATAACACAAACCAAAGCAACAACTACTCCACAACGAACCAACTCTCTGGAACCAATTCTGGAGCAACCTAAGATGCAAAACGAAGCAGGGAGCAGAATCAACTCTAGGGACAAAATATTGAAGCACGGAGACGGAAAAGGTAAAGGAAAAGGCAGGGATGAATTTGCAGATAATGTGTACACAAATCTCAACACAACCTTCTCTCATATCCTGAACAAGGAATGAGCGAATTCGAATTTTCCATACCCTAACATTAGGGGGAAGCAGCCATATAAAATAAAGGAGTCTAAGGAGTAATGTTCATATCATCAGTACTACGTGCATACAATTGACGCGTGTTACCATCTAAGGAGCATAATTCAGTGACTCATAGACGATGGCAAACTCATGGAGTATGTGCAGATACCACCTACCAACACTGATGAGACTTCAAATAAGAGGGTGGAGTTACCACAAGACGGCAAGTACATCAACATGATCACATTCTCAGACAGAGCTCAGGATGAGCTACTCGAAGATATACTTGAACTAGCTTGGAACTAAAAAATCGGGGGTCTAACAACCATACCCAATATTTTGTTAGGAAATCTGTATGGACTAACTCCAATATACTTCCAAGAAAATCAACTAGACAGTCAGACTCAATCAAGGAAAATACATCTAAGAGTTATATCTCTAATTCTCAATGTAATCAGCAAATCAAACAGATAGAAATCCGCGAGCCTGATTATTATGAGAAACAACTTGAACGGTACTAAAGACCAATGTTCAAGTGGCAATCAATTTCAATCAACAACCAAAGGCTGGATTTAAGAATTGATTAAACTACGCACAACCTGTGATATTTCAATTATATAAAATATAATGCGGAAAAAAAAAACACAGACACAAGAAATTTTGTTAACGAGGAAACCGCAAATGAAAAATAACCACGGGACCTAATCCATATTTGAACACCATACTGTATTAAGACGCTACAGACCTTATCCTACTATAAGTTAACTTCGGAATGGAATGCAGTTGAACTCTAACCAATCTCACACTGATTAAGGTACAATCATATTCCTTACGCCTCTGAATCCCAGCAGGACTCTACGCACTTGATTCCCTTAGCTGATCTCACCCACGAATAAGAGTTGTTATGACCCAAAGTCAAAGACTTGATAAAAAGAATCTGTCTCACACATAAAAGTCTATTGAATAGATAAATCTGTCTCCTATAGAAATACCTACGAGTTTTTGTTCCGTCTTTTGATAAATCAAGGTAAATAGGAACTAATTGATATATCATACTTATATTCCCGAAGAACGGCCTAGTAATATCAATCACCTCACAATGATCTTAACCATATGGAAGCGGAACAAGATATTGTGGAATCACAAACGATGAGACGAAGAGTTTGTGACTACTTTTTATCTAACCTATCGGAGATTGAATCTCGAGCAAATCTTAGAGAAGATAGTACTTAATACGATATAACAAAGTAAGATCAGAACATGCCACTACAAATAAAATAGTTAGGTTTGGCTTCAGAATCCCAATGAAGTCTTTAATTCGTTAACCTATAATGGTTTTAGAAAAACGTAGGTTAAAGGAGAATCGACTCTAGTCGCAACTAGTATCACACAGGAGGTGTGGGGAATAGGTTTCCCAGTTTCTAGAGTTATCCATTATATAGTCTTCAAATTAGGGTTTGCAATCAATGTTACCTTGGTAAAAAAGCATTCAATATTCACCATTAGATGAAAACCTGATTAGATTCAAGATAATATATTTCAACCGTTAGATCGAACTTAGATTGTTACACACAAATGGAATGTGCCTTCATTTAGGCTGGATTTAAGACTTGGTTGGCTCAATAATAGTTAACCAAAGTTAGCCATATGAACACTTTCATATCAACATTGTTCATCTTAATCACAGTTAGTTCAAATGACTCAAATGAAACTAGTTATAGAGTTGTTCAATTGTTTATATTCTCATAGAAGTATACAAGACACAATTGAAGCAAAATCGATTTTGATTCACTCGAATCAATTCATGAACATTATAGCCACGGTTTGCAAAGATTTCATTCCTTATTATATAAATCTATTTGTTCACGAATAAACCTATTTTAGAACTTAACCCACTCAGGTATGCAAACGGGTACGCATACTTAGGTTTCCCGGACTTGGTCAGTTCGCCAGTATGCAAACCGGTACGCATATTGTCGTTCACGACCAACTTCAGTTGAATTAGTATGCAAACGGGTACGCAAACTAAATTCCCGGATTTGAACTGTTACGCTAGTACACATATGGGTATGCATATTAAGTTCCCGGACTTCAACTGTTAAACCAGTATGCATACGGGTGTGCATACTATGGTTCCCGGACTTGTTGTAACTTGCAGCAGTTAGCATAAAAGTACACATACCGTTTTATATCCAATCAATGGTTAATTATTCTAAACTCCATCTTAATCATTGAAACATTCTTAGAAGACAGGAATATCTGTCTCGCATAAACTATTAGCTTCAAAGCAATGTTTAAGTGATCAATAGATCAATACGAAACATTCCAAGTCTACATCAAATGACTATCTCACACAAATCATGTAAGATGTTACCATGTGATTTTCACATGATCATCTTTTGACTTTCGTCAAGAATAAAGATGAACTTGGTTAAAGCGAAAGCTTACCAACACATATTTCAAGAAATATGTATGCGAGTTAAACTCAGCTCGAAATATCAAATGTCTATAATGTAAAGTCTATATAGCTATACGAGTTTTGTCTCAATAGGAGATAGAATAGAAATAGACTTTTGAGTGATAGATGAGTTCATGTCTCCACATACCATTTGTTGATGAAGTTCCACAAGCTCCCCTTAGTAGCTCTTCGTCTTCAATCGATGAACGCCGTGAATTCTAAAGCTCAACTACAATTTTTTTCCTAATCCAAGACATAGCTTTAAGTAGACTAGATATCAAGACTTATAGTTTTGACAACTAAACTTGACAAACAAGCTTGAGATAGCAACGCTTGTGAGTTTGAATGAACAGTGCTCTAACAATCTGAAAATATGAGGGTACCCAAATACACAATAATCTTTAAATTATCCACCTATAAGTCCTCTTACCGAAAGTGATTTTCTATGGACAAAGTCGAGACAATACGATAAATCGGTATTCACACTTTGTGTGATCGTCTATGGATACGAGATGGAGATAATACAACAATCAAAGTGTGATTACTTGATAATAGGTACGTACTTAACCAAACTCTATATGATCACTATCAAGTAATACGGAGTTAACGTTTGTGTATTTTACTTTTAATTATAATAAACAATTATAATTGCGGAAATAGAAAAGTAAAAGACACAACAAGATTTTGTTAACGAGAAACCGCAAAAGCAGAAAAACCCCGGGACCAAGTCTAGAATTGAGTACTATCAGAATTAAGCCGCTCTACAAAATCTAAACCAACTTTGTATAGTTGAGACCAAGCAACTAAACCTACTTCACTTAGTCTTCAGTATCCATGCGCTTCCGACATTCAATAAGTACACGCACTGGAATAATTCCTTTGGATCGTATTCCAAACAGTGAAGGAACAACAATCTATTTGGTAACAACTCTCTTGATTCTTTCAGATGAAGATATCTCAAGTCATATGCAAAGGCTCTTCCGTTTAAAAAAATAAACTCATTTGCCTGGTTAGATCAATTTATCCAACAACTACCGAAGAAGCAAAGTTTAGATTTGCAATCAATCAATATAGAATCCAACAAGGAACTATAAGGTGACGTCGATATCACACAACTAATCAATCGAATAAATCTGATTCTAGTTGGATTCCAGCCGATCAAGGTTTGTGCTACACAAAGATATGAGAAACCAATAAAATCTTCTTTGTCTTCAAATCTTCTTTAATCTTAAACTAAACCTGCATAACACCACTTGAATCTCTTGTGATTAATCACGAACAGAACTGAGTTTGTTAACAATGGATTATCATAAGATATATTTAGATCTACAAACAGTTCTAAAGATCCCGTCGACACTTCGATCTAGTTTGAGTGAATCTTATATCAGAAGAGAAGATTCTCAAGAATAAACAAACTAGGTGCAATCGAAGTTCAACAACTGTTAGTCAATCAAATCAATTGAAAACTAATAAACTACAATTATCTAGTTTCCCACCAATGGTACTCATAGAGCTTCTTGATCCCACAAAAGTCTTTAAACGAGCGGTCGTAAGAGACTTCGCCTAATTAGGGTACTTTCCTCTCCGGATAGACGGCTCCACCAGAAACAACAAAAAGATGAAGTTTGCCTGGCTCTTAGGATAGTTTGCTAGAAATGAAAACTTGGGTATTTATAGACCTAGGATGTTTGGACACTAAGGAATTTCCAAAACCGAATATTCTCAAGATATGCAATAAATGCCCAAATCGTTTTTCACAATTCCTGGAAATGCTTTGTCCAATATTTTCCGAAATCTCTCAATAGAAAATCCCCAATTAGTAAATGCACATTACTAATTTTTATTCTCTAGAGATATGCATTTAATTGCTGGTAATTAAAGCATATAAAACTAACAACCTTAATTAAAAGATTCTTAATTTATTTCGTACCGGGATCTCCTTGAGTAATTAAGGAATATATTTGAACAATAAAATATAAGAGTTACTGTTCGTGTTCAAATATATTGACATCTTTTGTAAATCCTCTTTCATATTTATAATATTGGAATTGATTATACCACACTTCCAAACAAGTTTAGAATTGGTTCATCTATATTCCAAGATAACTATGTGATTGATCAATTATCAAATCACAATCATGGGTTCAATCGGTTCTACCTTAATATGGATTACTTGTGATAGAACACACAAGTTGCCAGGACCGGTTACATCAGTTACCGGGATCGGTTACGTCAATTACCAGGACCGATTATCATATACTCACGGTATTGCTTGTGATCGGTCACACCAGTTACCAAGATCGGTTACACCAATTACAAGGATCGATTAGACAACTCTTTTGTGATCGGTCACACCAATTACTAGGATTGGTCACACCAATTGCAAATATCGATCATACCATCTCAGGTGATTACATAGGACTAAATAATAAAAACCAATCAGACCAAATCATAAGTCATGCACTGTGATTAGTTATACCAAGATACATAACAAGTTATGATCAGTTCTACTAACTCACACATATTGGTAATCCAAAGATATGCAATGAATAACAATACCAATAAGCCTAGCGATTTCCCTTTCGATTCATAAAACAAGTTCATAAATGTACTTCCTTTAAACAAATGTAAACATTGTTTCCTATGATGAATTCTTCACCTTTACCCATACATATAATCACAATAGCATTCATACGATTATGTCGATGTCATATATATGAAATTCAAAAGATAAGCGTTATACTTCGTATCTTAATTGCTTAACACTATGATCATGTGATCATGTCTCACTACTAGAGTATAATCATTCATAGCTTCGCAGTTATGTTTTCAATATAGCATGACTGGAAAGATACGTTTGGAATGAAACAATTCATGTTAATATTACTAACCTCAAGAGGAATGATGATGTCATCGTTGTAGCTCGTTACTTCTTCATATTCTTCAGGTCTTCGATTAATACTTGTATGTCTCATAATCCTAGACTTTCTAGTCTAACCTATACGAAGTTGTCTCTAGTATATAATCAAGTGAATCTTAGATGAGTTATGATTCACTAAAATATGACATCCAAACTTGACATACCAACGCTTGGTGGGTTCAACCGATCTATGCTTTAACACAATCTCCCCCTTTGTCAATTTTAGTGACAAAACTATCAATACATATGGATTACAAAATAAATAAACTTTGTAGCTTCTTATCCAAATGCTTGATTTCCTTGGTTCTTCAATATTACTCGAAATCTTCGTCACTTCCAAGTACTCCAGTGATTCTTAATGTGTTCAACTCAGCATCATAATTGTTGAAGATCCATAGATATAACAATGAGAAACCGTAGCTCTCAATCATTGTTATATAGTGTCATAGTATTATTATACAGCATCAAAGTCCAATTGTGTCATAACTTTGACAACAATAATATGGTGATATGTATCACTCCCCCTTAGTCAATAATTTATCTCACAATGGAAACCACTCCCCCTTACATAAAGATCCGTACACCTTATGTATTTGTATTGTGAATTACACAATAATTCTCCCCCTTTTTGTCAATATAAATTGGCAAAGGTTCGAAAACTAGTGGGATCATAATGAAATTCTCATAGAGATACTTCATGACTAAAAGAGAACATATCAACTTTGTTTCGATGATTTCACATAGTCGAAACTTAGTGTATTCATCAAGGAGTTTATAAAGATACAAGAAAACTCATATATTCCACAGCCGCACTCCCCCACAAAGATTTGGCTATCAAGGACAAGTTCAATTAAGAACTCTCCCCCATAAAATGTCATTCCCGAAAGAACAGCAAGAGCGACCTTACTTTTACAAGAAAAGAAGGATTTCTTTAGACATTAACAAATTACATGAAACATGAATTTGTATCCATAAAACTCAATTAAATTAACCACAAGAGAACCCATGATTAATTTTATCATAAATGCTCAACATAAGAGAACTTACGGAGCCATACAATACTTTCACATAGAAGTGGATCAGGAAAATATCAATACTGCTGAATATACAAAGATTCATTCTATTTTTCATCAATACTTGCATAATGACACAGTAGACTTAATCTTTGACATCAAAAGTTCATTCTATTTTCCATCAATATTTGCATAATGATATAATAGACTTTAACTTTAGACATATATGGGACAATCATAGTTCACGGACGCAAACAAACATATCCCATAACATTATTTGCAATATATAAAACCAATAAAGATTAATACTGCAAAATCATCTTCCAAATAAACTTTAGAATTTAAATAAATAAATCTAAAAACATTGCAAGATGAAAATCGTTGGCAATATCAATGTGTAATCACAATATAGGCTATTCCAAACCCTAGTTATCCTTCTTAAAATACAAGAATAAATTCTCATAAGAAGTTTCCTAGACAAAATCAAGTTTCTTTGATAACTTTATACCTTAGAAAGGCTCAATCATAAAAGGTATCACTGATATCCATGATTCTTTTGACCGTAGAGACTCCATGTTCATGAGTTAAAACATTAACTTTTCGATCAACAATGCGGGAAAGCTTCCTAGCTTTGACACAGTCCATGATGAGTTTCTTTTGATTCCGAATCAAGATCTTTTGATTTTCAAGGATTTTGGTATGACAAAGAACCACTTGAATGATACGAAGTAGTTGGTATGACCGATCAAAAAAAAAAATGATACGAAGTAGTTGGAGAAGGCAAAGAATCCTTTGAAGACAACACCATGGCGTTGGTGGTATATGGAGCGATAGATTGCGTACTATAATGATTCGAAGGCATATGAACCTTCGAAAAATGAACAAGGATCGCAGCAACCTGAGTCATCGCTTGAGTCACCAACGAAGACCCCCCCCAGCAACATGAAGGTTATCACCTTCAACAAAACCAACACGAACAAGGATATGGCTTAATTTCGTAAAGTCTTCCTCAATATCATCCAAATGAGGACTAAGGGAAATATCCTTGATATCCTCTATGTCCTCCATATCCTCAAGTTCATCTTCAGCAACCTTCGGGTGTTCATCAGATGCTTACATGTCAACTACAGCTTTCAACTTGCCTTTCTTCTTGGAAGACTGTAAAAACAACACATGCGAAGGCTCAACATAACGAAGATTGGAGAACATAAACATATATTCAAAAGTTACCTCATTGGGAACAAAAGTGTTGAAAACCCAAGGATGGTACCCATCATACTTAGAAGGCATCGAAGAACAAGGACAAGGAACGTTGGGATATGCGGTAGTAAACCCGCGGGCCCAGGGACCAACCACACGAAGAGGGTGCGTCCCCAATGCTTATCATGATCAAGACGAATACGATTAGCCAAAGGTAGGAAGAGCTTAGAAGAGTAAGGGATAGTGGTTGCCCCGTCTTATCAATCTCCTCCAACAAATGAAAGGTGTTACCCTTTCTTATCCACTTAGCAGTAACATGAATATGTCGCGGACCAGAGCACTAAGGAAGAAGGTTGTTCTTTTGAATGGCATCAACATACGTAGCATTGACGTTGGTAGGAGTAAAATCCTCCTGCTTACACCTCCTAGGAACAAAAGGATCGTAAGACTTCAGAGTAGTCTTACCCTTGCTGCGGTACCAATACTCACAAAGGGAACACCAGAAATTACCAGTATACTGCATCACCACCCGCACCTGAGTCTTGTTCGCCGGATCATCCCTAGCGGACAAGACATCATAGTAGAAGGAATCCTTCATGCTATAAAGATGAAGAGGCATACCTATGGATAACTGACCCAACACTAATCAACAAGTTGTTCTCATCATAAGGAAAGATTCATATCAAAGACTCAGTGAGGATGTCAGGACCATCAACAAAGGAAATCTCGAACTTTTGCAAACGGAAATGCTTGGAGATCTCAGTAAGGGACCAGCTGGAGTAGCTATCCTTGACATGAAGCTGTATCATATGCAACTCATAATGGGGTGGAGGTGGGGGAATATTTTCGGCAGAAACCTCGTCTACCTCAGGAATCTCAATATCCTCAGTAGCCTCAGGAGGAGGAGATGGTGTAGCGTCATAATGATCCATGCGCGGAGGTGGCTCAGTAGCAGATATGGACTTGGAATCCTTGCGCGTAGGTTTCTTCGGAAGCCTTATAGTTCCTAATACCAACATGAAGTACAGTTCATCAAAAATGGCAGGAGAAATTTTCAGATGACCAAAACTTGATTGGGGCAAATACAAGCAAACTTTGGCCATGGGTTTAACTTAACCAACCAAATGGAAGAAAACAGAGAATCATTTGACAAGTGATGATGGAGCCATAGAAAATAATTAACGATCATGAACGGGAACAATCATGGTGAAAATCATGACAATAACATAAACAGAGCAAGACCATTCTCTCAAATGACATATATAATGTAATGAACGTTACAATCCAATCATGCAAGCCTTCAAACATCTCCGACAGCAAAAAAGATGAAAATCAAAAACTGAGAGCATAATACAACCATGCAGAAGAACAAAAGAAAATCAAGGTTCACTTACTTACGTGAGGAGATCGAACACTGACAACAGAAAGCTTTTGGGAGTCGATGGAGAAATCCAACAGTTCGAAATGAAGAAGAAGAAAATATTTGTGAAAGAGACAGAGAGGGAGAGCGACATTGATCAATCCAAGAAGTTAGTTGTCCCGAAATCCAAGGGGCAGTTATTGCATGAAAGGACACACGGGGACCATCTGATCCGTGCGTGCACAAATGGCGCCGTTAAGATGATTTTTTTATTCCAATCCCACCGATTGGGGGAATATGAAAGAAAAGGGGAAAACTGTAAACACCAATATTCTCTTGGATGCATGTCACGTATCTGGCGGTCTTGTGCAAGATAACCAAAATGTCCCCAACGATACACAGGTATCTGAGAAGCAGCAGATCTCTTCTTGATATACTTTATCTCATCTCGAGGAAGGATACCTCGACGTCTTGGATGATAAATTAGACCCTAGTCTAGGGAGGTGGCAACTGTCGAATGGGCAGAGGTAGCTAACGCATCTAATCAGAATTTAATGCCGCGGACCCTTATCTACACATTTGGTCAAATCCCTTAGAGGGAAGTGAGATGGCATTGTATGACTGGCGAAGGCATGCGGTGAACGAAGGTATAACCTGTACTAAGGTTGGGGAGTTCACGAAGGAACGTGTGTTAGCTGAGGTGGCAGAGCTCGACTAGAGAAAGCGTGCGACCAACAAAGGTACCGTTTGTACGGAAGATACATCAGCATACGATGGACCTAAAGACATCGAAGAGGTATCTGGAGCAGAAGGGGCTATAATTACTGAACTCCACCAACAAATAAAGGCATTCAATACCCGAAGGAAAGAAGATCTAGTCTTAAGATTATACCTCTTTAATGTTTAGAACTTGAGTTCTCTTTATTACTTTGGAAAGCATTTAAGATCTTTGTAACAACCACACTCAATACAAACAATCATTCATTACCTCATGGACGTAGACGAAAGTCGAACCACGTAATCTCTTGTGTCTCTTGATAACTTAGTAGCATTTATATTACCTTAGTATTGTTCTTTATTATTGTCTTTATCTTGAGTACCTTCTTTTTCTTAACAATATCAGTTCAACTGAGATATCATTACTACTTAGTATTGGATATTCTGAGCCGTATACATTACGTAGACTATGGGAAAAATAGTAGTCACAGCCTTTATCCTATTTTATCTCACTTTATCATATTTTATCTCGTTAAATATATTATTTTATATCTTAACTTTATCCTAAAAAACATTTTATATTAAAAAGAAATAGTATTGGGACCCTAAAAAACCAAATATGTTCATTTTCCTTTGATTTACCATAGTGCAAAAACGTGTTAGTTCATCACGTGGCTCAAAAAAAAAATGTTGATTGCCATAGGAATTGCCCTAAGCATCTTCTTGTGCTCACATGGGCTGGTCCAAGGCTATGCCGATGAAAATGATCCTGCATCAGGGAAGTGCAACCCAAGGTGATCAATTAAGGAGTGCCCCAAAAAAAAAGTACTCCCTCTGTTTCAAAAAGATAGTCCGCTTTGACTTTGTCAAAATATTAAGGAGACCATAATACTTTACTTGACTACCCTTTATTATTTGTCTATTTTATGTTAATAAAAATGCAAGTATTAAAAACTGCCTAAAATTGTTAAAAGGATTATAAATAGAAAATTAAAAGGAAAATTAAAAGATATAGAATTTATGGAGTATAAACTCTTTAGGGAATTTAATTTTTGGAGACAAATATATTGTCTTTTAAAAGGAATGAAGGTTATATTTGTTTCCTTAATTGTATAATTTTTTTTAATATTTTAGATTAGGTCCCATTGATATGCATTTATGAATATAAAAAATTAAAGGTTATAATAGAGAGTTCATTGAAAAAATACGCCTTTAAACAAAAGTTGGACACAATTTTTTTTAACCTACGATTGGATCGAACCACTTCCTAATTTTTTTTATCTTCTTTCACTCCTTCTTTCTATTTCAACCACGAACAACACCTCTGTACTACAACCACCAGATCCGCTTCCGTCACCACCATGTCCTCCGTTATTAACATCAGATTTATTAATATCTTCATGTTCGATTTCAACTGATTTGAAAATGTTATTTATTGTTCTTCATCTTTTTATGTATAAGACTGATTTTTCAAATTAAGAGATCGACAAATTTGATTTTGGGTTTTCAATTTCTTAGTTTTATCTCTATTTTGTGTTTGATTTCAACTTGTTTGAACTTCTTATGAATTATTCTTTATCTTTCTAGGTTAGAGATTGAACAATTTTGATGATCTGTTTAGTTTGAAGTAGTGGAGGATATCAATTGAAGAGAAGAACCGATGATATCATCAATTGAAGATAAGAATTGATGATATTCAATTTACTTTGAAGTATTCGTTCAATCTAAATTCACATATTGTGATGGTACAAAAATCAATCTTGTTTGTTTAGTTTATGAGGTTATAACTTTAGTTTATTGTATGTTCTCGATCTTAACCACATCTTTATTGATTTTTTTTTGTATGCAGTTAGATTTTTAGGTTGTTGGTGGATTATTTTGATGTTTTTTTGTTGATGTTTTAGTTCATTGTCGAAAATTTTCTGAACTTCAGTTTTTATGGGATCAACTACTATTGTTGATCCCATTTATGGGATGAACTCATGTTGTTGACAGCATTTTTTTTATGGGATCAACTACTGACTCCTATTGTTGACAGTATTTCTTTGGATTAATATATTCATGATTGTAGTTTAAATCATGTTTGTTAAAAAAAATAGCTTAATTTCTTGCTGGTTTGTGTTTGTGTATTGTTGTTCGACTAATGTTGTTGGATTTTGTAGTTGTAAAGTTCTTCACATGTTGAATTTATGGTGCAATGGTAACATGACTGACTCAATGTCAGATGATGCGTGTTCGATTCATACCAAGTTCACTCATTCCCATATGTCATTTCTTTCTTTTTTTGTATCAAAGATGGTTGTTGCAGAAATTTTTGATTCACATCACTAGCTTGAAAGGGCTTGATATGTTGAAGTTGATTCACTACAAAAAAAAAAAATTCATCTTTTTAGGTTTCATACTAGTTGGAAGTTTCTTTCTTTTTTATGCTTTTTGGTTTGGACTTGTTATATTTGTAATGACATTCATTCTGCTTTATATTTATGAATGTTATTCTTGTATTTCTTAAGGATATGTCAGTTTGCATGTTCCAGGTTTATTGGTTTTTATAGGAAACAGACTCATATAAATGGTGTCAACACCAACTGTTGATCCCATTTTTTGTGGATCAACTTCAATTGTTGATCCCACTTAAAGGGATCAACTTTGGTTGTTGACACTATAATCTGGAAACATTGTTCCTGGGTTCCACCTTTTTGTATCAACTTTGGTTGTTGACTCCATTCATTGGGATCAACTTCGATTGTTGACGCACAAAAAAAACTGGAATATGTATTAGTAAAGTTATTTTTGAGCTTTTAATTTTTGGATCAACTTCGGTTGTTGACACCTAATTTTGATGGAGGTGGTGGCGACAACAGCAGTGACAGCATCGTCAATGATGGTGGTGGTAGAATATTAGTGGTGGTTTTAGTTAGTAAGTGGTGTTGGTGGCGGCGGCGGTGGTGGTGGCGGCAGCGGTGCTGGTGGTGGTGGTGGCTGTGAAGTAACAGAGAAAGAAATTTGTTAAGGGATAAGGTTTTTAAGTGAAAAATAATATTATAAGTGAGGGTATTAGGTAACCTATTTTTTAGTGGATAATGTTTTTAAATGATAGGGGTACATTTATTGTTGTATAAAGGTATAATTATTAGGTGTCAGAACTAGGGGTATTTAATTAATATACCCATAAGTAATCTTGGCGAGATTGGGGTATAACCAGATTAATTGGGTATACCCGTTTTGTTCCCATCCAAACTAGTGTGCTAAGGGGTGTCTAAAAGATGTCAAAAGACCAAATTGCCCATACTTTTTATACAATAAAACAACCATGCCGACCAAAACAAATTAAAAAAAAAATATTAAAATCTTTCTTCAAAACTTTAACTATACATGATGAAATCAAAAAAAAAAAAAAACGAAGCAGAAGTCGGCAGGGTATTTTTTTTGTCGACCTTGCCGACTAAACTATAAGAGGCAGGGCATAAGGTTGAATACCGTGGCGACTTTTCTTCTCTGAAATTAGCAGTTACAGGGTCGTCACGGTATCCATCCCCATACCTTTTCGACTATATTTTAGTCGGTAGGTTATGAAATTAATACCTTGCCGACTAATCATGCATTTCTAAACACCTTTCTCTGTGTCAAAAATCCTATAGTCGGCAAGGTAGTTTTTTGTCGACCTTGCCGACTTTTCATATTTTTATAATTGAAAATGTTGATTCCTTCTATAATTTTGAGTATAAAATCACTCAGCAGCTTTGCAATTCTATTTGGATAGTGTGGTTTCATTTCTGTTACAAAAAAAAATCCTCTAAAACCATAACACATAATCCATGACTTCAATCCAAATAATACCTAATTTGAGAATTTTAATTCAACTAATTAACTAACCTAAACACATTATTAGTGTTGATTAATCAAGGGTATATTAGCCATTTTGAAAATAAATGGTTAAGGGGTGTTGTGTTTTACTTCATAATGACCCGAGTTTTGTCTTATTAGGTATACCCCAATTACTCTGGGTATACCCCAATCTCGCCAGGTTTATAATGTACTCAAATATATATATATATATCATTAGTATAAACAAGGTTTGGATAAGTTTTCCTTTGTTAGTGGTGGTCAGGATTTGTCTGGGAAAAGATAAATCAAGGGTTGTGGTTCCTCTGACCACCCCCTACATCTCGCACGTGTGGCGTTAATTCTAATATTATGAATGAAAATTGAATACTCGAGTCAAGATATGGAATTTCAAAAATTATAACGGGAGGTTCGAACTAATGACCTATTATATGTCATAAGAGTGGCTCTAACCAATGTTCCACCTTGGTTGGAATTGATAGAAAAGATAAATCAACAATGGTGGTTTGTTCATCTTAAATACCATAATTTCTTTATTAATTAGTGTTTCACTAATTGCACATAATAAATAATCTATTTATTATAAATTGTTTTATTAATTAGTGTTTCACTAATTGCTCATAATAAATGACTAATCATTTTTTAATTATAAATGTTTTCTTAATTAATTATAATATTTATTTCTATTAATAAGTAATTTTGATAAATAATATCAATAGACATTTTCTCCGACAATGAGTAGTAGAAGAGGTGGAGGCTGAAGATTAGTGGTGGTTAAGGGTTGAGCCAAGCACAATTATATTTATTTTTGTTCTTTTATCGTAAAATGGGATACAAAGTCCATTTTTCACATGTATCCAACTTGCCAAGAATTTTTTCTCCCTCTCTCCTCAAAATCCTGGCTCCGCCCCTAGTTTGTGGTGGAAGAAGTAGTGACGGTGAATGCTGGTGAGTAGTGATGGACAATATTAATTTTATGTTGTCGTTACAACATCGATAACATCATAGTGTGGAAGATGTGGTTGGTTGTTTTTAACACTTTTGATAAATGAAGGTACCATATATCTGAGGGATGATATCATACAAGGCAATATTTTCATGATCATAGTTGGATCACCCAAATGGTACCCATGTTATCTTTGGTACTATATCGTATAAATCATGATTTTTTTAATGTTAAAATAAAATTGATTGCAATACAAAAAAGAATATATACACAGAAAAATAATAATGAAACTAATCAATTGACGAAATTTTGTTCAATCTAGACCTCATACATGGCATTTGTGATTGAAAATTAGAATTGCATCCAACAACCTACATGGGATGGGCAGCAGTGATGGTGGCAGTGGTGGAGTCAAAAATTGACATTGAGAAGGCCTATTTTTTTTCAAAAATAAACATGTAAACTTTGGTGGACTAAACCATAAATATATATGTACAAAGTACTATTTATAAAATAAACTAAAAAATTTATGTAGTTATTAAAAAATTAAGGGGTTAGAGCCAGGTTAGTCAACCCTTGGCTCCGCCACTAGGTGGTGGTGGCTAAAAAAAGTGGATTCATATGGTTTTATGGAGGTGGCGGGTATTGGTGAACAAAAACATATTATGCTAATTTCGTAATGCCACAAAATGTGTAACGTTATATTATAAAGTATAAAACGTGGTTGATCATTCTAATGTTAAATAAACTCGATAAAACACGTGTCTATTTAAAAAAATTGGTGCAATCAATTGCCATGTTATGTAATAACTAAACGAACGACACGAATCAAGATCAAAAGATATGAAATTATTTATTATCGATTTGTTTATGTAAAGAGTGGTCAGGATTTGACCTTGGCAAAGATAAATTTAACGTTGGGGTTTGTTCAACTTAACCATTTTTAAATGTTTTATTAATTAGTGTCTCATTGATTGTTCACAATGATTAATTAAATTTCTATTATAAATGTCCCTTTAATAATCTAACATAAACACATAATTTTACTAAAAGCTATATTAATTCCGATGGTGGTATAAGCGGTGGAGGGTGTTTGTGAATGGTGGATGCGGTAACATTACTATTGGTGGAAGAAATAGTGGCGGTGGATGGTTTTTATGGTGGTGGGTGTTGGTAATAGTAGTGTATAATAATAGTTTTTGCTTTTTAGTGAGTTTTATTGACCAAATAAGAAAATAATCTTCACAAAACATGCAACATTGTACATTAGAACCTCCATATATTGATACTCCATATATTATTAACCTCTACATATTAATAAAAATTTGTGGTCCCAACTTGGGCAAGTGAGAAATAGTAATAACCTCTCCAATTTAATATTAATGATTTTTTCCAGTTCCGCCTTAAAGAATTTACCTCCAAATAGTAATAATCAATATTATTTAAAAATATATATATTTAGTTACATTAAATTTATGATCAAACAAAATACTTATCGATAGTTATTTGAGAAAATGAAGTATTTTTTTTTTTATTATTACAACATCTTTTAGATTGCGTATGCGTAATATCTCGTCAATATAGACACCTTCTTGTTGAAGCCAAAGTATTTCCAACTTGTCGAGCATGTTTAAAGCTTCCAAGCTTCTTAGAACTATAAAAATGTATAAACATCATCTAAATACAACTATAGATACATTGCACATATGTTGAACTTAAACTTACTTTTACATTTTCTATGGGTACCTCTCTATATTAATAACCTCCCTATATTAATAATTTTGTGGATGCCCAGGAGTATTAATATAGGGAGGTTCTACTATATTGTGAAAGATGTAATTGGTTGTTTTTATCACGATTGATAAGGAAAAAAACCAAATATTTCGAGGATGATACCGGAACATATAAGACAATATGATCATGACTGTTCGATCACCCGTATTATATAAAGGCAATTGGTGTACCCGCGTAAGAGAACATTATCGTTCTCTCAAGTACTATTACATTCTTTTTCCTGAAAGACCATCAATATCGAGTTGTATCGCGACAACTAACAACAACTTTCACTCAATTCCCGATATAAAACCTTATTGACCGGGAAAATGTATTTGCATTCTAAAATATTTGTTTGAAAATTATGTTTGTTCATCAAAATCATCATAAAAAACTCTAAATCATAAATCTAAATTTCGCCTCCGATGCTTATAGAATATTTTTTTATATTTTACATTCTCAAATCATGCGACCTCTTCAAGACAAATCAACAATATATTTCATTCACTAGGTAGAAGGTAGAGTAGACACAGATGGGTAGATCACACAAAGTAGAACATGACTGAGAATACTTCAATAATTTGGTTAAGAGATAAGGCCAAAAATTTAAGATTAACTTTCTATAGGACTAATTAGATTGGCTTCGATAGGAGCTGACTAAAATATGGATTAATAATAATTTTCATGTAAGACAATTGAAAAACAAAGTTTGGCTAACTCTGCTTATGTAAAGAGTGGTCAAGATCTGTCCTTCCTCAATTGCTATGTTATGTGAGAAGAAGGTGATATGTATAATTCAAATCTATTAGATTCATACCATTTACAACTGGATGCCTTGAAAAAAATTGACGTGTTTTTATTATTATTACATCCAAGGGATACATTTACATTGACCACACTTGCGCAAATAGCTCACTTCGCAAATGATTGGTGTTGCATGTGATGTCTAGAATAATGAGGAATTCGAGGAAACAAGGCACCAGAAGTAGTGTCCGGAGTATTTTGGATATAGTAACTTGGACCCGATGTAATACTTATGTTTTTATTTTAGTTTTTCCACAATCTATTTATTTAAGAAAAATGAACATTGCAAATACATAACATCAACCAAAATTAGATATATTGCGTTTGAAAATAATAGCTACTGATGGTCCGGAAGCGGCAAAAGAAAGGAATTGTTGTAGAATAATCGTTGGGATATAAAATAGATTACTTGATACGAATGAAAGAGGTATAACTATTTCGATTCTGAAATCACATAAAGTTCACAGTAGAAGATGACATCAAGTTCAAAGTTAGTAACAAACATAATATGGCTAACTAAAATGTTAAAAACAAACAAGATATATAAACTTAAAAAGTCGTGGGACTTGAAGAGGCCAATTTTGAAAACTACAATCTTAGAAAGTAACGATCCACAATACCATAAAAAAAAATATATAAATATTAGAATATGTCAAATTTTGATAAAGGATCTATTGACAACCTATTAATTTGAAATAGGATCAGGGAGTACAATATGTGTTTAAGGTTCTTTATGAGGTGATGTGTCGCCAGATTGTATTCCAAGTGAAGGTAAGAACATACGGAAGTGACAAAATGTCCAAGACTTTTGAAGTTACCAAAGCCTTCATTAAGACGAATTGTTGGGCACAATACTTTGTTGAAGATTTAATGGCAGAGGTTCGCATATATACAATCCTTTCAAAAATGTAATGGGTACACATTTTGAATATTGTCATCTAATGGGTGTTGAAAAATTACAGGAAAATCATGTCACATTGGATAGTATGTATCATTCATTCGATGCAAAAAAATATATTATTCTTTGCCTATTTGGAGGATCGACAACATGACCATGATAGATGAGTCGGCTGGAGCGAAATAGGATCATGTGGAGACTTTTATGGACGATATTGATTAGTTGATTTCACTGAGATGAGCGCTGCTGACGACATATTTCCAAAAAAATATTTAAAATTCCATGTTCACGTAGAGCATTATCTCATATAAGCAATGAATCTAAATAAAAAAGTGTCTGGAAGTTAAGATTATATTTCTTTCGTTTGAGCAAATCTCCGGCGGTAAAATATTAAAGGAAAAAACAAAGAAAAAAAGAGAGGAAAATCCCAACTATTTTTTATGACAAACACATAATAAATCATAAGGAGTTGATAAGTATTCGGGACACAAATAATACGATATATTAAAAATGAACCAACATCATGGCCCGTGCCATAACGGCACGGGTTAAGGGCTAGTATATATATATAAATTATATCATCCTTGGATGAGACACCATAAGAAGTAGGTAGCATGTGTATTCATGGTGGCCTTGTACATGCATTATAGCGTGCTCACAAAAGACGTGATGAAGCTTCCGCCGGTAATCTTATGGTGTGTTTTGTCATAGAATTCATAATTCCGAGGGATATATAAATATAATTGGGATTATAAATACCGTGATTTATGAAAATTTCTCGTATGTAGGGTAGCTAAATGAAAATTCCTAAAATTATAAAATTTTCTTGTTTTAAATCCCATGTACTGTTTGGAAACTATCTAGAAGGAAAAAAATAACACTTTTAAGAAAAAGTGGGTCCATAAATCCCCTATAAATAGGGTTGTACATGGTAACAGTTATCCGTTATAACCGAACAACATCAAACCGATTAGTAACGGTTTCAGTTTTGGTTTGGTGTAAAAACCAAACCGTATACCAACAGTAAAACCGATTAGCTTTGATATAATTAATATCAACCATTAGATATACTTACATTAGATACATTTAATTTTATCCATAGATTTAAACTATAAGTGTCTATATTTAATTTTAATATGTAATTTTATGTTTAATATTTTCTATAACTATATTTTAATCTTTCATTTTTAACTGTCAATTACATGAAACTGACAAAATAATGGTAAAAGTCAAAACTGAATGGTAAAACTGAAACCCAATGGTAAAACTAAAAACCGAAACCGCTGGTTAATGACACGATTTTGGTTTAGAAAATAAAAACCGGGAGTAACGCTTTCGGTTTTGGTTTGAGCAAAAACTAAACCGAAACAGACTATACCCTTACTCCTAATTTTCCCAGCAAGGTTGTATTCAAAATGGGGGATTTGATGGAATTATAAATCCCAAGGAAATGTGAATCCAAGAGATTTTGGCAACCAAACATACTTAAGGAATCGTGACCAATGAATTTCACCTTTAGAATTCTGCATCCAAACCCACCATTAGTATAATCAACATTTTCTTGGTATCAGTTAGAAAGTTTTACCCTATCCTAATTTTAAGTTTTATTTTCGATTTTCTTGTATAGTTTCAATCGGACTTAACAGCCGGTGTTTGGAAATTGTCAATAGACAATTCAAGAATTTCACAGTCTTTTTGTATTTGAATGTGAAACAAACATATGAAGACACCACATATAACGTGAAAGGTTTGGCCTAGCGAAAATATAACTTGGAGATACTACACTTGAATGTAACAATATATATTAACCTACTATAAGATCAATACAAGTTATTAAACGCTCCAAAACTGTCGAACTTGGTGTCAAAAGAACTTGTGCTCCACGATAACATTTTAGGTACCATTCCAAACTATTTTTCCGGGTACATCGAATTAGCGTGTAATAATTTTGACAAAAACAATTTAAAACTCGTTAGATTTGGTTATTTTTATTTTTTCCACTCTTTCAATAGAATTTAGGGTGATAGTAGGGAAAAAAATAATACAAGTATACCTTGTGAGAATAGAAAAGACATGAGGGATTTGCTGTTTAGTCCAGTAAACCCGACCCGGTTTACTGGCTAGTCCAGCGGGAAAACATAATTACTAGTTAGTCCAAAAAAGTTTTGAAAAGAGTAAAATTACTCTAATAACCCTAACATATAAAATTTCGTATATTAATACATACTACTAGTATACTAGTAGTATGTAGTATACTAGTAGTAACTAGTATGTAGTATGTAGTAATAACATGTAGTATGTAGTATACTACTAGTAACTAGTATGTAGTATACTAGTAGTAACTAGTAAGTAGTATGTAGTATGTATTGATACTAATACATATTGATATGTAGTATACTAGTAGTAAGTAGTATACTAGTAGTAAGTAGTATGTAGTATGTATTGATACTACTACATATTGATATGTAGTACGTTATATATTGACACTACATATTGATATGTAGTACGTTATATATGTAGTATGTTATATATTGATACTACATATTGATATGTAGTACGTTATATATTGACACTATATATTGATATGTAGTACGTTATATATTGATATGTAGTATGTTTGATATGTAGTACGTTATATATTGATATTACGTATTGATATGTAGTACGTTATATATTGATATGTAGTATGTTTGATATGTAGTACATTATATATTGATATGTAGTATGTTATGTATTGATACTACATATCAAAAATTGTTATGTATTGATACTACATGTGTTACTACTAGTACAAGTTACTACTAGTATACTAGTTACTACATACTACATACTACTAGTATAGTAAAGTAGTTACCTAATTTACGGGTAACAATAAGATATTTTTGTTACAACTAGTATATTACATATTAATATGTAGTATCACCGTATTGATATTACTAGTATGTAGTAACATACTACTAGTAACATTTACATGTGTTGATACTAATTAGACTTGGAAGGGTGTTTTAGGCATTTAGAAAATACACTTTTTAATCTCCATGAAGTTTTTGGACTAGGGAGTAAATGTTTTCCATGGGTGGACTAGCCATTAACTGGGTCATGAAAAAGCGGACTGAACAGTAATTCCTACAAAAGACATACCTCACTGGAACTTAAGAGAAATACGGATATTCTCTGTAAAATCCCTATACAATCATATTAACTCAAGCAGAAACATAAATCAAGACTGGCTCAAATTTTGGAGCATGGATACCTCATCATCTGTAAAACACTTCATATGGAATGCTACACATGTCGTACTTACAAACAGTATGTTTATGACCGCTACCATTCCATGTATAAGTACAACATGCAATCTTTGTGGAAAGAATCGGGAATCATTAACCCATACATGAATTGTAACTACACAAACCAGGTTTGGATGCACTTAAACTTTGATATGAAGTTCATAATAAATAGAAAAACTGACTTTCATGAATGGTTGAATGACTGCTTTGAAAACAATAATATAGGATGATATGACGTGGAATGGAAGGTTCTGTGTAGTGTTACTGTATATATATATATATATATATATATATATATATATATATATATATATATATATATATATTGAAGGCAATATTTAATGTAGTCTTTAATAAAGCAAAATCAAAATAGTGCAACCACATCATCCAACATAGTTAAATTTATAAATAACTATAAGATGACAACAACATCAGGTTACAATGTTTTCCATACTCTATACTACAACCTACTCAAGGATGAACCTTGACACTAACAAACTATGATATGACCCACAATGTTGAAAAACAACATATGGTATTTGTTTGTCTTGTAAATGCAATCCATCAAAAGATCTAAAAAGAATGATTGAGCCCATTGCGCCATCAACGGATAAGAAATGGAACCATCCGCCCAATTTTTTTTCCTTGGGTGTGTAGTTGTGACTGGTGGCTAATTTTATAAATTCTCACATAAATCGACCTATCTTGGCAACGTTCCCTTCTTATAGTTGCTTAAGCATTATAAATTGTACTTAAGGAAAACACGTTAACATTATCCTTCGCCTTGATGCCCGCTAAGTATTTGACATGGTGTGGTGCGTGTTTTAATTAATCTCTTTATTTCCTAGAATTCATGAGGTTTTAGCTTCACAACTAAGGAGTGCCCAATAAAAGACTCCGTATCCGGATGATTATGGTGATCGTTCCATACTTTACTTTTCCACACATTTCCCTTCAAATTGAATATAAGATTGAAGGGACATCCATCCTTCCTCATAATAGACTTGTATACTCTATTAGTCTTATTTTGGTATACATAATCCTTTCTCTTTTGGGTAGTGTACGACCCACCTCTCTCGCAAGTCATCCCAGATCGAACATCTTCATATTAATGATTTTTCACTAATACAAACATATTCCTAAGAGCCGTTTCTTTAGCCCACTTAGCCTCATCTTTGCTTGCGAATTCCAAATTAGTCACATAATTATCGGAAATATCTGGAGCCAACTCTGGCATAAGCTTAAGGTCTTCACCGTGATGAAGTATGAGCTGACAAAAAAAAACTCAAATAATACGATATGTCGGCATAGCCGTAAAACCAAAACAATACCGACTGTCTAACAGTCGGCGTAGCTTTGAGTCATATTTAATACCGATAGAGGAGTCGGCATGCTCGTGAAAAATAATCAATGTCGATTATTGAGCAGTTGACATCTACTATGCCGACTTATACCCAAAGTATCTGCCAAATATAATCGGATAGTCGACATTGTTTTCGAAGATTAACCTTATACCGGTTGTGGAGCCAACAGTCGGCATTGCTCTATATCTTTGACCATGCCAACTGTACCTGTATATTGGGGGATTACCTAAAGTCGGCATAATTGTATGATGAAGAAAAATACCGACTTTAAAGACCACTTCATTATATACAATGCCGACTCCTGAAAGTCGGCATTGTATCCATTATACAACAATGCCGACTGTGGGTCTATAAATTCACGAATCAAACAAACATAAATCACCCTTAACACAACAATAACTGATTATTCGGAGTATTTGTACCATTAGTTTCTTTATTTTCTTTGCGTGGCTATATACTTGTTCCTTCATTTTAACCTTGATTTGGGTTTTTTCATGGATGAAATTTGATTCTCTATATAAGGTTGCAACTAGGAATCCTTATCAAAATCAATGTCAACACCTTTTCTTGGTGAGATGAGGATTTCCCAACATCAAATTCCTCACTAAAATCTCACATATGACTCAAATCTCCAAAAGTCTTTCTTCTTCTACTACTCTCTTTATTCTATAACTAATACTTGAAAAGATAAAATCTAAATCTAAAGTTTAATTTAACAGAATAATCTATTATCCAATTAAG
Source organism: Papaver bracteatum (assembly GCA_023529315.1). Lineage (NCBI taxonomy): Eukaryota > Viridiplantae > Streptophyta > Magnoliopsida > Ranunculales > Papaveraceae > Papaver > Papaver bracteatum. The sequence continues at coordinate 1,751,510 of JAJJWX010002605.1, read as the reverse complement.
CTTAGCAAACTAGTCTAATTAAGGGTACTTTATCCATTACCAAAATTATTTGGAGAAGGGGTTCTTAAAATTACTTCATAATGTCATTTTAAAAAAAAAATTGAATACTGATAGTTTTGTTTTCTTTTGCACTAATTTGATTTTTATAAATCGCGTTGAATATTAGTAGGGAACTTTTATAAGATGAATTAAAGTCTTTGCAAAGTGAAAGAAAAAACTATTTATCTAAGAAGTCATGGTTATTTGAAACTAGAATCTACACCAATAATTGTTTTCAGCCCACCCCAAATCCCACAGTCAATCCCACGGATGATGTGGCGGTGATGTGGCGATGACTTTCGTTTCTCTTCCCACACGTGTTCTGTTATTTTAATTTAGCCATTTTATTTTTTAAAAACAAACATAAGGGTTTTCTGATATTGTTTTGATCGATCTAAAGGGTTTTCACATAACGAGTGCGTAGTTCCTACTCAGATAAACGATGAAGGTTTCCTCCTCATAAAAACGACGAAGGTAAGTTTGTTTTCGTTAGTATAGTAGGCTTTAGGTCATGCTTTTATAAGATTTTCTTTTTTTAAGAAGTTTATTGAAGAATTTTAAATAATCAAATTTGTTTATTATTGTTTCTGTATGATTGAATTTATAAAGCTCTAGGACCAGAGACAAGTGAGTGGAATTTCAAACACTAGAATCCGAGAGAAGGTGGAAGACGGAGATGGTCTTTGACTCTTGACTTAATTTCTCTTCCAGTCATTTAGGTACTCAAGTTTCAATCTTTGGAGTCTGGTGATGGAAATGGTATTGATTTTGTTTCGATTCAATTAGATCGTCAAGTTCCTGGTAATTCACTCACTCACTCACTCTCAATTATTATCATTATTGCATTCTTCTTGTATACCCAGTTTGAATTGAGTTTAAAAATTAGAAATTGGCCATGAACACTGGACATTGAGCTTGTGATTTGATTTGTTTTTTTGGGTTCAATCTTAGGGAACTGTTGGAGACTTTATACTTTGATTGAAAATAAATTGTGGATTTTTTTCTTATCTTCATAATTGAATGTCATGTCTCAGCTAATAACGTTGTTTGGAAGCTGGGGAACCAAAACATTTTGAGCGGAAATAAGGCTAAGAATTAGAAATCTAGTATGGAGCTTTTTGAAAGCGAAAAATAGAAATGTTCTTTGTAATTATAGCCTAGTTTGTAAAGTGTAATGGACATTAGAATAGTTTAGCCATCACTGATTTATTCATTTCTTTTGAGCTGGACAATTAATAGTATCATGTTCATATAAAAATATTGATATGCTAAGAGATTTCTTTACTGGCTTTGTCGTTTTATATGGCTTCTGTTTTTGAGTATACATATTACTACTTTCAAAACTTATAAACAAGATTAACCACCAGGAGATAGGTCATCTAAGTCGTATGGTAACCATTACAGTCCAAAGCAGAACTTCATTAAAAACCTCAGCCCCGGTTTTTTGGATATTGGGCTAGATTCACAGAGGAACTATGGGCAATGAAACCGGGTTTGAAGCTTCTCCAAGAAAGAGCTATGGTTGGTTCGTTCTGGTGGCCATACATCACTAATCTGCCTCAAATGTACACTGTGGCTATTTTCTTTCTAGGGGAAGACATAAAAAACCTGCGGTATGCTCCTCTTCTTTATCAGGTATGAAAATTGATTCCTAATATCTGACTTGAGCTTCTGTAGTTGTAGTGTTTCACTTAAAAATCAAAGATGCATGTTATGCTAGTGAACTTTGTAATTAGTGAACTTTATATGAATCTGGGGGTGTATTTTGATCACAGAACTTAGAAATAGCATATACTTCTTTGCGTTCGAGCTACAGGTGAAAAAAATATCTTGAATACTGTCTAGATAAAATTCAAATAGCCAGCAAATCTGGTATTATTGGCATGACTCAGTATTGGAATGTTAGTTAAAGTTACACCTGTGTATTCTTGTTGTCATCAATGTAAATACATTGTCAGGGGTTTGGGATAGTTACTTATATTCTAGGTTCCCTGTCTATAAAAGAGTCAGGTACTTGCTTCCCAGGATGGCGAGTCTCGAAGGCAGTTGCTTAACTTCGACAGCTTGTCCCTAACAGAGGTAAAAAATCGAGTCCGCTTTAACTTATTTATCGCTTCACAAACACCTAACTCCTGTATGAATCTGTGGCACAATGGTAGCGCATCTGACTCGGTCTAAAGTTTACGTGTTCGATTCACGTCTGATTCTCTGAACGGTTCAGAATAAGAACACTTATGCAATTTATTTATCCATCGTCTTCATGCTATGCTATAGTTTTGCTAAGTGCTTAAAACGTCAATAAAATTCCTTGTAGACTCACATTCATATTCTAGACTAACTCTCACTAGAACGACAATAAGATTTAATAATTTTTAAATAAACAAAACAACAGTAAGTTAACAATTCAAAATATAATGGTACCAAATTATAAATACGTAATGAAAAGTAAAAAGGTCTAGATTAAACCCATTGTCAGACAACTAATTTTTCTTTTGAGTAAACTAGATGCTCAAATTTGCTTGCAAAGAAATGGTAGAATCCTCATTTGTAGGTGCATCATTAGCTAAATGTGCACTTCTCCATGGCTGAGCTCCTCCAAATGCAGGCGCAATACTATCAACATGCGCAGAAAATACTCCATGTACAAAAGCAGGCACAACACTATCAACATTCCCAGAAAATACTCTCTGTGTATGTGCCCCATTCTAAGAATGAATATATGGTATTCCGTATGCAGTTGCAGTATTGCCTACGCTTCCATATAGAGATCTTTGTAGTACCCGAAATTGTTCCGTAGTATTTCTTATGTTTTCGATTCTTTGGAGTTCGGCGAAGTGCTGTAATCATAACCAATATAAACAAAAAGACTCAGACCCTATATATGTTCATCTTGCTACTGTATTTTGTGAGTGGTGTTACATGTATTACCTCAAAGAAATTTGGCAACACATGCATGATTATAAGGAACTAAACACTAAATCAAAATACAGTAATACGGTATGAATTGACTTTGAAAGAAACCATGCATATTTAAGCTTAAAAAAATAAACTTACCAACAACTGACCATATTCTCCTCTGGAAAAGTTGGTATTTCCAGCTCCATTGGATGACTGGACATTACCTATCATGCTTTGTTCAGTAAGGTTTGCTTTGTCGACCTAAAAAATGGATATCAAAACTTAAATCAATTAAACAGAATTTAAAAAAAAATAGTACGAAAATAAACAGTAACTCGCTGTTGTGTTTTCTTTTCCTTTGGTCGCTCTTTTTTTGTATTGTTTAGGCTTCAAACGATTCTTATTGGGAGCGCCTTTTCTCTTTACTTGAGGTGGGTTACCTAATTTTTCAACTTCATTCACGTTATTTTGTTTATTTCCATTTCGACACCTGATACCATTCCAACTGCTATCAATTGTTCACGTATCCATTTCTTGATATCATTTCACTTATCATTATCCCTGGACACTACGTAAGCAAGTTCCGCAAAGTAATCACATAAATATTTGTAGCGTTTCTCTTCAGGAGTCAAATGCCAACTATCAGAATTCATTGGCACCTTTGTGTGTAGCAACCGTACATCTTTTCTCCATCTTCTTATTATGTAATTATCTTGGATTAGATATATTTCATTACGAAGTAACACACAGATCGCGTGCGTGCAAAGTATACCCCAAATTCAAATCTATGACAACTACACTCAATTTTGCATTCATCTTTTTGAAACTATACCTTAAAGTTGACTTTTTTTCATCAGCATGTCGTCATCAACTTCTGGTTCGGGTTCGGATTCAGATTCTGAGTCAGATTTTTCGGTTGGTGTAGTATCATTTGGTGAAGCTAATTTATCGTCATCCTCATCCTCGTCCTCGTCCTCATCTTCGTTTTCTGGTGGTTTAGCATAGTAAACTTCTTCTTGTATATCATATTTCTGAACTAAGGTTCCATTTTTTATTTCATCTTGCACACCAATTATCTCACAATACATCTTCCTCACCAACTGATTTCGAAACTCTTTAAACTTCGCATGAGTGTAAACTTTTTGAATTTGTTTCTCCATTTTATATGAAGTTGAGGTTGGGATAGTTTTAGAAAATGATCTAGCATCTGCTTTATGCTCCTTTTCTTTTTTGTATCTCAATGCATTATCAAATTTTTCAACAAATTGCTTCAGAGATGTTCTTGAATGAACATACCCGTTGAAAAATGCATTCATACTTTCAGATCGTTGTGTAGTGGACATCCCAGCCCAAAATGTGGTCTTCACAAAACAAGGTATCCATCGATCTTTCTCCCTGTATAGTTTTCTCAACCATTTATTTTGTTTCAAGCTTTCATACTTTTCCAACATTTCACTCCAACGTTCTTCAAATTCAGCAGGACACTGTGAATCATAGACATATTTTTTCATCCTAGATTTAATCCTTACGTAGTTATCATACCTCCTTAGATTTTCTGGTATTTTCTTCATTATATGCCACAAACACCATCGATGCTTGGTATCCTTGAAAACTATCTCAATGGAAATTTTCATAGCACCATGTTGGTCTGTAATTATACCACCTGGAGAAACTCCATTCATACAATCGAGCCACGCTTTGAATAACCAAGTAAAAGTTTCTTTCTCCTCATTAGAAAGCAACCCACAACCAAGTAAAATTGATTGTCCGTGATGATTAACCCGAACAAACAGAGCAAAAGGCATGTCATACTTGTTTGTCAAGTGTGTGGTGTCGAAGGTGAGAACTTCACCAAATTCTTTGTAAGCTTCTCTACATCTGTTATCAGCCCAAAACACATTTTTCAAACGGCCTTCTCCATCTATGTCCAGCCTGTAGAATAAATTTGGATCCTTATATTGCATGTTTGTAAAGTGATCCAGAAGTGCTGTAGCATCTCCTTCGCCACGTTCTAAAACTTTTTCTCTAGTAATCTTGTTCCTTAGAGTTTTTTCATCATATGGGAGGTTTTCATAGCCACCACCTTCAACCGCTAATGCACCATAGGTCTTACACATCCTGATTCATGCTTTGTCGTTTAATAGGACTCTTTTCTTTGTTTCCGTGTTGATTCTTTTGTGGCCTCTCAAATGTCGAGCTTTTGATGGACTGTTCAAATGGTTATGTTGAAGAGAAACAACGCTAATCATCCATTTATCATCTGCACAATCTCGCTGATATTTTGGCTTTGCAACCAGTTCTTTGCCTTGGAGGGAGATTTAACGGAGTGTTTGAAGCTGTAATATTCTTCCCCTCTTTGGAACAAGTATAACTTACATGTACTAGTACTCCATTTTCCTTTTTACTTGTTCGTTTCTTAACAGAAAATCCAGTCTTGTATGCATAGTCATTATAAAATTCAAATAACTCATCAGCATTTTCAAACCTCATTCCAAGTTTCGGCTCGACTGTTTGATCACCATGGTTACTATCATCATCCAATATACTGCCAGAATTTTCAGGTTCCTCAATCTCAAGTTCGTTTCCATTCATGACTGCATGTACAATAAACATATAAGTTAGATTAAAAAACTTAAGCTATATATATATTATATATACTAAGTAACTTGAGTAAGCTATCAACTGGTCGGTAAACTTCTAGTTCTTTTTTAATTAATTTAGCTACAACTGAAATGGCAAATTAAACCAAGGATATTTGGATATGTAACCATAGACCCTAGTCTTGGTAGGATGTAGCACAGATTTCGCGTAACTTGAAAAACATAAAACAAGATGCATGAACATTGAAGATCCAATTCAGAGATGCAAATGATTTCTACTTCAACAGAAATTTCTAGGCTTACAAATGCATTAAGTACGACAAACCTCTAGATATTATTGTAAATGAATCTAAAACTATTGAAGGGACGGTGAGAAAAAGGATCAGTTAATGCATGCACGATGAATTATTCAAAATTGAATTCTACAACTCCGACTGCATTATCAATAGTAATCAAAACCGTGAACATTTCAGTGAGGTGCCGTCCCAAAATAATCGAACATAGAAAAGATTACTATGGATAATAATTTTTTAAACCCTATATGATTTAAGATTACCATAATTCTGTTTTTAAACCCTATTTTTTTTTAATATTCGTGATAAACAAAATCATGTTTAAACTTTTGTTAATCTTATAAGAAGTTGGATACAAGTTACCTGTTGGATACTTATTCTTCTTCTTTGTTGGTTTCAAGTTCTGATATATGGGTTGGTAATGGTGCGGTAACTGAGAGAGAGTTGGTTTTTTTTCCTTTTTTTCTAGGTTTCCCGATTTAAAACAAAAAGAAAAAAACCAAAAAAATAATAAAACATAAAATAGTTAAACACGTCACAAGGAAAGAGAAAACTAAAGATTGGGAAAAGTCATTGCCACATCATCCGTGGGATTTGGGATGAGCTGAATAGAATTATTGAAGAAACACTAGTTTTTTATGGTCAGCGCTCGCTTTGAGTGATAATACCAGTCTCGGTCGAATCTACACTAGTTTTTTGTTCCTAAACTATTGTTGTACAATCTTTCATTCCTAGTATCTAGGATTATTAATTCTCTAATCTTTGATACTTTTCTAACTCTCTAATCTTTGATACTTTTCTAACGAAATAATTTTGATATCGCACTGCGGGAAAAAAATTGAATCCATAACTTCATGATGGTCGGATTTTAGAGATTTAACATCACCAAACTCTAAACTGAACCCAGATCTTTCCGAAATATAATTACATCTTTCATATAATGATGCCACAATCCTTTTATTTCTGGCGCCAAGAAAGTCCTAATAATCCAAGAACGAGGACTATTATTTATCAAAATCAACACTTTAATCCCCATGAACAAGAATGTATGCTTTTCTACGTTATATTTAAATTAAATGCTTACTTAAATGTCAAAGTGGTTACTGATGCCTGATATATAAACTCGATATGATCACCAGTAGCCTAATGTTACTATGAATAAACCTTGGTGGTTCACATTTGTGCTCCGGCGTGCTTTGTTTTCGATAAAGTTAATTGATACGTGACTAACAAAGAAATAAACCATGAAAACTAGTCATTTTGTTGCATCACATTTATGGATCAGACAAGCCCCTTCGATCATGTATGTGAAACTATCTATAAAAGGATATACCCCCAAACCCGTACCACCCAAAACACTTGTTAGCCCAAGTTGCAAGTTAATGTTAATATAAAGTTTCTTTATCAAATCTTACAAATCAATTGCATCTACAAGTTTCTCTTCTAGATGGGTCTCCATTTTCCAGGAACTATTCCAGCCAATTTTGGTCAATAACATACTTAAAATAACAATTTCAGGAAGGCAGATCCGATCAAAACGAAAAATTAAAGAAGGAAGAAGAGAAAATTTGGGAAGATATGACAGTTGTGATAAAAGTCTAGTTAGATAATTGTGGTTAAGTCACAGTTTAATGATATCATATCTCCCCTATCGGACAGTCATGAAGCTGCGAATTCAGTTTTCGCTCTCATTCCATGGGATTAATTTTTTCCCCTTTTCTTAATATTTACTGATAGACATAATTTTGTGTGTTTGATGTGGTCTGGATTCTCTATATTGTTAGTGCTCATTTTTGTACTTATTATGGTGTTTTATGTATGTGTAGGTATTTTACGGAGAAATAAACTTTTGTGAAAAAATTGGCTCGGAAAGTGAAATTTATACCCTTCCCCACCCCCACGAGAGAAATTACTAAAGGCACCCAGAAAAGTACTAAAGGGGCATTGGAGAGGTGCTAAAGGTACCCAAGAAAAAATTTATATAAGCACCCATGATGGACACCCCCTGAATTCCTATGGGCACTCCAGTGGTTAAAGGTACCGGAAATTTGAACATGGGCATCACCCTTTTCTTCACCAATAGAAAGGATTTTTGCCGGAAAATAATTTCAGACAACTGTAAGTTTTCTGGATTGATTTTCTTAGAGATTTTTGGTGAGATTGACTTGGATTGGTTGGTTACACCCAAACAGGGTTGGTAGTTGGCTTTGAATCGAAGAAAAAGAAGTTTCGTGATATATCTCGGTAAATCAGGGAGGAGAAAGTTTCAGAGTTTTATTTGTAAAAGGGAGACTACGTGGAGGATTTGGTAGGAGATAACTATCTTTCGGGTTGGTTTTACGTGTAAAAGAGAGTTTGGATTAAGCAGAGAAGATGTGTGAGAGGAAAGAAAAAAAAATAAAAGGAAAGAAAAGAAAAGAAAATATCACGAATGATCTTAACATGGAAAAAAAAGAAAATATATTTGGAAGATACTTACCCTAGATATTGACCTATGGTGTATATGGGTTATTGGAGAGCCATGAAGGGTAATATGGAGATTGTGATGAAGACATATGACGAAATCACGCTACATAGAAGAAACAAAAATTTGCAGAGTCGTTTCTGCAGCAGTATGTGAAGAAGTTGGAGAACAATTGACGTCTAAGGTGTGTTGCAGAGAACTGTCATTTTCAACAGTTCTTGCAACAGGTCTTTAGACACTAATATCTTCGATTTTAAATAGTTCTTTTGTAATAGCGACTCTGTAACGCCCATACCGCGTCGCTGATTTCCTGTTTTTATTATTTTATCTCTTTTCACCTTTGTAAACACTTTTTGAGATATGAATAAATCTTTTGAGAGTGTTTTCAACATAAGAGCTAAACAGAACACTGAGATGATAGAGGAAGCCATATTTCATGTTTGTTGTAATTATGATTAATTCTTCTATGACTTTTTGCATTGATTATTAATCGATTTATGATTCTTATTGAATGGTTGTGATTTCAATTGATGGATCATGCTTACTTTAAAACTTTTGATATTCCATGGTTTTGATTATAGTCATCACTTTAAAAATCTATTTTTGGCAAAAAATTAGAGTCAATATTTGATCTGTAATTGTTTAGAAATAATATACGAATCGCATGAATAAGTTGTATGGTGAAATCCTGAGTCTCAATCTCTCGTAATATTGTTATCAACTTCTATTTTAATTGCCAGTTTAATTTAAAATTAGTTCTAAAATTAAATTTTCACAAGTTTGAGTTAAATGAATCTTTTTACCACTATCTACAATTACATCATTCACCACCAAGATAACTGGACTGGGTAGATACCTTCACAAAATACCAAATTTTTATAATTATACGAGACCTAATTAATAACAAAGGAAATTCTTATCCACTTAACCCAAGGATCCTCAAACCAAATATGACTGATCTATGTAAGTTCCTTTGGTATATTGGTTATGGAACTCCAAGGAAAAACTGTACTGCTTTAATAGACTACCATTCGGTGCACAAATGTTCATCGGTCTCCTGTTCATCAAAGTTACATAAAACACATCGACATACAGTTCCCAGCTCAACATTTTGATGCTAGGAATAACATTAAATTTTTACGGTCTTTCTCAAAAATGTTGTCATTGATATTTTAATTACGACAAATTAAAGATTAAACTGATTTTTTGTCGGCAAATCTTGTTTTGTACCTCTCCATCTTAAGCAGTCAGAGTTAGAAGCAAAGATGTAAACATGTTGAATACTATAAACAATTTGAGGGTCAGTCAAACAAATTATTTATCTTCTAAATATCCAAGCTAGTTTGAGGCTTACCACTAGAATACAAAAACACGTCATTTTGAAGTAAACTCATGTAGATGGTGGTTTTTAGACCGAAAGTAAAACAGTCATTTTATAGCCCCATGGGTAAAATTGTCATTTTGATAATCCAAGGCAAAATTTCCACTTTGCTGAAATATCCAACCTAGTCGAGGTACTCATGCCCACAAGTATAGTCAACTATCAAGCCATGCAGAGGATCGTATGAACTTAAACAATATGAAGCCCAAGAAAGGATGACGAATTTTAACTCCTTGATAGGTGTGATAAACACCTAAATTTATATATAGTATTTATGCTTTCTTTGCGAGTTTTCATGTAAATTATGTATCTTATGTGTGAGTTTGAGTTTATTAGGTACTTTGGAGTCACGGGGAAGAAAAGAAGAAGAAATCATTCAATTTGAGCCGAAAGGGCAAAAAGGTCATTTCATGGGCAAACACTATCGAGAACCCAACCAAGACTTAGGGGCAATTCTGTTCTGGAGGAGTACTAAAGACCGGCCAATTGTGGTTAGGGGGTTGCCAGATGGGTGGCCCTTTGGGTGTCTAAATCCACCCCAATCATTTCTATCCCTAAAATTCGAGAACCATCACTTTCTCAAATCATTTTCTACCTGAGAAGTAAATGGAAGCAGAAATAAAAGCAGTCTCTGCTGCTGACTCCGAGAGATCGAGAAGAAGTGAGGGTGTTGGTATTCTTGAGAGATTCAATGGAGGAGATGGTGGTGGTCTCTGATGGTGGTAGAGTTGTTAATGAGAATTAGGGTTTGAAGATGATGAGAAGGGGATGTGGTAGATGAGTTTTAATGGGTTTCGGTGGATTGATAGGCTTTAAATTTGTGTGATATTGTAGTTGAACCAAGAGAGGAACAGATTGAATCTGGGATGGGTTTGTTGCTAAAATGGGATTGTGGCTTCGAATCAGTGCATAGACGAAGAATTGATTCTAGGGTTTCAACTGAATTTACTGGTGGTGTTGTTTCAGTTTAACTGAGCTCAAATGGAGATAGAACGGGTCTGTTCATCAGTGGGGCTGCTGTTGATATTGAAGATGTTTTGATTTCGAAGAAGGAATGATGAATTTGTGCATACAGGGTGTTTGTAATTACGCCTGACAGAAGAACGATTAAGATGGAATTGCAGGTGGAATGGTTAGTCTGTGGCTCAATGATGCTCTAGAAAATAGTGGTCATGGACTAATAAAGCAAGGATGAATGCAATGGAACTGCGATGCAGGGGTTTGAATCAGTGTGATCCAGGTTTGTGTGGCTGTTGAATGGAGTTGTAGCTATCTGGTGGAAGTGTTGGTATGAGTTGTTGTTATGGAGAAGAGGAGAATCTGAGTTTGTGCTGCTAATAAGAATTGCAGGTTTGAATGGAATAGATGAATATTAGGGCAGGTTCTTGATCTTGTTGTAATGTTGAATGTGATACTACAATGAAGCTAAGAAGGAATGAGTTGAATTGGCATAATTAGGTTCTGTGAAGCTCAAGGGTTCGAACTGAGTGAAAATTGGATGGATGGAGGATGGGTTTTGTCAATGGATTCATTGAGGTGGCAGACTTGAACTGTGCAGGGAAGACTGGTCACAATGGTTGTTCGTTTGAGTTAATGAACTTGGCAGAGTAGTGTGTGTTGCAGCTATAGATGTTGTTGCCATGTACTGTAACTATGCAGTGAGATGAACTGACAATGGTTAGGAGATCGCAAGTTTTAAGTATAAGGAGATGTTGCAATGGTCAGTGAATATGGTTGAGCAACATGGAGGATTTCAATTGTGTTGTGGGTTGAATGAGATGGATCTGTTGGTGGTTGAAAAGAACTCAGGGAAATGAAGGCTTCTCTGCTGTCATTGCAGTGGGTTTTTGAAACGGAGGAGCTGCTATGGCTAGACACAAGGAATGGAATGGAGTATATGGCTGAATAAGCGCCAACATGGTTGGGTGTGGAGTTTGTGATGCATCATCATAGTGCAGCATCATTTGGCCTGTGTAAGATTGCAAAGCCAGAACTAGTCAGCTACTGAGTTAGAATCTGACTCAGATCACTAGACCTAGCTGACTCAGTAACTTCGTTAACGACTGTTAATTCGACCGTCAACTTTGACAGTCAACAATTAAGTTTGACCGGTACTTGGCATCTGATTTCTAGTCACCTGAGCTCCGATTACAGATTCCGGCGAAAAACCCAGTTTTCCGGTGACGGTTTTTGGACATAATTTTACATGGGTTTTTCTCACACATGGGCTTGGTGGACCACTTGGAGATGGGTTTTGAGAAGACATAATATTGGAAGGAGTATCCTTTATAGAAATTGAGAAACATATAAAAGATAAGACTTTTCTCTAATCTAATATCTAATCATATCTTCTACTTTTTGTTTTCTAGGGTTTAAAAACATGATAGGTTTTCTCTTCCTTCCTGTTATGAACTCCTTGAGCATGAGTACTTAATTTTTTATTGGTTATGGAATAATTGGATTTCACATAATATGATTCTTTGATTCAATAAATTAGTTTTGTCTCCATATTATCGATTATGATTCACTATTTATATTGTTACATGATTTGAATGTTTTTTTGATCGAGTCGCGAATCGGTTGAGTTTGTTTTCATCTCTATTGCTAGATTAGGGTTTGTTATACGCAAAAGTGATAGATTCCTGATTACAAGTAGCATGAATATGGTTATAGCTTGTAGTGATGCATCCTTATGATCATATGTGAACCATAACCTTTGTTAAATCGGATTAGTGCTTCTACACGTTCGATTGCTTTGATTGGCCTGATTTCATAGAACTTAATGCATCTAGGGAATTAAACTTGATTAGTGCTTTTACACGTTAGGTTGTTCTTTTAGATAGAATTCATATTCGCATCTTTTAATGTGTTTGTTGATGACAAGAGGAAATTGGCGGGATATTCTTGCGATCAAGGTATTCTAGGGACATTGATAAAAGAGAGATTAAATATCAATTCTAGTTATTATGACAAGAGCATGTTAGTGAATGAAAACAAAATCCTTAGCCAATGCTTTCACATCTTTGAATCTATTTGTTTACTTTTCTTTATTTGCTTTCATATTGTTTTACTTTAAAAAAATCAGAAAACCCCTATTGGTATTTATAGGAAACCGAAAACATATTGACAACCTTAGTCCTCTCTATAGGAATGATCCTTTCTTGCCCTTGCTTCATTATATATTTTGAGTAGTAAGAAAGTGTAATTTATTTTTGATGCCTACGACAGCGGTCAAATTTTGGCGTCGTTTCCGGGGAGGCAGCGGTTGTCACTTGTTTTTGGTTTCTTATTTTTGTTTTTAATTTTTATTTTGTTTTTAGTTTTTCTTATTTTCTGGTTTTGACATAGTTTTGAGAACTCTTGTTTCAGGTACTTATTATGGAAGGAGCATATTGGAGCAATGGATATGATTTTCAACCTCCTCAACACTATGACAATTTCCCACCAATTATGGGATGCAATCAAAACCAATTTATTGGCTATGATGCATATCCTAGAGAACCTTATGGTGATTTTCATACATACCAACAACAACCTTGTAGTGGGTATGTAAGTCAAGCATCTAGGTGGGATAATTCTACTTCTAATTGGCTTCATTTGAGTTGTATGCATATTTTGAATGGATTACAAGACATGCAACAAATACTAGACCAACTTGACTGTGATAGAGAGAACGTCGCACAAACCAATTTTTGGAACATTTCTTCTTACCCGACTCCAGATCGTATTTATGATCATTCACCCATTCAAAGTGAAGAGTCATGGGAAAGAGAACCTATTGTAGTTAATGGTGGTAAGCGTGTGAACGTCAGGAAACTTGCACAGAAATTATACAAGTTGGAAGATGATGGAGCTTCGGAAGAGCTTGTCGATGAAATTAGTAGGACCATTCATATGGAACTTAAACGACGTCGTGATAAAGGTTGGGAAACCGATGACGATTCTTATTTTGGTGAGTCTGAAAATGAAGACGAAGATGATTGTGTTGAAAAGGACCAACCTTTGGAGATATTTGATGACGTTAGTGTAGTTGACTCAACTCTTGATCTTTATAATGATCAAGTACCTATTCAAAAGGTACATGAGTATGATGAAACTAGTTTTTTACAAAACTTTGCAACAAGGTTTGAGACTAATGAAGAGGAGTATGTTGAGAATGAAACCGGTATGACCAATATTGTGGAAGACCCAATTGAACTTGTGAAGATTATAACAATGATGTTAATGTCGAGACTTTGGTTAAGGCAGAAACGGACGAAGAATGGTTGCAAGGTTTGATAGAGGACCATGATATACAAGAGGTGAATAATTCGCTTGAGTTTTTCAAGGATGAAGAGGATTCCGTAATACAAGAGATTGTGCAAGGTTTGTCTAACCCTTTGCATATTGTTTCTTCTCATTTACCTCTTATTGGTTGAATGTATGTGCTTCGAAAACATTGTTGAATGACTTTGTTTCTCGATATCCTCTATTAGAGATGCTTGATTCTCATACTATGCAGGTTTGTGAACAAGAAACCGTGGAAGTACCCGACTCCTATAATCTTTACCCACTTCCAAGTGTGGACAAGAATAAGTGTGGGGGAAACTTTTATCGGTTAATAGCTTCGTTTCTGTTTTATATTACTGATATTTGTGCGAAGCTAGTGTTTGCAAAACAGGTACTATGGGTGGATCCCCAAATTTTTTGATTGTTAGTGTATGGGGAATGAATCTTACAAGAAGCTAAGTCGGGTCGTCGACTTTAAAACAAGCGCTAAATGGGAGGCAACCCACCGGTTTTGTATTTCTTATCCTTTTGTTTTTTTATTATTTTCTTTGTGTTTCGTTTATTTATTTTTCTTATTCCATATCATATTAGGATTTCCCACCTTGACTTTACTAGGAGGATTCAATCACATTGAGGACAATGTAAAGTTTAAGTGTGCGGGAGTGTTTGGATGTTTTGCATATAGAGTTTTTAGCCTTTTTGAGTCGATTTTTTAAAAACATTTCATAAAACCTTCAACTTGTAGAGATTTTAGAGTCACTAGCATACTTCTAGGTATGTTTACATAGAGAATTCTGACCGACATAACTGAACTTGGAAGTGTTAGGGAACTACATTCGGATTTCTTACGAATTGGAGTGTTAAATAATGGATTTAATCATGCCGGTGATGCAAATTAGGAGCAGGGAGAAATGCATTATTAGAGCTGCTGATCAATCATTAGTGGAGACTACCCATTTTCATATCAACCAAGGCACCGACCAGAAATTCTTCCATGACTAAAGAGCTTCTTTTGAGTGTGTGTCACCGTATGTTAATTCCGGGTAGAATGGTGAGCTACCCAATTTCACACCAATTTCAGCACTATTTTTGATCTCTTGAGTGCTAATTTTTGTCAATCATGAGGGTGACGTCTATGGATGAAAGCCTCCTTCTTGTAGTTTGATATGCAGTTAACACCATTCTCTCCCTCGACAACAACGGGTCCATAGAAACACCACAGTCATCAACAAGGAGCGACATCAAAATCTACAAGGAAAGTTGAAGACGTTCAAGGTTTACAAGAAACGGAACAAGAAAAGAGCAAATTTCATATTTAAGTGAAGCAACATACAATGAGCAGATTTTTACATACAAGTTGAAGACTTATTTACAAGAGCAGAGAAAATCAAAAGGTGAGAATTATTGAAGTTTATGATTTCGAGACGATACAAGTTGTGAAGAATCAAGCGGTAAAGTACTTTTCCACGGCCATGGTTTGTTTTATTTTTCACTTTGTTCTGTATTTTGTTTCTCTTGTCTCAAAACATGAAAAAAAAATGAAAAAAAGAAAAAAGAAAAAAGAAAAAAAAAAAAAAATAAGAGACAAGAGAAATATCTATTATTGTGTTTGTTTGTTTTTATTTAATAAGCCGGGGGAAGGAAAATCTATAATGAAGTTTCAAACGACAAAGATTTTAAGGAAAAAAGGTTACAAATTGTCAAGGATTTAAAAAGTTTAAGAATTTATCATCAATAGTTGAAGCCGAAGCCGAAGATCAAGAAGATAAAGACGAAGAGAGGAAGACATTTCTATTGGATGCCGTGAGAGTGGTGTTATCATAATTGGCAATCGGATGTGAAGGTGAGTAAGTAATCTCATCTTCGATAATAGTGGTTGATTTCCTTTCTTAGAGATCGTCAAAAAAATGATTTTTCAAAATATTAAAAGATGTGGGTTTTTCAAAATTTCGGAAGTTGTCCTTCCCACCATTCAACGTGTTGCAGGAATTCTCTCTTCATTCCTACCTGCGCACATGTGAGACCCATAAAAAAGCCGTCTTTTTGAGTGCAATTTCATAAAACCCTTTGGGAGGCAGAAGTCGAGGCGAAATTCTTATTGATCGTTTCTCAAACACGCGTTCTCTCATTATGGTGTGGTTATTTCTCACTCAAGATTTAAGAATGAATATGTTCTTTGGTATTTCTAACTTCTTATTACTAGCACGCAGAAACTCTATGTCCTCATAGCTCTTTGGATGTTTGGGACGCTGGAACGCTTTGAAGTTGGAGTAGGTTTTGTGGGTATATCTCTAGTAAACCCTCACGAGACTATACCTCGTCCACTAGGGACACCTAGGGGTTTAAAGGCCTGTTATTCATGCTAAGAGTGACCGTATCCTCGACGACACGGAGTTGTATGTATGTTTTTGAATTGTTTTGTTTGATTTACTCGAGGACTAGCAAAGTCTAAGTGTGGGGGAATTTGATAGGCGTGATAAACACCTAATTTTATATCTATTATTTATGCTTTCTTTGCGAGTTTTCATGTAAATTATGTATCTTATGTGTGCGTTTGAGTTTATTAGGTAATTTGGAGTCACGGGGAAGAAAAAAAGAAGAAATCGTTCAATTTGAGACGAAAGGGCAAAAAGGTCATTTCGTTGTCAAACACTATCGGGAACCCAACCAAGACTAAGGGTCAATTCTCTTCTGGAGGAGCACTAAAGACAGGCCAATTGTGGTTAGGGGGTTGCTAGCTGGGTGGCTCTTGGGGTGTCTAAATCCACCCCAATCATTTTTATCCCTAAAATTCGAGAACCATCACTTTCTCAAATCATTTTCCACCTGAGAAGTAAATGGAAGCAGAAAGAAAAGCAGTCTCTGCTTCTGACTCCGAGAGATCGAGAAGAAGTGAGGGTGTTGGTGTTCCTGAGAGATTCAATGGAGGAGATGGTGGTGGTCTCTGATGGTGGTAGAATTGTTAATGAGAATTAGGGTTTGAAGATGATGAGAATGGGATGTGGTAGATGAGTTTTAATGGGTTTCGGTGAATTGATAGGCTTTAAATTTGTGTGATATTACTGTTGAACCAAGAGATGAACAGATTGAATCTGGGATGGGTTTGTTGCTAAAATGGGATTGTGGCTTCGAATCAGTGCAGAGACGAAGAATTGATTCTAGAGTTTCAACTGAATTTACTGGTGGTGTTGTTTCAGTTCAACTGAGCTCAAATGGAGATAGAACGGGTCTGTTCATCAGTGGGGATGCTGTTGATATTTAAGATGTTTTGATTTCGAAGAAGGAATGATGAATTTGTGCATACAGGGTGTTTGTAATTACGCCTGACAGAAGAACGATTAAGATGGAATTGCAGGTGGAATGGTTAGTCTGTGGCTCAATGATGCTCTAGAAAATAGTGGTCATGGATTGATAAAGCAAGGATGGATGCAATGGCACTGCGATGCAGGGGTTTGAATCTGTATGATCCAGGTTTGTGTGGCTGTTGAATGGAGTTGTAGCTATCTGGTGGAAGTGTTGGTATGAGTTGCTGTTATGGAGAAGAGGAGAATCTGAGTTTGTGCTGCTAATAAGAATTGCAGGTTTGAATGGCATAGATGAATATTAGGGCAGGTTATTGAGCTTGCTGTAATGTTGAATGTGATACTATAATGAAGCTAAGAAGGAATGAGTTGAATTGGCAGAATTAGGTTCTGTGAAGCTCAAGGGTTCGAACTGAGTGAGAATTGGATGTATGGAGGATGGGTTTTGTCTATGGATTCATTGAGGTGGCAGACTTGAACTGTGCAGGGAAGACTGGTCACAATGGTTGTTTGTTTGAGTTAATGAACTTGGCAGAGTAGTGTGTGTTGCAGCTATAGATGTTGCTGCCATGTACTGTAACTATGCAGTGAGATGAACTGACAATGGTTAGGAGATCGCAAGTTTTAAGTATAAGGAGATGTTGCAATGGTCAGTGAAGATGGTTGAGCAGCATGGAGGATTTCAATTGTGTTGTGGATTGAATGAGATGGATCTGTTGGTGGTTGAAAAGAACTCAGGGAAATGAAGGCTTCTCTGCTGTCATTGCAGTGGGTTTTTGAAATGGAGGAGCTGTTGTGGCTAGACACAAGGAATGGAATGGTGTATATGGATGAATAA
Organism: Papaver bracteatum; assembly: GCA_023529315.1. Classification (NCBI taxonomy): domain Eukaryota; kingdom Viridiplantae; phylum Streptophyta; class Magnoliopsida; order Ranunculales; family Papaveraceae; genus Papaver; species Papaver bracteatum. Next base: position 1,733,426 of record JAJJWX010002605.1, on the reverse strand, counting down.
GCGCCAACATGGTTGGGTGTGGAGTTTGTGATGCATCATCATAGTGCAGCAGCATTTGGCCTGTGTAAGATTGCAAAGCCAGAACCAGTCAGCTACTGAGTTAGAATCTGACTCAGATCACTAGACCTAGCTGACTCAGTAACTTCGTTAACGACTGTTAGTTCGACCGTCAACTTTGATAGTCAATAATTAAGTTTGACCGATACTTGGCATCTGATTTCTAGTCACCTGAGCTCCAGTTCCGGATTCCGGCGAAAAACCCAGTTTTCCGGCGACGGTGTTTGGACATAATTTTACATGGGTTTTTCTCACACATGGGCTTGGTGGACCACTTGGAGATGGGTTTTGAGAAGACATAATATTGGAAGGAGTATCCTTTATGGAAATTGAGAAACATATAAAAGAGAAGACTTTTCTCTAATCTAATATCCAATCATATCTTCTACTTTTTGTTATCTAGGGTTTAGAAACATGATAGGTTTTATCTTCCTTCTTGTTATGAACTCCTTGAGCATGAGTACTTAATTTTTTATTGGTTATGGAATAATTGGATTTCACATAATATGATTCTTTGATTCGATAAATTAGTTTTGTCTCCATATTATCGATTATGATTCACTATTTATATTGTTACACGATTTGAATGCTTGTTTGATCGAGTCGCGAATCGGTTGAGTTTGTTTTCATCTCTATTGCTAGATTAGGGTTTGTTATACGCAAAAGTGATAGATTCCTGATTACAAGTAGCATGAATATGGTTATAGCTTGTAGTGATGCATCCTTATGATCATATGTGAACCATAAACTTTGTTAAATCAGATTAGTGCTTTTACACGTTCGATTGCTTTGATTGGCCTGATTTCATAGAATTTAATGCATCTAGGGAATTAAACTTGATTAGTGATTTTAAACGTTAGGTTGTTCTTTTAGATATAATTCATATTCGCATCTTTTAATGTGTTTGTTGATGACAAGAGGAAATTGGCGGGATATTCTTGCGATCAAGGTATTCTAGGGCCATTGATAAAACAGAGATTAAATATCAATTCTATTTTTTATGACAAGAGCATGTTAGTGAATGAAAACGAAATCCTTAGCCAATGCTTTCACATCTTTGAATCTATTTGTTTACTTTTCTTTATTTGATTTCATATTTTTTTACTTTACAAAAATCAGAAAACCCCCCATTGGTATTTATAGGAAACCGAAAACATATTGACAACCTTAGTCCTCTCTGTGGGAACGATCCTTTCTTGCCCTTGCTTCATTATATATTTTGAGTAGTAAGAAAGTGTAATTTATTTTTGACGCCTACGACAGCGATCACTCCTGAATAAAGATAAGAAAACTCAAAGATGGAGAATACCAATTAGGCCCGAAGAGCTCTTATCACTCCGAGACGAAGAGCCTTCATCATTGGGAGGTGAAGATCCTCCATCGCTCGAAGGCGAAGAGCACAGTCTCTTTAAATTGAAAGGATATCACCTATCATTTAAAGAGAAAGGACATCACCTATTGAAGGTGAGAGATTTTTTTTCCTGTAGGTCAAAGTTTGACCACACGCCTCAACCGAGATCAAACGGCTCGCCTTAGCCGAGGTCAAGCAGCTCGACACGCCTTAACCGAGGTCAAATGGCCTAGTGCATCAGGCGAGGCCAAATGACTTAGATCAATATTCACGATTAGGTCACAATAGACCTTATCCAAGCTTGTGCTCTCCACATGACACACAAAAATGTAACAATCCTTCTGGAGCTCTTCACATGACTCCAGATGGCATTCACTGATGGTTATTTTCAATGATGTTGTAGTAAAAGGTTCGTTGAGACTTGTGAAAGAAGATTTTTTAGACTGAATTTTTAAAGAAAAAATAAAACAAACTCAAAATAAAGTTTTGTAAAAATTATGGAGAGGCTGGAGCTAGGATTCCACCAATTTTCACACTCATATGGTTCATATATCAATTCTAAACAATAAAGGCTCAAATGATAAAGTTTTATTGACTCTAATTCATTGCCTAAGATAGATTTCGAAAGTAATGGGTGTAAAACTAAAGCATGGGACATCAAAACATCTAAGCTAAGCATGACCCATCAATTGTAATCACAACCATTCAATGAAACTCATAAATCAATTGAATAACAGTGCAAATAGTCACAACAAGAATTGATATAATTACCACATTTGTGAAACTTGGCTTCCTTCGTCGCCCCAGAGGATGGGTTTAACTTCTCATCATGGAAACACGCTCAAAAATTGATTTCTTTACTCAAAAGGTGCTTACAAGGATGAAAATATATGAAAACAGCAATTTATAACGATTATAATTGTTGCAAATGATACTGTTACATAACGATATAAAGAAACTGTCGCGGTTACTGTTCATCTGTCGCTGTGAAACTGTTGCTAAGCCTGAGAATAGTGACAGTTTTTAACGACTGTCTCTAGCCGTCTGTTCTTCATGTTCTTGATGATCACAGAGATAGAAAAAAATATTCTCTCGCTCTCTCGATTTCGCTCTGTGACATTCCAAACTGCTCCCAAACTCTCCGTCCCCCTTATATGTGATTACACCGGCCTTTTTATACTCAACATGCTCCAAATCTCTTGCAATAACTGCCGATAATCCTCCCATTATTTCCTATGCAAAATAAAGGAATTGTTTCCTTTTCATTCTCCCTGTATGCTTCTATCAGCTGTCAACACCCTCAAATCTCGTTCGAAATAAAATCATAAGGACTCCAACTCACTCCAGACATGCGCCATGCACAAAAGATATCCAAAAATAACTCGGAAAATCTCGAGAATAACTCAAGTACGTGCAAAGAAAAACCCTGTTTTCCTTCCACTCCACATTCTAGCCATATTTCTTCGAAATCAAATGACTTACCATCTATGTTTCGATTAAACAGGCTGGTCTCAACTAATTGGAAGGAGAAAATCTCCCAAAACCTTCTCGACTTTAATGAAGAAACATCCTCCCATACACGTACTCCATGTTTTCTCCCACGCGTGATTATAGCCAAAGTTTAACGATTCTGATGACCATACCATATATCTTAAGCTTAAAGAGGCCTTCCCATGAAATTTCAGTCATTGAATCTCGTCACAGCTCCTCCAAATTCGAAACAGCAACTCTGCAGTTTTCAAATATTTTTTTCCCGCCATTTTGGTTCTTCACGAGAAAGAAGAAGGTGTGCCCCTATCCAACATCCTGGATGCCGAATAACCAGTGGGTGCTAAGAATGAATTTGGGATATACATATCCGTGGGTGACCCTTAGCAATTGGGTTACCCCTTATCCAAAGTGGGAGTCCGAATAGCAAATATCCTCCGGGGCTGTTCCGAGCAACTTTTCGAGCCGAATTTTCCAACAATCTTTATTTCCAAAAAATACCTACAAACACACAAAACACCATAATAAGGACAAAAACGAGTACTAACAATACGAAACATTGAGGACAAATTAGACACATAAATGCGTCTATCAAATACCCTCAAGCAAAACTAAAAAAATAAAATCGAGTTAGTCTCGGGAGGGTTTACCAAAGGTGTACCCACAAAACCATGACTTCTAATTGGTCACAAGTATCCAAAGAGCTATGAGGACATACGTATTCTCAACCTATCTCCAAGTGACTAGAATGCCAGAGAAATTAAAGGTTCCAGCTCTAAAGCTGACTGAAGAAAAGGGGAGACACATCCGCAACACTGCTAGATAAAAAGATATCCGCTACACAGCCAGATAAACATTGTAAGAGGCGTCCGCTAATTTACAGTTGGATAAGATTAGGAGAGAGAAAAATATAAGAGGGACATCTGCTACACATCTGGACTGATTACGTGTGATGAGTTAAACCAGTGCAAGAAAGATCTTGTGCCAGATTTAAAGCGGACTAACAAAGCAACCAAATGTATATTTCTTCGACTCTCTCATAGAGCTCAGTAGAAACAACATCTTCTTCGGTCTTCAACTGTTGATGATAAATTCTTGAACCTCGTAGAACCTTGACAATTAACTCTTCTCTTCGATTTCTTGCTTGACATAAAAATTTCTACTTCCCCTGTGTCCTTATTGAACAAAAGAAAAAAATGTAATGGTGATTTTTTTCTAGTTTTTGTTTTTGTTTTTGTTTTTCTTCATTTTCATTTTCTTTTTTTTTTCTTTTTTTCTTTTTCTTTTTTGGAGATAGTGTAATGGCCATCACAGATGGACTTTAACACTTGGATCTTCGCAACTTGTAATGTCTTAGTATCATGAACTTCAACAACTTTTATCGTTTTTTTTTTCTTGCTCTTATAACTTCTTGTAACCCTTGATTTTGAATTCTGCTTTTCTATTGTTGCTTATAAACCTTAAATGTCTTCAACTTTTCATAGATTTTGATGTCGCTCCGTTTGTTGATGATGATAAGTTTCTACTGAGAGAGAGTCGTAATCCAGTAAGTAAGACTACATTGTGAGGTTGCTTTGTCTTTCTGGCATTTCTTGACCTACTTGCCTTTCCATCATGGATGGTTAGGTCCATCACGGTTACCCTCTAAAAGGAACAAGTTCTCTCCTGAATTTCAAGGATCTCAATGTCTTTTTCTCTAATGTCTCAATAGGTTGTTATCCCTTGCATTCCAATTTCTATCTTTTCGGTGAGAAACAATATGTAAACTTAGCTAACTGGATACCATGTGACGCTAGAAGTTTCAAAAGTGCAACTAAAAAGTTTCTCCCATACCCCAAACTTAAGTGTAACATTGTCCTCAATGTTCTAAAGATGAAATTAAAAACATGAACAAGGAGAAACCGTTACCACTAGAAGGAAATAAGAAAAAATATTACCGTGTTGCATGAGAAAGGGATACCTCCCAAGGAGTGCTAAGTTTAAAGTCTTCAGCTAGACATCAAATACCTCAAAAAGGATCTTCACCAATAGCCGAAATAGTTGTGGGTCCATAAGACCAAATAAAGTTAACACCAATATGAGACAACTGCACTGGTTCAGAAAAATGAATAGAAGGAGCACATCCTCATCTAAGGTTTCTGTCAAGATAGATGGGTTTATCTGGGGAAAATAATGAAGCTTCATATGTGTGTCTTTATAAAGAGATTCATCCGAAATACTGGCCTCTAAAACCTGGGTCACTTCCTGGACAATATCAGGAGGATCGGGTTGCGGAGTCTGAAAAGACTCAAGTAATATCTCAATGCACAAGGCTCGAGTCCCAAGTTAGGGACTTCAATTATGGATATGTGACGATCACAAAAACCACCACTACTACCAAACTTTGGGTTTTCACTACCCACAGACAAACCTCTAACTATTGCTTGAATTTCTGGATCCTCAGAGTCCCTAAAGTACTCAAGAGATTCTTCTAGTTCTCTACCCCAAAACTTAGGGTCATCATTATTCTCAGAAATACCTAACACTATTGCCTGGATTTCTGGGTCCGTAGAGTCTTTAAAATACTAAAGGGATTCTTCTAAAGATTGATCACACATCTGGTCTAAGAGAATGGTTTCCTCAAATTCATCTAAAGAATCTCCCAGTAAAGTGTTATGCCAATTATCCTGAACTAAATCCTGAACTAAAGTGCTAATCATATTCACTTCTTCTAAATCATCATTCTCAGAAGGTTGTCTAGTAACATTAAAGACATTTAGTTCAGTGGTCATATTACCAAAGGATATGTTCATAAGCCCGGTCTTACAGTTGATGACAGGGTTAGCTGTGGCTAAAAAAGGGCGACCTAAAATCACCGGGATTTGAGTATTTGGGTCCTGAACAGGCTGGGTGTCTAGAACAACGAAATCCACTGGATAAATAAACTTATCAACCTCAATTAGAACATCCTCTATGACACCACGAGGGACTTTGACAGACCTATCAGCTAACTGAAAGGTCATTTTAGTCGGTTTCAACTTACCAAGTCCTAGCTGGGTATACACATGGTATGGGAGTAAGTTAACACTAGCTCCTAAGTCAAGTAAAGATTTATCGACCATATGATTACCAATCGCACAAGATATGGTGGGGCATCCAGGTTCCTTATACTTAGGGGGTGTTTGGTTCAGAAGAATGGAACTTACTTGACCGGCTAAAAAGGCTTTCTTTTGGACATTAAGCTTACGCTTTCGTGTACAAAGATCTTTAAGGAACTTGGCATAAGCAGGCATCTGCCTAATTTCTTCTAACAATGGAATGTTAATGTTCACCTGCTTAAATGTTTCCATTATCTCGTTGAAAGTCGACTCCTTCTTTGTTGGGGATAACAACTTGGGGAACGGGGCTCTAGGCACAAAGATAGTCCTATTAGGAATTTCTTGGGACTCCTTAGAATTTGTTTCAGTTTCCTTAGCTACGGGTTCCTCTTGGGGAGTATAAGGTGGAACTACAATATGTCCACTAGGCATGGATACCTTATTGTCTACCGTTTTACCGCTCCTAAGGGTTGTTATCGAATTCACATGGTTTGATGGTCTTTCACCTACTTGATGAACTCCTCTAGGATTGGGCTGAGTTTGACTAGGAAACTTACCTTTTTCCCTCAAAGACTCATTTATCTGACTAACTTGGGTTTTCAACTCGGAAATAGCCTGAGAGTTAGCATAACCTATACTCTTACTTTCTTTTATCCCTTGCACAACTATTTGGTTGATTTTTTCAGAGCTTTTAATAAACAAGGCGAGAGTTTCTTCTAAACTTGTGATCTTTTTATTCGAAAGGTTCTGAAACTGGGGTTGACCTGAAGAGTTCTTAGCATAACCAAAACGCGGGGGAGGCTGAGAATTACTAGACTGACCTTGATTCTGGCCCTTAGACCAAGAGAAATTAGGATGGTTTCCCCAACCAGAGTTGTATATCTATGAGTATGGGTCAAACTTCTGACTGTTTTCAAACCTAGCATTGTTATAAACAGCATGGTCTTGCTCTTCACTAACGTCACCTTCCCAAAACGAACTATTGGGTTCTATTCCACAACTAGAGACTTGATAGGATCTAATTCTATCATTAGGTTTAACAAGGGACCTATTTTTAGACTGACCCATTTCCAAAGCTTCTAAACTTCTAGACAAAGCAGCGAACTTAGCATCTGACAAAGCTTGTATCGACCACATTGGTGCTATTTTTATTGACCAAGAGTCTTTTAGGGGGTTCAACACAAGACTCCCACTGTTGGGATTTTTCAGTTACATCTTCTAAGAAGGAAAATGCATCATCAGCGCTTTTATTCGTAAATAAACCAGCGCACATAGACTCGACCATGGCTTTGGTCGAATAGTCTAAACCTTCATACGGAATTTCAACTAGTTTCATTTTTTCGAACCCATGGTGAGGACATTGCGACAAAAGGTCATTAAATCTCTCTAAAAACATATAAAGGGATTCTCCTTCTTGTTGCATACTGGTACTAATTTTCTGCCTAAAAGATGCAGTTCTATGCTTAGGGAAAAACTTTAAGTAGAAAACAACAATAAGTTGGTCCCACGTTTCTATAGACCCAGATGGTAGGTTATTCAGCCAGGACTTGGCTTTATCTCTTAAGGAAAAGGGGAACATCTTAAGTTTCAAGACTTCATCAGTAATGCCCTTAATTTTAATTGTTCCACAAATTTCTTCAAAGTCCCTAATGTGAAAGTAAGGGTTTTCATCATCTTTTCCTAAGAATATAGGGATCATCTGAAGAATACCAGGATTCAACTCATAAATAGCCGTAGAGGCTGGAAATTTAATGCGCGATGCTTGGTTGGTCCTAGTTGGGTACATGTAGGCTTTCAAAGTAGCCATTGCTGACACAATTGAAGTTCTAGGGGTACTTTCTTCACGAAGAGACAGATTCTCAAAACTGTAGTTTCCAAAAACGGGGCTCTCAAAAGAAGAGTCTTCGAGCTCCCCGCCTTCACAAGAAGAACTACTAGGTTTGTCACTAATCAAACGACCTAGAGTATTTCTTTTCCAATCCCGTTCTATAATGACCTTGGGCATACACTAGAAAAACAAAAGAAAAAGAAAAAGAAAAATCCTAAAGAAGGGGAAGTTCTAAGCAAACACAAACAAGGCTGACTCCACCAAAGAAAATTAACCTAGAGATTTCTAGCAAACATAAAGCATGATGGCTCCACTTAGATTGTTTTCTAAACCAGCTTCTAATCCCTCTGGAATCAATCCGAGTTTAAGTAAGATGAATAAAGGCGAGGGAAGCTGCATGGATCTTTGATATCCAAGGCCTCACCGCATTACAAGGCGGCACAGTCACGCATTCAACTCACAGAAACCATCATGAACTTCGAAGTATGCTTAAAGAGTAAACAATATTTTTCGAATGACTTTCCTAGTAAGCTTGTTACCCTATCAGTCTCATTCCATTCCAAATTATAATCTTAGGTTCGCGTTTGGTATCGTTTTCCTAAGGCGGGCAAGAAGGAAACGGTGATGAAATCCGAACCCTTATCTTGTATGGCAAGTCCTTTCCCTTTACTAGGAATTTAAAACGGCCGTATTCAAGTCCTCAGCATATATGCAAACGAAGGAATACAGTAGCTCGTTGACAGGGGATTCGCGAGTGTTTCGACAAACTTACCTCCCTTTCCAGACGGGGGATGAACCGTTGTAGTCGACTCGGGCCACGACTCCTATGTCATGTACGAACCCGAGGGGCCGAGGTGATATCGTAATCACCTTCCTTCTCTGAAAACAATTTAATAATTAATACTACCCTTCCGTAGGGTTTAAAAAATAAAAGAATGTCCAAATTTCCAAGTACAGAGTCCAAAGAGTAAAGTGCAAAAGAAAATAAAAGAAAATAACAAGAATAGAGAAATCCTAATACAATCTAAAAAAATAATCTCTCTCTCTTTTTTTTCTCTCTTTTTTATAAAAAACAAAAACTTCTTCTTTCGCTCCTTTCGCTTTGCCTTTTACTCCAAGTCATTAAGTATTCACCAAAAGCTTTGGCACAATTTTCTTTCGCTCCAAATTCCAAATTCTGTAAGGAAAAGACAAAAAACAAAAACTGTGACACCCAAACCAAAATCCGAAATGTTACGAATTCCGGAACTTCTTTGAGAAGTAAAACAAGGATCTCACATGAACAATCGATACAATTGACACCAATTAACTCCACGAATTTTACCGAACCTATTTCAAATCCAAATATTATTATTATTATATTTTCTGAATCCTAATTGAGTATAGTTCCATTAATAAATTTTATAAAAAAAATTAGATTATCTTAAAGACAACCTTATTATCTCATGGATCTTCAAGTTTACAGAAGACACCAAAGACTAAAACACGCCAGAATAATTGACACATTGTTCCATTAATTATACATTAACCCAATAATCTCCAAAATATAAATACTCAATAAGCACTCAAGTTTGATGATATTTTATTACTTTCATCAACGAAAACACCAAAACCGATCTCTAACCTCATATAGCATCCTTGCCATGTCCATAAATTCAATCAATCAAGTGATGTGTTCCCATTTCCATAAATAATCTTCTTCTATGATATGGGTAATGGTTGAAACATAAATTTAATTAAAAAAACTTAAATAAAAAGAAGAGTTTTAACGCCTACCTCAAATCGCTGGTTTCCGATGATCAATCTTCACTTATGCTATGGTTACAATAAGTAAGACATCTCGACACATACAAGGCAACATCTTTCTTTGAATATAATAAGTTATTAATACATCCCTTTCCAATTCCAATTCTTTATCCCACTAAGAATTCTTTAATCTAAAGAAAAAGAAAAAGAATCAAAAACTTTTCAAAAAAATCAAAAGATTCAACCTTATTATCTCATGGACATACATCCTAATCATACAAATTCAAAATCAAGACTTAACGTAGCTAATGTATCAGTCTTCTTGATTGCTAAGAAGTGCTCCAACCGATCTGACTTGGTAAGTCTATCAACGATAACCCATATAGCATCCTTGCCATGTGCAGTTTTGGGTAATCCCATGACAAAATCCATAGTGATGTGTTCCCATTTCCATTCGATATGGGTAATGGTTGAAGTAACCCTCCTGGTTTCCGATGATCAATCTTCACTTGCTGGCAAGTAAGACATCTCGACACATACAAGGCAACATCTTTCTTCATCCCTTTCCACCAATACATCTTTTCATGTCATGGTACATCTTCGATCCTCCCGGATGAACGGTAAACTTAGAATTGTGAGCTTGTTCTAGTACTTCCATCCTCAATTTTGCTGGCACAAAAGTTTCCCCATATAACGAAGTACACCATCAGTTTGAGTCCAACCACCTGGTGTTTGACCTTTCTCTATTTGATCAAGAATCGAAATCATCTCTCTATCAGTATGTTGAGATTCTATGATATGTTGTTGTAACTCTGGAACAACTACAGTATTGTAAATCATCTCTTCAGGGCTCAAGTCGCATTCCTCCATAAGTCTGCACAAATCCCAAGCATGAAGAGTCATACTTGCTACACCGACCCTTAATTTTCGGCTAAGAGCATCTGCTACAACATTTTCCTTTCCCGGGTGGTAATGGAAGGTATATGTGTAATCCTTAAGAAATTCCACCCAACGCCTCTTTCTTAGGTTCAAATCTCGTTGGGTAAAAATATACTGCAAGCTCTTATGGTCACAAAATATGTCTATCTTCTCACCATACAGATAATGTCTCCATAACTTCAGAGCGAACACAATAGCTGCCAACTCGAGGTCATGAGTTGCATAATTCAACTCATGTGTCTTTAATTGTTTTGAGGCATAAGCTACCACTTTACCTTCTTGCATAAGAACACATCCTAAACCCTTCAACGACGCATCAGAAAAGATCACATAACCAATTCCACTTACTGGTGTCGTCAAAACTGGTGCAGTAGTTAATCTCTCCTTCAGAATGGAGAAAGCCGTCTCACAATCATCATTCCACTCGAACTTGGAATCATTTCGAGTCAACCTCGTCAATGGTGAAGCAAGCCTTGAGAAATCTTGAATGAATCGTCTATAGTAACCCGCTAAGCCCAGAAAGCTACGAACTTCAAACACATTCTTTGGCCTTTCCCATTTAGTAACTGCTTCAACCTTAGATGGGTCCACCTTTATTCCTTCTCTACAAACTACGTGTCCCAAAACCGGACTTCGAAAGCCAAAAGTCACATTTACTCAACTTAGCATACAACTGATGAGATCTCAACAATTGCAACACTAATCTCAGGTGCTCCTCGTGATCTTCTCGTGACCGCGAATAAATAAGAATGTCATCTACAAATACCACTACGAATTTATCTAAATACGGTCGAAAAATTCGATGCATAAGATCCATGAATGCTGCTGGAGCATTTGTGAGTCCAAATGGCATCACTACAAACTCAAAATGTCCAAATCGAGTTCGAAAAGCGGTTTTCGGAATATCTTCATCCTTGATTCGCAGTTGATGATAAGCTGATCGCATATCAATCTTCGAGAAAAATTGGGAATCCTTCAACTGATCAAACAAATCCTCAATCCTAGGTAAGGGATACTTATTTTTCACTAAGAACTTCATTGAGTTTTCTATAATCGATGCATAATCTTAGTGAATTATCCTTCTTCTTCACAAAAAGGACTGGTGCACCCCAAGGTGACGTACTACCTCGAATAAAACCCTTAGCTTCCAACTCGAGTAGTTGTTTGTCCAGTTCTTTCAACTCTATTGGTGTCATTCGATAAGGAGGCATCGAAATTGGCGAAGTACCCGGTGGAACTTCAATGGTGAAGTCCATTTCTCTTCTAGGGGTCAAACCTGGTAATTCTTCAGGGAAAACATCTTCAAACTCTTCTACCACTGGAATACCCATAGTAGAGACAGAATCTTGATGCCCATCTTCTATCATCTCTAAGTGATAAAGAAAACCTCTAGAATGAGTCTGTCGAAAATGTCTTTCCGACAAGATAAGGGGAGCTGCAAAACTACGAGTTCCGGTAAAGTGGACAACTGAACCTTCACCCGAGTGCAGAGTCACACGTTTTTGAAAACAATCAAAAACAGCATGATGAGCGGATAACCAATCCATACCCAGGATTATGTCATAACTAGACATTTTCATCACGAAAAGGTCAATCAAAAACTCATTCCTAGCTATACGTACTATACACTTTCATGCCACGCGATCAATACGTGCACTACCTCCTACATCACTAGCTACGCCGAGAATTCTATCAAGTAATTCAGTTTCCAAACCCAAGGAAAAGACAAACGAAGAAGCAATAAACGAATGAGTAGCACCAGTATCAAACAATATCTTAGCCCAAGAATTGTAAACTAAGAATGTACCTTCAACAACTGAGTTATCAGGATCTTGTCCAACATGAGCTATATTGAAGGCCTTAGGTTGCTGAGGGGGTTGTCGGGCTTGATATTGTGGAGGATTGTTCTGAGGACGGTTCTGTTGGTACCCTTGACGCTGATTATGAGGTGGAAATGGTTGTTGGTTCCTCTGAGAATTAAGTGCAGGACAGTTCCTCTTAAAATGTCCAGGTTGTTTGCAGTGATAACATGAAGGTGCAGGAGGCTCCATCTTCGGTCCATTTCCTTTCTTCTTGTATGGAGTGTTGTTATTTTTGTTCTTGTTCTTATCCCCATTATGACGTTCTCGAATTCTATTTGCCTCCTCAATGTCTCTCTCAGCAATCATTGCTCTTTCCACTATCTCATTATAAGAGGTGATCTTTAGAATAGACAACCTACTCTTGATTGAAGGCCTAAGTCCCTCCTGAAACTTAAAAGTCTTAAATTCTTCATTATCAACCAGGTTAGTAGGAAAACGAGAGAGTTCTTCAAACTTGGCTTGGTACTGTGCTACTGTCATGTTCCTCTGGGTCAACTGCATAAATTCGATCATGCGCTGGTTTCGTGCAGTTTGTTGAAAGTACTTATTTAGGAAGGCGAGGAGAAATTCCATCCAAGTAAACAAACCATCATTCCTAGAACGACGAGTCAATTCCCACCAACGAGTGGCCTCACCCTCAAGCTTATAAACAGCAAGATCCGGCTTACTCTCATCATTCACGCCTAATAGGGTGAATATTTTCTCAATCTTATCTATCCAATCTTCAGCAACTAATGGATCAGGACTACCCTTGAAGGAATCGGGGTGTTGTTCACTAAATCTTCTAACTAACAAAGCCCATTGATTAGGTGGTGGGGGAGGGGGAGGTGCATTCTGATTAAGAGTAACTTGTTGCTGCATTGCTTGAGCAACAACATTCAAAGCACGAACAACATCACCAAAACCCCCATCTTGTGGGACGGTTGAACCATTATTACGACGAGACATGTCCTGAATGAGGGACATTAAATCATAAGTATCACAGAGAGAATTCTCTATGCAAAAAAAGGAGTGCAATCTATTATGCATTCTACCAAAATACAATCAACAATTGCTGCAATCAATTCACATACAAGCATATTCACACATTGACTCATTCAGAAACTAGTCTTCCCAAAGGATCAGATCAAGCTCGATACCAAATCAGACACCCCGAATTCCGGGCCTGGATTTCGACCCAAATCCAAACCCAAAATCCAAAATGTTACTTTTAATAACAATCCTAGACTTCCACACTTGGCCCAAGTTCAAACAACCAATTCTTTGTCTATTCTTTATTTATGTTCAATTCAGAAATTTTGTCGCAGCGGATACATAAAAATTATTTTGGGAACATCTAACCGTTAACTTGTCATTATGTTTAACTCACATGAACAATAAAGAACTATAGTTTACCATAAAAATTTATTTCATCGTTAAACGTTCCAGATTTAATTCAAAAGAATCGCATATTTAAGGAAGAGTTATAAATTAAAAACAGACATCAATTAACTCCACGAATTTTACCGAACCTATTTAAAATCCAAATATTATTATTATTATATGTTCTGAATCCTAATTGAGTATAGTTCCATTCATAAATTTTATAAAAAAAATTAGATTATCTTAAAGACCTTTTGACCACAGTCAAATACGTAGTTGACCAGAACTGCGGAAAAGAAAAACAGAGATAGTCCATTTTATAAAATCATATAAAATCACTCACAACTCCAAATCAGGTTTAGTTTACCATTTTGGAATATAAAATGAAATCTCTTCAAGTTTACAGAAGACACCAAAGACTAAAACACGCCATAGAATAGTTTAAAAACAGGAAAACTTCAACATAGTTGAATCTGTCAGAAAATATCTGAATTTCTTATAGTAATAAACAATTGTTTTAAAAATAATTCCGTCACTCAGAAAATTCTAATATTTTAACAACTTCATAATCCGTGAGTTTTATGCATACCATAAAATATTCAATCATAAATATCTTGTAAAATAATTATCATTAACAGTCAAACTGACATGACTCAGAAATTTTCATTTATCTAACCAAATAAAATTGTCTTAATAACACATTGTTCCATTAATTATACATTAACCCAATAATCTCCAAAATATAAATACTCAATAAGCACTCAATAAATCATCCAAAAGAGAGTTTGATGATATTTTATTACAAATTTCCAATCATAATATGCAACTACTAGTTAAAACACCAAAACCGATCTCTATGCTTTTTCGCCATTAGCTCCTTGTGGTGTCATAAAATCTGGAATTTTTGTCATAATACGACGTGAGTTGTGACACTCAGTAGGAAAAGAAGCAACAAAACATTTTATGCAATATTTTTCAATTTCTTTTCAAAACAAGTTGCATGGTTAACACCACCACAAACATATGGAAACACCACATCCATATACATTAATAAATTCAATCAATCCGCTCCCAAAGGAGCCCCCCCCCACGTGGGTTTAGGAAACAAAACCGTCCCCAAGGATATCTCGTATCCCAACATTATACAACAATAAATTCAATCAATCCGCTCGCCCAAGGGAGCTCCCACGTGGGTTTAGGAAACAAATACCGTTTCCAAGGATATCTCGTATCCCGTCATAAATAATCTTTAAGAATCACATTCTATGGACCGCAACCCAACATTCATAATCATGCTCACAACATCGATTATCATCCATATATTAATGGAAACTTGCAAACATAAATTTAATTAAAAGAAACTTAAATAAAAGAAGAGTTTTAGATTGTGTTGCGCCTACCTCAAATCGCAATCCAAAAACTATAAATAATAGAAGGAAAAGCTTTATCACCGAAGAAATTGTCTTTGATATGAACTAAAAGAATCTCTCGTTATTTCTATTAATTTAGATTTTTGTTTTACTCTTTTCTTCTTAGTATGTTTACTCTTTTCTTCTTAGTATGGTTACTCTTTTCTTCTTAGTATAAGATATATACATATATATATATACTCACAACCTAAAACAAGTTCCACCTAACCTCAAGTTTAAAAGTTTGGTCAAGATAAGAATCTAATAATTATGTCTTCAAAGTGATAGCTAATTATTTATGTCTACCACTACCACCTTCTTTTAATTTATTTCTCTCTCTAACATAATTCTTCCTTTTTATTCTTTATTAAAACAAACAGTACTATAAAGAAAAGTTGTTTCCTAGGATTCCACCAAAAAAACAAAAAAAATTCAAATTTGAATATAATAAGTTATTAATACCTATTATTCCTTAACTTTCATCATTAATAACCACTAATTCCAAAAAAAAACAAAAGATTCTTTATCCCACTAAGAATTCTTTAATCTAAAGAAAAAGAAAAGAATTAATCAAAACTAATTTCAAAAAAATCAAAAGATTCTTTGTCCCACTAATAATTCTTTAATCTAAAGAAAAAGAAAAGCATTAATAATAACTAATTTCAAAAATCAAAGATTCTTTAATCTAAAAAATTAACAACAACTATTTTCATCAATCAAAAGAAAAAGTAATTAACAACAACTATTCTCATCAATCAAAAGAAAAAGAGAATTAACAACAACTATTTTCATTAATCAAAAAAAAATTCTTTTATTCTTGGCTCAATTCATCTATTTTCAATAACAACTAGAATTTTATATTACATGTTTCATAATGATTTATTAATCCGATCATCTTCAAATTTTATGGAAGCATTTCTAACATATGGATCTATATCATATTCAATTTTTACGAAAACCCAATGGTTCAAATGAGAGTTATTGATTTTATAAGATCATTTCAAACATTTGGACAGATTGCATCATTTTACCAAACAATTCACCGTAAATTCATAAAAATTCTAAATTTAGCAAACTCAACGCATAATTAAAGATAAGACATAGATCTACAACTTTTATCAAGATCAAAAATCGTTTTGATATCATCAAGATGTCCTAAGTACAGTCAAGAACATAAAAAGCGAAAATGTACAAAACAATTTAGAAATCAACATCCAAGTACAAACAAACATTTTATGGTGAATATGTGATGAAATATTCTCAAATTTTAACTAGAGATACCTAAGCATGTTATCTATCAATATTAAATTCCGATCATCAATTAGATTCATAGTTTTTAATCAATAAATCACTTAGATCTAATCATACAAATTCAAAATCAAGTATAAAAAAAAACGTAAAGAGAAAGGGAATCTAGCATACTACCTCAATAGCTTAAAAAAAAACTCCTCTTAATTCTCCACTGATTTTCCATGGTTTTCCCCCTCTAAAATAAACTCTAACTTCATCTCCTTCTTCTCCCTAGTTTCTCTCTCTAAAATTTCTAAAGTTTTAGTTATCAAACCTTAATAACATTATTAAGGAAAAACAAACAATGAATTTGGGTGGCTCTATTTCCACCCTAACTTGGAGCCTTTCTTGTTCAATCCACCCATTTAAGGTTAAGTTTAAGGTTAGGGTTAAGTTTAAGGTTAGGTCTTAAGGAATAACAATCTAAACACAAGGTTAACCAATCTAGGTATAACCCGACCCGAAACAGTATATAAAAAAATTACAGGTTATTACAAAAACGTAAAGAAGAACAAAAAAAACAAAAAATAATCTAAAAACTCTAGTCTGTGTCGACGACGCCAAAAATTGATGGTTATTTTCAATTATGTTGTAGTAAAAGGTTCGTTGAGACTTGTGAAAGAAGATTTTTTAGACTTAATTTTTAAAGCAAAAATAAAACAAACTCAAAATAAAGTTTTGTAAAAATTATGGAGAGGCTAGGGCTAGGATTTCACCAATTTTCACACTCATATGGTTCATATATCAATTCTAAACAATAAAATCTCAAATGATAAAGTTTTATTGACTCTAATTCATTGCCTAAGATAGATTTCGAAAGTAATGGGTGTAAAACTAAAGCATGGGACATCAAAACATCTAAGCTAAGCATGAACCATCAATTGTAATCACAACCATTCAATAAAACTCATAAATCAATTAAATAACAGTGCAAATAGTCACAACAAGAATTGATATAATTACCACTATCACGGTTACTGTTCAGATGTCGCTATGAAACTGTTGCAAAGCCTGAGAATAGTGACAGTTTTTAACGACTGTCTCTAGCCGTCTGTTCTTCGTGTTCTTGATGATCACAACAGCAGAAAAAATATTCTCTGCAGCTCTCGATTTCGCTCTGTGACGTTCCAAACTGCTCCCAAACTCTCCGTCCCCCTTATATGTGATTACACCGGCCTTTTTATACTCAACATGATCCAAATCTCTTGCAATAACTGCCGATAATCCTCCCATTATTTCCTCTGCAAAATAAAAGAATTGTTTCCTTTTCATTCTCCTTGCATGCTTCTGTCATCTATCAACACCCTCAAATCTCGTTCGAAATAAAATCATAAGCACTCCAACTCACTCCAGACATGCGCCAAGCACAAAAGATATCAAAAAATAACTCGGAAAATCTCAAGAATAACTCAAGTACGTGCAAAGAAAAACCCTGTTTTCCTTCCACTCCACATTCTAGCCATATTTCTTCGAAATCAAATGACTTACCATCTTTGTTTCGATTAAACAGGCTGGTCTCAACTAATTGGAACGAGAAAATCTCCTAAAATCTTCTCGACTTTAATGAAGAAAAATCCTCCCATACACGTACTCCCTGTTTTCTACCACGCGTGATTATAGCCAAAGTTTAACGATTCTGATGACCGTACCATGTCTGTTAAGTTTAAATAGGCCTTTCCATGAAATTTCAGCCATTGAATCTCTTCACAGCTCCTCCAAATCTGAAACAGCAACTTTGCAGTTTTCAATAAATCTTTCCCACCATTTTTGTTATTCACGAGAAAGAAGAAAGTGTGCCCCTATCCAACATCATGGGTGCCGAATAACCAGTGGGTGCTAAGAATGAATTTGGGATATACATAGCCGTGGGTGCCCCTAAGCAATTAGGTTAACCCTTATCCAAAGTGGGAGTCTGAATAGCAAATGTCCTCCGGGGGTGTTCCGAGCAACTTGTCGAGCTGAATTTTCCAACAATCTTTATTTCCAAAAAATACCTACAAACACACAAAACACCATAATAAGGACAAAAATGAGTACTAATAATACGAAACATTGAGGACAAATTAGACACATAAATGCGTCTATTATTCACTCGCAAACACATATAAGAATATTTCTAACACGTCACGCGTCATATCTGTGACTACTCATTTTCCTGTAGTCTACGTAATGTATACTGTTATGAGTATCTGATGCTAAGTAGTATCGATACCTATGTTGAACCGACAATGCTAAGTAATAAAATATGTGTAATATCACAATAATAACTAAGAACACAAATATAATGTAAAAGCTTCTAAGTTATCATAAGACACAAGAGATTACATGGTTCGACATTTGTCTACGTCCACGGGGTAATGAGTGATTGTTTTGTATTAGGTTGTGGTGGTTACAAAGATCTTAAATGCTTCCCAAAGTAATAGAGAGAACTCAAGTTGAAGTAATACTTAAGTTCTAAACATTAAAGAGGTATAATCTTAAGACTAGATCTTCTTATCCTAGATATTGAATGCCTCTAGTTTGTTGGTGAGGCTTGGTATTTATAACCCCTTATGATCCAGGTATATCTTCGCTGCCTCTGGGTCCATCGTCTGCTGATATACCTTTCGTACCAAAGGTACCTTCATCTACCGCGTACCTTCCCCAGTAGTATTTTTCCACCTCAACTGACCCACGTTCCTTCGGGAACTACCCAACCTAAGTATAGATTGTACCTTCGTTCACCGCCAGCTTCTGCCAATAGGGTTCTGCCATGCCTCCTCTCTCCACGTGCCTTGATTCATGCGTGTAGATAAGAGATTTATTCATTCAATGATGATTAGATGCGTCATCTACCTCTGTCCCTTTGACAGCTGCCTCTTAGTAGACTAGGCCTTTACTCTTCTTATATCAACCGTCGAGGTCTCCTTTCTTGGGGAGAGATAAAGTAGATCTGCGGGGGTATCCTTTGCTACTTAGGTTTCTTTATCCAGCAAAGGATACATAGTTGGATTTGTACGTGACCACTAAGATCGCCATACGTTCTCCACAGAATATTGGTACAGTTTTCCCCTTTTCTTTCATATTCTACCGTTTGGTAGATGTAGAAGAAAACTTTTGTTACGCCGCCATTTTGCACGTACCGATTGGGTGGTCCCTATATGTCCTTTTATGCAATAACTTCCCCTTGAATTTCGGGACATCCAAAATTTTGGATTTTCCAGCCGCCTATAAGAGGGGAAAAAAGAGAAGGAATTTTTATTAATTCCCTTTCTTCTTCTTCTTCTTCGAACTGTCGCTCTCCATCTCTTTTATTGCAATTCTTCTTCTGCTACTAAATGTTCCTTTTGATTCTTCGAGTGCTTTGGATCCACAGTTGATCATACAAGTAAGTGATACTCATTTTTTAGTTTCGATTTTCCTCATGCTTGGCCATGTGTCTCCTTCTTCAACTAGGGGGTTTAATGATGTTGATGCTATCCTTGCATGTGAGAACTTTTGTTCTTTTTTACTTGCTCATACTGTATGGGAACTTGGGTTTTGTTCCATTTTGATCTTTGATGATGATGGTTTCTCCATGATCGTCCCTTGCCCGCAATCTTTCTTTTCGTGATGTATGACATTCGTTTTTGCCTTATGGTGTGATCAAACATTTCCCCTTGGTTGGTTTAGTGAAACCCATGCCCAAAGTTTTTCGTTTTTTTCCCATACTTTGCTTTTGAACGAACTGCAATTTTTATCTGCCATTGTTGATGGAGAAGTTCTTTCTGTTGGTGTTAGGTATTATGAGGCTCCCGAAGAAGCCTACGCGCAAGGGTCCGAAGACGTCTTCGTCGACTGATCCTCCTCCGTAAATGGATCATCCTAATGCTACGCTGTCCCCTCCTCGTGAGGACTCTAAAGTTCCTGCTGGAACTGAGGTGTCTACGATCCCTGAGGAGGTTGCAGACCCTGAGGTTGAAGAAGTTGTTGTTGAAGACCTTCCACTCCTCCTCCTCACTATGATCTTTAGAGGCTCCAACTGCGTGATAAAGACAGCTTTGCTCATTTGTCAATTGCTGAGATTACCAAGTCTTTTCGTCTTCATAAATTTGAGGTTTCCTTTGTTAATGGCCATGGCATTCTCACTGAGTATCTCATCCGGGATTTTCCTTATGATGAGAATAACCTTCTTATTAGATTTGGCCAATTGGCCGCATATGCTTCTCCCTTTGTTTAGTAAAAAGGATCCCTTCTACTATGACATTTTATCTTCGAGGGATTATCCGACAAATAAGACTCAGGTTAGAGGAGTTATGAAATATACTGGTAACTTCTAGCATGCCCTTCGTGAGAGCTGGTACCGTAGCAAGGGAAAAACAACTCTGAAGTCTTATGACCCCTTTGCTAAGGGGAGATCTAAGCAGGAGGATTATACCCCAGCCAACTTCAATACTACGTATGCTAATGTTATTCAGAAAAGTAATCTTCTTCCTTGGAGTATTGGTCCTCGTCGTATCCATGTTACTTCCAGGCAAATCAGGGAGGGAAATAGCATTCGCTTGTTAGAGGAGATTGATAATACTGGTTTGACTACCATCCCTTATTCTGGTAGGCTGCCTTTGCCGAAGAGTAACCGCATCCGTCTTGATCATGATGATCACTGGGCTCGTACTCCTCTTCGTGTGGTTGGTCCTTGGGCCTATGGTTTCACCACTGCGGATCCCTCTGTCCCTCGTTTAACTCGTTCTTTGCCCGAGAAATATGATGGGTATCGACCTTGGATTTTTAATCCTACTGCTTCTCATGAGGTACCTTTGCTTTTAGTATCTTCATCTTTTTTTATATCTTTGTATGCTTTGATATATTTGTTTGCTTTTCTGATGGTTTCGTTTTGCAGCCTGCCCATGCTTCTTCTGCTGGGGCTACTTCAGGCTCTGCTGGTAACTCTGTAGCCACAAGGACTAGGAAGAGAAAAGCTTTGGTTGAAACACCTACATAGGTAAGGATCATTATCATACCTCTGTGCTTGTAAGTTCTTGAGTGCCTTTCCCTTGATTCTTAGATGGCGCATGTGTTTCTTTATAGTCTTCCCAGAGGAAGGGTATATTGAAGACTGTTATTGATCTTGATGCTTTGGAAGAGGATCATAAGGCTTCTGGCGAAGTACCATGTGACGAGGATATCGAGGATACTGGCCTCATCCCTCCTTTGGATGATATTGAGGAGGATTTTTCCAAATATATCCTAGCCCCATCTGAGCTGCTTTAGTTGAGGGTGAGAACCTTCTTGTTAGTACTGGTGCTCAGTTGGTCGAGCCTTTTAGTGTTCAAGCCCCTACTCCTATATTTTATTAGAAGATGCCTTCATTTTCTGCTCCTAGCAAAGCTTTGTCTGCTATCTCCGCCACTGCTGGAGCTGCTGTTGTGGCTTCTAAGAGTCTCTCTTCATCTCATGATACCTCCCTTCAATCAAGTGGTTAGTTTGCCAAGGCTGTTACCCCCACTGTGATGGCTGGTATCTCATATTCGCAGCCGAAGAAGAAGGTTATGATTTCACTAGCTATCTTCTCCTTCAATGATGTTCCTGCTTCACTAGGGAGTGGTCTGTCTGTATCTACTTCCCTTGCTAGCAAAGCTGTTGGACCTCCAATTTCTTCACCAGACTGGATTATACTAGGTAATATTCCTTCTGCTGGTGACATGGATCTGGGTGTTTCTCGAGATATTCCTTC
Source organism: Papaver bracteatum (assembly GCA_023529315.1). Taxonomy (NCBI): domain Eukaryota; kingdom Viridiplantae; phylum Streptophyta; class Magnoliopsida; order Ranunculales; family Papaveraceae; genus Papaver; species Papaver bracteatum. The sequence goes on along the minus strand of JAJJWX010002605.1, from coordinate 1,711,325 downwards.
TGTTCCTAGCTCATCCACCATGCCGTCTCTTCGTCGTGGTGAGGGTTCAGCAGTCATGCCCCATGTTCATGTTGAATCAAGCCAAGGTAAGCTGCTGAAGAGTTTGAGCTTAGGTAGATCTTATGATTCTATTCTTGAAGCCATCCTACGGGATTCCAAGGGTCCCTTTTTTGTTGGAGTTGATCATCATTATCTTGATAGTTTTTTCGAGGTAGCTTCGCAGTTGGATGTGCTATCAGTGCAGTATCTCGTAGCCAAAGACTTGTTCTCTGACCCTGATTGTCTACGCTCCAGTCAGAGCTTTGGTGAGATCCGAAGGGGTAGCATCCAAGATATGAAGGCTTTCATGGATACCTATGCCAATTTCCTTCCTTGCCTTTCAACATTCTTAGTAAGTGATTCTTACCTGATTTTCTTTTTTCTTAATTTGATCCTTCGTTTGCTCTTATGCTCCTTTGTTTGAAGCTTTGTAAGCAGATCGATGTTGGCTACACCTTATTTAAGTTCTATAGAGCTTAGTGTACTCATTTGAGTGCCATGTTGGAACGTGCTCGTCGGGAATATGCACTTGCTATTGCACAACAGCCTTCGTCGAGTGACGCAGCTTCTGTTGCTAAGATATCTTCATTGGAGGATGACCTGAGGAAGACCCAGAGGATGTTCGCAAATCTGTTGATACTGCCTTAGCCGCTGAGTCCTCCAAAGCCATAGGTTTGTTTCTTCTTCTCCTTAGCTTTTTCTTTATTTTTGGTTGCATAGTCCTAAGACAACCTTCGTCTACCAGCCGATGGCTCTAGTGAACTTAGATATCTCCAAGATCGAGTGGCCAAGTTAATTTCCGATGCTTGGTATTATCAAAATAAGTCTGATAGGTTGATGAATGTAACTTTCCATAATGAGGCCCAACTTTCCCTTGAGTCTGCTCACAATGCGGACTTAGTGAAGCAGATGGCTTTGGTTCGTAAGGAGTGTGACGAATCCCTTAGATGGAAGGAGAGTCTCATTTTAAAGAAAAACTAGGATATTTCCTTAGTCGAGAAACGTCTCTCGGCCCAAGAAATTATTCACAAGAAATATCATGCCGATTTTGAGGATGCTTGTGCTTCCTTAGATAAGGTTACTGCAGAGCGTAATGTTTTAACTTATGAGGTCTTTTCTCTTAAGAACAAACTCGTTGATGCTAGCTCCACATCTTCTTCCATGTCTCATTCATCCTTAGTAAAAAAGGTTTGAAGAGTTAGAGAGTGTGTACCAAGATTTATCCTCTGAGAATGCCTCACTCCGGATAGATGTTGATGATCTTCAGACAGAAAGGGATACCTTTGTGGAAGACCTTGATACGGCTAAGGTGGATCTTGCTGAAGCTCAGCATAGTCTAGAAGGGTCCCTTAGCCATGCCGGAGGTAGCTTAGGATAGTTATTTTTCTGTAGCATCCTTTGTGTCTTCAACCGCTTTTTATTGCTGCTGATGCCCTTCGTATTCTCAGGTCTCCAGGAGCAGTTGGTGGGTGCAAATTCCAAGATTATCCGTCTTGAGGGTCAGATATATGTGTTGGAAATATCTCGCCAGTTTGATGCTGCTGCTAAGTTTAAAGCTGAGGCGCTTCAGCAAGCTAATGATCAGCTTAGTGCTCAAGTCATGGAGCTTCGTCAGAAGTCGACTTCGGATCTGGAGGCTCAAAATTCTCGGATGAAGGTGGAATTTGAGCGTTCTGCCATCGATTACATTAATAATACTTTTAGGGAGGCTGAGCTCCAGGATGAGGGAGTTGTCTTTCCCTGTCTTCCTTACCCATGATCGTGTTATTTTCACTTTGCTTCCAACTGAATTCCTTTGTTATATTATGCCCCCAGCTGAAGGGCCTTTGATATCTCATTTCCTTAAAATAACCCTTTGTTACATTCTGAACCTTTGTCATATGTAACTTTTAAGACATGTTAGGCGTATTTTGGTAACACTATTATGGTACCTTCGTTATTATATGAATGTATGTAGACATGTTGTGTATAATTATTCGCACATTCGAGTCATCACAAGGTGCTAAGGTATGTTTAACCTTTAGTGGAACATTCATCATCCTACCCAAGTATCATTTGGACAGAAGGTACCGTGGTGGTGAGGGTTCCTGCGTAGGAAATAATTTTCCTATAACCATACGTGTTCATCACGATGGATGCTTTACTTCGACAAGGTATCTCTCTTTGTTGGATATATTGCTTATAATCTGCCTTTTAGTGGGATTAATTTTCCCTTAGGATCCGAGATTGACATATGCGCAGTTATGCAGTGCCTTGCCTCATCGTCAATTCTTACAGAGGGTGTCTATTCTAACCCAATTTGTATTTAATCAACATGTACTTTTTCTTAGCAAAAAGTTTCTTTCATTGATTAGTTAAGTTTATAATACCTTTGATCAGGGATAGAACATGGTGGGATGTTTCCCCTTCCCTTCTTCTCCTGAGTGATAACCATTCACTTACGGGTAGTACTTCTTTAGGTACATTGCATTCTAAGGGTGTTGCAATACTTCTCCTTTGAGGTTCCTTAGGTAGTATGAACCTTTTCCGGCAATATCGTGTATGATGTAGGGTCCGTACCATATCGGAGCTAATTTTCCCCACTATTTCTTCCTTTGATATGGTGGTATTTGACGTAGTACGTACTCTTCAACCACAAAGTTTTTAGGAATTACCCGTTTGTTGTATTTACGAGCCAGCCTTCGTTGGTAGTTTACCATCCTTTGCAAAGCCACTTCCCGCCTTTCTTCAAGGTCATCAAGCTTTTCTAGCATAATATCCGTCGTCAGGTTCTTTTCCCATGCCTCTGTTTTCGTAGTTGGCAGCATTATCTCCGTTGGGATGACTTCTTCGGCTTCGTAGGTTAACAGGAACGGAGTTTCTCCATTGGCCATCCTTCTTGTAGTACGATAGGCCCATAGGACGTTGTGCAGCTGCTCGCACCATCTTTTCTTGTATGCCCCCATCTTCTTTTTTAAGTTCATTGCTATCGTCTTGTTAGTGGACTTCGCTTACCCATTGCTCTTAGGATATATCGGAGTAGACTTGTTTTTCTGAATGTTGAAAGCGTTAAATATCATGTTTATGTTCTTTCCTTCCAGTTATTTTCCATTGTCAGACACTATGGCGGCTGGTATCCCAAACCTGCAGATGATTTGCTCAAACAAGAATTTAAAGACATCAGTGTCCCTAATTCTTACCAAAGCCCTTGCTTTCTCCAATTTGGTGAAATAATCTATAGCTACTATGAGGTATCTTATTTTTGATGTCCCCTCTATCAAGGGTCCAACAATTTAAACACCCCATTTGGCGAATGGCCAAGGGCAGATGACCGAATTAAGCTCCGTTGTTGGTGCTTTAATCTTCTTGGCAAAGTGTCGGCATCTTTCGCAACACCTTGCTATGTTTTTTGCATCTTCGTCCATGCTTAGCCAATAGTATCCTTGCATTTTGTCTTTGATTGCCAGAGACCTTCTTCCGCTGTAATTGCCAGCTTCTCTGCTATGTATATCATGTAGTATTCTTCTACCTTCGGTTTGTGAGAGGCACCTCATCAGGGGTCCAATAAATGACCTTCTATACAGTATTTCATCTCGTAGGATGTACATTGATGCATTTGATTCGATTTTTTGAGCTTCTTTGATATCTGCGGGTAGGGTACCTTTGTCAAGGTACCGGTGGATTGGGATTCTACAATCGTCTTCTGCTTCGCCTTCTTTGCTTCCGTCTGACATGGATTGATCTTTTTCAGACTCGTTGGCTTTGTTATCTGGTTCTTCCATTCCTTTATCCTATTTCTATGCTTCTCTCATGGCCCTGGTCTGGACGGCCAGGGTTTCCTCTGCTGAGGTTAGTCCTTCTATCGAAGGTTCATAAATTCTTCCAATTTGGACAAAGGTGGTGTTTCTGTCCCTCAACATTGATGATATAAATGCCAAGGCATCTGCGTGTCTGTTGTCTTTTCGACAGACATGCCTGAACGTGACCTTGTTGATCTTCGATGCATGCTCCTATGCTAGCTTTAGATACGAAGATAGTATTAGATCCAGAGTTTGGTATTTGAGATCTATTTTTCTAATGACTATTTGTGAGTCACTAGTCAAATGAACATCTGATAGGCCTAGCTCTTGTGCTAAGCGTAGGACGTGTACGACTGCCTCATACTCCGTGATGTTGTTAGTGTATTGTTCGAATTCTAACCTGAATGCATAGATGAGTCTGTATCCGGTAGGGGTTGTTATTACAATCCCTATACCTTCACCTTCTCCGTTGGAGGAGCCATCTACGAATATTTTCCACCTTCGTGAGTTTTGCGGTTCCAAGAGGTTTTCTAGTTCCGACTTTTCTTCCTCCATTCCTGAGATGTCGTTTATCTCTGCTCTGTCATTCAGAGGTATGTCTGCTAAGAAGTCTGCTAAGATTTGTGACTTCTCCGCTTTCCTAGTTTCGAAGATTATGTGAAACTGTTTGATCATGGCATTCCATTTTTCCACTCTTCCAATTTTCTCTGTGCCGTCGAGGATTTGACTTATCTGAGCCTTTGTGAAAACTCGGATGGTGTGTGCATCGAAATATATCCTTAGCTTTTGTGTTGCCACCACTAAGGAATATATGAGTTGTTCCACCTTGGTGTAATTACGCTCCGCTAAAATGAGTGTCTTGCTGATATAGTATACGGGATTTTCTCCCTGCCCTCGGTCTCGTACCAATATTGCGCTCATAGCGTAGCTTGTTGCTGCTAGGTATAGGGTGAGTACCTCACCTGGCTCCGGAAACTGTAGAATAAGTACGGACGCTAAGTATTCTTTGATCTTGTGAAAGGCTTGTTCGCATTCTGCGGTCCACATGAACCTGTTTCCTTTCCTCAACGTATCAAAAAATTCTTTGCATTTATCTGACGATCTTGCTATGAATCTTCCCATGGAAGCTAAGATTTCATTTAGCTTTTGTACTCCTTTTAGAGTTTGTGGAGATGGAATCTCCATTATTGATCTGACCCTTTCAGGGTCTACGTCGATTCCTCGCTTAGTCACCAGATATCCCAGGAATTTTCATGAGGTAACTCTGAATGTGCATTTCTCCGGGTTCACCTTCATATGAAAGTTCCTCATGACTTCGAATATCTCCCTTAGGTCTGAGAGATGGTTTTTTGCTTCTTTGCTTTTGACGAGCATTTCGTCCACGTAGACCTCGAGTATTTTGCTTATCCATGGTTTAAATATTTTGTCTACTAATCGTTGGTATGTTGCCCCTGCGTTCTTTAGTCCAAAAGGCATCCTTGTATAGTAATACATGCCTCGTGGGGTAAAGAACGTAGTATGCTCCTGGTCTTCTTTCGTAAGGGATATCTGGTTGTAGCCTGAATATCCATCCATGAAGGATACTCTTTGATGGCCTTCGGTTGCGTTGACCAGTTGGTCAATATTTGGCAGCCGGTAGCTATCTTTGGGACACGCTTTGTTGAGATTGATAAAGTCGATGCAAATGCGCATGCCTCCGTTCTTTTTAGGAACAATGACCATATTGGATATCCATGTGGGATATTTGACTTCTCGTATGAATTTAGTTGTAAGTAGCTTTTGCAACTATTTTTCCACCCCTTCGTGGTAGATGTCCGCCACTTTACGTATGCGCTGCTTGAACGGTGGTATTTCCGGTCTGAGCCGAAGGTGGTGTGAGACCAAATCCGGATCAATTCCTGGAATATCCTCCATTGACCATGCAAAGACGTCCGCGTAGTCTTTTAGTAATCTTTGTAGTTGCACCTACTTTTCCTCTTCAAGTAAAGTTCCGATGTTGAGCATTTTTGGTTCTGCCTTCGTCCCGATGTTGATTTTCTTCGTTGGTTCCAGCGGTGAGAAGATTTGTTGCTGAGGTCGTTGAGGAGTGCTTTTCTGTAATTGTCATTTGGCGGAGACATCTGTGTCTGGAGTGGCGGAGGTACTTGTCTCCGTTGCTGAGAAAGCTTTGGGTACTAAGGAGGCTTCATCCCGTACTTTCTTGGAGTTTTCCTTGCATCTCTTTCTTTCGTGTTGTTGAGCAGCAGTTCTTTCTTCGTTGAGTCTGATTTCTGCTAGGTTTCATAGCCTTACGTCTTGCTGGTCGCCTTTGATTTCCATTTCACCCATAGGTGTAGGAAAGCGTAGGTATTGGTGATATGTAGAAGCTTTCCCTCGCAATTTATGGACCCATAACATGCCCATAATGAAATTGTAGGGAGAAGGTGCCTCCACCACACATAAGCGTGTCTTGGTTACTAAGGGTCCTGCGTGTACCTGCAAGATAATTTCTCCTTTTGGTCTTGAGACTGCTCCATTAAAACCGTATATTGTGCAAGTGGAAGAATCCATCTGCTCTGCTGTCAAATCCATTTGTAGGTAGGGTTCGTAAAATAACACATTTAACGAACTTCCCCCATCCACGAGGACCTTCCTAACATTCCATCCGTGTATTGGGAGAGTGATCACTAGTGGGTCGTTGTGAATTTCAACCTCCTGGTTGACGTCCTTTGTTGAGAATGTTAATGGTGTGGCCATCCATTCCTCCCAAGTGCTAGTAGGTGGTCCACTTAGCTTGAACAACTCATGGGATTCAATCTTCTTTCTGTTTCGAGCTAACTCGAGTATGTCTTCGAGAATTTCTTCTTGGATTCCATTGGAGAAGGTTATCATGTTGATGTATTTGCCGTTTTGAGATAGTTCCACCCTTTTCTTTGGGATATCCTCAGTCTTTGCTGGCTGTAGATGTACGTACTCCATGAATTTTCCTTCGTCGATGAATCTTTGGATCACGTTTCATAGGTGGTAAAAAGAATCAGCGGTATGTCCGTAGTATTGGTGGTACGCACAGTACTCTTTGGCCTCCTTCGTTTTTTCTGGATGCTTTCCCCTAATATTAGGGTAAGGAATTGGCTTTGATCCCTCCTTGCTTAGGATGTGAGAGAAAGTTGTATTTAGCTTCGTGTAGATTTTTTCCACAAATTCTTCTTTTCCTTTGCCTCTTTTCCCGTCTCCGTATTTGGATCGTTTGTATCGATAGCTAGTTCTGACCCCGGCTTCATTTTGTCGCTTAGGTATCTCCGGGATTGTCTCCAGAGAGTTGGTTCGCTGCGGAGCTATTGTTGTATTTTATTGTGCCCTGGGGCTGTCCTTCTGGATTTCTTCGATTCTGATGTAACGGTCTTGGACAACCCTGAGCTCGCCTTCGGAATCGAGGGCTCTGTTGTGAAGTTCCACGAAGATGGCTGAGGTCCTATCAAGTCCATACTTATAGCAGTTAATGCTAATTTATGGATTGACTTTCCCAATTGCTTGGCATAGTTTTTTCCACCTGTCTGTGTACTGCATCAATGTTTCCCGGGGTCCGATAGCTAAAGAAAATAACCTATCTAACCCTGCCTTTGTTGATTTGTTGTACATGTATGTCTCCAAAAACACCGTAGACAATTACTCGAAGGAGTCAATTGAGTTTGCCGGTAAATTGTCATACCAGGCTAGTGCTGATCCTGTTATGCTGGCAGGAAAGTACCTAAAAAGTACAACCTCATCTCTTTCCCAGTGGCCAAGGACACAAGTGTAATACCGTAGGTGGGCTATGAGATCTAAGGTACCATTGTATGCTTGGAACGTAGGTACCGGGCATTTCGGAGGGATGGTTTCCCTTAAAATGCGAAAAGATAGCGGTGACGTGGTTGCCTCTTGTAGAGCTTCTTCTAGTCTTGCGCCTGCGTGGCCAGTTTTTAGGTCTTGCATCTCCCACTGAATTTTCTCCATTTTCTCCATAACCATGTTCACATTGTGAGCATCTTTGAAAAATGCTTTGTCGTAGTAGGATTGAGAGGGTTTGTATGATGAGTCCGCTTCATCCAGATCGTGGTGCACTTTCCTAGTTCCCTTAGGCTGATTGGTATTTGGTGGGTTGAGATATATCCTTCGTCTTCATGATATAGCTCCGTTATCATGCCTCTTTTTCAAAGAGCGAGCTTGGGAACCTTCGATCTGTGTTACCAGCATACCTTTGAGGTTTTGGTTCTCTTGGGCCATCTCATGCATTGTTGTAAATGGGGAAAAACAATTTGCTGGTTTTTGCGGAATTGAGGACGACCGTGCGGAGGAGATTCCTTGAACCGAGTGAAATGTTCAACCTCACACAGATGCACCGCTATGAAGGGGGTGCTTTAAGTTCTAGAGACCAATCTGTAGTACTCCGGCTTAAACCAAGACAATGGCCGTTCCAGAGTAAATTTTGTCACAAGAGAGGATGGGTTGATCTATGGGAGGGAAGCTGAGAAATGTGTGAGATCAATGATGATATGGTATTATAGGTGTGTTATGAATTCAGCGTGAAATGCTCTGAATGATTGAATCTTGCCTGATTGAGAGTAATTTTTGTGAGTTCGTGTAGACAAAAGAGCGCCTGTATGAACTTTGGTGAGAAATTGCTCGTTCAGACGATTGTTGTTCGAATGTTTGAAAACTCTTCGAATTTTGTTCTTTCAATCAGGATTCAGAGACATTATATAATGCAGGAGTTGAAAACACCATGATACCATGAAGTGTGACCGTCTGCTGGAATCAGAGAGTGGGGAAGTGGGAAATCGTGTTAAACCAATTACTCATCGTGCAAAGACTTGGTTAATTTTCCACCCACTATCTTGATGATTCTTCCAACTGATTGCACGAATTACTCACATTCTCATCGTGGGTAAACACACGTTCCGTAGACCGCCAGACCAAAACCCTAGTTGATATCCCCCCCCCCCCCAAGTGACACGATTGATATATCATGGTTAATTTAGTCAGTTGTTGATTTCATGACTTCGTGGGACAATGATTCCATGTATTTGCTGAGTTAAACATGATTTTGTGAAATGTTCTGCAACTCATGAATCGAACGTGTCTGCTGAGACAGTGGTGGAATCCTCACGTTGAGGTGAGCGGGTGTTGCTCGATAATTTGTTGAATATTGATAGTTTGAACCAATATTCCTTGATTTGAGTAAATATTGCTCATCTGAGCAAGTGTTGCTCGTTTGATGAATTATTAGCAGCATGACCAAAATAAAATATTAATTAAAGCGCTGGTAGTTGAACCGAGCATAATTAATAAGAATACTGATCATGAGATCGTTGCAAAATTATTAGTGTTTGAATCTGGAATCATAATCCTTGGATTCAGAAACCCTAATTTGATCAATTGATGACCGATTGATGGTTTATTTGAAAATTAACCATGGAATAAAGGAGAACTGGCTTCATGGGACCGTGGATCAACCATGAAATTCTCATATGCTCGCCTGAGCAAAAACCAAGACCTCTTTGAAGAGTTGGTGAGTTGATGAAAAAATGATTAAATGTCGGTTTAATCATTTATTGAATTACTGCTGGGTTCAGCATTAGGTGATAAAACCTAATTAACTATGAAAAGGTGAGGGACCGGCCAAGGGGTCATGAAATCGTCCCTGGGTGGTCACGGGATCAAATGATGATCGCTCCGTCAAATTCTAAAATTATTCGGAGAGTTTAGGACCCAATACGTGCAATTGTGCAAATTAGGTCAAATTGTGAAAACATGTGGGACTGGCTCATTGCGAGCCAAAATCCAACCCTGGTCAATCAAGGTAACATGCTTTTGTCGTTGAGACGTCCGTGTTTCAGTCCTGAGAATTTTGATATTTTCCGGTGTACGTTTGAGCAACCTTTTGAGAAAATATGGCAAAATTAGGGTTTTTTGATAAAACCGTTAAAACTTCATCGGATGAAGGAAAATAATGAAAAAGTGAAAATATTATGGAGTGTGGGACCGATCATGGCTGTGGTCAAGGCTTTCCGGCCAAGGGAGCCATCCCACACGTTTTCCATAATTTTTGTAATATTTTTCATGATTTAAGGGAAATATGATAAAACGAAGGAGTTTTGCTAAAATTAAAGAGTTTTGTTGAAATCAAGGTGTTTCCATGAGATGAAGGAAACATAAAAAATAATAATAAATAAAATAAGGGACGTGTGGATGTGTGGGACCGGATTGGAGCAGGGTTGGCCGGCCAGGGCCCGGTCCCCTGCGTTTTCCCTATTTTATGCATTATTTCATGATTTGAAGGAATTTTCATAATTTGAAGGAAATATCATGAAATCAAGGAATTTTCATAGGATTATGAAAATATGAAAAATATGCTAATAAAAGCGGGACGTGTGAGCCATCTAGGGTTTGGACGACCGGCCATGGCCCGTGCACACGGGTTTCCCTAATTTTTATTATTTTTCATGGGACCAAGGAAATATCATGAGATTAAGGAGTTTTCATGAAATTAGGGAAATAATAATAAAATAATGAGGAACCATGAGGTGTGGGGCCGGATGGGACCAAGGCATGGCCGGTTGGCCAATGGTCACGCCCCATCACGTTTTCCCTAATTTTATATTATTTCCTCCGCGCGAAGGAAGCACCATGAAATTGAGGAGTTTCCTCAAAACAAAGGATATTTGTTCAAGTAAAAGGTTTTTTCATGAACTCAAGGAAAACAACAAAAATATGATAAAAATATGAAACTGCCGTGGGATTGACCACGGCAAGGTCGGCCGGTCAGTGGGTCCATGCTCCCAGCGCCTTGGTCAATTTTTATTTATTTGTTATTTTTCATCCTATTTTGCATAGGTTCATCGTTTCATTGTATTTTGAAATACTCGTTCGTGTGGTGGTTGTCAATGTATCACTGTTGAATACACTTGCACCATTTGAAATAGGGATTACTCAGAAGGTAGCTCTGATGCCCGTGTGTCGAATATTTATTACTAACCCATGGATTTCTCCTGGGAAGAACCATGATTTGCGTAATGAAATATTTGCGAAAATATTTGAATATTTTTAGAAATTCTGCGGATGAATCCAAGAATTTAGGTTTGAGACAGGGCTCGCTCAGAGATAATTCTGATACCTGTGCGTCCAATATTTATTACTAACCCATGGATTTTTGCTGAGAAGAACCATGGTTTGCGTAATGAATTATTTGCGAAAATATTTGAATATTTTTAGAAATTCTACGGATGAATCCAAGAATTTAGGAATAATTAATTCATGACTTTATACTAGCAGAGCAAGCCATCTAGGAGCATTAATTATTCTGATATGAGCTTGCTGGAGCTTTATATCCTTTATATAGTCAGGGTAAACTCGTTGTTTGTATCTTGAAAACGTTATCGCTCTATACTAGCAGAGCAAGCTGTCTAGGAGCCGTCCATCCCGTGATACTATATAGAAATAATTACTGAAGTATTCAGTATTCATGAGATATGCCGTTGTCCAGCTGTGAGACCACATATCTACATGTACTCTGAGAGAAAGTATTCTCAATCAGAGAATTTGATGAGAGATATGTGTCTTGATACTCACGTCTGACTGCTGGATCAGAGGTTCGTATAATTATGGGTTAACGATTTTAGCCTTTGTCGAAAATCCACCATCTACAATTGCATCTTCGTTTTCCTTGTTACGGAGTATCAAGGCTGCCACTTGTGCCGCCATTTGATCTTCGTTGTGGGCTCTACCTCCTTGACGAGTGCTTTCGGCTGGATCTTCAGAGTTTTACACCCCTTCATCTACAATTGGTGCATCTGGATCTATCTGAATTGGTGTTAGGTTTCCCAACCCTCGTCCCATAGGAGCTAAGGTTCCGGGTAACCTTGCGTTGGCCGCAAGTGGCTTCGTAGTGGTAGGACGCTCCAGTAACGGCATGTCATAGATCGGTTGAGCTCCCGACGTCTGCCCCATCCCTTCAGTAGGAATAGGTGTTTTAGCAATTGTTCTTCTTGCTATTTCGCTTTGTCCGTCCTCTGCTTCATTCCTTTGATTTGCTTGAGATGGCTTTTTGGATCTTCCTTTTGTGAGTGTTGGTCGTGAGCTTGTAGGTACATAATTTGGTTTTTGCATGCCTTCGGCTTTTTGTATCATGCGGTCACAGAAAAGCGAAGAAATCTGCTACTTGGGTACCTTCATCAAAAGTAGCAGTTAATGCTCTGACATAGAAGACGACTAAGTAGATTTTTCAGAAAAAATGACTGAAATAATGTCTTTGATAGACATGTATTAAATATTTATGATACCCTTGGAAAAAACAACCTTAAAACGTTGAAAACCAATAAAAACGGTGTTAGATCTCGCAAAAAACAAGGTTATTAAATGCTTTAGAAGATCTTTTTTCCTTAAAATCTCGCTGAGATTCCTTTGTCAGTCAAAGGTTCTCAGATCTAAAATATACTCTGTAAAATAGGGATGTTTTAGTATAAAACAAAGATTTTGGCATTTTGTGGGTACGCTTTTGTGAAAAACTCTGTGTAGATCTGTAACCAGGTATGTTTTTAGAGGATATGAACTCAACAAACATACACAAATAATGAATGAACGAATCACTAGAGAGTGAGATTCATCATTTTGGAACACAGATCCCTTCATTTCCGAAGATGCAGAAGTTAAAAGTAAAATTATGTCTAAACTCAAGGTCGTGAGAAAAACACGGTGGGCGGAAAACTGTGACTACTCGTTTTCCCATAGTCTACGTAATGTATACAATTTTGAGGATCTGATGCTAAGTAGTATCGATACCTCTGTTGAACCGACAATGCTAGGTAATAAAAGATGTGTAAGATCACAATAATAACGAATAACACAAATATAATGTAAAAGCCTTTAAGTTATCATGAAACATAAGAGATTACGTGGTGCGATATTTGTTTACGTCCACGGGGTGATGAGTGATTGTTTTGTATTAAGTTGTCATGGTTACAAAGATCTTAAATTCTTCCCAAAGTAATAGAGAGAACTCAAGTTGAAGTAATACTTAAGTTCTAAACGTTAAAGAGGTATAAGCTTAAGACTAGATCTTCTTCTCCTATATATTGAATTCCTCTAGTTTGTTGGTGAGGCTTGGTATTTATAGCCCCTTCTGCTCCAGGTATATCTTCGTTGCCTCTGGGTCCATCGTCTGCCGATATACCTTTCGTACCAATGGTACCTTCGTCCACCGCGTACCTTCTCCAGTAGTATTCTGCCACCTCAGCTGACCCACGTTCCTTTGGGAACTACCAAACCTAAGTATAGGTTGTACCTTCATTCACCGCCATCTTCTTCCAATCGGGTTCTGCCACGCCTCCTCTCTCCACGTGCCTTGATTAATGCGTGTAGATAAGAGATTTATGCATTCAATGCTGATTAGATGCGTCATCTACCTCTGTCCCTTTGCAAGCTGCCTCTTAGTAGACTAGGCCTTTACTCTTCTTATCTCAACTGTCGAGGTATCCTTTCTTGGGGCAAGATAAAGTAGATATGCGGAGGTATCCTTTGCTACTTAGGTTTCTTTGTCCAGCAAAGGCTACATAGTTGGATTTGTACGTGACCACTAAGATCGCGACACGTGCTCCACAGAATATTGGTATTCACAATATCACATACAAAGGCTGGTCACATCACAAATGGATGGATAAATTTAGGTGATTGGTCTAGCAGTCTACGAAAACATGTGGGTATCAACCTTCCCATATGGAAAGAGAATAATTGGGTATGAGGAATCAACTTTGGATAGACTAAATAGGTTGTATATATGAAAAGACGAGGGTATCCAAATACAACACAATATTTTAAATCTCAACCTATAAGTCCTATACCAAGTGTGATCATATATGGACAAAGTCGAGATAATACAACAACTATGGTATACACTTTGGGTGATCGTCTATGTACATGAAATTGAGATAATACAACAACAAAGTGTTCACTTGATAATGGTATGATATTAAACCGAAAATTTATATGATCAATATCAAGTGACTAGAAATTAACGCACAAGTGTTTTTACTTTATTACAGTATAAAATAATTATAATGCAGAAGTAAAATAATAACACACATAAGATTTTGTTAACGAGGAAACCGCAATGCAGAAAAACCCCGGGACCTAGTCCACTTTTGAATACTCTCATAATTAAGTCACTATACAAAATCTAATGCCAACTTCGTACACTTGATACCAAGTATACTACACCTAGCTACTTAGTTTCCTCCGTATCCATGTGTTTTCGACTTATAGAGTAATGCACGTGAATCTCCATACAGATCACTATCTCAAGTTGCTTTGCTAAGTAAAGTCCTTATGTAATCAACTCCTTTAAATCATAGGTATTCCAAACAATAAATGAGATATTCAACCTAAATCTGAAGTTGTTGAGTCACCCTCTGCAAATCGTGGGGTTGGATCGGTGCTAACTCGGAAAAATTTTCTACTTCGATCTCGTTTTATGTGTTCTATTATCTTTAGCAAAAAAGAAAATAAAGGAACAAATCTGTTTAGTAACCACTTCAATTATCTTTACTATAAAAGATACTAGGTCTTAACCCGTGCCGCATAATTTTTATTTAGTTATGAATTTTCCGACATATGAATATCAAATATAATGTGTATTAATATCAAGTTTACCCTTCTTATCGTTGCAAAAGTAAAGGGAAACCTGATAGATATTTTTATTCTTCACTTCACATCCTTTCTAGCATTTTCTGCCTTGATATCTTCCCATACTATGTCTCTCCTTTTTAGAGTTGTATCCTCAAGCCAACAATGAAATTATATCGAAACTAATTTTTTTTAGTTTAAAAAGATATCTTATCGATCTTTTGAAATGGTATTACCTTTTTGCATCTTTCTTATATTTAGTGAATGGTGTTAGGATGTTCATGGAAAATATGATCCTACTATGGGCCTGACAACATAGCACCGATCATGTCCCTACTTGGCCACCTTGGGATAAGAGGTGTGTGGTTTTAATCTAAAAGGCCACAACGCTACGTAAGGAGATGCCCAAGTTTATTAAGATCAACATGTACTCCTATTTCTTCCATGTGGGACTATCCCTAGCTATAATTAAGTGGTTTATCGTGCCACATACTCCAACAATATCCAACTTGACGATATTAAACCACTTCACCAGTCCAATCAGACTTCACCATATGATTACCATTTGTATATGCTACCCATCGATCAGGATTATTGTCATTATGCGCCCTACAATCCTACTTCAACTTGAGTTAATGAGAAGGCAAGCACCAACTCCATCTTGAGAATTTTCTTGCCCACATAGAATCCTACTACTTGAGAGTTAATATGTGAGACACTAACTCCACCTTGAGCGCCAGTTCAACCTTGAGCATTGCCTTTCTGATCTAGAACCCTGGTCCACCTGAGTTAATGAGTGAGACACTAACTCCACCTTGAGCTCCAGTTGAACTTTGGGCGTTTCCTTCTTCACCTTGAGTCTGATTTCACTTGCGCCCTAAACCGGGTGACATCCACAACCACTTCAACGTTCGAACAGTAGCCCCAACCACGGGTTCTGATACTAATTATTAGGATCTTCATGGACCATAAGACACTACTCAGGGCCCAACCACATAACACCTAAAAAGCCTCGGTGCTATGTATGGAGAAGTCCAAGCTTATTGTATGTTCTTACTATTTCAATGATGATGACATACTTAAAATCTAATTCATTCACTTAACATATTATACTTTAAAATATTAAGTCATTTTCGATGGTAATCATTTTACCCACATACGATGTAGTTCTAGTTTTTCAAAATTCCCATAAATATTATGTACGCAATTCAATTTGGCAGGAAGAGTTCACCGAATGGAATATAGGTAATGGCTTGTCCTTTCGTAACATTGTGTCCTTTTCAACATAGTTGGATCCAGAGTTGGTAAAAATCACTGAATTTGTGGGTTCTCGGGCGAGAGTAATCTAGGTATGGGCTACCTCCCAGAAAACTGCTAATGGATGTCCACATCAGTTTTAGTTGAAAATCCCATGCTATCGGATAACCACAATGACTAAGTGGGAACAGTATTGGCAAAGATCAGGTCCTTAAAAATGGTATTAGAGTCAACCACGGGTTACATGTCGAGGGCGAAAGAGTATGCTTGACCGATTGAACATATTCCAGAGTCTCATGAGTGAGAAAAAATGCCAGAGTCTAGAATTGAACATATTCCGTACCAGAGGACGACTCCAAATTAAGTTGGAATAGAGGTAATGGTTTGTCATTTTCTAACACCGAGACCTTTTCAACATAATTGGATTCGTAGTTGGCGAAAAATATTTATAGCTAAGCATGCTCGGTATTGAGTAATCTTGGGATGGGTTACCTCTTAAGAAGCTGCTGCTAGATGAACGCAGCGGTTACCATTGAAAACTCAATACTATCAGATGAACGCAGTGGCTTAGTAAGGACATTATCGGTAGAAGGCAGGCCATTACATTCTACGACATTATGCCTCCAAATGTGAGGTTATTTGTTGCATAAAAATAATAAAATCATGATTAGTTAGTAAGTCAAATCATTAAGTAATTAACCTAATAACAATAAGCTCTACTAAAAATAAACTCTGCTATCCATCATCATTGAATAAAAATAACGTTAAACCATTTATCAAGAAATATGTGAGGCGATGTGAAATTACTCACT
This sequence comes from Papaver bracteatum, assembly GCA_023529315.1. Taxonomy (NCBI): domain Eukaryota; kingdom Viridiplantae; phylum Streptophyta; class Magnoliopsida; order Ranunculales; family Papaveraceae; genus Papaver; species Papaver bracteatum. Next base: position 1,694,803 of record JAJJWX010002605.1, on the reverse strand, counting down.
GGGCACCAATACTTGCCACCGTCATTATGGTCCACTTATATAATTGTTAGCCAATTTAACTAAGTTTGGTGCTGTTTTTTTTTCATTCAAAAAAAGTATTTTGAAAACATTTTGATAGCAATATTTTTTCATCTTAGTGTTTATTAAAGATTTCATAAAGTGTACACTTCCAAAATTTATCAATTTGTAAAGTGGGGAGAAGGAACTTTTAAAAGATTCAAAAGCAAAAGCTAAAGTTCACCCTAGCTTCATATTTTATTTTCCAATTATATTCCATTTTATTTATAACTGACAACAATTATCCTTGAATCTATATATAATCACCAATTTTTATTTTTTATATTTTATATTCTTTAAAGATAATTATTTTTTATTTTCAAACTACATTTTATGTTATATCGTATCACTAAAATATACTTTTATTTTCAACGATAAATATTAAGAGATTATGGATTTTTAAAAAGTGGTTTAGAAAAATAATACATTTTAGTAACAATACTAATTAGTAAATTTAATATTACATGTGTACGTACTCTAATAGTAGAAAATTTACTTTACACACTATAACATAGAATAGACAATTTTCAGAAATATGTGTGCTTTTGTCATTTTCTCACTAACTATAGTTGAACATGATATTTTCAGAGATATGTCTGTTTTTTAAAAGAGTTTTAGCTTTAGTTTATAATCTGCAACCGTTCAATTGTTTTTTTTATAAAGCTCGGCACAGTAACTTACATCGGCAACCAATCGTATTTTTTACATAGCTCCGCACAATAACGTACATCGGAAAAGCACTTTTGTAAAGCTCGCAGCAATACCGAACTAATTCTAAGTATTAGCTAATAAAAATATACTTTTATTATCATCATTGGTAGAATAATTTATATATTATGTTTTTTAGTTTGATATTTAATTAATAGACTATTTATTATGAAGAATTATGGAACCTTAATGACATGATAACTTTTGTCCATTAGATGCATTTCTAATCTCAATCACAACCATCACCTATGACAAACGATTACCTCCCTAGATTTATCTCTTATGAGGAAAAATTTGAACCGCCACTTACATAAGCAAAGTTATCCAAACTGTGCTTTATATTCTTGATGATAATAATAATAAAGTGAAGTAACAAAGTATTAGTATTGATTTTTCTTAATTGGATTGCATAAACAAAACATAAAGTGTTCTATTATATGAGTTACCGGAAGATCCAGGTCTCTTGTACTTGTTCATTAGATTAGTGGTTATTTATGTGTTTATAGGGATTAACTCGTGCCGTAACTAATATCTACTGATATTATTAGATTAGTGATTCATTGGACCTTCGCCACCGCTTCCACAACCTACTATCGCAACTAATATCTATTGATATTTTTTCCTTTTTTATCAAAATTATTTATTAATAAAAGAAATACAAATTTATTAATTTGACTAAGAGAAATTTTATAGTAGAATAAATTAATAAATTATTTATTATGAGCAATTAGTGAACAAACATTAATATGAGCAATTAATAAATCATTTAATATCAATTAGTGTGGAACACTAATTAGTTAGGTATTTATTATATTAATCATTTACTATATTTATTATATTAGATTTCCATTAATGGGTCATTAAATGTTAGTTTTATGGGACAAATTACAACCATAGATTTATCAATTGGAATATGAAATCTTGGCCATCACTTACACGTGCGAGATGATGGTGTGGTCTGCACAACCACGACCGTAGATTTATCTTTGCCCAGAATAAATCCTAGCCACCACTCAGATAGGCTAAGTTAGCCAAACTGTGCTTTATAAGGGAGATGTTGAGTAATCTACAAAGCCTCTTCTGTTTAATATAATAAACTCCTTTGTCGGGTAAGATCAATCCGAATCAGTAACTTAGATTCAAATTCGCAACTATCAGATTCGGATATTGAAAAATACCACCAAATGATAGTTGTCGATCATTACAACTTTATGATTAGATAAATCTAATCTAAGTCGGATCCCAACCGATCAAGATGTGTGCAAAAATTCACAAGATATGAAAACTAATAAGAAAATCTTCTTTGTCTTCAAATCTTCAATTTCCTTCTCAATAACCTACACAACATAAACTTGAATCCTCTTGTGATCAATCACACACGAAATGGAGTTTGTTAACAATGGATTATCACAAGATGTCTTTAGATACACAAATGGTTCTAAATATCTCGTCGATACTTTGATCTAGTTTGAGTGAACCTTATGTCAGAAGAGAAGGCTCTTAAGAATAATCAAACTAGATGCAATCAAAAGTTTCAACAACCGTTAGTCAATCAAATCAATAATCAAAAACTAAAATAACAATGCAATTATCTAGTTTCCCACATACGATACTCGTAGAGCTTTTTGATCCCGCAAAAGTATTTAAATGAGCGGTCGTAAGAGATTTCTCCTAATTAGGGTACTTTCCTCTCCAGATAGATGACTCCACCAGAAACAACACGAATGAAGTTTGTCTGGATCTTAGGATAGTTTGCAAGAAATGCAAACTCAAGTATTTATTGAACAAGGTTGTTTGGACAACAAGGAAATTTCAAAACCAAAAATATTTTCAAGATATGCATTAAAGTGCCTAAATTTGGTTTTACAATTTCCAATAAATGTTTACCAATATTTTAGGAAATCTCTCTTAGAAAATTTATATTATTAGTGTAGCACATTTATTAATAATCCTTTTCTAGAGTATATGCTTTAAAACATATATACTTGAATATCATAATTAAATGCTTTTCAATATTTCGGTATGGGATCACCTTGAGCATCAAGGAATATCTTTGGACAATTAATGATAAGAGTTATGTACATGTCCAAATAATGTCGACATATAGAAGTTTTTCTTAGAAAACCCTAATTCCTAATTCACACACAACATGAAGAAATGTGTGAACTTTGGAAACTCAGTTTTGCTCTTGGGACCGGTTATACCATGACTCACAATATTAGTTGTGATCGGTTATACCATGCTCCCCGAGATAGGTTGTGACCGGTTACACTATGCTTCCCAGTGTAACTTGTGATTGGTTACACCTTACTTTCCAAAGTAGCTTGTGATCGGTTACACCTTGCTTCCCAATGTATCTTGTGATCGATTACACTTTACTTCCCAATGTAGCTTGTGACCGATTACACTTTTCTTTCCGAATATTCTTGTGACCAGTTACACCTTGCTACACATTATAAGCTATGACTGGTTATACCTTGATTCTCAACATAAGATAAGATGGGTTCTACCTTGTCATCATGTCATCCAAAATATATTCAATAAAGAATCGGAACAACACACTTATTATTTCCCTTTCAATTATGAAAAAACTTCATACATCTACTTCCTTAAACCAATGTAATAATACATAGTTTCTTAGGATGAAATTACACATATATTCTTACACATAATCAAGTAACTAAATACGTAGATTACATTGATGTCGTATTTACGAAGTTCAAAAGATAGCGTTATACTTCATAATATAATTCCTTGATACTTTGATCATAATGCTTTGACCAAGTCTAATCACTAGAGTATTATATATACAGATTCACATGTTATGTTTTCAATATAAAGCGACTTGAAAGATACGTTAGGAATGGAAACAATATCAAGTCCGTATAACTAACCTCAAGAGGAAGTATGACGTCTTCGTTGCAGTCGTTACTTCTTCACATTCTTCAGTTCTTCAGAGTAATACTTGTACGTGTCAAAATTCCTAGATTTTCTAGTCTAACCTAAAAGAAGTTGACTCTAGTAAATAATCAAGCGACTCTAGATGAGATTTGATACTAAAATATGACAACCAAACTTGACATACCAATGCTTGGTGGATTCAACCGATCTATGCTGTAACAATACCCTTGGTTGTTCCTGGGATTTAGGAGAAAGTGATGATTCTTTCATTATTGTCATCCCACCGACTATAGATTAGATTTTTTTTTCAAAGTTATAAATAGACCTATGATTGGTCATTATGAAAACGACAACAACATAATAGCTAGAATAACAACGAGTTCTCTGCAACTCTTTCTCTGTCTTTTTGAGTCTTTTCGTCTGCAACTCCCTGCAACTGAGAAACTCTAATCTTATCTCTTTTGGATTTCCCTACACTAACATTACCTAGCTTCCATATGCAACTGAAGCAGTCTTTGAATAGCCATAATCTTGGTTTAAGCAAGGAATGTTCATCATCAGCCTCACTTTCTCACAATCGATTAAGTCATGTTACCCGACAAACCCTCTCGTATATTTTTCAACATGTACGACTCTAAAAGCCCTAAACCAACTATTTTTGTCATATTAATTTATTAGTGTTAATTCGGTTGGTTGATGTTTATTCTTGTTAATCCAGAAATAAACTAATGTTATTTGATGAAAAAAATACGACTTTTTGTTGTTGATTATTTTTTGAAAAAACGCCAACCAAAAATCGGTGGATGTTCATGCCCTCGTATGTCGATTCAGGGTTGATGTTTTCAACCACAAAAAAATGCCTGAAATCAATGGATATTACTTAATAAATATAGACCATTTGTTATTGGTGGTCGTGGATGTACATATAAATACACATCGGAGGATTCTTAATTTAAACACTCTTAAATCATACCATAGTTGATTTGGAAATGAGTATAAAATTATACCATACTCGGTTCTTAAGTTCATACTCATTTCCAAATCGAGTATGCAACTACACCCATTTTTAAATTGAGTATGGTAATCCATAAACTTTAAGAATCAGAAATGGTGTATATTCATATATGCTACCGAGTGTAATAAAATAGGTGTATATAGAGGTCTATATTGGCCAATTGTAGCCTAAAAAACTTATAGAAAAATTGGGCATATCTTTTAACTAGAATCGTACTATATGAATATCCACATTGGCGAATTTTGGGATGATGTTCTTCAACCACTAAGAATATCAAAAACAATCGACCGATATGTGCTCATGAACGTCGACTGATTATTATAGAAATTAGTTAACATGGACATGAAATCTGACTGATTGTGGTAAAACACATAATCCAAGATTTTTTTTTAATTTTTAATTTTGAATGGATAAACCAATTACAAGTATAATTAAGGGTAACGAGTTTCAATCGATGATGTTTAGTTTGAAAATAAAATAAAAAAGGGATAATGAAATTTTCTTTAAATCGATCGACGTAGTTAGAATCGATAGATGTAGTTACGTTTTAATTTTGTGAGAGAAATGAATAGGTTTCAATTTTAAAAGTATTTGAAAAGGTTTCAGTTTTAGAAGAATAAGGCTTAGGATTATGTATTAATAATGAGGATAAAACATAATGAGGATAATTTAGTACGTTTACCTAGTTTCGGCACTCATTATCCCCTTAGTCTATGTGGGATTCAAAATCCATAGGCCTCGAACTATCCAGGTGAATATCCCATTCATTTGATAAGCTCATTCACCCAAACATAGGTGAAGTACACAAACTACTGGTCTTATTGCTTGACATCCAATTGTCACTACAAATCCTAATAACGTTACCAGGCTCAACATATTACCAAGTGTTAGAGCATTGCTCGGTTGAACCCACCAAGCGTTGGTATATCAAGTTTGGTTGTCATATTTTAGTAAAGCAAAACTCATTTAAGAGTCGCTTGATTTATGTGTACTAGAGTCAACTTCATATAGGTTAGATTGAAAGTATTAGTATGAGACATTACAAGTATTGCGAAGACTTGAAGATGTGAAGAAGAAGACGGAGCACAACAACAACATAATCCTTCCACTCTAGGTTAGTGATATTTGACTTAAATTGTTTCATTCCCTAACGTATCTTTCAAGTCGTGCATATTGAAAACATAAAACTGCGAAGCATGAACACTCTAGATAGACATAGTATTAAGGAATACAACATGAAGTTTCTTGCTTACCCATTAAACTTTGTATATAAGATATCAACATAATCGTATGAATGCTATTGTGATTATGTATGGGTATGAGGTGAGGATTTCATCCTAGGGAACAATGTTTACATGTGTTCTAAGGAAGTAAGTTCATGATACGTGTTGTGAACCGAAAGGGAAATCTCCAGGCGTTATTGGGGTTGTTCTTCATTGCATATCTTATGAACGACAATATGTGTGATGTGTATAACCGTTCACAACTTGTGTGTGTTCTTGGTAAAACTATTCACATAAGGCCTAACTTTTGTATTGGTATAACTTTTATTAGTAAAACCAATCTTAAGTAATCACCTGGGGTATGATCGGGTTGTGTATGTCTGAACTTATTACTAGGAAGAGGGGAACCAATCCTAGTAAGAGGTGAAGTGCATACAAAGGGGAACCAATCCTTGTATGAGGTGCAACAAGGTTTTTGGAAGAAAGGGGAACCTATCCTATGAACATGTGCAACAAAGTTTTGGAAAGGGGGAACCGATCCTATGAACATGTGCAACAAAGTTTTGGGAATAGGGAACCGATCCTATGGAAATATGCAGTGCATACAATTTAGATACCATATATATGTGGGGAACCGATCCTAGTACCTAGTCAGCCATTTTTTTGGTAAGCTAGCGTAACTATGCACAGTAGTCACATGGAAACCCATGAGATGTGATTGAGTGGAACTTGATCAATCACATAGTTCTTGAAAGTAAGATGAACCAATTCTAAACTTGTTTGGAAGTGTGGTAAATCGGTTTCAAGTGAGCAAGCATGGTAAAGACTTGCAAGAGTAAGATGTCGATACTCTTTGAACATGGTGCATTAATGCTTATTCTATTTTGTTCAAAGATATTCCTTAAAGGCTAAGAAGGAAGTAAATCCCAAGATCGAATTTAAATAAGTTAAGAATCTTTTTAATAAGGGTTTTTAATTATATATGGAAAATAAGAATTAGTAATGTGCATTTGCTAATTAGAGTTTCCAAGGAGATTTTGATCATTATTTTTGGACAGTGCATTCATAGGAATTATGAAAACCGAATCTGGTGGAGAAATGAAAATATCTTGAGATTATTTTCGGTTTTGGAAATTCCTTGGTGTCCAAACTTCCTTGTCTATAAATACTTTGAGTTTGCATTTCTAGCAAACTAATCCTGTGTAACCTAGACTTCCTCTTTTGTCTTTGTTACTGGTGAGGCGCCTATCGGAGAGGAGAGTAATCTAATTAGGTGAAATCTCTTAAGGCCACTCAGTTTAAAGTTTTCTTTAGGATTGAGAAGCTCTAGCGCGACCCGTTGGTGGGAAACTAGATATTGTGGTTTATCTTTAGTTTTCTTATTGATTTGATTGACTAACGGAGGTTGAATCTTGATTGCACCTAGTTTGTTTATGCTTGAGAATCTTCTCTTCTGATATAAGATTCACTCAAACTAGTTTAAGGTTTCGACAGGGATCTTTATACTGTTGTTAGATCTAAAGACGATCTTGTGATAATCCATTGTTAACAAACTCCGTTATGTGTGTGATTGATTACAAGAGATTCAAGTGATTGTGTGCAGGTGTTTATTGAAGATCTAAGAAGATTTGAAGACAAAGAAGATATTGAATATTTCTTACTTGGTGTTTTTATAATCTTTGGTGTGCACAATACTTGTTTGGGAAAAATAGGATTCAATTAGTAATCGGTTTATCCTTGTGGTAGATTGGATTGATTAATTTAGGAAGATCGGCATCAACACATATCACTTGGTTGAAGAGTGTTGTTGGCTTAATCTTAGTGATTACCTTTGGGTGATTTAACGTAAGATAGATCTTGGAACCTGGCAAAGGAGTTTATGTTAAGATAAACAAGGGAACCTTTTCTCAACTCATATCACTTGGTTGAAGAGAGTTGATACCAAACAGATTTGTTGTTCCTTTACTGTTTGGAATATGATCCAAAGGAATTGGTCCAAGTACGTGACTTGTTTACGGTTGGAGGCGTAGGAATACTGAGGGAAATAGGTGAACTATAGGTTTAGTTGCTTGGTCTCAACTATACGAAGTTGTCTTATTTTGTATAGCAGCTTAATTCTGAGAGTATTCAATTCTGAACTAGGTCCCGGGACTCAGTCTATAGACAATCACTTTTGGGGAAAGGACTTATAGGAAGGAAAAGTTATAGCTTGAGGTATATTTGGGGTACCCTCGCCTTTTCACCAAGGAAAATCCTTAATCACCTACAACGCTTTAGCAAGGGAACTACATGCATGCGATTGCAACACAAGAGAAGATCTAGAACTAAAAGGAGTGGAAGTAACTTTCAGATGGACAATAAAGTGGAGTGGCCATGATATCATCTTTTAGTGACTCAAAACCAACATTGATGTTGATCAAAGAAATGTATGATATAAATAGAGAACAAAGATATGGCATCAGTAATGACTACGAAAGCAACAATCATATTACTATTCACTTTAAAAATTCAGCTCTTATTTTGAAAAAGAGAATCAGTATAACGTGGGCTATAAATATAACAACATATTGTTATCTCTATGATATCCGAAACAAATAGTAAGAAACTTATTTAAAAAACATAATTCTGATTACTTCAATGAAATTGTATACTGGTTTAATCCATAAGATACAGTGATTCAAAACCTCACAATGTTATGTGAGAGGGAAGTTTCCTCTTTTTTTTTTAAAAAATACCTTTAGCCCAAACCTATTAAGTGTTCCCGACTGTCTGATAAAAAAAAAACCTATTAAGTGTTTTGAGATTTATGTTTATGCCATGGGTGACTAGTCGGAAAATATGTACCTTCGAGACTTCTAGCTCACAATTGATTAGGAATCCCAATAAAAGTTACGGGAATTTCTTATCCTCATCCCAGCTCACAAAACATGAAATAATCGTCGGCAAATAAAGGATGACGAGACATCATAACGCTATTTTTTATCAGTCTTAATTCATAAATAACTACCATAATTTTCGGCATATCTTAACAATCTAGACAATCCTTCAACATCAAAGATAAAAACGTATATGACAAAGGATCCACCGGGCAAGATAATATTACAACAATTGTACACTATTCATTAATTTTCAACTAAAGTGCATGCAATATAATCTGAAGTCCATGTTGGGGACGAGTAGTGAGGCGGTGCAATGGTGAGTGAATATACACAGGGGAAAGTGTAAGTTGGAACCGTTGAAGAATCATGACAAGCGTAATCTTGTCTTCAGTGATGGCAAAGTTTGATCCAACGCAAAAACGAGGCCCCAAATCAAATGGAAGAAATGCGATGCCGTTGTTGTTTGTTTCTTTCACGATACCTTCAGAAATCTCTGTGGTTTGAAAAGATGGACATTTTCTCCACACATATTTGGATTATGCTGAAATGCTAAGGTCGAAACGCTTACTTCAGTTTTTGCAGGAAGAATCAACTTGTTAGCTAGATTTACTTTTATTCCAACTGTTCTTGTAATTGCAATAACCGGTGGATAAAGCCTTAGAGTTTCATTAATAATCATATTCATATACAACAATAAAAATCAATAAAGTTAGCTAGATATGTGATATCTAATGCATATATACTGAATTATTAGGCGGTTAACCTTATCTACATGACTTAGCAAACAATATCAGTCCATCATAGAAAAAAACTTACGATTTTTAATTTCTCAAGGAAATTGTCATCAGTGGTAATCTTGTTTTCCTGGAGCAACTCAAAGACCTCCTTTCTTGCTTTGTCTTGCTATTCTATATGAATGGCTAGAAGTAGACATGCCCATGTAAGTAAACTACTTGTTGTTTTATGACCAGCAACATAAAAAGTTTTGCACTCGTCAATCAAATCATCAATAGAAATCTTTTTGTTATCGTCGGATTCTTGATATGCTTTTATTAGCATTCCAAGATAATCACTCCTATATCCACCTTCAAGTTCATCCCTATTTACTTTTTCTTCTCGTTTCTTTATCAACCCTATAATTGATTTTCTGATTTCTCTTTCAAGTCTATCTGTTTCAATATCGTCTTGATTTGGCATAATTTTTCTACAATAACAAAAGATTAGTCAGAAACCCGCTATGTTGAATAAGATGGATAAAATATAGAATGCTAGAATTAGATAAAAACTTGTGCTCAATTACATATAGATGTACCATATGCTAAACAATGCCCAATGCACTCGAGAAAGATCTTGCTCTAGTGAAAAATTTACATTAAGAAAAATGTTAAGTAGAATAAACTTCATACCTGATAACTAGAAGCCTTATCTTAAGGAAATCCGTAGACATAAGTGAACCTAACTTCACCAACATCTCGGAAATGTTCTCCCCTTCAACATAATTGCTTCCAAAATCAGTCCTTTATATTACTTCAGATGTCATGATTCTAAATTCCTCGAACACTTCTATCTCTTTCCCTTCATAATCTTTCCACTTCTTTACCATTGTTTCAAGAGCAATCTTCACCAAAATCCCAAGGTTTGGATTTTCCCACCGATCCAGCCAACATTTAATTAAACCCATATAAAAGGACAACTGAGTTTGTCCGTCTGTAATTGTTAAGTTTGGTTTTTTTATTTCAGGTTTACCCCTGCACTATAGTTACTTCGTAAACCATATTTAGCTATTATATAGGTTTGGAAAAATGGTTTCGTTTGAGAACCGTAGTTATCCCTATTTATGATGGTATCAATATCTCTCCATTTTAGATTTTTTCTATTTATCTTGCAAAAGCACTATGGGTTTCAAGCTTATCAAATACTATCATTCATCAATATTAATAACGAATCAAAAAGGTATACTTTTTCAGTCGTTTTTGATTCAATAACAAATATCGTTTTCTTTTGTTCTCTATCTCTAATTTCGACAGTGATGAATATCAATTATTGAGTTGAAATATTAGATTTCAAGTTATTTTTTTTGATTTTTTTTTCTTCTTACTCTTTCATTATTTCTTCTAAAATTCATGAATGAAACAAGTTTTTGTTTTATGTTGTTGATAGAGACAATTGTGTTTAATTGGGGTTTATTTTCAGGTTTGTGAACTAATTTGAGTTTATTTTCCTAAAAATGTCAAGATTTACATATTTGATTTTTGTTGCTCAGATATGGTTGTTGTGTTAAAAAAAACACAGGAGTTTATTGTTTTATCTGTTAGAACTCCAGACCTTCATCTTCATCTCCAGTATATACACCACCAATTTCCTTTTGTTTACCATAACCATCTCCAGTTGTTAACCCATTTAAATCCTCTCTTTCACCATCTAATGCACTAATGGAAGGTCCACCAAAGTCCTCATCACCACCATTTTTAAACCTTCCCAACTTCGTACCAAGTTCACCAGCGCCAATCACAAACCTTCCTAAATTTGCATCCCATTAACTAGCACCATTCGCAAACTCTCACAAATATACATCCCTTTCACCAAACCCAATTCCGAAGATACTGGCTCATGCTACTTCTGGTGGGAGTAAAGAGTATATTTTCCATTCTGAAAGTTTTGTGACTGGCTGAGCAGCAAGTGATACAATTAAGGTGTGGGCTTGGATGAGGAAAAGAGTATGTGCACATGTAGTATGAATTTAGATTTACCTAGTGGACGTTGGCTTGTTTCCGGTGAAGAACACATCACTGTCAAAGGGCATTTTTCTTGTAGTGGGAAAACCAGTATCAAGAGAAAGCAACCTCACTTTGCCATAATATTTTCCGCAAAGTTTACATCTTTATAAGCAAAGTAGTGCTAGTCTTTGAAAATGTCGTATAAAATCAGTTGGGTACCTCTCTAACACGGACCTATAAATAAAACTAGGTACCTAATTTTTCGTGGTACGATAAAATGTAATGGGTAACTAATTTTGGCGGTCATATAATTTAAAACAGGTACCATATCGGTAGTAACTAAATAAAGGGTAAAGAAAAATATTGTTTGCGTATATATGTACCGTAGGAGGCGATTAGAATCTAGCAGGATTGTGATTTTTCTCAAGGTTATTCATTCTTTAACACTTCTGACAGCAAGAAGAATATCACACTAAGATAAAACAACGATTTTGCTCCGGAGACGGACCGAAGATATACGAGATTTTGTTCGGATATAGACTGCAAAATAAGATTACAATTTGCTTTGCTGGTTAATATCTTCGAGAACAATTTAGTTTGGTACTTGGTTATTAATAGCAAGATCAAAACATCACCTAATACAAGGTAATTATGGAGCACAAAAGCATTTTAAAGGGTGCAGTTTCAACAATAAGTTAAGGAAATGGATACTAACATAAAACCCATAGTTGAATTCAGTTATTTACATCATCACTGAAAGGGTATGAAAGAAAAGAATAAGGTAAATAAGATAGAAGAGTTCCTCCGGAATATAATACCACAAATGACAGCAGAGTGTTTCCTGGAGTTGGATTTTGATTTTTACCTGAACACTACAAATATTCCTCATGTATAGATACATAAAAAAATGTTATATATTTATTGCTAATACATAAAAGAAGGTAACAAAAACTAAGGATCTGCATGACCCGTCATTCCCTCATCGCTAGAGGGATGATCATTGTCCCTTGCCTCATCTTCCTCGCTAGCCCTTCATGTTATTCCAAACTTCCTCAGATGATTTCACCGTATTCTGGATCACAAATGATAATGAAGCAACATATGAGGATCATAATCTAATTTGAAGTAAGAAAATGGATCTGAAGCAGAAGATAATTAGTGCAAACTGGTTGAAAGAGCTAACCAATACAACCACTTGGGATAAGAACAATAACTTATGCTCAACTGCAACTAGTGGAGTTTGAATTCAAATTCAGTGACCGCACCATTTCATCATAAAGACTTGGATAAAAAATTCATTGCATGAGATAGGGTGAATGCTATACTAGAAAGTCAAGGGAATATATCTAAGGCTATATTTATATATCAACCCACGGATTATGGTTTCAGTTCATAATAAATAAATGCAAATGATGTCAAAATATGAAGATCTTTTTTGCACCCCAATGCCTCAAAGTTTTTCCATGAAACCAGCGGTACAATTATCACGCCCCCACTTTTTTTAAGTGTTAAAAATCTAGAAAGCGTCCTTCCTGGTGTGCTTAGTTTCCCCCATATACAAGACAATTTCATTTTGCATTGCATGGACATATCTAATATTAATCACTGCATTATTGGAAAAACATCTTTAGCCATCTTTGACCATGTCTAACAGACTAAGTGAAATTTAGTCTACTAATTAGGTCTTGCTTTAAACATCCTACTTACATTTCTGGTTACTTAAACAAAACAAGGACCATGCCACAAACTATAGTTCCTTTAACTAAATAACAGATTTGAACAAAAGAAAATATTTATTTTCAATCAAGAAACAAATTGGAGAAGAGATACTAATTCACTCAAATAAAATCACATTGTGAAAATACAAGTTCAAGGTGTTGCAGAAATAATTAGAGCAAGTTTGAGCAGTTTCAATTAGGTTGTATGCACATATAATCAAATGATAAATAAGAAGAATCATGAAGCCTTTAACCGTTTGCTAATAAGAAGCTTTATCACACATCATAAGATCCGCAGCCTCTCTATTCAATGGGTCTAATGGGTTGGGATACAGAAAGACATTGCAGCAGAAATACTTCATAAACATTTACAAGATCTGCAACATACAACATTTTATTCAGAAGTCAGAGCATAATTTCTTAAACTGGCAAGTAAATCTTCTATACATAAAACGGAAAGAATTCCAAAATAGACACACTTGCATTTCTGCAAAAGGGATACACACCAAACATCAGACTCCAGGTCTGATCACTTACGTCCAAACAAGCCGAACCAGACATAGAATACAAAAGTAACTGAGATTACTCAATTTTATCATGCTCGCATCTCATCAACATTTGGGTGGTAGATCTTACTAACAAAACCAATCAATAGAGATTCATACGGATAAGAATCTGGCAACTCTATTCTTATTCTCCATACGTACCTCTGTGGTAAGGACCTATAATTCATGATTATCACCAACAAAAAAATGATTAAACCTTAGACTCAAACTACACTTTACCAGTGAATACACTATCGAGGTTACTGGTTAAATCCAGAAAACCATGATTAAATGATAGGTTGTTAACTATAGTCAAGATTTTCTAAACTCAATCAACTCACAAAAAAATTCCCTTTTCCAAAACAAATTTACTTAAATAACAGATACCCACTAACCATCACTCAAAAATCAACAAAGGGTCTAAATTAAAAAAAAAATCAAATAAATACGAAGTTTGCATCCAATTTTAAGGTTTAACATTGTTAGCAGCCTGACCCCAGTACCTAACCAGAGTTGATTCAATTCAATCAAAATTAGGGTTGTTATCAAAATTGGGTTTCAAGAACATTATCACATTAGAGTCAGGCCATAAACACATTTAAAATCAGAAAAGAACTAGAAATTCAATTGTGAACATATTTCATTAGATAATTCAAAACTTAACACAAACCTCATTTTAAAAAAAATTAAAATACGTAGCTTGATCAACAGTAAATCTTATACACGCTTAATAGCAAGCGGAATTTTGATTTTAAGTTACCTGGATTCGAATTCCCGTCCATCACACTCGATACTTTCTGCTAGTTTTTCACCCACCGGAGAAGAAAAGATAACTGAGGGAGAACATGGTAGAACAGAGGGAGATCAAGAACAAAGAGGAAGAAAACAGTTGCATTAGGGTTCTAATTAACGGGTATGGAATTTTTCTTCTCCTTTCACTTTACCCATATCAGTTATGGTTAGGTTAACCGCGTAAAGGGGGTTTAAGTCATTTCAACACAACTCACTTCCGACCAAGGTTGACTGATTTAACTCTGTCCGTCAATTTTTGTAGACTGAAACCTTGTCGGGATATATGGTTTGACTCAAACGTTAGGATTTCTACGATGATAGCCCTTGTTTTAACGGACGCTATCATGGCTGGAACCATTCCCAATAATCAAAATAAATAAATTACTCACATTAAATGAAAATTATTCTAGCTACCAAAATATTATGACGAACGGAAAAAAATTCAGTAAGAACCAGTCATGGCCCCAACAATAAACAAATCTACGTCGTTTAAGCATCATATGTGGTGGGGTACCTTTAGAATCATTTTTTGGGGACTACTCAA
Organism: Papaver bracteatum; assembly: GCA_023529315.1. NCBI lineage: Eukaryota > Viridiplantae > Streptophyta > Magnoliopsida > Ranunculales > Papaveraceae > Papaver > Papaver bracteatum. The sequence goes on along the minus strand of JAJJWX010002605.1, from coordinate 1,679,704 downwards.
AAAAATGGGGGATTACTCTTAAGTTTTAGGGGTGGATATTGGAAGTAATATTGAGTCACTCCTTATCAATTTTTTTAATACCAAACTTGCCCTTGGTAATAAAATTAGTGAGTTAATTAATGATTGAGATTAAATTAATAATTTGATTTTTTTCAAAAGAAGAATTATTGAGAGGGAGAAGAAGAAAATGAAGATGAGGGTTTTGGAAGAAAAAAAGTTAGATCTTTTTCTTTAAGAGCCACAACAAGAGTATGATGTTTTGGGTACTCATGGATACTTCAAATTTAGTTAATGGTGCTTGAATTGGCCAAAACATTCCTAAAAATGAACAATTTACAAATTGATTTCCGTTTGGTTTACAAAGTTCGGCGACAACATTTGAAGAACAGGTAGCCGAACTCATCTGCAAGTGTAGTTCGGCTAATGTTTCTAAAAACACATGTAGCCAAACTCAGCTTTAATGGAGTTTTTTGTTTCAGAGAAAAGTTCGGTTAGGAAAAAAAAATACGACGTAACCGAACTAAATTAGGAATTTTTTTTTACGACGTAACCGAACTTTTCTCTGAAAGAAAAACCTCCATTTAAAAGTTGAGTCCGGCTAGTTCGACAAAGTTTTTCACATAATTCCTAGCCGAACTTCTCTCTGCAACTTACATTTTCAACTCATTTTAATGATTACTTCTCATTTTTGCAACCAAAAACGAATGACAAGTAATGAGTTTGTTATAATTTTGATTTTGTTTTGTTAATGATTTAAATTAAGCTATATATAGAGGTGGATGTGGTGGTGGTTCGAGGTGGTCGGTGGTGGTGGTCGGCGGGGGTGATGGGAAGAGGTGGTTATATATATATAGGTGGTGGTGATGGGAGGAGGTGGTAATATATATATATATATATAGGTTAAGGGTAGGTTAGTCATTTTCACATTTTATGACACCTCTTATCATTGTAGGGTGGACATTTCTATCACAAAGTAGTCCCCACTTTTTTTGAGTAGTCCCAAAAAAAAATGATTCTACCTTAAGCTCTCGGCATGAAAAGCATGGTTGGCCAATTTACGTTGTTTGACCCATTTATTCCCTTCGGTTGTCACAAGCCCATCTCCTAATAGCTTCTTCCCATATCCGTGTGCTTTATATTTTGGGTATGCCCCATCTTTATTGTTCAGTATCTCTTTGACTAACTCCATCTCAGTTATAAACAGATGAGGTTTTGATCCAATCCAACAAAGAAAGTTCTTCCCTACACAAAGGAAAAGAAGAAGAAGAAAAAAGTAAGAACTCATAACCAGTGAATTAGTAAGTATATTCACAAACACATAAATTTGGGTGCCTACCGTAATCTTTGATACACGAGTGTTGGAAAGGTTGAAGATACGGGAAGATTTGATGAGATAAGTCCTTTATGGGTTTGCTTCGAGTATCATATAATGATTTGTAGATTTCTTTGGTGTTAGTGTGTTTGATTCCTTGTATGGAAAATATTTTTGTTATTTGAGTCGGATACCACCATACCTTGTGAAGAAATTTGATGAGAATCAGTAAGAGATACAATCCCAGAACACCAATTGGAAAGGAAAATAATACTACTAGCTTTGGGATTTCTACAACACCCATCTTCATTGTTTCTAAATGTAATGGTATGATACAAGGAGTGCAATTTTATACCACTCTGGTTATAATCTGCTTGTCGTACCCGTGCAGTACTGTGTGCGAAATATAAACTTGGAATCTTAGGTTATCCTAATCAAATAGAGGGCCGGCCAATATATACAACCTTGTTATAGGGGCGGCAGTGTGATAGTAATGTCCCTTTAGTTGGTTAGGGATGTCCTAAAAGGGATGTAAATTGACTAAATTATCCTTTTCACCTTAAACAACCAAAATCAAATCAGTTTTTTTTTTTCATCTTCTTCTTCATCATCTCTTCTCCTCCATCAACCGTAACTCCATCAAAACTGAAAATTTCATTGTCTTTGATTAATCGACGATTTGAAAAACGTTTGGAAAAACCCAGTTAGGGTTAGTTTATTGTGTTGGATTTAAGTTAGTTTTGTATCAAAAATTAGGGTTTTGGATCAAAATTAAAATTGAAATTTCTGTGTTGCATGTGAGCTACGGTTGGTAATAACTCCAATTGGAACCGTAACTATAGATTTGGTTGATGTTACGGTTTATTGCAACTCAAATACCAACCGTAAGTTCTTGATTTTGATATACAATGTCCAGTTACGTTTTTTTTTTTTTGCAACCGTAAATAGCTTACGGTTGGTATCGTTACTTAAGTTACCAACCGTAATTTGTCCTGTAACTTTCATTTTTTTTTTAAGGTTTGTAATTGCATCACTGTTAGCAACCGTAGGGTAGTTACGGTTGGTCTCGATTCACTAGTTACCAACCGTAATTTAGTTACGGTTGTTGTCCAAATTTAATTACCAACCGTAACTGGTTTTACGATTGGATCTTCCCCAAATGTAACCAATTACGATTGGTATTCGATAACTTACGAACCGTAACTAAGAGTTACGGTTGGTCACGAGCACAATTGCAACCGTAAGTTCTTCTGAAAGTTTGAAAGTTTTGATTTTGTTACGTACTTCAGATAATTTTGAGCGAGAAAAAGCTAATGGGAACTAATAAGTATACCGGGTCAATGGAATCACTCATTTTGGTTGAGTGAATCAAAATCTAGGGTTTCACAAATATCACAAAAGTTTTTTCTTTTTTTTTTCTCCTCTGAACTTTTTTTTTTAACTCTAAAAATTTGATTTTGTTTTGATTTTGAGTTAATATAAGTGAAATTAATCATTAACACTAAACTTGATTATCATCACTAAACTAGGTTATCAATAATGAGGGTTAAATTGTCATTTCCAGTTTTTTTAATAAAGGGCACCTTGAATGATCATGTAATGACCCTTTTTGTCCTATTAGAATGCCGCCCCAATAATAAACCATGCCGCCCCTATAATAAGATTCAATATATAATGAACACGCAATTGGGGATATGGGAATTAATTGGGGGATATGAATTACTTCCCCAACCCATGGTGTATGCTAAGGGGTGATTTTTGGTTATGAAAATACTAAAATACCCTTCCCTCAAAATAAAAATCAAAAACTTAAAATAAAATAAAAAAATCATATCCCCATTTCCATCTCCACTTCTTATTAATCTCTTTTAGGGTTAGAGCTTTGAAACCCAAATATACCCCATTCCCTTTCAAATTCTAAACTCTCCCCACTCCCTATCAAATTCTCTTCTCCCTCTTTGCCGGCTCCTCACTGTGGAAACGATTTTTTTCTTCTTAATTCAGAAGTGATGAAGATCATGATGAAATTGATGAAGATCATGCTGAAAGTGATGAAGATCATGCCGGAATTGATGAAGACCATGCCGGAAAACGGTGCCGGCATAGAAATTAAAGCAACATACTATGCCGGTAGTCAAGTGTCGGCATGCTCGAGAATTAACTAACTGTGCCGGCAGTGGACTGATTAAAACTAGAAAAATTCAAAACGGATTATTTTTTTTACATCGCCAGAAGTGATGAAGACCATGCCGGAATTGATGAAGACCATATGCCGGAAAATTGTGCCAGCATGCTCGAGAACTTCCTATCAATGCCGGCAGTCAATTGAAAAAAATAATCAACTTTCTGGATACTTTTCATCCTGTGCCGGCATAGGTACCGGCATGCTCGAGAATCAACTGACTATGCCGGCAATGGACTAATTGAAACAAAAAAAAAAGGTTTTGAAGATCAGAAAGTTGATTTTTTATGAAAGTTTCCAACAAATGTCGTATAGTGGCAAACATTTATGAAAGTTTCCAACAAATGCCGGCATGGTTTTTTCGGTTGAATATCATGCCGGCACCGAGCTATTTCAGCTGCAACAATGGTGGATTCACAGAAGAAAAAAAAATAAAACTTTCAACCTCTTAGCAGCAGTTCCCTCTTCACAATCATCCTCCACTTTCACCAAAAAAAGTTCTCTCTCAAAAAAAAATTCCATCTTTTTACTCTCATCTCATTCACCCAAATACAAATACACACTAATCATTAACAAATACTTAACATTTTACTAATTATAATTAATCACTAATCCTGATTAGTGAGGGCTAGATTAGGAATTTAAAATATAATTACATAAGTGGTGACCCCCAATTAATATATGGATCCCTATTTTGTCTTTGTTGAAGAATAAACCAAGATACTATGAAGACAACAGAAAGGATCAACATAGGTTGTTGATCCATTATGAAAAAGTTAGTATGGATCAACTATGAGAGTTGATCCAATATGGTCGAGTCAACTGGTGTGGTTGACATGAAGTGGTTGGATCAACAACTCTTGTTGATCCATGGTTCAGTTTATAGAAGTTTACTTGAGTTGCAAGTATTACGTGTTTTAAGAGTTTGTTTACGTGAGAATTGTCTAGAAGTTTCTTGTTAAGAGTTTGATTAAGTTAGGAAAGTGTTTATTGCTTGAGAGTCAAGTTTGTAAACATATAAATAGGCTGTTAAGCCGTGAGATTAATATACATCAATTAAGAGAAGCTTGTTTGAGTTTTAGTTTTGTGTTCTTTTCATTAAGTCTTTGATATCATATTTTATACATCTGGTATCAGAGCACTGGTATCAGGTTCTAGGCTGTGGGTATGAGAAGTTAAATTGAAGAAGATGACGAGTTTAAGTTCAATTAAGGTACATGTGTTTGAAGGTAAAAACTTTGAACATTAGAGGTTGCAGATGGAGAATATTTTTACATACCAGGAGGTATGGGATATTGTGAAAGATGGTTATGCTGAACCAGCAGATGGAGTAGTACTGAAGGAGTCACTAACTCTAACTCGGTTAACTGATAACAGGAAAAAGAATTCTAAAGCTACTTATATTCTTCATCAGGGTATTCATGAATCTCTCATGGATAGAGTTATCTACATCAAAGAAGTTAAAAGAGCATGGGATGGTTTGGTTAGTTGTTATACAGGATCTGACAAGGTCAAGAAGGTTAGGTTGCAAACTCTGAAGAGAAAGTGTGAATTATTGCAGATGGAGACAACTGAAACAATTTCAGAATTTTTCTCAAAGACACTGAATATTGTCAATGAGATGAAAGCTAATGGTGATACTGTATAAGATTCTGCAGTTGTTGAAAAGATTTTAAAGAGCTTACCTGAGAAGTTTGAAGCAAAAGTAACTGCCATAGAGGAGCGTAATACTGTTGCAACTATGAATCTTAATGAGTTATTAGGTTCATTACAAGCTTATGAACAAAGATTACTAGAGAAAACAGTTGTTGGAAAACAAGTTGAAGAAGCACTTCAGAGTCAAGTTAACTGGAGAAACAATCAAGGAAAACCTAATACTGGAAGTTTTCAAAGAAGAAATAACAATGGAGGGAGATCTAATACTGGAAGTTATCAAGGAAGAAAATCAGTTGATAGATCAAAAGTCCAGTGTTTCAATTGTGGAGATTTTGGGCACTTTGCTACAGTATGTTCTCAACCTAGAAAGACTACTGAAAATAGTTATAAATCAAATTTCAAAGCTAATATTGTTGAAAGTAAAAAAGAAGAAGCAGAAGAACAAAACACTGAGAATGTGCTACTAGCATGTCATACAGTAGAAGAACAACCACAACTTAAGTGGTATTTAGATACAGGTTGCAACAACCATATGTGTGGCAGAAAAGATTTATTTGATAAACTTGATGAGACTGTCAGATCAACAGTAAAGTTTGGCAATAGTTCTACAATTCCGGTTATGGGAAAAGGAAGAATAGGAATTTTTCTCAAGAATGGATCTAAAGCATACATCATGGATGTGTTTTTTGTTCTAGGTTTACATCAAAACTTGCTAAGTATGGGTCAGTTATCTGAAAGAGGTTATTCTATGAATATTTACAATGGCTTATGCTTAATCAGAGATAGAAGAAGAAGATTGATAGCAAGGGTGGAGATGACTAGAAACAGACTATTTCCATTAAATATTCAACATCAAAAGGAAAGATGTTACAGTAGCAGTGTTCATAATGATACTTGGTTGTGGCATAAGAGAATGGGGCATGTGAACTTTAACAGTTTACAAGCTTTATCTAAGAAGGAGATGGTGTCAGGTTTACCTTTTATTGAGGTACCATAATCAAGATGTGAAAATTGCATTTTTGGTAAGAAGCACAGAGACCCTTTTCTAGTTAACAAAGCTAAAAGAGCTGAGAAACAATTGGAGATCATTCATAGTGACTTGTGTGGTCCTATAGAAGTTACATCACTTGGAGGTAATAACTATTTCATAACTTTCATTGATGATTATAGTTAGAAAGCATGGGTATATTTACTTAAACAAAAGAGTGATGCTTTTCATGCTTTTAGAAGTTTCAAAGCTTATGCTGAGAAAAAAATTGGTAAGAGTATCAATATTTTGAGAACTGATAGAGGAAATGAGTATACTATTGTTGATAAGTTTATGGAAGAACATGGCATTCAACACCAGCTAACAGTAATATATACACCACAACAGAATGGAGTGTCATAGAGGAAGAATAGAACCATAATGGAGATGGCAAGAACAATAAGAAGAACAAAAGATTTACCAAAAAGTTTTTGGGGTTATGCAGTTGACACAGCTGTGTATTTACTCAACATATGTCCAACAAATAGTTTGAACAACAAAACACCATAAGAAGCATGGAGAGGAGTAATACCAAGTATAAGACATCTGAGAATTTTTGGGTGCATTGCATATGCACATGTGCCAAAAAAAATTGAGAAAAAAGATGGATGATAAGAGTGAAAAATATATTATTGTTGGTTACAGTTCAGTGACAAAAGGATACAAGTTATATAACACAGAAATCAGAAAGATAGTTATAAGTAGAGATGTGATATTTGATGAAGATTCACAATGGAATTGGAGTATTGGATCAACAATCAGTGTTGATCCAAGTTCTGGATCAACTAGGGATGTTGATCCACATAATATTGGATCAACTAGGAATGTTGATCCACCTGTTGCTGTCAGAACAATTCAAATTGAAGCTAAGGAAGAAGTGCAAGCTCAAGACAATGTGGAAGAACAACATGAAGAAGCAAGAATTGAAGCAGTAACACAACAAGAAAATACAAGACCAAGAATAAAATATATCATACCTCCTAGGTTGAAAGATTATGTTTTAACAAGAGATGATGAAGATGATGATGATGTGGTAAACTTTGCATTATTTGGAGATTGTGATCCTGTAGCTTATGAAGAAGCTTCCAAAGAAGAAGGTTGGATTCAATCCATGAATGAAGAACTGAAGTCAATTGAGAAGAATGACACATGAGAATTAACAGAACTTCCACCAGGAAAGAAACCCATTGGTGTTAAGTGGGTTTATAAAACAAAGTATAAGGAAAATGGAGAAATAGATAGAAAGAAAGCAAGGCTAGTTGCTAAGGGATATAGAAAAAAAAGAGGAGTAGATTACTCAGAAGTGTTTGCACCAGTTGCAAGACTTTATACAGTAAGGATGATCATTGCTTTAGCTGCACAAAAGAAATGGAAGATATTTCAGATGGATGTGAAGTCAGCATTCTTGAATGGAGTATTGGAAGAAGAAGTTTATGTAGAGCAACTAGCTGGCTACATTATGGAGGGGAAGGATAATGAAGTATACAAGATAAACAAAGCTTTGTATGGTTTAAAACAAGCTCCAAGAGCTTGGTATACAACAATAGATACTTATTTTCTCAAGAAGGGTTTTACAAGATGTCCACATGAGCATACTTTGTATTTGAAAGATGATGGTCTTGGAAATCATATCATAGTATGTCTGTATGTGGATGATCTCATATTTACTAGAAATAGTACTGAGATGATCAATGAATTCAGGGAGGATATGGTGAAGGAATTTGAGATGACAGATCTTGGTTTGATGTCATACTTTCTTGGTATTGAAGTACATCAAACTGAAGGAGGAATTTTCATTAATCAACAAAGGTATGCTGAAGGAATTTTGAAATGTTTCAAGATGGATAATTGCAATCCAATCTTAACACTAGTAGAAGAAAGGTTGAAGTTGACAAAATATGGATCATGAGATCTTGTGAATTCAATAGATTTTAAAGGTCTTGTTGGATGTTTAAGATATTTAACTGCTACAAGACCTGACATCATGGTATGGTTAGTAGGTTCATGGAAGCTCCTAGACAATCACATTTACAGGCTGCAAAACGTATTATGAGGTATGTAAAAGGAACAACAAGTATGGGAATATTTTATACTATCTCTGAAGATCCAAAGTTGGTTGGTTTCACTGATAGTGATTGGGATGGAGATACAGAAGGAAGAAAGAGTACATCAGGGTATGGATTTCAGTTGGGTACTGGTTTTTTTCTCCTGGTCATCTAAGAAGCAACAAGTTGTTGCATTATCTACAACAGAAGCTGAGTATATAGCTGCTAGCAATTGTGCTACACAAGCTGTATGGTTAAGAATGATGCTGAAATCTTTATTTCAAGAACAGAAGACACCAATAACAATAGTTTGTGATAATAAGTCGGCAATATCACTAACTAAGAATCATGTGTTTTATGGGAGAAGCAAACACATTGATATTAAGTATCATTACATTAGAGAACTAGTTAGTAATAAGGAGGTTGCTGTGGAGTTTGTTGAAAGCAAAGAACAGGTTGCAGACATTTTCACCAAGTCCTTGAAGTATAACACTTTTATTTACTTGCGTGGAAAGCTTGGTATGATTAGCAAAGAGTATCTTGGTTTAAGGGAGGATGTTGAAGAATAAACCAAGATACTATGAAGACAACAGAAGGGATCAACATAGGTTGTTGATCCATTATGAAAAAGTTAGTATGGATCAACTATGAGAGTTGATACAATATGGTCGAGTCAACTGGTGTGGTTGACATGAAGTGGTTGGATCAACAACTCTTGTTGATCCATGGTTCAGTTTATAGAAGTTTACTTGAGTTTCAAGTATTACGTGTTTTAAGAGTTTGTTTACGTGAGAATTTTCTAGAAGTTTCTTGTTAAGAGTTTGATTAAGTTATGAAAGTGTTTATTGCTTGAGAGTCAAGTTTGTAAACATATAAATAGGTTGTTGAGCCGTGAGATTAATATACATCAATTAAGAGAAGCTTGTTGAAGCTTGTTTGAGTTTTAGTTTTGTGTTCTTTTCATTAAGTCTTTGATATCATATTTTCTACAGTCTTGTAGCAATATCCCCCAATTAAAATCCATATCCCCAATTTCGCGTTCTATATAATTCATTGGATTTGAATATACTAGTATAATAATCAACCCAAGAATGTTTTGTTGGTGCTAAAACTTCTAGAATTACCACCCGGACGAATGGTTGCTTTTGAAGTGCGTCCTTGCTATATGTTAAGGATACAACTCTTGAAGCACAATCAAAGCCGTAACTTCAGCTGAATATTTTCAATCTATAGCTGTCAAATTATGTCGACATTCTAATGTCTGTCAATCACGTATTTTTGGTATACAAAACTCATAATATCCTCTGTAATAATAGTTGTTTATGGCACTATATATTGAATGAGAATCCACAATATTAGTGTGGAACATTTCACCGAAAATATTGTGTTCTGTCTTGGTATCGAGTCAAAAGATCCAATTATCACGCTTCTTTTCTTTCACCATGGCTGAAAACTCAACATTTCACCAAATTCATATCAATCATATGATTAGTGTCAAACTGAATGACAACAACTATCTCCTATGGGTAACACAGTTTAAACCTCTTCTCAAAGGTTACAAACTAAAAGGTTTTGTTGATGGTACACTAGAAAAACCAGCAAAAACTATACCCGGTACAACAGAAGATGCACAACCAACCCCTTATCCTGCTTATGCAAAATATGAGGAATAAGACCAAATACTCTTAGGATGGATCCTTTCCTCTTTATCTGAAGGAGTATTAGGTCGAGTCTCAGGTCTCTCAACATCTCAAGAAGTATGGGAAGCTCTTCAAAGGATATATACACCAAAAACTAAAGCTCATCAAATGAACCTGAAAATACAACTGCACAGTCTTCGCAAAGGTAACAGCTCAATGCAAGATTATTTCTCGAAAACTAAGCAACTTTTTGATGCACTTGCAGCATCTGGAAAACCCCTCTCTGAAGAGGATATACAAGAATCAATTCATAGTTGGACTAGATCAGGCTTATGACTCTATTGTCACAGCCTTAAGCACTGTCGACAAGATCGACATGGATACTTTTCAAGCTCATCTGCTTTCATTTGATCTCCGCCTTGAACAACAGTTAGCCGTTTTGCAACAACCGCTAGCCAATATTGCTGCCTCATCAAACTCTAGGCCATTTTAGAGGCAAGACCAAAGGAGATACTCAAACAATCATCCACAAAATCAATCCAATCGTCAGCCTAGAAACATGTATCAAGGTGAAGGTCCTTGTGAGATCTGCAAACGAAAGAATCATGATGCTCGATTCTGCTGGTTTCGTAACAAAGTGGACAACAAAAAACAACTAGCTGCGTACTTGGCTCTTCCTGGTGGCCCTGCTGATAATAACTGGGTGACTGATATGAGTGCAACTCATCACCTAACTGCGAATCTCAACATTCGACATGAGTATGATGGAACTGAACAAGTACGTGTAGGAAATGATGAGGCTCTCCATATCGAAAATATTGGTAATGCCTCCTTCACTCATAATAATATATCTTTTCAGTTAAAAAATATTCTCCATGTCCCTCAAATAAAAACCAACTTACTTTCAGTCTCCAAATTCTGCAAAGATAACAACGTTTTCTTTGAATTTTATGAAAATTCTTTTGTTGTGAAGGAAATCCAGTTGGGGACAACCATGTTGCAAGGCATACTTAAGAATGGGCTCTATGTTTTTTATGTTGTTCGATAGATTCAACATACAACACCATCTGCTCTTCTATCCAATACAGTCCCTCTATGGCATCAAAGATTGGGTCACCCAATGCTTCACACTGTTTTTAGGCTGATTAAAAATCTTTCCCTTCCTGTTTCAAATAAGAAGTTTGATTATTGTCACTCTTTTCATATGAGCAAGAGTCATAAACTTCCTTTCCCTACTAGTAGTACAATTATTGATAAACCATTGAGTTTAATTGTTGCTGATTTATGGGTTTCACCACATGTTTCAAAAGATGGCTTTAGATATTATCTGCTTCTACTAGATGTTTACTCACATTATGCATGGATTTATCCACTAGATAGAAAATCATATGCCCTTCCCATCTTTATTCAATTCAAAAAGTTGATAGAAAATCAAACAAATCATAAACTCAAGTTTTTTCAATCAGACAATGGTGGAGAGTTTAGGAAGTTTACTTCTTTCCTTAATAATTTTGGGGTTATACATAGATTTTCATATCCTCACACATCTGCACAAAATGGCATTGCTGAAAGACGCATCAGACATATCACTGAGTCTGGATTAGCTCTTTTGTTTCATGCATCAATACCAAAATCTTACTGGGTAGAAGCTTTCTTAACTGCTTGTTATCTTATTAACAGACTACCTGCATCTCAACATGAGGTCAAATCTCCACTACAACTCTTATACAATAAAAAACATGACTGCTCCTTTCTAAAAGTTTTTGGATGTCCATGTTATCCATGCCTTTGCCCATATGTAACTAATAAGCTTGAACCAAGATCACTACCGTGTGTATTCATTGATTACAGTAGCGCGCACAAACGATATTTGTGCTTACATGTACCTACAGGAAGGTTGTATATCTCTCGACATGTCAAGTTCGTAGAAACAAGCTTCCTATTTGCTACCAAGCAACAGGTATGTATCACTAAACCCATTCCAAGTCATCTATATCCACAAAAATATTAGCATCACCCACTTTTTCTAATCCATGTCATGAGAATATTGTTTCTCAACCATCCACTCCTCTGCTACATACTCCACCAATGTCACCTAGTATGGATAATCTGCATTCACCACCTCTGTCTCCAAATATGGATAATGTACAGTCAACATCAAATACAGCAGCATCAGAATCTACCGGAGTAACCACTTCTGCAGAACCAACTACTTCAGCAACACAACCATCTATGTTGCAGCCAGCTCCATCAGCTCCATCGGCACCATCAACACAACATCATATGATCACCAGGGCTAGATATGGTATCAAGAAACCGATCAACAAGCTTTGTCTTACAACATCAAAATATCCACTTGCAGAGTCATCACTCACAGCTCCGCCGTCTTATACAGAAGCATCGAAAAATCCAATATGGATACCCCCTATGGATGATGAGATTAATGATCACATTCGTAATGGTACATGGAGCTATGTACCACATGAACCATGGATGAATTTGATTGGCTCGAAATGGGTTTTCAAGGTTAAACAGAAACCAGCCGGTACGATTGATAGGCCAAAAGCTCGACTGGTGGCTAAGGGATACAATCAAAGAGAAGGCTTTGATTATGATGAAACCTTCAGTCATGTGATTAAACCAAGCACTATCAGGCTTGTCTTATCAATTGCATTGGCAAACGGTTGGTCCTTACGACAATTAGATGTTCAGAATGCCTTCTTTCATGGTGTTCAGACAGAAGATGTTTATATGAAACAACCAGTTGGTTATATTCATCCTGACTATCCAACTCATGTTTGCAAGTTGAACAAGTCCATCTACGGTCTGAAACAAGCTCCTCGCACTTGGTTTTCAAGGTTCAGCACATATCTAGTTGGGCTCGGTTTCAAAGGGTCCGTTGCAGACAATTCGCTCTTTATCAAGAAGAATTCAAATGAAGTAACTTATGTCTTAATCTATGTCGATGACATTATCATCACATGTTCCAATTCTTCTCTTATTACAAATCTAATATCTTCTCTGAATTCTGTTTTTGCAATCAAATATTTAGGCGACCTCAGCTACTTCTTGGGAATAGAAGTTATTAAGCAAAAATAATCAGTTTTGTTGAGCCAACAAAAATACATCACTGATCTGCTTAAACGGAAAAGATGGATGCTGCAAAACCAGTTTCTACTCCCTTAGCTGTGAATACTAAAATCAGCAGATTGGGTACACAAAGATTTGAAGATCCAACTCTTTATCGAAGTGTTTGTGGAGCATTTCAGTATCTACATCTTACTCGCCCTGATATTGCTGTTGCGGTAAACAAGGTGTGCTAGTTCATGCAAGAACCTTACATCGAGCATTGGGAGCTAATCAAACGCATACTCAGGTATCTCAAGCACACAGTTCAACATGGCTTGCTTTTGCGAAAATCTACATATACCAGTCTTCATGCCTATTCTGACTCTAATTGGGTGGGGAGTATTGATGATTGCAGATCCACTAGTGGATACTGAATCTACTTTGGAAATAATCTTGTATCTTGGAGTGCAAGGAAACAGAAAATTGCTTCCAAGTCGAGCACTGAAGCAGAATATAGAGGCATAGCCATAGCAACTTCTGAACTAATATGGCTTCAATCATTGCTAAAAGAACTTGGTGTTGAGGTAAGAGATACGTCAATTTGGTGTGACAATTTAGGGGATACGTATCTCACAGCCAATCCAGTTTTCATGCTCGTATGAAGCACATAGAAATTGATTATCACTTTGTGCGTGAAAGAGTAGCAAACAAGTAACTTCTGGTACGGTTCATCTCGACTAAAGATCAAATAGCTGACATCTTCACTAAGGGTTTGTCATTACCAAGGTTTCTCTATCTCAGGAACAAGTTTAACATTCAACAACTCATGTTCAACTTGAGGGAGGATGTTAAGGATACAACTCTTGAAGCACAATCAAAGCCGTAACTTCAGTTGAATATTTTCAATCTATAGCTGTCAAATTATGTCGACATTCTAATGTCTGTCAATCACGTATTTTTGTTATACAAAACTCATAATATCCTCTGTAATAATAGCCGTTTATGGCACTATATATTGAATGAGAATCCACAATATCAGTGTGGAACATTTCACCAAAACTAATGTGTTCTGTCTCTATATGCAATGACTCGCTTTATTAGTACACACAAGTGACAAGGCATAACAAAAGAAAACACGAAAGAAAAAACATAAAACCATTACTCTATTAGAAATTCCACATGCAAGTGAAGAAAGGACCCTGAATTTGGAGTCGTGATTCAGAAGTCTTTTTTTGTATTTTTCGATCACTTAGCGGGGCAACAACCACCCACCACTTCCTCTAACACACCTTGATAAAAATCTGGCACACCTAAAGAAACCTGGTCCACATTTCAAACACTACCCTTGGTATGCAAAAATTTCCTCCGGGAAATTTCATCAATTTAAACATTCTTAAAATATTAACTTCACAAACATTGTAGACAGATACCGGAAGCTTATATATCCACCCAACGTCGACCATAGCACTATAGCAGACGGAACATATATATTAAAATTGCTCCGGCAGTGCACCCAAAAAACGATAGTACAATAAAAAGTACAAGTAGATACATCAAAGGAAAAAAATAAATCTTTGAACTTCCTCGGTAAGAAAAGCCCAAGTATCTCAACATATGCGTGGAAATGTTTTAACTTTTTCTAGATTCTGGAAAGCTCTTTACATTTGGAAGGCGTTCGTTTGAGTTATCCCTTGGTTTCTCCATTTTCCCAAATGAAAATAACCCTTTTACTTGCTTCATGATACCAATGTTTTGAACTCATAGAGTTTTGAAGTCTTCCTTTGCCATGGTTATCCATGACATTTGGAAAACAAGCATTCTTATGCACACATATATCTAATTTATGCTTATAAAAAAATATATTTAATGTATTGGAAAGGAGAAACCATTTCTTGGATATTTCAATCTGTTGGCATATAGATTTTCACCTCTTCAGTAAAACTTAGACTTACTGGATAGTTCATTATGGGCTCGGAACCCGGAACATATAGTCCAAAGACTCCAAACCCATTTCCTCTTTCCTCGTCGAAGTCACTATAAATCCTTTTACTTTCTCCAATAAACTACTAGGAAAAATTCGCAGAGAAAAGAAAGGAGGAAAAAAAGAGAGAAGATGGAATTCGGAAGCATTAGGGATTTTAATCAATTCATACTAGAGAAACTTGAAAGAATTGATGATTGCGTTAAATAATTTCTGGGATTATTTAGTAGATGAATGGAATTCAAGAAGACCATCTGATATTAAGATTTCAGAATTCTTCTCATGGATTAAGGAAACAGGTTTACCGTGGTTGATAAGAAATCGGTATCCAGTACTTGGAGGGATTTTGATTGTTTGCTTGTTGTTTTGGTTCTTGAAGAGATGATGTTGTTGTTGTTATTCTGATAGGCGGGTAAGATATTATAGGATGATGAAAACACCAGGAAGGGATTATAGGATGCGTAGGGATGATTTTGAGAGTGATCCAAGATCATATTTTCAAGATCTTCGTGGTGGTGATCGTGGTGGTTGTAAAAGATTTGTGGTAACTGATGATAATATTTATCTTCGTCATGGTCTTTTAGATCCTTAATTAGAGGTTAATTTGGTATTAATTTTGGTTTTAGATGATTCAGTACTTGGCTTTAGATGATTCAGTACTACTATTAAAATTAAGGCCCAATTCATCAAGTCTTGTGTTATCTCCCCCCTTTAATGAGCGCAAGGAATTAACAAAATCTTAAAAGTTAAGTGACATTAGTCGTTGGATTACACAACTTTAAATCTGAGCCGTTCAGATATCGGAATATTTCAAAAAATATTCCCGTCACAGAAACAAATTCCGTGTGACTTTTTGGTTACTCGACGGAAATGCCCCTCCATCTTTTACACATTTACACAAAAAATGCAGCTCTTTCTTTTCGCTATTCACTCCGTCGTTACCATCGCCATAAGCAAAACCATCACCCCCACCACTATATCATCACCAGCAACACCATCACCCCCGCCATCACCAGCAACACCGCTAAATATTATGCATACCTCCTCCCTTATATTGCATCTATATCAGATAACCTCTTTTTTTACTAGCGCTGCCGCCTCCGCCATTACCAGCAGCAGCAAAAGCATAACCAGCGCCACGACCACACCCACCACCTCAGCCACAAATCCTCTCTCTTTATCCAACACCAGTAAAACTACGCTACCATAAGCACTACCAGCACCGTCGCCGCAACCACCAACCCAAACAAATATCTTCCCAGAATCCCAATGTAATCAAAGATCAAACAAGATTCTTATAATCATTGATGGGTCTGGGTGGGATCAGAAATTGGGTATTTGTCCGGAATAACAATCGTTAAACAAAAACATTAATAAAAAAATCAATTTCAGAAAATCACAATTTTTTAAATACTTATGCTAAAATTAATCATGGATTTAAATTAAAGAAAATCAGATGAACAAAATACATGTTCAAAGTTCATCCAAAACTGTTGCAATATTTTCAATTGCGCTACGAAGGGGGGTCCTGGGGGGCGTAGACATTAATGTTTTTTGATACGTAACTGTTTGGACCGCTAGAAAACGTTTCCAGAAAATTCTAAATCCAACAGACACCATTAATGTCTGTTGATGAAGGGACCTGATGTTTCGTGAAGAGAAACTTGTCTGTTTCCAACAGATGTGAAAAACCCTATAAGTAGCATCTCCCAGAGTCGTTTTCAAATCAATCGAAAATCTCTTCTGTTTTTCTTTCTTAAACAAAGCATCATCAGAATCTGTTTTACATGTGTTCTTGATTGGGTCAAGGGGTGCAAACCTTGAATCCAATTTTCGGTTGTAGGGATTTCATTGTATCCTAAAGGCAGTATTTCACATACCTGTTACAATCGCCAATTCGTTGGGAGGGTAGAAATATTTGTCTAAAAGAAATCATCCAGAGCCTTGAAAGTTTTAGAGTACAACCACAATCTGTTTCTGTTTTCATCTCCATTGCAGCCCAGTAATTTCCAACAAAAACTCCATTGGTTCGAGGAGAATCCAATTTTGTTCTTCATTTTCTACCAAACTACAAAAAAAAAGGAAAAAAAAAGAAAAAAAAACTCTGCCGATTTTGCAAATTTGATGGAACTATAGATTTTATACCTCCACCCATTGATTTGTAGGTTGAAGCATGGCCAAATGCGTTCAATCCCAGAAGCAGAAAATGAAATTCCAGAGTTACAGGTGAAGAAGACGAACATCTCGGATTTGGTCTTCACTAGCATACTCAAATACGGAGTTCATCATCATCTTTCATCATTAATCCTGTAAAATCAATCAAACAACGTGAAAGCCTTGCAGTTCCGATGGGTTTCATACATACGAACACATAACCAGTGAGAAAAAAATATAAATTTGTAAAACACATACTAAAAATGTGAAAAAAGAAAAAAAACAGTGAAAAATTGTTAGCTTCTGATCCAAAATGTTGATCTATGCTGTTACTACAATGCAATTACCGTATTGCCACCTTGGTTGGGTGCTTTGTTTACGCCTGTCTAACATGCACCGTTTTATTAGCACATGTGGAACGAAAAAATAGGTGGTCTATCAGAACGTGGCAAATTTTGATGGACAAAAATATTAACGTGTAATAAGAAAGAACAAAACCTGACTTGATTTGTAAAAATGTTGCGCCATGGTTGCACCGGTTATTTAGTATTTTTTTTAAGCTTATAACAGTTAATTTTGTTGGGGTCACTGCCTTATGGCCCAACAAATGAGGTATCCCCTTAACTTTTTAAGGGATGAGCTTAACACATGCCTTGTGAATGTGTTTTGTTAACAAAAGGCATCAGGAGAATGTTTTTCATTCTCACGGGTTGTTCTTCTTGTTTTGAAGAAGAAAGAGAAAGAGAGGAAGAAGAAAAGAGAGTGAGTGAGGTAGAGAGATTAAACCACCAATTTTTGGTGAGATTGAAGCATCTTGAAGAGGAGAAGAAAGGGTTCTTGTTGAAGGATCTTTTGGTTGTTGTGGTGGAGAATTGATTGATCAATTTCCACATCTCTTCAAAGGGGGAAAATTCTAGGGTTTGTCAAACCCTAGTAGTAAGTATCTCAAATCACTTATATTTCTCAAATTGATAGTGAATCTCATATTATATATGAATGATTGTTGATCCATCCTTAGGGGTGAGTGTAATTAGGCAAATTGATATCCAAGTGCTATAGGCACCTTGAGGTTGTTGTTATCCCCAAATTTGGGAGAATTGTGTGTAACCCATTATTGTTATAGTGGAAGATTTGCCCGTGGTTTTTTACCATTCACCTTGGAGGGGTTTTTCCACGTAATTGCCGGTGTTGTGTGATTGCTTCTATATCGTCATAGTTTGTGTATTTCCGCATTGTATTTCATTGCTCGTGTAGGTTTCGTATTGCGCATAGCGGCTCGGATTTCGTAAGCCTCCCCAACAAGTGGTATCAGAGCTTTTGGGTTGAGCTAATCCTGTGCAATGGCGGAAGCTAGCACTAGTAATAGAATGGTCAATTTGACCGGTGAGAACTTTGTCATATGGAAGGCGAAGATGGAAGACTGGTTATATTGTAAAGATCTCTATGGTCCAATAGAGAGCAAGGGAGTAAGGCCTGAGGCGACAAGTGCAGAAGATTGGAAGGTTACTAATCGAAAAGCAGTTGGTTATATTCGTCAGTGGATTGATGATAGCATTTTTCATCATGTGGATAGTGAGACACTAGCATATCCTTTATGGACCAAGTTAGAGGAGATATATGATCAGCAGTCTCCTTGTGAAAAAGCTCTTCTATTCAAAAAGCTGTGTTACAAGGAAGGGAGTTCAATGGCGCAACATTTAAATGAAATGAAGGGTATCATGAATCAGCTTACATCTATGGACCTCAAATTTTTTGAAGAGGTTCAAGCTTATTTGTTGCTAAATACTTTACCAGACAGTTGGGAGCCATTGAGGAATTGTCTCAGTTATTCTGCTCCAGACAAGAAGTTGAACATGACTGTTGCAACTAGCAGTTTGCTGAGTGAAGAAGTTAGAAGAAGGTCACTAGACTCATCTCATTCAGAAGCTCTTGTGACAGAAAATCGGGGTAGAAGAAAAGACAGAAGACAAGTTGGCCGTAGCAAGTCAAGGGGTAAATCAAAGTCCGTAAAGGAAGTTGAATGTTGGAACTCATCATACGAGAGGTCATTATTCAAATGAATGCAGGAAGCCAAGCAAGAACACAAGAAGGGGAAAGGAAATGATAACCAAGACAATGGTGTTGCAAATATCGTGACAAATGATGATATCATTGTATTCTCGATTGTAATGATGTTTGTGTTAGTTTTGCAGGTGTCTGATTCTGAATGGATAGTTGATTCAGTGCATCTTATCATGCTACTCCTCATGAATATGTATTTACCTCCTACAAGGCTGGTGACTTTGGTTCAAGTCAGAATGGGAAACAGTGGTGTTTCAAGATTGTAGGAATGGGTGATGTGAAGGTTGAGACCAGTGTTGTTGGATGTACGTTGGTTCTCGAAATGTGCGACATGTACCAGATCTTCGTTTGAATCTAATGTCACCAGGAGTGTTAGATGATGAAGGGTACAACAATCACTTGGGTGATGGCAAATGGAAGCTAAGCAAGGGCTCCATGGTTATTGCAAGAGGCAAGAAGTGTGGCACATTGTACAAGACATAAGTGAAGGTGTGGAAAGGTGAGTTGAATGCTGTTGACAAAGATTCAATCTCCGAGCTATGGCATAGAAGACTTGGTCATCTTAGTGAGAAGGGAATTCAAATCCTCACCAAAAGACAAGTTTTTCCAAATGCCAAAGGTATGCAATTGGGTAAGTGTACTCATTGTTTAGTTGGTAAACAAACTAGAGTCTCTTTTCATAAAGCTTTACCCAAGCGCAATTCTGGTATTATTGATCTTGTTCATTCTGATGTATGTGGGCCTTTAAGGGTCAAAACACTTGGTGGTGGTGTTTATTTTGTTACTTTCATAGATGATGCTTCAAGGAAGGTTTGGTCATATGCAATCAAGACCAAAGATGATGTTGTTCCTGTGTTCAAGATGTTTCATAGCATGGTGGAAAGAGAAACAGGTAGAACCTTGAAGTGCCTTCGTTCTGACAACGGGGGAGAGTACATTGGGCCACTTGAAGTGTATTGCAAGAGCATGGGTATACGTCATGAACAATCAGATCAAGACTCCACAACATAATGGTGTTGCAGAGAGGATGAACCGCACTATTCTTGAGAGAATAAGGTGCATGTTATCTCATTCCAAGTTGCATAAGCATTTATGGGGTGAAGCAATGAATACTGCTGTATATTTGATCAATCGATCTCCTTCAAGACCGCTAGATGGAGAAGTAGCAGAAAAGGTATGGAGAGACAAAGAGCCTACTTATGATCACTTGAAAGTGTTTGGTTGCAGGCATTTGTTCATATCACAAAAGATCGAGATCAAAGCTTGACGACAAAGCAAAGCAGTGTGTGTTCCTAGGCTATGGAACAGAGAAGTTTGGTTACAGATTTTGGGATCCAGTTGAGAAGAAGGTTATCGAAGTAGGGATGCAGTATTCCTTGAAGACCATACAATTGAAGACTTTGAGAAGATTGAGATGCCAAAGCTTCAAGATGATATGACCTTGGATCCAAATCCAGTTGTTCCTACTCTTGAACAACATGATGATGATGTTGATGGTAATGGCAATGAAGATGAAGCTCATGAAGATGTTCCAGTGGGTGATGTTGAGCAAGAAGTGCAGCAACAACAACAACCGAAGCTTTAGTTGAGAAGATCCAAAGCAGACCAGATTACCTTCAACAAAGTATCCACCACATGAGTATGTGATGCTCACAGATGCAGGTGAACCAGAGTCTTATGAAGAAGCTCTTAGTGTTCATGAAAGTCAGAAGTGGTTGAAATCCATGAAAGAAGAGGTTGGCTCTTTAGATGAGAATGACACTTTTGATTTGGTTGACAAGCCTGAGAACCAGAAAATTCTGAAGAACAAGTGGGTGTACAGAATCAAGACTGAAGATGGTAACTCACAACCAAGGTACAAAGCATGCTTAGTTGTTAAGGGTTATGAGCAGAGAAAGGGTGTTGACTTTGACGAGATTTTCTCACCGGTGGTGAGATTTTCTTCTATTCGGGTTGTCTTGGAAATAGCCGCTAGTTTGGATCTTGAGATAGAATAACTAGATGTCAAGACAGCATTTCTTCACGGTGAGTTGGAGGAAGATGTGTATATGGCACAACCCGAGGGTTTTGAAGTCAAAGGCAAAGAGCACATGGTGTGCAAGCTAAAGAAGAGTCTTTATGGTTTGAAGCAAGCTCCAAGAAGATGGTACAAGAAGTTTGAATCGTTCATGAAGGAACATGGGTACAAGAGGACGGCTTCAGATCATTGTGTATTCATTCAAAAATTTGCTGATGGTGATTTTCTTACTCTTTTGATATATGTTGATGACATGCTTATTGTTGGCAAAGATAAGAAAAAGATTGACAAAGTTGAAGTCGGATCTCGAGCAAGTCTTTTTGCTATGAAAGACTTGGGTGCAGCAAAGCGTATTCTTGGCATGGAGATCACTCGTGATAGGAAAGCGAGGAAGTTGTGGTTATCACAAGAAAGCTACATTGAGAAGGTGTTGCAAAGATTCAACATGGACAAGGTCTGAGATTTAAGTTGTCCACTTGCAAACCATTTTAAGTTATCTCGTGATCAATGTCCTGTGAATGATATTGAGAAATGGAAGATGGACAAAATTCCTTATGCGTCTGCAGTTGGTAGTTTGATGTATGCAATGGTGTGTACAAGGCCGGATATAGCTCATGTAGTTGGAGTGGTAAGCAGATTTCTATCAAATCTTGCTATGGAGCATTGGGAAGCAGTGAAATGGATACTACGGTATTTGAGGGGTACTTCTAATATGTGTTTGTGCTATGGAGGTGACAAGCCAGAGTTAGTTAGTTACACAGATTCAGATTTGGCAGGTTCTCAAGACAGTCTCAAGTCTACATCGGGTTACTTATTTACCTATGCAGGGGAGCCGTGTCTTGGCAATCCAAGTTACAAAAATGTGTGGCATTGTCTACTACAGAGGCAGAGTACATTGCAGCTACAGAGAGTTGCAAGGAGATGATATGGATGAAGAGGTTTGTTAGAGAACTCGGTGTGAAGCAACAAAGGTTCATCGTTTCATCAGATGCCCGAGTGCCATCCATCTCAGCAAGAATTCGAGTTTTCACTCGAGGTCCAAGCACATCAATATTAGGTATCAGTGGATACAAGAAGTTCTTGAAGAGAAGGTCTTGTATATTGAGAAGATCCATACAGATGACAACGGTTCTGATATGATGACAAAGTCGCTACCAAAATACAAGCATGTGTATTTCTGCAGCAGGGCAGGTTTGGTGGTGACGGGTACCTTGCCATAAGTCGTGAGGGGGAGATTGTTGGGGTCACTTCCTTATGGCCCAACAAATGAGGTATCCCCTTAACTTTTTAAGGGATGAGCTTAACACATGCCTTGTGAATGTGTTTTGTTAACAAAAGGCATCAGGAGAATGTTTTTCATTCTCACGGGTTGTTCTTCTTGTTTTGAAGAAGAAAGAGAAAGAGAGGAAGAAGAAAAGAGAGTGAGTGAGGTAGAGAGATTAAACCACCAATTTTTGGTGAGATTGAAGCATCTTGAAGAGGAGAAGAAAGGGTTCTTGTTGAAGGATCTTTTGGTTGTTGTGGTGGAGAATTGATTGATCAATTTCCACATCTCTTCAAAGGGGGAAAATTCTAGGGTTTGTCAAACCCTAGTAGTAAGTATCTCAAATCACTTATATTTCTCAAATTGATAGTGAATCTCATATTATATATGAATGATTGTTGATCCATCCTTAGGGGTGAGTGTAATTAGGCAAATTGATATCCAAGTGCTATAGGCACCTTGAGGTTGTTGTTATCCCCAAATTTGGGAGAATTGTGTGTAACCCATTATTGTTATAGTGGAAGATTTGCCCGTGGTTTTTTACCCTTCACCTTGGAGGGGTTTTTCCACGTAATTGCCGGTGTTGTGTGATTGCTTCTATATCGTCATAGTTTGTGTATTTCCGCATTGTATTTCATTGCTCGTGTAGGTTTCGTATTGCGCATAGCGGCTCGGATTTCGTAAGCCTCCCCCAACAAATTTTGCCCATTTGAACAGGCCGGAAAAGTATAGAAAAGACAAGTTAAAGCGAAAAATGAACAACACCCAAATTCGTATAAAAAATGGAAGACGCAAAAGACGTTTGTTTATTGACGTGCAACGCGCGTGCACTCTTACTTGTTGAACTATAATTAGGAGATCTACTGTTTTCTCTTTTCTGGGTTTCTGTAAAAAAAAATTGTTTTGTGTTTTGTGTATACAAATAAGAAAATATATTTTGTTTCAGGTTCTATCGTGCCTTTTTGGTCCATCATGTTCTGCTCTGCAGTTCTTTGTCCACCATGTTTTGATTTCAGTCAAATTGGAACCTCTCTGTAAATGTAAAATGTAGAGAAATAGTGTAGGGTTCTTACCAAAAAAAAAAAGAGGAAAAGACATTGTCTATGGAAAAAATGGAAGCAACCGGGAAACTGGAATATCTATAGATATTTGGTGGATTTAAGTACCGTATTGGATTGGATTCCTTACCAAAATTTGCAAAAGCTTTTCACTAGCCACGTAGCTCAGATTCACTATGAAATCTTTTTCACGAAAAAAGAACAAATAAAATAAAATAAAAACAAGGCAAAATATGAACCCACAATTGGGGATACTTATATTAATTGGGGATATGATAATAAAATAAAATAGGGTCATTTTGAAGTAATTTTCAAAAACCTTTATCCATATATTTCTATTATTCCTGAAATGCCCTTATATTTTAATATTTATTATTTTATTTTATTTTTATTTTTAATAAAAATATTTTTCATAATATAAATTAATAAAAAAAAGAAATTTTTTTATCAAAAAATTAATAAAAAATTAATATTTTTTTTATCAAAAAATTAATAAAAAATTAATATTTTTTTAATAAAAAATTAATATTTTTTTCTAACGGAAAATACCTTTATTAATCATCATCAACAGAAATGAGTTTACAAGCATTGGATGGAAGCCTGGCCACAAGCTGGGCTCCAATCCCTTTTTGGATAATATTTTTTCTTAAAAATATTATTGTCATAAAAGAAAATCGAATTTTTTAATAAAAATTTATTTTCATAAAAAAATAATTTTTAAATTGTTTTTTTTCTTTTTTATGATAAATTAATAATTTTCACAAAATAAAAATTAATTTTTAAAAAAATGAAAAAAGAAAATGAATAGTTAAAAAAATTAATGAAAAAAAAAGTTAAAAAAAAACAAAAAAAATAAATATTTGAAAGGGGTAACTTTGACTTTTTACACTTTTAAGACACCCCTTAGCAAGATACTAAGGGTGGGAATAGTTTTTCATATCCCCAATTAATATAAGTATCCCCCAATTGCGTGTTCCAAAATATCCTCCCACAATTAGGGACGACCAAAACCGAATTAAGGCCGACACAAAACGACAAAATAGAAAATAATCGGTAGGTTATTTCACAATCGGAAGGTTATTTCCGGGGCGTTTTTTTTAATGGCCAAACTACCCTTTACAATCGGTAGATAACTATACAATCGGTAGGTAATAAATAATCGGGAGTAAATTTAGTTTGTATGACTTCCGATTATACAGTATCCCCAAAATAAAATCCTAAATCTTTTGAATTTTGATTATCCTATAATCAGTAGTAAATAAAGTTATATTGACTCCCGATTATACAGTAAACCTTTGTCAAAAATGCTACCATAATCGGTAGGGAATTTAGGTTATTTAACTTCTGAATATAGAGTAGCCCCAAAATCAAATTTTGCAAAAATCCTTTTTTTTTTTTGGAATTTGGGTTGAGCCTATAATCGGTAAGAAAGGAAGAGTTATCATGACTTCCGATTATAAAGTGGCTCTCTTTGCAAATATCCTACCATAATCGGTAGTCAATATACTTCGTATAACTACCGAATATAGAGTAGCCCCAAATCGATTTTGCAAAAATTCTCTTTTTTTCTGGAATTTGGGTTGAGCCTATAATCGGTAAGAAAGGAAGAGTTATCATGACTTCCGATTATACAGTGACTTTCTTTGCAAATATCCTACCATAATCGGTAGTCAATATACTTCGTATAACTACCGAATATAGAGTAGCCCCAAAATCAGATTTTGCAAAAATCCTCTTCTTTTCTGGAATTTTGGTTGAGCCTATAATCGGTAAGAAAGGAAGAGTTATCATGACTTCCGATTATACAGTGGCTCTCTTTGAAAATATCCTACCATAATCGGTAGTCAATATACTTCGTATAACTACCGAATATAGAGTAGCCCCAAAATCAGAGTTATCATGACTTCCGATAATGAAGAAACCCCATGGGAACAGACATGTTTTGTGAAAATTTATGGAAAACCGAATAGGTTTTCAAATTCTTTAACCAAAACGTACAACCAAAAAATTCCAACACATATAGCTACCGAATATAGAGTAGTCCCAAAATCAGATTTTGCAAAATTTATCTTTTTTCTGAATTTTGGTTGAGCCTATAATCGGTAGTAAATGAATTGTTATCATGACTTCTGATTATACAGTGGATCTCTTTGCAAATATCCTACCATATTCGGTAGTCAAGATAGTTCATATGACTACCGAATATAGAGTTGCCCAAAATCAGATTATGCCAACATCCTCTATTTTTCGAATTTGGTTGAGCCTATAATCGGTAGTAAATGAAGTTACCATGACTTCCGATTATACAGTATAATCTTTGGCGAAATCTACCATAATCGGTAGTCAAAATAGTTCATATAACTACCGAATATAGAGTTGCCCCAAACTACCGATTATGGATTAGCCTCCCGATTATAAAGGGGCATATAAGTATTTTTTAACTTATTTTGTCTTTTATGTCGCCCCTAAATGTGCCAGGCAAAATATCATGGCGCATTTTCTCTTGGTGATTGGCTTGGACCTCAGAGGCCGATTTAGGTGATGATTCAGTGAGTACTGAGTAGATATTTTCCTTTGTCTCTAACAAGTTTCTTTCACTTAGCTTAGGAGTTAAGAAAGAATCTTTGAAATATCGTCATCTTTTTGACAAGTCAAGTGGGTTTCTATTCATTTCATTTCATACGCATTCTCAATACCTTTGGAATTTTCACAAACAAATCTATTTTTTCTTATAAAATGATTTAATAAGGGCCCTTTTTTTTTAAAGAAAAGCTTAGGCCTATAAGAGTGACTGCAGTGGTGTGACCAAACCTAAAGATCAAAGATTAAAGGAACGAGTATATTTTAGTTTAGTCTGTTGTGTGACGCAGTGGGAGGCGAGTATATTTAGTCGAGCGAAGTTATAATCTTCGTTTCGTTGTGGAGCGGAGATATAAATTACGCCCCGTTCGAACGTTGATAAAGATTACGCCCGGTGTGGGCGTTGTTAAAGTTTACGCCCGGTGTGGAGCGTTTGTATAGTGTACGCCCGGAGAAAGTATAATCAATGCCCCATGGGGCATAAGTAAAATCTACGCATGATAACAGACGTTTGTTTAATCAACGCCCCATGGGTGTGACTTTGTCTTGGTAAATAGTTATATGTTTATGTGCAAACATGCGTTTCAGTGGGTTGGAATGTTGTAACTTTTGTATTTCATTTTTGGTAAAAAGATTGCTTATTCTAGAGAGGAGAAGTAAATTAGTCTAATAGCATGTCCGTCTGTTTACACCCGAATGACTTCTTATTAGCTCAAGCAAAATCAAGGTTTTTAAATGGTGCGGGGTGCAAATTTGTTTAATTCCATTTTTATTGAACGTTTTCAGCATCAGTGCCTGATGCAAAAGCACAGACATTTCTGTTCCTTCACTGGAGCGTTTCAAAATATCCAACGTTCGAAAATTACAACGGTATAAAACATAAAACTGGTTAAACCATCAGCCTCATGGGGCGTAGATATTAGGGCATATCAGAGCGTGAACTATCAATCACACTTTATCAACGCCTGATGCCAAGCGTTGAGTATATCACCAAGCCATTGGGGCGTTAATAAACATATAAAATAGTCATTTGGTTTACAAATAAAATATACAACATAATAAACATATCAGAATATAATCAATTAACGAAGTTAACTTCTCGGAGCTTTCATTTAAACTTGATCTCGTCAAAACCTGGGAATAATTAACATTTAACTTCTAAGTAATCATAGGCAATAGTTGGAAAACAATACATGTTTTTCCGAAACAATAAACAGTGACTAAGTCACTGAAATAATAATACATGTATGTGGACAAACTCCTTCGTCAAACAATGTACTAATATAGTTGTGAATCCCTAAATACCGACAATTCACACCTATTTAGCTATGGATGCCACCAAGACCATGGTGACCAACTCTATTCAATAAAAGCTCTAGGTATAAATGTGAAGGAGCGTATCCTATATACCACAAGTGGAAATTCTCATTTCCCATAACAATTCATATTGACAACAACACATTAAAAGTCCTTCCAAATCGTGGAAAGATTCACAGAATTAACAGGATTATCATGATGCATTTTAAACAAAGCATGGAATTCATGGACAGACAATGCATGAGTTTGTTAAGCATAAAATTTTATAAAAACAACAATAATGAATACAAAAGAGTCAAATGTATTCCCACCTCTTTTGATGACAAGTCACGCCTTCCTCGAGATCCACGATCCACTGGTTCGTCCTTTGAATCGGTCGTTGTTAATACAGACTAACTGTTGATCACACAAGCACTCTAACATATTATCCAAGAGGCTCATACAAGATTCTCAATATAATTTCATACAAGTCTCTAGTTATAATATAAGTGAAATAACTAATGGTTCTAGTTTTACCAATGGTTCCACAACCTGGTATTTAATGTTCTAGACATAAATTAATATCTACTTATCCAAATAGGGTCAAATTGGGTATCATCGGAAATCCCTCGAAACATCCCAAAACTTTGCAGAAGGAACCGAAAGTTAATTCAGATCATAAGTGGTCCAAAAACTCAAAATAAGATTTATGGCCCTAAGCCCAAGCCCATTAGGCCTGACCCGGTCCGGCCCACTGAACCGGTCCACTAACCTAACCCATCGGGTCAACCCATGACCCGACCCATTAACCCGGTCCACGACCCATATAGTTCCGACTCACTAACTAGATCTGACTCGGTGTGAGTCAGAAGCTGACTCGGTCATCTTCTTCACTAATTCTCTAAAATTATTCTCTATTTCTTGAAAACAGCTCACGGGGTCACCTTATAAGGTCTCTATATTACATCCTATAAATTTATAAGAACCAAATTTAGTCTCTATAGAATCTATGGATCATCCTATACAACTTTATCCTTTTGAATATTTTCCAATTCTAAATCTAACCTATCTTACTAAGCTCAAACATATCAACCCGCGCGACTGAATACACGGGATTACAGTTTTAACGGGCTATTTTCAAAGCACTATAACTCAGTCGATTCTCAACCAAACTTAACAAGCTTTATATATACAGAACCACCACACAAAGGGATACAATTTACGCTTATAGAGCTACGTCTAGTTCCATCATTAAGGTACCTAAACGAGTGTATAGATATAAGGCAGTAAACAATTAACTTTACATAAAATCATAATTATCAACAATTATAAACTTGATTGCTTCTACTCTATTCTTCTATTCAACAAGTACCCATACCAAAATAAACATACAAACATCATGTAAACGGGTTACCTTAATCATTAGAGGGTTTTCTTTCATCCCATGATCATGAAACTCATCAACTCCATCATCATCAACTTAATTAATATCAACATCAAACCCATCCTTCCTTATGTTCATTTCTTCTCTAAGAATACTTCCAATTTATATCTAAAATCTTATTAATTATATCACTATCTTTACATACAAATAACTCTCTCTTCTCTATTCTATTAACCTCCCAAAAACATCATCATCAACTTCTCCAACTCCATGTCTCCATCTCTCTTTTCAATATTTCTAACTCATATTCTTGCCTCTCCCTGTTTTTCTTTTCTTTTTATTTCACCAACACACCTGCCTTCCCTTTTCACCGATTTTCATTATAAATACACGCACCACCTTGATTCCCCAAAGCACCATCGAGCTACTTAGGCAAAGGAGGACATATACATCAAGACTTAGTTTTAAAATTAAAATCTAATAAAGGTTATACTATTTAATATCTATAATATCACTAAGGGATAACTTTTCACTCAAAAGAGGTCTACTCAAAGAAGAGGGTCGGTCAACTAAAGTCAACGATCAAACTGGTCAACGGCGGTTTGACTAATTTCTACTCCATCTTCCGAGTCTCGTATCTTCTCCTCCGGTGTCCGATTGACGCATTCTTGTAGTCCATTCCGCATAACTTTTCGAGATCTATCCAACGGTACTAGTTTCGTATCTAGAGCGTTGTTAGATTAATTTCTATTAATTATCGTTCGTGTTAAACTAATCGAGTTATTAGCGGTTAATTCGTCACTTGACCGGTCTAATAGCGTTGACGAGCTTGAGGGTCCTTACATTCTCCCCACCTTATATCATTTTCGTCCTCGAAAATCGAACCATTCTCTTGGTCTTAAAAAACTCCCCAACTTATAGAATAATCCCATCTCTTGTCTAAGCGCACAACAACATAAAACATAGCACAAACCTATATGGCTTTCTACAACTAAAATTTGTGGCTCTAAGTTCAACTACGCTGATTTAATTTCTATAAAATAGGGAAGTCTAAATTTCTTACATGAATCTCTATAATGGAAACTATGAATTTTTAGATTTAAATTTTCTACACTAATTTCTATGTCAATAACTTACTGGTTCTAAGTACTTTTAGAAGATATTCAATGATAAGTTTCTGATTAAAATTTGAGATCTATTAGTTCACTAATAGAAGCAAGTCTCTCTTCAATGCCTAGTGATATAAGAATGCAGTTGCCCTGTATAGGTTCGCGACCGCCTGACAATTCCTACTACCTAACAAGTATCACCCGAACACATCATAATTACCAACTTCACTACTCCCCAGTGCTGGATTAACTAAGTGCAAACTTATTACGATTAACCAAGTGTTAATTTGATTTTATCAAGATTATTTAGTCTTTAACTTCTATCTTTACTAGTGTATGTCTAATAATTTACTTCATTTTTGATTTGATTTGATTTGATTTATTTATTTTATCTATATAGTAATCCAATTTCGATTTTACGTTAATTTATAATATCTGATATTTTTAACTTTGCTGTGATATCATATATAATTTTTTTTATATTCATGAACTATTTACGAATAACTTAATGTTATAACCATTATCCAAATGTTACATTATTATTTTATTTTCAACATATTATTTCCAATATATCCATTGTTTATTTCATCATGTGACTTGATATAAATAATTAACTGCTAACAATTTTTCACAGTTGTTTGGTATTAATATTTTTTTATTATTATTATTACATTTATTTATTTTTAGTTCTCAGACCGATAAAATTTAATCGTAATTCAATCATAATTGCAAGTTTGATTTTTATTGTCAATGTTGATCTAACTTTATTTCCTTACATTTATATTATTGTTAAGTAATCCTTATGTTGTACTATTAATTTAATAAAATTACATTTTTCTGTTACTATCCAATAATTATTATCCAAATGATATTTACAGTAACTTTAAATTTTATAACTATAGTATTAATAGTATCATTATTTGCTTATTTTATCAAAAGTTATTATCTTAACTATATTATCATTTTCATTATTGTTTTATCAAATCTTCCCATTTGATTACTAGCGTACGAACATACAATTAAAATAATTGTTTAGTAATGATACTTCGTTTAATTTTATTAAGCCCTAATCTTGTAAATATAATTTTACTTTCACGAAAAGATTGATATGACAGATTTTTATTTATTCAGATTGAATTGGTAATATAGTATATATTGTTACATATTGGCGTTAGTAATTTAATATGATTTAAATTTTAAGTCTGCATAACATGTTTAATACGTCTTAATAGTCTTTAGATTTTGGGTATTAATAATAAGTATCTATTCATATACAAATTTATTTCCTTTAAGTCAAATTTGTACTAAACATTCAAGTATTATAAATATCACTTCATGTGTATTTTAGTGATTTAGTGAATCATTTATTAAACTATAAATAATTTAGGTATAAGATCGTTCACATGTTTAATCTTTATTATGTATCTTATATGACCTCACGTTCTTAATCCTAAAGAAGAAGTCTTATTTATCTATCTGGTTTAAACGCAAAACACAAAATTCAAATTTGTTATTAGTTAACTTTGCAGGACTTAACTATAAATGAGCACTAATAATTTTCCATGAATATTTAATCATAATCATTATTTTATCGCTATATATTTGTTAATGATATTTTAATTTAAATTATGCTCAATACAATACTAATTTGAATTTTAATAGTTCAAGTTTGTCATACTAACTTTTCATTTCAAAAGAAAATTAAATTTATTTATGAAGAAGGATAATATTACAATAAACATCTGAATACTATTATTACTATTTCACGTATACTTGTTTCATTTTAAAGATTTATTCGATTATTTGTTAGCATAAATATAATTATACTACAAGATTTCTAGCAAGTTAAGTCTTTTTATTTTATACATTATTATATCCTTATCTTCTTACATCTAATGCCTAATGTATTATATTAACTATTTAGTTTAGGCACAAAACATATATCTTTAATTTGTAATTAGTTTAATTTACAAAACTTAACTGTACACAAGTGTTACTAATTTTCTATAACTATTTAATTAATTATATATATATATATATATATTTATTATTATTATTATTATTTTATCGTTACATATTCCTATCAAAATTTTAGTTAATTTAAGTTCAATTTGATACTAATTGATAACTATTAACATTACTTTATTAAAATTATTATTACTTTTATGAAAGAATGCCACCACGGTTTTTATTGAAAAACAACAAGTGAATTATTATTCTAACAACTATAGTGAATTATTATTCTAACAACAAGTTACTTTTATTATCATCCATATATAGTTACTGTTATAATATATTTTATTGTTAACATTGATGGTTGAAATATTATTCTAGCTACTCTTACAAATATTATTAAGTCCAAAAATATTATTAACATTTATGTGATTATAAATTATCGACCCTACGTATAAGACAATGTACTTAATAAATTTCTACGTGACTATCAAGATTTATCAATAAAACTGATCTCAATATTTTTAGTATTGGTTTGTGTACTTGTTCATACTTTTTAGATCAATTATTCTCAAATTCTTATTAGCTAAAGTACTGGTGTACCCTACAATTATTACTTCATTACATATACAAACAATCAAACAATTCTTTTAATTATTAATAACTTTTAGTGATTAAGATTTATCTCACAACCCAACCTAGTTCTAAACTAATTTAGTTCTCTAACTGGCACTGGCTATTCCTATTGTTTCCCATATAAGATCTAATAAAGAGCTCGGATACCAACTTTGTAGCGCTCCCTAATCCAACAGCTGACTAATCCAAGATATTAGCTAAAAACAGAGGCACTAAGAATCCAAATTAAACGCTTAAACTTTCAATTAAGAAATCTACTATAAAAACTTAACCCAAAACTAACCCCGCTCAGAAATATATATACAAGAATTCCTCTCCAATGATACATATAAAATAGCCATTTGGTTTACAAATAGAATATACAACATAATAAACATATCAGAATATAATCAATTAACGAAGTTAACTTCTCGGAGCTTTCGCTGCGCAACTCTGATCTGTCACAGAAACTGAAGTGGGAATAATTAACATTTAACTTCTAAGTAATCATAGGCAAGAGTTGGAAAACAATACATGTTTATCCGAAACAATAAACAGTGACTAAGTCACTGAAATAATCATACATGTATGTGGACAAACTCCTTCGTCAAACAATGTACTAATATGGTTGTGAATCCCTAAATACCGACAATTCACACCTATTTAGCTATGGATGCCACCAAGACCATGGTGACCAACTCTATTCAATAAAAGCTCTAGGTATAAATGTGAAGGAGCGTATCCTATATACCACAAGTGGAAATTCTCATTTCCCATAACAATTCATATTGACAACAACACATTACAAGTCCTTTCCAAATCGTGGAAAGATTCACAGAATTAATAGGATTATCATGATGCATTTTAAACAAAGCATGGAATTCACTGACAGACAATGCATGAGTTTGTTAAGCATAAACTTTTATAAAAACAACAATAATGAATACAAAAGAGTCAAATATATTCCCACCTCTTTTGATGACAAGTCACGCCTACCTCGAGATCCACGATCCACTGGTTCGTCCTTTGAATCGGTCGTTGTTAATACAGACTAACTGTTGATCACACAAGCACTCTAACAGATTAGACAAGAGGCTCATACAAGATTCTCAATATAATTTCATACAAGTATCTAGTTATAATATAAGTGAAATAACTAATGGTTCTAGTTTTACCAATGGTTCCACAACCTGGTATTTAATGTTCTAGACATAAATTAATATCTACTTATCCAAATAGGGTCAAATTTGGTATCATCGGAAAGCCCTCGAAACATCCCAAAACTTTGCAGAAGGAACCGAAAGTTAATTCAGACCATAAGTGGTCCAAAAACTCAAAATAATATTTATGGCCCTAAGCCCAAGCCCATTAGGCCTGACCAGGTCCGTCCACTGAACCGGTCCACTAACCTAACCCATCGGGTCAACCCATGACCCGACCCATTAACCCGGTCCACGACCCATATAGTTCCGACTCACTAACTAAGTCTGACTCGGTGTGAGTCAGAAGCTGACTCGGTCATCTTCTTCACTAATTCTCTAAAATTATTCCAACTCTTTTTCTTGAAAACATCTCATGGGGTCACCTTATAAAGTCTCTAGATTACATCCTATAAATTTATAAGAACCAAATTTAGTCTTTATAGAATCTATGGATCATCCTATACAACTTTATCCTTTTGAATATTTTCCAATTCTAACTCAAACATATCAACCCTCGCGACTGAATACACAGGATTACAGTTTTAACGGGCTATTTTCAAAGCACTATAACTCAGTCGATTCTCAACCAAACTTAACAAGCTTTATATATACAGAACCACCACACAAAGGGCTACAATTTACTCTTATAGAGCTACGTCTAGTTCCATCATTAAGGTACCTAAACGAGTGTATAGATATAGGTCAGTAAACAATTAAATTTACATAAAATCATGTTAGATATTCGGGTTGGACCCGAATATGGTCGCCCATATTGTATGTGGCAATCCTGGTAGGGTTCCATATTCCTTAGGGTTTGGAACCTATATAAACATCTCTAGCATATGTGTAAAGTGTTACGTGATTCCACCATATATCACACATAGGTTTACCATTAGGAGAAAAAGGTTTTAAGTTCTTAGCCTGTGAATCAAGTTTGTGCTCATCCTAGAAGATTGTAGTACCTGCTGATCGTCGTGTTGAAACGTTGTTGTTGCTGCTGCTGCTGTTTGTTCTTGATAATCGGAGCTCAAGTTCAAGGTACGAACCGATACCCGCTTCCGCTTAATCGTATAATCTCTGATATTGGTATCATGAGCTATTGGTTTGCTGCGTTTTCGTGCTTGATTTAACTTGCTTTGGTTGCTTGAAAGTTTTTGATAACATGATAGTATCATGATTAGGGTTCTTGTTGTTTTTTGGGTTAAAAATCATTAATGGATGTATAAATATTTCGGATCTTGATAAGGGTGTTTTGGTTTGAAATATTTAATTGAGTATGTTCATTATTTATTCAAATGATCTCCTGGAAAGTTTTGTATTGTTTGAACGTGTGGTTTGAAAGATATTGCAAAAACCCTAGTTTTATATCATGTTTGTGAGCAGTGGTTTGATGATTGTTTTGATGTATATATGTCGATCCATGTTAATTAAAATTAATATAGATAGATAGTGATCTCTGAGAGCTTTCTTTTGACATATTATTTGCTTGAATCGGAGCTCGTATGAGTGAGATATCGTCACCCAAAGTTGGTCATGCACGTCTGTACGCTGCTGGAATTTTAGAGAAGACGATGAATAGTAACCGAGAGACATTGTTCCAAGTGGGCGAGTTAACTGGGTCCAGGATCGACGGTTCAGCCCGCGGTTCGGACCGGTGGGTCAGCTCGCGGTTCGGTGGGTCGTCTCGCGGTTCAGACTAGTGGAGCGGCTCGCGGTCCAGCCCACGGTTTGGCTCTAGTTATTTGTTTTTTCATTTTTTATCTATCTTGTGTTTGTCGGATCAACTCCAATTTTGGTACCTTGAGGTTTTTCGACGCTCCGAATTCAATAAAACTATTTTCAGAACCTGATTAGATTCACGTGATAGTGTTTCTTTGAAATTATATGGTTAATCGCTTTATCCATGATAACATGTGAATGGTTTATGTGGTGATTGTATAATTTCTTTAATATACAACATGTATAGTGCTGGATTGAATTCATATCTTACTTAATTGTATGTCTAGATAACATGTTGATTGATTAGATAATCATTTTGGTTTGATAACATGTTTGATTGAATTATTATTTTGATTGATAACATGTTAAAAAAATTGAGTGGGAGGTTGTTTGGTTGAGTTTGTTTAATTCCCAAAAACCAATAACTTGCGCATATATTAAATAGATGTAGATAATATTACTTGTGGCGCGAGAGATGATTAGGAGTTTAACGATTTTTCGATCTTGCGACTTGTAATGTTGTTTTGCTATTTATTTAGATTAATGCTGCAAAGTTATTTTTTTTAATATGTGTATAGTGCCATAAGTTTAATATCCTTTATTTTATTTTTATTTTTTCGCATTCTATGTTAGACTAAATGGCTTCCAAGAACATCATTGCTGAATTGAACAAGGGTGAAAAACTTGATGGCGACAACTATAATATCTGGCGCTGAAAGATCGTTTTTCTCTTGAATGATGATGGGCTGCAGGAAATAACTGAGAATGTGATGCCTCATCCTGAGGAGGGGACGACGATTCAACACCGTCGTAACCTCGAGGCTTACCAGGAATGGATTAATAAGGATCGCAGTGCTCGTCATATGATCCTGAGCTCAATGCACAATGATCTCATTGGGGAGTTTGAGAACCACCAGTTTTCTCATGACATGCTAGAGGCAGTCAGGCAGAAATTTGGAGTTACCTCTGTGGATAAGTTGCGCGCTTTGACTATGAAGTTTGACACTTGTCAAAAGAAGCTGAATGTTACAATGAAGCAACATTTTAGGACAATATTGTCAATGATACGTGAACTTGAGGCTGCAGGTCATCACTTGACAGATGAACAACATGTACAAGCTGTTATTCGTTCGTTACCTAACTCTTGGGAGCAGATGAAGCAATACATGACACATAATGATAATGTCCGCACTTTTGAGGATATTTCTCGTCGTGTGGAACTAGAAGTCGAGCGCTTGGAAGCTGCTAAGACTAACAGTTCTGTTTTTGCTGCTGAATATGCTTCGCATAATACCAATGGGTCTAAGCGCAAGAGGGGTAAGGGTTCTTCAGCTAAGAATCCTCGTGATGGATCTGGGTCATCCACTACCAACGCTCCTAAGCGTAAAATAAGCAAGCGTGCTGGTAAGAAAGACAAAGCAGAGATGAAATGCTTTAACTGTGATAAGAAATGACACTTTGCTCGTGAATGCACTGAGC
This sequence comes from Papaver bracteatum, assembly GCA_023529315.1. Classification (NCBI taxonomy): domain Eukaryota; kingdom Viridiplantae; phylum Streptophyta; class Magnoliopsida; order Ranunculales; family Papaveraceae; genus Papaver; species Papaver bracteatum. The sequence continues at coordinate 1,642,901 of JAJJWX010002605.1, read as the reverse complement.
CAAAGAAGGTAATTTCTGAACCTATTCCTCGCTATGAATGTTTTGTTTCTAGTCAATCATTAGTTTCTTATTCTCCTCATTTGTGGGTTGTAGATTCGGGAGCAACCGACCATGTAGCGAGGGACCGAGATGGGTTCCTAGATTATCGTCGAGTTCCTGCTGGGAGCATGAGAGTTTATATGGGGAACACAACTAGCATAGAAGTACTTGGCATCGGTACCTATATGCTAAATCTGCGAAAAGGGCGCACGATAATCCTCCATGATGTACTTTATGCTCCAGATATTCGACGAAATTTAGTTTCAGTTAATAGTATGTTGCGTCTAGATTTTAGTTTTCTTTTTGAGGGTAATTCTGTTAAGATTTGCTTGGCAACTGAGTTTTATGGTTTTGGTTTTATGTCGGATGATTTTATGGTTTTGGATATTGACAATTCTAGTTCTTTTGATGCTAATAAATCTATTTCATTAGTTGCGTCTTCCTCGGATGTTAATAATGATTCTGTGATTTGGCATGCTAGATTAGGTCATATAGGGCAAGAAAGGATGACTAGGTTAGCTAGAGAAGGTATTTTAGGCCCCATCGCTAAAGTCTCCTTGCCTACCTGCGAACATTGTCTTGCAGGTAAATCCATTAGAAAACCGTTTGGGACAGCCAAAAGGGCCTCTAAGCCTTTGCAATTAATTCATTCTGATATATGTGGCCCAATGAATGTTAAGGCAAGACATGGAGCCTCTTATTTCATCACTTCATAGATGACTTTACGCGATATGGTCATATTTACTTGATATCCCACAAGTCAGAAGCATTGGACTGCTTTAGACGCTATGTATGCGAAGTGGAAAATCAACTAAATAAGAGCATTAAGGCTCTCAGAACTGACCGTGGACGCGAGTATCTATCTGACCTATTCAAAGGGTGTTGTGAGGAAAAAGGGATCCTAAGACAATTGATTATTCTTGGTACTCCGCAACAAAATGGTGTAGCAGAGAGAAGTAATCGTACTTTGTTAGAAATGGTTAGGTCAATGATGGCGCAAGCTCATCTTCCTATTTCTTTTTGGGAGATGTGTTACTGACTGCTGCCTATGTCCTTAATCATGTTCCTTCGAAGTCAGTGCCTTCCACCCCATATGAATTATGGACCGGAAGAAAACCTGAATTAGGTAATTTTTGGCCATGGGGTTCAGCTTCTTATGTACACAACAGTTCTCACCGGTATGGGAAGCTGGGACCTCGAGTGAAAAAGTGTATCTTTATTAGATATTCTGATCACTCGAAAGGCCATGTGTTCATTGGTGAGCATCCTGATGGAAGTGTAACTGAGATTGAGTCACGTGATATAGATTTCCTAGAACAGGATTTTTCTAGAAGGAACGAGGTAGGGGGAGATCTTAGCCTCTTTGAGGTGGAAGAGTCAATGGAAGACACACCAGTTCGTCTAGTTGATAATAACGAAGAAATTCCTCATTCTCCTAGGGAAAGTGGGAGTGTTCCACCTGATAATGGATTAGCTCCATCAAATCAGGATCCCCAATCTCGGAGAAGTGAACGTGGAAAAGTACCTCGTCGTCGTTTTCATATTGAGGGGGAAAGTTTCATGGTTTGTTCACATGATGACGCAGAGCCTAAGAATTTTAAAGAGGCTATGTCATCTCCTAAAAGGGAAAATGGATTATTGCACAGGAAGAAGAGATAGAATCAATGAGGATAAATGGTGTGTGGCAATACATTGACCTCCCAGAAGGGCGCAAGGCTATTGGAAACAAATTGATTTTCAAAGTCAAATGCAATGCGGATGGTTTGGATGAAATATATAGGGTTCGCCTTGTGGAGAAAGGTTACACCCAACAGGAGGGTGTTGACTACGAGGAAACTTTCTCCCCTGTGGTGAGAATTGCCTCGATACGCCTTATGATTGCTATTGTCGCACATATGGATTTGGAACTTCATCAAATGGATGTTAAAACTGCATTTCTCAATGGAGAACTAGATGAGGAAATTTACATGGAGCAACCAGAGGGCTTCGTGATTAAAGGTCAAGAGCGCAAAGTTTGCAAGCTCCAAAAAGTCTATTTATGGCCTAAAACAATCATCTAGACAATGGTATTTAAAATTTGATCGAGCCATTGTTTCCAATGGTTTTACGATGATATAAGAAGACCATTGTGTGTACGTTAAACGGTCCGATAAAGGTTTCCTTATCTTGTCCTTATATGTTGATGATATCCTTATAGCTGGAAGTAACATGGAGATTGTCGTCGCCACAAAATAGTGATTGTCCTCAACTTTTGAGATGAAGGACATGGGAGAAGCAAGCTATGTGCTCGTGATTAAGATCCTTAGAGATCGTTCAAATAGACTTTTGGGTATGTCACAAGAGACGTACATTAAAAGGGTTCTTGAGCGATTTCACATGAAAGATTGCAAGCCCATAGACACACCAGTTGCTAAAGGTCAGAACTTAAGCCTTGAGATGTGCCCTAATACCCCTGAAGAGAAAGACATGATGTCGCGGGTACCCTATTCCAATGCAGTTGGGAGCTTGATGTATGCTATGATGTGTACTCGGCCAGACATATGCTATGCTATTGGATTAGTTAGTCGGTACCAGTCGAATCCTGGTTTTGAGCACTGGCAAGCGGTCAAGAGGATACTAAGGTATCTCAAAGGGACGAGCGATCTCATGCTATGCTACAAGGGTTCAGATCTACGTTTCAGTGGTTATTGTGATGCTAACTGGAATGGCGAAATGGGAGAGTAAAAATGCACATCAGGGTATGCTTTCTTGCTAAATAGCGGGGCCATCACATGGAGTAGTAAGAAACAGTCAATTGTTGCTATGTCTTCAATGGAATCTGAGTTTGTAGCTTGTCAAGCTGCAGTACAAGAATCTAATTAGTTAAGGAGGTTCTTTAAGAGTTTTGAATTTGTCACTCATGCTACTGATGCGGTGAAAATTCACATTGATAGCACATCAATGATTGTTTATGCAAAAGACCCAAAGTACCACGGAAAGACTAAGCACATTGATAGGAGGTGTTGTTTTATTAGAGCTGCTCTTGCGAAGAAAGAAATAGTTTTGGAGTACATGCCTACAGAGTTGATGATAGTTGATCCCCTTACTAAACATATACCAAGAGATTTTTTCATGTCTCATGTTAGGGCGTTAGGTTTACGTAGGTGGTAATGGATGTCTCTTTAATTAATTATTTATTTTTCTAAGACATGATGATCGTAAATGCATATGTTTTATGGATATTTATTAATAATCAATACAATTTGATAATGGTTCATTTTTATGATTGATTATTTACTTATGGGCATGGATATACACGCTGACATTGGTGCATAGAGAATGCATTATGTCGAAACTTGATTGATATGTCACCTGGTATAGACTGGCTTACTCACATAAGCAGTCACCTTTTGGCGCTAAGGAGAGCGAGCAAAGATGAGATGATGCATCGCCTTGGAAATACCAAGATGAGATCTATATAGTGAAGATCGATGATGAATGTACCTACTGTTCATCATACCTTAAAGGATAGCCAAATAAGAAATATCTTTCACGGCGCTTGATGAAAGCGAGCAGTTATAAATTTCAGATTAGGCGCAAGAGTTGCGACTAATTCAAGATTTGTAGAGTGTAAGAGTTTGTGACATATACTTGTTTAGTCAAGTAAAAATCCACTCTAGTGCATTTTCATATTATGCGTGCTTGCGAGCACTACGGAGGTGCGAAAATCGTTCCCTGCTTTTCTCACCATGTGAGTCTGTGTGATAATTAAATTATACACAAGTAACCTTACGACTTTTGACTTTGTTATTAAGTAAAGATTCGATGATTGCTACTTTAGTATGTGTCTTGTGGCCATGGATGATTCGGCTGAAAGGGTACATATCTGGGAAAGCAGTTGATTCTGAAACTTCATGGCAATAGGGCGAAAGGAAGGTCATCAAACTCATGAATGTTTTTATATTCACAGTCGACGACTTGGGTTGCCTTGCTGGAGTTGCAACACAAGTGTGAATGTATTTACAATAAGCTAGCATGAGGGTTATACTAGCTCTACGAGGGATCAGAGTAGTCTAGACCAATGAGATTTTGATGGACCTAGGATACTATGAGATACAAACATTTTTAAAGGGTTGATGTCTCTATGCTGACTCATATTGAGATGCTTGTATAGAGCTCCCAAATTGCAGGTACCTCGACGGTCGCACGGGCTATTTACTAATATGAACTTTTATTTCTTCCGGTAAAATCCACACACACTATGTGCGAGTGGGAGATATTAGATATTCGGGTTGGACCCGAATATGGTCGCCCATATTGTATGTGGCAAGCCCGGTAGGGTTCCATATTCCTTAGGGTTTGGAACCTATATAAACATCTCTAGCATATGTGTAAAGTGTTACATGATTCCACCATATATCACACATAGGTTTACCATTAGGAGAAAAAGGTTTTAAGTTATTAGCATGTGAATCAAGTTTTTGCTCATCTTAGAAGATTGTAGTACCTGCTGATCGTCGTGTTAAAACATTGTTGTTGTTGCTGCTGCTGTTTGTTCTTGCTAATCGGAGCTCAAGTTCAAGGTACAAACCGATACCCGCTTCCGCTTAATCGTATAATCTCTGATAAATCATAATAATCAACAATTATAAACTTGATTGCTTCTACTCTATTCTTCTATTCAACAAGTACCCATACCAAAATAAACATACAAACATCATGTAAACGGGTTACCTTAATCATTAGAGGGTTTTCTTTCATCCCATGATCATTAAACTCATCAAATCCATCATCATCAACTTAATTAATATCAACATCAAACCCATCCTTCCTTATGTTCATTTCTTCTCTAAGAATACTTCCAATTTATATCTAAAATCTTATTAATTCTATCACTCTCTCTTCTCTATTCTATTAACCTCCCAAAAACATCATCATCAACTTCTCCAACTCCATGTCTCCATCTCTCTTATCAATATTTCTAACTCATATTCTTGCCTCTCCCTATTTCTCTTTTCTTTTTATTTCACCAACACACCTGCCTTCCCTTTTCACCGATTTTCATTATAAATACACGCACCACCTTGATCCCCCAAAGCACCACCGAGCTACTTAGGCAAAGGAGGAGATATAAATCAAGACTTAGTTTTAAAATTAAAATCTAATAAAGGTTATACTATTTAATATCTATAATATCACTAAGGGATAACTTTTCACTCAAAAAAGAGGGTCGGTCAACTAAAGTCAACGATCAAACTGGTCAAATGTTTACGGTCAACGGCGGCTTGACTAATTTCTACTCCATCTTCCGAGTCTCGTATCTTCTCCTCCGGTGTCCGATTGACGCATTCATGTAGTCCATTCCGCATAACTATTCGAGATCTATCCAACGGTACTAGTTTCGTATCTAGAGCGTTGTTAGATTAATTTCTATTAATTATCGTTCGTGCTAAACTAATCGAGTTATTAGCGGCTAATTCGTCACTTGGCCGGTCTAATAGCGTTGACGAGCTTGAGAGTCCTTACAAAGGACTTATGAAAAATCAATAGTTCACTGATTCAATTTTAAATTACTGATTTACTATTAATGCAACTTGTGCTTATGTCCATTGTTTCCATCGCAAATTCTTATACCCTGATATAAGCTACCAAAAGCAAAGCATACTTCCTTTTCCCATTATTGTATCGGACATGCCTGCGTCGAAGGAGAAAAAAATCCCATTTAATTAATCCAAAAGATTCATGCTTGTTATGATAAATAATGTACAATTCAAAAAGCAATAATAAAATTGACCTTTCCTCGTAATTGAACATATCCATGTCCGTTAAACTGGTACCAATATCCCTACACTAGTAACGATGTCGTGTATAACTTCTTTGGTCCTAAGATTTAACTTCAATACCACGGTAACTTGAACAGGGTTAGCACCAACAGCTATACCACCTATGAAATATTTAAAAAGTTATATGCATTGGATAGGTTAAGATGCATCACCCCGTTGAAATATGTGATCAATTAATTTCATAGCTAGGTAACACTGTGAAATTTCGAACGTAACTGACACTGCAGGCATCTGTATTTACCAAGTTTATGAGAAATATAAAAGGAAATAATGGCAATTGTTAAACCAAAAGTACCAGCTAACTGTCCAAGTTCTTTCAGTGATTCTTCTGAGTTAAATGTACCATCAGATGCATTTTTTTAGCTCAGGAACAACTAAAACATGTGAGAAGAAGAGAAATGGATGGATTCTCGATAAATATTGTGTCATAACCATTATAAAAGAGTCCATTTATTCTGTTTGAGGTCACCAAACACCTCAACTTCTTGCTTAGGATTAGATTTTATTGAATATTAGCTCTGGTAAGAGTTGTAAACTGGACTTTCCATGATTTTAATAAATTTCGCATGACATTTTGGGCGTCATGTGCGTGTTAAGTTCCTTTTTTCTCAGTTGAGAGATGTGCTTATCATTGGGGACCAATAACGTGTTACGGAAAAAATAAAATGTGAGCAACTCTAACCACTTCAGCTAAATTAACTTGTGAGAAATTCGCATGTCCATGAAATGTACCCGCTCAAGCTGTTTTATGTATGATAATGTCCTTACAAATCTTTAGAGTGTGTATGCTAAAGATTATTAATGAATTATGGAAAAATCAATACCACCAACATTTTATTGATGAGTTCCTACCTGATACCCACCAGGATTTTATTGCTCTTGATGTTTCTCCGTAGAATCCTTCTAAGCCGACCAAGTGTTTTTTTACCAATGAACTTTACATGAGAAGCCGTTTATACAATCCTTTCATGTCATTCAAGCTTAAAATGAACACAAAATAATGACTTCGATCATTTTTCTTTAAAAGGTTGTTATATACCGCACAACAACTATGACTTCGATCATTTTACAACATTAACCTTAAAGGAAGTGTTTCGACCTAGTTGAATCAAGTATGCTTATATTGTGTTATAAAATACTTTTTCATCAATGACTTCCTAATGTCAGTTGCCTAAGTATCCGCCAACTTATTCATAAATTTATGCGTATTTACTTGATAAGACTGCAAGGTCTTTTGCATTCAACCCCTTCGATGCAAATGATGCCTTCAATTGAGTGACATTGATAGATGCATAAAAGCATATTCAATAGTGAATAAGGTCTTGAACTAAGGATTTTGCCAATAAAAGCTTAGATGATGTCAAACTTCTCCTAAAGAACACCTTCATTGTTCTTTAAAATGTTGTATGTTAACCCGTTAGCAAATGAACAAACTCGTGTTCTTTATGGACCTATGAAATCTTTCATCCAAACACTATTTAGTGCTAGAAGGATCATACATAATCGGCAACAAAGTTATATATATGTGCCATAAACTTTGCAAACCAAGTTATCCAAATAATTGCAAATTACCTCAAGTAACACATCATACCCAAGAAATTAGTCCGCGAGCACCCACCCTATGAAATAGATCACAAATGTAGGATTGGTATAAGAATTTACAAACCGCTAAAATATAATATTTTAAAGTACACTTTCGTTAAAATGTACACTGATTTTTTCCCGTTAACATGTTATACAAATTGTAACTATAAGGGCAGGGATTCACATAAAATGGAAAACCATAAATCCCACTCTAATGAGTAATACAAACAGATAGACCCAAAAAGATGGACTCGGGAATACATATTAGAGATGAAAACTACTGAATATGTCCAGAAAGGCCTATCTAGGGCTGATCCATGAATGTTAAGGGTTCAAATTCATCCATTAGATGCTTCGAAGAAGAAAAACAATCATTCGTAGGTATATATGTCAGATCAAAAATATATTAGCCTAGTAACAACTTTCACCAATGATTAACTTTCAGTGAATATACCATGCTTCTGAAATCATACCTTTATGAAAAATATATTAGCGTATCTAAAATAAAAATAAAAGTAGTCCATTAACGCAGATACATAAATGATCCATTGCACTACTAAGCTTTTTTTTTTGTTTTAAAAAAATAATATTTAGATTGTGCGTATTACAACATTAACCTTAAAGGAAGTCTTTCGACCTAGTTGAATCAAGTATGCTTATATGTTATAAAATACTTTTACATCAATAAAACTTCCAAATGTCAGCTGCCCAAGTATCCGCCAACTTACTCATAAATTTATGCGTGTGTACATGTACCTGATAAGACTGCAAGGTATTTTGCATTCAACCCCTTCGTTGTAAATGATGCCTTCAATTGTGTGACACTAATAGATATATAAAATCATATTCAATAGTGGATACTCACCCATCTCTTCGCCTTGTGGCTACATTCCACCATGGTCCTTTAATCTGTATACATTAGTTTTTTGTTTAAAAATAAAATAATATTTAGACTGTGCATATGGATCAGTCTTTTCATTTTTGTTAATTAATTAGTTACCATATCTACTGAATCTCTTGCATACAATATCTCTGCACATGAAACAACTCCAAGGCACACTTTTTCAACTGCAGCCTTTGCAACATCAATAACACTGAAGCCTCTTAGGTAAATTAGGAATTGCAGCTTTATCAGTTTGACTTGTGCTTGTCGAATTAAGAAGTATTGAATCATCACAACCCTATATATTTATAGCTAGCAAAGGAAAATTTTTTGAATTAGGAGACCGTCTTTTGATTGCCCGTAGTTAGGAAAATAAGGAAACGTTGAACGCTAATAATGAACGACCGGATGTATATCTCCAAAATTAATTTGAATAAGGGTATGCGGATGTATACTGGAATTTATTCCAAAAAGGGGGCACATCTTCCTGATTTTACATTGACTCTGTAGAAAAATCAACAAATCCCAATCAATACAATTAAATTCAGAGAATTATATCGGAGATGAAAAAAAAAATCTATCATATCCTGATCCACCTTCAGGGTTTAAGTTTAACTATATCCCTAAAATTTGCTAAACCCATGAAACCCCAATTCTTCCTAAACATAAGACATCTCCAGATTGCAACAACTTTTACATATCTTATTATTCATAAGAAAGCAATTTTTTTTAGATTTTCAGGGTTAACGGAGATTGAGTTTCTTGCTATAAATTTTATAGCTTGTCTTTAGATTGAATACAGAAAGATTAGGGTTACCTAAAACATCAACTTGTTATCCCACTATCTTTGTTCAATGGAATTACTCATATAAATTTCATTAACCTATCAATGGAACGGTAAGCTCGGGAACTCAAAAGATAGAATCGAAAAAACGGTTTCCATGTAGTTTCAGAAGAACGGTGGATGTCAGATAAGATATAGCCTTTTTTTCCGTCTAAGGAAACACCGTAAAATCGGGAACCCAGTGTATCCAACGTTCGAAAATATACCTCGCCCAAATCGACGTCCCCGAACTACTCTCGCTACCAGTATTTCCAGGCCACAAGATCCGACAATCATATTTGTCCCAGAGACAACCACCACATTAAGTTGCATGCAATAACCAACGTAGAATTTAGAAACATCATGAAAGAACACGAAAACATGTGAACAATATTTTGAGCCAGTTAGACATGTTTGAATATTTTTTTAGAAGCCCCAAATTAGCATAGAATTTCTAAAATAGACAAAAACATTAATTGGATTCTTAAAACAGCGCCACACTTTCATTAAAAGGACCAAGGAAGTGCAAAGAGACATTTGTGTAGGTTAGTAAAGACAGAAACTAAATTTATATGTTTGGCTTGACATTAGCAACTAAAAACAAATAGTTGTGGCATTAAGACGTTCAATAGGATACTTGTGACAGTTGCAAACCAAATTATTAAGCCTTCACAACCTGATATGTTACATACCATGTTGAGTTCAATAAGAAGATTACCTTTGTCTATTAGACATCAATAACCATTAAAAACCTTCGAAGATGCATAATAATAATGATATATTCACTACGACAAGCCTATAAAACATATGATTTTTGAATGTATAAGTAACTCTGAAATCGAAAATTGAAATTGATAGGGAAAAAAATAGAGAAATATTTGAACCTGGAATATTTTTTATCAATTTATTTTTTCATCTGGTTGCAAATCGAGCTCAACCCAACACTTATCATCATCCAAGAACTCTCAAACCCCCATCTTCAATTAACCCATTCGGCCATTCCAATTCTTACCAATTCAGACACGGTCTCAGCCACTCTTCCCAAAAATAAACCCTAGATTATGAAAATTCGACGGACATGGACCAAACCCTAGATTCTGAAAATTCGATGGACATGGTGGTGGTGGGGTTAGGCTAGATTGATTCTCGTCGTATTGTGTTGGTGGGTACTTTGTTGTTGATGCAAACTGGAAGATGGTGGAGATTCAATGCAAGAAGATGAAGAAAGAGATGGTGGTGGTGATCACCTCGAGCAATCATGACAAAATCAAGAAGAAAAACTCCCAGGGCGAAACCGGTTAAATAAGTGTGGCCCTGGTTTCGTGAATTTGAGGATTTGAAAAAAAAAACATGAGTACAAATATGGGCTTAGGTGACAGTTTAAAACTGACACTGAAATACTTATGTGACAGTTTTCAAAAATTGCACTGTTACGAAAGGTCTATAAGAAACTGTTACAGAATCATCACTATAAGGTAACAGTTCCGTCATAAATCTGTCATTGTTAAAGACTTACGGTAACATTTTCTAAATAAAACTGTTATCGGAAACTCAGGTTCTTATACTAAGGTAACGGTTTCTTACCTAAACTTCCATTGTTTGCAAGTTAATGTAACATCTTTCAAATAAAACTGTCATGAAATACTCGTTTTTCATGTACTAAGGTGACGTTTGTTTCCTGAAACCGTCATAGTAGGTAAGATTTTCTACATAAAACTGTCACCTTCGATCCCATTAAATGAGTTAAATGTCACTTATCTGTAGTGAGTTCATGGTGCAGTTGTTAAGCAAGGATTGATAGGGGGCCACAAAAAGTAATTAGGGGCCTCACCAGTTGGTCTCCCAATAGCATTTTGGTGCTACCCCTTATCCTAATTTTTTAAAATGCCTAAACTACCCCAAATTAATTAGTGTTAATTGAGTTGATTAGTTAAGTTAGATTATTTGTTAATTAGTTAAGTTAGATAAAATTAGTTTTCTCCCTCTCTCTCAACTATCTTCGGTTCCATTGACGATACTAAGAAGAAAAAAATTAGTTACAGTTAAAGGGTCGTCCACCCAAAAATTCTAAATCCTAACGATTTTTCATATACATGTATAGACTATGAAAAATCGTTAGGATATATGAGGAGGGAGATAACGATTTTTCATCTGCATGTTATTTATATGAAAAATCGTTAATATATAAGGTGTAGGAGATAACGACTATTTTTTTGGGTTTAAGATTTTTTTTCCCCCAGAATAGAGTCGTCAATATATTATAGAACCAATTAACGACCCTATTATGACGACCCATTTTTATACACTAACGATTCTATATGACTAAAAACTATTTCTCTGACCAAAGAAATGGAAGGGTCGTCACCTTAAAATGGAAGGATTGTCATTTTAAAATGGAAGAGTCGTCGTTGTATAACAAAAAATGATAACGACTATCGGCTAAGTCGTTATTTTATACTCTATTCATAATAGGGTCGTTAATTGGTCAAAGTAGGGTCGTTAATTTTTACTCTATTCATAGTAGTGTAGTCCTAAACTTTGCTTTGTGACTAACGATTGGTCATTATTTTATATTCTATTCATAGTAGGTTCGTTGTTTTATATTCTATCCATCAACTGATCAGTGACTATGGAAACTCTCAAGAAAACTACTCTATTCATAGTAGTGTAGTCATCAACTGATCGATGACTATGGTCGTTATGCTTTGCGACGAGGTTGGAGAGAAATAAATATATAATGTCTGATGAAGCTGTTCAAGAAGATGATAACGAACATAATGGGCAGAGATAGAAATAAATACCAATAAGAACTTCTAGAAAAGAAAGAGAGTTAAATGAGATCATTTTCCTCCTCCTTCTTCTTCTCAGTCTCATCATATTCTTGGGATTACAACATCACCATCTAAGTGATACAAGAGCAGCAACTTTAGTCTAATAATATTAAGGTATTTCACTCTTATCATTTTGTAGGAAGCATCATGCATATGTGTTGATGAATCTCTCAATGTAATTAATGGATGTTTCATTTATTTTTTTGGATTGGATGCGTAGCAGGTTGATTATCTTAGAGTTCATACAAAGATGGATATAGAGTATCAAGAGGTGAGTAGGTACTACTATTTCATTGATCATGCAATACTCTTTTATGATTTCTCATATATGAACATCATCTTCTTCTTCTTATTTCTTGATGGCTAATTGATGATTAAATGAAATGAAATGATCAGTTTTTTTTTTTTTTTTTTTTTGGATGATAAGGGTACATTAGGATTTCAAGAGGAATTCAGCTATTTAATTGTAGGTGGTTGCCCTTTTCTTCTCCAAAGGCCCTTGTTTTTCTCTGCCATGGTTATGTCATGGAATGCAGTGCTTCCATGAAAGGTAAATTATAATGTGTCGTTAACATTTTGATGTTAAAAGAAGGTACGTACAATGTGTCGTTAAGATTTTGATGCATTCATGAACGACTCCTTATCATTTTTGTCATTTAGTGGAAAAATAAGAAAGAGTCGTTAACATTTTTCTTTATTTATGAACAACTCAACCAAATAGTCGTTATCTCTTACATCTTAGACGTCAACGATTTTTCATATAAAAATAACATGCATATGAAAAACCGTTAGGGTATATAACTATAAAGGTTGACGACCCTTATTTTTAGGAGAAGGGTAAAATGGTACTTTCACCATCATTTTGGAAGCCCCTTAATATTTCTGGTGTGGGTATAAATTTTGTGAGGCCCCCAATTATTTTTTCGGGCCCCCAAACAATCCTTGTTGTTAAGTGATATACTAAGTAAACTAATTAGTACCAAAATGACAATTATATTTTAATAAATAATTTTTTATTTCTAGAATTCAAGGTTCAACAGAAAGATTAAAAAAAAGAAGCTAAAAGCAATTAAGTAACTTGTATCTTTGTTTTATTACAATGTTAGAGAATTTGTACACCTCAATTCTCTAAAGTGACTTCCACCGCCTCTTGTGTAAATGATGACTTGTTCTCGCCATTGTTAGAGGACGACGTCCTGAAGCAAAACACTTTTGATGCCTGCGAAGTATCACATCTCCAAGAGTTGTAGCGACATACCAAAACATGCCAAGAAAAGGAAATGAAACTGAACATTATTCATCCTAAACCATATCAATTTTGAGAACTTGTCGTCATAAAAACCTTAGTTTGTGCTTAGAAATGGTCTAATTAATGTTCTAAGTTTTCACTTATGCAACTGATTCAGATTTCTAGCATACAATTGAGAGGTGTGCTAAATGACGATTTTCACCTAGGCATCTGTATCCAAATCTATCCGACCAATGAAAACAATGGCTCGCATTGCAAAAAGCTCATCATCAATAAAGATATGCAATCATACAATAGCTGAAATTCTAATGTGAAGCTCTAATGTGACATTACTAGTAGTTCTACAGGATCCATTCATTATAACCTTTTGTCAGAAGACTAAGGCAATAGGATAAAGCTTAGAAGACCAGTAAAAACTATGCAAGAAAATCAAACAAGGGACAAATTTAGTTGCAGAACTTGCAGGTGGCCTCATTCGCGAAGCACATGCATATCTATGACATCATCCTTCTTTAGGCCTTTTAATGATAAAATACTGGAATTTTTGCAGGTAACCACGCACTATCCTAAATGCCAAATTAATCAAGAATTTGATTTTAAATCCTAAATAATCTTCACTGCCAGTAAATGGATAGAAAATAAATAATCAAACTTAGAATTAAAAAACATTAACTAATGTATTCCTTCGCCTAAGAGTTCTCGTGCCATACCCATACTAGCAATGGAAACCAAAGCTCTACCAATCAAAAAAAAAAAAAAAAAATCGTTACCTTTTATGGAAATCTGCCAAATCACAGTAGTTCCGCTTCCTCTATACATGGGTTAGGGTTCTTGCATTGTATCTGCACAGTTACAAATGAATAGTCTTTTCAGACTGTTTATTCAATGCTAAATGCATAAAAATAGTTGTGGAACTGTAAGACCTACATATTGAAAATGTATATATAGACGATGAAAACTGTATATCCTGAGAATCACAAACATTTTAATAAATTAGCTACAAATGAATACATGTAAATTTTTTAATTGGCCCAATACATACAATATAAATTGAATTTATTGCAGATCTCAGGTAAGAGTGCAAGATCCAGGGCACATAATTGGGACCAAACAAGTGGAAAGATGGGCATCTAAGAATACAACGGAGGGTCTGTTAGCAAAGGGTTTGCAAAATGCAGTCAAACTAGGAGAGCACTGTGGAAAAAATATGACAGGAAAGCAATTCTCCGGAATTAAAAGATAGATTAGCCAAACAGTGATGGAAGAATTGGTGTGCTTATTTTAAGTAGTTGGTCTGTGGTCGATAGTAATCAATAGATGGTTGGGAAGTGCAAAAAATTCTATCAGATTTGATCTATTACTATTGGTACTTAATCAAGGTATGTTTATAATCATCAGGAAAACTATATGAAAGTAAATTAGTATTTAACTAATCATAGAGAGTGTTGTAGTGTACATCCTTACCCACTCGAAGCCCACGGTGTCAGCACAATGGCTACAGTAAGTGTGTAACTCCTTCGCACCTCTTGGATAAGTTTCTTTTGCTACTTCTCTGATTTGTACATTACGCAGTAAAAATGGCGAAATAGATGAGTTAAGCATGATTCTGTTTTACCTATGAGCACAATTAGTAACATGATGTAAGGTCAAGTGAAAGTGCTAATCTAATTGATCGTAAAGTTTGGGACAATAATCATCAGGAAAACTATATGAAAGTAAATTAGTATTAAACTAATCATAGAGAGTGTTGTAGTGTACATCCTTACCCACTCGAAGCCCACGATGTCAGCACAATGGTTGCAGTAAGTGTGTAACTCCTTCGCACCTCTTGGATAAGTTTCTTTTGCTACTTCTCTGAGATGTACATTACGCAGTAAAAATGGCGAAATAGATGAGTTAAGCATGATTCTGTTTTACCTATGAGCACAATTAGTAACATGATGTAAGGTCAAGTGAAAGTGCTAATCCAATTGATCGTAAAGTTTGGGACAATAAAATTCTACTAGTTCTTTTCATGCACATTATCCAACAAATTTTTAAGGTGACACAAACCATACCACCTGTCAGTACATGCACTATTGTTATCATTCAAAAATGCAATTCAACCACAAATTATAACTGATCAAAAAATTTGGTGTGACACCATATACGCGGAATCTTAGCCATACTTTATATTCTTACCATGGCGATACAAATATTCGAAAATGATCCTATTTATCTATAATCATAATTACTAACATAATCCATATCAAGTGAAGACAATAAACAAAAACTTCTGCTATACAAGAGTATCTTTAGCATTTCGTAGGGCATAGGATCATGCACCAGTCTGCTAGGCTGAGTATGTAACTATGTCTAGTATCAATTTTAGGGTCTACCAATAAAAAAGCTGCCTGCAGATATTTGTATCAAAACGCAAAGCAAATTGCTGAATGAAAATTTGACACACGACTGCAAACATTTCCATAAGTGTAGACGATAATTTCTGTCTACAGCAATAATGATCGGATAAACTATCCCTATCCAATTTCTGTTCTTAAAAAATATACTAACTACAGTGAACAAAAATGGCTTCTTTTCTACCTTCATCTCTCACATCTAAACAAAGCCCAAATTTGACGAAACCCAGAATTAATTCATCAATTTCCTCTTCACTTTCCAATTCTACGGAAAAATGGGTTTCAAATTTGCAATCAAAATCATTGAATTTCGCACTCTCTAGTGCTCTGGCTCTTGGATTGTCTCTTTTCTGGTAATACTCTTTTCTCTATGTATTGGTTTGAAAACATAATCCATAATCCAATAATTTCTGTAATCGCTATCTGCTCCTAACAACATAAACACCCGAATACTAATAATTTCTGTAATCGATATTTGCTCGTAACATAAGCACCCAAATACCAAAATTGAAAATTTTAAATATAACGGGGAAAGAGTACTTACACAAGATCGGAGTTTTCATATTATCTTTTGCCTAGAGGAGCAATCATAACAGAACCGATAAGTACTACTTCAAAGACTTTGGTTATCAAGGCGATCTGGGTTACACGTCCTTATTTATAGTAGCATATAGGGCAGCAGAATTGACTCCCTGGTTCTTCAATTTTGGTAGAATCTACCGTTGGTCTAATTCTTAGATATTTCGTTCATACCTCTGATTCTTTAATCGCCATTCTCAATCACTAACTTTTGTAAGAAATATTTGAACTAATTTATGAAAAACTATAAGAAACCCATGAAATTAAACTCAAACTTACTTGAATTTCAACATCTTTAGATTGATTATCATTGAAAGAAGGATCTGCATATGAAACGACACCAATTTCAGTAATTTGTGGTGATGAACAAGGTGAAGAAGTAAAAAAATTAAATTATTGTTGTTATTATCTTGTACTATTATAGAGATGAAATAAGGCTTCCATGACTCGCTGATTGAGATCTAGGATTTCGATTTTCTCTATCAGTAAGAGATATTAAGAGAGTACACCGGTAATGATGAAGAAAGGTTTTCAGTTCCTTTTTTTAATGAGGCGTTGGTTTCTTATTTTGGGAAAAGAAAGTGGGACTAAGATAAGATTTCGTTTTAGGTTCATATGGCATGAACGTGGAAAGAAGGAAAAAGTTAGACCATTGACCATGGATAGTGCGCATTGATTACTTTCCCGAGATCTCAGCAAAACAATATAATCTAAGATCTTTTTAGTAGCGGTGTTTACTAGAACTGTTATTATAAGTTTCTAATAAGATAACAGTTTCCATGTAAAACTGCTACAACATCATGAAGAATAACATCAGTTTATAACTGTTATCATAAACCCGTATACAGTGACATTTATTAAGAAAACTGCCATGCTAAGTTTATTCGGTAACAGTTGTAAAACTGTCACAGTTATTCGTGATAGTTTTTGTTAAAAACTGTTATCCATGTCTCACAACCCATTCTTTGGTGACAGTTCATAAGTTACCTGTCACAGTTTTGAATCTCGAACTGTCACCAAAGCCCAGTTTTGTACTATCATTCCCAGCCGGCCAAGTCAAACGAAATCCGGATGTTAATGACCGCGAAATGACCTGCAATACTATCAATCATCACCTTGAATTCTAGAGCATCTTCACTTGAGCAAAAATCCCATATCAATCCAATTAGGCCATCCACTGTGGTACAGCAGCTCAGCCAAATTCCCCATATTCCAAGTCCACTCTATATAACACCAACAGCAGATTCAAAGCCTAGGTTTTGTGCCCTGCTACGCACCGGGCAGACCCTAAAACCATCCATGCGGCTTCACCTCTCCTCGTCGCGTTGCATTCCCACCCTTTGTTGTACATGTACCAATAACATATGTTCTAGTATCATTGTAGTATATTATTAAGTTATCTGTAAAAAATGCAGAAAGTATGATGGATATGATATAAATGAATAAAGGAAATTAAAGCCATGTTTACAATTGGTAGAAGCAATAATATCTAGTAGAATAATGATGGTGTCCGCTTCCAATCATCAGTTGTAGTGGGATTCAGTGATGAATCATGATGAATGTTGTGTTCACCAACAACAGCATTAGCCTGCTGATAATGGTGGAACTGAAAGACAGGGTCTACATACACAGTTACAACTGCTTGATGAGCTTTTTTCTCGAGCAGCCTCCTCTACGTGCTACGAACCATATTTTTGATTTGGTGTGATGTGACTTCACCTCGCCCCGTCGTGCATATCTGGTGTTGTGGGGTTTCGTTCCTCCCTGTCGCCATGCATTTTTTGATTTGGTGTGGCTCGGCTTCGCCTCGCCCAAGGAACTAAAAGGTGTGTTGCACTAAACCTTGGTTGGAGACTCCATGATGTCATCTCTAAAAGGTGTGTAACAATGCATTCCCATAAAGTAAAACAATGAACACTGCATGGTTTAAGCAGCCAATGAGAAGTCTACTAAGTCAAATCCAAATTTTCCAGGTCACCAACTTAGTCAGATCCAATGATGAGAATATCAGAGCCAATGAGAAATCTACTTAGTTGGATTTGACTAAGTTGGCGCCGAGAAAAAACCCATAAACAAACTGGTATGTCGTGGAAATTTCCTTCAACAGTTTTAAAGAGAAATAGTACTTAAACCTTGAGATGTAAAAGTGGCACCATACCTGGACAGCTGGACTAAGGCCATTTTAGCACAAAGTGTTATTCTTCAGTTTTAAGGAGATCAATTTTATCCTCCAGATCGTTAATATAGCGGTGTTTTGTCTCTTTGATCGAGCGTCACTCCAATGTTTCGCCAAATTCCTGATGTATAATATATCAAATGATGAGGTTTCCTTCAACAGTAAGAAGAATTTGAGAAATTGAAGTTGTATACTGATATTCCATAATTAGATTTGAGCATTTACAGAAGAAAAACAGGATTCAAAGCAAGATATGAAAATTGAAGCAAATTATAAAAATAAGAAAAAAGAGCAAAGATATAGCAAGCTTTCATTCGAATACTTCAAGGGAAAAAGACATATGCACCTGCAAACCGTACACATACGGATACTAATGTTACAACATCAATAATTTTCTAAACCAAACTTAAAATAATATCTGATCTGGATTTTCTGCGTCAAACTTGTATGCAACCCTACTAGTCAGCTTAATGACCCATTAACTCTTAAATCACTCACACCTTGGCAATGCGAAAATAACAGTTAGAATATAAATAGTTAGAATATGTCTCAAACATGAATTATATGAAAAGGTAAGAATATTAATCTGCAATCTTGTACAAAACTTAAGTCTAAAAATCAAATCTAGCTACTCACTGATGTCCCCCCATCTATGTCCTAAGATTTCATGTCAAATATTTAAGCAAAGATTTTGGTTTAAAACTCCTATGAACATTCTTTAGCAGAGAGTTATAAAGCATAACTACAAAGTTCCCAAGCAACCATTTTTAGGGACCAATAAATTAGAGATCTTTGTCATATGCTAACAAATATTTACATCTGTAGCGCTACCAAAAACTGTATGCCTAGACTGTTGTAAATGCTAACAAATAAATCAGATTTCTAATGCAATTACAAATTTTTGTGTACATGGGATAGTAAATTGTTGGTCTGATTCTTCCGCTTTAGTTTCATCACTTCTATACTAAATATCACTTGCAAACGTTTTTCATCCAGATAATGGAACCTCACAATTAAATAGATCCTAAAACAGAGAAGTTTTGATTCAATTACCTGCATCTTGACGAACTACACCATTTGAATTATATACCCTATCAGTTTCTTCCTCCCCTGGAATCGCATCATGTTCACCTTGACCGTTTTCTGAAGAGGAAGAAAAATAAATTTATTCTCTCTCGTTTAGGCGTTTCAAATCCACTCGTCTTGGCACACTAAGGTGTTGTTATCACATTCATAAATTAAATAAGCAGTAACAACTACTCCAATACTTAGTAGGCTTAAAAATAATTCGAGAATATTCTCCTTTTCATTTAGAACAAAATTGTGAAATATAACTAATTAGGAACTTGATAATTTACCTGACTAACTTAGATGAGCAAGGAATCTACCGATCTTGTGAAACAAATCCAAACTAATACCCATGTTACTGCCAACCATATATGACATCCTCAATGGATAATCACCTGGAACATGAGCATTAATCAGTTAATAGATAAACAAAAAAGAGAATTTTAGTAAAAACTGTTGATCACAAAAACAAAAACTATCCGCGACACATAAAAATGGGGTAATACCTGTCAATAATTTATGTGATTAGTTATTTCCCTATTCAAATTCATATGCATATTTATGTCCTTACGAAGTTGTGCCTTATCTTTCCCTAAGCATCTCACAACCTCTGCTCCAAGTCTTGCATTCTCTGCCATAAATCTCACATTGGCCAGAGCTACCTCTCGAAAAACGCTGCATTCTTGCACTTGTTCAAATTCGTTCCAAAAGGCCTTTTTTGACCTTTTGCTCAAATTCTTTGTTTAGTGGTGGTTCATCCAAATCTGCAAAGTCAAAATATTAAAATCCAATAAAGGCAGCGAATTATATTCATCAGACCAATAAATAAATAAATACACCGCATTGTTGAATCTGGGTTTAAATGTTTGCTTACATTATTTTCTCTATCTCGATTTTAGATCAAGATTTGGACATTTCAAAACCTATTGCAGTTGCTTATTCAAATGAGTACAAAATTAAGTGTCTCAAATTAGGTAAGTAACTTACTAACCTGAATTAAGACCACTACAATTACAACAAATAATTCTAGCAGGAAAACTTACTTAAAAGACATTCTTACATATTTGAGCTAGATAAGCAGATATACCTTTCAAAAAGGGACCCCACAATACTTGCTCCTGCCACCAAATAGCAAGTGATACATAGCCTTTGCACCAGCTTGACATTGTATATATTTTTTTTGCTCGGTTAACCTGACATTGTACCAAACAAACAAAACCAAAAAATAAAATTAGCAAGAAAAAATTGCAGAATCATTGTATACTTCATCCATGACTATTGTCCCAATTAAACCATAAGAGACATCAATACCTTTTGACTGCACCAAAATGTCTTCATTGCAGGTTCTATCAAGCCATAGAGAGCTTGAAATCAGAAGATATTGAATATACCTTCATCGCTGAGCAGTAGCAGCAGCTTCATCGTTGTATATTCGGCACAATAAACCCAAAAACTATCACAGACTCATCTCTGATTCCATAGCTTAAGCTTCAAACCCATTCCTTTTTAACAGGTGCAACTCCAACACTACATCACACCAACATATACAATTTAAAAGAAATAGGAAGATATGCTTAAAAATAAGGTCGAGAGTTGTAAATTTTTATTGTCGTGGTGTTTTGGATTGAGAATACATCTATTTCTCCATCAGAGGCTGTATATATTATTTTACGACATGGTGTGCCCAGTGGTAAGGTTTACTACCTAGTTTTCTTAGGCTCTAATATGATTCCATATCAATCTTCAAACTGAAAGTTTTAACACTGCTGTAGAATGTGTTCCTTTCACTGCTTGTGGTGTTTACACCTAGAGTCCCCATGGCACTTTCACTCGATAATGCTTTGTGGATGAACTGACATGCCTTAAAGGGGGGTCTCGTTGATGCTCTCCTACCAAGATGGTTCCATCTTTCTCAGTCGTCAGTTCTATTCGAGGAACATATAAGATCATAGAACAAAAAAATTTCTCATTAGTAATTGCACAAAGAAGGTTGAAAACCTTGTTAACTCGTTGGAACATCGTATTAAAAACTCCATCAATCTTTCGATTGACGCTATTACACAATCGAAAATAGGTTAAAGTTAAATATTAGACTGAAGATGGGAAGGTTTATGAAAGTCAAAATCAGATTTATGGGTAATAGTTATGAAGGCTTACTGATTACGAATATGAGAACCTATTTTCAATCAGGATTAAACATGCAAATAGAAAAAGAGATACAGATAAGATGATTATGAATCGAGATTCTAATCAGATACACAGATAAATAGAAATTCAATCAAGAACCCTAGATTTTTTTTGGTCTTTTCTCTTTGATTTTTTTAAAGATCGAAACAGAGATACATATGAGATGATTATGAATAGAGATTCTAATCATGAATTAAATAACTAAATCGAGATGAAATCAAAGTTATTAGGCTACCGAAATTTAGATTTCTCTTTTCCTGGGTTTTTCAATTATAAGGCGGATAAGAAAATTGATTGAATTAAACGGTAAAAACTTATCTTTTGATTCGTCTTTGGAGATTATCAGATTCAATCTATTGATGACGACAAAATCAAGAAGAAAAACTCTCAGGGCTAGCCTTCTCAGAGAACCAAGAGTGTGGAATGTGGTCCTGGTTTCGTGAATTTGAGGATTTGAAAAAAAACACAACCTATCATTCCCAGCCGTCCAAGTCAAATACGATCAGGACGATCCCGACCGCGGGATGATAATTTTCGGTAGATCCTGTCCACTCTTTGACTCTTTGATCAAGGAGACAAAGACCACCTTTTTTTATAACAGTAATAACAAAACTTCAGAGGGATTACTGGTGGGGAAAAGATGAAAAGGGTTTAAACGAAAACGGAAAAAAAGGAGTGTGTTTAAAAAACTGGGATTCTATTTGCAAAACCATGGAAGAGGGAGGTCTGGGGATAAAAAATGTAAGAAAATTCAACATAGCAATGATAGCTAAGATGGGGTGGAATTTAAAACAAAAATTGGACTCTCTGTGTGCTAGAATTATAAAAGATAAGTACTACCCTAATTGTGATATCCTACATATTGATAGCAAACCAAATAGAAGAGACAGTTGGATATGGAAAGGATTGTTAAATGGTATAGAACAGATAAAGAAATGTTGTTATTGGGAACTAGGCAATGGAAAAAAAAACATTAATATCTGGGGTGATCTATGGATCCCAGAAACAACTGTTCCTATGCAAAGACATAATACACACAATGATGACCTAAAAAAGGTAAGAGACTTAATGACTGAACACAAAACCTGGGATCATGAAAAATTAGCTAGGTGTTTTGATACTCAAACAATAGGAAAAGTAATGAAAATAAATATACCGGTGGAGGAGAAAATGGATACTCCAATATGGAACTTAAATGAGAAAGGTATGTTTTCTGTTAAATCTCTTTACAATCGTTTAAATTCTGGCGATAATATTGATCGAAAATGGAATCTGATATGGACAATGGAGACAAGCCCTGCTATTAAGAATTTTATTCGGAAAGCATCGAATTCAATACTGCCTAATAGTATGTGAATTGCTGATGTTCTCCCTGATATTGAAACAACCTGTAAAATGTGCAATGAGAGCCAAGAAACACTTACACACATGTTCCTACATTGTAATTTTGCCACTCAGGTATGGATGCATCTTAATTTTGATATGGATTACAGTAGAAATGAAACTGTTACTTTACATGAATGGCTAACCGACTGTTTTGCTAACCCACAAAGAGGACACTATGATATTCACTGGGAGGTTCTGTAGCACAATAATATGGTTTTTATGGAAAGCTAGGTGCAAAGTGGTTTTTAAACGGGAAACACAAAATAGTGTAGAAATAGCAAACAACATAATTCAATTTATTAACAGCTACAACTCTATAAACAAACCAGGACATAATATAATGAATGATTTATATTACAATACAAAACTAGATGAAACCTACAGATTAGTACTAATCTTAGAAGTTGGACTACACCACATGAACCTATAGGAAAAAAAACAAATATGACCATTACAATAAATATTGCTCTGTGTATGTTGGATAGTACATCAAGAATGGGAATTGGGATAACTCTGAATGATTATACAGGTGCATGTAGAGAAGCCAGTGAAACCTATGTTGTCTACACAAACAAGGGAGATTTAGAACGAGCGGGGGCTAATGATGTTTTCCAATGGGCAACACAATGGAGCGGCCACAGAAATTCGTTTACCAGTGACTCGGAGCCAACCTTGCTGTTGCTGATAGGAATGTACGCAAAAGCGCGCCAGCAGAGATACAAAACCAGTGAAGATTTTGGTAATAAACTCAAGTTTGATATAAACTTTATAGCTCAAGACTTTACTTTAGTTATGACGGAAGATGTAATCTGGACTAAAAAACTAGCAACTTTTTGTAATAGATTTATGATTAGCCATAATTGGGTAGACTATAACCTTTGGGCTATTTTTACTTATTTAAGTCTTCAGAACTAGAATGAGCTTGTAATGATGTATCGAAATTCCTTTTCGAGGAATATCGACTAATTTCTGTCAATATAAAAAGAAAAGGCACTAAGAAGAAAACACAACCATAGGTATGGCATTAGTAGCCATAATGCTACATGACCCACCTTCATAGTTTTTACATAATAGAGCTAATTTGAAAGCATCCCAGTTTTGTTGTCTAGTAATTAAATTGATTTTAAGCAATACAAAAGATTTACAGGGTGAGGACCCATATAACTACTACTTTCTACTTCTTCTAGGTGATAGTTTCTTCTAGTGTGATAGCTAAGATGAAATCTTCATGTGACGGCTTCATGATAAAGGAGTTTAAATTGGACAAGGGTCTCCATTGATTCAGCAGATATGGTAACATTGGTGTGCTGCAATTCTTTGGCCCACTAGAAAGCTAATTCTGCTCCTGATGTTGCTCCCTATGCTCCATAGTATCCTGAATATCCTCTTGTTCCAGTAATATTTCCTGCAAAATCTTTCATTATTAGCAAAGTATAGGAGACAGGGGTTTCAAGTTATTGTAGAGTACAAATTGTGATGTTGTTCCCAAACTCAGCAGTGTAATCCTGAGTGTAAGGTATAATATTATGTTGGGATGTTGAATATGTTTCCTCTGCAAAACCCAGCTAGTTTTACAAACAAATCATATGTGTCTTTTTGGTAATAACATACATCACTATATCTTAAAGCTATATTATCATTTTTTTCTTGGGTCCAAGAGCATAACTCAGGGTTCAATTCCCGCCGCCGTAAAGTTTTGTAATAAATTAGTTGTATAGTGGGTTTAGCGGTGTTGGGTCTGGCAGTAGGGCTAGTTCAACTGGCTGGGTTCGGGTAGGGGCCTGGGTCCGGCTTTCGCGTATCAATTTTTTTTTTTTTACCATTTTTCCATTTAATCATTTTCTATAAAAAAAAATATTATTTTTCATAAAAAAAAAAAGTAAAAAAATATTCTTGGATTAACTAATTCAAACAATCTAAAGTCAATTTAGGCCTTAGATTCCATTAATTATGGTAAGTGTAGAAGATAAATAAATTGAATAATGGTTTTTGAAGAGTTAGTATCTTTGTTTTTTTTAATTATTATTGATACACAGACTAACATACCCAAAAGAAAAGTAAATGAAATAGTTACCGACTCTCTCTCACAATGCTCATATCAGCTCTGCCAGCTAAATCATCATTAAGTAACTTCTTAATTGCATTAGGAGGTATACCAATGAAGAGTTAGTGTCACTAGTACAATCTAATGTTGGGATAAAAACCTCTATTATCGAAAATAAACACAACTTTTGGCGCGTTCAAACACTGTCTTTAAGGCAATATTTACTCAAGCTCATAGAGAGTTTGTTGGTGTTTAAAATGCAAACCGTTTTAAGGATATAATTATCCTTTGGGGATCTGCAATCGACAATACTGTTAATTCACTCATGAATGTTTATAGAATAGAAATCTATTCCCACTAATGATAATATATATCGCTGGAAAAGGACTAAAGGAATTTATGAACGATAAAGAAGATTGTTAATTAAATATGTGGTCGTAGATCAACATTTGATTTGCTTAATTAGATACTAAACATACATGTTTAGTGTAATCAACATCCTAAAAATACCTTCCTGAACCAAAGCAAACATATATAGACTAGACTTCAGATATTTGAATTTCAACTCTTTTCGGTTTGAATATGACAGTTCTACATTTCAATTTGAAACTGACAAAAACAACAAACGCTTAACATGAAAGCAAATATTCAACAATCCGCCACTGAACTATATATTTTAACAATTAGCTAATAATTTTTTTATTAATAGGAAAAATATTTCTTAAATTAGCTAATGAATCAATTAGCTAATGAATCAATACTTATAGAAAGGCGTCAGATCATTTAATCAATATTTATAGGGTACCCATTATGCAAAAGAGATAAATAAGGACTAAGGTGGAACATATCACCGTGGTATTACTTCAAAGTTTTGGTACAAGTGGACATTGAGGTAGGTAAAAATACTACGCATTGATATAACTATCATTGAGTAGATTGACTTTGTCATTCTAGAAGAGCTCTAAACGAGTATTCTTGTAAGTTGTTAATGCTACAGATCTTCAACAACAAAGGTGTTGAAACAATCATAGAGTAACTCAAAGTTGAAGATTCAAGAAATCAAGCATGATGGACATTGAGTTGAAGGATTTATTTTATTTAATCCATAATGTATTTATAGTTTTGTCACTAAAATTGACGGGGGGGGGTTGAATATCAGACATCACAAAATAACCCTCGAAAATTGAAGAACAAATGAAGACATTTGCGAGAATTTCATCAACAAAGAGGTACCTGAAGAATGATCAATCCTATTTACTCACTGCATTACCATTCTATCTTGTGAGACTATGTCATATTATTTAATAGATTTAATATTGCAAAGAATAAATTTCGAGTCAAGCCGTCTTGACAAATCTCTCGAAATATGATTCAAGCAATGAACGTTCTTAGATCCTTAACAATCCTGAATAAGAACAATTTATTGTTCATGAACTATTTTTGTTTCAAGTTGATAAGTTAGAAATTTCCCAAGCAATGATATTTATTATCTATGACTATTGGGAATATTTCAAACCATTTAAAGAGAGTTTTCAGAATAATCTGAATTCCACAAACAGGATAGGTACGCATACCCGGTACGCGTACACTGTTGATATGAGTTCGGTAAAAGTGGGGGAGGTACGCGTACCCCTAGGATTCATTTTTGCGAACTAGATAAGATACATATAACCTATACGCGCACTCTTAGAGCTTGAGTTCATAAATTGTCCATATGTATGCATACCTACCCAGTTCTGATAAGCTGAGAAACTGTTTTACAAATACGTTCGGTTTTGCTACAACTCTCATAAAATCTTGTGAGCGTGTGGAGGTTTAAACCTTGAGTTTTATTGAACACCAATTATGCTTGCAAGTTCAATAGGCATACTTGCTAACATGAACAATCATTTTGTACGGTTCTAGAACCCTATACCATAGTGCATATTCTCATGTATAATATCAAGTAAGATATGTCACATTCTTACATGGATTCCCCATATAAATTTCATCTAAACTAAGAAAGTGCTTGCTTGAATTCAAAGCTACCTGAAGCCTTGAAATCTATAAATACAATGACTCTTGCAGCAAGATTTCTTAATCCCTAGCGCTCTTGTGTCCAAGTTGTTTTCTAGAGTCGTCCTCTATAACCTGTTAGGTTTCCTCTTTGAGACATAATTAGGTTATGACTTTGAAGACTTTACCTGAAAGTCTGTGTATCTGGATATTGTTCTTATTGATCTTTGAGGTTTCAGTAATCTCAGATCAGGAAGGATATCAATAGAAATCACAAAGTTTTCTTCGTCTCAAACTTTGTGATTCCTCAAGATAGATATCTAAACTCTTTTTTGATTTTTATTGGAATGTGAATATACGAGGGTATCCAAATACACCACAATATTTTAAATATGAACCTATAAGTTTGATACCAAGTGTAATCATCTACGGACAAATTCGATACAATACGACAACTATGGTATACACTTTATGTGATCGTCTATGGATATGAAATCGAGACAATACAACAATAAATTGTTCACTTGATAATAGGTATGGTATTAAACCGAAACACTATAAGATCAATATCAAGTGACCAGGAATTAACATACAAGTGTATTTACTTTAAATTATAATTGCAAAATAATAAAGTAAATGACAAAATAATATTTTGTTAACGAGGAAACCGAAAATGCAGAAATATACCGGGACCTAGTCCAGTTTTGAATACTCTCAGAATTAAACCGGGACCTAGTCCAGTTTTGAATACTCTCATAATACGGTAGTTGAATATCAGACATCACAAAATAACCCTCGAAAATTGAAGAACAAATGAAGACATTTGCGAGAATTTCATCAACAAAGAGGTACCTGAAGAATGATCAATCCTATTTACTCACTGCATTACCATTCTATCTTGTGAGACTATGTCATATTATTTAATAGATTTAATATTGCAAAGAATAAATTTCGAGTCAAGCCGTCTTGACAAATCTCTCGAAATATGATTCAAGCAATGAACGTTCTTAGATCCTTAACAATCCTGAATAAGAACAATTTATTGTTCATGAACTATTTTTGTTTCAAGTTGATAAGTTAGAAATTTCCCAAGCAATGATATTTATTATCTATGACTATTGGGAATATTTCAAACCATTTAAAGAGAGTTTTCAGAATAATCTGAATTCCACAAACAGGATATGTACGCATACCCGTTACGCGTACACTGTTGATATGAGTTCGGTAAAAGTGGGGGAGGTATGCGTACCCCTAGGATTCATTTTTGCGAACTGGCTAAGATACATATAACCTATACGCGCACCCTTATAGCTTGAGTTCATAAATTGTCCATATTTATGCATACCTACCCAGTTCTGATAAGTTGAGAAACTGTTTTACAAATACGTTCGGTTTTGCTACAACTCTCATAAAATCTTGTGAGCGTGTGGAGGTTTAAACCTTGAGTTTTATTGAACACCACTTATGCTTGTAAGTTCAATAGGCATACTTGCTAACATGAACAATCATTTTGTACAGTTCTAGAACCCTGGACCATAGTGCATATTCTCCTGTATAATATCAAGTCAGATATGTCACATTCTTACATGGATTCCTAATATAAATTTCATCTAAACTAAGAAAGTGCTTGCTTGAATTCAAAGCTACCTGAAGCCTTGAAATCTATAAATACAATGACTCTTGCAGCAAGATTTCTTAATCCCTAGCGCTCTTGTGTCCAAGTTGTTTTCTAGAGTCGTCCTCTATAACCTGTTAGGTTTCCTCTTTGAGACATAATTAGGTTATGACTTTGAAGACTTTACCTGAAAGTCTGTGTATCTGGATATTGTTCTTATTGATCTTTGAGGTTTCATTAATCTCAAATCAGGAAGGAGATCAATAGAAATCACAAAGTTTTCTTCGTCTCAAACTTTGTGATTCCTCAAGATAGATATCTAAACTCTTCTTTGATTTTTATTGGAATGTGAATAGACGAGGGTATCCAAATACACCACAATATTTTAAATATGAACCTATAAGTTTGATACCAAGTGTAATCATCTACGGACAAATTCGATATAATACGACAACTATGGTATACACTTTATGTGATCGTCTATGGATATGAAATCGAGACAATACAACAATAAAGTGTTCACTTGATAATAGGTATGGTATTAAACCGAAACACTATAAGATCAATATCAAGTGACCAGGAATTAACATACAAGTGTATTTACTTTAAATTATAATTGCAAAATAATAAAGTAAATGACAAAATAAGATTTTGTTAACGAGGAAACCGCAAATGCAGAAATATACCGGGACCTAGTCCAGTTTTGAATACTCTCAGAATTAAACCGTTATACAAAATCTAATGCCAACTTCACATAGTTAAGACCAAGTAGACTACCCCTAGCTACTTAGTTTCCTCAGTATGCTTGTGTCTTCGACTTCTAGAGTCATGCACGTGAGTCTCAAGACAAATCATTATCTCAAGTTGCTTTACCCAGTAAAGTCTTTATGTACTCAACTCCTTTAGATTTTATTCCAAACAGTAAAGGAACAAATCTGTTTGGTAACCACTTCAATTATCTTTTATATAAAATATATGTTAAGTAGTCGACAAAGGCTCTTCTGTTTAACCTAATAAACTCCTTTTTCGGGTAAGATCAACCTAAATCAGTAACTCAGATTCACAACTATCGGATTCGGATATTGAAAAATACCACCAAATGATAGTTGTCGATCAATACGACTTTCTAATTAGATAAATATAATCTAAGTCAGATTCCAGCCAATCAAGATGTGTGCACAAATTCACAAGATACGAAAACTAACAAGAAAATCTTCTTTGTTTTCAAATCTTCAATTTCCTTCTTAATAACCTGCACAACACAAACTTGAATCCTTCTGTGATCAA
The DNA here is from genome assembly GCA_023529315.1 of Papaver bracteatum. NCBI lineage: Eukaryota > Viridiplantae > Streptophyta > Magnoliopsida > Ranunculales > Papaveraceae > Papaver > Papaver bracteatum. The sequence continues at coordinate 1,612,934 of JAJJWX010002605.1, read as the reverse complement.
TCACACACACAATGTATTATCACAAGATGTCTTTAGATCCACAAATGGTTCTACAGATCCCGTCAATACTTTAATCTAGTTTGAGTGACCCTTATGTCAGAAGAGAAGTCTCTCAAGAATAATTAAACTAGGTGCAATCAAAGTTTCAACAACCATTAGTCAATCAAACAATTAATCGAAAACTAAAATAACAATGCAATTGTCTAGTTTCCCACCAATGGTACTTGCAGAGCTTCTTGATCCCGCAGAAGTATTTAAACGAGCGGTCATAAGAGATTTCGCCTAATAAGGGTACTTTCCTCTCCGAATATACGACTCCACTAGAAACAACACGAATGAAGCTTGCCTGGCTCTTAGGATAGTCTGCAAGAAATCCAAACTCGAGTATTTATAAACCATGGTTGTTTGAACAACAAGGAAATTCCAAAACCAATTGATTTTGCAAGATATGCATTAAAGTACTTAATTCCGGTTTTCCAATTTCCAATAAATGTTAACCAATATTTTCGAAATCTCTCTTAGAAAATTTCTATTATTAGTATTGCACATCTACTAATAATCCCTTTCTAGAGTATATGGTTTAATTGTTGGTAATTAAAACATATTTATTTGAAAATCATAATTAAATAATTTTAAATATTTCGGTATGAGATCACCTTGAACATCAAGGGATACCTTTGAACAATAAATGATAAGAGTTATGCACATGTTCAAAAAATGTCGACATCTAGAAGTTTCTCATCTTATCAAACCCTAATTCCTAATTCACACACAACATGAAGAAATGTGTGAACTTTGGAAACTCGGTTTAGCTCATGGGACCGGTTATACCATAACTCGTAATATTAGTTGTGAACATTTATACTTTATACCATGTTCCCCAAGATAGGCCGTGACCGGTTACACCATGCTTCCCAATGTAGCTTGTGATCGGGTTGCACCTTGCTTCCCTAAGTAGCTTGTAATCGGTTACACCTTGCTTCCCAATGTAGCTTGTGACAGATTACACCTTACTTCCCAATGTATCTTGTGACGGATTACACCTTGCTTTCCAAATCAACTTGTGACCGATTACACCTTGCTACACATTATAGGTTATGGCCGATTATACCTTGAATCTCAACATAAGTCAAGATAGGTTCTATACCTTGTCATCTTGTATTGGTCATCCAAATGATATTCAATAAAGAGCCGGACCAACATACTTATGATTTCCCTTCCGATTATGAAACAAGTTCATACATTTACTTCCTTAAACCAATGTAATGTAATAATACATAGTTTCCTAAGATGAAATTACACTTATATTCTTACACATAATCAAGTAACTAAATACATAGATTTTGTTGATGTCGTATTTATGAAGTTCAAATGATAAGCATTATACTTTGTAATATAATTCCTTGATACTTTGATCATAATACTATGACCGAGTCTAATCACTAGAGTATTATATATATAGCTTCGCATGTTTTGTTTATTTTTTTTAATATAAAGTGAATTGCAAGATACGTTAGGAATGGAAACAATATCAAGTCAATATTATTAACCTCAAGAGGAAGGATGATGTCTTTGTTTCCGTTGTTACTTCTTCACATTCTTCAAGTCTTCAGAGTAATACTTGTACGCCTAAATATTCCTAGACTTATAGTCTAACCTAAACGAGTAAATAATCGAGAAACTCTAGATGAGTTTTATATTAAAAGGCGGGGGTCTAACAACCTCACCTAATATTTCGATTAGAAATCTGTATGGACAACTCCGAGTTGTTTTCTAGAGAACCAACTAGACTCAATCAATAGAAAATACTCAAGGAGTTATTATCTCAATCTCTCGATTTGATTTACTCAAGCAAATATGATTCACGAGTCTAATCAAAGAGAGATAACTTAGATGGTACCAAAGACCAATATCCAAGTGTCAATCGATTTAAATCAACAATCAATAGGTCGGATATTCTAATCGATTGAACAACGCATAACCTGCATTATTTCAATTATATAACAAAATATAATGCGGAAAAAAAATAACACAGACACCTGAATTTTATTAACTAGGAAACCGCAAATGCAGAAAACCCCCGGGACCTAGTCCAGACTAAACATACACTGTATTAAGTCGCTACATACACTAGCTTACTCCAAATTAACTTCGGTAGGGACTGTAGTTGAACCCCAACCAATCTTACACTGGTCCAAGGTACAGTTATGCTCATACGCCTCTGATCCCAGCAAGATATTGCACACTTGATTCCCTTATCTGATCTCACCCACAATCAAGAGTTGCTACGACCCAAAGTCGAAGACTTTAGCAAACAAATATGTCTCACACAGAAAAGTATACAAGATAGATAAATTTGTCTCCCATGAATAAACCTATGAGTTTTGTTCTGTCTTTTGATAAATCAAGGTGAATAGGAACTAATCAATAAAACCAGACTTATATTCCCGAAGAACATCTCAGTTTTACCAATCACCTCACAATAGTCTTAATCGACGCAGCGAAAAAAGATATTGTGGAATCACAAATGATGAGACAAAGATGTTTGTGATTACTTTTATATCTTGCCTATCGGGGATAGAAATCTCAAACCAATTATTACAATTGTACTCAAATGCGATAGAAACAAAGAAGATCAGATCACACAACTACAAGAAAAGTAGTATCGGTCTGGCTTCACAATCCCAATGAAGTCTTTAAGTCGTTAACCTGGTTTTAGAAGAAGAAAACCAAAGGTTAAAGGAGAACCGACTCTATCTTAGCAAACTAGTATCACACAGAATTTGTGCGGATTAGGTTTCCCAGTTTCTAGAGTTCTCCCTTATATAGTCTTTCAAATTAGGGTTTGCAATCAATGTTAGCTTAGTAACAAAGCATTCAATACTCACCGTTAGATGAAAACTTGATTAGATACAAGCTAATATCTCTCAGCCGTTAGATTGAAAACTTAGCTTTCCATACACACATGTACTTGGTGATTTTGAGTTTGTGTAACCGTACCCAAACGTGTACAAAAGTTGGTCCAAGATTAGTCAACCAAATGGTTAGCCAAATGATAACTTTCATATCAACCATATTCTTCTTCACCATAACTAGTCCAAATGACTCAAATAAACTAGTTAGAGAGTTGTTCAATTGCTATGAGATCTTATGTACTACACAAGACACAATTGAAGCAAAAACGATGTGATTCACTCGAATCGATTCATGAACTATAAAGCCACGATTTTCAATAGCATTTCTTAGATAATTTAAATAAGTTTACGAACATCGTTTTTAAACATAACCACTCAAGTTCGCGGACTGGGTTCGCGGACTTAAGTAGTCGGTGGGAGTTCACTAACTCTAGCAGAAATTCTCGGGTTCGAGAACTTCTGTCAGTTCGCGGACTGAAACCAAGCTTCAACTCCAGCAGAAATTCTCGGGTTCGAGAACTACGCTCGTTCGCGGACTGGGTTGACTGCTCAAGTTCCGGTTTTCACTTGATCAACAAAGTTCGCAAACTTCGGTTCAAGTGCATAAGGACTTATACATATATGTGTTACCACAACAATGTTTATATCCCCCAGTGGTTATATTGTCTAAACTCTCATTTCAATCATTAAAACATTCTCATAGGACATCATATAGTTGTTATTCACGAACTAGTTTTCGTCAGAGTAATTTCCAAAGTGATTAAAACTTAACATGACTTTAGTCACTAGGAAAAGATGATCTCGGCTAAAGCGAAAGCTTTACCAACGCATATTTCGAGAAATAGATAAGTGGGATATACTCAGCTCGAAATGTCACATGTGTATATCTTTAGTCTATATAGTAAAACGACTTTTATCTCAATATAGGAGATAAAGTTGATAGACTTTTAAGTGATAGATAAGTTCAAGTATCCACATACCTTTTAGTCGATGAAGATCCACCGGTTCCTTGAGTAGTCCTTCGTCTTGTATGATGATTTCCATGGAGTTCTTGATCTCAACTACACTTTATATCCTAGTCCGAGACCTTATATATAATAGACTAGAAATCAAGACTTTATAGTTTTGATCACTAACATTGAAAAACATGCTTGATATAGCAACGCATGCGAGTTTGACCGAGCAGTGCTCTAAAAATCTCCCCCTTTGTCAATTTCAGTGGCAAAACTATTAATACATATGGAATACAAAAAATATATAAATAAACTTTGTAGCTCCTATTCCACATGTCTAATCTTCAACAATACTTGGAATCTTCGTCACTTCCAAGTAATCCAATGATCCCAAAGGTTGTGAGTTTAGCATCATCGTTGTATAAAATCCGTAGCTATAACAATGAGAAAAGCATCGGTTCTCAATCATTATTATACAATTTCATAGTATTATTACACAGCGTCAAAGTCCAATTGCATCACAACTTCAACAATACTATGGTGATACTTTACTCCCCCTTAGTCAATACTCCATCTCACATGGAAACCACTCCCCCTTACATAATGATCCGAAAACCATATGTATTTGTAGTGTGAACTACAATTAATTCTCCCCCTTTTTGTCAATAAAATTGGCAAAGGTACAAGAACGGGATCCTAATGAAATTTCCGTAAGAGACATTTCATGACCAAAGGTAAATATGTATCATCTTGTTTAGATGCAATTATAAAGCCGAAGCTAAATGCATTCATCAAGGAGTTTATAAAGACGCAAGATAACCCCTCTAATATTCCACAACCGCACTCCCCACAAAGATTTGGCAATTAAGCACAAGTTCAAAAGAACTCTCCCCCATAATATGTCATTCCCTAAGGAACAACAAGAGCGACCTTAATTTCAAAAGAAAAGAAGGATTTATTTAGACTCAACAAATTACATACAAGTATGAATTTGGAATCCAACAAGAAATATTCAATCAAATTAACCAAAGCGAACCAAGATTAATTTGACTAAATATGCTCAACACAAGTAAACTTATGGACACTTAAAAAACTCAATTAGATTATTCACAAGAAAACCCATAAATAATCCAACCTAATACACAATTAAACTAATCACAAAAGTAATCAATTCAATTGGCCACACTCGACAAAAAAGAAATCTATGGAGTGCTAACTAAATAATCACACAACATGATCGATTTAGTTTATTTGGGCTCAACATAAGAGATTATGGAACCCCGACTAATATTATCATAACATGACAACCTTAACCGTACATGTACTCAACATAAGAAAACTTATGGAATACAAACACAAGTTTATTAATTTAGTTCTTAATGCTCAACATATAGCATCTCATGGAAAAATCAACCATGCCAATAAGAAATCAACTTAGTTGTATCGTGCTCAACATGAGATACACAATGGAGCCTTCACGAGAATACATAAAAAAAATGGATCAATAAGGATCTATATCGTGGATAACACAAGGATTTATTCTATGTTTCATCACCATTTGCACAATGACACACAATAGACATAATCCTTGAATCACAAAAGATTTTAACCTATCTTACATCAATAATTGACAATATAGGCTTAACTTTTGTGTTTGTCAAAATTCTATTCATCCTTTTATCAATATTTGCATATCAATTCACGAACGACTTTACTTTTGACAAAATATGGGACAATCAAGTTCACGGACGTAAACAAAATATCCCATCAAGATATTGCAATATATAAAATCAAAAGATTAATACTGCAACCATCATCTTCCAACCAAACTTAGAAATTTTAAACCAAAAAATATAAAAACAAGAAGATGAAAACATTGGATATAGCTATGTGTAATCACAATAATGGCTATTCCAAAACACTAGTTATTCTTCTAAACAAAAAAAGAGAAATAATAGAAGATTTACTAGATTTCAACGCATTACACATCATCTTCATCGGAGATACTCAAAGAAGCTTGAATTGTGTTCAACTCATCCTTGAGCTCGGGAAACTTAGTTGCAACCACCGACAATTGTTCTTGAACGCATTTGACCCTTGAATTGACTTTACATACTCCCTTATGAATTTTTTGAAGTAAAATCAAAGTGGTAGGGTCACACTCATTCAAAGAAGCATCTCTTTGTCTTTTGCACACATTTTCCCTTATGCGCATGAAGGTACAGGAACGAACCGATTTGGGTACCCCAAGAGAGTTTCCAATTGTGTCAACACCACTATCATGGCAGATTTGACTAATAAAACAAGGATAGCCTAACATCTTGATGGGAGAAGTCATTGTAACCATTTGATGTATAATGAATCCAAAAATATCAAGACTTTGAACACCCGATTCAAGAAAATAGACTAATTCAGCAAACTCATGGCTCCACCAAGAATTCTCAATTGTGGAGGGACAAAGATTGGGAATACCAAGTTTTCCAAATGCCATTAATGCAATACTAAGATCATTAGTAGGAAAATTCCCTTGATTCCAAGATACCTTCTTACCACAAAGCCCCATAGAGATATCATCACATGAGGGACGTTCATCACTTGGTCTAGGGAGATGCACGTTTCCCAACGGTATGTTGGTAATCTTTGAAATTAAATCTCTATTAACAAGAAGCCTTTTTCTATTTACCATGGATTTGAATTCCATCTTACCAAGATCAACATCATGGATGTTGGCATAGAAAATTCTTGTTAGAGAATCAAAACCTTGACCAAGACCATCAAAGATATTTCCAAGATTGAACTTTTTGAAACAAGTTAAATCCTCATCATGTCCACTAGACAAATCCAATTTCTTTTCTAAAATAAAACCTTTAGATGAAATCTTATCAAAAATTCTAGCACATGAATCATCCACAAACCTAATCCTAAGAGAATTTTGGTCATAAGGAGGATCCATACTAGAGCTATTTGAGACTTTGGGAATCCTTTTTGAGCCCTTAGAATTCATCATGAGATCCAAGAAATTGAAAGGAACAAGAGGAATTTACTTACTTGGAGTGAATCTTCAACACCCTTTCTCTTAGTTTCCCCAAAAAGGTCTTTAATGGAGATAACACGCAAAAACCTAGAAGTTCAGGTACGCGGACGGGTGAGAGGAAGAAGGGAGTATGCGAACTTCCTTTTAATAAGACCAAACATGGGCTTGGACTCGTTTGCGAACTTCAACCCACAAAGAACTAAGGGAGGCTTTGTTTAGACAATTGCATATCAAGAATTATGCATTCCGCAACATGAAGGATGCACTATAAAGCTTAAATTGAAACATGTACATAATTCAACCATTTCTTGCCCCATTTCAAGATATATACATATGGGGTAGTGCCAGTCTTGTTACCAAGAGGCATAATGTGCAGAGAAATTCTCATGCAATATTTTTTGTTGATCAGTGTGAACAGTCCCCGTGACATAATGATAATAATCAGGGGAGTCTGAGCTTCCATTCCTTTGATTGATATGCCTCAAAGGAGGATTCTTCCATTTTACAGGTTGTACAATATTATTTAAAGGTTTAATATGTACAGATCCCTTTTTGGAGTGATTCTTAGACTTAACAGAATTAAGTTTCTCTAAGGATCTAAAAACGTCTTCGAACGCTTTGAAAAGGTCTTTATCATCTGATCCATTATGATAATACTCCTCATAGATATCGGTAGTTGTTCTCGTGAGATTCCATATCATTGAGCGCCATGAACGTTTCTTTAATCTCCCCTCCTTTTTATTTTTTCTTTAGATTGACACATATGATCTAAAACTTCCTTCTCAGGTGAAATGAAATTATCATGAGAGATCAGAGGTTTTGACCATAATAGATCTTGATCAATCTTTAATAATTTCTGGTGTGCGTTACAGATGCCAAGAGCAAATTTTCCAAAGAAATTTCCCTTGAGATAAATTTCAAGGACCGAACAAACACAAACTTATCAGGTTTAATGTGTTTTCCTGCTCTGATACTAATTGAAAAAGCGGGGGTCTAACAACCTCACCTAATATTTCGATTATCAATCTGTATGGACAACTCCGAGTTGTTTTCTAGAGAATCAACTAGACTCAATCAATATAAAATACTCAAGGAGTTATTATCTCAATCTCTCGATTTGATTTACTCAAGCAAATATGATTCGCGAGTCTAATCAAAGAGAGATAACTTGGATGGTACCAAAGACCAATATCCAAGTGTCAATCGATTTAAATCAACAACCAATAGGTCGGATATTCTAATCGATTGAACAACGCACAACCTGTATTATTACAATTATATAACAAAATATAATGCGGAAAACAAATAACACAGACACCAGAATTTTATTAACGAGGAAACCGCAAATGCGGAAAAACCCCGGGACCTAGTCCAGATTAAACATACACTGTATTAAGACGCTACAGACACTAGCCTACTCCAAATTAACTTCGGTCTGGACTGTATTTGAACCCCAACCAATCTCACACTGATCTAATGTACAGTTATGCTCCTACACCTCTAATCCTAGCAGGATAATGCGCACTTGATTCCCTTAGCTGATCTCACCCACAACCAAGAGTTGCTACGACCCAAAGTCGAAGACTTTAGCAAGAAATTCGTCTCCCATGAATAAACCTATAAGTTTTGTTCCGTATTTTGATAAATCAAGGTGAACAGGAACCAATCAATAAAACCAGACTTATATTCCCGAAGAAAAACTCAGTTTTATCAATCACCTCACAATAGTCTTAATCGACGCAACGAAAAAATATATTATGGAATCACAAACGATGAGATGAGGATATTTGTGATTACTTTTATATCTTGCCTATCAGAGATAGAAATCTTCAGCCAATTATTACATTTGTACTCGTACGATAGAAACAGCAAGATCAGATCACACAACTACAAGAAAAGTAGTATCGATCTAGCTTCACAATCCCAATAAAGTCGTTAAGTCGTTAACCTAGTTTTAGAAGAAGAAAACCAAAGGTTAAAGGAGAATCTACTCTAGCTTAGAAAACTAGTATCACACAGAATGTGTGGGTATTAGGTTTCCTAGTTGCTAGAGTTCTCCCTTATATAGTCTTTCAAATCAGGGTTTGCAATCAATGTTAGCTTAGTAACAAAGCATTCAATATTCACCGTTAGATGAAAACCTGATTAGATACAAGCTAATATCTCTCAACCGTAAGATCGAAAACTTAGCTTTCCGTACACACATGTACTTGACGATTTTGGGTTTGTGTAACCATACCCAAACATGTAGAATAGTTGGTTCAAGATTAGTCAACCAAATGGTTAGCCAAATGATAACTTTCATATCAACAATATTCTTCTTCACCATAACTAGTCCAAATGACTCAAATGAACTAGTTAGAGAGTTGTTCAATTGCTATGAGATCTTATCTACTACACAAGACACAATTGAAGAAAAAACGATGTGATTCACTCGAATCGATTCATGAACTATAAAGCCACGGTTGGCAATAACATTCCTTAGATAATTTAAATAAGTTCACGAACATCGTTTTTAGACATAACCAATCAAGTTCGCGGACTGGGTTTGCGGACTTAAGTAACCGGTTGGAGTTCACAAACTCCAGCAGAAATTCTCGGGTTCGAGAACTTCCATCAGTTCACGGAATGAGTTCGCGGACTGAAACCAAGCTTCAACTCCAGCAAAAATTCTCGGGTTCGAGAACTACGCTCATTCGCGGACTAGATTCACTACTCAAGTTCCGGTTTTCACTTGATCAATAAAGTTCGCAAACTTCGGTTCAAGTGCATAAGGACTTATACATATATGTGTTACCACAACAATGTTTATATCCCCCAGTGGTTATATTGTCTAAACTCTCATTTCAATCATTGAAACATTATCAAAGGACGTCATATAGTTGTTATTCACGAACTAGTTTTCGTTAGAGCAATTTCCAAAGTGATTGAAACATAACATGACTTTCGTCACTAGGCAAAGATGCATTTGGCTAAAGCGAAAGCTTTACAAACACACATTTCGAGAAATAGATATGAGAGATATACTCAGCTCGAAATGTCACATGTGTATTTCTTTAGTCTATATAGTAAAATGACTTTTGTCTCAAGATAGGAGATAGAGTAGATAGACTTTTGAGTGATAGATAAGTTCAAGTCTCCACATACATTTTAGTCGATGAAGATACACCGGTTCCTTGAGTAGTCCTTCGTCTTGTATGATGATTTCCATGGAGTTCTTGAGATTAACTACACTTTCTATCCTAGTCCGAGACCTTAGCTATAGTAGGCTAGAAATCAAGACTTTATAGTTTTGATCGCTAACATTGACAAACATGATTGATATAGCAACGCATGCGAATTCGACCGAGCAGTGCTCTAACACCTAGTCCAGAATTGAATACTCTCAGGATTAAGCCGTTATACAAAATAAGACAACTTTGTATAGTTGAGACCAAGCAACTAAACCTATAGTTCACCTAGTTCCGTCTGTATTCCCATGCCTCCAACCTGGAAACAAGTCATGTACTTGGACCAATTCCTTTGTTTCGTATTCCAAACAGTAAAGGAACAACAAATCTGTTTGGTATCAACTCTCTTCAACCAAGTGATATGAGTTGCGCAAAGGTTCCCTTGTTTACCTTAACATAAACTCCTTTGCCAGGTTTCAAGATCTATCTTTTGTTCAAATGCCCAAAAGCAATTGTTAAGATCAAGCCAACAACATTCTTCAACCCAGTGATATGTGTTGATGCCGATCTTCCTCAATTATTCAATCCAATCTACCACAAGGATAAACCGATTATTAATTGGATCCTCTTTTTCCCAAACAAGTATTGTGCAACCAAAGATTATAAAAACACCAAGTAAGAAATCTTCAATATCTTCTTTGTCTTCAAATCATCTTAGATCTTCAATAAACACATGTACACAATCACTTGAATCTCTTGTGATCAATCACACACAGAACGGAGTCTGTTAATAATGGATTATCACAAGATCGTCTATAGATCTAACAACCGTCTAAAGATCCCTGTCAAAACCTTGAACTAGTTTGAGTGAATCTTATATCAGAAGAGAAGATTCTCAAGCATAAACAAACTAGGTGCGATCAGAGTTCAACCACCGTTAGTCAATCAAATCAATACGAAAACTAAAGATAAACCGCAATATCTAGTTTTCCACCAACGGGTCGCGCTAGAGGTTCTCAATCCCAAAGAAGACTTTAAATTGAGCGGCCATAAGAGATTTCACCTAATTAGATTACTTTCCTCTCCGATAGGCGGCTTCACTAGTAACAAATACAAAAGAGTAAGTCTAGGTTATGCAGGATTAGTTTGCTATAAATGCAAACTCAAAGTATTTATAGACAATGAAGTTTGGACACCAAGGAATTTCCAAAACCGAAAATATTCTCAAGATATTTTTCATTACTCCACCAAATTCCTGTGAATGCACTGTCCAAAAAAGTGATCGAAATCTCCTTGGAAAATCCTTAATTAGAAAATGCACTTTTCTAATTCTTATTTTCCATATATAATTAAAACCTTTAATTAAAAAGATTCTTAACTTATTTAAATTCGATCGTGGGATTTACTTCCTTCTTAGCCGTAAAGGAATATTATTGAACAAAATAAAATAAGCATTAATGCACCGTGTTCAAAGAGTGACGACATCTTACTCTTGCAAGTCTTTACCATGCTTGCTCACTTGAAACCGATTTACCACACTTCCAAACAAGTTTAGAATTGGTTCATCTGACTTTCAAGAACTATGTAATTTATCAAGTTCCACTCAATCACAACTCATGGGTTTACGGTTCTACCAAAAAAAGTTTCGGTTCTACATCCATGTGAGTACCGTGCAAAGTTACACTAGCTTACCAAAGATACTGCTGACTAGGTACTAGGATCGGTTTCCCATATATATTTGGTATCTAACTTGTATGCACTGCACATGTCCATAGGATCAATTACCCCTTCCCAAAAACTTGTTGCACATGTTCATAGGATCGGTTACCCTTTCTTCCATAAACCTTGATGCACCTCATACAAGGATCGGTTACCCTTGTGATGCACTGCACATCTTACTAGGATCGGTTCCCCTCTTCCCAGTAATAAGTTCAGACATACACAACCCGATCATACCCTAGGTGATTACTTAAGATTGGTTTCACTAATAAAAGTCATACCAATACATAAGTCAGGCCTCATGTGAATAGTTTTACCAAGAACACAAGCAAGTCGTGAGCGGTTATACTAATCACACATATTGGTCGTTCATAAGATATGCAATGTAGAACAGCCCCAATAACGCCTGGAGATTTCCTTTTCGGTTCACAACACATATTATGAACTTACTTCCTTAGAACACATGTAAACATTGTTCCCTAGGATGAAATCCTCACCTCATACCCATACACAATCACAATAGCATTCATACGATTATGTCGATGTCTTATATACAAAGTTTAATGGTTAAGAAGGAAATTTCATATTGTATTCCTTAATATTATGTCTATCTAGAGTGTTCATGCTTCACAGTTTTATTTTTTCAATATGCATTACTTGAAAGATACGTTAGGGAATGAAACAGTTCCAGTCAAATATCACTAACCTCAAGTGGAAGGATAATGTTGTCATTGTAGCTCCGTACTTATTCACTTCTTCAAGTCTTCGCAATACTTGTAATGTCTCACCCTAATTACTTTCAAGCTAACCTATATGAAGTTGACTCTAGTACATTTAAATCAAGCGACTCTTAAATGAGTTTTGGTTCACTAAAATATGACAACCAAACTTGACATACCAACGCTTGGTGGTTTCAACTGAGCCATGCTCTAACAATCTTCCCCTTTGTCAATTTTAGTGATAAAACTCTTATAATCATATGGATAAACAAATTACAATAATTCATTACACATACGCTTGATTCCCGAATCCACAACACATAACCTGCATTCATTCAATCCTCAAAAATGCAGTAGTTGCACTTTAATAAAAAAGCTTATACTCCCCCTAAAGGTGAGCTAGGTAGATATTCAATCCGCACATCTTTGTTATCCCATTTATATGATATGTTACTCCCCTTTAGTCTATGCTTTTCCTCATTCGTTAGACAAACGTTCAAGCACTATTGTCCTCTTCCCTAGTGACACCAATCAACCATAAGTTGATACCAGCATCACTTGTTTACTCCATATATTTCTCCCCCTTTTTGTCACAAAAATGACAAAGAAAAGAACAAATAATGGACAACACTAAAAGAATCTTACAAATCTTAAAATAGACTTGCAACCTGTTGAGTCAAGCACGAGGGTTTTACACACCATCGGACGATCAAATTCATCACCAACAACCGAATCATGAATATGAAGAATCACGATTTCAAACTCCTCAACAAGAACCCATGGTTTATGTTAGGTATTAATCGATAACCCATCTTGTTTTTACTTTTTTTTGTGCTAAAAATAGGTTAGATTGAATGAAATCGAAGTCAAATTAGGGTTTTAGTTGCGTTTCTGAAGGTGTTACGGTTGGCTTCGCTAACCGTAATTATAGTTTCTGAAGATATTACGGTTAGGTTTGGATGATTCCAAACCGTAAATCTAATTTGCATGTGGTATTCCCAGCCATAAAATTTGTATTTCCAACCATAGGAACAAAATCTAAATCACAGGAAAATTTATGGTTGGTAATAAAAAATTCAAACCTAGCCGTAAACTGAGTTACAATTTGGAATTGTGTAAAACCCAACCGTAAACTGGGTTACGGTTGGTAACGAAGCTCAAACCCAACCGTAATCGGGCATGTAAGTCGAAATATCTGAAATTGTTTTACGTACTTTAGCTAATTTTGAGCGAAATTGAACTCATGGGAGATAGTTTAGAGGCATAAAAATTCTTTTTTTATTCTCTTTAGTTTTTTTTCCCACAAAAACTTTGTCCCAAAATTTACCAAGTATGTAACAAATTCATTAGTTTAATTATTATCTAATTAAATAAAATTAACATGAACTAAATAAGGGTTGTTTAGTCATTACAAAATTATTTGAGATAAAAGGTTTTTGATATTACTTATGAGTGATCCGTTTTTGTCCTATTAATTGACGCCCCTCAAATAAAATGTGACGCCCCAATAATAACCTTCTAAATTTTGCTGATCCAAAATTTTGCTGCTCGCCCAAATATCAACTGGGAGCCGGACTCCATTGGAGATGTTCTTAAGGCAAGATTACCTTAATCCTCTGCGCGTACATGGATTTCGGATTTAAAATCTGTTAAAATGCGAGATGCACCAAGTTTCGAAGTGGAAACGCAATCAGTTCAGCTGTTCACTTTGCTGTAGTATTACTAGGATTTATGCTCAAAGAAAAATGGACCTACTGGGATCCACAAAGCATATAAGTTCATACTGCCAACGTAAACAATGACGTCTTTGGAAGGAGTCTGGAGACTCGAAGACATAAAACTTGTCGATAATTGATTGACCTATAAAACCGGAGCACATGGTAATTGCTCTGTATTGCAGAAAACCATGTATCAAGAGAAAACGTACATTTTGTCACGAAATACGTAGTAAGTGAACTTCAACCATAAAATAAGAACTCTATTATTGGGGCTGCTCCCCTTTGAATTTTTGGGGAGCCAAAAAATAATTAGGGGAGATCTCAGGTATTAAAAAGTCAGATTTACTCTTTTATAATAAATTAATTTTAAAAATAAATTTTATATAATAGTAATAATTCAGCTGGTTATTCCCGTTTTCCAAAGTTTGATGTGTTCCAGGAGGTCCCAGGTTCGAGCCTCCAATGACGTAATATTGCAGAAATTAACATGGAAGGTAAAGTTGGCTTGCCCCCCTTGTGACACAATCTCGCCCCCCCATCCGCTTCGGCTCCCCTTGGCAAGGTTTCCCATGAGGCTCGCTGGTAGGCTAACACAGCAACCGGTTCAATTAATGTAGTAATATGTCGTTGGAGCTTAGCTTGTTAGGCTTCCAACTAGTTTCATGTAATAATATTTATCCAATAAGTACTAAATAATGAGAGATTAAATTTATATAATTAAAACCTAATCCTAATTAAAACCTCAAAAATAAAAACCATTTCAATTTCATTTTCATTTTCATTTTCTCTTCTCTTCTTCTCAAAAACACTCTCCAAAACCTAATAATATCTCCCTTTCTTCTCCACTGATTTCTGAAGAAGCTCTAGATGGCAACAAGATCAAGAGTGACAAGATCCGGCCAATTGAACCCTGATTCTGAAACAGGGCATGTTATTGATGTTCCTTTTAATGGAAATGTGGTGAACCAATCTGTTCAAACACCTGCGAATCCTCCACAAATGAATCCTACTAGGTAAGAATCGAAATACCCACCAGTTATTTTGCCATTAGATTGAAAAACTATGTTCAATTGATGGTTTTAGGGTTTCCAGAAAAAGTTTTCTCAAGCAATTACGGTTGGGAACTCATATCGTCCTGGCCGTAATTGTATATAACATTTGGGATGTCAAGAACTCCCATCCGTCACTGGTTAATGCGGTTCGAAAAATTTGGAAACCCAACCGTGAAATACATTAACAGATGGGTATTTCTCAGCCGTAAATTGTCCTGTGTTTGTGAAGTAAAATTGAGTGATGAGTGTTTCGGTTGGGAGTTTGTAACCGTAAATATAATTTCCCGGCCGTTTGTTTTATTTTCCAGCCGATATTTTGTTTACTGCGAGGTGGTCCGCATATTTGTAAGCCGATATTTGGTTTACGGTTTGGTCTTTCGCATATTTCTAAGCCGAAACCGTGTTTACGGATGGGTTATATGTTATTTCCAAACCGTAATTGTATCACTCCTTGTGAATTGGTTGTATCTTCTGATATGTTTTTTTTCATAATTTTTAGGAGGAACTCTGAAAAGGAGAAAGAACCCCAGGAACTACCAATGTGTGATATTGCTACGATGATGGTACGTAGGTTAAGTATATGATCCATTTTATTTTTTTGTATACGTTGCTCAAATTATGTACCACTATTAATTGAATGATGTGAAAATAGGTCAAGAGAGCTAAGTGGATTGCCAGGGGACTAATCCGTAACATTGAGGAGGTTCTATATTTGGATTGAGAGGAACAAAGAACACTGATTAGGAGGCTTCAGGAGTTACATAATCCAGCGAAGGATGATCTCTATACTAACGACGAGGATGATTGGATCAGTCTTTCCCAAACTCCCGACAGTTCTTCATCATCTTCTGAGGAAATTCATTCGATTGTTGATCGTAGTGGATGATTGTAGGTTATGTACTTGTTTAAGTCAGACTTTTAGAATGTTTTAGGTTATGGATTTGGGTGATTTACTTTTCAGACTCACTTTTCATTATTCAGACTTAACTTTGAATGAATGGATACTAGTGTTTTTCTTCTTAATGTATCTGATTGTTGTTTAAGTATAATATGATACTAATTACGGCTGGAATTTCCATCCGTAACACTGACAATACCCATATTTACGGGTAGGGTTCCCGGCCGTTTTGTGTTTTACGGGTAGGATTCCTGGACATTCTGTGTTTAACGGTTTGGTTTCTCAGCCGTAACTAAGTATAAAATGAAATTAAGTATATGAAAACTTACGGCTAGGATTATCATCCGTGAAACTGACAGTACCCATATTTATGGATAGGATTCATGGCCGTTTTTTGTTTCACGGTTTGGTTTCTCAGCCGTAACTATGTATAAAATGTAACTGAAATTCCAGGAAGAGTTACGGCCAGGATTATCAGCCGCAGAACTAACAATACCCAGAAATACGGCTAGGATTCCTGGTCGTTACTAGTTTTTTCGGTTAGGTTTTCCAGCCGAGTTGCAGAAGAATATCTCAGTTGGGTCATTACGTCTAGGTCGTGTCGGCGTACGACCTGGCTGTAAATACCTCTAAATAACCACATTTTTATCATATCATCATTACAAACACATAGTAAGAGTAAAACTAGATTCTTCATATATATAATGAGTGATTCCAAATACATAGGTTCACACCACATTGTTATCATATTATCATTTTAATCACCACCCTACAAAAAACCTTGTTATCATATACCTTCACATGACATTTACTCATAGTCATCCTCATCGGAACTCATTAGTACACACAACGGGACATTCCTCGACAACTGTAATGCCTCCCACAAATGAAATCTTTCCTCGAACCTATGGCACCAACCCATTGGTATTTCGCCGTCACATCCGTCTACCCTCCTTAATGGAGGTAATGGGCATCCATCTTTCAATTGGAGGCCGATATAATGGGTCATCATCACGAACCCAATGATGACTATCTTTGGAGATTCTTCTTCGGTAAAAATACATCTTGTTGGTGC
This sequence comes from Papaver bracteatum, assembly GCA_023529315.1. Taxonomy (NCBI): domain Eukaryota; kingdom Viridiplantae; phylum Streptophyta; class Magnoliopsida; order Ranunculales; family Papaveraceae; genus Papaver; species Papaver bracteatum. Next base: position 1,595,681 of record JAJJWX010002605.1, on the reverse strand, counting down.
GTAAGTAACACTATGTGCATAGGAGATGGAATGAATAACGCAATGGAATGCATTGGCGAGTAGATGGCCACATATTGGCATTCTCATCCAATACTCACTTGTCAATATAGTGTTGCCCATTAAACGCTGTTCAAATGCTTTGAAATCCTCGTTTAGCATCGCCTCCATGTCATTTCTTTCGAATCTCATCATTTCGTTGTAGAAATCGGGAAAAAGACGTAGTTCAAGCAAATACTTTTGCCTTACATAAGTAATTTGGTCATCACCCCATTCTTTTGCCTCCTCAAAAGGTCCAAGTTGATCTACGAACACATGGTAACCACAATTTCCGTCGCCCTCAACATCGTCGGTGGACTTGACGTACTGATGAATAAAATGTGGTACAAAGTGCATGTAATTTTTGTATATCATGTAAGTAGTTCGGATATAATTACCTTCCTCATCTATATGGGGTGATTTCATTGGACCTACATCCAAGTAAACCGTCTCTTTCTCACCGTCAAGGTTACTAACAACGCTTTATGGTTCGACCATCGGTGCTTTTCCTTTAACATCATTACCTCGGCTTCTTGCTAATTGCTTAATACCAACCACACCACCAACTTTTCTTTGGACACTACTAGCTTCTTTTGTTGTTGAATCTTGTTGGGATGGAACTACCGGGTCTTTAATTTTGACTCAACTATCAACTTTTCTTTTTGAATTCTCTTGGGATGCAACAACCACATTCTTCTTGCGCCTTTTTACCTTTGTTCCACTATCTCGGCTTGGTCCGCCTTTTTCCATTTCCTTTCGTTTAAGGGTGTAGAGCTTGTTCAACTTCTCAAAACCCGAATTATCTCTTCGCATTGAAGGAGTCAATTGTGGACCCTCCTGAACCTTTCTCCTACCTTCCGCCCTTTCCTGTTTCTTTGTTATCTTCTTTGAAGGTCTACCCTTGCCTTGCCCCTTGTTAGGTTCTAAAATATCATCTCTAGTGCATGGACGGGTGAATTTACGCATTTCATACAGCCAAAGTTGTCTTTGCTCCGGTAGTAAAGAAGCATACTTTTCAAAAAGTTCCTTGTGTACCTCCGTGTCGCAAAACACGTCCCCAAAACCTTAATCGGGTGATGGATCTTTAAAATCTAGTTGTTTCCAAAATGGATCTATATCTTGGATCGGAATCATCCTTGTGGGATAATTTTCTACTGCATGCCTACATGGGAGCCCCATAGCCGACTTAATGGGACAATTACATCTCATTCCCGGTGGATAGTCGTGTTCCTCCCAAGCCTCCACTTCCGTTATCATTTTTAGGATTGCCCATTGAGAAACATATAAACTTATTCCCCGGAACCAAGGGCTTTCCAGGTAGTCTACAACCGTTCTAGATCGGCTCTTTTCAAATAACCCTCTAATTCTATGGAGATCACGCTTGAAATACTCGACCATAGCTTCAAAAACAACAACGAATCCACCATCACAACCATTTAACTTACTCTTGAACCGATAGTGAGCCGACTCCACCGTGCTTGTGGCTTGATTGTCATAATGTCTATAACGGTTTACCCATGCACTAACAAACTTTTCTTTGTGAGGATCCAATAACTCTTTCTTCAAATATGTTATAACATCTGGGTAGGTGGACCATTTTTCCATTACAAAACTCTCCCTTTGGAAATATAGTGGTTCCGTGAGCGACCATATTAGTTCTTCCCAATCTTTTTGAAAATCAGCCTAAAGCACCTCGACTATCTTGTCATTCATCTCGAACTTTTCTTTTTCTTCTGGTTGTTTCTCTAACGGTAGATTTTTAATCCTCTCCATCTCGGTCTTCTTTGCTGGCCATATAACCCTCTTGCAATTAGTTTGCACATTGTTCCATATATGAAACGTGCAAAGATGACGACGCGTAGGGGAAAACACGGGTATGGCCCACATCAATGCTTGCTCCTTATCCGTAATCAACACCTGTGGAGTATAACCTTCTTGATACAATAACTTCACCTTTTGAAATGCCCACAAATAACTTTCCTTCATCTCGTCTTTCAAGAAACAAAACGCAACCGTAAATGTCGACTTGGTAGATGTTTGCCCAACAAAGTTCAATATTGGCATGTTGTACCTGTTAGTTTTATACGTGCAATCCATAAACAGAATTTGATGAAAGCATCTTTCCAATTGTATACATTCTGGATTGGCGATGAAAAGATATTCCACTTCCTTTTCTTCATTCGTACCATAGGCGGTAGAGTACTTTGCCTCCTCAAACAAAAACAATAATTGTTGCATAAGCACTCTCTTTTTCCATGACTCTTTTCTAAATTTTTCTCTTTCGTTATAGATTGTTGACAATGAGGATGAGTTTTGGGGGTTTAACACCTGAACGGCACTAAGAATATCAATAGGTCTTGTGCGTCTTTTACTCAACACGTGTACTAACTCCTTCTCTAAGGAGTTCAGCCTTGCCGAATAAGGATGGTTGATCAAACTATCCGGAATAGGATGAGTATGATAACCCGAGACGACTTTAGCCATATACCACATTTCCGTATCGGCGTTACATTTAAATTGAAGCTTAAAAGGGCATCCGCACTTCTTCGTATTATATACTCCCTTATTCCTTGTGGTTTTTCGTATATACTCACTACCCTTTTTCCAATGTCTCTCATACTTTCCACTACACTCGCAAACCATTTCAAAGCGGTCGGATTTAACTTGTTTATTCTGGACTATGATGCACATCTTTTTCAACCCTTGTGCTCGAGCCCACTTCTTTGCATCTTCCTTATCTTTCCACTCATAGTTGTTTGCATAGTGAGCACTTGTGTCCTCGGAAACTTGCACATGTTGGGGTTGATCAATAAAAACCTCTTCATCTTCCATACGCACCTCTTCATCTTCCATACGCACCTCTTGGTCTTCTACCGGAATGTATGGTACAATCTATAATAGAATGACACATGTCACATAATTATTCACAAAAGAAATTTAAACATTCAAAAAAGGCTGGGTCGATAAGTTATCTTCCAACCGTCATAAATAAAACGGCTGGGTCGAAAAGTATAATTCCGAACCGTAACATTATTACGTCCAGGTATTCCAAAACATAAATTGTCCTGTAACTGCAACAGTTTATCTATGGCCTAGAAAATGAGACGTAAGACAAGTTACAGCCGGGTAACCCAACCGCCACCGACAGTATTAAATGCTTCCCATGCACGTAGAAAAACCTGGTCGTATTGTTTTAAGTAACGGCCGGGAAATTTTATCGTCCCATCCGAAATTACTTGGTAACGGATGAGAGTTCATTATTTCTTGGCCGTAGAACAACACAACGTCCAGGAGTTCTTGGTTTCCCAGCCGTTATTACTACTGGCGGCTTGAAACCTAGGGTTTTCGGAAGGAAAATATCGAAAAGCTGAGCTTAAAAACTGAAATTGGAGTTAGAAAAGAGGCATATCTGGTAATCTTCAGCATTGATCTCTTCTTCTTCTGCTTCTTGGGTTGGTCCTTCGAAATCATCGTAAGGTTCATAAGGGTTAGGTTAAGTTTGAGAAAAAATTTCTTGATTTTATGAAAAATCAGCAAATAACTGATCGTTGTTGATGGGTATTAATATGTTATCATATTTTGAAGATGAAGGCCCACCTACATCAAAGTCTTGGTTGAATCACTCATTTTCAAAAAAAAATCCCCAATTTTTTTTTCCTCTCTTTCTTCTTCTTCTTCTTCTTCTCCTCCTCTTCCCTCTGATTTTTTTTTTGTTTTCATTTCATGAATTACACTTAACTTAAACACATGAATTAGTCTTAATTCATCTCCCAATAATGATTACAAATGTTAATCAAGTTTATTATCTAAAATCATATGGGGTCACTTTAGTCATTATATAAGTATTCGATAGGGGGTAACCCAATTGCTATTTGGTGACCCAAAATAGCCCCCAATTGACCAAGACTTTTTCAGCCCCAATAATAGAGTTCTAAAATAATCACGCACAGAAAACTGGAATATAGAGCAAAATTTGCATCTCAAAATTTAATGAGATACTGCATAAAACAAGAACACAATTCAAAAGCAGGGCACTCTCTTACCAAAAAAAAAAGCGGGGCACTCGACCCGTTGTCATTCTAGAACCAATAGAACTTTCTTAGGCCCCTTCCTATGGGTGTGGAAAATCAATAGATTTTCCATTTAAGCACCCACTATGGAGGGGGAAAATAGGTAAACCGGCCTGGCTAAGTGGAAAATTTGCCAGTTAGCCATCCAGGTGGAGTTTCTAGCGAGCGGTAGAGTCTCGACCGCTCGGTTTATTATAAGACGTTCGGTGTATACTACACCGGTAGCGGTTTCTATAAAACCGGCAGGTGTAGGTTACACCGCTTCCTAAAATCTGATCCAACGGCCATTATTCTTCCCCCCTAAAAATACCACATTCCTCTACCATTTTAACTCACATCTTCTCTTCTCTACTCTTCACATTTGTTAATCTAAAACAAATTGCAGCATCTAACTCTTTCATTCACTCGTATTGTATAATTTCTTTAATATGTCTCAATCTAAACAACAAAACAAGAAGATTAGGGGTCCAAAATTTACCATAATCGAAGATGAAGCCATTTGCAGAAACTATGTTTTCTTTACACAAGATAGTTTAGATGGTGCCAATCAACAATCTACCAAGTTGTGGGATAACATATTTGCTAACTTTCGTCAAGAAACTATGAACATCAACGATCGTGATGCAAATGGATTGTCCGTTCGTTTTATTACAATCAACGCCCAAGTTGCGTTGTATGTCGTTGCTATAATGCAAGCTGCTCATGGTCGAGAGAGCGGTCTTGTCGATGTTGATGTCGAACGAAAGTGTCGCACTGATTGGCACCATAAACATGGGAACAATTTTAGTTTCGAAAGTTGTTATCATATTTAGAAAGTGTTGCCTAAATATAATCCAGAAGTGTTAGCAAACATGCATAATATACATTCAAGTTCACCATACACTTCTTCACCCTCGACGCCAGCATCTCAACCATCTCAATCATCTCATCCCCCTTCAGATAATCCATTCTCTTCACCAGAAACCACCAGAAACAACAATTCCAACTTGAATGTCAATACCACAATTAAGAATTAGGAAGAAATCATGCAAGAGCAGCGAGAAAAGCTGCCCAAGAAGGAGAAGCAAGTGAAGGAGGTAGTAGTATTATGGAAACTTTGATAGAGCATCAGAAGGTCGTCGAAAAACAAAGAGTTGTGGACCGCAGGTTCTTGACTAATGAGATGAAAAAACATCGAATAACTCAAGAAAAATTTGTTTCAGACTATGACAAGAATAAGATTCTAAATGTAGACACTGAAAACAACGCAAGATACTTGTATGCAGTTGTTTTGCCAATGCGAAGGTACTCATCATTAGAATCTGGAGGTCTGGCATATCCTAAAATCCTCAAAGCCGAAGTAAACTTTTGTTCAGGGCTATGACCCCTAATATTCAGTGCATCATACTGATAATTAAATTGAGGTTCTACCTGACAAAGCTCACCAATAATCTTTAGCACCAAATGTCTGGGCATGCGGAATCAGCCTTGGAAATTTTCATCAGAGAACACACAGTCCGGAAGAAAATAATCGTGCATCAGCTTCTCGTTCCATTCGTCCCGACCACGGTACGTATATCTTCTTGTGAACACTTCTCTTGGCTCCAGATCTCTAGGTATTTGCCCCAATGAATCTAGCTGCATCAAGGTGTTGGTTAGTTCTTTATCTTCATCTGACTCATCATCAATTTGTTTCAATGCCTGCACGAATAATCGTTGTTGTTCTTCAAATCGATCCATATGAATACGCACTTCTTCGTCAGAAGAATCCATATCTATTGAGGTGGAAAAAAAATATTAAACAGATGATTAAGGTACAAAAGAGTGAGTAAAGATAGAGTTAATGAGAAAATGAGGTGTGATTAGATTTCATTAAATGAGGCGAATTTATAAATAAACGTTATGGAAATGGTCATTACTGAACTAAAATAAGCGTCGATTACAAAACCGACCGGTTTTAAAAAAATCTCCAGCGGTGTAAACTCGACCGCTGCCGGTATCTGTAAAACCGGTCGGTCTTTTCTCTACCTACCGGTGTAGACTCGGCCGCTTATATTTTCTCCCATAGTGGCGCGCCACGTTTACCAGTCCAGCTGGCATGGCAAATGGAGGATTTTGCCATTTGCCATAGGAAGAGGCCTCATGGTTGCTATTTTTCCAGAACATCGATTTATTTGTGTGGAAATGACTAATCCAATGAATGATATCTTGGGCCTTATTGGCCGCACCCCTATTTGATCGTCTTCTAGAAGACTATCGATAAGATTTGAAGTTTATATCCCCACATGGTACTGCCCGAGTACGACAAGTTGACTGCAACCAGAGAGGTATAAAACTGCTGCACTCCTCTTCCATACCGATATGTAGAACCAATGAAAATGGGTGTTGTAGAAATCCCACAGCTAGTACTATTTACTTTTCCAGTTGGTGCTTTTGGGTTGTATCTCTTACTAATTCTCATCAATTTTCTTCCCAAAGTATGGTGGAACCCGGTTCAAATAACAAAAATCTTATCTTCACAAGGAATCAAAGGTCCTCCTTGCAAATTCCTCCATGGAAATACCAAAGAAATCTACACAACATTACATGGAACTAGAAGCAAACCAATGAAGGACTTGTCACATCAAATCTTCCCGTATATTCAGCCTTTCCAGCACTCGTGCATCAAAGATTACGGTACCCATGTGTGGGTGAATATAATTATATGCCTGCACTAACTATAAACTTACTCTTTCTTTTTTCTTTCTTTTCGCAGGGAAGAACTTTCTTTGTTGGATTGGATCAAAACCTCGATTGTTTATAACCGAGGTCCAATTAGTCAAAGAGATATTGAACAATAAAGATGGTGCATACCCAAAATGGAAAGCAGAAGGATATAGGAAGAAGTTATTAGGAGACGGGCTTGTGACAGCGGAAGGAAATAAATGGGTTAGACAACGTAAATTAGCTAACCATGCTTTTCATGCCGAGGGCTTCAAGGTACCCATATGATCTGAGGCTCAAACAACGTTGATTTGTTTGTTATTACGGCAGTGCTAGTTCTTACTAATTTTTTGTGTATTAGCTCGTCACACTATTTCGGTAGCTAGAGTAATTTTCATTTAATGTGAAAAATTTATTTATTTACATCATAGGGAATGGTTCCAGCCATGATAGCGTCTGTTGAAATAATGGTAAAGAAGTGGAAAGATTATGAAGGGAAAGAGATAGAAGTGTTCAACGAATTTAGAATCATGACATCCGAAGTAATATCAAGGACTGCTTTCGGAAGTAGTTATGCTGAAGGAAAGAACATTTTCGAGATGTTGGTCAAGTTAGGCTCACTTATATCTGCCAATTTTCTCAAGATGTTGGTCAAGATGAGGAGTAAAATCAGATAACGGAGTTGATTTTACCCGAGTGCATTCGGTTTTATTTCGCAAATAGTCAGTGGCGGAACCAGCCATTCATGTAGAGGGGGCTAAAAAAAAATTCTATAAATATATTGAAGTTTAGTGGGCTAAATACTAAATAATGGTGGGCTAAATCCTAAATATTTGATAAAACTAAGGGTGAAAATGTGATTATTTTGATTTTAGGGTGGGCTAGAGCCAGGGTTAGTCAACCCTGGCTCCACCCCTGCAAATAGTAGATCAACATGTAATTGTAAATTGAGAAATTGAGTCAATTGCCCAAATATTTTTAAAACATGGTTCAATGGACGAGTAAAAATTAGCATAGGTGAAATGGACACAATTTTCTTTTTTTAACAAGAATAAATTTGGATTCATCCAGGCTTAAACTTAAAAAATAGCTAGGGTGAAACTGGACGCATACGAAAAAGTATTTGAAAATGGGTAGGATGAAACTGTTTACATCCTGGCTATTTTTACACTCTCGTCCATTTAAACATGATCAAATTTTACATGTCTTTTTTACCCAGGAATTGTCGTTATTGGGTTAATTGACCAATTTTGTGTTCTCATTAATGCATGTTTTCATCATATGATTCATACTGGAAATTTACTCTTATTCAGCGTTATGTGATTTACCAGTCTTCTTTATAGTACCATGTGACTAATCTTTTGTTGTTTTAGAAAACTTATGTCAAGCGAAGAAGATACTGAATCAGATAGGCTTGAAAGAGAAATCAGAAAATCAATTATAAGATTGATAAAGACAAGAGAAGAAAAAGTGAAGAGGGGAGAACTGGAAGGGGGATATGGGAATGATTATCTAGGAGTGCTAGTGAAAGCCTTTCATGAATCTGACGACAACAAGAAGATTTATGTGGATGATATGGTTGATGAATGCAAAACTTTCTATTTTGCTGGCCATAAAACAACAACTAGTTTACTTACATGGACATGTCTACTTTTAGCCATTCATACAGAATGGCAAGTGTTGATGGTGGAATTCTATTTAGGGCTAAAATTGTAAAAGACAAATTCTAAGCTGACGTCCTGCAAGGGATAAAGCCTTCATACGGTGAATATTCTCACCATATTAATTCATTGGAGCATGTGCAACCATCCCTGAGAATTAAAACCTACCCACAATGAGCATGTAGCAACCATCCCGATTTTCTCGTAGGTTTGCGGCATTACAATTAATGCCCTACTCAAAGCCTTGTGTTCGACATGCAAACACCCGTAGGATACCCGACGACGGGTTATATTAGCCTTCAGATTGAACGCATGCAAGACTACCCATGTTAGTCTCACCTGCTGAAAACAAACTCAAAAATAGACCTCATCCGTCCAACTTCGCAGGCATGGTTGGACGGCCTAGATCACGTGCGGGACCGAGTAGCGCGCACGCACATGCTCACCGCCGGTCTACCTTCCTAATGGTGCAAACAACTTCACCATAGGAGCCATGGGCGTCGAGATGCGCTAGCATGAAGCTGCGGCTCACAAACCCTAAAATTAGGGTTTGCTTACAGGTTGTGACCAAGCAACTTTGGGCATGCGCGCACTAACGATTTCGAAGCACAACTGCTGGCTGACGCCGCATGTGTACTCACCATGGGACCGGATACACGGCCAGCCAATCGGCCACGGTCGGTTGCAGACCAGCCATCTCGAAATTCGTTCCCAAAGGCAGCATGCGAGATCCCTTCTAAACTCGGCCATCCGTCATCGCAGGCTAGAACGGGCGACCCAGATTGATCCGGTTACTTCCAGCTGGCGTGGACGTGTAGAGTGGCGTCCCACCTACATGCATGGACAATCGGCCACTCCATGCATGCCTCCCAAGGCATAAAACCGTTAGGGTGAAAGAGGAAGCTCGCAAGCCTTCCAAACCCTAATCCAACGGTTATTCCTCCATCAATCTCGTCCGTCCAAGTTCGAATGCTTGGATGAATAACCTAGGAAGGGAATTAGGTGGCAAACAAGGTATCACCGTGATCACCATCCTCCACACTTCCCCATGGCATAACCGTCCAAGGTGGATCCCTCTCATGCGACCTCCGAACAATGCCTGAACATAGCTAGTTGAGTCACTTCAACTTGCAATCTTTTCATCAAGGTTGTGTAGGCTTCAAGTATGTTAAGCATATTTAATGCACCGCATGCATACAATATGCGCCTACAAACAACTTGATTATTTACCTAGCACCGTTTGCTACCTTATGTGGGTCCCACGACTCACTCGAGACGTTAATCACGTCACAACTGGGGGATACAAACTGGGGTATTGGTCTGGCGGTTTACATCTTGCAGCGTGCAACACGCCATCACAAGATCGTGTCAGGGAAACATGGGCGTTTAGCGATGATAGGAGAAGTGGGCAAGCAACCGTGTGACACTAACACACAACTCCACTTCCTCCATCACTCCACTTCCTCCACTTTCCCACGAGAGACGTGATGAAGGCTTATTGACTTGTATAAATAGGTTCTCCTCCCTATTTCCAACAACACAGAAATACTGAGTGTTAATACCATCGTATTCAACACCCAGAGCCTGCCTGCAACATTTTCTAGCCTGCTCAACCTTCTGTTAACAAGTCATCAAATAGCCTTCACCTTCATACTCTCAACACCTTCTTCGCTTCCCTCCCTAATATCAACCTCACATCCTTCACCTGTGACCGAAACAAATCTAGAACGGCCGTGTCTTCGGTTTAGGCCAGAATTGTACAGATTATCTCTCGAATCAAAAGTGCTCATCGTGCATCACATTTGTTGAAGGTTTAAATTCACTTCTCATCCACACATACCCAAAATTACCTAAACCTGCAGAAGTAGTTTTCTCCCACAAACAATTGGCGACCACAGCGGGAGGTTAATCTATCGGTTGTGAAGTCGATCTCTTCAATACCATTTCAATTTTCAAGAATGGTGGATCTTAGATCTAGATCAACAACCAATCCCGAGGGAGGTAGCGCCGACAACACTTATAGCGCTGATATCCCAATTACTGGTGTCACTATACAACCCGCCAGTACAACCAACGTGTCCCGTGGAGTTGCGTCTTCTACCATCAGTACCACCAGTACCAGCGGAGCAGGAGTGGACATTCCAGTAGGTGTGACACCTCCCATTACAAGAGATAGATTGGCTGCAAATCCAGGCATTTCCTCAAGCATGAAACCTCCGTCCGTCACCAGAACAACTGCTTCTCCCCCTTCGGGACGAGGATCTGGAGGACCCAAAGGAGGACAACCTCCTATCACCATGATGGACTTGATGGAGAGACAAGAAACCCTAGCTAAAGCTCAGGCAGACATGGCAACCACTCAGAAGGAGGGACTCACCTTCCTTAAAACATTAACCGATCGATTACCGCAAGAGTCGAGACAGCCCCAAGGGCCAACAAGAAATACGTTCAACACACCTGGAGCAGGTGAATCAGTTACGCAAGCCTACCTGAACGAAGAGTCTTATGCTGCTGACCAAGCAAGAGAAAGGGACCAGGAGCGTCTCAGGGAAAGGAGCCGATCATCCAACTTTATTACACGTGAAGATCTGGAAAGACTCCTCCAAAATCGTGGAAAAGAAAATCCGATGGACGCGCATCGACACCAGCCTCCATATCCACAAGACGTGCAGCGGATTCCTCTTCCTAGGGGATACACCTCCCCTCAATTCACCCTTTACGATGGTACCGTTAATGCTCGTGAACACGTCTCTCGATTTTTAGAATCCTTAAGAGAACACGAATACAATCACGTTCTTCGCCTGAAGGAATTCTCCAAATCACTTACGGGGAGAGCCTATACGTGGTACAACAACATCGCACCCGACAAAGATATCCAATTGGAGTGAGATGGTCAAGCATTTTACAAGAAGTACTTCTTTGTATCTAAGCAAGTTACTTTCTCAGACCTGGGGAGAATCTCCCAACGGAACAACGAACATCCAAATGATTTTGTCAAAAGGTTCAGAACAAAAGCGTTGGACTGCCATGAACCAAATATCACAGAACGACAGCTGGTGGAATTATGCATCAACGGAATGATACCTATATATCGCGCCCTGCTAGAAAACTTGGGATTCCAGACGTTCTCAGAGCTCCATGAAGCAGCCAAACGTTCAGCCACTACCGCCCCAGCATTATCGGAAAAAACCAGGATCGTTCGGAGCGACGATTCACGAGATAATCGGGGAAACAGGCGCCTCATCAACAAGCAGTATAATACTGGCCCTTCTATCAGTGTAGTAAGTGAAGGCGGAAAGAGAAAAGCTCCAGCGGCGGCAGAACAACTACCCAAGCGTGCGGCTCAAACGCATAAATCTTCGCCTCGAAAGGGAACATGCAAAGATCCTGCGCAGAGCACCGAAGACACAAGTTTCCCGTTTCCGATAAATAAAGTAATGGAACTCTTGGAGGCATGGATTCAGGATGATTCTATCAAGCTACCTCCTATCAGACGTCCACCAACTGAGAAAGACATGGCAGACCCTAAGTACTGCCGTTATCATAGGTTTGTCCACCACCCAACTAAGGATTGCAACAAGTTGAAAGAAATCTTCGGGAAAAGATAGCAGCAGAGAGCTTCAATTGGGAAATGAAGGAGTTCACAGAGACCCTCTTCCCGTCCGAAGTTGCATGATCTCTGGAGACTCTGTGCGCAAGACTGCACAATCCATGATGGAACACTGTGTGAAAATCTTGTACCTTTCAAGGTACAATGTCAAGATATATTCATGGCCCTCAACCGTATTGTGTCGGGCAGGCGCTTGTACCCCGAAAAAGAAGTCGTTCCGGATCTCAAGCCTCCTTGGAAGATAGCGCCAACAAAGGAAACTGGGGACTTTTGACCGTCTCCCATTTGAAAGATGTCAAGTTCGATAGCACATTAATCGATACATGCCTTTCCGAATTCAACATATTTACTATCAAGACCCTGCAAGCTGCGAAAATCTCAAAGCAGGAGGCTACCCGTGGTCCGACTGTGATCAAGAGCCCATCAGGAGCGTTTGTGGATGTCTACGGATACATTGACCTTGATGTCAAGATCGGTAACACTCCAACACAAGCCAGATTCCATATAATTAAGGAAAATCCGGATTACGACATGATTCTGGGGCGCCCGTGGGTACACAAGGCGCATTCCTTACCAATCTCAGTACCTGGAAGAATCTCCAACAAGCCAGCTCCGATGATTTCCAACAAACCTTGGAGACTCGAAGACTGCCTGTTGCCTCCATACCAAAAACTCACAAGCATAACACAACTCCCTGGTGAAAGCCCTTCGTCCTACATCAAGAGATTCCGAGCCCAAGTAAGTCTCATTGAACAACCCTCTTTGCAAGTAGTGGATGATTATCCTGTTGGAACAAAAGGGACTGTTTCACCTGACAGGAAGGCCACCACCAAGAGATGTGAATGGAGTGCTGGCCCCTTTAAGCGCTTCACCGAAAGTTTGGAAGCAGTCAATAATGACACGTGTCAGAAGCAAGCTGTTATACCAAGTCCAAATCTGTTTCAAATCGGAGATATGGTAGCAAAGGTAACCACGTTCCAAGTTGGAAACATGGCAGTAAAATAACTGCCCAGCCTGATATGCCTGCAAAGGAAGAAGAAGTATTCTTAGTGGCAGATGTTATCTTGGGCGGTTACTGCAAGATCATCAATGCAGACAAACTCGAAGGTGTGGTTGTTCACTCACGATGGCTCAAGCCCTACCTCACTTGAAGACACGACATCACCTCTCTAATCCCCCCGGGGGGATTCCTCCAACAATTTTCCTTTTCACAATATTTGTAATTCCTTCAAAATGATGGCACCGCTTGCCCTCATACTTATTAGGGTTTCAATATTTCTTCAAGTAATCAAGATTTCATTCCTTTTATAATTTCTCATAAAATCACACAAAGTTATGAGTCACCTTCAAACCACCATTACCCAGAAAAAAAACCCTAAATCCTCATACCAAATCTTCATACCATCCTGGTAATATGGGAGGAATAAAACATGTAAAAAGGGGAGGAGGAAGGTATCCTACATGATCTACTTCAACAGAGCCAGACTCACGTCAGGGGGCACAAGCAGGAAAAATATGCATGTTTCGAAAGCAACATTGAATAAAACTTTGTTCAAGACAAGCAAGCAAAGAAGAAAACTTCAAACTCAGCCGGCACTGAGTATAAAAAAAAAACTACAAAGAAGAATAACAGGGAAACTCAATTGCTGGTTGTGTCTTCATCACTATTGGGATCCACATCTTGTGCCGCTTTCTCCAGAGACGCCTCAACTTCTTCTTCGGGCACAACAGCTACCGCCTTAACATCTTCAGCATGCGTATCTTCTGCACCTTCTACAGAATCCATTGCAACCTTGGAAATCGTTCCAATCACTTTCGGACTTTCAGTCTCATTAATATCAGGGTCAAGGATTATCACACCACCACGTATTGGGTAATCACACTTCCCATCACCCGCAGGACGTTCGTGTTCAACCCTCCGTCTCTTCAATCGAGCCGCAAACCTTTCAGCTCTCGAACTTACTGGTGCTTGTGACACCTCGCGTTTCCACTTCGCTCGCAACACTTCTTCATGTCTTTGTTTCTCCTCCATATCGATTGCAACTGAAAGAGCATGGAGCCGCCCCCTGACAATGGTTAAATGCAATACAAACATTCCCTGTACGGCAAGGCCGACTTCACGAAGTGGCGAATCAATTTTAGCCATCACCTCCTCATGTGCGTTAGCTTCTGGTTTATCAACTTCAAAACTTTTTTCTGAAGAAGCTGCAGAGTGATCATCACCTATTCTAATCACAACTATCGCCAATCGATTAAGAAATCAACGTGTGGAGCAATGCCTGAGATGTTGAAGAAGACGATCGCCTAATGAGAAGAATACATGAAAACTTCTTTATATGCTTCACGATCCAACAAGATCCCCAACAGAAAAGAAGTCCACATTTGCCGCTTTCTGAGGCTGTTAAGTCGGGATTGTGATCAACAATGTTTATCGAATGCACGATGCTTGCTAGGCATATGAGAAGGCACACAGAAAGAGGAAGGCCAAGGTGGATCGACCCACCAAGTTGTACTTCCCCAACCGAGCTTTACCATTGGAAGGATCAACTCAACCGGCTCCAAGACATTTAACACACATGACATACCTTCTCCCACGCGGTAAACATGTATTTACTCTGGCTTTAGTTATTTTTATATGCAAATTGTCACCATCCCATGCCTACCCTACAATAGTGTAACCATCTTATGCTAGGCAGGGGACTTAATGTTGATGGTGGAATTCTATTCAGGGCTAAAATTATAAAAGAAAAATTCTAAGCTGACATCCTGCAAGGGATAAAGCCTTCATACGGTGAATATTCTCACCATATTAATTCATTGGAGCATGTGCAACCATCCCTGAGAATTAAAACCTAACTAGAGCGGAGAATGTAGCAACCATCCCGATTTTTTGTAGGTTTGCAACATTACAATTAATGCCCTACTCAAATCCTTGTGTTCGACATGCAAACACACGTAGGCTACCTGACGGCGGGTTATATTAGCCCCGTTGAACGCATGCAAGACTACCCATGTTAGTCTCACCTGCTGAAAACAAACTCAAAAATAGACCTCATCCGTCCAACTTCACAGGCATAATTGGACGGCCTAGATCACGCGCGGGACCGAGTAGCGCGCACGCACATGCTCACCGCCGATATACCTTCCTAATGGTGCAAAAGGCTTCACCATAGGAGCCATGGGCGTCGAGATGCGCTAGCATGAAGCTGCGGCTCACAAACCCTAAAATTAGGGTTTGCTTACAGGTTGCGACCAAGAAACTTTGGGCATGCGCGCACTAACGATTTCGAAGCACAACTGCTGGTCGACGATGCCTGTGTACTCACCATGGGACCGGCTACACGGCCAGCCAATTGGCCACGGTCAGCTACAGACCAGCCATCTCGAAATTTGTGCCCAAAGGCAGCATGCGAGATCCCTTCTAATCTCGTCCATCCGTCATCGCAGGCTAGAACGGGCGACCCAGATTGCTCCGGTTGACTTCCAGCTGGCGTGGACGTGTAGAGTGGCGTCCCACCTACATGTAGGGACAATTGGCCACTCCATGCACGCCTCCCAAGGCATAAAACCGTTAGGGTGAAAGAGGAAGCTCGCAAGCCTTCCAAACCCTAATCCAACGGTTATTCATCCATCAATCTCGTCCGTCCAAGTTCGCATGCTTGGATGAATAGCCTAGGAAGGGAGTTAGGTGGCAAACAAGGTATCACCGTGATCACCATCCTCCACACTTCCCCATGGCATAACCGGCCAAGGTGGGTCCCGCTTATGCGACCTCCGAACAACGCCTGAACATAGCTAGTTGAGTCACTTCAACTTGCAATCTTTTCATCAAGGTTGTGTAGGCTTCAAGTATGTTAAGCATATTTAATGCACCACATGCATACAATATGCGCATACAAACAACTTGATTATTTTACCTAGCACCGTTTGCTACCTTATGTGGGTCCCACGACTCACTCGAGACATTAATCACGTCACAACTGGGGGATGCAAACTGAGGTATTGGTCTGGCGGTTTACAGTGTGCAGCGTGCAACACGCCATCACAAGATCATGTCAGGGAAACATGAGCGGTTAGCGATGATAGGAGAAGTGGGCAAGCAACCGTGTGACACTAACACACAACTCCACTTCCTCCATCACTCCACTTCCTCCACTTTCCCACGAGAGACGTGATGAAGGCTTATCGACTTGTATAAATAGGTTTTCCTCCCTATTTCCAACAACACAGAAAACCGAGTGTTAATACCATCGTATTCAACACCCAGAGCCTGCCTGCAAAATTTTCTAGCCTGCTCAACCTTCTGTTAACAAGTCATCAAATAGCCTTCACCTTCATACTCTCAACATCTTCTTCGCTTCCCTCCCTAAGATCAACCTCACATCCTTCACCTGTGACCGAAATAAATCTGGAACGGTCGTGTCTTCGGTTTAGGCCAGAATTGTACAGATTATCTCTCGAATCAAAAGTGCTCATCATGCAGCACATTTGTTGAAGGTTTAAATTCACTTCTCATCCACACATACCCAAAATTACCTAAACCTGCAGAAGTAGTTTTCTCCCACAAACAACAAGACAAAGCAAGAAAGGAAGTTTTGAGTTGCTTGGGGAAAACAAAATTACTTCTTATGACAATTTTCTTGGGAAACCGAAAATCGTAAGTCTTGTTTATAACTATTTTTATTTTCTAGGATGCATCTGAATGAAAAATCAAGGAAAATGATGTTATATGAACTTTCTTGTGCTTATTAGTTATTCTGGCAATGGGTTGTATATCACAAATTTAGCTAACTTCATTGTTTTCATTATTGTAGATGAATATGATCATTAATGAAACTCTAAGGCTTTACCGACCGGTTGTTGCACTTTCAAGAAGAGTTGGGAAAAAAATAAATCTGGGTAACAAGATAATTCTTCCACCAAATATAGAATTAAGCGTCTCAACCTTAGCCTTCCAGCACAATCCAGATATATGGGAAGCAGATGTCCATATTTTCAAACCAGAGAGTTTTTCCGAGGGTATCGTGAAAGCAACAAACAACAACAACATGGCCTTTTCTCCATTTGGTTTGGGACCTCGTTTTTGTGTTGGCTCAAACTTTGCTATAACTGAAGTCAAGATTGCCCTTGTCATGATTCTTCAATGCTTCCATTTTACACTTTCTCCTGCTTATATTCACTCACCATCACAACGCATCACTACTCGTCCTCAACATGGACTTCAAATCATGTTACATGCATTATAAATGTGTTAAGTCTGGAATGTTGTGTCTCTTAATATTTTACTATGTTGAAGTTGTATTATATTTACGTCATGGGTACAAGAAAATTATCTATGACATTCAGGACATCCATAAGTGATGTTACCTTTTGTTATTTTGGTTGAGCTTCCCATAAACTACTCTATTACATGGCGATTCACTACAAAGAGGATATGCAATAGCTAATCAAATGTAAGATGAAATGTATTGTTGTTGAGGTTGTGTGGTTAATCTTATTGTCGGTGTATTCTGTTCTTGAACTTCAGTTATCAACAATGTTAGTGTATGTGTAGAAAATCATACAACTACATCCAACAATCAATATGCAATGATAGTAATGTAAGCAAGAAAGAGACTCATAAGAACACAAAATATATGTGGTTCGACATGATTACCTACGTCCACGGGGGTGAAAATATGATCTTATTACTTCATTCAAGTTTACAAGGAAAAAATCTCTCAAAAATACTCTATCTCTTCGCTCACTCACTTACAGATTACTTTCCCTTCTCTCCTCATAGGGGTCTATATTTATAGGCCGAAATGCTTGCACAACGAGATTACAGTGTTAGACACAGTCTATCTACTTTGATATTCCTGTCGGGTACTATACCCGAGTAATCTTCCGAAATTTCGTAGTTAATCTTTCTTTATCCCGAGGAATTATATCCCGATGTAGATTGTCTGGCTTGATTGAACCTTGGTCCAATATCAGTGACCCGATATCATGATTCCACCCGATTCGAGTATCTTATCTTCTACTCCATGGCCCACCATGACTTGACCCTTCTGCTTCTTACGCGTGCCTTGTCAGTGCATTAAATGCATTGATTCCCGACTCCTTTTCATATCCGACTTCATACTTTACACGCGCCTGCTTCACGTACACCTATATGAGATTTTCTTTATAGGGGAGTGATTCCATGCTTTGCTTCACACTTTCTTTAATGAGTCGCAGCTTAGGATTGTTCCACCTATGTTTATCAACTATTTGCTACTACAT
Organism: Papaver bracteatum; assembly: GCA_023529315.1. Lineage (NCBI taxonomy): Eukaryota > Viridiplantae > Streptophyta > Magnoliopsida > Ranunculales > Papaveraceae > Papaver > Papaver bracteatum. The sequence goes on along the minus strand of JAJJWX010002605.1, from coordinate 1,577,358 downwards.
TTATGCCCCTTCTTTCACTCGTGTGTTTGACACGAGGGGAAGAAACCGATTCTCCTTCCACGATCCTTGCCATGCCATACATTCCGCCTTGTTGTCCCCCATTATTCCTTCTATTATTACTTATTACCTTCTCCGCCGGTTACAACTACCTGTGTTATAAAAGCAAGTGATAAACCCTTGGGTTTTTATTTCTTCTGTTCGTCCCTCTTTCTTCATTCGAGAGCCATCATCTTCTGTAACTCCATCTCTGCAACTTTCCTTCATCCTCCGATATTCTCTCAATCTTCTAACTCTTCTCTGATACTTTAGTTTTTTCATCGATTTTTCTTTGCTATTGCTACTGATTTTGTTCTTCGTCGTCTTCATCACTTTCCTCGTTACCATCTCTCGATCTGCAACTATTTTAATGATTTCCTCATCTCCTTACATGACAGAGAAAAGGTACGTAAGTTACACATTTTTTGATAAAGATAGTGTTCCCGTTGATTCCTTATTTTCCATTGATAGTCCTTCCCATCATGATTATCGTGCTCTTGTTTCTATATTTTTTTGATGATTCTCCCACGTTTACGTGTAGGGTTGAGAAGAGATCCAACAAGAATCTCATTGATGCTCAGTTCATTGATAAACTAAAAGATGACCACAATCTTCATGATTATGATATTTAGCTCGTATCGGGACAGAAGGGTTTACTGAAGAAGGAGACAGCTGATAAATTTCCTCACTCTCCCGAAGCGACAATCATCACCAAGGGCCAACTTGAACTCGGGTTACACCTTCTGTTGTATGACCCGAACCGACCCTTCGTCTATGAAGTTCTGTCTCAACTCCAAACTCCTCGAGCTTTGGTTCAATGGAAGGGAAACACATTTCTTCTTATGGCTGAGTGGGAAAGGCGAGGAAATGGTGAATGTTCCAACATGCCTTGGTATACGTACGATCCTTCTCAGGCGAGCAAATACACCTCGACTAGTTTTCTGGATAACTATCGAAGTGGGACTGCTTCTCTTGGAGATCTTGCTGGTTTTGCTGCCAGTCCTCATCGTAACAAGGTTCCAACTGATGGTTTCGAAAAGTTGATGTTGGATGAGGATCCCGAAGGTGGTGTAAATACTAACAAGCATGCTCGTCACACTAGTGATTCCGTCTGGGATCAGGTACCTTTGGCTATCCGTGGCCTTATCTTAAGTGGCGGGATTCCTCCTCCTGATTTTCCTGTTGAGCCCTACCAATTTTGGGTAGTTAATGCTGATTAGGTATAGTTTCTATTACTTTGCTCGGTTTGGGTTTTTTTTATTACTTTGTTCGGTTTGTTTTCCTTTTTTGTTTCCGGATGTCGGGTGGCTCAAATTTTTTAATTGTTTTATTTCTTTGCAGCCCTAGTCTCAGGGCACTCAACCCAAATCTTAAGGTACTCGGAAGAGGGGTGCTAGCAACAGGCCTGTGGAAGAGCTAGTGAAGGTAACAAATATATCTTCTTCTCTCTCAACACGCGTACTTGCCCCTATTTGTTGCCTTTATTGGGTCTGACGATGTTGCGTTTGCAGAGATCAAAGCCTAGTGAAGGTGGTGTTGAAAGATCTTTGGGGAAGGATGGTGAGGACCCTGATGACCGACTCCCATGATCTCATTTCATAAAAAGGTTACACCGGAAGTCTTCTGATATTTTATCTGCCGGTGTAGGTGATCAATCTGAGGTTGGTGGGAAAGGATCTAAGGAAGGTAAGGCTTCCTTAGAAAAAAATATGGTTATTCCCCTGCAATTCAAGGCACCTTCTGGTAAGGGGACTATTCTTCCCAACACCAACGTGGTTGTAGTGATGTCGGATGATGACGACGAATTCTTCAGCTCGGACACTGAGATTGAAGGGTTGGGAGGAGGGGAAGAACATAAGAATCTCGAGACTCCCTTGAACAATCAGGACGATCAATTCTCCCGAGGAAATGATCTGCTAGAGAGCGTTTAAAGAAATTCTCTGAGCAATGGTGGTGTTGGAAGTTACATGTTTACATTTTCTGGGGCCGCCAATGACTCTCGCAGGGCCCTTACATTTTCTAGTTTAAGTTCTCTCTCCCTTGCTGATATGTTGAAGGTTGTTCCTCTGCTCGGTCCTGCCATGAAGAATTCCCTTAGCATTTTTGTAAGTTATTCTGCCCCGACTAATTAATTCATTTATATTTTTCCCGACTTTCTATCTTGACCCGACATGTTCCTAGGCCGAGGATCAGAAACTTCTCGAGGAGGCCATACGTCAGAGGGAGCTGTAGGATATGGTGAATCTTTAGGCTCAGCTACAAGGAGAGGAAGAACGTGCTCGGGAGATTGAGAGGCAGCTGATCGAAGATAAAGGTATTTTGTTGAACTCTGTTATTATTGATTGATGTTGTAGTGACAATATCTTGAGTCTAGCATTCTCTTCATAGCCGAAATATCTAGCCTAGAAAGAGACTCCACTTTCGAGTATCGCCGTATGTCCATGAAATTGAACGCTGAAAAGGGTCACATTGCTACACTTCAATATAAGATACATAACAAAGATGATAAGATTGATCGTCAGGCCGCCGAGATTGAGATCCTCCGAACCGAGCTACTTCGTTATCAAATATTTGAGTATGTGCCCGAAGAAATAGATAATCTCCGCTATGAGCTATCTCGGTTCCAAAGAGCTGCTGCCGATAGGAGGTTGTTGATTGATAATCTAGAAAGTTAGTGTAACTCATTGAGGCTTCAAAATAGAGACTGGACTCGGCTTCAGTTGACAGTTCTTCAATTGGCTCACGATCGTTATAAAGCTTCTTCGAGTGAGCATAAAAGACATTTCACTTCTAATGAATTCAATGAACAGCAGTATACCGAATTGACATTAAGAATGTCCGAGATTGAAACCAATCTTTCTAAGTCCGAAGAGTCTTTAAAATTAGTTTTATCCGAACTCTCAGGTCTTTGTGCATGCTTCTGTTCTGTCTTTACTCTTCCCATTGTTTTATTTCATCATTTTATCGGGCTATAACATGCCCCATTTTGTTTCATGCAGCTGAACAAGGTAAAGTTAGGGTCATGGGGGAGGATATTTCTCGGCTCAAGCAAAGTGAAGCCCTCTTGCAAACCAAACCTGTTGAAGCTTCCTCCGACCTGAGTCGTCAGTTGGAGGAGATGAAGAAGAAGCACGAGGAAGAACTTTCTGCTAAGATCATGGAGGGTGTTAAGGAGTATGTATCCATAAGGAAGGCCATGGATTCTACAAAGAATGTCGGCTCGGGCACGACTCCTTATGCAGTCTAGTTCCTCCTTTTGTAGTGCTACGCCACTAGCTTGCCATATGTCTCGGGGGCTGTAAATTTCTGATCTTTTGAACACCTTTAAATTTCGAACTTATAATTTTCTCAGGGTTTTGCATCACCAGTTGGTCCTTCTTTTGTTGGGCTTGTTATTTCCGACATTATCAACTTTAGTTGTTATGCATGATCGCTTTAACATTTCATTGTTTCCTTCATTTGTTAATTTCGGTTGCTCATTGTTCTTACATTGTGGCCTCTGATCATTAAACCTGGTCATTCATAACCTTCATGTTTCACCATTCTGCAGTTATATTAAACATATGTTAGCATAAATTCCATTTCTGTCGAACACACTCAACAAGGAGGGTCATTAAGCCCAATGCCATGTCTCGATCGAGGTATCTCATCATTGGTGTTTCGACCAAATGGAAGTGTACTAGGTCTCGCCTAAGTTCTATGTCCCGATCATCCTGGGTTAGCCATTAATCGACTATCCCGGATCAAGTGAATCTAGTCACTTGCGATGGGAGCAACCTTTCAGATGCAGGTAGGTTTCCCGGCTATCAGGGATTCATGTCCTAATAACCTTTGGACACTGGCTTCCAACCACCAGAACCCCTAGACTACCTCGACACTTGCATATTGCCAACTCCCTAAGTTCAAAACGACCATTCTAGTGTAAGTTACCTCGGCATGTAAGGACCCTTAAGATCGTCAACGCTATTAGACCAGTAAAGAGACGATTTAGCCGTTAATGACTCAATTAGCTAACATAGATATTAATTAGTAGAAATTAATCTAACAATAATCTAGATACGAAGATAATATCACTAGATATATTCAAAATACATATAGAACCCAAAAACGCTGGGAAAAGATTTAATCAACCAATACTGATAAACAAGCTAAGAAAATTAATCACATAAAAATAGGTTTGTGAAAAAAACAAAACATGATTATTCTTGAGGAGCTCCTTGTTGTCGTCCTTGTAAAACCTCTTGCATCAATTGTTGTTGAAGAACTCGTTTGATAACGGGGTTATTGATGTTCATCCTCTAGTGATGATGTATTATTTGAAATTTTGGGATTAAGTTGGGGTTTCCAAACTAAATAAGAAAAACAAAGTAAGAAAAGGGTGATGCTATATTATTTGAAATTTGGGGATTAAGTTAGGGTTTCCAAACTAAATAAAAAAAAATAGAGTAAGAAAATATGAAGATGATATTCCGGTGTAGATTTTTCCAAACTTAAGATCTGAAGCAGAAGATTTGAAAGAGGGGGGCGGGGAGAGACGGAGTGAAAAGTGAAAAGCATGACTAGTCTTTTGAGTTTTGACTACAATATATGAGTGGTACACTTGCATTTTGGATATATTCCATACATATATACGTGTCCACATAATTATATTTTATATATGTTATACGTGTGTAATACTTTTCTGTGATGCAAGTTCGCATTCACAAGTCATCGGTGCACCCAAGTTATCCTACCGGCGAGGAAATGTCAAGTGCTTGTGGTATTTTAAGTCTTTCTGTGTTTAGTATATAACTTAACAGTTGTAATATATGAAAAAATACTTTCACAAAAATTATAGATATAAAATTTGGAACCGACATTGTACTGATATTTGAAACCGAAATCTCCCCGATACAATGTTATACCAGTGTACTGGTCTTAGCTGAGACAAGACCGGTATCCGATATTAACTACATTGGTTTGGCCTTGAGCCTTTCTGTTAGTCATGTGTCTGACCAATTTGTTATAACTGACTCAGTTGTCTGACTGAGTTAACCCTTTGACCTGAATCAGTCTTGTTGACTGAGTTGACTCACCAATTTTTTCTTTGACCAGACCAGTTGGACGGTTGACTTGACTTTTGACCTGAACTTAGACGTTGACTGTTAGTTGACCTTGACCGTTAGTTTGACTGTTAGTGACCGTTGGTCAACTCAGTTGGACTGGACCTTAGTTTAATGGGCCGGTTTGATGGACTTGGGCTTAGGGCTAGTTTTCCTATTTTGACGTTTTGGACCCTTTGTGGTCCGAATTAGCCTTTGGTTCCTTTTACAAAGTTGAGATATATATAAAACCTATGAAATGGACTATAGAATCAACCCAACTAGATTAGTATACCCTTAGATAAACTAAAGGTATATAATAATAAGATATAGAACCATAAATGGGATTGGAACTATTAGATGGTTTTGTTATGAGACTTTGGCTATTTTCTGAAAGAGTGCTTATGTGATTAACCGATAGTCTATATTAATAATAAACAATTCAAAATATGAATCCGTGGATCCTGGATCTCGAGGTAGGCATGGCTTGTCATCAATTCGGGTGGGAACTCTGTAACCTTCTTGTATTCATTAAGTTTTCCTTTATCTGCGAGCATGATGAGACTGTACTATCTGTGTGCATGATTCCATGTACTTTGATGTAATATTCCTGTATCTTCAATATGATGTATATGTTGTATCTGTACGTACGATGTTTGCTACGATGTGTTTGTCTGTGATATGCATTGTGAGATTTCCCTGCGAGGAGTGTCTGTGTTTTCCCCTCGTCTCTTAGCTAAGTTAAGTAAGGCGGTAATTCATCCGTCGACAATATTATTTAGTAGGACGGTAATTCATCCATTTTAATATTATTATACATATTTCATTTAGTATGGCGGTAATTCATCCGTTTGGATATTATTGCTTATTAATATAGTAGGGAGGTAACTCATCCGTTTGAATATTATCCTAGTATGGCGGTAACTCACCCATTATGATATTATATATACTATTTTATTTGAGGGAAATCACTCGTGTGCATATTATACTTGTTTGTCTAACTTTGTGATCTTGATGGTAATATTATGAATCATTCCTCTTTTCTCAAACATCTTAGGAGTGGACCCAAGTATGATCTCTTGTACAATATGCCTTCTCGCAACTTATAACCTGCTACTTTGCTTTTAATTTTTTTAGCTTTGTTTCGCCCTTTTAGTGATTCTCCCTACTCTAAATATTCATGAATCGGTTTTGTCCAATCTCCCGCCTCGTATCTATCTCCTGTGGAAACTACCATTTGTATTTCCATATCCCCTTCCTCATGTATTAATGGCATTAATACTCGTATGATTCGTATAGCTTCAACGCTCATGTTCGTTAACATAGACGCGATGTATGCCAGGGCATCCGCATGTCGGTTGTCTCTTCTGTAAATATGTTAGAACTTGATGTTGAAAATCTGGTCAATGTAGAACTTTGCTAACTTCCAGTATTTCTGAAGTATCGGGTCATGAGCAGCATATTACACACTTATTTGTCGAACCACCAACTGTGAGTCACTGGTTAGTCTCACCTCATCAAGTCCCAATTATACAATTAGCCGTAAAGCATGTATTACCGCTTCATACTCAGTGACATTGTTGGTTACTTCGAACTCAATCCTAAATGAGTGGACTATCTTCTTTCCTTTCGACGTTGTGAATACCAACCCTAATCCCGAACCGTCCTTGTTTGATGATCTATCAGTGAACAACTCCCGTCACGTCAGGTTATAGGTCTCAAGAAGGTCAGAAGGGTCGTCCCTATCTTATTCCATGCCCTGGATATCCTCTACTTCTTCCTCCTCACCAAGGGGAAGATCAGTAAGGAAATACGCCACCACCTGTGCTTTAACGGCTGTCCTCATTTAGTAGAAGATGTTTAACTGCTTAATCTGAGTACTCCACTTAAATATTCATCCCGATCTTGCTGCACTGTCTAGCACTGACTCGATAGAAGACTTTTTTAGTACCCTGATCATGTGGGTCTGAAAGTATGTTCGCAATTTTTATGTTGCAAATACTGGTGCAAGTATTAGTTGTTCAATTTTTGTATAGTTCTTTTCTGCTGGGCTCATGTTTTACTAATAAAGTACATCAGTTTTTCTTCCGTTCCCTCGTTCTTGTCCAGTATTGCGCTGATAGCACAGGATGTAGCTCTAAGATACAACGTAAGTACTTATTCAGGCTCGGGTCGTTGTAGCATGGCTGGACCCACGAGATGTTATTTAGTTTTTTGGAATGCTTCCTCACATTCTTCGTTCCATTTGAACTTCTCTCCCTTTATCAGTGTTTCGAAGAAATCCTTGCATTTGTCGGATGAGCACGGGATAAAACGTCCTAGAGCCGCCAAGCATCCATTTAGCTTTTGCACATCTTTAAATGTCACTGGTGATGGCATCTCTAATATGGCTCTGACTTTATCGGGGTCCACTTCAATCCCTTTTTCTGTGACTATGTACCCCATAAACTTTCCCGAGGTTACCCAAAAGGCGCATTTGGCCGGGTTAACCCTCATTTTGTACTTCTTCATCGTTTGAAAAATGTCGCGAAGATCTTCGATGTGGTTGATCGCCACCTTAATTTTGACTAACATGTCATCTACATACACCTCAATGGTTTTGTGGATCTTGTCCTCGAACATGTCTTCCACCAGCCTTTGATATGTGGCGCCCGTATTCTTCAGTCCGAATGGCATCTTGGTATAGCAGTAGAGTCCTATGGGTGTAAAGAAGGATGTGTTCTCTTGATCCTCAGGAGCCAACGGGATCTAGTTATATCCCGAGTATCCATCCATTAACGATATCGTCTTATGTCCCACTATTGACTATACTAGTTGATCCATGTTTGTGAGGGGAAAGCTGTCCTTTGGACATGCCTTATTCAAATCACTGAAATCGATGCAGATTCGGACCCCTCTATTCTTTTAGGCACTATCACCATGTTTGAAATCCATAACGGATATTATGCCTTTCGGATAATCTCAGATGATTGTAACCTCTTTAGTTCCACTTCTACTCCCGCTTATAGCTCGGGTGCGATCATGCGCATTTTCTATCGGACTGGTTTAAACTTTGGATCTATCCTTAGGTGGTGGCAACACACCTCGGGATCGATACCCTCCATGCCATGAATCTTCCAGGAGAACGCGTCCAAATGCTTTCGAATTAAAGCTATAAATTGGCTTGACTCTTCCTATGATAACAATGACCCAATCTTCACTATCTTTGGCTCATCTTCTGTCCCCAGATTGACCTCCCGAGTAGGTTCTAGAGCTGTGAAGTTCGGCTTTGGATCCCCAATCGTCTCTTCTACTTTTGATTACTATAATATTCTATTTTGCCTGCTTCATATGACATGACTACTTGTGAGATTATCTTCCCAAACTCTTGGATGGCTTTGATTTATTTGGCCTTGTTCTTTTCCCGACGTAATCTTTCTCGCCTATCTTCATTTTGTTAGATGTCCACCCGAATGCATTTCCTAGCGGCTTGAGGATCAACTAAGACTTCGACTACACCCCTGTAAATCTCAGTCTCTGATGATAATTGGATGCAACGCCTTTGATACCAGCAATCCACGGTCTCCCGATGATCACTTTTTAAGGTGAAACAACATCTACCAAACAAAAAGTAGTAAGGGTATATAAGTATCCCTCTCAGTCCTAGACTCTTAGCGTAACCTCTCCCTTTGGTATAGTCATCGTTCCATTAAATCCATAAATACTGTAGGTTGATGGGATTAGTATATCATCAGATAGTTCCATTCTCTTGAACGTGTCATAAAAAAGAACTTCTACAGAGCTTTCACTATCAACCAGGATCCTCTTTACTCCCCATTCTTTTATCAATAAGTTGATAACTAACGGGTCTCCATGTGATTGACCATTCATCGGGACATCTTTAGATGAGAATGTGATCGGTTGCATCATCCACGCCTGAACAGCCTCAAATACCCGTCCCGAATCAAATGATGGACCATATCTTTTACTTCTCGGAAATCATTAGTTTAGTGTCCTCTGAACTGGTGATAATGACATATTTCGGGATGGTTCTTTGTCTCGTCGAACTGTATTCCTCGGGTTTTCGGATACCTTATATCACTTCTTTCTCTACCTCCTTTAAGATTTCTTCCAATTGGTCTGGGTATTAAGTCAATGAAAAGCTTGAATGATATTGCTATATTGAAAAGAACTTAGAAGATTATGACGGGGCAGTCGGACTTTGGTATTTTCATTAAGGTTAGATTTGCTGGCGCTGTTTACAAGATGTTTTCTTTTTGGCATGGCTTCAAAATGCAATGGAGTATCATCATGGAAAATAAGCTGTGGCCGGTTGGAAATGGTAGAAAAATAAATTTCTGGAATGATATCTGGATAACTGATATGCACTGTTCTATTGCGGAACTGGAGCTAGACAATTCTAATTTGCATAATACTGTGGAGGACTTCATAGTAGATGGGCAGTGGAAGTTCCATGATTACATGCCTGAGCTAACAGGAAAAATTCAACAGCTGGTGAGACAAACTCCGTTTCCAACTCACATTGAGGACAAGCAAGTGTGGAAGAGAAGTAACTCGGGTGATATGACTATGAGGGATGCCTACGATTTTCATAGACCACGGAAGGTGGAAACACATGATTTCAAGGATTTATGGTCCATCAAGATACCTCCAAGGATAGCTTGTACGGTTTGGAAACTTTTACATAATCGTATACCTTCATATGATAACATCATGTTCTATGGGGGCAGACACGGTGAACTGCTGCAATCTTTGCCCAACTCCGTGCTGTGGAGAAACGCAAAATCATTTATTCTTGCAACATCTTTATGGAACTGGATTATGAATGTATTTCGCCACTAGATGAACTGTACAAATGTACACTCTATTTTTCACTATGTGAGATGTTTTGCAGGTTCTTCACAAACAAAAAAGCTATTTTGGATTGCGGTGGTGACATGCATATGGACTATTTGGTTTTCTCGAAATAGTATCAGGTTCGAGTTTCGAGTAATGGACTTAAATCAGGCTATCACCAAACTAAGGACTCTAATCGTCGAGTCTAGCAGACACAATGGAGGATTTTCTTTCTATACTTCGGCGGACAAGTGGATTCTGGACTACATGGGCATCAAGAATAACTATCCTAAGGCGCCAAAAGTTATTATGGTAAAATGGCATCCTCAGGCTTTGGGTTGGATGAAGGCAAACATTGATGGATGCTCTTTGGGAAATCCAGGCCCTTCAAGCTGTGGAGTGGTTCTAAGGGACTCTCTTGGTCGGGTCAGAGGCTGCTTAGCGTAGAATTTAGGCACAAATAACTCTTTGATGACGGAGCTATGTGGTGGAATTTACACTCTTCGGCTAGCTCGCGCTAAAGGTATCTGTAGGCTGTGGATGTAATGTGACTCAATGTTTGTTTTACAAGCCATCAATGAACCGAACCTGGTTCCCTGGAGATTATCGACACACTGGGAAAACTGCTTAAAGTATGCGAACTCGATACATCTTATTTGCACTCATATTTTCCGAGAAGGAAACTTGGTGGCTGATCTTTTGGTAAAACATGGCGCTATGGTTGAATCAAGATGGTGACCGAATGCTCCGGATTTCACGAGACGAAAGCTGGGAATAGATAATTCTATGCTCCCGCTCTATCGTTTTCGTAATATGTAATTTAATTTCGTTGGATTTCTTTTGTTTCCGGTTTGCTTTTTTCAAGTCTTTGTCTCTCGGAGGTAAGGCCTAGTCCCCCTCCTTCTTTTTTCTTGAGTTTCAATAAATTTTTCGTTCCTTAAAAAAAAAAAAAAAAAAATATTTCTTCCAATGGTGCATTCAGGGGCGTGTATATCTTTGGCTCGTACCGAGGTAGTCCTGTCAATATATGTCCGATATCCGGAATCCGTTTCCGAGTATTCGGGATCCTATAGGATTTTATCCGTTTTATCGGATATCAGATACGAATATTTATCGGATATTTTCTTCCTTAACCTATCGAAATTGGATTAGGCTTGGTTAATATCCAATATCCGATAGAAAATGGATTTATTTGTGATTTACTCTAACCATATTTATGTTTATTTGTGAAACCCCTGACCCTAAATAGGCATAAATAAGTAGTCAATCTATTCTTTTTGGGCATATTCATCCTATTTCCTTAGCAGCTGGATCCATAATTTAACAAAATGGTGATTTTGTATAGTATTAGACTTGGAAATAAACACATATATTTATTTACTTTTTTTGACACAAAATAAAGACGAGGGTTTTCGTTTTTATTCTTTAAGCTTAATATAAAAATAGCGGCCGTTTTTGGGAACCCTAGCTATGTGAAAGAGAGTTGCAAGAAGAAGGAGGATTGTTTGATGCGAAAGATTGATGCTAGGTGGGGATTCTGCTGCAAAACAGGTAGGTATTCTAGCTCTTATCTTTTTTAAGTTTGGTCTAACGAGTCTGCAAAGGTCCTTCATGATTTTTTTAATATTTTTTGTTTGTAAGAGGTTAACGAGAGAAGGATTTAAAGTTCTGTTTCGTGATAGAAAACTATAGGATTCACTGCATTTGTTTTGAGTTGTTGTGCAAGTATTTTTGTAGAAGATGTAGCTGTGTCATTTTGTTTTATTTCCCTGATTAATCTCTGAAGTACTTGAGGGATGTCGTTATTCCCTGGTGTGGTCTTATGGTTAGGCACTTAGGCTTATTGTTTTTATCTCACTGTATACGAGTATACCTCTTTGAACACACATTTTTCTAGGACATGATTAAGCATGACTACTACTCTATGGTAGGTATTAAATCCTTTATGCTAGAACTAGTGCCCTAATTTCTGATGAGCACAATATTTGAATACTTGGAGAAACTTGATAGGGGCAGAGTCAGGAAATGGATTAATATTGTACGGTTACATTTCAAGAACACCTAAAGCACTATAGTTAGATGTGCCGGTGTATATTATGTTTTCCTTTTGGAGGGATTAATCTTGGAGAAGTGGGAAGTGCTGGCTCAATAAGAGTGGGTCATACTATTTTGAATCCTATAACCATACAGGGTACTAATAGTGATAAATTAGCTTTGCCTTAATAGGCTATCTTTGTCGTTCAACCCTAGTATAGGATAGTTGTTATTAAACCACCTACTTTTGATTTTTATTGGTGACAAAGTGATGTTCTGTGTTCTGTTAGGCGCCTGTTGGTTTTGGTGTCATCTCGTATGTTTGAGTGGAGTGGTCATGGAAATGAAATGTGAAGTAAAATAGTATGGCTTGTTTGATTAGTATTGCTTGTTTGACTGCTTGATCGTAGTTGGATCGATTCCCATAAATTTATTACGATGACCGAGGAGTGACCTAGAAGATATGGATCTATTATCTTGAGATGGGAACGACAACATTTAATTTCTCCGGTGCACGGTAGGGAAATTATTTGGACTACTTAGGGGCTGTTTCAGTTCGTGCTACAGTTACAGTAAAGGGTAACGAGAGGGGAAATTGATTGATCATTATCGTTTAGATCAGTTTGGGGGTAGTCTTGATTTGTCTTGTTTTAAAGGACGGGCTCTCTTTTATTATTAAATTGAGTTGCAGGTAGTACTACATTTTCTAAAAATGATTATTTGGATCATAAATTGTCCTTTATTTTGCTATAATAGTTTCCTACAAGAAATATTGAGACTTGTTAGATTATTCATAAAGAATATAAGGGTGTGAAATCCTATTGTTTTAGTTGGGGTCTGACCCAACTTAATATTATTTTCTTCAGGAAACTGTGACCGTGGAGCAACCTAGCTTGTAGATTGCATTTTTTTTTTCTGAAAAGCTACTTTGTCATTATTTTAAGGAGTTTAAATAGATAAACGTTTTGTTAAATTCTTTTAAAGATCAAACTTTGTTTCTTTTAAATAAATTCTTCACATTTATTTGGGAGACCGACATGCGAGTCGAAGATTTTTTTTTTTTTTTTTGTTACTAAAAGATTCATTTTAATTTACAAATTTTCCTTATCAACTTCATTTAAATAAAAATTCATTTATTTGTGGTTTGTTGTTAATGTGTTCCATACAATAACCCGATCTCCATTTGTTGGCTTGATGGTTTGAGTGTGTAGAGTGGTCCATGAGTATGCCATACTTGGAATTTTAGGGCGACAGACCTAGAATTTTAAGTGGGGATGTTACAAAATGGTATCAGAGCCGACGACGGGTCACCTATCGAGTGTGGGAAGGTACGCTGGACGGGGTTGGTCCAGGTGCTTCTCATGAGGGGCAGGGAACGTCGGAGATCTGGGCTTGGGAATATATTCAGGAGTCGAGGACGGCTCCAATTTAAGGTGGTGGTATTGCAATACCCCGATATTCGGCAGTAGTTGGCCGAATGGAATATAAGTAATGGTTTGTCCTTTCCTATCACCGAGGCCTTTTCAGCACCATTGGATCCAGAGTTGGCAGAAAACTCTACAGTTAAGCGTGCTCAGGCGGGAGAAATCCAGGGATGGGTGAACTCCTGGGAAGTTGCTACTGGATTACCGCAGTGATGCCCGTTGAAAACCCCACACTTCCGGATATCCGCAGTGGTTAAGTGGGGACAATATCGGTGGAGGGACGGGTCATTACAAAATGGTATCAGAGCATGGTAACATAAATCCTTGGGGGCGGGTGCAGGATCTTGTTTGATCACGTAGGCACATTTTTAGGGGCACATTGATTGTTTGTTGTGTGAAATTTATTGTTTTCCATTTTTGAATCAAAGATTTTTAGATTTCTTACTATGAGTTGTATTTTTGAAGCTCTAGAGTAAGGTTTTTGGTGGTTGTGTAATTTTTATGGTGGGATGATTCATGGAGCAGTTATGCATTTCATGTGATTGGATCTATATACTAGTGGTCAGATGTATGTAACTGTAGTGTAAGGTTTTTTTTTATATGAAGAAGAATTGTAACTGTTGATTGTTATTTGTTTCCCATTAGTTGGCTCGATTCCCAAATTGTTACGGCGATGACTGAGGGGTCGCCTAACAAAGATATGACGCTATTATCTTGAATTGGGATTGACAACACTTAACCCTCCGGAGCATGGTGGGAGGATTAAGTGGACTATTTAAGGGATGATGTAATAATGTTATTTTTTCTTGTGTTTGTATGTGGTTGGCTCGAATTCCATAAGTTATGACCGACGGGTCACATATATGTTGCTATGCATGGGGGACTTGCGATGACCAAGGGGTCGCATTTGTATTTCTTAGCTGATTGAAAACTTTGGAAATGTCGATGCAAACATTTGGTATGCTAACACTTGGTTAGATAACCACTTGGACCCCATTGAGCACCATGGGAAACATATTTTGGTAAATGTAGATCGATTAAGAGGACGTAATCCTTTTCTTTTAGGGAGGGAGATTGTAAAACCCATGACCCTAAATAGGCGTAAATAAGTAGTCAATCTATTCTTTTTGGGCGTATTCATCCCATTTCCTTAGCAGCTGGATCCATAATTTAACAAAATGGTGATTTTGTATAGTATTAGACTTGGCAATAAACACATATATTTATTTACTTTTTTTGACACAAAATAAAGACGAGGGTTTTCGTTTTTATTCTTTAAGCTTAATATAAAAATAGCGGCCGTTTTGGGAACCCTAGCTATGTGAAAGAGAGTTGCAAGAAGAAGGAGGATTATTTGATGCGAAAGATTGATGCTAAGTGGGGATTCCGCTGCAAAACAGGTAGGTTTTCTATATCTTATCTTTTTTAAGTTTGGTCTAACGAGTCTGCAAAGGTCCTTCATGATTTTTTTATTTTATTTTTGTTTGCAAGAGGTTAACGAGAGAAGGATTTAAAGTTATGTTTCATGATAGAAAACTATAGGATTCACTGCACATGTTTTGAGTTGTTGTGCAAGTATTTTTATAGCCGATGTAGCTGTGTAATTTTGTTTTATTTCCCTGATTAATCTCTGAAGTACTTGAGGGATGTAATTATTCCCTGGTGTGGTCTTATGGTTAGGCACTTATGCTTATTGTTTTTATCTCACTGTATACGAGTATACCTCTTTGAACACACATTTTTCTAGGACATGATTAAGATTGATTACTACTCTATGGTAGGTATTAAATCCTTTATGCTAGCGAACTAGTGCCCTAATTTCTGATGAGCACGATATTTGAATACTTGGAGAAACTTGATAGGGGCAGAGTCAGGAAATGGATTAATATTGTACTGTTACATTTCAAGAACACCTACAACACTATAGTTAGATGTGCTGGTGTATATTATGTTTTCCTTTTGGAGGGATTAATCTTGGAGAAGTGGGAAGTGCTGGCTCAATAAGAGTGGGTTATCTATTTTGAATCTTATAACCATACATGGTACTAATGGTAATAAATTAGCTTTGCCTTAATAGGCTATCTTTGTCGTTCAACTCTAGTATAGGATAATTGTTATTAAACCACCTACTTTTGAATTTTATTGGTGACAAAGTGATGTTATGTGTTCTGTTAGGCGCCTGTTGGTTTTGGTGTCATCTCGTGTGTTTGAGTGCAGTGGTCATGGAAATGAAATGTGAAGTAAAATAGTGTGGCTTGTTTGATTAGTATTGCTTGTTTTACTGCTTGCTCGTAGTTGGCTCGATTCCCATAAATTTATGGTGATGACCGAGGAGTCGCCTAGAAGATATGGATCTATTATCTTGAGATGGGAACGACAACATTTAATTTTTCCGGTGCACAGTAGGTTAATTATTTGGACTACTCAGGGGTTGTTTCAGTTCGTGCTATAGTTACAGTAAAGGGTAACGAGAGGGGAAATCGATTGATCATTGTCGTTTAGATCAGTTTGGGGTTAGTCTTGATTTGTCTTGTTTTAAACGACATGCTCTCTTTTATTATTAAACCTTTGAGTTGCAGGTAGTACTACATTTTCTAAAAATGATTATTTAGCTCATAAATTATCCTTTATTTTGCTATAATATTTTCCTACAAGAAATATTGAGACTTGTTAGATTATTCATAAAGAATATAAGGGTGTGAAAGCCTACTGTTTTAGTTGGGGTCTGACCCAACTTAAATTTTTTTTCTTCAGGAAACCGTGACCATGGAGAAACCTAGCTTGTAGATTGCGTTTTTGTTCTGAAAAGCTACTTTGTCATTATTTTAAGGAGTTTAATTAGATAAACGTTTTGTTAAATTCTTTTAAAGATCAAACTTTGTTTCTTTTAAATAAATTCTTCACATTTATTTGGGAGACCGACCTGCGAGTCGAAGATTTTTTTTTTTTATTACTAAAAGATTCATTTTAATTTACAAATTTTCCTTATCAACTTCATTTAAATAAAAATTCATTTATTTGTGGTTTGTTGTTAATGTGCTCCATACAATAACCCGATCTCCATTTGTTGGCTTGACGGTTTGAGTGTGTAAGGTGGTCCATGAGTATGCCATACTTGGAATTTTAGGGCGGCCGACCTAGAATTTTAAGTGGGGATGTTACAGGTAGGTCTGTCAATATATGTCCGATATCCGGAATCCGTTTCCGAGTATTCGGGATCCTATAGGTTTTATCCGTTTTATCGGATATCGGATACGAATATTTATCGGATATTTTCTTCCTTAACCTATCGAAATTGGATTAGGCTTGGTTAATATCCGATATCCGATAGAAAATGGATTTATTTGTGATTTACTCTGTAGCGCCCCCTAATCTAACAGCTGAATAATCCAATAAATTAACTAAATAAAGAGGCACTAAAATCTAAAACATGCACTTAAGCATTCAATTAAGAAATGCGAATACAGAACTTAACCCAAAGATAACCCCGCTCATAAATGTTTATACAATATCTTCTCTCAAATGATACATATATAATAGTCATTTGGTTTTTAAATAAAATATACAACATAATCAATATAACAAAATTTAATCAACTAGCGAAGTCAACCCTATGCTTTCACTGTGCAACCCTGATCTGTCACAGAAACTGAAGTGGGAATAATTAACATTTAACCTTCTAAGTAATCATATGCAAGATTTGGAAAACAACACATGTTTTTCCGAAAACATTAAACAGTGACTAAGTCACTGAAATAATCATACATGTATATGGACAAACTCCTTCTTCAAACAATGTATAATATGGTTGTAAATCCCTACCCGGCAATTCACACCTAATAGATATGGACGCCACCAAGACCATGGTGACCAGTACTCTAAACAATAAAAGCTGAATTAAAGTAGGTATAAATGTGAAGGAGCGTATCCTATATACCACAAGTGGAAATTCTCATTTCCCATAACAATTCATATTGACCACAAAAAATACAAGTCCTTTCCAACTCGTGGAAAGATTCACAGAATCGACAGGATTAACATAATGCATTTTAAACAAAAAATGGAATGCAGAAACAGACAATGCATGAGTTTGCTAAGCATAAAATTTTATAAAAGCAACAATAATGAATACAAAGAGTCAAATGCATTCCCATACCTTTTTGAAGACAGTCCACGCCTACCTCGAGACCCACTGGTTCATCCTTTGAATCGATCGTTGTTAATAATTAACTGTTAATCAAAGAAGCATTCTAAGAGTCTAGCCAAAAAGGCTCACACATGAATCGTACAAGTCTATTTAATGATTCTAGGCCCATTTGAGGTTCTCCACCTTTTTATTTATCTGTCTTTAGAAAATCTAAGGTTTATTAATTCAATTAGATTAGTTCTGTAGTCTATTAGATATGTCTTATGAATATCTACAACTTTGTAGAAGAAGTCGAAGGCTAATTCGGACCATAAGTGGTCCAACTCACTAAGATAGGATAACTAGTCCTAAGCCCAAGCCCATGAATCCATTCTCTTAATCTAAGGCCTGGTCCATCTGAGTCAACTAACAGTCACTAACGGTCAACGTTTGGTCTAGCAATGTCAACTAACCGTCAACGTCCAAAGTCCAGGTCAAAATGGTCAACTGGTTAACTCAGTCAACTAACTGAGTCAAATCGGAATCATAACCAAATACTGAGTTAACTCAACTCAGTCAGCTAAGAACAAACCGAGCCAGACTGAGTAAGCTCAATCAGACATGCTAAGGTTCAGGCCTGAGACATTACACAGGACAAAGGTTCTTCACACAGCTGCAACTCTAATCTCAGTTCAAAATCAATCTATTCATTCATTCCAATTTATAATTCAAAATTGATCTAATCCTATTCAATTCAAATATATAAACAAACTTCAAACTTAAATTACAATTACAAACTAGACCTACCTGCAATAGCAGCCTTTTCAAGCTTTCACTGAGGAGATTCCTCTTCTTATCTACACTTCAACAATCATTACTATTAGTTAAACAATATCACTACTAAACTCATTAACTGCAACTCACCTACAACTTATCCATTTCAGTTACACCTTCCCTGCTTGCAACACACAATACCAAAAACCAACTTCTGGCATTCAACTTCACCACCACCTTCAATCTGTTACAATCTCATCTTCAGACTTGCATCTCTGGTCAATACTTCAACACTCAAACATAAATCACCCACAACTACATCATCTTCATTACAAGCAACCCCTCTACAGTTGCACATATCTGCAATCCACATCCTGCAACAAAACGATTCACAGTTTTTCCCGGCACATATAACCACTACTTGCACCACTAATTGTAATACAACCATACACATCAACCACCACATTCATTCTCTTGCACCTCCAAGACCTTGGCACATCATGACACATCTCATACTTGTATCTCATAGAATCCTTTGTCACTGTTAAAACACCACCACCACAACAACCACATCTTCTATTTCAAATCCACCAAAAGTTCATAACAACACAACCACAACAACCCATATCAATCTAATTCAACCAATAAAACAATCTTTATTCTCACTTATAACTTACACAGTTCACCAACACAATTATCTTGTTTATTAACCACAAATCAATAACAACTCCCTTGAAATGGTGTCTCCTCCAATCAGTTTTGTTCCATGTTCAATTACAACCTAACTTCAATTATAACTCACACATTCAACAATCAACAAGAACAACTTTAACTGTAACATCGAGCCTTCGCCTGGACACCCATTCATTCTACCACCAATACATACATTACAAGACCTCCACCACTTTCATATCATTTAAATTATAACTAAAAATTGATTTACAAAATAACAAAGTCTACCTCAAATACAACTTCATTCTACTCGATTCTTCCATGGCTAAAATTCAAATTAAAACCCTAACTTCATAATTTTATCTTCATATTCTCAGCAGCATCAATTCTTATCCTCTAAAGATTAAACAACCTTAATCAACACCGCCACCATGTCTTACAATCATCATATCCCCTGAACTGAATTCGATAGAAAGAAAACGAAGAAGAAGAAGAACGAACGAAGAAGAAAGAAAAGAAGAAGAATGAATAAAGAAGAAGAAGAAGAATAAATGAATTCTTCTCGAGCGGTCTGGGAATAAGGCCAACCCAAACAGCTGAGTCACCCACTCGTTTTGACACGTGTATCCACATGAACCAAATCCAAAATTACTATTTTACCCTTTGAAAACAAATTGATAAATCTTCTTCACCCAGTATCCGAATAACGCGTGCGAGCAGTCTATTTCGTATAACTTTTCGAGAGCTATTCAACGGTACTAGTTTCGTAGCTAGATCATTGTTACATTAATTCCTATTAATTAACATTCGTGTTAAACTAATCGAACTATTATCGGCAAAATCAACACTTGACCGGTCTAATAGCGTTGAAGAGCTTGCGGTTCCTTACATTCTCCCCACCTTATATCATTTTCGTCCTCGAAAATCGATCCATCCTTCTGGTCTTCATAAACTCCCCACCTTATAGAATAAATCCACCTTTTATCCATGCGCAAAATAAAACGATAACAAAAGTACAAACCTATATGGCTTTCTACAACTAAAAGTTGTGGTTCTAAGTTTAACTATGCTGATTTAGTTTCTATTAAATAGGGAAGTCTAAGTTTCCTACATGAAAATGTCCTACACTAATGTAGGTGTAAATTATCCACAGATCCAGGTGGCAACATCTTAATCCTTGGTGCACCTAAAAAATGAAGAGACGCGAAGCATAGAATGAAGATCATCAGGCGTGAGATTTAAGGAGCTACGTGGATCGGGCGTGATCGCGTTACAGCTTTCGGATAAGACTTGACCCCAGGCTTCTGACAGAGCTGACAAGACTGGACATGGTGGGTCAAACGAGGTGCTATGGTCAAATGGATAAGAAAGTACGTGTCACATCGTCCAACTGCAGAGGCGACAGACAGGACAGGCGACAGACAATACAGGCGACATCGTGCCAAGAGAACACCCAAAGAGATCGGCTCGGACAAGAGACAGGCGAAGGAATCAAGACACATCGGCCATATGCATAAAAGAAGGGACGACGTGAGTTGACCCGATCACAGAACTTCAAAATTGATGTAACATGACCAACACCCTAGTTTGGTTGTAGGTAATCTTTCCTTTAAGTAGAGAGACTTGTATCCAAGAAGAGGTAGGTTGTAATTTGGAGAGAGAGATAGAAACTCGAGTTTACACCTAGGAGAAGAGAGTGAGAAGTAAGTTCATTTTTGTAAGGAAATCCGACTAAGTGCAACATCTTTGTAACACTTTGAAGTAATAAGATTCACCCTTTCACCCCCGTGGACGTAGGTAATCATACCGAACCACGTATATCTTGTGTTCATTGTTGAGTGTTTACTTTCATTTACTTGAGTAGAAGGTTTCTATCCTTTGGATGTAGTTTGTAGTAAAATGCATCTACATTCTAGCGCCGACTAAGGGGACCCGACTAAGTGATGCAGTTTTACAAGTGGTAAGTACAGGGGTTTGATTCTCGGACTTTTTTAAAGATTTGGTTTTTAGACAAAAAGATGGTGATTTTTATAGAACTTATAAAATAATGGAAATGCTAAAAATGATTTTTGTGTTCAATTAAAGGAGACTAGGATGTCAAGATTCCATCACTACTACACATACTAAATGATTATAACTATTCCCTATAATACTCTCCCAAAATTACTCAAGACGATTTAGGACAAATAATACGTCTCGGAAAATAAATCTTTTCAAGCAATTATTTTTCTCAAAGAATTAACAATCTTCTTCACTATAAAATGCTAGTCTCTAACATAGAATATATAAATCAATTATCAAGCATCATAGGACACATGAAGAAAATCATTATCGTTACGAATCAAGAATAAGGACCAAGAGAATTATTATAGAAAATAGTCAAAACATTTTAGCACACATAGTAGGATTTCCTCTCTAATCCTAGATAGAAATTTAGCTACTCATAATTAAAAGTACTAGCAAATAAAAAACAGAAGAAGGAATGAAAGAAGAGTGGGATGGAGAGGAGTGGGATGGAGAGGTGTAGAGTCCCCGGCCGGGTCTGTTTCTGGGAGAAGAGTTCAACCATATTTATAGGGAAAACGCCCGACCATTTCTTCATGGCAGCATCATGCCCATGTGCATCTTCTCCCACGCCTTGTATCCACCCCACGTTGCTATCACTTTCTCATGCTTTTGTTCTCCTCACGCTTGGTGTTTCTCTTCCCACGATGTTGAATTCCTCCCATGATGTTCTGTCTGCGCCCACGATGTTCTGTTTTTCCCATGCCTTCACGCTTTGTTTTGTTGTCTGCCATGCTCTCACGTTCTCAGTTTTCTTTTCAAACAACAAAAGCTTCACGTGCTTCGACTCCATTCCCCGTCATCATTACTGCTACAATTTCCTTCATGTGCTCGTGTTCCGACCATGCATGTTCTCCTCACGTTTTCATGTCTGCCACGTTCCAACCCATTGTTGAGGTCTGCTTCGAACAGCAGCTATGTTTTTCCTCCGGCCATGCATGCAGCGTAAACTCGAGCTCTCATGACATGTTTGTCATCCCAACCAAACACCGAACATCACCTTCTCCATTGCTTTTAATCTCGAGCTACTCCATTTTCATTAAACCACAGTAGAACGATCACCACATCTTCCCTTGGACAACTCCTTGCTAATAATGGTAGCAGCAGCATAACCCCCCGAGCATCTTCATCAGTCACTTCATCGGCTGCCATGGCAAACTCGAGTTCATCAACTGCCATGCTCGAGCTCCATGAACTCTCTGTGTAAACTCAACCACCTCATCTTCACGTTCTTACCATCGACCAACCTGTTTGCCATCAACCCGAACAACGTCATCGTCTGCAATCACCGGTGAACAGCCATGCATAATTCTTCTCTGTTAAAATCGATGGAGAAGATGATGGTGCCCTGAGTAAAATCAGCTGGTGCCTTTAACGGATTTGAATTATTGCTTCCCCCTTTGTGTAAAATACTGGACTACCTTTAGCATTACCCTTGAACTGGGCTGCCCCTTGACATACAGTGAGGGTGCCTTTTAACATGAGATGCCCCTTATCATACAGAAGGGTGTCAATAGCACTTGACCATTGTAAAATGACCATTTTGCCCTTTTCTTGTTTTGCGCATAACTTCTTCATACGAACTCCGAATGACTCCGTTCTTTCGCTGTTGGCTTCGCCGTCTCGTCCTCTACACAATGAAAAGTAGAAATCTTGTATTTGAACGAGTTACATTTGGTCTTTGTCCCTTCTTCACTCTTAGCTAGCTTCTTTTATTGCACAACTAAGCTCGAATTCACTTCTTTTTGGATTATTCACCTAATAACACACAAATAAGAGAAAAAACGCGTAACACACACTAATCTGCAAGAAAACCATCAAATACTAGCATGGAACTAACACCAAATATATGTGCAATATGCACTTATCACTAAGATCTCCGGATACCTTGCCGTGAAGACCTTCAGAGATGATCAAAAGCTCCTAAATACACGTTAACGTGTTGTAGTTAAAGCTACGATGAACTCTGTTGGCCGAAATATTGTTTGCTTTGAGTCATTTGATGTGCATGTAAAGTCAGAACAGTAGCAGTTCTCGTATTTTTTCGCCCGTCAACAGTTCGATCAGCAAAGAATCTTCATAAGCTCACCAGCAACTAACAGTCCGGGTTAGAAGCTAGGTGAAGAATATGTTGAAAGGACGATTGTTTGTTTTTGATAGTTGAGTGATCTATAACGTTAAAAGAGTTGTTCTCTAGCTACAGTATGAAATTGGGTGCTTATATTTACCAAGGGTTTACGCTTTAGATATCTCCTCGTGTGTTAAGCTGTCAACCGTATGGAGTTTTTGCCGGCGGTGTAGCATAAATTATCGGAAAGGTCATGATTAGGTCTCGAGAAAGTGGAGCTAGTACAAACTTAGTTTGAATCTTGGGGTTGCGTGCCGTACCATTTAAGCATCATGTGCATAAGTTCAATGATTTGGAGCATGTAGAACAAAGGACAAACTAACTTAAATACATAGGTCGCGTACTGAAAGTGACGTCGTACGGAGAGATAATGACGAATAGGAAAAGCCTGCCACAGATTCAGCGTAGGACCAAAACAGGATAGATAGGTGGAACCTACCTGAGTAACAGGAAGAAACTTTGTGTCTGCAAGAACATGCGTAGTAGTAATTGTGGTATCAATCGAACTTTTTCGTCTTTTATTTAAACTTATGTTCGAAAAGTCAGGTCAAAGTAAGGTGTTCTTTGTATTTTCTGACGTAGGTAGGGGCGATACTCGGCTCACCACGCGGTATACCCGATGGCTAGCACTTCAGGAATGAGAAGGATATTGAGGAATCGTACAATAACTAGCAGCAGCATGCAGGCCGGGGTAACTGGGCCGAGGCAAGAAGACAGTCGACAACCACCGCCCGAGGAATCTCATGCAGCTTCACGAGGAATGCCAATTGTCGATGAGGAGGTCGATCTGGGGCGAGACGATAACACCCTACCCTTGGACCAAGTTATTTTGACTCAGAAAATAGTTGAACAAGTTGATGGACTCACAGCTTCAGGTACCGATGACGATAAGGAAGCGCTTGCAGCACAAGCCCAGAGACAAAGAGTAAGGCAACAAGTTGAGTACCAGGAAGCCATAGGGAGAGAGCAAGAACATCTCAGATAGATTCAGCTGGGGAGAGGAATGGCTAGCAACATCGGCCCAACACTTGTTCACACGGTCGGCCATGTAACCGGCCCGATAATACCCCCACCACCCACTTCTGTACCATTACATCCTCGGCCGCACAACCCAAATGGGCATTCTAGTCATGAAAGCACGAACCCGACATTATTGACCATTTTGGAGAGTCAAAGGAGACAAGAAGCGGCACTAAGAGAGCTCCAGCAACGAAATCTCGCTTTGGATTATGAGAACTATCAGTTGAGAAATCAGCAAACCAGATCAAGAGGCTCTTCCAGCCGAGGAACATCGAGTTACCATGGACGATCAGGTCACACGCCACCCATGATGGGGCCGAGCAACCCTAATAAGTCCGGCCGATCAGGTCAGCCACCATCGCCTCCGGTACCTCCCATGCAAATATATGGGCCACCCGAGGACTCGTCCACTGACGAGGAAAGGCGAGAAAGGGACGGACGACAGGATCGAACAACAGAAGCTAAGCTCAAGGAATTGGAAGCAAAAATTAAGGAGCTCTCGGGCGGAAGCGAAGAGAACAAATTGGCAGAAATTATGAGCGAAGCCGAGAAGACGCCCTTTTCTCAAGAACTCGAACAAATTCCATTCCCACCAAAGTGTACTTTACCTACATTTCCTTCTAGGTTCGACGGAACAGGAGATGCGATCGAGCATCTGAAGATGTACACCATGTCACTAATCCAATGGAAGAACAACCCGGTAGTCATGTGTAAATTATTTCCAGCTAGCCTGGAGGGCGAGGCACGAGACTGGTTCTATTCGCTCCCACCTAGAACGATTAACGGGTATGAGATGCTAGTCGAAGCCTTCCTTGAGACCTACATGCACAACAGTCGACCTCGGCCCAGGATGAACAAGTTGTTTACCTTCGCCCGAAGATTCAGGGAGCCCTTAAGAACCCTGACCGATAGGTGGAGGAAGTTATGCACCGAAATTGGGAAAGTACCAGTGGATCAAGCCATCTTCGGATTCAAAAACGCATTGGGGAGATCAGATCCCATATGGATAGCCATGTTCTCTGAGAAACCAAAGACCCTAAAGGAGATGAGAAGAATGCAAGAGCATTACATCGCCCTGGAAGAAATTTAGGCCAAGTCAAGAGATAGAGGAGTACAAGAAGCTAGTATCGAAGCTGGTACTGAAGCTAAAACGGTCACAGACGACCTTATTAGGCGACCAGAAAAGAGATCGGACCCACCCCCAAGGAGCAGTGAGAAGAGAGAGTGGATCGCCAAAGGGAAGAAGCCGAGGCAGGAAGCCCGATCGTATACCCCCATAAATGCTCCTTTGGAGGAGGTATTCAAGGAAGTCGAGAAGAGAAACGATATCAACTACCCAGCGTCTAGGGGAGTCCAGTTCCAAGAGACCAAGGATCACCCCGAATACTGTCACTACCATCAGTATAGGGGCCATTCCACCAACAACTGCCGAGAAGTAAAATATATCGTTCAGCATCTCATCCGAGATGGGTATTTGAGGCAATTTGTCCGACATCCACCACGGCCAACATCAACACCCGATGCACCTGTTCATCAAGTCCGTATCGATAGGACAACTCAGTTCGTGAGCACCATTTCACACTCGGCTATACAAGGCTACACTCTCGGCCCAGTAATTACTTCTAGGATCCATAAAAGGGACCGTGATGGTAAGGAAATATTTAGCGTAGCTAAGGCCCTACCTATGGAACCTTGGATGGTGCAACCCATTTCGTTCTCGGCCAAGGATGTCCCAGCAAATGGACAAGCATACAGTGACCCATTGGTCATCACCTTACTGATCGAAAATTGGGGAGTAAGAAGGATTCTTGTGGATAGCGGAAGCTCAGTCGAGGTGTTATTTTACGACACGTTCAGAAGAATGAAGCTATCAGACGACATGCTCGTCCCCTCAACGTATCGCATCTACGGCTTTAATGGTACAATAACTATCCCCAGGGGCGAGGTAACTCTAAGAGTTTCGGATGGTGGAGGCTTCCTCGACACACTAACTACCTTTTGTGTGGTCGACGTCGCCTCACCTTATGAAGCGATTATCGGGCGCCCATGGATCACTGGGATTAAGGGGGTAGCATCGTCATACCACCAGAGATTAAGGTTCCCGACTTGCAAGGGAATAGATGAAATTATGGGTGACTCCCAAGCAGCACGTCAATGCATGCAAGTGGATGAAGAAATTAATGAGGATCGGCGAGCTCAGCAAAGGCGAGAGAAGAGTAAAGCCGAAGAAATTAAAGTTGCAAAGGAATTGGAAGAGGTGATTTCACAAGTGGTCATGGCATATGAGACCCAAGATCAAGACCCTTTATAGCAATCAAAGGAAGCGGCTATCTTCCGGGAAAACAAATCAAATTTCTCGACGGTCGAGCCGACTCGGGAAGTAAACTTAGGAACGGTAGAGGAACCAAAGGTAGTAAGGATCGAGACATTGTTATTGGACGAACAAGCAAGTCAACTCACGACGGTATTAAGGGAAAACTTAGATGCATTTGCCTGGGAAGTGCACGATTTGGAGGGAATTGACCCGAAGGTCTGCTGTCACCACTTAAAGATTGATCCGAAGTTCAAACCAGTTAGACAAAAATGAGGCGCATCGCACCTGAATTATAGGCGACAGTCAAGGTCGAGTTGAAGAAGCTACAAGAATATGGAATAATTAGGAAATCTCATTACCCACAGTGGATATCCAACATGGTCGTGGTACCAAAAAAGAAAGGAGGAGTCAGAATATGTATTGATTTCAGTGACTTGAACAAGGCCTGCCCGAAGGACAGCTTCCCCCTACCCAGCATAGACCATCTAATAGAATCAATAGTCGGATATGAGGCGATGACCTTAATGGATGGATACATGGGTTACAACCAAATACCGTTGGCGCCCGAAGACCAAGAACATACTTCCTTCTTCACACCAGGGGGACTATACTGTTATACCAAGATGTCGTTCGGACTCAGAAATGCCGGGGCTACATATCAGAGGTTGGTAGGCGACATGTTCGAAGACAAGATCCACGACACCATAGAATTCTACGTGGATAACATGCTGGTCAAGAGTCGCCGAGCTAAGTATCACGTCCGAGACCTTCGTGAAATTTTTCAGACGATGAGGAAACACAAGATGAAGATTAATCCCGCCAAGTGCGACTTTTGGGTTACGTCGGGGAAATTCCTAGGATATATCATCACCCCCAGGGGAATAGAATCAGATCCCGAGAAGGTTAGGTCCGTTCTAGAAATGCCATCCCCCGCGACGGTAAAAGATGTGTAGAAGCTAAACGGTTGTATTGCAGTATTGGGGCGATTTGTATCATGATCTTCGGACAAGTGTAAGAGCTTTTATGATATTTTGAAGAAAGGAGAAAAATTTCAGTGGACGGATGCCAGCGAAGAGGCCTTTTAAAAGATCAAACTACACCTAGCTAGTCTCCCGGTCCTTCAGAGGCCCGAGACGACAGAAATTCTTACCCTATACTTAGGGGCGACACCATATGCCATTAGCGCAGTATTAGTGAGAACAGAGGGGAGTGTAGAAAAGCCAGTATATTTCATCAGCAAAACGCTAAGCCCGGCCGAGAAAAACTATGCCAGAATGGAGCAAATGGTGCTGGCACTAGCCGTTGCCGCTTCTAAACTCCAAATATATTTTCAAGCTCATCGTATACGGGTACTCACTAAGTCGCCTATTGAAGCAGTCTTGGACAATGCGGGACGATCAGGGAGAATTTCTAAATGGGGAGCCTTAATCAAACAATATGACGTGGTGTACGAAACGAGAACGGCGATCAAAGGACTGGTAGTGGCCGATTTCTTGGAAGATTTCCCGCTTAGTGATGAGGACGAGATTGAAGATATACCGGGGATGACGGAGGAACAAGAGGAAACCGGGGACCTATTAGCCGCCAATAGTCCTACACGATAGGAGGTTTTCGTCGATGGGGCATCGAACAAGGATGGATCAGGCCTCGGGCTATTATTCACCACACCAAAGGGAAGGAAGTTGGTACATTCATTCAGGTTAGAGTTCAAGGCGACTAACAACTTCACCGAGTATGAAGCGGTGATCCATGATTTGCGGATAATCGTAGAAATGGGGCTGCACGTGTTCCGCTTGACTAGTGATTCCTAATTGGTGATCCGACAAATTACGGGCCAATATGCTACATACGATCCTGTGATGCAAAATTATTGGGAACTCACCCAATTTTACATCAACCAAATACCAAACATTAAATTCCGTCACATTTGCCGAAAAGATAATAGACACTCGGACGCTCTATCATACATCGCCTCACAGCTGGTAGACCCGACCATCGAAGGAATCCATGTTATGCGACTCCTTACCCCTTCTATCTCGGAAACACCTGAAGTACGGATCGATGTGGCTATTAACACATCCGAGCGATACAAAGAAGGCGATTGGAGAAAGCCGATACATCAGTACCTAGAGACAGGCGAGTTACCCAAGGGTCGGCCCGAGATAAATAAAATCAAAATCAAGTCGGGCGCCTACAAGTTACGGGAAGGGATTTTAAGTCTTACTTGGGACCACTCCTACGATGTTTGAGTAAAGAGGAGGGCCACATAATCCTGCACGAACTACACTATGGAGCGGCAGGAAATGATAGCTCTGGGAGAAGCTTACCAGCCAAGGAAAAGATAATGGGTTACTTTTGGATGTACATGAACGAAGATGCAAAGCAAATGACGAAAGCTTGTGAAGAATGTCAGCGTTTCGGAAAGAAAATCCATGCTCCCGGAGTACCTTTGAACTTAGTTATAAGCCCATGGCCCTTCGCAAAGTGGGGGGTACACATTGTCGGACCCTTACATGTAGGAACATGGCAAAGGAAGTATTTGATCGTGGCCACGAATTACTTTACCAAATGGGTAGAAGCAGCGCCACTAAGACACATCCGAGACAAAGATGTTTTCAAATTTATTTGGGGACATATCATTTGCCGCTTTGGGGTCCCTGCAGCTATCGTCTCTGATAATGGAAAACAACTACAAGGCGAGAACATTGATCTCCTGTTCAACACTTACAACATCAGAAAGAGAAAAGCTACCCCGATTTACCCCCAGAGTAATGGGCAGGCTGAGATCACTAACAAGACTATCGCCGATAACATGAAGAAGAAACTGGATGGGGAATATGGAAATTGGTGTGAGGAGCTATATAACGTCTTATGGGCATACAGAACCACACGAAGGGAAGCTACGGGATTCTCTCCGTTTATGCTTATCTATGGAACTGAGGCAATCTTACCAACATAAGGCATGATCCCTACCACAAGGACAGAAGCTTGGAGGCGAAACGTCTCGTCCGACCTAATTTTGGCTAAAATCGATGATTTGGAAGAAACAAGAGAAATGGCGTTACAAAAAATAGAAAATTACCAAAGGAGGTTACTGCGAGAATACAATAAGCGCGTCCGACTAAGAGAATTTAACCCATGGCAGCAGGTGTTGAAATTTTTGGCTGAATGGGAGCGAGACAAAAAGGGCGGAAAACTAGCACCAAAGTGGGGCGGGCCGTATATAACTGAATCTAAGGCGGGCGAGGGATCGTACCGGCTACTGCGACTCGACGGAACAAAAGAGCTCAAACCATGGAACATCAAGTTTTTGAAACTCTACCATCCTTAACGGGCGATACGGAAAAACGGTAAGCATACTTGTCTTATATCTCTTTGAAACCGTGAGGGGTATGAGATAGGGCATGAGCGACTAATGGTCATTCGTACTCGGGGAAATGCCAGTGTGGAAGTGTCGAGGTGACTTACACTCGAATGGTCATTCGTACTCGGGGCAAAGCCAGTGTGGAAGTGCCGAGGTGCCTTACAGTCTCCTGGATATTCGAACTTGGGGCAGTGGCAGTGTGCAAGTGCCGAGGTAGCCTAAGGGTTCCGGTGGTTGGAAACCAGTTCCAAAGGTTGTTAAGACGTGAGGTCTTCTCAGCTAGGTGGCCTACTTACATTTGAAAGGTCGCCCCCATCGCAGGTGGCCGTGTCCACTTGCCCGAGATTGGTTGGTCGATAACCACTCGGGGATATCGGGCCTAGAACTAGGTTGACTAGTACCCTTCCACTGAATCCAAAGAGATAGTGATGACATACCCCAATCAGGACATGGCATTGGGCCCAATGACCCTCCTTGTTGGGTGTGTTCGACAGAAATGGTTAAAATACTAACTTACTTGAACAATAATTGCAGGAATAACATGCGAAACAAAGGATAATTCGATTGCGTCATGCGTCTATTAATAAAGTACGGAAAATGTCATGCAACCATGCGAAACGAAGAATTTAACGGAAGTAAAATAAACAACATCGGCGACGCAGCACCCCCATGAAAACAAACAAGCAGTGTATCAGAAATAAAAAAGGGGGACAAATGTTCAAAGTGATTTACAACCCGATGGAAAGGGAAACTTAGTGATGCAGCACTACAAAAGAGGAGTTCAAGCCTTCGGAGGAACAGTGTCGGCCTTCTTCTGTGTGACCTCGCGCCGCTTGTTCTCCTCCCACGTCTTAATACCCGTCTGGACCTTCTCGTCTATCTCATCTGCATGGGCGACGCATTCATCCTCGAGTTGTTGGGTAAGATGAGAAATGTTTCCCTCAGAATCGGCTAGCTGAGAACTCAAATCGGCTTCGACCTGCTTCAACAGTCGGACCTCCAGGTCTAATTCACGAGAACGTTGTTGTTCGCCTATAATATATCAACAAACGCAGGTTATTCATTTGAGTATGGTTTAGCAACTTCACAACTACCAAAAATAACCTAAGCCTAAGGAACTGCCTCAACGCGCCGCTCATAAAACCTGAAATAGCCGGTAACACTGACTGGAGCGACTCTAGGGATTTGGATAACTCATCTTCGGCCTTCGATAATTTCACGGTTAACTCGTTGTAACATTTCTCATTGAACTCGTTACTAGGGAAGTACTTCTTATGCTCACTCCATTCGTCCATTAAACGATTACGCGACACCTGAAGCACTGAAAGCTGCTATCTACTCCATTCTAGCTTTCCCCTCACCTTATCAAGATCACTCACTTGGCCCAGAAAATCCCTATTGGCTCGCTCCACCACATCTTTATCCCTCAATATTCGTCGGCGGTCCTCATGAAGGTCTCGATTCTGCAATTGTATATCGTCTACCCTTTGCTCCAAATTCGTGGCTAGAGCAGCGTTTTCAGCAAAAAGACGTTGAGAAGATCCCAAGTGAGCCCGCAAATTGTCTATCTCTGCAGGATCATACTCAAACTGACGATATCCTTCTAGCCCGTCCTTAAGTTTTGCAATTTCCTCAGCTTGGCGATCTATTTTGTCATCTTTGTTTGCCATTCGCCGACGGAGAATCTCCACTAAATCTTTTTCAATATCCCATTTTTTCTTCATGATCCTAAACTACGAAGCAGCGTCTATACCTATACTAGATACCTCGGCTAGAATAAGGATACCCGACTCAGGATACTGGCACAATAAACTCAATCAACACAAGTTAAGGTTGCAAGAATAATAGTCTACCTTGAGCGTCGGCAAGTTTGATCTCCAACTCGCTCGTGCGACTCCTCTCATTCTGCAATTGAAGTTGGAGATATTCTAGCAGCTGCTTGTCTCTGTGACGATTGGCGGCATATAAGCGTACCCAGTTCAGGATCTAACACAAGTAAACGAGAATAAATTGTAAGCGACAATAAGAACAGAATCATAAGGGGGCGCCACTATGCTAAGATGAGCCTCTCACAACTGTGTCAAGAGTCTGGGTGATATTGCCATAGAGGGGAACCGCATTCAACATATCTTCCTCAGTATACGCTCCAAAATAGGGTGAAGTAAGCGCACCCAAAGAGTTCATGATAGGGACAGAGACAGTGAAGGAAGTTTCAGCGCTAGACAACGACCCATCAGTGATCCGGGGCACACGAGGAAGTGTTACCGGTTCAACAGTGACAATTTTCTATACGTCGGGCATCCCCTGTGGCTCCTGCTGGTCGCCCATCCCCTGCTCATCGCCTTTGTCACCCGAGACATTCTCACCAAATAACTCATCTTCATCGGAAAGTTCAATGACTGGGGCCCTCTTCGGCGGTGGTTTATCAACTTGCTTACCTCTGGGGGGGATTACGCCTAAAAGGTGGGGGGTCAGCCTCATCAACTTCATCATCATCGTGCCGAGGTTTCTGCATAAGGTATTTCGTCAGAACATGTGAAGGCAAAAAACAGGGGAAAGTACATGTACTTATAAGAAATCATTATGTTTGTTACCTTCCCCTGGTCTTCCTCAGTCCTTGTGCCAGCACCTCTCTTCCTAGACGATCTGGTAGCCTTGGTGGAATCGCCCTGAGATTTTTAAATAACAGCAAATGACCAGTTGACATCGAAGCTAGCAAGAAATAAATCAAGGAAAGCAGGAGGAGACGCTAACCTTATCATCCTTGTCATCATTAACTACCCAAAAAGAATAGGGCTCGGCAGGAAAAGAAAGCGACGGGAAACTACCATGTAGAATGGGGCCTCGGACGAGAAGCGGAACTCGGGGATAGATCGGGTCATTAGAATGGCGGGATCGCTTGTTAGAACTATGGCCGAGAGGATCGACATCCAGCATCATCCTTTCAACACCCTCGGGCATAGTCCTGTGACGATGAGGACTAGCAGCAAAACCGGCAAGATCACCCAAGTTTGAAGTACTAGCTCGATAGTTGTCAAGGAAGTTAGCAACAGTATATGCTGGAGATTCCTCGGGCTTGTAGGTCGACCAGTCGGCGGTAGAACCACAACCATCTCGGCGATCCTTCTATTCGTTCATAATCCAGAAAGTATTGCCAATCCATTGAACCAAAGCATGAGAGGGCTTGATCTGGGAAAGAATCTCGTAATAAAAAGGGATATCAGGGTTGTACAAGGGAAGACGAAGGCCTAGCTCTAATTAACCCTGAGTGATAACCACACAGTTAGCCGACTGCTCGTGCTTCTCCATATCGGGCTTCTTCAAGAAGCTATTCCGGCCCGAGAGCAGGGTAACTTCGTAATTCTGAAGTTCGTACTTCTCCTTCAACTTCTCAATAAACTCTTCATCAGTGATATCCTCCACCCATTTCTCGGACCTACACGAAATAGAAGGAGAATCATCAGGAAAGATAGATTTCATCGCGCGATCATCATACTTAGAAGGACTCTCAAACGAAAACAGAGAAGCAAGGGAAAAAACATCAAACTCGGAAAAAACATCATCAACAGACCTTTTCTCAGTCATAGAGGGAGAAGAATCCATTAACGGAAATATTGCAGAACTTGGTTGTCGACGAAGAGAGAGGAGGCGACGAGTCTGTAACAACATATACTGTAGCAATCGGTGAGGAAGAGAGGAAGGAAGAAAATCAAGAAAACAAGGGTTTCTAGAAGCAAGGAGTGATGAAGAAATCTGGGAGAAAAGATTGCAGCGACGGGGAACAGAAAGAGAAAGGATAAAGAAGAAGAAAGAGAAAAAGAAGCGGGAAATTTAAAGGGGAAGAGTTGTAACTGAAGCCGACGGTTACAGGTAATAAAGTGCAGTTAGTGGGGCATCGCAGGGCGGGATTTGCGGCATGGATGAAGACGTGGGAAGTTGGGATAACGTTCTTCCACTCGTGTCTCCCACACGAGCGGAAGAAGGGGCATAAATGTAGGTGTAAATTATCCACATATCCAGGTGGCAACATTTTAAGCCTTGGTGCACCTAAAAAATGAAGAGATGCGAAGCATAGAATAAAGATCAACATGCATGAGATTTAAGGAGCTACGTGGATCGGGCGTGATCGCTCTACAGCTGTCGGACAAGACTTGACCCCAGGCTTCTGACAGAGCTGAAAAGATAGGACATGGTGGGTCAAACATGGTGCTATGGTCAAATGGATAAGAAAGTACATGTCACATCGGCCAACTGTAGAGGCGACAGATAGGACAGGCGACAGACAAGACATGCGACATCGTGCCAAGAGAACACCCAAAGAGGTCGGCTCGGACAAGAGACATGCGAAGGAATCAAGACACATCGTCCATATGCATAAAAGAAGGGACGACGTGAGTTGACCCTATCACAGAACTTCAGAATTGATGTAACATGACCAACACCCTAGTTTGGTTGTAGGTAATCTTTCCTATAAGTAGAGAGACTTGTATCCAAGAAGAGGTAGGTTGTAATTTGGATAGAGAGAGAGAGAAACTCAAGTTTACACCTAGGAGAAGAGAGTGAGAAGTAAGTTCATTTTTGTAAGGAAATCCGACTAAGAGCAACATATTTGTAACACTTTGAAGTAATAAGATTCACCCTTTCACCCCCGTGGACGTAGGTAATCATACCGAACCACGTATATCTTATGTTCATTGTTGAGTGTTTACTTTCATTTACTTGAGTAGAAGGTTTATATCCTTTGGATGTAGTTTGTAGTAAAATGCATCTACAACTAATTTCTAAGTCAATAACTTACTGGTTCTAAGTACTTTTAGAAGATATTCAATAATAAAGTTTCTCATTAAAATTTGGGATCTATTAGTTCACTATCAGAATCAAGTCTCCCTTCAATGCCTAGTGATACAAGAATGCAGTTGCCTTGTCTAGGTTCACGACGCTTGACAATGCCTAGTACCTAACAAGTATCACCCGAACACATGAGAATTACCAACCTCACTATTCCCCAGTGTTGGATTAACTAAGTATTAATTTATTAAAATTAATTAGTCTTTAACTTCTATCTTAATTGGTGTAATTCTGAAAATTTTACTTCGTAAAATATTTAAATAGTTCACATCTTTTTAAGCAATTTAGTGGTATGAAATTTTATGTATTTATTTATTTTACCAATTCTTATCCTCTAAAGATTAAACAACCTTAATCAACACCGCCACCATCTCTTACAATCATCCCATCCCCTGAACTGAATTCGATAGAAAGAAAACGAAGAAGAAGAAGAACGAACGAAGAAGAAAGAAAAGAAGAAGAATGAAGAAAGAAGAAGAAAAAGAAGAAGAAGAAATGAATTCTTCTCGAGCAGTCTGGGAATAAGGCCGACCCAAACAGCTGAGTCACCCACTCGTTTTGACACGTGTAGCCACATGAACCAAATACAAAATTACTATTTTACCCTTTGAAAACAAATTGATAAATCTTCTTCACCCAGTGTCCGAATAACGCGTGCGAGCAGTCTATTTCGTATAACTTTTCGAGATCTATTCAATGGTACTAGTTTCGTAGATAGATCGTTGTTAGATTAATTCCTATTAATTAACGTTCGTTTTAAACTAATCGAACTATTATCGGCTAAATCAACACTTGACCGGTCTAATAGCGTTGACGAGCTTGCGGTTCCTTACATACTCTAACCATATTCATGCTTTATTTGTGATTTACCCTAATATATGATATCCGATACAAATATCCGATATGAAATGTTTGAAAAATTGAACTTAAATTCCAATTATGAACATGTTTAAAGGGCATTTAACATTTTTTTTTCAAAACCGGATATTATCGGATAAATATCCGATAGCTTAGCCTATCAGAATCGATATCTGATTTTGATATCCTATAGGATATTATTTGATATCGAATATCCGATAGTGCTTAACCTGTCGGATATCGGATTTCTGAATATCCGACGAATATTCTTCCATTGACAGATCTATAGCGAGATTTCTTTACCTTTTCAACCCACTCTTTTTTTCCCGACCCTTTTTGCTGGGTCCTGACCTCTTCCCGGGTCGCTTCGAGATTTCCTTGGGAGTTATTTCTGTGTTGTGCTAGCCTATTGAACCCCCCTATCCTGCGCTCACACTTGTATTTCTTCCAGGATAATGTAGTGTTCTTGAATCTTCCGCATCTCCTTCATTGTCTGCGGCTTCTCGGTGAACATGGCTATCCAGATGGGGTCTGATTTCCCGAGGTAATTCTCAAACCCGAATATTTGATGGTCCATGGTACCTTCCTAATATCGGTGCAGAGTTTCCAACATTTATCCATTAAGGACGTCAAAGGCTTCCTGAACCTTCTTGCCAAAGTGAATAATTTGTTTAACCTCGGTCTAGCGATGTTGTTGTGCATGTAGGTTTCGAGAAAAGTTTACACTAGGGCCCCGTAGTTTCCATCTAATCCTCGGGTAGAGTGTAGAACCAGTTTTTAGCTTCACCTTCTAGGTTAGCCGGGAAGAATTTGCACATGACCACGTCATTGTGTTTCCATTATAATAGTGACATCATATACATCTTAACGTGTTCCACAACATCTCATATGCCATCAAATCGGGATGGAAATGTAAGTAAAGTGCACTTTGAGGGGAACGACGCTTGCTCCAATTCTCGGGTAAGGGGAGTCTTTTCAGCTTCATTTATTACTTCCGCCAATTTTTCATCCTCACTATCTCCATCCAGCTTTTTAACCATTTCCTCAAGTTATTTGAGCTTGGCCTTGGTTGGATTATCGGATCTTCTGTTCTGTTCGGGTACGTCTTCTTCGGTTGACGAGGTTCTGGAGGACCGTATCCTGCTCCTGGATGATTGGTCTCGGGTACGGGTCCACGATATTGCGAGGGTGTACGGGTATAACCCGATCAGGTTTGATCACTTGATGTTCCTCGGTTGGAGGAACCTCGCGACCTCAGCCGTTGGTTTCTAAGTTGGTATTTCTCTTGCTCGAGTGTTATATTCCTTCTTTGTAGCTCCCTCATAAATTCTTCCTTCCTTCTATGGTTTGCCAAAATCGCTATTAATGTCGGGTCCGTACTCTCATGACTAGAAGGATCATGTTGGTGGTTTCCTGTTGCGGCTGGTGGTGCTACTGGCAGGGGCACTGGTGGTGGTACCGGTGGTACTCGGGTTCCAATCCTCTTTCCTAACCGAATCTGTCGGATTCGTTCCTCCTCTGGATCCAAAGCGGCCTGGTGTTCAGCGTGCTGTCTGGCTCGTCAACGATCCTCTTGCATTAGCAGTGCCTCCTCATCATCTTCAGTGCCCCATGCGGTCAGCCCATCTATCATGTTCTCCGATCTCCTCTGACTCGGCTCGATGCGTCCTAGGAAAGTGTGGTCATCATCATTTCCCAAGTTGACCTCCTCAATGACGGTTGTCATTCCCTCAGCTGGCACTTGATTCTACTTGGTTCGTGGTCGATGGCTATTCTGCTGTCACGAGCCTGTAGCTCCCTCTTGCAAGCTGGTTCCCGCCAATCTTCGATTCCTCAGAATCCTGCCAGTCCCCGAAGTGTTGGCCATCGGATCGGGTCCACTTTTTCCTCCAAGAACTTCACCTACATCAGCAAAATATATAACACCTCACTTTGAACTATTTTTGAAAAGGTTTTAAAAATAGAGTGCGGTAAAAGATTCTGTCAGTTCGACAACACTCAGACATAAGTACGATTCTCCTACTTTTGTCATGCTGATCTCAACAAATTAGTTTGTTTGACTACTAGGATATCCTTTGTGAAATAGGTTATTGATACGTCGTTATCGGTACTTTCCCTATGCATTAATCATTATTTGTCCTAACATTCCTTCCACTAGGTACCATTATTTAGCCGTACAGGTGGTTAGAAAAGTAACTTTAGTCAAATTTTGATGTGGTGACTTCCTTCATTGAAACTTGACGGAATCACCACTCATACATTGTGATTAAGGCATGAACTGAGTACGGTTCGCCTCTCTCTATGGTTTCCTCAAAATCCATCAAGGATAATCTTACCTTGGGACTCTTTTGGTTTTCCATTCGACTCCACACTCTCACAAACCTATAGGAAAAAAATAACTTTTATTAAAACACTTTAATGAAACACCGTCGGTATCAACCTCATCAACCTAACTCAATTACTTTTAGCCGATTTAGCGATGGTAGTACGATCCTACAATGTCTCTTTCTCATATTTTGAAG
Source organism: Papaver bracteatum (assembly GCA_023529315.1). Classification (NCBI taxonomy): domain Eukaryota; kingdom Viridiplantae; phylum Streptophyta; class Magnoliopsida; order Ranunculales; family Papaveraceae; genus Papaver; species Papaver bracteatum. Next base: position 1,539,257 of record JAJJWX010002605.1, on the reverse strand, counting down.
ATTTTAACTTGAAACGTAAACCCTCATAGTTCTCTGCTAGCTGGTGAGATGAAGGTTCCTACAGCTTCAACCAAACATCATTGATGCTATTTTGGGAGATTGTGAATCTTTGTAACAACTCACTTAGCGAAACCAATCTAAATAAAATATAACACTTTCTTGCAACTTTATCATGAACACATAGCCCGAAATCGAAACAACCTAAGTTTTAAAAGAAATGAAAACAATAAGATAATAAAACAAGCCCATGAGCTTAGTAAACTAATGGTTAGAGATATATAACACGTCTACAAACATAATCTTTAAAACTAACTACAAGAGTTCCTCCTTTAGCTTCTACTAACATCATAGATGATTAGGAGCTTTAGATTCTACTCTTCTAATCATTTTTCAAGGTATCCAAAGATGTTACTCGGTCCCCTTAGTCGGCGCCAGAATGTAGGTGTAGAAAATCATACAACTACATCCAACAATCAATATGTAATAATAGTAATGTAAGAAAGCAAGAGACTCATAAGAACATAAGATATACGTGGTTTTCCATGATTACCTACGTCCACGGGGATGAAATGATGATCTTATTACTTCTCTCAAGTTTACAATGAAGAAAGCTCTCAACAATACTATATCTCTTCTCTCACTCATTTACATATTACTTTCCCCTTTCTCCTCACAAGGGTATATATTTATAGGCCGATATGCTTACACAACGAGATTGCAGTGTTAGACACAGTCTATATACTTTGATATTCATGTCGTGTATTATACCCGAGTAATCTTCTGATATTTCGTACTTAATATTTTTTTTCTCCCGAGGGATGTGTGTCCCGATGTAAATTGTCTAGATCGATTGAACCTTGGTATGATATCAGTGACCCGATATATATTGATCCGATATCATGATTCCACCCGATCCGAGTATCTTATCTTCTGCTCCATGACTTGACCCTTCTTCTTATTTCCACGTTCCTTGTCATTGTATTTAATGCCTTGATTCCCGACTACTTTTCAGATCCGACTTCACACTTTACACGTGTCTGCTTCATGTACACCTAGATGAGATTTCCTTTATAGGGGAGTGATTCTGTAAGGACCCTCAAGCACGTCAATGCTATTAGATTAGTCAAGGGACTACTTAGCCGATAATAACTCGATTAGTTTAACACGAAGGTTAATTAATAGAAATTAATATAACAACGATTTAGATCTGAAACTAGTACCGCTGGTTAGATCTCGAAAAGTTACGCATAATGGACTACTCGAACGTGTCATTCGGACATCGGACGAAGAAGATATTTGTTATTTTAGGTGAAGGGTAAAATGGTCATTTCATAATAAAGTGTTATCAAGGAAACCGACTTTTCTTCTAAGGGCACCCTATGTGGATAACTCGAAGGCAACTTGATAAGGTCGAGGATTTTCTATTTTCCCATTCATTTTATTTTCTTATTCTTTTTTCTTCTTTCTTCCTCTCATTCCTCCGTTCTTCATGCTCGTGTTCCGTGAGAAGATTTTGTGATTATGATATCAGAAACTTAAGAGAAACGATAAGAGTTGATCGTTGGTGATATTGTTGTGTTTGTTTGAGAACGGGATGAAGAGGATGGAGTTTCTTTTGTAGATCGAACATATGAGTTCTGAAGTTAGGGATTGTGATGATTTGTGAGGTGATTGGGTTGTTTTTAGATGAAGAACAAATGGGTTGGTGTTTAATTAACGTTCTGAAGTTGTTTTGATGTTAGTTTGAAGATCTAGGGTTCATGAGAAGAATTCAGAGAAGCTGTAGAATATGAAATCAATTATTAAGGAAGGGGACTTGAGATGTGTATCGATCAATTGAATGAATTAGAGTTAAGATGAAGATGAATTGTAGATTAAAGAAGACTAGGGTTTTTGTTCTTCCCCAAATTATGCATTAGGGTTTTGATAATTGAATAGATGATTTAGGGAGGAGGTGGTGTTGTCATGTGTTGAATCAAATTAAGTGAAGAGGAATTCGATTCCAATTGCTCGAGCAGAAGTTGATTGAGGTAAATAATGTTCTTAACAGCAGAATTAGTTCATATTCATTATTGAGATTATGTGAATGCTTATGAAGTTAAGAATTGAGTTGATATAAAATGAAACTATAATGGTTGGGTCTGTTGTAAATGGATTATGGTGAAGAACATGTTTGTGGTGATGTTATTGCACAAAATGGAACTGTCAGTGCTGGTGTTCACAAGTGAAGAATTGGCTGGTTACAGATTATGAGAATTGGTAATTGAAGTGCAGAGTTACTTGAGTTGAGTATATGTATATCTGAATTGAGATTTAGATGAGTTGTTTTAGTTGAGTCATGGAATTATAAGGTTGAGAATAAAAGAGATATGTTTCTTTGGAGTTACAGATTGGTGGTGGAAGTTATCTTAATATTGAAATGGTGGTGTTGGTTTTAACTGTGATGTTTAAGCTGCAGGGGACATCATTGAATGGATGTGATTCCAGTGAAGACATGAATGAAACTGAGATATGCTTTAGAAGAATGCTTTAAAGTTGCAATGGATATTAGTGGATGTTAGAGACGTATTGTTGGTGGCTGGTGTTATTTGTGTTGGCTCTAAAGTGTGAATACATGTCGTGGCAGTTGAGGATGGTTGAATTGGTAGTGCTGATGAGTTGGTATGGAAGTGAACTATAATGGGTGCTGCCAGTGATATCAGAGTGATTGGAAGTTCATTGAGGGACATGAACTGAGTTTGGTAGTGGTGATGTAATGAAGCCATAGGGTTAGTGATGAACAAGTTGTTTGGGATGTTGTATGGAATTGGTTGGAGTGATAATGATGTTGTTGTTGGAGAGTTAGGTTGATATTTGAAGGTGTAACTGAGATGATTGATGTAGGACTATAGTTAGTGTTAGATGTGAAAGCCTAAAGCTGCAATTGCGGGTAAGCTGTAATTATGTTTGTAATTAGATTATGAAGTTATTTTCAATTATAGAATTCTGTTTTTATGAATAGTTTGTGTAATGATCAAATGATAGAATCAGGTTTGTGAAATAAAACTAGTGTTAGAGTTGTAGGTGTGGTGGAATCTTTGGCTTGTTCTTATGGCTCAGGCCTGAACCTTGTGGACTTTTAGAATCAGGTTTCTTAGAATCAGGTTTCTTAGACGTTGACCGTCAGTTGACACCGTGGACTGTTAGGGACCGTTAGTTGACCAGTTGGACCAGACCTTGTGCTAATGGGATGAGTTTAGTGGACTTGGGCTTAGGACCAGATTTTCTATTAAATATGAATTCGACCCTTATGGTCCGAATTAGCCTTTTGGTTCCTTCTACAAAGTTGTAGATGTTCATAAGACTTATTTAATGGGCTTAGAACCGTTAAATAGACTTGTATGATTCTTGTATGAGCCATTTTGGCTAGTTTCTTAGACTTCTTGTGTGATTAATAGTTAGTTTATATTAACAACGATCGAATCAAAGGATGAATCAGTGGATCGTGGATCTCGAGGTAGGCGAGGCTTGTCATCAAAAGAGGTGGGAATCGATAAAGAACTCTCTTGTATTCATTATTGTTTTACAAATCAATCTTTTTGTTGTGAAATTCATGCATATCTTTGTATGCTCTGTGTGGTATGAGATGTGTGCCGACAAAATATCAATATTCTATGGCTAGGGCGATACACCGTAATATTACACGGCTAGGGCGATGCACCACAATATTATTCTTCCTTTATATATATTCAGTATTCTATGGCTAGGGAGATACACCGCAATATTATTATGGCTAGGGCGATCCACCGCAATATTATTCTTCTCTTATGTGCGGCAACACACATCTCATACATAGATGTTTACTGTTATTTATGAATGTCTTTGAAAAAGTTTCTACGTTACGTTTTATTGTCTTTCCATGTATTACTGAATTTCTATAAAACCTGCATTGTCTTCGAATCATATTAATGATTACTTGAAAGCTAGTTGTTATTTCTACTGGGCACCCCTTTTAGGGATGATGTGCTCACCCATTCCCACTTTCAGTTTCAGAGACAGATCAGAGTTGCGCAGCGGAAGTTTCGTGGCGTCGAGTCTTCTACTATGTTTATTATGTTGTATAATCTATTTGCAAACTGAATTACTAGTGTATATGTAAAATTTGAGAGGAGTTCTTGTTTATATTTATTTCAGAGTGGGGCTAGTTTTTGGGTTAAGTTTTGTAGCAGATTTATTAATTGAATGTTTAAGTAAATGATTTAGATCGTTAGTGCCTCATTTTTTTGTTAAATTCTTGGTTTAGTCAGCTGCTAGCTTAGGGGGCGCAACAAAGTTGGTATCAGAGCTCACTATTAGATCTTATATGGGAAAAGATAGAAATAGCAAGTGTCAGTAAGTGAACTAGATTAGTTTAGAACTGGGTTGGGTTGTGAGATAAATTTTAATCACTAAAAGCTATTAATAACTAAAAAATTTAATTGATTGATTGTTTGTGTATGTAAAGAATTAAAAATTGTAGGGTACACCAATAACATTAGCTAATAAGGATTTGAGAATAATTAATCAAAAAAGTATGAACACGTACACAATTCAATACTAAAAATAGTGAAATTAATACAATTGATAAATTTTGGAAGACACATAGAAATTTATGGAGTATCTTGACTTATCAGTGGAATCAACAATTTATAATCACATAAATGTTAATAATATTCTTGGAACTTAATAATAATTGGAAGAGTAGTTAGAATAAGTTCAACCTAATGTTAACAATAAAATATTATAATACAATGTATAAATGAAAATAATAGTAATGTTAACTTTAATAAAGTAATGATTGCCATTTATCAATTAGTATCACATTGAACTTAATTTAACTAAAAATTTCATTAAAGATATATAACGATAGAAATAATAATTATGATTAAATAACTATGGAAAATTATTTACGCTTATCTACGATTAAGTTTTGTAAATTAAACTAATTACAAATTATCTTTAATCTAACAAATGATCCAATAAATTTATAAAATGGAACAAATATACATGAAGTAGTAAGAATAATATTTAGATGTTTTGTATGATATTAGAATTGAAATAAAATAAATTCGTTTATTAATATATATATATATAGGATACTTCACATTAATAGCAAAATCTAAAGACTATTAGGATATGTTATAAATTTTGTGCAGACTTAAAATTCAAATAATATTAATTTATCAACGCCAATATTTAACAAGATACAGATTCAATCGGAATAAATAAAATCTGTTATATCAATCTTTACGCAAAAGTAGAATTATATTTATAAGATTATTAAGTTTTAGTGTACCAATTGAACTATTAACTCAAGAATAATGAGAATAATAACACAATTAATAATATTATTGTAAGTAAGCTAATAGCAAATCAATGGTATATAATATTTGGAAAATTTATATATGGTATTACACTAAACTTAAAATATCAGATATTCTAAATTGACGCGAAATCGAAAAATTGGATTATTTATATTGATAAAATAATAATAATTATTATTATTATTATTATTATTTATATCAGATCTTTTCAGGCTTTACTTCCTTTGATTCTCACTCTTTTTCCCTATCGATTGATCTAACTTGTGTCGATTTTCTTCACGCTTTACCCTAATCTTCATAAGGCAGTTATTGCGGTTTCTTCTTGCTGCGATGCCAAGAATTCGACGATCATCATCTTCCCAAAATTTGGACATAGATGAAGATGACACTGAAGGGGATCATAGTCGGCACCTTCATGAAGATGATACAATGGCGCATTGCCCTTTCAAACATTTCGATGATTTCCTTGATGGTTACAATGAGTGGGGCTATGAAAAAACATCTATTCTGCGACATATCAGAGACCAGCATTGGCCTACTCAGACCAAGTTACTTGTGTGTAAAGATAGGATCGTTAACAACTTAAGTGTTTATCAATCCTGGGAAAGCCTTCTCAATCTGTTGCAGATGTGGATGTGTGGCGAATGCATGAAGATACAATCCTGTAAACGTCCATGTCGGCCCCATAATGGTAATGTACTGGTAGGTCCTTTCAATGGACGGTCTGCAAACTTTTTAATCCATGGCATCAATACACCGCAGACGGTAACAGCGACCAACCATAATGACATTCCCGATGACTCAGTTGGCATCTCTTTAGAGACTCTCGATTTGATTTACCGGAGCCGCATTACTACGACTACCAGTATCCCTCCTCCCTGCAGGTTGGGTTTCTCCAAGGCTTTGAAATATGCTCTTGACAAAGTGTTAGCAAAACCATCTGAACTACACTTGTGGCTTCAACTCTTGCTGCTCCCTGTGTGTACCCTTAACCTTTACATTCCTAACAACGCCAGTGAAGCGCGATCTAGTTCGAGGAAGAAGCTACATATTGCTGCCATCAACAAGTCCTTAGTCGAATGGGGGCATCCTAATGGTTGCGCAACTATTACCAGCGTCTGCTAGAGTTGGCTTGTCAAGATCAACAACAGCAGAGCACGAGAAAGAAACCACACCACGCATAGAAAGCCAAGACGAATGTAGAAGCCTTCCAAAAGAAGCTGAACTATGGACACTACACCGCTGCAATACGCATTCTATCATCCAGTGGTGTTGCCCCTGACACCCCAGAAACGCTGTATGAATTACGCCAAAAATACCCTCCATCACGTCCCCTGTCATTCCACCATGCGACCCAACTACTGCTGCGATTTCTGTTGACGTTCAGGCGGTGGTGAAATCTTTAAGGGGATTTCCGAAGGGTACATCTTGCGGGGGAGACGGTCTTCGTGCTCAACACTTGCTAGATGCAACGAGTGGTGCTTCCGCAGCGTTGGCCGATGAGATTTTAGTGTCTATCAAGGGAGTAGTAAACCTGTGGCTGAATGGGCAATGCCCACCTGCACTTGGAGAGTACATCGCCAGCGCTCCATTAACCCCTCTCCTCAAACCGGGGGGTGGTATCCGGCCGATCGCTGTGGGTACGATATGGCGTCATCTATGCTCTAAACTTGCAGCGTCTGCTGTGCTTAAGGACATGACCGCCTACCTCGGCAACTACCAATTCGGCGTCGGCACACCGTGTGGCGCAAAGGCATCTTGTACTCTGTGAACCGGTTGTTGGAGATGAAAGGTTCCCATACTACTATGACTATGTTGCTCGTCGATTTCACTAACGCCTTCAATGTAGTTAGCCGGACATCCTTGGTCAATGAAGTACGGGATAAATGCCCTAGCATTGCTAAATGGGTAGAATTCTGTTATGCGCGGCCAGCCAAACTGTACTACAATGATGTTACTTTATCTTCTGCCCAGGGTGTCCATCAGGGAGACCCTCTTGGTCCTCTACTATTTTCATTAGTTCTCCACCCTCTGGTAAGTAAAATAGCATCGCAATGCAACTTAGACCTTAATGCCTGGTATTTGGATGATGGTACGGTAGTTGGAGAAACAACAGAAGTAGCAAAATCTCTCCAGATTCTTCGTGATGATGGTCCTGCCAAAGGCATGTGGTTGAATGTGCATAAAACCGAGATTTTTTGGCCCCATGCTGACCCAAGATGTGCAGACGTCTTTCCATCTGAGATAGGTCGACCAACCACAGGCGTCCTTTTACTGGGAGGTCCAATAAGTCTCAGTGATGACTTATGCAGTGGGATCATCCAATCGCGTGTTGACAAAACATTACACCTGATGGATTGCGTCAAAAAACTTAAAGACCCACAATCAGAACTCTTGTTGCTATGGAATTGTGTTGGAGTCTCGAAGTTATACTTCTCAATGCGTGTTACACGGCCCCAGTGCATGACTGCAGCTCAACATCAGTTCGGCGATCATCTCATGCAGTTCATGCAATATCTGATTACCAGTGACGGAGCCGGTTTTGGCCAACTACAACAACGCATTGCCACACTACCCATCAAAGACGGGGGCCTAGGCGTCTACACCATGTGCGACACCACTCAATTCGGGTACTTAGCTTCTTTATTTCAAACCCAGCATTTACAGAATAAAATTCTCCAAGGTACGCCTGGCCTTAGCCCCCATTTTCATACTGCGCTGGATCATTACATTCATATATGTGGTATGTCTCCTTCATCCTTCAATATTAGCGAAGTCGCCCCACAGCCTATGCGTTTACTGGCAACTCTCTATTATGAGGCAATCATGAAGGAAATACCAACTAACTTTGTTATGACCGAGCGCGACTCTATACTATGGCAATGTAATAGGAAGCCCCACGCACAAGACTATCTAAAGGCTATCCCTATCCAAGGTCTTAATCATACACTGGGACCTCGACAATTCCAATCCGTTATCCAATACCGGCTGGGTATCCCCCTATTCGCAGAAGGTAGTACTTGTACATGCTGCAACCGCGCAATGGATCGATTCGGGGATCACGCTATTCACTGCGCAAGTGACGTGGGTTTGAAGTTTCGTCATGACATGGTAAGGGACCTTTTTGTCTAATTGTGTTACAAAGCAGGAGTTGCCATAAGAAAGGAGGCGTCCCTAGGACCTACATCTGCCAGGGAGGTTCCCCTTAAGCCAGCTGACCTATTGATCTATAATTGGGAGAACGGGCGTGATGTATGTTTCGATGTTACTGGTGTTTCCCCTTTTTCTAAAGTGGGAAACCGAGCCTTCACACCTGGCCATGCTATCTCAGCTGCAATCACTCGCAAACACACCAAATATGCTGACTTGTGCTCATCTCACGGCTATGGGTTCAGCGTTCTGGCATTTACGACACTAGGGGAATTCAGTGAGGATATTACAGTCCTCCTGAAAAGATTGAAAAACTGCATGGCAAGTCACGACGTCAATAATAATGTAGGCAGTTTTCTTTTCCATAGGTTAGGTATCATTATTCAAAAAGGCATAGGGGCGCAACTTGTTGCACGTCTCCCTGCCAAATCCCTGTAAATTTATGTATACTTTTGTTTCTTAATAAAAGCCTCAGTGGCCCCATTCATAATAATAATAATTTTTTATTTTATTTTTTAGCTTAAAGTTTATTAATTTAAAAACGACTAAATGTCGGTAGAGTCGTACAAAACTTTGGTTGGTAACCTAGCAACAAGCTGAGCACCAACCCCTTTTTGAATAACAAAAAGCTGAGTCGTACAAAACTTTGGTTGGTAACCTAGCTTAAATTAAAATTAAATAAACTTTGATGTTTCAATTGTTTAAAATGTTGTGAACTATTTATATATTTTACAAAGTAAATTTATCAGAATTACACCAATTACGATAAAAGTTTAGAGACTAATTAATTTTAATAATAAATTAATACTTAGTTAATCCAGCACGGGGTAATAGGTGAGCATTGTCAGGCGTCATGAACCTAGACAAGGCAACTGCATTCTTGTATCACTAGGCATAAAAGGGAGACTTACTTCTATTGGTGGACCGATAGATCCCAAATTTTACTTAGAAACTTATTTATAGAGTATTTTCTCTCTAAATTAGAACCAGTAATTTATTGGAATGGGAATAAGTATTTTGAACCTAGAGCCACAAATTTTAGTTGTAGAAAGCCATTTAGGTTTGTGCTTTGTTTCTTATTATTTGCGCTTTGATAAGAAATAAGATTATTCTATAAGGTGGGGAGTTTTGAAGACCAGAAGGATGGTTTGATTTTCGAGGACGAAAATGAATAAGGTGGGGAGAATGTAAGGACCCTCAAGAACGTCAACGCTATTAGACTAGTCAAGGGACAACTTAGCTGATAATAACTCGATTAGTTTAACATGAAGGTTAATTAATAGAAATTAATCTAACAACGATTTAGATCCGAAACTAATACCACTGGTTAGATCTCGAAAAGTTACGCAGAATGGACTACTCGGACGTGTCATTCGGACATCAGACGAAGAAGATATTTGTTATTTTAGGTGAAGGGTAAAATGGTCATTTCATAATAAAGTGTTATCAAGGCAACCAGATTTTCTTCTCAGGGAACCCTCTGTGGATAACTCGAAGGCAACTTGATAAGGTTGAGGATTTTCTATTTTCCCATTCATTTTCTTTTCTTCTTCTTTCTTTCCCCCGTTCTTCATGCTCGTGTTCCGTGAGAAGATTTTGTGATTATGATATCAGAAACTTAAGAGAAACGATAAGAGTTGATCGTTGGTGATGTTGTTGTGTTTTTTTGAGCACGGGATGAAGAGGACGGAGTTGCTGTTGTAGATAAAACATATGAGTTATGAAGTTAGGGATTGTGATGATTTGTGAGGTGATTGGGTTGTTGTTAGATGAAGAACAAATGGGTTGGTGTTTAATTAACATTTTGAAGTTGTTTTGATGTTAGATTTAATATCTAGGGTTCATGAGAAGAATTAAGTAGAATATGAAATCAATTATTAAGGAAGGGGACTTGCGATGTGTATCGATCAATTCAATGAATTAGAGTTAAGATGAAGATGAATTCGAGATTAAAGAAGACTAGGGTTTCTGTTCTTTCCCAAATTGTGCATTAGGGTTTTGAGAATTGAACAGATGATTTAGGGAGGAGGTGGTGTTATCCCGTGTTGAATCAAATTAAGTGAAGAGGAATTCGATTCCAATTGCTCGAGAAGAACTTGATTGAGGTAAATAATGTTCTTATCAGGAGAATTAGTTCATATTCATTATTGAGATTATGTGAATTCTTATGAAGTTAAGAATTGAGTTTAAAATGAAACTGTAATGGTTGGGTCTGCTTTAAATAGCTTATGGTGAAGAACATGTTTGTGGTGATGTTATTGCACAAAATGGAACTGTCAGTGCTGGTGTTCACAGGGGCAGAGTTGGATGGTTACAGATTATGAGAATTGGTAATTGAAGTGCAGAGTTACTTGAGTTGAGTATATGTATATCTGAATTGAGATTTAGCTGAGTTGTTGTAGTTGAGTCATGGAATTATAAGGTTGAGAATAAAAGAGATAAGTTTCTTTGGAGTTACAGATTGGTGGTGGAAGTTATCTTAATATTGAAATGGTGGTGTTGGTGTTAACTGTGATGTTGAAGCTGCAGGGGACATCACTGAATGGATGTGATTCCAGTGAAGACATGAATGAAACTGAGATATGCTTTAAAAGAATGCTTTGAAGTTGCAATGGATATCAGTGGCTGTTAGAGACATACTGTTGGTGGCTGGTGTTGTTTGTGTTGGCTCTAAACTGTGCATAACATGTCGTGGCAGTTGGGGATGGTTGAATTGGTAGTGCTTATGAGTTGGTATGGAAGTGAACTATAATGGGTGCTTCCAGTGATAGCAGAGTGATTGGCAGTTCATTGAGGGACATGAACTGAGTTTGGTAGTGGTGATGTAATGAAGCCATAGGTTTAGTGATGAACAAGTTGTTTGGGATGTTGTATGGAATTGGTTGAAGTGATAATGATGTTGTTGTTGTAGAGTTAGGTTAAGATTTGAAGGTGTAACTGAGATGATTGATGTAGGACTATAGTTAGTGTTAGATGTGAAAGCCTAAAGCTGCAATTGCGGGTAAGCTGTAATTATGTTTGTAATTAGATTATGAAGTTATTTTCAATTATAGAATTCTGTTTTTATGAATAGTTTGTGTAATGATCAAATGATAGAATCAGGTTTGTGAAATAAAACTAGTGTTAGAGTTGTAGGTGTGGTGGAATCTTTGGCTTGTTCTTATGGCTCAGGCCTGAACCTTGTGGACTGTTAGAATCAGGTTTCTTAGAATCGGGTTTCTTAGACGTTGACCGTCAGTTGACCCCGTGGACTGTTAGTGACCGTTAGTTGACCAGTTGGACCAGACCTTGTGCTAATGGGATGAGTTTAGTGGACTTGGGCTTAGAGCCAGATTTTCTATTAAATATGAATTGGACCCTTATGGTCCGAATTAACCTTTGGTTCCTTCTACAAAGTTGTAGATGTTGATAAGACTTATTTAATGGGATTAGAACCGTTAGATAGACTTGTATGATTCTTGTGTGAGCCATTTTGGCTAGTTTCTTAGACTTCTTGTGTGATTAACAGTTAGTCTATATAAACAACGATCGAATCAAATGATGAATCAGTGGATCATGGATCTCGAGGTATGCGAGGTTTGTCATCAAAAGAGGTGGGAATCGATAACGAACTCTCTTGTATTCATTATTGTTTTACAAATCAAACTTTGTGTTGTGAAATTCATGCATATCTTTGTGTGCTCTGTGTGGTATGAGATGTGTGCCGATACAATATCAATATTATATGGCTAGGGCGATACACCGCAATATTACACGGCTAGGGCGATACACCGCAATATTATTCTTCCTTTATATATATTCAGTATTCTATGGCTAGGGAGATACACCGCAATATTATTATGGCTAGGGCGATCCACCGCAATATTATTCTTCCCTTATGTGTGGCAACACACATCTCATACATGGATGTTTACTGTTATTTATGAATGTCTTTGAAGAAGTTTCTACGTTACGTTTTATTGTCTTTCCTTGTATTACTGAATTTCGATAAAACCTGCATTGTCTTCGAATCATATTAATGATTACTTGAAAGCTAGTTGTTATTTCTACTGGGCACCCATTTTTGGTATGATGTGCTCACCCATTCCCACTTTCAGTTTAAGAGACAGATCAGAGTTGCGCAGCGGAAGTTCGTGGCGTTGAGTCTTCTACTATGTTTATTATGTTGTATAATCTATTTGCAAACTGAATTACTATTGTATCTATAATATTTGAGAGGAGTTCTTGTTTATATTTATTTCAGAGTGGGGCTAGTTTTTGGGTTAAGTTTTGTAGCAGATTTATTAATTGAATGTTTAAGTAAATGGTTTAGATCGTTAGTGCCTCATTTTTTTGTTAAATTCTTGGTTTAGTCAGCTGCTAGCTTAGGGGCGAACAAAGTTGGTATCAAAGCTCACTATTAGATCTTATATGGGAAAAGATAAAAATAGCTAGTGCCAGTAAGTGAACTAGATTAGTTTAGAACTGGGTTGGGTTGTGAGATAAATTTTAATCACTGAAAGCTATAAATAATTAAAAGATTTATTTGATTGATTGATTTGTTTGTTTGATTGTTTGTGTATGTAATGAATTAAAAATTATAGGGTACACCAATAACTTTAGCTAATAAGGATTTGAGAATAATTAATCTAAAAAGTATGACACGTACACAATTCAATACTAAAAATAGTGAGATTAATACAATTGATAAATTTTGGAAGACACATAGAAATTTATGGAGTATCTTGACTTATCAGTGGAATCAACAATTTATAATCACATAAATGTTAATAATATTCTTGGAACTTAATAATAATTGGAAGAGTAGTTAGAATAAGTTCAACCACTAATGTTAACAATAAAATATTATAATACTATGTATAAATGAAATAATAGTAATGATAACTTTAATAAAGTAATGATTACCATTTATCAATTAGTATCACATTGAACTTAATTTAACTAAAAATTTCATTAAAGATATATAACGATAGAAATAATAATTATGATTAAATAACTATGGAAAATTATTTACGCTTATCTACGATTAGGTTTTGTAAATTAAACTAATTACAAATTATCTTTAATCTAACAAATGATCCAATAAATTTATAAAATGGAACAAATATACGTGAAGTAGTAAGAATAATATTTAGATGTTTAGTATGATATTAGAATTGAAATAAAATAAATTAGTTTATTAATATATAGGATACTTCACATTAATAGCAAAATCTAAAGACTATTAGGATATGTTATAAATTATGTGCAGACTTAAAATTCAAATAATATTAATTTATCAACGCCAATATTTAACAAGATACAGATTCAATCGGAATAAATAAAATATGTTATATCAATCTTTACGCAAAAGTAGAATTATATTTATAAGATTATTAAGTTTTAGTGTACCAATTGAACTATTAACTCAAGAATAATGAGAATAATAACACAATTAATAATATTATTGTAAGTAAGCTAATAGAAAATCAATGGTATATAATATTTGAAAAAATTATATATGGTATTACACTATACTTAAAATATCAGATATTCTAAATTGACGCGAAATCGAAAAATTGGATTATTTATATTGATAAAAAAAATTTAATAAAAAAAAAAAATTAGCTTAAAGTTTATTAATTTAAAAACGAATAAATGTCGGTAGAGTCGTACAAAACTTTGGTTGGTAACCTAGCAACAAGTTGAGCACCAACCCCTTTTTGAATAACAACAAGCTGAGTCGTACAAAATTTTGGTTGGTAACCTAGCTTAAATTAAAATTAAATAAACTTTGATGTTTCAATTGTTTAAAATACTGTGAACTATTTATATATTTTATAAAGTAAATTTATCAGAATTACACCAATTACGATAAAAAGTTTAGAGACTAATTAATTTTAATAATAAATTAATACTTAGTTAATCCAGCACAGGGGAATAGGTGAGCATTGTCAGGCATCATGAACCTAGACAAGGAAACTGCATTCTTGTATCACTAGGCATAGAAGGGAGACTTACTTCTATTAGTGGACCGATAGATCCCAAATTTTACTTAGAAACTTATTTATAGAGTATTTTCTCTCGAAATTAGAACCAGTAATTTATTGGAATGGGAATAAGTATTTTGAACCTAGAGCCACAAATTTTAGTTGTAGAAAGCCATTTAGGTTTGTGCTTTGTTTCTTATTATTTGCGCTTTGATAAGAAATAAGATTATTCAATAAGGTGGGGAGTTTTCAAGACCAGAAGGATGGTATGATTTTCGAGGACGAAAATGAATAAGGTGGGGAGAATGTAAGGACACTCAAGCACGTCAACGCTATTAGACTAGTCAAGGGACTACTTAGCTGATAATAACTCGATTAGTTTGACACGAATGTTAATTAATATAAATTAATCTAACAACGATTTAGATCCGAAACTAATACCGCTGGTTAGATATCGAAAAGTTACGCAGAATGGACTACTCGAACGTGTCATTCGGACATCGGACATCGGACGAAGAAGATATTTGTTATTTTAGGTGAAGGGTAAAATGGTCATTTCATAATAAAGTGTTATCAAGGCAACCAGCTTTTCTTCTCATGGCACCTTCTGTGGATAACTCGAAGGCGACTTGATAAGGTCGAGAATTTTCTATTTTCCCATTCATTTTCTTTTATTCTTCTTCTTTCTTTCCCCCGTTCTTCATGCTCGTGTTCCGTGAGAAGATTTTGTGAATATGATATCAGAAACTTAAGAGAAACGATAATAGTTGATCGTTGGTGATGTTGTTGTGTTTCTTTGAGCACGGGATGAAGAGGATGGAGTTTTTATTGTAGATCAAACATATGAGTTATGAAGTTAGGGATTGTGATGATTTGTGAGGTGATTGGGTTGTTGTTAGATGAAGAACAAATGGGTTGGTGTTTAATTAACGTTCTGAAGTTGTTTTGATGTTATATTGAAGAGCTAGGGTTCAAGATAAGAATTCAGAGAAGTTGTAGAAGATGAAATCAATTATTAAGGAAGGGGACTTGAGATGTGTATCGATCAATTGAATGAATTAGAGTTAAGATGAAGATGAATTCGAGATTAAAGAAGACTAGGGTTTCTGTTCTTCCCCAAATTGTGCATTAGGGTTTTGAGAATTGAATAGATGATTTAGGGAGGAAGTGGTGCTGTCCTGTGTTGAATCAAATTAAGTGAAGAGGAATTCGATTCCAATTGCTCGAGCAGAACTTGATTGAGGTAAATAATGTTCTTATTAGCATAATTAGTTCATATTCATTATTGAGATTATGTGAATGCTTATGAGATTAAGAATTGAGTTGATATAAAATGAAACTGTAATGGTTGGGTCTGCTGTAAATGGCTTATGGTGAAGAACATGTTTGTGGTGATGTTATTGCACAAAATGGAACTGTCAGTGCTGGTGTTCACAAGTGCAGAGTTGGCTGGTTACAGATTATGAGAATTGGTAATTGAAGTGCAGAGTTACTTGAGTTGAGTATATGTATATCTGAATTGAGATTTAGTTGAGTTGTTGTAGTTGAGTCATGGAATTATAAGGTTGAGAATAAAAGAGATAAGTTTCTTTGGAGTTACAGATTGGTGGTGGAAGTTATCTTAATATTGAAATGGTGGTGTTGGTGTTAACTGTGATGTTTAAGATGTAGGGGACATCACTGAATGGATGTGATTCCAGTGAAGACATGAATGAAACTGATATATGCTTTAGAAGAATGCTTTGAAGTTGCAATGGATATCAGTGGCTGTTAGAGACGTACTGTTGGTGGCTGGTGTTGTTTGTGTTGGCTCTAAAGTGTGCATAACATGTCGTGGCAGTTGAGGATGGTTGAATTGGTAGTGCTGATGAGTTGGTATGGAAGTGAACTTTAATGGGTGCTGCCAGTGATATCAGAGTGATTGGCAGTTCATTGAGGGACATGAACTGAGTTTGGTAGTGATGATGTAATGAAGCCATAGGGTTAGTGATGAACAAGTTGTTTGGGATGTTGTATGGAATTAGTTGAAGTGATAATGATGTTGTTGTTGGAGAGTTAGGTTGATATTTGAAGGTGTAACTGAGATGATAGATGTAGGACTATAGTTAGTGTTAGATGTGAAAGCCTAAAGCTGCAATTGCGGGTAAGCTGTAATTATGTTTGTAATTAGATTATGAAGTTGTTTTCAATTATAAAATTTTGTTTTTATGAATAGTTTTTGTAATGATCAAATGATAGAATCAGGTTTGTGAAATAGAACTAGTGTTAGAGTTGTAGGTGTGGTAGAATCTTTGGCTTGTGCTTATGCCTCAGGCCTGAACCTTGTGCCTATCTAACTGAACATATTCAGTCTTACTTGGTTCCTTTCTGTCTGACTTGGTAAATTTGACTGAGTCGAATTGGTGTAGATTCACCGAGTTCCCCTGACTTGAACCTAATTGACTCAGTTGACCGATTCATATTTGACTTTGACTATTGACCCGACCTTTAGACGTTGACCGTCAGTTGGCCCAGTGGACTGTTAGTGACCGTTAGTTGACCAGTTGGACCAGACCTTGTGCTAATGGGCTGAGTTTAGTGGACTTGGGCTTAGATCCAGATTTTCTAACAACGATCGAATCAAAGGATGAATCAGTGGATCGTGGATCTCGAGGTATGCGAGGCTTGTCATCAAAAGAGGTGGGAATCGATAACGAACTCTCTTGTATTCATTATTGTTTTACAAATCAATCTTTGTGTTTTGAAATTCATGCATATCTTTGTGTGCTCTGTGTGGTATGAGACGTGTGCCGACACAATATCAGTATTCTATGGCTAGGGCGATACACCGCAATATTACAGGCTAGGGCGATACACCGCAATATTATTCTTCGTTTATATTTATTCAGTATTTTGTGACTAGAGCGATACACCGCAATATTATTATGGCTAGGGCGATCCACCGAAATATTATTCTACCCTTATGTGCGGAAACACACATCTCATACATGGATGTTTACTGTTATTTATGAATGTCTTTGAAAAAGTTTCTACGTTACGTTTTATTGTCTTTCCTTGTATTATTGAATTTCGATAAAACCTGCATTGTCTTCGAATCATATTAATGATTACTTGAAAGCTAGTTGTTATTTCTACTGGGCACCCCTTTTTGGTATGATGTGCTCACCCATTCCCACTTTCAGTTTAAGAGACAGATCAGAGTTGCGCAGCGGAAGTTTCGTGGCGTTAAGTCTTCTACTATGTTTATTATGTTGTATAATCTATTAGCAAACTGAATTACTATTGTATATGTAAAATTTGAGAGGAGTTCTTGTTTATATTTATTTCAGAGTGGGGCTAGTTTTTGGGTTAAGTTTTGTAGCAGATTTCTTAATTGAATGTTTAAGTAAATGATTTAGATCGTTAGTGCCTCATTTTTTTGTTAAATTATTGGTTTAGTCAGCGGCTAGCTTAGGGGGCGCTACATATTCCATGCTTTGCTTCACACTTTATTTGATGAGTCGCAACTTAGGATTGTGCCACCTATGTTTATCAACTATTTGCTACTACAGTTAGCATACGAAAGGGCAAAACTTTCTAAGCCCAAGTTTGATCACATGCTTACCTAAAATCTATATTGCAAAGCTTTGTTCTAATCATGGTTATATCTCATTGGGATATACCAATTCCATGAAGTGGCCTAACTATAAGTATATTGGAAAAATTACTTTCTAATAATCAGTACATATAAAATCATTGTACTTCAAGCAATTTTTTTGCTGTTGTTGATGGTGGTTTTTAGTTTCGGGTTAAAATCGTAAAACACTAAACCCTAGTAGACAGTAATGTCACGACAATTATAGCAATAAACATTTACTAGGCACATTTACTGAAACTTTTAATGTGTCTCTAAAATAATTACCCGGATATATTTTCAAAATTAGGGTTACGACGAACCAAACCCTAATTCCCACGTATGCCAATGGCAAATCATGCCATCCACACCGACCGCGCCAAGGCATGCCAACCATGCTAGTCGCACCTCTGTGCCAATGGAAAATCATGCCAGCCACACCAACTGCGCCAAAGCATGCCAACCATGCTATCCGCGCCTCTGTGCCAATGGCAAATCATGCCAACCACATTGACCGCGCCAAGGCATGCCAACCATGCTAGCCGCACCTCTGTGCCAATGGAAAATCATGCCAGCCACACCAACCACGCCAAAGCATGCCAACCATGATAGCCGCACCTTTGTGCCGATGGAAAATCATGTCAGCCACACCAACCGCGCCAAGGCATGCCAACCATGATAGCCGCACCTCTGTGCCAATTGCAAATCATGCCAGCCACACCAACCGCGCCAAATCATGCCAACCATGCTAGCCGCACCTCCGTGCCAATGGAAAACCATGCCAGCCACACCTAGCCCAAGTTAGCCGCGCCATGCCAAACGCACTCTGCCTTGTCCCTAGATATGCTAGTCACATCAAGCCAAGACAAATGCACCTTCCTTGGCCCTAGTCGCGCCATGCCAAACACATCTCGCCATGGCCCCTCATGTCGCGCCACCATGTTGGACTTCCCCATGCGGCTACCAAAGTAAAGCCAGGTGACAATCAACGGTTGCCCTTCAATCCCATGAGAAAATCATAGCCGTATAAAGTCCCCTCACGACTTTAGGCCCAAAACCCTAGCTTGGCCACGTACCTAGCCAAGCTAATCGCGCCATGCCAAACATGCATGTCTTGCCATGGCCCCTCATGCCGCGCCACCATGCTGGCCTTCCTCATGCGGCTACCAAAGTGAAGCCAGACGATAATCAACGGTTTCCATTCAATCTCATGAGAAAATCCTGACCGTCTAAAGTCCCCTCACGACTTTAGGCCCAAAACCCTAGCTTGATCACGTACCTAGCCAAGCTAGCCGCGCCATGCCAAACATGTCTTGCCATGGCCCCTCATGCTGGGCCACCATGTTGGCCTTCCTCATACGGCTACCACAGTGAAGCCAGGAGACCATCAACGGTTTCCCTTCAATCCCAGGAACAAATCCTGGCCGTCTAAAGTCCCCTCACGACTTTAGGACCAAAACCCTTGCTTGGTCACGTACCTAGCCAAGCTAGATGCGCCATGCAAAACATGTCTTGCCATGGCCCCTCATGCCGTGCCACCATGCTGGCCTTCCTCATGCGGCTACCAAAATGAATCCAGGAGACAATCAACGGTTTCCCTTCAATCCCAGGAGCAAATCTTGGCCGTCTAAAGTCCCCTAACGACTTGAGGCCCAAAACCCTAGCTTGGTCACGTACCTAGCCAAGCTAGCCGCGCCATGCCAAACATGTATTTCCATGGACCCTCATGCCGAGCCACCATGATGGATGGTAGGCTCGGAAATATACCTACTTCTATGTATAAACTGCAAGTGCACAGTGTCGACAAGCAACACAGGGCAAGCACAGGTTGAACCACAGAGACTTGGAGAGTGTAGAAGTTGATTCTAAATCCTGATTCAGAGAGTAACCAAAAGGGGTTTGATTTTGTCGATACGACGATATGATTTTCAAGTGACTGAAATAATAAAAGTAAAAGATGCAAATAACAAGATATGTAAACAATGATAATATGGATACTAGGGTATTCAAATCCACCAATAACCTATGATATGCATTCAACTTGTAATATTATTCTTGTCCTTATAGTAGATTCAAGTCTACCGTATAACTAAGGTGTTTCTCCAATGGATAATTTAATCACAACTAAAGTATTTCTCCAAAGCATTAATTGTCTAATTAAGCACAACTAATCTAAAGATCAATATTTGGTTAAGCATGAGTTGTAGCATAATCAACATAGAGATATTCTAACTACAATGGATACATGGCATACATTGTGAGAGCAATATGTTGAAAAACTTGGATTAAATTATATCTTTAAACAATTCTAAACTTTCAAGAACAAGATACAAGATATGAATACATACCAATGAGATTAGGGCTTCATCTAAACCCTAGTAAATGAAATTAGAACATGAAGAACATTACAACAAAATTGAAATTTGATAAACTAACATGAACAAGCTATTCTTGGATGAGTTTTCAACACAACAACCTTCTCTATTTATACACAAAAATTCTCTCACACTTGGGATCCGAATTTCACTGTAGCAACCACTCAACAATTAAACAAAACATGTTTTCTTAATTGATGGATAGAATGGAATACAATGGGGGTGAGGTGGATGTTTTGGAAAGAATCCAATGGGGGTGAGGTGGAAATGGATTTGGGTCTTGGGTTTTGGATCATGGTTTTTTTAATCCCATGAATTTGTAAACAGGTTGCCACTGATGCGCGAGCGGGTTGCAACGCTTCCAACTTTCTTCTCTTTTGTCTTCTCAATTCTTCCAAGCTTTATTTAGTACTTAAAAACACAAAATTAATTAATACAAATGTTTATTCTTGAAGATGGTAAGAATGCAGAATTTGGGATATTATATGACTTTGAAGCGCGAAAGATGAGTTAAGTGCCAATGAAAAGGTGTATGAATATGCAATATTTGGCACTCATCACTGGCCTTCCTCATGTGACTACCAAAGTGAAGGCAGGCAACAATCAACGGTTTCCCTTCAATCCCAGGAGCAAATCCTGGCCGTCTAAAGTACCCTCACGACCTTAGACCTGAAACCCTAGCTTGGTCGCGCCTAGTCTAGGCTAGTCACGCTATGCGCCCGTGGCTACCCCTTGGACCCACATGCCAAGCCAAACCAAACCTAGCCAAGCTAGCCGCAGCATGCCTTGGACCTAGCCGTGCTAGTCACGCCACGACTAGCCAAGCGCCCTTGCCTTAGGCCCTAATCACGCCATGCGCCCATGGCTACCCCTTGGCCCCACATGCCAAGATAAACCTAACCTAGCCAAGCTAGCCGCGCTATGCCAAACGCACTTTTCCTTGGCCCTAGCCATGCTAGTCACGACATGCCAAGCCAAGCGCCCTCGCCTTGGCCCTAGCCATGCCATACACCCATGGAAAACCCTTGGCTCCTCATGCCAAGTCTAAACACCCCCTAGCCATGCCGCCCTGTTGGACCTCACTACGCGGCTACCAAAATGAAGGCGTGCAACGATCAACGGTTGCCTCTCCTCTCAAGATGCAACATCTCGACCGTCGAAGGTCACATGGCTAGCAAGTTCCCCAAGCTCGACTTGCCAAGCCATAACAACGTTTTACATGTTTTCCAAATCATTCGAGACATCAACACAAACAGGGGGAATCTCTTTGGGTATTGGTTTGGTGGTCTACAGCGTGCGGCGTACACTACGCCCCTCATAAGGAAGTGTCATAAGGGTGAGGTTTCTAGTAAATACGGGAGTTATGTGGGAAACGTTCATAGGACATAAAGCCATGAGTTAACAAACTTTATGGAACATCAATTCCATAACATTAAAAGTTTCATGAAAACCAATTTCATGCGGTAACCACTTTATGGGATATCAAGTCCATGCATACGGTTACCACCTCCCCACATTTACTTCCCCACTCCTTAATGAGACCAGGGTACGTTTCCACCTCGACTTGTATAAATAGGTCTTACCTATTTCCATTTGGACAACAAGTTCATTCGGACAAGACAACACTCAGAAATACTTACTTATCTCTCCTCGTGAGATTTCCTACCTTTTCTGATAATAAGTCGTAGAAACCCAACTGCTCTTCCAGAATCAACTATTCTGGCCTTACCACTCTCATTGCTTCCCTCCCCAAAACCAACCCATTCTCCTCCTCTTTGTGACCGAAGCAAGTTTGGAACGACCATTTCTTGGTTTAGGCCGGACTTGTACAGATTGATCTCTCGAATCTAAAGTACTCACTTGAAGTACATCATTGTTTAGGGTTTAAACAGTTTCTCAC
Source organism: Papaver bracteatum (assembly GCA_023529315.1). Classification (NCBI taxonomy): domain Eukaryota; kingdom Viridiplantae; phylum Streptophyta; class Magnoliopsida; order Ranunculales; family Papaveraceae; genus Papaver; species Papaver bracteatum. The sequence goes on along the minus strand of JAJJWX010002605.1, from coordinate 1,516,908 downwards.
CTTCACACCTGTAATTACCAAAATCAGCAGAAACTATTTTCACCTATAAACAATTGGCTACCACAGCGGGAGGATTGATCTATCGGTTACAACATCAACCCTAACTCCTGATTTGGTTTCCCGAACGTCAATCCCAATATGGTGGAACTCAGGTCTGGAGCGGCTGCTGAAAATACTAGCACGGAGCATGTCCCTGATGTTAATATCTCTCCCAGTAATGTCGTTACGTCGCCTACTGACTACAGTAACTCCGAAGGCACTCCCTCAAGCGTAACACCTCCAATCACCAGGTCCAGATCCGCCGCCGCCTCTAATGTCTCTGCACAACCCCTTAGTCACAGCAACGAAAACACTTCTTCGGGCGTTACGCCACCTTTCACCAGAGCCAGAGCTGCGGCACCTAATGCTTCGTCTAGCATGAAACCCCCGACCACAACTAAAGTTACAACTACCCCACCAATGGGACGAGAGACCGGAGGGACCAGAGGAAGCCGTCCTTATGTCACCATCGCTGATTTGATGGAACGACATGAAATGCTCTACAGGGCTCAAACGGATATGGTTTCAACACAGAAAGAAGTACTCGTCTTTCTAAAGACCCTGACAGAGCGGCTACCACGCGAGTCATTCCATCCAGAGCCATTTAGGAACTATCCAACACCCCCGGCGCTGGCACCTCGGTAGAACACGCCTCTGCAGACGAGGGGATTCATGCTAGAATCCTATCGGAAAGAAATCAGCCATCCAACTTCGTCACGCGGGAATATCTGGAGAAACTTCTATGAAACCGAGTCAAGAATGATGAAATGGATACGCATAAGCACCATCCCCCTTACACATCTGAAATGCAGAGAATCCCTCTCCAAAGGGGGTACTCCTCTCCACAATTTGTCCTGTACGATGGTACCGGGAATGCACACGAGCATGTCTCCTGTTTCCTGGAATCCCTAGGTGAACATGAATATAATCACGTTCTTCGCCTAAGGGAATTCTCAAAATTGCTTACTGGAAGGGCGTATATGTGGTACAACAGCATCCCTTCGAATAGTATCCCCAACTGGAGTAGCATGGTCATCGCGTTTTACAGGAAACACTTCTTCGTGTCTGAACAAGTTACTTTCTCAGACCTCAGAAGAATGTACCTGTGGGATAACGAATATCCGAATGATTTTGTCAAAAGGTTCAAGGTTCAAGCACTCGACTGTCACGACCCAAACGTGACCAAGCAACAGCTGGTGAACGCATACATCAATGGTATGGTTCCTATTTACCGCGCCTTGCTAGAGAACTTACACTTCCAAATATTCTCCGAACTCCATGAAGCCGCTAGACGATCTGCAACGACAGCACCAGCATTGCTGGAAAGAACTAGGCAAACTCGAACCGAAGACACGCGTGAAACTTGCGGGAATAGACTCCTCATCAGTAAGCAATTTATTGCCGGCTCATCTTCCGTGAACATAGTGAACGAAAGGGGAAAAGGGAAGGCCCCGACTACGGGCCCCCAGCCAAAACGTGAAGCGCCAGCGCAACGGGAGACCCCGCCACGGAAGGCCATCACTAAAACTACCGTGCATCACCACGAAACCGAAAGAAATACCTTCGATTTCCCGTTTCCCATCGAGGAGGTGATTGACCTCCTAGAGGACTGGGTTCAAGACGATGTTGTCATAATGCCACCTCCCATACGTCCACCAACTGCGACTGAGATGGCAAACCCCAAGTACTTCCATTACCACAGGTTCGTTCACCACCCGACCAATGATTGCAACATGTTAAAGCATATTTTCAAAGAAAAGATAGAAGCGGGTGAGCTCCAACTAAGAGACGAGGGGGTACACCGAGGCCCACTCCCAATAAGAAATTACGGGTCCTCTGGGGACTCCGTACACGAGACTGTACAATCCATGATGCAACATGTATGCGAAATTCTCTATCTTTCCAAGGTGCAACGCCAAGATATTTGCACAGCTCTCAATCGCGTTGTATCCGACATACGGCTTTTTCTCTCCTCGGAGGCCACACCAAGTGCCCAAGCCTTCCAAATAGGCGGAACCAAAGGGGAGAAATAGGGACTGCTGACAACGTCCCATCTAAGAGGTATAAAATTTCACTACACCATTTTAAGGTATTAGCAACCTACCATAGATGTTGCTAAACATGGTCGCAACAGGCTTTCGTTGTTGCTAAACACGGTGTCGCAATTTTTAGCAACGGCATAAGCTTTGTTGCGAATCTCGGTCAGCAACGGACATTCGCAACGGTACTTGCCGTTGCTAAAAAAATTATTCGGAACATATAAATGCCGTTGCGAAATTTTTTAGCAACAGAAAAAGAAGAGGCTTAGAACCAAGCCACGACTTCACTCTAAGCCACGGAGTCCAATGCATACCATACAAACAACATGACAACTTATCGGCCATGACATACAAACCATTTTAATCAGACGAACTGAGAATCCCCATCAAACATTTTGAAATTTACAAAATCAAATGAACTTGGAATTCATGTTATTGAAAAGTTATACAAGTCCTACAAAGAGAAGTGATTCAAGTCCTAAAAATTTCAACAATTTCAAACTTGGCACCAGCTTGCTTGAGAGCAGAACTGCAGAAGCACATCACTCAGATACCAAGTTACATTTATCACGAAACAGAGTTTCACAAACTATCTGCATGCATCTGCTATTAATAAACTAAAATAACATTACTGTGACAACAAAATGAGATGGTTGGATTTAAGACTTGTTTGAACAAATTTTACTCTTACGTTTGAGAGCACGTCTTCCTTGGCCTTTCTTGGCTGCATCTTTCCCACATCGTTTCTACATTTCAAGCTTTGATAGTCCCTCCATATTTGCATTAAAACTCTATCAGACATTGCTGAATCGAAAATTAAAAAGTATGATATTAAGACAAAGGAGAAAACCACCAAATCAACAATATACCTTAACTTTTAAATGGAACACTATTGGGATTCATACTGATAATTACTTAAAGAATTCTGAATTGGAATTTCAGCTATAAAAGATTCTGGGTATGATAGTAGTTGCTGACACATGCTACACACAAAAGGGAGAAAAGCAACAAGATATGTCGGCTTGTGCATGCTCTATGCATTTTATACATCAAGTCATACTGATAATTACTTAAAGAATTCCAAATTGGAAGTTCGAACTACAAAAGATTCTGGGTAGGCTACTAGTTGCTGACATGTGCATCATTACCCATAAATATACTCGTTGACAAGCACATTATCTCAAGATAATATCACACACTGACATTAATGAAATACGAAAGCCCAAACTACGATTTTTTTTGTAACAATTGCCAAATTGGACATATATTGGTACTTAAAGCACAACTTGGAGATTCTAAAATATCTGATTTCTGTAGTAGCACATAACATACTTGATTATGCAACATGTTTTCTGATCCCAAGGTCACCTAGCTTTAATAATGACGGAAACATATGCAACTTCAACCAAAGATATGACTTTGATATTGAAACAAGGATTAACTATAAGACTTCTGATAGTCCTAAAACCATTTTGGAGATACTTATCATACTTTCGGTATACCCAAACTACTAATATGTTCACTTCAGTAATCAATTTGGGTAACCATAGACAAATTTAACGCCTTGCGATGGCTTAGAAGTATCAAATCACATAACAAAAAAAGAGAAATTAAACATGCCAATGATCCTTACCAGAAATCTAACGATTTTGTACTTGAGAGCAAGCTGAACACCTAAATGCACTACTTCCAACTCGTCATAAGGTCGTGTTTAGGAATAACCCTTGAACAAGCATCTACTCCAGACTGTTTGAAAAACAATTAGGTGGGTAAAGTTCAAACTACCATTTACATTGACAATTGGTGTTGAACACCATTAAACTGGAATCAATCAAAGCACATGACATGATTACCAATATATGATCTAGAATTCCTCTGATACCTTTTTTCAGCTGGAAACTCATTACAGCATTCTCCAACCAGGGTTTTCTTGAATTACTTTCCTCCTTTTGATAAATCTTTGCATTATTTTCCTCCTTATTTCATAGCTTCTCTATGGCTTAAGAGCCACAGAGTGACCAACCTTAGCACTCTTTTCAATTGCTCTTGTGTCTACCTCACCAGAGACGGTAAAGAGGGACTTTGGCCTCCACTCATGCTTTGGATAAGAGGACTTGCCTTACCATGGTTGTTGATACTAGCCTTTATAGAAGTCAATGGGTCCATAGCTTTCTGGGTACCGATGGTCAAGGTGTTCTCATTTGTGCTGAAACTATGGGAAAGCTCAGCACCAACAGCTGTATTGGTCAAGGGAATGAAATTGTGGTAGTAAGAAGCATTGAGGTTCTCACCCTTGTCGTTCCTGAAATCATAAAAGAGAGAAGAAGAAAACCCCACATCAACAAAACAAAACAAAAAGGAGCCTGGCAATCAAAACAAGAAAAGCACTGAATAGATAAAAACAAAAGAGTCTGCCATCCATATCAAAATAAAATACTCACAAAGATAAAAGTTAGAAATGTTTCATAAATGTTCAATATAAGAACACCTACCGAGATAACATAAGACAAAAAACATCATATACATACAAGTTGAGAGTACAAACATGAAACTTTCCTTTCTTGACCTGTAACCCTGTACTTATGAACATGAAGGGGATTAATCTCTTCTTATATCTCATTAAGGGAGCAGGGGAAAATTAACATCCATGCAATAAGAGATATCCCAAACATGCATTTAGTCTGTACGAACATTGGGCCATGAAAGTATGATTTTTCAACCAAACACACAGCATGACTTAAGGAGAACAATTGACAAGGAAGACATCAGAACGCAATCGAAGTCAATAAAATAGAATTCAAATGCCTGATGGTATCTAAAGTCTCAAACTTGAGTGGAGGAGGTAACGGGAAGCTTGAGTTGCTCAAATCCTGGCGTAAGGAACTATCCTGCAGCATTGGTTAGATGTGAATACTTCATAATTGTATGCTTTCTAGAAATACAAAAAAATAAATAAAATACGATGATGTAGTTGAACTCTATGATGAAGTTAAACCCTTCTTTGTGAAGTTGTAGATATTATCCAACACCTAAAACACCAAAAAGGCAACCATCATCTAGGTCTATAAATCAAAATGGAATTATAAGTTATTACTCGGAATTAGACTTAGGGATTTTGTTTGTTACATAAGGAAAGAGATCTTCGACCAATTTTTGTAGCAGCAAGATCTCAAGCGTATAGATGCTATATAGATCTGAACAAGACCATGCAATATCGGCTTGGCCTCATCATCAAAATTATGTCTACCTTTCTCTACCTATAGCACCACTGATTCATTGACCTTCAAACAAACAAAACCAACAAAGACATGGAACACATGTGTAGAAACTAACACAATACTTGGAACAATGTGTTAACAGGTAATTTACATCACGAAAGAAAGAAAAATGGCATGGATCAGACTTACAAAATATAATTTCTGCCTCTAACTTGTCCCAATCAACAAGTCCCAACTCTGATTTATAGGATGGGTATGAAGGATTTGATTCACTAACTGCACGGGCAATAGGCAAATTCAGGAGGTAAATACTTCATAATTGTATGCCTTTTAGAAATACAAGAAATCAAAATCATAAAAGAAACCCTAAATTAACTCTCAGATCAATAAACATATCAAATAAAACAAAAATCAATCCAAAACTAACAAACCTAGATGATTAGCACAGATCCAACTTCTCTTTCTTTCCATTGATTTCCATCTTCATCATATCTCTACACCTTTTTCAACAATAAAAATATCAAATCAATAAGAACTAAAATCGAATCTAAATGATTCAGAAAACTAAATCACTGAAATTTTAGATAAGGGTTTCTTCAAGCTTAAAGATAAATCCCTGAAATTCCCATTTGATAAATCCCTAAATTCAAATTACCACCAGCATAAATTAACAAAGAAACAAAACTAGGGTTTCCCTTACCGACAATATAAAAGAGAAGAGACGTAATCTGACTATTGTTGATGATCCTCATCGACTGTTCTTCATCGATTCATACCAAAATGATGTTGTTCATGGATTTTGTTGGTGAATCTTCGTTTATAGTTAGTGTTGATGAAGAGAATAGAAGGATTTCGTTAATGAATCTCCGTTTTTTTTTGACGCAGAAGAGAAGAAGTAGAAGAAGCAGCAGCGGCGGATTGAGAGAGGTAGAAGACCAGATAGAGAGAGGGTTAATACTAGAATCTAGGGTTTTAAGGGATCCCACACACGTATCTAACACACTTCAAGTCAAGTCAACATGTCAAACTAAGGTGTTACTAGCACACGGCCTAACCGCACGCGTAAACAACCAGCAGTTGCTATTCGCAACCTAAATTTTGCGGTTGCAAAATTAGCAACAATAACCTACGGTTGCGAAATATTAGCAACAGAAATTAGCAACAGAAAATTAGCAACGGCAATAGTGTTGTTGCTAATCTGAGTTGCTAATCCCTTAAAATGGTGTAGTGTTTGACAACACGCTCATCGACGCGGCCTCTGACTTCAACATAGTCACTTTCAAGACACTGAAAGCAGCAGGATTTACAAAAAAAGACGCTACCCATTCCCCGTCCGTGATTAAGAACCCGAGAGGAGAAGCTTTAAACGCACATGGCTACATCAACCTCGAGATCAAGGTGTGAGACGCTATAACGCATAGCAAATTCCACATCGTCAAGGAGCTGGGTCACGACATGATATTGGGACATTTATGGGTACTCGACAACAAAGCAAGATCAGATGTGCACCCTCTGCCAGTGTCCATGCCCGAAGGAGTTTCCAATAAATCTCCCCACTGGTCATCGCATCGACAAACTATCAAAGGAACCCAAACATATGGAGAGGATCTATTGGCGCTAGCTCATGGATTTAAAACGCAAGTAAGTCTGACCGAGCAACTTTCTCTACAACCAGTCATTCTTTCCCCTAGCCCGTCATGGGGACTTGGCGCGATTACTGGCACAGACGCTGTCAAGAGATGTGAATGGGGTGCTAGGCCATTCGAACGCTTTGCAAAAAGCTTGGAAACTTCTGTTGGAGCCAATGAAGCCAAGACTCAAATGGTTGCACGACGTCTGAACCCATTTTAAATTGGAGATGTAGTGGTTAAGGTAGACTCATTTCAAGTTGGGAAGATGACGGTAAAAATGGCTATTCAGATTGATTCGCCCAATGGAAGAGAAGGCGAGCTGTATCTGGTGGCGGACATCCTTTTAGGAGGATACTGCAAGCTCATCAATGAAGACACACCTGAAGGCGTGATAATTCACTCGCGATGGCTCAAGACCTCTAACCCCTAAAATGATGTACCTCCCAGTAACTCTCCCTTTATTGTTTCCTTTAGCGATTCATCTTAGTAATTGTATTCCCCCAAGATGAATACACCGTTTGTATTCTCCCCGGGAGTTTCCTTTTACTTCAAATATATATATATATATAAAGAAAAATGTTGACCGATGAAGAAGAAGGAAAATATGAGTTTACAAAAAAAAACATCATGGGAACTAAGCAACTAACATGAATAACAAAAGGGAGGGGCTAGCCCTCGAAGGGTGGAGCGCAAGCCCCCTTGGTCAAGGCTATCTTCAAACACTTTCCCCAACAATCTCTCGGGCAACAAAGATTCCATTCAACGGTGTCAGCAGCAGCAACCTCAACATCCCATCCTAAAGCAACCACAACAGCAGTAGTGTCCGCTCCGACGATCGGTCCAGCATGCGCCACCATGACCCCTCCAGTATCACCAACGACACCTTTGGCATAAAATTCAAAGGCTACTTCGTTTTTGTCAGATGCTCCCTCGAGGGTTTTCTCATCGACACTCCGAATAAGATTTTTTGATTCATCCGCATCAAAATCGAGAACGATGGCGCCTTCCTCCGAAACTTCACATGCTCGATTTTCCGCTGCTTCGACCTAGAAATAGTTCAATCCGCCCTATAACCGGATCAAGAAAGGGTTTTTCCGCACTGGAACTTCTCAACATGCTAAAGTTCTTCCTCGTTTTCTCGTCCCTCCTCTATGATCACTGAACCCAAGAAGGTCTGAACATGCGCCTGCACTTCATGGAGATAGATGGAAGGAGGGTCCTTAATGATTTCACTAGCCTCATGGAACAAAGATTTAATTTTAGCCAATGCCTACTCATGAGAAGAAGATCGGTTTCTGCCAATTCTGACGTCCTTCTCCGAAGAATTGAAGACATGGCTACCCTTAGAGGGTCTCATCATGCACTACAAAGAACAAGGAAAATGGTCAAGTTCCATCCTATCTATACACGCATAAGAAACAGGATATATATATATATATATATATATATAAAAGGAAACGCGAGGCAGTACCAGTAAATGGGATGGACGAAGACAAACTACGCGAATGTAGAGTTCAAGATCATCTTTTATGTACAACAAGGTGATACAACGTCAAAAGGTAAAGTTTTTATACTGGCCGTGAATTAAGGCATAATATCCGATCCTAATTAAATCTCATGCCTAGCTGTGAGAAATAATTATGGTTGGTGAGAAATCATAGAAATAATATGCTCGAGGCCCACTAGATCGTGTGTTCCTTTCTCACCACCAACGCCAAGCTTCGGAAGCAAAATCGGCAACCAAATCAGAAAGAGTAACGCTTTTCCTCTTTTGTGGGCGTAACGTTTTAGTTTCAAGAGAAAATAATTTCCTGGTCAAGTCAAATAAGGAAAGAAGAAACCAAGCATAGATCACCAAGAAGTCCATGCCACGTTTCATCCTCATCGCCACTAGCTATTTGTACATGCCTCACCCCACCTAGCCGCGTCCCGCCATGACCACACCCGGCCAAGCCCTCGCTCCATCACCACGGCCCCACCACGCCTAGTCGCCCCTGCACGTTTCACCATGCCATTGCCGCGGACAGGACCATGCCACCTCTTGGCCCTTCGAGCCAAGATGTCCACTTGTTATGCCCTCCACAAACGCGCCCCCTCGCCTTGGAGGTGTGCGACCAGACCAAGACGGTAACTTTATCCTCACAGCTCCAAGGTCTCCATTCCCAGTACAACGTACGCAAGCCAAAACTCTCTTTACCACTCAAAAAGGTTAGTCAGATTTTCCTGACCATCTTTGCAATGATTTACACCTCGATTTCGTCCTCGTCTGTCACCATCATATGCTTACCTCGCAACAAGGCACCTGTTCCGAGCTAAGTAGGGAACTTAATATTGATGGTGGTTTTTAGTTTAGGGTTAAAATTATAAAACACTAAACCCTAGTAGACAGCAATGTCACGACATTTAAAGCAATAAGCATTTACTAGGCACATTTACTAAAACTTTTAATGTGTCTCTAAAATAATTACCCGAGTATATTTTCCAAAATTAGGGTTATGACGAACCAAACCCTAATTCCCACGTGTGCCAATGGAAAATCATTCCAGCCACACCGATCGCTCCAAGGCATGCCAACCATGCTAGCCGTACCTCTGTGCCAATGGCAAATCAAGCCAGCCACACCAACCGCGCCAAAGCATGCCAATCATGCTAGCCGCACCTCTGTGCCAATGGAAAACCATGCCATCCACACCTAGCCCAAGCTAGCCGAGCCATGTCAAACACACTCTGCCTTGTCCCTAGCTATGCTAGTCATACTAAGCCAAGCCAAACGCCCCTACCTTGGCCCTAGCCGCGTCATGCCAAACACGTCTCGCCATGGCCCCTCATGCCGAGCCACCATGCTGGCCTTCCCCATGGACCAAAGTGAATCCAGGCGATAATCAATGGTTGCCCTTCAATACCATGAGAAAATCTTGTCCGTCTAAAGTCCCCTCACGACTTTAGGCCAAAAACCCTAGCTTGGTCACGTACCTAGCCAAGCTAGTTGCGCCATGCCAAACATGTCTTGCCATGGCCCCTCATGCCGCGCCACCATGCTGGCCTTCCTCATGGGGCTACCAAAGTGAATCCAAGCGAAAATCAACGGTTGCCCTTCAATCCCATGAGAAAATCCTCGCCATCTAAAGTCCCCTCACGACTTTAGGCCCAAAACCCTAGCTTGGTCACGTACCTAGCCAAGCTAGCCGCGCCATGCCAAACATGTCTTGCCATGGCCCCTCATGCCGCGCCACCATGCTGGCCTTCCTCATGCGGCTACCAAAGTGAAGCCAGACGACCATTAACGGTTGCCCTTCAATCTCAGGAGCAAATCCTGGCCGTCTAAAGTCCCCTCACGACTTTAGGCCCAAAACCCTAGCTTGGTCACGTACCTAGCCAAGCTAGCCGCTCCATGCCAAACATGTCTTTCCATGGCCCCTCATTCCGCGCCACCATGCTGGCCCTCCTCATACGGCTATCAAAGTGAAGTCAGGCGACAATCAACGGTTTCCCTTCAATCCCAAGAGCAAATCCTGGCCGTCTAAAGTCCCCTCATGACTTTAGGCCCAAACCCTAGCTTGGTCACGTACCTGGCAAAGCTAGACGCGCCATACCAAACATGTCTTTCCATGGCCCCTCATGCCGCGCCACCATGCTGGCCTTCCTCATGCGACTACCAAAGTGAAGGCAGGCAACAATCAACGGTTTCCCTTCAATCCCATGATCAAATCCTGGCCGTCTAAAGTCCCATCACGACCTTAGACCCGAAACCCTAGCTTGGTCGCGTGCCTAATCTAGGCTAGTCACGTTATGCGCCCGTGGCTACCCCTTGGACCCACATGCCAAGCCAAACCAAACCTAGCCAATCTAGCCGCACCATGCATTGGCCCTAGCCGTGCTAGTCACGCCACGACTAGCCAAGCCACCTTGCCTTAGGCTCTAATCACTCCATGCGCCCATGGCTACCCCTTGGCCCCACATGCCAAGATAAACCTAACCTATCCAAGCTATCCGCTCCATGCCAAACGCACTTTGCCTTGGCCCTAGCCATGCTAGTCACGACATGCCAATCCAAGCGCCCTCGCCTTGGCCCTAGCCATGCCATACGCCCATGGAAAACCATTGTATCCTCATGCCAATTATAAACACACCCTAGCCGTGCCGCCATGTTGGACCTCACTACGCGGCTACCAAAACGAAGGCGTGCAACGATCAACGGTTGCCCCTCCTCTCAAGATGCAACATCTCGACCGTTGAAGGTCACATGGCTAGAAAGTTCCTCAAGCTCGACTTGCCAATCCACAACAACGTTTTACATGTTTTCCAAAACATTCGAGACATCAACACAAACAGGGGGATTCTCTTTGGGTATTGGTTTGGTGGTCTACAGCGTGCGGCGTACACTACGCCCCTCATAAGGAAGTGTCATAAGGGTGAGTCTCCTAGTAAATACGGGAGTTATGTGGGAAATGTTTATGGGATATAAAGTCGTGAGTTAACAAACTTTATGGAACATCAATTCCATAACGTTTACAGTTTCATGAAAACCAATTTCATGCGTTAACCACTTTATGGGACATCAAGTCTATGCATACGGTTACCACCTCCTCACATTTACTTCCCCACTCCTTAATGAGACCAGGGTACGTTTCTACCTCGACTTGTATAAATAGGTCTTACCTATTTCCATTTGGACAACAAGTTCATTCGGACAAGACAATACTCAGAAATACTTACTTAGCTCTCCTCGTGAGCTTTCCTACCTTTTCTGATAACAAGTCATAGAAACCCAACTGCTTTTCCAGAATCAACTATTCTGGCCTTACTACTCTCCTTGCTTCCCTCCCCAAAACCAACCCATTCTCCTCCTCTTTGTGACCGAAGCAAGTTTGGAATGGCCATTTCTTGGTTTAGGCCGGACTTGTATAGATTGATCTCTCGAATCTAAAGTACTCCCTTGTATTACATTGTTTAGGTTTTAAAAAGTTTCTCACCTTCACACCCGCAATTACCAAAATCAGCAGAAACTATTTTCACCTATAAACAGCTGTGGAACTCCATATGATCCTTGATACGGGTATTTGTTGTTGTTGTTGTTGTTGTTATTGTTGTTGTTGTTGTTCTTCTTCTTCTTATATTGAAGCTTTTTAACATAGATATCCTGCCTTTGCACTTCTTCATTGTATTGTTTTTTTTTTATTGATGTTAGGCAAAGCCATCAGCATTATAGTCTCACATGGAATAAGTAGAGTTTCTATCTAGGTGGAGACTAACAAGTTATGGAATATCCTTACGTAGCAACAAGGACTTTTTTTTAGACCGTTGTGGATCCCCCAGTTGATGCATTTGAACTGATTCCAGTTTTAGAACACTTCCTTAATCAGTCTGTGCAAGTTTTATTCATGCTTCCTGGTTGTTACAACTGATGAGAGTACGGTGATTTAAATCCTTTTTGATGTGAGAGTGATTTAATCTGTGATTTAAATCCTTTTGTACTATGCAAATCATATTTGAATGTACTTGTCATGTGAGGTAAACATTATTAGCACTTGATCTTCCAACTCAAAACCAATTGGAAATGAGTGGATACGCCCTCATACTTATATTGAGGAGTTATTCTTAGGAAGTAGTCTAATGTGGGACTATTAATCTCCAACATGCCACCTCCACGTGTGGGGTTCTTTGAGTCCTCTACATCGTGGACCGCTCTGTATGGTTGCTTCGACTTCTTGGATCTTACTAGGTCTTACGTCTTATACATAACCTAGCTCTGATACCATGTTAGCAATTGGTTTTGAGTTGGAAGCCCAAGTGCTAATGAATGGATACCTTTTGAAACTCGGATATGAGTTTGGACTAGGTTTTCCCTATATCCTACCCCCACTTCTCCTATATCCCATCCCTTCATAATTTTTAAAATAAATCTACTTTTGTATTTTTATTTTTCCTATGTACCACCTTGAAAAGCCAAATATATATGACCACGACTACTAGTATTTTTATTTGTCTTCTTCTTTGGTAATGTTCTTTTCATTAAACAAAACCAATGAAAAAGAATCCTATTTTTGGGGCAGTTGGGGTTTGACTTTTTGGGGGCTAAAATGCTTTGTGTAGCCAAGAAATGGATAGCGGGAGATCTCAAGTGACTAAAAAGTTAGATTTACCCTTTCCTAATAAATCAATTTTAAAAACAAATCTTATAAAATTAAAACCTATTCCTAATTCAAGCCCCAAAAATCAAAACCATTTTTATTTTCTCTTCTCTTCTTCTCAAAAACACTCTCCAAAACCTCTCAAAAACACTCTCCAAAACCTAACAATATCTCCCTTTCTTCTCCGCTAATTTCTGAAGAAGCTCAAGATGGCAGAAAGATCAAGAGTGACAAGATCCGGCCGATTGAACCCTGATTCTGAAACAGGGCAAGTTATTGATGTTCCTTTAAATGGAGATGTGGTGAACCAATCTGTTCAAACACCTGCGAATCTTCCATAAATTAATCCTACTAGGTAAGAATCGAAAAACCCACCAGTTATTTTACCGTTAGATTGAAAAAAATAGGTTCGATTGATGGTTTTAGGGTTTCCAGAAAAGGTTTTCTGAAGCATTTACGGCTGGGAAATCATATCGTCCTGGTTGTAATTGTATATAACGGTTGGGACGTCAAGAACTCCCAGCCGTTAATGTGTAATGCGGTTTGGAAAATTTGATAACCCAAACATGAAATACATTTACGGAAGGGTCTTTCCCATCCGTAAGTTATCCTGTGGTTGCAGAGTAAAATTGAGTGATGATTGTTTCGGCTGGGACTTTCTTAACCCTAAATAAATTTACCTAGCCGTTTTTTTTTTAATTTTTCTATCCGATATTGTGTTTACGGCGAGGTGGTCCGCCTATTTCTAAGCCGATATTGTGTTTGGTTAGGTCGTATGCATAATTCTAAGCTGAAACTTTGTTATAGATGGGTTATATGTTATTTCCAAATCGTAATTGTTTCACTCCTTGTGAATTGGTCGTATCTTCTGATATTTTTTTCATACTTTTTAGGAGGAACTCTGAAAAGGAAAAAGAACCCCAGGAATTACCAATGTGTGATATTTCTACGTCTTGTTGGTGCGTATGTAACACTATGTGCATAGGAGATGGAATGAATAACGCAATGGAATGAGTTGGCGAGTAGATGGCCACATATTGGCATTCTCATCCAATATTCACTTGTCAATATAGTGTTACCCATTAAACGCCGTTCAATTGCTTTGAACTCATCGTTTAGCATCGCCTCCGTGTCAGTTCTTTCGAATCTTATCATTGGCTTGTAGAAATCGGGGAAACCACGTAATTCAAGCAAACACTTTTGCCTTACATAAGTAATTGGTCATCACCCCATACTTCGCATTGAAGGAGTCAATTGTGGACCCTCCTGAACCTTTCTATTAGCTTCCGCCCTTTCCTGTTTCTTTGTTATCTTCTTCGAAGGCCTACCCTTGCCTTTCCCATTATTAGGTTCTAAAATATCATCTCTAGTGAATGAACGGTTGTATTTCCGCATTTCATACAACCAAAGTTATCTCTGCGCCGGTAGTAAAGAATCAAACTTTTAAAAAAGTTCCTTGTATACCTCCATGTCGCAAAACACGTCCCCAAAACCTTCATCGAGTGATGGATCTTTAAAATCTAGTTGTTTCCAAAATGGATCTATATCTTGGATCGGAATCATCCTTGTGGGATAATTTTCTACTGCATGCCTACATGGAAGCCCCATATCCGACTTAATGGGACAATTACATCTCATTCCCGGTGGAAAATTTTGTTCCTCCCAAGCCTCCACTTTCGTTATCATTTTTAGGATTGCCCATTGAGAAACATATAAACTTATTCCCTGGAGCCAAAGGCTTTAGATCGGCTCTTTTCAAAGTCCCCTTTGATTCTATGGAGATAACGCTTGAAATACTTGACCATAGCTTCAAAAACAATAATGAATCCACCATCACAACCATTTAACTTACTCTTGAACCGATAGTAAATCGACTTGGTAAATGTTTGCCCAACAAAGTTCAATATCGGCATGTTGTACCTGTTAGTTTTGTACGTGCAATCCATAAAGAGAATTTGATGAAAGCATCTTGCCAATTGTACACATTCCGGATTGGCGATGAAAAGATATTCCACTTCCTTTTCTTCATTCGTATCATAGGCGGTAGAGTACTTTGCCTCCTCAAACAAAAACAACAAATGTTGCATAAGCACTCTCTCTTTCCATGACTCTTTTCTAAATTTTTCTCTTTCGATATAGATAGTTGACAATGAGGATGAGTTTTGGGGGTTTAACACCTTCACGCCACTAAGAATATCAATAGGTCTTGTGCGTATTTTACTCAACACGTGTACTAACTCCTTCTCTAAGGGGTTGAGCCTTGCCGAATAAGGATGGTTGATCAAACTCTCCGGAACAGGATGAGTATGATAACCCGAGATGACTTTAGCCATATACCACATTTTCGTATCGTCTTTACATTTAAATTGAAGCTTAAAATGGCATCCGCACTTCTTCGTATTATATATTCCCTTCTTCCTTGTGGTTTTTCGTATATACTCACTACCCTTTTTCCAATGGCTCTCATACTTTCCACTACACTCGCAAACCATTTCAAAGATGTTGGATTTAACTTGTTTATTCTGGACTATGATGCACATCTTTTTCAACCCTTGTGATCGAGCCCACTTCTTTGCATCTTCCTTATCTCCCCACTCATAGTTTTTTGCATAGTGAGCACTCGTGTCCTCGGAAAATTGCACAGGTTGGGGCTGATCTTGCATAACCTCCTCTTGATCTTCAATAACCACCTCTTCATATTCCATACGCACCTCTTTGTCTTCCACCGGAATGTACGGCACAATCTATAATAGAATGACATATGTCACATAATTATTCACAAAAGAAATTTAAACACTCACAAACATCTGGGTCAACCAGTGACATTCAAATCGTCATAGAGTATACCGTTTGGTCGATAAGTTATATCACAACCGTCATTACGTATACACCTGGGTCGATGAGTATTATTACGAACCGTAATTTTATTACGTCCAGTCCAAGACGTAAATTATCCTGTAACTGGAAGAGTCGGCTTACGTCCTAGAAAATGAGACGTAAAACAAGTTACGGTTGGGTAATCCAGCTGGCATAGACGTCACTAAATAGCATTTAATATTTTCATCCAGGATACCAAACCTCCACCGACATTATTAAATGCTTCCCATGCACGTAGAAAAAACCTGGCCGTAATTTTTTAGTAACGGCCAGGAAAATTCATCGTCCCAGCCGCAACTCTTTGATAACGGCTAGGAGTTCATTATTTGTGAGCCGTAACATAGGATAATGGCCAGGAGTTCTAGGTTTCCCAGACGTGATTAGTCCTGGCTGCTTGAAACCTAGGGTTTTCGGAATGAAAAAAACAAAACTTCGTGCCACTCTAACCTTAAAAACTGAAATTCGAGTAAGAATAGAGGTATACTTGGTAATCTTGAGCATTGATCTCTTCGATTTCTTCTGCTTCTTGGGTTGGTCCTTCGAAATCATCGTAAGGTTCATAAGGGTTAGTTTGAGTTTGAGAAAAAAAATTCTTGATTTTCTGAAAAATCAGCAAAGAACTGATCATTGTTGATGGGTATTAATATGTTATCATATTTTGAAGATGAAGGCTCACCTACATTAAAAGTCTTTCTTGAATCACTCATTTCCAAAAAAAAAAACCCAAATTTTTTTTTCCTCTCCTTCTTCTTCTCTTCCCTCTGATTTTTTTTGTTTGTTTTCATTTCATCTACACCTAACTAAAAGATATGAATTAGTCTTAATTCATCTTCTAATCATGATTAATAATGTTAGCCAAGTTTATTATCTAAAATTATATGGGGGTACTTTAGTTATTATATAAATATTGGATAAGGGTATCCCAATTACTATTTGCTGACCCAAAATAGCCCCAAAAGACCAAGACTTTTTCAGCCCAAAAATAGGATTCATGAAAAACCATCATATAAGAAAATTATATTACATCATCAATAACCAATGTTGAATCAGTAACTTTTTTATTTATTTTCTTAATTTTAGAAGAACTGGTCGGTGATGGCTTTTTAATCTACAATCAAATACAGTCAACATTATTTTACCCAACACCACTTTTTGGTTACTCTGATCTATTCATACATAAGTTCGCAAGGGGATCTTGGAATTCATTTGTACTTGATCAATTTTTTTCTTGTACTTATGTGTAAAATTGGGACTAACATAGTTTGAAGTTTTGAGTTACCATGATGTAAATCATACATGATGATTATCTTAATATAATTCTCTGGACTCTAAAAATCACGAAATATTTTTTCTGGAAAGTTAGATATTTCCATCTTTTCTGTAACATTAGAACGTGTAACATTTGAGTCCCGAAAGAGATCTATCATGTATTGCTGATGTTGACCATTGCTGTTGATTCCGAACAATATAGTTTAGGTATAAATACGAAAGTTTCTATGAACAACCCCATATGATATATGTAATCCTATCTGAATTACAATTTGTATTGCAATTGTGAACACGTAAATCTTGATGGCATCCACGTGTTCACAAACAATGTTCGCATATAGTCAATACTATAAAATATGCGTTGTATACATAGAGGGGGATGCTTATATCGATTCATCAACTCAGGGCCTTCGGGCTCATCGTTGTCTAGTCGTATATTATCATCGATAATGTTCGAGTAATAGAGCAAAATAGAGATCGAAGCATAATGTGAAGTTTATCATGTGAAATACTGAATATAGAGTGCGGAATGTAAGTGAATATAAGTACATGAATATAAACGAGACAAGTATTTATGTGGTTCAGCACTAAGGCCTACATCCACGGGGTTGGTGTTTCATTATATGTAGATTGATTACAAATATAGTCGAAGTGACTTTGAAGTATGAACTGAGGCTGCGGGATCAATGGAATCACTTACTCTTCCCAATTCTCTCTCCTATGTTCTCCTCCCTTTCTTTTCGATCTGCCCTTCTCTCTTAGTGGGGAGGGGTATTTATAGGGGTCATAACGTGGGGTTTACTTCTGAAGGTCGTTGTATCCTTATCGTCTTGTGCTCTGTGCTAGTACCGCGTACCTCTTCGTCTTCTACGATGCCCCCAGCGTTCCCTGCTCATTGCCGAAGAGTGACGGTCGTGTCTTACACCGATTGGCTGACACGTATGATGCTCAGTGTGTTTAATGCGGGTGGTTGAGTCATATGCACGCGCTAGACAACAGTCCTCTGCCCCTGTCACATCTGTGTCAGTTAGACTTACCCCAGCCGTAGATCTTGGACCTTTCTCGAGATGGGATAAAGTGAGTCCTTGGGTACTTTTCAATAGTTCACGGTGTCTTGGTATCTCGCTGCTCCTCGATCCTTGGACGTCGGATCTGTTAAATAATGATCTTGCATGGATGAGATATGTCTCCTAGCTGTCCACGTGTGGCATCGTATCTTGATGCTCCGAGTTGTATGCCTCCCACGTGTTTAGCCACGGACACGTGGCGAGTGATGAAATATGTACATATAATTTTCCCATTTTCTTCTGACTAAGGCGTCAGTTGAAGTTAGAGGAAAATCGTCATATATTCCTCACCTCTCTCTAATAACTTCCCCTAGATATTAGGGAACGTTTCCCACTACATGAAATAACTCCTTGCAATAACTTCTCCTTGGGTGAAGGGACGGTTTCTATCTCCTTCAATGTTTATAAGTGGGAGATAGAATGTGATAAACTTAAAATAAATTTCATTCTTCTCTGTCAGTCCATTATTCTTTTCCTCCTGAAGTTTTTATTCTCTATCTTTGTCTGGATACCATTAACTGTTGCTGCCTTTGTCTTGAATACGACCTGTCCCTGATTCTCTGGGTTCGTCTATTGCCGTTGTTCGCCGTCTCATTGCTGTGCTCTTCTGTTGGTAAAGCCCTTGATACAGTTAAGGGGTTTTTCTTTTCTTTGATCTTGATCTTGATCATTTGTTCATATTTGGCTTTGTGATGAAGAATACATATGCAAAGTATATATACTTGCCCCTGTTCTTTATCACAAAGATCATGAACTTATATTTGAAGATTCTCTCCCGGCGACCCTAACTAAGCTAGGGTTTCTTTTTCTTTTTTATTTTCTTCTGTTGGATAACCATGATGAACTGGATGAAATTTAGATTTTGATCCTTATTCATCATTCTTCGGACACCCCTAACTTGTTTGTATATCACGCAGATATGGCTGATCGTCAGCGGGTTCCTTATCAGACTCCGTCGTCTAGTCCTCATAGATCTCCTCCGCACAGAGACCCTGATATATCTCCACCAGGAGGTTCTTCTAGATCTTCGCAAGCTGATCTTCGTACCCAAAGGGTATCGTCCTCCTCTGGCCAAAAACCTTCGTCTATCAAGAAAAGAGATCCACCGAAGGGACCTCCTGGCTCTAGGTATGCTGTTAGCCGCCCTTCTTCTCGTCCGCTCGATTATTCTAGAAATACGCAGGTTCCTACTCGTAGTGAGGCGCTGGATGTTCCACCTCTTTGTTCTATGGCTCCTCCTTCGATGCCTCAGCGAAATATTCTGCCTCCTCCTCCAGCGGTCCCCTCCAAGGGGAAGTCTATTAAGGGTACCGCCTCGAAGGATGATCCGCCCAAGAATGTTTCTTCCAAGAGAAAGGCCTTGGACATGAGTCCTCTAAAGGGCTCCACACCAGATCCTGCTGATAAGGAAGACGCTACCCCGATAATACGAAGCGTCTCGGTTGGCAAGAAGAAAGTCACGTTCAAGCATATTGACCTAGAGATGTTTAAGGAGAAACATGAGCTTCAGGACTTCGACGTCCGCTTCTACGCTCCCGATGATGACATCACTTATGAGCTTATATCGAAGTATTAGTTCGATGAGTTTCATCTACTGACTACCGCGGGGGCCTTCGAGGCGGGTCTTATGTTGCCTCTATATAAGTCAGGTGATTCTTTTTATTACGACGTACTGGCTGGTCGTGAGGTCTCTTTTACAAACACCCATAGTCGTTCTGTATCACAGTTGACTGGGAATTATCTTCGTGCACTGAAGGAGTGCTATCTTCGGAGCAAGGGAGAAACAATGATGACTTGATATGTCCCCGATCCTGCTAAGAGGGAATGGTATACTCCCCAGAATTTTAATAATTCCTTCGGGGATTATATTAACAGTAGGAACCGTAAGCCGTGGAGTGTAGGTCTTAGTAACATCGATGCTCCTCGTGGTGAGATCCGCCTTTTAATTGAGGTGAGCGACGCCAAGATGAAGTACGTTCCTGGTATGGAAAGGTCTGCTAACAAGAAGATTTTCCCTCCTTGTGAGAGGATCAAGCGTGATCACGACTATGATTGGCATGCTACTGTTATTCAGATTATTGGTCCATGGGCTTAGGGTTGGATTCCTGGTCCACACGGATGGCATCCCACTGCTGACAGTGAACCTCGTGAGGTTGCTCCTGCTCGTTACGGAGACTTATGCCATTGGCGTTTGAACTTCAAAGGCATGAATTTTCCTTATGCTCTCGATGTTGTTGATGGTGATGAAGAAGAGAGTTCAGATGCTATTCTTCCTTCGAAAAGTAGTGTGACTGCCAAGGTATGGCTTCTTCCTATACTACTTGCCCCTTTTTTCCTTGTGTTAATTTTTTTTGAAGTACAAGAAAAAGTAATCCTTTGATGATATCCCTTATTATTCTGTAGGTGACAAATAAAAGAAAGATTGGTCCCAAGCGATCTTCTACTGTTGTGGCTGATGAGGCAGAGATTTATGAGGAGGTTACCAGCTCTGCTAACGAATACTTTGATAAGGATGTGGATATTTCTGATGGGGAGGAGCATACTGAAACTTCTCCCCCTAACCATTAGGATGGTGGTGGTGAGGGTGTGAAGGAGAATTCCCCTGGTGGTAGCGATGCTGGTGAATAAAACGTTACCGATGGTGGTAATGCTGCTGGTACTGGTAAAGAAACAACTGCCCCTGGTAGCAATAGTAATATTGGTACTATTCCCGTTGGGTCCCAAGAATTTTATTTTGGCCGGATTTACTCCGCGGGAGAGACCTTCGACATGAATACTGCCATGGGTCTTTCCGGGGAGTTATCTTTGCTTTCCCCAAACGATGATTGGGATGTACTTGGTAACTCTAGCTAGGTAAATGCCGCGGGACAAAAGGTTGTAGATGCGGGTGATGTCTTAGAGGGTGATGATGCTGAAACCCTTGCTAATCAAAAAGCAGAAGCAAGGAAGAAGTCAGCGGCTGGGAAGGCCGCTGTCGTTGGGGAAGCTTCTAATGAGTTTCCCTTGGAAGATTTTCCGCATTATTTGATGCTGGAAGGTGACGATGCCATTCTTGCTTGGCTTAAAGAGAAGAACCTGATGTTCGTCCCTAATCCTTACCCTGTGCTTGCTGGTGAGAAGGCTTCCGACGCTTATACTCGCCGGATGATGCAATTGTCTGCTGAGGACCAGGTTGCGAATGTGTGGGACAAGGATCTGAGGGCCTCGGGGGATACCCTGGTGGTTGATCCTCCATCCACCATTGTTTATATGATGGCCATATATGATGGGTATCAGTATGGTTATCCTCAGCAGCAGGTGCTAGAGGTACGTTATACTTTTTATGTCTCTCTTCTATTTTGGAACTGTATAAAGTTCAGTTATGATACTCTATTTCTTTCTTGGAACGTAGATGATGAGGAGTGAACACTGCAATCATACATTGTACCAGTTCTTTAAGGCCAAGTCTCTCAAGTTTGAGGCCAAACTTCATCACAGAGAAGAGGAGATATTTGGGGATGAAACGGTTATATCTGCTAGAGATAAGGAAATAAGTGAGCTGAAGAGTCACCTCAAATGGAAAGAAAAGCTAGGAAATGAAGAAGAGAAGCTTTGTCTAGAGCTTTCCATGGCCTGCAGTGAGTTGGAGGAGGTTCGGAAAAATTCTTCGTCTTTTACAGGTTCGTTTTCTTCTTATTTACTCGCCGTCGCTACTTTCTAGCTATTAGTGTTCTGTATGAGTCTCCCCACCCTATCTTTAGTGGGTGGAGTCCCAGAGATGATATGGATTCAGAATGTGAGAGAACGACAGAAAAACCGTATTACTGAATTAGTGCAACAAAAAAGTGAGGCCGAAAGATGGGATGCCAAGGCCGAGGTGTGGCGTCTGAGGCATACTCAAATAGTTGATATGCAAAATAAGTATAATTTTGATCGTCATCTGTTTAATGGAACTCTATTATGGACACGTGACAATCTTCGTGAAGCCCGCGAATATGCTTTGTCTTTGGAAGCTAGAAAAAATATTCTGGAGGAAGAGTTACAACAGGATCGTTCCTCTCAAGGTTCCGAAGTAAAAGAGTATATGCAGCGTCTTTCCAAAGAAAGAGACGATGCCAGTGCTGAAGCCGGAGCCCTTAGAAGATCCTTAGCTGCGTCTCGGGATGATGTAGCCCGCCAGGCTGAGTCTGAGAGAAATCTCGAAGTGAACATGTACAGACTCAACAAAGGGTTAGAGGAGATGAATAACGAAGTCAATCATCTTTGTCACTTGGATTCAATGAAGCAGGTAAAGTTAGAAGCAAGTCAATTTTCTATTTCAACCATTCAAATGGATTATAATAAAATAACCGACGAGTATGACTTTATTTTTGAAGCTCGAGATACAGTTGTTAATGAATACGAAATAGCTTCGGCTAGAGTCGAAGGTATATATTTACTTCGTCGAGTGTGATTTTGTAACTTCGTCGTTCTAATCCCCCGTTTTTTTTTCATTTTTCCAGAGCTCCAGGGACAGGTTCACGCTGCAAATAAAAAACTTGAAAAGGCTTAATCTGAGCTAGAGAAGGCTCAGTCTGCCTTAGTGTATCAGGAGGGTCAGACCAAGTACTACAAGGGCTTGGCTACGTCTCGAGATGAAGGCGTGAATGTGGCCTCTAAGGAAGCGAGCTGTCTGTCCTCTCTGTTATCACAGGCCGAAATGTGAAATACCATGATTACATATAAGGCTCATTATCAGTTAGCTGAAGAGACCAATAAAGTTCTGACCAAAATAGAGTATGATCTCAAGACTGAGCATGTCCTTATCAAGGAGTATCCTTGTTATCTTATGCCCCTCCTTTGACTAGTTCTTCAGGGCCTTCTCTAGGTGGGAGCGTGCCTTCGTCTCAAATAGAAGACCCCACCGGTGGAGCTGAATCATCCAAGTAGATTTTTCTGTTAGTTATAGAAAGTTGATCTTCGTTGATTATAGAGCTTCATGCCATCTGTTGATTTTCTTATTTTTTGTCTTTTTTGTTATTTATTTTGCCGAACTTGTAATCAAATTTCATGGAATGTATCATCGTTTATTAGTT
This sequence comes from Papaver bracteatum, assembly GCA_023529315.1. Classification (NCBI taxonomy): domain Eukaryota; kingdom Viridiplantae; phylum Streptophyta; class Magnoliopsida; order Ranunculales; family Papaveraceae; genus Papaver; species Papaver bracteatum. Next base: position 1,493,583 of record JAJJWX010002605.1, on the reverse strand, counting down.
ATGTACACCTTTCATCTACCTGCATTATTTTTTTAGCTGTATTATTTAGTTAAGGAACTCAAATGAGGTAAAGAAATGAATTAAAGAGTTTCCTTAAGAACGAAGTGTTTGAGTGTGATGCCGAAGGTTAGTACCTTTGTGATCGTCTTGAGACCTGTCACCCCGCTGGATAATCCTTGGCCAGAGGATTCCCAGACGGTAGGGGTCGATGCAGCGTTCTAGGATATGTGGTGTTTATTTGAAATATTTACATGTCCCCATTCCATCGACCCGCTGTCTTAAAATGGTTGGAGATCTCTTTCTGCTGGATGTCTTCTCCATGGTCTTACACTTATAGACGCTGACAGGGGAGTCCTGGGAGATTTTAGGTATCTAATTTCTCCAACAGTGACAACTTGTTGTATGTGTAAGTGCAGCATTTTCGTAGCATATTTACAAGTATTTATTTTGCTGATACGCTGCCCCTTGTATTGTCTTAGGTTATTTTATTAGATAGGAATCTTTTCAAAAGAAATTGTTTGATTGATGAGTTGAGGTCTGTTATTCCTCGTCCAGAGATAGAAACATGTTGATCGGGTGTGTCATCTTCTTATTTTGGTACTCTTCACGCAGTTTCAGAGCTGCACTGCTATCTATGGATGGTATGGCTTGAGGTATTTTGCATTCCATGGGTGTCTGAGGACTTCCTCTTTTAGGTTGCGTAGGTAATAGGATCCATTTCCTGCGATATCGTGTATGACAAAAGGTCCCCCCCCCCCATGTTGGTGCTAACTTTCCCCACTTCTTTTCTCGTTGGTATTGTGGTATGGTTCTCAGCACATACTGTCCTTCTACAAAATTTCTAAGCTTAACCCTTTTATTGTACTCCCTTGCTAATTTTATTTGGTAATTCTCCATTTTCTGCAACGCTGCTTCTCTCATTTCCTCAAGATCATCGAGTCTTTCCAATATCATGTCCATTGTGAGGTTCTTTTCCCATGCTTCGGTCTTCGTAATTGGCATGATGACCTATGTGGGGACGACAACTTCGGCTCCATAGGTCAGTAGGAATGGAGATTCTCTTGTGGCTGATCTTCGGGTTTTTCTGTATGCCCATAAGACGTTATGTAATTGCTCATACCATCGTCCCTTATGCTCGTCTAGTTGTTTCTTAAAAATGAGAGCGAGGGTCTTGTTTGTGGCTTCTGCTTGGCCGTTGCTTTGAGGGTATATCAGTGTTGACTTGTTCTTTCGGATTTTGAAGATATCGAAGAGTAAATCAATGTTCTTGCCATGTAGCTTCTTACCATTGTCAGAGATAATCTCTGTTCTGAAAAATGAATGTGAAGACATCCGAGTCGTGAATCCTTTCTAGAGCCTTATCTTCTACCCATTTGCTAAAATAGTCCGTGGCCACTATCAAGAATCTTCTTTTTCCCTGACCCTTCGATCAGAGGACCCAAAATGTCTATGCCCCATTTTGAGAATGGCCAAGGACTATCTACCGAGTTTAGCATCATCACTGGTGCGTGGATTCTTTTGGAGAAACTTTGGCATTCTTCGCATCTTCTTGACATTCTTGCATCGTCTCGTATCATCGTCGGACATTAATATCCTTGGGTTTTTGCCTTGTCTGCCAGAGATCTCATTCCACTGTGATTTCATGCGTCCCCGCGATGAATATCCTTTAGACCAAGTGGCCTTCATATCTAGATAGGCAGCATAGCAAAGGTCCAAGGAAGGATTTCTTATATAAAATCCCTTCTCTTAAGTCGTACCTTCCTGCTTTTGATTGTATCTTCCTAGCCTGCTTTAAGTCTGTAGGTAGCGTCCCTTCTTTGAGGAAGAGGTGGATCTCAAATCTCCAGTCCTCTTGTTTGTTGAAGTCTTCATCTTCGTCTGCTCTTGCCATGATGTCATCCTCTTGCAAGTCATCGGCGATGTATTCTTCTATATCATCGCCTATTACATCTTCTCCTACGCATCCCCTTTGGCTTGCAGCGCAGGATTCCCGGGAAGAGACTTAGGGTTCATAAACCCTAGTGATCTTGATTTCCTTGACATCCCCGTTTTTCAACATGGATGATACATAGGCCAAAGCATCTGCATGCCTGAGTTCCTTTATGCGTATGTGTCGGAACTTAATGTTTGGTATTTTAGGTTCCAGTGTCTGGACTAATGCCATGTATGCTGATAAGGTTTCATCATAAACATTATATTCCATCCTTATTTGTCGGATGACCAGTTGTGAATCACTTGTCAGGCGCACATCAGTTATACCCATTTCTATTATTAGACGAAGAGCATGTACAAAATCTTCGTATTCAACTATGTTGTTGTTATGCCCCTTGAATTCCAATATGAAGGCATGTATGATCCTATCCCCTGTGGGAGTGGTGATCACGATGCCAATGCCTTCCCTTTCTCTATTCTTCGAACCATCAAGAAAGACTTCCCATTGTCTCGGGTTTGCTGGTTCGAGAATTTCGATGGGATCTTTGCTCTTGTCGATCTCCGGTAATCCTGCTGTCTTGAGTCCATCAATGAAGATTTCTTCGTCATCATCCAGTGGCAGATTTTCTAGGAAATCCGCTAGGACTTGTGAATTTTGGGAATGCTGGAGTTCATGGATGATGTTGAACTGGTCGAGATGAGTGTTCTATTTTTCAATTCTTCCTACTTTCCCTGAACTTTTGAGGACGGCTTCTAGTAGGGATTTGCATGGGAAGCGGATGTAGTGGGTCAGAAAGTAGGTCCTTAACTTGAAGGTTGCCCATACTAACACCAAGATGAGTTGTTGATCGCTGTCGTAGGCGTCAAAAATAATTCACTTTCTTACTCAACAAAATATAAATGAAGTATAAAGTAAGGAAGAGTTCGTATCCACATAGAGGCGATTGTTGTTATCAAATTCTAGTTTCTTAGTAACCAAAAGGGGGGATTTCTGATTTTTGTAAAATAAAAGTAAAATAAAAGCAAAGTAAATAGTTTGAAGTAATCAATGAGAGAAAGATATTGGTCAAGGAATTCATCTTTAATCTTAAACATGTGCTTGCATACATGATTAGAATTATGATTTAATCTCTTATATTATCAAAAGCCTTGAATATCAAGAGAGCAAGATAATCCAATAATTTCCTAAGTTCACCAATACACACATTAGATCTACGTGTGTGAATTCTACCTAAAGAATAACCTAACTCCTTGCTCTAATTAAGTTCAATTCCTAGGAGAATTAATTTTGGGAAATAGGCTAATCAATGCAATTGTCATACATTGTGCATGACACTTCGGACAATGGTCAAACTCTACATATGATTACAAGAGTGTATCACTACAAACCGTAATCATATCATGCTACTTGTATTTGGGGTTATAGCTCTATGAAAAACCCTAAAATAGCTATGGACAAGATGAAAGTTCAATTAATTGGCCACTTAACTAAACAAACATCAAAATCCTATCACAATACATCAATCATGTGATATTAAAAATAGTAGAGATATGAACGATAATCAAGAGAGAAAACTAATGCATTAATCAAGCATAAGTTTTAGAAATAAGACTACATCCTTAACCAATAATATAAGATTTAGCTACTCATAGGTATGGAGTTCATCATCATCAATAGTCAAATAAAGAAGATGAAAAATAAATACGAAAGAAAATCCTAATCGTTGATATCCTCCAAAGCTCCAAGAAGAAAATACGCCATATGAAAGTTGTAGAAGTTTCCCTTTTTGTAGCTTTCTCTCCCTTCCAAAACTAGGTCTAGTCTTCAAAGGTCCAATAGATAGAAGTCCACCAAGCCCATAGGTAAGAAAAACCCATATAGAAAATATGTCCCAAAAATTGTCTCCGGAAAACTGGTTCAACTGCCGAAAATTGGATGGAATCCGGTACCATAACAGAGCTCAGGTGACTTTAAAAGCCACCAGTCAAAGCTCTGGGACTAGTCAAACAATATGATCAAGAGAGTCAGTCAGTTACCGCTGGTCAGAACCACAGTCAGCTAACTCTTGGCTGAGTGAATTAGTTGCCAGGCCAGCCATTTTTCACAGGCCAGAGCTGTGCTACAAATCCATTCAGCTGCATTACCAATTCCTCATCATTCTTCTGTAGATTCATATCAGTATCTTCTTAGATTACTCATAACACCATTGCCTAACAATTTCAACACCACCAAGCATATAATACCATCGCCAAAAATCTAAAACTGCAGCACACAACTAGCTCTCATAGTTCAGGCCATAACTAGTTAGACACAACCAGCTTCACCTTGTCCTTCATTTTGTTTCCACATCTCAAGCCTTCTCTCAGTAGCAGCACAAGTAGAATTGCACCTGCACATTCACTGTATTTCCTTACTCCAAACCAGCACCATCTCAATCCTGTAGCATCTCCACCTCAATGCCACCTGCTTCACAAACTGGAACCACCAGATTCATCACCACAGGTCTGTTCAAACACATACAGAGCCATTCTTCATTGCAGACTCAAATCACCCTTGCATTCCCATCTAAAATTCACTGGAACCCATTTGTTCTTCGTTTGCACCTCAATTACCCATTCTCATATGATTTCTCAGCATCAACACTAGTCGCAGCTCCCATATCTCAGCATCAGTTTGTAGATGGTGGATTTTTGACAAAGGCTAAAATCGTAAACCTATAATTATACGAACTTATGATCCAGCAATCAGATGCAAAAATTGAGACACGGGTCTCCCATCGAATCCTCTGATTGAGAATACTTCTCTCAGAATACATACATATGTGTAGTCTCACGGCTGGACAACGGAATATCTGTATTGATACACGGGTCTCTCATCGAATTCTCTGATCGAGAATACTTTCTCTCAGAGTACATGTAGATATGTAGTCTCACAGCTGGACAACGTCATATCTCATGAATACTGAACACTTCAGTAATTTTTTCTATATAGTATCACGGGATGGACGGCTCCTAGACAGCTTTCTCTGCTAGTATAAAGCGATAACGTCTTCAGGATACAAACAACGAGTTTACCCTTACTATATAAAGGATATGAAGCTCCGAAAAGCTCATATAAGAATAATTAATGCTCCTAGACAGCCTTCTCTGCTAGCATAATGTCATAAATTAATTATTCCTAAATTCTTGGATTCATCCGCAGAATTTCTGAAAACATTCAAATATTTTCGCTGATATTTCATTGCGCAAACCATGGTTCTTCCCAGCAGAAATCCATGGGTTAGTAATAAATATTCGATGCACGGGTATCAGAACTACCTCTGAGCGAGCCCTGTCTCAAACCTAAATTCTCGGATTCATCCGCAGAATTTCTGAAAATATTCAAATATTTTCGCTGATATTTCATTACGCAAACCATGGTTCTTCCCAACATAAATTCATGAGTTAGTAATAAATATTCAACGCACGGGCATCACAACTACCTTCTGAGTAAGCCCCATTTCAAATGGTGCAAGTGTATTCAACAATGATACATTAACAACCACCGCACGAACGAGTATTTCAAAATACGATGAAACGATGAACCTATGCAAAATAGGATGAAAAATAACAAATAAATAAAAATTGACCAAGGCGCTGGGAGCATGGACCCACTGACCGGCTGACCGTGCCGTGGTCAATCCCACGCCAGTTTCATATTTTTATCATATTTTTGTTGTTTTCTCTGAGTTTATGAAAACCTTTCATTTGAACGAATATCCTTTGTTTTGAGGAAACTCCCCAATTCCATGGTACTTCCTTCGCACGGAGGAAATAATATAAAATTAGTGAAAACGTGATGGGGCATGACCATTGGCCAACCGGCCATGCCTTGGTCCCAGTCGGCCCCACACCTCATGGTTCCTCATTATTTTATTATTATTTCCCTAATTTCATGAAAACTCCTTAATCTCATGGTATTTTCATGGTCCCATGAAAAATAATAAAAATTAGGGAAACCCGTGTGCACGGGCCATGGCCGGTCGGCCAAACCCTAGATGGCTCACACGTCTCACTTTTATTAGCATATTTTTCATATTTTCATAATCCTATGAAAATTCCTTGATTTCATGATATTTCCTTCAAATTATGAAAATTCCTTCAAATCATGAAATAATGCATAAAATAGTGAAACGCACGGGACCGGGCCATGGCCGGCCAACCCTGCTCCAAGCCGGTCCCACACATCCACACGCCCCTTATTTTATTTATTATTATTTTTTATGTTTCCTTCATCTCATGGAAACTCCTTGATTTCAAAAAAACTCTTTAATTTTGGCAAAACTCCTTCCTTTTATCATATTAGGGAAAATACTATGGGACCGGCCCCTTGAATTTTTCCTGAGTTTTACTCTCGGGCTGTTTTCACTTCCCGAACGAGCTTAAAAACTAAATATTCCCGCGCTGGGAGATAGGAAATTCTTTTCCGTACATAATGGAGGGGCAGACCATCAAAATCCGAGTCTGTATGAGAATCCTACATTTATTCTACTAAAGGGCGCTAACTAAGATTTCAACCAATCTGGGTATTGCTCAAACGATCAATGTTTGATTCCGTGACCACCCAAAGCCGGTTTTATGACCCCTTGGTCGGTCCCTCACCTCTTCATAATTCCTTCACTTTTTCATTATTTTCCTTCATCCGATGAAGTTTTGACGGTTTTATCAAAAAACCCTAATTTTGTCATATTTTCTCAAATGGTCGCTCAAATGTGCACCAGAAAATATCAAAATCCACGGGACTGAGACACGGACGTCTCAAAGATGAAAGCACGTTACCTTGACCGACCATGGTTGGCTTTTTGGCTCGCAATGAGCCAGTCCCACGTGTTTTCACAATTTGACCTAATTTCCACAATTGCACGTATTGGGTCCAAAACTCTCCAAATAATTTCAGAATTTGACGGAGCGATCATCATTTGATCCCGTGACCACCCAGGGCCGGTTCATGACCCCTTGGTCGGTCCCTTACCTTTTCATGATTAATTAGGTTTTATCACCTAATACTGAACCCAGCAGTAATTCAATAAATGATTAAACCAGCATTTAATCATTCTTTCATCAACTCACCAACTCTTCAAAGAGGTCTTGGTTTTTGCTCACGTGAGCATATGAGAATTTCATGGTTGATCCACGGTCCCATGAAGCCAGTTATCCTTCATTCCATGGTTAATTTTAAAATAAACCATCAATCGGTCATCAATTGATCAAATTAGGGTTTCTGAATCCAAGGATTATGATTCCAGATTCAAACACTAATAATTTTGCAACGATCTCATGATCAGTAGTCTTATTAATTATGCTAGGTTCAACTACCATCGCTTTAATTAATATTTTATTTTGGTCACGCTACCAATAATTCATCTAACGAGCAACACTTGCTCAGATGAGCAACATTTACTCAAATCAAGGAATATTGGTTCAACTATCAATATTCAACAAATTATCGAGCAACACTCTCTCACCTCATTGAGAGGATTCCACCAATCGTCTCAAATAGACACGTTCGATTCATGAGTTGCGTAACATTTCACAAAATCATGTTTAACTCAGCAAATACGTGGACTCATTGTCCCACGAAGTCATGAAATCAACAACTGACTAAATTAACCACGAGACATCAATCGTGTCACTTGGGGGGATATCAACTTGGGTTTTGGTCTGGCGGTCTACAACACATGTGTTCACCCTCGATGAGAATGTGAACAAGTCGTGCAATCAGTTGGAAGAATCAGCAAAGTAGTGGGTGGAAAATTAACCAAGTCTCCGCACGATGAGTAATTGGTTTAACACGATTTCCCACTTCCTCACTCTTTGATTTCAGCAAACTGTCACACTTCATGGGATCATGGTGTTTGCATCTCCGGCGTTATATAATATCTCTGAATCCTGATTGAAAGAATGACATTCGAAGAGTTTTCAAACATTCGAACAACAATCGTCTGAAAAAGCAATTTCTCACCAAAGTTCATACATGCGCTCTTTTGTCTACACGAACTCACATAAATTACTCTCAATCAGGAAAGATTCAATTATTCAGAGTATTTCACGTTAAATTCATAACACACCTACAATCTCAGATCGTCATTGATCTCACACATTTCTCAGCTTCCCTCCTACAGATCAACCCATCATCTCTTGTGACCGAATTTACTCTGGAACGGCCATTGTCTTGGTTTAGGCCGGAGTACTACAGATTGGTCTCTCGAACTTAAAGCACCCCCTTCATAGCGGTGCATCTGTGTGAGGTTAAATAATTTGCTCGGTTCAAGGAATCTCCTCCGCACGGTCGTCATCAATTCCGCAAAAACCAGCAAATCGTTTTTCCCCATCTACAGATTGGCGACCACAGTGGGAGATCATTCTCTCGGTTGCAATCTCTCATTCTCACAAAATGGTTGGTCTTAGGTCAGGATCAATCACAAATCCTAACTCAAATATCGCTAGCACTAGCAACAATGAAGACATCTCGGAAACTATTCTAGCCACTAACACTGATGGTGGTGACATCACTTCTCATCACGCAAACGCGGAAGGTCATCCTTTGTTCGGCCGATATCCGAAGAAGTCAGAGGAAATCCGCCACCTGCCCTCGCTGACCTCGTCAAAGCACAAGAAACTCTTGCAAAGAATCAGACGGACATGGCTGCAGCGTAACAAAAGCTATTTAATCACTTGAAGACTCTTACTGACAAGCTGTCAGAGAAAACTCCAGACAAAGGGAAAGAGAAGGAGAAATCCTCAGATGCTGCTGACCCTAAGGTAATTCCAATTCACACCGTGAACGATGATGAAACCAACAAAGCTACAGGAAATTCATCAGCAAAAGAGTCATCAAGCTTCATCACCCGGGAAGACTTGGAGCACCTTTTGGAGAATCATGGAAAAGACAAGACATCACATGCCCATCATCACCAACCTCCCTATCCTGCTGCTACACAAAGGACTCCACTTCCTAAAGGTTATACCTCTCCAACTTTTACCCTGTATGATGGAACTGGAAATGCTAGAGAGCACGTCTCTCGCTTTCTTGAAGCTTTGGGATAACATGAACATAACCATGTCTTCCGTCTCAAGGAATTCTCAAAGTCCTTGAAAGGAAGAGCATACACCTGGTATAACAACATCACACCAGGGATCATCAATAATTGGGGAGAAATGATTAACGCTTTCTACAGAAAATACTTCTTCGTGTCAGAGCAAATCACTCTCTATGACCTTGGAAGGATGTTTCAAGGGGTTGGTGAAAACCTCAATGACTTTATAAAAATATTCAGGGTCCAAGCCTTGGATTGTCATGATCCAAACGTCACAGAGCAACAACTGGTGGAATTATGCATCAACGGTATGCTCCCGGTCTACAGATCATTACTGGAGAATCTTCGATTCCAAACTTTCTCAGAACTTCACGAAGCCGCGAAGAGATCAGCAACCACTGCACCTGCTCTGTTGGAAAGAACAAAATCTACAAAGACTGAAGAATCGCGAGACACTTGAGGAAGCAGGCGTCTGATTAACAAGTAGTACAACCTCCAGCCTTCCACAAACATTGTTGCAGAAAGGAGCAAACGGGAAGCCAAAATTCCGCGCAAGCATACCTCAACTCATTCAAAAGTACAAAGAAATAATAATCAAGATGCACAAGCCTCTGGCCAACGCACAAGAGTTATTTATCAAGAAGCACATGACTTTCCTTTTTCCATTGAAGAGGTGATCGAACTCCTAGATGTATGGATCCAAGATGGCGCAATCAAGTTGCCATATGTCCGGAAAGAACCAACTGAAGAAAACATGGAAAATTCTCGCTACTGCCTCTTCCACAGGAGTACACAAGAATCCTCTCCCAGTCAGAACCTTTGCACTCTTTGGACATCCTATCAAAGAAGCAGTTCAAGACGAACGTTAATTGCGTTATCTATCGAAGGCACGGAGGAGAGACATGTTCACAGTACTGAACCACATCATGTTAAGAAGTCCATCCCGAAAATACTTCTTGAGCCTCCAGCCACAGATCAAGAGATGTATGACTGGGGACTGCTTACCGCAGTCAATCTTATAAGAAACGAATTTGGAAGAACGTTGATTTGATACCACCATCAACAACATTCCAGTGAAAACCATTGGATCCACACGCATTGCTCGGCAAGAAGATACTCATTCTCCATCTCAATCAGAGACCTCGAAGGAGCGCTCATACTCATGAATGCATCACTCTCAAAGTGAACATAATACCAACCTGGACAGAAACCAAGTTTCGCATAATCAGGAAGATCCAGGATATGACATGTCCTTCAGACGATCTTAGGTCCACAATGAAAAGATGGATACTTACGAAGCATCTTTGGTTAAACATTTCTCCAACGAAGAAAGTTCTGATCCAGAAGGTTTGACGGACATTCCATCATCAGAGTACTTTGAGGAATTTCAAACTTCGACGAGGTTAAAACAAGAACCTGCAAAATATGCATAGATATTCGTCAAGAGGTTCCGCACTCAGGCAAGTCTCATTCATTTCATATCTATGTCATTTATTTCCTCGCATGCTATCCTAGCACGAGGATTCAATTTTGCTAGCAACTTTGCAAGATGTTATGAATGGTAGCTTCACCGGATTAGTATTTTACCAAGTGGTTGAATCTGACATTTCTCCGAATTGAGCATTGAAACTTTCATTACTGAGATGGTGTCCAAGCATGGAAAAGAACACTTTGGGCGTTTCTCCAGAGCCTTGCAGGAGTGTCCATGTGTCCCAGAAAATTAGAAAGCTCTGATGTCTGCACAAGTGTTGAATCCCACTACCGCAACGAAAGGGATGCTGAATCAATAGAAGATACTCGGGGCCGAGACAATCAAGCCTAAGATATTCAAATCTCGAAGGATATGACACTTCAACGCTAAAGCATCTAAGAAGTATTCAAATTGTATTCCCAATCAAAGAGTACACCTTCGATAATGACGCCTCTGGCTTCAGCATAAATACCTCGATAATGACATACTGATTCACCACCAGCGCAATCAAAATGCAACTAAACTACAATCGTTGAGTCTTCACTATCTCCATGACAAGACTTCTGAAGCAGATACAATATCATTCACCCATGGATGGCACGAATTCTTTCAATGTATGCTGGGGACTTGATCTTGCTGGAGAAATCGGTTTTATTTCAATAAATGTTATCCACATAACAAGCTATTGCAACATGATGTGATTCCATGAAACTTCATCAACGTGATCTCTCTACATCACAAGCTCCTACACGACTGAAGAACTTCTTCTCTTCACCGATCACACCCATAATGAAGGCTGTTGATGCAATCTGCCGCAACATTGTCGACTCACTGACGAATCCAGTTCATAGTAAAATCATATATAATGTTCAGGAGAATTCATGTTGAACTCCCAGAACACCTTCATCTTAGGGATGATCAACACACCAAAAGGCTCACTGGATGGAAGAGAAACTACTATGTCTATAATCATGGTTCTATCCTTTTCGGTCTTTGGAGCAACTTCAACAGTGGTATCAGCATCAACAATAATCTCTAAGGGAACACCATCCATGATCTCAACATTGAAAAAGATCTCTGGAGCGTGATCATTCATGGTCTCAACACCAACAATGGTCTCAGGAGCAACATCCTCAGGGCTTCATCAACTAATCATTCTCTGAAGTGTTACACATGAAGCGAACTTCTATAAGAACCAATGATTCATATCAAGATGTGTAAACCTGATAACATACTCACATGAAGTCTTCCCAAAGCTGGCATGATTGGTGGGCATAATCCAAAGTCTTCTACAAGATGTTCTCGTCACCTCAACAAATAAGATACAACACATTCAAGTCATGGGTATGAAAAACACGTGCCAATGGGTGAAGAATGGGATAGTACTTCCTCAAAAAAAGATGTTCGTCTGTGTCTCTTCAACAACATACCAAAAGGGCGCATTAATCGGACATACAAGCTGAAAGATATGGCCTTTATCGTCAGGTCTACGAAGCTTAAAACATTTGTGCGGGATTACAAATTGCAAATGTACACGCTTCGTTGGCGGACTTCTACAACTCCAGATTGCGTGATTCTTCTATCATTTAATAACTCAGTCTCTTAGCTTCAATAGTTGGGGTCAAGCATCGAATTCCGACGCCGTGTGAGGTATTTTTGCTAAGTCCTTCATAAAGGTACCTCCAGCTTCCTGGTTAGCTCGGCTACTTCATCTTCTTCAATACAACATCACTAGTAGGGAAAGGAGCGTCACCCTTTTCTGCTTTCTCGATAACTTCAAGTTTTTCGCGGAGCCACTTCAGATTGAAGCCAAGTTCTTCATCATTCTTCAAGTGTACTCCTAATCAAAGAATACATCTTGGGAAACAACATTTCTGGTTGTAATCCGGATATCATCTATAACACGCAAGATGGCCTCTACTTGTTTCGTCAAGAAATAACTACGCCCTGGATCCCGAGTAACAACAATGTGTCCATACATTTTCCACAGTTCCTTGTATATAGCAACATATCCGATGGGAACGCTAAAACCTCCAACAAGCTGGTGATATGGGAGTAACTCACTAAATTGATGATCAAAGGAAATCCCTGCAATAGGATACTCATGCACTATCATCTGGTTCTCAGTTACTGGAGCAGTGTCAATGAAACTTCAGGGAAAGTAACTTCTGCTATTTAGGGTTCGGGTTCCACCGTTTGAGACACAATTGGAGTTTCCACCACCTCCACGGCATCAGCGACCAGCACTTCATCACCATGAGGCGCAGCTATGAAAGTCTTGTCACCAACAACTCCTGGATTGCCCAAATCATCATTATTGGATCCATGATTCCCAACTTCGTCGTTCGGCACCTAATGCGAAGATTACATGGGATTAAAATGATTCAAAGGATATATACTTACTGGGGGAGTCACTAAATCATTTGAAGGCTCAGAAATACCGGAATCTCCATTGGAAACGCCGCTATCTTCTTTCGGTTAGGGATTTCGGGAATTCTCCATATTCCCATATTCCAAAGAAGAGCACACTTCATCAACATGCTGCTTATCTACAATGATTTGTTCTTGGACTCATCTACAATAATTATTATTTCATTCAAGAAGATGCCATGATCACCTGATGCTTACATCGACTTCTTCATCTGGATTGTTTGCCGGGAACAAGTTGAAGGCCGTCAATCGATGGAGAAAAAGTCTAAAAGAAGTAACAAACCTTGTCATCGTGATCCTAATCGCACGGGTAGGGAAAAGTCATGACACAAGGAGCGCTAACAACTCACCAAAGAAATAGCTGGTGACTGCACGTCATTTGCTAACATCTTGCAGTCTTTACTTCTGGTTCTCCGCCCCCGTAGACTTTCTTCCATTTCTATGGAGTCTACATCTATTCAGGATTCCACTACGATCATCATGAGGTAAATCTAAAGAAATAAGAAGAAGTAAAACTCAGTATGAAGGATCTCTCACCATCACCCCAGAACTATTTCTTGAAGCTGCATCTGTAGATATATCATCTATGGAAATATCATCTTTGGAAGCATCGTCATGGGAACCGGTCATTCTTACAAAGTTGATGTGACGTCCATACAACGTTCCTACTTCAGTATATCATCTGTAGATACAGATTTCATCAAAGCAGTGGAATTAAAGCACAACAGAAATGATCAGGATGCTCACATCAGCGTCTACAAAAATGGTAACTCTTAACTCTTACCTTTTTACGCTTCCACTAACGGTGGTGATAGTAATTTTAGAGTTAACACTCCAAAATCGTTCGTCTCTTTGAACCTACAAAAGACGTTCAAAAACTCAGATTTTTCATAAAATCATGAACATTTCTACTGTGTGAACGTTCACCATGGAATTAAGAAAACTCACAGACATTATTTCACCATGTATAATTGTCTACTTTCAAACAGTTGTTCAAGATCAAAACATTGATTTTACAAAATACATATATTCAACGTGAAACTCACGTAAATTTAAAAATATATATATATATATATATACATTTTGCTCCCTCGCATGAGCATCTATCTTTGAAGCGAGGGTATATTTCCAAAATTTTGTGAACGCTCACATATTGAAAATAAAAAAATTCATGAAAGCTCATAGACAAAAAATTTATTAACAGACGCACGTCTTCTAAAAAAACTTTTCTCTTGTACGAGCATTCACCTTTGGAACGAGAGCTTATTCCATTTTGTGAAATCTCACAAAGATAAAAAAAAAAATTCGGGAAAGCTCATAGACAAAATTTTATATCGTTAGACTCGGGTCTATTTTGTTTGTTCCTTCAACTAACGAACAAACGAGCTTCTATTCCTAAAACAAGGATTTATTTTCATGGGCCCAGCCCGCGAATCCTAAATGACCAAGGTCCCGTCATCCAAATCAGCAGTTCAACACCAACTTATGCTCATCAAACGATATTCTATCAGGCCACTAGAATCTGCTTTCAAGTCATGATATGCTCGTACGATCGAAATCCGGTAACATCTTAACTTATGACTGAGTTCAATTGCTTATATTGTTATGATCGGAAAATCACCATTCAATGCTGACTGAGGAACACGGATTTCCTTACTAAGCAGGGGGATTAACGTAGATGGTGGATTTTCGACAAAGGCTAAAATCATAAACCCATAATTATACGAACTTCTGATCCAATAATCAGATGCGAAAATTGAGACATGGGTCTCCCATCAAATCCTCTGATTGAGAATACTTCTCTCAGAATACATATACAGATGTGTAGTCTCACAGCTGGACAACAGAATATTTGTATTGAGACACGGGTCTCTCATCGAATTCTCTGATCGAGAATACTTTCTCTCAGAGTACATGTAGATATGTAGTCTGACAGCTGGACAACGGCATATCTCATGAATACTGAACACTTTAGTAATTTTTTCTATATAGTATCACGGGATGGATGGATCCTAGACAGCTTTCTCTGCTAGTTTAAAGCGATAACGTCTTCAGGATACAAACAACGAGTTTACCCTGACTATATAAAGGAAATGAAGCTCCGGCAAGCTCATATCAGAATAATTAATGCTCCTAGACAGCCTGCTCTGCTAGCATAAAGTCATAAATTAGTTATTCCTAAATTCTTGGATTCATCCGTGAAATTTCTGAAATATTCAAATATTTTCATTTGATATTTCATTACGCAAACCATGGTTCTTCCCAAAGAGAAACCCATGGGTTAGTAATAAATATTCGACGCACGGTATCGAGAACTACCTTTGAGCGAGCCCTGTCTCAAACCTAAATTCTTGGATTCATCCGCAGAATTTCTGAAAATATTCAAATATTTTCGCTGATATTTCATTACGCAAACCATGGTTCTTCCCAACAGAAATCCATGAGTTAGTAATAAATATTCAACGCACAGACATCACAACTACCTTCTGAGTAAGCCCTATTTCAAATGGTGCGAGTGTATTCAACAATGATACATTAACAACCACCACACGAACGAGTATTTCAAAATACGATGAAACGATGAACCTATGCAAAATAGGATGAAAAATAACAAATAAATAAAAATTGACCAAGGCGCTGGGAGCATGGACCCACTGACCGGCCGACCTTGCCGTGGTCAATCCCACGCCAGTTTTATATTTTTTTTGTTTTCTATGGGTTTATGAAAACCTTTCATTTGAACGAATATCCTTTGTTTTGAGGAAACTCCCCAATTCCATGGTACTTCCTTCGCACGGAGGAAATAATATAAAATTAGGGAAAACGTGATAGGGCGTGACCATTGGCCAACCGGCCATGCCTTGGTCCCAGCCGGCCCCACACCTCATGGTTCCTCATTATTTTATTATTATTTCCCTAATTTCATGAAAACTCCTTAATCTCATGGTATTTCCATGGTCCCATGAAAAATAATAAAAATTAGGGAAACCCGTGTGCACGGGCCATGGCCGGTCGGCCAAACCCTAGATGGCTCACACATCCCGCTTTTATTAGCATATTTTTCATATTTTCATAATCCTATGAAAATTTCTTGATTTCATGATATTTCCTTCAAATTATGAAAATTCCTTCAAATCATGAAATAATGCATAAAATAGGGAAAACGCACGGGACCGGGCCCTGGCCGGCCAACCCTGCTCCAAGCCGGTCCCACACGTCCACACACCCCTTATTTTATTTATTATTATTCTTTATGTTTCCTTCATCTCATGGAAACTCCTTGATTTCAACAAAACTCTTTAATTTTGGCAAAACTCCTTTGTTTTATCATATTAGGGAAAATACTATGGGACCGGCCCCTTGAATTTTTCCTGAGTTTTACTCTCGGGCTGTTTTCACTTCCCGAACGAGTTTAAAACCTAAATATTCCCGCGTTAGGAAATAGGAAATTCTTTTCCGTACATAATGGAGGGGCGGACCATCAAAATCCGATTCTGTATGAGAATCCTACATCGATTCTACTAAAGGGCGCTAACTAGGATTTCAACCAATCTGGGTATTGCTCAAACGATCAATATTTGATCCCGTGACCACCCAGAGCCGGTTTCATGACCCCTTGGTCGGCCCCTCACCTCTTCATAATTCCTTCACTTTTTCATTATTTTCCTTCATCCGATGAAGTTTTGACGGTTTTATCAAAAAACCTGAATTTTGTCATATTTTCTCAAATAGTCGCTCAAATGTGCACCAGAAAATATCAAAATTCTCAGGACTGAGACATAGACATCTCAATGATGAAAGCATGTTACCTTGACCGACCAGGGTTGGGTTTTTTCCCGCACTGAGCCAGTCCCACGTGTTTTCACAATTTGACCTAATTTGCACAATTGCACGTATTAGGTCCAAAACTCTCCAAATAATTTCATAATTTGACCGAGCGATCATCATTTGATCCCGTGACCACCCAGGGCCGGTTTCATGACCCTTGGTCGGTCCCTCGCATTTTCATGATTAATTAGGTTTTATCACCTAATACTGAACCCAGCAGTAATTTAATAAATGATTAAACCAGCATTTAATCATTCTTTCATAAACTCACCAACTCTTCAAAGAGGTCTTGGTTTTTGCTCACTCGAGCATATGAGAATTTCATGGTTGATCCACAGTCCCATGAAGCCAGTTATCCTTCATTCCATGGTTAATTTTCAAATAAACCATCAATCGGTCATCAATTGATCAAATTAGGGTTTCTGAATCCAAGGATTATGATTCCAGATTCAAACACTAATAATTTTGCAACGATCTCATGATCAGTAGTCTTATTAATTATACTCGGTTCAACTACCAGCGCTTTAATTAATATTTTATTTTATTCACGCTGCCAATAATTCATCAAACGAGCAACACTTGCTCAGATGAGCAATATTTACTCAAATCAAGGAATATTGGTTCAACTATCAATATTTAATAAATTATCGAGCAACACTTTCTCACCTCAACGTGAGGATTCCACCACTGTCTCAGCAGACACGTTCGATTCATGAGTTACAGAAAATTTCACAAAATCATGTTTAACTCAGCAAATACGTGGGCTCATTGTCCCACGAAGTCATGAAATCAACAACTGACTAAATTAACCACGAGACATCAATCGTGTCACTTGGGGGGATATCAACTAGGGTTTTGGTCTGGCGGTCTACGACACGTGTGTTCACCCACGATGAGAATGTGAACATGTCGTGCAATCAGTTGGAAGAATCAGCAAAGTAATGGGTGGAAAATTAACCAAGTCTCCGCACGATGAGTAATTGGTTTAACACGATTTCTTACTTCCCCACTCTTTGATTCCAGCAAACTGTCACACTTCATGGGATCATGGTGTTTTCATCTCCGACATTATATAATGTCTCTGAATCCTGATTGAAAGAACGACATTCGAAGAGTTTTCAAACATTCGAACAACAATCGTCTTAACAAGAAATTTCTCACCAAAGTTCATACAGGCGCTCTTTTGTCTACATGAACTCACATAAATTACTCTCAATCAGGCAAGATTCAATCAGTCAGAGCATTTCACGCTGAATTCATAACACACCTACAATCTTAGATCATCATTGATCTCACACATTTCTCAGCTTCCCTCCTACAGATCAACCCATCCTATCTTGTGACCGAATTTACTCTGGAATGGCCATTGTCTTGGTTTAGGCCGGAGTACTACAAATTGGTCTCTCGAACTTAAAGCACCACCAAATCCAGGTTTTGGCAACGTTTGGTTTTCCGGATTTGCAACGGATATAAATGTTGCAGACCTTTATCCGTTGCTTATAACATAACATCCGTTGCACTAATTTCTAATTATTAGTCATAGAAAAATAAATAGGACACGCTTGCCATTATAACTATAGTCGAGGGCTTAAATGTCTATTAAAATTCTTATTATCCTTTATTTCCCTTCTATTTTCATTTTTCCTTTTTTCCTTTATCCCTTTATCTCTCTGAAAATCTTAACGGGTTCTCCTCCCATTTTTTATTCTCTTCTAACCCTAGATCGAGATCGGCGAATTAAACCCAAGTTTTCAGAAATCAAAACCCATGTCTCCTCCAGAATTAAACTCATATTTCGGAAACCAAACTTAATCAAACCCTAGAAATCGTTTTCGTCTTGCATCTCAACTACTTGAAATTAGGGGTTAGCTTCTTCATTTGCTACATATGATTTCTTCAATTTTATCTTTGTTTCTGAAATTCATGGTCTCTAACAGTGGAATTAAATGGTTCTCTAACTTTCCCCCTTATTTTAGTTTTCGTGAAATTAGGTTTTTGTAATTCTTCGTTCGAATTTGAAGTTAATTAATGATGTCTTTTACAGTCTCGCTTCATATTTTCTTGCATGGGTTTTGATTAATTTCTTCAATAATGACATAGGTCTTCTCGCTTGAATTTTTGCAGAACGGAAACTCTGATTTCAATAGGCGAGGATTTATATAAAGCTTTACGAATGACAGATTCAGTAGGTATCTTTTTCAGGGTAAATTTAAACCCTTAATGTATCCTAAAGTTTCTTTATGTAGTGATGAATTAATGGATCATGCAGGGTATAACCCTAATCTTCTTCTTTTTTTTTGTTTTTTTTGGTTCTAATTCTATGAATAATATCTTTTGGTAGGTAATCTTCCGTAAACATTTTGCAATTTTTGTTTTGTTTACTGTATTTGATGGAGTTTTAAAGTATGGTTTTTCTTTTGATTTCAGTTTTGTAGTTGTGGTGTTCCAAAATGATGTTTGTATGCGATGTTGATGGTTTTGCTGGTGAAAGTGGTATCTGTTGTTGCTTTGAGTAGGTGGTGTGGGTTTTTCTGTTGATGGTGGTAGCTGGTGTTGGTGGTGTGGTTAGATTTACAGATTTTTCAGTTTAGTTGGTGCTGGTGGTGCCTCATTTGTTCGGTGTTTGTGATGAATCCCTAGATCTGCTATAATAACGGTTGGTGGTGGTGGTGATTCAAATAAAGGTTGGAGGAAAGAATCTCACTTTCAAGATACGCACATGTAATATATGCCTTCCATCCCTCACTTATCTTCTTCTTAAATTTAAAATAATCAGATGATGCAGAAAGAGAGAGTTTGAAATTCTATTAACCATCTTAACATTTTTGGAACAGGTTCCATTGGGGAATTTTAAACTTCATTGGACTCTATTTATAGTGGATACGTTCCTTTATTTGGAATTGCATGATCAACAACAGGTTACTTCTATTTTAACTCTCTGTGTAAATCCATATAAGTTTCTCATTTTTAGATGCCACATAAATTGTGCTTTTACGAGATGTAGTGAGTGGTAGTTTTGTTTAGGTATTTGAAGATGAAACTATCATTTCACTCACATATTTCTCATTCACTAGTCTTCTTTATTACAGTTACTGTCGACATCTGATGATGGCATTCCATACGATGCATTAATGAAGATGATGCATGCTTTGCTGATGAAACCAATATCACAGAAAACTACTAGGGGGATGATTTTTTGTCTGTTTCACATGGATGTTTTAATCTTCACTTAGTTAGATTTTCTCTACCCTGGAGGGGTTTGGTTCTGTTATACAACTTCTCATTTCGTGGTGGTTTTTGCCTACATTTCAGTCATCTGCTTCTTAATTACCATGGAGCTTATCGAAAACTCCCCCTGGAGCTAAAGGATATATTTTTCAGAAAGCAGATAATGTTGTTTCTTCTCTAGCTTCTCCGACTAATCCATAATATTTAATGTCATTAATGTCGGGATGCATCACCTGGATGTAAATGCTCTCTGAAGAGCAACCAAATCAATAAGATGGAGGGACAAGCCTTCTATGGATTTGACCTTGGTATTTCTTGAGCACATGAACAAATTTGGTGAGGCTAGTGCATGTGCATCTACTTGAACAAATGATTCAGAGATGCAATCAAATTTGGAAATGTATAGTTGCGTGACTGCATCATCTATACTGATGGTTTTACAGGTGCGAACTACCCGTTTTCTATAAAGCTTTTCTTCTTGGGCTCCCTTGATTGTTCGTGTTAAACTTCCATGTAGTGCACAATCAAAACTCCATTGATCCAGCTCTGCACCGGGTATTACACAATGTAACAAAAAGGTTCCAGGTCATTTTCTTGTTTTGTTCTGTTCGTGTTCAACTTCCCTGCAGTGCACAATCAAAACTCCATTGATCCAGCTCTGCACCGGGTATTACACAATGTAACGAAAAGGTTCCAGGTCATTTTCTTGTTTTGTTCTGCACAAAAAATAAAGTAATTTGTTAAGATTGTATAGTTCAGGACCAACAAAGAAACTAGAATTCACTTTTCTCAATACTCGAAATCTTTAAAAATATTTAACTTAGTTTTTTTACTATAATTGTCATGAATTTTAGAGCACCCTATTTTGTTCAGTTCTTGTTATGTTCATATGTCTGTCCCCATCTTATAGTTTTTCACCCATTGAAATAGTTTTTCTTTGTACATATCATCCTTCACTGATTATCCAAATATAATTATTGAGCATTGACAGGTCAATGCAAAAGGTGTTTGCTTTGTTGCTCGCTAAGTTCTGGAAATCGGGGCGAAAATCATATTTGCGAACTCCTCGAACATTATTATTGACACCAGAAAGATCTATTATCCGTGGACTTCTCGAAGAATCCATTCTGTAAGTTACACCATCAAACTATTATTTTAACTTATAGGGATTACTTAAATTGATTACCTACTGTTTGTTTTCTGCAGATCATTTCTGGCTGATGATTGTTGCATTAAGGGATGAGCTTAGTATTTTACTGGGCTACCTTGTCTACCTTATTATGCAAAACAAAACTATAATAGAGGTGTGATAAAACTTCACTTTTTTAGTTAAATATTTTTCTTATTTGCAAGTTTGTCTTCAGTGATTGATTACATTAATCTCAGTACCATGAAAGAGGTACTGCAACCTGGATTGTGAAAATGGTTGGAAACGTGTACATGCATCTATAAAATCTTGGTCCCTACAAAAATCTAACGACAATGAGAAACTTTATTCATGCATTTTGACTCTTTGATTTTCTGCAAATTTCATTCATTGTATATATTGGTAATTCACTTCCACTCCGGAATATATAGTCGTTCTTTGTTTATTTGCTATGTTTGGCTTATCGTGTTTTTTTTTGTTGCTTTTCATCTTGTTCATTCATGGATGTCGAATATAATATCAGTAGAACCTAGAAGTGGAGGTGTGAAACATATTAGACAGGCAGTTGGATTCATTCATGGATGTCTTATAAGCCTTGTACTGTGCCATCATCATATACACTTCTTGTTCTCTTGAGTTTTATCTTTGGTGGTCAGTTAGGTTACTCCTAATGTATATGATATGAGCTATCTTTGGTGAATTAGATATTCAAGTTAATATGTTGTCTCATGATGTTGTAGTAGCATGATGGTTGACAAAGAAATTTGGCTAACGGAGGGTCCTGTCTCTACAGGTGTAACTTCTGGTGCTTCTACCCAACAAATTTGTTCCATTTTCAGGAGTACCTTACCCCATAGATCTGTACGGGAATTTCGTTATAAAGGCATATTACTCCATGCCAATAAGGTAACATTTTGTGTGATATGATATATGTGCTTGTTTGGATTGATTTGACATCCCTGTGTCCTTACCATCTAGTGTTTGTTGGTGGAATGAACATTATCGATTTTATAGTCATCTTCTTGTAAGAGGTTTATATTCGTTTTCTTATCTTTTGGAAACATTTGATTGTTCTGTCTGCAGAAAAGATGGTATGAAGCTGGTAATGTTATGGAAGGATTGGTTCATTACATCCTGTCATTGTACTAAGTGCAGAAAAATAATCAAGGTACCTAGTACCATCTATGTTTGATGTTCAATTTATAGAGTATGGTTAGAGACTCGCTGAAGCTTGGGCTAGCCCTGTTGCCAACGTCATACTTACTCCCACTGTTTTCTTGTTGATTTAATCATTAAAGCTAGGACTAAGTACTGTGAAGATATTTGGAGCAACAACCTAGTAATGGTATCTTTGATTATTGTAATTGTATTATGTTTCAGATTGGAATTTAATTATATATATATTTGTAATACGATATTTTTTAATTTATATTTTTTTTAATTTTAATTACATATTTCGCAACGTATATGAATGTTGCTTAAATTAATTATACGTTGCACTATGTCTAATTAAAGCAACGGATGAAGCAACATATGAAACGTTGCTTTAATTAATTTAAGCAACGTAAATAAACGTTGCCAAAAATTTGTGACGCCGTGTGGGCAACGTACAAAAGCGTTGCTAAAATTATTAGCAACGAAAATAAACGTAGTAAATTTGGTTTTTTGGTGTAGTATACCCCTTCATAGCGGTGCATCTGTGTGAGGTTAAACATTTCGCTCGGTTCAAGGAATCTCCTCCGCACGGTCGTCCTCAATTCTGCAAAAACCAACAAATCGTTTTTCCCCATCTATACAGTTCTACACACATCACCTTCCAAACTCGACCAGCGAACTCCATATCGATCCATCACTGCCTCTAGCTCTATAACATCTCCACTGCAAACCAGCTTCAGCTTAAACACCTATTGTACCAGCCCATCTGCCCTAACATTCATCTAGACATCATCCTATCAGCTACATTCTACTTCCAAACTAACTCCTCTCGATGTACCTGCAACCCTGTAGCTTCACATCTCGCCTATTCTACAACCAATTATAGAAGCTTCATAACCTTCTCTGCACCCCCATCTCAGCGCACAGCACCACCGCCCTGCTCAGCTCCATCTTGACTGAAATTCAACAAACCTTGCATAAAGAAATTGAACCACCTGTCATTTCATATCATCACCTGCAATTCATACAAACTAACTGCAACATTAGTTCTATCCTGGGCAATACCAACAACCACCAGTACCTACTCCTCCTTCATCAAACTAACACAATCAGGTAAGCCCATCTTCTCGATGTCGATTTCAGTCTTGAAATAAAACCTAATTCGGTCATCACCCTGAGCTCCAACTGCCATACCAATTCAAACCAAATACCACCAGAACATAGCTTCAGTTCTTCCCTTTGTAGATGTACATAATTAGTCACAAATCTCATACCACAGTGATACCTTCTTCACTGGTTTCGGCAGCAAATAAACCTGTACGCAGCTTTCAGTTCTTGTAGATTGCAACCAAAAAGACCCCAGAACTCATGATATCAACAGGAGCAGCAGAAACCAAACCCTAACTTCATTACTCCTTTCAGTTCATCACATTTCTACCAATTATCTCAAATTCGAACAGCAATCCGAACCCATGCATGTCTCAAAATGTCCACAATTTCATAAACAACACCTTTAATCTCCATTTTCAATCTCCTCATATTCAATTCTTTGATCTCCTTTTCATCGTCTCTAATTAATAGCAATGGATCCAATTTCTCTTCTTAATTCTTCCCTGGGACTAAAACAACATCAAAACATGAAGTAGCAGCCACCTCTTCCCTTCTTATCTTCCATTGAACTCATTAATTCCTCCATGAAGAGCCACAACCATTCTGTGTCTTGTTTTCAAGTAAACAAATGATAAGAGTAAAATATTATTTGCTCTGACTTTTATGGTTGTGTAAGAATCAGAATTGACACATGCACCCAATGATGGATATGGGTCATCTAGTTGTGTGTGTCTTGTCGGTTCCGAACAACCGATAACCCAAACTCTCTGTTAGACTCAATTATCATTTATGAGAAACTAACAATACGTCCTTCACCTCCTTCTTGCGCACCTTAGCCCGCTCCAAGTTTAGCTCGCATGTGAATTGATATCTTTCCCCTTTATGCTCCAAACGGAACACTCTTTTCTTCTTTGAATTCTTTCACCAACAACATCCATCTTTAACTTCTCAAATTCACTTCTTCCCTTCGGCGTCTCTTCATCACTAAAGATATCATGCTTTTCAGACAGAATTTGCATCACTAAAGCTGACATACTTTTCATACAGAGATGAAGAAATAAAAGCAAATAATGAAAAATAGTCCGCCTCCGACACTTATGCCCTGTTTCTTCTTCTTTTGTTCCAAATGACTCCAAAGTACCTAAATACTCAAAAGCAAAACATAAGATACATAATTTACAAGAAAACTAGCAGAGAAGCATAAATAATAGATAAATATTAAGGTATTTTAGATACCTATCAAATTCCCCCACACTTAGACTTTGCTAGTCCTCGAGCAAATCAAACAAAATAATTCTAAAACATACATACAACTCCGTCTCGTCGAGGCTACGGTTACTCTTAAAATAAATAACAAGCCTTTGAACCCCTAGGTGTCCCTAGTGGACGAGTTTTAGTCTCGTGAAGGTTTACAAGAGGTCTAGCTACAAATCCTATATTTCCAACTTCGGCTACCTGTGACAAATCTATGAACGAATCCAAAGTGACTACAGGAGGAGGTACCTTGATGCAAATTAAATTCATATAAGTAAATAAAGCTCTAATTATATAGTCGAACAAACCACAATACTCGGAATCTAACTAACCACAATCACAATGAAAATATTAAGAAGATGGATATAGAGGTAGATGTTTAAGAATGTTAACAAGTGATCGGTGTTTCCCATATCTGTCTGAAGGTCACCGCCAAAATGAACCTATGCATCCTATTGGATTGAGCTACTGGTTTGAATTCTAGTGTCAACACAACTGACATATACAAGGGAACCAGCAGTCAACAATCTTAATTCTACATCAACTCAACTGGCATATACAAGGGAACCAGGAGTCGACTTTATTAAATAATAATAATAAAAAAAAATCCACTTTTTTTTTAAATACAACATGATTAGATCTTTTGGATCCAAGAACATGCTTCTTGTCATTAGATTACATGGTAATTCCCTTGGCTCCTGCATTCCACGCTTGTTTAGGAGACGGAGACAGGGAAAACACACACATATTGCTATCCAAGTGTCATTTTTATTCCGATTGGTCTAATTGGTCGGTCTCTCTTTCTTTTTTTTAGCAACTCAATCACTCTATTTCATCCTAGCAGTAATAATAATTAGATGTTTAGTGACCCACCAAATCACTTAGATAACAATAGATAAATATGGAAAAATAAAAATAGAACGTGATATGGTGATATTCCGAGATATGGTAACAACTATCATGTTATTTGTAATTTCTGAGCTATGTTCGTCCTTTCAATTAATGGGTTCCTCAACTCCTGTAATCAAGATGGTTCCATTCACTTACTTAAATTGGTAGTGTCATCCTAAAGGCACAAGTTTCTAGATTTTGAAGTTCATAAAGCACAAGTTTTTTATACTTTTTATTTTATTTTTCTAAAGGCATAAAACAAACTATAAAAACATATAAATGCTCCCCCACACTTAAACTTTATATTTTCCTCAATGTAAATTTAGTCATTCAAAGTAAAGCTCAAGGTGGGAAATTCCACAAATGACATGCAAAAACAAAGATAACAAAAATAAAAATGCTTAAAAATAAAAAGATAAAGATAAAGATACAAAACCGGTGGGTTGCCTCCCACTTAGCACTTGGTTTAAAGTCGTTAGCCCGACTTGCTCCTTGTTTGCTAAGAATCCCTCAGAGGGAGCACTTCCACAAGGTTAACTCCTTCCATGACATCCGAAGAGAAGTTCTCATAATATGGTTTCAACCGGTGCTCATTCACTTTAAGTTCATTTCATGTAGCTAAACTACGAATTTCCACTGCACCATGAGAAAACACATTAGTCACAATAAAAGGTCCAATCCAACGTGACCTTAATTTACCCGGAAATAATTGCAAGCGAGAATTAAACAAAATCACTTTCTGCCCAATGCAAAATTGTTTCTTTGTGATCATATTATCATGAAATGCTTTCGTCTTTTCCTTGTAAATCCGTGAGCTTTCAAATGCATCATTGCGAATCTCTTCTAACTCTTGGAGTTGCAACTTCCATTGCTTTCCAGCACCATCCAACTCCATATTGCATTGCTTAATAGCCCAAAATTCCTTATGCTCAATTTTAACGGGTAAGTGACAAGGTTTACCGTAAACAAGCCTAAAGGGAGACATCCCAATAGGTGTCTTGTATGCTGGTTCTATACGCCCACAAAGCATCATTGAGTCTCAAACTCCAATCTTTCCTTGTTGGATTCACCGTCTTCTCGAGAATGGATTTCACCTCTCAGTTGGAAACCTCGGCTTGTCCATTTGTTTGTGGATGGTAAGGTGTTGCAATCCTATGCGACACATTGTACTTCCTTAACAAGGTTTGCAAGAACCTGTTTTTGAAGTGTGAACCTCCATTGCTAATTATAGCCTTTGGAATTCCAAACCTTGCAAATATATTTGCTTGCACAAAATCTGAAACAACTTTAGAATCATTAGTTGGGGTGGCCTTAGCTTCCACCCATTTCGAGACATAATCAACAGAAATCAAGATATAATAATTTCCACTAGAATTGACAAAAGGGCCTATAAAATCAATTCCCCATACATCAAAAACCTCAACAAATTAAATAATAGTTTATGGCATTTGATTTCGAGCACCTAGATTGCCTGTTATTTGGCACCTATCACATGTGGTACAAAATGCATGTGCATCCTTAAACAAAGTTGGCCAAAAGAAACCATATTCTAGTACCTTGGGAGCGGTTCTCTTGCTCTAAAAGTGTCCTTCACAAGCATAGGAGTGACAAAATGACAAGATAGAGTTAAATTCAGATTCGAGAATGCACCTTCGTATTACTTGGTCACTACAATGTTTCCATAAGTATGGATCATCCCATATGTATTAGTTTCCTAGCTTTTTAAGTTTGTCCCTCTCAGCACGAGACAAGTTCTTTGGGATTTGTTTAGAAACTAAGTAATTAACAATATCTGCGTACCATGGTTCTCCAAAAGCAATTGAGAATAGTTTCTCATCCGGGAAACTTTCACACAATGGGATAGTTTCCTTGTCCACATCAAGATGGCTCAAGTGATCCGCAACGGTGTTCTCAATTCCTTTCTTGTCCTTGATTTCAATATCAAACTCTTGCAAGAGTAAAATCCATCGTATGAGCCTTGGTTTCGCTTCTTTCTTCATTAGCAAGTACCTAAGTGATGCATGATCAGAAAAAACAACAACTTTTGTACAAATTAGATAAGAGTGAAACTTTTCCAAAGCAAAAACAATAGCTAACAACTCTTTTTCAGTGGTTGTGTAGTTTTGTTGGGCCTCATTTAACGTTCTAGAAGCATAATAAATAACATGAGGTATCTTCCCCACACGCTTCCCAAGCACCGCACCAACCGCATAGTCACTTGCATCACACATGAGATTAAAAGGCTTGCTCCAATCCAGTGGTTTAATGATAGGGGATGAAATCAAAAGTTCTTTCAAACGATTGAATGCCGCCACACACTTTTCATCAAAGTTAAAAACCACATCTTTTTGCAATAAGTTGCAAAGTGGCGATGCTATCTTGGAAAATTCCTTGATGAAACTTCGATAAAAACCTGCATGACCAAGAAAAGAGCGTATCTCCCTCACCGTAGTGGGAGGGGTTAAAGCATGAATAAGGTTTATCTTAGATTTATCAACTTCCAAGCCTTTAGAAGATATTATATGGCCTAAAACTATGCCATGAGTTACCATGAAATGACTCTTCTCCCAATTCAGCACAAGGTTTGTTTCAACACATCGTTCAAGGATTAGTGACAAATTATTGAAGCAAAGGTCAAATGAATCACCTAAGACACTAAAGTCGTCCATGAACACTTCAATTATGTTTTCTACATATTCTGAAAAGATACTTACCATACACCTTTGGAAGGTAGCTGGAGCATTGCATAAGCAAAAAGGCATCCTTCTATAAGCAAAAGTACCGAACGGACAAGTGAAAGTGGTTTTCTCTTGATCCTCCGGTGCTATCACAATCTGATTGTAACTTGAATAGCCATCAAGGAAGCAATAATAAGAGTGTCCAGCTAAACGTTCAAGCATTTGATCAATAAATGGTAAAGGAAAGTGATCTTTTCTAGTGGTGGCATTCAATCTCTTGTAATCAATACAAACCCTCCAACCGGTTTGCACACGATTTGGGACAAGTTCGTTCTTATCATTCTCCACCACCGTCACACCTGATTTCTTAGGTACCACTTGTACCGGGCTTACCCACTTGCTATCGGATATGGGGTAGATAACACCCATGTCCAAAAGCTTGAGTATCTCCTTTTTCACAACTTCCATCATGGGAGGGTTCAAACGATGTTGCACTTCCCTTGTAGGCTTTGCATCGTTTTCCAAATGGATCTTGTGCATACGAATGGCAGGGCTTATACCCTTGATATTGGCGATTATCCATCCTATGGCCGTTTTGTACTTCCTTAGCACCCGTAGAAGTTTTTGCTCCTGTAATTCACTAAGCCCGTTAGAAACAATCACAGGTAACTCTTCATTGTCACCCAAGTACAAGTACTTTAAGTGACTTGGAAGAGGTTTCAATTCTAACTTTGGAGATTTAACAATAGAAGGAATAAGTTTTTCATCATTGTAAGGTAAAGAAGCATATGAAATATTCTTAAGTGCATATTTTTCCGGTAATGAGTCAAGAGAACCAATGGTTTCCTTAATCTCATCACCGTACTCCAAACCATCATTAATATGTGTAGTGAGCATGGTTTCCAAAGTATCAGCGCCATTCAACTCAAATATTTGTTGCGCCAATGCGTCCATCACATCAATAGAGAAACAAGAGTAGACATCACTAGGATATCTCATCGTCTCGAAAATGTTGAAACGTATTATTTCTCCATTAAACTCCATAATCAGCGTTCCCTTGTCAACATCAATAATGGTTTTAGCCGTTTTCATGAAGGGACGCCCAAGTAGCAATGGAAGAGACGAGTCCGGTGAACCTTCATCCATCTCTAAGACACAAAAATCTGTTGGAAATACTAGTTGATTAACCTGCACAAGAACATCCTCAACAATACCCATTGGGTAGACATTAGAGCGATCAGCTAATTGCAACACAATTCCAGCCTTTTTAAGAGGACCAAGATCAAGTGAGTTATACATAGATGCAGGAATAACATTTACGGATGCACCTAAATCCAACATAGCTTTGTTAAATGTAGTGTTACCAATTGTGACGGGAATGTCAAAGATACCGAGATCCTTGCATTTCAGTGGGAGTTTGTATTGTAAGATTGCCAAAGCATTCTCCCCCATATTTAGCACTTCATTTCCTTTGAGCCTTTGCTTATTGGTACACAAGTCCTTCAACACCTTTGCATACTTTGGAACTTGCTTGATAGCATATATGAGTGGTATGTTCACATGGATCTTCTTGAGAACGTCTAAAATCTTCTTTTCTAGTGCCTCATTCTCGGAATTTGCAAATCTGCGAGAGAAAGGTAAAGGAGGAACATAGGTAGAAACCGGAGTTTTAGAGTTAGGAATAGGTACCTCAGAAGTTTGGGGAGATTCCTCATTCTTCTCCTCCAAAACAGGTTCCTTTGGTGTTTCCACCTTGCCCGAATCAGTAACTTCGAGTTGCAAAAGTTATGTACCATGATAGGTGTCTAAAACACCTTGATATTTATATATTGTTTATGCTTTCTTCGCTAAGTTTTCTTGTAAAATGTGTATCTTATGTTTGATTTTGAGTATTTAGGTACTTTGGAGTCATTTGGAACAAAAGAAGAAGAAACGTTGCTTTAAAGGGAAAAAAGGTGCAACCGCTGTTGGAGACTAACTATTTCTCATTATTTGCTTTCATTTCTTCATCTCTGTCTGAAAAGTATGTCGGATTTAGTGATGCAAATTTTCTTTCTGAAAAGCACGACAACTTTAGTGATGACTCTAATTGAAGAGATGAAGTGAATCTGAGAAGTAAGAAAATTAGGCTGGCTTATATGCGAAACTGACAAGTCAAATGAAACTGGATGGCCCTTATCTGCCTCACCTTGGTGGCTGCATCACCTTCATTTACTACAAAACCCTAAAAATCAGAGAAGTCCATCTTCTCTCTTATTATTTGTTTTGCCTGAATTTGAGAAATGAGAGAGGCGCTGATGGCTGCTGTCTCAGAGTTGGAAATAGAAATTCAGAGAATGGGAAGAATCGATATGCTATGAAACTGATGCTGTTTGAATCAAGGTTGGAGAAAGAGAAAAGAATTGAATCTGAGAGCCAACAATGGGAATTGGAGATGTTGTTGTTGAGTCAAGGAGGAGGACGAAGAAATCTGAGATGGGTTTACTGAGATTGTGAAGTAGTTAGATGTTTCAATTGTTTGATTGTTATTTCAGGGTCGAGGTCTAATTCTTTGACTACTACAGTTAGGGTTTTGGGTGGATATACAGCTGCATATGGAGATGTATCTGGCAGAATTCAAGTGCTAAGAAGCTTATCTGAAGTCAACAAGGAGAAGGGAAGATGGCTCGAGTAATTGGGGCTGAAATGGGTTCGCTTTAGAGATGATTCACTTCAAATAAGGGGATTCAACGTTGTTCATAAATATGGGCTCCGGCAACTATACATGAAGAGTTAGGAGCTTAGGAGGAACAAGGAAGTTAGGTTTCCTGAATTGAAAAAGCTGGAGTGGTGTTCGTGTACAATAGAGGAACAACTTTAGTTCTTCTCTGCACATACAGTAAATGATGTTGATGTTATGAATATGAGATTGCAGGTGGAATTAGTTGCTATTGTTACATAGAAGCTTAAGGAAGCGGTGGACAAGACTAAGATGGAGTAACTGTGTCAGGCGGTGATTGATATGGCTAGAAATGTGTTATAGCTGAGCTGAAGATGCAGTGGAGAAACGGTACTGCTGTAGCTAGAGCAATAAATGACTGGTGCAGGTTATAGTGCAGCGCAATTCGAATAGTGGGGGTTCTGAGCCTACTTTGATGCCAGTAGGCCAGTGTAAGAAGGTGACTCTCCGTAGCTGGTTGTCGCGAACCTATAGGGCTGTATGTAGGGTACTGCCGCTGGCTAGTGGGTGTTTCTGTCAACAACATGAAAAGAAGATTTGGGTCGTTAGGTTACGACTTTGATGCCAGGGAGACAATGAAGATGTACTGGAGCTAAATCAGTTGCGGGTGCAGAATATGGTGTTGTTGATGAGTGTGTTTGATTGGATTGTGAATGAGCGAGCTACCGGGAAGAAGAGTTTCAGTCATTGTTGGTACTTTGATGGTGACTGAAGCTCAAGCAATAGATTGGTGGTAGTTGAGGTGCCTGTGCTGTTGAAGAAATGGTGATTTTGTGGGCTAAGTGGCAATGGTGAGATTGTAGCTGCTAGTAATGGTTGTTGTGGTGGTGCAATAGCTAAAGGAAGTTGTGTGTACATAACGTGTAGTTCTGGTGAAGGGTATTTGGTTTGTGGTTGTTTTGCAAGCTAAATGGAGGTACTGAGAGTTAAAGAATGGGTTGATGATTCTGTGTAGTGAGCAAATGTTGTGGCGATGGTTGAATATAATGATTACAGGGGGTGGAAGGCTTAACTGAAGTGCCAGAAAATCAGTGTTGCAATGGCGTGAATGAGCTGTTGTTGTGCAGATGGAGATGGCAAGTTGGTGTCGCAGGAACGTAAGCTGTTGCAGCTGCATTTGCAGAGGGGGATCTCGCTGTGAACAAAATGGGTTTTGGTTTGATTATAATCAGAGAGAGAGAACAAGGAGATGGATCTGGTGGAGTTTGTTCTTGTGATGATGGTAGTACTGGTGGTGCAAGATATGGAGCTGTGCAGGTGTGAGAAATGAAGTCTGTGTGTGTGGTGAATTGAGTGCAGGCAGAGCTGAAATGGAGATAGAATAGCAGTGACGAAGAGGAGTTGAACTAGAGCTGCAGTAGATGTGGTGTTGTTGAGGTGGAAGTGTTTCCGGAGTTGGGATGGTCTGGTACTGAGTATTGCAGTTGGCATCGAAATGGCGAAGCTGTAGGAAGGGAAGTTATGGAGCTGTTTGAGTTGATGTTGGGTCAGTAGAGTTGCAGCTACTTTAGGAGTTATAGAAGAATGGAGTGAGAGTACGCAGAATATGGAGGATGGCTTGCAAGATCATCATGGCGCAACACTGTCACAGCCTGTGCAAGATTGCAGCAGCTTAGGTCTTTGGCCAATTAGACCAGTCAGCTGCTGACTAGAACGACACAGACATTACCTATCTGACTAGCATCTGACTCAGACGATGTTAGTCAGTCGTTAACTTTAACAGCTGACTGATGTATTTGACCGGCGACCAATTTGATTTTTCTGGTTGTCTGAGCTACTTTCTGGTGACATTTCCGTCCAAGTTCCGGCGACTATGGGACCTCCTGTGATACTTTTTGAGCAGAATTCTTTCACGGGCTATTCTCACACATGGGCTTGGAGGACTTCTATCTATTGGACTTTGGGGATCTATAAAAGAAAATTCTTCTACAACTTTATTATCACGGATTCTACTTGGAGTTTTGGGAGAGAGCCGCAGCTAGGGTTTGCTTTCGTTTTATATTTTCATCTTCTTTATTTTATTTCAATTATTATTTGATGATGAACTCCATACTTATGAGTAACTAAAACTCTTCTTGATTAAGGGCGATTTCAAAGCCCGAAATATGAACTCATAATTGATATGAAATAACTTGTTCTCTCACAATTTTTTATGTTATTGTTTGATTTCTACTATGCTAATATTTTTTATGGATTATTTGTTAATGGTTTAAGTTTGAAATTGAATCGTTAGCTCTTAATTCTATTGCTAGTTTAGATTTTCTTTGACCCGTAATTGTCTAGAAATATAAACACAAGTAGCAATATATGGGTACTGATGATGGGACTTTGTTAAGTACCTATATGTAGAAATTGACACTAGTAGGTGATTCATTCTTTTGAGTTCATCACTAGGAGCAACCTTATCTCACAAAACTTAGAGCACTTGTTTAAGTCACACTTAGTAAGCGTACCTCTAGGAAACTTGGCAAGTAGAAACCGGTAGTCGAGCGCTTCCGTATCCTGTGAGCTTAGGAGATAATAACGGAATAGTTGAGCGTACTAATTATTCTAGGGTTGTTAGTAACGAAATAATGTGAAGAACGTAGTTATCTATCAATTTGGTTTGTATTCCGTGGTCGAGAATGAACCTTTAATCAATTACATCTCATATTTGAATACAATTTACAATTTTCAGAATTTCCACAACAAAATCATCTTTGCTAAGAGTATTTGCATAACAACTTTTGCTTCATACCTCCCTTGGGACGATCCTGCTTTACTACTTGCTAGTGTAAAGAAGTAGAAAAATATTATTTTTGCGAGTTCGACACCTCGTCATACCACTTCTCAACGTAATTGCATTAACACCCTCCTTTGGGTTGATAGGTTGAGAAGGGAGTTTCCCACCAACTTGTGCCTTCACTTGGTTCAACTCAGTAGCCATGGAACCCATTTGTGTCTGCAACTCCTTGATCACACTCTTGGTCTCTTGTTGGCTATCTTTAAACATAGTAGAAATGTCTTGCATCATTGTTTGAAGCTTTGAATCGATAACAGAACCTTGATTTTGCATTGATTGTTGTGGTTGCTGAAATTATTGTTGTTGCGGCTGGAATTGTTGTTGGTGTGGTTGACATCCACTCGAACGGTTGAAAGTAGGTTGTTGAACCGCTCCTTGCTTGTTCGCATAGCTAAAATTGGGGTGATCTCTCCATCCCGGATTGTAAGTGTTTGAATATGGATCATACCGTCTTTGCTGATTTGGAAAGATCACGTTAGCTTGTTCATTAGCTTCTTCATACCCTTGTTGAGAACTCGGTATCACCGCGGATGAAACTTGTTGCAGCATTGCTGTTATGTTACCCATTTGTTGACGAAGTTCCTCGACCTCGCTCACTTCATTTACTCTCCTAAGAAGCACATCCGAACCATGACTCAAGAATTGTTGGGAGTTTTCCGCCATGTTTTCAATCAACTCTTTAACTTGTGCCACCGTCTTGCTCAGTAGTGTACCACCACCCGCAACATCAAGAAGATTCCTATCACTTGATTGGAGTCCTTCATAGAAGTATTGGATAATCATAGCGTCGCTGAATTGGTGATGAGGGCAGCTTACCACCAATCTCTTGTATCATTCCCAACATTCATATAAAGATTCTCCCACATTTTGCTTCATCCCACAAATCTCCTTGCGAATTTGAGTAGCCTTTGATGCAGAAAAATTTCTTTCTAAAAAGAGTTTCTTCAACCCATTCCAAGCTGTGACACTTCTGGGAGGCAAATAATACAACCAATCCTTAGCATTATCCGCCAAAGAGAATCGAAAAACTTTCAACATTGCACCATCTGCTTCTATATCCGCTGGAAGCATAGCCGTGACAATGGTGTGGAAGTCCATAAGATGCTTGTTTGGGTCTTCATTCACCATGCCATGGAACTTTGGTAATTCTCTAAGAAACTCCGGCTTGATCTCAAAAGTAGAGTTTGTTTGAATACACCCTTGTTGTGTATCAAGCTTGTGAGAAGCCAAGTCCTTGAGTGTACGATTTTCATGACCCATTGTTTCTTCTTCTCCTTCTTCAAAAGGTGGTTCTTGTTCAACCGGAAACTCTTGTTCTACAACTTCTTCTTCTTGCTGGAAAGCTTCGTGTTCTACTTCCAAGTCTTGTTCTTCCATTATGCCTTTCCTTGGTTGGAATATTATGCCTTTTCGAGTAGCTATCCCGCACCTTGGATAATACCAATCTTTAGAAGTCAGGTATTAGGTACCTGAAAACAATTCTCGCAAACAAGTGAGAAACAAGACAAGAAACGAAAAACAAATATGCAAGCAGAAATAATAAAAAGAAACTAAAAACTTAATAACTAGATGTATGCCTCCCCGGCAACGGCGCCAAAATTTGATCACTGTCGTAGGCGTCAAAAATAATTCACTTTCTTACTCAACAAAATATAAATGAAGTATAAAATAAGGAAGAGTTCGTATCCACAGAGAGGCGATTGTTGTTATCAAATTCTAGTTTCTTAGTAACCAAAATGGGGGATTTCTGATTTTTGTAAAATAAAAGTAAAATAAAAGCAAAGTAAATAGTTGGAAGTAATCAATGAGAGAAAGATATTGGTCAAGGAATTCATCTTTAATCTTAAACATGTTCTTGCATACATGATTAGAATTATGATTTAATCTCTTATATTATCAAAATCCTTGAATATCAAGAGAGCAAGATAATTCAATAATTTCCTAAGTTCACCAACACACACATTAGAGATGCGTGTGTGAATTCTACCTAAAGAATAACCTAACACCTTGCGCTAATTAAGTTCAATTCCTAGGAGCATTAAGTTTGGGAAATAGGCTAATCAATGCAATTGTCATACATTGCGCATGACACTTCAGACAATGGTCAAACTCTACATATGATTACAAGAGTGTATCACTACAAACCGTAATCATATCATGTTACTTGTATTTGGGGTTATCGCTCGATGAAAAATCCTAAAATACCTATGGACAAGATGCAAGTTCAATTAATTGGCCACTTAACTAAATAAGCATCAAAATCCTATCACAATACATCAATCATGTGATATTAAAAATAGTAGAGATATGAACGATAATCAAGAGAGAAAACTAATGCATTAATCAAGCACAAGTTTTAGAAATAAGACTACATCCTTAACCAATAATACAAGATTTAGCTACTCATAGCTATGGAGTTCATCATCATCAATAATCAAATAAATAATATGAAAAATAAATACGAAAGCAAACCCTAATCGTTGCTATCCTCCAAAGCTCCAAGAAGAAAATACGTCATATGAAAGTTGTAGAAGTTTCCCTTTTTGTAGCTTTCTCTCCCTTCCAAAACTAGGTCTAGTCTTCAAGAAGTCCACCAAGCCCATAGGTGAGAAAAACCCATGTAAAAAATATGTCCCAAAAATTATCGCCGGAAAACTGGTTCAATTGCCGAAAATTGGTCGGAATCCAGTACCGGAACGGAGCTCAGGTGACTTTAAAAGCCACCGGTCAAAGATCCGGGACTAGTCAAACAATATGATCAAGAGAGTCAGTCAGTTACCGCTGGTTAGAACCACAGTCAGCTAACTCTTGGATGAGTGAATTAGTTGCTAGGCCAGCCATTTTGCACAGGCCAGAGCTGTGCTGCAAATCCATTCAGTTGCATTACCAATTCCTCATCAATCTTCTGTTACTTCATACCAATATCTTCTTAGCTTACTCATAACACCATTGCCTAACAATTTCAACACCACCAAGCATATAATACCACCGGCAAACATCTAAAACTGCAGCACACAACTAGCTCTCATACTTCAGGCCATAACTAGTTAGACACAACCAGCTTCATCTTGTCCTTCATTCTGTTTCCACAGCTCAAGCCTTCTCTCAGTAGCAGCACAAGTAGAACTGCACCTGCACATTCATTGTATTTCCTTACTCCAAACCAACACCATCTCAATCATGTAGCAGCTCCACCTCAATGCCACCTGCTTCACAAACTGGAACCACCAGATTCATCACCACATGTCTGTTCAAACACATACAGAGCCATTCTTCATTGCAGACTCAAATCACCCTTGCATTCCCATCTAAAATTTACCGGAACCCATTTGTTCTTCGTTTGCACCTCAATTACCCATTCTCATATGATTTATCGGCATCAACACCAGTCGGAGCTCCCATATCTCAGTATCAGTTCTACACACATCACCTTCCAAACTCGACCAGCGAACTCCATATCGATCCATAACTGCCTCCAGCTCTATAACATCTCCACTGCAAACTAGCTTCAGCTTAAACACATGTTGTACCAGCCCATCTTTCCTAACATTCATCTAGACAGCATCACAACAGCTACATTTTACTTCAAAACTAACTCCTCTCGTTGTACCTGCAACCCTGTAGCTTCACAACTCGCCCATTGTACAACCAATTATAGCAGCTTCATAACCTTCTCCGCACCCCCATCTCAGCGCACAATACCACCACCCTACTCAGCTCCATTTGGATTGAAATTCAACAAACCCTGCATAAAGAAATTAAACCACCTGCTATTTCATATCATCACTTGCAGTCATACAAACTAACTGCAACATTAGTTCTATCCTGGGAAATACCAACAACCACCAGTACCTACTCCTCCTTCATCAAACTAACACAATCAGGTAAGCCCATCTTCTTAGTA
The DNA here is from genome assembly GCA_023529315.1 of Papaver bracteatum. Taxonomy (NCBI): domain Eukaryota; kingdom Viridiplantae; phylum Streptophyta; class Magnoliopsida; order Ranunculales; family Papaveraceae; genus Papaver; species Papaver bracteatum. The sequence continues at coordinate 1,455,978 of JAJJWX010002605.1, read as the reverse complement.
ATCTGATTTCAGTCTTGAAATAAAACCTAATTCGGTCATCACCCTGAGCTCCAACTGCCATACCAATTCAAACCAAATACCACCAGAACACAGCTTCAGTTCTTCCCTTTGTAGATGTACATAATTAGTCACAAATCTCAGACCACAATGATGCCTTCTTCACTGGTTTCGGCAGCAAATCAACCCTGTAACCAACTTTCAGTTCTTGTAGATTGCAACCAAAAAGACCCCAGAACTCATGATATCAATAGGAGCAGCAGAAACCAAACCCTAACTTCATTACTCCTTTCAGTTCTTCACATTTCTACCAATTATCTCAAATTCGAACAGCAATCCGAACCCATGTCTCAAAATGTCCACAATTTCATAAACAACACCTTTAATCTCCATTTTCAATCTCCTCAGATTCAATTATTCGATCTCCTTTTCATCATCTCTAATTAATAGCAACGTCTCCAATTTCTCTTCTTAATTCTTCCCTGGGACTAAAAAACATCAAAACATGAAGTAGCAGCCACCTCTTCCCTTTTTATCTTCCATTGAACTCATTAATTCCTCCATGAAGAGCCACAGCCATTCTGTGTCTTGTTTTCAAGTAAACAAATGATAAGAGTAAAATATTATTTCCTCTGACTTTTATGGTTGTGTAAGAATCAGAATTGACACATGCACCCAATGATGGATATAGGTCATCTAGTTGTGTGTGTCTTGTCGGTTCCGAACAACCGATAACCCAAACTCTCTGTTAGACTCAATTATCATTTATGAGAAACTAACAATACATCCTTCACCTCCTTCTTGCGCACCTTAGCCCGCTCCAAGTTTAGCTCGCATGTGAATTGATATCTTTCCCCTTTATGCTCCAAACGGAACACTCTTTTCTTCTTTGAATTCTTTCACCAACAACATCCATCTTTAACTTCTCAAATTCACTTCTTCCCTTCGGTGGCTCTTCATCACTAAAGTTGTCATGCTTTTCAGACATAATTTGCATCACTAAAGCCGACATACTTTTCATACAGAGATGAAGAAATAAAAGAAAATAATGAGAAATAGTCCGCCTCCGACACTTATGCCCTGCTTCTTGTTCTTTTGTTCCAAATGACTCCAAAGTACCTAAATACTCAAAAGCAAAACATAAGATACATAATTTACAAGAAAACTAGCAGAGAAAGCATAAACAATAGATAAATATTAAGGTGTTTTAGACACCTATCAGTTGCCCAATCTTCGTATATTTTCTTTCTGCCATGTTGAGAATTTTGCTGACGTAGTAGATGGGTTGTTCTATCTTCGTGTTGGTTTTGACCAGTACTGTGCTAACTGCATCCTCCGTTTCTACTATGTACAGTGCCAAAACCTCGTCGGGATCGGGTTTTTGCAAGATGTGGATCTCATCCAGGTATTCCTTAACTTTTTGGAAAGCTTCTTCGCACTTTGTTGTCCATTCGAACTTGCTCTTTTTTTTTAGAATGTTAAAGAAAAGCTTACACATGTTCGATGATCTGGATATGAATCTTCCCAGTACCGCTAGGGAACCATTGAGTTTTTGGACTTCTTTTAGGTTTTTTGGAGATGGCATTCCTACGATGGCCTGAATCTTGGAAGGGTCCACTTCGATGCCTCTCTTCGTTACCAGGTATCCAAGGAATTTACCTGAAGTAATGCCGAAAGTACATTTCTCTGGATTTACTTTCATGTTGTGTTCCCTCATTGCTTGGAAGATATCCTTCAAATCTTGGTGGTGATCCTTGCGTAGTTTGCTCTTGACGAGCATATCGTCCACATAAACTTCCAAAGTATTCCCAATCCATGGTTTGAAGATAGTATCAACCATTATTTGGTACGTTTCCCCTGCGTTTCGAAGTCCGAAGGGCATTCTTACATAACAGTAGAGGCCATGCGGGGTATAGAATACCGTGTGTTGTTGATCTTCTTCTGCTAAGAATAATTGGTTGTAACCAGAGTATCCATCCATGAATGACATCTCTTCGTACCCTTCGACTGCTTCGATCAATTGGTCGATGCTTGGCAACGGATAACTATCCTTAGGGCACGCTTTATTGAGGTTGGTAAAGTCGATGCATATTCTAACCCCGCCATTCTTTTTTGGAACGATGACCATGTTCGAAATCCATATTGGATATTTGACTTCTTTAATGAATCCAGCCTCTAATAACTTACGAAGCTTCATTTCAACTGCTTTATGGTATTCTGGGGCTAATTTTCGCACCTTTTGCCTGAAAGGTGGTGTGCCTGGCTTTATATGAAGCTCATGATGGATTTTCTTTGGGTAGATTCCGGGCATGTCGCCTAGTTTCCATACGAAGATATCTGCATACTCCCTGAGCAACTTAATTAAGGATGCCTCTCGTTCCTTATCCATCAGAGTTCCGATCTTGATTATCCTAGGATTTTCTTCAGTTCCTATGTCGACTACTTTTACTGCTTCCACGGGTGTAAACGTAGGCTTCGATTCCCATAGGAGAGGAATATTCTTTGATTGCTATTTGGTAGACTCCTCGCCCTTTTTTGTGGCTGAAGTACTTGCCTCTGCATTTCCAACAGTATTCCCCTTTGAAAGGCTTGTCCCGGATATTTCCTCCAGATTAGCGTCGATAGCCTTCTATTTTGCAGCTTCTTTGTTCCGGGACTTTCGCTGCTCATCATGTTCATTATTGATCTAGTTCTGCAAAGTTTGACATTCTCGTGCAGTGACTTGGTCTCCCTTTATTTCCATTACCCCTTGGGGAGTTGGAAATCTGAGGTATTGGTGGTAGGTACCCGCTACTCCCTTAAGTTTGTGCACCCATCTTCGGCTAATTATGGCATTATAGGGTGACGGTGCATCCACCACACTGAATCGGGTGTCGAACTTCATTGGCCCTATGTCTACTTGCAAGAAAATATCTCCTAAGGGCTTCGTGACCGCTCCGTTGAATCCGTAGATATTATAGTACGAAGACAACAACTGTTCGTCGTTGATTTCCATTCGTTTGAATGTATCATAGAACAGAACATTGACTGAGCTTCCCCCATCGATGAGGATTTTCTTGTTATTACACCATGCTACTGGTAGTGTGAGAACCAGAGGGTCGTTGTGATCCTCCATGTCTCCTTCAACATCGTCAACGTCGAAGATCATGGGCGTGTCCATCCACTTTTCGTTTTCTCCCACTTCTTCCCCATAAATTTTGTACAGCTCACAATAGTCTCCAAACTGCTTTCTTAATCTCTTACCTATCTGGGCCGTTAGGGATGGCCCCACGGACTCTGTACATGAGATGGCATTAAGGGTGCGGTTTCCTTCAAGTAGCTGGACCTGCTTGCTTCGTTTAGCCTTATCTTCGTCGTTAGTCCTTTGCACATACTGTTTAAGATCTCTTGCGTCAACTAAATTTTGGATCATTATCTTTAGATTCTTGCATTTCTCTATCAGGTGGCCATTGAAACAATGATATTCACACTACTCTTTGGATTTTTCTGATCTTGGGGGATGTTTTCCCTTGGACCATGGCCAATCGAGATTCTCTCGACCCTTGATTTCCTTCAAGATACGCGAGTAACTGACTTTTAGCTTTGTGTAGACCTGGTCTTCGAATTTTTGAACATCCCTTCGCCGATCATCCCTACGTTACCTTCTGTCTTCGCTGGGTCGCTCATCCGAGTTGCCTCTTTTTGACCTACTGGATTGTTTTACTAAGTTCGTGCTTAGGGGACGCTGAGTCTGAGCTCTCGGATTTTCCCATTGGATCTCCTCTAACGTTGCATGTTTTTCTATGATTACTCAAAGATCTCCTTCAGTAGCAGGGATGGTGTCGTGGATCTCAACGAATAGGGGGCTCATCCTGTCCAAACCCCACTTGTAACAGTTGATGCTGACCACCGGATCCACGTTTCCTATGGCTTGACAAATCTTGTGCCATTTGTCGGTGTATTCTCTGATTATTTCCTTGTACTTGATTGCTAGCGAGAAGAGCTTATCCATCACAGTATTGACAACCTTGTTATACATGTAAGTTGCCAAGAACTTCTCAGTAAGTTGGTCGTAAGAATCAATGGAGTTTAGTGGTAGGTTATCGAACCAAGACAATGCTGATCATTTCAAACTTGAAGGGAAGTATCTGCATAATATGGCGTCGTCGTAATTCCATCGTGCCATCATTCGATTATAATATCGAATATGGGCAGCGGGATCGCTAGATCCATCGTAACACTCGAAGGCCAGAACTGGATATTTCTGCGGGATGAGAGCTTTGGCTAAGTGTTGTATCAGCGGGGTTGTGTTTGCTTCCCTCATCACTTGCTCCAATCACCCTCCTCCTTGACTAGATTTTAGCTGCTTGATCTCCGTCATCATCTCGGCAAGAAGATCTTCCATTGCACGCTGATGTTCCTCTAGAGTGGACGGTCAACCCGGCCATGTGGTATCGGTGTCGAAGTAGTACTAGTCATCGGGATTGTAATCTGGGTCGAATCTTCGGCTTCATCTTGCGTTCTTTTGGTTTAATGGCTCTGGGTTGTCAGCAACCACCATTCTTCGATATTGATTCGGCCTCGGCTCCATAGAGTTAGCTTCGTCGTGCTGATTTCCCAACTTCACGCTATGGGTAATTCTCTCCTTGAGTTGTTGGTTTTCCTGAGCTAGCAGAGCTACCGCATCTATGTATGTCTTTTGACTCTTTCTCAATTCTTCCAGCTCTGCCATCATCCGAGTAGAGTGATTTGATCCTTGATTTGGCGTTCCTATCTTCATTTGTCCTCCAGCTTCTATCATATGATCTTCGACGATAATTTGTATCAACGGTTCTGGTGGATCCATCTGCGGGTTTTGATGTTCCGCTGGTTGCTGCGCGTGTTGATTTGCTATTAGGAGCGGTTGATCGACTTGGAGGGGCATGTTTTATTCATTGGTGAGCGGCATCCCATAGATAGGTTGCTGCATCACTGACTCTGCCATCCCTTCACGCTGTTCGTGTGGTCGGGTGGCAGTGGTCGCTTTGGAGGCTCCCACTTTAGATGCCCCGAATTTTGATGCTCTGGCTTTTGGAAGTCGAGGACTCTAGAGCTTCCGCTGCAATAGCGCTGGCATCTAAAGGCCTCGTGCTTTCAGCTCTATCCTGCGTCTTGTCTACAACTTTGAGATTTTCACCCTTTTGCTTGCTCCTAGTCATAATTGGTGTCATCTTCGACGTTTCTTTTGATGAGACCTTCGTTTTTCCTACATCTTTGTTCTTCTCCATTTCCGATATTTTTCTGCAAAAGATAGAGAGGACACAAAGAAGGTGTAGTCCACGGGGAGCCTGTTAGCAGAGTTATGGAAATCAGACCCCGAAGGCGAGAAGAGATTATCCGGCTATTATTCCCCTTTTCAGGGGTATCGGATCTCTTGATTACCCCAAGTTTATTTTGTAAATTTGACTACAAGCATACGTAGTTTGAAAACAAAATGTATATATGATACAAAATCTGTTGAAAAAAATGTAGTTTAACTAACATTTTTAAGATCGTTTCTAAGGTGCGGACCGTCTAATAAATGTATGAAATGAACATGGATCTATCCATGGGTTTTATTCTTTAAAGATAAAAGCACTTTTGAAGATGTAGAGCTACTGAAATAAATGTAGATCTACCCATAGGTTTTATTTTTCAAAGAAAAAAGCTTAAAAACGTTTTCGAAGATGTAGATCTACTGAGATAGACGTTGATCTATCCATAGGTTTTGTTTTTCAAAGATAAAAGCTTAAAAACGTTTTCGAAGATGTAGATCTACTGAGATAGACGTGGATCTACTAAATAATACGTGGATATACTCATAGAGACGTTATTTTCAGGCGTTACTACGAATGTTGAAAATAAAAAACACTCCAGGCACCGTTATTTTCAGAGATCGGTGCACGGAACAGACAGAGTGCTTAAATCACAGGATAAGATAAATCTTCTACCAGGATAGAGTCCCTGTTTCTAGCGCCAGATTGTGAACACGTAAATCTCGATGGCATGCACGTGTTCACAAACAATGTTCGCACACAGTCAATACTATACAATATGCGTTGTATACATAGAGGGGTATGCTTATATCGATTCATCGACTCAGAGCCTTCGGGCTCGTCCTTGCCTAGTCGTATATTATCATCGATAATTTTCGAGTAATAGAGCAAAATAGAGATCGAAGCATAATGTGAAGTTTATCATGTGAAATACTGAATATAGAGTGTGAAATGTAAGTGTTGAATATAAGTGCAGGAATATAAACGAGACAAGTATTTACGTGGTTCAGCACTAAGGCCTACATCCACGGGGTTGGTGTTTCATTATATGTAGATTGATTACAAAGATAATCGAAGTGACTTTGAAGTATGAACTGAGGCTGCGGGATTAATGGAATCACTTACTCTTCCTAATTCTCTCTCATATGTTCTCCTCCCTTTATTTTTGATCCGCCCTTCTCTCCTAGTGGGGAGGAATATTTATAGGGGTCACAACGTGGGGTCCACTTTTGAAGGCCGTTGTATCCTTATCGTCTTGTGCTATGTGCCAGTCCCGCGGACCTCTTCGTCTTCTACGATGCCCCCAGCGCTCCCTGCTCATTGCCGAAGAGTGACGGTCATGTCTTCCACCGGTTGGCTGACACGTATGATGTTCAGGGTATTTAATGCGGGTAGTTGAGTCGTATGCACGCGCCAGACAATGGTCCTCAACCGCTGTCACATCTGCGTCATTTGGACTTACCCCAGCTGTCGATCTTGGATCTTTATCGAGATTGGATAAAGTGAGTCCTTGGATGCTTTTCAGTACTTCGGGGTGTCTTGGTATCTCGGTGCTCCTCGATCCTTGGCTATCGGATCTGTCAAATGATGATCTTGCATGGATGAGATATGTCTCCTAGCTGTCCACGCGTGGCATCGTATCTTGATGCTCCGAGTTGTATGCCTCCCATGTGTTTAGCCACGAACATGTGGCGAGTGATGAAATATGTACATACAAAAATAACATATATTATACTCCGATGAGAATGCACGCTTTGTTCACAAATACATAAACAACGCGTTTGATTCAAGGAATTGGATTCCTGGTAATCCAATTCCGGGGGAATGTGACAAATTCCTTGAACCAAACGGTCCAAACCAACTCCATGTAATTGAGAATTTTGATTCCTATGAATCTAATTCCCCCCCAAAATAATTGATTTCCATTACATTGGTCTAGTAGTGCAATGGAATTGGATTCCAAAGTAAAAACAAAAGAAATTGGATTACCTCAACCAAACGCTAATTTTTTGGAATTGAATCCAATTCCAAGAATTGGATTACCCCATAATTGAATTCCTAGGAATCCAATTCTTCCAACCAAACGAGGTGAAAAGGGAATGACAAATCTCAGTATGGTGGTGGATTGTGGGGGTGCTTTGTTCACAAATACATAAAAGGGAATAACAAATCTCAGGATGGTGGTTGATTGGGGGTGCGGAGGAAAACATAGTGGTCGGTGGTAGTAGTGGATTGGGGAGGCGGAAAGAAGATGTAGTAGTCGTTGGTGGAGATGCAGAATAAGTTGTAAATGTTTTTTTTTTTTGGGGCGTTCCTCTATATACCCCCAAAAATACTAATGGTACCCCTTTATTTATGTACCCACAAATTTTATCTACCTACCCCATCACAAATTTGTATACCCCAACCAAAAAGAAAAAAACAAAAACCCATGTGGTCTCCTCCGTTTGAAATTGATGAAGAAGTATGGAGTTCATCTTTTTCTCTCCTTTCTTATAAATAAAAACTCATATTTTGAACAAGCCTAATTATACTAACCTTATATTTTCTTAGACCTCACGAACAAAAACTATAGAAACTTAGTTCTTCATCTTAAATTCTTCTTTTCTTATTACAACTGAGATGAAGAGCGAAGAGCGGAAAAAAAAAATGGCATCTTCAAAGGGGTAGTAGTAGCAGAGCAGAGCAGATAAAGATAAAGTAAATAAAATTTTAAAAAGCTTATACGAATAAAATCTAAGCAGAATCATTGTGTTTTGAAACTCAAATACTATAAACGGAAGGAAGCTTAATATGGGTACCTTGTTGTAGTTTTCAATTAATTAGGTGGTAATCTAAATCCAACAAGCCTAATTGTTCTCTTAATACGCATATCTCTTTTCAGTTTGGTTTTTCTTCTTAAAATCATTTATTTAAAGAACCCTAATTTTACATTCAAACAAATTTTAGGGTTGATTAAAATCCATAAATGGGGCATCATGTTTAGAAGCTTCTTAGGCTGGTACCGTAGTGTGGTCATTGACTCTGTGCTTTTTAAGATAATAGCCCAATCACTCATCAAAGCATCCGACTGATTTATGGGGGGAAAAATTAATGGTTTTTTCTTTTTTTTTGCTACACTTTTCACTGTAGAAATTCGTCATATGTGTAAAAAAAATAAGCAAAAGTCAATTTTATCTTCACTACTGATCTTCAAATTAAGAAGAAGTCTGTAGAAAGAAAAAGGCGGAGGATGAAAAAAACTGGATCATGCATTTTCTATTTACGTATGTAGAGGGATTTCAGTCTGTTAAAAGAAGGGTATCTCTATCAAAAATTTCAAAAAAATTTACAATTTGATTTTAACCAACCTCTAACTAACCTAACTAACTTTTGGGGGTATCGTTAGCATTTCTAGGGGTATATAAAGGAACGCTCTTTTTTTATTATTAGTTGTTGGGTAATTTATCGTTGGGTGTGTATAGAAAGTTAAGAGATGGGATTTAGGATATATCAAAACTTACATGGGTGGTACATAGGATTATTGGATGGGATTTTAGATGGATGGGAAATAGGAAAAATGGGGATGGGAAATAGGGAAAACCTTAGACTATATGCACCTATAACCTAACTGCCATGTGATCTTTCAGATCAAAATTTGCGGGGATAACCATACCTAGAGTTGCACCATCTTTTTGGACAAGGATGGTTTCTGTTTCTAGCTTGGTTTCAAGCCTATGGTTAAGTATGCTTTAGACTGTTTAACCATGTTCAGATTATCTGGAAGGCTGTTTGGTATTAATATATTCCCCAGTGCAATTGTATAACATTCTGGATAATTCTACTTCTAATGGATGGCATTGCCACCAACTTGAAACATCATCGGCGAGGGCTAACTTGAAACTGTCATGTGTCTGTCTAAGTCTGTAGTGGGTGTACCCTTAGAATAAAAAACGAGTGATGTTATAAGAGTAAGTTAGCTGTTTAGATTAGCCGTTATGATCTATACATGTGTCCATTCGTGGTTAGCTTATTTTGATTAGGGTTGGGCCAATAAATGTGTAAGGAAACTCGGCTATGACGGCAAGTATTGAATGAAATAGAATTTTAGTTTTTCTTCTTCTCCCTCTCTGGCTGGTTTGTACTAGATTTATCTGAATTCTCTCAAATTTGAGTGTTATTTATTGTGGTAACACAACAATTGGCCTCAGAGCCGTTTTATCCTCACCATGGGCGGAGCTAATCATCCCACCGTCAAGGAGGTAAATGACGATCTTCATAAATTCTCAGAAAAATTTAGTAAACAAATTGACGATCTCTCTTCACAGAACACCGAGCTCGCTGCGCAGAGTAAGGAGATAAAGGAATCTATGCTCTCTAAAGACGATTTTTTCAAATTTATGGAGAGTTTTACCGGAAAATTTTTGATGAACATGTAGATCCAGGAGCATAGACTTATCACTCAAATTTTTCTCACCACAATGGTGCGATGTTCAACTTTCAGCAAGGAGGTTGTGAACCCAATAACATCTATCGAATGCAAAAATTAGATTTCCCAAGGTTTGATGGAAAGAACCCAAAGGGTTGGATTCATAAATGTGACAGGTACTTCTTACTCAACAATATCATAGATGAACACCAGAGTTTACCATGGGGGCTATGCACTTAGACGGAAAGGCTGATAGATGGTTAACGAATCTCCAAACAACTAGATCTATTACCTCATGGTATGAACTAGCTGAACACGCGTGCATCAGGTTCGAAAATCTTGCTAACGACAATATCTTGGGAATATTCAGTAAGCTATCTCAAATTACTATTGTAGATGAATATTTTGAACAATTTGAAAATCTCAAAGCTTTGTTGTTCCATCAATTTCATATGCTTACTGAACATTGTTATGTGATGAGTTTTATTGGGGGTCTAAAGGATGACATTAAGCATGTTTTCAGTATGTTCAATCCCACTACACTAATGAAAGCCTTCTCACTTGCTAAGATGCAAGAGCAAACCCTCAATACCCTAAAAAAGATATGGAGAGGCTCAAATAAGTTTTTCCAGAATAATAGACTATCCAACATTTCGAATTTTTCTCCAAAACCTATCAACCTCCCACCCTTACTACCATTACCATCTATTCCTCCTCAATCACCTGGTCCCAATCCACTTCCCATTCATCGCCTAACACCTGAACAAATGCAAAAACGCAAGTCTCAGGGACTGTGTTTTAACTGCGATGAAGTTTATCGTCCATGTCATTTTTGCAAAAAACGGTAATTATTTTGATGGTAGCCACGGAGGAGAAGGAAAAAATGACTACACAAGCAGAGGAGGTTACAGATGCTGAGGACACTCCAACAGTGGAAAGTGATATGGAAATCTCCCTTAATGCTCTTACAGGTAACTTCACTGGAGAAACAATTCGAATTCCAGGCTTCATTAACAAACAACAAATTTTTATTCTCGTAGATACGGGCAGCACACACAGTTTCATTGACTTAGATTTGGAAAATCTCTTCGGTGTTGTATTTTTCCAACTGCTAACTTTCTAGTTACAGTAGAAAATGGAGAAAATATTGTGAGCTCTGGTATTTGTAAATCCTTACATTGGACAATGCAGGATTATCAATTCAAAGGGGATTTGAGATTACTTGATTTGGGTGGGCTGTGATGTGGTTCTTGGAGCAAATTGGCTAAGAGGGTTGGGTGACATCATCTTCAATTTGTCTAAATTGAGTATATCCTTCTTACATCAGGGAAAGAAAATTACACTAGTTGGGGCTCATAAACCTCATTCCTTAATGATGATGGGAAACAAAGGGTTCCAACAATTTTTCAACACCAATTCTCATGGCATTGTGGGACACTTATTCTCTGTCACTGAAGTTAAGTCTCCATCACCTACTCCTCCTATTATTGATGTTGTTCTCAAAGACTTTCAAGATGTTTTTTCTGAGCCTACTCAACTACCTCCACATAGATCACTAGATCATTCAATTCCCCTTCAACCAAATTCAATACTTATTAACCAAAGAGCATACAAATGCCCATATGTGCAAAAATCTGTTATTGAGCACCTAGTAAAGGAAATGTTAGACTCTGGAATAATACATCCAATCCATAGCCCTTTTTCCTCCCCAATTCTCCTGGTTAAAAGAAGGACAATAGCTGGAGGTTATGTGGATTACATGAAGCTCAACAACATCACCATTAAAGATAAGTTCCTTATACCAATCATTGAGGAACTCTTAGATGAATTACATGGTGCTTGTGTCTTTACAAAAATTGATTTAAGATCAGGTTATCATCAAATCAGGATCACATTTCAAGATATACACAAAACATCTTTCAGGACTCATCAAGGACACTATGAGTTCACTGTTATTCCATTTGGCCTTACAAATGTTCCTGCAACCTTCCAGGCCTTGATGAATGATTTTTTTCAACCCCATTTGAGGAAATTCATTTTGGTTTTCTTTGATGACATCTTAATTTATAGCCCTGACTTGGAAACTCATGCAAAACATCTACAGATTACTCTTTCCCTTCTTAGACAACATCAGCTATATGCAAAAATATCTAAATGTTGTTTTTCTCAATCAGAATTGGAGTATTTGGGTCATATAATTACTGCACAAGGAGTGGCTGCTGATCCTGCCAAAGTTGCTGCAATGAATACTTGGCCTCCACCAACAAACATCAAGGAACTCATAGGGTTTTTGGGACTCACAGGATATTATAGAAAATTTTTGAAAAATTATGGAATTATTAGTAAACCCCTTATTGAGTTATTGAAGAAGGATTCTTATTATGGAATGAATCATCTATACAGTCCTTCAACACACTGAAAGCTGCAATGACTACCACTCCAGTATTAACCCTATTAGATTTTTCTCAACCCTTTGTCTTGGAAACATATGCTTGTGCTACAGGGCTAGGAGCTATCCTCATGCAAGCAAACAAGCCAATTGCTTTTTTTAGTAAACCTTTGGGCCCTAAGGCAATGGGTTTATCAACATATGAGAAGGAACTCATGGATGTGGGTTCAACTGTCACCAAGTGGAGACACTACTTGCAAGGTCCCCACTTCACCATCAAGACTGACCATGAGAGCATTAAATACTTTTTAGAACAGAAAATCCACATTGGCTTGCAGCAGAAATGGCTAATGAAACTGTTGGGGTTTGATTATGATATTCAATATAAAAAGGGATTTGACAACAAGGTGGCTGATGCACTTTCAAGAAGGCCATACAATGAGGCTACAGTCCATACCTTGGCTCTTTCTAAACCTATTTGAATGCAAGAGGTCAATTCTAGTTATACTGGTGACACTAAAGCTCAACACCTCATCTCTCAGGTACTTATCTCACCTACATCCATTCAACATTATACTTACCAGGAGGAAGTGCTCAGATATAAATATAGACTGTATATTGGTAGCAACAACAATTTCAGAGCCACCATATTGCATTCCATACATGCCTCTACTGTTGGGGGTCACTCAGGAATACAAGCTACTTATAGTAGGGCAAAAGCTCATTTTTTCTGGCCTAAAATGAAGCAAGAGGTGTTTTCTCTGGTGATAACTTGTGATATTTGCCAAAGAAATAAAGGAGAACACACTCTACCTGCTGTATTATTGCAGCCTCTTTCATTGCCTGAACAAGCATGGAAACACATCAGCCTGGATTTCATTGAAGGGCTTCCCAAGAGTGACGGAAAAGATATCATTTTGGTGGTGGTAGACAGGCTAACCAAGTATAGCCATTTCATTCCATTACAACACCCTTTCACTGCTTCTTCTGTAGCAAAGGCATTCCTGCACAATGTCTTTAGACTACATGGTCTTCCTAACTCCATTTTATCAGACAGGGACAAAGTCTTCACCAGCTCCTTTTGGCAAGAATTGTTCAAAAAGTTAGGCTCTGAACTGAAGCTGATTACAGCCTACCACCCTCAGACTGATGGGCAGACAGAGAGGGTTAATCACTTCCTTGAAAATTACCTCAGATGCATGACTGGCCATCAACCAAAGCAGTGGGTGCAGTGGTTAGACTTAGCTGAGTAGTGGTATAACACCAGCTTCCACACCAGCTTAAAAATGTCACCTTTCAAAGCCCTATATGGTTATGAGGAACCTCATTTGGCTTTTCCATATACTACTATTTCATCTGTAGCATCAGTTGAGAAGTACCTCAAACAAAGAACTGAAATGTTGCATCTTCTCAAGGAGGCATTGTCCAAATCTCAAGAGCGCATGAAATTTTTTGCTGATAAGAAGAGAACTAACAGAGTCTTTGCAGTGGGAGACATGGTATACCTCAAACTCCAAACCTATATACAAACTTCTGTTTCTCTTAGGAAAAATTTTAAGCTGTCATCCAAATACTATGGACCTTTTGCCATGACCCATAATATTGGCTCAATTGCTTACAAGTTACAACTACCACCGGAAGCACGCATACACCCTGTTTTTCATGTTTCGCAGTTGAAGCAGCGCATTGGAGTCACTCACATTCCTTCTCCAACACTCCCAATGGTTCATAATGATGGCCAGGTGCTAGTCACACCAATTGAAGTTATGGAAAAACGCACCATCACCAGAGGCACTCACTCAATCACTCATATTTTGATCCACTGGTCTAATACCACAGCAGACGAAGCCACTTGGGAGGACGCTTGCTCATTTCCCACACTTCAATCCTTGAGGACAAGGATTATTTTCTCGGCGGAGTATTTTCATGTGTCTGTCTAAGTCTGTAGTGGGTGTGCCCTTATAATAACAAGCGGGTGCTGTTATAAGAGTAAGTTAGCTATTTAGATTAGCCGTTATGATCTAGACATGTGTCCATTCGTGGTTAGATGATTTTGATTAGGGTTGAGCCAATAAATGTGTAAGGAAACTCGGCTGTGACGGCAAGAATTGAATGCAATAGAATTTTAGTTTTTCTTCTTCTCCCTCTCAGGCTGGTTTGTACCAGATTTCTCTAAATTCTCTCAAATTTGAGTGTTATTTGTTGTGGTAACACAATAGAAACCTGTGAGAAATTTTGCATCGAGGGGAACAAATTTAATTTTCTATCTCTTCCAGTGTTTTGAGAGAGAAAAATCAGCCAATTATACTTGTTTTATGCAGTTGTTGTAGATCACTGTTACACTGAGACTAGGTGAGAAGAAGCATTACGTTTCTACTTCTTCCATTAGTAGAGAACGTGTGAGACTTCTATCCTTCGCGGTCTTTTTAATAGTTCATTAAGTTGTCAAGGTCTGAGAGAATACATCTACGGGTGCGGTCCTTGAACTTATTCTAGCTTCATCTGAATCATCTTTGAACTTATTGCATTATGATGGTGTAAGCTGACTGCATCTTGGAACATAATACTGTAGTAAGTTATTTTTCCAATTTCTCCTAGTTGTACCTCGGATTTTCGGAACCGAGATATTGGCACTCACACTAACACAGAAATGTCTGGCTTCAGATCGTCTGTTACCTCCTTGAATGTCCCTTCCTATCCCACCACTAAAAAATAGCCATGTGTCAATGATAGTTTATCTTAAATAAAAAAAATCGTGGACGGTTGGAAATTGAGCAAATTAAGGAAAAAAAATAAAAACCATTAAAGACTTGTCATTTCGGTTAATATCTCCACCCGAACCTATTTACAAACCAGAAAAAACAATTTGGTCCTCATGTAGTATCACAAAGAAAAAAGCAGTGGCGTACTTCTGACCAAGTTAGAACCAATGGATTGAGAAAAAAAGCTCCGGTTTTCACGGTGCTAGGGTTTGAAGGGAATTTTTTTGGTTTCATCGTTGTTTATCCTCTTTTGAGAATTAGAAATGGTGAATCCATCAACAGATCCACCAAATAAGCTAAACTCATGTTATGAGTTTGTTGGTTATCAATTTTCTTTGATTATCATCATCTAGACTCGTATCTCAGAGAAGTTATATTATTTCAAATATGTTTCGCTTGTTTTAAGCTACAGATTTGTTATAGTTTTAAGTATTACAGCAGCAATAAGTACTTGTGACCAAGTTAAGTGTTGGTAGTTTGTTAATACAATTATTTAACTTCTAACAAATTTGGAGATAATGGAGACGATTCCATCCATAAATATAGATAATGGCTGGATTTGTAAGTTGGAGTATTAGGCTGGTTCATGTGAACATGTTCTAAAGGTTTAACCAGTGCATTGTATTAACCGATGAACTACACAAAGATTTAAAAAAATTGAAATCAGGATGGAACAACTTTTTATGGTTTGGAACTAGGTCCCGTAGAAAAATGCATTAGTAATTAGTAATATATGGTAATTATTAACTGTTTTTAATTTTCTTCCTTAATTGTCTCAAATTTCGAGCATCTAATTATATTCAAAGATGATACACCCACCGAATAAGTGTACCGCGATTTGTACTTCGGGGGATCCAATGGTCATAGGAGTGACTCTAAACATTGAGATATGGAGTGGGGCAGAAGTGGGCCCCACCCCTCTCTCTAAACTTTCCCTTGCGGTGCAAATTCGCAAATTCGCGGTGAGTTAATCATTTTTGAATTATATTTACGGTAAATTACTATTGACACATGGCTATTTTTTAGTGGAGGGACACGAAGGGACACTCAAGGAGGTCACAGACGAACCGGAGCCGAAATGTCTTTGGTTTGTCACACTCAAATTGAGCTTTCCAATTTGAAACTCAGGTTAAAAGTCATGGAGAGATCATTGCATTTAGTCAAGGGCTAGCCTTTGGGACCAGTGGAATGCACCATCCAAGACCAGTATGCATCCCTCAGGCCTCGGCAGAAATTTATCAGTATACGGTTGCATTAATAAAATTGAATAAACTCGAACATCCAAAACCATTAGATAATCACGTACGTAGAGGCGTAGAGTTTAGGTACTAAAAGATAGACACATTTGTTGTAACTTGTGAGAGCTAATAACGAAATGTTGGGGTTTGCAATTAATCTTTTGACTACATCGTTAACTTAAACCTTAATACTTAAATAACAACATTAGATATTTAACCTCAAAAGCTGAAAACAAATCTATTGTTTTACTCTCTAGTGTCGGCCATTAACAGTAGCTTAGAGGCGAAAACAGTTCTGATATCACCTACTTAGTAATTACAATACTATTTCTCCTACAGGAAGAATAAGGTACTCAGATTTGGAACTACATCCTTTTCAGTGTTGGAGAGGCATGAACTTGTTGTGTACGGGTCGTCTTCTTCGAACTTCGGTGTAATCCATAGTAAAATATTGGTATGCTTTTGACTCGACCCAAGTTTGACGGGTTCCTTTTCGTCCCTCCATTATATCGTGATTTCGTGGTCGCTTGCCTGGCATACAAAAAACAAGTTAACAGAGATCTGGTTATCGCCAACATCTACAAAATATATAAAAAAACAAACAGGGTCTGCTACTGTCACTACCAAATATGACGGCAAATAATCAAATGCAACGGCTGATATCTTAAACAGGCAGAGGTTGGATATAAGATTATTGGATACTATACTCTACTGCTATGATTATACCCTGGCCTCACTGCAATTTTTCTTGCTGTTCAATATTACGGAGCTGAACTTTGAATATATATACCATACGTTAAGATGGTTGCTTTTCTAGCACATAGCTCATTTGATTCTTGTTCATTTATTAATAAAAGAACAAGAGGAAGATTCCTATAGTTAATAAAGCACAATTTAAAGAGTCATTTTACTGCACAACTGTTGTTGATGTTTGATTAATGTGTAGAGTTTAATGGATAGATCATCCACCTGACAAAGTTCCTTGAGTTTTCCTGGTGTCTTCTGACATTTCAGTTGTTGGTTTGTTTCCAGCACTATTGCTAACCTGTACTATTTCAGAATATTAGTAGCTTAACATTTATAAAATATAAACTAAAGATTATATACTGAATGACCAAAACCAAATTCTTACATTCACGGATTCGTTAGTGGATAAAAGCTTCCTTGGCAGTTTAGTATAAACATGTTTCTTGCCAGGAACTACTGTTTGATTGACAATCAAATTACGGAACACGATTAATACCATTAGGGAGAAAGAGAGAAGAAGAGCAAAATAGATAAACTAAGAGAGACGCTAGCTAGTGAGAGTAATGAGATGAGTTATATACCGGCTGCCTGTTGATCATGGGACGCCGAGACAACTTTCTTAGTCAGAGGTTGAAGGTGATGACCATGTTGAGTACTACTAGTATCACAAAGAGAAAGACAGGGAGTTAACGTGTTGGAGAGTATGGTGACAATAATCGTTGCTATGAACAATATTGAAAACTCCATTAGATGAACAATTGGAGATGCTGGTCTCTACGCTTAGATTTAGCTACAGAGAGTAGAGAGAGTTTCTCCAATAGTGTGGGTAAGTATGAATTTATGTCATCAACAAGTAGAATGGACCACTACATATATAACAAATACGAGTGTGTATGTATACATGTGTGTGCGTGAGAGACATCGAAAGTCAGAACGAGATATCAGACAAGCACAAAACACAAACGCACCAGAATCCAAGCGCACGAACTCAAACATCCTAGTTCCAACAATAAGCCTCCTCTTATATATATATATATACAGTATGTGCCTCTCTGCACTCTTTACCATACAACTTTTGTATATAGCGTTACACCCTATGGTCGTGTATACATTCACACATCTTTTTGTCGATATGGACGGTGCAAAATGTAACTTGTGGACAACAATTCATACAGATATAGTTAGTGACCGGCATTCTTGTTTAGTAATCAATCCATTTTCTCTTGGCTAAGACCAAGCATTTGGGTTTTCAATAGGATATTGCGAAGAGAAAATCAGTAGTGTTACATTCTCAGTGGACCCAAATACTTACAAGGTTCTTAGGTTAGCACTCAAAAATTTGGATACCACGATATTCACACTACTCTTGATCTAGCATTAACACAACAAAGAAATACAATATATGTAGACAAGCGGATTAAAATCGAAAACTAGGTTTCAATAAAGAAGGAACTTACATCTTCTTACTGATGTTTTTAGGAGTAACATACGTTTTTCTGATTCCACCTTCCCTCTTCCAACTAAGGAAATCAGTCTTCTTCAATAGCTTTTGCTCATGAAGCTTCATTTTCCTCATTCCTCCTGCTCCTTTGCTGATCTCTTGGCTGGAAGGTTTGCAGATTTTATGTAAAGTCCTTTCTTGTCACTCCCTTTCTTCTTAAGCCGATTTTAGGTGAACCCCTAAAAATCGTTTTTGTCTTGTTAATTTTGGAAGGCGGTGTTATAAGGAACACGGTTTTGGTTAAGGGGTGATACGGAATGATGGGTGCCGATATCAAAAACTTTTAGTTAGGTTCAAGCCTTTCAAGGTCGAAAAACGAAAATGAACAAAAAGGGTTGTAGGGTTTTACAGAAGCTGAGATAACTCTTCTTCTTCTTTTTGTCTGCAACAACAACAACAACAACAACAACAAAAAAAAAAAAAAAAACTTTGGAAAAGAACGGGAAATTAGAGGAATCAATCGATGAGGCAATTAAAATTTCATGAGCAGAAGCTGTTGAAAAAGACTGATTTCAATGTGTTCAAGAGAGAACATGGACACAGAGAAATTCAAGTTACTCGTAGGTATAATCTCACTGGGAGAGATGATTACAAGAAGTAAGTTTCTGGCTCCATTTTAACCTAATTTTACATTTTGTCCCATATATATATAGATAGATCTCATTTATTCTCAAGTTTGAGTTTTTTCTCTTTTTTTAATCTTGATTTTGGAAATTTAATTGTTTTTTTAGGTATAATGGAATGTGCCGGATGGTGCAAAAGCTCGTTAACATCTTGAAACAGATGAATCCAAACGATCCTTATCGAATTGAGATGTCTGATAGACTCCTTGAGAAACTGTGAGTTTTTTCTTTCTTCTTTATGAAAGTGTTCCAAGGTTTTTTCTTATAGTGGATATATATTCTTAGTTTAGTAATTTCCCAGTGGATTTCTAGAACTATAGTTTTTCGTATAAATTGGTGTGTTGGTTGTATTCATTTGTATTAAAGGAAACGGTCGGATAAAAATCTTGTTAATTAGGTAGGCGAAATTCAAATACTGGAGTTTGAACTGGTTAGAAGAATTTTATAATACAGTTTTGATGATTAGAATGGAGAAACAAGTGTTGATGAAATGATAAAGAAATAGGTAGAGAACTTCCGGGAACGAGAAGTGAAACACAGTGGATTTGCGAGGTATTGTCCATTGAGCGTGGAACTAACGAGGCGTAGTTGATTAGATTAACGTCTCTTGGTTAATGCTGAGCCCCAACCCGTTCACTTTTCAGTCCATTACCTGGGAGTGAGAGGAACTGTTGCAGGTTTAGACTTTAGAGTGGAATTTAGTGAATGTCAAAAGAAGAAAATTTGAAGATATTGTTGGAGTGTTAATTAAACTCAAACTACAATAGTTTACACGGTTTTAGACTTATGTTAAGAGTTGCGTAAGTAATGTATTGGTTATTCCTAGTTAGGAGTTATTATGTTATTAAGAATGGGAAGTAAGTGTTAGAGTTGCTTGGTAATCAGGAGTTTGATGTGCAACATGCAATTGTTTAGGTAGTGGAAGTCGTGTGAAGTGGGAACACCCACTAAGCCTATGTTATGTTTTATAAATAGAGTCCTGTAAATTTTATTTCAATCAAGGCAATCGAACTATTCCACAGTGTAGTCTCTCTTACTGTTTCCGTGAATCCTCTCTGCTCTCTCTATACCTTGATTTTCTTCAAGGGGAACATGGGTCACGTTTGTTGTTCGCTGCCAATATTTCTTTCCTTAGTTAAATCATTGTAAAATGAAAATGATCTATTTTATGCTACGATTACGATAATGCTAATTTTGCTTCTGAAAAATTAGAAAGTTGTGTGTATACTGTGGTGCAGAGTATTGAACTTCTTAATTTATATGGTTATTAATACTTATTTTGAATGGTCCATATCAGCTTAAGTTAGACAGTTCCAAAATATTGTATTTTCAGACCATGCTTTGACGATGATTATATGTTGATACTGCAGGTACAACATGGGTGTCATTCCTACCAGGAAGAGCTTAGCTCTTTGTGACAAATTGTCTGTATCTTCCTTTTGCAGGTATGTGTACTTATAAGATAGTAGGAATTACTGGGTAGTCCACTTTTTCATGACCCAGTTAATGGCTAGTCCACCCATGAAAAACATTTACTCTCTAGTCCAAAAACATGTTTTTGGACTAGATTATTTACTCTCTAGTCCAAAAACTTCGTGGAGATTATAAAGTGTATTTTCGAAATGCCTAAAACACCCTTCTAGGTCTAATTAGTATCAACACATGTAAATGTTACTAGTAGTATGTTACGAAATACTAGTAATATCAATATGGTGATACTACATATTAATATGTACTATACTAGTTGTAACTACTAGTAGTAACTAGTATACTATACTTGTATAGTATAACTAGTTATTTATACTAGTATAACTAGTATACTAGTAGTAACTAGTATACTAGTAGTAACTAGTACTAGTATCAATATATAACGTACTACATATCAATATGTAACAAAAATATCTTATTGTTACTAGTAAATTAGGTAACTACTTTACTATACTAGTAGTTAGTAACTACTATTATACTAGTAGTAACTAGTTATACTAGTAGTAACTAGTATACTAGTACTAGCAGTAACATATATGTAGTATCAATACATAACAATTTTTTGATATGTAGTATCAATACATAACATACTACATATCAATATATAACGTACTACATATCAAACATACTACATATCAATATATAACGTACTACATATCAATATGTAGTATCAATATATAACATACTACATATCAATATGTAGTATCAATATGTAGTGTCAATATATAACGTACTACATATCAATATGTAGTGTCAATATATAACGTACTACATATCAATATGTAGTGTCAATATATAACATACTACATATCAAACATATACTACATATCAATATGTAGTGTCAATATATAACGTACTACATATCAATATGTAGTAGTATCAATACATAACATACTACATATCAAACATATACTACATATCAATATGTAGTACATATTGATATGTAGTGTCAATATATAACGTACTACATATCAATATGTAGTAGTATCAATACATAACATATTACTATTACTACTAGTATACTACATACTACATACTAGTATACTAGTTACTACTTGAATTTAAATGTAAAAAACGGACTTATAATGTTCGGGGGTATATAGGTAAATCTACTTGAATTTAAACATTTTTGGACTAACGATTAAGAAGAAGTTTTGGCTGGACTAGCCACTAAACCGGGTCGGGTTTAGTGGACTAAACAGGAAATCCCTCGATAAGATATCCTTTTTCAGTTATTATTAGCCACCATTACCACTGGAAAATACTGCACGTTTCTTTTCTTCTGCTTTGTTCTATTTACCTATTAACGAATAAATGTGCAGGCGAAGATTATCAACTGTTTTAACTCATTTGAAATTTGCCGAGCATTTGAGAGAAGCGGTGACATTCGTTGAGCAAGGGCACATCCGAGTTGGACCAGAGACAGTTACAGATCCTGCCTTCCTTGTGACAAGAAACATGGAAGACTTGATAACGTGGGTGGACACATCCAAGATAAAGACGAAAGTCTTGGATTATAATGACCAAAGGGATGATTATGATGCAATGAATTGAGTGCAACACCCAGGATTATTTGTTCTGATATTAGCACTCGGTTAGTTAAAAGGTTTCTTTTTCTAGAGTGTTGATAAACAATGGATACAAATATTATGTATTTTGCTTTTTAGTTTGTTGTTAGTCCGGCTTTGACGTTTCACAGTCGCATTTTTCTAATAGTAACTTCTTCTTTTTTAATGCAAAGAGGGGATTTTATTATATTTTGCTTTTTAGCTTGTTGTTAATCCGGCTTTGAAGTTTCACCGTCGCATTTATCTAATACTAGTAGTTACCTTTTTTTTTTGATGCAAAAAAGGGATTTTATTAATTAGAAATATAAGAGACAGTATGATCCATATCCTCCAATATTGCACTAGCAATAAAACTTGGAGGATATGCATTCCAAGTCTGAGAAATACTGTGAATTCTAGTAGTAGTTACCTAATTGAGATGTTCTGTTTGATTACAAAACACCGTGTAATGAATTGTGAAGTTTGTTATACAGTCGGTCATTGCCAACTCAGGGCTCCCTTTTAGTTGAAGACTCGTTTTGGTTTCCTTGGGCCTGTGGATATTCGAGCGATCTGGTTAAAAAAAAAAACAGCTTCCAATTACTAACTAAATACTTCAGGTATCTCGTAGTTGCAGGAATTCCTACACTACACCCCTCGTAAGAATTCATAATAATCAACACATATTTGAATATTAAGAACAACACTTTTATTGATTAATTCTCAGAAATATTACAAGAAATGAAAGAAATCAATATACAACCGCTCTCTTAAACTTTCTCTCTCCTCAAAACTTTCTCAATACTCTCAAATTGATCTCTCCCTTCTGAGTCTATTAGTTCTCTTTATATATGGTAGCTACATAGTGGATGACAGCTAAGCTATCCTTTAATTTCGGATCTGACTCGCGATACTCTCGCAGTAGTTGTAATGTTAATTTTCGCAGATGATATAATCTTCGCAGGCTCATCATGCTCTTCTCATGTTTCAGTTACCATCATCCGTTATGTCATTCTTCGAGTCATTCTGCGACACTCGCAGTGTGTTGTTGAAGAACTCGCAGAAATGTTGTTTATAAATTTCGTAAAAGTATTATTGTGGCGATATTCTGATCCTACATCTTGCCTCTTCTCATGTCTTTTCTGCGAAGGGGAAAAGATCATGAGAATTAAAAAAAATTAAAACGCCGCAGTTATTCATCTTTTCAGGCTCTTCTGTTCTAACACGTTTCTGCATTCTTCGCCAGATTTATTACACGTATCTTTTCTTCCATTCAATTTCTGACACGTCCTTTTCAACCGCTGCACTTCAACCGTTCACGTCTTCTCTTCGTATTAAATGCACTTATCTTCTCGAGAATTCTTACCTTCTATATATATCTTTTTCATTCTTCTCTTTTCTTCTTTTTACTTTCTCTTTCCTTCTCTCTGCAGTTTCACTTTTCTTCCGCAACTTCCGCATCTGCTATTGTTGTAACTTTTCTCTTATTCTTTTGATCTTCTATTCTTTTCTTCATTCCCATACTAAGAATGCCTCCGGCGGGTCGTAAAAATCTAATTGCCTTTGAAAAAATGCAAAAGAAGCTTCAAGATAAAGGTTTTACTTTATCTATCATTCCCGATCAAAACCCTAAGGCTGAGCTCTCTGTTAAATTATTTTCTGATCATCCATGTAATCGCGAGAAGATCATAGTCTCACTAGGTCAACTTGAAGCTGGCCTTCCCATTCCTCTTAATGATCCTGAACTTCCTTTATTCTATGAAATACTTTCTCATGCGAAATTCCCGCGGGTTGTATATCAGTTGAGTGGGGATTGCATTCGTTTGATGCTTGAGTTTGTTACTCGCGGTGCTGGTAAGGAATCTTTTTACCCCCCTAAAGCGGAGAACCCTAAATTCGTTGGTGTTCCAATTGTTCCTGCGAAGTATACTGTAGAAAATTTCTTCGCGAATTATGAAATAATCCCCATGAGGAAGGATGGCACTTGTTGGGGTGTCCGCTTACAGAAGAAGGATGACGTTGCAAAAGATAAAGTTCTTATGTTGGACATTGACTGGCATCCGGGCAACAATTCATCTATTCGCTATTCTAATGATGATAAATAGTGTATTTTCCCATTATTTTTAAAGGGTCCATACATCTCTGGTTCTCATGCTTTACCTGCGAATCTCGCAGAGTACCATCCATGGGTGTTCAGCTGGCCTGAAAGGAATACAGAAGTATCTTCCCGGATTTTTTTCTTAAATTACCATTATTATTTTCCTCATGCTTTTATATATGCCCTTGCTGACTACTCCAATTTTATCAGATTAAAAGGCTGAAAGCTAGCTACAAGAAGTTAGGGAAACCCAGTACCTTATTAGCTCTTAAATCACTCACAAATGAAGTAGGAAATATTCCTTTATGATTCTTAACAATATATTGTTGCCTCTATTTCTTATCTTTATTTGTGTTTGAAGGTTATTGAAGAAATTGAACCCGTTAAGGTTGCGAAGACTAAGGGGAAAGGCAAAGGTGCTCCTCGCATTGAGAAATCTATTGTTCCTCTAAAGAAAAGTGCAATCCCCATCTCCTTCAACTCATCAATCTATTGAAAGTTCAAGTGATGATACTGATAATGACGATGATGATGGTGATGCAGATATTTCTTCCGCGAAGAAATCCTCCCAACCTGAGTCTTCTACGTCTCAGTTGTCTAGCATATTCTCTGATACTATGTATGGTATTGGGAATGATGCTCTCACTAGCATATGTCAAGCTCTCATAAGTTTCTGCGATGCTCCTATACTAGTTGCCAATGAATCTCTTCACGGGATTTCGAGATCTGTGAGTCCCAGCCTCTTAAATTTACTCAGCACTCTGGTATGTTCTCTTTTCTTCGCCACATTTGTGTATTCTCATTTCCTCGCAAGGTTTTAATTTTTATTTGTCTTGACGATTTTTTGCTTTCCTTCGCAGGCTGGAAGAGCTTCTTTTGTTGTTGCCTCAGAGTTGGAGAGAATGCGTGCAGCCTTTGAAAAGAAGAATATTATTCTTCTCAAGAAGAATGAAAAATTAGAATCTCTGCTAGTCTTCACAAGAAGGATGAACAGCTGGAATCTGAAGTTGCTAGTCTTCGCGAAAAGGTTAAGCAATTAGAAATTGAAGCCTACTCTCAGTCAGACAAAGTTTCTAGCCTCCAAGCTGCGAATAATCAACTTTATGGTATGAAATTTCTCTTCTTTCTTTTATCCCTCTGTCCTACGACTTTATCTTATTTGATTAATCATTCTTGCATATGTTTATGGTCTCTCTGATGAGGCTTCAACCCTTCGTTCTTTCCCTACTTCTATGGATGATAACACTCTTCTTTAACATCTTAACAATTCATTGAATAGTTTTTTTAATGACCAAATTACATCTCTCTCCATAGATGAACTCAAATCAAAATTTCGCCTCTTAGAGGTTGAAAATAGATTCAACTTGAGCTTAACCAACAAATTTAAGCGCCATTATCATGATTCTAAAAAATAAATCAATATTTTAAAGCCAAGAATATTAAGCTTTCAGATGATAAGGACCGTATCACTAACGAAGGTGCTCAAGCTTTAGCAGATTTCCATAAGACTCTTCTCGATGTTCAAATTGAAAGAGATAGACTTATCTGCAAAAATAGAGATCTCGTTGAAAGTGAAACCAAGTTCGCTCCCTTCTTCTCATTAGTAATGATGATGAGTTTGCTTGGGCTGCGAAGATTCTTGATAACGCCAGAAATAATTTAGGTGTAGATGTTAGTCTTCAAGCTGAACATTCTACCTTGATTAAGGATATGATCTTTGAAAGAGAAGGTGGTTATTCTTGTTTTTCCACTAATCCATTTTTTAACTGAATCTCCACTATTTTATTATCAGGTTGTCATTTGTTCGCAGCATCTGAAGGAAATTTTCGCCAAAGGGTTGAAGAGTTGGAAGAAGAAAAAAGACAACTCGCAAAACTTCTATCTTCTCGCAACGAGAAATGCTCCAAGTTCAAAAAGCAGTTACAGATTACCCTGGCGAATTTTAGTAATATTCTTGTTGGTGTTCGCAATTATTCCATTAAGATGGTCTGTAATGATCATAAAATTCCTCATTATGCATATCCTTATCTCGCGGATGAAATACCAGAGAATGTTCCTAATCTTGTCATCTCTGACTGTGAAGTTGAAGAGTCTGAAGAAGATGAAGAATATAATGAAGATGAGGGTGAAGGGGGAAATCTGGTGAAAATAATGAAGGATCTAATGAGAAATAGTTGTATCTCCTTTTCTAGTCTCTTTGTAATATTTGTACATTTATTTCCTTATCCTTGTAAGATATTCATGCGAATTTCTCCAGCTTCTAACGTTCCTTGGTGTATAGATTTCTTTTGTTTCTATTTGCATACATTAGGAAACAATTCTTTTTTGCAATATGGTTAATCAATATGATTACTAATTTTTAACTATCTGTGTAAATCTGCCATATAATGATGAATAATAATTTTATCATTCTTGCCTCTGTTATTCATCTGCAATATGAAAGATTGAGCAGATTACTTTCTGAATAAGATCTGTTTTTAAATTTTGGCCATAATTTCGCAGTCGTTTCTTGGTCTCTTGTGTGGTCTTATTTTTCCTTCCTAGTTAAGGGTCTTATTTTGCCACGTTTTGTTTTGGCGACAAAATCGCAGGTTGTCCTTATATTCGCATATAAAGACCCATTGATCTTGACTTATCCTCATTTTGTCAATTTGTTGCGACAATATGATAGGCCTAAGTTTTCTTGCGAAAACAAATCCCCATGACATTGCCGTCTTGCGATGAAATCGCATGACGTCTTTACACTTTCATGTAAAACCCCATTGATCTCATCTTATCTTTTTATCATGGCTTTTTGCCTCTCTATAATTGTTGCACAAATATGACAAGCCTAAATATTCTTTCGAACATAAAGCCTCATGACATTTGCGTCTTAAGACACTTATCAGCTCCCTAATGGAAGGTGCCGCCCTTATCTTCTCCCTGGTTGCCCCTTCAAGGAGGCGTACATCGGCCATACAAGACTAGCTCCTCCCATCCGGTCTTAACAACAACCAGTTGTTTTCGTAGCCTCTTATCCCTTTTTCCTATATGACTTATGGTTACGAGACTGCACCCTAAGTGGGGTTTTCTTCGGGCCGAGTACATCATAGTCAAGACTTGCCAAGAATGGCCAGGATAGTTTCATACGCCCCGGGCACCCTTGGCTCAACCGTGTACCTCGGCGCCTTGATCATACTTTTCACTCCTTAGGAGAGACCCTCGGTCGTCCAACTTTTAATTTATATATATATATATATATATATATATATATATATATATATATATATATATATATATATAGTTGGAAATCAAAGGTACCTCTCCTAGATGGGCTTTCATTGACCCCAAATCTCCATGACTCAGGTTACAGCAGCGGTATAACCTTATCCCTGAGCCTTGCAAAGTGATACCTCCTTATATGACGTACTTTAGGTCTTACATTTGTCCGCGAACTAGGGTGTACGCCATAAAGGTTCGTCCCATTCTAATATGTCATTATTCTTTGATTTTTTTTCTTTTTGCACTTCAGCTCTTGTATGATTTTTCAATTTCATCTTTTTCATTAAGTCAAAATATACTTTTGTAAAATTTTCTCCAACAAATCATTCATACATCTCTTCTATTTCACGATTTTGAAATTTTACCTTTTCTACTTACTATTTTCTGCTTCTTCTTTTTTGTTGCGCTTTGCTACTTTTTCTCTATCTATGAGACGCTCGTCATCTATTGGTTTCAGCACATGTTGACTTCGCAACATTCCTTCTTCTCGCCATTCTACTATATCAACCATCAACCTTTCACTTCTTTGCTTTTGTTTGATACTATATTTCCAATTTATGTTCTTCGCAGCCCTTTCCTCGCAAGATTCCATGTCAATTTCATAGCACTTTTTTTCCATCAATCCAATCTCCCTTTATGACTCCAACACCGCTGGGATGGGGAAACTTAATGCACTGGTGGAAAGTTGATGCTACACCTAGAATCCCATGCAGCCAAGGTCGACCAATCAAGGCATTGTAAGGAGATTCAACATCGACAACATATAATAGAATTTTAAAAGATATCCCCTTCAGTGGAATTCAGATAGTGATTTCCCCTCTAGGTTTATTGGCAGTACCATTAAAATCATAGATTTTATAGGTTGAAGGTATTATATCCTCATCTCTCCCTCCCATTGTTTTATAAGTGTGATAGAATAGGATATCTACAGAACTCCCCGTATCAATTAAAACTCTATTAATTTCCCATGAGTCTTCGGCCTCATCATCCTCATCTTTCTCTCTATCTTATCTTTGTTTTGGATTTATCTCTAGTTTTACCACTAATGGATTGTCATGCATCTCGCCAGGCTCAGGTACTTCTTGTGCAGTGAAAGAAATTATCTGCTTTTGCCATTCTTCTAATGGCAAAGCTTTTGCAATATTCATTATTTCTCTCCCATCAGCATCTCTCGCGAAAACTCTGCTTAAAATATTGTCCTGGAAATCTTCTATAGTCTTGTATGAATGTATGATGGAGTTACACAATAGATTCTTCGCTTTTGCTCCAACTTCTATCACAAACGTTTCTCCTCCCTTTATTGTGTTCACTCTGCGAATTTCCGGGGCTGGGGGTAGCTGCTGATACTATGGATGACTTATTAGAAAATGGTTTAATTTTCCCTGATCTATCATCCTCAAGATGATTCTTTTTACATTCCTACATTCATTTGTTGAGTGACCATGAAAATGATGATAAGAACAAAATTCTGAATTTCGATTATTTGGGTGTGGCTCTTTTCCCATGTTCCATGGTACGGGTATGTCCTCCATCACGATTATAGCCTCCCAAATTTTCTCTATGCTAGAATTTAGAGGTGGCATCTTAATTTCTTCCCATATTGTCTTCTGACTTCCTTGCCCTCTATAATAATTTTGTCTCTGACCA
This sequence comes from Papaver bracteatum, assembly GCA_023529315.1. Classification (NCBI taxonomy): domain Eukaryota; kingdom Viridiplantae; phylum Streptophyta; class Magnoliopsida; order Ranunculales; family Papaveraceae; genus Papaver; species Papaver bracteatum. The sequence goes on along the minus strand of JAJJWX010002605.1, from coordinate 1,426,999 downwards.
CCATAAGTCTCTTACGGCTGATCAAGCCTCTGAATCTTATGATTTCCACCTCGATTGAAAAAATTTCTTTCCCTTTCAAACTCTTCTTGATATCTTCTTCCCATAGATACTAATTTCTGTTGACCATCATCCATACTCTTTTCTTTCTTCACCTACGAAGTGCTCCCTACTGTATTTATTAACCTGGGAAGTAGACTTGTGTTTGCTGCAATTGAACTGGTATTCTCAATAGGGTATGATTCTATCTCATTTTGTTTCTCCTCAAAAGCAATGTATTCTTCTTGCAATTCTCGCAGCTCTGTCATTGTTATGGTGTTCTTGATTCTGAAGATTTGGACGTATAATGATTGGTTGCGAACATTGCATTAATGAATGATAAGATGATATATCTCTCATCCACGCGGCCTGCCATTTAGTTGCACATTGTTTTCTACCTTATGGTTAGATGTTTTAAGCTTTCACCAACCCTTTGCTTTAATCCAAATACATCTTCCATGCCAGGTCGCGAAGAATTGTTACTTATATATGCTCCCAAAAATGTAGTCTGCAAATGATTGAAAGAAGTTATAGTGTTCTTAGGTAAACCTTCGAACCATTTTAGCGCCTCGCCTATTAAGCTGGATGTGAAATATTTGCACAATACAGTATCATGGTTTTCCCACTGTAGAAAACACCTAACATAAGCTTTGACATGTTGAATAGCACAAGTAGTTCCATCAAATATGTTGGTTAACGTTGGAAAATTGCATTTTGGGGGTATTCCTCCTAATTGTACTTCTTGGGTGAATGAAGTTTTCGCAGCTTCTTCAATGGCCTCATCAAGTTGCCTTCTGCCTCCCTCTCTTCTGTTATTTAACATTCCCCTCATTTCTGCTAACTCTCTCAAGATCTGTTCATTCCTAGCTAAATTTTGCTCCATTGGTATTTTCATTGTAGCTTCTGATGGGTGTCGTATGCATCAAAAATAATTTACACTTTCTTACTACTCAAAATATAAATATAACAAGGGCAAGAAAGGATCGATCCCACAGAGGGGTCTAGGTTGTCTCGTTGTTTCGGTTCCTTATATAAAACACCGGGTATTTTTCTGATTTTTATATACTAAAATAAAATAAAAGCAAAACAATAAAAAGTAACACGCAAATCAAGGTAGTGAGAATATTGGTTAAGGATTCATCTCCATTCACAAATATGTTTTCTTCACAATAAGTAGAATTGATATTTAATCTCAACTTTTATCAAAAGCCCTAGAATATCTTGATCGCAAGAATATCCCGCTAATCTCCTTTTGTCATCAACAAACACATTAAAAGATGCGAATATGAGTTCTATCTTAAAGAACAACCTAACGTGTAAAAGCACTAATCAAGTTTAATTCCCTAGATGTATTAAGTTCTATGAAATCAGGCCAATCAAAGCAATCGAACGTGGAAAACGCACTAATCCGATTTAACAAAGGTTATGGTTCACATATGATTATAAGGATGCATCACTACAAGCTATAACCATATTCATGCTACTTGTAATCAGGAATCTATCACTTTTATGTATAATAAACCCTAATCTAGCAATAGAGATGAACACAAACTCAACCGATTCGCGACTCGATCAAACAAGCATTCAATTCATGTAACGATATAAACAGTGAATCATAAACGATAAAGTATGGAGACAAAACTAATTTATCATATTAAAAACCATATTATGTGAAATCCAATTATTCCATAACCAATAATAAACTTAATTACTCATGTTAATGGAGTTCATAACAAGAAGAAAGAGAAACCCTATCATGTTCACAAACCCTAGAAACAAAAGTAGAAGATATGATATATTATGATAGAGAAAAGACTTCTCTTTTTATATGTTTCTCAATTTCCATACAGGATACTCCTTCCAAAATTAGGTCTTCTCTTCAAAGTCCATTAGATGAAAATCCACCAAGCCCACAAGTAATAAAAACCCGTGTAGAGAATATGTCGCAAAAACGCTCACCGGAAAATTGGGTTTCTGGCCGGAAATTGGCCGGAATCCGGCTAGAAAAGTCACCGCCGGTCACTGGAATCTTCTTCTCCGTCGACGGAATATTCCATCACTGACCGTCAAAGTCAACGGTCAAGATAACGGTCTCGTTAGTCACTAGGTCAGACCGTTAGTCAACGGTCAAGGAGAGTCACTGAGTTAGACCGAGTCAGTTGCTGAGTCAAAGCTAACTCGGCTGAGTGGACTATGCCAGAGCTGTTGCAATTGTGTAATGCAGTTACGGCCAAGATGGCCCTTCACTTCCTCACTCTCAGCCCTGATGGCCATACCTTCTTCACAGTTTCAGCTCACCAATCCTCTATTGATACTTGCAACACAAAACCAATTCAGTCCATTATTCCCCACCCTCAATTCATGCCTTATATAGCTTCAAATCAGAAGTCACACAACCACCTTCCTAACCATTTTGAACTCCACCTACAGACTGTAATTTACTTTGTCAAGCCATACATTCCTGCACCACAAGAACCAAACAACTCCAGTTGCATCTGCACCTGCAATTGCTTCATCCACAGCTCTAATTCAGTAATTGCAACAAATCAATTCCTCCGCCATCTCTGCCAATTACCAGCACACCCATTGCAACAACCAGCTACCACCAATTCCATCACAGCTGCAATTCCAACTTCTGTCCAGACTACCAATTAACAAGCAGCAACCCTGAAACACATCCAAGCTTCCATCCTTCCAATTCATACCACCACAGCTGCAATAACACCATCTTAGCTCTCCTGCAACAGCTGCAAGTTCACAACCATTAGCCATTCTCCATCTGCTTCTCAGAATCACCAACTACCAGACTCAAGTCACCATTGCAACTCAGCTAAACCTAGCTGACAAACAACATTTCTATGTTTAGCACAATCTCTCTCCATACACAGTTCACCAACACAGAAAACCACCTCTCCTTGTAACCAGAATTGCCACCATGAGCATCAAGCTCAGTCTGCAATAGCAACTCCATTCCAAGGCCAAGACTAGTAACCCTCCCAGTTCAAATGTTGCTTATTACAGCACCAGCTGCATAAACCACCACCCTGACGTAGAATCCTCCTCGAACCACTTCTGTTGTTTTGCAGATGGATGCCAAGAAACCATATATTCCATGGTTACGGCACGAGCAACTTGTCTCTAACCCATATTACCAACACCTACAGCCTGTGCTCCTTGTTGGATTAGCCAACTGCAATTCACCAATGCTCCAAATTCAACTGCAATTCACCAGTTCCCATTCCTTAGTGCATCATCAATCTCCCATACAATCTCTTTCACCCCTTCTAAAAGTCAAGCATACAGACCCATATCTTCTCTTTCTCCGTTGTGGTCGAAGTTTCATTGCTTTATATCAATTCTTCTCAGAAATCACCAGATTCCACCATCAAAACCCTAACTCAATCTCACCGACAAAATTCCACAAAACCCATCATTATTCTTCCTTCACAGCTTCAAACCAACTCAAGCATAGCCACAAACCATTTCAATTTCCCCTTCAATTGCATCTCGATTCAACAACAAATTGATGTTCAAACTCAATTTTCATGACAAACCCAGTACCAATTCCATCTTCTGAGATATTGATTCATCTCAAATTTCTTGATTTACAAATTCATCTCACCAGACACATATGAAACCCTAACTTCAAACAATTCAATCTGAACCTTAGCAGCTTAATTCCTCTTCTTTCTCCCTGAGTCTCATCACACCCAACCTTCAATTTCATCACAGATTCCCTTTTGCTCATTTAGGTTTCTCGGTTTGGTCTCTGGTAATAAACATCAGCTGCTGCTGCTTTTCTCCCCTTCTTTCTCAAATTCAGTTTACAAATGATTGAAGAAGAGAAATGTCTTCTCGATTAGGGTTATTGGTTTGGGGTTGTTATTGGTAGTCGGTCGCTCTAATAAGGGATAGCCACATTGGAAGCCCCTCAACCATTGCCTCGCTTTGTTTAGTACTCCTCCATAGAGTATGCCCCTTAACCTTTACTGGAATCCGGATAGTACTTGCAATGAAATGAAGCTTTTGACCCTTCTTGCTCAAAACGGCTGGTTTCTTCTTCTTTTCCTCCGTGCGACTCCAGAGTACCTATTAATCTCAAAAGAAAACATAAGATACATAATTCACACGAAAAATAGCAAAGAAAGCATAAATACTCAATATAAAATTAGGTGTTTATCACACCTATCAAATTCCCCCACACTTAGACTTTGCTAGTCCTCGAGCAAATAAATAAAATAAAAATACAACAACTCCGTGACGTCGAGGCTCCAGTTAATTTTAGCATAAAAAACAAGCCTTTAAACCCCTAGGTGTCCCTAGTGGACGAGTTTTAGTCTCGTGAAGGTTTACTAGAGATATACCTACAAAACCTATATTTCCAACTCCATCTATTTGTGACAAATCAATGAACGAATCCAAAATTACTACAGGGGGAGGTACCTTGAGCAAATTCAATTCATATATAAATATTTAATTAGATAGTCGAACAAGCCACAATACTCGGAAACTAACAAACCACAATCACAATGAAAAGATTAAGAAGATGGATATATATGTAGATGTTGGCGAATATTCACAAGTGATCGATGTTTCCCATATCTGTCTGAAGGTCACTGCTAAGATGAACCTATTCCTATTGGATTGAGCTACTTGGTTTGAATTCTACATCAACTCACTGGCATATACAAGGGAACCAGAAGTGACTTTATTCAACCAAAATAATACTTTCTTTTCTTTTTCTTTTCTTTTCACTTTTTTCACTTTTTTTTTGTGACAGCATGATTAAATCTTTTGGATCCAAGCGCATGCTTCTTGTCAGCAAGTACATGATAGTTTCCTTGGATCCTGTATTCCACGCTTGTTTAGGCGATGGAGACAGAGACTAAGTTTCACACATACTGCTATACCCAAGTGTCATTCTTATTCCGTTTGGTCTAATTGATCGGTTTTTTTTTTCTTTTTTTTTTTAGCAAATCAATCACTCTATTTCATCCTAGCAGTAATAACACGTCGATGTTTAGTGACCCACCAAAACACTTAGAGAACGATAGATAAATGTGGAAAAATAAAAATAGAATGCGATATGGTGATATTCCGAGATATGGTAACAACTATCATGTTAATTGTGATTTCTAAGTTATGTTCGTCCCTTTTAGTTAATCGGTTCCTCAACTCCTGCATTCAAAATGGTTCCATCCACTAATGGTGTCATCCTAAAGGCACAAGTTCTAGATTTCGGAGTTCAAAAAGCACAAATTTTTTCTTGGTTTTTCTATTTTTCTGTTTTTTTTAAAGGCATAAAACAAACTAAAACAAACTATACAAACATATAAATTTTCCCCCACACTTAAACTTCACATTGTCCTCAATGTGTAAAACCGAAAGTTCTGAATTCTGACGTAACAGCAGATAAAACGAAAAAACTGTGCAAATTGGTAAGGAATTTGGAAAAACTCCATTTCACAAAAGTTGTTCAACTACGTGTTTTCTACACAGTGTCAAAATTTCACAGTGGTTTGATAAACGGTCTGACAGTTATGGTCTCTGGACTGAACTACGTGCAGTCTGAAATTTTCTGACGAAAAGGTATTCATCATAATTCTCTTCTAAGATAGATTATGGACTTAATAAAATTAAACATGGGGATGAAAATATGATATGAAAACAATAAAAAATAAATAAACGAAACAAAAATAAAATAAAAAGCAAAAGGATAAGGATAAGAGATACAAAACCGGTGGGTTGCTTCCCACTAAGCGCTTGTTTTAAAGTCGACGGCCCGACTTAGCTTCTTGAAAGATTCATTCCCCATATATTAGCAATCTGAAAATTTGGGGATCCACCTATAGCACCTGTTTTGCAAACACTAGCTTCACACAAATATTAGTAATATCAAACAGAAATGAAACTATTAACCGATAAAAGTTTCCCCCACACTTATTCTTGTCCACACTTGGAAGTGTATAAAGAATATAGAAATCAGGGACTTCCATGGTTTCTTGTTCACAAACCTGCATAGTATGAGAATCAAGTTTCTCTAATGGAGGAAATTGAGAAACAAAGTCATTCAACAATGTTTTCGAAGCACATATATTCAAACCAATAAGAGGTAAAGGAGAAGAAACAATATGCAAAGGGTTAGACAAACCTTGCACAATCTCTTTTAGCACGGAATCCTCTTCATCCTTGAAAAACTCAAGTGAATTATTCACCTCTTGTATATCATGGTCATCTATCAAACCTTGCAACCATTCTTCATCCATTTCTGCCGTAACCAAAGTCTCGACATAAACATCATCATTACAATCATTCACAAGTTCAATTGGGTCTTCCATAATATTGGTCATAACGGTCTCATTCTCAACATACTCCTCTTCATAAGACTCAAACCTTGTTACAAAGTTATGTAAAACATTAGTTTCATCATCCTCATGTACCTTTGGAATATGTGATTGATCATTATAAAGATCAAGAGTTGAGTCAACTACACTAACGTCATCAAATATCTCCAAAGGTTAGTCCTTTTCAACATAATCATCTTCGTCTTCATCTTCAGACTCACCATAATCAGAATCGTCGTCGGTTTCCCTACCTTTATCATGACGACGTTTAAGTTCCATATGAATGGTCCTACTAATTTCATCGACAAACTCTTCCGAATATCCATCGTCTTCCAACTTGTATAATTTCTGCGCAAGTTTTCTAACGTTCACACGCTTACCACCATTATCTACAATATGTTCTCTTTCCCATGACTCTTCCCTTTGAATGGGTGAATGATCATAACTACGATCCGGAGTCGGGTAAGAAGGCATATTCCAGAAATTGGTTTGTGCGACGTTCTCTCTATTACGGTCAAGTTGGTCTAGCCTTTGTTGCATATCTTGCAATCCATACATAATCTGCATACAACTCGAATAAAGCCAATTAGAAGTAGAATTATCCCACCTAGGTGCTTGACTTACATACCCACTACAAGGTTGTTGTTGGTATGTATGAAAATCACCATAAGGTTCTATAGGATATGCATCATAGCCAATAAATTGGTTTTGATTGCATTCCATAGATGGTGGGAAATTGTCATAGCGTTGAGGAGGTTGAAATCCGTATCCATTGTTCCAATATGCTCCTTCCATAGAAATTGGTACCTGAAACAAGAGTTCTCAAAACTATGTCAAAAACCAGAAAATAAGAAAAACTAAAAACAAAACAAAAAAAAAAAGAAACCAAAAACAAGTGACAACCGTTGCCTCCTCGGCAGCGGCGCCAAAATTTTATGTGTGTCGTATGCGTCAAAAATAATTTACACTTTCTTACTACTCAAAATATAAATATAACAAGGGCAAGAAAGGATCGATCCCACAGAGAGGTCTAGGTTGTCTCGTTGTTTCAGTTCCTTATATAAAACACCGGGTATTTTTATGATTTTTATATACTAAAATAAAATAAAAGCAAAACAATAAAAAGTAACACGCAAATCAAGGTAGTGAGAATATTGGTTAAGGATTCATCTCCATTCACAAATATGTTTTCTTAACAATAAGTAGAATTGATATTTAATCTCAACTTTTATCAAAAGCCCTAGAATATCTTGATCGCAAGAATATCCCGCTAATCTCCTTTTGTCATCAACAAACACATTAAAAGATGTGAATATGAGTTCTATCTTAAAGAACAACCTAACGTGTAAAAGCACTAATCAAGTTTAATTCCCTAGATGCATTAAGTTCTATGAAATCAGGCCAATCAAAGCAATCGAACGTGGAAAACGCACTAATCCGATTTAACAAAGGTTATGGTTCACATATGATTATAAGGATGCATCACTACAAGCTATAACCATATTCATGCTACTTGTAATCAGGAATCTATCACTTTTACGTATAACAAACCCTAATCTAGCAATAGAGATGAACACAAACTCAACCGATTCGCGACTCGATCAAACAAGCATTCAATTCATGTAACGATATAAACAGTGAATCATAAATGATAAAGTATGGAGACAAAACTAATTTATCATATTAAAAACCATATTATGTGAAATCCAATTATTCCATAACCAATAATAAACTTAAGTACTCATGTTAATGGAGTTCATAACAAGAAGAAATAGAAACCCTATCATGTTCACAAACCCTAGAAACAAAAGTAGAAGATATGATATATTATGATAGAGAAAAGACTTCTCTTTGTATATGTTTCTCAATTTCCATAAAGGATACTCCTTCCAGAATTAGGTCTTCACTTCAAAGTCCATTAGATGAAAATCCACCAAGCCCACAAGTAATAAAAACCCGTGTATAGAATATGTCGCAAAAACGCTCGCCGGAAAACTGGGTTTTTGGCCGGAAATTGGACAGAATTCTGCTAGAAAAGTCACCGTCGGTCACTGGAATCTTCTTCTCCGTCGACGGAATATCCCGCCACTGACCGTCAAAGTCAATGGTCAAGCTAACGGTCTCGTTAGTCACTGGGTCAGACCGTTATTCAACGGTCAAGGAGAGTCACTGATTTAGACCGAGTCAGTTGCTGAGTCAAAGCTAACTCGGCTGAGTGGGCTATGCCAGAGCTGTTGCAATTGTGTAATGCAGTTACGACCAAGATAGACCTTCACTGCCTCACTCCCAGCCCTGATGGCCATACCTTCTTCACAGTTTCAGCTCACCAATCCTCTATTGATACTTGCAACACAAAACCAATTCAGTCCATTATTCCCCATCCTCAATTCATGCCTTCTATAGCTTCAAATTAGAAGTCACACAACCACCTTCCTAACTATTTTGAACTCCACCTACAGACTGCAATTTTCTTTGTCAAGCCATACATTCCTGCACCACAAGAACCAAACAACTCCAGTTGCATCTGCACCTGCAATTGCTTCATCCATATCTCCAATTCAGTAATTGCAACAAATCAATTCATCCGCCATCTCTGCCAATTACCAGCACACCCATTGCAACAACCAGCTACCACCAATTCCATCACAGCTGCAATTCCAACTTCTGTCCAGACTACCAATCAACAAGCAGCAACCCTGAAACACATCCAAGCTGCCATCCTTCCAATTCATACCACCACAGCTGCAATAGCACCATCTTAGCTCTCCTGCAACAGCTGTAAGTTCACAACCATTACCCATTCTCCATATGATTCTCAGAATCACCAACTACCATACTCAAGTCACCATTGCAACTCAGCTAAACCTAGCTGACAAACAACATTTCTATGTTTAACACCATCTCTCTCCCTACACAGTTCACCAACACAGAAAACCACCTCTCCTTGTAACCAGAAATGCCACCATGAGCATCAAGCTCATTCTGCAATAGTAACTCCATTCCAAGGCCAAGACTAGTAACCTTCCCAGTTCAACTGTTGCTTATTACAACACCAGCTACATAAACCACCACCCTGACGTAGAATCCTCCTCGAACCACTTCTGTTATTTTGCATCTAGATGCCAAGAACCCATATATTCCATGGTTACGGCGCGAGCAACTTGTCTCTAACCCATATTACCAACACCTACAGCCTGTGCTCCTTGTTGGATTAGCCAACTGTAATTCACCAATGCTCCAAATTCAACTGCAATTCACCAGTTCCCATTCCTTAGTTCACCATCAATCTCCCATACAATATCTTTCACCCCTTCTAAAAGTCAAGCATACAGACCCATATCTTCTCTTTCTCCGCTGTGGTCGAAGTTTCATTACTTTATATCAATTCTTCTCAGAAATCACCAGATTCCACCATCAAAACTCTAACTCAATCTCACCGACAAAATTGCACAAAACCCATCATTATTCTTCCTTCACAGCTTCAAACTAACTCAAGCATAGCCACAAACCATTTCAATTTCCCCTTCAATTGCATCTCGATTCAACAACAAATTGATGTTCAAACTCAAGTTTCATGACAAACCCAGTACCAATTCCATCTTCTGAGATATTGATTTATCTCAAATTTCTTGATTCACAAATTCATCTCACCAGACACATATGAAACCCTAACTTCAAACAATTCAATCTGAACCTTAGAAGCTTAATTCCTCTTCTTTCTCCCTGAGTCTCATCACACCCAACCTTCAATTTCATCACAGATTCCCTTTTGCTCATTTAGGTTTCTCGGTTTGGTCTCTGGTAATAAACAGCAGCTGCTGCTGCTTTTCTCCCCTTCTTTCTCAAATTCAGTTTACAAATGATTGAAGAAGAGAAATGTCTTCTCGATTAGGGTTATTGGTTTGGGGTTGTTATTGGTAGCCGGTCGCTCTAATAAGGGATAGCCACATTGGCAGCCCCTCAACCATTTCCTCGCTTTGTCTAGTACTCCTCCATAGAGTATTCCCCTTAACCTTTACTGGAATCCGGATAGTACTTGCAATGAAATGAAGCTTTTGACCCTTCTTGCTCAAAACGGCTGGTTTCTTCTTCTTTTCCTCCGTGCGACTCCAATGTACCTATTAAGCTCAAAAGCAAACATAAGATACATAATTTACACGAAAATAGCAACGAAAGCATAAATACTCAATATAAAATTAGGTGTTTATCACACCTATAAGCTTCCCTTCTTTTGCGTTCATGTATTTCTTTCCTTGCGAGATTTTGTGCTTCTTCTTCAGCATCTTCATTCTTCCTTCTCCCGCGATTTTCTTCTTCACCTTCTTCTTGAATTCGAAAATGATTATGCCTTTCATTTTCTCTTCTGCGATTTTCTTTATTTCTCACCATTTATCTTCGCTATCTTTCTATTCTCCTTTGTATTCTATCATATTCTTCATTGATATTAACATTGTTGCGATTTAGTGCGCGTCTCCTTTCTCGATTGTCATGATTATTCTGACGTATTGCTTCTTGAAACTCTTGTTCTTCCACTTCTTCTCTCAATATTTCTCTTTCGCAAGCTAAACGTGCTTGTTCAGCATAGTGTCTCTCAATTTCATCCTCAATTATTCTTCGGTTTCTTTGAATTTATCGCTCATGTAATATTCTCCTAATTTCTTCTCTAATTTCTTCACCATCTTGGTTATTTCCACCCTCTTGATTTTTATTATCATGTCTATCATCCAAAGTTTCACTACGTGGAATGTAGCGATCATTAATCATCTCTTCTTCTTCATAATGATGCTCTTCATTTGGATTTTGCATTTCCTCTCGAATATTTTCACCAGCATTTCTCACAGGGGAATTTCTCCTTGCTTCTTCTCTAAATGATCTTGAACTTGATCTTGCAGTACTTCTTGATCTCCTATTTTTTAATCTCAATTCTCCATTCTTAACTCGTGATTTTGTCTTGTTAAATTCGCGCGTTCTTCCGCCTATAATATCCTTTCCTCTTGTATTCTTTGTCTTAAAGCCTCTACTGCTTCATTTTCGTCATCTCCATGAATTAATCCTCCAACCGCTTCTTGATCTCTTCCCTCTCGCCTTCCATTTCTTAATTGTCAATTTCTGCTTCTTCTATTGAATGTGATTTCCAAGTATGCACGCTCACTCTGTCATAATTCACAGTTCTATCTTGTATCGGTGTTTGCTGATTTAGTTGTTGAACTTGATTTTCTCCATTATTCCTTGTTTTGTTGCTCCTTGTTCTTAAGCTTGAAGATTCTCCTATTTCATTTGTCTCTTCTCCAGCAAGTCTTCTACTCCTCCTTACGGTTGTTGGTTGTTCTGATGTATTTCTTCTTTTAGCCATTCCTTCAATTTTGATGTATTATTGTAAATCACATAAAAATCTTCTCTAATTTCTTCAAATTCTTACAAATCACAATTTCAATCTTTGCTCATAAACTCCCTATTTCAAGCGCCATTATGTAGTTGCAGGAATTCCTACACTACACCCTCATAAGAATTCATAATAATCAACACATATTTGAAGATTACGAACAACACTTTTATTGATTAAATCTCAGAAATATTACAAGAAATGAAAGAAATCAAGAATACAACCGCTCTCTTAAACTTTCTCTCTCCTCAAAATTTTCTCAATACTCTCAAATTGATCTCTCCCTTCTGAGTCTATTAGTTCTCTTTATATAGGGTAGCTATATAGTGGATGACAGCTAAGCTATCCTTTAATTTCGGATCTGACTCGCGATACTCTCGCAGTAGTTGTAATGTTAATTTTCGCAGATGATATAATCTTCGCAGGCTCATCATGCTCTTCTCGTGTTTCAGTTACCATCATCTGTTATGTCATTCTTCGAGTCATTCTGCGACACTCGCAGTGTGTTGTTGAAGAAATCGCAAAAATGTTGTTTATAAATTTTGTAAAAGTATTATTGTGGCGATATTATGATCCTACATATTTATTCTCCACTATTTTTAGTCTACTAAATTGACTCAACTAACTCCTACTGAGAGATGACTAAATCAACTGTAAAAAAACTAATTCAAATCTCCTACAAACCTGGAGTTGCACTACTTTGTGAGAAGCTCATGATTTGATATGGCACTAATATCTTGTTAATTAGAAGCAATAATGTCAAGTATTCCAGAGGAACTCTATCACGAAATCCTTCTAAGATGCCAGCGAAATCTACATTTTTATGCAAGTGTGTTTGCAAGACTTGGTATGAACTCATTTCTAAGCCTGATTTCGTCAAATCACATCTTAATCTTATTACTGTTGGGTGCAATAATCAAAAACAAGGAAAAATCAAATAAGCAAAAGTTATTGATATTTAGCTCATTTATGATGGAAGTGATCGATTCGATGAAACGGACAAGTTCCCCAAATCTCTGCAACAGCAACAAGGCAAAACTTTGGAAAAACAGAGTGAGTCACGTGTTCAACACGTTGTCCTTAAGACATTAGCGCCGATCTACACTCAAGAGTGATGCTATAGTCCTCACAGGACGGATATCTCCATGATAAAATACACTATTACGCCTAGTACTAGCATATGTAGTAGATCTTTAACTTGAGCTTGCCAACTCCGAAAAAACCCTTAAGGAATATCGCGAAGGTTAAAGAAATCACCATAAAATATTTTCCCTTGTGGGTATCTCTAAAAATTAGAGAATCCCTTTTCCCATAGATTTTACAAAAGAAGTGAATTTGTTTATATAATTGACAAATACAACTTAAGAAGATGAACTCCCCGATGTGGGACTAAAAATCTTATATAGTCTCTTAAAACAACTAAAAAATGGAAACTCCACAGTGTGGGACTAATAAGTTTTTCATTCACAAAAGAAAACAATAAATTATAATTTTTTATTAAAACTATAAAAATCATATTCTATTAATCATTTTCCAACAATCCCCCATATGAATGAAAACTCAATAAAACAAGAAAACATAGATAGATCTTGGTAAATCAACAACTCAATCTCATGACCCGAACTGACTGAACAGACAGACATATCGTTCATGTTGAAGTCATACTAGCCATTCCAACGTCATCTCCTTCACACAACAGTGTGTTGACCCCAGGGTTATGCTATGGATTGCAAAAATCATATAGTATAGAGAACTTTCATCTTTAGTTCCTCACATGTGAGACTAAAGGTTCCTTTCACCCAAAGTGAAAAAGCATGAACTAGTGAACCCTTAGGTCCTAAGTTCCAGTGATACCAAAACCATCAAAATGAAAATCACATAAAAAGCGCAGGAAATACCATTTTAGGCAGAGGTGACCATGAGGTCTTGAACCTTTGCTTAGTGAGATATTACCGGAATTACTTTCTAAAGACAGTGAACTATGTCTTGAACTGCTAGCGATTGATGTAATTCGTGATAACGACCACGGATGATATCTCCAACGTTGCTGCCAAGCTCGTGTCGTTTTGTCCATTTTTTTCCCTGGACATATCATGTTTATCAGAATGTTCTAGCGAATCAAAGCTCATATTCTTATAGGAAGCGTCCCACTTCCTCATTCAGATAGGTGAGTTTCCATAAAGAGTGTTACTGTTACACCCTACTTAAATCTTAAATTAAAACTATATAACTCATTAAGACTTGTTAAAAGTCATCCTTCACATGCAGTCACACTATCACGTCTATACCATAGGGAAGGGACAGGGAATGAAATTCTCTGATAGTGTTTACCTTTACCCACCACAAATTAGTTGTCTCATTCGAAGCCTTGATCTTGGGATCTCTAGTCAGCAAGGTTGAGTATCCTTCATGGCAAGTTTAATTTATGAGCTTAATCCCCATCCACCTCGATGCATTTCTACCTATCTCTTTGGATAAACCTTTCGTCAAAGGTTGCGCAATATTCTTCTTGGACTTTATCCAATCAATGGAAATAACACCGATTGAGATTAGTTATTTTTAGCTTTAGTTATTATAGCTTGGCTAATACAATGTATAGATATAGCTAGCACAGACCTATGCCAAAGAGGAATGTCTTGTAGAAAAGCAGCTTAGGCACTCGGCCCCCTCTCGTGCATTATCTAACGCAATACTCTTATATTCCATAATCAATGAGCAATATATGTCTGTTTGGAAATCTTCCAAAAACAAACCCACTTGCTAGAGTGAAAACATATCCTCTCGTAGCCTTAGAATCCTCTGATTCAACTATCCATTTTGCATCACAAAGTCCCTCAAGGACAATAAGATACCTTTCATAAATTAAAAAAATATGTAATAGAGTATTTTAGGTACCATAATACTCTATTAAGTGCATTCCAATGATCTTGCTCTGGACTACAAGTAAATATACTTAACTTACTCACAATATAGGCAATGTCTGGACTCTCGCAGTTCATTAATTCATTAGACATCCTATAACTCTTGAGTATTCAAGTTAAGATACTCCATTACCCTTATTTTTCTTGAGTCTACAAGAAAAATCGTACGGAGTACAAGCAGGCTTACAATCAAACTGACTGTATCTCTTAAGAAAAAATTCAACATAATGAGAATGACTAAGACTATAAATGTTAGATTATCTTCCAATCCTCATCCCTACATCAACATGGCCTAAGTCTTTCAAGTCAACGTTCTCATTCATCACATGTTTTTAGTGGAATTAATCACATCTATGTTTGTATCAAGTATAAGCATATAATCAACATACTAGCATACAATCACACAAGCATCCTAAACAAGTTTACTATAAATACACTTGTCAGATTCATTTACTTAAATCCACTACTCATTATCACATGATCAAATTTTTCATGTCACTGTTTATGTGCTTATTTCAAACCATACAAAAATTTGTTAAGTTTACAAACTTTGTATTCATAACCTTTCACCATAAAGTCCACAGGTTGTTCTAAGTATATTTCTTTATCTAATTCACGGTTTAGGAAAGTTATTGTTGACACCCCATTTCCGCACCTTCCATAGAAAATGTCATTCTTATACTTCGGAGCAGAATACAAGAGAAATTCTTTGTGGAGCAATTAAGGATTTTCATATCCTTTAAATCAAGCCCATAAGTTCAACCAATCAAGCCCACAAGCTCTACCAATCAAGCCCACAAGCTCTCAAGCCCACAAGCACAGCTCCTACCCATTTCATTATCCTTCCAAACCTGGGAATTCTCGCTATCATGATAGAGAGGAAAAAATACGAATCCAATGGCGAAAGAATGGAATCATTCCGAGTTTGTATGAAGAAGTTATGAGCAAAACAAAATCTCATAAGACTAAAAGTCAAAGCAGTCAAGTTCCAGGGAAATACTAAAGGCACCCGATTTTTTACTAAGGAAACCTCTCTTTCTTCCTCATGAAGAACATGAAGAACATGGGGGTTCTTAATGGTGGTCATCATGATGATCACGATGATGATGGATTTTGATCGACAATGATTTTGGATTTTGATCGACAATGATTTTGGATTTTGAATTCACACTAGGTTCTTAGGGATGATATGGAGCTTGGGTAGGAGACTAATTTCACATCAATCATGTTCTTGATGCGGTGAACAGTAACACCGGTGAACGGTAACAATACTTTTGAATAGTAACAGTACCGTGAACAGTACCCAATAGACCCACATGTCATAATCAGATTTTTAATTGTCGCATACAATTGAAAAGCAACGAAGGAAAATTTTCGAAGAAAAGAAGAAAAAAAAAAGGACGATTTACGGCCTTTTTTTCCAACAAAGCAGCCCGAAATTGACGGAGAGTTGAAGATTTTTTCCCTATAAATAGAGATCGAATTTCTCATTCAAAAACAACGAAAAACACTCCAGAGACTTCATTTTAGACTGGAAAACACTTCGAGCAGAGACTCAATAATAATTTCTCGCATTCAAACACTTTCTCCTTTATTTTTCTTTCGCTTAGTAATATCAAATCAAGTATTGTCTTTAAGTTTTTAAAGGATTAGCATTAAATTGCTGGTACTTTAATTATTTTCTGCATACTTGACAAAAGCAAGGAATCATCATTAGAATATTTTCAAGTTTTCTTACATCATATTTCAAGTTAATTGTCTTTAAGTTCTTAAAAGATTAGCATTAAATTGCTGGTACTTTAATTACTTTCTGCATACTTGATGAAAGCAACAAATCATCCTAAGAATCCTTCAAGTTTCAATATCATAGTTCAGGTATATTAATTTCCTATCTCTTCGGTAATTATGTAGTCATACGGGAACGGAATGGTTTTCCATTTCGTAGTAACACCGCAACTACTCTTTACATTAAATAAAAATAATTACGCTTTATTATTAATTTTCCAAGTGGGATAAGTCAAAGTGTGTGTTTAAAGCGGAATTCCCTCCCACATTAGACCCATAATAAATATGTTTATTATATATATATATATAAATAATATTAAAGTTTGCATTAATTCTATATTCTAAATAATTGATGCATAAGAATCTTTTCTCAATTTCTAATAAATTTCGGTATTAAAATCCTGCACATAAGCATTGATAAAAATAAATTATAAACTTTTCCCCTTTAATCATGAAGTAGAGGCCAATCTTACGATTGGGCGGCTGATGGGTGCCTAACACCTTCCCATCCCGTACTAGAATCTCCTTACCTGACTCTCGATAGCAGACCATAAATATGCAAGTCATGACTAGGTTTTGTTTTCCTCAAAAGAATTCAAACTAGTTAAAAGGGTCCTGACTCCCTTTAGTCAGGTGGCGACTTCAAAACATCTCTTTCTTATTTGCAGAGTTGGCCCTCTTACTAATGAACTAGTAAGAAATTATCTCTGCCAGACCCCTGTGTACATTAAACATCCACGAACGGATGAGAACATGGACCTCGCCCCATAATAATTATGGACAAAGGAAATAGACCGGCACTCGACCCGTGCTAGGCGAACACTCGATTTCTACAGTGGCGACTTCACTGGGGAAAAACAAGAGATTCGACTTGAAAAATGATTAAAGGGAAATTTTATAATCTTTTCTTTATACTGATATCATAGTTCAGATTTTGTGATTTCAGGCACTTATACAAGCGTAAGCAACCATAACGCGAGGGGGGGCTTACACTCGTACTTGGCATCGGTCGGAGGAAGGAAGACTGGTCAAGATGGATGATTCACAACATGGGAAAGGGGAAGCCAACAATACGGACATCCTCACCTCAAAGATAGAACAAATCATTGAGGAAAAACTCGCCAATTTCTTTAAGAAGCTACAAGATGAGGCTAGAAATGACGGAAAAGGCTCAGATTCTCATCAACATACAAATGGCTCTGGATCCAAGGACGATCATCAACCAAAAGATCAAAACAAAAACGGAGAATCCGGAGGTACAAGCGACAATGACGAAATTCCAACACCAAACAAGGAGAGCTTGGAATTCGAGCATTTCAAAGAACATGTAATGAAGAGGCTGTCAATAATCGAGGACAACACCAGCGTGGATGGTGAAGTATGGTACACTCCACCAAGTGGATACTTTCCTGAAGGTTTCAAATTTCCAAAAATAGAAAAATATAATGGCATGGGACCCCCGGGGTCTCACATTAAACTGTATCTCCAATACCTAAAGCCCCAAGGTTTAACTGACGAATGGCTGCTAAACTTGTTCCACCAAAGCTTGACTGGGTTAGCCCTTGATTGGTACCAACATGCAGAGAAATCAAAAATCTCTACATGGCCACTCATGATTAATTCATTCGTCGAACATTTTGCAAAAATACAGATCACTCTATGGCCTTACGCCAGCTTGAGTCCCTTCGACAAGGGGCACATGAAGGTTTCGTCGACTGGATGAGTCGGTGGGAAAAGAAAGTGTTCGAAATGTTCGAACGACCATCAGAAGAGGCGCAACTAAAAATGCTAATGAAAAATCTCTCAATGTCTTACAAGGTATTCATCAGCATGTCTGCACCTGAAAATCTTTCCGATTTTCGAAGGAAAGGAGCAAGCATCGAGGATGCAATGAAGGACGGCGTATACTCCGGATTCAATATAGGGCAAAGCTCGACAAAAAAAGAAGGAAATTAATTATGTCAACCCAACTGTTGCAACACCTACTTACATCAGAGCTGCAGGGAAAGCACCTATCACCAATGCATTCCGCCAAGACAAAGGACAACAATATGTCGAGAAAAGGTGGAGCCGGAATCGAGTATTTTCTGATCTGGACGGAGAAATGAGTGACTACCTTCCTAGGCTAGTTAAGGAAAAATTAATTCAACTCCGAGATCCTAAGCCTGTACCTAATCCCAAACCTCGGGGTTACAATGAGTCAAAGACATGCGACTACCATCAGAGTGCAGGACACGATACCAATTCATGTTTCGTCCTGAAACATCTTATCCAAGATTTGTTGGACGACGGAAAGATAATCATCGAGGGAGCGTCAAAGCAACCTAATATACAACAAAATCCACTTCCAGCGCATCAAGGAATCAACTTCATTGAGGCAGATGACGCTGAAATACGTCAACCATCTCTAATATCGGACCGTACGACAAAAGAGAAGGACCAAACAAATGAAGCCTCCAAAGTCGTTGCTAAGAGCAAAATGGAATCTGTAAAAGGTTCCACATACGCTAGAATGATGGAGCAATTAACCGATAGAAGCGTCTACATGATAACTCTCAACGAAGCGGCAGGACGCCAAACTTCTCCCAATGACAATCTGGTGATGATGAATGACGAAAGTCCACCACCGACGAAGGACGAAACCTCAAGAATCCTCGTGGACCCCAGAAGATGGTATTTGTATGATAAATTCACCATTAAAATTGAAAAATCCAAAAAAATCGTAAAAACAAAAAAAATATAGAAAGGGTGATTTCAGAAATAAAAGAGCATGATGTCTTGGTTTTGGAGGATGTCATTACAGGAAAGTTTGAATATGAGGATGAAGAAATGATAACTTGCCTGAAAGACGTTCCAGAAGAGATCCAAAGCAACGTCGAAAAAATGAAAAAGAGCCCGAATTCCTGGAAGAAGAAACAATCAACTTGAGAACAGAGGAAGAACCACGAAATGTGAAGATCGGAACGACATTATCGGCTGAAGAAAGGAAGGAGATGATCGAGCTACTCACTGAGTTCGAGGACGTCTTTGCTTGGTCTTACGAGGACATGCCTGGATTGAATACTGATTTGGTAGTCCATCGTTTACCAACTTATCCAGACGTAAAGCCGGTCAAACAAAATCTCAGGAGGCTAAGGTCAGAATGGACTTTAAAAGTCAAAGAAGAAGTGGAGAAACAACTCAATGCAGGCTTCCTCAAAGCAGTTACTTATACTAAATGGCTGGCTAACATTGTACCTGTTCCGAAGAAAGAAGGAAAGGTAAGAATGTGCATTGATTACCGCAATTTGAACAAAGCAAGCCCAAAAGATGATTTCCCGTTACCGCATATTGATGTCTTGGTCAACAATGCCTCTGGGCAAGGATGTATTTCATTCATGGATGGCTTCTCCGGATATAATCAAATCATGATGGCGATAGAAGACATGGTTAAAACATCCTTCATCACTCCATGGGGAATCTTCTGTTACAAAGTTATGCCTTTCGGATTGAAGAATGCCGGAGCCACGTACCAACGAGCCATGACGACTATCTTCCACGACATGATACACAAGGAGCTAGAAATTTATGTAGATGACATGGTGGCGAAATCTGAACATAGTAAGGATCATGTAAATGTTCTGAGAAAAATATTCCAACGTCTTCGAAAATTTCAACTTAAGCTCAACCCCAACAAATGCTTGTTCGGCGCCAAGTCCGGGAAATTACTAGGTTTCATCGTCAGCAACAGAGGGATTGAATGCGACCCATCAAAGGCTAAAGCTATCATCGAAATGTCTCCACCAAGAACGGAGAAGGAAATCAGAGGATTCTTGGGTCGGCTGCAATACATAAGTCGGTTCATAAATCAACTCACTCCCATCTGCGAGCCGATATTCAAGTTGCTAAGAAAGAATGTGCTTACAATATGGAACCCCGAATGTCGGAAGCATTTGAAAAGATCCAAAAATATTTGGTTGCTCCGCCAAGATTTGTTGCCCCCACCCCGGGTGTTCCTTTGATTCTATATCTCTCGATTGGCGAAACCTCTATGGGAGCAATGTTGGGACAAGTACCATGAAGGAAGCAAGAAAAGAAAGGGCAATATACTACATCAGCAAAACTCTTTCAGGGTACGAGTCAAAATACACCATGTTAGAAAAGACTTGCTTGGCACTTGTCTGGTCAACCCAACGCCTTCGTCATTACATGTTGGCTCACAAGATTCAGTTGCTATCAAGGATGGATCCTATCAAATACTTGTTCGAGAAGCCTGTGTTATCCGGAAAAATGTCAAAATGGCAACTGTTACTTTCCGAGTTTGATATCACTTACATCACTCAGAAATATGTCAAAGGAAGAGCAATTGCCGATCATCTAGCATCTCATCCTATCCTCGACAACACTGAGCTAAAGATTGAGTTCCCAGACGAATGGGTGATGTATGCTAATGTGGCCGAAGATAAACCATGGAAGATGTACTTTGATGGCGCCCGCAACAAACAAGGAAGGGGTGTAGGGACACTGCTAGAGTCTCCAAAGGTATCCACACACCTATTGTTATCAGGCTATGTTTTCCATGCTCTAATAATGTTGCAGAATATGAAGCCTGATAGCCGGATCTAAAGCTTCTATTGAAATCAATGTCAAAAGCATCATAGTATACGGAGATTCACTGCTGATCATCAAGCAAATCCAGAAGGAATGGAGGGTTAACGAACAATTATCCCAATATCATACATACCTTGAAGAGATCACAAAACAATTAGATCACATCGAATTCCACCATATATACAGAAACAAAAACTTTGGTGCTAATGCTCTTGCTGTTTTAGCTTCTTGGCTCGCAGTCCCCGAAGGAATGACGGTGAAACCTATCGAAATAGGCCAAAGAGATGAACCTGCTTTCTGTTACGCCATTCAAATCGCCGCTGAACAATTAGACGGCGCTCCGTGGTTTGTTGATATACGAAGATACCTCGAGGATCAGTCTTATCCAGAAGATTCAACAAAACAACAAAGGAGATACATCCAAAGGGTGGCATGCCAGTACATGATCTTTGCAAATGTTCTTTACAAAGTGTCAAGAGATGGAACTTTGTTGCGATGCGTGAACGAACACGAAGCAAGGAAGATCCTGGAGAGAGTACACAGTGGTGAGTGTGGTCCTCATATGAACGCACACATGATGAGCAGGAAGATAGCTCGCTTGGGATACTACTGGACAACCATGATGTCGGATTGCTGCAACTTCGTCATGAGATGTCACCAATGTCAAATACATGGTAATCTTATGCATGTACCTCCTTCTCAACTTCATACACTATCGTCTCCATGGCCTTTTTCTACTTGGGGAATTGATCTCATAGGTAAAATCAATCCATCTTCCAACGGTCACAAGTATATCTTTGTTGCAATTGACTACTTCACCAAGTGGGTAGAAGCCATTTCAACCCGAAGTTTCAAAGGAAAGCCGACGGTCGATTTCATACGAAACCACATCATCTGCAGATATGGAGTTCCACATGAAATAATATCAGACAATGGGTCAAATTTTATCGGTGAAGAAACCGAACAACTTCTTGGAAAGTACAAAATCAAGCATCATCTAGCCTCACCGTATCGGCCTCAAACCAATGGAGCAAAGAGAAGCAGCCAACAAGACACTTGTCAAGATCCTAAAGAAGATGACAGATACATATACAGATTGGAGTGAGAAATTACCATATGCTTTGTGGGCATACAGAACCTCAATTCGCACCGCAACCGGGGCTACACCTTTCTCGCTCACATATGGTATGGAGGCAATGCATCCTATAGAGGTGGAGATTCCAACTCTAAGAGTTCTAAAGGAGAGTCAGTTACCTGAAGACGAATGGGTAAAAGTAAGAGTCGAGCAACTAAATTTCATTGATGAAAAGAGGTTAGCAGCAGCCTTCCATTCTCAGGCATATCATAACAGAGTCGCACGCAGTTTTGATAAACACGTGCGACCCCGCAAGTTCGACGAAGGAGATCTCGTGCTCAAGGAGATTCGTCCGGTCAAGCATACTGACCCAAGGGACAAATTTAAACCAAAGTGGGAGGGTCCATTCATAGTTAAAAAGATTTTTCAAGGAATGGCGGTACAACTGATGGACCTAGATGGAGAAGAACATCCAAGGCCCACAAATGCTGATCAACTCAAGAGGTACTACGCTTAACCAACGACGACATTCCAAACATGCCTAATCCATGCATCTCCTCAAAAGATCAACTGGTTTGTCAACACTCATGATTTTTATCATCGTTTTCTACGCTATCAATCTTGTTTTCAAAAAAAAAAAAAAAAAACCAAAAAAAAGAGTTTATTAAGTTTTAATTTCTTTTCAAAAAAAAAAAAAAAAAAAAAAAAAAACAGATTTCTAAGGTTTTGTTTTCAAAAAAAAAAAAAAAAATAGAGAGTTTATCAATGATGTAAAGCTTAGGATTTGGGTATGGTGTTATGAGCAACCAGATAGGCAAATTTGAGACAAACTCTCCAAATCAAAGTTTCAGTTTTGTAAATTTTTAAGTTTTTTATTTTGTTTTCAAAAAATAAAAATAAAAATAAAATAAATGCTGATGATGAAAGCCCTAGGATGATACTGTGCCTTGCACACGTACCAAATAGGCAACCGAGGCAAACGTTTCTTGAGTTATTTTAAGCCTAATCATGTTCTAACCATGCTTTAAGCTTTTGTGAACGACGAGTTATCTGAATTAAGGCTTCTCCACCGGAGTCAGCGATCTGCACAGTCAGTGCAAGTCAAACCAAGGACAAGAGCATCACCAGAAAGAAAATATTTCATTCACAAATGAAGGAATTACAGAATCTTCGTCTACAACAATGAAAAGCATGAACTCTTCCTTATCTGAAGGATACATGATCAGATCGAGAAAAAAAAAAAGCAACAACAATAAGAAACAAGCAAAAGAAAAGAAAAAGAAGAACAACAACAAGAAATAAAAAAATGATCTGACGGCAAACCAAAGAAGAAGAAATGAAAAACAAATAAGGAAAGTCAAGATTTTATCTCGAGTCTAGACCAAGATCCAACTTCTTCACCATTTCCCATTGATCGAAACCAATGTGTAATAGTGGTAAAAGTGTCCATGTGACACACTAGATCTAGACATCTTCATCACAGTGCAGATCATCCATACTTGTCGAAATACATCTAAATCTAAATCCGATTTCAACTTTGAAATCTGGATTTATCTTTGTATGTATTTTGAAACTGCATATGGAACGATCTTGCATCTTCCCTAAATCATCGAGATCTTCATCTTCGAGCCGAACATTAACTGGATCTCAAGATGCACTACCATCAAGTACGAAAAGAGAAGATTCATACAGATCTATACCGAGATTCCACAAAATCTCACTTCATTATCATTACTTTCAGCCACTCAAACGCATCTCGCATACTCCACCAAAGAAATGATTACTATGGCGATGAACCAAACAAGCGAAAAGTAGAAGAACATGAAGATGGTGATCAAAAAAAGAAAGATCAAAGCACAGATCCGGCAGATACAAGAAATATCTGAAGGAAAGATGGAGAAAAGAGGCGGATTTGCAGAGAAGAAGAAGAAGAGGAAGAAAGAGAAACTGATGGTCGAGGAAGAAGAAAATGAAGTATTTAAAGCAAAAGATTAGGGCTCCATCAAATCACTTTTCGGGCAAACCTAAATGAGATCCATGACCCGTCGGGTTTCTCCAACCCATTAGGGTCATTCATCCGATCCGCTAGCTCCTTTTCCCTGTATCAAAAAAAAAAAAAAAAAAAAAAAAAAAAAAAAGTGCAAAAGAAAAAAAAAAAAAAAAAAAAAAAAAAAAAAAAAAAAAAAAAGAAAAAAGAAAAAAGAAAAGAGAAAAGAGAAAAGAGAAAAAAGAAAAGAGAAAAAGAAAAAAAAGAAAAAAGAAAAAAAAAAAAAAAGAAAAAAGAAAAAGAAAAAAAAAAAGAAAAAAAAAAAAAAAGTGAAAAAGAAAAAGAAAAAAGAATACCTCGTAAAGAAGTCGAAGCGTGGACAATTCTTCAGAGAGAGTATCAATACGTGCCTGCCTCTCCAGGTGATTCTCTATTGATTTCATCAAGCCTCAACATGATCCCGTACATCTCATTCACCACCGACTTCAATTGGCGCTCACGGCTATCCACCAAACGGAGCAAGTATTCTTGAAGAAGTCCGGAAGCCTAAAACAGAAATGAGTTAAAAAAAAAAAAAAAGTATTAAGTTATCAAGAAAAAAAGGGGTAATTACTTCTTCAAGAAGTTTTTAAAAGAAATACTTTTTCAAGAATCGTCTCGTGAAAGAAAAACAAGTCATGTCAAGACAAAGCGTGGAAAGCAAGCTAAGAAGATGCACTTTCATAATGTGAACGAAACCGACAAGCTCAACTGGGGCAGACCCAGCCAACGTTAGTATATTTCTTCATCAACCTATTCAACTATTTCAATCGGCTTGAACAAAGGGCAATCCAACTAAATCAACCGCAAAGGTTCAAAAATCAAGAAAATGGAGCTGACAAGCTTAACTGCAGCAAACTCGGCCAACGTCAGAATTTCTTCATCAACCTATTCAACTATTTCAATCGGCTCGAACAAAGGGCAATCCAACAAATCAACCGCAAAGGTTCAAAAATCAAGAAAATGGAGTCTTAATCAAAACCAACGTCGAATTTCTTCATCAACCCATCAAAATCACCTCTTGGAAAAGATAAGGTGCGAAAGGGTGTTCGTGGGCTTTGTTCGTTAACCGAAAACGGTTACTCTCAAAGAGGGGCAACTGTTGACACCCCATTTCCGCACCTTCCATAGAAAATGTCATTCTTATACTTGGAGAGAATACAAGAGAAATTCTTTGTGGAGCAATTAAGGATTTTCATATCCTTTAAATCAAGCCCATAAGTTCAACCAATCAAGCCCACAAGCTCTCAAGCCTACAAGCTCTCAAGCCCACAAGCTCTCAAGCCCACAAGCTCTACCAATCAAGCCCATAAGCTCAACCAATCAAGCCCACAAGCTCTCAAGCCCACAAGCTCTACCAATCAAGCCCATAAGCTCAACCAATCAAGCCCACAAGCTCTACCAATCAAGCCCACAAGCTCTCAAGCCCACAAGCACAGCTCCTACCCATTTCATTATCCTTCCAAACCTGGGAATTCTCGCTATCATGATAGAGAGGAAAAAATACGAATCCAATGGCGAAAGAATGGAATCATTCCGAGTTTGTATGAAGAAGTTATGAGCAAAACAAAATCTCATAAGACTAAAAGTCAAAGCAGTCAAGTTCCAGGGAAATACTAAAGGCACCCGATTTTTTACTAAAGGAACCTCTCTTTCTTCCTCATGAAGAACATGAAGAACATGGGTGTTCTTAATGGTGGTCATCATGATGATCACGATGATGATGGATTTTGATCGACAATGATTTTGGATTTTGAATTCATCACTAGGTTCTTAGGGATGATATGGAGCTTGGGTAGGAGACTAATTTCACATCAATCATGTTCTTGATGCGGTGAACAAGAATAACACCAGATGAACAAGAATAACACAAAGTGAACAAGAACAATACTTTTGAATAGTAACAAGATCCGTGAACAGTTCCAACGGACCCACATGTCATAATCAATTTTTAATTGTCGCATACAATTGAAAAGCAACGAAGGAAAATTTGAAGAAGAAGAAAAAGAAGGAAGAAAAGGACGATTTACAGCCTTTATTTTCAACAAAGCAACCTGAAATTGACGGAGAGTTGAAGATTTTTTCCCTATAAATAGAGATCGAATTTCTCATTCAAAAACAACGAAAAACACTCCAGAGACTTCATTTTAGACTGGAAAACACTTGACAGAGACTCAATAATAATTTCTCGCATTCAAACACTTTCTCCTTTATTTTTCTTTCGCTTAGTAATATCAAATCAAGTATTGTCTTTAAGTTTTTAAAGGATTAGCATTAAATTGCTGGTACTTTAATTATTTTCTGCATACTTGACAAAAGCAAGGAATCATCATTAGAATATTTTCAAGTTTTCTTACATCATATTTCAAGTTAATTGTCTTTAAGTTCTTAAAAGATTAGCATTAAATTGCTGGTACTTTAATTACTTTCTGATACTTGACGAAAGCAACAAATCATCCTAAGAATCCTTCAAGTTTCAATATCATAGTTCGGTATATTAATTTCCTATCTCTTCGGTAATTATGTAGTCATACGGGAACGGAATGGTTTTCCATTTCGTAGTAACACCGCAGCTACTCTTTACATTAAATAAAAATAATTACGCTTTATTATTAATTTTCCAAGTGGGATAAGTCAAAGTGTGTGTTTAAAGCGGAATTCCCTCCCACATTAGACCCATAATAAATATGTTTATTATATATATATATAAATAATATTAAAGTTTGCATTAATTCTATATTCTAAATAATTGATGCATAAGAATCTTTTCTCAATTTCTAATAAATTTCGGTATTAAAATCTTGCACATAAGCATTGATAAAAATAAATTATAAACTTTCCCCCTTTAATCATGAAGTAGAGGCCAATCTTACGATTGGGCGGCTGATGGGTGCCTAACACCTTCCCACCCCGTACTAGAATCTCCTTACCCAGACTCTCTGATAGCAGACCATAAATATGCAATCATGACTAGGTTTTGTTTTCCTCAAAAGAATTCAAACTAGTTAAAAGGGTCCTGACTCCCTTTAGTCAGGTGGAGACTTCAAAACATCTCTTTCTTCTTTGCAGAGTTGGCCCTCTTACTAATGAACTAGTAAGAAATTATCTCTCGCTGCACCATGTGTACATTAAACATCCACGAACGGATGAGAACATGGACCTCGCCCCATAACAATTATGGACAAAGGAAATAGACCGGCACTCGACCCGTGCTAGGCGACCCCCGATTTCTACAGTTATCTTAACATCCATCTGATGTATCTCTAAGTTGTATATGGCAGCAATAGAAATTAGTTTCTCAGCAGAAGTAATTCACGTCACAGGTGAATAAGAAACAAGCAAATATACACCTTCTTTTAGTTTATATCCTTTAGCTACCAACCTAGCCTCATATTTTTCCACAGTTCCATCTACCTTATGTTTCCTCTTAAAAACTTATTTACATCATATGGTCTTACTCCCTGGAAGTAAACTAGCAAGATCCAAAGTCTGGTTCTGACGGACTGAGTCCATTTCACTAAATGAAGCTTATTACCAGAATGGGGTTTCAGTAGATGTTATGGCTTCTTTATGATCCTAGAACTCATACTAAGTTAGGCATATTATGAATTCATATCCATAAGAAGTCTCAGTTATAATCCTTTTACTTCTCCTATGATCAACTCTACTCCATCTTCCTTTAAAGGTAAATTATAACTAGTTGAAAATACATCTAGGGGATCAACAACACATCCCTAAGAAGAGACAGGTTTCAAAATAAACATGTTCAACAAACTCAACATCCCTAGACTCAATAAAAGTATTCACACCAAAGTCAGAAAAAGCAGAACTCGCAACCAAAAAACTATATGCAGTAGGGTACTCATGGAACCTTATGTAAACAACCCCACACTTTGACGTATGCATAAAAAGGTTGTCTATCTTTCCATACTTATATGGATTTTTATCTGATCCTTTAAAGGTTATTATATTCAAGATATAGCGAAATTAGAGGATGACCCCCGCACCCTCCCCCCCCTCCCCCGCACCCCCGCACCCACCCACCCACCCACACACACACAATTTTGCGGTTATCCTTTAATTAACATGGAATATATCATCTCCTTAATGGTTTTGTTCTTATGTTCAAATGTACCATCAGACTATGGTGAATAAGGAGGTGCAATTTCCTATATAAATTTCATACTTTCCATCAAGTTCAGACCTAACCCTTTTAGTGGTCACATATACTTCACTTTCAATTTCAATTTCATAATCTTAATGCTTCTAAGGTATCATCCTTATCCCTAAGCAAGTATACAAGATTGTACCTCGTACAATCATCTATGAAAGTTATAAACCATCTTTTACCATAGTGGTTTTGGGTTGAACTCATGTCAACTAGGTCTAACTGAATTAATTCTAAAGGCTTAGAATTACTCTGAATAATTTTGCTGAAATATTTTATAGCATATTTTGATTCAACGAAGATTTAACTTTTGTGTGTTCAATATCCAATATAAATTTGGGTATGCAGCCTACGCTCTCCAATTTATGCATTGACTTATAAGCTTACGGTTCCATGTCTACCATGCAAAACATTCAATCACACAAAGGAAAACACAAGAATCAACTATTTCATCATTTTTGCCGTTAAGTGTATATAGACCCAAAGTCCTGTAACTCTTGCCTAAAAAATCATTGCCTAGTTACAACAAGTTTTCCAGATTCAATTAAAATCTTAAATCTTTTACCATCTACAACAGAACAAGATACAAGATTCTTGCATATACTCGGAACATGAAAACTTCATTCAATGTGAGAATATTACATATATGAGCTTCTGCTCGACCTTTTCCTTTTATGAAACCTCTGTTGCAGATGAGTTACTCATAAAGAGTTTCTCGACATCCCCTATCCTCTGATAGGATGTGAACAGGTCTCTGTTTCAACAAATATGCTTGGTGGCTCCAGAGTCCACCTACTGGTCTCTCATATTGGTTATTAAAATAACTTCTGACATCATGCCACTGAACTCGTTCTAGTTTGTTTAAACTAAATTAGCATTAACTTTCTACTTATTAAGGTTTTTATGTTGTCTACAGTTTACGGCCATGTGGCCAGGAATTTTATAAACATAACAATCACCTTTAATTAAAGTAATACCGGATTCAGTTTTGTGAAACATACCTTTCTTATGAAGACTACGGTTAGAGTTGTTTGATGTTCTCACCTTTTTCAGCTTTGGAAGACATGTGTTTGATAGGTGTCTAAAACACCTTAATATCTATCTATTGTTTATGTTTTCTTTGTTAAGTTTTCTTTGTTAAGTTTTCTTGTAAAATATGTATCTTATGTTTGATTATGAGTGTTTAGGTACTTTACAGTCATTTGAAGCAAAATAAGAAGAAATCATCCAATTTGGGAGAAAAGGGCAAAAGCGCCATTTCACATGCAAGAGATGATGGGAGCCAAAGATAAGGAACAACCATCTAAAAGTCCAAAAAAAACTGTTAAAAGCAGATATTAGTTTCACTCAGGGCCACCCTCATCAAGTTGATGGGTGCCATCTGTTCCATGGACATAGTCCATAACTCTAAATTTGAGAAATCAGTTTCTCAGTCTTCTTTCCCCCAACTTCATTTCTGCTACTGTTGTCCGAATTGAGAAGAAAAATCAAAGAAATGGGTTCTGTTTCTGTAGGTGACTGATGAGAAAGGGTTTGAATCGAGATGATGGAGATGATGCTAACGGTCAGATGGATGAGTTTCTACAGCTGGGCTAATTCTTGAGCTGATATGATATGCAAGGAAGATCTGATGACCAGTTGCTGCTGTAGAAATTATAGTTGGTGATTCAGGGTTCGATTAGTATGGAGATTATAAGACTCGGGAGATGAAGAGAATGGCTAGTGATATTTTATTAGTGTATTAAGAGGAATCTGATGCTGCTACCCATTACAGTGTGACATGAACTGAATTGCAAAGAATCTGGCGATGAGATTGATGATTTTAGAGGCCTTGAAGGAATTGAAGATATGGGATTCCTTCTAATTGAAAAATCAGTTGTGGTTTGGGGAAGATCTGAAGTTATGGCTGGAGTTGATGAAGTTGAGAAGAATTCAAGTCTGAGTTCTATTTCAAACAACAAATCAGTGAGATGTATAGATTATGGAGGTGGTTATGAAGTGCAGTCAAGGGCTATGAGAAACAGAAGGAAATTGGTTGTTGTTTCTGAATTCGAGAGAGGTTGAGCTTGATTGAAGAACTAAGCTTCGAATCTAGGGCAGAAGAACAACGAGAATGGAAGATGAGTTGGTTGTATGCCAGTGATATTGGTTTTTGTGTGATGGAATTGCATTTATAGGTGGTGCTAAGAATTACAGGTGTAGGCAGGGAGAAGAAAATGGAGGAATTAGAAGCTTGTCTCTGAGTTCACATGGATATTGAGGTGGTACTGAAATTGATAATGCAGTGAAGCTGGTAGTGCTGTGTGTTTGGTTCAAAAATGGGTTGTTGCAGTTAAAACTAGGAAGTCTGGTGGATTTTTCATATGAGAGGAGATGCTAGTTCTGGTGTTTGGTAGTGCTAGATGGAATCAAAGTATAATTTTAGTTTGCTGGGCAGAGTTCTGGTGGTGAGATAAGCTGTTGCTGGCGATGGATGGAGATTGAAAGCTGCTGTCATGATCGATAAAGGAGGCTCTGGGAGTTGTTGGTAATCTGTGATGGTGGAACTCGCTGTGTATGGTGGTCAGTTGGTTTGCTGCCGTGATTAATGGCTGTAAATGGTGAGATGAGATGAACTCTATGGCGGTGATCAATATAGTTGTTGGTTGATGCCATTGTCGAAGCTCGTATTTGAATAATGGAGATGGAGATTTTCGAGAAGGATCTGCAGTCACTGCAAATGATGAACGGAGTTTGGAGATTAACAGGGATGGTGATCTATGGAGTTAATAGACTCGGTTTATAGTAAGATGGACAGAGAATTAATTGAGCACTACAGGGAGAAGCCAAGTGTTGCTGCAACTGTGTTTAGTTCAAGTTGGTGGCTGGAAAGAAGTGAGACTCATGCTGTTTTTGTTCATTACAAAGGAGGTGAGTTTGTAGCTGGTCTTGCTGTCGAGATGGAGTGAGAGTACATTGTTGTAAGGGAATGGAATAGTAACTTTATTGGCTGGTGTTTGAAATGTAATTAATGGAGAAGAACATGCACTGTAAGGGGAATGTGTTGTTGGCAGTGGCAATGGAACTGATATGGGAACTGGTGGTACACAAGCCATTATGTTTCAGCCGCAAAATGAGAAGATGAATTACAGGTTTGAGAATGGTCAAGGCTGGTGCTCTCGGTTATTGCAAACATCTACTACAGTAATTGGCACTGATAGAGTTAGAAGGCAACAGTGAGGATCGATATATCTGGTGCAAGGATGAGCCGAAGATGTGCTACAGTTTTAGAAGCTGCATTGCAGCTGAGAGTTCAATGCAGTGACGCAAGATGCTGATGTGACAGAATGGGTTTGTTTTGCCGGGGGAAGCTACAAGGTAGCTGAACTGAATTGCACGATGAAGCAGCGGTGTTGGAAATGGTTTTGACTGGACTGCAGGTTGGACTTCAATGGAAGCTTGAATATTGCTAACGCTACAGCTGAGCTGAAGCTAGAATTGAATTGCGGCAGTTGGTGTTTAACTGATGCTGGTGGTGACTTAGTAAGAAGGCATGATGGAGTTGCAGGTGCAAGTGCGATGGAAGTTAGGAGATGGAATTGGCAGTGGCAGCTGATGTATTGAGCTGGGAAGTGTTGCAGCTGCAATGAAGGAAGTCAGTGAGAACAAATTAGAAGTATGTTGCAGGCGGTGTAGGGAGAATAAATTAGTTGCAGTTGTTGGTGGCGCATCTGAAATGGCTTGGTTGATGTGTGGATAGAATGGAGGCTAGAGAACTCAGTGATGAAATTAATAGCTTGTCAGTTTTATAAAACTGACAGGCGTACCTGATGGTTAGTTTTTAAGGCTGATGGGCTCTTGAACTATGAGCTTGTTTTAATTATTTTTGGGCCAGCTTCAGTCGAGCAAATAGTTAGCATGTGCCTGGATGCGGCTGAGATTTAGAAAGTAGAAATTGACATTTAGTCCCAAAGTTACTGGGCTTAAGACGTTATGAGGCCTAGTACTCTCTAGTCCAAAAAAAAACCCGCGTCCAACAGTTTAGACCAAACCTGTACGAGTTAATCCAAAATTCAGTCGATTCAATTTTTCTTGTTACCCTAATTATCCTTTTTATGTTTCTGTGTTCCATTTCTAGATCTTAGATTTTTCTTTTGGAGAGAGACAGAGTCAGAGGTGATTTAACGCCGTTGTTCTTCAACAGAGATTTGTGCTCGGTGTCATTTTTTATGCTTTCTTCCTCAGTTTCTTAGGATCTAGGTTAAAATCATATCATCTTTTCTCTTTCGATGAACGATTTTTCATAAGATTTCTACTAAAAACAAGAATTGAAGAAAGATTCTTACAAGATTTCCACAGAAAACAATAATTAAAGAAGTAATTTCACAAAATTGCTACTGAAAAGGAGAACCAAAGAATGGTTTTTATAAGATTTCTACTGGAAACGATAATTAAAGGAGGACTTTCATAGGATTCTTAGTGGAAACGAGATTTGGAAAAGGAATTTCACGAGATTTCTACTGTAAAACGAGGGTTGAAGTAGGGTTTTCTCAAGATTTCCACTGCGAGAGGTAATTCATTTTCTCCTTCTGTCACTTTTACCGTTCCCCAATCCAGAATATCACGAGATTAGTAAGGTTTTTCATCCAAATAATGGGAAATGGTCACTGCCATCCAGATAATGGGCTAGGGGAATTAGTTCATCCACGAGTTTGCTGGCACTCCCATAAACAAGTAATGTCATGCATTTAGAACCTAATTATGTATTCCTGAAACTTCGATGGTGTTTCAAAATCTACTTTTCAGGATTTGGGATCTTTTAAAAAAATGCTCTACTTCCTACTTTAGTTAGGAAGTTTTGAGTATTTGCCTTTGATTTAGTATAAATAATACTAGTGATTTTGGTGCCGCAATGTATATATTGTTGCACCTATATGCAATGCAAGTGTACATATTGTACGCAATGCAAGTGTACATATTCGACAAAGATGGACCAACTATGATCTGTCCGAGCAGTGGTGTATATATTGGTGCACCTGTACGCAATGCAAGTGTACATATTGGTGCACCTTTACGGAGTCCAAGTTTAAATTTTTGCATCTTAGTTCGGTAAGATAATATTTGTTAGTTTGTAGTCCATTTGATTTAGTTGAGTTTGAGTTATGCAGGTCAATTGTTAGATGCATGAATGTATGCAGGTCAAATTGTTACATTGTTTTTCTAGGGTCTTCATTTTGTACTAATTAATCTGGTTTATATGTTTTTGTAATTTGGGGGTTTTAATTTATTTTTAAGGATATAATTGTGAAGTTGTGTCGTGGGCAGGAACTGAGATTGAGGGCTATGGCTAGAAAAGGGATCGGGAAAGATCATGCTAATAGGTAACCCACGACTACTATTACATTCATGTATATATGAACCAGATGTCCACATTAATGAGGATGTGATGACAACCTTAACTCTTGAAGAAAACAAAGTTAGGTTGAAAGTAGCCCCACCAAAGTTTTTGATGTTGATCCCAATACCCAACTGGTACTTTATTTTTCATAGTGGTAACTTGAAATCTTGGATGAAATATATGCTCTCATGTTTTACCATGCATCTTTTCATGCATAGCTTTTTTGTTGTTCTTGTCCATGTACTAGTTTTACTTCTGAATGGTATTCTTAGGGTTAATGCATATATGTTTAGGGTTTTTTTTTTTTGAATCTTATCTTGTATAACTCTTGATGGTTAATATCTCGTGTGTTCATCTTATTTTACTGTAGGATCGTGAGTTCCACAAATTAGACAGTTGATTCTTAATGTGTACATAATTGTACACTTATTGATGTGTACATAATATTCCAAGAGAAGTGGAAACTATGTGCAGTATGAGACTTAAGCATAACATTGCCAATCCGATTCATGCAATTTATGTTATGTATGATTTTTATTTTTATTTTGTGCTCCAGCATTATTTGTTCTTTGGTTATTCTTTATTTATGCACTATTTTTTTATTTTTGTTTTTTTATAATTTTTAGTGTACCTGTTTAAAGAAGATTATTTTATGCACGTGTACTTTTTGGTGCACTATTCAAAAATAGGATTTTTATACACTTGGACTATGTCTACAAGTTGCTTTGCACGTAGAAAAAACCACTATATTTGGGTAAATAACTATGGGTACAAACTGGCACAAATGTGTACATAATCGTACACTTGTTAATTGTTAATGTGTACATAGTTGTAAACATGCTTCTTATTATACAAGAATCTTTTATTTTAGATTTAATTATTATTTTGTGTTTACCTCTCTAATATGATTTGTGATGTTAACTCAAGGGAGACATGGAAAGACCGGATCATTTGTAGGCGTGTATATAATTGTACAAAATGAGTTCCCAACTAATGTTGCTATGCTTGCAGCCCAAGATGATGCAACACGTGCAAGGTATTTGTTCTAGTTGTAAACTTTGGTTCCCTAGATTATTCCTACCTTAATATTGGTCCTAACTGATAACATGATTGTGTGCTTTAGGCTTTCTTAGTTGAATTTGATAAGTACAACCTCCGTTTAATGAAATAACACATTGATTCTTAATGTGTACATAATTATACACATGTAGATAGTTAATGTGTATATAATGGTACACTTGTTGATTATTAATATGAATTATTGGTGTTGTGCATGTTTTACAGGGGTGTACATATTGGTGCACCTGTGTAAATCTTATGAAAAAGTAGGATTCCCGTGTTTTACAACGGTGTACATATTGGTGCACTTATAGGAAGTAATTCCCATGAAAAAATAGGTTTTTGTGTGGTTGTGAATGATCATCTTTATGCATGTTTTGAAGCGGTGTACGTATTGGTGCACCTCTGTTATTCCCATGTAAAAGTATGTTTGTGTGTGGTTATGAATAATCGTTTTTTATACATGTTTTGCAGGGATGTACACATTGCTGCACCTGTATAATTCCCATGAAAAAGTGTGCCCCGGTGTGAATATGAATGATTAATTTTATGCATTTTTTGCAGGGGTACATTGGTGCGCCAGTGTATTTTCAATGAAAAAGTAGGTTTGTTTGTGGTTATGAAGGATTTGTTTTAGGAATGTTTCACATGGATGAATACATTGATGCACCAATATACTTCTCATGAAAAAGTAGGTCTGGGTATGAGTATGATTGATCTGTTATGCATGTTAGTAATCTCCTTTTCAATAAAGTGCAATGAATCATTGTACTCGGATATTTCGAAAGCATACTAAGTTTGTGTAGTAATGCCCACATGGATTGTGTCTTTGACCATAAACTTAAATTTTTATTTGATCGTTTTTTTTTTGTTTGTTTTCTTATGTGGATGTTGGTGAAAGGATAATCACTTTCTTTTCAAGCTGCGATTTCTTATGTTCATTGTTTTGTCCTCGATGCAGTCCGGCTATTATGGATGTTATCCAACTGGAGCTTGGCATGGTTGATATTTTTATCAGTCTGTACGGACTACGGTGGTAGTCTGGCTATCATGGATTTTGGAAAAAAAATTGGATCTTTGCAGCGGTGTGCATAAATGTACACACAAATGTAAATTAAAAAATTTTAAAAATGAAAATTATATAGTCATATGGGTACTCTTTTTGTAGCTCTCGGAAAATGCTTTCCAAATATATGAAGTTTGTAAAATTTGGACGAGCAGTTTAAAAGATAAATTGTTTTTAATTATTTTTTAAAATTGCTGACGTGTCACGTCCACGTTGAATTTGTCCGTTACAAAACAGTTTCCACTCGCTGCACGTGTGCTTTATGAAACACGTGTGGAGGTCAGCAACGTCTTTACACAATTTTTGGATTAAACTGTACCTAGTCAACTAGGTCTGGACTAAACTGTTTTATTTAGTGGGGTTTTGGACTGAACCATTTTTTTCCCATTTAGAAATCAGGGAAGGAAAGAAAGTATACAAGGGTCTTATTCTATTCCATGAAAAGGAGATATATCTTGAGCTTCTACTTTTGTTTCTAGGGTTCACAACATGATAGAACTTCTTTTTCTCCTTGTTATGAACTCCTATAACATGAGTACTTAATTTTATTATTGGTTATGGATTAGTTGGATTTTACAAAGAATGTTTCTTGGTTAATAAATTAGTTTTGTCTCAGAATTATCGATTATGTTTCACTAGGAATATCACATGTATGATTGATTGTTATTTTCGTCAAGTTGCAAATTGGTAGAACTCGTAATCATATCTATTGCTAGTTTAGGGTGTATTATACGTAAATGTGATACACCTTGAATACAAGTAGCATAATTGTGAATATTGCTTGTAGTGATACATCCTAGTAGTCACAAGTGAGTCATAACCTTTGTTAAATCGTATTAGTGCATTTTCCACGTTCGGTTGCTTTGATTGGCCTGATTTCATAGAACTTAATGCATCTAGGGAATTAAACTTGATTAGTGCTTTTACACGTTAGGTTGTTCTCTTAGATAGAATTCATATTCACATCTTTTAATGTGTTTGTTTATGACAAGAGAAAATTAGCGGGATATTCTTGCGATCACGGTATCCTAGGGCTTTTGATAAAGTTGAGATTAAAGATCAATTCTAGTTATTGTTAGAAAGCATGTTTGTGAATGAAGATGAATCCTTAACCAATATCTTTTCTACTTGATTTGATTGTTTATTTTTTATTTGCTTTTAATTCATTTTTAGTTTCATACAAATCAGAAATCACCCCATTATTTTATGTAGGAAACCGAAACATATTGACAACCTCAGTCCTCTCTATGGGAACAAACCTTTCTTGCCCTTGCTTCATTATATATTTCAAGTAGTAAGAAAGTGTAATTATTTTTTACGCCTACGACAGCGATCAGTGTTCATCCACATGCGCCTGCACTAGTGGAAATCAGCAGTTTCGCGACCGACAAAGCCAGTCATTTAACTCGTATCTATGACTTGCTTTGTCGGTCGAAAAAAGGGTCGCTATTTGAGCGTCTTTTTCAACTATGGCGTGTCTCTGGGGGTCGTTGAAAATCTTATATCAACGACCGATTTTAATGGTTGATGATTTATGACTGACTTCCATCAGGCATAGATATAAATCTTAATAATAAAAAAATGATTCAGATTGCCTGTCTAGCCTGACTGAATCTGACTAAATCTGAAATCAAACACAAATGAAACTCAAATGAGAATCAAATGAAAACTAAATTCAAATGAGAATCAAATGAAACTCAAATTACAATTCAAATAAGAATCAAATGAAAACCAAATTCAAA
Source organism: Papaver bracteatum (assembly GCA_023529315.1). Lineage (NCBI taxonomy): Eukaryota > Viridiplantae > Streptophyta > Magnoliopsida > Ranunculales > Papaveraceae > Papaver > Papaver bracteatum. The sequence continues at coordinate 1,389,427 of JAJJWX010002605.1, read as the reverse complement.
TCAAATTAAACTTGCACACATAATCATTCAATTTAACATTCATTGATTCATTGGTTTCAAATTATACAAAGGATTAAATCTGTAGTTCTGACCCTTGTAATCTGTAGTTCTAGGATTCGATTACAGAACGATGAACTAAAAAACTATTGATTAAACAGTAAAATTATTTTCTCTCCTCCATTGTGATGGAAACCATATCAAGTGCATAAAATTCATTCGCCTGGAATTCTGCATCATCAACTCCGGTTTCAGGAACATTGAGTACAACCTAGGCAGCAACAACTTCTGAAAAGCAGTTTTCAAGAGAACATTTTTCAGTTCATTGTTGTTCACAGTTGTGAAATTATTTGTATGACATGCTATAATGAGTCTGACAACCAAGTATTTAAGAGATACACTTCTAGAGCTGTGCGTTCTTATGTAAAAACTATCTAATATTCAGTCGTAGTGAAAAAATGCAATGAACTCCTAAGATTGTAAAATTATGGCAGTAAGTTACCAGTAAGATAGAAAGATGTACTTTGATTGTGAAGTAATATTCATTTATGGCAACCTTGGTAAAGCAGGACATCAGTAGCTGCAAACAAAAACACAAAAATAATAATCAATAAATCATTTTCCAGTTCACAAACAAACATCAAAACCAAGATTATGCACCAGCAGTTATGATCAAAGGTTGCACTAACATAAGAAATAATCCCGAGATATCTAGAGAAACTAAACATTGTAGAAAAATCATGTTTAGCTCCATTCAAATGTGAAACCAATCCAAAATCGCAGGTCAATCCAACTAGAGCTAAGAACAGGACACTCCAAAGAAACCCAAACTACTCTTGAAAATGAACAACCAAAAACAGGTGATTCATGGTCTCAGGAACATTATCACAAAGAATACAAATTAGAGATATTCGACACCTAAAGAGGCTAACTTAGACTTAACTAGAAGTATGTTGTTAACATATCCAGGAAAAATTTATAATTCCAGGCACAAGTTTTAGATTCTATATCTTCAGCCTGATTGGGTTCATAAGGATTCGGATGCATGCAAGGGGAAAATTCCTAACAATTCAATGGTAGCCTTCAAAAGTAAAGCACCTTGTGAGGTGACTCAACTATATGGGTCTGGAGAAGGTACAAAATACCTTACTCGGAATCCATTTGTGAGTGACGGATTCGAGAAGATAAATCAGATTGAAACTCAAACCATCCTTTAGTGTCTCAACATTTACCTCAAGACTAAGGACACGATCTTCCACATTTCTAGTATTTAGCACTTGGTGCCGTAACTACTCCCTAGGAACTGCAGAAGCAAGAAATTCATTCTTAGATATCTCACCTCCCATTCCTCGAACATAACCCCTATCAACAACTCCAAGCACCTATGAAGAAGTAAACAAAATCAGTTATCTTATAACTAACAAGGGTTGTATATTTTGCAAACAATAATACGAATTCATGTGCACCCACCATGGCAAATGCATCTCTGTCCAAATGGGTTTCCTATTTATATTGCTCAGTTTCATTCAACTCTCTTACATGTGCCTGTAATATACATTATATTATATTTATAAATAGAAAACAAATTACAAAAACGACCAACACCAATGAGATTCCTACAGAGCTTTAGTTCAAAGAAGACATCCCATCCACAATCTATAATTTATAATTCAACAAACAAACACTGGTTAATCACCATGCTAAATTGACATAATGACTCGAACAAGAAAGTTAATCTGAACTCTAAACTGCTATGTGGCAGATACGGAAATGAGAAGATCAAAAACCAGTTTCTTTAACAAGCATGATAGGGGGGGGACTTCATCAAACCATAGAGAGAAGCATTGGAATTTTACCTTATCTTTGTTCCATTAAAAATGGCTCCATAACTCCATTCTTTTTTAACACCATCAATAGTAACCTTTTCAACTACAGCCACAAGAATTAACTAAATTAGAGAGCACGAAACCACGACATTTTAAATACTATTGTGATTTCTCCCAATGTATATATACTTACCAAGTTGTTAAAGGGTTGAACAATTCATTTCTGGTTCCATCTCCCCAGCCCAAAAGTGTGAGGAATTCACTGGTTTCCACTCATAGATAATGTTTCTCCACTAGGTCAGGAGCCCACAACCTAATTGAAGCACAAAAAATGAAAATCATAAACTATATCCCAACTTCAGTCTTTTGCTAATAAAATCACAAGTTGCAATAGCAAACATTCTTAACATATATTAATTGCATTTTGATTCAGATATTAGAGTGATAATTCTTCAGTTAAAGGAAAACAGAACTCACAAATATTACCTAGCAGCCACATGACATCATCCTAAGAAAATATACCATCCCTATATAGCCAAGTTTGAGAAAGCTCGGCTGAGGCGATACAAAATAAACCTATTTAATTTTGACATCAAGGGAACAACAATCACACACTATCTTTGAACTAAAAAATTCATTCAATCAGAATGAAACTTTATCTTTACTACTCTGTGGCAGTAATAAGTATGCTTGGTATCTGACTGAATATCCGATCCTCGGCAAACCTCTAAAAGATGGCATGCATCACAAAAGAAAAAAAGACATTGAGTACAGAAAAATGGCTCATAAACCACCGGAATTATATCATCTACTGCTCATACATACCTTTTAGACTGATAAAAAAAACTAGAATGGGTTTTATTCGACATCAAATCCACCGAATACGCAAATCTTAATACATCTATAAATTGAACATCACAATTACAATCCAAAACTACTGAATATTCACATCCTAATACATTTATAAGTTAAAATCAAATCAATCAAATCTTAATAATACCATCAGTTACTAGTAAGAAATAAACAAAACTTCATTATCAAAACTCATTCATTAATTCCCACCATGCTATCAACACATACATCATATAAAATTATCAATAAAAAACCAAAATCACGAAAAACCTCCATAAATCTTTTCTAGACAAGAAATAAATAAAACAAATCAGTACCTAAAAATGAAAAACCTAAATATCAACATAGCCAGCATCTTACCAAGGAAACTTACTTTGAAATTTTGTTAAAACCTATCGACAAGGCTTAAAAACACTTGAAATAGATTGATTTTGAATAATCCCTAAGAATGATATCCGCACCAAATGAATAAATTTTACAACAAATAGAAGTGGTTTAGAATTTATACCTGAAGATGTTCGAAAAATCCAATTGAGACTGATAATTGGTCTTCTAATTGATAACTCCTACAACAGAAATCGAAAGAGATTAAAACTCTAACAAACAAATTCAGCGAGAACAAAGATAAAAAAAGGGGGAACTTACACTTCCAAAGCCTGATTTTAGTTACCCAAGTTGCATCAAATGAAACCCTAACTAAAAATATAAGAAGAACAATTAACAACTCAAATAAAAAGATGAAAACGAAATTGATTGAATAAGAATGGTTCTCACTTTAGATTGAAGAAAATGGTTTTATATCGAAAATAATGATATGAATGGATCTGGAGAGACGAAGAAGATAATGGTATTTCTTCCTGGTTCATGGTAGTGATTTGTTTCGTTTCATGAAAATCTGTTGATTTTTCTAAGATAACAAACAGATCTGGGAAGATGAAGAAAAAAATGGTTTTTCTTTTGAGGTGTTGGGCGAAAGAGATAAGAGGGAAGAGAGACAATAGGGTGGAACGTGGAAGAGGGAGAAAGAGATAAGGAATGGAAAGAGATATTTTTAAGGTAATAAAACAAGGGATAAGATAATAGAAAGTGTGGGACCAGAAAATCCAAACCATAGAAAGAACCGTGGTCCTCCGTAGCTGTCTCGGACGTTGTGTAATGGCTAAAATTGTATATAAAACTAGTTATTATATGACTGTTTTTAACGCTTGATTTTGTGCTCCTCATTTTTGTTACATCTATGAATGTCTAGATCGGTCCACGGACAATAGACCGATATTGAGGGACGAAATATATAAGAATTGAACATCACATGTTCAAAGATTACCAGAGTTAGACTTGAGTTTCTCGTTCGGATGTACCGAGGACGAAATATATAAAAATTGAACATCACAGGTTCAAATATTACCAGGATGAACTGAGGACAAAATATATCAGAATTGAACATCACAGGTTCAAAGATTACCAGAGTTAAACCTGAGTTTCTCGTTCGGATGAACTGAGGACGAAATATATCAGAATTGAACATTACAGGTTCAAATATTACCAGAGTTAGACCTGAGTTTCTCGTTCGGATGAACTCGAGGACGAAATATATAAGAATTGAACATCACAGTTCAAAGATAACCAGATCTAGACCCGAGTTTCTCGTTCGGATGAATTGAGGACGAAATATATCAGAATTGAACATCACAAGTTCAAAGATTACCAGAGCTAGACCCGAGTTTCTCGTTCGGATGAACTGAGGACGAAATAGATCAGAATTGAACATCACATGTTCAAAGATTACCAGAGTTAGACTTGAGTTTCTCGTTCGGATGAACTGAGGCCGAAATATATCAGAATTGAACATCACATGTTCAAAGATTACCAGAGTTAGACCTGAGTTTCTCGTTCGGATGAACGGAGGACGAAATATATCATAATTGAAAATCACAGGTTCAAATATTACCAGAGCTAGACCTGAGTTTCTCGTTCGGATGAACTGAGGACGAAATATATCAAAATTGAACATCACATGTTCAAAGATCACCAGAGCAAGACCTGAGTTTCTCGTTCGGATGAACCGAGGACGAAATATATCAGAATTGAACATCACAGGTTCAAAGATTACCAGAGTTAGACCTGGGTTTCTCTTTCGGATGAACTGAGGACGAAATATATCAGAATTGATCATATCAGGTTCAAAGATTACCGGAGTTAGACCTGAGTTTCTCGTTCGGATGAACTGAGGACGAAATATATCATAATTGAACATCACAAGTTCAAAGATTACCAGAGTTAGACCTGAGTTTCTCGTTCGGATGAACTGAGGACGAAATATATCAGAATTGAACATCACAGTTTCAAAGATTACCGAGTTAGACCTGAGTTTCTCGTTCGGATGAACTGAGGACGAAATATTTCATAATTGAACATTACAGGTTCAAAGATTACCAGAGTTAGACCTGAGTTTCTCGTTCGGATGAACTGAGGAAGAAATATATCATAATTGAACATCACAGGGATTACCAGAGCTAGACCTGAGTTTCTCGTTCGGATGAACTGAGGACGCAATATTTCAAAATTGAACATCACAGGTTCAAAGATTACCAGAGCTAGACCCGAGTTTCTCGTTCGGGTGAACTGAGGACGAAATATATCAGAATTCAATATCACAGGTTCAAAGATTACCAGAGCTAGACCTGAGTTTCTCGTTCGGATGAACTGAGGACGAAATATATCAGAATTGAACATCACAGGTTCAAAGATTACCAGAGCTAGACCTGAGTGTCTACTTAGATGAACTGGGGACGAAATATATCAGAATTGAACATCACTTGTTCAAAGATTACCAGATATAGACCTGAGTTTCTCGTTCGGATGAACTGAGGACGAAATATATCAGAATTGAACATCACAGGTTCAAAGATTATCAGAGTTAGACTCGAGTTTCTCGTTCGGATGAACTGAGACGAAATATATCGAATTTAACATCACAGGTTCAAAGATTACCGTGAGTTAGACTTCGAGTTTCTCGTTCGGATGAACCGAGGACGAAATATATCAGAATTGAACATCACAGTTCAAAGATTACCAGAGTTAGACATGAGTTTCTCGTTTGGATGAACTCAGGACGAAATATATCAGAATTGAACATCACAGGTTCAAAGATTACCAGAGTTAGACCTGAGTTTCTCGTTCGGATGAACTGAGGACGAAATATATAAGAGTTGAACATCACAGGTTCAAATATTACCAGAGCTAGACCCGAGTTTCTCGTTCGGATGAACTGAGGACGAAATATATCAGAGTTGAACATCACAGGTTCAAATATTACCAGATCTAGACCCGAGTTTCTCGTTCGGATGAACTGAGGACGAAATATATCAGAATTGAACATCATAGGTTCAAAGATTACCAGAGCTAGACCCGAGTTTCTCGTTCGGATGAACCGAGGACGAAATAGATCAGAATTGAACATCACAGGTTCAAAGATTACCAGAGTTAGACTTGAGTTTCTCGTTCGGATGAACTGAGGCCGAAATATATCAGAATTGAACAACACAAGTTCCAATATTACCAGAGTTAGACCTGAGTTTCTCGTTTAGATGAACTGAGGACGAAATATATCAGAATTGAACATCACAGGTTCAAAGATTACCAGAGTTAGACCTGAGTTTCTCGTTCGGATGAACTGAGGACGAAATATATCAGAATTGAACATCACAGGTTCATATGACCATATTACCCTTGTTGAAATAAGTGAAATAAATATTATGGAGACTGTAAAATGACCAGACTACCCTTATCGGAAATAGGTAGAGTAAATATTACAGACTGTGAAAATGACCATATTACCCTTACTGGAAATTATTGCCATAAATATTGTGCAGACTGTGAAAATGACCAGACTACCCTTATCGGAAATAAGTAAAGTAAATATTACCGATTGTGAAAATGACCATATTACCCTTGTTGGAAATAAGTGGAATAAATATTATGGAGACTGTGAAAATGACCAGACTACCCTTATCGAAAATAGGTAGAGTAAATATTACAAACTGTGAAAATGACCATATTATCCTTATTGGAAAAATGACTAGACTACCCTTATTGAAAATAAATAAAGTAAATATTACATACCGTGAAAATGACCATATTACCCTTATTGGGAATAAGTGCCATAAATATTATGGAGACTGTGAAAATGACCAGACTACCCTTATCGGAATTTGGTAGAGTAATATTACAAACCGTTAAAATGACCATATTACCCTTACTGGAAATTATTGCAATAAATATTGTGCAGACTGTGAAAATGACCAGACTACCCTTATCAGAAATAAGTAAAGTAAATATTACCGATTGTGAAAATGACCATATTACCCTTATTGGGAATAAATACCATAAATATTTTGGAGACTGTGAAAATGACCAGACTACCCTTATCGGAAATAGGTAGAGTAAATATTACAAACTGTGAAAATGACCATATTACCCTTACTGGAAATTATTGCAATAAATATTATGCAGATTGTGAAAATGACCAGACTACCCTTATCAGAAATAAGTAAAGTAAATATTACCGATTGTGAGAATGACCATATTACCCTTGTTGGAAATAAGTGGAATAAATATTATGGAGACTGTGAAAATGACCAGACTACCCTTATAAGAAATAGGTTGAGTAAATAATACAGACTGTGAAAATGACCATATTACCCTTATTGGGAATAAATGCCATAAATATTGTGCAGACTGTGAAAATGACCAGACTACCCTTATCGGAAATAGGTAGAGTAAATATTACAAACTATGAAAATGACCATATTACCCTTACTGGAAATTATTACAATAAATATTTGCAGACTGTGTAAATGGCCAGACTACCCTTATTGAAAATAAATAAAGTAAATATTGCATACTGTGAAAATGACCATATTACCCTTATTGGAAATAAGTGCGATAAATATTATGGAGACTGTGAAAATGACCAGACTACCCTTATCGGAAATAGGTAGAGTAAATATTTCAGTATGTGAAGGGTAGTATGGTCATTTTCACAGTCTCCATAATATTCATTCCACTTATTTCCAATAATGGTAATATGGTCATTTTCATAGTATGTAATATTTACTTTGTTTATTTTCAATAACGGTAGTTTGGTCATTTTCACAGTCTCTGTAATATTTATTGCACTTATTTCCAATAAGGGTAATATGGTCATTTTCACAGTCTGTAATATTTACTTTACTTATTTTCAATAAGGATAGTTTGGTCATTTTCAAAGTCTCCATAATATTTATTCCACTTATTTCCAACAAGGGTAATATGGTCAGTTTCACAGTATGTGATATTTACTTTATTTATTTCAATAAGGGTAGTTTGGTTATTTTCACGGTCTCCACAATATTTATTGCACTTATTTTCAATAAGGGTAATATGGTCATTTTCCCAGTCTGTAATATTTACTTTACTTATTTTGTTAAGGGTAGTCTGGTCATATTCACAGTCTCCATAATATTTATTGCACTTATTTCCAATAAGGGTAATATGGTCATTTTCACAGTATGTAATATTTACTTTATTTATTTTCAATAAGGATAGTTTGGTCATTTTTCACAGTCTACATAATATTTTTTGCACTTATTTCTAATAAGAATAATATGGTCATTTTCTCAGTATATAATATTTACTTTACTTATTACAGTTAATTGGGTAGTCTGGTTATTTTCATTGTCTCCATAATATTTATTGCACTTATTTTCAGTAAGGTAATATGGTCATTTTCAAAGAGTGTAGTATTTACTTTACTTATTTTCGATAAGGGTAGTCTGGTCATTTTCACAGTCTCTATAATATTTATTGCTCTTATTTCCAATAAGGGTAATATGGTCATTTTCATAATCCGTAATATTTACTTTTTTTTTTTCAATAAGGATATTCTGGTCATTTTCACAATCTCCATAATATTTATTGCACTTATTTCCAATAGGTAACGCAGTCGCGGAGGAAAGGAGGGTCCCGCCTAAGAAAAGTAGCAGTGATTCAACTAGGTAACGCAGTCGCGGTGTGGGTTGATGACTCGGGGATATAATCGTAATTAATAAATTTATACAACGACTGTTTTTAACGCTCTAATATGTGCTCCGAAAATTTACTCTATATAGGACTGCTTTGACCGGTCCATGGTCCGTTGACCGCTATTGAGGGTCGAGGATGTGGGTCATTAAAACCCCTTTCTCCACTAGTGCTGGTAGCCATGCCCCTTTTCAATTTCATGTCACAATCCTCGTTTATACACTGACCACAGACACGGTAATTTCCCAATCACCTAATACGCCACATCTCACAAACCTTAGTTCCGAAGCGGAAAATAATATATGAGTTTTGAAGATAACATCTAGATCTACAAACTTCGTTTGAATCACCATTTCAAAAAACTCATGGTTACCCCATAAAAACTAATTTAGGCAAGTGCAAATTTCTGCTCATCAAAAAAATTTCAGGAATGTTTCTCTGTTTTGTAAAATATCAAAAAAATACTTTTACAACTCCAAAAATTCTGAAATTTTATGTAAGTAACGACCAAGATGTCTACTACATTAGGTCAAAAGGGTTCATCGAAATTACTTTTAGGTTAAGAGATAAATTCAAAACTCTACAGCTGACCAAAAATTGGTTTTTTGTTTTTCACTCCACAATTAACATCCATGATTATTACAAACTTCTAATGTCTTAAGATTGTTGGGTGCAATAATCAAAAACAAGGAAAAATCAAATAAGCAAAAGTTATTGATACTTAGCTCCTTTATGATGGAAGTGATCGATTCGATGAAACGGACGAGCTCCCCAAATCTCTGCAACATCAACAAGGCAAAACTTTGGAAAAACAGAGTGAGTCACGTGTTCAACACGCTGTTCTTAAGACAGTAGCGCCCGGCTACACTCGAGAGTGATGCTATAGCCCTCACAGGATGGATATCTCCAGGATGAAACACACTATTACGCCTAGTACTAGCATATGTAGTAGATGCTCAACTTGAGCTTGGCAACTCCGAAAAAACCCTTAAGGAAAATCGCGAATGTTAAAGAAATCACCATAAAATATTTTCCCTTGGGGGTCTCTTTAAAAATTAGAGAATCCCCTTTCCCATAGATTTTACAAAAGTAGCGAATTTGTTTATATTGTTTATATAATTGACAAATACAACTTAAGAAGAGGAACTTCCCGATGTGGGACTAAAAATCTTATATAGTCTCTTAAAACAATTAAAAAGTGGAAACTCCACGGTGTGGGACTAATAAGTTTTTCATTCACAAAACAAAAAAAATATTATTTTTTATTAAAACTATAAAAATCATATTTTATTAATCGTTTTTCAACAATTACTACTTCTAAAAGTAATTATCCTAGCATCATGTTTTCATCTTATCTTGGCGAGTTAATCCACTCCGTAACTTATGATTCATTGATACTGTCATCAACTTCGCAGAATGAACTTTGTGATATTGCTGTTGAAATGGATCGCCCCTTCAATTTTCATTATTGTTTTGGCTTGTTGGCTTCTTGTGATGGTTTGGTTCTCCTATATTTGAATTCTAGTGGTGATTTCGAAGATGAGGGGTTCCTTTGTCTTTGGAACCCAGCCACAAGAGAATACAAACAAATGCCTAGGTCACCAAATCAAGATTACGAAAAGGACATAGGCATCTATGGTTTTGGTTATGATTACAATATTGACAATTACAAGGTGTTTAAAATGATAGACGTGAGTGGAGAAACTATAGTGGAAGTTTACACGTTGGGATTGGATTCATGGAAGAGCATTGGAACAATCCCTTATCGGTTTGATGCTAATAGAACACATGGGGCATTGGTTAGGTAAAACTGGTGATGAAGACATCTTCAACACCATAGTCTCCTTGGATATTAGCAATGAGAGTTTTGAAGAAGTGAAACTACCAAAAGAAACTTTGGAGGATGGGCACCTGTTTGGGAACGTGGAACTGTTTGAAGGGTGCCTTTGTTATTTAGTTATATAGACAAGGTTCGTTACGAAGTATGGGTGATGCGGGATTGTGGAGTTCAAGAATCTTGGAATAAGCGTTATGTCATTAGCTATGAAAGAATTATGGACGGATCTTTTTTAAGTGTAGTTGCAGGAATTCTTACACTACACCCCACACAAGAATCTACAATTATCAACACATATTTGTAGATTAAGAACAACACTTTTATTGATTAATTCTCAGAAATGTTATAAGAAATAGAAGAAATCAAGAATACAGTTGCTCACAAGAATTTTCTCTCTCCTCAAGACTTTCTCAACACTCTAAAAATTATCTCCCCTTCTCCAGTTTACTCATTCCCTATATATAGGGTATTACATAATGGATGACAGCTCATAGACAACTAAGTTATCCCTTAATTTCGGGTCTAATTTGTGATACCTTCGCGAGTGCACAAATGTTAACCCTCGCAAACACTCTATTCTTCGCAGGATCTTTATGTTTTCTTCATGTTTCTACCATCGTTATTTGTTGCGTCGTTCTTTTAATCTTCTCTGCGACGCTCGCCAGTGTCTAAAGTGAAAACTTCGCAAGAAAGTTCTTGCTGCGATATTCTGATCCTACATCTTGCCTCTTCTCATGTATTTTTTGCGAAGTAGAGAAAATCATGAGAAACTACTCTTTAAAATATCGCAACTGTTTATCTTTCCATATTCTTCTCCCGACAGGATTCCATGAATCGCGCTTAATTGTCTACACGTGTTGAATATTCCTTCTTCCACCGACACGTCTAACCGATCACCTTCTTTTCCCTATTTAAGAGAGATTTAGGAAAGATAATTATCTTCTCTCACTTTTTCTTCGTCTTCTTCATCTTTATCTTCTCTGTTCTGCAAATCTTCATCGTCTGTGATTTTATTTTTTATCAAGTTCATCTTCTTATTGTTGTTCTTCCTTACCTTCATGGAGTCTACAAGGTTAATTTTCTTTGGGGATTTTAACAAACTGCCACACTTTGGATATCCGGTTTAAGAAAATGCCACCGTTTTTTTCAAAGTTTATTAAATGCCACAACTGTTAACCTTTCCATCTGGACCCACGAGTTTGGTCATTGTTTGTTGACTTTGTCAAAAAAACATGTCTACTTTACATACTTACCCTTACAAGTCATGTTATCCTTATCACGATTCACGAAGGGAACAAAAGAAAAAGCCATCGCCCTCTCCTCTCTGTGGCTTCTGCAGATCTACTTCTTATTCTTTCTCAATATTCTGTTTCTATCTTCTTATTTCATCTTCTCCTACTTTCAAATCTCGACCACAACAACAATAACAAGTTGTTTTCTCACTATTAGGGTCTGCAGATTGTGCTAAAATTGAAATTAGGGTTTGATTTTGGTCGGATTAATGGGTTTTTTGTTTTCTAATCATATCTGACTAATGGATTTTCATCTGGATTTCAAATTGAAATTAAAATTTTGCTTTTATTATTTTTCTTCTGAGTTGGAAATTGAAAGTAGGGTTTGATTTTCTCACTAATGGTTTTTTTTTTTCAAACTCAGGCGAAAAATAAATCAAAGATTTAGTTAAGGTGTCTGGATACGAAATTGAAATTTGAATAAAGGGAATTAGTTGGTGAACTTCATGAATGATGAAGGAGATAGAATTGTGGAGTTATGAATTGGTTAGAGTTCTATTTTGATTGAAGAGAAGTAAATCAGTGAGATTCAAAATTAGGGAATCAAACACTAATTTTGGGTTTGTGAGAAATTAATGAAAAAATCGATCAATTGACGATGGGTTTTTACTGTTACGAGCAATTGAGAAGGATTTATTGATCGAATCTCTGTTTGCATTGAAAATATAGGGTTTCATGATTAGAACTCGGAGAATAATTTGAGATGGCTATTTGGTATTGATTGAAGCCGAACTGAGCTAGCAGTGAAGATTGTTTAATTGTAATAGGTTAGAGTTTGGGTCTGACAGTTGAATTGAATTTATGTTACTGTGATGAGGTATAGAGTTTAGGTAATCATTGAATTAATTTTGAATTGAAGAATTAAATAGATGATATTGTTTACCTTGATAATCTTAAGATGTATGAGTTGATAGTTCTGGTGACATAATTTTAAGATGATTGTAGAGTGACTGGATTGGTGGGAATGAATGAACTGCAGTCTATCGTATTTCAGTTATATTTGGGTATTTCAGAGGACATGGTGTTGTGGTTTGAGTACTTGATGGTGAGGCTATGTTAATGTGGAGAGTTGATGTGTTGAGCTGAGCTACAGGTGATGATTGCAGAGAAAGGTAAACAAATATGAATGTTGTTGCTATAGGATCGAGTTGAATTAGAGCTTGGAGAAGATGCAGTTACAATAGTGAGTCATAGAATATGAGATGTTGCTAGGGGTTGTTTCTAATGGAAGTGAGTTGCAGCTGAATTTGCAAGTAGATGAGAAGCAGCTGAAGGTAAATAAATTGCTTGGATGGGTTGGTATTGATGCATGAAAGGATGCAGTGCTATAATGAGATGCAACTGAGATGATAGTGGAGCTGCTGGTCCATGGAAGGATTCAGTTTGTTTCAACTCGGTATCTAGTCACGAGTTAACTCTCTACTCAATCAGTGGTTAACTCGTTCCCAGTTAACTAATTCAAGGGCTTGAATTTCATTTTACATGGGCGATTTAATGACACGTATGCACTAACGGAAGTTAACTGTTTTCTCAAAAAAACTGGATGGATAAGGTCAAGTTTGTGGCATTTAATAAATTATGGAAAAAAACGGTGGCATTTTCTTAAACATGAAATTGGAAGTGTGGCATTTTATTAAAATCCCCATTTTCTTTCTCCTACTGTTAATTTTTGCTGAAACTGATTTTACTTTCCTGGAATCATCCTATTTGTTTGTTCTTCATTTAATTCCCATATTGCTTTTTATTTCAGCAAAAACACTTCTGGTTTGAGAATTACAATCGAAAACCATAATAATTCTCAGAATTCACCACCCAAAGAGGGTGCGAGGAGGAGAAAGTCTGTGAATAACAAGGTAGTAAGAAACACCACTTCTCCAAATAACAATATTGTTGCCTCTATTTCTTATCTTGATTGTCATTCGCAGGATGGCGGAAATTCCAATAGGCCTCCTAAGAAACCTCGTCAACAAAAGAATCAACAAAAGATTGTTGAAACTGATGTTCCCTTACCTTCTCTTGGTTACGTACCCGTTTCTTCCTCATCTTCGCAGAGTAATCCTTCCCCTTCACAAAATGTACCTCTTCCTTCTAACTGCGAGAGTACCTCTTCCTTCTAGATGCGAACGAAATTCCTTCTTCTCTTATAGCCAATTCTCCTCAGTTTAATGTCATTCCAAGCCCTACTGTTAGTTTGCCTCAAACTTCTCCTCTCACTGATATCTCTCTTGCGAAGGATGATAATCAACTTTCTATTATATTAACTACTTCACCTGAATCTTTTCCTTTTTCGCAAGAAGCTGCGAATGGGATAGATATTGCTTTTAAGGCTCTGGTTGATATCTTGGATGATGTTAAGAGATCTTCTGTTGATCCTATTAAGTCTAGCATCTGCTGGATTTTATGTGGATATTTTGGTTCTGGTAAGATGGATTCACAAGCATCTGAAGAGAAAGAAATTGAAGTTTTGAAAGAAGCTCTCCAAGCCAAGACCCTATAATGTGATACTCTTCGTCTTGAAAACCAAAAGATGGAAAATCTCTCACTTGATTGTGAGCTTCTTCGCAAAAAGAACAATGAATTAAAAGGTATAATCTTCTTTATTTATTTTTTTATTAACAATTTTGTCAATTCCCTTTTCAATTTTCTTAAAATATTTTGTTCGCACATTAAGACTTAAACCAGAAAGGATTCTTGGAAAGATTTCAATTTGAATCCGCTGCTGAAGAAGCCCGCGCTGATAGAGATGCTTGGATGGATCAATATAACCAATTAGACAATCTTCACACGTACTCCATTGACCATATAAATAATCTCACTGCAGAAAATACTCAATTAATGCAGGAGCTCAATTTATTTAGTAGTGAAATATCTCGAATCTCTTATTCTCTAACCAAAGCTAACTTGGAGATGGAAACTTTATCAGATGAAAACAAAACCTTATCCCAAGAAAATCAGAATTTGTCAAGTAAAACAGCGATGTCCTCGCAGAAATTAATTACCCTTCAAAGAGTGTGTGATAATCAAGAACAATCTCTTCATTCATTGAAAAATGAACTTAAAGAAATAACTGAATCATCCATCGCTGAGAAGAATGCTCTTATGCAAGGTAGAATAGCTTTAAGTACAAAAGAAAATCAGCTCTAAGAAGAATACACCAAATTAGAAGAATCATATTCCTCTCTCGCGAAAGCAAACTCTTTTCTCCATTCTAAAGAGATGAATCTAAGATCTCACCTGAAGGGTTTAGTTGGAGATAAATTTGATGATGTAATGAACCAGTGGGAGAATAATTGCTTTTCCTTAATTCAAAATCTAATTTCACAAAAGGAAGGTAGTCATTTGTACTGCCTCAATCATTCTTCCTCTGCTTAATTTTTCTTATAATTTTCTTGTTGCGAATTCCTCATTTTATAAACCCCCCCTTTTTTATTTTACCATGCAGAATCTGAGAGAGAGCTTCAGTCTTCTGTTAATATTCTGGATTCTAAACTTGTTGTGCTGTAGAAGGAAAATGCTTCTCTCGCTACTCATTTTTCCCGTTTTCGCGATCGAAAAGAAAGAGAATATAATTACCTTGCTTATTTCAAGGATATGGAGATTAGAAACCGGGATAAAGCTTTCCTTCACCGGCTTCATCTTCAAGCTCAAGTTCTTGTGAATGATATTCTACTGTCTAACTATCTTCTCCTAGTGACAGTTAAACCTTTGGAAGTAGATGCTGACGAAATTCCTCGTCCTGCTGACAATGACTTTGGCTATGAGACATGCGAAGAAGAAGAGGAAGAAGTAGAAAATCCTATTAAATAAGCAGCTACTGGTGAGAAAACAATTGCTAATGATCAACCAAAGGAAGAAGATACTAGAGTCAACCAGGAAAAAGGGAATACTGGTGAAGGCGAGAAAACTTGCGAAGGTGACAAAGCTGGCGAAAATGATAAAGCTGGCGAAGTTAATATTGAAACTTAAGCTTTAGTATCACTCTTTTGAACTACATATTTTCCTTCTCTTTTTGTGAACAATGTATTTTATTCTCCTTGGGATTTAATTATTCTTCTAACTCTTTAAGTATTTACAAGGAAGATAATGATATTTCATTTATTAATTCCAATACTTGCCCCACATTATCTCTCTTGGAATGAATTCATATGACGTCTGAAGAAGTATCAAGAAGTATAAGAAATATGAAGTATCCATCTTTAAGTATAAAGTATCCATATTTGATCAGGCTATACGAAGTATAAGAAGCAATAAATATTGCTTCCATTTCTGTGAATTTCTTAATTACTCTGCGACATATTGAATAATCTACGAATAATATTGTGAATAGTGATGCGAATAGTATCTTGAGAGATTTTGATTATTATTCTCATTATCTTTCTCGCAATGAACAAAATTTACCTGCAAAAACAGTTAATGTTTACAATTATTCTATTGGTCTCATTTTACCTTCCTAGTTAAAGGTCTTATTTTGCCAATTTTTGTTTTTGCGACAAAATCGCAGGACGTCCTTTCATTCGCATGTAAAGACCCATTGATCTTGCCTTATCCTCTTTTTATCCATTTGTTGCAAAAATATGACAGGCCTAAATATTCTTGCGAATATAAATCCCCATGACATTGTCGTCTTGCGATGAAATCGCAGGACGTCTTTACACTTTCATGCAATGACCCATTGATCTCATCTTATCTCATCTCTTGGCTTTTTGCCTCTGTATATATTTGATGCACAAATATGAAAATCCTTAATACTCTTGCGAGCAAAAAGTCTCATGACATTTGCGTCTTAAGACACTTATCAGCTCCCTAATAGAGGTGCCTCCCTTATCTCCCCCCTGGTTTCCCCTTAAAGGATACGTACATTGGCCATACAAGACTAGCTCCTCCCATCCGGATTTACCAACAACCAGTTGTTTTTCGCAGCCTCTTATCCTTTTTTCCTATATGGCTTATAGTTACGAGACTGCACCCTAAGTGGGATTTTTTTCAGGCTGAGTGCATCATAGTCAAGACTTGCCAAGAATGGCCAGGGTAGGTTCATTCGCCCCAGGCACTCTTGGCTCAACCGTGTACCGCGGCGCCTTGATCATATTCTGCACTCCTTAGAAGAGATCCTCGGTCATCCAACTAGGGTATAACCTTATATATATAGTTGGAAATCCAAAGTACCTCTCCCGGATAGGCTTTCTTGAGCCCCACATTTCCATGACTCAAGTTCCAGTAGCGGTATAACCTTATCCTTGAGCCATGCAACCAGATACCCCCTTAAATGACGTACTTTAGGTCTTACATTTTCCTCTTACGAAATTGTATTCGCGAACTAGGGTGTACGCCATAAAGGTTCGTCCCATTCTGCGAAATTTTATTCACGTTTCTTGCGATATTTTCGCATATTCTTATTCTGTTTTGATTTTGAATGTTCTCGCAACAATTTATTCAGCAAAGTTTTGTTCATCTTCACTATCTGACAATAATCATTACAATCCCATTCTTCTAAGATCCTTATTGGTAATACTTGTTTAGATATAACCTATTCCATGGTCTACCGAGTCTTTGACCGACATCTTTTCCCTCTGGATCCATCAATTTATATGCCCCTGTTCCAACTATCTCTTTAGTGATATATGGTCCATCCCATTTTCTCGCCAATTTTCTACCATTTTCGCACTGATAACCTGATATTTCTCGCAACACTAAGTCACCTGGTTGGAATTCACGTTTTTTGACACGTTTGTTGTACTCGCGAGCTAATCTTCGCTGATAATTTTCCATATGTTGTAAAGCCTTTTCTCTCTTCTCTTCCAATTCATCAAGTTTATTTATAATCATTCTAGCACTAAGATTCTTCTCCCAAGATTCTCTTTTTGTTGTAGGAATAGCAACCTCTGTTGGTAATACTGCTTCAACACCATATGTTAAACAAAAAGGTGTCATCCCCGTTGCTTCTCTTCTAGTTGTGTTGTAAGCCCATACTGCATTATGGATCTGTTCACACCATGCTCTATGGTATCCTTCTAGCTTCTTTTTTAAGATGTCTACGATTGTCTTATTAGTTTCCTCAGCTTGACCATTAGATTGTGGGTATAAATGAGTAGATTTTCCACATCTTATCTTAAATGCATTGAGCAGTAGTTCTATATTCTGCCCCTCAAACTGCTTTTCATTATCAGACACCAACTGTGCTGGAATTCCAAATCTGCAAATAATATTTTCAAATATGAATGTAAATATATCTTTGTCGCGGATATGTTGTACTGCTTTTACTTCTGCCCATTTTGTGAAGTAATCTGTTGCGACAATTAAGTATCTCTTTTTTCCTGATCCTGGTACAAATGACCCCATAATATCTAAGCCTCATTTTCCAAAAGGCCACACACTTGTTGAAGATGATAATGGTGCCCCTGGTTCATGTATCTTTTTTCCATGTCGCTGGCAATCTTCACAACGTCTTGATAGTTGTTTCGCATCTTCATGCATATACGGCCAATATTAGCCTTTCATTTTTGTTCTGTATGCCAAAGACCTCCCTCCGTTGTGATTACCAGCATCCCCACTATGCAACATTTTTAGCACCTTTTCTCCTTCTTCCCTTGTCAAGCATCTGAGTGACGGCCCATTGAAAGATTTGCGATATAATACTCCATATCTTAATTCGTAATTTGTTGCACGACTTTTCAACTTGTGTGCTTCTAATCTATTTCTTGGTGTTTCTCCTCTTGCCAAATATGCATGGAGCTCTACTCGCCAATCTGTAATATTGCCTATTGGTTCTTCCTCGCCACTTTCTATCATCATTACATATGCTTCTGCTTCTTCTTCTTTATTGATTGAAGGTGATATATGTGTTTGAATTTTTATGCATCTCGCAGTTGGATCTGTCATCATGCTTGAAATGAAAGCATAAGCGTCTGCGAGTCTATTGTCCTTCCTTGATATGTGTCTCCACCTTATTTGAGGAATTTTCGCAGACAAATCTTCAACAAGTTTTTTATATTTCTTCAAAGATGGTTCATTTGTAGTGTATTCTCCTGTTATATGGCGAATAACTAGCTGCGAGTCACTCGTAATTCTGGCATTCTACTATTTCATTTCTATTGCGAATTTTAGGGCATGTATTACTGCTTCATATTCTGTTTCATTTTAGTGGATGCAAACTCCAATCTAAATGAGAAAGCCATTTTTGCTCCTTCTGGCGAGATTAAGACAATCCCAATTCCATTACCTTCTCCATTTGAGGATCCATCTACCAGTATTTACCATCTATTTGGTTCTGTTAACAAGTCTTTTGGATCTCCATGCTCCTCTTGTATATCCATCACATCGTCTACTGCTTCATCATCTTCTAAAGGAAATTCTGCCAAAAAGTTCGCTACAACTTGCGATTTTGTTGAAGATAAAACTTCATATTTGATTTTAAAATGACCAACTTGCGCATTCCACCTTTCAACTCTCCCTGACCTCTTTGAGTTTTTCATCACTGACTCAATTAGTACTTTTGTTAACACTTTGATTTTATGTGCTTGAAAATATATACGAAGTTTAAATGTTGCATAAACCAACGCAAGAATCAATTTTTCAATCTTTGAGTAATTTCTTTCTGCAGCATTAAATGTTTTACTGACGTAATAGATTGGTTTTTCCACTCCTGTATCTACTCGCAATAATATTGCACTCAATGCATGCGAAGTAGTTGCAACATAAATTAATAACTCTTCTCCTGGTTCTGCCTTTTGCATAATAGATGTATTTATCAGATATTCTTTTATCCCTTGAAAAGATTTTTCACATTCATCCTTCCATTTGAACTTTGTCCCTTTTTTAAGAATGTTGAAGAAATGTTTGCATTTGTCTGATGATCGCGAAATAAACCTTCCTAACGAGGCTAAGAGTCCATTTAATTTCTGTACATCTTTTACAGTCGCAGGAGTTGGCATATCGCGAACTGCTTGTACTTTCTATGGATCAACTTGTATTCCTTCTTTTGATACAATGTAACCTATAATTTTTCCCGACGCAACTCCAAAGACACACTTTTCAGGATTCATCTTAATGTTAAATTGTCGCATTTGATCAAAAATCTCCTTCAAATCTTGCGTATGGTTCTTAGCTTCCTTGCTTTTTATTAACATATCATCTACGTACACCTCTAATATTTTATGAATCCACTTTGCAAACACCTTCTATACCATTCGTTGGTATGTTGCTCCTGTATTTCGCAACCCAAATGGCATTTTTGTATAACAATACAATCCTCTTAGAGCAAAAAATGCAGTATGCTCTTGATCTTCTTCAGCCAGTGGAATTTGATTATAGCCTTTATACCTATCCAATGAAGACATTCTTTCATTTCCCGCTGCTGATTCAACCATTTGAGGAATATCTAGTAATGGAAAACTATCTTTTGGACAAGCTTTGTTTAAATCAGTAAAGTCTATACAAATTCTTATCCCTTTGTTTTTCTTTGGGACCACCACCATATTTGCTATCCATTCTGGATATTTTTCTTGCCTTATGATTCCTGCATCAAGCATCTTCTGTAATTATTCTTCTATTTTAGGATGATAAGTTGTTGAAATTTTTCTTATTCTTTGTTTAAATGGTCTTGCATCTTTGTTAATTTCCAATTTATGACATGCAACTGATGGATCTATTCCAGGTACCTCATCCATGTTCCATGCAAAGATATCTTTATACTCTCGCAAGAGATTTAGAGTTCTCACTTCTTCATCCGCGCCCATCTTAGTTCCAATTTTTATCATTTTCGGTTCTTCCTCAGTCCCAATATTTATTTCTTTTATTGGTTCCGCTGCAGTATACATTGCTTCAGGTTCTCCCATTGGTGTTGGCTCTTTTATAATTGTCACAGGTTTACCTTATTCTTGCGAGATTTCGCTAGGTATTCCTTTTCCTTCTTCTGCTCTGATCATATAAATTCTAAATTCTTCTTCTTTCTTTACCTCTTTTGCTATTTTTCTGCGAATCTTTCGATGTTTTGTGCGTCCTTGATAATTCTTCACTTCAATTTGATTGCATAATCTTGCAATATCAACATCTCCTCTGATTTCTCCAACTCCTTTTGGCATAGAAAATTTAATGCATTGATGTAATATTGACGCTACAGCCTTAATTGCATGTATCCATGGCCTTCCCAATAGCATGTTATATGGTGATTCCATATCTACCACACAAAGTGTTACTTGTGTTTCGATTTCCCCTAATGGAATTTGCACCACTATTTCTCCTTTAGGTTTGGTTATAGATTTTCGAAAGCCATGAATGTCGTAAGTTGAACAAGACATTTCTTCATCTTTATACCCCATTCTCTTAAATGTATGATAAAACATTATATCAACCGAACTTCCATCATCCACCAAAGTCTTGGTCACAGCCCATTCTTCCGTGGATTTAGTTAATTTTTCCTTCTCCTTTCGTGCAGCTGTTACTGTGATTACCAAAGGAGATGTGTGATTCAAATTTTCTTCTAATACTTCTACTGCTATGAATATAATTTCCTGCTTTTCCCAATCCTTAAGAGGTGATTGTTTCTCCACCGTCATAATCTTCTTTCCTTCAAAATCTCGTTTATATAATCTTCCTCTCCTATTTTCATGAAATTCATCAATCATCGTTTTTGTGATTACATTACATTCCAACTTCCTTTTATTTCTATTGATTTTAATTACTCTTCTTCCTTCATTCGACTTGCTGTTTTCTTCTATCATTTTCTTGATTTGAACAATCTTCACCACAATTTTCACAAATTTTCACTTTCAATCCCTGTTTCGGGCGCTAAAATGTAGTTGCAGGAATTCCTACACTACACCCCACACAAGAATCCACAATTATCAACACATATTTGTAGATTAAGAACAACACTTTTATTGATTAATTCTCAGAAATGTTACAAGAAATGGAAGAAATCAAGAATACAATTGCTCACAAGATTTTTCTCTCTCCTCAAGACTTTCTCAACACTCTAAAAATTATCTCTCCCTTCTCCAGTTTTCTCATCCCCTATATATAGGGTATTACATAATGGATGACAACTCATAGACATCTAAGTTATCCCTTAATTTCGGGTCTAATTTGTGATACCTTCGCGAGTGCACAAATGTTAACCATCGCAAACACTCTATTCTTCGCAGGATCTTTACGTTTTCTTCATGTTTCTACCATCGTTATTTGTTGCGTCATTCTTTTAATCTTCTTTGCGACGCTCTCCAGTGTCCAAAGTGAAAACTTCACAAGAAAGTTCTTGCTGCGATATTTTGATCCTACATTAAGTATTATGTTGACTTTCATCAAGAATGATGAGATTCTTCTACTAGGTCAGAATGGTTTAGTTTTATATGACCTCGGGCATTCAAGTGCAGAGTACCCAAAGTTGGTAGATTAGGGGTCACCAGTGTATTGAAATTTACTGAAAGTCTAGTATCACTCAAATCAAGTACTTTTGTGGGGGAGAAAGAACCTAGAAGAAATAATATAAACATGAAGAAGAGTCCAAAGAAGAACCATAAAAGTAGATCGAGGGCGGTGGGCATTAGGCGTAAATAACTTTTGTTTTTCTCCTTTTTTTGTATTGATGTTATTTATTTCGTTTCCAAGTAAAATGGTCTTGAAAAAAGCAGTTTTAGCTAGTACATCTACATTTCAGATGGGCTGTTTTGTATTACCAAAAAAATCATACAAAGAGATTTTTGGTGGGTGGAAAATTGAAAGCGAAAGGATTTTATCCCAAAACTTATTTTTGTATTTGTAAACCATTACATAAAGAAGGATCAGGATTTAGAAATGCACATTATATTATTATTTATTGAAAATAAGATAGATTACCAAGCAGAGTGTTAATCCCTAGATTCAGACTCATTTGGAATCAACTCATTAAGAGTTATTCTGTTGATGACTGAATCTGCAGAATTGACAGCATATGTAACAATTACAAAAGAGTTTTGATCATTACATGCATTTTGTGCTTTGACAAAGTCATAAGTAATTGAAGGAAATAAAAACATAGGTACATAATTTAACCAACATGCGGCATCATTTTCCTTCCTCCCTTTCTTTGCTAGTAAGTCTGCAACTTTGTTGGCTCGCCTGTCAACATGTTTAAAACCCAAAAAATAAACTATTTTTGTTGCTTCAGTTTTAACTTCTTCCAAGATAGCTATATTTTGCCATTGAACTGAACTGTTTTCCCTTGTATATAGTTGATAGTGACTTGGTTATCTCCCTCTATGACCAGATTTTGTAGATTATTCTGATTGGCCCATTTGGTAGTTTGCAAAAGAGCTAGAACTTCTGCTTCTTCAGTTGTTGATGTCCTGAAGACTCCAATTGCTGCTCCTTTGCCTGTGCCTAACCAGTTACGAAGCACACAACCAAAACCTGTGTTAGTGTATTTTGAAACCCAAGAAGCATCACCGTTTAATTTGATAGTATCTTTTGCAGGAAAGTTTCATTGAGTATGCAGTAGTGTCTCTATTCTAATTTGTGCAGTAACAATTGTTGGAGAACTAAAATAGTCCCACATAGCTTAACTCCTTAGTTTATATCCTATATATAAGGTGTGGTGCCACTCCACTCATTGCCAATTGGTTTTGAGTTGGAAGCCCACACACACTTCTATCTATTTGCGACGAGTCATTAGACCGCGCCTTTACTCCGCATCACCCGATTTAATTGTGCACATGTTAGACCCGACGAGGCTACACGTGAGGAGGCGTGTTGAGATTATTAGTCCCTTTACTCCGCGTCGCCCGATTTAATTGTGCACATGTTAGACCTAACGAGGCTACACATGAGGGGGCGTGTTGAGATTATTAGTCCCACATTGTTTGAGCGATCTAAAATCTAAGATCTTGCGGTTTATCTTTACGATCAGTACATCTTTATGGCTTAAAAGTTAAAACCTGTCTAATTCGCAATCTAAGATCTAAGATCCTGCGGTTTATCTTTACAATCAGTACATCTTTATGGCTTAAAAGTTAAAACCTGTCTAATTCCAGTAGAATTCGTAGGTGTCACCATCTTCCACCAAGCCTATTAATATGTGGCCGATGTTATCCTCAATAATACTCTTTCTGTTGAACTCTGCCATCATATCGCAACTGTGGTCTCCCGATAGATTATTTAGTGGCGTTGCTTTTGTAGATGAAACTATTTTTGTTGATTGTGCTTCAAATAATTAACCTGCATCATCCATGAAGGCTAGTGGTGCACCGCACATTACTTTTGTCTCCATTACCATTGATGGTGGGGATGCCGATGACTGCAAGTTGACGTATGACGGTTGTGGTGTTATTTCTGCAGGTGGGACGATTGTTGCTGTGGTCGGTGGTGGTGTGCATGATAACAATGGTGAAGATGACATGTATGGTCCATTAACATAAAATGGTTGTTGTGTTGGTACTGCATCCTGCGGTTTGTAATCCTTAGGCCTCTTCATTCATTGCTAATTGGTTTTAAGTTGGATGACTGTATTCTAACAACAATATTACACTTTTGGGCAACATTTGAACTGAGTTATAGCAAAACGCGTTTATTTTGTACTTTCAGTTGAGACAGAGATGTACATTTATTTCTGTTTCCAAGTTTTTGTTTTTTTTTTCTCAAACACGGTTGTTGTTGCACTTTGGGTCTATATGCTATGTTTGTGTGTTTTCCTGTCTGTCTGCCATGTGTGTGTTGCTAGATATATGCTTTCCTGTTTTAAGTGGTATCTTGAACTCTGATGGCTTTTTTGCTCTTTTGTAGGCATGTCTTTGTTTTTTCTTCTTGAACTTTATCTTCATTTGTTTACATCTATATTGCTTTTAATTTTGCAGTAGGACTTTTCTGCTGCTTTGGGTGTTCGATGAACTTTTGTTGAGCAATGGTGAAGGAAGTGATTTTGATATTCTAAGAGTTACAATGTTCACATCTCTAATACAACACCCTGGCATAAGTCCCATAAGACAATTGGAAAATTCGATGAATATAGTAGTGGAGAACCATTGTTGAAAATCAAGTTCAACTAATAATTGGGTGTGGCTATGTCAACATTGTTGTTTGTTCACTTCAGTAGGATGTGATTGGCTTCATGTTGTTATGTAAGAGTGTTGTCTGTCTTCCAGCCTGAGAGAGGCTTTAGGCTGACATCGCAATGTTCTTGAAGTCTTATTGGGCTGACCGAGCGAAGCGAGGGAGGACCTTATATGGTGATTTTGTGTCAATATGAAGCGTGACATTTTTTTTCTATTGGACAAAAAAGATTGGATTTGGTGTAACCAAAAAGGACGTAGATGTAATTTTTTTAAAGAAGGGAAACTAGATATAAAAGCCAAATTTTATTATAATTCCTTATTCTTTAAGGGTATAATTGGTAACCAAACTTTAAAATAACATATCTAAAAATCCGTGCCTTGGAATTTTACAAATTTTATCTCGTTGGAAAGCTAATAAAAAAACCTATCAAACGAGCACAAACAACAATATCAAATTTAGAGTTTTTACGAAAAAATCGGAGGGATTTATCATTTTAGGCACAATTTTGAAAATAAATGTATATCCTTTATGCACAAAGGATACATAATACTTTATGTAACCATATTTTGGTTTATTCATCAACTAATTTTCCTTTGCAACTAATAAAACGATGTACTCTTCCCGTTTCAAGAAAGTGATACTTTCACTTTAGTCACAAATTTTCTTTTACAGTCCAATTGCAGCAGTGTTTCTTTTTTTCTTCGGTCGGCCCTCCCCACCGTGGCAACGGTCATCTAGTCTTATCCGTGTTTCTGTAAATAAAGTGTCTCTGCTCTTGCTTTTTCGATGTATAAAATCAAAATTTTAATTTCATATTTCGTAGTCTGAATGTTACACTATGTGAGCTATACCTCGGTAAAGAAGAAAAAACTGGATATGTCATCTGTGCACAACAACTGTTTGAGATCCTGCTTCTAACAATTAGAATCAAGCTTATGAATGGTACACGGTTGGCATGACATAGAAAATATCTAGGAAACTGCCAAATCCAATGTGGTAATATACCAGGGTTTTACATTAAGGCCAATCCAAAGTGGCAAAGTGGTAATCCAAAGGAAACAAAATTTGCTCTCAAAACGCAGGCGTTTGAGTAACAGAGACCAAAAAATAAAAATAAAAATAAAATTAGAGAGTTCCAACTATCAAATACAAATATTATTTCTCATACAAAGAGAAAAATATAATTGAGGCTGGTAACATCAATATGAACTTATAACCGATTTGAATTGATAATTTTCAGAATTTACAGCATAGAAGAGATCCAACTAGCTTCCATCATTATGAACTTATAACCGATTTGAATTGATAATTTTCAGAATTTACAGCATAGAAGAGATAGCTTCCAGCGCTGGTGCTTCCGGTAATGCCTCCTATCAGCTTTCGCCATTCTCACAGGGCTGGTGTGCCAGTCGGCTTGTAATCTGTTTGTGGACAGTAGACAGTCAAACTTGTTTTTATTTCCCAAAACTGACAGACAAAGAGAGAGGAGAGACTTGGAGAAGAGAGTAATCTACATACATAGGGAAGGCAAAGGAGCGGGTGCTTGTCGTGCTGCTATCGGACCTAAGAGAAATGCTACCAGAATAGGCGATCCGCCCTGAGCGAGTAACCAGAGCTGCTGGATTATCCAGCACAGAAAAACTTGATTCTCCTTGACCATGTCGAGTAAAAATGCTTCTGCTTGAAGCTGATCTGAGCTCCCCCAAACTATCTTCCACAGCTGGAGTTGTTAAGGCATGAACAAGTTCCGAATGTGTTAGTTCTCCGCAAATATCACAGTCTAATCGAGGTGAAGAACCAGGATTGATAGTGAAACTATCGCTCTCTAAATAAACATATGAAGAGGTCTCTTGTACATTGCCACAGTTGATAGCTTCGGCTGCACAAAACAAACTGGAGCTTGATGAATTCACCTCTTTGTATGTATCCTGTAATCAGACACAGTAAAGTCCATCACTCTCTAGGTGTCATTGGTCATGAACACTCATCTATCATGTTCTGTTAACAAACGTACAAGGTTATCGATAAAATGGCTGGTCGCTAACATATAAAAGAAATGCTTCAAAACTTAAAAGGTATAAATTCTATGGAACAAGTACCTGATCAGATTGTTGCATATCTTCATCGTCATCAAGTGCCTCAAATTGGAGTTTATCCATTTCCTTGTCTCTTACAGGAAGCACATCCATAGTCACAAACTTCTCACTGCATGAGACACTTCCAAGTCCATCTGTAAAATTGAACTTGCCTTCGCCATCCTCCATCAAATTCTTGGTATCATGTTCGCCCATTGCATCTGAATTGGATGCCAAGTCTTCCATGATTACTTTTATTAAATCACTGTGTACATCTGAGGTGTAGCTTGAGAAGCATAAGTCTGAACTGTGGTTCGCCTCTTTATTTTCCACCGCAGTCTTGTCACAAGAAGGTACTTCATCATCAAAGCGGATGTTAACAGCATGATTAGATGTTTCCTTCAAGTAAACTATTAACTCAGGCACTTCACACTGGGTAGAAATCTTTTGGGCATAATTTTTTGCTTCTTTCTCAAACAAATTGATGTCGCCAACTGGAACAATATTTTGAGGCGTCCTAACTCTTAACTGGTTACCTCTGACATCCTCTCGATCTTCCATGTCCATTAAATCGCGTAGCCTTGGCAGGTTATTATTGTGTTCCCCCCTAATTTTCAATGGACTTTCATCGTTTTCAGGATTTTGGCATTGAAAATCAGAGGCATTCTCATGCTTGTGCTTTCTAATAATCTCATTATCTTCGATCAGCTGTCCAGCCTCCATTAAATTCTTCTAGCAACAGATTAAGGATTTAAGAGTGTTCATACCACCACAATCTGCACACAGATTTCAATTTAGGTACTTTAGAACATGCTGAACATTTCAAGGGATCCAGTAAATGTATGTTGTAAATGCAAAATCTTGCGAGCTGACTATGAAATAACTTTGTGACTATGAAGATGATAGTTATCATTTGGAAAAAGATAGGATGCTTAGAATACTGAAAAATTCATGAAAGAAGAGTATTAGTAAAATCTGTGATTTTACACACTGGGAACGAATTCTTACAAGCACAGATGCAGAACTCCTCCAGCAGATATCAGCAATCAGTTATCCAACCTGAAATAATGGGAGAAAATCAAGCTGCTTAATCTCAAAACTATCCGAGCACATACAGGACTTCAGTTCTAAATCTAAAATTTGTGTTTCAATTCGCGGTAGAAATACCCATTATACATGAGTGAATTGACATTCTTATAGAAACTACAAGGTAGAGAATATACTCAAGAAAAATTGACACAATCGAATAATATTGCGTGAAAGAAACATACATTTATGCCATTACA
Source organism: Papaver bracteatum (assembly GCA_023529315.1). Classification (NCBI taxonomy): domain Eukaryota; kingdom Viridiplantae; phylum Streptophyta; class Magnoliopsida; order Ranunculales; family Papaveraceae; genus Papaver; species Papaver bracteatum. Next base: position 1,361,179 of record JAJJWX010002605.1, on the reverse strand, counting down.
AACCAGCAGCATGTGAGAAAACAACAGATACTTGATCAACACCAGCACATAATGTGACCAAGCAGGGAAACCACCTTTATAAACTACGAATCGTATACCAAAAACAGCAAGAGATTATGATATATTTCCCTCTTCCTTCTCTCTTTAAGTAAGCTCACTACAAATCTTCAAATCAATACCATCCGATTATTTAATTAGCCATTTGTTTTGCTAAAAGATTACGAAAAGTCATTATAAATGAGAAAACAAATGTAATGTACAGTACAAACAATTATCCCCGATTTAGTTCGACAATCAAATCAAGATTAATAGTATAAAAAAGAAGATGCACTCAATTGATCACCAACAAAGCAAGCGTATTGTAAATTCCACAACACTAAAAAGCTTTACAATCAGGAAACCACCAACTACTAATACTTATAGAAGCAAATAATATCAAATTAACATCAGTAATGAGTACACTCAAGAGTATAAAAGAAAAGAAAAGAAAGGCAATTTTTTTGCGAAAATGATAGTTAACAAACTATAAAAAGGACATACATATGCTTTTCTCTTAAATGATAAAGATCATGGGACCAAATCCAACGTTCTAAATGTTAGGCTGACAGCATTAATCTAATGCAACTGCGAAAGCCATTTACAGGCGCTTTCAAAGATTATCCAAACAGACCCTTTACTCATAAACAAGACTATTAAATTGAGATTAAATCAGATCTAAACAAAATTCTCACTTACAAAACAAAAACAAAAAGATTAATTGTACCTTTTTTTCATAATAAAATATTGCACCTCTAAAAAATTATCCCCTTTTGAGTTCGTTTTTTTCACTGTTCCCGTCAGCATAAATTGTAAACAGAAAAGAAGTGAGAACAAACACATAATCAAATAGAGAGGTAGGTAGATAGATAGACTCATTAAATTAATATTCCCTCCGTCCCACTATTAAGTGACCTAGTTTAAGTTTGCACAATTTTTAAGGCAAGCAAGGAAAATAGTATTTTTAAGTATTTTTTACAATTAAACCCTTTATGGATAGTAATTAGTGAAATTTAGAAATGATTTATCTCTCAAACTACTCCACGGATTTTCGCAAACTTCATATCATTGAAAAACATTTTAAAACACCTACGTAACGAATATAAACAAACATATCAAATTATGCATATTTCTTATATTTTTTATAATTAACTAAAATGATGATTTCAGAAATATCTCCTTATTTAGTGATATAGGTCACTTATTAGTGGGACAAAATCTAAAATCAAATTTTTCATTTAATAGTGGGACGGAGGGAGTACTTATCGTCTCTAAATAAATACAGCAGTTTTTTCTTAGCATTAAATATCATAAAAACAGAGACACTACTACTTACTATTACAGAAAACGTTTGCGTTTGTCTTTTGATATTACTACTGCTGACCTGGATATTTCTTCTGGTTTTTGTTTTGTTCTGATCATCACCAAGATTTTCAGTCTCAGATCTTCTAATGTACTGAGAAACTATTATTTCCTTTTTCAGAAAATGTTTTTGTACCTTGAATCAGAGTTTGTTATTGGATCTCCAAATACTCCTCGATTTCAGGGATTCTACACCATTTTTTATAGGGGATTTAAAGTTTAAAATTCATCAACTTACAACTACCCCACTGTTTCAAAACAACGAACCGGAAATATGACACTACAAACAGGATTTCCTTTTCGTTTGCCGGGAAATAGCAATTCGACGGCTAATTTATGACAAAATGGAAGAGTCGAAGATCGAAAGTGTAGAGATACTTTCGTTATATAAAGCGCCAACGATGATGATGGGACCCATTTTAACCTCTTTTTGTCAGTCAATGCTCTGTTGACATGTGGAAGTTTGTGGTGTGAGGCTTAAGATACTTGTTACACAGTGTGTAGGTGGCGTGTTAAGAGACTCGTGCGGGGCTGGGCTCCAGTCATACTTTAATGGTCAACCAAGTGAATATGTTAATGCACTTCTCGGAATATTTATAGTGCTTTGTCTGTATCCATGGAGCTTTGGAGTACGAGACTGTGAGTTAAATTTGATTAGGCTGATGATAGGATATATGCCCTTGGAATATTGGATGAGTAGTTCTCTGCAAAAGCCGTCAAAAGTGCTTCTTCACATTCTTACTCAAGAATGGGAGTAGCTTTCTCTTTAAAGTGTTTTTGAATTGGATAAAAGAGCTTTACATACGTGTTTAAGTGGGGTGACGCAAAGGGTGATATCAAGCACATCTCAGCACTCAGCAGTGGTCTTTTGTGTTCCCGTTAATTTGAAATATTAGATCATGAGAATTAACCAGTTGGCCAGGGTTGAGCTCTCATACTAAAGGTTAGAGGCTAGATGTTTGAGTCTAGCGCTGATCATATTCAAAAGAAGTAATTGGACTAGATGGTATTTACATATCGGTACGCATTATTATATGCGAGCCAAACATTCAAAGAACAAAAATAAGCAGGTATTATCGTAAATTGCAACACGACTTGTTTTTATTATCTAAAAATCAAACCGCATATTGAATGGTGAATTATTTTTATATTAGCTCAAAAATAAAAATTAGAAACTGTTTATATTCATAAAACTTGACAGTTTTTTATATTACCAATGGAAACAAGAATTGTGAAACATGCACGTAGTTAAAGTCATTTGATCATGGGGGCGTGGGTATTAAAAATTTGGAAATGAGGAATATAAGTGATTTTGGCGATTTACTAACGAGAAGGATAGTCTAAGAGTCCAAGTAATTATGGTAAAATTCAATCGGAATCCAGCTAGGCTGCTGCCGCAACTCAACCCGTGACTTTAGCTCGTGGCTCTAGTTGTTGGGTTGTTATTTCGAAACTTGCAGGGGTTTGTTAAAAGAAATTGGATATTACGGTCGGAAGTGGGGAAAGTTTTTCGTTTTGGTTTGATGTTTGGTGCGGCTGTGAGCCACTAACTGTTTCTCTTATGAGATTACTAGTTCTTAACCCGTGCCGTAACGGCACGGGCCATGATGTTGGTTCATTTTTAATATATCGTATAATTTGTGTCCCGAATACTTATAAACTCCTTATGATTTAATATGTGTTTGTCATAAAAAATAGTTAGGATTTTCCTCTCTTTTTTTCTTTGTTTTTTCCTTTAATACTTTACCACCGGAGATTTGCTCAAACGAAAGAAATATAATCTTAACTTCCAGACACTTTTCATTTAGGTTCATTGCTTATAATGAGATAATGCTCTACATGAAACATGGAAGTTTAAATATTTTTTGGAAATATGTCGTCAGCAGCGCTCATCTCAGTGAAATCAACTAATCAATATCGTCCATAAAAGTCTCCACGTGGTCTTATTTCGCTCCAGCTGACTCATCTATCATGGTCATGTTGCTGATCCTCCAAATAGGCAGAGAATAGTATTTTTTTTTGCATCGAACGAATGATACAAACTATCCAATGTGACATGATTTTCCTGTAATTTTTCAACACCCATTAGATGACAATGTTTAAAATGTGTACCCGTTACCTTTTAGAAGGGATTGTATATATGCACTCAACACTCAACAGTGGTCTTTTGTGTTCCCGTTAATTTGAAACCTTAGATCATGAGAATTAACCAGTTGGCCAGGGTTGAGCTCTCATACAGTCATACTAAAGGTTAGAGGCTAGATGTTCGAGTCCAACGCTGATCGTATTCAAAAGAAGTAATTGGACTAGATATTATCCATGTACGTCTGGGATAGGAGCGAAAAGTTGAGGAGCTGATTGTCGACATTAAAATGAAGGTTTTTCAATGGGTTAGATATTCTCCATGTATGTCTGGGATAATAGTTAGTGATGTAATTGTTAAGTGGGTAGAATTGCTCTTCAAACCCCTATAAGTTAAGTGGTTTAGTTTGTCTGTTTTGTGAGATCTAGTTTTTGTATCCTTTTTAGGATATGGGTCTTCTTTTTTGTTGAGGGATTCCTTTATTATGGTGTTTGTCTGTTGTAAGCTTTCCTTTTTCTAATAAATCTTTCCTTACTGAGCAAAAAAAAAAAGATAATTGGATTATATGGTATTTACACATCGGTACGCATTATTATATGCGAGCCAAACATTGAAAGAACAAAAATAAGAAGGTATTATCGTAAATTGCAACACGACTTATTTTTATTATCTAAAAATCAAATCCCATATTGAATGGTGAATTATTTTTATATTAGCTCAAAAAATAAAAATAAAAAAAATGTTTATATTCATAAAACTTGACATTTTTTTATATTACCATTGGAAACAAGAATTGTGAAACATGCACGTTGTTAAAGTCATTTGATCATGGGGCGTGGGTATTAAAATTTTGGAAATGAGGAATATAAGTGATTTTGGCGATTTATTAACGAGAAGGATAGTCTAAGAGTTCAAGTAATTATGGTAAAATTCAATCGGAATCCAGCTAGGCTGCTGCCGCAACTCAACCCGTGACTTTAGCTTGTGGATCTAGCTATTGGGTTGTTATTTCGAAACTTGCATGGGTTTGTTACAAGAAATTGGATATTACGGTCGGAAGTGGGGAAATTTTTTCGTTTTGGTTTGATGTTTTGTGCGGCTGTTTCTCTTACGAGATTATTAAGAATTGTTGCTAACAAGGATGGCTCGGTTAATGATCATATCGTGGTTGATTCCCAACAAAACTAGAATATGGGTTTTAAAAGATGTTTATACGCCAACGAAATTGTTGACCTGTGCATTTTGCTTCAGCCGATTGGTACTTCTCCAGCGATATTCTTACACATCCAAGCTTAAACTATTTGGAAGTCAGCTCCTACCAAAAGTTTCAGCATAAAGGATTGTTAGAACTGGTTACTAAAAAATTTGATTGAACTATTAATCCTTATGTCGCTAGTAACCTTTTACGACATTCTAACATTCCTACAAGAATTGTGTGCCAAGCATTTCTCCACGGGATTGGCATCAAGGAAAACTTTATGCAGAGAGGTATTGTTACTTCAAGTCAATGTGGGTTACGCGACTCATCTAATGAATCAACAAACCATATTCTTTTGCATTGTCACTATACGTCTGCATTCTGGAGGGAAGTCAAACCTAAAGTTACAGGCTGAGTTGATTATGCCGGATAATATTATCTGATTGGTGGACCTTTAGCCAAGAGTTAGTTTTAAGGATAATGAGTCATTGGGAAAATACCTACTTCACGCGATTCTCTGTAAAGTTTTGTACGAGCGTAAAAATCGAGCTTTTTTAGACAAGAATCTATCATCTCATCAGGTGGCATGTTCAATCAAGGTCTTACTTTTTTCTTGGATGAAGACTTATCATCCATATATTATGGCTTCTCTTGGTGATTCCGTATGTAACTAGGATAACTTCTTTGCCTAGAGACCCACTTAATTGTGTTGTACGTAGTTCGATAACTATGTGCCTAGAGGCCATTTGTGTCTGGCTTTGATTTATCTTAAAACCCTGTACTCTTATTACAGTTTTATTTTTTTATTTTCCTTATTTTATTTTATTTGTAATTTCTATCTTTCCTTTTAATATACATCCATATTATAATATGTGTATGCATAAACCCAACAAAATTTCATTAATATCAAATAAATTAACGTGGCACTGTGGTTTAAAGCTTACCACACTAACAACAACAAGTCGAGAGGAGTTCAAGTCTCTTTGGACTCGTGACTCACACAATTCTAAAAACCATGCAAACAAGTTTAAGGGAAGATCTCTCGGGACTCATGACTCATATGGTTCTAAAAACCTTGCAAGCAGGGTTAAGGGAATCCAAATAATGAAAAAGAACATTATAAGTTTGCTTGGCTTTATAGAAAAGAATATGGTGTTAGTCTTGGCCCTTCATCTTCCAGTTAAGCTAACAAGATTTTTTAAATTTCTCAAATTGACGAGGTTCATGTTGAACAACATCGTTATTTTATATTTTTTAAATGATTTAGTTTAACTTCTGAAAGTCAAAAGATGGAGAAAAAAACATTTGCTATTAAAAACATTATTACCTTTGATATCAAAATTAAATTTTCAAATTGCTTCACACTATCATCAATAAAGACTATAAGGTCATATGCAAACTGAAGGTGATAGATAGTAATCCTATCAGTAGAAGGTTTGAAGACATTCACTAAACCAACAGAAGCAGTTTGTTTTATCATAAGAAAAAAGAATCTCCACTACTTTAATAAATAAGGTAAAATTAGATCACCTTGTGTAAATTTTTTTTGTTTCCGAATAGATCAGACCATTAATAGCCACATCAAATTTGATATTATATACATACCATTTGATTCAGTTTCTCTACATATTATCAAATCCAAATATTTCTATTGTGGCATCTAATAAACTCAACCTAACATTATCAAAAGTTTTTGCTAAATCCACTTTAACTTCTAAACCTGGGATCTTAGCTCTTTCTCTTGAATCAATGAGATTTGATGCAATTACAATTACAATTCAATTATTAATTATTTTTTACCATCTGCAAAACCCCTTGAAATAGAAAGTAGAAAGGGAATAACCAATTTCAATAGAATGTTAGCAACTTAGAGATAATCTAGTATACATCGCCAATTAGAATTATGGGTCTAAAATTGTTCATTGTAACAGCTTTTTCGCATGTATAAATAAGAATTATATTTATACAAGTTAGTCTCTAATCAGGATTTGCACAAGTCTAAAATTCTTTAATAACCTGCATCAACTCGTGTTTGATGATATCCCTGAAAACGTTGTGGGTACCAAGATACACCGCCAACTTTTTTTAGGCAATCTGTATGCAAAAACCCAACACAACTTCGAGATTAAAAAAATCAATCAAGGAAAGTGCCTAGACTTATATATCTCTGCGTTTACAGAATTGAATCCATGAACCTAACTACAAAGAGAGTTCTTGTACGGTACCAAAGACCAATGTCCAAGGATCACTCAAGTCTTTTCCAACTAATAAGGTTGGACCTAGCTACTTTGATTGATCAACACACAACCTGTAATATTTCAATTATAAAGATAAACAATATAATGAGGAAAAGGAAATAACATAGATACCAGAAGTTTTGTTAACGAGGAAACCGCAAATGCAGAAAAACCCCGGGACGGAGTCCAGATTGAACACCAAAATGTATTAAGCCGCTACAGACACTAGCCTACTACCAAATAACTTTGGTCTGGAATATAGTTGAGCCTGAACTCAGTCTCCCACTTATTCAGGTACAGTCGTGCTCCTTAAGTCTCTTGAATCCCAGCAAGACTCTACGCAATTGATTCCCTTAGACGATGTCACCCACGACTAAGAGTTGCTTCAACTCAATTGAAGACTTTAAACCAAATCTGCCTCCCACAGATTAAGTATATATTTGATTTCCTAATTTACAATATAAACGGATGATCAGACTAAACGATGAATCCAGGTGATGGAAATCGATAGCAACTTAGACAAAGGTCTGGCTATCCTCAAAATCTGGACTTACGAAGACCGAAGTGCAACCTAGATTATTATTCACCTCACAAGTATAAAACTTGCGAAATCAATAAATTATGAGACGAAAAGACTTTGTTGGTTACAATATATCTTGATTGATGGAGCAAGGATCTACAAACAATCAAGATCAGGATACTCAAGTTATCAAGATAAAAAGATAATTGGACCTGGCTTCACGAATCCCAATGAAGTCTTTGTAGTCGCTAAACCATAAAAGGGTTTCTGGAGAGGACGACTCCAGATACAACTAGGACACATCGAAAAGTAGTGTCATGATTCATAGATCCCAATTGCCAAGAGTTCCCCTTATATAGACTTCAAAGCCTAGGTTGCTTTAGATTTAAGCTAAGATAGCTTTGGAACCAAGCAAACAATATCCATAGTTAGATGAAATCTTTGAATCTCAATCACATATACAATATATACACTAAGGTTAGGCAAACCGTAACCGAACCGTGTATAAAGACTATGTTTAACATGGTTAGCGGAAACTAGATGATTTGAACTTAAAAGCTTAACACTCATTTTCATGTTCACTAAGCCATATTATTGAGTCACAATCATGTGATAAAATGAGTAGTGTTAATAAGAGAAATGATTAAATGCAAATTACTTCATAGAAATAATTTGATCGCAATTGAATCATGATCGATATAGTTTGTAAATGTACAAAGTACAATTACATGAATTGTTACACGGACCGGTTTACAAATTTATTTGCAATTATCAAGTTCAGGAGTCTACAGAAATTCTCAATTCATAAACTGGTTTGCAAACTTATGCAATTACCGAGTTTCGGACTCTACAGAACTTTTTCAGTTCACGTACCGGTTTGAAAACTTAAGACCTTTGCCGGTTTCGGAGTTCACAAAACATTCAGCTTGCATACCGGTTTGGGTACTAAACTAGTTCTACAACATAAAACTGTTTTGGATCGCATATCGATTTGATTATTTTAACCCGGTTCCCTTACCACAATTCTATAATTGTTTGTATATGAATATACAAACCTATCCGGATCACGAAACAAACAAATGTTCCCATGATGTACATACGAATATACATATCACACAAATCTGAAAGTCGATATATAGCTACTCTGTTACGTGTCTGAATAGTTTTCTCAGTTTGTAATACTGATAACACTGTATTGTATACTGAATATAGTAGTTGTATATTTAATTCGAAATATTCCTGTATAATATCAATGACATGTATCATTGTTCTAGACTATTTTCAAATAATAATTTTGAATCAATATTTGGTTCCGAACAATAAATTTTTCTCCACCGAATTTGATCAAGTATGAACAAATGTTCATTAAGCTTAGTCATTATATTTCGAGAAATTCGTAAACTAAATAATTAGTTCTCGACTCGAAATTCTTGTCTACGCAAGCTAGTCTAATTAGTTATGCGACAATAATCTCAAATATAGAATGGTGAATATAAATTGAGAAACAGGTGGTTCAGTCTTCACTTACCTTTTGTCGATGAAGTTCTCCAAAAGCTTCAGTTAATCTTCGCCTTCAAACGATAAAACGCAAATAATGATTGGCTCGTTTCTCAACTCCACTATCCTAAACCGAGACTTAACTAATTATAGACTAGAAATCAAGAAATAGTTATGAAAACTAAATTTGACAACAAGCTTGATATAGAAACACTTATGAGTTCGACCAAGAAATGCTCTAACAATCCCAAGAAGCTTTTTAAAAAATTCCATAATGAATCCACCATGACCTAGAGACTTGTTAGAATCAACTTCCAGATAACCATTTTGACTTTATCTTCCTCACAAGGTGACACAACAAAATATTATTCAAACTTGAATCCGCAAGATGATGGTACTTCGAATCCACGAGAACACGATATAGGCGTAACGAACTAGAATCAACAACAACAATCAACCTTGAATGCACATGAAATTGGGTATTGAATCCATTAAATGCCGTTGATTGTAAACAAATGCCTTGAATCCACAAGGTACCTAGGCCTTATCTTATCTTGCATCACAAGATTTTTCAAGCATAATATTATCATGTTCACTCAAATTTTGGCCTATAAAGTACATGGTCTTCGAACACAAAAGTAAAATATCTTTTAACTTCATTATTGATAATATCTTTGGCATGAAAAAGAGAGCCATGAACAATGAGAGAGTTCACGTTTTAGATATCTGCTTGCTTAAAACATTTTTGTGGAAAAATATGGAATTTCTTTCCTCATATACTAGCCATTTCCTTTAAACCTTGCATGCCACTTCTTAGATAGATTTTCATAAATTTCTTTGTGTTTGGATTTAGTCACCTCTCTGCTAGAGAAATGCTCGTTTGAAACCGATGGTGTTGGTATGTCAAGTTAGATTCCAAAATACATTCTTGATTTTGTCTATTAAAGACGGTTTCATACTAGATTAACTTTAGGTCGCAGATTACAACACCAAAGTTATCCTTGATGACTACACCAAGACATGTAACGGGAACTTCACTGAAGGTTAGTAACGAATACTTGATTCTTTGGAATTCTTATTTATTCTACCTTTCTATTTATCGAGATAAAGTACTCACTCTTCGTAACTCTTTGTCACTCTGTCAGTGAATGATTTTTAGTCGGGATTAATAACTCCAATTTATGTCAAATCCTATGACCAACTAGCAGACATCTTCATGAAAGGTTTTTTAGAAAATTTGGCCCAAATAGGAGGATCAAAATACTAACGAAAATATGTTGTTTCTACTTCGAAAGAGAAACGAGACTAAGGACTGTAAATGAAGGTTGATCGCTCATAATATAATCCCAACATATATGTTTTGAAAAAGGTAACAATGTTAAAAAAGCATGGGTCTAACAACCACACCCAATATTTCGATTAGCAATCTGTATGGACAACTCCGAGTTACTTTCTAGAGAATCAACTAGATAGTCGAACTCAATCAATAGAAAATATCTCAAGGAGTTTATATCTTTATCTCTCAATTTGATCTTTAATCAAGCAAATAGAAATCTGCGAGTCTTTATCAAAGAGAGATAACTTAGATGGTACCAAATACCAATATCAAGTGTCAATCAATTTAAATCAACAACCTAAAAGGTCGAATATTCTAATTGATTGAACAACGCACAACATGTATTATTTCAATTATATAACAAAATATAATGCGGAAAGAAATAACAAAGACATCAGAATTTTGTTAACGAGGAAACCGCAAATGCATAAAACCCCCGGGACCTAGTCCAGATTAAACATACATTGTATTAATCCACTACAGACACTATCATACTCCAATCTAACTTCGGTCTGGACTGTAGTTGAACCCCAACCAATCTCACACTGATCCAAGGTACAATTATGTGCCTACGCCTCTGATCCCAGCAGGATACTGCGCACTTGATTCTCTTAGCTGATCTCACCCACAACCAAGATTTGCTACGACCCAAAGTCGAAGACTTTAATAAACAAATTTGTATCACACAGAAAAGTCTACAAGGATAGATCAATTCGTCTCCCCCGAATAAACCTATGAGCTTTGTTCCGTCTTTTGGTAAATCAAGGTGAACAGGAATCAATTGTTAAAACCAGACTTATATTCCCGAAGAACAGCTCAACTTTATCAATCACCTCACAATAAACTTTATCGACGCAGCGAAGAAGATTATTGAGGAATCACAAACGATGTGACGAAGTGTTTGTAACTACTTTTATATCTTGCCTATCGGAGATAGAAATCTCAAGCCAATTATTCCAATTGTACTCATATGATAGAAGAAGCAAGATCAGATCACACAACTATAAGAAAAGTAGTATCGACCTGGCTTCACAATCCCAATGAAGTCTTTAAGTCGTTAACCTGGTTTTAGAAGAAGAAAACCAAGGGTTAAAGGAGAATCTACTCTAGCTTAGAAAACTAGTATCACACAGAATGTGTGGGGATTAGGTTTCCCAGTTGCTAGAGTTCTCCCTTATATAGTCTTCAAATCATTAAATTCTTCTAGCAACAGATTAAGGATTTAAGAGTCTTCATACTACCACAATCTGCACATTTCAAGGGATCCAGTAAATGTATGTTGTAAATGCAAAATCTTGTGAGCTGACTATGAAATAACTTTGTGAGTATAAAGATGATTAAAAGTTATCATTTGGAAAAATAAAGGATGCTTAGAATACTGAAAAATCCATGAAAGAAGAGTAGAGTATACATACACTGGGAACGAATTCTTTGTCACTCTGTCAGTGAAATATTTTTAATCGGGATTAATAACTCCAATTCATGTCAAATCCTATGACCAACTAGCAGACATCTTCATGAAAATTTTGTTAGAAAATTTGGCTCAAATAGGAGGATTAAAACACTAACGAAAATATGTTGTTTCTACTTCGAAAGAGAAAATATACTAAGGTTTGTAAAAGAAGGTTGATAGCTCATAATATAAGCCCAACATATGATTTGAAAAAGATAAACAATGTTGAAAAAACGGGGGTCTAACAACCACACCCAATATTTCGATTAGCAATCTGTATGGACAACTCCGAGTTACTTTCTAGAGAATCAACTAGATAGTCAAACTCAATCAATAGAAAATATCTCAAGGAGTTTATATCTTTATCTCTCAATTTGATCTTTACTTAAGAAAATAGAAATCTGCGAGTCTTTATCAAAGAGAGATAACTTAGATGGTACCAAAGACCAATATCCAAGTGTCAATCAATTTAAATCAACAACCTAAAATGTCGGATATTCTAATTGATTGAACAACGCACAACCTGTATTATTTCAGTTATATAACAAAATATAATGCGACAAAGAAATAACAAAGACACCGGAATTTTGTTAACTAGGAAACACCTAATGCGGAAAAACCCCGGGACCTAGTCTAGATTAAACATACATTATATTAAGCCTCTACAGACACTTGCCTACTCTAATCTAATTTCAGTCTGGAGTGTAGTTGAACCGCAACCAATCTCACACTGATCCAAGGTACAGTTATGCTCCTACGCCTCTGATCCCAACAGTATACTGCGCACTTTATTCCCTTAGCTGATCTCACCCACAACCAAGAGTTGCTACGACCCAAAGTCGAAGACTTTAATAAACAAATCTATATCACACAGAAAAGTCTACAATGATAGATAAATTCGTCTCCCACGAATAAACCTATGAATTTTGTTCTGTCTTTTGATAAATTAAGGTGAACATGAACCAATTGATAAAACCAGACTTATATTCCCGAAGAATATCTCATCTTTATCAATCACCTCACAATAAACTTAATCGACGCATCAAAGAAGATTATTGAGGAATCACAAACGATGAGACAAAGTATTTGTGACTACTTTTATATCTTGCCTATCGGAGATAGAAATCTCAAGCCAATTATTCCAATTGTACTCATATGATAGAATAAGAAAGATCAAATCATACAACTACAAGAAAAGTAGTAACGATCTGGCTTTACAATCCCAATGAAGTCTTTAAGTCGTTAACCTGGTTTTAGAAAAATAAAACCAAAGGTTAAAGGAGAATCTACTCTAGCTTAGCAAACTAGTATCACACATAATGTGTGGGTATTAGGTTTCCCAGTTGCTAGAGTTCTCCCTTATATAGTCTTCAAATTGGGGTTTTCAATCAGCTTTCCAGCATCCATTAAATTCTTCTAGCAACAGATTAAGGATTTAAGAGTCTTCATACCACCACAATCTGCACATTTCAATGGATCGAGTAAATGTATGTTGTAAATGCAAAATCTTGCGAGCTGACTATGAAATAACTTTGTGAGCATAAAGATGATTAAAAGTTATCATTTGGAAAAAGAAAGGATGCTTAGAATACTGAAAAATCCATGAAAGAAGAGTAGAGTATACATACACTGGGAACGAATTCTTTGTCACTCTATTAGTGAAATATTTTTAATCGGGATTAATAACTCCAATTCATGTCAAATCCTATGACCAACTATCAGACATCTTCATGAAAGGTTTGGTAGAAAATTTGGCCCAAATAGGAGGATTAAAACACTAACGAAAATATGTTGTTTCTACTTCGAAAGAGAAACGAGACTAAGGTCTGTAAAAGAAGGTTGATAGCTCATAATATAAGCCCAACATGTGTTTTGAAAAAGATAAACAATGTTGAAAAAGCGGGGGTCTAACAACCACACCCAATATTTCGATTAGCAATCTGTATGGACAACTCTGAGTTACTTTCTAGAGAATCAACTAGATAGTCAAAGTCAATCAATAGAAAATATCTCAAGGAGTTAATATCTTTATCTCTCAATTTGATATTTACTCAAGCAAATAGAAATATGCGAGTCTTTTTTAAAGAGAGATAACTTAGATGGTACCAAAGATCAATATCCAAGTGTCAATGAATTTAAATCAACAACCTAAAAGGTCGGATATTCTAATTGATTGAACAATGCACAACCTGTATTATTTCAATTATATAACAAAATATAATGCGATAAAGAAATAACAAAGACACCGGAATTTTGTTAACGAGGAAACCGCAAATGCATAAAAACTCCGGGACCTAGTCCAGATTAAACATACATTATATTAAGCCGCTACATATACTAGCCTACTCTAATCTAACTTCGGTCTGGACTGTAGTTGAACCCCAACCAACCTCACACTGATCCAAGGTACAGTTATGCTCCTACGCCTATGATCCCAGCAGGATATTGCGCACTTTATTCCCTTAGATGATCTCACCCACAACCATGAGTTGCTACGACCCAAATTCGAAGACTTTAATAAACAAATTTGTATCACACAGAAAAGTCTACAATGATAGATAAATTCGTCTCCCACGAATAAACCTATGATTTTTGTTCTGTCTTTTGATAAATGAAGGTAAACAGGAACCAATTGATAAAACTAGACTTATATTCCTAAAGAATAGCTCATCTTTATCAATCACCTCACAATAAACTTACTCGACGCAACGAAGAAGATTATTGAGGAATCACAAACGATGAGACAAAGTGTTTGTGAATACTTTTATATCTTGCCTATCGGAGATAAAAATCTCAATCCAATTATTCCAATTGTACTCATATGATAGAAGAATCAAGATCAGATCACACAACTACAAGAAAGGTAGTAACGATATGGCTTCACAATCCCAATGAAGTCTTTAAGTCGTTAACCTGGTTTTAGAAGAAAAAAACCAAAGGTTAAAGGAGAATCTACTCTATCTTAGCAAACTAGTATCACACAGAATGTGTGGGGATTATGTTTCCCAGTTGCTAGAGTTCTACCCTATATATTCTTCAAATCAGGGTTTGCAATCAATGTTAGCTTAGTAACAAAGCATTCAATATTCACCGTTAAATGAAAACCTGATTAAATTCAAGCTAATATTTATCAACCGTTAGATCGAAAACATAGCTTGTTATACACACATGTACTTGACGTTTTTAGGCTTGTGTAATTGTACCCAAACTTGTACATTAGTTGGTTCAACAATAGTTAACCAAATGGTTAGCCATATGAAAACTTTCATATCATCCATATTCTTCTTCACCATAAATAGTCCAAATGACTCAAATGAACTAGTTAGAGAGTTGTTCAATTGTTAGGAAATATCATGTACTACACAAGACACAATTGAAGAAAAAACGATGTGATTCACTCGAATCGATTCATGAACTATAAAGCCATGATTTGCAATAGCATTCCTTGGTTTATTAAGATAAGTTCACAAACATCGTTTTTAGACATAACCTACTTAAGTTTGCGGACTGAGTTCGCGAACTTAAGTTCCCGGATGGATTTCACAAACTCCAGCAGAAATTCTCGGGTTCGAGAACTTCGTCAGTTCGCGGACTGGGTTCATGGACTGAGTTTGTATGCAGAGTTCGCGGGCTGAGCTCACGCACTACTTCGGTTTTACTTGATCAACAAAGTTCGCAAACTTCGGTTCAATCAATAAGGACTTATACATATATGTGTTACCATAACAATGCTTATATCCTCCAATGGTTATAATGTCTAAACTCTCATTTCAATCATTGAAATATTCTCAGAGGGCATTATATAGTTGTTATTCACAAACTATTTTTCGTCAGATCGATTTCCAAAATGATTGAAACATAACATGACTTTCGTCACTAGCTAAAGATGAACTTGGCTAGAGCGAAAGCTTCACCAATACATATTTCTAGAAATAGATAAGAGAGATATACTCAGCTCGAAATATCCACATGTGTATAATCTAAGTATATATTGCAAAACGACTTTTGTCTCAAGATAGGAGATAGAGTAGATAGACTTTTGAGTGATAGATAAGTTCAAGTCCCCACATACCTTTTAGTCGATGAAGATCCACTGGTTCCTTGAGTAGTCCTTCGTCTTGTATGATGATCTTCATGGAGTTCTTGAGCTGAACTACACTTTCTACCCTAGTCCGAGACCTTAGCTATAATAGACTAGAAATCAAAGACTTTATAATTTTGATCACTAATATTGAAAAACATGCTTGAGATAGCAACGCATGCGAGTTCGACCGAGCAATGCTCTAACAATCTCCCCCTTTCTCAATTTTAGTGGATAAACTATTAATACATATGGAATACAAAAATATATAAATAAACTTTGTAGCTCTTATTCCACATGTAGTCTAATCTTCAACAATACTCGAAATCTTCGTCACTTCCAAGTAATTCAATGATCCCAAAGGTTGTAAGTTTAGCATCATCGTTGTTGAAAATTCATAGCTATAACAACGAGAAAACAAGAGTTCTCAATCATTATTATACAGTGTCATAGTATCATTACACAGCGTCAAAGTCCAATTGGATCACAAATTTAACAACAATACTATGGTGATACTTCACTCCCCCTTAGTCAATACTCCATCTCACATGGAAACCACTCCCCCTTACATAATGATCCGAAAACCATATGTATTTGTAGTATGAACTACATACTAATTCTCCCCTTTTTTGTCAATAATTTTGGCAAAGGTACAAGAATGGGATCCTAATAAAATTTATGTAAGAGACATCTCATGACCAAAGGTAAATGTATATCATCTTGTTTAGATGCAATCATAAAGCCGAAGCTAAGTGCATTCATCAAGGAGTTAAGATGACCCATATGATATTCTACAACCGCACTCCCCACAAAGATTTGGCAATTAAGTACAAGTTCAAAAGAACTCTCCCCCATAAAATGTCATTCCAAAAAGAACAACAAGAGCGACCTTAATTTCAAAATAAAATAAGAATTTCTTTGCACTCAACAAATATCAGACAAATATGAATTTGGAATCCAAAAAAAATATTCAATCAAATTAACCATAAGCGAACCATGATTAATTTGACTAAATATGCTCAACACAAGTAAACTTATGGAGACTTAAGAAATCAATTAGATTAATCACAAGAAACTCACAAATAATCTAATTGCCATACTCAACCAAAACTAATTACAAAAGTAATTTATTTAATTGGTCACACTCGACATAAGAAAAATCTATGGAGCGATGACTAAGTTAATCATAAAAACAACCAACCCAGTCGAAAATGCTCAAACATAAGACAAACTTACAGAGTCATAACTAAATAATCACTCAAGATGATTAATTTAGTTTAACATGTTCAACATAAAGTACCATACGGAACAACAACTAATCTAATCAACTTTTGTTGTTTTAGTGCTTAACATAAGACACTTCATGGAACAACACAGTATTTACACAAAAATTGTGGATCTGAGATCGACCTTATACCGTGGAATAAGCAAGGATTTATTCTATTTTCCATCACCATTTGCACAATGAAATACAATAGACATAATCCTTAAAACACAAAAGATTTTAACCTATCTTCCATCAAAACTTGACAATATAAGCTTAACTTTTGTGTTTGTCAAAAGTCTATTCATTTTTTTTTAACAATACTTGCATATCAATTCATGAACGACTTTACTTTTGACAAAGTATGCGACAATCAAGTTCACTGACGTAAACACACATATCCCATAACAATATTGCAATATATAAAACCATAAAGATTAATACTGCAAAAATCATCTTCCAAACAAGTTTAGAATTTAAACCAATAAATTTAAAAATAAGAAGATGAAAACTTTGGACATAGCTATGTGTAATCACAATAATGGCTATTCCAAACACTAGTTATTCTTCTAATCAAAACACAAAAAATAGAAGATTTAATATGCAATAAGACCTTTGAAGAATTCTTTATCGTCCTCGAACTCCTTTTCGTCAACAGCCATTGGAACATAAGGTTCATTAAGGTATGAGTTTATATCAATAAACCTTCTTGGTTGTTGTTGTCGAACCAAGGCCTTCTGAATCTCATGAGTCTTATACACAAAAGCCTTTATTTGTTTAATCTCCTATTGCATCTCCTTCAACACTTCAAGAACATCAGAAAACTTCTGAGAATTTGAAGGAACTTCTCTTGGCTTCCTCACATTCCTTCTTTTCCTTTTCTATGTTGGAGGAAATGGAGATTTTTCTTTTTCCTTCATGATTGGTGGCTTGAAAATCATATCACCATCTTTTCCTTCAAAATACATCATACTCGGAGCATCCATGAACGTATGGGTTTGTGAGAGGAAATCACAATTTTCTCAACAAGTAGTCTTGAGATAAAAAGAGGTTTTATAGGAGGAAAAAGGAATATAGGGTTCGAAACCTTTAACAGGTTCGTATACGACCAACTCTCAACCCTATCAAGAGTAGAATTTTTCGATGATACCCTTTTATTTGATAGACAAAAAGAAAAGAAAAGAAAAGAAAAGAAAAGAAAAGAACTTTTCTTAAAGCCTGAAGAATACAAAATCATTGTCTCTTTTGATTAGGCACATGAGACAAGATTTCAAAACAACACAATCAAGTTGCATTATGGTGAACAACAATTTGTCCACCATTTTCCTCTTGAGAGGAATCCACAAACTTTTGTCTATCAAGACCATTTGACCATATTTTATTTTCTATTGGTCGTAGTTTATCCTTGGAAACTAACTTCTTAGACGAAGATAAAATCTTACATACCTCAGCGGTCTTCTGAGCCAGTTTAAGCTTTCTTGCTAAATGATTTGCTCTTCGTTGAAGTTTGTTGACGTTCCTTTGTTGGTGCTTGAACTGATAACACTTTGAAAGTTCATGACCCTTTAATGAATAATATGAGCACGTCAGACTTGGAAAAAAAATTAGGCTTCTGAGATGTGCAAGCAGCCATGCACATAGTGGAACCTGAAACATTATAAACCGAGTTTCCAAAGAATGGGTCAACTTTGTCTTCCAGAATAGTTGGATTATATTTTGAAAGAATATCAAGATTTATATATGTATTGATACAATTATCAAAATTAATATTTTCACAAGGAAGTGCAACACTTGATTTTTCGTCTTCATTAGAGTCATAATTGTCAGACATTTCATTAGGAGTTGCAGCAAGACCTTTGTTCCCAGTGTATTTTCAGCGATTTGGACACTCGTTTGCAAAATAAACAAATCCCTTATACTTAAAGCACTGAGGCATATCCTCATCATCAGTTTCATCATATCCCTGTTTTAGGAGGAACACGATTATAAGGTTTGACTGATGCCTTAGGATTGTCTCTGGAGAACTGTTTACTTCTCTTGAGTAGAAGATCCCTAAATTGTCTTGTGATCATCGAGACTGATTTGTCAAGATCTTCATCTGATGAATCTTTCTCAGAGTGATCATCTTCAGATATATACACTTTTTTACTTTTATCAAGTAATTTAGTGTCTTTTAGTGCTTTGAACGCAACATCCTTAGATTTGGACGTGTGCTCATGATCAAAGATCTTAAGCTTTCCAACCAGCATATTTCTGGAGAGAGTATCAAGGTTATTTCCCTCAACGATGGCATGCTTCTTATAATCGTATCTAGATGGCAGCGATCTGAGAATTTTTATCACAATGTCCTTTTCAGGAATAGTCTTACCCATTGTAAAAGATGCATTAAAAATTTAAGACACTCTGTGATTAAACTCATCAAATGTTTCTTCATCTACCATACGAAGATTTTCCCAATCGGAATTAAGGTTTTGAAGCCTAGCTTCCTTCTCACTGGTATTACCTTCAAATACGGTTGTTAAGATATCCCAAGCTTCTTGCAACTTAGTGCAATTAGACATATGGTGCAGAAGATTTGGGGTAATGGCATGTATGATCGCATTCAAACCGTCGGAATTTTGCCTTGCGGCAAGTATCTCAGCAGGGGTGTATTCACCAATATCTTTGGGAACGTTTACATTTCCAACTGCCACAACGGGAGGATTATAGCCATTAACAACATATACCCATGATTGAAAATCACGTGCTTGAAGAAAAGCTCAAATAGCAATTTTTCACCATAAGTAATTAGAGCCATCGAAGACTGGAAATACGTTTATTGAGATAGCACCTATGTCCATAAAGTCAGATCGCTACAAACACAGACTTGTAAGGTCTTGAACGTGTTAGCCTGCTATGATACCAATTGAAAAAGCGGGGGTCTAACAACCACACCCAATATTTCGATTAGCATTATGTATGGACAACTCCGAGTTACTTTCTAGAGAATAAACTAGACAGTCAGACTCAATCAATAGAAAATATCTCATGGAGTTTATATCTCTATCTCTCAATTTGATCTTTACTCAAGTAAATAGAAATCTGCGAGTCTTTATCAAAGAGAGATAACTTGGATGGTATCAAAGACCAATATCCAAGTGTCAATCAATTTAAATCAACAACCTAAAAGGTCGGATATTCTAATTGATTGAAAAATGCATAACATGTATTATTTCAATTATATAACAAATTATAATGCGGAAAAGAAAAACACAGACACCAGAATTTTGTTAATGAGGAAACCGCAAATGCATAAAAACCATAGGACCTAGTCCAGATTAAACATACACTGTATTAAGCCGCTACTGACACTAGCCTACTCCAAGATAACTTCGGTTTGGACTGTAGTTGAACCCCCAACCAATATCACACTAATACAAGGTACAGTTATGCTCCTACGCCTCTAATCCCAGCATGATAATGCGCACTTGATTCCCTTAGCTGATCTCACCCACAACCAAGAGTTGCTACGACCCAAAGTCGAAGACTTTAATAAACAAATCTGTATCACACAGAAAAGTCTACAAGGATATATAAATTTGTCTCCCACGAATAAACCTATGAGTTTTGTTCTATATTTTTATAAATCAAGGTGAACAGGAACCAATTAATAAAACCAGACTTATATTCCCGAAGAACAGCTCAGCTTTATCAGTCACCTCACAATAAACTTAATCGACGCAGCGAAGAAGATTATTGAGGAATCACAAACGATAAGACGAAGTGTTTGTGACTACTTTTATATCTTGCCTATCAGAGATAAAAATTTCAAGGCAATTATTCCAATTGTACTCGTACGATAGAAGAAGCAAGATCAGATCACATAACTACAAGAAAAGTAGTATCGGTCTGGTTTCACAATCCCAATGAAGTCTTTAAGTCGTTAACCTGGTTTTAGAAGAAGAAAAACAAAGGTTAAAGGAGAATTGACTCTAGCTTAGCAAACTAGTATCACACAGAATGTGTGGGGATTAGGTTTCCCAGTTGCTAGAGTTCTCCCTTATATAGTCTTCAAATCAGGGTTTGCAATCGATGTTAGCTTAGTAACAAAGCATTCAATATTCACCGTTAGATGAAAACCCGATTAGATTCAAGCTAATATTTATCAAACATTAGATCGAAAACATATCTTGTTATACACACATGTACTAGAATTTTTTAGGCTTGTGAAACCGTACCCAAACTTGTACATTAGTTGGTTCAACAATAGTTAACCAAATGGTTAGCCATATGATAACTTTCATATCAACCATATTCTTCTTCACCATAAATAGTCCAAATGACTCAAATGAACTAGTTAGAGAGTTGTTCAATTGCAAGGAAATCTCATGTACTACACAAGACACAATTGAAGCAAAAATGATGTGATTCACTCGAATCGATTCATGAACTATAAATCCACGGTTTGCAATAGTATTCCTTAGTTTATTAAGATAAGTTCATAAATATCGTTTTTAGACATAACTTACTCAAGTTCGCGGACTTAAGTTCCCAGACGGAGTTCACAAACTCCACCAAAATTCTTGGGTTCGAGAACTTCGTCAGTTCGTGGGATGGGTTCGCGGACTGAGTTTGTATGCTGAGTTCGCGGACTGAGCCACTATACCATTTTTAGGAAATAGCAACCAAGTTTTTCAACGGCGCTAGTGCAGTTGCGAAATTTTTAGTCGCTAATCCCCGTTCCTAAATTTTTGCAACAGCTAATATACGTTATGAATTCAGCAACCGCGCTTACAAGGTTTCCAATAGCAACTACTCTGGGTTCAAGCGTGTGAAGCACGTGTGTGGTCGGGAACACTAGGACAAATAATTTTACCCAAGTCAAACTTCGGTCAAGTATGCTTATTTTTGTTTCCACCCTTCAGCCAAAGTTATCATATATCCTACCCCTCAGTCGATTTTATCTTCATTTTTTCTCAGCCACAGACACCGACTCCCCCAAGTTTTTCTTCTCCTCTCTATCTTCATCTTCATCGCCATCTCGATCTGCTCAGCTGAGTTCTGTATTATCTTCTCAATCTCTAAACTCTATCACCGTGTAAAAGTGTATCATCAGGTATAAAATTTAACGAGTTTTTTAGGGTTTATAAATTTTGATATCTAGGGTTTCAGTTGCTATTTTAAGGGTTCAGAGACTTTGATGTCTAGGATTTAATAATTTTGATTTAAGTTTATCGAGTGTAGGATTTAAGTTCATTAAAATTTGGGTTTGTTTAATCATTGGTGAATTTTGATTCTCATTGTTACACATACATAAAATTTGGTAATTTTAATAAAAATGAAACCTTGGGTTTAAAAAAATGGGGGGTTTTGTGATCAATCTGATAATTGGTGGTACTTAGTATTTTGATACAGCTACTTATGGACACAAGGTGTTGTTTTTCTTCACATACAGTTAGTCTTAAGTTTCAATTTCTTTGTTTTAATCTTGAAATGTACTTGTTATGTACTTATGTTGTTTGATTATATCTCTAAAAGACTAAATCTCTATATCGATGTATTATGCGAGTTATATGAAATTTCCCCATGTGTATATCTACGCATTATGCAAGGAGATTGAATCTCTCTATGTCTTTGGTGTTAATGTTTATTGCAGGCTCCGAAGAAAGGTGTTAAAGCTCCAGTAGCAACAAAGAAGAAGAGTGTAAGTTACAATCTCCTAGTGTTGGTAATTTTCTTTAAAAATATGTTCGTATTTTGAATCCCTATGTCCCCCTTTTTCTTATCTTGTATTACTATATCTTGTACAAAATAATGGTAGTGTTCTATGAAATATGTCCTTGAGTTTTGAGTATCAACTTTATGTTTTTGAGACCTATAAGTAAGGGTAATTTTGTAGTAATGCCTGAAGAGTCGAAGATTGTATTTGATTCATTCCTAAATATCCTGGTGTTTCCCTCTTTCTAACCCACTTTCTTCTATCTCCACTGCAAGTATAAATTTCTCAGCCGCTCAAGAGTCATGATCAAGTAAAGTGAAGTCATTTCTTATTTCTCAGTTCGCGCTTTAATCTTTGTTGTCAACAGCAAGTCAATACATAAATTGTATTTGATCTTCATACACAAATCTTTCAGGTTTTATTTCTTTTATGTTTTATTTTTATTATTTCATTTATATTCTTAAGTCGACTAAATTGATCAGTCCTCGTTTCAGTTGGTTTTTCAAGTTATATTCGATCTTCTCTCTCAGTAGGTCTCTTGATGAACTCGGGTTTAGAGGGTTTTAATTAGTTTTTTCCTCAAAATTTAGGGGGATTTTTTCTATTTTTTTCAAGCTTTCTAGATAGGAAAGGTGTAAATATTGTTGGTTATTATATGGTTTTGCAATAAATTATATTTTGCTTAGTTTAAGTTAAGATGGGTTGGTATATCCCTTGATTAAAGTCTGGTTTAAGTTCTTGTTGTGTACTTGAGTTTTGATTAAAGTTGATGATGCATCAAGTTTAAGTAGTAATGCGCTATCCATGTAGCTCTTGAGTAGTAATTAGATCTTCTCTCTATTTTTGTCTTGCTAATTTTATCCCTATAGTATTGTTAGTAAATTTTAACTGTTTATGCCGTTTACGATGCTGTCTGTTTAGTTCACTCGCAGATTCTAATAATACTTATGTTTTCAGCATAAGGTGTAGTTTTATTATAGTAATGTATAAAATATAATGATTTAGGAGCTGAATAATAACAAACACAAGTTCTTATGCATTACTGTTAATGATCTGTAGTTCTGGATGGTTCTTGTGTGGTAATGATACTTTTTCTCAGAAGGTTGTTAATGTAAGATGATAGATATTCAGTCTAAGTATGAATTGATGCCTAATGGTCTGTTATTATTTATTCACTCGTGCATTATATTTTTGTGGGTGTGAAGTTATCATTCTTGCATGATTGTGGATGTCTTTGACACCATATTTTGAATAAAATAACCATCTAGGTAATATGAACAAATGTGTAATACATGTAATAGGGAAAGTAAATGTCTGAATAAGTGCTTAGCGAACTTAACTGATAATTATTTGAATAAAGTAACCATTTTGTGATCATTGGCAAGTAACCTGTTTGAATTAGATGGTAACATAAGTAAGACATGAAATTTGACTTGGTCTTCAAGTGGATGTACGTTATCCGGTATACTATTAGTCAGCTTGTGAATTATAGGTGCTGGCGTGATTTATTCTTCAGTATAATTCAGTCTGATGAACAAACAGATGAATAAACTATTTAGAAAAGTATTGACTCCACCGTTGGAGAAGGAAGGAATAAGAACTGCAGTAATTAACTTTTAAAGTTCTGTATGTCATTGAAAGTACTTGGCCAAATAGCATATTTTCCCTATCCCTTGGATACTTGATAGTTTCAGCAGAATATGTGCAAACTTGTATAACGCATTATATCACAAAATGCATTTGCATTAGAAAGGTCCCAAGGCATAAATATTTTTTGATTGACTGTAGATTAACCATTTTTTTTACAACTTATCCTTATACATGTCCATCAATCTATGCTCTGAAATTTTAGTTTTGTTGGAATTTTCTACTATACCATCTATTATGTTCATTTCTTATCTTGCCTATCTATGCTAAGACTTATGTACCCTTAAGTGCAGAAGTTGTTTTTCCATGTCCGAACTTCGTCCATAGAGGCTTTTGTATTTGATTAGATGTTTTATGTAGACTTATGTAGACTTAATGATTATATTTAGATTGGTTGTTGGTGGCAACTTGAATGTATTGTGGTACTTTTAATTTGTATTCTTGATTTTTTTCTTAAGTGTGAAGGATGTAACTTAGTTTTCTATGTGAATATAATACAATTTTATTCTTTCCATTTTAGGGTTTGTCAAGGTTGAAGAACTGAAGTACTTTGGAGATCTGAAGAACATTGAAGGTATAAGTTTGATATGTTCTTTTATGTTATGCATAAGTGGATATGTCAAAAATAGAATTGGTTAGCAGTTTACTATGACTCAGTTGAAGCTACATGTTAGAATTGAAGTGGATATATCAAATACATGATATACACTTGAATTCTAACATGTAGCTTTAATTTTTGGGTGAAAAGAAAGTATTTGTATTTATGGTTTGGATAGACAACTAGCTCTATTGTTTGGTTATACCATTTGTTGTTAGAAATGTACACTCGGGTTATAATTGAAGTAGATATATAAATTTCGTGGAATTGATTTAGTATAGTTTCTTTGATAGTATTTTTTCATTAATCTGATGTTGAGTACATATCATATTCATAGGTACATGTTAGAATTATAGTAGATATCATATCAAAAAAAGGTGTTGATTTTGTATTGATGTAGTGTACATATACTGAAAGAATTTTAACATAGATATTGTCTTTAGGGTGGTAAGACCAGTCAAGAGAATAATTTTGCGGGTGAGCAGCAGCTGAAAATTATCTCATTTCATCCACTAGCATGAACATGGCCTAAATCTGTCTCTACCCAGGTTAAACATCTACTTAGGTTTCAGACTATTTTTCAGCTACAAATTAGTTCCACTTTATAGTTGTTTTAATGGTATCACAACTGCACGTTTCTGGATGTTTTATCTTCTATAATTCTATGCAATTGTGAGGAATGATGGTGTTATTGTTTTGTAGACTTTTACTTGCTACACCAATTAACTTTTGATATGCATATAATTATTCTTTTTAGTGAAGTTTCCAAGTTGTTTCTTTTGTTTTTGTTTTGTAGGTTACATATCAAACTGATTCTTTCTTGGATAAAAACAAAGATTATTATGTGGTGATGGAAACCCTCAACACAACATAACCTCATTACATTCGATGTGTGAAGCCTAACTCTTTGAATCGAGGTTTGAGAATCTGAGTGTTTTGTATCATCTACGATGTGGGGTGAGTTTAATTCCTTCTTATCTTCATGTCTTAATAAAATAATACAGTTTAAGTTTCTCATGGTTTAATGTTATCTGGACCTGCTAGTTTAATTTTCTATTTTCTTGTGAACAAATTTAGTGGCTTCCAAATTAAACACCAAATTATTGACAATATGTGTCTTTTATTTTCAGGGTGTTCTAAAGGTTGTTCGTATAAGTCTTGCAGGTTATTCTACATATAGGAGTTACTCTGAGTTTGTTTTTCGTTTTGGTCTCTTAGCTCTGGAACTTATGGACGGAAGGTAATTATTGCTTCAACTGTTCCATTTTTGAGCATTAACTCTCTTTGGTTGATTTTCTTTTTCATAATCTTTGTGGTTAGGTTTATCTATGGAATTTAGTACCCTTGTTTGTCCTTGTCATATAGCATATACTTTCTTAATGTCTCACATGTCTCAGACATCGCCGTCAAGTGCTGATTTCATTTCTGTTTTTGTTTACCTCGCAGTTATGATGAAAAAGCTTTGACAGAGAAGGTGTGCTTGCTCCATAATTGATATACAACTGTTCAATAGGTGAGTCCAATTGTACCATTTGAAGATGCTTGTAAGGAACCTCAAGCTCGTCAACGCTATTAGACTAGTCAAGAGTCGTCTTAGCTGCTAATTATTCGATTAGTGTAACTCGAACATTAATTAGTAGGAATTATTCTAACAATGATGTGAATACGAAACTGGTACCGTGGAATAGATTTCGGAAATTTATGCAGAATGGACTACTCGAACGAGTCAATCGGATATCAGATGAAGAAGATATTATCAGTGTTGTGTGAACCGCCTGGCTACCCTTATTGTTTGGACGGGTGCCCTTAGTAAATTTAGTTAGCCTTATCTTCATCAAAACCCGATCGAAGAATTCATTTTTATTCTTTCTTCTTCTTTCTTCTTTCTCATTCTTTTCTTCTTTTTCCTTCTGCGTTCATTCCGGCTGATGATGTGAGATGATTTTGAAGTCGAAATCGAAGAGAGACTTAGGGGAAACTTTGAGAACGGATTGTTGGTGGTGGTGTTGATGTTGTTTGATCATGAGAAGAAGAAGAGATGTCGATGCTGCTGTAATTTAGAATTTAGGGTTTCTGGATTTGAAGTTAGGTTTGCATGGAATTGGTGATGATGATTTCTAGTTGATAATGGATGAAAATCGAAGGGGTTGATGTTTAATTGAAGTTGCAGAGTCGTTCTGTTGATTGAATCCGAAGTTAGGGTTTCTGAAAGAAATTCAAAGAAAAATTTGAAGATGTAATTAAGGGTATAATGAGAAGATTAAAGATGGGTTT
This sequence comes from Papaver bracteatum, assembly GCA_023529315.1. Lineage (NCBI taxonomy): Eukaryota > Viridiplantae > Streptophyta > Magnoliopsida > Ranunculales > Papaveraceae > Papaver > Papaver bracteatum. The sequence continues at coordinate 1,333,895 of JAJJWX010002605.1, read as the reverse complement.
ATGTTAATTGAGTCAAAAATAAGAATCAGTAGTTGAATTACTATTTTAGTGAAGATTTGAGAGAAATTAGGGTTTTCCTGTGATTGGTTAAGAAGAGACTTAGGGTTGTTCTTGGGGATGTTGGATATGAAGAAATGGATGAAACATGGATAAGACTAGTACTTAGTGAATCTGAATCAGATGGAGGTTGAGCATCTTTGAAGGATTACGGTTTTGGTTCAAGGTAATCCTTCCTCTGTAATTGAATTAATTCTTATAGTTTTGAATTGAATGATAATATTAATACTGTTGATATTGATAATTTAAGATGTGTGAGTTGATAGAATGAGTAAATGAACTTGTTTTGGTATTACAAGTTTTGGTTGCAGGGAATTGAAGTTACAAGACAATTGAGATGATGTTTTGTTGGTGTATGAATGAAACATTGCTTGTGTTGATACTGTTGAGTCATGAGAAGTGGTGGTAGTGGTGATATTACAACTACAATTGTAGTTTAAGTTGTGTTTGAATCTGTATGAATTGATGAAGGTGTATGTGAAATGGTTAGTTGTAGTGGTGATGATGTTGATATTACAGGGGAGAGGTTATGTAATGGAACTGTGGTTGTAGTTTAGTCTGCATTTGGTTTAGATGAGTTTTCTTATGAAGTTGATGTTTGTCAGATTAAATATTTTGGTAAAATAAAGATTTAAAAATACTGAAGTTGTAACTAAAGAACTGAAGGGGATGTTGTTATGATTGTGAATGAGTTAAAAGGAAAATGAACGTAAGGGTGGTGTAATGGAAATTGATGTGATTTTGAAAGTTGTTGTAAAGTGGTAGTAAAGTTGTTGTTCCTCTCAGACTTGTGAAGGATACTTTAGACTTAAATTTAAAAAGATTGATTCAAGATTATAAAGAAAACTGAGACTATGGATTCCACCATCAACCAATTATCAGTGATTCGGTCAATAACAATAATTATGCAACTCATACATTCAGTTTGATTCTAAAATATTGCCTAGACAAGTAGATTCTCAAAACAATAGCTGTAAATCGAAAGCATGGACCATCAAAAGACTTAACCTAAGCATGACCCATCAATTGAAAACACAACTACTTAGTCAGAATCATGTAACCAATTTCAGTTCAGTGCAAATAATCATAAAAGAATTGCAATAATTAAGTTAAATAGAATTTACCACATAATAATTGGAAAAAAGGCTTCCTCCATCGCCTCAGCAATGGGGTTTAGCTCCTCATGTTGTAGTTATGCTCAAAAGTCGATTTCATTGCTCAAAAGTTGATTAAAAAGAATAGAAGATATAAAATAGCATGTTTGTAACAAATATGAGTGTTACAGAACCCACTGTTATAGAGACCTTAACAGAACTGTTGCGAACTATGATTAATTGTTACAAAATTTGTGACAAAAGGTATAGAATTTGAAAGAATATGCCACGGATTCTGCGACTGTCTTCTTCTGCTGTTCTCTGGTTTTCTTCTTCCTCTCGCCTGTAAGTTGTGAAATTGACGTTGCACTGCTCCTAAACCTCTCCAAAGTGTACGTAACTCTTCCTTGACCTCTCAGCAACCTATATATAGCCAGCAGAAGCCCTAAAACTCGATTTAATTCCTTCCTTTCTTTGGCAGAAAGTCTCGGACTTATCCACTTTCCAAATTCTTCTCTACGTGTTTTTGAGCCTTACAAATCATTCCAGTACCTTTATTAGATATATATGAATCTCGTGGAGGGTTATCTTTCCTTGAATCTCCCGTAACTGCCAAATATACTCGAATAAAGTCCCGTGAAAAACTTCACCTCTCTGTTAAGCCAACTCGATAATGCCCTCCTCTTTTTTCGAATCTGCTCGATATACATTCCCTGTTTAACCAAAACAGGGTAATCCAAATCCAATTCAGGCAGAAAATCCGATCCAATCTCCACCTGTTACCAAATCAGAAGGTCCGTGAAACTCCACACCTCTGTTTTGCTCCAACACGACCATGCATCCCAAGTTGATCGATTTGAACACCCATACCAACCCTGTTATGCTCTATCAGGTCCATTACAAGTGATTTTAGCAATTGAATCTCTTTAAAATCATCCCGAAATATCAACCCTAAATCTGTTGCTTCGCTGCACAAGTTTTCCCGCCATTTTTGACATTTGAATTGTTGAAGATGAGGCGCCCCCTATCCAGAGTATGGGTGCCTTTAGCAGCTGGATGTCATGGGGTGTAAATAACAACTAGGGTGCCACTTATCAATGGTGTACCCCTTAGTAATTGAAGTGCCCCTTATCCAAAATGAGAGTCCGAATAGTAGGTGTCCTCCGGGTGCAACTTTTCGAGCCGAATTTTCCAAAAATATTTATTTTCCAAAAATACGTACAAACACATGAAACACCATAATAAGTACAAAAATGGGTACTAAAAATATAGAAAAACGAGATAAAAATAGACACATAAATGCGTCTATCATAAGTATTGAAGTATAGGGGTATAGTTATTGTTGAGACTGTGAAGTGGTGATGCTGTTGAAGTTGCAAGGAATATGAGTGGCTAGATATAGTGGTCTTGTCTGTGTGGTTAAATGGCAGAACTAGATTTAGTGATAGTTAAGAAACTATGGTTGAATCAGTTGGGTGTGTATGATATTGAGTGATGTTGTTGTTGAAGGTGAAATGAATATGTGGTTGAGGTTTTAGCTAGAGTATGGTCGAACTGAACTTAGTGGTTGATGTTTAGAAGAATAGGTTAGGTCGAATCTTTCAGTGAAAGCTTGGAACTGCAATTGCAGGTAGACTGTTATCTTTGTAATTGAAATTGAAGTTTGTTTACTATATATGAATTGAAGTTGAAATGATACAGAAGAAGAATATGTTGTAGAAATTGAAGCTGAAATAGTTTAGGCCTTGTGTTGATTTGCTCAGTCAGATGTCTGACTGATTTACCATGTCTGACTCTAGCCGACTTAGTCCATCTCACCGAGTCGAATCAGTTGACTCACTGAGTCACTAGTCTTGACTCGTTGACCATTGACCCTGGACTTGACCTTGGACGGACGTGGACTGTTAGTTGACCCCTTTGACCGTTAGTGACCGTTAGATGTACCAGACCTTAGAATAATGGGCATGTTTAATGGATTTGGTCTTAGAGCTAGCTTTCCTATTGTACAAGAATTGGACCATTTATGGTCTGAATTAATCTTTGACTTCTTCTACAAAGTTGTAGATATTCACCAGACTTACCTAATAGACTATAGAACCAACCTAATTCAATTAGTAAACCTTAGCTATGCTAAAGATAAATAAATAAAAGGGGTAGAACCTTAAATGGGCCTTGAATTATTAGATAGACTTGTATGATTCTTGTGTGAGCCATTTTGGATAGATTCTTAGACTTCTTGTGTGATTAACAGATCGTTATTAACAACGTTCGATTCAACGTACGAACCAGTGGATCGTGGATCTTGAGGTAGGCATGGACTGTCATCAAAAGGTGTGAGAATGCATTTGACTCTTTTGTAATCATTATTTTTGCTTTTATAAAAGTTTATGCGTAACAAACTCATGCATTGTCTGCTTCTGCATTCCATATTTTATTTAAAATGCATTATGATAATCCTGTTATTTCTGTGAATCTTTCCACGATGTGGAAAGGACTTGTATTGTTTCGTCTTCAATATGAATTGTTATGTGAAATGAGAATTTCCACTTGTGGTATATAGGATACGCTCCTTCACTTTTATACCTAGAGATTTTATTGAATAGAGTTGGTCACCATGGTCTTGGTGTCATCCATAGCTATATAGGTGTGAATTGCCGGTATTTAGGGGTTCACAACCATATTAGTACATTGTTTGACGAATGAGTTTGTTCCATATACATGTATGATTATTTTCAGTGACTTAGTCACTATTTAATGTTTCGGAAAAACATGTATTGTTTTCCAACTCTTGCCTATGATTACTTAGAAGTTAAATGTTAATTATTCCCACTTCAGTTTCTGTGACAGATCAGGGTTGCGCATCGAAAGCTTCAAGGGTCGACTTCGCTAGTTGATTAACTTCTGTTATATTTATTATGTTGTATATTTTATTTAAAAACCAATTGACTATTATACCTGTATCATTTGAGAGAAGATCTTGTATATATATATTTCTGAGCGGGGTTAGCTTTGGGTTAAGTTCAATATCGTATTTCTTAATTGAATGTTTAAGTGCATGTTTTAGATTTTAGTGCCTCTTTATTTAGTTAATTTATTAGATCAGTCAGCTGCTAGCTTAGGGGGCGCTACACTTCTCAAGTTGTTTTCACAAGTTTTATATTTAAATGATTTTTTTTATTCAGTTTTTTATTGCGTCGTGAGTGTTGTACGTTTTCCAACGGGAAATACGTGAAATATGGTTTAGCTGATCTGAAAAGATGGATAGTGAATGTTAAAGACGAGGTGTTGTGATTATCTGCCTTCTTTTCAGTTTGAGTTGTATGTCTACTACTGTTTTAAATCTCCTGGTATAGTGGTACCTGAACATATTCATTTGTCGCAGTTTGTAAGAAATTCTGGGCATGAGCTAAATATTATCAGACAAGCCGTTTGGTTTCTGGTGGAAAACTAATCCGCTTTTTTCCCCCTTTGCCAATGGGCCTCGCAGTTGTTGTAAGCTTCTTTTCCATTATCTTATTTGTCTTACTATATACGTATCCAATATGTTAATCCAGTTCTTACACTAAAAATGTGCATTGACTTTGTAATGAGCATTGATTGTTAATTGGTAAAGATAGTTCCATGTCATTGACTGTATTACATTTTAACTTTTTTCCCAATATTGTGAATGTGTGAATTAATTTAATAGCAAATTACTTGGTGTTTTTCAGTGGATTGAGAAATCTGTATGGTTGAGCAGACTCATTCATGGAAGCTTCGCTATGGTTATGATCGTGTGAATGATGATAAATATGTTTCCAACATCGAGGCCAAGATGACTGATGGTATGTCATATATCTTAAATTATTTAGTAGTTCACCTGTTCTTAGTTTCATTTTTAGTATAGTCAAGACTCAAGATTTTGGTGAATGTGTTGTACTAAATAAAACAAGAACAGTTTTAGAGGATAGTTTTGTGTATTATGCTTACAAGATGCTTGTGCAGACCTAAATAGATATCACGGAATCCAGCGTAATTTAGGATTTGGATGACTTCATCTGGATTACAAGATTATCCCTAAGTTCTGGTACAAATTTAATGTGTTTACAGAACACCAATTATATGCACAAGTTTTTGATGTATCATTGTTTTAACTTAGGTCATTGGAAGGAGGATTAGAGACAATGGAAACTTATCCAGTTCCCCATACTCATCATTTCCACAGATTTTGCCTGCTTGTACTTACACAACATATTATTTATTTATTAGTTTTTGAATCAATATTTATAAGCGTACTGGTTATCTGATTGGAAGAATTTGTGACGCTTTGTTCGCAGGTTGATTGAATGATGATGTGTTATGAGATCAGAAATTAAGGTTGGAGAACAAAGCAGTAGCCATTAGGTCCCTTAGCAGTTGCAAGATTTGTAAGTTTATGTAGTATCTCCTTATAGTGATTTAAGTTAGAGGAACTTAGGAATTTCGTAACTTTCCATGAACTGAACTTAGGAACCAAGTATATTTCTAATATGTACACTAGTTTGTTATTATACTTAGAATACATTTGTATCATATACTCATACTTTTTGTTAACATCAATTTAAGAATCCATTTTTCATAATATGATACAGTTTTGTATGTTGAATGAATGAATGACATAGTTTTTATATCTGTGGAAATGATGAATATGGGGAACTGGGTAATTGCAGGGGGGAAATGAGGAGGGGAAATGGATTTTGACCAGGTCAATGAAGACTTGACCTTTTTTTTTTATGTTGCAAAAAATTAGCAATGTCTTTGATCTGTTTCTAAATTAGAACCAGAACCAGTAAATTAGAACCAGAACCAATAACATTTTAGTTCTGGGTAGGGGTATTCCTGTAATTAGAAATAAATTAGCAATGGCAGACTTTGGTTGCTAATAAACAAAGTCGCAACGGTAAGGTACGTTGAGAATCCACGTTGCTGACCAAGATTCGCAAATGAGCTTATGCCGTTGCGAAAAAATGCAACACCGTGTTTTGGAACGGCGAACTGCCATTGCGAACCCAGTCAGCAACAGCCAGGATCCGTTGCGATTTCCTAAAAATGGTGTAGTGAGCTCACGCACTACTCCGGTTTCACTTGATCAACAAAGTTTGCAAACTTCGGTTCAAGCAATAAGGACTTATACGTATATGTGTTACCACAACAATGCTTATATCCTCCAATGGTTATAATATCTAAACTCTCATTTCAATCATTGAAACATTCTCAGAGGGCGTTATATAGTTGTTATTCACAAACTATTTTTCGTCAGAGCGATTTCCAAAATGATTGAAACATAACATGAAATTTGTCACTAGGTAAGATGAACTTGGCTAAAGCGAAAGCTTTACCAACACATATTTTGAGAAATATATAAGTGAGATATACTCAACTCGAAATATTCACATGTGTATAATCTAAATCTATATAGAAAAACGACTTTTGTCTCAAGATAGGAGATAGAGTAGATAGACTTTTGAGTGATAGATAAGTTCAAGTCTCCACATACCTTTTAGTCGATGAAGATCCACTGGTTCCTTGAGTAGTCCTTCGTCTTGTATGATGATTGCCATGGAGTTCTTGATCTTAACTACAATATCTATCCTAGTCCGAGACCTTAGCTATAGTAGACTAGAAATCAAAGTCTTTATAGTTTTGATCACTAATATTGACAAACATGCTTGAGATAGCAACGCATGCGAGTTCGACCGAGCAATGCTCTAACAAATGTTTAACGAGTACCAAGGTTTTTAAATTGTGAATCGAAATGTGAATCGTTTTTTTTTTATTTTTAAGAATCGAATCGTATGTTGAATCGTACGTTTTCCTACAAATAATATTGATTTATGGGAAACATTCCACAAAAGTCATAGTCATTTGTATATTTGTTGCATTAGTATCTTATAAAGTTTTAAGTAGGTTCAATTTTAATCAAAACAGGTAGCGTAATATAGTGGTTAGGGGAGTCCTCGGTGTAACAGGACGTCTAAGGTTCAATCCTCTACTTCATTTTAAGTGAAATAAATTTTTTTGACTTGAATTGTACGGTTTTCAATACCTTGACGAGTACCAACAAGTTATGGAAGTGATTATGGTGTGACAGAAAGGTACCTTAAGAGACTTATTGATCACTATCATAGGCGCAAAAATAATTACACTTTCTTACTACTCAAAATATAAAATGAAGCAAGGGCAATAAAGGATCGTTCCCAAAGAGAGGTCTTAGGTTGTCAATATATTTCGGTTTCTTATATAGAACAAGGGGGGATTTTTCTGATTTTATATATTTAAAATAAAATAAAAGTAAATAAAAAAATAAACACGCAAAACAAGGATATAAAGATATTGGTTAAGGATTTTGTCTTCAATCACAAACAAGTATTGAATTTATGATTAGAATTCATATTTAATCTCGCTATCATCAAAATCCGTAGAATACCTTATTGCAAGAATACTCCATCAATTTCCTAAGTCATCACACTTCCATGTAAAACGATGCAAGTATGAATACTACCTAGAGAATAACTCAACGCCTTGCACTAATCAAGTTCAATTCCCAAAGAGCATTAAGATTTGTGAAATAGGCTAATCAATGCAATTTAAATACATTGCGCAAACAATTCGAACAAAGGTCAATTTCTACATATGATTACAAGAGTGTATCACTACAAACCATAATCATATCATGCTACTCGTATTCAAGGTTATCGCTTGATGATGAACCCTAAATTAGCTATAAATATGGATGTAAGTTCAATCAATTCTAGACTTAACTAAACAAACATTCAATCATATTGCAATACGTCAATCATGCAATTATTATACGCAGTAGAAATCAAACGATAATATTGAGAGAAAACTAATTCATAAAAGCAATAGCTTGGTTGCAAAATCCAATTACATCTTGAACCAATAATAAAAACTTAGTTACTTGTGTTTTTGGAAATCATCATAGAAAGCAAAGAAGAAAACTATCATGTGAAACCCTAGAACAAAAGTAGTAGTAAAGATAAACATAGAGAATAAGAAGACTTTTCTCTTTTATAGGTGTCCAAGTAGTAAAAATCTCGTGCACTCAATTTCATGCCAATCTGTTGCCAAAACTTAACCAAGTATGGCTGTGAAGTTGAGCCCACAAGTAAAGCCCAGTCAAAACAAGTCCATTTGAGTTAGTTCACCTGAATCGGAACCCAGCCGAGTTATGGCTGTTTTTGTGTAGTTTCCCATCCAACATTCATTATTCACCCCTGCAATGTCCTCCACTACAAATACCACCACTTCTGTCAATTCCACTCTACCTGTAACTCTTCTTGTGCACCACTAGTGCTTTCAACTCTTGGCTACAATCCTTCTGCATCCCTGACTTACAACAACAACATTATTACTACAACTCATTTCACTTAGCTGTGACCCACTAATCCACTATCTTAGTTCATCTCAGCTCATAATCACCAGTGCACAACATAACCACTGGCAATTGTATCATTCCTCTTCTACCATGTTATTCTCTTTTTTATTCTCTACTCACACAAAGACCAGCTCCAACACTCATCTTCATTTTTGCTCGGCACCACAGCTTGTGACGGCAGCTCCCAGCTTCTTGTTTTCTCGGATCGAAATATTCCAGCAGCAACACCACCTGAGCCATTTAATCCCCATCATCTCATTCTGCCAAGACCACGCCATTCCTTGCCACTGGTGGAAATCAACAGTTTCGCGACCAACAAAGCAAGTCATTTAACTCGTATTTATGACTTGTTTTGTCAGTCAAAGAAATGGTCGTTGTTTGAGCGTCTTTTTCAACTATGACGTGTCTCTAGGGGTCGTTGAAAATATTATATCAACTACCGATTTTAACGGTCAATACTTTATGACTGTCTTCAATCAGTCATAGATATAAATCTAAATATTAAAAAAAATGGATTCAGATTGGCTATCTGGCCTGACTGAATCTAAAATCAAACAGAAATAAAACTCAAATGAAAACCAAAGTCAAATGAAATTCAAATTAGAATTCAAATGAGAATCAAATAAAACTCAAATTAGAATTCAAATGGGAACCAAATCAAACTTAAATGAGAATCTAATCAAAATGAGAATCAAATCAAACTCAAAACAATAATCAAATAAACTCAAATAATTTTTCTATTCAACATTCATTGATTCATTAGGTTCAAATTACACAAAAAAAGGTTTAAATTCTGAGTTCATACTAGTTTAAGTTTAAGTCCTAACTAACAATAAAGTTGGAAGACAAGTGCAGTTAACCAGAAAAACGATTTACTCCATAGAAATTTCATAAACATCATTCTCCTGGAATAATGCATCATAAACTCTGGTTTCAGGAACACTGAGTACAACCTTGTTTCCATCTATCACAACCTGCTTGAGCTGATGGCTGGGCACACCTTCAACAATTTTGCAGTCATACACAGCAACAACTTTCTGAAAAGTTGTTTTCAAGAGAAAAAGTTTCAGTTCCTTGATGTTCATAGTTGTGAGATTATTTGTATGCTATGTTGTAACTAATATGAAAAGCAAGTATTCAAGAGATACACTTTTAGAGCTTTGCATTCTTATGGAAAAACTATCTGGTATTCAGTTGCAGTGAAAATGCAATGAATAAAATTTTGATAGAACATGCAAGCATGAGTCGTAAATATTTGATTGGTTTAATGAAAAAATGCTATGAAAGAAATAATAGGAGACAGTGAAAAGAACCCATTGCTAGAACCACATGTATCTGAACCTAAATATATGAGACTTGTTTAATTCAGAAATTTACACTGCATGATAAGTCCAGGAACACGTCTCTTTAGCATCATGAAGTGTGCTTAATTCTGAAAAATAAAACAGACCTGAGAGCTCCATTGTACTGCATTTAAATCCATTTTGTGAGTCTTGTCATTCCTTAGTTTATCAACTTGTAATGCGTCACATATTAAAAAAAAAAAGATCTCCATCACCTTTACCAGATGTACTAAAGGCATTGGTCGAGAGAATCAGACGACTAACAACATAAATCGAATATATCACCAAGCAAAAAATAAGTAAAACCATAACTAGAAGTCGAAATCAATAGAAGGATTTGAAATAGGAGTTCCACTAGTAATTATCCCCTCTCTATATACACAAAAAATTTCCTAATTTAATATTTTAAATAAAAACTGAAAGCAACTGACAAATAAACAATTGTGATACTTGCACAACTAAATGTAAACCCTTTCTAGTACGGAAAAATGCCAATTAGAAACAATAATCCCCTCCTGTTAGAATTGAAGCAAGGTATAGTCCTTAATAATTCGAATATATCACTCATATTCACCATTCAAGAGAAACAACAAAATTCAAACCCACATCAAACACCGCACCACCAGCAACGAATGAAACCGATAGAATATGCTTAATCAAATTGGATGAACAAAAATTCACGCATATAAAGTAGCATCAGTAACCTCATGATGATCACCAAAGTTAATTAAAGTTGCATAGTTTCTATTAGCTGTTGATATGATGTTGACAGCAAGATAATGAAACAAGGATCAGATTTGTGAAGTTATGAAAAAACAATATAAGGTGGATATAAGTACAACTAAACTTATATGTGTACTGAGTAGTTAGCATAAAATGTGTATTTAAGGGTTAGAAAGCTTACAACAAGGGGGATCAACCTATCCAGAAAAATGTATGACTTGTACATGAAAAAAAAACTCAGGTTTTCAGCCTTTCGATCCTGGACTAGCTTTATAGGGTAATAATAAGAAGTCTACGACATTACTTGAAACATATGAATAAATGTTTAAATTGATGCCCAACACCTCCTTTCTTTCCACCAGCACCTGCAAACAAGTCGATTTCAGAAATGCTCAACTCGATGCCTAATTCAGATAGGATACAAAATCAGTAGGGGATAGATGTTGGCATAAGCCAAAGCTTTTGCAATTGGAATTTATGGTGTACCATTTTATCTCCTCTGCAACTTGGTACGCCATTCTATAAGGAGCAAGCACCTACCACCAAAATAAAAGAAAAAAGATGCCAAATTTTAGCCTTTCGCTTCGAGAAACCGACACATGATGTATTATTCAAATGATATGTTTCAGAAGGTTAAATGATGTCATAGTACAAAAGATAAATGTCATCTAATAACAGAAAGATGTTATAACATATAATAATAGGAAGACGTAAGATAAGAAGGCAGGTTAGATTGAAACCTTGTATTTCCCATTGTCATCAGCCTTAACAAGCTTTGAATAGTCTATATGAACTCTACCCTCCTTAAGAGTTTCAACAACATCAATGAAAGAAACTCTAAGAGCCTCGTGTCTATTAGCAAAAGCAATCATCAATATTTAAGAAACATATAAAAACAGTTGATAAAGCATCCATAGAGCCTTCTAAACTAACATAGAAAGATCAAGAAATAGGAGACCTAGTGAAAAGTTTTAAGAAATTACCATTCCTAGCGCGATAAGAATCCCAAAACCTAAGCTCCAGGATATTGCTAGAATTTTCAAAAAAATCAGCGGCTAAAGTATTCTCGTCATGTTTTGGCTTTCTTGATTAGAGTATTATCCTGCAACAAACCAATACTGGTCAAGCCATCTCTCTCTAAATAATTAGAAGTGAACAACACAAATTAATTAGAGGTTTTTACACATTCAATGTTCTTTGTTGAGAAAAGGATGCCTCTCGCATCTTTTCAATTTTGGGATAAGGGGGTCTGAATCTGACATTAATTTTTGTTGACATTGCAATGATACATATAAGTAAAAGTAGTACTCAGTAGAAGGAAGTGAAATTTCATTATCGATTGCTTGTTTGTACCCAAAATCACTTTTGGGCACGAAACACAATGAGTTGATGATTTGGGTGTGTTTTTAGGGTTGGAGGCTAATTGAAGAATGAACCAAAGCGACACAGATTTTTACGTGGTTCGGCATGGTTTGCCTACGTCCACGGGTGAATCCCCTTGGGGAGTAATTTCTTATTGATCGTTTGTATTACAGCATATGATTTTCACTCACCTTAGCCCCTCCCCTTTCCTGATTTCTGCTCTTCCTATTTATACAATTCAACATCTAATTTCAACATAAACATAAATTGCATTAACTGATTTTGGTGTGTTTTTAGGGTTGGAGGCTAATTGAAGAATGAACCAAAGCGACACAAATTTTTACGTGGTTCGGCACGGTTGCCTACGTCCACGGGTGAATCCCCTTGGGGAGTAATTTCTTATTGATCGTTTGTATTACATCATATGATTTTCACTCACCTTGGCCCCTCCCCTTTCCTGATTTCTGCTCTCCCTATTTATACAATTCAACATCTAATTTCAACATAAACATAAATTGCATTAACTGCCCCATTCATGCTCCCATAATGAATTCAAAAAGAAACTGCCCATTTATGCTCCCATCATGAATTTTGCATGAAACTGCCCCTTTATGTCTTCATCATAATTGTTGCATGAAACTGCCCCTTAATGCCTCTATGATAAATTCTCATAAAACTGTTGGGATTAATGTTGCATGTATTAAACTACTACATTTAGTGTTGCATGGTAAATTATGCATGTTGGCAAGCTGGAATGGCGGCTGGCAGTTTGGATGGATGCTGGTTGGCAGCATAATTGGCTGGCAGACTGGATGGAGGTTGGCTGGCAGCATGGTTGAATTGTAGACTGGATGGGGGTCGGCTGACAACATGGTTGGAGACTGGTTGGTAGTGCGGAAGAGTTTTAGGCTGGGAATTGGTTAGCAGCGTTGCTGGCTATAAGACCGAAAATTGGCTAGGGGTGTGACTGACTTCGATAGTTGACCGACGGTTGACTTTGACCATTGACTGGCCGTTGACTTTGACCATTGACCTTGACCGGATGTTGACCGACTTTGACTATTGAATGATTCTGACCATTGATCGGTCTGTGTTGGTTGACTGGGTAACGGGCTTGGATGAGGACCAAAAGATGATTCAAGTGTCAATTTGGCCCATTTAGTGGTATTTTTACTTATGGTACAAACATCGCCCCCTCTTAACCTCCAACTTGTTGGGGGTTAAGAAAATTTCGTTTTACTAGGTAACAATAAAACTCGCCCCCAGGTGTGGATTATTAATGTTGAGGTGATTGGTGAACTCCCTTTGTTGTTTGCGGAAATCACAATCAAGACGCCCCCAAGTGAGGTTATTGTGATTGGGAGATTGGAGGGAAGAAATTGGGCATAAACCGTGAATGATGAACAAGACTGAAACGACAGCGTGATGCTGGAGTGATGTTGTAAATGAGCGATAACATCATCGAGTGAAGTTGGCCTGCAGCAGCTGTAATCAGCTGGACTGCGGTAACAACGAGCATAGCTAGACTGCATCAGCTGCGATCAGCTGGAACGCAACAACAACGAACAAAGTTTCACTGCAGCAGCTGCGTTCAGCTGGACTGCAGGAATTACGAGCAAGGCTGGACTGCATCAGCTACGTTCAGCTGGAATGCAACAACAACGAACAAAGATCCACTGCAGCAGCTGCGTTCAGCTGGACTGCAGGAACTGCGAGCAAGGATGGATCGCATCACGTCGTTCACCGAATGCAAGAAGAACGAACAAAGTTCCACTGCCAATAGTGCGCTTTCACTGGACTGCAGGAACTGCGAGCAAGGCTGGATTGCATCAGCTGCGTTCAGCTGGAATGTAGCAGCAACGAAAAAAGTTCCACTGCAGCAGCTGCGTTCAGCTGGAATGCAGGAACCGCGAGCTAGACTTCATCAGCTGCGATCAGCTGGAATGCAGCAGCAACGAACAAAGTTCCACTGTATCAGCTGCATTTAGCTGGACTGCAGGAACTACGAGCAAGGCTGGACTGCATCATCTGCGATCAGCTGGAATGCAACAGCAACGAACAAAGTTCCACTGCAGCAGCTGCGCTCAGCTGGACTGCATCAGCTGCGATCAGCTGGAATGCAGCAGCAACGAACAAAGTTCCACTGCAGAAGCTGTGCTCAACTGGACTGCATGAACTGTGAGCAAGGCTGCAGCAGCTGTGGTCAGCTGGACTGCAGGAAATGTGAGCATAGATTGACTGCATCAGCTGTGATCAGCTGGACTGCAGCAAAAAAGAATAAAGCTACAGCAGCAACGATTAGCTGGACTGCATCAGCTGCTGAGGAACTGGACTCAAATATTTCGATAAACATAAGTGTAAAAGTTATAAATAAAACTAGACGGCATCAGTTGCGTCCAACTGAGTGCCACCAGACTGCATCAGCTGCGTCCAACTGAGTACATAATTCGAAGGCAACTGGACTGCATCGGTTGCGTCCAACCGAGTACAGTAATTGCCTTTGAACTGGAGTACAATAACATAACTATGGCAGTTAAAAATTATTGATTGTAATAATTGCATAAAAATATTGTGGTGTATGCTCGCCCCCTCTTAATCCTGCAACTCGTTGGAGGATTAAGAAGTTCGGGTTACCTGAAATTTTGATTTTCGGAAGTTGAATTCCGCATTGCATTTAGGCACTATGTAACTTGCCCCCAATCGTATAGAGTGTTTACGCATCCTGCCCCAAAGGAGTCATTTCAGACCATAAGGTGTCACATATCTCGCCCCCAAGTGATAGTCGGTCACGTTGAAGTGATATGCAACTCGCCCCCAGTAGATAGTGATTGTTATGCTGCTCAATGCTCGCGCAAGAGTGCATTGCCTTGATGCATTTTGCTCGCGCATGGAATTTTGAAGATGTCTGCTATCCGAAATTCGCGCGGGGGGCCGATCCCACTATTCCAGATGCACGCATAATTGAAATGTGTGCATCCCCTCGTTGAGAAAAATGCTCGCCATATTAAAGGTGTCTTATTGAACAAAATCATGCATGAATATATGAAAACCAAAAAGAAAAAAATATGTAAATTGTATACTTACCATATTGAAAATGTTACTGCGACTTCGTAAACGAAGTGATTAGGATTCCCATTGGCTATGTCGGTGTTTTCCAGTGATGATGATTAGTATAGTTGCCTTAGTGTCTCGTCTCGACTTAGTAAATTGATTTGTCTGTGGGACTGAGATGCACCAGTCAAGTCCATACTGGATTGAAGATAGTTGCCACGGAACTGTGTTTCAGCAGCTGCGATTAGATGTACAGTAACAGTTATGCATAAAACTGGATTGAAGCGGTTGTGAGGAAAACTGTATTGAAACAGTTTTGGGGAAATTCGGACTACAGCAGTTCAATCAACTGGACTATAGGAATTTAAAAGGACTGCGGCAGTTCGATCAACATGCCAGTAGCTGTTGCTGTGAAACTGGATTACAGCAGTTCGATCAACTGACTGTAATAGTTATGTGGAAAATAATTGCAGCAGTTCGATTAACTTGACTGCAGTATTTTCGGTGGTGATTGAATGTGACCGTTTCTGGTGCCGTCATTTTAAATTTCTAAAAATTTAATTTTCTCCGAAAATTGAAATTTTCACTTTCACGACGTTGGTAATTGACATACGATCTCAAAGGGCCGAAAATCACTCAGTTTGGATGCACGAAGAAGAAGTTATTGAAGAATTGGTCGGTTAGCGCCTTGCTCCAAACATGTTGATTACGTGATTGTACCCAAAAAACATGATTTTCCAATTGTGAAAATATATACCTTCATTTTGTAGGATACGGAGAGGCGATTCCAACGAGCCAAAAATCACTCAATTCGGACTTGAGACGAAGAAGATATCAACGAAACAAATTTTTTGGCCAAACTCATGTGGGGCGTACATATCCGCAAGGAAAGAGGAGTGGGGCGGAATCATCCAAGGACCATGGGATTAAACTGTGTCGCGCCACACCAGATCTCCTCATTCAATTCATCGGCCATTAATCGCCGATTAATATAAATAACTCGGCGACGAATGTTCCTCAATTCCTCGGCGATTAGTTGAATTACTCGGCGATTGACGCTCGGCTTTGGCTGCCGGCCTTTTTTTTTTTTTTTATGTGAAGCAGGGCATCGAAATTTGATGTACCGGAAAGCATCAGCGGTCAATGTGTCCTGCGTATCGAAGATTGATGTACCACTGTTGTATCGAACTGTTGTTGAGAATAGAATTTTGATATATCGGGGAGCATCGAAGGTTGATACACCCAATAGCATCAATGGCGTGCTAGCGGATAACATCGAGCGTTGATGTGATCAGAGGCATCGAAGCTTTTCCCGTGTAGTTAACATAAGTGGATGAACAAGACCTCCGTTGAAGTGGGTTAACCGAAACCCAAATGTGGCTGACTAAGGGGGAAACGTGGGTGAACGAAACCCTGAAGTGGGTGATGGAAAATAAATGTAGGTGAACGAATAATAAGAAGTGGGTGGACGGATCTAGGTATAGGTTGCCGCCGCTGCTGTTGCCGGAGGCGCCGCCGGGTCTTGCCGCCGGATGAGGCCGCCGACCCTTTTTTTTTTGAATTGAATTGAATCGAAACTTTAGGCCACAGTTTTTCTGAATTGTGATCTTTGGGTATGATCTTTTGTGACAGGTTTTGTTGGTTTGTTGTCTTTTCCTTGAAACTTCTCGCAACGGCTCTATGAATTTTTAGCAACGGTTGCAGGGACTGTTGTTGTTTCTCAAGGAATTTTCTCCATGGTTTTGCTGCACTTTTGTGGCTCTTTCTGGATTTTTTTTTTTTGTGGTGCTTTTCTGAAGGTTTTCCTCGAGATGTAGACAACTTGATAACTCTGTGTTCATGACAGTAGCGATTTTGTCATACAACAAACTCGAACAGGTGGATGATGCGTTATTTGAGAAGTAATTATTCCGGACTTTGGACTCGAACATGCTGCGGATCGAACATTCTGACAACAAACTTGGTGATTTTCGCAGTGAGTCAACTTTGGTGGCTTCCGACTGCGATGTTGGGCTGCGGTAATTGTGATTAATTGAATCGCAGCAGCTGCGATCAGCTGGACTGCAGTGACAAAAATTGAAACTGGACCCAGCCGTGTTGTGGATCGAACATCCTACAACAGTTTTGATGGTATTTCATTACATTTTTTTTATCATGCACGAACACCCAGCCGTGTTGTGGATCAAAGTCCCAAGAACCTCCCTTCGAGATCGGAAGGGCGTGCAGATGAAGCTCGCAAAACTCGACTATGATTTCATAGCGACTATATCATGCACGAATTTGGTAATTATTTCAAAAAAAAAAATCACTAGGAGGCTCACTCCTAAACCAGTTACACCTGATGCAACTAACAAGTTCGCGACGAGACCAAACATTGGCGACGACTAAGGGGAAAAGATTTTTCCACAATCAAAGAAGTCATCGTTTGGAACATGAATACCCAACTTCCATTAAATCACGGGTATTTGCGGGATCTTGAAAAGGTGGCAATTATGAACGAAGGGTTAAGCGAGAACGACCAAAGGAATAAGGCTTTAGTAATCACAAAAATAAGCTAAGTTTCTTCCATCCTAAATAATTATTTTTCTTACAGATTCTGATTTGTCTTGATAATTTGAATGACTAAACTGCCATATCTTCATCAATGTCTCTGTTAGCTGTACTTCCACTAATATATTAATATACTTGTTTTGGACTATTATCTTATAAAATATATTTGACTTGATGATGTAGATGGCCGCTGCAAAAAATAAGTCCTATTTGGCCGTAAGCCTTACCCTGCTGTGAGCATTAGACATATCACGTCAAAATCGAACGTAGCCACAAGTCAGCTGGCACATCATTTACAAGGCAGCTGCCACATCAGCGTCGAGTCAGCTGCCACGTCAGCTAATTTATTACCTAGCAGTGCCACATCATCCATGCCGTCACAGTCAGCAGTGACATGTCAGCACTTCTGCACTGTCATCACGCCACGCCAGCAAATGCACCCGCTTCATCCAAATCTTGTTTCCTCAATAACTTCTTCGTTTGAAGTCTGAATTGAGTGATTTTTGGCTCGTTAGAACCAGTTTTCAATTCCCTACAGAATGGAAGCAAATATTACTGTGTTCGAGAAACTTTTATGTGCACTTGGAGCAGCAACATGATCGAGTTCGTGGTTCGTGGATAGAAACCTGACCAGGTGCGAGATGAGGATTGATTAGACCCTTCAATATTTAATCTTTGCATCACTTCGCAAGCACCTAAAGCCTCACCTTGCACGTGAGCACATAAGTCTTGCTTTTATCGCAATCATAAAATCTCGTCTTGCACGCGAGTATGAAATACTTGCACCTTGGCAAGCATAAAGTCTCGTCTCAACCACGAGCCCAATGCCCGATAGGTCCAAAGACTCGTACTCAACACAAGTTTTTCAACGGCGCTAGTGCAGTTGCGAAATTTTTAGTCGCTAATCCCCGTTCCTAAATTTTTGCAACAGCTAATATACGTTATGAATTCAGCAATCGCGCTTACAAGGTTTCCAATAGCAACTACTCTGGGTTCAAGCGTGTGAAGCACGTGTGTGGTCGGGAACACTAGGACAGATAATTATGCCCAAGTCAAACTTTGGTCAAGTATGCTTATTTTTGTTTCCACCCTTCAGCCAAAGTTATCATATATCCTACCCCTCAGTCGATTTTATCTTCATTTTTTCTCAGCCACAGACACCGACTCCCCCAAGTTTTTCTTCTCCTCTCTATCTTCATCTTCATCGCCATCTCGATCTGCTCAGCTGAGTTCTGTATTATCTTCTCAATCTCTAAACTCTATCACCGTGTAAAAGTGTATCATCAGGTATAAAATTTAACGAGTTTTTTAGGGTTTATAAATTTTGATATCTAGGGTTTCAGTTGCTATTTTAAGGGTTCGGAGACTTTGATGTCTAGGATTTAATAATTTTGATTTAAGTTTATCGAGTGTAGGATTTAAGTTCATTAAAATTTGGGTTTGTTTAATCATTGGTGAATTTTGATTCTCATTGTTACACATACATAAAATTTGGTAATTTTAATAAAAATGAAACCTTGGGTTTAAAAAAATGGGGGGTTTTGTGATCAATCTGATAATTGGTGGTACTTAGTATTTTGATACAGCTACTTATGGACACAAGGTGTTGTTTTTCTTCACATACAGTTAGTCTTAAGTTTCAATTTCTTTGTTTTAATCTTGAAATGTACTTGTTATGTACTTATGTTGTTTGATTATATCTCTAAAAGACTAAATCTCTATATCGATGTATTATGCGAGTTATATGAAATTTCCCCTGTGTGTATATCTCTGCATTATGCAAGGAGATTGAATCTCTCTATGTCTTTGGTGTTAATGTTTATTGCAGGCTCCGAAGAAAGGTGTTAAAGCTCCAGTAGCAACAAAGAAGAAGAGTGTAAGTTACAATCTCCTAGTGTTGGTAATTTGCTTTAAAAATATGTTCGTATTTTGAATCCCTATGTCCCCCTTTTTCTTATCTTGTATTACTATATCTTGTACAAAATAATGGTAGTGTTCTATTAAATATATCCTTGAGTTTTGAGTATCAACTTTATGTTTTTGAGACCTATAAGTAAGGGTAATTTTGTAGTAATGCCTGAAGAGTCGAAGATTGTATTTGATTCATTCCTAAATATCCTGGTGTTTCCCTCTTTCTAACCCACTTTCTTTTATCTCCACTGCAAGTATAAATTTCTCAGCCGCTCAAGAGTCATGATCAAGTAAAGTGAAGTCATTTCTTATTTCTCAGTTCGCGCTTTAATCTTTGTTGTCAACAGCAAGTCAATACATAAATTGTATTTGATCTTCATACACAAATCTTTCAGGTTTTATTTCTTTTATGTTTTATTTTTATTATTTCATTTATATTCTTAAGTCGACTAAATTGATCAGTCCTCGTTTCAGTTGGTTTTTCAAGTTATATTCGATCTTCTCTCTCAGTAGGTCTCTTGATGAACTCGGGTTTAGAGGGTTTTAATTAGTTTTTTCCTCAAAATTTAGGGGGCTTTTCTCTATTTTTTTCAAGCTTTCTAGATAGGAAAGGTGTAAATATTGTTGGTTATTATATGGTTTTGCAATAAATTATATTTTGCTTAGTTTAAGTTAAGATGGGTTGGTATATCCCTTGATTAAAGTCTGGTTTAAGTTCTTGTTGTGTACTTGAGTTTTGATTAAAGTTGATGATGCATCAAGTTTAAGTAGTAATGCGCTATCCATGTAGCTCTTGAGTAGTAATTAGATCTTCTCTCTATTTTTGTCTTGCTAATTTTATCCCTATAGTATTGTTAGTAAATTTTAACTGTTTATGCCGTTTACGATGCTGTCTGTTTAGTTCACTCGCAGAGTCTAATAATACTTATGTTTTCAGCATAAGGTGTAGTTTTATTATAGTAATGTATAAAATATAATGATTTAGGAGCTGAATAATAACAAACACAAGTTCTTATGCATTACTGTTAATGATCTGTAGTTCTGGATGGTTCTTGTGTGGTAATGATACTTTTTCTCAGAAGGTTGTTAATGTAAGATGATAGATATTCAGTCTAAGTATGAATTGATGCCTACTGGTATGTTATTATTTATTCACTCGTGCATTATATTTTTGTGGGTGTGAAGTTATCATTCTTGCATGATTGTGGATGTCTTTGACACCATATTTTGAATAAAATAACCATCTAGGTAATATGAACAAATGTGTAATACATGTAATAGGGAAAGTAGATGTCTGAATAAGTGCTTAGCGAACTTAACTGATAATTATTTGAATAAAGTAACCATTTTGTGATCATTGGCAAGTAACCTGTTTGAATTAGATGGTAACATAAGTAAGACATGAAATTTGACTTGGTCTTCAAGTGGATGTACGTTATCCGGTATACTATTAGTCAGCTTGTGAATTATAGGTGATGGCATGATTTATTCTTCAGTATAATTCAGTCTGATGAACAAACAGATGAATAAACTATTTAGAAAAGTATTGACTCCACCGTTGGAGAAGGAAGGAATAAGAACTGCAGTAATTAACTTTTAAAGTTCTGTATGTCATTGAAAGTACTTGGCCAAATAGCATATTTTCCCTATCCCTTGGATACTTGATAGTTTCAGCAGAATATGTGCAAACTTGTATAACGCATTATATCACAAAATGCATTTGCATTAGAAAGGTCCCAAGGCATAAATATTTTTTGATTGACTGTAGATTAACCATTTTTTTTTACAACTTCTCCTTATACATGTCCATCAATCTATGCTCTGAAATTTTAGTTTTGTTGGAATTTTCTACTATACCAGCTATTATGTTCATTTCTTATCTTGCCTATCTATGCTAAGACTTATGTACCCTTAAGTGCAAAAGTTGTTTTTCCATGTCCGAACTTCGTCCATAGAGGCTTTTGTATTTGATTAGATGTTTTATGTAGACTTATGTAGACTTAATGATTATATTTAGATTGGTTGTTGGTGGCAACTTGAATGTATTGTGGTACTTTTAATTTGTATTCTTGATTTTTTTCTTAAGTGTGAAGGATGTAACTTAGTTTTCTATGTGAATATAATACGATTTTATTCTTTCCATTTTAGGGTTTGTCAAGGTTGAAGAACTGAAGTACTTTGGAGATCTGAAGAACATTGAAGGTATAAGTTTGATATGTTCTTTTATGTTATGCATAAGTGGATATGTCAAAAATAGAATTGGTTAGCAGTTTACTATGACTCAGTTGAAGCTACATGTTAGAATTGAAGTGGATATATCAAATACATGATATACACTTGAATTCTAACATGTAGCTTTAATTTTTGGGTGAAAAGAAAGTATTTGTATTTATGGTTTGGATAGACAACTAGCTCTATTGTTTGGTTATACCATTTGTTGTTAGAAATGTACACTCGGGTTATAATTGAAGTAGATATATAAATTTCGTGGAATTGATTTAGTATAGTTTCTTTGATAGTATTTTTTCATTAATCTGATGTTGAGTACATATCATATTCATAGGTACATGTTAGAATTATAGTAGATATCATATCAAAAAAAGGTGTTGATTTTGTATTGATGTAGTGTACATATACTGAAAGAATTTTAACATAGATATTGTCTTTAGGGTGGTAAGACCAGTCAAGAGAATAATTTTGCGGGTGAGCAGCAGCTGAAAATTATCTCATTTCAGCCACTAGCATGAACATGGCCTAAATATGTCTCTACCCAGGTTAAACATCTACTTAGGTTTCAGACTATTTTTCAGCTACAAATTAGTTCCACTTTATAGTTGTTTTAATGGTATCACAACTGCACGTTTCTGGATGTTTTATCTTCTATAATTCTATGCAATTGTGAGGAATGATGATGTTATTGTTTTGTAGACTTTTACTTGCTACACCAATTAACTTTTGATATGCATATAATTATTCTTTTTAGTGAAGTTTCCAAGTTGTTTCTTTTGTTTTTGTTTTGTAGGTTACATATCAAACTGATTCTTTCTTGGATAAAAACAAAGATTATTATGTGGTGATGGAAACCCTCAACACAACATAACCTCATTACATTCGATGTGTGAAGCCTAACTCTTTGAATCGAGGTTTGAGAATCTGAGTGTTTTGCATCAGCTACGATGTGGGGTGAGTTTAATTCCTTCTTATCTTCATGTCTTAATAAAATAATACAGTTTAAGTTTCTCATGGTTTAATGTTATCTGGACCTGCTAGTTTAATTTTCTATTTTCTTGTGAACAAATTTAGTGGCTTCCAAATTAAACACCAAATTATTGACAATATGTGTCTTTTATTTTCAGGGTGTTCTAAAGGTTGTTCATATAAGTCTTGCAGGTTATTCTACATATAGGAGTTACTCTGAGTTTGTTTTTCGTTTTGGTCTCTTAGCTCTGGAACTTATGGACGGAAGGTAATTATTGCTTCAACTGTTCCATTTTTGAGCATTAACTCTCTTTGGTTGATTTTCTTTTTCATAATCTTTGTGGTTAGGTTTATCTATGGAATTTAGTACCCTTGTTTGTCCTTGTCATATAGCATATACTTTCTTAATGTCTCACATGTCTCAGACATCGCCGTCAAGTGCTGATTTCATTTCTGTTTTTGTTTACCTCGCAGTTATGATGAAAAAGCTTTGACAGAGAAGGTGTGCTTGCTCCATAATTGATATACAACTGTTCAATAGGTGAGTCCAATTGTACCATTTGAAGATGCTTGTAAGGAACCTCAAGCTCGTCAACGCTATTAGACTAGTCAAGAGTCATCTTAGCTGCTAATTATTCGATTAGTGTAACTCAAACATTAATTAGTAGGAATTATTCTAACAATGATGTGAATACGAAACTGGTACCGTGGAATAGATTTCGGAAATTTATGCAGAATGGACTACTCGAACGAGTCAATCGGATATCATATGAAGAAGATATTATCAGTGTTGTGTGAACCGCCTGGCTACCCTTATTGTTTGGACGGGTGCCCTTAGTAAATTTAGTTAGCCTTATCTTCATCAAAACCCGATCGAAGAATTCATTTTTCTTCTTTCTTCTTCTTTCTTCTTTCTCATTCTTTTCTTCTTTTTCCTTCTGCGTTCATTCCGGCTGATGATGTGAGATGATTTTGAAGTCGAAATCGAAGAGAGACTTAGGGGAAACTTTGAGAACGGATTGTTGGTGGTGGTGTTGATGTTGTTTGATCATGAGAAGAAGAAGAGATGTCGATGCTGCTGTAATTTAGAATTTAGGGTTTCTGGATTTGAAGTTAGGTTTGCATGGAATTGGTGATGATGATTTCTAGTTGATAATGGATGAAAATCGAAGGGGTTGATGTTTAATTGAAGTTGCAGAGTCGTTCTGTTGATTGAATCCGAAGTTAGGGTTTCTGAAAGAAATTCAAAGAAAAATTTGAAGATGTAATTAAGGGTATAATGAGAAGATTAAAGATGGGTTTTATGTTAATTGAGTCAAAAATAAGAATCAGTAGTTGAATTACTATTTTAGTGAAGATTTGAGAGAAATTAGGGTTTTCCTGTGATTGATTAAGAAGAGACTTAGGGTTGTTCTTGGGGATGTTGGATATGAAGAAATGGATGAAACATGGATAAGACTAGTACTTAGTGAATCTGAATCAGATGGAGGTTGAGCATCTTTGAAGGATTACGGTTTTGGTTCAAGGTAATCCTTCCTCTGTAATTGAATTAATTCTTATAGTTTTGAATTGAATGATAATATTAATACTGTTGATATTGATAATTTAAGATGTGTGAGTTGATAGAATGAGTAAATGAACTTGTTTTGGTATTACAAGTTTTGGTTGCAGGGAATTGAAGTTACAAGACAATTGAGATGATGTTTTGTTGGTGTATGAATGAAACATTGCTTGTGTTGATACTGTTGAGTCATGAGAAGTGGTGGTAGTGGTGATATTACAACTACAATTGTAGTTTAAGTTGTGTTTGAATCTGTATGAATTGATGAAGGTGTATGTGAAATGGTTAGTTGTAGTGGTGATGATGTTGATATTACAGGGGAGAGGTTATGTAATGGAACTGTGGTTGTAGTTTAGTCTGCATTTGGTTTAGATGAGTTTTCTTATGAAGTTGATGTTTGTCAGATTAAATATTTTGGTAAAATAAAGATTTAAAAATACTGAAGTTGTAACTAAAGAACTGAAGGGGATGTTGTTATGATTGTGAATGAGTTAAAAGGAAAATGAACGTAAGGGTGGTGTAATGGAAATTGATGTGATTTTGAAAGTTGTTGTAAAGTGGTAGTAAAGTTGTCGTTCCTCTCAGACTTGTGAAGGATACTTTAGACTTAAATTTAAAAAGATTGATTCAAGATTATAAAGAAAACTGAGACTATGGATTCCACCATCAACCAATTATCAGTGATTCAGTCAATAACAATAATTATGCAACTCATACATTCAGTTTGATTCTAAAATATTGCCTAGACAAGTAGATTCTCAAAACAATAGCTGTAAATCGAAAGCATGGACCATCAAAAGACTTAACCTAAGCATGACCCATCAATTGAAAACACAACTACTTAGTCAATCATGTAACCAATTTCAGTTCAGTGCAAATAATCATAAAAGAATTGCAATAATTAAGTTAAATAGAATTTACCACATAATAATTGGAAAAACGGCTTCCTCCATCGCCTCAGCAATGGGGTTTAGCTCCTCATGTTGTAGTTATGCTCAAAAGTCGATTTCATTGCTCAAAAGTTGATTAAAAAGAATAGAAGATATAAAATAGCATGTTTGTAACAAATATGAGTGTTACAGAACCCACTGTTATAGAGACCTTAACAGAACTGTTGCGAACTATGATTAATTGTTACAAAATTTGTGACAAAAGGTATAGAATTTGAAAGAATATGCCACGGATTCTGCGACTGTCTTCTTCTGCTGTTCTCTGGTTTTCTTCTTCCTCTCGCCTGTAAGTTGTGAAATTGACGTTGCACTGCTCCTAAACCTCTCCAAAGTGTACGTAACTCTTCCTTGACCTCTCAGCAACCTATATATAGCCAGCAGAAGCCCTAAAACTCGATTTAATTCCTTCCTTTCTTTGGCAGAAAGTCTCGGACTTATCCACTTTCCAAATTCTTCTCTACGTGTTTTTGAGCCTTACAAATCATTCCAGTACCTTTATTAGATAGATATGAATCTCGTGGAGGGTTATCTTTCCTTGAATCTCCCGTAACTGCCAAATATACTCGAATAAAGTCCCGTGAAAAACTTCACCTCTCTGTTAAGCCAACTCGATGATGCCCTCCTCTTTTTTCGAATATGCTCGATATACATTCCCTGTTTAACCAAAACAGGGTAATCCAAATCCAATTCAGGCAGAAAATCCGATCCAATCTCCACCTGTTACCAAATCAGAAGGTCCGTGAAACTCCACACCTCTGTTTTGCTCCAACACGACCATGCATCCCAAGTTGATCGATTTGAACACCCATACCAACCCTGTTATGCTCTATCAGGTCCATTACAAGTGATTTTAGCAATTGAATCTCTTTAAAATCATCCCGAAATATCAACCCTAAATCTGTTGCTTCGCTGCACAAGTTTTCCCGCCATTTTTGACATTTGAATTGTTGAAGATGAGGCGCCCCCTATCCAGAGTATGGGTGCCTTTAGCAGCTGGATGTCCTGGGGTGTAAATAACAACTAGGGTGCCACTTATCAATGGTGTACCCCTTAGTAATTGAAGTGCCCCTTATCCAAAATGAGAGTCCGAATAGTAGGTGTCCTCCGGGTGCAACTTTTCGAGCCGAATTTTCCAAAAATATTTATTTTCCAAAAATATTTATTTTCCAAAAATACGTACAAACACATGAAACACCATAATAAGTACAAAAATGGGTACTAAAAATATAGAAAAACGAGATAAAAATAGACACATAAATGTGTCTATCATAAGTATTGAAGTATAGGGGTATAGTTATTGTTGAGACTGTGAAGTGGTGATGCTGTTGAAGTTGCAAGGAATATGAGTGGCTAGATATAGTGGTCTTGTCTGTGTGGTTAAATGGCAGAACTAGATTTAGTGATAGTTAAGAAACTATGGTTGAATCAGTTGGGTGTGTATGATATTGAGTGATGTTGCTGTTGAAGGTGAAATGAATATGTGGTTGAGGTTTTAGCTAGAGTATGGTCGAACTGAACTTAGTGGTTGATGTTTAGAAGAATAGGTTAGGTAGAATCTTTCAGTGAAAGCTTGGAACTGCAATTGCAGGTAGACTGTTATCTTTGTAATTGAAATTGAAGTTTGTTTACTATATATGAATTGAAGTTGAAATGATACAGAAGAAGAATATGTTGTAGAAATTGAAGCTGAAATAGTTTAGGCCTTGTGTTGATTTGCTCAATCAGATGTCTGACTGATTTACCATGTCTGACTCTAGCCGACTTAGTCCATCTTACCGAGTCGAATCAGTTGACTCACTGAGTCACTAGTCTTGACTCGTTGACCATTGACCCTGGACTTGACCTTGGACGGACGTGGACTGTTAGTTGACCCCTTTGACTGTTAGTGACCGTTAGATGTACCAGACCTTAGAATAATGGGCATGTTTAATGGATTTGGGCTTAGAGCTAGCTTTCCTATTGTACAAGAATTGGACCATTTATGGTCCAATTAATCTTTGACTTCTTCTACAAAGTTGTAGATATTCACCAGACTTACCTAATAGACTATAGAACCAACCTAATTCAATTAGTAAACCTTAGCTATGCTAAAGATAAATAAATAAAAGGGGTAGAACCTTAAATGGGCCTTGAATTATTAGATAGACTTGTATGATTCTTGTGTGATTAACAGATCGTTATTAACAACGTTCGATTCAACGTACGAACCAGTGGATCGTGGATCTTGAGGTAGGCATGGACTGTCATCAAAAGGTGTGAGAATGCATTTGACTCTTTTGTAATCATTATTTTTGCTTTTATAAAAGTTTATGCGTAACAAACTCATGCATTGTTATGCTTTTTCGCATTCCATATTTTATTTAAAATGCATTATGATAATCCTGTTATTTCTGTGAATCTTTCCACGATGTGGAAAGGACTTGTATTGTTTCGTCTTCAATATGAATTGTTATGTGAAATGAGAATTTCCACTTGTGGTATATAGGATACGCTCCTTCACTTTTATACCTAGAGATTTTATTGAATAGAGTTGGTCACCATGGTCTTGGTGGCATCCATAGCTATATAGGTGTGAATTGCCGGTATTTAGGGGTTCACAACCATATTAGTACATTGTTTGACGAATGAGTTTGTTCCATATACATGTATGATTATTTTCAGTGACTTAGTCACTATTTAATGTTTCGGAAAAACATGTATTGTTTTCCAACTCTTGCCTATGATTACTTAGAAGTTAAATGTTAATTATTCCCACTTCGATTACAGATGATCGGGGTTGCGATCGAAAGCTTCAAGGGTCGACTTCGCTAGTTGATTAACTTCATTATATTTATTATGTTGTATATTTTATTTAAAAACCAATTGACTATTATACCTGTATCATTTGAGAGAAGATCTTGTATATATATATTTCTGAGCGGGGTTAGCTTTGGGTTAAGTTCAATATCGTATTTCTTAATTGAATGTTTAAGTGCATGTTTTAGATTTTAGTGCCTCTTTATTTAGTTAATTTATTAGATCAGTCAGCTGCTAGCTTAGGGGGCGCTACACTGCTCAAGTTGTTTTCACAAGTTTTATATTTAAATGATTTTTTTTATTCAGTTTTTTATTGCGTCGTGAGTGTTGTACGTTTTCCAACGGGAAATACGTGAAATATGGTTTAGCTGATCTGAAAAGATGGATAGTGAATGTTACAGACGAGGTGTTGTGATTATATGCCTTCTTTTCAGTTTGAGTTGTATGTCTACTACTGTTTTAAATCTCCTGGTATGGTGGTACCTGAACATATTCATTTGTCGCAGTTTGTAAGAAATTCTGGGCATGAGCTAAATATTATCAGACAAGCCGTTTGGTTTCTGGTGGAAAACTAATCCGCTTTTTTCCCCCTTTGCCAATGGGCCTCGCAGTTGTTGTAAGATTCTTTTCCATTATCTTATTTGTCTTACTATATACGTATCCAATATGTTAATCCAGTTCTTACACTAAAAATGTGCATTGACTTTGTAATGAGCATTGATTGTTAATTGGTAAAGATAGTTCCATGGCATTGACTGTATTACATTTTAACTTTTTTCCCAATATTGTGAATGTGTGAATTAATTTAATAGCAAATTACTTGGTGTTTTTCAGTGGATTGAGAAATCTGTATGGTTGAGCAGACTCATTCATGGAAGCTTCGCTATGGTTATGATCGTGTGAATGATGATAAATATGTTTCCAACATCGAGGCCAAGATGACTGATGGTATGTCATATATCTTAAATTATTTAGTAATTCACATGTTCTTAGTTTCATTTTTAGTATAGTCAAGACTCAAGATTTTGGTGAATGTGTTGTACTAAATAAAACAAGAACAGTTTTAGAGGATAGTTTTGTGTATTATGCTTACAAGATGCTTGTGCAGACCTAAATAGATATCACGGAATCCAGCGTAATTTAGGATTTGGCTGACTTCAGCTGGATTACAAGATTATCCCTAAGTTCTGGTACAAATTTAATGTGTTTACAGAACACCAATTATATGCACAAGTTTTTGATGTATCATTGTTTTAACTTAGGTCATTGGAAGGAGGATTAGAGACAATGGAAACTTATCCAGTTCCCCATACTCATCATTTCCACAGATTTTGCCTGCTTGTACTTACACAACATATTATTTCTTTATTAGTTTTTGATTCAATATTTATAAGCATACTGGTTATCTGATTGGAAGAATTTGTGACGCTTTGTTCGCAGGTTGATTGAATGATGATGTGTTATGAGATCAGAAATTAAGGTTGGAGAACAAAGCAGCAGCCATTAGGTCCCTTAGCAGTTGCAAGATTTGTAAGTTTATGTAGTATCTCCTTATAGTGATTTAAGTTAGAGGAACTTAGGAATTTCGTAACTTTCCATGAACTGAACTTAGGAACCAAGTATATTTCTAATATGTACACTAGTTTGTTATTATACTTAGAATACATTTGTATCATATACTCATACTTTTTGTTAACATCAATTTAAGAATCCATTTTTCATAATATGATACAGTTTTGTATGTTGAATGAATGAATGACATAGTTTTTATATCTGTGGAAATGATGAATATGGGGAACTGGGTAATTGCAGGGGGGAAATGAGGAGGGGAAATGGATTTTGACCAGGTCAATGAAGACTTGACCTTTTTTTTTATGTTGCAAAAAATTAGCAATGTCTTTGATCTGTTTCTAAATTAGAACCAGAACCAGTAAATTAGAACCAGAACCAATAACATTTTAGTTCAGGGGTAGGGGTATTCCTGTAATTAGAAATAAATTAGCAATGGCAGACTTTGGTTGCTAATAAACAAAGTCGCAACGGTAAGGTACGTTGAGAATCCACGTTGCTGACAAAGATTCGCAAATGAGCTTATGCCGTTGCGAAAAAATGCAACACCGTGTTTTGGAACGGCGAACTGCCATTGCGAACCCAGTCAGCAACAGCCAGGATCCGTTGCGATTTCCTAAAAATGGTGTAGTGAGCTCACGCACTACTCCGGTTTCACTTGATCAACAAAGTTTGCAAACTTCGGTTCAAGCAATAAGGACTTATACGTATATGTGTTACCACAACAATGCTTATATCCTCCAATGGTTATAATATCTAAACTCTCATTTCAATCATTGAAACATTCTCAGAGGGCGTTATATAGTTGTTATTCACAAACTATTTTTCGTCAGAGCGATTTCCAAAATGATTGAAACATAACATGACTTTTGTCACTAGGTAAGATGAACTTGGCTAAAGCGAAAGCTTTACCAACACATATTTTGAGAAATATATAAGTGAGATATACTCAGCTCGAAATATTCACATGTGTATAATCTAAATCTATATAGCAAAACGACTTTTGTCTCAAGATAGGAGATAGAGTAGATAGACTTTTGAGTGATAGATAAGTTCAAGTCTCCACATACCTTTTAGTCGATGAAGATCCACTGGTTCCTTGAGTAGTCCTTCGTCTTGTATGATGATTGCCATGGAGTTCTTGATCTTAACTACAATATCTATCCTAGTCCGAGACCTTAGCTATAGTAGACTAGAAATCAAAGTCTTTATAGTTTTGATCACTAATATTGACAAACATGCTTGAGATAGCAACGCATGCGAGTTCGACCGAGCAATGCTCTAACAAATGTTTAACGAGTACCAAGGTTTTTAAATTGTGAATCGAAATGTGAATCGTTTTTTTTTATTTTTAAGAATCGAATCGTATGTTGAATCGTACGTTTTCCTACAAATAATATTGATTTATGGGAAACATTCCACAAAAGTCATAGTCATTTGTATATTTGTTGCATTAGTATCTTATAAAGTTTTAAGTAGGTTCAATTTTAATCAAAACAGGTAGCGTAATACAGTGGTTAGGGGAGTCCTAGGTGTAACAGGACGTCTAAGGTTCAATCCTCTACTTCATTTTAAGTGAAATAAATTTTTTTGACTTGAATTGTACGGTTTTCAATACCTTGACGAGTACCAACAAGTTATGGAAGTGATTATGGTGTGACAGAAAGGTACCTTAAGAGACTTATTGATCGCTATCATAGGCGCAAAAATAATTACACTTTCTTACTACTCAAAATATAAAATGAAGCAAGGGCAATAAAGGATCGTTCCCAAAGAGAGGTCTTAGGTTGTCAATATATTTCGGTTTCTTATATAGAACAAGGGGGGATTTTTCTGATTTTATATATTTAAAATAAAATAAAAGTAAATAAAAAAATAAACACGCAAAACAAGGATATAAAGATATTGGTTAAGGATTTTGTCTTCAATCACAAACAAGTATTGAATGTATGATTAGAATTCATATTTAATCTCGCTATCATCAAAATCCGTAGAATACCTTATTGCAAGAATACTCCATCAATTTCCTAAGTCATCACACTTCCATGTAAAACGATGCAAGTATGAATACTACCTAGAGAATAACTCAACGCCTTGCACTAATCAAGTTCAATTCCCAAAGAGCATTAAGATTTGTGAAATAGGCTAATCAATGCAATTTAAATACATTGCGCAAACAATTCGAACAAAGGTCAATTTCTACATATGATTACAAGAGTGTATCACTACAAACCATAATCATATCATGCTACTCGTATTCAAGGTTATCGCTTGATGATGAACCCTAAATTAGCTATAAATATGGATGTAAGTTCAATCAATTCTAGACTTAACTAAACAAACATTCAATCATATTGCAATACGTCAATCATGCAATTATTATACGCAGTAGAAATCAAACGATAATATTGAGAGAAAACTAATTCATAAAAGCAATAGCTTGGTTGCAAAATCCAATTACATCTTGAACCAATAATAAAAACTTAGTTACTTGTGTTTTTGGAAATCATCATAGAAAGCAAAGAAGAAAACTATCATGTGAAACCCTAGAACAAAAGTAGTAGTAAAGATAAACATAGAGAATAAGAAGACTTTTCTCTTTTATAGGTGTCCAAGTATTAAAAATCTCGTGCACTCAATTTCCTGCCAATCTGTTGCCAAAACTTAACCAAGTATGGCTGTGAAGTTGAGCCCACAAGTAAAGCCCAGTCAAAACAAGTCCATTTGAGTCAGTTCACCTGAATCGGAACCCAAATTTTAGTTATGGCTGTTTTTTTTGTGTAGTTTCCCATCCAACATTCATTATTCACCCCTGCAATGTCCTCCGCTACAAATACCACCACTTCTGTCAATTCCACTCTACATGTAACTCTTTTTGTGCACCACTAGTGCTTTCAACTCTTGGCTACAATCCTTCTGCATCCCTGACTTACAACAACAACATTATTACTACAACTCATTTCACTTAGCTGTGACCCACTAATCCACTATCTTAGTTCATCTCAGCTCATAATCACCAGTGCACAACATAACCACTGGCAATTGTATCATTCCTCTTCTACCATGTTATTCTCTTTTTTATTCTCTACTCACACAAAGACCAGCTCCAACACTCATCTTCAT
This sequence comes from Papaver bracteatum, assembly GCA_023529315.1. Lineage (NCBI taxonomy): Eukaryota > Viridiplantae > Streptophyta > Magnoliopsida > Ranunculales > Papaveraceae > Papaver > Papaver bracteatum. The sequence goes on along the minus strand of JAJJWX010002605.1, from coordinate 1,301,193 downwards.
TTCTGCTCGGCACCACAGCTTGTGACGGCAGCTCCCAGCTTCTTGTTTTCTCGGATCGAAATATTCCAGCAGCAACACCACTTGAGCCATTTAATCCCCATCATCTCATTCTGCCAAGACCACGCCATTCCTTGCCACTGGTGGAAATCAACAGTTTCCCGACCGACAAAGCAAGTCATTTAACTCGTATTTATGACTTGTTTTGTCAGTCAAAGAAATGGTCGTTGTTTGAGCGTCTTTTTCAACTATGACGTGTCTCTAGGGGTCGTTGAAAATATTATATCAACTACCGATTTTAACGGTCAATACTTTATGACTGTCTTCAATCAGTCATAGATATAAATCTAAATATTAAAAAAAATGGATTCAGATTGGCTATCTGGCCTGACTGAATCTAAAATCAAACAGAAATAAAACTCAAATGAAAACCAAAGTCAAATGAAATTCAAATTAGAATTCAAATGAGAATCAAATAAAACTCAAATTAGAATTCAAATGGGAACCAAATCAAACTTAAATGAGAATCTAATCAAAATGAGAATCAAATCAAACTCAAAACAATAATCAAATAAACTCAAATAATTTTTCTATTCAACATTCATTGATTCATTAGGTTCAAATTACACAAAAAAAGGTTTAAATTCTGAGTTCATACTAGTTTAAGTTTAAGTCCTAACTAACAATAAAGTTGGAAGACAAGTGCGATTAACTTGAAAAACGATTTACTCCATAGAAATTTCATAAACATCATTCTCCTGGAATAATGCATCATAAACTCTGGTTTCAGGAACACTGAGTACAACCTTGTTTCCATCTATCACAACCTGCTTGAGCTTATGGCTGGGCACACCTTCAACAATTTTGCAGTCATACGCATCAACAACTTTCTGAAAAGTTGTTTTCAAGAGAAAAAGTTTCAGTTCCTTGATGTTCATAGTTGTGAGATTATTTGTATGCTATGTTGTAACTAATCTGAAAAGCAAGTATTCAAGAGATACACTTTTAGAGCTTTGCATTCTTATGGAAAAACTATCTGGTATTCAGTTGCAGTGAAAATGAAATGAATAAAATTTTGATAGAACATGCAAGCATGAGTCGTAAATATTTGATTGGTTTAATGAAAAAATGCTATGAAAGAAATAATAGGAGACAGTGAAAAGAACCCATTGCTAGAACCACATGTATCTGAACCTAAATATATGAGACTTGTTTAATTCAGAAATTTACACTGCATGATAAGTCCAGGAACACGTCTCTTTAGCATCATGAAGTGTGCTTAATTCTGAAAAATAAAACAGACCTGAGAGCTCCATTGTACTGCATTTAAATCCATTTTGTGAGTCTTGTCATTCCTTAGTTTATCAACTTGTAATGCGTCACATATTAAAAAAAAAAAAGATCTCCATCACCTTTACCAGATGTACTAAAGGCATTGGTCGAGAGAATCAGACGACTAACAACATAAATCGAATATATCACCAAGCAAAAAATAAGTAAAACCATAACTAGAAGTCGAAATCAATAGAAGGATTTGAAATAGGAGTTCCACTAGTAATTATCCCCTCTCTATATACACAAAAAATTTCCTAATTTAATATTTTAAATAAAAACTGAAAGCAACTGACAAATAAACAATTGTGATACTTGCACAACTAAATGTAAACCCTTTCTAGTACGGAAAAATGCCAATTAGAAACAATAATCCCCTCCTGTTAGAATTGAAGCAAGGTAGGGTCCTTAATAATTCGAATATATCACTCATATTCACCATTCAAGAGAAACAACAAAATTCAAACCCACATCAAACACCGCACCACCAGCAACGAATGAAACCGATAGAATATGCTTAATCAAATTGGATGAACAAAAATTCACGCATATAAAGTAGCATCAGTAACCTCATGATGATCACCAAAGTTAATTAAAGTTGCATAGTTTCTATTAGCTGTTGATATGATGTTGACAGCAAGATAATGAAACAAGGATCAGATTTGTGAAGTTATGAAAAAACAATATAAGGTGGATATAAGTACAACTAAACTTATATGTGTACTGAGTAGTTAGCATAAAATGTGCATTTAAGGGTTAGAAAGCTTACAACAAGGGGGATCAACCTATCCAGAAAAATGTATGACTTGTACATGAAAAAAAACTCAGGTTTTCAGCCTTTCGATCCTGGACTAGCTTTACATGGTAATAATAAGAAGTCTACGACATTACTTGAAACATATGAATAAATGTTTAAATTGATGCCCAACACCTCCTTTCTTTCCACCAGCACCTGCAAACAAGTCGATTTCAGAAATGCTCAACTCGATGCCTAATTCAGATAGGATACAAAATCAGTAGGGGATAGATGTTGGCATAAGCCAAAGCTTTTGCAATTGGAATTTATGGTGTACCATTTTATCTCCTCTACAACTTGGTACGCCATTCTATAAGGAGCAAGCACCTACCACCAAAATAAAAGAAAAAAGATGCCAAATTTTAGCCTTTCGCTTCGAGAAACCGACACATGATGTATTATTCAAATGATATGTTTCAGAAGGTTAAATGATGTCATAGTACAAAAGATAAATGTCATCTAATAACAGAAAGATGTTATAACATATAATAATAGGAAGACGTAAGATAAGAAGGCAGGTTAGATTGAAACCTTGTATTTCCCATTGTCATCATCCTTAACAAGCTTTGAATAGTCTATATGAACTCTACCCTCCTTAAGAGTTTCAACAACATCAATGAAAGAAACTCTAAGAGCCTCGTGTCTATTAGCAAAAGCAATCATCAATATTTAAGAAACATATAAAAACAGTTGATAAAGCATCCATAGAGCCTTCTAAACTAACATAGAAAGATCAAGAAATAGGAGACCTAGTGAAAAGTTTTAAGAAATTACCATTCCTGGCGCGATAAGAATCCCAAAACCTAAGCTCCAGGATATTGCTAGAATTTTCAAAAAAATCAGCAGCTAAAGTATTCTCGTCATGTTTTGGCTTTCTTGATTAGAGTATTATCCTGCAACAAACCAATACTAGTCAAGCCATCTCTCTCTAAATAATTAGAAGTGAACAACACAAATTAATTAGAGGTTTTTACACATTCAATGTTCTTTGTTGAGAAAAGGATGCCTCTCGCATCTTTTCAATTTTGGGATAAGGGGGTCTGAATCTGACATTAATTTTTGTTGACATTGCAATGATACATATAAGTAAAAGTAGTACTCAGTAGAAGGAAGTGAAATTTCATTATCAGATTTCTGTTTGTACCCAAAATCACTTTTGGGCACGAAACACAATGAGTTGATGATTTGGGTGTGTTTTTAGGGTTGGAGGCTAATTGAAGAATGAACCAAAGCGACACAGATTTTTACGTGGTTCGGCACGGTTGCCTACGTCCACGGGTGAATCCCCTTGGGGAGTAATTTCTTATTGATCGTTTGTATTACAGTATATGATTTTCACTCACCTTGGCCCCTCCCCTTTCCTGATTTATGCTCTTCCTATTTATACAATTCAACATCTAATTTCAACATAAACATAAATTGCATTAACTGATTTTGGTGTGTTTTTAGGGTTGGAGGCTAATTGAAGAATGAATCAAAGCGACACAGATTTTTACGTGGTTCGGCACGGTTGCCTACGTCCACGGGTGAATCCCCTTGGGGAGTAATTTCTTATTGATCGTTTGTATTACAGAATATGATTTTCACTCACCTTGGCCCCTCCCCTTTCCTGATTTCTGCTCTCCCTATTTATACAATTCAACATCTAATTTCAACATAAACATAAATTGCATTAACTGCCCCATTCATGCTCCCATAATGAATTCAAAAAGAAACTGCCCATTTATGCTCCCATCATGAATTTTGCATGAAACTGCCCCTTTATGTCTTCATCATAATTGTTGCATGAAACTGCCCCTTAATGCCTCTATGATAAATTCTCATAAAACTGTTGGGATTAATGTTGCATGTATTAAACTGCTACATTTAGTGTTGCATGGTAAATTATGCATGTTGGCAAGCTGGAATGGCGGCTGGCAGTTTGGATGGATGCTGGTTGGCAGCATAATTGGTTGGCAGACTGGATGGAGGTTGGCTGGCAGCATGGTTGAATTGCAGACTGGATGGGGGTCGGCTGACAGCATGGTTGGAGACTGGTTGGTAGTGCGGAAGAGTTTTAGGCTGGGAATTGGTTAGCAGCGTTGCTGGATATAAGACCGAAAATTGGCTAGGGGTGTGACTGAGTTCGATAGTTGACCGACGGCTGACTTTGACCATTGACTGGCCGTTGACTTTGACAATTGACCTTGACCGGATGTTGACCGACTTTGACTATTGACTGATTCTGACCATTGATCGGTCTGTGTTGGTTGACTGGGTAACGGGCTTGGATGAGGACCAAAAGATGATTCAAGTGTCAATTTGGCCCATTTAGTGGTATTTTTACTTATGGTACAAACATCGCCCCCTCTTAACCTCCAACTTGTTGGGGGTTAAGAAAATTTCTTTTTACTAGGTAACAATAAAACTCGCCCCCAGGTGTGGATTATTAATGTTGAGGTGATTGGTGAACTCCCTTTGTTGTTTGCGGAAATCACAATCAAGACGCCCCCAAGTGAGGTTATTGTGATTGGGAGATTGGAGGGAAGAAATTGGGCATAAACCGTGAATGATGAACAAGACTGAAACGACAGCGTGATGCTGGAGTGATGTTGTAAATGAGCGATAACATCATCGAGTGAAGTTGGCCTGCAGCAGCTGTAATCAGCTGGACTGCGGTAACAACGAGCATAGCTAGACTGCATCAGCTGCGATCAGCTGGAACGCAACAACAACGAACAAAGTTTCACTGCAGCAGCTGCGTTCAGCTGGACTGCAGGAATTACGAGCAAGGCTGGACTGCATCAGCTACGTTCAGCTGGAATGCAACAGCAACGAACAAAGTTCCACTGCAGCAGTGCGTTAGCTGGATGCAGAATGCGAACTGCAAGGATGGACTGCAAATATTTCGATAAACATAAGTGTAAAAGTTATAAATAAAACTAGACGACATCGATTCTCCGAGTGCCACCGGATTGCATCAGCTGCGTCCAGCTGAATGTACATAATTGAACAAAAGTTCCATTGCAGATCGGTTGCATCCAATGCAGGAACCGCGAGCTGCGCGATCAGCTGCTTTTGAACTGAGTACAATAACATAACTATGGCAGTTAAAAATTATTGATTGTAATAATTGCATAAAAATATTGTGGTGTATGCTCGCCCCTCTGGATCCATGCAATCAGCTGGAGGATTAAGAAGTTCAAAGTTCCATCTCGAAATTTTGATTTTGGAAGTTGAATTCCGCATTGCATTTAAGGCTAGGCAGCTCGTATAGAGTGTTTACGCGGCACCTTTTTGGAACTGTGAGCATAGATTGACTGAACTATGAGCATATAATAGAGTGTTGCATCAGCTTGTGATCAAATATTTCCATGAAAAGTTAAAATAAAACGAATAAAGCTACAACAGTCAACGATTAGTGGACTGCATCAGCTGAAGTGATATGCAACTAACTATGCAGTCAAAAATATTTTGATAAACATAATTGTAAAAGTTATAAATAAAACTAGCGACATCGAATTCCGTCATTGCCTTGATGCATTTGCTCGCGGTCCATGGAATTTTGAAGATGTCTGCTATCCGAAATTCGCGCGGGGGGCCGATCCTACTATTCCAGATGCACGCATAATTGAAATGTGTGCATCCCCTCGTTGAGAAAAATGCTTGCCATATTAAAGGTGTCTTATTGAACAAAATCATGCATGAATATATGAAAACCAAAAAGAAAAAAATATGTAAATTGTATACTTACCATATTGAAAATGTTACTGCGACTTCGTAAACGAAGTGATTAGGATTCTCATTGGCTATGTCGGTGTTTTCCAGTGATGATGATTAGTATAGTTGCCTTAGTGTCTCGTCTCGACTTAGTAAATTGATTTGTCTGTGGGACTGAGATGCACCAGTCAAGTCCATACTGGATTGAAGATAGTTGCCACGGAACTGTGTTTCAGCAGCTGCGATTAGATGTACAGTAACAGTTATGCATAAAACTATATTGAAGCGGTTGTGAGGAAAACTGTATTGAAACAGTTTTGGGGAAATTCGGACTACAACAGTTCGATCAACTGGACTGTAGGAATTTAAAAGGACTGCGGCAGTTCGATCAACATGCCAGCAGCTGTTGCTGTGAAACTGGATTACAGCAGTTCGATCAACTGACTGTAATAGTTATGTGGAAAATAATTGCAGCAGTTCGATCAACTTGACTGCAGTATTTTCGGTGGTGATTGAATGTGACCGTTTCTGGTGCCGTCATTTTAAATTTCTAAAAATTTAATTTTCTCCGAAAATTGAAATTTTCACTTTCACGACGTTGGTAATTGACATACGATCTCAAAGGGCCGAAAATCACTCAGTTTGGATGCACGAAGAAGAAGTTATTGAAGAATTGGTCGGTTAGCGCCTTGCTCCAAACATGTTGATTACGTGATTGTACCCAAAAAACATGATTTTCCAATTGTGAAAATATATACCTTCATTTTGTAGGATACGGAGAGGCGATTCCAACGAGCCAAAAATCACTCAATTCGGACTTGAGACGAAGAAGATATCAACGAATCAAATTTTTTGGCCAAACTCATGTGGGGCGTACATATCCGCAAGGAAAGAGGAGTGGGGCGGAATCATCCAAGGACCATGGGATTAAACTGCGTCGCGCCACACCAGATCTCCTCATTCAATTCATCGGCCATTAATCTCCGATTAATATAAATAACTCGGCGACGAATGTTCCTCAATTCCTCGGCGATTAGTTGAATTACTCGGCGATTGACGCTCGGCTTTGGCTGCCGGCCTTTTTTTTTTTTTTTTTTTATGTGAAGCAGGGCATCGAAATTTGATGTACCGGAAAGCATCAGCGGTCAGTGTGTCCTGCGTATCGAAGATTGATGTACCACTGTTGTATCGAACTGTTGTTGAGAATAGAATTTTGATATATCGGGGAGCATCGAAGGTTGATACACCCAATAGCATCAATGGCGTGCTAGCGGATAACATCGAGCGTTGATGTGATCAGAGGCATCGAAGCTTTTCCCGTGTAGTTAACAGAAGTGGATGAACAAGACCTCCGTTGAAGTGGGTTAACCGAAACCCAAATGTGGCTGACTGAGGGGGAAACGTGGGTGAACGAAACCCTGAAGTGGGTGATGGAAAATAAATGTAGGTGAACAAATAATAATAAGTGGGTGGACGGATCTAGGTATAGGTTGCCGCCGCTGCTGTTGCCGGAGGCGCCGCCGGGTCTTGCCGCCAGATGAGGCCGCCGACCCTTTTTTTTTGAATTGAATTGAATCGAAACTTTAGGCCACCGTTTTTCTGAATTGTGATCTTTGGGTATGATCTTTTGCGACAGGTTTTGTTGGTTTGTTGTCTTTTCCTTGAAACTTCTCGCAACGGCTCTATGAATTTTTAGCAACGGTTGCAGGGACTGTTGTTGTTTCTCAAGGAATTTTCGCCATGGTTTTGCTGCACTTTTGTGGCTCTTTCTGGATTTTTTTTTTTTTTGAGGTGCTTTTCTGAAGGTTTTCCTCGAGATGTAGACAACTTGATAACTCTGTGTTCATGACAGTAGCGATTTTGTCATACAACAAACTCGAACAGGTGGATGATGCGTTATTTGAGAAGTAATTATTCCGGACTTTGGACTCGAACATGCTGCGGATCGAACATTCTGACAACAAACTTGGTGATTTTCGCAGTGAGTCAACTTTGGTGGCTTCCGACTGCGATGTTGGGCTGCGGTAATTGTGATTAATTGAATCGCAGCAGCTGCGATCAGCTGGACTGCAGTGACAAAAATTGAAACTGGACCCAGCCGTGTTGTGGATCGAACATCCTACAACAGTTTTGATGGTATTTCATTACATTTTTTTTTATCATGCACGAACACCCAGCCGTGTTGTGGATCAAAGCCCCAGCAACCTCCCTTCGAGATCGGAAGGGCAGCAGATGAAGCTCGCAAAACTCGACTATGATTTCATAGCGACTATATCATGCACAAATTTGGTAATTATTTCAAAAAAAAAAAAATCACTAGGAGGCTCACTCCTAAACCAGTTACACCTGCTGCAACTAACAAGTTCGCGACGAGACCAAACATTGGCGACGACTAAGGGGAAAAGATTTTTCCACAATCAAAGAAGTTATCGTTTGGAACATGAATACCCAACTTCCATTAAATCACGGGTATTTGCGGGATCTTGAAAAGGTGGCAATTATGAACGAAGGGTTAAGCGAGAACGACCAAAGGAATAAGGCTTTAGTAATCACAAAAATAAGCTAAGTTTCTTCCATCCTAAATAATTATTTTTCTTACAGATTCTGATTTGTCTTGATAATTTGAATGACTAAACTGCCATATCTTCATCAATGTCTCTGTTAGCTGTACTTCCACTAATATATTAATATACTTGTTTTGGACTATTATCTTATAAAATATATTTGACTTGATGATGTAGATGGCCGCTGCAAAAAATAAGTCCTATTTGGCCGTAAGCCTTACCCTGCTGTGAGCATTAGACATATCACGTCAAAATCGAATGTAGCCACAAGTCAGCTGCCACATCATTTACAAGGCAGCTGCCACATCAGCGTCGAGTCAGCTACCACGTCAGCTAATTTATTACCTAGCAGTGCCACATCATCCATGCCGTCACAGTCAGCAGTGACATGTCAGCACTTCTGCACTGTCATCACGCCACGCCAGCAAATGCACCCGCTTCATCCAAATCTTGTTTCCTCAATAACTTCTTCGTTTGAAGTTTGAATTGAGTGATTTTTGGCTCGTTAGAACCAGTTTTCAATTCCCTACAGAATGGAAGCAAATATTACTGTGTTCGAGAAACTTTTATGTGCACTTGGAGCAGCAACATGATCGAGTTCGTGGTTCGTGGATAGCAACCTGACCAGGTGCGAGATGAGGATTGATTAGACCCTTCAATATTTAAGCCTTGCATCACTTCGCAAGCACCTAAAGCCTCACCTTGCACATGAGCACATAAGTCTTGCTTTTATCGCAATCATAAAATCTCGTCTTGCACGCGAGTATGAAATACTTGCACCTTGGCAAGCATAAAGTCTCGTCTCAACCACGAGCCCAATGCCCGATAGGTCCAAAGACTCGTACTCAACACAAGTTTTTCAACGCGCCATGCAGTTAGTAACAGCCAAAGTTATCATATATCCTACCCCTCAGTCGATTTTATCTTCATTTTTTCTCAGCCACAGACACCGACTCCCCAAGTTTTTCTTCTCCTCTCTATCTTCATCTTCATCGCCATCTCGATCTATCACCGAGTTCTCAGATTATCTTCTCAATCTCTAAACTCTATCACCGTGTAAAGTGTATCATCGATTATAAAATTTAACGAGTTTTTAGGGTTTATAAATTTTGATATCTAGGGTTTCAAGCTATTTTAAGGGTTCGAGAGACTTTGATGTCTAGGATTTAATAATTTTGATTTAAGTTTATCGAGTGTAGGATTTAAGTTCATTAAAATTTGGGTTTGTTTAATCATTGGTGAATTTTGATTCTCATTGTTACACATACATAAAATTTGGTAATTTTAATAAAAATGAAACCTTGGGTTTAAAAAATTGGGGGGTTTTGTGATCAATCTGATAATTGGTGGTACTTAGTATTTTGATATAGCTACTTATGGACACAAGGTGTTGTTTTTCTTCACATACAGTTAGTCTTAAGTTTCAATTTCTTTGTTTTAATCTTGAAATGTACTTGTTATGTACTTATGTTGTTTGATTATATCTCTAAAAGACTAAATCTCTATATCGATGTATTATGCGAGTTATATGAAATTTACCCTGTGTGTATATCTCTGCATTATGTAAGGAGACTGAATCTCTTTATGTCTTTGGTGTTAATGTTTATTGCAGGCTCCGAAGAAAGGTGTTAAAGCTCCAGTAGCAACAAAGAAGAAGAGTGTAAGTTACAATCTCCTAGTGTTGGTAATTTGCTTTAAAAATATGTTCGTATTTTGAATCCCTATGTCCCCCTTTTTCTTATCTTGTATTACTATATCTTGTACAAAATAATGGTAGTGTTCTATTAAATATATCCTTGAGTTTTGAGTATCAACTTTATGTTTTTGAGACCTATAAGTAAGGGTAATTTTGTAGTAATGCCTGAAGAGTCGAAGATTGTATTTGATTCATTCCTAAATATCCTGGTGTTTCCCTCTTTCTAACCCACTTTCTTTTATCTCCACTGCAAGTATAAATTTCTCAGCCGCTCAAGAGTCATGATCAAGTAAAGTGAAGTCATTTCTTATTTCTCAGTTCGCGCTTTAATCTTTGTTGTCAACAGCAAGTCAATACATAAATTGTATTTGATCTTCATACACAAATCTTTCAGGTTTTATTTCTTTTATGTTTTATTTTTATTATTTCATTTATATTCTTAAGTCGACTAAATTGATCAGTCCTCGTTTCATTGGTTTTTCAAGTTATATTCGATCTTCTCTCTCAAGAGGTCTCTTGATGAACTCAGGTTTAGAGGGTTTTAATTAGTTTTTTCCTCAAAATTTAGGGGTCTTTTTTCTATTTTTTTCAAGCTTTCTAGATAGGAAAGGTGTAAATATTGTTGGTTATTATATGGTTTTGCAATAAATTATATTTTTCTTAGTTTAAGTTAAGATGGGTTGGTATATCCCTTGATTAAAGTCTGGTTTAAGTTCTTGTTGTGTACTTGAGTTTTGATTAAAGTTGATGATGCATCAAGTTTAAGTAGTAATGCGCTATCCATGTAGCTCTTGAGTAGTAATTAGATCTTCTTTCTATTTTTGTCTTGCTAATTTTATCCCTATAGTATTGTTAGTAAATTTTAACTGTTTATGCCGTTTACGATGTTTTCTGCTTAGTTCACTTTCAGAGTCTAATAATACTTATGTTTTCAAAGATAAGGTGTAGTTTTATTATAGTAATGTATAAAATATAATGATTTAGGAGCTGAATAATAACAAACACAAGTTCTTATGCATTACTGTTAATGATCTGTAGTTCTGGATGGTTCTTGTGTGGTAATGATACTTTTTCTCAGAAGGTTGTTAATGTAAGATGATAGATATTCAGTCTAAGTATGAATTGATGCCTACTGGTATGTTATTATTTATTCACTCGTGCATTATATTTTTGTGGGTGTGAAGTTATCATTCTTGCATGATTGTGGATGTCTTTGACACCATATTTTGAATAAAATAACCATCTAGGTAATATGAACAAATGTGTAATACATGTAATAGGGAAAGTAGATGTCTGAATAAGTGCTTAGCGAACTTAACTGATAATTATTTGAATAAAGTAACCATTTTGTGATCATTGGCAAGTAACATGTTTGAATTAGATGGTAACATAAGTAAGACATGAAATTTGACTTGGTCTTCAAGTGGATGTACGTTATCCGGTATACTATTAGTCATCTTGTGAATTATAGGTGCTGGCGTGATTTATTCTTCAGTATAATTCAGTCTGATGAACAAACAGATGAATAAACTATTTAGAAAAGTATTGACTCCACCGTTGGAGAAGGAAGGAATAAGAACTGCAGTAATTAACTTTTAAAGTTCTGTATGTCATTGAAAGTACTTGGCCAAATAGCATATTTTCCCTATCCCTTGGATACTTGATAGTTTCAGCAGAATATGTGCAAACTTGTATAACGCATTATATCACAAAATGCATTTGCATTAGAAAGGTCCCAAGGCATAAATATTTTTTGATTGACTGTAGATTAACCATTTTTTTTTTACAACTTCTCCTTATACATGTCCATCAATCTATGCTCTGAAATTTTAGTTTTGTTGGAATTTTCTACTATACCAGCTATTATGTTCATTTCTTATCTTGCCTATCTATGCTAAGACTTATGTACCCTTAAGTGCAGAAGTTGTTTTTCCATGTCCTAACTTCGTCCATAGAGGCTTTTTGTATTTGATTAGATGTTTTATGTAGACTTATGTAGACTTAATGATTATATTTAGATTGGTTGTTGGTGGCAACTTGAATGTATTGTGGTACTTTTAATTTGTATTCTTGATTTTTTTCTTAAGTGTGAAGGATGTAACTTAGTTTTCTATGTGAATATAATACGATTTTATTCTTTCCATTTTAGGGTTTGTCAAGGTTGAAGAACTGAAGTACTTTTGGAGATCTGAAGAACATTGAAGGTATAAGTTTGATATGTTCTTTTTATGTTATGCATAAGTGGATATGTCAAAAATAGAATTGGTTAGCAGTTTACTATGACTCAGTTGAAGCTACATGTTAGAATTGAAGTGGATATATCATGTATTTGATATACACTTCAATTCTAACATGTAGCTTTAATTTTTGGGTGAAAAGAAAGTATTTGTATTTATGGTTTGGATAGACAACTAGCTCTATTGTTTGGTTATACCATTTGTTGTTAGAAATGTACACTCGGGTTATAATTGAAGTAGATATATAAATTTCGTGGAATTGATTTAGTATAGTTTCTTTGATAGTATTTTTTCATTAATCGATGTTGAGTACATATCATATTCATAGGTACATGTTAGAATTATAGTAGATATCATATCAAAAAAGGTGTTGATTTTGTATTGATGTAGTGTACATATACTGAAAGAATTTTAACATATATATTGTCTTTAGGGTGGTAAGACCAAACAAGAGAATAATTTTATATGAGAGCGCAATTTAAAATTATCTCATTTCAGCCACTAGCATGAACATGGCCTAAATCTGTCTCTACCCAGGTTAAACATCTACTTAGGTTTCAGACTATTTTTCAGCTACAAATTAGTTCCACTTTATAGTTGTTTTAATGGTATCACAACTGCACGTTTCTGGATGTTTTATCTTCTATAATTCTATGCAATTGTGAGGAATGATGGTGTTATTGTTTTGTAGACTTTTACTTGCTACACCAATTAACTTTTGATATGCATATAATTATTCTTTTTAGTGAAGTTTCCAAGTTGTTTCTTTTGTTTTTTTTTGTAGGTTACATATCAAACTGATTCTTTCTTGATAAAAACAAAGATTATTATGTGGTGATGGAAACCCTCAACACAACATAACCTCATTACATTCGATGTGTGAAGCCTAACTCTTTGAATCGAGGTTTGAGAATGAAAGTGTTTTGCATCAGCTACGATGTGGGGTGAGTTTAATTCCTTCTTATCTTCATGTCTTAATAAAATAATACAGTTTAAGTTTCTCATGGTTTAATGTTATCTGGACCTGCTAGTTTAATTTTCTATTTTCTTGTGAACAAATTTAGTGGCTTCCAAATTAAACACCAAATTATTGACAGTATGTGTCTTTTATTTTCAGGGTGTTCTAAAGGTTGTTCATATAAGTCTTGCAGGTTATTCTACATATAGGAGTTACTCTGAGTTTGTTTTTCGTTTTGGTCTCTTAGCTCTGGAACTTATGGACGGAAGGTAATTATTGCTTCAACTGTTCCATTTTTGAGCATTAACTCTCTTTGGTTGATTTTCTTTTTCATAATCTTTGTGGTTAGGTTTATCTATGGAATTTAGTACCCTTGTTTGTCCTTGTCATATAGCATATACTTTCTTAATGTCTCACATGTCTCGTGACATCACCGTCAAGTCTTGATTTCATTTCGTTTTTGTTTACCTCGCAGTTATGATGAAAAATCTTTGACAGAGAAGGTGTGCTTGCTCCATAATTGATATACAACTGTTCAATAGGTGAGTCCAATTGTACCATTCGAAGCTGCTTGTAAGGAACCTCAAGCTCGTCAACGCTATTAGACTAGTCAAGAGTCGTCTTAGCTGCTAATTATTCGATTAGTGTAACTCAAACATTAATTAGTAGGAATTATTCTAACAATGATGTGAATACGAAACTGGTACCGTGGAATAGATTTCGGAAATTTATGCAGAATGGACTACTCGAATGAGTCAATCGGATATCAGATGAAGAAGATATTATCAGTGTTGTGTGAACCGCCTGGATAACCTTATTGTTTGGACGGGTGCCCTTAGTAAATTTAGTTAGCCTTATCTTCATCAAAACCCGATCGAAGAATTCATTTTTATTCTTTCTTCTTCTTTCTTCTTTCTCATTCTTTTCTTCTTTTTCCTTCTGCGTTCATTCCGGCTGATGATGTGAGATGATTTTGAAGTCGAAATCGAAGAGAGACTTAGGGGAAACTTTGAGAACGGATTGTTGGTGGTGGTGTTGATGTTGTTTGATCATGAGAAGAAGAAGAGATGTCGATGCTGCTGTAATTTAGAATTTAGGGTTTCTGGATTTGAAGTTAGGTTTGCATGGAATTGGTGATGATGATTTCTAGTTGATAATGGATGAAAATCGAAGGGTTGATGTTTAATTGAAGTTAGAGTCGCTCTGATTGAATCCGAAGTTAGGGTTTTTCAAGAAATTCAAAGAAAAATTTGAAGATGTAATTAAGGGTATAATGAGAAGATTAAAGATGGGTTTATGTTAATTGAGTCAAAAAGAAGAATCAGTAGTTGAATTACTATTTTAGTGAAGATTTGAGAGAAATTAGGGTTTTCCTGTGATTGATTAAGAAGAGACTTAGGGTTGTTCTTGGGGATGTTGTATAAGAAGAAATGGATGAAACATGGATAAGACTAGTACTTAGTGAATCTGAATCAGATGGAGGTTGAGCATCTTTGAAGGATTACGGTTTTGGTTCAAGGTAATCCTTCCTCTGTAATTAAATTAATTCTTATAGTTTTGAATTGAATGATAATATTAATACTGTTGATATTGATAATTTAAGATGTGTGAGTTGATAGAATGAGTAAATGAACTTGTGTTGGTATTACAAGTTTTGGTTGCAGGGAATTGAAGTTACAAGACAATTGAGATGATGTTTTGTTGGTGTATGAATGAAACATTGCTTGTGTTGATACTGTTGAGTCATGAGAAGTGGTGGTAGTGGTGATATTACAACTACAATTGTAGTTTAAGTTGTGTTTGAATCTGTATGAATTGATGAAGGTGTATGTGAAATGGTTAGTTGTAGTGGTTACGATGTTGATATTACAGGGGAGAGGTTATGTAATGGAACTGTGGTTGTAGTTTAGTCTGCATTTGGTTTAGATGAGTTTTCTTATGAAGTTGATGTTTGTCAGATTAAATATTTTGGTAAAATAAAGATTTAAAAATACTTGAAGTTGTAACTAAAGAACTGAAGGGGATGTTGTTATGATTGTGAATGAGTTAAAAGGAAAATGAACGTATGGGTGGTGTAATGGAAATTGATGTGATTTTGAAGTTGTTGTAAAGTGGTAGTAAAAGTTGTCGTTCTCTCGAACTTGTGAAGGATTTTTTAGACTTTAATTAAAAAAGATTGATTCAAGATTATAAAGAAAAACTGAGACTATGGATTCCACCATCAACCAATTATCGCTGATTCAATCAATAACAATAATTATGCAACTCATACATTCATTTGATTCTAAAATATTGCCTAGACAAGTAGATTCTCAAAACAATAGTCAGAAATCAAAGCATGGACCATCAAAAGACTTAACCTAAGCATGACCCATCAATTGAAAACACAACTACTTAGTCAATCATGTAACCAATTTCAGATTGATTACAAATAATCATAAAAGAATTGCAATAATTAAGTTAAATAGAATTTACCACATAATAATTGGAAAAAAGGCTTCCTCCATCCTGCCTCAGCAATGGGGTTTAGCTCTCATGTTGTAGTTATGCTCAAAAGTCGATTTCATTGCTCAAAAGTTGATTAAAAAGAATAGAAGATATAAAATAGCATGTTTGTAACAAATATGAGTGTTACAGAACCCACTGTTATAGAGACCTTAACAGAACTGTTGCGAACTATGATTAATTGTTACAAATTTTGTGACAAAAGGTATAGAATTTGAAAGAATATGCCACGGATTCTGCGACTGTCTTCTTCTGCTGTTCTCTGGTTTTCTTCTTCCTCTCGCCTGTAAGTTGTGAAATTGACGTTGCACTGCTCCTAAACCTCTCCAAAGTGTACGTAACTCTTCCTTGACCTCTCAGCAACCTATATATAGCCAGCAGAAGCCCTAAAACTCGATTTAATTCCTTCCTTTCTTTGGAAGAATGTCTCGGACTTCTCCACTTTCCAAATTCTTCTCTACGTGTTTTTGAGCCTTACAAATCATTCCAGTACCTTTATTAGATAGATATGAATCTCGTGGAGGGTTATCTTTCCTTGAATCTCCCGTAACTGCCAAATATACTCGAATAAAGTCCGTGAAAAACTTCACCTCTCTGTTAAGCCAACTCGATGATGCCCTCCTCTTTTTCGAATCTGCTCGACATACATTCCCTGTTTAACCAAAACAGGGTTATCCAAATCTAAATCAGGCAGAAAATCCGATCAAATCTCCACCTATTACCAATTCAGGAGGTCCGTGAAACTCTCCACCTCTGTTTTGCTCCAACACGACCATGCATCCCAAGTTGATCGATTTGAACACCCATACCAACCCTGTTATGCTCTATCAGGTCCATTACAAGTGATTTTAGCGATTGAATCTCTTTAAAATCATCCCGAAATATCAACCCTAAATCTGTTGCTTCGCTGCACAAGTTTTCATTCCATTTTTGACATTTGAATTGTTGAAGATGAGGCGCCCCTATCCAGAGTATGGGTGCCTTAGTAGCAGCTGGATGTCCTGTAAATAACAACTAGGGTGCCACTTATCAATGGTGTACCCCTTAGTAATTGAAGTGCCCCTTATCCAAAATGAGAGTCCGAATAGTAGGTGTCCTCCGGGTGCAACTTTTCGAGCCGAATTTTCCAAAAATACGTACAAACACATGAAACACCATAATAAGTACAAAAATGGGTACTAAAAATATAGAAAAACGAGATAAAAATAGACACATTTATGTGTCTATCATAAGTATTGAAGTATAGGGGTATAGTTATTGTTGAGACTGTGAAGTGGTGATCTTGTTGAAGTTATAAGGAATATGAGTGGCTAGATATAGTGGTCTTGTCTTGGTGGTTAAATGGCAGAACTAGATTTAGTGATAGTTAAGAAACTATGGTTGAATCAGTTGGTGTGTATGATATTGAGTGATGTTGCTGTTGAAGGTGAAATGAATATGTGGTTGAGGTTTTAGCTAAAGTATGGTCGAATCCGCTAGCCTTGTTACGTTGTGAGCAAAAATCCTTTCCCAAGCCTCAAGCACACACTACATTCTACTCAAGACTCGACTAGCTATCGAGCATCACAAGTCCACCACGTGGCAAAAAAGTCTCGCCTAGCACGTGAGAAAATTTTATTGCAGGTTATCACAATTGGGGGCGTCTTTGTAATGTCTCTACTCACGCTTGGGGGCGACTGGTGAGTTACGTCATTAACGATCGATACAGTGTATAAAATACACGGGAGGCACGCAAATAAATACAAGGAGGCATGAATGGGGGATAAATGCCAGAACTAATGCAGGGAAAGTCAATAGGCATGCAAGAGCCATGTGAGGAATATTTATGGCCATGCATATATTAATACCAAATAGCATGCAGGGAAATTTAATATGATTTATGGCAGGAGGCTTGTAAGGAAATTTAATATAATTTATGGTATGGAGGCATGCAAGGAAACTAAATTCTGTTTATGGCAAGGAGGCATGCAGTTTAATGCCAGGAAGCATGCAAGGAAAGTAAATACCATTTATGTTCAGAATAGTATAAATAGTGGAAATGTAATTCTGAAAGGAGGTAGCCAATAGGAGAAAAACTCTGTAATACAAAGATCAATAAAACATTTCTCCTCAAGGGGATTCGTCCGTGGACGTAGGAAAACTATGCCGAACCACGTTAAAAATCTGTGTCACTTTGGTTCGTTCTTCAATTCGCCTCCAACCCTAAAAACACATCAAAATTACTCATACATCGTGTTTCGTGCCCAAAAGTAATTTTGGGTACAAACAATTTCATATGAAATTACTAAAAGCGAAAACAGTGTACCCCATAACTAATTATTAATCCATGTCCCCTAAACATTCATATGCAATTACTTAAAGCAAAGACTTCAGTGAATCATACTTGAAGAGGTTGCTCTTCATGTATCTTCAGCTAGAGAAATAAAATACCAAAAAATTTATGTGCTCCATTGATGGGGTTACTTAAAGCACATGCCAAGGCCAATGACCAACTGCCACATGAGGAACTTCATGTCTAAAACTTAAGAAATTTTTAAAATGGATCATGCTTTCCAATCAAAATATATTGACCATTGAAGACAAAAAAATTTAAGGTGGGTAATGAGGATACGATTCGCATGTAATCCAATATGTGCAAGTTAGCTATCCATATTATCCACCAGAACTTGGTATGTAACAAGGTTGGGCGAGCAACTAACACCAACAAGTATCGGGTAAGTAGATATTTAAAAGCAATTTTGTATGCATGAAGAAAGAGAGACACCAACAAAGTACACTTCCACAGTTTCTTTCACCAAATAATACTGCTTACCTATGGTTAATGAACCGACAAATATTCCTATATCGTGTTGCATCAATGACATGGGACACATTTCCTCTTTCAACTAATTCACTCATGCTTTCGATGTGAGAGTTAATGTGATACATATAGCTGTAACCTTCCTTGTCATACCTAAATTTTCAAAATAGTTCAAGCAAGATTAGCAAAAAAAAAAAAAAACTACAAGTAGAAGAAACTTTAATTACTTCAATTATCCCTCAGACCTCTTGGTTGCCTCCTGATCATTTATAACTTCCCCAATGTACTCACAGTCTCACACTCAAATATTCCATATGAAATTGCTTCACCAGCTCTGACTTCCCAACCCTGTGAAAAACACATGTAAAAAGGTTTATCCAGAATTACTGACATGATGAGTTATCCATAGTGTTACCATTTTCTCCGTTTTAAAAACCTCTAATTTGACTTTCACCCCATTTTGCGAAATCCTATTCCGGCAAATCTTGTCACAGCCGCACATTGAGTTGGACTCATAGACTGGGTATATCTCCTATATAATTTAATGAAAAACCAGAATCTCGCCCTTACAAAAACAAGTGAAGCTCAGAAATTTACTCTTCGAAGAAAATAAAATAGTCTATCAGCGGCCATAAAGCTACCTTTAAAATAATTCGACCATCTTCATGATATGGAAATCTATCATGCATTGGCTAACCATTAATATCTTCATCATCTTCATAGTCATTGTCAAAAAGGTACACATGATCACAGGAATCTACTGAACAGGTTGAGTTTGGGCAAGAATAGCCCAACTGTGAACTTTGCGAAGAAAAAATACCGTGTCAAATTGACCAATGTATAAACAATGTTATGCAAGGTGATCAACTGAAACATAGACATATCAATCGAATAAAAATTAAGAAAACCCAGTACTCAAAAACTTAAACCCACCTCACAAACAAGAACAACATCAAACATAAACATATCAATTGAATAAAACACAAAAAAAAAACAAGAGAACAACGTTAACTTAAGCAACACCATGAGAATCATGAAACTAATACTAATTGAAGATGCAGTTAAATCCTTCTTTGTGAAGTTGCAGCAGATATTTTCAGCGAAGTTGCAGCAGATGTTTTCATCAAAGTTGCAGCAAATGTTTCCCTTAACCTAAAAGATTCAAATAAAACAAACCAAAAAAAATCAACTACCAGTTAAGGTTAAAGATCAAAATAAAATTATACTTATATTGCAACCCATATATCAGATCTCTTTAACAAAATCAGTAGAGTTGGAGTTCTATTTGAACCTTCAAATAAAAAATTCCCAAATCAATCAAGACCAATAGATACAAAAAAAAATTAGGGCTATTAATCTACAATAAATCGGAAATTATCTGTCGATGTTCTTTCTTAGAACATATCAAGATTGACAAAACGTGAAAATGATCCATCGATACAAAATCAGTTTTTGCAAAACCCATTAAACAACTAAACTAACATTAGAACACTAAATCGGTTTCAAAAAACTATTTTAAAACCCCAATTCTAACTCGTAACCAAAACCCCCAAATACAGAAATTGAAATCTTAACAAAAAAAAAAAAAAAACGATACATTATACTTGATGAAATTGATGCTCAAGATCGTAACGAGAATGATGATTTGAAGAAGAAAATATTGAAATAGGTTAGGATAAAGATTTGATTTCTAACAGTGATTTGCAAAATGTGAAGTAGAAACAATCCAGATTTTTATTCTAGGGTTCTTGGGGTTTCGTTGATTTTATGTATGCAAACCAAGTCAAGGGAGAAGATGAAGAAGAAGGTGTTGTTGTGCTGATGGAAGTAGTGGATGGTGGTTGTGTGGTCTGCGGTGTTGATAGAAGTGAAGAAGAAAATATAGTAGGAACAGAATAGAAAGAGAAACAATAGAAGGACGAAGGGATAAGGAGAACGGGGAGAATGGATGCCTTGAAAATTGAACCACATCAAGTACTAGACTCACTGGTGTTTATAGGTGAAAATAGCTTCTGCTGATTTTGGTAATTGCAGGTGTGAAGGTGAGAAACTGTTTAAACCCTAAACAATGTACTGCAAGGGAGTACTTTTAGGTTCGAGAGATCAATCTGTACAAGTCCGGCCTAAACCAAGAAATGGCCGTTCCAGACTTGCTTCGGTCACAAAGAGGATGAGAATGGGTTGGTTTTGGGGAGGGAAGCAAGGAGAGTGGTGAGACCAGAATAGTTGATTCTGGAAGAGCAATTGGTTTTCTACGATTTGTTTTTAGAGAAGTACGAGAGCTCACGAGGAGAGCTAGTAGGTAAGTAATTCTGAGTGTTGTGTGGTCCGAATGAACTTGTAGTTCAAATGGAAATAGGTAAGACATATTTATACAAGTCAAGGTAGAAACGTACCGTGGTCTCTTTAAGGAGTGGGGAAGTAAATGTGAGGAGGTGGTAACCGTATGCATGGACTTGATGTCCCATAAAGTGGTTAACGCATGAAATTGGTTTTCATGAAACTGTTAACGTTATGGAATTGATGTTCCATAAAGTTTGTTAACTCACACCTTTATGTCCCATGAACGTTTCCCACATAACTCCTATATTTACTAGGCGCCTCACCATTATGACACTTCCTTATGAGGGGCGTAGTGTACGTCGCACGCTGTAGACCACCAAACCAATACCCAAAGAGAATCCCCCTATTTGTGTTGTTGTCTCGAATGTTTTGAAAAATATGTAAAACGTTATTGTGGCTTGGCAAGTCGAGCTTGGGGAACTTGCTAGCTAGGTGACCTTCGACGGTCGAGATGTTGCATCTTGAGAGAAGGGGAAACCGTTGATCGTTGCACGCCTTCATTTTTGGTAGCCGCGTAGTGAGGTACAACAGGGTGGCACAAATAGGGTGTGTTTGGACTTGGCATGAGGAGCCAAGGATTTTCCATGGTTGTATGGCATGGTTAGGGCCAAGGCAAGGGCGCTTGGCTAACCGTGGAGTGACTAGCACGGCTAGGTCCAGGGCATGGCGCGGCTAGCTTGGCTAGGTTTGGTTTGGATTGGCATGTGTGGCCAAGGGGTATCCATGGACGCATGGCGTGACTAGCTTGGACTAGGCGCGTGACCAAGTTAGGGTTTTGGGCCTAAAGTCGTGAGGGGACTTTAGACGGCCAGGATTTGCTCCTGGGATTGAAGGGCAACTGTGGATTATCGCCTAGCTTCACTTTAGTAGCCGCATGAGGAAGGCAAGCATGGTGGCGCGACATGAGGGGCCATGGTTTGGCATAGAGCGGCTAGCTTGGCTAGATGCGTGACCAAGCTAGGGTTTTGGGCCTAAAGTCGTGAGGGGACTTTAGACGGCCAGGATTTTCTCCTGGGATTGAAGGGAAACCGTGGATTGTCGCCTGGCTTCACTTTAGTAGCCGCATGAGGAAGGCCAGCATGGTGGCGCGACATGAGGGGTTATGGTTTGTCATGGCACGGCTAACTTGGACTAGGCGCGTGACCAAGTTAGGGTTTCGGGCCTAAAGTCGTGAGGGGATTTTAGACGGCCAGGATTTGCTCCTGAGATTAAAGGGCAACCGTTGATTGTTGCATGCCTTCACTTTAGTAGTCATGAGGAGAAGGCCAGCAGGGTTGCGCGACTAACATAGCTAGGGCCATGGCATGGTGCGATTGGCATGGCGCGACTAGCTTGGGTTAGGTGTGGCTGGCATGATTTGCCATTGGCACAAGGGTGCGGCTAGCATGGTTGGCATGCCTTGGTGCGGTAGTGTGTGGCTGGCATGTTTGCCATTGGCACACGAGATGTGACTAGCATAGCTAGGGCCATGGCATGGTGCAATTGGCACGGCGCGGATAGCTTGGGCTAGGTGTGGCTGGCATGATTTTCCATCGGCACAAGGGTGCGTCTAGCATGGTTGGCATGCTTTGGCGCAGTTCGAGTGTGGCTTTCATGATTTTCCATTGGCACACGAGATTTGGCTAGCATAGCTAGGCCATGGCACGGTGCGATTGGCATGGCTCGGCTAGCTTGGGCTAGGTGTGGCTGGCAAGATTTGCCATCGGCACAAGGGTGCGGCTAGCATGGTTTGCATACTTTGGCGTGGTTCGAGTGTGGCTGGCATGATTTTCCATTGGCACACGAGATGTGGATAGCATAGCTAGGGCCATGACACGGTGCGATTGGCATGGCGCGTCTAGCTTGGGATAGGTGTGGCTGGCATGATTTGCCATCGGCACAAGGGTGCGGCTAGCATGGTTGGCATGCTTTGGCGCAGTTCGGGTGTGGCTGGCATGATTTGTCATTGGCACACGAGATGTGGCTAGCATAGATAGGGCCATGGCACGATGCGATTGGCATGGCGCGACTAGCTTGGGCTAGGTGTGGCTGGCATGATTTGCCATTGGCACACGGGGGAATTAAGGTTTGGTTTGTCGTAAACCTAATTTGAAAAATATACCCCGGTAATTTATTAGAGACATATTAAAAGCTTTTTATTAAATGCGCCTAGTAAATGCTTGTTTTAAATGCCTGCTAGGGTTTAGCATTTTACGATTTTAACCCTAAACTAAAAACCACCATCAACATTAAGTCCCCTGCTTAGCTCGGAACAGGTGCCTTGTTGCGGGGTAAGCATACGATGGTGACAGACAATGTAAATCATTGCAAAGATGGTCAAGAGAGTCCGACTAACCTTTTAAGTGGTAGAGCGAGTTTTGTCTTTCCATGTTGGTAGTCACGAAAAGGGGGTGTTGTCTTGGAGGGCGGAGCATGTGGATGGATTGGACCGAAAGGGCCGAGAGGTGGCATGGCTTTGACCACGACAATGGCATGGTGGAGCTTGCAGGGGAGGCTAGGCGTGGTGGGGCCCGCGGCAATGGAGAGATGACTTGGATATGGGAGGGCCAAGAGGTGGCGTGGTCTTGGCCGTGGCAATGGCTTGGTGGAACATGTCAGAGGCAGCTAGGCGCGGTGGGGCCGTGGTGATGGAGAGAGGGACATGGACGTGGCAAGGTGAGGCGCGTTCTGGAACGGTGCGGCTTTAGCAGGGGGCCACGACAATGGTGTGGGCGGTCCTGGGCATGTGGATTGATCTTTGTGGGGCCGGTTTCCTATTTTACCTTCTTGGTTCGAAATAGGAAATCCTTTCTTTGTTCAAACTCCCATGTACCATGTATAAAAGGAGGGCCGATCTCTCCGTTTGATTCACGCCTACTTATTCTTCTCAGCCGTGTGATAGCAGTAAATCAGAGCGGACTAGTGAATCCCAGGCACACCTTCCAACACTTCTCTTTAACCCCTCTTTTTTTTTTTTTTTTGCTGGTGTAAACCCCAGTTGTAGGCGCCCCTTTTCATGACTCTGCAGAAATGTTTGCGTGAATCTTAGATATTTTTTTCCCTAGCTTGTCATAACACTTAGGAATGGATACCTCAATAAGGTTGACCGCCCCTATTCACTGCGCAAGGCAAGCACTTGATAGTAATGTCCATGTCCTTTCACGAAAACCGAGATTTTAGGGTTTGCTCCTCGTTTTGGTGTGGCCGTGTGTATGGTTTCCCTGGTGGGTCACTCCTCCTTGGTTGGACAAGAATTCTATGCCATAGGGTATGGCCTTGAAACGAATTGGCTTGTGTCTTGGGTGAAAAATAACTTATGTGCCTTTTCCATAATGATTTCTCCTCGTATTGTTTCGTTGTAGTTGTTTAGAGAGCGTAAGTACTGTGAGAGAATCTTTGTTATGACGCCGCTTGAGAAATATTCTGCCATACCGAAGGATGTTGGTAACTCCAAGCCAAACGTGGCTGATGAATTCTTCACAATAATCTCTGCTAGGAGAAGTCCTCTTAAGCATGTGCTGCTACTTCTGACCGGCCCGGAGAGTGAGGGAGGGGATCGGTCGGTTCCTCCCGGAAATGTGATATGGTTTTGTCTTCATATGAAGGACTATTCCGCTTCTTTTATTGATTTCGAAGCCCCGGTGAGCCCATTGCATTCTGGTTGATGGAGGTGAAGGCGCCCCGTGCTGGTAGTCCCCATGTGTAGCCTACTTTCATTGTATTGCCTTGAATCCACGTCCACGAGATTTGATACAAGCTTATTGTACTCTTCTGGATGTGACGTTGGGATGCTCAGAATATCACATGAATGAAATACTTTGGATAGTAAAGTGGTAAAAATGAGAGAGTTATGTTGTTTATCGTGGCTCCCTCTGCTTCTTCGGGAAAATGTTTCAGTCATGTCTCTGGAGGTATCTCATGAATCTTTGATGGTCATCGGGATGGACTGCGATGAGCAGTCCCCAGTCACACACTTCTTTAGTTTCTGAAGTTGTTTTTTTTTAGTAGGCTTGGGATCCACCGCGCCCTTGTAAAGTGTTGTAGGCATCTTCTTGACAGAGAGGTGATGATATTCTTGTGCGGCACCCTTGAAGAGTATATGACCTTGTTGTGGCTATGGACTTTTGGTTAACTATGTTTTCTGAGCTTTGACAGTGAAGGGATTCCATGTATACCCTCAGTCCCCAAGTATGGTTTATATGTTTCCATCTTGTGTGGTCAGTGGGTTGACCATGATAAAGACATCATCCTTATGCATCTGTATTGCTGATTTTGTTACTTCTTCCACGTGGAACTTAGAACATGGAGGAGTATGGGTTACCTTTGTAGTAATTGTTGTTGTGGTAAAGCTCTGGCTGTCCATGGTCACGAGTTTTGGTGGGATGAACTAAAGGGTGGCCATGATTACGAAGATTGTATGGATGCGATCATGATCTTTGACATGGGGAGTGTGGTGGCATGACCCTTTGCAGGAAGGAGTGGTGTTGAAGCGAACATTGAAGAGGAGCCACTGCTGGAGAATTTTGAGATGACGCCTTGCAATTATCAAAGCCTTGGTGGTTACTATGTTGATGTCGGAGGCTACGTGACGTTCTTTCAAAATCGACATCCCTCAAGTGTACAAAGGTTAGGAGTCCCCTGTTTCATCTATCGATCGTGCTTTCCATGAGAGGTTGGGGTTTGGGAATGGCTTCCCTGGCTGGAAACGCATGCTTTCCCTAATGCAGTGTGATTGAGGGATGATAATATGTCTTGACGTTATGCCTTGGAGAAATATAGAATTTTACATAATTGTTTCATCATAGACTGTACGACTTTGTGGGCCAAGTTCCCATCGTGCATGTCCTGACGGGAAGATGGTCTCTATGAACTCAGGAGGGTTGCTGATTTCCTTTGCTTTCGATTTTAGAGAAATCTTTCCTGATCTTTACGTGTAATGAAATTGGATTGCTTATCCCCGTCTACTGGGCGTTCAAGAGAAACGCGAGCCTCTTCATCTATAAACGCACGTCCTGCTGAAGTACCTTTTGTCTTTTCATCAAACCAACGGTGCTAAAAGGAGGTTGGATTCTTCCGGATCTTCCAGTATCTTTCCCTGATGGTGGAGTAGCATCCCTGGTGACAGTTGGAGCTGTCATGCTTGAAGAACCGTTGGGGCGGCAGAAGCAGCTCTGGTTCTGGTGATCGTAAGTGTATCGTGCAGAGATTACACGGTTTTGATCACGAATTGTTGGACCATGGCGTTGTTTCGAAGAGCGAGGATGGTGCTGGAAGGGCGCAAGATGTTAGCTCTAGGAGGATGCAAACTGTTAGCGCAGAGTGTGGTATTTCGGCTGGCATGCATGTGCGGCATGTGCGTCTGGTAAGCATGTCTGGGAAGCGCATCTGGCAAGCGCCTCTGGTAGGTACGTCTGGGAAGTGCGTCTGGAAAGCTCCTCTGGTAGGTACGTCTGGGAAGCACATCTGGGAAGCGCCTCTGGTAAGCGTATCTAGTAGGTACGTCTGGGAAGCACATCTAGGAAGCGCGTCTAGTTAGCGTCGAATCATCTTGGAATGGACACTGGCTTGGTGTGGACGCTGGCTTTGGACTTTGGTACGGCGTGGACCGTTGGCTGGGCATGGCGTGAATCATTGGCTCGTCACAGTGCTGGCTTGACATGAGGCTGGCTTGGAATGGCGCAGACTTGTTCTTGCGGGCCCAGTTGCCTCTTCCCATACGTAGCTCAAACAGGAAATCCTTTCCTTAATCAAATTCCAAAAAGTGTTATGCTTATAAAATGGGTTGGCTCCCCTTTTTATCTCGTGTCTTTGTTATCACATCATGGTGATAGTGGTACCGCGGGAGCAATAAAGTGGGCAAGCATATTCTAGCTATGTACTCCAGCGTTTCTCTTTCAATTTTTTTTTTGTTTTCTTGTGCTGGTGCAAACCATAGCCATAGGTATGCCTTCCATAAATCTGTAGAAATATTTTTCTTCTCAACCGGTGTAAACCCTAGCCATGGGTATGCCTTTCATAGACTTGTGGAAATACTTCATCATAAATAATTCTTCGAATGTCACCGTAGTAACGACTACTAATAGTGACAGGTAATCATTGTTGTGCAAAGTAGGCACGGGTAGGTGACTTTTTTGAAAGGCAAACTAAACGCCTGGTTTATGGTTTTTTGATTTCCTGGATTTCTCGGGCTGATAGATAAATGTTACCTTGAAAGTTTTGGGTTATTCTTTTTGGAATGAATTGTTTAGTAAATTGTTTTGGTTATGATTGAAAGTGACACAGACATCCCAGGAAAGACCTTAGAACCGTGTGTTGGTAGATGACATGGGGTAAACTATGCATCTTGTCTTGAAAACTTGAAATAGGAAATCATGTAGTTTGTCTAGGTAAGACTTACTCGGTTTTTAGGTCTCCTGATGAAAAGTGAACCTTACGGGTGTAAGACCGAGTTTTGTGGGAAACACCGCCATGGAAAGTCCACAGTCGTTACTGAGCCGTCTGATAACCGAGTCGTTGATCCTTGGGCAGATCTCCTGCTTCTATCCTCTGGGAAGTCCCCAGTCATCCCTTGTCGTGTCATGACTGATAATCGATCCGCCGGTAACTGAGTCAGAGTGGATCATTTTCCTCTACCATCTTGACGTCTGGGTCGAAGAACGAGATCAAAGGTCGAAAATTGACATTGTAACCGAAAGATCGAACCTCCCGCTGTGGTCGCCAATTGTTTATAGGTGAAAATAGCTTCTGCTGATTTTGGTAATTGCAGGTGTGAAGGTGAGAAACTGTTTAAACCCTAAACAATGTACTGTAAGGGAGTACTTTTAGATTCGAGAGATCAATCTGTACAAGTACGGCCTAAACCAAGAAATGGCCGTTCCAGACTTGCTTCGGTCAAAAAGAGGAGGAGAATGGGTTGGTTTTGGGGAGGGAAGAAAGGAGAGTGGTGAGACCAGAATAGTTGATTCTGGAAGAGCAATTGGGTTTCTACGACTTGTTGTTAGAGAAGTACGAGAGCTCATGAGGAGAGCTAGCAGGTAAGTACTTCTTAGTATTGTGTGGTTTGAATGAACTTATCGTTCAAATGGAAATAGGTAAGATATATTTATACAAGTCAAGGTAGAAATGTACCCTGGTCTCTTTAAGGAGTGGGGAAGTAAATGTGAGGAGGTGGTAACCGTATGCATGGACTTGATATCCCATAAAGTGGTTAACGCATGAAATTGGTTTTCATGAAACTGTTAACATTATGAAATTGATGTTCCATAAAGTTTGTTAAATCACACCTTTATGTCTCATGAACGTTTCCCACATAACTCCTATATTTACTAGGCGCCTCACCCTTATGACACTTCCTTATGAGGGGCGTAGTGTACGCCGCACGTTGTAGACCACCAAACCAATACCCAAAGAGAATCCCCCTGTTTGTGTTGATGTCTCGAATGTTTTGGAAAACATGTAAAACGTTGTTGTGGCTTGGCAAGTCGAGCTTGGGGAACTTGCTAGCCAGGTGACCTTCGACGGTCGAGATGTTGCATCTTGAGAGAAGGGGCAACCGTTGATCGTTGCACGCCTTCGTTTTTGGTAGCCGTGTAGTGAGGTCCAACCGGGTGGCACGACTAGGGTGTTTTTGGACTTGGCATGAGGAGCCAAGGGTTTACCATGGTCGTATGGCATGGTTAGGGCCAAGGCAAGAGCGCTTGGCTAACCGTGGCGTGACTAGAACGGCTAGGGACAGGGCATGTCGCGGCTAGCTTGGCTTGGTTTGGTTTGGTTTGGCTTGGCATATGGGGCCAAGGGTTAGCCATGGGCGCATAGCGTCACTAGCTTGGACTAGGCACGTGACCAAGTTAGGGTTTTGGGCCTAAAGTCGTGAGGGGACTTTAGACGGCCAGGATTTTCTCATGGGATTGAAGGGAAACCGTGGATTATTTCCTGGCTTCACTTTAGTAGCCGCATGAGGAAGGAGAGCATGGTGGCACGGCATGAGCGGCCATGGTTTGGCATGGCGCGGCTAGCTTGGATAGGTGCGTGACCAAGCTAGGGTTTTGGGCATAAAGTCGTGAGGGGACTTAAGACGGCCAGGAGTTTCTCCTGGGATTGAAGGGCAACTGTGAATTGTCACCTGGCTTCACTTTAGTAGCCGCATGAGGAAGCTAGCATGTTGGCGCGGCATGAGGGGCCATGGTTTGGCATGGCGCAGCTAACTTGGACTAGGCGCGTGACCAAGTTAGGATTTCGGGCCTAAAGTCGTGAGGGGACTTTAGACGGCCAAGATTTGCTCCTGGGATTGAAGGGCAACCGTTGATTGTTGCATGCCTTCACTTTAGTAGTATGAGCAGAAGGCTAGCAGGGTGGCGCAGCTATCTTAGCTAGGGCCATGGCATGGTGCGATTGGCATAACGCGACTAGCTTGGGCTAGGTGTGGCTGGAATGATTTTCCATTGGAACAAGGGTGCGGATATCATGGTTGGCATGCCTTGGCGCGGTAGGGTGTGGCTGACATGATTTTCCATTGGCACACGAGATGTGTCTAGCATAGCTAGGTCATGGCATGGTGCAATTGGCACGACATGGCTAACTTGGGCTAGGTGTGGCTGGCATGATTTTCAATCGGCACAAGGGTGCGGCTAGCATGGTTGGCATGCTTTGGCGCGGTTCGGTTGTGGATGGCATGATTTTCCATTGGCACACGAGATGTGGCTAGCATAGCTAGGGCCATGGCACGGTGCGATTGGCATGGTGTGGCTAGCTTGGGCTAGGTATGGCTGGCATGATTTTCCATCGGCACAAGAGTGAGGCTAGCATGGTTGGCATGCTTTGGCGAGGTTCGGGTGTGGCTGGCATGATTTTCCATTGGCACACGATATGTGGCTAACATATCTAGGGCCATGGCACGGTGTGATTGGCATGGCACGGCTAGGTGTGGCTGGCTTGATTTTCCATCGGCACAAGGGTGTGGCTAGCATGGTTGGCATGATTTGCCATTGGCACACGAGATGTGGCTAGCATAGCTAGGTCCATGGCACGGTGCGATTGGCATGGCGCGGCTAGCTTGAGATAGGTGTGGATGGCATGATTTTCCATTGTCACACGGGGGAATTAGGGTTTGGTTTGTCGTAAACCTAATTTGAAAAATATACCCCGGTAATTTATTAGAGACATATTAAAAGCTTTTTTATTAAATGCGCCTAGTAAATGCTTGTTTTAAATGTCTGTTAGGATTTAGCGTTTTACGATTTTAAACCTAAAATAAGGATCGATTCTTGCCGTTCATCCTATTAGAGCACTGCTCGGTCGAACTCGCAAGCGTTGCTATCTCAAGCTTGTTTGTCAAGTTTAGTTGTCAAAATTATAAGTCTTGATTTCTAGTTTACTTATAGATATGTCATGGATTATGATAGAATGTGTAGTTGAGCTTTAGACTTCACGGTGTTCATCGATTGAAGACGAAGATCTACTAAGGGGAGCTTGGAGGAACTTCATCAACAAAAGGTATGTGGAGACTTGAACTCATCTATCAATCATAAGTCTATTCTTTTTTATCTCCTATTGAGACTAAGTCGTATAGCTATATAGACTTTACAGTATACACATTTGATATTTCAAGCTGAGTTTAACTCGCTTATATGATCATGAAAATCGTCTTCTAAAGAAGATCTCTTTTTTGCCTTAACTACGTTCATCATTATTCTTGACGAAAGTCAAAAGATGATCATGAAAATCGCCTTCTAATATCTAACATGATTTGTGTGAAACAATCATTTGATGTAGACTCAGAATATTTTATATTGATCATTCGATCACTTGAAAATTGCTTATAAGCTAATAGTTTGTGTGAGACATCTATTGTCGTCTTCTAATAATATTTCTATGATTGAAATAGGAGTTTAGAACAATTAATCATTGTCTGGATATAGCACGGTATGCATACCCGTATGCAAACTGTTGTAAGAATAATTCAGGATCGGGAATCAAGTATGCATACTCGTATGCGAATGGTTTTAACTGTCAAAGTCCTGGAACTAAGTTTGCGTACCTGTTTGCAAACTGTTTCTCCTGAATTCGGTCTGGAACGACAGTATGTGTACCCGTTTGCAAACTTCCGGAAAGTATCAACTCCGGAACTTAAGTTTGCATACCCGTTTGCAAACTTATGTGGTTAAGTTATAAAATCGGTTAAGTATGATTCCATACCATGAACAAATACATTTATATAAGGAATGAAATCTTTGCAAACCGTGTCTAAAATGTTCATGAATTGGTTCTTTTGAATTAATCCGATTTTGCTTCAATTGTGTCTTTTATACTTCTATGAGAATATAAACAATTGAACAACTCTATGAGTAACACAATTAGATTCATTTTATTATCATTTGATCTAGAAGTGTTAAGATGAACATGGTTAATACAAAAGTGTTCATATGGCTAACTTCGGTTAACTGTTATCGAGCCAACTCAATATACACGTTTAGGTACGGTTGCCCATATATAAATGAAGGTATATTTCATTTGTGTGTAACAATCTAAGACCATCTAACAGTGCAAACTTAGTTTGAATCTTAAATCAGGTTTTTCATCTAACGGTGAATATTGATTGTATTGTCTCAAAGTTATCAAACCCTAATTTGAAGACTATATAGAGAACTCTAGCAACTGGGAAACTCAATCCTCACACCTCATGTGTGATATTAGTTGCGACTAGAGTCGATTCCCCTTTAACCTAGGTTTTTCCTAAAACCATTATAGGTTAACGACTTAAAGACTTCATTGGGATTCTGAAGCCAGACCCAACTATTTTCTCTGTAGTTGGGTGTTCTGATCTTACTTGTTCTATCGTATTGTGTACTATCTTATCTAAGATTTGCTCGAGATTTATCTCTGATATGTAAGATATAAAAAGTAATCACAAATCTCTTCGTCTTAATCTTTGTGATTCCACAATAACTTGTTCTACTACCATATAGTTAAGTTATTGTGAGGTGATTTATATTTCTAGGCTGTTCTTCGGGAATATAATACTGGATTATCAATTGGTTCATGTTCACCTTGATTTATCAAAAGACGGGACAAAAACTTCATAGGTATTTCTGTGAGAGACAGATTTATCTATCAGAATAGAATTTTATGTGGGAGACAGATTTTTTTATCAAGTCTTCGACTTTGGGTCGTAAAAATTCTTAGTCGTGGGTGAGATCATCTAAGGGAATCAAGTGTGTAGAGTCCTGCTGAGATGCAGATACGTAAGGAACGTCACTATACCTTAATCAGTGTGAGATTGGTTAGGGCTCAACTACATTCCAGTTTGAAGTTAACTTGTAGTATGCTAGAGTATGTAGCGGCTTAATACAGTATGGTGTTTAAATCTGGACTAGGTCCCTGGGTTTTTCTGTATTTGCGATTTCCTCGTTAACAAAACTTCTGGTGTCTGTGTTATTTATTTTCCGCATTATATTTTCTCCAAACTTTGGTTGTTGATTGACACATGAACATTGTTCTTTGGTATAGTTCAAGTTATTTCTCATAATAATCAGGTTCACAGATTCTATCTGTTTGATTTGTTTATTACATTGATAAACAAAGATATAACTCTTGGATATATTTTGATCCCTTGATTGAGTCTGCTGTCTAGTTGATTCTCTTGGAACTACATTGGAGTTAGTCCATACATATTGCCTAACGAAATATTGGGTGTGGTTGTTAGACCCCCGCTTTTTCACATATATTTTAGTTGTTTGCAACTGTAAGATCAAATTGTTGATTTTCAAACACGTGTAACTAATTTTTGATTTTCCATCACAGGTTGTGCATTGAATCGATCAATTGGGAAATCCAACCATTGGTTGTTGATTGAAATTGATTGATCCTTGAACATTGGTCTTTGGTACCGTTCAAGTAGTTTTTTTTTATTCAATTAGACTCGCAGATTTCTATTTGCTTGAGTAAGTATTGAATCGAGAAAGAGAGATATAACTCTTTTATATACTTTTATTAAGATTGAGTCTGACTAACTAGTTGATTCTCTTAAAAGTATATTGGAGTTAGTCCATACAGATTGCTATTCGAAATATTAGGTGTGGTTGTTAGACCCCCGCTTTTTCAATTGGTATCAAAGAAGGCAAACACATTTTAGAGACCTTATCAGTATGTGTTTGTAGTGATCTGACTTTATGGATAAAAGTGTTATCTCTATAAACATACCACCAGTCTTCGATGGCTTAACCCTAAACTAAAAACCACCATCAACAACTGGTCACGGTGTGGGTCGGTGAAAGAGAAATAAAATAATAATAAAACTTTTAATTCAACGACTAACTTTGGCGCTCCAAGCAGTGCTCTGAATCTTTTAGTAGATCTTTGACTGTCTTGACCGGTCCACTATTAATTGACTGCCATCACCAGCTTCTATCACATCGATAACTTCAATATCAGTACACCTGCAATCATCCATACCTACACATACATCTAGGTTCATCCATCGCAGCTGCATCACATCAGGTCACTCACTAAACCCATTTTCTGTCTTGAAGAAGCACTACCACCTCTTCCATTTCAGTTATCACCACTAGCTCTTAACCCTTACCTTCACTTCTTTAACGGAACCTGATGTAACCATTCTCAATTACACCAATGCTTTCCTTCCTGTAATTCCATCAGTAACCATTCATTGAAATAACAGCTCAATTCCATCTCAAACTCAACTGCAATATCATCATCTCACTGCAACACAATCCACTAGCACCGGTGCATTACAACCACCACATGCATCTCAGCTGCTACTTCATATTCAGAACCTGAAGTACCACTTGCAATTGCTTCAACTCCAGATGCACTATCCACCAGGACCTAATCTCTGCATACCCAGTCAAGCCAATAGCAGCACCAGCTTTCTTCAGTTATTTAATCAAGCTCAACCTATCTCGAACTCAAAACAATAACCAATACCTTCTCCATCTCTCAATCTCGACCAACTTGCAATCTTGAACTCAATCTCAAGCCAGTCTCTTTACTATTCTTCCTAGAAAAACCAACCCAATCTCACCATTGCATTACCACCAGAAGCTGCAGAACTTCAGGCCACCAGAACATCACATCTTACTCAGCAACACATCCATTCTACCAACCTCCAACATTATTCCATCTTCCCAAACTTCTCAGCTCTTGTCCTGGGTCTTCTGCTAATGCAATTTCTCCACCGTATTTCACCATCTGTTCAAAAACCCTTACTCAATAACATATTCTCTGATTTCTTGATTCAAACAATCCAACACCTAATTCAACCAATACTTATTCTTAATCCTGTTCTAAATCACCACCATAACCCATCA
Source organism: Papaver bracteatum (assembly GCA_023529315.1). Classification (NCBI taxonomy): domain Eukaryota; kingdom Viridiplantae; phylum Streptophyta; class Magnoliopsida; order Ranunculales; family Papaveraceae; genus Papaver; species Papaver bracteatum. The sequence goes on along the minus strand of JAJJWX010002605.1, from coordinate 1,266,962 downwards.
ACAAGCACCAATTCGTTCTCCAGCTGAATTCAACCCTGGATTCTTCTCGATCTATAGTCAGCCACCAGTAAGAGTCCCTAATTATTTCATTTCTCGCTGTAATTGATCCATCACAGAATCACCAAAGCTCATTTGTATGTAGATCGCAAATTACACATATTCAATCTTCTTCTTTTCTCAAGACCCGTCTCTCTGATTTCAAACAAGAGAATGCGCAGCCGTTTCTTAATTTCCGTTATTTTGATGGGAAAATGATTGAGAAATCATTTGTCTCTGAAATCCAGGTTTAGTGTAGGAATAAATTTTGGATATGGACACCCAGTGAGAGTATATAATGGGTACCCAGATGACTCTAGGCACCCTAAGAGTTGATACGAGCCATCAGAGAATGACAACTCCTTTTTCTCCATTGTGCTTCCAATAGCACCTGCATGTGAGAAATGAAGCTTTTGCTCTTCTTTGAATTTTTCCGCCAACAACTGCCATCTTTTATTTCTCAAATCCACTTCTTCTCTTCAAATTATTTTCATCACTAAAGCTGTCATGCTTTTCAGACAATGAATCTGCATCACTAAAGCTGACATGATTTTCAGATAGAGATGAAGGAATAAAAGAAAATAATGAGAAATAATCCGCCTCCAACACTTTTGCCCCGTTTTCTCTTCTTTTGTTCCAAATGACTCCAAAGTACCTAAACACTCAAAAGCAAACATAAGATACATAATTTACAAGAAAACTTAGCAAAGAAAACATAAACAATAGATAAATATTAAGGTGTTTTGACACCTATCAAATTCCCCCACACTTAGACTTTGCCAGTCCTCGAGAAAATCAAAAAAAATTATTCTAAAACATACATGCAACTCTATTTCGTCGAGGCTACGGTCACACTTAGCATGTATAACAAGTCTTTAAACCCCTAGGTGTCCCTAGTGGACGAGTTTTAGTCTCGTGAAGGTTTACAAGAGGTGTACCTACAAAACATTTTACTCCAAATTCCAACTACCTGTGAAGAGTCTATGAAGGAACCAAAAATGACTACAGGAGGAGGTACCTTGATGCAATCAAATTCATATATAATAAATCTCTACTTAGAAAGTTGAACAAACCACAATACTCGGAATCTAACTAACCACAATCACAATGAAAATATTAAGAAGATGGATATAGAGGTAGATGTTTGCAAATGTTGACAAGTGATCGGTGTTTCTCATATCTGTCTGAAAATCACCGCCAAGATGAACCTATAACCTATTGGATTGAGATAGTGGTTTGAATTCTAGTGTTAACACAACTGGCATATACAAGGGAACCAGCGGTCAGCAATCTTAATTCTAGATCAACTCAACTGACATATACAAGGGAACTAGGAGTCGATTTAATTGAACAATAATAATAATAATAATTTTTTTTGATTTGACAACATGATTAGATCTTTTGGATCCAAGCGCATGCTTCTTGTCAGCATATTACATGGTAATTCCCGTGGATCCTACGTTCCACGCTTGTTTAGGCGACGGAGACAGGGATAACACACACATATTGCTATCCAAGTGTCATTATATATATACACCGGTTGGTCTAATAGGTCTGATATTAGTAACTCAATCACTCTATTTCATCCTAGCAGTAATAAAAATTCGATGTTAGTGACCCACCAAATCACTTAGAGAAACAAAAAGTTTGCAAAAATAAAAACAAAAAGTGATATGGTGACATTACGAGACATGGTAACAACTATCATATTATTTGTAACACCTGAGCCATGTCTGTCTCTTTAGTTAATGGGTTCCTCAACTCCTGTAACCAAGATGGTTCCATCCACTAATATTGGTAGTGTCATCCTAAAGGCACAAGTTTCTAGATTTCAGAGTTTATAAAGCAATTTTTTTCTTCTATTTTTCTATTTTTTTTTTACTAAAGGCATCAAACAAACTATACAAACATATAAATGCTCCCACACACTTAAATATTACATTGTCCTCAATGTAAAATTTAGTCATTCAAAGTAAAGTTCAAGGTAGGAAATTCCGCAAATGATATGCAAAAACAAAGATGATATGCTTAAAAATAAAAAGATAAATATGAAGATACAAAACCGGTGGGTAGCCTCCCACTTAGCGATTGGTTTAAAGTCGTCAGCCCGACTTGCAAGACGAATTCCCCATACACCAATAATCTGAAAAGTTTAGGATCCACCCATAGTACCTGTTTTGAAAACACTAGCTTCACACAAATATTAGTAATATAAAACATAAACGAAGCTATTGACCGATAAAAGTTTCCCCCACACTTATTCTTGTCCACACTTGGAAGCGTATAAAGAACATAGAATTCGGGAACTTCCACGGGTTCTTGTTCCATAACCTGCATATTTTGAGAATCAAGTATCTTTAATAGCGGAAATCGAGAAACAAAGTCGTTCAATAATATTCTCGAAGCACATACATTCAAACCAATAAGAGGTAAAGGAGAAGAATTAATATGCAAAGGGTTAGACAAACCTTGCACAATCTCTTGTATTACGGAATCATCTTCATCCTTGAAAAACTCAAGTAAATTATTTACCTCTTGTATATCGTGGTCCTCTATCAAACCTCGTAACCATTCTTCGTCCGTTTCTGCCTTTACCAAAGTCTTGACATCAACATCATCATTACAATCCTTTGCAAGCTCAATTAGGTCTCCGTAATATTGGTCATAACGTTTTCATTCTCAACACACTCTTCATCATTAGACTCAAACCTTGTTGCAAGGAAATTCTGAAAAATACTAGTTTCATCATACTCATGTACCTTTTGAATAGGTGTTTGATCATTATAAAGATCAAGAGTTGAGTCACCTACACTGATGTCACCTACACTCAGTCAAGAAAATATATCCAAGAGTTGTATCTTTGTTTATTAATGTAATTAGCAAATCAAACAGATAGAAATGCGTGAGCCTGATTATTATGAGAAACAACGTGGTACCAAAGACTAATGTTAAAGTGTCAATCAACAACCAAAGGTTGGATTTACCAATTAATCGAACTACGCACAACCTGTGATATTTCAATTATATAAACAAATATAATACAGAAAAGAAATAACACAGACACCGAAAATTTTGTTAACGAGAAAACCGCAAATATAGAAAAACCCCAGGACCTAGTCCACATTTGAACACCACACTGTATTAAGCCGCTACATATACTAGCCTACTACATGTTAACTTCGGACTGGAATGTAGTTGAGCCATAACCAAGTCCCACACCGATTAAGTTACAGTTGCATTCCTTACGCCTCTGAATCCCAGCAAGACTCTACTTACTTGATTCCCTTATCTGATCTCAACCAAAACCAAAAGTTGCTACGACCCAAAGTCAAAGACTTTATAAACAAATCTGTCTCCCACAGAAAAGTCTATTCTGATAGATAAATCTGTCTCCCACAGGAATACCTACGAAGTTTTTTTTTCCGTCTTTTGATAAATTAAGGTGGACAGGAACCAATTGATAATCCAGTCTTATATTCCTAAAGAATATCCTAGAAATATCAATCACCTCACAATAACTTAACTATATGGTAGTAGAACAAGTTATTATGGAATCACAAAGAATGAGACGAAGAGCTTTGTGATTACTTTCTATATCTTACCTATCAGAGATAAATCTCAAGCTAATCTTAGAGAAGATAGTACTCAATACGATCGAACAAGTAAGATTAGAACATGCAACTACAGAGAAAATAGTTGGGTCTGGCTTTAGAATCCCAATGAAGTCTTTAAGTCGTTAACCTATAATAGTTTTAGGAAAAACCTAGGTTAAAGGATAATCGACTCTAGTCGTAACTAGTATCACACATGAGATGTGGGGATTAGTTTTCCAGTTGCTAGACCCTTATATAGTCTTCAAATCAGGGTTTTATAGCTTTGAAACAAAGCAATCAATATTCACCGTTAGATGAAAACTTGATTTAAGATTCAAGCTAAGTTTGCTTAAAACCAAAGCAATATCTCTCCACCGTTAGAGGGTCTTAGTTTATTACCCACGAATGAAATATACCATCATTTAGATATGGATACCGTACCGAAACGTGTATATTGATTTGGCTCAATAACAGTTAACCAAAGTTAGCCATACGATCACTTTTGTATTAGCCACATTCATCTAACACTTCTAGATCAAATGATAATCAAATGAATCTATTTGTGTTACTCATAGAGTTGTATTCAATTGTTTATATACTCATAGAAATATACATGACATAATTTAAACAAAATCGGATTTGATTCAAGAGAATCAATTCATGAAAATTTAGCCACGGTTTGCAAAGATTGCATCCTTAATTTATAAAGGTATTTGTTCATAAGTATGAAATCATACTTAACCAATTTTAGAACTTAAACCAACTTAGTTTGCAAACGGGTACGCAAACTTAAGTTCCGGACTTTGGTCACGTCCGAAAATTCAAAAACCAGTATGCATATTGTCGTTGCGGACCTAACTCAGTTGAAACCGTTCGCATACTGGTATGCAAACTTGGTTCCCGGACTTTAACAGTTATAACCGTTCGCATACTGGTATGCGAACTTGGTTCTCGGACCTGAATCATTCTACAACAGTTTGCATACTGGTATGCATACTGCGCTATATCCAGACAATGGATATTTGTTCTAAACTCCCATTTCAATCATTGAAACATCCTTCGAAGACGACAAAAACTATCTCACACAAACTATTAGCTTATAAGTAATTTTCAAGTGATCGAATGATCAATACAAAACATTCCGAGTCTACATCAAATAACTGTCTCACAAAAATCATGTAAGATGTTTCAAGGAAATTTTCACATGATCATATTTTGACTCATTATTTAATTTCCAGCAAATAAATTGTTACCAACTAAACTCGTCAAGAATAATGATGAACGTAGTTAAAGCAAAAATCTATTCAACACATATTTCGAGAAAGATATAAGCGAGTTAAACTCAGCTAGAAATATCAAATGTGTATAATGTAAAAGTATATATAGTTATACGATTTAGTCTCAATAGGAGATATAATAGAATATACTTCTGAGTGATAGATAAGTTTTATTCCCCACATACCTTTTGTTGATGAAGTTCCTCCAAGCTCTCCTCAGTAGATCTTCGTTTTCAATCGATGGACTCCGTGAAGTCTAAAGCTCAACTACACATTATATCCTAATATGAGACATAGGTATATGTAGACTAGAAATCAAGACTTATAGTTTTGATCACCTAAACTTGAAAAACAAGCTTGAGATAGGAACGCTTGAGAGTTCGACCGAGCGGTGCTCTAACAATCTCCCCCTTTGTCAATTTTAGTGACAAAATTATCAATACATATGGATTACAAAATAAATAAACTTTGTAGATTCTCATACAAAATGCTTGATTTCCTTAGTTCTTCTTTATATAGTATCCAAATCAGGGTTTGAAATTAATAAGATTTTTATTGTCGTTGTAGTAGTAAAAGGGTTGTCGTTCACTCGGACGTTGTTGAGATTAAATTAAAAGGTTTAACGAAAATAATAAAAGAGAGAGTTACTGGGTCTAGGATTCCACCGAATTCATATCAATAGGTTCAATTATTTATTCTTCAACAATTATAGCTCAATAAATAAAACAACAAGGACTCTTATTTTTGCCAAGGTAGATTCTCCAAACATTAGTTATAAATCGTAAGCATGGGACATCAAAAATCTAAGCAAGCATGACCCATCTAATAAAATGATAACTAATTTTTTCAAATCATAATTCTATTTTAATTAGTGCAAAAGTCATATAAAGAATTAATTAAAATTACCCACGTATAAAATTCGGATTCCTCCATCGACCCAGTGTAGGGGTTTAGCTACTCATATTGTAGACACTCTCAAAATATTTTTTTATAGCTCAAACGGTGCTTACAATGAAGAAAAGAAGAGAAAATACTATAAAATCGGGAATTTGCAACGGTTAATGGCCGCTACAAACTACCGTTACATCTTAAGAAGAACTATATTTGGAAACTGTCGTAGAAAAACTATCGTTCATGGAAGAAACAGTGACAGTTTTAAAACGACAGACCTACTTAGTCGTTTGTGTTTTTCGTCTTCTTCTTCTCTGCAGCAGCAGAGAAGTTGCTCTGCAACTCTCTATTCTTCTCCCCAACTCTCGATATCCCTCTCTGTGATCCTAGAAGCCTATATATATCCTTTTATACCGAGAATAAATCCTCATAAACTCCAAATAATCCCGGCAGTCAATCAAAGATATTTTCATGCAAGATACGGAAATTTCTTTCCTGTTTTAAATCTTCATGCGTCTTAGTACAACTGACACACCCCAATTTGTTTGGAACATGACCCAACAGTAGTTAAACTCGTGCTTCCTCATAAAAGCTTCCCAAATACTCAATCAAATGATCATCTCCCGGCGAAGTATTATTTCCTGAAAACCGTGTGAACTCCATGATTTTCTCAATTCTGACACGTATACCTTCCCTGTTTTAGTATGATAGGATTATTGCAAGTCAAACCCATGAATAATTCTCACCAAATTGACCCAAAAATCTTCCACAGAAATATCGTATTTTTCACTTCTTCCCTGATTTCTTCAACGTGATTATCTAACCCAATTTTGTTGATTCCGACGACCTTACCAGCCCTATTTGGCTCAAACAAGTAAAACAAGACCAAAAATAGTGATTGAATCTCTGTCGAACACGTCTAAAAATCCATCCCTAGTTCTGTACATTTCTGATTTACTCATATTCGAATTCTAACCACTTTTAATTGAAACGAAGACCCATACCAGCTCTGTTTGGGGCCTATGAACAAATTCATTTGAATTCAGCCCTTGAATCTCCTTAGAGCATGATCTAAACTCGAACCCTAATCTGGTTCGATGTTGCCACAATTTCCCGCCAAAACTGAAATTCAAATTGTTGAAGATGAAATGCCTGATCCAAAACACGGGCGCCTTTAACAACTGTATATTTGGGGGTGCCCTTATCCAAAATGAGGGTGTCTTTAACGTATTTTTGGGGTGCCTTTAACACTTTTTCTGGGGTGTTTCCAACACTTCTCTGGGACGCCTTTAACACTCCTTCGGGGTGCCTTAAGTACTTTTTCGAGCAACTTTCTCCATAAGAGCTTATTTGACCAAAACACCTACAAACAAGATTATTAGTGATAAAATGAGTCCTAACTAATGTATTTATGGGTGAAAATGCGTCGCACTTTCGTGCTCATCAAATTCCCACACACTTATATTTTTCTATTCCTCGAGCAAAACATAAAACTGACCTGCTACACAGCTGGTCATATAATAAAAGAGAGTTAGACCCGCTACACAACTGGTCATGACAAATGCCATACACACGACACACAATTTTTTTTTTTTAGAGACCCGCTACACAGCTGGTCATAATAAGGAAATACATGAAAATAGACCCGCTACACAGCTGGTCATAAGCTTAACAACTATAAAAAAAAATATTTAGACCCGCTACACCGCTTGTCATAATATTTATATTTTTATTATCTTTTTAGACCCGCTCAAGAGCTGGTCACAATACGCAAGAAAATTCCTGGAAAAAAAAATTAGAAGAGAAATAAAAAGTTAATACCCACTCCCCAACACTTAAATATTACATTGTCCTCAATGTAATTGAGTCATCCAACGTAAAAATTCAGATGGGAAATTCAAAAATAAATAATAAAATAAACAAAAATAAATAATTATACCTACTGGAATGTACAAAAAACGGATCCCCATAAACTAATAACCTGAAAACATGGGGATCGACCCAAAATACAATATTTACAAATGACAGCTTCACAATTATTTTATGAAAAAATGGGGACACTGAAACTGTCAGAAACCAAGATTTACCCTTAAACCAAGTTTTTACTGCACACGGAAGTGCGTAAAGAACAAAATATGGGGATTCTATTGAGACTGGGAAATTTTCAACTAGCTCATGCACGGTATTAGGAATAGGCAAGTCCTCTGGGTACTTAGATGCAAAGTAATCCAACAACACTTTATAAGCACACAATTTTAACCCTAAATTAGGCAACTTTTGGAAGTATAAGGGTCTAGAAACAACGTCTAAGTTGGGTGAATTATCTTGTGAGATAGATTCATCAATGAAATTATGCAAATCATCTACACAATCATCCACATGGTCATCCACAAATTCTGTCTGGAACAGAGAGTCACTACAAGACTGATCATCATCATCATCATCATCATTAAATAATCTTTGGCATTCTAGAATTCTCAATCTTTGTTCCAAACTAGGTGGTGTGTGTTTGTAATACTTCTCATATATAGTTTGATGTGATTCTTCACTTACCTCATGTGGAGCAGAAACTCCATACCATTGCCTACGCATATATTCAGCAAGCGTCATCTCAGATGAGGTTCCCTGATAATTTGACTTTCTACGCTTATATTCCTCCAGCGTCATCGTAGGTGACGTCACCTTAGAAGAAGTCATCATCCTCAAAAGTCCCTGAAAATAAATACAAAAAGAAACGCATAAAAAGGAAAAAATAAAATCTAAAATGAAAAGAAAATACTGTACAAAATAAAAATAAACCTACAAATTAATCTAAAAACAAGTCCACGTCGGCGACGCCAAAATTAATAAGATTTTTAATTGTCGTTGTAGTAGTAAAAGGGTTGTCGTTCACTCGGACGTTGTTGAGATTAAATTAAAAGGTTTAACGAAAATAATAAAAGAGAAAGTTACTGGGTCTAGGATTCCACCGAATTCATATCAATAGGTTCAATTATTTATTCTTCAACAATTATAGCGCAATAAATAAAACAACAAGGACTCTTATTGCCAAGGTAGATTCTCCAAACATTAGTTATAAATCGTAAGCATGGGACATCAAACATCTAAGCAAGCATGACCCATCTAAGCAAGCATGACCCATCTAATAAAATGATAACTAATTTTTTCAAATCATAATTCTATTTTAATTAGTGCAAAAGTTATGTAAAGAATTAATTAAAATTACCCACGTATGAAATTCGGATTCCTCCGTAGACCCACAATGAAGAAAAGAAGAGAAAATACTATAAAATCAGGAATTTGCAACGGTTAATGGCGCTACAAACTACCGTTACAACTTAAGCTTTTCTTACAGAAGAACTATATTTGGAAACTGTCGCAGAAAAACTATCGTTCATGGAAGAAACAGTGACAGTTTTAAAACGACATACCTACTTATTCGTCTGTGTTTTTCGTCTTCTTCTTCTCTGCAGCAGCAGAGAAGTTTCTCTACAACTCTCTATTCTTCTCCCCAACTCTCGATCTCCCTCTCTGTGATCCTAGAAGCCTATATATATCCCTTTGGACCGAGAATAAATCCTCATAAAATCCAAATAATCCCGGAAATTAATCAAAGATATTTTCATGCAAGATACGGGAATTTATTTCCTGTTTTAAATCTTCACGCATCTTAGTACAGCTGACATACCCCAATTTGATTGAAACATGACCCAGCATTAGTTAAACTCGTGCTGCCTCATAAAAGCTTCCCAAATACGCAACCAAATGATCATCTCCTGGCGAAGTATTATTTCCTGAAAACCGTGTGAACTCCATGATTTTCTCAATTCTGACACGTATACCTTCCCTGTTTTAGCATGACAGGATTATTGCAATTCAACCCCACGAAGAATTCTCACCAAATCGACCCAAAAATCTTCCACAAAAATATCGTATTTTTCACTTCTTCCCTGATTTCTTCAACGTGATTATCCAGCCCAATTTTGTTGATTCTGACGACCTTACCAGCCCTATTTGGCTCAAACAAGTCCAACAAAACCAAAAATAGTGATTGAATCTCTGTGGAATACATCTAAAAATCCAGTACTAGTTCTGTACATTTCTGATTTACTCCCATTCGAATTATAGCCACTTTTAATTGAAACGAAGACCCATACCAGCTCTGTTTGGGTCTTAGGAACAAACCCATTTGAATTCAGCCCTTGAATCTCCCTAGAGCATGATCTAAACTCGAACCCTAATCTGGTTCGTTGCTGCCACAATTTCCCGCCAAAACTGAAATTCAAATTGTTGAAGATGAAGTGCCCTGATCCAAAACACGGGCGCCTTTAACAACTGTATGTCTGGGGGTGCCCTTATCCAAATTGAGGGTGCCTTTAATGCCTTTTCTGGGGTGCCTTTAACACTTTTTCAGGGGTGTTTCCAACACATTTCTGGGACACCTTTAACACTCCTTCGGGGTGCCTTAAGTACTTTTTCGAGCAACTTTTTCCATAAGAGCTTATTTGACCAAAACACCTACAAACAAGATTATTAGTGATAAAATGAGTCCTAGCTAATGTTATTTATGGGTGAAAATGCGTCGCACTTTCGTGCTCATCAACAATCTAAGTTACCTTGGTAACAAAGCATTCAATATTCATCGTTAGATGAAAACCTGATTAGATTCAAGCTAATATCTTTCAACCGTTAGATCGAACTTAGCTCGTTATACACAAATGAAATGCACCTTCACTTAGGTTTGGGTAACCGTACCTAAACATGTACATCTAGTCGGTTAAATAATAGTTAACCAATGGTTATCCATATGAGCGCTTTCATATCAACCTTATTAATCTTCACCATAACTAGTTCAAGTGACTCAAATGAACTAGTTAGAGAGTTGTTCAATTGCTTAGATCTTATAGAAGTATACAAGACACAATCAAAGCAAAATCGATTTTGATTTACTCGAATCAATTTATGAACATTATAGCCACGATTTGCAAAGATTGCATTCCTTATTATATAAATATTTTAGTTCATGAACATACCGATTTTAGAAAGTAACCTTCTTAAGTATGCAAACAGGTACGCATACTTAAGTGGTAGGACCGAGTTTGGTTACGCCAGTACACGTACAGTTGCGCATACCAATTCACACTTCCAAACTCCAGCAGAAATTCAAGGACGTGAAACTTCCGCTAGTATGTGTACGGGTGCGCATACTTGCCCGGGATTCCAACAACCGCAGGTACGCGTACGGGTACGCATAATTTAGGTTCCCGGTTTTGGACTTTTACACAAACGTGAAAACACACTATGTTTATATCCAAACATGGTTACTTGATCTAAACTCTCATTTCAATCATCGAAACTTTCTTAGAGGATGTTATAATATTTATCCACAAACTATTTTCATCAAAGCGATTTTCAAGTTATTGAAATAATCAACATGACTTTCGTCACGAGTAAAGATGAACTTGGCCAAAGCGAAAGATTACCAACATATATTTCGAGAAATAGATAAGCAAGATAAACTCTGCTCGAAATAGAAAACGTGTATAATCGAAGTCTATATAGCAATACGACTTTTGTCTCAAAATAGGAGATAGAATAGATAGATTTTTGGTGATAGATAAGTTCAAGTCTCCACATACCTCTTTGTTGATGAAGTTCCACAAGTTCCTTGAGTAGTTATTCTTCTTCATTCGATGAACGCCGTGGAGTCTAGAGCTCAAGTACACTTATTATCCTATTCCAAGACTTAGCTATAAGTAGACTAGAAATCAAGACTTATAGTTTTGGCAACTAAACTTGACAAACAAGCTTGAGATAGCAACGCTTGTGATTTCGACCGAGCAATTCTCTAACAATCTCCCCCTTTGTCAATTTTAGTGACAAAACTATCAATACATATGGAATATGAAATAAATAAACTTTATAGTTTCTCTTCTAAATGCTTGATCTCTTTGGTTCTTTAACATTACTCGAAATCTTCGTCACTTCCAAGTACTCCAATGATTCCAAAGGTATTCAATTCAACATCATCGTTGTTGAAGATCCGTATCCATAAAAATGAGAAAACAATATCTCTCAATCATTGTTATACAATGTCATAGTATTATTACACAACATCAAAGTTCAATTGTATCACAACTTTGACAACAATACTATGGTGATATGTATCACTCTCCTTAGTCAATACTCCATCTCACATGAAAACCACTCCCCTTTACATAATGATCCGAAAACCATATGTATTTGTATTGAACTACACATTAATTCTCCCCCTTTTTTTAAATAAAATTGGCAAAGGTACGAAAATTAGTGGGATCCTAATGAAATTTCCATAGAGACAATTCATGACCCAAAGAAAAGCACATATCAACTTGTTTAGATGCAATCATATAGCCGAAACTAAATGCATTCATCAAGGAGTTTATAAAGATACAAGACAACCCCTATAATATTCCACATTCGCACTTCCCACAAATATTTTGCAATTAAGCACAGGTTCAGTTAAGAAATCTCCCCCATAAAATGTCATTCCCAAAAGAACAACAAGGGTGACCTTACTTTTACGAGAAAAGAAGGATTTCTTTGGACATTAACAAATCCCATGAAACATGAATTTGTATCCAGTAAAGTCGAATAAATTAACTATAAGAAAACCTTAATGATTAATTTAATCGGAAACGCTCAACATAAGAAAGCTTACGGAGCCATACAATACTTTCACATAGAAGTGGATCAAGGAAAGATCAATACTGCGAAATATTCAAAAGTTCATTTTATCTTTTATCAATATTTGCATAAAGACATAATAGACTTAACTTTTGACATATGAGATAATCATAGTTCACGGACGTAAACACACATATCTTATAATATTGGTGCAATATATATATAAAACCATAAAGATTAATACTGCAAAATCATCTTCCGAATAACTTAGAATTTAAATAAATCTAAAACATTGCAAGATGAAAATTGTTGGCAATAGCTATGTGTAATCACAATATTCGCTATTCCAAACCATAGTTGTCCTTCTTAAAATACAAGAATAAATTCTCATAAGAAGTTTCCTAGACATAATAAAATCAGGCAGGCTTCTTTGATAACTTCATACCTCTCCATGACACCATCATAAAAGGTATTTTCAATATCCTTGATCCTTTTGACCATAGAAACTCCATGTTCATGAGTTAGAACATTCACCTTTCGATCAACAATGCGGGCAAGTTGCATGGATTTGATGCAATCAGATATGAGCTTCTTCTGGTTCCGAATCAAGACCTTTTGATTTTCAAGGATTTTGGTCTGGCCATCAAGGAGATGATTTATTTGCAGTTTAAGATTTGCAAATTCGACCTTTGAGTTTCTCTGAGAATGGATTAAATCCTTGACAGATTCAAAAATTCAGGAGTTGTACTCTTTCATTGCAATCATCTTTTTCAAGACAAGTTCTTGAACCGTGCATCCTTTAATGTCTTCTTCCATAACAAGATTCACGACTTCTTGAGGTCTTGAAGAGTTCTCTCTCTCTATATATATATATTTATTTATTATTAGGGATGGAAGAAACACTATAATATATATATATATATGTTCGAGAACAAGAGAGGAACCCCTTGTTATGTAAGCCCTAAAAACTTTCAAGAAGAAGACACGGACATTTGCGGACCAGTTAAAGAAATTCCAACATAAGGAAATACACTTTGTTTTTCAAATAACTCATATCTTTTTATGGCTCAACAATTTAGAGGATACTTTAAATTAGAGCATAAAAAAAATAGTTACTAGGAGTCAAGATATGACTCAACTTTTGTGGATGAAGAAAACAACATTAACACAATCATACAACCAGACGATAATACACAACGAACTTGAGCATCCCGCAATTATCATATCCTTGCAACTCTCAAGTTAGATACAGGGATGAAATTACCTAGACCTAGGTAGCATAATGGGAAGTAATCCCACTACAAATATTGAGAGATGAGTTGTACATACCTTCTGAATGTTTGTGCAATATATTCCTTACCTTCCTTCGATTATGTCTTATTCCTGAAGAAATTGACATAGACCCTTTTGAGTATCCATCAGAAGGAATTTTCTTAGGATTAAGTCTAGGAACTCTAGAGATCGGTTCCAAAGGGTCAGAATTGTGAGAATTCCATTTCCTAGACTTAAATCTACCAGACTTATTCTCATAAACACTGGGAATATGTACATTTGTGGCGAATAAATTAGCACCATTAAGAGGGACACGATTCTTGTAGAGATTTATAAAAGAGTGACCTTGGAAACCTCGTGCATGAGAGTTTTGGTTTTCTACAGGAATGAAATCCATTGTAAATGTCGCCAGTCAATTTACTCTGTCGACAATAAAAATAAGAAGATTTTGAAGATAAAAAATCTGTTTCTTTCTAGCAAAACAATGTAGAACACTGTGATTTATTTTCCCACAAAATGAACGGGTCTGTGGATAAGAAACTTTATAAACATCTGGTTTCAGATTCATAGCCTTTCTAGAATTCTGTAAGTCACGTAATTGTTTCTTAGCAGATATTTCCTTAGAAGAAAATTTCTCCATGCTAGGTAATACCACATGAGTATTAGAGATAGGTACTGAAGAAAGTTTACTTATCAAAAAAGATTTTTCCCTTTTCAAGGAGTTGTATAGTTCCTGGGCTTGTGAAAGAGATGCAACAAGTTTCTCTTTTGCAACACGAAAACTTTTCAATTCTGATGAATGAGTTCCGATTAAACATTTTTTTTCTCTAATTGAGTCTTCTTTAACAGTATCTTCAAGCATACTAATCTTTTCGTGCTGTAGAGTAGTTTCTTGAATAAGATTTTCGATATTGTTAGAGAAGGAATCAATAATACTATAGAGTTCACGTTCTCTATCAATAGACTTCTCAAGCTCACCAGTAAGTTGAGCGAATTTATTTCCAAGCGAACTAACTTTAGACACTTGAACATCAAAAATCTTAGCATCCTTTTTTAAGGTTCTGGTGAGCTTCATCCCAAATTATGACATAGTGTCAACTGTCATATTAGAGGGAATGTTATCAGAGTCTGATAGCACAAAATTTCTACCTTGGAATTCGTAAGAATCCACTAAGGAGTTGTCCTTCGATGTAAGCCCGAGAAATTTATCAAAATCAAAATCTTTTGAAGGCATTTCTATGTGCGGTAGTTTGAGATAGATTTCTATTCATAGAATCATATTGCTACATGCACAAACTTATGAGATCTTAACTTGTTTGCCTGCTTAAATACCAATTAAAAAAGCGGGGGTCTAACAACCACACCCAATATTTTGTTCGGCAATCTGTATGAACTAACTCTAGTATAATTCCAAGAGAATCAACTAGACATTCCGACTCAATCAAGGAAATATATCCAAGATTTATATCTCTGTTTCTCAATAATCAGCAAATCAAACAGATAGGAATCCATGAGCCTGATTATTATGAGAAACAACTTGAACGGTACCAAAGACCAATGTTCAAGTATTGAACTACGCAAAACCTGTGATATTTCAATTATATAAACAAATATAATGCGGAAAATAAATAACACAGACACCAAAAGTTTTGCTAACGAGGAAATCGCAAATGCAGAAAAACCCCGGAACCTAGTCCAGATTTGTACACCACACTATATTAAGCCGCTACAGATACTAGCCTACTACAAGTTAACTTCAGACTGGAATGTAGTTGAGCCCTAAAAAAGTATCACACCGATTAAGGTACAGTCGCATTCCTTACGCCTCTAAATCCCAGCATAACTCTACGCACTTGATTCCCTTAGATGATCTCATCCACAACTAAGAGTTGCTATGACCCAAATCCGGAGACTTTATAAACAAATTTGTCTCTCACAGAAAAGTCTATTCTGAAAGATAAATTTGTCTCCCATAGAAATACCCACGAAGTTTTTGTTCCGTCTTTTAATAAATCAAGGTGAACATGAACCAATTGATAATCCGGTCTTATATTCCAGAAGAACATCATAGAAATATCAATCACCCCACAATAACTTAACTATATGGTAGTAGAACAAGTCATTATGGAATCACAAAGAATGAGACGAAGATCTTTGTGATTACCTTTTATATAGTACATAATACGATAGAACAAGTCATTATGGAATCACGTTTAGGTAAACCTCGAGCCAATCTTAGAGAAGATAGTACATAATACGATAGAACAAGTAAGATCAGAACACACAACTACAGAGAAAATAGTTGGGTCTGGCTTCAGAATCCCAATGAAGTCTTTAAGTCGTTAACCTATAATGGTTTTAGGAAAAACCAAGGTTAAATGATAATTGACTCTAGTCGCAACTAGTATCACACAGGAGGTGCGAGGATTAGGTTTTCCAGTTGCTACAATTCTCCCTTATATAGTCTTCAAAATAGGGTTTGATAACTTTAAAACAAAGCAATCAATATTCACCATTAGATGAAAACCTGATTTAAGATTCAAGCTAAGTTTGCTTAAAACCAAAGCAATATCTCTCTACCGTTAGATGATCTTAGCTTGTTACACAAAAATAAAATATACCTTCATTTAGATATGAGTAACCGTACCTAAACGTGTATATTGAGTTGGTTCAATAACAGTTAACCGAGGTTAACCATATGAACACTTTTGTATTAACCACATTCATCTAACACTTCTATATCAAATGATAATCAAATGAATCTATTTGTGTTACTCAAAGAGTTTTTCAATTGTTTATATTATCATAGAAGTATACAGGTCGCAGTTGAAACAAAATCATATTTAATTCAAGAGAATCAATTCGTGAACATTTAGCCACGGTTTGCAAAGATTGCGTTCCTTAATTTATAAATGTATTTTTTCATGAGTATGAAATCATTGAAATCATACTTAACCAAAATTTGGAACTTAAACCAACTCAGTTTGAAAACGGGTACGCAAACTTAAGTTCCGGACTTTGGTCACGTCCGACAGTTCGCAAACCGGTATGCATACTGTCATTCCGGACCTAACTCGGGTGAAACAGTTCGCATACAGGTATGCAAACTTGGTTCCCGGACTTTGACAGTTAAAACCGTTCGCATACTGGTACGCAAACTTGGTTTTCGGACCTGAATCATTCAACAACAGTTGCATACTAGTATGCATACTATGCTATATCCAGACAATGGTAATTTGTTCAAAACTCCCATTTCAATCATTGAAACATCCTCGGAAAACGAAAATAGCTGTCTCACACAAACTATTAGCTTATAAGTAATTTTCAAGTGATCGAATGATCAATACGAAACATTCCGAGTCTACATCAAATGACAGTCTCACACAAATCAAGTAAGATGTTTCAAGGCAACTTTCACATGATCATCTTTTGACTTATTATTTGGTTTCCAACAAATAAATTGGCTCAAACTAAACTCGTCAAGAATAATGATGAACGTAGTTAAAGTAAAAATCTTTCTAACACATATTTCTAGAAAGATATAAGCGAGTTAAACTCAGCTCGAAATATCAAATGTGTATAATGTAAAATTCTATATAGTTATACGACTTAGTCTCAATAGGAGATATAATATAATAGACTTCTGAGTGATAGATAAGTTTTAGTCTCCACATACCTTTTGTTGATGAAGTTCCTCCAAGCTCTCCTCAATAGATATTCGTCTTCAATCGATAAACGCCTTGAAGTCTAAAGCTCAACTATGCATTCTATCATAATCCAAGACATAACTATAAGTAGGCCAAATTATCAGATCTATGGTTAGAAACAATAGTTATAGAGTGGGATTATATTTTCATTTTTTTTCAGATGGACACTATTTTAGTTAACTACGTAATACTAACAAAATTATCTTAGAACAAATATAAAATAAACGTTGATTTGGTGAATGGTCAATACAATAAGTGGCATTTTTTGTGGACACTATTTTTGGATATATTTTTTTAGTGTCACGATTCCCACCGTCTCCTTCATCTAGGATATCAAATATAAACGGGGCAAACAATTTATTATTCCCTTTGTAGAAGATTTTGAAGACTTCATCTTCCTTTTTCTCTTGAAGATTTTGAACACAAATCTTATTGGTTTGTATGTATAGCTTTCGGTCACAACATCTACAAGCTAGAGGAGATATTTTTGATCCAATTCGATGCCCATGGTTTTTCTAAATCTTGTGAGTTTCTTTTTCAAATTAGGTAAAAAAATTTATTTTTTTCCATATACAAACACCACGGGATATTATTCTTTTTAGAGGGAAAGAGTTACAAGATTATCCAAGACTTGATGGTGCTTAATTATCTAATCTGCTTTCTTTCTTTTTGTAACATTGTTGATGATGTTACTACTGTGTGTAGGGACATGAACTTTAATCAAAAATGCAACATTATGGTGAAAGTATTCATGTGATGTTTAAAGTAGTAGACTATTAGTGGTTTTCTTCATAAGCAGATATTAAACTCTAATTAGAGCTCAATATGGATTGGGTTGGCTGGTTTAAACCCACACCTAGACGTTCAAGAGATACAAATATGGAATTCTCAGACAAGCGTTTGGAATAAAAACTTAATTTTTTCACCTTTTTTTTTAGATTAATTTTGTTTTCACTTATGTTGATTCGTGTGAAAATAAAAATTTCATCTGTGTTTCGATTAATAAATTATTTTTTCACCGTTGAGCTTGTGATAAATGTCATTTTCACAAAATACAAATCGGACAAATAAATTTTTTGACCGATACTAAATTGTGAAAAAATTGTAGTTGTTGATAAGCTAGTGATAATTGCGATCGATTTCTATGAAAAATTTGATTATCACTAAAACTGAATTTTTCAATGAGCTAGTGATAATTGCGATTTTCTTTTTTTCTGCATAACTACAGAGAAGGAAACCAAGCCGCAGATGGACTGGCAAACATTACAGCCAATAGAAGCCAGGCGGGAAACCTTTCAACATCAATTTGGGAACAAACGAATCCGGCTTTTCTTAATCCAATTATATTGAGCGACTCTATGGGAATTACATTCCCATGTGTAATAACTGTTTAATTAGTTTTATTTAATTTAATGCTTCAAAAAAAATGATTTTCTTCAATGACCTAGTGATAATTGTAAATTTCATAAAGCACAACTATTATTTGTGAAAATTGGAAATTTAAAACGCTAAAACCCTAATATTAATTGCATGATAAAAGATGGAGTAATTTGATTTTCAGATAAGATTAGTTGAGTAATTTTAGGAAATTGTTTATAGAATCAAGTTTCTTATTATACTTATTTCTATTTTTTAAATCGAATTATTATAATTTAGGTGAAAGGTTATTTTTGTAATCAAAATAATGGTATTACTAATTCTGGGTTAATTATATATACAATCTTATTATTGGTTTTTTGGTATATAAAATTAAACAATTGGGCTACAAATAAGTTTTCCTTATTTTTGAATCGAAAATTAGGAATCTAATGGTAATCAACTATTATATATACAAAATGCTTTAGGGAAAAAAAATAAAATACATACAAAGTGTTTATGCTCTTCGTCATATTAGGAAGAGGGTAAATATCTCTATTGCATATCTTTGCCTCATATGGTAATATCATAGTTTCATTCACGTTTCATATGCAGCTATGAAAAATAAATTTGACTCACAACTTTTTTATTTTTTTTATTTTCTTTCGAAGCATGATCACATCTCAATAATCATCGAGATAGCCAAACAAGGAGATCAACTGTATGGACGATTACTTATATGTAGTTTTTTCTTCTTTCTTCCAAGCATGCATATATTATAAAAGCAACTAAACTGTTATTACACGAGGGAATGTGATTCCCCTAGAATCGCTTAATAGAATAAGGTTAAGAAAAGCCGGGTTCGCTCGGTCCCATATTGAGTTTGAGTAGTTTCCAGCTTGTCTACCGTCCGCTGCTTAGTTTCCTTCTCTGTAATTGTGTTGAATAGCACAATATGGAATTTGCCGCATCTGGTGTTTAATTTTTGCAACCATTTCTGATATATACCAAGGGGATTTTGATGGAGTTTTGATGAAGTGTATGAGACTTTTAGAATCTGCCTCAAATAACACTTTAGACCATTATCTTTCTTGGAAGTTATGGTTGCTAATACAGTTTCCCATGTTTCTACTGTGAGCGCTGAGGTTAATCCTAGAGGTTGAGCAAGCGCCATTATCGTTTGCGCATTCGAGTCCATGCACATGAAACATGCTCCCTCCATACCCGGGTGGCCTCTAGCAGCTCCATCAGTGTTGAATTTTATCCAATGTGGTGCTGGGTTGCTCCAACCTACTTGAATTGTTATGGGTATTCTGGTTATGATTGTAGCATTTCGAGGCGGTGGTTCTCCCGGAAGAACTAGAGGGGATATCGTTAGTGTAGTTGCAGGAAAACCTACACTACACCCTTGATAAGAATTTACAGTAATTAACATATATTTGAAGATTAAAAAAACAACACTTTTTTATTTGATTCTCCGAAATATTTACAAGAAATGGAAGAAATCAAGAATACAACCGTTCTCTTGAATTTTCTCTCTCTTCAAGACTTTCTCAACACTCAAAAATACATCATACCCTTTCTGAATCTATTGGTTCTCTTTATATAGGGTAATTACATATTGGATGACAGCTAAGCTGTGCTTTAATTTCGGATCTGACTTGCGATATTATCGCAGTAGTTATAATGTCAATTCTTGTAAGCATTGTAACCATCACAGGACAATCACGCTCTTCTCATGTTTCTTCATTCGTCAACTGTTACGTTACTCTTTAAATTATCTTGTGATACTCGCAAAGTGTTGTTGAAGAACTCGCGGTGGTGTTCGCAGGAGTGTTGTTAATCTTGCAAGAGTAATATCACGACGATATTCTGGTCCTACATCTTGCCTCTTTTCATGTCTTTTTTGCGAATGAGGAAAGATCATGAGAAATAAAATGCCGCATCTATTCATCGTTTCATCTTCTTCCTCCGACAAGGCTCCGTGAATTAAGTATAACCGCCTATACGTGTCGAATATTCCTCTTTTTACCGGTTAACCTTTAATTATCCGGCTACCATCCTTCTGTCTATAAAAGAGAGAACCTATTAAGGAAATATTTTTTTCTTCTTTTACTTCTTCGTCTTCTTCACCTCTTCGTTCTCTGCAAATTTTTCCTATATGCAACTTTCCTAATCTGCAGATTCCCCTGCTGCTGCTTTAATGGAATCATCAAGGTATGTGTTCTTCTGACGTTATTAAACTCGATTTTGCTTGTTTGAATCATGTTTATTCACCCTATTTGATCTTTTTTGCTTGATTCTATATAACTCCCATACTATGTTTTCGTTTCAGTGGAACTGCATCCAACACCCAGTTTGTCGACCAAAACCCTAATCTTCTTGAAGATTCACAACAAAAACTTACTGAAAAGAAAAGGAAGCCTGCGAGTCATAAGGTAGTAAGAAACATTTCTTTTCTTAATAACAATATTGTTGCCTCTATTTCTTATCTATATTATTACTCGCAGGGTGATGAAAATGCTGTTAAACCTCGCAAGAAATATCGCAAAGCCAAGGCTCTTGAGATTGATATTACTATTCCCAAGTTTTCATCTTCAAAATCTATTTCTTCTACTTCTCATATGGAACCTCCATCCTCTATTTGCGAGAATGCCATCATCAATACTCCTAATGCCATTAATCCTCCAATGGATGAAACCCCCAAAACTGTTATGAACAAAACTTATTCCTCTCCTATTTTACTTCCAACCGTTACTTTTCCAGATACTCCACCTTTTGGTGATGCAACCATCGCAAATGACTCAAATCTCCAACTCGCCATCATTACCACTTCACCCTATGCACCTCTTCCCTCATCTAAAGAAGCATCAGTAGGGGTCGATGCTGCTTTTAAAGTTTTGTCTGATATTTTAGATGATGCCAGGAAATCTTCTACTGACCCTTTCAAATATGACGTTTGCGAGACTTTAATCAAATATTTTGGTTCTAATCGAACTGCTTCGCGAGCTTCTTTAGAAAATGAAGTTGAAGCTCTAAAGATAAATCTCCAATCCAAAACTTCAGAATGTGATATTCTTGATCACAAGCTTCGCAAATATTTACTTGATTTCGAAAATCTTCGCAATAAAAACAAGGAGTTAAAAGGTATAGTTCTTCAGTCTCTGCCTCTAATTTTTCTGTTTTGGTAGATTTTCATCTTCTGTACTCGTTTCCCTTTTAAATACTTGGTTTTCCTATTTAGCTTTAAATCAGAAATGATTAATGAAGATATTTCAATTTGAGTCTGTTGCTGAAGAATCCCGTGCTGAGAGAGATTCTTGGATGGATCAATATAATAGATTAGATAATCTTTACACATATTCGATCGATCAAATAGATAATCTTATCAATGAGAACGATCAATTAGCGCAAAGGCAAAATATATTAAGTAGCGTAGTTACTCGCCTCTCATATTTGTTAACCCAAGCTAACTTGGCGATGGAATCTTTATCAGATGAAAATAAAACTTTGTCTCAAGAGAAACGTAACTTTTTAAACAAGATGGCGATCTCCTCGCAGCAAATAAAAATTATTCAGAAAGTGTGTAACGATCAAGAACAATCTCTTCATTCATTAAAAGACGAACTCAAGGAAATAACTGAATCTTCTGCTGCTGAGAAAGATAAACTTATCAAAGGCAGGTTAACTCTAAGTTTAAAGTCCGGTTAACTCTAAGTTTAAAGGCCAGTAAACTCCAAGATCAATATTCTCTGTTAGAAGAATCTTACTCCTTATTAGCAAAAGAAAATACTTATCTCCACTCCAAAGAAGAAATTATAAAATCTCGCCTGAAGGGTATAATTGGAGATAACTTTGATGATGCCATGAACCAATGGGAGAATTATTTCTTGACATTAATTCAAAACTTAACTTCTCAAAAAGAAGGTAGTCATTTTGACTGCCTTAATTGTTAATTTCTCTATTTAATTTCTCAGTTATATTTCTTGAGAGATTTTCATCTGAATATTTTCTTGTCAATTTATGTTTCTCGCAGAATATGAAAAAGGCCTTCACTCTACCATTTCTGATCTGACTGAAAAATTGGCCGAAGTTCGCAAAGAAAATGGAGTGCTCACCGCCAATCTTGTTCAATCTCGCGATCGAGGAGAGAGGAGATATGACTACCTTGAATACTTCAAAAATATAGAAATTAGAAATTGTGATAGAGGTTTCCTTCACAAGGTTCATCTTAATGCTGAAGTTCTTGTGAATAACATTCTGATATCCCAGTCTCTCCCTCCTGTATCCATTGATCCTCTAGAAGTAGATGACGATGAAATTCCTCTTCCCATTGATAATGATCTAAACTATGCAAGTGGTGAAGAAGATGCCTCTAAAGAGGACCCATCAGAAGAAGAAGAAAAGTCCTTCTAGAGAAGTAGCTACTGGTGGTGAAGCAATTACTGGTGAAAAGTTAGATGAAGAAAAAACTCGAGCTGATCGTGACATGAAGAATATTGGCAAGGAGAATGAAGCTGACGAGACTATTGGCGAGACCAATATTGAAGCTTGAGTTTTGTTTTTTTTTTCTTTTTCTTCCTATTTCTTGCGAGCAATGTATCTTTATGCAACTTTGAAATTCAATTTTATTTCTGTTATTTTGAATATTCTCAAGGAAGATAATGATATTTTATTTATCAACTCCCATACTTGCCCCTCATTATCTTTCTTGTGATGAACAAGTCTTTCCCGCATTTTCTCCTTGCGAATTGTGTTGTGAATAGTACTTGCGAAATTATGGATAATATTGCGATATTATGAATACTTTTGCGAAATTATGAATAATCCTGCTTTGTGAGTCTGAATGATATTTCTGAGATATTCTGAAGGATATTTGTTTCTCATCATCTCTCCTGTGATGAACAAATATTTCCTGCATTCTTAAAAGAAAATAGTTAATGTTTGGAATTATTCTGTTGGTCTTATTTTTCCTTCCTAGTTAAAGGTCTTATTTTGCCAATTTTTTGTGTCTGCGACAAAATCGCAGGACATTTTTACATTTGCATGTAAAAACCCGTTGATCTTGCCTTATCCATATTTTGTCAATTTCTCTGCGACAATATGATAAGTTAAAACTCCCTTGCGAGAACAAAACCTTATGACATTGCCGTCTTGCGATGAAATCGCAGGACGTCTTTACACTTTCATGTAAAAACCCATTGATCTCATCTTAACTTTTTCTCATGGCTTGTTTCCTCTGTATAATATTTGTCATGCGACAATATGACAGGCCTAAATGTTCTTGCGATCATAAACCCCATGACATTGCCATCTTTAGACACTTATCAGCTCCCTAGTGGAGGGTGCCGCCCTTATCTTCCCCCTGGTTGCCCCTTCAAGGATGGCACATCGGCCATACAATACTAGCTCCTCCCATCCGGTCTTAACAATAACCAGATATTTTCGCAGCCTCTTATCCTTTATGCCTATATGGCTTATAGTTACAAGACTGCACCCTAAGTGGGGTTTTCTTCAGGCCAAGTGCATCATAGCCAAGACTTTCCAAAAATGGCCAGGGTAGTTTCATACGCCCCGGGCACCCTTGGCTCAACCGTGTAACTCGGCGCCTTAGTCATACTCTGCACTCCTTAGAAGAGACCCTCGGTCGTCCAACCAAGGTATAACCTTATATAGTTGGAAATCCAAGGTACCTCCCCCGGATAGGTTTTCTTTAACCCCCAACATCTCCATGACTCAGATTCCAGCAGCGGTATAACCTTATCCCTGAGCCATGCAAAGACATACCCCCATATATGACGCACTTTAGGTATTACATTTACCTCTTGCGAAGTTGTATTCGCGAACTAGGGTGTACGCCATAAAGGTTCATCCCATTCTTATGTCTCTGCGAAATTTTATTCACGTTTATTGCGATATTTGTGCATTTCTTATTTGCTCTGTCATTGGAAGAATCTCGCAGTTGTGATAGAGAAAGAAAAATTTATTATCCGTCTCATCATATAATATACTAGCATTTCTAATCTCGCAGAATTTGTTATTGATAATATCTTTTCAGATATAATCTATTTCATGGTCTATCAAGTCTTTGACCAACATCTCTACCTTCTGGGTCTATTAATTTGTATGCCCCGGTTCCAACTATCTCTTTAATGATGTACGGTCCATCCCACTTTCTCGCCAGCTTTCCACTATTTTCTCGCTGATACACTGGTGTTTCTCGCAACACTAAATCACGTGGTTCAAACTCGCGTATTTTGACATGTTTGTTATACTCGCGAGCTAATCTCCGCTGATAATTTTCCATATGTTGTAGGGATTTTTCTCTCTTTTATTCTAACTCATCAAGTTTATTTAGAATCATACCAGCACTAAGATTCTTCTCCCAAACTTCTCTTTTTGTTGTAGGAATAACAACTTCTGTTGGTAATACAGCTTCAACCCCATATGTCAAACAAAAAGGTGACATTCCAGTAGCTTCCCGTCTAGTTGTATTGTAATCCCATATTGCATTATGTACTTGTTCACACCGTGCCCTGTGGTGTCCCTCTAATTTCTTCTTCAGTATATCTGCAATTGTCTTATTTGTTGCCTCTGCCTGTCCGTTGGCCTGTGGATATAGTGGTGTTGATTTTCCATATATAATCTTAAATGCATTAAGTAACAATTCGATATTCTGTCCTTCAAACTGTTTTCCATTATCAGATACCAACTGTGTAGGAATCCCAAATCTGCAAATTATATTTTCAAATATGAATATAAAAATGTATTTGTTGCGGATGTGTTGCACTGCCTTTACTTCTCCCCATTTTTTGAAATAATCTGTAGCGATAATTAAATATATTTTTTGTCTAGAACCTGGTACAAATGGTCCCACAATATCCAACCCCTATTTTCCAAAATTCCACACACTGGTTGAGGATGATAATGGTTCCCCTGGTACATGTATTTTCTTTCCATATCGTTGACAATCTTCGCATCGTCTTGAAAGTTGCTTTGCGTCCTCATGCATGTATGGCCAATAATAACCTTGCATTTTTGTTCTATATGCCAAAGATCTTCCCCCACTGTGATTACCAGCGTCTCCACTATGAAACATCTTTAACAACTTTTGTCCTTCTTCCCGTTTCAAGCATCTTAGCGATGGTCCATTAACAGATCTGCGATATAATACTCCATTTCTTAATTCATAATTTTTTTCTCGGCTTTTTGACTTATGTGTTTCTAATCTATTTCTTGGTTTCTCCCCTCTTGCCAAATATGCATGAAGTTCTGCTCACCAGTCTGCAATATTGCCTTTTGGTTCTTCTTCACCACCTACTCTTAATTCATAATTAGCCTTTGGTGTTAGGAGAACATATGGAATATAGTATCAACATTCTAATTTTTTTTTTCTATTACCCTAAAGAGGATGGTTATCTACAACAGTTTTTCTGGCAAAAGGTCTTCTGTCTTGTTCAAACCTGGTGCGCTTTGGTGCTGGTGTGGTGTACGCTTGTCATTGGTCTTCGGAGGGTTGGTCGGTGTTCACATATTTCATAATATTTGATGGTGTTGAAGCGTTGTATTTGTCCAGATGTTAAGGTTTTTCATACAGAGCATTGGATGTTGTTGAAGCGTTGTGTCTGCTTGGATGATCCGGGGTAGAGGTGTCATTTGTATATTCGGTATTATATAAATACTTTTTCATCTTTTTAATGGTCTTAACTATCTTATGTTTTAGTTTGTGCTCTCTTATATATTTTTCTGTTTTTTTTCTTCTTCTGAAATGGTTATTAACCGCGCTAAAGTTGCTTTTTCATCCTTTATGGTTCGAGCTCGTGAGTCTTCTATCATAATGGTCAGAATGATGTTGTTGCACGTGCAGTTAAAATTTGAAAAAGAAGGAAAAATAACAAGAACTGAATGAAGAAATAAACAAATAAGAAGAAAAATAAGATGATGATTAGTGGTGTGAATGGTGATGGTCCCTATGATGATGGTGGTTGTTTTTAAGAAGAAGAATAAGTGGAAAGCGAAGAGATTAGAGAGGCAGGATGATCATCACGGTGGTAGTGCATGTAATGGTAAATGGTGGTGACAATTGTCTTTAAGAAGAAGTGAAAAGAGAAAACACTAGAAAGGCAAGAGTGAGAGTGGTTAAGGTTAGGTTGTTAGCTAAATAAATGGCTAAACTAGCGGAAGACTAAGATTAAGTTTCATACTATCAAAATCTAAGGCTAATAGAATTCGGTGTTTTTAGTCTGGTTAGGTTGGCCTATGTAATTATAGTATTACCTAAATCTAGTATCAAAAGGATTTTTGAAACCGTCACCTAAGCCGTTGATCTCACTCCGACCTTAGTTATCTCGGTTTTGGCTAGTTTTCTGGGTACCGATTAGGGATGAGCAACATATGGGTAGATGCAAATTTGGTATCACCCACGTCTAGTCTATATAATGACAGATTTGAGAGTTTAATAACGTCTAGTCTATCATGTATGAACGGATTAGCGAACTAAGCTACCCATTATCCGCGATTTTTCGGAATGGCAACTATTCCCTTACATAATCGGTAGCCAAAACAACAATCGGTAGGTTAAGAAACAATCGGTAATTTAAAATTAATAATTATCTACCGATTAATGTATGGATATTTCGGCTAATGTTCCCTTATATAATCGGTAGTTAATTTGACCTGTAAAACTACCGATTGTACGTGGCCCAATATTCAACCTTGACTAAATTCAACCGAACAGTAACCACTTGGTTTTTGTTTTGGATGCAGCAATAATCAGAATAAAATTACGGTCAAAAACCTTACGATTATAGGTTGCCCCAAAAACAGATTTTTCATAAATCCTTCATCTGGTTAATTTTGAAACCTGCTATAATCGGTAGATAATTCAACGTATAAACCTTCGGAATATAACCCCTGATTCAAACTTCGCAAATTAGCCGTTGCAGTTTAAACCTAATTGATGATATAGCCATTGGAGTTTTTTGGAAAAAGAAAAAGAGTCGTTGGTCCATAAACCTACATAAAGAAACTCAAATCTATCAACCCATTTGCACCAAACTCTTTCCTCTCTCCAGTTCTAAATTTGAAAACAAAAACATGGATATTTCTTTTGCCGAATAAGAGATTGTGCTATTTATAGAGCGTACGTTGTGGTAACTACTCATGATAGTGTTCACAAGCTTCACAAATCGGAATCCGAAGAGCAATTATGGAGTCGTATTTTAATGGTATTTGAGGCGTTAGATGGTAATCGAATTCGAAGATTATCCAATGACATTAAGTGGAGAATGAAGGCGATCGATAAGGATATTTACAAACTTGAGGATGAGGAACGATTTGTTAGGAATGCTTTTCCTTGGTGGACGTATGAAAAACGGGTAAGTATCTTTGTAACTCCGGCTCACATAAACATTAGTTAGTCCTAACTTATTACTCATTCGTAATTTCAGAGAAACCTTGCTGATCGCCGGTATGTGGACCTTTGCGGGAAACGATTTGAACATGAAGGATGTTACAAAATCAAGTGGACAATTTCTATGGTCACTGGAAGTTATGATCTTTTTTAATACTTTTAAGTGATTGTAAGAGTATTTAGGTGGTTTTAAAGCGATTGTAACGTTAAGGTATTTATGTAATGAC
Organism: Papaver bracteatum; assembly: GCA_023529315.1. NCBI lineage: Eukaryota > Viridiplantae > Streptophyta > Magnoliopsida > Ranunculales > Papaveraceae > Papaver > Papaver bracteatum. Next base: position 1,238,525 of record JAJJWX010002605.1, on the reverse strand, counting down.
TGTAATCGGAAGATTATTAATATAAATGACTACCGAATATTGTGTTGTTTGGATACAGAAAACAAAAGGACTTTCGATTGTTATAATCGAAAGCCAAGGATTGATATATGTTCTCGATTATGGTGTTTCAGCAATAATCGGAAACCTATATCCTTCCAAAACCTTATGATTATAGGTTGCCCCGAAAACAGATTTTTCATAAATCCTTTATCTGGTGAATTTTGGAATATCCTATATTCGGTAGATAATCCAACTTAAATACCTACCGAATATACGTAGCAAACCATGAGTTATGATGGTGCAGAGCCAAGCATGACCACTGGGTTGAGGGTGCAGAGCCAACCATAACCAGTTGGTTTGTGTTTTGGATGCACCTATAATCGGAGGAATGGTAGTTTCCAAAACCTTACGATTATAGGTTTCCCCAAAATGAGTTTTTCCTAAAATCCTTTATTTTTAAAATTTTGAAATCTTCTATAAAATTTGCTACCGATTATAGTTTGCCCCATATCGAACCTTCGCCAAAATTGAACAGGTTTTAGGGTGCAGAGCTAGCCCTAACCATTTGGTTCGTGTTTGCGACATAGCCACAATCGAAAGTTTAACAACTTACATTTCCTTCCGATTATAGGTTGCCCCAAAATAAGTTTTTTCTAAAAGTCCTTTATTTCCAAAATTTTGAAATCTTTTATAATCGGTAGCAAATTTGCTACCGGTTATAGTTTTCCCCACATCGAACCTTTGCCAAAATTGCACAGGTTTTAGGGTTCAGAGCCAGACCTAACCATTTGGTTCGTGTTTCCCAACATCGAACCTTTGCCATAATCGGAAGTTAAACATGTTACATTTCCTTCTGATTAAAATAATCGAAGGCGTTCACTTGTAATCGGTAGGAAAGGGATTGTATATTGGTGTTTGGAATTTGTCTTGGAGTCATTGTCCCAATGACTCCCGATTGAGTGAGAGAAGAAAAAAAAAGTGGGTATATGTTGCCAACTTCCATAAACATGGATGGGTACGAAGAAGGACGTGAAGTTGTTGAAGTTCAAGGATCACTACCATTTAGAGATGACGATTTGGGGGTATTTATTGAATGATCCACACATTGATGGAGATGAAACCATAGACGACGTTTTCATGGAAGAATATGGAGAATCACCTGAAATCGAATGTAACAATGCGTCAAACATACAGGTATGTTGTTAACAAACTCTAATAGCAATGTTATATGTGTTTGTGTGTGATTTTAAACGTGAAAATTCGATAACTGCATGCATTGAATGCCATTAAAAACTATTAATCGGTAGCTAACTGAGTATAATTATCTACCGAATATCAACAATCGGTATTATTTTATGTATTAATCTACCGAATACATTAAAAATCTCCATATTGAAAGCTTTAATTGTCTTAATCGGAAGTTTTATACATAACAAAACTTCTGATTGTAAAAAGTCGTCCCAAATAAGAATTTCTCCAAAAAAATGAAATATTTGTGAATCTTGAATTTTCATAATCATGTGTTTATGAATTAACATATCTTCCGATTATTAATAATCGAATGTTTAGGAATTAACTTTTCCTCCGATTATTTAAGTTTTTATACACAGAATAATTGTTCATTTGTCTATCTATTTAATCGGTAGAATATCTCAGTAGAAGACTTCCGATTTAGTTTAATCGGTTTGGTTTTATAGTATTTGATTACCGGGATGTATATGCGCTAAACTTGAATCCGATTATTAATGCGTAACTTGTTGTTATGGTGCGTAGGCTATTGTAGCTGTTGATGACGATTATTATTTGAGGCCTGATACTGCCATACGCTATGAAAACAATTTGGTATGTTCATGAATTATCTTTTCTTTTTCGAATCATGTATGTTAAATGGTTATGCTTATTTTGTTTTTTTTGTTTTATGCGCATTTAGATATTTGAAAGTAAGGAGGAGGCCAAGGAGTGGATTATGAACAAGGAAAAAGAGAACATGTGCGTGGTAGTTCAGAGCCCTTGTGTGAGGGATATTCGGTTTGAAATGATATGTGAGCGAGGTGGGGTGAAGAAGAGTTACGAGGGAAAGAATAGTAAGTATGTAAGGAAGACGGAGAGAAAGAAATACCGAACTCATACAAAGAAAATTGGATGCCCATTTAAGATCGTCTTCTATAAGCCCAATGGTAGGGATAGTAAAGAGTGGAAAATGTCTAAAGTTGTGAATGGTTGTCACAACCATGATGATCCGGATACTCTTATTGGACATGTAATGGTTGCGAAGTTAAAACCACATGAAATGGAGATGGTGAGGTCTATGCGGATCCAAAAGGTGAGTGCGATATTAAGTAAAATTAAGGCAAACAACCCCGACAACTTGTCTTCTTTGTCTACAATTAAATCGGCCCTAGCTATGATCAAAAGGACGGAATGGGATGGTAGAACGGTCATGCAACAATCGCAGTGGTTAGCTGAGTTACATGGCTACACCTTAAAAATGAAAAAAAAAGGATGGTAAAGTGGTACGTATTTTCTTGGCACATCCCGAAATGATAAAATTGGCTCAGTGTTTTCATCAAATTTTGTTGATAGATGCCACTTACAAGACAAACAAATATAACATGCCGTTGTTGAACATTTCTTGTCACATTTCAGACAAAAAAACATTTACGGTTTCATGGGGTTTAATGGATCATGAGAACAACGTGAGTTTCATTTGGATGTTGGAGACGTTGAGGTTCATTTATAATGGGATGATTTTCCAAGGGTTATTGTAACGGATAAGTATCAAGCCTTAATGCATGCAATAGCGGTTGTGTTTCCTGAAGCCCGAAACTTACAATGTACGTGGCATATTCAAGGCAACATCAAACACAATTGCCATCTCTATTTCCAAGCTAAAAAACCAAGGAAGTTTACCAAGAGGTCGAAGGAATAGGATGAGCGCATTAGTAAATTAACCGTTGAAGAACAACATGAAGAGAAGAGGTTATTTGATGAAAAATGGAAGGAGGATGGAATGATTTGGAATAAGTTCATGAAAGCATGGGACAAGATCGTTTGGTCGAAGATCGAGGAAATTTACAAACGAAACTTGAAGAAATTTGAGGATGAATATGGCAAGGACTACCCAAAACCGTTTGAGTATTGTAAAACACAATGGTTAACGATTAAGGAGAGGTTTGTGTTTGCATGGACATATGAATGTCGTAATTTCAAGAACGAGGCGACAAGCATAGCGGAGGGGTCTCATGGCCGGTTAAATAAAATACTTCTAGGTAATCAAAATGGAGTTGTGTCGATCTAAGAAGCAATCCATAAATTCACCAATCGTGATCTCGATAAGATTAAGGGTTCTATGAAATTTAGTGTACATAAATTACCTACGGAACATGAAAGGGAAAGATTGCTTCTAAGGGGCATTGTTCATAAAGTTTCAAGATGGGAAATAAATCACACGATGAAACAATTGAAGTTATATAAAGATTACGATGACGATAATACGGTTTGTGTTTGCAAGGATATGATAGGTATTAGTCTCCCATGTCGTCATAAAATGGGTAGGTACGTCGATGTGATTTACATCAATGATATTCATCCATTTTGGAAGCAATTAAATTTCACTCCAAGCACCCCCGTAGTTGATGGTCCGTCGTTCTTGGAGTCAGAATTGTGTGCAAGAATAACCAAGCGTTATGCTACAACAAATGGCGCCAAGATGCAAATATTGATGTATGATTTGGAGAAAGCTCTTCACCCTCGTTTAAGGGAGGTTGATGAACCTATTAAGCAAAAGGGGGCGGGTAGGCCACACACCGAAGTGTCGAGGACCATTGGAAGAAAAGAATTGAAAGAGTATTTGTCTAATAAAAGAATATTATGTAGGCATGAGTGTTCGGAAGCCGAATTGGAAGATGAGCCGCAATCCAAGAAAAGAGGTCGTCCAAGAAAAGATCAAAGTGGACCAACCGACCGACAAGTGGGGACAAATGTCTCTACAAAGCCTTCTCAATTAAGTTAAGCCGAGGCGGTGGAAGAAGTTGTGTTAGTTGAGACCCAAACTAGCTCCGTAGTTATAGATCAAATGAGCGACTCCCAACAAACACAATCGACGGAAATGGTGACTGTAAGAGAGAAGTATGGTAGTCTTCGTTGTCCTAGGGATTTTCATGGAAGACACGCGCGATCAAGGTATAAAATTATAGAAGAGTATATGAAATAACTCCCTCCCCTAATTGTTCCATTTGTTTTGTCCACCGACGAGGTGGATGGGGATGGTAATTGTGGGTTTCACATCCCTACAGAACAAATTGGTTACTTTGGAGAGGTAATGAACGAAGATGTCACCAAATGGAAATATTTAAGAACTAAGATGGCGGTATAACTAATAAAGGAAAAGGATTTCTATATGGGGATGATTAAGCAAGGAGATAGAAACAAAAAAGAGCGAGAGTTCAAAGACTTAGTTGCGCATGTAAAGTGCAGAAAGAGATTGAAGACTATCGAATCCAAGTATTGGATGAGAATGCCTTCATGTGGATATCTCTTAGCGGACGTTTTGAATTTCGTGGTACATTTCTTTGTTCTTCCTAAGTATGGACAATCCTTTATGTTTGCACCTACAAGGAAGGTTTGCGATGCTTTGGTTAAAGATAGAAGAATTGTTATGGCATTTGTGAATGAGATGCATTTTATCGGTTTAAGAGTAAAGAGAGATTTACTATTACCTTCGTTGGGTGGTGCGACGGATTACTTCCCAATGAATCATTGTAAGTATTGGTTGAAACAATATGAGACCAACATGTTGGATTGGGATCGCGTCATGAAAATCAACTTTCCGGCAGGCATACTCGAATTGGTTCCCTCGGATGATGAAGATGAATGATCGTTACTTTTGAAAGATTTATTTTTTGGAATTTTTGGGAATGATCTGTGAAGTATAAAGCTATAATCGGTAGTTATATTATAAATATATCAACCGATTATACATGCTTTTGTAAACAGACTCAATCAATATTATAATCGGTTATTAAAATTTCTAATTTACCGTCCGATTGCAAGTCTAACAAAAATACTGAAATTTTTCCCCCAAAATCGGTAGATAACATATTACATTAATATCCAACTGTCACCAAACTCTGACAAAAAAAACCTGAAATTTTTTCCCAGAATCGGTAGACAACATATTACATATACTTCCGATTATTACCAAACTCTGACAAAAAAGGTGAAAATCTTCCCAGAATCGGTAGACAATATAAAACAATAACTTCCGATTGTAACAATCAATAAATATTTATATTGTGGTCACGGACTTCAGGAATTCATAACTTCCATCATAAGTGAATTCTTCACCATTTTCCACCAAGTACTGTCTTTTTGCGAGTGCCTCTTACATAAACAAACATAAAATAATGCCAAGTTCGTTTTAGTAAGAAAGATTAGACACCCGGTGTTATTTAAAAGAAGTATGCACATACTTACAAATTATTGGATTGACAAGCTTAAGTGGCTAGTGTTAAACATCCTCTTTTGTATCGTTATGTAATCATTTACCCCTTTTTGGACAAGATGGAAATGATCATGAACTTGTTGGAGTGATCTTTTCTTTGGATTTCCATACTCTTGCACAAATTGGATATATACCAGACTTCGGGTGTTAACCTTCCCTCTATGACATCTTCACGTCTTGTTTCATGATACCATGTTTTCACAATGACCAAATCTTCAACTGCGTCAAATGTTGCCATGCTTGTAAGTTGAGATATAGAATGGATTGACAAGAGTAGACGATGGAAAATCTATTTGTAGAATACACGATGCTATATATGTGTTGTTTGCTGCATAAATAGGAAGAGTTTACCCTCCTTATATAGATGAGAGTCCCAACGTATCTTTTTTTTTTTTAAATATGGCCGTTGATGCGTACTTTACAAGACTGTACTGAAATTATGTACAATTATTACATATAATCGGTAGGAAAATCTTGAACCTAAGCAACCGATTATTTATACTCGGAATCTAAGGATACTTGTGTACCTACCGATTATAGCCTGTTTTGTCAACAGGGTACTCAGTTTCATTAGAGTGGTATAATCGGAGGTTTAAAAATATGTATTAGTTACCGATTTTGTGTGGTTTTCGAGGCACGGCTAGTTTCTTTTGAACGAAATAGCCGTTGGAGTATAATCGGTAGTTACATAGATAATTAAAACTTCAGATTTTCATAATTTTTTTGAAATTCATTACAGTATCACCTCAACATCATCATAATTTCACGTTGAACTTCCACAATTCTATTACAAGGTATTGTGATTAGCGTCGTGGACGTGTTGGACGAGTCCTAAACGGATTAAATCCTTCCATCGCCATAAGGATTCTAAAATGAGCTTCATAACGAAAGCTTGATCTTTTCCATCTCCGCCATTCCCCGAGAGATTGTTCTATAACTTCATCACTGGTTGTACCCCTCAATCGATATTGATTCACAAGATAAGTTAAATGGACGAATTCTTCGACGCGTCCGTTTATTGAACCAATTCAGCAGAAAAGATCAGCAGAGTGACGGTTATTTGGGTTAACGGTGTTGGCGCAGAATTTTTCGGGAATTTTCCCCAAATAACTCATACTCATTATGCCTCCTTGCCTCCGTTCTACTCCCCGTCTAGGATAGAATTGAACATAGCGCCTACATAAAGATAAATCTTCTTCAATCGTGAACTCAATAGGATTAATGAATGGTTGGGCCATTATGTTGAAGATGATGTTGGAGAGAGTTTAAAGGTATTTGTGTTCCATAGAGGGTACAAGGATACAATCCTTATATATGGGTTAGAGTTCCAACGACTTTTTTTTTGTTGGGGAAACTGTATAATCGACAGACAAATAAGGTATTTAGCTACCGATTATACAGAATTTTGTTTTGGGAGAAATCTCAATTTTTCCGAATTTGAGAACTATAATAATCGGTAGTTAATATGACTACCGATTATAAAGTTGCCCCCAATTTCTTCTTTGGGAGATACTATAATCGATAATATTGTGAAGTTATTCTTACTACCGATTGTTATAGGAGCAAGATTCGCGTTTGGCACAAAATTTATATTAATCGGTAGTAAAATGGAGTTACTAACATTCCGATTAAGTATTAACAATCGGACACAAAATATCTTCCGATTATGTAAGGGCATTAACGTAATCTTCGCATTTTTGGACATCTCTTAACGTTGATTCTGGGTTGGGAATAAAAAAATCGCCCCTAATTTTGTTGGGATCACCCCTAAAAATGCTAGGAAAATTAACCTTTAAGCAATAAGAAACTATATATATATATACTTGCCAAGAGAGAATAAGGGATGAAATTGCGAGAATAAGGGAGATAATCGATGAAAGTGAAAAGCAGGGAATAAAGTTCTATGACTTGAAAGGATTAAGCCCTAAGCAACAAGACACATCATATATTACATATCAAGCGCGCATTGAATTTGTAAAAATTGCAGGTTTTAAAATTCACTCGCGTCCAATCAGTCAAAAGACAAACTGTAGAATATATATGTAAGTCCAGTCCGTATGTATATTCAAGTCCATGTACTTAGAAGTCCATTATGTCTTGTAACCCTAATACGGGTATATACAACACTATAAATATATGCCTCATAAACCTAAGAAGGTTAAGAGAGCTTTCATAATCATTCATGGTATCTAGAGCCAGAACGATCTCTCTATCTAAAACCCTAGCCTCAAAACCTTTTCTTCTTCACAAACCCTAGCCCAATTTTTTTTTCTTATTCTTTACCAACCCTAATCTTCAATCTTTTTCTTCACATAACCCTATTCTAATCTTCTCTGCTTGTTTTTCTCCTCTGACGAACAGCAACCTCCGGCGAACAAAACCGTTTCCGTGAACAGTACGTTTTCGTGAACAGTGACGTTGGTGAACAGCGACACCGGTGAACAATGTTTTTCGTGAACAGTGTTTCTGAAAACCCTAGTTTCAAAAAATAAATAAATAATAATAATACTCAAAGAACACGATCCTTTTCTTCGTTCCCCCACCATGTCAACTATATCGCAAACGAGTCCAGCTATCTCTGAAGTCGGATCTCCACCATTGCTGCTTCTGCGTCTGTTAGTATTGGTTCTCTTATGTCATCCTCTGACAAAGCACCGCATCTTCCTTCTTCTACCAAAATCGTTCTTCTGGACAAAACTAATTACCTCCTCTGGGAATCTCAAATTGTTCACATTCTGAAGTCCCAATGTCTTTACAAATATCTTGAAGATAGCTATGAGATACCATCAAAAGATCTTACTGATTCGGTCACTGAAGAAAAATCCGCAAACCCTGCTTATGAAGAATGGGAAGTTATTGATCAAACCATCATCTCTTGGATAAATTGCTCTCTTACAGATCCCTTAAAAGCTGAATGCGTTTGTCGTGGAAATTCTCGTGCAATATGGAAATATCTTCGTAGCACTTATGCAACTATTAATCCAGCTCGTATTCTTCAACTCAAAGCTAATCTCTCGACAATCCAAAAGGGTAACTTATCTATCTCTGAATATATCTTGAAGATTAAAGAAATCTCAGACTCCTTAGCCGCTGTCATGCAACCTGTTTCTGATCTTGAGCTTGTATCTACAACTCTACGTGGCTTGGGTGCTGATTGGAGCAATGTTTACACTGCGGTTATTAATCGATCCTCCTTACCAACGTTCACTGAGTTGCATGCCTTGCTTCTTCACCACGAATCTCACCTGCAATACCTGCAGAATCTTCAAAATAATGTCTCTGAGCTTCAACAACCAACATCTTTCTTTGCTGGTGCTCCTTCTTCTGGTCGTGGACGATCATCCTACAACAACTCTGGTAACTCTTCTGGTGGCTTCTCTCGTGGTCGTGGTTCCTACAATAATTCTGGTGGTTCGTTCGTGGATGAGGTGGTGGCTCAGGACGTGCTAACTGGAACAATGGTGGTCGTAATACTTAGAATGGTGGTCGTGGAAACTGGAACACTGGTGGAGGATCTAATAATTATTCTCATGGAAACTGGCAATCTAATGGCTTTGGCCGAGGGAACAATGGAGGTTTTCAACCTCATAATGGCTACAACATACCATATGGTCGTGGGAATTGGTCCTCAAATCGTGGAAAAAATGGAGTACCATATGTACTTGGTCCGTATCTACAGATTACCATCACCTGCCAGTGGTGTGGTGATACTGGACATACCGCTCAAAGTTGTGCTCATGTCACTCAAGCATAGACTATTGATTTACCTTAGTCTTTTTTGGTGATGCATGTTCAATCTATGCCGTATGAAAATCATTGGTTTGCTGACACAGCTGCATCTGCTCATATGACATATGATGCTTCTCAGATGATGAATCGGGTGGATTATAACGGTAATGATAAAGTACTTGTTGGCAATGGTAAACTTTTACCTATTTCAGGAATTGGTGATATCACTCTTACCTCTTCTGCATCAAAGCTACCTTTGAAAAATACTCTCCATGTGCCTTCTATTGCCAAGAATCTTATTTCTGTTGGTCAGCTCACACATGATATTGATTGTGTGTTTGTTTTTTACTTTGATGGTTTTTGCATTCAGGATCGACGAACGGGAGATCCTCTGTACACGGGAAAGAATGAAGCTGGCATGTATCCACTCTCTTGCAGTACTCTCTCTCATTTACAACAACTATCTACCTCAGCCTTTTCTGCTACAGCTATTGGTGTTCGTGCTAGTCCATCTGTTTGGCACATGCGTTTAGGTCATCCGAACAGCAATATTTTCCTTTCTCTTAAGCATAATAAGTTTTTATATTTAGATTCTACTTCATCTTTTATTCCGTCTGTATGTTCTAGTTGTGTTGGTGCCAAACATCATCGTCTCCCTTTTCAGTCTCGCACATCTTATTCGAATAAAATTGGTTCCATTATTCATTTTGATTTATGGGGTCCTGCGCCTTTTCAATCTAATTGTGGTTTTCAATATTTTTTGTTATTTGTGGATGAATGCTCACGCTTCACTTGGATTTATTTTTTGTCCGACAAAACTCAGGTGTTTAATTGCTTTTTAAACTTTAAAACCATGGTTGAAAAACAATTCTCCGCATCCATTCTTGTTCTACAAACTGATGGTGGAACTGAGTATGCTAATCCTATAAAAACATATTTGCATGCGAATGGAATTCAAAGTCGTTCTTCGTGTCCTAACACATCTCAACAAAATGGTTTAGCTGAACGAAAAATTCGACATATCACTGAAACTGGTCGTGCATTGATGTTACAAAGTGGTCTTCCTGAATATTTTTAGGCTGAATTTTATGCTACAGCCACTTATTTAATAAATCTACTTCCAACAACATCTTTGTCGAATACTTCTCCTTACTTTGCTGTGCATCATCGTTCTCCTCCTTATGATTTTTTGAAGGCTTTTGGTTGTCGTTGTTATCCTCTTTTGTCTCATTTTCATCACAACAAGTTACAACCAAAAATTCTTCCATGTGTGTTTATTGGTTATAGTGATCGGCATAAGGGTTATAAATGTTTAGAAGTCCATAGCAATCGTGTCTACATCTCTCGTCATGTTGTTTTTGATGAATCTGTTTTTCCATATCCTGTTGATGTTGGTGTTGATCTTCATCGTAAATCCAAAACTCCAACCACTCACACTCTTCTTACTTGGACTAATACAGTTGAGGCTGCTCACCTTCCTTTGTCTCCAACACAGCCACCTATTTCTCCTTCCCCTACATTTCCTTTGTCTTCACTTTCCACTACTTCTATCACTCCTACCTTGTTGGATTCTCCTAATATCACCTCTCCTTTATTTGGCTCTTCGCCTTCACAATCTCATGTAGCTTCTTCTCCTGCACCTGTGTTATCCGCGTCACATACTTCTGATTCGCCAACATCGCCCGGTGTTCACGAGATCCCACAGTCGACAACTAACGTACATCCTATGGTTACCAGATTAAAGGATCACACAATTCAGTCGCGCAGTTTTAAGGGATGTTTCTCCACAAGGTATCATGTGATGCACTGTTTTCTATCTCAATATGATTCTCTACCTGCTGAACCTACGAGTTTTACCATTGCATATAAATCTCCGGAGTGGTGGGATGCTATTCTAGATGAAATCAATGCTTTACTTCGTAATCGCACTTGGTCGTTGGTACCTTGGCGTCCTGGAATGAACATAGTTGGCAGCACATGGGTTTATCGTGTTAAACAGAAATCAGATGGCTCTCTTGATAAACGAAAATCTCGATTGGTTGCCAAGGGTTACTCTCAATAGTACGTCATTGATTATGATGAGACTTTTAGTCCCGTTGTAAAACCAGTCACTATTCGATTGGTTCTTAGTTTAGCGGTTTGTTCATCTTGGACTATCAAGCAACTAGATGTCAAAAATGCTTTTCTTCATGGTTCTCTTGATCAGGAGGTTTATATGGCTCAACCTCAGGGATTTGTTGATCCACGGTTTCCTAATCATGTATGTTTACTGCATAAAGCTCTTTATGGCTTAAAACAGGCGCCTCGAGCTTGGTATCATCGTTTTGCTTCATTTTTAATCCATCTGGGGTTCAAGTCATCTCAGTCCGATCACTCAATGTTTATCAAGAAATCGTGCTCAGGTATTATTATCCTATTGTTATATGTTGATGATATCATTGTGACTGGTAGTGATACTAAAGGTATTCAATCCTTACTGCCAACACTTCAAACTGAATTTGCGATGACTGATATGGGCGTTTTACATTATTTTTTGGGATTGGAAGCTACTCGTACTTCATCTAGTATTGCTCTAACTCATTTGGATTGGATATCTTTTAAATGATCTAGGTATTTCCTTGCCGCAGTCTCCTACACTCTATTGTGACAATATTAGTGCTACTTACTTGGCTATGAATCCAATTCAACATTACCATTCCAAACATATTCAGATTCACTACCATTTTGTTCGTGAACGGATTGCATCTGGTCTTCTGCACCTACGATATATTTCTACTGATCATCAACTAGCAGACTTGTTTACGAAGGGTTTGTCCTCAACCAGGTTTCTTTATCTATGTAACAAGATTTCGCGTTGCTTACCACCGCGTACAGCTTGAGGGGGGGGTATAATATATATGTAAGTCCAGTCCGTATGTATATTCAAGTCCATGTACTTAGAAGTCCATTATGTCTTGTAACCCTAATACAATTGGCGATTACAACAGGTATGCGAAATAATGCCTTCAGGATACAATGAAATCCCTATAACAGAGAAATTGGATTCAAGGTTTGCACCCCTTTACCCAATCAAGAACACACTAGAAAGAATTCTTATAATGCTTTAGAAAGAGAGAAAACAGGTTGAATTGATTGATCAAGAATGGGAGAATACCTTCACTACTTATAGGGATATTCATGCCTATTGGAGATGCCTCTTCACTTCCAAAAGACACATAAGGTGTCTATTGGGAATGGTTGTGTCTTTTATGAACCATCACACCCTTTTGGATGTGCCTCTTCATCTCCAACTAACATCCATTGTGTCTATTCGACACAGGACGCTCCCTCGTCATAGCGGCAAACCAAAAAGCAAAACCGTTTTATTTTCTATGTTATTGAAAATATCCAACAATATTTTCATTATTGATACAATTTTTGTAACCCTTGTTGAGACTGCACGGTTGGGTATCCATTGAATAATCCAACATAGCAGGTGTGTATACAAATTGGTGTTGAAGTGTGTTAACATATGTATATGTTGCTGTGCAAACTAGGTGTTTGTATTAATGTCTCTATGGGTTCTAGTAGAAGTTTAAGTTACTTGCATAAATTTGGTGTTTCTTACATTAACTTGTCTCTTGTGATTATACTTAGTATATTTTCCAACAATCAATACTTTAACAGTAAAGAAATCATAATTATCTATAAGATTTTGGATGTCAAACCATAAGTAAATGCCAAGATTTGTCGTCTAATCAGTCTCCTTTTAAGCCTAAAAAATGTCAAATAAGAATCAAAGGCCGCGCCTTCTTGCCTGTGTTCATGGTGCAAAAAGTCTTTTTTTTTTACCGGATATCTCCAAAGGGACATTTTATTTACCAAGTCACTCTCGTACATAGTATAATTTATTTACCAATTCAACCACTGTGGAGGACACCCATTTGTAATGTGTTATACCACTCGCATCAAGGTCGTATTCGATCCAATACCTGTCTGCAGGGGTAGAAGCTATACCAGACCGTTATTCATTTTTGTGTTTCTTCCTTGTAGGGTCAAAATTGACCCCGACAGAATTTATACGACTTGGGAGTTAGGACGATTATTTCTTTATATGATTGCAAAATTTAATATATCCAACCTCCTCTTTCTATATGTGTAGGTCTTTGTGTACTACGTTTGCAGTGGTTGAGGTCCAATTTTATTTATTTTGTTCCAACCAACTTATTAAAGTTCGTCGATTTTATTTTTGAACAAGGTACATAAAAAAAGAACTCTATTATTGGGGCTCCAAGGGTCAAGCTTTTTTGGGGCTATTTTGGGTCACCAAATATCAATTGGTACACCCCTCATCATATATTTATATAAATACTAATATGACCCCATATGATTTTAGATAATAAACTTGATTAACCTTATCAATCATGATTAGCAAATTAATTAAGACTAATTCCTCTCTTTAATTTAGATGAAATCAAAACAAACAAAAATCAGAGGGAAGAGAAGTAGAGGAAAAAAAATTGGGGATTTTTTTTTTTTGGAAATGAGTGATTTAAGCAAGATTTTATGAAGATGATGATCATAAAGAAAACCCAAAACTATTTTCTTCTCTTACTCTTTCTCATTCAAATATCATGATCAAAATTATGATAATCATAGAAATAAAAAACTAAGAAAACCCACCATTTATTTCTGTTTTAAATGGTTAAAAAATCAAATTCGATGAATTTTGGATAAAAAGAAAATAGTTTCTGAAGATGTTTACGGCTGGGAGTTCTTAGATTCCCAACCGTGAATCAAGATTACAGTTGGGATAGTTTGTCGACCCAACCGAATTTCGGCTTGGTTTTCCCAACCGAAACTCCGTATTTCGGCTTGGTTTTCCCAACCGAAAGATTTTCGATTTTTTTTTTCTTTTCATAACCTAGCCGATAATTTGTCGACCCAACCGTAGAAACGAAAAACGGTTGGGAAATTATGGTGTTCCAAGCCGTATTTTTTATTCACGGCGGGGAAATAAAGAATTCCTAGCCGAAATAAATTTTTTTTTTTTTTTTTGTTTTTAGAACCAGTTAAGGCTGGGTTTTCCTAGCCGTAATTGCAGTTTCGGATGGGTTTTCCTAGCCGAATCGCAATTTCCTACTGGGTTTTCAATTTGAAATCGATTCTGAAAACCCCAAAAAATCATAAAACTTATTTCGGTTGGGATAACCAAGACGAAACATCTACTTTCGGCTGGGAATCTAAGAACTCCCAGCCGTAAATATCTTCAGAAACTTTTTTTCCATCCGAAATTCAGGGAATCATATTTTTTTAACCATTTAAAAGCAAAAATAAATTGTGGGTTTTCTTAGTTTTTTCTTTTTATGATGATCATCATCTTTATTATGATACTATGAATTTGTGATAATAGTTTTTGGTTTTCATTATGATTATCGCTCTCATCGTGATGAAACTATGATCATCATCTTTATCACAATTTATGAATGATAAGAGAAGGATGGGGAGAAGATTATAGATTTAGTTTGTTTTTAATGATCTTCATCATGATTTGTGAATGAGAGGAGAAGGAGAAGGAGAAGAAGAAGATTATAGATTTATGATTTTTTTTAATAAATAGTGAAATTTAGTAAGGGTATTTTTGACTTTTAAGTCACTTGAACCTCCCCCACCTAGTTTTTGCCTCCCAAACTTGGAAGCACTGACACGGACACGTGACACGGAAGCGACACGACACGGACACGAGGAACGGCAATTTCTCAAAATACTAGGACACGGACACGTATATAGTATATAATATTTCCATTAAATTATATATGTTCGTCCCCATTCCTTGCATAAAAGATTAAGCATGAATCAAAAAACTAGCCAAAAGAAGGCTTCACAAAAGGGAGTAGAGTCCTTTCCGCAACTTCATGAACCAAAAAAACTAGCCAAAAAAACAAGGATCCTCCAGAACCAAAAAACTAGCCAAAAAAACAAGGATCCTCCAAATGCCGCGACATCCAGCTGTAGAAATTTAAAAATCAAATTTGTTAGGAATCTTTAGCGAAAAGAATGTAACATGAAAAAAAAAAGATCAAGGAGATGGACAGTTACCTAGTCACCAAAAAGAACGTCAACAGTCAAACCAGGGGGTATATCTCCTCCACATTAGCTTCATTATCATCAAATATCATGCGCTCCATCTCTGGCTCATTAAGAGAAAGATCAGCAATTTCAAGTACACCAGCACCTTCCATAGTATCAAAAGAATCACCTCCAATGTCCCACATTCTTGTATCACCTAGCAAGTATTCTGGGTTTCGTCTTGATAAGAGACGGAGATTAGTATGAACAAATACCAAATCTTCACCTCTTTGTGGAGTAATTTTATTTCTCTTTACAGAATTTATGAAACTATACGTACTCCAGTTTCTCTCACTACAAGAAGATGAACAAGGTTGGCCAAGCAACATGAGTGCTTTTTGTTGAAGTAAAGGAGCATACACCCCATAAGTAACCCACCACACATAAGGATTCATACCCCATCTATCATTTAAGCTATTTGCATTTGCAAATTCTTCACGGGCAGATGAAAACTTAGCATACTCAATGTTAACTTTTCTTAACTCATCCCCCTCATAATACCTCTCAAAACACTTCAATCTTTGACTCGAAATCATAAGATCTCTGTGTGGTGGAACATGCTCTGGACGTTCATCAAGCCACTGACGGCTATAATACCTATGTTGTTTCAAATATGATTTTAGTATAATTTTTTTTTATTTAACTCAACTCACCAAAAAATATAAATAAGCGATAACATATTTAAAACTATCATACATACCTTGGGTTCAACGAATGTGCCAAAGAGTGAAGTGGTGTGCTACTTTTACTCCAACGATCTGTTAATATCGCGTCCACCACCATATGAAATGATGAAATATCATATTCTTGTAAGCCCTCATGGCGATGTATAATGTTCTTTACATCATCTATCATTCGATCCCACCTTTCATAAACCAAGTGAAGACAAGGCTCGTCTGTATCACATAATCTAAGCATTTCAATGATAGGTTTTGTAAAATCAATAATATACTCCAAAGTGTTCCACCAATCATCATCCAACAACTTCTGTTTTATAAATAATGCTTGATTAGGATCATCATATTTATATGATGACCATTGATTGCAGATTACCAGGTTCCGGAGACCTCGCTTCACATCTTTAAATCTTTGAAGCATTATAATACTAGAGGCAAAACGTGTCTCAGCAAGTGTGAATAATTTTAACTCCACATGTTCATTAAACATGGCTAATCTCATGGAATGTTTCGTGATGAAGTTTCTGATTAGTACCACCTCAACAATAATTTCACTAATCCAAGCACACCCTTCATATACTAAAACATTAGTTCGAATATCTCTCGGATGACATATATTCTTTAAAGCAAGGTTTAGTGTGTGGACTACACATGGAGTCCAAAAAATGTGTTTAAACTGACCTTCTACCAGTAGCCCCGCACTCTTACAAACTGGTGCATTGTCCGTGATTACTTGCACGACATTCTGATGCCCAACTTCTGTAATTGTCTCAATGATCAACTTAGAAATGTACTCTTTGTCCTTCACTGACCCTTGAGTGTTGATTGCTTTAATAAACATTGCACCAGCCTCTGAAACAGCCATAAAGTTCATGAGGGGTCTTCGATGTTCGTCGGTCCATCCATCGGTCACAATACTTACACCTTTTTCTTTCCAAGTGCTCTTAATTGGTTCTAGCTCTTTCTCAACATGTACTCTTTCCATCCGTAAAAGAGTTGTTCTTAGCTTATTATATCCCGGCGGCATATAACCTTGAATGTTTTTACTATCTGATGTAGCCAAAATAAATGCAGCTTTATAATATGGACACCTAGCAAGATGGAATGGCAAGCCGGCTGCATAAAACAACCGCGCAATTATGCTATCCATTTCTTCACGTCTGGCAGCATTATACAATTTCTCTATTGGGCTCTCAACCCCTCTTTTCTTCTTCCTAGGATCTTCAACAAGTGATGAAGAATTTGACGCAAAAGAAGAACCACTACCTGATCCAGATGTTGGCAGAGACACACTTCTAAACTTAGATGCTTTTACTCTAGCCTCAGCTTCATCATTCAATTTTTTCATCTCCTTAAGTTTATGTTCTCCGACCTTTGGACATATTCTAATTCCACCACCTGGAACCTTTAACAAATGTGCTCTCACTCTTGAATATGAACCTGAATATGGACCTTGACACTGGTTACATACAAAATTCCAATTACCACCACCTGGAACTTTATCCTTCTTAGTCACATATCTCCATAGCGGAGTAGTGCTTAAGTCCTCTTCGCTCATATCTGTCTATCTGCATCAAGATTAAAGAGATGATAGCCAATTAGCCATCAAAATACAAGCATAAATTCATTACATGCACAAAATTAAAAGCGAAATTAAGAGTATTATACATAAAGCTCAATTAAAAGCTAAATTAAAAGTATTATAGATAAAGCTCAATGAAACCCTAAAACCTAAGTTCACAATAAAATCTAAGAAACCCCCAAAATTCACCAAATATAACAACAACCCAAGTTCACAATAGACTGAAAATAGAAAAATCAAATCAATAACTCAACAAAATCATGCAAATCCGAAGGAAGAAGGGAGGGTAGAAGAAAGAGAGCATACCTTCAATACTTCAAAGAGAACATAAATCCAGATTCCAGAACAACTTACAAAAACTAGCAAATGATGTAAAAACTAGAAAAGGTTGATTTTTTGATGATCAACTTAGATCTGAGAAGAGAATAGTAGAGGTGAGGGAGACTGGAGTGGAGAGTATGTGGGTTTGCGAGTGCGTTAAAAAATAGTATTTTTTTTTTTTGATACTAATGCTGCCAGACGTGAAGAAATGGATAGCATATGCGTCCGAGTGCGTCCGAGTGCGTCCCCTGTGTGTCCAACGTGCGTCCAGTAAGGACACGGATTTTCACGCGTCCGACGCGCGTCGTGTGGGCGTCGTGGCCGCGTCATGCGTCCGTTGTGCGTCCGACACGGACACGGGACCAAATCTGATGTGTCCGTGCTTCCCAGCTCCCAAAGAAAAGAAAAAACCCAAAATGGTCAAGGGACCTTGACTCTTGGAGCCCCAATAACAGAGTTCATAAAAAATTGCTTGCATTCGGAGAGCATATTGATAACTACTTACCCACAAGACAAGACACGATACTTTATTTGTTTTTTTTCTGAAAATTTAAGATTTTGATTCTTCTCATTTTCATATATCAGATTAGTATAATTTTCTTCATAGTGTACTTATTGCCGGATTACAGTAGGAACAAGCTGTTTAAAAAATGGAAAAACCATAGGATGCGACTGAGGGAACCGAATATTGTAAACTTAAAGTACAATGTGGAAGGGCCGTTGCTCAGCCGAGGGGAAGAACCCACATCCTAACAGAGGGTGCAAAAATTTGTTTTAGGGTGTACATTTTTTTTTTGATGGGTTCAAAGAAACAAAGTTAAGCTTGTAAACTTAATTAGATTTGTGCCCGTGCTACGCCTGTGACATATTTTTTTTTCTTCTTCTTTTTGATTTGGTGTGCATTGGGCTTCGCCCCGTCCCGTGAAAATGTATTTTTGATTTGGTGTGAAATATGTGGCTTTTTTTTTCTTCTTATTTTATACTTTTTCTTTATATATTATTATTTTTTTTTAAATTCTTTTTTATGATAACTAATGTTAATATTATTTATAAGATAGTTCAAATCACACAGAGCTTGGAAAAAAGAGTCATAATATGGTAGGCACTCAACTTCCGAATTGAATTTGGACTTTTCATAAAAATTTAAACACGGTAAGTTTAGTTTTCCTTTGGGACATTTTGACTTTAGGTCACAAAAAAATGACTAGAATTGCGTTTGGGTCACGAATTTTTTTAATTAGTGTTTGGGTCACAGAATTGACTAGGTCACAAAAAAGTGACCGGAATTGCGTTTGGGTCACGGAATTTTTTTAATTAGTGTTTGGGTCACAGGTTTGACCGTTAGTTAAGTATTTAGTTTTAAAAATTAAATTAAATTAATGTAACTCTGTTAGTTGGGGTTAACACAACCATCCAGCACCACCTCTGGTATAATTGGCATCACCTTTGCCTCCTTCAATTCAAGCAACACCTCCACCATCACTTCCGGCACCACCACCAGCAATACCTAATATCCTCAAATATACGAAAGAAAAAATAATTTAAGATGAGTACAAGAACTAAACAGGTCATTCAACACATTCAAATAAGATTAGTTAAACCCTAAATTTTACTACAAAAACTCCTCACCCAGTAAAGTATGAAACTGAAATCATTTTCATGCTATTAATTTAAGAACCAGAGTAGTCCACTCAAAAAGGGTTTATGAGAACCCTCTTGACGGAGAAAATAGTGGTGATGATGAAAAATAAGATGATTGGAGTGAGTCCGATGAAGACTTTCATTAGAGGTATTCATTATTTAATTTATTTATTGAATTTTGAATTTGTTGGTGCTTTTGAATCACCAGCAAACTCGTATTTTCACCACCGACAGAACACTCTCAAGGTGTTTGCTAAAAGGCATGAATGACCTGTTGAGTTCTTATGCTAACAGAGTTATAAATTGAAATTATTTCTTAAAA
Source organism: Papaver bracteatum (assembly GCA_023529315.1). Taxonomy (NCBI): domain Eukaryota; kingdom Viridiplantae; phylum Streptophyta; class Magnoliopsida; order Ranunculales; family Papaveraceae; genus Papaver; species Papaver bracteatum. The sequence goes on along the minus strand of JAJJWX010002605.1, from coordinate 1,218,642 downwards.
ATAAATACTTAACTCGGTCAAGACGGTCAATGACAGTCATGTGACTCAAACTCTAATTAAAAAAATCGTGACCCAAATGCAACTCTGGTCGCTTTTTTGTGACCCAAAGTCAAAATATCCTTTTTTTCTTTTGAAATTGCAATTTTTAAACCAATCATAAGTTGCCAAGTGTCGCCACCAGAACGCTCGTTTGACAAAACTCAAAAAAGGTTTATTTCGACCAATAAAAAGCGAGGGTTTCCTCACCGTTCAATGTGAGAGCTTTATTTGTCTAGGCCTTTAAGTCTTTAGTTCCGTAATTGGGCCCAAATTAGGCTTTGAAGCCTGTTGGGCTGGGGGTGCAAGTGCACACCCTTACACTGGGCTAGCTCCTCCCCTGGATTTAAGAGGGCTAGACCGAAAGGCTATTTGAGTCCCTAAATAAGAGCATTTTAATAAAATCAAATTCTCTTTTATTCTCAAAAAATAAAACTCTACATAAAATACACTAGAACGATTTCGGGGATATTTGAAGCTATTTACGTTTTGTTTTTATGATTAAGAAGTTGATATATCCACTTTAGGTTTTTTAGTTTTTCTGAACTTGAGAAGGATAATGACCTTGTCTTCTAAATTGGAATATTTACTAATAGGTGGTAAGTTGAAATACAGAAAAGGAGAGAGTAACAAGTACACCACCAACCTTTTTGTTCTGAAACCTGTATGGAAAAAACCCGATACAATTACAAGTAGGTCAAAGTAAATACCATTGAAGAAGATTGTATATGGAGTTTTTCTCTTTCTCTTCCACAATTAATTAATATGTATATATCAAAGGTCCGTGTATCTGATTGTGTGGAAGAATTTTTGGACGTCTTAAAAATTATTATCCTAGATCAATCAGAATTCTAACAAATATGAAACTTGCAATCTCACAATATGAATTCAACAGGAATAAGTCTTGTTTTTTTTATCTCAAACAATAAGGACTTAAACTATCTAGATTTATATTTAGAATTCAAGCAAACACTTTCTCAATTTGGATGAAATTTTTATTATGAATTTAACCAAGCACGTGAAATTTGACAGAAGAATAACAATGTTGGCTTACAGTGGCAAATATGCCTTTGAAATTAAACATAAGAATAACAATGATGGTTCACAGTGGCAAGTATGCCTTTGAAATTTCAAGCACTTAGCGGTGTTCAATAACACTCAATACAAATCAATATTAATCCACAAGCACATAGAGATTTCATAAATAAAATTGCCTTGGAAGTGTTTATGAGAGTTGTAGCAAAACCGAACATAATCATGTAAAGTTGTTCGTGACTTATGTTAATACTATAACTGGACAGGTTTAAAAACCGAGTTTGAAAACCTATGACAGTTTGCGAAGTTAGGGCACACTACAATAATTGTGTCACATAAATCGATACAGTAAGTCGTAGAAAGTATTTTATGACGACCTTAAGAAATTTGTCACCCAATTTTTAAATTAGCGACTTAAGTCGATTTGCCACTAAAACTATCTTTTTCATAAGCAAATAAAATTGACAATGTTCACTAATTATGTGATCAAGAATTTTTTTTCACTTTAGGTATTTTTGGTGAGGAAATTATTCTATCACTTAAAATAATTTTAGCAACAAAATTTGTTTGCCAAAAAATACATTTATAACGAGGAAACAAATTCGTCAGATAAAATAATTTTAGCATCGAAATTTGTTCTCATCGGAATATATGTATAGTGAAGAAACAACTTCATCACATAATATAATTTTAGCAGCGAAATTTGTTTATCTGAAAGTGTATTTATAGTGAGAAGAAAATCGTCACATAAGTAGTTTTAGCATTGAAATTTATTCGTCTCATAAGAAACAATAGTTTAACAACATTAGCTAAGTTGCATACAATGCAGAGTATTCCTAGACTCAGACTCAGGTTTGACTTCTTATAATAATAATTAGCCTTTGGTATTAGGAGAACATATGGAATATAGTATCAACATTCTAATTTTTTTTTCCATTACCCTAAAGCGGATGGTTATCTGCAGCAGTTTTTCTGGCAAAAGGTCTTCTGTCTTGTTCAAACCTGGTGCGCTTTGGTGCTGGTGTGGTGTACGCTTGTCATTGGTCTTCGGAGGGTTGGTCGGTGTTCACATATTTCATAATATTTGATGGTGTTGAAGCGTTGTATTTGTCCAGATGTTAAGGTTTTTCATACAGAGCGTTGGATGTTGTTGAAGCGTTGTGTCTGCTTGGATGTTGCGGGGTAGAGGCGTCATTTGTATATTCGGTATTATATAAATACTTTTTCATCTTTTTAATGGTCTTAACTATCTTATGTTTTAGTTTGTGCTCTCTTATATATTTTTCTGTTTTTTTTCTTCTTCTGAAATGGTTATTAACCGCGCCAAAGTTGCTTTTTCATCCTTTATGGTTCGAGCTCGTGAGTCTTCTGTCATAATGGTCAGAATGATGTTGTTGCACGTGTAGTTAAAATTTGAAAAAGAAGGAAAAATAACAAGAACTGAATGAAGAAATAAACAAAGAAGAAGAAAAATAAGATGATGATTAGTGGTGTGAATGGTGATGGTCCCTGTGATGATGGTGGTTGTTTTTAAGAAGAAGAATAAGTGGAAAGCGAAGAGACTAGAGAGGCAGGATGATGATCACGGTGGTGGTGCATGTGATGGTAAATGGTGGTGACAATTGTCTTTAGGAAGAAGTGAAAAGATAAAACACTAGAAAGGCAAGAGTGAGAGTGGTTAAGGTTAGGTTGTTAGCTAAATAAATGGCTAAACTAGCGGAAGACTAAGATTAAGTTTCATACTATCAAAATCTAAGGCTAATAGAATTCGGTGTTTTTAGTCCGGTTAGGTTGGCCTATGTAATTATAGTATTACCTAAATCTAGTATCAAAAGGATTTTGAAACCGTCACCTAAGCCGTTGATCTCACTCCGACCTTAGTTATCTCGGTTTTGGCTAGTTTTCTAGGTACCGATTTGGGATGAGCAACATATGGGTAGATGCAAATTTGGTATCACCCACGTCCAGTCTATATAATGACATATTTGAGAGTTTAATAACGTCCAGTCTATCATGTATGAACGGATTAGCGAACTGAATGTTGGTGGATTGAAAAAATTTAAAAAATAAATAAATATTTTATATGAATAACATAACTAAAATTATCTCGGTTTTGGCTAGTTTTCTGGGTACCGATTAGGGATGAGCAACATATGGGTCGATGCAAATTTGGTATCACCCACGTCCAGTCTATATAATGACAGATTTGAGAGTTTAATAACGTCCAGTCTATCATGTATGAACGGATTAGCGAACTGAATGTTGGTGGATTGAAAATTTTTTAAAAATAAATAAATATTTTATATGAATAACATAACTAAAATTATCTCGGTTTTGTCTAGTTTTCTGGGTACCGATTAGGGATGAGCAACATATGGGTAGATGCAAATTTGGTATCACCCACGTCCAGTCTATATAATGACAGATTTGAGAGTTTAATAACGTCCAGTCTATCATGTATGAACGGATTAGCGAACTGAATGTTGGTGGATTGAAAAAATTTAAAAAATAAATAAATATTTTATATGAATAACATAACTAAAATTACTAAATTTTTAATAATTACGGCATAGCGAGAATAATTAATGTAAAACATTTGAGGACTTCCAACAACCAAAAATAAATATCCAATGATACAAAAATTAACCTGGCATTTTTAGGGGCGACCCCAAAAGAATTATGGGCGACATAAAAAGACAAAAAAGGTCACCCAAACGTAAAACTAAGCTACCCCTTATCCGCGATTTTTCGAAATGGCAACTATGCCCTTACATAATCGGTACCCAAAACAACAATCGGTAGGTTAAGAAACAATCGGTAATTTAAAATTAATAATTATCTACCGATTAATGTATGGATATTTCGGCTAATGTTCCCTTATATAATCGGTAGTTAATTTGACCTGTAAAACTACCGATTGTACGTGGCCCAAGTTTCAACCTTGACTAAATTCCACCGAACAGTAACCACTTGGTTTTTGTTTTGGATGCAGCAATAATCGGAATAAAATTACGGTCAAAAACCTTACGATTATAGGTTGCCCCAAAAAAATATTTTTCATAAATCCTTTATCTGGTTAATTTTAAACCTGCTATAATCGGTAGGTAATTCAACGTATAAACCTTCGGAATATAACCGCTGATTCAAACTTCGCCAAATTAGTCGTTCCAGTTTAAACCTAATTGATGATATAGCCGTTGGAGTTTTTTGGAAAAAGAAAAAGAGTCATTGGTCCATAAACCTATATAAAGAAACTCAAATCTATCAACCCATTTGCACCAAACTCTTTCCTCTCTCCAGTTCTAAATCTGAAAACAAAAACATGGATATTGCTTTTGCCGAAGAAGAGATTGTGCTATTTATAGAGCGTACGTTGTGGTAATTACTCATGATGGTATTCACAAGCTCCACAAATCGGAATCCAAAGAGCAGTTATGGAACCGTATTTTAATGGTATTTGAGGCGTTAGATGGTAATCGAATTCGAAGATTATCCAATGACATTAAGAGGAGGATGAAGGCGATCGATAAGGATATTTACAAACTTGAAGATGAGGAACGATTTGTTAGGAATGCTTTTCCTTGGTGGACGTATGAAAAACGGGTAAGTATCTTTGTAACTCCGGCTCACATAAACATTAGTTAGTCCTAACTTATTACTCATTCGTAATTTCATAGAAATCTTGCTGATCGCCGGTATGTGGACCTCTACGGGAAACAATTTGAACATGAAGGATGTTACAAAATCAAGAGAAAAATTTCTATGGTCACTGGAAGTTATGATCTTTTTTAATACTTTTAAGTGATTGTAAGAGTATTTAGGTGGTTTTAAAGCGATTGTAACGTTAAGGTATTTATGTAATGGCTGTAATCGGAAGATTATTAATATAAATGACTACCGAATATTGTGTTGTTTGGATACAGAAAACAAAAGGACTTTCGATTGTTATAATCGAAAGCCAAGGATTGATATATGTTCTCGATTATGGTGTTTCAGCAATAATCGAAAACCTATATCCTTCCAAAACCTTACGATTATAGGTTGCCCCAAAAACATATTTTTCATAAATCCTTTATCTGGTGAATTTTGGAATATCCTATATTCGGTAGATAATCCAACTTAAATAGCTACCGATTATACGTAGCAAACCATGAGTTATGATGGTACAGAGCCAAGCATGACCACTGGTTTGAGGGTGCAGAGCCAACCATAACCAGTTGGTTTGTGTTTTGGATGCACCTATAATCGGAGGAATGGTAGTTTCCAAAACCTTACGATTATAGGTTGCCCCAAAATGAGTTTTTCCTAAAATCCTTTATTTCTAAAATTTTGAAATCTTCTATAAAATTTTCTACCGATTATAGTTTGCCCCATATCGAACCTTCGCCAAGTATTGAACAGGTTTTAGGGTGCAGAGCCAGCCCTAACCATTTGGTTCGTGTTTGCGACGTAGCCACAATCGAAAGTTTAACAACTTACATTTCCTTCCGATTATAGGTTGCCCCAAAATGAGTTTTTTCTAAAATCCTTTATTTCCAAAATTTTGAAATCTTCTATAATCGGTAGCAAATTTTCTACCGGTTATAGTTTGCCCCACATCGAACCTTTGCCAAAATTGCACAAGTTTTAGGGTTCAGAGCCAGCCCTAACCATTTGGTTCGTGTTTCCCAACATCGAACCTTTGCCATAATCGGAAGTTAAACATCTTACATTTCCTTCCGATTAAAATAATCGAAGGCGTTCACTTGTAATCGGTAGGAAAGAGATTATATATTGGTGTTCGGAATTTGTCTTGGAGTCATTGTCCTAATGACTCCCGATTGAGTGAGAGAAGAAGAAAAAAAAAAGTGGGTATATGTTGCCAACTTCCATAAACATGGATGGGTACGAATAAGGACGTGAAGTTGTTGAAGTTCAAGGTTCACTACCGTTTAGAGATGACGATTTGGGGGTATTTATTGAATGATCCACACATTGATGGAGATGAAACCCTCGACGACGTTTTCATGGAAGAATATGGAGAATCACCCGAAATCGAAGGTAACAATGCGTCAAACATACAGGTATGTTGTTAACAAACTCTAATAGCAATGTTATATGTGTTTGTGTGTGATTTTGAACGTGAAAATTCGATAACTGCATGCATTGAATGCCATTAACGACTATTAATCGGTAGCTAACTGAGTATAATTATCTACCGAATATCAACAATCGGTATTATTTTATGTATTAAGCTACCGAATACATTAAAAATCTCCATATTGAAAGCTTTAATTGTCTTAATCGGAAGTTTTATACATAACAAAACTTCCGATTGTAAAAATTCGTCCCAAATAAGAATTTCTCCAAAAAAATAAAATATTTGTGAATCTTGAATTTTCATAATCATGTGTTTATGAATTAACATATCTTCCGATTATTAATAATCGAATGTTTAGGAATTAACTTTTCCTCCGATTATTTAAGTTTTTATACACAAAATAATTGTTCATTTGTCTATCTATTTAATCGGTAGAATATCTCAGTAGAAGACTTCCGATTTAGTTTAATCGGTTTGGTTTTATAGTATTTGATTACCGGGTTGTATATGCGCTAAACTTGAATCCGATTATTAATGCGTAACTTGTTGTTATGGTGCGTAGGATGTTGTAGCTGTTGATGACGATTATTATTTGAGGCCTGATACTGCCATACGCTATGAAAACAATTTGGTATGTTCATGAATTATCTTTTCTTTTTCGAATCATGTATGTTAGATGGTTATGCTTATTTTGTTTGTTTTGTTTTATGCGCATTTAGATATTTGAAAGTAAGGAGGAGGCCAAGGAGTGGCTTATGAACAAGGAAAAAGAGAACATGTGCATGGTAGTTCAGAGCCCTTGTGTGAGGGATATTCGGTTTGAAATGATATGTGAGCGAGGTGGGGTGAAGAAGAGTTACGAGGGAAAGAATAGTAAGTATGTAAGGAAGACGGAGAGAAAGAAATACCGAACTCATACAAAGAAAATTGGATGCCCATTTAAGATTGTCTTCTATAAGCCCAATGGTAGGGATAGTAAAGAGTGGAAAATGTCTAAAGTTGTGAATGGTTGTCACAACCATGATGATCCGGATACTCTTATTGGACATGTAATGGTTGCGAAGTTAAAACCACATGAAATGGAGATGGTGAGATCTATGCGGATCCAAAAGGTGGGTGCGATCTTAAGTAAAATTAAGGCGGACAACCCCGACAACTTTTCTTCTTTGACTACAATTAAATCGGCCCTATCTATGATCAAAAGGACGGAATGGGATGGTAGAACGGTCATGCAACAATCGCAGTGGTTAGCTGAGTTACACGGCTACACGTTAAAAACGAAAAAAAAGGATGGTAAAGTTGTACGTATTTTCTTGGCACATCCCGAAATGAAAAAATTGGCTCAGTGTTTTCATCAAATTTTGTTGATAGATGCCACTTACAAGACAAATAAATATAACATGCCATTGTTGAACATTGCTTGTCACATTTTAGACAAAAACACGTTTACGGTTGCATGGGGTTTAATGGATCATGAGAACAACGTGAGTTTCATTTGGATGTTGGAGACGTTGAGGTTCATTTATAATGGGATGATTTTCCAAGGGTTATTGTAACGGATAAGGATCAAGCCTTAATGCATGCAATAACGGTTGTGTTTCTTGAAGCCCGAAACTTGCAATGTACGTGGCATATTCAAGGCAACATCAAACACAATTGCCATCTCTATTTCCAAGCTAAAAAACCATGGAAGGGTACCAAGAGGTCGAAGGAAGAGGATGAGCACATTAGTAAATTAACCGTGGAAGAACAACATGAAGAGAAGAGGTTATTTTATGAAAAATGGAAGGAGGATGGAATGATTTGGAATATGTTCATGAAAGCATGGGACAAGATCGTTTGGTCAAAGATCGAGGAAATTTACAAACGAAACTTGAAGAAATTTGAGGATGAATATGGCAAGGACTACCCAAAACCGTTTGAGTATTGTAAAACACAATGGTTAACGATTAAGGAGAGGTTTGTGTTTGCATGGACATATGAATGTCGTAATTTCAAGAACGAGGCGACAAGCATAGCGGAGGGGTCTTATGGCCGGTTAAATAAAATACTTCTAGGTAATCAAAATGGAGTTGTGTCGATCTAAGAAGCAATCCATAAATTCACCAATTGTGATCTCGATAAGATTAAGGGTTCTATGCAATTTAGTGTACATAAATTCCCTACGGAACATGAAAGGGAAAGATTGCTTCTAAGGGGCATTGTTCATAAAGTTTCAAGATGGGAAATAAATCACATGATGAAACAATTGAAGTTTTATAAAGATTACGATGACGATAATACGGTTTGTGTTTGCAAGGATATGATAGGTATTGGTCTCCCATGTCGTCATAAAATGGGTAGGTACGTCGATGTGATTGACATCAATGATATTCATCCATTTTGGAAGCAATTAAATTTCACTCCAAGCACCCCCGTAGTTGATGGTCCGTCGTTCTTGGAGTCGGAATTGTGTGCAAGAATAACCGAGCGTTATGCTACAACAAATGGCGCCAAGAAGCAAATATTGATGCATGATTTGGAGAAAGCTCTTCACCCTCGTTTAAGGGAGGTTGATGAACCTATTAAGCAAAAGGGGGCGGGTAGGCCACACACCGAAGTGTCGAGGACCATTGGAATAAAAGAATTGAAAGAGTATTTGTCTAATAAAAGAATATTATGTAGGCATGAGTGTTCGGAAGCCGAATTGGAAGATGAGCCGCAACCCAAGAAAATAGGTTGTCCAATAAAATATCAAAGTGGACCAACCGGCCGAAAAGTGGGGCCAAATGTCTCTACAAAGCCTTCTCAAGTAAGTTAAGCCGAGGCGGTGGAAGAAGTTGTGTTAGTTGAGACCCAAAATAGATCCATAGTTATAGATCAAATGAGCGACTCCCAACAAACACAATCGACGGAAATGGTGATTATAAGAGAGAAGTATGGTACTCTTCGTTGTCCTAGGGATTTTCATGGAAGACCCGCGCGATCAAGGTATACAATTATAGAAGAGTATATGAAATAAGTCCCTCCCCTAATTGTTCCATTTGTTTTGTCCACCGACGAGGTGGATGGGGATGGTAATTGTGGGTTTCACATCCCTACAGAACAAATTGGTTACTTTGGAGAGGTAATGAACGAAGATGTCACCGAATGGCAATATTTAAGAACTAAGATGGCGGTACAACTAATAAAGGAAAAGGATTTCTATATGGGGATGATGAAGCAAGGAGATAGAAACAACAAAGAGCGAGAGTTCAAATACTTAGTTGCGCGTGTAAAGTGCCGAAATGGATTGAAGACTATCGAATCTAAGTATTGGATGAGAATGCCTTCATGTGGATATCTCTTAGCGGACGTTTTGAATTTCGTGGTACATTTCTTTGTTCTTCCTAAGTATGGACAATCCTTTATGTTTGCACCTACAAGGGCGGTTTGCGATGCTTTGGTTAAAGATAGAAGAATTGTTATGGCATTTGTGAATGAGATGCATTTTATCGGTTTAAGAGTAAAGAGAGATTGCCTATTACCTTCGTTGGGTGGTGCGACGGATTACTTCCCAATGAATCATTGTAAGTATTGGTTGAAACAATATGAGACCAACATGTTGGATTGGGATCGCGTCATGAAAATCAACTTTCCGGCAGGCATACTCGAATTGGTTCCCTCGGATGATGAAGATGAATGATCGTTACTTTTGAAAGATGTATTTTTTGGAATTTTTGGGAATGATCTGTGAAGTATAAAGATATAATCGGTAGTTATATTATAAATATATCAACCGATTATACATGCTTTTGTAAACAGACTCAATCAATATTATAATCGGTTATTAAAATTTATAATTTACCGTCCGATTGCAAGTCTAACAAAAATACTGAAATTTTTCCCCCAAAATCGGTAGATAACATATTACATTAACATCCTACTGTCACCAAACTCTGACAAAAAAAACCTGAAATTTTTTCCCAGAATCGGTAGACAACATATTACATATACTTCTGATTATTACCAAACTCTGACAAAAAAGGTGAAAATCTTCCCAGAATCGGTAGACAATATAAAACAATAACTTCTGATTGTAACAATCAATAAATATTTATACTGTGGTCACGGACTTCAGGAATTCATAACTTCCATCATAAGTGAATTCTTCACCCTTCTCCACCAAGTACTGTCTTTTTGCGAGTGCCTCCTACATAAACAAACACAAAATAATGCCAAGTTCGTTTTAGTAAGAAAGATTAGACACCCGGTGTTATTTAAAAGAAGTATGCACATACTTACAAATTGTTGGATTGACAAGCTTAAGTGGCTAATGTTAAACATCCTCTTTTGTATCGTTATGTAATCATTTACCCCTTTTTGGACAAGTCGAAAACGATCATGAACTTGTTGGAGTGATCTTTGCTTTGGATTTCCATACTCTTGCACAAATTGGATATATACCAGACTTCGGGTGTTAACCTTCCCTCTATGTCATCTTCACGTCTTGTTTCATGATACCATGTTTTCACAATGACCAAATCTTCAGCTGCGTCAAATGTTTCCATGCTTGTAAGTTGAGATATAGAATGGATTGACAAGAGTAGACGATGGAAAATCTATTTGGAGAATACACGATGCTATATATGTGTTGTTTGATGCATAAATAAGAAGAGTTTACCCTCCTTATATAGATGAGAGTCCGAACGTATCTTTTTTTTTTTTTTAAATATGGCCGTTGATGCGTACTTTACAAGACTGTACTGAAATTATGTACAATTATTACATACAATCGGTAGGAAAATCTTGAACCTAAGCAACCGATTATTTATACTCGGAATCTAAGGATACTTGTGTACCTACCGATTATAGCCTGTTTTGTCAACATGGTACTCAATTTCATTAGAGTGGTATAATCGGAGGTTTAACAATATGTATTAGTTACCGATTTTGTGTGGTTTTCGAGGCACAACTAGTTTCTTTTGAACGAAATAGCCGTTGGAGTATAATCGGTAGTTACATAGATAATTAAAACTTCCGATTTTCATAATTTTTTTGAAATTCATTACAGTATCACCTCAACATCATCATAATTTCACGTTGAACTTCCACAATTCTATTACAAGGTATTGTGATTAGCGTCGTGGACGTGTTGGACGAGTCCTAAACGGATTAAATCCTTCCATCGCCATAAGGATTCTAAAATGAGCTTCATAACGAAAGCTTGATCTTTTCCATCTCCGCCATTCCCCGAGAGATTGTTCTATAACTTCATCACTGGTTGTACCCCTCAATCGATATTGATTCACAAGATAAGTTAAATGGATGAATTCTTTGACGCGTCCGTTTATTGAACCAATTCAGCAGAAAAGATCAGCAGAGTGACGGTTGTTTGGGTTAACGGTGTCGGCGCAGAATTTTTCTTGAATTTTCCCCAAATAACTCATACTCATTATGCCTCCTTGCCTCCGTTCTACTCCCCGTCTAGGATAGAATTGAGCATAGCGCCTACATAAAGATAAATCTTCTTCAATCGTGAACTCAATAGGATTAATGAATGGTTGGGCCATTATGTTGAAGATGATGTTGGAGAGAGTTTAAAGGTATTTGTGTTCCATAGAGGGTACAAGGATACAATCCTTATATAGGGGTTAGAGTTCCAACGACTTTTTTTGTTGTTGGGGCAACTGTATAATCGGTAGACAAATAAGGTATTTAGCTACCGATTATACAAAATTTTGTTTTGGGAGAAATCTCAATTTTTCCGAATTTGAGAACTATAATATTCGGTAGTTAATATGACTACCGATTATAAAGTTGCCCCAAATTTGTTCTTTGGGAGATACTATAATCGGTAATATTGTGAGGTTATTCTTACTACCGATTGTTATAGGAGCAAGATTCGCGTTTGGCACAAAATTTATATTAATCGGTAGTAAAATGGCGTTACTAATCTTCCGATTAAGTATTAACAATCGGACACAAAATATCTTCCGATTATGTAAGGGCATTAACGTAATCTCCGCATTTTTGGATATCTCTTAACGTTGATTTTGGGTTGGGAATAAAAAAATCGCCCTTAATTTTGTTGGGATCACCCCTAAAAATGGTAGGAAAATTAACCCTTAAGCAATAAGAAACTATATATATACTTGCCAAGAGAGAATAAGGGATGAAATGGAGAGAATAAGTGAAATAATCGATGAAAGTGAAAAGCAGGGAATAAAGTTCTATGACTTGAAAGGATTAAGCCCTAAGCAACAAGACACATCATATATTACATATCAAGCGCGCATTGAATTTGTAAAAATTGCAGGTTTTAAAATTCACTCGCGTCCAATCAGTCAAAAGACAAACCAATGTGTTTACCCGTCAAAATACGGATATTGGGTCAGATGAAATGCGCTGATTTAAATATTTTGCTTGCCTCCGGTACCGGTCGATTTCTTGTGCAGCTCTAGAACATAACTGGGGCCTGCCTACTATTGTGCTTCTGACCATATAATGTACACCATAACCATCTTTCCCGGACCTTGACACCTGACTTGATGCATGAGGCTGTCAATGCATCTAGCATTTCTCTTTTTTCAAGGCGTGGACCATCTAATGCATGTGACTTTTGTTTGATAAAAGGAGAAGAGGATTCTTATGCCCGTAGCGTATGCCTAGAGGATGACAGATAACAGCAGGCGGGACGGCTTTAATGAAGTCATTGAAAATACATCACTACCCTTACACTGGTAACTTAATATACAACGTCATAAACTGGTTTCTATTTCAAATTCCAGCTCTTTTCACATTCACAGTTCACATAATTGGGCCGACCGACCGGAGGGCCCGAAGGGCCTGTAGGGAGGGAGTCCCTTTTATGGCCACTTTTTTGTTAAATGAAGAGTAACGAAAATGTTCAATTTCTTAAAAAGATTGAGAAAGAATATTCTTTGCAGATTCTCGTCACATTTTCACTAGACAAGATTATCCCTCTCTTTTAGTCCAATTACTATAACTCTGTGTATCCTACTTTTCAGGGGTATAATTGGAAAGCCAACTTTAATATAACATATATAAAAATCCGTGCCTTAGAATTTTACAAATTTTATCTTGTTGGAAAGGTTGTAAAAAAATCTACGCAACGAGTACAAACAAAAATATCAAATTTAAACTCTATCTTCAGATTCTTTTTCGGTCGGCCCTTCCAACGTGGCAACGGTTATACTAGTAATACCCAACAAAGGGGTGTCCGTCGAACAACAGTACTCTTGGTGTTTCAAATTAAACAGGCGCCAATACGGCAAAATCCAATAATTTAGCTTAATTTAAACTAGTGCCAGTACTGTAATACGATTAAACTTTGAGGGCATATTCGGAAGAAAATCTCTGCATCGTTCAAAACATAATAGTCTCTCTCCAAAAATAGATCTTCCTGTCCGGAAAGAATTAGACGTTTTGTAAAGAAAGAGTAGAGAAGAGAGTATCCGTTTCCCGTCTCTGAAATTTCAACTTTACTCTTTCACTCTAGGGTTTTTTTTATCTGCTTACATTTGAAGGAAAAAAGAATGTTTGAGCAACAACATTTTGTAGATTTACAAGATAATAATAATGGGAGTGGCCATGGTGGTGGTGGAGACCCAAAATCATGGTTATCTGGAGAAGATCAGTCATCTTCACCAAATCAAAAGCCTCCTACTTCTGGAAATGGAAGTAATTTTGATAAAGTACTGTACAAGAACCTTGTTGAAATGGTACCTCTGGTTGAATCTCTCATGGTTAGTATATAGTACCCCTTCACTTCTAGATTTTTCCCAATTTTGCTTGATTTTTTTTCTCCTATTATGATTTATTATTATGTTTTTTTTTTAATCTTTGGGTTTAAATTTATTGGTGTTTTTTAATTCAGGATCGGAGAACTAATCCGTCATTTACTCGGCGAGCGTCTCTGATCTGCACGAAGACTCCATCTGGAGATTCATTTAATAAAAAGGTGAGAGAATTTACTCATTTACGAGATTTTTCAAGTGAAGGTATGGTGTTTAATGTATTGGAGTAAATTTTGTAAATTGAATTATTTAGTAATCTCGGGTAATAATGTGCTAGCATCTTAATTTTACTTGAGATTAGTAGTGCTGCCTGCTGTGTAAATTGATAGTATGTAGCAAGAGAAAATGTTGAATACATGGTTTACTGGTTTAGGGTTTTGTTTTACTTGAAACTTGGCAATGGGGTTGAAGAGGAGTAGGGTTTAGTGTTGGTTATGCAGCTTATGCTGTTACGCGCAATTCAAAATAGTGGTTCAACAATTTCTTTGTAAAATGACTCAATAAACACTCCAAACTTTGGAATGTGGAGATATAAGGGGGATACATTTTTCTTATACCTTGTTGAGTTTGGAATGTTCTCATAATTGTGGCCAAGTTTGGAATATAGGCATACAACTGGAGTACAATGTAGTCGGTAGAGTGAACCAAATTGTCAGATAGTATGATATTAATAACAGGGTTTTGAGACTTTTAAATATTTGGTATGTTGTGCATGTTTTTTCAGCTTCTTTACATTTCAGTCGGATATCACTGAGGGGAAGTGACACATTATATGCTGAAGTTGTTATTGCTAGTTAATGTATTGAATTTGGATTTATCAGCTGAATCTTTACTTATGATGTTGCAGATTGGGGATCCAAAAGGAAGGAAAGCAACTCAATCTATACCTGGTAAAAAGAGAAGGGGTCTTGGAGACAATGACCCAAGCAAAAATGGTTGTGTGGATGAGTTTAAGATGTTCTCATCAAGGGCTTCGCCGGGAAAGGGTAGAGAAGATTTGATTACTCTACAGGAACAAGTAGAAAATTTACAAAAGAAATTACTGGAGAAAGAAACACTCCTTAAATTGACAGAGACTTCACTGGATCAGATGAACTCAATGAATGTGACGCTTGACGAACTAAGACGCCAAGCTGCAGAGAAGGATTCATTAATTAAATCTGCTCATTTGCAGCTTTCTGATGCAAAGGTATGTAAATTCTCATATAATCTCAGTGCAAATCCAAATGAATACACTATTCCAGTTTCATCAGAAAAAGCCAACTGTCTTATGAAATGTCTTGAGCTTTATTAAATTCAAATCCATCAAATTCTAGTAATGTAAGATCTTGTGAAAATTACACAGAATACTACTCGAATACCAAGAGTTCTTGAGATACAACTGGTTTAGAATCCTAGACTAGAGCATGGATATAAACACACCAACTAACTTATTCTTTATCGTTTGGCTTGAACCATCTCGATGGTGCCACATGTCACCTAAATTATTTCT
Source organism: Papaver bracteatum (assembly GCA_023529315.1). Lineage (NCBI taxonomy): Eukaryota > Viridiplantae > Streptophyta > Magnoliopsida > Ranunculales > Papaveraceae > Papaver > Papaver bracteatum. The sequence goes on along the minus strand of JAJJWX010002605.1, from coordinate 1,203,221 downwards.
TGCATAGTCTAGCTAAGTTGGGCTCATATTTCCCTTCTCTGTTAGAGACTGCTTTTGGTTGGTCTAGTAAACTCTTTACGTCTGTTTGTTCACAGAAAAGAGTAACTCCGAATCCTTGTGTTTTTTTTTTCTCAGATCAAGCTTGCAGACAGGCAAGCCGCCCTGGAAAAATTGCAGTGGGAAGCGTCCATGTCTGATAAAAAAGCTGAGAAGCTACAAGAGGAAATCGATTCAATGGAGGGAGAGGTTTCCGCTTTTATGTTGTTACTTGAAGGATTATCGAAGAATGACTCCAAACACTATGCTGAAGATTATGATGCCACTCCGTATCATTCAGATATTCCTTATATGGTAATCTTATTTTTATCTTGTTTTTTACTTATTTGATTTCATTTTTTTTCTTGGTCAGGTGACTATGGAAATTTAGAGGTTTGATACTTAGCCTTCTTGCAGTTGTTGCAGTTGTTGATTTTTCACTGAAATGTCAAACTTGGTTTCAGGGTTACATGGATGAGAGGGAGATGCAGGAAATGGAAGAGGCAAGACGGGCATATATCTCTGCTCTTGCAACTGCAAAAGAAAACCAAGATGAGGAGTCACTAGCATTGGCTGTCAAGGCAAGACTACGGCTTCAATCTTTTGTTCTAGGAACTAAAATTTCTTCTAGATAAAAAAAAAAAAAAAAAGTGCTGAGTTGTTTGATTGTAGTAACTCGTATATGACTAACATGTAATGGTCATCGTCTATCAAGATTTGTGTTGTTATAATCACATTCAAACCGACTTCTGTCCATTACTTATTTTAGTGGTTTTGTTTACCTGGTACATAACGTTTAAGTTCTAACGCCTGAATCCAGACAGGTATGACCGACAGATATATGGCTAACATATATAAACCGACTTCTGTCCGTTACCAATTTTAGTAGTTTTGTTTTGCCTGAATCCAGACAGATGTGTGCCAACCGAGTCAGGTACAAAACTTCTAGAAACAAACGGATATGACTCGTGGGAATGGGAAAATGCTCAACTAAGTGCATCATAACTGCATTTTCGTGTGTTTGTAGTCGGCTAGACGCGTAGACTCCATACATAGCTTGTTATTAATACTAGCCTTTGGATGATAAATAACACAGCCCTTGTCATTTGTTGAAATAAAAGCTTTTGTTTGTGATCCGGTATTTTTACTCCTATAAACAAGGGGTGACTAAAGAGTTTGTTTTACTTGATATTCCCAAAAACCTGTTTTCGATCAAACCATGCAATTCCAGTCTGTATAGAGACTGGTTTAAAAACCCTAACTAGTTTGAAGAAGAATTCATTGTGTATACGATGGCTGCTGCATCCAATGGATCAGAGTATTTTGAGATAGAATTAGAAACAGGAAACGAATCATTTGCAAGGCCATCAAATGCAGAATCATATGCACAAGATGAAGAAGAATTATTATGGGCAGCACTTGAAAGATTACCAACACAAAAGAGATCAAATTTCGCTATACTGAAGAAAAGTCCATCTGAATCAGATGGTCAGGAATCTACTCATGAAACCATTGATGTTCGTAAACTTGATCGTTTTGGTCGTCAACTTGTTGTTAAGAAAGCTTTTGCTACCAATGAACAAGACAATTATAAGCTTTTATCTGCTGTTAAAGATCGACTCAACCGGTACGTACGTCTATATATTTCCTTCTTTTTTTGTTGTTATTGCTTTTATGTGATCAGCACCTGTATTTCACATTCTTTATGTGTCTAATTTCTTTTTAGAAAAAAAGTGAACCAGCGTAAGAGCTAATCGCTTAGGTCATCTAGTTAGAGAAATCTTCATGCATGATTTTGTTTTTCTCGTGCACAATGAAGTCTTTATTGATTAATGATATAGTATGTACTTCGATGAAAAGATGATATCTAGATCTTCACAATATGCAGATCATTTCTCATAGAGGTACCAAATCTTTTTTGTTATGCTCTCTCAGGACTGGAAGAGAGTCGTCTGGAGAAAAATATATTTAATGAGCATGGAGTTGATTCTTGTTTAGAACTGCAGACATTTACACAAACCTCAGTATTATTGCATAAAAATTTAAGGCTTGCTTTCTTTCCTCACTTTGCCCGTAAAATTATTCAATGACAATAGTGGTGGAGCCAAAAATGCTTGCAGTAGGGGGCTCTAGCTATGGGGATTTTTTCAAAAATGGAATACTGTTGTCTGGACTATAAAACATATTTCCATTTTTTTAAATTAATTTTGGTACGATTTTTATTGATTCTTGATTTACTAATAGAGTTGGATTGGAGATTCCGGAAATCGAAGTAAGGTTTGAGAGACTGCACATCACAGCTGATGTTCAAACAAGCTCTAGAGCATTACCTACTCTTGTCAATTATGTTCGTGACACCATGGAGGTACCATACCAAAACACTGCTGATTCTCATTGTCTTTCGCTTATACAATTTTCTGATTACCAAGTATAATTTGTGCAGGACATATTAGTTTGTCTGAAGATATTTCGCCCACAAAGGCATTCCTTGACTATCTTGAACAATGCTAGTGGTTTCGTTAAACCTGGACGAATGACATTGCTGCTGGGACCACCAGGTTCTGGTAAATCAACATTGTTAAAAGCTCTTGCCGGAAAACTCGAATCAACATTACAGGTTAGTAGCATGTATAGGTGATGATTTCCTTAAGGTAGACTCATTGACTAGTAAATTTATGTATACACAAATTTGCCCGCCAATTTTGCATTCTACCAAAATGGTGGAGGGGGTTTTAACCATCGGAAAATGGATTGCTTGCAATTGTTCTCAAATAAGGATATTTATCGATTTTTTTTGGGAAAAGTTTTGTCTTCTAATTTGAAAGAACTGACACAACGTATACATCACATTTGTGCATCAGAAAAGTGGGACTATTACATTCAATGGTCAAACATTTGATGAATTTTGTGTAAAAAGGAGTGCAGCATACATTGGCCAAACAGATAATCATATTGCAGAGCTAACAGTACGTGAAACTTTAGATTACGCTGCAAGGTTTCAAGGAGCAAGCGACGGGTTCGGAGGTGAATTATCATTTGTCTCTTTGTACTTCCAAGTTAACATATAAACCTCATTCTAGTTTCTACAAAATATACTGCTTTTACGCAACTTTCATATTTACTCGTACTAAGATTAGTTTTATTGCTTGCTGCTACATTTCGTGATTCTAATTGGTGGTTAATCTACATCCGCAGCATACTTGAAAGACCTGGTTAGACTGGAGAAGGAACAGAATATACGTCCAAACCCAGAAATCGATGCATTTATGAAGGTATTTACTATTTCTGTTAGTGTTACCTCTATATTAAGGACTATCATCACTTTTGATCTTCAGAATTCACCTTTCTTGTTCCATGTTGTTTACCTTGAAATAAAACTTAAATGTGTAGGCATCTTCTGTTGGCGGTAAACATAGTCTAGCAACGGACTACATTTTGAAAGTTCTTGGCCTTGACGTGTGTGGTGATACCCTTGTTGGTAATGATATGCTTAGAGGTGTTTCAGGTGGTCAAAGAAAGAGAGTTACTACAGGTACTGAATTTTGCTGTTTTTGTTGGCACTTTGTTTATCAATTAACTTTGTAAGGATTTCAGTTAACTGTATAAGTTTCTTTCCATACATGCAGGAGAAATGATAGTTGGGCCAATAAAGACGCTTTTAATGGATGAAATTTCCACTGGACTTGATAGTTCTACAACATATCAAATTGTGAAATGTGTTCGAAATTTTGTGCATCAAATGGGCGGTACTGTATTGATGGCTCTACTTCAACCTGCACCTGAGACATATAATTTGTTCGATGATCTAATTCTACTATCGGAAGGGCACATTGTTTATCAAGGTCCTCTAGAAAATGTTGTAGAGTTCTTCGAATCATTAGGCTTTAAACTGCCACCTCGCAAGGGTGTTGCTGATTTTCTTCAAGAGGTAAGAGTTGTTGAAATGATCATTCGCCTACAGTTATTTACTCATATCATTCCCAGAATGTGACTTTACTTGAATTTCAGGTTACTTCGGTAAAAGACCAAGAACAATACTGGGCAGATCATTCAAGCCCATATGAATTTCTTCCTGTTTTAAAAATTAGAGAAGCATTTGAAAATTCTATTTATGGAAGGGCTATGGCTTCAAATCTCTTGGTTCCATATGATAAACAAAAGTCTCTTCCTTCAGCTCTTTCTCAAGAACAGTATGCTGTATCAAAGAAAGAACTCTTCAAGACATGCTTAGCTCGAGAAAGTTTACTACTTAGCAGGCATCGCTTTCTTTATATATTCCGAACATTCCAAGTATGTTGTATACAGATCTCTTTATTTTTCCTTTTCACTACTCTAGTACCAAAACTTGTGTATTTTTCACATTAAAGTACTGCGTATCATTTTTGCATTGCGTCTTTTGCAGGTTGCGATTGTTGGGTTTATCACATGCACAATGTTTCTACGAACAAGAATACATCCTACAGATGAGATAAACGGAAACCTCTATCTTTCATGCTTGTTTTTTGCGCTGGTGCATATGATGTTCAATGGATTCTCTGAATTACCTATTATGATATCCCGTCTCCCGATATTCTACAAGCAGAGAGATAATTACTTTCATCCTGCCTGGGCATGGTCTATACCGAGTTGGATTTTGCGTGTACCTTACTCCGTCATTGAAGCTGTTGTATGGGCAGTTGTGGTATATTACACTGTTGGCTTTGCCCCTGGTGCTGGAAGGTAAGTTATTTGATAATGTCACTACATTTAATTGCACCTTTCACTTTCCTTTCACTTACCAACTCCTTATTGTAGGTTTTTCCGGTTCATACTCCTACTCTTTTCTGTACATCAAATGGCTTTGGGCCTATTCCGATTGATGGCTGCTACTGCAAGGGATATGATCATTGCTAATACATATGGGTCTGCTGCCATTCTGATTATATTCCTGTTGGGTGGATTTGTCCTTCCGAAAGGTTTGCTTTAGTTATCCTGACTCAATATGTTATAGTGACACACTGACACTCTTACTTGATGCTCCCCTAATGCTCTAGTGTTCCATCTCCAGCAATGATCAAGCCATGGTGGGTCTGGGCTTTTTGGTTGTCCCCGTTATCATATGGACAACGTGCAATTTCCGTCAATGAGTTTACTGCAACAAGATGGATGCAGGTATTGTAACAGAGTAGTTATGCTAATTATTCGTTTCTTTATGTTGTTTTAAATCAATAAACACTTGGCTAATTTTGAGTAATATCGATCAGTCTTTTAATTGCTCCACTCTTTTATGACAGCATTCTAAATATGCAAACACCACAGTAGGAGATAATGTTCTCCAATCACATGGTCTTCCTACTGAAGATTACTGGTATTGGATTGGGGTTGGTGTTTTAATAGGCTTTGCGCTTCTGTTCAACAACCTGGTGACTGTTGCCTTGGCTTACCTAAATCGTGAGTGTACAACTTTAAGTTTTCAGTTTAGATCTTAAAATCTAAAGTATGTGTTTTAAGTAACATATGATTTTTTGCATTTTATTACAACTTAACATATGGATGTATGTGATTTGCTATATAGCTCTTTCAAAGGCGCAAGCAATGATTACTCCTGATGACAAAGAACAAAATGCTAATGAAACTAGTGGTCAGTTCAAAACTCTTTTTCTTTATTTTCGTATCAGAATTGGTTGTTCATATATAAAATAAAATAAAATTACACTTGCTTTTTCTCACAGTAAGAGTAACTTGACAATTGCAGCAATAGATTGTAATTCAAAACAGAAGCAGAATCCTCTCGAAAGAAGAGCTTCTGACAAGGGGATGATTCTTCCATTTAAACCATTAACAATGACATTTCATAATGTCAATTACTTTGTTGACATGCCCAAGGTATATATCTAAATCTTCTGGTTTTCCTTCGCTTGCTTTTTTCGAAGCTTTTTGTACTTAATTGTGCATATACCCTAAGGAAATGAAAGGTACCAAAGAAAAGAAGTTGCAACTCTTGTCAAATGTGAGTGGAGCATTCTCACCAGGTGTTCTTACCGCATTAGTTGGTTCTAGTGGGGCGGGGAAAACAACATTAATGGATGTGCTTGCTGGTAGGAAGACTGGTGGATACATAGAAGGTGATATCAGGATATCAGGGTATCCAAAAGAGCAAAAAACTTTTGCTAGAATATCAGGATACGTTGAACAAACGGATATACATTCACCTCAAGTAACAGTTGAGGAGTCGCTCTGGTTCTCTGCATCTCTTCGTCTTTCAAATGAAGTCAGCCAAGAGACCAAAAAAGTTAGTTACTACATATATGATGTTTTGCACTTCTTTCTGTTTGTTGTTGATCCTTGTAGAGAGGAAATTAATCCATGACCGCATACTTACTGCAGGAGTTTGTTGAAGAAGTTATGGCACTGGTGGAGCTTAATAGTCTACGAAATGCTCTGGTTGGTTTGCCTGGGAGTACTGGTTTGTCAACGGAGCAAAGAAAACGTCTGACCATTGCGGTGGAGCTAGTCGCAAATCCTTCTATAATTTTCATGGATGAACCCACTTCTGGATTAGATGCTCGGGCAGCAGCTATCGTAATGCGTACTGTACGTAATACTGTTGACACTGGAAGGACTGTGGTTTGTACCATACACCAACCCAGCATTGACATATTTGAAGCATTTGATGAGGTTGGTCACCTGTTTGCCCTTTTATCTTGTGAATTAGTACTCAAACTCCTAAAACATATTCATACTCACTGATATCTTGTTGTTTATCTGGTCTGAATTTAGCTACTTTTGATGAAACGAGGAGGTCGAGTTATATACGGTGGGAAGCTTGGTGAACGCTCGAATATCTTGATCGACTACTTCCAGGTACTTGGAAAATTCTCCCACTTGCAATATTTCCCACACTTAATCGGTTCACACGTATGTGACCAAGTGGTTTAAGTACTGCATAATGCTTGCCTTGCAAAGTGTCAAAGCTGATGCAGTTTTCTACATAATATATTAATAATGTTTCGGATCACTTTCCAACCTTTGCAGAGTATCGAGGGAATTCCTCCTATTCCTGATGACTACAATCCAGCGACCTGGGTGCTGGAGGTCACTACACCAGCTACCGAAGACAAAATTGGCCAAGACTTTGCGGATATATACAGGGATTCTCAACAATTCAGGTGAGACCGCAAAACTACTCTCATTGAAACTATGCATCCCAGAGTTGGTTATTTACTTGGGGGGGCACTACTAATCTTTTACTGTCCTTGTGGCATTATTTACCGGCCCCTCACATGGGGTGCTCTCAGACTCCATGTAGAACTATGCTCTACAATTTCCAGTTGCTGTTTTTATACTGTATCAAATATACTCTTCAACAAATCTCAACCTGTTCCAATTGTTTCTTTAGGGGAGTAGAAGCATTGATTGAGGAATTGCGTACTCCACCCCCTGGTTCAGAACCTCTGAGATTTTCAGCGACATTTGCAACAACTCGTTTGACTCAATTCATAACTTGTTTATGGAAACAACATCTTGTTTACTGGAGAAGCCCTCAATACAATGTCGTGCGGTTAGTCTTTACTACAATTAGTGCATTGATAATTGGCTCCGTATTTTGGAATGTTGGTTCGAGAAGGAGCACAACACAAGATTTGATGGTTGTTATGGGAGCTCTATATTCAGCATGCTTGTTTCTTGGTGTGAATAATTCCTCTTCAGTACAGCCAGTAGTTGCTATTGAGCGAACGGTCTTTTACAGAGAGAAAGCAGCTGGAATGTATGCTGCATTTCCTTATGCAGCTGCCCAAGTAAGTTCCATATCAACTATAGAAATGTCACCTTTTCGGTTTTATCAAGTTTTATAGACAAAGCTGGTGCTTAACATTTCTTTTTTCTAATCAACAGGGTCTTATTGAAATTCCATACATTGTCGTACAGACATTAGTATATGCTTTCATCACATTCTTCATGATCAACTTTGAGAGAACTTTAGGTAAACAGATTAAGCTATCCTTAGAGTAAAAATATCATAATTTCCTAGGTGGGTGTTAATCAACAGACGTTCTCTTTTTTTTTTTGCAGTAAAATTCCTGCTATACGTGTTGTTTATGTTCTTAACGTTCATGTACTTCACTTTCTACGGAATGATGGCGGTTGGGTTAACACCTTCGACGCACTTGGCTGCTGTGCTCTCTTCTGCATTTTACTCATTGTGGAATCTTCTCTCTGGTTTTCTTGTTCCAAAGCCTGTAAGTAGTTTACGGTATACCATAATGCTAATGAACTCCCACAAGAACATGTTTCTCGATTTCTCATTGTCTTTACTCTTTATTCTTCACTTGGTGCAGATGATCCCAACATGGTGGCTCTGGTTTTACTACATTTGCCCAGTCGCTTGGACGCTACGCGGTATTATAACATCTCAGTTAGGTGATGTAGAAGATCATATTGTGGGTGCTGGATTCGACGGGACTGTGAGAGAGTATATCCAGAAGAACCTTGGCTATGGTCCTGGCATGATTGGTGTCAGTGCAGCGGTGCTTCTATGTTTCTCCCTTTTCTTCTTTGGTATCTTTGCTACCTCTATCAAGATCCTTAACTTCCAGAGAAGGTAAAAACAAAAAAACAGCTACCCGAGGCGATGAAGAGCAAGAATTAACATACAGAATAGAAATTCACTGAAGAATTTTAGGACATTTCCTTTATAACATTTGTTGTTTTTGTAAAAACAGATTTTACATTTGTTCAGCCTCGGAACTTTTATCCAGTCTTCATATCTTTTATCCAGTCTTCATATATACATGTATAACATCATGGATACTGATACTTTCATTAGTGCTTGGGATCATCTTCATCTCCATGATCCCCCATGAAGTTTTCATTTATTAATAAAACACTCCATTTCTCTTATGACATACTCCCTCTATTTCAAAATAATAAGCTTGTTGAGGGAGCAGGATATTAACTATATACAATACCAATTTGTACCTGTTCCATTTGGACATCAAGTTAATCCACAATTGTCCAAAAACCCACACACACACAAAAAAAACGAGGTCTAATAATGCCACCCGCCAAAAAGTTAATATCCTTTTGGTATTTTTTTCTTTAGATCACTAACCCTGATTGCATTTTGACAATCGTGAATGAGCCCAGGACCAAACTACTAGCGTGAAGTTCATATTGTTTGATTTCCGGCTGAATTTTGGCGAGAGTTAGCCCTTTGTAGACCTCCACGGACCGAAGCACCCTCTCCGGGCACGGCCACATAGCACCGATACTGTCCCCACTTGACCACCTTGAGGTTAGGTGTGGGGTTTTAATCCAAAAGGCCTCGGTACTATGTATGGAGAATGCATTGCTTATATATCACCATATGGAACTTGTTCTCCTCCATGTGGGACTATCCTTAGCAACCCCATGTGTGACTCACATGTGTGTATTTGAGCCACACAACTCCAACACCCTTTTTTTGAGAAGAAAGGTTAAATAATTTTGGGAGGTTTGGGTTGGTAGGTTGTTGATTGTAGTGACCCATCATTGATCGGACTCAGTGGCGGAACTAGACATTCGATATAGGATGGCTTGAGCTTTTTTAGGGTTTGCTTAAGCGTAAAACTCATACACCAACTATGGTCCAACTTAAAAAAGGTTTTGAAAAAAATGACTTTTTTTCTTGTTGGGGCTGGCTTAAGCTAGCCCTAGTCACGAGGTAATTCCGTCCCTGACCGGACTTCCAGTGATTCTCGAATTTTACCCTGATTGCGTAGTTTAGCTTCGTAAGAGTAAGGGGACTGCTAAATTCTATCAATTTAACGAAGTATTAGTTTATCGATAAATTAATAAGTGATTAATATATCAAAATATACTAAATTTTAGTTTTCACAAGTAAATGTGTAAAACATCGTTCCTATAATAAGATTTCAAAAGTAAGTGTATAGAACAGTTTCCTATAATAATATAAGTATTTTGAAGTTTTATTTTCATGTTCTAACGGGGGTTTACTCAACAAATACTTTTGTAGATTTCAATAGAGTTAAAAAGAGTTATGAAAAGTAACAACTTTCATAGAGTTCTACAGAGTTGGGAAAGTACTTGCAGAGTTACAAGGAGTTTATCTAATGTCTTGTAGAGATTCGTAGAGTTCTAAAATGTTGTGAAAACAAAATTTCTAGACAATTATATGACAAACTAACATGACAAATGTATAATTTAAATTTATCTAATCATTAAAATAACTCCAACTAATAATAAAAAAATAAAAATAATACTGCTACACGTCTTTCTTTTATTCAAAACATCTCAATTAAAATAATATACATCACCATGCACTAATGCTCTGGTTATGACTTACAATTCCATTAATTATTTGTGGTGTTTGCACCACTATTTGTATTAGTACCCGTAGCATCTTTCCACATCTTCTCAGCTATGTCATTACGCCATTCATTAGCTTCTTGGCGTTGGCGATTTTGAGTTTGGGATGCTAGTTCACCATCTTCTAACCTGTGCTCTGGCAAAGGTGTTGGTTCTAAAGGGTACTCTACTGGAAACTCGTCAGTTCTACACTCCTTTCGTAAAAAATTATGCAAACCAGCACAAGCCAGTACTATCTCTGCTTGCGTCTTATATGGAAATGGAGGAGCAGAGTGAAATATTGTGAATCGGGATTTGAATACACCAAATATTCTCTCCACCACATTTCTTAGCGAAGCGTGCCGAAGGTTAAATAACTCATCTGCCATTATTTCTTCTTGATCATTAATTGCAGATGATGCAGAGCCATTTCCATCAGCCTCAGTCCTTGTTCGTTTCTTTGAGCTGGTTTGCTCACTTGAGAAATTACTATTGGTATCGGCAGTCCGGAAGGGAGACTGGGGTGATCCAGGTGACTCTGTTTGAGGGACATATGCATCAGGCAAGTAAAGATTACCCTCGGGATCGAACTCAAAGTCATCGGCCATAGTGCGTCGTACTACAAGTGTACCAGTATTTTCATCTTTCTCAAAATTATTAATAGTAGTATCTTTATGCAAGTCATATGAGCTTTTGCCAGATGCTGTCTTATTCCCTAGTACAATGCTCAAATCTCCATAATCAGCACAATGTTGAGTTTTCATCCAGTCATGCTTTTTATGAGACTGTCAAAAAAAAAAATGATACCATATTGAGAACATCTACTACAGTTAGAAAATACCAATTTCAGGAAAAAAATAATTAAGATGCAAACCTCCAGATAATCATCCCATATTTCTTCATCAGCAGTAAACATCTTTGTCGACTCATTCCACCCAAATCCAGAACTAAACTTCAAAAGTTCTTCATAAGAATTATACTTTTCCCTAAAACCTTTCATACGGCTCAAGTATTCTTTGTAGGTTATGTTGCCTCCCAGATTTTTGTTAAGAACTGGTAATATCTTGCTCTCTACAGTTTTCTTATTGAAAGATCCGCTCGTATCGCGCCAGTTGCGCTTCACTGCATCCACCAACAGTCTTAGCAGCTCATTTGATTCCTCATTTGACCATCTTTTATATGGTGTCTTTGTTTTTGCAGGATCATTAACTTGGCTTGCAGTTGCACCATCCATTTTGTGATGATACTAAAATGAGTACGAAACATAATCATTGTGTATATATTACAGATGCAAATTATAGGGATCATCAAATTAAATGAGCTTGATCATATCACATAAATCTATCTATATTAAAAAAAAAAATCATATAAAAGCAAGACAAAAATGTATCATAAAAAATATATGTGCATCTAGTATATATATAAAATTAGAGAAAGAGATAATAAATCACGATTGTACCTTCCAGCCGCCTGCTTCAACTTGAAGAAGTGATTTTGCTTTGTGTAGAGAGGTAGTAATCTCGTATGGCTTTTATAGGTGGTATATTACTATATTCATCAAGAGATATAAAATAAAAGCATATTAGAAAAATAAAAGATAATAAATAAAATTTTATTTTTTACAAGTCTTCCAAAATCTTTCATATTTTGCAAGATTTTCATCAAGGCAAATATATACACAAAAGTCACTCAAAGTCTTAAAAAATGGGAAGTATGTAAAGTCATTGAATTTTCAAGTTTATAACGAGTAACAAAAACTTTGAAAGAGATTCTGGAAGTATATAACCAGTAACATATACTTATAAGGAGTTCTTGAAAGTATACAACGAGTAACGCAATACTTTGGAAATCCGTTGAAGTCTTTCGAAATCACAAAATGTATTTATTGAGTAAACCCCCGTAATTATTTTATGGCATAATATTCGATAATGTATCGTATATTATGTGTGTAAATATGTAAGCTTCGATGTGAAAATTAAAACAATAAGAAGAACAATAAAACAAAATCAATCGGGGACTTCTCACCATATTACCAAATATTAGAGATGCAGTACAATATTATGCAACTGTGAACAAGAAACAACCAATTTTGGATTCTTATCAACAACCTAAAAACTCAATACCATCCCTCACTTTAGAATAAAAATAGCACTCGTGCCGCTTACCCTCCCTCTTATTGGTTGGTTACCGTAACCTCGCGCTCTCATTGGCTAATTAAGAAACCATTCATATTCGTCAGATGAAATTTCGTTGGATATGGTGCGTTGATCTGACAATGTACGGTGTAGATTGGATGGATTAGTGGGACACACGCGACGGACAACCCCCATTATTTAGAAAAATTGCTATATTAATTTCGTGTATTTATTGTGAAAATCCAAAAAATAAAAAAAAACTACTATATTAAGTTTGGACATTTATGATTAAAATAAAAAAAAATCAATTCAACATATTTATGGAATAAAATAATCTTTTATAATTTTATGAAAATCTAAAAAATACAAAAATTACTACTCCCTCTGTCCTAAATTATTTGTCCTAATTTCTACTTTGGTCTGTCCATTTTTATCTGTCCGCTCTGTTTATAGACATACTTTTCTCTTAAACTATCAAATATACCCTTTATTTTTAATAATCATAAAATTATTTTTAATTCAAAATCTTAAATATTATCATCATATATAAGGAAGAAAAAAACTACTCAATATCTTTGTATTAATTGTCATTCCTTTCTTACAAAAAAAAACATTTATGGATAGTTATAAAATTCCTAATAAAACTTCTACTTCTTCTTACATAACCTTTTCATTTTTATTTTTTTTGAAGCACCATGGCTATATACATGGGAAATTATCAAAAACATTTATGACAAAATCTCAAATTCATGGTCAAGTATTTCTAAAGAGGAAATAATCTACAATTTCAAATTTTTTTCCTTCTCAAATAAAAATTTCAAAGACTCCAAAATTTTAGTGTGGGAAACCAAAATCAAATGGAAGAAAAAAAAATCTTAAATTGTGGATTTCATAATAAAAGCAGTATAATTAGCTTTTATTTCTTAAAATATTTCCTAAAATAATAATATTATCCATTTTAGAATTTTTAACACTAATAATTTTAGTTTTGGTAATAACATAACATTAAATAGGCTAGTCATGACATTTTATAGGTTTTCCTTAATATCTTGACAAAGTCAAAACGGACTCTTAATTTAGGACGGAGGGAGTATATTAATTTTGGACATTTTTGATTAAAATAAAAAATAATTAATTCAACATATTTATGGAAGTTTATGTTTATAAATTCATATAACACCACCCTTGGTTGGAAGCCGAGCAACAAGCTGAGCTCCCACCCCTTTTTAAATAAAAACACCTAACCTATGAAAAATAAAGCAACCCAAACCACTACCAGCGTCCTTACTAAACAAACAATTCTTTAGACGCTTGAAAAAAGAAATAAAGTCATCACTAAGCTCTCCTAGAGTGGTAAAGGATAAGACACTCAAACCGTAGTCACGAGCAGCACACTCAGATGAATATTTATTGTGTTTACGCGAGACTGCTCTCGAAATAGCTTGTCCTGGAATAAAGGCTCGAGCTCCATCACCAGCAAAGGGAGAGACTCATGTGACATCCATACACACATCTTGCCCATTTTCCCATTTGAGAACAAGGATGTCAGCTGGACGTAGATCCTTGTTATCATCAGTTATAATACCCAGATTCGCTTCCTTGTGTGCAGGGATGCAGGCTTTGTAAAGGATATCGACAGCTAAATCACGAATTATGTCGTGGCGGAACTTAATTCCAACATCCTTAGCACAATGGAGCGCATGATCGCCAAAAATATCCATAGGTTTACTGCAACAAGAGCAAAGCCCACCTTCTGCAAACAGCGGAATATCAAAACGATAACAGACAACAGCCCTAAACTGACGGGGACCAAGGCACTGGCCAAGTCCACTAATAGGAACAACTAAGAGATAGTCCTGAGCATGCTTGATCTGGTTGCACTGCCATAGTGTTGCGTCTCTATCAGAAAGAGTAAACTGAACAGGGATTCGCTTCTTCACCGCACCGAAATAAGCAACTGCCAAGGAATGCATTGGGGGGGGGGGGGGGGGCAGTGTCATCGACACAATATGAAGAGGGCAAATCACATACCTGAATAAATTTCTGAAGAGTTGTTTTGTAAGCAACACCATTGTCTGCTGGGAATAGACTGCCTAGTATCACCTTCCTCACAGGAGCCTTCTGGCTCTGAGAAGCAAGATAACAGTAATTACGGGTGTTGCCATAGTATAAATCCCAAGGCCACCATATTTAATAGGTAAAGTAGCAATTCTCTGTTGCAGAGGACCAAACCCAGCACCATCACCCGTAATCATAAGCCTCAAATACTTGAGAAGATGATCATCAAAAAGGTCAGTGGCTTGCTGTAGAGCAGCAGGGTTGGTGGTGCGCATAGCGAAATATAATCTAGAAACACCAACACAGTTGCGAAGCAGAAAAGTCTCACTCTGAGGGTCCTTAATCTTCTTGATAAATGACATTAGTTGGATGGTTTTGTTCACCCTACCCAAAACAATATCGCTCATGAAGTCCATATCCAAACTCACAGGACCACCCAAAAGTTTAAGTCCTTTGCGTGGCCTCCCAATATCCTTAGGGAAAACACCCTCCTCAAGACTACGAGGATCAGGAGTAGGCCAGAAAACCTCTGTTTTCTTGATATTGAGGTGCAAGCCTCTAGCCGGCCCTTCATACTATATAACCCGCAACGCCTTAGCAACCTCCAGAGTGTCTCCAACAATAGTGCTGTCATCAAGATACCAAGCATGAAGGTCGAGCTTGCACTGAGAAACAATAGACTTCACCAGAGGGTGAAGAGTCAATGCAAACAGAAGGGGACCGAGGGGATCACCTTGTTGAACCCCTAGAGAGGAAGACAAAATATGTTGATCGTAGAAAAGTTTAGCAGGCCTAGCATAGCAAAATTCAACCCAACGAGAAATACCTGGACAGTGTATCCGGACCTCTTTGATGAGATGAGACCTACAAACCATATTAAAAGCATTCGAAAAATCAATAAGCAGCATTGACTTCGAATCCAAATGTCCTTTCAACTCCAACAACCCATTCACAGCATGAAGAATACCTTCCCCCCTACTGGCACACCCACTCCAAACTGATGATCTCCCAAATAAAAAGACATAGCCTTGCCAACTGAAGAAGCAACTACCTTAGAGACCAAACGTCGCCAAATAGTTCCTACCGCAATTGGCCTTAACCCTCCACCAGGTTTGAGCAGGGGCGTGAGAGGTGCACTGGAGATAAGCTCTCCCAAAACCATGGGACACTTGCCAGCCAACCAAAGGTTAACCACCCCCGTGATCGAAGTCAACAAATCATCCGCCACTGCCGCCGCCGGACCGCTTAAGGCATCAACCAAATACTACGCACGCAACCCATCCCGACCGCACGAAGTCCCTCTAGGGAAACTCTTGATAGCACCACGAACAACCCGCGAGTCCACCGATACCGGTTCACCGCATATATCTTCCTCCGGAATGGAGGGAGGTGGAGTAGTGGGGTGTTTCTCTTGTAGTTCCACTAATGTGGTCTCGCTGCGAGGAGCAACACCGTCAGAGGAGAGAACCCGAATGCCAGCTGCATAATGACCAAGCTCCAGCTTCTTCCTGCAAGCACTAAGGTTAGACGCACCTGCCTTCTTCTCAACATCCGCCTTGGAGCTATGGAGAATCGGCCGTTGCAGCAACTTGGTGACCAGCTTAAAACAACAACCAGGTTCCCTCCAGATCAACAAGGCCTTCTGAATTGCCGCAACTTGCAATCGCTTACGATTGCAAGACTTCTCGTTTGCTGTAGGGACATAACGTTCCAGCGTGCAAAGAGGGAGAAGAATTAGCCGAATCCAGGCAGAGATGTTGGACGGATTGCATAACACATTGTCCAAGCACGGCTTCAAGGTGCGGTAAAAACTCAACCGGCACTTATGGGGTATGCTGGCGACTGTGGGGGTAGAGCGTTGGAAGACAAAGCATAAAAAACCTGGTGTCAAGGCTACCTCTTCATCCGAAAGAGCCTTAGCAGAGATAGCTTCAACTGAGAGAACCTCAGCACTTCGAACAGCATCCCTACTAACAGACGCACGGCTGGGAAACATCTGCACGTTAGGTCTGTCGACACCATGGATCAAAAAATCCGTCGAACTGCCATTGAAGGGACCTGCGAAAATGTCACAATGAACACCTTTCCCTTTGCATGATGATCTCCAGGTGTGTAAAGCCATACACCGGGAGCATAACCACATTTGAAGCTGCAACAACAAATCTTCCCAGGCCTTGAAAACCATGGCATCGTCCGCAATGAGAGCTCTGCAGTGAGCATTATCTCTCGAAAAATCATGCTTCGTACGTAAATGATGCAAGATGGAACCTCCAGCATACCCTCTACTGTTAACTCCATTGCCGCAGTTGTCAATGTTCCTGAACGGACAGGTCACGTATCCCTGGGAGCTTGAACTGGCTAAAGGAGAAGACGTCGTAAGAGGTGATGAAGGGGGTTTAAGGGAAGACCGAGTTGCAGCCCTAGAAGTAGCAGCCATGGGCAACAGGCAAAGTCTAAACGGAAAAACCAAAAACTAATAAACCCTATTTCGTACGTAAGAACAAACCCTACTGTTAACGAAACACAAAAGTTAAAACGAAATTGAAAAACGATGAAGGAAAAGTCGTGGAACAAACCAACCCAAAGAAGAAATCGACCAAGCAAAGCTACTGAAAACGGATGAGACAAATCCGATGGAAAATCATGGCTTTCAGTCGCCATGTCTCGCCGCCGGAGCTCATCGCCGGAAGAGAGAGATACATAAAAAGAATTAATTAGTAGGGCGGACTAAAATTGAAAACGATGAACGAAACCAAGCGTTTTGTGGTTTAAAAATGCCGAATCTCGTCTAAATCATCATTTGTCAGGAATTTTCCGAGTAAGTTCCTTGGCTTGGACGGGGCATTTAGTTCATGTCGCTATTCCTGGATCCAGGGGGGAGTATGTTAGATGGAATAATTTCTTAGATGTATTACCACATCCTCAAGGGTTAGGCCCACTTTTTACAGGTCAGTGGAATCTTTATGCTCAAAACCCCGATTCTGATAGTCATTTATTTGGTACCGCCCAAGGGGCGGGAACTGCCATTCTAACTCTTCTCGGGGGATTCCATCCACAAACGCAAAGTTTGTGGCTGACCGATATGGCTCATCATCATTTAGCTATTGCATTTCTTTTTCTCGTTGCTGGTCATATGTATAGAACTAACTTCGGGATTGGGCATAGTATGAAAGATCTTTTAGAAGCACACATTCCTCCGGGGGGTCGATTAGGACGTGGACATAAGGGTCTTTATGACACAATCAATAACTCGATTCATTTTCAATTAGGGATTGCTCTAGCCTCGTTAGGAGTTATTACTTCTTTGGTAGCTCAACACATGTATTCTTTACCCGCGTATGCATTCATAGCACAATACTTTACTACTCAAGCTGCGTTATATACTCATCACCAATACATCGCAGGGTTTATAATGACAGGGGCGTTTGCTCATGGTGCGATATTCTTCATTAGAGATTACAATCCGGAGCAGAATGAAGATAATGTATTGGCAAGAATGTTAGACCATAAAGAAGCTATCAAATCCCATTTAAGTTGGGTCAGCCTTTTTTCTGGGGTTCCATACTTTGGGACTTTATGTTCATAACGACGTCATGCTTGCTTTTGGTACTCCGGAGAAACAAATCTTGATCGAACCCATATTTTCCCAATGGATACAGTCTGCTCATGGTAAGACTTCATATGGCTTCGATGTACTTTTATCTTCAACGAATGGACCAACATTCAATGCAGGTCAAAGCATATGGTTGCCCGGTTGGTTAAATGCTATTAATGAGAATAGTAATTCACTATTCTTAACAATAGGACCTGGCGACTTCTTGGTTCATCATGCGATTGCTCTAGGTTTACATACAACTACATTGATCTTAGTAAAAGGTGCTTTAGATGCACGTGGTTCCAAGTTAAGGCCAGATAAAAAGGATTTTGGTTATAGTTTTCCTTGCGACGGTCCGGGACGAGGCGGTACTTGTGATATTTCGGCTTGGGACGCATTTTATTTAGCAGTTTTTTGGATGTTAAATACCATTGGATGGGTTACTTTTTATTGGCATTGGAAGCACATCACATTATGGCAGGGTAACGTTTCGCAGTTTAATGAATCCTCCACTTATTTGATGGGGTGGTTAAGAGATTACCTATGGTTAAACTCTTCACAACTTATCAACGGATATAACCCGTTTGGTATGAATAGTTTGTCCGTCTGGGCGTGGATGTTCCTATTTGGACATCTTGTTTGGGATACTGGATTTATGTTCTTAATTTCCTGGCGTGGATATTGGCAGGAATTGATTGAAACTTTAGCATGGGCTCATGAACGCACACCTTTGGATAATTTAATTCGGTGGAGAGATAAACCAGTGGCTCTTTCCATTGTGCAAGCAAGATTGGTTGGATTAGCTCACTTTTCCGTAGGTTATATATTTACTTATGCATCTTTCTTGATTGCCTCTACATCGGGCAAATTCGGTTAATTCCTTTTTTAAAATATCCTGTATCAGCGACAATTAATTTTATGTTTCGATGGAGAAGGAGGCCCACCTTCTTAATATTTTTACATCTAGGATCCGACTTGTATCATTGATAATAATAGGAACTGAATCATTATGGCAAGGCAAAGTTTGATTCAGAGGGAGAAGAATAGGCAGAAGTTGGAACAGAAATATCATTTGATTCGCCAATCCTTAAAAAAAGAACTAAACAAAGTTCCATCATTGAGTGACAAATGGGAAATTTATAGAAAATTACAATCCCTACCACGTAATAGTGCACCTACACGTCTTCGTCGACGTTGTTTTTCGACCGGAAGACCGAGAGCTAACTATCGAGACTTTGGGTTATCCGGGCACATACTTCGTGAAATGGTTCATTCGTGTTTGTTGCCGGGGGAAACAAGATCGAGTTGGTAAGGATCAAAACATTCCTTCATGTTTCTATGGATCTCTATGATCGATGATCATAGAGGGCCCCTTTACCATTCTGTATAAATGGGTTATTCTATTTGTATAGATATGGTAGAGGGGCACATCCAACCCTTGTTTATCTATTAGTCCCCAGCTATTTGGGTCCGCGCGGGGTAGAGCAGCTTGGTAGCTAGCAAGGCTCATAACCTTGAGGTCACGGGTTCAAATCCCGTCCCCGCAATATCATTTTTTTGCCAAAAAATTGAGGTTTTATTTTCTTAACTAGTCATTTATGCCCTTTTTTCCTTTGGGATGGGAGGAAAAGAAGGGTGAAGATAGAACCCCTACACTGTCGTGGTCAACTATACCCAAGCATTTATCCTATTTCGGTTGCAGCTACTGAAAACGATGAACGAAATTGAAATACTAATTAATTATGGAATAAAATAATACATTTATAATTTCATGTAATTATTGTAAAACATCTAAAGAATTAAAAAGATACTACATTATAATTTTGGACATTTACGATTTAAAAAAAAAAACTTATTTACGGAATAAAAAAAATATTTTTTGAATCTTTTAAAAAGAAAAAAAAAATAGAAATAACTATATTAATTTTTAGTATTGATGATAAAAATCTAAAAAAGGAAAAACTAACAATATATATAAAATACTACATTAATTTATATTTAAATTAATATTTATATTTATGTTAACAATATCCATTAATATATAAAAAAAATCTGATTATTTACCTGAACATAATCTAACAAGTTCCATTAATACGTAAGATTTACATCTATATTTTGAGTATTTTGAAATAGAGTATAACAAAATATAAAAATTACTATATTAATTAATATTTATAATTTCGAATATCTAAAAAAATCAAATTTATATTTATTTCGAGTATTTTGAATTAAAATATAACAACATCTAATATTTACTTATTTTTGGTCGATGGATAAAAAAAATAGAACTAATATATTTTTTTATACTTAATTTTGGACATGAAATATATAAAAAGGATATAAAAAAAATTCATAATTGTGGTTAACCAAAAATACGACAACAACCCAAAAATATAAATGTTTTTTTTTTAATTAAAAAGGTAATTATTAGGATTTTTGTTTCCAATTTTCTTCTTATTGTTCATTGAAAAGTACTAAAAAGATATGTTTAAATAAATAAAGAAGGATTAATTGGGGGATATGAAATAGTAATGTTACTGTTCATACACAAAAATAAATAAATAATTATGCCGGTATGAACAGTAACATTACTATTTCATATCCCCCGATTAATAAAAGTATCCCCCAATTGCATGTTCTAAATAAATACCATTAGTAAAAAAAATATTACTAGATAAGTTCATGAGTTTTATGACTTTAACTTGTAAAAAATATGTAGATACTTGCCAAAGATCCAGAGAATTATAAAGATACTACATTATAATTTTGGACATTTATGATTAAAAAAAAAAATCAACGTATTTACGGAACAAAATTTTTTTTATATTTTTTGAATCCTTTAAAAGGAAAAAAATATAGGAATAACTATATTACTAGTATTGATGATAAAAATCTAAAAAAGGAAAAACTAACAATATATATAAAATACTACATTAATTGATATTTAAATTAGTATTTATATTTATGTTAACAGTTTCCATTAAAATATAAAAAAAACTGATTATTTACCTAAACATAATCTAACAAGTTCCATTAATACGTAAGATTTACATCTATATTTTAACTAATATTTATAATTTCGAATATCTAAAAAAATCATATTTATATTTATTTCGAGTATTTTGAATTAAAATCTAACAACATTTAATATTTACTTATTTTTGGTCGATGGATAAAAAGAATAGAACTCAGGTATTTTTTATACTTAATTTTGGACATGAAATATATAAAAAGGATATTAAAAGAAAAAAATCCATAATTGTGGTTAACCAAAAATACGACAACAACCCAAAAATATAAATATTTATATTAATGTTTTTTTGTGAATTAAAAAGGCAATTATTAGGATTTTTGTTTGCAATTTTCTTCTTATTGTTCATTGAAAAGCACTAAAAAGATATGTTTAAATAAATAAATATCATTAGTAAAAAAAATATTACTAGATAAGGTCATGATTTTTATGACTTTAACTTGCAAAAAATATGTAGATACTGGCCAAAAATCGTTTTTTTTATGGGTTTGGTCATTGTTATCTCTATATAAAAGCATTTGGTCAAGAGCTACATTCATTTTTCGTCGCCTCTCTATAAAACGTAAGATACTCTTTTCGTTGAAGAACAAGTTGAAAGTTTTTTATTTATTTTTACGTTTTTGCCTTCTACAAACTCATCGCATTAGTTTTGTTGTTTCATCCATGGTTGTGATATCTTTTTCTTTCTTTTTGGTAGATCATCGTAAGAAATGCAAACAGCGCTACCTCTTTCTTTGACAACAGCTTCGGTAATCCTCTCTCTTTGATTTAGTGTTGATTATTAAATATGGGTTTTGATTGATTTGTTGCATACTACAAAAAAATACATATTCCAAAATCTTCGAATATTCGTTTCCAATTTTCAATCAACAAGGGGCATATTTATAGGGCATACACGAGATGAAATAAATCCAATTGCAACAACAAGAATGTACAAGGTTCTTAATAGTTATTTTTTCCTAGGGATATTTTGACTTTGGGTCCCAACTTTGTGACCAGAGTTGCGTTTGGGTCACCCCAAAATTTTAATTAGAGTTTGGGTCACGGACCGTGTTTGACTGTCTTGACAGTTATCTAATTATTTATTTTCTAAAATTAATCTCAATATATTTAACTCTGTTTGACTGTCTTGACAGTTATCTAATTATTTATTTTCTAAAATTAATCTCAATATATTTAACTCTGTTAACTGCCGTTACCATGTGTCATCCCACCTCACTCGCCTCCACCTCCGTCTCCCTTCCTCCGACAAAGATGTACTCTCCGGTGAAAATGAACATAAAAGCAATAAATCCAAGTTGAATAGAGAAATCAATCTCCACTGTTTCATTTTTAAATTCATAAAACAACTCTTTTTCTTCCACGGATTGCAAACCAAATCAATTACTCAACTGCTTTCTCAGCCATACCTAACCCAAATCTCTGCCATACCATTCTGTAGTACTCTTCTTAACTCCGATAATCACTTCAAACCCTTCATAAACAACTATTTAACCCATGACTAGAGCAGCGAAAAGAGAAAGTACGAAAATGATTGCGACAAAGCATGACCTGTGGTTCAGGCATTCTGTCGAACATTTGTTAAGCATAAACTGGTGGTATTGTTGAAAGTTTAAGAAACATCTTTTGTAGCTCTTTAATTCCGCAACTTCGAATTCACGGTAAACCCAAGTTACCTAAACATCAAATTACTGCTCAGCATTAAAAACCAGGCCATCTCTGACTGCAACGCAACCAACAACATCAATTTTAGTAACTCTCGCCAGCATCTTAACCCCAAATCTCCTAATCTTTCCTCTTAACCCTCACTGAATATATGAATCTCTTCCATTCATTATCGGCTGAAACTTAGTCCCATGGCTTATCACGACAGCAACTACGATCAACAACAACAAACAATTTGGCATCCCTGTCAAAAATCCACAAATTCGAGTTCTGATTCTGCCAAACTCTTATCATCACTTCCAAAAATTCACAACATCTCAATTTCTCGTTTCCCATAAATATCAATCTTCTAAAAATCAGATTCATCAACAAACACATAAACAACGAACTTCTTAGGAAATCCAACTACTTCGTATCACATCCATTTATCATCAATTTCTATCGGAAAAAACAGCCCCCCCAAAACCTTTACCAATCTTCAATACAAGCTCCGTATAAATATTGACGAAATCCTTAATTCCTAAGGTCCTAATACTTCAACCAAAAACAAGTTTCAAAGGTTGAAAAAATTGACGAAAAGGTCTTACCTTAATGTAAAAATCATGATTTGGATCTGATTGAATAAGAGAGAACCCTAGAAATTTTTTGGGTTTTGAGGAATTTGGGGGTTTTGATAATCAAAAGATTTTCTCTACCAAATCATTGGAAGATGATGGAGGCGATGAACGAGAGAGAACTCACGGAAGTTAAACTAGCAGGAGAAATTGATTCGATTTCCTAAAATAACAAACGGAAGTTACAATGGCCATGTATGTAAATAAATCGAAATATGATATTTTTCCGGTCTTTTAAGTGTTTAACTAACTTTCTTAACTGTCAATGCGGTCAACGGTGGTCTTGTGACCCAAACTCTAATTAAAATTTCATGGTGACCCAAACGCAACTATGGTCACTTTTATGTGACCCAAAGTAAAAATATCCATTTTTCTATCTTATATATAAGGTATGTTATTTTTATGATTTTGATGTACTGAATAATAAAATTTGAGAGAGGCGATAGTTCTTCATATATATTTTTACAATAATCATATAGTATAACTGAAGATTTTATAGTTAATTTTTTCCTTGGTCACATAAACTTTCTTGTGTTGGTTAATATTTTTCTTTTTGTGGTTCGATATGGATACAAGACGTATACCAAAACAGCTTGATTGATATCGAACAGCTTCCAAAAGCACATTTTCTATCATCTCAGAAAAAAAACCCAGAGATTTCGATGTTAGCGTGTGGCTATGCCATGAATCTGGTAGGTTATCATCTCAATTGTTTCATCTCCTAGCATTTTGTAGCAAGGGGAAACTTAATTTATATGTTTTTGGATTTATTTTTTTCTGTGATTAAGAATATAGAGGGTCAATATTACCATTGTTACTTCCGCATTGTTGAAATTTTGTTTTTCCTTATGAAATTATGAATTGATATGCAGGGTCAACCAAGATGTAAAATATACGGACATGCAATGACAAAAACAAATGTCGGTTTGATAAATGCTGGGTTGTTTCCGTATTCTTTGGGTTTGGAAACATTGTATAAATGCTCTTGTGTTATCTTTTGTGCCCCACCTTCTAAAATCACGGATTACCCTACTGATGTAAGGTATGAATTGCATCACTTAACTTTTGGAGATTTCTTTATTAACATCTTCAGTCCTAATCACTTTTTCTCAGTAGTATTTTGGATTTGATAAGTATGCTATGATATATGAAAATGAAAATCATTATTTGATTGGAGGATTTAGCCATCTCTGATGTGTTACACAATTAGTTGTGCTCCATATAGAAAATAGGTCTGCAGTTTTCGTGTTTCATTTTGATTGGACTTTACAGTCGCTGTTAAGTTTCATGGTGGTTGTTATATGCATATTAATGGATTTATCCATTCGTGATGTGTTACACAATTAGTTATATTCTTTATATAAAATCAAATTGCAACTTTCGTATTTTCGCAAGTGGATAGGAAGTTTGTTTATTTTCTGCTTGCCCTTCTTCATGGTATCGAGATGCCTGAAATTTTTGTAGTTTCTTTTAAACAAATGATGATGTTGATATTAAGTTGATATTTTTTATTTTGTTGCTCTAAAATTAGGATTTTTTTTCTTCATGGATGTTATTTCCGCTTTTAGAGTTCAAGGTTAACTTCTTCTTCTTTTTTTCTCAAACAAAGCTATCTCAATCTAAGAAATTTTCTTACTTCTTCTTCATTTGTGAATCATCTGGACATTAAATGTGATGCTTGGTAAAACAAGGATAGATTGATTTTATTGAGATTATTTGTTGGATACATGTGTATTTAAGATCATGTCTCCTACAAAAGTAGTAGTATCTGGGGTTTATGATATTCTTACGTATGAAAGTCGAAGTGCAAAATACCTTATGGTCAAAGAATCCACTGATTTTTTCGGAGTTTATTTGTTTCCCTTGACATTTAAAATTCTTGATCTTTCATTACAATAACATGAGAAATTTCTATTTGATGGCGAGAAGATGGAATCCCATCTCACATGGGTGATGCCCCAGTATGGAAAGAAAATAATAACAATTAACCGAATCGGGTTAATGTTTGTAAATCTAATCTATATTTCTTTTGGAAGCCGAGATTTTAAACGTATAAATACTAACCCGAGACCAGTTAAATAAATAAATCCACTCAGTTAGATCTACTAAAGAAATATATTTTTACTAACACAGTCAAAAAGGAAAAGATTTTCGGAAGTTCTCTACCATAAAGGTAGCACTAACAGGAAGCTTCTTTTTTTTTTTTAATCTATTGTGCTCATTATATGTTCAAAAAAACTATTTTCTTCTTTGCTATGATGCATCTCCTTTGCTTGATTTTTCTAATTTGTAAGTGTTGTTGATTAAATCTACTCCTTATTCTTTTATAATTGTTTCATTAATATTTCGGTTTTGTGTGATACCATTAGGGAGAAATCATTCTTCGGGTAACTCTTAAGGTTTCCCTTAACTATTCTTTTGATTCTTAGTATTAATGTCCAGTAAATTTCTTTCATTGGTTGGTTACTTTAGAACATTATATTGCATACTCATCCTAAGTGATAAAAAATTTCCCATTATACAATACAAATATTTGTTTCACTGTTACACCCATAAAACTGAATGTCTCACTCATTCATCCCAAACCAATAGACTATATACTCCGTATGATCATATGTAATCTCTGAGACCAGCAGACCCTTGAATATTTAAATTCCCAAGGGATCTATCGTCAAGCTATCTGCACAGCTCACAGAGCTAAAACGATCATTACTCTTAAATATCATGATATGCTTTGCAGATCTAATCGTAGCATCATCAAATTTTTGGAGTCGCCAAATCGTCAATATTATTCATTCCATTTAATTAAAAAAATAAAATATTTTACAATAAGGATGCAATATTTTTACATACATGCATGCTTGCACAAACAAAATAAAAAAAAATCCGTTTTTGCGTGACAAAATTTTAGAGTATCCATATATGCATGTATATATATGCATCCAAATTTATATACTAAAAAATATATTCATATGTATCTAAATATTTTAATATATTTTATCACTTTATATCTCAATATAGGACGGGATGAGACTATCTTTTTGCGTCATAGGTATGTGGAAAAAATATGAATATATTTTTCTCTATATTTTCATGCGGTCTGCTAAGTTTTGATGATACTTGAGAACGAAATCAAAACACCAGCAATAATGAACAATTTTTTGCTGGTGTTTGTTAGTTTGACGGGAAGATATATCTGTACTTTTCCTTGATTACATCATCTTCGACGGGAAACACTTCATACGCTTTAATTTGCAATATTTAGAGATGGAAATCTATTTTTTATAAATACATTATGTTTCTTTTTAGTATCTCTAATATCAGATATTGATATACAACTATATAGGGATTGTAATTTTTTATTTAACTACAGGAAGTTGGAGTCTGGAAGAGGAGTTGAGTTGGCCGCTTGATTCTTAATGCAAATGTACGATTTTTGTATAAAGATATATCATTGCATAGGTTTCGACAGGAAGCACTTCATGTTTTACCCTATTTAGAGTTCACAATCTATTTTATATTAATATCATTTTATTTTTTTAGTGTCTCTAATATCAAATATTGATATAACTATATAGTGAGGGTGATTTTTTACTTTAATATGAGTAGTTGAATCCCGAAGGCGCAATTTAGTTGGACACTTGATTCCTTAACACAAATATATGATATTATACGTAAGGAAGGTGGGTAGTATATAACGAGTGAAGTACAAACATGATTTGGCCCCTTTATTAGGGTTTTGAGATACAATATTATTAAGACTTTGCTTCTTTACTTTATGTTGCATAATATTATGAATTTGTGAGATTTTTTAGATTATATTACAAAGAGTTCTCAAAACTATATGAGATCGTTAATTGTTAATTGTCAATCCATTGGATAGTAATGTTGTATAGCGTATTAGAGTTCTCATTGGGACGGGTGCGGGGAGAAGCCCCGCCTCAATGAACATGAACCAACAATGTGACAAATTCCACCAATCCCGGTGCGTAGCACGGGTTTCAAGCTATTTTTTATAAAGCACCGTATAATACAGTGATATTATACCTATTATTAATTTATATGTTTTTTTTTATTTTTGAAGCGTATTAATTTATATGCTAGTTGGGCATGTTGGAAGCGTAAATTTTATATTATCTTATAGATTTGGCGGGGTTATTAATTTACCACACTGGCTCAAGTCGAGACTGGCAAAAAAAAAATTTAGCAAAGTTATTATTTTTATCACGGATTGATTTATCGAAGTTCATTGTATATGCTAATTGAGCCGCATAGGAAATGCGTTGTAGTACGTGGGATGTGACTAATTCATTTTTCTTTTCTTTCAGTGAGAAGTTTCCAAGCAACCTTCCTTCAAGCAGTTAGGCCTATTCTTATGCACATGTCAAACAAAATAGTTTGCCACTTTTGTACCCACAACGGGTATGACAAAGTGGAAAACGTAAGAGGCTAAGTTTCAAATATATCACTTAGGCATACGCTATAGAGTCTCTAGTGAGCGTTAGAGACTCCACCGCTCGATGGTCTTCACAGCGCTTGGCGATCATAATAACGTCATCGTAAGTCTTTTTTATCGCTTGTCGCTGTCATCATCGCCTAGCAGTTCATCATCTAATGGCCAGGAAATCACCCCTATAAATACTCAACTTCATATCCATTTCAACTCACACCATCTCAACTTTAAATTCATTTCAGCATGGCTAGTACACTCGAGAAGATGTTTCTCTAATTCGGTGTTGGATATCAGTTGCAAGGGGTATAAATTTCAACTTAGCTACTTTTAATTTATGAGACACGATGTTTCAAAGGTTTGTGGCGTTAGTTCATGTAAATTTAAAAAACAAAAAAATGGGAGTCTAAAGATTTTGCTTAATCAGTAACAATGTAATAATGTACGCACAAAATTTGTGGATTATTAATGGGGATCATCCTGGGTTGTCCATCGAATAACTAAAAATTAGAGCTGATACTAAATTTTTTAAAGACAACAAAAAACAATTTAAGCACGATGAATGTTATCAACTCTATAAGATTTATGTGCAAGGTTTAATTTTGATTAAGAGCTATGTAATCCGACAACGTTTTTTAAATCAAATGTTGGAACTTAATAAAGAACGCACAATTGGGGATATGGGAATTAATTGGGGGATATAGCTACAGGAAAAAAATGGTGTCCCAATAGCAATTCTGGGTGCCCCCCCTATGTAATTATTATTTTTAATTCCTAATCTATCCCCCACTAATCAGGATTAGTGATTAATTAAAATTAGTAAAATGTTAAGTATTTGGGGATAAATTAGTGTGTATTTATTTTTATTTGAATTTGTGTGGGTTAGTTGAGAGTGAAGGAGGGGAAACAAATTGAGTGGATTTTTATTTTGAAAATGGAAGATGATTGTGATGAGAGACTTGCAGTTGCAGAATCTTTAGCTCAACTACAACAACAATCATATCTTCAATCTTCGGTTAATGATAACAACTCACAATTGGAGTTATATGATGAACCAACACCCTTGGATCATGATTTTGGTGAGCATGAAGTGTTTTGTGAAGAACCAACCCAAGAAAGTAAACATGTTCAACATACAAGCAACCCCAACAAACAGGTAATGCTTCAAATAGGTCGAAAATTTGATTTTTCGTTTTCAAACCGCCATTTCTTTCTCTGAAAAAGCTTAGTGCCGGCATACTCGTAGTATGAATACTATGCCGGAACCCATACAACCGCCATCGTATTCATACTATATGTATGCCGGTACAAAATATCCCTCAAATTTTAAAAGTATGCCGGCGTGGTATTCAAACCAAAAATCCATGCCGGTATACATTTACACTTTTTACCTACCACCGAATATTCCGTGGAATATCCATACCGGCATGGTTCAATCTTAACTAACTATGCCGGTACCACAAGGAAAACATACATGAGTTTTTGATTTTCGAACTTAAATACCAGCTTCCTATTTAATTTTTTCAGAACGCTTGGCACTAAATCACTAGGCATAGTTTGTATATTATGGGACAAGCCGGCAGTCAGTACCGCCTTAGAACCTTACATATATACTATGCCGGTTTTATAAGAAAAACATACATGATTTAATGATATTCTTAACTTCAGTACCGGCGTCAAATGTAAATTATCGTGCACGCCGACACTTGATACCGACACGGATTTTAACTTTTTGACAATGCCGGTATGAGCAATCCCGGCATTGCAGTTCAATAACATACAATGCCGGAACATTATTATGTGGAACTAATTCAATTTTATTTTCATTCATGCCTTAGGTTGTGACATACATCGATCCAAATTCCAAACCTCTCTTTCGGGATACGTCCGAATACTATAAGATGCCTCGGGTATGTTACCAAACAATACTTTCACCTAGTTTTTACAATTTTATGTTGGGATTGCTTGTAATTAACCTTATAATCTCCCATTGTTGTCCTTATGTATGGAATAAAATCTCCAGCCGAAGAAATTGCTTGGGAAAAAGAGACGGCTCTTAAGAACATGTGTGTCTTAGTGAGGAATAGCCAGCATTCAGATGTTCGTTTTGAGATGGTTTGTGAGAGAAACGGAAAATACAAGGAGAAGAATAGCCATAAGAGAAAGTGTTATGTATATGAAAAGAAGACTAATGCTAAGAAGGATGAGTGCCCCTTTAAGCTTGTATTCCATCTAAGAGACAAAGGAAAAGAAGAAGAAGAATGGGATTGTACGGTGTGGTTTGGCCGTCATAACCATCGGGATCCGAAAGATTTTGTTGGTCACTCCGTAGTTGCGAAGCTAAAACCTCGTCAATTCGAGGATGTAAAGATAATGACCAAAGCATGTATCAAACCAGGAGTGATTCTCAGAGGCTTCAAGGAAAAGGATGAGACGAACGTTTCTTCCCTAAGTACAATTTATAGTGCACAAGCAACCATTAGAAGGTTGGAATGGGAAGGGAGGACCGTTATGCAAGAATTTGAGAAGAGAGTTTGGGATCACAACTACACGTGTATCATTAAAAGAGGTCCGGACGAGAAGCCCCTTCAAATATTCATTTCGCATCCTTTGCTTTCATAATTGGCTCATACGTGTTGTGATGTTCTTATGATGGACTGCACCTACAAGACAAACAAACACGACATGCCGTTGTTCAACATCGTGGGGCAAACATCGGACAAGGTAACATTCACATTGGCTTGGTGTTTAATGAAAAATGATAGGGATTACAATTATCATTGGGCATTACGACAATTGAAATTATTGTTCCCGGAAAATCGATTTCCGAGGGTCATCATAACCGATCAATTTGACGCACTAATGAATGACATATCCGACGTATAACTGGATGCACAAAATTTCCTATGTACATATCATATAGGTGAAAATGTGAAAAAACATTGTCATGCTTTGTTTGAACCCTCTAAGGTGGATATTAAGAAGAGAATGGTTGCTCAACTAGAGGAAGATGTTCGCAAAAAGAAACTATCACCCGAAGAAGAAGAAAATGAAAGAGGAAAGATTAAAGAGCGAGTCGACAAAGAACACGATGAAAATCATAAAAGGTGGTCGGAATTTCTAAAGGATTGGGAAAAAGTTTATTGGTCTCTTACCGAGGATATGTATGAAAAGAGATTGAACATGTTTATTGCCAAATATAACCAAGTGTGTCCAAGTGCCGTCTCATATTGTCGGGATAATTGGTTGGATAAGTTAAAGGAAAAATTTGTGCGTGCGTGGAAAAATCATTATAGACATTACGGGAATGAAGCAATTAGTATAACGGAGTCCTCTCATGGGATATTTAAAGATCTCATCTAGTCCGGCCAAGGAAACGTGGTTACGGTCACCGAGGCAATGGAGCAACACTTAAAAAATACCACCATGCCGGTAGTTGTCAATATCTATACAGGAACATGAAAATTTTAAACTTATTGTTCCGGAATAGAATTAGAAACAATTTCAATGCCGGGACTACGGAACCGGCATTGAATTGTAAATTTCTAAAATGTCGGTATAAGTACCGCGTTTCTGGAACTGAAATCATCTATGCCGGAAATTATAATCTTTCACTAGAAATCTAGACATGTTCTACATAAACCAAACAACTAGATTCTGCTTAAGTGTTTTTAATCCAGGTAGCATAAACCAAAAGCAAACCAAACAACTAAAGAGTTAACCCTGAGGTACAAACGAAAACAAGTTCGAAATTTTTCAAGACGTAACAAAATAACCACCAATTGTTCACTTGGTCTTTAGTTTTTTTTTTGGCGGGCACCTTCCTTGTTTGTCCAAACAAAGCTTTTGCACTAGGGTCGGTTTCTTCAATTCTATCAAGCTTTTGCTCGACTTCCTTGATTTCTTGAAGGGATGGCACCACTCCTTCATCGTACTTGCAACCAAACATCTTCTTCAAGTTGCCAAGCCGACGACGCTATTTTAATATATGAAACACATAATTAGTATATACTAATATATAACATTATGTTTACATTAAACGACTAAGCAAATAATAAAACTTACTAGCAATCCAACGGTCTTATGAAGTTGGGCCGTCGTAAGTGGTGGAGGTGTAGGAGTTTCAACATGAGGTTTTTTTTTGGGTGGAACTTCGAAGGAGGGATGGCGCACGACATAAGGATGTGACCATTCCAGGTAATCTTCCATGTAATCGTTATCAACTTCATCACCATTTTCCGCAATCTCCCACTTACTAATATCTACCAAACGACGTGGCTCCCTATCCCTCTAGTGTATTGGTTCCGGATCTGGATCATACACTACATGCAACTTGTTGGGAGTTGAATTGCACAGAGAAAAGTGAAGAAGATAATTATCATCAGAGGCCGACTCAAAACGTGATAATTTCTTATATCCATGTTGGCACATCACACGGCATGGATCAGCCATGATATATCCTTTTGGGTGGAACAACGTCCCATTGTAAAATGAAACGTTACCAAACCTCACAAGTTGACGGTTTTCTCTAGCCTCCTTATATGGGTCAAACACAATGTCTTATGTACTCATTTCTTCGAGAGCCAATCTCATCTCGATCAGTCGACCTTTTTTACCGGGCTTTGGAATGTTGTTATACTCTAACTTCTTAGCTCTAAGAGTATCGGATCAGGGAAGGTCAATGGTCTTCAAGAAAGGGAACTTCTTGAACAAGGTTGGGAATTGTTCATAACACCACACCTATTCCAATGTGAAGCAGTAAATTTTTATTCTAAGTTCATGATGAATATATACATGTGAACAATATACATAAGAAAATAAGTTAAGAAAACAAATTTACCTGGAGTAGAGTGAAATTCCCGACAAATTGGTTTGTTTTAGCCAAAGAGGCCCTTCTCATCTCCGCCATCAAATGTGCCATTACCACGGTGCCACAAGAATAGATATAAACATCTTCCAACGGATCCAAGTACTGAATAAAGTTTGCACTTACCCTATTGCTATTAGTGTCAGGGAAAACCCTAGTGCCCAAGATGTATAATAGGTACGCAGCGGTTGTATAACAAATCTGTGCAGGGTCCCATCCATCCTCCAAACTTCTTTGCTTTGTATTTTGAAACCTCTTCTTAAGCATTGTCAGCTTGAATGTCTTCGTCTTACTAAATTGGGATTTATAAAAGCTCTTCATAGAAGTTTTGAAGTCCCAACCAAACAACTTGTTAGTAAAAGCGAGCAACTTCGACCATTCAAGGACACTCAACTCCTTATGCAATTGATTTTCCGATAACGTTCAAGCCTAGAATGTTCTGAGCATCATCATGGATCAAGGTCATCTCTCCCCATGGGAAGTGTTTTGTATCAGTTTCACCATGGTACCTTTCGAAGAAACAATTGGCTGTCACAATATTTGGCTTCACATAATTTCCAATACCTTCACGGATTACAAGTGCACTACGGTCACGACCACTCTCCCAAATTTCCCCTCTTGTTTCAAACCCTAAATGCTTCTTGCGACCTTGATCTTTCCCTCGTGGAGGCAGAGACTGAGGAGTATCAAGACCGTCCTTCCTCTTTATCTTAGTGAAAGCATCTTTATTTTTTCTTTTGTTAGCTTCCTTGGCTTTTGACCTATAACATAATCACACGAAACCAAAATAAGACAAGTCATATTGGAAGTTTAAGTACCGGCATTGAGACTCTTAAACAGACCAAGCCGGTTTAGTGCTACCGGCGTTCAAACTTAGCTATCGAGAATGCCGGTAAATAAATGGGTCTCTTCTGGATACCAAAAGACAACTACCGGCACTCTCGAATTAAATCAATTCCGTGCCGGTAACATTGTACCGACATACAATGGAAGAGAAAGAGTGTGCTGATACTGATAAAAAAAATCATATATGTTCCTATATGTTTAAAGTTTAATACCGGCATACACAAATTAAATCAAATCTATGCCGTTTCTCCTATACCAGTATACATGAAACCTAGATTCAATGCCGGTACTGGTGACAAAGTTCATAATGTTTATGTGTGTTTTAAGTATACTACCGGCATACGCGAATTACTATTAAGGTATGCCGGTAACCTAAAACCGGTATGGTATTCAACCCAATTTGTATGCCGGTACTACAAATTCACTTTCAGGATTTGAAACCGGCATGGTATTCATCCCAGATCGAATGCCGGTACTCTGTGTAAATCGACTATTTCAGCTATGTTTGGCGATTCTAACTTAAACCTATTGCTATAAATCGATTAAAACAATCATAAATGAGTTCAAAACCACTAACCTTCTCAGAGAAGCCATGGTTGTGAGTGGCTGATCGTCCAAGTTCGCCGCCTCGTCCTCTCCTTGTTCTTCAACAACCGAAGCAATTCGTTGTTCGTGTATTTGTTGACCAATCGATTTGGTCTTCGGTTTGGCTTTTGTTTTCCTTCGTGGAGGCATGGTTAAGATTCAGGTAGGTTAATCGACGAAGAAATTTTTGATTTAACGATTAATCGTCGATGAAGAACGACGAAGAAGATGAAGGGATTTTTTTTTTTTTACAGAATCCTAACTATGCCGGCAGTGAATTGAAATGGGGGATAAATTGATTTGGCTTTTGATTTTATTGTTTTAGGGGAAAGGGCATAACAATCTTTTCATAAAGTTTTTAATTAACCAAAGGGTATTTTTGTACTTTCATACCAAATG
This sequence comes from Papaver bracteatum, assembly GCA_023529315.1. Taxonomy (NCBI): domain Eukaryota; kingdom Viridiplantae; phylum Streptophyta; class Magnoliopsida; order Ranunculales; family Papaveraceae; genus Papaver; species Papaver bracteatum. The sequence goes on along the minus strand of JAJJWX010002605.1, from coordinate 1,168,614 downwards.
GTCACCCCTTAGCACACACCAATGGGTTGGGGGAAGTAATTCATATCCCCCAATTAATTCCCATATCCCCCAATTGCGCGTTCTTAATAAAATGTAAAACTAGTTTGGATTTGAGCAGTAATTTTTGACATATTTTTCACTAATAAAAACAGAAAGATTACATTATAAATATATAAATTAAATTACATTACATTACATTACATCCATAAACTACTCATTTTCCTGACCATTTCCTCCCTCACCATCAAAGATCTAATTAGTCACGCTTTTTGAATCAAGAGTGTTGTTCAACATATCAGAGATATAACCAGTTTGCGACTGATTTGGTGGTTGACTCTTTTCAGAATCATCATAACCTTGAAAAGTAACGGGACCACTTGTGCGGAGGGGAACATGATAGCAATATTGAAATACGTGAAATGCTGATGTGGTTGAGGAAATTAGGGTAAAGGGAGTAGATTTCCTAACCACTTCAATGTTCAAGCCACCAATTCATAGTTTTAGTTGGCAATTGGATAAACAAACCTCTAAGAGTTATATCCGTGTTCATGATTTCATCACCTACATGTACTTGAATATCTAACACTACATTTGGAGTAAAACTTTCTACCACTGCGTTCTGCATAGAACGACTTCTCAAACTTCTTTCACTTCCACAACTTTCATGGCTTCGCTGACTTGAACATCCAGGACTCGTACATCTACTACCATGGCTTGAGAGTACACTAGGAATCATACCTCTACCACCATGACTCGGACCTATACCACCATGACTCGTACCACCATGACCCAAATATCCCAAAGTAATCATGTCAAACATCATGCTTTATGTCACTCTTTGCATCTCACTCAAGCGGAATCTCTGAAATTCATGCAGTAGATCATGGTAATCATTCAACTGGAATAGATACTGCTTCGGTATAACATCTACCCCAAGTATGGATAAGTCTGTTCGAGTGCACCAGGAACAATCAGAATACTAATAACATCTTCAGAGATTGATACAGTCTCTATGTCCCAAGAAAATGGTGGCATAGTCAACGATGAACCAGCTTGAATAGGATATGAAAATACGTCGCCCGTCTCTGGTGGAGGTTTAGAAGGAAGATAATCATCCCCAATTGGTATTCTACATATAGCGGGGTAGTTTATCCGACCCAAATTTTATGGTTGCATCGCAATATTGGGCTTGAAAACAATGTTAAACCAATGAAGGTACTCATATCTAGAACTCGACTCCTAGATCAATTTTTCAGCTTCTTCCTGATATGGACCATCCCTTATCAATTTTTCTCAGTCATATCGAGAAATCTCTTCACTTAGATAGGGTTGATGGCTATCACCATTCTTTTTTGCAACTTAGAAAGTGTTTTTTTTTTCTTTTCTTTTTTTCCGTAATACCAAATACCCTTTTCAGAAATAAGACTGTATAACATAATCCTCTTAAGGCTTAGCTCATGGGCTTTCACTTTTTCGAACTCAGGGATTGTTGCATACGACATGGAAACAAGGTTAAGGCTTGTTCTACACAATTGTTGAGTCCTCTGAACAACGTCATCATGCTGACCATCTTCAATCCGTTCTTTTTCTCAATTATTGTCTTTCCATCTTCTATATGGAAAGACATTGGCGTGATTGTGAAGAGAAAGTTCACAAACACAGAGATATGTATACCACCAATACTTAAAATAATAACATTGTTGGTTTGTACATTTACCATGTCAAAATAATAAATAAATAGCTGCGAAAAATATTGGTTCTTACCCCCCAACACTCCCCAAAAACTATTAAAGCTTTCTTTTACACGCGCAAAGCAATTACCGAGGGCTATTAAAGTTCTAATAAAATTGGAGACCCCCAGTCATATCTTGGTGCGTGCTCTAAATCTTATAATGATTTGAGAAAACTAATTAATACCACTGAGCTAGCATTTGGAAATAAACATTGGCCCATTGTCCACAACACAAGTACACGTTCCATTTCCTCATAATGTCCAGGGTATTCATGTCGTTTATTATCTAACCTATTTTAATTCATTTCTTAGCATAACGTTGTAAATTTTTTTTTAACTCAGACACCTTTGATCCATATGCTTTTATTTATTTTTTATATGCTTGATTTCCTTCTAGATCATTTGAGTATAAATGAAGTCTTTCTTTCCAACTATCCCCCGAAGACCATTTTAGTCTGTTGAATGGAAGTAAATTTTCCTCACATGGAATTCCCGTTAACATGTACAAATCTAACGGTGTAACTCCTATTTAACAATATTTTCATTATTAGAGTTTGTTGATTTTTATAAAACTAAAAACAAATCTAAAAATCTAGTTACAACAAAAAAAAAAACATACCACATACAAAATCTTTGAAAAAGAAAGTATTTGTAGTCTTACACCATTATCCGAGTTCTATAGTTTCTAGGTTGTATATTATATAAACGGCGCCATCAAGAATATCTTCGAACTATGTCTTGAACAAAAGGGGGAAGTAATCTGAACACCGTACAGAAATCATACCACTCACCTCTTGGAGTGACTGAATTAACTCGTTCTGAAAGGACAAATATGTGCACAAGGAGTACACCATCACCAGCTAGTTGTCTAACATGTTGAAACTCATATTCTTTATTTTGCACATAATTTAATCCACTGTCTGGGATGCTAGTAGATTCTTTGACTTTTTTGCGTTTCTTTTTCTTTTCTCACTCATATTTGGAAGGAAGTAACTAAATAATTTTGTTTTTAGGTGAAAGAAGAGAAGGTGCGAAGAGAAATGAGAAGGGAAGTGTGGTATTTATAGGTGTTATAGAGTCGGCCGATGACAAACATTAATAATATCAAGAGATGAAGTCTCTATCACTGACGAAATAGATAATATCGCTCAATACAAAGTCAATCCTTAACTCTTTTACCATGGTAGCACAACTGGTTTACCATGCCACCTGGCATAACAAATGGATTTTCTTGCCATGGAGCATAAAACCAGGCCTTAACAGTCATACGCAACATACACTACCAGTCTACCACTACCAACTCTGCAACAGCACCCTCCTTGAAGGCTGAAGCCGCAACATACACTACCACTACCAACTCTACAACACCCTCCTTGAAGGCTGAAGCCGTTGCAGTCGCTCCGCACAGGCCCAAAGCGGTCAGATGCAGGGTTCCCCCGCCAAACAAACGTTAGGGACTTAGGGTTCAATCTTCAGTAATCATCAAGAAACAAACTGTTGGGACCTTAGTCCCACATTGGTAGATGGGGCTTAAGTGGGTAGTTTATAAGTCAATAGGATCCCTCATCTAGTCAACCGGTTTTCTAGTTGAGTTCTACCCATGGGCTTATGACGAGTTGGGGTCGGTACCTTAACATTTGGTATCAGAGCCAACCACCACGACCCATGCCCCCTCCACGGAAGGGGTGACCTATATGCTGGATTAAAGTGTAGGGGCACCTATGTATGGGCGTAGTTATCACCGCACTAAATGCTGGTAGTCGATAGTGGAGCCGCCATTAAAAAATGGCTATTATTGGGTCAATGTCGATAGAGTGGGCCAACGAGGACGTTAAGTCTGAAAGCGTGGTGGGATGTTGGGACCTTAGTCCCACATTGGTAGATGGGGATTAAGTGGGTAGTTTATAAGTCAATGGGATCCCTCGTCTAGTCAACATGTTTTCTACCCATGGCTTATGACGAGTTGGGGTCGGTACCCTAACACAAACCCCTTTAAAAAAAAAAAAAAAAAAAAAAAAACGAAATACGGCTCCCTGGGAAAACATGGGAGAGAGCGAGAGAAATGTTCAAATTAGAACCCTAAGTGGTGAATCCTGTACCCTTTCAATATCCCCAAGCTCTACGATCCAAGACCTGAAACTCCTACTGAAGCAAAACTTCATTCCTGCCCAACATTCGCCCAATTTCCATCTCTTCTTCAAGGTAAAAAATCTCACAACTTCAAAATTTCCTAGGTTTTTTCACTTTGTGTTTATTTTCTTGATATGGTATTTTATTTTTGTTTATAGGGTTCTAAAATGAGTTTGGGAAATCGGATAAACAGTTACTGTATAGAAGATAATGATTTCATAGTTCTAATTCCTTTTACTAAGAAAGTACAGAATCAACAATTAGAGATTAATCAGAATACAGTACCACCACCTAAATCTTCACCGTTCGCTGATTCAGCGTGGGATGATATAATGCAAGATATCTCATCTTTATCTGAGAGACCTCCAGATAAAGATTTGTTAGATAGAGAAAGGGAGAAATTAGGAGTAGGAAGTTCGGAGAGTACTAAACGTAAGAGAAAAGGGGAAAGATGTGGAAATGTATGTTTACCGGATGAAGTTTTGGAAAGTATTTTGAGGAGGAAAAGTTTTGATGAAGAGGGAATTGAAAGGACTAAGGTTTTGGAATCGGTGAATTGTTTGTTAAATGAACAGACTGGAACCTGTATGTTCTTAGCGAATGGGTACTCTGGTGTCATGAAATCTTGCTTATGTCCATTGTGGTTGAAGACAACTATGAAAATCTTTTCTGTTGTAAATATTTTCTCCGGGTTTATGCAAATGCAGGGTGAAAACGTGACGCGGGATCATTTAAAAAGATTGTTGGAGAAACTTAGCGGGTTTGAATGTGAAGTTGGTATTGATTATTTGGAGCGTATATCAGTTCTTTGTCCCAAGGTAATTTTGTTGACTTGGAGCAAGTAATGTCAATCTATTGTATGTGTTGAAATGAAGGAAATAATGTTGTGGTAGCTTTTGCATATTCCTCTTATCTTTTAAGGATTTATCAAATTCAATGTCATTATAATGTCAGTTTGATACTGGAGTCTTAAGTGAATTTGGTGCATTTCGTATTCGATCCTCTCTTTGTTGCTGGTAATCATATTTCTATTTCTTTTGCTTCTTAGGTTCTGCAACTTGGTAATCAGGAGTTTGAAGGTGCAAAATTCCGCGATGCCATTCTTATTGTTGATTCTTCAACAGAAGAGGATGGGCTATATAATTCGACAAATAATTTCAGAGCAGGTATGTTGACAATAATGCTAATGTTTCATCTCCTCCTCCCATGTCTTTGAATTAACAGTTTCCTTTGATTTGGTATTCTTGACTTTATGTGCAGGTGCAGAAGCTAAAAAACGGACTCCTGCTTCAAATATTGTGAACTTGATAAAGAAACGGGAGTATTCCTTTAGAACAAATTTATTGAAGGCTGTTAAAAATTCTATGGTAAATTTGCATCTTTTTAAATTCGATGAAGGTTGATACAAAAATTTGAACCAAAAATTACTAGTTAATGCTTGTAAATTATAGATTAAGTTGTCTCGGTTGGAAAAAAATGTCCCAAACTAGTTTACTTCCAGTAGGAAAGCTGCATTTGCCTTCCCTGAAACACTATACAATAAGCAGATGATGCTTTTATTGATCTTTTGCAATTTCTGCTCCAGTCGTAAAATCTGTATTGCTGCAGTAATCTAATCACTGATTTTAATATTCAGAGTAAAACAGTATCTGGAAACAAGGTAGACAACCTTATGTCCCTGGAAGATCTCATATCTACGGGTTGCAATGTTGCAGATTCAAAAGACAGAGAAGCAAAATGTGCGAGTAAACGTCGTTCTTCAAGTTTGCAATCTGGGCAAACAAGATGTTGTGTAGGTGTCCACACCTAGTTTAGCACTTTTCATGTTTTCTTGATATTGTCATATGTTTCCTTCCTCAAATTCAATCACTTGTGGAGATCATGTTCCACTAATTCCTCAGTTCAAGTATTTCTTTGATGTGCCAAAAAATTGAAATCTTAATTGTTAAATAAATTTGTGAAAATATTGGATGGTGTACCTTGGTCTTTGCCTATAAAACTTTCCCATCTACTGCATTTGTAATTTTGACTTCTAAATTACTGTACCAGTGTAAATTGAACTTGTCTCATTAAGTTGATAAAACTTCTGATTCTACAGGAAACAAACCCATTGTCACCAATTGAAATGGTTGAACACCTTAAGAAGGGCATTGGATCTAATGGGCAGGTATCGTCCATACTTTGTGTTTTAACTTCAGAAAGCAAGATGTGAAATGAAAGTTTTATCCATTGTAGAGTTTCATTTCATGCAGATAGTTCACGTAGAAGAAATTGGTGCAAGAACAGCAGTACACGTTGAGGTCCCAAACATTCTCTCAGAAATCACACAGTCTGCTCTTAGAAGAATTGGAATCTCTAAATTGTACAGCCACCAAGTATGGCCTTGGTCGTGATATTCTACCTTTCTCGCTCTTTTACTCTCTCTCTCTCCATATATATGCTGTTCTGATTGTGAACAAAGAATATTTCACTCTTCTATCTATCCATATTTTTGTTTACGTCTGCCTCTTTAAATAATAACTGTAGGCTGAATCAATACAAGCTTCACTTGCTGGGAAAAATGTTGTTGTGGCGACCATGACATCTAGTGGGAAATCTCTCTGCTACAACTTACCAGTACTGGAAGCATTGTCTCATAATTTATTATTGTGCGCTTTGTACATATTTCCAACAAAGGTTGTGTAAGAAGAATTTATATATATATATATTGGGCTTTCCATGATGGTTCTCCTAAAGCATTCATGAAAACCTAAGTTGTCGATTTTTGCAGGCTTTGGCTCAAGATCAGTTAAGAGCTTTGTCCGAAATGACAGAGGGATTGCAAAATGGCTTCAATTTTGGTGTTTACGATGGTGACACTTCAGAAGGGGACAGGATGTGGCTCCGTGACAATGCTAGACTGGTATATCTATTTCAGTTTAGTTACCTTTTGAAAGATGTTCTCTCTATTAACCTTAACAGTTTCTCATGTTTATGATGAGTTCATCATTCCTGCAGTTGATTACAAATCCAGATATGTTGCACATGTCAATCCTGCCATTCCATGTTCAGTTCCAGCGGATTTTGTCAAATCTTAGGTAACCCAAGATACTTTTAGGATGCTTTCGTAGTACCGTAGAAATGATTTATGTGAGACTGCTGTCAATTGATGAAGATTTTGTGAGTTGCCAAACACGGCAGGGATTCATATGTCTTCCAGTACCCATAATTCCATGGGATAAACTGCATTTTTCAAGTGGATGGTTTAGTAGTGGTGCCCATTCTGATTGCAAGTTTAGCTGCATTCATTTTTTTTATAATTTTTTTAATTACCTTAAATATCTATTCCTATATCAGGTTTGTCATCATTGATGAAGCTCATATTTATAAGGGAGCATTTGGATGCAATACCGCTCTTATACTGAGGAGACTTCGTAGGCTCTGTGCTCATGGTACTTGTACACTGTTTGTTGGAATTAAATGATCATTTCGCTTGATATTTATGATTCCTTTTCACTCTGTAAATATTTCAATTAAAATCTATTTTTTGTTGCCTTTAATTGCAGTGTACAGTAGTGATCCTTCATTTATATTTTGTACGGCAACCTCTGCAAATCCCCGTGAGCATGCTATGGTATGAGTTGCAGAGAGAAATGACTATGATCTTGATTTCATCGCTTTATAAAAGCCTATAAATTCTTAGAGGCTTACTAGAATGTGGACTGCTTCAGGAGCTTGCTAACCTCCAAGCAGTGGAATTAATTCAGAATGATGGAAGCTCCTGTGGCCCAAAGCTTTTCATGTTGTGGAATCCTCCCTTATATATGAAAACTGTAGGTGTCTTTTGTAAACAAGGTTTTCTAGTTTGAGTTGCATCCCTGTTTTTATTAGGTTCCAAAGTTGTCTAATTACAGGTTTCAAAAACTCGGAGCAGGACGAGTACAACTAAGTCTCCGGAAAAAGTGGTGATCACCAGAAGGTCAAGGTAGAAAAAAGTATCTTGGGGCATGGCATCTTTTGAATTTTCCATGTCTGGCATGATACCTTGATTCTGAGTACAGTAGTATGCGTGCTTTTTTGCTTTGTAAATGTATTGCATATTTATTTCAGGGACACTACATCTTTAGTTTTTACAAAGAATAATTTGTGTATTATTTCTTATGTTTTCTTGATATGCAGCCCAATTTTTGAGGTATCCTCTCTCTTCGCGGAGATGGTTCAGCACGGGCTTCGATGCATCGCTTTTTGTAAAACACGTAAACTCAGTGAGCTTGTCCTATGTTATACGTATGTTACTTCAGCCTCATATAGTTCTTTCTTTAAAATGCACTAAATGTATCGACCTTCTGAATTTACTAAACTACTTTCCATCTCTCATTTTTAATCGGTTTTCGAACCTTTTTTAGTTGTTAGTCGATTAATGAAAGAGGATGTTTATTATAACTTTTACGCTGTAACAGGCAAGAAATTCTTCAGGAGACGGCTCCTGATCTAGCTGATTCAATATGTGTTTATCGTGCTGGCTACATTGCTCAGGTTTGTCGCTGTTGTTATATTTCAGGCAAACCCTATTTGTTTTGTATTTATCATTCCTATTGCGTTATTATTGTTGATACCATATAAACTGGAATTGCTTTGCCAGGTGTAGTTCATTGGTATGTCTTTTCTAAGAAAAGAACTGTTAGGAAATAAGTGAATTTATTGTAAGATTCTGAGTTGTAACCTGAAGCTTTTATTATCCTCTTTCCAAAGATCTGCCACTGTACCTAGAATAAGTCGAAATGATATGTGAATTCAAACATGAACACAGGATAGGAGGAGAATAGAGAATGAATTCTTTTCAGGGAAGCTTCGCGGGGTTGCCGCCACAAATGCACTTGAATTGGGTATCGATGTTGGACACATTGATGCAACACTGCATCTTGGCTTTCCTGGTAGTGTCTCCAGGTACTCATTAATATTAGCCATCTATGTTCTTGCTAAGGTTGAACTATGGATAGTTAATGATTAAGCTGTCTGTGAATCTTCAATGTAAGATCCTCTTTTCATCCTCTTGAGTCTTGATATTTGGTTGTTTATTTGATATTTAGTTTGTGGCAGCAAGCTGGAAGATCTGGGAGAAGGGAAAGACCGTCACTTGCAGTATATGTCGCATTTGAAGGGCCACTTGACCAATACTTCATGAAATCTCCCCAAAAGCTTTTCGGGAGACCAATCGAGTGTTGTCACGTTGATTCTCAAAACAAGCAGGTACTTAAAGCATTTGATGTCTTGTATTTGTTTCTTTCATAATTCTTTTTAAATTACTGTTGCTCTTTTACATTTGTTTTATGTATTGTCCATATCGCTTCGTCAGAGTTGCCTTTTATATAGTTTATGTCATCTTTGTAGGTGCTTGAGCAGCATCTTATGTGTGCGGCTGTGGAACACCCACTAAATATGTTATATGATGACAAATATTTTGGTCCCGGTTTACATAATGCAATATTGGCTCTAACCAATAAAGGATGTCTGAGTTATCATCCGATGCATGATTCATCAACCCGTATATGGAGCTATATTGGCCATGAGGTATAGGACCTGTAGCAAAAAGTCTTACTGAATTTTGCATTTTTTCTTCTCTTTTTGATAATTAAAAACTGCACTCATGTTTCTTATGTTCTTTTCTCAAATAAAAATGTTTATCAGAAGAGACCTTCACATGCAATTAATATTCGGGCAATTGAGACTGAGAAGTACAAATTAATAAACAACGAAACAGATGAAGTCCTTGAAGAAATCGAGGAAAGTAAGGCTTTCTTTCAGGTATATCTGTGGAGTTCTTTATGAGCTCTATGTTTAGCTTTCATTTCCCCCCTAACATCTGCATTTCTTTCCCAGGCATGTGTTCTCCAGTTTTGCAAAAACCTTGATTTTTTTTCCTGGGTAACATGGTTATTCTGCCTTTCTGCATGGCCAGTGTAGTTTTCATGCCTTCGCCCAAAAATCATGGGTTTCTTTCTTTTGACAGGAATGTGAGTTATTATGCCTTTTGGACAGAAATGGCTTTCTGTCCCACGGAATATTGGTTATTCTTTGCTGAGATGTTTGTCGCTGTTCTAAATTGGATTTTTTGGTTGTTCGCTAAATGGTTTCCACTCATTTCACATGTTTGCAGTAGTGCATCCCTATGTAGCATTTAATATTCACTGATGCATGTATTATCCTCTTTAATTAAAACATCTATTTATTTTTTGTTGGATTGAAGATAAATACATTATTAATAGAGAAGACATTTAAACATCTACTTTTTCATGCAGATTTATGAAGGTGCAGTATGTCTGCATCAAGGTAAAACTTATTTAGTGAAGGTCCTAGATTTATCGTCAAAACTTGCCTTTTGTCAACGAGCTGATTTAAAGTACTACACAAAAACACGTGATTGCACAGACATTCATGTGGTTGGTGGGGATGTGGTATGTTTGGTACTTGTTCGATTTAGTCATTATGTACTCTGTAGACTTGCATCTGCTTTAATCTGTTTAGTTCAATTTTTTTCCATGAATACTTGCCTAGTGGAAGTCTCTAAATGACAGCAGATTATAAGAAAGGCTCTGATGTAGAAAAGAAACTATAATCGCCGTATTTATTTTGATGCTCAGGCCTATCCTGTAAAGGTTCCTGAAACCCAGCATTCAAGAACCAGTTCTCAAGCTCATACTTGCAAAGTAACCACCAGTTGGTTTGGCTTCTTTCGCATTCAGCGAGGAAGCGGCGAAATCATTGACTCGGTTGATCTTACACTTCCTCAATATTCATATGAATCACAGGTTAGAAATCAGTTTTTTGTTCCAAAATCACAATAAAAGTTCGTGTCTTCAAGCATGATTTTATCATTGCAGTCCTCTTTTACCTTCAATAACAGGCAGTTTGGATTCGGGTTCCACAATCAATCAAGAAAGAAGTGGAAACTCAGAGTTACTCATTTCGTGCAGGCTTGCATGCTGCTTCACATGCTGTTCTGAATGTGGTTCCTCTGTAAGTTGACAAAAGTAAAACTTAACATGTACTTCACCAAATCTATCTTTGCAGAACTAGTGGGTTTTATACTGTTAGATAATACTGTGAAATAATGGTTTTTGGTACAAAAAGTTTGATGGAGTTATTCTCAATCACGGCATTGGCTTCTAGGCAAAGATATTCTGTTTTTTTTTCTTCCTTTTTTGAGTGAACTTGATTCATATTTGACTTCCTAACTGCTTGTTACTCGTGAGTGTACTTATTCTATATTGAAACTGCATGTAGGTTCATACAGTGCAACTCCTCTGACATGGGTACAGAGTGTGCAAATCCTCACGATACTCGCTATTTTCCAGAAAGAATTCTGTTATATGATCAGCACCCTGGTGGGATTGGACTTTCTGCACAGGCAAGTAACATGGAATCTTCTATGCATGGGCATTGTTGTTAACCCTTTATTTATACGAGTAAACAATGAACACGCCATTAATTAGTATATTGGAGTGCCTGTGAAATGTGGAAACTGGAAATGTTGTGTTTAGGTACAACCACTTTTTAGAGAACTGTTAGGTGCTGCGTTGGAACTAGTCACAGGAGGCTGCTGTTCTATGAATGTTGGCTGCCCGAACTGTGTTCAGGTTATTTCCCCTCCCTCCCTCCCTCCCGTATAGAAACAAAATCAGTTTCAGAATCCCTCCCTCCCTCCACAGCTATCGTTTCTCATGGTCTTTGGTTGTTGCAGACTCTATCTTGCCACGAGTACAATGAAGTTCTTGATAAGAGTGCAGCCATTATGATTCTTAAGGTGAGTCTGAGTGTGTGTCATCGCTTAAAGCTGCAGTTTGTTTCAAAATCATTTCTACCACATGAAATGTTCCTGTTAAGTTACCCTTCAATATTTTATTTTATTTTGACTAACCAGGGTGTTATTGAAACTGAGGATTTGTACTTCAACAAACGGCCCAACTCAGAATTTCAGGGAACTCAATTATAGCACAAGGATCCAAAAACATCATTCACATTTGCGGAATACCTGAAGTGTACTATGAAGATTTTACTAAGTGGGAACTACTGTCAAACCCATTTCTCTGATTTTTTTCTCACCGTGAAACCCATGGGCGAAAAAGTTGACGCGCGCACCCATTTTCTGGGTTAAAATTTTCCTCACATTCATAGTTTCTAAAACTATTTCTTCGCTTTTTCCTCGTGTTTTTTTTCGTGACTTTCTTTTTCCTTCGTTTTTTTTTTTAATGATTACGTTTTTTTTTTGGCCGAGAGAACATGGTGAAATTAATCGAGGATAATCATGTTGTTGTCATTAATCGATAAGATTCTTGGAAGAAGATTCAAAGTGATTTCAAGTCCTTGTACTATAACCTGATTTAAGAGAATTATTTCAAGTCCTTGTGAAATTACTCTCAAATAAATAGAAGCGAAATGAAAAGAGAATATCTGATTTTCTTTCATCGGAGTAATTGAGATTCTCTTCTGGTTTCTTTGATATTTTTTATTCCTATCGATTTTTTTTTTTTCGTTTAGATCAATTCCATTTTTAGGTTTTAAATCTGTGATCTTATTTCAATTTTGAATGAGTAAAGCTGATTCAGTAGTTTTCTAGGTCTAATTCCATCTTTTTTGCGTGAAGTTACTATGATTTTGTTGCGTTTCGATTTGGTTTTCCTGAGGTTATTGGGAATAAACTCTATTTGTTTGATACTGTAAATTATGATTTGGGGAACTAGAGTTTATGAGTAATTAAGGTTAGGTTTAAACTGGGATTGATTAGAATCCAGTGGAATTAGAATATTTATTGATTGAAATATGATATGTAATTAAGAATGTGAGCGAATACAGATTCAGGTCAACTAGGTTTCTGAAAATATGATTTTAATTATTAAGCGCCATGCATCAAACTTTAGAACTCAAATCAACCAAAAAAATAAAATGCACCTACAAAGATGCATGCATAACTTGTTATGCAATCGACACTTATTTGTTAGCACTGAAATAAAAAAAATTGTTGCATCTTTTTGTTTTGTTGGAGTGTTACTTTTTTTGGCATATACATCGTTTTAGTGGTTTGCATAGCCAAATTAGTTGATGCATGAACTAAAATATGGTTGAATAAGGAGTTGTGCATTCTTTGTGGTGGCTGCATAATTCGTTATACATCTTCTTCTTTTTTCAAATGATATTTTTCAAGTACATGTATCGTTTTAGTGGTTGCATAACAAATTAACGGATGCATTAACCAAAATATGGCTGCATAATATGTTATGCATCATTCGTGGTGTCTGCATAATGTGGTACGCGTTCTTTGTGATAGCTACATAATGGTTATGTACCAAGTTTTCGAATTTTTTGCCTAAAAAAATAATCACCTCCGACTTTTTTTTTGTGAAAAAACTGATATTTGATATTGTTATTTTGTACTAGTTGTGTAGATCTCCTCAAAAGCTTTCCAATGAGATAAATTTTTGAAATTCCAAGGCACGATTTTTTAAATGTGCTATATTCTAATTTGATTGCCAATTATACCCAAAAAAATAGGAAGCAAACCGTGATATGCATGGTTTTTCATTACTTCAAATAATTATGGGTGTCACATAAACAAAAAACTTTTTGGGCCTGACAATAAGACTAATAATTTTTTCGAAGGCAGTTTTTGGGTATACCAAAAACATTTTGGGCATACCAAGTAAGACAAAATAGGAGTGTAAATAGCAATATTAGAAGCCCCTTAACCAATTTTTTTTGGTAATGGCAAATATGCCCTTTTAGGATTAGTGTTAATAGTAATGATTAGTTAAAATAAATCTAATTAGTGATTAGTTTTAAGAATACTTGCCACTATCCGGGGGGGTTTGGGGGCTACGCCCTCTCGTTACGATTTTTTCCTGGTTTTGATCTTCAGAATGTTGATTTTTTTCCAACATATCTTATGTTTAATCTCGCTTTTGTAGGTTCAAATCATCAAAAGTTTGTGTTTTTTCACTAAGGTTCGGCGAGTTTGGATGAACAGTTCGGCTAGCTAGAAGTGTTGATTAAGAGCCGAACCTACCTAGTTCGGCTCGTTTTGAATTGTCCAAATAAGCTGAACCCTACACTGAACTGTCTGGAAGAAAAAATGTTTAGGGTTCGGCTTATATTTAGAAATTCGTAAGCGCCGAACCTGTTGGAAACACATTGTTCGGCTATTTGAATAAGTAGAATATAAGCCGAACCTGATCATGTACATTCCTTGGTTAATAATTTTGTATTGGTTCGGCACATATTATGATTATCGAATACGCCGAACCCCTACGCATCTCTTTATGTGACTAGGTTCGGCTTGAAATTGCATGAAATTTCAAGCCGAATTGTTCATATACACTTACAGGAAGATTTTGTGAAGAACAGTTCGGCTAAAAACACAACTTAATTGTGAGTCAATCTTATAAATGCACTAGGTTCTATGAGATATTATGATTATCGTACAAGCTAACCTAACCATTAATTTTTCTTTAGAGCATCTAAAAATGTTCGCACATATTATGATTATCGTACAAATTCTAACCTAACCATTAAGGATAAGAACATATTAGTAATTTAAATTGTTTGAGGATATATAAGTAATTACACTACCCCTTATTTTTCCACCCTGGGTGAAAAAAAAATTTGTATGCCCAAAAACTGCCTTCATTTTTTCGGGCATTAGCCTAAGTGGTTCAAGTCTTACGAAGCCTGAATATCAAAAGTTATGTGCCTCACATAATTGGTAAGCCTCGGGAAGAAGATAAAAGACAGGTAAGCGTAGATCTTTAAGAAACTAATACCATGCTCAGTTAGCAATTTGATGGATAGAGATAGTTTGGTGCTGAAATTTTTTGGAGTAATGCCTGTTGCCGTACTTTTGTTTGTAACTATGGCTGGTATTCCGTATCGACACATAAGTCAGGCAATGTAATAATATTATAATATGAATGGAATTGTAATGTGGTATACGGTATACCTCAAAACATGGCCACCCAACATCATAAGCAGAAAGATCAAAATAGGTCTCATCTTCTCAAATATCTACACACCTGTTGCCTTACTTTTGCGGCATATTGACAGTTAATAGCATACTCACTATTCTGTATTTTTCTGATTACATAAAAACTAAATCACTGTTTTTATCAAATATAGAGTTCCTACCAACTGTTACCCTATAGGCGTATACAGAAACACAAATTCTGATTCTCATATGTTTTGGAAATACCTTCTCGGACAGTTAAGAAAAAGTTGGATAGCATCAATATAATTTTCCGTCTGAAAGCAGTCACTCCTAGTATCCATTAATTGGAATACAAAATGAGAAACCAACCAAAAACATCCGACACATTGCATATCGCCCCTCAAGTGATACCATCCATGCACCCTTCATTCCTCATTTTCCAACACCACTTTCATTTCTCCTTGGTAAGTCTTAGTCAACGTAAGTTCAAGTAGGCACTTTTTAGATTTCGTGTGTTTCCTTTATTCCTTGAGGTTTTTCTAACAACTATCGCTCAAATACAATTCACAAACAATAGCGTTTGGGATTTTTTTTTGTAATATTGTATACAAAGGGTCTTTTTTATTTAACAATTGTTGAGGTTATTAAGAAAACCATTAAGACAAACTCCATGAAAAACAACTCAAGCTAGTGTAGTACGAATAGGGAAGAAGGCAATTCGGAGATTTCAAGGGATGAGAAGAGATGAAAATGATGAGAATTGACGATAATAAAGAGATAAAAGAAAAGATAAAAGAAATAGAGAATCGTATTAAACGATAATAATATTGATTGATTGATTATAAGATTGATTAACTCTAAACAGGAAGGCTTAGCCTTTATATAGGCTAGCATGACCGACTAAAAAGATAATAAAAGGAATTCTTCCTAAACTAGGAAAGTAAAGGACTTGCAAAGCAAGTAATCTAAAATAGACACAAGGGATCAACAATGATTGTTGATACAAACGAAGGGATCAACTATAACAGTTGATACAATGAAAATAGGTAGATGTCCTACATCATAAGCCAAGGACCTAACACTAAAGGGATTAATATGAGATGGTGACCAACTTAATAAAACTTGCAGGGTGAAGATTTCTTTTTGGCTTTTCATCAGATTGAATGAAGCACTCCCAAAAAATTATACTACACCTACCCACAGATTAAATAATATTCTATATAAGTCGCAGGCATCTAATTACACGTAAACACCTCCCAAATATGTAAGTAAATAAGTCGGTGTTTAAATTTGAGAGAAGTCAAACTTATTTGGTTAGTCAGTATGGGTTTGGGATATCCCAACCTTACTCGGCGATTAATTACGTTTATAATTAAGAGTTTTGGGATAACTCTTAGTTGTTTGCTTGATCCTAAAGTCTAGCAATTCAATAGCTAAGTTAATGAGACCATAAACTTATAGGATAAGTAATGTGACTCGTATAAAAATGGGTTTAGGCTTTGATTTTTTGCTATGAGTTCTCAAGGAAATTCTCATTAGAGATGTGAGGAATTCATCCCCTCTTTTTGGGTAGATGTGAGATACCATTAATGGTTTAAGGAATCCATCATTATGGCGCTTATGAATACTTGTCGTTGTTGAGAGATATGTTCTTATGGAGTATGTTAGAGCATAGCTTGGTTGAACCCACCAAGCGTTGGTATGTCAAGTTTGGTTGTCACATTTTAGTGAATCAAAACTCATCTAAGAGTCGCTTGATTGTGTACTAGAGATAACTTCGTAAAGGTTAGACTAGAAAGTCTAGGATTATGAGACATACAAGTATTACTCGAAGACATGAAGAATGTGAAGAAATAACGAGCTACAACGATGACATCATCCTTCCTCATGAGCTTAGTAATATTGATTTGAACCGTTTCATTCCTAACTTATCTATGAAGTCGTGTTATATTGAAAAACGTAACTGCGAAGCTGTGAATGATTATACTCTAGTAGTGAGACTTGATCATATGATCATAGTGTTAAGGAATTAAGATACGAAGTATAACGCTTATCTTTTGAACTTCGTATATATGACATACATAATCGTATGAATGCTATTGTGATTATGTGTATGGGTAAAGGTGAAGATTTCATCCTAGGAAACAATGTTTACATTTTTTTAAAGGAAGTAAATTCATGAACTTGTTTTATGAATCGAAAAGGAAATCGCTAGGCTTATTGGTATTGTTATTCATTGCATATATTTGGATTACCAATATGTGTGAGTTAGTAGAACCGATCATAACTTGATATGTATCTTGGTATAACTAATCATAGTGCCTGACTTATGATTTGGTATGACTGGTTTTTATTAATTAGTGTAACCGATCCTAATTAATCACCTGAGATGGTATGATTGATATTTGTAATTGGTGTGACCGATCACAAAAGAGTTGTGTAATCGATCCTTGTAATTGGTGTAACCGATCCTGGTAACTGGTGTGACCGATCACAAGCAATACCATGAGTATATGGTTACTGGTCCTGGTAATTGACGTAACCGATCCTGGTAACTGATGTAATCGGTCCTGGTAAATTTTGTGTTCGATCACAAGTAATCCATATTGAGGTAGAATCGATCCTAGTGATTGGTAGAACCAATTGAGCCCATGATTGTGATTTGATACTTGATCAATCACATAGTTGTCTTGGAATACAGATGAACCAATTCTAAACTTGTTTGGAAGTGTGGTATAATCGATTCCAAGATTGTAAATATGAAAGAGGATTTACAAAGAAAAGATATCAACATACTTTGAACACGAACAATAACTCTTATCTTTTATTGTTCATAGATATTCCTTAATTACTCAAGGAGTTCCCGGTCCGAAATAAATTAAGAATCTTTTAATTAAGGTTGTTAGTTTTATATGCTTTAATTACCCGTAATTAAATGCATATCTCTAGAGAATAAAAATTAGTAATGTGCATTTACTAATTGGAGATTTTCTATTGAGAGATTTTGGAAAATATTAGACAAAGCATTTCCAGGAATTATGAAAACCGATTTGGGCATTTATTGCATATCTTGATAATATTCGGTTTTGGAAATTCCTTGGTGTCCAAACATCCTTGGTCTATAAATACCTAAGTTTGCATTTTGAGCAAACTATCATAAGAGCCATGCAAACTTCATCTTTTTTTTTTTGTTTCTGGTGGAACCGTCTATTCGGAGAGGAAAGTACCCTAATTAGGCGAAATCTCTTACGACCGCCCATTTAAAGACTTTTGTGACATCAAGAAGCTCTACGAGTACTGTTGGTGGGAAACTAGATAATTGCATTTTATTAGTTTTCGATTAATTTGATTGACTAACCGTTGTTGAACTTTGATTGCACCTAGTTTGTTTATTCTTGAGAATTTTCTCTTCTGATATAAGATTCACTCAAACTAGATCGAAGTGTCGACGGGATCTTTAGAACTATTTGTGGATAGAAAGACATCTTGTGATAATCCATTGTTAACAGACTCCGTTATGTGCGTGATTGATCACAAGAGATTCAAGTGGTGTTGTGCAGGTTTAATTGAAGATTTGAAGACAAAGAAGATTTCTTATTGGTTTTTCATATCTTTGTGTAGCACAAACTTTAATCAGCTGGGATCCAACTAGAATCAGATTTATTCGATTGATTAGTTGCATAAGATCATTATTTCTTTATAGTTCCGGGTTGGATTCTATATTGATTGATTGCAAATATAAACTCTGCTACTTTGGTAGTTGTTGGATAGATTGATCTAACCAGGCAAAAGAGTTTATTAATTTAAACGAGAGAGCCTTTGCATATGACTTGAGATATCTTTATCTGAAAGAATCAAGAGAGTTGTTACCAAACAGATTTTTTGTTACTTTACTATTTGGAATACGATCCAAAGGAATTGTTCTAGTGCGTGCACTTATTGAATGTCGGAAACGTAGGGATACTGAATAAACTGAGTTAACTAGGTTTAGTTGCTTGGTGTCAACTATACGAAGTTGGTTAGATTTTGTATAGCGGCTTTATTATGAGAGTATTTAATTATGTACTTGGTCCCGGGGTTTTTCTGCATTTGCGGTTTCCTTGATAACAAAATCTTGATGTGTCTTTTACTTTTCTATTTTCGCAATTATAATTGTTTATTATAATTAAAAGTAAAATACACAAACGTTAACTCTGTATTACTTGATAGTGATCCTATAGAGTTTGGTTAAGTCCGAACCTATTATCAAGTAATCACGCTTTGATTGTTGTATCGTCTCGATCTCGTATCCATAGACAATCACACAAAGTGTGAATACTGATTTGTCGTATTGTCTCGACTTTGTCCATAGACAATCACTTTCGGTAAGTGGACTTATAGGTGGATAATTTAAAGATTGTGGTGTATTTTGGTACCCCCATCTTTTCAATTGGTATCAGAGCAGGCAAACACGAAAAGATCTAACAATTTGTGTTTGGTGCGATCCAACCTATAAGAATTGAATCCAATGAATGATTCATTTAACGTAGTAGCAGGATTTGACTACTTCAAAAACTCGTGGAGGAAGACACAAATGAAGTATATGATGCTCTTGTTCCTAAATCTGTTAGGAATTAAGATTATGACTATGTACGTCTTAGTTGACCTACATAATTTCTCAGATATCATAGAATTGTATCTAATGGTTTTGATTACTAACAAGCTTAGTAACAATGATACAATACTCTATGTGACATGTTGTATCTTGAAAATGCATAAGATTCCACATAATATTTTTCATTGTATGAACCATGACTATTCTGTTTTTGAAAAATCTGGGATCTTAAACATATTTTGGATTTACACCCAAATATATGTATGTACATTTTCAGATCAAAGACTGTCAATGTATCGCTGATTAGGTTGCGATTTTGGAACCTTTGTAATGTTACAAATAGTGATTTTTTGGTTAATTATTCTATTAACAATGGATTGCTTCATACACCACACAATTGTTTTAATGAAGCAAGTGATCTTTTAAACTAGTACGACCGTTTCCACGGTGGGAGGTCCGACCGAAGAAGAATCTGAAAATGGGGTTTGTCTGTGACTACTTTCGTCCGTTTAAGAAAAGGTGATACTTTCGCTTTGTTTCGGGAAAAGTGATACTTTCGCTCTGTTTCAGAAAAAGTAAGTATCACTTTTTCCGAAACGGAGTGAAAGTATCACTTTTCCTGAAACGGGATGTGAAAGTATCACCTTTTCTTAAACGGAAAATTAGTCGATCCATAAACCAAAATATGGTTGCATGATGTGTTATGCATCCTTTGTGGTGGTTTGCATAATGGCTATGCATTCAATTTTCGAGAATTATGCCTAAAATGAAAGTATCGTTTTTTTTGAAACAGAGGAGTAAATCGTTTTATTAGTTGCAACGGAAAATTAGTTGATGAATAAACCAAAATTTTGCTACATAAACTATTATGTATCCTTTATGGTGGTTTGCATAATGGATATACACTTAATTTTCTAAAATTGGGCCTAAATGATAAGTACCTCTGAATTTTTCGTAAAAACTCAAAATTTGATATTGTTGTTTGTGCTCGTTGGATAGGTTTTTTTATTAGCTTTCCAACGAGATAAAATTTGTAAAATTCCAAGGCACAAATTTTTAGATATGTTATATTCAAGTTTTCTTTCCAATTATACCCCTGAAAAGATAGGATACACAAGGAGTTATAGTAATTGGACTAAAAGTGGTTTTTCGGCCCTAACCATTTCCAATCTTTTTGTGTCAATTGATCACTTACATTTTACAAAAAAGTGGCCATATAAAGGTTCTCCCTCGCTTCGCTCGGTCGGCCCAAATATTACTGGAAATATGATTCTAAAGATATTATTAAAAAATATCTTGTTATGTTCAAATTTATTTTTGTATACTCTATTGGAAAATTCTTGAGTGAATTTCAAAAGATATTATCAGGTTTTGGTAATAATAGAGTAAACAAATTTTTGGACATGAATATAGTATTAATCCGTAATATAGATCAAGTCCATAAAAAATCGGTTTTCCAAAAGAAAGGCCAAGACACAAGATCGGAATTGGTTCCCCACAAGTCAAGGTTTCCGATTTTGGAAGAATTTCCTAAAACTAGTTATTTCCGGATTTGGTATCTTCACTCCTTACAAAAGAATATTATTTTGTGTTGTTTTTACAAACAGCCTGGGGGAGATTGTCCGGAACCGAAACTAGGTTATTTCATATTCCACTGATTTTGGAAGTATGAGAAAAAGGAAATCAAGAAATAATGAATCTTCTGATGATCGTGTCAGATATAATGATATTGAAAGGATCAAATTCCCTTACAAAATAGAAGATCAACATGAATTCACCTCGTTTGTCGATAAATCATGTTTTGAGAAATACAATACTCTCAAGAGAATAGAGTTTATTGCTGAAAAGAGATTTGATCCAGAAGTCCAAGATAAGGATTATGTGAAGTTTGTTCAAGATCAGAACTAGGGAAAGCTTTTGATTTTGAAAAATATTCACCTAATATGGTAAGAATTTTTTATGCTAATATTCACAATGTTGATCATAAAAAACTTACCTTTGCTACACTTGTTGGCCGTGGACTCTACTATGTCGATCATAAGACGAAAACTAATATCATCGAGTACAATGTGGAATGTAATCACCTGATTACCGGAGTTGAAATTGAACATGATACCATTCCAACACATTTCATTGGAAAAACGATTGTCTGGGAAAATGGTAGATTGCCAATAAAAGATATACCTTTTCATCTAAGGGTATTCGGTAAACTTGCTATAGCAACTTTATTTGCAAGTACAAGAGATAAGTCAGTTTGGGATAAATATTTTGCAGAATTTGTCTGTTTTCTATTGAAAGACGATTCTCAAATTGATCTATGTGGAATCATTGTCAGTCAAATGATCAAGATATCAGATTCTATTTCATCTCCAAGAATCAAGAGACATCTCGGTTTTCCATGCATAATTACCAAAATCTGTGAATTTATCGTAGGAGATGACTTTAATGATATGAGAATCACTAATGCTGTCTCTAAAAAAACTATATGTCAAATGATTGGAGGTAAAACCAGAAATAAAACAGTTGAAAGAATTCCACCAAATTCTAACAACAAGTCTCTTCTGGTTCATCTTAAAAATCTTGGTAGACAAATTGGTTGTTTTCAGAAACAGTTAGCCTTTGCTGCTCGAAAATATCCATAAACTCTCAAAGGTATTCTAAACATTGAATCAGAGTTTTGGGAGGGTGAAGGTAACCAAGAATCGGAAATAGAAAAAGACTGTCAAAAGGTACTTGATGACAAGGAGTACTATACCTATTAAATGTCTCAAGCAAGAAAAATAGACATCAGTTTTTGATTTATTTCGATTGTATAAGGTCTATTTTTGAATAAAACTATCAATCATTATGAATAAAATTATTATTTTATAATTTTTCTTGTGATAGTTTCAATTACATAGCCTGTGCTTGAATGTCTATATTATTTCTATGTCTTTATGGGATGTTTGATTTCGGTTTTCATAACCTTAATATTCGATCTCATATGAGGGTTCGTGTGACTTTTTGATTTAGCGGGATTAAGTTCTAACCCAAGTTGGTAGGCTTTATCAAAGGATCATAAGGTGTTCCGATTGAGACTCATATGTAAAAAGTCACAATGTGTTGAATCAATTTGTGTTTACATGAGTTGTGTTTAGCATAAACATATGTGTTTCAAGTTTTCAACTTTTGCTATTGGCACGCATTAGTTAAAACCGATTCAACCTTTCTCTGGTATAGGTTGCTCTTGTTGTTGTTCTTTTGATCTTGCGAGAGAATGACAACATACTGGGGGAGAGTTCTAACTTAAACTTGTACTTAATGATATATATATTTCTGGGGAAAAGAAGTTGGAGAATCTGAGGTAACGAATTTGTTAGTTAATCATTTTCATGTTCAAGAAAAGCCTGCTTATATTGCATATATTTTTCTTTTGCTTAATAAAATTTCGGTACAATTGATGTATATTCCATTATTGTATGGATGTGTGTGTGTGTGTGTGTGTGTGTGATTCAATTGTTTCCGGTTAAGAAAAAATGTGTCAATTTATTTGACTTATTGTTTGGTATCTTCTGTATTTTTTGATATCAAATGTTTTTTCTTAAAGAAATTTTGGTGCAATTACGGTGTTATAATGTCTATGTTTGTTTCAATTGCTTCCGGTTAAGAGAAATAATTGTGAAAGTCTTTTTATTTGGTTTGTATGTAATCACTAAGGAAAGGACACATGCTTAAATGTTATATCTAACGAAAGAGTAAAGCATTGACTAAGGGGGAGAAACATATCATATTGTTGTTGTAGTTATCTTGACTACAAAAGTGAAATAACAAAGATGTTCGGATTGAAAATCTACCTATCTTACCTTTAGGGGGAGTATAAGCTTTGTTATTAAAATGTCAACAACGGCATTTATTATTTGAATATATGCAGGTTATTGTGCTGTTGAAACTTGGAATCAAGCGTATGTTTAATGAATACTTGTAATTTGTTTATCCATATGTATTAAGAGTTTTGTCACTAAAATTGACAAATGGGGAGATTGTTAGAGCATAACTCGGTTGAACCCACCAAGCGTTGGTATGTTAAGTTTGGTTGTCATATTTTAGTGAATCAAAACTCATCTATGAGTCGCTTGATTATGTACTAGAGACAACTTCGTATAGGTTAGACTAGAAAGTCTATGATTATGAGACATACAAGTATTACTCGAAGACCTTAAGAATGTGAAGAAGTAACGAGATACAACGAAGACATCATCCTTCATCTTGAGGTTAATAATATTAACTTGAATTGTTTCATTCCTAACGTATCTTTCAAGTCATTCTATATTGAAAACATAACTGCGAAGCTGTGAATGATTATCCTCTAGTAGTGAGACATGATCATATGATCATAGTGTTAAGGAATTAAGATACGAAGTATAATGCTTATCTTTTGAACTTCGTATATATGACATACATAATCATATGAATGCTATTGTGATTATGTATATGGGTAAAGGTGAATATTTCATCCTAGGAAACAATGTTTACATTTGTTTAAAGGAAGTACATTCATGAACTTGTTTTATGAATCGAAAGGGAAATCGCTAGGTTTATTGGTATTGTTATTCATTGCATATCTTCGGATTACCAATATGTGTGAGTTAGTAGACCGATCATAACTTGATATGTATCTTGGAATAACTAATCACAGTGCCTGACTTATGATTTGGTATCATTGGTTTTTATTAATTAGTGTAACCGATCCTAAGTAATCACCTGAGATGGTATGATCGATATTTGTAATTGGTGTGACCGATCCTAGTAATTGGTGTGACCGATCACAAAAGAGTTGTGTAATCGATCCTTGTAGTTGGTGTAACCGATCCTGGTAACTGGTGTGACCGATCACGAGCAATACCATGAGTATATGGTAACCGATCCTGGTAATTGAAGTAACCGATCCTGTTAACTGATGTAACCGGTCCTGGTAACTTGTGTGTTCGATCACAAGTAATCCATATTGAGGTAGAACCGATCCTAGTGATTGGTAGAACCGATTGAACCCATGATTGTGATTTGATACTTGATCAATCACATAGTTGTCTTTGGAATACAGATGAACTAATTCTAAACTTGTTTGGAAGTGTGGTATAATCGATTCCAAGATTGTAAATATGAAATAGGATTTACAAAGAAAATATGTCAACATACTTTGAACACGAACAGTAACTCTTATCTTTTATTGTTCAAATATATTCCTTAATTACTCAAGGAGATCCCGGTCCGAAATAAATTAAGAATCTTTTAATTAAGGTTGTTAGTTTTATATGCTTTAATTCCAACAATTAAATGCATATATCTAGAGAATAAAAATTAGTAATGTGCATTTACTAATTGGAGATTTTCTATTGAGAGATTTCGTAAAATATTGGACAAAGAATTTCCATGAATTATGAAAACCGATTTGGGCGTTTATTGCATACATTGAGAATATTCGGTTTTGGAAATTCCTTGGTGTCCAAAATCCTTGGTCTATAAATACCTAAGTTTGCATTTCGAGCAAACTATCCTTAGAGCCAGACAAACTTTATCTTTTTGTTATTTCTGGTGGAGCCGTCTTACGACCGCTCGTTTAAAGACTTTTATGGGATCAAGAAGCTCTACGAGTACCGTTGGTAGGAAACTAGATAATTGCAGTTTATTAGTTTTCGATTGATTTGATTGACTAACGGTTGTTGAAATTTGATTGCACCTAGTTTGTTTATTCTTGAGAATCTTCTCTTCAGATATAAAATTCACTCAAACTAGATCAAAGTGTCGACGAGATATTTAGAACTGTTTGTAGATCTAAAGATATCTTGTGATAATCCATTGTTAACAGACTCCGTTCTGTGTGTGATTGATCACAAGAGATCCAAGTGGTGTTGTGCATGTTTAATTGAAGATTTGAAGAAAAATAAGATTTCTTATTGGTTTCTCATATCTTTGTGTAGCACAAACCTTGATCGGCTAGGATCCAACTAGAATCGTATTTATTCGATTGATTAGTTGCGTAAGATCGCCATCGCTTCATAGTTTCTTGTTGGATTCTATATTGATTGATTGCAAATCTAAAATCTTCTACTTCGGTAGTTGTTGGATACATTGATCTAACCAGGAAAAAGAGTTTATTAGTTTAAACGGAAGAGCCTTTGCATATGACTTGAGATATCTTCATCTGAAAGAATCAAGAGAGTTGTTACCAAACATATTTGTTGTTCCTTTACTATTTGGAATACGATCCAAAGGAATTGTTCAGTGCGTGCACTTATTGAATATCGGAAGCGCAGGGATACTGAAGAAACTAAGTGAACTAGGTTTAGTTGCTTGGTCTTAACTAAACAAAGTTGGTTTAGATTTTGTATAGTGGCTTAATTCTGAGAGTATTCAATTCTGGACTTGGTCCTGGGGTTTTTCTGCATTTGCGGTTTCCTCGTTAACAAAATCTTGATGTGTCTTGTACTTTTCTACTTCCGCAATTGTTTATTATAATTAAAAGTAAAATACATAAACGTTAACTCCGTATTACTTGATAGTGATCCTATAGAGTTTGGTTAAGTTTGAACCTATTATCAAGTAATCACACTTTGATTGTTGTATTGTCTCGATCTCGTATCCATAGACAATCACACATAGTGTGAATACCGATTTGTCATATTATCTCGATTTTTTCCATAGACAATCACTTTCGGTAAGAGGACTTCTAGGTTGATAATTAAAGATTGTGGTATATTTGGGTACCCCCGTCTTTTCAGAGTATCATATGGAGATGTTGGTAAGACATCTTGGCGAAAGAGAAGATCATCTTGGTGTGTTGGAGTGAATTATTGGTGCTGAGCAGAATGCGTCCATGATAATTTATGTCAGGGTGTGCAGAGAAGATCATCTCGTTTTGGTAGATAATATGGTAAACACTAACTCGTATGGTGGATACTACTTTGGATTCATAGAGCGTTTCCGAGAGTTTCTCTTGTTCGGTCACATCGTGGTGAGTCGATGAATTTATTATTCAATTCTTGTGTAATTTTCAGTTGGTGGTTCCATACTAAGGATAGAGGTCGTACATTTTAGTGGATGTAGATGGTATACACACATTATGTATATTGTTGAACCATGTTGAATTTGTGAGTACTTTACTTGTTTGTTTTGTTATGACTTGCAATCTTTGTGGTTTTCTTTCTCATTTTTTTTCCCATCCTAGATCGTAGTTAGGCTCATGGAGAGATCAGGGAAATATAGGATTTCTTGTTCGCTAGTTTGTTTTGCGCATTATTAGCACGTGTAGATGGCTCTGAACCCCAACGATTGGTATCAGAGTTTTAGGTTGAAAATTTAAACATAGAATTTTTTTTAGGTTTTTCTGGTTCGTCAATTTTTTTGAAGACGCAACTGATTTGATGCGATCAAGTATGTGGAGGATTTGAATTCATTAATTGTATTACAAAGCAAAGTAAAGCATATTTTCAAAGAATGAAATTATGTCAGGTTATATGCATTTGATTTGGTCAAGATGGTGTTTCCGAATTTATCATATTTTCGGAATTCAAGGTGATCTAGAAGTGATTCCGGATATGCAAAGTGCTTTTGATGTTTGTGGTTCTCTACACTTGAGATTTGACATGGATACTTATTGAAGCATAAACCCTTTGCTCATCGTTGCTTCAAGTAAGTTTTCTTTAATCATATTATTAGATTAAATCTAATAAGGTTAAATTATTGTATTCTATACTTCATACCATATGAGATTTTTGTGAATTGTTTATAATACTTAGGTATATGGGTTTTTCAATTGAGTGGTGTTTTCCTGGCAAGAGTCTAGATCCACTAGCAGGAGATTTTATATTTCTTCAAAAATCTCTAGAAATCCTAATTGACTAAACCCATGTACAAAAAGAAAATATCACCAAACTATAATCAAGCGTTTTAATCTTCACAATTAGCAGAGATCTTAATGAAAAAATAATTAAATGTTGTGTATCTTTGACAAAGGACTGTTGAAATCATGACATGCCCAAATAAAGCTAACCTTACGGCTAACCACAAATGAATTTTCTAGAATTCTGGATGACGAGAATCATGCCTTTGCCTCAAATATCTAACCTTAAAACTGGTTAACTAGAAAAATATTGAGCTCCATTCGTATGTCAGAATGATTCTGAGTTTTCCTATATGGAGTGAAGGGGGTTTTCTTTCATTAGGATTTGCGCAAACAATAAATGAAAACACCATAAAACTGGATAACTAGAAAAGATTGAGCTCCGGTTGTAGGTCGGAATGATACCTAGTTTTTCCTATATGGAGCGAGGGAGGTCTTTTTTCATCCGGATGTGCATAAACCATAAATGCAACCACTTGAATCAACTTTTAGAGGGTATCAGAAAATGACATAAAAATATGATAATCTAGACTTTAATGGCCTATGCAGGTCTCGGACCTGCGACCTTCGCGGAATTAGCACGATGTTCTAACCCATAGAGCTTATGGGACAACAATGGCTTCTGCCTGAGTTTATTAATAGATTAACATGAATAGATGCGGATCTGTTCCTATGCTAACTGGAAGATTTATTTGGCACCATGACGAGGACCATTCCTTCATTTTTGTAAGGTCATTATGAAGTAAAATTCAACATCCCTTATCCACATATTTTAGTTAATTGCCAAAATTCCTTTTTATTATTTTAGTTATTTGTTACTTATTTTAAATTTATTATTTTTTTCTTTTTTTTTCAACTTTTCTTGAGTTTTTTAGGATTAGTTCGGTGAGGAGTTATTTTTTTTAAGATGGCTAGTTTTTTTTTTTTTTTTTTTTTATAGCCGAATTCAATGGGTTGTTCATATATAAAAAGAACGCGCAATTGGGGGATATTGCTACAAGGCAAAATAGGGATTCGTATATCAATTGGGGGTCACCCCTTATGTAATTAGATTTTAAATTCCTAATCTAGTGATTAATTATAATCAGTAAAATGTTAAGTATTTAGAGGATAAATTAGTGTGTATTTATTTTTATTTGAATTTGTGTGGGTTAGTTGTGAGTGAAGGAGGGAAAAATATTTTTGAGTGGATTTTGTTTTTTTGAAAATGGAAGATGATTGTGATGAGAAACTTGCAGCTGCTGAATATTTATCTCAACTACAACAACAATCATATCTTCAATCTTTGGTTAATGATAACAACTCACTATTGGAGTTATATGATGAACCAACACCCTTGGATCATGATTTTCATGAGCATGAAGTGTTTTGTGAAGAACCAACCCAAGAAAGTAAACATGTTCAGCATACAAGCAACCCCAACAAACAGGTAATGCTACAAAGAGGTCGAAAATTTGATTTTTCTTTTTAAAACCTCCATTTTTTTCTCTGAAAAAGCTTAGTGCCGACACACTCATAGTATGAATACTAAGCCGGAACCTCTACAACCAGCATTGTGTTCATACTATTTGTATGCCGGTACAATATATCCCTCATATTTAAAGAATATGCCGTCCTGGTATTCAAACCAAAAATCCATGCCGGTACACATTTACACTTTTTACCTAGCACTGAATATTCCATGGAATATCCATACCGGCATGGTTTACTCTTAACTAACTATGCCGGTACCACAAGAAAAACATACAGGAGTTTTGGATTTTCGAACTTAAATATCGGCTTCCTATTTAATTTTTCGTGAACGCCGGCACTTGGTACCGGCGTGGTTTGTATATTATGGGACAAGCCGACAGTCAGTACCGGCTTAAAACCTTACATATATACCATGCCGGTTTTACAAGAAAAACACATGAGTTAATGATATTTTTAACTTCAGTACCGGCGTCGAATGTAAATTATCGTGCACGCCGACACTCGATCCTGGTGCATATTTTAACTTTTCGACAATGCCGGTATGAGCAATCCCGGCATTGCAGTTCAATAACATACAATGCCAGAACATTATTATGTGGAACTAATTCAGTTTTCTTTTCATTCATGCCTTAGATTGTGACATACATCGATCCAAGTTCCTAACCTCTCTTTCGGGATACGTCCGAATACTATAAAATGCCTCGGGTATGTTACTAAACAATACTTTCACCTAGTTTTTACAATTTTATGTTGGGATTGCTTGTAATTAACCTTATAATCTCTCATTGTTGTCCTTATGTAGGGAATAAAATCTCCAGAGGAGGCAATTGCTTGGGAAAAATAGACGGCTCTTAAGAACATGTGTGTCTTAGTGAGGAATAGCCAGCGTTCAGATGTTCGTTTTGAGATGGTTTGTGAGAGAAACGAAAAACACAAGTGTTTATGGGTGAAAATTATTCCTGCTAATTTTGGTAATTTGGTGTGTGTATGAGGAATGAATCTAAACCTAAAACAAATGCACTTCGCGGTGAGTGCTTGTAGATTCGAGAGATCAATCTGTGCAAGTCCGGCCTAAACCAAGAAATGGTCGTTCCAGACTTGTTTCGGTCACAAAGTGAAGGAGATGGGGTTGATCTTAGGGAGGGAAGCGAAGAAGGTGTTGAGAATGCGAAGGTGGTGGCTATGCAGGACTTGTATCAGAAAGCTGAACTGGCTTGCAGGATGTAAGCTATCAGTTCCTGTGTTTGAATAAGATTGTATCAACACTTGCTTCTATTGTCTGGACTTGTGTTGTTTTTGAAAATAGGGCGGATAACCTATTTATACAAGTCTTTTATCCTAACCTTCGTATCTCGTGGGAAGTGGAGTGATGGAGTAGTGTGTTGGTGTCACACGACCAGGCTTGCCCACTTCCCCCATCATCACTAACCGTCCATGACTTACTGACACGTTCTTGTGATGGAACATTGTGCGTTGCACGCTGTAAACCGCCAGACCAATACCCCAGTATGTATCCCCCAGTTTGTGACATGATTGATGTCTCGAGTGTGTGGATTGTGGGATCCCCAGAAAATAGCATGTAATGCTACGTGATTTAGGAAATTGATACTTGTGAAGTATCGTGTGTATGCTATGCAGGTACTGCATTGAGTATATTCATCATGTATGAAGCATCGCTATTTGAGCGTAGTAATTTCATGCCCAGCCTACTTCATGTGATAGTTTGGAAGTTGCGCATGCAAACCCTCCCTTGACCGACCACATAATGTGGTAGAGTGACGGATGGTGATTACCATGACTCTGCACTGACCAATTAACTCCTGACCAGGGCTATATAACCGAGCTGGTGAAGTTGGACGGATGAGATGATCTTTGAGACACTCATCCGCGACACTTGGTGAAATTAGGGTTTCGAAGGAGGTGCGCAAGCACTGCTCTTGACCCTGATCGAAACCAACTTAGGAAACTATTATGGGCTGGACGATCATACATGTGTGTAGATGGAGTGACGGTATAGGTTTTTATACCTACCGTCCCATAAAAACGTGATCTGGGCCACCCAATTTGTCCGGCGAAGTTGAGTGGTTGAGATCGAATTGCGACAGAAAATTAGTGCCGTAAAAGCCGTATCCCATACCAACTTCGGGCGGGCGTTACAAGACGACTAGGCTTGGTCGGTCTTGTTCGACTGATCCAACGTGTAGGTGGTAGGCTGGTGTTCACGCCTATGCCTTACCGTCCCATGAAAACACGATCTAAGCCACCCAATTCGTCCGTAGAAATCGAGCGGTTGAGATTATTTTGCAGTTTGAGAGGTGCGACCACGCATGTTGGAGCGAACGATTTGGGGATAGCCAGGCATGGTATGCCTTGGACGATCAGGTAAGGGGATAGACGGGTCCACGGTGGTCATGTTGATATGACCGGACCTGCTTTGATCTAATCTCGGACCCTCTATTCGTGCCAGAGAAGATGGACGTTCGTGATTCAAAACCCTAATTTTGGGTTTCAAGGCCGTGCGTCATGCTCCATTCAAGCGCATGATTTGGAATGACCAACCATGGTTGGTCCTGACCGATTGGTCAGGTATGTAGGCGGGCCTGCGGTGATTGTATTGACATACTCCGTGCCCTTTGAATCTACATCGGCACCCTTCATCTATACCTGCAAAGATGGATGGTTGAGGATGTTTTGCGACACATGTAATGTGCCGCAAACCCTAGTTTAGGGTTTTCCATCCATACTGCTATGGTTTGGACGTTTTGGCAGGCTAGGCCAAGGGAGGCCGACCATGCGGGGTCCGCGTTGTTTCGGCAGGTATTCCATACCTGCTTGGGGGTTATGGAATCGATCTGGGCCATCCAATCATGTTGGTGGAGTTGGATGGTCGTGATCATATCCATACTGATACGGTCAATCTGGATGCTCAATCGAGCCAGTATAACACACCGAGAGTGGCTCAATCAGACTAGTATAACACACCGAGAGTGGCTCAATCAGACTAGTATAACACACCGAGAGTTCATCCTGTACGGATATTTCGTACATGCTTTCATTATAATTCTTGGAGATTCGTGTTACTCTGCTGAGAGCAACACTCAGTCGTCATGCCACACTGATAATGAGTACAGAAAATACAAGGCTATTGCGCATTAATTAATAATGCTGGAAATTCACAGGGTATATGGGATTATTGCCACATGCTTCAACCTGGATGAATTTCGTATTTTATTCACAGAATGGGATTGTTTCCACATGCTCCATCCTAAGTGAATTAATAAAGTGAAGGAGTATCCATTACTCATTAATGGATTTATCTTTTACAAGATGTTAACGCACAATTTTTTGGCTTTTACAATCTTAGCCTTAAATGAAAATCCACCATCAACAACAAAGAGAAGAATAGCCATAAGAGAAAGGGTTATGTATATGAAAAGAAGACTAATAGGGTATACAAGACTCATACGAGGAAGGATGACTTCCCCTTTAAGCTTGTATTCTATCTAAGAGACAAGGGAAAAGAAGAAGAAGAATGGGATTGTATGGTGTGGTTTGGTCGTCATAACCATCGGGATCCGAAAGATTTTGTTGGTCACTCCG
Source organism: Papaver bracteatum (assembly GCA_023529315.1). NCBI lineage: Eukaryota > Viridiplantae > Streptophyta > Magnoliopsida > Ranunculales > Papaveraceae > Papaver > Papaver bracteatum. The sequence continues at coordinate 1,136,252 of JAJJWX010002605.1, read as the reverse complement.
TAGTTGCGAAGCTAAAACCTCGTCAATTCGAGGATGTAAAGATAACCAAAGCATGTATCAAACCAGGAGTGATTCTCAGAGGCTTCAAGGAAAAGGATGAGACGAACGTTTCTTCCCTAAGTACAATTTATAGTGCACAAGCAACCATTAGAAGGTTGGAATGGGAAGGGAGGACCGTTATGCAAGAATTTGAGAAGAGAGTTTGGGATTACAACTACACATGTATCATTAAAAGAGGTCCGGATGAGAAGCCCCTTCAAATATTCATTTCACATCCTTTGCTTTCACAATTGGCTCATACGTGTTGTGATGTTCTTATGATGGACTGCACCTACAAGACAAACAAACACGACATGTCGTTGTTCAACATCGTGGGGAAAACATCGGACAAGGTAACATTCACATTGGCTTGGTGTTTAATGGAAAATGAGAGGTATTACAATTATCATTGGGCATTACGACAATTGAAATTATTGTTCCCGGAAAATTGATTTCCGAGGGTCATCATAACCGATCAATTTGACGCACTAATGAATGCCATATCCGACGTATAACTGGATGCACAAAATTTCCTATGTACATATCATATAGGTGAAAATGTGAAAAAACATTGTCATGCTTTGTTTGAACCCTCTAAGGTGGATATTAAGAAGAGAATGGTTGCTCAACTAGAGGAAGATGTTCGCAAAAAGAAACTATCACCCGAAGAAGAAGAAAATGAAAGAGGAAAGATTAAAGAGCGAGTCGACAAAGAACACGATGAAAATCATAAAAGGTGGTTGGAATTTCTAAAGGATTGGGAGAAAGTTTATTGGTCTCTTACCGAGGACATGTATGAAAAGAGATTGAACATGTTTATTGCCAAATATAACCAAGTGTGTCCAAGTGCCGTCTCATATTGTCGGGATAATTGGTTGGATAAGTTAAAGGAAAAATTTGTGGGTGCGTGGAAAAATCATTATAGACATTACGGGAATGAAGAAATTAGTATAACGGAGTCCTCTCATGGGATATTTAAAGATCTCATCCAGTCCGGCCAAGGAAACATGGTTACGGTCACCGAGGCAATGGAGAAACACTTAAAAAATACCACCATGCCGGTAGTTGTCAATATCTATACAGGAACATGAAAATTTTAAACTTATTGTTCCGGAATAGAATTAGAAACAATTTCAATGCCGGGACTACGGAACCGGAATTGAATTGTAAATTTCTAAAATGTCGGTATAAGTACCGGCGTTTCTGGAACTGAAATCATCTATGCCGGAAATTATAATCTTTCACTAGAAATCTAGACATGTTCTACATAAACCAAACAACTAGATTCTGCTTAAGTGTTTTTAATCCAGGTAGCATAAACCAAAAGCAAACCAAACAACTAAAGAGTTAACCCTGAGGTACAAACGAAAACAAGTTCGAAATTTTTCAAGACGTAACAAAATAACCACCAATTGTTCACTTGGTCTTTAGTTTTTTTTTTTTTTGCGGGCACCTTCCTTGTTTGTCCAAACAAAGCTTTTGCACTAGGGTCGGTTTCTTCAATTCTATCAAGCTTTTGCTCGACTTCCTTGATTTCTTGAAGGGATAGCACCACTCCTTCATCGTACTTGCAACCAAACATCTTCTTCAAGTTTCCAAGACGACGGCGCTATATTAATATATGAAACACATAATTAGTATATACTAATATATAATATTATGTTTACATTAAACGACTAAGCAATTAATAAAACTTACTAGCAATCCAACGGTCTTATGAAGTTGGGCCGTCGTAAGTGGTGGAGGTGTAGGAGTTTCAACATGAGGTTTTTTTTGGGGTGGAACTTCGACGGAGGGATGGCGCACGACATAAGGATGTGACCATTCCAGGTAATCTTCCATGTAATCGTTATCAACTTCATCACCATTTTCCGCAATCTCCCACTTACTAATATCTACCAAACGACGTGGCTCCCTATCCCTCTAGTGTGTTGGTTCCGGATCTGGATCATACACTACATGCAACTTGTTGGGAGTTGAATTGCACAGAGAAAAGTGAAGAAGATAATTATCATCAGAGGCCGACTCAAAACGTGATAATTGCTTATATCCATGTTGGCGCATCACACGACATGGATCAGCCATGATATATCCTTTTGGGTGGAACAACGGCCCATTGTAAAATGAAACGTTACCAAACCTCACAAGTTGACAGTTTTCTCTAGCCTCCTTATATGGGTCAAACACAACGTCTTCTGTACTCATATCTTCGAGAGCCAATCTCATCTCGATCAGTCGACCTTTGTTACCGGGCTTTGGAATGCTGTTATACTCTAACTTCTTAGCTCTAAGAGTATCGGATCAGGGAGGGTCAATGGTCTTCAAGAAAGGGAACTTCTTGAACAAGGTTTGGAAGTGTTCATTACACCACACCCATTCCAATGTGAAGCAGTAAATTTTTATTCTAAGTTCATGATGAATATATACATGTGAACAATATACATAAGAAAATAAGTTAAGAAAACAAATTTACCTGGAGTAGAGTGAAATTCCCGACAAATTGGTTTGTTTTAGCCAAAGAGACCCTTTTCATCTCCGCCATCAAATGTGCCATTACCACGGTGCCCCAAGAATAGATATAAACATCTTCCAACAGATCCAAGTACTGAATAAAGTTTTCACTTACCATATTGCTATTAGTGTCAGGGAATGCCCTAGTGCCCAAGATGTATAACAGGTACGCAACGGTTGTATAACAAATCTTTGCAGGGTCCCATCCATCCTCCAAACTTCTTTGCTTTGTATTTTGAAACCTCTTCTTAAGCATTGTCAGCTTGAATGTCTTCGTCTTACTAGATTGGGATTTATAAAAGCTCTTCATAGAATTTTTGAAGTCCCAACCAAACAACTTGTTAGTCAAAGCGAGCAACTTCGACCATTCAAGGTCCAGACACTCAACTCCTTATGCAATTTATTTTCCGATAACGTTCAAGCCTAGAATGTTCTGAGCATCATCAGGGATCAAGGTCATCTCTCCCCGTGGGAAGTGCATTGTATCAATTTCACCATGGTACCTTTCGAAGAAGCAATTGACTGTCACAATATTTGGCTTCACATAATTTCCAATACCTTCACGGATTACAAGTGCACTACGGTCACGACCACTCTCCCAAATTTCCCCTCTTGTTTCAAACCCCAAATTCTTCTTGCGACCTTGATCTTTCCCTCGTGGAGGCAGAGACTGAGGAGTATCAAGACCGTCCTTCCTCTTTATCTTAGTGAAAGCATCTTTATTTTTTCTTTTGGTAGCTTCCTTGGCTTTTGACCTATAACATAAGCACACGAAACCAAAATAAGACAAGTCATATTGGAAGTTTAAGTACCGGCATTGAGACTCTTAAACAGACCAAGCCGGTTTAGTGCTACCGGCGTTCAAACTTAGCTATCGAGAATGCCGGTAGTTAAATGGGTTTCTTCTGGATACCAAAAGACAACTACCGGCACTCTCGAAGTAAATCAATTTCGTGTTAGGTAACATTGTACCGCAAGATACAATGGAAGAGAAAGAGTGTGCCGGTACTGATCAAAAAAATCATATATGTTCATGTATGTTTAAAGTTTGCTACCGGCGTACACGAATTAAATCAAATCTATGCCGTTTATTTGATACCGACATCCATGAAACCTAGATTCAATGCCGGTACTGGTGACAAAGTTCATACATGTTTCTGTGTGTTTTAAGTCCACTAACGGCATACACGAATTATTATTAAGGTATGCCGGTAACCTAAAACCGGTATGGTATTCAACCCAATTTGTATGCCGGTACATGAAATTCACTTTCAGGATTTGAAACCTGCATGGTATTCATCCCAGATCGAATGTCGGTACTTAAACCGGCTTGGTATTCATATAAAGTTTGATGCATGTACTCTGTGTACCTCGACTGTTTCAACTATGGTTGGCGATTCAAACCTAAACCCATTGCTATAAATTGATTAAAACAATCATAAATGAGTTCAAAATCACTAACCTTCTCACAGAAGCCATGGCTGCGAGTGGTTGATCGTTCGAGTTCGTCGCCTCGTCCTCTTCTTGTTCTTGAGCAATCGAACCAATTCTTTGTTCGTGTTTTTGTGAGAAATCGATTTGGTTTTCGGTTTGACTTCTGTTTTCATTCGAGGAGGCATGGTTATGATTCGGGTAGGTTAATCGATGAAGAAATTTTTGATTTAACGATTAATCGTCGATGAAGAACGATGAAGAAGATGAAGGAATTTTTTTTTCAGAAACCTAACCCTAACTGTGCCGGTACTTAAACAGAAATGGGGGATAAATTGATTTGGTTTTTGATTTTATTGTTTTAGGAGAAAAGGCATAACAGTCTTTTCATAATGTTTTTTTTATTAATCTAAGGGTGTTTTGGTATTTTCGCCCCAAAAAACACCCCTTAGCAGCCACCTTTGGTTGGGGATAGTAATTCATATCCCCAATTGCACGTTCTATAAAAACAACATAGAGGTTCAGTTAGGATTTTTTTTTCATAGATGAACCTCGGGTTCGGTTAGTTGTTTTGTTTTTCCTAACCAAATTCGATGGGTTGTTCATCTTTTAAAAGCAACATAGGATTTCCGCTAAGTTTTATTTATTTTTAGTCTTCCTAATCGAAGATAGTTTGTTTGTTTCTTTTTATATTCTAGCCACTTCAATGAGTTGAACAATATAGAAGTTTGACAACATTTTATTTGTGTTTTCCAAGCAGCTCCTCAAGTTCGACTAGATTTATCTTTTTCTCCTAGCCAAACCTCAAAACAAAACAATACAAAAAAAAAAAACATATACATATATATTTATTTAATTAAAGGATAGCTCAGTCAGATCTTACCTTTAAGACATCCTTTATAAGTGGAGGACAGATGGCCTAAGCACTTCATAGTCCCCCACAAAAATGAGGAGCCAAAAACTCGTTGGTTAACTGACCTGATCTTGGGCCCAAAAATGAGGCATGGGAAGGTAAGCCCAATAAATTGCTAAACGGGAAAATTAGGGGGAGACCCAAAAAATAATAATATTCTCATTGTCAGACCCACAATTAATTTTGGATACCGTGATACCCATAATTACCCGAAAATTATTAAAACCTGCCTACATGATGATTTATGCATCTGCATTACGTGTTATGCATACTGTTTTTTCAGGGATAACTCGTTATGCATCCTAATTTTTCAGGGGTATAATTGGAAACGCAACTTGGATATAACATATATAAAAATCCGCGCCTTGGAATTTTACAAATTTTATATCGATGGAAATATTTTTAAGAGAACTACGCAACGAGTACAAACAACAATATCAAATTTTTGTTTTTCACGAAAATATTGGCGGTGATCTTCATTTTAGGAAAAATTTCGAAAATTGACTACATAACAATTATGCATCGACCAAAAACGATGCATAAAACATTATACAGATGCATAACACATTCTGCATATGCATAACGAATTATGCAACCATTTTTCGACTGCATAACAAATTATGCATCTATAACAGGTTATGTAGCCATTATTTTGGTTGATTTTAGTCCGTACATAAAAAAATTGATGCATAATGCATTACGCAAACATATTTTCGGATGCATAATAAGTTATGCATCAAATTTTTTGATGCATAAAAGATTGTGCAACAAATTTCTTAATGTGTAATGCATTATGCAGCCATATTTTCGGATGCATAACAGTTTATGCATCAATTTTCACGATTGCATAACATGTTATGCAGATATTATTGTAGGTGCATGACAAGTTATGCAATCTTTGTTTTTGTTGGTTTCAATAGTGACGAAAACTTTAATGCATAACGTGTTATGCAACCGTTTTCTGGATTACATAACAAGTTATGCAACAAATTTTATAGATGCATAACAGGTTATGCAACCAATTTCATAGCTGCATAACATATTATTGTTTTTATTTTTTTATTTTGTCTTTAGAAATTTTCCAGACAAACTCAATCCCCTCCAATTTAATCAAGTACATTCACTGAATCAATGGTGGCAGTCCCGTAAAGAACCATCCAACAAACACTCCACTAGTTACAGATTCATTGTTGATGTTGTCGGTGTCTTCTCGAGTAGCCAACGACACCTAAATCTGTTGTTGGAACTACCACTGCCAGCAACTCATGCAGATTCTCTCTCCATCTATAATCCAGCCAATATATAACCATTTGCTGCACTCAACCATTTGCTGCACTCAACCATTTGCTTCTCAATTCTCAGTGCAGCTGCAACTGGGCATATCTCACTATTAGAAAAGAAGCTCACAACAAATACTTCCACCAGCTAAATACGCTCAAGGTATTATAATGGCTTGGTACAAACATTCTTCCAAGATTCATGAGGCATGTTAGATCTGACTAAGATGCTTACAAACTTAGACGCATCGGTCGAAACATTCCATATCAAACGATTCAAACCCCCATAATTCTTGAAGGTTCATACACATTAGCCTAACCAAGCTAAAAACTTAGCACGTCCATATTCAATAATCAATATACAACCAAAACTGCAAACTAGGCGCCACAAATTGTGTTTCCATCTCTTCTTTAACAATATTGTCTATCTGTCTACCAGAAAGAAAGTAATAGGAAAGTGATTACAATAAATAGATTGCAATTACAAAGTTAACCTAAATTAAGTGGCAGCGTTCGATAGATAAATCTTAAAAGGTTAAACTGGAATTTAATCAGTGATATGGTAAAGGACATGCAAAGCAAGAGGGTCGAAGGAATCAAATAGGGGTTCCTAATTTTGGCAGCAGGAATGAGGATAAGACAAGTTCAGTATTTATGCTATAGGGTCCTCAAAATACATCCCAATGTATATCCATGATATGTAATTCAGATAAAGAAAGACCTAATTTTTATCTAATGCAGCGAAAGTAAACACTAATCTAGATACAAATTATGAGAAAAAATCACAAACCTTATCTTCTTTCGAGTTTTTATTTCTTTCAAGGTCTTCAGCAGTCTCCATCTAAATCAGTACATACACCACCTAATTATTCAGAAATTCCTTCTACGGATCTACCTTGTTTTAAAAAAATAGTTCAAATTTAAAGAAGACAAAGCTAATTAACAGTAAAAAAATTGAAGATCGATATATACAAAATGAAACAATAGAAAGCCCTAGTTTCAACTATCGTAAAAAATCAAAAGAACAAGAACTTTAAACTTTGAAATAGTTCAAATTTAAAGAAGACAAAGCTAATTAACAAATTTGGCTTCAAGAACAAGAAAAATTGAAGATCGATATATACAAAATGAAACAATAGAAAGCCCTAGTTTCAGAAAATCAAAAGAACAAGAACTAATTCTTCACAAACCCCAGCTTACATGTAGGATTGCGATTTCCCTGAGAGACTTTCAGAGTATTGATTTAATTTTTCTTCCTGTTATGGAAGAAAGAAGAGGAATGAGAAGACGAAACTGGAAAGTTGAGGGGGGGGTTGTGGACTTATTTCTTTCCTCGGTGGAATCGTGGAGACTTTTACGGATTCTAAAAAATCAATTGAAACTGAAATCAACCGGTGCCGTCTTGTTACTGATTCAGAATCAAAAGCTAATCTAAAATTCGATATTGACAAACTGTCGATTTCTATTTCAAGTGAGTACCCATCCTTCATAGTTCCAGAAGAACTTGAATTCTCTTTCAATCACCAGTAACTCAAATTTTCCCATGGATTTTCCTACCAATAGCGCCATCAACCCATCGATCTGTTGATCTCCAACTTGTCTTCTTGATTGGTTTCTTTTCAGATAAAGAATCATTCAAAGGTTTTTTTTTTTTTTTTGTTAGATTGGATCTGGAGATGGAGGAGAAAAAGAGAGAAGAAAGAAGAAGAGTCGATGAATATTATAAATTTAATTTTAATAATTTTGGGTCTGACAATAATTTTTCTTTGGAAAAAGAGTGCACGCCTTCAAAAAATTTAGGGCGGGTATCACAGAGATAAAAAGAGGAAGAATGGGTATGACTGTAGTTTTCACTAACTAAATTAGACTTTGAACTTCTGTTCTTGTGTTGGTGTTACAACGTAACGACTTACAAGCATCCCAATGAGTCGACCTTGCACGATTTCCCAACGGCGATGATGCATCTCTGTCGTAGTTTTTCGGTTGGTAAATCCATCAAACACACCGGCCAAGAAATTTACGCAGGCTAGCCTCCTCCTTCCCATTAAAGCTTAAGCTATGGTTCCTTCATCCCATCTTTCTTATCTCATCATTTTGAGCAAATCTACGGTTTACTTCAAGGTAAGTAAGTAACCACTGTTGTAAATTTGCCGATCAAAACACTTATGCCCGTCAAACAATCATATATGGTCAAAGTTCCATTAATTAACTCTCAAATGTTTTTTCCTTGTTTTGGTTAGTAGTAGCTAGATTAGTGATATAAAAGTAACCTGATTATATGTTAAAACATCTCATTAAAACAGTGGGCTAGTTTCATGCACGTGCAATCTAACATGCATGCATTTCCTTTGTTAATCCAAAGATATTGTTATGATGATCATGCAATTATAAGATAAAGGATTTTCATTGTATACTCTTTGATTCTATCTCGAGACCACTTTAGTTTTGACACTGTACAAGCTAGCTAGTTTCTTAATTATGTACTGTAGTATATAATATTGTCACCGAATCTAATAAGAATATTGTTTAACTTTAGTAGCAGCAAATCAGCATCAAATCACGACTAATTGTCGTTCATTAATTCTCACCTTTCTTTTGTTTCTCTTCATCTTCCCTTTCTCAAAAAAAAAAAAAAAAAAAAAACTCAATAGTCGTCTTGCTCAGATTTGGTCCTTTTGGACCAGATCTGAGCAAGGATTTTTTTTCTTTTTAAAGCTTTTTATTAGGTAATAAAATAAGATGTTTTTACATCATTTTTGGTGTCTTTTGACATATTTTTTCGTCGTTTTTGTGCGATTTTTCTTCGTCGTTGTGGGGCGAGTTCTTCAAATTTTAATGGCTGGTTCGTGGCTTGATATTCTTGTTTCAAAAACATCAACAATTTATCACGACATCGCGCATCTGTGTTCGTGTGGATCGACAATTTTAGGGGCAAAGTACTCCTTTGTTTTAGGAGCATCTCTTATGGAAGAAGAATACAATCAGATTAAATGGTCGGAATATATTTTCGAATTTACCATCATCTTTCCCTTATACATAAAGTTGTTTTGGATATTTTTGCGGTTTATCGCTCTTTCTCTTCGCGATCTACATGTAATTGATGTCCTTTTTTGTATTAGGGTTTCGATTATCTCTTATTTTGATGTTTTTGTCATTCTTGTAAGCGAACATGTAATCACTGTTTTGATTTGAATGAATTGAAATATGTTGATTGTCCAAAAAAAAAAAAAAAAAATTCTCACTTTAAGAACTAATTAACATAATTATAATATTAGTATATGAATTAACTTAGGGTAAACTCAAACGAGGAGTGGTCCTTGAATTTTTATTAATTATACAGCGTTTGGTAAGATCATAACCATGCACAGCCAAAAAAGAAAAAAAAAGGTTTTAATTAGTTTATTTAGACGCATGCATGAAATAAAAAAACTAGGGTCTTCTAAAGAGACAGACGGATGGATCAGCATCAACAATGGACCATGGCTATAGGTCATATGCAGCTAAGATCATCCCACCCACCACCCAACAAAGACCTGCAACCATCAATAATTAACAATATCAACATGTTTTTTGTTTCTTAAATCATTAAGGGTTAGATTTGATTAAGACTATTGATAATCAACCAACAAATCTGAGTAAGACTCATATGAAAAGTTGAGGATCTAAAAGTCCCCACATCATCAACTTACCTACCTATCAATTGCTTGCTTTAACAGCAATAACGCATCCCCATTGATTAAATTATCAAAAGTATGATTATTTTTTTATTATCATTAGGAGTTTTGGCATTCATTATAATTAATATTTAAGTGTTGTACAAGGTATATATATGGTTGCGAGGGTTGGGATCCTCCAGTGGATATGAATCAGCCATGTCGCGCACTTCTCGACTTTTCGTTTACCTTTATGACTGTAGCAGTTAATTGTATGATCTAAAAAAGACTGTTTAAAATATAATGTGAAACATTCTTTTGGTACAATTGTATTTCAAGTATTCCTGTTGATGCTAACTGACAATCCAAACTAATGCAATTTTACATTCAAATTTGGTTAGCTTTGTGGTCCAGGACTTGAATGGGAGAATGAATTTATGGTCGCAAGACTCGCACTTGCAAGCTGTCAAAAAGAAGAAATAAAACAAGTTGCAACTCTGAAGCAAATGATAGAACATAGAGTAAAAGGATTGCATATTCCAGTTTGAGGTGATATATTATTACACTTTCCTCACACTCGTACACCTTTACCAATAAGAACCACATGGTGGCACGGTAAACGAAATGTCCATAACCTTTTACTGTTCTACACGTTTTAGATGCCCACGAGCTGACCAGTGTACGAGCACATGTCTTGCATTTAACCATGAGTTATCAACTTTTTGATTGCTTTGTACGGCACTTTTTCAAAGTGATATTTGTGCAGCTATATAATGCAACCTAATACGCCTATTTTTCTCTTAATATACTACTCCCTCCGGGTTTTTTTTAATAGGCTAATTTTTATAAATAAATATTTCAAAAAAAATAGCCTGATTTCTGTTTCAGTATGATAATGGGGAAAAGTGAAAGAGCATAGAGAGAAAAGGATTTTCTATATTCAAAGAGAGAACCTTATTACACATGTATAATATTCTATTTATACAAGATAAGGAAAAACCCTACTATTCTAATGGACCGCACATTAATGGGGCATAGGCCCTATAACACTCCCCCTTGTGCGGTTCAATAACAAAATTTTATACACAGTGCTTCACATATACTGCTTTGAATGTAGTTCTTAAAATGTCGTTCTCTCCTTGATGACTTGTGCCGAAATCAATTGCCTCATTAAAACTTTGACAAGGAAAAACCCAATGGGATAAAACCTTGGTACAATTCTTCACATGTAGTACTTCACATGTTGTCACTTACTTTACATGTAGTTCATCACATGTAATACGATCTTCACAGATCGATGAGTCTAAGTTAATTGCCTCGTTAAAACTTCTTCAGGAAAACCCAAAGGGATAAAACCTGGACTAAAGAAAAAGAGTACAATAATAAGCAAACTCAGAACATAGTTGAACTCGAATGTGTTGCCTCATTAAAACCTTGACAAGGAAAAACCAAGTGCAGGTAAAGGTGATCCGTTGCAGATGATCACTTTTTTCTGTTGAAGTTGACTAGTTGCTTCACAACCCTTAAGGAAGAAAATACTCGTGGGAAAGACAATAGCCTTAGCTGGGAAATTATTCCTGGTGTTTGTTGTTGTCTCATTAAAAACCTTGCCGAGCAACAAAACCCTGTGGGAAAAAGTAACCTCGGTGAAGGAAAAGAGTTCAACACACCATTAGATGCTCCCCCTGATATCAGACAATTTTCATTAGTCTAATGCGGTCAAAAGGAGTTTATCACACTGTACCTTGGTGACTTGAAAGCTTATAAGACCACGTTGTTGATCCTGAAACTTACGTTGCTTAACAGACTATCGCGTTTCATTTCTTCGATTCAAATATTTTCAGTAATATCAACGACGATCTTTATGTCTTCAACGTTCAACATACTTGATGTTTTTAGTATTGTCTCGCTAAAAACCTTGTCGAGAGACAAAACCCTTTGGGAAAAACTATTCTCGATCGAAGGTAAAAATAGTACAACACAACTTCTATTTCGAAGTAAAATATGTCGACATCATATCCTTAGATCCTCCTCCTGATGTCGGCATCTCCCCCTGATTACTTTCAGAGTTATTCCAGACAATTCCTTTAGTCATGTATTTTGCGAAACTGAGTATTGGTAATGACTTAGAAAATAATCTACCATATCTCCCTCTGATTTCTTTCGTTGGAGAAGAGATTATTGTTCCTTCATAATCAACAACTTTTGGATTGCACTTTCATTAGCATTCCTTTTAATGGCTTTGTAGGGATAAAACAAATTTATGTCAATGGTTACTTTTAAGTACATGATTACATTCACTATACCATTCCAATGACATTGCGTTGGCGCTGAGCTATATCTAGCTAACAAGTTCCTTGAGGATGCAAAATTTTATCGAGTACATTATTATACTAGGTACAAAAATGCGTATATTGTACTTAGATATGGGAATTTCATCTCCCAACACATCTTTGTCATATTCCTTTGGACGAAATGGTTACTTACTTACATTTGAACCTCGACTAATCGTGGGAGTGCTATCAGGATGCATGTCTTTGTTAAATTGCCTGACAACTTTAGACAAATGCAAACTGGTAGGATAATATACCACAAGCTCAGTATTTAGTTGAGCTTTCCCCAGATTTTTCATCTCAAATTCGGATTTCAAATACCTTTTAAGGTCTCTTATTACATCAAGAGTACCCATTATGTCCGTACCATCGACGTAAATAGCTACAATTCCAAATCGGGAACTTTTTTTTGTGAATACGCAAGGAAAAATAACTTACTTGTCTATCCCCTCCAAATCAAATAGTCACTTAGACGGGTATACCACATCCGCCTGATTGCTTCAATCTATAAGTGAACGTTATATCTAACTGTAAACACACTATGTGGTTTAGATTCTTTTAATTTGGACAACAAAAGTCTATCAAGTACTTTTGCAACTATCTTTTATCTCTTGATTCTTTCAGAGATACGTAACAACCACATACATATGCTGCATTTCAAGTCCTTTTGAAATTACCAATCTAACTAACTAGTAGAACGCTATAACGTTCATTACAAGAGATCAATTCCAGGGCTTTGTGAGAAACCTTGCGCCACAAGGCGAGTCTTTATCCTTTAAGACTTCTTTCTTCTCATTATGCTTTGTGACAAATTAATCATGTATGTCCAATAGGATTTACACTTGGTTGGTTAGCACTACCACACCAAATACCTGTATATTTGTCAAAGAACCAAGTTCTACCTGGATTGTGTAGGCCAAATATGCTATTTATTTGAAATTAATCAAAATAAAGAATGGTTCGATCTCATTTTGCTCTACTTATGGAGAAATTATTTACGGATTATATCATCAATGTGCACGCATGATTCTTCCATTGAATCATGTGCATTCTCATAATCCGTCAGGATTTCATTGTTCTCTAGAATCATTTAAAACTTCGGAGCGTCCTCCAGTTTGATTCATGGACATATTCAGAGACAATCTTATGAGATGATTTCTGATGATATAAATAAGTTGTGCCTTACTCACCTACTTCATTTTTAGGTGAGGATTGATCGAACGAAATGGTATCTCCAACTTCCTTTATGGAGCCACGGCCTCAACCACACTTCCACTGAGTGTAGTTGCAACACCTTAGTCTATGGTGTATATCCCGTATTGAGGATTTGTAACTTTGCAGGTAGGTTTGCAGCTGGTATGTGTGATCTCATCACTTTATCAACATCAGTGTACATTCTGAAAATCGAATATTCTTTATCACTTCACATTTACATTTGTGGAGTATAAGAATCAATATGAGACACAGTGGGAACACACCACGACAATTCCTGTCGTTCCCTTATAAAATAATTTTTCTTATCTCCCCCTAACGACGGGAAGACTGTCTTATTAAAGTGATAACCCGCAAATCTAGCGGTAAGAGATCTCCTGCCAAAAGTTTTAAAATGCGGATAATTGTTGGGAACTCATTTCCAACATAACTACTTAACAGTTTTGAAGACCCATCATAGTACGATGTGGAGTCGTAATGGCACATATATAGTGCAACTAAAAATGCGTAAGAACATGAATGTCAGGCTTAAATCCAGTTACCAACTGGTATGCAGAAAAGGTTGACTAATATTGGGTTCTAAAAACGAATTAAGTAAGATGCGTGTAATATTGCATATCCCCAAAGAAATAAAAGATAGGTTGGTACGCATAACCTATTCCTTAGGTACCATCTGTAACCTTTGATGGTAGCTTGTGCGATACCATTGGGTATAAGATGCTCTGCATTGATCCCATTAAACACGCAATATTCATCAAGTCCTTTTGATGTAAATTCTCTATAATTAACAAGGGTGGTTAGCCTTTGCACTTTGCATTGTGTAATATATGCTAGGAGTTTTCAAACGCAAATTTCTTGGGAACTATAACTAGTCCAAATTGTCAAAACATTCACCAGATCCATCAGTCACTTAAATGGTCCGCATTCTGCATGAATATTTTTCTAAATTTCACCTTGTTATCTTTGTAATATGGATTGTTTACCATTTGCATCTTAGGATGGTCTCGATCCAATTTTACTGATCGATCCAGTTTTACTTAAGACTTTGTAAAATGAGTGATATGCTCTCTTACTTAAAAGTATAATGGGAGGGAGGAGGGGGTTGTGCATCTAGTACTTTAGAAAACACTTATTGAGAGATATGTCATTACTTCGCAATCTGTCAATATTGTTCCCATTTTTGTTCACTCAAAGAAAGTGATGTTCGCATGAGTCCTTTCAAAACGATCATCATGTCACAACCAAAGTTGCTTTATGGTTATTCCCAAAGCCTGTGTGAGTCAATTTCCAACATTTCATCGTTGGAAAGAATATGGATTCAATAATCCCAATTAATACTATAGTGATTTACATTTCACTAGATTGACTCATTAGTTTCTCTAAAATATATTTCCTTCCAAATATATTAGAGACTATGAAAGATGCAATCAATTACATTCTCATAATTGTGATGTTCAACATGATATCCATTTGCACGGGTTACTTGAGAATTTAACAAGGTGTGGTTATCTCTTGGTACATTTAGAGATTTTGCGACGTCTTTGTTCTATCTTGAAAACAAATTTTTGAGCAATGTTGGATGATCCAATCCTTGTAGTCACATTATAAGGAGATAGTTCAACAACTAGTTTAAATTCCTTAAATTAGTGGAAGAAAAACAACTATCAGGTAGACATTTGGGTCTTGAGAGTTTTAATAAGTTGTGTCGCCTTATTACGTAATAAAAGTGGGATTCAGCTCAAAGTACTTTAGAGTGAATATATATTACGTTTCAACCAATATATATCAAGTGCTTTAGAGAATTTATGTCTCGTGTTTTCATTCCATAAGTGCACACATTGGATCTAGTTCAACTCAATAAGATAGTCAATTGGCCCGGCAAAGTTCTTATTGCCATTAAAGTTGAGGTGAAAATTGGTTTTTACTATGATACACACATTACATTGTATATACCAGTACCTATGACCAGGTGTATTTACAACTCTTTCATTTATGATGGGAGCTACAATTACATTTTAGCTAATCCCATACTCTGTTGATACTTGTGTATTGGTGTTATTACTACCGAATACAAAAGTAAATCTTTGTCTCATGATACATATGTCCCTTTTCACATGCTTTATATGAGTCGATACGTCTAACCCTCATTACTTCGGGGTCTTTCCATTTTTAATTTTGCTACATTTAGGTTAATTTGAGAAATTTCTTTATCTCAACATGCCAAGAGAATTAATCTCATTTTGAAGGTCAACCATTTACTTTAGATTGAATAGCTTACTAAATATAGTGAATCTCTTGTTGATACTTTAACATATATTGGTTCATTAGTTTTGATGAAATAGAAAAATGGAAGAGGGGGAAAACAATCTGACTCATATCACTTTTTGTGAGTTCTTCCACAAAAATTGGGATGCATTTGTAGACATAAAGTTGTATAAAGGAATAAATTCCTTTTTCTTTTTGAAAGAAATGATTTCCACCTCAAATACACAATAATGATGCTCAAGTACTTCTGAGTCCAAAATGTCATTTTTGAGTCGAGTTGGGTCCAACTGGAAAAGACCTTACTAAACCATAACCCGATTAACGGCCAAATTACGATGATCCAGTTAGTAGTGTTAACTCGTTAAGGTCATAACGTGTTCAAGGCCCATGAAGAGTTACATGCCCATTTAAAAAAAAAAAAGGTAGTAGTGCAGTTTAATGTTTTGGTTTCACAGGAAATAAAACAAACAATTATAATGACACCATTTTTAAATAAGTGGGATATTTATACGATATAATAATTATTATTATTCTAATTGTATATGTGCATGAAAGTATTTGTGGAAACTAGATTGACTTGCATGAATATATTTTAATTATTATTGTTTTAATTGTATTTGCATGTGCATTAATGTATTTGTGGAAACTAAAAGTTATCTCTATATTTAACTTTGCATGAATGCATGAAAATATTTTAATTATTATGTTAATTATATTTGCATGTGCATGAATGTATTTAACCAAATATTTATATCTATATTTGACTTTGCATGAATGCATGAAAATATTTTATTACTCTTATTTATGAGTGGAATGTAATTATGGTTATTATATACTAGTTACCATTAATTTATTAATTTATTAATTTATCATTTATTATTATTATTAATTAACTATATTATTATGAGAATTTTTTTAATTACCATGTATATTATTAATTAACACTAATTCATTAATTAGTTCAAATTGTATATTAATTAATATTGTTTCATTTTTATGAAGCTAAAATAATGTTTCATTATAATATTCATTTTTATAATAATACAGACGTTACGAAATTAATTAAACAAATAATTAAAACAGACGTTACAACTAATTAAAAATGTTACGATTAATTAAACAAATAATAAAAGCAGATGTTACAACTAATTAGAAAAATAATTAACACAGACGTTACATTCACATAGCATTTAAAAACAAATATATTATTTTATTATTACTTTTCAAATCAATCAAGACAATCACACACATACAGTACACATGCAGTACAGACAATCATGATCAGAAACTTTTCAAAAATTAAAATAAATCACTGGTTAAAAAAAAAAGGACATACAACTCTTCGACATAAATAATAATTAAAAAAAAAACTTGTAAAATGAATAAACAGAAAAACGAAATAGTCCAAAATAAATAAATAAAATTGATTATGTCATATGAAAACATTTAATAACATATGATAATATAACAATAGATGAAAATGTTTAATTTAGACACATCAGCATATCAAAATCAAACTTTATCACATAGAGATCGTTAACATGATTTTAGTATGATAAATAAAATGACATCAAATATGTATCACTCATATTTATTATTTTCACAAACAGATTTAAACATGTTATACAGTTGATTGAACAACAAACAATACAATATTATATTATAATAATCTCGAGAAACGAATAGGAACAAACAGATTGTGTACAACGTACAAACATCTCACAACAAACATTAGAATAATATATACGCAATCATAAATTAAAAATTCATTCAATCAATCAGAACATGATCGACGCATGTGATACAAATATACATGTGAAGAAAGAAAAAAAAAATCACATACATACAACATGAGAACATAGAAGACAAGATCACATGTTAATTGATAAGAAAATTGATAAAAAGTTTAGGTATACCTCAACGTATTGCTTGATTGAGAGAAAAAATAATCAGAAATACGGATCCAACAAAAAGTAGTGCTTCCTTCAGTGATTTGATAATAACCCAAAAGAAAAAGAACGTTAGCTTTGATTTGATGGAGAAGTACAAGACTAATCTAAAAAAAAATCTTAGCGGCATGGTTAGAGCTCGTTGCTGATGAAGTGTTTCAGTATGATAATGAGGAAAAGTGAAAGAGCATAGAGAGAAAAGGATTTTTTATATTCAAAGAGAGAACCTTATTACACATGTATAATATTCTATTTATACAAGATAAGGGAAAACCCTACTATTCTAATGGACCGCACATTAACGGGGCATAGGCCCTATAACAATTTCCTAATTATGTAAGTCAAATGTTAATTTAATTTTGTAAAACCATTTTTTTCTTAACTTCTTTTGATGACAAGTATCATGTGGATTATTTCACTTTACTTATTTTGCTGACAAGTGTCATGGGGACCATTTCACTTCACTTTTTTTATTAACAAGTGTCATGAGGACCACTTTCAATAATTAATTCTCTTAATTTACTTAAATTTCTCTAAAAACAAAACCGGTCTATTAAAAAAGAACGGAGGGAGTACTAATATACAACAAACAAAATGGCCGTGACGAGCCGAACCACCTCTGATCACTATACATGAACGCATAGTACATATACCCACAAAACCTGTAGAAGATACAATCTCTTTTAAATGAAACACACCTACCAGTCAATCGGTTGATGATGATGTACTAGGGTTGATAACTTTAATCGACAAGATATGAACATTTACACTTGGAGGCCAAAGCTAAGTAGTGCACTGTTTACAAAGATAAAAAAAAATTAGGAATGGTCAGAAAGAAGATTTGATGTGCAAGAATTTTTCACGATTGCTAAATGATCGTACTAGCATTAGCGGAGCCGGTACCATTTCATATATATATATATATATATATATGATAAAAGAGTTATTAGTGATTCTGGCCATTGGATCACTCAAATGGTATCGACTCTGCTAATGTTGGTACTATCCTTTAGCAATTATGTAATTTTTCTTCCATAATCTCTCTCATCCGTGGAACTAGTACGATCATCTAAACCTCATAAAGTCGTACAAAGTTTTACGAATTAGCATAGACCACCGTTTAAAAAAAATCACTTAATTGTTCATGGCTGATACATATTTTAGTGGGGATATCATTTGAGTGATCCAACGATCAGAATCGGTTATTATTTGTTATGCTTTTGTCTTATATGGAATGATATCCTCTGCTAAAATCGATATCAGCCTTTAATAATTATGAAATTTCATGGCAGTGATAAAAGATTTTTACGAAGATATTGGACAATACTCCCAAGAAAGAAGAAGCCAAAGGACTTCAGACTTCCGTTTGTTTAGTGGGATGTATAAAGTTACTTAAAACTCTAGCAACAAAAATTACAAAAATGATGTTCTACATTATATCATATTATCAAGGATATTTTATAAGGGCAACTCCGGTAATGTGGAGGTAAAATCATCCATAAGTTAAGAAGTATCAATATATATGATGGAACACTCAGCAATGAGTTGAGCCAAAACCCATCATGGGTATAAATAAATAAAGATGATCCTTCAGGTCACTAATAAACCGGACATTCAAAAAAGAAATTTATCAAGAACTCGTCTGGATGTTTAGTGTTCATTTTTAGAATTTTGAAATTAGCAACTTTTGTAAACGGTGTTACTTCGAACAAAACCATATCTTGATTCAGGAACGTTTGTATCTATCCCTAATTACGTATATTCAAAGAATAAAACATTGTCATCCGGATACTGAATGTCTGGATGGGATATTCGGTCGTCTTATGGCCTCCTGGACACTCCATATGGAGCTCCTCATATTTGATGGGTACCATCTGGATATTTCCCAAACATATGGAGGAAAATTATACCCGTAGTAGGATTTTAGGTCCATAAAATGTGGATCATCATAATGATATGGATGGATTTTCCCCCACGAGAGTTTAGAGCTAGGTAAATAAATGGATTTTGATCACTAATGAATTAATTGACGAAAGAATGAAAATGAAGTGTGAAGAAAGAATTTCATTAATCTTGTAGAGAGGATAAGGTGCATTATCTATATTAAAATGACAAAGATCTACACGAGTGATTATAATTGAGGATCCAATCACATTCAATGGTGATTAATACGTAATATACTCTTAAGCTAAATATAGAAAGAGATTATACATGTACTACAAAAAGTACATTGAAATATAATTTTAAAACCTACTGATAACAAAGTTAACTTAACATCCCCCTCAAGATAAACGAGATTGATCTTTGAGTGAAAGATTGGGTAAAAGCATGTCAAATCAACTATGCAACATATACCCTTTCTCAAAATATCATTCATTTGAGTTCGCTTGGAATATATCAAACTTGAAGTGAACCGTGTCACATAAAGTGATAATTTGTATGAATGTGTTTACTACTGGAGTGCTGGATGTGATTTGCATCCATATATATTGTACTAATATTATCACAGAGAATTAATGGAGTTTGTTTCAAGTATACTTCAAGATCATTTAAGAGATATTATATCCATGCAATTGTCGATGCAATAACTAATATAGCTTAATGCTCCAGTTCGGTAGATGATCTCGATATCATTGGTTTTTTTTTGTTTTTTTTTTGCTCAACCAATAAATTAGATTTGTACCATAAAATATAACTACCAGATGTAAAAGTATTATCGTCAGGTATACCGCCCAGTCTATATTCCGTAAAGTCACCGATTAATTTACCATAAACTCCAGACATCCAACCAAATGTAGCTGGTGTATGTACTGATTTAAATATCAAGATATCATACTTTTGAAAAATAAATAATGTGTACTTAGTTTGAGTCATATGTAGACCTGATGTAGTACAATTAACCTTCCCCCAAAATAGTACAATTCTCCCAAATTTTTCACTACAAATTCACTCTGCAAGTAATTGAATACCACGCTCGTATGAACGGTTAAAATTATATCATCGACATAGAGTAATAAGATAACCACGCTAGAAGTGAAATATCAAACAAACATCTAATAATCATATTTTGACCGACTAAAGCCAAGTTCTGGTAAATAACTTGTGAAATCATGAAACCATGCACGAGAAGCATGTTTCAGTCCGTATAATGCCTTTTGAAGTTGACAAACATGGTTTGGATGTTGTTTGTACGTAAAACCTGGCGGCCGCACCATGTAAAAGCATATTTTTCACATCGAGTTGATGAATAGGCCATGAAGAAGCAATAACATGACTAAAAGCTAAATGTATAATGAACGGTTTGACAACGGGACTGAAAGTATCATCATAGTCGATTATATGTTGTTGATTGATGCATATTTCCACAAGGCGAGCTTTGAGTCTATCAATTGTTCCATCAGATTTACAATTAATTAATTTTGTATACCCACTTACATCCAACCAAATTCATACCCTTATGTCGAGGTAGAAGTGACCAAATTAAATTTTGCGTAATAGTTGTATATTCATCATGCATTGCGGTGTTCCATCTAGAACCCTTAGAAGAAATATGATAATATGAAGGTTCGGTGAGATTTTCAAAAGAAAGACCTGCATATCATTCAACAATAGGGTGCTTTGTTGTAGACATCGTTGACAGGACGTTTGGATTATGAGTTCCTTCTCGTTTACATGTCAATGTATGGTGAGAACACATAATAAAAGATGGTACAACAAATGGACTTCTTGAGTTTTACAAAGAAAACTCGTATGATTCCACCATATTATTTTCTGCAGATATGTCAAGAGACTGGGGGGGGGCAATATATTGGGTGAAAACTGAGACGAATAGGATATTATATTCTCTTGTGAGGTTTGGTTAATATGTGGACACCCTAGTGATGACAAACTGTACTTGGTCATAAATGGAAGGAGTTGACTGAATAAGATTAAGTAAAGAGGATATGTTAGGATGTGGTGGTGGTGATAAATAGTTTGGAAGAGTGTTTGAGAAACAATAGAGGTGTCTTCTTCTTTAGAATAGTGCGAAAGGGAAATGAATTTCAATCAAATAATGGGAGATATAAACCTTTTCTTTTTTTGGATTTAAACACTTGCAGTCTTTGTAAATGTTACTGTAGTCGATAAAGATACACGGTTTAGCTTATATTTGTTATATGTAACAACCAGTGGGTAACATTGACAACCGAAAACTCTTAAATGATTGTAATCAAGGACTCTGTTTTGGGACTTTCATATGGAGATAAGTTTTGGAGTTTCAGAGATTGTAGTCTACTTATTAAGAGAACATACATAGCAAAGGATTCGGGCCAATAACTGTGTAGTAACCCATTGTAATGTAGAGGAGTAAGATCAATTTCTACCATATGTCGAGTTTTTCTCTCAGTTATATTCTATTTTTTTGATATGTATGAGGACATGGTCTTTGTGGGGGTGATGTCATTTGAAGTAAAAAGATTTAGCAGTTTACTGGACATAAATTCACCACCACCTCATCCTAAAAGATTTTAATTGCGGTAGAAAAACACTTTTGAACTTGTTTTTGGAAGTTTTGGAAACATTTGAAGGTTTTATCATTACTATGAAGGAAGAAGATCCAAGAAAAACGAGTGTAGTCATCTACTAGGATTATAAAATGTCGTAAACCACTACTAGATGTTATTGGAGAAGGCATGAACATGATCTAACATATGGGTGGCACGATGTTAAGAAGGAGAAAAGAGAAATTTATGGAGTTTACCATGAAGGCAACTTAAGTAGAACACAATAATTTTTTATTTTATTTTTTTAATCATCAAACCACAAGTATTTCATTCCATAGGAAACGTTTACATGATGGTTTTAAAGAGAAACAAGTATATCATAACATGAAGAAAAAAATACAAAACGTAAATAAATCGCGAAGAGAAAGAGCGATCTACCACGATAGTACCCAAATCTTGTACTATGAGATTGGAGAATGAATGGTATACGAAACTATAATTCGACCATTTTGATAGAATTTTTATTCTTAGAAAAGATATGCTCCTATGACAGAGGAGTGATATGCCCAAAAATTCTTCATGTGCAACTAACCCGAACTCAAGATCTATTCTTCTGATGAAGAAGAAATTGATCTTCGCCCTTGCTGAATCGCCGATGTACTTTTATCAAAAAAACCAACCACGAACAAATCGTTAGAAAGAAACACTATAAAAGTGTAAATAAAATGGCCCAAATGGCGAAGATAAAAATCGTTGTAATAGCGAAGAAATTATTGAAAACAACAAAAATAAATAAAAACAAGAAAGCTTTGCTCAGATCTAGCCCCTAAAGAACAAAATCTGAGCAAAGGAAGAAGAAAAAGTTGATGAGTTTTTTCTAGTTTTTGAGAGGTGAGGGAGAGAAGAGGAAAAGGTAAGATAGAACACAATAGTACTTAGTTTATCATTATTTTGAAGCCAAATATCGATTCGTAAAACTTTAGAGCTAGGGTAACCAAAGCGCATATGTCGTATATCACTAGTTCAAAAAGAGAAGCTAGTAGAATGTCTTGGCTTGGAGAAACTAAGAAGTGACATGATCGGGTAGATACGTTCATCTTTACTCGGCCCTTAGAGAAGCTGCTTGTTTCTCAGTCTCGTGTAGTAAAACTAAAAAAAATCCACAAAAAAAAAATTAAAAAAAAAATCAAGTTCTTTGACTCTGTAATGAGTTGTATTATAAAAAGTAGATTATGTATCAAAGATGGGTCATACAGAGTCGAATTGAGCTGCATAACAACAAACAAGAACCCAATTATTTTACAAATACAAATACTTTGATGCTTTAAATCCGAATATGATCAAAACTATATTACAATCAGAATCAAATCCAAACACCATCGATTCGAAATCACAACCAATTCGCAATCTAACCCTAGAAACTTATTAGCTAATCATTTCATTAGCTCACAATTAGAATTGATCACCAACTCAACCTCAAACCCCAAATGTTTGAAAACAGTTGACAAAGACGAACTTTTTGTGTTGATTGAGATTCTTCCATTTAGTCTAAAAATGTAGTGGTGAAGTGAATTTTAAGGCTAGAGCTAAAACTAAGAAGAAGAAAATGGGGAAAAAAAAGGGGGGGGGGGGGAGACAGGAGATGTTGTGTTACTGATACTAAGAAAGTGGTGGTTCCATAGTGGTATAATTGGTGTAATGGTTGTTCCACAAACTCATACCCCATATTTATCTGAAGAAGTATAGAAAATGTTTTGATCTAAGGAAGCGAAGATTATATGTGTTTGATTGGACGGTTCAGGGTTTTATCATCGGTTGTTCAGTTTGCTTTTACATTAAACCAAAAACGAACTAATAATATCAGTTTATATCCATACCAAAATTGTAATTGGTTCAGATCGGTTCGTTTTTATTTCACGGTTTATCCAGAAACATTAAAGCCCTACATTTAGCGAGAACTTCCCGAGAATTCACCCATCCACGAACTGCAACCCCACACCGAACTGTATATAGTTCTTTTCAACTATGAAACCGACTATACTAAATATCTCGGTATTAGTTTAAGGTATATCATTCTTTATGTTTTATTTAGGCAACCACTGGAAATTCGGGATATTTCACAAATCGATTGTTGCTCTTTATATCTAACCTTCCAATGAATGACAATCTAGTGGTTTTGAAAAGGACTTGTCATTTTTCAATATCGATTATAATAGAATTTATTTGAATTCTTTTTCTAAAGTCTAATCGGACAGTTACTTTGAAAACTAAAAGATGCAAGATGAAAGCTGGAAGCAGAAAACATTCATAAAGCTTGTTCAAAAAGTTACTGTCTATACAAGGAAAATAATCAATTATAAGAGTTAACCTATGTTTTGAGTATTTATATGGTATACAATATTATTTTTCTCTGGCATGAGGTTGATACTTAATACTGCGAATCGTCGGTATTCGTTTAGTAAGTGTGGTGACGAAAGTAGGGTTGAAAGCATAAAATGAGTAGATAATAGGATACATTGAACTTCTAGAGAGATAGTTAATGTTGTTTTTTTCGTAGAATACTTAGAAGAAAAATAATTTTAAACAATTTTTAAGATTTTGGCAGTCGTCCGAGAAACCTTAGCCCCCTCTTCCCGTTGTTAAATAACAGTCCAAATAATCATTTTGGTTAAATTTGATGATTGTATTTAGAAATTTAAGTTTGAATTTTATTTGCATCATTTTTTCTTTTTTATTTTAATTTTGTTGTTTCATGGCAAGTCTCTATAAAAAAGTTTTGGGGGTGGGAACAAGATGAAAAAGTCTCGAACACCGCCATCGAGCACACATAAGCTGGTCAAAATGGTCATCATAAGTAAGTTGGTGCTGCCAACCATCAAGTGGTCTGATGATTGGTATGCTCCCTCCCACTGTGGAGGTAGGGGTTCGAAACAAATTATTATTATTTTATTATAGTAGGTAGTTAGTCTTTTCTATTAGTAGTAGTTAGTTAATCTCTCCGAAATAGTAGTTAGTTAATCTCTCCGAGAGTTTGTATCTTTATAACTGAAGCATGGGACGAGGGAATCGAAGTCTGATCAAAAGGAAGAAAAAAAAAGGAAAAAAATACATGGGAATCGAAGCATGTTATGTACTATGTATACGACACTTTGAAGCTACCTGGCATGCTATGCACGTGATGGTCAAGACTACTATATCTACAGTATATATCTACGTTTTTGACCTAATTAAGCTAGTTGTTACTTGTTAGACACATCACACATTGTTTGTTCGTGAATCGTGTCGGATACACTGCACCATCAGTACTCCCTCATGCTGTACAGTTTAGTGGAAATGATATACCGATATGGATTTTTTCAATTACATATCGTCCTTCCCTTGCTCCTTCGTTAATTAACTTTCCTAGATCGGGGTAGGACATTCTATTCGGGTATGTTACTAACTGATAAAAAAAGGTCACTGTAAATTAATTTTACATAACCCCTTATTCAAACAAGTAAGATTTTTTGATTATTTTTTTTCGAAACACAATCCAGAAGCGGTTTATGTTCATGCACTCATAAACTGATTCTCAACCAACTGGCATTAACCCAGTTGGCCAGGGGTTGGACTCCCAATCTATAGGCTGTGGGTTCAATCCTCATTATTGATCGATTAAAAAAACTCATAAACCGATTCTGGTTGGTGTTTTGAAATTCACGAAGAATATCCAGAATCGGTTCATGTATGCATAACTAAAACCCGATTCTAGCAATCGGTTTTTTCCTAGTCACATATAAACCAATTGTTTCACATAATTCAAATCTATACTCGAGTTAAGAATGAGTATGATTTCACAACTCAGTTGCAAATCGAGTATGAAATCATATTTTATTTGAGAATTCATACTCATTTTCAGCTCGAGTATATAATCATACGCATTTTCAAATTGGGTATAAAATTATACGCATTTTCAATTCGAGTATAAAATTGTTTTCATCTCTGAGTATAAAATTTATACTCGAACTGAAATTAAGTGTACATAATTCGTCTTTAAAATGAGTATGATTTCAAACGCATTTCTATGATCGAGTATTAACTAAAAAAAATGGGTTACCCAGCATCAGTTTATATTACTTACCACATAAACCAATTGTTAGAAACAGAAGTCATGATACACACACATAGACCGATTCTCGACACTGCACTGAAAGAATCGGTTCATACAAGTGTTTATAGAAAACTGACTCTAAGTTAAAATTATACCAAAAAGTTGCACATTTTCCCTTTTAAAGGTTATATAATCGGTTTATGTGAACATTCACATAATCCGATTCTAACAAAAAAACATATAGAAAACTGGGTATCCCTTCCATACCATGATCGGTTTATGTGGGCATTAACTTTTATCGATTCTGATTAATTTTTCTTCGACCAGAAAACACATTCAGGATAATCGGTTGACGTGTTCATGAATATCCACCGATTATCTTAGGAATCGGTCAATATGGACATGAACGTTGACCGAATATGGTTCAACACATAACCCCAAGATTGTTTATAATTTTCAATCTTGAAGGGATAAATCTTCTTTAATCGATCGGTGATAGTTAGAACCGAATTATGAAGTTAGATTTTAATTTTAATTTGTGAGGGAAATGTTTTGAATAGGTTTTGATTTTGAAAGAGTTTCAAATTTAAAAGGATAGGGCTTAGAATTGAATTTTAATAGTGAGGGTAATTTAATATTTTACCTAGTTTAGACACCCCTTATCCCATTAGAGCACTTCATATGGAATGAACAAACTCAGAGTTTGTTCATTTTGATCCCATAATGGAATGAACAAACATGAAAAATGGATGTTCAAATCAACAAATCTGATGCTTTGAATATTCAGTCGAAACATTCAACGCGCGTCTGTGGTAAAGACGGGCGTCATTTCTACCAACGTTGGCGTTTTTCCTTCTGTCTTGGAAAGAACATCTATGCCCAACGTTTTTATACGTCCTAGTTACACCAAATTTCATGGTATATTTCTCTTGTTTTTTTGTTTTTATTTTTCTTTCCATTATGTCCATGTCAACCGCTGAAGATGAGTCTGTATATCATTTTATCATTTGGAAAGAACATCTATGCCCAACGTTTTTATACGTCCAAGTTACACCAAATTTCATGGTATATTTCTCTTGTTTTTTTGTTTTTATTTTTCTTTCCATTATGTCCATGTCAACGGCTCAAGATGAGTCAGTATATCATTTTTTCTATGTGTGGTGCTTGTGCGCATGACAACCAAGTGTTAAGGCTTAAGGCTCTGAATACTTAAAGCTAAGAGCTTTTCCAATGGTAGTTGCATGTGCTTCATACGTGGAATTACTTTTAAGACATCCTTCCAGGTAAAAATCCCTAAATATTAGGGGAAAAATATTTTTATCTCCAACCCATAAAGTTTAAAATATTTCTTTTGCTTATTTGTAGGAATATAATTGGCTAAAATAGTTACATTTTTATTTTACATTGATTTTTAGTAATAAAAAGATGAATACATCCTTTAAGTGAATGTCTAAAACTAAAGGTTCACCTAGAGGATGTCTATAACTTCTTTTTTTGCCACGTCATCCTCACATTAAAGGGTTTGAGATATTTTTTAATAAATATTGTGTTGTGTATCCTTTGTGGATTAAGACTTTTTTCTCCACACACATTCCATTGGAGAGGCTCTAAGAAAGCTATTGTAATGCACGAACACTGTAACCACCACCAATACCTCCTAGTTTATTTTTTTCTGGTCTACTTTTCGGATGATGAGTTTTCAAAAGTGGAATGAGTTTTCACATTTGTAATGATGAGTTACTGTGATTATGATTATGATTAGGGTAGAGATTTTGGTTACGACCCATTAGGGTGATGAATTTGGTGGTGGCTGGTTACGGTAATGGCAGTGAAGGAATGAATGATGTTGGTGGTTTTCAATGATGTTAGTCCTTGATTTAGGGTTTGCAGAGTTTTGAACCGAATTACGGTTTGAAGATCAAAGGAGATCTGGTTTTGTCAAAGTGAAAACACGCAAAAGTGGTAATGGTAATGGTGGTGGAAATGGAACATAATTGGAGTTATATTAGGATTTAATTAGAGTCTGTATTAGATTTCAAGCTTCATTCGGTTTTGATTTGATCATCAAAATTTTATCTACTCTATGTTTTTGGCCTTTTTGGGGTTTATATTGATTTTTAAATTTTTGATTGAATCCCTTCTGAGTGTGGAACTGGAACATAATTTTAGTTTGATCCATCCACTAATATTTGTATATTATTTTGATTTTGTTACTATTTTTCGATTCATCTCATGTAATTTATGTAAATACATAAGGGTATGATATTTGATTACATTTTCGGAAGATATTTGTTTGTGTTGGTAGTGGTGGCGGTAGTGACAGCGGCTGCAACGACGGTGCTGGTAGTGGTTATGGTGGCGTAGTGCTACCGGTGTTGGTGGTGGATAAACATAAAGGTTATGTAGCTGAGGTGATGGTGGCGCTGGTTATGCTGGTGGTGTTGCTGCCGGTGACGATGGTAGAGCTGATGAAAAAATGAGTTGTGATAGAGAGGCGAATATAGACAAGGGGGTGTTTTATTGGTGGCGAAGGTGTTGATGGTGGTGTTATTGATGGAAGTGGAGGTGGTGCTATTGATGGAAGTGGAGGTGGTGGAGCGGCGGTGGTGTTCTTTAATATATGTGGCGGTGAGGGTAGTTTTCTAGTGTTTGTGGTCTGACGTTGCTGGTGGTGGAGGAGCTATCGGTAAAAGATGATGGTGGATCTGTAGGTGGTTTGGTGACTATGAGATTATCTAAATTGAAAAGAAAATAGTGAAAAGAAAGAGACACAATTCAGCAGGACTATTTTCGTCCATGACAAAAATAACAAAAACAAAGCCACGTAAATTTTCTATCAAATATTTTTATGAAATTGAACATATGTGTTACTCTTTATTTGACAAAAAAATGGTCATAAAAATGACTCACTCCCTTCGGGTTCTCAGGTCGGTCGGCCCAATTAAAAGAGAGTTTTGTTTGTTTCTTTTCTATTGATTCCTCGTCTAAAATTCTTGCTTCTGGAAAAAGAAAAATCTGCCTATATCGGGGTCTCTATGAGATAAGGACTCTGGCCGCCCAGCTAAGCTTAAGATTATGTGAGTTAAGTAATACTATGTATCTATGTGCTAATGTCGTCAAGAAATAATGTGAACTTCTTTTCCTGTAGCTATTTATATGAACGTATCCAAACGAGCCGCTTGTGGACGAAGAACACAAACAACCATCAGAACAAAAAACCGTTAGAACGGAAAAATCAAAGTTAAAAATGGATGCCATCATCGTAGCAGAAAAGACATAAGCAACTATAAGGAGACAATAGAGTCAGAGATCAGCTTAAGAAAAGGTTTATGCCAAAAAGTATGGCTAGGGCAGAGGCAGAAATATGCGTGATGCAGGGAATATCATGTGCATATTGTGGTAGGGGTGGGGGACACATGAGCACCGGCACGAGCCGTAAGACACGCATTGATGCGGGTGGTGTGTTCACGCACCAAACACCACCAACAACAAACGGCACCATCTTTTTTATCTCAGGAAAAAATGAAGCTCAATAAGCATTTCTGATATATGACTCATTGACACGTTTGCTCACATTTCGTTTGCATCACAGTCTTTCGCAATGTTTTTTTTAATCAAAAAATGCATTTTTTGATCCCAAGATCTATTGGTTTACATTAGTACAGACTCGCCTAATTATAAGAAACCTTCATAAATTAGTTTTTATATTTATCGAAACGCTGACATTTTTGTGGTACTCTCTCGTGTAAACATAGAGGAGAACTTAAGGTAATTTGTAAATTGTTATAGATCTCGGGGAGGAATATTACCTTTAGCTTCAGTTCCATCCCAGATTGGGGCTAAGTATTATTTCCCATTTGCATTCGATTATTGTAATTAATTCCAACAATCTAAAGATTATTGTATAGCTTCCATGAGAATATCGAAAACCACCAAAGTTTAATTTAACTCCTTCCTAAACGACCAAAGGTAGTAATGCTTTAGAAAACTTTCATCGCTGGTAATGAAGATAAATTGACAAGAAAAAGAATTATTTGTGCAAGAATCATATTCTTAACCTGTCTACATAATGCAAAAGAAGATTTTAATGAGGGAATTGTATCATGTCAAGTAAGAAGTTCTTGATGGCTAAGTTCTTAGAATACAACATATCAAGATTGATTCCGTGAACAAGCTCTACAAGTATCATGATTGAAAAGCTTCCACCCTCAACATTAAAAGACTTTTTGGTGGAGCTTGGCAAAAAGATCCAGAAAACGGTCCAACAAAGCTCATGAGGAACTGAAAACTCTGAAATTGGGTAATAGACGTAATGTACAAAGGTGGTGTCAACACACCATCAAAGGCGATCTGTTTTTAATTGTGGTAAACCCGGACATATGGCTAAAGACCTGTAAGGCCCCTAAAAGGATCAAATATGATCCAAAATAGAAAAATAAGGCAAACATCTTGCATCACAGTCTTTCGCGTTTTTTTTGATCCCACTTGTAAATTGAAAAAGAACAAGGGTGAGGGTATTGATTATTCTCGCATTATTGGTAGTCTTATGTATCTTATGAACTGCACAAGACCCGATATTTTTGGGTTTACGTACAGACTCGCCTAATTATAAGATAATCAGCAATTTTGTATCCATTGTTGGATTGGATAGAACAACGCTCCTAATTTTCGCGCACTGGTTCTTGAAATCCAAAGTAAAATTTTGCCCAAGTTTAGTACAATGTACGGTACCTCAAATTTAGGTCATTCTCTTTTTTCCGCTGACAGTGGTACAAACGCTTAACGAGGGGAGGAACCAAGTTCCATCCCAGAGGGGCTATTTTTGCTTGATTAATAGCTTCCGAGGAATTTAATAACTCCGTAGTAACCTTTGCTGTTTCGAAAACGGTCTACAAGCGAGGAATTGTATTGTCTACCCATACCTATCAAGATTGATTCCGTAACAGTATCTCCCAACATTAAATTTTTGGATGAAAACGGTCCAGGAGGAACTGGAATTCTACTGACTTAAAAACCGTTAGGTACGTTACACACAAAGCAAAGAAGAATACTTTTTGACCCGGGAACGTAGGAATAATTAGTTAAACTGACACGTGTTTTATCTCTTTTCAAAAATGTACTGTGATAAGACCATACATATATTGTACACATTATGCTTCGTACATCCTCCTTATGGGGGCGCATTTTAGTTAAAAACAAAGGTTTCCTAGTCATTAAATACTACCACTAACATACGCTGGTGTCCTGCAGCTGATAAATCCAGGAAAGAGGATTCGTTGGGTTTTGGGATTTTTGGATACTCTTTTTAAGCATAACAATAACATCACCCAAAAGATTCACAGAAAGTGAGAGCTAATTCCTACTTTTAGATAACAATAGAGACTTTGAGAGAGTGAAAGAAATAACAGAACTGTTTTTCTGTACTACTACTAAGTTTTGGATTATTGTGTCGGAAGATTTTATAAGATCTTCTCTATCTATCTATATATTCTTCCTCTAAAGCTACAAACCGAATCAGTAGTGCTTCAAAGAACAAGAATGGGTATGCAATTTACTCTGTTTTATTTTGTTTCATTTTTATGTTTTTGATTTATTTCATTTTCCCTCTGTTTTGTATTGTTTGGCTAAACTTGGATTGATGATGGGTTTTTGAATTCAGATGCTGATTTGAGTTCTTCTTGGGACATGGATGATGAATATGAGAAATTAATTAAAAGAATGAATCCACCCAGGTATATCTAATTCATTTTCATGTTCAGGATATTTTTTTTCCTTCATTTCTCTCTGTTTTGCTTATGTTTTTCTCGGTTCAATTACAGTGTTGTAATGGATAATGAAGCTTGCAAGAACGCGACCGTTATTCGGGTAAAGCCAAGTTGTCTTTTTCTTTTCTTTTTTGCTTTTTATGTATTTCTAGCGGTTTATCTTCTCCGGGTTTTGTTTGTTCCTGATGAAATTTTTGTAATTTTGGGATGTTTATTATGTAGGTGGATAGTGCAAACAAACATGGAATACTTCTGGATGTTGTTCAAGTTCTTACTGATCTTAACCTTATTATAACCAAAGCTTATATCTCTTCTGATGGAGGATGGTTCATGGATGGTAACAAATTAAAACCTTCTTTTTCTTTTTCTCTTATCCATTTAATTATGTCCTTTTAATGGCTTCGAAGATATAAAGTAAGTGGTGAAATTGATTCTTTTATTTTTGTTCTCAGTTTTTAATGTAACTGATCAAGATGGAAACAAGCTTCAAGATGAAGGAATACTCGATTATATCCGTAAGGTTGGTACTTGCTAGCTTGCTTATTTTGTAATTCTTTGAAACTATTTCTATGGTAATTATACCCCATCTGATACAGAGTGTTTCTTTGCAGTCTCTTGGAGCAGATTCCGGTTTTATACCAACGCGTAATAGATCGGTTGGAGTTGAATCCGTAACTGACCACACGGCGATTGAGTTGACGGGGAATGATCGACCAGGGCTACTATCCGAAGTTAGTGCAGTACTTACTGACCTGAAATGTAATGTTGTGAGTGCTGAAGTCTGGACTCACAACACAAGAGCTGCAGCTGTTGTGCGCGTAACTGATGAGTCGAGCGGGTCTGCCATAACCGATCCGCATAGACTCTTGAGGATCAAACAACTTCTATGTAATGTACTCAGGGGAAATAATAAAATCCGGGAAGCCAAAACTGTGATTTCTAATGTAGAAATCAACACTGATAGAAGACTTCACCAGATGATGTTTGCTGATAGGGATTACGAACGAGCAGATGATAATATACAGGATGAGCAAAAGAGACCTAGTGTTACGGTTGTGAATTGGTGCGATAAAGATTACTCTGTGGTTACCATACGGTGCAAGGATAGGCCTAAGCTTCTTTTCGATACAGTTTGCACTTTGACTGATATGAAATATGTAGTTTTTCACGCTAATGTTGATGCTGAGCAGCCAGAAGCTTATCAGGTAATTTCCTTCAGTATGTTATATGTTCAGCTAGTATATCTGTCATTGTGTTTATGAAGATCTACCCTTAATGTGATTTTGTTTCTTTTCTATTTTGAAGGAATACTGCATCAGGCATTTGGACGGATTTCCTGTTAACTCGGAAGCAGAAAGGCAAAGATTGATTCAGTGTTTAGAAGCAGCGATAGAGAGAAGAGTATCTGATGTAAGGATTGTCTCATTTTTATCCGTAGAAATGCTTATTGTTGTGCAAAAGGTGCCAAGTGTATGTCAGATGATATTAACTTGATTTGGACATTTTGAACACTGTCACAGGGATTGAAGCTAGAGCTGTGTACAACCGATAGGGTTGGGTTATTATCTAATGTCACTCGAATCTTCAGAGAGAACAGCTTATCTGTAACGAGAGCAGAAGTGGCGACCAAAGCAGGCAAAGCCATCAACACTTTTTATGTCCGTGATTCATCTGGAAATCCTGTTGATGCCAAGATAATTGATTACATTAGGCAAGTGATTGGTCAGACAATTCTCCAAGTGAAAGGCAGCTCTGAGTATTCCAATTCTCCTCCACAAGAGTCTCCTACCAGGTTTCTCTTTGGTGGTCTCTTCAAGTCAAGGTCTTTTGTTAATTTTGGAATAGTTAGACAGTGAGGAAGAATTTGTTTACTGTACCCTTAGTTGCTGTCTCATTCTCGAGTGTGTATATTCGTTCCATCACATTAGAGAAAAAATGGATGCCATAGTTATAGAAGTAGTGGGAGAAACCGCAGGACACATTTATCGCTCCTTAGGAAAACTCAAGTTGTAACTTAAAACCAATGATCGTTGGGCAACATTGTATGCAGCAAAATGGGATTCAAATCGGACTGCAAAAATCCCATGTACAGAATCAAATTATCAGCATTTTAGTTATTATTCGTTCTTTGATATCATAATCTTTGCTTATACATGTTTATCACTAATCCATCTACATCTTCTTTGGCACTTGCATAATCCTGCAATGCCCCGACGTGATAGTGACCATCGTTTTGATTGAAACTTTTAGGAGCCCAAGTGGTTTTGTTGTCTGATTATGGAGTACCATCCTGGAAGAACAAATACTTCAATGAAACCATATTTGACCAAGGAACATTACAAGTACAAACATTTTGCTGTTTATCTAGATTATTCTTTTGAAAGAAATTTTCTTTCTACGTATTTCTTATGGGGCCGCTCACGAAAGCAATGTGACACTCCAAGTTCCAAACATATGGCGCAACATCTTCACCATATACTTAGTGTAAGGTCCGGTCCCTTTGCCCGAAAACTCATACTAACCGTGTGACACAGGACACTAAAGTTGACCCTTACTCCCGGAGTATGGGACCTCATTCGCCCTACACCACCTTAGACATCCAGATCCCAAAGCAAAAG
Source organism: Papaver bracteatum (assembly GCA_023529315.1). Classification (NCBI taxonomy): domain Eukaryota; kingdom Viridiplantae; phylum Streptophyta; class Magnoliopsida; order Ranunculales; family Papaveraceae; genus Papaver; species Papaver bracteatum. Next base: position 1,101,712 of record JAJJWX010002605.1, on the reverse strand, counting down.
ATTCAATTTGCTCTCCTACGGCATTGACCCTATAGAACTTGTTCCTGTCGAGCCATTACATCTACAGAACCAACTCTGATGGTTTTTATCGCAGTGGTGGTTTTTATCTACAGCACCAACCCTGCGTGAAACCAGTTGTATATTCTGCTCATATCGCAGTTGTATAGTACGAGTATTTCGTTACCCCTGGCCCGGGGCACGTTCCCTCTTCAAAACCACACGGTCCACGTGAACGGTCTTAACTCTTATGTCATTTCATTCATGGGGGTGCGTAGACTAGAGAGTTCTGGATTGGGTGTGAAATAGCTAACCAGCACTGGATTGACTTATGATTTAGTCATCGTGTGCAGGCAGATCAGGAGTTGTTGCCCTAGAATGGCGATTAGCGGGAGTGGGGCGCCAAAGGTTCTTCTTCCTCTCCTCGTCTTTCCTTTTTTTAGTCGAATTCGTATTCTAATTTCAAACCCTTTACACAAATTTAGAAAGTATCCCAAATTTGATTAGTTTCGTCTATTTAAGGATTTCTGTTTGCTTTTGCAAAATTCAATCCTGTTAGGAGTATTAGTATATGATGCTTTCAGATACAATTACTAAAGAACTTTCAGTTATTGGGTAAGTAAATTCATTAGTTTTTATTAACTTTGAGCTCAGAAATATGAACCGGTGAATGTCAAATTTGTGTTATTCCTCTACTTGAGTTATTTTTCTTGTAGCTGTGTTTTGAATTTTCTACTTGATGGTTACAAACTTAGGGTTTTGGTTTATGACAAGATCTTTGAGTATTTGGGTTATTGCACTTTGATGTTGTTTCCTCTGGGAATTCATTAAGCTGTATACTTTGTTAGTTGTTGTTTGGAGTTCATGTACGAGTTTACGCTGTAGTTCTATCGCGTTGTGTACTTACCACATTGAAGCGCACGCGTACGATATAGATATCTGATTAGAGTACATATCAATCTAAAGGAAGCTTTCTGAAATCTTGTAGGTTTTACTTATTAGAAACCTAATTGAATGAATGCCGACATAGTATATTTGTTGTTAATTATGGAATTGAATAAATGCTGATTCACTTCATTGATAACGTTGCATGGGATCGAATTCATTAGTTTGTGTATTTTATTTCGACTATTTCCTTCTAACTCCAGGTGAAGGAACACAAACCTTGTCGAAAAGGTTCAACCGACACCATCTCCGAGTAATACTCCTCTTGTTGATTAAGTTTTGACTTTATTGGGTTTCTACAGTAAACGGAAATGTCTGGTGGTCAATCTCAACCAAGAACTCAGCTTGGGAGGATCCCACGCAAATATAAAGGGAAAGTGAAAATCGAAAATGTAGTCATAATTGATCTAGAAACTGATGAGGTGCATACTGCTACAGTTGGTGGCAAAATACAACGTAGGAGTGTCACAAGCATTGATGACGACGACGATGGTGATGATGGATATTTCAATCCTGGAAATAATAATAAAGCTGGTGCTGGTATTTCTGGTAATGATGACTGCAATGAAAAGAAGACCAACTGGAACGAAGCTTACTATCGAAAGAAGAACCTTTCCAGAAACCATTCTACCTCATATCCCATTTTTGAGAGTGATTCATCATCTGAGAGTGACTCTTCCGAATGTGAGGTTATGGAAGGGTCTATTGGAAAAATCCGCGAGCAGTGGGAAAAAGCTGCTTTCACGAAAAATATGTATGGGGACATTAGAAGAGGCCAGACTGGATTGGAGGACCGAGCTAGTACTACTGACTCGAGCAGTGACACGGAAATATATTGCAAGGGAAAAGCTGCAGCTGCACGTCATAGAGAACTACCAACTTGTTCCAGTTCCAGTAGTTCTCCGATTGGTGATGACATTCACATAGACCCTTTTTGTGATTTGAATGAAAACCATTCTACTGATGATTCTGCCCAAAATGCCGACCTTCCTTGGTGGCGCAAGATCCGGTCGATGAATAAGGTTACTCCTGGGAGAGATTGTTTTCAGGTAAAAGAGGAAAAAATTCCTGCTGAATCCTGCGATATTCAAGCCCAGCCAAGGAAGAAAACATGCTTTAATTATAGGGATGCCAGGTTTCCTTCTAAAGAACATACTTCTCACAATGGCCCTCAGTTGAACAAAACTGAGCTTAGCCAGGACAGTGTATATATATGGGATGAAGATGAAGGAATTTTCCGAGAACCTTCTAAATGGCGTACTGAACGGTCAAGTGATGAAGTAGTTGTCAACAATGGTGCAACTTGTTCTGAGCGCAAAGACAAACTGTCAAGTGATAAAGCAGTTGTTAAAAATGGTGCAACTTGTTCTGAGCTGAAAGACGAACCTATTCCTTATGGAAGAGAGAAATATAAGGAGACGGATGAGCATAAGCGTGCGACGGCAGAGGAATGGGCATCCAGGAAGGAGCAGTTACAAATTCAGGTTTTTCCTTGCACCTCAGTAGCTTTTTTTTTTTTTTTTTTTTTTTGTCTTGGCCTGTTTCCTTCGGTTATTTCTTCTATTTTTCTTTCAGATGATAGTCCCTCTGGCTTTTGGGCATCATGGGTTGTTAGGTTTTAGTCTATACGCGAAGTCATTAAATTGCGAACTAACATCTGACACTTTGAGCTTATTTTTTGGTCAGTCACAAGAGGCAAAACAGCTCAGGAAGAGAAGAAGAGCGGAAAATTTTCGGTTATTAGATGTGGAAAGAAGGCAGAAAAAGCGGGTGGAAGAATTACGAGAAATCATGACAAAGGTTGAGTTTGTTCCTATTTATCTATTTCATTTTAGTTTACCTTAAGATAGGACTGCCTTTCTCCATTTCCATTGCAATTTTATCAGGCATAATACACATATATGTATCGACTTTATTAACATCATATGCACCTTAATATTTGCTTATACAGGCTGAGGAAAGTATCGACTTAAAAGAGAGAATTCGCGTTGAAGTAAGGAATAAACTCGATAAGCTGGAAATGCAGTGTACTGATATGGCAACACTACTTCGTAGATTGGACATCCATGTAGAAGGTGGCCCAAACCCGCAGCCCCGTGAGGTAAGTTGCACCTATACAACACACTCAATTTTAGTAGTCCCACATTTATACAATTTTTTTAACTCATGTTCCATGATCATGGCAGGTACATGCAGCTTACAGAAAAGCCTTACTGAGATTCCATCCTGACAGAGCATCAAGAACTGATATTCGTCAGCAAGTTGAGGCAGAGGAGAAATTTAAGCTTATTTCCAAGTCAAAGGAGAAGCTCCTTCAAACTTCTTGACATGCAAATAAAGACGTAATGTTCTGAATTTTGTGCAATATTTGTTAACCAAGTTCAAATTTCTGTTTCGGGATATCTATTCATAATTGAGATTTATAGGAGGAATAATATCACCTTGTAGTAGGATAATCATTCATGTACAGCAGTGTTTGAGATTCCAGATATACGAAATACCAATACCCGAACAAATGATTACTTTTGTTTGCTGTGTAATCCCAAGGAGAGTGAAAAACATTGTCAAGCTTGTACTTTCTAATATAAATATATTTATTTGGAGAAAATACTTCTATTCAGGATGTTCTGAAAAAGAATTCAGTTGTCATTTGATGAACTAATATCTGAACTGTGCTGGCAATATCTAAGAATTTTCTCCATTAGCTCAAGAGAATCTATTTATTCAAATGGCCAACATAAGAACAGCTTTCAACATAGTGAACTCCATGCTTTGGGCAACTAGTCTATCCAGTCGTGAAACTTAAACAGCGTTGTAATATCATGGACAGGGCAATTTTTGCTTCGTACTTGGCGAAGTTCATACCTGCACAAACTCGAGGTAAAGAAGATTTCATTGATAAGGGTACGCCAATCCAATGATTACATAGGAACTAAAGACGGAACCAGATACAGGAGGCCAAGTACACAAATGAAAAACACTAAAGCACCAAGGAGGTTTACTAGACTACTACATAGTTTCGTAAGCTCTAGTGAATCAGGCTAACAAGTTTATTAGACTAGTCATATATTGTCCTTATAAGTTATAGCTATTACCCAGTCCGTTAGTAGAAGAAAGCCAAGCTGCTACACTTTCTTTACAGCATTATTTGTTAAGCTCACGCAAATCTTTAACCAGAATTTGCAGGTCCTTGTAGGACGTGCCACCTTGCTGAACCGCTGCATTTGCAGCCTTGGCCAGCTTCTGAGCTCGAACTCTCCAGTTCTCTCTAAATGATTCACCCACAAGCGCACCCAACTGAATTGGGTTAGGAATTAATTCATTCCCTTCACAAACTCTAATAGCAACTTTCAGTTGATCCACAATGAGATTTGCATTAAGGAACTGTTCAGCCATCATCGGCCAAGCTAACAGTACAACACCTGAGGTGAGCCCTTCCAGAGTCGAGTTCCACCCGCAATGAGTCATGAATGATCCAACAGATGGGTGTCTTAGAATTAACAATTGCGGAACCCATCCTCCTCTAATCACCATTCCTCTACCAGCTGTGCGCTCTTCAAATCCTGCAGGAAGAGCACTGTATGCACCTTCAGCAAGTCCTACTGTAGGCTCTTTAACACACCATAAAAAACGAACTTTGCTGCATTCCAGCCCAGCTGCTAGCGCTTCCATTTGCTTATTTGGGAGTGCAGCTTGACTGCCAAAGCAAACAAATACCACTGAATTCTTCGGACATTTATCAAGCCATGAGACAATTTTTTGAGTTGATACTGAATTTCGCCCACCTCTCTCCTTAGCGGTGGGATCAACATTAGGAAAAAGCGGTCCCACAGCCCAAACTCGCTTATAACCCAACCCGTCAGTTCTCTTCTCCATGAAATCCAAATATGCCGATTCCAACTCAGTGAACGAGTTAAACACAACTCCCCAACTACGAACATTTGCAAGCAAATTTTCTCTGTTAGTAACAGAATCTTGATTTCTATCAGAAAAAGAACTTCTTAAGCTAGGGATATGCCACCGAGGGAAAGTTGGGGAATTTGGAATTTGATGGATAGAAATTGGATCATCATTTGTGCTGTGGAGCACGCCAGTTTGCAACAGATCAATAATCGAAAGCGCCATGGCACAAGTAGTAGAGAAAACAATACGAGGTATGTTGAGCTCACAAGCGAGACGCTCTGTCCAACCTAAGAAAAAATCTGAGATGATTGCAACAGGTGGTGAAGGCTGAGATTTGAACCACTCGAGTAAAGGCTTATATAGTTTGCTCATGGTGATCATCATATCTGGAATTAGAGCGGGTGATAGGTCTTTTGCGTTTTCAATACCTTTGGGTATTTTGAGATTTCCTGGGAATTGTAAAACTAGTGGTTTGATAGAAGGGCTTTTTGAGAGTAAAGGTTCGAGAATTGGGAGATTCTTTGGTGTTACGAGTACGGTGATGGTTAGATTATGCAGAGAAAGCTGATGAGCAAAATCTAAGATTGGAATCATGTGGCCTTGTGCAGGGTAAGGGAAGATCAAGATATGTGCAGAACTGGAAGATGAAGAACACGACATCGCTAGCTTAAGCTTTTAAGATTGATGATCAGGACTCGGGAGAAAGATGATGAAAAAGTTGAACTCAGAACTCGCAGAATTTTGAAACTGTTGAGAAAGCGTGTGTTTGGTGGTTGAGTTTTGAGGACTGTGAATTCACGAGTTTAGGTCGGTAGTGGGTGGTAATGGGTGTCACAATCACAGCATCTCATGGACAACTAATGGCAACAGAGTTTATGATGAATAAAAAGTGTATAAGCCCCTGGAGAGGAAAGGGACGGAGACATTTTTGTTCTTTATGATTATAAGCCATTAACTTAACCATCACACCATACTCAGGTATCACCTTTCTTTCTGTCAGTCGTTTCAACAAATGCCAATGAAAATGGTTAGGCCTTGTTTTGTAGCTAGATGAAGACATGAAAGTGCGTGATACAGCTGCAGAAGTCTAATTATAGGTCCAAAATCGTGCTTAATTTTCAAGCATCGGTTAAACATCATAATCAAATTTCATTTTTAGTTGTGTCTTGGCTGCTTTATTAGTTGAAGTGAAGTGAAGTGAATTTATTCGGTGAAATTTACATATCTTCGAAGATATTCTTCTGAAACAATCTTTTCATACTGCTTGGGTAATCTTTTGTAGTAGTAAAAAAGAACTTGGGCAGTTGGGCGGTTTCTTTCTTGTTGCCAGTCTGGGTTTAACACACAATACTAAAACACACTGAGCATACACGCCCTGGCAGTAGTTCATCCTAGATTGGTTGATATGAATAGCTAGTAAAAATTTGGCAAGTATTCTGCAATAACTTCAAGATATGTAAGATGGAAAGAAATGTGAAGCAAAGATGGCAAGCTACTGTTTCTGTCGATTCCAATCATCAACAAACAAGGTCTTCTCAGTCAGCATTTAGTTACTAAATGGAAACTTTTTATAAATGAGCAGCAATATGCCCAAGTAAATCTACACAGGGATATATACAGCAATGTGCCCAAAATTAGCTTCTGTGGCAAGCTATGCTATCAAAGCTTGCCACCAGAGATTGTCAAAAAAAAAAAAAAAAAAATGAAATAACCACTAGTATGTGTGAGCTTTGCCTACCTGAGATATAAACAGCTGATGGTATTTATACTGCTCATTCAGTACTCGAGTTTGGTCAGTTATTCTTCCAAATATTGGAGGCGGGTTGCCTGCTATATCCTGCCTTTTAGATTTTATTTTGCAGAGCAGAGTTCCTACACTTACACATTTTGCACTTTTCATTATTATTTCAACAATCCTATGTTCCAAAATACATGAGATGAACAAAAAGGAGGGAGTTAGAGTGTGACGGATATATGAAATGGTGGGGCAAACACCTGCAAAGACAAATTTACTGATTTTTCGCCATGGACGTGGGGGTCATAAAATGAATCAGTGGAAACAAATCTTGCATTATTTGGTTTTCAGCAGAAAGTTGAAATTAAGAAGAAGAAAAAAAAAACGAAAAAGAAGAGATGAACTGCAGCCGTTACTAGTACAACATAAAGAAAAGGAATTTCAGTCCTATCCACTCCAGCATGTGACGGAACAATGAAATAACATAGTCATATCAAGCAAATCTGCAAGTAGAGATCTAACTTAGATGACACATTTAACAAAAGAGCAAGACTTTGAAAACACTCTCAAAAGGGGAGCCGAAAAAGTTTAAAGAGTACTAGCAGATCAACCATAGCCATTATCGGGTTTGGGTCTGTCTGGAAGGGTATATATCATAAATGAAATCGCAAGCCTTCTTACGCAGGTTTCATATCGGACCTTGAATGTGATGAAGGAAATGTACCTAACTAACACGAATATGCATTGTCATTTCGGTTATATGCTCTTTAGGATTGATAAGGCTTAAAATCGCAGGTGAACATCATCACACAACTTTCTTACCCCTACAGAATTTAGACTTCAGAATCCTAATTTCTCGAAAATCAAACTGAAAGGGACCGGATTCTTCTTGTAAATTTGGCACTACAAATGTTAGAAATTAACATCATACAGTTGACAATACTATTTTATCCTGGAGTAGATCAAAAACATGTTCCATCAAAACAAAAAACACAAACTTAAAACATATCAGAGTATGCAACTTTATTATAACAACTGAAGTACAAATATAGAGTAGAACGTGTAACTTTCTTATATTGACATCAAAAGAACTACAAAGACATACGAAAACACGTGAGTTTGTTATATTGACATTTGACAACAACAGAACAACAAAGAAATGCTAAAAGATTACCAACGTCTCATTATTTGTTTTGACTTGCTATATATGTATATGTTACACACAAAAAAACCGATATAGAGATCTTACCCATCTATAACAGTTCGTTCAATCAGAACCTTCCTCCCTGAGAAGTCGAATTGCATTATATAATTTGCGCCGAGGCCCAACAGCATCAACACCCATCTCTTTAAGATCCTCCAAAGTAAGTAGTGGCAAGGCATCTTCATCGACCTCATGCATTTCGAATATATCGACATATTTACTAAACCCAAGACCTTCCAGCCAGTCACTAACACTGTTTATTACTCTAACAGGAAATCCAATATTGCTATTGCCATTACCACAACCAGATTCAGGATCAGTATATGGGTCATCCTTAGCATCCACGGTTTCAGGGTTTTCATATGCATTCCTTGACAATGTCGCATCAGAATCATCCTCACCTCGCGAATCAGAAACAGCAGGATCAACTAAATAATCTTCCCAAGCTTCTTCTTTATCTGTATTTGAAGTATGGCGATCCATAGAATCGTCTAACCTGTTGGTATAACCATCATCAAAGTAATCGTCCAATTTCGACCCATCAAAGCTGATATTTTTCGCTGCAGGACTTATCCTAGAACTCCAAGCTCCACCAGCAAGTCCACTATAAACTCTGGTACTTCTACCTCGGCGCTTCATTACTCTACCCCTCTTAGTAACAACACCAAAATCCAACTTGGGTTTACTCATATATCCCTCATCTGAACATGTAAAATCGAAAGGTGATTTCGATGAATTAGGATTCCAATTCTCTCTATTCTGCTGGGTATCATTCTGAGCTGGACCATGATCCATTTCCATGAATTCAGAACTTGGGATTGAATATCCATAAATTGGATCATAAAATGTCTGCCCGGGGTAGTTTTCCTCCAAATTTTGGTTAGGTGTATGCGAAGAAGTAAAACAAGATAAAGCAGCTGAAACATCTCCTATCTCATTTAACCTAACATTTGGGCGTCTCTGTCTCTTTGAATTCATACCTAATAACAGCATTATCTTCAAACCCAAAAATTCCCCAAACCTGAACAAAAAAAGTCAAATTGAGAAACTGAAAAAGACTCAAAATTTAACCCAAACAACAGAAACCCAGATGTTCAAAACACTAAAATTCCTAAAACATAATGAAAACAAATTTATCTTTCTCAAATCAAAAGAAGAAAACAAAACCCTAGATTTCAAAATTAAGAAGAAAAAGACAAGGAGTAAAGAAAAGAGTGTTGGTACCTTTACTTGATTAGATAGTTAGAATTTCTTCTTCCTGTTGTTCACAGTGTGCTTTGAACCTTGACTTTGTTGCTTCAATTTGAAATTTTGTTTTGCCAATTTTGTTGACAATTTTAATAAACATAAACAAAGAAAGAAAGAACATAAACAAACCTAGAGATGCTGTGTATGTGAGAGTCTTTGTTTAGTAGTAGAAGAAATGTAGAGAAAGAAAGGATGATAGCCTGTAAGAAACGGCAACTGTCGGTCTTAGTGTCCTAGTTTACTAGTAGAAGACTAGAAGATATCTTGTAAGGAAAGACACATGCCGGTCATTTGTGAAATTCTTCTGTACTTAATTTCAGCATGGATCAACATTACACGTGGTGTGACTGTTTCTGTGAGCTAGAGGTTTGTAATCTGATTTATAGACCGTGGTTTCAGCTTGAAGGGCAAGTCATGGGTGCAAAAGTTTGGCGGTTGATAAACACGTAGCCATCCGGGCTCCACATTATCCATGATTCCTCAGGCAAAGTCAACAGAACAATGTGAACTCGGAGAAGAAAACTTTGGCGGTTAATCTCTTTCAAAGCATTGCTTAAGTAATTTTTTTTATTTATTAAAGCATTGCTTAGGTAATTCTGTTGTTCCAACAAATGCACAATTGATTTTTTTTATTTTTTTTTCTTATTTTTGATAGGGCAGTAGTAAATTGGCCAAACTCCTTTTATAAGTAATTTCTTGGCGACTAAATTTACTTCACAGATGGGATTAGGATTCACGGAGAAAAAACCATGTCTTATACTAATATAAGTAGGGCTGTACAAAACCGAACCAAAACCATGAACTAAAACCGAAATCGAAGAATTTAAACCGAACCGAACCAAAACCATACTCTAATGGTTCATTTATGGTTGTCAGTCCCAGAAAACCGACACTATCGGTTTTGGTTTAGGTTTCCTAGAAAAACCGAACCGAAAACCATATGGTTAACCGAATGTTCCTAGCCATAGGATCGGAATGATATTAGCCACATGATGTTAGATGTTTTACCCTTATACTGTAATACATCACTCGAGTCTTCTCTTCCTTATGTTTCTCAAAACTCCATCTCTCTTGTTCTGTTGTTCCCTGAAGTGAAAGAACTACCACCATACTTCACTCGATCCTAAAACTAACACCACCAGTCCACCATCAAGATTACCATCACCTTATTATTCTCTTTGTTTTACTTCTTCTTCTACTTTGTTTTACATAGGATTGTAACAAACCTCACCATTAGATTGAAGCTGGAGTAAAAGAGATCGAGTAAAAGTTTGTTTATAAATCATTCGGTTAACCAAAAACCGTTTGGTTTTTAACAAAACCGAGTAGAAACCGAAACCAATAAAACCGAATAGGCTATATGGTTTCATTGGTTTTCATTATTGGAAAACCGAGTACTTTGGTTTCGGTTTAGGTTTTGCAAAAAACCGATAAAAACCGAACCATGTGCAACCCTAAATATAAGGGAAGTTAATAAAGTCATAATACCGCAGGAGGCATATTCAAGGCGTCACAACATGCAAAGGGTCAAAGAATATCAAAATTTCTAATAGGGGTAATAAATTTCTTGGGGTTGTACCAACCCAAAGGCAGTGAATCAAGGTTTTTAAAATCGTCCGCTTTACGATTCAAAGCGTCCGATTCGCGTCTAAAAAATAAAAAACGATTCAAAATGTGTGTAAAGCGTTTTTCTCTTAAAGCGCACGATGTGTATTTTGAATCATAGATTCGCTTCAATTTTGCGATTTACAGTTTTGATTTCTTTCCATTTTTATTAATAAAACTCAAATCTAAAGGCTTAAAAATGATCAATTGGTAACCCCAATACAGTTCACTCCTCTGGAACTCGTCCTCCATTCCAAAACTCAGTTTCTACGGTTCCAAAAAAATCCATTCTCTAGTAGCAAGATCAAAGAAATCCCCCAAAATAACCCATCAAAGATGTAAGTTAGTGGAGTTACTTGAGTGGTTTACAATAAAATCAGCGAATTGAATCTTTGGAAACTGAAATCGTTTAAGTCAGGTAATGGAAGTGGAATTATTACAAAATTTTAATTTATTTGTATTGCTTAGTCAATCACAGCATGTATTTAGTGATCTACTGATCTGTTGTTTGAAATTGTAAAATCTTAGTTGAATTTTGTTCTGTAGTTTTTTTTTTTTCAAAATTAGGTTCTTAACAAAAGTGGTTTTCATGGGAATTGCTTTTGGAATGACAAAATAAGTAGGAAATACGTTTTTCAATTTCTTCCAAGCGGACAGAATCTGTTTTCCAATTTTGGTTGTGCTCATTGGATTTTTTTCCTTTTAAACGTAGGTTCATCTCTGAGCCGTGCACCTTGACACTTATCAGCTTCCAATCAAACTTACACAATATGAGTAAGCAGAGACAATCCAAGGTTTCTTTTGGTGGTTCGAAGCAACCGGTCGATCCAACTTGGGACTGTAAGTTAGTACCCCGGTGGTAAGAAAACTATTTTGACTTGTAATTATTGTGGTAACAAATATAGTGGAGGTGTTTATAGAATGAAACAACACCTTGCACAAACTAAGAAAGATGTTTATATGTGTAAGGAGGTTCCTCCAGAAGTAAAACAATTCTTATGTAGAAGAAAGGAGTGAAACTGAAATACAAGCAGAAAGTGACAATGAATGGCTTTCTGATGATGGTTTTGTTACGGGAGATCACTAACTTTATCATGACATGAGAACATATTTTGCTGGGTAGTTATCTACATATAAGTAGATAAACTGATATATGCTTATAGTTATCGGCATATATATTTTGCATATATTTTGGTTAAGGCTTCATATTTTGCATATATTTTGGCACAAGAAGCATACTTTTTGGGATGTTGGGGGATAATTAGACACTTAACCATATTTTGTATAGTGAAACACGGATTCTATATCACTTTGAGTCTGTGACACTTGAAAATTGATGAATGAAAACGTATATTTATGGATGTTATTTGTTCTTATGTGTGTATTTATATATGTGTAATTTTTTTCTCAATTCATATAAAAAATGGACTATGAAACTACGATTCACGATTCAATATACGATTCGATTCATGAAAATGAAAAAACGATTCGCGTTGCGATTCACGATTTAAAAACCTTGTAATGAATATTTTTATCTTTTTTGTATTTTGGTACACTCCCAAGTAATTTGGTACCCCCTATTAGCAGCCTTGAGGAATATGAGAATCCTCTTGCAATTAGGATTGATGTACACTTCCATGAGAGGACGCTTTAACTGGAAAAAATTCGTAAGGAATTTTAGGGTGATGTTTTGAGAAAATACGTTTGTCTATGTCTCTGCTACAACATATCCAAAGGGTGCGTCAAATGGATAAGTGAGCTAGGAGATTTTTATACTCCTGAAGTTCTATACGGGATTTCTGAAGATAAAAGTACGTGACTGGTTGACTGACCTAAACAACTCGGAATTAGATCATTCTTTTTTTGTTGAATAGATAATTCTTTTCTCTTTTCAAATTAAGGTTGGGAGATCAAATCCGACATTGTATGAAGATTCTATAGTCCATTCTATACAAGTCAATTGAATATGAAAATTTCTGACGAGTACTCGAATTCTTAGGGTATATATGACCACCACGGTACCAACCATGAATGAGAATACTTATGTGAGTAAAATGGGGGCGATTCTTGTCGGTGGCATTCCTAAATAAGGAGGAGAAGTGTTTTCCGTCATGGTAGGTTTCGAGACAATCTATATCAACTTCTATGTCGTCCACCTGGGAATCAATTTATCTTTGAGCATGAACGGAACGTCTAATTTAAAAGAAGAAACTCATCCAGTTAAATTCTAAAGGAATATGATTAAGTCATGGAAATATATAATTAAGTCATGGAAATAGTTAAACATAGAAATACTTACTTGGTGTGCGCAAGGGGGTGAATGTTTAGGACTTGGTTCTCGAGACGCGAAGATTACATCATCTTCCGGAATATATTGTATGGAATTACTAATGCTAACAAGTTTTTCCATCCAGTAAGTTCGACCTCTTGGAGATACATGGCCGGTCCTTTGAGCATGAAAGAAGTGAAAGTTTCTTTGCAAACAACTTACAGTACCGAGATTTTGCTGGATCCTAGAAAGCATGGATGGTCCTTTGCGAAAAGGGATATCCTGGTCAAATCTCATCCGATGAGTAGCTCTATCGATATTGTACAGTTATATACTAAAGTCACCACGAGTATCCAAACTCAAGACACGACCCGGAGAACTACTAAATATATATGTAGCTTCGGCCTTAAATAAATGGTCACGGCCTTCGGGAAGTAATATGGTATCTTTCATTAAGGAAAATGAATGCAATTGAACCACACCCTCGGGAATTCGTGTCCAGGGACGAAAAGTGACGTATTTTTCGTTATCCATCAATGCAGACAGGGGTTGCTGAATCAGATACTTATTGCACCAACGACAAATCCTAGCTACCAGAGGATCACTAGTCTTCAGTGAACGAGGGATGAAGCGTATTTCTCAAAGTGTTCCCATAGCCACGCCTGAAGGAAGCACACGTTCACCCAGGTATTCGTTCTTTTATTACCATTTGAAAATGTCATATCTTGTACAAAATTGTCTAAGGTCGAGTACATAGTCCCTAAGAATAGGTTCCCAATAGAAAATATTATTCCCCAAGCCAATTTTATCGCCATATGAATCAGCGCAGATTTTAGCTCTTCGCCATTCGAGTTCTCAAAAACATCTTTAGATAAACATAATAATATGAAAGCAATAATCTGCGTGGTTGAATAAGATGCAAATCCGGAAAGTCCTTCATTACTACGCCAACGGCTAATCCAAAACTTATATTTATTCTTCTTAATAACTGCTTGAGCATGAGTTTGATCAATGGCTTCGGATAGAGCTAGAGATACTTCTTTTTCATTATCGTCTAATGTTAAAGATAAGGTACATGTAACTGGAAGATGAAGAAGTGCGGCTGCGTCTTTAAGATTGATTGTGATTTCTCCCCAAGAGAAAACGAAGGTGTGAGTCTGTTTACTCCAATGACATAGCAAGGCTATCAAGTCAGCAACGTTTTTCTTTATTTTTAAGGACCCTGAAGCTAAAATTGCATGATAGATGCCGGATCTCTTCAAGATTTGTTGAATTTTGTTGCCCCTAAGTATATATTCAACCCAGTCCGGCCAAGAATCCATGGGTTCCTGACGATCTTTGAATTTCACTACTGAGGGATTCACAATTTCTCTTTCCATGGAAAATCGCAGTACTGAAGAGGGGACGAGTGGTTGGTTTTGAGAAGTAATTCCATTACAAAAAACGAGATCATCACTCACCTGGGGACTAGGATAACTATCGATTAATTAAGTGAAGTGGTGGAATTCATCATTGAAGTTAGGGATCTCTTTACTGTTGGCAGTTCCATTACTCGTTGTGGAATCGCCCATATTGTTGTCACCTTCATCACACATATTAGGAGATTTACGAACCATTCTCAAGACAAGATCAAAGCAAATAAAAGGCTGGTTTATTTTCTAAGAAAGAAATATTGGACAAGAAGAAAATTCATGTACAAGAGTTGTATGTATGTGTATGTGTAGATGTACATATATATGCATGAAACGGCCAAGATATGAAATTTTAATGGAAATAGGACTTGTGAAGGAGGTGAACCGGTTTTCATGTGTTGTCACACGTCAAAGTACTTTTTTTTATTAAACCCAAAAAGGGAAGCCTTGAAGCAAAAGGAAAACGAGTTAGAGCTAAAAGGGGAAATCAAAATAATTTGGGTCAAATAAGGAAACCAAGGTCTTTTTTCCTTCCAAAATTCCTCCAAGCAATGTCCAAGCCTTTCCTATGAAAAAATTCCGAAAGAATAAATCACGTTCCACTGGCCTAGAAGAGCATCCTCACGCATGAAAAGGGCTTGTCCACGGCTTGAGGAAATTTTAGAAAAAGAAAAAACCATGGTTTCCTTATTTGAGCCAAATTAGGGCTATTTTCCTCAAAACCCTAATTCTCACCCATTCTCTTGGATGGTTCTCTAAGCCTCTCTCAATACCTTTTTTTATCATTGTTCTTCAACAAAAACGAGCTCATAAGGGATTTTGACTAAAGTACCCTTATATTGTAGTTTTGAGTATTTTCAAGAGAGGAAGCCTTAATGCAACTAGAGACCGACCAAGCTCTCATTTACTCATTTCAAAGGCTTCATGCACGTGAATATTGAGTTCTCCAAGTGTCTAAGAAGAACGGGATTGAAACGGAATCCATAAAAGCGGAATTTCAGGGAAAATAAAGGGAGTCTGGTACAAAACAGGGAATTCAAGTTCATGATTTCCCAAAGCAAAACCAGAGACGCGACAATCCCTATTTCAAGATGTGACTATGCCTAGGTAGGCTCCATGTTTATTTCATGGCAGAAAAAAAATCAGGCTCATATTGGTTTTTGATGAAAATACCCTTGGTTTCAAAGATAGGCATTTTCTCTCGGAAAAAGGTGTGTTTGATTGGTACAAGGAATTGAACAAGTTCTCAAAATGCAAGGTGATGACCCCACAAGATAGGTACGCACCTTCCAAGCCTTGTCAAGCCTCTTCAGAGTGTCTGAAGGAGCCAGACACATGAAGAAAAGAGAAATTAGGGTTTAGGTACAGTACAAGCCTGAATTCAGACTTTGCGTGGAATAGGGACTCCGTCAAAAGTAAGTGTCCATATTTTATCACGGCCCTTAACCAACATCAAGGCCAGCTAGGAACCGTTCAAGAAATTTTCTCTTCCCCACATGCTTGTCTATTCAGAAACTCAGGGATGCACAAAGAGAAAAAATTAGGATTTTGGCCGAGTAAACCCTAATTAACGAATTCCATGCGTTCAAGACGGAAAATTTTGTCTCATCAAGACTTCATTATCATGTTATTAACTTCCAACACAAAGTCCCAGGAAATTCCAAGGTCCGGAAATGATTCCAAGATAGGGTCATAATAATTGAAGGTTAAACATCAATTCGAGGATTCTGCAAGTCTAAAAGGATGAACTAATTGTAATTGCATACGAATGATTTTTTTTACCATATATATACTCATCATAGAACAATCAAGGTTCTACTCTGAGTAGGAGACTTAATATAGATGGTAAAATTTGGATAAGGTACAAAAGTGTCATTTCAACCCTATAGACAGATTTCAACTCTCACGGGAGAGATGAAGCCCTTGGCCCTCAAGGCATCCTTAGCCACGATTTCTAGTATACGTCCCCGCGTTACACTGTTGGTCGTGATGCCGTTATTCCTAGTGCACATCCTCAACGAGATAATGCTGATCACGTAGGTTCCGTAGAGCGTAAAATGTCCCCGACAGACTAATGAACCAGAACATCCATATTCTAGCATGTCTTAGCGAGACGCAACTGATTTTGATGCCATGATTCCTAGTATACATCCTCAACAAGATGTTGCTGGTCATGTAGGCTCTGTAGATGCGTAAATACGTCCCCAGCAGACTTATGACCCAGAGCGTATATATACATATCTCCTGTAAGCACGATTCACCCTATTTGAGATCAAGGACTGATTCCTAGTACATTATCGCGATATACACTGGTCATGTCTGTTCTAGGATCTGACTCGACTTACTAAGGTTTTCGGATAACTCCTAGGACATCCCCGTAAGATATGTTGGTTATTCTAGCTCTGAGTCCTTTCAACAGACTCCTAGAACATCCTTTCGAGATACACTGGTCTTGTTGGATCATCATATGGACACACAGTTGATTCCTAGCATATCTATACAAAATACGCTGGTCAAAGACAAGTGAGCCAAAGTCTCGCAGAGATATTAATCGGGCGTACAAAACTTCGAAGAGATTTTGAACCGTCCACAAAATATCGGAGAGATTCAAATCTCTCTGTAAAATCTTGGAGAGATTTTTGAGCTATCTGCAAAATCTCTGAGAGATTTTGAGCCGTCTGCAAAATATATGAGAGATTCAAATCTCTCCGAAAAATCTCGGATAAATTTTTGAGCCGTCCACAAAATCTCTCCGCAAAATCACGGAGAGATTTTGAGCCGTCCGCAAAATCACGGAGAGATTTTGAGCCATCCGCAAAATCTCGGAGAGATTCAAATCTCTCTACAAAATCACGGAGAGATTTTGAGTCGTCCGCAAAATTTCAGAGAGATTTTGAGCTTCCACAAAATCTCGGAGAGATTTTTGAGCCGTCCGTAAAATATCTTCACAAAAATCTTGAAGAGATTCAAATCTCTCCTCAAAATAGCGGACAGATTCACATGATAGGCACATGCCTTACCTAGTGCTCAAGCCTATTTCTCAGCCTCTCAAATACACTCACGACTAGTAAATTGAGCTTGAAATATACATGGCTATCCAAAAATGTGGATAAGCTCTCTTGAGCTCCGCATGCTTAACAAGGGGACCCACAAACAATAATACAGTTTTCACATGACATATGTGACCGGCCATGGAGAGAGGGAGATAAGCCTCAGCTCCTCTCACACTCTGCACACGATTCCTGAGGAATTTCATTGCTTTTCACGTGACTCATCCTAGTCATTCTCACAAATCAGAGGATATCTCTCTATCTTGGCAAACTCGGCTAAAGAGAATATTTTTCTCTCAACAAATCATCACAAAGGCTGACTCAACTTCACACAAATGGGGGGATAACAATTAGGGTTTGGGTCTGGCGGTCTACGGCACGTGTGAGAAATACCCGGCTTATTTCTCACCGTAGAAGAGAGTAAAGGCGGTGGAATAATGAGATAAACTCAACCTAGTTTATCCTTATTCCTGAAGAAACGGGAGAATTGCTCCGCATGGCACGAAAAGCAATCCTTATCTTTACCGACCTGAGATTAGATAATTCATCTATAAATAGGTCCTCTATTTTTCTAAGCTACGATCATCTTTCTTATAACCTCTTGGAGCAATAACTTGTTCTCTGATCTCTCTCATCATCTGCTTCTCTCCCTAAGAACAACCCTAAACCTCCATCCATGTGACTGAAGCAGCCTTTGAATGGTCACTGTGCGTGGTTTAGGTGAAGACTGTTCATGCTCAACCTACCGAAACACACTTTCAAAAACCTAGAATCCCATCTCTAGCCTCTCACCGATTTTAGGTAACTATAGATACTTGTATTTTTTTAATCTCCAAGGATGAGCGTTAAGTATTTATTACTATGTGATATCATTTAAATAAGTTTATATGAGGAGTTACATTTTAACTATATTATTATGTAGTATCTCCATCTTCCTTAAAGCTTGAGAAATATTTTTGTTGTATTCATTATGATCCCGCGATTTTCGTACCTTTGTTAATTTTATTGACAAAAAGGGGGAGAATTATTTAGTAGTTTCATACTACATACATATGGTTTACGGATCATTACGTAAGGAGGAGTGAATCATCTAAGCAATAGGTTTACCTATTATACAAAAGATGTAAGTATTGATTAAGGGGGAGAAACATATCACCGTAGTATTACTTCAGAGTTGATATATAATTAAACTTTGGAAAGAAAACAATAATACTATGTTTCTGAATAACAACAATTGAGAATATTATTTTCAAAGTTGTTTTCGCTATGGAATCGGTTCTTCAACAACAATGATGCTGAGTTGAACATGTTTAGAATCATTGCGACTTGAAATAGCGAAGAGTTCAAGGAGAGTTGAAGAAACCAAGAAAATGAAGGCATGATGGATCGAGGAGTTTTTCAAACTTTATTTTGTTCCATATATATTAAATAGTTTTATCACTAAAATTGACAAAGTGGGAGATTGTTAGAGCGTTGCTCATTCGAACTCACAAGTGTTGCTTCAAGCTTGTTATAAAATTTGGTTGTCAAAACTATATCTTGATTTGTAGTCTACAATTAGTTAAGTCTCGGTATATAATAGAGGTAGTTGAGAAACAAAACCAATCATCATTTGTGTTCTACCGTTTGAAGGCGAAGATCAACCGAAGCTTTTGGAGAAATTCATCAACAAAAGGTAAGTGAAGATTGAACCACCTATGACTCAAGTTATATTCACTTTTCTATCCATGAAAGGATTGTCGTATAGCTAATTAGACTAGATTGCATAGAAAAAAATTTCGAGTCGAGAACTAATTATTTAGTTTACAAATTTCTCGAAACATAATGACTAAGCTTAATGAATATTTGTTCATACTTGATCAAATTTCGATGGAGAACAATTTATTGTTCAGAACCAAATCATGATTCAAGTTTATCATTTAAAAATAGCTTGGAACAGTGATATGTGTCATTAATGTTATTCACGAATGTTTCAGAATGATTTAGAGAAATATAGAACTACTATAATCGTAATACAAGACAGTGTTATTAGTCTTATACAAACTGAGAAAACTGTTATATGTCAGAAGTCGTATTACATGTACTCATACACGTGGCGAAGTATTTATATATCGACTTTCAGGTTTGTGTGATATACATATTCGTATCTGCATCATGGGAAAATCTGTTTGTTTCGTGATCCAGATAGGTATGCGTATTCGTATGCAAAACATTTTGGAACTGTGGTAAGGGAACCGGGTTAAAATAATCAAACCATTATGCGAGCCAAAATAGTTCTACGTTTTCTAGAACCAGTTTAGTAACCAAACCGGTACGTGAACTAAAAAAGTTCGGTGAACTCCGAAACCGGTTAAAAGTCTTAAGTTTTCAAACTGGTACGTGAACTGAAAAAGTTATGTCAACTCTGGAACTTTGAGTTTCACCTAAGTTTTCAAACCAGTACATGAGTTGCAAAAGTTCTATTAACTCCAGAACTCAGTTATTATATATAAGTTTGCAAACCGGTTCGCGTACTGTGACTCAGCTGATTCACGAACGATTCAAGTAATTGTACTTTATACATTTACAAACTATGTTGATTATGATTCAAGTGTAATTAAATTATTTCTATGAAGTGATTTTCATTTGATCAATTCTCTAATAAACACTAGAGTCATTTGATCACATAATTGTTACTCAATATTAATGTCTTAGTGAACATGAAAATGAGTGTTAAGCTTTTAAAGTTCAAATCAGCTAGTTTCGGCTAACCATGTTGGACATAGTCTTTATAGACGGTTCAGTTACGGTTTTACCTAACCATAGTGTATATCTTGTATATGTGAATAAGATTCAAATCTTTCATCTAAAGGTAGATATTTTTTGCTTGGTTCCAAGGCTATCTTAGCTTAAACCTAAAGAAACCTAGGATTTGAAGTCTATATATGGGGAACTCTTGGAAACTGGGATCTTTGAATCCCGACACTACTTTTTGGTGTTTCCTAGTTGTATCTAGAGTCGTCCTCTCCAGAAACCCTTTTAGGGTCTAGCGACTATAAAGACTTCATTGGGATTCGTGAAGCCAGGTCCGGTTATCTTTTCCGGTTATCTTTTATCTTGATAATTCGAGTATCCTGATCTTGATTGTTTGTAGAGCCTTGATCCAACGATCAAGATAGATAGTAATCAACAAAGTCTCTTCGTCTTATACTTTGTTGATTCCGCAAGTTTTATACTTGTGAGGTGAATAATAATCTAGGTTGCACTTTGGGTTGCATAAGTCTGGATTTTGAGGATTGCCAAACTTTTGTCAATTTTATATCGATTTTCATCACCTGTTTAGATCTTAAATCAGGAAATAAATCATATGATTAATCTATGGGAGGCAGATTTGGTTCAAAGTCTTCAATTGAGTTGAAGAAACTCTTAGTTGGTGTGAGACCGTCTAAGGGAATAAATTGTGCGGAGTCCTGCTGGGATTCAAGAGGCGTAAGGAGCACGACTGTACCTAAATCAGTGGGAGACTGAGTTCAGGATCAACTACATTCTAAACCGAAGTTAATTGGTTATAGGCTAGTTTTTGTAGCGGCTTAATACAGTTTGTTATTCACTCTGGACTAGGTCCCGGGGTTTTTCTGCATTTGCGGTTTCCTCGTTAACAAAATATCTGGTGTCTGTGTTATTTCTTTTTTTGCACTATATTTTTTACCTTTATAATTGAAATATCACAGGTTGTGCATTGATCAATCATAATAGCTCGGTCCAACCTTGTTTGTTGGATAAGACTTGATTGATCCTTGAATATTGGTCTTTGGTACCGTCCAAGAACTCTCTTTGTTGTTAGGTTTACGGATTCAGTTTTGTAAACGTTCTAACAACAAGTGAGAGAGATATAACAATTAAGCACAAGTTTATTTAAGAACTCTCCCCCATTTGATGTCATTGCCAGGATAACAACATGAGTGACCTTTCTTTATAAAAAGAATGATTTAAATAGATGACAACAATTCCTTACCTGGAACTCAAGTTTTATTTCCCTAAAAGATATAAATAAATTCAGGGACAATCCTTAAAACTTTATTTAATAAACCAAAACAACACAAATAGACTTCCATAAGTGTTGAAATATTGTGGTGTTTAGAGGTTTGGTGAGGATATTAACCAATTGTTGTTCTGACATCACAAACTCTATGTTGACAATACCATTTTCATAGAGATCTCTAATGAAGTGATATCTTATGTCAATGTTCTTAGTTCTTGAGTGCTCAATAGGATTCTCAGTAATTCGAATCGCACTTGAGTTATCACAAAAGATCTTCATTGATCCAGTATCGATTCCATAGTAAGTAAGCATTTGTTTCATCCATGACAGTTGAGTACAAAACGAACCTGCAGCAATGTATTCTGTTTCACACATCTAGAAATAACCTGCCCAATCTGCATCATAATAAGCTGTAAGATCTATCTTAGTATGAAATGTATATGAAAGACCATAACTGATATTATGTTGTATATATTTTATGATCTGTTTTGCAGCTGCAGGATGAGATTCATTTGGCTTAGCCTGAAATCTAGCACAACAACCAACGCGAAAATCTATATCTGGTCTTGTTGTTGTTATATATAAAATACTTCCAATGATGGATCTATAGAGTTTTTGATCAACATCAACACCATTCTCATCCTTATGCAACTTCCCAGTTTTGGGCATAGGATTTAGCTTAGGAGTACTTTTCTCAAGACCAAATCTTTTAAAAATATCGTTTGCATACTTTTTTGGAGAAATGTAAATTTCATCCTTATGTTGTTGAATTTGTAGACCCAAAAAGAATCTTAGTTCACCAACATTGCTCATATCGAATTCCTTTCCAAGAGAGATTTGAAATTATTTAGAAAGCTTCTCAGAAGTAGATCCATAGATTACGTCACCTACATAGATTTGAGAAATAAGGACATCTTTCCCACTCCATTTGGTAAACATAGTCTTATTAGCTCCACCTCATGAGAATATTTTTCAAAGAAGTGAAGTAGTAAGTGTAGGATCAGAATATCACAAGAAGAACACATTTGTGAAGTTTAGCTAACAACACTTTGCGAGCGTCGCAGAATGATTTGAAGAATGACATAACAGATGACGATTGCAAAAACATGAGAAAAGTGTGACGACTCTGCGATGTTTGTAGTGCTCGCGAAGATTGACAATAGAACTCTTGCGAGAATATCGCAAGTCAGATCCTAAAATAAAGGACAGATTAGCTGTCATCCACTATGTAATTCCCTATATAAAGAGTTGAATAAGCGTAAGGAAGGGAAAGATCTTTTTCGAGTGTTGAGCAAGTCAAGAGGGGAGAGAAAGTTTAAAGAGCGATTGTATTTTTGTTTTCTTCCATTTCTTGTGATATTTCTGTGAATCAATTAATAAAAGTGTTGTTCTTAATCTTTTGAAGATGTGTTGATTATTATGAATTCTTGTGAGGGGTGTAGTGTGGGATTTCCTGCAACTACATATTGTCGCTAGAAACATGGACTCGTCCTTGTTGATAGTATGAAAATTAATATTGTGATTTGAAATAATTTGGAGTAGTTTGTGATAGATTTCATATAATTTTCAACAATTCATTGAGGTTGAAGAGATGGCTAGAAGAAGAAATGCTTCAAGACAACCAACAACTGTGAGGAGGAGTAAGAGACTTGCTGGAGAAAGAAGAAACAAAACTGGAGAACCATCAAGAATGAATACAAGAAATGATGGAGAAAATCAAATTCAACAACCAATTCAGCATACACCAGCGCAAAATAGAACTATGGATTATGATAGAGTGAGTATACACACATGGCAGTCAGATTCAGCAGGTGAAACAGAAGAGGAGCAACAATTAAGAAACGATAGGCAAATAGAGGAAGATCAAGAAGTAGTTGGAGGAATAATTCATGGAAATAGAGAAGTAGAAGCATTAGAGGAATTGAGACAAAGAATACATGAAGAAAGGAGGGTAGAAGCAGAAGAACATGCTAATTTGACAAGACATAATCATGAATTGAGAATGGAGAATATGAGACTAGAAAATAGAAAGTCAAGAAGTACTACAAGATCAAGTTCAAGATCAATCAGAAGGGAAGAAATACGAAACTCATTTGTAGAAAATGTTGATGGAAATATTCGGCAAGAGGTGCAAAATTTAGATGAAGAACGTCGCTAAAATATAGAAATGATTGAAGATCGATACATTCCACATGGGGAAGTTCCATAAAATAGGCAGCATCAGGAACGAAATAACCAAGGTGATGAAGAAAACCAAGAAGAAGGAATAAGAATATTACATGGGAGAGAAAATCGCAAAAATGAGCAAGTAATTGAAGAAGAAATTGAGAGACATTATGATGTATAGGCACGTTTAGCCTGCGAGAGAGAAAGATTGAGATCAGAAGTGGAGGAAAGAGAATTCCAAGAATCAATACGTCAGAACAACCATGATAATCGAGAAAGAAGACGCGAGCAAAACCGCAACAATGGTAATATAAATGAAGAATATGATAGAATACAAAGGAGAACCGAAAGGAAACAAAGAGAATTGATAAGGAGTGAGCAAAATCGCAGAGGAGAAAATGAGAGATTTAATGGTGTGCGAATTCATGAAATAAATAAAAGAGAAGATCGCAGAGAAAGACAAGAAGAAAATGCTGGGGAAGGAAATCAAACTGTCGCAGCACAAGACAGGCAAGAACGCAGGAGAAGAGAAGCAGAATTGAAGAGACCAATGGAACCAGCGTCCGGGGTAAATGAACAAATCTTAAGAGAACTGGAAGAAATGAGAGGAATGTTGAATAATAGGAGGGTAGGAGGTAGGAGACAATTGGATGAAGCCATAGAAGAAGCTGCGAAAACTCCGTTCTCACAAGAAGTACAATTATGAGGAATACCGCCAAAATGCAGTTTGCCTGCGTTAACTAGCATCTTTGATGGAACAACTTGTGCGATTCAACACATTAAAGCTTATGTGAGGTGTATGTTACAATGGGAGAATCATGATGCTGTGTTGTGCAAGTATTTTGCATCAATTCTAACATGAGAGGCGCTGAAATGGTTCGAGGGTCTGCCCAGGAATACTATAACATCTTTCAACCATTTATAGACTACATTCTTATGGGCATATATAACTAACAACTCCTCGCGACCAGGAATAGAAGATGTATTTGGATTAAAGCTGGGAATTGGAGAAAGTTTGAAGCATCTAACCATAAGATGGAAGACAATGTGCAGTGAGATGGCTGGATGTGTGGATGAGAGATATCTCATTTTATCCTTCATCAATGCAATGTTCGTAACCAATATGATATACATTCAAATTTTTAGAATCAAAAATACAATCACAATGACTGAATTACGGGAGCTACGGGAGGAGTACATTGCTCTTGAAGAAAAACAGAATGAAATGGAATCGTATCCTATTGCAAATATAAGCTCATAAGCAGTGAATGCGAGTTTGCTACCAAAATTGATAAACACAGTTGCGAGCACTTCGCATGTCCAACAAGAAAATAAGAATGATAATCAACAGAGGTTGGTAGCTATGGGAAGAAGGGATCAAGAAGAATTCGAAAGAGAAAGAAATCTTTATAGTCGAGGAGGGAACAATAAAATTCAAAGACTTGATCAGCCACAAGAAACATATGAAGGACAAAGACAAAACTATCAGAGAGGATCAGGAAGTCAAAGAATGATATGGGAGGATATCAAGATGCCGCCTTTGAATACTAGTGCGGAAAAAATTTGGGAAGCAATAATTTTAATGGAGAATATACCAACACCTTGGAACATGCGAAATAAATTGCTTTCAAATAACAGGAGCCAAGAATTTTGCTCTTATCATCACTTTCATGGATATTCTACAAATAACTGCAGAAACATAAAGAGAATCATTCTCAGAATGATAGACCAAGGAAAGCTAAATCATTTTCTAATAGGGAACCCCCAATCTCAACTCTTGCCACCACCACCAGAAATTCGCAGAGTTAATGCGCCCAAAGGAGGAGAAACATTTGTCATAAAAGTTGGGGCGAAGGCAAAAAATTTGTTTTGTAACTCTATTGTACATTCATACAAAACAATTGAAGATTTCCATGACAATGTCCTAAGAAGAGTTTTCGCAAGAGATCCTGATGGGATGGAAATAATGAATATTGCGAAAGATTTGCCATTAAAAGAGTGGCAAAAGCAGACTATTTCTTTCACTGCACAAGAAGTACCTGAACCTGGCGAAATGCATGACAATCCATTGGTGGTGAGACTAAAGATAAATCCGAAATAAATAGAAGATGAAGAAGAAGATGAATATGATGAGGCCGAAGATTCATGGGCAACTAATAGAGTTTTAATTGATACAGGGAGTTCTGTAGATATCATGTTTTATCATACTTACAAGACAATGGGAGGAAGAGATGAGGATTTAATACCTTCAACCTATAAAATTTATGGTTTTAATGGCACTACTAATAAACCTAAATGGGAGATCACAATGCGAATTCCATTAAAGGGGATATCTTCCAAGATTCTATTCTGTATTTTCGATGTGGATTCGCCCTACAATACTTTAATTGGTCGACCTTGGCTACATGGGATTTTAGGTGTGGTATCAACTTTCCACCAGTGCATTAAGTTTTCATATCCTAGTGGCATTGGAGTAATAAAGGGTGATGGGTTGAAGGAAAGAAGTGCTATGAAATTGATGTAGAAACTTGCGAAGAAAGAGCTGCGAAGAAGGGGAATTGGAAGTATAACATCAAAGAAAGACAAAGAAGTGAGAGATTGATGGTCGATTAGGTAGAACAAAGAAAAGAAGGAAAGTTATGGAATCAGAATGACAGAAAGTAACTAACAATCTCGCAGAGGCAGAGCACAGTAAAGGTAAAAATTTCAAACTGTGAAATGAAAGAAATATTGAGGAAAAGAAAAATGATGTATAATCGATTTGTTGCGAAAATTTCAAAAAACATATTTTCCTTAATGATTAAAATGAAATGAAAATGTACGAAAATTTCGCAAGAAATGATCATTTAAGATCCAGAATGGGACGAACATTTATGGCATACACCCTATAGTTCGCGAATAAAATTTCGCAAGAGGCAAATGTAAGACCTAAAGTACGTCATAGAAGGGGGTATCTGTTGCATGGATCAGCGATAAGGTTACACCGCTGCTGGAACCTGAGTCATGGAGATTTGGGGTCAATGAAAGCCCATCCAGGAGAGACACCTTGGATTCTCAACTTGAGCATATGACTTGAGTTGGGCGACTAAGGTAATAAGAGCTCTCCTAAGGGGTGCAGAGTATGACCAAGGCGCCGAGGTACACGGTTGAGCCAAGAGTGCCATGGGTGTATGAAACTACCCTGGACATTCTTGGTAAGTCTTGGCTATGATGCACTCGACCCGAAGAAAACCCCACTTAGGGTGCAGTCTCGTAACCATAAGCCATGTAGGCAAAAGGGATAAGCGGCTGCGAACACAACTGGTTGTTGTTAAGACTGGATGGGAGGAGCTATCCTTGTATGGCCGATGTATATCTCCTTGAAAGGGAAACCATGGGGAAGATAAGGGCGGCACCCTCTTTTAGGGATATGATAAGTGTCTTAAGACGCAAATGTCATGAGACTTTTTACTCATGGGAGTATTAAGACTTGTCATATTTGTGCAACATTCCTGAAGAGGCAATAATACAAAAGAGAAGATAAGACAAGATCAATGGGTCATTGCATGCAAGTGTAAAGACGTCCTGCGATTTCGTCGCAAGACGGCAATGTCATTGGGATTTGATTTCGTAAGAAAATTTAGGCCTGTCATATTGTCGCAGCAAAAATACAAAGAACAAAAAGTTAAGGCAAGGTCAATGGGTTTCTACATGAAAATGTAGAAACGTCCTGCGATTTTGTCGCAAAGAGAAAAGATGGCAAAATAAGACCTTTAACTAGGAAGGCAAAATAAGACCACAAAATATTTATAAATACTAACTATTCTTTATGCAGATCATTCATCGCTAGAAAGATAATGAGAGGCAAGTATGGGAATTAATAAACAAGATGACATTATCTTTCTCTCAAGTACCTAAAATACCAAAAGTATAACTGAATTTGAAAGTGGTCCAAAGTACATTGTTCGTAAGAAAAAAAAGAGTAATTCAAGAAAATAAAACTAGAACTCAAGCTTCAATATCTTCTTCGCCAGCCTTATCATCTCCACCAACTTTATCATCTTTGCCAGTGTTTTCCTTATCCTGGTCGACTCTGGTTTCTTCTTCATTTGGCTTATCACCAGCAATTTCTTCATCATCAGCATCTCCTTCTTTAGTAGGGATTTCTTCTTCTAAAATTTATTGGGAAGCGCTTTCTTCACCACTTTCATAGTCAAAATCACTGTCACCAGCACGAGGAGTTTCATCTTCATCTACTTCCATAGGTTTGAGTGATACAGGGGAAATATATTTGTACAGCAGAACTTCATTCACAAGAACTTCAGCATTGAGATGATCTTGGCGAAGGAAAGCTCTGTCACGGTTTTTAATCTCCATATTTTTTAAATATTCAAGATAATCATACTTTCTTTCTGCTCGATCGCGAGAGCGGGAAAGATGAGCAGCAAGCAAACCATTTTCTTTGCGAACCTCGGCAAGTTTAGAATCCAAAATAGAAATGGAAGACTGAAGCTTTCTTTCAGATTCTGCGAAAGGTAAAAACAAAAATTATTCAGGCGAACATCTTACAAGGGAAATATTGCGAAGAAGTTTAACAAAAGAAAGATGTTTGAGGCAATCAAAATGACTACCTTCCTTTTGAGATATTAGATTTTGAATTAGTGCCAAGCAAGTATTATCCCAATGACTCATGGCATCATCAAATTTATCTCCAACTAGACCTTTCAGACGAGATTTTAATGTATCTTCTTAGAAATGAGAAAAGTGTTTTCCTTCGCAAGTAAAGAGTGAGATTTTTCTAATTTGGAATATTGTTCTTGAAGCTGATTGGCCTTTACACTTAAAGTTATTCTACCTTGAATGAGTGTATTTTTCTCAGCAATAGATGATTCAGTTACTTCTTTAAGTTCATTTTTCAGCGAACGAAGAGATTGTTCTTGATTATCACACACTTTTTGAAGAATACTTAATTTCTGCGAAGCGATCGCCACCATATTTAAAAGGGTTCGCTTTTCCTGAGAAAGAGTTCTGTTTTCATCTGATAAAGTTTCCATCTCTAAGTTAGCTTTAGTCAAAAAATAAAAGAGACGAGATATTTCATTGCTTAATGAGTTTAGCTCTTGAACTAATTGAGTATTCTCTTTGGTAAGATTATCTATTTGATCAACAGAGTATGTATGAAAATTATTTAATCGGTTATATTGATCCATCCAACTATCTCTATCAACGCGAATTTCTTCAGCGGCATATTCAAACTGAAATCTCTCCATCATTCGTTTCTGGTTTAAAGCTTAACAAGCAAAAAAAGCCTTTAAGAATGAACAGCATGAAAAGAACAAATTTGTTAAGAGGTTTGTTAAGAAAAATAAATTCATACCTTTTAATTCATTATTTTTCTTGCGAAGAAGTTCGCAGTCCAAAGAAGCATTTTGAAACTTCTGCTTCTCAAGGTGAAGATTCTCCTTCAAGACTTCAACTTCCTTCTCTAAGGATGTTTGTGAAGCTGTCCTGTCGGAACCAAGATATTTACCTAAAATTTCGCAAACACCAGATTTGACAGGGTCCATAAATGATTTCTTGGCATCAACTAAAAGATCAGATAAGACCTTTAAGGCAAGAGCCACTCCGTCTGCAGTTTCCTTAGAGAAAGGGAGAGACTCAGATGAAGAAGTAGTAACAATAGAAAGTTGATGATCGTCATCTTTTGGTAAAGAGACGTTATTTGATGGTAAGGTGAGAGGCAGATCAAGGGTTGAGATTATGGTGGAATGCACTTGAGAAGTATTGGTTGCAGGGGAGGAAGATATTTTATTCGTAACAGGTTGTGTAATAGGTATTTCATCCGTAGAAGGATTTGTCAAAACATCAGAGCTTATTGCGATATTTTCGCAAACAGGAAGAGGAGGTTCAGTTTGCGAAGAAGAAGTTGAAAGACCAAGTTTGGGAAAAGAAACAGAAACATCAACAGTTTTAGCCTAGCGAGATTTCTTGGGAGGTTTAGTGGCATCCCCATCACCCTACAAATCACAACTTAGATAAGAAACAGAGGAAACAATATTGTTATTAAAAAGATCCATGTTTCTTACTACCTTGTCATTCACAGATTTTCTCTTTTTCGCAAGAACCTTGAGTTGCGAAATTCTGGGAGCATTAGGGTTTTGAACTGCAAATTCGGTATTGGAAGTGTTTTTGCTAAAACAGAAAAAGTATGGGAATTACACAAAGAAAAAACAAGATGACATCAGCAAAAAAAAATCAGTTTCAGCAAAATCAATAGAAGAAAAAGAAGAAGAACTAACCTTGGTGACTCCATGAAAATAGAAGAGAACAGTAGCAGAAGATGAATTTGGTAAATAAGGGAATTTGAAGATGATGAAGATTTGCATAAGATAAATTCTCTTTCTTTCGCTTTAAATAGGCAAAATAAGATGACCGGTTAATGATAAATCGTGCCAGTAATTAAAGGAATATTCAACACGTGTTGACAGTTATGCTTAATTCATGGAGCTTTGTCGATAGAAAAAGAAGTTGAAAGAAAAAAATGAACAACTGCGGCATTTTGAAGAACAGTTTCTCATGACATTCTCTCCTTCGCAGAGAAGACATGAGAAGAGGCAAGATGTAGGATCAGAATATCGCAAGAAGGACACATTTGTGAAGTTTAGCCAACAACACTTTGCGAGCGTCGCATAATGATTTGAAGAATGACATAACAGATGACGATTGCAGAAACATGAGAAAAGTGTGATGACTCTACGATGTTTGTAGTGCTCGCGAAGATTGACAGTAGAACTCTTGCGAGAATATCGCAAGTCATATCCTAAAATAAAGGACAGATTAGCTGTCATCTACTATGTAATTCCCTATATAAAGAGTTGAATAAGCGTAAGGAAGGGAGAGATCTTTTTTGAGTGTTGAGCAAGTCAAGAGGGAAGAGAAAGTTTAAAGAGCGATTGTATTCTTGTTTTCTTCCATTTCTTGTGATATTTCTATGAATCAATTAATAAAAGTGTTGTTCTTAATATTTTGAAGATGTGTTGATTATTATGAATTCTTGTGAGGGGTGTAGTGTGGGATTTCCTGCAACTACAGTAAGTTTTTCATATCATGCTCGAGGTGCTTGTTTTAATCCATACAAATGCCTTCTTGAGCTTAAAGACATGATCGGGATATTCTGGACTTTCAAAACCTTTAGGTTGATCAACATAGACTTCTTCCTTTAAACACCCATTTAAGAATACATATTTTACATCCATTTGAAATAGCTTAATCTCGAGAAAACAAGCATGAGCTAATAATAGTCTTATGGACTCAAGGCGTGCAACAGGAGCAAAGGTTTCATCAAAGTCGATTTGTTAAATCTATGAATATCCTTGAGCAACAAGTCTAGCCTTATTTCGGACCACTTTTCCGAATTTATTTGACTTGTTCTTATATATCCATTTTGTACCAACAATATTAATGTTAGAGGGACAAGGTACGAGTTCCCATACGTCCTGTCTTTTGAATTGATTTATCTCTTCATGCATAGCATTTACCCAAAAGGGATCATTCAGAGCTTCATTAATATTTTTAGGTTCTACTTGCGAGATATAACAACCAAAATTGCAGATATTTCGGAGTTGATTTATCGTATTACCCGTAGATTCCGTACCTCCAATAATATTGTCAGAATCATGATTCCTTTGAACCCACAAATATCGTGGAGTGGAGTGGAACGTTCAACAAGAATACCCTTAGTAGGGATTTTCTCCTCGTCACCAGAAATATTGGAATCGGTAACCGTTAGTACAACTTCCACTGATTCCGGAACTTCTTTGACCTTCTCAGTTATCTCCAAAGGAGGTAACTCAACAGGAGAGTCATCATGATGAAAAACTTTCAATTCATCAATGATAACATTTGTCGATTCCATCATAACACGAGCTATGGGATTATATACTCTAAAACCATGACTGTTAGATGCATAGCCAAGGAAAATACCTTCATCACTTTTTAAATCAAATTTTCCTTTCTGTTTCCGATCCTTGAGAATGTAGCACTTACTGCCAAACACACGGAGATAGTGTAAGTTAGGTTTATTACCATACCATGACTCATAAGGAGTATTTAGGGTCCGTGAGCGCAAAAACACACTGTTGATCAAGTAACATGTTGTAAAAATAGCTTCTCCCCAAAACTTTAAAGGTAAGTTTTTGTTGTGGAGCATTACTCTGGCCATTTCTTGTATACTTTTATTCTTCCTTTCTGCAGCTCCATTAGAGGTGGTGAACATTTTTGAATAATACCCAATTGGTCACAGAATTCGAATACTTTGGTATCCTTGAATTCAGTTCCTCGATCGCTCCTAATTTTCTTTAGTCTGCGACCTTGTTCATTCTGGGTTCTATTTACAATAATCTTGAATTTACTCAGGTTTCATTCTTGTGTGATAAAAACGCAACCCAAGTAAATCTGGTGTAATCATCGACCATTACCAAGGCATATTTCTTCCCTCCAATAGTAGGTTGTTGAATGGGTAAAAAGAGATCCATACAAATTAAATTAAGTGGAGCTTTGGTGGCAATGTATTTAGATGATTTATGTGGAACCCTTACTTGTTTACCTTTTTGACAGGCTCCACAAACACCATCGATCTTGGCATTGATTTTAGGAGCCCCTATGACAAGTTCTTTGTTAATAATCTTGGCAAGGAGGCGAAAATTGATGTGACTAAAACGCTCATGCCAAAGATGTGTAGATTCCATATTTGTCAGATTGCGACAAAGATTAGACTGGACATCTAAAAGATAACAATTATTTTTACCGCGTATTCCTCGAAAAATTATTTTTTCGAATTTATCTTAAATGTCACAACCTTCAGCACTGAAGATAGCTTTATGGCCTTTATCACAAATTTGACTAACATAAAGAAGATTTGCAGTCATACCTTTGACGTAAACAACATCATGGATTTTAGGCACACCAAGAAGTTTGATCGTTCCCTTTTTTCTAATGTAGCAACAACTCCCATCTCCAAATGTTACATGACCTCCATTAAAATCTCTCGAATTACCGAACCACGAAAGATCACCTGTCATATGCCGGCTACATCTATTGTCAAGAAACCATCGTAAAGGTGAAGATGACTTTAAAGCAATAACTCCTATACTAACATCATTATTCTCAGTGGAAAACTTTGTTATATTTTTAAAACCCATGTAGTTAGAAAAAAGTTTTCTAGCTTTCTTATTAAGACTACTATTAATCTTTAACTTCTCCCTAAAGAGTTTATAGGTATGTGGGTAGTGATTGAAAGAACCACAAAACATATAGGAGACAGCAGTTGATGAGGTGACATTAATCGATTCTTTAGAACTAATTTGAGTCCCATCGGTTTTAAAAAAGCCTAAACCTCTTTTATATCTAGATTGACGACAATTCATTAGACGTGAATCAAGAGAATTTCTCGAATCCTTGGAGAGATTGGAAGATGTATTAACAAAATTCTTTATCCCAAGAGTTTTATCAAGAGCGACTATAGAATGACCAGAATCTATGATATTTTCTTTATTAATTTGAATTTGTTCATCCAATCTTTCTTGGAGAGTCTTTTCCCCATTAGATCCTTCTCGAGGATCAGAATTTTTAATGTAGATTACATAAAGAAGTTTATCGATTTTCCTTTTCAATCGTTGTTTCTCATGACAAAGTTTATCGATCATCTTCTTTAGATCATTATCAAAATCATCATTGATGGTTTCTAGAACACACTCGGGATTTGGCATAATCTAAACTGGTGATACGTTTTTAGAGATTTTTTCTCTTTCCATAAAATCAGACTGCTTTAAATACAGACTTATTAGGTCTTAACGTGTTTTTCTGCTCTGATACTAATTGAAAACACGGGGGTACCGAAATACACCACCACTTTTTTCTTAGGCAATCTGTATGGACAAACTCAATACAACTCCGAGAGTTCAACTCAATCAAGGAATAATATCTTAAAGTTATATCTCTATCTCTTGCGATTAAAACGCTTACATAATTGAAATCGTGAACCTAATCACAAAGAGATAACTTGGACGGTACCAAAAACCAATATCCAAGAATCAATCAAGTCGTATCCAACAAACTAGGTCGGATGTCTCTGCTATGCATGATTGATCTACGCACAAACTATGGTATTTCAAATATAAAGATAAATAATATAATGCGGAAAAAGAAATAACATAGACACCAAAAGTTTTGTTGACAAGGAAATTGCAAACGCATAAAAACTCCGGGACCTAGTCCAGATTGAACACCAAATTGTATTAAGCCACTATAGACACTAGCCTACTACCAATTAACTTCAGACTGGAATATAGTTGACCCCTAAAAGATATCCCACCAATTAAGGTACGATCGTGCTCCTTACGCCTCTTGAATCCCAGCAGGATTCTGCGTAATTGATTCCCTTAGATGATGTCACACCAACTAAGAGTTGCTTCAACTCAATTGAAGACTTTAAACCAAATCTTCCTCCCACAGATTAATCATATATAATTGGTTTCATGATTACGATCGAAACGTATGATCAAAATTAAACATATGATCAAGGTGATGGAAATCGATAGCAATTTGACAAAAGTATAACTATCCTCAAAATACAGACTTATGCAACCCGAAGTGCAGCCTAGATTATTATTCACCTCACAATTATAAAACTTGTGGAATCAACAAAGTTTGAGACGAAGAGGACTTTTATGATCACTATCTATCTTGATCATTGGAGCAAGTTCTACAATCAATCAAGATTAGGATACTCGAGTTATCAAGAAAAGATAAATAGACCTGGCTTCACGAATCACAATGAAATCTTTATAGTCACAAAACCCTAAAAGGGTTTATGGAGAGGAAAACTCTAGATACAACTAGGACATACCAAAAAGTAGTGTCAGGATTCAAAGATCCCAGTTGCTTGGAGTTCCCCTTTTATAGACATTTAAAGTAATATCTACTGTTAGATGAATCTTTGACTATGATTCTCATAAACAAGATATGCACTCTGGTTAGGTAAAACCATAACTGAACCGTGTACAAAGACTATGTTCAACGTGGTTAGCCGAAACTAGACAGTTTGAACTTAAAAGCTTAATCTTCATTTTCATGAACACATAAGACATTAACCATGAGTCACAAACATGTGATCAATTAAGTCTAGTGTTTATAGAGAATTAATCAAATGTTAATTATCTATAGAGAATTAATCAAATGTTAATTATCTCTAAGAAATAATTTAAACACACTTGAAAGTATAATCTACATGATTAGTAGATGTACGAGTACAAATACATAGTAGTTTGTGAGTCGGCTCAGTCACAGTCCGCAAACCGGTTTGGAAACTTTAAACCAAAACTGAATTTTGGAGTTCACATAATTTTTTAGGTTTGCGTACCAGTTTGCAAACTTTTCACCAAACCTAAGTTCCAGAGTTCACAGAACTTTTATAGTTTGCATGCCGGTTTGGAAACTCAAAGACTGTCGCCGGTTCCGGAGTTTACATAACTGAATCATTTTGTGTACATGTTTGGAAACGCTACCGAGTTCAAGAACACATAACTGTTTAAGTTTGCATACCGATTTGGATACTCACCCCTAGTTCTGTAACCACAATTCAAGAGTGGTTTGCATACGAGTATGCATACCGATCCGGTTCACGAGTCACACAGATTTTCATATGATATACATAAGAATATGTATACCACTAATCTGTAAGTAGATATGTATATAGCTACTTCGCTACTTGTATGAATACATGTAATACGGGTTATGCTTCAAAAAAAAAGTAATATGGGTTCAGAATTATAACAATTTTCCCAGTAAAAATGATACCACTGTCTTGTATCCGAATCAATAGTAGTTATATATTTCTCTAAATCCATTCGAAATATTCTTGAATAACATCAATATCACATATTATTGTTCCAGGCTATTTCCAAATGATAAACTTGAATCACAATTTTGATTCCGAATAATAAATTTTGTCATAAACCGAAATTCATCAAGTATGAACAAATGTTCATTAAGCTTAGCCATTATATTTCGAGAAATTATCAAGATAAACTTGACTCGAAATTCTTATATGTGCATACTAGTCTAATTAGTTACGCGACATCGTCTCAAATGATCAAAAGTGAATATAACTTAAGATATAGGTGGTTCAGTCTTCACTTACCTTTTGTTGATGAAGTTCTTCAAAATATTCGGTTGATCTTCGCCTTCAAACAGTAGAACGCAATGATGATTATTGTAATCCTTTGTTTCTCAACTACGTTTCTATCCTAGTCCGAGACTTAACTAATTGTAGACTAGAAATCAAGATATAGTTTTGACAATTGAATTTGACAACAAGCTTGAGATAGCAACACTTGTGAGTTCGACAGAGCAATGATCTAACAATCTCCCCATTTGTCAATTTTAGTGACAAAACTATCAATACATATGGATTACGAAGTTGACTTTAGCAATCAAATCAATCAGCTTTGAGTTTTGGAACTAAAAATATGACAACCAAACTTGACATACCAATGCTTGGTGAGTTCGATCGAACAATGCTATAACATGATCCAACTGAATGTTTGTAGTTATCAACATGATATCGACAATGTATATTAACCTTTCTAAATAATTAACAACATGGTAGCATTCATCATGATTGATTTCTTATTTATATCGCAAAAGTGGTTGACAGTTACCAAAATATTAGTAGTACCAGAGTTCTGTAATCATCCACATCCCACATATATACGTAAGATCTCTATGACTAAAGTTTTCAAGGCTATTGTAAAAATTTCTCAATGCAACAGAGCTCCAATCATGTTACCCAACCTAAGTCAAATCATCCAATAATATCAACCAACCCTTTCTAACTCTTGTGCTAGTGTCTCATACTAGATATTTACCAATACACCGCAACAAAAACATTCAAGTCTATTTTTCCTAAATACCAACATTATTATCGTGTCTTCCACTCTCGATATAACTAGCCAGTAAATCTAACTTAAGATTCGACGACTTTTGTTCCCATAGAAGCGGTTATTACTTTAGCTATGTGGTTTCTAGTTGCACCCCTAAAAAATATATTTTCAAATGACATACAATCATTTTGATCTAACCTTGGAAGTACTGGCATTACACGACCTCCAATAATATAAATACCCTTTAGTCTAGCAAAATGCAAAGGTGTCAAACCAAGCTCAAACTCAGGAAAATAAAATGCTTTAATCTTCTTCCACCGCCTCTTTTTAATACTTTCGGTTAATTTTTGGTATGTGTTTGAGAAATCTTCAACCTTGTAAAACTTCACATGTTTGTGGATTATCCTTCACCATTATGTTATGATACATATTGACTGCAATCCAACTAGTTTTGAATTAAAATTTGTGTGTGTTTTTTTTCTTCAATCTTTTGTATATCTATGATTTTTATCATCCTCCTAGACAATTTGTTGTTTGCATCCATAACCTATCAAACCAAATATACCCCACCACAGTTACGATACAACACAATTGGTTTGGATTAACATTACCAATTTCTTCAAACTCTTTTTAAAAGATGGCTGCATTTCGTTGTTAAGTTCTTTTCGGTTTGTTGGATTTCAAAATATTGCTAGAGACTTAATTTTACTGCCGACGAAGCAACTGAGTATTGTAAACTGAATAGAATAATGGGTGAATGGTTGAGCAACCAACCTCTTTTTTTTATGTTCAAGAGTTAATATATATTAATCAAGAGTACAAAACAAAGCTAGGCTAAGTTTTCTTGTGTTAGTGGTGGTCAGGATTTGTCCTGGCAAAGATAAATCAAGGGTTGTGGTTTTCCTGACCACCCCCTACAACTCACACGTGTGGCGTTAATTCCAGTATTATGAATGAAAAATGAATACTCAAGTCAAGATATGGAATTTCAAAAATTATAACGGGGAGGTTCGAACTCATGACCTATTGTGTCATAAGAGTGGCCTCTAACCAGTGTTCCACCTTGGTTGGAATTGATAGAAAAGTTAAATCAACAGTGTTGGTTTGTTCAACTCAAATACCATAATTGCTTTATTAATTAGTATTTCACTAATTGCACATAATAAATAATCTATTCATTATAAAGTGTTTTCTTAATTAGTGTTTCACTAATTTCTCATAATAAATGACTAATCATTTTTTTAATTATAAATGTTTTCTTAATTAATTATAATATTTATTTCTATTAATAAGTAATTTTGATTAATAATATCAATATACATTATTTGCAACAATGAGTAGTAGAAGAGGGGGAGGCCGAAGATTAGTGGTGGTTAAGGGCGGAGCCAAGCACAATTATATTTATTTTTGTTCTTTCATCGTAAAATGGGATACAAAGTCCATTTTTCACATGTATCCAACTTGCCAAGAATTTTTTCTCCCTCTCTCCTCAAAATCCTAGCTCCGCCCCTAGTTCGTGGTGGAAGGAGTAGTGACGGTGAATGCTGGTGAGTAGTGATGGACAATATTAATTTTATGTTGTCGTTACAACATCGATAACATCGTAGTGTGGAAGATGTGGTTGGTTGTTTTTAACACTTTTGATAAAGGAAGGTACCATATATTTCAGGGATGATATCATACAAGACAATATTTTCATGATCGCAGTTGGATCACCTAAATGGTACCGCTGTTATCTTTGGTATTATATCGTATAAATCATGATTTTTTAATGTTAAAATAAAATTTATTGCAATACAAAAAAGAATATATACACGGAAAATAATAATAATGAAACTAATCAATTGATGAAATTTTGTTCAATCTAAACCCCATACATGGCATTTGTGATTGAAAATTAGAAATGCGTCCAACAACCTATATGGGATGGGCGACAGTGGAGTCAAAAATTGACATTGAGGAGGCCTATATTTTTTTTTTTAAAGAAACATGTAAACTTTGGTGGACTAAACCATAAATATATATGAACAAAATACTATTTATAAAATAAACTAAAAAAATTATGTAGTTATTAAAAATTTAAGGGGTTATAGCCAGGTTAGTCAACCCTTGGCTCCGCCACTAGGTGGTGGTGGATAAAAAAAGTGGATTCATATGGTTTTATGGTGATGGCGGGTATTGGTGAACAAAAACATATTATGTTAATTTCGTAACGCCACAAAATGTGTAGCGTTATATTATAAAGTATAAAACGTGGTTGATCATTCTAATGTTAAAATAAACTCGATAAAACACATGTCCATTTAAAAAATTGGTGCAATCAATTGCCATGTTATGTAATAACTAAACGAACGACACGAATCAAGATCATAACATATGAAATTATTTATTATCGATTTGTTTATGTAAAGAGTGGTCAGGATTTGTCCTTGGCAAAGATAAATTTACCGTTGGGGTTTGTTCAACTTAACCATTTTTAAACGTTTTATTAATTAGTGTCTCATTGATTATTCATAATGATTAATTAAATTTCTATTATAAATGTCCCTTTAATAATCTAACATAAATACATAATTTTATTAATAAATAATTTTACTAAAAACTATATTAATTCTAATGGTGGTAGCGGAAGTAGGGTTAGTATAAGTGGTGGCGGGTGTTTGTGAATGGTGGAGGGTAACATTACTATTAGTGGAAGAAATAATGGCGGTGGATGGTTTTTATGGTTGTGGGTGTTGGTTATAGTAGTGTATAATAATAGTTTTTGCTTTTTAGTGAGTTTTATTGACCAAGTAAAAAAATAATATTCACAAAACATGCAACATTGTATTGTGAAAGATGTAATTGGTTGTTTTTAGCACGATTGATAAGGACAAAAGCCAAATATTTCTAGGATGATACCGGAACGTATAATATGATCATGATTGTTCGATCACCCGTATCATATAAAGGCAATTGGTGTACCCGCGTAAGAAAACATTATCGCTCTCTCAAGTACTATTAAATTCTTTTTCCTGAAAGACCATCGATGTCGAGTTGTTTCGACAACTACCTACAAAGACAACAACTTTCACTCAATTCCCGATATAAAACCTTATTGACTGGGAAACTGTATTTGCATTCTAAAATATTTGTTTGAAAATTATGTTTGTTCATCAAAACCATCATAAAAAACTCTAAATCATAAATCTAAATTTCGCCTCCGATGTTTATAGAATATTTTTTATATTTTGCATTCTCAAATCATGCGACCTCTTGATGACAAATCAACAATATCAAATTACGGATCAATATGTATAGGTTTCATTCACTGGGTTAGAAGGTAGAGTAGACACAGATGGGTAGATCACACAAAGCAGAACATGACTGAGAATACTTCAATAATTTGGTCAAGAGATAAAGTCAAAAATTTAAGATTAACTTTCTATAAGGACTAATTAGATCGGCTTCAATATGAGCTGACTAAAATATGGATTAATAATAATTTTCATGTAAGACAATTGCAAAACATAGTTTGGCTAACTATGCATATGTAAAGAGTGGTCAAGATTTGTCCTTCCTCAATTGATATGTTATGTGAGAAGAAGGTGATATCTAAGATTGAGGTATAATTCAAATCTATTAGATTCATACCATTTACAACTGGAGTAAATTTTTGATGGGGGCGTTTTATGATGGGGGTATGAGGGACAAATCATGTCTTGACATGTGTTTTTCCAATTAAATGTTTTAACAAATTCTATTACCAAAAATATAAAGGATAAAATATCACCAATTAAGATAACCAGTATTTTAAACAAAAATACACTTCTTTTATATATTTGGGAACAAAATTTGGTGGAATCAATTTATAGCAAAGACACGTGTCAAGACATGATTTGTCCCCCATGCCCCCATCAGAAAACGCCCCCATAAAATATTTTTCCTTACAACTGGATGGCTTGAAAAAACTTGACGTGTTGTTATTATTATTACAGGCAAGGGATACATTGACCACACTTGCGCAAATAGTTCACTTCACAAATGATTGGTGTTGCATGTACTGTCTAGAATGCAATGAGGAATTTGAGGAAACAAAGCACCAAAAGCAGTGTCCGGAGTATTTTGGATATAGTAACTTAGACCCAATGTAATACTTATGTTCTTTTTTTTTAGTTTTTCCACAATCTATTTATTTAAGAAAAATGAACATTCCAAATACATAACATCAACAAAAATTAGACAGATAGTGTTTGACAATAATGGCTACTGATGGTCCGGAAACGGCAAAAGAAATGAATTGTTGGGATATACAACGGATTAATTGATACGAATGAAAGAGGAATAACTATTTCGATTCTGAAATCACATAAAGTTCACAGTAGAAGATGACATCAATTTTAAAGTTAGTAACAAACATAATATGGCTAACTAAAATGTTAAAAACAAACAAGA
Source organism: Papaver bracteatum (assembly GCA_023529315.1). Lineage (NCBI taxonomy): Eukaryota > Viridiplantae > Streptophyta > Magnoliopsida > Ranunculales > Papaveraceae > Papaver > Papaver bracteatum. The sequence continues at coordinate 1,060,803 of JAJJWX010002605.1, read as the reverse complement.
TATATAAATTTAGAAAGCCGTGGGACTTGTAGAGGCCAATTTTGAAAACTACAATCTTAGAAAGCAATGATCCACAATACCATTTTTTTTTATAAATATTCAACGTAGAATATGTCAACTTTTGGTAAAGGATCTATTGACGACCTATTAATTTGAAATAGGATCAGGGATTATAATATGTGTTCAAGGTTCTTTGTGAGGTAATGTGTCGCCACATTGTATTCCAAGTGAAGGTAGGAACATACGGAAGTGACAAAATGCCCAAGACTTTTGAAGTTACCAAAGCCTTCGGTAAGACGAATTGCTGGGAACAATACTTTGTTGAAGATTTAATGGCAGATGTTCGCATATATACAATCCCTTCGAAAAGGTAATGGGTACACATTTTAAACATTGTCATATAATGGGTGTTGAAAAATTACAGGAAAATCATGTCACATTGGATAGTTTGTATCATTCGTTCGATGCAAAAAATACTATTCTCTGCCTATTTGGAGGATCGACAACATGACCATGATAGATGAGTCAGCTGGAGCGAAATAGAAGCATGTGGAGACTTTTATGGACGATATTAATTAGTTGATTTCACTGATATGAGCGCTGCTGACGACATATTTCCAAAAAATATTTAAAATTTCATGTTCATGTAGAGCATTATCTCATTATAAGCAATGAACCTAAATAAAAAAATGTCTAGAAGTTAAGATTATATTTCTTTAGTTTGAGCAAATCTCCGGCGGTAAAATATTAAAGGAAAATACAAAGAAAAAAAGAGAGGAAAATCCCAACTATTTTTATAACAAACATATATTAAATCATAATGAGTTGGATTCACACTGACATTGCCCAGTTTGCAAGAGTGAATTAATGAAAGAGATGTTTCTTTCTTCAGGTGTGGCTCAATGGTGATGTTTCCACTCTCCAGTTTTGACTTTTGAGCAAATGAAGAGACTAAGAAAGAAATAAGAGGCGACAGTTTCTTGGATGAGCTGAAGAGAGAAAAATCCCTGAGTTGATAAAATACTTCAACTCAAACCCTAGGAATGCAAAAAAAAAGGATCTCCATTTGATTATGGCACCTATATTTGTGTCGAATGGGTCGTAAAATATAAAGGGTATCAAAAACAATGAGAGTTGGTGATTTTTTGCTTTCTCTGTTGTCTCAGTCTTCTTCCACCAAATCCTAGATCCCTAATGAATCAATATACTCTAAGGTACGAATCTGTGGTTTTTTTTTTGTTTTGCTTCATGTATGATTTTTAGAATTTACAGTATTATCTGATTAAGGGTTTATGACATTTAAATTCGCAGTATTGATAACTATTTTATTGGTGGCATCCAAACATTATAAAAAGATGCATATTATGGCATAACATCTTACAATTTTACTGGAACTTCAAACATTTTACTGTGAAGTCCTCATTTGTCATATATATCTAGATCAACGAAGTTTCATGCATGTAGTATGCTAATTAGGATTTAAGATTGACAAGATTTGGGAACCTTTTAGAATTTAGTGCATAAAATAAATGTATACTTGACTGTTGTTTTTAATATGTTTAAGCAATTTCACTGAGAAGATTAAGCTTTACGTAATTGTTACTTATGCAACAATCAGTGTAGTGAAAGTTTACCTATTTTTAAATAAATGAGAAGAAATGAATTGTAGGCCATATTCATGTAAGTTATTGGAGAAACACTTGGAAATAGTTTGCTGGAAAGATTGATCTCATGCCACAAAGAGGCGAGTAGAGAATTTATTGTAAACATAAAAAATTAGGCAATGCTGCAGAAAAAAGAATGAAAAAGCACAACTTAAAGTGTGGAGAGGAAAGCACAACTTGAAGGGTGGAGAGTAAAGGAAAGGAACAATATAGAGGATGTGGATAAGAGTTACTGGGAGTCAGAAATTTTGTGATACAGAAAGAAAATATGTATAAAATGAAATGTCATTTCTAAATTTGAGCGACTGAATAGATAATTTCATTTGGTGGGTAATGAAGGATCAATATATGTTTATACAGTAGTGCAGCATCTCTAATATTTTGCTATCTGTTGATTATTTTTCTGATACCTGAACTGGGTGAATGTTCACTGTGTTCAAACTTATTGCAGCTATTAACCACCGTATAAAAGAAGAGTTTGCAAAGGATGAAGTTAAAAATGTTGTAAATAGCAATGATGGCTGAAAGGTCAGTAAAGGTAAAATTTTCACGTCAGAGGAGCCCACACATTCTGGGATAAGCTGTTTGAGAAGGTTATAACTAAGATTTTATGGGCTACAAAGTATATCAGTCTTGATAATATATTTGATTATTGAAGCTAATCTTTTGGTTATTCAGTCGTGGTATCTTGCTGATGTTTATTAAGTACAAATGCCCACTTTGCAAGACATGTCATATATTGTTAAAAATGCGCAGCTGTTAATGGCACAGAGTGATGCATTTGCTAATTCTTTCAAATGGAGCGATATGGTCAGAGCATCTCATCTTTTGAAGCTGCAAGATCTGGGGGTAATGCAATGCGTCAAGAAGACTTAACCAGTGTCTTCCCTAAGAAAGGTAGCTTTTCAACTTTTATTAAGTTGCACATTAGAGGTCCACTTCTAAAAGGAGGTACGATTATTTTTTTCACCGTAATTTCAGTGGAAATGTTCAAACACTAAGATTGGTTCACAATGCAGTCAGGCTCTAAAGTCTCGGCAAATTAGGTAACAAATAATCTTCATGCTGATAATAAAGGGTTAACTTTGTATTGATTGTCGAGTATATTAATTTCCTCTCACATAATCCTACATTTATGTGCATATACTGATAGTTGTATTCGTTAATGGCGCGTATGATGGTCGATTTAAATATTTAAATTTTGTTACCTCTTTCATTATTTTTATGCTTTGTTAACTTGAGATATTGATTATAATTAGTAGATGAACAAGTTTTAACCTGTGATTTTAAAACTTATGCTAAGGTTGTAAAGAAAATAGAAAACGAAGTAGGTTTCTTAGCCTCTTATCTTCAGCTATCATTATCGTTGTATCTAACACAACATAATCTATTGGTAGAAATCCCTCCCAGAATATTCCCTGGACAAGACAATAGAGGTGCACAATAAAGCTCTTACTCTTGATTTAAAGTGATCTCTCAAATTTGTGGAATGGTGCATATAGCTCCAACCCGTGGGGACAAATTAATATTGCATCTTTTAACCATTGGTTTCTCGGTGCAAAGAGAAAATTACCGGCAGGATTCTCGATTTCATCTCCTAATGAACAATTGTGTGCTGCAGTGGCGCTATACTATTATGTTATAGTCTTTGCAGACCACAAATGTGTAATTTTGGATGATGTGATTTTCATGGTTATGAAATTGGTTCACACAGAAGCTCTTTGTTATTGAACAGTACTGACAAATAATTGAATACCAAATGCATCTCTTGCTGTAACAAGACCAGAAATAGATACCATACGTCAATAAAAACGTATGTATTAAGGACATTTTTAATGAGTTGGTAAGTGTCGCTTCGGACGGCAGGGAAAAGGGGTCAAAAGTCTTAAAATCCAATTACAAACTAAAAAAAAAAAGTGATATGAAATCTAATCCAAGGTCGTGCCGTTACGACACGGGTTAAGCCCTAGTTAAGCAATATAATACAGAAGGTCTATAATTTCATTTTTATCGAAAATATTAGAAAGGATGTTTTCTTTTTGCACTTGATGTTGCAAGTGATTCAACATGTGTTTGTAGTCTTTTGATCCTAGTTTCTTTTGTCGCTGAGTCCGCAGCTGCATTGTGATCTCTACTTATATATTTTACCTTAGCTTGTGATAATTTGCCCATAATGAAAGTAGTTTCTTCTATAGTATTCTCTGCTGCCCAAGAAACATTTGTTCCTTTTTTGTTGATAGAATCCGCTCACTTTATCACTCAGAAATATGTATCTTGAGTTAATTCAATTAAATTATTTTTTTCTAGCAAAAAAATAATATTATGGTGTCATCAATTCGGAACCGTAAAACTATGATGTGATTCGAAAATCAAATGGCATAATCACAAACATATTCACCACATAATGCAATCATTCATAAATATGTTATTATGTCAAAAATATAATCAAATGATCAATCAACACAAAAAATCATCAAAATTGGGATAATATTTTAAAATTATACCTCTTCTTCGTTCGACAATAAAGATCGAATCACTAACTTGGCATGTGATTATGATTGAATAGAGGGCAAACCCTTCCACTGGGTGAAAAATATACACTTCCGAATAAAAGATTGAAGCTCATCCAAACCTAGGATTTTTGTTTTACAGAGAATATACACTTCCAAAAAAAAAAAAAGGAATGAAGTTCATCTAAACCAAGGATTTTTGTTTTACAAAGAAAAAGAATGTGAAGAAAAACAAGAATGAGGGGAAATTTATTCTCATGTGTATCAGTTTACCCTGCGAAAGATCATTCCTCGCAGTTAATGTAGTTGACTAGTCAAGTGAACTTTCAAAAATAATTTCTATGCTTCAAAAAGGAAAAAGAATATTTAAATACCCCTCAAAATCCACCCTTTGAAATACAACCTTATTAGCAACTAGCACAAGTTGCTTTTAAAAATTGGAAGCAACTTTCTCAAGTTGACTCCAAAAAGAATTACTTTTTACCTCTCGGGAATATTTGTGTAAAGTCGACCAAAATGGAGGGTATTTATAACATGGGAAAATAATCGTTTGGTCCATTTATATCTTGGACCACAACAGTTTGGTCTAGCGGGAAAACACGCTTCCTGTTTGGTCCATAATTATTTAAAAATATTTAATGGACCAAAGTACCCTTTAGTGTTAATTTCTACTTATTTTTTGTAGCAGTTCATTCTGTCTGACGAACTCTGGAGTTCATTCTTTCAAATGAACACCTAATGAAACCAAACTAAATCACATATGAAAACAAAGTTTATTCTGTAAAATGAACACTTGATAAAATCTATATGAAAACAGAGTTCATTCTTTCAAATGAACACCTAAATAAAAACCTATATGAAAACAGAGTTCATTCGTCAAAATGAACACACAACAAACTTTCAATATTATGAACAAAAATTAGAGTTCATTCTCCCAAATAAACACCCAATCAAAGTTCATAATTATGAACAAAAATCAGAGTTCATTCTTTCAAATGAACACCCAATCAAAAGTTCATAATTATGAATAAAAAACAGAGTTCATTCATCGAAATGAACACCTATCAAGAATTAACTAATTCAAACCTAGAAAAGAGTTCACTCTTTAAGATGAACACATAATAAATTCAAGATCTAAAACATAGTTCATTCTTGAACATGAACACTCAAAAAAATCCATAAAAAATCAGAGTTCATTTTGTTTGATGAACTTCGTTGTCTTCGTCATTCTTTAACAGAGTTCATTCTAATCAATGAACTTTGTCGTCTTCATCATCTTCAACAGCAGCAGCAGCAGCGACGAAGAAACACATAAATCTTTCGTCGTCTTCATCATCTTCGTCATAATCTTCAACAACAGCAACATCAAACAGAGAAAGACAAATACACAAATCTTCATTATCTTCATCATCTTTGTTATTTACAACAACAACAACAGCATCATCATCATCTTCATCATCTTCGTTATCAATCTTCATCTTCTTTGACATCAGCAGAAAAAATCGAAAATAAAAAAATCTTCAAATCAATCTTCGTAAATCTTCGTAATCAAATCAATCTTCGAATTTATCTTCGTAATCTCTGTAAATTAATCTTCAAGATCATTGTAAATCAATCTTCGAATCTCTATAAACAATTGCAGTAGCAGAAGAAGAAAAAAACCCTAGAAAAATTGTAGCAGCAAAGAAGAAAGGGAAAACTGAGAGGAAAGAGAAAGTAGATCTAAAAAATGATTTCTTCTCTCTTAATCATTGAGTATATACTCCCTCCATCCCAAATTAGATGAGCTAGTTGTAGTTTGCACAATTCTTAAGGCAAGGAGGAAATGAGAGTATGTTTAAGTATTTTTTTACAATTATACCCTTATGGATAATAACTAGTAAAACTTAGAAATGATTTATCTCTTAAACTATACCACGGTTTTTCGTAAACTTTATACCGTTGAAAAGCATTTTAAAACACATACGTAACGATTATAGACAAGGCTATCAAATTATACATATTTCTTATAATAACAATAATCAATTTAAAGGGTAGTTTTGGAAATATACCCTTGATTAGAGAAATAACTTATCTATTTATGAGACAAAATTTAAAACCACCTGGCTCATCAAATTTGGGACGGATGGAGTATATTATATGGTCCCAAAAGGGTATTTCTGCCACTATAAAGGGACAATTACATCATCCATGACGTCATCCCACGTGGGTATTGTACACCCTAGGAAAAAAGACTTTCAATATTTTATATAGCCGAGTCTAGGAAGGTCCTGTGACTAAGTCACTAAAGACTCTCATAAGCCTCAACCTAAGAGTCGGCCTACCAATGGCCGAGACGCTGAGTTAAAAATACACATCGCGGTGGAATTGTCTCGGCTGGGGAAATGTTTTAGCGGTAGGAAGTATTAACAAAAGTCGGGTTTTAAGTTACCGCTACTCCAAAAAGCTTCTCTCTCCTATCTCAAATAGTAGTTTTTCTCTAATGGAGTAACCTTCCTGAACTGGGTTCCCTTGAATAAGTAAGAAGGGGTCGATAAATGTGTAGATCGATCCTAATTAAAGGGAGGAAGGAATGAAACCAGTGAGGAATTTAGGGAGTCTTTGTATGTTTATAGGTGTTTATACAGTTGGTCGTTTTTGTGATTGAGATCCTTTTTCAATGATGTTGTTGAACGTCTTAAAGATCTTTATCCTATCTTATAATTTATTTTTTTCTAAATTTCTGTCAACATTGTTTTGTTGCTTGTCTCTTCTCTAAGGAGGAAATGGATCAACAATCATCTCTGACCTTGGTACCCTGATGTTTAATGGGTGGAAAGGTGTTGAATTTTCCTCGAGTTTTTGAGAAAGAACATAACGTTTTTCTTGACGTTGTTGTGATTATTTCTGCTGTTGGTGAATCTTTAGGATATCGATAGGATCTTAAATTGGAAAAATTTAAACCCCACTAATAATGAGGCCATCATCTTAGCACTCTATTAAGTGAAATTGAGGTGTTTTGTTTCTATTCTCTAAGGTTGAAATCAATCGACAATTAACACAGACCTTGGGACCCTGATGTATAATGGGTGGAAAGGTTTCTATCTTTCTTCGAGATTGAAAAAGATCACTGCAAATGATTAGCAAAGGTATCCCTGACTGTTTCTTTCCTTTAAAGAAAAAAGAAAAATGATAGAGAGTCGTTTTTTTTCCAAGATTAAATTTAGATCCAGCATTTGCAGAGTTTTAGACTTGGGGAGTTCGAAGAAGTACTTGAATAGGTCTAGTAATTGAGCCTTATAGATGAGATGGTAAATTAGGATCAAATTAACCTGAGGGTTGTCCTAGTGATTCTGTTTTATGGGAGTTTATCATGAATTTTCAAATTAGTTCTGTTAGTTGGTTGGTTAATTTGTGTGATTCCATCTCAGGATGTTATTAATTTTAATTGGTATTCAGGCTTGGTTTCAATTCCGGCTTATTATTTTAAATAGTGTTTGTTTTCAGAAAGAAAAGCGAAAATTTCGGATCATTGGATCCTCTTCGATGGCTATTCTAGGGCCTAATTCATCTTTATCGTCTTGACGATGTGGCACCTAGATGCAGCTAAAAAGTAATCTCATCAAAATATCTACCTTAATTTGTAACCACATGTTTTGGGAACACATGGTAGGCCAACATGTGGTCCTCTCGACTAAATTTTTTTTTATACGTTTTGATAAAAATCAAAGTTAAGGCTTGTTTGGCTCATCTCTTAAACCTTTCTAATAAAAGTCTTGTTCGTCTAGTGGTCCCCATTTATATTTTCTTTTCATTTTGTTTCCTAAATTCTTACAGTAGGGTTCTATGAAATTATTTTGCATCGATCTGTTCATATGGTGGTCGTTGTTTTTTTATGTGGGGTTAGTTTTTATTATGATTATCAGATTCACCTATTTGATTTCTAGAGAGCAACATATATTTGGTTCTTCTGTGGATATTATTAATTCTATGGATAATATAATTTTATGATGATTTCGGATGAATTTAGAAGAATAAATGATATGGGTTAATTCATTTTGATCTTTTAGTAGAGTCTCACTTGGTGTTTGGTTCTAGTTCCCCCTCCAAATCTTAAATGGTCGATTTGCTTATTTATGTCGCCCCAACTGAAAAAATCAAGGGAATCCAGGTACATAGATTCTGAAATTCTCTCACCCTTATTTGATTCGTCTTGTTATTTAATTGCCCTGATTCATTTGTCCTTTTGATTGGTTGATTGCTTGGTTTCTTTCGTCTTCAATCCGCTGAACTTCTATTTCCCTTTTTGGGTTTCTTAGTTTACTATTCCTGCTTACTGTCATTTAATATTGATCCTACCTACTTTTTTGAGTTATAATGAAAATTCTGGCCTGGAACACACGAGGGTGTGGGCAGAAAAAACTCAACAACATTTGAACACTTTACTGAATGTTGAAAAACCTGATGTTTTATTTTTATCTGAGACTAAATATCAAAGGAGTTTAGTAAAAAAATTCTAAATTATTTCCCTAATACCCACATTGTAGACCCAGATGGCATAGCTGGGGGATTGACAATTGGTTGGGTAGACGGATTTCATTTTGAAATAGTTCAGTGGAATCTAAATATGATAAATGTCATAGTAAAAAATAACTTCCATTCAAAGGAATGGCTTCTTACTTGTTTTTATGGTTCACCTAAACACGATTTGAAACTTGAAGTAATGGGATATCTGGAAAACATTGCGCAAAGATTAAATTTAAACTCAATGCCCTGGTTAGTGATAGGGGACCTTAACATAATCTTTAATAGCGAGGAAAAGGAAGGTGGCCTGCCTTTCGACAGAAAGAAAATTGAACCGGTAATGAACCTAATCCAGAGAACAGGCTTAGGAAATTTAGGTTTCAAGGGAAACATCTTCACTTGGAGTAACAAAATAGAGGGTCTGGAAAATATCAAGCAAAGGATAGACAGAGCCTTGGCCAATGATCATTGGAGTTTAGAATTCCAAGAAGCATCCCTTGAGAATTTGGTGGCAGTTGGCTCAGATCATGGGCCAATTTGTCTTTCACTAAAACCCTATTCTTTTCATCTATCTTATACTTTCAAATTTTATGATACCTGGCTTAAAGAGACTACTTGCATTGAGGTCATAAAAAATTATTGGATAGTAAATTCAGGAAACCCTGTCTTAGATCTAATTGAAAATATATCTACCTTAGGTGATAATCTCAGTACTTGGAAAAGAGATGTTTTTGGAAAACCTCATATTTTTTTTTTAAAATCCTCTTAAAAACATAGACAGGTTGTCATCAAAACAAGCTAATGACACTAATACTAGTCTCATTAAGGAAATTGCTGGAACAATTACTGGAACTAGAAGCATTGTATGATACACAAGAGGAAATTGCTAAACAACAATCAAGAAATAACACTATAGCTTTGGGGGAAAGAAACACAACCTTCTTTCATGTCACTACTTTAAAAAGAAGAAGAAAAAAACATAGACTGTCTGCAGGATAAAAACGATAATGTAGTGTTTTCTAGACCTGAAATTGAGGAAGTTTTGACTTCTTACTTTTTCGACTTGTTTTCTGAAAACTCCCCTAACTGGTGAATTTTTTTTCTCTCATATCTATCTAGAGGAAAACTGTGCTTTAACAACAGTTCCATCTCTAGAAGAAATATGGGAGGTGGTTAAAAAACTCAAACCAAATAAGGCGCCGGGCCAGATGGCTTTCCGGTGAGTTTCTTTAAACATAATTGGGACATAGTAGGATCACAATTAGTTGCTGTGATACATGATTTTTTTTTTAAATGAACAGCTTAATGTGGAGCTTAACAAAACTTTCTTATTTCTAATTCCTAAGACAAAAAATCCTAAATCACCTGCTGATTTTAGACCAATTGGTCTGTGCAATACTCCATACAAAATCATAGCCAAACTTATGGCTAATAGATTTAAAAAGTTTCTTGAAAAAATAATTTCTCCTTTACAATATTCTTTTCTTTCCTCTAGGAAAATTTCAGACAACATAATTGTTGCTCATGAAATGGTGCACTCAATGAAAAAAAGTAAAAAAGAAAACAGGTAATGTTGGCCTAAAAATAGACATGTCAAAGGCGTTTGACATGGTAGATTGGAACTTTCTGATAAAAACTCTCAAAGCTTTTGGGTTTTCTGAACATTAGTGTACATTAATTTATCAATGCTTGTCCACTTCTTCCATTGTTGTTTTACTTAATGGTAATCCATGCACTGAGTTCAAACCAACCAGGGGAACTAGGCAAGGAGATCCTCTTTCTCCATACCTATTCATCATGTGTATGGAAGTCTTTTCTCGTCTGCAGAGTCACTTAGAAGCTACAAAAAAAGTTCAGGGGATTAAACTAACTCCTAAATCTACTCCAATCTCACACCTTTTTTTCTCAGATGATCTGCCGTTGTTCACCAAGGCAGATTTAGGAAGTTGTAAAAAATTACTAGATGCCATACAATTGTTTAGTGCTGCCTCTGGGCAGGTAATAAAGTTCACTTAATCTGGTCTTTTCTTCAGTTAAAAAGTACACAGTAAACACCAAGGCATAATCTGCAGTTTAATGAAAATCAAAAAAATAAACATAAAAGACACACATTTAGGGGTACCTCTGCTTATAGATAAATCAAAACTAAAACTTTCGACAACATAATTGAAAAAATGGAACAAAAAATAAAAAGTTGGCTAGGGAAGGTATTGTCATAGCCAAGTAAAATAGTGTTAAACAAAGCCGTTTTATCCAGCATGCCTATTTTCAGTATGTAATGCTTTGTTCTTCCAAAGAAAATAACCAAAAGAATCAATAACATTCAAAGAGACTTTTGGTGAGGGAAACACACAAATTCTAAAGGTATTTACATAAAATCTTTTGATTTTCTATGTAAACCAATAGAACAAGGAGGCTTAGGCTTAAATGAGGAAAACAAAGTGAACTAAGCCATGATCAGTAGAATAGATTGGAGGTTAGTCAGTAGCCCTGATGACCTATGGGCACAGATCTTAAAAGGTAAATACTTTAAGAAAACATGAACATTACATTCCAAGAAGAAATCACAAGCTTCTTGGGTATGGAAATGCATCTTGCAAGGAATAGAACATATCAAAAAGTATAGCATATGGGAAGTGGGTGATGGAAAATCCATAAACATATGGGATGATAAATGGCTACCAGCTAGAGAACAGACCTTGGCAGAGTATGTCCCTCTAGGAAACACAACAATAACACTTGTGTCTGAGTTAATCGACTCAAACACAAAAAAGCGGAAAATTGATTTGATACAATCATTATTTGACAGTTCAATAGTACAAGAGATCACTAATATTAAACTTTATACCAATGACCAGGGATGTCTAAGAAGAGATAAACTAAGATGGACATTAACAAAGAACTGTGAATTCACCGTTAGATCTTTATATGAAAAGTTACTGAATCCATCTAACACCATCCCTGAAAAAACAAAGAAGTTTTGGAAAGGATTATGGAGCATGGATACTTCGCAGAGAATCAAACAGTTTATTTGGAAATGCCTGCAAGATGCATTACCTACAAAACAAAAGTTAAAATCAGTGGACAACAAATGCATTTTCTGTAAGACTGCGGTGGAATCTACTTTTCATCTGTTAATTGACTGTGACTATGCTAAATCTGTGTGGAATCTACAGCCAATTGCATTTCAGGGAGTACCTCAAAACTCAACTTCTGTTAATATTTCTTTCTTGCATAAATATAATGAATGGTTAGTAGGAGATTTGAATTTCATCTCAATGACACTAGTTGCAACCAAGTACTGGTTTATTTGGAAAGAAAGGTGTCTTAGGATATTTGAAGATAAATCTAGAACACCAATTCAGTTAGTACTAGATATATCAAGACACTATGAGTACTGACATCCAATGACTTTGAATAGTTTGAGTCAAACACAAGACAGACCTATCAAACCAATACCACATTGGACCTTCCCAATCACAAGTACTTTCAAACTAAATTGTGATGCTTCTTGGTTTTCTGAAAAAACTAATGCAAGATTTGGTTTTGTTCTTCGTAATTGGACATGAACCTTCAAAGGAGCAGAATCAGGCAACTTCAGGACTTCCACTGCTGAAGAAGCAGAAGCTCTAGTTCTCTTTCAAGCAGCTAGATGGGCCAAACTACATAACATACAACATCTGGTCATAGAAGGAGATAATATAGCAACAATTAGGTATTTACAGGGAAAGGAATCAACTATCCAATGGCAAAGCGTTGCAATTCTAGATGAAGTTAAGAAGCTAGTACAACAAAAAAATTTTTTTTTTGGTTTCCAGTACGTAGATAGACGAGCAAACAATATGGTAGACCAATTGGCAAAGAAAGGAAGAAAAAGTACCACTGCAATTTCTTGGCTAGACCAAAGCTCCCTTATTTTTGATTCCAACAATTGTTTTTGACACTTTCAAAGCATATGAATTTTGTAATATAAGTACAAACCTTGTATCAGTTCAAGAAGAGGCTAATCTTACAGATTCAGCAGGACAACTCTATTTGAGCTCGCTCCTAATGAGACTGAATCAAATGCTTAGTCAATTCTATTTCCGGTAATATATTTCTATTTTCAAGAAAAGAAAGAAAAAAAAATAGACATCCTCGGTATCCTGGGGTTTTCGGCCATTTAAAAGTTTTACTCTAAGTTTTAGTATGTTCCCAAAACAGGAAGTTACCCGCACCATTTCACTGAAATTTTCAAAGGGTTTTAGCAGGTTTCTATTTACTCTCTCTTGAGTCTAGACTCTACTCATCCATTAATGGTTTCATCCAGATTTCTTAATCTCAGAGTCTCTTTCTCTAATCTTTTTCTCCCCAGAAAACCCTCTTTACATTCTCACAGCCCTTTATCATTACTTCACAAATCCCTTTCTTCTCTTTGTAACAATGAGAACTTATTTTCTTCTCCTTCTCTAACACCTCCAACTCCTAAAAAGGTTCCTTACAGACATTCTGCTCATGGAGTTGTATGGGAAGATCCTTATCATTGGATGTCAAACACCAAGGACCCGGATTTGTCAAGTTACTTAAACCAAGAAAATTCTTACACTGAAGCTTTCATGGCTGATACCAAAAAATTACAACAGAAATTACTTTCTGAGATGAAAAGTCGAATGCCACCCAAAATTTCTACTCCTCCTGAACGTTGGGGACCCTGGTTTGTTCAATTTATCATCTCCTTTTATTTGATTGCTTGAAGTTAAAACCTTTGTAACTAAAACCCTAATCTCTGTACATTTTTTTCACAATTTTGGTTTTATATTTGTTGAGTGACTTGTTTATGTTCGGGCAGGTTGTACTATCAATGCATGCCTGAGGGAAAAGAATACCCAGTTCTGTACAGGAGGTTGAAGAGGGGTGGCAATAGTTGGATGGAGACAGTTGCTAAATATGTAGGTGCAGATACCGAAAGACCTGAAAAATTACTGGATTGGAATGAAATTGCTGAGCAGTTTGGTATGCGTGTGTCTTTAAATTTGGATAGCTTAGTGTGCTTTCTATAGTTTGATTCATGGATAATGTAGGTTAAGAAATCAAAGTGACAGTTTTGTTTTATCACTTGTCTTAAGTGCACTTACTGAATCTAAGTTTTACTTGATTCGTTAACTGGTGCAGGTTATGTTCATGTGGGAACATGTCGTGCATCGCCTGATCACAACTTTCTTGCATACACTCTAGACACCACTGGGAGCGAGAATTTCATGCTTCAAATTAAAGATCTTAGGACTGGACTCATTCTTCCGAAAGTGTGGGTTGATGGAGTTGTTAGCCTGGCATGGGCTAAAGACAGTCAAACTTTATTTTATACAGTCTCTGATGAGACACAAAGGCCTTACAAGCAAGTTATTTTCTTTGCTTTGAATGTTTAATATTTATTTTCATAATAGTTTCTCAACACATTTCTTTATTGGCAGGGTATTTTGCACAATGCTTGGATCAGATGCTGCAGATGTTGTTCCAATATTCACAGAAAGTGATCCGAGTTATTGTGTTGATATCACTAGCACAAAGGATGGAAAATATATAACTGTGAATTCTAATTCAAGGACTTCATCTGAGGTAGGTACTTACTGTTCTTCTTTCTAACTAGCAAAGAGAATATCAGGTATAGTTGTCCGGTGCGGTGGTGGTATGAAATGTTTCAGTAGAATTTTGAAACTTTTTCTTAATGGTTAAATGAGAGTGAAGAAAATTATGTTTCGCTCGATGAGTTTCTTAAAGCATTAATACGAGTATCGAGCGGGGACAGAAGTTCAAAAAAGAATATGACTTGGTTAAAACGTGTTTCATTATATTTGATGCTAGAAATTCTTTTAAAAAGGAGTATATTTGTCACATGAGATAGAAGTACTAAATTTGTGGTGAAACTGATCTTATTGCGGTGAACCGCTGATCATCTATTTCATTCAGGTATATGTAATTGATGCAAACAATCCCCAAGAGAGGTTGCGGAGAGTAAGGAAACGATTGGCTGGAACACAATATTTTGTGGAGCATCATTATGGTTACTTTTACATTCTTACTGATACTCCTTCGGAGGAGAATAACTATTTAATAGACGGGGGTTATTATTTGGCTAGATGCAAAGCTGAGAACATAGAGTCGGCTAAGTGGCAGGTAAATTTTTTGTTCATTTTTAAGTGGGCAAATTATTTGAGAGATTCTTATCAAACATGGATGGATTCATCCCCTAACTTGTGATCCCTTTGCAATTTAGGACCTTATTCTACCAGGCGAAGATGTCAGCTTTCAAGATATGGATATTTTCGAAGGGCATCTGGTGCTTTTTCTTGATAAAGGGGGATCATCTATGATCTGCTCCATTAGAATGCCTATTGATATAAATTATAAGGTGGTTATCACTTTTTATGTCATTTTCACCTGCTAGCTTAAAAGCACAAGTGTGAAGGTTTAGCATGCATACATGCTTGGTTTTGTTCTATCTTGATCAACTGAAAGACTTGATTCATCGGCTAGCTTGACTTATAATTAAATGTCTTGTGGGTAAGTTGTTTTGCAGCATCCAGTGAATCTTGATGATTTAAATCCTTGGTACTTTCCGCTGCCATCAAATTTGTGCAGTGTTGCACCTTGTTCTAATCATGACTTCATGACAGCTGTCTACCGCGTGGTGCTTTCATCTCCCGTGGTATACTTCTTATATGATAACTTTGGATACATTTATTTATGTACTCTTTTCGCCTCTAACGTTTTTACCTAAAAATGAGACTTGTCTCATGAGGATGATAATGCAGAAAATCTTACAACTGAAATTTATTCCTTACTTAGAGGCCTTGTAACCCCCTCGTTAACAGTGAAAATTCTTGTGTTTTAAGACTTGCAATAGAGGATCATGGGAAGGCCCTAGGCATGAGTAAATGCTTAAGACATGTGCCATAGAGGCAGTGTACAAAGGGTTTTCTCTGTCCTTTCACGAAAAGCACAATTCATAATAGAGTTGGCTCTTTTTGTGACATAAACTGTGCAAGTTCATCAAGAAAGCCAAGGGTTAAGGCTCTAATTATAAAGTTGTGTCCATGTGCTTAACTAAATCTCTCTAATTGTGTGTGTAATCGTTTCTCCTACCCTTTCTAAGTGAAACTGCACACACTTTCTCTCTCCGAAGTGCTCTCCAGAGACTTCCATCTGAAGTTCTTTTTGTTGTTTCTAACCACAGATGCCCGATGCAATCATCGACTATGATATGTCCAAGCAGAAATCCTCCTTTGTGCATCAAGATGAGGTAGTAGGTGTTACGGAGGACAACACCAGGTCCACCTCATTTTTTGATATGGATGCACAGAATGTCTTAGACGATACACATAATGGCCAGCATCTCCAAAATCTAGAAAAAGCACAAAGCTGGAAGGATCTTTCTGAAGCATTTCATTGTGAAATGAAGGAAATTAAGTCACACGACGGTGTGCAAGTTCCCCTGACTATTTTATGCTCCCGAGATGCACAACAGAAGGGCCAGTCTCCAGGTATTTTGTTTGGTTATGGAGCTTATGGAGAAACTCTTGATAAAAGTTGGTGTGCAGATCGCTTAAGTTTGCTTGATCGCGGTTGGGTGGTGGCATTTGCTGATGTAAGGTAACTAGTAACTAGTTGCATAGTTCATCTTCGTCCCCTAATACATTAAGGTTGAATTAATCTTCGTCCCCTAATACATCTTCGTCCCCTAATACATCTTCGTCCCCTAATTCTGTCTATTCTTCTGAATTAAGGTTGCATTTGTTGATATAATGGAAGCCGTTGAATAAATTTTCATTTGGTTTGTTTTTGTCATTACTCGTTATGCATTGTTGGCAGGGGTGGTGGTGGTCGAAGTTCTTCATGGCATAAAGCTGGTGTTGGTTTAAACAAACTAAACTCGGTACATGATTTTGCTGCATGTGGCAAGTACTTGATAGATGAGGGTTACATTGATAAAGATCAACTTGGTGCCATTGGCTTAAGTGCAGGAGGTCTTCTTGTGGGGGCAGCGATAAATATGTACCCAGACTTGTTTCGTGCTGCAGTATTGAAGGTAACCTTTAACCATACCGACAGTTTTCAGTGTTACTTTCAATAATCGTACGATATGTGTGTTTTCAAAACTTCCCAGGGTACCATCGAGAATGATGTTGTTGTTGATGCCATGAATCAGGTTCCGTTTCTTGATATCTGTAATACATTGTTGGATCCCAGTTTACCTCTCACAATGTTGGACCATGATGAATTTGGTGACCCTCGGATTAAGCACCAGTTTGATTTTCTTCGAAGTTATTCTCCTTACGATAATATCCTGTCAGGAGTTTGTTACCCTTCGATGTTGGTCACAGCATCGTTTCTGGACTCTAGGCAAGTTTTCATTTTTATTTGACGGAAAATTGTATCCCTAGCTTGTAGAATGTGTTGTGTAAATACATAAATTCATGCAAGAAGCTCATACAGGTAGATTTGAGTATGATTTTCAGGGTTGGAATTTGGGAAGCTGCCAAATGGGTAGCAAAGGTGAGAGACAAACAAGGAGCAGGCTGTTCCAATTCAGTACTTCTAAAGACAAATATGATTGGTGGGCATTTCGGTGAAGGAGGCCGTTTCAGTCAATGTGAGGAGGTGGCTTTTGAGTATGCATTTCTGATGAAAGCGATGGGGATAACTGAGAGTGAGGCCTACAGCAAAGAAGCTGTGAGTTAGTATGAAGAGACTATTTCTCCAATCAAGGGACTGGAAATTAGTTAGCGGGGATCCGATCAAGGTAACCTACGGTGCTTGTTGAATATATCTGTCACATTATTATTGATGGATGCTAGTGAAGTCCTGATGAATTTTCGTTATTCATTGCAATTGCTTCCTCATCCGCAACATTGAGATTTGAGGTACTCACTCTCTTGACCATGAACTTTTTCCTTTAAACCTCTAACTATTTATCCTCATTTGTGTGAGCCTAAAACTTTCTTTTCAGGTTACTTGGCTTCTTTAACCCATTGCTGGAATGTTCCCGTGACTGAGTTGGCGTAGCACTCTGCTTATAGCAAGGAAGTTAGGAGGAAATCAGTATATACACATGTTTTACCAAGACTAGTAACTTGATTTTCAGGGGTATTAAACCTTCATCTACTAACTTTATTGGACACATCATCGCCTATTCTAGTTGTCGCCAGAATTTTGTTTTCCCGTATCTAAGAAATGAAGCTGGGATAACGAAAGAACTTGTCATCCCTAGTTACAGTACTTCAAATTTGTATCAACTCATATTTTTTTCCATGTACTTTTGATCTTTAAGATTACATGATCTGTTCTTGTAAAAGTAGAAGTTCATTTTTTTTCTTTTTTTGTAGAGTTCAAATTTTCGTTTGCACATCATACCCTTCAAAAGTTCAAATTGTTTTACTGGCAAAGTACAAGTGTCAAAAGGGTAATTGACTAGCCATTGATTTAGTCCCACCATCCTTTATAGTGCATCTATCTCCTTGGATCCAACATCTCCACAGGTAAATCGATAAAACTTGATGAAAAAATCTTCATTGTCCTAAAATATTAATGATGTGCAGTTGTGGTGAGTTCATTAGAGCTATGAAGTGATAAACTGTCCAAAAGAGAAGAAAAAAACATGGCAGGTGATAGAAAGAACAACATACTCATGTGGACTTGTTAAAGAGTAGTACTCTCTACATTTAAGTTCTTTCTAAGCTTTTTTTACCGCAAATTTACAATGAGAAGAAAAGTTAAGACATACCATGAATTTATCCAGACTCATTCTTGAATTTTCAAAAGAGAAAGTCAAGTTTTCTATTAATGTAACTTACCATGCCAAAAATACAACAAGGTTGGTTGCACGTTTCATGACTTGATCTTATTACTCATGAGTGCTGCATAAGTTGGATGGTTGCCGTCTGTTCATGAATTTATTCTTAATGTATCTCATAGTTAAAACTATTTAGGTTTAGTGTAACTTAGACTTAGAAAAACTTAGACAAGAGACGAGAGATAGAGAGACAAAGAGACTTAGACAGGATGTTAAATTTCTTGATATTCTTATTACATACGTACAATTAATTACACAAGATGCAAAGGTATATATATAGAGACTTCCTTGAACAGCAAGGAAGTAGTGTTTCCTAACTAAAACAGTATTGCCTAAAATACAAGAGCCGTGAACATCAAGAGATGTCAGGACCCGGTTGATGAGCTAACACCCTCCCGCAAGCGTAATGGGTGATCTTGAACCGTTAGCTTGGACCGTAAAAGAGAAAACCGATCCCTAGAGAGTGGTTTTGTAAATATATCCGCAACTTGATCTTTAGATGATATAAAACGAACATCAAGAAGTTTGGAAGCAACTTGATCACGAACAAAATGATAGTCGATTTCTATATGCTTTGTCCGTGCATGAAATATAGGATTAACTGTGAGATAAGTTGCGCCAAGGTTGTCACACCACAATATAGGAGGAGAACATGTAGAGACACGAAGTTCTGAAATAAGTGACTGAATCCACATAATTTCAGCAGTAGCAATAGCAAGACCCCAATATTCAGCTTCAGTACTAGAACGAGAAACTGTTTTCTGTTTCCTGGCACTCCAAGAGACAATATTTCCACCTATGTAAACACAATATCCACTGGTAGAACGACGATCATCAAGAGAACCAGCCCAATCAGAATCAATATACGCAGTGAAAGACAATTGAAGAGAAGGAGACGGCCGAAGAAGTATACCAAAAGTACTGGTATTCTTGAGATAACGAAGAATACGCTTAACCAAACTCCAGTGAAATTCAGTAGGAGCATGCATAAATTGACAAACTTTATTGACAACATATGCAAGATCTGGACGAGTGAACGTTAAATATTGCAATGCTCCAACAATACTACGATATTCAGTAGCATCAGTTAACAAAGTACTACGATCAGAAGAAATATCACCAGAAGTACTAAGCGGAGTACTAATTGGTTTGCACCATCCATTTTCGCCCGAATAAGAAGATCATGAGCATAACGTTGTTGAGAAAGAAATAAACCCAAAGAAGTACGAGTCGCTTCAATTCCAAGAAAATAAGACATAGAACCAAGATCTTTAATTGCAAATTCTTGTTGTAAACGAGTGAGAATAGAATTAATACCTGCAGGATTGGACCCAGTAACGATAATGTCATCCACGTAGACTAACAAGTAAATAGCACCATAAGTTCCATTGTAGATAAACAATGACGAGTCACACTTTGAAGTAATAAACCCAATTTGTAGTAAAAAGGTACTGAGTCTGTGGTACCACGCACGAGGAGCCTGTTTAAGGCCATAAAGAAAACGATGTAATTTGCAAACATGTGTAGGGAAACGAGAATCCACATAACCTGGAGGCTGTTTCATGTACACCTCTTCTTGAAGTTCTCCATGTAAAAAGGCATTCTGCACATCAAGTTGATGAATGGGCCAATTGGAAGATAAAGCCAATGTAAGAATAATACGTATAGTACATGGCTTACCGACCGGACTAAACGTTTCAGAGTAATCAATCCCTTCTTGTTGATTGTATCCTTTGGCAACTAAGCGAGATTTACGACGTGCAATTGTGCCATCATGATTTCGCTTTATACGAAAAACCCATTTACATCCAATAACATTCATAGATGGATCATATGGTACTAGGGACCATGTCCCATTGAGGATTAATGCATTTATCTCATCATCGGATGAGACTCGCCATTTTGGAACTTTATGCGCCTGAGAAATGCAAGTAGGTTCAAAAGATGAATCACATACCAGTGCATATTTTGAGTTGGGTTTAAAGATACCATCCTTATCTCGTGTCACCATTGGGTGTGTTGAAACAGTCGGTAATACATCAGAAACTGGATTGCTGGAGTCTGCTACGGTATGAACAGGTTCCGAACTTAGTACATCAAAAGATTCCAAAGAGGGATGACCGACAGGAACTGAAGTCCAAGTGTGGACAGGGTCCGAATTCTGAGGACTAGCAGGTGCTACAGACTGAAGAGTAGCAGGCGATGTAGATTGAGGACTAGCAGGTGTTGGTGTAGACTGACGCAGTGGTGACCGAGAAGCTGGTGAAGACTGACACGCTACATCATCAACAGGATATGAATGGGAGCTTGACCGAGGAGCTGGTGTAGACTGACACGTTGTCAGCTGTGGAGAAAAGGACGACTGGCGTGTTGGAGATGACGAAGACAGTAGCTGAGCAGGGGAAGACGGTCTTGGTGGAACCATGCGAGGTGGTATGACCGGACTTATAGAAGATCCAGTAGACGAAACCAAAGGTAAAGAAATAGATAAAGGAGAAAATGGAGTTACCTGTGAAGAAGTCGATGCCAGGGAAGGTGAGGCATCAAAAACAACATGACGGAAGACACTTATAACCCTTATGAGATGGACTATAACTAATAAAAACACAAGGAGATGAAATAGGTTCCATTTTATGAGACCTATACGGGCGTAGATAAGGAAAACACAAGCAACCAAATACACGAAGCAAAGTGTAATCGGGTGGGATACCAAAAAGAACTTCATATGGAGAAAAATTATTAACGGAAGTCGAAGGGACACGATTCATTAAATAGCAAGCAGTGTAAAATGAATCATACCAATATGAAGATGGCATAGAAGCCATATTGAGAATTGTAAGACCAGTTTCACGAATATGACGATGACGACGTTCAACCAAACCATTTTGCTCAGAAGTATGTGGGCATGAAAAACGATGGAAAATTCCAAGTTTTTGGAGATGCGGAGTAAGTTTGGGATACTCGGCAGCATTATCAGACCGAAAAATTCTTATCAAAACTATTTAGGTTTAGTGTAACTTAGACTTAGAAAAACTTAGACAAGAGACGAGAGATAGAGAGACAAAGATACTTAGACAAGATGTTAAACTTCTTGATATTCTTATTACATACGTACAATTAATTACACAAGATGCAAAGGTATATATATATATAGAGACTTCCTTGAACAGCAAGGAAGTAGTGTTTCCTAACTAAAACAATATTGCCTAAAATACAAGAGCCGTGAACATCAAGAGATGTCAGGACCCGGTTGATGAGCTAACACTCATTTGTTAAGTTAGAAGACGGATGTCTGCTCAAGTTTCTATTCTCACTTGGTAACCTTGGAGAAAAGGAACTGACATCTGAGCCAGATAATAAGTCCAACAAAACAATAACAAATGATCCTTAATGTGTGATTTATGTTGGCATGTATCTACAATGAAATATCTTAAAGTACAAGGAACTGAATATTCGAGCATTTGACAACCTAAATTATGGAACTCAACTCAAACTAAACAGTTGGACATTTTCTCTACCTAACTTAGTGGCATGTGAGTTTTGAAAGAATGTAAAATAAAATCTATGAGCCCAATTATTAGCAACCTAATTCCAACCTTATATAGCCCGTATATATAATATATACTAGATAGATTTTTTCATTAAAGCTTAAAGATATGTTTGAATGCTGAATTACCAGCCCCAACATACATCAGTTAATGCATGTTACGAGGATGATGGTTTGATTCATGGAATTATTATCGATCACTCCAAGCAGTGAGCTGCATAACGCATGGCGCGTGGACAACCCAAACATGATCATGTATTCATGTGTGTCAGAAATAATCATGGCATATCTTCAATCTTTCTGGGGATTTGTCACATATGGCAGGATGAGGGTCTAACCCATGGGCATAAATAGTAACCTACTATCCACGCTGATTAGTCTGTGAAAAAGAAATTGGAGGCGACTTTCATTTTCAGGGATGTCATTTTGCGAATGCTAATGAGATTTGAATACTGATATCAATTTTCGTTTCTGACTTTTGTGACTTGAAATTAGAGTAGCCTACTTCTCTTTCCCCTCCGCTCCTTTCAATTTCGATTAATTTCTTGCTTTTTGTATTTATTACTTATATATATGGACCATTAAAATGAGTGTGAAATATCGAGTGGTCACAGTCAGGGGTTGCCTATTGGCCTCTAGAAAGCATAGTATACACACGATCTGGGAGGCGATTTTGCTCTAGCAGCGCTAGAGCCCTTGGATGGGTGAATATAAGGGTGGTGATGGTTTATGATGGAAATTTCATTTTTACCCTTGGAGTAAAAAACTGAACTGGGAACTACCACCGTTGGATTCACCATCTAAGGGCTCTAGCAGCTGCTAGAGCAAACTTTTTTTCCACGATCTGTGTCTTAACACAGATCGTATGCATGTTTCATCATGTCCTAATTGCGTCTGAAGCGGGAACAACCCAGAGTAGAGTGTCAATGCTGCACAAATGGCCTCGGAAGGTCATCCTCTCTTTGGTGCTAATGCTTCTTTTACTGTAGGTTACTGGTATGTGGTGCTAATAAGAATTGAACGTTAATGTAAATTTTCATTGCCGACCAAACTGATGGCTTATCATTTTCAATTTCTCCTCTTGCTCTTGATTAAGATTTTGTCACCAATTTTGATATGGACCATTAGGAAGATTGTGAATGATCAAAGGGTCACAGTCGGAAACAACAAATTATAACTTTAGTACGAAAGATTTAGCTCAACTTAATGATGAGATATTGGGTCCAACTCCCATTTGCTCCACATATAATACATTTACAGAGTTATTGTGAGCACCAATAAAATGATAATGTATTTAAAATGGTCACATCTAAATTTCAATGTACATATTTAGTGTATAAACAATACAGTTTCAAAGTTTTCCTTTTGCTAAAATAAGTTGTTTTGGATGGTAGGTGGAAGGAATAATCATTAGTATAAAACAAGGTTTGGACAAGTTGGCCTTTGTTAGTGGTGGTCAGGATTTGTCTGGACAAAGATAAATCTACGGCTGTAGTTTTCTTGGCCATATCCTCATCTCGCACGTGTAAGTGATGGCCAAGATTTTATATCCCAATTGATAAATCTATGGTTGTAATTTGTCCCATAAAACTAACATTTAATGACCCTTTAATGGAAATCTAATATAATAAATATAGTAAATGGTTAATATAATAAATACCTAACTAATTAGTGTTCCACACTAATTGATATTAAATGATTTATTAATTGCTCATAATAATGGTTGTTCACTAATTGCTCATAATAAACAATCTATTAATTTCTTCCATTATAAAATTTCTCTTAGTTAAATTAATAAATTTGTATTTCTTCTATTAATAAATAATTTTGATAAAAAATTTCTCTTAAAAAAATATTAGTTCTTCGAATAAATAGGTTGTTGGAAGTAGGTTGTGGAAGCGAAGGTCGAATGAATCACTAATCTAATAATATCGGTAGATATTAGTTACGGTACGGGTTAAGCCCTATAAACACATAAATAACCACTAATCTAAGGAACGAGTACAAGAGACCTGGATCTTCCGGTAACTCATATAATGGAACACTTTGTGTTTTGTTTATGCAATCCCATTAAGAAAAATCAATACTAATACTTTGTTACTTCACTTTCTTATTATTATCATCAAGAATATAAAGCACAGTTTGTAATAACTTTGCTTATGTAAGTGGCGGTTCAAATTTTTCCTCACAAGAGATAAATCTAGGGAGGTAATCGTTTGTCATAGGTGATGGTTGTGATTGAGATTAGAAATGCATCTAATGGACAAAAGTTATCATGTCATTAAGGTTCCATAATTCTTCATAATAAATAGTTTATTAATTAAATGTCAAACTAAAAAAGATAATATATAAATTATTCTACTAATGATGATAATAAAAGTATATTATTATTAGCTAATACTTAGAATTAGTTTGGTATTGCTGCGATCTTTACGAAATTGCTTTTCCGATGTACTTTATTGTGCGGAGCTATGTAAAAAAAACAATTGGTTGCCGATGTAAGTTACTGTGCCGAGCTTTGTAAAAAAATAAAATTGAACGGTTGCAAATTATAAACTAAAGCTAAAACTATTTTAAAAAACAGACATATCTCTGAAAATATCATGTTCAACTATAGTTAGTGAGAAAATGACAAAAGTAGACATATTTCTGAAAATTGTCTATTCTATTTTATAGTGCGTAAAGTAAGTAAATTTTCTACTATTAGAGTACATACACATGTAATATTAAATTTACTAATTAGTATTATTACTAAAAAATTATTATTTTTCTAAACCACTTTTTAAAAATCCATAATCTCTTAATATTTATCGTTGAAAATAAAAGTATATTTTAGTGATACGATATAACATAAAATATAGTTTGAAAATAAAAAATAATTATCCTTAAAGAATATAAAATATAAAAAATAAAAATTGGTGATCATATATAGATTCAAGGATAATTGTTGTCAGTTATAAACAAAATGGGATAGAATTGGAAAATAAAATATGAAGTTAGGGTGAACTATAGCTTTTGCTTTTGAAGCTTTTAAAAGCTGCTTCTCCCCACTTTACAAATTGATAAGTTTTGGAAGTATACACTTTATGAAATCTTTAATAAACACTAAGATGAAAAAATATTGCTATCAAAATGTTTTCAAAATACTTTTTTTGAATGAAAAAAAGCAGCATCAAACTTAGTTAAATTGGCTAGCAATTATATAAGTGGACCATAATGACGGTGGCAAGTATTGGTGCCCAGTGAGTAATTTCGCATCACCTCACATATTTCTTGATAAATGGTTTAACGTTATTTTTATTCAATGATGATGGATAGCAGAGTTTATTGTTAGTAGAGCTTATTGTTATTAGGTTAATTACTTAATGATTTGACTTACTAACTAATCATGATTTTATTATTTTTATGCAACAAATAACCTCACATTTGGAGGCATAATGTCGTAGAATGTAATGGCCTGCCCTCTACCGATAATGTCCTTACTAAGCCACTGCGTTCATCTGATAGTATTGAGTTTTCAATGGTAACCGCTGCGTTCATCTAGCAACAACTTCTTAAGAGGTCACCCATCCCAAGATTACTCAATACCGAGCATGCTTAACTATAAAGATTTTTCGCCAACTACGAAGCCAATTATGCTGAAAAGGTCTCGGTGTTAGCAAATGACAAATCATTACCTCTATGTTCAATCCTAGACTCTGGCATTTTTTCTCACTCATGAGACTCTGGAATATGTTCAATCCGTCAAGCATACTCTTTCGCCCTCAACATGTAACCCATGGTCGACTCTAATACCATTTTTAAGGACCTGATCTTTTCCAATACTGTTCCCACTTAGTCATTGTGGTTATCCGATAACGTGGGATTTTCAACTAAAACTGATGTGGACATCCATTAGCAGTTTTCTAGGAGGTAGCCCATACCTAGATTACTCTCGCCCGAGAACCCATAAATTCAGTGATTTTTAGTAACTCTGGATCCAACTATGTTGAAAAGGCCACAATGTTACGAAAGGACGAGCCATTACCTATATTCCATGCGGTGAACTCTTCCTGCCAAATTGAATTACGTACATAATATTTATGGGAATTTCGAAAAACTAGAACTACATCGTATGTGGGTAAAATGATTACCATCGGAAATGACTTAACATTTTAAAGTATAATATATTAAGTGAATGAATTAGATTTTAAGTATGTCATCATCATTGAAATAGTAAGAACATACAATAATCTTGGACTTCTCCATACATAGAACCGAGACTTTTTAGTTAAAAACCCCACACCTCTTATCCCAAGGTGGTCAAGTGGGGTTTCGTGTTATGTGGTTGGGCCCTGAGTAGTGTATGATGGTCCATGAAGATCCTAACAATTGGTATCAGAACCCTTGGTTGGGGATACTGTTCGAACGTTGAAGTGGTTGTGGATGTCACCCGGTTTAGGGCGCAAGTGAAATCAGACTCAAGGTGAAGAAGGCAAGGCCCAAAAGTTGAAATGGCGTTCAAGGTGGAGTTAGTGTCTCACTCATTAACTCAGGTGGACCAGGGTTCTAGATCCGAAAGGCAATGCTCAAGGATGAACTGGTGCTCAAGGTGGAGTTAGTGTCTCACACATTAACTCTCAAGTAGTAGGGTTTTATGTGGGCAAGGAAATGCTCAAGCTGGAGTTGGTTCTTGCCTTCTCATTAACTCAAGGTGAAGTAGGATTGTAGGGCGCATAGTGACAATAATCCTGATCGATGGGTAGCATATACAAATGGTAATCATATGGTGAAGTCTGATTGGACTGGTGAAGTGGTTTAATATCGTCAAGGTGGAGATTGTTGGAGTATGTGGCACGATAAACCACTTAATTATAGCTAGGGATAGTCCCACATGGAAGAAAGAGGAGTACATGTTGAGCTTAATAAACTTGGGCATCTCCTTACGTAGCATTGAGGCCTTTTAGATTAAAACCACACACCTCATATCCCAAGGTGGCCAAGTGGGGACATGATCGGTGCTATGTTGTCGGGCCCATAGTAGGTTCCTATTTTCCATGAACATCCTAACACCATTCACTAAATATAAGAAAGATGAAAAAAGGTAATACCATTTCAAAAGATCGATAAGATATCTTTTTAAACTAAAAAACATATCAAATATTATTTTTTTGGGGACATAATATGTCAAAATTAGTTTCGATATAATTTCATTGTTGGCTTGAGGATACAACTCGAAAAAGGAGAGACATAGTATAAGAGGATGTCAAGGCGGAAAATGCTAGAAAGGATGTGAAGTGAAGAATAAAAATATCCATCGGGTTTCCCTTTACTTTTGCAACGATAAGAAGGGTAAACTTGATATTAATACATATTATATTTGATATTCATATATTGGAAAATTCATAACTAAATAAAAATTATGCCCGTGCCGTTACGGCATGGGTTAAGACCTAGTTCTGTATAAAAGATTAAAAGATAGTGGTAAGTGTTTGAATATGAAAATTTGGGGACCTTTTGTTTCAAGTCAAATCTTAAACAAAATGGTGGTAATGGTTCGTGACTGTATTTTTCATTCGCAGATCAATGATAGGAACCCTAAATATGTCGCCGTTGAAGATGATGCAAACCTAACGTAAACGCTAGATCATCTCTCATTAATTAAAACAACATACAAACAAATTTGTAGTTTTTGTGCAAACCTTTTCTTCTTTGTACCCATTGATAACTTTGTTTTTTGGTTGCGCCAAAAAAACAAAATTTTCAGTTAGACAAAACGTAGGGCATGCGACACCTTCGAAAACGAACTTTGCCGTTGACACACCGGCCAAAAGTTAATATTTGATTAAGACCATGACTCGCTGAGAGTGTTTTTTCATCCGTCCCAAAGCACTTTTGATTCTCTTGTTGTTGAGATTATTAGTCCCACATTGTCTGGGCATCTAAAATCCTGCGGTTTATAATCTCTTAGGGCCTCTCTGTTGGAATATTTTCAATTGCGCTGCGAAGGGGGGTCCTGGGGGGCGTATCCCCCCAGGCTGTGGTCGACCTGTTGGAAAACGTTTCCAGAAAATTCTAAATTCAACAGACAGTGTCTGTTGATGAAGAGACACATCTCTTTGTGAAGAGAAACCTGTTGGTGAAAAGACATGTCTTTTCCCAACAGATGCAAAAACCCCTATAAGTAGCATCTCCCAAACCCATTTCGAAATCATCTCTTGAAAACCCTTTCTCTGTTTTCTCTCTTCTTCTAAAGCATCATCAGAACCTTCTTTTCATGTGTTCTTGATTGGGTCAAGGGGTGCAAACCTTGAATCCAAGTTCCGGTTGTAGGGCTTTCATTGTATCCTGAAGGCAGTATTTCACATACCTGTTGCAATTGCCAATTCGTTGGAAGGGTAGAAATATTTGTCTAAAAGAAATCACCAGAGCCTTGAAAGCTTTTGAGTACAACCACAGTCTGTTCGTGTTTCATCTCCATTGCAGCCCAGAATTTTCCAACACTCTCCACTCATTGCCAATTGGTTTTGAGTTGGATGCCCGTATTCTAACATGGTATCAGAGCAGGCTATTTGTGACGAGTCATTTGACCGCGCCTTTACTCCTCGTCACCCGATTTAATTGTCCACGTGTTAGACCCAACGAGACTACACGTGAGGGGGCGTGTTGAGATTATTAGTCCCACATTGTCTGGGCATCTAAAATCCTGCGGTTTATAATCTCTTAGGGCCTATCCACTCATTGCCAATTAATTTTGAGTTGGATGCCCGTATTCTAACACTTGTTTCCATTACACGCTAGGTGTCTCAACACACCACACCAAAGTGGCTAATAGGAGCCACGGCTTTACTTGCGATCAGCCGTGGATAGTCAGATATTTGATTTCTTGCTGGTATGTGGTGAGCAACTGAGCATCCAAACATTTTCGCCATGGGGAGAATGAATATGCTCCGTACAATAATGAGGTACCCACCGATGATCAAATCCTGATATAATACCATGTCTATGACTGTTGAATATGAATCGATGATAATGTTTGTTCAAAATTGAATCATCTTAAAAATGGACTTGTAGTCGGTGCCGTATATGGGCATGTAAAAACGAAAGAGTTAGAAAATGGGGAAACGGTGTAGGGTTATGTAAAGTTTTGTACAAATGGTCCTCTTGTCGGAGGCAACGAACCCACCATTTCCGATCTAAGTAAAATACAATACAATTATCACCGTCAATTTTGATGACAAAACAAATAATGTGGCAAAAAAGGACACCCCGCTAGTATCTCTAGCCTTGCATGGACGGCAACGCCTACTATTACATGATGTGCTTGAGCTAGATTAGGTATGTGATACCGGACCCGCCCTTGTGCCATCTCGTACCTTTGGATTGTTTTCCATTATTGTTGTACTTTTTTGGCATATTAATTTGCACCTTTCCTTCGAAAAAAAAAAAAAATTGCACCTGTTTTTGTGGTCTTAGGGTAAATGAATTAATAGTTGATAATAGAGCGACGGCAAAATCTCTAGACTTGTCTGGTCATCCCAATTGGTTGACTCGATGGTGACCATACAGGAGAGTGGGATCGGCGGACTTAGCCAAGAGAATTTGATTCTCCAAAGGAACTTTTTTTTTTTCTTAATAGATAACGAAAGGAGTTTCACAGTTGAGACCTTCCTCCCGCTATAGCTAGCCTTTAGAGGTCTGGAAAATCACCGTACTTAAAAGTTTTACAAATTATTTTTGGGAAAAATATCGTTTAGTCCTTTTATGCCTGGGCCAATATCTATTTAGTCCTGTCAGAAAAAAAATTAGCTTTAGGTCCACAATTAAAAAAACAACGAAACAGACAGAAATACCCTTACACACGTCGAGACAAAATTAGCTTTTGGTCCATATTATAATTACACGTGTCACCCGGTCCCACCGTAACTGCCACACACAATAACCTAAAAACGCGTTATCCTTCTCTCTCTTTCATTTTTCATCTTCTCTCTTTAATTTTCTTGCAGAGAAACTGAATCGTCCGCCATTTTCACTTCTTCAAGATCCATTTCCCAGAAACTGATTATCCTTTCTTCAAGATCCATTTTCTGAAAACTAATCCTTCTCTACCTTCAACAGTAAATCATTCTTGTTCAAATCATTCTAAATCAACAGTAAAACAGTAGAACAAAAACCCCCAAATCGAAAACCCTAAATGAGGAAATCGAAGGGAAAGAGCAAACAAGTAGTAGAATCATCTTCTGACGATGAAGTTGAAGCAGTTGAAGAAACAAGCACCCAATTAGTTGAGTTTGTAAATGAAGTAAATGAAGTTTGAAGCAGAACCTTCAAAGAAAACCAAACAAAAGAAATTTCTTTTTCGATTTTTATTTTTTCTGAAAATATTTTTCTTCAAAATCCAAAAAACCCTAATTCAAGTACTAGAAGTTTCTTTTCATGTCGATTTTTATTTTTTTCATGTCATATAGAATGGACTTCACTTTATAATATTTTTCTTCAAAATCGCATGAATGTTCCTTCTTCGTTGTCTCCTGCTCTTCATGTCATATAGAATGGACTTCATTCCAGGAATGAAGTGTAGGAAAATTCCTGCTCTTCATGTCACAGAATGGACTTCATTCCTGGAATGAAGTGAAGGAAAATTCCTGCTCTTCATGTCATATAGAATGGACTTCATTCCAGGAATGAAGTCTATAAAATTTCTGCACTTCATGTCATATAATGGACTTCATTCCCGAAATGAAGTCTATAAAATTTCTGCGCTTCCTGTCATATAATGGACTTCATTCTGTAGGATGAAGTGTGGTATTTTTACCTTCAAGCAATACTTTATAACGGCTGATTTTTTGTGAAAAGTGATCATTAATGTTTTTTTTTTTTTCATTTAAAAAAATGTAGATAAGAAGAATCCTAAGTGTAGTTATGCTGGAGCCATTACACTTGTTCAAAAGATTAAAGCACTAATGTTTTTTTTTTTTTTCATTTAAAAAATGTAGTGAAGAAGCTTTGAATGAAGAAGAAGCAATGAGAAAATGCTTTGTATAGGAGTCCATTGGGTAACGTAGCTAAAGTGTTTCTGGAAGAGACCATTGTTGCTACTACATGGACTAAGTCTCTACCTGCTATACAAATTATATGCGACACGCATCAATTTATTGCTGCTTCAAATGATCATGTGTTCTTTTTCAAAGTAGGAAATAAAAATTATGTTCTAAGATCGTCACCTGAAGAATTGTCAATAATGTTTGGAATACCATGCATCCAAGGAGGTGGAATAGAAGAAACTTTTTTGGACTTAAGAAACATGACAGACTACACTTGTGGAAGATTTTGGAAAACCTACCAATTTGAAACAACAAAAAAGAAACCTTATGATATGAAGAATACAGAACTTAAGGATAAAATCATTGAGTTGATTAAGGTTAAAGGACCTGTTGAAGATCTTGTAAAAATATTCGAACTTTTTCTCTTGTCTACCATGTTTGTTACTAATGGTGATGGAGGTTCCATACACACCAGGTACCTAGTTTGCCTAGAGTCGATAGATAGAGTGTCTTTGCCGCATCTCATTCATAGGCATTTGATGGAAAGCTTGAGAAGAGGTTCTTCGGAAGGATGTTACCTTTACTTGTTGGTGAGAGGAAAACTGTTAGATACTCATATATTTATTTTGCAACTTCATTTGTATATTTATTCATTTTAGCAGTTCGTTCCAAAAACTATTGACAACTGACTAATGTTGTTCTTATTTTTACAGCCTTGGTTTGCTGAGCATACAAAGAAAGTAGAACCCAAGTGGAGGGTGCGTAATTTAGTAGTAGGCCCAAGGTTTGCAAGGTGGAACATTGAGAACCTTTGCAATCACATAGAAATGAATGTTGAAGATTTTGGAGAGGTAAAAATCTACATTAAGATATTAGTGTTATAATGCTTTTGTTAATTCATTCCAGCAAAAATATTTGGACTTTATTCCTGGAATGAAGTCTAGAAAGATTTCTGCAAACCATGTTTATAGAGTGGGCTTCATTCTAGGAATGAAGTCTATAAACAAGAAGGAAATTTGATAATTATTTGAATTTTGTATGTGCAACTATCTGAAAAATTCTTGGAAGAATATACTGAGGCAGAACAAAGGCTACTGCAACAAGAAAAGCCCAAGATAAGAGCTGAGTTGCTCGAGGAAGAGTTCAATCTCATGACCGGTCAAATTGAAAATCTGAAAGATGCACATGCTGGTGAGATGGATAACCTGAAAGTTAAGCATACTCAAGAGATCAAAGAGTTGACAACAAAGCATTCACATGAGATGGGGAATCTGTTGTTGAAGCAGCAAGAACTTGAGCACTCACTTGCAGAAGCAACAACTTCAAAGACACTTTTTGATAGAAAAATGGAATCACTTGTAGAACACTTGTCTTCTAAGAAAGCTGAGGTTGATGAATTGCTAGCTAACGGTGGAAATGTGGCGAAATTCATGGCAGAACAAGCTTGTGAATACTTGCGTACCATTTTCCATGATGAGTATAAGAGTTCTCTATTAAGTGATGAAATAAACAATATACTGGATGAAGGGATGAAAGGGATGCAATCTGGTGGAATGAATGAAAATGCTGTCATGGATGAAGGAACACAAGAAGTACCAGGTGCTGCTAATGTCTTTCCCGTCTTAAATGTTGAGAATCCTTCTACTGAAGTTGATACACTTGACAACCAGGAAAAGCTACTTGATACAATGGCTGAAGAAGAACTACCTTCATCTACAACAGACATTGTTGGAGTTCCCTTAAGCATGGATGAATGTTTGAACCTAGGTAAATATTCAAACTTTTTTTTTTTAAATGTACCATTCTGCTTAAAGGAAAAATGGAATTCATTCCAGGAATGAAGTCTGCAGAATGAAGTACATGTTATATAATGAATTGACTTCATTCCTGGAATGAAGTCTAGAAATGAAGTCTGCAGAATGAAGTCCATTTACTGTAGTAAAATAGAATTTGTTGGAGTTCATTATCTGGATACAGTATAGATGTTAATAGTTCATTCTCAGGGGTGAACTCTGACTTTTGAATTATTTTTTTAGCATTATTGAACTGTTTTTAATTTATGTTCTTTGAATTATTTTTAGCATCAAGAAACAGAGATGACGTGTTTGTAAATGAAGAGCATGTGAGTCTGCAGCTTATTGATGAGAAGAATGAGAAGAACAAAGAACTGGATGATGAAGAAGCTAGCACCATCATCAAAACTACAGTAGCTCAAATTAACTGTAGTCCTCCTACTTTCTCACTTGGAATGACACAGACATATGTTGAGCCAACAAAAACAATTGATGAAGAAGTTGGTGAGCCAGTAAACAACATGGAGACAGTGTCACATATAGTTGCAGATTTGAATGCACATGGTCTTGGATCTTCTTCCACCAATAAAAGTCCAATTAAAGTGGTTGAAACACATAAGATGACTACAAGGAGCAAAAAACCAACAACTGTGCTTGGAAAAGAGTACATCAGTGGATCAGTCTACAGTGAATCAAACCCAGTACCGAAGTGTGAATCAAAGATGAAGTTCAGAATGAAACTGCAAAGGAATGAAAAACTAGGTGAGGCTGAGCACGCTGAGAAGAATGAACCACAAGAGAAGAAGAGAAAGAATGTACCTGCTGAGCAGGTGAAGAAGAATGTTGTTACAAAGAGTCCTCCTAAAGATGCTGACCAGGAGAAGAAGAGAAAGAATGTACCTGTTGTAGAGAAGCAAAATCAAAGAGCTGCAACAAGCAAGAAGAGAAAGGTGAATGAACTAGAAGATCCTCCTGCAGAGAAGACAGAGCAACAACAACAGATGAGGCGATACATGCCCATTGTTCCAAATATGGGGGACCTGAAAAAGTCTCCATTCTTCTCCGCATTGGACAAAGATCAGAAAAAATTGTTGGGTACCTTCTACAAACACGCTATGCAAAGGTATAAAATGAAAAATCCATCCATTTATTTTGAGGTTTTTGTTTATATTAAAAAATGAACTGTAGTAATTTTAATCTTTTTTTATCCTCCTGCAGTCAAGTAGCTTTCCGTGTAGATGATGCAGCTAACAATGCTCAGTTTGGTGTCCAAGGAGAACACATTAATGATCTAATGTTCAACAAAGACCTGGATGTCCTAATTCTTTTCTACTACTGCTATAAGAGAAAGATGACAGCACAAAGGCAGAGAGCAGACATGGATAGTGAAGATAGCCAAGATCCACTGAAATACATCAACTTTGAGATTATGGCACCTACTGCATTTGTAAGTTCTTACTTTCGGAACTGTAGTACATTATATAATGTACTTCATTCCTGTAATGAAGTCTAGGAAAACTTCTATATTTCATACCACATTGCCTCCATATAATGTAGGAAAAACCTAGGATTGGAATGAAGTATATAGAATGTAGTGGCAACTCTAGCGTGTATACGTAAACTTCCGGAAATTTAGTGGCAACTCTACTCTATATAATGTACTTCATTCCAGGAATCAAGTATACGTAAACTTCCAGAAATTTAGTGGCAACTCTAGTCCATATAATGTACTTCATTCCAAGAATGAAGTCTATGAAAACTTCCATTGTTCATACAACATTGTAGATATTCTAGGAAAACTTCTACAGTTCATACAGTGATGTAAAAAAAGCAAAAACATCTGATCCATTAATTATTCAGCAGTTCAATTTTATGATGAAAACTACTTTGTTATTCAGACTAGCTTCAGACTAGCCATAAACTTATGATCAGCAGTTCAATTTTATGATGAAAACTACTTTCTTTATGGTATTGTGAATTTGAAAATTTGTATATATCTTTGCAGACATATTTCCATGAGAAGTTAGTGGATAATAGGAAATGTGAGATTGATGACTTCATAGCAGATATGCCTTCCAAGACTCAGAAGATAATCATTCCAATGAACCTCCCTGGTGAAGGAAAATCTAATGAGTCTATGGGTTTACACTGGCACCTGCTTGTTTACGACATCAGAGACTATCAGTGGGAGCATTACAACTCAATCAAAAAAGGAGAAATTGGAGAAAGATGTTTAACAAATGCAAGAAGAATGGAAACCTACTGCAAACAACATATTGATAAATGGCTGGTGAAACATGGTCAACCAAGAGGAAAAGACTTGTCCATTGAGCAAATGAAGGTACCTCATCAGGAAGCACATACAGATTGCCTTCTCAATAAATGTTATTGGATAAAGCGAAGTTGCAAGCCTTTGGTCCTGAAATCTCAACATCTGGTTCCGAAAAATGAAATGATAAAAAAGATGCAGCAATGGAGATACAGAATGGCGTGCAAGCTTCTAGAGATGACAAGAAAGATGGAGTAAGTTGGGGTGAAACAACTAATGAAGAATTTATTAACAATAGGCTGATTGAAGATGGTTGCATAGACTGAAATGATTATTGAAGCATAAAACTTCTACTTAACTTCTTAGCTTCTCTAATGTGATATATAATATGATCTACTTACTCTTTTAACTATAGTATATTACACAGTAGATTACTGAAAAAACAGAAAACTTTTCTGAAATATGGTATTTTGAACAGTAGATTAGTTTCTAATGTAATTGATACTCTATTATGTTTTATATTTTCATCTTTAATTTATCAATGTTCTGCCTTATCTGTTGTCTTACTTCATTTTTGGAATGAAGCCTTAAGAAATTTCTACAGTCCATGTTATAGAAAAACTTCACTAGTCTGCAGCCATGTTATATAAATGGACTTCATTCCTGGAATGAAGTCTTCAGAATGCACTTCATTCCTGGAATGAAGTCTTCAGAATAGACTTTATTCCTGGAATGAAGCATAGAAAAACTTCACCAGTCTGCAGTCCATGTCATATAAATGGACTTCATTCCTGGAATGAAGCATAGAAAAACTTCATTAGTCTGCAGTCCATGTTATATAAATGAACTTCATTCCTGGAATGAAGTCTTCGGAATGCACTTCATTCCTGGAATGAAGTCTGCACAATAGACTTCATTCCAGGGATGAAGCATAGAAAAACTTCACCAGTCTGCAGTCCATGTCATATAATGGACTTCATTCCTGGAATGAAGTCTATGAAAACAAAGTTGTTCACAAAAAAAAAAAAACAATGCATATCCAAGAACATAACAAACTGAAAAAACACCATTCCATAAACAAAGAACAGAACAAACTGAAAACAGTGCATATTCCAGAACATAACAAAACTAAAAACACCAAAAAATAAGAATCTAATAAGCCTATAAAAACACCAGTTCAAAAACTAATAAGTGCACACTACTCCAGCATTAATACACGACAACTAGCTTTGTTGTGGTTCCCAATCTTCTTGCAATTGGATCACTTCATAGGCCTCCTTTCCTTCTCATAAGCATTGCAAATACGCTTCTTTGGCGGTCTCCCTGGAGATGGCCTTGGAATACCAGGAAGGACTCTATCTTCAGGTTGTACCCCTCTGGCCTGTCGTAGATGGGAATTGGAAGAATTGCAGGAGCATAAGTGTTGCGGAAGTGGTTTGAACCAAAATACGGCTGAATAAACATCAACATATTAATACCACTCATAGAAATAGCAGCAGTGGCATGAGCACAAGGGAAACCAAACACCTTCCATCTTTGGAAAGTGCACGTCATCTTCATCAGATCAACCGCATGAGAGCTGGGAGAGTGAACCTCATATATACCATTACCTTACTCAGTAACATTCCATGGAAGACCTATATCGACATGCGACTTTAGTAAAGCTTTATATATGGGAGTCAAACTATCATGATAATCTCTACCAAGCTCACGCCTTTCTGAACTCATCCTCGTAATCTTTATCCTGATCTCATCAACAAGAGCAGATGCAGGCAAATCCCTTTTAGGGAGAATCCAATTATTGAAAGACTCTGCAATACTTGATGAGTGAGTGCCATACCTACATCCTACGAAGAAAGCATTTGCCCAGTGCCTAAGATCAATATTTCTGATGTACTTAGCAACCCAGTCACATCCTATGGTGGACATTTCATTCAGAGCAGATTCATATTTGGCAACGCTGTAGCAGTATGCAGCTTTATAGAACAAATCAATAACTTGTTTATACTTCTCATGGGATTTCTTGATAGGGAGGTTATTCTTCAAATGATTGAAACAGTAACTATGAAAAGAGTTTTGAAAATACTTGGGAATACTTTGTTTCAATCCTTCATGATGATCAGTGATAAACGTTATAGGACGAGGATCAACACAATGCTGCAAGTTTTCCATGAACCAATCCCAACCATCGATGTCTTCAGAAGGAACTAAAGCAAACGCAAAAGGGAAGAAACCTACATAAATGAAAGAAAAACAAATAGAACCAAAAAGTGTCAGTTCAAAAAAACTTTCATAGACTTCATTCCTAGAATGATATCCATTCTATAACATGAACTGTTGAATCAATATCAATAACATTTATAGGGTTCATTCCAGGAATGAAGTCCATTTATAGGCTTCATTCCTGGAATGAAATCCATTTCTGAATGAAAATGGATTGTAGAAAACTAATCAAAAAGAAAATAATTAGTTATCCAGAAAAAGTGCCTTGGTTCCCATTAACACCAGTGGCAGCCATCAATGTTCCCTTGAATCTCCCCTTGAGAATTGTTGCATCACAGTAAAGCATAGGACGAATGAACTGGTATCCTTCCTTACATGCAGAAAAACATATAAAAAGCCTCTGAAAACGTTTAGTCTCTTTATCATATTCAAAATTAATATAGCTTCCAGGATTGGTAGCCCTTATTGCTTCAACATACCAAACAAGATCTGTATAACTTTTTACATCATCTCCATATATCTCTTCCTTAGATGCTCCCTTCCCTTTATATGCATGGTGGGACTTTATGTTAATACCATAACAACTCTTCACCTGAGCAATCATATCCTTAGGCCTTAAAGACGGGTTAAACTGTATTTGATCCTTGAACAAATGCTTTATCAATTTCTTCTTCACAGGCGGTACCTTCAGATTGTAAGCACCACCACATTTATGCTCTCAGATAAATTCCTTGATAGCAAATACACTTTTCTGGGTATCAATTGGAATACAATGCAGATACTAAGGACACTTTACTGCATCCCTACCACACTTTGCTGTGAACCTAAGTCTATCATTCTTAATCTTTGCAACTGTATATCCAGACTTGCTGCAATATTTGTTAACAGCTAACCGAACCTCATCAACACCACCATGAAAAACTTGACCAACACCTTTGAAAATATCCTCCCACCCTGCAGATAAAAGCGGTTTTAATTCCTCATGACCTTCTGTCAAGTATTTGATCTTTGAAGTCTCAGTGAAGCTACTAGATTCATCGTCACTCTGTGTAGAAATACAAGATGAAGAGGTAGAAGCACCACCATTAGAAGCCTCCTCAACATACAAATTAAAGCTTGGAAATTCCTTTGAAGTAGTAACAACAATTAGTCCTTGAAGAGAATAATCACAATTGATGACAGCGTCATCAGAACCTTCACCATCCCTGAATATTATGCTCCGAGGAGTCAAGTTTCTCCAATAATCACAAACTTGTATTTTGAGGTCACGCATCATAGTATCTAAAGAAACTTCCAATGGAAAACTCTTCGCTTTATAGTACATAGCTGCATAACAACTTGAGATAGCCATACTAAATCTGAAAAATGAAATAACTTCATTCAATAACATTATAACAAGCAAATAAAGCAGCAAAAAGTACTTATTCCTTGACAAAAAATAAAGTTCACTAATGGATAAAGTTAATTCTTGGAATGAAGTCCATTTTGCAGACTTCATTCCTGGAACTAAGAACATTATTGACACTAATAGCTTATTCCTTGACAAAAGAAAGAGTTCATTCTTGGAATGAAGTCCATTATTAACACAAATGACTTCATTCATTAACACTAATAGCTTCTTCCTTGGCAGCAAAAAGAGTTCATTCCTGGAATGAAGCCATTCTGCAGACTTCATTTTCTCTCCAATGAAGTCCATTATTAACACAAATGACTTTATTCATTAACGCTAATATAGCTTCTTCCTTGACAAAAGAAGGAGTTCATTCTTGGAATGATGCCGTAACAACAAACTAATCAAAGAAAAACTTAACTGATCTATAAAATTAATTCAGATCAATGAAAAGATTGCATGAAAACTTACCAGCAGCACCAGGAAGAATTCAGGTCAGAAGCAAAAAAACACCAAATCTCTGAATCTCCGTAATCAATGAAAGGATCGCTCCAAACCTCCATAATCAAATCAATATATGAATCAAATAAAATCTCCGTAAACAAGCCTCGGATCAACCTCCCTAATCAAAAATAAAATCTCTGAATCAACCTCCGTAAACAAAACAACTTTTGTAATCAAAATCAAATCAATCTATGAAATCTCTGGAAAGCCTCAAATCTTGAAAATCAAATCAACATCCATGATCAAATTAACTCCGAAATCAAATCAATCTTCATAACCAAGTTCATCTTCTGTAAATCGACTTGATCTTGGTATCAAGAACGAAAACTCGAAAAGATTTCGTAAACCCTAGAAAAAAAATCTCAGCAGCAACAGAAGAACTTAGATAAGAGAGAGAAGATAATAACTGAAACTATCAGGATTTCTGTTTATATATGTCGGTGAAAAGGACCAAATAATAAAAATTTAAGACCAAAAGATAAATTGAGCACGTGCAGGGGTGTTTTGGTACCATAAAAAATAAATTCCGTGTGGGTGGACAATACCCTAGGACCAAAAGATTATTTTTAGGACCAAACTATAATTTATTTATCCAAAAAGGACCAAACAAATAATTGACTAGGTCAATTGGACTAGACTGATCCTTATATTTTATTATTAGGACTATATGGTATTTCCTACATTATTTTTCCAAAGAGTTTAAACTCAAAATAAGTTTTTTTTTTTTATCATTTGTCCTTCGACTATTCTAGTTCCCACCTTGCAGAGCGTTAGTGATGATTTGGTTGCCTCCCAATAAATTTAGGACTTTGCAGTTCAGGTGAGGTGCAATCCAGAGCATCTTTAGCAGCAATGCATTCTCCTTTTTTTCTTTCGTAAGTTCTGGATCCCCTGGTTTTCCTGCCAATAGTTTCTCCATTGAGACCTATTATGCACACACCAATTCTTGTTAGCTCTTTCACTGTGTCATAAGCAGACATACAAGCAAAGGAGACATTATGAACAAGATCTGATATGTAACTTCTGGTCTTCTTATGACAATTCTATTTTCAACTTCAGATTGATGCAACATAGGAATATTCAGGTGGCTAATTATCTGGTTTCCTGTGTATCTTGGAAAAGGTTTTGTTTTATTGAGAACAGAGTCATACCTTGCCTTCCATATGAACCGAAAAATCGAAGCACACATACTAGCCCAAGAACCCCACTGAATCTGAGGAATGCTTTTAGAGAACCAACTATTACACCAATCATCCAGGTTGTTAAACCCATTACTAGCAATTTCAAGATTTATTGAGCATTGAGCTCATATAGCCCTAGCAAAGCTACACTACATTAGAGAGTGATTTCCAGTTTCTGAGTGGCTATTATACATAGAGCAGAGAGGATCAACATGATTTATGAACCTAGATAGGTGACCACTGAAAGATAAATGGTTGTTTTTCATTTTCCAGATAAAAAATTGAATTCTAGGCATAACATTAAGACCCCAAATTTTCAAAGCTAACACATCATTGGATTAGACAACCTTCTTATCAAGAAGATTGTATAAAGAATTATTAGTAAAGTTTCCTTGGAGGTTATCAATCCATCTCAAGGTATCTTCAGAATTCTTATTAGGGGTGATAGTGAGAATCCTGGTTATGATGTCCCACTCAAACTCAACACTTTTATATTCCACCCAGTGTGTTGGAGCATAACTCGGTTGAACCCACCAAGCGTTGGTATGTCAAGTTTGGTTGTCATATTTTAGTATCAAAACTCATCTAGAGTCGCTTGATTAAATACTAGAGTCAACTTCGTTTATGTTAGACTAGAAAGTCTAGGGATGTTGAGACGTATAAGTATTACTCCGAAAACCTGAAAAATGTGAAGAATTAACGAATATAACGAGGACATAATCCTTCCACTTGAGGTTAGTAATATTGACTTGATATTGTTTCCATTCCTAACGTATCTTTCAAGTCAGATTATATTGAAAACATAGCATGCGAAGATGTATAATGATGTAGTGATTAGACTTGGTCATATCATTATGATCAAAGTGGAAAGGAACTTATTGAATTACAAAGTATAAACGCTTATCTTTTGGAACTTCGTAAATACGACATCAACATAATATTTGTATCTAGTTACTTTATTATGTGTACGATATAGGTATGATTTCACCCTAGGAAACAATGTTTTATAACATTTGTTTAAAGGAAGTACATATATGAACTTTTTTCATAATCGAAAGGAAATCATAATTGGTCAAGTTCTTTATTGAATATCTTTTGAATGACCAATATAAGATGACAAGGTAGAACCTCTCTTAACTTGTTGAGATTTGAGGTATAACCTGTTAGAGCATAGCTCGGTTGAACCCACCAAGCGTTGGTATGTCAAGTTTGGTTGTCATATTTTAGTGAATCAAAACTCATCTAAGAGTCACTTGATTATGTACTAGAGATAACTTCGTATAGGTTAGACTAAAAAATCTAGGAATAGAAGACATAAAAATATTACTCGAAGGCCCGAAGAATGTGAAGAAGTAACGAGCTACAACGACGACATCATCCTTCCTCTTGAGGTTAGTAATATTAACTTGAACTATTTCATTCCTAACGAATCTTTCAAGTCGTGATATATTGAAAACATAACTGCGAAACTGTGAATGAATATTTTACTCTAGTAGTGAGACATGATTATATGATCATAGTATTAAGGAATTATACTACGAAGTATAACGCTTATCTTTTGAACTTCGTAGATATGACATCGACATAATCTTATGAATGATATTGTGATTATGTGTATGGGTAAAGGTGAAGATTTTATTCTAGGTAACAATGTTTTACGTTTGTTTAAAGAAAGTACATTCATGAACTTGTTTTATGAATCGAAAGGGAAATCACTAGGATTATTGGTATTGTTATTCATTGCATATCTTTGGATTACCAATATGTGTGTGGGTTAGTTTAACCAATCATAACTTGTTATGTATCTTGGTATAACTAATCACAATGCCTGACTTATGATTTGGTATGACAAGTTTTTATTAATTAATGTAACCGATCCTAAGTAATCAACTGAGATGGTATGATCGATATTTGTAATTGGTGTGACCGATCTTAGTAATTGGTGTGACCGATCACAAAAGAGTTGTGTAATTAATCCTTGTAGTTGGTGTAACCTATCCTAGGAATTGGTGTAACCGATCCTGGTAATTAGTGTAACCGATCTTAGTGACTGGTGTGACCGATAACAAGCAATACCATGAGTATATGGTAACCAGTCCTGGTAATTGACGTAACCGATCCTGGTAACTGATGTAACAGGTCCTGGTAACTTGTGTGTACGATCACAAGTAATCCATATTTAGGTATAACCGATCCTAGTGGTTGGCAGAACCGATTGAACTCATGATTGTGATTTGATATTTGATCAATCACATAGTTGTCTTGGAATACAAATGAACCAATTCTAGACTTGTTTGGAAGTGTGGTATAATCGATTGCAAGATTGTAAATATGAAAGATGATTTACAAAGAAAAGATGTCAACATACTTTGAACACAAACAATAACTCTTATCTTTTATTGTTCAAATATATTTCTTAATTACTCAAGGAGATCTCGATCCGAAATAAATTAAGAATCTTTTAATTAAGGTTGTTAGTTTTATATTCTTTAATTACCAGCAATTAAATGCATATCTCTAGAGAATAAAAATTAGTAATATGCATTTACTAATTGGAGACTTTCTATTGAGATATTTCGGAAAATATTGGACAAAGCATTTCCAGGAGTTATGAAAACCGATTTGGGAATTTATTGCATATCTTGAGAATAATTCGGTTTTGGAAATTCCTTAGTGTCCAAATATCCTTGGTCTATAAATACCTAAGTTTACATTTCTAGCAAACTATCCTAAGAGCCAGACAAACTTCATCTTTTTATTGTTTCTGGTGGAGACGTTTATCCGGAGAGGAAAGTACCCTAATTAGGTGAAATCTCTTACGATCGCTCATTTAAAGACTTCCATGGGATCAAGAATCTCTATGAGTACCGTTGGTGGGAAACTAGATAATTGCAGTTTATTAGTTTTCGATTGATTTGATTGACTAACAGTTGTTGAACTTTGATTTCACCTAGTTTGTTTATTCTTGAAAATCTTCTCTTATGATATAAGATTCACTCAAACTAGATCGAAGCGTCGACGGGATCTTTAGAACTGTTTGTAGATCTAAAGACATCTTGTGATAATCTATTGTTAACAGACTCCGTTATGTGCATGATTGATCACAAGAGATTCAAGTGGTGTTGTGCAGGTTTAATTGAACATTAAGGAAGATTTGAAGACGAAGAAGATTTCTTATTGGTTTCTCATACTTTGTGTAGCATAAACCTTGATCAACTAGGATCCAACTAGAATCATATTTATTCGATTGATTAGTTGCATGAGATCGGTAACACCTAATAGTTCTCTTGAGATCTATTTTAATTTTTACAAATCCGAATCTTATTACTTAGGTAATAAAGATTGGATTGATCTAACTAGGCAAAGGAGTTTATTTGTTTA
Organism: Papaver bracteatum; assembly: GCA_023529315.1. Taxonomy (NCBI): domain Eukaryota; kingdom Viridiplantae; phylum Streptophyta; class Magnoliopsida; order Ranunculales; family Papaveraceae; genus Papaver; species Papaver bracteatum. Next base: position 1,016,986 of record JAJJWX010002605.1, on the reverse strand, counting down.
AATGGAATAGCCTTTGCATATGACTTGAGATATCTTTATCTGGAAAGAATCAAAAGAGTTGTTACCAAACAAATTTGATGTTCCTTTATTGTTTGGAATACGATCCAAAGGAATTATTTCGGTGCGTGCACTTATTGAATGTCGAAAGCGCACGGATACTGAAGAAACTAAATGAATTAGGTTTAATTGCTTGGTCTCAACTATACAAAGTTGGTTTAGATTTTGTATAACGGATTAATTCTTAGAGTATTGAATTCTGGACTTGGTCCCGGGGTTTTTCTGCATTTGCGGTTTCCTCGTTAACAAAATATTGTTGTGTCTTTTACTTTTCTATTTTCGTAATTATAATTGTTTATTATAATTAATAGTAAAATACATAAACGTTAACTCTGTATTACTTGATAGTGATCCTATAGAGTTTGGTTAAGTTCGAAACTATTGTCAAGTAATCTCACTTTGATTGTTGTATTGTCTCAATCTTATATACATAGACGATCACACAAAGTGTGAATACCGATTTATTGTATTGTCTCTACTTTGTCCATAGATAATCACTTTCGGTAAGAGGACTTATAGGTGGATAATTTAAAGATTGTGGTGTATTTGGGTACCCTCGTCTTTTCATAACCGGTCATAGCCTATATTGTGTAGCATGTTGTAATCGATCACAAGCTACTTTGTGAAGCATGGTGTAGGGATGTGTTAAGTTTTTCTCTAGTCTTGTGATGAGAATTTTGTTTTGTTTTGTTTTGTTAGAGCTGACTTGAGATTAACAGAGAGGTAGTCAATTAGGAATACTGGAAACTTCTAGAGAGATAAAAGTTTCTTTTTAGTGGATCTAGACTCTTTAAAAGTTTATGAAAATCCATGTTATTGGACAGTGAATTTCTAAAAATCTATGAAATTCTATGTTATTGGATGTAAACTTTAAATCATGGATTTGGATATTTAAGGACTCTGAGAGACTTTTATTTGAAATAGGCTGAGAGAAGTCTCTCAAAAGTAGGTGAAATTTTGAGAAACTTCTCTGTTTAAGAATTTTTTATTTTTTCCAAAGAAAGTATAAATAAGTATCCATAATTATTAAAAATAAAAAATGACATCACATGAAAAGGAAAACAAAATCACACATTTCGGTGTGTCCTAAACATACAAAAAATTATTATCGCTGATTTTTCCTTCAAAGGAAAATATTATCTTGCTAAATGCTTTTTCCTTATAAAAAATATAGTCTTGTTTGGTTTCGCACAAGAAATAAGAAAACCAATCATTTGAACCCCTTCTTCGTGTTTTTTCCTAGTTTATCCTTAAGAAAAAAGTGGTCCCCTTGATATTTTTAAGAGAAAAAACATGAGAGAGAAATAGTCCCAAATTTGTTAAAAGAGAGAGAAGTGGTCTCTGATGTGGGTAAATTAGTAAAGTTACAATACTTGACTTTCTATTTAAGGAAACCAACATATGTTTTTTGGCATACCTAAAAAAGAAAACCCAAATCATATGCCCAAAAACCATAAAGTATTGGAGTAATGGATTGCAAAAATACGAGTCCGGATGAATTAGACACCAAAAGATTTAGTCATATATACCCTTTACTTTTAACTTCATTCTTTGTTATATGATTTTCTCTTTCCAATTTAAAATTAATTGCGAGAAAGATATTAACTTCCAAAATATAAGTCGGATTTTAATTAAAAAAAATTAGAAAGTGGTCGAAAAGATCTACAGAACAAGATCCATTCTTGATATGAATTCGAAAAAAAATATTAATTTGAAACCAGACCTAGGATACATTATGCACCCAAAACTTATTTCCTAGAAGAATATGCATTATGCACCTAGGTGCAACCTGACCAGAACCTATTTTGTATAAGAATAGAAAAAATATGCATTATGCACTCAGATATACCAGGCAAAAACCTATTTCCTGACAAAATATACATTACGCACTCAGGTGCATCTTGTGTACTTCGTGGATAAATCTAGGTTTATCCTAGTTGTTTTAGGGTAAAAACTGATTTTACTGGAAATAGTAAATTTGAGTGTGCCACCGAGAAACGAATCTAAACCCTAAACAAATGCACTGCACGGGAGTAATTTAGATTCGAGAGATTAATCTGTACAATTCTGGCCAAAAACAAGAAATGGTCGTTCCAGACTTGGTTCGGTCACAAAGTGAAGGAGAAAGGGTTAATCTTAGGGAGGGAAGCGAAGAAGGTGTTGAGATCAAAATATTGAATTTTGAAGGCGTGGTTGTTTTATGACTTGTATCAGAATACGAAACTGGCTTGCGGAATGTAAGCTATCAGTTCTTGGTGTTTTTCTAGATACTTGTGTTGATAACACTTGTTTTTTTCAAAGTAGGTCGAAAACCTATTTATACAAGTCATGATTGAGCCCCTGATCTCGTAGGAAGTGGAGACAATTAAGTAATGGAGAAGAGGAGTCGTGTAAAAAGTGGTAACCATCATGTTTCCACCATAAGGGAAGACTGGTCAGCTTTACACCCACTACTCACTTACTGCTCATTAACCGTCCGCCCTTTCCTGACACTTTCTCGTAATGGGCATGTTGCATGCCGCACACTGTAAACCGCCAGAATAATACCCCAGTGAGCATCCCCCACTTTGTGACATGTTTGATGTCTCGAGTATTTTCGTGGAAAATATGCAGTAAATTGTTGAGTGAGTCTTGTGTTCAAGACCTAGTTATTATGACCAATCACGCGCAAACTAGGTGGTGGGTAATCATGTGTGGCGAGATAAGTCATGAGACTTGCTGTAAGAAATAGCGTGTGATACCATGAAGTTAATCTTGGTTGGTCACCTAAGATTTAATCTTGGCCGATCAATTCGACCGGCGAAGTTGGACGGCCGAGATTGTAATTCATGGAAGAGGGTGGCCGTTGATTATGGCCACATCTCGTTGGCGCCTTCTAGTGGAATAATGGCGCCTGCCAGGCATAACCATGGCCACTATATCTTGGTATGTTGGTGTTAGATCCAAATATGACCCAACAATATTGGCTCTATTTTCCGTATCAAACTTAACGCCTTAGGTGGCATTTTTTTGGCATGAGACGGCATAGCGGTCTTAACCAAATTAGGGTTTGGCATGTCAAAGCCCTAATTAGTGTGTGCGGCTATGTGGCCGCGATATGGTGGCATTTGGGCAAATATTGTCGTGGCCACGTTGAATAAAGAAATTATGGCAAGGCCATAATGTGGGAACGACCATGAACGCGAGGATAGCCATGGGTAGCTATAATATGGCGCGGGCGCCACTTTTAGGGTCCTCACAATCCCACATGGCTTGTAGCATGTTGTGGGTCCGAAGTAGCATAATTTAGGCCATGACTAGGAATTAGGATTTCCTTTTGATTCAACCAATGCCATTAAAACAAGAGTTCTATTCTGATCAGAATACCATGGTTAGAGTTTGTTATGGCATTAGCCACGAACGAAAAGTAAGATAGCACGCATATGCGTTGTTATGGCACATTGAAATATTGATGCCGCGGAATAGCATGGCATGCCAATTAGCATGCCGGTGCGATTTGGCAGGTTGATTAGCTAATTGTCATGGCGGCCATGTTGACGCGACAACCACTAGGTGTTGGCGCAGTTTGGATTTATTTAATGTGTGTAGCGGGTTTAAAATGACCCGATTGGTCGACGGGAAAGGGGGCCGACAAGTGGCAGGGGCCCGACCACATTCCAAGTGCGTGTGGCGCATTTAGAGCGACCTGATTGGTCAATGGAAAAAGGGGGCCGGCAAGGGAAACATGGAGCGTGGCCATCCGACTTCAGGTGGTGCCTACTAGGGCGAACTTCCCGGCCATGTGGCGCGGCCACGCCTCCTCTTGTTGATGCTCCCATTTTCCGCAGCTCCTCTTTTATCTCTTGCTTTCTGATTTTGGTAGGACTTTGCTCCTACTAGTCCATGGCGGATTAATTGCCTAGCATATCTAGGTTTGGTCTCGACCAATAGGGTTCGAGATATAGCGCGGGGCGCAAAAACCTAATTTTTGCAAATTAAGTAGGCCAAAATTTGAATTTTGTGAGCTATCACAAAATTGAACAAATTCGATATATTCTGTATGTTTGACACAAAACTCTTTAACTTTATCCTCAGAGAGCAATTAGCTCGTCTTCTAAATAAGTACATTCATGCAAATCTTAATCTTGATACTTCGGGAAATTCATGCTACTCATCTGTGAGTGAACATTAATTGTCATGTCACACCAATATTAAGGTTCAGCTGGGGAACATAGCATATGAAAAATACTCAATTAAGCCATACATTAATGAACAATGTAGGCAGGAGTTTACAAAATGTTTGGGATTGTTGCTACATGCACCATTCTGAATAAATATATTGAATTGCTCAATACATGTGTAAGTAGAGAGGCTTGGGCACTCATTACTTTTAAATGGATCAGTCTTTGTTAGAGCATTTCTCGGTCGAACTCGCATGCATTGTTATGTCAAGCATGTTTGTCAATATTAGTGATCAAAACTATAAAGTCTTTGATTTCTAGTCTACTATAGCTAAGGTCTCGGACTAGGATAGAAAGTTTAGTTAAGCTCAAGAACTCCATGATGATCATCATACAAGACGAATGACTACTCAAGAAACCATTGGATCTTCATCGACTAAAAGGTATGTGGAGACTTGAACTTATTTATCACTCAAAAGTCTATCTATTCCATCTCCTTTATTGAGACAAAAGTCATATTACTATATAGACTAAGAATATACACATATGATATTTCGAGCTGAGTATATCTTGCTTATCAATTTCTCGAAATATGTGTTGGTAAAGCTTTCGCTTTAGCCAAGTTCATCTTTACCTAGTGACGAAAGTCATGTTATGTTTCAATCATTTTGGAAATTGCTCTGACGAAAAATAGTTTGTGAATAACAACTATATAACACCATCTGAGAATGTTTCAATGATTGAAATGAGAGTTTAGACAATATAACCATTGGAGGATATAAGAATTATTGTGGCAACACATATATGTATAAGTCCTTAGTGCTTGAACCGAAGTTTGCGAACTTTGTTGATCAAGTGAAACCGGAGAAGTACGTGAGCTTCAGTCCGCGAACTGGCAGAAGTTCTTGACCGAGAATTTCTGCTGGAGTTTTTGAACTCCATCGGGGAACTTAAGTCCGCGAACCCAGTCCGCGAACTTGAGTAGGTTGTGTCTAAAAACGATGTTTGTGAACTTATCTTAATAAACTAAGGAATGCTATTGCAAACCGTGGCTTTATAGTTCATGAATCGATTCGAGCGAATCACATCGTTTTTGCTTCAATTATGTCTTGTGTAGTAATAAATATCTAAGCAACTGAACAACTCTCTAACTAGTTCATTTGAGTCATTTGGACTAGTTACGGTGAAGAAGAATATGGTCGATATGAAAGTTATCATTTGGATAACCATTTGGTTAACTAGTGTTAAACCAACTAATGTACAAGTTTGGGTACGGTGTTCACAAGCCTACAAATGTGCAGTACATGTGTGTATAACAAGCTATGTTTTCGATCTAACGGTTGATAAATATTAGCTTGTATCTAATTAGGTTTTCATCTAACGGTGAATATTGAATTCTTTGTTACTAAACTAACATTGATTGCAAACCCTGATTTGAAAGACTATATAAGGGAGAACTCTAGCAACTGGGAAACCTAATCCCCACATATTCTGTATGATACTAGTTTGCTAAGCTAGAGTCGATTCTCCTTCAACCTTTGGTTTTCTTCTTCTAAAACCAGGTTAACGACTTAAAGACTTCATTGGGATTGTGAAGCCAGACCGATACTACTTTTATTATAGTTGTGTGATCTGATCTTTCTGTTCTATTGTACGAGTACAATTATAATAATTGGATTGAGTTTTTTATCTCTGATAGGAAAGATATAAAAGTAGTCGCAACCACTTCGTCTCATCATTTGTGATTTCTCAATAATCTTCTTCGCTGCGTCGATTAAGTTTATTGTGAGGTGATTGATAAAGCTGAGCTGTTCTTCGGGAATATAAGTCTGGTTTTATTAATTGGTTTCTGTTCACCTTGATTTATCAAAAGACAGAACAAAACTCATAGGTTTATTCGTGGGAGATGAATTTATCTATCCTTGTAGACTTTTCTGTGTGAGACAGATTTGTTTATTAAAGTCTTCGACTTTGGGTCGTAGCAACTCTTGGTTGTAGGTGAGATCAACTAAGGAGATCAAGTGCACGATATCCCGCTTGGATCAGAGGCGTAGTAGCATAATTGTACCTTGGATCATTATGAGATTGGTTTGGGTTCAATTACAGTCCATACCAAAGTTAGCTTGGAGTAGGCTAGTGTCTGTAGTGGCTTAATACAGTGTATGTTTAATCTGGACTAGGTCTCGAGGTTTTTTTGCATTTGCAGTTTCCTCGTTAACAAAATTTTGGTGTCTGTGTTATTTCTTTTCCACATTATATTTTGTTATATAATTGAAATAATACAGGTTGTGCGTTGTTCAATCAATTAGAAAATCCGACCTTATTGGTTGTTGATTTAAATTGATTGACACTTGGATATTTGTCTTTGGTACCATCCAAGTTATCTCTCTTTGATTAAGACTCGCAGATTGTATTTGCTTAAGTAAATCAAATTGAGAGATTGAGATAATAACTCCTTGAGATATTTCCTATTGATTGAGTCTAGTTGATTCTCTAAAAAGTAACTCGGAGTTTTCCATACAGATTGCTAATCGAAATATTGGGTGTGGTTGTTAGACCCCCGTTTTTTTCAGTCTTTTTGCAGAGCAACGACGCATTAAATACAGGATTTTACAATTTTATCCCTGAACTAAAAACCACCATCAACATTAAGTCCCCTGCTTAGTACATAATAGTGACATTATTGCGGGTTAAGCATTAGAAGGTGACAAATAAAGGTAAAACTTACGAAGCAAAGTAGACAGATGTTACCCGGATAGATGCCGACTCGTTCTTTGAGCAAGACACGCTTAATGAAGCATCAAATCACGCAGTCCCCCTAATACACGTCAATTGTCTTCAAGTAGATAAGTCAATATCCCTCTTCTGATGCCTTTATACACGGCAGGTGAAGAGTCCTTTATTTTCCCGAATCTTATCAATTCGTGGAATATAAAAGGGGGCACTTGAGCCTTTGTTTTAATACCGATCACCACAGACTTGCACTCATATTCTTTCTAGGTATGGATCCATATCCCCTTGTAGTTTTCTTTTGTTCTTACTACGTAGGTTGTTGATATAAACATAATGATTCTCTGCAGTATATGATGGGAACTCCTGGTGATGATTATTCTTCTAATTCTCCGGAGAAGAGCTTTGAAGTTGACAGACCCAGGGTTTCTGCGTTCGAGGAAGTATTAGATAAAATTGATCCTCTATTTTATAAAGTATGTCGGGCCATACATGGTATGCTTCTCACACATTTATGCGTCGTTCGAGGGCGTGTTCAAGATTTCCTGTCTTCGGTTGATATTGAATAGAAGTGGAGGTGTGATGAAGCGTCTCATCAAACGAGTGCCAGGGATGAAAGATTCGCGGATCGACTGAAGCGACGAAGGGTTGAGCATAAGTAACCTACAGGCGGGAACAAGCATGATTACCCTATTCATAACGATATCATAATTCTCGACTCTGATGTGGATGAACCGGCACATCCTCAATAGGATGTTGGGGCATTTTCTGAAAAGGATGTCGGTGCATCTTCCGAGGAGGAGGTCAAAATAGCTTCTGGGGAGGATACTGAAATGGATGCTGGAGAGAATGCTGAAGCGGATGTTCGGGAGGGAATTGCAGTGGATGTTGGAGAGGACTCCAGTGAAGGCGCCATTAACCTTGGCGTTGACGCTGATAACTAGCTTCCCACTTTGTTGTTTCCTTTCATAGAAGAATATATTTTCGTAGCTTATAGATACTTTGATATTTTAGTGGTTTTGGTTTATATGACTGGAGCCAGGGCTTCATCAAATAATATTCTTTCACTCATGTTGTTTTGATAATTTTACTTTTCCAATCGGATGAATGAATGAAACCCTAAATAGAGAAATCCGAATCTTCATAAAAAATCTCGTAATACTTTGGAATTTTAGACGCCATGATAGAGCTTCGTATTCATTCCTCAAATGCCACGGTTAGTACCTCGATTGTATAAAAAGTGAGTTCTTCCCATTCTTCTAAATTAGTACGATATGGTAGGTGAGAAGACGACACACAAATAACGCTCGGCACACCATGTTTTCTCCCTATGGGAAAATATGTCGCTTCCAAAATAGTATCTCAACAACGCAGTCAATGGCAACTCGAAATAGGGGAAATAACAATAATGGATAAGGATTTGACCAACCTTCCATCTGATTTTCCCTTACAAATTACACGCTTCCTGAGGATTTGTGGCATGCCGGCTAGGTATGTATGAGCATGGATGTCATTTATGAAGATGTAGTTGTGCGTTGTTTCCTAATTTTTTGAAAGTATTCCAAAAGGGAATACGTCTCAGGGTTTGAATTTGAAGCATGCTGCTCTTTGAGGTGTGAAGGATGCTCGCTCCGGAAAGAGTGTACCGCTGCTTGATGATCTTGTGTTTTCTTTTCCTTTGCATATTCCCCTCTTCGATATTTTGAAAGATATGGGATATCTCTTGCATGGTTTGATTTTTATTTTCTGGTTTCGAATTAATGGGTAATGATTTTGTGAGGGTGTGGGTTTACTCGAGACTTTTGAGTTGATTCAGGAGTAAAATTTTATTTTTAGAGGAAATATGCTTTCGATTAACTGATAAATTAAAACCCTAATTATGAATGCAAGCAGTGCAATCATTTTGGAGGAATTATAAATATTGCATGAAAAGGGAAATCGTTAAAGGAAACACTAAAATGAATTTTGGAGGAAAGGGCGGCACAACATCTTAGGTATTGAATGGTTTGACCCACCGGGCGTGTATTACTATGCCTTCTAGCTTGTCAGCATTGATGAGCTTGCAGTAACATCCCAAAATAATTTCTGCCACTTGGTATGGCGCGTCTTTCCCTTCAGCGGGAACTGACGGAGCAGGAACAACTCTCACTACCATATCTCCAACTTGAAATGTATTTGGGCATTGTGCCATTACTTTATTAGATTCCTCATCTTTAATTGTGACAGCCTCTATACTCTTGATAAAATACTTGAAAGGACCAGCATCCCATTCACATCTCCTAGTGACGGTTGGGTTGATAATCGGATCGAGTCCCAAGCTTTGGAGGAAGGTGGAGTGACTGGTTTCAAAAAGGGTTGTTTAATAAGACTTACTTGTGTCCGGAATATGCGAACAAATGTTGATACGCTCTCTTCAAGCAGTTGCGTCATGTTCGTGAATTGTTAATACGGCAAAAAATAGTCTTCAGGATTAGACGGCTTGTTAGAGACCTTTTCAGGTATAGACACTGGTAAAGGGCATATTCCTAGATTTTCTTTGTTGTTGTGTATCCACGAGCGCCCTAGGACCATATCATAACTTGGGTACTCTTTAACTATATGAAATTTAGCGTGTGTTAGAGTGTCTCCCACCTTGATTTCAAGATTAATGTACCCGTAAGCATATCTGGGTTCCCCTTCTGAGTTTTTGATTATGGTTGGGCAGTGGATAGCTTCCTGTTTTGAAATATTTGCAGCTCTCGGCGTCTTGATGGTGACAATATTGAAATCAGAGGCCGTGTCAATCAATATGTTGTCAAACTCGACATCCTTCGAGTGAGCGGTGGTTAGGAGTTCCCAGTTACATCTATCGGTCGCGCTTTCCAGTAAAGATTGGGGTTAAGGAGCGACTTCCCTGACTGGAAACAGATGCTTTCCTGATACAATACGGTTGAGGGATGTAAATATGTCTTGACACTGCACTTTGGATAAATACAGAATTTCACATAAATGCTCAATCATAGACTGTACGGTTTTATGGAGAGAGTCCCTAGAAATCATGCAGTTCCTGACATGAAGGGGATCTCTGTGAACTCCTTCAGTGCCTAATTGAAGTTCTCCAGCATCCACCTTCTCTTTGAAGATCTGTTTTAATTTGTTGCACTCATTGGTTGGGTGATTGACGAATCTCTGGTAACGATAATATTTGGGATTTGCCATTTCTTACTCAGTTGGCGGGCGTCTGATGGGAGGTGTTTGATGGCATCATCTTGAATCCACGCTTCCAGGAGCTCAATTACTTCCTCAATTAGGAATGGGAAATTTGGAGCAGCATCTCCAGTTTCTTGTTGTTGTGCAGGAGTCTTAGCCGCAGCCTTCCGGAGTGGAGCTGTCTGATGCGATGATGTCATACATTTGGGTTTTTGTTCTGCTATTGGAGCTTTCCTATTTCCCTATTCACCCACTACGCTTACATAGGGACCAATATTATACTGTTTGTTGATGATACGCATGTTTCCTCAAGTTTCATGTGCATCTTCATTCCTGGTTGGTCTAGTTATTTCCAACAATGCTGGTGCTATTGTAGCCGATCGCTTAGCAGCTTCATGGAGTTCAGAGAATGTCTGGAAGAACAGATTCTATAGTAAAGCACGATAGATGGGAACCATACCGTTAATACATGACTCCACCAACTGTTGTTCAGTCACATTTGGATCGTGACAATCCAGTGCCTGAATTCTGTATCTATTGACATAATCATTTGGATGCTCATTATTTCGTTGAAACATTCTTCCCAGGTCTAAAAAGGTGATTTGCTCCGACACGAAGAAATATTTCTTATAGAAAGTGGCCACCATCTCACACCATTTGGATATGTTGTTTGGTGCGATGTTGTTGTACCAGGTGTATGCTCTTCCGCTAAGTGACTTTCAAAATTCTTTGAGGCGGAGGACATGATTGTATTCGTGTTCTCCTAAGGATTCCAGAAAACGAGAGATGTGTTCTCGAGCATTACTAGTACCATTATAAAGGGAAAATTGAGGATAAGAGTATCCTCCTAGGAGAGGAACTCTTTGCACATCAGGAGGATAAGGAGGCTGATGTTGGTGCAGGTCTATCGGGTTTTCTTTGCTTCGATTTTGAAAAAGTCGCTCCAGATATTCACGCGTGATGAAATTGGATGGTTGTTTCCTTTCCAATGGGTGTTTAGGAGCAAAACGAGCCTCTTCATCTATAAAGGCGCGCCCTGCTGAGGTGCCTGCGCCAGGAGTATTAAAAGTACTCCTTATCGGCTCCATTTAGGGTTGACGTGGTTCTTGAGGTAGCCGCTCTGTCAGTGTCTTGGGGAAAGTGAGTACCTCTTTTTGAGTTGTGGCCATGTTTATCTGAGCTTTAGAGACAACTTATTCTCTCTTTTTCAAATTAACAATGGTATTACGCTCGAAGAAACATTGGGAGTGGCGGCAGCGGCTCTGGCTCTGGTGATAGAAGGTGCCACACCGGAGGGAATGTTTCCTGCACTACTGGTGTTGGTGATAGAGGATGTAGTGCCACGTGTGCTGATCGTGCTGGTAAGCGGTACATTGGTGTCACTGGCAGGAATGTTGATGCCAGAGGTGTTGTCGGCGCTAGTAGCATCAGGATTTTTGTTGATCCAGACCTAAGATCCACCATTTTGATTTTTGGAAGATTGGAATGAAAATTGAGAAATTAGCTTCGCAACCGAGAGATTAATCTCCCTCTATGTTCGCAAGTTATTTTGGGGTAAAAACTGATTCTACTGGAAATAGTAAATTTGGGTGTACCGCCGAGAAATGAATCTAAACCCTAAACAAATGCACTGCACGGGAGTACTTTAGATTCGAGAGATCAATCTGTACAATTATGGCCTAAACCAAGAAATGACCGTTCCAGACTTGCTTCGGTCACAAAGTGAAGGAGAAAGGGTTGATCTTAGGAAAGGAAGCGAAGAAGGTGTTGAGATCAAAATATTGAATTTTGAAGGTGGTTGTTTTATGACTTGTATCAGAATATGAATCTGGCTTGCGGAATGTAAGCTATCAGTTCTTGGTGTTTTTCTAGATACTTGTGTTGACAACACTTGTTTTGCCAAAATAGGTCGAAAACCTATATATACAAGTCATGATTGAGCCCTGATCTCGTAGGAAGTGGAGATAGTTAAGTAGTGGAGAAGTGGAGTCGTGTAAAAAGTGGTAACCATCATGTTTCCACCACGAGGGAGGACTGGTCAGCCTTACTCCCACTACTAACTTACTGCTCATTAACCGTCCACCATTTCCTGACACTTTCTCGTAATGGGCGTGTTGCACGCCGCACGCTGTAAACTGCCAGAACAATAACCTAGTGAGCATCCCCCAGTTTGTGACATGTTTTATATCTCGAGTATTTTCGTGGAAAATATTCAACAGTTGCCGAGTGAATCGTGTGTGCAAGACCTAGTTATTCTGACCAATCGCGCACAAACTAGGCGGCGGGTGATCATGTGTGGCAAGCTAAGTCATGATACTTGCCGTAAGAAATAGCGTGTGACGCTATTAAGTTAATCTTGGTTGGTCACCTAAGATTTAATCTTGGCCGATCAATTTGGTTGGCTAAGTTGGACGGCCGAGATTGTAATTCATGGATGAGGGTGGCCGTTGATTATGGCCTCATCTCGTTGGCCCCTTCCAGTGGCATAATGGCGCTTGACAGGCATAGCCGCAGCCACTATATCTTGGTATGTTGGTGTTAGATCAAAATATGACCCAACAATATTGGCTCTAGTTGCCGTATCAAACTTAACGCCTTAGGTGGTATTGTTTGGCATGGGACGGTATAGCTGTCTTAACCAAATTGGGGTTTGGCATGTCAAAGCCCTAATTAGCGTGTGCGGCTATGTGGCCGCGATATGGTGGCATTTGGGAAAATACTATCGTGGCCACGTTGAATAAATAAATTATAGCAAGGCCATAATGCGGGTACGACCATGAATGCGAGGATAGCCATGGGTAGTTATAATATGGCGCGGGCGCCACTTTTAGGGTCTTCTGAATTTCACGTGGCTTGTAGCATGTTGTGGGTCCGAAGTGGCATAATTTAGGACATGACTAGGAATTAGGGTTTCCTCTTGATTCGACCAATGCCATTAAAACAAGAGTTCTATTCTAATCAGAATACCCTGGTTAGAGTTTGTTATGGTGTTGGCCACGAACGAAAAGTGAGATAGCACGCGGCTGCGCTGTTATGGAACATTGGCATATTGCTGCCGCGGAATAACATGGCCTGCCAATTAGCATGTCGGCACGATTTTGCAGGTTGATTAGATAATTGACACGCGATATCCACTCGGTGTTGGCGCAATTTGGCTTTATTTAATGCGTGTGGCGGGTTTAATGCGACCTGATTGGTCGATGGGAAAGAGGTAAAGACAAGTGGCATGGGCCCGGCCACATTCCAAGTACGTGTGGCGCATTTATAGCGACCTGATTGCTCGATGGAAAAAGAGGGCCGGCAAGGGAAACATGGAGCGTGGCCATCTGACTTCAGGTGGGTGCCTGCTAGGGCGAACTGGCCGGCCATGTGGCGCGGCCACGCCTCCTCTTGTTGCTGCTCCCATTTGCCACAATTCCTCTTTTATCGCTTGCTTTATAATTTCGCTAGGACTTTGGTCCTACTAGTCCATGGAGGATTAATTTCCTAGCTTACCTAGGTTTGGTCTCGACCAATAGGGTTCGAGATATAGCGCGGGGCGTAAAAACCTAATTTTTGGAAATTAATTAGGCCAAGATTTGAATTTTGTGAGCTATCACAAAATGGAACAAATTCGATAAATTATGTGTGTTTGACACAAAATTCTTTAACTTTATCCTCAGAGAGAAGTTAGCGCGTCTTCTGACTGTGCAACGGTGGATTTTAATTAGGGTTTAATAAGTCATTGTGTTGTTACTTTGAAATTCTTAGAGTTTGATTGTTTGAATATCATTTCCTATTTTTAATTACAGTTGTCTACTCTATTTGCAAAGGTTTCTAATGCTATTTGGTCATTTAACATTTATGAGGATTTTTATTTAAACATAATTTAAGTGTTTTTGATGCTATCAATCGTTTAACATTGGCCTCCATGGCATCCAAAATCACATGTCAGACATGGTGAAAATTGGGAAAGCTGATAAATAACCGATATGGTATAAGATAGCCTGAATATTATGTTGAACATCCCGTGACTCGGTATATTTTTCGTCGATTGAGCATTACGCCATTGATGTGGCAGAATTAAAAACGAATATTGCAATTTAGAGAACTTTAAGGAGAGATTTTTTCCACATAAAATGCAATATCCGTCGGTTAAATTTTTTTTAAATTTGAAGGAGAGGTTTATTCAAACCTAGAGAAAACCAATAGTTTCATTGATTAACTCATATTCAAAAATATAAAAAACCAAAATTATAGCACAACTATCATTTAAAAGATACCAAAATCAATATTGACTTAACATAATCAACTGGAAGTGTCACCCAAATCAATTTTGTTCACATCAAAAACTTTGTTGGTAACACCATCAACTACATTCTCCCCTCTATTTGATTATCTCCATAACAACATCAAAAAAACACTAACCTTAAATTCTAACCTTAAATTCCACTTTGCAAAAATGGATTCGATCAATTGTTGATAAAAAAATGATTGACGGCTTGAAGCTTTATGGAATCAAATTAAATGAAAACAATTTCAGACTAAAATGAAATCAATTTAATACCAACAAACTCCACCGTTATCACCCACACTACCAATGACTACGCCTTCTAGATATTGAACACAAAAAATTTCATAAAAAAAAACACACAACTGTGTGACTTGGGCGATACAAACCAGAGAATAACATAAAGAAGAAGTTATACGTGGTGCGATAGCAAAGCACCCCAGAATATAACTGCGTGAAATAGCCCGTGTCGGTACGGCATGGGTGATTCCCTAGTAATATATATACGACCTCTATTAAATAGGTACCCAAACAATTTTTTCATGCAGTACCACAAAGGTACCCAATTTTTATTACACGAAATTTCTATTGTCGTACCCACTTAAATTGTTTATACCTGCAAGTCTAAGGGTCTAATGGAGGTTACAACTATCGGGTTACCACTCTTATTGATTTGTTCCATACAACCGGGGGAAAAACAATTTGCACATCTTGGGTTATAAAAGTTGGATTCCCCTAGGTACCAGTGAAGGACCAAATAATGCCCTCCAAATTGAGAATTACAGATTACACATTAGGGTGTACACCCAAACAATTATAACGTATTATATATACAATAAACTCGAGAATGGTATCATGGAATTGGCCATCCATACACCCATGAAAATTAGTGTGAGACGTTGCCCATAATTTATGGGTACCAATAAAATATATACGACCTCTATTAAAGAGGTACCCAAACAATTTTTTCAGGCAGTACCACAAAGGTACCCAATTTTTATTACACGAAATTTCTATTGTCGTACCCACTTAAATTGTTTATACCTGCAAGTCTAAGGGTCTAATGGAGGTTACAACTATCGGGTTACCACTCTTATTGATTTGTTCCATACAACCGGGCGAAACACAATTTGCACAGCTTGGGTTATTAAAGTTGGATTCCCCTAGGTACCAGTGAAGGACCAAATAATTCCCTCCAAATTGAGAATTACAGATTACAAATTAGGGTGTACACCCAAAAAATTAAAACATATTATAGTACACTCAACTCGAGAAGGTTTTCATGGAATTGGCCATCCATATACCCATGCAACTTAGTGTGAGGCGTTACCAATGGTAAGCCTAAATAACACTTACACTGCTGATCATTAACATGCACGAATCTGTCATTCCTGCATACCATGATAACCCCTTGAACGGCAGCAGCAGGGTGAATATCGTCTTCCCTTACGCTTAGACCCAACCACGTGGGGAGATGCAGCATCACTAGACGGACCAATAACCAATAATGATTAAAAAACCAGAGTCCAAACCACAACATTGGAGAAACGTTACACAAGAAAAACAAATAACCGAAATGTGGCACACAAACGAGTACCAAACAAAAGACAAAAGCATACGATATGGGCTTAGTCATAGCCCGGTACAGTAAAAAAATAAACAGTAAACACCATCGTTCTTTGCCTACGATACACAGATCCAAAAAAAGTAACAAGACTACATAACCCAGGTAGCCTATAGAAACAAGTCGAACATTCTTTAAATTTTCTATACAAACCCAAAAAATATGATAAACGACATAACCCACTACACGTATACTTCCAAAAAAAAGGTGGTTCGGTGTACTATACAAATCAAACAGCACTGCAGTATTGACTTCGGACATACTAGTTGCGAATCGGCCGAGGGTATGGCGGATTAGTACATCCGGTCTTATTATGACCATAACAGCGGCAGTTACTGCACTGTACGGAACGTCTAACTAGTACCGATTGCGACTCTTTTCTATTTTTCTTAGGCCTGCCACCAGGATTCTTCCAATTGGGCGAAACAACGTACTCACATGTGGGGTAAGCTGTCCACTCACGGTGCCCTTGCAGAGGAATAAAGGTTTGTGCATAAGTAAGCCGGTAGTTTTCCATCGAATACAACTCGTAAACATAGTCATCAAGGACCAGCCCCTTCATCGTTATTGCAGAAGTGGCATGAATACAAGGTATGCCAACCGTTTGGTACTGCTTGCAGGAGCATGCTTTTGCATTCAAATCGACACTGAAAAGCTGACCAAGGTGGTTCACCTCAAACTTCATCTCCCCGTAGGCAACATGAATACACCCCCTAGACTTGTGAACAATTTATACAAGTTTCTTAGCGGGTTCTCGAGTTATACATCTGTTACGTGTTTTGGTCATCTCATTCCTATCTGCACGCTTAATAGCAGCCATCTCACGTGACTCCTGGACAAGTGAAGCAACCGGGAGACTCCGGGATAACCTAAGTGCAGAATTTGTACTCTCGCAAGGATTAGAAGTGAATATACCCCACATGGACACCGGACAGTCAACTTGAGTCCATTTTTCCATGGGGGTTTCACGTAACCAGTCTGCACCACCAATAATCGCTTCTGCTATCAGACCATGTGGTAGTCAAATGTCGACCGCAGCGCAGTCGTGGCAGCAATCCATATGGAACCACTAACGGAATCATTCCTAAACTTGGTGTAAAAGTTCTCTATTAAGTGGCGCACAAAAAATACATGGGTCACGGTCGGCAATACATCACCCATGGCTAAACACAACCCGGTACCCTTGTCGGTCACTACCACCAACTCCGGTAGCCGGCTATACGCATATAAAACATGCTTTTCCAGTTGTTCCAGAAAATAACAGCAGTTACCACGGCTCTCTGATTCTACAATCGCATAAGCGAGTTGGACAACACCATTGTCTCCATCCTGGGTGCACCCAACTAACAAAGTTCCCTTATAAGGACCCCGTAAGTGAGTAACATCGATGATGATCACCGGACGAAGATTCCCCCTAAAAGCTTTTACGGAAGGACCAAATGCCCAGAAAATGCTGCAAACTTTCTATTTTTTGGGAGTACAACAATGTCAGTTTGGCATCCATCTAAAACTCTTACCATCTCGGCAACCAACTTGGGTAATACACTAAAAGATTCTGTGTGAGATCCATAGACAGACTCTATTTCTTTTCTTTTGGCCCGCTTGGCCTTGCTCTTTGAAATAGTTATGTTGTAAAATTTACGAAAAATCTCAATCACACAATTAATTGATAACTCGATTTTTTGCAACACAAAAGAGCGCAGCTGAAGGGATAACCATTGTATAGTGGCCATTGCGTGACCATTCAAGTTGTGCCGTCGGTGAACCCCACATGAATGATTTGCGGCAACTTCCATTATATAAATACTAGGCCCCTTACTAACAGTGGAGGCAGATAATTTCTACTTGCAACCCATCTCCTAATTTTTGCACTTCAAAAGCAATCTTTGAGGCATGGAAGTGTCTGCCTTGTATTCCCTCAAACACCTAACGTGTATTTCTTGAATGGAATAAATGAGCACAGCCTTGTTAGGAAATAACATACCCGCTTTGAGGTCACTAAATCTTGTGGGGAGCCCAGTGAACATACGTTCAACATAACCAACTGGATCCATGCTTTCTAAACTATCCATACTATTAGAATAATCTTCATCATATGACTCACAACTTTTACTAACCGTTGGGTGATTACCAGCACGTACAACACCAAGCCCCCATGTATATGACCCTAAATTTGTGATGGTGCTAGGACCACTAGACAATTTTGATCGACAAATGACACCCCCTTATCCATGACGGTGCTTGCTACCAAGTTGGGATGTCCAACTTCCATCGTTGTCGTTGTAAGATGTTGGGGGACATTTATAGCGGTTGCTGATGGATTTCCTTCAGGGAGGGAACCTAATTTTGAGATAAACACACCCTCCTCAACAGTAATGGTGGTGACACTACCGATAGGTGATGCTAGAGCGTGAGTATCATCCAGATGAAGATCGTCAGCGTCATCATATGTTTCTGGTTCACTGCCCAAACAAAACATTATCAATAGGTCATATCCTTCTATACGTATGACCCTAAAGAGGGACAACAAAAGGAGGTGAAAGACATAAACACTGACCTACTATTTCCCGCACTAACACCATAATCAACGGTTGACTCCGGGATTTCGTTGCTAAACATCTCACCAACCACATGATGTTCGTGCCGATGATCGGGAACATCTTCAAGTGGCCGGATCAAAATGTATGCCGCAATCCTAAAGGTAGTACTAATTGTCAGATACCCTCATAATGACCATACAAAATAAATGGATTCTGAATCATCTACAATGGTACTATGGAAGAACGGTTGTTTACCTACACCAGTCTGGAAGTTGTCCTAAACCATCAACTGAACCAAAATCCAATGCATTGCTCGTCACTTCACTTACAAGGGTTGTAATCGACCTAACATTTTGTGGAAGGATTACTAAACGATACTCCTAACAATGCCTTTCAAAAAAAGTAACCACATATGGATAAGGGTTGTTACCTGTCGGTCTCGTCGGTTCGTTGAATGCAACCGCCGCTTTGCAGAACCAGGGTGTCAGTCTGTTCACATGGAGTGAGTGTACCATTTCCTTCCTGGACGATTCCGGACGACACAGCTGGACCATGTATGGGTTCGCCGGGGGCTGGATTGGACAACCTGAATAAACCATAAGTGTTAGGACCATATAAACAATGTTCACAACACAACACAGATCAACTCACGGCAATAGAACGTACTAGGCAACACATAAGACTCCTTAAACTAGTCATTGTTGCCTGTCGTATACATTTTGTGGGTCACTTCAATATGAATTGTTTACTCTCTTTATGAACAGTAAAGATTTAGCGGAAGAAGGGTCGTCGACTCTTCAGAGAAAAAATTATTTGCTTTGCTTTCAAAATATAACTTAATAACCATTAAGAATGCCCACTATATAAAATCACACTAACCTTGCACAAATATTGTAAACATAACCAGAAATAGACAAATAAACAAATCTACAAAAATAACATTGCTGCCAACTATAAATATTTATAAACTGGGTTAAAGTTGATCACATTTCTTGGCGTTGCCAAATTAAACTTAACATACCGAGATTGTTTATCACAGGATCCCTCTCCACCATCTTTTGACATTAATACATAACCACCAGAAGTTGGGCCACCTACCTTGCTGCAACAAATTTTATATCTTTAGTAACCAAAAGGAACACAAGTGTTCTAGGGTAAATAAGCCTAACAAAAACATAAAAAACTACCAGTTCAAAGGATCTGGAATTACTAGGGTAACAATACACCGAGGACCGTGGGGTGGGGGGGTGGGGGTGGGGTGGGTGTTAGAACCCCTAAAAGAATAGCGACTCGCAATTGTCCCGTCATGGAAGTTAGAGGCACTAATATCGTCTTCACTAATTACCTCTTCAGTGAAGAAGGAAAAGTTGATGGTAAGCTGATGGAGTTCTTTATTCACAAGATCGGCTACATTGGAGGAGTTTGAAATGTCAACAAAACAAAAATCCCCCACACTAATGAAGACCTTGGAGTAGATTTTATAAGGCTTGGCAGGGTTAAGACGAAACAACTGATACACCTTCTCGGTAAAGTCAGCGACATACATGGATTTTGACACCTTTTGAAACATATTCAAACCACCACTGTACCTAGGTTCATTTCCTGACCGATCGCTTATTCTCCCACCGGACCAAAATATCACATTAACAACATCATTGTCGTCAACACCTAACCGTTGATACAAACAAATCAAACTTACGCAATGTAATTCTTATTTATCTTCGTACCATTCAAATAAATCTCCATGGCATACTAAAAATAAATAACATGGACTTACCGGAAAACCACAAACGAAAACACCACATGGAAGAAAACCAGAAACCTTTAAACAGACACCTTACGCCTCATACATAAACTGTGTTACCTGGTACAGACCATGGTTCAAGACTGAGTACAAGCCTCAACAGAGGGGGGACACCACAAACAAATTTAGAAAGAGGTGTCTGTAATATTATCTCCAAACCAATCCAGAATTTCTTATCCCCATGACTAACTATTTAAGATTACCAAGTATTAAGACTCACTGGAAGATTAACTGAAACAAAACCGAGTTTAATTAGAATTTCTAGTTCACTCTTTATAGTAACTACTTAAATTTTAATTTCTTCCACCCAGCTACCCAAGTTATATTATAGAGCTATATTATATGTGTAATCCTTAAAATCAAAACTCACTTCTACATCAAAGGTAATACCCCTTGATTTCAACCCCAATCAAATAACCAAAGAAATACAAAAACGATATGATTCCATTTTATTCCTTAACCTTGTGCTATTAGGAGGATATGAACCTAACAAAGCTGGGGGATTAGGGAATTAAACAGTGACAGGATAGGGTTTCATAAAGGATTATAAATCATATTGAAATCACTTTTCTATCCGATGTAATTGAAATAATAAATAGATCTACATACCAATACCATCTGGATTTGATGAATTCATATCCGTCCGTCAATGACTCTGCAAACTGGCATATGGAGAAGGTAAAGCAGAATTGAAAATGGTGAAACATGATATGAAGACGCAAGTTGAAGAAGACAGGGGATATATAACCTAACCTAACCCATCTAAACAACCATTTCTATCCGGGTTTCCAGAAACTAATAACCACACCCGTATAACTTAACTACAGTTAATGAAATAACCTGACCAGGAAGGGTGGGTTAGGAATAACCTGCCCAGGCTTGACTCACCAGGTACACCCACTTAGACTCGCTTATTTTTGTAACCTTTTTTTACAAATAATGACCCTTCCCGGACCTTTACACAAATGGGCAATTTGGTTACCCTTTGCTCTACAAATAAAGCATTACCGAATTTATGTCCATTTGATTGTATTTTACATAACTATCAATTAAGAATTATTATAAAGTATACATCGCAAAATTAACCCTAATATTTTGATTATTATGAATTAATTAGTGATGCAAAATCTATGAGACATGGGTTTCCGGAGTTAAGAAACACGTCATATACAGTTCAATCGATGTTAGATATAAAATGCTAAAAATAAAACTGAATAACCAAGGAATTCTTTGCCTTCATAGTCTAGATTTTCTATTTTTATCGAGAAATCGGCGGGAGAAATTGGGGATCTAAGTTGAATAGGTTCTGAAAGGGGATACCAAAAGCATTAACTTAGTTAACTTTTATGGGCTATGAGAAAAAGAAGTGAGGTTATAAATAAAAGGGGTTATAATTAATAAAAACATGGAGTATGTTTAAGAGAAGCCAAAAATCAACAACCTAAAAACTCAATACCATCTCTCACTCCAGAATAAAAGTAGCACTAGTGCTGCTTACCCTCCCTCTTATTGGTTGGTTACCGTAACCTCACGCTTTCATTGGCTAATTGAGAAACCATTCGTATTCGCCAGATGAAATTTCGTTAGATATGGTGCGTTGATCTGACAATGTGCGGTGTAGATTGGATGGATTAGTGGGTCACAAGCGACGGACGACCCCCATTATTTAGAAAAATTGCTATATTAATTTCGTGTATTTATTGTGAAAATCCAAAAAATAAAAAAAGTACTATATTAATTTTGGACATTTATGATTAAAAAAAAAACCAATTCAACATATTTATGGAATAAAATAATCTTTTATAATTTTATGAAAATCCAAAAAGTAAAAAAAAATACTATATTAATTTTGGACATTTATGATTAAAATAAAAAAATCAATTCAACATATTTATGAAATAAAATAATTACATTTATAATTTCATGAAATTATTGTAAAAGATCCAGAGAATTAGAAAGATACTACATTATAATTTTGGATATTTATGATTAAAATAAAAAAAGAATCAACATATTTGCGGAATAAAAAAAGATTTATATTCTTTGAATCTTTTAAAAGGAAAAAAAATATAGAAATAACTATATTAGTTGTTAGTATTGATGATAAATATCTAAAAAAGGAAAAACTAACAATATATAAAAAATACTACATTAATTGATATTTAAATTACTATTTATATTTATGTAAATAATATCCATTAATATATAAAAAAATCTGATTATTTACCTGAACACAATCTAATAAGTTCCATTAATACGGTTAATTTACTAATAAAAACAAAGCCAATGGTTAATAAAGGATGGAAATTATTCTTCATCCCTATTTTCTTTATAACAAGCCATATAACTGGATTTAATTCCATAACAGTTTTAAAGATTTTCTTTGGAACCAAGTTTCCAACATCTATATAAAGGATGCAAATCACTCTTTATTCCTACATAAAGCACGTACTTTTTGTGAAAAAAGAGGTAGCGAGCAGAAGATATCAACTATGACTTTTGAAGAAAATCACAACAAAGGGGAAGCAATGGTAGTTGATTCCGATGGTATGTAGACTTATTCAAGTGTCACAATTTGGATTCTTATGGTAATGTTTTTTTTTTTTCTCTTATCAATTTTTTCTTTATATTCCTAGGTTGTTTTTTTTTTTGTTTCCTCTTATCAATTTTTTCTTTATAACAACCAAGTGCAAAATTGAAATATATGATGTTTATATGTAGGCAAGAAACCTCCGGGAACAGTTTATACCCCCTTCAAGCGCCTGGTTAGGAATCAGACATAACAGAAAGTCGTGCGGGCTTTGGTTCTGAGAAAATGGAGGTTTGAAAACAGAAAAACGGGTCAATTATGGAGTTTGGACCTACATTTAATTGACCAAGAGGTAAGTTAGTCGACCTCTGTTGCATATTATCGGTAAAAGCTAATTGTTTTTTTTTTAGCCGATTAGAAATTAATTGTTGATTGGATATAATGCAGGGTACTCAAATGCATGCTAGGGTAGGCAAAGATTATATACAGTTGTTTGAAGAGAAATTTGAGGAGGGAAATGTGTATTCCATTCAGAGGTTTAGCATTGCCAAGCCATCAGTCGGTTATAGAAATTGTGTCCTTTGAAAATGTAACGTGGCTGAAAAGGTTTAGCAAGGTGGAACATATGAAAGTTGACCTCTCGACTTTTCCCCAAGAGATATTTAGTTTCCTTGCTCTGGAGAATATTGGGACCAGAAAAAATGATACTACGTATTATACAGGTGAACAGTCGGAAATAAGAAAAAATTTATTTATTTTTGATTGGAAAAAAATAGATAACATTAACCTCTTCTTATATAATTCCTGCAGCTGTGATTGGAAGGCTAAATTCCGTGTCGAACGTTGATACGAAATCAGTTGAAGAATTTGAGAAAGTAAGTGATGTGCTTATGAGGGAGATTATGATTGAGAATGAGAGGTAAACTACACGGTATCTTATGGGTTTTTGATTCAATAATTTTTGTTGAGTGGATTAGCCTAATGGATTTTTGTTCGTCTTTAGGGGAACTACAATGAAAGTAACCTTATGGGGTGATTTCATACATGCTATCAAGGATGGGATGTTGGATGGTCGTCCAAATGTACCTGTGGTGATGATTGTCACTGGTACATATGTGAAGGATCACCAGACTATTTACCGTGGTCGAATTTTTGTGCGAATTTTATTGAGAGTTAGGTGTTAGATTTTTGCTTCAGGTTATTCAGATGTTATATAATAGCCATCACCAGGAATGCTTAAACACAAATACAACAATTGTTTACAACAAAGCTACAACAATTGTTTACAGGAATGCTTAAACACAGCAAAGATTTACATAATAATATCTAAGACGTCGATATTATTATACATATTACCAATTTAGAGTGGCGGGGCTTATGTAAAAAAAAAAACAAATCTAGAAAATTAAGCGGAGCAGCTACGATGTGGTCGGGCCACATCGTAGAAGTATGTGGCCCCTCTTCTTTTTATGCCACGTCTTGGAAAGTTTCATTTTTTTTGCTTTTCAGGGGATTTAGAAGGGGTGGTTTTTAGGACAAAAGTAGTTTTAATACTTTTAGGGAGAAAAAGTAGTATATAGTTTTAGTTAAAACCAATTTTTTATTACGTGTAAGCAAAAGAAGAGGGGCCACATACTTAGAGTGTGTGTCCCGACCACATCTTAGCCCTGGCGAAAATTAAGTAGGAGATCTGATGGAAAATTTAGATATGTTTCATAAATATCAGGTAAGAAAATCATCCATGATATATTTCCTTTAAAAAAAAAAAATTATATCCGTATCAGTTTTTTATTTGTTTTAAGCATATCTTTTAGGTTACATAATTCACACGTATGGAATGATTAAGCATCCATACATGGCATGTATGGAATGATTAAGCTTCCATACATGGATAGCGAAAAAAAAAACTAGAAAATCAAGTAGGTGATCTGATAGCAAATCTAGATATAGTTTATAAATATCGAAAATGATATGTCTATCAGGTAAGAAAATCATCCAAGATATATTGCCATTTAAAAAAAAAAAAAAATTATACCCGTATCAGTTTTTCATTTTTTTTCCCTTTTTTTGAAGCATATCTTTTAGGTTACATAATTCACATGTATGGAATGATTAAGCTTCCATACATGGATGGCGAAAAAAAATCTAGAAAATCAAGTAGGACATCTAATAGAAAATCTAGATATACTTCATAATTTTCGAAAATGATATGTCTATCAGGTAAGAAAATCATCCAAGATATATTGCCATTTTTAAAAAATAATAATTATTATATCCGTATCAATTTTTTTATTTTTTCCCTTTTTTTTGTAGCATATATTTTAGGTTACATAATTCACATGTATGGAATAGGACTTGATTTTAAAAAAAAAATTCTCTTAGGGTAAATTAGGTGTACATAAATTTAAATTTGTTATCAACCTAAAAACTCAGTACCATCCCTCACTCCAGAATAAAAGTAGCACTGGTGGAGCTTACCTTCTCTACTATTGGTTGGTGAGCGTAACCTCGCGCTCTCATTAGCTAATTGAGAAACCATTCGTATTCGTCAGATGAAATTTTGAGAGATATGGTGCGTGATTTGACAATGTACGGTGTAGATTAGGCGGATTGTTGGGGACGGACGACCCTCATTATTTAGAAAAATTGCTTTATTAATTTCGTGCATTTAGTGTGAAAATCTAGAAAATAAAGAAAACTATTGTATTAATTTCGAACATTTATTACTTAAATAAAAAAAAATCAATTCAACATATTTATGGAATAAAATAATGAGATTTATAGTTTTTGAATCTTTTATACGGAAAAAAAATCTAAAAATTACAAAGAAAACTACTGTATTAATTTCGGAAATTTATGATTAAAATAAAATAAATGTAAATATAAAATAAAAATCACTTCAATTTTTTATTATAAAAAATCCAAAAAATAAAAAAAACTACTATATTAATTTTGTACATTTATGACTGACATAAAAAAAATCAATTCAACATATTTATGGAATAAAATAATAAGATTTATATTTTTGAATTTTTTATAAGGAAAAGAAATCTAGAAATGACTATATTAATATTTTGTATTAATAATAAACATCTAGAAAATCAAGACATGTTTATGCGTTTGACAAAAAATCCAAGCATATTCATAAATCTGATACAAAAAATAATTTCAAAGATTTTATCCATTTCAATGGGGTAGAAAAAAAAAATTAATTAATATTAGTATGGTCTTAAAAATGGTTCTTTTAATATACAGACGGTTATTTGGGGAAAAAAATATCAATACGCAGATAATTTCTTTAATAATACTACTAACAAGTTGTTGTTACAATTATTATTAAAAATATTTTAAATAATACTAATATGTTGTTAATAAATTATGAAAATAATTTTCCCAATTTTCTTCCTTTAAGATATTGATTGATATTGTTTCTTAATAAAAGTAATTTCTTATCAAAATTTAGTTTTGGTGACTGAATATAAATAATTCAAGCGAAAGCCAAACCTCATTGTTTGCGCGTTACTTTTCTTTTCGGGTTTTTTCTTCCTTTTTTTAGGTTTCTTACAATCTTGGATTTTGTTGTCTAATCTATTTTTATTATTTGTTTTGCATGTAAACAATAGGTTGCAGTGATGGGAGGTCAACATTAAGCTTTTACTGGTGGTATGTTTCTTACCCATATTCAATATAGTCCATGATGTTTATGGGTTTGATCTTTTCAGAAAAATCAAAATATTTAGTTTATAAATGTGGTTTAAGAAGTCGACATCTCATCAAAAGTGTCTATTTGAAAAGGTGAAATTGAAGTACCAATTTCATTTTAGGTCTTAATTCGGTTTTTCCTAAGGTTATAGTTTGTTTGTTGACTATCTCTGTGTTTCAGGTGCGAGAGCAACTCCAGAATAATTTCATTAGAATGGGGTAAGCATGATTATTCGTGGGTACATTTTACACATAGAAATTGTTATTTGCTATTTTCCGCGGGGTTGAGGAGATTCCTACAAACAATTATGCTGACAGCAGGTAACTGATATGGTGGATTAATTTTTATTAAACTTTGTGGAGGAAAATGGTGGTGTGCAGTGGCAGGGTTTAGCTTATGAAGATGCGATGTAAGGTTGTTTATTTTGTTTTGTTCATTTTCTGTTTTATTATGATGATTTTCTCAAAATAAAATATGTATAGCAAAGGTAGGTGTTTAATCGTTTTGTTATTTTTTGTAATGTTGTTCACGGTATGATATTTTGAGTTCACACAAATGTTTAGTTCATTGAGATTATTTGCTCATAATGGTTACAGTAGTTCACGTGTTCATGATCTAAAAATGATAAATTTTTGGAAGGAGGGACACAACCTATTCATTATAATGGTAGTTGTATTTTTTTGTTGTTGGTATCATTTGCTTGACACAAATTCTAGGTTTTGCCTACCACAGGGTGCAGTGCGGGTTAACTAAATGGTTCTTATAATTTGTATTCCGTGAATCAAATGTGTTATGCCTAAGTTTATATGCACGCTGCAAATGGATTTCTAATAATTTGATACTTTTGGGATTAAAATTGCTTAAATTTACTCCATTAGGTGTAAAAATAATCTTTTCTCATGTTAGTGGGAGGATGGAAATGTGAGTAGGTTTAAATTAGATAACTCTTTGTTAGAATCAACATAGTTAACCAAAATGTTGGCGACTCTAGACTTTGTGTAACTGTTAGATTAATTTCTTTAAAATTAGTAATTTACACCTATATTATATTTATGGAAAGATTTTTTTTTGAAGCATTTATGGAACGATGCATACATATTAATGACGTAAATTTTTCCAATAGTTGTAATTATATGTGGAAAGAAATTTTTAAATTAGTGTTTATAAAACTCAAAATATCTAAAAAAACCTTAGGGCAAAAAAATCTTTAGAGGTCTACTTATGGTAAAAGAATCCCAAACGGATGGCTTAAATATTTTGTATGTTAAAAAAAAAATCTTTTTCTTATCCTGTATTTTCGAATTAATTTAGGGAAGAAAAGTCTTTCCATTACTTTGTTATATTTTGTTGCCACACAAAGCAATTCCATTTCATATCTCAATTCTCATTTTTTTCTTTGCAACCGAGTCTCAAAGGTCTATATTAAGGACACCGGCATGGATATTTGTAAAATGAATAATTCTCTTTGTCATCTTAGATATATTCTCTAAACGTGTACAAGTCTTTTCGATGATGTATTAGTGAATATATAATTATAAATCAGGATGATACCGTCCCGTCCATCATTTTCAATTATATGTAGGGCCAAAAGGATAAATGTTAATATGAAATAGGGAAATAGGAATAAGGATTGATGTAAATCCCAAACAACATTGTTAAGTTATTGTCCTAAGAGCATTCTACTCTCTCTTGGCTTTCCTTTATAAAATTTTCTGATATTTTTGACAGGGTTCTGCTAGATTATTGAATTATAGTTTTTGGGAGTGCCAGTGGACATTTTAAGAAATTTTATTTCACTGCAATTGGAGGCCTTGATGCATCCGTTCTTTGACGAGCTACGTGATTCAAGCAGCCGCCTTCCTAATGGACGTCTCTTACCCCCGCTCTTCAACTTTAAGCCTCATGGTAATGTATTTACTTTCGAACATTATTAATATTATCTTTCATTTTCAGTAAAAAAAATCTAACATTTTGTCTATCCATGGTTTTGGTCCCTCCACTGATGATCGAATCAAGGGAGTGCCAAAGGAGATTTTAGTGAAGTTGGTCCCGAGCACGCGAAAGCAATGCCCATTCCTTGGTTTGTGATTTCGTTGTATCCGGTCCATCTGCATATGCATAGTAAAATGCCTCACCTTGATTACCAATTATCATATGTAAGCTTCGTAATTTTATCTTCTTTTTCTCGTGCAATAGTGTTTCTACTTTGTTGTAATAGCGAGAATAAGAAAGTTTCTGCTTAGGCTTTACCTTCAAAATATCAATGTATGGAGATGTATGTTGCTGACCATTGTTGCTAAACAGCTAAGACAGATTGTAACATTATGGTATGTAGATTTAAGAAGAAAACATAACTTTTTCTTCCCACCTCAGTGATGCACTTGTAAAGGAGATTCATGGATGCTCAGAGTTGGTAATAATAATGCGTGGTTTTTATGCAGGGTAAGTGAATTAATGGATGCGGTAAATTATCGTAAGAAGTTGGTAGTTGTTTCTAACTAGGTTGGGTCTTTCAGAATTAACCTAATTTGGAGTATTTGTGCTATTTGAGCAAAATATCTGGGCTGTTTTATTGCAGATTCCAGTATCTCTCTTAGGTTTGATTGAATTTTTAGGGTCCCCTACATTTCCTGTCCTAGTATATGTATGGTGAAGGATACAACCATTTATCTCATTTTTCCTTCTTTGACGTCCATTTTTCTACTTTAAGGGATATACGCATGAAATTGCTTTGTTTAATAGACCATGTTGTATCGACACTTCGTTTACTTGACCTACGGTTGATGTAAAAAAAAACAACGTCCCATTAATCATTCAATTCCAAAAGAGTTTTATGTTTTGTTTCTAGCCACACACATAATAAAATTAGCTATATGCATCACTAAAAATCCAGCAACCAAATTATTTAATTAACCAATACAATTTAGATATTCTCTTTTCCAATAAAGGTACTCCAATCATTAATTAGTGGACAATCCTTGCGGTTAAAGTAAAAATCAAGAGTATTTAAACGGAGTCTTAGTGGGATGTTAGTTCATCGCTTGATTACAACTTCTTTGACGGGAAGCATTTCATCTGTTTTGTACTATCTAGAATTAGAAAACTATTTTATGTTATATCATGTGTTCTTTTAATGTCTCTAATAAGTGTGATTTTTCATTTAACTATAAGGAGTTGATGCCTGGGTTGGGTTGACCGCTTGATTCTTAACACAAGTATATGATTTTTGAAGAAAGATATATCAATGCATTTTCTTGATTACATCATTTTCGACGGGAAACACTTTATATTATTTTTCACTATTTAGAGTTGAAAATCTATTTTATATTAATTTCGATTTTTAGTATCACTAATATCAGATATCCATACAACTATACAATGAGTATGATTTTTCATCTAACTATAGGGACTTGGATCCTGAAAGAGAACTTGAGTTGGCCGCTTGATTCCTAACGCAAGTATATGATTCTTAAAAATATAGATCGGTGACGGGAAGCAATTTATATATATGTTTTGCAATATTTAGGGTTGAAAATCTATTTTATATTAACAATAAATACAATTCTGACAAGTAGGAGTCATAAATAGGAAAAGAAAAAAATGATGAGAATTCATAACCAATATAATTTAGATTTCATTTGCCAACAAAAATATTCCAGTTATTAATAGGCGATCCTTACGGTTAAAACAACAATCACGGGTATTCAAACGGGGTCATAGTGGGATATTAGTGCATTTCCTTGATTACAACTTCTTTTGACTCACTTCATTTGTTTTGCGCTATTTAGAATTTGCAAGCTATTTTTATGTTATATATCGTGTGTTCTTTTAATGTCTCTAATATCAGATATTGATACAACCATATAATGAGTGTGATTTTTCATTTAACTTTACAGTCTTGGAGCCTGGAAGAGAACTTGAGTTGGTTGCTTGATTTCTAACGCAAGCTTCTGATTCTTAAGAAAGATATATCAGTGCATTTTCTTGATTACTTCTTTGACGGGAAGCACTCTACATGCTTTGCGATATTTAGGGTTAGCAATCTATTTTATATTAAGATCGTGTTATTTTTAGTGTCTCTAATGTCAGATATCAACACAGTTCTATAATATGTGTGATTTTTCACTCAACTATAAGAAGTTGGAGCCAGGATAAACAATTGAGTTACACGCTTAATTTTTTACGCAAGTATACGATTTCTGAAGAAAAATATATATATGTGTTTCCTTAATTACATTTCCTTTGACGGGAAACACTTCACATGCTTTGCATTATTGAGAGTTGACAATCTATTTTATATTTATATCATGATTTTTTGAATGTCTCTAATATCACATATCGATGCCTATATAATGACTAATGACATTTCCTTGATTACTTATTTGATGGGAAGCACTTTGTATGCTTTGGACTATTTAGGGTTGGCAATCTGTTTTATATCAATGTCGTGTTAGTTTTAGTGTCTTTAAAGTCAGATATCAACACAACTTCATAATATGGGTGATTTTTTATTCAACTACAAGAACTACAAGAAGTTGGAGCCTAGAAAAACAACTGAGTTAGTATCTTTATTTTTAACGCAAGTATATGATTTCTGAAGAAAAATATATATGTATGCTTCTTTAATTACATTTTATTTGACGAGAACCACTTCATATGCTTTGCCTATTTAGAGTTGACAATCTATTTTATATTAGTATCACGATTTTTTAGTGTTTATAACTTCAGATATCGATGCCTATATAATCGCTAATGAGTGTGATCTTTTATTTAACTATAAGAAGTTGGAGCCTGGAAGATCAGTTGAGTTGGTCCCTTAATTCTTAACACAAATATATGATTTCCGAAGAAATATATATCAATACATTTCCTTGATAACATTTTCTTTGATGGGAAGCAATTCATATATTGTGCACCATTTAGACTTTTCAATCTATTTTATATTAATATCGTATTTTTTTAGTGTCTCCAATATCAGATATTGATACAACTGTATAGAAAGTGTGATGTTTCAGTTAACTACCAATAGTACTGATACATGTAATGCAATGAACTACTTATTGATTTCAAAGGTCGCTATAATTTTTCAAAAGTATTTTATTTAAGAGGATTTCTTAATCTCCAACACTTTAAACAATATGTCACTGGTGAATAATTTGGTTTCGATTGTTAATCTACTAAATGATTGCTTCAAAAATAAATAAATATGATAATCGGTGTTTTCATGGTACACTGCAGTTGTTAATTGAGATCCCTTCTTGGACGGATGCGGTGCTTCGCCCAACTGAGAATCGATTCCGTCGTACCATGTTCGAAGCACAGGTTAAATACTAAAAAAAATGATTATGTATTTATAGCTTAAAATATTTTAGTTTATTTGTAAAATTGATTATTATTTTATTATGATGCATGAAATTAGTTTTCAAAACCATGTTAGATCTTCAAATCATAATAATATTATATATTTGATTATTATAAAGTTTTAACTGTTAATTATCAATTTGTTGGATAATAATTCTATAAGCTTATTAGAACTCTTATTAGGACGGGTGCGGGACAAAGCCCCGCTTCAGTGAACATGAACTGACGATATAAGAAATTCCAGCAGTCCCGGTGCGTAGCACGGGGTTCAAGCTAGGAAATAAATAAGCGTAAAATGGATCATTTGTCCAAAAAAAAATTAAAACACGGTTCAAATGGACGAGTAAAAAATTTTATGGGTGAAATGGACAGAAAAAAATAGCAAGGATGAAACTGGATTCATCCTGGCTTAAACTTAAAAAATAGCAAGGATGAAACTGGATGCATCCTGTGCAAAATAAAAATAAGAAAAGGTATTTGAAAATGGGCAGGATGAAACTGGTTACATCATGCCTATTTTTAAATTTTTGTTCATTTAAACAATATCTAAATCTAACTGTCCTTTTCACACAGGAAATTTTGATTTTAGTCTTTTTAACCAATTTTGTGATAAATAAGAATTGGCTGTTCATTTTGATCATAAATAAGAGTCGTGGCATTTGTAATTCTTCGATA
Source organism: Papaver bracteatum (assembly GCA_023529315.1). Taxonomy (NCBI): domain Eukaryota; kingdom Viridiplantae; phylum Streptophyta; class Magnoliopsida; order Ranunculales; family Papaveraceae; genus Papaver; species Papaver bracteatum. Next base: position 984,343 of record JAJJWX010002605.1, on the reverse strand, counting down.
AAATTCGTTAAACTTGTAAACCTGTTGATTATATGTACTTAAAATTAATTATGTATGCGTAATCAATTTTGGGTTCCATACTTCCATTAATAAACAGTTAATTGGCCTAGGAATCGATGTGCTAACCCCATGATTCCTCCTAAGATATTAATGGGACAAGGCTTTTCTTCTTTCTTCTTTGAATGATTAATCTTCTAAACCACTGTTTTGGGTCTTTTCATTTAAAAAGAAGAAACGACTTGTATGCATTGTGACGCATTACCTTACAATGGGGTTTATCCATCTACAACACTCAAAAAAGATGGTTCTTCATATTCACTCACAAAAGATAGGCGAGCGTAAATAATTGTTAAACTTAAGGTTCAACTCAAAAATAATTGTTATGTTATAAATCAATCTCTAAAAGAGATATATATAGTGTTACAAGAGAAGATAAAGTCTTCTACAAAGAAAATAAGAAAGGGAGGAAGAAAATAAGAAAGGGAGGAAGAAAATAAGGAAGGGAGGAAGAAATACAAGCCATCCTACAAACCACCCTATAGCCACCCTACAACTACTTCCACCTACTACTACTAATTCATTAGTCAATCTTGATGACTAATGTTACAACTACTAATTAATTATTCAACACTCCCCCTCAAGGTGGTGCATATATGTCACAGATGCCCAACTTGACAAGTGAATCGTTAAATATTTTATTTGATACGACCTTAGTCAGAATATCTGCCAGTTGTTGTGTTGTTCGGACATATGGTACTTCAATAATTTTTTCTTCAAGTTTCTCATAAATGAAGTTCCTATCAATTTCCACGTGTTTCGTTCGATCATGTTGCACCGGATTCTCTGCAATTTTGATTGTTGAATCGATTATCACAAAACAACTTCATAGGTTTTTCGGATGGGAACCCAAGCTCTCCCATAAGCCTTTTCAACCATAATAATTCACAAATGCCTTTTACCATTGCTCTATATTCTGCTTCAAAGACTTGACAAGGAAACAACCTTGTTGTTTCTTAGACTTCCAAGTTACTAAGTTACCCCCGACGAAGGTAACATACCCGGATGTCGATCTTCTCCTATCGCCTTTGCCTCCCCAATCCGAGTCAGTGTAACCTGATACATCAAGATGTCCATGTTTTGAAAACATCAAACCTCTCCCTGGTGCGGACTTCAAATATCTTAGTATCCTGGTGACTGCATCCATGTGTTGCTAACCCGGATTATGCATAAATATGCTTACAACACTTACATCATAAGCAATATCTGGCATTGTATGATAAATATAAATCAAGCGACCAACTAACCTCTGGTATTGTCCTTTGTCTGCTGGTATTTGATCAGAACATTCTTAAAGACCATGATTTTGTTCCATAGGAGACCCGATTGGCGTACAACCAGTCATACCAGTTTCCTTCAACAAATCAATCACATATTTTCGCTGACACAAGAAAATTCCCTTTCTGGATCGATTAACTTCAATACCCAAGAAGTACTTAAGTCCACCCAAATCTTTCATATCAAACTCAGAATACAAGCAATTCTTCAGATTACTCATCTCTTCAGGGTCATTTCCTGTTACCACCATATCATCTACATAGATAATAAGAGCAGTTACCTTGTCACCTACTCTTTTAAGGAACAAGGTATGATCAACATTATTTTGTATATACCCAAACTTCTTCATTGCAATGCGAAATCTACCAAACCATGCTCTGGGAGATTGTTTCAAACCATATAAAGCCTTCTTTAACTTACACACAACATTAACATTGTTTGGAGCATTATAACCTGGAGGTAGTGTCATGTAGATTTCTTCTTGCAAATCACCATGTAAAAAAGCATTTTTTTTACATCATATTGTTGTAGAGGCCAGCCTAGATTTGCTGCCAAAGACAATAATACTCTAATAGTGTTGATTTTTGCAACAGGAGCAAACGTCTCCTGATAATCAATACCATAAGTCTGGGTAAACCCTTTAGCCACAAGTCTTGCTTTATACCTGTCAATAGAGCCATCTGGATTATGCTTGATAGTATATACCCACCTTCAGCCAACTGGTTTCTTTCCTTCTGGTAGTGAGACTATATCCCATGTACCATTTTCTTCATGTGCCACCATCTCCTCTTTCATAGGACCAGCCCATTTCGGATTAGATAGTGCTTCTTCTACTGTTTTGGGAATAGTAACATCTGCCATTTGACTAACAAACGCTTTTCCCTCTTTTGATAATCTATGAGTTGACACGTAATTCGAAATAGGGTATTTCACCTTCCTTATTGCTTCAGGTGAAAAACGATCTGGTGGAACTCCACGATTACTCCTTGGTGGCAACTGGTACCTGTCGGTGTCAGGTAGTTCACAAGTATCATTAGTATTAATCGAACAATCTATCCTTACCTCAGGGACATCGGCACCGGCTGGAGGACAATTAGATGTAGGTAATGTTGATGAAGAGAGAGATGGAGCTTCAAGATCAGGGGTGTCAATTTCTTCGGCAACAGGAATATCGAACTCTTGAACCGGCTCCATGACTTGTATATCATCAATTCTTGAACTACTGACAGTTTGATGTGTACTTATGCTTGTTTCATTTGCTGTCATATTAATTTCACTATTATTCGGAAAAAAATCCATCCAATTCAACTCTTCAATAACACTCTCTCCATGAAGAGGAGAATCAGATACATCGGATGAGTAAAACATTTCGTGCTCAGAAAAGGTGACATCCATAGTAACATAAAATTTATGACTTTGAGGATGATAACACCTATAACCCTTCTGGAATGGATGATAACCAATAAAAACACATTTGATAGCACAAGGATCTAGCTTTGTACGTAGATGTTTCTGCAGATGTACCAAAACAACACAACCGAATACCCGTGGAGGAAGCTTAAGATGAGAAGGTATTGTTACAAAGAAGCCAATTTGTCCAACGGTGTCTGAAATTTTAAAACACTTGTTGGTACTCGATTAAGAAGATATACTGCACTAGTAATGGCTTCTTCCCAGAATTTTGGCTTCATATTTGACCCAATCAAGCATGCCCTCGTAATTTCAAGTAACTCAGCGATTTTTTCTTTCCGCCACACCATTTTGTTGTGGCGTAGACGGCAACTAGTTTCATGAATAATTCCATGTTCTCCAAAGTATCTTTGTAATACTTCATTAACATACTCACCTCCATTATCGTAAACGAAGGACCTTTAAGTTAGCCTAAAAATTGTGTCTGAATCATTTTATGAAATGCGCGAAAACGATCAGCCACATCACTTTTATTCTTCATTAAATAGAGCCAAGTCATATGAGTACAATCATCGATAAAGATAACAAACCACCGAAATCCAGAAGTACTGGTAATACGAGAAGGTCCCCAGACATCAGAATGAACCAAATCGAATGTGACGTATCTTCTACTGAAACTATCTGGGTAAGTAGTACGATGACTCTTCGCAAGAATGCAAGTATCACATTTAAAGTCCTGACAGTTGCAAGACTTAAACAAATCAGAAACAAGTGCTCCAAATATCCAAAAGAAGCATGTCCTAAACGGCGGTGCCACGGAAGATCTGATTTTTAGATGCACAAGAAGACCTTTTAACTGAAAGAGATCTCCTTCACAAACATCGTCGATGTAATATAAACCATCTCTCTTAGTACCTACCCAATTATCTCCCGTTGCTTGAGATCCTGAAGAAGACAGAAAGTGGGATAGATTAGTACTAAACAATTTAACTGTGCGGTTACTTGTGCATGCAGACAAGAGATTATCTCGAAAGAGAAGGAACCAATAATGTGTGTTCCAAGGACAAGGAAGGTGTTAAATCAACTCTCCCATCTCCGTAACTTGGATACGGTACACCATTGGCGTTGGAAATAGTTGTATCTGCGAGTAGCAACAGATCTCTCAAAATAAAGGCATCGAACGTCATATGACCCGTAGCACCCGAGTCGAGAATCCAACCATGATCTTTTCCAGAATCAGTAGCAAGTAAAGCGACGTCAACCTTACTTGATTGGCTTTGGAAGAGGTTCGGGTTCACCAAAGAATGAGATTCCACCACGGAAGAATGAGTATCGGTCGTCGTAGTCATCATTGAAGTACATGTATCTACCCCTTTTTGGTCGATCTTTATTTGTATTTTATAGGCGTCCCACCAATCGGGATAACCAATTTTCTTGAAACATTTCTCCACGAAGTGTGAATTGCTTCCACAGTAAACACAACGTCTAACGGAAGACATTATCACGATTAAAGAAGAAATTATGAAGTATGAATACAGGTCGCAAGAAGCTTGCGAAAAACTTGGCAAGCGTTTTTTATTTATTTATTAAATGACCAAAAAAAGGTACAAATGAAACTGATTGTGTACACAACTTGTTTACGGGGGTGAAAAACAAACCTAGCTAGATTCTACCTAGCGGCTAAAAATTATATGAGTAGTCGAATAAGAGGAACAAGTCCTATAACGGTAAAAACGGTAAGAGTTTAAATTCAAATCAAGTTTTCTCTCTTGCACAGAGAAATTAAATTTGACAAATCAACCAAATATATGAAAACAAACTTAACAGGGGTTTGCTTAAGAAAAACAAACTCAATAAAAAAAATCTTGATCAAAGATGATAACTGTTTATGACGAAACAAAAACAACAAAGACAACTTACTTAGTCTAAGATAAATGGATTAACAAGTTTAAGTAGGATTTAAAAAGGACAATCATAAACATAACAAGTTTATCATAAAATCAGTAGTACAACTTACTTGTTTCAATAAGTGTATAAAGAAAAACAAGAACCTTAAGCCAGCGGAAGAAGGATCAATCGAAGTAACAAAGCACTCACTATTACTAAGAAGCACTCAACTCACCATGGAGCTCTGATACCATGTTAAACTTAAGGTTCAACTCAAAAATAATTGTTATGTTATAAATCAATCTCTAAAAGAGATATATATAGTGTTACAAGAGAAGAGAAAGTCTTCTACAAAGAAAATAAGAAAGGGAAGAAGAAAATAAGAAAGGGAAGAAGAAAATAAGAAAGGGAGGAAGAAAATAAGGAAGAAAGGAAGAAAAACAAGTCATCCTACAAGCCACCATATAGCCATCCTACAACTACTTCCACCTACTACTACTAATTCATTAGTCAATCTTGATGACTAATGTTACAATTACTAATTAATTATTCAACAGGTGACAAAAATATCATCGAAGATGATCAGGCAATAGTGTGTATAAAACGTATATCATTGTCACAGTCTGTCGGTGATCAACCTTGAACAATGTAAAGGCTGAAACCAAAAGTATAGTACCTGGAGCTTGGAGCAAGCGCGTGAATTAATAGAGTCAACCACCCGCTGAAAGCTATAGTGCTAGAGAAGCCAGACCCCCTTTGACCAAAGGTCAAGGTTGTTGAAAACCACCCTTGTATTTTAAAGAGAGTTAACTTAGCATGAAATGGTTATATTTTAATTGTTACTTGGCGTCACGTAGAAGATGAAACACCAAGCGCACAAGACTTTATGATTAGATACCTTTTCTGATATGCTTTCTTATTTCTGAGTCCCAAGATATTTTGATTCTGCGATGCCGCATGCCGGAGCGTACATGATGGAAGGCATAGCTGCGTATGGCTTACCAAGTGCAGGATCTTACACTAGCCATATAATGCGGGACTTTTTCTCAACAAAATTGTTGACAGCTCGTGTATTGATATTCATGCCAATTGCTTCTACATATCTCTTTTTTGGCTTACAACCAATCTGAAACTGAAGTCTAAATTTGGCTTTAAGCTTATGTTTTTCACCATGTTCTACCAACAGAATCTTCTCACTTTACATCACGAGTGTAAAAACGTCAAATTAATTTCTGACAACGTGCAGTCACGTCTTCTTCTTACGAATTATTGCCTTAGAGCGTCTGCAGCGGACGACCAAGAGTAAAAATTTGGTCTTGAATCGAGACGTAGTGGGACGGAGTAAAGACTAAATCGAAGACCATACCAAATTTGGTCTGCGACCAAGACTAAACTTAAATTTAGTCGGGCGTTGATAAACTTTACGCCCCACACCAAGCGCACCTGAAGTTCACGCCCCACACCGAGCGTTTATAAAGTCCCCGCCCCATTTTTTTATTTTATTTTTCTGTTTACCATGGGGCGTTAACTATACAAACGCCCAATTCTTTTCTTTTTTTATTTAATTTTCATATGTTTGGGGCGGGAACTATACCCCGCCCCATGTAGTTTAATTTTTTTTTATTATGTGAATAGTTACTCGACACCATCGGGCGTTAACTATACATACGCCCCTTCTCCCGGCGTAAACTTTATGAATGCCTCAACGCGCGTAATCTTTATTAACGCCCCGCAATAGGCGTAAGCTATATCAACGCCCCACACCGAGCGTGATCTTTACCAACACTCGACCAAATTTACTCGCCCCCACTGCGTCACTCAACGGACTAAACCCAAATATGGTCTATTTTTTTACTCTTTAGTCTTTGGTTTTGGTCGTACCGCTGCAGACGCTCTTAATAGAGTTCTCCGTTCTGACACTTAACCCGTTTAATTCGTTTCTAACGGCACAGCCGACAAATTAACGGAAACTCACTCCAGTTGTCAATATATCTCCGCTTTATCTCGTCTCCTTTTTTACGTACCTCGAGAAACCTCCCCTAAAAATCGTGTCTTCTTCACACTTTCACCGCTCCACCTATATTTTCTCATCCTAAAATATCACGACACATTGTTTCTCGTCTCTGACAATATCTCATCAAATCTCTGCCAAATCAAACGGCAGAGATTTACCTCCACGTGGATACCCAATCCGACGGTGTTTTTAACAAACGTGTTTTAATCGCAACGGTTAAAGTAGGACCCAAGAAAAACATTTGATTAGCTGGTTATCATTTATTGGCTCTTTTGTCCTTAACCATGGTTTCAGAAATCTCTAACTACAGTTAATAAATTTTATTTTTTATTTATTTATGTATTTTTTTAAAATTAGGAATAATAAAAAATTGTACGGCATTCTCCTTTTATGCACCGACGACGAATTTCCAACCTCAGCTTTATAAAGAAACTGATTTCTTTTCTCCCCTAATTTTTATGATTTCCGGCAAAAACAATTAATCAAAATATAAATTCTGAATGATTTTGCCGGGATCTCTGAAATTTTGTTGAAAATTCTTAGTGAGTCTGTCAATATATAACGGAAATTTTGTTGAAGATCTAATTTTTGGGCAATGTGGGTAATCTGAAAATAATGTATTATTGATTGAAGTTGATGAATGAAGAGGTAGAGAGTTTAATTAATTGAAGCATTGATCGGTGAAATTGGGATCGAGAAGCGGTTCAACATTTTTCGAGGCGTTTTATTAATTTTTTAGAGAAGGAAGAAATAAGCATCTAAAAGTCTGTCTGTCTGTCTGTTTTTTTTTTTTTTTAAATTGTATATGATTCAGCAATAGAAAGGAAACTCAATATTGTGTTCTTGTTTTCGTAATTTTTATTTCCTTAATCCTTAATAACAATAAGAAAACAAAATAGGAATCATAGAGTTGGCTGTCTTTTTGGAATTTACTATACAAATGTGGTAAGAAAAAGAGTAGAAAAGAGAGATTTGAATGAATGTATGCATGTTAAGAAGGATCTGAAGATTAAGGAGAGTACAAGTTTGAGAGATGGGGTTGAAAACATGTGGAGGAGATGGGAAAATTGAGAAATGGAAGAATTCATCACCAGTAATAAGCAGGTCTAAAATGAAGATATGGATGGTTAGAGCAACAACAACAGTTTTATTATGGACTTGTGTTGTTCAGTTAACAGCATTAGGTGAGTTATGGGGTCCTAGGGTTTTGAAAGGTTGGCCTTCTTGTTTTACACCACCTTCTTCTTCCGTTTCTTCTACCACTTCTACTTCAAATTCTAATCCGCTTTTAGCTGTCAAGTTATCTTCAGTTCCTGCTAAACTTCCTCTTCCACCGAAAAGTGAGTGCCTTTTCCATCTTTCAATTTTGCATCTTTTTTTTTCTTCCTTTTTTTTTGAATTTGATGCGGTAGTAGAACGAATTGATTAGGTGGTTAAAGAGAATTAAGTTAGGTGAATATCTTATTCTGTTTTGGGTTTTTTTTTTTTTTTTTTGAAGCATTCCTGTTTTGGGTTTGTATATTGTTAGGTGTAGTGGTTTTGATTTTATTTCTTATTAGATAGACATTTCAATGTGACTGTATACTTCATCTTGTTGACTTGTTTATAGATACATCACTTTAATTTTCGACAATTCGAGGATGATTCTAATATTGGTAGATGAATCTAATCATTAATTGATGTGTGCTATCAGCGATTTCGATTGTTCGGGCAATTGATTAGAGTTCACAATTGTTTTTGATTTGTAGGGGTTTACAAGAACAATGGTTACCTGATGGTTTCCTGTAATGGGGGTCTTAATCAGATGAGAGCAGCGGTAAGATTCTATTGCATTACTAATGATCCCCTGTAACTTTTGTCTTTGCTTGTTTGGGATTTCAGTTTTTGTCTTGGTTTTTCCTATGAAGTCTAATTTCTTTTTTTGACTTTCAAGATATGTGATATGGTTACTATTGCAAGATATTTGAATGTTACACTCATAGTCCCTGAGTTGGATAAAACCTCATTTTGGGCTGATCCCAGGTAGGTTATCTTTCTTCCCCGATTCGAGCTGTATACATGGAATTATTCATTGTTCATTTACAATATACTGGTGGAATATGGCAGTGAGTTCCAAGACATATTTGATGTGGATCATTTCATTTCATCGTTGAGAGACGAGGTTCGGATATTGAAAGAGCTGCCACCCAGGCTCAAGAGAAGAGTTGAGCAAGGAATGTTCTACTCGATGCCACCAATTAGTTGGTCCAACATATCTTACTACCTTGAGCAGGTAAGTTACAATAATCCCTTTATCCTCGACTTATATTTCTTGGATGATTCTTCTAGATGTGTAATTACATCTAATTTCTCTTAATTGTTTGTAAACAGATTCTTCCACTGATTAAAAAGTACAAGATCGTACACCTAAATAAAACAGATGCTCGGTTGGCTAACAATGGGTTACCCTTAGAAATTCAGAAGTTGCGGTGCCGCGTGAATTATAACGCCCTTAGATTCACCACCCAGATAGAAGACTTGGGCCGGAGGGTGATCAGGATTTTAAGACAAAATGGTCAATTCTTAGTGCTTCATCTCAGATATGAAATGGATATGTTGGCGTTCTCTGGTTGTACTCAAGGTTGTAATGACAAGGAAGTAGAAGAGTTGACTAGGATGAGGTAAGTTTAAGTTTTCTTTTTGACAAAATCCTTATATTGTCACTGTTGGGAAATGTTAAAACCTCAATTTCCTTTCGGGATAATGCAGATATGCTTATCCTTGGTGGAAAGAAAAAGAAATAAACTCCGACCTGAAGAGGACAGAAGGTCTATGCCCTTTAACACCCGAGGAAACTGCGCTCACGCTAAGGGCGTTAGAAATAGATCCGAATATCCAAATCTATATTGCAGCAGGTGAAATATATGGTGGGGAAAGGAGGATGGAAAGTCTGGCAGCTTCTTACCCAAATTTGGTCAGTGTATAGAAACCACATAAATACCTCAATTTAGCACTGTAAGCTGTCTTCTTTGAAGTTATACATACTGACTTGGTTTATTGAAACAGGTCAGAAAGGAGACCCTTTTGCATCAGTCAGATCTTAGATTTTTCCAAAACCATTCTTCTCAAATGGCAGCACTGGATTATCTGGTCTCAATGGAGAGTGATATATTTGTTCCTACGTATGACGGAAATATGGCTAAGGTTGTTGAAGGTCATCGCAGGTACTACATTGTAACTTTTTTGTTTCATCCACTTTTTTTGTTTGTGGTGCATCATCCCTTCGTGTCATGGATGTGAGATATCAAGATATCAGATTAGAGCAATCCTGTCTTACAAAATAGATTCTTGTGTCCGGACTTTGAACCTACGTTTTAGTTAACTGGCAATAAGTTAAATGATTAGTCTAGGTACTTCTCCCAGATTATTAGTCACAATTTTCATTAGTATTCAGTATTGGTGGAAGCTCTCATTCGGCAGTTAAATCTTCGAGTGTTTGAGCAAATTGATACATAGAGACTGAATCGCTGAAAGGTAGAATCAGCATGTATTAGTGCCTGGGTATTTTAGTTACCGAGTTTTCCATCTGAAATATTTTCCTTTTACATGTTATCCAGGTTTTTAGGTTTCAAGAAGACGGTTCTTTTAGACAGAAAACATTTAGTTTTTCTAATAGATCAATATAACAGTGGAGTATTAGATTGGAATGAATTCTCTTCGTCAGTGAAAGTAGTTCACTCGAAACGTATGGGAAATCCTACTAGAAGAGTGGTAATTTCTGATAGACCCAAAGAAGAAGATTTTTTCTACGCCAATCCAGAGGAATGTCTGCAGCTTCCCGATAGCATGTGAATATTCTCTCATAAGGTTAAGAAATCTTCTCCACTGTTGTATTCACATAGATCACTTCATATCTAGCTCTGTACACGTGAAGCTTAGCAACGCAGAAGAGCAATGAAATGGAAACAAAATTTAAGGGTTCTTCAGAAGCAGCTGATGATCGAAGGGTTAGATGGAGTTTCAAAACGAAAAGTGAATATTAGTTATATAAAATAATAATTTTTGATTTTTTTTCTTACATTGATATCCTTCATGTCTTGCGCTGAAGACTACTCTTCCACGCTTGGGACAAACAATGTAGCATATAATTGATAAATAGAAGATCATATTTGAATTTTGCTATGTACCAACTGGGACTCAGATTTATTTTTTGCTACACACTCAATAAATACATTTTTTCATTTACAATTTGTAAATTTCTTTTAGTTGGCCGCTTCTAGTGTTCCCTCATTAAACTCTTACACCAATTGGGTGGAGTTCTGGTGATATGCAGATTGTTCGGATCGTTGATTGATTATGCGAATGATTCAGGTGTTAAAAAGGATAATATGCATCAAGTATGGACGCTATCTTGCAGGTTTTGCAATCTAACAACCTAGAAATGATGCATGGATTATTATATGCAAAGCTTGAAAAAATGCAACCTTTTGCCTTTGTGTTCCACTTGCATCCCTGGAAAAAACGACATTACTCAAATTCTATCTCACTTTACCTTGAGGCGATGAAAATCATAGAAATCCTTGCTTGCTGGTGCTGAGGATGAGATCCCCAAAGTTTTGGGCAACTATTATTGATACAAACTGTTGATCCAACTTCCAAGAGACGAGTTCACAATCAATGAATGAAACAGTGAAATCCAAGAAAGTGATTGCTTAGTTGATGATCCAAGAACACGCATTCCAAGGTTAGGCCAGGTTTGAAATTTATAGATGAGATAACTACAATATTTAGTAAGATTGACTTTGCCTTAAATTTCAGTTATGTAATCAAAACACTTTTAATGGCTAGAGCTTAGCTTTCGCAGCACATAATTACCTATTCAAAAAGCTGTTTAGGTTTCCAACATTTTCATGAACCCAACAAACGATACCCATGAAAGTCTCACCTAAAAAGACTCCTCAAGTACAAAGGGTACCAAAGCCTTGATCCCAAAATGTAGTGTGTAATTGTGTATTGGGTAAAATATGGGTTTTGTTATCTTGAAGAAAATTCAAATAATCAATAAACATTTGCTTTCTCCAATGCAAAATATATTATTTTTCATAATTTTTTATTATTTTTATTATTTCAAAAGCTAATGATTGGCTCTTATCTTGTGCATGGGTGCACAAGATAACAAAACCCTTGTATATTACCAAAACATAGACTATCTTTCTATCAAAACATCCATTCTGGAATCTGGATGCGATTTTCGTGGACAAGTCACAGTTCTGCTTAGATTATTGTGTGGGATACTATCACTGTCACCAAAAACAAGCCACCAAGTGGTCCAAAATAACTAGTATAACCGTTGCCACGGTGGAAGGGCCGACCGAATAAGAATCTGAAGATGGAGTTTAAATTTGATATTGTTGTTTGTGCTCGTTGCGTAGATTTTTTTACAACCTTTCCAACGAGATAAAATTTGTAAAATTCTAAGGCACGGATTTTTATATATGTTATATTAAAGTTGGCTTTCCAATTATACCCCTGAAAAGTAGGATACACAAAGAGTTATAGTAATTGGACTAAAAGAGAGGGATAATCTTGTCTAGTGAAAATGTGACGGGAATCTGCAAGGAATATTCTTTCACAATCTTTTTATGAAATTGAACATTTACGTTACTCTTCATTTAATAAAAAAATGGCCATAAAAGAGACTCTCTCCCTACGAGCCCTTCGGGCTCTCCAGTCGGTCGGCCCAAATGATGGGCAAAATGACCGGCTAGAGAAGCGGACGCACCCAATCTAGAAGGTCAATAACAAATTGGGAAAACGAATTTCTCAAAGGTTCACCTATGTGCAGTGGAATAGACCATCGGATTTGTTGGGCGGACATGTTGGATTGTTTTTATTTTCAAGATTATAGATCTCTTTCCCTCCCAACTTCTCGCTAGGAAAGTTCAGGCGGAAAGGAATAATGGATTAACGTATCCTAAAAGAGAAATAATAAAAATGTAGGAAGAGTGTCTGTGAATTTATCCATGTAACCCAAAATCTGTAATGTGACTCAAAATCAGTCTACTTCTTTACCAATGTTTTAAAAACAAGGCTGCACATCTAAACTGGACAAATAACTGGGTCAGGTGTTCAACCCGTAATTAATATTATTTTATTATTTTAGTAAAAACAAAAAATAAAAAACCATCTTTTGGGCACTACCCAAAAAAATTGGGGGACTACCCATCAGTTTTTGTGGAGGATATTAGAAGTAATATTTGGTCACCCCTTATAATTTTTGTTTCTAATACCCACTTTACCCTTGATGATAAACTTAGTTAGTGATTAGTGATTAGTTAAAAACTGATTAGTTATTAGTGATTAGTGTTTTATAAGTTGGATTGTTTTGTTTTTAACATTTTTTTTTTTTGAGATAAGAAGAAGAAGGAAATAGGAAGAACAAGAGTATGATGTTTTGGGTACTCATGGATACTTCAAATTTAGTTAATGGTGCTTGAATTGGCCAAAACATTCCTAAAAATGAACAATTTACAAATTGATTTTCGTTTGGTTTACAAAGTTCGGCTACAACATTTGAAGAACAAAGTTACTTAACTCATCTCGCTAGTGTAGTTCGGTTAATGTTTCTAAAAACACAGTAGCCGAACTCGGATTTAATGGATTTTTTTGTTTGAGAATGATTCGGTTAGGAAATTTTTTTACGACGTAACCGAACTAAAAGTTCGGCTGGGAAAAAAAAATGAAAAAAGTTGCGACGCAACCGAACTCAATATTTAGGTTTTCAGAGAAAAGTTCGGTTAGGAGAAAAAAATTGCTATGTAACCGAACTGAAGTTCGGTTAGGAAAAACAAATTGCGACGTAACCGAACTTTTCTCTGAATGAAAAACCTCCATTAAAAGTTGAGTTCGGCTAGTTCGACAAAGTTTTTCACATAATTCCTAACCGAACTTCTCTCTGCAACTTACATTTTCAACTCATTTTAATGATTACTTCTCATTTTTGCAACCAAAAACGAATGACAAGTAATGGGTTTGTTATGATTTTGATTTTGTTTTGTTAATGATTTAAATTAAGTTATATATTGTGGTCGGTGGTGGTGGTGGTTCAAGGTGGTCGGTGGTGGTGAGCGGCGGGGGTGATGGGAGGAGGTGGTTATATATATATATAGGTGGTGGTGATGAGAGGAGGTGGTAATATATATATATGTTAAGGGTAAGTTAGTCATTTCCACATTTTAGGACACCCCTTATCATTGTAGGGTGGACATTTGTATCACTGGGTAGTCCCCCACTTTTTTTGGGTAGTCCCCAAAAGATGGTTCAAAATAAAATTACAAGTTTTTGGTTGGCAACCTAGCAACAAGCTGGGCTCCAACACCTTTTTGAATAACAATACCTAATCGATAAAAAATAAACCTACCGGAACCACTACTAGCGTCCTTGCTAACTAAACAATTCTTCAGGCGCTTGAAAAAACATAAGGTATCATCGTCAAGTTCTCCTAAAGTAGAAAAAGCAAGAACACCCAAACCATAACCATGTGATACACACTTGTCCAAGTATTTAGTGCGTTTTTGTGAAACAACACTAGAAATAGCTTTGCCAGGAACGAAAGAGCGAGTACCTTCACCTATGAAGGGAGAGACCCCTGTAACATCCATACAAACATCTTAGCCATTTTCCCAGTTAGGAACAAAGATATCAGCAGGCCACAAATTTTTGCCATCATCCGCCAAAATTTGAGGGACACCTCCTTACGTGCAGGTACACCAACCTTATAACAAATTTCAGCGATAACATCACGAACAAAGTCATGCCGAAACTTGGGTCCAATATCCTTAGCACAATGAACCGCGTGATCACCAACAATATCCATATGACTATTGCAAATTGAGCACAAACCAATCTCAATAAACAATGGGATACCCAGGCGTAACAATGAACAACTCTGAACTGTCTAGGCCCGAGACATTGATTAAGCCCACTGATAGGTACAACTAATAAGTAATCTTGTGCATGCTTAACTCTGTTACACTTCCACAGAAAGGAATCTCTTGTAGACATAGAAAATTGGTCGGGGATTTTCTTCTTAATAGCATCAAAATAGGTAACTGCCATGGAGTGCATGGATTGGGGGCAGTATCATCGACACAATAAGAAGAAGGTAGTCCACATACCTGAATGAAGTTATGAAGAGCCATTTGATAATCAGAACCTTTGTTTGTTGAGGATAAGTTACCAAGGATCACCTTTTGTAATGAAGCCGTCTGACTCTAAGAAGCAAGATAACAGTAGGTGCGGGTGTATGCCATGGTATAAATGCCAAGCCACCATCTTTGATAGGCAAGGTAGACAATCTCTGTTGTAAAGGTGTAGATGGTGGATTTTCGACAAGGGCAAAAATTATAGACCCATAATTGTATGTACTCCTGATCCAGCAATTAGATGAGTATTGAGGCTCATGTCTCTTATCGAAAGCATGAAAGTTCATGCCACAAGAATCTCTGATTGAGAATATTGTCTCTCAGAGTATATGTAGATATGTAGTCTCTCAGCTGGCAACAACATATCTCATGAATACTTAGCAATTTCAGTAATTACTTTTATATAGAATCGAAAGATTGGACGGCTCCTAGATAGCTTGCCTGCTAGTATAGAGCGATAACGTTTTCAGGATGTAACAATGTTTTTCCTGACTATACAAAAGAAAATATGACGCTTCAACAAGCTCATATCACTCAATTCCTGAATAATTAATGCTCATAGACGATCATACTAGTATAGAGCCATCAATTAATTATTCTTAAAATCATTATTCATTAACTGAATCCCTGTAAAATATTCAATGTTTTTCATAATATTTCGTTACTTCAATTCATGGTTCTTCCCAACAGAATTCCATGGGTTAGTAATAAATATTCAACACACGTGCATCTGAGCTATCTTCGAGTAAGCCCCGACCAAAATGGTGCAAGTGTACTCAGCAATAATACACCAACGAGCACCTGAACGCACGAACGAGCATTCCAAAATACGAAAGAACGATGAACCTATGCAAAATAGGAAGAAAAATAATAAATAATAAAATATTAGTCAAGGCGCTAGGGAACTGGTGTCGCTAGCCACATCGTGACCAGTCCCACGCCCAAATTTTATATTTTATCATATTTTTCTTATTTTCCTTGATCTCATGAAAATCTCTTCATTTGAACAAATATTCTTTGTTTTAAGGAAACTCATCAGTTTCATGGTGTTTCCTTCGCATCAAGGAAATAATATAAAACTGGGAAAGGTGTCATGGGACCGTGTCTACCAGCCGGCCGGCTGTTCCCTAGTCATGGCCGGTCCCACACCTCATGATTCCTCAATATTTTATTATTATTTCCCTAATCTCATGAAAACTCCTTAATTTCATGATATTTCCTTCAAATCATGAAAAATAATATAAAATTAGGGAAACTCGTGGGACCGGGCCCCAAACGGCCGGCCATGCCCTAGACGGTCCCACATGCCCCTTATTTTTTATTATTATTTTTATGTTTCCTTGATCCCATGAAATTCCTTGATTTCAAGATATTTCCTTCAAATTATGAAAATTCCTTCAAATCATGAAATAACACATAAAATTAAGGAAAACTCACGGAACCGGGCCCTAGCCAGCCGAACATGCCCAAACCGGTCCCACACATTATTAATATTATTTTTTTCATTCATATCATGGAAACTCATTCACTTCAAGGAAACTCCTTGATTTCAACAAAACTCCTTGATTTTATGATATTTCCATAAAATCATGAAAATATATAATAAAACTAGGGGAATGCTATGGGACCGGCCGGCCATTTCCTTGGCCATATCCGGTCCCACACTTCATGATTCCTTCATTTTATTATTATTTTTCCTTCATCTCATGAAGTTTCCTCAGTTTCAGCAAAATCCCTGATTTCTTCATATTTTCTCAAAATGTTGCTCAAACGCATATCAGAAAATATCTAAATTCTCAGAACTGAGATACAAACACTTTGGTGATGTAAGCATGTTACCTTGACCGACCAAGGTTGGCTCTTTGGATTGCAAGGATCCGGTCCCACGTATTTTCATAATTTGACCTAATTTGCGCAATTGCACGTATTAGGCCCAAAACTCTTCCAAACAATTTGGAGCTTCATGGCCGATCCCGTGACCACCCAGGGCCGATTTCATGACCCCTTGTTCGGTTCCTCATCTCCTCATAATTAATTAGGATTTATCACCTAAGGCTCAGATGAGCATTATTTTAATGATTAAACCAGCATTTAATCGTCCTTTCATCAACAAATCAACAAGTCTTCAAGAGACCTTGGTATTTGCTCACGTGAGCATCTGGGCGCTACATGGTAGACCCATAATCCCATGCATCCGGTACCTTCTTCACTTTCTGGTTTATCTTCAATAAATCATCAATTGATCATCAATTGATCAAATTAGGGTTTTGAGTCCAAGGTTCATAATTCCAGATTCAAACGTTAATAATTTTATGTTGATCTCATGACCAACATTTTATTAATTATACTCGGTTCAGTTGCCAGTATTCTGATTTAATACTTTATTTGGTCATGCTACCAATAATTCATCAAACGAGCAACATATGCTCAGATGAACAATATTTTCTCAAACCAAGGAATATTGGTTCAACTATCAATATTCAACAATGTATCAAATGAGCAACATTCACTCAGATGAACAATATTTGTTCGCACTAATGAATATTGGTTCAACTATCAATATTCAGTAACTCACCAAACGAGCAATATTTTCTCAGATGAGCAGCATTTGCTCACATCAAGGAATTTTGGTTCAACTATCAATATTCAATGACTCATCAAATGAACAATATGTGTTCACTTTAGCTATCAACATTTATTCGAGAATTATACCTCTGCATCAGTAGATATGTTCAATTTATGAGTCTCTGAACATTTTCAAATCACGTTCGACTCAACAATACAAGGACTCATCGTCCCGTGAAGTCATGAAGTCAGCAAATGACTAACTAATTACACGTCTGCCTTGCAGACTCCACAATCACATGAGACATCAATCGTGTTACATGGGGGGATATTAACTAGGGTTTTGATCTGGCGGTCTATGGCACGTGTGTTCATACACACAATGAGAATGTGAGCAAGTCGTGCAATCAATTGGAGGAGTTAACAAAGTAGTGGATGGAAAATCAACCAAGTCTCCGCACGTTGAGCAACCGGTTTTAACACAATTTTCACTTCTCCACTCTTTGATTCCATCAAATGTCACACTTCATGGTATCATGGTGTTTACAATTCTAGCAATATAAATAAGTCTCTGAATCATGATTGAAAAAAAAAGGACAATCTTATGTCAAACATACAACACGAGATCAACAACTCAATGTCTGAGCAATTACTCTCAATAGAGTAAAATTCAATCATTCAGAACTTATCTTATTTTCAGAATACACAACATACCTACGATCTTCGATTACCATTGATCTCACACATTTCCCATCTTCCCTCATACAAATCGACCCATCCTCTCTTGTGAGCGAATTTAATCTGGAACGGCCATTGTCTTGGTTTAGGCCGGAATACTATAGATTGATCTCTCGAATTCAAAGCACTCCCTTCTTGTAGTGCATCTGTGTGAGGTTTAATAGTTCGCTTGGTTCAAGGATTTTCCTCCGCACGGTCGTCTCCTCAATTCCGTAAAAACCAGCAACTCGTTTTGCCCCATCTACAAAAGGACCAAACCCCGAGCCATCACCAATGACAAAGTGTCTCAAGTACGCAAATGATCATCGAAAAGCTCAATGGCTTGTTGAAGGGATGCCAGATTGGTAGTTCGCAAAGAAAAATATAATCTAGAAACTCCCGTACAATTGCGAAGTAAAAGCATCTCACTTTGAGGATCCTTGAGTTTTTTTATAACAAACATAAGTTGAACAGTCTTGTTCACCCTATTCAACATCATATCACTAATGAAGTTCGAATCCAAACTCACATGACCACCCAAGAGTTTAACACCATTAGACGGTCTACCAATATCATGAGGGAAAACACCATCAGTAATACTTCTAGGATCAACAGAGGGCCAAACTACTTCTGTTTTCTTTATATTGAGGTGTAAACCCCTACCCAGTCCTTCAGTTTCTATAATGCTCAAGTCCTTGGACACCTCAAATGTATCACCAATGATTATACCATCATCAAGGTACCAGGCGTGCATATCGAGTTTACAAATGGAAGCAATAGTCTTCACTAGAGGGTGAAGAGTCAAAGCAAACAACAAGGGACCGAGGGGGTCATCCTGCTGGACTCTGAGAGCAGAAGACAAAATATATTGGTCATAGTAGAGCTTAGCAGGTCGCATGTAACAAAATTTAACCCAATGAGAAATACCTGGACAATGAAGGCGAACCTATTTGATGAGATGAGATCTGCTCACCATGTTGAACGCATTAGAGAAGTTAATGAGAAGCATTGACATCATGTCCGAGTGACAATTCATCTCAAGTAGGCAATTTACATCATGTAAAATACTCTCACTCCCAGCAGGTACACCAACTCCAAATTGGTAATCACCTAAATAAGAAGTCATATCCTTTCCGACAGAGAAAACAACCACTTTGTAAACCAATCTACGCCAAACTGTGCCAACTGCAATGAGACTAATGCCGCCCCCAGGCTTAAGTAACAGTGTTAAGGGTGTACTAGCTATGAATTCACCCAACTCCACAAGGTATTTTCCCGCCAACCAAAGATTCACAACCCATGTGATCGAAGCAAGCAAATCATCTGCCACATCTGCCCCTGCCTCACTCATCGCATCAACTAAATGTTGCGCTCGCAGGCCATTTCGACCACAATATGTACCTTTGGAGAAGCTCTTAATAACACCCAAAACTTCCCGGAATTCCACCACAACTGGATCAAACACAACATCATCACAAGGAATAGCAGGAGGATGCGCAGCAAGGTGTTTATCTTACAACTCTGCATAAGTTTGGTGTTATAACCAATGGCTCTTCCAAGCACAATCAATCAAGAATTGAAATAGAAATGAAATCAAAAGTAAAACAAGCACACACAACACAAGTATTTATAGTGGTTCGATCAAGATGATATACATCCACTTTGGAAAACGACGATAACGATTTCACTATGATTCAAACAAGATTACAAGAGTATAAACCCCTCTCAATAACAAGACATTTACTGCCTCCCACTCTCTCTTAGTTTACATTAATTTCTCTCTTTTTGTTTTGTTTTTGTTTTTATAGACCACACAACAAAGAATTAGTCGGGCAAACCCTTTTTGAATACAAGCAAGAGAATTAGTCTATGCCTTCCCTTTTTGAATACAAAGGAATTAGACTTTCTAGAAGCCAACCCTTTTTGAATACTAAACCGTATTCAAGGAACATATGCTACAAATCTCCACCTTGACTTGAATACCATAACCACTCATCATCATCGTCTTCGCTCATCCCCTCAAGGGCTCTCAACACCTGTTGACACCAACCAAGTCCAAGAAATGCTTGAACTTGATACTTGGAACCGGCTTTGTCAACATGTCTGCAGGGTTATCCGCTGTAGGAACCTTTAGCATCGCTATCCTACCTTCCTCAACTGCATCCTTGATAAAATGATACCTGACATCGATGTGCTTCGTTCTCTCATGATATATCTGGTTCTTGGTCAAGTGAATGGCACTTTGACTATCACATAACAAAGTTGCAATCTCTTGCTTGAAACCCAAATCACCAACCAAACCCATCAACCATATACCTTCCTTCACTGCTTCCGCGGCTTCCATGTACTCTGCCTCAGTTGTAGACAATGCAACTGTGCTTTGCAAAACCGACCTCCAACTGATAGTACCACCACATAATGTAAAAGTATAACATGTCAATGACCTTCTTCTATCAAGATCACCTGTATAATCAGAATCAACATAACCCACAATATTTGTCGAATCACCATAGTGTTTATCAAATACTAAACCAACATTTGTACTGCCCCTTAGATACCTCAAAATCCACTTTACATCTTGCCAATAAGCTTTCTCGGGACTTCCTATGTATCTGCTTACCACACTCACAGCTTGTGCGATATCCGACCTTGTACAAACCATAGCATACATGATGCTACCAACTGCGCTTTCTTATGGAACTCGAGACATATACTCTGCCTCATCTGCAGTTTGAGGTGATTTCCTTCTAGAAAGTTTAAAATGAGCTGCCAAAGGAGTACTTACTGGTTTTGCATCTTTCATACCAAATCGCTCCAACACCTTCTCGATGTAAGTCTTCTGGGACAAATAAAACTTGCCTTCAGCTCGGTTTCTATGAATATCCATGCCCAATATCTTATTTGTTGCACCCAAGTCTTTCATCTCAAACTCACTACTCAACCACACCTTCAACTTCTGTATCTCTGACATGTCTGTGCAAGCGATCAACATATCATCAACATACAAGAGTAAATACACAAATGAACCATCTTGAAGTTTCATGTGATATACACAACTGGCATACTTACTCCTACTGTATCATTTGCCAACATAAACGTATCAAAACGTCTATACCACTGCCTTGGAGATTGCTTCAAACCATACAATGATTTCTTCAACAAACATACATGGTCTTCTTTGACAGGAACTTCAAACCCTTTTGGTTGTTTCATATAAATACGCTCTTACAAATCACCATGAAGGAAAGTCGTCTTAACATCTAGTTGTTCCAATTCTAGATCTTTCAAAGCAACTATAGAAAGTAATGTTCTAATAGAACTATGTTTAACAACAAGAGAGAATACCTCATTGTAGTCAATGCTTTCTCTTTGTGTAAACCCCATTGCCACAAGCCTTGCCTTGTACCTTTTTCCTTCACCATCTGAAGTACCTTATTTCTTCTCGATGTAAGTCTTCTGGGACAAATACAACTTGCCTTCAGCTCGGTTTCTATGAATATCCATGCCCAATATCTTATTTGTTGCACCCAAGTCTTTCATCTCAAACTCACTACTCAACTGCACCTTCAACTTCTCAGATCTCTCGACATGTCTGTGCAAGCGATCAACATATCATCAACATACAAGAGTAAATACACAAATGAACCATCTTGGAGTTTCCTGTGATATACACAACTGGCATACTTACTCCTACTGTATCATTTGCCAACATAAACGTATCAAAACGTCTATACCACTGCCTTGGAGATTGCTTCAAACCATACAATGATTTCTTCAACAAACATACATGGTCTTCTTTGACAGGAACTTCAAACCCTTTTGGTTGTTTCATATAAATACGCTCTTCCAAATCACCATGAAGGAAAGTCGTCTTAACATCTAGTTGTTCCAGTTCTAGATCTTTCAAAGCAACTATAGAAAGCAATGTTCTAATAGAACTATGTTTAACAACAAGAGAGAATACCTCATTGTAGTCAATGCTTTCTCTTTGTGTAAACCCCATTGCCACAAGCCTTGCCTTGTACCTTGTTCCTTCACCATCTGAAGTACCTTATTTCTTCTCAATGTAAGTCTTCTGGGACAAATACAACTTGCCTTCAGCTCGGTTTCTATGAATATCCATGCCCAATATCTTATTTGTTGCACCCAAGTCTTTCATCTCAAACTCACTACTCAACTGCACCTTCAACTTCTGTATCTCTGACATGTCTGTGCAAGCGATCAACATATCATCAACATACAAGAGTAAATACACAAATGAACCATCTTGGAGTTTCCTGTGATATACACAACTGGCATACTTACTCCTACTGTATCATTTGCCAACATAAACGTATCAAAACGTCTATACCACTGCCTTGGAGATTGCTTCAAACCATACAATGATTTCTTCAACAAACATACATGGTCTTCTTTGACAGGAACTTCAAACCCTTTTGGTTGTTGCATATAAATACGCTCTTCCAAATCACCATGAAGGAAAGTCATCTTAACATCTAGTTGTTCCAGTTCTAGATCTTTCAAAGAAACTATAGAAAGCAATGTTCTAATAGAACTATGTTTAACAACAAGAGAGAATACCTCATTGTAGTCAATGCTTTCTCTTTGTGTAAACCCCATTGCCACAAGCCTTGCCTTGTACCTTGTTCCTTCACCATCTGAAGTACCTTATTTCTTCTTGAAAACCCATTTGCTTCCAACAATCTTCTGTCCTTTTGGTCTTGCAACTATCTCCCAAGTGCCATTCTTGTCAAGAGACTCAATTTCTTCAATTGCAGAAGCTCCCCATTCTGCTGATTCTTCACCACCGATTGCTTCTTCATAGGTTCTTGGCTTATCCCTATCTATGCTCTCACCTACTGTAAGTACATACGCAACCAAATCAGCATGGTCATATCTCTGAGTTGGTCTAACTTGCCTCCTCTCTCTGTCTCTTACAAGATTATACTGATGATCTTGTGCTTCTTCTTCCTGGGCAAGTTCTTGCACAATATCTTGATCATCATCATCATCAGAAACAACAGTCTCATTGTTTCCTTGAACTTACATCTCAAGTTGTACCTTGTCACCAAGCTCCACCTTATCACTAACACCCTCTTCAACTATTCCATCTAGTTCTCCATTCTTTGGCTTCAACATCGATTGCTCATCAAATTGCATATCTCTGCTGATAAGAAACTTCTTTGATCTTTCTGCAAGACACCATAACTTGTAGCCTTTCACACCCTTTGCATACCCAAGAAATATACACTTATTTGCTCTAGGATCTAGCTTCTCCTCATTCACATGAGCATAGGCTGGACATCCGAGTATCTTCAAGTCTTCATAGTTAGCATCTGAACCTGTCCAAACTTCATTTAGAGTCTTACACTCAATAGAAGTCGATGGAGATCTGTTTACTAAATAAGCTGATGTGTTTGCTGCTTCTGCCCAAAACTTCTTTGGTAACCCGGCATTGGAGAGCATGCACCGCGCCTTCTCCATTATGGTTATGTTCATCCTTTCTGCAACACCATTTTGCTGTGGTGTTTTTATGACTGTGCGGTGTCTCACAATCCCTTGCTCCTTTCAGAACTCATTGAACTCACCCCCACAAAATTCCAAACCATTGTCTGTCCTCAAGCACTTGATTTGTCTTCCGGTTTGCTTATCAACCATAGTCTTCCATTGCTTGAACTTGACAAAAGTTTCATATTTGTGTTTAAGTATGAATACCCATAATTTCCTTGAAAAATCATCAATGAATGTCAACATATATCTACCACCACCATGTGAATCAACCCGAGAAGGACCCCAAAGATCAGAATGAATATAATCCAGAATACCCTTGGTGTTATGAATAGCTGTACTAAACTTGACTCTACACTACTTTCCAAAGACACAATGTTCACAAAAAATCAAGCTTGTCAGTTTTATGACCACAAAGAAATCCATGCTTGATCAAAACAGCCAATCCCCTCTCGCTCATATGCCCTAGCCGCATATGCCACAACTTGGTAGTATCATCATCAGAACTTGAAGAACATACAACTGCATCACCCGTCACAGTAGTACCTTGCAGCGTATAAAGACCATTAATTCTCTCGCCCTTCATAATTGTAAGACTTCCTCTTGAGACACGAATAACTCCACCTTCATCACCTTGATACTTGCAGCCATTTGAATCAAGTATACCCAAAGAAATCATATTTTTTCTCAAGTCCGGAACATGCCTAACCTTAGTTAAAGTCCTCACCATACCGTCATACATCTTAATTTGAATTGTACCTACACCCACCACTTTACAAGTGACATTGTTTCCCATAAGAACTTTACCACCTTCTCTAGATTGATAAGTAGTAAACCACTCTCTATGAGGACACATGTGAAAAGTACACCCCGAATCAAGAATCCACCCATTTTTCGAGCTTTCGGTATGAACCGTGAGAACCGTTCCATCATCACTTTATACTTCAACATTTGCTGCGGTGCCTTGGTTAGTATTATTCTCAACATTCTTCAATTTTGGACAATCCTTCTTGAAATGCCCCTTTTCCTTACAATGAAAACAATAGAATTTACCGGATTTTGATTTAGACCTTGACTTTGATCTACTCCTATCAAATCCTCCCTTTTGGATTCCTTCCTCTAATAAACAACCCATCTCCCGAATTATCTTTACCATCAATACCCGTCTTCTTCAATTCCTTAGAGTTCAAAGCCGCTTTAACGTCTTCCATGGAAATTGTGGTTTTTCCATACATTACGGTATCAATAAAATTATCATAAGATGGTGGTAAGGAACAAAGCAAACCCAAAGCTTGGTCTTCATCTTCAATTTTGACATCAATATTTGCCAAATCCAAGAGAATTTAATTATAATCATCAATATGATCTATAATAGACATTCCTTCGTGCATTCTAAGAGTATGTAATTTCTTCTTGAGATATAAATGATTAGTTACGGACTTAGTCATATACCTCTTTTCCAACTTGTTCCATAGCCCGTCCTGTGTCGTTTCCGTCCCAACTTCTCTCAAGACCTCATTGCTCAAACACAATAAAATTGTTCCATGAGTGCTTCCTTTGCTTCATCCGACAATGTTATTACTAGAGACGTTTTCCCCTTCAAAGTTTTCACCAAACCTTGTTGCACCAAAACAGCCCTCATCTTTAGCCTCCATAAATTGAAATCATTCCTTTCATCAAATTTCTCAATCTCATACTTTGCCGCCATCGTAGGTCGCTTCCACCCGGAGCTCTGATACCAATTTGTTATAACCAATGGCTCTTACAAGCACAATCAATCAAGAATTGAAATAGAAATGAAATCAAAAGTAAAACAAGCACACACAACACAAGGATTTATAGTGGTTCGATCAAGATGATCTACATCCACTTTGGAAGACGACGATAACGATTTCACTGTGATTCAAACAAGAGTACAAGAGTATAAACCCCTCTCAAGAACAAGACATTTACTACTTCTCACTCTCTCTTAGTTTACATTAATTTCTCTCTTCTTGTTTTTGTTGTTTTTATAGACCACACAACAAAGAATTAGTCGGGCAAACCCTTCTTGAATACAAACAAGAGAATTAGTCTATGCCTTCCCTTTTTGACTACAAAGGAATTATACTTTCTAGAAGAATTAGACTTTCTAGAAGCCAACCCTTTTTGAATACTAAACCGTATTCAAGGCACATATGCTACATTTGGTCATTACATGGTGCAATTCCATTAGATCGAAGCACACGAATAGCAGCAGTGAAATGACCACAACTTATCTTCTTACGACAAGCAGTCAAATTATCTAAGCCTTGCTTCTTCTCATCTGTTGGCTTAGACGCTGAATGGACTGGAAGTTGTAGCAGCTTGTTAATCAGAATGGAACATCCATTGGCTTCCTTCCAAACTGATAAAGAGTTGTTAATGGCAGCAACTTACAAGCGTTTCCGATTGTCGGATTTATCCTCAGTTGAATTCATTGGTCTGTATAGAGCAAGAGTACAGATAGGAAAAAGAATAAGCTGCAGCCAAGCATTCAGGTTGGAAGGGTTGGATATCACCTTGTAAATATTTTAATAAAAATATTTCTAAATAAATTTTCGGTTAAGGTAATTGAATAAAAATATTTTCTAAGATTGTGAGAGAAACTTCTCTTATTTATAAGAGGAAGGGTTTTACTCTTCATTTTATAGAGATCTGACATAGTGTCTACCTCTAGATGCAACTCTCACAAAGTTGAAAAGGTATGGACTATATTGTTTCCTAACAAGAAACTTCGTCTTGAATCTTCGCATAGTGATTCAGACTCAACTCCAGAACTTCATCGAGATGTTACTAATGAAGAGATTTCCTCCCTCAATGATAATCTTCTCAAGAATCTTTCACTAAAATTAGATCTAATTTTGTGTGCAGTAAGGAACATGGAAAAGGATTTGCGAAAGGAAGTAAAGGAAGTCAAAGATAATGTTATGAGTCTTGAATCAAGATTAGTAATAATAGAAGATGATTGGAATCCTGTGAGATTTCCTAATATGACTCCAAAGAAAACCGAGAAGCTCTAAGAGAGTTGAAGATTTTTATGTCCAAAAAAGTAGACATCTATATTTGATTTGCTTCAATTATTGTATAAGGTCTATTTTTGAATAAAACTATCATTATTAATGAATAAAATTATTACTTTATAATTTTTCTTGTAATAGTTACCGATTACATTGCCTGTGAATGAATGTTTATATTTTTTCTATGTGTATTCGGTTTATGAGATGTCCGATTTCGGTTTTCATAACCTTAATATTCAATCTCATATGATGTAACCCTTATATATGGTTTGTGTGGCTTTTTGATTTAGCGGGATTAAGCACGTAAATCAAGGATATGAAATATTGGGTAAAGGTTTCATCTTCAATTGTAAACAAGTTTTTGATAGTATGAATATAATTCGTATTTAATCTCGCTATCATCAAAAGACCTAGAATACCTTATTGCAAGAATACTCCGTAAATTTCCTAAGTCATCACACCTCCATGTAAAACGATGCAAGTATAAATACTACCTAGAGAATAACTCGACGCCTTGCGCTAATCAAGTTCAATTCCCAAAAGTGCATTAAGAAAGGTGAAATATGCTAATTAGTGCAATTGAAATACATTGCGCAAACAATTCGAACAAAGGTCAATTTCTATATATGATTACAAGAGTGTATCACTAAAAACCATAATCATATCATGCTACTCGTATTCAGGGTTATCGCTCGATGAAAAACCCTAAATTAGCTATAGATATGGATGTATGTTCAATCAATTCTAGACTCAACTAAACAAACATTCAATCATATTACAATACATCAATCATGTAATTATTATAATAAGTAGAAATCAAACGATAATATGGAGAGAAAACAAATTCATAAAATTCATAACTTGTTTTCCAAAATCCAACTACATCTTTAACCAATAAAAATTAATCAACTACTTGTGTTTATGGAGTTCATCATAAAAGTTGGAGAATAAAACTATCATGCAAACCCTAGAAAGCAAGTAGAAGTCTCCCTAATGGAGATATATCTAGGTTTAGATAAAGACTTTTGTATTTATATGCTTCTCCAATTCCAAAAGGATACTCTCTTCTCAAAACTCATCTCCAATTCGTCCACCAAGCCCATGTGTGAAAACATCTCTTCTGGAAATTCTGGGTCCAAAACTGGGTTGCTGGATTGCTGACATCATCACCGGAATTTGGTAACCGTTGTCGGAATGCATCACCGGAAAATGTTTCTTTCCACCTGAATGATCAGAAACTGTCACCAGGCAGTTCTACACTTCCAGTAGCTCAACTTTGCTTCTCTGTAGTCCACACACTTACCAAATAACCATTTAAGCCAATTCCTTGTTCTCGCGAAAACATGCCCAAAAGCGTGACTCGTAGCTCATATGTCCCGCGGCCGACTCTCGCGTTCAACACACTCTACCTTTATGATCCACTGAAACATTACGATTCACACTCTAATCTCTGAAATCCGGCATCCCGACCTATGCTCGCCATTCTTGCTGCGTTTTCGCACAATCTCTGCAGTTCTAGTTCAGGCACTCTGTCCTAGTCAGTTTTGTGTAACTGCAAGCTACTCCAGTCCAGCTGCACCTAACATAACCTGCAACAGCCACCACTTCAGCCATTCACGGCAACTAGACCTGACTTCTAACCTTTGCACAGCTGCAACATCATCTCTGCAAACCTCAGTTACTCATCGTACACCCATCACATCCATTCCCTAACCTTCAGTTCCAGTTCTAGCAAGAACCTTAACCACTGCCATCTCAGGCCACCATTGCAATCGAGACCTGCACTCCAGCTGCAACCATCCTGTCACAATACTTTCTATCTCTAACCCAGAAACACCACATATCTCAACAACACAACTAGCACCAGCTGAACCCATAACCATTGCAGACTCAAAGACCACCGATACTTGTACCCATAATCCATAATACCAACCCATCTGTAATAGCAGCAATATACACCTGCACCTAAATATAACCCTGCAATATCCTACATGGCTCAGCTCTTAACTGCAACACTAGCACTATCCATTCAACATCAGTCACTGCACAATTCCATTTCTTGTAGCTCCATTACCACTAATCCTCTAATACCAGTAGCTGCGGCTTTAACTCCAGCTGCGCCTATAACCATTTCTCACACGAAGTCACCACTGTTTCAGTCCATTACAGTTCAATACTTCCTACTCCATGGCAGCAACACCCAGCCTGTAACTCATTGCCATTTCAGTTCAACTGCACCAATACTACCTGCTCTTCCTTCCCTGTATCCTAGACATACATCTAATCATGACCAACAACTCATCCCATAGATGCAATTTAACCAATCCATGTAACTACACTTCTTCTTGCTTAATTTTGTCAATTATTCTCATCCTCAGTTACCACAATCCATTATCACTGCACTTCATACAACCCATTACATTAGTATGCCCTTCAGTTCCATCACCATTACAGCACCAACTAGATTCATCTCTGTCTCCCATGTAAGCTCTCAAATACCAGCAGAACAACCCCATTCTAAGCTGCTCTCTATCCAGTCCATCAATCTCCAAATCAAAGGCAGCAACTCATCAGTGTAAATCATTTCCAACAAACCCAAACCCCTCTTTCACAATCTCAGCATACCCATCTCAGATTTCTTCCATCTTCTCCCAAATCTCTCTTCAATTTCTACCGAAATCAGCAGAAAACATTAACCACAAACCCTAACTCTTTATCATCTCAATTGTTCTTCTAATGCAAAATAAGTTGAGCTTCAGACTTATAATGGATTCAAACTCTAACCTGTAAAGAAACCATATGTTTAGCTATTCAAATCGATCCAAACACATCGATCCCCATCTTCTTCTCCATTACCAGATCCCCTTCAACAACAAATACATCCTCCTCTCAATCTGATTCTGAGCAACATATCTTTATCCTTTTTAAACTTCATCTCCATCTTGAATTCTCACATCGATTCATCTCAACTCAAACTCTCAGTAACGGCCGTCCCTCATTTTTTATCTCTTTCAATTTCAGACAAACAAAAGCACAACCGCAATAAAAGAGATGGTTTCTCTGAATTTCAGGTATATGGTAATAACCCAGATTCACATTGGCACCCAGGAACTCGATAAGGACTACCATAAAGTTATTGGCTTGTTGGTTTCAGAGAACCGACAATCTAGTTCTCTGTTCAGCTGTCAGTTCTGCGAGGCTGACAGTCTTATTCCTGCATAACTCTTCTTTCATGACCTGGCCTGCTCCAAATATCGCCTGTGAATTGACCTTTTTTTCCCTTTTCGTTCCAAATGACTAATTTCTCCTTCTTTTGCTCATAATGACTCCATTGCTCCTAATAAGCTCAAAAGCAAACATAAGATACATAACTTACAATAAAACTCGTGAAGAAAGCATAAACAATAGATAAATATCAAGGTGTTTTAGACACCTATCAGCTTCATAATCCCAATGAAGTCTTTAAGTCGTTAACCTACAGGGTTTCGTGAAAAACCTAAGGTTAAAGGAGAATCGACTCTACTCGCAATTAGTATCACACAAGAGGTGTGGGGATTAGGTTTCCCAGTTGCTAGAGTTCTCCTTTATATAGTTTTCAAATCAGGGTTTTCAATCTAAGTTACCTTGGTAACAAAGCATTCAATATTCACCGTTAAATGAAAACCTGATTAAACCCAAGCTAATATCTTTCAACTGTTAGATCGAACTTAGCTTGTTATACACAAATGAAATGCACCCTCATTTAGGTTTATGTAACCGTACCTAAACATGTACACCATGTTGGCTCAATAGTAGTTAACCGAGGTTAGCTATATGAACACTCTCATATCAACCTTATTCATCTTAACCATAACTAGTTCAAATGACTCAGTTGAGACTAGTTAAAGAGTTGTTCAATTGTTATATTCTCATAGAAGTATACAAGAACAAAATTGAAGCAAAATATGTTTGATTTACTCGAATCTATTCATGAACATTATATCCACGGTTTGCAAAGAATGTATTTCTTATTATATAAATATATTTGTTCATGTCACAACCGATTTTATAACTTTAACCATTCAAGTATGCAAACGGGTACGCATACTTGAAATATTCGGACCAAGTTTGGTTTTCGCCAGTATGCAAACGGGTACGCATACCTCCAAACCCAACATAAATTTCCAGTCACAAACCTACGCCAGTATGCGTACGGGTACGCGCACTTAGGTTCCCGGACTTCTCAGACCAACATGCACGCATAATAGTATGCATACTATGGTTCCCGGACATGGATCACACATTTGCAAGAGTGCACAACATGTTTATAATCCAATGTTGGTTAAGTGTTCTAAACTCTTATTTCAATCATTGAAACTTTCTTAGAGGATGACAATAGACGTTTTCACACACTATTAGCATCAAAGCAATTTTTAAGTTATTCCAAGTCTATACAAAATGATTGTATTACACAAACCATGTAAGATGTTACTCGGTGATTTTCACATTATCATCTTTTGACTTTCGTCAATAATATAAGATGAACTTGGTTGAAGCGAAAGCTTACCAACACATATTTTGAGAAATATGTAAGTGAGTTAAACTCATCTCGAAATCTCAAATCTGCATAATCGAAAAACTATAGTAATACGACTTTTGTCTCAATATAGGAGATAGAGTAGAAATAGACTTTCCAAGTGATAAATGAGTTTTAGTCTCCACATACATTTTGTTGATGAAGTTCCACAATCTCTCCTTAGTAGTTCCTCGTCTTCAATTAATGACCGCCGTGAAGTCTAATGCTCAACCACACAATCTACCCTAGTCTGAGACATTACTTTAAGTAGACTAGAAATCAAGACTTATAGTTTTGATCACTAACATTGACAAACAAGCTTGAGATAGCAACGCTTGCGAGTTCGACCGAGCAGTGTTCTAATATTAATCGATTAACAAAACAAGATTTTGTGGAATCACAAAGGATGAGACGAAGATGTTTGTGACTACTTTTCAAACTTGCCTTTCGGAGAATAAATCTCGAGCAAATCTTAAAGAATATAGTGCTCCATCAAGATTGAAAACATCAAGAACAGAACACGCAACTACAGATAAAATAGTTGGGTCTGGTTTCACAATCCCAATGAAGTCTTCAAGTCGTTAACAACCTAAGGTTAAAGGATAATCGACTCTAGTCGCAACTAGTATCACACAAGAGGTGTGGATATTAGGTTTCCCA
Source organism: Papaver bracteatum (assembly GCA_023529315.1). Taxonomy (NCBI): domain Eukaryota; kingdom Viridiplantae; phylum Streptophyta; class Magnoliopsida; order Ranunculales; family Papaveraceae; genus Papaver; species Papaver bracteatum. Next base: position 952,471 of record JAJJWX010002605.1, on the reverse strand, counting down.
GTTGATAGAGTTCTCCTTTATATAGTCTTCAAATCTGGGTTTGCAATCCACGTTACCTTGGTAACAAAGCATTCAATATTCACCATTAGATTAAAACCTGATTAGATTCAATCTTTCAACTGTTAGATCGAACTTAGCTTGTTATACACAAATGAAAAGTACCATCATTTAGATAAAGGTAATCGTACCTAAACGTGTTCACTTAGTTGGTTCAACAATAGTTAACAAATGGTTAGCCATATCATCACTTTCATATCAACCTTATTCATCTTTATCATAACTAGTTCAAATGACTCAAATGAAACTAATTAGAGAGTTGTTCAATTGTTTATATTCTCATAGAAGTATACCAGACACAATTGAAGCAAAATAGATTTTGATTCACTCGAATCATTTCATGAACATTATATCCACAGTTTGCAAAAGATTGCAGTCCTTATTATATAAATGTGTTAGTTCATGAACAAACCGATTTTAGAACATAACCTACTTAAGTACGCAAACGGGTACGCATACCTAAGTAGTCTGACTAAGTTTGGTTACGCCAGTACACGCACGGGTACGCATACCACTTACACTTCCAAACTCCAGCAGAAATTCATGAAACTTGGACTTTCGCCAGTACGTGTACGGGTACGCATACTTAGTTCCCGGACTTTCAACAACCAACCAGTACACGTACGGGTACGCATACCATAGTTCACGGTTTTGGACTTTACAAAAATATGATTACACACTATATTTATCCAATCATGGTTACATGTTCTAAACCCTAATTTCAATCATTGAAACATTCTTGGAAGATGGTAATAGCTGTCTCACATAAACTATTAGCTTCAAAGCAATTTTCAAGTGATCGAATGATCAATACGAAACATTTCGAGTCTACATCAAATGACTATCTCACACAAATCATGTAAGATGTTATAAGGCGATTTTCACATGATCGTTTTTTGACTTTCGTCAAGACTAAAAGATAAAATTAGTTAAAGTGAAAGCTTACCAGCACATATTTCAAGAAATAGATAAGCGAGATAAACTCGGCTCGAAATACTAAATGTGTATCATTGAAGTCTATATAGTAATAAGACTTTTTGTCTCAAATATGAGATAAAGTAGATATACTTTTGAGTGATAGATAAGTTCAAGTCTCCACATACCTTTTGTTGATGAAGTTCCACTAGTTCCCTTGAGTAGTTCTTCGTCTTCATTTGATGAACACCGTGAAGTATAAAGGTCAACTACACTTACTATCCTAATACGAGACTTATCTATAAGTAGACTAGAAATCAAGACTTATAGTTTTGCCAACTAAACTTGACAAACAAGCTTGAGATAGCAATGCTTGCGAGTTCGACCGAGCAGTGCTCTAACACTATTCGTTGCATATCTTTGGATTACCAATATGTGTGAGATGGTAAAACCGATCGTAGATTTGTTATGTACGTATAACTAATCACAATTCCTGACTTATGATTTGGTATGACTAGTTTTTGTTAATTAGTGTTACTTATCCTAAGTAATCACCATGAGATGGTATGATCGATATTTGTAATTGGTGTGACCGATCACAGAGAAGTTGTGTAACTAATCCTTGTAATTGGTGTAACCGGTCCTGGTAATTGGTGTAACCGATCCTGGCAACTTGTGTGACCAATCACAAGCAATACCATGAGTATATGGTAACTGGTCATAGTAATTGATGTAACCGATCCTGGTAACAGATGTAACCGATCATGGTAACATGTGTGACCGATCACAAGTGTTTCCATATTAAGGTACAACCGATCCTAGTGATTGGTAGAACCGATTGAACCCATATATGTGATTTGATATTTGATTAATCACATAGTGGTCTTGGAATATATGTGAATTAATTCTAAACTTGTTTGGAAGTGTGGTATAACCGATTCCAAGAATGTAAATCCATGTAAATATGAATAAGGATTTACAGTGAAAAGATGTCAGCATACTTTGAACACGCTCAGTAACTCTTATCATTTATTGTTCAAAGATATTTCTTAGTACTCGAGAATATTCTGTTCCGAAATAAATTGAGAATCTTTTAATTAAGGTTTTTAGTTTTATATGCTTTAATTATCAGTAATTAAATGCATACCTCTAGAGAATAAAAATTAGGACTGTGGAGGATGTCTTCATTGTAGTCGATACGTCTTCACGATCTTCAGGTCTGCAAGGTAATACATGTATGTATTAACATTCCTAGACTTTCGAGTTTAACCTAAACGAAGTTGACTCTAGTACATTTAATCAAGCGAATCTAATTGAGTTTTGATACTAAAATATGAAAACCAAACTTGACATACCAACGCTTGGTGGGTTAAACCGAGAAATGCTCTAACAACTACATGCAGTGTTATAACGTGTAAATTTGAAGGAAATATTAATAAGATATACCTCTCGAAGTCTGTATACTCCTTAATAGTGGGAGTAATATCTTCCCACTGCTAGACAAGGGAGTTAACTTCATATTGTGCACTAGTATTCAAATTAGAGTTCAAACTTCAATCTTAGGTAATGTGCATGATAATCAAACCAAGCATAATTATAAGATTGAGCATCATAACAATAGGAAGACAAATAACTTGCAACAAGAGGTGGCAAGTAATCAACTGGATAAGTAAGTATGTAACATGATACATTTTAAATTACAAAAATCACCGGAACCTCAGTATAAGCAAGTGCGAGTTTCATCACACAACGTATATTGTATATTAGTACTGTAGATTGTGAAACTTGCATTAGGGGAAAAAGTTTCAAGATCCGAGGCAAAATAGTAATTCCATAACTAAGGGGTGAGCAAGGTAGTCGATATTGGTTGTACATCCCGATATTACAGGTTTTTATCGGATATCGGAAAATACCTATATGATATCGAAAATATCGGTAATACAAAGACGAAATGATATTATCGGTTTTACAGGCCGGTACAGACCGATATATCGGTTTTACTTATACACCGATAATATCGGTTTTGTGAATAAATTTTTCATCAACATGCATTTAGTCTTTACAGACAAGTACATGTCCATTGGAGAAGGTAAAAAATCCCTAATATATTTATAATATAAAATCAATGACTATATGGTAGGATGTAAGATGGAAACCATATTTCGATTGAAATGCAGTGAAATATAAAAGATAAATATGAAGGATAACAAAAAATATTTACTGGCATAATGGGACAACAATCACAACGTTGGCTAAAAGCTTCTCCAATGGCATGTGTGTGGAGATAAATATCAAAATCCACCTAGGATACACATCCATTTTTTATAAAATCATTCTCCAACCCTGATGTCTTAAACCAATGTATAGATGACTTTGCTAGACATTCACCTTGACAATGTCTTCCATTCTAGTCAGCTTTTACTTAATTGAATTGACTTTAATATATTAACTAACTATTTTTAGCTCTAATAAAATCTTAATTATGGAAAATAAAATTTATACTAATTAAAAGAAGATTACTGTTGGAGATGGATTTTTTTCTCTCCCTAATTTTAAGGAAAAATAGATTGAGGATGTCTTATTTGTGTTTCCACATAGGAAACACACACAATGACCATTGAGAAGTTCTAATAAACCACCTTGTATTTTGGAAATTTGAGATATGTGTATGATTCTTATTATTTTTTACTATGGTTTTATAATTATTTAAAATTCTATATTAAATGATGTACCGCCTGCAAAAACAAATATTATCATTTGTATAGGTGTATAGGACCCGACCGATACGTGATATTAACTACCTTGGGGTGAGTCATTATTCTGAGACAATAACAGTCTTCAAAGTTCAGCAAAGACAAAAAAGAGAAAGAGTTGGACGTAAAAAAAACTCTAAAGATAAGTTCGATCACGTTCGATCCTCATCGACGAAACACAAGCTCAGCCCCATAGGAAAAAACTAAACTCTCACGACAGAGACTCAGCCCTTGTTCCTCAAGGAATCCATAGCTACATTTTTTAGTATACATCCCCTCGAAACACTGCTGGTGATGATGCTGTGATTCCTGGCACACATACTCAACGAGATACTGCTGGTCACGTAGGTTCTGTAGAGCGTAAAACGTCTCGTCTGATTTATAACCCAGAACGGAGACATTTTGTCTCTCGTAAGCACGAATCACCCCTGTTTTAAATCAAGGAATAATTACTAGTACATCATCGCAATATACGCTAGTCACGTCTACTCTAGGACTCGACTCTACTTACTGATGCTTTAAGATAATTCATAGAACATCCCCATACACTGGTTATTCTGCCTGAAGGCCCTTTTGATAGATTCCTATAGCAACTTTTTGAAATATACATTGGTCATGTCGGCCCCATTATACGGATAGCACATCTCTGCAAGATACACTGGTAAAAAACAAGAAGGTCCCACATAGATGTTATTAGGCATTCAAGCCTTATTTTCTCTCAAACATGTCCCAGCTAACTGCGGAGAGACTCAATCGCATGATCTAAGCCTCAACCGGCCTCATTTTAATCCAAGATGAACTAGATTACCTGAAAGTCTTGTACAAGCATAAGACTCAGGCACAAGCCTCACCTATTGCAAATGCCCATTTCTCAACGTCTCAAACATACCCACAATTATTAAATTGAGTCTGAACTAGACGTTGTTATCCAAAAATGTGGATACTCTCCCTTGAGCTCCTCATGTAAGAATTAGGCCTCCACATGACATGTGTGACTAGAAACAAAGAGATAAATCCCAATCTATGCTTCTCTCACACCGTACACATAATTTCTGAGGCATTCCTTGCATTTTCACATGACTTATCCTAGTCATTCTCATAAATTAAAGAATGTATCTCTATCATAGCCAATGTCGGCTATATAGAATGTTAGAGCATTGCTCGGTTTAACTTGCAAGTTTTTCTATCTCAAGCTTGTTTTCAATGTTAGTAGTACAAACCTGTTAGAGCATAGCTCGGTTGAACCCACTAAGCGTTGGTATGTCAAAGTTGGTTTTCATATTTTAGTGTGTCAAAACTCATCTAAGAGTTGCTTGATTATGTACTAGAGACAACTTTATTTAGGTTAGACTAGAAAGTCTAAGAATGTTGAGACATACAAGTGTTACTCGAAGACCTGAAGAACTTAAAGAAGTAACGAGCTACAATGACGACATCATCCTTCCTCTTGAGGTTAGTAATATTGACTTGAATTGTTTCTTTCCTAACATATCTTTCAAGTCGTGTTATATTGAAAACATAACTGCGAAGCTATGTATTAGATATATTACTATAGTAGTGATACATGATCATATGATCATAGTATTAGGGAATTAGACTATGAAGTATAACACTTATCTTTTGAACTTCGTAGATATGAATGCTATTATGTCATGAACCTTCATTAGGCAGACCATCCTAGTTATGGGCAAGGTGCTCCTAGTAATGCTAGATATAGTTAATCATGTGAGTGACACGTGTTGTGCACGATGATAATGTGTCGTCCAGCCTTATATCTTGACTGTTGTACTCCTTTGAAAATCAGCTAATAAAAAATGTAAAACTTCATCTTCTTTACTAAATTCTTCTGCAACTTCTTGTCTATCAATGTCGTCTTCTTCTTATCCCTATAATTCGTCTAATTCTTCTCCTAATCCTTTATTAACCTCCTTCTATCCCAAATCATCTCTATCCTTAGGGTTACCAACTATCACTGATAATCCAATTTGTAGTGAGTTCACTACAATTGGTATCAGAGTAGTCGATTCTCCGACTGCTTCCATGGCCAACAACGCTGCGTTTGATGAGCTGAACCGAAAGATTGATGAGTTAGCTAGAACTCAAAAGGAATCCCACCAAAGACATGACGAGCTGGCTCTTAAACAAGCATATTTACTCAAGAAGGTTGATCAACACCATGAACAACCATCAGCAAGGTATTTACATTCTATCCGAGAGTTAATTCGAGAATGTCGTGACGAACATGATAGAGTTTCTGCTGGTCATGGTATTACACTGGAAGATTCTAATGGAGTTTTAGATTCTACTGCAATAACAAATCTCTCTCTCAAATGGGATGAATCGGCGATGACCGAGAACGAAATTGATTTCAATTTGAAGTCGATTCCACTTGATTTAGGTGATGTTTCAAGCTCAGCAACAGTATTCTCGCAAAATCCTTCGACTCCTGATGCAACAGATGAAGTTAAGGGTGCTACAAATCGTGAGATAAAAGATTTCAGCTCGTTAAAGGAGTTCAGTGGAAATACTTCTACCCCTCTAGAAAGAGAGGGAGGTAATTACAAATATAAACTCAAATTTGGTTTCTTTACTGTTGATCGAACTGATGTTACATATATTCGAGACTACAAGCCTCATGTGGTCAATCTAGTTTCTCTTTATTCTGAATTAAAATTAAAGATAGAAACCCAATTTTTAGATTACCAAGAGGGAAAACCATTCATTACTTGGTTCGATTGAACTAGTGATGCTTCTTTGAATCCTGATTATGTAAGGATAATCAGTAAAGTGTTCTCAATTTCAAGTATGGAGGTATTTTCTGAAAAATTTGATGTTTATAAAACTGTAATCCTTGTTGACAACAAGCTGTGTAGTGGGAAATGTCTTCTCAGTGGCTTTAGCTTTGCTCGAACCTTATTTGATCATGGAAAATAGTTTGAAGTTAGTGGAAGGTACAGAGGTAATTATAATTTCCGCAGGAATATAATTGTTTCTCAGTTTGCCCATAGTTGTTTGATTTTAATGGACATATTCAATGCAAATGTGGTTTATAAACTGAGTCTGGAAATTGGGTATGGGTTAGAAATGTTGATTGTGAATTTAAATAATCTTCAGTGTGTTGTTTCAACTAGTTCCAATTATGGCTATATGTTATTTGATCGTGGGAAAGAATTTGAACCCATTGATGGGTACTCTTACTATGCTAGTGATTATACTTTCTATTGGGAATTACTTACTTCTTGTTCGTTTATACTCATGGTCTGTTCAATGTTAATGGCTAACTACTATGGATAAACTGTTAGTGAGCTTGTTCTAAAACATTGGTACCCACTAGACTTTTTGTTTCTGTATTTAATTGCTTTTGTGCTGGATAAAAAGGGTGATTCTGGTGATGACAGAAAGCTATTGGTGAAAATGTCACACCTATTGATGTTGGTTTACACTGGTAGCAATGGTGATCACAGTAAACTATTTAGCAAAAGGTCAGTAAGAGAGAAATTCTCTATATTCAGGTTGACAGGAGTGGGTGAAATTAAACAAGCTTATCAAAGGCTGGGCAGAGTAGTTCACTGGGGTATAGCATTCTGGAATTCAGTGGTTACTCAGGTTCTAAAGAAGTATGAGATGTGGAAAGAACGAGAATGGTTTGTCTATCATGAGGTTTGTAAAGTACAACTTCGCGCTTCTCCTTATCATGTGCTGCTGCCCTTGGATGTTGTTTGTTTTGACCAAATTCTTAAAGAAGCTTGCATACCTGACAAGGTAAATGACCAAACACAAATTAATTTTGAATGTGTTGTTTCTACCAATTCTGCTTGTTGTCGAATATTGTTTGATCGAGGTAAAATGGGTGAAACCATGTTGTGGAATTCTCATTCTACGATGTTAGATGCTACATGTGTGGTTGTTTTTCAGAACCTTGGTAATTACACAGAAATGAATAGGCATGGGTTTGTTTATATGGTTGCAAGAAGTATCGAAATGGGTACGGAAACTGTTCACAGTGTTGTGTGGAATTTTACTGAAGGTGGAGTTTATTTTTATGGACTGCTTCATGAAGTTTTCATGTTAGCAAATATGTTTCCCACTCAAGGGACTGAAATCTTCAAAATCATAGACGATTTTTCTTACTTCCAAGAATATACTTCTATGTTGATGCTCATACTTCCATGAAGCTGCTTTAAATTCTTAAGAGAAAGCTTCTCCTTGCATTATCTGTGACCCATTTATGAGTTCTGCATTCCGAAAAAGTGTACCCAGACAATTCTGAACCCTTCCATAGGCATTTTTCTCTGCTACATGCACTATTTCCAACATGATTTATATGGTTGTTATCGATTCTGGAGTCGATCTTATCAACCAATGAGATGGTTATTCAAACTAGTGATTTATGAAAGTGTGGTGGACGCTCAGGCCTTACTCACCTTCCTATATGTGTTTGAAATGGTTCACTTCTTGAAATGGAAATTGTTCTCGACAGGTCTATGGAGTACAGTGGAATGGTGGGTTATTATGAATTTTACATCAGCTGTGTGTCTCATGAAAACACCCTGGTACTATGGCAAAGCACCCTGTAAAGTTGAAGTTTACAAGCAAATCATTCTCAAGGGTCATCTGAGTTGGAACTCGAGCACTGTGGTGGGGGTTGCGGGGATGGAATTGCTGTTTTTAGCTTCAAACACCTCCACATGCCTAACAGACATATCTAGCCGGACTGTTATGAGCTCAACCAACTACCTAAATGAGATTGTGCATGATAATGTGAAGACTATATCTCCTATGGTGCTGATACTCAACTCCAAATGGGAAATTGAAATTGCTTCCTGGGGGCTATCACTGCATATCTCATTTTCAACCCCTGATTCAGCTAAGCCTCGCATCACCAGGATTATTATACACAAATTTGAATAGGTAAGTCCACTTCTTCTGATGGCATTACATAGCTTGCTGTTATACAGCCTCTACATCAATGAATATACACTTCTTAGAAGGTTTTGGCTTGAAATACTCACCGGAAATGGAGAAGGTTGTCTCGTACTCAAGGATGATTGTACAGTCAACAACGATGTTGTTTCTAAAGGAAGAACCACAACCAAAACTCATATTGCTTGTGTACCTTAGAAAAACAAATAGAAGAGGCTATGATCCTTACGGCTCACAAGAGGGAGACAAGGTACTGTGGATCTTGGTGCTTAAATTGAGAATGGTCATTATGCTCAAGTTGGTGTCTGTACAGGTGTTTCGTCTCACTACAGTACTCAGAATTTCGGTATACATACTGCACAGTAAAAGGTATATAGTCCTTGGATGGTTTTGGCCAGAGTTATTCATCAAGTTAGCTACTTCTCCTCAACTCATCACAAATTGTTACCCTCGAACAGCTGGTAATGGCAAAGAAGCTCCTTATTATCAGCACTCACAACTTGGGTGTTTTTACGATTAGTGGTAGTGACATTTTTAAAGTTATTCGTAACTGCGGTGGAACCTTGGCCAATACTGGCACTACACTTTATGCTTCTTTTAGTACTTGCTGGGCAGTAACTTATGAAGATATTGGTTGGTTTAACCTTGAGATAATAAGCACCAGTGGCTCGATTTCGTTGATTAATTTTGAAGGAGAAACCACTAGCATGCATGGTTCCAACAGTTCACAAGAGGATACCAGTCGCTATGGAGCTGCAGCAACAGTGCCTTCCGTTAGACGAGCTTACCTACATTTTCTACAGCCGGTATCATTCTACATTTACACATCCTTGAGGACAAGGATGATTTGGAGTCGTCTAACCTACATTTTCTACAGCCGGTATCATTCTACATTTACACATCCTTGTCCTCAAGGATGATTTGGAGAGGTCGGTAGTTGTCATGAACCTACATGAGGCAGACCATCCTAGTTATGGGTAAGGTGCTCCTAGTAATGCTAGATATAGTTAATCATGTGAGTGGAACGTGCTGTGCACGATGATAGTGTGTCGTCCAGCCTTATATCTTGTCTGTTGTACTCCTTTGCAAATCAGCTAATAAAATAAAAAATGTAAAACTTCATCTTCTTTACTAAATTCTTCTGCAATTTCTTATCTATCAATGTCTTCTTCTTCTTATCCCTATAATTCGTCTAATTCTTCTCCTAATCCTCTATTAACCTCCTTCTATCCCAAATCATCTCTATCCTTAGAGTTACCAACTATCACTAATAATCCAATTTGTAGTGAGTTCACTACATGTTATGATTATGTGTATGGGTAATGGTGAAGATTTCATCCTAGGAAACAATCTTTTACATTTGTTTAAAGGAAGTACATTGATAAACTTATTTTATAAATTGAAAGGGAAATCTCTAGGCTTATTGGTACGGCTATTCATTACAAATCTTTGGATTACCAATATGTGTGAGATGGTAGAACCAATCGTAACCTTGTTATGTATCTTGGTACAACTAATCACAATGCCTGACTTATGATTTGATATGACTAGTTTTTATTAATTAGTATAACCGATCCTAAGTAATCACCTGAGATGGTATGATCGATATTTGTAATTGGTATGACCGATCCTAGTAAATGGTGTGACCGATCCTAGTAATTGGTATGACCGATCACATAGTATTGTGTAATCGATCCTTGTAATCGGTGTAACCGGTCCTAGTAATTGGTGTAACTGATCCTGGTAATTGATGTAACCGATCCTAGTGACTGGTATGACCGATCACAAGTAATACCATGAGTATATGGTAACCGGTCTTGGTAATTGATGTAACAAATCTTTGTAACCGATGTAACCGGTCCTGGTAACTTGTGTGACCGATCACAAGTGTTTCCATGTTAGGGTATAACCGATCCTAGTGATTGGTAGAACCGATTGAACCCATGGATGTGTTTTTATATTTGATCATTCACATAGTAGTCTTGGAATACATGAGAACCAATTCTAAACATTTTTGGAAATGTGGTATAACCGATTCCAAGAATGTAAATATGAAAGATGATTTACAGAGAAAAGATGTCAACATACTTTGAACACGGACAATAACTCTTATCATTTATTGTTCAAAGATATTCCTTAGTACTCAAGGAGATCATGTACCAAAATTAATTGTGAATCTTTTAATTAAGGTTTTTGGTTATATATGATTTTAATGACCAGCAATTAAATGCATATCTCTAGATAATAAAAATTAGTAATGTGCATTTACTAATTAGAGATTTTCTATTGAGAGATTTCGGAAAATATTGGACAAGCATTTACTGGAATTATGAAAACCGAATTTTGCCATTCATTGCGTATCTTGAGAATATTTTCGGTTCTGGAAATTCCTTGGTGTCCAAACATCCTTGGTCTATGAATATCTAAGTTTGCATTTCTAGAATACCATCTTAAGATCCAGGCAAACTTCATCTTTTTTTTGTTTCTGGTGGAGCCGCCTATCCGGAAAGGAAAGTACCCTAATTAGGCAAAATCTCTTACGACTGTTCGTTTAAAGACTTCCGTGGGATCTAGAAGCTCTACGAGTACCGTTGGTTGGAAACTAGATAATTGCAGTATTATTAGTTTTCGATTGATTTGATTGACTAACGGTTGTTGAAATTTGATTGCACCTATTTTGTTTGTTCTTGAAAATCTTCTCTTATGATATAAGATTCACTCAAACTAGATCGAAGTATCGAGGGGATCTTTAGAACTGTTTGTAGATCTAAAGACATCTTGTGATAATCCATTGTTAACAGACTCCGCTATGTGCGTGATTGATCACAAGTGATTCAGGTAGTGTTGTGCAGGTTTAATTGAAGATTAAAGAAGATTTAAAGACGAAGAAAATTTCTTATTGGTTTCTCATATCTTTGTGTTGCACAAATCTTGATCGGCTGGGATCCAACTAGAATAGAATTTATTCGATTGATTAGTTGCGTGAGATCGGCATCACTTTATAGTTTCTTGTTGGAATCTATATCGATTGATTGCGAATCTAAACTTGACTATTTTTGTAGTTATTGGATAGATTGATCTAACCAGGCAAAGGAGTTTATTATCTTAAACAGAAAAGCCTTTGCATATAACTTGAGATATCTTATCTTAAAGAATCAATAGATTTGTTACCAAAAAGATTTGTTGTTCCTTTACTATTTGCAATACGATCCAAAGAAATTGTTCCAGTGCGTGCACTCATCGAAGTCGGAAGCACATGGATACTGAGGAAACTAAGTGAACTAGGGGTAGTTACTTGGTCCCAACTGTACGAAGTTGGTGTAGATTTTGTACAGAGGCTTAATTCTGAGAGTTTTGAATTCTGGACTTGGTCTAGGGGTTTTTCTGTATTTGCAGGTTTCCTCGTTAACAAAATCTTGTTGTGTGATTTACTTTTCTATTTCTGCAATTATATTTGTTTATATAATTTGAAGTAAATTACACAAACGTTAACTCCGCTTTACTTGATAGTGATCTTATAAAGTTTGGTTAAGTCCGAACCTATTATCAAGTAGTCACACTTTGGTTGTCATATTGTCTCGATCTCGTATCCATAGACAATCACACAAAGTGTGAATACCGATTTTTAGTATTGTCTCGACTTTTTCTATAGACAATCACTTTCGGTAAGAGGACTTATAGGTGGATAAATTAAAGATTGTGGTGTATTTGGGTACCCTCATCTTTTCAAAACCTATAGCTTGATTTCTAGTCTACTAAAGCCAAGTCTCAGACTAGGTTAGAGTATATTAGTTGAGCACGAGACATCACTAAATAATCCTCGAAGATTGAAAACTGAATATCAAACAAAGACATTTGGAAAAATTCATCAACAAAGAGGTATGTGAAGACTAAATCATTATATTTACTCACAAGTATTACCATTCTATCTATATGAGACCACATCGTATGACCTCTAGTACATATTACAAAGAAGAAATTTCAAGTCAAGCTTGTCTTGTTAAATATATCGAAATATGATTCAAGCAATAGTTATTCATATACATGACAAACGTAGTTAAGAACAATTTATTGTTCATGGACTAATTTTTTTGTTCAAGAAAATAGCCTAAGCAATCGTGTTTATCATCCATGGCAATTGGGAAAGTTTCAAATCGATTAAAGAGAGTTTTCGGGACTATTAAATTCTGGATACAGGATGGTACATGTACCCAATACGCCTTCCATTGCCATCTTGAGTTCCGGAATAGGGGTAGGTAAGGCTACCAAGAATGCATACCCCTGAGTTCTGAGTTCGTGAGAAAGGGTAGGTATGCGTACCATTTTCAAGAAGTATCATATTTAATTGTTATTGGTCCTCTTATATATCTTGTACAACGCGTAGATTTTTTAGTAAATTTGTAATCTAAATACATCTTTACTCCAAATAAAGACGCTGGACTGGAGTCAAGCATTTTTTAATGGTACTATTGATTTAGGTTTATTTTACCTCTATGAATCTGAATGAAAACTGATTTCGTACGTAGATACATGTTTAATTTATGATCCACACAAAGGATACAAGTTGATTATTTGATCACTTATGAAGATAAAACTATATTTTGGTGATCAATAAGACAAATAATTAAAGCTACCTCTACAATCATTCTGAGTTATTACCAGTCCATGAAGCAAGTCATGAATGTGTCTTGTATAAGGTCAATAATATATCACGTTCAAGAATTGTGTGAATTTCATTCAATTAAAGACTCACCGACAGTATTATACAAAGACAATACTGCTTGCATTGCATAACTAAAAGAAAGCTTCGTAAAAGGTGATCGGACGAAGCATATCTCTCCTGAAGTTTTTTCTCACTCGTGATTTACAGAAAAATTATGGTATTGACATTTGAAAAGGATAGGGACCATTAACCTTTTCGTTCGGAAACTTGTATGGACAAAACATAATACGAATCCAAGTAAACCAACTTAATGATTATTGACAATATGTATATAGAGTTTATATCTTTATCTCTTCTCAATCAAAAAGTATAGACTATAGATTTTGTGAACCTGATTGTTAATAAAAGTTCTTGGACGATCTCATAAATCAATATCTAAGATCAATCTAGCCGTATCTAAATAATTCAATCGGAATTTTGTCAAATAATAAACTTGTTATCTATCTTTCAAGATACGAATTCTACAAGAAATAGGTCTCGTAATCGATTATAATTAAATGGATGTATTTAATAAGACTGAATATGTACTACTTGTGTAAATCTAATTATAAGGATAAATAATATAATGCGAAAAGGTAAAAACACAAGACACCAGAAGTTTTTTTAACGAGGAAACCACAATATAAAAAAAAAAAACCGGGACCTCGTCTATATTTGAACACCAAATTTTTTAAGACGCTACATACCCTAGCATACTATCATGCTTCAGACTGGAATGTAGTTGAGACCTAATCCACCCTCCAAGCGATTCATTTATAGTCGCGTTCCTTACGTCTCTTGAACCTTGCAAAGCTCTACGCAATTGATTCCTTTATATGACGTCCTTTACAGCCTAAGAGTTGCTTCGACCTAAGTCAAGACTTTTGATACCAATCTACCTCTAATAGATAATCCTATTTGGTTTCCCTTTAGATAAAAAATGAAGGCTTGGAAATCTGTTTGCAATAGAGTCCTGGATTCTTTACCATTTCTCAAGAATAATCTTCAACTTATCAATTAAGAATAGTTTTCAGATATCTATCTTGAGGAATCACAAAGTCTGAGAGGAGAAATTTGCGATTACTGTCTATCTTTCCTGAAAGATATTACAAAAACCTCGATAATAGAAAAGAAAGATCTAGATACAAAAACTATCAAGGTAAAGATAGTTGGACATGGCTTCATGAATACCCAAAGAGAAGTCTTTTAGTCGTAGACCTAATTATGTTTTTCAGAGGAAACCTATGTCAATAGCGGGCGACTCTAGCTGTCAACCGGGATATAGAAGTGTCAGGGACTCATGGGTTAAATTTCCCAGTTGAAAGAGCATCTCTATCTATAAATGTTCAAGACCAAGGGTTGTTTAAAATTCAAGCTAAGATAACTTAAGATTCAAGCAAACACTTTCTTTGTTTAGATGAAACTCTAATTAGGGTTTTAAGTAAGCATGTGAGAATTACTCTCGAAATCACATAGAAGAACACATACACAGTGGTATGTGTACGTGAACCATGTAAAATGACTGTTCTGGAAAATATGTCTTTTGAACTATAAGAAATTTGATGTTCATTTAAACACATAAGAATTTAATCATGATACACATACACAAGTGTTTTAGTGATCAATGATATGTTGGAGGTGTTTATTTTTATTTTTTTAAATAAGTCATCTGTTAAACTGTTACTGGGACCGCGATGTTGAAACGGTTTGTGAATCGTATAGGAAGTTCACGAGTCAGGGTGCAACGGTTCATGAACTGGGTTCACCAACCATATTCGGCTCGTGAACTCAGGTGGACACGGTTCGCCAATCGGGTTCGCCAACTTCTTAGCCTTTTACGCCAACATTAAAAATTCCGATCACCACAGTTCGTGAACTGTGTTGTTCTGAACTTGTGGTTTGCGAACTGGTTTGCCAACCTTCTATGTATTTCAGAAACTCAGATATCTATGGTTTGTGAGATGGTTCGCCAACCTACCTTGAGTCGAAATATCATAATTTCAGAATTTCTCTCTTTTGATGTTTGAAACATTCATAGATGATAAAATTATTACTTGGACTATTTTCAACTTGATCCAAAAAATAATTGTTGAACAATAAATTGTTTCGAACTAATATTGTTAAGGACTTTTAATCATCCAATGCTTGAGTCATATTTCGAGATGTTTAACAAGACAAGCTTGACTCAAAATTTCTTCTTTGCAATAAATCTACTAGAAGTCATACATGACAGTAAGATAGAATGGTTAGATAGTGAGTAAAATAGAATGGTTCCATCTTCACATACCTTATTGATGAAGGCCTCCAAATGTCTTCGTCGATCTTCACTCCTCGAGGGTGATGTCTGATACTCACCTACCAAACTCTAACCTAGTCCGAGCCTTGACTTAGTAGACTAAAAATCAAGATATAGTTTTGTTCAACTAACATTGACAATAAGCTTGAGATAGCAAAACTTGTGAGTTCAACCAAGCATTGCACTAACAACATTCACCAAGTATATTCAGGTAACAATCTAGCATACCTTTTCACCAAAGCATTATCAACTTCAACGTTCAATAAATAGGTTCACAAAATTGGAACTCGTCGAGTTTAAAGATTTGCAAGTCAAAAGATTTTGCTGAGGTATCCATCAGGAGGATACTTATCATGTTGTATCCTTTTTCCCCATCGAGTTTTTGTCCCACTTGGTTTTTCTTGTCAATTTTTTAAGGAGACAATATATATCTGTCCAACACTGTTATATGATCCGCAATTTTCAGATTTTATTCTCTTGAGTATCCCTGACAAATTATAGTGGCTTAGAAATAGTGCTCATCGGGGGAACATTATAAACGTGTACTCGACCTAGGAATATCTAGGGTAAATCCATATTACTAATGTTTTAACTATAGTGATGCCCTCGTGTCCAGAGGCTTACTTTCTATCTTTTTATGTTCTATAACACTTCTAGTATTTTTCTTTTTAAGTATAGATGCCTAGAGTTCATAAGGTTCATAAACAAATCTCTATTTGGTCTGGTAAGAATAACAGATTGTTTTGCTAAGGATGATATGCCCGTGATAGTGATGAAGATGGCCCTATTCCTGTTGCCACCTTGTAGAGTAAAAGGTAAGTTATCCCTGTTGACATGTTTATTGTGGATAGGAGAACTAGTAGAAACTGGGGTACCCCACCTCCCCTTTGGATCACTCTTAATAGTGATGGTGCCTTTGATTTGATTCTATCGACAGTGGCACAGACTTCTCTTCAAGAGGGGTCTTACTTGTATAGCCTATCACCTTGAAGGTGTCTACCCCGTATGAGGCTGAAAGAAGAGCTGTGTGGGCTAGTCCAAGTAAGGCTGTTGAAACGAAGGAAAATCCCACCTCATTTTAGAAAGTGATGTTCAAAGACCCTACAGCAGACTCTATAAGATAGTAGGAAATACCATTAGGTCCTAGGAATAATATATTAGAGAGAGTCTAGTCCATTTGACTCAGTCAAATGTATGTTTGGTCCTATTTGGCAATATAAATTATCATTTGGTTCTAAAAATTATCATTTGGTCCTAGGATGATGTCATGGATGATGTAAATGTCATCTTATAGTGGCAGAAATACCCTTATATTATTGTTTGGTCCTAGAAAATAATGATTTGGTCCTAAGGTGATGTCACGGTCCTTTTTTTTCTTCTCTCTCTTAATAAAAATAAATAAATAAATATAACTTAAATATCTTTTGAACCATATGTTTAAAAATGATAAATTTTATATATTCGGAAATCCCTCGACGATAGCTTTCCAACGAGTACCATTGTCGCTATGTTTCTGAGCTTTTATTTTTTGCCTTATTTTTTAGCTATAAAATGAACTATTATACGAGTTCATTCTACAAAATGAACTACTTTGATGAACTATTATACGAGTTCATTCTAAAAAATCAACTACTTTAATGAACTATCATGCTAGTTAGTTCATTCCAAAAAGTGAACTCTTTGGATTAAATAACATACGAGTTCATTCTACAAAATGAACTATCATACAACTTCATTCTACAAAATGAAGTGGTATAATGAACTACTATTACGAGTTCATTCTACAATATGAACACCTATCACGGGTTCACTCTAAAATATGAACACCTATCACAGGTTCACTCTACAATATGAACTACCGTTTACGAGTTCATTTTATAAAATGAACTACCATAATGAACAACTATTACGAGTTCATTCTACAATATGAACTACCATTTTTAATTACTATTACAAGTTCATTTTACAATATGAACAACTATTATGAGTTCATTCAAAATTAAGAACATCTATCACGAGTTCATTATTCAATATGAACTATAATAATGAACTACCATTGCGACTTCATTCTTCAAATTGATCAATTACTATGAGTTTATTCTACAAAATAAATTGGTAGTGTGTACGAGTTCATTCTACGAAATGAACTGCTAGAACTAGAATGAACTACCATATTACAAAATAGTGTTCATTCTCGGAATGAACTACTATTATACCGAAAAAAAATTAAAAGCTCCGAAACATAGCGACAATGGTACTCGTTGGAAAGCTATCGTCGACGGCTTTCCGAATATATAAAATTTATTAATTTTTGACATATATTTTGAGAGATATTTAATTTTTAAACTTTTAAATATTAAGGTTAGAAGGAGAGAGAAATTAGTAGAGAAAATAAACAAGAGAGAGAAACTATTCACGTGAGAGAAAAAACTAAGAGAGAGAAAGGGTACTTTAGATATTTTAATAATTATGGACCAAACAGTAAAGACATTTGACCAAAGGACTAAACAGACATGAACCCACCTAAAAAAGGATCAAACGATATTTTTCTGTATAAGATATTCTGAAGGCAATTCTTGTACCCATAGCGCGATGAAGGAAATAGTTTTTATTAGTGCTCACTTGCCAAATGGGTAAAACTAACTAATTCATGGTCAAGGATCCCAGTTTGGAAGCTGACCCTTAGCTGCTTCGCTCCAAGTTGCATAAAAAAAAAAAAAAACAGAAGTTGAAGTGCATCAGAAATTATGGTACATTGCATTTTGATAAACATAAGGAACAAAATGAGAAGACAAGAAGAGAAACATCACATGGTGATAGGAAGCCTCAAACAGTAAGCAGCTTCACCATATTTCCGTGGAAGTCTCTCTCTAAGAAGGAAATACAAATGAAATAAAAGAATACAGCAGGGTCCGTGAGTAGGAATCATGTGTTTTAAAACCAAAACATGAGACCAGTTGTGCATGTACAATCGATCTGGTACACAAAGATCGTAATTTCTAAGACCAGGAAACAAAATATCAAGTAACCCCCAATAATATAACAACAAGAGAAAAGGAGAGAATACAAAAGGTATTTATAAGTCCTACTAGCTGTTTTCTATTTTTAGCCTCTTCTGAGCTTGATTTGAATCTTCTCCACAATTTATATTTCTGAAGCGTGTGCTTGTTTGGTTGCTAGGTGAAGGGTTTGTGTGATCCAGCAGAGGCTATTTCAAAGATAACTCAAATTATTTCTTTTGTTATTAAAACAATTAACAAAAACAAGAATGCAGAGTAAAGGTGGAAGTCGAGTTACCTTAGAAGCTGCCAGCCGTTGCTTCCCTAGATCAATCTGCACAGAGATGCTTGCCTGTGAAAGATCTACGCCAGAACTCTGTAGTGCTTTTGTCAAATTATTTAGCAACCTGTATCAAATGAAGATCACATGGATACGCCCTCATCAGCCATATAGTAGTTTTCCTAGCTAGTCATGCTGGTCTAAGCAAGGAATGCAGCAAACGATGGACTTTGTGGTGTAAAAAATGGTGGAAAGACAAGTGCTTGGTCGAAATGAAACCATTGGTATATGAACTCACCCTTGGGAATAGACGTTTGATATGCTAATTGTTCCCCCTTCTACTGCCATTTCATCCCTCTCCTTGAGCACATCAGTTGCAGCAACAGCACATGGTCTACTCTGCCGTAAATGTGATTTAGCTCCGGTTGCCAGGTTCTCTTCATCAAGTGTTGGTCTTTGTATAGGTTGGGCAAGATCACCAGCAGGTGTGAACAATTCTGGTCGAATAGGAACCGGAAGGGGCAATGCCTCCATAGGTTTATAAGAAACACCTGGTGTTAAGTCATTTTCTACTACATTATGTGCATTCCCTACCAGGGTCGATGAGATAGGGATGTTTGGGTCATTAAACTTTCCACCAAATATCATTCCTGGACCAGGGACATTCTTTACCGACCGAGAATGATCAGCCATGTTTTCTCCAGTCCCATTTCTATTCCTCTGATACATAAAACAAAACAATATCAACCTTTCAACTCCTATATCTGATCGTTAAGAAAATATACTTATAGGGGCAGGCATGAAAACTGATACTAAATTTCACAGATCTGACACAAAGTAAGTTAGTATTACCCAAGGCATCAACTTTGTTGGCTCCTGATTCCATCCTTGGTAGGGACCCTCATATTTAGTGACTTTCTCCTGTAAAAACTGAATGTACTCGATAACCTGCATACAAGAACCAAAGAATCAATTATTAGATAATACTATAATAGTTTTTGCAAGTATTTGCCTCCTAACAGCTAATCAGCCGGGTTTCTTATTTTCGTTTGACAGTTGTGAAATTATTCGTTATGGTACCTCGAGTAGAAATGAGGCCTTGTCTCTCTTCTGATCATTAAGGGGGATAATCTCTCTCAGTATCTGAAATCTGCAGGACGAGTAGAAAAGGTGTCAGATTAGAGAAATAAAGATTGTGTTCATGAGAGCACCTCAGTACTTAACAAACTCACTCGAAACATTTCAAAGCTATTTTGATTTTACTAAGTTGGGCCGATATTCACGTGAAGCAATACTTTACACATGACAGCTAGTAAGGTGAAACATAAATGCTTAAAATCAATCTCTCGAAAAAAATAACGCCGAAGACACTCCTGTAAACACAATTGGCAATAGGTAATAAAGCAAAACACAAGTAATGCTTGAATTCAGTCCCTCAAAAAAAGTGAAAGAGACTCACTCCTAGTCTATCTAACTCAACCTTGAGTATACAAAGAGACTCCAAACTCACAGCTGTAAGGTACTAACTATGAATTCTTCATAATCTGAACGGCATAAGGCAACATAAGAATTCAAATGATTTTAAATTAGACGCTGTGACGGGTTTATTGTAAGAAATACATATAATAACTTGCCTGTCGTTAATCTTGCTCCTTCGGCGCTGCTCCGTTGCAGAGTGTTTTGACCTTGGCGTGTTCGCTTTCTGATCAATATTTTTGCTGTCAACTTTCACTGTCAATTCTGCAAATTTCAGAAAGAACTATTATCAAATAATCTTGTATTTACAGCTTGGTTGCCAGAATCATTCCATTCAATCCTTATCTATACAAAAACACTATTAGCATGCGATCCCAATATCATGGTTACAGTTCAGTAACATACCTTTCTGGGAAGATATATCTCTCTTTCCAGGAGGATATTCTTCATCGTCGTCATCATCTTCGTGAAGACTCTTGGCTGATTTCATCATTTCCATAAAACTCTGATTTTTCTGGGACATTCCCCTGTAGATTTTTGCCGAAATTCAACTGAGTGAGAAAAAATTGAAAAAGATGCCCAAACCATAAAAAGCATGAGAAAAAAAACAAGAAAAGGGAAAGAGAGTAAGAATCGCATACTTGGACGAAGGAAGAGAGTTAAAGCTGTTGGGAAGAATGTAAGGGTTAGACGGCAATGACTGCTCTGATGACCACTTCCCTAAATTGTGCACAGTTTCTACAAAAAAATTATAAAACAGAGGAAATGTTGTTAGACAGATAAGTTGAGGACGGACTTCACATAATGGTGCAAGCAACATGGGTACAAATGGTAGGTCCAAATAGTTCTTTTCAAGAAAATCAGAAACTGGACTAAAGGAGCATCTTAAAGCAACTAGAATAATCTTCTAGACGCATCTTGCTAGGCATATTTAGGGATAGTTCTGTATAAACTATGAACCCTGCACTAGTTTGTCGACTTGATTTGAGTCTTATTATTCAGAGTTTTGACTTGAGGTGGTTTGAATTTGGGTATCACGTCACATGATATATGAGTGATTATGTTAATATTCAATTAGGAAGTAAGAAATAAACAAGTGTGCATATTACGTGTTGAATACTACGTGTCAGATTTAAGGAACACATAACAGAAAATTTGATCTTTCTTGATCTGCTAAACAATGAAATTATCCTACAAAATAAAATAAAATAAAATAAAATGAGAGACCATCTAACTGTAGATTCGGACAGACGCTCTGGAAAAATATTTGTTATAGACGGCAAGATATGAAGAACTTAGACAAGTCCTTCAGAGTTAAAAAAGTAAGTGCGAATGCTTAACCTTTATGAACTATTGTGAATGCTTAAACATTTCAAATCGCCTAGTTGGCTTGTTTAATTCTGACGCTCTCGGATCAAATCGGCCTAATTCATTTGCTTGCGCTGGATGGGTGACAAAACCAAAACTATAGTAAGTATTAACTAACATTAAAGCGAATATGCCCATGATCCCTCCAGAGATCTAACTTTATAAAAATCTTGGTTGTAATTCAGGTGTTTAAATAGCGTTTATATAGTAGGGGTAAACATATAGAATCCCTGACAGCAGAGATCCAGATTTATGTCAATTATGTATAGGGATTAGCAAACTAATATACTTAATTCAATGGCTTTAAAAAAACAAAAAATACCCACGCCATCCTCTTTTCCACCAAATTACTTTATACTACTATGTTTTTCAGCCGACTAAAAGTATAGGAGTGAACCACTTACCTCTAAGAGCTTGACCATGATCCCCATTACTATTCCCCTTCTTAGACATCATCGCCAACGATGAGGCTTTATTTTCAACGACAGAATCTCCCCACAATGTAAACGAACTCCCACCACTATAAGAACTATTACTATTAGAAACAGCAGCTCTATTATTTACTACTACTTCAGTTTTTTTCTCATAACTAGTCGTCGGAGCTGCAGGAGTAATAACTGATGAACTAGTAGGTCTTTCTTGTCCAGGAACAACTTGTTGTTGACCGAAATTTGGAATGTGACTTATAGTATAAGTTCCAATCCCACCGGGAAGTATGTGTTCAATTGAAGAAGCAGAAGATGATGAAGAAGGCGGTCGAGGCTGTGAGATGGCCTTTTTTTCAATAATAACAGGAGACGACGATGATGTTTCGACTATACTACTGCTTTCTCCCTTTGAATTGCTTTTTCCTTCTGTTTCAAGTGGTTGTAAGAAATCTCGAGTTTTCAAGTAAATTCCTGCATGATATACAGGATTAAAATTGTCCTCAAAACTTCTAAAACTTGCACTACTACTATATATTGATGATGTCTGAATGATAGTAATTATTTATTTTGCAATTTTATATTACTTCAGACCTCAATTATGGTGTCTGAATTTATGTCTCATCTAAAATTCACAGTTTATGGCCCTGACTCATCAAATTCAGCAGCAGTCACAATGGATCATTCAGATCAAAAGCTGAATCTCTTCATGTATACCATAAAGACTGTTAGTCTATGCCAAGTGCCAACTGCAGTGCAGCATCCACAAAATTTTGATCTGATTTTGAAGTTTTGAGGGAATTTAATGACCCCACATTTCAAAAATGAAAAAAATTTAAACATCCAACGGCTAAATTTCATCAATCTTGTAGATGGATCTAGCCAGTTGTTGTCCAAAAAAGTTACAAATGGGATTAGACTAATGATATTTTGGAACAAATGTAAGGTCTAGATGATGGTTAGTACAAAAAAAAAAAGTGACACACTTTTTATTTTATTTTATAGAATTAATTATTTTAATAGTGATTTTTTTAATTAGATGTTCTAATATTAAGGAGAATTACAGAGTACTGTGCACATACCTTGAGAAGGTCTTGGATCTTGGTGCTGGAAAGATGAATGATTATTGTATAGTGAAAGAAAATCATGTGTTGGTTTTTTACCTGAAAAAAAAAAACAAAACACGATTAAAAATTACTTGAAACCCTTAATACAATTTCAAATGGAAATGAAATTTAGGATTTTGATTTAATACCTTCAGTTCCAAAAGAACAAGACTGAGACAATTCCATGGGCGCGAAAAATTTGATTATTTATTGACAAGGAGAATCTCAACAACTCTGATTTTAAGTTCAATTCCCGAGAAAATATTTTCCAGATCGAAAGCAAGTCGTTTTTGTTGTGTCCTGAATTCCCGCTAAGTAAACCAGACTCTCTGTTTCACTTTTCTTGATTTCAATTTCAGTCTTCAAGTAGAATTTTAAAATCCAGTAAACATTGAAAGGTGAAATTCTGAGTAATATGATTCCTCCACCCGACTTAAAATCGGTGGTGCATTCCGATTATCAAACCTAAAAATTATCCTCCTCAACTAGTGAAATTCAACTTCACTTGCTTACTAATGAATGAACCAACACAAAACTCCCGAACCTGAAAACCAGATAAAAGCAACAGAATTTTAAAATTTTAATTACCGAATTGAAGAATTGTGTTGGAGAATTGACCATCACTGACAGAAGAAAGGGATTATATTTAGGTATAGATCCAACTGAAATGATTAAAAAGTTTACCTTTTGTTAAAAGAAAATTCAGAATCTTTCCACAGAAACTGAATATGGTTCTAATAATTCGAGCAAAATCTTTCTTCTTCTTCTTCTTAGTTCTGAATTGCACGTTATTTGAGCTTTTGAAAAAAACCAAAATGTAGCACTCTCTCCCTCAGAAGACTGTTCTTCTCTGTTTCTCTTCTGTCTCTCTCTTTAAAACCACTTCTCTCTCTCACGGAGCGGCGGAAGAAGAAGAAGAAAGGAAGTGGGTGTTCGGATGGTCTCTCTCTGGTAACATCTTTTATATATCCACTTACTTTCTCTTTTGTCCTTTCCGTTACTCCACTCAAAACTCCGTTTATCTAACACCGTTACGCTGCAAAACTCCCGTTTCTTTAACGCCGTCACAGCTTGATTTCCTAACGTCACTTGTTAACGCCGCTAATTAACCCTCCCTTCTCTTATCTACACATGTATGTTCTAAATCCCATGCTTCCCAAACCATCCTTAATAATACGACACTCGATCTAACAACCGTCAGATTATGATCTAGGGGTTGACGCTCGGACCTCACAAACAATCCGGAGGTCGAGCGTTCGACTTTTCCTTAGAACGTCCCCGGTCATGAGATGGAGCAAAAAGCAAAAATTAAACTAAAAACTAAATTTAGAACGTCTGAATTTGGTTTTTTTTTTGAAGCATGAATTTGGTATTTTTAGACGTGAGCGAAATGAGAAAACTAGTAAATTTAGTCAGATGGGCATTATACTTGCGCTTGGTATGGGGCGCCCATTATATTTACAATTAGGGATCAAGGCGAACATTATACCTGTGCATGATGGTTAGTGTAGTTAGTTTTTTTTTATAAGAAAATATATTGGTAAGGAAAAACATATTTCCAACCGGAGGTATGCTGCTTGTACAATTCTGTGATTACATCGTTTCTCATGTTGAGATGATTAATTAGGTGATTTAATGAGTCCCTTCCCATCTTCCTAGTAATTGACTTATCATCTCCTTTTTAATTTTTTTTTAACTTACATGGGTTAGTCAAATGTGATTTTAAATGACTTTTAGGGAGTTTCAAAATCTTCTGTTAGTCCATAGAGATTTTCAGAGAGTCTCAGAATGTCTCTTGTTATTGGTTAGAGACTTTTTTTAAGTCATTTAAATTCTCTGAAACTCCATGTTATTGGATTAGGATTTCATAAGAGTCACTCCCAACATTCTTGCCATTCAAATGAGAATTGAAAGTCATTGATTTGTGTTTTTCAGAGATTTGGAGAGACTTTTTTTGGAAAATAGGCATGGTTGAAATCTCTCCCCAAGAGGTGATATTTTGGGAGACTTGAAAATATAGGGAATACTTGTTTTTGAGAGCATGACCAAAATTTTTTTCTCATTTTTTGTTTGAGCTAATGACCAAAGAATGAGCCATTTACAACGAGGAGATGTTGACTAGTGTACTTTTATTAAAATGTGGGATGAATGGAATAAAGAGAATAAAAACTTAGGCATAGGACAACATTGAGATTTATTATGACAACGACACGTATTTTACTAGGTATTCATGGTACTTTTATTAACATTATAACGTGCATAATAAAAAGGCTTTTCTTAAATATAGCCCACACATTTATTAACCATAATCCATTTGAAATAAGTACTTAAGCTAACCAAACAGACTTGTTGGGAATATATGTTTTAAAAACATTATTAATTTCCAAAAAATTAGTGTTTCATTTAAATGGTTTAAATGTGATAATTATTCTCTCTTAGAAAATAAATATTTTGTGTTAATGTCAAAACCGTTTTTGTTGAACGAATTAATGATGATAATTAACATTTTAATAATGTCTTTTATTTAATCTATATTTATTTTATTCATGGCAATTAAAAAAATATCAGAATTTTAGTTTTGGATTATTATTTTGAGGAGTTGTTGAAACATTTTTAGTGAGAGAGTTTTTCTTTTATGTTTTGGTGTAAATGAAAGAACTTGGAGAGTTGTTGAAATCCTTTAGTAGTGAGAGAGTTTTTCTTTCATGACTTGAGTTTACAAAAGAAAAGATTTTTAGAGAAAGAAAAATAAGTGTGTGAACATATCTTATTTTTCTAAATGAGTTTCTGAGCAAGAATGAAATGTAGAAGTTTCACATCCTCTCATCGTGCAAGAGTGATTGTGTAAGAGATTGATCTCGGCTGTTTTATCCTGGGGACGACGCGCCATTGAAGAACTGCTTGCACAATCTTGGGCAGAGCCGCGAAACGTCTTAAAGAAAGCGACCTAGTCCGCGACTCAGCCTTAACATTATTTGTTTCGTGTTTGATTTTATTTGTTGTGCAGGCATAATTCGGCAATTGTTCCAACAATTTTAAGACGATTATTCTGCCACATATATCAAAAGAAAACAATTGTTGAAACGCGATAAGTATCATTGTTATTTCGTTTTACAGAATTATAACTTGTATAATTTTTCGTTAGCGATTAAATATGATGCTTGAGATTTTAGGTTACTTTATACCTAAAATTAATTTTATGTCTAATATTGATGGACTAGGATTTTACCATGGTTATGATTTTTCTTTATGAAATTTTTAACATAAGAAAATATTGTTGATGATAAACGAATGTTTTTAACATGTTGTTGAATTTTATGTGCATCTCTTTAACTATAACGAATTGGGTCTAGAAATTTTACTACATTTACTAGACATCATGAGGATCATCCATGTCAAATTTCAGATTTTTTGGATTCTGAAAAGTAATTTTAGAGTTTTTTACAAAACTGCATAACGTTGTTGAAAATTTCTGACGGGTAGAAATTTAATCCTGATTAATTTCGGTTTTATGATCTTTGTGTTGATATTTTGGGTTTATGTGTAAGATGAAACTTGTAAATAATGAACTTATCTTCAAAACCCATTTTGAAATTTACTGTTTGGATTTTTAGTTTGAGAGATGTGGTGATTTCTAAATTGTTGTATATGTATGTCCAAAATAGGAGACATGATACCTGAGATTAGAGATTAGAGATGTAAGAAATTACATTAAAAGTCATGTTTTGATTCTAATACTTCATGCTCTTGTTTTGGTAATGAAAAATAAGATTATTGTTAGCAATCAAACTAGTGCACCACATATGTTTGATAAAATGCTTGATAGAGAGTTATAAATATATGACGTTATAACTATAGAACTTTGAATCTTTGTTTGAAATTTAAGAGAAACTTGGAGTACTATATTTTAATTGATTTTTAAGTAATTATGTAAGTGAATACCTTACTTATTTTTTGGTTTCGAATGCTCACATGTGAATGATTGTGACAGGTGCATGAGAATTCACCTAATTGAGCAAGTTTTTGTTTTCCAATGAAATAAAAATTGCGGAAGATTAATCGATGTGTGGAGCAATGGGGTTGCTGATTTCTTTGTTGGTGTGAAAAGAGTGGACAATGGTTTATAACCAATTGAGCTTTAAAAGTAATTGAGGTATGGTTGATGAACTATTTGTAGTTATTATAGTGATCAAATAAAGGCATTCTAAATTGAATAAATCGATTGTTCAATCTTAAAATAAAATTTTGGGAAACAAGATATTGAGAATTATTTTGTATGACAATAAACATGTAACTCATATAAGTTTGGAACTTATGAGATAGAATTTAATATGAAACCAAAATCGAAAGAATTAGAAACCTAGTCAAAACAAATGTGAATATCAACTCTCACCAAGAAATGAACATACTATTGATTATGAATTTATTTGCTATTCTTGCACGGCATTGTGAGGATATCAAATGTTATTAACAATGCTTTTCAAGCTAAGTTAATGTGAATTGTGGATACGGTGAGGTTGGCATATATTGGTGTTTTACACCATGTTTGTTTTGATAGGTTACGGTTCAAAAGTTGAACCAAATTGTTTGAAAGAAAGTGGTGTTGAGATATACTCACATCACTAGGATTTTCGGTATTGGTACGATCTCAAAGTTTACTTTGGGTAGAACAATCTTGTTAAAGATGTTCATACTTTCGAAATGAGAAGGAATTCTAGTTTACGTCTATCTTGTTATTAACAAGATTGAGATTAGAAATTTGTTGAAATTGATCATTGCACTACTACAAATGATAGGTTATGGATAAAATGTTTGAACATAATATTACAATTTTATCATAACATGACTTGAATTCTGAATATTTGAAACATGAGTTGTTGTCATGCTTTTAAGAAATCTATGAGTTATTGATGAATATGAGCATGTTATATTTCATTATAAACTTGGTGAATTTTTTGAGTAACATGTATGTAATCTTACTTAACTCATAAAAGCATGTACATTTTCAAATCTTACGCAACTTGCAATGATATTGGATGAAATAAAATATTTGAGAATTTTATAAAGATGCTTCAAGTAACTTGTCTTGATATCAAATATGATTTTGAGTAGTGAATTAGGTAATATTGTCTTCAAGAAAATTGTATGAATTTTTATCCTCTATATTGTGTAAAATGTTTTGGGTTTAAATCATTGGTTCATTAGTTTTTCACATGGGATCTTTGGATATTGTTTTGATATTATTGTTTGAGTCAAAAAATAGTGGGGGTTCCATACCCTATGTTTTAACAACTTTGATTTAAATTAGAGGAACTAGAAAAATGAAGATGACAAGTAATTCACTAAAATGAACCTAGAAAAGCATATATGGAGAGACTAAATTTTAGTATGAAAATTTTGTTGCTTATATTTTGAAAAATAACTTCTTATAGAGAGTAACTTAGTTCTTCAAAAAAAAATAAAAAAAAAAATCGTTTGCAAAAAGGTTTTTTGAGCCTATTATTTTTAGACGAGCAAACAGAAAATTGTCGACTCTTGCATTCATGTCGCTAAATAACTTGCATGCTTGTTTTGTTGATGTTATTTCTATGATGTATGATTTTTCATAGTCATAAATAGAAATATATACTTTTGTGTAAGTTAAAGATGAGAATCTATGTAAACCAAGCATGGAAAACTGTGTAGTTTCTACAATAAAAGAAAACATATAAGTTAGATAAGTTATCATTTATATTCTGAAAACAACTTTAAAATAATTTATGATTCATTCGAATGATTTCAGAATTGATGAAAGTGAAATGCACAACACTCTTCGTTTTGTATGCATAAGTGATTTGTTAAATTTTTATTCTAACTTATAAGATGAAAATGAAATTGAGAACATGCTTAGTTTGCTATTTGACATGAAAGACTTGAGTGAAGATGGTGTATATTTTTGAAATGAATTTTTTGTTTCTTTGGATCTATTTCATTTTAATGAAAATAGAATTTAAAAAAAAAAATAGAAATATATATAGTCTGATTGTAAACAAGTTTTCACTCATTTGGTTTAGTGCTAATAATTTTGAGATTGTGTGTGATTGCACTAGACATGAGTATGGTAGCTTAGTATGTTTCTTTGCTACGTGATTGACTATATATATATATATATAAGTATTCTTTGTAGTGGGGGTTTATAAAATTACTTCCATAGTGGGGGTTTTATATTCAGATTTACCAATCCTAGTATGAAAAATTGGTAAAATTTTGAGAAGGTTATAAGGTGTCTGAAAAGAACCTCAAACCTAGAAATACACTATCTAAAAATGTTTACCGCAATCCTTTAAGGATATTGCGATGCTGATTGAGATATCCTCTCAAATGAACCCTCTAAGGGATGGAGCGATTCGATCCTCTAATATATAGAGGAAAAGACATATTAACCCAATGTGATAGTACCGCGACTATTGCAAGAATGGAGAACGTAACGACAATGATAAGAGTTGATATGATGAGAATGGATTATATAATGTCTGAAAAGAGTTTTCATTAGTCCTTTGACGAAAGGATTGATAAGAAGATGTAAATACATCTTAGGGATGAGGTTGATGCCCATTGAGACTGAGTCATTTGTGATGGATACCCAACCTAGAAATAGGTTCAAAGGGACTAGACGAAGTCATAGATGATATGGAGATGCGAGAATCATGCTTTTAAAGAATTCATCCCACGGCATGACATCCTGAAGTGAGTAAAAGGTTGAGTTTAATTTTAAATTTTAAACTCTTAATGATGTGTATACGCTATTTAGAGTGGGGTACTTTCAGGAGTGCTCTTGATAAATTCACCTATGTGAATGTGAAAGTGTGGCCGCTTTCTATGAGAATATGGGCAGTTCTCTAGATCATTCATTAACCTGGGATACAAGCACATGGCTGTAATGTGCTGGCTTTAGACTTTACACTAGTATAGTCGTGTGTGCTAAGCAATCTTTTTATCTCATAGAGTTCAAGACTTATGTTCACTCTATGGTCAGATTTTAAGAAAGCCTACTAACACTACGTAAAGGTTCAAGTCGCGAGACACCTTTGCTTATGCACAACTCTGTACGTTCTTGCTCAATATTTTGAAAAATATAAGTGGGGGATTGTTGGGAATATATGTTTTAAAAACATTATTAATTTCCAAAAAATTAGTGTTTCATTTAAATGGTTTAAATGTGATAATTATTCTCTCTCTTAGAAAATAAATATTTTGTGTTAATGTCAAAACCATTGTTGTTGAACGAATTAATGATGATATTAACATATTAATAATGTCTTTTATTTAATCTATATTTATTTTATTCATGGCAATTAAAAAAATATCAGAATTTTAGTTTTGGATTATTTTTTTGAGGAGTTGTTGAAACATTTTTAGTGAGAGAGTTTTTCTTTTATGTTTTGGTGTAAATAAAAGAACTTGGAGAGTTGTTGAAATCCTTTAGTAGTGAGAGAGTTTTTCTTTCATGACTTGAGTTTACAAAAGAAAAGATTTTTAGAGAAAGAAAAATAAGTGTGTGAATATCTCTTATTTTTAAATGAGTTTCTGAGCAAGAATGAAATGTAGAAGTTTCACATCCTCTCATCGTGCAAGAGTTATTGTGTAAGAGATTGATCTCGGCTGTTTTATCCTGGGGACGACGCGCCATTGAATAACTGCTTGCACAATCTTGGGAAGAGCCGCGAAACGTCTTAAAGAAAGCGACCTAGTCCGCGACTCAGCCTTAACATTATTTGTTTCGTGTTTGGTTTTATTTGTTGTGCAGGCATAATTCGGCAATTGTTCCAACACCTTTATAATCATTTCACATAGCCCACAAAATTATACATGATTATTATATATAGCCCAAAATAATCATTAAATCCCTAAATCAACAATTAGAAGAAGTTCTATTTTTTTAAGTAAAATTATGTAAGATATAAGATATGATTAATGTTTCCGACGAATAATCAATATCCTCAATCAATTTTAGTACAATCATGATTGAGAAAAAAATCATCTTAGGGGGTTATCAATATAGATTATGTTTATGGATCCCTAAAGAAAAAAATCAAACTAAACTTTAATTAATTCCATTTTGATTGATGTTGTTGTGGAAATTTTTGTGGGAACAATTAGAATATACGCCCGATCAATTTTTATTTAATCATGATTGAAAAAAAAAACATGATTCTTGAGAAAATTAAAAATTAGGGTTTAACTTGTTTTGGGCGGAAAATAAAACTTAGGGTTTATAATTAGTCAATATATAAGTATACTAAAAAGAAGAGATACAATATGATTAAAAAAAAGGTTGGGATTTGTCTTGATCTTGAGTAAGAAGGGGATTTTTTAAGTTCACTTCTTCATAAAATTTAGGACTTGTTTGATTTTTCATTTTGACTTAAACTTTTTGGGCTATGGTTAATAAATGTACGGGCTATATTTAAGAGAAGCCAATAAAATGGGATTTGAAAACGGTCTTTGTAATTTGTAGAGGAAAAAAAAACAGTGAGATTTGTTTGAACAATTAACACATATTTTACTACTTATTCGTGGCACTTTGATTAACATTGTAACGTGAATAATAAGAAAAACCAATAGATGTTTTGAATTTTTATTTAGATACTATACTAATTTATTTCTCTACAAATCAAAAAGACTCTTTTTAAATCTCATTTTTTTGTCTCTAAAAGTCACAAAGACTCATTACAACACTCTCAGAGAATCACTAGAAATTTCTATATTTTTAGAGAATCTCTGGGAGTCACTCAAATAAAAAATCAATGAAAGTATACAGAAATCTTATTTGACTACCGCCCTGTTATTATCTAATCTCACTCCAAAAATTTACCTTAAACCAGAAAATATTGAACCCATACCCAAACAAAACTGGCATCAAACTGTGATTGGAAGACTTCGCAGCAGGATTTCTTATATTATAGGAAAAATAGTTCTGGACATCAAAGAAAATTGACTTAGTGTAGTTAGTTATCTTCGCTTCATTATCAAGTGGATGTGTCACCCTGCACCTGTCGCGAGACGCTGATTATACATATGCCTACTATCATCTGATTACACCCCGTCTCGAGGAAATTTAGTTTAGAGCAACTGCAGTGGAGGGAGTATAACCAGAAAGTAAAAACCAAAAAAAAAAAACTAACAGGGGTTTACTCAATAAATACATTTGTAGATTTGTAGAGATTTAAAAAGAGTCATGAAATTAATAACTTTGCGAGAATTATACAGAGTTGAGCAAATTTTTACGGAGTTATGCAGAGTTGTCTAATGTCTTGCAGACATTTGTAGAGTCCTGAAGAGTTGTAAAAACAAATTTTATATAGAAATATGCATGATAGACATAAATACAAAATTTATTGTAGCTTATTTATTATAGTAACTTCAATTAAATTAAATTAAATCATTATTATTTTTTATATATAACTTATTTCTTTTGTTCAATAAAATACAATAAAGTGTAACAATAAATTAAAATAATTATTATTGTACATTTGTAAAATTAAAAAATGTTTAATCATACCATATAATTTATATCATTTATAATAGGAGTTTTATAGATTGTGTATTCATTAAATAAAATAAAAGAGAGCAAAAAATATCTTTATAAAAACATTTGGAAGTTTTCCAAGGCAAACATATTTTGCAAGACTTTTATCAAGGCAAATATATGCACAAAAGTCACTCAAAGTCTTGAAAATATGTAAGTATACAAAGTCTTTGAATTTTCAAGTTTACAACGAGTAACACAAACTTTGGAAGACCCTTTGACAATCTACAACGAGTAACATAAACTTTGAAAGGGATTTCTAAAGTATACAATCAGTAACACAATACTTTGTAAATCCATTAAACTCTTTGGAAATCAATAAAAGTATTTATTGAGTAAACCCCTGTAAAAGAATTTGGTTTACTCCGTGCTGCGACGTTACGGGGGAAAGAGTCGAAAGACTAAACTTTCATCGGGCGTAATTTTAAAGTTCGCCCCAATCAGGCGTAATTGTTAATTGCGCCCCATTTTTTATTTATTTTTTTAATTCAGGCGTAACTTTGAGTTACGCCCCACCATCAGGCGTAACATTAATCTGCGCCCCATCATCAGGCGCAACTTCAATCTTCGTCCCATCAGGCGCAACTTTAATCTACGCCCGATCAAAACCAAACCAAAGACCAAATATAATTTGGATTTTTATTTTACTCTAGTATTTGCTCATTACTTCTCTCCGTAGCGTTTGAATTCTCGACCAAATATTTGGTTTTAGCCGATGAATGTGGTTGCTCTTAGATCAGGGGCATACTATATTTGGTCCCAAACCTGTCAAAATTTGGTTTTACTCCACACCAATTAATTTTCTTATCAAATTTGGTTTTGCTCCATAACGGTGGATGCTTCCAAGGACCATTCTCACCATACGAATTTCAAACTAATCAAGTAGGACTTTAGAAGTTGATAGTGAAGTACCTTGTCAAGAAAATGAAGTAAGCTGGTGATGATAAAAAGAGATTATACAGTACATCAAGTGGTGTAAAGTTAAGATAATCGTACACCACGTGATGTACATATGATGAAACAGATCTATGATGAGATTAGATAGATGGATGGATGATAAAATTCGTGGGGACAAAACCTGATTCATTAAAAATCTACTACCAATTAGGGTCATAGTAGATGTACTATTAAGATCTCCCGTGTTTTTTCTTGCACACACAGTCGTGAGTCACGTGAGTAGGGTAAATTAAATAAGGTTGACTATGGTTGACAAAAGTTAATTAACAGGTAATAACACTGATGATTAGGGTGTAGATCCCGATTAATTTTATAATCTGTTCTTCTTTTCTGCTAATCAAGATTCAGAGTATGTTGGTGCTAAAGGGAGAAAATGTCACGTGATACTCGCCACCTGTTTTAGGTGGTCCCAGCTTCCAAACATATATGCGTGAAACGCGGCTGATTTTCAATAGCAAGCTTGCATGTGCTTTTGATGCCTCACACCCACTCAAAAGTTTCCACCCAGTTGTGATTAGACTTATTTTATTTTGTAATGATCATACTTAATGTACTCCCTCCCAATGTAGTCAATATGGGAAATATCGACATACCGGTCGAGTAGCGAGACACGATATTTCGGCCAATATCGGTGGAATACCGGCTAATACCGGTAATATCGGCATCTCGGTAAAACACCGGTACCCGAAATATCGCCGATATTTCGGCCGGTACAAACGAAATTGACTACACTGCTCCCTCCGTCCCTATTATATAGGCGAAATTTTGGTTTTTGTTTGTCCCACTAAATATGCGGACTTTGCTTTCCAATATGAATTTTTACATATATACTCATATTTATTGTACATAGGTAATTGTGTTGGAAATAAGACGAAGGGTAAAATAAGAAAAAACATATAAAATTATGAATCTCATGCAATTTTCTTAATCTAAGAGAATTGTCTCTCTCCGCCTATATAAATGGGACGGAGGGAGTATAAATTAAGTTGATTAACAAAATTATACTCCCTCCGTTTCTAAAAAATAGGCAAGTTTACTTATTTGGGTATGTCAAAAAATAGGCTTGTTTCCATAAGTGGAAAGTCAAATGTTATGATTTTACTACTATACCCATAGAGGGACCACTTCTCTCTCCTTTTTTCTCTCTAATATAAAAAGGGGACTACTTCTCTCTCTTCTTTCTCTAATAGCAAATGAGTGGGGACCAAATGATGGTTTGGGAAAAAACATGAAAAAATTGCTACAATGATTGGTTTTCTTAATTTTTGTGAAAACCAAACTTGACTATTTTTTTTGAAACGGATGGAGTATTAGATAATGATAATTAAAAAATGTTTTAACTTTGTAAATCTATGTATTAACAATGTTTCAAGATTCTTCTGATTTAATGGAATAAAAGGGCGATGGGCGGCCAGTTTTTTGATGATTTTCGGCGACCTTTCACGCTGCTATTCATAGAGAGGTAGGAACAGCTTGGCGTCCAGAGCTTTTTTTCCTTCTTTAGTTTAGTTTTCATTTTAAAATCACATCCATTGAAAAAGAAAAGAAGAGTCTAGCTAGCTTGTAATGGCTGGAGGACCAATATGTGATAGCAGCGAGCGATAGGATAAGTACACGAAAGAGGTGGTCAATAAACAGAGTCTGTGACATATATAAATGTAGAATTTTGATCTGAAAAATAGAGCGGCCAATCTAGTATGGTCCACATTGCATTAACTTCTATGTCTGTCAACTCTCCTCTTAAACAAGTGTTGGAATTAATTACAATAATCGAATGCAAATGGGAAATAATACTTAGATTACACTGAAAGTAGTAACAAATAACTCAATAAACTTAGTAGAGGCACGTATGAGATACGCTGAGCTAAAGGTAATATTGCCGGCTACTCCTCTGAGATGCTATAGCAATTTACAAATTACCTCCAGGATACAACTACCGTTAGTTCTCCTCTATGTGTAGCATACACGAGAGAACCCTTAGAACTTGGCAAAAAAATGAAAAAACAAAAACACAAATCGAAACTACAACCAGTTTGAGATAAATATAAAAACTAATTTATGTTTACGTAAACTATGATGTTTACAGAAACTAATTTCTCGTTAAACAAAGTTTAAAACTAATTTAAATTAAACAAAGTTTCTGTAAACTAATTTACGTAAACAAAGAAGTAGTTATACAAAATTATGTTTTACGTAAACTACAACTTGTTTAAGATGAGAACTCGATTTTTTTTTTTTTTTTTTTCTCAAACTTAAAAAGAAATTGTTTCGAAAGCATAAGTAAAGAATAAGAATTTCGAAGAGAAGAGTTCGAAAGGTATGGTTTACAAATGAAGTTTACAACTCGTATTTATAGCAAGAAAATGTTCGAACGTTGGAAGAGAATCCAAAGCACGACATGATCGTCCGTGATTCACGCATCTCGAACGTTGCAAAAGTAAGGTAAAAAATCGCGTTAAAATAACGAAGGCACACGCATTCAAAATCTTCGAGATTCTTCTCGAGGAAAACAAAGTGTACAGTGTCAAGAAAATCGTGTGACACGCGTGAAAGAAGATGCTTCTCGAGGCCGTTTCGGATATCCAAAACCGAGAAGGCAAAGAATAAAATTCTTTACATGTGTGGGAGAAGCGTGTGGTAAATTTCAGTAAAAAGAAAGGATGGGTCGGATACACCCACACCCACACCCACACCCACTCCCACTCCCACGCCCTCGCCCATGCCCACGCCCACGCCCACGCCCACGCCGAGCCGAGCCGAGCGAGCGTGCGTGCTTTTGTGCGAAGCACCGCGCGAACAGGAAAGGCAATAAGAAATGCAATAAGGTTTAGGCAACCTTGCCATAGTCTAGGGCTTTCCCCATACACAAAGGTCTAAAGACCCAAAGGGCCATGCCCTTAAGGCTAAACCAATGCTATTTAAGTCTAAAACTCTTAGTGTTTTAGTCTATATGGGAAAAATGTTTTATTCATTCACATGAAAAAACATCTAGGGAGCAATAGGTCTTGGGATCAAAACATGGTCCATGCATTTTTTGATTAAAACAAAATATTGTTTTATTTTTTTTTCTAACAATCCCCCACATGAATAATAAAACATGTCGATAAAACACGATAAAACATAAGGCAACAAAATAGGCTAAGGTGTCCCAAAGATTGAACCTTAACTTAGTGAGAGGTTACCTTAACTGCTTGTTGATACGGTGAACGCAATGTCTTGAACCGCCAACAAAGAATGCAATTCATAAATAACAGCCACACTTGATGCCTCAACCGAAGAAAACAGCTGCCAAGCTCTTGCGGTTGTGCCCATTTTGGCCGTGGGCTAAAATCCCGGACTTAATGAATGTCTCTAGAGAATCAGCTCATATTCTCATAGGAAGCGGCCACACTTCCAACATCCACAAAGGTGGGTCCATAAAGAGTGTCCTGCCACACCCCGCTTTAATCAAAGCCATGGAACCCATTAAGATCTCAAAAGATCATCCTGTAAATTCTGCAGGCTGCACTATCACACGGTTACACCATAGGGAGGGACTAAGATAGTGCTTTCACAATATCACCATAAATTAGTTGTCTCATTGAACCTTGATCTTGGAAATCCAATCACAAGGTTGAGTATCCTGCATGGTGATTTATTCTATGAGCTTAAGTCCCATCCCCCTCGATGTGGATTTAACTTCCTCTCTCAGTAAACCTTTCGTCAAAGGATCTGCAAGATTATCTTTGGATTTTAAAAAGTCTATCGAGATAATACCAGTAGAGAGTAGTTGTTTCACCGTCTTGTGTCTTCTACGTATATGTATATACTTTCCATTGTATACATTGTTCTTTGCGCAACCAAGAGCGGCTTTCTTTGTCACGTGGATGGCGATTGAAGACACGAGCTTGGGCCGAGTGGAATTCCTCCCGGAAACATCGCATCCATTCAAACCTTCCTCTCCAGCTTTTTCCAAGGCTATAAATTCAGACTCCATAGTGGATTTAGCTATACATGTCTGTTTGGTAGACTTCCATGAGACACACGCACCTCCAAGTAAGAAGATGTACCCACTAGTAGACTTGCACTCTTCCGAGTCGATATCCAGTTGGCATCACAATACCCTTCCAAGATACAGCAGATACTTCCCAAAACTTAAGCAATAGTTTGAGGTCCCTCTCGGGTAACGTAAAACTCGAAGAGAGCATTCCGTGATCCCGCCCGGGTTGCAAGTATACCGCTTAATCTACTCACGAGTAAGCAATATCAGGTCTTGTACAGTTCATCAAATACATAAGACTACCAATAATGCGAGAATACTCAAGTTGATCAATACCCTTACCCTTGTTCTTTTTCAATTTACAAGTGGGATCAAAAGGAGTAGATGCGGGTTTAGCATTTTCATAATTAAATCTCTTTAGTACGGTTTTGACATAATGAGATTGACTAAGACTAAATCCATCGACATCTTTCTGATTTTCATCCCTAAGATTACATCAGTAGGGCCTAAGTCTTTCATGTCAAAATTATCTCTAAGCATGCTTTTAATGGTATTAATAATATCAAGGTTCTTTGCCTAATATGAGCATATCATCAACATATAGGCATACAATAACATGTGAATCATTAATGATTTAATGTAAACACATTTATCGAGATTCATTAACCTTGAAGCCATTAGTTATCATAACATGATCAAATTTTTCATGCCACTGTTTTAGGTGCTTGTTTTAAACCGTACAGAGATTTGTTCAACTTGCAAACTTTGTTTTCACAACCTTTTACAATAAAGCCTTCAAAGTTGGTCCATATAAATTTCTTCATTCAAATCACCATATAAAAATGCAGTTTTAACATCCATCTGATGTATATGCAAATCATAAATTGAAGCTATAGCAATCAACATCCTAATCGAGGTGATTCTAGATACCGGTGAATAAGTATCGAAGAAATCTAATCCTTCCTGTTGTCTATAGCCTTTAGCTACCAACCTAGCTTTATATTTATCTATAGTTCCATCTGTTCTAAGTTTCCTTTTGAACACCCATTTGCAACCTATGGATTTACTTCCAGGAGGAAAGTCTACAAGCTCCCAAGTTTCGTTTTGCTGAATGGACTCCCATTCATTTAATGAAGCTTCTTCCCGAGAAAGGAGCTTCGGAGAAGTCATAGCTTCCTTGTAGGTTTGGGGTTCAGACTCTACCGTAAGAGTCAAAAAATCTGGGCCAAAACTTGTTTCAGTTCTAACCCTCTTACTTCTTCTTGGTTCAGTCTCATACTCCAAAGTTGGAGTTTGACTAGTCGATGGAACATCCGGGAGGTCATCATGGACCCTTTTCCGAGGTCCAGACCTTAAAGGAAATACGTGTTCATAAAACACAAAGATCTCTAGATTCCAATATGGTGTTCGACCAATGTTATTATGGTCGAACTGATGACCATGAACCTGTATGCAATTGTATGCTCAGATACCCTAAGAAAACACAATCGATTGTTTTAGGTCCTATTTTAGTTTTCTTGGGAAGAGGAATGGCCACCTTGGCCAAACACCCCCACACTTTAAAGTATGCATAAGAAGGTTGTTTACCATTCCATAATTCATAAGGAGTTTTATCAGATTTTTTAAATGGAACTCGGTTCAAAATATAGCAAGCGAGAGGATAGCTTCCCCCACAAGTTCGAAGATAACCACCGAACTTGTCAACATAGCATTTACCATATCTATGAGTGTTCTATTTTTTCTTTCAGCTACACCATTCGATTCTGGTGAATATGGTGCAGTTGTTTCATGAATGATTCCATTATGTTTACAAAACTCACCTATGGGTATCACATACTCACCGCCACGGTCTGACCTAAGAGTTTTAATTTTAACTCCTTTTTGGTTTTCTACTTCAAGTTTATAAAACTTGAAAGCCTCTAAGGCCTCATCTTTACTTCTAAGAAGATGAACCTGACAGTATCGTGAGTAATCATCTATAAAAGTGATGTACCATTTTCTACCACCTCTTGTTGGTGTTGATTTCAAATCTCCTAAATCCGAGTGTATTTATTCCAAAGGAACTGTTCTACGTTCAACACTTTTATTAAATGGTTTTCTTGCATATTTAGATTCAACACAGATTTCACATCTTTGTTTTTTATCAAAGTTTATTTTTGGTATGCAACCTAAATTAGCAAGTCTTTCTAGCGATTTGAAATTAACATGCCCAAGTCTATCATGCCAAACATGTGAGGAGTCACAAACATAAACAGAAGAAGATGCATTAACATTCAATTTCAAATCGATACACTAAGCTTAATCATGTTATCGGTAACATAACCTTTTCCTACGAATTCACCATGCTTAGAAATCACAACAAAGTATTGGACTCGGCAACAATTTTAAAACCTTTTCCTAGCAGGATGGTTTCGAGATAAGATTTTTGCATATGTCCGGGACGTAGAATACGTCATTCAATGCGAGTTTTTCCCGAAGTTAGCTTCGATTCGACCTTGCCTTTCCCCACCACTTTCGCGGTGGAATAGTTTCCCATGAACAGTTTCTCATCATCTCCTACTATGGCATAGGAGGAGAAAGCATTTCTGAATTTACAGACATGCTTGGTGGCTCCAGAATCAAGCCACCAGTCTCTCACATTAGTCATACTAGAGACAAGGTCGACTTCAGACACCATGCCGTTGAAATATCCAGAGTCCTCTACTATGTTTGCCTTATTTTTCTGTTTTGGATCATATTTGATCCTTTTAGGGGCCTTACAGTCTTTAGCCATATGTCCAGGTTTACCACAATTAAAACAGTCGCCTTTGATGGTGTGCTTAGTGACACACCTCTAGGCTTAAAATTGTTACCTACGGGTTTTCGACGTCCATTACGTTTATTACCCATTTTGCCGGGATTCTCCAGGGGTTTTCTTTGAAGCGACTTTATCGTCCAAAACATGAGCTTTGTTGGACATGTTTTTGCTCAAAGATCATGCTCTTGTCCTTGCTGCACATAAGCTCCTCAACCTGGATCTTTTTGCCAAGCTCCACCATGGTGATTTCACGAGTCTTGTGTCGCAGCCTCCTCTTGTATTCGCTCCATGAGGGTGGAAACTTTTCAATCACAGCCGATACTTGTAGAGCTTCATCAAAAGTCATGCCTTCAGCAAGAATCTCGCGATGAGGAGTTGAAGTTCGACGAACTGTTCTACCACAGGCTTTTCGTCAGTCATGTTGTATTCTAAGAACTTAGCCATCAAGAACTTCTTACTTCCAAAAGAGCTTCAAGATGATATTTTTCTTCTAGAGCTTCCCATAAATCAAAAGCATTAAAATCTTCTTTTGCATTATAGAAGTCATACAAGGAGTCATCAAGACAGTTAAGAATATGATTCTTGCACAAATAATTCTTCCTATTCCACCTGTCCAATTTATCTTCATTACCACGGCGATGAAGTTTTCTCGAGGTTTTTCTAAAGCATATCCATCTAACCTTTGGTCGTTTAGGAAGAATAGCATTTTAGACTGCCATCTCTTAAAGTCCTTACCACTGAACTTTGGTGGTTTTTCTACGATATTCTTTCCCATGTTCTTACAACAAAGAATATTACAATATTACAATATTACAATAAGGCACGATATTACCTTTAGATTGTTGGAATTAATTACAATAATCGAATGCAAATGGGAAATAATACTTAGATTACACTGAAAGTAGTAACAAATAACTCAATAAACTTAGTAGAGGCACGTATGAGATACGCTGAGCTAAAGGTAATATTGCCTCGCTACTCCTCCGAGATGCTATAGCAATTTACAAATTACCTCCAGGATACAACTACTGTTAGTTCTCCTCTATGTGTAGCATACACAGAGAGAACCCTTAGAACTTGGCAGCAAAAATGAAAAAACAAAAACACAAATCGAAACTACAACCAGTTTCAGATAAATATAAAAACTAATTTATGTTTCTGTAAACTAATTTCTGTTAAACAAAGTTTATGTAAACTAATTTCTGTTAAACAAAGTTTCTGTAAACTAATTTCTGTAAACAAAGAAGTAGTTATACAAAATTATGTTTCTGTAAACTACAACTTGTTTAAGATAAGAACTCGATTTTTTTTTTTTTTTCGTAAACTTAAAAGAAATTGTTTCGAAAGCATAAGTAAAGAATAAGAATTTCGAAAGAGAAGAGTTCGAAAGGTATGGTTTACAAATGAAGTTTACAACTCGTATTTATAGCAAGAAAATGTTCGAACGTTGGAAGAGAATCCAAAGCACGACAGAATGTCCGTGATTCACGCATCTCGAACGTTGCAAAAGTAAGGTAAAAAATCGCGTTAAAATAACAGTGCACACGCATTCAAAATCTTCGAGATTCTTCTCGAGGAAAACAGTGTGTACAGGTGTCAAGAAAACCGTGTGACACGCGTGAAAGAAGATGCTTCTCGAGGCTGTCGGATATCCAAAACCGAGAAGGCAAAGAATAAAATTCTTTACATGTGTGGGAGAAGCGTGTGGTAAATTTCAGCAAAAAAAAAAAGGATGGGTCGGATACACCCACGCCCACGCCCACGCCGAGCCGAGCCGAGCCGAGCGTGCGTGCTTCTGTGCGAAGCACCACGCGAAACAGGAAAGGCAATAAGAAATGCAATAAGGTTTAGGCAACCTTGCCATAGTCTAGAGCTTTCCCCATACACAAAGGTCTAAAGAGCCAAAGGGCCATGCCCTTAAGGCTAAACCAATGCTATTTAAGTCTAAAACTCTTAGTGTTTTAGTCTATATGGGACTAATGTTTTATTCATTCACATGAAAAAACATCTAGGGAGCAATAGGTCTTGGGATCAAAACATGGTCCATGCATTTTTTGATTAAAACAAAACATTGTTTTATTTTTTTTTCTAACAACAAGTTCACCATCTCTTTCTTAGCGCGCGCTCTACATAATTCATTGATTCAGTCAGTAAGTTGTCACCACAGACATCATGCAGATGGATGCTGTGGGTGTGTGGTGGTGGGTACTGATCCTACAAAATGAAATATGTTACTGTCACTCGTGCACCGTTAATCTCTTCTCATCTAATTTTCTTTGCGTTATCAACTTAGTTAAACTAAATTTGTGCACGTGCTACGCACCGGGCATTTTTTTCCTTCTAAGTTGGTGAGCGCGGGGGCCCGCCCTGTGATGATGTATTTTTGATTTGGTGTGGGTGGGGCTTGCCCCGTTCCATGGCGATGGATTTTTGATTTGGTATGCACGGGATGCCCCGTGGAGATGCATTTTTCATTTGGTAAGCGCAGGGTTTCGTCCCGCCCCGTGGGGATGTATGTTTGATTTGGTGTGGCGGGA
This sequence comes from Papaver bracteatum, assembly GCA_023529315.1. Classification (NCBI taxonomy): domain Eukaryota; kingdom Viridiplantae; phylum Streptophyta; class Magnoliopsida; order Ranunculales; family Papaveraceae; genus Papaver; species Papaver bracteatum. The sequence continues at coordinate 909,333 of JAJJWX010002605.1, read as the reverse complement.
CAAATACGAAGTGATGCATTTTTGATTTGGTGGGGATGTATTTTTGATTTAGTGTGTGCGGGCTTGCCCCGTTCCATGTCGATGCATTTTTGATTTGGTGTGCGCGGGGCGCCCGCGGAGATGCATTTTTCATTTGGTAAGCGTGGGGTTTCGCCCAGCCCCGTGGGATGCATATTTTTGATTAGGTGTGGCGGGTCAAACACATTAAATAGGTGGAGATATTTTATTTATTTTCTCCGTTTATTTTCGCAGATAATATGTGTAAATATGTGAATTTTTTTCCCGAAAAAAGAGTCCTAATATAGTAGGTACACTTTGAAATTCCAAACACGTTAAGTTAGGTTTTCCTTTTGAGTTTGTAATTTTTAAACCATTGCCAGTGTCCTCACCTAAATATTGTCACGTCATGAATTCCAAATTGAATTTGGTTTCCTTTTTTTATTTTATTTTCTATTCCTTTTAAACCAATCATACGTTGGCAAATGTCCTCACTAAAACTCTTGTTTCACAAAACTCAAAAAATGCCTATTTCGTCCAATAGGAATCGAGGGTTTCCTTACTGTTCAGTTTGGGAGCTTTATTTATCTAGGCCTTTAAGTCTTTAGAATATTTTCTATGAGGTGTAGCCGTTGGGTGTATAAGAGAAGATTATAGCCGTTTGAGGGATGAAAACAACAAAATATGGCCTGCTCTAACAATCGCCAAATAGCAATATCATTGATTTCTGCTCATGATTGGTCTTCTCTAGTAACATATGCACCCCTAGCTCCTATGAAAATCCAAAAAAATCGTAAAGAATACTCGAAAGAACCAGCTAACCGTGTTGTAGAGTACTAGAAATCGGAAAATATTAGTTAAACGCTAAAAATTAAAAGCACAATCACAGATACAAAAAGATCCACTACACAAATATTCATGAAAGTTAACAAAAAAAAAATTAAAAAGTATACTTAACTTATGTAATTATAGAACCCTCGATCAAGTTTCATCTCTTAAACTGCCCGTTTTATGCATAAAAAAATTGAGTAACAGAGATAATGCGAAAATTTCATGTGATAGCTCATTTTTATTGATATACTTTGATCTCAGTCATGGGTGATTTCCAGCCAATTGGGCGATCCACCTATAGTCAATCCAAATTCTAGACATGTCTCCACACATCTACAGGTAAGAATATATAAAGTTTAATATAAGAATATATATAAAGCTTTAGTGTCTTATAGTCTAATAGCATATAACTCCGGAATAAGATCTTGTGTGTGGAGTAAGTTATAACGTTAACTAAGTTCTCGGCTGAGCGACTAAAGTGAGATTAGGAATTTTCTTTGTCTACGGTAAATAAACTGGTTTTAAAACAATAAATATAAATATAATCAATTCACACAATAAACTGGTGGTTTCCTTGTTTTAACCAAATCGGTTTCCATTTTAAGTCTTCATATGTGTAGACCTCATCTGTTCACATGGCATGTTAACGTTATTTACATGGCCGATCTTTTTATTACTGTTGGATGCAAAAAGAAGTGGCCAAAAGGTAAGATGCTTGGAGTTGGAGAAAGCATAAATGTTCCTTTTATCTTTCTGTTTTTAGTTTTCCCCTACGCAGGAAAATCCACCACCGGATAGCGGATAACCCCCACCCCACCCACCGTAAATATGTATTCATTAAGTACAATTCGGCCTTCAGTTTGAGGACAATGGTATCATGATGATGTTAGTAAAAGTTTGTTAAAGAATACAAAGAGTTCAATATGTAAAAGTTTTGATTTTTGGTTAGCTTTGAGTTTTTGGCGTTTGAACAATTCCCCAAGTTGGTTTTAATTTAAGATTTGACATTTTTAAAATCCAATTTCTTTGCCTTTGAGTTATGTGTTTGATTGATTTCCTTACTTAAGACAAAGGAAAATATAGGTTTGAAAATATGGCGAATCTGTGATAGTTGACACTGTTATTTATTGGGTATGTTTGGGATCATACTTTCAAAAATTTAAACTACGGAACTACTAACTCAACACCGCCTCCATTAGTGTAAACATAAAACACTTACTAAAACTCAAGTAAGGATCTATGAAACAAATATAAAAATTACAGAAGAACAAAATTATTCAAAGATCCAATGAAACAAATTTAGAGAAAACCCAAATTTGACTCGTAGGGAAAACTCAGTTTTGGTGTTAGGAGTCGATAAATTTGGTTTCTTTAAGACGAACAATCATCTCAGTGAGCAAAAGAAGAGGAGGAAAGAGACATAGGAGGGATGGTGGTATGCGGTGATTGCTTTCTGCATCTTTATATATATATATATGTAAAGAAAGGCTAATTAAGGTGATTTACCGATTCCCTTCTTAAACACGAATTCCTGATTTCCTTAATGAACGATTTCCTTTTTCCGGTGAATCACCAATTTCCTTTTTAACAGGAATTCATGTATTACGTGTGAAAGTCTTTTTTTATTTTTCTTTTATTTATTTAACGATTTGGATGTAAGTTTTGTCCACCATTATTAAAGTACAGTTAAGTATAGGTGTAAACTCGGTGTAACTAAATAAATTAAGTATAAATTCTAACATAAGTATTGTCTACCTACTTTTTTATCAACACCGTTACTAACGAACAATTAAATAGTTTATGTAAACAAAGTGTAACAAAAATTTAATTATTACAACCAATAGAGTTATGCCAAGTGTCCTCACCATAGCTTGTACATTAGAAAAGGCCTTTCTAGACCAATAGGAAGCGAGGGTTTCATCACCGTTTAACGTGAGAGCTTTATTTGTCAAGGCCTTTAAGGGAGAAGATATCAAAGCTCATTTTAAAAAAATATATCAAGTAAAAAATAAATAAAATTCTTTTTTTTTTTCTTCTTCTTTTGCTCGGTAAAGAATTTGATACAGTCTAACAACATCACAAGCTTAAGCGCATTGTAATTAAAATCCCCAACGAGGAAATAAAATACGATAAAAGAGTTCCACAAAACCTAAGCGTTGTTTGCTCAAATCATGTCAAACCATCGGTTTAAATCCTTCCTCTAGCCTTTTAGCTTCTCTTATGAACAAATCTAAGTTGATTTAGTGTTTTTAGGTCTTTTTTCCTCCGTTTTCTATTTAAGAAAAAAGTTCTGCTTTTGGTTTGTTTTTCCTAAGTCTCGATCCGCTTGATTTTCCCCTTTGTTTGGTGGATCTAATCCATGGGAAAGATGGATTTCTTTGTTTACAAGGAAAATAATTGATTTATCTAGGTTTTATCCATTTAACATATTGTTATTCATAAATAGATTCAATTTTTTTTTGCTTTTAACAACTTTTTCATTACTAGCACTTACAACAACAATGATAGCAACAAAATTACTAGTTTTAAGGAAGACATAGGATGCAATTACAACAACTACCACAGGAAAAACTCTAAGATCAACCAACACAACATCTTACTTCAATAAAAATAGCAGTAAGACTATATCACTAATGGGTACCATTGATTTTGGTTAATTTCAGTTACTTTGTTGCTTGACCGAAAATAGTCTGCAGATAAGCGTGACCTATATTATTGCATTGGCATATCTGAAAAGGAGAGGGTAGCTGGTACATCACAAACTTTTTCGTTCGGGAACCTATATGGACAATTCTTGTACAATTTATACGTTGTTACGACACTGTATATAAGATTTTTTAATAAGGTAAATCTAGTATATAGACTATTTGTACACGAACCAAATTCCAACAAGAACAAGTTTTGTAATTTATATTTCAAGATACGAATTCAACAAGAATAAGTTTTGTTAGTTTTTACAGTTGAGTTAATACTATCAAGGTTTGACTACGTGTAACATGTGATATTTCAATATAATGCGGAAAAAAATAACACATACACCAGATATTTATATTAACGAAAAAAACTACAATCTTATAGAGAAACCCTGGGACCTAGTTCAGATTGAACACACACTAATTTTAGTTGTTGCACCAGTTACCTAATACTGAATTTCAGACTAGATGTAGTACCTACTTCAGTCGTATTCGTGCACCTGTAAAACTCCTAGCAGAGAACCGATTCTCTTTAAGAATTGCTCTTGTAAATCTTCTAACCAAATGTCAATTCTCTTTAGAAAATGCTCTTGAAATTTAATTCGCTTTTGATGATGCTCCTCAACACTTAGTGTTTACACGTTCCGTTAGCTTGTGTATACTTTACGATTCCCAAGTGAAGTCTTTTGGAATCCCACTCTTTTTCATGAAGAATGACACACAAAATTTCCAAGGGATGGTTTGTGTGGTTACATAGTGAATGATCAAGGCTAGATTACTTCTAAACAAAAATACCTTGTCTCGGAAAGGAAACACCAAACACTTGATCAAAATAAGCCTACAATCACTTATTTATGGTTTTAGTTTGCGAACTGTTGCCAAAAGTTAGTGGATTGTTTCATATTCACGAACTGCCTTGGCAACACATGATAAGTGTTGCTTTAATAAATCACTCATAATTTTTCGTTATAATTCGGAATTGAGCGATTCTTGGCTCATTGAATTCGTGTTCCCATTCACTATAGTGTGAGGACTTTTCCATAGATAAAGGTCATTATCATAAAAAAATTGCTCAAATATCCTCTAGTGTATATATAAATCTATATTTACCATCATAGGAATTGTTCCAGAGAGTGGGTACTTTTTTTTTATAGATAGAGTAAATAAGAGAATCAAGTGCTTATTACTAACCTCTGATGAAGTTCTACAAGATGTTTTTGTATAGTCTGCAATCTTCATTCTCCCAGAATAGCTTTGATTCGATATGGATGAATGACCCAATGATCCTAACTATCTTGACTTGTACAATATTTCTATTTTCTTTGGGAGAAATTAGTTTTATTTCTAAACTATACCATCAAAATCTTACAAGAAAAAAACTAAAACTGACGAGTTGATCGATGTGAATTTTTGTTATAATTTTTGAGTTGTTAGTTTGATTAGTTTTGAAAATTGTTCAAGTTTTTCTTGTATCTCTATATACTCTTGTTGTTCACAAGAACTTGTCATTCTTGTTGAAGATATTTTCTTTAATGAGGCTTCCCCTTGTAAAAATGTTTTTTGAATGGATAAATTCCAAAAAAGAATATTAAAAAAATAAAGGTGTTATCTTGTCAATAGCTAGTTTCTCCCATGCTTAGGTATGGCGAATTCCCCATCCCTCATCTATAAATCATATTTTTGAAATAGTAAATTCAATGAATACCATAATATATATGTGAAAGCACCATAGTAGATTTCCACTTCGGTGTGGGATTAACATTGGTAACCTAAATTTGGGATTAAAGTCTAGTTTTATGACATTTTCCTCAACATATTTAATGGCTTAATTCTGCCTTATATTTTCGATTTCTTTTTTGAAACATCCTAGTTTGAAACGAGAAAAGAGCAAGTCAAGAAAGGAGTTGGGATCAAATACTTGTGAGATATTTTCAAATGATTAAGAAAAATAAGTAGTTTTTGGCCTTAATGAGAAGAAAATGAGAGAATAGTATTTTCCAATTTCGTAATATGACATGCTCATTAACAGCCGATTGATAGCTGATCCTATGTGTCTGGTACAATGGCAAGAGTAATGTGTATTTATATTTACCCAAGTCATCAAAAACAGTAACTTTCATATTTTTTTCTTCCTAGTACTCTTCTCTTTTTGGACCTCAAAAATCCATAAATCCTAACAACTTTGCTCATGTCCTTTCTCATTAAAATCCTTGTAAATTACGTTTTTTCCACTTAATAAACTTGATTGTCACAGATTCTGAATATTTTGTAATCTTTTTTTTTTTTTCTCTTATGATCGTCATGTGTTTTCACTTCTACAATTTGAGAATGAGACGTGGTGAAGATTATGATCTTTTTTTCAAACTCAATATTATTTCTTGGCCTGATGATTTTTATATGCATGAATCATATATTATTGCTTAAGCCGTGAATTAAAATTAACTATTGAGAAGATTTGAATCAATTGATATATGGTTGATTTTATAGATTTGATTCTTTAAGAAAATTAGATATTAGTTTTGGAAACAAACTGTAAGAATTACAAAATGAATTAAAACTTTTTTTTTATTAGCATAATTGATCAACCGCATTCTTTTTGACTTCGTGACATTAGTAATTCATGTTGCAATATGGGTTATAACTATTAAAGATAAACGAGGGACTAAAATCTGTAGTTAATTTATGAAGAAAAGAATAAGATGAAAATAACAAAGAACGATGAGTGAAAGTCCATGGAAGAGGATTTCTAACGTTAGTTGTATTTGGTAGCAGTTAGATCTAACATATACATAGGTTGGCTTATCTAACAATGGCCAATTTTTTTTAGATTACTCTCACTACAATTTTTGATGACTAGGATAAACTAAAATACTTATCGCTGTTAATGTGATGGTCATGTAGCAAGATTAAGTATTTTGGTTAAAATTAGGTAAAGGAACTAATGTCCTGGTCAAAAACAGTTAACCAGGTCAACTATGACATGTCTGATTGATGACAGTTTGACCAAGTCAACCGTGGCAGGCCGAAAAGCAAGATTGACATTCTAAGTTCAAAGCATAACCCAAGAAGTGAAGTTTTGAGTTTGGGAAAATGTGGTCACGCCGGCAGTCCAATTCAATGATGGTGCCAACTTAATCTGTGAAAGTTCTGGATACCGAATTTCGGACTTCAATAGTTGCTATTAAGTAGATTACTTCCTACATACCTGTTGAAAATCAGTGGACATCTCTAATGGACACCCCACTTCCTATAAGTATCTGGAATTGAATGTTGTTAGTCACGCAAAAACCAAATAATCAAAAACATTAGTCTTTTACTTTTCTCAATTTCTTGTTCACTGATTTGGTGTGTTCTTAATCCAACTAAAACTATACAATTTTTTATTTCAATGATATTATTGTGAGGTATCATTGCATTTTAAAGTCAACAATCTTGTAATTTGTTCTTGCAAGCAAATCAAATTTGAAGGAATTGAATTGTATTATCTTAAGAAATCTTGCATAAAAGCTTCATTTGACAACCTTTGCTTTAGTGTTTCATCTTCCCTATCCAGATATAATTTATAAACAGGACTTCTTTACGAGGAGAGGATAAAATAATATCAAGATACATGAATGAAACCAAGGGCAGTACAAGCAAGCAACTGTGTTTAATCCGATCGCTACTCAATATGATTTTAAAATTATCACTTCAAGATTAAGATGATGATAACAGACTGTTATTTATGTCGGCAATCGCATTTTAGACGTTTTTCTTGTGATTAAAAATCAAATGGAATTGAATTTGAAGCAAATATTTTAGGGATATGTCCCTCTTGCAAAGCCATACATATTTACATAAAATGAGAGCATTCCAAGACATATAACACCACCATCTACTAATTTGAAACTGAACAAAAATGACGAATTTTTAACCATTTGATAAGGTTTAATATTTTGGAATAAGCTAGATGATGAAATTAAAATTGCTAGATGATTATTTTTTTTATAGAAAAACTTAGGCCAAACAGGATCCAAGGCCGGTACAGATCTTTGGCATCGTTTCTGCTGCTAGTCCTGCCAACATTGTTCTTACAATACAACGCAATATTAAGAGTATCTAGATTTTGAAGTCTATGAATAATTTTAAGCCTAATTAGAACAAAAGTAAATGGATTAATTTTGGTGACATTGTCTTCTTCTTAAGTGTCTAAAGTTTGATGATAGCTCAGATTGAATCTCCTCCTGACAACTTTGTGATAAAGTATCTTAAATCGGACCAGAATTTCCATACATTCAGCTTGTATCTCTATATTGGTGTACTGCATATTCTTGGCCCGTTGAAAAGCTAGATCTTCTCCTCATGTTGCTCCCCAATATCCAAAGTGTCCTAGGTGTCCTCTGGTATCGATAGGATTTCCTACAAAATCCATAACAGTTAGTGCAGAAAAATATATCAAGCTTCAGGGTCTTGTAGCGTGCAAATCTTTATGATTAATCCATAGTCCATTCTAGGGTATTAGTCCAAAGAGTAAGTAGCAATGTTATTCTCCTCTATTGTTACCAGTTCTATAGTGTTCAGAGAGATGATATTCATAACATGAGTTGGTAAATGATGAATTCTCTTATGATCACATAAGTGTTTCCTGATGCAGTTGGAGGTTTGTCTAGTATTTGGATGAATGTGACTGAAGACCAAATCACATCTAGTCTTCCAGATGAAAGCATAGATATTTTTGTTTGTGCTGGTAACTCCAGACAGAAACCATGAATTTATCCAGTCCATGAAGTTTGTTGTGTTATAAAACTGGCCATGAGAGGTGCCAATGATCTCATGCCAGACAGTAGTGGCAGTAGGACAGTTTAGAAACATGTGTGTCATGGTTTCCTCCCCACTCTTGCATATTTGGCATATATGATCTATGTAATGCAGAATGCTAGCTATTTTAGCATTTGTGGGAAGGATTTCATTAGCATATTTCTAGATAAAAATCTTAGTTACTGGAGCTATATCCATGTTCCAGATTTCTCCCCAATTTATTGTTATAGTATCATTCTTGTATAAGTTATCCTTCTTGGCTTTGTAGAGAGACTCCACTAAGAATTTTCTAGGATCATTCAGATTCCATTGAATTATCTTCCTCTCCAGGATGGGTATCTAGAGTTAGAATGGCCTAAATATTGTTGGGGTTGAAGTAGTTTTGAACAAGAGTACGATCCCAGTTTCCATTAGGTAGAAGAAGGTTTGCAACTGTTTCAATGAAATGTGGGAAGTGTGGTGGTTTGATGAGTCTTGAGTAGATACTTGGGATCCATATATAATCTCAAATTTTGATCTTCCCCCCATTACCAATTCTCTAAGTACAATGTTGTTGCATGTTGCTGATGCCTTCCAAAATGCCTTTCCAAATCCAGGAACCTCCATCTTTTGGTTAAGTATCCATGTTAAGTACATTCCTTCCAAATAGATATTTTGCATCCATAAGTTAGTACCAAAGAGATTCCTTATCCTGCTCTAGTCTCCATCCAATTTTGGCCATATTCATGAAACCCAAACCTCCCGATTCTTTAAGTTTGCAGACGTACAACAGTCTAGGATTTTGGGTAGTAACCTTTAGGGTTTTCTAAAAAAATTCCCTAGAAGAAATCCCTTTGAAGTTTTTTGAGGTCCTGGCAAGTTTGTTTTGGAATCCTGAAGAAATTCATCTGGTAAATACTAGATGTAGAAGTAACAGATTTGATAAGAACTTCCCTCCCTGCTGGATTAAGAAGAATATTTTTCCAGCTGGAGATCCTTATCTTTAGCTTGTCAAAACCAGGCTTGAAAGACTTGATTTTTCTTTTGTGAGTAAAGAGAGGTGAGCCTAAATACTTGTCATCCAGTTGGAGCACTTGAACACCCATAATGTTGTTGATGGCATGGATGAGGTTTGGGTTAGTGTTCTTACTGAAGAAGACTCCAGATTTGTTGAAGTTTATTAGCTGTCCAGAAGTTTCCCCAAATATTATTTAGAATATCCATAATGTTCAGGGCTTCAATCTTATTGGCTTTGCAAAAGACCATACAGTCATCAGCAAAAAGAAGATGGTTGATGGAAGGTGCAGTCTTACATATCTTGATTCCAGTTATGAGGCCCAGTTTCTCAGCATGAATGAGGGTTCTAGATAAAAATTACTAGATGGCGAGGTTTAGTATAATACCATAACTTCTAGTTCAAACAAAAAAAAAGTTAGTTATATATAAGGAAAAATTGCTTCAAATAATAATAAAAAAAATATTTGAGGAGAATTAGAGGTGAAACATGGAGAGATAAGAGGAAGAAGAAGAATAATATAATCTTATTAGGGGATAAGCATAAAACCATTACATAGTTTCATTTACATACAACCCTATGAATCTAGATGAACTGCACATCCATGGGCCGTAGGCCCTGTAACACCCCCCTTGTGCGGTTCAATAACAAATAATTATACATAGAGCTTCACATGTAATTCTTCAAATGTCGTTCGTCTTGATGACTTGTGCCGAAGTCCGTTGCCTCATTAAAACTTTGACAAGGAAAAAACCCCATAGGACAAAACCTTGGTATAACTCTCCACATGTTGTCTCGTACTTTACATGTAGTTCATCACATGCAATATGATCTTCAAAGATTGACGAATCTAAGTTAATTTCCTTGTTAAAACTTCGTCAGGAAAACCCAGAGGGACAAAACCTGAACTAAAAAAAGAGAGTATAATATAAAGTAAACTTAGAACATAGTTGGATTTGTATACGTTGCCTCATTAAAACCTTGACAAGGAAAAACCAGTGAGATAAAGCCTTGACGAAGGGAAAAGAGTACAACGTGAAAGATATAAGTAAACATGATCTGTTGCAGATGATCACTTTGCTCCGCTGAAGTTGACTAGTTGCTTCACAACTCCTAAGGCAGAAAATCTTGGTAGGAAAGACAATAGTCTTAGCTGGGAAATTACATTCCCGATGTTTGTTGTTGTCTCATTAAAAACCTTGCCGAGTAACAAAACTCTGTGGGTAAAAAGTAACCTCGGTGAAGGAAAATAGTTCAACATACCATTAGATGCTCTCCCCGATGTCAAACAATTCTCATTAGTCTAATGCAGTCAAAAGGAGTTTATCACATTGTACCTTGGTGACTTGAAAGCTTATAAGACCATGTTGTTGATTCTGGAAGTTACGTTGCTTAACAGACTATCGTGTTTCATTTCTTTGATTCAGATATTTTTAGTAATATCAACACGATCTTTATGTCTTCAACGTTCAACATACTTGATGTTTTAGTGCTGTCTCGCAAAAAACCTTGTCGAGTCACAAAACCCTTTGGGAAAAACTATTCTCGATCGAAGGGAAAAAAATACAACACGGCTTCAATTTCGAAGTAAAATATGTAGACATCATATCCTTGGATCCTCCCCCTGATGTCGGCATCCCCCCCTGATTACTTTCAGAGTTGTTCCAGGCAGTTCCTTTAGTCATGTAAATATTAGTAATAACTTAAAAAATAGTCTACCATATCTCCCCCTGATTACTTTTGTTGGAAAAGAGATTATTGTTCCTTCATAATCAACAACTTTTGGATTGCACTTTCATTAGTATTCTTTTTTATGTCTTTGCAGGAATAAAACAAATTTATGTCAATGGTTACTTTTAAGTACATTATTACATTTACTATACCATTCCAATGACGTTGCATTTGCGTTGAGCTATATCTAGCTAACAAGTTCCCCGAGGATGTAAAATTTAATCGAGTACATTATTATATTAAGTACAACAATGCGTCTATTGTACTTAGATATGGGAATTTCATATCCCAACACATCTTCGTCATATTCCTTTGGACGAAATGGTTACTTACTTACATTTGAACCTCGACTAATCATGGGAGTGCTATCAGGATGCATGTCTTTGTTAAATTTCCTGACAACTTTAGACATATGCAAACTGGTGGAATAATATACCACAAGCTTAGTATTTGATCGAGCTTTCCCTAGATTTTTTATCTGAAATTCGGATTTTAAATAGCTTTTAAGGTCTCTTATTACATCAAGAGTACACATCATATCTGTACCATCAACATAAATATCTACAATTCCAAATCAGGAAATTTCTTATGAATACGCAAGAAAAAATAACTTACTTTTCTATCCCCTCCAAATCAAATAGCCGGGTATACCACATCTGCTTGATTGCTTGAATCTATAAGTGAGCATTCTACCTAACTGTAAACGTACTTTGTGGTTTATAGTCATTTGATTTGGGCAACAAAAGGCTATCAAATACTTTTGTAAATATTTGCTATCTTTTGATTCTTCAAGAGATACGTAACAGCCATATACATATGTTGTATTTCAAGTCCTTTTGAAATTACCAAGCTAACTAAGTAGAGGAACACTATAATGTTCATTACAAGAGACCAATTTCATGGCTTTGTGAGAAACCTCGTGCCACAAGAAGAGTCCTTTTACTTTAACACTTATTTCTTATCATTATGCTTTGTGACAAATTAATCATGTATGTCCAATAGGTTCTACACTTGGTTGGTTAGAACTACCACACCAAATACATGTATAATTGTCAAAGAACCGAGTTCTACCTGGATTGTATAGGTCAAATATGCTCTTCGTTGAAAATAAGCAAAAAGGAGCTTGGTTCGATCTCATCTTGCTTTATTTCCTTAAGCAAGTGTATAAGAAATTAATCATCAATATGCTCACATGATCTTTCCATTGACTCGTGTGCATTCTCATAATCCACTTGGGATGTCAATGTTCTCTGGAATCATTAAAATTCGGAGCGTCCTCCAGTTTGATTCATGGACATAGTCAGAGACAATCTTATGAGATGATTTCTGATGATATAAATAAGTTATGCCTTCCTTACCTACTTCCTTTCTAGGTGAGGATTGATCGAACTAAGTGGTCTCTCCAACTTCCTTTATGGATCCATGGCCTCAACCACACTTTCACTGAGTGTAGGTGCAACACCTTAGTCTATGGTGTATATCCCTTATTGAGGATTTGTAACCTTGCAAGTAGGTTTTCAGCTGGTTTGTGTGATCTCATCACTTTAGCGACATCAATGTACATTCTGAAAATCGATTATTCTTTCACTTCACATTTATATTTGTGGAGTACAAGAATCAATATGAGACACAGTGGGAACACACCATGACATATCATGTCGTTCCCTTAGAAAATATTATTTCTTATCTCCCCCTAACGATGGGAAGACTGTCTCATTAAAGTGATAGCACACAAATATAGCGGTAAAAGATATCCCGCCAAAGGTTTTAAAAATGCGGATAATTGTTGAGAGTAAATATCCAACAAAATTACTTAATCATTTCGTGACCCATCATAGTACGATGTGGACTCGTAATGGCACATATATAGCGCAACCAAAAATGCGTAGGAACACGAATATCAGGCTTATATCCAGTTACCAATTGGTATACATAAAAGGTTGTTTAATATTGGGTTTTAAAATGAATTAAGTAAAGATGCGTTAATATTGCATATTCCCCAATAAGTTAAAGGTAGGTTTGTACGTATAACCATGCCTTAGGCACCATCTGTAACCTTTGATGATAGCCTTTACAAGACCATAGGGTATAGGATGCTCTGCGTTGATCCTATTAAATACGCAATAACCATCAAGTCCTTTTGATGTACACTAGCTAGCATTTACAAGGGGTGGTGAGCCCCTATATGTATAATATGTGCTAGTAGTTTTCCGAACGCAAAATTTCTTGGGAACTATAACTAGTCCAAAATTTCAAAACATTCACCAGAGCCATAAGTCACTTTAATGGTCCGCATTCTACATTAATATTTTTCTATATTTCACCTTGTTATCTTTGTAATATGGATGGATTGTTTACCATTTGCATCTTAGGATGGTCTTGATCCTGTTTTACTGAAGACTTTGAAAAATGAGTGATATGCTCTAATACTTAAAAGCATAATTGGAGGAAGGAGGGGGTTGTGCATTTGGTACTTTAGAAAACACTTATTGGGAGATATGTCGTTACTTCGCATTCTGTCAATCTTTTTCCCGTTGTCTCGTCCACTCAAACACATCGATGTATGTATGAGTCCTTTCAAAATGAAATATCATGTCACAACCAAAGTACCTTTGTGGTTATGTCAAAGTCTGTATGAGTCAATTTCCAACATTTGATTGTCGGAGTCAATATGGATTCAATAATCCAAATTAATACTATAGTGATTTATATTTCACTAAATTGACTCATTAGTCTCTCTAAAGTATGTTTCCTTCCATATACATTAGTGACTATAAAATACGCAATCAATTACATTATCATCACAGTCAGGTTCCACATGATATCCATTTGCATGGGTTTCTTTGAAATTTAACAATGTGTGATTATCTCTCGGTACATATAGAGATTTTGTGACGTCTTTGTTTTATATTGAAAGCAATTTTTTGAGCAGTGTTGCGCTCGATGATCCAATCCTCGTAGTTACATTATAAGAAAATAGTTCAACAACTAGTTTAAATTCCTTAAGCTAGTGAAAGAAAAAAAAAACAACTATGAGTTAGACATTTGGTCCTTGAGAGTTTTAATAAGTGGTGTGGCCTTATTACGTAATAAAAGTAGGATTCAACTCAAAACTTTAGACTGAATATACATTACGATTCACCCAATATATCTTAAGTGCTTTAGAGAATTTATGTCTCGTGTTTTCATTCCATAGGTGCAGATATTGGATCTAGTTCAACTAAATAAGATAGTCAATTGGCCGGGCAAAGTTCTTGTTGCCATTAAAGTTGATGTGAAAATTGGTTGCTACTATGATACACACATTACATTGTATATATCAACACCTATGACTAGGTGCATTTGCAACTCTTTCATTTATGATGGGAGCTAGAATTACATCTTAGCTTCATCCCATATTCAGCTGATACATGTACTTTGGTGTCATTACTATTGGGAAAAAATACATCTTTGTCTCATGATATATATGTCCCTTTTCACATGCTTTATATGAGTCATTACGTCTAACCCTTATTACTTCGGGGTTCTTTCCATTTTCAATTTTGCTACATTTAGCTTAATTTGAGAAATTTTTTTTTATCTCAATAGGCCAAGAGAATCTCACTACACATGTCAACCAATTACTTTAGGTTGAATAGATTACTAAAGATAGTTCTCTTATTGTCATATTTCAACATATACTGGTTCGTTAGTATCATGGATGAAGTAGAGAAATAAAAAAATTCTGACTCATATCATCTATTGTGAGTGCTTCCACAAAATTTGGAATACATGTGATTTTATTTGCAACGTATCTTTTGAAAATACAGACTCTTAATAGTCGAGACAGTGGATTGCATCCCACTGAACAGTTCAAATTTGGGAAGAAAATATCAAGTGCACAATAATGGTGCTCAAGTACTTCTAAACCCCAAATAAATACATTGGAATTGAGTTGGTACAATCAATTAAACAAAAGACACCATTCAACTATAGCCAATATCATATTCAAAAGAATAAAATAACACTAAAACCAAAACTTTTAATGGTCGAGATAAACAGTCATAGGTTAAGTTGACCGTTTATATGATATGGACTTATCTTAAGACAAAGAAAGATAGAACTATGCATGTTCTAAAAACAAATAAATAGATAAGCCCAACAAATATTCAATGTAAAAACCCACATTAGTTGGTTACATACCTCTATTTTTGGTTCTCGTTATATATAGACAGAATTGGAACAGCTTTGGCCGCACACAGTCCAAAGAAAGAACGAAAACAGAACTGAAATCCAGGACGGGTCAAAACAGGACAAACCGGGATGGACAAACCAGGTTGGATAGGTTCTTCTGGACCGAGTTGGATCGGTTCGCCTAGACCGGGTTGGATCGGTTCGGGATGTTTCTTCCTCTGACCTAATTTCACTTCCTCTTCTCTTTTACCTTTTCTTCGTAGCCCCAGACACAGGAGAAACCAAGCAGACGGGATCAGAATTCCAACAGCAAAAATACACATAATTGATGGGAAAGACGTTACAATACTAATTGATAGGAAAGACGTTTCAATTAATTGATTTACAGTAAAGTTCATACACCAAAGTTCTAAAAACAAATCACGGCTTTCCATTTCTAGCACAGACCCAACAAAGAATAGCCTTGTTAGACAATAACATATTTTAATAATAATAATCAAAAATAAACTTTAACATCAAATAGACAAAAAAAAAAAAAGATCATCATATTATTGTATTGGTTATTAATTCCAAGAAAATCTTCTCATGGAGACAAGGACATGTGACAGGAAAAAGAAGAAAACCAATGGGAGAAAAGAAAACACAACTTAGCTGATTTAGCTGATAATGATTCAAACGGGTCGTACTTTTTTCACAAACTCACGAGGAAGCGAACAAACTTCCTTTCACAAATTCACCAGAAAGCGAACATGCGGGTTTCCTTCTCAGTTTCCCCAGAGAATCACGAACGACAACAGTTCTTCCCTTCCCTTGTAGGATTTTCGCGGACATACAAGATGGGGATATATAAAATATTAATGTTATTAAAATAAAAAGCTAGTTAAAATAAAATTGCTCGGTTGATTATGGGAGTTGCATAAATAACTATCAAATCAATTTGATTAAAAACAGGGAACAAAAAATATATATATAAAGATCCAACTTATCTGATTTGACGATAACGATTCCAATGATTCGAACGTTGATTCCAACGATCCAATAATTCCAACGTAGTGTATTTGATCGAAGAAAAATAAAAATAAATAAGGATCCAAAACAATCCTTTATGGATTTGATAGCAACCCAAGAAAAAAAAAATCAAAATCAAAATTCATTGCCGCGGGTTTAGAGCTCGTGCGTGATAACGTGTTTGAGTAGAATTAGAAGTGAAACATGGAGAGATAAGAGGAAGAAGAAGAAGAATCTTATTAGGGGATAAGCATTAAACCATTACATATAGGGCTGTCAACGGATAAATATCCGGTGGATATTTGCAATACCGATAAGGTTAAGGATTATCGGATATCCGGTATCCGATAATATTCGGCTGATACCAAAAATTCCAATTCGATAAGGTTAAGATTAAGTTATTGGATATCGGATTTTTTCCCGATAAAATCCGGCAACTAAGAAAAAAACTAAAAACTTAAGAAAAACAGAGTCTTTGTCCCTTCTTGGCGCTAGTGGTTCTGGGAATCTACATTGATTGATGCACTTGCAGGTAGGGTCGACAAACGAAGCTTTAAGGGGTCGGCTGAATGATGAAGCTCTTAATCCTCGGCTTCTGAAATTGCTTTCGGCTTATGTGATGCAAGACGATCTACTCTTCCCGATGTTGACAGTTGAAGAGACACTCATGTTATCAGCCGAGTTAAGATTGCCTTGTTTGCTTTCAAAGTCAAAGAAAAAGGCAAGAGTTCAAGCTCTGATTGATCAATTGGGGATTCAAAATGCATCTAAGACGATTATAGGAGATGAAAGTCACAGAGGTGTATCTGGGGGTGAACGTCGTCGTGTTTCCATCGGAATCAACATAATTCATGACCCGGTCATATTATTTCTCGACGAGCCAACCTCAGGTCTCGATTCGTCTAGTGCTTTCACGGTGGTGAAGACCCTTCAACTAATTGCTCGAAGTGGAAATATAGTTATCTGCAAGTTAAGGGGAAAATTACAAACATGCCCCTACATAATCAGATATCGGATATTAACCTAACAGATAAAGCCCAATCCGATTACGATAGGTTAAGGGGAAAATATCCGATAAATTATCTGATCCGATATCTGATATAACATATAAAATCATATAGGATCTCGAATAATCGGAAACGGATTCCGGATATCAGACATTTGCCAGTCCTAATTACATAATTTCCTTTATATACAACCCTAGGAATTTAGATGGACCCCCATCCATTGGCCGTATGCCTGTAACATAAAAAAAATTATTATTTGCCTTTTGATTTATGTCAGCGATCCAACTCGTCAAGTCTCTACCACGACTAACGTGTTAGTTTCAAGCTCCGATACAATTAAGGGAATCTGGTTGTAAATTGCCGAGGTACAAGTAGGTCCGTACTCCATAGAGCCGGCATATCAAGATCATAAACAGTATTCAAGGGTTAAATCAAACCCGTAATTAGCACAACTAGTGGGACCAAATGAGTGCTCCACCAGTGGTTAAATCACTTCACTTAGTAATGGGACTCTTAACTGCTCATACCTGCATTAGCTTGTGTCGTAGGCTTGTAATGGTGTGGTCATGATAAAGAACATACACTATCCATAACACGTGTTAAGGGTTAGGTCAAATGTAACGCGATCGTTGGGCCCAAAATAGTTAAACGCTGAATAAGCCTATGATAAACCTACCTGATGGTCCTGATCTACTGCCCTACCCTGTCTATTTATCTACCTAGCTACGATCTTTGAAACGACTCCCCGGTTCCACCATGCGTGTGCACTGTGCTAGGGATATTTCTTACCCACAGTGTTTTACGTCCAAGAGGATTTCCTATGGGTTAACAAACTCGGCATTTATTCATTTTGCTCCCACTATGGAATGAACAAACATGAAAAATAGATGTTCAAATTAACAAATCTGATGGTTTGAACATTGAGTTGGAACATCCAGCACGCGTCTGTGGTAAAGACGGGCGTCATTTCTACCAACGCTGGCGTCCGAAGAAATAACGCCAACGTTATTATTTCCAACGCGCATCATCATATATAGCGCCGGAGTCTGTATCAATAATGCCAGCGTCAGTCACTATGGCACCAACAACTCAATCTGAACGGCTCCAAAACTCTTTGATCCAACGGCTACATTTTCTTAAATCTATAAATACTCCTCATTTCAACTCTAAATTCACACATTCTACACATTCTTCCCTCTCAAATCATCTACAAAATATCTCCCAGAGTTCGTTCTGTTAGATACACTAAAGAAGACAATTTAGCTATTTGCAGAGCCTACGTTTTTCAAACACAAGATGTTGCCGCTGATGTTGCTACTGGTAGGAATGTATCACAATCGACGTTCTGGCAGAAAGTTTTTGATAAGTTCGTTGCTGAAACGATGAACATTAATAGGCGTGATTGTCAGGGATTGACGCATCGTTTTAGTGTAATTAGTTGTAATGTATCGGAGTTCATCGCTCAACTAATGGAGAATCACAAAAATAAGCTCAACGGTGAAGCCGAACATGAAGTGGAACCCAAAACTCTAGCGATGCGGCCAACATCACACCGCGGTCGTCAGTTTGAATTTCATGCTTGTTTAAACATTCTTAGGGTGCTCATCAAATACGATCCCTACATCGCCCTATGAATTCCACCACCCGCCGAGAACTGACGCCGCATATGTAGTAGTTGTTTTAATCTGATGTATTTCTTTTATTCTCATGTATGGTGTGGTTGTTCAATGCAGTATGTTTTTATTTATGAAATTGATGGTGCAATGTTTAATCGAGGAAAAATTTAAATTTCTTGATATTGATAGTTTTAGTGAATCGATTTGTCCAACAACTTCAATCAGCCCACTCCACCAAAAAAAACCTGAGACATTCCCAAAAATGCCTTCCATATGTGTCTTCTTCAGAAGACGTCCGCAAATGCATAAAAGTCTTGCAACCGGGATTTGAGCATGCACTGATTCTCTATGGACAATGTTTGTATTCGTGATCTCCATATCCACAATGCTTGCAGTGTAATAGCTCCTTCTTCAATTTGGATTTAAGTTTGAAGTTTTTGCAGAGTGTTGCAATCTTTTCTTCTTCTTCTTTTTTAATCTTCATAGCATCATCCAGCATATGTGGTTCCTCTGGACAGTTGGGATCTTGACATTGTAAATACCCGAGTTTTTCCGGTTGTGATTCAATCACCATTCTGACGCGTGAACAACCTTCCCGCAGACACTTTGAATACATCCAAGGACATTGCATAAGACTGTGGCTATCCATGAAACATAATGGACAAACCTCTTTTGCTTCGACACATAATATTTGCTTCGCTTTGCCTTTAGAAAACATAGTGAATGTTGAGAAAGAAATTGGATGGTTTGGTTTAGAATAAAACCTAGAGGCGTATTTATAATAGATAATAGGCGTTGGTGATTCAAAGGGGCGGTTTTAGTAAAGTCGCGCGGTTTTACTATAAGCGCCAAGTTCTATGTAATTCAAATGGGCGCTTAAAGGAAAGACGCTAGCGCTTTTACTTCAAACGGCAACGACCCACTTTTCTTTCTTGATTTATAAATTTCATTCCTCACCTTTTTTTTTTTTTTGCTAAATCTCTCTCCCTTTGAAGAAATGTCTGTTAGAAATTGTGGTCCCAAGTTTACTCAAGAAGAGGATATAAGTCTATGCAAAGCATATTTCTTTCATAGGGTAATCACTGGGGTTGTTATTTCTCATGACGGTTCTTTTTGGGAGAATGGTTTTTCAATGTTCATATCACTGAAGGGAAACCGAGATTCTCGTCGATTGCGTGCTCGTTTTCATTCTATTAGGCTTACAGTACAACCATCTCTTGCTCTGGTAATAGAAATTGATCGAGAAAAGTTCATCGGTGTAACTGAAAATGAAGTGATCCAAACAACTCTTGATAATTGGGAGGAAGCTCACGGTAAGCCTTTTCCTTACGAAGCGTGTTTCATAATTCTAAAAGATGTTCCATCTCAAGCACATCGTTATTGCACTCGAATGCTGCTCCCGGTCTTTACAAAGGAAGAATATGTTACTCTTGTTCGATGTTGGACACATCGTTTGATGAGACCAATGAACAATGACCATTTATGGGAAAGAATATTGGCACATCTTGTAACATCGCGGAACGAAAGCATAAGAAACACTAAGAGCCTAGAACTAAGAATTGCATTCATCACTAATGAAGTCAAACATTATACGGAAGTTTTGTGGATGGTTCACCGTAGCTATTCTGGATTATCCAACGAAGAACTGGTGAGTATCTTCCATTTTTCCTCACTGATCAACTTCATTATAAATATCTAAAATTGTTTTTTTCTATGTTTTACAGAAAACCATCGCTCAGACCAAGTTTACTGAAGAAATCGGAAGAGAGTTTAAGCATTTTGAATGCTATGAACTCTACAGAGAGAATGTCGCTGGATTTGATGTAGGTTGATTTTTTTGTTGTGCTTTATTAAAATGTAGTTTGATGTTATTTGCAAGTTTAAATTGTAAAAAAATTCACTTAATCTGAAGTGGAAATCTATTTTAAAATATAAACATTTTCATTCATTGATATTACTGCCAATTGTTTTACAAGATATAAACTTTAGACAATAATAAAAACTTCAATAAAAATCAAGTACAAGTTTTGGCCTCCTGTTTATCTTCATTTAACGTATTTTCCATTCAACGCGCTCTTTGACAGTTTCACCTTTGTTTTTGAATTTTTTGTTGTTAACTTTCAAAACTGGAGCTCTTGTTTTCCTTTTAATGGAACTTTTTCTTGGAGCAAATTCTAAAACTTCCACTTCCCTTTTATAATTTTCAATCTTTTCAAAACTCCCACATATCTTAGAAACATCAGCTTCAAGTTTTGCATCGCAAAAAAGTGTGATCGCCTTTTCAGCCATTTTAGAAGAGTGAATTTTGGTGTGAGTGAATTGTTTGAAGATGGTGGTAATTTATAGAGGTAAAAATTGAATTTTGAAATTTATAAAACTACTTGTTGGCGTCAAAAGAAAAAACGCCGGCAATATATCTTGTGACGCCGCGTTGGTTATTCTGACGCCTGCGTTTTTCCTTGTGACGCCAGCGTTCAGTCTACAGACTCTAGCGTTTTTACCTGGATTGCACACCTATTGATACAACGCTCAGTGCTTTACCATAGTGAAAAACCTAGTTTTTCCATCCGCCTGGCTGAACAAACGAATGGGTTTGTTCATTCCCATAGGAAATGCTCTAAAGACTCTAAACCAGGATCCCACCGCACGCTATGAACATTTCTTGCATATAGTGTTTTAGTTCTAAACTTTTGGTTGTGCAACAACCTTTTATTTATTTTGTGTGTGCAACAATATGATGACTTCCCGCTTGTGTTATGGAATCATGGATATGTAAAACACAATGCATATAAAACATAAGATTCAAGAATATTACATGATTCAAGATTGTGAATTGTATTTTATATGGAATATGATTCTGTTTTATATGCATCGTGTTTTGTATGGAATCTGATCTGATGACTACTCTCGATATTTAAAGATGAAATTCTGGCCGTTAGATGATTCAAAAATATTACGTGATATAAAAATCTGATGATGAAATATGAATCGTTGGATGATTCGGGAGTTTGTTTGTTTTCTTTTGATATCTTCCTGGTGGATGAGGAAATTCCAATTTTTTGATAAATCATCCGTCGTATAGCTTTGGATCTCCCAGAATCGTTGATTACTGAAAGTAGGGTACAAACACTCACCTATTCTTACATTGGAAAACTACTTTTGAAGTTTGGGCCTATTTCTTGAACAATTTTGGTATTAAATGGGTGTTCTCAAGTGATGTTAGAAGGAATTTATGGGAATCGCGCAATTAAAAAAAAAAAAAAAAAAAACTAAAGCGTCTTTGTGGTGATTTTCCTTTTTCCATTTGGTTGGGTATCTGGAGTGAAAGAACAATAGGCGTTATAAAAATGTGTTTAGGAATGTTAAACAAAATACTATAAAGATGGAGTCTTTATACGCACGGAACAGAGTCTGTTAACAATGGATTATCACAAGACATCTTTAGATCTACAAACAGTCTAAAGTTCCATGTCAAAACTTCGATCTAGTTTGCGTGAATCTTATATCAGAAGAGAAGATTCTCAAGCATAAACAAACTAGGTGCAATCAAAGTTCAACCAACGTTAGTCAATCAAATCAATCGAAACAAAAGATAAACCGCAATTATCTAGTTTCCCACCTATGGTACTAATAGAGCTTCTCAATCCCAAAGAAGACTTTAAACTGAGCGACCATAAGAGATTTCGCCTAATTAGGTCACTCTCCTCTCCGAATAGGCAGCTTCACCACTAACAACACAATTGAGGAAGTTTGTTGTCACGAAGGATTAGTTTGCCCAAAATGCAAACTTCAAGTATTTATAGACAAGGAAGTTTGGACACCAAGGAATTTCCAAAGCCGAAAATATTCTCAAGATATGCAATAAAATTCCAAATTCGGTTTCCATAATTCCTGGAAATGCTCTGTCCAAAATATTGACCGAAAATCTCTTTGGAAAATCTCAGCTAGTAGATGCACATTGCTAAATCTGGTATTTTCTTCCTTTAGCAATTAAGGAATAACTTTGAACAATTAAAGATAAGCGTTACTGCATGTGTTCAAAGTATGTCGACATCCATACTTCGTAAGTCATTTTTCATACTTACAACCTTGAAACCGATTTCCCACACTTCCAAACAAGTTTAGAATTGGTCCATCTGGCTTTGAAGAACTATGTGATTGATAAAGAACACTCAATCACAAATCATGGCTTTAATGGTTTTACCAAAACAAGTTTCAGTTCTACCTCCATGTGAGTAATGTGCATAGTCACACTAGCTTTCCAAAAATTCGGTTGACTAGGTACTACGATCAGTTCCCCACATATATATGGTATCTAACTTGTATGTGTTGAACATGTCCATAGGATCGGTTCCCCTTTGCCCAAAAACGTGTTGTACATGTCCATAGGATCGGTTCCCCTTTCTGCTAGAAACTTGTTGCACCTCATACAAGGATCGATTCCCCTTTGTGATAGGTTGCACCTCTTACTAGGATCGGTTCCCCTTTACCCAGAGTCGGTCATACCAATAACACAAAATCGATCATACCATCTCAGGTGATTACTTAAGATCGGTTTCACTAATAAAAGTCATACCAATACAAAAGTCAGGCCTTTGTGAATAGTTTTACCAAGAACATAAACAAGTCATGAGCGGTTATACTAATCACACATATTGGTAGTTCAAAAGATATGCAATGAATAACAATACCAATAATGCCTAACAATTTCCTTTTTGATTCACAAAATAAGTTTATGAATTTACTTCCTTAAAACACATGTAAAACATTGTTTCCTAGGATGAAATCCTTACCTCATACCCATACATAATCACAATAGCATTCAAACGATTATGTCGATTCTTATCTACAAATTTTAATGGTTAAGCAATAAATCTAGCATTGTATTCCTTAATACTATGTCTAACTAGAGTGCTCATGCTTCGCAGTTTTATTTTCAATATGCACGACTTGAAAGATACGTTAGGGAATAAAACAGTTTAAGTCAAATATCACTAACCTCAAGTGGAAGGAAGATGTTGTCGTTGTAGCTCCTTTCTTCTTCACTTCTTTAAGTCTTCGCAATACTTGTAATGTCTCATATCCTAATACTTTCAAGCTAACCTATACGAAGTTGACTCTAGTACATAATCAAGCGACTCTTTAAATGAATTTTGATTCACTAAAATATGACAACCAATCTTGACATACCAACGCTTGATGGGTTCAACCGAGCAATGCTTTAACACTCCCTAAGACCAACCCTAAATCTCAATCCATGTGATTGTAGCAGCCTCTGAACGGCCATTGTGCATGGTTTAGGCGAAGAATGTTCATGCTCAACCTCCGGAAACTCACTTTTAAAACCCTAGAATCCCATCTCTAGCTTCTCATCGATTTTAGGTAACTACAGGAATCATTTCAAGTTTTTTTTTTTTTTTTTTTTTTGAAGAAAACATAAAGGTTTATATATAAAAGCAAACCAGGATACAAAACACAGCACACAACCTCAAAACAAACAACAACCAACAAACATAAAATAATTAATTAAGACCACCAGTATTTTGAATAGTATCACCTCCTCGACATACCAGAGCGTACATATCCTTATTAAGAGGAGGAATGATTACTTGTGGAGAAGTATTATACCAGTGCTGGTTACATGGAGTTCTTTAAGCATGCATAGTAAGAGCATCAGCCACCTTATTACAAACTCTAGGAGCAAACCTAAGTTCAATATCATTCATACCCTGAAATAAACCTAAACATTCATATAAGAGATATTTGTCTTCCCATCTGACTTTATCTAGCTGCTTTCGCTAAATGGCTTCCATTAAGATCTTATTATCACCTTCAATAACTACTTTACTTAAACTACAATTCTTGATCCATTATCCTCCCATTAGAAGAGCTAAATCCTCTCTTTAATCTACATCTCAAACTCTGCTTGTCCAGGCCATGGCTTCCACAAAGATTCTTGAATGATTAAGAACAACAATATACAGACCCGCAAAATTAGTATCAGGTATAATTGAGGCATCCAAATTTAGTTTCAGCTAAGTAACAGGAGGATATACCCAATGGTGGTTAAAACTGATGCAATGCAAATGGTGAGAACTAGTCCTGAGATGAATGATTACCCTAAAATCATGACAAAACTTGAAAATCTGTTGAATAACATACATAAGGGTGTTGATTTTGCCTTCATAAAGATGCAAGCATCTACTTTTACAAATAAACTATATTGTGATGATCGCCAAATGCAGGAACTCCCTTCTGGCTATTGAAACCAAATTATCTCTACAAGACCAGGATATAATCCAATCTTGTATGTTCTGAAAATGAAGAGCTTCATGCAGAATAGATTAAGAAATCCGAAACTAGATTGTACGGGCAAATGAACATTGAAGCAGAAGATGATCAGTGGTTTCAAAAGCTTGGCTACACATCACACATTGAGGATTTTCCAGATTAACCATTCTCTGAAATTTTGCAGTAATCGACAGAATATCTTTAGTGATTTTCCAAAGAAATAATTGCCACTTATAAGGTATTCCCAAATGCCAAATCATTAGCCACATATTTTGTTGTTATGCAGAAATCACTTGATTTGAGTATTGCATCAGAAGATTACCTGGTTGAGAAGTATATACAAGTGGATGATAATCCTTATGAGACACCTCACCATACCAATTGCCTCTAGCAAACTTTATTTTGGTTTCATCACCTATGTCCCATATATGAAACCTTTAAATCCACTGTAAACCAATTTGAATACCAGCCCAAATCCAAGTTCCCTTATGCTTAACTATACCATAAATAGGATCGATGTTCCTAAAATATATGGCTTCTAATAATTGAACCCATTTAGCCTCCCTATTATGAATCAACCTCCAAGCAATTTTGGCTAGTAAAGCTTCATTGAAAAACTTCAGATGCTTAAAGCCTAATGCTCCCAATATTTTAGGCATATTAAGTTGTTCCCATCCAATAATGTAGCCACCCCTAGAAGTCTTCTTATTCCACTAGTAATTTCTCTTTAATGTGTCCATCTTCTTAATAATTTTAGTTGGAAGTTGCATGCAACTTATTTTATATTGAGCCATTGCACCAACCACTACCTGAACCTGAGTACTACGACCAGCTTGGTTAACCAACTTCCCTTGCCAAGATTGTAATCTAGACTCTATTTAATCCAGAATGTCCTCAAAACAATCATTTTTATTTCTTCCTATAAAGAAAAGAATACCTAAATATTTATCTTTTAATGGCGTTCTTTGCATCTGAACCAAATATGCAAGATAAAGTTTAGCTTCTTCACTCATCTTGTTGCTGAAATGGATATATACTAGATTTAGGTAGACTTACTATTTGTCCTAAAACCTCACAGAATTGTTGAACGATCTTCATTAAGTTAAGAACTGAAGTTGTTGAGGCGGAGGAGAATAGAATACAATCGTCAGCAAAAAATAGATAAGAAATTTTAGGGCCACCTTTAACTGGTTGCAATGAGGAGATTAAATAATATGATTCAGTTGTTTGTAACATTCTACTAAATGCCTCTATACAGAGAATGAATATATAAGGTGGCAATGCATCACCTTGACGAAGACCTCTAGTTGGAGTAAATGAAGCAGTGGGAGACCCATTTAATAAAATAGAGATTAAGGAAGTATTGATGCATTGGTTTATTAGCTGACACCATTTGAGGATGAAACCCAGACATTCCATAATCTTGATGATGAAACCCCATTACATTCTATCAAATGCATTCGCCATATATAATTTGATAGCCACTGCACCTGTAGAGGTATTAGTTTTCTTCATGTAATCAATAAGTTCATGAGCTATAATAGTGTTATCTAAGATATTTCGATCAGGTACATATGCAGCTTGCCAAAGAGAGATGATGCGAGGAAGATACTTCTTTAATCTATTAGCAAGAGTTTTAGAGATTACTTTATATATATGTTATATTTCAAAGACTAATGTGCCGAAAATCTGAAGGAGTTTCCACACATAGTTTTTTATGAATGAGTACCCGACACGTATAGTTCAATTGCTTGAATAAGTACTTTGTCCTGAAAAAATGTTAAACTATTGCAACCATATCATCAACATCCACATTCCAACATGTCTGGTAAAAGCCTTCCTAAAAACTATTAGGTCCCGGTGAAGCCCAACAATTAATTGGACACGCTACTTGCCGAATTTCCTCACATGTATGAATGCTAGTAAGTTCTTCATTCTCTGCTAAAGTGATACAACACAGTGTAATAAGTTGGAAAATGGCCAGACCTGAAAAGAATTGGTAGAAGCAGTAATAGTGCTGAAATGGGAAAGAAGAAGTTGTTAGAAATTTTACCATAACAATAAATCATCCAAATTTACACCAAAACCTTATTATGTATCCCCAACCTTCTCAATTAATAAAGGGGATATCACTATTGCCGGGGGTGATACCAATTGACCGATCCAACGGCCGGGATCTGTTAATATTTATTTGTCCTATATGAAATGGTATCATCCCCAAATAATGCCGGCATCCCCTTTATAAATCGTGCCAACCTTTGGAATCATAACTAATAAGACTTGCCCTTACCGTCTCCAGGCTCATCTTGCACGAATCAAAAATGTGATGCACCCCATATTGTACGAATTAAATGGTAGATATCCAATCTAGTTAAGGTTTAATCCCAACAAAACATTAGAACATGTTTGGTTGAGCCTAGGAAACTTCCAACGTAGTTACACACAAAGGATCATATTATTAAATTTGTACCCTTCAAATTTGTATATGTTTAATTGGAAGCAAGCATAATCATTGTTATAAAAAGGTATGAGGTTTATGTCCATGATGACAAAAGCTATCAGACGGACGACATTTAATTTAGGACCGATCCGAAGGTCGGGAAATTCCGGATCGGAAAGTCATTAGACGGCTGAAAAGGAGTCACGGCTAAGACAGAATTCTGTTTTTTACCATAAATACAAAAATTGTCGAAAACATTAAATACCTTTCCATTTTTTTTATCTCGGTGTTTACCATAAATTTAATCGGGTTATATCATCTAAAACAACTAAAATATGTTTCCCAGGCTACATTGAGTTTCTTTTGTTCAAGACTCGCTTCTCCGCGAACCCTAAACCTCTGATTTGTTCTTCTTTTTTGCCGGAAGTAATTCTTTCGAGGAGAATTAGTTTAAAATAGGTAGATTATGGATACCCAAGATGAAGTTAAATACACAGCGAGAGATACCATTCAGGAACTACTACAATCTGCCGATCCTTGGTGGAACCGGTTTCTCTAGCATCGCCGTCTTCTGGAAAAATATCAACTGAGTATCCCTTGTGCACTGCAGCAACTGCTCATGATTGAAAAGTAAAACTGAATAAGAACAAATACATTAAAGATAATAATAAAGAAAGAACACCGTTATCTGTAGAGTGACACGAGATAGGGAGGCTTCCCCTTAAAAACAGTTCAAACTCATAAACGGTGTGGGGGAGGGCCACTTACTCGCTCTTCTGTCATCTTGGTGAAGCCAAATTTATTGATCCAGATAGATTCGGCTTCTTCAGCAGTAGGGAGGACAATATTCTCCACATTCAAGGAGCACAAAAGCCTCTCAATACACGAGAACAGTGCTTGGAAATAACCCTACAAAAAATCAGGATCAGTTAGCCTAAAGCTGGTATAAATATATTAAACTTTGGTAAATAGAGATCAAGATCAAACTCGCATTATGACATTAAAAAAGCTCACATTTACCTGGCTATCTGATTTCTTTGATCCAAGATGTATGGATCTGTCACTATGGTGAATCAGTTGATTGAGCAATAACCTACAAAGGATGTCTGTGGTATGATTCAATGGAAGGAAAGTCGTTACTATTATTGTTTTCATAGTTTAAATCATTAACCAAGCATAACATGGTGAGTACAGAGAGACGCTTAGTGAACATTCGAAAGGTAGCACTTGACAGGATTGTCACAGTAGCGTGTTCAATTAATTGGATCATAGTAGCCGGATAGGGTCGGGGCCAGGGGCGTAGCCAGCCCAGTGCAAGGGGTTGCACTTGAACCCCCTGCCCAGCTGGCTACAAAGCCCATTTAAAGCCTAAGTAGAATTTTTTTTTTAATACCCAAGCCTATTTTTGCACCCCCTAAAAAAAATTCTTTCACCCCATAGCAAATTTTTGCACCCCATCCAACATTTCTTGGCTACGCCCCTGGTCGGGGCTTACGGCCTGGCGGTAGACAAAATTTAATGGAATATGTAGTGTTATTTAATCAGGTCAGAATAGCA
The DNA here is from genome assembly GCA_023529315.1 of Papaver bracteatum. NCBI lineage: Eukaryota > Viridiplantae > Streptophyta > Magnoliopsida > Ranunculales > Papaveraceae > Papaver > Papaver bracteatum. The sequence goes on along the minus strand of JAJJWX010002605.1, from coordinate 880,198 downwards.
TGTTTACTTAGTTTCCCTTACTGATTTCGGTATCATTTATTTTACTCTTCTTCTTACTGAGATGATTTTGAATATGGAAAGACTTGCCATTAGCAAAACTATGGTTACAAATTTCAGACGTTGAAATGGAGAAGGATGGACAAGGAATTTGGGTACATATCTGTTAGAGTTGGTGGATAATTGGGTGAAAATTTTAAACCTGGAAAGTAGGTAAAGCTTCTATAGTTTGTAATTAATTTGTCAGGAATTATGGTTGGGTTGTTGTTGGATTTGAAATTTTCAGAAATATGGATGGAGTTTGTAAGAGTTTTGTGTGTTGTTACAATTTGGGATGTAGTTGTTCTTTTATATAGATGTTAATCAACCTCCATTACATAAACCATAGGTCCCGACCTTATTCGGCTACTGTGATCCAACTAATTAAACACGCTACTGTGTCCTGACTAACTAACACACACTATAATATGACAAATAATAATAGTACATTATTATTATGTACATTATTATTATGTATATTCCTACACACTATAATGTAGGAATTACCAATAGGTACTGATGATTCTTGATAACTATAATTGAGTTTATAAATATCAGGGATAAGGAACTAGATTAATGTTTTCATCTTATTTTTGTTGAGTGAAGCGATTTTTTGATCGGTCCGTGTAGAACGACTTAATGACCGATTTCTTGATTCACTTAGATTTCCTAACATTTTCTTTCTGCAGAGACTCTCCATGGAAGTATCCAAAAGTTGGTGCATGATGGCGGCAAGATCATATCTCATTACCACGGTAGGAGAAATGGAAACATATCATATTTCTTTCCGGTAACTCAACACATGTGATTACAATCTGCTAATAAATTTTCATAACATTTGCTAAATTAGTTTAATTCTGTGTTTCAGGCAATTGAGACTATGAACTGCTAAGCAAGGGGGCCAACTGGTAGGAGAAATGGTAGTTTGGGATATAAGAACATCATCAATAGGTCCTTAACAATTATCGCAATTATGTACTTACCATTACATGAATTTTAAAGCTATGCAATTTTCCATATGCTTTAATGGAGCCTGATCGCTGATATTGGTCCATAGTTCATACTCTACTCAATTATCTGGGTGTGGAACCACTTTCCTCTAATTAAGAAGGTATAGTTGTTGGACACATCTCTCTGTCCTGTATTCAGTAATTATAAAAGCGATTCACTAGAATATGCCTCTGATAGTGATGAAATCCATCCAGGGATCGGGTTGGATTAAGTGATAGCAACAATGGTTCGATTTAAAATGTCATGTCTATTTTTTGGAAGTGGCAGTTTTTCATTCAGTTTTTTTTCTTGATTTAGTTGTACTTTTCTCATGCATTGCTATACCATTAATCTTTTGTAGATTATTTTTGTTGTTGTTTGTTTCAGGATCCAAAATTCTCAGAATTCATGGAAACTCATGCTGATGAACTTGCACAAAGACAGTAAAGATAGTGTAAGTTGTTTGAGCTATCATAACTTATTTTAAATGTTTCGATCACACCTTAGTCCAACGATTTTATGCATAGAGTTCGGTTTAAAATTAGTGATTTTACTACAACGAGTGTTTATATTTATAATACAATTCGACTTCTTGACGAACAACCTCTTTATTACTTGCGGGAGAAAAAAAATTGATTTCCGTTTATGGAACAGATACCAGAGTTAGATGGATTTTCTAAAACGTGTTTCTTCCATATTGGGACATCATTGTGCACCCTCTATATAAGAAGCCTATGGGTATCTTCTGAATTCTCACTTCTATATCCCCGTCATTTTATGAATTCTCACGTCATGGGTGATTTGATCATACAATAGTATATAGGTTTTTTGTTACCTTATTCTTTAGGGTTTTAAACGTCAATATTATCAAAGATAAGAGGAAGTGGTGGAGTTATGCAGCTTTGACGATTAGGTATTTTGATTTCTACTTCTAGATTTGACGATAAAAGGAATTTGTTGAAAACCCTTTTCTATGTTGTTAAATTGTTTTTGTTTGTGTTTAATTTCTCCTTACCTTCTTATCTGCATCGCAGGAATTGATGACAGATTCTCTCTTTATCACCAGCCGTATTTTCTTGGTTGTGTTATTGTTGATATGTATTGTTTTTCTGAAACTGATCTCTCAATTTAATAATTAGATTATTGCTTTTTCTTAATTTCTTTCTCTTCTATCTGAACCAATTTGTTTTTTGTGTTTGTAGAAATGGATACGGATTTAATGGCCATAAAATTTGTGCATAACTACATCTACCAAAGACAATCACGAACACATATGGCGTTAAAGAATGTGTCTGGCAACCAGCGTGGGAATTTTTGGCAGTGAAGTATATGCACATTTACTTTTACAAGCTCCGCACCTGGAAGATCAGTTATATGGTACACTACTTAGGCCATGTGGTCTGAAGTAATATTCCTATCATTCTTATTTTTTGATCAATGATAATATATTTATTTATCGAAATAGTAAATTATAGGCCAAGACTCGCCGAGTGATAGTGCTTATTCTTGAATCCTTCTATACTTTTGGTGGTTCTTTACTCATTAGACTACTGCATCTGTGGAAATTTGGTGGAGGAGACACCGAGAATCCAGGCAAATAGCTCCAGGAACTCCAAGCATTGAACTTGACCGCAGGTCCACAGTAGTACTTTCACCAGTTTAGTTCAAAGTTATCAGTAGGCAATGGAGATCGGCACACACGAAGAATCTTTCACCCAAATTAGGTTTCCATTGAGACATGGAAATTTTATTCCCACCAAAAATTCATGAACCTCTAGTTGTAATCCCTTTCTCCCATATGATATTTTTTTAATTCCATATATTTCTTATAGTCCATTTATAACCGTACAATGTTAATCGATGTATGCTCTTCATTTTCTCCCCTCTCTTTTTATGCACTTTGCTTCTTATAATAACATAATCACCGAAGTATAATGGTTTTTAAAGACTAATTAGGATAAGAGAATTTTTTGTTAGGATAGGTTGGTTTCATTCACTATTTTTTTGTATTAACGATTAGTGGTTATCTTTGGTGTTGTTATTTCTGTAATGGATTTGCCTTGGGTGGATAGCATTTTTTTGGGTACACATTTTTTATTGGATGTAGATTAAAAATATGAATCAAGGATGTTCTCAATGTGTTGATATAGTGAAATCCAACCTAATTAATATGATTTAAATCATATGTTTTTGCAGGTAAGGCTGTTTAGTCGAGAGTAGCGTATGGGTTCAGGCTGCATTAGCAGAAGCTTACCATGCTCATGTATCTGCTATTGCAGGATGAAACACATTCTTTTATATGCTGCTTTGGATCAATACTTTTCTGTTTCTGGTGATCGTGCTTGACAGGTAATTGTCGGCTTCTATTTTTCTTTATTTCACATGGCCAAGCCAAACTGTTTGAAGAATTAATTGATTGGTATCTAGCTATCAATAAAATTTCTGGAGTTGGAAATTTTATACTTGGAATACTCTTCTTCTTACTGAGATGATTTTGAATATGCCAAGACTTGCCATTAGCAAAACTATGGTTACAAATTTCAGACGTTGAAATAGAGAAGGATGGACAAGGAATTTGGGTACATATCTGTTAGAGTTGGTAGATAATTGGGTGAAAATTTTAAACCTGGAAAGTAGGTAAAGCTTATATAGTTTGTAATTAATTTGCCAGGAATTATGGTTGGGTTGTTGTTGGATTTGAAATTTTCAGAAATATGGATGGAGTTTGTAAGAGTTTTGTGTGTTGTTACAATTTGTGATGTAGTTGTTCTTTTATATAGATGTTAATCAACCTCCATTACATAAACCATAGGTCCCGACCTTATTCGGCTACTGTGATCCAACTAATTAAACACGTTACTGTGACCTGACTAACTATCACACTATCATATGACGCGACCAACCTAATATTGGAACCATACTGCTATGACCCGACTAACTAAATATGCTCCCAACTATTTTAGACAGACTAAAATTCTAAGGGAATATACATACTAAAATTCTATGGGAATATACTGACCGACCGACCAAACAATAAACAAAACTATAGGCACTACATATGCGTTTAAATTTTCTCCACGGCCCCGTCTTTCCGGCTACTACGATGAAACTAAGTAAACACGCTATTCTGACCCGAATAAATAACACTACATATGCCATTAAATTTTGTCTGCCGCCAGGCTGTAGGCCCCGGCCCTATCCGGCTACTATGATCCAATTAATTGAACACACTACTGTGACCCAACTAACTAACACACTATAATATGACACGACCAATTAAATATTTGGAACCGTTCTGTTATGACCCAACAAACTAATATTCCCAATATATTTGCCTTTAAATTTTTCCCCCATGATCCAACTAATGAAACACGCTATTGTGACCCAACTAACTAACACGCTATAACATGACACGACCAACTAAATATTTGGACCGTTTTGCTATGACCCGACTAACTAATATTGGCCGATATATCTGCATTTAAATTTTCTCCACCGCCGTGCCTACGGCTACTATGATCCAACTAATTAAACATGCTACTGTGACCCGATTAACTGACACACTATAATATGACACGACCAATTAAATAATGAGACCGTTCTGCTATGACCCGATTAACTAAATATGCTTCCGACTATTATAGACAGGACCAACTAACACATTAATTCTAACGTGGGCACTACATCTGCCTTTAAATTTTCTCCACCACCCGGGCCATAGGCCCCGACCCTATCCGGCTACTATGATCCAACTAATTAAACACGCTATTGTAACTCGACTAACTAACACACTATAATATGACACGACCAACTAAATAATGTGACCATTTTGCTATGACACAACAAACTAAATATGCTTCCGACTATTACAGACAGGACCAACTAACAAACTAATTTTAATGTGGGCGCTAATTATATTCCCGCCACATTAAATTTCTCCACCGTAAATATTGACACCATTCCCGCGTATTCCGGTGGAAAATCATCAAATTTTGATATGAACAATTTTTTTTTGTTGAGATGAAATTTGCTCAAAATATTGCAGTTACCTGTACATAGGTTCATCGATCAAATTTGCTCAAAATATTGCAGTTGAGCGGGATCCCTGTCAAATCAGAAACAAAATTTTTTTCCAAACGTCTATCACGCGAATGATCAGACGGTGCAATCAAATTGTCGTTCATCTGGAGAGAGCCAACTGAAGAAGAAATGGAGAATCCCAGGTACTTTCGCCTTCATAGGTTCATCGATTATCCAACAAGTAATTGCAATATTTTGAAGCATATCTTCAAAGAGAAGGTTGATCCATAATAGCTTCAACTGGGGACTAAAGGAGTACACGAGAATCCTCTCCCAGTCATAACCTTTACACTCTCTAAACAACCAGTCAAAGAAGAAGTTCATTCATTGATCAAGCATATAACACTAGTACAATAATGGGTTTCAGTCACGGCTGCCCTCGTCACGGTTTAACCTATAAACGTGACTAACAATGTGCAGGTCTCGGACTAATATAAAATCGTGGACATTGTTCAACTTTTTGGACACGGGGTCGTTTTGAACGTGTTTAATATTCATTATCGAAGACACGTATACATTCTAAAGGTTTCCCATTATCGTTGCGCACTACTCCACCTCCTGATTTATCTCATCTTATTCCCTCTTTCTAGCCAAACAGTTTTGGAAACCACACGATTACATGAACCCCAACCAACTGCAATTTCTTTGCTTTAGAATCTCCATATCATCCCAGACAAATATTTTTAATTCTTCTCACAATGTTTTTTACTTTGTTGTAGTTTCTTCCTCATAAAATTCTGAGTTACTCGATTCAGTTTTGATGATGGTGATACAGAATCTAAGCAGAGTGATCTATTATCATTTTTAATAAAATCTTCCTCGATGCCTATAACTTTTGTGGTAAGCCCTGAATCTCCCTTTAAATCATCATTTATTTTTATTTTTATTTTATTGGACTTATTCCTCGTAATTCCGACGTTTTTCCTCGTAATTCCAGTTTTTTTTTTTTAAGTGTTTTTGATTATACAGTGAAGGTTCTGATTGAACTTCAATCGTTGCTTCATGTTTAGTGCGGTACGCAGTATACCTCTTTCTTCTCAGTTTGTGGTTTTAGTATTAGTATACCATCTAGTTTTATTAACTTTTGTTTTTTGGCTTCTCCACAGGGCACACACACTTCCAACCATTTTCATGGATGAAGTTGGCAGTAATGGATCTGCTCGTATGAAATTTGGAAATCGTATTGGTGATAGTGATCTGTGAAGTTATCACATGGGCCATTAACCCCTGACTTACCGTGCATAAATGGATTTATATGGATATAATGTTCTAGGTAAGATCAGACTCCATGGTGCTGGTACTAGGTTCTAAAATCTAGTCTGCTTTCAAACATCTGATCTATGACTATATAATGGCACGTCATAGACATGTCATGTGCTAGTAATCCAGCTGGGGGTATACCAACCCCTGGTAGGTCTTTTTTTCTTTTGTTTTACATGTCGATTTTCATGTATGGTTGTGCCATTAATTTTTTTAAAATCATTCGGAAAACAAGTTAACCAAAATTACTTTGTGGGAGGTAAAGAAAAGCAACGAAGACAAGTTTTGTACTGTTTTAAGTGTCTTGGAAAATATCGTGCTAAACATTTGATGCTTCTTCGGTTAATATTAACCACCGTCTTGGGTCAGTTTATTTTCTACTTCTTGAAACTTCATCAAGATGTGGAGAAATACTCATGTCTCGTGATTTAGTATTTTCCACCTCTGGATTTAGGATCTTTAAAGATATGGTAGTTTCATTGCCACTACACCCACTGATAGGAAATGGCTTGCTGAGGAGTTGGGTGTTGTTACCGAGTCTAGGGAGGTAGCTTGGGATTTCATCACTCAAGCGGTTCTTGATCAGGTAATTTTTATTATCATGTTTGCTGTGGACTTTGTTTGTCTGCTGGAGTTACTTTATCATAGTTTGTGGATTAGAATATATCAGTTCATTAATGTGAATACCTTATGATGCGAAGTTTGGAGTTTTAGTTACTGATTAAATATTAAATCATGCTAGCTATAATACTATTTCACAATCTGAATGTAAAATATCTTTGGGAAGTCAACTGAATTCAAGTATTCACCCTTCATCTCTTAGATGTGTAACTTTTTCTGTATGTTTAGATATCGAGTCCACATATTTTTATCAATTCAGGTCAATTGTCATTCAAATTAATTTGGATTCTTATTGATATTCCTCCAGCATTACTGATTTGAGTTTCAACCTTCTGGTACACTGGAGAGTTTCTTGCAATTGCTTCAGCGAGGCAAAGCTAAACTTGATTATTGGAGTTGACATACATAATATGGCTTGAAGTATCGTGAGTACATTATGCTAAATTTTCACCATTAATATGGCATATACGTCTGATGTCAAGGTTTGTCCATCAAGTTTAAGTATATTGCGTTCTACTAGAAACGAAATGGACACATATGCGCTCCCTTTGTGATTTATTTGGAGATATCGATTGAATTAAAAGGAATGCATCTATGCAGGCTAAAAACATACTGCTCAACAGCGATGAAATAGTGAAGCTTGGGGACTTTGGTGTTTCATTGTTTCAACTTGTATACTTGACAAGGGTGACAGGCAATGCTCAAGGAATACTTTTGTAGGAACTCCATGCTCCTCGGTTTTTATTTTATTTTAACAAGTTTTTTCTCGATGAAAATCTACCATTTTTTCCCTTTATTTTCTTTCTTTCTTCATTGTTGTACACAGTTTGAACTAAGAAACATTCCCACATTTTACAGGATGTCTCAGAAGTTTTGCATCCAGGAAGTGGATATGATTTCAAGTGACTGGCTGTTTCCTATATCTTAATGTACTGTATAACAGTTTTCACTCGGCATGTCTAGACCTTCAATGAATGCTCTCAGTAAGAATGACATGGAAGTGCCAGGCATTCTGTTGGGAGTGAATGTGTGCACAATTATCACCACTTCCGTGATTTGATTTCCGTTGGGTAATAGTCCTCAAAAGTACTATCAGTATTGTAAATAAGATGTCATCATTTCTTTCTTGTGCAGTCTTTGTTAACAATATGCTATATTGTTAATGGAATTTCATGTCAAAGAACAAGGATAATGTTGTTTTATTTATAATGAATTAAAATTCAATTTATTGTTAGTTTATTCTTTGAAGATTTTTATGGGAACAATATTAATCTAAAAAACTGTGCACACTTAATATCCTTACATGGATATGCTTGGTATGGACACGAGACCATTACATAGATAGGTCACGGACCGAAAAGTATTCCGAGACCAATGAACAAGTTTGGACACGGTAAATCCAAATATTCTGTGTCTAATCCACAAACTTGTCACGGGTGAAATAAAGTTACGTGACTAAATAGAAATAGTGGTCTCGGTGAAACACCGTGACCAAATGGCATACTTTTGGCCTCGCAGCCTTTGGACACAGTTTCTTAGAAAATGAAATAGCGTGACCATAGACCTTTGGTCACGTTAAATTATTGTGACGAAAATCCATTCTTGTACTAGTGTATGAGAATTGCTCTATCTGTCTAATTCACAATGGAAAGACATGTTCACAGCACCGAATTACATTGTGTCAGACGTCTGTCCATCCCGGGAATACTCCTTGAATAATCATATGTTATCTATGTTCTACGTCCATTCCGTTGTAGTTGGCTGAATCTCCTTACCTATGATATCTAAGTTTTTTTGGTCATTAATGTGATCTTGCAGGCTTGGGTATGTTGCTTGGATAATAGTATTTAGAAAATATCATTGCTTGGATAATAGTATTTAGAAAATCTCCTTACCTAGCAAAGCAGCCAGAAACACCTGCAAAGAAGACTCGATGAAGATGATTTAGCTATGGTTATTTCTTTTGAGAATAGGAAGGTTATATGATTTTATTACTTTTTTGAGTACTGGCTTTTACAATTAAGTTCAGGCCCTATTTTAGTCTGGCCTATATATAGCTCTTTACATGATTCAAATTCTGGACATCTCAAAATTTTGATATGAAATAAAAAGGGTTATTTGGTTTTTGGTATTTAGCTTTTGTCCAAAGTTAGTGTTTGGTCTAACATTTGTCCAACTTTGCGTTTGGTACTTGGAAATAACGTTGACTACCGTTGACTTCACTTTAATTTATTTTATAAATAAATATTACTAAGATTACCACGGTACCCTTTGAGTAGGCATAGATCCAACGGCTTTTATTAAAAGCATTAAGTGTGTGGTCACAATGTCATATCCCCTTTACTCTTCTTCTTGTTCTGGTCGACAGAATATTAAACACATTGGTACTCTCCAATTACGGAACCAATAACCAAAATCATCCATTTCACAAGTAATTCCGTAACCCCAATTTCATCCACTATGCAATCAAAATTCATCCATTTACATAATTATACACCAATTTCAAACAAATTCATCTACAATAACCCCTAAATCTTGGGTTAACTTATGTAATTCATCTCAATCACAACTATGTCATCCCTTATCCCCTGTTTCTCATAGAGTTTCATATTGATTGTATATAAATATCTTGATTTGAAGCTCAATTACACAACTGCGTACAAATTAACCCAAGCATCATTTAATTTTTGCCCTAAATCCAATTTTCTGCGGACCAAATCGAAAATTTCCCAAACAAAAAGTTCGATTTCCTCTCAAAAATTGATGTTTTCTTACAAATTTGCGAAGAGATGGAGAATAAGAGGAGTAATCTTCTATGTGCAAAGATTTTATGGAGCAAACAAACTAATCAAAGAGAATGATTTTAGCAACCGTTAATTTGTATATCATGGGAGAAATGGAGAAATCGCCGAGATACCGATAACCAAAGAGGTAGATTTTCAATCCAGCGACATCAATTCTTATTGGTCTGTGACTGTTTTGGTAGAGGAAATCTTCGCATGAGATGGTGGTCAAATTAGTGTTGGTTTTCTACAATTGTTGGCTGGGTGTGGTTTGAATTTGGGGGTTTGGCATGGATTGATTGCTGGGGTCTTGTATGTCGTCTAAGAATGGATCTATGGGTCAGAAAGTTGCGATTGTTGTCAACGGTGGGAATAATTACTAGTGTGTTTGATTTTGTCTGCGGTATCAAGAGACAACCACCAAGTTGTTCTTCAGGCTTGAATTGAACGAAGGTGATGGTGGTGGTAGTACTGGAGATGTGGTGGTGGTATTGAGCAAAGGTGAATTTGTAAGGGTGTAAATATAGGTTAGGTTATTACGTAAATGTTATATGAGTAAAGGGTACAATAGTAAAATCATTTAATCTGTTACCGAAAAGTCAGATTTAATCGAGTCAACGGAAGTCAACGTCATTTCCAAGTACCAAATGCAAAGCTGGACAAATGTTAGACCAAACACTAATTCTGGACAAAACTTAAGTACCAAAAACCAAATAACCCAAATAAAAATAACCTACATATTTTTATTCCTTTAAGCTATTATTGTTTATTCAGTTTGATCAATTACTACTACATTTGTTACTTCTAACTTGCTAGAGCACAACTATAATGGTGGTTCAGTGTATCCAGCTAAGGATAAAATCAAATATATTGCGAACAATCAACTAGGAGAAGATGAATTTCCTTGACAGCGAACTGTGAAAATCAAATATATTAACATGGTCAGATTTCCATTCGAAAGACCAGAAAAAAAACACAAAGAATAGACTCACAAGAAGATGGAGAAATACAATACAAAACAAACACAAAGCATAAAACCATTAAAAAAATAATCCTTTGTTCTAACACATCCGAGCACTATGATCAAATTAATTAAACACGTTATTGTGACCAGACTAACGAACACACTATAATATAACGTGACCAACTTGACTTGGGAGGTTGAGCCGGGGCCTTACGCCCAAGTGATACCTAGTTATAAGGAACCATAATTAAAAAGAAAAAAGATGTCATGTTATTAAATTAGATCACGCAAGCTGGATATGCACCACCCCTCGCATATAATATATCAATATAATTATCAAAAAATGTAGGAAAAGATCTTGCCCGCAATTAGAAGCACTGTACCAATCAGTGTCTTGATAGGTTTGCGAGACATTAGATTTATATTTGAAATCATCTTTGCAAGTGATGGCCAATTTTTGAGTCATCGCTGTGTTTGCCATGAACAACTTCAGAAAGTTAGCACTAGATGTGATGGTTTGATCTTTTAAGCGATGTCTAAACTCCAAAGTAAGTAACCAACCTTAAATATAAATTTAATAATGAAATTTGCATTGTCGACAAAATCATAAAACATAAAGAAAAATCAAAAGATTCCCGATAAACACAAAAAGCAACACAAAAAGAAACGCCAAGTGCATGAATACAGATAAGAGAAGGGTCTAAAAACACAATAATAATGGTGTTTAATTTTTCTTATTAATTAGGAATTTTGTTAATCACTATATTTCCAGGTAACATGGACATTCTCTTTTTTAAGGTATCCTCTTAGGGATCAGTAAATTATGTTTAAACTACTGTACTGTCAACTATTTTAATTAAGAAAAAAGTAACAATTTTTTTCTTTCTTTTCCACTAAAAAAACAAAAATATATATATAATGACAAGATATACGTGTCGACATTTCCGTGGAAGCCGCACCGTCTCACGTAATATAAAAATGTCTGCCTACCGCATCGTCGCCTCCTAAATCACGTGGCCAACTCAGAAGAGTGGTTTGCGGGACCCATTTAAAGTAAAAGTTTGAAAACTAGATATATTTTATATTAGAAATAATGAGTAGTTTTGTGGTGGGGATAGTGGTTTTACCTTGAAAATGAGTGGTTTCATTGGAAAAGTGCTATAGAATGGTGGTATTGTAAAATAAAATAATGTTTTCAAGAGAGTGTAGCATGTGAGGCCTTCTATGTTGCTTACGTAGACCTCCTTTTTGAAATATAAATGATGGACCCATAGTGATATTAATAGCTTGGCATGCGCACGTGAGTGATTGGGAGTTGAGGATATGCAACTCACGTGCGCCCATTCCCCTCTTTCTCAGACTGACTAACTACTGACTTCTATTCTGCCACATGGCGGCTACAACACCGTTTCTAACTCACCCTGTTTTTTTGTTTATGCTGCCGTTGGCTTAGCGGAAGGATTGTAACTGCCGTTATCGTTACATAACGCTCTGTTTAAATATTAACGTGCCGTTAAGGTGTGCGGAGTGTCCACAAGTGGCTTGTGCTTGAAGGTGAATTGAAGCGCCGCTCATGCGATATGTCGGGCCAATATAATAATCTTTTAACTCTTTATTACTATATCATCCTCCAAACTCCCTATAAAAATTGGATACTATTGCAGTTTATAGCTTTTTTTTTGCGATTTATTTATAATTTGTGTCTTTATTTGTATTTTAATTTTTTGTTATGTGAAATTCTTGATTATCTTTTAAACATTCATGTAACCTCTATTTTTTCCCTAAAATAAAATGCCACATGATATAAAAAGAAAAAGAAAAAAACTCTTTAATATAGTATATATTTTTTAAATATATCTCCAAGTGAAAGGTGTTTCACAAATAATGTTAGGAATGATTAGAGTTGCACATGAGCCGGTACAGGGTTTCATTGGACCTTGGTGACTTGCATACCTGAGTTGACCGGTTCTCGAAAATTGAGTACTTGTACTGCATACTGTCCCAGATCGGTGAAACCTTACCTGGTTCACTCCGGGACCGGGTTTTTACCCGGTATACAAATATTCTAAAAAATATATTTAAAATGTTCTCATAATATATTTAAAAAAAATATATTAAAAAAACGGACAGGTTCCACTCCGGGTCCGGGTTTTTACCCACTTTCTCATATGTTAAGTGGACGGTTAGGATAGATTTTAATCTTATAATCTATGGACCGGGTTTTTGGGTACTATCGGTGACGGGTGACCGGAATAAGGTAAGAACCGGTACCTGTCCCGGTCTACTCCGGGTATCAATTTTCAGAACCGGTACATGTACCGGTAACTCCGGGTCCAGGTCGGTACAAGTCCGGTTCTTTCGGTTTCGGGTCGGTACATGTAATCCGGACCGGGTCTTGTGCATCTTCAGGAATGATATGTGATTTCGGAAGATGTCACGTTCTTTTCAAATTCTTTTTATACTACCTAGATGAGAGATTGATTTTAAGAAAACTCTACCTAGAAAACAGTTAGGAAAGGATAAAAATTATATGAATGTTAGGCAAAGTCTTATAGTGTAATTTGAGGGAATACAAATAGTGCTGCCAAGTTAGCTTGGGACTTTGGCGAGGGGAGGAAACTCAATTTGAGTGAGATGAAATCTCAAGCTTTATAAATAAAAACGAGATATTGTACTTCATTTTAAGAAATTTAATTATATTAAATACAAAATTGAATTCACCTATTAGATTTAAGTTATATTGAATTGGAAAAAAATAATTATGCGAGACATCATATCTCGTAAAAAAAAAAAATCGGTGAGATACAATGTCTCGTCTAACATTATTTTTTCCCTCCAATATATCCCTAGATATGAGGAGAGAGACAAAGTACATAGATAAAAAGGATCACGTTATTTTTTATCGCATCATTTCCTCAAAATTTGTCCGTATAACTTGGCCTTAATTAGGGAAGTACCCAAATTCAAATTTGTCTGTATAACTAGCTTACAAGAACTCGTTGTAGTTTCTATCGATCTTATTTCTCAATCAATAGTTCTTGAGTTTTCGTATAACAGAAGGGACGGATCTTTATAATAGTTAAAAAAATACGATAATTAAGATAAAATTCCGAATAACAAAGATCTATCAGGCAAAAGATAGTCTGACTGGGATTCGCGTATCCCAAGTGAAGTCTTCAAAGTCATAACCTAATTATGTTTCACAAAGAAACATAGGTCTTTGGAGGACGACTCTAGCAACAATTAGTACACAACGTGCAAGGATTGAGAATCTTAGTTTTAGAGAGTCTCATATTTATAATAACGAAACATGTTGAGTTGATTAAAGTTCAAGCAAGGATTACTTGCATTCAAAGCAAGTTCGTGAACTTGTTTACATGTTTACGAATTACTTTGATCCCAAGCAAACTTTATCATTTCATCATGTTTCCAAAAAATTGAAACCATGTAAGCATTAAGAAGTTTACATTGTAATACAAAGAAGAATATATATGCACTCATGTGTTTGGTGACTAAGGACCATGCGCAAAAGTTAGATTACGAATAATGAAGTAAGGTCCATGAACCATCAAGTAATGTTGGAGTTCAGGAACACCCAAAAACATACCAGTTCAAGAACTAAGAAAAGTGGTTCGCAAACTCAATATGTTTGGAGTATCCAGTAATATACCCACAAGTTCATAGTTAGCGGATTGAAAACTCAGTTTGTTAACGTAAGAACAAATTTCAAGAGTGTCCTGGAACACCATGAAATTACATAGTTCACAAACTAGGAAAAATGGTTCGAGAACTCTTATTGAAAAGGTGAGGGTACCCAAATATACCTCAAGCTAAAACTTTTCCTTCCTATAAGTCCTTTTTTCGAAAGTGATTGTCTATAGACTGAATCGAGACAATGCAACAAATTGGTTCACACTCCGTGTGATCGTCTATGGATACGAGATCTAGACAATACAACAACGAAGTATGTTTACTTCATACAAAGGTTCGGACTTAACCAAACTCAATAGGATTCACGTATCAAGTAAATAGGAACTGACGTTTGTGCAATTTACTTTAATTATAATAAAACAATTATAATGCGAAAATATAAAGTAAATGACATAGCAAGATTTTGTTAACGAGGAAACCGCAAATGCAGAAAAACCCCGGGACCTTGTCTAGAATTGAATACTCTCAGGATTAAGCCGCTATACAAAATAGACCAACTTCGTATAGTTGAGACCAAGCAACTAAACCGATAGTTCACCTAGTTCCTTCTGTATTCCCACGCCTCCAACCTGTAAACAAGTCACGTACTTGGACCAATACCTTTGGTTCGTATTCCAAACAGTAAAGGAACAACAAATATGTTTGGTATCAACTCTCTTCAACCAAGTGATATGAGTTGCACAAAGGCTCTTCTGTTTATATTAACATAATCTCCTTTGCCAGGTTCCAAGATTTATCTTATGTTCAATCACCAAAAGGTAATCGTTAATATTAAGCCAATCAACACTCTTAATCCAAAGAATTGTGTTGATGTTGATCTTATCAATTAATCATTCCAATCTACCACAAGGATAAACCGGTTATTAATTGGATCCTCTTTTACCAAAACAAGTATTGTGCACACCAAAGATTATAAAACCAAGTCAGAAATCTTCTATCTATTCTTTGTCTTCAAATCTTCTTAGATCTTCAATAAACACCTGCACACAACTACTTAAATCTCTTGTGATCAATCACACATAGAACAGAGTCTGTTAAAAATGTATTATCACAAGATCGTCTTTAGATCTAACAACAGTCTAAAGATCCTTGTCGAAACCTTGAACTAGTTTGAGTGAATCTTATATCAGAAGAGAAGATTCTCAAGCATAAACAAACTAGGTGCAATCAAAGTTCAACCACCGTTAGTCAATCAAATCAATATGAAAACTAAAGATAAACCGCAATTATCTAGTTTCCCACCAACGGTACACACTAAAGCTTCTCAATCCCAAAGAAGACTTTAAATTGAACGTCCGTAAGATATTTCGCCTAATTAGGTTACTCTCCTCTCCGAATAGGCGGCTTCACTAGTAACAGTACAACATAGGACGTTTACTCTCACGAAGGATTAGTTTGCTAGAAATGCAAACTCAAAGTATTTATAGACAAGGAAGTTTGGACACTAAGGAATTTCCAAAACCGAAAATATTCTCAAGCTATTTTTCCATATTAACCCAAATTCGGTTTTCATAATTCCCGTGAATGCACTGTCCAAATTTATGATCGAAATATCCTTGGAAAATATTTAATTAGCAAATGTACATAACTAATCTTTATTTCCATATATAATTAAAAACCTTAATTAAAAGATTCTTGACTTATTTAAATTCGAGCTTGGGATTTACTTCCGTCTTAGCTGTTAAGGAATATCTTTGAACAATAAAAGAATACACATTAATGCACGTGTTCAAAGTGTGTCGACATCTTACTCTTGTAAGTCCTTTTTCATACTTACTCACTTGAAGCCGATTTACCACACTTCCAAACAAGTTTAGAATTGGTTCATCTGACTTTCAAGAACTATGTGATTGATCAAATAACACTCAATCACAAACCATGGGTGTAACGGTTCTACCAAAAAAAGTTTTGGTTCTACCTCCATGGGAGTACTATGCATAGTCACACTATCTTACCAAAGATATGGTTGACTAGGTACTAGGATCGGTTCCCCATATATATTTGGTATCTAACTTGTATGCACTGCACATGTCCATAGGATCGGTTCCCCTTTGCCTAAAAACGTGTTGCACATGTTCATAGGATCGGTTCCCTTTTCTTCTATAAACCTTGCTGCACCTCATACAAGGATCGGTTCTCCTTGTGATGTACTGCACCTCTTACTAGGATCGGTTCCCCTCTCCTAAATTTGGTCAGACATACACAAACTCGATCATACCCCAGGTGATTACTTAAGATCGGTTTCACTAATAAAAGTCATACCAATACATAAGTCAGGTCTCATGTGAATAGTTTTACCAAGAACACAACCAAGTCATGAGCGGTTATACTAATCACACATATTGGTCGTTCATAAGATATGCAATGACGAACAGACCCAATAATGCCTGGTGATTTCCTTTTCGGTTCACAACACATATCATGAACTTACTTCCTTAAAACACATGTAAAAACATTATTTCCTATGATGAAATCCTCACCTTATACACATACATAATCACAATATCATTCATACGATTATGTCGATGTCTTATATACAAAGTTTAATGGTTAAGCAAGAAACTTCATATTGTATTCCTTAATACTATGTCTATCTAGAGTGTTCATGCTTCGCAGTTTTATGTTTTCAATATGCACGACTTGAAAGATATGTTAGGGAATGAAACATTTCAAGTCAAATATCACTAACCTCAAGTGGAAGGATGATGTTGTGGTTGTAGCTCCATACTTCTTCACTTCTTCAAGTCTTTGCAATACTTGTAATGTCTCATCCTAATACTTTCAAGCTAACCTATACGAAGTTGACTCTAGTACATTTAAATCAAGCGACTCTTAAATGAGTTTTAGCTCACTAAAATATGACAACCAAACTTGACATACCAACGCTTGGTGGGTTCAATCGAGATATGCTCTAACACTTATGCACCTTGGAGTTCAGTATCATCACATTATCGCACAGTTTGCAAACTGAATAATCTGAACAAAGATGCAACTTGATGTTTTTAGGATATTATTTCATTGTCATAGTTTTTTGAACAATAAGATTTTTCTCAACCTTAAAAGTGATAGGTTCCATGAACATCCAATGCTTGAGTTCGTGTTTCGAGATTATTCAAGTACTAACTTGAAATCGAAATTTCTTCTCTGCAATTCATCATATATAGTACAGCTGTATGACATTGTCTTAAAAGATAGAATGGTTGAAATAATGAGTGCATAGGATAATAAGTATTCACATACCTTTATTGATGAAGTTCTCGCAGATGTATTCTTTATTCTTTAGCCTTCAATCTTTGAGGGTATCCGGTGATTTATGATACCCCAATACCAAAATCTAATCCTAGTCTGAGTCTTAATTTAGTAGATTATAAATCAAGAAATAGTTTTGGTCAATTAACATTCACAACAAGCTTGACATACCAATACTTGTGGGTTCAACATAGAGATGCTCTAACAATGTTGATATGTCCTTCTAGTCTTACCTCCAAAAGTGATTTATTTCAAAACACAAAATAGGGATTAGATGCCCAAATATGTCTGGTTCTTCCTATTTTTTTCCCTCTTGTTGATAAAAAAGTACCTTTCATTAATAATGTGAAGTTAATATAAAAAATATTATAAAACATCACACATCAATAACACAAAACCAAGTATTCCAACAAGAAAATTGTAAGAGCACCGCAAAATGACTAGGAACATGTAATAATAGAAAATAATTAAGTCGGAGGAGAAATGGTTTTTGAATCCCAGATCCACCAGTTTTGATGATTTTATTCTTTTTGAGAAAGATGTGCTACAATGCAGATATAATTTTTTTTAAGTCTTGAATAAAGCGATAAAAATTATAGTTGCGGTAGGTCACTGTCGATGTACTTGAAAACTAAAAATTCCAATAAAGAACAACCATTAAAACCGCAAAAGATTATTCTAAACTAAAGAACATACATAAACTACATGAAGGCGCAAAGACCTTGTCGTCGGAAAGTAAAAGCAATATCGCATAAAACCTAATTGATCTGTGAAAAACTAACTACAACTAAAAGCAAAACTAAGAACTGCTCAAGTTTGGGTAGTTAGAGCATGCTAGAATAAAGGTTTTGAAGAACGAAAACCGCTTTGAGAGTGGAGAAAAAAAGGAGAGACAAATATTTTTATTCTGTTTAATTATTGAATTTTACATATTGTTTTTATTTATAAAAAATAATTTAAGATTTATTTTGGGAAAAAAATAATATTTTATTTAAACTAGAAAATAGATACATGGCTCTTCGTGCTCATTACAGTTCGCTCCACGAATTATATGAACTTCTAAAGAGACTGAGTTGAATTAACTGTTAGTAAATGTTTTCCCAATTAGTTACAACCTCTCTTAATATAATCGATCAAAACCGTTTAGATTCCAGATAAACAAGGAACGTTTTACCTCGTTATTAAGAGTTGTTGTGCGTATTTTTTTATCTTTTATGAACGATAGTCGTTATGTTCATTTCGCCCATAATACTAACCAAATAGCAATGGATTTAAGATGCCAAAATTTTCTAGCCTATTTCTTTGCTCTCTTAAACTTCCAAGCCATTAATTCCTTATATTATGTTTTCTTCTACTTGATATAAATCACATTGCTTGTTAAGAATTTTAAAACCTCTTATATTCATATATTATTTATTTTTTTGACGCAAAAAGGGAGAATTTAACTAAAAACAAAGATGTCACCAAGAGTGATACCGAAGTTACGAAAAGAAAAAAGTAAAGTAAAGCCAGCTCACAAAGGAGCAACTCAGAACCTCAAAAAAGGTTTAAACAAAAACTCTATCAAGAACTGCCTAAAGTTCTTAAACCAAAAAAGGAAAATAAAATAACAAAAGATCAAGCTTCAAATATCCTATTTTCATCTTGAAACGAGCATTTGACATCATCAATTTGCTAATCATAGTCAAAATTAGAGTCGAGATCTCCCAAACCGTCAGTATCCTCAATCAAAGGCATGTCAATCTCTAGTTTAGTGTCACTCACCAATAAATTCCTACACATAAATTTCATCATAGGATGGTCAGAGATACCAATACCTTGTTAAAAGCAATTTTGGAATCTATTTCGGCCTCACGGCCTCACTAATAACAGATACTGAATTGGAAGACAAAGCCAAATCATTTCCTATTTCTTTTTTCGGATAGCGACCGACTAAAATAAATTTGCACTGGGAGGCCAAATTTGGAGTCGAAAAATCATTAGCTATAGAAAGATTAATTCCCTTAAGATTTCATTAGAAATAACTTTTCTACTCTCATACTCTTGTAGTTGCAGGAAATCCTACACTACACCCTTGATAAGATCTTACAATGATTAACACATATTTTGATGATTAAAACGACACTTTATTATTTGATTTCAAATAAATGTTTA
Organism: Papaver bracteatum; assembly: GCA_023529315.1. NCBI lineage: Eukaryota > Viridiplantae > Streptophyta > Magnoliopsida > Ranunculales > Papaveraceae > Papaver > Papaver bracteatum. The sequence continues at coordinate 860,350 of JAJJWX010002605.1, read as the reverse complement.
CAAGTAATGGAAGAAGATCAAGAATACAATCGCTCTCTTTGTTTCTCTCTCCTCAAGAATTTCTCAACACTCAAAAAATACATCATCCCTTTCTAAATCTACTGGATCTCTTTATATAGGGTAATTACATAGTGGATGACAGCTAAGTTGTCCTTTAATTTCAGATTTGGCTCGCGATGTTCTCGCGGTAGTTATAATGTCCATTCTCACAAGCGTTTTATCCATCACAGAACAATCACGCTCTTCTCGTTTTTCTTCATTCGTCAGCTATTACGTCATTCTTTGAATTATTCTGTGACACTCGCGAAATGTTGTTGAAGAGCTCGCAAAGCTGTCGCTGTCAATCTCGCAGGGGTGTTGTTAATACCTCAAGAATAATACCATAGAGATATTATGGTCATATATCTTGCCTCTTCTCATGTATTCACCCCGAAGTGGAGAGGATATTAGAATTTTCAACTCTTCATAATGCTCGCAGCTTCCTATCTTGCCATATTTTCTACTCGACAAAACTCCGTGAATTTAGCTTAACCGCTTACACGTGTCGTAAATTCTTCTTTTTACTGGCACGTCTCTCCTCAACAGGTCATATCCTTTTGCCTATAAAAGATAAAATTTGGTTACAAAACTAATTTTCTTCTTTTACTTTTCTATCTTCTTCGTCTTTTTATTCTCTGCAAAATTTTCTTTTCGATCTGCAACTTTTTTTTCTTCTTCATATTCTCCTGCTACTGCTTTAATGGAATCTTCAAGGTATGTGTTTCTCTGATGTTACTAAATTTTTTGAACTACTTTTTTACTCATGTTATCCAATCTTTTCTATTTGATTCTTCATAATTCCCATATTATGTTTTCTCTTTAGTGGAACTACTCCTAACGCCCAGTCCGTAATCCAAATCCCTAATCTTCGCAAAAAACTTGTTGAAAAGAAAATGAGCTCTGCGGGTAATAAGGTAGTAAGAAACACTTATTTCTTCTTAATAACAATAATGTTGCCTCTGTTTCTTATCCATATTATTATTCGCAGGATGACAAAGGTATCACTAGACCTCCCAAACGATCTCGCCAGGTTAAAATCCTTGAGGCTAAAATTACTATTCCCAAACTAACATCTACGAGAGTTATTCCCACAACCTTGCAAATGGAAACTCCTTCTTATATTTGCGAGACTATCGCCACTAATATCCCCAAAGTTGATGTCAATGAAACTCCTTCCAGCCCTTTATTACCTTCAATTGTTACCTTTCCAAACACTCCTCCCTCTGACGATGCAATCATTGCGAACAATCAAAACCTCCATCTTTCTACTGTCATTATTTCACCATCTGCACCTTCTTCTTCTAAGGAAACTTTGATAAGAGTGGATGTTGCTTTTAAAATCTTGTCTGATGTTTTGGATGAGGCTAAGAGGTCTTCTACTGACCCCATCAAGCAGGACGTTTGTGAGGTTTTATGTAAGTATCTTGGTTCTAACCAAATGGATTCACAAGCAGCTTTAAAAAGTGAAGTTGAATCACTTAAAAGAAATCTCCAAGCTAAGACTTCAAAATATGACATTCTATGTCAAAAGCTTCGCAATTCTTCACTTGATTGCGAGAATCTTCGCAGCAAGAATAATGAGTTAAAAGGTATAATTTTCTTGCCTCTGTCTCTGGTATTTCTGTTCTAACAAATTTTTATCTTCTCTGTACTTAAATTTCCTTCTTAAATTCTTGGTTCGTATATTTAGTTTTAAATCAGAAACGACTCATGGAGAGATTTCAATTTGAGTCTGTTGCCGAAGAAGCTCGCGCTGAAAAAGATTCTTGGATGGACCAATATAATAGATTAGACAATCTTTACACTTATTCGATTGATCAAATAGATAACCTTACTAATGAGAATAATCAATTATCGCAAAGCCAAAATTTATTAAGTAGCGAGGTTACTCGCCTCTCATATTTGTTAATCAATGCTAACTTGGCGATGGAATCTTTATCATATGAAAATAAAACGTTATCTCAAGAAAAACATAGTTTTTCAAGCTTGATGGCGATTCCCTCGCAACAATTGTGTAATCTTCAAAGAGTGTGTGATAATCAAGAGCAATCTATTCGTTCTCTTAAGGATGAACTCAGGGAAGTAATTGAATCATCTGCTGCTGAGAAGGATAAACTTATCAAAGGTAGGATAACTCTTAGTTTAAAGGCCAGTAAACTTCAAGATCAATTCTCCCAATTAGAAGAATCTTATTCTTTACTATCAAAAGAAAACTCGTATCTCCTCTCCAAAGAAGAAAATATAAAATCTCGCCTAAAGGGTATAGTTGGGGACAAATTTGATGATGCCATGAACCAATGGGAGAATTGTTGCTTATCAATTCAAAATTTAACTTCGCAGAAAGAAGGTAGTCATTTGACTGCCTCAATTGTTGATCTCTCTGTTAATTTTCTGTGTTATATTTCTTGCATGATTTTCTTTTTCTGAATAACTTTTTATTTCTCTCGCAAAAACTGAGAAAGGCCTCCATCTTACCATTTCTAATCTGACTGATAAATTGGCTAAAGTTCGCAAAGAAAACGGGACTCTCACTTCTGACCTTGTAAAATCTCGCGATCGAGCAGAAAGAAGATATGACTATCTTGTATACTTCAAGAATATGGAGATTAGAAATCGCGACAGAGGCTTCCTTTGCAAAGTTCATCTCAGTGCAGAAGTTCTTGTGAATGATATTCTGATATCCCAGTATCTTCCTCCTGTAATTGTCCCTCCTCTAGAAGTAGATGATGATGAAATTCCTCTTCCTATGGATGGTGATCTAAATTATGCAAGTGATGAAGAAGACATTTCTCAAGAAGTCCCAACAGAAGCAGAAAAAAGTCCTCCTAGAAAAGTGGATACCAATGATGAAGTAGTTGCTGGCGGAGAGTTAGAAGAAGAAGAAACTCGAATTAACCGTAGTGAGAAGAATACCGATGAAGCTGATAACACTAGCAAAAATAATGAATCTGGTGAGAATACTGAAGCTTGAGTTTTATTTTGTTTTCTTTTTCTCCCTCTTTTTTGCGATCAATGTAACTTTACGCAACTTTGGAATTCAACCTTTATTTCTGTTATTTTGAATATTCTCAAGGAAGATAATGATATTTTATTTATCCACTCCCCTACTTGCCCTTCATTATCTTTCTTGTAATGGTCAATTATTTCCTGTATTTTCTTCTTGCGAACTGTGTTACGATATTTAGGAATAACACTACGGTATTATGAATATTACTGCGATGTTATGAATAATCCTGTTGTATGATTCTGAATAATATTTCTAAAGAACTCTGAAGGATTTTTGTTTCTCATCATTTCTCCTGCGATGAACAAATCTTTCCTGCACTCTTAAAAGAAAATAGTTAATGTTTGGGATTATTATGTTGGTCTTATTTTGCCTTCCTAGTTAAAGGTCTTATTTTGCCAACTTTTTATTTCTGCGACAAAATCGCAGGACGCCTTTACATTTGTATGCAAAAACCCATTGATCTTGCCTTATCTATATTTTGTCAATTTCTCTGCGACAATATGACAAGTCTAAGTTTTCTTGCGAAAACAAAGCCATATGACATTGTCGTCTTGCGATGAAATCGCCGGACGTCTTTACATTTTCATGTAAAAACCCATTGATCTCATCTTAACTTTCTCTTATGGCTTGTTGCCTATGTATAATATTTTTCACGCGATAATATGACAGGCCTAAATGCTCTTGCGAGCGTAAATCCCCATGACATTTCCGTCTTTAGACACTTATCATCTCCCTAATGGAGGGTGCCGCCCTTATCTTCCCCCTGGTTTCCCCTTTAAGGAGGGCACATCGGCCATACAAGACTAGCTCCTCCCATCTGGATTTACCAACAACCAGTTGTTTTCGCAGCCTCTTGTCCTTTATGCCTATATGGCTTATAGTTACAAGACTGCACCCTAAGTGGGATTTTCTTCGGGCCGAGCGCATCATAGCCAAGACTTACCAAGAATGGCCAGGGTAGGTTCGTCCGTCCCGGACATCCTTGGCTCAACCGTGTACCTCGGCGCCTTGGTCATACTCTGCACTCCGTAGAAGAGACCCTCGGTCGTCCAACCAGGGTATAACCTTATATAGTTGGAAATTCAAGGTACCTCTCCAGGATAGGTTATCTTTAACCCCAACATCTTCATGACTCAGGTTCCAGCAGCGGTATAACCTTATCCCTGAGTCACGCAAATAGATACCCCTTAATATGACGTACTTTAGGTCTTACATTTGCCTCTTGCGAAATTATATTCGCGAACTAGGGTGTACGCCATAAAGGTTCGTCCCATTCTTTGTTTCTTTTGCGCATATCACAATCTTTCATTATTTATGTAATCTTGAATAATCTTGCGAATAAACTCGCAGCTGTAAAAATTTGTTTTGCCCATTTTTTATTAAAAATTTGTTACTGATAATATCTTTTCAAAAATAATCTGTTCCATGGCCTACCAAGTCTTTGACCAACATCTCTGCCCTCTGGGTATACCAGCATGTATGCCCATGTTCCAACTATCTCCTTAATGATATAGGGTCCATCCCATTTTCTCGCCAACTTTCCACCACGTTCTCGCTGATACTCTGGTGTTTCTCGCAAAACTAAATCGCCTGGTTGAAACTCACGTTTCTTGACTCGCTTGTTATATTCGCGATCCAACCTTTGCTGGTAATTTTCCATATGTTTTAATGATTTTTCTCTCTTCTCTTCTAATTCATCAAGTTTTATTAGAATCATACTAGCATTAAGATTCTTCTCCCAAACCTCTCATTTTGTTGTAGGAATAGCAACTTCTGTTGGTAGTACTGCTTCAACACCATATGTTAAACAAAAAGGTGGCATTCCAGTTGCCTCTCTACTGGTTATGTTGTAAGCCCAGACTACATTATGTACCTGTTCACACCATGCTTTATGGTACCCTTCTAATTTCTTTTTTAAGATGTCTGCGATTGTCTTATTAGTTGCTTCAGCCTGACCATTAGCTTGTGGGTATAAAGGAGTAGATTTTCCACATCTTATCTTAAATGTATTGAGTAGCAATTCTATATTTTGTCCTTCAAATTGTTTTCCATTATCAGAAACCAACTGTGCTGGAATTCCAAATCTGCAGATGATATTTTCAAAGATGAATGTAAATATATCCTTATCGCGAATGTGTTGTACTGCTTTTACTTTTGCCCATTTTGTGAAGTAATCTGTCGCGACAATTAAGTATCTCTTCTGCCCTGAACCTGGCACAAAGGGTCCCACAATATCTAAGCCCCATTTTCCAAAAGGCCACACACTTTTTGAAGATGATAATGGTGCCCCTGGTGCATGTATCCTCTTTCCATATCGCTGGCAATCTTCACAACATTTTGATAATTGTTTTGCATCTTCATGCATATACGGCCAATAATAGCCTTGCATTTTTGTTCTATAAGCCAAAGATCTTCCTCCGCTATGACTACCAGCATCACCTCTATGCAACATTTTTAATATTTTTTCTCCTTCTTCCCGTGTCAAACATCTAAGTAATGGCCCATTAAAAGATTTTCGATACAATACCCCATCCCTTAATTCATAATTTCTTGCACGGATTTTTAATTTGTGCGCCTCCAATCTATTTCTTGGTGTTTCACCTGTCGCAAAGTATGCGTGAAGTTCTGCTCTCCAATCTGCGATAATGTCGCTGGCTGATTCTTCTATGACACTTTCTATTATCATTACATCCGACTTTTCTTCTTCTTCTTTATTAATTGAAGATGATACAAGTGTCTGAATTCTTATGCATATCGCAGCTGGGTTTGTCATCATACTTGATATGAACGCAAAAGCATCTACGAGTCTATTATCTTTTCTTGATATATGTCTCCATTTTATTTTTGGAATTCTCGTAGACAATTCTTCAACAAGTTTCTTGTATTTCTTCAGAGATGGTTCATTCGTTGTGTATTCTCCTTTTATTTGGCGAATAACCAATTGCGAGTCACTGGTAATCCTTGCGTTCTCCAACTTCATCTCTACGGCGAACTTTAGAGCATGCACCACGGCTTCATATTTTGTCTCATTATTAGTGGATGTGAAATCCAAACGAAATGAGAAAGCCATTTTTTCTCCTTCTGGCGAGATAAAGACCACTCCAATTCCATTTCCTTCCCCATTTGATGAACCATCCACCAATATTTCCCACATGTTGGGTTCCTTTAATAGATCTTTTGGATCTTCATGTTCTTATTATATGTCCATCATTTCTTTCACAGCTTTATTATCTTCTAGAGGGAATTCTGCTAAAAAATCTTCCACAACTTGTGATTTTGGTGAGGATAGGACTTCATATTTGATTTCAAAGTGCCCTACTTATGCATTCCATCTCTCAACTCTGACTGATCTTTTTGAGTTCTTCATTACTGATTCAATGGGCACCTTTGTTAACACCTTTATTTTATGTGCTTGAAAATATATGCGAAGTTTAAAGGTTGCATAAACCAATGCCAGAATTAGCTTCTCAATTTTTGAATAATTTTTCTTTGCAGAATTAAACGTTTTGCTGATGTAGTAACTTGGTTTTTATGCCCCTGCAACTATTCGCAATAACACTGCGCTTAAGGAGTGCGATGTTGTCGCAAGATAAATTAATAATTCTTCTCCCGGCTCTGCTTTCTGTAAAATAGATATGTTCATTAGATATTCTTTAACTCCTTGAAAAGCCTTCTCACATTCATCTGTCCACTTGAATTTTGTACCCTTCCTGAGTATATTGAAAAAATGCTTGCATTTATCTGAAGATCGCGAGATAAATCTTCCTAGTGATGTTAAGAGTCCATTCAACTTCTGTACATCTTTCACTATTGCCGGCGTTGGCATATCGCGAATTGCCTGTACTTTATCTCGATCAACTTGAATTCCTTCTTTTGATACGATATTACCTAAACATTTCCCTGATGCTACTCCAAAAATGCATTTCTCAGGATTCACCTTGATGTTAAAGAGTCGCATTTGATCAAAAATCTCCTTCAAATCTTGCACATGGTTCTTAGCTTCTTTACTCTTTATTAACATGTCATCTACGTACACCTCTAATGTTTTGTGTATCCACTTTGCGAACACCTTCTCCACAATTCTTTGATACGTTGCACCAGCATTTCGTAACCCAAATGGCATTTTTGTGTAACAATATAATCCTCTTGGAGCAAAAAATGCAGTGTGCTCTTGATCTTTTTCAGCAAGGGGGATCTGATTATATCCTTTATACCCCATCCAATGAAGATATTCTATCATTTCTTGCTGCTAATTCGACCATTTGAGGAATATCTGGTAATGGAAAGCTATCTTTAGGACAAGCTTTGTTTAAGTCAGTAAAATCTATGCAAATTCTTATCCCTTTATTCTTCTTTGGAACCACTACCATATTTGCAATCCATTCCGAGTATTTTGCTTGCCTTATAATTCCCGCATCGAGCATCTTCTGTAATTCTTCTTCTATTTTTGAGTGATAAGTTGTCGCGATTTTCCTTATCCTTTGCTTGAATGGTCTCACATCTTTGTTAATCTCTAACTTATGACATGCAACTGATGGATCTATTCTAGGAATTTCATCCATCCTCCACGCGAAAATATCCTTATATTCTCGCAAGAGATTTATGGTTTGTTCTTCTTCATCTGCACCCATCTTAGTTCCAATTTTCAGCATTTTAGGTTCTTCTTCACTTCCAACATTTACTTCCTTTGTTGGTTCTGCTGTGGTGTAGCTGGCCTCAGGTTCTCCCATTGGTGTTGGTGTTTCCATGACTCTCGCGGGCTCATCATCTTCTTGCGAGATCTCGCTGGGTATTCCTTTTCCTTCTCTTGCTCTTATCACGTAAACTTTAAATTCTTCTTCCTTTTTTGCCTATTTTGCCAATTTTCTGCGAGCTTTTTGCAATTTTGGACGCTCTTCATAGTTTCTCATTTCAATTCGATAACACAGTTTCATGAGATCAGTATCTCCTCTAATTTCTCCAATTCCACTAGGCATAGGAAATTTGATGCATTGATGTAATGTTGATGCTACAACTTTGATTGCGTGTATCCATGGTCTCCCCAATATCATGTTATATGGTGCCTCCATATCCACCACACATAATGTTACTTGTGTTTCAATCTCTCCTAGCGGAATGCGTACCATTATTTCGCATTTAGGTTTTGTTATAGATTTTCCAAAACCATGAATGTGATAATTTGAACAAGACATCTCTTCATCCTTATATCCCATCTTCTAAAATGTATGATAGAATATAATATCTACAGAACTTCATGTGTCCACCAAAGTTCTATTCACAACCCATTCTTCTGCAGATCTTGTTGATTTCTTCTTCTTCACTCGCATAGTAGATACCGTGATTACCAATGGAAATGTATGATCCAAATTTTATTTTGGTATTTCTGCTGCTGTGAATGTGATTTCTTGCTTTTCCCAATCTTTCAGAGGTGATATTTTCTCCACTGTCATAATTCTTTTTCCTTCAAAATCTCATTTATGAATCTTTCCTCTAATATTATCATGGAATTGGTTAATTATTTTTTTGTTATCGTATTTCACTCCAACTTCCTGTAATCCTCCCTTGCTTCAATTTTTTCTTCAACTGCTTCACCAATTTGTTCAATCATCTTCTTAACTCGAATATTGATCTTTTATCCTGCTTTTTTTTATAATTTTCAACTTTCAATCCCTGTTTCGGGCGCCAAAATGTAGTTGCAGGAAATCCTACACTACACCCTTGATAAGATCTTACAATGATTAACACATATTTTGATGATTAAAACGACACTTTATTATTTGATTTCAAAGAAATGTTACAAGTAATGGAAGAATATCAAGAATACAACCGCTCTCTTTGTTTCTCTCTCCTCAAGAATTTTTCAACACTCAAAAAATACATCATCCCTTTCTAAATATACTGGATCTCTTTATATAGGGTAATTACATAGTGGATGATAGCTAAGTTGTCCTTTAATTTCGGATTTAGCTCGCGATGTTCTCGCGGTAGTTATAATTTCCATTCTCACAAGCGTTTTATCCATCGCAGAACAATCACGTTCTTCTCGTTTTTCTTCATTCGTCAGCTATTACGTCATTCTTTGAATTATTTTGTGACACTCGCGAAATGTTGTTGAAGAGCTCGCAAAGCTGTCGCTGTCAATCTCGCAGGGGTGTTGTTAATACCTCAAGAATAATACCATAGCGATATTCTGGTCCTACATCTCTCATTATCTATTTCATACTTTGATACTCCATCAGACTCATCATCATCCATAGTTTCTCTTTCCCCTCTTTGTCTTGATCTCTAACATTTGTGATTTCTTCACAGAATGAACACTAGCATTTGTAGACTCGAAAAAACATTATAATACAATAAAGTAGCAAGCTGGTACTTGTATGCATTTATTCCATTTTTACATGATTTTTTTTTCCTTCTAATATAAGCTTTCCACTGCTCAGGTTCAGGTTGAGGGAGCAATTCTTCCACTTTGCTGCTTACAATCCCACCATGTATCTCATTTATGGACGTGATGGTATTGATACTTGCAAAAGTAATTAACATTTCCCTTACATCAGAGTTTGCAATAACAATCTCCATTATCTTTTCCCCTGCAAATTCAAATTTCGATTCAAATTATCAATATTTTGTCCAAGAGCAATGTTCTCAGTCGTTTCCATAGACCCATTCATGTTATCCACCTTTATATGAGGATCAATAGTCTCTCTCAATAACTCAATACCTGCTACAGCTTCCCCACCCCTTTTATTCAAAATATACATCCACGCTTTCTTGCTTACCTTGGGGCATTTGGCATTTGTATGCCCAAAAGTGATACAAGTCTTACAACTTAGAGGTTTCCAAGTATATTCAACTGAAATTCAGATTCTTTCCCTTCATAAAAGTCTTGAATGACACTAGGGAAGTCACTATTTGTATACATTTCGACGAAAGCCCTAGCATAATTCATTCTTGTTCTTGATAAGGTACGCTTATCAGAGAATAGTGGGACACCTACAACACTAGCAATCATCCTAATTCCTTTAGCATTCCACAAAAAGAAAATATTTGGAGAACCCAAAAATCAACCATCTCTCTTCTGAAAGCCCACCACTAAAGTAACAAATATCTAAAACTGATAGTATAATATTATCAATAATTTTTGAGTTAACTTTGAATTTTCATACTTTTTTGCAGGACTAAAATATCCTTTATCTATCTTTTAATTTTTACTAATAAATTAATTGAACAAAAAAAGATTATGGTTCACGAATTTGTTACCATGTTTATATTGTCCGGTTAAGGTTATTCCCACAAAATTTGTCCGGTTAAGGTTATTTCTGTTAATCGGGAAATTTAAAGATCTATGATATACTTTATTTCTCACATAAGTTTTATTTCTCCAGTTAGGGCGTCCACCTCATTTCATTCCTCACCCATTACTTTCTCTTCCTCATGGGAATTCATGTACTCTTAATTAAAAAGTAAACGAGTAATTGCAACAACCATGGGATTTAATTTACACAATTTTTAATTCTTTATTCGTTTCCATAAAGTTGTTGTTTTCGATAGTTTTTTTATATGATTAACATAATGTTTGATATCTCAATTTTTATTTGCAAGTGGTGCGGTGTGTTATTCTTCTCAAATGATTTCACTAATCACCGTTATATAATTTTTTGTTTTCTTTGTATTTTTTGAAAAAGCGGGGGTCTAACAACCTCACCCAATATTTCGATTAGCAATCTGTATGGACTGACTCTAATATACTTTTAAGAGAATCAACTAGACAGTCAGACTCAATCTTAATAAAAAGTATATCAAGGAGTTAATATCTCTATCTCTCGATTTGATCTATACTCAAGCAAATAGAAATCTGCGAGTCTTTATCAAATACAAGCGAAATAAACTTAGATGGTACCAAAGACTAATATTTAAGGATCAATCAATTTCCAATCAACAACCAAAGGTTGGATTTCACAATTGATCGATACAACGCACAACCTGTGATATTTCCTTTATATAACAAAATATAATGCGGAATAGAAATAACACAAACACCAGAAATTTTGTTAACGAGGAAACTACAAATGTAGAAAAATCCCGGGACCTAGTACAGATTGAACACCACACTGTATTAAGCCGCTACAGACACTAGCCTACTACAAACTAACTTCGGTCTGGACTGTACTTGAACCCTAATCAATATCAAACTTCTTCAAGGTACAGTTACGCCCCTTACGTCTCTGATCCTAGCAGGATACTACGCACTTGATTCCCTTAGCTGATCTCACCCATAACCAAGAGTTGCTACGACCCAAAGTCGAAGACTTTAATAAACAAATACGTATCACACAGAAAAGTCTACGATAATAGATAAATCTGTCTCCCACAGATAAACCTACGAGTTTTGTTCCGTCTTTTGATAAAATCAAGGTGAACATGAACTAATCAATAACCCGAACTTATATTCCCGAAGAACAACATAGAATTATTGATCACCTCACAATAATCTAAATCGTATGGTAGTGAAGCTAGATATTGTGGAATCACAAACGATGAGACGAAGATGTTTGTGATTTCTTTTTTTTATCTTGCCCTATCGGATATATAATCTCAAGCCAATTATTCAATTGAACTCGTACGATATAAAATGGCAAGATCAGATCGCTCAACTACAATAGAAGTAGTTTTGTCTGGCTTCACAATCCCAATGAAATTTTTAAGTCGTTAACCGACAGGGTCTCGAGAATAAACCTACAGTTAAAGGAGAATGTACTCTAGAAAAACCAACTAATATCACACATAAGGTGTGAGGGTTAGTTTTTCTAGTTGCTAGACGTCTCCTTTATATAGTTTTCAAATCAGGGTTTGCAATCTAAGTTACCTTGGTAACAAAGCATTCAATATTCATCGTTAGATGAAAACCCTGATTTATCCAAGCTAATATCTTTCAACTGTTAGATCGAAACTTAATTAGCTTGTCACACACAAGTGAAATGTATTTTATTTAGGTTTGAGTATCCGTACCTAAACGTGTACATTTGGTTGATTCACAAATAGTTAACCAATGGTTAGCCATATGAGCACTTTCATATAAACCATATTCATCTTCTTCACAACTAGTTCAAATGACTTAAAAGAACTAGTTGAAGAGTTGTTCAATTGCTTAGATCTTTATACCTAGACGCAATTGAAACAAAATCGGTTTCATTCACTCGAATAAATTCATGAAAAATATAGCCACGGTTTGCAAAGATTGCATTCCTTATTGATTTATTGTTTAAGTTCTTGAGCTTACCGATTTGAGAAATATAACCATCTTGGGTACGCGTACCTTAGCTACCGGATTTGAGTTTACAAACTCAACAGGAATTTTCGGTTCGAAAACTTCCGCGGGTACACGTACGGGTATGCGTACCTAAGGTGACTGGTTTGAAAGTTCACAAACTTACAAACTCAGCTGAAATTTTCGGTTCGAAAACTTACGCCAGTACGCATACGGGTACGCGTACCTAACCTGTCTCCTTCACCAATACCGCATGCACACATATGCACGCACTTGGTTTTCGGTTCATGGATTTATACACTAATGTGCGAACACACTATATATGCTTATATCCATAAATGGTTAAGTAATCTCAACTCTACATTTCAATCATTGAAACATTCTTCTATAATGTTATAACAATCGTTATTCACGACTATCGTCATCAAAGCTATTTTCAAGATTGAAACGTCATCATGACTTTCATCACGGGTAAAGATGAAAAGTGGTTAAAGCGAAAGCTTACCAACACATATTTCGAGAAAAATATAGGCGAGTAAACTCGTCTCGAAATAGCAAATGTGTATGTATGAAAACTATCATACTTATACGACTGTTGTCTAAAGTATAGGAGATAGATATACTTTTGAGTGATAGATAAGTTCAAGCCTCCACATACCTTTTGGTCGGATGAAGTTCCACTGGTTCCTTGAGTATTTCTTCGTCTTCATAAGATAATTACCATGGAGTCTGGAGCTCAACTATACTTAACTATCCTAGACCGAGACTTAGTCATAAGTAAACTAGAAATGAAGACGTATAGTTTTGATCACTAATATTGACAAACATGCTTGAGATAGCAACGCATGCGAGTTCGACCGAGCAATGCTCTAACGTTTTTATTTGGTTTGATATCTGTAATTTTTTGTACATGATTTTTTTTTATATTTAGAGTCATCTTGAATTTAAATTGGTGATGATTATGATTTTTACGAATCACTTGTAGGGTGATAAGTGGAGTTTTTTATTGGTATTTTTAACAATGTGTGAAAATTAGAATTTCACTAATCGCATGGATGAAAAATTGAGTTTTCCATCACTGGAATTTTCCCTAATGTTGGTGATAATTGGAGTTATTTTTTTTTACCATTTTGTGAAAACTCTAATTCTCACTAATTTCATAGGGTGATAATTGGAGTTATTTTAGATTTGAATTGGAATTTTTAAATGATTTATTTTGGATGTGATAATTAAAAAAAATAATCATACAAGGGTGATAATTTGAGTAATTGAATTTGAAAGTAATAATTTAGGAGTGATTTCGGGTCAGTTATATCACCAGAGTACTTTAGGGGAGATTTTGTTGGGATTAGATTTAATCTCGTTTTTTGACAAAAAAAATTTAAAGTTAATTAACTAATTTATTTTGGTAAAAGTTTATTTTTGTAATCATGTCATATTATATCTAATTATAGGTTCTTAATATATAAGACTTTATCAATAGGTTTTTGATATACAAAAAATGGGTTAGAAAAAAAAATCCTCTTCCACAAATGTGTAGGGATGTACCCTAGTTGTTAGAGCATTGCTCGGTTGAACCCACTAAGCGTTGGTATGTCAAAGTTGGTTGTCATATTTTGGTATCATAACTCATAAGTCGCTTTATTAGATTATAAGAATCAACTTCGTTACGTTAGATTAGGAAGTCCATAAATTTTGAGACATACAAGTATTACTATTAAGACCTGAAGATTCCGAGGAGGTATCGACATCAACAATGACATCATCCTTCCACTTGAGGTTAGTAATGCAGGACTCGGCTTGTTTCTATTTCTATACCGTAAGCTTTCAAGTCGTTTCTGATTGAAAACATAATATGTAAACTTATACTCAATTTCATAAGTAATTCTGAGTGTTTCCCCCTAGTTTATGATAAAAATCACAGTCTTTTTTTAACTATTTAACATATGCCAAATTTTCATTATTGAACTCATATTAGTAAATCGAATTATACACGTACGTATGTCGTTCCAAATTATAGCCCAATTATAATCCGTTGATCGGATATTTTGACCGGATTTGACTTTTTTCGAATCCATATAGTACTCGTACATATGTCGTTCTGTATGTATGCCGAATTCTAATTTACTAACTAGAGTTCATACCGAGACCTATCCATTTTCTTGGACTACTTTCCTCAAATAGAATATGTTTTTCACTATGGAAACTCCAAGTCTACTTACTTACCAATTAGTGCTTGACTTACACGTCTTAGTGTTAGACCACCATGCTTTTTTGGCGTAAAAATTTGCTTCAAGCAATTCAATGTATCTATTGAATTTGCTTTGGTTTCACATATTTCTCATCTCCACTTTCCCTAATTCACGTCCCAACCACACAAACTGTTTTTTGTTTAACTCCATCTAGGTTGGGTAAATAAAACTCACCCAACTTTGTTTTACTGGTAACATTCTCTTCGTCTACCACCACCATCTTCCTTCGACCCATCTCTCTTGAATTTAATCCAAAATTTAGTAATCCGCTACTAACATCCGTAACTTGTGCCATCGCCGCAACATTTTTTATATAACCATCACTACTATGATATCAGTATCGTTCTAGTGTATTGTTCTAGTGATCTAAGTATAGTTTCACTGATCTAATAATGGTACCCAAAATAAAAGGAGTGAGAACCATAACCAATCATATACCCGGTGTTTAATCAGAGATGTTAAATGGTCCGATTGATCCAAGGAAACATTTCGTTCTTTATTACATATTCCAATTGATCCACGTAAACATGTTAAATAAAATAGAGATGTTAATGGAACACATACTTGGGTTCATTAGGTTTTCACTATAATCAATTATCCCAACTTTAATAATATTGAAATAATTGAAATGGATAATTTATCTGTCCATGATATTATATTATGTGACAAAATTAAAAAAAGTAAATTGCAATTCATTCTTCAAACCTAATAAAAATGGTGGTTTGACAAATAATTTCCTTGATTAATTTGGTGGTTAACCATGGAGTGCGAGTGTTATTTCCCAGTTTAAAAAAGGTTATACAAAATCGGGTTTGTAAAGTTGGGATGGGAATTAAGGAAAGTGGGGATATAAGAAATAGGTAAAACCTTTGCTTTTTATTTTTCCAAGAGAATATGCACAAAATAGATCATCGGACCCAAAATTGAGATGATGCTTAGTCTTATGGTCTTCCAATCTAGCATCTATACTGGAAGTCCACGTCAGCTAGAATACCCATCTAAGTCTTATGGTCGTTCCAATCTAGCATCTAGATGCGCTGAACTATTTCGTGAAAAGTAGAATTCGAATAGAACAAGACAACTATCTCAGCCATCAGATCAAAAAATAAATCAGCGCAATTATCTGGCTACTAGTTAGCATCCGAGATATATTTAGAGAGAGAAGTAGAAGAGAAGAATAAGCAACGCTTTTTGTTTAATCCGGAAACAAAACTAGCAACGTGAGACTAAGTCTTATGGAGTGCTAGTTTAGCAGCTAGATTAGCAGTCAGGACTGCCTCCTAAGTCTTATGGGAGTGCTAATCTAGCAGCTAGATTAGCAAATCCACGTCAAATTTCAACCAATGTTGAATGGTTCAGCGCTTTAAATCTCCGCCGTCAGATCAAAAATAAATCTCTCAGCGCTGAACCATTCCGCGAAAATGTGATTTTTTAAGCGCTGAACTATCTAGCATGCTAGCTCACATGCTAACAACTAGTAGGAGAGAGAACTAGTGTTAACTTTTTTGCACATTTTTTTTTTGAATTGCAACACTTAAGTGTTAATCTAGCACCTCCAATCTAGCCCATAAGACTAAGTCTGAGCTTACTATTCCCAGCCATAGTTTAACGTGTAAGTAACAACATCAACAATATCGGGTCAAAGGACTCGAAAATAAAAGAAAACACACATCAACAGCTCCATCCCGTTTCTGAGAGAAGAATATTCTAATGACGTATAAGCACGTGTACACGGTAAACAACTATCTTTCTCGCGACTTATATCACGTGTTAAGTAGGGCCTGCAACAACACCCTTTCTCTCAATGATCTTTCACTTCTCAATCCCACCACCGTCGTGCTATTTTTGAGTGGAGTTGAAGGGTGGTGGTGGTGGGGTTTGCATTGCTTCCCCACCACCTTACAACGACCTCCATCCCTATGAAAGTGGTGTTTATGGATTGGCCTTTTCTGTTTCTGTTTTACGTGGTTCTCTCTCACGTGTTGATTCGCGTGCCATTTTTCCCTGGACCGAATTTACGATACGTGATCCCAGTATCCCACTCATTGACTGACATTTGCTTCAGTGTCTTTATATATCAGTGCACTCGCCACTGGTGCTTTCACTTTTGTCATCTTATATTTTCATGGCCTTTTAGGACTAAAAATACACGTGATTTTTTTTTGTTGCTTTTGCACTACTTGTGTGACAAGCAAACATGACCCACAGGGTTGCTGTTTCGACCATTCATGTTCACACCGACATTTTCTTAGCAACACCAGCCAGCACAATCGTAACAGAGTTAACTGATTGTTTTGCACTGTGTCACATTTCGTTTGGTTAGGTCAATGTTTGTTTTTCAGTTTTTTTGGTTAAATAGGCCCTAGATTTAAATTCATGGGTGTAAAAGATAAGCAAATTATGCCAACCTTTCACATAGCTATATATTCAAATTTATGATTTTAATAGCCATCATGGTTATTTCACCTAACTTTTATAATTGTTTTTTATATCCACTTAATGAAATACCCTTTTTAATTATCATCTTTACCACCCGACGAAGACAACCTCTTCATCTTCCTTCTTTGATTGAAACAAACTCCTCTTCTTCTTTAGTTCGGTAAGGATGAGTTAACATAGGCAAGAAGCACAGATCTGTTGATTGATAAACATGGATTTTAGCAACACAAAGAATGATGAGTCTCGAATTCGTGGCAATTTGGTGGAGTTTCAAGATCAGAAATGGAAGCTAGGGTTGTTGATAAATGAATTAATGAATCTGGTGATGATAATGATATAAAAAAGGATGAGTAAGCTTGGGTTTGAGTTTAATTCGAATTATGAGAAGATTTGGCTTCTGAATTGATGAGGTCAGGGTACTCTGTTTTTGTTAAGGTTTGGGGATTTTGCTTAGAAATGTCAATATATAACTTGATCTCATCAATGAACAAACACCCATGAATTATTTTTAGTTATTAAGTAATGTTTTGTGTTGAATATGTAATGTTCATGAAGGAATTTTGATTTTGATGTGCATTTTGATAGATGGTATTAGCGAAAGTTGAATATGGGGGAAGAAAAATAGTAGTGGTAGGGGTGATAAGAGTTTCGTGTTCAATAACTATCGACTGGCAGAGCAATTGAATGTTAGGCCCGTAAGTTTTCTGTTAATTTCAAGTAAATGTGTTCATTTTGTTTCTGCAGAATATAAATTTTGCTAAAAAAATTGTTAGCTTGACTTACTTTTGCAGGGCATGTGAGCATATTTTCCTGGTTCACTACAGAGATGTCAACGAGGTATGTTAGTGGGACTTGATGATAGTAATACACTAAACACATATCACTCCAATTAGTTCACCAACTGACTATGTAATTATTTACTAAATACTACAAAGCATAATGAACTTTGCATAGGTATGATTATGGACCCTTATTTAGTGAACTTTGCAAATAATACAGGGCATTATCCTCTTCGAATACATGAGATGCACCTAAGTGCATAATGTTTATTTTGGCAGAAAAATATGTTTTGGTTTAGATGCACCTGGATGTATAATGTATATTTTTTGAATATTTTGTTGTTCATTTTATTTTTTTTCTTTAATACTTGTTTTTGGTTGATGTTTTAATGGTGAATGTTAATGTTGGTGGGTTTTACTAGGGCTGCACAAGAACCGGTCAAGAATACCCTGATGGATCGAACAGGAAATCGGACTCAAACCGTGTAGCCAGTGCAGAGGATCGAAATAGAACTGAAAAACCGGAGTACACCGGTACAAACACTGGTACTAGGGGAAGAACCGGTAGGAACCGGACCATATGTCCCGGTCATTTTCAACCATTAGATTTTTGATTAGTTTTTAATCCTGGTCGTCCACCCTAGGTCTTTGATTGATACTTATCTATCGACTCATCACTTTTCTTCTTCATTTTCTTTTTCTTTGTTCCAGTGAACCACCACCACCAACTTTAATCTACAACACCAACAATAGGGGTTTGATATTTTCTTAGATCTAAGAAATTTGGGGCTTCTTTTGATTTAGTGGTTTCATTTGATTCAGTTAACAATAGAGTATATCTGTTTATAATCAATTAACAGAGGAATCAATTCCAATCTAATTGATATATATTTCAGTCATATTTGTAGTCATTAATTCATAATCAGTAACAAACCCTGGCTCAATTCAGTCCCACGCATAGCATCCATGATTCGATTTGAATGGGTTTTTGATTTTGATGGTCTGTGAGAAGAAATTGGTTTGAATCTGATTTTGTTGCAATCGAAAAGAAGGTAAAGATGGAAATGAATATTGGGTTTTGATTGATGTTGATACTGCCATTGAAGATGTGAAGAAAAGATGGAGATCTGATATTGAATCAGTAAGATATATCATTTTCTGTTACTTTTCTTCTCCAATTTCGATTTGATTCGTGTAAATTTACTAAATTGAAACCCTATATTTGTCTAATTTGGGTTTTCTTTAATTCCATTGATTTCATGGTAATAATTTTATTAATCATAAAGTGTATGTTTTTTTTGAATTTTAATAAATATGAGATGGTTTTTTGTTGGATTTCATTTTGAGAGGTTTCTGTATTGATGATGTCGATCTGATGCAAAGGATGACTAAGTTAGTAGTTGCAGGGCTGCGCCAATTTGGAGGTTCAATTTATCAGAAAAGAAATTGGTGATTATTAATATGGTTTGAATCGTTTGATAGTTGATAAATTGAAAATTTTAAAAATGAACTGTTAGTCGTTGTCTTGCATCCATGGAAGAAATGCACATGTTGCTGAATGGAAGAAGTATAACCTAGAGTCTAGGATTTTTTCTTGTTTTTCAGGTAAAATAACCGGTACCAGATTGTACCGTCCCGGTACCGGAGGACCGGGATAACACCATGTACAAGTACAGGTACCAGTCCTCAAAATGGGGTACCGGTCAACACCAAGTACATGGACCGGTTTCATAAGAGAACCGGGTCGTACCGTCCCATGTGCATCCCTAGGTTTTACTGCTCGAGATTATGAACTTGTAATTTTTGTTGGGTATCTTATATATTCAAGCTTGGTAAAGGGGCGTCATGAATCGGTAGAGGGGCGTCAAGTGTGATAGCAATGACCCTCATATTGGTTAGGGGGTGTCCTATAGGGTGTAGATTGACTAGATTACCCTTTTCACCTTAAATCAACCAAAATCAAATCAATTTTTTTTAAGCCTAATGATTCAAAAAAAATCAAATCAGTTTTTTTTTCATCTTCTCTTCTCCTCCATTTCCATTCTAACCATAAGCTCCATTAAAATCGATCGAAAATTTCATCGTGATTAATCGGTGATTCGCAACATTAATAATTGTTGATTGAAGTCTATATTCGAAAACCCATTTAGTATTTTTGTTGTGTTCAATTGAAGTGTATTCTCCATCAAAAATTGGAGTTTTAGGTTAAAAATCAAATTTTAGAATGCTGCATTTTTTCTTTATACGGTTAGAATTGGTTATGTTACGAACCGTATCTATGCTTTTACGGTTCGTAACAATTAAATAAATATCAAATACTAACCGTATGTTCTTGGTTCGAGAATTTTGGTCGATCTGATTGGTAATTTAAACAGATTACGAACCGTATTTTGTCCCGCATGTTAGTTTTTTCCAATCGGCTCATATTTTCGAGTTAGTTACCAACCGTATCTACATACGGTTGAGGATGATATTAAAGTTACCAACCGTAATTAACCTACGGTTTGTAATAGAATAAATTTTACCAACCGTGAATCGTATTATTTCCGGTTTTCCTAAATTGAACGATTCACGGTTGGTTTGGTAGTGGTTACCAATCAGTATCTCATATATACGGTTGGTAACAAGATAATTACCAACCGTGAATCGGTATTATTTCGGGTTTTCCCCAAATTGAACCAAGCATCACGGTTGGTTTGGTAGTCGCTTACCAACCAGTATCTCACATATACGGTTGGTAACAACTAATTACCAACCGTATGTTCTTCTGAAATTTTTAAAATTTTGATTTTTTTACATACTTTAGAGAATTTTAAGCAACAAAAAGCTAATGGAACTAGTACTTGTTTTCTCTATCATATAGAGATTCACCCACCTCAAATTTGCAACTGGAATCACTCATTTTGGTTGAGTGAATCAAAATCTAGGGTTTCACAAATATCACATAAGTTTTCTTTTCCTCAATTTTTTTTTATAACTCTAAAAATCTGATTTTAGAGTTATAATACACTAATCTTGATTATCAAAACTAATCTTGATAATTAACACTAATCTTAATTATCATTACTAATCTTGATTATTAACAATAAGGGCTAATTAGTCATTTACATATTTTCATTGATAAGGGGCACTTGATTTTACTTCTAATGACCTTTTTTTGTCTTATTAGTTTGACGCCCCTCTACCAATTCATGACGCCCCTTTACCAAGGTTGTATATATTGTAGGTGACTACTATGATAAACTTAGATTTATCCGTGACTTGCCCGTTCCAAGTTGGGAGTTGATTTGCATGGTCCTGGCGTAGGCTTGGACTGTGTGATCACTGAAGCGGAGGGTACTGCGTTAGGCTGGCTTCACAGAGCAGCGAACACCTCCCTCTCCTGGCAGTGGAAGGATAACAAGTCCATTTTTTTGATCCACCGACAACTAAGCGTGCTGAATCATGAAAGTCACTCCATATGCAATGTGGTTTTGATTATCGAGGAGAGTTATTTTTGACTCGAACGAAATGAAGTAATATTGACATCTAAATGATAATTTGATATCTAAATGATAGACGGATAAAGACAATCGTCTTCTTGTTCAAATCATTGGTTTTTCATGTTTTAAACATTAATAAAATTTTGTTTTTTCCTTTGTTTTTTCCAAAATCAATTTTTTTTCAGCATTCTTTTTGACTATGTCTAACTAATTTCTTTTGTCTCTCCAATTGTGTTTACAGAATTTGTGCTCTTTAATGGCGTTTGCCTGGTTTTGTAATGTGGTTATAGCGTTTGCTGTTGTTGCTGTAGAACTTGTTGAAGACGATGTGATATCATGGAATACTGTTCAGCCATGGATCGGTAAATTATGTCCAGCCAAAACTAGTGAGTTAAATCGGAAAAAGTGTCAACACAAAACTCGCACGTGTGGAGTCAACCAAAACGGTCCCGTACATTTCATCACCTTCCTAAACTTTATACTCGTTTTCCTTACCGGAAGCACTCTTTCCATTTCTGCTGCCAAAACACAATCCCCTAATCAATCCATGCCGGATGTTCAGTATTATCAATTAAAAACCCTAAATTTTCATCCTATAACAAGGGATTGTAACCGATGTCACAATCATCCTTTACAACCATCTTTGATTTTGCAAAAAATAAACCAAACCCTAACTATGGCGGCTTCTAATCAAACAGAGGTGGTTGATCTTGCAACCAAATTCAGAAATGCAACCTTAGCATTAGGAAACACTGAAGAAGCTATCATTCACTATTCAGAAGAAAATCAAGAGTTGGAAGAAGAAGAACAAGAAGAAATTAGCTTAATTGGGAAAATTTTCAGTGAAGGCAAAATGAGTCTGTCGGCGGTAGAGAAGTATATAGGGTATACTTGGCCCTTTATTTCATCAGAAGAGCTGCAAGTAATTGAGATAGACAGGAACGAAATGGTTTTTAAATTCAAGGATTGGGATACTTTGAACAAGGTAATCGATGAAAGACCTTGGAGTATTGATGGAAATATGGTCATTTTTCATGTGTATGATCCTCTTCAGATGTATCAGGAGTTAGATTGGGATACACAGTGGTTCTGGATTCAATTGAAGAACCTAATGCCTGAGCACATGAATATTAAAGCAGTAGAAGAAATGGGAAAAATCATGGGTGAAGTCCAAGCTATTTATCCCCCAAATGCAATTCCAGAAGCAGGAGTACCAGTCAAAGTCTGTGTGAAGATCAATATCAACAATCCTTTAAGGAGAGGGGTGATGGCGATTACGGCATCAGGTATGACAAGATGGATTAAGTATTACTATGAAAAACAACCACACAAGATTTGCCCAAATTGCTATATCATAAACCATTCAAAGGAGGCATGTAAAGATGCTGCAAAATATGTAGAAGCTCTCCACAAGAAGCCTCATGTTTTCGGAAAAATAGGAGCTCAATATAAGAATCAAGCTTTGCAAGTGAGAAAAATTGCTCAACCTGTAAGCCAGTCAAATAGGATGAACACGAAGCATGTACCTTTTGTTCCTCCTAAAGATGGAATTTTGGTAGACATAAGCAAATTGGTTTCATCTGGAGAGGAAGACATAGGTGAAAGTAGCAGACTTGGCAAAAGACAGAGGAATAATGGTGTTCCTACGATGATTTCTTCCAAGGAAGCGGCATACCAGTCCAATGGCCTGAACAGTTCCCATGATACACCAGCAACACAAAGAGCCATATTCAAAGAGCCACATTCCAATAACACAGATGGAGAGAACAAGGTAATTTTCTGGCATACTCATAAAGATAAAATTTATTTGTTGAGAGATCATCATATTTTAAAAATTGATAAACTTAGATGTGCTTTTCTTTTTCCCAGAATAATTCCTAAAAATATTTTTATACAATACAAAATGAAAGTGCTTTCGTGGAACGTTTGTGGTTTTGGTAACAAAAATACTAGAAATCATCTAGGAATGCTGATTAGATCTCAGGATCCGGACATAATTTTTCTCTCTGAGACTAGGAACAAGACCAAAAGAATGCAATTTCTTACTTCTAGATACAATTATCCAAATGTTTTTTTCTATGATCCGGTTGGTCTATCCGGTGGATTGTCTCTGTTGTGGAAAGATGGCTTAGACCTCAAAATTATTGATGCTCAACTTAATATCATCAACTGTTTAGTAAAATTCGACAATAGAAATCATGAAACCCTTTTAACTTGCATCTATGGTGCAATTAAAGATGAGGACAGAAAGAGACAATGGGATTATCTTAGCAATATTAGAAATCAGCATCTTAACTCTTGGGTAATCATAGGGGATCTAAATTTTATTCTCTCAAATAATGAAAAAGAAGGGGGAAATAGACTTACCCAAGCTGAATTAGATGCTAACAATGGTTTATTGCATATGTTTGAGCTCCACAGTATGTCTTTTGTTGGTAATCCTTTTACCTGGACAAATAATAGAAATGGCAGTGATCTAATCCTAGAAAGACTTGATAGGGCATTAGGTACTCTAAATTGGTTTGATATGTTTCCTGCTGCTGCTTTGTATCATCTTACTACTATGGGTAGCGATCATTGTCCAATATTACTTGTTTCCTCTAAAGTCTCATGCAACACTAAAAAATCTTTTAGGGTAAATAGAGCTTGGTTTAAAGATTCTTCTTGTGCTGATGTTATTAGGAATGGTTGGAATTGTAATTCTCCTGGTTCTTATGCTTTTAAATTCACTAGGGGGCTTCTTGGGACTAAACATATTCTTAAGGACTGGAATTATAAACACTTTGGTAACATAGGTGCACAAATTGCCAACATAGAGACCCAATTAAATTGTTTATCTAAGAACATGAATCAAAATAACTCTGCTAGGATAGAAGAACTTACCAAAAATCTTAAATATTGGTATGATGTAGAGGAAGATTTCTGGAGACAAAGAGGTAAGGATGAGAGCATGAAATTAGATGATAGGAATACATCATACTTTCACCAAAAAGCCAACTTCCGGAAAAGAAAAACTCAAATAGATTCTATACAGAATAACCTAGGTATTTGGTTGTCTGAAAGAGATGAGATTGCTGAGGAGCTTAAAAACCATTTTTGGCTTGTGAGTAGGAGTACTAGACCACCGGATCCGGCTCTATATCTGAATAATGTGAATGCTTGTATATCTGATGCCGATAACATGTTTCTTACGGCTATGCCTACTGCTGATGAAGTAAAACATATAGTGTTTGAGATGAAACCATGGACCACACCAGGCCCTGATGGTTTTCCGCCTGGTTTTTACCAGATGATGTGGGAAACTGTTGGGCCTGATGTGGTGAACATGGTTCATTCTTTCTTTCACTCTCACCATATGTTAAAACAAATAAATCATAATTTTACTACTCTCATACCTAAGCATAATTGTCCTAAGGCTGCTATTGATTTTAGGCCTATAAGCTTGTGCAATGTTAGCTACAAGATAATTTCAAAACTATTAGCAACCAGGCTAAAAACTATATTGCATAAAATTATTAGTCTGGCTCAATCTTCTTTTCTAGCTGGTAGGCAAATTCAAGATAATATTGTGATTGCTCATGAAGTCTTACACTCAATGAAAAAAACTAAAGCTAAGGATGGGGGTTTGGCTGTAAAACTAGATATGTCTAAGGCATTTGATAGAGTAGAATGGTCCTTTCTCATCAAAAACTTAGAAAAACTTGGGTTCTCTGAGTCTTGGTGTAAAATGATTGAACAATGTATCTCTACTGTCTCAACATCTATTCTTCTTAATGGAGCGCCAGGAAATGTTTACATACCTCAAAGAAGTTTGAGACAGGGAGATCCCCTGTCTCCATATCTTTTTATCCTCATTATGGAATGCTTTTCTAGATCTCTCAATCAGGCAGAAAATGAAGGTCTTATTCATGGTTTTAAAGCCGCTAAAGCTTGTCCTTCTATTTCTCACTTATTCTTTGCTGACGATTGTTTGATTTTTATTAAAGCTAGAACTAAGGAGGCTAGGAATCTAGCAACGATAATTGAACATTTCAGTAAGTATTCTGGTCAAGCCGTGAACTTTGACAAATATGCTATTGCTTTAAGCCGTGAAGTTCCTAATAATGTGAAATCTGAAATTGCTAATATTTTGCAAATAAGAAGAATGGCATTGCAGGAAAAGTATCTTGGTGTGCCTCTGCTTCTGCAGAAAAAGAAGGCTGAAACTTTCTCCCACCTTGTGGATAATTGTAGAGGTAGACTAGCACCATGGAAATCCAAATATATTGCTCAACCAGGTAAGACTATTCTCAACCAATCTGTTCTGGGTAGCATGACAAACCACCATCTTGCTGTTTTCCAAATGCCACAGAGTATACTATCTGAAATTGATTCCATTCAAAGGGATTTTTGGTGGGGAAAACAGCAAAATGGAAAAGGAGTGTACATGAAAAATTGGTCAGATATGGCTTTGCCAAAGGAATTAGGAGGCTTAAATATTAGGAGAACATAAATAATGAACAAAGCTCTTCTTGCAAAACTTGCATGGAGAATGCTTGAACAACCTGATGCTCCTTGGGCACAAGTGCTTAGAGGTAAGTATTTTGAAAACATGAATCCCCTAATTGATCATATGCCAGATAATGGTTCCTGGATTTGGGCTGGAATTTGTAAAGGTCTAGATATTATTAGGAAAAACTATGTTATGGAAATAGGCAAGGGTCATTCTGTTCATATATGGAAACATAACTGGATCCCGAATATTACAGGTCCACACTCTTCTCACTTTGCTTCTTCTAATATGATATATGTAAAGCAGCTAATTGATCAAAATACTAGGGATTGGGATGTTGATTGTCTGAATGCTTTATTTGATCAAAACATTGTTGCTGATATAAGAAGAATTAGGATTCCTATGTATGGTTCTGATAAAATGAGATGGCTTCCAACTGCTAATGGTGTTTTTACTGTGAAATCAGCTTACAAGGTTATCTTAGATGACCATCTTAGATTTAACCCAACCAAAAATGACCTAAACATAAATTGGAAAGGTTTTTGGAAATGCAATATACCCCCTAGGATTCACCATTTCTTATGGAAATGCTTGCATAATTGTGTCTCTGTTAAAGAAAGGCTGGCTAGGTTCACTAGACATAAGGATACAACTTGTTCAATGTGTGGTAATGGTGTCGAATCTCTTCATCATTTATTTGTGGATTGTGTGGTGGCTAGAAGAATATGGAATGGTGTAAATTCTCAAATACATGCTAGAATTGTTAATCAGAATTTCCATAATTGGCTGTGAAATGTTTTCAGCTTACAAGCTTCTAATCTACAACTGGACAGACATACAATTGAAGTTATTGGTTGCACAATTTGGTATATTTGGACATCTAGATGCTCTAAAGTGTTTGAAAATGTTCAGGTTAATGAATCAAAGGTTATCCTGCGAGATAAAGTCTCAATTAAGTGACTCGAGAGCATCAAATGATGTTATTGCGCTCACTAGCGATTCGAGAAAACATTGTAACACCAGGGTGGAAGTGCTCTGAGCACTTAGTGGACAAGATTAACTTTGATGCATCTTATATTAAAAATACTGAGAATTGTGGAATTGGACTAATTTGTAGAAATATTACAGGTGAATGCAATGGAATGCGAGGGAAGCCAGCAAAAGCTTTAGATCCAGAACAAGCAGAGGCCATGACACTTCTGGAAGCAGTGATATGGGCAAAGCAAATGGAAATCAGAAGAATACACTTTGAAGGAGATTGTGTGAATGTAATAAATGCTCTGAATGGCAATCATTTGTCAGTCAGATGGACAACATTAAGTTTTATTTTAGATGCTTTGGTTATTTTAGAAGATTTTGAATTCTGGTTTTGCTCTTATGTTCATAGAGATGCAAACCATGTCGCAGACTCGATTGCAAAACACGCAAGGTCTGAATTTAGTAGTTTTGATTGGTCAAACAGTTATCCAAATTGGGCTCTAACTTTAGTCCATCAAGATATAACTCTCTTGTAATGTTATTATATTATTCAATAATAGCTCCTTTCCTATTAAAAAAAAAAAAAAAAACTTAAATTTATCCACGAAGTACATAAGATGCACCTGGGTGCATAATGTGTATTCTTATAAGAAATAGGTTTTGCGCATGTTGCACCTGGGTGCATATTTTTATAGGAAATATAAAAAATATATTTTGGTCAGGTTGCACCTGGGGGAATAACGCATATTTGTATAGAAGATAATGCATATTCTTACAAAAAAATATATTTTGGTCAGGTTGCACCTGGGTGCATAACGCATATTCGTATAGAAGATAAATTTTGGCCAGGATACACTTGGGTGCATAATGCATTTTTTTATAGGAAACAAATTTTGGCCAGGTTTCACCGGGGTGCATAATGTATACTCGGCCCGGGTTATTTTTTTTCTTCAAATTTCATATCAACAATGGATCTTGTTTTGTAGAGATTTTCGAGCCTTATACAAAAATATAAATTTTATTAAAATCCGACTTATATTTGGGAAGTTAAGACCTTTCTCGTGATTAATTCTAAATTGGAGAGAGAAAATAAACATGAGAGAAAAATATATAAGAAATAATAAAGTTTAAAGTAAAGGATATATATGGCTAATTTTTTTTTGTGTCTTTTTCAACCAGACCCATATTTTACAAGTCCATTACTCTCATACTTTATGGTGTGTGGTCATATAACCCATTTTCCGTTTTGTTTTTTGCTTTTGATTGATTAATGATCGATTTTACTAGTTAAATTGAAAATGAGAAATTGTTTAATGTTTGACTAAATATATGAATTGTATTTATGGCATATTGGGGATATTGTGTCTTGCTTCTTCAATAGAATGTACGTGAAGAGCTAGTACAAGTGAACAACCGTTGTCACGGTGGAAGGGCCGACCGTAGAAGAATCTGGAGATGGGGTTTGTCTGCGACTATTTTTGTCATGTTTCAAAAAAAGTGATACATTCAACCCGTTTCAGAAAAAATGATACTTTCGTTCAGTTTCTGAAAAAGTGAGACTTTCGCCCCGTTTCAGAAAAAGCCATACTTTCTCCCTAATCAGAAAAACGGAGCGAAAGTATTACTTTTCCTGAAACGAAAAATTAGTCGATCCATAAACCAAAACATGGTTGCATGATGTGTTATGCATCCTTTGTGGTGGTTTGCATAATGGCTATGCATTCAATTTTTGAGAATTGTGCCTAAAATGAAAGTATCACTTTTCTTAAAACGGAGGGAATACATCGTTTTATTAGTTGCAACGGAAAATTAATTGATGCATAAATCAAAATATGGCTACATAAAGTATTATGTATTCTTTGTGGTAGTTTGCATAATGAATATACATTTAATTTTCTAAAATTGTGACTAAAATGATATATGCCTCCGAATTTTTCGTAAAAACTCTAAATTTGATATTATTGTTTGTACTCATAGCGTGGATTTTTTTACAACCTTTCCAACGCGATAACATTTGTAAAATTCCAAGACACGGATATTTAGATGTGTTATATTAAAGTTTGTTTTCCAATTATACCCCTAAAAAATAGGATACATAAGGGGGGGACATTTTCGGATTTTCAGGTGCACACTACCAAAAAGAAATCAACAACCTAAAAACTCAATACCATCCCTCACTCCAGAATAAAAGTAACACTGGTGGAGCTTACCCTCTCTCCTATTGGTTGGTGAGCGTAACCTCGCGCTCTCATAGGCTAATTTAGAAACCATTCGTATTCGTCGGATGAAACTTCGTTAGATATGGTGCGTTGATCCGACAATGTGCGGTGTAGATCGGGCGGATTGTTGGGACACACGCGACGGACGACCCTTATTATTTAGAAAAATTGTTATATTAACTTCATGCATTTATTGTGAAAATCCAGAAAATAAAGAAAACTACTATATTAATTTCGGACATTTATGATTGATAAAATCTATTCAACATATTTATGGAATAAAATAATATATTTTATATTTTTGAATCTTATATAATTTCATGTATTTATTATAGAAAATCCAGAAAATAAAATAAAATAAAAATATTATATTAATTCTTACACTTATGAATAAAAGTAAAATAAAAAAATCAATTCAACGTATTTATGGATAAATTAATGAGATTTATATTTTTAAAATCTTTTGTAAGGAAAAAAGAAAACAAATATAGAAATGACAAAAAAATACTATTTTAATCTATATTAATCTTTTATAATTTCATGTAGTTATT
Source organism: Papaver bracteatum (assembly GCA_023529315.1). NCBI lineage: Eukaryota > Viridiplantae > Streptophyta > Magnoliopsida > Ranunculales > Papaveraceae > Papaver > Papaver bracteatum. Next base: position 830,844 of record JAJJWX010002605.1, on the reverse strand, counting down.
ATAAAAAAATCCAAAAAATAATAAAAAGTACTATATTAATTTTGTACATATATGACTGAAATAAAAAAAATCAACTCTACGTATTTATGGAATAAAATAATAAGTTTTACATTCGTAGAATCTTTTGTAAGGGAAAAAAAATCGAAATTGTAAAGAAAACTACTATATTAATTTTGGGATTTACGATTAAAATATAAAAAAATTAATTCTACATATTTATGGAATAAAAAAAATATTATGGAATAAAATAATAAAATTTGTATTTGTTGAATCTTTTATAAGGAAAAAATATCTAGAAATGACTATATTAATTTTTAAAATTAAGGATAAACATCTAAAAAAAATTTACTAACAACATCTAAAAATTACTATATTAGTTGATATTTTAAATTAATATTTATGTTTGGAGTATCTGAAAAAATCTTATTATTTACCTGAACACCATCTTACGGGTTCCATTAATACAGTTAATTTACTAATATAAACAAAGCCAATAGTTAATATGATAAAGTTAAATTAATATTTATGTTTAGCGTATCTGAAAACATCTAATTAATTATCTGAACACAATCTTACTGGTTCCATTAATACAGTTAATTTACTAATATAAACAAAGCCAATGGTTAATATGGTAAAGTTTGTAACCATTGTTCAAGTCACATTAATTAAAATCATATTTATGTGTTATATTTATTTATATTGCCATATAACAGGAATTAATTCCATAGCAGTTGTAAAGGTTTCCTTTAAAGCCGAGTTTCCAACATCTATATAAAGGATACAAATCACTCTTCATCCCTACACAAACCCACGTATTTTTATTTTCTGTGAAAAAAGAGGAACACGCAATTGGGGATATGGAAACTAATTGGGGGATATTGATTACTTCCCCCACCCCATGATTTCGGCTAAGGGGTGACCAATTGATATGAAAGTACTAAAATACCCTTTGGTTAATTAATAAACTTTACGAAAAGACTGTTATACCCTTTCCCCTAAAACATTAAAATCAAAGACCAAAACATATATCCCCCATTTCTAACATTAGTTCCGGCAGTCCTTTAGGTTTAGGTTTTCGATTTTTTTTTCTTCATCGTTCTTCAACCGTTCCTCACTTTGATTTTTTTTTTTTTTTTTTTTACATTCGGTAGGGATGAAGACCACGCCGGAAGTGAGTTCCGACATGGTTATTTAGGATGAAGACCACGCCGGTACTGAGTTCCGGCATGCTCGATATAAATCTTTCCATGCCGGTAGTCAAGTGAAAAAAAAAATTAATTTTCTGGATACTTTTCATCATGTGCCGGCATAGAAATTTAGGATGAAGACCACGCCGGAAGTTAGTTCCGGCATGGTTATTTAGGATGAAGACCACGCCGAAAGTGATGAAGAACATGTCGGAAATGATGAAGACCATGCCGGAAGTGATGAAATTCAATGCCAGAACTAAATGCCAGCATGCTCGATATAAATCTTTCCATGCCGGTAGTCAAGTGAAAAAAAAAATCAAGTTTCTGGATACTTTTCATCATGTTCCGACATAGAAATTTAAGCAAAAACCATGCCAGAAGTAGTTCCGAACCCCCCCCCCCCCGGATAGTGGCAAACAATTTTTGAAAATTTCCGAAAAATGCCGGCATGGTTTTTTGGTTGAATACCATGCTGGCACCGAGCTTTTTCAGCTGCAAAAATGGTGGATTCAAAGAAAAAAAATCAAATTTTCAACCTCTTAGCAGCAATTCTCTCATCACAATCATCTTCTATTTTCAAAAAAAAAATTCCACTCAATTTTTTTTCCCTCCTTCACTCTCAACTAACCCACACAAATTCAAATAAAAATAAACACACACTAATTTATCTCCCAAATACTTAACATTTTACTAATTTTAATTAATTACTAATCATGATTAGTGGGGGCTAGATTAGGAATTAAAAAAATAATTACATAGGGGGTCACCCAGAATTGCTATTGGGACACCTATTTTGTCTTGTATCTATATCCCCCAATTAGTTTCCATATCCCCCAATTGCGTGTTCAAAAAGAGGTAGCAAACATGAGATATCGACTATGACCTTTGAAGAAAATCACATCGAAGAGGGAGCAATGGAAGTTGATTTCCATGGTATGTAAACCCATTCAAATGTCACGTTTGGGATATGCATCAATAAGGTTCCTAGGTTGTTGTTGTTTTTTTTTCCTCTAAGCAATTTTTATTTGTAACAAGCAAATGCAAAATTTTAACATTTGGTGTGTGTATATGACTATATTAATTTTTAGTATTAATAATAAACATATAGAATATCCAGACATGTTAGCGTTTGACAAAAAATCCAAGCATATTCATCAATATCTGATATAGAAAATAATTTCAAAGATTTTATCCATTTCAATGAGGTAAAAAAATATTTAAGTTAATATTAATATGGTCTTAAAAATGGTATGCCTTTAATATACACACGGTTATTTGGGGAAAAAAATATCAATACGCAGATAATTTCTTTAATAATACTACTATCAAGTTGTCGCTACTATTATTATAAAAAATATTTTAATTAATACTAATATATGTTGTTAATAAATTATGAAAATGATTTGCCTAATTTTCTTCCTTTAAGATATTGATTGATATTGTTTCTTAATAAAAGTAATTTCTTATCGAAATTTAGTTTTGGTGACTAAATATGAATAGTTCAAGCGAAAGTCAAACCTCATTGTTTGCACGTTACTTTTCTTTTCGTGTTTTTTTCTTCCTTTTTTTTTTCTGTTTCTTACAATCTAGGATTTTGTTGTCTAATTTATTTTTATTGTTTGTTTTGCATGTAATCGATAGGTTGCGGTGATGGGAGGTCAATGTTAAGCTTTTACTGGTGGGTGACTATCTCTTTGTTTGGAAAGGTGGTTTAGGAAGTCGACATCTCATCAAAAGTGTTTGTTTGAAAAGGTGAAATAGAAGTACCAATTTCTATCTAGGTCTCAATTCGGTTTTTGCTAAGGTTATAGTTTGTTGGTTGATTGCCTCTGTGTTTCAGGTGTGACAACAATTCCAGAATAATTTCATTAGAATGGGGTAAGCATGATTATTTATGGGTGCATTTTACACATAGAAATTGTTATTGGCTATTTTCTGCAGGGTTGAGGAGATGCCTACAAACAATTATGCTGAGAGCAGGTAACTGATATGGTGGAGTAATTTTTATCAAAATTTATGGAGGAAAATGGTGGTGTGCAGTAGTAGGGTTTAGCTTATGAAGATGCGATGTAAGGTTGTTTATTTATTTATTTTCATTTTATGTTTTATTATGATGATTTTCTCAAAATAAAATATGTATAGCAAAAGTAGGTGTTTAATCGTTTTGTTGTTATTTTTTTGTAATGTTGTTCACGGTATGATATTTTGAGTTCACACAAATGTTTAGTTCATTGAGATTATTTGTTCATAATGGTTATTGCAGTTCACATGTTCATGATCTAAAAATGATAAATTTTGGGAAGGAGGGACACACCTATTCATTATAATGGTAGTTATATTTTTGTGTTGTTGGTATCATTTGTTTGACACAAATTCTAGGTTTTGGCCTATCGCAGGGTGCAGTGTGGGTTAACTAAATGGTGCTTATAATTTGTATTCTGTGAATCAGAAGTGTTATGCCTAAGTTTTATATGCACACTGCAAATGGATTTCTAATAATTTGATACTTTCGGGCTTAAATTTGCTTAAATTTACTCCATTAGGTATAAAAAAATCTTTTCTCATGTTAGAGGAGGGAGGAGGGAAATGTGAGTAGGTTTAAATTAGATAACTCTCTGTTAGAATCAACATAGTAACCAAAATGTTGGCAACTTTAGACTTTGTGTAACTGTTAGCTTAATTTCTTTAAAATTAGTAATTTATACCTATATTATATTTATGGAAAGATTTATTTTTTGAAGCATTTATGGAACAATGAATACATATTAATGACATAATCTTTTTCAATAGTTGTAATTATATATGGAAATAAAATTTTAAATTACTGTTTATAAACTCAAAATATCTAAAAAAACTTAGGGCAAAAAATATATTTAGAGGTCTACTTATGGTAAAAGAATCTCAAACGGCCGGCTTAAATATTTAGTATGTTAAAAAAAATCTTTTTCTTGCCTTGAATTTACGAATTAATTTAGGGAAGAAAAATCTTTATATTACTTTGTTATATTTTGTTGCCACACAAAACAATTCCATTTCATATCTCAATTCTCATTGTTCTCTTTGCAGCCGAGTCTCAAAGGTCTATATTAAGGACGTCGGCAGTAATTCTCTTTGTCATCTTAGATATATTCTCTAAACATGTACAAGTCTTTTCGATGATGTAGTAGTGAATATATAATTATAAATCAGGATGATACTGGCCCCGTCCATCATTTTCAATTTTATGTAGGGCCAAAAGGATCAATGTTAATATGAAATATGGAAATAGGAATAAGGATGGATGTAAATCCCAAACAACATTGTTAAGTTATTGTCCTAAGAGCATTGTACTCTCTCTTGGCTTTTCTTTATAATTTTTTTTGATATTTTTGACGGGGTTCTGCTAGATTATTGAATTATAGTTTTTTGTGAAACCTATTCTTATTAGGGTTATTTTGTTTTTGGTATTCAGGTTTTTTCCAACTTTTGAGTTTGGTCTAACATTTGTCCAGCTTGGTCTTTTCCAAGTACCAAACGCCAAGCTGGACAAATGTTAGACCAAACTCAAAAGTTGGACAAAACTTGAGTACCAAAAACAAAATAACCGTTCTTATTATTCTTTTTCTTTCTCGAATAGGATATACGCATGAAATTTCTTTGTTTAATAGACCATGATGTAACGGAACTTCGTTAACTTGACCTACGGTTGATGTAAAAAAAATGTCCCTTTAATTGTTCAATTCCAAGAGAGTTTTATGTTTTGTTTCAAGCCACATACATAATAAAATTAGTTATATGCATGACTAAAAATTCAGCAACCAAATTATTTAATTAACCAATACAATATAAATTCTCTTTGCCAATAAAGGTACTCAAATCATTAATTAGTGGACAATCCTTGCGGTTAAAGTAACAATCATGAGTATTCACACAGTGTCTTAGTGAGATGTTAGTTCATTGCTTGATTACAACTTCTTTGACGGGAAGCATTTCATCTGTTTTGTACTATCTAGAATCGAAAAACTATTTTATGTTATATCGTGTGTTCTTTTAATGTCTTTAATAAGTGTGATTTTTCATTTAACTATAAGGAGTTTCCTGGGTTTGGTTGACTGCTTGATTCTTAACACAAGTACTGAAGAAAGATATATCAATGCATTTTTTTGATTACATCATCTTCGACGGGAAACACTTTATATTCTTTTCACTATTTAGGGTTGAAAATCTGTTTTATATTAATATCGATTTTTTAGTATCACTAATATCAGATATCCATACAACTATACAATGAGTGTGATTTTTCATCTAACTACAGGGACATGGATCCTGGAAGAGAACTTGAGTTGGCCGCCTAATTCCTAATGCAAGTATATCATTCTTAAAAATATAGATCGGTGAATTTCCTTGATTACATCATCTTCAACGGGAAGCAATTCATATATATGTCTTGCAATATTTAGGGTTGAAAATCTATTTTATATTAACAATAAATACAATTCTGACCAGTAGGAGTCATAAATAGGAAAAGAAAAAAAAGATGAGAATTCATAACCAATATAATTTAGATTCCATTTTCCAATAAAAATACTCCAGTTATTAATAGGCGATCCTTACGGTTGAACCAATAATCACGGGTATTCAAACGGGGTCATAGTGGGATATTGGTGCATTTCCTTGATTACAACTTCTTTTGACTGGAAGCACTTCATCTGTTTTGCACTATTTAGAATTTGCAAGCTATTTTTATGTTATATATATTGTGCGTTCTTTTAATGTCTCTAATATCAGGTATTGATACAACCATAAAATGAGTTTGATTTTTCATTTAACTATACGGACTTGAAGCCTGGAAGAGAACTTGAGTTGGATGCTTGATTCCTAACGCAAGCTTCTGATTCTTAAGAAAGATATATCAATGCATTTTCTTGATTATTTCTTTGACGGGAAGCACTCTACATGCTTTGCGATATTTAGGGTTAGCAATCTATTTTATATTAAGATCGTGTTATTTTTAGTGTCTCTAATGTCAGATATCAGCACAACTCTATAATATGTGTGATTTTTCATTCAACTACAAGTAGTTGGAGCCGGGAAAAACAATTGAGTTACCCGCTTAATTTTTTAGTATACAATTTCTGAAGAAAAATATATATGTGTGTTTCCTTAATTACATTTCCTTTGACGGGAAGCACTTCACATGCTTTGCGTTATTTAGAGTTGGCAATCTATTTTATATTAATATCATGATTTTTTGAATGTCTCTAAAATCACATATCGATGCCTATATAATGACTAATGACATTTCCTTGATTACTTCTTTGACGGGAAGCACTTTGTATGCTTTGGACTATTTAGGGTTGGAAATCTGTTTTATATCAATATCGTGTTATTTTTAGTGTCTTTAAAGTCAGATATCAACACAACTACATAATATGTGTGATTTCTCATTCAACTACAAGAACAACAAGAAGTTGGAGCCTAGAATAACAGTTGAGTTAGCCGCTTTATTTTAACGCAAGTATATGATTTCTGAAGAAAAATATATATGTACATTTCCTTAATTACATTTTATTTGACGAGAACCACTTCATATGCTTTTCCATATTTAGAGTTGATAATCTATTTTGTATTAATATCACGATTTTTTAGTGTCTCTAACTTCAGATATCGTTGCATATATAATGGCTAATGAGTGTGATCTTTCACTTAACTATAAGAAGTTGGAGCCTGGAAGAGCAGTTGAGTTGGTCCCTTAATTCTTAACACAAATATATGATTTCCGAAGAAATATATACCAATACATTACCTTGATAACAATGTCTGTGACGGGAAGCAATTCATATGTTGTGCACCATTTATGGTTTTCAATCTATTTCATATTAATATCGTGTGTTTTTTTAGTGTCTCCAATATCAGGTATTGATACAACTGTATAGAAAGTGTGATGTTTCAGTTAACTACCAATAGTACTGATACGTACATGTAATGTAATGAATTACTTATTGATTTCAAAGGTCGGTATAATTTTTCAAAAGTATTTTATTTAAGATGATTTCTTAATCTCCAACACTTTAAACAATATGTAACTGGTGAATAATTTGGTTTCGATTGTTAATCTACTAAATGATTTCTTCATAAATAAATAAATATGATAATTTGTGTTTTCATGGTACAATGCATTTGTTAATTGAGATCCCTTCTTGGACGGGTGCAGTGCTTCGCCCAACTGAGAATCGATTATGTCGTACCCGGTTCGAAGCACGGGTTAAATACTAGAAAAAAAAATGATTATGTATTTATAGCTTAAAATATTTTAGTTTATTTGATTATTATTTTATTATGATGCATGAATTTAGTTTTCAAAACCGTGTTAGATCTTCAAATCATGATTATTATAAAGTTTTAATTGTTAATTGTCAATTTGTTGGATAGTATTTCTATAAGCTTATTATAACTCTTATTAGGACGGGTGCGGGGCGAAGCCCCGTCTCAGTGAACATGAACTAACGATGTAAAAAATTCCAGCAGTCCCGGTACATACCACGGGTTTCAAGATAGTCCGTATTAACTTACACCACTTAATTGGTGTCGAGTTCCATAAAGAACTCGTTTCTTAATTCTTCCATTTGCTCTTCCTTGCTGGGGAGGAGGAATTTTTATTTGATCAAAATGAGAAAGTGACAGTGATGGCGTCTTTTTTTCCGGGAACCGCATATTGGGTACAATAAAAAAAAAGATGTCTTTTCGTTCTCGGCTGTTGAAGGCCAATACCGTTATTAGCGAGGCATACCAATTTATATAAGACAGATATTACTGGCCATTGATTCCGCATTGGTATTCGTCTTTCGTAATCATCATGACACCCGCCTTTGTTATCAATGTTTTAGCTGATCACTTAAAAAACGAGATGCCTTTTAGTGCATCCTATAGCGATCTTGAAAACAAGGTGAAATATCTTATCACGAACAAAAACAACTACCTTTACTACGGAAACGATAGAGGCGAAGCTTATTGTCTGCTTTGGATTTTTTATTTTTATTTTTTTTATAAGCATGCTAAAGGAGTTAGGTTACAATTTATCGTGGGTATATGGTACTCGTGGAATCATGAAATAAAATTTGACTAATAAAAGATGGGATTGCCTGATCCCATATTTTAGTTGATAAATTCCTCTTTTGACTTCCATCTGCTGCATGGTTGGCTAACCCGTCAGCCGCTTGATTTCCTTCCCTGTAGTTGTGTTGAATAGCCGCATGCGGGATTTATCGAAATTTGATTTTTATTTCCTCTATCATTTCCGATATGTGCCAAGGTGCTGGGGTAGAGGATGTGATGAATCACAGAAGGTTCTCTGAATCGGTTTCAAAGAGTAATCTTGGCCATTGTCTTTCTATTGCAGTTATTGATGCTAATAGCATAGCCCAGGTTTCTGTAGTTAAGGCAGTCGTTATTCCTAGTGGTTGAGATAGATCCATTAAACTTCGTGCGTTAAAATCTCTGCATATAAATCCTTCCCCCGCAAATCCTGGGTGACCTCTGATGTTCCATCTATATTAATCTTAATCCAATTGATGTGCGAGATAGACCATCCTACCGATATTGTTGATATTCTTTTGTCTCTCGTTATATGGTTAAATAACGGTGCATCTCCTGGTATGATTGGTGGTGAAGAGTGTAGTGCCCCGTAGAATTCTTGTTGTACTTTTTGTGCCCATGCTAGGATTTCTTCCGAAGTTGTTTGCTTTTGTTGGTATATTAGGTTATTCCTAGCTAGCCATAAGGTCCAAAATAGATAACAGAAAGAGGAGATTACAGAAGTTGACGCAGGTTGTTGTAGGATTTGTGAAATAGTCGTCTGAGGCGTGATAGTGAAAATGGGAGGGGGATTGGAGTTTGATGAAATTGATAGTTGAGTGAGTAATGTGTTCCAAGAGGTAGTTGTCGTTGGACAGTGAATTAAAAGGTGACTTGCTAATTCTGGATCAGTTTTGCATCTGGGACATATGTCTGAGTTGGTCAAATGGATGTGATGTAAGATTGAGAAGGTTGGTAATGCTTCATTGATGGCTTTCCACAAGAAAAGCCGAATTTTTGGTGGACATGGTAAAGTCCATAAGAATTTGGTGGGTGGTAGAGGAGTGTGATTTGGAATGAAATGTGAAGGTCGCCTGGTTTAATTTAGAAAAAGCTTTACCGAATTTTTCTTTTCTTTTCTTTGGCTATTTTTTTTAAGCATTTTGTTATCTTCGACCGATAATGTGTTAGAATAGTTCTATTATCTTCCTCTTGAAAGTTTTACAACATCGGAAAATATGAAGAAAAAAAATGTTCTTAGAAAGGGAAAGTATATGTTGACATGGTTATTCCCACACTATCTCACAATTTAAGCATTTTTGTTTTTATATAACCCAAACGATAACGTTAATACGAACACTTCGTAAAATCCACAAGCATTGGTATGTCAAGTTTGTTGTCAAATTTAGATGCCAAAATTATTTCTTGGTTCAGCCTAATGTCAAATTCTGCTTGGATTAGAATAGGTAACGGAGTCTTAAAAATTTTCAAGTTACTCACAAAGATTGAAGATTCAAGATCACACGATGACATCAATTTGAAAAATTTCACCAAGGTTAATAACGAAGAATCTTTTCTCTTCTATCTATCTATCTATTTGTTGTAGCAAAGTCAAAGGCTTTATTAACATATAAAGAAGATCTTATCACGGATTAGCATTTGCTAAGTCTAGTGAAGTTATGACTCCAAGTTTTTACTTGTCGAGAACTCTAAACTGATGTTGAGAGTGAGCATAAGTGTTTTAATGAAAATTCAGGCTCGCAAGTTCATCCTTGAGTTTGTAAAGTTTCAGTTGGTAGGTTACTACTAATGATTTTCAATCACTTGAATTTACAAACCAAATTGTAGAACTCAATTAAAGGATTTCCGGTCATTTGAGTTCGTAAACCTAAAGTAGAAAATTTTCCATTGACGACATTTAGTCATTTGAGTTTGCGAACCTATTCTATAAAGTTTTACTAATGACTTTTGACCTTTTGAGTCTGCGAATCTAACAAGGTTTTTATCTTCATGTTGCTTGTTGTCATTTGACACTTGAGATAGCGAACTTAAACCCTTGAGTTCGTGAACTTACTAGCTTTTGAAAATTTCGTTTTCTCTTATAAATTCACGAATCTTAAAGACATGTGGGTCAACCCAATACTTATTGGTTTTGGGCTCATTCATTTTCTTTGTTTTTCAAGGCTAACTTTTCTGTCTTCAAACTCTTACGAATTGTTATTCTTAGTTAATTCCTTTGCTTGGAAAGTTTTAGTTCTTTCCAAGAATTGATCTAACTTGATACTCAAGTTCTTAGATCTTCTTTTGGGAAATTCCTACATTTTGTGCACATTGTCCATTCTTGGTAGTTTGAATTTTTTTCTTTTTCTTTTTAGTTTGAAATTATCTTTGGTCGTAATTTTTTTTCCTAAAATTTAATTGAGTTAAATATTGCTACTTCAAACTATGTAAATAACATATATGCAAATCTAATTCTAACTAAACAAATTAATTTTTTGTATATCAGGATTTAGCAACTGAGAAACAACTTGGGTTGCTAGAAATTCATTGCTACATGGAGACGTTAGCAACATGTATAACTAAATCCCTATATGATGTGCATATTATTGCGAAGTTTCTCCTCCAAACACCTAAAGATCTTTTAGATTTAAGGTACGACTTTGAAAGACTTCAGTTGGGATTCATGAATCACATGTTCATATATCTTCTACAAAACAAAATATGTATCTGTATTTGATTTGTTTATAGTTATTTTCTATTCTAAGGTACTATTCTTCTGCTATAAGGTCATCTAAGAATTACTGATCAAATTCGGAATTGATAGAAAACTTCAAACACGATTGAGTATAACTTTTATCAATTTAAACTAGTACAACCCTTGCCACCGTGGGAGGGCCGACCGAAAAACTTGACGAAACGACACCACTACGTGAAACGACACCAAGTTAAGTTATTGCAAAAAACATTAATGTGTATTTGACTGTCACTGTTCACCATTTGCGTGGGTTAATGGCATGAGTTTATGATTTGCCACTCCAACCTGGTGGAGGTTTCTGGGGTAAAATCTCTGCTCTAGAGTTCATACTTCCACTATATATGCTATAGTCTGCATTATCATCGCCACCCAACGCCAACATTTGAAATTTTTGAAGATATGAATTTGCTTCAAAAATAGTGCTCTGACCAACTTTCACACCATTGTTGATATCTGACATGTCACCGTCAGTGTCCAACGCCCTTAATACCTAACAAAAAAGAGCAAGAAATGTGTAACTAAATCGTGAAGTATTTTTAATACACGGAAAAAAAAATTATTTTCTACCTGCACCATGCGGGGTCTTTTGTTAGCAGAGTGATGAACACAAGCAGCAGCTATCTTAGCCATCCTAAATATCTCTCTCTCTCTCTCTCTCGACGTATCTTTTTTCAAGCCTTGGATCTGCCAACTCTGAAAAATCTCCAGTTTTCGATAGCACTGGCCTGCAGAAAACATCTGCCAAGATAAAATTTAATCTTATTCAAGGCGCACAGAAGTATTTCCAGGACAAAAATAACAGCAGGTCAAAGGTTCCTAAAATAATATACATGTGCTTATCCATTCAACTAAACTCTCATCCTGGCTTGCCTTAACAGGTTTACGTCCAGCCACAAGCTCTAGAAACACCACTCCGAACGAGAACACATCGGATCTATCATTCAATTTACCACTTGAAGCATACTCAGGTGCCATGTACCTGAAAATGCATAACTCCAAATTTCTTAATATTTTACAAGTGATGCCACATTATCTCATATCACTGTTATATTAGCATCGGTTTATATAAAGACCTTACAGACTCATTAAATGGTATGATTATAAGATACCCAAATGTTTCCATTACACGAGTTGAAACATGGGTGGTGATGTCATTTAATAGCTTAGCAAGACCAAAATCTACAAATAGATAATCAAATATCTCAACAACTTCATTAGTACCCAATTTACTCCTCCAGCGACTTTAGGGTGCAGATCACATCCCTAGCTCTGTATTATCCATTGTGACATCCCTGAGATTTACATATAATACATTAATGTACTTGGGGTTCAAACTTCTATTTGTCTCCCAATCACATACACCACAAAACAAATTATCTACTGCCGGTGTAAATAATCAAGACATGAGTATGATGCTAGTAGTCGAGCATGGTTAGAACCTAAGCCTACAGTGTAACCATTTACAGATTTTACAGAGGAACAACCATATACAAAGAAAAGCACTATTAAAGTAGGCGTGTTCTCTTCTCGAAATCGAGGGCTAGACTTTGGACCATCTACTTATTCTCCCAAATACACTGAAATTACAAATAAGGATAACTAATATGACAGGGAAGCGAAACTGCACAAGCACTTTCATCTCTCTAAGATGAGATACCATGAAAATAAAGTTCAGATGAACAACACAGCTGCTTAGTGTCAATTTAGCAATTATCTGAAATGCTATAAAAAAGAAAGTTATAAAAGGCGACGATAAGATTACCCTGTTTGCGGACACCCATTTTCTGATGCTGCAAGTAGAAGCTTATCAGCATCAGCAATACACCAATTACAGTAATAAAACTCAAACTACGTAAAGGTAGTTATAGGCCACGCATCTGCACATCAAATAAGTTCAGTGGAGTATGCCAAATCAAACAACACACATAAAACTCAAACTCCTCACACACTTAAGACTAAGAAAGGTAGATGCAGCAGAAATATGAGGGGTTGTATAGGTGTGGTACTTCACTCTAAGATGCCAAAAATTTATATCCTTGTGTAGCAATGCTAAGCTCCATAAATGAAATGAGTTAATGAAAATTCCAAATAAAAATTCATGGTGGTTTGTAAGATCAAAATATATCTAATCTCAATTTCAAATATAAATTCTTTCCCTATCATGTTTCAGTTTCAGGCAGTCTTGAAATCAAATCCTAAGGAAACCCTAGATTCTTCATACTTAATTCGACAATAAAATTGATAGCAGTTGAGTGATTAAATCATTTAAGAACATATGATGAACGTTCAATAGATCGGAGCAGGAAGAAATAAGATTGAAATCGTACCTTCAATCTCAAAACAAGAACACCCAAAATCCCCTTTTCGATTATTCTCAAATCCCAACAGAAATTGACCAACTCAATGGTTCATAACCAACACCTTTCCTTCAATGAGATAAAATCGGAAATTTAGATTTGGATTCATGATTTTGAAACCCTAACTTCTCTGATTCTTCAATTTCGACACAAATCTTTCTTCATCTCGATCTCCTCAATCAGTTTGAAGAAGAAAGAAGAAGGGAAAAAGAAAAGAAGAAAAAAAAAAGGTTGCCGAGAATCGAACCTGCAACATTTTGGTTACTTTATCCTGGAGTTTACTAAACTGCCCCTCAACAATTACTACATTACCAACCTCCGTGTCCTTTTTTTCTGCACACAAAATTTACGTGACTACCCATCGTGTTTTGTTACATTTACGCCAATTCTAGTGAGAAATAGAAGCATATAGGGGCTCTTTAGTCCTTTCATTGTTGATTGAATATGGTTTGGACACCAAAATCCAATCTTTTTGTGTCAATTGATGATAACTTAGGATTTACATAAAAGTGATCATATAAAGGTTCTCCCTCGTTTCGCTCGGTGGGCCCGATAACGTTTAGAAGCTTTCCACAAGAATTCATCTTAGATTAAGTTCTAGTTTGAAGTTCTTATGAAAAAAGTTGATTAGGTATATTTATACTTTTGAAGAGTATAAATCATAGTCTAGATCAGGAATAGATTTTTGTATCCTTTATCTTGGATCAGAAAAGAAATCACCGGGCATCTTGTTTAAGGAAGGATAGCGGTAGTGTTAGAGCACTGCTCAGTCGAATTCGCAAGCGTTGCTATCTCAAGCTTGTTTGTCAAGTTTAGGTGATCAAAACTATAACTCTTGATTTCTAGTCTACTTATAGCTATGTCTCGGATTAGGATAGAATGTGTAGTTGAGATTTAGACTTCACGACGTTCATCGATTGAAGACGAATATCTACTGAGGAGAGCTTGGAGGAACTTCATCGACAAAAGGTATATGGAGACTAAAACTTATCTATCACTCAAAAGTCTATTCTATTTTATCTCCTATTAGGACTAAGTCGTATAACTATATAGACTTTTACATTATACATATTTGATATTTCGAGCTGAGTTTAACTCGCTTATATCTCTCTCGAAATATGTATTGGAAAACTTTTTTCTTTAACTATGTTTATCAATATTCTTGATGATTGTAGTTGAAAACGATTTATTTGTTGGAAACTAAATAATGAGTCAAAAGATGATCATGTGAAAATCACCTTGTAACATCTTACATGATTTGTGTGAGACAATCATTTGATGTAGACTCAGAATGTTTCATATTGATCATTCGATCACTTGAAAATTACTTATAAGCTAATAATTTGTGTGAGATAGCTATTGTCGTCTTCTAAGGATGTTTCAATAATTGAAATGGGAGTTTAGACCAAATAACCATTGTCTGGATATAACACAGTATGCGTACCAGTATGCAAATTGTTGTAATATGATTTGGGTCCGGGAACCAAGTTTGCGTAACAATATGCAAACGGTTTTAATTGTGAGAGTCATGGAACCAAGTATACATACATGTATGCGAACGGTTTTACTTAAGTTAGGTCCGGTAAGACAATATGCATACCCGTTTGAGAACTGTCGGATATGACCAAAGTCTGAAACTCTAGTTTGCATACCCATTTGCAAAATGAGTTGGTTTA
This sequence comes from Papaver bracteatum, assembly GCA_023529315.1. Lineage (NCBI taxonomy): Eukaryota > Viridiplantae > Streptophyta > Magnoliopsida > Ranunculales > Papaveraceae > Papaver > Papaver bracteatum. The sequence continues at coordinate 815,813 of JAJJWX010002605.1, read as the reverse complement.
AGTACTAAAATTGGTTAATTATGATTTCATACTCATGAACAAATACATTTATAAATTGAGGAATTCAATCTTTGCAAACCATGGATAAAATGTTCATGAGCTGATTCTTTTGAATCAATCCGATTTTGTTTCAATTGTATCTTGTATACTTCTATGAGAATATAAACAATTGAACAACTCTATGAGTAACACAATTAGATTCATTTGATTATCATTTGATCTAGAAGTGTTAGATGAATGTGGTTAATACAAAAGTATATATATGGCTAACTTCAGTTAAATTTTATTGATACAACTCAATATACACGTTTAGGTACGGTTACCCATATCTAAATGAAGGTATATTTCATTTGTGTGTAACAAGCTAAGACCATCTAACGGTGGAGACATATTTCTTTGGTTCTAAGAAAATTTGGCATGAATCTTAAATCAGGATTTCATCTAATGGTGGATATTGATTGCTTTGTTTCAAAGCCATCAAACCCTGATTTGAAGACTACATAAGGGAGAACTCTAGCAACTGTAAAACCTAATCCCTACACCTTATGTGTGATACTAGTTGTGACTAGAGTTGATTCTCCTTTAACCTAGGTTTTTCACGAAACCTTGTAGGTTAACGACTTAAATACTTCATTGGGATTGTAAAGCCAGACCCAACTATTTTCTCTGTAGTTTCATTTTCTGATCTTACTTGTTCTATCGTATTGAGTACTATTAGAGCACTGCTCGGTCGAAATCACAAGTGTTGTTATCTCAAGCTTGTTTGTCAATGTTAGTGATCAAAACTATAAGTCTTGATTTATAGTCTACTTATAGTAATGTCTCGGACTAGGATAAATTGTGTAGTTGAGATTTAGACTTCACGATGTTCATCATTTGAAGACGAAGAACTACTAAGGAGAGCTTGTGGAACTTCATCAACAAAAGGTATGTAGAGAATGGAACTCATATATCACTTGGAAAGTCTATTTTTACTCTATCTCATATATTGAGACAAAAGTCGTATTACTATATAGTTTCGATTATATACATTTGAGATTTCGAGATGAGTTTAACTCGCTTACATATTTCTCGAAATATGGGTTGGTAAGCTTTTGCTTCCACCAAGTTCATCTTATATTCTTGACGAAAGTCAAAAGATGATCATGTGAAAATCGCCGAGTAACATCTTACATGGTTTGTGTCATACAATAATTTGATGTAGACTTGGAATGTTTCGTTATGATTATTTCAATAACTTGAAAATTGATTTGATGCTAATAGTGTGTGAAAATGACTATTGTCATCCTCTGAGAATGTTTCAATGATTGAAATAGAATTTAGAACATCTAACCAACATTGTATTATAAACATGTTGTGCACTCTTGCATATATGTGATCCATGTCCGGGAACCATAGTATGCATACCCGTATGCGTACCTGTTGGTTTGAGAAGTCCGGGAACCTAAGTACGCGTACCTGTACACATACTAGCGTAAGGTTTGTGACCGTAAAATTCAGCTGGGTTTGGAGGTATGCGTACCAGTTCGCATACTGGCGAAAACCAAACTTGGTCCGGCTATTTCAAGTATGCGTACCCGTTTGCATACTTGAGTGGTTAAAGTTATAAAATCGGTTGTAACATGAACTAATACATTTATATAATAAGGAATGCATTCTTTGAAAATTGTGGCTATAATTTTCATGAAATGATTCGAGTGTTTGCTTCAATTGTGCTTTTGTACGTATACTTCTATGAGAATATAACAATTGAACAACTCTTTAACTAGTTTCATTTGCGTCATTTGAAGTAGTTATGGTTAAGATTAATAAGGTTGATATGAGAGTGTTCATATATCTAACCTCGGTTAACTACTATTGAGCCGACATGGTGTGCACGTTTAGGTACGGTTATATAAACCTAAATGAGGGTACATTTAATTTGTGTATAACAAGCTAAGTTCGATCTAACGATTGAAATATATTAGCTTGGGTTTTATCAAGTTTTCATCTAAGGGTGAATATTGAATGCTTTGTTACCAAGGTAACTAAGATTGCAAACCCTGATTTGAAAACTATATAAAGGAGAACTCTAGCAACTGGGAAACCTAATCCCCATACCTCCTGTGTGATACTAGTTGCGACTAGAGTCGATTTTCCTTTAACCTTAGGTTTTTCACGAAACCATATAGGGTAACGACATATATACTTCATTGGGATTGTGAATCCAGACCCAACTATTTTTTTTTGTAGTTGTGAGTTCTGATCTTGCCATGTTCTATCATATTGAGTACTATTCCGATAGGCAAAAAAAAAAGTAGTCACAAACATCTTCGTCTCATCGTTTGTGATTCCACAATATCTTGCTTCGCTACCATACAGTTAAGATTATTGTGAGGTGATTAATAATACTAGGCTATTCTTCGGGAATACAAGTACGGTTTATGAATTGGTTCCTGTGCACCTTAATTTATCAAAAGACGGAACAAAACTCGTAGGTATTTTTTAGGAGATAGATTTATCTATTTCAATAGACTTTTCTGTGTGAGACAGATTTGTTTATCAAGTGTTCGACTTTGGGTCGTAGCAACTCTTAGTTATGGGTGATATCATCTAAGGGAATCAAGTGCTTAGAATCCTACTGGTGTTCAGAGACGTAAGGAGAGAACTATACCTTGATCAATGTAAGATTGATTAGGGCTCAAATACATTCATGTCAGAAGTTCATTGGTAGTAGGCTAGTGTCTGTAGCGGTTTAATACAGTGTGGTGTTCAAAGCTGGATTACTGTATTTGCGGTTTCCTCGTTAACAAAACTTCTGATGTTTGTGTTATTTATTTTCCGCATTATATTTTGCTATTATATAATAGAAATATCACAGGTTGTGCATTGTATCGATCAATTGGTAAATCCAACCTTAGGTTGTTGATTGAAATTGATTGATCCTTGAATATTTGTCTTTGGTACCGTTCAAGTTGTTTCATATAACTAGTACGACCGTTTCCATGGTGGGAGGGCCGACCGAAGAAGAATCTGAAGATGGGGTTTGTCTGCGACTACTTTCGTCCCGTTTAAGAAAAGGTGATACTTTCACCCCGTTTCAGAAAAAGTGATACTTTATCCCCGTTTCCGAAAAAAATAATACTTTCTCCCCGTTTGCGACTACTTTCGTCCCGTTTAAGAAAAGGTGATACTTTCACCCCGTTTCTTAAAAAGTGATACTTTCGCCCCGTTTCGGAAAAAGTGATACTTTCTCCCCGTTTCAGAAAAAGTGATAAACAAAGCGAAAGTATCATTTTTTTCCGAAACAGAGCGAAAGTATCACTTTTCCCGAAACGAAGCGAAAGTATCACTTTTCCTGAAACGGGATGTGAAAGTATCACCTTTTCTTAAACGAGAAATTAGTCGATCCATAAACCAAAATATGGTTGCATGATGTGTTATGCATCCTTTGTGGTGGTTTGCATAATGGCTATGCATTCAATTTTCGAGAATTATGCCTAAAATGTAAGTATGATTTTTCTTGAAACGGAGGAGTACATCGTTTTATTAGTTGCAACGGAAAATTAGTTGATGAACAAACCAAAATTTTGGTACATAAACTATTATGTATCCATTATGGTGGTTTTCATAATGGATATACACTTAATTTTCTAAAATTGTGCCTAAAATGATAAGTACCTCTGATTTTTTCGTAAAAACTCAAAATTTGATATTGTTATTTGTGCTCGTTGGATAGGTTTTTTTATTAGCTTTCCAACGAGATAAAATTTGTAAAATTCCAAGGCACGGATTTTTAGATATGTTATATTCAAGTTTGCTTTCCAATTATACCCCTGAAAAGAGAGGATACACAAGGAGTTATAGTAATTGGACTAAAAGGGAGGGACATTTTTGGTTTTTCGGCCCTAACCATTTCCAATCTTTTTATGTCAATTGATCACTTACATTTTACAAAAAAGTGGCCATATAAAGGTCCTCCCTCGCTTTGCTCGGTCGGCCTAATAATCAGGCTCGCGAATTTCTAACTGTTTGATTTGCTGATTACATTGTGAAATAGAGATATAAACTCTTTGATATAATTTTCTATAGATTGAGTCTGACTGTCTATTTGATTATCTTGAAAGTATATTGGAGTTTGTCTATTCATATTGCCGAACGAAATATTGGGTGTGGTTGTTCTACCCTCGCTTTTTCAATTGGTAACAGAGCAAGAAAACATATTAAAGACCTTATAAGTCTATGTTTGTAGCAATCTGATTTTATGGACGAGTCTATCTCTAATAACGTACCAATTCAGAAATAACCAGATATTTTTCAAAGCTTAAATTCACCTGAGAGAAGTGTCATATCTAGGTCAAAATCTAAACATCCTCGTGATGTAGAAATTGTTGATATCTGGGAAACACACCTGGAAGAACAGTTGGATGAAATTTCTGACGAAGGTAACTCAGATATTAATAGAGATGTTGATGAGGAAATCTCAGAGTACGTTAAGCTGTTAAAACCGGTGGGAAAGTTGGCGACTTCTTTTGTCACACATTTTCTAACCCATCTCTGTTGAGAAAATAAGAAATTGAGAAGATGTTACGCAGTTGTTTATGTTTCGAATCGTTCTAATGAATCGATCCTTAAGGATTTTGAGGAAAACCTACATATAAAGTCACTTAAATGTGATAATATTTATCAAAGTATTTTTTGTTGGAAGAGAAACTTGCAGAATCTGAAGCAAGGATTAACTCCCAGCAAACAAGTTTTTATGACATAGAAAGTGCTTATCTCGTTTGAGAAAAATGCCTTGAGGCTGATTTAGCTGATGCTCTTGATAAAATCAAGATGTTGGAAGATGACTTGAAAAAGTTCAATACTAGTTCAAGCAAATTAACCACTATGCTAGGAGTAAGTAAAAATCATCGTGATACACGAGGATTGGGCTATAAGGAAATAGATGCTCCAAGTATTAGCAAAGAGGTAAATTTGTCAAGGCTAGTGATTCTTCTCAACAAAAGGTTTCCACTGATGGAAAAAGTGAAATACCTTCACCGACAGTTAAAGTTCGAAAGATCAATGTATATCAACCTCCAAAGTCATCACATACAGATCAAGGTAAGAATATTCCTTATGTTTGCTACTATTACGGAAATAAAAGTCACCTGGAAAGGAGATGTCGTTTTCGTACAAGGAATGATAAACTTCATGATGTTCTTGTTTGTCCATCACAAGAAGTTGTGAAACCAAGATTATATGCTAAAGCTAATCCCCTTAACATTACAAGTTATAACTTTCCAACCTTTATGCAAAGGAATCATTGATGTGATAAACCTAGATTTGCCTATAAACGTCATACGAAGTCTTTTCACAATCATAATGGTTATCAAAAGGATAACTTCATAAAGAAGAAGACAAGATATGATGCTCCCAATTGGAGAAAGACTAACTTGAAAAATAATAGTCAATCCAATTCTCTTTAGAGAAATCTTGAGGAGAGTAATGGGAAGAAGGTTCAGGTTATTTCTAAACGCACTCATAAGTGGGTTCCAAAGAAAGTCAATAATGCTTTGAGTGTGAATAGGAATGATCTCCCATAAAATTCCATGACTATGGAGAATGCAACATCCATGATGTTGGAACTTAAAGAGTACTTTCTTTGGAAAGATGAATTTGGATGTGAAATGTTCTAAAAGCGATCTCTTTCATGATAATCCAAAAGTGAAACGAAATAATCCAAAAACTATAGATGGTGAAAAATCCATAGTTCAGGAAAAGTTTGTTTCAGTCACCCGTGGTGAGCAAGGCATTGTTCACCTCAACACAACTTTATTGTGTTATAAGTGCATCCTCACCAAGGAATTCCCTGTTATGTATACGGTGAGGGAAGCACGAGAATTGGGGCACACATATTATGTATGATAAGGCTATAGAATTCGATTGGATTCATTTAAAAAGGTATATCTATAAACTTGAGCAAGATTTGTACTTTTATTTATTTGCTTAGAGTACGTATAATGATCCACGTACCTTTCTTATCGTTCTTTTCTACCTAACTTGATCTGTGTTTAATATTCTTAAATATTTAGGTTTGAAAATAGTAGTTCGGGATGTTTGGACTTCATGGTACACATACCAGTTATGCATACCATCATTTAAAATCAAAATCCAGGGATTTTAGTACGCAAACCCGTTTGCATATATACTGCTTAAGGTCATAAATATTCTTTTGCAAACCGGTATGCATACTGGCCTGTAGACGTCAATATTCGGTAAAATTGTTTTGGCCGTAACTTCTTCGTCCGAACTCGGAATGACCTCATTCTTTTTGTATTATCTTCCTTTTTAAATTATCTTCAAACTGAAGATGAGAATTCTTGAATTTGGATGAGTTAAGATTGGTCTTTGTCCCATCTCTTGTTTTTTTGAGTGTTTTAATCCGTTTCTTCGCACTTATTCCACTTCTCTTGGACTTGGGCACTTGGATTCTTGGAGTAATACTCTACTAAGGTCATTTGTATCTTTTACAAGAATGTTGTTGGTGTATCACAAAGAAGGAAGTTCAAGAATGGTCAGTAGTACGCATTGCTATGGGATTCTTGAATGTTCACAATCATCTTATGTGAACTATGGTGCATGGTCGTTAATGACTTTGTATGTTCTTCTTTGTTAAGAAAATATTTTTATACGCCTTTGGTAGTTATTCTTGGTGTAAATCCGTGGGAAAAAGATTGATTCAACCTTCAAAGGGTAAATGATTTTGCAATATTGATCTTTATGATTTTATATATTGCAACTTGTTATGGGATATGTGTGTTTGCGTCCGTGAACTATGATTGTACCATACTTGCTCAAAAGTTAAGTCTATCATATGTCTTTATTGATAAAATATAGAATGGACTTTTGACAACAAAAGTTAAGCCTATTATGTCATTATGCAAATATTGATGGAAGATAGGATGGACTTTTGTTTAAAAAGATTAAGTCTATTATATGTCATTATGCAAATAATGATAAAAAATAGAATGAATCTTTGATTATTTCACAGTATTGGTCTTTCTATGATCCACATTTTTGTGTATGTAATGTGTTTCTCCGTAAGTTCTCTTATGTTGAGCATGGCCAATTGAATTGATTATTTTCCTTGTGGTTAATTCAATTGAGATTTTTGGATACAAATTCGTGTTTCATGTGATTTGTTAATGTCCAAAGAAATCCTTCTTTTCTTGTGAAAGTAAGGACGCTTTTATTTTTCTTTCGGGAATGACATTTTATGGGGGAGAGTTCTTAATTGAACTTGTATGGGGAGTGTGGCTGTGGAATATTGTAGGGGTTATCTTATATCTTTGTAAACTCCTTGATGAATGCATTTAGTTTCGGCTATTTGATGGCATCTAAACAAGTTGTTATGTTGTTCTCTTTTGGTCATGAAGTATCTCTATGAAAATTTCATGAGGATCCCACTAGTTTTTCGTACCTTTGCCAATTTATATTGACAAAAAGGGGGAGAATTAATGTGTAGTTCATACTACAAATACATATGGTTTACAGATCATTATGTAAGGGGGAGTGGTTTTCATATTGATATGAAGAATTGACTAAGGGGGAGTGAAAGATATCACCATAGTATTCTTGTTAAAGTTGTGATACAATTGGACTTTGATGCTGTATAATAATACTATGACACTGTATAACAATGATTGAGAGCAATTGTTTTCTCATTGTTATAGATACGGATCTTCAACAATTATGATGCTGAGTTGAACACATTTAGAATCATTGGAGTACTTGGAAGTGACGAAGATTTCGAGTAATGTTGAAGAACCAAGGAGATCAAGCATTTGGATGAGAAGTTACAAAGTTTATTTATTTTGTAATCCATATGTATTGATAGTTTTGTCATTAAAATTGACAAAGGGGGAGATTGTTAGAGCACTTATCGATCGAACTCGCAAGCGTTGCTATCTCAAGCTTGTTTGTCAATGTTAGTGATCAAAACTATAAGTCTTGATTTCTAGTCTACTTATAGTAATGTCTCGGACTAGGATAGATTGTGTAGTTGAGCTTTAGACTTTACAGCGTTCATCATTTGAAGACGAAGAACTACTAAGAAGAGTTTGTGGAACTTCATCAATAAAAGGTATGTGGACACTGAAACTCATCTATCACTTGGAAAGTCTATTTCTACTATATCTCCTATATTGAGACAAAAGTCGTATTACTATATAGTTTCGATTATGCACATTTGAGATTTCGAGGTGAGTTCAACTCGCTTACATATTTCTCAAAATATGTGTTGGTAAGCTTTTGCTTCAACCAAGTTCATCTTATATTCTTGACGAAAGTCAAAAGATGATAATGTGAAAATCGCCGAGTAACATCTTACATGGTTTGTGTGATACAATCATTTGGTGTAGACTTGGAATATTTCATTATGATTATTTCAATAACTTGAAAATTGCTTTGATGCTAATAGTGTGTGAAAACGGCTATTGTCATCCTCTAAGAATATTTCAATGATTGAAATAGAGTTTAGAACAACTTGTTAGAGCACTGCTCGGTCAAACTCGCATGCATTGGTATCTCAAGCATGTTTGTCAATCTTAGTGATCAAAACTATATAGTCTTGATTTCTAGTCTACTATAGCTAAGGTCTCGGACTAGGATAGAAAGTGTAGTTGAGCTCAAGAACTCCATGGCGTTCATCATACAAGACGAAGGATTACTCAAGGAACCAGTGGATCTTCATCGACTAAAAGGTATGTGGATACTTGAACTTATCTATCACTCAAAAGTCTATCTACTCTATCTGCCATCTTGAGACAAAAGTCATTTTACTATATAGACTAAGAATATGTACATGCGACATTTCGAGCTGAGTATATCTCGCTTATCTATTTCTCGAAGTGGGTGTTAATAAAGCTTTGCTTTAGCCAAGTTCATCTTTACCTAGTGACGAAAGTCATGTTATGTTTCAATCATTTTGGAATTCGCCCTGACGAAAAATAGTTTGTGAATAACAACTATATAACCCCCTCTGAGAATGTTTCAATGATTGAAATGACAGTTTAGACTATATAGAAAATCAACAAGACTCATGATCTTGGTTTCAATGATTGAAATAACTCCGAGTTTAGAATGTTTCAATGATTGAAATGATTGAGTCTTGTTGTTTTCGTATAAGGAATGAGAAACTTCATGATTTTCTTGTTTGGGCATCACAAGAAGTTGTGAAACCAAGATCATATGTTAAGATTAATCCCCTTAACGTTACAGGTTGTAACTATCCAACCTTTAGGCAAAGGAATCAGTACTGTGATCAACCTAGATTTACCTATAAACATCATACGAAGCCTTTTCACAATCGTAATGGTTATCAAAAGGATAACTTCGTAAAGATGAAGACAAGATCCGATGCTCCCAATTGGAGAAAGACTAACTTGCAAAAAAATAGTCAATCCAATTCTCTTTCGAGAAATCTAGAAGAGAGTAATAGGAAGAAATTTCCAAGATCATATGTTAAGACTAATCCCCTTTAACGTTCACAGGGTTGTTGTTCCTAAACACACTGGAAGAAATTTCCGGTTGTTCCTAAACACACTCAGAAGTGGATACCAAGAAATCTAATGATGCTTTGAGTGTGAAAAGGAATGATCTTCCAGAAAATTCCATGACTATGGAGAAGGCAGTATCCATGATGTTGGAACTTAACAAGTTTTTTGGAAAAATGGAACTGGATGTGAAATGTTTCAAAAGCGATCTCTTTTATGATAATCCAAAGGTCACTTATGGTGAGCAAGACATTGTTCACTCCAACACAACTTAGTTGTGTTGTAAGTGCATCCTCACCAAGGAATGCCCTGCTATGAATACGTGAGGAAAGCACAAGAATTGGGGCACACAGATTATGTTTGATAAGTCGATTGGATTCGTCTAAAAAGGTATGTATATAAACTTGAATAATATTTGTGTTTTTATTTTCTTAGAGTAGTTATAATGATCCATGTACCTTGCTTATCATTCATTTCTACCTAACTTGATCTGTGTTTAAGGTTCTTAAATGTTTAGGTTTGAAAATAGTGGTTCGGGATGTTTGGACTTCATGGTACACATACCAAGTATGCATAACATCTTTTAAAATAAAAATCCAGGGGTTTAAGTTCGCAAACCCAGTTTGCAAACTGCTCAAAGTTATGCAAATTCGTTTGCAAACCAGTTAGTTCACGGACTTGCCTGTAGACGTCGATATTCGGTCGATTTGTTTTGGCCGTAATTTCTTCGTCTGAACTTGGAATGAACTCATTCTTTTTGCATTCTATTCCTCTTTGAATTAGCTTCAAACTGGAGATGATAATTTCTTAATTTGGATGAGTTAAGATTTGTATTTGTCCTGTCTCTTGTTTTTGAGTATTTTGCTCCGTTTCGTTGCACTTGTTCCACTTCTCTTGAACTTGGGAACTTGGATTCTTGGAGTACTACTCTTCTAAGCTAATTTTTAGCTTTTACAAGAATGTTGTTGGAATTTTTTTTATAGGCCTTTGGTAGCTATTATTGGTGTAAATCCGGGCGAAAAAGATTGATTCTACCCTCTAAGGACAAATCATCTTATATGTGCATTACGAGTTTGTTTTGATGCCTAGGAAACTTCTAATGAGAATTTATTCTTATTTTTGAGAAGGATTACTAGAGTTTGGAATAGCAATTATTGTGATGTCACATAGCTATGTCCAACGTTTTCATCTTGCAATATTTTTAGATTTATTCTAAAGTTGATTTGGAAGATGATTTTTGCAGTATTAATCTTTATGGTTTTATATATTGCAATATTTTGATGGGATATGCGTGTTTGGTCCGTGAACTTGATTGTCCCATATTTTGTCAAAAGTAAAGTCGTTCACGTATTTTTCCTATATTGTCAATTTTTGATGTAAGATAGGTTAAAATCTTTTGTGATTCAAGGATAAAGTCTATTATGTCACTTTTTGATGGAAAAATAGAATAGGTCCTTGTTTTGTAATCCACGTTATAGAGCTTAATTGTTCCATATTATTATGTATTACCATGAAGGTTCCATTGTGTATCTCATGTTGAGCACGATACAACTAAGTCGATTTCTTATTGGCATGGTTGGTTGTTCCATGAGATGCTAAATGTTGAGCATTAAAAACTAAATTAATCTACTTGTGTGGTTATTTAGTTTGTATTCCATGAGTTCACTCATGTTGAGTACATGTACGGTTAAGGTTGTCATTTCCTATGATAATCTTAGTCGGGGTTCCAAAATCTCTTATGTTGAGCCCAAATGAACTAAATCAATCATCTAGTGTGATTATTTAGTTAACACTCCATAGATTTTTCTCATGTCGAGTGTGGACAATTGAATTGATTACTTTGTGATTAGTTTAATTGTGTAATCCGGTTAGAATATTTATGGGTTCTCTTGTGAATAATCTAATTGATGAATTAAGTCTCCATAAGTTTACTTGTGTTGAGCATATTTAGTCAAATTAATCTTGGTTCGCTTTGGTTAATATGATTGAATATTTTGGATTCCAAATTCATACTTGTATGCAATTTGTTGAGTCTAAAGAAATCCTTATTTTCTCTTGAAATTAAGGTCGCTCTTGTTGTTCCTTAGGGAATGACATCTTATGGGGGAGAGTTCTTTTAACTTGCGCTTAATTTCCAAATCTTTGTAGGGAGTGCGGCTGTGGAATTTTTAGGGGTTATCTTGTATCTTTATAAACTCCTTGATGAATGCATTTAGCCTCGGCTTTATGATTGCATCTAAACAAGATGATAGAACATTTACCTTTGGTCATGAAATGTCTCTTACGAAAATTTCATTAGGATCCCGTTCTTGTATCTTTGCCAATTTTATTGACAAAAAGGGGGAGAATTAATTGTAGTTCAAACTACAAATACATATGGTTTTTGCATCATTATGTAAGGGGGAGTGGTTTCCATGTGAGATTGAGTATTGACTAAGGGGGAGTGAACTATCACCATAGTATTGTTGTTGAAGTTGTGAAGCAATTGGACTTTGACGCTGTGTAATAATACTATGACACTGTATAACAATGATTGAGAACCAATGCTTTTCTCATTGTTATAGCTACGGATTTTCAACAATGATGATACTAAAATTACAACCTTTGGGATCATTGGACTACTTGGAAGTGACGAAGATTTCAAGTATAGTTGAAGATTAGACTTGTAGAATAGGAGCTACAAAGTTTATTTATATAATTTTGATGCTATATAATAATACTATGACACTGTATAACAATGATTGAGAGCAATTGTTTTCTCATTGTTAAAGCTACGGATCTTCAACAACTATGATGCTGAGTTGAACACATTTAGAATCATTGGAGTACTTGGAAGTGATGAAGATTTCGAGTAATGTTGAAGAACCAAGGAGATCAAGCGTTTGGATTAGAAGTTACAAAGTTTATTTATTTTGTAATCCATATGTATTGATAGTTTTATCACTAAAATTGACAAAGGGGGAGATTATTAGAGCACTGCTCGGTCGACCTCGTAAGCGTTGCTATCTCAAGCTTGTTTGTCAATGTTAGTGATCAAAACTATAAGTCTTGATTTCTAGTCTACTGATAGACACATTTTTGTGTCTGAATTGTCCTTAATGTCTCTATTGTTAGTGCTTGATTTTTGTACTTATTTTGGTATTTTTATGTTTGTTTAGGTGTTATTGGAGAATTACACTTACGCGGAAAGAGCCCGGAGAAAAGTGATAAAGGCACCCTCACTTGGGATAAGGGCGCCCCAGGCACCCAAGCTGATAAAGGCACCTGACTTTTGGATTGGGGCACACCATCCAGTTTTGGCGGGAAATGGTAGCTGCAGAAGAACAAATTTTTGGCTCGAGTTTTGGACATGCTAGAAGGAGACTCAACGGCTGAAACTCTTAGGGATGATGTGATTTGGCGTATCAGGCTTGGTAAAGGCCTTTGGTTCAACTGAATTTGGCTGGATATTCCGCGAGAAGAAAACAGGGTAACACGTTCAGGCGAGAGATATTCACGGGATTTCTTGTTATTTTGGAAGGATTTTTTGTGTATGAAGCATGTTGAATCAATACTACATCGTCTACTATCATGTTTGGAGTGTTTATGCATCATGCCAGCGCGTGAATTTCTAATTCAGGGAATAAAATATCTGCATATTATTTTCTCTTTACTGCCGAGTAATGGGGAATTATTTTGAGTTATGGAGGATATTTATTATGCATGAGAGGGTATATATAGTGCTGAGGAGTTGTAGGAAGGAGAACGAAGAGTTTAGGAGAACTTTAGAGCATCAACAGATCGTAAAATCGAGTTGCAGGGAAATTGTTTTCTGTTGATGCTGTGAAGAACACGAAGAACAATAGACAGCCAAAAACCGCTGTTCTTCAACAGTGTCAACGACAAAAAACTTAGCAGTCGTAGAGCTACAGTAACATCGACAATATACGTTTATCGCTCTTTGTTATAGTGTTTTGCAACAATTATAAGCGTTGAAAACACCCGGTTTTAATCATTTTCTCTCCATTTCATCTTTGTAAACAATTTTTGAGCATGAATCTATATTTTGAGAAAGTTTACACATTGACGGGCTAAACCCAATCCTTGGGGCGATGGAGAAAGCTCTCTTGCCATTGAAAAAGTGGTAATTTTTAATTATGATTATTTTCCTAGATTGAAAATAGATTTTATGATTTTTTTTAAATAATTGTATTTTCTATTGGTGGAATATGCTTAGCCTATGGTTTTGATATCCCATGCTTTGGATTAACATTTGTTATTTCTAAAAAATCTACTTTTGCAATATTTGAGAATCAAATTGAACGTGTGAAATTGCATGATTGTAATTAGTATCACTCTGGAATTGGTAAATAGCGGAATCCTATCCCCAGTCTCTCCATAATTCTCACAACATTTTTAATTTTGAGTTTTTTATATTTTTGCTTTAAAATTAAGTCTAAAAATCTGCTTTCACAAGTCATGAACGAATCTTCTTACTACAACATCATTGAAAATAACCATCAATTTTTGGCGCCGTCGACACTGACTTGTCTTTAGGCTAGAGTTTTTAGATTTTTTTTTAGTTTTTTTTATTTTATTTGTTCTTCTTTACGTTTTTGGGTTTTTGTCTTTTCCTTACAGAATTTGGAATTTGGAGCGAAAGAAAATTGTGCCAAAGCTTTTGGTGAATACTTAAAGACTTGGAGTAAAAGGCAAAGCGAAAGGAGCGAAAGAAGAAGATTTTTTATTATAAAAAAGAGAGTTTATTTTTTTTTAGATTGTATTAGGATTTCTCTATTCTTGTAATTTTCATTTTCTTTTGCACTTTACTCTTTGGACTTTGGACTTGGACATTTGGACATTCTTTTATTTTTAAACCCTATGGAAGGGTAGTATTAAAAATTAAACTGTTTGCATAGAGGGACGGTGATTACGATATCACCTCGGCCCCTCGGGTTCGTACATGACATAGGAGTCGTGGCCCGAGTCGACTACAACGGTTCATCCCCCATCTGGTACGGGAGGTAAGTTTGTCGAAACACTCGCGAATCCCCTGTCAGCGAGTTATTGTATTCCTTCATTTGCATATATGTCGAGGAACTGAATACGGCTTCTTTAAATTCCTAGTAAAGTGCAAGGACTGGCCATACAAGATAAGGGTTCGGATTTCATCACCGTTCCCTTCTTTCCCGCCTTAGGAAAGCGATACCAAACGCGAACCAAAGATTAAAATTTGGAATAGAACGAGACCGATAGGGTAACGAGCTTACTAGGAAAGTCATTCGAAAAATATTGGTTACTATTTAAGCATACTTCGAAGTTCATGATGGTTTCTGTGAGTTGAATGCTTGACTGCACCGCCTTGTAATGCGGTGAGGCCTTGGGTATCAAAGATCCACGCATCTTCCCTCGCCTCTATTCAACTTACTTAAACTCGGATTGATTCTAGATGGGTTTTCTCAGATTGTAACGAATTCCCTTTCGAAGGATTAGAAGTTGGTCTAGAAAACAATATAAGTGGAGCCATCATGCTTTTTGTTTGCTAGAAATCTATAGGTTTGTTTTGGTGGAGTCATCCTTGTTTGTGTTTGCATAGAACTTCCCTTCCTTTTAGGATTTTTCTTTTTCTTTTTCTTTTGTTTTTTCTAGTGTATTCCCGAGGTAATTAGAGAACGTGCTTGGAAAAGAAACACTCTAGGTCGTTTGATTAGTGACAAACCTAGTAGTTATTCTTGTGAAGGCGGGGAGCTCAAAGACTCTTCTTTTGAGATCCCTGTTTTTGGAAACTTCAGCTTTGAAAACTAGACAATTAGTGAAGAAAGCACTCCTAGTCTTTTGGTAGTGCCAGAAATGGCAACTTTGAAAGCTTTGTTAAATCCAACTAGGACCTCTCGTCCGTCATGTATCAAGTTAGCTGAAACTGAGGCAAATTATGAACTGAAACCTGGGACCCTACAGATGCTCCCAATCTTTTTAGGGAAAGAAAGTGAAAACCCCTATTTTCATATTATGGAATTCGAGGAAGTTTGTAGTACTCTGAAAATTAAAAACCTAGATGATGATGATTTGAAACTTAGGTTATTCCCCTTTTCCCTGAAAGATAAAGCCAAAGCTTGGCTATATAGTTTGCCTTTTGAGTCAATTGAAACCTATGACCAACTCACAGTTGCCTTTTTACAGAATTTTTTCCCTAGGCATAAAGCATCGTCTATTAGGACGCAGATCTGTACTTTTTATCAACAAGAGGGAGAATCTCTATATAGGTATTTGGAAAGGTTCAATGACTTAATATCTCAATGTCCTCACCATGGTTTAGATAAGGTTAGGCTATTTCAAATCCTTTATGAGGGTTTAGATTATTCGACAATAACCATGGTTGAGTCTTTATGCACAGGTGGGTTTGAGAATAAAACAGTTGATGAGGCGATGACATTTTTGAATGAAATCTCCAATAAGATCCAACAATGGGAAAGTAGTAAGGAACCACAAAAAATAATTCTTCTAAGTAGAGGAAATGTCAATAGGGTAGAAGGATCTTATGAGTCAGATGCTAAAATAGAAACCATAGCCAAAAGGTTAGAAGTTTTAGAATTGAGTCACTCTAGTGGTAGAGTAGAGCCTTTTTGGGAAGGACAAACTACTGAAGAGAAAGCCCATGCTCTTTATAATAACGCTAGATTTGAGAACCATCAGAAGTTTGACCCATATTCAGAAACCTATAATCCTGGTTGGAGAAGCCATCCAAACCTTTCTTGGTCCAAGGGCTAGAGTCAAGGTCAGTCTAGTAACTCTCAGGTTATTCCCCCATGTTTTGTCTATGCTAAGAATCCTTCAGGACCAACACAGTTTCAAACCCCTTCAGATAAGAAAATCATGAGTTTAGAAGAGTCGCTCGCCTTGTTAACTCGGAACACTATAGAACTTCAGCAAACGGTTGCACAAGGTCTAGATGAAAATAAAAAGATGGTCCAGGCTAACTCTCGGGATATTTCCGAGTTAAAAATCCAAGTTAGTCAGATAAATGAGACTTTAAGAGAAAAAGGCAAGTTCCCTAGTCAACCACAGCCCAATCCTAGAGGAGTCCATCAAATATATTTAGCTGGTGAGAAATCATCAAACCATGTGAACTCTATAACAACCCTTAGGAGCGGTAAAATGGTAGACAATAAGGTATCCATGCCTAGTGGACATATTGTAGTTCCACCTTCTACTTCACCAGAGGAATCCATAGCTGAGGAAACTGAAACAATTTCTGAGGAGTCCCAAGAAATTACTGATAGGACTACCTTTGTGACTAGAGCCCCATATCCACAGTTGTTAGCCCCAACAAAGAAGGAGTCGATTTTCAATGAGATAATGGAAACATTTAAGCAGGTGAACATCAACATTCCATTATTAGAAGCAATTAGGCAAATGCATGCTTATGCCAAGTTCCTTAAAGATCTTTGTACTCGAAAGCGTAAGATGAATGTCCATAAGAAAGCATTTTTAGCTGGTCAAGTAAGTTCAATTCTTCTGAATCAAACACCCCCTAAGTATAAGGACCCTGGATTCCCCACCATATCTTGTGTTATTGGTAATCATGTAGTTTATAAGGCATTGCTTGACTTAGGAGCTAGTGTTAACTTACTCCCATATCATGTATACACCCAGCTAGGTCTTGGTAAGTGATCGTTGTCGTATGCGTCAAAAATAATTTATACTTTCTTACTAATCAAAATATAAATATAGCAAGGGCAAGAAAGGATCGATCCCACAGAGAGGTCTAGGTTGTCTCGTTGTTTCGATTTCCTATATAAAACACCGGGTATTTTTCTGATTTTTATATACTAAAATAAAATAAAAGCAAAGCAATAAAAAGTAAAGCACACAAATCAAGGTAGTGAGAATATTGGTTAAGGATTCATCTTCATTCACAAATATGTTTTCTTCACAATAACTAGAATTGATATTTAATCTCAACTTTTATCAAAAGCCCTAGAATACCTTGATCACAAGAATATCCCGCAAATTCCCTTTTGTCATCAACAAACACATTAAAAGATGCGAATATGAATTCTATCTAAAAGAACAACCTAACGTGTAAAAGCACTAATTAAGTTTAATTCCAAAGATGCATTAAGTTCTATGAAATCAGGACAATCAAAGCAATCGAACGTGGAAAACGCACTAATTCAATTTAACAAAGGTTACGATTCACATATGATCATAAGAATATATCACTACAAACCATAATCATATTTATGCTACTTGTATTCAAGGAATATCACTTTTACGTATAATAAACCCTAAACTAGCAATATATGTGAAAACAAACTCAACCGATTCGCGACTCGATCAAACAAGCATTCAAATCACATAACAATATTAATTGTGAATAATAATCGATAAAGTATGGAGACAAAACTAATTTATCATATCAAAAACCATATTGTGTGAAATCCAATTATTCCATAACCAATAATAAACTTAGGTACTCATGTTAATGGAGTTCATAACAAGAAGAAAGAGAAACCCTATCATATTGCAAACCCTATAAAAAGTAGTAGTAGATATAAGATAAAAGATATCCCAAAAGTTGTAGAAGTTTTCCTTTTATAGCTCTCCTTGTTCCAAAATTAGGTCTAGTCTTCAAAGGTCCAATATTTAGAAGTCCACCAAGCCCACAAGAGAGAGAAACCCGTGTAGGAAATATGTCCCAAAACTCCCGCCATAAAACTGGGTTTTTGGACGGAAGTTGGCCGGAATCCGGTGAGAGAAGTCGTCGCCGGCAACCTAAAATTCCCCTCCGTCGACAAAATATTCCGTCACGATTCTGTTAGAGTTAACCGTTGACCTAACAGTCCTTAACAATTGACCGGGTCAAGGTCTGAGTCAGGATCGTGTCAGCTCACTGACTCAGCTGGATGAGCTGAGTGCACAGCACATACCTGTTCACGGCCAAGATGGCCGTGCCTTCCTTGTTCCCAGCCATGATGGTTGTGCACATTCCTGCACTTCGTCTCATGCATTCCCCACTGTATAGTTTGTTCTCACTGCTCCATGCTGCAACCATCTTGGTTTCTCCCATGTAATGCCTTCACTGTTGTAGCTCATAACTGCAACATATCAATATTCTCCAATCCATAACATCACAGTCAAAACACCACCACACTCTTCATTTTAGTCACAGCTGCACTCCCATTGAAACATTCACACAGCAGAATCCAACTCCATTTAGCTTAGAGGACTCGAGCTTCAATCACCAAATTTGAGCACCTGCAATTCATTCCATACATTCCTTGACACAGCACCACCTGACATAACTCAACCAACCATTGTTACATCTAGGTAGCATTCATTCACAGACCACACACTAATTGTATTTCAATACAAACCCATACAGAGCTTAATATCAACACAATTCCCTGCAGTTCATACATAATAATCATATTCAAACACCCATCGATCTCTTCTCTTATTTCACAGTTCCAACCTCAACCCTTGAATGTCAACCAGCAGCTTAGTTCTTCTCCTTCCACCTGACTTGCAAACTACAGAATTACAGCTGCAACATACTCATAAACCTGGATTCAACCAAAACCCATATATCCTTCTTATTCTTCAATTGCAGATGCAAATCAAAATCTGAACATAACCCATTCCTTGTCATAGCCACCAAACTACAGCTTCACCATTCAGTTCCTCCAGCTTCCAACCTAGACACTTATGAAGCTTCATTCTCCCTTGAATTCCACCAGCTCTTCTTGCAACATCAATTCACAACATAGAATCAATTAAAACCCTAACTTCCAATACATCACAAAAACCAATTTCCTCCTTCAATTCGAACAAACCCTTCACCAATTCACCATCAAAACCCTAACTCAATCTCACCAAAAAAATTCCACAGAACCCATCATTGTTCTTCCTCATGGAACTTCACTTCCTTCTCTCAATTACAGAACTTGAGTTATAACCAAGGACCCATCTCTTGATTTCTTACCCAGTTTAACCGAACGGCAGCAGCTTCCATTTCAACCAAAACCTAATTTCTTCGATTCATACTTCTTCACAGAGATTCAATCTCCATTTATTCTTCGCTCAACATCTCTCAGATTCATTCTCGGACAGAAACGGCAGCAATGGCTGCTGGTTAACTTTCTTCTCAATTTCAGGTGGAATTTGTGAATGAGAGGATGAGAATGATTGACTAAATCTCGATATAGGGTTGGTTTGCAATTGGGGCGGATTGTTACACCCCAGGATATTTAAACCCACTCATGATTGATAAGGGATATCTCAAATGACAGCCCCTAACCTTGACTGGATTTTTTTAATATTCCTCCAAAGAGCTGCCCCTTAACCAGTACCGGGCTCCAGATGGCTAATTTCTCCTTCTTTTCCTCCGTGTGACTCCAGAGTACCTAATAACTCAAATTCACACAATATGATACATAATTCACATGAAAAATAGCAAAGAAAGCATAAATACTAAATAATAAATACGGTGTATTCTGCACCTATCAGTAAGTTGAAACCGACCAAAATGACACTTCAATTAGCTGATAGGTCTGTCAAAGTGCCTCATGGTGTCATAGAAGATGTTCTTATTGAGGTTGATAGGTTTATATACCTAGTGGATTTTGTTGTTCTAGATACCCAGCCTGTTCAGGACCCAAGTGCTCAAATCCCGGTGATTTTAGGTCGCCCATTCTTAGCCACATCTAATGTTGTCATCAATTGTAGAACCAGACTTATGAACATATCTTTTGGTAACATGACTACTGAGCTAAATGTCTTTAATGTCATTAAGTCTTATGAGATAGATGATTTATAAGTGGTGAACATGATTAGCACTCTAGTTCCTGATCCTTTAGCCTGCCCTATGTTTGATAATCCATTATTTGATGAACCTTTCAGTGATTCGGAGGAGGTAACCATGACGAACACATTAGTTGATGAGCCTATGCTAGAGATTTTCTTTGATAATCCTTTATATGATGATGTTGTTCGTTTAGATGACCAATCTCCCAAGGAAGCTAGTTATTGTGTTGACTTTATGGACCCTAGAATCCATCCCATAGATCTTGGTCCATTTGAGGATATTGTTCACCCTAAGTTTGGGGGAAATGATGATTCTAGTGATCGTCATATATCCCTAATTGAAGTCCCTAACTTGGGACTCGAGCTTTGTGCGTCTAAGTTACTACTTGAGTTTCTTCAAACTCTGCTTCCCGATCCTCCAGATACTTTCCATGAAGAAACCCAGATCTTAGTTGCCTTGATAAAATCCCTAGATCAAGTTATGCACCGTCTGCTCATTTTTCTAATCCAAGATGGTAGTCTTTCATTGTGTCTGCTCTATTTGGTTCTGAGGACCCACATCTATTTCGGCTATTGGTATATGACTTTGGAAGGTGAAAATCCTTTTTGAGGTATTTGATGTCTAGCTAAAGACTTTAAATTTAGCATTTTCTGGGAGGCACCCACGCTCATGCTTACGGTAATATCCTTCCTTATTTATTTTTCCATCCATCAAGTGGTAACAGTTTCTCCTTGTTCATGCTTTTAATTTCATCTTCAGAAACATTGAGTACAATGTTAGATTTAAGTTTGGGGGTGGGGAAGAAGCTTTTGCTAACTTTTAGTTGCAATAAATAAACTCCAGAGCCTAGAAATTTATGCTTGTTAAGGTCGGCACTAACCAATCTAAGTGGATGGAAAAAATTTGGTTATAGGAGTTGAGGAACCAATCTTATTAGATGGAAACATCTAGAAGAGTCTATTCATAAAAGCACAGAGCTCAGGTGTTAGAAAAGAAAACACGGTAGTTTCGCCATATCCTCGTGATGGAAACATCGAAAGAATCCTGATCACTTATTTTATTTTATTTTTTCTTTTTACCATTGCTAAGGTGAAATAGAGTGACTGAGATATATATACAAAAAAAAAATACAATAAAGAGACCAGACCACTAGACCAATGATAAGTGTGATAAACAACTAATTTTATATCTAGTATTTATGCTTTCTTTGCGAGTTTTCATGTAAATTATGTATCTTATGTGTGAGTTTGAGTCTATTAGGTGCTCTGGAGTCGCACAGACGAAAAGAAGAAGAAACCGGCCGTTTTGAGCAAGAAGGGTCAAAAGCGTCATTTCATTGCAAGTACTATCCGGATCCCAGTCAAGGTTAAGGGACATACTCTATTTGGAGGAGTACTAAACAAAGAGAAGCAATGGTTGAAGGGCTTCCAATGTGGCTATCCCTTATTAGAGCGACCGGATACCAATAACAACCCCAAACCACTAACCCTAAATCGAGAAGAGAGTTCTCTCTCTCTCAATCATTCCTTCTTCATTCACTCACCTGAAACAGAAATTGAGAACCAGCGACCGAGAGATCGAGAGGTGAAATTAAGAGAGATGTTGGTTTCGCTGTTGATGACTCAGAAATCGGAGAAGAAATTAAGATTGGAAGATCTTTATTGATTATGCTGTAGATGAATAATGAAGGGTATGAACTCGATCTTGTTGTTTCATGAACTGATGGATAGAATCAGAGAAGGTTAGGGTTTGAATTAGTTCTCTGGGTTTGAATTGATTCACTGAATTGAGAAGATGGGTTCGAGTTATGTATCGATTTGATATAGGATTCAGATGAGACAGGATGGTGCGATGTTCGAAGGTGTTAATTCTTCTAGTGGTGGTTTGAATTGGATTCTTAATCATTTGGAAGGTAAATTAGGGTTTGGTGGTTGATCCTGTGAATCTGAGAGAGGAGATAGGTTTTGTGTGATTTCAAGTAATCAATAGAGATGGAATTGGATGCAGTAACAAGGTGATGTAACTGTAGATGAATGTTAGGAATTGGCAGTTGGCAGCTGATGTATAGAACATAGAATAAGAATTGATGGGTTTGTGGTTGATTCAGGGTGATGTTGCTGCTTAGGATTTCAGGATTGTGTTGCAGTGAGATGGTGGTAGCTGGTAATTGATGGGATTTGATGTTGATATTCAAGGGTTTTGAAATGGTTGCATCTGGTGAATCCAAAGTTTTGCAGTTCAAGTATGAGATGAATGAGAAGAGCTGGTGTTAATGAAGCAACATGCTCAAGAATTACATGGAGAGACTGGAGGAAATATGTTGTTGTTGCTGTTCTTGAGATAGTAGTTATGGACTGTTGGAGATAGTTCATAGCAATGGAAGTGCAGATGGGTATGCAGAGAATGTGGTGCTACTGTGAGAATGGTAAGGTGCTGCCACAGTAAACATGAGGAGAAGTGCTTCGCAGGAGCGAATGGATGCTGTAGTTGGAAGATTACAGGAGATGGAGCTGGATATTTGTATGGGGTTTGAGATGAATCAGTGGCAGTAATAGAGAAATTGATTGAATCGGACAAGAAGGAGTTAAGGTTCTGCTTGAATTCGATCATGTGAATGTTTTGCTCAGAATTGTGTTTTAGGTTTCTCTCGAAATGGTTGGCGTGTTTGTTGTGGCTAGTGCTGTTAGTGAATGGATGTTTGGTGGAATTACAGGCTTTACTTTTGGCCTGGGATTGCGAGAGATGTCAAAAATTGTTAGCTAATGAGGTCTGAGTGATTCAGGTACAATTCAGTGAAGAAGCTGGTGGTTTGAAGCAGATATGCATTTGGGTGGAGGTTGAGCTGTAGGGAAGGCCCAGCCATCATGGCTGGGAATGAGGAAGTGTAGCACAATGATGGTGCAGCACAATATGGCCTGTTCAAGATTGTGATATCTCTGGCATGGTAGCCCAGTTATCCTTGACTCAGCTGAGTTAGACAGCTGACTCAATCTTAATTCAGAGTTGACTCGGTTTGACTTCCTCCTTGACCCAGTTGACTTTGACCAGTCACCTGAGTGACTTACCGGCGGTGACCGGATTCCGGCCAAATCCCCAGTTTTCCGGCGAGAGTTTTTGGGACAGAATTTCTACACGAGTTTCTCTCACTTGTGGGCTTGGTGGACTTCTATCTTTTGGACTCTTGAAGGCTAGACCTAATTTTGGAAGTAGAAGAGCTATAAAAGAGAAGACTTTTCTCAAAACAATCTATCTTTTATCATATATCTTATCTTCTACTTTTGTTCTAGGGTTTAGAAACATGAAAACCTTTATTTTTCTTCTTGTTATGAAACCCATTAACATGAGTAGTTAAATCTTATTATTGGTTATGGATTGATTTGATTTCACAAAGCATGCTTCTTTCATTGATAAATTAGTTTTGTCTCATAATTATCGATCTTGATTCACTATCTATATCGCCATGTATGATTTGAATATTTGTTTAGTTGAGTGGCCAATTGATTGAACTGATATTCACATCTAATGCTATTTTAGGGTGTTTCATACGTAAAAGTGATGCATCTTGAGTACAAGTAGCACAAATATGGTTATTGCTTGTAGTGATATATCCTAATAATCATATGTGAACCATGACCTTTGTTAAATTGAATTAGTGCGCTTTCCCCGTTCAATTGCTTTGATTGGCCTGATTTCATAGAACTTAATGCATCTAGGGAATTAAACTTGATTAGTGCTTTTACACGTTAGGTTGTTCTCTTAGATAGAACTCATACTCGCATCTTTTAATGTGTGTGTTGATGACAAAAGGAGATTAGCGGGATATTCTTGCGATCAAGGTATCCTAGGGCTTTTGATAAAAGTTGAGATTAAATATCAATTCTAGTTATTGTGAAAAGCATGTTAGTGAATGAAAACGAAATCCTTAACCAATATCTCTTCTATTTGATTTGTTTGCTTATTTCTTTCTTTGCTTTTACTTTTATTACTTGCATAAAAATCAGAAAACCCCCGGTGTTTTATTTAGGAAACCGAAGATATATTGACAACGTAGACCTCTCTGTGGGATCGATCCTTTCTTGCCCTTGCTATATTTATATTTTGAGTAGTAAGAAAGTGTAAATTATATTTGTGTCGACTGACAACCGATCAAATTTTGGCACCGTTTCCAGGGAGGCAACGGTTGTCACTTGTTTTTGGTTTCTTATTTTTGTTTTTAGTTTTGTTTCTTATTATTGTTTTTCTTATTTTCTGGTTTTGACATAGTTTTGAGAACTCGTGTTTCAGGTACCAATTCTATGGAAGGAGCATATTGGAGCAATGGATATGATTTTCAACCTCCTCAACACTATGAGAATTACCCACCATCTATGGAATGTAATCAAAACCAATTTATTGGCTATGATGCATATCCTAGAGAACCTTATGGTGATTTTCATACATACCAACAACAACCTTGTAGTGGGTATGTAAGTCAAGCACCTAGGTGGGATAATTCTACTTCTAATTGGCTTTATTCGAGTTGTATGCAGATTATGCATGGATTGCAAGATATGCAACAAAGGCTAGACCAACTTGACCGTAATAGAGAGAACGTCGCACAAACCAATTTTTGGAACATTCCTTCTTACCCGACTCCAGATTGTAGTTATGATCATTCACCCATTCAAAGGGAAGAGTCATGGGAAAGAGAACATATTGTAGCTAATGGTGGTAAGCGTGTGAACGTTAGGAAACTTGCGCAGAAATTATACAAGTTGGAAGACGATGGATACTCGGAAGAGCTTGTCGATGAAATTAGTAGGACCATTCATATGGAACTCAAACGACGTCGTGATAAAGGTTGGGAAACCGACGACGATTCTGATTATGGTGAGTTTGAAGATGAAGACGATGATGATTGTGTTGAAAATGACCAACCTTTGGAGATATTTGACGACATTAGTGTAGTTGACTCAACTCTTGATCTTTATAATGATTAATCACCTATTCAAAAGGTACATGAGGATGATGAAACTAATGTTTTTCAGAACTTTGCAACATGGTTTGAGTCCAATGAAGAGGAGTGTGTTGAGAATGTGACCGTTATGACCAATATTGTGGAAGACCCAATTGAACTTGTGAATGTTTGTAACGATGATGTTAATGTCGAGACTTTGGTTAAGGCATAAATGGACGAAGAATGGTTGCAAGGTTTGATAAAGGACCATGATATACAAGAGGTGAATAATTCACTTGAGTTTTTCAAGGATGAAGAGGATTCCATGCTACAAGAGATTGTGCGAGGTTTGTCTAACCCTTTGCATATTATTTCTTCTCCTTTACCTCTTATTGGTTTGAATGTATGTGCTTCGAAAACATTGTTAGATGACTTTGTTTCTCGATATCCTCCATTGGAAACATTTGATTCTCATACTATGCAGGTTTTGAAACAAGAAACCGTGGAAGTACCCGACTTCTATATTCTTTATGCACTTCCAAGTGTGGACAAGAATAAGTGTGGGGGAAGCTTTTATCGGTTAATAGATTCGTTTCTGTTTTATATTACTAATATTTGTGTGAAGATAGTGTTTGCAAAACAGGTGCTATGGGTGGATCCCCAACTTTTCCGATTATTGGTGTATGGGGAATTCAACTTGCATGTAGGGCTGACGACTTAAAACCAAGCGCTAAGTGGGAGGAAACCCACCGGTTTTGTATCTCTTATCCTTTTGCTTTTTTTTTTTGTTTTTTTTTTGTTTTGTTTTTATATCATATTTGCATCCCCATGTTTAATTTCATTAAGTCCATAATCTACCTTAGAAGAGAATTATGATGAATACCTTTTCGTCAGAAAATTTCAGACTGCGCGTAGTTCAGTCCAGAGATCATAACTGTCATACCGTTTATCAAAACACTTTGAAATTTTGACACTGTGTATAAAACACGTAGGTGAACAACTTTTGTGAAATAGAGTTTTTCCAACTTCCTTACCAATTTGCACAGTTTTTGCGTTTTATCTGTTGTTACGTCAGAATTCAGAATTTTCGGTTTTACACATTGAGGACAATGTGCATTTTAAGTGTGGGGGAGCATTTATATGTTTGTATAGTTTGTTTTAGTTTGTTTTATGACTTTAAAAAAAAATCAGAAAAATAGAAAAAACCAAGAAAAAAATTGTGTTTTTTGACCTCCGAAATCTAGAAACTTGTGCCTTTAGGATGACACCATTAGTGGATGGAACCATTTTGAATGCAAGAATTGAGGAACCAATTAACTAAAAGGGAAAAACATAGCTCAAAATTACAAATAACATGATAGTTGTTACCATATCTCGGAATATCACCATATCACGTTCTATTTTTTATTTTTCCATATTTATCTATTGTTCTCTAAGTGCTTTGGTGGGTCACTAAACATCGAATTGTTATTACTGCTATGATGAAATAGAGTGATTGAGTTGCTAAAAAAAAAAAAAAAAAAAGGAGACCGACCAATTAGACCAAACGGAATAAAAAAGACACTTGGGAATAACAGTATGTGTGAAACGTTGTCCCTATCTCCGTCGCCTAAACAAGCGTGGAATGCAGGATCCAAGGCAACTACCATGTACTTGCTGACAAGAAGCATGCGCTTGGATCCAAAAGATCTAATCATGCTGTCACAAAAAAAAAAGTAAAAAAAAAAGTAAAAAAGTGAAAAAGAAAAGAAAGTTTTATGTTGTTTGAATAAAGTCACTCCTGGTTCCCTTGTATATGCCAGTGAGTTGATGTAGAATTCAAACCAGTAGCTCAATCTAATAGGCATAGGTTCATCTTGGTAGTGACCTTCAGACAGATATGGGAAACATCGATCACTTGTGAACATTCGCCAACATCTACATCTTTATCCATCTTCTTAATCTTTTCATTGTGATTGTGGTTTGTTAGTTTCCGAGTATTGTGGCTTGTTCGACTCTCTAATTAGAGCTTTATTTACTTATATGAATTGAATTTGCGCAAGGTACCTTCTCCTGAAGTCATTTTGGATTCGTTCATTGATTTGTCACAAATAGACGGAGTTGGAAATATAGGTTTTGTAGGTATATCTCTTGTAAACCTTCACGAGACTATAACTCGTCCACTAGGGACACCTAGGGGTTTAAAGGCTTGTTATTTATACTAAAAGTGACCGTAGCCTCGACGAGACAGAGTTGTTGTATTTTATTTTATTTTTGATTTGCTCGAGGACTAGCAAAGTCTAAGTGTGGGGGAATTTGATAGGTGTGATAAACACCTAATTTTATATCTAGTATTTATGCTTTCTTTGCGAGTTTTCATGTAAATTATGTATCTTATGTGTGAGTTTGAGTCTATTAGGTGCTCTGGAGTCGCACGGACGAAAAGAAGAAGAAACCAGCCGTTTTGATCAAGAAGGGTCAAAAGCGTCATTTCATTGCAAGTACTATCCGGATCCCAGTCAAGGTTAAGGCGCATACTCTATTTGGAGGAGTACTAAACAAAGAGAAGCAATGGTTGAGGGGCTTCCAATGTGGCTATCCCTTATCAGAGAGACCGTCTACCAATAACAACCCTAAATCGAGAAGAGAGTGCTCTCTCTCAATCATTCCTTTTTCATTCACTCACCTGAAACATAAATTGAGAACCAGCGACCGAGAGATCCAGAGGTGAAATTAAGAGAGATGTTGGTTTCGCTGTTGATGACTCAGAAATCGGAGAAGAAATTAAGATTGGAAGATCTTTGTTCATTATGCTGTAGATGAATAATGAAGGGGATGAACTCGATCTTGTTGTTTCATGAACTGATGGATAGAATCAGAGAAGGTTAGGGTTTGAATTAGTTCTCTGGGTTTGAATTGATTCACTGAATTGAGAAGATGGGTTCGAGTTATGGATCGATTTGATATAGGATTCAGATGAGACAGGATGGTGCGATGGTCGAAGGTGTTAATTCTTCTGGTGGTGGTTTGAATTGGATTCTTAATCATTTGGAAGGTAAATTAGGGTTTGGTGGTTGATCCTGTGAATCTGAGAGAAGAGATGGGTTTTGTGTGATTTCAAGTAATCAAAAGAGATGGAATTGGATGCAGTAACGAGGTGATGCAGCTGTAGATGAATGTTAGGAATTGGCAGTTGGAAGCTGATGTATAGAACATGGAATAAGAATTGATGGGTTTGTGGTTGATTCAGGGTGATGTTGCTGCTTAGGATTTCAGGATTGTATTGCAGTGAGATGGTGGTAGCTGGTAATTGATGGGATTTGATGTTGATATTCAAGGGTTTTGAAATGGTTGCATCTGGTGAAGCCAAAGTTTTGCAGTTCAAGTATGAGATGAATGAGAAGAGCTGGTGTTAATGAAGCAATAGGCTGAAGAATTACATGGAGAGACTGGAGGAAATATGTTGTTGTTGCTGTTCTTGAGATAGAAGTTATGGACTATTGGAGATAGTTCATAGCAATGGAAGTGTAGATGGGTATGCAGAGAATGTGGTGCTACTGTGAGAATGGTAAGGTGCTGCCGCGGTAAAATGAGGAGAAGTGCTTCGCAGGAGCGGATGGATGTTGTAGTTGGAAGATTACAGGAGATGGAGCTGGATATTTGTGTGGGGTTTGAGATGAATCAGTGGCAGTGATAGAGAAATTGATTGAATCGGACATGAAGGAGTTAAGGTTCTGCTTGAATTCGATCATGTGAATGTTTTGCTCAGAATTGTGGTTTGGATTTCTCTCGAAATGGTTAGCGTGTTTGTTGTGGCTAGTGCTATTGGTGAATGGATGCTTGGTGGAATTACAGGCTTTGCTTTTGGCCTGGGATTGCGAGAGATGTCAAAAATTGTTAGCTAATGAGGTCAGAGTGATTCAGGTACAATTCAGTGAAGAAGCTGGTGGTTTGAAGCAGATATGCATTTGGGTGGAGGTTGAGCTGTAGGGAAGGCCCAGCCATCATGGCTGGGAATGAGGCAGTATAGCACAATGATGGTGCAGCACAATATGGCCTGTTCAAGATTGTGATATCTCTGGCATGGTAGCCCAGTTAGACTTGACTCAGCTAAGTTAGACAGCTGACTCAATCTTAATTCATAGTTGACTCGGTTTGACTTCATCCTTGACCCAGTTGACTTTGACCAGTTAACTTTGACCGGTCACCTGAGTGACTTACCGGCGGTAACTGACGGTGACCGGATTTCGGCCAACTTCCGGCCAAATCCCCAGTTTTCCAGCGAGCGCTTTTTGGGACATAATTTCTACACGAGTTTATCTTACTTGTGGGCTTGATGGACTTCTATCTTTTGGACTCTTGAAGGCTAGACCTAATTTTGGAAGTAGAAGAGCTATAAAAGAGAAGACTTTTCTCAAAAAAATCTATATTTTATCATATATCTTATCTTTTACTTTTGTTCTAGGGTTTAGAAACATGAAAACCTTTATTTTTATTCTTGTTATGAAACCCATTAACTTGAGTAGTTAAATCTTATTATTGGTTATGGATTGATTTGATTTCACAAAGCATGTTTCTTTCATTGATAAATTAGTTTTGTCTCATAATTATCGATCTTGATTCACTATCTATATCGCCATGTATGATTTGAATATTTGTTTAGTTGAGTGGCCAATTGATTGAACTGATATTCACATCTAATGCTAGTTTAAGGTGTTTCATACGTAAAAGTGATGCATCTTGAGTACAAGTAGCACAAATATGGTTATTGCTTGTAGTGATATATCCTAATAATCATATGTGAACCATGACCTTTGTTAAATTGAATTAGTGCGCTTTCCATGTTCAATTGCTTTGATTGGCCTAATTTCATAGAACTTAATGCATCTAGGGAATTAAACTTGATTAGTGCTTTTACACGTTAGGTTGTTCTCTTAGATATAATCATACTCGCATCTTTTAATGTGTGTGTTGATGACAAAAGGAGATTAGCGGGATATTCTTGCGATCAAGGTATCCTAGGGCTTTTGATAAAAGTTGAGATTAAATATCAATTCTAGTTATTGTGAAAAGCATGTTAGTGAATGAAAACGAAATCCTTAACCAATATCTCTTCTATTTGATTTGTTTGCTTATTTCTTTCTTTGCTTTTACTTTTATTACTTGCATAAAAATCAGAAAACCCCCGGTGTTTTATTTAGGAAACCGAAGATATATTGACAACCTAGACCTCTTTGTGGGATCGATCCTTTCTTGCCCTTGCTATATTTATATTTTGAGTAGTAAGAAAGTTTAAATTATATTTGTGTCGACTGACAACCGATCAAATTTTGGCACCGTTGCCGGGGAGGCAACGGTTGTCACTTGTTTTTGGTTTCTTATTTTTGTTTTTAGTTTTGTTTCTTATTATTGTTTTTCTTATTTTCTGGTTTTGACATAGTTTTGAGAACTCGTGTTTCAGGTACCAATTCTATGGAAGGAGCATATTGGAGCAATGGATATGATTTTCAACCTCCTCAACACTATGAGAATTACCCACCATCTATGGAATGCAATCAAAACCAATTTATTGGCTATGATGCATATCCTAGAGAACCTTATGGTGATTTTCATACATACCAACAAAAACCTTGTAGTGGGTATGTAAGTCAAGCACCTAGGTGGGATAATTCTACTTCTAATTGGCTTTATTCGAGTTGTATGCAGATTATGCATGGATTGCAAGATATGCAACAAAGGCTAGACCAACTTGACCGTAATAGAGAGAACGTCGCACAAACCAATTTTTGGAACATTCCTTCTTACCCGACTCTAGATCGTAGTTATGATCATTCACCCATTCAAAGGGAAGAGTCATGGGAAAGAGAACATATTTGTAGCTAATGGTGGTAAGCGTGTGAACGTTAGCCAACATCATCCACGTTTTTCTCTACATCCATCTTCTTAATCTATCCATGTGATTGGTTGACTCCAGTTTATGATGTCCAGAAACTATCTGAGTAGAGATCTGTCACTTTATATGAATTTTAGCATGCTTGAGTGCAAACTCGTGTACAACAATTGTAATTTCGCATCAGGGTACTTCCTCCTGTAGTTAATAAGTATGCCAACCAAGGAGATTCTTTAGTGCCTTCCAAGGTTCTGCGTAGATAGCTAGGGTCTGGAGTATAAAGGTTTTGTGGGTACACCTCTGGTAAACCCTCCGGAGACAACACTCCGCCACTAGGGCCACCTAACGGTTTAATGGCTTGTTGCACGTGCTAAGTGTAGTCATTTTATTTTCTAGATTAGATTTGCTCGGGACTAGCAAATAATAAGTTTGGGGGTATTTGATAGACACATTTTTGTGTCTGAATTGTCCTCAATGTCTCTATTGTTAGTGCTTGATTTTTGTACTTATTTTGGTATTTTTATGTTTGTTTAGGTGTTATTGGAGAATTACACTTATGCGGAAAAAGCCCGGAGAAAAGTGATAAAGGCACCCTAACTTTGGATAAGGGCGCCCCGGACACCTGACTTTTGGATTGGGGCACACCATCCCTACCATTCAAATTTTCAGTTTTGGCGGGAAATGATAGCTGTAGAAGAACAGATTTTTGGTTCGAGTTTTGGACGTGCTAGAAGGAGACTCAACGGCTGAAACTCTTAGGGATGATGTGATTTGGCGTACCAGGCTTGGTAAAGGCCTTTGGTTTAACTGAATTTGGTTGGATATTCCGCGAGAAGAAAACAGGGTAACACGTTCAGGAGAGAGATATTCACGAGATTTCTTGTTATTTTGGAAGGATTTTTTGTGTATGAAGCGTGTTGAATCAATCCTACAACATCTACTATCATGTTTAGAGTGTTTATGCATCATGCCAGCGCGTGAATTTCTAATTCAGGGAAGAAAATATCTGAATATTATTTTCTCTTTACTGCCGAGTAATGGGGAATTATATTGAGTTATGGAGGATATTTCTTGTGCATGAGAGGGTATATATAGTTCTGAGGAGTTGTAGGAAGGAGAACGGAGAGTTTGGGAGAACTTTAGAGCATCAACAGAGCGTAAAATCGAGTTGCAGGGAAATTGTTTTCTGCTGCTGCTGTGAAGAACACGAAGAACAATAGACAGCCAAAAACCGCCGTTCTTCAACAGTGTCAACGAAAAAAAACTTAGGGGTCGTAGAGCTACAGTAACAACGACAGTATACGTTTATCGCTCTCTGTAACAGTGTTTTGCAACAATTATAAGCGTTGCAAACACCCAATTTTAATCATTTTCTCTCCATTTCATCTTTGTAAACAATTTTTGAGCATGAATCTATATTTTGAGAAAGTTTACACAATGACGGGCTGAACCCAATCCTTGGGGCGATGGAGGAAGCTCTCTTGCCAATGAAAAAGTGGTAATTCTTAATTATTTAATTTGTGCAATTTTTATTATGATTATTTGCCTAGATTGAAAATAGATTTTATAATTTTTGTTAAACAATTGTATTTTCTATTGATGGATTATGATTAGCCTAGGGTTTTGATATCCTATACTTTGGATTAACATTTATTGTTTCTACAAAATCTACTTTTGCAATATTTGAGAATCAAATTCAACGTGTGAAATTGCATGATTGTAATTAGTATCACTTTGGAAATGGTAAATAGCGGAATCCTAGCCACAGTCTCTCCATAATTCTCACAACACTTTTAATTTTGAGTTTGTTATATTTTTGCTTTAAAATTAAGTCTAAAAATCTGCTTTCACAAGTGTTGAACGAATATTCTTACTACAACATCATTGAAAATAACCATCATCTACTTATAGTAATGTCTCGGACTAGGATAGATTGTGTAGTTGAGATTTAGACTTTACGGCGTTCATCACTTGGAGACGAAGAACTACTAAGGAGAGTTTGTGGAACTTCATCAATAAAAGGTATGTGGACACTGAAACTCATCTATCACTTGGAAAGTCTATTTCTACTATATCTCCTATATTGAGACAAAAGTCGTATTACTATATAGTTTCGATTATGCACATTTGATATTTCGAGCTGAGTTTAACTCGCTTACATATTTCTCAAAATATGTGTTGGTAAGCTTTTGCTTCAACCAAGTTCATCTTATATTCTTGACGAAATTCAAAAGATGATCATGTGAAAATCGCCGAGTAACATATTACATGGGTTTGTGTGATACAATCATTTGGTGTAGACTTGGAATGTTTCGTTATGATTATTTCAATAACTTGAAAATTGCTTTGATGCTAAAAGTGTGTGAAAACGGCTATTGTCATCCTCTAAGAATATTTCAATGATTTAAATAGAGTTTAGAAAAACTTGTTAGAGCACTTCTCGGTCAAACTCGCATGCGTTGCTATCTCAAGCATGTTTGTCAATCTTAGTGATCAAAACTATATAGTCTTGATTTCTAGTCTACTATAGCTAAGGTCTCAGACTAGGATAGAAAGTGTAGTTGAGCTCAAGAACTCCATGGCGATCATTATACAAGATGAAGGACTACTCAAGGAACCAGTGGATCTTCATCGACTAAAAAGTATATGGAGACTTGAACTTATCTATCACTCAAAATTCTATCTACTCTATCTCTTATCTTGAGGACAAAAGTCATTTTACTATATAGACTAAGAATATACACATGTGACATTTTGAACTGAGTATATCTCGCTTATCTATTTCTCGAAATGGGTGTTGGTAAAGATTTCGCTTTAGCCAAGTTCATCTTTACCTAGTGACGAAAGTCATGTTATGTTTCAATTATTTTGGAAATCGTTCTGAAGAAAAATAGTTTGTGAATAACAACTATATAACGCCCTCTGAGAATGTTTCAATGAATGAAATGAGAGTTTAAACTATATAACCATTGTGGGATATAAACATTGTTGTGGCAACACATATATGTATAAGTCCTTAGCATTTGAACCGAAGTTTGCGAACTTTGTTGATCAAGTGGAACCGGAACGTGAGAAGCAACTCAGTCCGCGAACCCAGTTTGCGAACTGGCGTAAGTTCTCGAACCCGAGAATATCTGCTGAAGTTGAATCTCAGGTGCAGTCTGAGAACTGACGGAAGTTCTCATCCCGAGAAATTCTGCTGGAGTTTATTAATTTCAACTGGTTAGCTTGAGTCCGCGAACTCAAGAAGTTATGTCTGAAAACATTGTTCTTGAACTTATCTTAAATTACTAAGGAATGCTTTTGCAAACCGTGGCTTTATAGTTCATGAAATGATTCGATTGAATCACATCTTTTTTGATTCAATTGTGTCTCTTGTAGTACTTGAGATCTCATAGAAATTGAAAAACTCTCTAACTAGTGTATTTGAGTCATTTGGACTAGTTATAGTGAAGACGAATATGGTTGATATGAAATTTATCATTTGGCTAACCATTTGGTTGACTAATGTTGAACCAACCATTGTACATGTTTGTGTACGGTTACACGAACTTAAAACGTCAAGTACATGTGTGTATGACAAGCTAAGTATTCGATCTAACGGTTGAGAGATATTAGCTTGTATCTAATCAGGTTTTCATCTAGCGGTGAATATTGAATGCTTTGTTAGCAAGCTAACATTGATTGCAAACCCTGATTTGAAAGACTATATAAGGATAACTCTAGCCATTAGAAAAACTAATCCCCACACACCTTTCTTGTGTGATACTAGTTTTCATTAAGCTAGAGTCAATCTCCATTAACCCTTGAGTTTTCTCTCTAAATTCGGGTTGACGACTTAAAGACTTCATTGGGACTGTGAAGCCAGACCGATACTACTTTTCTTATAGTTGTGTGATCTGATCTTGTTATTTATATCGTACGAGTATAATTTTAATAATTGGCTTGAGATTTTTATCTCCGATAGGAAAGATAAAAGTAGTCACAAACATCTTCGTCTCATTGTTTGTGATTCCTCAATAATCTTCTTCGTTGCGTCGATTAAGTTTATTTTGAGGTGATTGATGAAACTGAGCAGTTCTTCGGGAATATAAGTCTGGTTTTCTCGATTGGTTCCTGTTCACCTTGATTTATCAAAAGACGGAACAAAACTCATAGGTTTATTCGTAGGAGACGAATTTATCTATTACCAGTATACTTTTCTGTGTGAGACAGATTTGTTTGCTAAAGTCTTCGACTTTGGGTCGTAGAAACTCTTGGTTATGGGTGAGATCAGCTAAGGGAATCAAGTACGCAGTATCCTGCTGGGATCATAGGCGTAGGAGAATAACTGTACCTTGGATCAGTGTGAGATTGGTTGGGGTTCAATTACATTCCAGACCGAAATTAATTTGGAGTAGGCTAGTGTCTGTAGCGGCTTAATACAGTGTATGTTTAATCTAAACTAGGCCCCAGGGTTTTTCTGCATTTACGGTTTCCTTGTTAATAAAATTCTGGTGTCTGTGTTATTTCTTTTCCGCATTATATTTTTATATAATTGAAATAATACAGGTTGTGCGTTATTCAATCGATTAGAATATCCGACCTTATTGGTTGTTGATTTAAATCGATTGACACTTGGATATTGGTCTTTGGTACCATCCAAGTTATCTCTCATTGATTAGACTCGCGAATCTTATTTGCTTGAGTAAATCAAATCGAGAGATTGAGATAATAACTCCTTGAGATATTTTATATTGATTGAGTCTTGTTGATTCTCTAGAAAACAACTCGGAGTTCTCCATACAGATTGGTAATCGAAATATTAGGTGAGGTTGTTAGACCCCAGCATTTTCACAACTAACCAACATTGGATTATATACATGTTTTTCACTCTTGCATATATGTGATCCATGTCCGGGAACCATAGTATGCATACCCGTATGCGTACCTGATGGTTTGATAAGTCCGAGAACCTAAGTATGCGTACCCGTACGCATATCAGCGTAAGGTTTGTGACCGGAAAATTTTGCTGGGTTTGGAGGTATGCGTACCCATTCGCAAACTGGCGAAAACCAAACTTAGTCCAGTTACTTCAAGTATTCGTACCCGTTTGCAAACTTGAGTGGTTTAAGTTCAAAAATCGGTTGTAACATGAACTAATACATTTATATAATAAGGAATGCATTCTTTGCAAACCGTGGCTATAATTTTCATGAATTAATTCGAGTGAATCAAACCGTTTTTGCTTCAATTGTGTTCTTATATACTTCTATGATATAGCAATTGAAAAACTCTTTAACTAGTTTCATTTGAGTCATTTGAACTTGTTATGGTTAAGATGCATAAGGTTGATATGAGAGTGTTCATATAGCTAACTTCGGTTAACTACTATTGAGACAAAATGGTGTACACGTTTAGGTACGGTTACATAAACCTAAATGAGGGTACATTTCATTTGTGTATACCAAGCTAAGTTCGATTTAACGGTTGAAAGATATTATCTTGGGTTTAATCAGGTTTTCATCTAACGGTGAATATTGAATGCTTTGTTACCAAGGTAACTAAGATTGCAAACCCTGATTTGAAAACTATATAAAAGAGAACTCTAGCAACTGGGAAACCTAATCCCCACACCTCCTGTGTGATACTAGTTGCGACTAGAGTCAATAACCCTTTAACCTTAGGTTTTTCACGAAACCCTATAGGTTAACGACATAAAGACTTCATTGGGTTTGTGAAGCCATACCCAACTATTTTTTATGTAGTTGCGTATATTGATCTTTCCATGTTCTATCGTATTGAGTACTATCTTCTCTAAGATTTTCTCAAGATTGATTCTCCGATATGCAAGATAAAAAGTAGTCACAAACATCTTCGTCTTATCGTTTGTGATTCCACGATATCGATTTTCGCTACCATGCGATTAAGATTATTATGAGGTTATTGATGGTGGATTTTCAACAAAGGTCAAATCCGTAAAATCATGATACTGCATGCTTCTGATACGGCTTCAGGCATGTGATGATTCATATTTTACGAAGCCACGATGAATATGTCTTTCGAAAAGCCTCCACTAGATGAGCATTCGATTCCTGGCATTTCATTGTGACCTCTATGAAGAATAATAGAATTGGGCTGTCCTCCTATATAATTGTTTGTTGAGAGGGCTTAATGCCTTCAAGACGTCGGTGCTACTCATTGTTCCCTGACTACGGGAAAGTGACCCACCTCTACATAGAAGAACGATTGGGCGGTTCTCCGTCAGTGAGAGCAACAACGCTTTCAGGACAGTGACATTCATTGATTTTGACTATGTAGAGCGATGTGTATAGACTTGGGTATTCTTCGTAGTGTCTAAGAGTACCCTCAGGATTAGCCATCTCATGACTATGAACATAGATTAATTCTTTCGTGACATTCACCACTGAATTCCCAGAATAATCTATTATTGCTGCTATTCCATGGTCGAATCCACGACCTGATCCCATGGAATGGCAATAACAATTTCTCATATTCCGTGGTTGAATCCACGGCCTAATCCCATGGAATGGAAATTTTCCATGGTCGAATCCACGACTGATCCCATGGAATGGCAATAACAATTGCTCTTATTCCATGGTCGAATCCACGACCTGATCCCATGGAATGACAATAACAATTGCTCCTATTCCATGGTCGAATCCACGGCCTGATCCCATGGAATGGCAATAACAATTGCTCATATTCCATGGTCGAATCAACGGCCTGATCCCATGGAATGGCAATAACAGTTGCTCCAATTCCATGGTCGAATCTACGACTCGATCTCATGGAATGGCAACAACAATTTATCTCATCACTCCGATTTCATGATCGAATTCACTGCTGATCTCATTCAATGGTAATAGATAATTTTATTACTCGGATTCTATGGTCGAATCCGATCCCATGGAATGGTAATGCCTATTTTATTATTCCGAGTTCATGGTCGAATCCACAGCTGATCCTATGAATTGATAATAAATAACTACTTATTTTTATTGTCTCGTTTCATGAATTATGTTACACTGAATTTCATGGATTAACAATAAATATTCAACAACCGGGCATCTTGATCATCACTGAGTAAGCCCCACAAAAATGGTGTAAGTGTACTCGACAATGATGCACGACTGAGCACCCAGATGCACGAACGAGCATCCAAAAACATGAATAGATGAGGGATCCTACGCAAAACAGGAGAAAACAACAAATATTAATAAAATAATAATAAGGAGCGCCCAGGGGCCGGGTCCACCGGTCGGCCGGGCCCTAGCCGTGGCCGGTCCCCATGCTTCTTTCATTATTTTGCCCTATTTTGTTATTTTCATGAACTCATGAAAAACTCCTTGATTTTAGCAACTTTCCTTGTTTTTGCAAAATTCATGAATTCTCCATAACTTCATGGATTCATAAAAAATAATAACATTATAAAACAAGGAAAGGTGTGCGGGACCGGATGACCTAGCCGTCCGGCCATACCCAAGCCATGGACGGTCCCACACCTTACAATCCTTAGTCTTTTTGTAATTATTATTCCCCAATTTCATGAAGCTCCTGGGTTTTAACAAAATTCATGGATTCTCCATAACTTCATGGATTCACGAAATAATATTATAAAATAGGGAAAGGTGTGCGGGACCGGGCAACCTAGCCGGCCGACCATGCCTTAGTTGTGGCCGGTCCCACACCTAACAATCCCTAGCTTTTTAAAACTACTATTCCCTAAACTCATGAAACTCCTATGTTTCAACAATAACCCATGGATTCTCCATAACATCACGGATTCATGAACAAATATTATTATAAAATAGGGAAAGGAGTGCGGGACCGGGAAACATAGCCGGCCGGCCATGCCCTAGTCATGTCCGGTCCCACACCCTGCAACCCCTAGTATTTTATAATTATTATTTTCCCCAAATTCATGAAACTCCTTGGTTTGAGAAAAAATCATGATTTCTTCATAACTTCCAGAATATTGCTCAAATCATGAAAATTCAAAAGCCAACGTGGTCACATGACCGGCTAGCCTCTCACGGAAATTTTGGATGTTAAAATACTCTTATTTTAATATTTAAAAAATATTGATTAATTGAGCATACATGCTCATTCCAACAAAAATCAAGAATTTCAATCAAAATAAAACTCTTCTGAAAATTCACAATGTTGCTCGAACGCACATCAAAAAATACAGAAACTCTCAGTACGGAGACACGGACACCATGGTGATACGTGCATACCTTGATGACCGACCAGAGTCATTCCTAAGGCTCGCACAAAGCCGGTCCCACATGTTTTCATAATTCTGACCTAATTTTCTCAATCGCTCATATTGGGCCCAAAATATCTCCAACCAACCTGAGGATTGCTCAAACTGACAACAACTGGTCCCATGATCGCCAAGATCCGGTCTTATGCTCTCTTGTTCGGTCCCCTATCTTTCATACTTAGGTTTTTCCTAATGTTGAACCCAGCAATAATTCAATAAATGATGAAACCGACACTTAATCATCATTCCTTCACCAACTCTCCAACTGAGAACCCTGGTGCTCGCTCACTCGAGCAATTAGGCATCATGTGGACGTCCATAGTCTCATGTGGTCGATCCCTCCTTCGCTCATGACCTATTTTCAGCAATTCATCGACTAATGAGCAATTCATCAAAAATTAGGGTTTTCGAACAAACACTCAACAAATCATTATTCTGAGCAAGTTCAAACACCAAATGAATTTATGATGATCCACAGGATTAATTATATAATATTTGGTAATCTATCAATATTTTAATATTTTATTGGATCACGCCACCAATAAATATTTCGTCGAATTGAGCAATATTTGCTCTATTGCTTAAATATTGATCCAGCTATCAATATTTAATAATTTATCAGTAACTTATCGAATTGAGCAATATTTGCTCAGTTGCACGTCAAATTATTAATATTCAGTATTTTGTCGAATTGAGCAATACTTGCTCAGTTGCTCGTCAAATTCTTAATATTCAGTAATTCGTCGAATTGAGCAATACTTGCTCAGTTGCTCGAATATTCATCCAAACTATCAATATTCAGTAATTTATCAGTATTTCGTCGAATCGAGAAATACTTGCTCAGTTGCTCGAATAATCCGCATATATTCAGTAACTCATCAATATTCAACAACTCATTGAATTTACAACATTAACATTCATGAATCGCTGAGCATTTGTCAAACATGCTCGATTCAACAAAACCTAGGCTCATTGTCTAATCAGTCAACAACTGACAAACTAAATACACGTCTGTCATGCAGGCTCCACGATTCGTGAGACATCAATTACTCCAAATTGGGGGATAACAACTAGGGTTTTGGTCTGGCGGCCTACATCACGTGGATTCATCCACAACGAGAAATGTGTGTAAGTTGTGTCAACTGTTGAAGGAGTTAGCAAAGTAGTGGGTGCACGATCCATCAATTCTCCACATGACATGGAACTGACTTTACCATGATCTTCCATTGGCCCACTCTTCCACTCATGAAACCGTACCACTTACAGGGATCAAGGTGTTCACGACTCTGACAATATAAAATAAGTCTCTGAATCCATGATTAAGGACAACGTTTTCAGTCTACACAGAATTTCTCGAGTAACTACTCTCAAGAATTCATCAATCCATCAGAACTTATTCGAACTCAACAGTTCACCAATTATTGCAGAAACCCACAACACATCTAAAATCCTTGATCATCATTGATCCCACACAATTTCTTAGCTTCCCTCCTATAGATCAACCTATCTCCCTCTTTGAGACCGAATTGACTCTGGAACGGCCATTGACTTGGTTTAGGCTGGAGTCCTACAGATTGATATCTCGAATCTAAGCACTCCCTTTGCAGTGCATCTGTGTGAGGTTAAGAAGTTTGCCCGGTTCGAGGAGTCTCGACAACACGCTCGACTCTTCATTTTCCTAAAACTAGCAAATCGTTTTTCCCCATCTATAGATTGGCGACCACAATGGGAGATTAATCTCTCGGTTGAAATCTTGTTTTCACAAAATGGTTGGTCTCAGGTTAGGGTCAGTGACAAATCATAACATAAACATCGCTAGTACCAGCAGTAACGAGGAGATTCCAGAAAGTATTCCTGCTTCCAACAGTAGTGGAGACACTATTCCTCACACTAATGTCGAAAATCATCCTCTCTTTGGCCGACATCCCGAGGAACTCAGAGAAAATCCGCCTACTATTGCTGATCTCATAAAGGTCCAAGAAGTTCTTGCCAAAAATCAAACTGACATGGCTGCGACGCCGAAAGAGCTGTGCGATTACCTCAAGACTCTTACTGACAATATGTCAGACAAAACTCGAGAGAAGGGAAAATATAAGGAGACCTCTCTAACTACAGATCCCGAATTTATTCCGGTCCTCGACGATGATGAAACCCGCAAAGCTGAAGAACCAGAACCTTCCAGTTTCATCACTCGTAAAGACCTGGAACACTTTATGGAGAATCGAGGAAAGGGGCACACACTTGGTCGTGCACCGTCATCAACCTCCATATCCCTCTTCTACACAAAGAATCCCTCTTCCAAAAATCTACAGTTCTCCAACGTTCACACTCTACAACGGAACATGGAATGCTCGAGAACACATCTCTCGATTCCTGGGAGCATTAGGAGAGCATGAACATAACCACGTCGTCCGTTTGAAGGAGTTCTCGAAGTCTCTGACAGGCCGAGCATATACTTGGTACAAAAACATCGCACCAGGGAGCATAGCCAATTGAGGATAAATGATCAATGCTTTTTACAAGAAATATTTCTTTGTCTCTGAACAAGTCACTCTCTCCGACTTGGGAAGGATGTCTCAGAAGAATAATGAACATCCGAACGACTACATAAAGAAGTTCAGACTCCAGGCTCTGGATTATCACGATCCAAATGTCACTGAACAATAACTAGTGGACTTGTGTATCAACGGGATGATCCCAGTCTACAGAGTCTTGCTGGAAATCTCCGGTTCTAGACCTTTTCAGAACTTCATGAAGCATCCAAGCGATCAACAACCACTACTCCTGCATTGCTAGAAAGAACGAAAACTGTCAAGGTAGAGGAATCAAAGGACACTCGAAGCAACACTACCAGACGTCTAGTCAACAAGCAGTACAATGTCTAAACTTCCATGAATGTTGCTGAAGGGAGAAAAAGAAAAGCTGACGCACATCCACATAAGAATACCCCTCTGGTGTCCAATTCCTCGAAAGCACCAAGAAAAGATGTCCAAGCCAGGAATGCACAATCACCCACTCAATAACAACAAAATGATCAAGATGCACCTGACTTCCCCTTCTCTATTGAAGAGGTGATCAAATTATTAGAGGTATGGATTCAAGACGGTGAGATCAAGTTACCTTCTTTCAAAAAGGAACCAACTAAGGAACATATGGAAAATGCACGCTACTGCCATTTCCATAGGTATGTCAGTTACCCAACAAGTAATTGCATAACCTTGAGACATATATTCAAAGAAAAAGCTGACTCGAGGGAATTGAGGACTGAAGGAGTGCACAAAAATCCTCTCCCAATCAGCACATTCACACTCTCTGAGTAGCCGGTCAAGGAAGCAGTTTAATCCCTGGTTGAGAATGTCTGTCAGTTACTGTACTTATCAAAATCTCAAATAAATAATATATTTGCTGCATTAAACCACATTGTATCTGGGAAACGATTAGACATTCAGGAGATACGCCCTGAACCTCCATTAACTGACAAGGAGATGTACGACTGGGGACTTCTCACCACAGTCCACCTCAATGGAAATGAATTCAAGCGAGCATTAGTCGATGTTGTCACCGATGTTAACATCATTCCTCTAAATACTCTCAGGGCTGCTGGCATTACTCGTCAGGAAGCAACTCACGCTCCTGTCTCAGTCAGAGACTATGAAGGAATCTCCAGGGATGCTTACGGTTACGTTATCCTCAAAGTGAAATATGACTCAACTTGGACTGAAACTAAGTTTTTCATAATTAGAGAAGATCCAGGATATGATATGGTCCTTGGAAGAGCATGTATTCATCATGGAAAGGTCACTATAACATCTTCAATTGCATAATTCTCTGCCGAGGAAAACTCTGACTCAGAGGAAATCTCCAGTTCAGAAGAAATAGAAGACACCCCACCATTTGAACATTTGGGAAAAGTCGAAGCCTTGGTGGAACTCACACAAAAACCTGAAGAAAGCGCACATGAATTTGTCAAAAGGTTCCGCACTCAGGAAAGTCTCATTCCCACTAATGCATCTATATTAACAACTTTCAAATATGAAACTCTAGTCAGGGGACTTGATCTTACTCATGAATCAGCTGTCACAAAACGATATGAGTGGTTAGTCTCACCTCAACAATACTTCACCAAATGGTTAGATGTCAAACCTCTCGAAATTCAGCATCTCACTGATACGGTCATTGATAGAATAGTCACCGAGTTCCACAATCAGTACCTTGAATGTTTTCCATTGCACGAGTGTCCATATGTGCCACAGAATTGGAAAACTCTAACAGAGCATCCCAATGTGAGGAGAATTCTGAACAAACAAAAGATATTTAGAGCACGACCCACCAAGCCTTACAGGTTCCGTGAAGG
Organism: Papaver bracteatum; assembly: GCA_023529315.1. Taxonomy (NCBI): domain Eukaryota; kingdom Viridiplantae; phylum Streptophyta; class Magnoliopsida; order Ranunculales; family Papaveraceae; genus Papaver; species Papaver bracteatum. The sequence continues at coordinate 772,081 of JAJJWX010002605.1, read as the reverse complement.
AGATTTGGTTCTTAAAGCAACTAGGTGCAACTTGCATTCTACAAATGGCTCTAACTGGGAAGGACCTTTTATGATTGCTAAGTCAGTAGCTGGAGGATATTATAAATTGGCTGACATGAAGGGAAAGACAAATGTGCCAGTGATTCATGAGAATTGGCTCAAGATTTTCGACGCAAGAAGCATTCGACGTTGGGTGCTTAATGTCCGAGACAAAAGCTCGAGACATCTTACGTTTGCATTTTAGGATTTTCTTTTACCTGTAATTTCAATACCTCCAAAACGTTTACAATACTTGCATTTTGTAATTGAATTCATCAATTTATCAAAGTTTTTTTATTTAAGAAAAATCTCTATCAAATCCAAAACTCCGAAAGAAAATCCTCAATCACCCAAAAACATAAAACCTCAAATCTCTCAGAAGTTCAATTTTCAAGAGATCATGGAAAGAAAATTAAAGGAATCCAGCAAAGTAAGACTTCTGCTTCTCTTCATTCTCTAAGACTTGCAAGGCCGCTTTCTCCAACTCCAGATTTTTAGTCAATTCGGTAATCTTAGCCATTTTCTCCACCACGGCAGCACTGGTAAAGGGCACATCATTCACCATTGCATCCTTGATGGCGTCGATCTTCTGACGAAGCCACTTCAGATTAAATCCAAGCCTCTCAGAATTCTCCAAATTATACTCCCAATCAAAGAGTACATCTCGAGTGACACCACTTCTGGGCCTGGTATGAATATCATTTATGACACGCAATATGTTTCCTAGTTGCATTGTCAGGAAGTAACTACGTTCAGGATCCCTTGTGTCGACGATATGGCCATACATATTCCAGAACTTCTCATACATATTGGCATACCCAGTGGGAACGTTGTATCCATCAACAAACACATGGTACAAAAGCGAAGCACCAAATAAAGTCTCACAAACTATCCCTACAGTAGAGTATTCATGCACTATTATACGGTTCTCAATCTCAGGAGCCACTTCAACAATCATAGGCCCAGCCTCTTCTGAGATAGTATCTTCTACCCTCGACACGGTTTCTTCTGCTTCCGCAGTCCTCATTGATGTTTCAATTAGCTCCATAATATTAGAAATGACCACCTCATGGCCTTGAAGTGCAGAGGTGGTTGTCTCATTATCAATGGCGCCGATATTGCTCGAATCATCATTATTGGTCTTGTTATTCCCAACTTCGGCAGTTGACACCTAATAAGAAGATTACACGGGATTAGAGCAATCCAAGCATGGGGACTCAATACAATCGTAAATTACAACATTTAAGTGAACTAACATTATCTAAGTTCTTCATTATGCACCCAATACATGAGCAAATAGCATAAAAGTCATAAAACACGTTTTTCAATAAGTCCGTCAGGAAAATTTTATACTACTCTGTATAAAACAACAAACTGGGAGCAATTGGAAAGGAATATAAGGTTGTTCCATATACCATTCTATTTGTATGGATGTCATATACAACCTACTAAAATTTCATAGCAATTATATGAACTAGCATGGAGTTGTGGCCCAAACATTGGACCTCATACCAACTAAAAATTTTCTGGAGGTCTCCGGGAAGTTTATTGTTTCATCGATTCCGACCCCTAAAGGTGCTCAAAACTTAAAAATCTTTTTCTACAAAGCTTGAAAATTTTCTGGGCTTGAAAATACGTACGCGGATCGCGAAAATCCGATGCTGAATGAAGATTCTATAACATTTTTACTAAAACACTGAGGTCTGAATTTTTCTGATGACGTATTTTGACAAAATTTCTCATATATTCATTGGGTTTTTATTCATTCGTCGACAAGTCAGCAAAATTATACTTCTATGAAGATAATACAAAGTAGATACTTACTTGAGGAGTCTCCAACTCATTCGAGGGGTTAACAGGGTCGGCATCAACATTGGGAGTATCATTATCTTCATTCAGTCGTGATTTTTGAAGATTCTCTTTCTCACTACTATTCGAAGACGAATGAATGGCATGGACATGTTGGCTTTCCACGACAATTTACTCCTGGAATTATCAACAATAATCATCATTATTTCATTCAAGGAAATGCTGAAATCACTCACACGAAAGGATACTCACATCAACCTCTCCATCGATGCTGGATTCCTGAATTGTTCGAATAGAGGAAAGATGAAGACCGTCAATAACCGAGGGAGAAAAAGTCTGAAACAAATTAGTAATACTTTTATAAGATTCTGATTATATGGACAAGAAAGTCGCAATGGTAAAAGAAGTGCTAACAACTTACCAAAGAAGCGGCAGGGGACTGCACTTTATTCGGTATCATTCTATGAGATGTTTTGCTTCTTCCTTCTCCACCCTGGGGACTTTTTTAAATGACTAAGAAGTTTACACAAATTCGAGGCCTCACAGCACAGACATCCTACACAAAACCAACAAATAATTAAAATACGTCTAGCTTACCTCCATCGATTGTAAAGGAAATAGGCTTACATGTGCACATTCCGTAGATGTCTTCCTCTTGTCACCACGAGAAAGGTACTTTAGTCTTGGTCGAGCATTAATGGAGTCAAGGGAAGGAAAATCTTGTACTGGGGACTTAACATCCATCATAAAAGCATACATATGCTCAAGTTGCTGACGCCATAAGTCTATGTAACTCGGAGTCACGAAACTAGCACGATCAGAACACGGGGATAAATACTCATTTCCCTCCACATGAGTGTAATCCAGATTAGCCTTCAAATACTCAACTGATGGTTTGTTCATTCGGTGACCTGGGATGCACTAGTCGACGCCCATCTGCCGAGATGCTCTGTCAATGTTATACTCTTCTACTTGAACTCTTCATGCATTACTGATACTAGGTGTCCAGGAGTGTAACTTAATATGAAAGATCTCTCTCCATCATTCAAATCAGCACCAGTCTTTAATGTGACACTTGTTTCAACAGTATTATAGGTGATCAATTATGAAAAAAAATAATCAGGGACCGACACCCAGGGGCGAAAGTTGAACTCAGATTCATTGTCCAAAATATCAGTGATGCATATATTGTATTGCGGCTTCTTGGTGGACCACCTCATGATCCTGGCATTGTCTTTCTCGAGGAAATCATGATGAGTGTCGACATTAGGCCCTTGCAAAATATTACTTGGAATCGGAGTATACCTTTTAAGATGCTCCCACATCAAATCTTGGAGGAACATAGTATTAGCATATGTCTCAATTTTCATGAAATCGTTAGAAAAACTGGAGTCAATAACCAAAGAGTCCAAGTTGGCAAACAGCGAACCTAAAAACAAGCTACCAATGGGAAGTTTCTCACATTTAGCCATCCTAATAGCAAAAGGTATCACCAACGGCTTCAACAAATGTCCGATGTCCTCAAGAACGTCTCTGGAAAGCTACAAGCACAAAAAAGTGGCAATGGATAGGGTACCATCAACAGGTTCTTCAGGAATTCTATCTCTTGGACACCAGTATCTCAACCACTGAGCATAGAAAAATTTGGGAGACTCATTGAAATCGTGCATCTTAGTTTCCAAAGTACGAGATATCAGATTCTCCTCTGTCGAGAGTTCTCTAGGGAAATTTCTGGTGACTGGAAGATGCAACAAAGCAACTACATCTTCTAAGGTAATTGTGAACTCTCCCCATCTACATATGAAGGTGTGAGTAGGAATACACCAACTAGCAAGCAAAGCCACGATACCTGGTATATCATGATTAATGATCAAATCACCAGCAGCTTGAATGGATCTCGTCACCTGCACACTATCCAGCAAGGCCCTCACACGGCTGTGGCCTAGCATATGCCTTGCCCATCCAGAAAAATGCATCAGCGGCTTCCGAGAAAGTTTGAGCTCCACGTGGGAAGTCGAATAATGTTTTCCTTCCAAATAAAACCGAATTATTGCTGAAGGAGACACCAACTTATTCTGAGCAGTAGTCCTGGGATTTATAAGCAATCGAAATGAGGAGCCTAAAGGACGTTTTTCAGGCCTATACAAGTATTCGAAGAATCTGTCTTCGATGCTTGGAATGTTCTTGGGTTTGGGAATTTCCTCCTTCGTAAGTTCCAAAATCGGCATCCCTGGAGAAATCATCATCTCTAGAAGATGCATCTGTGGAAACATCATCTCCAGAAATATCTCTGGAAATGTCACTTTCAGCATTATTATAGAGTCGAGTCATCTCCACCAAGTCGTTGCAATATTCCACACGAGTTGCATCAATACAATGGAGTTAAAGCAATCAAACAGTCATAATGCTTACAATAATCATCTACAAAAATGGTAATCCTTAACTCTTACCTATTTACGATTTCACAAACTTAGTGATAACAGCGTAAAACCTCAAAAAACTTGTTCGTCCTTTCAAACCTGCAAAGTCGAACAAAAAACTTATTATTATTTAAAGTCAACATTGGCTTTTCATGAAACTATGAATAATTCACACAACCATCCATGTGAATATTCGCTGACTTTTACGTGTACATACACTATAAAATCGACAAACTTGCACACATACTACGAATTCATCAACTCATGGAAACATTGTTTGATTTCGACAATTTTTCATAAATCAAAACTTGATTTCTATTTTAATAAAACGTGAACAGGTCACGTATTTAAAAAAAATAAAAAAAAAATCGTGAGCTAATAACTGACGTATAATTTCATAAATATATATATATATATTTGCTCAATCGGGCATTTGTCTACAAAACCAATGTCTTTTCTATTTTGTAAAAGTCCACATGTTCCAAACAAAATTTAAAAATTTACAAACAAACTTTATCATAAACTCCAGGTCCTTTCAAAAAAATAAATTCCTTTAACCCTAAGGATTATTATTTAGTACTTTTATTACGAACAATCCTACGTTCTTAAAAGTATTTGCAAAATCCATGCTTTGAAAAAAAACTTGGGTTTTCATGAAACCTAATAAACAAAACTTGTACTACTGCAACTATACCATATCCATGCAAAATTTTATGCATCTCTTCCTTATTAAGGATTTTTGTTCGTTTCCTAAACTAACGAAAAAACGAGCATTCATACGTTTTCTAAAATTATTCATAAATCCTACGCATGTTTGCAACTAGGGGATTTTTGTTTTGTGAACAACTCATGAATCATAAAACACACAGCAAAAAAAAAAAGTTCGAACTTACCTGCTGTCGGCCGGAAACTGGCTGGACGGTGATCGGCGGCGACGGCGCTGATTTTCCGGCGTGAAATTTTTTCCTCCCTGCTGAACACGTTAAGGTGATGAAGAGATGAAGGTGCTCAATCGATCAAAACAATAAAAATATTAGGGTTATTTACCTTTTATATTAATTTTATTTCCAAAACCTAATAAAACATAGGTTTCCTTTTTGGGTTCGGGCCCGTAAATCATAAATCAACCAGAACTGGACTTTTGACCGACCAAATCAGCAGCACTTCACCTCTCCACGTCCAAAAAATAACACTCTATCATACTATCAGGGTCCTCACCCGAACATTTGCTCGTACATGACACCATTGGAGCAAATCGAGGATTCTGAAACTTCCTTTGTAGACTGAGTTCAACCACGATCTCGTCGACTAAAAATCACCATCAAATGCTTACTGCGAAACATGACTGACCCAAACTAAGCAGGGGACTTAATGTTGATGGTGGATTTTCAACAAAGGTCAAATACGTATAATCATGATACTACATGCTTCTGATACAACTTCAGGCATGTGACGATTCATATTTTACGAAGCCATGATGAACATGTCTTTCGAAAAGCCTCCACTAGCTCAGCGTTTGATCCCTGGCATTTCATTGTGACCTCTATGTAGAATAATAGAATTGGGCGGTCCTCCTGCATAATTATTTGTTGAGAGGGATTAACTCCTTCAGGACGTCGGTGATACTCATTCTTCCCTGACTACAGGAGAGCGACCCACCTCTACATAGAAGAACGATTGGGCAGTTCTCCGTCAGTGAGAGCAACAATGCCTTCAGGACAGTGACACTCACTGATCCTAACTATGTAGAGCGATGTGTATAGACTTGGGTGTTCTTCATAGTGTCTCAGAGCACCCTTAGGATTAGCCGTCTCTTGACTATGCACATAGATTAATTATGCCGTGACATTCACCACTGAATTCCCAGAATAATCTATTATTGCTCCTATTCCATGGTCGAATCCACGGCCTGATCCCATGGAATGACAATAACAATTGCTCATATTCCATGGTCGAATCCACGGCCTGGTCCCATTGAATGGCAATAATAGTTGCTCCGATTCCATGTTCGAATATTCGAATTGATCTCATTGAATGGCAACAAAAATTTATCTCATTACTCCGATTTCATGATCGAATTGAATGATGATCTCATTCAATGGTAATAGATAATTTTATTACTCTGATTCTATAGTCGAATCCACGATCCCATGGAATGGTAATGCCTATTTTATTATTCCGAGTTCATGGTCGAATCCACAGTTGATCCTATGAATTGATAATAAATAACTACTCATTTTTATTGTCTCGTTTCATGAATTATGTTACACTGAATTTCATGGATTAATAATAAATATTCAACAACCGGGCATCTGGATCATCACTGAGTAAGCCCCACAAAAATGGTGTAAGTGTACTCGACAATGATGCACGACTGATCACCCAGATGCACGAATGAGCATCCAAAAACATGAATAGATGAGGAATCCTACGCAAAACAGGAGAAAACAACAAATATTAATAAAATAATAATAATAAGGAGCGCCCAGGGGCCGGGTCCACCAGCCGGCCGGCCATGCCCTAGCCGTGGCCGGTCCCCATGCTTCTTTCATTATTTTGCCCTATTTTGTTATTTTCATGAACTCATGAAAAACTCCTTGATTTTAGCAACTTTCCTTGTTTTTGCAAAATTCATGAATTCTCCATAACTTCATGGATTCATAAAAACTAATAATATTATAAAATAAGGAAAGGTGTGCGGGACCGGGCGACGTAGCCGGCCGGCCATACCCAAGCCATGGCCGGTCCCACACCTTACAATCCTTAGTCTTTTTATAATTATTATTCCCCAATTTCATGAAACTCCTAGGTTTCAACAAAATTCATGGATTCTCCATAACTTCATGGATTCATAAAATAATATTATAAAATAGGGAAAGGTGTGCGGGACCGGGTAACCTAGCCGGTCGGTCATGCCTTAGCTGTGGGCGGTCCCACACCTCACAATCCCTAGCTTTTTATTACTACTATTCCCTAAACTCATGAAAGTCCTCCATCTCAACAAAAACCCATGGATTCTCCATAACATCACGGATTCATGAAAAAATAGTATTATAAAATAGGGAAAAGAGTGCAGGACCGGGCAACATAGCCGGCCGGCCATGCCCTAGTCGTGTCCGGTCCCACACCCTGCAATCCCTAGTATTTTATTATTATTATTTTGCTCAAATTCATGAAACTCCTTGGTTTGATCAAAAATCATGATTTCTTCATAACTTCCCGAATATTGCTCAAATCATGAAAATTCAAAAGCCAACGTGGTCACATGACCGGCTAGCCTCTCACGACAATTTTGGATGTTAAAATACTCTTATTTTAATATTTAAAAAATATTGATTAATTGAGCATACATGCTCATTCCAACAAAAATCAAGAATTTCAGTCAAGATAAAACTCTTCTGAGAAATCACAATGTTGCTCGAACGCACATCAGAAAATACTGAAACTCTCAGTACGGAGACACGGACACCATGGTAACACGTGCATACCTTGATGACCGACCAGAGTCATTCCTAAGGCTCTCACAAATCCGGTCCCACATGTTTTCATAATTCTGACCTAATTTGCTCAATCGCTCATATTGGGCCCAAACTCTCTCCAACCAACCTGAGGATTGCTCAAACGGACAACAACTGGTCCCGTGATCACCAAGATCCGGTCCCATGCTCTCTTGGTCGGTCCCCTATCTTTCATACTTATGTTTTGCCTAATGTTGAACCCAACAGTAATTCAATAAATTATGAAACTGATACTTAATCATCATTCCTTCACCAACTCTCCAACTGAGAACCATGGTGCACGCTCACTCTAGCAATTGGGAATCACGTAGATGTCCATAGTCTCATGTGGTCGATCCCTCCTTCACTCATGACCTATTTTTAGCAATTCGTCGACTAATGAGCAATTCATCAAAAATTAGGGTTTTCGAACAAACGCTCAACAAATCATTATTCTGAGCAAGTTCAAACCCCAAATGAATTTATGATGATCCACGGGATTAATTATATAATATTTAGTAATCTGCCAATATTTTAAAATTTTTTTGGGTCACGCCACCAATAAATATTTCGTCGAATTGAGCAACATTTGCTCAAATATTGATCCAGCTATCAATATTTAATAATTTATCAGTAACTTGTCGAATTTAGCAATATTTGCTCAGTTGCACGTCAAATTATCAATAATCTGTATTTTGTCGAATTGAGCAATACTTTCTCAGTTGCTCTCCAAATTCTTAATATTTAGTAATTCGTAGAATTGAGCAATACTTGCTCAGTTGCTCGAATATTGATCCAAACTATCAATATTCAGTAATTTATTAGTATTTCGTCGAACCGAGCAATACTTGCTCAGTTGCTCGAATAATCTGCATATATTCAGTAACTCATCAATATTCAACAACTCATCGAATTTACAACATTAACAATCATGAATCGCTGAGCATTTGTCAAACATGCTCGATTCAACAAAACCTAGGCTCATTGTATAATCAGTCAAAAACTGACAAACTAAATACACGTCTGTCATGCAGGCTCCACGATTATTGAGACATCAATCACACCAAATTGGGGGATAACAACTAGGGTTTTGGTCTGGCGGCCTACAGCACGTGGATTCATCCACAACGAGAAATGTGTGTATGTTGTGTCAACGGTTGAAGGAGTTAACAAAGTAGTGGGCGCACGATCCGTCAAGTCTCCACACGACATGGAGCTGACTTTACCATGATCTTCCACCGGCCCACTCTTCCACTCATGAAACCGTCACACTTACAGGGATCAAGGTGTTCACAACTCTGACAGTATAAAATAAGTTTCTGAATCCATGATTAAGGACAACATTTTCAGTCTACACAGAATTTCTCGAGTAACTACTATCAAGAATTCATCAATCCATCAGAACTTATTCGAACTCAACAGTTCAACAATTATTGCAGAAACCCACAACACATCTACAATCCTTGATCATCATTGATCCCACATAATTTCTCATCTTCCCTCCTACGGATCAACCTATCTCCATCTTTGCGACCGAGTTGTCTCTGGAACGGCCATTGACTTGTTTTAGGCAGGAGTATTACAGATTGATCTCTCGAATCTAAGCACTCCCTTTGCAGTATCTGTGTGAGGTTAAGCAGTTTGCCCGATTCGAGGAGTCTCGATAACACACTCGACTCTTCAATTTCCTAAAAACTAGCAAATCATTTTTCCCCATCTACAGAGGTGATTGATAATATTAGGCTGTTCTTCGGGAATATAAATCTGGTTTATCAATTGGTTCATGTGCACCTTGATTTATCAAATGACTTAAAAAAACTCGTAGGTATTTCTGTGGGAGACAAATTTATGTATTTCAATGGACTTTTCTGTGTGAGACAGATTTGTTTATCAAGTCTTCGACTTTGGGTCGTAGCAACTCTTAGTTGTGGGTGAGATCAGCTAAGGGATTCAAGTGCGTAGAATCCTACTGGGATTCAGAAACGTAAGAAGCATAATTGTACCTTGATCAGTGTGAGATTAATTAGGGCTCAACTACATTCCAGTCTGAAGTTCATTGGTAGTAGGCTAGTTTCTGTAGCGGTTTAATACAGTATGGTGTTCAAAGATGGACTAGGTCCCGGGGTTTTTCTGCATTTGCGGTTTCCTCGTTAACAAAACTTCTGGAGTCTGTGTTATTTCTTTTTCACATTATATTTTGTTATATAATAGAAATATCACATGTTGTGCATTGTATCGATCAATTTGTAAATCCAACCTTAGGTTGTTGATTGAAATTGATTGATCCTTGAACATTGGTATTTGGTACCGTTCAAGTTATTTCACATAATAATCAGGCTCGCAGATTTCTATCTGTTTGATTTGCTGATTACATTGTGAAATAGAGATATAAACTCTTTGATATACTTTTCTATAGATTGAGTTTGATTGTCTAGTTGATTCTCTTGAAAGTATATTGGAGTTTGTCTATTCAGAATGCCGAATAAAATATTGGGAGTGGTTGTTGTACCCCCGCTTTTTCAAGTACTATCCTCTCTAATATTTGCTCGAGATTTATATCTGATAGGTAATATATAAAAATTAATCACAAAGCTCTTCATTTCATTCTTTGTGATTCCACAATAACTTGTTCTACTACGTGTTTATGGGTGAAAACTGTTTCTACTGGTTTTGGTAAATTTGGGTGTGTGTGGATGAGAAATGAATATAAACCCTAAACAAATGCACTGCACGGGAGTGCTTTTTGATTCGAGAGATCAATCTATACAATTCTGGCCTAAACCAAGAAATGTCCGTTCCAAACTTGCTTCGGTTACAAAGTGAAGAAGATGGGGTTGACCTTAAGGAGGGAAGCGAAGAAGGTGTTGAGATTGTGAAGGTGTTGGTTGTTTATGACTTGTATCAGAATGTTGAACTGGATTGAACAATGTAAGCTATCAGTTCTGGGTGTTTTCTGGATACTATGACAATACTTGTGTTGTTCGTGTTGTTGAAAATAGGTGAAGGACCTATTTATACAAGTCATTGAGCGCAACCTTTCATATCGTAGGAAGTGGAGGAAGTTGAGTGAAGGAGTAGTGGGGTCGTGTGTGGGTGATTTTCACACGATCACACCTTTTCCCACTTCCCTCATCATCGTTAACCGTTGATGCCTCCTGACACGTTCTTATAATGGGCGCGTTGCACGCCGCACGCTGTCAACCGCCAGACCAATACCCCAGTAAGTATCCCCCAGTTTGTGACATGTTGGATGTCTCGAATGAGTGGGTCGAGTCGTGGGACCCACCACAGGAAATAGCATATGTTGCTATTAGATTAAATAACTAAGTTATTTAAGAATTTGATATTCATGAAATATGATGCATGTAATGCATCGTTTTAAAGCAAGCATATCAAACGGTGATCATTGAAGTGCTTCATTGATCGCCTAATTTTTAATCCAAGCCGTCCTACCCAAGCTGGAAAATTTGGGCGGACGAGATGATTTACGGTACATATTTGGTGACATTGATGGAATTTTAGGGTTTTTATAGGTGCGCAAGCATCCCCCTTTGACTTGATCGAATTCACACATGGGCGTTAATTTTGAGTAAGCCGATTGGGGGTGCGTGAGGATGGCTCACTGACATGCATGCTTTCCCCTCTTGGTACCACAAATATTCGATCTTGGCCACTCACTTTGACCGGTAAAGATGAGTGGTCGTGATCGATTTGTGACAGAAACATGTTAGCGCAAAGAGGTTTGAAGGTCGTGTGATATTCCAGCCTTTGGGTGCGCATTTCGAGGTGCCGAGCCCTAGTCTGCATAGGTCGGCCGGTCACACACAAAGGTGGGACCATGGTGAACACATTGACATCCTTGGGACCTCTTGAGTCTATATCTATACCCTCCATCTAGGCTGGAGAAGATGGATGGTCACGATCGAACTACGAGAGATGTGCATTGCCTCAAACCCTAATTAAGGCTTTGAAACAGTCACGCCCTCACAACTTTTGTCAAACAGTTTGGCACACCGTGGGTCTCCTTTGGGAGATCGACCATGTTGGCCCGATGGTGAACATATGAGTTTCTTCCTGATGGTCCCAAATGCGATCTAATCCATCCAAATAGGCTGGCTAAGTTGGATGGTCGTGATCGATTTAAGACGCTGGTGGACTTCCACGATCCTTGAAAGCATCCGCCATGATTTAAGCAAATGTTCATTGCTTCATGACCATGTCACGAGCAAACCGATCAGGTGAAGGATAAGTGGGCCCGCCAACATGTGTGTTAGCGCTTATCTGATCATTCATAGGATGATATAATCCGTCCAAATAGGCTGTCTAAGTTGGACGGTCGTGATCGTTTTAAGACTGCCTTGAACAGTCTGTGTTCGATTGAATCTCTACAAAGCAGCACGGCCACCCTACTTAGGGTTGGCGTTTGACGTTGCAAGGAGATGTTCATGTGATGTCCGACCGGCTAGGGCATAAGTGGGCCCGCCGGTGGTCATCACGAAAATCGCCTATTCTTGTCAGGGTTTGGCTAGGCTTGTTAAATTCCGCGGCCAACTTGTGTGGCCGCGATCGTTTTCGAGACTGATATGGACAGTCTAGATTTCCCTTAGGGAAATTAAGCATACTCGAAGCGCGTCGACGCGAGACTCTCTCTGTCGGAGAGTGGTATAACCTATATGGGTACTTCGTGCATGTCTCAATATTGGCACGGAGATTCATTCTACTCTGCTGAGAGTGAATACTCAGTCGTCATGTCATGCAAATAATGAGAGTTCGGCTGAGAACACATCACGGAAAATACTAGGCAAATCATTCATTAATTATTATTGCTAGTCAAATTCACAGAATATTTGGGACTGCTGTTGCACGCACCATTCAGGGTGAATCTTGTGTATTTTATTGAATTGCTTCGAATAAATAAATAAAATAAAGAGGTTTTTTGCACTCATCACTTTTAAAACGGATTTTCCCTTTGCAGGGTGACATCGCATAAAATACTAGTTTTACAATTTTAGACCTGAACTAAAGTCCACCATCAACACTACCATATTGTTAAGTTATTGTGAGGTGATTGATATTTCTAGTCTGTTCTTCGGGAATATAAGACCGGATTATCAATTGGTTCCTGTTCACCTTGATTTATAAGAAGACGGAACAAAAACTTCGTAGGTATTTCTGTGGGAGATAGATTTATCTATCAGAATATACTTTTTTGTGGGAGATAAATGTGTTTATAAAGTCTTCGACTTTAGGTCGTAGAAACTCTTAGTTGTGGGTGAGATCAGCTAAGAAAATCAAGTGCGTAGAGTCCTACTGAGATTCAGAGGCATTAGGAATGCGACTGTACCTTAATCAGTGTGAGACTTGGTTAGGGATCAACTACATTCCAGTCTGAAGTTAACTTGTAGTATGCTAGTATCTGTAGCGGCTTAATACAGTGTGATGTTCAAATCTGTACTAGGTCCCAGGTTTTTTCTGCATTTGCGGTTTCCTCGTTAACAAAACTTCAGGTGTCTGTATTATTTCTTTTCAGCTTATATTTGTTTATATAATTGAAATATCACAGGTTGTGCGCAGTTCAATCTATTGGTAAATCCAACCTTTGGTTGTTGATTGAAATTGATTAACACTTGAACATTGGTCTTTGGTACCATTCAAGTTGTTTCTCATAATAACCAGGCTCATGGATTATATATGTTTGATTTGTTGATTACCTTGAGAAACGAAGATATAACTCTTGGATATATTTCTTTGATTGAGTCTAACTGTCTAGTTGATTCTCTTTGAATTATATTAGAGTTAGTCCATACAGATTTCCTAATGAAATATGGGGTGAAAATATGAGGGTACCCAAATACACCACAATCTTTAATTATCCACATATAAGTCCTCTTACCGAAATTGATTGTCTTTGGACAAAGTCGAGACTATACAACAAAAATCTGTATTCACACTTTTTGTGAGCGTCTATGGATATGAGATCGAGATAATATAATAATCAAAATGTGATTACTTGATAATAGGTTCAAAATTAACCAAACTCTATAGGATCACTATCAAGTAATATGGAGTTAACGTTTTTGTATTTTACTTTTAATTATAATAAAAATTATAATTGCGGGAATAGAAAAGTAAAAGACACAGCAAGACTTTGTTAACGAGGAAACCGCAAATGTAGAAAAACCTCAGGACCTAGTGCAGAATTGAATGCTCTCAGAATTAAGCCGTTATACAAAATCTAACAAACTTCGTATAGTTGAGACCAAGCAACTAAACCTATAGTTCACCTAGTTTCTTCAGTATCCATGCGCTTCCAACATTCAATAAGTGCACGCACTGGAAAAATTCCTTTAGATCGTATTCCAAACAGTAAAGGAACAACAAATTTGTTTGGTAACAACTCTCTTGATTCTTTCAGATGAAGATATCTCAAGTCATAAGCAAAGGATCTTCTGTTTAACAAATAAACTCCTTTGCCTGGTTAGATCAATCTATCCAACAACTACAGAAGTAGCAGAGTTTATATTTGCAATCAATCAATATAGAATCAAACAAGAAACTATAAGGTGATGCTGATCTTACACAACTAATCAATTGAATAAATCCGATTTTAGTTGGATCCAAGCCGATCAAGGTTTGTGCACACCCAAAGATATAAAAACCAAATCAGAAATCTTCTTTGTCTTCAAATCTTCTTTAATCTTCAATAAACACCTGCACAACACCACTTGAATCTCTTGTAATCAATCACACACAGAACGAAGTATGTTAACAATGGATTATTGATGAGCGTCGTTTACTCAACAAAATAATAAGATGTTTCCCACTAATTAACAAGTAATAAAGCGGTTGTAAGGATCATTCCCATGAGGAGTAATGAAATTTATATGTTATCTAAATTAGCGAGAATATAAAAGAAGGATAAAAAGAATAATAATATAAAAAAAGATGATAATTAAGAAATCCTTCGCCGTTACTAACCGTTAACTCAACAGTGTACCCGTTTATCTCTTGTTGAAATCAATTGTCACCAACCGTAGAATAGTAGGTACACTTAGATATCCCCAAAATTCCTATTGTCACTGGATACAGAAGCGCTTGACTACCAGATTCTATCCAACTGAGCCACCCTGACATACGCTTACAAGGTGTAACTCAATCGAATGCTTTAGGGCTTGTGAATTTAGGTTTGATCCCATTAGTTAAACTCGGTACGCTCGGTCCACTTATTGGTGTTGTCTTTACTCGAAATTGCTTCACAAAATCCCTCCGCAAGGTCTCGCGATTTCTACCTGTGTAAGAGATAAACGACCATTATGGATCGCTTAAATCTTTACTAGCAATAGAATGATTAATAAAAGATATATCAAATTGTGTCTAAGCTTCCCTATATATAAAGTTTTATATCCTCTTCTTGAAGAAACTAGGAAACCTATCTAAGATAGGAAAGTGCACCTCCCTTAAGGAATTATGTCCCGTGCATCACGCCCCGTCCCAAGTAGGTTGCCAAACTCTGGCCAAATTCACACGTCTAAGGCTCTCACGTTCTTAGCTAGCCATGGAAGGTAGTATCAATCCAAACAGGTATGAAAGAAGTCCAGCCCAGAACACCATTAGCCTATAGATGGCATGTCAGTTCCGTGGGACTGACATGGTAAATTTTATTCCTCTTGAACAATTGTATAAGCTCTCTTAACCGTTTTAGGATATTAAAGGCGAGTTTATATATTGAGCTTATTGGACTTAATATTACAATAGACTATTTACAAACAAACCGACTATATGTATGGACTGTACATGGACCAGTTCATATACATTGGATTCTATTCTACACCCCCTCAAGTTGTACACGGCGGTAGACAACGTGAAAGCTTGCTACAAAGAAAGTGAAACCTGGTAGTTGATAACCCTTTGGTAAACAAATCAGCAAGCTGATTCTCAGTAGCAATATAACACAAATGTAGATGACCAGATGATATACGCTCCCGAACAAAGTGATAGCGAATTTGAATATGCTTGGATCTGGAATGTTAAATATGGTTGATAGCAAGATAAGTGGCACTAATGTTATCACAATATAGAACTAGTACTTGCTGTAAATAGGAACCCAAATCATGTAGAAAATATTGAATCCATGTGAGTTCAACATATGTAGAAGATAAAGCACGATACTCAGCTTCAGTGCTGCTAGTAGAAACAATTGGTTACTTTTTAGATCCCCATGAAATAAGATTTTTGCCTAAGAAAATGCAATAACCTGTAGTATAATGAGAAGTATCCGTATTACCACCCCAATCAGCATCAGCAAAAGCTATGAGTTGCATAGGATTGTTGTGCCAAAAATAAATTTCATGGACAAGTGTGCCTTTCAGATATCTAAGAATACGTTTCACATCCATGAAATGAGACTGAGTTTGTCGATGCATAAATTGACTAACCTGATTAACTGCATAAGTAATGTCAGGCTGTGTCATGTTTAGGTACTGCAATCCTCCAACCAAGATGCGATATAATGTAATGTCAGGAATTAAAGCAGCATCAGTGGATGACAATTTCGAAAGAGGAGAAACAGTGGTAGATACCGGCTTGGAGTCTGAAAGATCAACACGCTTCAAAAGATCCAAAGTGTATCTATTTTGAGTTATAACTAAACCATCCTTAGTTCTTGTAGCCTCCAAACCAACAAAATAATGTAAGTCCCCTAAATCTTTCATAGAGAATTCATTTCGAATAGTGGGAAAAAGATTACTAAGCCCAGCAGTATCACTCCCAATGATAATAATATCATCAACGTATAACAAAAATATGAGAATACCACTACTAGACCATTTGATGAACATAGAATGATCATAATGTGAAGACTTGAATCCAATATTTAAGAGAAATGCAGCAAATCGATGAAACCAAGCACGAGGAGCTTGTTTCAAACCATAAAGATCTTTATGTAATAAGCAAACATGATCAGGATAATGAGGATCCACGAACCCTTGAGGTTGTTCCATATACACTTCTTGATCAAGAGAACCATGAAGAAATGCATTCTTTACATCAAGTTGCTTGATTGTCCAAGAACAAGATACTACAATGTTGAGAACAAGGCGAACTGTAACTGGCTTGACAACGAGACTAAATGTCTCATCATAATCAGTCCCATATTTTTATGAATAACCTTTAGAAATGAGTCGTGATTTACGTCTGTCGAGGGAACCATCATATTTTTGCTTCACACAATATACCCATTTAAAACTAATAACATTCATACCAATACGACGAGGAACCAAAGACCAAGTACGGTTGCGCAAAAGAGCATTAAACTATTCAAGCATGGCTGCCCACCATTATTTAAAATTAGACGCAGTAGTAAAACAAGTAGGTTCATAGGGCATTGAAGAAAACTGAGCTGCAAAACACTGTAATACTGGATATCTAGTAGGAAAACAACCCTTAAAGCTTTTGGGTTGAATATTATGGTCCTTGAGTCTAGTAACTATAGGATGAGTATTAGCAGTCGACTAAGGAAGCTCATGTACATTAGGTAAGTCCACTGTACAAGTACGTAGGAAAGTAGAAGCAGGAGGAGAAGATGCTGAAGAGAGCGAATCAGAAGAGAATGGAACAATGGGAGATGTTGTGGGGGTATTAGAAGATTCTATAAGAGATGACAATTGAGAGGAAGTAGAATTTGTGTCAGAAAAGGAGAGACGTCGAGGAGTTAATAGTGAAGAAGAAGTTTCTGGAGATAATAAAGAAGTTTTTGGTGAGGATAGAGAAGATGTAGTACGGGAAGAAAAATCAGAAGTAGAAGTGGGAAATACTGAGTGCATAGGATGTGAAAAAACTGGAGTAGCATAAGTGTCAGAGGAAGGAAAAGATTGCGAAGAAGGAGCAGAGGATAAATGTGTTGCAATAACAGAATTTGGCCAAGCAAGAAGAGTATCAGTATCTGCATTAGATTTGAGAGAAGGAACGATAGTACCAGTATCATCAAGGTATGGGAAGAGAGACTCATCAAAAATAACATGACGAGATATATAGACTTTGTTGCTCTTGACTTCTATACACTTATAACCTTTATGTCTATCACTGTAACCAATGAAAATACATGGGAGAGTTTTGGGTTGTAACTTGTTGTGTCTAAAATGATTTAAAAGGGGATAACAATGACATCCAAAAGCCTTTAAAAAAGTATAGTCAGATAAGCGATGCTGAATAACATAATATGGAGAATTGTTGGTCAAAATCGGAGTGGGAAGTCGATTTATCAAATCGACAGCAGTGGCATAAAATTCAGCCCAAAAACTCTCAGGAAAACCACTTTGAAGCATTAATGCTCTACCAGTTTCAGTGATATGACGAATCTTTCGTTCAACAAGGCCATTTTGTTGAGGCGTGCTAGGACAAGAAAATTGGCTAATGATTCCATGCTCAGTTAAAAAGGATTTTAATGGTTCTGCATACTCAGTGCCACCATCAGTTTGCAAGACTCTAATGGTTGTAGAAAATTGATTTTCAACCATAGCTTTGAAGTTAAGAAAGCAACGAAACACTTGTGTTTTGTCAGACATAAAATATACCCAAGAGAATCGAGAACATTCATCAACAAACAAAAGGAAATAACGAAAACCAGAATTAGATAAGAATGGTGCAGGACCCCAAAGATCTGAATGTATAACAGTGCCAATTTTATTAGAATAAGTAGTTCGAGATGAAAAGGGAAGACGACGATGCTTAGCACCAGCACAACTAGAGAAAATAGAACTAGGAAAAGAATATCTAGAATCTAGATATAAACTTGACTTTAGGGCCTAAAAACTGCATTGTTGGGATGACCTAAGCACATATGCCACACTATTGGACTAGCGCGAATGCCAACGGTAGTTACAGAGAAAGCTGGAACATATGAGGACTGAGATGGAGATGAATCACTAGAGATGATGGGGTACATTCCAGTTTTATTGTTTCCTTTGTACAGGAGGGTTCCCGTTAGTCGATCCTGTATACAAAATCCATGACGATCAAATTGAAAAACACAGTCAGAATCATGTGTTAGTTGGCCAACAGACACTAAATTATTAGCAAGAGAAGGAACATGAAGTGTGTTTTTCAGAATTAACCGAGAAGAAGGTGAGGTAAGATGCACATCAATGATTCCTGTAATAGGCAATATCTTACCATCACCAACAAGCACTGTGTCATCACCATTGTAGTCAAGACGATTCTTCATGTGAGATGAATCAGACGTCATATGGGCAGAGGCAGCTGTGTCAACGAAACATTGATTTTCATAGGGCATAGGTTGAATATGCATTGCTGAGAAGGCCCGTGGAAGATCGAAATTTGGAGGTTGAGTTAGGCGATGACAAGTCTGTGCCGTATGTCCCTTTGTATTACACCATTGACAAGTAATAACTGAAGTTTGAGGTGGTGGACCAAGAATAGATCCAGTATGATTGCCACGACCATAAGAGGAACGCCCATAAGACTGATTTTGATATCCACCAGGAGTCTGAAAATTGTTATTGCCACGACCATTGCCATTGTGCCATCCATTATTCCAACTTTGACCATTGGAATTCCAGTTATTTCGACCACCAAACCCAGGACTTCCACCATGAGAATTATTTGGGTAAGATCCACGACCATAGCTTGCTCCACGACCACGAGATGAATTATTATACGAACCACGTCCTCGACCAGAATTGTTGTGTTGATTTGGATTTTGATGTTGAACACCACAACCAGCAGACGTACCAGCAAAGAAAGAAACGGAACTTTGAATATCAGTAGTGTGAGTTTGCAAGTTCTGTAGATAGTGAAGATGAGATTCATGATGTAGCATCATCGCATGAAGCTCAGTAAAGGTAGGGAGAGTGCTGCGAGCTATGACCGTCGTGTATATGTTGGACTAGTCGGCACCCAAGCCATGTAGAGTTGTTGATACAAGTTCAAGATCATATACCAGTTGAAGAACAGCTGCTAAGGAATCAAATATTTCCTTTATCTTTAAACTATACTCAGAGATTGAAGAGTTTGCCCTTTTGAATAGTTGATAAGTTTGCTTTCAATAGAAGAATACGTGCTGGGTTAATTGTTGCATATGTAGAACGGAGATAGTTCCATACTTCACGAGAGTTGCCACGTCCGGCACATTCAGACTTCATGGTTTCAGTGAGAGAGCAGTTAGTCCATGATATAATAGTTTGATCAATAACTTCCCATTCCTCATAGGTTGGGTTAGAAGTTGAGCTTGAGTTTCTTCATCCACAAGTTCTGCAGCTGGTATCTCATAAGAGTCGTTTAAGATATTTAAAAAGCCTTTGGGATTTGAGAATAGGAGTTATCTGAGATTCCCAAAGAAGATAGTTCTATCAAAGAGAACTATTTTTGTCGAAGAAGGCATGAAGGGTGATTCCTCTGATACCATGCACAATTGTATAAGCTTTCTTAACCCTTTTAGGATATTAGAGGCGAGTTTATATACTGAGCTTATTGGACTTAATATTACAATGGACTCTTTACAAACAAACCGACTATATGTATGGACTGTACATGGACCAGTTCATATACATTGGATTATATTCTACACCTCTTCTTATCATTTCACGGCCAACTTCTCTAAACTCCCAGTGCATCTCTTGCATATATACTAAATCATACCACAGCAGTAATCCGACGGCAGCAGAACCGTTATTCCTCCAACTTCCATTCTTAACTGTTCTGTAAACAGTGTTCCATCACCAGTACCTCAAACCCATACAGCTCCATACTGCCGATCAACACTGCCATCAATCATCATCACTCGCAGTCAATCCAAACCTCCCTGTATAGCTCGTTACTCCATCAATACCTTAATCCCTGTATGATCCGAGTTCTTCTCAATCGACAGCAAACATCTCTGTCAATTAGTTCATCGTCAGCTCCTTACCAAACCCAAACTCCGTCTCTCCTTGTTCATCTTCATCACTGAATGGCAGCAACCATTACCATCCATCCAACTGCAACTCTACCATTGGCATCGATAATGGCAGCAACAACATTATTCACTCTTCATTGCCACTCGTACCAGTCTCTACAGCCATCGTTAAAACTCCATCTTGCAAACCAACTCCTTCCATCAACATCAAATTCCTCACTGCCATGGTCGAGACTCAACTGCAAACTCGAGCTCCAACCTTTTCAGACTTCATCGTCAATGGCAGTACGATGTAGCTTCTCTTTCCATCTCCATCTCGATCTCTGATATTGGCAGCAACCAGGTCTCGATGCTTTTTCCTCTTCCTATACCATCACAGCGTCACTCTTTTCCTGCAATGAAGAACTATGGCAGCAGCTCCTTTCTCCCTGTATTTCGGTCACAACACAGACTCGTACCAACCTTCCTTCTCTTGTCTTGAATTCAAAATCCTCTCTGTTCCCTAGGTACTCAGATATCGGACCCATGAGTTAACCAGCGGCATAGACTTAATTCATCGAACATTAAGAACTGCTGCTGAACTGATGTAGTTGACTGCAGCTCCAACTGGTTACTTCCTTGCTGATTTCTCGCTGCCAACAGACCCAAGACCTTCTCAAACTCGTACCCATATTTCTCAGTTTAAATCGATAGCTCCAGCTGCTTCTTATCACCTGACAAACGACCCTCAAGCCAATGGCTGGCTGATGGCAAACCAGGTACAGCAACTTGTCGTGACTGAAAGTCTCTCAGGAATTTTATCGAACACCTGTGTGCCACAAACTGGTAACTCAGTTTTAACCTTGCTGGTGATTCCTAAGGCCACTTCTCCTTCCCTGCACAGTACAAATTTAATCACACAAACCCATTCTCATAATCATTCACAAAGACTAGTTATCCCTTCTTTGATCTCCTCTTTCATTCTGAATTTGAACAGCAGCAGAGTTTACTTCCTCCCTGTTTCTTCAGTTCAAATACACAGAACTTTACCAATCTTCATTAACAGCTCCGTGTGCATCTAGCCATTGTAAACATCGACCCTGAGCTTGCCGTAGTTGAGAATGGTGCAGTCACGAATCGAAAGACCTTGGTGGTTGGTGCAGCGATGAGAAATTGGATACCAAAACTGACCGAGTTTCTGAAATAGGGGGCTAAAAAGACTCGACCCAGATTGCATCTGAGTTGCAAGGAGTCAGGCGGCCCTGAATAAATTGCACGGGTGCCTATAATAAACCCGATTAGAATCAAATCAAATGGTTGCCTTCCTTGGCCGCCTCTGTAATTCTTCATGGACTTTAGTTAGTTGCTTCTTGACACCCACACGACTATCCGTAGTGGTTCCCATGCAATGCCAATTCTGCCTCTTTTGTTGGCCAGTTGGGCGATTTCTTGTTCTTTTCGGGAATAAGCTCCAAAATTCTCATAAAATATGAAAGAAAGTTAATAAAACAATTTTGCAAGAAAACTAGCTAAGAAAGCATAACCAATCGATACTTAGAAAGGTATTTTTAAACACCTATCAATTATCACAAGACGTCTTTAGATCTACAAACAGTTCTAAAGATCCCGTCGACACTTCGATCTAGTTTGAGTGAATCTTATATCAGAAGAGAAGATTCTCAAAAATAAACAAACTAGGTGCAATAAGTTCAACAACCGTTAGTCAATCAAATCAATCGAAAACTAAAATAAATCGCAATTATCCAGTTTCCCACCAACGGTACTTGTAGATCGCTTCTTGATCCCACGGAAGTCTTTAAACGAGCGGTCGTAAGAGATTTCGCCTAATTAGGGTACTTTCCTCTCCGAATAGACGGCTCTGAGAATGCGGGGGTCTAACAACCTCACCCAATATTTCGATTAGCAATCTGTATGGACAACTCCGAGTTTTTTTCTAGAGAATAAACAAGACTCAATCAATAGAAAATACTCAAGGAGTTATTATCTCAATCTCTCGATTTGATTTACTCAAGCAAATAAGATTCGCGAGCTTAATCAAAGAGAGATAACTTGGATGGTACCAAAGACCAATATCCAAGTGTCAATTGATTTAAATCAACAACCAATAAGGTCGGACATTCTAATCAATTGAACAACGCATAACCTGTATTATTTCAATTATATAACAAAATATAATGCGGAATAGAAATAACACAGACACCAGAATTTTGTAAACGAGGAAACCGCAAATGCAGAAAAACCCCGGGACCTAGTCCAGATTAAACATACACTATATTAAGCCGCTACAGACACTATCCTACTCCAAATTAACTTCGGTATGGATTGTAGTTGAACCCCAACCAATCTCACACTGATCCAAGGTACAGTTATGCTCCTACGCCTATGTTCTCAGCAAGATACTGCGCACTTGATTCCCTTAGATGATCTCACCCACAACCAAGAGTTGTTACGACCCAAAGTCAAAGACTTTAGCAAACAAATCTGTCTCACACAGAAAATTCTATAGGTAATAGATAAATTCGTCTCCCACGAATAAACTTATGAGTTTTGTTCTGTCTTTTGATAAATCAAGGTGAACAGGAACCAATCGATAAAACCAAACTTATATTCCCGAAGAACAACTCAGTTTCATCAATCACCTCACAATAAACTTAATCGACGCAGCAAAGAAGATTATTGAGGAATCACAAACAATGAGACGAAGATGTTTGTGACTACTTTTATCTTGCCTAACGGAGATAGAAATCTCAAGCCAATTATTACAATTGTACTAGTACGATAGAAAGAGAAAGATCAGATCACACAACTACAAGATAAGTAGTATCGGTCTGGCTTCACAATCCCAATGAAGTCTTTAAGTCGTTAACCCGAATTTAGAGAGAAAACTCAAGGGTTAATGGATATCGACTCTAGCTTAGAGAAAACTAGTATCACACAAGAAAGGTGTGTGGGGATTAGTTTTTCCAATAGCTAGAGTTCCCCTTATATAGCCTTTCAAATCAGGGTTTGCAATCAATGTTAGCTTGCTAACAAAGCATTCAATATTCACCGTTAGATGAAAACCTGATTAGATTCAAGCTAATATCTCTCAACCGTTAGATCGAAAACTTAGCTTGCCATACACACATGTACTTGACTGGTTTTTTGGTTTTGTGTAACCGTACCCAAACGTGTACAATGGTTGGTTCAATATTAGTTAACCAAATGGTTAGCCAAATGATAACTTTCATATCAACCATATTCTTCTTCACTATAACTAATCCAAATGACTCAAATGAACTAGTTAGAGAGTTGTTCAATTGCTATGAGATCTCAAGTACTACAAGAGACACAATTGAATCAAAAACGATGTGATTCACTCGAATCATTAATCATGAACTATAAAGCCACTGTTTGCAAAAACATCCCTTATTAATTTAAGAATAAGTTCATGAACAATGTTTTCAGACATAACCTCTTGAGTTCGTGGACTCAAGCTAACCGGTTGAAGTTAATAAACTCCAGCAGAATTTCTCGGGATGAGAACTTCCGTAAGTTGGCGAACTGGGTTCGCGAACTTCACCTGAGCTTCAACTTCAGCAGATATTCTCGGGTTCGAGAACTTACGCCTGTTCGCGGACTGGGTTCGCGAACTGAGTTGCTGCTCACGTTCCGGTTCCACTTGATCAACAAAGTTCGCAAACCTCGGTTCAAGTGTTAAGGACTTATACATATATGTGTTTCCACAACAATGTTTATATCACCCAATGGTTATATAGTCTAAACTCTCATTTCAATCATTGAAACATTCTCAGAGGACGTCATATAGCTGTTTTCACGAACTATTTTTCGTCAGAGCGATTTCTAAAGTGATTGAAACATAACATGACTTTCGTCACTAGGAAAAGATGAACTTGGCTAAAGCGAAAGATTTTCCAACACATATTTCGAGAAATGGATAAGCGAGATATACTCAGCTCAAAATGTCACATGTGCATATCTTTAGTCTATATAGTAAAACGACTTTTGTCTCAAGATAGGAGATAGAGTAGATATAATTTTGAGTGATAGATAAGTTCAAGTCCACATACCTTTTAGTCGATGAAGATCCACTGGTTCCTTGAGTAGTCCTTCGTGTTGTATGATGATCGCCATGGAGTTCTTGATCTCAACTACACTTTTTATCCTAGTCCGATCCCTTAGCTATAGTAGACTAGAAATCAAGACTATATAGTTTTGATCACTAAGATTGACAAACATGCTTGAGATAGCAACGCATGCGAGTTTGACCGAGCAGTGCTCTATCAATCTCCCCCTTTGTCAATTTTAGTGGAAAAACTATTAATACATATGGAATACAAAAAATATATAAATAAACTTTGTAGCTCCTATTCCACGTGCCTAATCTTCAACAATACTCGAAATCTTTGTCACTTCCAAGTAGTCCAATGATCCCAAAGGTTGTAAGTTTAGTATCATCGTTGTTGAAAATCTGTAGCTATAACAATGATAAAAGCATTGGTTCTCAATCATTGTTACACAGCGTCATAGTATTATTACACAGCGTCAAAGTCCAATTGCATCATAACTTCAACAACAATACTATGATGATACTTCACTCCCCCTTAGTCAATACTCCATATCACATGAAACCACTCCCCCTTACATAATGATCCGAAAATCATATGTATTTGTAGTGTGAACTACAATTAATTCTCCCCCTTTTTGTAAATAAAATTGGCAAAGGTACAAGAACGGGATCCTAATGAAATTTTCGTAAGAGATATTCATGACCAAAGGTAAATGTTCTATCATCTTGTTTAGATGCAATCATAAAGCCGAGGATAAATGCATTCATCAAGGAGTTTATAAAGATACAATATAACCCCTAAAAATTCCACAGCCGCACTCCCCACAAAGATTTGGAAATTAAGCGCAAGTTCAAAAGAACTCTCCCCCATAAGATGTCATTCCCAAAGGAACAACAAGAGCGACCTTAATTTCAAGAGAAAAGAAGGATTTCTACATACAAAAACGATGTCTAGATGAAATAACTAAAAGCAAGTCGCAAGCAGACTGGAGTTCTAACTCAATTGCCCATAAGATCGAGATAAGCACAGGGGAAAAAGTTACGGAAATAGTTAATGAACCGAAACAACACCAATAGACTGCCTTAAGTGCTGAAAAGTGCCAGTGTCTAAAGGTTTGGTGAGGAAGTCAGCCAATTGTTGTTCGAAAGGCACAAATTCCATATTTATGATACCATTCTCATAAAGATCTCGAATAAAATGGTACCTTATGTCAATGTGCTTTGTTCTTGAGTGATCAACAGGATTCTCAATGATTCGAATCGCACTGGAGTTATCACAAAAGATCTTCATTATTCCAGTATCAACTCCATAGTTGGCCAACATTTGTTTCATCCATAAGAGTTGTGTACAACATGGACCAGCAGAAAAATATACTCTGCTTCGCATGTAGACAGGGATTGTGAATTTTGTTTCTTGTTGTTCCAAGCAACTAGATTCAGTCCTACATAGTAGAAACCCCCTGATGTAATTTTTATGTCTTCTACAGATCCTGCCCAATCATCATCAGAATAAGCGGAAAGGTCATTATTAGTATCAAAAGTGTAGGATAGACCATACCCGACAGTGTGATTAACATACGTATGATCCTTTTGGCAGCTATAAGATGAGATTCCTTTGGATCATCTTGAAATATAGCACAACAACCAACACTAAAAGAAATATCAGGTCTAGTAGCTGTTAGATATAAAAGGCTTCCAATAATAGATCGATACAACTTTTGATATACTTTTACTCCTTTCTCATCTCTATGTAGTTTACCAGTAGTAGGCATAAGTGTCAGTTTGAGAGAGGACTTATTCAAGCCGAATCTTGTCACAAGATCCTTGCATACTTTTCTTGGGATAAGTAAATTCCATCTTTATGTTGTTGAATTTGCAATCCTAGAAAGAATTTCAATTCACAAACATTTCTCATTTCAAATTCTCTAGCAAGTGAAATTTGAAAATCCTTTGCTAGCTTTTCAGAAGTTGATCCATAGATGATATCATCTACATAGACTTGAGCAATGACAACATTTTTTCCACTCCATTTGGTAAACAAGGTCTTATCAGCTCCACCTCTTGAGAAACCTTTTCTAATAAGGGAAGTAGTAAGTTTTTCAAACCAGGCTCTAGGTGCTTGTTTTAATCCATATAGAGCCTTTTTGAGTTTGAGAACGTGATCCGAAAAATCACGGTTTTCAAACCCTTTTGGTTGAGAAACATACACTTCTTCCTTTAAAATCCCGTTCAGAAACGCAGATTTTACATCTATCTGAAAAATTTTAACTTTGAGGAAACAATCATGAGCTAATAAGAGTCTAATGGACTCAAGGTGTGCCACAGGTACAAAGGTTTCATCAAAATCAATACCTTTAATCTGTGAATATCCTTGAGCGACAAGTCTGGCTTTATTTCTAATAATTGTGCCATATTCACTAGACTTGTTCTTAAATATCCATTTGGTACCAACAATATTAATATTGTAGGGACAAGGTACGAGTTCCCATACATCTTGTCTTTGAAATTGATTTAAATCTTCATGCATAGCATTTACCCAAGCGGGATCACTAAGAGCTTTATCAATATTTCTTGGTTCTACAAGAGAAAGATAACAACCAAAATTACAAATATTTTGAAGTTGTCCTCTTGTTCTAGCAGTAGAATCTCTTCCTCCAATAATACTATTTGGATCATTACTTCTTTGAACCCAGAGGTGTCGTGGAGGGGCAACACATTTTGGTTCATTAGGGGTGGCTTGATCAGTGCTTTTCTCCTCGTTACTAGAAATACCAGGATCAGTAACAGTTGGAATAACTTCAACTGATTCATGTATTTCTTTGACTTTCTCAATTGTCTCTGTTGGAGGCAACTCAGCAGGAGAATTATCATGATGAAAATCACTAATATTATCAATAATAACATTAGAAGATTCCATCATGACATGGGTTCGGAGATTAAATACTCGAAACCCACTGTCAGAAGCATAGCCAAGAAAGATACCTTCATCACTTTTGGTATCAAACTTCCCTCTCTGTTCTCGATCTTTTAGTATGTAGCACTTACTTCCAAACACTCTAAGATAGTGCAAGTTGGGTTTTCTACCATACCATAACTCATACGGAGTGTTAAGAGTTTTAGATCGTAAGTAAACACGGTTGATCAAATAGCATGCTGTGAACACAGCTTCTCCCCAAAATCTTAAAGGAAGATTTTTGTTGTGGAGCATTACCCTGGCCATCTCTTGAATATTTCTATTTTTTCTTTCGGAAACTCCATTAGCTTGAGGAGTAGTCGGTGGAGAATATTGTTGAGTAATCCCCAGTTCGTCACAAAATTCAAACACTTTGGTGTCCTTGAATTCTGTTCCACGGTCGTTCCTAATTTTCTTTAGTTTACGACCTTGTTCATTATGGATTCTACTTACAATAATCTTGAATTCTCCAAGGGTTTCATTCTTATGAGATAGAAATACAACCCAAGTGAATCTGGTGTAATCATCTACCATAACTAAAGCATACTTCTTACCAGCAACAATGGGTTGTTGAATTGGTCCCAAGAGATCCATATGAATTAAATCAAGTGGAGCTTTGGTGAGAATATCTTGAGATTATTTATGGTGAACTTTCGTTTGTTTACCCTTTTGACAGGCACCACATACACCTTCAATCTTTGCATTGATTTTTGGAACACCTCTAACAAGTTCTTTGTTAATGATCTTAGTTAGAAGGCGATAATTGATGTGACCAAAATGTTCATTCCAAAGATGTGTAGATTCCACCTTAGTCAAATTGTAACAATTGCTAAACTGAGTATCGAGAAGATAACAGTTATTTTTACCACGAGTTAGTTGGAAAATTACTTTTCCAGTTTTGTATAAAATGTCACATCCATTTTCATTGAAGACAACCCGATGGCCTTTGTCACATATTTGACTAATAGAAAGAAGATTAGCAGACATACCTTTTACGTAGACTACATCATGTATTTCAGGTACGCCAGGTAATTTGATCGTTCCTTTCTTACTTATATAGTGATAGACGCATTTATGTGTCTAATTTGTCTTCAATGTTTCGTATTGCTAGTACTCGTTTACTTCCTTATTATGGTGTTTTGTGTGTTTGTAGGTATTTTTTGGAAATAAATATTTTTGGAAAATTCGGCTCGAAAAGTTGCTCGGAGCACCCCCGGAGGACATTTGCTATACAGACCCCCCAGTTTTCTATGTGTCACCCACGACTATGTGTAGCCCATTTGTCCATAGAACCCATTTGTTATTCGGCACCCATGATGTTGGATAATGGCACACCATCTTCCTCATTTCAAATTCAGTTTTTGCGGGAAAAATGAGTTCTTCAGAAAACAGGTTTTAGGGTTTGTATTTTGAAGGCGTTTCAGTGAGATTCAATAGATGAAACTTCATGGTTAGACTTGATTGATCTTAACAGGCTTGGTGTGGGCTTTGGAATCGGTTAGAATTGGCTGGAAATTACGCGAGGAGAAATCAGGTCTCACGGAGAAAAAGTTGTTCATGGCTGCCGGAATTAGGGTTTGCGTTTTGATCATGCTATATTATGACTAAAGGGATGGGATCGACAGAACATGATCATATGGACGAGACAGGGATGGTAAGGCCGTTGAAATCGATCCAGTTTGGCTGGTTTGTCGTGTGGAAGAAATCAGAGCAAACACGGTTTAAAGGAGTTATTCACGGGATTACAACATGGATATGTGTGTTTGGATAGATGTTGAACGTGTAAGAAGCGCATAAGATATAAATAAGGCAGGTTGAATAGCTGAGGATGCATGGATGAAGCAAGAAAGAAAATAAAATATTTAGAGATAATTTTCTTTACTGTCGAGTGATGAGAGGATTTTTTGGAAGTGAATGAGCGTGATTCCGGTCGTTGTTGGGTATATAAACAAGTCTTGGGAGTCACAGAGAGGGACATAGAGTTTGGGGGGACTGAACAGAGGCCTAGAATCGAGTTGCAGAGGTTTAGTTTACTGCTAGTGAAGAAAAAAAGAAGAACATAAGACACACAGTTAGCTGCAGTTTAGAACAGTCGTAGTTGGAATAGTGACAATGACAGTTAGCTCTTATCGTTCTCTGTAACTATTGAGTTTGTAACAAATATAAGTGTTACAAACCGGGCTTTATTATTTTCATCTCCATTTTAATCTTTGTAAACACCCTTTGAGAAATGCATTATATTATTGAGCGTGTTTTCACCATGTGGAGTTAGAACCCATCACTGGGACGATGGAGGAAACTGTTTTTCACCCATGTGGTAATTTTATTTAATTCCTTTATGACTATTTGCACTATTATAACCGATTTATGATTTGTCTTGATTATTTGTGATTTCGTTAGATGTCGCATGCTTAGTCTTAGGTACTTTAGATGCGCCATGCTTGTGATTTACAAATAATTCATTATAAAATCTACCTTGGCAAAGAGTTAGAGTCGATGTTTGCTATTTTATGAGCCTTAATTGTCCGAAATTAATAGTTCAACCGCATGATGTGAGAATTGGTGGAATCCCGAGTCCCAGTCATCTCTTCATCCTGTGATAATGTTTTGTATATATTTTATTTTAGTTTATTAATTTTGAAAATCAATCTCATCAAGTCCGAGTGAACAACAACCTTTTCTTATCACTTTCTACAACATTATTGATTTACATTATATAGCAACACCTTCCGTCTCCAAAAGTTACTGGTCCTCCTTCATAGTTATCTGCGGAAACAAACCAAGTAAGATCACCAGTCATATGTATGTTGCATCCGCTATCAAGAAACCATTAAAAAGGTGATGTTGATTTTAAAGCAAAAGCTCCCATACTATTAGTATTATTCTGTTTAGAATTTCCTGATAGTTCTGTATGTATTTTTAGAGATGTAAGAAGTTATTTAGTTTTCTTATAAAGATCACTTGCAACTTTTAAACCTTTTTGAAAATACACACACTTATGTTGGCGGTGATTAGGAAAATCACATAACACACATGGGCCATCACTTTTACTTTTCATAGAACAGTTCTGAGTCACATCAGTTTTTACAACCTTTAAACATTATTTATCATCTGATATATGACGGTTCCTTAGAGAGGAACTACCTTGGTTACTCATATCCATCAAGGGACTTGAGTTGGGTTTCAAATCCTATCTGCAGCAAGATTAGAATTGATTCGTATTTTTTCCTCCAACCTCTGAAGAATAAATAGATTATCAGAACTTCTTTTACGATTGGTTTTCAATCCTGGTGAAGCGTTATATGAGACTATATTGTCCATAGAGTCATATCACTATAAACACAGACTTATGAGGTATTTAATGTGTTTGCCTGCTCTGATACCAATTGAGAATGCGGGGGTCTAACAACCTCACCCAATATTTCGATTAGCAATCTGTATGGACAACTCCGAGTTATTTTCTATAGAATCAACAAGACTCAATCAATATAAAATACTCAAGGAGTTATTATCTAAATCTCTCGATTTGATTTACTCAAGCAAATAAGATTCGCGAGCTTAATCAAAGAGAGATAACTTTGATGGTACCAAAGACCAATATCCAAGTGTCAATTGATTTAAGTCAATAACCAATAAGGTCGGATATTCTAATCAATTGAACAACGCACAACCTGTATTATTTCAATTATATAACAAAATATAATGTGGAATAGAAATAACACAGACACCAGAATTTTGTTAATGAGGAAACCGCAAATGCAGAAAAACCTCGGGACCTAGTCTAGATTAAATATACACTGTATTAAGCCGCTACAGACACTAGCCTACTCCAAATTAACTTCGGTCTGGACTATTGTTGAACCCCAACCAATCTCACACGGATCCAAGGTACAATTATGTTCCTACGCCTCTGATCCCATCAGGATATTGCGCACTTGATTCCCTTAGATGATCATATCCACAACCAAGAGTTCCTACGTTCCAAAGTCGAAGACTTTAGCAAAAAAATCTATCTCACACAGAAAAGTCTACAGGTAATAGATAAATTCGTTTCCCATGAATAAACCTATGAGTTTTGTTCCGTCTTTTGATAAATCAAGGTGAACAGGAACCAATCGACAAAACCAAACTTATATTCCTGAAGAACAGCTCAGTTTCATCAATCACCTCACAATAAACTTAATCGACGCATCGAATAAGATTATTGAGGAATCACAAACAATGAGACGAAGATGTTTGTGACTACTTTTATCTTGCCTATCGGAGATAAAAATCTCAAGAAAATTATTATAATTGTACTCATACAATAGAAAGAGCAAGATTAGATCACACAACTACAAGATAAGTAGTACCGGTCTGGCTTCACAATTCCAATGAAGTCTTTAAGTCGTTAACCCGAATTTAGAGAGAAAACTCAAGGGTTAATGGAGATCGACTCTAGCTTAGAGAAAACTAGTATCACACAAGAAAGGTGTGTGGGGATTAGTTTTTCCAATAGCTAGAGTTCCCCTTATATAGTCTTTATAATCAGGGTTTGCAATCAATGTTAGCTTGCTAACAAAGCATTCAATATTGACCATTAGATGAAAACCCGATTAGATACAAGATAATATCTCTCAACCGTTAGATTGAAAACTTAGCTTGCCATACACATATGTACTTGATGTTTTTTTTTGTGTAACCGTATCCATACATGTACACTGGTTCGTTCAATATTAGTCAACCAAATGGTTAGCCAAATGATAACTTTAATATCAACCATATTATTCTTCACCATAACTAGTCCAAAGGACTCAAATGAACTAGTTAGAGAGTTGTTCAATTGCTATGAGATCTCAAGTACTACAAGAGACACAATTGAATCAAAAACGATGTGATTCACTCGAATCATTAATCATGAACTATAAAGCCACGGTTTGCAAAAGCATCCCTTAGTAATTTAAGAATAAGTTCATGAACAACGTTTTCAGACATAACCTCTTGAGTTCGCGGACTTAAGCTAATCGGTTGAAGTTAAAAAACTCCAGCAGAATTTCTCGGGATGAGAACTTCCGTCAGTTCATGGACTGCACCTGAGCTTCAACTTCAGCAGATATTCTCGGGTTCGAGAACTTATGCCAGTTCGCGAACTGAGTTGCTGCTCATGTTCCGGTTTCACTTGATAAAAAAAGTTCACAAACTTCGGTTCAAGTGTAAAGAACTTATACATATATGTGTGCCACAATAATGTGTATATCCCCCAATGGTTATATAGTCTAAACTATCATTTCAATCATTAAAACATTCTCAGAAGACGTCATATAGCTGTTTTCATGAACTAGTTTTTGTCAGAGCGATTTCCAAAGTGATTGAAACATAACATGACTTTCGTCACTAGGCAAAGATGAACTTGGCTAAAGCGAAAGCTTTACCAACATACATTTCGAGAAATGGATAAGCGAGATATACTCAGCTCGAAATATCACATGTGCATATCTTTAGTCTATATAGTAAAATGACTTTTGTCTCAAGATAGGAGATAGAGTAGATATACTTTTGAGTGATATATAAGTTCATGTCTCCACATACCTTTTAGTCGATGAAGATCCACTGAGTAGTCCTTCGTCTTGTATGATGATCTCCATGGAGTTCTTGAGATCAACTACACTTTCTATCCTAGTTTGAGACCTTAGCTATAGTAGACTAGAAATCAAGACTAAATAATTTTGATCACTAAGATTGACAAACATGCTTGAGATAGCAACGTATGAGAGTTTGACCGAGCAGTGCTCTAACATGTGGTTATCACTCAAAAGTCTATCTAATATATCTCCATACACGTTCAAGACCTTACAAGTATGTGTTTATAGCGATCTGACTCTATGGACAGAGGTGTTATCTCAATAAACGTACCACCCGTCTTCGATGGTTCAAACTACTCATGGTGAAAAATTGCTATGAGCATGTATCTTCAAGCTCGTGATTTTTAAATATGGGTACATGTTGTTAATGGCTATGATCCCCCGGTAAATACAGAAGACGATGTATATATACCAAATGATGTTGATAGTTATAGTCCAGAAGAAATTCTTGCTGCAAAGCATAATTCTGAAGGTCTATATGCTATCAAACAAGCCATTACCCCAGACCTTCAGCACTATGTGTCTTCTTGCACTAAGACTAAAGATGCCTGGGATATCTTAGAAACTACTTTTGAAGTCAACAAACATGTTTCTAAGAAATATACCATCGATGGAGGAAATAACCTCACCACTCTTTCTGAAAATTCGTCTTTCGGAAAGATAAGATTCTCTGATCAAGATCATGTTCAAACCTTTGCATTCAATAGTGTGTCAACCACAAGAAAAACCTCTATCTTGTCTTGGGGTGATGAATTTTGTACGGATGACGTCTAGTTTAAAAAACCATTGATGACAGAAAAGATCAAAGAATTCATAAAAAGGAGCGTTAGACATGATAAACGTCCCTTGTCTGTCCTCATTACCAATGATTCTGTGAAATAAAAACCTTTAAGTGTCAACGGATTGAACACATTCAATAGATGCAATGAAGTCTCAGCTTTTACAGCAGAAACATCTACATACTCAAATTCTGATTCAGAATATGAGACATACACAGAGGTTTTGAATTTCTTTAATTAAGAGGTCCTTCAAGAAAATCTTCAATTAAAGGCTTTATTGAAGAAACTAGAATCATCAATCCAGGTAAAAAATCTTGAGATAGACTGTCTTAATGATAAACTCACCAGAACCATTGTTCTAAAGGAAAAATAGATTAATACTCTTAAGGATGATCTACAAAGATTATCTGGAAGTTCTGATAAAATTTCATCTATGTTATTTGGTCAGAAGCCCTTTGGAAATACTAGTGGTTTAGGATACAAAAGCAATTGTACAGACGTTGTGAATCCTGTTGCTTCTATTGACCAGGGAAAGATAAAAGGTGGTAGCCACGATAAGCAGAAGAAACCTCAACAAAACAAATAATCCTAGGGTTGTTCGTTTTGTGGAAATGCAAGGCATGTTCAGAGTACGTGTTGCGGATTCAAGAAAAAATTGGAAAGAATTTCCAAACTACATAAGAACATACAAAAGATGAATCTATATAATCTACGTAGTCCTCCTAAGAACAATGCTTCCAGAATCATAAGAGGTAAGAAACCTTCTTACACAACAAACCTTGAAAAATCACTATGTGATAAACAAGGAGAGCGTTTGGCTCATAATATCCCTATCTAACATTAAGGGTGTTTGCATCCTCATCTTTAACTTGAGAAAGTGAGGCTTTGCGTTGTTATTTTTGTGGCTCAAGTCTTGTGTCTATTTTGGTTAAGAAAATATTCTCCTAATAATATAGATAATGAATCATTAATCTACAAAAGACTTTTTCTTCTAGGGTTTCTTGTTCATAAGTCTATTTAAGACTTTGGTAGACTTCCTCCTTCCTTGAAAAGATACAACCTTATGGATCTTGTAACCAGAAGCATCACAAGCAGGGACGTAGTTGAATCAGCTAACGTGTATCCGTGTAAAGGGATTTCTTCCTCAAGGGTGAAGAAAGTGAAGACTACAATTAATGGAGGTTTCTTCCTCTAATTGTATATTTTTTATTTGTCCTTATGATGCTAACTTTAGGGGCATGGTAAAAGAGTTCATCAATAAGAGAAATGGTTTCAAATCTCAAATCATTTCCTCTTTAGAAAAGATAACTCACTATGAACAAATGTTGTCTCTAACCAAAAATTACCTGCGTGGTTTGAGAAGAGAACTCATTGAGTTAACTGATATTTCTGAAGATTTGGAGGAATTAAACGATCCCACAATCAATGGGTTTTTCAATAATGAGAAGGAATTCTCAGTAGATGCTCTGAGAAAGATCTATGACAACTAGTAAGTCTTATTGGGAATTCTATTTTTCTCCTTTGTTTAGAAGAATAACTAGTGTTTTGGAATAGCCATTATTGTGATTACACATAGATATATCCAATGATTTTCATCTTCTTGTTTTTATATTTTTTGGTTTAAAATTCTAAGTTTGTTTGGAAGATGATGTTTGCAGTATTAATCTTTTTATTTCATATATTGCAATATTTTGATGGGACATGTGTGTTTACGTCCGTGAACTTGATTGTCCCATATTTTGTCAAAAGTAAAGTCGCTCGTGAATTGATATGCAAATATTGATAAAAGGATGAATAGACTTTTGACAAACACAAAAGTTAAGCCTATATTGTTAATTATTGATGTAAGATAGGTTAAAATATTTTGTGATTCAAGGATTATGTCTATTGTGTGTCATTCAGCAAATGGTGATGGAAACATAGAATGAATCCTTGCGAATTCCGCAGTAATTGAGCTTCCCTGATCTATCTCTTGTGTATTACTGTGAGACTCCATATTGTGACTTATGTTAAGCATTAAACAACCAAATTTTATTATTTTTATGATTAGCTTAGTTGTGTTCCGTAAGGTAATTTACGTTGAGTATTTTGAACTAAATCAATCATCTTGTGTGGTTATTTAGTTATCACTCCATAAGTTTTCTTATGTTGAGCATCTCTTCGACTTGGTTGGTTATTCGTGATTAACTAGGTCATTGCTCCATAGAAGTTCTTATGTCGAGTTTGGTCAATTAAATTGATTACTCTTGTAATTAGTTTGGTTGAGTATGTCAATTAGATTAATTGTGACTTTTCTTGTAATTAATCTAATTGATTTATTAAGTCTCCATAAGTTTACATGTGTTGAGCATATTTAGTCAAATTAATCTTGGTTCGCTTTGCTTAATTTGATTGAAAATTTCTTATTGGATTCCAAATTCATACTTGTATGCAATTTGTTGAGTCTAATGAAATCCTTCTTTTCTTTTTGAAATTAAGGTCTCTCTTGTTGTTCTTTAGGGAATTACATATTATGGGGGAGAGTTCTTTTGAACTTGTGCTTAATTGCCAAATCTTTGTGGGGAGTGCGGCTGTGGAATATTATAGGGGTTATCTTGCGTATTTATAAACTCCTTGATGAATGCATTTAGCATCGGCTTTATGATTGCATCTAAATAAGATGATATACATTTACCTTTGGTCATGAAATGTCTCTTACGAAAATTTCATTAGGATCCCGTTCTTGTACCTTTGCCAATTTTATTGACAAAAAGGGGGAGAATTAATATGTAGTCCATCCTACAAATACATATGGTTTTCAGATCATTATGTAAGGGGGAGTGGTTTCTATTTGAGATGGAGTATTCACTAAGGGGGAGTGAAGTATCACCATAGTATTGTTGTTGAAGTTGTGATGCAATTGTGTGTTGTTCAATCAATTAGAATATTCGACCTTATAGGTTGTTGATTTAAATTGATTGACACTTGGATATTGGTCTTTGGTACCATCCAAGTTATCTCTCTTTGATTAGGCTCGCGAATCACATTTTCTTGAGTAAATCAAATTAAGAGATTAAGATAATAACTCCTTGAGTATTTTATATTAATTGAGTCTAGTCGATTCTCTAGAAAACAACTCGGAGTTGTCCATACAAATTGCTAATCGAAATATTGGGTGTGGTTGTTAGACCCCCGCTTTTTCACCACACTTTCAAATAAGTTTAGAATTGGTTCATCTGTATTCCAAGAACAACTATGTGATTGATCAAATATCAATTCACTAATCATGGGTTTATGGTTCTACCAAACACAAGGATTGGTTATACCTCGATATGGTTACTGGGATCGGTTACATCAGTTACCAGGATCGATTACACCAATTATCAGGACCGGTTACCATATTCTCATGGTATGACTTGTGATCGGTTACACAAGTCACTAGGATCAGTTACACCAATTACCAGGATCGGTTACACCAATTTCTAGGACCGGTTACACCAATTACAAGGATCGATTACACAACTCTTTTGTGATCGGTCACACCAATTACAAATATCGATCATACCATCTCAGGTGATTACTTAGGATCGGTTACACTAATAAAAGTCATACCAATATATAAGTCAGGCACTGTCATTAGTTTTAGTGTTTTACCAAGATACATAACAAGTTATGATCGGTTCTACTATCTCACACATATTTGTAATCCAATGATATGCAATGAATAACAATACCAATAAGCCTAGCGATTTCCCTTTCGATTAATAAAACAAGTTCATGAATGTACTTCCTTTAAAAAAATGTAAACATTGTTTCCTAGGATGAAATCTTCACATTTACCCATACAACCACAATAGCATTCATACGATTATGTCGACGTCTTATATACGAAGTTCAAAAGATAAGCGTTATACTTTATGTTAGAGCATTGCTTGGTCGAACTTGCATGTGTTGCTATCTCAAGCATGTTTGTCAATGCTAGTAATCAAAACTATAAAGTCTTGATTTCTATTCTACTATAGCTAAGGTATCGAACTAGGATAGAAAGTGTAGTTGAGCTCAAGAACTCCATGGAAATTATCATACAAGATGAAGGACTACTCAAGGAACCAGTGGATCTTTATTGATTAAAAGGTATGTGGAGACTTGAACTTATCTATCTCTCAAAAGTCTATCTACTCTATCTCCTATCTTGAGACAAAAGTCGTTTTACTATATAGGCTAAAGATATACACATGTGACATTTCGAGCTGAGTATATCTCGCTTATCTATTTCTCTAAATGTGTGTTGGTAAAGCTTTCGCTTTAGCCAAGTTCATCTTTTCCTAGTGATGAAAGTCATGTTATGTTTCAATCACTTTGGAAATTGTTCTGACGAAAACTTGTTCGTGAATAACAACTATATGACGTCCTCTGAGAATGTTTCAATGATTGAAATGAGAGTTTAGACAATATAACCACTGGGGGATATAAACATTGTTGTGGTAACACATATATGTATAAGTCCTTATGCACTTGAACCGAAGTTTGCGAACTTTGTTGATCAAGTGAAAAAACGGAACTTGAGAAGTCAACCCAGTCCGCGAACTAAGTCCGCGAACGAGCGTAGTTCCCGAACTCGAGAATTTCTGCTGGAGTTGAAGCTTGGTTTCAGTCCGCGAACTCAATACGCAAACTGACGGAAGTTCTCGAACCCGAGAATTTTTGTTGGAGTTTGTAAACACCAACCGGTTACTTAAGTCCACGAACCCAGTCCACGAACTTGAGTGGTTATGTATAAAAACAATGTTCGTGAACTTATTTAAATTATCTAAGGAATACTATTGCAAACCGTGGATTTATAGTTCATGAATCGTTTCGAGTGAATCACATCATTTTTGCTTCAATTGTGTCTTGTGTAGTACATAAGATCTCATAGCAATTGAACAACTCCTTAACTAGTTCATCTGAGTCATTTGGACTAGTTATGATGAAGAAGAAGATGGTTGATATGAAAGTTATCATTTGGCTAACCATTTGGTTGACTAATCTTGAACCAAATATTGTACAAGTTTGGGTATGGTTACACAAACCCAAAATCATCAAGTACATGTGTGTATGGCAAGCTAAGTTTTCGATCTAACGGTTGAGAGATATTAGCTTGTATCTAATCAGGTTTTCATCTAACGGTGAATATTGAATCCTGATTACAAACCCTGATTTGATTGAGAGATATTAGCTTTGTTACTAAGCTAACATTGATTGCAAACCCTGATTTGAAAGACTATATAAGGGAGAACTCTAGAAACTGGGAAACCTAATCCCCACACATTCTGTGTGATACTACTTTGCTAAGCTAGAGTCGATTCTCCTTTAACCTTTGGTTTTCTTCTTCTAAAACTAGGTTAACGACTTAAAGACTTCATTGGGATTGTGAAGCCAGACCGATACTACTTTTCTTTTAGTTGTGTGATCTGATCTTGTTGTTTCTATCGTACGAGTAAAATTGTAATAATTGGCTTGAGATTTCTATC
Organism: Papaver bracteatum; assembly: GCA_023529315.1. NCBI lineage: Eukaryota > Viridiplantae > Streptophyta > Magnoliopsida > Ranunculales > Papaveraceae > Papaver > Papaver bracteatum. The sequence goes on along the minus strand of JAJJWX010002605.1, from coordinate 732,492 downwards.
TCCGATAGGCAAGATATAAAAGTAATCACAAGCATCTTCGTCTCATCGTTTGTGATTCCACAATATCTTTTTTTGCTACGTCGATTAAGACTATTGTGAGGTGATTGATAAAACTGAGTTGTTCTTCAGGAATATAAGTCTGGTTTCATTGATTGGTTCATGTTCACCTTGATTTATCAAAATACGGAAAAATAACTCATAGGTTTATTCGTGGGAGACAAATTTATCTATCTTGTAGACTTTTCTGTGTGACACAGATTTATTTGCTAAAGTTTTCGACTTTGGGTCGTAGAAACTCTTAGTTGTGGGTGAGATCATCTAAGGGAATCAAGTGCGCAATATTCTACTGGGATCATAGGCGTAGGAGCATAAATGCACCTTGGATCAGTGTGAGATTGATTGGGGTTCAACTACAGTCCAGACCGAAGTTAATTTGGAGTAGGCTAGTGTCTGTAGCGGCTTAATACATTATATGTTTAATCTGGACTAGGTCCCGAGGTTTTCCTGCATTTGCGGTTTCCTCGTTAACAAAATTCTGGTGTATGTGTTATTTATTTTTCGCATTATATTTTTATATAATTGAAATAATACAGGTTGTGTGTTGTTCAATCGATTAGAATATCCGACCTATTGGTTATTGATTTAAATCGACTGACACTTGGATATTGGTCTTAGGTACCATCCAAGTTATCTCTCTTTGATTAGACTCGCGAATCATATTTTCTTGAGTAAATCAAATCGATAGATTGAGATAATAATTCCTTGAGTATTTTCTATTGATTGAGTCTAGTTGATTCTCTAGAAAACAACTCAGAGTTGTCCATACAGATTGCTAATCGAAATATTGGGTGAGGTTGTTAGACCCCCACGTTTTCAATTTTATTCGATATCTTTATGAGAATGGTATGATAAATATGGAATTTGTGCCTTCCGAACAACAGTTGGTTGACATTCTCACCAAACCATTATACACTGCCACTTTTCAGCACTTAAGGCAGTATAATGGTGTTGTTTCGGTTCATTAGATATTTTAGTAACTCTTGCCCCTGTGCTTATATCGATATTTTGGGAAATTGAGTTGGAACTCCAGTAGGTGCATACCTTGTTTGTAGTTGATTCATCTATTCTTTTCTGTTAGTGTGAATAAATCCTTCTTTTCTTTTGAAATTAAGGTCGCTCTTATTGTTCCTTAGGGAATGACATATTATGGGGGAGAGTTCTTTTGAACTTGTGCTTAATTTCCAAATCTCTGTGGGGAGTACGACTATGAAATATTAGAGGGGTTATCTTGCGTCTTTATAAACTCCTTGATGAATGCATTTATCTTCGGCTTTATGATTGCTTCTAAACAATATGATACATATTTACCGTTGGTCATGAAATGTCTCTTACGGAAATTTCATTAGGATCCCGTTCTTGTACATTTGCCAATTTTATTGACAAAAAGGGGGAGAATTGATTGTAGTTCACACTACATATACATATGGATTTCGGATCATTATGTAAGCGGGAGTGGTTTCCATGTGAGATGGAGTATTGACTAAGGAGGAGTAAAGTATCACCATAGTATTGTTGTTAAAGTTATGATGCAATTGGACTTTGAGTTGTGTAATAATACTATGACACTGTATAACAATGATTGAGAACCGATGCTTTTCTCATTGTTATAGCTACGGATTTTCAACAACGATGATGCTAAACTTACAACCTTTGGGATCATTGGACTACTTGGAAGTGACGAAGATTTCGAGTATTGTTGAAGATTAGACATGTGGAATAGGAGCTACAAAGTTTACTTATATATTTTTTGTATTCCATATGTATTAATAGTTTTGCCACTAAAATTGACAAAAGGGGAGATTGTTAGATCACTGCTCGGTCAAACTCGCATGTGTTGCAATATCAAGCATGTTTGTCAATGTTAGTGATCAAAACTATAAAGTCTTGATTTCTAGTCTACTATAGCTAAGGTCTCGAACTAGGATAGAAAGTGTAGTTGAGCTCAAGAACTCCATGGCAATCATCATACAAGACGAGGACTACTCAAGGAACCAGTGGATCTTCATCGACTAAAAGGTATATGGAGATTTGAACTTATCTATCACTCAAAAGTCTATCTACTCTATCTCTTATCTTGAGACAAAAGTCATTTTACTATATAGACTAAAGATATACACATGTGACATTTCGAGCTGAGTATATCTCGCTTATCTATTTCTCTAAATGTGTGTTGGTAAAGCTTTCGCTTTATCCAAATTCATCTTTGCCTAGTGATGAAAGTCATGTTATGTTTCAATCACTTTGGAAATTGCTCTGACGAAAAATAGTTCGTGAATAACAACTATATGACATCCTCTGAGAATATTTTAATGATTGAAATGAGAGTTTAGACAATATAACCACTGGGGGATATATACATTGTTGTGGTAACACATATATGTATAAGTCCGTATGCACTTGAACCGAAGTTTGCGAACTTTGTTGATCAAGTGAAAAACCGAAACTTAAGAAGTCAACCCAGTCCGCGAACGAGCGTAGTTCTCGAACCCGAGAATTTCTGCTGGAGTTGAAGCTTGGTTTCAGTCCGAGAACCCAGTCCGCAAACTGACGGAAGTTCTCAAACCCGAGAATTTCTGCTGGAGTTTGTGAACTCCAACCGGTTACTTAAGTCCGCGAACTTGAGTGGTTATGTCTAATAACGATGTTCGTGAACTTATTTAAATTATCTAAGGAATGCTATTGCAAACCGTGGATTTATAGTTCATGAATCGATTCGAGTGAATCACATAGTTTTTGCTTCAATTGTGTCTTGTGTAGTACATAAGATCTCATAGCAATTTAACAACTCTCTAACCAGTTCATCTGAGTCATTTGGACTAGTTATGGTGAATAAGAAGATGGTTGATATGAAATTTATCATTTGGCTAACCATTTGGTTGACTAATCTTGAACCAACTATTGTACACATTTGGGTACGGTTACACAAACCCAAAATCATCAAGTACATGTGTGTATGGCAAGCTAAGTTTTCGATCTAAATATTTAGAGATATTATCTTGTATCTAATCAGGTTTTCATCTAACGGTGAATATTGAATGCTTTTTTACTAAGCTAACTTTGATTGCAAACCCTGATTTGAAAGACTATATAAGGGAGAACTCTAGCAACTGGGAAACCTAATCCCCACACATTCTGTGTGATACTAGTTTGCTAAGCTAGATTTGATTCTCCTTTAACCTTTGGTTTTCTTCTTCTAAAACTAGGTTAACGACTTAAAGACTACATTGGGATTGTGAAGCCAGACCGATACTACTTTTCTTGTAGGTGTGTGATCTGATCTTGATATTTCTATCGTACGAGTACAATTGTAATAATTGGCCTGAGATTTCTATCTCCGATAGGCAAGATATAAATGTAATCAAAAACATCTTCGTCTCATCGTTTGTGATTCCACAATATCTTTTTTCGCTGCATCGATTAAGACTATTGTGAGGTGATTGATAAAACTGAGCTGTTCTTCGGGAATATAAGTCTGGTTTTATTGATTGGTTCATGTTCACCTTGATTTATCAAAATACGGAACAAAACTCATAGGTTTATTCATGGGAGACAAATTTATCTATCTTGTAGAATTTTCTGTGTGAGACAGATTTGTTTGCTAAAGTCTTCGACTTTGGGTCGTAGCAACTCTTGGTTGTAGGTGAGATCAGCTAAGGGAATCAAGTGCGCAGTATCCTGCTGGGATCAGAAGCGTAGGAGCATAATTGTACCTTGGATAAGTGTGATATTGATTGGGGTTCAACTACAGTCCAGACCAAAGTTAATTTGGAGTAGGCTAGTGTTTGTATCGGCTTAATACAGTGTATTTTTAATCTGGACTAGGTATCGGGTTATTCTGCATTGCGGTTTCCTCGTTAACAAAATTTTGGTGTATGTGTTATTTTTTTTTCTGCATTATATTTTTATATAATTGAAATAATACAGGTTGTGCGTTGTTCAATCGATTAGAATATCCGACCTTATTGGTTTGTTGATTTAAATCGATTGACACTTGGATATTGGTCTTTGGTACAATCTAAGTTATCTCTCTTTGATTAGACTTGTGAATCATATTTGCTTTAGTAAATCAAATCGAGAGAATGGGATAATAACTCCGTTAGTATTTTCTATTGATTGAGTCTAGTTGATTCTCTAGAAAACAACTCGGAGTTATCTATGCAGATTTCTAATCGAAATATTGGGTGAATGTAGATGGTGGATTTTCGACAAAGGCTAAAATCGTAAACCCATAATTATACGAACTTCTGATCCAGCAGTCAGATGTGAATTCTGAGACACGGGTCTCTCATCGAATTCTCTGATTGAGAATACTTTCTCTCAGAGTACATGTAGATATGTAGTTTCACAGCTGGACAACGACATATCTCATGAATACTGAATACTTCAGTAATTATTTCTATATAGTATCACGGGATGGATGGCTCCTAGACAGCTTGCTCTACTAGTATAGAGTGATAACGTCTTCAGGATACAAACAACGAGTTTACCCTGACTACATAAAGGATATGAAGCTCCAGCAAGCTCATACCAGAATAATTAATGCTCCTAGACGGCTTGCTCTGCTAGTATAAAGTCATGAATTAATTATTCCTAAATTATTGGATTCATCCGCAGAATTTCTGAAAATATTCAAATATTTTCGCAAATATTTCATTACGCAAACCATGGTTTTTCCCAGCAGAAATCCATGGGTTAGTAATAAATATTGGACGCACGGGTATCAGAATTATCTCTGAGCGAGCCCTGTCTCAAAACTAAATTCTTGGATTCATCCGCAGAATTTCTGAAAATATTCAAATATTTTCGCAAATATTTCATTACGCAAATCATGGTTCTTCCCAGCAGAAATCCACGGGTTAGTAATAAATATTGGACGCACGGGTATCAGAATTATCTCTGTGCGAGCCCAGTCTCAAACCTAAATTCTTGGATTCATCCGCAGAATTTCTGAAAATATTCAAATATTTTCGCAAATATTTCATTACGCAAATCATGGTTCTTCCCAGAAGAAATCCATGGGTTAGTAGTAAATATTCGACGCACGGGCATCAGAGCTACCTTCTGAGTAAGCCCCATTTCAAATGGTGCAAGTGTATTCAACAATGATACATTAACAACCACCGCACGAACGAGTATTTCAAAATACGATGAAACGATGAACCTATGCAAAATAGGATGAAAATTAACAAATAATTAAAAATTGACCAAGGCGCTGGAGGCATGGACCCACTGACCGGATGACCGTGCCGTGGTCAATCCCACGCCAGTTTCATATTTTTATCATATTTTTGTTGTTTTCTCTGAGTTTATGAAAACCTTTCATTTGAACGAATATCCTTTGTTTTGAGGAAACTCCTCAATTCCGTGCTGCTTCCTTCGCACGGAGGAAATAATATAAAATTAGGGAAAACGTGATGGGGCGTGACCATTGGACAACCGGCCATTCCTTAGTCCAGCCGGCCCCACACCTCATTGTTCCTCATTATTTTATTATTATTTCCCTAATTTCATGAAAACTCCTTAATCTCATGATATTTCCTTGGTCCCATGAAAAATAATAAAAATTAGGGAAACCCGTGTGCACGGGCCATGTCCGGTCGGCCAAACCCTAGATGGCTCACACGTCCCGCTTTTACTAGCATATTTTTCATATTTTCATAATCCTATGAAAATTCCTTGATTTCATGATATTTCCTTCAAATTATGAAAATTCCTTCAAATCATGAAATCAATAGTATAAAGCAGAGTTTAGCTAACTTTGCCTATCTGAGTGGTGGTCAGGATTTATCCTTGGCAAAGATAAATCAAAGGCTGTGGTTCTCCGTGCCACACCCTACAAGTCGCACACGTGGTGTTCATTCCAATATTATGAATTAAAAATGAATACTCAAGTCAAGATATGGAATTTCAAAAATTATAACGGGGAGGTTCAAACTAATGACCTATTGTGTCATAAGAGTGGCCTCTAACCATTGTTCCACCTTGGTTGGAATTGATAGAAAAGATAAATCAACAGTGGTTGTTTGTTCAACTTAAATATTAATTAGTATAAGTGATTTGTCTAGAGAGAAGATAAATCTATGGTTATAGTTTGTTCAACTTAAATATTAATTAGTATAAGTGTTTTATTAATTGATGTCTCATTAATTTCTCATGATAAATGATTTATTAATTTTACGTCATAAATATCCCTTAATTAATATTAATACATAACTCCATCAATAAATAATAATTTTGATAAAAATTACTCCCTCTGTCTTTTTTTATCTGTCCTAATTTCTATTTTGGTATGTCTTTTTTTATCTGTCCGCTCTGTTTATAGACATACTTTTCCCTTAAACTATCAAATATACCCTTTATTTTTATAATTACAAAATCATTTTTAATATAAACTTAATTCCAAATCATAAATATCATCACCATATATAAGGAAAAAATCCATTCAATATTTTTTCATATTAATTGTCATTCCTTTTTTAAATAAAAATATTTATGAGTAGTAATTACATTCCTAACACTTCTATTTAGTTTTGGTAATAAGTTAAAATTAAATAGGTTAGTCAAGGGTTAGTCAAGACTTTTTATAGGAAATCCTTATTATTTTGACAAATTCAATTAGGACACTTATTTTAAGACGGAGGGAGTATTTCAATAGATATTAGTGGTGGTGGTGGTAGTAGAGGAAGAAGTAAGTGGTGGAAGCGGTGGAAGGTGTTACTAAGTGGTGGAGGCGGTAACATTAGTTTTGGTGGAAGAAATAGTGGCACTGGATGGTTTTAATGGCGGTGGTATTGGTTTTTTCTTTTTGAATCAAAAATAATAAAAAAAATTACATGACGGGTAACATTGTATTGTGAAAAGTATAGTTGGTTGTTTTTGACACGATAAAAAAGGCGGATAACAAATACTTTTGGGATGATACCAAATCATATAAGACAAAATGTTTGTTTTTGGTACCACTGCTATCTTTGGTAACCGTTCGTACGCATGATTTCAATATTAACAAAAAACATATAGTTGAATAAATTAATTGATGACCTAAGTTTGTTAAATCTAAACTTTATACATGACGTGTGGGATTAAAAGTTATAAGTGTGCCCAATATTCTACGAGGGATGGAAAATGGTGGTGGTGGAGAAAGAAGTGATATCTGGTGGTTTGCGGTACTGGACGGTTTTGATGAGTAGTAATTGATTATGTTAATTATGTGCTGCTACAAAAGGATAACACTATAAATTAGAAATGTGGTTGATCGTCTTAATGCTAATATAAACTTGGTTAACATACATGAAAATTAAGAAGCAGATTAAACATTTGGATGTCACGTTATATAATAAATAACACTAAAGCTACATATTTAGTATCAAGGTTTCTCCGTCCAATAGATAAATTTAAGGTTGTATTGAGATCCCGTTAGCAGAGGGCGAGTTGGTCTTGGATTTCTGAATGATAATGAATATAATGAAACGCTCCCTCTCGGTTTCTCCAATGAAAACCGAAACCTTCTAAAAAATAATCAATCGAACAACACTTAGATGGAACGTATCACCACCAGTATAAACTTCTCTGAATTGCTACATATCCAGTGAAATTTCTACAGATAAATCTGGTGATTTCGTCCTACCGTCCTTTTTAACGAGGCATGCAATTAAATCTATAATAGTGATTTTAAAGGTATTTAATAATCACAAAATTCTCTTATAAGTTTTGTTTATGAAAGTATTGATTCAACTTGAGTTCTTTTATATTTTTGTGTTAAGTTGATGACTTTTTAATTTGAATACATGTTTGGTTAACAAACTTTGATACATATAGGGTATTTTCTTTGTAGAACTGATGTTAGTCTCTAATTTTCCCCGTTAGCACTTTGTTTCGATCCCGTATTTGTAGACATTATTTGACTAATGTTGGGGTATTTGTTTAATCTCAAGGCCGATTAAACCCAATGTGTGTTGTATACATTGAAGGCGGCAAAAGTTTGTGTCGGCTCTACCTTGAAACTAATAATTTTTCTTCGGAAGGTTAGTTGAATTTATGTAGATACAAATATCAATATGACTATGCTCTTTAAAACTCCAAATTACTTGAGTAACACTAGATGTGAGATTGTCATTCATGCACTACTTAGCATAGTTGGTGTGAAATCTTTTTATCCACGAATTTCTTCAATTTTATGTTATCAATATGATTGAGAAAGAATCTTACACATGTTTTGGTTTACTATTATAAGTTTATTTTTTCAACTCACATGTGTATATCTCAGCCTTCCAATAGCCAAGGGTTCTTCAATTTTATAACTCTCACATTTGCAAAAAATAAATAAATAGTGTTTATCTATAGTAGGGAAAATATTATGGGTTTTTGCTTCACTCCTTAGAGCCTTAGTTATAAATAATTTCGGAACAAATGTATTCATAAACATCATGGAGTTGGATTGGCAGTTTAGGTATATGTAATGTTAGATGAAATACTCTTTTTGAAGTTTGAAATTATGGTATGATGGAACAATAAATGGGAAAAAAAATTATTTACTGTATTTTTTATTTTATTTTCATGTTGGCACAACATTATTACTCCGTCCAGATAATATATTGGAATAACATGTTTAAGTAAAAAATAAAAAGATCAGGTAACCCATTCTGTTTCCCAAAATCTATTTGAATATCAAAATAATTACTCACGAATAAAATGAAGCAAGAGGAATGTGAATAATATAGTATTAGAGACAAAACATCCCGTGCCGTTACGGCACGGGTTAAGATCTAGTAATGCATAAAATAGGGAAAACGCATGGGACCGGGCCCTGGCCGGCCAACCATGCTCCAAGCCGGTCCCACACGTCCACACATCCCTTATTTTATTTATTATTATTTTATTTATGTTTCCTTCATCTCATGGAAACTCCTTGATTTCAACAAAACTCTTTAATTTTAGCAAAAACTCCTTCGTTTTATCATATTTCTCTAAAATCATGAAAAATATTACAAAAATTATGGAAAACGTGTGGGACGGCTCCCTTGGCCGGCTAGCCTTGCCCACAGCCATGATCGGTCCCACACTCCATAATATTTTCACTTTTTCATTATTTTCCTTCATCCGATGAAGTTTTGAAGGTTTTATCAGAAAACCCTAATTTTGCCATATTTTCTCAAATGGTTGCTCAAACGTACACCGGAAAATATCAAAATTCTCAGGACTGAAACACGGACATATCAACGACAAAACCATGTTACCTTGACTGACCAGGGTTGTCTTTTTGGCTCGCAATGAGCCAGTCCCACGTGTTTTCACAATTTAACCTAATTTGCACAATTGCACATATTGGGTCCTAAACTCTCCGAATAATTTCAGAATTTGATGGAACGATCATCATTTGATCCCGTGACCACCCAGGGCCGGTTTCATGACATCTTGGTCGGTCCCTCACCTTTTAATAATTAATTAGGTTTTATCACCTAATGCTAAACCCAGCAGTAATTCAGTAAATGATTAAACCAGCATTTAATCATTCTTTCATTAACTCACCAACTCTTCAAAGAGGTCTTGGTTTTTTGATCACGTGAGCATATGAGAATTTCATGGTTGATCCATGGTCCCATGAAGCCAGTTCTCCTTTATTCCATGGTTAATTTTCAAATAAACCATCAATCGGTCATCAATTGATCAAATTAGGGTTTCTGAATCCAAGGATTATGATTTCAGATTCAAACACTAATAATTTTGCAACAATCTCATGATCAGTATTCTTATTAATTATGCTCGGTTCAATTACCAGCGCTTTAATTAATATTTTATTTTGGTCACGCTGCCAATAATTCATCAAACGAGCAACACTTGCTCAGATGAGCAATATTTACTCAAATCAAGGAATATTTGTTCAACTATCAATATTCAACAAATTATCGAGCAACACTCGCTCACCTCAACGTGAGGATTACACCACTGTCTCAGCAAACACGTTCGATTCATGAGTTGCAGAACATTTCACAAAATCATGTTTAACTCAGCAAATACGTGGACTCATTGTCCCACGAAGTCATGAAATCAACAACTGACTAAATTAACCACGAGACATCAATCGTGTCACTTGGGGGGATATTAAATAGGGTTTTAGTATGGTGGTCTATGGCACATGTGCTCATCCACGACGAGAATGTGAGCAAGTCGTGCAATCAGTTGGAATAAGCAGGAAGATAGTGGGTGGAAAATTAACCAAGTCTCCGCATGATGAGTAATTGGTTTAACACGATTTCCCACTTCCCCACTCTCTGATTCCAGCAAACTATCACACTTCATGGGATCATGGTGTTTTCAACACTGGTATTATATAATGTCTCTGAATCCTGATTGAAAGAACAACATTCGAAGAGTTTTCAAACATTCGAATAACGATTGTCTGAACGAGCAATTTCTCATCAAAGTTCATACATGCGCTCTTTTGTCTACACAAACTCACAGAAATTACTCTCAATCAGGAAAAATTCAATCATTCAGAGCATTTCACGCTGAATTAATAACACACCTACAATCTCAGATCATCATTGATCTCACACATTTCTCAGCTTCCCTCCTACAGATCAAACCATCCTCTCTTGTGACTGAATTTACTCTGGAATGGCCATTGTCTTGGTTTAGGCCGGAGTACTATAGATTGGTCTCTCGAACTTAAAGCACCCCCTTCATAGCGGTGCATCTGTGTAAGGTTAAACATTTCGCTCGGTTCAAGAAATCTCCTCCGCACGGTCGTCCTCAATTCCACAAAAACCAGCAAATATTTTTTCCCATCTAAAGATTGGCAACCACAGTTGGAGATCATTCTCTCGGTTGCAATCTCTCATTCTCACAAAATAGTTGGTCTTAGGTCAGGATCGGTCACAAATCCTAACGCAAATATCGCTAGCACTAGCAACAATGAAGACATCCCAGAAACTATTCCAGCCACTAACACTGATGGTGGTAACATCAATCCTCATCACGCCAACGCGGAAGGTCATCCTTTGTTCGGACGACATCCCGAAGAAGTCATAGGAAGTCCGCCACCTGCCCTCGCTGACCTCATCAAAGCGTAAGAAACTCTTGCAATGAATCAGACAGACATGGCTACAGCGCAACAAAATCTATTTGATCACTTGAAGACTCTTAATGACAAGCTGTCAGAGAAAACTCCAGACAAAGGGAAAGAGAAGGAGAAATCCTCAGCTGCTGCTGACCCTAAGGTAATTCCAATTCACACCGTGAACGATGATGAAACCAACAAAGCTACAGGAAATTCATCAGCAAAAGAGTCATCAAGCTTTGTCACTCGAGAAGACTTGGAGCGCCTTCTGGAGAATCATGGAAAAGACAAGACATCACATGTCCATCGTCACCAACCTCCTTATCCTGCTGCTACACAAAGGACTCCACTTCCTAAAGGTTATACCTATCTAACTCTTACCCTGTATGATGGAACTGTAAATGCTAGAGAACATGTCTCTCGCTTCCTTGAATATTTAGGAGAACATGAACATAACCATGTCGTCCGTCTCAAGGAGTTCTTAATGTCTTTGAAAGGAAGAGCATACACTTGGTATAACAACATCGCGCCAGGGACCATCAATAATATGGGAGAAATGATTAATGCCTTTTACAGAAAATACTTCTTCGTGTCAGAGCAAATCACCCTCTTTGATCTCGGAAGGATGTTTCAAAGAGTTGGTGAAAACCCCAACGACTTTGTAAAAAGATTCAGGGTCCAAGCCTTGGATTATCATGATCCAAACGTCACAGAGAAACAACTAGTGGAATTGTGCATCAATAGTATGCTCCCGGTCTACAGAACATTACTGGAGAATCTTCGATTCCAAACTTTCTCAGAGCTCCATGAAGCCGCAAAGAGATAAGCAACCACTGTACCCGCTCTGTTAGAAAGAACGAAATCCACAAAGGCTGAAGAAACACGAGACACTCGAGGAAGCAGACATCTAATCAACAAGAAGTACAACCTGCAGCATTCCGCAAATGCTGTCGAAGAAGGGAGGAAACGGAAAGCTGAACCACAGCGCAACCATACTTCTTCCACCCCTTCAAAGGCAAAAAGGAAGGATGACGTACATGCTCCTCCCCAGCATGCAGAAGATCCGGAGGCACCTGATTTTCCATGCTCCATTGAAGAAGTCATCGAATTGCTGGAGGCTTGGATTTAAGACGGTGCAATCAAGTTGCCATATGTCAGGAAATAACCAGCCGAAGAGGCGATGGAAAATCCTCAGTATTGTCGATTCCATAGGTTTATCGGTCACCCCACCAGCGCTTGCAAGACTCTGAAATGCATATTCAAAGAGAAGGTCGAGTCAGGAGAACTTAATCTTGGAACCGAATGGGTGCACAGAGATCCCCTCCCAGTCAGAACTTTCTCCATTTCTGAAGCACCAGTCAAGGAAGCAGTTCAGTCATTAATAAAGCACATCTGAGAATTGCTTTATCTATAAAAAGCGCAGAGGGGAGATATGTTTATGGCTTTGAATCATATAGTTTCTGGCAAACACTTGCATATGCTTCCCGAACCTTCAGCCAATGACAAAGAAATGTATGACTGGGGACTACTCACCACAGCGCACATCAAAGGGAATGAATTCAAAAGGGCGTTTGTTGATGTTGGTACTGCTGTCAACATCATTCCTTTGGAGATTCTTAGAGCTTCCGGAATTACTCGACATGAGGCTACTCACGCTCGCACAGCAATCAGAGATCATGAAGGTATTCCCAGGGATGCATATGGCTTCATCAATCTCAAAGTTGTATAAGTTTCGGTCTACACTGAGACCAAATTTTACATAATCCGGGAAGACCCTGGATATGACATGATTATTTGGCGCGCATGGATCCATAATGGAAAAGTTGCGTCAACATCTTCAGTTGCACTTTCATTCGCTGAAGAAACCTCTGACTCGGAAGAAGAAACGGAAGACACATTATCATTTGAATATCTAGAAGAGGTTAAAGCCTTGACAGAACTTACACAGGAGTCTGGGGAGCATCCAATGATTTTTTCAAGAGATTCCGCACCCAGACAAGTCTTATTCCTTCTCATATGCCCATATCATCATTTTTCAAATATGCTCATTTGGTTCTAGGGCTTCACTCCACAAATGATTTAGCAATTGCAAAATGCTATGAGTGGATCGTCACACCGAAGCAATACTTCACTCAATGTCTAAGTCCAGATCCTCTTCAAGTTGATCATCCAATCAGGAAATTCATCGTAGAAGATGTGGCTAAACATGACAGACAATACGAGGGATGCTCCCTCCTGAGCGAATGTCCGCATGTGCCGCAACCATGGAGTCTCATCACACGAAAAATTCCAAATCAACAGAAGATATACAAGGCACGGACTGCAAAGCCAAACAAGTTCAAGGAAGGAGATTTGGTTCTCAATGAAATTAAACGGGATCTCCATTCTGCAAGGAGCTCTAATTGGGAAGGACCATTTATGATCGCTAAGTCCATCACTGGAGGATACTACAAATTGATCAACATGGATGGACGAACCCTACAAGTAATCCATGAGAATTGGCTTAAGGCGTTTGTCTGAAATTATGGGGCATTCGAGGTACGGGGTACTTGAGCGTGCATGACGTCTGGATTTGACATTTTAGGATTTTCTTTCATTGTATTTCAATTCCTCCAAAACATTTGCAACACTTGCAATCAGTATTTGAAATCAGCAATTTATCAAAAATTCATTTCATATTTCTTCAAAAAAAATATCTATCAAATCCATAAGAAAATCCTTAACCATTTACCAATCCAAAACCATGATATCAAAACCCAAATAAAACCTCACATCCCTCAGAAATTCATAAGTTCAAGAGATCATGCAAAAATGAATCAAAGAAAATCAGCAAAGAAAGATTTTTGCGCCTATGCATCCTTCAAAGCCTGTAAAGCCGCCTTCTCCTTATTCAGCTCTTCAATCAGCCTGGCGATATTTTCCTCCTTCTCCGTCACAGCATCATTGGGAAAGGGTATGTTATTTTCACAGGAGTCCTTAATAACATTCATCTTCTTACGAAGACACTTCACATTGAAGCCAAGTCTCTCAGAATTCTCCAAGTTGAACTCCCAATCAAAGAGTACATCTGGAGTTACAGCATTTTTGGCCCTAGTGCATGTCGCTTACAAAACGCAAGAGTACACCTACCTGCATTGTTAAAGCATAAGCTCGCCCAGGATTCCTGTCAACAATTATATGGATAAATTTCTCCCATATTTTCTTGTACAAACCCGCATATCCAATGGGAACGCTGAATCCACCAACTAACTTGTGGTACGGGAGTGAGGCATCGAATGGAGGATCAAAAGAAACTCCTGCACTTGGGTATTCATGCACAAGTATACGGTTTCAATTACTGGAGCAACTTCTACTTTCTTATTTGAACTTCTATTACAGCAACAATCTGGGTCTCCACGATTCCATAAACAACACTTTCATGGCCTTGAGGAGCAGAGATGGTAGCCTCCTTATTAATAGCCTCAGGGTCGCTCATATCATCATTTTGGGTTCCTTCATTCTCAACTTCAGTATTTTGTACCTTGTCTGAAGATTACATGAGATTAGGATCATCCAAGCATAAAACCAAAGGAAATCATGAACTAAAGTGAATATTTCATCCTTTTCAGGTTCTGAAAGTGCTATAAACTTAAAAATCTTCTATACTAAAGCTTGGAAATTTTCTGGGCTTGAATATGCATATGCGGATCAGTAAAATCTGACATTAGACGAAGATTCTACAATGTTTTTCCTAAAACGTTGAATTCTGAATTTTCTGGTGACGTATTTTCGGCAAAACTTGTCACATATTCATATAGACACTCGTTCAATCATTCATGGATCAGCAAGTTTATACTTCTATGGATGAAATACAAGATAAATACTTACTTGGGTGGTTTCCGAAGCATTCAAGGAACCAGGATTGCTCACATCAACGTTGACAGCTCATTGCTTTACCTTCATTAGGTCTTGAACCACTGAGATTTCCACCAACTAACTTGTGGTACGGGAGTGAGGCATCGAATGGAGGATCAAAAGAAACTCCCGCACAAAAATTGGGTATTCATGCACAAGTATTTATTTACTCACGTAAATAAATAAATATTTTCAACATCACGGTTTCAATTTCTTTAAAACGAAAGATTTTACTTGGGTTTGTGAAAAATTCACTTTTTGTGATCTTTGGAGCAACTTCTCCTAAATCAGTCAAGGCAACAGTTTCTTTTTATCAGAATTTTCCGTCGGTGTCCTGGATTCTTCTATTACAAAGAATAATCTGGTCTCCACGATTCCATAAACAACACTTTCATGGCCTTGAGGAGCAGAGATGGTAGCCTCCTTATTAATAGCCTCAGGGTCGCTCATATCATCATTTTGGGTTCCTTCATTCTCAACTTCAGTATTTTGTACCTAATACGAAGATTACATGAGATTAGGATCATCCATGGTTTATTTTGTACCTAATACGAAGATTACATAAAATAGGGAAAAACGCACGGTACCGGGCCCTGACCGACCAACCATGCTCCAAGCCGGTCCCACACGTCCACACGTCCCTTATTTTATTTTATTTTTATTTTTTTATGTTTCTTTCATCTCATGGAAACTCCTTGATTTCAACAAAACTCTGTAATTTTAGCAAAAACTTCTTCGTTTTATCATATTTCCCTAAAATCATGAAAAATATTACAAAAATTATGGAAAACGTGTGGGACGGCTCCCTTGTCCGGCCAGCCTTGCCCACATACATGATAAGTCCCACACTCCATAATATTTTCACTTTTTCATTATTTTCCTTCATCCGATGAAGTTTTGACGGTTTTATCAGAAAACCCTAATTTTGCCATATTTTCTCAAATGGTTGCTCAAACGTACACCGGAAAATATCAAAATTCTCAGGACTGAAATACGGACGTCTCAAAAAAAAAGCATGTTACCTTGACCGACCAGGGTTGGCTTTTTGGCTCGCAATGAGCCAGTCCCACGTGTTTTCACAGTTTGACCTAATTTGCACAATTGCACATATTGGGTCCTAAACTCTCCGAATAATTTCAGAATTTGACGAAACGATCATCATTTGATCTCGTGACCACCCAGGGCAGGTTTCATGACCCCTTGGTCGGTCCCTCACCTTTTAATAATTAATTAGGTTTTATCACCTAATGATGAACCCAGAAGTAATTCAGTAAATGATTAAACCAGCATTTAATCATTCTTTCATTAACTCACCAACTCTTCAAAAAGGTCATGGTTTTTTTCTCACGTGAGTATATGAGAATTTCATGGTTGATCCACGGTCCCATGAAGCCAGTTCTACTTCATTTTATGGTTAATTTTCAAATAAACCATCAATCGGTCATCAATTGATCAAATTAGGGTTTCTGAATCCAAGGATTATGATTCCAAATTCAAACACTAATAATTTTGCAACGATCTCATTATCAGTATTCTTATTAATTATGCTCGGTTCAATTACCAACACTTTAGTTAATATTTTATTTTGGTCACGCTGCCAATAATTCATCAAACGAGCAACACTTTCTCAGATGAGCAATATTTACTCAAATCAAGGAATATTTGTTCAACTATCAATATTCAACAAATTATCGAGCAACACTCGCTCACCTCAACGTGAGGATTCCACCACTGTCTCAGCAGACACGTTCGATTCATGATTTGATAAAACATTTCACAAAATCATGTTTAATTCAGCAAATACGTGGATTCATTGTCCCACGAAGTCATGAAATCAACAACTGACTAAATTAACCACGAGACATCAATCGTGTCACTTGGGGGGATATTAAATAGGGTTTTAGTCTGGTGGTCTACGGCACGTATGCTCATCCACGATGAGAATGTGAGCAAGTCGTGTAATCAGTTGGAAGAATCAGCAAGATAGTGGGTGGAAAATTAACCAAGTCTCCGCATGATGAGTAATTGGTTTAACACGATTTCCCACTTCCCTACTCTCTGATTCCAGCAAACTGTCACACTTCACGGGATCATGGTGTTTTCAACTCCGGTATTATATAATGTCTCTGAATCCTGATTGAAAGAACAACATTCGAAGAGTTTTCAAACATGCGAATAACGATCGTCTGAACGAGCAATTTCTCATCAAAGTTCATACGGGCGCTCTTTTTTCTACACAAACTCACAGAAATTACTCTCAATCAGGAAAAATTCAATCATTCGGAGCATTTCACGCTGAATTCATAACACACCTACAATCTCAGATTATCATTGATCTCACACATTTCTCAGCTTCCTTCTTACAGATCAACCCATCCTCTCTTGTGACCGAATTTACTCTGGAACGGCCATTGTCTTGGTTTAGGCCGGAGTACTACAGATTGGTCTCTCGAACTTAAAGCACCCCCTTCATAGCGGTGCATCTGTGTGAGGTTAAATATTTCGCTCAGTTCAAGAAATCTCCTCCGCACGGTCGTCCTCAATTTCGCAAAAACCAGCAAATCATTTTCCCCCCATCTACAGTGAGGTTGTTAGACCCCTGCTTTTTCAGAGTGGTTTCAATGCGAGATGGAGTATTGACTAAGGTGGAGTGGTATATCACCATAGTATTGTTGTTGAAGTTGTGATGCAATTGGACTTTGACGTTGTGTAATGATACTATGACACTGTATAACAATGATTGAGAACTCTTGTTTTTTAGTTGTTATAGCTATGGATTTTCAAAAATGATGATGCTAAACTTACAGCCTTTGGGATCATTGGTGTACTTGGAAATGACGAAGATTTCGAGTAATGTTGAAGATTAAACATGTGGAATAGGAGCTACAAAGTTTATTTATATATTTTTTGTATTCCATATGTATTGATAGTTTTGTCACTAAAATTTCCAAAGTGGGAGATTACTAGAGCATTGCTCGATCGAACTCGCATGTGTTGCTATCTCAAGCATGTTTGTCGATGTTAGTGATCAAAACTATAAGTTTTGATTTATAGTCTACTATATCTAAGGTCTCGGACTAGGATAGAAAGTGTATTTGATCTCAAGAACTCCATGACAATCATCATACAAGACGAAGGACTACTCAAGGAACTGGTGGATCTTCATCGACTAAAAGGTATGTGGAGACTTGAACTTATTAATCACTCAAAAGTCTATTTATCTCCTATTTTGAGACAAAAGTCATTTTTCTATATAGACTTAGATTATACACATTTGGTATTTCGAGCCGAGTTTACCTCGCATATCTATTTCTCGAAATATGTGTAGGAAAAGATTTTTCTTTATCCAAGTTCATCTTTACCTAGTGAATAACAACTATATAATAGTTTGTGAATAATAACTATATAATGTCCGCTGAGAATGTTTCGATGATTGAAATGAGAGTTTAGACTATATAACCATTGGAGGATATAAGCATTATTGTGGAAACACATATATGTATAAGTCCTTATTCCTTATACCGAAGTTTGTGAACTTTGTTGATCAAGAGAACCGAAAAAGTGCGTGAGCTAAGTCTACGAACTTGCGGAAGTTCTCGACCCGAGAATTTCTGCTGGAGTTTATGAACTCCATCCGGGAACTTAAGTCCGCGAACTTGAGTAGGTTATGTCTAAAAACGATGTTTGTGAACTTATCTTTATAAACTAAGGAATGCAATTGAAAACCATGGATATATAGTTCATGAACCGATTCGAGTGAATCAAATCATGTTTGCTTCAATTATGTCTTGTGTAGTACATGAGATTTCCTTGCAATTGAACAACTCTCCAACTAGTTCATTTGAGTCATTAGAACTAGGTATGGTGAAGAAGAATATGGTTGATATGAAAGTTATCATATGACTAACCACTTGGTTAACTATTGTTGAACCAACTAATATACAAGTTTGGGTATGGTTACACAAACCTAGAAACGTGCATTTCATGTGTGTATAACAAGCTATTTTTTCGATCTAACGGTTGATAAATATTAGCTTGAATCTAATCAGGTTTTCATCTAACGGTGAATATTGAATGCTTTGTTACCAAGCTAACATTGATTGCAAACCCTGATTTGAAAGACTATATAAGGGAGAACTCTTGCAACTGTGAAATCTAATCCCCAAATATTCTGTGTGATACTAGTTGTGCTAATATAGAGTCGATTCTCCTTTAACCTTTGGTTTCTTCTTCTAAACCAGGTTAACGACTTAAAGACTTCATTGGGATTGTGAAGCCAGACCGATACTACTTTTCTTGTAGTTGTGTGATCTGATCTTGTTGTTTCTATCGTACGAGCAAAATTGTAATAATTGGCTTGAGATTATCTATCTCTGATAGGCAAGATACAAAAGTAGTCACAAACATATTCGTCTCATCATTTGTGATTCCACGATATCTTTTTTCGCTGCGTCGATTAATATTATTGTAAGGTGATTGATAATACTGAGTTGTTCTTCATGAATATAAGTCTGGTTTATCAATTGGTTCCTTTTCACCTTGATTTATCAAAAGATGGAACAAAACTCTTAGGTATATTCGTGGTAGACGGATTTATCTATTACCGTAGACTTTTCTGTGATACAGATTTGTTTATTAAAGTCTTCGACTTTGGGTCGTAACAACTCTTAGTTGTGGGTGAGATCAGCTAAGGGAATCAAGTACATAGTATCTTGTTGGGATCAGAGACATATGAGCATAAATGTACCTTGGATCAGTGTGAGATTGATTGGGGTTTAACTACAGTCCAGACCGAAGTTAGTTTGGAGTAGGCTAGTGTCTGTATCGGCTTAATAAAGTGTATGTTTAATCTGGACTAGTCCCGGGGTTTTTCTGCATTTGCGGTTTCCTCGTTAATTTTTTTTTGGTGTCTGTGTTATTTATTTTCCGCATTATATTTGTTATATAATTGAAATAATACAGGTTGTCCGTTGTTCAATCAATTAGAATATCCGACCTTTTGGTTGTTAATTTAAATTGATTGACACTTGGATATTGGTCTTTGGTACCATCCAAGTTATCTCCTTGTATTTGATAAAGACTAGCAGATTTCTATTTGCTTGAGTAAA
This sequence comes from Papaver bracteatum, assembly GCA_023529315.1. Lineage (NCBI taxonomy): Eukaryota > Viridiplantae > Streptophyta > Magnoliopsida > Ranunculales > Papaveraceae > Papaver > Papaver bracteatum. The sequence goes on along the minus strand of JAJJWX010002605.1, from coordinate 712,374 downwards.
GATCAAATCAAGTGAGAGAGATATAAACTCTTTGATATACTTTTCTATTGATTGAGTCTGACTGTCTAGTAGATTCTTATAAAAAGTATATTGGAGTTTGTCCATACAGATTTCTAATTGAAATATTAGGTGTGGTTGTTAGACCCCCGCTTTTTCAACTTGTACAACATATCAGAGTTAAGCACGAAGGTTTCACATACCATTTTAGATAACCAATATCAAAACCGAAACTATAAGTAATTTGGTTTTAATATGTTATCTATGAAACAATTGCCCGAAGCAGTTTTCCATAATAGTTTAACAAATTGACTAAGAAACTTAGTTCCCTTGCTAAACCGATTGCACAAATACAATCGCTTATTTTGATAAGACTAAAATAAAGATCAAAATTAACTTTATTTTTCTCATCAAGCTCTAATTATTCAGACAATAACTTAGACCTTACACTTTAGACAAGACAAGTACTAGGTTAGTTAACTAGTATTTCTTGTCAAGGCATTCGATTAGACTTGAATAACCAAATCCTTTACTCTGATAAGTCTAACTAAGATCAGAATTAACTTAGTTCCTCTTATCCGGAATCGAACTGGATAAACAAATGATCCCATATTTTGTTAAGCCATAAACAATACATACAAACCAAATAAATTGACTTGGACGGTTATTTCTCTTAATCGGAAGCAATTGAAACAAACATAGACATTAAAGCACCGCAATTGCACCGAAATTTCGTTAAGCCAAAAATAAATGATACCAAACAATAAAGAAAGATATCAAACCAGTTTTTCTTAACCGGAAACAATTTAATAACACACACACATCCATACACACATAATGGAATAAACATCAATTGTACCGAATTTTGTTAAGCAAAATCAAAATATATGCAATAAAATCAGGCTTTTCCTAAACAGGAAAACGATTAACTAACAAATTTGTTACCTCAGATTCCGCATCCTCTTCACCCCAGAAATATATATCATTAAGCACAAGTTCAAGTTAGAACTCTCCCCCGTTGTGTTGTCATCCTCTCGCCAAAACAAAAGAACAACAACAAAGAGCAACCTTTACCAGATAAAGGTTTAATCGGTTTTAACTAATGTGTACCAATAGAAAAAGTTGAAAAACCGAAACACATATGCTTATGCAAAACACAACTCATGTAAACACAAATTGATTCAACACATTGTGACTTCTTACATATGAGTTTCAATCGGAACACCTTATGATCCTTTGATAAAGCTTACCAACATGGGCTAGAACTTAACCCCGCTAAATCAAAAAGCCATAGAAACCATAAGGGGTTCACACATCATATGAGATCGAATATTAAGGTTAAGAAAACCCAAATCAAATATCCTATTAACACATATCAATAATATAAAGCATTCAAGCACATTCTATGTAATCAGAAAAACTATCACAAGAAAATTTATAAAATAATAATTTTATTCATAAATAATAGATAATTTTATTCGACAATAGACCTTATACAATAATTGAAATAATCAAAAACTGATGTCTATTTTGTACTAATCACGATTCTCGTGAAGATCGCTTTCAAATATTGGATTCAAATTCTTCAGAGCACTTTCTTTTCCACAAGAGGAATTGTTCATCTCAAACAGTTGATAATGAAGATCAGTTAGTACTTCTTTGAATCCTTTATCATCAACTCATGGTGTCAAATGCAACTTTTAACAGTAAGAATTTTTTTTCTTAGAGAATCTTGAATATTATCATGTTGAAAGACATCATGAGTTTCAGTCATAATTGATGCACACAGTGTTAAATCATCAAGGGATGATATTTCCTTTACTGATTTCTCCATTGACGCAAGATGATTTTCTTCCAGATAAGAAGAATATATATAATATAACTTAGGTGAAAAAAACAAGGGGTGATAAAATTTGGTTTACGGAAACCGAATATATTTTTCCCAAAAGTAAAAGATATCGATTGTTACCTAATTAACATATTTCCACATTCTGCCTAGTTTTATGCCTCCTCACAATCATAATTTTGGGCAACAAGTGAGGGTGCATCTTTCAACACAATCAGTGTGTGTTGAGGTGAAGATTAATCTCAACATATCCAATAAAGACATCCTTAGGATGATTTATAAACATAATAGATTATGTTTCTTTGTGTTCTTTCTTTCTCTTGTTATTGCAAGAGTTTGCAGTTCTTTTTTGAGATCTAATAAACTCATCAGACTTCAAAATCTTTATGCCCTTGCGAAGGGTTTTGATGAATTTATTTTGTTGGAGATTTCCATGGAACATTTCACTGTGGTTATCTTCTCCACATAAAGAACCTAACACTTTATCAGAAGATTTACCCTGTGACTTCTTTGGTTTGTCAACCAATTTCTCTTGCTCAGATTTTTCTTATTGAGTTTTATCTGACAGTGGTTTCAAAAGATTTTTCAAGTTCTAGACTTAATCTTTGATTTTCCTTGATTCCCAACTCAAGTTTTTCTAAACAGTCCTTCAGGAGTTGATTAGACTCATAAGGTATGTTACTGTTAGATTTGGCAAAAAGTGCATCACAGCTAGATATTCCTTCATAGGGTTTTTCCTCCAGGATATCATCTAATAAAGAGATGTAAGCCTTGTTGCACTTCTGAGATTTTCTGCTGGAACACTGCTTTTCCATATTTTCCAAATCTACGATATTTAAAACATTGAATTTCTTCATTACCTTTTTCATAACAAAAAGATAATGTATTACGATTAGAAATATCTTTCAATAAAGCATCCTTAATCCGTTGTGTTAGAATTATAATTGTTGAGTTAAGCTCATTTTCAACAAATATTTCATCCTCTTGACAACTTTTCTTAGTTTTGTTAATACATACTTCTTTCGAAGATTGACTTATATTTGCTGAGACATCATATCCAAAATTTCGGTTCTTTAGCAGAGTTTCTTTGTCAAAGATCTTTAACTTTCCTACAAGAGAGCTTCGAGAAAGCATTGACATATCATTGGCTTATATTATGGCATGTTTCTTAGACTCGTATTTGGATGGTAACGATCTGAGAATCTTGCATACTATTTCTTTTTCAGGTATAGCCTTTCCAAGAGAGAAAGAGGCATTGACGATCTCAGAAAGTTTAGAGTTAAACTCCTTGAAGGTATCGTTATCATCCATTTTAAGGTATTCCCATTCAGGGATATTTTTTTTCTAGTCCAAATTCTCCTTTTTATATATACGAAACCCTCCATTAAGATTCCATATATAGAGAACCCGTAATTCCTAGTAAATAAGAGTTGATGACATAAATAACCTTTTAAGAAATTAATTCTTTTATATTTTAATTCAAATAATAATAAATAGCTATAACAAATTATAATCCCTAGAAAAACTCCACAAATAACTCCTTTGACTTCCCTTAAGTAATTCCCTCCCTAAATCACTTTTTTATGTCCCCTAAAAAACGTTTTCCTAAATAACTAATTTTACTTTTTTCAAGTTTATTTGTTTGTCCCCACTGTTTATTTATTTTTTATTGCAAGGTCCAAAAAAACCCGATTATCACCCATGCATGGAGTTTTAGGAAATTTTTAATTTTCACCAAGGCACAATTGGTGAAAGTTAGGGTTTTCACTCGCAATTAAATTTGTGAAAATTCTAGTTTTCAATGGAATTTTCTAATTATCACCCTTGGAGTTTTAGGAAAATTCAAATTTTCACCAAGGCGTGATTGGTGAAAGTTTTGTTTTTCACACTAATTAGATTTGTGAAAATTGTAGTTTTCAATGAAAATCTAAGTTCTAATGTGGCGTGGCTGGTGAAAATTACAAATAAATTTTTTAGCTTTCACCCATTGATAATCGTTATCACCTCTAACAATCGGTTATGTATAGTGAGAATCGTAATTTTCATCCACAATATTCAGTCGCGGTGGTAGAAAATCACAGTTGTCACCATTTTCATTTTCAAGATACTAAAATCAAAAGACAAACAATAAATATAGAAATCAAATGAAAAAGAGATAATCAGTTAAATGTATCGTTTTACACGTTTCAATTACATTTTCATGCCCACCCCCAAAAACATATCATTAAGTATTGTTGCCGCAGCATGAATGTACAATAAGAAAAAAAGTTGAAATAGTATATAATACTTACTACTGTTTGACATTGATAATTCTAAACAAAACTTCAATTGAAGATCTTCTAATTGGATATGATAAAAAAAATCTCATTCTTTTTAGAACAATTAGTTGTTGCGATCTAATAGAGGTGTATTAGATTGGGATTTACATGGATATTTAACAATCCTTAAAACTCATAGGTATTCAATTAGGATACGTAAGTGTTAGAGCACTGCTCGGTCAAACTCGCATGCGTTGCTATATCAAGCATGTTTTTCAATGTTAGTGATCAAAACTATAAAGTCTTGATTTCTATTCTACTATAGCTAAGGTCTCGGACTAGGATAGAAAGTGTAGTTAAGCTCAAGAACTCCATGGAAATCATCATACAAGACGAAGGACTACTCAAGGAACTAGTGGATCTTTATCGACTAAAAGGTATGTGTAGACTTGAACTTATCTATCACTCAAAAGTCTATCTACTCTATATCCTATCTTGAGACAAAAGTCGTTTTACTATATAGACTAAAGATATACACATGTGACATTTCGAGCTGAGTATATCTCGTTTATCTATTTATCGAAATGTGTGTTGGTAAAGCTTTCGCTTTAGCCAAGTTCATCTTTGCCTAGTGACGAAAGTCATGTTATGTCTCAATCACCTTGGAAATTGCTCTGACGAAAACTAGTTCATGAATAACAACTATATGACGTCCTCTAAGAATGTTTCAATGATTGAAATGAGAGTTTAGACAATATAACCACTGGGGGATATAATCATTATTTTGGTAACACATATATAAGTCCTTATGCACTTGAACCAAAGTTTGCGAACTTTGTTGATCAAGTGAAAACCAGAACTTGAGAAGTCAACCCAGTCCGCGAACTCAGTCCGCGAACGAGCGTAGTTCTCAAACCCGAGAATTTCTGCTGGAGTTGAAGCTTGGTTTCAGTCCGCGAACTGACGGAAGTTCTCGAACCCGAGAATTTCTGCTGGAGTTTGTGAACTCCAACCGGTTACTTAAGTCCGCGAACCCAGTCCGCGAACTTGAGTGGTTATGTATAAAAATGAGGTTCGTGAACTTATTTAAATTATCTAAGGAATGCTATTGCAAACTGACGTAGCGGAAGCGTATGTTTTGGATCAAAGATCCGATAAAAGATAAAACTAGTGTGAGATCAATAGATTCACAAAAGTAATGATAAAATAAAGATAAAAATAAAAGATAAATTTGATATTAATCAAATAATAATATTGGTTGTAGAATTGTGTATCTCTACCATGCCTATGCCTTCTTATATAGGCTTCAAGGATTCTAAATATAATTTGGACTAGAAAAGGAAATCACACGAAACTAGGAAACATGCTAGAACTAGGAAATAAATCCTAAATAAAGAAATAGACTAAAGCTAGTAAAAGGAAATCCTTATAATAGTAACTAGTGAGTAAGATGTCCTACATCAGGCCTCCCTTCTTGGAAAGAACTCAACCACGAGTTCATTGTAGGGAGACAAACGTCCTTGCCATGGTCATATGGTCGGAAACGACGGCGAAGATTGTCATCGATCAAATTCCTCAGGTTCAGTAGGAAATGGAAAACACCGTCGACGCCGGGATCATAAGGTCGAAATCATCTACTAAGATCATTAGCTATCAAATACTTTGAGTTCGGTATAACAAAATAAACACCGTCGCTGCAAGGGTCATAAGGTTGAAAATGATGACGAAGATCTTCATGCCTACTTTCATCACATTTCGAGTCTTTACTGCGATATGCTTTATATCTCAGGTCCACAACGCAATTTTTGTTAATGTGTTTAAGGGTACCACATTTGAAACAACCTTTCCCCGTACTAGTTTGATGATTTTTATGCTTGAATTCAGACCATAGCTTAAATAAGCTCTGAACAAAGTCCACTTGTATACTTTGGTCATCAATCAGATACCTTAAGTTTACCATAATATCACAAGCATCTTTTCTAGGATCATATGGTAGGAAATGATGACGAAGATCATTATTTATTAGATTCTTCGCATCACTAGCTTGTAGAAACTTCTATAAGCAGGAACCAGTATACTCTGATAAGCTAGCATTAGAAATGCATATTTGAGAAACATAATCTTATCAAATCCTTTCAAAGGAGAATCGTTCTGCCTATTTTCCATGGATTTCTTAGCGGTAAAGTCTCTTACTAGAAATGAAGATGCAATGGTTGATGTCTATTGCCCCATGAGTAAGTAATCCAACTTCTCTTGAGACCTTGATCCATATTTATACCGAAGACAAAGATAGAACCAGTGTGCATAAAGATGCGCATCATCAGTAGAACCAGTTCCTTTTATGCAAGTGAGAAATCCCTGATCAATTTTCATTTCCCATATGTGCATCTTATGATCGGCATCTCCAACCATATAAACGAACTGATTGGGACATTGATTTAGATTAAACAAAGACGTCCACTAAACAGCATAGAAGCATACTTCGTTTTGGTCCACTTGAGAAATTTTTAATAATAACGTCTCCGGATCCTTATAGGACACGTTTAAGCAATTGGTTGGTTCTTGAATTAAACGATAGAGATTTTGATTCGCAACTCTCAAGGCATCAAAGAGACAATCAGTTATGTCTTCCTTAACTCTGAAAAGTCGAGTCATATTTTGAAAGAGAAATTTAATCGCTTGTGAAGAAAATGTACTCCATGATGCAGCAGTACTAGCTTGACACAGAATTTGTACCCATGCACATATGGTATACCAATATTGCCAGCTTTCCATATAATATCTCATTACACAGACCATACAAACCAACTCAGGAAGACAAGACAACAAAGTACTAATGATGTTAGATAAGGATTCCTCATTTCAGGAATCTTCCGTAGTAGAAAAACCAATAAGTCTTACAATTCTTGCAAAGCTTTGATTTAGCTTGCGAAAACCAACACGAATAATCCAAGTAGGTTTTCATGGAATCTCATAATCTTGGTTAGGAACACCATGATGAATTTCTTTAACCTCCAAGAAATGAAAAAAATACTTCGACTAATTCAATATAATGATCATTGGATTACTTGGATTGCGTACCTTTAGTATAGTTGTAAGTCGCCGACGAACAGTTGGTAGGAGGTATGTATTTAAGGAATGATTTGAAAATGGTAGTCTCAAAAACAACTGACCTGGTTCATCAATCAGATGGATCTTAAGAGAATCTACCTTGATTGATTGGCAGTCAATCTTTGCGTTGGTAACATGCGGCTCAGGTATCTAATTATTGAATGTTTCCTAGGTGTGTCTTCCTGCTAGTAGATGAGCACTAATATAGGAAGCAAACCTCATTATAGTCCCCAGCCCATATGGACTACCAGACTGAACAATAACGTCATGTGGGTGCTCTATGGAAACAACAGCTCTAGATGTCATTGTAAACTTCTCCGGTGTTTTTCCAGGGTTTAAAAAAATACATACCATCACCTCCTCCTTTGAATCTCTCCATCTGGAAATTAACATTTTCGCTATGTGCATTTGCAGTTAACAGCTTACTTGTATCTTCTTCCATATGAGAAAAGACTTCTTCCTTAATTGTTGTGGTTGGGCATGGAGTAGAGTGAGCAGTAGTACCTCCTTTTAGTTTTCTTCTCCTTGGGGATCCATAAAACAAAAACACAAACCAAAGAGGTTTTCGAGGTATCTCATAATATTGGATGAGAACACCATGAGAATTTGTGAAAGATTCTTCACGTTCATAGTGAATTTTATGCGATGTTGATGAAGTTTCATAGTTAGCAGCCCAGTTCAAATGCGCACCTGAATTAGTGATCGAGTGCAAGTATCCAGCCGAGGGTTTAACTTGTTTAAGCTTGTTCACGAAACTGACAAATGTTGAATTTCTACTGAGGCAGACAATTAAAACATCCGAGAAGCATGAATGAGAAGGAACATACTTCTTCAGAAAACCAAAATCCCTTGTCGGAGGATCACAATTAGTGAAGTTGTTATTATCTATAGTTTGAAACCCTTTCTTAGCTTTCTTCCTCCTAATCAAGTTGTTAACATCTAGCTCTTTCCTTCTAATTAATTTTTTTCTCGTATTATTGATGCTCAGACATTCAACATCACTTAAATATTTTGGCAATAAAGCGGAGATCTCACGTACCCTTGCCAAAATATCATGGGTGACCCGTGGAGAGCCGTGATAACTATATTGCTTAATGAAAGATTTCAACACCTCTATGCTGATAGGAAAATTCCTTTGTATCAGATCGTTATATTTTCTTCCGTGCAATTCTAAGACTTCAACCAGTAGTGTTCCTGCAATTTTCTGCATATAGTAACAGGTTGATCTCTCAAAGTAAGTGTGCCTAACTCTTCCATAGCCATGGAAACCTGTGAATTCATCTTGGAGAGAGACTTCCGTTTTGGAATCAGTTCAAGTGATACATAAGGTGTATGCCCGCCATCTTTCAAAGAAATATTTCCCGAACCTAGTAAGTATTACGAGCGCCCATCCCAGCGAACAATGTACTTTGATTGCTCTTCTAACTTCAATTGTTTATGTCATACAATAGGTATATTCAAAGGCTTAACCTGACAATTGATGTTATGGAAGCCTGGCTTTGGCATAACAAAATCGATGGGAGTACGAGAAACATCAACAATCTGAAAATACTGAGGTGTATTCTTGACGGTGAGTATTTCATGAGCATGCACATCCTTAGGAACAGAAGTAGCTATGTCGGAAACAGGCGAAAAAGTGGATTGTGGATGATAAATCTCATCAACATTAGAACTCTATTTATCACCCTTATTTTATTCTTCTTCTAAGATAGGTACTTGTGAAGTTAATGTTGTTGCAGAGGTTTCATAATATGGCTTCTTTCGGAGACTGTCAATAATCTCATTGAATTCTTTCAAAACATCCGACTTCTTTTTTTTCAGTCCAGCGTTGTAATGGTGTTGGTTTTGGCTCATGTAATCCCATTAAACGATGCAATTTGTTGCCTTGAAGAAAATCAAAACTATGCAAACTTTCATTATAAACAACACCTAAACTCGAAAGCCAGGGTTCGCCCAATAACACGTGACAATTATTCATAGAAGATAGTTCACAATAAGCAAAAATGCAATAATCACCTTCGTGGAAGCTGAAATCAAGAAAACCGCCAAATAAATCCCATTCACCACAATTTCTTTCCCTAAAGTAATTTGTTGTTCCAATAGATATATAGTTTTTCGGACTTGATGGATCAAGAATAAAGTCGGTGATCATTCCATCTACACTAAAAGTAGTACGAAATTCCTTTTCCATAACGAAGAAATTAAGGCACTCAATGGAGGCACTTAACCGTGGATAGAAACAAAGCTAAGACACTCAATAATAGAGAATCTCAACCGTGGCTCTGATGCCACTTGACGTAGCGGAAGCGTATGTTTTGGATCAAAGATCCGATAAAAGATAAAAACTAGTGTGAGATCAATAGATCCACAAAAGTAATGATAAAATAAAGATAAAAATAAAAGATAAATTTGATATTAATCAAATAATAATATTGGTTGTAGAATTGTGTATCTCTACCATGCCTATGCCTTCTTATATAGGCTTCAAGGATTCAAAATATAATTAGGACTAAAAAGGAAATCATACGAAACTAGGAAACACGCTAGAACTAGGAAAGACATCCTAAATAAAGAAATATACTAAAGCTAGTAAAAGGAAATCCTTATAATAGGAACTAGTGAGCAGGATGTCCTACATCACAAACCGTGGATTTATAGTTCATGAATCGATTCGAGTGAATCACATCATTTTTGCTTCAATTGTGTCTTGTATAGTAAATAAGATCTCATAGAAATTGAACAACTCTCTAACTAGTTCATTTGAGTCATTTGGACTAGTTATGGCGAAGAAGAATATGGTTGATATGAAAGTTATCATTTAGCTAACCATTTGGTTGACTAATCTTGAACCAACTATTGTACACGTTTGGGTACGGTTACACAAACCCAAAATCGTCAAGTACATGTGTGTATGGCAAGCTAAGTTTTGGATCTAATGGTTGAGAGATATTAGCTTGTATCTAATCAGGTTTTCATCTAACGGTGAATATTGAATGCTTTGTTACTAAGCTAACATTGATTGCAAACCCTGATTTGAAAGACTATATAAAGGAGAACTCTAGCAACTGGGAAACCTAATCCCCACACATTCTGTGTGATACTAGTTTGCTAAGCTAGAGTTTATTCTCTTTTAACCTTTGGTTTTATTCTTCTAAAACTAGGTTAACGACTTAAAGACTTCATTGGGATTTTGAAGCCAGACCGATACTACTTTTCTTGTAGTTGTGTGATCTGATATTGCTGTTTTTATCTTACGAGTACAATTGTAATAATTGGCTTGAGATTTCTATCTCCAATAGGCAAGATATAAAAGTAATCACAAACATCTTAGTCTCATCGTTTGTGATTCCACAATATCTTTTTTCGCTGCATCGATTAGGACTATTGTGAGGTGATTGATAAAACTGAGTTGTTCTTCGGGAATATAAGTCTGGTTTTATTGATTGGTTCATGTTTACCTTGATTTATCAAAATATGGAACAAAACTCATAGGTTTATTCGTGGGAGACGAATTTATCTATCTTGTAGACTTTTCTTTGTGAGACAGATTTGCTTGCTAAAGTCTTCCACTTTGGGTCGTAGCAACTCTTGGTTGTGGGTGAGATCGGCTAAGGGAATCAAGTGCGCAGTATCCTTCTGGGATTAGAGGCATATGAGCATAACTGTACCTTGGATTAGTGTGAGATTGATTGGGGTTCAACTACAGTCCATACCGAAGTTAATTTGGAGTAGGCTAGTGTCTGTAGCGGCTTAATACAGTGTATGTTTAATCTGGACTAGGTCCTGGGGTTTTTCTGCATTTGCGGTTTCCTCGTTAACAAAATTCTGGTGTCTGTGTTATTTCTTTTCCGCATTATAATTTTATATAATTGAAATAATACAGGTTGTGCGTTGTTCAATCGATTAGAATATCCGACCTATTGGTTGTTGATATAAATCGATTGATACTTGGATATTGGTCTTTGGTACCATCCAAGTTATCTCTCTTTGATTGTACTCGTGAATAATATTTGCTTGAGTAAATCAAATCGAGATATTGAGATAATAACTCCTTGAGTATTTTCTATTGATTGAGTCTAGTTGATTCTCTTGAAAACAACTAGGAGTTGTCCATACAGATTGTTAATCGAAATATTGGGTGAGGCTGTTATACCCCCGCTTTTTCAATTGGTATCAGAGTAGGCAAACACGTTTAAGACCTTACTAGTCTGTGTTTGTGGCAATCTGAGTCTGTGGGCAAAATATCTGTTGCGCATACCAAAATTCCTCCTAAAGCTTTTGATCATGTCAAGTGTCTTGAAAATACCTCAAAGGATTACGCCTTAGTTGATTCTTCCGAATCCCGAGGTAAAAAGATTTTTCAATGTGATAATGACATTTCTTCCTCTCATGAGGTATGTGACACTCTGGCAGAAGCTGAAAAGGAGATCACCATAATTTCAAAACATACATTTGAAGATATTGATTTTAATAATCATGATCAGATCATTGATGAATTTGAAAAGTCTCTTGATCGAGAACGTGATCTCTATAACATCATTAAGTCCTTCTCTAAGAATATTAAGAAACTTCTTCAAGAAACTACTCTCCAGCGTGAAAAGATTAGTACTCTTGAGGATATTATTAAAGAGGACTCAATCAGAGAAAAACGTTTGCTCGAGACTCATTCATCAGATCTCAACAGACTTCGTGCTGAAAAAGAGAAACTATGTGCATATCTTACTCTAGCCCATGAACAGTGTAAATCTTTGGAAAAGGAAAACTCTGTCTTAAGGAGAAAATCCTCTGTACAAACTAACACTCGTGATGTTCTGTACAAGACAAAGTATTCTCCAGAAGAAGATTGTGTCAAGAAAAGTTTACATAACTTGCAGTCTTCCCATATGGCTATGGAGTATAAACAGGTGCCAGTCATTGTTTCTCCTCCGCGAACCTGTACTTTTTGTGGGAAACATAATCACTATGCTATCCATTGTTTTGAAAGAAGGAAACAAATTTCGAAGCTTCATAATTTTCTTCTCTTCACTGTTAATGGAACATATAGTCATTCGACTAACGCATTGAATCGTATGCCCACAAGAAATTAGAAACCTTATAAGAATGATTTCTATCCTAGAAATCAGTACAGGGATCAAGTGCATTCTGGCATAAATTCTTGTGTTGCTAACAAAAGCATTTCCTGTACTTATAAGGATGTTTCTGATAAATCTAAATATATAACATGGATTCCCATCCACTCTGATCCTCTTAATTCAATTACAAGAGGTCATAGATTTATTCCTTCTGATAAATATGCTAATCAAGCAGTGGCTCATCTCTTTAGAAAGAGCACAGATCAAGGACATAAGGATAAAAAATGAACAACATTCATTTGATGAGCTAAAGGCTTATACTTGTGTAAAGTAATCACAAGGTTTAATATCTCACATACAAAAAGCCTAGTTGTGAGAAACTTGAATAGGTATACTCCGTAACTGTGTGACTCCAATTATCTGGCTAATCTCTTATCGTTTTTAGAAGGATAATTAGTCAAACACTGGTCGTGAGTTTTTTTTTTCTTGATGTTCCTTGTCTAATATTAGCAAAAGTGTTTTTTTCTTCCCATGCAGAGTTTTGTGAAAAACCATCTTACGGGCTCATGTACGGGTTATCTTTTAAAACCTATCCTATAAACCCTAAATCTCTCGAGTTTTTTTTTTATATACCTATCCTATTGAGTTATTCTTATTACTCTAGGTTTCTTTTTATCAATGGCTTCTTCTTCTTCCTGCTCATTGAATTTGCCTAAAGATGTCATTGATAAGGCGGTATATTGCAAACTCGATAAATAGAAGGAAACTCTTGTTGATAATGAAGGTTTCCTTCCTCAATCCTCTGAGTCACTTTATGATATAGAGGAGATTGAAGAGATTTCATCAGATGTAGTTCTCGACTTCCTGAAGGAATTTGAGAAAGCAAAGCAGCAACTTGTTGGTACAATGAAGAGTCTTGATGTGGTAAGAACTGAGTTGAAAATGGTTAAGCCTAACCTTGCTCTCATGAAAACCCGTGTTAGAGAACTCCCCAATAAGGATATCCTCTTCAAAGGTGCAGAGGATGATGCGATTCACAAGCTCCAAGACCTTAAGACTCAAGAAGGTCTTGAACTGTCTATTTGACTTTAGTTCTCTGTGGCATGGGGGTTTTGTTTAGCTTATTTTTTATTTTGTTTGTCTAGTAAATCTTCTATTGTCTCTCTTTTGTTTAGAAGAATAAATAGTATCTTGGAATAGACATTATTGTGATTACACATAGCTATATCCAATGTTTTCATCCTCTTGTTTTTAGATTTATTAGTTTAAATTCTAAACTTGTTTGGAAGATGATGGTTTCAGTATTAATCTCTTGATTTTATATATTGCAATATTTTGATGGGATATTGTGTTTACGTCCGTGAACTTGATTATCCCATATTTTGTCAAAAGTAAAGTCGTTCGTGAATTGATATGCAAATATTGATAAAAGGATGAATAGACTTTTGACAAACACAAAAGTTAAGCCTATATTTTCAATTATTGATGTAAGATAGGTTAAAATCTTTTTTGATTCAAGGATTATGTCTATTGTGTGTCATTGTGCAAATGGTGATGAAACATAGAATGAATCCTTGTGTTATCCACGGTATAGATCCGTATTGATCCATTTTTTATGTATTACCGTGAAGGCTCCATTGTGTATCTCATGTTGAGCACGATACAACTAAGTCGATTTCTTATTGGCATGGTTGGTTATTCCATGAGATGCTATATGTTGAGCATTAAGAACTAAATTAATCATCTTGTATGGTTGTTTAGTTTGTATTCCATAAGGTTTTTTTTTATGTTGAGTACATGTACGGTTAAGGTTGTCATGTTATGATAATCTTAGTCAGGGTTCCATAATCTCTTATGTTGAGCCCAAATGAACTAAATCAATCATCTAGTGTGGTTATTTAGTTAGCACTCTGTAAGTTCTTCTTATGTTGAGCAAGATTGACTAGGATGGTTATTTTTATGATTAACTTAGTCATTGCTCCATAGATTTTCTAATGTCGACTGTGGCCAATTAAATTGATTACTCTTATAATTAGTTTGGTTGAGTATGACAATTAGATTATTTGCGAGTTTTTCTTGTGATTAATCTAATTGATTTTTTTAAGTCTCCATAAGTTTACTTGTGTTGAGCTTATTTAGTCAAATTAATCTTGGTTCGCTTTGGTTAATTTGATTGAATATTTCTTGTTGGATTCCAAATTCATACTTGTATGTAATTTGTTGAGGCTAAAGAAATCCTACTTTTCTTTTGAAATTAAGGTCGCTCTTGTTGTTCCTTAGGGAATGACATATTATGGGGGAGAGTTCTTTTGAACTTGTGCTTAATTGCCAAATCTTTGTGGGAAATGCGGCTGTGGAATATTAGAGGGGTTATCTTGCATCTTTATAAACTCCTTGATTAATGCATTTAGCTTCGGCTTTATGATTGCATCTAAACAAGATGATACATATTTACCTTTAGTCATGAAATATCTCTTACGGAAATTTTATTAGGATCCTGTTCTTGTACCTTTACCAATTTTATTGACAAAATGGGGGAGAATTAATTGTAGTTCACACTACAAATACATATGGTATTCGGATCATTATGTAAGGGGGAGTGGTTTCCATGTGAGATGGAGTATTGACTAAGGGGGAGTAAAGTATCACCATAGTATTGTTGTTGAAGTTGTGATGCAATTGGACTTTGACGTTGTGTAATAATACTATGACACTGTATAACAATGATTGAGAACCAATGCTTTTCTCATTGTTATAGCTACGGATTTTCAAAAACGATGATGCTAAACTTACAACCTTTGGGATCATTTTCCTACTTGGAAGTGACGAAGATTTCGAGTATTGTTGAAGATTAGACATGTGGAATAGGAGCTACAAAGTTTATTTATATATTTTTTGTATTCCATATGTATTAATAGTTTTTCCACTAAAATTGACAAAGGGGGAGATTGTTAGAGCACTGCTCGGTCAAACTCGCATGCGTTGCTATATCAAGCATGTTTGTCAATGTTAGTGATCAAAACTATGAAATCTTGATTTCTAGTCTACTATAGCTAAGGTCTCGGACTAGGATAGAAAGTGTAGTTGAGCTCAAGAACTCCATGGAAATCATCATACAAGACGGAGGACTACTCAAGGAACCAGTGGATTTTCATCGACTAAAAGGTATGTGGAGACTAGAACTTATCTATCACTCAAAAGTCTATCTACTCTATCTCCTATCTTGAGACAAAAGTCGTTTACTATACAGACTAAAGATATACACATGTGACATTTCGAGCTGAGTATATCTCGTTTATCTATTTCTCGAAATGTGTGTTGGTAAAGTTTTCGCTTTAGCCAAGTTCATCTTTGCCTAGTGACGAAAGTCATGTTATGTTTCAATCACCTAGAAATTTCTCTGGCGAAAACTAGTTCGTGAATATCAACTATATGACGTCCTCTGAGAATGTTTCGATGATTGAAATAAGAGTTTAGACAATATAACCACTGGGGAATATAAACATTATTGTGGTAACACATATATGTATAAGTCCTTATGCACTTGAACCGAAGTTTGCAAACTTTGTTGATCAAGTGAAAACCGGAACTTGAGCAGTCAACCCAATCCGCGAACGAGCGTAGTTCACTAGTTCTCGAACCCGAGAATTTCTGCTGGAGTTGAAGCTTGGTTTCAGTCTGCGAACTGACGGAAGTTATCGAATCCGAGAATTTCTGCTGGAGTTTGTGAAGTCCAACCGGTTACTTAAGTCCGCAAACCCAGTCCGCGAACTTGAGTGGTTATGTCTAAAAACGATGTTCGTGAACTTATTTAAATTATCTAAGGAATGCTATTGAAAACCGTGGATTTATAGTTCATGAATCGATTCGAGTGGATCACATCGTTTTTGCTTCAATTGTGTCTTGTGTAGTACATAAGATCTCATAGCAATTGAACAACTCTCTAGCTAGTTCATTTGAGTCATTTGGACTAGTTATGGTGAAGAAAAATATGGTTGATATGAAAGTTATCATTTGGATAACCATTTGGTTGACTAATCTTGAACCAACTATTTTATACGTTTGGTTAAGGTTACACAAACCCAAAATCGTCAAGTACATGTGTGTATTGTAATCTAAGTTTTCGATCTAACGGTTGAGAGATATTAGCTTGTATCTAATCAGGTTTTCATCTAACGGTGAATATTGAATGCTTTGTTACTAAGCTAACATTGATTGCAAACCTTGATTTGAAATACTATATAAGGGAGAACTCTAGCAACTGGGAAACCTAATCCCCACACATTCTGTGTGATACTAGTTTGCTAAGCTAGAGTTTATTCTCTTTTAACCTTTGGTTTTATTCTTCTAAAACTAGGTTAACGACTTAAAGACTACATTGGGATTGTGAAGCCAGACCGATACTACTTTTATTGTATTTGTGTGATCTGATCTAGCTGTTTCTATCATACGAGTACAATTGTAATAGTTGGCTTGAGATTTCTATCTCTGATATGCAAGATATAAAAGTATTCACAAAAATATCCGTCTCATCATTTGTGATTCCACAATATCTTTTTTTGCTGCGTCGATTAAGACTGTTGTGAGGTGATTGATAAAACTGAGTTGTTCTTCGGGAATATAAGTCTAGTTTTATTGATTGGTTCATGTTCACCTTGATTTATCAAAAGACGGAACAAAACTCATAGGTTTATTCGTGGGGGACGAATTTATCTATCTTGTAGACTTTTCTGTGTGAGACAAATTTGTTTGCTAAAGTCTTCGACTTTGGGTCGTAGAAACTCTTGGTTGTGGGTGAGATCATCTAAGGGAATCAAGTGCACAGTATCCTGCTGGGATCAGAGGCGTAGGAGCATAACTGTACCTTGGATCAGTTTGAGATTGATTGGGGTTCAACTACAGTCCAGACTGAAATTTATTTGGAGTAGTCTAGTGTCTATAGTGGCTTAATACAGTGTATGTTTAACTTGGACTAGGTCCCGGGGTTTTTCTGCATTTGCGGTTTCCTTGTTAACAAAATTCTGGTGTCTGTGTCATTTATTTTCCGCATTATATTTTTATATAATTGAAATAATACAGGTTTTGCGTTGCTCAATCTATTAGAATATCCGACCTATTGGTTGTTGATTTAAATCGATTGATACTTGTATATTGGTCTTTGGTACCATCCAAGTTATCTCTCTTTGATTAGACTCGCGAATCATATTTGCTTAAGTAAATCAAATCGAGAGATTGAGATAATATCTCCTTGAGTATTTTCTATTGATTGAGTCTAGTTGGTTCTCTAGAAGACAACTCGAAGTTGTCCATACAGATTGCTAATCGAAATATTGAGTGAGGTTGTTAGACCCCCGCTTTTTCAGTAAGGAATCATTAAATATCCATGGTATTCAATTAGGATTGTTTTAGATTCCCCAAATATCCTAGGTATTCAATTGGTTTAGGATTTCTTAGGATAGTTAAGGGACATGATATATATGGATTTTTATAGATATATGTAGGCAAAACATATATGCTATTATCTCATATTTTTCCTAACCCATACCCTAAGAGTTTCATGGATTCTTATGGACATTTTTTTTCTTATCATAACATGCTATGTTTTTCCACCACCACCACCACACACCACCAACCATCACCGTCACCGTCACCACCATTATCGACACATACCAACCACCACCACCCACCACCGCCACCACCAACCATCACCACCACACCACACATACCGCCCACCACCACCTCAACTTTTTTTCTTTTTCTTAAGGGAATCACGATGACTTTGGTTTTTTCATATATATTATTACTACTCCCTCTATTTCAAAAAGACCGTCTGCTTTGACTTTGTCAAATATTAAGAAGACCATAGTATTTTACTTGACTACCCTTAGTTACTTAACTATTTTATTTTAATAAAAATGAAAACTACCTAAAATTATTAGGAGGATTATAAATACGAAATATAAAAGGAAAATTAAAGATGTCAAATTTATGGAGTATAATCTTTATATGGAATTTAATTGTTGGAGTCATATATATATTCTCTTAAAGGAATGAAGGATATACTTGTTTCCTTAATTATATATAGATTTCTTTGATATCTTAGATCGGGTCTCGTTAAATATAAAATTGTGAATATAAAAAATTTAAGGGAGTTCATTGAGAAAACACGACTATAAACGAAAGCTAGACACAATTTTGAAACGGACGAAAATTGAATAAAGGACAGTCTTTTTGAAACGGAGGGAGTAATTTGTAATATACTTCAATTTTTTAAAATCTAACTACTCCTAAAACATTCAATTATAATCCAGAATCATATATCTGTAAGAATCTTAAAGATTCTTTAAAAAACATTATAAATCCACCAGATTCGGGTATAACTAATATTTAATTTTATCTAGATAAATGATCCAATACACCCCTGTAATAATTGTTTTGGTTGGTGATCTATGAAGTTGCACAAATATTGTTGTTATGATATATAACATGCTCTGAAAATCTACATCTGATGTTAATATGTATCTTTCCGCCATTTATTGTTGTAGCCATTTCTGTAGACACTTCTTCTTTCTCTAAATCTGTAGACACTTCTTATTTCTCTCTATATCTATAGATTTTTGCTTTTTAAATAATTCAAATTGAAACTTCACAAACCAGACGCGGAGAAGAAAAGGAAAAAGAAGAAACATGATTAAGGTGGGGAAGAGGAAAAAAAGGTAGCTGGAGCTGAAAAAGGAATATTATTGATTATGGAATCCGCATTCAATTAATGTAAATTAAATTAAGATCCTAAAATATTGCATCTTACCGATGATAACGTAATTATCCCATAAATAATGGAATCAATTAACTTATCATAAATAATTAAAAAAAATGACTAATAAATTTGTTAATAATAAATTGGATAAAGGTTAATTTAGTCCCGCCGAAAATTTAAAAGTATTAATTCATTCTAGAACTATTAATCTTAACCATCGATCTTATATTTTGGGCAAGACATATATACCATCTTATTGATGGGTTTGTGAAAGAGAGAGAGTCCAAAATTGGGTTCCTTAGAAATTTCCACATTCCCATTCAGAAGAAATAAGTCTTGCTTCTCTTTCAGAATCATTCCCTTTAAATACAGTCTCAAGACTATCCCATGCTTCCTTAGAAGTTTCACAAGACAGAACATGGTGTAGAAGATCATGACATACTGCATGTATTATGGCATTTAATCCATCAGAATTCTGTTTTGCAAAAGCTATTTCTTCATAAGTGTAAAGCGCTAAACATTTAAACTCGTTTTCTGAATATTCTTCTTTCGGTCATTGATATCCGTCTTCGATTAATAGCCAAGTATTAAAATCTCGGGATTGAAGGAAAGTTCTCATAGCAAATTTCCAAAATGGGTAATTTGTCTCATTAAATCTTGGTGGTACGTTAACTGAATCATTCATTGGATTTATTTCTTATAGGTTGGATCGCACCAAACACAAATTGTTAAATCTTTTCGTGTTTGCCTGCTCTGATACCAATTGAAAAGACGAGGGTACCCAAATACAACACAATCTTAAAATGATCTACATATAAGTTTTCTTACCGAAAGTGATTGTCTATGGAAAAAGTCGATACAATACAACAAATCGGTATTCACACTTTGTGTGATCGTCTATGGATACGAGATAGAGACAATACAACAATCAAAGTGTGATTACTTGATAATAGGTTCAGACTTAACCAAACTTTATATGATCACTATCAAGTAATACGGAGTTAACGTTTTTGTATTTTACTTTTAATTATAATAAAAAATTATAATTGAGGGAATAGAAAAGTAAAAGACACAACAAGATTTTGTTAACGAGGAAACCGCAAATACAGAAAAACCCCGGGACCTATTCCAGAATTGAATACTCTCAGAATTAAGCCTCTATACAAAATCTAACAAACTTCGTATAGTTGAGACCAAGCAACTAAACCTATAGTTCACCTAGTTTCTTCAGTATCCCTGCGCTTCCGACATTCAATAAGTGTACGCACTGGAAAAATTCCTTTGGATTGTATTCCAAACAGTAAAGGAACAACAAATCTGTCTGGTAATAACTCTCTTGATTATTTCAGATGAATATACCTCAAGTAATAAGCAAAGGCTCTTATGTTTAATAAATAAACTCACTTGCCTGGTTAGACCAATCTATCCAACAACTATCGCAGTAGCAGAGTTTATATTTGCAATCTATTAATATAGAATCAAACAAGAAACTATAAGGTGATGCCTATGTTACATAACTAATCAATCTAATAAATCCGATTTTAGTTAGATCCATCCAATCAAGGTTTGTGCACACCCAAAGATATAAAAACCAAATCAGAAATCTTCTTTGTCTTCAAATTTTCTTTAATCTTCAATAAACACCTGCACAACACCACTTGAATCTTTTGTGATCAATCACGTACAGAACGGAGTCTGTTAACAATGGATTATCACAAGACGTCTTTAGATCTACAAATAGTTCTAAAGATCCCGTCGACACTTCGATCTAGTTTGAGTAAATCATATATCAGAAAAGAAGATTCTCAAGAATAAACAAACTAGGTGCAATCAAAGTTCAACAACCTTTAGTCAATCAAATCAATTGAAAACTAAAATAAACCGCAATTATCCAGTTTCCCACCAATGATACTTGTAGATCGCTTCTTGATCCCACAAAAGTCTTTAAACGAGCGGTAGTAAGAGATTTCGCCTAATTAGGGTACTTTCCTCTCCAAATAGACGGCTCAACCAAAAACAACAAAAAAATGAAGTTTTTATGGCTCTTAGGATGGTTTGATCGAAATGCAAACTTGGGTATTTATAGACCAAGGATGTTTGGACACCAAGGAATTTTCGAAACCGAATATTCTTAAGATATGCAATACATGCCCAAATAGGTTTTCATAATTCCTGGAAATGCTTTGTCCAATATTTCTAAAATCCAACTAGAAAATCTCTAATTAGTAAATGCACATTACCAATTTTTATTTTCCAAAGATATGCATTTAATTACTGGTAATTAAAAGCATATAAAACTAACAACCTTAATTAAAAAATTCTTAATTTATTTTTGTCCGGGATCTCCTTGAGTAATTAAGGAATATTTTTGAACAATAAAAAATAAGAGTTACTGAACATGTCAAAGTATGTCGACATCTTTTTTCTTTGTAAATTCTTTTTCATATTTACAATCTTGGAATCGATTATACCACACTTCCAAACAAGTTTAGAATTGGTTCATCTGTATTCCAAGAACAACTATGTGATTGATCAAATATCAATTCACTAATCATGGGTTTACGGTTCTACCAAACACAAGGATCGATTCTACCTCAAAATGGTTACTGGGACCGGTTACATTAGTTACCAAGATCAATTACATCAATTACCAGGTTCGGTTACCATATTCTCATGGTATTACTTGTGCTCGGTTACACAAGTCACTAGGATCGGTTACACCAATTAACAGGATCAGTTACACCAATTACTAGGACCGGTTATACCAATTATAAGGATCGATTACACAACTATTTTGTGATCGGTCACACCAATTACTAGGATTGGTCGTACCAATTACAAATATCGATCATTGTTAGAGCATTGCTCGGTCGAACTCGCATGCGTTTCTATCTCAAGCATGTTTGTCAATGTTAGTGATTAAAACTATAAGTCTTGATTTCTAGTCTACTATAGCTAAGGTCTCGGACTAGGATAGACAGTATAGTTGAGCTCAAGAACTCCATGGAAATCATACAAGACGAAGGACTACTCAAGGAACTGGTGGATCTTCATCGACTGAAAGGTATATGGAGACTTGAACTTATCTATCACTCAAATGTCTATTTATGAGACAAAAGTCATTTTTCTATATAGACTTAGATTATACACATTTGGTATTTCGAGCCGAGTTTACCTCGCATATCTATTTCTCGAAATATGTGTTGGTAAAGCTTTCACTTTAGCCAAGTTCATCTTTACCTAGTGAAGAAAGTCATGTTAAGTTTCAATCACTTTGAAAATTGCTCTGACGAAAAATGATTTGTGAATAACAACTATATAACATCCTCTGAGAATGTTTCAAGGATTGAAATGAGAGTTTATACTATATAACCATTGGAGGATATAAGCATTGTTGTGGAAACACATATATGTATAAGTCCTTATTCCTTGAACCGAAGTTTGCGAACTTTGTTGATCAAGAGAACTGGAGAAATGCGTGTGCTAAGTCCGCGAACCCTGTCCGTGAATTGGCGGAAGTTCTCAACTCTAGAATTTTTGTTGGAGTTTGTGAACTCCATTCGGTAACTAAAGTCCGCGAACCCAGCCCGCAAACTTGAGTAGGTTATGTATAAAAACGATGTTTGTGAACTTATCTTTATAAACTAAGGAATGCAATTGCAAACTATGGCTATATAGTTCATGAACCGATTCGAGTGAATCAAATTGTTTTTTCTTCAATTGTGTCTTGTGTAGTACATGAGATTTCCTTGCAATTGAACAAACTCTCCAACTAGTTCATTTGAGTCATTTGAACTAGTTATGGTGAAGAAGAATATGGTTGATATGAAACTTATCATATGACTAACCATTTGGTTAACTATTGTTGAACCAACTAATGTACAAGTTTGGGTACGATTACACAAACCTAGAAACATGCATTTTATGTGTATAACAAGCTATGTTTTCGATCTAACGGTTGATAAATATTAGCTTGAATCTAATCAGGTTTTCATCTAATGGTGAATATTGAATGCTTTGTTACCAATCTAACATTGATTGCAAACCCTGAATTAAAAAACTATATAAGGGAAAACTCTAGCAACTGGGAAACCTAATCCCCACATATTATATGTGATACTAGTTGTGCTAAGCTAGAGTCGATTCTCCTTTAACCTTTGGTTTCTTCTTCTAAACCAGGTTAACGACTTATAGACTTCATTGGGATTGTGAAGCCAGACCGATACTAATTTTCTTGTAGTCGTGTGATCTGATCTTGCTATTTCTATCATATGAGTATAATTGTAATAATTGGCTAGAGATTTCTATCTCCGATAGGCAAGATATAAAAGTAGTCAAAAACATCTCCGTCTCATCGTTTGTGATTCCACAATATCTTTTTTCGCTGCGTCGATTAAGATTATTGTGAGGTGATTGATACTACTGAGTTTTTCTTTGGGAATATAAGTCTGGTCTATCAATTGGTTCTTGTTCACCTTGATTTATCAAAATACAGAACAAAACTCGTAGGTATATTCGTGGGAGACGGATTTATCTATTACCGTAGACTTTTCCGTGTGATACAGATTTGTTTATTAAAGCATTTGACTTTGGGTCGTAGCAACTCTTAGTTGTGGGTGAGATCACCTAAGGGAATCAAGTACCTAGTATCCTGCTGGGATCAAATATGCAGGATCATAACTGTACCTTGGATCCGTGTGATATTTTTTGTGGTTCAACTACAGTCCAGACCGAAGTTAGTTTGGAGTAGTCTAGTGTCTGTAGCGGATTAATACAGTGTATGTTCAATATGGACTAGGTCCCGGGGTTTTTATGTATTTGTGGTTTCCTCGTTAACAAAGTTTTGGTGTCTGTGTTACTTCTTTTCCGCATTATATTTGTTATATAATTAAAATAATACAGGTTGTGCGTTGTTCAATCAATTAGAATATCCGACATTTTGGTTGTTGATTTAAATTAATTTACACTTGGATATTGGTCTTTGGTACCATCCAAGTTATCTCTCTTGTATTTAATCGAGACTTGCAGTTTGCTTGAGTAAGATTTAAATCGAGAGATAGAGATATAAACTCTTTGATATACTTTTCTATTGATTGAGTCTAATTGTCTAGTTGATTCTATAGAAAGTATATTGGAGTTTGTCCATGCAGATTGCTAAGCGAAATATTGGGTGTGGTTGTTATACCCCTGCTTTTTCAATTGGTATCAGAGCAGGCAAACACGTTTAAAGACCTTATCATTCTGTGTTTGTAGCGATCTGACTTTATGGACGAGTCTATCTCTAATAACGTACCAGTTCAGAAATTACCAGATGTTTTCCAAAGCTTAAATTCACCTGAGAGAACCGTCATGTCTAGGTGAATATCTAAAGATCCTCGTGATGTAGAAATTGTTGATATCTGGGAAACATGCCTAGAAGAACAGTTGGATGAACTTTCTGATGAAGGTGACTAAGATATCGATAGAGATGTTGATGAGGAAGTCTCAGATTATTATAAACTATTGGATTCTTTGAAAAACAAGAAGATGACAACTTCCCATGTCACACGTCTTTTGACTCCTCTCTGTCGAGAAAATAAGAAATTGAGAAGATGTTACGTAGGATTTTATGCTTCGAATCGATCCTCAAGGATTCTGGGGAAAGCCTATGTATAAAGTCATTTGAATGTGATAATTTTTATCAAAAGTATTTTTTGTTGGAAGAGAAACTTGCAGAATCTGAAGCAAGGATTACCTCCCAGCAAACAAGTTTTGATGACAGAGAAAGTGCTTGTCTCGTTAGAGAAAAATGTCTTGAGGCTGATTTAGCTGCTGCTCTTATGGAGAAGGCAGTATCCATGATGTTAGAACTTAACAAGTTTTTTGGAAAAATGGAATTGGATGTGAAATGTTCTAAAAGTGATCTCTTTCATGATAATCCAAAGGTCACTTGTGGTGAGCCCAACACAACTTTATTGTGTTGTAAGTACGTCCTCACCAAGGAATGCCCTGCTATGTATACGGTGAGGGAAGCATGAGAATTGGGGCATACAGATTATCTTCGGTATGGATGTAAAATTCGACTGGATTCTTCTAAAAAGGTATGTCTATAAGCTTGAGCAATATTTGTGTTTTTATTTGCTTAGAGTACTTATAATGATCCATGTACCTTGCTTATCGTTCATTTCTACCTAACTTGATTTGTGTTTAAGGTTCTTAAATGTTTAGGTTTAAAAATAGTGGTTTGGGATGTTTAGACTTCATGGTACACATACCAGGTGTGCATACCATCATTTAAAATCAAAATCCATGGGTTTAAGTACGCATACCCGTATGCATACGTTTCTGTAGACGTTGATATTCGGTAAACATATTTTGTCCGTAACTTCTTCGTTCTAACTCGGAATGACCTCATTATTTTTGCACTCTCTTCCTCTTTGAATTATATTAAAAATGGACATGAGGTACCTTGAATTTGGATGAGTTAAGATTGGTATTTGTCCTAACTCTTGTTTTTGAGTATTTTGCTCCGTTTCATTGCACTTGTTCCACTTCTCTTGAACTTGGGCACTTGGATTCTTAGAGTACTACTATTCTAAGCTAATTTTTAGTTTTTACAAGAATGTTGTTGGTGAATCACAAAGAAGGAAGTTCAAGAATGGAAAGTATTACGCAGTTCTATGGAATTCTTGAATGTTCACAATCATCCTATGTGAACTATGGTGCATGGTCGTTATTGACTTTGTATGTTCTTATTTGTTAATAAAATCATTTTATACGCCTTTGGTAGATATTCTTGGTATAAATCCGGGCGAAAAAGATTTATTTTACCCTCTAAGGACAAATCATCTTGTATGTGCATTACGAATTTGTCTTTATGCCTAGGAAACTTCTTATGAGAATTTATTCTTATTTTTGAGAAGGATAACTAGAGAATGGAATAGCCATTATTGTGATTACACATAGGTATGTCCAACGTTTTCATCTTCATGTTTTTAGGTTTATTTTTTTAAATTATAAAATTGTTTGGAAGATGATTATTGCAGTATTAATCTTTATGGTTTTATATATTGCAATATTTTTATGGGATATGTTTGTTTGCGTCCGTGAACTTGATTGTCCCATACCTTGTCAAAAGTAAAGTCGTTCATGAGTTGATATGCATATATTGATAAAAGAATGAATTGACTTTTGACAAATACAAAAGTTAAGCCTATTATGTCAATTTTTGATGGAAGATAGGTTAAAATATTTTGTTTTCAAGGATTATGTCTATTATATGTCATTGTGCAAATGGTGATGGAAAATAGAATGAATCCTTATGTATTCCACAGTAATTGATCTTCCCTGATCCATATTTTGTGTATTACTATGAGGCTCAGTAATGTGTCTTATATTGAGCACTAAACAACCAAAGTTGATTATTTTTATGATTAGCCTTGTTGTTTTTCTGTAAGGTACTTTATGTCGAGCATATTGAACTAAATTAATCATCTTGTTTGGTTATTTAGTTATGACTCCGTAAGTTTTCTTATGTCAAGTATGAACGATTAAATTGATTACTTTTGTGAGTAGTTTAGTTGTGTATTCCTATTAGATTAATTATGGTTTTTCTTGTGATTAATCTAATTGAGCATTTTTAAGTCTCCATAAGTTTACTTGTGTTGAGCATATTTGGTTAAATTAATCATGGGTTCTCTTACGGTTAATTTAATTAAATATTTTTGGATTCAAATTCATTCTTGTATGTGATTTGTTATGTCCAAAGAAATTCTTCTTTTCTTTTGAAATTAAGATCACTCTTGTTGTTCTTTAGGGAATGACATATTATGGGGGAAAGTTCTTAATTGAACTTGTGCTTAATTGCCAAATATTTGTGGGGAGTGCGGCTATGGAATATTATAGGGGTTATCTTATATCTTCATAGACTCCTTGATGAATGCATTTAGCTTCGGCTTTATGATTGCATCTAAATAATATGATATATGCTTCCTATTGGTCATGAAATGTCTCGTTTGGAAATTTCATTAGGATCCCGTTCTTGTACCTTTGCTAATTTTTATTGACAAAAAGGAGGAGAATTAATATGTAATTCATACTACAAATACATATGGTTTTCGGATCATTATGTAAGGGGGAGTGGTTTCCATGTGAGATGGAGTAGTGACTAAGGGGGAGTGACATATCACCATAGTATTGTTGTTAAAGTTGTGATGCAATTGGACTTTGACGTTGTGTAATGATACTATGACATTGTATAACAATGATTGAGAACTCTTGTTTTCTCGTTGTTATAGCTATGTATTTTCAACAACGATGATGCTAAACTTACAACCTTTGGGATCATTGGAGTACTTGGAAGTGACGAAGATTTCGAGTAATATTGAAGATTAGACATGTGGAATAGGAGCTACAAAGTTTATTTATATATTTTTTGTATTCCATATGTATTGATAGTTTTTTCACTAAAATTGACAAAGGGGGATATTGTTAGAGAATTGCTCGGTCGAACTCGCATGCGTTGCTATCTCAAGCATGTTTGTCAATGTTAGTGATCAAAACTATAAGTCTTGATTTCTAGTCTACTATAGCTAAGGTCTCGGACTAGGATAGAAAGTGTAGTTGATCTCAAGAACTCCATGGAATTCATCATACAAGACGAAGGACTACTCAAGGAACTGGTGGATCTTCATTGACTAAAAGATATGTGGAGACTTGAACTTATCTATCACTCAAAAGTCTATTTATATCCTATTTTTGGACAAAAGTCATTTTGCTATATAGACTTAGATTATACACATTTGGTATTTCGAGCCGAGTTTACCTCGCCTATCTATTTTTAGAAATATGTGTTGGTAAAACTTTCACTTTAGCCAAGTTCATCTTTACCTAGTGACGAAAGTCATGTTAAGTTTCAATCACTTTGAAAATTGCTCTGACGAAAAATGGTTTGTGAATAATAACTATATAACGTCCTCTGAGAATGTTTCAATGATTGAAATGAGAGTTTAGACTATATAACCATTGGAGGATATACCACTAAAAAATCCATTTATCTTTTATCTTGAGACAAAATTCGTTTTGCTATATAGACTTATATTATACACATTTGGTATTTCGAGCCGATTTTACCTTTCCTATCTATTTGTCGAAATATGTCTTGTGTAGTACATGAGATTTTATTGCAATTGAAAAACTCTCTAACTAGTTCATTTGAGTCATTTGAACTAGTTATAGTGAAGAAGAATATGGTTGATATGAAACTTATCATATGACTAACCATTTGGTTAACTATTGTTGAACCAACTAATGTACAAGTTTGGGTACGGTTACACAAACCTAGAAACGTGCATTTCATGTGTGTATAAAAAGCTATGTTTTAGATCTAACGGTTGATAAATATAAGCTTGAATCTAATCAGGTTTTCATCTAACGGTGAATATCGAATGCTTTGTTACCAAGCTAACATTGATTGCAAACCCTGACTTGAAAGACTGTATAAGGGAGAACTCTAGCAACGGGTAAACCTAATCCCCACATATTCTGTGTGATACTAGTTGTGCTAAGCTAGAGTCGATTCTCCTTTAACCTTTGGTTTCTTCTTCTAAACTAGGTTAACGACTTAAAGACTTCATTTGGATTATGAAGACAGACTTATACTACTTTTATTGTAGTTGTGTGATCTGATCTTGATGTTTCTATCGTACGAGTACAATTGTAATAATTGGCTTGATATTTCTATCTCCAATAGGCAAGATACAAAAGTAGTCACAAACATCTTCGTCTCATCATTTGGGATTCCAAAATATCTTTTCTCGCTGCGTCGATTAAGATTATTGTGAGGTGATTGATACTACTGAGTTGTTCTTCAGAAATATAAGTCTGGTTTATCAATTGGTTCTTGTTCACCTTGATTTACCAAAAGACGGAACAAAACTCATAGGTATATTCATGGGAAACGGATATATCTATTACCGTAGACTTTTCTATGTGATACAGATTTGTTTATTAATGTCTTCGACTTTGGGTCGTAGCAACTCTTAGTTGTGGGTGAGATCAGCTAAGGGAATCAAGTACGTAGTATCCTGCTGGGATCAGAGACGTATGAGCATAACTATACCTTGGATCCGTGTGATATTGGTTGGGGTTCAACTACAGTCCAGATCAAAGTTAGTTTGGAGTAGGCTAGTGTCTGTAGCGGCTTAATACAGTGTATGTTCAATCTATACTAGGTCCTGTGGTTTTTCTACATTTGCGGTTTCCTCGTTAACAAAATTACGGTGCCTGTGTTATTTATTTTTCGCATTATATTTGTTATATAATTGAAATAATACAGGTTGTGCTTTGTTCAATCAGTTAGAACCTCATACCTTTTGGTTGTTGATTTAAATTGATTGACACTTGGATATTGGTCTTTGGTACCATCCAAGTTATCTATCTTGTATTTAATCGAGACTCGCAGTTTTCTTGAGTAAGATTTAAATCGAAAGATAGAGATATAAACTCTTTGATATACTTTTTTATTGATTGAGTCTAACTGTCTAGTTGATTCTATAGAAAGTATATTGGAGTTTGTCCATGCAGATTGCTAAGCAAAATATTAGGTGTGGTTGTTAGACCCATGCTTTTTCAATTGGTATCAGAGCAGGCAAACACATTTAAAGACCTTATCATTCTGTGTTTGTAGTGATCTGACTTTATGGACGAGTCTATCTCTAATAACGTACCAGTTCAGAAATTACTAGATGTTTTCCAAAGCTTAAATTCATCAGAGAGAACCGTCATTTCTAGGTGAATATCTAAAGATCCTCGTGTTGTAGAAATTGTTGATATCTGGGAAACATGCCTAGAAGAACAGTTGGATGAACTTTCTGATGAAGGTGACTAAGATATCGATAGAGATGTTGATGAGTAAGTCTCAGAGTATGATAAGCTATTGGATTCTTTGAAAAATAAGAAGATGACAACTTCCCATGTCACACGTCTTTTGAATCCTCTCTGTCGAGAAAACAAGAAATTGAGAAGATGTTACGTAGGATTTTATGCTTCGAATCGTTCTAACGAATCGATCCTCAAGGATTCTGGGGAAAACCTACGTATAAAGTCATTTGAATGTGATAATTTTTATCAAAAGTATTTTTTGTTGGAAGAGAAACTTGCAGAATCTGAAGCAAGGATTACCTCCCAGCAAACAAGTTTTGATGACAGATAAAGTGCTTGTCTCGTTAGAGAAAAATGTCTTGAGGCTAATTTAGATGCTCCTCTTGATAAAATCAAGGTGTTGGAAGATAACTTGAAAAAGTTCAATACTAGTTTAAGCAAATTAACCACTATGCTAGGAGCATGTAAAAAT
Organism: Papaver bracteatum; assembly: GCA_023529315.1. Classification (NCBI taxonomy): domain Eukaryota; kingdom Viridiplantae; phylum Streptophyta; class Magnoliopsida; order Ranunculales; family Papaveraceae; genus Papaver; species Papaver bracteatum. The sequence goes on along the minus strand of JAJJWX010002605.1, from coordinate 682,001 downwards.
CATCGTGATACACGAGGATTGGGCTATAAGGGAATAGATGCTCCAAGTATTAGCAAAGAGGTATTATTTGTCAAGGCAAGTGATTCTTCTCAACAAAAGGTTTCCACTGATGGTAATAGTGGAATACCTTCAGCGGAAGTTAAATTTTAAAAGAGCAAAGTATATCAACCTCCACAGTCAACACACGTGGATCGAGGTAAGAACATTCCTTATGTTTTCCACTATTGCGGAAATAAAGGTCATCTGGAAAGGAGATGTCATTTTCGTATAAGGAATGGGATACTTCATGATGTTCTTGTTTGGGCATCACAAGAAGTTGTGAAACCAAGATCATATGTTAAGACTAATCCCCTTAACATTACAGGTTGTAACTGTCCAACCTTTAGGCAAAGGAATCAGTGCTGTGATAAACCTAAATTTTCCTATAAATGTCATACGAATCCTTTTCACAATCGTAATGGGTATCAAAAGGATAACTTCGTAAAGACGAAGACAAGATCCGATGCTCCCAATTAGAGAAAAACTAACTTGAAAAAAAATAGTCAATCGAATTCTCATCCGAAAATTCTAGAAGAGAGTAATGGGAAGAAAGTTTCGGTTGTTTCTAAATGCACTCAGAAGTGGATACCAAAGAAAGTCAATGATGTTTTGAGTGTGAAAAGGAATGATCTCCCAGAAATTTCCATGACTATGGAGAAGGCAGTATCCATGATGTTAAAACTTAACAAGTTTTTTGGAAAAATGGAATTGGATGTGAAAGGTTCTAAAAGCGATCTCTTTCATGATAATCCAAAGGTCACTTGTGGTGAGCAAGATATTGTTCACCCCAACACAACTTTATTGTGTTGTAAGTGCATCCTCACCAAGGAATGCCCTGCTATGTATACGGTGAGGGAAGCACGAGAATTGGGGCACACAGATTATCTTCGGTATGTATGTAGAATTCGACTAGATTCTTCTAAAAAGGTATGTCTATAATCTTGAGAAATATTTGTGTTTTTATTTGCTTAGAGTACTTATAATGATCCATGTACCTTGCTTATTATTTATTTCTACCTAACTTGATATGTGTTTAAGGTTCTTAAATGTTAAGGTTTGAAAATAGTGGTTTGGGATGTTTGGACTTCATGGTACACATACCAGGTGTGCATATGATCATTTAAAATCAAATTCCAGCTATTTAAGTACGCGTACCCGTATGCATACTTTCCTGTAGACGTCGACATTCAGTAAACATATTTTGGCCATAACTTCTTCGTCCGAACTTGGAATGACCTCATTATTTTTGCACTCTCTTCCTATTTGAATTATATTCAAAATGGAGATAAGAAACCATGAATTTGGATGTGTAAAGATTGGTATTTATCCCGGCTCTTATTTTTGACTATTTTACTCCGTTTCATTGCACTTGTTCCATTTCTCTTGAACTTGGGCACTTAGATTCTTGGAGTACTGCTCTTCTAAGCTAATTTTTAGTTTTTACAAGAATGTTATTGGTGAATCACTAAGAAGTAAGTTCAAGAATGGAAAGTAGTACGCAGTGCTATGGAATTCTTGAATGTTCACAATCATCCTATATGAACTATGGTGCATGGTCATTATTGACTTTGTATATTCTTCTTTGTTAAGAAAATCTTTTTATACGAATTTGGTAGATATTTTTGGTATAAATCTGGAATAAAAGATTGATTATACCTTCTAAGGACAAATCATCTTGTATGTGCATTACGAGTTTGTCTTGATGCCTAGGAAACTTCTTATGAGAATTTATTCTTATTTTTGAGAAGGATAACTAGAGTTTGGAATAGCCATTATTGTGATTACACATAGATATGTCCAACGTTTTCATCTTCATGTTTTTGAGTTTATTTGTTTAAATTCTAAAATTATTTGGAAGATGATTATTGCAGTATTAATCTTTATGGTTTTATATATCGCAATATTTTTATGGGATATGTGTGTTTGCGTTCGTGAACTTGATTTTCCCATAACTTGTCAAAAGTAAAGTCGTTCATAAGTTGGTATGCATATATTGATAAAAGAATGAATTGACTTTTGACAAATACAAAAGTTAAGCCTATTATGTCAATTTTTGATGGAAGATAGGTTAAAATCTTTTGTTTTCAAGGATTATGTCTATTATATGTCATTGTGCAAATGGTGATGGAAAATAGAATGAATCCTTATGTATTCCGCAGTAATTGATCTTCCCTGATCCATATTTTGTGTATTACTATGAGGCTCCGTAATGTGTCTTATGTTGAGCACTAAACAACCAAAGTTGATTATTTTTATATTTAGCCTTGTTGTTGTTCCGTAAGGTACTTTATGTCGAGCATATTGAACTAAATTAATCATATTGTTTGGTTATTTAGTTATGACTCCGGAAGTTTTCTTATGTCGAGTATGAACGATTAAATTGATTACTTTTGTGATTAGTTTAGTTGTGTATTCCGATTAGATTAATTATGGGTTCTCTTGTGATTAATTTAATTGATCATTTTTAAGTCTCCATAAGTTTACTTGTGTTGAGCATATCTGGTTAAATTAATCACGGGTACTCTTGTGGTTAATTTAATTAAACATTTTTGGATTCAAATTCATACTTGTATGTGATTTGTTATGTCCAAAGAAATCCTTCTTTTCTTTTGAAATTAAGGTCGCTCTTGTTGTTCTTTCTGGAATGACATATTATGGGGGAGAGTTCTTTATTTCCAAATCTTTGTGGGGAGTGCCGCTTTGGAATATTATAGGGGTTATCTTGTATCTTCATAGACTCCTTGATGAATGCATTTAGCTTCGACTTTATGATTGCATCTAAATAAGATGATATACGCTTAGTCTTGGTAATGAAATGTCTCGTTTGGAAATTTCATTAGGATCCCGTTCTACCTTTGCTAATTTCATTGACAAAAAGGGGGAGAATTAATATGTAGTTCATACCACAAATACATATGGTTTTCGGATCATTATGTAAGGGGGAGTGGCTTCCATGTGAGATGGAGTATTGATTAAGGGGGAGTTACATATCACCATAGTATTGTTGTTGAAGTTGTGATGCAATTGGACTTTGACTATGTGTAATGATACTATGACATTGTATAACAATGATTGAGAACTATTGTTTTCTCGTTGTTATAGCTATGGATTTTCAACAACGATGATGCTAAACTTACAACCTTTGGGATCATTGGAGTACTTGGAAGTGACGAAGATTTCGAGTAATGTTGAAGATTAGACATGTGGAATAGGATCTACAAAGTTTATTTATATATTTTTTGTATTCCATATGTATTGATAGTTTTGTCACTAAAATTGACAAAGGGGGAGATTGTTAGAGCACTGCTCGGTCGAACTCGCAAGCGTTGCTATCTCAAGCTGGTTTTTCAATAATAGTGATCAAAACTATAAGTCTTGGTTTCTAGTATACTATAGCTAAGGTCTCAGACTAGGATATAAAGTGTAGTTGAGCTCAAGAACTCCATGGAAATCATCATACAAGACGAAGGACTACTCAAGGAACTGGTGGATCTTCATCGACTAAAAGATATGCGGAGACTTAAACTTATCTATCACTCAAAAGTCTATTTATATCCTATATTTAGACAAAAGTCGTTTTGCTATATAGACTTAGATTATACACATTTGGTATTTCAAGCCGAGTTTACCTTGCCTATCTATTTCTAAAAATATATGTTGGTAAAGCTTTAGCTTTAGCTTTAGCCAAGTTCATCTTTACTTAGTGACGAAAGTCATGTTAAGTTTCAATCACATTGAAAATTGCTCTGATGAAAAAGAGTTTGTGAATAATAACTATATAACGTCCTCTGAAAATGTTTCAATGATTGAAATCAGAGTTTACACTATATAACCATTGGAGGATATAAGCATTGTTGTGGAAAAATGTATATGTATAAGTCCTTATTCCTTAAACCGAAGTTTGTGAACTTTGTTGATCAAGAGAACCGGAGAAGTGCGTGAGCTAAGTCCGCGAACTGGCAGAAGTTCTCGACCCAAGAATTTCTGCTTGAGTTTGTGAACTCCGTCCGCGAACCCAGTCCTCGAACTTGAGTAGGTTATGTCTAAAAACGATGTTTGTGAACTTATCTTTATAATCTAAGGAATACAATTTCAAACCGTGGCTATATAGTTTAGGAACCGATTTGAGAGAATCAAATCGTTTTTGCTTCAATTGTGTCTTGTGTAGTACATGAGATTTCCTTGCAATTGAACAACTCTCTAACTAGTTCATTTGAACTAGTTACGGTGAAGAAGAATATGGTTGATATGAAATTTTTATCATATGACTAACCATTTGGTTAACTATTGTTGAACCAATTAATGTACAAGTTTGGGTGCGGTTACACAAACCTAGAAATGTGCATTTCAAGTGTGTGTAACAAGTTATGTTTTCGATATAACGATTGATAAATATTAGCTTGAATCTAACCAGGCTTTCATCTAACGGTGAATATTGAATGATTTGTTACCAAGCTAACATTGATTGAAAACCATGACTTAAAAGACTGTATAAGGGAGAACTCTAGCAACTGGGAAACCTAATCCCCACATATTCTGTGTGATACTAGTTGTGCTAATCTAGATTCGATTCTCCTTTAACCTTTGGTTTCTTTTTCTAAACCAGCTAGGTTAACGACTTAAAGACTTCATTAGGATTATGAATCCAGACCGATACTACTTTTCTTGTAGTTGTGTGATCTGATCTTGCTATTTCTATTGTACGAGTACAATTGTAATAATTGTCTTGAGATTTCTATCTCCGATAGGAAAGATATAAAAGTAGTCACACACATCTTCGTCTCATCATTTGTGATTCCACAATATCTTTTTTTTTTTGATGCGTCGATTAAGATTATTGTGAGGTGATTGATACTACTGAGTTGTTATTCGGGAATATAAGTCTGGTTTATAAATTGTTTCCTATTCACCTTGATTTATCAAAATACGAAACAAAACTCGTAGGTATATTCGTGGGAGACGGATTTATCTATTACCGTATACTTTTCTGTATGATACAGATTTGTTTATTAAAGTTTTCGACTTTGGGTCGTAGCAACTCTTAGTTGTGGGTGAGATCAGCTAAGGGAATCAAGTATGTAGTATCATGTTGGGATCAAAGACGTAAGAGCATAACTGTACCTTGGATTAGTGTGAGATTGGTTTGGGTTAAACTACAGTCCAGACCGAAGTTAGTTTGGAGTAGGCTAGTGTCTGTAGCGGCTTAATACAGTGTATGTTCAATCTGGACTAGGTCCCGTTTTTCTGCATTTTCGGTTTCCTCGTTAACAAAATTCTGGTGTCCGTGTTATTTCTTTTCCGCATTATATTTGTTATATAATTGTAATAATACAGGTAGTGCATAGTTCAATCAATTAGAATATCCGACCTTTTGGTTGTTGATTTAAATTGATTGACACTTGGATATTATGCTTTGGTACCATCCAAGTTATCTTTCTTGTATTTAATCGAGAACCGCAGTTTGCTTGAGTAAGATTTAAATCAAGAGATAGAGATATAAACTCTTTGATATACTTTTCTATTGATTGATTCTAACTGTCTAGTTGATTCTCTAGAAAGTATATTGGAGTTTGTCCATACAGATTTATAAGCAAAATATTGGGTGTGGTTGTTAGACCCCCGCTTTTTCAATCATACCATCTCAGGTGATTACTTAGAATCGGTTACACTTATATAAGTCATACCAATACATAAGTCAGACACTGTGATTAGTTTTACCAAGATACCTAACAAGTTATGATCGGTTCTACTATCTCACACATATTGGTAATCCAAAGATATCCAAAGAATAACAATACCAATAAGCCTAGCGATTTCCATTTTTATTCATAAAACAAGTTCAAGAATGTACTTCCTTTAAACAAATGTAAATATTGTTTCCTAGGATGAAATCTTCACATTTACCCATACACATAATCACAATAGCATTCATACGATTATGCTATTGTCTTATATACGAAGTTCAAAAGATAAGCGTTATACTTCGTATCTTAATTCCTTAACACCATGATCATGTGATCATGTCTCACTACTAGAGTATAATCATTCACATCTTCGCAGTTATGTTTTCAATATAGCACGACTTGAAAGATACGTTAGGAATAGAATAGTTCAAGTCAATATTACTAACATCAAGAGGAATGATGATGTCGTCGTTGTAGCTTGTTACTTCTTCACATTCTTCAGGTCTTCGAGTAATACTTGCATGTCTCATAATCCTAATTTTTCTAGTCTAACCTATACGAAGTTGACTCTGGTACATAATCTAGTGACTCTTTAATTGAGTTTTGATTCACTAAAATATGACAACCAAACTTGACATACCAACGCTTGGTGGGTTTAACCGATCTATGCTCTAACATTGGGTGTGGTTGTTAGACTTTATTGGGATTTTGAAGCCATACCCAACTATTTTCTCTGTAGTTATGTGTTCTGATCTTACTTGTTCTATCGTATTGAGTACTATCTTCTCTAAGATTTGATAGAGATTTATCTCCGATAGGTAAGATATAAAAAGTAACCACAAAGCTCTCTATCTCATTCTTTGTGATTCCACAATAACTTGTTCTACTACCATATAGTTAAGTTATTGTGATGTGATTGAAATTTCTAGGTTGTTCTTCGGGAATATAAGACCGGATTATCAATCGGTTTCTAGAACACCTTTATTTATCAAAATACGAAACAAAAACTTCATAGTTATTTCTGTGGGAGATAGATTTATCTATCAGAATAGACTTTTCTGTGGAAGATAGATTTGTTTATAAAGTCTTCAACTTTGGGTCGTAGCAACTCTTAGTTGTGGGTGAGATCAGCTAAAAGAATCAAGTGCGTAGAGTCCTGCTGGGTTCCAGAGGCGTAGGCGAGTGTACCTTAATCGGTGTGAGACTTGGTTAGGACTCAACTATATTCCAGTAGGATTAAGGGTAACAAAGGATAGTTAAATCAGTGAGTCAAGCTCTGCAAATCGGTGACAGAGTCGGCGACTTTTTTCATCTTTCAGATCATTATTTTTCGTGCAAATCTTCATTAATTCAGGTAATTTTCAGGTTTTAATTCTTGTTTTATTCAAATCCTCATGTTTAACAATCATTAATTCAGGTGGATTCATGGATTCTGGTCTGAAATCCACATGTTCAGATGATTCTCATTCAAACAAGTTAGGACCTAATTCAGATAATTCTTTATCAAAAATTCCATCAATAGAATTTCCTGATGCTTTGTTTGAAGAGGGCTCATCCCACTGGGAAGAGGCTTCTTTACTATTAAGCTATATGATGAGATTGATCGCAGTTTCATCGAAGCTGGTCAATGGAAAGTTCTTGATCGGGTTTTACAAGTAAGAAATTGGATATCAAATTTTAGACCATCAAATCAGCGTACATCTAAGGCTCAAGTTTGGGTTCGTTTTCCAGGTTTGGGTTTAGAATTTTGGAAGGAAAAAATATTATTCACCATATGCAAAGAGATTGGAACACCCATTAAGATTGATACTGCTACTGCAACGTGTGAAGTTGGTTATTATGCAAATGTTTTGGTTGAGCTGGATTCCACTCAAATAATTCCTAACAAAATATGAAGGATTCTTTCAAAATATTTCAATTACAGTTATCCCAAAATACTGTCATACTTGCAAGATTATTGGTCACTTAACTACAGATTGTAGAATTGAGCAAAACAAAAGTCGCACTGCACGTAGAACTCCTCAGAAGCCTAGAGCTAGTGCAGAAATTCCTCACACTCCATTTGATATTTGTGACAGATCTGAAGTTTAAAGTTGTCCATCAAAGGTGCAAGCTAGTACTTCTACTTTAGTTCACCAGCAATAATCAGAAAGGGATTAACTCATTACAAATATTTTAACTCCAGTGACACAAGAAACTACTAGTACTTCCAATACTAGTTTAGTAGGAGGAAGGTTTAGTGTATTGAATTCTGATGGGGATAAAGAAGATGATAATATGAATAAGGAGGATCTCACAGTTGAGTTAGCTCCACAACAATTACTTCAAATTGCTGAAGTTATTGAATTAGAAAATAGTTTTTTTAAATTCATTGATGCTAGTACATGACTGGTAAGATCAGATCCAGTTCCTTTTACTAATTGGTTTTCAGTGTTTAAAACTTCTGCAGGGAAGAAAAATTTAAATGCGACTATTAATAACACCATTCCTGGCAACAATTTGATTGGGCAGCCTAATCCAAGTTCCAAGAATATTTATGAATTTGTTAAGAATATAATTCCAGGTAACAGTTCTGGTGAAAAGACTATTAATCCAGTAGAAAATAAGTATAATTTTAGAAGAATGTTGGTAAGGGAGGTCCAAAAAACCTCCAAGCCAAACCATGAAAATTCTCTTTTGAAACATAAGGGGCCATAGAAGAATTAAGGCTCAACAAAAGTTACATTCTTTAGTTAATCAATTTAATCCAACTATTATTTGGATTGTTGAACCAAAAATCAAGTGTTCTTCTTCATTTTGTAGTAAACTAAATTTACCAGGTATGCAATATATGGTAATTCACAATGAAGCTAATAATCACAAAAGCAATATTTGGTTATTCTGAAGTAGATCAATTGTTGCACCTTATGTTGTTTTTATTACAAGTCAAATGATTACAGTGGTTGTAGGTGAAGTGCTGGTATCTGGTGTTCATGCTCATGTCAATGTGGTTCAGAGAAGATATTTATGGTCTGAAATGCAATTCAAAAAGCCTTGGGATGTTTTAGGTGATTTCAATGCAATTATATCTATGGGTGAAAAGGTGGTAGGTAGATCACCCTCAAAAAGATAAATAATAGAATGATTGTCTAAATTCTTGTAAATTAGTGCAGGCTCCTAAGATTGGTTTAGAATTCTCTTGGTCCAATTGTCAGCAAGGCAACAAAAGAATTTTATGTAATCTTGATAGAGTTGTGTTTAACATGAAGTGGTTGCAAATGTATAGTGATTGGGGATACAAAGTCGATCTCAGAATTATTTCATATCATGCACCATTATTAGGTGGATGTGCAAGTGTTCCAAAACCAAAGAATGTCCCACTAAGATTTCAAAAAATGTGGTTAGAGCATCCTACTTTTATGAAAGTGGTGCAAGATAGTTGGGCAGAACAAATACATGGTGATGCTCCTTATATTTTCATGAAAAAACTCAAGAATCTCAAACATATTCTCAAAGAATGGAATTGGAAGGTATTTGGTGATGTTAAAGTCAAAATTCAAGAAGCAGAATAAAATGTTAAGGCAAAAATGTTAATTTCATATACTAATACTCATTATGAACAAGCCTTGAATGATCTGGTTACTGCTCAAAATGAATTTAATCCAAGAAAAATCCAATACAATACAATGATGAAAAAAATAATCCAGAATCAAGTGGGTAATGGAAGGCTCAGCAAATACAACTTTCTTTCACTCCAATGTCAAAATCAGATAAATAAGAAATTTTATATGTGAATTGGAAGATGAGAATGAAAATTTGGTATCTGATCAGAAGAAAATTGCTGATACATTAGTTGATTTTTTTGAAAACAGATTTCAAGCTCAAGAAGTAGATGAAAATATTCTTGATGTCATTCCTAATGTTATAACTGAATCTGATCAATTAATACTTGAAGTCATTCCAGAAGCAGATGAAATAAAGGTAGCATTATTTGAAATGGATGGTGATAGTGCACCTGGACCAGACAGTTTTTCAAGAATGTTCTACAAAGCATGTTGGGAGATTATTCAACATGATTTCATCAATGCTATTCAGTACTGTTGGAGGAGAAAGTATATCCCTAAAGGTTTAAATTCTAACTTCTTGATCTTATTACCCAAAGTTCAAGGTGCAAAAAATCCCAACCAATTAAGACCAATTGGTCTAAGTAATTTTAGTTTTAAGGTTTTTACTAAAATTATGTCACTAAGAATGGCCAGTCTTATGAATAAGTTAATTTCTCCTCAATAAGTTGCATATATTAAGGGTAGAAGCATTCATGAACAGATATCGTTAGCCTCTAAATTAGTGAATGATATGAAGAAAAAAGAAGGGAAGGTAATTTAAGTTTGAAACTTGATATTTCTCAAGCATATGATTTTGTAAGTTGGGTGTTTCTATTTAAAGTTCTTCAAAAATATGGTTTTTTTGTGGCTTGGTGTGAATGGTAGAGAGTTTTTTTTTTCTTCTGCCAAAATCTCTGTTATGGTCAATGGTGGACCAAATGGTTTCTTTTCAATGCACATGGGGCTCAATCAAGGAGATCCATTATCTTTCATTCTGTTTGTTTTGATGGAGGAGGTATTGAGCAAAGGATTAACAAAACTGGTGGAGATAAGTAAGATACAACCAATGATGATAAGAAATAGTATTGCCCCTACACATCTACTATTTGCTGATGACATTTTCATTTTCAGTAATGGTTCAAAAAGAAGTCTAGAAAACCTATTAAAGCTGATTGAAGATTATCAAAGCTGTTGTGGTCAAATCATTATCAGGCTTAAAAGCAAATGCTATGTTGATGGATGCTCTGTTGTCAGGAAAACTCAGATATCAGGTATTTTACAGATGGAATTAACATCCTTCCCAGATAAATATTTGGGAGTCATAATTCATCCAGGTAGAATCAAATCTGCAACTGTATGGCCAATGGTTGAAATGATACAAGAATATGTGGCTGTTTGGAAAGGAAAGTTATTGTCTTTTCATGATAGACTAATATTGATTAAACATGTATTAAGCAGCATTCCCATATACAACATGGCTGTATACAGATGGCCAAGTTCAGTAATTAAGGAATATGAGAAAATAATGAGAAATTTCCTGTGGTCAGGTGATGTAGAGGTAAGAAAATTTAAAACCATTTCTTAGAGAAGAGTATGTACTCCTTTTAATGAAGGAGGTTTGGGTATTATAAGATTATCATATGTGAATAAAGCATTATTGATGAAAATGATGTGAAAGCTTTTAACTTCTAAGGAAGAATGGTCACTATTTTTTGCAGCTAAATTCAAAGACAAAAATGGGTAATGGATCTCTCAATGGAAATTATCTTCAGTATGGTCTGGTTTAAAATGGGCTTGGAAGTCTCTTAAATGTGATGTTAGATGGATTATAGGAAATGGAGAGCATACTTCAGTTTGGTTTGATACTTGGACTAGTGAATGTCCTATAATTGAAAGAATTGGTTTTACTGATTATGTCAAAAACAACATATGTAGGACCAGAATATCGCTACAACTATGTTCACACGAGATTAACAACACTTCTGCGAGTGTCATAGAATAATTCAAAGAATGATGTAATAGACAACGACAGCATAAAACATGAGAAAGATGTGAAGATTTTGTAGTTGGAGAGAATGATCGCGAGCACAAGGCAGGAGCTCGCGAGAGCAAGGAAATAAATGAAGATTTTGTAGTTGAAGAGAAATCCTGCAAGCACATAGCAAGAGATCCTAAAATAGGGGAAGTGTGAGTTGTCATCCTTTATGTAAACACCTATATAAAGAGAAGAGCAGGAGAGAGAAAGGGGAGGACACAATTTTATGAGAGAGAGATATATATATTTTGTAGAGAGATTTTTAGAGAGAGAATGTATTTTTCTTTATCATCTTCTTCCCCAAAACCAGATTTAGAACCCCATTAATGGAGATTATCAATGTAAATTTTAACAATCATAGTGAAGAATCATGGATGTAGATCAAATTGATCGAACCATGTAAAAAATCTTGGTGTCCTTTTATAATTTTAGAAATTTTACTACCAATTTTATATGTAGATCTAGAAATTAATATCAAGATATGATAAGGGTGTGTTGTAGGAAAACTTGCAACTACATTTTGGCGCTAGAAACATGGACCTACTTGTCAAATTGAAGAAGATTCAAAGAAATTGGATATCATTAAAATTGGATCTCACTGGATTTAAAAACTTCAAGATCAAATATGAAAGCTACAACGAAAACTCATGATTATACAACAAATAGAGAGAAGGAGATATATTAAGAGGCAGCTGAAGAAAAGACCAGCAAAAATTATGTCAACAAATCATCAAAAAGGACAAATTTCTTATCACTTTTCTTATTCTTTGTTTCATTTTTCGGATCTGAGAATTTCAAAACAAAAACTGGAAAGTAGATTTTTTATAAAACCTAAACTTTGTTTTTTGTAGAAATTTGATTTATTGAGGAAGACTTGAATCTAAAAATGTTTTTGTTACGAATTTGTAGTAACCAAACCTCGTTTTACAAATTTGTTTAATGGATCTCTAAAAATGTCAAATTTCGAGATTTTCTGTTGATTAGAGATTTACATTTCGTCAGAAAGTTTTCATTCTTCGCAGGGAGAAATCTAATGAATTTGGATCAATTAATTGTTCAAACAGGACAAATTCTTTCTTATCTTATTAAATTATATGTTCATAGTATAGATCTGGAAAATTTTGAATTTTAGATTATTAATCTTTGTTTTTCACAAAAATTGTTGTTTAGTTGATATTTTGAATTCAAAAGAGTTTTGATCATAAATTTACGTCCATAAACCTTGAATTTAATCATAATTTTGACAACTAATGTGAACATGATTTTTGTGATTGAAGTCAAGGATGAAGGAATCAAAAGATCCAGTGAAATTTCTCTTTTGCGATAAGATACATCCACCAACTTATCAACATACAACGTCAGCGAATAAATTGATTAAACCAACACCAATATTTTAACAGAAAATTTAGATTCCAACGGAGGAAAAAACACAAAGGACAAAGATAGCACAGTGGATAAAAGAAGAAGACTAATGATTTATTCACCAAGTACTCCATCAACAATCGTGAAGAAATCAAATGAAGTTATACCAACAAATAATTCTACAGGACAAAATCTCTTCTCTTTTCTAATTTCAAAAAAAAAAAATGTACTTTTCAAGTTATGCGATTTTAAAAACAAAATAAAATTGATGATTATCCTTGTTTTCAATTTTATGAAGTTGATATAAAACTTGCATTACTCATAGTGATTGCTCGCAGGGAATGAACTCTCGCAAGAAAGAAAGATAAAATAGCATGGCTAGAAAAGAGAATAGAAAGGGCCAAAGAGAAAGCTTATACAAAGGACAACTAAAAAGAATAAGTCACACGAATCTCGCCACTCTTTCACAAGTTGAAGACAGTATAGTTGGTAAAACCAGAAGCATATAAGTTTAAGGTCGCGGGATCAATTCTTGCTCCTCGCAAGTTTATTTTTATTCAGCGAGATTTGCAAGTTAGCCTTTGATTATTTCGCAGATAAATATCGCAAGCAAAAGAACTAGCACAGTTGGTTTGGAAGCTTGAATGCAAACAGCAGGTCGCGAGATCAATTCTTGCTCCTCGCAAGTTTATTTTTATTCAGCGAGATTTGCAAGTTAGCCTTTGATTATTTCGCAGATAAATCTCGCAAGCAAGAGAACTATCACAATTGTTTTGGAAGCTTGAATGCAAACAGCAGGTCGCGGGATCAATTCTTGCTCCTCGCAAGTTTATTTTTATTCAGCGAGATTTGCAAGTTAGCCTTTGATTATTTCGCAGATAAATCTTGCAAGCAAGAGAACTAGCACAGTTGGTTGGGAGGCATGAATGCAAGCAGCAGATCACGGGATCGAGTCTCATCGCAACAATATTTTTTCACGATTTTTCTAAAGTTGCCTGACGAGAGGATAATAATAGTAAGATGACGATAGTATAACTTTATATCGCAAACAGAAGCTAGAACAAATGGTCAATAGCGAAGTTAAGAAGTTCTGTATCGCAGGTTCGAGTCCCTCGCCAAGCATACTTTTTCTTTTACTCATTTTTGAACTTCAAGGAGCGAAGAAATGGAATAATATACCAGAACTAGGCCTTTCTTTCGCAAGCAACAAGTAGCCCAAACGGTTAGAGAAGGAGTATGCAAACTAGAAGACTTGGGTTCGAATCTCCCTCCTCGCAAAGAATTTTTTGCGAGGCAAAGAAAAGAGTTGGTGATTATATCGCCAAGAATGAAAGTTGACGAGAATTTCGCAAGTTAATTTCGCAAGAGAGGGTTAGAACAATTGGTATGGTGCAAGAGGCAGGTCAAGAGTTCATTTCTCATTGTTTCTCATCTCGCAAGCAAACCGTATACTTATGAAAACTAAAGCAACAGAAAATCATATAAAAAGCTAAGTACCACTTCCTTGAATATTTTACTTACAAAAAATAAATTTTTTGATTTAAGCGAGGCAATCGCAAGATTTCAAAGAAAATTTCTAAGATTTCTAATATTTTCAAAAAATAAAAAAAATAATAATAATAAAAAAAAAATTAATTTACTAGAAGCGAGGCAATCGCAAGATTTCAAAGAAGATTTCTAACATTTCTAAGATTTCTAAGATTTTTGATTTAATTTACAAAAAATATTCTATTTGCGATACAATCGCAAGATTTCAAAATTTTCAAAAGATTACAAAAAATGAAATCATCGCAAAAAATATACAAATCTCCAAAATTTTCAAAGATTTCCAAGATTACAGATAACGAAATTATCGCAAAAATTTCTAAAATTTCAAAATTTTAAGATTTACAAATAGCGATACAATCGCAAGATTTCACAGATTTCTCTAGAATATTTCTTTTACAGAAAAAGATTTTTGATTTAACAATGCGATACAATCGCAAGATTTCAAAGAATATTTATAAGATTTCAAAAGATTTTAAAGAATATTTACTTCAAATATGGTGTTATGAGAATGATAGAAGAAATGATAGAAATGAAAGAAGAACTCACAGAAATGAGCAAAACATATTTTTATCAGAGCTGCGAGTGTAATCGCGAGATTATTCAAGATTATATAAAGAATTGACATAAATGAAAGAATGAAGAAACGCGAGAATATCGCGAGAAACGCGAATAAAATTTCGCAGAGATTAATAGAATGGGACAAACCTTTATGACGTGCACCCTAGTTCGCGAATAAAATTTCGCAAGAGGCAAATGTAAGACCTAATAGCGCGTCATATAAGGGGGTATATCTTGACATGACTCATGGATAAGGTCATACCGCTGCTGGAAACTGAGTTATGCAGATGTTGGGGTTAAAGAAAACCTATCCAGGAGAGAGACCTTGGATTCCAAGCTTTATAAGGTTATACCCTGGTTGGACGACGGAGGATCTCTTCTAAGGAGTGCAGAGTATTACCAAGGCGCTGAGGTACACAGTTGAGTCAAGGGTGCCCGGGGCGTACGAAACTACCCTGGCCATCCTTGGCAAGTCTTGGCTATGATGCACTCGGCCCGAAGAAAACCCCATTTAGGGTGCAATCTTGTAACTATAATCCATATAGGACAAGAGGCTGCGAAAACAACTGGTTGTTGGCAAATCCGGATGGGAGGAGCTAGTCTTGTATGGCCGATGTGCCCTCCTTGAAGGGGAAACCATGGGGAAGATAAGGGCGGCACCCTCCATTAGGGAGCTGATAAGTGTCTAAAGACGGCAATGTCATGGGGCTTTATAATCGCAAGAACATTTAGGCCTGTCATATTGTCGCGTGACGTAAATTATACAGAGGCAACAAGCCACAAGAGAAAAGTTAAGATGAGATCAATGGGTTTTTACATGAAAGTGTAAAGACGTCCTGCGATTTCATCGCAAGACGGCAATGTCATGAGGTTTTGATCTCGCGAGGGAACTTAGACTTGTCATATTGTCGCAATACAATCAAAGAATAAAGATAAGGCAATATCAATGGGTCAATACATGCAAATGTAAAGACGTCCTGCGATTTTGTCGCAGAAGCAAAAATTAGCAAAATAAGACCTTTAACTGGGAAGGCAAAATAAGACAAATACAATAATCTCAAACATTAACCATTTTCTTTAAGAATGCAGGAAAGATTTGTTCATCGCAAGAGACAATTTCTCAAGAACACTATTCAGAATTTTTCAGAAGTATTATTCAGAATTTCTCAAGAGGATTATCTACAATCTCGCAGTACTATTCATTGCAGAACTATTCATCGCAACACTATTCACGGCACTATTCACAAACTCACAGCGATATTTCAGGAACACAATTCATAATTTCGCAGGGTTATTCATAAACTCGCAGATACATTTAGAATCTTGCAGACAAATTCAGAAGCTTGCAAACTCATTCAGCATCTCGTAGACTCTTCCAGAATTTCGCAGGAGATGTGGTTATTTTGCAGAATATGATTCTTTTATCACATGAGGCAGACATTTTCTCAAGGATTCTACCTCCATAGATAAAGAACAGAGGCAACTATGGATTACCAAGAAAACATTTTATGTTCTTTATCTACTTAGCAAGAATCATTTCCAAAATGGACAAGATTTCTCACCAAAAATGAAGTAATAATTTCGCATGAACAGAGGCAATGATTTTCATTGAAGGACGGATATTTCTTATATTTTGAGGATTGAGTACTTCTTATATTTCTTTAAGGATACTTCATACTTCGCATACTTCAAGAGTTAATACTTCTTATATGGAACTTCACAAAAGAATAGAGGCAAGTACGTACTTTTCAAGACCAGTATTCTTTTGCTCGTTCCTTCATCAACAAAGATCAAAGACTACTACAACAATTGATTTTTCCTTAAAGATCGCTCTTCAAGCAATATTCAAGGAAAAAGAGGCAAGATGTAAGACCAGAATATCGCTACAACTATGTTCACACGAGATTAACAACACTTCTGCGAGTGTCAAAGAATAATTCAAAGAATGACGTAATAGACAACGACAGCATAAAACATGATAAAGATGTGAAGATTTTTTAGTTGGAGAGAATGCTCGCGAGCACAAGGCGAGAGCTCCCGAGAGCAAGGCAAGAAATGAAGATTTTGTAGTTGAAGAGAAATCCTGCGAGCACATAGCAAGAGATCCTAAAATAGGGGAAGTGTGAGTTGTCATCCTTTATGTAAACACCTATATAAAGAGAAGAGCAGGAGAGAGAAAGGGGAGGACACAATTTTAGGAGAGAGAGAGAGATTTTGCAGAGAGATTTTTAGAGAGAGAATGTATTTTTCTTTATCATCTTCTTCCCCAAAACCAGATTTAGAACCCCATTAATGGAGATTATCAATGTAAATTTTAACAATCATAGTGAAGAATCATGGATGTAGATCAAATTGATCGAACCATGTAAAAAAATATTGGTGTCCTTTTATAATTTTAGCAATTTTACTACCAATTTTATATGTAGATCTAGAAATTAATATCAAGATATGATAAGGGGTGTGTTGTAGGAAAACCTGCAACTAAAACATACAAATGAAAGTTAAGGACTTACTACAAAATGGTGAATGGCTGATTCCCATTGAATTACAAGATTCCATTCATTTGCCATTGCCAATTGTAAGTGGTGATCAAGATGAAAGTGTTTGTAATGGTGACATGAAGGGTAATTTATCAACAGCAGCAACAGTCAATAAAGTCAGACACAGAGAACCTTAAATTCATTGGCCTTCTCAAATATGGAAATCTTTCCTTCACCCTGGTAATTCAAGTAATGTTTGGAAAATTCAGCAAGGGATTTTTGTTGATAATCAGAAGAGAGTTACTCTATGGTGTCTATGTGATGTATATGTAAACAAGATCAAGATAGCATGTTTCATCTCTTTGTGTTCATGCAGCTTCAGTTTGAAAATCTGGCAATGGCTAGGTAACATCTTTAACTTTCCCACTCTTTCATCATTTGATAATATTATACATTGTGAAAAACATCAAAGTCCCATTGTTAAAGAAGCCTGGATAACAACATCTTTCTCCACTACGAAGGAACTGTGATTTCTTAAGAATAGAATCATATTTGAAAATGCACAGCTAAATGAAAATGCTTTTAAGAGCAGGATTTTAAACTTAGTTCATTAATGAAGGGAACTAGATGGAGTCATGACTATGATTCAAATATTCTAAATTTTTTCCAGCTGGGTCATAGGAGAACTAAGTTCACATCTATTAGAGAATGTTATTGGTTGAATCCAGTAAGAGGTTTTGTTCTGTTTTGATGTGATGGTGCTGCAGCAGGAAATCCTGGTTTGGATATAATAGAAAGATACCATGAATGCAGAGTTATTGGAACTATTTCACGAGGACTGTGAATTGCTTCAAATTATATATCTGAATCCCTAGCAGTAATATGGGCTATTGAATGGGCAACAGACTTGAAATATGATAATATATTATAAAATCAAATTCAAAAATAGTGATAGAGGACTTTCATAAAGGAGCAATTCCATGGTGCTTTAAATCAAGATGGCTCAGAGCTAAAACTTTCCTATCTCAAATCTGTTATGAACATTTCTACAGAGAAATCAACTTCTCTGCTGATAGCTTGGCTAAAAAGGGAGTGAATCTTCAGCTGGGAGAAATTGAACATCACACTGGAAGACAATCCCATTTAATTCAAATAGAGATGTCAAATATAAGATATTATAGATTTTGTTAATTGTTTTTAGCTTATCTGTATTTTATTTTGGTTTCTGATTTTGTATTTCATTCTCGTAAAACACTTTAGTTCCTTGTTTTATTAAAAATTGGTGATTCAGCAAAAAAAAACTACATTCCAGTCTGAAGTTAACTTGTAGTAGGATAGTATCAGTGGAGGCTTAATATATTATGGTGTTCAAATCTGGACTAGGTCCCGGATTTTTTATGCATTTGCAGTTTCCTCATTAACAAAACTTCTGGTATCTGTGTTATTTCTTTTCCGTTTATATTTGTTTATATAATTGAAATATCACAGGTTGTGAGCAGTTCAATCAATTGATAAATTCAACCTTTAGTTGTTGATTGAAATTGATTGACACTTGAACATTGGTCTTTGGTAGTTCAAGTTGTTTCTCATAATAATATGGCTCACGGATTCTATCTGTTTAATTTGCTGACTCTATAGACAGAAGCGCTATCTCTATAAACGTACCGCCAGTCTTTGATGGCTCGAACTACTTATGGTGAAAAATTGCTATGCGTGCCTTTCTCCAAGCACATGATTTTCAATTATGGGTTTATGTTGTTAATGGCTATATTCCTACAATGGTTACAGTAGACGGTGTAACTGTTGTAAAGGATATTGGTAGGTATGTGCCTGACGAGATTCTTGCTGCAAAGCAAAATTATGACGGCTTGAATTCTATCATACATGCCATTACCCCAGATCTTCAACACCATGTGACTACGTGCACTCGGTCTAAAGATGCTTGGGATATCATAGAAACCGTATCTGAAGGGAATACCTATGAAAATGAAGCTAGGCTTCAAAACCTAAATTCTAATTGGAAAAAACTTCGTACGACTGATGAAGATTAATTTGATGAGTTTAATCACAAAGTGTCTGAAATTGTTAATACTTCTTTTGCATTGGGTATGACTATTCCTGTAAAGAACATTGTGATGAAAATTCTCAGATCGTTTCCATCTAGATATGATTCTAGGAAACATGCCATTGTTGAAGAAAATAACCTTAATACTCTCCCCAGAAATACTCTTGTTGGAAAGCAATTTTTTTTTTATCTTGAACTGGGTAAAATAAAAAAAACTTTGCATGTCTTGCAATCCTGTTGCTATATCTGAGGTAAAGTCTCTATATCCTGAACTGATTGATACAAAGGATGAGAATTGCTTTAATTCAACTCTTTCACTGTTTGTACAACAGTTAAAGAAAATTCTAAGATAAATAAATAGAAAGTCTCAATTTTTTTTGTCTTCAATCAATGAAAAGGAAAGAAAAGTTCACAAAAACTATAATAATGGAACTTGTTCCAATCTCCATAAAAGTGTTCATAATCTCTTTGATTATCCACATAAGGAGGTTAGTGAGTTAACCAAGGCATGGATGGCAACTCTTGACTATTGTCGTGAGGAAGAACTCTGTGAAAGTTATCTCACCTACTTTGTTGATAATCACACTTACCTTTCTAACATCTCTGATTGTTCCATGATAAATTATCTAACTTCCCCAGAAAAGAAAGTTAATCTTTTAACCAAAGATTTGTACTCAATGAAGAGTATGTTTTAACTAGAGAAGGAAGCCTGGATTAAAAAGATTGAAAATCTGGAATGTCAACTGAAAAAATTAAGATAAGAGAATGCGACATCTCGTAATCGAGATTTCAAGAAGAAGAATCGATTGTATTCGATAAATTCTTTTAAACTAAATCAACATATTACTCATGAAAATATGGCATACATAAATCTTTCTTATAATGAGAAAGACATCAAATACAATGTCACAACAAATCAATTATCTCCCTTGTATAAAAACCAGTATCACTCAGAGACGGTTTGTACGAAGGTTCTTGAAAATCTCATTCTTCTAATTACGTTATCAGAAGGAGAAAAAAATATTATAAGAAATCTACAACACTTTCGAAAGAGATAGTGAGAACTTTTCATAGTTTACGAAAATCGATAAACAAGGCTTTTTGTACATTGCAGGAAAGGAAGACGTCTTCTTTTGATCGTTTCTCCATAAAAATAATTCAGAAACAAGAAATAACGAAATCTCCCTATTTTCATGAGAATCCTCCCGATCCCTTATTGGATGGGATAAACTCAAACTTGTAATAGGTTCTAAGATTGTTCTTGTTTTCCCTTGGACAAGGACCATAATCTTCAAGAGGGTTGTGAAATGATTTATGTTACTTTTCTGATGACTTGTCGTTGTTTCTTCTTCTTGTGCCCTAATTCTGAGCCATGAATCGATTATATGCGTAAATGGTTTTCCTAATAAAATCCTTTTAGTGATATCCAAAATTATGTTAGGGTTTTGGTCAAAGATTCTTTTAGGAATTTATTTCATATATTCTTCCTTTTAAGTTGGAATATTTCATTCCTTTAAGCAAGCATTTCATTTACCTTTTTCATGTCCTCATCAAGTCTTTCCAGTAAAGAATATGATGTATGGATTGTTCTCTTCCCCTTTAAGAAAGTTCATTTTGGTTCTTCCGATAATGAGATGTGTCAAGATAAGCGTGATTCCTCCTCCGATGTGAATCATACTGTCTCTTATTTTCATAAGCTCGCATTAACTATGAATCTTGTCTTGGAACAAGTACATGCTTTGAAGAGTGAACTCGAATCTTCAACCAAAAGAATTGAGAACAAGATGGATAATCTCAAATCAAGGATTGATCTAATCGAAGATGAGCTTGATGATTATAGGGAATATAAGAAGAGTCTTCAAAGTAAGTGAAATGACTTTTGTTTCTTGCTTAGATAATATCTAGGAAACTTCTTATGAGAATTTGTTCTTGTGTTTTAAGAAGGATAAATAGGGTTTGGAATAGCAAATATTGTGATTACACATAGCTATTGCCAACGATTTTCATCTTGCAATATTTAAGATTTATTTATTTAAATTTTAAGTTATTTGGAAGATGATTTTGCAGTATTAATCTTTCTGGTTTTTTATATTGCAATTTTTTTTGTGGGATATATGTGTTTACGTCCGTGAACTATGATTATCTAATATGACAAAAGTTAAGTCTATTATGTATAAATGCAAATATTGATAAAATATAGAATGAACTTTTGTATATTCCGCAGTATTGATCTTTCCCTGATCCACTTCTATGTGAAAGTACTGTATGGCTCCATAAGTTTTCTTATGTTGAGTATTTTCGATTAAATTAATCATTAAGGTTCTCTTGTGGTTAATTTATTCGAGTTTACCAGATACAAATTCATGTTTCATGTGATTTTTTAATGTCCAAATAAATCCTTCTTTTCTCGTAAAAGTAAGGTCGCTCTTGTTGTTATTTTGGGAATGACATTTTATAGGGGAGAGTTCTTATTTGAACTTGTGCTTAATTGAAAAATATTTGTGAGGAGTGCGGCTGTGGAATATTGTAGGAGTTATCTTGTATCTTTATAAACTCCTTGATGAAAACACTAAGTTTCGACTATGTGAAATCATCAAAACAAAGTTGATTTGTTCTCTTTTAGTCATGAATAATCTCTTTGATAATTTCATTATGATACCGCTAGTTTCGTACCTTTGTCAATTTATATTGACAAAAAGGGGGAGAATTATTTTATAGTTCACACTACATACATATGGTTTACGGATCATTAAGTACGGGGGAGTGGTTTTCATTATGAGATGAAGTATTGACTAAGGTGGAGTGATACATATCATTGTACTATTACTGTCAAAGTTGTGACACAATTGAACTTTGATGTTGTGTAATAATACTATGACACTGTATAACAATGATTGAGAACATTTTTTTTCTTATTATTATGGCTACGGATCTTCAACAACTATGATGTTGAGTTGAACACGTTCAGAATCACTGGAGTACTTGGCGTGACGAAGAATTCAAGGAATGTTGAAGAACCAAGGAAATCAAGCATGTTGGATGAGAAGCTACAAAGTTTATTTATTTTGTAATCCATATGTATTGATAGTTTTTTCACTAAAATTGACAAAGGGGGAGATTGTTAGAGCACTGCTCGGTCGAACTCGCAAGCGTTGCTATCTCAAGCTTGTTTGTCAAATTTAGGTGATCAAAACTATTATTCTTAATTTCTAGTCTACTTATAGCTATGTCTCAGATTAAAATAGAATGTGTAGTTGAGATTTAGACTTCACGACGTTTATCGATTGGAGACGAAGATCTACTGAGGATAGCTTGGAGGAACTTCATCAACAAAAGGTATATGGAGACTAAAACTTATCTATCACTCGGAAGTTTATTTTATTCTCTCTCCTATTGATACTAAGTCCTATAGCTATATAGACTTTTATATTATACATATTTTATATTTCGAGTTGAGTTTAACTCGCTTATATCTTTCTAGAAATATGTGTTGGAAAGATTTTTTCTTTAACTACGCACGTTCATTATTATTCTTGACGAGTTTAGTTGGAAACAATTTTTTTTGTTGGAAACTAAATTATGAGTTAAAATATGATCATGTGAAAATCGCCTTGTAATATCTTACATGATTTGTGTGAGACAGTCGTTTGATGTAGACTCGGAATATTTCGTATTAATCATTCGATCACTTGAAAATTACTTATAAGCTAATAGTTTGTGTGAGACAGCTATTGTTTTCTTCTAAGGATGTTTCAATGATTGAAATGGGAGTTTAGAACAAATAACCATTGTATGGATATAACACAATATTCATGCCAGTATGCAAACTGTTGTAATATGATTAGGGTCCGGGAACCTAGTTTGTGTACAAGTATGCGAATGGTTTTAATTGTGAAAGTCCGGGAACCAAGTATGCACACTCGTATGCGAACGTTTTCACCTGAGTTAGGTCCGGTATGACAATATGCATTACCGTTTGAGAACTATCGGACATGACCAAAGTCCGGAACTCTAGTTTGCGTACCCATTTTCAAACTGATTTGGTTTAAGTTCTCAAATCGGTTAAGTATGATTTCATACTCATGAACAAATAAATTTATAAATTAAGGAATGCAATCTTTGCAAACCATGGCTAAAATATTCATGAACTGATTCTTTTGAATCAATTCGATTTTGTTTCAATTGTGTCTTGTATACTTCTATGAGAATATAAATAATTGAACAACTCTGTGAGTAACACAATTAGATTCATTTGATTATCATTTGATCTAGAAGTATTAGATGAATGTGGTTAATACAAAAGTGTTCATATGGCTAACTTCGGTTAATTGTTATTGAGCCAACTCAATATACACATTTAGGTAGGGTTACCTATATCTAAATGAAGGTATATTTTATTTGTGTGTAACAAGCTATGACCATCTAACAGTTGAGAGATATTTCTTTGGTTTTAACCAAGCTTAGCTTGAATCTTAAATCAGGATTTAATCTAACGGTGAATATTGATTGTTTTTTTCTTTCAAAGCTATCAAACCCTGATTTGAAGACTATATAAGGGAGAACTCTAACAACTGGAAAACCTAATCCCTACACCTCCTGTGTGATACTAGTTGCGACTAGAGTTGATTCTCCTTTAACCTAGGTTTTTCCTCCAATATAGGTTAAAAAATTAAATACATCATTGGGATTCTGAAGCCATACGCAACTATTTTCTCTGTAGTTGCGTGTTCTGATCTTACTTGTTCAATCGTATTGAGTACTATTTTCTCTAAGATTTGCTCGAGATTTATCTACGATAGGTAAGATATAAAAATTAATCACAAAGATCTTCATCTCATTCTTTATGATTCCAAAATAACTTGTTCTACTACCATATAATTAAGTTATTATGAGGTGATTGATATTTCTATGCCGTTCTTCGTGAATATAAGACCGGATTATAAATTGGTTCCTGTTCACCTTGATTTATCAAAAGACGGAACCAAAACTTCGTAGGTATTTCTGTAGGAGACAAATTTATCTATCAGAATACACTTTTTTGTGGGTGACAAATTTGTTTATAAAGTCTTCGACATTGGGTCGTAGCAACTCTTAGTTGTAGGTGAGATCATCTAAGGAAATCAAGTGCGTAGAGTCCTGATGGGATTCATAGGTGTTAGGAACGCGACTGTACCTTAATCGGTGTGAGACTTGGTTAGGGATCAACTACATTCCAGTCCGAAGTTAACTTGTAGTAGGCTAGTGTTTGTAGCAGCTTAATACAGTGTGGTGTTTAAATCTGGACTAGGTCCCAGGGTTTTTCTACATTTACAATTTCCTCGTTAACACAACTTCTGGTGTCTGTGTTATTTCTTTTCCGCATTATATTTTTTTATATAATTAAAATATCACAGGTTGTGCATAGTTCAATCAATTGGTAAATCCAACCTTTGGTTGTTGATTGAAATTGATGGACACTTGAACATTGTTCTTTGGTACCGTTCAAGTTGTTTCTCATAATAATCAGGCTCACAAATTCTATCTGTTTGATTTGTTGATTACCTTGAGAAACGAAGATATAACTCTTGGATATATTTCCTTGATTGAGTCTAACTGTCTAGTTGATTCTCTTGAAATTATATTGGAGTTAGTCCATACAGATTGCCTAACAAAATATTGGGTGTGGTTGTTAGACTCCCGCTTTTTCAAGTAGTCTTCACGACGTACTGTGGAAAAACTTCTGGGCCTGTAAAGGACATCATGCATATAGAGGAATCAAGTGAATATGTTCTTTCAAGAATGAAGAAACGTGGGGAACAAATGCAATGGAGTGACTTAGAGGGTTTCTTCAGTCTCAACTACATTCCAGGCCAAAATTATGTAATAGGCTAGTGTTTTGTAGTGGCATATGTAGTGTGTGTTCAAACTGGACAAGGTCCCATTATTTATTTTTGCTTTGTATTTTTAATTTCCTTGTTAACAAAATTTATAGTATCTTGCTTTACTTTTACTATCCGCGTTATATTATTTATTCTTTATAATTAAGATTATAAGCATGTTCTACGTAATCAATCCTTGGATTTAAAAATCCCATATGGAGATTATCCAAGGATATTCTTTAAATGTGTTTAATTGTGATTAACCTACATGGAATTGTATATAGGTATCGAAATGAGAAAGTTAGTGGTGTACTCAGTACCCCCTCCCTTATAGATAATGGATTTGAAACTAGTTCTTTGTTTATATGTTCCTCTTACGAAAATCCCACTAAAAATGTGCAAAATCCGAAACATATATCCCCATCATATTCCACTTTGAAACTCAAGCGCTGGTTATTAACGGTAGATATTAAAATTGATCAATGACAAGGTTTGATATTTCGAAATGCACTCATTTTTGGTAGGAATGTATAGCCTTGTAAAAGGAACATATTGATAAAAAATTCGCTCCGAACTTGTTGCCATTTGGATGTTATAGAAAATTAGTGTCGAAATTGCGAGATAGTGTGAGAATCACCATATCAACAGATCCTCCATTTTTTAGAAAAGTACTTTCCCGCTTAAAGAATAGGCAATATTCATAAATATATTGGTGGCATTAGAAAAATTACTAGTCAATCAATCTCTTTATAAATACCGGGAACGACACAAGAAGTTATTATCAAGCTGCCCACACCACCAAACCAAGATCAACTAATTATATAGTTTTTAAAAGGGTTTGCTTATTTCGCAAAGACATCTTATTGAAGTAGATGGTAGTGGTGCATTAATTAACAAAATCATTAAGGAAGTTACAAAATTGATGGAAAACATGCCTAAGAATACACATCAATTCTGCATTTAGGAAGTTTAATAATTTACCGATTCCTCACACATGGAACAAAGAATATTATAGAGATATTGGTGCAGAAGAAGAATGTAATAACCGTGCCCTCATATACTAAAGAAGTATTATAAAATTATGTAAAGTGAGAAGAAATAAAATTATATTGTATGTAATTTATTGATGACGACTTTTAATTGAAGCATATTTAACATCGAGATGGGAAATGATAGTAAACTCAAACCAAAATTTCGAATACTTTATCTTAGATAATTTTGAAGGTGATACTAGGTTTTATTTCGTATTATTAGAAAATTTCATGCTAGGTTCTCTATTTCTGCAAATACATCTCATGTGGTGTAAATATGAAAAAAAAACTATATTTTTTTTAGTATTTTATAACTTGATTGGCATTTTAACGACACTAAAAAAATCAATCGAAATGTATTAAAAAAGACAAGCCTTAGACAATGTTTATATTTATGTGTAGACTTTTACTTAAAAAAATGTATCCATATTAGAGAAATTTTCTGGCCATCACTAGTTATTCAGAAAATGAAGCCAATGTCCAGACTAAAATATAAATACCTACATCTTTTTCTTTTCCTTTCTTTCTTTTGATATTGAAATCAATGCATCGTGTGGAACATCTTCGGAGTTGTTACTACGCAAATATATCCTTTCTTCTCTCTCTCCCTTGTAAAAAAAAATAACCAGAGTAAAACTTGACAACATCTTTCTTGTTTGCTAGATCCAGTACTGAGATAATTAATATTTATATAGTTATTGTCCTGATTGAGAAGTTTTTTTGTTAATTTTAATAAACTTTTTTGATTTAAAACGATTCTTATCTTTGCTATTATGGCGATTCTTTCCAGCTCTTCCATAGTGTTTCTTTCTTCAGGTTTGCTCGTGATTCGTTGTCTTAGATGAAAGTATATCGTCCATTGGGGTCAAGATCAAGTTCAACTTCTTCTTTTATATAAAAATAGACGTTTACTCGCTATAGATGGAGAACTTTCGGGAAAATCACTTCTCTCTCATGGGAATATGTTTTTTCCAAGATGAAAACAAATCAAAATGGTTGAATTATACTTTCGAGTGTCATTCCTTCTCCAATTTCAATGTACAAGAATTAGGTGTATCGTTGTGGATACTTATTAAAATGATCGAGTTATAGTTTCAATTTATATGCATTTTGCATCATTCTTTGCATATATTCCATGTTTTTGATCCACTTGTTTCTCTTGAAAACCATTATGTACATGTTTCTTAGTTGGAATGAAAGAATAATAGTTTAGCTAAAGAAAAAAAGAAGACGATCCCGTCAATAATAAAATTAGTTAAAATCATCGGGTACCAATGACTCTAGTTCGTGTTACTTTTATGGATTTGATCCTCTATATGCATTGTCCTTTTTCTCACCAAGTATGGAATGCACTTCAATATTGAGTGAATTAAGTTTATTAAAACAAAATAGATTTCCACGATTAGTTGTCGAGTACTCTTGCACATATGAAAGGAGAGGTATAATGTGATGTTTTAAAAAATGCTCAAAGTATTACTAAATTTTTCAATTGTTAGAGTATTGCTCGGTCGAACTCACAAGTGTCACTATCTCAAGCTTGTTTTCAAATTTAATTTATCAAAACTTTAGTCTACATTTAGTCAACTTTCAGATTAAAATAAAAGTGCGTAGTTGAGTACCAGGCATACCGCATTCTACCGTTTGAAGGCGAAGATCAACCGAATCTTTTGGAGAACTTCATCAACAAAAGGTAAGTGAAGACTAAACCACCTATTACTCAAGTTTTCACCTTTATATCTATGAGACTATGTCGCATGACTAATTAG
Organism: Papaver bracteatum; assembly: GCA_023529315.1. Taxonomy (NCBI): domain Eukaryota; kingdom Viridiplantae; phylum Streptophyta; class Magnoliopsida; order Ranunculales; family Papaveraceae; genus Papaver; species Papaver bracteatum. The sequence goes on along the minus strand of JAJJWX010002605.1, from coordinate 653,991 downwards.
ACTATTACATACACAATAAAAATTTCGAGTCAAGTTTAACTTGTTAATTATTCTCGAAATATGTATGACTAAGCTTAAGAACATTTGTTCAAAACTTGATGAATTTGGTTAAAAATTTTTTATTGTTTATGACCCAAATCATGATTCAAAGTTAATTATTTGAAAATAGCCTAGAACAGTGATGTGTCATTGATATTATTCAGGAATGTTTCAAATTGATTATTAGAGAGATATAAAACTACTATAAATCTGGATACATGACAATACACGTGTCAGCTTACATAGTGGCGCAACTATTATAGGTCCGGAGCCGTAGTACATGTACCCAATATACGTACCGCCGTAGCTATAGTTCTGCAACGACTTTTGGTACACATACCGAGTATGCAAACCCAAAAAAGTCTGTTGATTCACGAGCTCAGGATGGTACACATACCTAGTATGCATACCGAAAAAGTTATGTAGACTCCTGAACTTGTTTGTCTTAAGGGTATACAAACCCGGTACACGTACCATGACAAAATAACTCACGAACTGAAAAGTAAGTACACGTACTTACCCAGTCAAATATTTTCAGATACATCAAAATTACTTCTATGAGATAATCGGAATTTGAACAACTCTCTAAAAACATATCTAGACATATTTGATCACATTATAACCTATGTTTGTTACTCAAGATAAAAGTATTAAAGTGTTATATGAAAATGGTTAAGCTTATAGTTCGTCTGGCTAGTTTCATCCAACCTTTCATAAACAAATCATTATACACGGTTCGGTTATGGTTCATCCTAACTAGAGTGTATATTTTGTTGTGTTAATCTCAAATCAAAGATTCATCTAACAGTGGATATTGATTGCTTGGTTCCAAAGCTACCTTAGTTTAAATCTAAAGCAACCTTTAATTTTGAAAGTCTATATAAGGAGAACCTCAAGCAACAGAGATCTTTGAAACCCTGACAATTTTCTTGTGTGTCCTAGTCGTAAACTAAAGTCGTCATTTCCTTTAAACCTTTTTAGGTTTAGCGACTACAAAGACTTCACTTAGGGATTCATGAATCCAGGTACGACTATCTTTATCTTGATAGTTAGTGTATCTTGATTATTGAGTCCCACTACGATCAGGAAAGATAAATGAAAATCATAATTTTTTTTCGTCTCAGACTTTGTGATTCCATAAGTATATTCCTTTATAACGATTCTTTGTTGAAATCATAATAGGTTTTACTTGTGAGATGAATAATAACCTAGGTTTCTCTTTAGAGTTGTAAGTTCCGGATTTTGAGGTTTGCTAGATTTTGTCTTTTGCAAACGATTTCCTATCTCACCTTGATCTTTTGATCAAAATGGAAATCACATATAGGATTATCCATGGGAGGCAGATTGGTTTAAAGTCTTCAATTGAGTTGAAGCAACTCTTAGGCTGTAAAGGATGTCAGCTAATGGAATCAATTACGCAGAGTCTTGCGAGATTAAAGAGGCATAAGCGCGAATATAACTGAATTAATGTGATGGTGGATTCGGACTCAAATACATTCCAGTCCAAAGTATTGATAGTAGGCTAGAGTCTGTAGCGGCTTAATACAGTTTGGTGTTCAAATATGGACAAAGTCCCTGGGTTTTTATGCAATTACGGTTTCGCGTTAACAAATTTTTTGGTGTATGTGTTATTTATTTTTCCACATTATATTGTTTATCTTTATAATTAAAATATCACAGGTTATACGTAAATCAATCAAAGTAGATACATCCATCGTAATTTTTGGATACAACTTGATTGATCTTGGATATTTATCGTTGGAATCGTCCAAGAACTCTCACGGCACAATCAGGTTCACGGACTTGTTTCCGTTTACATATTGATTGTGAGATAATGAGATATAAACTCTTAGTATAATTCCTAATTGAGATTCATTAAGTTGTAACTCTCGGAATTGTATTTGAGTTTAGTCCATATAAGCTTCCTAAGAAAAAAATTGTTGGTGTATTTTGGTACCCCCGCATTTTTATCAACTATTATGAGGTAGTTAATAGCATAGAGAAGGACAACCTATGTCATATTGAGTTTGATCAACATTTGCAGAAAAAAAATCTATTGAATTCTAATACAATGGTTAACACCTTTGCTCGGATCAAGGAAAATGAGCAAAATATCTGTCAGAATCAATACTAATGGTATAAGAGGAATTGGTCTAATTCTTTCTTACTATGAAGGGAACTGCCAGGGAGAAACAAAAATCTTGAAAACCCACTCTGCAAAAACAATATGGTGAAACAAGATGCTTATGAGGCATTTATATATTCTCAAAGGATGGGGAAGCAACTTGAGCTAGAATTAGACTCAATCCAAGTCATCCACCGTCTTAGAAAGATGCTTGCTGAAACTATAGGAAGAAGATTCAATCGAAATACTAACATCGAATATGAGGTTTTTGAAGTGGGATCTTAGAGTGCGACCACTGAACTCCTTAACTTTTTGGCTTTTAATCTTGCCATGTTAACAACGGATAGGAAAATAACTACTTTTTATGAAGAAAGCAATATTTACTGTAACAACATGTCTAATTTTTTTTCATTCGGGTGGTTTTGTCACCTCAATTTGGACCAGGAGCATGGATTATATGCCTGGCACTAAGATATAGTTCGTTTTGTTAGGTTTTTCTATGAAAAAAAGAAAAATAACGGACAACATGGTACACAATGGGATTTGTACATGGTATATCATAATAGTCAGTTAAATCCGATGTTACAAACCCATGTCAAATTTTTGAGCCATGAGCTATCTTTTTCCTTCTTATTCATCATCCATAAAATCCTTTTCTTTTTTATACAATATATGTTCAGGACAAAATGGATAATCACTTTCGATCAATGTGATTCATGAAATATAAAAAGAAAAAAAAAATACTGCAGAGAAAACCAGATATATGTGATTGCAATTACCCCTCTAAGAGAAACTCCTATGGTGTGGAGGTAAAAGCATACATAACTTAAGGACTATCCATATATATAGATATAGATATATAGATCCTCCGAAAGTCGTGGAGTCCAAGGTAGTTAATATCGTGTATCGGTATCGTATCGGTCGGGTCCTATACACCTATACAAATGATAATATCTGTTTTTATAGGCGATACATCATTAAGATTTTTTTAATATTTATTATTTATCAAACAAAAAAATATATTGATATAACCATAATAGAAAATAGAAAATAGTAATTGTAGTAAACCTTACAAAAGAAGAGGTGGTTGATTAGAGCCTTATACTATCAACAACGAAACCAAGCATTGAATGTCTGTTAGCCCATCAACATCACGTTTACAGTAACTACATCCACCATAATCATATATGAAGTTACCAAAATTAGTGGAGTTATTTTCTTGAACTAAAATTTCAAGAAATCATAATCAAAAGACAAAATACATTAGTGATATATCAGTGTACAAGTGAAACCGATGTATCGGTCCGTACAAGACGATATAGGAATTTGTATCGTTTCTCCTTCCTATCGCAGATATTTTTTCAATATCGTAAAGATTTATTTCCGATATCCTATAAAACCTTTAATATCGGCATGTACAACCGATATTGACTACCTTGGTGGACTTGAAACCCACTATTGGTAAATAAAAATGAGTCTCCATCCGGTTATTTATATCCCGGATGTCCCATTAGGCTCATTAGTGTCCATATAACATTTTTTTCAGAAAAAAAATCTTAAGTCCAAGGGTTATATCGAAAATTGGTAACCTGAGAAAAAAATAATTATGCAAGTTTTGGACAGAGATTTTGGGTTGTCGATTGATTGATCATGGTTGATCATGGGGATTTGATGGTCATTGATCTGAAGTGATTCTAGAATTTAATTGGGTCAGTGGGCAATTGAGTTTTAAATACTTAAGATTGTGCTACGAGTTTGATGGTGGAGTCACACATTAGTGTTGGAAATAATAAAGATGATTGGTGATGGAACGATCATGTTGGTGATGGTCAAGAACATGGAACTGATGTTGCTTCCACGTTCTGATGATTTTTCAGATGAAGAGGTGGTGAATGGTTCAAACTCTCGAGCTTAATACAAAACTGGGAATGACTCGGTTTTCTCCTGCCATGCTGGGTGATGAAACAATGAAGTTGGTTGACAGTGACGGTGAAGTTGGTGTTGAGCTTGAGATGTTCATGGCAATAACGATGATGTTTGCTGAGAATGATGAAGATGGAGTTAGAATGGATTGTTATCATTAATAATGGTAATCGTGATTTTGACAGACAAGGAGAAATACACTGATGACAACAATGATGTGGAATGAGTATGTGGATCGAAGAGTTTAGGTCAATGCGTTATTGTCGTTGTTGCAAGAGAATGAACATCTCTTTGTTTTCCAAATGTTGAACACTCATCCGGTCATCAAGTGGCCTGATGAAAAAAGTAACATTTTTACTCCCGGTCAGTAAGTAACCAGATAAAAACAAAATAAATAAATAATACGGACATGTTCGGTCAGCCAATAACCGGGTGGACTCTTCCATATCAAACTCCCCAAATTTGTGGAGTATCATCTGGACATCATAGAGATATGGATACAAAGGTTACCCGTAATAACATTTTTCGATCCATAAAATGTGGATGACTTTTTTTCCATAGGAGTTTCCGTATATATACCACTATAAACCATGGTCATCATCACTCTCTTACAAAGCATGGCAGAAAATAATACATGAGATTTTTGTTTCCAATTAGAGCGAGTTGACACCGTAGAAATAAAGTTGTAGGTAGCCAGTAAACCAGGAAAACTTTTTCCCTAACTTACTTCTCAGGCCCATAAGTCCTTAAGCCATACCCATAATAACAACTTTCTTATTACTACAGTAACTCGTAATCTTGTTACCGAAATAACAACTTTCTTAACCGTAATCTCAACTCCTTAGATCTATTCCTATGCACATGCCAAAATATGATATTTGGCATATATGCACCCACTATGGGTATGCCAAACTGCCAAACTCATATGCAAATATGTTATTTCTGGCATATTGGCATACACGAAAGAGTTTCCAGCGAGCGATAGAGTCTTGGTCGCTCGATGGTCAGCACATCGCTCGATGGTCTTACAGTCGCCAGCGACGGTCAAGCTATCGCTCGCTGGTATGATAATCGCTCAGCAGATCTTCATCTAACAGCTGCAATTTCCCCCCTCTATAAATACCTGATTTCAAACTCATTTCAACTCACACCAGAAATTCTTAATTTCTCAATCCTTTTCAAATCTAAAACTATCATAACTCCTCTACAATTATATTTTCTTGTAAAATGGATTCACAAGAACAAACTCAAGGCAAAGGTAAGAAGAACCGAGTCCGTGGTGCAAAATACAGCATGATAGAAGATGAATGTATTTGTCGTAATTATGTTTTTTTTACCCAATATTGTATCGGTGGTGCACAACAACATGGTAACACCATGTGGGATAATATCTTTCAAAAATATGATGAACAAACCATGAACATCAATAATCGTGATGCAAAAGGATTGGCATAACACTTTATTGTAATCAACCGGGAAGTAGACGCTTATGTTGAATTGATAATGCAAGCCAAGAGAAAAGGAAAGGAAAGTGGTAAGACTGATGTTGATTTTGAAAGAGAGGTTCGTACAGATTGGCAACGAAAATATGGTAAACAGTTTGCTTTCGAAAGTTGTTATCATATTTTGAAGGGTTTGAACAAATATAATACCGATCAATTAGCAAAAAATCAAATAGTACATGAACAGTCACCATATAATTCTTCTCCCTCAACACCAAATTATTCACCATTTTCACAAGGTCCATCAAATTCTTCACCAGATACCCCTACAAGCTCAAATTCCAACGTAGTTTTCAATAATTATGTTGATGGTAATAATAAGGGAAAACTTCCAGGGAGGAATCGGGCAAAACTGGCTAGAAAATTAGCTCAAGAAGGTGGGAGTTCCGGAGGGTTTAACATGGAAGAGTTTATGGAACATTAAAAGACCGTCGCGAAGGAAAGATCCATTGAAAGGAAAATTCAAAACCGGGAGAGTAATAAAAGTCGTCTTTCTCAAGAAAAATTCCAGTTTGACTATGACAAGCATAACCTTCTTCAAGCTAACACCTCAATTATGAACGACCAACAAAAACATTTTTGGCAAATCGAATTTGGCAGGATTCAAGCACAGATTGAAAAGCAAGCTGGATTTACTAATGAAGATGATGAGGATGGAACTGATGATGAGTTTGATGAAATAATTCCGATAGATTAATGTAGTAGTAGCAGTTTAAGTTTTAATCTTTTAGTTTAAGTTTTAATGTGATTTGTTTATGCATTCTAATTAATATTAGTTTGAAATGAAATGTTGAAGTTTATCATGACTTTGAAATGAAATGTTGAAAAATACATAAAATCATCTTAAGCTAAAACATTAAAAATAAATAACATAATTTAAACTGAAGAAAAATACATTAAATCATCTTCGATGCTCTGCCCAAAGATTCAATCTCAGCTCATCTCTTAACTGGTCATACAAATTACAGTTCTGAATGTAGTTAGTCATTTGACCATAATTCCTTGTAGGGAGGCCTCTTTCATGTCGAATCTCCGACCTCAAATCTTCATCATCATAGTTAATCCAATCTGAATCACGCCGGGTTTCCTGAATTACCATGTTATGAAGAATTATGCAAGTGAGCATAGTCTTATGCATTTCACGAGGACTCAACCCACGATATGGGCCACAAATAATAACGAAATTCCTCTTCAAAATTCCAAAAGCACGTTCCACATCCTTCCTCAGTGCCATTTGGGCATCGTTAAAATATCGGTATGGTAGGCCCAATGCACCAGCAGGAGGCTGACGGTAGCATTGAACCAAGGTGTACCATTTTGTGTAGATACCATCCACAAGATAATAGCCATGAGTATACTGATGGCCGTTGATCATGAAACGGACAGAAGGATAAATTCCATACTTCAAATCTTCAAACAGAGGCGACTTGTGCAAAACATTAATATCATCTTGTGAACCCGGAAGACCAAAAAAAGTGTGCCATATACAACAATCATAAGAAGCAGCAGCTTCAAGGATAACTGTTGGTTTTGGATAATGACCTTTATATTGACCATCCCAATAAACATGGCATCCATGCCATACACAATGCATACAATCAAGACTACCTAGCATTCCTGGGAATCCCCTTTCCTCATTCTCCCTTAATATTTGTCTAACATCTTCGACGGTTGGTTTGCGTAAATATGTTGGACCAAAATGATTAATAATTACTTCACAGAATAATGAAAGGTAAGTGTAAGAAGTTGTTTTACCCATACGAAGGTACTCATAATTCGCATCCGCTGGAGTGCCATAACCTAGAATCCTTAAAGCCGAAGTAACTTTTTGTTCGGGACTATGACCTCTAATATTCAATGCATCAAACTGATAATTGAATTGAGGTTCCACTCGACAAAGATCTTCAGTAATATTTTTAACCAGATGACGAGGCATGCAGAATCGACCTTGAAAATTTTGATCAGAGTACACACAATTGGGAAGAAAACAATCGTGCATGAGCTTCTGATGGTAAAATTCCCTCCCTCGATACGTATATCTTCTTGATAATACTTCTTTGGGCTCTGGAACTCTTGGTATTTGAACCGTGTGTACAAGCATCAAAATTTCGATTAGTTTATCATCTTCAGCTTCCTCTTCGTCAATTTCTTGCAACCTCATATGACAACTTTCTTGTTGTAACCTGAACCTATTCATAATATCTCTTTCTTCATTGGATCTCGACATTGTAATGAAGCTTTAAATTGAGAATGAAGGAGTAATAACTTTAGAAGAAGGTGTGAGTTTTTTTTCGAGGTAAAATTGCGTATATATAGGAACAATGGGGAACTAGACGTTGCAGAATAACTACTTGGCGATAACCATTGTACCACCAAAGATATTCATTCTAGTGAGCGATATTGTTAATATCTCTCGCTCAACGGTTTCCCCATAGTGGCGCAAATGGTTTGGCACGCCACCCGGCATGCCATACACCATTTTTTTGGCATGTGCATAAGAATAGGCCTTACAGCAACTCGTAATCGAAATAACAACTTTCTTAACTGTAATCTCAACTCCTTGACCACCTTCTCAATTAACCATAATCCAGCCACGTGTCTCCTTTTCCCGCCCAAACTTTTTCTCTCACTGTATAAATCCCCAATTCCTTCTTCTTATTCCTCATTCTCATTCTCATTCTGTAACAGAAAAAACCCTAGAAACGAAAGAGCTTCTGAAAGGTTTCATTAATGGCGAGTTTCTTCTTAGCATCACTGATACTCTTCACTCTGTTTCCACTTTCAGTACCAATTCTTCCTTCTGAAATCATTACCACCGCCATTGAAACATTCTCTGGTTTAGGTTTCGTTTCCATGTCATTAACACTTTCACTCGTTGCTCAAACCCTAATATTCCCATCACCGACAGCGATAATCTTTGCTCCAACTGATCTTGCTTTTGTACACTCTGGACAACCGAATCTAAATCTTCTTCGATATCATTTCTCACCACTCAAATTCACAATCAAATCCTTAAAATCACTTCCATATGGTACTAAGATTCCTACATTGATCCCTAATAGAACCTTGATTGTTACCACATCGCCAGGAGAAACTGATCAAATCTCTATTAATAATGTTAGAATCAATGATTCCGATGTTCTTGATATTGGATCTTTAACCATTTTCGCCATTGATCATTTCTTTGATCCTTCTTTTGAAGATTTCTTTACTCTCCAGTTGTCACCGACTCCAAGCCCTAAGTTCGATCTTGGATGCAAGAATCCATTCCCAGATGATGTTTCTTCTTCAAATTCTTCGATGGCTAATGTTACTTCATCTGTGATGAGGTTGCTAGGTTATTCAGTAATGGCTTCATTTCTTGATCTTCAATTACCAGATCCAACAAGAAAGTTAACAGTCTTCGCACCTACTGATGCAGTTTTGGATCCATTCTCGATGAATTTCAGTTGTTCATCTGTATTTCATCGTCATTTTCTTCCTTGCAAACTAACAGCGTCAGATATGCTTAACTTAGTCTTGTATGGAGAAATTACAGTGCCGACGCTTTATGAGGGTTTTACTGTGACATTCACTGTTGTTGGCGATGTCTTGTTAGTTAATGATGTTCCATTACTATATCCAGACATTTATGTTAGTGATTCCATTGCTGTTCATGGTATTCAACAGATTCTTACTCTCCCAATTGGCTCTCTGTTCGATGAATTTCATGGAAAAGATACTTCTCCTACTCCTAGCCCGTCCATTACACAGCAGCCTATTGTTCTTGCCTTTCCTGCAGCACAAACTGTCATTACAGATTCAGTGAGATAGAAGGATTTTGACTCTATAAACGGTGGTTTTCATGGAAAAGATACTTCTCCTAGTCCTCCTTCGTCGATTACAAAACAGCCTGTGGTTGCCACTGCCATTCCTGCAGGTGAAACAGTCATTATAGATACGGGGAGCTCTACAGATTCTAACTCTATGTTCGATGATTATCATGGAAAGAATGTTAATGGGTACGACTGAGTTTCGAGCTTGAAGATATAACTTAGGTGATTTCAGCAATTAAGAGCTTTCTTGCTTTTTCTCATGAAGACTTGTATCAAGTTACTTCTTATTAAACTTCATAATCGAGTTACTTATATTCGTTAGTGATAGTTTTGTCAATTTACTGGTTTCATTCAAATCTCCAGAATGAAATGATTAGGGATAAATCAGTTTAGTAGCCTGTTTGTCATTGGGGTAAATCAGTCTAATGTTGTAACTCTGCTCTCATTTCTGATAAATGATTGTAATTGTTCACAAGTTTTAACTACTATGAAGAATTCCCAACTTTATGAATGCTTGTTAATTTCATCTGTTTCTTGAGTTTTAATTTCTGAACTAAGCTAATGGAGAGAGGTTTCTTTATGAGCACTAGTTTCTGGGCCAAGAAATTAGTATGGCATTTTATGTGATGGTGTGACTGCGAATTAACTCCTTTTCTTTTTGTGTTCGAATGGAGTTCTGCAGTTAATATCTTGTAAGTGCCAACTTTTACTGTGATTAGTGTTGTGTAAGTGGGTGCAAGGGATCACTGACGGCAACTGGCGGTGCACATGTTGCTTCTTTTAGTTCTCCTTCAACTTCAACTATAAAATATCTAGGATCTACTGTAATTGGAGTAAGAATTATTCTACAGAATGGTACCCCTGTCTGAGTAAGGAACTAGATTGAAGAAATTCTATGGCTGTTATCTCCAGATTAATGTACACAGGATGTTTCTCATTAGGCATAGGTGGGATACCATGGACCATTTTGTCAGAGATACTTGATATACATGAAGGGATCGGTAGGAAGTCCGGTGACATTAGTGAGCTAATTTGGTTATACTTTCTGATACGATGGAATTTAGCAGGTTATACATCTATTTAAGTACTTGTAACTTGACCATTAAAAAAAGGGAAAATTATCGTTTGGTCCTTTTTTAGGTAGGCCCATGTCTGTTTAGTCCTTTGGTCAAACGCCTTTACTGTTTGGTCCATAATTATTTAAAAATACTTAAATGGACAAAAATACCCTTCCGTTTTTTTTTTGTAGCAGTTCATTCTTCAAAATGAACTCCTGTTAATTTTTACTTATTTCTCCATACAAAAAAACTAAAAAACCAGACTTCATTCCCAGGAATGAACTTCATACAAAAAAGCTAAAAAACCAGACTTCATTCCCAGGAATGAACTCCGTACAAAAAGCTAAAAAACCAGATTTCATTCTCAGGAATGAACTCCATACAAAAAGCTAAAATATCATACTTCATTCCCAGGAATGAACTCCATATAAAACCTAAAAAACCAGACTTCATTCCTAGGAATTAACTCCATATAAAACCTAAAAACCAGACTTCATTCCTTGGAATGAACTCCATACAAAAAGCTAAAAAAACAGAGTTCATTCCCAGGAATGAACTCCATACAAAACAGCAGCAACAGATGAACTCATCTTCGTCTTCATCTTCAAAACAGTAGCAGCAGTTCGTTTCTTCAACAAACAAAGCACGAGTTCATCTTCATCTTCATCTTAGAAATGAACTTCATATAAAACAGATTGTCGTCGTCGCCGTCTTCAAAACAGATCGTCTTCATCTTCAACAGCAGCAGCAGATTTCTAGGGTTTGGCCAGTTCATCTTCATCATAATCTCCAATCGCAACAACAACAAGAAAACCAAAAAACCTAATTAATTCTTCAACAACAACAAATTTATCTTGGTTCGTCTTCATCTCCAACCGCATCAAACATCAAGAAAAACCTAATTAAATCTTCAAATCAACAGATCTATCTTTGACAACAACAACAGTAGCAGAAGATGTGTTCATCTTCATCTTCATCGTCTACATCAAAAATATTGATCATAAACCAGTTCATTCCAGAAAATGAACTCCTTCATCTTCATCTTCTTCATCATCATCAGCAGTCATCTTCATCGTCTATATCATCAACAACAACAACAAAAAAGACGAAAAAAATCACAAATATTCATTATAAACCAGTTCATTCCAGAAAATGAACTCCTTCGTTTTCATCTTCATCATCATCAGCAGCGCTCATATTCATCGTCTTCATCGCCTACATCATCAACATCAACAAAAAAGACGAAAAAAATCACAAATATTCATCACAAACCAGTTCATTCCAGAAAATGAACTCCTTCGTATTCATCTTCTTTATCATCAGCAGCGCTAATCTTCATCATCTTCATCGTCTACATCATCAGCAGAGAAGAAACACCATTCGTTAATCATCTTCTTCAACAAAAAAATATTTAATCTTCATAAATCCTTTCACCGTCTTCAACAACAACAGATTTCGGATCCTTTAAATCATCTTCGTTGTCTTCACACAGTAGCAGATCAAATCTTTCGATCAAGATTCATTGTCTGCAACAACAAAACATTAGCAGAAAAAGAAAAAAAAAATGGCGAGAAGAGGAGAGAAAAGAAACCAGATTTGAAAAAAATAGAGAGGAGAGAGAAAGTAAATCTGAGAATGATTTATTCTCTCCTACGTTTTGACTATATGGTCCTTATCCAAAAGGGTATTTCTGCCACTACAGGGTGACATTTACATCATCCATGACATCAGCGTAGGGCCAAATGATAATTTTTAGGACCAAATGATAATTTATATTACCAAATAGGACCAAACAGACAATTGACTGGGTCAATTGGACTAGACTCTCTCTAATATATTATTATTAGGACCAAATGATATTTCCTACTTAAAAAAAACCACTCTCTTTGCAACAAAGTTTTTACCAGCAACCATGGGTCTGACATTCGCAAAAATACAAGTTTCCATGAATAAAATAGCCTTGTTCGAGGAACAATGGGGAATGGACTAAACAGGGCATTCCCCTTGTATAACACACAAAATTGTTGTAATAGAAGGGGACTAATGATGTCTTTGTAAAACATAGACATAGTATCCATGAATCAAATGCAAGTTTATACTTATATCCATGATATGAGTTCTTGAGCTTCTAATTAAAATTGCTTTCAATGAAAACCAAAATTTCCATACAATCACACATTCCCCTTTGAGGGAGGATTGTCGAACACCACACTCACCAGCTTCTAACTATAGCTGGTGCAACCAACCAAATGTTCCCTTCCCACTTATCAAGCGCGTATGACTCTCATTCCCTATCCTAGTTCCATTGCAGGTGAGGCGTAACACTTAAAATTGGGCCCACTCAAGCGTCTGAAATATGCGACTAAGTGTCTGCCCAGATTAATTATGACGACGGCCTATATCAAGTCACTGACCCAAAATCTGTAGCCAACTTATCTGTAGTCACTGTTGTTTCACTTCGGAAAAAAAAAACGGTTTAGTCCAAAAACGCGTTAAAAAATACGGATTAGTCCATTCCGAGTTAACTAGCTACAATTTAGTCCAAAAGTCATTTAAAATATAGAAAATACACATATAACCTTCCTCCTTAACATTTTAGTCCAAAGTGACTCATGTTGATATCAGCAATTTTAAAGAATATTAAAAAAAAAAACGATTTATCTTTCAAACCATTTGTCCAAAATTCACAAATTTTATAAATTTGGAAAGCTCTTTCCGAGAGCTACAAAAAAAGTACCCATATGACTATATAATTTTTATTTTTAAAAAATATTACTTTACACTAGTGTACAGACATATATTCGTCGACAAAAATCCAGAAAATCCAAAAACAAGACAAGGTGCACCATTTTGTACACCACATAGAACTTGAATCCTCCACCTAAGCACCACTAACAAGCATGCGAAGTACCTAAACACATAGCGCTATTAAAATTAGGAAATACATTAAATCTTCCATCTACAAAACCTTCCCATTGTTCTTCTCCACTTTCTTGAGCACCCTCGAAAAGTACCTAAACAATAGCAAGCATGTTATTAAAAACGTTTCATGACATCGAAAAACAACAACTTAGGATTTCATCAAGAATTAGTTTTTTAATATTATTGATAGAGCATGATGCAAAAATCTAACATCCATACCCACAAAACAGATCATATATTATTGAGATAGCACAATGGTGTAAACTATGTACACACCTAAAAATCCAAGTAATCCAACATCCATACTCCCAAAACAGGTCATATATATTATTGAGATTGTATAATGGTGTACATACCTACAAAAATCCAACATATATACCTTCAAAAAAGGCTGTGCAATCACGAGAGAGCATAATGGTGTACAACTATGTACACACTTACGAAAATCCATCATCTATACCCACAAGACATGCATATATTGTTGAGATAACACAGTGGTGTACAACTATGTACACCTATAAAAAATCTAAAACAATAAATTAACATCCATACCCACAAAACAAGTCATATATATTATTGGGATTGTACATAGTGTACAACTACGTACCCACCTACAAAAACCCAACAAATCCAACATACATACCAAAAAAGATCATCAAATAATGAGAGACCACAATGATGTACAACTAGGTAGGCATACACTTACAAAAATCCACCATCTATACCCAAAACATGCATATATTATATTAGACAGACAAAAGTATAAAGCAGGTTTCATGATGATGGCTTATCAAAAAGCATGGAACTTTGTCTAGGATATTGCATTAGCTAAGTCAACTTGTTTCGATTAACAAATTATACCCTTCCCTTTGGTAACGAATCCGACTATTTGGTTTCCATCCACATATTCGACCCAATCAATCTCTTTTACATTGATCTAGTGAGTCTAAACAGCTAAACCTAGCTTATGTCAACATGTGTTTCCTCCAGATTATGTCAGTTAGCCCACTTTTCTCATTAGGGTATCTCAGTGATACGAACAACATACCAGTATGTACACTTCTACTCCAGGTGCACTAATATGTACACTTGCAATACAGGTGCACCAATATGTACAAATTATAGAAGGATGGTAACCTAATTGCCAAGAGAGACTGTCAAGCTATTACAGACCATGCACTGCTAGAATAAAGAATCCTTTATTGCATTTCGAAGATCACTAGGCTTACACAATATCATTCTTCTGAGCATTATGTAAGACTGAACTAAGATCGTACCAAATAGACCAGCATATTAGAATTACAAAACATACCTCTCTTTGTCAAAGTGGTAAGACATTCAAGTCAGGTTAGACGTGGTAGCTCACCAATTATTTTGCATGTTTGTTGTCAAACAAAAGCGGAAACAAATTAGAATAGGATTGTGTGATCAAAAGCATGACAAGTCTATATAATGATACCAAGCATAAGCTTGTGGAGCCATTATTTTCACGTGTACCACTTTGTACACGCTTATAAAACATGCATGGAATTTCTCATCATACCCACATTTGGACTTACTTTTTTCATGGAAAATACACTGGTGCACAAGTATGTACACACCTACAAAATATGGATGAAATAAAGCATTCTTACCTACAAACATGCCACTTCTCATAGAAAATAGATGGGTGCACCAGTTTGTACACAAGTTTAGACTCTCCTCATAAAAGAGACAGACTCCTGACTCCTCGTCATAATACCAAACCAATTCAACTAAAAGTATTCAAAAGCAAAAAATTCATAATAAACCACTTGAATGTCATAAGGTCACTATAGTAGACAAGTTCGAATGCAAATATTAGTTTTACAGTTTTTGGTACATAATCGATGCAGAAACAAAGTGCACAACTTACAATCAGTATGATAAAACTGGTGCACTAAAAAGTACACAACGTAAAAATGGTGTACAAATAACTACACCTCGTATAGTGAAGTAAACTTATTCTATTGTAAACTGGTGTACAAATAAATTTACTACCACACACTTGTTCTATTGTAACCTGTGATCTACATTTTCCATGGCAGTAAAAGAAAAGAACCGCAAAAAACTCCATCTCATCCTTTTCGTCCTAGTTCCAATCAATTGCATAAAATCCAAAATTCAAAATGACATTCCAATGGTCCAATCCATAAAAAATATACATGACAAAATATCTAGCCAACATTCCGATCGTTTCTCATTTACTTTCACTTGCCTATTCCTTTAAACCAAATCAGAAAACAGAAATACATGTATTCTTATAAGAAACAAAATATATGAAAAGTTAGAGATCAAAATCCTTACTTGGAAGCCGGTGGAGGTGCAACGGCAGCAGGTGACTTCTGAACAGGTTCATGGAAGACATAATCAAAGTTAGAAATGATCTGCAAAGAACATTTGGACTGTGATGCTTAATATCGGAACATAAAGTCGGTGGACCAATTTAAGATATCTCAATGTTTTTGTAATCAACAAAAAGGAAAACTAATACGTGTCAACTCATGTTTTCAGACCAGGTAGCTAAACTTCAAAAAATAGGAAATTAACATACATCAGTCCGTCCCTAATAATCCCTAATAACACGTAGACAAATTGCATGTCAAATTTTAGTTGGTTCTTACGCGATCTAAAAATTTAAATATAAAAAATGATTAATCAATTAGTTGGAGTGCAATACTACAAGTCAAGATTGACTGTTTAATGTTTACGGCCTATAGGATGACGCTAGCTCGGATGTAAGGTCTACTACCGTGTTGGAGTACTTTTTCTTAGTTTACCAAGAATGTCTGTTTATTGTTTTTTTGGTCAAACATTTCTCTTTGATCTGGGATTTTTTTTTTTTTTTTTTTTTGTAGGCTAGATTCCTACCAATCAATACAATAAACTAAAGAGTATGCTTTCATTTCTCTTTTAACGACAAAAGCGCCACAATCGCAAACACAGTAAAGCTTCATATGAATGAGTATATTAAAGAGTTTGGGTGAAAATGAATTTGTCCACTACCCAATACTATGACAGAATAGAGTGCTATAGGTGGTTTCGACAACCTAAAATATTTCAATAGATCAAACTTACGACGACGATGATACTGACTGTTGTTGGCTCCATCAATAAACCCCACCTACACTGAATTTAGCATGGAACCAAAATTAAAAATGTACAATAATATACACATGTTGTATAAACTAAAGATTAATAAATACTCTATCAATTCATCTCCACTGATGAATTTCAGTGTGTTATTAAAGAAAACACACCTGATTAGCAAACATCTCACACGGATGATAATTCTAAGATTTGAATCACGTACAAAAAAATCAGCATCTATTTTTAAATAAAGCTTACAATCAAAATTAAAGAACCACAAATAAAAAATCAAAGAGACAATCAAACGAATTACCTCACCCTACTGTCGCAGTGAAAAAATTTGTATGAATTAATGATCAATCCGTTATAGATTCAAAAGCTTCAATTGAAACAAAAGAATCGATCCAATAATCCTCCGACGAAAGAAAAAATCAAACCTCAAAAGTTAAAATATGATGAAACAACAACAATATTAAAGATGAGGAACGAAAGATATGAAAATAAAATGAAAATCCGCAATAATAAAATTATGAAAAATGGTTGGAAATTCCCTCTTTTCTCACCTAAAAATATCAGATATGAAAATGTTTTCTGAAAAAACACATTTTCGAAACCACCAACCACACCACCACTAGTTAAGCATCCACTGTAACTAGAATCGCCATCACCATATTCAGCAGATCTAAAAGAGGAAGAAAGACGAGGTTTGCACGATGGATGAAAAGTAGAAAAACATATCTGGGAAGAATATTAGACTGGGTTTGAGAGGAGGGTTATTTTAGTCAACAGAAAAATTAAATTTGGACTGAATCGTTAGGATTTGGAATGACTCATTCAGGATTTGGTAAATTTGGACCTCCTAATACTAGGATTGAAGGGACATGACTAGAGTATCCAAAGCCCGTAAACTTTGGGACTAAACGTCAAGTTCCACTTTCACTTTCTCCTTCACTTCCAAAGCAAGGGTTTCAAGGGAGAGTCTCGTTGCCAAGGTATTTTAGTTTTTTTCTTCCACTTTGAGTTCCCCAAAATTTTGAGGTTCTCTCTCTGATTTCAAATCATGTGGTGAATTTTTTCCGTTCTGTTTTTTTTTTTTATTTCTCTTCTCACCTTTGGAAACCTAGTTATTTTATTTTATTTTTATTTCACACTTCCATGGTTTAATGCAGGATGGGGAATTACATAAGATCGTAGTTCTCATTATTGGGATGAATGGTGTAGTGGTAAACAATTCATTTATGAGCAATGCCGCGATGCAAACCGGACGGATTTGGAGGTTGTATTGCTCGGAAGTGGATTTATTTGCTCAGCTTCTGGTGCAAATGCCAAGTGCATAAGGTGGTGGAACAGTCAAAGGAAATGTGCAGAAAAAAATCTTCATTCAGGTATGTTTCTCATGATTGACTGTATTATTGCGGACCAACAATTTCAATACTTTGATAGCATGTCCGTGTTAGTTCAAAGATGCTGAATAATCAGTGTATTACAGCTTACACCCACTAAATGTAGCACATATCTTTTTACTAACGCGTTTACAAATGTTAAACACGTTGAATTACAATGTACTCTTAAAACTTGTTTACGACAAACAATAAATAAGTTCACATCACCTTGTAATGCAACTCTCTCATTCTTTCTGTCTTTTCTTCATTGCTTAAAATTAAATCGTCAAACTGAATAAGAAAGCCTGGTTTCTTCGCCGGTGATTGATTCTCTACTCATTACTACTCCATTGATCAAAATCATAAAAGAAAAAGAAATGGATTTCTCAAGTACATGTTTCATAAATGGTTTTAAAGAAGAAGTAGTGTACTGCTTGTACTCACCTCTGAATGTTTGTTCGACTTCTGGAGATTTGCATAAGAGAGACGATACTCAACCCGGTCATTTCTTTGATACTTTTGCATATGTGTAACTTTCTTTATCACAGAGAGAAAAGTCAAGGGCTGTGAGAGGCGATTTTCTGGCGACGTTGACTCTGGTCAAGCTCATTTTTTTCTTCAAGATCTGTGCGTTTGTATAAGATTTTGAGTCTTGTTTTCCGATTTTCTGAGTTCAATGATTGGTGTTCTTTTGATTTTCTGATTGTTTACAAGTTCTATTTCCTCTTTTACTGGTTTTATGGGTGGATCGATGGAAGTGAGTTTTGAATCCCATTTACATGGCGATGATAGGAATTCTCCCAGGTTGGGTTTGAATGGGAATATTGCAAATAGGGTTTCTGGAAATCTTAAGTGGTCTGATATGGTAGGAGTATGGAAAAATGAGCCTATTCATGATCTTCTTCCTTTTGAGCTTCCATATTTGTTTGATGGCAAAAAATTCATGGTATTCTCTGATGCTGAATTGGAGGAGGAGGTTCACCGCTATGAGAATTTGGTTGTTGGTTGTTTTGTGGGGAAAAGATTACCATTTATGATGGTGAGGAATTTTGTTAAAAGAGTATGGAAGCTTAAAGGCAAATTGAAGATGACACTCCTTGGAGATGCAGTATTTGTATTTGAATTTGATTCTGCTGAAGATAGAGCTATGGCTTTGGAGCATGGTTGTTTATTTATCACTGGTTAACCTTTTGTTGTTAGACCTTGGTCATTGTTGATTGAGCAGTAATTGGATGAGTTGAAGACCATTCCTATCTGGATTAACTTGAGGAAGGTTCTTCTTCACATATGGAATGCAAAAGCTCTGGGTAAGTTGGCTAGTTTTATTGGTGTTCCACTTTTATTGGATAAAAAGACTGCTACTAGGTCTAGAATGACCTATGCTAGAATTTGTGTGGAAGTGAGTATTGATTCTGAGTTACCAAGTCATATTAATGCTATTATTGGTCAAAAAGAAATTCAAATTCCTGTTGAGTACCCTTGGAAGCCTTTAAGGTGCTCTCATTGTGCTGTTTTTGGACATTCTACTGATCAATATGCCATTCATGCTGCAATAAATGCTGCTGCTGTTGCAAAGGTTGCAGCTGAAGTTGTTGCTGCTAAAGTTATTGTAGCATGAATGGGTTGCAAAGGCTACAGATGAAGTTGATGCTACTAAAGTTTTAGCTGAAGTTGTTGCTGCTAAAGTTTTAGCTGAAGCTAGTAAAGAAAAGAACAAGTCTGCTGCAAGTAATGAAGGCTGGGTTGTTAAGAATTTGAAGAGAGCAAGGGGTAAAAATTCAGGAACTAAAAGTGGTATTGTTGGTCTAGATGGGGCATCTAGTAGTGGCACTTCAAATATGGTGGAGGTTCCCATTTCTATTAACAATAAATTTCATCATTTGGCTGAAACAGGTACTGGGGAGTTTATGGAGGTAGTTATGGCTTCAAATTTAAAGGAGGGTCCAAAAGTTGTACCTAATGGGGTTAGTGAGAATGTAGAAGGTAGTAATACCTGCTCTCTGCCACTTGGTCCTATTTCAGGCTCTTCTGTGGGTAATCCGACTGTTGGGGATTCTTTGTCTGGGTTTGTCTTATCTCAAGTAGGGAAGTTGGATGAGGGCCTTAAGGAGAATGAGTTGAGTGCTAAAGCTCACTTTCTGCCAAAGTCTTCTATTCAAGGGAAGAATATGTTGAATGTTAAGGTTGCAGATAAGAAATCTGCAAAGGTGAAGAAACCAAACCTTCCCCCTCCCCCTTTATTATGATTAAGGTTGGTGGTTGGAATATAAGGGGTCTTAATGATCCCTTAAAACAAAGTGAGGTAAGTAAGTTTATTAATTCAAATAAATTAGCTATGGTTGGTATAGTAGAGACTCATGTTCAGAAAGTGAATAAGGAGAGAATTAGAAATAATTTCTGTCATTCTTGGCAGATGGTAGACAATTATAGTTGTGATCCTTCTGGGAGAATCTGGGTTGGGTGGAATAAGGAACTCTTATCTGCTATTGTTATTCACTCTTCTGCTCAAGCTATTTTTCTAGATATTACAACTTATCAGAATAAGAATTTTGTGATTACTTTTGTTTATGGTAGCAATGATATTGTTCAGAGAAGAACTTTATGGGCTGAGCTGAGGGCTTTTGGAAGTGTTAATGGTAAACCTTGGATGGTGTTGGGAGATTTTAACTTCATTCTAGAAGTTAAGGATAAATTAGGTGGTGCTGAGGTTACCCCTGCTAATTATTATGATTTTTTTGAATGTACTCAGGAGGCTCATCTTTTTGATTTAAGATATAGTGGATGTTTCTATACTTGGAGTAACAAACATGTAGATGATTTCAGACTTTCCTCAAAGATTGACAAGGTCTTAGTGAATTTGGAGTGGCTTGAATGTTTTGTTGAATCTGGAGCTGAATTTCTTGTTCCAGGTATTTCTGATCATAGCCCATATGTTGTTAGCATTTTTGAAGGTAGATATCATGGGCCTCCCCCTTACAGATTCTGTAGTTTCTGGGCTGAGGAACCTGATTTTTTGGATGTTTTGAGGTCTGTGTGGCAGCAGCCTGTTCATGGAAACCCTATGGTGGTTATGGTTACTAAGCTCAAAAGGTTAAAAAAGGTCTCAGGTGACTGGAAAAACAATAGGTTTAAAAGACTTTCTGATCAGGTGGTGGCTGCCCAAGTCTCCTTGACTGACATATAAATGCAATTACAGTCTCAACCTTTGAATAGAGATCTTTCTAACAAAGAAAAGGAAGCTACTAGATCTTATGCAAATCTTGCTAGATATGAAGAATCCCTATCAAAATAAAAATCAAAAGTGAAATGGATGGATGTGGGAGACACTAATACTAAGTTCTTTCACTCTACTTTAAGGGAAAGGAGATCTAGGAATAATATTTTTATTATTAATTCTAGAGACAATCACAAACTGGAGGATGATAGAGAGATTGGTGCTGAATGTGTTGAGTTCTTTAGTTCCTTATTTAATGAGGTTTCTTCTGATGAGCCTAATGATATTCTTGAAGATTTACAGTTTGAGAGGCTGGTCTCCCCTGCTGATGCTGAAAATCTTATCAGACCTATTACTATAGATGAAATTGTGGAGGCTCTTGCTTCTATACACTCCTCTAAAGCCCCATGGCCCTGATGGGTACAATAGTTTCTTCTTTAAAACAACTTGGTCTATTACTGGTGATGATTTTGTAGCTGATATTAAGAATTTTTTCAAATCTGGTAAGTTACTTAAAGAGGTGAACAGTACTTTTATCACTGTAGTAGCTAAGTGTGAAAATCCCTCTTCAATTATTGATTTTAGGCAAATTTCTTGTTGCAATGTTCTTTATAAATGTATTACAAAAATTGTCTCTACTAGAATGAAATTTGTTTTGAAAGGGTTAGTGAGCTCCAATCAATTAGCCTTTATTTCTGGAAGATCCATTCAAGACAATATTCTTCTTGCTCATGAAATAGTGCGGAATTATCATAAATATGTTGGTACTCCTAGGTGTTCTCTCAAGATTGACCTTCAAAAAGCTTATGATACTGTTAGCTGGGCTTCCATCAGTACTGTTATGAAGAAATTTGGTTTCTCTGATTTATTTGTTAGTTGGATTCTTTAATGTATTACTTCTTCAAAATTTTCTGTGATGGTGAATGGATCTCCTTATGGTTTCTTTGGGGCTAAGAGAGGAATAAGGCAAGGCTGCCCTATGTCTCCATATCTCTTTGTTATGGTTATGGAAGTCTTGAGTGTCTTATTAAAGCAGCAAGTTACTTCTGGGAATTTTGGTCTTCATCCCAAGTGCAAGTTAACTCAACTCACTCATCTTTGCTTTGCAGATGATGTGCTTGTATTTTTTAAAGGTAATATTAAAGCTGCTCAGGTGCTTGGGAAGGTTTTAATGGATTTTAGCACTTTCACAGGGTTAGTGATGAACTGTAAAAAGACTTCTCTCTACTCTTCGGTTGTGAATGAGGATACTCTCCAAAGTATTGTTGATTGTTTAAAATGCTCCAAGGGGGTCTTGCTTGTTAGATACCTAGGAGTACCTTTAATCTCTACCAAGTTATCTTATAATGATTGTTTACCACTTATTGAGATGGTTACCAAGAGGGTTAAATATTGGAAGGGAAGGCACTTGGATTTTGTTGGTAGGATAATGCTAATAAAACATGTTCTCAGTGGGATGGTTTATTTTTGGTTTTCCTGCTTTGTTTTACCTAAAAGGGCTATAAAATAGTTGAATACCATCTTTAAGAGATTTTTTTGATCTGGATCTGACTTGGGTAAGAAGCATAATCCAGTTTTTTGGGATCAAGTGTGCACATCTGAGAAGGTGGGAGGCCTTGGGGTTAGAGATCTAGAGCTCACAAATGTTACTGCAAATCTCAGGCACATTTGGGATATAACCTATGGGAGGCAGATCATTTGGACTCAATGGGTGCATACAAATTTGATTAAAGGGAAAGATTTTTGGTCCATGTCTATGCCTCATGATTGCTCTTGGAGTTGGAGGAGGATTCTTGATTGTAGAAGATATGCCCAAAAATTTATGGGAGTGTGCCTTGGAAATGGTGAAAACACTAGTTTTCTCTATGGTTTCTGGCACCCAAATGGAAGAGTTTGTGATTGGGTTCCTGGGGAGTGTTGCCAGAATATCTGCTCTGACCCTTATATGCATTTATACAAGTTTATGGAAGATGGGTTGTGGAATTTTCCTTTGTGTTCTCACAGTGATAGTTGTACTACTTTCACTACTTTGCAGGCTGTTGAGTTTGATGCTAGAGATAAGGATCAAATCCTTTGGAAAGCTAGCACAAAAGGGGATTTTTCTATGAAGCAAACCTATAATGCTTTGAGGGGTACTGGAGAGGACTTTATTTGGCACAAGATTATTTGGTTCAAGTATAGAATTCCCAGACACTCCCTTATTTTTTGATTGGCTTGTCTGAGAAGGCTGAAAACTAGAGTTAAATTGCAGAAATGGGGTCTCATTGAAAGTGCTGTGTGCTTATTATGTGATAATGGTTCTGAGGATGAAGATCACTTGTTTCTAAGTTGCCCTTTCTATAATTGCATCTGGACTGGGTTAATGATCAAGTTGGGATGTATTAGAGAACCCTGCCATACTTGGGATGCTGAACTACATTGGTGTTTATCTGATTTTACTGGAAATGGTGCCATTGCTACTTTGAAAAAGCTTTGCTTAAACATATTTGTCTATCACATCTGGAAAGAAAGGAATAGAAGACTCTTCTCTAATCAAAGCTTAAGTGTTTATGGAGTTAGTTTCTTAATTATAAATGATATCAGATTGAAATGTGCTTCTTCACAGTTCTATGAGCATGATAGGCCTCTATTTAGAAGAATTCTTGAAGGGTGGGGAGTTGAGTGCAGATTTACTATTCCTAATTTGATTCCTTGTACTTGGTTGCCCCCTTCTGAAGATGAGGTTATGATAAACATTGATGGCTCTAGGAAGGATGATTCTGGAGGGTATGGTGTAATCATTAGAGACCATCTGGGTATTTCTCTTTCTGCAGATTGTGGTGGATCTGTACCAGCTACTATTGAAGCCCATGAACTCCAAGGTGTGGAGCTTGGTTTAAATCTAGATAAATTCAAAAGACACAAGAGACTACATATCAGCACTGATTCTATGGTGGTTTTTAAGTTACTCTCTGACAATCAGGCTGTTCCTGCTTGGAGTGTTCTCCATAACTGGAAAAGAATTGTCCATTTAATACAGATATTTGATTCTATTAGATATTCTCAGGTGTATAGGGAGATTAATATAGCAGCGGATTATCTTGCTAGTAATCACCCTAGTGAGAGTTTTGTGGAAGTTGATCCTACCAGTTTTGATAGTAAGTTGGTTAAAATTGTTGAGGAGGATAGTAGGCAGAAAGTCTACTATAGGAAGTAGGTTGTTTTATTTTTTTGGTTTCTTCTTTTTTTTGTTTTAAGTTGTAAGGTTCTGGGTTCTCCTTAAACCCTGCGGATTGTGTCAAAAAAAAAAAAAAAACTTTCTTTATCACCATACATTCTTTCTAAGTTTTATCTTTATTGCTTCTAGTTTTCAGAATGAATAAAATCTCCCAAGTAGGATTCGAATAGAAGAAGTTGATTAATCTAAACACCAAAGGTATACGGAAATAGCTGTAAAACTCTAAATAAGATTATTACTTCATTTTTCATTCTAAATTATGAACGTTATTTTGGGGACCATGGGTTTTTTGCGGGGACCATGGTTTTTTAGACATAAGTTCGGTTGGTTGCAAAAAAAAATTTCCCAACCGAACATAAAGTTCGGTTTAGTTGCAAAAAACATTACCCACCGAACATATGTTAGGTTAGTTGCAAAAATATTTACCAACCGAACTGGTTAGTTCGGTTAGTTGCTAAAAATAATTTCCAACCGAACTAGTTAGTTCGGTTAGTTGCAATAAACATTTACCAACCGAACTGCTTAATTCGGTTAGTTGCAAAAAACATTAACTAACCGAACAATAGTTCGGTTAGTTGCAAAAAAATATATAGCAACCGAACTTTAGTTCGGTTAGGTCGCAAAAATATTTCCTAACCGAACTTGGTGCGATGAAAAAAAAATGATCCCCTCAAAATAACCATGGTCCCCAAAATAACGTTCTAAATTATAAGCATTGTTGAATTACACCTTTTGTTTGAATAGCTAGATTTGAGTTGTGGGCTTACCAAGTCAATCCAAAACATGCTAGGATTTTGCTAGGATTTGTTTTGTTAAATGTTTGGGTACTTGCGAGATCTGATGCACATTGGTAATCAGGGATACATGTCATGACACACATACACCACTATGACAACATTTATTTAAGTTTTCATTCTACTGTAAGTGTTGATTATTCCGATATGAACCTCATTTTATCAATTGTATTCCATATGCTTACAAACTGATCTTAAGCTGATTTGGTATCTCTTGGATTTGTTAGCCTGTCCTATTGTTAACAAACCACAGATGCTTTTTGTGTAACTATATTTTTATCATAGAAAACTGAGCTTGGAAACAGTATTTGGTTTCCATAACGTGAGAATCATGATGTTTATCCTTCTCATCTAGTAATGCCAATCTTGATTTTTTTAATAATCTTGATGTTATTCTCATCTATTTTAACTAATCTTTTAGCTATTTGAGTGTAACACCTGATTGTTGTTTGTGGGGATTTTCATTTGATTATTTCTACAACTGTCATTAATATTCTGCCTACATGAGTATTTCTTAGAGCAACTGCAGTCATACGACTATAACTAAAGACTAAAAACCAAAAAAAGATTGAAAAAAATGGGTTTACTCAGTATGCGACGCTACGGTGGGAGGAGTAAATTTAGTGGGGCGCAACTTTAAAGTTGCGCCCCACCTCTATTTTTTTCTCTTTCGGGCGTAACTTTGAAGTTGCGCCCCATTTTTTTATTAATTCGGGCGTAACTTTGAATTATGCCCCATCATCAAGCGTATTTTTGAATTACGCCCCACCATTAGGCGTAAATCATACCTACGCCCCACCTCAGATGTAATTAATACCTACGACCAGTATCGGGCATACCTTTAAATTACGCCCGACTAAAGACTAGACTAAAGACCAAATATGGTCTGGGATTTGGTCTTTGGTCCGGATTTTAATCGATAGTCTGTCCGCTGTGTCTGGATTTTCGACCAAATTTTTGGTCATAGTCCATGACTGTGGTTGCCCTTAGTAATATTATACTGATATTATATTTCTGTGATGCAGATAACATTACTGTGTTGTACATCAAAAATTGCAGGATTCATCCAGAAGCTGGTTACAAGGAATTGACGGACTCACTTGTATGTATGATTACACCACTACCACTCCACCGCCACTTGCAACAAAATCACAAGTACCACAACTACCTGTATAGGTCTATCAAATTGTCGAGTTTTGTGCAATTTCTCGTGACGTTAAAAGTCGGACAAAGTATTGTCAAATACACTATTTCCAAAATGACACCTGAAGCTTAATCCTACTATTAAGAACTGTTCACCCTTGTAATAACTTCCTCGCATCTTTTCTTCTAATATTTAGATAGGGCTGTCAATGGAAGAATATCCGTCGGATATTAAGGATTCCGATATCCGACAGGTTAAGGATTATCGGATATCCGATATCCGATAATATCCTATAGGATATCAAAATCAGATATCGATACCGATAGGTTAAGCTATCGGATATCCGATAGATATCCGATAATATCCGGTTATACCAAAAAAGCTTAAAAACCCTTGTAAAACATTTTCATAATTGACACTTATCGGATATTTATCCGACAAAATCCGATAATATCCGATATTATACTGATATTATCGGATATCGAATCCCAAACTTATCAACCTGAACATTAAAAGAAAATCAGACATCAATTAGTAGGGGAAATAAGGGTTTGGGAAAATTACAATTACGTCCTTAACATATCGGATATCTAAACAAACGGATATAGCTTATTCCGATTCCGATATGTTAAGGAAGAAATATCCGATAACATATTATATCCGATATCCGATACAACGGATAAAATCCTATAGGATATCGAATAATCGGAAACGGATCCCGGATATCGGACAAATATTGACAGGCCTATATTTAGATACAGATCCGTACACTAAATCTATGTGATGTGCTAGTGTACAGTTGACATATACAATAGTTCTAGAGAAAGAAAACAAGATGGATAATAATATTTAGAAAGGCGTTGAGGCGATGCGAAAGGAAAGTGCTAGGAAAATAACTGATAAACATAACTCGTAGCTTATAGTATGAGTTAACAAATCATGATAGTCAATAAATAAAACACTATATGTATATCAGACCCAAAAGTATAGGACTAAAGTAAAGTAGTAAACATTCTTAGTTACACATGATCTGATTTATGCTCTTCATTTTTAATTTTTTCTTTTGACTTCTTATTAGGCTTTATTATGAAAAGATTCATAGTCTAAACCCATGTTCATTGGTTTTCTATTTCATTGATTTTATACTCTTAGTTTGATGTAACTTCATACTCGCTTGTTGAAGGGTTTGAAGTTTTATGTTTATTTTCTTTTGTTTTAGAGATCTCTCATCCCATCTGCTCTAACTCTATGTTGTTTTAATCTGTTTTGCAGATTTCCATAGTTGATTCTGTGTCGTTCCCAGTGGTGGTAATCAGTAGTGATTATAACAAGTTCAGTTTTTCTGCTGTTTGTCACAGTAGTGTTTGCAAACAAGTAATAGTGGTATTATTATGATAGCATTCCATTTGCACGTTCTCAAAAGTCGTTTTGAATCTGGTATTCCAATCCTCAGCATATCAGCACCTAAGATACTTTCAGCAGTCTCTATCATCGCCATGATTGTATGAGTTGCTTGTTGGTCTTTATGATTATTTGATTGATTATTTGTCTGAGTTGCTTGTTGGTCTTTATGATTGTATGATTAGTAGTAATTTGCACAATAAAATTTATATCCTCAACACGGGTACAACCTTAAATTATCTTGACATTAATCCCCAGAGGTGCAATATCTCCCTGTCATGTGCTATTTTCAAAATTTTGTTATTTAGTTTACTGGTGTCCATCTACAACTCTGTCAGTAGCAATTTAAAGTTTAGTTTTCTTTTTGTTAAAATTCTGATTTGTAAAGATTCGGAGATCGATCTGTGCAGTTATCAAGTGGTTAGTATTTCTCATACTATGAGGATACTATCATGGAATTGCCAAGGCTTTGGAAACCCAACCACTAGGACTACTTTAGCTAATCTCATTAAATCTCAAAATCCTGATGTTATTTTCCTTTGCGAAACAAAGAATAATTTCCAAAAAATGAACCAATACCTGAGACGATTCAACTACCCTAACAATTGGGTTTGTCCCTCAGTGGGTCTCTCAGGTGGTATTGCACTTTTGTGAAAATCAGGTTTTAACTTTGAAATTTTACAAAACACTGATAAAATGGTCAATGCTATGGTGTCTGCTGACCAAGTAAACCTGAGTTCCTTGTAACCTTTCTTTATGGCTCTACGTACCATGATGAAAGATTAAACCAGTGGAACTACATTAAGAAAATTGGAAAAAGAGTGAATACTCCATGGGTTATCATTGGTGATCTTAACATCACAATGCATAACCACGAGAGGTCCCCATTCACCAATCCTACCACCACTGAATTTCCTATAATCCAACAAATTATGGATTTCTCTGATCTTTCTGAGTAAATGATTAAATGCCATTTAATTAAATGATTAAATGTCACGCGGGCATTCTAGAAATTTTTAAATAAAATATTGACGATATCATGGAAACCGAGGATAACAAAGACGAGTGAAATTAAAGTCTTGATTTGATGAGTGCATAATTCATATGTGGCCAAAACAAACTTTTATTGAATACAAAAGACAGTAAAGTTCGCGGATGGGTTTCATACTTTAATTCCGAAAATATCTGCTGGAATTTGAAGTTTGTGGACTGGGTTTGAGAACTTAGCAAGTGTAAAACGTGTATAAACTCCTTGGGAGGTTTAAGGGCACATTTGGGAACGTTATTTTGTTATTTTGGGTCGGGAACTTGAACAGAACTATACTTGGATACCAAGCAATGAAAACCTATAAAAAGGTATTAGGTTATGTAAAGATATATCAACATATCATCTCATATCACAAGTTCTATATCAAAACCTATGGTTTGCCCCTTTAGGGGGAAACCACCATTATTCATCAGCTTTGTAATATGAGTAGCTAAATCCTTTGTTGATTAAGGATGAATTCAATGTTCTAAACGTGAAGCTTTATTAATAATACAAGTCTATTTGAGGTTTTCATCATCATCGTTTGTTTTCATTATATCTACGGTTTATGATTGATTCTTAGAGTGGTTTGGGTGCGTAACCAGATTAGTCTATTTAGCATTCTATTGTTAGTAGAGAGTTGAGCAATCCGTAATTTTCGTGCATATCCTACACAAGTAGAAAAATGAGACCTTGCAGAGGGATTCTATAAAGCAATCGTGTGTGGAAACAACACCAGTAAGTGAACCGAGCGTACTGAGTTTAACTGCTGGGATCAAACCTAAATTCACAAACCCTAAAACATTTGATTGAGTTACACCTTGTAAGCATACCTCAAGGAGGATCAGTTGGATAAAATCCGGTGACTAAGCGTACCTATTATCCTGTGATACAAGGAGTTTCGGGGATAGCTAAGTGTACCTTATATTCTACGGTTGGTGATGAATGGTTCTAACGGAAGATAGATAAGTATTCGAATCCTGTCAACGCTTGGTAACGGCGAAGGATTCCTTAATCATCTCTTTTCATTATTATTGTCTTTCTATTCATCTTATAAAACAAAACCCCCCTTTGTTATTTACTTTGTCTTGCTATTTCAAATAACTTATGAATTACACAACTCTCTGTGGGAACGATCTCTTACTACCGCCATATTACCAGTTAATTAGTGGGAAATATATTTATTAATTTGTTGAGCCTACGACATCCCATAGAAATTTTGGCGCCGTTGCCGGGGAGCAGTCGCTAATTGATTTATTATTTGTTTAGCTTGTTTTATTTTTGTTTTTAGATATTTGTTTTTATTTTCATTTTCTTGTGAGTCGTTATGTTTACTTATGGAAATAACATGTACGGAGCACAAGATCAATCATATAATAGTGGTAATCAATATGGTTTTCAATCTTATTCATATGACAACTACCAACCATCCTATATGGGAATAATCAAAACCAATCTTTTGGCTATGATCAATATCCCAGGGAACCTTACGGATATTCTCATACATGTTAACAACCTTATGACTTGCATGTAAGTGAACAATCACAAGAATTGGAGGATAGTTATGCTAGTAATTTTATTTCTTCGAGTGTTGCAGAACGAATGTGTACCATGATGGATGAGCTTCAAGGACAAATAGTTCAATATTACCATAATCAAGATGAGAAGCTCCAAGAAATTCAAAGGAATATGGACAACTAAAAAATACGAATTGCTCAGCTCAGTGAGACAAGGAATGAAGAAGACGTTTGGCATCAAAACCAAAATAATTTTGAAGTTCCTACGGAAGACAACAAATATTTTGAAGATGAGCAACCTTTGGGAAGTCCACATAACAATGATGAAGTTATTCAAGCTCCGGATCTTAATAATTATCATTCTCCTATTCAAAAGGAGGAGCCTTGGTATGACCGAACCATTGTTATGAACGGTGTAACATACTCGAATGCATATCAACGTTACAATGAACATACATATTATAATGTTTTTAGGCCGGTTGACCTGCAAGAAGTAGAACCGATTATTCCCTCAACGGATACTCATACAGAATACCCCAAAATCTATACTGAAGAAGAGTTCATAAGAGCGGAATTTGATTCGGATGATGAGAGTGTTGAAGAGATTGAGATTGAGAATGAAACCAAATTGATTGAAGTCGTGGAAGACCCAATTGAGCTAGATAATAATAGTTCGATAGAGGACCACGATATACATGAGGTAAATAATTCACTGGAAATAATTAATGAGGATCACGTACAAGGTTTGTCTAATCCGTTGAATAATTCTATATCTATTGATCCTTTTCCTCTAATCGAAGTAGCTTCTCAAAGAGTTGTTAACCCAACTTTTAAGAAAATACCTCACTTAGGATTAGAGTTGTGTTCTTCTAAAGTTTTAACGGATTATTTTGCTTTTAAGTATCCACCACTTGATGTGTTTGATTCGAGTATTGTGCAGGTTCACCAAGCTGGGGAACCTTTTGAAGTTCCTGAATTCTATGTTCTCTATCCACTTTCGAGTTTAGAAAAGATCAAGTGTGAGGGAAACTTCAATAAGGTGATAGCTTCAATATTTATATTTTTTGCTAATGTTTTTGTGATGCTGTTACTTGAATTGCAGATTGTTGTTTGGAAGGATTACCAAATTTTCAGATTATTGGTGTACGGACGATAACAATAATGTCGGGCAGACGACGTTAAACCAAGTGCTGCGTGGGAGGCAACCCATCGGTTTTTGTATATCTATCCCTTTTGTTTTTAGTTTTATTAGTTTTTCATATCATATCTTTCATTCCCATCTTAGATTTTACAAAGTTCTATATCTATAATGAAAGTTTTGACGAATTCTCGTCAGAAAATTCTGACTGCGCACTTGTCACGAAAACATCTCTCGAGAATTCATACGGAGTCCGATTTGAGTGTTTGACCCCACCTTTTAAAGAGGACGGACATACCTTTCTTTTAAAAAAATAAAATCTCAATTTGGAATCTGTTAAGTTGGAGCAATAGTCCTGGACATTTGAGTTTTGGTATTTTTCAGATTGCATGTTAGTCAGTCCGGAGGCCATAGAAGTCAGACCATTTATCGAAATATTGTTCCCTTTTGACATCTTATAGAAAATATGTAGGCGAAAAACTTTCGTTTAGTATTTTTTCCTAGCTCCCTACCCTTTTGTACAGTTTTTGAGTTTTTCAGGGATGTTATGTCAGAAATCAAAATTTTCGGTTTTGAACATTGAGGACAATGTTGAGTTTAAGTGTGGGGGAGTGGTTAAGCATGTTTGGATTGCATATATATAAAGTAATTCTCTTTGATTTCTTGCATTCTTGAGACTTCATATTTTGGAGTTAATTATGAGCTATTTAGGATGACACTCTAAACCTTTTCAGGTTGAAACAGTTCTTACAGCTATAGATTGAGTTCCATTTTATCATTCTACAATCCTTAAATATTTACGTTCATAATTGCATGCGAAACTCATCTATGCTAGTCGTTTGAAAGATTCATCCTCGTAATTAGTCATTACTGAATCACTTTCTTTTTATTTTTGCAGTTTTATGTTTTGCTAAAGTGATTTGGTGGGATCCTGATACTGTCGTGGATGTTGTAGAAAGGTAATCATTGGTTGAGTTATATAAAAGCCCCATAAGACAATTGTCTTACACTCGTATAGAGTGAGCCGGAAATAAAAATAAAAATAAAAATATATATAAGGCTCCTCTTCATTTATCGACATTAATAAATGATAGGTCCGGAATTGCGGACTAATCATAGTCGATAAAAATAAAATCCTATCATCATTATATAGCAAGTCAAAAATACTATTGATGAGGTTCTTGACACTTGGGTGGCAGTATGTGTGAAACGTTATCCCTGTCTCCGTCGCCTAAACAAGCGTGGAACGCAGGATCCAAGGTAACTATCGCATCTTGCTGAAAAGGAACATGCGCTTAGAGTATCTAACCATGTGGTCGAGTTAAATGGGTGCTTCTCTCAACTATTGTGCTATAAATAAGAATCCTTTGACGACATTCATACAAGTATTGTGGGTAACATCTTTCACTTAAGTCAACATTTTCACACTTCACTTTTCTATTTCTATTTTCTTATCTATCCATGTGATTTTAGTATGCGAGTGTTGTGAAAAATGTTGCAACAAGTACGATGACTATCTTAGTAAAGTTTCGCAACCAGGTTGAATGTCACACGTAAGTAATTGCTTGTGTGTGATGATTGGAATGTTTGTGGGATGCTTGCAGCTAAAGAGATTATGCAAGCTCATTATTTGGCTTTCTACTTTGTGTCTATCCTTAGTGGTTCTTCCAAGGCGAGAGATTGGAGTAGGTTTTGTGGGTATACCTCTTGTAAGCCCTCACGAGACTATAACTCGTCCACTAGGGACACCTAGGGGATTAAATGCATGTTGTATGAGCTAAGTGCAACCTTTTCTCGACAACATGGAGTTGTTGTTTTTAGGATTATTTTATTTTAGTTTTCTCGAGGACTATCAAAGGCTAAGTGTGGGGGAATTTGATAAGCGCATAATTCATATGATTTTAGTGTCCATTCCATACTTGTTTTAGATATTATTCTTGCATGTATTCGTATTGTTACTCTTGTTTTCTATTATTTGACTCTAATAGGTGAATCATCCAAAAAGTATCTACAAAGTGCTAAAAAGAGCTAAGCATAGAATTATTCCAAGTATCCAAGAGTCCAAGTCCAAGAGAAGTGGAAGACGTGCGACGAAAAGGAGCAAAACGCTCAAAATCAAGAGACAGGCCAAATACTGAGATTAACTCATTAAAATTAAGGATTTCTCATCATTATATTTAAGATAATTGAAATATAAAAATAATGAAAAAATAATGAGGTCATACCGAGTTCGAATGAAGAAGTTGTATCCAAAACAAGCTTTTATTGAATACCGAAGACAGTAAAGTTCGCGGACGGGTTTCATACTTTAATTCCGAAAATATCTGCTGGAATTTGAATTTTGCGGACTGGGTTTGCGAACTTAGCAAGTGGAAGACATGTATAAACTCCTTGGAAGGCTTAAGGTCACGTTTGAGAATGTTATTTCGTTATTTTGGGTCGGGTTCTTGAACCAAACTATACTTGCAGACCAAGCAATGTAAACCTATAAAAAGGTATTAGGTTATGTAAACATATATCAATATATCATCTCATATCACAAGTTCTATATCAAAACATAGGGTTTACCCCTTTAGGGGAAAACCACCATTATTCATCTTCTTTGTAATATAAGTAGCTAATCCTTTGTTGATTAAGGATGAATTCAATGGTCTAAGCGTGAAACTTTATTAATAATACAAGTCTATTTAAGGTTTTAATCATCATCGTTTGTTTTCATTATATATAGGGTTTATGATTGATTCTTAGAGTGGTTTGTGTGCGCAACCAGATTAGTCTATTTATCATTTTATTGCTAATATAGAGTTGAGTGATTCGTAATTGTCGTGCATCTCCTACACAAGTAGAAAATATGAGACCTTGCAGAGGGATTCTGTAAAGCAATCGTGTATGGAAACAACACCATTAAGTGAACCGAGCGTACTGAGTTTAACTACTGGGATCAAACCGAAATTCGCAAATCCTAAAGCATTCGATTGAGTTACACCTTGTAAGCGTACCTCAAGGCGGCTCAATTGGATAGAATCTGGTGACTAAGCGTACCTATTATCCGGTGATACAAGGAGTTTTGGGGATAGCTAAGTGTACCTGCTATTCGACGGTTGGTGATGAATGGTTCTAACGGAAGATAGATAAGTATTCTAATCCTATCAACGCTTGGTAACGGCGAAGGATTCCTTAATCATGTCTTTTCTTTATTATTGTCTTTCTATTCATCTTATAAACCAAAACCCCCCTTTGTTATTTACTTTGTCTTGCTATTTCAAATAACCTATCAATTACACAGCTCTCTGTGGAAACGATCTCTTACTACCGCTATATTACCATTTAATTAGTGGGAAATATATTTATTAATTTGTTGAGCCTATGATAGCCCATACATGATCCAAGAAAATAGACATCATTTTTTGATTATTTCAATTATTATATAAGGTCTATTTCTGAATAAAACTACATTATTTATGAATAAAATCATTATTTTATAATTTTCTTGTGATAGTTTTTTTTCGATTACATAGCCTGTGCTTGAATGCTTTATATTATTGCTATGTGTTTATGGGATGTTTGATTTTGGTTTTCATAACCCTAATATTTGATCTCATATGATGTGAACCCTTATGGTTTGTGTGGCCTTTTGATTTAGCGGGATTAAGTTCTAGCCCATTTTGGTAGGCTTTATCAAAGGTTCATATGGAGTTCCGACTCATATGTAAAAAGTCACAGTGTGTTGAATCAATTTGTGTTTACATGAGTTGTGTTTAACATAAACATATGTGTTTCAGGTTTTTAACTTTTGCTATTGGAACGCATTAGTTAAAACCGATTCAACCTTTCTCTGGTAAAGGTTGCTCTTGTTGTTGTTCTTTTGTTCTTGCGGGAGAATGACAACATAATGGGGGAGAGTTGAACTTGCGCTTAATGATATATCTTTATGGGGAGAAAAGGATGCGGAATCTGAGGTAACGAATTTGTTAGTTAATCATTTTCCAGTTTAAGAAAAGCCTGATTTTATTGCATATATTTTTCTTTTGCTTAACAAAATTCGGTACAATTGATGTTTATTCTATTATGTGTGTGTGGATGTGTGTGTGTGTGATTCAATTATTGCCGGTTAAGAAAAACTATTGTTTGATATCTTCTTTATTTTTTGGTATCAATTGTTTTTTGCTTAACGAAATTTCGGTGGAATTGCGGTGCTATAATGTCTTTGTTTGTTTCAATTGCTTTCGG
This sequence comes from Papaver bracteatum, assembly GCA_023529315.1. NCBI lineage: Eukaryota > Viridiplantae > Streptophyta > Magnoliopsida > Ranunculales > Papaveraceae > Papaver > Papaver bracteatum. Next base: position 618,435 of record JAJJWX010002605.1, on the reverse strand, counting down.
TTAAGATAAATAATTGTGCAAGTCAATATATATGGTTTGTATGTATTGTTTACGGCTTAAAAAAATACGGGATCATTTGTTTAGTCCAAATTCAATTCCGGATAAGAGAAACTAAGTTCATTCTGATCTTAGTTAGACTTATCAAAGTGAAGGATTCGGTTATTCAAGCTAATCGAATGCCTTGACGAGAAATACTAGTTAACTAACCTAGTACTTGTCTTGTCTAAAGTGAAAGGTCTAAGTTATTGTATGAATAATTAGAACCTGATGAGAAAAATAAAGTTAATTTTAATCTTTATTTTGCTTATCGAAATAAGCGATTGTATTTGTGCAATCGGTTTAGCAATGGAACTAAGTTTCTTAGTAAATTTGTTAAACTATTAGGGAAAATTGCTTCGGGAAATTGTTTCCTTGATAACGTATTAAAACCAAATTACTTGTAGTTTCGTTTTTTATATTGGTTTTCTAAAATGGTATGTGAAACCTTCATGCTTAACTCTTATAGGTTGTACAAGTCTTTTTAGATTTGTAAGATCCTTTCGGTTTGACCTTTATTTGCTCGAACCTTTGTCATTTTGGGACAAAAATGGGGAGAAATATATGGAGTAAACAAGTTATTTGTAATCACTAAGGAAATGACAAATGTGTTTAATCGTTATATCTAACGAAAGAGTAAAGCATTGACTAAGGGGGAGCAACATATCATATTGCTATTATAGTTATTTTGACTGCAAAAGGGGAATAACAAATATGTTCAGATTAAAAATCTACCAATCTTACCTTTAGGGGGAGTGTGAGCTTTATTATTCAAATGTCAACAGGGGCATTTATGGATTGAATATATGCAGGTTATTGTGTTGTTGAAACTTGGAATTAAGCGTATGTGTAATGGATTCTTACAATTTGTTTATCCATATGTATTAAGAGTTTTGTCACTAAAATTAACAAAAGGGGAGATTGTTAGATCATAGCTCGGTTGAACAAACCAAGCGTTGGTATGTCAAGATTGGTTGTCATATTTTAGTGAATCAAAACTCATCTAAGAGTCGCTTGATTATGTAACTAGAGACAACTTCGTATAAGTTAAACTATAAAGTCTAGGATTATGAGACATACAAGTATTAATCGAAGATTTGAAGAATGTGAAGAAGTAACAAGCTACAACGACGACATCATCCTTCCTCTTAAGGTTAGTAATATTTGACTTGAATTGTTTTATTCCTAACGTATCTTTCAAGTCGTGCTATATTGAAAACATAACTGCGAAGCTTTGAATGATTATACTCTAGTAGTAAGACATGATCATAGTGTTAAGAAATTAGGATACGAAGTATAACGCTTATCTCTTGAACTTCGTATATTTATGATATCGGCATAATCGTATGAATGTTATTGTGATTATGTGTATGGGTAAAGGTGAAAATTTCATCCTAGGAAATAATGTTTATATTTTTTTGAATGAAGTACACTCATGAACTTGTTTTATGAATCGAAAGGGAAATATCTAGGCTTATTGGTATTGTTATTCATTGCATATCTTTGGATTACCAATATGTGTGAGTTAGTAGAACCGATAATAACTTGTTATGTATCTTGGTATAACTAATCACAGTGCCTGACTTATGTATTGGTATGACTTTTATTAGTGTAACGGATCCTAAGTAATCACCTAAGATGGTATGATCGATATTTGTAATTGGTGTGACCGATCACAAAAGAGTTGTGTAATCGATCCTTGTAATTGGCGTAACCGATCCTAGTAATTGATTTAACCGATCCTAGTGACTTGTGTAACCGATCACAAGTAATACCATGAGTTTATGGTAATCGGTCCTGGTAATTGATGTAACCGATCCTAGTAATTAATGTAACCGGTCCCAGTAACCATATTAAGGTAGAACCGATCCTTGTGTTTGGTAGAAGCGTAAACCCATGATTAGTGATTTGATATTTGATCAATCACATAGTTGTCTTGGAATACAGATGAACCAATTCTAAACTTGTTTGGAAGTGTGGTATAATCGATTCCAAGATTGTAAATATGAAAAGGGATTTACAAAGAAAAGATGTCAACATACTTTGAACATGATCCGTAACTCTTATCTTTTATCCATCAAAGATATTCCTTAATAACTCAAGGAGATCCCGGACCGAAATAAATTAAGAATATTTTAATTAAGGTTATTAGTTTTATATGCTTTTAATTACCAACAATTAAATGCATATCCATGGAAAATAAAAATTGGTAATGTGTATTTACTAATTGGAGATTTTCTAGTGAGATTTCGGTGAATATTGAACGAAACATTTCCAGGAATTATGAAAACCATTTGGGCTTTTATTGCATATCTTGAGAATATTCGGTTTTGGAAATTCCTTGGTGTCCAAACATCCTTGGTCTATAAATACCCAAGTTTTCATTTCAACCAAACTATCCTAAGAGCCAGGAAAACTTCATCTTTTTGTTGTTTCTGGTGGAGCCGTCTATCCGGAGAGGAAAGTACCCTAATTAGGCGAAATCTCTTACGACTGCTTGTTCAAAGACTTCTGTGGGATCAAGAAGCTCTACGAGTACCATTGGTGGGAAACTAGATAATTGTAGTTTATTGATTTGATTGACTGACGGTTGTTGAACTTTGATTGGACCTAGTTTGTTTATTCTTGAGAATCTTCTCTTCTGATATAAGATTCACTCAAACTAGATCGAAGTTTTGACGGGATCTTTAGAATTATTTGTAGATCTAAAGACATCTTGTGATAATCTATTGTTAACAGACTCCGTTATGTGCGTGATTGATCATAACAGATTCAAGTGGTTTTGTACAGGTGTCTATTGAAGATTAAAGAAGATTTGAAGACAAAGCAAATTTCTTATTTGGTTTTTATATCTTTGGGTGTGCACAAACCTTGATCGGCTGGGATCCAACTAGAATCAGATTTATTCGATTGATTAGTTGTGTAAGATCGGCATCACCTTATAGTTTATTGTTTGATTCTATATTGATTGATTGCAAATCTAAACTCTGCTACTTCGGTAGTTGTTGGATAAATTGATCTGACCAGGCAAAGGAGTTTATTTGTTAAACGGAAGAGCCTTTGCTTATGACTTGAGATATCTGCATCTAAAAGAATCAACAGAGTTATCACCAAACAAATTTTTTGTTCCTTTACTGTTTGGAATACGATCCAAAGGAATTGTTCCAGTGCGTGCATTTATTGAATGTCGGAAGCGCATGGATACTAAAGAAACTAAGTGAACTATAGGTTTAGTTGCTTGGTCTCAACTATACGAAATTGGTTTATATTTTGTATAGCGGCTTAATTCTGAGAGTATTCAATTCTGGACTAGGTCTTGGGATTTTTCTGCATTTAAAGTTTCCTCATTAACAAAATCTTGTTGTGTTTTTGACTTTTCTATTTCCGAAATTATCATTTGTTTATTATAATTAAAAGTAAAATACACAAATGCTAACTCCGTATTACTTGATAGTGATCCTATAGAGTTTGGTTAAGTCCGAACCTATTATCAAGTAATCTCACTTTTATCGTTGTATTGTCTCGATCTTGTATCCATAGAGGATCACACAAAGTGTGAATACCGATTTATAGTATTGTCTCGACTTTTTCCATAGACAATAACTTTCGGTAAGAGGAATTATAGGTGGATAAATTAAAGATTGTGGTGTATTTGGGTACCCTCGTCTTTTCAAAAAGGTTTTGTATCTTTAGCAATTAACTTCTTATCAAAACATAAAGCATCATCTATTTTTAGGGAGTTGATACTATTGAGATTGTATCTGAAGCTAGCAATTTGATGTAAATATGCAGAATTTCTTTCACCCTGATCCAAATGAAAGGAGGTTGTGTTGGAGAAAATTGAAGGACCCTAGATCCTAGGAGGTGACTTTAATGAAATGAGGTATACTCATGAAAGGTCATCTGGCGGTGAAGTTACTAGTGGCATGACAAGATTCAACAAGTTCATTGTTGATCATGAACTTATTGACCTTCCCTTGAATGATGCTACATATACTTGGAACAACAACCATTTACAAAGCATAAAAAGTAAAAAATGATATATTTTTATTATTTTTTCCGAATGGGAGGCCCAGTTCCCATCTGTCACTCAATTAGCCTTAGCTAGGCCTTGTTCCGATCACTGCCCTATAGCCTTGTTGTGCAAAGGTGTTTCTGGTTGACCTAGTCCTTTTTGCTTTGAGGTATTTTGGCTATCTCATCCTTTGTTTTTAACTTTAATGCAATCTTGGTGGGAGTCTTTTTCTTTTACAGGTAGTGCTGCAAGAAGTTGCAAAATTTGAAACAAAAGCTTCGAGCTTGGAGTAAAGAAGAATTTGGTCAGTTGGATAGACAATTGGAGGATTTAGAAGAAACTTTTGTGCAATTAGATGCTGAGGAGGATGCTAACAACGGCCTAACTGAAACTCAATGAGACTTAAGGTTGAAAGCTAGACAGGAGTATTGTAAACTGATTATTTCGGAAGCAGAGAAGTGGAGAAGTTGATCAAATATTTATAACTTGCAATATGGAGATAAAAACTCTAAGTACTTCCACAGGTTTGGTTCGGACAGATGAAGGAGAAATTTTATTGCAAAAATTAATGTGAATGGACAAATGTCAGATGATAAGAATATTATAAAATCAGGTATAGTGGACTTCTTCAAGAATATTTTTAAAGAAGAGAATCATGCTAGACCTAATATGATGGATGGGATGAATTTCAATTCAATTCCCGATGATATGTGTGCTTGGTTAGAAAGGGACATTGATGAGGATGAGGTGTTGAATGCAATTAAGAGTTTAGGCAAAACAAAGGCTCTGAGTCCATATGTCTATCCAATAGCCTTTTACCAACAAACTTGGAATATTGTTATGGTGGATGTGATGAATGTTTTCGATGAATTGCATAGCCGAGGTTTTTTGGATTGGAGATTGAAGAATACGTTTATTGCGTTAATCCCTGAGAAGGATATTGTGGAGGTGAGACCCATAAGTCTTATTAATGGGGTGTATAACATTTTTTTCAAAAATACTGGCAGAGAGATTTAAAGTGTCTTTACCTCATGTGATATCCCAACAACAATCATCTTTTGTTAAGCATAGGCAAATTTTAGATGGAGTCTTGATTGCAAATGAGCTGATTGATTCTAGAAGGAAAAGTGGTATTTCTGGATTGCTATATAAAATTGATTTCAAAAAGGCCTTGATCATGTGAATTGGCGATTTCTTGTTAAAGCTTTGGAGAAGATGGGTTTTGGCATTAGATGGAGAAGATGGATACAATGTTGTGTTGAGCATGTAAGGTTTTCAGTGCTTGTTAATGGAATTGCAAAGGGTTACTTCAAAAGTGATAAAGGTATTAGGCAAGGTGACCCACTGTCACCTTTTCTATTTTTGATCGTAGGTGAAGCTCTAACTGCAGTGATACATAAAGCTCAAGACGATGGTCATTTGAATGGGTTTAAAGTTTCTGAAAACGAAACTAAGGTATGTCATTTACAATTCCCAGATGACACTCTGATTTTTCTAGATGCAAGTGTTGATCAGGTGAAGTTTCACTACACCATTTTTTTCCGATTCGAAACGGTTATTGAGTGTTACGAATCGGGGTTGTAACGGTTCTGTCCGTTACGAAAAGGGGTGCTACAATTTTTTTCGCAATGGCTCAACAGACGTTACGATTTTCTTTTGTAACGGCTCTTGTAACGGGCAAGAGCCGTTACTACGTGGCACTGTCGTAACATGCGCTAGCCGTTATGAATTTATTTAGTAACATGAAGTTGTAACATGTTCAAGCCGTTACGAAATTTTTTATAACAGTTAAAAATTTACTGCCGGTCAACCTTGACCAGGTCAAAATCAGTCAGCAGTCACCAATTTTGACCAGGTCAAGGTTGACCGGCAGCTCATTCTCGGTCGGAATACGCCGAAATTCCAAATAAACACCTGCATACACCTTTCATTTATCCTTCACAATCAACAATATATTCTTCAATCAAATTCATCTCCTTTCAATAGATTCTTATCACATTCAAATGGATCCATACAAAGCATTCATACAAAAAAAGAACTTAAATTCTTCCAAGTACCAAACTTTATTTGTTAAGTATCAAATACTAGGGGAATATATACTAAGTATCAGTTCATAGAAATTCTTACGTTCACAAATTCATCTAACTTAGAATGTACATAGAAACTTACTGGAACCTAATGTCTGCCTTGTTCTTCAACCTTTTTTCTCCAAACTTGTCGCAGCAGAGCATCATCCAGTTAACCTGTAAACACAAAAAAATATATACTTAGATGGAAGTATGCGCAGAAAAATCAGCCCTAAGTTATGAGGTTACTACTGCAAGTAAGAGAAGTGGAGGATCATACTACATTAACTTCTTGTTTATTTCGTAGAAACCTACTTAAGTTCCTAAGTTAATTTCATTTCGTAGAAACCTATTATATTAGGGAATACATAGAAACCTACTTCAGTTCCTAAGTACATTTCATTCTCACTTGAAAATCACTATAAGTAGATACTGTAGAAACTTACTCAAACCTTGCAGCTTCAATCAATTGAACTGATAAGCTATGATAATTATCTCATCTATGTTTTTTCAGAATTATTATACATACCGAGGCTGTTACGCCAACTTAAGAAATAAATAAGTGAATTTGGAGTAAGCCTTCAACCACAACAACAGCTCGACTAACTTGAAGCTGCAAATTTTAAGAGTAGACATCTCGTCAGAAATCAATGCATAAAGTTATAGATGAGAAGTATCTGCTAAGTTTAAAATTCGTAAGCATATATACCAACCTATGTAAGAAGCAGACAAAACAAATGAAATTACAAATATATATATATATATAAATTGGAAAAAAGAACAATGAGAAATACTTACAGAGGTTTTTTAATAAAGAACAACCCCATGATTTAGTCATCGGTACGTAACTCAGTTTTGAATCTCCTCCATGGACCATCCATGGACTTCTGAATAATTTTATTCAATATTTCAGGTATATTGAATTCGTCCTGTAAAGTCAGATCTCATTAATGGCTTACTGAGGATACACCCACTATAAAAGAAGTTAAAGGAGTGAACAAAAACTGAGGATGCAACCCTCATTAAGGTAAGTTTTGTACCTTAATCGTATTCCAAACATCATCCTTATTCTTCTGAGGCACAGTCTTCCAGTTTTTGTATGAAACAGGCACATGTGTACGAACCAATGAGCCCTTCCGGTGACCAATAGTTGTGCATTTCCTGGAAATTAGTTGTCGGTACTCATTGACACCTACTACTGCCATAACCTAGAAAAAAAACATCATGACAGAAAATATTGCAGAAGAGAAAACATATCACAGAACAAGCAATCAAATAAAACAAATAACAAGCGACCAAATAAAAGTTAAAACAAAACAAGAGCAAAACAAATCACAGAAAAAAGGGCAGTCATTCTATTTATAGATATTCGTGAAGCTTAACACATTGCAATGGTGGCATCAGTTTCATTTCAATCTACCATATAAAAGATATTATATGCAGCATTTTCTTATTTCATCCATAAAAGACACTTTCCACTAGTGACCAACCCTTTTAATAACTATAATTCACGTAGACCTGATGCCAACTACATATACAAAAACAATTAAGTAATTGAAGTCCCACATACACAAATCAAACTATAATTTGATCCGAAGACACAAAAATAAATTCAACCAAATTTTATGTTAACAAATTATTAGAATCTCACATATTGACCAATCCAAAACAAACATATGGTAGAAAGCCTCGACATCTCATATTCATCTTCCATCCAATACAAGGAATCATGGCATGGTGCTGGATATATAAAATACAACCTCTATAATAGAAAGTGTTGCTAGTTAGAGCAGAAGAAACATTTCAGTTCAAAAACAACGATAACCATTATCCAATTTCATAGCTCGCCAAAATGGAAGTGAGTTCTCTGATATAATTACCCAAAAAAGGCTTTAGTGGTTTCTAATTAAGAGTTCGCCATTTAAAAACACATTTCTACACTTCATGACTAGCTACTCGATAGCTCACTGTATTGTTTTACACAAATTAAGATCTAGTTAAACGAAAATATTGTTATTAAATATAGACGATAAAATGGCAGACGTAATGGTCCGGTATGATGCAATCACACACATACACATGGCCATATAGGTTTAAGACCATCTCACCAAACATAGCAGTACAAGAGGTCTCATAAGGACAAAATAAAGAGTTAATCTCCATGTGACCGTTCGACTTCCATTTACTTAATTTCATCAAATGGATTGAGCGTCTTTGTTTTGTAAACATCTTTAACGTGCCTAAAACTTGAAGTTTAGTTGGGCAAGTAACTAAACTCCAACTAGAAAGTGTGATTATGTGGAGGTTTCTAAGGACAGATGTGCACTTATAATTTCAACAAAATCTCAAAATCCAATACAAGCATTACAGTTGGCCAGATACCTTGCACTCATGCATTCACTAATAATCGCATTCCTAGAATTCGCAGGAATTCACAGAGATTCAAAGTGGACCAAAACACCTTCAATAAGTGACTGTTTAAGCGATCATTTATATTATCAGGCTTGAGATTTACATCCACCAAACATGTTAACAAGGAAAAGAGCCCAAGTATTTTTGGTATTTCTAATATGACGTGATTTAACAGTAAGCATAGCATCCAAAATGAATACATTTCTTTTAGGAAAAATATCGAGCAAGTGACATGCTTCAAAATACAGAACCATATGTACCACAAAGGATCAGATGTTCTGAACCATGAAAATTTATCACCAATTTGTAGGAACAATCCATTATGGAGACTTTTAACGATGTTAATAACATCAACAATGTAATTAAACGGACATATAACAACTAAACCAAGAATTTCAGCCAATATTTGCAAGCATGATACGAGAAAGCATGTTTAAAACAAAAGGGGAAAAATCAAGAAAGCTGACCTAACTCTCTAAGATTCCAATCCAACAGCACCCAGGTTCTGATTAGTGATTACCACCAATTACTCTCCAAGTGTGTGTGTGTGTGAAGAAAATAGTTGCATTTTTTAACAATTAAGGCAGACACAAAAAATTTAATAACACTCCAAGTGACTAAATGCCATTTCCAACTCTATTAGGTTTAATCAAAACCCGAGAAAACTTCTATCACAAAAACAAAGTACCTAGTCCTAGTGAATAAGCTACATATAACTCAAAAATCACCACTAGAACTATATAAAACACCACATACCTAGTTATTAACATTTCAGTACTTTTCATTGGAAAAATTAGGTCATACTGAGAACCATTCAACTACTGTATCACCAATGTAACTTCAACAAATCAAAGAAACTAAACATGCTGGTTCATAGAAACAACCAAAATAACTTCACATGCTAGTTTACATAAAACACCCTGATTTTAACATGCTAAAGAACAAATCAATTCATACCATGAAACTGAAATTAAACAAATCAATTCATAATAATTGAAACCCTATAAATGAAAGCAAAAAAAATCAATTCATACTAATTGAAATTAAACAAATCAATTCTTATACCTTCAACTTCATCTCTTTGGAGTTTTTCAAATTTCTTTAGTCTTCCAAACCCTAACATGAAATCAGAAAATGAGATCAGTTAATATATATCCCCCAAATCCTAAAACTTGATTTAATAGATGATAATACAAATACCTTCAAAGTTCTTCATCCCTTCCACAGATAAAACCCTAAAATGAAATCATAAAAAGAAATCAGATTAGATTTATCAGATGGAAAAGACCCTAAAATTAAAAATCTCAATGGAAAAAACAAGTTATTGAATGAAAAACTTACGATTAAAATAACAGAAAGAGAGAGTTGTTATACTCTAATCTCTAATCTCTTAGATAAATTTCTGATATCTTCTGAGAAGATCGGTACACGATGAAACCCTTTTCTCTGCAGAGACGATGAAACGAGAAGAGAAGAGAGAAAAAGAAACTGAAAATAAAAAATGGGTTTACACGATGAAACCCTAATCTCTTCACCACCTTATCTCTTTAGGGGAGGAATAATCCTCCAGCACTAGTGAACTTGGGTGGAAAAAATAGGCACACGACTGAATGGCATGCGCGCAATAATTTGTGTTACCGGCTCTAGTGTCACCAAGCGTGTGATTAGCACACGTAAATAATTAGCATGTTACGATTAAATAAATGCGCCCTTACTTAATCAGGAAAAAAATTCGTAACGGCTCTTCCCTGTTACGTCTAGGTTGTAACGGCCATTTGTAATAGGAAATTTAGTAACGGTTGCTGGGCCGTTACAAATTTTAGTTGCGATTCGGAAAAAATGGTGTAGTGTTTCTTAGAATTTTACTTCTATGTTTTGAATTACTTACCGGTCTTCGTACCAATTTTTCCAAGAGATATTTGTATGCAGTTGGCGATGCAGGTGATATGTCTACTTTTACTTCTTTTTTGGGTTGTTATAATTTAATTCTTCCTACTTATTATTTGGGACTTCCTCTTGGTGACAAGTACAAAGGCATTCATAAATGGGACAAGGTGATTAATAGATATATTTCTAAGATGGATGGATGGAAAAGACCTTTACTTACAATAACAAGTAAGATTGTATTAATAAAAAATGTCTTATATTTCTTACCAATTTATTATATGTCACTATTTGAATTGCATAAATATGTTGAGGTTAAATTAGAAAGAATAATGAAAAACTTCTTGTGGCATGATAACAAAGGAAATAGAAAGTTGCATTTGGTAAAATGGAATTCTATAAGTAGGAAAAAGAAGAATGGTGGCCTAGGTGTGAATAAATTAAAGGATATGAATGAAGCTTTGTTAGTTAAGTGTCTTTGGCATTTTGCTACCGAAGAAAAAGTTACGTGGAAATCTATTATCCAGGAAAAATATGGTTTAAGCGAAGTAAAGTGGATTTCCAAAACTCCAAAAGGCACTTATGGATCAACCATTTGGAAAAGAGTTATGAACAGAAAAGATGTTTTTGTGAAGAATGTCAGATTCAAGGTTAATAACGAGGTTAATAATAAATTTTGGGAGGACGTTTGGATTTTGAATGATCCCTTGCGTCATTTGTTTCTCAATCTATATGCAGTGGCGAGGTCTAAGTCTTTTTGAGTTGTTGCGATTTGTAATGGCAGTCCTTCTGAAATTTTAAGTAAACTTCATATTCCTAGAAGACTTTCTACTCAGTGGGAGTTAATTTCCAATTGTCTTGCTGATTTTGGTGTTACTTCTCAGTGTAACGATGATTTAGAATGGTTATTAACTTCAAAGAAGAAATTTTCTATCAGGTCAAGCTATGAGAAATGGATACATAATTCCAGCAATTTGGAGGTGTGTAATTCTGACATTTTCCCTTATATTCGGAGACAAAAATTTCCGCCAAAGATTTCTTTCTTTATTTATTGTATAAGTCATAACAGATTACGTACCAGGGATTCTCTTATTCGAAAGGGTATTACAGTTCCATCTTCTTGTGTCTTTTGCAATGAAGATGAATGTATATGCCATCTATTTCTCCAATGTAGTTATGCGAAGGATGTTTGGTATCATTTTGTCAAAGATTTGAGCAATTTCATCACTTCAATACTCAGAAGCAGGCTATCTGGAACCTTGTTGTTGCGTCGATTATTGGTATAATGTGGAACATACCATTCGCATGGTCAAATATGCTCTTTTTCAATGGGCCTTATGTTTGAAAGATTTTGAGGAAGTGTCTTTCAATGCGGTGATTGAGAACTAGTTTCGTGTGTACTTTGAACCTCCTTAATTGGAGAAGCATTTTTAGTTTTATATGATTCTTTTCTCTTTTCTTTTCTCCCCCTATGGGTGGGTATAATTCTTTTGTACTCCCCTTTTTAATTCAATAAAATCTTTTCTTTGTTATTCAAAAAAAAAAAAAAATCTCGACTCGAAGGGGAGGGATCAAAGATCCGTCCCTGGACAACGGAGAAGCTCAATTAGCACTCTCCTAAAATGAATCAATCACAAGGATAGAAACGATTAAGAGGCTAAGTTTTTGATCAGAAAAATGGCCTCTTTTTTTTCCACAATTTGAGGTTTTGGTTTCCTATTTTCTGCACCATTATGATCATCAATTGTATCCACCAATAAATGCTGCAATATTTCATCTATAGAGAAAACAAAGAAAAAATTGAAATGGGTTTTTGTTTTTCTTAGATTGAAGTTGGAATTTTTAACTTCAAGAAAGTTTTTGAACAAGCTTTACACTTGACGTAGTTTCCGGGATGACCATGTACGTTGTTTCCAGGATGATTATGTACATGCCCGTAGCGAACTCGACAGTAGTTTCACTTTCATCACAGCTACCCCAGCTACCTGAAGAAAGTGAACGTCATTAATCATTCATAACAGTTGATATTAGGTGATGTGATTTGAATTCCAATTTCATATGTAGTAGTTAAACTGTCATTTCTTCCTTCTCTATTCGTTATCTTGTGGATGTGCAAAATCTATAAAACGGTTGGTTAAGTATCACTTACTCTATCGCCATATTTGCATAAAGTGACTTAATTGATATGTCACCCCATTCTCAAAAGATGCCAACGGAGGAAAAAGAATCTGGGCTCAGGTTATCGTTGTGCTGCACTGCTGCTTAATACTTCGTCCTAAGGCCCAAAATATCAAAAAATCTGCTGACCTCACCTGTCTGTGATTCCATCCATGTACATGTTACTTACACCTGGCTGTAATTCTATCCATGTACTTTTTTTTTTATGACCATGTGCACGCTACTGGGGAAACCATTAATGACACGGACAGTGTGATGATAAATACATGTCGGAGAACATGGAGTTAACATTACGTTTTACATGGAATCCTATTGTTCGGGCCCTAGGGGAGAGTTTTGGGGCTATTTTACTAAGTGAAGCCTAAATGTTACAGGGGAGATTAGATTTGTGTAAAAGTTCTAAAATACCCTCCATAATTTTAATTTATTCCCCTTATACCCTCTCATTAACTACATAATTTAATAAAAAAAAAAAATTGAAAAAAACGGACGAAGATTAAAAGAAAAAGAAACCGTTCCCCTTCTTCTTATTCTTCCATCATCTTTTTCTTCTTCTTCTTCTTCTTACATTGAACATTGTTCAACGATTAATCGTCGATTCAAAAAAAAAATCGTCGTCGATTAACCACATTCTATAAAACCATGAAACCTAAGGAAAATCTAGGTCAATCTTAAATCGAATCAAGCTCCTACTTTGAGCAGAAAAGCAATCGAAGATGAAACTGAAGATCAAGAGGAAGTGAATGAAGGAGTTCCAGAAGCCGTCGAGTCTCCTAACATGACAGCAATAAGGTATGAATTCAAAAACCCAGTCTTTATTTAAGCATTTCGTTGATTAATCAGTTGGTTTCGAAAATTTTAGGTCTGAAAAAACGGTTTCTGAAAATGCTTACGGCTGAGAGTTCTTCAATTCCCAGCAGTAAATAGGTATAACGGTTGGGAATTGTCGATTTCCAGCCGTTTATAAATTACACTGTTGGGATATATAAGAACTCCCAGCCGTAACTCAATCGACGTGTACGAGATGGAGCATTCCTATCCGTAACCAGTCGTATACGGCTAGGAAATTCCTAGCCGTATATTCTCTTGTGTTCATAATTTTTTAGTTGTTGCATTGTTAGTTTGTGACGTCTCGGTTTTCCCAACCGTATCTTTATTTCCTGACCGTAATATCCAGTTTCCTAGACGTTTTTACATTACGTCTTGGAATTTCCTAGCCGTATTAATGCCATGTGTTGTACTGTGAACTGGCAATATAGAGTCGTATAGGTTTTCCTATCCGTAATTGTTTATCGGCTTGGTCGAGTACTAAGTTCCCATCCGTAATATGTTTTCCGGCTTGGTCTATTTCAATGTTCCCATCCTTAATTGTGTTTGCGTCTTGGACTATCCAATTTTCCGAGCCGTATGATGTGTTACGGTTTGGTTATGTCAAATTTTCCCAGACGTACTTATTATCTACTTTAGGTTTTTTGCCTTGTTTGTCTTGGAACAGAGGGAAAAAGAAGAAGAAAATATCCCAAGAAGTAACTCCTTCTAGTGACCCGACTCCGCAACCTCGTCACGCAAAATAATTGGGTGCAGACCCAAGGAAAGCAATCGGAGTTGTGACTGCTGTAGAAAAGGAAGGTGGTGGAGATGGAGTTGAAGTCACTGGAGGAACTGATGTTGTTATTATTGAGGGAACTGAAGTTGTTGTTAATCAAGGAACTGAAGTTGATGTGACTGAAGTTGTTGGCACTTCTAGTGGTGGTGGAAATGAAGGTGTACTTGTTGTTACCGGAGGAAATGAAGTTGGAACTTCTAGTGCTGATGCTATTGATAAAGGTAAATCCGTAGTCGAGGAGGGAAAAGGAGAGGACAAGAAGGAGGGAAAGAAGAAGTATAAACCTAAGACAACTCCAAGAGAAGTAATTGATTCTATGGAGCCTTTACCTCCCAAGAGGAAGGGAGACCTTGGGGTGAGCCAAGAGATCGTTCCGTCTTGATTGCCTACACTTCTTCATGGGCTGTTAGGGTTTGTGGCACAAAGGTAATAAATCAAATTACATATATGTTATATTCATTTTGTTATGGATAATTATTTTTACAACCAATTTTTTTTTTTTTTGTAGTTTCCGGATTTAGCTGTCCCTAAACTAAAGCACCAACAAGCAAGGTTTTGGCCGTTGGACGATGAGCATCCAGATGTGCAAGTTTTGGTCAAAGCTTCGGGGTTATGGTATGGAGTCGATGCTTTGCAGAAGACATATGATGTTGTCACAGTTTGTGGTTTTAGAGAAAGATTTTGGCCCGAAACCATAACTTTTCACCTCCCATTCGGAAAGATGACAATCACTCCTGATGACGCAAAGCAAATCACTGGTCTAGCTTTGGAAGGAAAGGCAGTGTTTGAGGGTTTCAACAATTCTATGCCTTTTGATGAGCTTTGTGCCTTGGCGAAGAACTATCTTGGGTGGGGTAAATATGAAGCGGAAGAAGAGTTTGAGATAGGGTCTGGAGCACCTCCTAGATCAGAAAGGAAATTTAGTGCACTGAGAGAAATTGGCGAAGCAGTTAATATGTCAAGGAAGATTAATTTGGGTCGTCTGAGGGATAAGTTTGGGGATTTTAAGCGCAAGACGGATAGGGTATTGGTGATGATGGACGCAGAAAGAGCTAGACATACGGCTATAGCTTACTTGTTGCATGCTCTTAGGACCGTCCTTTTCCCCGATTTCTCAGGCAATAAGGTAAATGCATGTTACTTGCAGTGGTTGAAGACTCTTAGTCTCGATAAGGAAACAAACGAGGTACTTAGGTACTCGTGGCTACCTCCCTCCTTACTGATGTGTTGGAATATCTTTGCAAAGTTTCTAGATGGAATGAAACACAAATTACGGGTTTCTCTTGTCCAGGTATCTTTTTGTTTTAATATAACAAATGTTTATTTGTTTTACTTTTATATACTGATTTGTGTGTAATAACTTATTTATAAACAATTTTTTTAATTTGTTGCCGTAGTCATGAGATTACGACCATTTTAAAAGCTTGAGGCCTACTCGTAATACAGATTGGCCTCTAGATAAACCTACAGGAGGGAGATACCCTTTTGGAGGGACCCAACACAAGGTTAAAGAGACGAAAATGGTCGACATGAGGAAAAAATTGGATGCTTTGACAATTGAAGATGTGGTTTTTGATCCATATTTGAAACTTGATGAGGATGGTGAAGAGGAAGTTGGTGATAAAGTATTTTATGATGTGGCAACCTATATGAGACCTTTGTTTCATGCAACCGGGTTCGTCATTTTAGATCCTCGTAGAACGCTCCACCAAATCGGTATTGTCCAGAAAATTATGCCTGAAGAGACTCGTTTTAGACTGAGCGTAGCCACCTCCCAATTTAAGGACAGACAGGTGAAATTGAACTATGAAAATGCACTGGCGATCGGACGTTGGAATGCTCGTTCCGAAGAAGTAAACCAAATGAGTAGAAGACTCCTTGAACCATAACATGGTACTTCCCAAGCGGATGCGAATTACATGGAATGGTATTGATAGGTGTCTAAAACACCTTTTTATTTATCTATTGTTTATGCTTTCTCTGCTAGTTTTCTTGTAAATTATGTATCTTATGTTTTGTTTTTGAGTATTTAGGTACTTTGGAGTCATTTGGAACAAAAGAAGAAGAAACATGGCAAAAGTGTCATTTCATGTGCAACTGCTGTTGGAGGCGAATTATTTCTCATTATTTGCTTTTATTTCTTCATCTCTGTCTGAAAAGTATGTCAGCTTTAGTGATGTTATTTCTGTCTGAAAAGCATGACAACTTTAGTGATGAAGAGACATTGAAGAAAATAAGTGGACTTGAGAAGTAAAAGACGGCTATTGTTGGTGGAAGAGTTCGAGATAGGAAAAAGCATCATCCACAGGCGAGCACTGCTGTGAGCAAAGTGAAAGATAAGGGATTGCCATTTGGTGGCCTAAATCCATTTGATGGGTGCCTAAATCCATTGTGGGGTTTCCCAGAGCTGGGGTGTTTTAATCCAAAGTCATTCTTACACTAGCCTAGATTTCAGAGGAAACTTATCTTAATCATTTCTCACCTGAAATCAGAGAAACAAAATTGATGGCTGCTGTTCAACTGGGGTTCAGGGAAATTGATAACAAAAGTAGCAGATGAAAGAAATGAGTGTGGTGATACAAAAAGGAAACTTGATGTTGTTGATAATCAGAGATTATGAAAAGCTATGGTTTTGAGTTCATGGCGATTGAGAACTAAGATTCAGATGATGAGTGAACTGTAAATGTCAAATTAGGAGATGGGTTTGGTGATTCTAGAGCCCTGGAAGGAATTAGAATACAGGGGTTGATCTCAATTGCTCTTGACGAATTAATGGGTTTCTTAAGCTGGTTAGGGTTTGGATAATGGTAACTTGATGGTGGTCTCTGTTGAGTTGTGCTGATGATTTTGGAGGAATGATGCGGAGCTGTGGCCAGTAATGATCAGTTTGTGATGTAGAATGGTTGATTGCAGGAATGTATGGATTGACAAAGAGATCGCAGGTGGATATGTAGTGGTACTGTGGTTGCTGACAAGAACACAAGGGATTTGAGAAGATACTACAATGAAGTTGAGAAGGGATGGCATAGCGATATGCTGGTCTTGTAGCCAATTGTTGGTGGTTGCAGAAAACTGGAATCAGAATTGGAGTTGTTGCTAGTGGTGGTGGTCCTGAGTTATGGCCAGTGCTAATGGTGGCTTTGGATGGATGAGGAGGAGAATGAATAATACATAGAAGACTGAGTTGTTGTATGCTGCTATTGTTCTTAAACTTGTTGGTGTTGCTGCTTGAGTTCATTACAGGTGGTGATGCTGAGATTAGAAGGATTGAGAAGCTGAGTTGCAAGGATTGTGATCTGGGACTGAAATGAGTTTATTGTGTAGAAAAAAGTTATTGCCACTGAGGTCTGGTGCTAGTGGAAGAGCACACCAGGACTAATTTTTTTTGTTGCAGTCGATTTGGTGATGGATAAAATGGATTTAATGGTTTTGAGGCAGAGCTGGCGATGGAAGCTGCAGGTGGATGAATCTGCAGTTCAAGTGGTGATTTATGGCTTAGATTGAGATGGGTGTTCGCGACAGGAAATTGCAGGTGGTATTTGTTATTGCAGTAGCTGGAGTTTAAGCTACATGATCCACTAAAATTCAGGCAGAGGAGGTGTTGTTGTTGCAGCAATGGCTAGGCAGTTTCTGGTTGATTATTGGAGCTGCACTGTGGTGATCTCAAAGGTTTCAAGAAAGCTGCAGAATATGGAAATGAATGGTTCTGACGATGGGTTTGGTTTGTGTGTCGAATTTTGCATTGCAACAATGGCTAATGTAGACTGCATTACAGGGAAGAATTCGAGCAACTGAAAGTATGGCCTGCGATAGTTTTGAAACTGCAGACGCGGTGCAAGAATGAAGTGAGTAGTGGATGCTGTGACTGGTTATGAGATGGAACTGGAGTCTTAAGATTTGTAATTTTGGTACGAGGCAGTGATGGAACTATAGGAAATGGGAATTGCAGGTAGCCTGGGGAGATGGAGATGAGCATGGGAAATGGTGGTGCGCAGCTTCAAGGATATTTCAGTTCCTGGGTGTTGGTGCACTTGGTGGTAACTACAGGGTATGAGATTGATGCAGCGAGGCTGTGACAGTGTTGGAGGTCAAGAAATAAGGCAATAAGAAGCTTTGTGTTGCAGTGGTGGAATGGAGCTTCCGATTGCACAAGGGAAGAGGTGAAATTGAACGATAGATGTATGTCTAGGAATTGTGCAGAGGAGTCAAATGAATGGCCTGAAAATGGTCGGGAACTGACCCAAAACAAACTAAACTCTGCTGGTTTTTCTTTCCAGTGAGTTGACTCAGTGATTGATCCGACTCACCTGGTCCGTTTTGACTTAGATGGACTTGGACCTTGGCTTGGATTATGGGCTGATGGGCTGTCAGAGACTTATT
The DNA here is from genome assembly GCA_023529315.1 of Papaver bracteatum. Classification (NCBI taxonomy): domain Eukaryota; kingdom Viridiplantae; phylum Streptophyta; class Magnoliopsida; order Ranunculales; family Papaveraceae; genus Papaver; species Papaver bracteatum. Next base: position 599,858 of record JAJJWX010002605.1, on the reverse strand, counting down.
GGCATACGGCGTGACTTAGTTTGGAAGAAGTGGAGAAATACAACAAGTCTATAAAAGGGTTTTTGATTCTATTCTATGGTGATCTTTTTCGAATCTCTACTTCTACTTTTTGTTCTAGGGTTTGTGAACATGATAGATTTATTTCTTCTTTGGATGAACCCCATTAACATGAGTAGTTAATTTTACTATTGGTGATGGATTAATTTGATTTCACAAAGCATGCTTCTTTGATTCAATAAATTAGTTTTGTCTCACAATTATCGATTTTGATTTACTGGAAATATCGCATGTATGATTGATTATTAGTTTTGTCAAGTTGCAAATTGGTAGAACTCGTAATCATATCTATTGCTAGTTTAGGGTTTTTTATACGTAAACGTGATACACCTTGAATACAAGTAGCATAATTGTGAATATTGATTGTAGTGATACATCCTAGTAGTCACAAGTGAGTCATAATCTTTGTTAAATCGTATTAGTGCGTTTTCCATGTTCGATTGCTTTGATTGGCCTGATTTCATAGAACTTAATGCATCTAGGGAATTAAACTTGATTAGTGCTTTTACACGTTAGGTTGTTCTCTTAGATAGAACCCATACTCGCATCTTTTAATGTGTTTGTTGATGACAAGAGGAAATTAGCGGGATATTCTTGCGATCAAGGTATTCTAGGGCCACTGATAAAATAGAGATTAAATATCAATTCTAGTTATTATGACAAGAGCATGTTAGTGAATGAAAACGAAATCCTTAACCAATATATTTCCTTATTTGATTTGTTTATTTTTCTTTTCTTGCTTTTATTTTAATTTATTAAAATTCAGAAAACCACCTTTGTTTATATAAGAAATCGAAACAAAAGATAACCTAGTCCTCTCTGTGGGAACGATCCTTTCTTACCCTTGCTATATTTTATATTTTGAGTAGTGAGAAAGTAAATTTATTTTTGACGCATACGACATCGATCAGGTATGGAGGATGGGCTCATCCTTATGTAGAAAATTTGGATCCGGAGGCGCAGAGACATTACAGGAATGCAGAGAAAGAGAGTTCAAAGACATCAAGGAGTGAAGAACATGATTGGGAGAAGATGGTGGTACATATACTACTAATTATGTTTGTATATGATATTTTTTTTAATTATCTATGAATAATGGGAGTACGTGTGTTTGATATGAACAAATAGGTCGACCGAGTTAATTGGGTAGCTAATGACATCAGCCGTATAATTAATTTGGGTGAGGATATAACGGTAGCTGAACTCAGATTAATGCGGAATCGAGTTAGAGGCATAATACTCCCTGAGAAAGGAGGTTTATATTATGTTGAAGCACCAAGGAGAGCTAAAAGGGCTAGGTCTCCTTCTTCTAGCGACGACTCGGACACTCCCCCCTGACCAAGTTCAATCTAAGCAACGAAAAGCCGGCCGAGGTGGTAGAGGTGAAAAGGGTGAAACAAGTGCTCGAGGTGGTCGAGGTGCAAAAGGTGGAACAAGTGCTCGAGGTGGTCGAGGTGAAAAAGGTCGAGGTACTGGACCAAGTGCAAAAGTTATCCGTGTTGGAACAAGTGCTCGAGGTGGACGTGGTGGAGGTAGAAAGGCTCCAACTCAAGGTGGCAGCGGTCGAGGTAAAAAATCTAGAGTTATAGAACAAGTTGTGGAACCTCATGCAAGGGACGATATTGATGACTTTTTGGAAAGCACGTCGGAGGAGGGATCAAGTGAAAGTGAATGACTATTTACTTTTTTATTATATTACTTCATGGATATTTTATTATCTAAGACTTTGTCTATTTACTGTTTTTGTGTTTGGTTATGGATTTGGATGGAAAAACTTTTAAAACTTTGAATTTATTAATGAATGTTAGTCTTTCCAATTGTCTAATCTAAGTAAACTGAGGAAATTATCAAGATTCACTAAGTTTTTGTGCACTTTCGGCTAGGTCGATCCTTCACATTACCTAGCCGAAAGTGCACATAATCCTTGTCAAATATAGTATACTTGCACAGGATTGCGGTTGGAAAGTCCCGGCCATTTTTAAAAAACGGCTAGGAAACTTAACCGTAACTCTGTTACGGTCAGGAAATACCTGGCTGTATGTTTCACTGGATACTCAAAATTTAACTGAACCTAGGTTACGACTAAGTTTCCGAGCCGTGTATTTTGTTTGCGGTTGGCACTCCGAGCCGTAAAACTGACATAAATTTGCATCTCTTTCTTACGGCTTGGAAATTCTTATATATCCGGGCCGTAATTCTGACAAAAAATAACAACTATTTATTATGGCTTGAACTACCGAGCCGTAAATATGACATACCACAAATCCTGCAAGTTTATACATAATAACGGCTGGGTCTCCCCTGCTATTTCCAAGCCGTAAATATCTATAATTATGAATACCACATCATATCGGCTAGTTTTTTGAATTTTGAAAAATAGATCCGTTTGAAGACTGATCTAGAGAAGGTTCTATCTGTTCAACCACTTATTTAAACTTGAAATAACCATATAACCACCCATTCCAAAACAAAATCACACCTTCTACATCAATAATCTCCACCAAAACTCCTACAAACTCAATGCAATGTACTCAAAGGATAAACTCAACTTCACTTTGGAAGAAGACTTATCTCTTTGCAATAATTTTGTACTATGCTATCCAAAGAAGGGAGAAGAATGAATGCAAGGTGGTTTAGCCAGTAAATCGTATTGGAGTAATAATTTTGAGAATTTTTGTAGTGAAACAGGTAACACTAACAACCGCGATTGTGTTGAATTGTATCTTCGATTTTCAGACATACGCAAAAATGTGGAAGAATATATGGCTTTACGTCGTATGTGAAACCAACTTCGACTTAGAGGTGAGACTGATAGAGAAGTCGCGGCTCAAGCTACGAAGGAATGGAGAAAATGGAAAGGTTATGATTTCAACTTGGAATCTCAATTCGCCATCATCAAAGACTTCTTAATACATCTAAAGGGGTGTTATTAAAACCAACTTAGTAAAAGGGATCTATTAAGTATGTAATGAGTTTCATTGTGGCCTAATTAATTAAAGTATTACTAATTTTCAATCGTAGTATGTATTCATGTTGAAAATTAAAATTTCCCAGCTTACAGATTCAATTACGGATGGGAAATATAAGAATTCCCGGCCGTAAAACAGATTCAGGAGATTCTCGTTGAATGACGGCTAGAAGTTCTTAACTCCATCCGTTATTTGTGTTTACGGCTGGGAATTCATCAAATCCAAACCGTAATTGTTTAATTACGGCTGGGTCGACACAATTTCCCGGCCGTAACAGAATCAATTTCCATATTTTTCTAGATTTTTGACGGATTTGAATTGATGAAATTGATGTTGGGAGTTGATTATAAGGTTATCTTGAGTTTTGTGATGAATGGTTTCATCATTTTTCTTCAAAAACATTTCACCAAAATCACCATTTTTCCTTCTTCAAAACTCAAAAAAATCAAGTTTTGATTTGCAAAAGCTTAAGGTTTTGATTAATCTAATTGATTCACTAAGACTGATTAGTTAGTTTAATCAAGTTAATTAGGCACTAATCAAATTAAGGGTAGATTAGACATTACAAAAATGATGGATAAGGGGTGGTATGGGTTGTTGTTTCATGACCCAATTTAGCCCCCAGAAACCCATCCGTTTGTAGCCCCAAAAATAGGATTCTTTACATGGTGTCGAGAAATGACACCAATTTGTGTTCGTACGAGTTTATGGCTTGATATGCTAGGACTTTAAGGACATTAGGGGAATACCGATTCAGTAAAAAATACAGACCTGATCCTAGTTAGCCGACGAATAATTTGCGAACTATTCCGAATCAATACTTTTCGCAAATTGTACGCATCCGCACCTAACTCCGAACCTAATACGCGTGCAATGTGGGCTAACCGAATAATTCGTCCGTTGGGTTCGTGTGAAGTTTGACTCGCCCTCTTCCATTAATTTTCCTTTACAGAAAATGTTGAGCTTCCATTAATTTTCCTTTACAAAAAATATTGAAACCGAAGAGAATCTAACCCGAGACTAGCCGTTCCCCGAAGTGTACCCCAGACCACTGTGCCAGGCATTGGTTTTTGTTAAAGTTTTCATATATTCTGTATATAACCCTTTTTACTTCATGTTAAAATGCATTTCCCACCTTATAAACCACATATGTAGATAATAAACCACCTTATAAACCATATATGTAGATAGATAAATTAGTCATTTATAGTTATAAATACTTATTAATTTATTATATATATCTGCCGAATTTTGTATGCCGAATTCATATTTAGAAAATGAATTATACACGTACGTATGCCGTTCTGTACTACTGCCAAACGACGAGCCGAAGATCGGATCTTTGACCGAATTTGATTTTTACAAATCCCAATAATACCCGTACGTTTGCCGTTCTGTACGTATGTCGTATCCCGAATTGCTAACTAGGGACCTGATCGCTAGATCTCTAAATTAATATATCCGGCTAATTTTCTTCCAAAATGATATATATCCCGCTCCCTTCCCCCACTCCTTTCCCCCGCTTATGTGTCAAGTATCTGTTGGTTAATTCCAATAATAATGGGACCCCCTGCTAATTTCAATCCAGGAATCAAGGACTAAGAACGATGACACCTAATGGGGAAAGGGAGTGGGAGAAGTGTAGCACTTCCGAATTTTCTTGAGTCTCAAGCGTACCTCCTTATTAGCTGGAGCGTAGGAATTGACATGTTTTTGGATCAACATAATTTTGTGACGGAAAAATGACTCAAACAATGTATAGAAATTAATAAGCATGGGACCGTTTTTATTTTATTTTTTTAGCTAAATTATTAATTTATCGAGTTAAAATTTATCAACTACAAATCTAATTAGGACCAGAAAATTTTATTATTTTACCGAAGTAATTAATTTATCGAGACGGTGCTAATAAAAATTAATGTTTTGCACGAGAATTTACAACTCCATGTTTCCAAAAGAACAATAAACTTTAACTAGGCTGTTATCTTATTACACGTGGCAGGTAAATTTCTGCCTTTTCCCCTTATCTTATTACACGTGGCAGGTAAATTTCTGCCTTTTCCCCTTGCTTTGCATAAAACATATTCTCGACTGATTTCCAGAATGTTCCAAAATTTGAGCATGCAGTTGCATATGAACCCAGAAGGGCCAGAACCCACCGAGCTCTTCTTCTCATTTTATTCAAGATACTTAGCTGCCTACTTGTAGCAAATACATGTTAGATTTTGAGTGTGTCATTCAAGATCTAATATAAACAGTACGATCATTAGAATATCACTCTCCTGAAGGTGCAAGTGAACAATTTTATATTAACCACAATTTGTTGAACAAGTGACATAATGGTATGAAATCCATCAAAATCAATTACGCGTATCATCTTAATTAGCAGTTGAGATAACCATTTTTTTGTTGTTGTTGGTGGTACCATTGTCAATTATCACCCAGCACAACGATATCATTACACACACTCTGAGACAGATATTGTCGGATTCATGCATTTTGGATCATTGCCAATGCTCCTTATATGACTGTGTATCATCACTATGACACTATCTTCGGATTTTATTTTACACAAAATTGGTTAAAAAGACCAAAAACAAGAATTTCTAGGTGAAATAGATTTCTAGGTTTAGATACTGTTTATATAGCCAAATATCAGAAAAATACTGTTTAAATAACCAATTGGGATATTTCACCCAGAAAAAATAAAAAAATAAAATGTGTTCTACCAAAATTAACCTTCAACCTACTAACCAACGTTTTTTAAACTCACCCAAAAACAACTTCTACTCTTTTTTTTCTTCTCTTCGTCGCTTTCTTCTTCATAACGATTTTTGGTTTTTAGATTTGGGATCAATTTTAAGAGATCGATCATCAATCATGGTGTTTATACTTTTTTTAATCGAAGTCAACCAGTATTTTAACTGATGTTGTTGACACAAGAAACAAAGGGGATCTGAAATTGAATCCGAGAGGAGGAATCGATGGAATAATTGAAGTGATGTGAATTAAAACTGTGAATTGCAGGTGTGTGGAAGAGAATGTGTGAATTGCAGGCTTAGAAGATGTGTTGCAATAGTTGGAATTGAATGAACAGATGGGATTCTAAGTTACAGAATTACTGGTGTATGGCTGGTGTTTGTGAAATTGCAGGTGAGATTATGGAGCTGTGGGCTGCAGAAAGGTTAGTGATAGCTGGTGTGGTTTTGGTTAAGCTCAAATGGTTTGAGTTACAGTGAAGTGCAAGAAGAGAAAGGAACTGCACTGAGATGGTGAATGAATAAATATAGATGTATGTTTAGGTTGCAGTTGCAAGTGAGATGGAAGCATGAATGAGTTGTTTGTGCTACAACTGATGTCTTGACTGAACTGTGTGAATGCTGTTGCAGCTGCAGTGAGGCACTGGTGGAGTTGGAGTGGATGGATGCCGTGGTTTTAGTTTGAGACGGAGATGTTGGTAGTGATGACAAGAACAAGTGATTGCAGCTCATATGGAGATGAGTAGGGTGATGATGCAGTGGACTTGAGAAACCAGTTGATGAAATGGAATTGTGTAGCTGAAGGGGTCAATGGCCATTTGCAGGTCATAATGATGATGCTCAGGTGTTTGCTTGGAAGGGAACTGATGCTCAGGTGATGAGGTGTTGGTCTGTGCTTTTTAACCTGTCACTGTTAACATCTAGTGTGTGGGTCGTTATCATTCGCGTATACGTTTTCCACCAAAATGTATCTCCAGTATACTCTAGCCTCATTTTCTTTACGTTTTAACTGTTCTTAGCATTCATTCATTTCCAAATAATCAATTGCAGATACAACGGTTGTACTATGTCTCCTTTATGATTTATCACTGTTGGAGTTGAACTCATCGTTTATTCAACAAAGTAAGTTCTTGTATAGTTCTAGGACAAACTCTTATCTTGTCTATAGCACATTCTACTTCATTATTTTCTTACAGTGATCAGAATTCTATTACCACAACAAAGTTTTGAGGATGAGATTGACTATATTACTCGATGAAGAATACATTAATGTCTATGAATCTTTTTTGGCACTCTGATTTAAAGCCATCCATTGAATCTTGTAGTGGATGTATGAAAGAGATCAAGACACAAGATTTCTCTCAGACACAGATGTATAACTCCAATATAGGAATACAATCGCAAATTCACATATTATTTTGCTAAATATCTGTTACAGGATCTTTGACAGCTTTGCAGTCTCTGCTTGTGTGTTCTATTCAACTGTTCCTTATGTTGAATATTGGGATGGCTACAACAGGCATTTTCTTATGAAAGGGAGCTTGTATTCATTTTACTTGACCCAGATGCAATCGTAGATACTGCTCCCACTGCTCGGCGATTTTCCCATAGTGCAGAAAGTGATTATACCAATTTTTCTGAGAAGTAATATCTGTTTTGGATAGAATACTTGAGGGTGTATGCTCAGGTGTTTGCTTGCAAGGTAACTGATGGTTGCAGTTGATCAATACAGAAAATGTGAGAAAAAGGAAGTAAAGAACCTGCTTAAGAACATCTCCATCCTTTATTCTATGCAGATTTTTACCATGATATCTTTATTAGTTTATTCTTCTCTGTAGCCTCTTGTTGCACATTTAAGATTCATTTACCTGTAATTATATTTTCGTAACTAGTATTTACCTTGGATTGTTTCTTTTGTTCATAAAAACATATTTTATGGAATTATTTTTTCAAGTATTGCTTTTCAGTTTTATAGTATATATATATATATATATATTATAGTCTTATATGTTGATTTAGTTTAATTGTACATTCCCTTCAGTGTTCACTGTAAAAATTGAATGTGTTGATTTAGTTTAATTGTACACTCTGAAAACAGTTTTGTATAGGCTAGGATGTAACCGGGTTTCATCCAAGCCTAGTTACATTCTGACAAAAAAATGGAGTTTTTGTACAGGCTAGGATGTAACTGGGTTTCATCCAAGCCTGGTTACATTTTGACAAAAAATGCAGCTTTGTACATGCTAGGATGTAACCGGGTTTCATCCAACCGTGGTTACATTCTGACAAAAAATTGCAGTTTTGTACATGCTAGGATGTAACCGGGTTTCATCCAAGCCTGGTTACATTCTGACAAAAAATTGCAGTTTTGTACAGGCTAGGATGTAACCGGGTTTCATCCAAGCATGGTTACATTCTTACAAAAAATTGCAGTTTTGTACATGCTAGGATGTAACCAGGTTTCATCCAAGCCTAGTTACATTCTGACAAAAAATTATAGTTTTGTACATGCTAGGATGTAACCGGGTTTCATCCAAGCCTGGTTACATTCTGACAAAAAATTGCAGTTTTGTACAGGCTAGGATGTAACCGGGTTTCATCCAAGCCTGGCTACATTCTGACAAAAAATTACAGTTTTGTACATGCTAGGATGTAACTAGGTTTCATCCTGCATATTCTGGAAAAAAAATGAGATTTCATATATGAAATGGAAAACAGGATGAAACCAGTTTCATCCAAAACAAATTCAATAAATTTAACACTAGATTTTACAAAAGTTAAACCTAGATGAAACCCATTTCATCCCAACGAAATTCAATCAACTTCAAACTAGATTTTACAGAGCTTAAATTCAATCAACTTCAAACGTAATTCAATCAACACCAATTGTAATTAGCTTCCATTGCAGCGCATCTACCCTGTGCGATGGAATCAATTTATCCAACTAAAAGCCAAAAAGAATGTAGCGGAATTCCTAGTCAGCAATCTACGATTTATGGGATTTTGACTTGGAAATTGACTTCGACTCACCAACTTCTTCTTCTTCTTCTCTCCGACTCTCAGAGAGAGCCGGATAAACCCTCAATTTTCCCGCCTCCCTCAAATTAATACTCCCGGAGAGCTGAGTTCACAGTCAAAGTAAGTCGAATAATCAAACCACAGAGCGACGGAGGCAGAAAGAAACCCTTGAAATCAAGCAGAGATCCATCCACAGCGCAGCGGAGCAACCGAAGGCAACCAACTTTCACCATCAGACAGACACACAGATGATGATTAAACATTCCTTTGGATATTTAGGGATTTATGTCAGTCAAAATAGAAAGGGAAGATGTTGATGATGGAGGTGGTGGTGTCGGTCAAAAGAGATTTATAAGTGGGAGTGGTAATAGAAAGAGAAATTAGGGATATTTATGTCAGTTTCAACTAAAAGATTCCTTTAAACATTTGACCCAGGACTAATTCATACCAGTCCATATGGCCCAGAAAACATTCCCTTTTGGCTATATAGCCCATTTTTTGTTTATTTTACCACTGTATGGGCTAAACTTTTTTTCTAACGTCAGCACGAAATAAATTTTCCCTTATACTCTCTAGTCTCTACCTAGTTTCTCAACAACAATAGTTGCAATCATTTACTATACCCGGCCCTAAAATATACACGGCCACATGACTCACAATGAACGGGGAACATATCCAGAATGACAGGAAAAATATCCCACGACGATCGCCTGAATACACAAATTCCTGATATACGTTACAATGATCACAAATTCCTGATATACGTTACAGTGATCATACATATTCTCACCAGATACAAATTTTTATACCCCAAACATTTGGAAATGATCTCCAGTGATTCTGTTCTTTAGTGATTCTTTTCTTGTTAAGGATTCGGCTAGCCGGTGATTCTGATCGTTACTGAGTCTGTTTCTTGCTAAGGATTCTGTTCTTGTTAAGTTTCTGTTTTTTGGCAAGCAAGTTCTTGTCAAGGTTTGATCCTGTAGGTGGTGATCACTAGTAGGTTAGATTGTTTCGGAAATTCCACTAAGTCTCAGTGTTTGAGAAATCGGGTGGTATACCAGTGTTTCACTGTGATAATCGAAAACAAAAATTAATGAAAAGGAAGGAAAGAGATCAGGCGTACAAAGATTCACTGGTGAGATACAAGAAAGTTAAAAAAGGGTTACAACAGTTTGCAAGCAACCAAGTTGATTCAAGCCTCATCCTCACTAGAAGAGATCACCACAAAATCAACTTCCTTTGGCTCTGGATTAGGCTTAAAAATTCTTCTGTTATTGGAGACAACATCAACATCATCAACGGCGACAACAACTTGGAAAACTCCATCACCAGGATTAGAACCACCAGTATCAGTTCCATCAACAGCAACATGGGAGCCATTTACGGAAGCAGGAATATCTTGGGAGGAATCGGAAGTTGGTATCTCTTGGGAGGAATCAGAAGTAGGACCAAAAGCATCAGTGGAACAAATATCAGCAGATGGGAGGGCATCATCGGCTGGGTAATAATCGTTCTCTTCATCATCGTAAAAGTGACCGGAAAGTTGATGAACATCATGAAGAGCATTCAAATAAGCGGCATGAGAATTTTTGGTCCCGGGAGGATGAACACTCAGAGTTGTAAGGTGATCAAGATAGAAATGTTCCCTATCAGTGAGGAATTCTTCCCTTATCTGGTTGGTTATGAGTACTCCGTGGATAAAATGAGACATTCTTACGGTGAAACGATGGTGGTTAACAAGAAAGTAGGAGAGGAAATATACCAGGAAGAAGACACAGAAAGTGATAGAAGGAAGATGTTGATATACAAGATTATATTTGGAGGACAAGGAAAACAATTCAAACCAATTTCTACTACTTTGATTATCCCAACAATAAGATGGATATCCAGTACAATCTATGGCGCCAGCTCCGGCAAACAAAAATATGAAACCAAACTTTTACCTTTTCGGGTAATCTCAAACATCATACGGGTCTCACCATTTCTGTTTGATTCTTTTCAGGTGCTTGGAGGTCCTTTAGATTGGAAAGTATATCCGGGACGTAAACATTTGTTTGGCTTGTGGTATCGATATCCGTCCAAAGATGGGTTCTCGGGGCGGGATCATTTTATTGGATGCGGGGCGCTGGTGAATATTTCGGTTTTCTGTAGAGTCTTGTCAATGACCTTACCCTACACCCTACAAACTAGCCCCAATTGCAGTATGGCTCCCAACGTTCCTTTGAAAGACGTTCAGTCAGGTCAAAAAATTTGTGTAAACAGCCAGTCACAACCCATCACGCAACACCTACAACAACTACACATTTCAGGCCATGTCTCCACAAAATCCAACCAACAAAATTTTGACACGCAATTCCTTCACCAAATAACCATCCCAAACCATCACCAAGTTCTGACGCCTCGTGTTTGCAAAAAAGTGAACATTAATGAGGTATGGTTGTCCAATCCCAGAGAAACTCAACACAAAAGGCACCGTTCATTACCCATTAGTAATACAGATGCACAAATTCACAGTCTTCTCCCAAAGGAAAAAAGAGATAAGGTTTTATTCTTAAAATACTATTACTACCCAAATTTTAAAATCAAAAATTTATCAGATAACATTTCCAATTTCAGAATTTTTTCAAAGAGAAAGGAGTGTGTGGGTGGTATAATGAGTAAATTGGTGGAGGAGTTGGCTAGTTTATAAAATCGAATGGAGGAACATTTGAACTTACCTGATGATGATGAGTCTGAGGTGGTGATTATAAACAAATAAATCCTAGCAAAGGATGAAATAGACTGGAAGCCGACAATGATGAGTAGAATCTGTGTCAATAGAATTGTGCTCCAGTGGGAGTACATCAATTTTGTGAGAGAAAATTGGAATCTAACAAGAACCATGATGATATCACCATACAAACATAAGAAGTACAGGAATGTCTTCATCCTAAAATGCAAAAATGAGTCTGATTTCCATAAAATCAAAGAATTCAAACCATGGCTTTTTAAAGGTGATCTAGTTGTTATCGCAGAAATACCAATCACTGGAATTCCACCTGATGGATCACTGGATTTGGAACATGAACTATTTTGGTTAAAAGCAATAGATGTACCTATTTCTTACACATCTGCGGAGGCACAGAAAAAAGTGGTCAACAGTGCAGGGGAATACAAAAAACACGTCATTCTGATGGACAACAATTTACTGGAGAAAGATGTTATGATCCAGGTGAAGATTGAGGTAAAGAAAAAAGTGAAGTTTAGGATGGTTGCTGCTGATGAGGAAGGGGAAAAGACAATAATCAGTTTTGAATATGAGTGCCTGCCTTCAAATTTATGCACAAACTGCAACATTATGGATCATCTGGAATCACATTGTAAGGGTAGAAGGCAATGGGTTAACACGGAGATGCAGAAGCAATTGGTTGTGGGGGAGGGAACTAGCTGTTTGGGGAAAGAAGGTACTGGGGATGGAGTGAGTGTATAGAAGGAAAAACAGAACTCTGCTCTGCAAGGGGAATGAGAATCCATGATAGTGAAAAAAGGGAACAAAAAGGAAAAAAAGCTCACAACACAAGGACACAAATATGTCAGATGGGTGGGTGCAACAAAAGGAGAATGCAGTGAAAAATTTGGGAATAGTAAATCAAGGTACTACAATTCTGGGAGCAAACATGAAAGGGAAGGAAACCGAGGTTGGGAGGTCTAAGGAAGATATGAAGAAGGAGGCAAATTGGAGTCTGCGAAACAACAACACAGGGATAGTAATAAATGAAAATAAGCAACCAGTTCACAGCATGGAATGCACAACAAAAATACAAAAGAGCCTAAATTCAAAATCACAGGATCCCATATCAATTGAGCCACTCATCACGAAAAAGGCAACAACAATCCACAAAGAGAGCATGAATGAGACCACCAAAAACCCATACAAAACCTACAGATCAAACAAGAAAAAAGCCATCCCAATGAATCAGAGAGCAAAAGATGTAAATGACAACAACCCAATTCCACATCTATCAAAGAGAAAGCACATTGTAGATGATACGGAAGAAGTGAATGAAGGGCACAAAAGACTGATGAATATCAAAACTGTGGGAATGCCTCAGCTGTACCATGATGGGTCTGAATTCCAAATGGGGCAAGGTGAAACTGGAAAACACAACAACAACAGCAAACTGACTGATAAAAAGAAAAAACCTACTAGAGACTCTACAGAAAACAGATCTAAAGTCACCGGCCAGCACTCAGACCAGTACAATGAACCAGCACCTGAGGAGGCATCTAGGGACATACATGGAATCATGCAGACAAACCCGGATATGCTGTCCAGTTTTGGACACCATGTACATACTCATTTCAACAAGTTTTCCCATGACAATAGGAAACATTATCCATGCTACAACATTAGAAACCATAATACACATCTAAAAAAAGTATGAAGCATGTTTTAATTGAGGCATTCAAATTCCATATTTTCAACAACCATTACATGCACTATGCTGGAAATGTTAGAATGATATCATGGAACTGCCAGGGAATAGGTAACCCTCTCACCCAACAGTACCTAAATGACATGATCAAGGAAACAAACCCGGACATATTATTTCTATGTGAGACGAAGAACATCAGGTCAGTTGTAAACCCAATTATCACACGGCTAGGTTACAAAAATTGCTTCATGGTAGAACCTATCGGTGCATCATGTGGTCTTGTGGTGGCTTGGAAAATAGGTACAAATTTAAGAGTTGGAGTTTACAACAAAAACCTAATCAACTGCCACATTAGGAACATGGTGAATGGGGAGGAGAGTATTATCATGTGTGTATGGTCCTTCGGAGTGGAATGAGAAGTACAAGTTCTGGAGTGACATGGATATAATGGCTAGACAAGGAGCCAACAATGGATTTTGTTAGGGGATCTGAATCTTACATTGATAGAACAAGACAAGAAAGGCATTGGAAGTTTTAACAAGTCGGAGGCAGACAAAATCAAGTACTGTTTGGAAATGGCGGATTTAAATGATTTGGGGTTTGTGGGATACCCCTTCACATGGAGTAATAAAAGGAAGGATGTGGCTCTAACTGAAGCTAGGCTGGACATGGCTATGGAAAATGGGAATTGGAGTGGGAAAAACAGTAATGCAACGGTAACACACATGCTGGGGATGGGGTCAGACCACATTCCGATCATGCTCAACTCACAAAGCGTTGTTAGAGGGGGGAACAAGCCTTTCAGAGTAATGGGAACTTGGCTCAAAGAACCAGAATGCAGAGCAGTGATCAGGGAGACATGGAAGAGGAAGGTCAATGGCAGCAAAGCTCATAAACTAGCTCGGAAACTCAAGGTCACTAAGCAGGAGATCTATAAGTGGAATAAGAATTCCTTTGGAGACATCAATAAGAACCTGAAGAGAGCTAAGAATAGATTAAAAGAAGCTAGCTCCAATAGTAACCTTAGAAATAGGAGTGAGGTGATTAGGGAGTGTGAAAGAGAGGTTGATCATTGTTATAAGGTAGTGGAAAGTTTTTGGAAAGATAAAAGTGGGGAACAAGATGTCAAATTAGGAGATAGAAACACATGGTATTTTCATAGGAAAGCTGTAAATAGGTTTAGGAGGAACAGAATAGAAGCAATAAAAGATAGCTTAGGAAATTGGGTGGAAGGAACTGAAAAAGTTGTTGAAACCATCACTGGACATTTCAAAAAAGTGGCTACCACTTCTAATCCAAATTCTGAAAGTAGTTATTTGGATGGCATCCAACCAATTATTACTGATGATGATAATGAGACTCTGACTGAGACGCCTTCTATGGAGGAATTAAGGAAGGTTGTCTTCTCTATGGACCCAGACACAGCTCCAGGTCCAGACGGTTTCACACCTAGGTTTTTCCAGATGAATTGGGAGGTGGTGCACCAAGAGGTGTTTAACATGATTGAGAGCTTATTTACATCAGGGTTCATCCTAAAGGAGTTAAATGCTACGTTTATCACCCTAATTCCCAAAATTGAATACCCCCAAGCAGAAAGTGACTATAGACCCATTAGTCTAAGCAACATAATCTATAAAATCATGTCAAAAATCTTAGCTAATAGACTAAAGAAGTTCCTTCCTAGCATCATCTCTCCCTACCAGGCTGCCTTCATTAAAGGGAGGCAGATTTCAGACAATGTGTTCATAGCACATGAAATGATTCACACTATGAGAGCTCAGATAGGAAAGGAGTTCCTTATGGGGATAAAGATAGACATGTCGAAAGCTTTCGACAGAGTGGAGTGGGATTTCCTGGGTAAAATCTTGGAGAAACTTGGTTTCAGCAGCAAGTGGTGTAATCTAGTGAACCAATGCATCAGTACGGTGTCTGCTGCGGTGCTCCTTAATGGGGTACCTTGTCAGCAATTTAGCCCTTCTAGAGGGTTGAGACAGGGAGATCCTTTATCCCCATATCTCTTTATCATTTGCATGGAAATGTTGTCTAGAGAAATCTCCAATGCCGAGGAAAGAAACTTGATTCATGGAATCAAGGTTGGTCAAACTGCTCCATCCATATCTCATCTGCTATTTGCGGATGATCTTCTGATTTTCAGCAAGGCTGGTAAGTCTGAAAGTGAAAATATCTTGAGTGTTCTCAATGAGTTTAGTCTAGCATCAGGTCAACTAATAAACATGGAAAAGTAGGGGATTTTTTTCAGCCATAAAACCCATCAGAACACAATGGATGAAGTCTTAAGCACACTAGGTGTGAAAAAAATCTCTCTTAATGACAAGTACCTAGGTTCCCCATTGTTTACCCACACATCCAAAGTCAAGTCTTGCAAGTTTATTTTGGACAAAGTTGAGAGCAACTTGCAGAATTGGAAAGGAATAACCTTGTCTTGCGCATGCAAAGGTGTCATGATACAGGCCTCTTCGACCACTGTGTCATTGTACCAGATGAGCTGCATTAGAATCCCAGTTGCGGTAACAGAAGGCATTGATAGAGTGCAACGTGACTTTTTCTGGGGAAAGAATGAAAATGGTAAGAAAGGGGTGTTTCTAAAAGCATGGATTGGGGTTTGCACTCCGAAACGTATGGGTGGAATGGGCTTCTTAAATCTAAGAGAGTTCAACTCGGCAATGTTAGCCAAGGTTAGTTGGAGATTGTTGAAAGAACTCAATGGTTTATGGGGTTCTATATACAAGAGAAAATACTTCCCAGAGTCAAGCCTATTGAACATCAACTACAAATGTGGTGAGAAGGATTCGTGGATTTGGAAAAACCTGATGCGAGAAGTGGGGAAAATACCAGAGAATATGGAATGGAGAGTGGTAGATGGTAAAACAATAAGAGTTTGGGAGGAAAGATGGTTCAATGGACAACAACATCAGCTTGTAGAACCAATCAACCTAATTCACAAGATCACATATGTGGAGGAAATAATGAAAAATTCTGATGAGGGATGGGAGTGGGATGAAAAGAAGATAAAAATGTACTTTGAGGTCCATATCGGTCGACAAATTCTACGAACCAAAATTCATAAAGGAAAACATGATGAGGTGAGATGGAAGTTGGAGAAAAATGGGAAATTTACAACCAAATCGATGTATAAAAAAATAATGCTTAGGGGTCAACCGGAAAACAACCAAGTGAAGCAATTTTGGAGCAAGATATGGAGAATGAATACAATTCCGAGAGTTAAATCCTTTATATGGAAGTGTGTCCATTATATCCTTCCCCTAAATGATAGAATGGCAAGAGTGTTGCCTTACATCAATAAGACCTGCCCGCTATGTGGGAAGGCGGAAGAGACCCTAACGCACATATTCATGAACTGCGATTTCATTATTGCTGTTGTAGGGTGTATGGGAATCAGTACTTCGGTCTATACTAATAACCAAACTATGTTTCATAGTTGGTTACAGGATTGGTTTAACATAGAAGAGGTGGATAGAAAGGGAGAAATACAATGGGTCGACATACTAGCAATTACTTGCTGGGAAATTTGGAAGGCTAGGTGTGACTTGGTCTTTAGGAAAGTTAGGCCTAACCCTAGCAGATCAGGAAATAGAATTACCAATATGGTGAGTTGTAGCAAAAGGAGTAGGAGAGCTGACTACTTAGATAATGAGATACAAATTAGAACCAACAACAAATCAATAGTTCCTAGCTTATTAGCTGTGAAGTTAAACATAGCTGTGAGTGTAAGAACCAACCGTAGGGAGGGAGGAATAGCTCTGATGATGTCTGATCATACAGGAAAGGTCTCTGAAGCAAGATGCAGAAGTCTTGAAGATTGCACGGAAGAAGACATAGAGGAGGAAGCGGCTTCCATGACAATCCGTTGGGCACATCAACTGAAGCAGTCTCATGTGGAAGTTGAAGGTGACAGTGTGAAAGTCCTTGAAGCTATTAAAATCCAGCTAGGAAAGGCAGTGAAGATCTCTCATCAATTGCAGCCAGGAAAAAACAAAACTTTTATCTTATGTATTAGAATGATCAAAGAACTTAGTCTAGTTCCAGAGTCTGAAAATTACTTACCAAGAATGTTAGCTGATCAATGCCTTGAACACAAGATCAGTTCGCAGTGGAAAGAGCCACAAATTAATCCCCTTTTGGTCAGACTTTTGCAAGATGTAACTGCAACAAACTTTGATTTGTATCTCCAGGGTTAAGCCTGGTTTATTTATTAAAAAAAAAAGATCGCCTGAATACAAAATCTCATCCGTACTGTGCAAATCGGCAGAAGGTTTTTAGCCTTTGACGAACACAACACGTGAGCTTTACGTGTATCTTATCTAAATCACTTTCATAAAAGAAAACAACACGATTATACACGTACACTTCAATCTTTTGACTGATTTTAAAAACGTAAACTCAATTAAGGTTCGCACGTATGTTTCTTTTCTGTATTAATCCTACATAAACTGTTAATTAAGACTTCCTTCATTAATTAAAATTTAAAAATGTTATACTGTATTAATTTTATCTGGTATTCAGAGAAAAAACAAATTCATCGGCACCAAAACAGGGGGCAGAAAATAGAAAAACAAAGTTCGTTATTAAATGATTCAGTGTTGCTAGTTTCTCACCGACCGATGTAAAAAAACCTGATATCGACATGACTCAATATTTAGTAACGTAACTAGGTCCCGCCTCTACAAAATATGTCAACATCGTATTCGCAGTGGACCCACCAATAAACGGTTATGATCAAATCTTGTTCTCATTGGGTAATCTGACAGAAGAAGGTGAAGATTACGCGGTTATCTAAACCACGGTTAGTTTACTTTATTTATCTCGGGTTCAGAATTTAATCACAGTTAAAAGATAAAGGGGTTAAGTTAAGTCTTTTTCTGGAGTTGAAGATTTTGCAGAGAGAGAGATAATAAACAGAAAAGGAAAGGGTTTTTGGTTCGGAGAAGAGGTTTCAGAGGTAGTACTATATACTAGTGGGTGAGGTGAGGGTGATACAATATATACCGTTGAATCTTCTGTATCTCGTATCCGTTCCGTTGATTTATTATCTTCTTCAATCTCTGACGGTCTCGATTTGTTTCAATCAAGCTTCTGTTGATTTCTCAGTTTCTGGTAAGCTCATATCTACATTTTATTCAATTTGTTTTTGTTTTTTCAAGCATTGTTTCTTCAAAGTTTGATTAAATTTGTTGTTTTCATTAATAAATTTGATTATTATAATTATCGATTGATAAATTTGTTATGGAAAATCGATTTAATCGTTTAGGTTGTAATTTGAATGTTGAATATGGAATTAGGAATGTGTGGAATAAGTAATTTGATGTATTAGAAATTTGATCTGTAAAATTTGAACAGCAGCCGTCAAATTGGGATAAAGGTTATTAGGGGGTGGAATGTTTGGTAGGATTTTTTGTTAAATGTTTGAAGATGTCAAAAGCATTTATAGTGAATAAAGAATATTTCAACTTTATTGATTGGATTAGTATATTTTGTTGATTTTTTTCTTGATGCTGAAGGCAAAAAAAAAATTCATGATTTCTGATATTATTTCTTGCAGCCAAAGTTTTGGTTAAATATTTAATAGCATTTGATGGATTATATTTTGTTGAATAATTGCAGATTTTGGTTCCTTGGGTTAATCCTTTATTAGAAGATGGCTTCTTCTCCACAATAGCAATTTTCGCAATCTACTCTTTTGCTGTTCGCCACTTGGTTTCGTTCTTCTTTAGGCTGTGTTATTGTGGTGACAATTTGGGCTTCAAAAGGAGTCGGTTAATTATTGATTGTTTATTTGAATTTCTAAAAGCATTGGTGTTTTGAATATCTAGTGTCTGCTAGAGTGAGAAAAAGGAAGCTGTTGGCTGCTGTGTCCTTTGTCGTAGAACGTCTGCAGGTGCCCTTGTTCTTCCATGTCTCCTAACTTGGACAGCCCTGTTCAGACTCAGATGGCAGTTGCAGTTCCAAATGGCCCAATTAATGGAGAATATCATGGGAACAGCAACAAGGCGGAGGCAAAGCATACAACTGGGAGGAGACGTGTTTTTGTGCAAACTGACATGGGTTTTGTTTTGGGGTTAGATTTGGATCGCACCGATAATGCCCATACCGTGAAAAGGAAACTGCAAGTGGCTTTCAATGTCCCGACTGACGAAAGCTCACTTGTATTTGGGGATCGTGTGCTGAATAACGATTTGGATGCAGTTCGAAATGACTCCCCTATTCTGCTCAAAAGGAACATCATGCATAGAAGTTCATCAACTCCTTGTCTCTCTCCTGCAGCTACCGATCTTCAGCAAAAAGATCGAAGTGGCCCTATTGAAATATTAGGGCGTTCGGCTCGTTTTGCGATTACGAAGCAACTGGTGAAGGAAATAGTGAAGGCTATTAAGATGGGTGTTGATCCATTGCCTGTTCATAGTGGGATGGGTGGTGCTTACTATTTCAGAAACAGCAAAGGTGAGAGTGTTGCTATTGTGAAACCAACTGATGAAGAGCCCTTTGCACCAAATAACCCAAAAGGTTTTGTTGGGAAGGCCCTTGGACAACCAGGCCTGAAGCGGTCAGTTAGGATTGGTGAGACAGGGTATAGAGAAGTCGCCGCTTACCTACTCGACCATGATCAATTTGCCAATGTGCCTCCTACTATGCTGATAAAGGTAACTCATTCTGTCTTCAATGTTAATGAAGGGGTCAGTAGCAAATCTCATCAGAAGAATCAGGTCAGCAAGATTGCATCTTTCCAGCAGTTTGTTCGTCACGATTTTGATGCCAGTGACTATGGTTGCTCCAGCTTCCCTGTTACTTCTGTGCATAGGATAGGGATATTGGATATCCGGATCTTTAACACTGACAGACATGGTGGAAACCTTCTTGTGAGGAAAGGTGACGGAATTGGAGGATTTGGGCAGATGGATCTCATCCCCATCGACCATGGCCTTTGCTTGCCCGAAGATCCCGAGGACCCTTATTTTGAGTGGATACATTGGCCGCAGGCCTCAATTCCCTTTTCCGAGGATGAGCTCGAGTATATATCAAAACTTGATGGTGTTAAGGATGCCGAGATGCTTCGGATTGAGCTGCCAATGATCCGGGAGGCATGCCTTCGTGTATTGGTTCTAAGCACATTTTTTCTGAAGGAAGCAGCAGCATTTGGTCTCTGTCTTGCTGAGATTGGGGAAATGATGACTAGGGAATTTAGGAGCCGCGAAGAAGAACCAAGTGAATTTGAGGTTGTTTGCATTGAGGCCAGGAGGAGGGTGACAGCAGATCAGGAAATCTTATCTCCTGAAGCTGAAAATGGTGAAGAACGAGAAGATTATGAAGAATTTCAGTTTGATTTAGATTGTGTGGAAGTCGAAAATGAAGTCATGCGAAAGGTAGGTGAGGATTTCCATACCAAGGCTCCATTTAATATGGGGTTCCGAGGTGGGTTTGGACGAAACCCACTCTCTAAATTAGAGGAGAGCATTGAGGAGGAAGATAGTGAAGGTGAAGAAGATGCTGGAAAGCTGCATTTTGATGGCGGTTTTTCTGTTAAGAACATTACCCCGAAAATTCCGAAACTCTCAATGTCGTTGAAGAATATCAGTCTAGGTGAGAGAAAACCCTTGTTTCAGGTTGCAAAACCAGAAGGAAATCATCTGGCAGGTACTTCTTCAGGTGACTGGAGGAGTGCCAATGAGCAGGTGCCTGGGAGCTCGTGCTTCGTGAAAATTTCAGACATGAAGGAGAGCGAGTGGGTTTTGTTTCTTGATATATTCCAAGAGCTTCTCCATCCTGCATTCGAAAGCCGAAGATCTGTGGGTATTGGACAGAAGCAAAGGCTTGGAACGTCGTGCCAGTTTTGAGAACTACATCAGTCCTTTTAGGATAAAGAGGTTAGATGGAAGAAGAAGAAGAAGAAGAAGAAATAACTGATATGGTGTTGGGAGCCAGGGAGAAGGAATGTTAGTGTGTAGGTTTTGCCTCAGATTTCCTTGCAGCATGAGGGAATTTTAAGGTGGGAGTAGAAGTGGTAGTGTAGCATTAATAGTAGCAAGACTTTGCTGTAAATATTCTTTTAGGAATTGTAGTGTTGGAGAGATTCAGATTGAGAGAGAGGGAGAAAGAAACTCGTTGAGCTGGAGTTCGAATGTTTGCTTGATTTTTCTTTCTTTATTTTCTTTTTCCACTGCTTATCTGTTAGAACATTATCTTGAATAATAAAACTAAGGGAAAGAAAAGTTTATGTACAGCCTAATATTACTTTTTCTTGAACTAGACTTGCATTTTGAGTTACTAGTCTGATGAAAACTGGTGCTGTGCCCGAAATGAACTCAAAAGGTAAAAAAGAATCATCTTAAGTATTCTGATTCTCTCTGTCTTTGCTGCGGACACCATTGGAATGGCTTCCCTCCATGAGTTAGTCTGGAAGGTGTCTCTCCAAACAGTACAGGCATACCTTGCATATTTACATAAGGGACAAGGAGGCCTATGAAATCTATCTCCAATGCTGGACAGCAACACAGCTTTAAGGAATATGGCATTTCCAGAATACTGTCTTCCGTAGTAAGCTTTAATTTTGCCATCTCCCTTTCACGCATCTTTTATTTTCAGAAATGAGGGTGTGAACGAAGGAAAATCTAGTTGAAGACGGTCAAAACCCGAAAATAGAGGTAATACCAATACTTTGTTGCAGTGAAGTTCTCCAAATCTTTTATACAGAGTGATAAAATCGGATTACTTTTGATATATGAAATGAAGATTAACTGTACATGTTTATAGGCCTCTCTCTCTCTCTCTCTCTCTCTCTCTCTGGTTGTAGACAGCCCCAACTTCAGAACCTAACCCGAGCAAAATAAGTCTTTCTTTTGACTTGGTTCTATCACTAGGTTAGACAAATGGGATTTAGTCGAGGTCTCAAAGTGATCGTAAAGATGTTCTGAAGTTTTAAATACGATGAATTGCAAAAGCCCATACAAACCACAATCAGAGGATCAGGGAAAACTGGAGCATAGTTGTCAAGGATTATGCTTGTACTTTCTCTTTGATGCTTGTTAATGAACTCAATTCCACCTGCTGATTTTCTATCCGCCTCAAGACCTCGTGAACATCTCCTCCTGCAAAAGACATTGTGTCCTCCTTGGTAAGACGCCGCCGCTTTATTCTTGAGATGGCTTGTGAAACATCTGCAATTGATGGACGCCTTCTTGGTGTTTTGTGTATACACTTGTGACCGATGCTAGCAAGGAGTCTTACTTCCTCAATGTTGCATTTCCCGACAATATGCTTATCCAGTATTTCATCCACACCATCTGAGCTCATACCCGCCTTTAAAAGGAAGAAAAGTTAGGGGGGGAATGAAGAAAATAAGTCACTCAGGTAACTCTGTGGAGATGGAGAGATTTCATATCAGATTATCAGTTGAAACGCAGAAGAGGGGAGACATACAAGATTGACGTATTCCAACAGGTTTTGCTGAGGATGGATGCCTGTGATCAGTTCGAAGATGATTATCCCAAAACTATAGACATCACTCTTCTTTGTTAACCTGCTACTGGATATGTAATCAGGGTCCATGTAACCATATGTACCCTTCAGACCTGATTTTCGGCCATCAAATACCTCTTCCTTGGACAACCCAAAATCTGCAACCTAATTTGATATATCATTGTTAATATCGAAATTTTCAGTCTGATACTGATGTCACTTGCTCAATTTCTTCAGCTTCTACTTTGAAAATCTCAATTGCAGTGTGGACTGCTTGGTCTCTTGCTCAGGACCCAAGGCACTCTCAAAAATCACATTGAAGTAGGAAAATAAACTAAAGTACATGCAAGAAGTTGACGTACCTTTGCTCCCATTGATCGGTCCAATAATATATTACCAGACTTTAGGTCCCGATGTATGACAGGAGGGACAGCCTGTTCCAAGATTTGCATGTTTTAGTCCTGGAAATTGAACATTTTATGGAAAAAGAATAAAGTGATACCTTAAGCTTTTCAGGGAAGTAACATATGTGACATACCCCTTCGTGAAGATATTCAATTCCATGTGAAATATCCAAAGCAACTTGGAGCCTTTGTTCCCAGCTCAAGACCTTTTCACCTTCACCTGAGTGTAAAAACACCACTCTGTTTTAGAAAACCTCAAGATTACAGCACACAATTTTTCTGATTGGGTATTTTTAAAGCACCTGTTTAACTTGAAAGCAGGTCAAACATTGAGCTTCTCATTAATAGAATGTTTTTCATGGAAAAGAAAAAAAAAGATGGAAATACGGACTTACTATATAAGAGACTTTCCAAACTCCCGTTACTCATATATTGATATATCAACATGTGTTGACCTTTATCTACACAATATCCAACTAAATTCACAAGATTCCGATGATGGAGTCTACCCAGGAGAAGTACCTTGTAGAAAAAGAAAGTAAAGGGCTAATGCAACATGATCTTAACAGACTGATATATGAAAGACAGAAACCACTTTTTGGACAACGGAGCATGCTCACTTCACCTTTTTCTAAATAGGAGGGAAAAAGATTAAAGAGTATTATCCTTCCAGGAGATAGTAGTTACCTCTGTTTGGAATTCCTTCTCCCCCTGTTTTGAATTAGATGCTAGCACTTTTACGGCTACGACTTCATTTGTAGCCATTGTAGCTTTATATACTGGACCAAAAGATCCTTGTCCTAAAATGGTTGTAAAGTTCTGTGTAGCTTTTTGGATATCCCTAGAAAATGAATTAATTAAAAAAAGGAAAAAAAAACAACAAGAGCAAAGCACATTAACATGTATGCCAGCACAGATCAACTTCAAGTTCTCAGATTAGTAAACAGGCATAAAAATAGTCACCACTGTAAAAAAGAAGAAGATGGATAAACTCAAAAAATGTTTAACCGTCGAAATTAGCATGGAGGGAAACTATTACTAGAGAACCCACTTGTATGAGTATCTTGGAATGCCCGAGTTTGAAGCAAATGCATCTTTGTTCTGGTGGTTCCACCAAGATCGAGGAGTAATTGCAGCAGGCATCTCTGAGATGTTAACTGATATGGAACTTGAGATGGATGCACTGCTATCTATGCTTGCGTCCAAGCCATTAGTACGTATGGGGAGGGAACTTATACTACTACGCGCAGTTGAATGTTGTCGAAGATGAGAACGCTTTCTATACCACCTTAAACCGAAGAATGAGCATACTGCTAATAGCAAGCCAATTGCAACGCCAACTGAGATACCAATAACAACCAAACCAGCTGGAGCTGCCATTTGTATGACACTCACAAGGAGAGAGCATCTTCCATTTCTAATACCTTCATTCTCTCTGCCATGAAATTAACAAGCACAATTATGAACCCTCCAAAGCTTACACACAGCCAGAGATGCAGTAACCAAAAATAAGTCCCACTTGGCATCAAAACTAAACAGGATGCTACTTGCCAGAAAAGCTAATTCTTACATTTTGACCTAACAAGATATTTAACTAGAAATAGGAGCAGTCAACTTATGTTAAAGAAATTGAAAAAAGTCCCACTAAAGACAGACTTTCAAATCTAGAATGATGAATATGACTTATAAAGACTACTTTGATATGCAACGTTTTGTGCATTGTAAGCAACTAAGCAAGTGCTAGGTGAATCAGACAACTACCTTATCTGATCTGAAAAACACGCTTGATGGTTAAGAAGTTTTCGCTGTAGGTTCCACCCAGCTTGCCAACGTTCATGATACTGCAGACTTGGGTTTGTTACCCAGTTGCGTACCAAAAATTGCTGTGACTTTGAACGTTACGCGTGCAGTCTCTAGTTGAATAGAAGGGTGTATCAGCATTAAAGATGTCTTAAAATTTTGTCAAAGTTAACTCCAATTGCCAGCAGTATGTTCATATGAACTATAATATGACTTCGGCGTTCCTTTCTAAAGAGATGGAACATGACCCGACTAATCAAACAAATGGATGTTGGAAACAGTCAAGAAAGACAAGACATAATATCTAGATAAAAAGAATCTACATAAACCTTAGAAACCAGAGTCTGCTTACAAGAAAATGGACTGATTTTCAATGATCATCATCTATTTTGTAACTCTTTACAATTTAATTTTTAATTCCAAAACTTCTTATTAAACAGGGCAAATTTCTTATTACGTCAACAAATTCTACCGAATCAACGTCAATTCATCCCGGTGTGAACGGTCACATTGAGTTGCTATCACATATCAAACTACATAGCCTAATCAAATCAGAGTTATGGAAGAAGTCCCATCAAACCAAGACACACAAAATTCAGTTGTTATAAACAACAAGAGTGGCAAGACTATGTTCATCTGATCCATTAAAGCGAATCCTCTTTCCATGATAATCTGCTCTACATCAAATCATGATAATCACGCTCACTGATATTCATCTCAAAACAATAATGAAATCTGAATTCCCTCCTATTAACACCTATAAAAAAGATCACATTTTGAATCATAAAATCCAACAAAAACATCTTGGGTTCTCCTAGAATATCATAATTCAACACCCATATGTTTCCCAAACAATCTAAAATCATCAAATTCACAAACACCAAAGATCAAACAGATTGAACCCATTTCACAAAAACTCCTCAAACCCATCAAAAAGAACATACCTGATGAAGCAGTCAGATGAAATTGAAACCGCCGATTCCTACAAGACCAGGTAAAGAAGCGGTGGACTGAAAGCAGAGAAAGAAAGAAAGAAGTTGTGCAGAATGAAGCCGTCAAGTGAATAAAGAGACTACTTAATTAACCGAAATCTAGTGTTACTAGATGCAGATGTTATGTACCCCGTGTAACACGTCAAACGAAGTACTAGTATAGTATAAGAAAGTTAAAATTGGTGATAGAAACCAACGCTTCCGTAGCATAGTGGTAGTGCGTTCCCTTCGTAAGGGAAAGGTCGTGAGTTCGATCCTCACCGGGAGCTTATAATTTTTTTTTTCATACAGCTTGTATTTTTTATTTTTTAGGTACAGGATCCTTTACTTTTTTGCGGGGAAGGCTGAGTTTTAACATTTTGATCCTATCAAAAACAGGTCTCATTAAACGTGTACCAGTCCAGTATGAGAGTCATCACTATCGTATTCAATCCAATCCAGAATGTGCCATGGGAGGGAAAATCAGGTTGTTGGCATACCTACCCACACAGTCAATTATACTCAACAGGGTTTCTTTTAAAAATACGTGGTTTCAGTTGAGCATTTGATGACTATAGAGTTAAAGGGGTGCGTAGTTGGTAAACCAACACCACTGCATCTGCATGTACTCCACAGCCCAACTTACTTACAAATATACTACTCTCCTGCTGTTTGTGGGGTATGAACTGTGGGATATACCTAACCGTCTTCACATTTTGCAACTGTACTCCTAGAAACTATCATTCTCTGTGAAAGACATTCTTCTAAAGATAGTGTGTCAGCCTCAGAATTGATAGCTACAATTAGGATGTAAGCCAATTTCTAATTTCTGCAGGGATTAGTCCAAGAATTAAATAACACCAAAACCCTTTTTGATGTATGCATAACACCAACATCATCATGTTATAACTTCGCTACACAGAAAAGACCAAGCAAGTTTGAGAAGTTCTGAAAATTTCCTGTCTCATACTTAGTAAACTTAAAATCAAACCAACGTCTCTGATAATAGATTAACAAATTCAACTCCCAACCAACACAACTGCTAGTAAATTAATACAAATATCTCAAAACAACAACAACAAAAAAAAAAAAAAAAATAGTTACAAAAAATAAATATAACTCTTGGCTTGGAGGAACCAGTGCACCAAACCAGACCGACGATTCGTGTTCAGTGACCTCAACTGCACCACTAGCAATATTTTTGTTTACTTTTGCAGCCATACTTGACCCACTTAAGTTAAAAAAAATGATAGATGAGACTTGAGTTAGGTGAGTGATATATGATATTTTAGAACGATTCCTCCTCATAGTCATGATCTACTCCTGCAAGTCTCACGCATTCATCAAACCGGAAACAATCAATGAGGTGATCGTTTGTCATACCAGCAGCTTGCATGAATGAATGTATGATCACAGGTCCTACGAACCGAAAACCTCTCCTCACTAAATTCCTACTAATAACTTCAGCTTTGGGACTTCTCAAAGGGACACTTTTTGCATGTCTGTATCGGCTAATCATCGGTTTGTAATTCATGTATCCCCATAAATAATCACTGAATGACCCGTATTCCATTATAATCTGTATGTACATAATTAAAAAGAAGGAAAAAAAACTTGAGTTATGTCCAGTTACCAAAATGAGGTATGTACGTATCTGTCAATAGATCGAAGACTTGCCATTAGTATGGAGTTGGCATTGTCTATGATGCAACGGACGAGACTCTCATCTAGCATCAATGCCTTGTTAGAACTGATTTCTTTGATTTCTTTCTCTCCCATTTTCGCGACTATGTAAGGATCAAAGTTCGAAAAAGCTTCTCTGCATTATACGTACAAATCACACAAATTATTATGCTTAGCTCTAAAAATGTTGGTGAAAAACAGCTGCATGATATGACCAATATTTTCCTTCTTTTTTGAAACCCAAGTTTATGAGACTGTATTAGGAACTGAACCTATATAAATCTTTTATTTTGATAATTTCAATCCAGAAGTGATACATCAGCATTCCCGATAGCGCGAGCAGCTCGAATAATTGTCTGTTGCACAGATTCCATGCATTGTCAAAATTACCACAATAAAAATGTTTAAAATAAATCTTGTAGTTTATACATATGGA
The DNA here is from genome assembly GCA_023529315.1 of Papaver bracteatum. Lineage (NCBI taxonomy): Eukaryota > Viridiplantae > Streptophyta > Magnoliopsida > Ranunculales > Papaveraceae > Papaver > Papaver bracteatum. The sequence continues at coordinate 571,851 of JAJJWX010002605.1, read as the reverse complement.
AATAAAAATGAATGAAATCACTTAACAAGTCATCATATACTGGAACACCCCAACTCTGGTCGTGGTAAACAACGTAAACTTCATCTGCATAAACAAACCGCGATCGTCATACAGTAGCTGGTTTGCCGATTTGGACCAGTACACTACACAGTGCACACTGCGAAAATATAGCTTACCAGTTGTTTTAGTGATCCAATGGCACCTAGTTAAACTTCCATCACCAGATATATTATGGCTAAGCTGTCGAGGCACAACATTAGGTACCGACTTCACGAGTTTTCGAGGAGGCGGCGGGCGACTTAATTCATGCCGACGTACCGGTATTTTCCAGTCTCCAAGGATGATAGAACCTTTAAGAGAAGAATCATTTGAGTTTAGTGACGAAGAAAGTGAGAATGATGAATTACTCCTCTCAATCCCTATTGGGTACACTCTCCTGAGATGTTTGGGTGATGATAAATAACCTCCTCCTCCTGGCTGGTTTTGTTTCTCTTTCTCTCTAAAACTTGAATTGTTATTATTATTCCGGTGATCGAAAACATGTTTTCTTACCTTTTCTTTGTACATACTTGATCAAATTTCCTTTCCTTTTTTTTTTTTTTTTTTTTTGCAAAACTTGGTAAGTTGGTGGTTTTGAAATAAATATAATTAGATTAAATAAATTTGGATTATGAGAAGGAATTTAGATGCATATATATATATATAAGTGGAAGTGTTCGGTGAAATGTCACTTGTTTGTAGACCTATTAATACTAAAAATAAACTAGTTGATCCCTTAATTAGTCTTTAAGGAAATTTGTTCTTCAAAAATGGTGAGCTTTGCTTTGTAATAAGGTTTAATTCATCAATCACTCTTTTCTTATCCCACATTTAGTGATATGAACTTGCAATCCATGCATTATGACAACCCTATAGCGTATTAGCAACATGGTTTCTTTATTAGTGATATGTATATTTCCTCTTAATTTGGGGTATCTTTGGAATGAAAATGTGAATTTAGAGTTGAGATATGGATAATTTATTTATAAAGTAGATAATGAAATGAAGAAAAAGAAGCCTAGTTTTGGTTGCAGGGTCTTTGTAAAATCTTAGATTGTACTTCAACTAGTCCTGAGGCATACTTGTTGCCACATTAGATAAAGAAATCCCATCCCACAAAAAATAGATTTCCATCTTCTCTCTTCACTACCATTTCTGCAAAGCTTGATCGAGAATATTTTTGATATCTTGTTTGCATTCGTTTAACACAATTCTGAGATGGAGGTTTAGGATAATCAAAGAAGAAGAGTGGAGAGATAATAAATATTGTATATATAATTTGAGGCCGAAATACCGGCTTCAGAATGAAAATTAGGCCAAAAGCTTGAATTTTATACCTCCTGACCCCCTACCAATTGAAATCGAGGGGCACCGATCTACGATAATACAAAATATAACCTATCACTCCTCCCTTCCCTCCATTATTCCCTCCTAATACCAAATCTACTAAACCTCTGATAATACTTAATCTCTATAACTTGGTAAACCCTACTAAAACTCTAAAGAAAAATGGTAAAAAAAACGCCGAGATATACAACCTGCTCCAACGCCATCTCTAACAACAGATGAAGCCTTTCGTAATCGCTATTTGCGTACAAAAAGAATCAGAGACAAACGCCAACTCCCAATGCATCTATCAGCCAAGGTTGTTTATAGATCCAAACTTGGGTTTCTTTTTTCGCTTTGCATTGTTGATCATATATTACGTGTTCTTACAGGATATGTATAGTTACTTGATCACGTTTTATGAAATGGTATGGTAGATTTAATGTTCATAACTTGAGCACGTTTTCTCATATGCTTTGATTTTTTTTAAATTCCCTGTACTTATGGGTTATGATTCTTTTTGGATTGTTATCTAAATGGTAGATTTGGATTGCTTTATCAAGATTAACCATTTTTTGATTCTAAATGGTAGATTTGGAAGCCACTTTGTAAAAAGGTAAGATATAGAACCTGCCCCTTCCTGTAATATAAAAGCCCTAATTCTCTTTCCTTTCGTTCCCTCCTCTCTTCCCATCATGCTTCTACGCCATCACTGACAACATAGAAAGCCCGTCATAATCCATATTTACTTGATAGAAAGCACGGTTTGTTCCCTGGCTATGTTTTGTTCTATTTTGATTTACGATTTTGTGTTTCTTCAGATTATTCATCACCTAATGAATGTTACTCCATATTTTCTGGCTCAAGGATTTTTTTCCTTCTGCAAAGAACGCAGAAAAATAATAAAAATGAATAAGTCAAAACTATGGCAATGAGAAGAGATGAAAGACACGTATCTCAAAGGCTCTTGAAAGGAGGAGGAGGAATTATAACAATTTCTCTTGATCCGGTTTGCGAAACTTTCGACCACTAATTAGATTTTTTTGCTTACTCATGGAGTATCTATTTATTGGTATTATTGTGGCGAATTTGTAGTTAAGGTACAAATATGCTTTGAAAAATGACGTGAAATTGTCTAGAGGGTCCAAAAATCCTTGATCAGGTTATTTTCTAAGAAATAGTACATCAACTTTTTATCGAATTTGCTGGTGTTAGTGTTCTTAGTTCTTACTCCATTTTTGATCCCTTATTATCATGTGTATAGAAGTCATTCCAAGCTATTTTGAATTTTTGGTTCTTTCTTATGTTTTACTTATGTCAAGTAGAAGTAGCTATCATTAAGCAACGATGTTGAACTTTGTTAATAAGATACGACACTCATTACTACTTAACTGTGTTGAAGTTTATTTGAAATTGAGGAAAAAGCTTAAGTCATATTGGATGAACTGGGTCTAATGCCGGTATAGCATTTTCCTTCAAATGCATCTTTTGAAGTAAACTAAACAATGAGTATTATATGATCTATATAGTTGCTGCCAAAAAGATCAAAATTGGGTACGATTTCAGAAGATGGTTAATGTACTTTTTGCTTAATTAGTGATTATGAATTTTCTTATTGAGTTGGTGTGGTGAATTTACTTTTTTTGGTGACTGTTGTAGAATTTTTTGGTGGCAGACCGTACATAAGATACAATCTGGTGGAACATCTAAAAAGGATATCAGATGGCAAGTTGAATCAAGAAAGGTTAGACTTTGAAGAAATGCAAGTGACAAATCCAGAGAAGAGAAAGAAAAAGATGTGGTTGAGATCCATATTGATGATAACCGATGATATGGTATGACAGTGCATGATTTTACTTCTTTTCCTTTTCAAAGTAATTGTATTATCACTATAAAGTATATAATAGTAAAGTGTGCTTGATGGGTGATAGACCACCAGTAACATACATTTAAAAAAAAATATGAAAGTTTGATCTGTGTCGACTGAGGTACAATAAGTTGTACGAGTAGTGGGGGGGGAACAACCTGTCTCGGTAGCAGCTCGAATATAGTTTTTATGGTATAACCAATGCCATCTGATTTGGACAGATATTAATTTATAAGAATCACCTCCTCTTTTGTATTGAATACATTTCTTAGAAGCTGCTAATTAACTGTGTCTCGGAAGATCAAGGGAAGTTACTTTTGAAAGGAAGACAAGAATTTTAAAGAACTAGGAAAATTTCAAAACAAGCTCATGTTGCTGGAATACCTAAGTCGTATTTTTTTGGCTATGTAATTTCATTGGATTCAATATTTGACAATCCTTAGCTCTACATTGTCTAGGATATCTTTTCAAGCTATGACTTCTAGATATTAGGTAAATGTTATGGTGGAGGATGTATATAAAGAGTTCCTAACATTATGAATCAAATTAACTATGGTTAATATTGGACTGTGATAGATATATTAGTAGTACCAATAGCATGAGAAAAGAAGGAGGATTCGACATGATAAAGAAGGCCATAATTCAACGTGAGCATCAGAAAAGTCGGAACCAGGTCACTAGACTTGGTGATAGAAAGGTTTGTTCTATTAAAACAAGGGTCGTAACTTTGTTTAGGGTACTAAGGTGGAAAATCTAATATAATAAAAAATTGTTCTCTTGAGACTCATTAGTGTCATTTTCTGAGTGAACTTATAAGATTCTCCGATATTTTGGATGCAAAAATTTATAAGGACCATGTAGTTAGAAAAATGACTTATTAGAAATGCATCAGCATGCATGAGTACCATATAGATGTTGAAAAATATGGTTTCACAGGGAGATACAAACACGAGTACCAATGTCAAAGTGTTAGATGCAAATTCAGAAAGTTCGATAACAACAAATTATGTCAAATACTTTTGTATGCTGTTACATGTACCCATTATTGTAGTTTTTTTCCTAAATTTAGCGTGGTGCAGTCTAAATTCATGTTCAACATCAAACATGTGACATTTCTTTCTATTTTTTTTATTTTTTTTTTGATCGGTAGGTGACATTGCTTTTTATTCAAAGTTAAGTCCGCTATTTGAAATTATTTGGTGGAATTAATGAAGTTGACAATTTAGTGCCAAAACATGCTGATTTATGAACATATTATATGATGATTAGTATCAAAGAGAGAAAGAATGAATATTTCTTTTGTTCCCTTCGTTTATCGTGTTGTCCATTATTTGTTCTTTTTTTTTTGTCATTTTTGTGACAAAAGGGGGAGAAATATATGGAGTAAACAAGGTATGCTGGTATCAATTTATGGTTGATTGGTGTCACTAGGGAAGAGGATGATGATGCTTGAACGTTTATCTAACGAATGAGGAAAATCATAGACTAATGGGGAGTAAAATACCATATGAATGGGATAACAAAGATGTGCATATTGAATATCTACCTAGCTCACCTTTAGGGGGAGTATAATCTTTGTTATTATAGTGCAGCTGCTGCATTTTTGAGGATTGAATGAATGCATGTTATGTGTTGTGGATTCGGGAATCAAGCGTATGAGTAATGAATTATTGTAATTTGTTTATCCATATGATTGTAAGAGTTTTGCCACTAAAATTTACAAAGGGGGAGATTGTTAGAGAATTTCTCGGTTGAACCCACCAAGCGTTGGTATGTCAAGTTTGGTTGTCATATTTTAGTGAAGCAAAACTCATTTAAGAGTCGCTTGATTTAAATGTACTAGAGTCAACTTCGTATTGGTTAGCTTAAAAGTATTAGGATGAGACATTACAAGTATTGCGAAGACTTGAAGAAGTGAAGAAGAACGGAGCTACAACGACAACATAATCCTTCCACTTGAGGTTAGTGATATTTGACTTGAACTGTTTTATTCCCTAACGTATCTTTCAAGTCGTGCATATTGAAAACATAAAACTGCAAAGCATGAACACTCTAGATAGACATGGTATTAAGGAATACAATATGAAGTTTCTTGCTTAACCATTAAACTTTGTATATAAGACATCAACATAATCGTATGAATTCTATTGTGATTATGTATGGGTATGAGGTGAGGATTTCATCCTAGGGAACAATGTTTACATGTGTTCTAAGGAAGTAAGTTCATGATATGTGTTGTGAACAGAAAAGGAAATCGCCAGGCGTTATTGGGGCTGTTTTTCATTGCATATCTTATGAACGACCAATATGTGTGAATTAGTATAACCGCTCACGACTTGTTTGTGTTCTTGGTAGAACTATTCATATAAGGCCTAACTTATGTATTGGTATGACTTTTATTAGTGAAACCGATCTTAAGTAATCACCTGGGGTATGATCTGGTTGTGTATGTCTGAACTTATTACTGGGAAGAGGGGAACTGATCCTAGTAAGAGGTGCAGTGCATCACAAGGGGAACCGATCCTTGTATGAGGTGCAGCAAGGTTTATAGAAGAAAGGGAAACCGATCCTATGAACATGTGCAACAAGTTTTTGGGAAGGGGGAACCGATCCTATGGACATGTGCAGTGCATACAAGTTAGATACCAAATATATGTGGGGAACCGATCCTAGTACCTAATCAGCCGTATCTTTGTTAAGCTAGTGTAACTATGCACAATACTCACATGGAGGTAGAACCGAAACTTGTTTTGGTAGAACCATAAACCCATGAGTTGTGATTAAGTGGAACTTGATCAATCACATAGTTCTTGAAAGTCAGAAGAACCAATTCTAAACTTGTTTGGAAGTGTGGTAAATCGGTTTCAAGTGATCAAGCATGGTAAAGACTTGCAAGAGTAAGATGTCGTCACTCTTTGAACACGGTGCATTAATGCTTATTATATTTTGTTCAAAGATATTCCTTAAAGGCTAAGAAGGAAGTAAATCCCAAGATCGAATTAAATAAGTTAAGAATCTTTTTAATTAAGGATTTTTAATTATATATGGAAAATAAGAATTTATAATGTGCATTTGCTAATTAAAGATTTTCCAAGGAGATTTCGATCATTATTTTTGGACAGTGCATTCACATGAATTATGAAAACCGAATTTGGTGGAGTAATGAAAATATCTTGAGAATATTTTCGGTTTTGGAAATTCCTTGGTGTCCAAACTTCCTTGTCTATAAATACTTTGAGTTTGCATTTCTAGCAAACTAATCCTGCGTAACCTAGACTTACTCTTTTGTCTTTGTTACTGGTGAAGCCGCCTATCGGAGAGGAGAGTAATCTAATTATTTGAAATCTCTTACGGCCGCTCAATTTAAAGTCTTCTTTGGGATTGAGAATCTCTAGTGCGACCCGTTGGTGGGAAACTAGATATTGCGGTTTATCTTTAGTTTTCATATTGATTTGATTGATTAACGGTGGTTGAACTTTGATTGCACCTAGTTTATTTATGATTGAGAATCTTCTCTTCTGATATAAGATTCACTCAAACTAGTTCAAGGTTTCGACATGGATCTTTAGACTGTTGTTAGATCTAAAGACGATCTTATGATAATCCATTGTTAACAGACTCCGTTCTGTGTGTGATTGATCACAAGAGATTCAAGTGATTGTATGCAGGTGTTTATTGAAGATCTAAGAAGATTTGAAGACAAAGAAGATATTGAAGATTTTTTACTTGGTGTTTTTATAATCTTTGGTGTGCACAATACTTGTTTGGGAAAAAGAGGATCCAATTAATAATCGGTTTATCCTTGTGGTAGATTAGATTGATTAATTGAGGAAGATCTACATCAACACATATTACTTGAATGAAGAGTGTTGTTGGATTAATTTTAGTAATTACCTTTGGGGTGATTAAACGTAAGATAGATCTTGGAACCTGGCGAAGGAGTTTATGTTAAGATAAACAAGGGAACCTTTGCGCAACTCATATCACTTGGTTGAAGAGAGTTGATACCAAACAGATTTTTTTCTCCTTTACTATTTGGAATACGAACCAAAGGAATTGGTCCAAGTACATGACGATTTTACAGGTTGGAGGCGTGGGAATACATATGGAACTAGGTGAATTATAGGTTTTGTTGGTTGGTCTCAACTATACGAAGTTGTCTTATTTTGTATAACAGCTTGATCCTGAGAGTATTCAATTCTGGACTAGGTCCCGGGGTTTTTCTGCATTTACGGTTTCCTTATGGCGATCATCATACAAGACGAAGGACTACTCAAGGAACCAATGGATCTTCATCGACTAAAATGTATGTGGAGACTTGAACTTATCTATCACTCAAAAGTATATCTACTTTATCTCATATCTTGAGACAAAAGTCATATTACTATATAGACTAAGATTATACACATATGATATTTCGAGCTGAGTATATCTCGCTTATCTATTTCTCGAAATATGTGTTGGTAAAGCTTTCACTTTATCCAAGTTCATCTTTATCTAGTGACAAAAGTCGTGTTATGTTTCAATCATTTTGGAAATCGCTCTGGCGAGAAATAGTTTGTGAATAACAACTATATAACGTCCTCTGAGAATGTTTCAATGATTGAAATGAGAGTTTAGAAAATATAACCATTGGAGGATATAAGCATTGTTGTGGTAACACATATATGTATAAGTCCTTATTGCTTAAACCGAAGTTTGCGAACTTTGTTGATCAAGTGAAACCGGAGTAGTGCATGAGCTCAGTCTGCGAACTCAGCATACAAGCTCAGTCCGCGAACCAAGTCTGCGAACTGGCGTAGTTCTCGAACCCGAGAATTTCTGCTGGAGTTTGTGAACTCCGTCCGGGAACTTAAGTCCGCGAACTTGAGTAGGTTATGTCTAAAAACGATATTTGTGAACTTATCATAATAAACTAAGGAATGCTATTGCAAACCGTGGCTTTATAGTTCATGAATCGATTCGAGTGAATCACATCGTTTTTGCTTCAATTGTGTCTTGTGTTGTACATAAAGATCTAAACAATTGAACAACTCTCTAACTAGTTCATTTGAGTCATTTGGACTAGTTATGGTGAAGAAGAATATGGTTGATATGAAAGTTATCATTTGTCTAACAGTTTGGTTAACTAGTGTTGAACAAACTAATGTACAAGTTTGGATATGGTTACACGAAGCTAAAATTGTCTAGTACTTGGATATAGTTATACGAAGCTAAAATTGTCTAGTACATGTGTGTATGACAAGCTAAGTTTTCGATCTAACGGTTGATAAATATTAGATTGAATCTGATCAGGTTTTCATCTAACGGTGAATATTGAATGCTTTGTTACTAAGCTAACATTGATTGCAAACCCTGATTTGAAGACTATATATGAGAGAACTCTAGAAACTGGGAAACCTAATCCCCACACATTCTGTATGATACTAGTTTACTAAGCTAGAGTTGATTCTCCTTTAACCTTTGGTTTTCTTCTTCTAAAACCAGGTTAACGACTTAAAAACTTCATTGGGATTGTGAAGCCAGACCGATACTACTTTTATCGTAGTTGTGTGATATGATCTTGCATCTTCTATCATACGAGTACAATTGTAATAATTGGTTTGAGATTTCTATCTCTGATAGGCAAGATATAAAAGTAATCACAAACATCTTCGTCTCATCGTTTGTGATTCCACAATATCTTTTTTCGCTTTGTCGATTAAGACTATTGTGAGGTGACTAATAAAACTGAGCTGTTCTTCGGGAATATAAGTATGGTTTTATTGATTGGTTCCTTTTCACCTTGATTTATCAAAATACGGAATAAAACTCATAGGTTTATTCGTGGGAGACGAATTTATCTATCTTGTAGACTTTTCTATGTGAGACATATTTGTTTATGAAAGTCTTCGACTTTGGGTCGTAGCAACTCTTGGTTGTGGGTGAGATCAACTGAGGGAATCAAGTGCGCAGTATCCTGTTGGGATCAAAGGCGTAGGAGCATAACTGTACCTTGGATCAGTGTGAGATTGGTTGTGGTTCAACTCCAGTCCAGACCGAAGTTAATTTGGAGTAGGCTAGTGTGTGTAACAGCTTAATACATTGTATTTTTAATCTGTACTAGGTTCCCGGGGTTTTTCTGCATTTGCGGTTTCCTCGTTAACAAAATTCTGGTGTGTGTGTTATTTCTTTTCCGCATTATATTTTGTTATATAATTAAAATAATACAGGTTATGCGTTGTTCAATCAATTAGAATATCCGACCTTATTGGTTGTTGATTTAAATTGACTGACACTTGGATATTGGTCTTTGGTACCATCCAAGTTATCTCTCTTTGATTAAGACTCGCAGATTGTATTTTCTTGAGTAAATCAAATTGAGAGATTGAGATAATAACTTCTTGAGATATTTTTATTGATTGAGTCTAGTTGATTCTCTATAAAGTAACTCGGAGTTGTCCATACAGATTACTAATCAAAATATTGGGTGTGGTTGTTAGACCCCCGCTTTTTCACCAGCGCTAACAGCTTGCATCTTTACAGCAGCTTGCATCCTTCCAGCGCTAATAACTTGCATCTTTACAGCAACTTGCATCTTTCATCCTTCCAGCATTTCTCTTGAATGCCCAGTAGAAGGGAATCAGCAATCTAATTTTATCACACGTAAAGATCAGGAACGACTTCTCCAAAATCGAAGCAAAGAAAATCAGCAACCCCCCTGAGTTCACAAAGACTCTTTTCCTGTCAGGAGATGCATGATTTCTGGGGACTTCGCCCGCAAAATCGTGCAGTATATGATGAAACATTTATATGAGATTATATATTTACCCAAGGCACAACGTCAAGACATATTTGCAGCCCTCAACCGCAATGCATCAGGAAGGAAGCTGTTTCCATCCAGGAAGACGTTCCCAAACCCCAACCTCTCTTGGAAAGCACGATTGATAAATGGAACTGGGGACTCCTAACCACTGTTCGCTTGAAGGGTATCCAGTTTTATAACACACTGATTGATTAACGCAGCTGATCCACTTCAACGCCTCCTCCCCGCTAAAGCTCGTGTTCATGGACAGTTTGCTCGCTTACACGTCCAGCCAACCTACTTTGTTCCCATGACAATGTAGTCTCTTCTGATCACATCTGCTGCCGAGAACCGGTGCCATTCGTTTGTTGATACCAGTGAGAGCTTTACCAAAACACGATCATTACAAAGATGGATACATGTAAACCACATTTGGGTACTGAGTATCTACACAGAATCCCTTCAATGTCAAAGCTCAGAAGACACGGTCAACCAAAAGGTCATAGTCACGACGAGGTCATTTACTTTTCAAGGGTGCAGCGTAAGAATATCATCACCTCTCTATCTAGAAGACGCCTGCAACACTTTACAAGGCCGCGATGGATCCCAAGCCTGCTCAGAAGAAACAACTTTAGAAACTAAAGAAAAGTGTGACTGGGGACTGCTCATCACAGTCCATCCCAATGACCATCAAATATTCATGAGATAACCCCAGAGACACGGCTGAAACATTTTACTGAAGAAGCAGAGGGAGCCACGATAAACAACATAACTCTCTCATTTTTACCACTTTACTATCCAGAGTATTTCATCCATGTGATATTCTGAGCATCCTAACGTCACATCCAAACGAGTATAATAAGCTTATATCAAATCATGTGGACGTGGATTCAAGGCGACGCAATGAAAGTAGGATACACATGGGGACTACCAGCATGGAGCGCTTTCACCCCCCTCAACCAGGTTATTTTTTATTTCAACATCATCACTGTCGAAGTTTTACGAGCCGCGGGAATTTCTCAACACGAAGCCGTACATGTGCATCGAAGACCCCAAAAGCACGCCACAGAGATACATTCACATGTTCGGCCATGCCATCGGATCTAACAGAAATATAACTGGGACTGCTCACCGCATCCCATTCCATACAATAGTCCAAGATTCAGAAGATGGTTCAAAGGATGTCTCTTGGAACAAAGTCCTTGAAGACTTGATAGCATCAAGTCGGCAACGAAACGTCTCCCAACTCATTTATTTCATCCAGTGGCTCCAGAAGATTTCAACCATACAAGCATCAACATCATACTGTCATCGCGATCATAAGGTCCAGACACTGAACAACCTAAAATCAAGGATGGACCGACAACGCAACCACATCCATCCGTACCAAGAATGCAATAGAGTTCGGTAAATTTTGGAATCCACTGGAGGGACACCGCAGACGAAAGCACGGATCCGGACGAGCAACAGAAAATAGAAGAAGGTCAATACCTCTTTTCATTCGGACGGAGTTTTTAAAATTTTCACAGAATAAATTTTCCTTCTTGCTCCATAAACGGGAATAGATGACTCGGCGCGACTATGCTACCTTGGGCCCGCAACATCTCTCCTGAATTCTTCCTGAGTTTCACTGTCGGGATGTTTTCACCTCCTAAACGATCTCAAAACCTAAATATTCTCTCATAGGAAGATATGAAATTCTTTTCCGATTAAGATGGATGGGAGGACCATCAAAATCTGAGTTCGTACGAGAATTCTACAACGATTCTAGTAAGGGGCACTAATTAGGGGTTCGACATGCTAAACCCTAATTTAGACAAAGTTTTCATTATCCCACGGAACTGAAGCAAGTTGTTATCTTCTCGAAGCCATTCGTCACCTTCCCACGGAACTGAAGCAAGTTGTTATCTTCCTGAAGCCAGTCGTCACCTTCCCACGGAATTGAAGCAACTTGTTATCTTCCCGAAGCCAACGCTCACGCCATTCTAGGCTAACAGATCATTGCCCATGCCAAATTTACGCTAGTGGATCCCATTCCAAGTAAACCAATCCTGGTGGCTCATTCCAATCCAATCCAACTCTCACTTATGAACGATACATGCGGCTCCCATTCCAAGTCGACCAATGCTGACGGCTCGTTCCAAGCCAATCTAACGTTCATGACTCCATTCAAAGCCGTACGATACCTGCGGCTCCCATTCTTAGATAACCAATGCTGACGGCTCATTCCAAGCCACTCCAATGCTCATGGCTCCTTTACAAGACGCACGATACCTACGGCTCCCATTCCAAGCCGATCCAGTGTTAACGGCTCCAAGTCCAAGCCTACCAGTGCTAGCAGCTTCCGTTCACACTAAATCTACACTAGCGTCTCCGTTCCAGCCCAACCTTCAGTACCATGAGCAGAATTTATGCAAAGCCACCAAATACGAGGATCATAGATTCTCCTTACTTCCCGAAAAAGGTTAGATGGATTTTCCTGACCATATTGCATGATTTACATTTCGTTTCTGTCCTTTTCTGTCACCATCTTATGCTTACCTCGCAACAATGCCCATGTTCCGAGATAAGCAGGGGACTTAATATTGATGGTGGTTTTTAGCTTAGGGTTAAAATCCTAAAACCCTAGTCAGACAATGACGTCACAGAACTTGAGTAATAATGTCTCCACTAAATGCATTTATTGAACCCTTTAGTATGTCAGCGAGAAAATTACCAGGGTACCTTTTTTCAATACTAATTAGGGTTTTGATAGGCCAAACCCTTCTCACACCACATATGCCAATGGCATGCCGTGCCATCCAAAACTCTGCTCCAAGGCATACCAACCATGCTAGCTGCACCACCGTGCCAATGGAAAACCATGCCAGCCACGTCTCCGCGCCAAGGCATGCCAACCATGCCACCGTGCCAATGGAAAACCATGCCATCCACGTCTCTGCGCCAAGGCATGCCAACCATGCCAGCCGCACCACTGTGCCAATGGCACACCATGCCAGCCATGTCTCCGTGCCAAGGTATGCCAACCATGCCAGCCGCACCACCGTGCCAACGATAAACCATGCCAGCCAAGTCTTCGCGCCAAGGCATTGCAACCATTCCATCCGAACCACCGTGCCAATGGAAAACCATGCCAGCCATGTTTCCGCGCAAAGGCATGCTGACCATGCCAGCCGCACCACCGTGCCAATGGAAAACCATGCCAGCCACGTCTTCGCGCCTAAAACATGCACGAGCATGCCAACCATGCCACCATACTGCTGGCTGTCAAATGAAGGGTTGTGACAATCGACGGCTACCCTCCCCCCTAAGATGCAGATCTCAACCGTACAAGTTCGCCGCCAAACGCGTGGAAACTTCTGGCCCAATGACAAAACTACACAGTTTATACCAAACCCTAATTTTGGCCGCGCCTAAATCATGATTGAGCATGCCACCATACCGCTGGCTGCCAAACGAAGGGTTGCGACAATCGACGACTACCCTTCCCCCTGAGATGCAGATCTCAACCTTACAAGTTCGCCACCAAACACGTGGAAACTTTTGTCCCAATGCCAAAACTACACGGTTTGTACCAAACCCTAATTTGTCCACGCCAAAGCCATGTCGGCCATGCCACCATCCCGCTGGCTACCAACATCCCTCTTGAAGAGTTTTACTTTTGGTCTATTTTCACCTCCCTAATGAGCTCAACACCTAAATATTCCCGCGAAGGGAGATAAGAAATTATTTTTCGTACAAAATGGAGGGGAGGACCATCAAAATCCGAGTCCGTATGAGAATTCTACATCTATTCTAGTGAAGGGGGCTAATTAGGGTTTCAACATTTCCTTGTTTAGGCATTCGGCTAGACTTGAATAAATGAAGCCTCCACTTTGATAAGTCTAACTAAGATCAGAATTAACTTAGTTTATCTTTTCCGGAATCAAATTGGACTAAACAACTCATCCCGTCAATATATTCATTCGTTAAGCCATAAATAATTCATACAAACCAATAAATCAACTTGCATAATCATTCACCTCAACTGGAAGCAATTGAAACAACATATATCATTAAAGTTCCACTATTGCACCGAAATTTTCTAAGCCTAAACAATTGATACCATACAATAAATCAAAATAACAATTGTTTTATTTAACTGGAAGCAATTGAAATAACATAAACATTAAAGCACCGCAATTGCACCAAACTTTCGTAAGCCTAAACGATTGATATCACACATCAAAGCAATATAACAATAGTTTTACTTAATCGGAACCAATTAAATCACACAGACATCCACACTGTAGGGACAGAATATCGCAAGATATAAGGTTACGAACATAGTAACAAATACAAGAGAAAAATGTCGCAAGATAATGCGATAATAGAAGAAACACGGGAGAAGTGTGAAGGGTTTGCGAATATAGAATAAATTTACGATCAGAGGTTGCGATGCTTCTCAGGTTATATACAGTTGTACAAATTTCACTATAAATATTAGTTCAAATGTTAAATTGGGAGAGTTCTTTAAGTGAGTGTTAGAAAAAGTCTTAGGAGAGAGAACAGAGAAAGTTGTAACTGTTCTAAGTTCCATTAACACTTCTTTGTAATCAGTTGAGAATATTAATCAGTAAATTGTCATTCTTCATCAAGAACTTCTTAAAGTTTTATGAATTCTACTGAGGGTGTAGTTGTAGGATTTCCTGCAACTACATAATTGGCGCTAGAAACAGGGACTTGATTAAAGAAATAATTAAAGAATTTTGCATCAGAGAAATGGCTAGAAGAAGAAATATATCATAACCATTGACTGCAATAAGAAGAAGTGTAAAACTCGCAGGTGGAGAAGCAAACGTAACAGGAGAACCTAGTAGGGGAAGGATCAATCGAAGAAATCAAACTCAACAAACAGTAACACAAGAAAGAGAAATAGATCAAGATCGAGTGAGTGTACACACTTGGAGAACTGATACACCAGTAGAAGCATATAGAGAACCGCAAATCAGAGAAAATGGGAGATTGATGGGAGGAACAATTCATGAAAGAGAAATGGAGGCATTAGAAACATTGAGACAAGAAATTCAGGAAGAACGAAGATTTGAAGCTTAAGAACGTGCAAATCTAACAAGACAGAATCAAGAATTGAGGAGGGAAAATGAGATGTTACAAAGGAGGAGATCTCAAAGTGCTGACCAGAGAGAGAAGAACGAAATTCGGCAACAATCAATAGTGAAAGTGCTATGCAAGGACAAGCACAGAATCTGGTTGAAAGAAATCGAGAGAATCGCTTCATTTTAGTACCGAACAACGAACAAAATGTGGAAAATTTACGAACAGAACCATTTCCAAGGGAAAATAACCAGAATGGCGAAGAAAATCGAGAGGAAGAATAGCAACTTGTGGAAGAAATTGAGAGACAACAAGCAATGCATCAAAACAATTACGAGGATGGAGTAAGAAGACATGAACATGCTTGCAACAATCAAGATCTTTAGTATGGTAGAATTCGGAGGAGAGTTGGAAATCAACGAACATAAATAGTAAGGAATGAACCAAATCTTCAAAACAGAATTCAGGCAAATCAGGGAGAGGTAAATTGCAGAAGGAGGAGAAATGAAGAAGAAGAAATTCCTGATATTCATATGAGAAGGATGAGGAGAATAGAAATGGAAGAACAAGAATTTCAAGATGCTCTGCAACAAAACAATTTTGACAATCTGGAAAGAAGATATTTGCAAAATTGTGCAAATGGAAACATTAATGAAGAGTATGATAGAATGCGAAGGATCGCAAGAGAAGAAATGCAAGAACGTAGAAGAAGAGAGGCTGCGTTGAAGAGACCAATGGATGAGAATTCTGAGGCAAATGAACGGATCTTTCGAGAATTAGCGGAAATGAGAGGAATGATAAATAGTAGAGGAGGAGGAGATAGAAGGCAATTAGATGAATCAATAGAAGAAGCTGCGAGGACTCCTTTCTCTAGAGAAGTACAATTGGGAGGGATTCCACCAAAATGAAATCTGCCTACATTAACCAGCATCTTTGACGGGACTTCATGTGCTATACAACACATTAAAGCGTATATAAGATGCATGTTACAATGGGAGAATCACGATGCTGTATTATGCAAGTATTTCGCATCAAGCTTAACAGGAGAAGCTCTAAAATGGTTTGAAGGACTTCTAAAGAACACTATTACATCATTTAATCATCTACAAGTAACTTTCTTAGGAGCATATATCACGAATCATTCCTCGCGACTTGGTATTGAATATGTGTTTGGTTTAAAACAAAGAATTGGTGAAAGTTTGAAGCATTTGGTAAGAAGATGGAAAACTATGTGCAGTGATATGGAAGGGCATGTGGACGAGAGGTACCTGATTTTTTCTTTCGTAAATGCGATGTTCGCAACTGAGCAATTATATGTTCAAATCTTCAAAAGAAAGAATTCCATTATGATGACAGAGTTGCGAGAATTGCAAGAGGAGTACATTACATTAGAGGAAAAGCAAAACAATATGGAGTCATATCCAGTGACAAACACCAACACTCAAGATACAGGAGCAAACTTACTTCCTAAAATAGTCAATATCGTAGCAGGTACCTCGCAAACATCCTCGCAAACATCTTCGCAGATATCAAAAGAGAAGAAAGTTGGCAATGGTCAACCAAAAATGGTAGCAATGAGTAGAAAATATCAAGAAGAGTATGATATAGAAAGGAATTTCTATAGCCGAGGAGGAAATAACCAGATCCTAAGATTAGATCAGCAACAGGAAAATTATGGAGGACAAAGGCAGAACTATTTTGGACAAGGGAATCATAGACAAAGTTATAACAATGGACAGGGAGGTCAAAGAATGATAAGAGAAGAAATAAAGATGCCACCTTTGAATACAAGTGTAGAAAAGATATGGCAAGCAATCATCTTGATGGAAAATATACCAACACCATGGAATATGGGAAAAGAACCACCAATGGGTCCAAGAAGTCATGAATTTTGCTTGTACCATCACTTTCATGGACATTCTACAAATAATTGCAATAATATAAAAAAGGATTATCTTGCGAATGATCGAACAAGGTAAACTGGATCACTTTTTACTCAAGCAAGCACAGTCGCAACAATTACCATAGGCTCCATTAATAACTCGCATGGTGAATACAATACAAGAAAAGGGAAAGGAAACCTTACACATAGAAGTGGGACCAAAAGCAAGGAATGTTTTCTGCAATTCTATTGTTCACTCGTATAAAACCATAAAAGATTTTCATGATAATGTGTTAAGCAGGGTATATGCGAGAGATGGTGAAGGAAGGGAAATAATGAACATCGCAAAAATTTCACGACTTGAAGATTGGCAGAAGCGTGAAATTTCTTTTGAAGCCACAGAAATTCCAGAAGGTTGTGAAATACATGATAATCCATTGGTAGTGAGATTAGAAATTTGTCTGAATATGGGAGAAAGCGAAGATGATACAGACGAAGAATCATTTGGTCTTAATAGAATCTTAATTGATACGGGAAGTTCTGTCAATATTCTCTTCTATCCTGCTTACAAAACCATGGGGGGAAAAGACGCAGATCTAATACCTTCCACCTATAGGGTTTATGGCTTTAATGGAACTGCTAATAAACCTAAAGGAGAAGTAAGCATGTGAATTCCCTTAAGTGGAATGCGAACTGAAATTTTATTTTGCGTTGTTGATATCGAATCACCATAGAATGCATTGATAGGGAGACCTTGGCTTCATGGGATTCTAGGCGTAGCTTCAACTCTTCATCAATGCATAAAATTTCCTCATCCAAAGGGTATTGGAGTTATCAAGGGTGATTGGGCATAAGGGAAGAAATGTTACGATACAGAAGTAGAAGTTTGCGAAGGAAAAGTTGTTGAAAAGGAAAGTTGGAGAAAAAGAGCAAAGGCTGTGAAAAGAAGCGAAAATTTAATGACTGAGGACTAAGGCATGAAGGAATAAAGTTACAATGTTAAGCGTACAAGAAATTTACGATGATAGAAAAGGGATATGGTTTACGAAGAAAAGAGAATGAAGGAAAAAAGGTAATGAAACAAAAAGGTAATCAGTATATTTGTTCGCAACGTATAACAAAATGTTCGCAACGTATAAGAAAAAGTATTTTGAAAAACAAGAAAATGAAATGAGGTATTTCGCAACATGAAAAATTTATGATAAGTTTTTACGAATAAAAACAATTTATTGCGATAAGCTTTCATTAAAGAAAGACGCAAAAAATTATTTGCGATCATCTTTCATAAAAGAAAGCCGCAAACTGTGATCAGCTTTCAAAAAAGAAAGAAAGCCGCAGAAATTTTACACAGGCAAACCTTTGTGACGTACACCCTAGTTCTCGAAGCAATATTTCGCAAGAGGCAAAGTCCTAAAGTACGTCATTTAAGGGGGTACCTATAAGCATGGCTCAGGGGAAACGGAACACCACCACGGAACCTGAGTACATGGACATTACGGGGTACATAACCCAAAAACGGGGTACCTATCCGGGTAAGATACCTTGGATTCTCAATCTAATCTTGCGATGTAACATGATTTAGGTTGGGCGACTAAGGCATACTTTCTTTCCCAAGAAGTGCAGAAAACGATCAAGGCGTCGAGGTACATGGTTGAGTCAAGAGTTCCGGATGGGTTTGAAGCACATCTGTCATTCTTGACAAGTCTTGGCAAATGATGCACTTGTCCCAAAGATACCCCATAGGGTGCAACCTCGTAACTATAAGCCCTATAGGAAAAAAGGATAAGAGGTTGCGAACAAAAGCTGGTTGTTGGCAAAACTGGATGGGAAGAGCTAACCTTGTATGGTCGATGTACGCTTCCTTGAAGGGGCAACCAAGGGGAAGATAAATGGCAGCACCCTCCATTAGGGAGCTGATACGTTCTATAAGACGCAAATGTCACGAGGCTTTTTGTTCGCAAGAAAATAAAGGCTTGTCATATTTGTGCAACAATCGTATTTCTGCGAGTAAAAATAAAATATATATATACTCGCAAAATTAAATACAAAGAAGTTAAGATGATATCAATGGGTTATTACATGAAAGTGTGATAACGTCCTGCGATTTCATCGCAAGACGATAATGTCACAAGGCTGTATATTCGCAAGTATATTCAGACTTGTCATATTGTCGCAAACGTAATAATATTGTTAAGATAAAGTCAAGGGGTTGAGGCATGCGAGTGCACCAACGTCCTGAGACTTTTTCGAAAAAGAGGTGGAAAAGTAAGACCTTTACTTAGGAAGGAATGATAAGACCACAAAAACTAATGAAGTCAATTCCGTCAATGACATTGGAGATTCTTTATATTCTTAACAAGAATACGTATCATGAATTCCTACCAAAAGAGGCAATTTTATTCGCAATCAAGGACGGATATTTCATACTCATTAAATTTTTAAAGGATTGAATACTTCTTATACTTCTTCAAGGATGTCTTATAATTTTCATACTTCTTCAAGGGTGTTTCATAATTCTGATACTTCTTCAAGGATATTTCATAATTCTTATACTTCTTCAAGGATGTTTCATAATTTTCATCCTTATTCAAGGATGTTTCATAATTCTTCAATGAGGTATCATACTTCTTATACTTCAAGGGGGAGATTTCTTATTTACTTCGCAACAACCTGAAACTTCGCAACTTAAACGGAGGCAGATATTCTAATACTTACAACAACAATTGATCACCCGAAGAGCAATAATAAGGGAAAAGGAATACTAAGCTAGGTCTTCAAAATATATTATTTCTCTTCATATGATCAAGTTATGCAAGTAAGGAAAGCATTCAATTAAAGAAAGATCAACTCATCATCGCAAAATTAAGACATTGGTACTAATTAAGTTGCGAAAAAAAATTGCTGGTCGATTAAAAGTGCGGAAAGAAGAAAATATTGTACTCAAACAGACAAGACGAAAAAGAATCAAGCAAATATACATGAAGGAATAAAGCTACTCCGTGGGAGATTTATCTTCATCAAAATGATCTTCTTTTTATTCTTCGGAGATATCATCTTCAGCTTCACTATCGTGAGAGATATCCAAATCGGGGTATCGTCGTGATTTCTTCGGAAAGGAGCGTTTGATACTTAGTGAGAGGAATTTGATTGTCTTCACAAATCCTGCGAGTCATCATAGCTCAGAAGCGTTTGATGTTTAAGCCATGGTTGTTCTGAGAAATTTTATGTTGAGACTTTAAATCAGAAATTTTCTGATTACGCGCAGCAAGAGTAGCTTCCAGCTCTTCAATCCTCTTCGTATAATTTTCTTCAGCATTTACAAAGAAAAAGGATAAGTAAGAAATAAGGGAATAAAGAGTAAGGGAATAAATTAAGGAATTGATTAGTAAATTGTGGAGTTAAAGTGATCAAGATTTGCGAACTTACCTTCTAATTGCTTCTTATCATTACGAAGAGAAGTGACTTCAAGCTCCAGTTGATTATTCTTCTCAAGGAGAGAAGAATTTCCAGTTGCGACATTCGCAGATTGCGCATTATCTTCGCAGCGGGATTTTAATTCTGCATTATCAATATTCAAATCCTCTATATTCTGGAGAAGTTTTGCATTCTCAACCTCCAGCTTGTTATAACGACTTAAAGTTTTCTTCTCAGCAATTGCATGACGTCTTTCCCAATCTGAAGCAGCTGCACATCTAACCCTCCCAACCTGAGCAAATAAAATAGATTAGAAATCAATGAAGTAGGGGAAATTAACAAGGAATAAGAGAGAAACTTACCATACTCCCCAAAGAATATAATACAACAGGAGAGATAAATCTCGAAATTCCATTAAGAGAATTATTGTTGATTACAGTGGGAACTTTGCAAGCCTTCGCAATATGCCTATGAGCATTCACAGTAGAAGAGTTTCCTAATCCACGAGAAGAGTTAAGAAAAGCCTCAGACAATCGAGTCATTGCAGACTCAAAAGTTTCCACATTGCTGTAGTCTTCATCTTCATCTTCTTCATCATCATCATCATTCCTCCTATCAGAGTCAGTATCAGAATTAGAACTAAGATCCTTCTCAAAAAGTCTATCATATTTATCACTTTGTTCTTCGTCAACATCCTTGCTAGAGGAGATCACATTGGAGTAAGCACTGGGTGGGAGTCTCTTCCTCTTCTTTGCAGAAACAATATCCTCAAGTTTCCCTTTTTCTTTGCGAAGAACATCTTCTTTATTACCAAAAATCTTTGTGTTCTTCGCAGAGCGAAGTGTTTTTTGTCTTGAAGTTAGCGCTTCAGAAGAAGTTAAATTCTTATTCTCACTCACAATAGCCCCAGGGAAGTCAGGAAGAACCTACAAATTCAAATAAGGATAAGAAACAGAGGCAACAATATATTGTTTAAAACACATATAAGAATGTTTCTTACCTCATTTGAAAACAATTGGAAAGCCTCGCGAGTACTGGATTTCCCAGTTTTAAGGTAACTTTCCTTAAGTTCATTCACCTGACAAATATTGCAAAAGGATTAGTAAAAGAAGAAAAATAACAAGAAGATAAGAAGATGGAGATACATACATCTTTATCTCTATTAAGCCAAGAAAAGACCCAAGGTTGATAGTTACGATCACGAAGATTCGCAGGAAGATCTACTATCCCAGAGATGTAAGAACTAGATAATGCTAGAGGATAATTGTACCAATCTTCATCATGATAATGGTGAGGGGTTCGATTATTTCCAGAAGCATAGTCAATATCATGCATAAGAAGATCATCTTCTGCGACATCAGTTTTACGATGAAGACGAACACCCCAACGCTTATCTTCCCTCTTCACAGGAATTAATGTGTAATTTTTAAAGAAATTCTCGACTGTGTAATTTGCAGCGATAATCTATACATATCTAAATAAAGGTCTCCTAAGTTCAATTGGGTATAAAGATTTTCCAGTAGCAGCACGATTTGCGAACTCAACCAGAATGCGAATGCAATCCCCAATCAATTGATAAATGGCTCGTGAGAAATTTGGGTGAGAAATAATCTCATAGAATAAAGGAAGATTAACATCATAAAGAGGAAGAGGAAGACCTACGAGGATTTGGCCTCGTGAGACTAAAACTATCTGATCATCCCAATGGAGATCAGTGAAGAGTTCCATACAGAGATGGGATTTATTGGTATGACCATCAATCTCAGAAAGAATGAGATCTCTATTATCAAGCTCTGCATTAAGTTGTTCCACGGTTTTCTTCTTCAGAGCCATTAGATGAAGGATAGAAAACAGAGAAGAAAAGAAATAAAAAAGGCAAGAAATAGTAGTAGAAGAAAGAAGGAAAAAATTGCAGAAGTAGACGTAATGAAGAAGATGAAAAGATAAAAGAATAAAAGGAGGAATTAAAGATAGTATTTATAAAAAAGAGAGTTTGATGAAGATAGAAATTCATCAATGCAATTAGACGTGAGAGGTTAAGAAGGACGGTTACGAAAATACGTGTCGAAGATTTAATGAAAGAGAAAATACGTGTTGCGAATATAAGAGGTGATGATAACTATATTAAATTTGCGAGAATAATGATTTTCATGACATTTTTTCTTCGCATAACTGACATGAGAAGAGGTAAGATGTAGGGACAGAATATCGCAAGATATAAGGTTACGAACATAGTAACAAATACAAGAGAAAAATGTCGCAAGATAATGCGATAATAGAAGAAACACGGGAGAAGTGTGAAGGGTTTGCGAATATAGAATAAATTTATGATCATAGGTTGCGATGCTTCGCAGGTTATATACAGTTGTACAGATTTCACTATAAATAGTAGTTCAAATGTTAAATTAGGAGAGTTCTTTAAGTGAGTGTTAGAAAAAGTCTTAGGAGAGAGAACATAGAAAGTTGTAACTGTTCTAAGTTCCATTAACACTTCTTTGTAATCAGTTGAGAATATTAATCAGTAAATTGTCATTCTTCATCAAGAACTTCTTAAAGTTTTATGAATTCTACTGAGGGTGTAGTTGTAGGATTTCCTGCAACTACACACACATACATAATGGAATAAACACATCAATTGTACCGACAATTTCGTTTAAGAAAAAGCAATATATATATATATATATATATATCAAATAAAAATAGGATTTTCTTAAAACAGGAAAACAATTAACTAACAAGATTGTTACCTCAATCTCGCATCCAACTTCTCTAATATGATCGCATCTTCTTCTTGCAGGGAGAATTGATATCGAAATACCATTATGTTGTCATCCTTATGCCAAAAACAAAAGAATAACAACAACAACCTTTACCAGAGAAAGGTTGAAAATCGGTTTTAACAATTGCAAGCAAAAGTTGAAAACCGTCGAAACACATATGCTTTTATGCTAAACCAAAACCGATTCAACATATTGTGACTTTTTCACATATTGTTTCTACAGGAACCCCTCATGATCCTTTGATAAACCCTACCAATATGGGCTAGAACTTAATCCTGCTAAATCAAAAAGTCACCCAAACCATAAGGGTTCACAACATATTATGAAATCGAATATCAAGGTAATAAAACCGAAATCAAACATCCCATAAACATACATAGCAAATAAATAAAACATTAAAGCACCGGCTATGTAAAACAAAAAATATCACAAGAAAAATTATAAATCAAATAACTTTATTTATAATAGTTTTTATTCAATAGACTTATACAATCAATGAAAGAAATCAAAAATTGATGTTTATTTTTCTAGATTACAACATATAACTTAATCTCTAGTGGTGATCTTGTTGTTTACCGACATGTCTTCAGTGTTCAAACTGTTAAAGTATGTCTCAATAATTTTGCTGGAAACCACCTTTTGTTTTCCAATAACTCCAAATTGAAGTTTCAAGTCAACAAGCTTACTTTTTGTCTCTTCCAAGCTTTCTTTTAGTCAATTTCGAACTTGTATCAAGGAAAAAAGATTTCCTATGAGATCTTCAAACTCATGCATAGTTTTATGCATACCATCTGTGGAAAACCACTTGGTGGAATATGAATCATCAATTTCAAAGAGACTTATTTTCTCTTGAGAACTACCAGAGTTATGATCAGACACGATTCTCGTGACACTTTTTCTGATTTTTCGTTTTGAGATGAAACCTTGACAGTTTCTAATTTTTCTATCTTCCATTTTGTTACTCCTTGCAATACTTCGAGTTATAGGAGACATGATTTAGCTCAAAAATACTTGTCAGGGAAGACTGATTCTTAAGAAAAGATTTTCTTCCTCTTGAGCAGAATATATTTGGTTCAAAAGTAAGGTTTCCGAATATATAAAAGAATTTTTTAACTTCACTCTCTATTAAGGAATAATATCCCTTATTTATTGAACACAGAAACTAACACGAACTTGTGCTCTTGTTTTATTGTGCTTTTCTCATCCACATTTATGAGCACGAAAAAGGATGAGAGTGCACAATTTCTATGCAACTAAGTTGCATCAGAGTAAGCCTTTTCAAGCTTATCATGAAAATCAGAAATATAGTTCATGTTTCTTTCAGTGGATTTCTGCCCAATATATATTCTCCCAAGACGATGATATTTTCTAACTCTAGAGATATGATCATGTGGAGAAATTGTACCGATGTGATAATTATCAAAGATTGATAGATCTCTCTTAATTCTTTCAATGA
Source organism: Papaver bracteatum (assembly GCA_023529315.1). Taxonomy (NCBI): domain Eukaryota; kingdom Viridiplantae; phylum Streptophyta; class Magnoliopsida; order Ranunculales; family Papaveraceae; genus Papaver; species Papaver bracteatum. The sequence continues at coordinate 547,209 of JAJJWX010002605.1, read as the reverse complement.
GATTTTCTCATTCTAAGGACTTCCTTATGGTTCACATCAGTGTAATTGTATGAAACAATTATTGGACATTCCTCATTGTTCCTTTTGGCAGAGATTCTCTCTTTTCCTTCCTTCTGGAATCATTCTTCATCAAAACAAGAATAGTTTCGACATGGATTAGGAGGAATTTTCTTCCAGAAGCTATTGTCAACTCTTTCCTCTGATTTTGAGTTGATATTATAGGGTTGTGGCACAATCTGTCTTTCTACTGAGGAATAATCTTTTAGTTTTTTAAGACAAGAAACTTCCTTCAATATTTTGACCACAATATGTTGAAGAAGTATAAGTTTCCTGTCAAGTGACTGAAAAGTGTATTCCTTAAGATCATTGTCATGGAATCGGTTCAAAGTTTCCTTTGGAAAAGATTTTATTCGATCATCAGTAGATGTAGAAGCTTGTTTCCCATCCTCTTCTGACTTGATGTAGTTCAGCAAACCACCATCATCTTGATCTGTTTCAGATGTGACTAAAACAACAACATCATTCGTCAGAGTCATTGGACATGTATTTTTATTAAGAGAATTAACAAGAGCTTCTAATTTGATAGTGTGATTTATATTCTCTTCAGCCCGACTATCAAGTTGAATGTCTTTATTTCTCATCTCCTGTTTAAGAAGATTTGATTTTGTCTTTAAAATAACCATTTTACAAGACATAGATTTTATAGGCTTTAAGAGTTTTACCAACTCTTTATCAACATCTTCTTTTTCATCAGAAAAAGTCACAGATGTTTTCGCAACTCCTGGATCATGAGTCAACGAAGTAGTAACATCTTCAAGCTTTGAGTAGTCATACTCTTGCTTAACGTTAACTCAATCATACATGGATTCAATTATTATAGGATGGATCGCACCAAACACAGATTCTTAGATATTTTCGTGTTTGCCTGCTCTGATACTAATTGAAAAGGCGAGGGTACCCCAATATACCTCAAGCTAAAACTTTTCCTTCATATAAGTCCTTTCTCCGAAAGTGATTGTCTATGGAATGAGTCGAGATAATGAAACTAATCAGTTCATACTTCGTGTGATCGTATATGGATATGAGATCGAGACAATACAACAATGAAGTATGTTTACTTGATACAAAGGTTCGGACTTAACCAAACACAATAGGATTCACGTATCAAGTAAATAGGAATTAACGTTTGTGCAATTTACTTTAATTATAATAAAACAATTATAATGCTGAAATATAAAGTAAATGACACGGCAAGATTTTGTTAACGAGGAAATCGCAAATGCAGAAAAACCTCGGGACCTAGTCCAGAATTGAATACTCCCAGAATTAAGCCGTTATACAAAATAAACCAACTTCGTATAATTGAGACCAAGCAACTAAACCTATAGTTCACCTAATTCCATCTATATTCCCACGCCTCTAACCTGTAAACAATTCACGTACTTGGACCAATTTCTTTGGTTCGTATTACAAACAGTAAAGGAATAACAAATCTGTTTGGTATCAACTCTCTTCAACCAACTGATATGAGTTGCACAAAGGCTCTTCTGTTTATCTTAACATAAACTACGTTATCAGTTTCCAAGATCTATCTTATGTTCAATCACCAAAAGGTAATCATTAAGATTAAGCCAATCAACACTCTTAATCCAAAGAAATGTGTTGATGCCATCCAATCTACCAAAAGGATAAACTGATTATTAATTGGATCATATTTTACGAAAACAAGTATTGTGCTCACCAAAGATTATAAAACCAAGTCTGAAATCTTCTATCTCTTCTTTGTCTTCAAATCTTCTTAGATCTTCAATAAACACCTGCATACAATCACTTGAATCTCTTGTGATCAATCACACACAGAATGGAGTCTGTTAACAATGGATTATCACAAGATCGTCTTTAGATCTAACAACAGTCTAAAGATCCCTGTCAAAACCTTGAACTAGTTTGAGTGAATCTCATATCAGAAGAGAAGATTCTCAAGCATAAATAAACTAGGTGCAATCAAATTTCAACCACCGTTAGTCAATCCAATCAATACGAAAACTAAAGATCAACCGTAATATCTAGTTTCCCACCAATGGGTCGCGCTAGAGATTCTCAATCCCAAAGAAGACTTTAAATTGAGAGGCCGTAAAAGATTTCACCTAATTAGATTACTCTCCTCTCCGATAGGAGGCTTCACCAGTAACAGTACAACAGAGGAAGTTTATTGTCACGAAGGATTAGTTTGATAGAAATGCAAACTCAAAGTATTTATAGACAAGGAAGTTTGGACACCAAGGAATTTCCAAAACCGAAAATATTCTCAAGATATTTTTCCATACTAACCCAAATTCGGTTTTCATAATTCCTCTGAATGCACTGTCCAAAAATAATGATCGAAATCTCCTTGGAAAATCTTTAACTAGCAAATGCACATTTCTAATTCTTATTTTCCATATATAATTAAAAACCTTAATTAAAAGATTCTTAACTTATTTAAATTCGGTCTTGGGATTTACTTCCTTCTTAGCTGTTAAGAAATATCTTTGAACAATAAAAGAATACACATTAATGCGCGAGTTCAAAGTGTGTCGACATCTTACTCTTGCAAGTTATTTTTCATACTTACTCACTTGAAACCGATTGAACACACTTCCAAACAAGTTTAGAATTGGTTCATCTGACTTTCAAGAACTATATGATTGATCAAGTAACACTCAATCACAAAACATGGGTGTAACGGTTTTACCAAAACAAGTTTCAGTTCTACCTCCAGGTGAGTACTGTGCATAGTCACACTAGCTTACCAAAATTCGGTTGACTAGGTACTAGGATTGGTTCCCTACATATATTTGGTATCTAACTTGTATGCACTACACATGCCCATAGGATCGGTTCCCCCTTGCCTAAAAACGTGAACATGTTCATAGGATCGATTCCCATTTCTTCTATAAACCTTGATGCACCTCATATAAGGATCGGTTACCCCTTGTGATGTACTGCACCTCTTCATAGGATCGGTTCCCCTCTCCCAAATTTGGTCAGACACACACAAACCCGATCATACCCCATGTGATTACTTAAGATCGGTTTCACTAATAAAAGTCATACCAATACAGAAGTCAGGCCTCATGTGAATAGTTTTACCATGAACACAAACAAGTCATGAGTGGTTATACTAATCACACATATTGGTCGTTCATAAGATTTGCTATGAAGAATGGCCCCAATAACGCCTGGTGATTTCCTTTTCGGTTCACAACACATATCATGAATTTACTTCCTTAAAACACATGTAAAAACATTGTTTCCTAAGATGAAATCCTCACCTCATACCCATAAATAATCACAATAGCATTCATACGATTATGTCGATGTCTTATATACAAAGTTTAATGGTTAATCAAGAAACTTCATATTGTATTCCTTAATACTATGTCTATCTAGAGTGTTCATGCTTCGCAGTTTTATGTTTTCAATATGCAGGACTTGAATGATACGTTAGGGAATGAAACCGTTCAAGTCAAATATCACTAACCTCAAGTGGAAGGATGATGTTGTGGTTGTAGCTCTGTACTTCTCCACTTCTTCAAGTCTTCACAATACTTATAATGTCCCACCCTAATACTTTCAAGATAACCTATAAGAAGTTGACTCTAGTACATTTAAATCATGCGACTCTTAAATGAGTTTTGGTTCACTAAAATATGACAACCAAACTTGCCATACCAACGCTTGGTGGGTTGAACCGAGCTATGCTCTATCAAAATATGCTTCAAATATCTTTGGAAGTACGGACTTTATCACCCGGTGGAGGTATTGTTACAGTTCCACTTAGTAATGAAGCTGGGCAGCAGAGCTATCCATACTATGGTGTGGTGGCATCACCAGAAGAGTATCAGAACTAGCTGAACAATTTAACGTCTTTTATCAATGAATTCCAGAGTTTTCACTTGAGACAATATTTCGCACATTAGCTCGAAATTCAACTCTTTGATTTTCGGCTGCATGTTGCTCTTCTATGAACTGAGCCATAAACATATTTTGAGCCATTGAAAAATCTAAGAAAATAGGAAGAAGGTGCGAGTTGAAATGAAATTAGAATTGGGTATTTATAGACAAATGAATTTACGTTTTTTGGATTGGATCTAACGAACGGTCTTGTTTCCACCGAGCGGCCTAGTCTAAGCCGCTACCGGTTTAAACAACACCGAACAGTGTAGTCTTGACCGAGCGGTCGATTCGGTAGAAACTAGACTTGGCATGGTTAAGTGGCAAATTTTCCAGTTAGCAAGTTCCATAGTGGGTGAAAAAATGCAGGGGCGGAGCCAGCCCATTGCAAGGGGTTGCACTTGTACCCCCTGCCCAGCTGGCTCCAAATCCCATTTTAGGCCTCATTAGAAAAAAATTTTAACAAGCAAGCCCATTTTTGCACTTTTGCACCCCATAGAAATTTTGGTTGCACCCATAGCAAATTTTTGCACCCCCTTCTCATGAATCTTGGCTCCGCCCCTGCAAAAATGACAAACTTTATAGTTTGCCATGCCCATAGGAACCGACCTTATAAGAGATATTTTGTGATATAATACAAATGATGGGTTATAACATGATTTTTTAGTACATTAGTTGGCAAGAGTAATCTTGGTCTTGTCTTGGTCGAGAGTCGAGACCAAGGCCCCATGATAATTTTAACTCAGGGGATATTTAGTGAAATTTAGAGCAACTCTTCGATTTTTATTGCCGGATTTTATACTTATACGTATATAAAAGTGTCTTGTCAATTTACACTTACTGAAGCTTGTATAGATAAAATGAGACAGTATCATTCTTCTAAAATAGAGAATATTTTTTTGATCAACAATCAGACCACATTTCATTCAATCCAAAAGGGTGATTACATGATTGTTTACAAGAAAAAGAACATCAAAATACAAGAAATTTAAAACCCAAGTACAAATAAAGATACCAATTACATGTAATTCGTGAAGAGAAAGAGCAAAATACCGTAAAGGTACCCAATTTTTGTATGAAAAGTAGAGAGAAAAGATGGTATAATCCGGAATCAATTCCGACCATTTTGAATGTTTGTCTTCTATAACAAGAGATGCTCCAAAAACAAAGGAGTGATAAGCCCTTAATCTTGTATATGTGAACGAAAAACCCGGATGCCCTAAATCCCTTTTGTTGAAGATGAACTCAAAGCTATGCCGTGTTGAATCGCCGATGTTCTCGAATCTAGAATAACAAGCCATGAAACAACCAACAAAGATTGAACAAATCACCATCAAAGTGAAGAAATAATCGCTCTCAAAGCGAAGAAAAGATCGCCCAAAAAGCGAAGATAAAATCACCAAAATGGTGAAGAAATGTGTCAAAAGACACCATAAATTAAAAAACAACATCTTATTCTATTAAAATTAAGAAAAACAATAATTCTTGCTCAGATCTGGTCCAAAAGGACCAAATCTGAGCAAGATGATAATTAAGAGTTTTTGTTTTCTTTTTGGATAGAGAAAGAGAGAGAGGCGTTTCTTTTTCTAAAATAGAGAATAAACCATATGTATAAGTAAGTACGAATTTTGTCAAAAAAAAAAAAAAAAAAAAAAGTAAATACGAATAAACTTTTAGCTAGATCTACGATAGTTTTGCCGTGAGACCTACAATAGAATATTAGACTCAATGGGTAGATCATAAGTCTTCCATACCAAAAAAAAAAATATCATAAGTCTTGTAACTTCCGTCTACATGTAATTAAGAACACTCCCTGTTTTTCTTCAAGTCAAAATTATTTCATACTCTCCAATCTCATTTCCGTGATTTTTTTCTTTCACATGCTCCGCCATAAAGATCGTGACTCCAGAAGTCTCGATAAAAATATCATATGTTATTCATTAAAGAGAGCGAGAATTATTTTTTTTAGAGAAAACCCATCATCTTATTGCTCCTTTGCTCGGATCTAGTCCTTTTGGGGCTAAATCTGAGCAAAAATTGTTTATTTTTAGAAGCTATTTAGTTATTTTTAATAAACAAATTCGCCATTAGAGCGATTATTTTCTTCGCTATTCGGGAGATTATTTTCTTCGCTATGATAGTGTTTCTTTCTATAGAATTTGTTTGTGATTTGGTTTGTTGGATACAAGTACATCGGAGATTTGACGGAGGCAAGACTAAGTTCTTCTTCAACATAATAGTAAATCTAGGGTTTCTGGGCTTCTCGCTGCGCATGGGTTTTTGGGAAAATCACTCCTCTCTCATAGAATTCAAGAAGAAAATCAATCAAAATGGTCGAATTATGATTTCAAATACCATTGTTTTTCCAATCTCTACATACAAGATTTGGGTGCTACTGTTGTGGATCGCTCTTTCTCTTCGCGGTTTGTTTGCATTTCACATCTTTCATTGTATTTGTTTCATGCTTATGTTGTACTTGTTTTTTCTTAAAAACCATCATGTAAATGTTTCTCAAATGTAATGAAATACTAATGGTTTGATTATCAAAAAAAATAATAAAAAAATAAATATATATATTGTGTTTGTTTGTTTGTTTGTTTAAAATAGAGGAACTGAAACATGGTTTATGTACAAACATTTAACGTTAATATTTTTCTTTCATCAGAGATTGTTCTGAAAAGATTTATTCTCCTCAACCTTAGACTCCCCACCTCAGCAAAACAAAATTGAGTTTTGACCGAGTCCAACAATTTTCGACCGAGATAATCGATTTTTCGCTAAAATTTCATCTCGGCGGGATTTTAGATCTCGTCTCGCTCTATTGGAGAGATCGAGAAAGTCGACGATATCTCTGCAGAGATTAACCACACTGGTAACAAGGAAAATTATGGTCATGACATAGATTTGGAGTCACAAGACTGGTTTAGGGTCGCATGTTAAATGTTGAGCACTCGGTAGAATTGGTCAATGGGAAATTATTAAGTCTCGCATGGAAGATATTGATTTATAAGATGTGAATTTTTTGGTTTTGAGACAAGCTTTTGTTGCGGTGGAAAATTTTAAAAATAGATTTTGGGATAAGCATACATTTTAGGTCATTAAAAAAAGCATTGATCAGCCAAATATTGGTAAATTTAGGTTTATCCTATAGAACTTTTGTCTTGGAGCATATTATGGGGCTATAGAACGAATTTGTGTTAACAGTGGGATATTTACTAGATGATTTTGAGGTTATTATGCATTTTTTCGTCGAGGATCAATAAAAATAAATAATCTACCCAGAACGAGACCCAATTTTTTATTTTACACTTTAAAAATTACGTCATAATAGTCGTTAAAAGTGTCCTCTCAGGATCATCATAGAATTAGACATTGTTTTTTCAAAAGTATTAGCTCCTCGATGTCTTGTTTCTGATCCCATGAAGTTGTCCATTGCGCTCCTTTCAAAGTTCTTGTATAATTGCTTACGACACCTTAGAGTCAATATTCTTAATGTTTTTCTTAGAACTTAATGAGATTAAAACCCTCTAAATGTAACCTTACATCCCACGGATCTACCGACTCAGAAGTCATAAAGTAATGCAGTACGTTTACAGCTACCTCATAATGCAACATCAAATGACTCGAATCCTCCAACTATTTTGAACAACACAGATATAAGTAAAAGGTCAAAGAGATAACTCTAAGTTGTAAAATTGTTCGAGAAATTATGGAGTTATGCGTTATACCATGATAAAGGAGAATTTAGGAAGATTCCATGTTTTCTAGACTAGCTTTCCAAAATCCGCCTCATCACCATCCTCAATATGCACCAAGACCAATCACATATACGAATTTCCTTAACTAAAGTTACCCCCCAAGAAGTTAAATTTTTCATGATTCAAATTAATATTATTCAAATCATATCTTAGTTTTTGTATATCAATGAATTCCTCGGGGTTCAAAGGGCGTGTGAACAACAGTTGCCACTAATTATTCAGCCATTTTGTTAATCATAAAATAGATTTTGAGTAAATTTGTTGACTTTGGGTTACTGAGAAATTTTAATTTAAGTCGCGATGTTGATTTTTTTTGCTGCGAAGTTTTTTTCATGGACGAGGTAGCTTTGGGATACTTGTCACAATTGTATCACACTAATAATTGCGACGTACATTTGTTTCGCGAAGGTCATCATGAATATTTTGAGTTACGGTGAAGGATTTTTTATTACCAGAAAGATTTCAGATCACTATCCAAATTTTAAGTAAAATAGATTATTGTTCAGCTTGCAATACTTTGGTAATCGTGCAATTTTCAGGTCATGTGACAATTTTTTTACCATGAAGCAGATTCTTGAACTACATGGTATTTTTTTCCACCGAAATAATTTCACTTAGTAGATTCGATGTGACAATGTAAATTTTGTTCATCAAACGAATTTGAATCGCATGCCATACTTTGGGTCACTATGGAAATTATGCAGATTTTAGGTCACCAAACAAATTTTGTGTCACGGGGAAGAGTTTAGGTTATATTGAAAATTTAGGGTCACTATGAATCTTGGCAAATTTCATATAATACTGCAGATGTCAAAGCACTTCTCGGTTGAACCCACCAAATGTTGGTATATCAAGTTTAGTTCAAAAAACTTAACACTTTGGATTGCTTATGAAATCGACATTCAACTTCATCAAATTAAACTTAGGACATTAAAACTTTGAGACAATGTCTAGTTACTCATTGAAGATCCGAAGAAGTATATTGAAGATCAAGTGAATACATCATTCCCAGGTTGAGGTTAGTGACTATTGAATTGACTTGTTCCATTTATATCAAGTTATTACAGTCGTATTCATGACCTTTAGTATTTAGATAAATTGATCATAATCTATGATCAAAGCATCAATAGGAATGATAGGTTCTACAATTTATTGTATTAAGTTACGTAAGGGACACAACTGCAGCTAAATAGCTTGTATGATATATTGGTCTCAACTATAGTCCAGTATAATTCCGATAGTTGGCTAATATATTTAGCGGTTTAATTCAGTTTATGTTCAAACTTGATAAATTCCTGGAGTTTTTCTGCTAGATTGCAGTTTTTCTCGTTGTCAAAATTGCATATTTGTTGTGTTCTTTTCGTTCTTCATTATATTGATTATCTTTATAATTGAAATATCATAAGTAGCACGTTTATATACCTAGAGAGTTTTTCACTTGAGAGTAAAGATTCTACAAGACCAATTGTTCGTATCTTGAAAGATAGATCATACGAGACTTTTTCTCAATTGAATTCAGATCTTCAAGGTTCAGGTACATACTAGGTTGACCTTGCATCTACAAGAATAAATCAAGATCTTTCTTGTTATGATATAAAAAATGTACAAGGATTGTCCGTACAGGTTCACTACAGTGACCTCCAAAACAATAAAATCGTATTGTCCTTTAGTAAAAATTCATGGATTAGGTTCATTAATGTGTAGTTCTTTTTTCTTTTTATTTTTTCTTTAAAAAAAAAACTTTGTTATTACAAGATGCTTGATAGTTACAAGCCAAGATTTCTAGGAAAAGAAAGGAAGAAAAATCTCCCCATCCTGATGTTGACGGGTTTCAAACTCAGATACAATCAATAGTTACTATCTCAATGTAAAATATGATGTATTTGTTTGTTCTCCAATACATTTTCAAGTCTTCTATGAGTAATTAGAGTTTATCTCAACAATTCAGTATCCCAATTAAGCTTAACCTAACGAAGTTGATATTAGTAAGCAAGTCAAGCGGTGAGTTTTGGAACTAAGCACTTGACATACCAGCGCTTGGTGGGTTCAATCGATCAGTGCTCTAACATGTTAGTTTGAAGACAATATGAATCAGATGAACAAATCGTACAGATTTGAATACTAGTTCACATATTTTATTTTATCTTATAATAGGGCTTAACCCGTGTCGTTACGAAATAGGAATGCATCACACTATTGTACAAATACTTTTAATGAAGAAAGGCGTGCAATTAGACTCTTTTGTTTCCCTCTTTCAAGTTCTAGCAGCAACAGGTTATCCACTAATTACTTCCACCACACTATTGGACCTCTCCCATAAAGTTCATTGGGTACCAAACATAACTGATGCAACTGCAACAAAATAGAAAGGTTGCAAAATCGTGTCTCATTTTCATATGACACCCAATTCCAATTAAATATGTACTTGATGAAATCGGATGATTTGTTACGTGAATGTGTATTTTGTATCTTGTATGTAATTTTTGGGATTAGTTTCCCACCATGATAGTCCTTGATAGACACATTTTTGTGTCTGAATTGTCCTCAATGTCTCTATTGTTAGTGCTTCATTTTATACTTATTATGGTTTTTTTATGTTTGTGTAGGTATTTTTGGAGAAATACACTTGTGTGGAAAAAGTTACTCAAAAAGTGCTATTTGGACCCCCGGAGAAAAGTACTAAAGGCACCCTAACTTTGGATAAGGGCACCCCAGCTATTAAAGGCGCCCCTGTTTTGGATCGGAGCACTTCACCCTCTCCATTTCAAATTCTGGAATTTGGCAGGAATTTTTGTTCTTCACCAGCAGAGATTAGGGTTTGCGTTTTGGGAAGGATAGAAAGAGACTCAAAGGCTAAGAATTGTTGGGATGATGTGACGGGTATTAACAGGCCTGGTATGGCTCATTTTGTCGGATAGAATTGGCTAGATTCTCACGTTGAAGTAATCAGGGTATCTTGGGTTTTGGTTAGTCCATTCCGAGTTGTGCGTATGTAATCAAGAGGTTTTCGCGTGCCTGCTGAATGTTTGACCACTTCTGGACGATGGCTGGACGTGTTGGGAGTATTTTTGCTCGAGAAAACAGCGTGTGGAGTTATTTCTAGGAAGAAAATATTCCCAAGAATATTATTCTTCACTGCCGAGTTATGAGAAAATATTTGGGAGTTTAATGTGATGTTTGGAGGTTCTGACGAGTATATATAGGCTTTAGGGGACTCATAGAAGAAAACAGAGAGTTTGGGGTGAAGACAGAGGCGAGAATCGAGTTTCAGAGAAAACATTTCTGCTGCTACATGGGAAGAACACGAAGAACATAAGACCCCCTGAGACCGTCGGTCATGCTACAATTATTACGACAGTTTCATATCAGTCTTATACGCTACAGTTACAACAACACTTTCTTTATATCGATCTCTGTAACAGTGGACTTGCAACACCGCAAAAGTGTTGCAGCTTCATGGTTTATTCAATTTCTCTCCTTTTTATCATTTGTAAACACTTTTGGGCAATAAAATCAACTTTTGAGCGTGTTTCTATGATGAAGAGCTAAACCCATCCTCCGAGGCGATGGAGGAAGCCATTCTTCCAAAAGTTATGTGGTAAAATTTATTTATGCAATTCTTTTATGATTATTTGCACCGAATGAAAATTGAGTAAATGGTTTTTATTAATTAGTTGTGTTTTCTCTTGATGAAGTATGCTTAGTTTAGGGATTTTGATACTTCATGCTTGCGATTAACAATTGATGTTTTGAAAATCTAATTTAGGCAATGATTAGAATCACACTTTCTTTTGATTGGAGTTATATTGTCTAGAATTGCATGATAAAAATTAACATTAAATTACATGAATTTTGGTGAATGGTGAAATCCTGAACCCCGGTCTCTCCATAATTTTCACAAAACTTTATTTAGAGTTTGTTATATTTTTGCTTTAAAAATTAAGTCTAAAAAAATCTGCTTTCACAAGTCTCAACGAACCTTTTACTACAACATCATTGAAAATAACCATTAGTCCTCAATCCAATGAATGACAATTTTCGACCACTAACAGAAAGAATGTTAAAAATATTCGACCATTTATTATTGAAACTGATGATAAATAATTTGTGGAACAATTGTGTTTACAATCTCTAAAAATAAAAATAAAACTGTTGTTGTGGTAATAACTATTTCGAAATGGTTTCTACAAATTTGTAGTGTTTAAAAATAATGGGAGGAAGAAATTTTTTGTCGGTGCCTTACCGACCAACCAACCATCGCCAGTGGACGTCCCGACCATGTATGAAAAAAAATCGATGTATATTCAATTTTCAAAAAGTGGACGATTGTTCATAGTAAAGAAAAGAAAAATTTACTTGAGCTGTAAACATGTAAGAGATTGGATTGTTACCGTTTTTTGGACGAATATCGTTTTTAGTTGATATGTGCATCTTTATGATAGAACTATCATCCAATATTGTTGCTCTACAATTTCATGCTTTGCTGAAATTTGCATCTTGTATGAATGATATATTGAAGTAGAAGTATTGCATGAATGTTACAGCTACCTCGTAGAGATGTCAGACGATAACTATGATGATGCCTCTAATAAATACGAAGAAGGATCAGTAATTAAGAATACCTTGAATATATATGATGAATTCTTTATTGTTCAGTATAGATCCAAAAAATGTCTTCTAGGTTATGCATTTCATCTTCTGGTGAATTCGAGAGAAATTACTTAGAAAAAGTTGGTATCTCCCCAAGAAATAATTCGGTTGTGTCTGCACATAAGACATTATTCTGCTTCTTCCATAGACTTGAAACTTTTTCGAAAACCTTTAGTATACTTTTCAGGATGGACGAGGCATATGTTAGGTCATGACCATGTCCGAGTCATGTTAGACAGTGCAAAAATAATTGAGGCTGTCAGGGCGGCTGGAGAATTGTTCATTAATCATGATGTGTGAGGTATTGTATCTCTGCTTGCTCGATCGTGTATTCATACTCACACTTTCATATGCGGATTGGGAGGGTTCACCATCACTTTGAAGGACATGGCAGTCTTGTTGCATCTTCATGTTACAGGTAATCTTCCTGAAAGATCTTCAACTGAGGAGATTGCGATGTCTGAAGTCTTGATAGCTAAGATGCATGGAATTAATCCAGCGTCTGGCAAATTTTATGCTCAATGGATGAGGTATTGGTGGCCGATAAAGAATGACTTGATAGACACATTTATCTGTTTGATTTGATCTCAATTATTTATTTTGTTAGTACCCATTTTTGTACTTATTATGGTATTTTATGATTTTTGCAGGTGTTATTGGAGAAATAAACTTTTGAGGAGAAATTGGCTCGAAAAGTGGTGTCCCCCCCCCCCCCCCAACCCACCCACCACCACCACCCCCGGAGAAAATTACTAAAAGAACCCCAAAAATATGTTAAAGGCACCCAGATGAGTTGATAAAGGTACCTAGGAAAATTACTATTTGCACCCACCAGGGCATGTACTAAAGGGACCCCAACTGTGGATAACGGGCACTCAAATTACTATTTGAAAAATCAGGGGTGTAACAACCACACCCAATATTTCGATTAGCAATTCGTATGGACAAACTCCAATATACTTTCTAGAGAATCAACTAGACAGTCAGACTCAATCAATAGAAAATATATCAAAGAGTTATTATCTCAATCTGTCAATTTGATCTATACTCAAGAAAATAGAAATCTGCGAGTATTTATCAAAGAGAGATAACTTGGATGGTACCAAAGACCAATATCCAAGTGTCAATCAATTTAAATCAACAACCAAAAGGTCGGATATTCTAATTGATTGAACAACGCACAACCTGTATTATTTCAATTATATAACAAAATATAATGCGGAAAAAAAAAAACACAGACACTAGAATTTTGTTAACGAGAAAACCACAAATGCAGAAAAACCCCGGGACCTAGTCCAAATTAAACATATATTGTATTAAGCCACTACAGACACTAGCCTACTCCAAGCTAACTTTGGTCTGGACTGTAGTTGAACCCCAACCAATCTCACACTGATCCAAGGTACATTTATGCTCCTACGTCTCTGATCCTAACATGATACTACGTACTTGATTCCCTTATCTGATCTCACCCACAACCAAGATTTGCTACGACCCAAAGTCAAAGACTTTAATAAACAAATCTGTATCACATAGAAAAGTATATAATAATAGATAAATACGTCTCCCACGAATATACCTACGAGTTTTGTTCCGTCTTTTGATAAATCAAGGTGAACAGGAACCAATTGATAAAACCAGACTTATATTCTCGAAGAACAGCTCTGCTTTATCAATCACCTCACAATAGTCTTAATCGACGTAGCGAAAAAAATATATTGTGGAATCACAAACGATGAGACGAAGTATTTGTGACTACTTTTATATCTTGCCTATCAGAGATAGAAATCTCAAGCCAATTATTACAATTGTACTCGTACGATAGAAACAACAAGATCAGAACACACAACTATGATAAAAGTAGTATCTATCTGGCTTCACAATCCCAATGAATTCTTTAAGTCATTAACCTGGTTTTAGAAGAAGAAAACCAAAGGTTAAAGGAGAATCGACTCTAGCTTAGCACAACTAGTATCACACAGAATGTGTGGGGATTAGGTTTCCCAGTTGCTAGAGTTCTCCCTTATATAGTCTTCAAATCAGGGTTTGCAATCAATGTTAGCTTACTAACAAAGCATTCAATATTCACTGTTAGATGAAAAGCTGATTAGATTCAAGCTAATATTTATCAACCGTTATATCGAAAACATAGCTTGTTACACACACATGTAATGCACGTTTCTAGGCTTGTGTAACCGTACCCAAACTTGTACATTAGTTGGTTCAACAATAGTTAACCAAATGGTTAGCCATATGATAACTTTCATATCAACCATATTCTTCTTCACCATAACTAGTCCAAATGACTCAAATGAACTAGTTAGAGAGTTGTTCAATTGTAAGGAAATCTCATGTACTACAAAAGACACAATCAAAGAAAAAATGATGTGATTCACTCGAATCGATTCATGAACTATAAAGCCATGGTTTGCAATAGCATTCCTTAGTTTATTAAGATAATTTCACAAACATCGTTTTTAGACATAACCTAATCAAGTTCTCGGACTGGGTTTGCGGACTTAAGTTCCTGGACGAAGTTCACAACTCCAGCAGAAATTCTCGGGTTCGAGAACTACGCCAGTTCGCGGACTGAAGTTTGCGTAATACTCCGGTTTCACTTGATCAACAAAGTTAGCAAACTTCGGTTCAAGCAATAAGGACTTATACATATATGTGTTTCCACAACAATGCTTATATCCTCCAATGGTTATATTGCCTAAACTCTCATTTCAACCATTGAAACATTCTCATAGGGCGTTATATAGTTGTTATTCACAAACTATTTTTCGTCAAAGCAATTTCCAAAATGATTTAAACATAACATGACTTTCGTCACTAGGTAAAGATGAACTTGGATAAAGCGAAAGCTTTACCAACACATATTTCGAGAAAAATATATGCGAGATATACTCAGCCCGAAATATCACATGTGTATAATCTAAGTCTATATAGAAAAACGACCTTTGTCTCAAGATAGGAGATATAGTAGATATACTTTTGAGTGATAGATAAGTTAAAGACTCTACATACCTTTTAGTCGATGAAGATCCACTAGTTCCTTGAGTAGTCCTTCGTCTTGTATGATGATCACTATGGAGTTCTTGAGATCAACTACACTTTCTATCCTAGTCTGGGACCTTAGCTATAGTAGACTAGAAATCAAGACTTTATAGTTTTGATCTCTAACATTAACAAACATGCTTGAGATAGCAACACATGCTAGTTCGACCGAGCAATGCTCTAACAATCTCCCCCTTTGTCAATTTTAGTGGCAGAACTAATACATATGGAATACAAAAATATATAAATAAACTTTGTAGCTCCTATTCCACATGTCGTCTAATCTTCAACATTACTCGAGATCTTCATCACTTCCAAGTACTCCTGTAGTTGCATGAATTCCCACACTACACCCTATTTAAGAATTTACCAACATTTATGACATAATTTGAAGATTAAAGACACTTTTTATTAATTTGATCTTAAGGAATTACATAAATCAAGAACACAGAACACTTGATAAAGATTTTCTCTCTCCTAAAGACTTTCCTAACACTCAAAAATTACTTCTTTTCTCTGGAACTATTCATCTCCTTTATATAGGTATTTACATAGTGGATTACAGCTCATGATAGCTCATTTACAGCTAAGATTCCCTTCAATTTCGGATTTGAGTTCTTGCGATAGATCGCAGTTAGCACCGCCTTTAACTTTCGCAGGTTTTATTAATATATCGCAGACATGTCACACTTTCTTTGTGTTTCTGTCGTTTTCAGTCATTACGTCATTGTTTAAGTCATCTTTGGATGTGTCGCAGAATATTACTGATGTATCGCAGAGTAATTCATTTATTATCGATATATCGCAGAACAATCGTTTATTTATCAGGAATATTGTTGTGACAATATTCTGATCCTACATCTTGCCTCTTCTCATATCTTTTCTGCGAAGAAGATAAAGATCATGAGAATTTAAATTTCTTGATTTGCCGCAACTCCTTGTATTTTCATACTTCCTTTATTCTGACACGTCTCTATATCCATCGCTAAATATTCTACACATGTTTTTTCCTCCATTTATTCCTTGACACGTATTTTTCCAACCGTTGAGTTCTGACCATTCACGTTATTTCTTCATTGAATGCATTGATATTCTCGAAAATTTTCTTCTCTTATAAATATCGTCTTTGCTAATCCCTCCTCTTCTTTTTACTTTCGCTTTTCTTCTCTGCAACTTCACTATTCATCGTCTTCTTCCGCAAATTCCGGATCTCAATTATTCTTTCAGTTTTCTTATTTTCTCTTCTTTGTTTTAATCTTCGTTCCCATACTAAGAAATGGCTCCTGCTAAAAAATTAGGTCAATCCACTTTGAAAAAACACCAGCAGAAGCTTCTCTATATCCATCTTCTTAATCTTTTCATTGTGATTGTGGTTTGTTAGTTTCCGAGTATTATGGCTTGTTCGACTATCTAATTAAAGCTTTACTAATATATGAATTGAATTTGTGCAAGGTACCTCCTCCTGTAGTCATTTTGGATTCGTTCATTGATTTGTCACAAATAGACGGAGTTGGAAATATAGGTTTTGTAGGCAGACCTCTTGTAAACCTTCACGAGACTAAAACTCGTCCACTAGGGACACCTAGGGGTTTAAAGGCTTGTTATTTATGCTAAAATTAACCGTAGCCTCGACGTCACGGAGTTGTATGTATTTGTTTTAGTTTAGTTTTGTTTGATTTGCTCGAGGACTAGCAAAGTCTAAGTGTGGGGGAATTTGATAGGTGGCTAAAACACCTTTATATTTATCTATTGTTTATGCTTTCTTTGCGAGTTTTCTTGTAAATTATGTATCTTTTTTTTTTTTTGAGTATTTAGGTACTTTGGAGTCATTTGGAACAAAAGGAGTATAAATAGCGCAAAAGTCTCATCTCATGTGCAACTGCTATTGGAGGCAGACTATTTCTCATTATTTGCTTTTATCTCTTCATCTCTGTCTGAAAAGTATGTCGGCTTTAGTGATGCAAATATTAAATGGAAAAGCACGACAACTTTAGTGATGACTCTCATTTAAGAGTATAAGTGAATATGAGAAATAAGGGACGGTTGCTGTTAGCGGAGGAACTCGAAAGAAGGAGAAAGCATTCATTTGGAGTGTAAAGGGAAAAGCCGTCATTTTTCATGGTTAAACACTACCTGGATTCGACCAAGGTTAATGTGCACCTCTATTTGGAGGGGTAGTAAACAAAGACTAGCTGAGGCTAAGGGGATGACACTATGGGTGGTTCTTACACAGTTGGGTGGTTAAATCCATCTCAATGATTGACCTAACTCTCTTACTAGCTTTCCCTGAAATTGAGAACAAAGGAAAAGCAGCTTGTCTTCTCATAATGTCGGTTCAAAGAGCAGATCGAGAGAAAGAGTGAGCAAGCTTGTTGATGGCCTGATTTTGTGATGTGTGGGTTTATGAGAACATTTCAACAAAAAGGAAGCTTTCAGTAACTTGATTTTTAAAGAGGTGGAGCTGAGTCTTGGATGAAACAAAATGGAAGAAAGTTGTTATTTTCCGTACTCATGGATGTGATTGATTGGTTTGAGAGTCTTGATAGTATTAATATGAATGGGTTTGCATCATATATGTGTTTGCATATAGTGAGAAAGAGAACAAATGCCACAAAGTTGCCTCCATCAACAACTTACGAAATGCACATCAGCTGTCCTCTACAAGCCCTAAGTGGGAAGATTAGATGTTGCAGCTCAGATGGAGAAAGGGTGTTTGCATTCGGTTTGGGCGAAATTGAGATGCATAGCTGGTGGTGATTTTGGCATGAAGTAGGGAAAAATAGACGGGGGAGATGTGGAGCAGCAAGACCAAGATGGGATGGCAGCAAGAGTAGCAGCTGCAGTTGCTGTGCTGCTTGTGCAGAATTGTAGTGGTAGCTGGTGTAGGTGTGCAGGCGCAGGCGCAGTAGCTGGCATTGGAGTTAACTGATGGAACTGTGCAGCTTAGAAATTGCATCTGCGATTCAGGAGGAGCTCCAGAAGATGGCAAGAGACGCTGCAGCTTGCATGGGGTGTAACTGATGTTGAAGTAAGGCAAGGAAGGAAGAGGAGTTGTTGTTGCTAGTGATGCAGTTGTAAGTGCAGCTGGGAACATTGCAGGCTTGCAGTGAAAGGAGTTATAGGAAGCACAGTGAGATGGATTTGCAAGTTGGTATTGCTGGAGTGAAGCACGGGTGATGGTCAAGAAAGTGTGGAGAAGAAGTCCATTGCAAGAAATGGTAGAAATGGCATGAGTCTTGCAGAAACAATAGTTGAGCAGAGTTGGTGAGGCTGCAATGGGTTGTTACAGGTTATGCCAGGAGTGTACAAGTTGCATTCACTGATGGAATTGATCAGATTGAACTGAAACTATTAATGGTTTGTGTCTTGAGCTAATGGGTTTTGGTGGCAATAGTTGAAATGATGGAGGTGGCAGCTGGCTATTTCAATGAAGTGTAGTTGGGTCATTTGCCGGTTCAAGCTGAAGTGAACTGCATTGAGATAATGGAGCTGTGGGAAGAATGGCCTGAGTTAGGCTGGTCTGAGATGGCAGATGAGCTGCAAAGGGTGATGCTGAGATGAGCTTCAAGAGCAAGCTAAATTATAGGGACAAAATGGCAAGAAACCAAAGCCGCAGAAACTGTGCGAAAACGGGGTGAAAATGGCGCGCCGGTAAGCATAGTTCCGGTAGTCGGATTTTAGAGGTTAAAGTGTCGATCGCAATATTTCAGTGAATCACGAGGGGGGTATGAGTCGGATGCAAGAACTTATGGCTGGAAGTATGAGCTACGCGTCACGCTTTTGGGTACGTTTTCGCAAGAATAAAAAATTGGATTTAGATGGATTATGCAAATGTTTGAAATACATGAAAGCAAAGCTGAGCTACTGGAAGTTTAGAATTTCCTGGTGACAGTTTCTAATGGTTCAAGTGATCGGAAAACATTTTTCGGTGACCGGATTCTGGCGCCGGCGACCGGATTCCGGTGATGACATCAGCATTCCGGCGACCAGTTTTGGACCCAAAATTTCCAGAGACATATTTCTCACACCTGGGCTTGGTGGACTAGTAGATGGATGTGGACTTGAAGATTTTGAAGACTTTGACCTATTTTTGGAAAGCAAAGGGCTATAAAAAGAGAGTTTCTACAACAAAGAAAAGACGGTTTTTATTCTATTCTTGGAGATTGTGCAGAGAACTACTTCTAGGGTTTGCTCTCTTTTATGTTTCATAGTATTCCTTTAAATATTTTGATGATGAACTCCATGAATATGTGTAGCTAAATAAAATAATTAGTTATGGGATAAAAGTTGATTTCTTCAAGCATGATTATTTGATTCTATGATTTAGTTTTGTCTCAATTTTATCGTTTGTGATTCATTATTTTTATTATCATATGATTTGAATGCTAGTTTGGTTGAGTCCGGAATCAATTGGATTTGTTTTCATCTCTATAGCTATATTAGGGTTTTCAATACGTAAAAGTTGTTTGTCCCTGATTTCTAGTAGCAACTTGTGGTTAATACTTGTAGTTTAATCGCATATGAATCATAACCTTTGTTAAAATGAATTAGTGCTTTTACACATTTGTTTGCATCGATTAGTCTTATTTCATAGAACTTATTGCTCTTAGGGAGTTAAATCTAATTGTGTTTTTACACTTTAGGTTGCTTTTTAAGAAGATTTCACAATAGCATCTTTTAATGTTGTTTGTGATAAAATCAGGAAATAAACGGGGTACTCTTGCGATCAAGATATCCTAGGACTTTTGATAATTGAGAGATTAAATATCAATTCTAATCATAGATGAAAAATACATGTTTATGAATGATACTATCCCTTAACCCATATCTTCTCCTTATTGATTATTCGAACTATTTACTTTGCTTTATTTAATTTTATTACTTAGATAAAAACAAAAACACACGTTGGGTTAATTGGTTACTTAAGAATCTGAAAATTGCATAACAACAATCGCCTCTCTGTGGATACAAACTCTTTCTTATCGAATACTATATTCATATTAGTTAAGTGAGGAAGTGAATTATATTTTTGACGCATACGACACGCATCAATAGACTATCATTCCACAAGAAACAATCTTCCACGCTTCTCCAAGGATGATAAATGGTGTAGATTTCCTATCCTCCTTGAAGGTCCATATATTTCTGGTACTCTTAACCTTCCTGCGAATCCTGCATATCTTGCGGCTTATCATCCTTGGATTTTTAATTGGCCTGAAAAGAATTCTGAGGTATATCTCGCGAAGTTAATCATTATTCGCAAACTTAGATAAATATATTGTTCTTACTAGTTATTGAATTATTTTTATCAGATTGGAAAAATGAAGGCTAGCTACGCCATTACTGGGAATCCTAATCTCCTAATTTTTTTGAAAACCTTCACAGATGAAGTAAGAAACATTCTCTTATAACTTTTAACAATATATTGTTGCCCCTGTTTCTTATCTTCATGTGTGGTTGTTTTCTAGGAAATACCATTTGTCGCAGTAGTTGAAGCCAAGGATAAAGGAAAAAAAGTAATAACTCCAAATGAGAGTTCTGGCACTTCTCCTCATCGCAATGAGAATCAAACTGCTAAGATTCCACCAAAAAAGAGAAGAAAAACTCAGCCACTTAAAGAAATTTCTTCTGTCGCTGAAAAAGATAATGAGGTTGAAGAGAGTGGAAGAATTAATAATAATGATGCTACTGTGGGCACCTCTTCAATACGTTTTTCCTCCGCAAGAGTTAGATCTGCGATGGGTCTTTCTCAACCTGAGACTCCCATGGATCAGTTGTCAAATATCTTTAGAAATCTCATGCAAGGTATTGGTGATGACGATATTGCTCACGCTTGCAATTATCTCTCAAAAATCTGCGATGCTTCCATCTTAACTAATAATAAAGATCTTAAAGGAGTCTCGAGATTTATCAACCCAGATTTTCTTCATGCACTAGCTTCATTGGTATGCCCCTTTTCTTTTATTTTTATTGTCATGAATATCGAATATCTTTTACTTACCCTTACTTATTTTCTCTTATATGCCACAGACTGCTAGAGCTTCTTTTTCTGTTGCTTCGGAATTAGAAAATAGATTATCATTATCGCAGAAAAGGCTTACTGATTCACAATATGAATCTGCGAAACTTCGCGAAAAGAATAAGCAATATGAAGATGAAATATCCATTCTTCGCGAAAAATGTAAGCAATTGGAAGCATCTGGGAATACTGAGCTCCTTAACAAGAATAAATCGCTTGAAGTAGATGTTGAAGTTCTTCAATAAAAACTAGTTGACAAGGATAAGTTTTGCAAACAAATTATTGGTATGATTTATTTTATTTTATTTTTACTTTCTTCATTCTTGCTATTTTAGCTTATTTGAACAACCATTTTGCAGATGCCTATAATCTTACTGATGAAGCTCTTATTCTCAATTCTTTTGATGAACCCATAGATGAATCCATTCTTCTTCAGCGTCTTAATGACTCTTTAAATAATTATTCCGATGAAAAAAATTAATGCTTTGTCTATCGATGAGCTTAAATATCACATTTCCCTTATAAGAATGGATTATAGATCTACTTTGAGTATATCCAATAGTTTTAAGACTTGTAGAGATGAATTTGGAAAAAGAATCAAAACCTTGAAATCCCAAAAGAAGGAACTTGAGAAGGATAAAGAACGCATTACTCTTCAAGGCGCTGAAGCTCTATCAAAGTTCCGCAATGCCCTTATTGACACTGAACTTGAAAGAGATAGACTTAAGGATGAAAAAATTAAACTTCTTAAAAGAGAAAAACAAATCCGTTCCCATCTTCTCATTCAAAATGATGATGAATTCGCATGGGCTGCGACAATTCTCGATAATGCTAGGAAAAACTTAGCAATAGATGTCAGTCTTCATACCGAACAGGCAACCTTGATACAAGAAATGATTCATGAAAGAGAAGGTTATTTATTGCTCCTCTAACATCTTTATATTTTTTGTAAATTTTTGATAAATTTCTAACTTTTTATTGTATCATCGCAGAATCTGAAGAAAAACATCCTACAAGGATAACAGAACTTGAAGAAGAAAAAAGTAGTCTTGCAAATAATCTTGCTTCCCGCAATGATAAAATCTCTAGACTGTGAAAGAAGATAAAGATATCCAACTCCAATTTACGTAGTAACTTTCTCACCGTTCGCAATAATGCTATTGAGAAAGTCTGCAAAGATAATGATCTTCCTCTTAGTTTATATCCTTGCCTCTTGGAAAATATCCCAATAAGTTCTGAAGTACCAATTATTTCTGACAGTGAGGCTGATATAAATGAGAATGAAAGCGAAGATGAAAAAGAAACTTATGATGAAGATAATGAAGACGAAGATGAAGATAATGGTGAAGATAAATCCCAATAGTTCTGCTTCTTCTTTTTTATCTTCTCCTGTATTTTTCCCCTTTCTTTCTTGCGATAATTATCTGCGAAAAATTGTATCATTCTTTCTTCAAGATATTTGTAATTCCTGATGTTCTTCAATATATATAAATTCCTTTTTTGCCTCTATCCGTCTGTTATTTATATGAGTTTATCATATAATGATTAATAACAATATTTATCGTTCTTATACATCGTTCCCATATTTTCCTCTTGTTATTAATCTGCAATATGATAAATGAATTATCGCAAATATTTCTGCGAACAATTTATTATATGTTTCGCAGACATAACTTCTCTTGTGGTCTTATTTCGCCTTCCTAGTTAAAGGTCTTATTATGCCACCTTTATGCGACAAGATCGCAGGACATTCTTACTCTTCATGTAATAATCCATTGATCTTGCCTTATCATTTAATTTTAATTTTTTCGACAATATGATAAATCTAAGCCATCTTGTGAGATTAATCTCTCTTTGCTTTTTAAGACTTATGACATTGCCGTCTTTGCGATGAAATCGCAGGACGTCTTTGCGATTTATATCCTCTTATCATTTATTTCATTTATCTCATCTTTTAATCTTATCGCAAAAACCCATTCACCTCATCTTAACATTTCTTTTTAGGCTTTTTGGCCAGTCACGCGGCAATATGACGGGCCTAAATACTCTTGCGAATATAAAGTCCCATGACATTGCTGTCTCTGTAACGCGACAATATGAAGGGTCTAAATATTCTTGCGAATATAAAGTCCCATGACATTGCCGTGTTTTTTGATACACAGCTCCCTAATGGAGGGTATCGCCCTTATCTCTCCCCCCGGTTGCCCCTTCAAGGATTATACATCGGCCATACAAGACTAGCACTTTCCCATCCGGTTCGCAATAACTGTTGTTTTCGCAGCCTTGTCCTTTATGCCTTATATGGCTTATAGTTACAAGACTGCACCCTAAGTGGGGTTTTCTTCGGGCCGAACACATCGTAATCCAAGACTTTCCATGGATGGCCAGGGTAGGTTCATCCATCCCGGGCACCCACAGCTCAACCGTGTACCTCGGCGCCTTGATCATACGTTGCATTCCTTAGGAGAAACTCTCGGGCGCCCAACCAGGGTATAACCTTATATAATTGGGAATCCAAGTTATCTCTCCCGGATGGATTTTTAATAATCCCAAATCTCCATGACTAGGTTCCAGCAACGGTATAGCCTTTCCCATATCCATGCAAAGAGATACCCCCCTTATGACGCACTTTAAGGACATTGCCTCTTACGAAATAGAATCCGCGAACTAAGGTGTACGCCATAAAAGTTCGTCCCGTTCTTATATATTTTTAAGTGATTTGCACCCTTATCATGCATTTGCATTAAAAATTCTTATATGATTAGAAATCATCATCTTTTGCTTTTTAATATAAAAATTTCTCATTTTTGATCAGAGTTTTTCCTTTAATATTCGAATTCATCTTGTTTTTCGATCGTTCGCAACATGATATTGTTGCACTTCTTTTCTTCTGCGAGGAATGATTATTCGCAATTTCTTATTTCTTATTTATTTTCTTGTGAGAAGTGATTCACCGCAACATCTTATACTTTTTGTGCCCCTTGCGAAGAATGAAGATTTCAACTTTTCCCCATCTTCGTATGATTAATCGCCATTGAATCTTTTGGGACAAACTATTCTTGAAGTATATCCTTTCCCAGCAACTCTATATTGTCCACCATCAATTTCTCAGCTCTCTGATTTTGCCTCCTGTTGTGTTTCCAATTACGATTTCGGGCGTTCCTTTCTTCGCAAGTATTAATGTCAACTTCATAACACTTTTTGCCTTCAAACCAATCACCTTTAATTATCCCAATACCATGAGGATGTGGAAACTTTATGAACTGATGATATGTTGATGCTATGCCCAAGATCCCATGGAGCCATGGCCTTCCAATTAAGGCATTGTAAGGAGATTTTATATCCACTACACAAAACTTAATTTTTGAAGATATCTTGTTCAATGGAATTTCCATAATAATTTCTCCTTTTGGATTTTTTGCGGTGCCATTAAAACCATAGATCTTGTAAGTTGAAGGGATTAGCTCATCATCTCTTCCACCCATTGTGCGATAAGTATGATAAAACAAAATATCCACCGAGCTACCAGTGTCAATTAAAACTTTATCTATTGCACAAGAATCACTTGCTGCATCATCATTATCTTCTTCTTCTCTGTATTTTGGATTTATCTCTAACTTCACCACCAATGGGTTGTCATGCATCTTCCCAGGCTCTGGTATCTCTTCTGCAGTAAAAGAGATAACTTGTTTATGCCACTCTTATAACGGAGAAATATTCGCAATATTCATCACCTCTCTTCCCTCTATGTCTCTTGCAAATACTCTGCTTAGCACATTGTCATGGAAATCCTCTATCGTTTTTTGTGAATGTACAATTGAATTGCAAAATAGATTTTTTGCTGTAGCTCCTACTTCAATGACAAATGTTTCTGCTTCTTTTGCAGCATTGACTCTGCGAATTTCTGGTTCTTGCGGCAATTGCTGCGGTTGTAAATATCTTGCTAGAAAATGATTTAATTTTCCTTGTTCAATCATTCGCAAAATGATTCTTTTCACATTTCTACAATTATTCACAGAATGACCATGAAAATGATGATAAGGACAAAATTCTTGATTGTGGTTGTTGGGATGTGGTTCCTTCCCCATGTTCCAGGGTGAGGGTATATTCTCCATTAAAATAATCGCTTCCCAAATCTTGTCTATACCAGTATTTAAAGGCGGCAATTTGATATCTTCCCA
Source organism: Papaver bracteatum (assembly GCA_023529315.1). Lineage (NCBI taxonomy): Eukaryota > Viridiplantae > Streptophyta > Magnoliopsida > Ranunculales > Papaveraceae > Papaver > Papaver bracteatum. The sequence goes on along the minus strand of JAJJWX010002605.1, from coordinate 521,605 downwards.
CATATTCCTCGACCTCTTTGCTCTCTTGAATAATTCTTCCTCATCCACCATAAGTTTCCTGCGGTTGATCAAACCGTGGGACCTTATTATTGTTATTGCGATTATAAAATTTCTCTCCTTTTCTAATTCCTCTTGATCTCTACTCCCCATTGCTACTATCTTAAGTTGATTATCAGTCTCCATTTTCTCTCGCGGATTTTGGAAAGTACTTGCTACTGTATTAATCATCCTTGGTAACAAACTTCCATTTGCTGCGGCTGAACTTGTGCCTGTAAGAATTGGATAAGACTCCATCTCATTTTGTTTTTCCTCCAAAGCGATATATTCCTCTTGCAATTCTCGCAACTCTATCATAGTGATTGTGTTTTTAACTCTGAAGACCTGGATGTATAATAGATTTGTCGCAAACATAGCATTTATGAAGGACAAAATGAGATATCTTTCATCTACGCTTCCTGCCATTTCACTACACATTGTCCTCCATCTTATGGTTAAGTGATTCAAACTCTCACCAACCCTCTGTTTCAATCCAAACACATCTTCAATTCCAGGTCGCGCAGAATTATTGCTGATGTAGGATCCTAAGAAAGTTGTTTGCAAGTGCATGAACGAAGTTATTGTATTCTTGGGAAGACTTTCGAACCACTTCAATGCTTCGCCAGTTAAACTTGACGCAAAATATTTGCACAAAACGACATCATGGTTCTCCCATTGTAGCATACATCGAATATAAGCTTTGATATGTTGGACATCACATGTAGTTCCATCAAATATACTGGCCAACACCGGTAAATTGCATTTTGGAGGTATCCCTCCTAATTTTACCTCTTGAGTAAATGGAGTTTTCGCAGCCTCTTCGATTGCCTCATCAAGTTGCCTTCTTCCTCCTTCTCTTCTATTATTTATCATTCCTCTCATTTCTGCCAATTCTCGCAAGATTTGTTCATTCATATCAGAATTTTGCTCCATTGGTCTTTTCAACACAGCTTCTCTTCGTATGCGTTCATGCCTTTCTTGTCTTGCGATGTTTCTCGCTTCTTCTCCAACATCTTGGTTTTGCCTTCTTCTGCGACTTTCTTCTTCTTGCAAGTTAATTTGTCTTTCATTCTCTTCTCCATGAATTTCCTCATCCCTTACTGTTTCTCTTCGTTGACTTTCTATGTCTCTGCGAATTCTCTCATATTCCTCATTGAGATTATCATTATTACGATTTTGCGCATGTCGTCTTTCTCGATTGTCATGATTATTCTGACGCAACGCTGCTTGAATTTCTTGCTCTTCTACTTCTGCTCGCAATCTCTCTCTTTCTCCTGCTAAGCGTACTTGCTCAATATAATGCCTCTCAATATCATCTTCAATAATCCTGCGATTTCTTCGAATCTCTTCATCACGTAACATTCTCCTTCTCTCTTCTTGATTTTCTCCCTCATCCTGATTACGTCTAATGTCTAAAGTTTCCCCGCGTGGAATATAACGATCATTTATCAAATTCTCCCCAACATTTTGTATAGGGAGATTCTGCCTTGTTTCTTCTCTATATGATCTTGAATTTGATCTCATGTTGCTTCTCGATCTTCTGTTTTGCAACCTCAAATTTTCCATTCTTAATTCATGATTTTGTCTTGTAAGATTGGCACGCTCTTCTGCCTCTAATCTTCTTTCTTCCTGTATCATTTGTCTTAAATCATCTTCCATTTCATGTTCTTCATGAATTAATCCTCCATCCATTTCTTTATTTCTTTCCTCTTCTTGATTTTCCGCCTCTTCTATCGAATCCGACCTCCAAGTATGCACACTTACTCTATCATAATCCATATTTCTATCTTGTGCTCGTGTTTGTTGATTTGGTGGTTGGATTGAATTTTCTGCTTTATTTCTCATTCTACTTCTTCCTGATCTGTTCCTTAAAGATCCTTCCAATTCGCATGTTCCTTCCCCTGCAATTCTTTTACTTCTTCTCACTGTTATTGGTGGTTCTGACGTATTTCTTCTCCTTCTAGCCATTTCTCTTCAATTCTAATAATTTCTTCAAATCTTCAAACTGTAATTTGAAATTTCTCAAGTTTGATTCTCCCTTTTTCGGACGCTTAAAATGTAGTTGCAGGAATTCCCACACTACACCCTATTCAAGAATTTACCAACATTTATGACATAATTTGAAGATTAAAGACACTTTTTATTAATTTGATCTTAAGGAATTACAGAAATCAAGAACACAGAACACTTGATAAAGATTTTCTCTCTCCTAAAGACTTTCCTAACACTCAAAAATTCCTTCTTTTCTCTGGAACTATTCATCTCCTTTATATAGGTATTTACATAGTGGATTACAGCTCATGACAGCTCATTTACAGCTAAGATTCCCTTTAATTTCGGATCTGAGTTCTTACGATAGATCGCAGTTAGCACCGCCTTTAAATTTCGCAGGTTTTATTGATATATCGCAGACATGTCACACTTTCTTTGTGTTTCTGTCGTTTTCAGTCATTACGTCATTGTTTAAGTCATCTTTGGATGTGTCGCAGAATATTACTGATGTATCGCAGAGTAATTCGTTTATTATCGATATATCGTAAAACAGTCGTTTATTTCTCAGGAATATTGTTGTGACAATATTCTGATCCTACAACTCCAATGATCCCAAAGGTTGTAAGTTTAGCATCATCGTTGTTGAAAATCCATAGCTATAACAATGAGAAAACAAGAGTTCTCTATCATTGTTACACAGTGTCATAGTATCATTACACAGCGTCAAAGTCCAATTGCATCACAACTTTAACAACAATACTATGGTGATACGTCACCCCCCCTTAGTCAATACTCCATCTCACATGGAAATCACTCCCCCTTACATAATGATCCGAAAACCATATGTATTTGTAGTATGAACTACATATTAATTCTCCCCCTTTTTGTCAATAAAATTGGCAAAGGTACAAAAACGGGATCCTAATGAAATTTCCGTAAGAGGCATTTCATGACCAAAGGTAAATGTATATTATCTTGTTTAGATGCAATCATAAAGCCTAAGCTAAATGCATTCATCAAGGAGTTCATAAAGATACAAGATAACCTCTATAATATTTCACAACCGCACTCCCCACAAAGATTTGGCAATTAAGCACAAGTTCAAAAGAACTATCCCCCATAAAATGTCATTCCCTAAGGAACAACAAGAGCGACCTTAATTCCAAAAGAAAAGAAGGATTTCTTTGAACTCAACAAATATCATACAAGTATGAATTTGGAATCCAAAAAGAAATATTCAATCAAATTAACCGTAAGTAAACCTAAGATTAATTTAACCAAATATGCTCAACAAAAGTAAACTTATGAAGACTTAAAAACTCAATTAGATTAATCATAAGAGAACCCATAATTAATCTAACCGGAATACACAATTAAACTAATCACAAAAGTAATCAATTTAATCGTTTATACTCACATAAGAAAATCTATGGAGTGATGACTAAGTTAATCATAAAAAAAACCAACTTAGTCAAAACACACAAACATAAGAAAAACTTACGGAGTCATAACTAAATAATCACACAAGATGATCAATTTAGTTCAATATGCTTGACATAAAGTACCTTACAAAACACAACTAAGCTAATCACAAAAATAATCAACTTGGTTGTCTAGTGCTCAACATAAGACACAATTCGTAGCCTCACAGTAATACACAAAATATGGATCAGGGAAGACCAATTATTGCGGAATACACAAGGATTCGTTCTATGTTTCCATCACCATTTGCAAAATGACATACAATAGACATAATCCTTGAATCACAAAATATTTTAACCTATCTTATATCAAAAATTGACAATATATGCTTAACTTTTATGTTTGTCAAGAGTATATTCATTCTTTTATCAATACTTGTATATCAATTCATGAACGACTTTACTTTTGACAAAGTATGGGACAATCAAGTTCACAGACGTAAACACATATATCCCATAACAATATTGCAATATATAAAACCATAAAGATTAATACTGCAAAAATCATCTTCCAAACAAGTTAAGAATTTAAACCAATAAATCTAAAAACAAGAAGATGAAAACTTTGGATATAACTATGTGTAATCACAATAATGGCTATTCCAAACACTAGTTATTCTTCTAAACAAAACAAGAAAAATAGAAGATTTACTAGGCAATAAGACCTTTGAATTTATCGTCCCCGAACTCCTCGTCGTCAACAACAATTGGAACATAAGGTTCATTAAGGTAGGAGTTTATATCAATAAACCTTCTTGGATGTTGTTGTCGAACTAGGGCCTTCTGAATCTCATGATTCTTATACACAAAAGCCTTTAATTGTTGAATCTCCTTACGCATCTCCTTCAAGCCATCAATAACATCAGAAAACTTCTGAGAATTTTAAGGAATGGCTATTGGCTTCCTCACATTCCTTCTTTTTCTTTTCAATGTTGGAGGCAATGGAGATTTTTCTTTTTCCTTCATGATTGATGGCTTAACAATCATATTGCCATCTTTTCCATCAGAAGACATCATACTTGGAGTTTCCATGAACGTATGGGTTTGTTAGAGGAAATCATAATTAACTCAACAAGTAGTCTTAAGATAAAAGGAGGTTTTATAGAAGGAAAAAGGATGTAGGGTTTGAAACCTTTAAACAGGTTCGTAAACGACCAACTCTCAACCCTATGAAGAGTAGAATTGTCAATAGTACCCTTTCTTTTTGTTTGATAGAAGAAAAAAAATCTAAGAAAATAAGAAAATAAACTTTTCCTATAGCCTGAAGGTACAAAATCATTGTCTCTTTTGATCAGGCACATGAGACAAGATTTCAAAGACAACACAATCAAGTTGCGTTGTGGTGAACAAAAATTTGTCCACCATTTTGCTCTAGAGAGGAATCCACAGACCTATGTCTATCAAAACTACTTGACCATACGTTATTTTCTAATGGTCTTGTTTTATCCTTGGAAACTAACTTCTTAGACGAAGATAAAATCTTACACACCTCAACGGTCTTCTGAGCAAGTTTAAGCTTTCTTGCTAAATGATTTGCTCTTCTTTGAAGTATGTTGACATGACTTTGTTGGTGTTTGAATTTATAACACTTTGACAGTTCATGACCCTTTAATGAACAATATGAACACGTCAAACTTGGATAAAAATCAGGCTTCTGAAATGTGCAAGCAGCTAGGCACATAGTGGAACCTGAAACATTATAAACAGTGTTTCCAAAGATTGGGTTAACTTTGTCTTCGAGAATAGTTGGATTATCTTCTGAAAGAATATCAAGATTGATATATGTATTGTTACAATTATCAAAATCAATATTTTCACCAAGAAGTGCAATACTTGATTTCTCGTCTTCATTAGAATCATAATTGTCAGACATTTCATCAAGAGTTGCAGCAAGACCTTTGTTCCCAGTGTATTTTCTCCGATTTGGACACTCGTTTGCAAAATGACCAAATCCCTTACACTTAAAGCACTAAGCCATATCCTCGTCATCAGTTTTATCAATATCCATGTTTTTAGGAGGAACACGATTATGAGGTTTGACTGAAGCCTTAGGCTTATCTCTGGAGAACCGTTTACTTCTCTTCAGCAGAAGATCCCTAAACTATCTTATGATCATCGAGACTGATTTGTCAAGATCTTCATCTGATGAATCTGTCTCAGAGTGATCATCTTCATAGATATACACTTTTTTTTTACTTTTATCAAGTAATTTAGTGTCCTTTAGTGCTTTGAACGCAACATCCTTAGATTTGGACGAATGTTCATGATCAAAGATCTTAAGCTTTCCAAACAACGTATTTTTGGAGGGAGTATCAAGGTTATTTACCTCAACGATGGCATGCTTCTTAGCATTGTATCTAGATGGCAGCGATTTGAGAATTTTCATCACAATGTCCTTTTCAGGAATAGTCTTACCCAATGTAAAAGATGCATTAACAATTTCAGACACTTTGTGATTAAACTCATCAAATGTTTCTTCATCTGCCATACGAAGGTTTTCCCAATCGGAATTAAGGTTTTTAAGCCTAGCTTCCTTCTCACTGGTATTACCTTCAAATACAGTTGCTAAGATATCTCAAGCTTCTTGCAACTTAGTACAATTAGACACATGGTGCTGAAGATTTGAGGTAATGGCATGTATGATAGCATTCAAACCGTCTTAGTTTTGATTTGCAGCAAGAATCTCGGCAGGAGTGTATTCACCAATATTCTTTGGAATGTTTACACCTCCAACTTCCCCAATGGGAGCTTCATAGCCATTAACAACATATACCCATGATTGAAAATCACGCGCTTGAATAAAATCTCGCATAGAAATTTTCCACCATAAGTAATTAGAGTCATCAAAGACTGGTGGTACGTTTATTAAGATAACACCTTTGTCCATAAAGTCAGATCACTACAAACACAGACTTGTAAGGTCTTGAACGTGTTTTCCTGCTCTGATACCAATTGAAAAAGCGGGGGTCTAACAACCACACCCAATATTTCGATTAGCAATTTGTATGGACAAACTCTAATATACTTTCTAGAGAATCAACTAGACAGTCAAACTCAATCAATAGAAAATATATCAAAGAGTTATTATCTCAATCTCTCAATTTGATCTATACTCAAGCAAATAGAAATCTGCGAGTCTTTATCAAAGATAGATAACTTGGATGGTACCAAAGACCAATATCCAAGTGTCAATCAATTTAAATCAACAACCAAAAGGTTGGATATTCTAATTGATTGAACAACGCACAACCTGTATTATTTCAATTATATAACAAAATATAATGCGGAAAAGAAATAACACAGATACCAGAATTTTGTTAACGAGGAAACCGCAAATGCAGAAAAATCCCAGGACCTAGTCCAGGTTAAACGTACACTATATTAAGCCGCTACAGACACTAGCCTACTTTAAGCTAACTTCGGTCTAGACTGTAGTTGAATCCCAACCTATCTTACACTGATCCAAGGTACATATATGCTCATACGTCTCTGATCCCAACATGATACTACGTACTTGATTCCCATAGCTGATCTCACCCACAACCAAGAGTTGCTATGACCCAAAGTCGAAGACTTTAATAAATAAATCTGTATCATATAGAAAAGTCTACAGTAATAGATAAATCTGTCTCCCACGAATATACTTACGAGTTTTGTTCCGTATTTTGATAAATCAAGGTGAACAGGAACCAATTGATAAAACCATATGTAGTTGCAGGATTTCCCACAACACACCCCTTGTAATATCTTGATAATAATCTTTTAATCTTAACTAATTTGATATTTAAAATTCTAAAAATTGTAAATAGACATACGGATTTTTACATGGTTCGATCAATTTGATCTACATCCATGATTCTCTACTATGATTGATAAAGTTTACATTTGATTTTACATTTGATAATCTCCATTAATGGAGTTCTAAATCTAGTTTTGGGGAAGAAGATGATAAAGAAAAACACATTTTCTCTCTCTAAAAATCTTTCTGAAAAATATCTCTCTCTCCTGAAAATTTCTCTCTCCTCAAGACTCTCTCAACTCTAAAAAATACATCCCACTTTTCTCAATCTATTAGATCTCTATTTATAGGAAATTACATAATGGGTGACAACTAAGTTGTCCTCTAATTTCGGATCTATCTTGCGATCCTCTCGCGAACTTTGTAACCATCGTGAAACACACACGTTCTTCTCATGTTTCTTCAGTCGTCAACTTCGTCATTCTTTGAATTATTTTGTTACGCTCGTGAAATGTTGTTGAAGAGTTTTCAGTGACGCTCGCAGAAGTGTCATTAATCTCTCGTGAATATAATTGTGGCGATATTCTGGTCCTACATCTTGCCTCTTTTTTCTTGAATATTGCTTGAAAAGTAATCTTTAAGAAAAAATCTATTGTTGTAGTAGTCTTTGATTTTTGTTGATGAAGGAATGAGCGAAAGAATACTGGACTTGAAAAGTATATACTTGCCTCTATTCTTTTGCGAAGTTCCATATCTTTGTTAAGTAAATAAGAAGTATTAACTCTTGAAATGCTCGTGAAGTATGAAGTATCCCTGAAGAAATATAAGAAGTACTCAATCTTCAAGAAGTATCCGTTCTTTAATGAAAATCATAAGTATTGCCTCTGTTTTCGTGAAATTATTACTTCATTTTTGGTGAAAATCCTAGTCCATTTTGGAAATGATTCTTGCGAGAAGATAAAGAACATAAAATGTTTTCTTGGTAATCCATAGTTGCCTCTGTTCTTTATCTACGAAGGAAGGATCTCTGAGAGAATGTTAAATGAACAAATTGCATCTGCCTCATTTGATAAAATGATCATATTCTGTGAAATAATCACTTCTCCTGCAAAATTCTGGAATGGTCTGCAATATGCTGAATTAGTCTGAAAATTTATGAATGTTTCTGCGAGGCTCTAAATGTTTCCGCGAGATTCTGAAATAATGCTTTGAACAGTGCTGCGATGAATAGCGACGATGAATAGTGGCTATGAACAGTGGCGATGAATAGTAGCGAGATTGTGAATAATTCTACGAGATTGTAGACATTCTTCTTGAGAGACTCTGAATAATACTTCTGAGAAACTCTGAATAGTATTTCTGAGAGATTTTGAATAATACTTGCTTTCTCTTTTGCGATGAGCAAATCTTTCCTGCATTCTTACAAGAAAATAATTAATGTTTGAGATTATTCTATTGGTCTTATTTTGCCTTCCTAGTTAAAGGTCTTATTTCGCCAATTTTTCTTTCTGCGACAAAATCGCAGGACGTCTTTACATTTGCATGTATTGACCCATTGATCTTGCCTTATCATTTCTTAGTATTATAGCCTCTTCAGGATATTTGTCACGCGACAATATGACAGGTCTAAATATTCTTGCGAACGTAAAATCCCGTGACATTTCCGCCTTACGATGAAATCGCAGGACGTCTTTACACTTTCATGCAAAAACCCATTGATCTCATCTTAACTTTTTCTCTTTTGGCTTTTTGCCTCTGTATAATTTACGTCACGCGACAATATGACATGCCTAAATGATCTTGCGATCATAGAGCCCCATGACATTGCCGTCTTAAGACACTTATCAGCTCCCTAATGGAGGGTGCCTCCCTTATCTTCCCCCTGGTTGCCCCTTCAAGGAGGGCACATCGTCCATACAAGACTAGCTCCTCCCATCCGGATTTACCAACAACCAGTTGTTTTCGCAGCCTCTTGTCCTTTATGCCTATATGGCTTATAGTTACAAGACTGCACCCTAAGTGGGGTTTTCTTCAGGCCAAGTGCATCATATCCAAGACTTACCAAAGATGGCCAGGGTAGGTTCGTCCGTCCCGGGCACCCTTGGCTCAACCGTGTACCTCGGCGCCTTGGTCATACTTTGCACTTCTTGGAAGAGATCCTCGGTCGTCCAACCAGGGTATAACCTTATAAAGCTGGAAATCCAAGATCTCTCTCCCGGATAGGTTTTCTTTAACCCCAACATCTACATGACTCAGGTTCCAGTAGCGGTATAACCTTATCGCTGAATCATGTAAAGAGATACCCCCTTATAACGTGCTTGTAGGTCTTACATTTGCCTCTTACGAAATTGTATTCGCGAACTAGGTTGCACGCCATAAAGGTTTGTCCCATTCTTTAAGTCTCTGCGAAATTTTATTCGCGTTTCTCGCGATATTTTCGCGTTTCTTCATTCTTTCATTTATGTCAATTCTTTACATAATCTTGAATAATCTCGCGATTACACTCGCAGCTTTGATAAAAATTTCATTTGCTCATTTCTGTGAGTTGAAATATTCTTTTAAAATCTTTTGAAATCTTAGAAATATTCTTTGAAATCTTGCAATTTTATCGCATTTGTTAAACCAAAAATTTCTTTCTGTAAAAGAAATATTCTAGAGAAATCTTGCGATTGTATCGCGTAATTTTGAAATTTGAAATCTTAGAAATTTCGTTTTCTGTAACTTTAGAAATCTTCGAATTTTTTTGCGATAATTCCATTTTCTATAATCTTTTGAAATCTTTGTAATCTTACGAGGGTATCGCTGTTTTGGAAATGAAATCAAAAAAATTTGAAATCTTAGAAATCTTTGCGATAGTTTCATTTATTGTAATCTTTGAAATCTTTGAAAAATTTTGTGATCTTTAAATTTTTTGCGATGATCTCATTTTTTATAATTTTTTGATTTTTTTTTTTTTGAAATCTTGCGATTATACCACTTTTGGTAAATTGAATCAAAAGTTTTTTGAAATTTTTTGAAATATTAAAATCTTAGAAATGTTCTTTGAAATCCGGCGATAACATAAATTAAAAAATTTCATTTCCTGTAAGTAAAATATTCAAGGAAGTGGTATTTAGCTTTTTGGCGATTTTCTGTTGCTTCCAGTTCTCGCGAAGTATTTGATTTGCTCGTGAAATGAGAAGAAATGAGAAATGAACTCTTACGAAATTATCTTGACTTTCCTCTTGTACCGTACCAATTGTTCTAACCCTCTCTTGTGAAATTAACCGGCGAAATTTTCGTGAACTTTCTTCATTTTTGGCGAGATAATCATCAACTCTTTTCTTTGTCTCGTAAAAATTTTCTGCGAGGAGGAAGATTCGAACCCAAGTCTTCTAAATATCGTCATTTGTGAAATCCTTGGTCTTAATCTCGTCGTTTGATTTTTCGTCATTTGTTGGATAAAGAGCTGGCTTTTGTCCCTAAATTAGTATCATATCGCCAAAACTAAATTTGATGTTTCTAGTAGGTCCCTCTCATTTGAAATCTTGAATTTATTGACGAACACCACCAATACCTCTATCATCAGAAGTATTCAATTCCAAAATCATATTATGCTATTGGGCCCATATAAAAACAAATGGGATAACTTATTCTCATTTGTACGTCCTTCAATAGTACCAACGATATCGCGATGAGCAGCAACATCAGCTAGCGATGGGTATCAATATACTAGCAGGATTTCCTTTATTCGCTGCTTTCATAACTTCATCAGAAATTCCTCCATCAATTTCCATGAGAAATATTATTTCCTCCACTAGCTATCGATTCTTCTGCTTTATTTCTCATTGGATTTCCCTCGCCAATTTCTTATCGCCAAAAAAATGAAGTAATAATGAAGTTTAATACGTGATCCACTTTGGTCCACTTACTGACGAGAACATTTAGTACGTAATCTATGGTCCACTTTGTCCCACTTACTGACGAGAACATTTAAATAGACACCACGAGTATGCAGCTCGTAATTATATCCACGAAATGGGTGTAGGAAGAGAAATCTAAAAGTATGCAGCTCGACGAGTATGCACGAGTATCCATGAGAAATCAAAGAGAAATCTAATTATATCCATGAGTATGCAGCTCGACGAGATGTGAACTTCTTATTTCACGAGCAAGCTCATTCCTGTTACTGCCAACGACGCTACCCCACTCAATTTTGATGTGTTTGCTCTCTCTATCATTCTTTTTTCTTCTATCTCTTGCAATATTATTTTCCTTTCTTCGTTCTCGTTAATTTTCCTTTGCCACCATCTCACTGCGAGTAATCAATTAATTTGTTCGGCAGTCTGAACTCAAGAAAACATATTCAGTCAATAAATTAAATATATTAACAGAAGTCTAACGATTGTATTCTCGCAAAAATTTGGATTTTCATGAAATGGATTCTGAAAACAACAGTTGTAAATCTGTACTTCGCAGAAACGATCAAAATTATATTTTCATGAAACGATCAAAATCGTGATTAAAATCGAGGTTTTTGTGATGATCTATTCTTTCATTTTTGACTTCAATCACAAAAATCATGTTCACATTAGTTATCAAAATTATGATTAAATTCAAAGTTTATGGACGTAAATTTATGATCAAAACTCTTTTGAACTCAAAATATCAACTAAACATCAATTTTTGCGAAAAACAAAGTGTGATCGTTTAAAAATTCAAAATCTCCCAGATCCAGATTATTAAATATGATTAAAGAGATAAGAAAGAAATTGTCATGTTTTAACAATTAATTGATGCCGATTCATTTTATTTGATTCCTATAAAGATTTCTTCGAATCTGCTCCTGCTTCCCAATTTTTTCTGCTTCTCTTTCTCTGTAAACATTTCTCTTAAATTGTGTTGGTTGTTCTTCATCGTTCTTTTCCCAGAATTTCCATATTTTCCCCTGTATCTCATAGATTCAATCGAATTCATCATCAATAATTGCTAATTTCTCTTTATCTTCTTCCCCTTAGTCGGCGCCAAAATGTAGTTACAGGATTTCCCACAACTCACCCCTTGTAATATCTTGATAATAATCTTTTAATCTTAACTAATTTGATATTTAAAATTCTAAAAATTGTAAATAGACATACGTATTTTTACATGGTTCGATCAATTTGATCTACATCCATGATTCTCTACTATGATTGATAAATTTTACATTTGATAATCTCCATTAATGGAGTTCTAAATCTAGTTTTGGAGAAGAAGATGATAAAGAAAAAAACATTTTCTCTCTCTAAAAATCTTTCTGAAAAATATCTCTCTCTCCTGAAAATTTCTCTCTCCTCAAGACTCTCTCAACTCTAAAAAATACATCCCACTTTTCTCAATCTATTAGATCTCTATTTATAGGAAATTACATAATGGGTGACAACTAAGTTGTCCTCTAATTTCGGATCTATCTTGCGATCCTCTCGCGAACTTTGTAACCATCGTGAAACACACACGTTCTTCTCATGTTTCTTCAGTCGTCAACTTCGTCATTCTTTGAATTATTTTGTTACGCTCGTGAAATGTTGTTGAAGAGTTTTCAGTGACGCTCGCAGAAGTGTCATTAATCTCTCGTGAATATAATTGTGGTGATATTCTGGTCCTACACCATACTTATATTCTCGAAGAACAACTCAACTTTATCAATCACCTCATAATAGTCTTAATCGACGCAGCGAGAAAAGATATTGTGGAATCACAAACGATGAGACAAAGTGTTTATGACTACTTTTATATCTTGCATATCGGAGATAGAAATCTCAAGCCAATTATTACAATTGTACTCATACGATAGAAACAACAAGATCAGAACACACAACTACGATAAAAGTAGTATCGGTCTGGCTTCACAATCCCAATGAAGTATTTAAGTCGTTAACTTGGTTTTAGAAGAAGAAAACCAAATGTTAAAGGAGAAATGACTCTATCATAACACAACTAGTATCACACAGAATGTGTGAGGATTAGGTTTCACAGTTGCTAGAGTTCTCCCTTATATAGTCTTCAAATCAGGGTTTGCAATCAATGTTAGCTTACTAACAAAGCATTCAATATTCACTGTTAGATGAAAACCTAATTAGATTCAAGCTAATATTTATCAACCGTTAGATCGAAAACATAGCTTGTTACACACACATGTAATGCACGTTTCTAGGCTTGTGTAACCGTACCCAAACTTGTACATAAGTTGGTTCAACAAAATATAACCAAATGGTTAGCCATATGATAACTTTCATATCAACCATTTTCTTCTTCACCATAACTAGTCCAAATGACTCAAATGAACTAGTTAGAGAGTTGTTCAATTGCAAGGAAATCTCATGTACTACACAAGACACAATCGAAGAAAAAACGATGTGATTCACTCGAATCGATTCATAAACTATAAATCCACGGTTTGCAATAGCATTCCTTAGTTTATTAAGATAAGTTCACAAACATCGTTTTTAGACATAACCTATTCAAGTTCGCGGACTGGGTTCGCGGACTTAATTTCCCGGACGGAGTTCAGAAACTCCAGAAGAAATTCTAGGGTTCAAGAACTATGCTAGTTCGCGGACTGGGTTCACGGACTAAGTTTGCGGACTGAAGTTCACGTACTAATCCGGTTTCACTTGATCAACAAAGTTCGCAAACTTCGGTTCAAGCAAAAAAGACTTATACATATATGCGTTTCCACAACAATGCTTATATCCTCCAATGGTTATATTGTCTAAACTCTCATTTCAATCATTGAAACATTCTCAGAGGGCGTTATATAGTTGTTATTCACAAACTATTTTTCGTCAGAGCAATTTCCAAAATGATTGAAACATAACATTACTTTCGTCACTAGGTAAAGATGAACTTGGCTAAAGCGAAAGCTTTACCATCAAATATTTCGAGAAATAGATAAGAGAGATATACTCATCTCGAAATATCACATGTGTATAATCTAAGTATATATAGTAAAATGACTTTTGTCTCAAGATAGGAGATAGAGTAGATAGACTTTTGAGTGATAGATTAGTTCAAGTCTCCACATACCTTTTATTCGATGAAGATCCACTGGTTCCTTGAGTAGTCCTTCGTCTTATATGATGATCTCCATGGAGTTCTTGAGCTCAACTACACTTTCTATCCTAGTCCGAGACCTTAGCTATAGTAGACTAGAAATCAAGACTTTATAGTTTTGATCACTAACATTGACAAACATGCTTGAGATAGCAACGCATGCGAGTTCGACCGAGCAATGCTCTAACATTATTAGCACCCCATTAGTGGATAAGGGACATTAGCATCTTCACCATTTGAAATAAATTTTTACTGGAAATATTTTACAGCGAGTTCAATTTTAGGGTTTGATTTTTGGGCAGTTTCGAAAGAGATTCATTCGCAACTTTTCATTGGGCTGGACTTGATTAAGCTAAACAGGGCATGTATAGGTCTTTGATTCGATTAACCTTAGCTAGATCATCGATTTTGAGATAAAACAGGGAAAGAATATTCACGGGTATCCTATTTTGATATTATGTGGTTATATATTTGGAATTTACGCGGGATTACGAAAAGATATTTACCTTGTAGATTATTCTTTCACGGAGATTGTTTAGGGAGATTTGGAAGACCAAAAGACACGTAAGGTATAAGAAAAGGGAAAGTACCGTAACCTACGGGAGAAGAAAAGAAGATTTCCTCGAGTTTTAATCGGCATGGGGTGGATTCAAAAGGTGGAGGGAGCCATAACGGAGGGTACGGAGTATTAGAAGGGGTTTGGGGGACTCAACACGATGAATCAAAGTTGGAGGAAAGATTTATGCTTGTGCAAGAGCTGAAGAACATGAAGAACAAAGGTGCGCTAAAGTTGGTCGCAAATCCATAAAAATGTCGTTCTTCAATAGTGTTCGTAATGAACAATTTGTAAAACTTTATTTGTGTTTGAGCATAGCTCGGTTGAACCCATCAAAGCGTTGGTATGTCAAGTTTAGTAGTCATATTTTAGTGTTAAACTCATTTAAAGTTGCTTGATTAAATACTAGAGTCAACTTCGTTTAGGTTAGACTAGAAAGTCTAGGAATGTTGAGATGTACAAGTATTACTCCGAAGACCTGAAGAATGTGAAGAAGCAGCGACAACATCATCCTTCCTCTTTAGCTTAGTAATATTGACTTGATCTTGGTTCCATTCCTAACGTACCTTTCAAGTCGGATTATATTGAAAACATAACATGCGAAGATATATATAAATAATACTCTAGTGGATAGACTTGGTCATAACATTATGATCAAAGTGTTAAGGAATTTATTAAATTACGAAGTATAAATGCTTATCTTTTGGAAATTCATAAATACGACATTGACATAATCTATTGTATATAGTTTCTTGATTATGTGTGCATGATATAGGTATCATTTCACCCTAGGAAACAATGTTTTATAACATATGTTTAATGGAAGTACATATATGAACTTGTTTCATAATCAAAAGGAAATCATGATTGGTTAGGTTCTTTATTGAATATATTTTGAATGACCAATGTAAGACGACATGGTAGAACCTATCTTAACTTGTTAAGATTGACGGTATAACCGGTCATAGCCTATATAATATAGTTAGTTGGAATAAGTCACAAGTTACATTGGAAATCAAGGTATAACTGATCACAAGCCATATTGGAATACAATTTGTAACCGGTCACAAGTTACTTTGGGATCCAAGGAATAACCGGTCACGAGATGAATTGAGAAGTTAGTTGTAATCGGTCACAAGCTACTGTACCCCCCCCCCCCTAATCTAGCAGCTGACTAATCCAAGAGATTAACAAAAAAAAGTGGCACTAAGGATCTAAATTATTTACTTAAACATTCAATTAAGAATTCTTCTACAAAACTTAACCCAAAATTAACCCCTCTCTGAAATATAACTCCTTTCAGATGATACCTATACAATAGTCATTTGGTTTACAAATAAAATCTACAACATTATAAACATAGTAGAAGTTAACCAAATAACGGACTCAACTCCTCGAAACCTCCGCTATGCAACTCTGATCTGTCTCTGAAACTGAAAGTGGGAATGGGTGAGCACATCATCCCTAAAAGGGGTGCCCAGTAGGAATAACATTTAACTTTCAAGTAATCATCGGAAATGAATCGAAAACAATTCATGTTTTCCCTAAACACTAAAACGCAACCAATTTCACATATGTAAACAATCATGTATATGGATCCAACTGCTTTCAAACAATATACTAATATGGTGACTCATCCCGCACCTAGATATCTATATGGTGACTCGTCCCGCACCTAGTTATTGCAATAAAATTAAGTAGGTATAAATGAAGGATCCATACCTATATACCACAGATGGAAACTCTCATTTCCAAACAATCAAATGGAAATTCTTATTTCCCAAAACAATTCATAAAGACAAACACAACATTACAATTCCTTTCCAAACCATGGAAAGATTAAAAAAGATAACAGAAATTTCATAATTTAAAACTAAACAATATAAGGAATCCACAATCAGAAAATGCATGAATTTGTTAAACATAAACTTTGGTAAAAGAAAACAACAATAATCACAAAAAAGTTAACTATAAATTACCACATCTTTTGATGACAACGCACGCCTACCTCGAGATCCATGATCCACTGGTTCATCCTTTGAATCGATCGTTGTTAATAAGATTAATTGTTAATCACACAATAACTCTATGAATCTAGCCAATATGGCTCACACAAGAATCATACAAGTCTTTCTAATGGTTACAAGCACAAGTCCACTAATCTGGCCCATTAACTAAGGTGTAGTCCACCTGAGTCAACTAACGGTCATCTGAGTCAACTAATGGTAAACGTCAGTCAAAGCCCATGGTTTAAGTCAACTGGTCAAGGTCAGGTCAAGTGAGTCAAAGTATGATCCGACTCAGTCAGGATTCACTGTTTCATGTCTGGTTAAGTCTGGTTCACGAGTTAGCTCAGTCAGATACACTGAGTCAGCTAAACAGATTGAGTCAGCTAAGCTGACTGGGATGACTAACAAGTCCAATACTCAAAAACATAAGTTTATACAATTACTAAACATTTCATTCATTCAAATAGAATCCAATAATTCAATACAACTGAATTTAAGCCTACCTGCAATTGCATCTTTAAGCCTTCACTATAGAGGATCAACCCAACATATTCATCTAACCTTCATATCTGCAATTGTAACTTCATTAACATCTTCAAAACCTTAAACTCCCTAACCATTACCACCTGCAACTACTAAGAGTAATACTACTTCTCATTTCAACACTAACATATTCAACTCAGCTGAACTTCATAATTCAACTACAAATACAAGTCTAGCTTACCTACAAGTGCAGTAGCCGCTATATCCAGAATGTTTCAACTCAAACAACACCCAAACTTCAACTACAACTCTCATTCACAACATCACCAATACAGACAAATATGTACACACATCATAAGCTACAAGGCTAATTCCCTAACTGAATTAACATCATCACAACAAGCTCCAGTTCTGCAATTTCAGTTCCACTTCCATCTCAACTCTTAACCGCAACATTAGCATCATATAAAAAATTCATCTTATGTCTTAGACTGAAAAGGCGAGGGTACCCCAATATACCTCAAGCTAAAACTTTTCCTTCTTATAAGTACTTTCTCTGAAAGTGATTGTCTATGGATTGAGTCGAGACAATGCAACTAATCGGTTCACACTTCGTGTGATCTTCTATGGATACGAAATAGAGACAATACAACAATGAAGTATGTTTACTTGATACAAAGGTTCGGACTTAACCAAACACAATAGGATTCACGTATCAAGTAAATAGGAATTAATGTTTGTGCAATTTACTTTAATTATAATAAAACAATTATAATGCGAAAATATAAAGTAAATGACACAACAAGATTTTGTTAACGAGGAAACCGCAAACTCAAAGTATTTATATACAAAGAAGTTTGGACACCAAGGAATTTCCAAAACCGAAAATATTCTCAAGATATTTTTCCATATTAACCCAAATTCAGTTTTCATAATTCATGTGAATGCACTGTCCAAAAATAATGATCGAATCTCCTTGGAAAATCTTTAACTAGCAAATGCACATTACTAATTCTTATTTTCCATATATAATTAAAAGATTCTTAACTTATTTAAATTCGATCTTGGGATTTACTTCCTTCTTAGCTGTTAAGGAATATCTTTGAACAATACACATTAATGCGCATGTTCAAAGTATGTTGACATCTTATTATTACAAGTCCTTTTTCATACTTACTCACTTGAAACCGATTTACCACACTTCCAAACAAGTTTAGAATTTGTTCATCTGAATTTCAAGAACTATGTGATTGATCAAGTAACACTCAATCACAAACCATGGGTGTAACGGTTTTACCAAAACAAGTTTCGATTCTACCTCCAGGTGAGTATTGTGCATAGTCACACTAGCTTACCAAAATTCGGCTGACTAGGTACTAGGATCGGTTCCCCACATATATTTGGTATCTAACTTGTATGCACTGCACATGTCCATAGGATCGGTTCCCCCTTGCCTAAAAACATGTTGCATATAATCATAGGATCGGTTCCCCTTTCTTATATAAACCTTGCTGCACCTCATCCAAGGATCGGTTCCCCCTTGTGATGTACTGCACCTCTTACTAGGATCGGTTCCCCCTCTCCCAATATTTGTCAGACAATCACAAACCCGATCATACCCCAGGTGATTACTTAAGATCGGTTTCACTAATAAAAGTCATACCAATACATAAGTCAGGCCTCATGTGAATAGTTTTACCAAGAACACAAACAAGTCATGAGCGATTATACTAATCACACATATTGTTCGTTCATAAGATTTGCAATAAAGAACATCCCCAATAACGCCTGGCGATTTCCTTTTCGGTTCAGAACACATATCATGATCTTACTTCCTTAAAACACATGTAAAAACATTGTTTCCTAAGATGAAATCCTCACCTCATACCCATACATAATCACAATAACATTCATACGATTATGTCGATGTCTTATATACAAAGTTTAATGGTTAATAAAGAAACTTCATATTGTATTCCTTAATACTATGTCTATCTAGAGTGTTCATGCTTCACAGTTTTATGTTTTCAATATGCACGACTTGAGATACGCTAGGGAATGAAACAGTTCAAGTCAAATATCACTAACCTCAAGTAGAAGGATGATGTTGTGGTTGTAGCTCCGTACTTCTTCACTTCTTCAAGTCTTCGGAATACTTGTAATGTCTCACCCTAATACTTTCAAGCTAACCTATAACAAGTTTACTCTAGTACATTTAAATCAAGCGACTTTTAAATGAGTTTTGGTTCACTAAAATATGACAACCAAACTTGACATACCAACGCTTGGTGGGTTCAACCGATCTATGCTCTAACAATCTCCCCCTTTGACAATTTTAGTGACAAAACTTTTACAATCATATGGATAAACAAATTACAATAATTCATTACACATACGCTTGATTCCCGAATTCAACAGCACGCAACCTGCATTAATTCAATCCTTAAAATGCTGTTGTTGACATTATAATAACAAAACTCATACTCCCCCTAAAGGTGAGATAGGTAGATTTTCAATCCGCGCGTCTTTGTTATCCCAATCATATGATATGTTACTCCCCATTAGTCTGTGCTTTTCTTCATTCGTTAGATAAACATTTCAATCACCATTGTCCTCTTCCCTAGTGACACCAATCAACATAAAATTGATACCATCATCACCTGTTTGCTCCATATATTTCTCCCCCTTTTTGTCACAAAAATGACAAAGAAATGAAAAAATAAAGGACAACACGAAAAAGGATCTTACAAATCTCAAAATAGACTTGCAACCTGTTGAGTCAAGCACGAGGGTTCCACATACCATTTTTGATAACCAGTATCAAAACCGAAACTACAAAGTAATTATGTTTTGATATGTTATCATGGAAATAATTGCCCTAAGAAATTTTCCCAACTAGTTTAGCAAACCAAAAATCAATTAAGCAACTTAGTTCCTTTGCTAAACCGATTGTATAAATACAACCACTTCATTCAATAAGACCAAAACAAAGATAAAATCCATTTTTCTCATCAGGTTCTAATTATCCATATAACTTAGACCTTAAGATTTTAAACAAGCCAAATACTAGGTTAGTTAACTAGCATTTCCTTGTTTAGGCATTCGGCTAGATTTGAATAACCGAAACCCCCACTTTGATAAGTCTAACTAAGATCAGAATTAACTTAGTTTAGCTTATCCAGAATTAAATTGGACTAAACAACTCATCCCATCAATATATTCATTTGTTAAGCCATAAATAATTCATACAAACCAATAAATGAACTTGCATAATTATTCACCTCAACCGGAAGCAATTGAAACAACATATATCATTAAAGTTCCACTATTGCACCGAAATTTTGTAAGCCTAAATAATTGATACCATACAATAAAGCAAAATAACATTAATTTTACTTAACTGGAAGCAATTGAATTAACATAAACATTAAAGCACCGCAATTGCACCAAACTTTCGTAAGCCTAAACGATTGATATCACACAACAAAGCAAGATAACAATAGATTTACTTAACCGGAACCAATTGAATCACACAAACATCCACACATACACAATGGAATAAACACATCAATTGTACCGACAATTTCATTTAAGAAAAAGTAATATATATTTATATATCAAATAAAAATAGGCTTTTCTTAAAACATGAAAATAATTAACTAACAAGATTGTTACCTCAATTTTGCACCCAACTTCTCCAATATGATCGCATCTTCTTCAATGGAGAATTCATATCAAAATACCATTATGTTGTCATCCTTATGCCAAAAACAAAAGAATAACAACAACCAACCTTTACCAGAGAAAGGTTGAAAATCGGTTTTCACAATTGCAAGCAAGAGTTGAAAACCGTCGAAACACATATGCTAAACCAAAACCGATTCAACATATTGTGACTTTTTCACATATTGTTTCTACAGGAACCCCTCATGATCCTTTGATAAAACCTACCAACATGGGCTAGAATTTAATCCTGCTAAATCAAAAAGTCACCCAAACCATAAGGGTTCACAACATATTATGAGATCAAATATCAATGTAATAAAACTAAAATCAAACATCCCATAAACATACATAGCAAATAAATAACGCATTAAAGCACCGGCTATGTAAATCAAAAACTATCTGTTTATGGGAGAAAATCGCCTCTGCCGAATTTGGTAAATTCGATGGTGGAGAGACTGGTTTAAACCCTTAAACAAATGTGCTGCACGTGAGAACTTTTGATTCAAGATATCAATTTGTACAACTCTAGCCTAAACCAAGAAGATGGCCATTCCAGATTTGCTTCAGTCACAAAGTGGAGGAGAATGGTTTATTTGGGGAGGATAGCGAAGAAGGGTGATGAGACCAGAGAGTTATGGCTAGGTAGTATCTCGACTTGTATCAGAAGTGTAGAAGCTTGCTAGTGATTAAAGCTTTTGAGAGAGCTTGCAAAGTTGCTATCTGATAGTGTTGTATTTTTCCTGACCAAGACTTGTGTATTTTGGCAGAATAGGTGAAACCTATTTATACAAGTGAGATTGAACGTACCCTAACCTCATTAAGGAATTGAGTAAATGTGTCAATGAAAACAGAGGAGGTGGAAACCGTTGGCTTTATGGTGAAAAATGTTTTCACCTTAAATTTCCTTATTTAATTGACCGTATTCATTCCTTGCACGCCTTGCTTTATTGCGAGCGTAGTGTACGCTGCACGATGTGACAACCAAGCCAAAACCCCAAGAAAACATCCCCCATTTTATGTTGATGTCTCGAGAGTTGGGCGCAAGTGGAAATCCCAAAGTTGCTAGTGAAGCGTTGCGGCATGTGCCAATGACATGTGCGGGATATCTCGACCGCAAGTTGTACTTTGAGTGCGGATGGCAATGCCAAAGTCGCTTGGTGGAGCATTTGGCATGTGCAGAATGCCTTGGCCGCGAGTTGCACTTTCAGTGCGAGTGGCAATGCTAAAGTCGCTAGTGGAGCATGTGTGACATGTGCCAATGGCATGTGCGGAATGCCTTGGAAATTGGATAGCAGGTTGGGGACAAAAGTGGCTAGTGGATGCGTGTTGGCATGTGCCAATGGCACGCACGTCCACTTTGGCCAAGTCGCGGGCGCTATAATGGTATAACGGCTTTGGAATGGGAATTAGCTAGTGGTTGCGTGTTGGCATGTGCCAATGGCATGCATGGCCACTTTGTCCAAGTAGCGGGCGCTACAATGGTATATCGGCTTTGGAATGGGATTTGGCTAGTGGTTGCGTGTTGGCATGTGCCAATGGCACGCACGGCCACTTTTGCCAAGTCGCGGGAGCTACAATGGTATAGCGGATTTGGAATGGGATTTGGCTAGTGGTTGCGTGTTGGCATGTGCCAATAGCACACACAGACACTTTGGCCAAGTGGCGGGCGCTACAATGGTATAGTGGCTTTGGAATGGGAATTGGCTAGTGATGCGTGTTAGCATGTGCCAATGGCACGCACGGCCAAGTTGACCTAGGTGCACGGTTTGCAAGCCTATGGCGCTATTTTTGGCATGTGCCAAATGGTATAGCGGATTAGAATTTGGCTAGTGGTGCGTGTTGGCATGTGCCAATGGCACGCACGACCAAGTTTACCTATTTACACAGTTTGCAAGCCTAGGGCGCTATTTTTGGCATGTGCCAAATGGTATAGCGGCTTAGAATTTGGCTAGTGGTACGTGTTGGCATGTGCCAATGGCATGCACGGCCAAGTTGACCTAGTTGCACGGTTTGCAAGCCTAGGGCGCTATTTTTGGCATGTGCCAAATGGTATAGCGGCTTAGAATTTGGCTAGTGGTGCGTGTTGGCATGTGCCAATGGCACGCACGACCAAGTTGACCTAGTTGCATGGTTTCCAAGCCTATGGCGCTATTTTTGGCATGTAGTTGCAGAATATCCTACAACTACACCCTCATTAGAATTAGTAAACTTAAGAAGTTCATGATGATGATTAACAATTTTCTTATTAATGCTCTCAATTGATCACAAGAAATATCTAAATGGAACTAGAATAGTTACAACTTTCTATATTCTCTTTCCTTTAATATTTTTTCACACTCACCAAAAGAACCTCTCAAATTTAACATTTGAACTACTATTTATAGTGAAATCTTTACAATTGTAATATCTTGCGAGGTATCATAACTTATGATCGCAAGTTTATTTTATACTCGCAAACTTTTCATTCTTCTCCCGCGTTTCTTCCATCATCGTGTTATTTCTTGACGCTTCCTCTTATAGTCGTTGCTATATTCGCAACCCAAACTCTTGCGATATTCGGTACCTACATCTTGCCTCTTCTCATGTCATTTATGCGAAGAAGTAATGATCGTGAGAATATAACCGTTACTTATTCTTTTTATTTGGACATGTCTTTTGTAACCGTTCTTTTCTAACTACTTCCTTATATATAAACTCCTTTTATTCCCTTCCTTATCTTTCTCTCACTTTCCCTTTTCGCTTCTGTAACTCCATCTTCTTATTACACTTTCAGTTATCATTCTATCTTCTTGTTTTACCTCATCATGAGTTCTCCAAGGTAATTTTCTTCTATCTCTCGCGTCTTTCACTTGTTTATCTCTTTGATTTCCAACTAATTTATTGTTTGATTTTGATTTTTTTCAGCAAAATTATTCCTCAGGAGAAACCTTCAACCAAAAACTCAAGTCCTAATCTCCGAAGAAGAAAATCCGAGAATCAAAAGGTAGTTAAAATACTCTATTTTCCTTTTTAATCAATATATTGTTGCCTCAGTTTTTAATCCACCTTTTGATTCGTAGGTTGGTGAAAAATCAAAACCCAATAAGAGATCTCGAGTAACTAAACCCACACCATTAATTTCAATCGATGACTTCCTTCCTGAGGTTGATGAAGAATTTCCCTCTCCCCCTCGTGGAAATACTTCTTCGAAAACTCCTGCCTCTACTCCATTACCCAGTTTTCAATCTCCCACCAATGTCAATTTATCAACACTTCTTCGAGATCAACCTTCGTAAGATACTTCCTCAACTTCGTCTCCCAAAAAACCTATTTTTACCCCTAATCCCTTGAATTCTGTTGCTCCAAGAAATTTACAACTTGCTCTATCAAATTCTTCTCCTCTTTTTCAAGAAGCTCAAGACGTAATTTATTCAACTTTCCAAATGCTATCCGAGGTCTTAAGTAGTACTGCGAAGTCTTCAAACGTTCGTTCGCAATCTGAATTTTGTGAAGTGCTTAATAATTTTATCAATCCTGATATTTCTATTTCATGCCAATCTTTGGAAAAAGAAGTTGAATTGCTTCGCTAATCTCAGGAATCCTTGAAAGCGGAATGTGAGAGTCTTCGTAAAGTGAATCATCAGCTTCAAAATGATTCTCTAGATTGTGCGATCCTTCGCAAGAGGAATGATGCATTAAAAGGTATTACTATTATCTATATATTTTCTTTCCCTTTGTTTACTTCTATTCCTCACATGCTTGAAACATCCATTTAAACCCATTCCCCTTTATAGAATCTATCCAGAAATGTAGAAAGTTGGTACTTCATCATGAATCAGATGCACAAGAATCTCAAGCCAAACATGCAAGTCTTTTGAATCAATTCTCCCACTTGTCTAATCTTCATTCATGTGCTCTTGATAATTTTGATGCCCTTTTCCAATAGAATACTCAATTAATTTACGATCAAAAATTTTTGAATGATGAAATATCTCAGCTCAATTCTTCTTTAACTAAATCCGATTTAAGGATAGAATCCCTAGTAGAAGAGAATGAAACCTTATCAAAAGAACGATGTATGTACTTGAATACAATGAATACTTCTTCGCAACAATTAAATATTCTTCAGAGTAAATGTTGCGATCAAGAAAATCTCCTTTATTTGTTAAAAGGTGAACTTGAGGAATTGAAAAGGTCTTCAGATGCCAAAAGAAGTTCATTTGCTGCCGAGAAGAAAACCCTTCTTAATAAGAATATGATATTAAGCACTAAGAGAAATAAACTTAAAGAAGATTACTCTCAACTAGAAAGTCTTAATGCCAAACTTGCGAAGGATGAAAATTATCTTCTTTCCAAAGATCAAAAGCTTCAATCTAGACTTAAAGGATTAGTTGGCGATGGTTTTGACAATGCGATGGATCAGATGAAGAGTTGTTGTATATCTTTAGCTCAATTTCTTTCTTCACAAAGAAAAGGTAGTCATTAAAATTTGACTGCCTTTGGTATACCTTTCAATTTTGTTATACTCGCAAAACTGATTCTTTAAATTTTGTTTCACTCGCAGAATCTGAAAACAACCTCTGCAGTGCTAAAGTTGGACTAGAAGCCTCTTGCTCTGAGCTTCACAAGAAAAACGCTATGCTTTCTACTCGTTTGATAAACTCTCGTGATCATGCCACTCGAAGATTCAACTATCTTGCTTACGCCAAAGATATCGAAGATACCAACCATCAGAAGGCTATACTTCGTGAAAGTCATCTGAAAGCTCAAGTCTTTGCGAATAACATTCTCTTATCAAGGTCCTTACCTCCCGTGAGAATTACACCTCTGAAAATATCTGATGATGAGGTTGCTCGTGATCCTAATAGTGATTTTGATTACGATAGTGACGATGAAGGACTTGATTTGGAAAAAGAATCTATCCCTCAAGGAGATGTTCCTATTGATGGTCCTACCCCTCCTAAAGATCCAGTACAAAATGTTGATGAGGAGATTTAAGCATGATGGATTATTCTACTGTTATTCTTCTTTTTAACAACTTTGTTTTCCTGTTTTTTTGAATTCTTTCTCTTGGTTACTGTTGATTCTATTTTCTATGAACGATCATGCTTACTGCTTGTTTTCCTTAAGAAGCATACTTTGTACTTTACGATACTACTTTGATCTTTCTCTAGGTTTGCATGACTTGTTAATATGAAGAGAAATACTATGTCTTGAAGACTTAACTTAGTATTCCCTTTCTCCTTATTATTGCACTTCAGATGATCAATTATTGTTGTAGATATTAAAATACCTGCCTCAGTCTAAGTTGCGAAGTTTCAATTTATTGCGAATTAAATAATAAATTTCCCCTTTGAAGTATAAGAAGTATGAAATCTCCGTGAAGAATTATGAAACATCCTTGAAAAAGTGTAAGAAGTATGAAATATTCTTAAAGAAGCATAAGAAGTATGAAACATCCTTAAAGAAGTATACGAAGTATGAGGTACCCTTGAAGAAGTATAAAATTTTTCAATTCATGAAGAAACATTCATTGTTTGAAGAAATATAAGAAGTATTGAATCTCTTAAAAAGTAAAAGAAGTATTGAATCTTTGAAGAAGTATAAGAAGTATTCAACCTTTATGAATATGATTGCGAACAAAATTGCTTCTATGCTTATGAATTCTTTATACATATTCTCATAAAAAAATTTCCAATAATATTGATGGAATTGATTTCAGTAATTGATGTGGTCTTATCATGCCTTCCTAAGTAAAGGTCTTATTTTGCCACCTTTTTTTGTGATGATATTTTTGCGATAATATGACAAGTCTGAAAATTCTTGCGAATATACAACCTCGTGACATTATCGTCTTGCGATGAAATCGCAGGACGTTATCACACTTTCATTTAATAACCCATTGATCTCATCTTAACTTCATTGTATGTAATTCTGTGAATATGTATATATATAAATTTTTTATTTTTATTTTTATTTTATTTTTATTTTTTTATTTTTTTATATTCGCAGAAATATGATTGTTGCACAAATATGACAAGTCTTTATGTTCTTGCGAACAAGAAGCCTCATGACATTTGCGTCTTATAGCACGTATCATCTCCCTAATGGAGGGTGCTGCCCTTTATCTTCCCCTTGGTTGCCCCTTCAAGGAAGCGTACATCGACCATACAAGGTTAGCTCTTCCCATACGGTTTTGCAAACAACCAGCTTTTGATCGCAACCTCTTATCTTTTTTGCCTATAGGGCTTATAGTTACGAGGTTGCACCCTATGGGGTATCTTTAGGCCAAGTGTATCATTTTCCAAGACTTGTCAAGAATGGCAGATGTGCTTCAAACCCATCCGGCACTCTTGACTCAACCGTGTACCTCGGCGCCTTGATCGCTTTCTACACTTCTTGAGAAAGACAATATGCCTTAGTTTCCCAACCTATATCCTGTTACATCGCAAGATTAGGTTGAGAATCCAAGGTGTCTAACCCGGATAGGTACCCCGATTTTGGGTTGTACCCCGTAATGTCCATGTACTCAGGTTCCTTGGTGGTGTTCCGGTTTCCCTGAGCCATGCTTATAGGTACCCCCTTAAATGACGTACTTTAGGACTTTGCCTCTTACGAAATGTTGCTTCGCGAACTAGGGTGTACGCCACAAAGGTTTGCCTGTGTAAAATTTCTGCGGCTCTCTTTCTTTTTTGAAAGCTAATCACAGTTTGCGGTCTTTTATTCACAAGTAATTTTTGCGTCTCTCTTTAATGAAAGCTAATCGCAATAAGAGTTAAAAATTCGTAATTTAAGCTTCGCACGAGCAAACCATATTCGCAAAATATTTCATGAGGTTTATGGATAATACCTTTTTAAATACAATCTATTCCAGGGTCGACCAAGTCTTAAACCCATGTCTCTCCCTTCTGGATCCATCAGTCGATAAGCTCCACTTCCCACAACCTCTTTGATGACATATGGTCCATCCCATTTTGGTGCTAATTTTCCTCCATTTTCTTTCTGGTATGGAGGTGTTTCTCGCATAACCAAATCCCCTGGCTTGAACTCACGTTCGATAACTCTCTTGTTATATTCTCGAGCTAATCTTTCTTGATAAACTTTCTTGATCCAACATTAACTTTCATATCGCAACACCTTTTCTCTTTTTTCTTCTAAATCATCCAATTCACTTAATATCACCCCTGCGCTTAAATTTCTTTCCCAGGCTTCTTTCTTTGTAGTCGGAATTATAACCTCTGTTGGCAATACAACTTCTACTCCATATGTTAAGCAATAAGGAGACATTCCAGTTGCCTCTCTTCTAGTTGTATTGTATGCCCAAACTGTGCTAGGTACTTGTTCGCACCACCCTTTGAGATGTCCTTCTAATTTCTTTTTGATCGTGTCTGCGATTGTTTTATTTGTTGCCTCTGCCTGTCCATTAGCTTGTGGATATAATGGAGTTGATTTCCCACATTTTATCCTAAAAGCACTGAGTAACATCTCTATATTCTGCCCTTCAAATTGTTTCCCATTGTCGATACTAATTGTCTTTGGAACTCCATACCTACAAATGATATTCTCGAATATGAATGTAAAAACATCCTTATCACGAATATGTTGTACTTTTTTTACTTCTGCGAGCTTCGTGAAATAATCTGTTGCGACTATTAAAAATCTTCTCTGCCCTGATCCAGGTAAGAATGGGCCAACAATGTCCAATCCCCATTTACCAAAAGGCCAGCAGCTTGTTGAAGAAGTTAATGTTGCTCCTAGTGCGTGAGTTCTTTTCCCATGTCGTTGGCATTCTTTACATCGTCTTACCAACAATTTTGCGTTTGTGTGCATATAAGGCCAGTAATATCCTTGTATTTTTGCCCTGTACGCCAGAGATCGTCCCCCACTATGATTTCCAGCTTCTCCTCTGTGTAACATCTTCAATATTTTTTCTCATTCTTCACGAGTTAAACATCTTAGAGGTGGTCCACTGAAAGATTTTCTGTATAAAATCCCTTCTCGTAGTTCATAATTTGTTGCATGACTCTTTAATTTATGTGCTTCTAGTCTGTTCCTGGGTACTTCTCCTGTTGCGAGATATGCATGAATTTCCTTTCTCCAATCTGCGATGTTATCTAGTAGTTCCCTTTCTACTTCCATCGCAATTGCTTCTTCAATTTATTCTTCCTTTTTATTTACTGATGGGTGTTGAATTGTTTGGATTTTGATATTTCTTGCATTAGGGTTTGTCATCATACTTGGAATGAATGCAAAAGCATCTGCGAGTCGATTGTATTTCCTTGTGATATGCCTCAATTTTATCTTTGGTATCTTCGCAGATAATTCATCAACGAGTTTCTTGTATTTCTTCAAGGAAAACTCATTCGTGGTATATTTCCCTTTAATTTGACAAATTACCAACTGAGAATCACTTGTTATTCTTATACTTTCAAGCTTCTTTTCTATTGCGATCTTCAATGCATGCACTACAGCTTCGTACTCTGTTTCATTATTCGTAGATTCAAATTCCAGTCTGAATGAAAATGCTGTTCTTTCTCCTTCTAGTGAAATGAACACAACTCCTACTCCATTCCACTCACTGTTGGATGATCCATCTACTAGAATTTCCCATCTATTTGGTTCTGTTAACAAATCTTTTGGATTCCCAAATTCTTCTTCAACATCCATCATCTCTTCTACTGCCTCGTCTTCTTCCAAAGGAAATTCTGACAAAAAATCTGCGACAACTTGTGATTTTTGCGATGATAATACTTCGTACTTTATCTTGTAATGGTTTATTTGTGCATTCCACCTTTCTATTCTTCTGGATATTTTTGTGTTCTTCATAACTGACTCAATTGGAACTTTGGTAACCACTTTTATCACATGTGCTTGAAAGTATATTCGCAATTTGAATTATGCATAAACCAGAGCTAAAATTAACTTCTCCATTTTAGAATAATTCCTCTCTGTTGTATTAAAAGTTTTGCTGATGTAGTAAATGGGCCTTTCTACTCATGCGTCCGTTCGCAACAAAACTGCACTTAAAGCGTATTGAGTTGTTGCGAGGTATACCAATAATTCTTCATCTTTCTCTGGTTTCTGTAATATGGATGTATTCGTGAGATACTCCTTGGTCCCTTGAAAATATTTTTCACATTCATCAGTCCACCTGAATTTTGCTCCCTTCTTAAGTATGTTGAAGAAATGTTTGCACTTATCTAACATTCGCGAAATAAACCTTCCAAGTGAAGCTAAGAGTCCATTCATCTTTTGCACTTATTTTACTGTTGCAGGTGTTGGCATGTCACGAACTGCTTGTACCTTTTATGGATCAACTTGTATTCCCTCCTTTGATACTATGTATCCCAAGAATTTTCCTTACGCAACTCCAATTATACATTTTTCAGGATTTAATTTGATGTTGAATTTTCTCATTTGTTCAAATATTTCCTTCAAGTCCCGCACATGGTCTTTGGCTTCTTTACTTTTTATCAACATATCGTCTACATATACCTCTAAGGTTTTATGTATCCACTTTGCGAACACCTTTTCAACCATTCGTTGATAAGTAGCACCCGCATTTCGTAAACCAAATGGCATCTTCACATAGCAATATAAACCTCTTGGAGCAAAAAATGCGATATGTTCTTGGTCTTCTTCATGAGTGATATTTGATTATACCCTTTATACCCATCAAGTGAAGTGACTCTGTCATGTCCTGCAGATGATTCCACCATTTGTGGTATATCTGGCAATGGAAAACTATCTTTTGGACAGGCTTTGTTTAGATCAGTGAAATCTATGCAAATCCTTATCCCTTTATTCTTCTTTGGAACAATGACCATATTCGCAATCCATTCTTGATATTTTGCTTCTCTTATGATTCCCGCATCCAACATCTTTTGCAATTCTTCTTCTATTTGTGTATGGTAATTTTGCTAAATCTTTCTTATTCTTTGCTTAAATGGTCTCACACTTTTATCTATGTTCAATCTATGACACGCCACTGATGGATCAATTCCTTGTATTTCATCTACACCTCCTGCGAATATATCTTTATATTCTCGTAAAAGATCAATAATTCTTTTTTCTTCTTCTTCGTCCATCTTAGTTCCAATTCGCAAGATTAAAGGCTTATCTTTACTTCCAATATTTATTTCTTTGGTTGGTTCTGCTGCGACATAACTAGGACTTTGCTCTCCCATAGGTGTTGGCTCTTTGATTACTTTCATTGGCTCTCCTTCTTTTTCTGGGATCTCACTTGGTATTCCTCTTCCTTCTTTTGCTCTTATTGTGTACACCCTGAACTCTTCTTCCTTTTTTGCTTCTCTCGCAAGTTTTCTGCGGAACTGTTTCTTTCTGTCTCTTCCTCCACACTGTTTTACTTCAGTCTGATAACAAAATTTTGCACTATCAAGATCTCCTTTTATCTCTTGTATTCCGCTTGGTGTAGGAAACTTAATTGATTGATGTAATGTCGAAACAACAACTTTAATCGCATGAATCCATGGTCTTCCTATCAGCATATTATATGGAGATTCCATATCTATTACACATAAAACTATGTGTGTTTCAATTTCTCCCAGCGATACTCGTAACATTATTTCCCCTTTGGATTTTGTTGCAGATTTTCCCAATCCATGGATAAGATATTCTGAATTTGTAATTTCTTCATCTTTGATCCCCATCCCCTTAAGTGCATGATAGAATATAATATCAACGGAACTCCCTGTATCAATCAAAAATCGGTTTAATTTCCATTTTTCTATAAATTTTGTAGTTTTCCTCTCTTCTCGCATGATCGGGATTGTGACTACTAATGGCGAAATGTGGTTCAAGTCTTCATTTGGAATTTCTGCTACTGAAAACGTGATTTTCTGCTTTTCCCATTCTTTCAACGTTGTTATCTTCTCCACCTCCATGATCTTTCTTCCTATACAATCTCGTTTGTGTATTTTCCCTTTATGTTGTTATGAAATTCATCAATCATTGTCTTTATGATCATATTACATTCTTCTTTTTTACAACCTTCATCTGCTGATTCCATTTGATCTTCAAAAAATTCCTTCAAATTTCTGCTATGATGATCAACAGTTTCCCTGTTTCTAGCGCCAATTATGTAGTTGCAGAATATCCTACAACTACACCCTCAGTAGAATTAGTAAACTTAAGAAGTTCATGATGATGATTAACAATTTTCTTATTAATGTTCTCAATTGATCACAAGAAATATCTAAATGGAACTAGAATAGTTACAACTTTCTCTATTCTCTTTCCTTTAATATTTTTTCACACTCACCAAAAGAACCTTTCAAATTTAATATTTGAACTACTATTTATAGTGAAATCTTTACAACTGTAATATCTTGCGAGGTATCATAACTTATGATCGCAAGTTTATTTTATACTCGCAAACTTTTCATTCTTCTCCCGAGTTTCTTCCATCATCGTGTTATTTTTTGACACTTCCTCTTATAGTCGTTGCTATAATCGCAACCCAAACTCTTGCGATATTCGGTACCTACATGGCATGTGCCAAATGGTATAGCGTCTTAGAATTTGGCTAGTGGTGCGTGTTGGCATGTGCCAATGGCACGCACGGCCAAGTTGACTTAGTTGCACGGTTTGCAAGCCTAGGGCGCTATTTTTGGCATGTGCCAAATGGTATAGCGGCTTAGAATTTGGCTAGTGGTGCGTGTTGGCATGTGCAAATGGCACGCACGGCCAAGTTGACCTAGTTGCACGGTTTGCAAGCCTAGGGCGTTATTTTTGGCATGTGCCAAATGGTATAGCGGCTTAGAATTTGGCTAGTGGTGCGTGTTGGAATGTGCCAATGGCACGCACGGCCAAGTTGACCTAGTTGCACGGTTTGCAATCCTAGGGAGCTATTTTTGGCATGTGCCAAATGGTATAGCGACTTAGAATTTGGCTAGTGGTGCGTGTTGGCATGTGCCAATGGCACGCACGGCCAAGTTGACCTAGTTGCACGGTTTGCAAGCCTAGGGCGTTATTTTTGGCATGTGCCAAATGGTATAGCGGCTTAGTTTGGCATGGTTGCGTGTGGGTGCAGTATGTGGTTTGGTTTTGGCGTCGTTGCCATGGTGCGCAGTATGCGGCTTGGTTTTGGCGTTGTGCCATGGTGCGCAGTATGCGTCTTGGTTTTGGCGTCGTTTCCATGGTGCGCAGCATGCGGCTTGGTTTTGGCGTCGTTGCCATGGTGCGCAGTATGCGGCTTGGTTTTGGCGTCGTTGCCATGGTGCGTAGTATGCGGCTTGGTTTTGGCGTCGTTGCCATGGTGCGCAGTTTGCGGCTTGGTTTTGGCGTCGTTGCCATGGTGCGCAGTATGCGGCTTGGTTTTGGCATTGTTGCCATGGTGCGCAGTATGCGGCGTGGTTTTGGCGTCGTTGCCATGGTGCGCAGTATGCGGCTTGGTTTTGGAATTAGAGTTCTGTGTCGAAAAAATCATAATCTGGTATTTTGAAAAAATACCCCCATTAATTATTGACACCTGAATTAAATGCTCGTTGTTAATGTGTTGTTGGTGACATTAGGTCATGGGGTTTTATGATTTTACCCCTTATCTAAAATCCACCATCGACATTAAGTCCCCTGTTTAGCTCAGAACAGGAGATTTGTTGCGAGGTAAGCATAAGATGGTGCCAAGACAAGATCTGAAAGAGAAACGGGAGATTTATCTGACCTTTTTTCTGAGATGCGAACTGGATTCAGAATCCTTGTCCTTGGAAGTTTTGCATGGATCGGGAGGTTGGCACTATTTTGCGGAAATGGACGGCTGGGAAGCATTGAGCTACTGGTGCGAGTTGAGAAACTGAGCGTGCTGGTGGGGGCAGTGGACGTGATAGCTGGTGCATCTTGGGCGACATTGATAGGTCGGAGCTATTGGTGGGACCAGCGGAAAGTTAGGAAGCAGTTTTGACTTTTCTTCACACGCGGCTTTTAATTAGGGAACCATTCATGCTAAAAATCCAAAAGCGTTATGCTCCTCATTACTTCTTTTCCTTTTTTAGGATTCCGCATTCATTTTCAGCATAACTACACCATTTCCCTTTTGATAAAAGGTTCTTCTTATTGAGCTCTTTTCCTTCTTTGTTATGTCGCCCAGAGACGAATCGTCCTCCAATATTCCAGATTCTCCGGGTAAAGACGCAAGATCCGACTCTTGCGAAAGCATCCCAACTAGAGTTATGCGGGTCAAGAAGATCATACCGGTATGTGCCCTTTTATTCTGCTGATCAGTGTTTACTTCGTTGTTTGTTCATTGGTGAATGAGAAATTCTTATTCCGTACAGCGATATCCCGTTGGAGCATGTGTTACTGTTATCGATGAAGATGATCTAGTTGCTCCCCTACCTCCAAACCCGACTTCGTTGGCTGCTGCAGTTTTGGAGAATGCTGATTTAGGGATTTCTTGTCATGAATACCCTTACGCGGGTTTGTCGTTTGGGACTCGTATGAGGCGCCTCTCTTCCAATTACCGAAACGTTGGTGGTTTCCTGGTGCGAAAAGAGTTTGTGACTCTTTACATAATGATATGGAAGACGTACGACCATATTGCTACCAGGAGCGTAGTGAAATGTTGTTCGTCTGCCTTGGTTTCTGTAGTGAATTTCCTTCTATCAATGATCGTTGAAATGGAGAGTACATCCATTCGTGCCGTTGCAGAGCCGATAATTCAGAGATGGGAGAGCATGGTGGCTACATATGAGTCCTTGGAGTTCAACATCAGCTGGTTGCGGCATCGTCTTGATATTGTGAAAGTTGATAGAGCTGGTATTCTTGCTGGTGTGATTCCTGCCACCAAAGCCATTCTGGAAGAGGAGAAAGCTTTGGCCATGGAGTCTCATAGGATCGAAGGGTTAACTCGAGATTTGAAGAGTATGACTGAGAGATATCATAGTCGATTGAAGATGATGTTTTGTAGGGATTATGATTTACTAGATAGGATTTTCTGATTTGTGTTGCAAGTTTTTTTTTTTTTTTTCAAAAAGATTTTGAATGAATAAAGGAATTTTTATTAATCTGTTGGGCTGTATGGAAGTTTTGATAATAAGTAAGGAAAACGTAAGAAAAAAGAGTGTTGGGTGTGTACACTTTGATGTAGCGTGTTGCGGGAAAGCAATCAAGCATAGTATGCTTTGAGCCATTTTCCGTTGATGACTGCCTCTAGTTTTCCTCCATCTTCTTTGATAATCTTATAGTATCCGCTGTCGTATTCCTTGTAAATCCTATTTTTGTATGCTTGTGCATGTTCTTCCGCCCGAGATCTTCTAGAGTCTATAGTGTCTAGTTCTTCTATTCTGGTGTTCAGCGTCTCGGCTTCACTCCATTGAGGTCCACTTGCGGCGGCGATTCGGGCAGATGGAATTTTGATTTCTGTCGGGAGAATTGCATCTGTGCCATAGACAAAAGAGTACGGAGACATGCCGATGGAGCTTCTAGGAGATGTTTTGTATGCCCAGAGAGCCATTGGCAGTTGCTCATGCCAAGTCCTAGGATTGTCGTGTACTGTTCGGCTGAGGATCCGTATCAAAGTCTTGTTGGTGCTTTCAGCTTTCCCATTTCCGTGCGGGTATTAGATGGTGGATAAGACTTGTTTAATGTCGTACCCCTCAAGTAAGTCTTGTACCTTCTTGTTAGTGAAAGGTTTGCCATTATCGGTGATGTTATGCTTAGGTACGCCGAAACGACAGATGATGTGTTCCTTGATGAATGCTGCGATTGTGGCTCCGGTGGTTCCTTTCAGCGGGACCGCTTCAACCCATTTGGTAAAGTACTCGGTTGCGGTTATTATGTATTCGTGCTGTTTCGAGGATGGCGGGTTGATTTTTCCGATGATGTCGAGTCCCCAACTATAAAAGTGACACGGGATACTTATTGAGTGTAGGGGTGTTGGAAGTGCGTGGATGAGATTTCCGTGGACCTGACATTCACGGCATTTCTGGACGAAAGCGGATGCGTCATCTTCCATGGTTGGCCAGTAGTACTTCTCATGTATCTGCAGGAACATATTGTGTTTCCCTTGGTGTTCGCCGTCGTGTACTTCTCTTAATATAACTGGGACTTATGTGTCGCCTAAACACCATAGTAGACTTCCCCCTAAATTCTTGCGATACAAAACCCCATCGTGAAACACAAAACTCTTGGACTTTTGTTTTAACTTGGATGCGTCTTCTTTGTCGGCAGATAGAATTCCATCGCGGAGGAAACTGATGTATGGCTCTTGCCAGTCCCTAGAATGGTTGATGTTAAGGACTTTTGTTTGACATGGGGGTGCCTGGCAATTGGGGCACGTCTTCTGGAGCAATCGAGATTGGGCTTCCATTTCCGGCCAAAAATATCCAAGTCGCTGTAGGCGGCGGTAGAGGGTTACCACTGATGTGATTCCACAGACTTCGGTATGGACATGTTCAAGTTGCTGTTGTGCTTCTTCCTTTCCGAGATACCTTGACAGGGAGCTATCCGGGTTTCGATGATACAGAACATTTAGAAGCACGAAGAAGTTTCGCAAAGTCTTGAGACCGACTTTCCCTTGGAAAAGTGAGTTGTTGAGTTCTTGGATGATAGGGGCCCTCCAGTTATCGTCTTCGGTCTTCTCAGCTTGTGAAAGCCACATTGAGGCTATGGTTCGTTTCCTCACTGTCATGCTTTCTTCGGATCCTTGAACTTTAGTCTTGACGCCAGTGTATCCAGGCAGTCGGCGTTCCTATTACCGCTTCCGCCAATGTGTGTGATAGTTGCATCGGCGAAGTAATTCAGTAATCCATGTGCTTCAGTTCTGTATGGTGCCAGCGTTAGATCTTTCAATGCGTAAATCCCGTTCACCTGGTTGATAAGCAGTTTAGAATCCCCTCTTATCTCCAAACGTGTGGCCCCAGCTTGTTTAGCTAGTGACAACCCTATAAGGAAGGATTCGTATTCTGCTGAGTTGTTGGTGCAGGGGAAGTCTAGCTTGAAAGAGTGTGAAAAAACTTCCCCAGCAGGGGATACCAGTACTATACCCGCTCATCCAGTATTGGTGCTGGGGGTGGATGAGCCGTCGAAGAACAACATCCATGCTTCTTCTTTGACTGAGAGAATTTCTGGAAAGTCCCCAGGGAGATCTTCACGTAGTTCCGCGGTGTTTTCTCCTGGGAATGCTGCTAGAAAGTTTGCGATGGCCTGTCCTTTTATGTCCCTCGGGGCAGTGCATGTTATGTCGAACTCTGACAGATGTAGGAACCACTTAGCCGGCCTCCCTATCAGGGTAGGTTTTGAGAGGAAAAACCTTACATGATCTGACTTTGATATCAGTATCACCTTATTGGAAAGGAGGTAGTGCCTGGATTTCTGGATGGAGTGGATCAGTGCTAAACATGCTTTTTCCGCTATGGGGTATCTGAGTTCGGCATCTCTTAACATACGACTGAAGTAGTATATGGGATATTCGGTTCCTTCGTCATCTTCTTGAGCGAGGAGATCTCCAATGGCAGTTTCGCTGAAATCTGTGTAGAGACATAGCGGTTTCCCCCGCATAGGAGGTTTCATGATGGTCGGGTTTGTTGGATCTTCTGATATGCTTCTTGTTGAGACGCAGTCCATGTGAAACTCGCCCCCTTTTTTAGTGAAGGGGTGAATGCGGTAATGAGCTATGCTAGTCCCGGTATGAAGCGGCGAATATAGTTTATCTTACCCATGAAACTCTGGAGCTCCTTTACAGTTCATGGGGGCGGAATCGTCAGGATAGCTTGTGTCTTGATTGGGTCGACCTTTATCCCTGCATCCGTTACTTTGAACCCTAAGAACTTCCCCGAAGAGACGCCGAAAGTGCATTTCAAAGGGTTCATCTTCAATTTATACTCGTGGCATCTTTCGAACACTTGTCGCAGTGTTTCTGGATGATCTAATCGAGTCTTCGATTAAACCACCACATCGTCTACGTAATCTTCAACTTGCTTGTGCATCATATCGTGGAAGATGGTGGTCATGGCACGTTGGTAAGTAGCACCAGCGTTCTTCTGGCCGAAAGGCATCACAGTGTAATAGAAGTTTCCAAGAGGGGTTCAAAAAGAAGTCTTACTTGCGTTGTGCTCATACATCTTTATCTGGTTGTAGCTGTTATACCCATCCATAAAAGAGAACATGGCGTGCCCAATGGTAGCGTCTACCAGCATGTCGATGTTAGGGAGCGGAAAATCGTCTTTAGGGCATCACTTGTTCAAATCTCTGAAGTCGACACAACACCTGATCTGGCCATTTTTCTTCTTGACGGGAACGATATTGGAAAACCAAGTGGGGTGATGAATGGGCTTGATGAAACCAGCAGCTAATAGTTTTTAAACTTCCACCTTGATTTGTTCTTCCACATCGTGCCTGAATTGTCTTGGAAGTTGCTTGACCGGTTTGGACCCGGGTATCACATGCAGATGGTGGGCAACCAGGTTTTCATCCAAACCAGGCATTTCTTCGTATGTCCATGCGAATACGTCTTGGTATTCCTTGAGTAGATCGACTAGCTTCGAGCGTTCTGTTGAGTGTAAGGCTGAACTGATTAAAATGGGGCGTGGGAATTCTTCATCCCCTATATTGACAGTTTCGAGCTCGTCTGTGGTTAAGTCGGTCCCATCTTGCATCTTCTGAAGGGTGTCAGGAACTTCCTCCTGATTGTTGTGAAGACATTCTCTTTGGCGGAGAGACCAGATTGTGGTCTCCCCTATTAATTTCTAATATCGATGATAATACGTGAGCTTTCCCTTTTTGCTTCGTCTTGCGGTAAAGGTGTGTTCTCGCTTAACGTGGGTACGGGTTGCACCCTGGCCCAGAAATGGGGGATCGCCGAGTCTTCTTTCAGATGGGACAGTGGGAGAGAGTTCTTCTTTGCTGAGTAGCTCTGGTTCATTGTTGTCTCTGAGTGACGTCCACTTTGGCATCGGGAAACTGTGCACCTTGGTCGTCGTATCCCTTGAGCCCCTCGACCAATGTGTTTCCATGCAGTAGATAGGTGCATAGGGGGATAGTGACGCAGGTATGCAAACTACTTTCCCGTTCAGAACTATTTTTAGATATTGATGGTATGTCGAGGGAACGATTCTGAGATCATGCAGCCACGGCCTTCCCAGTATCATGTGGTAATCTGGTTCCTTTTCGATCACTTTGAACTTCACGCTTGATTGAATTGGTCCTACTGTCAGGTCCAGGCTGATGTAACCATATGTGCTAGTTTGGTTGCCCTCGAAGTCTGTCATCGTGGTGGGCTGTCGCATGACCTCGTTAGGTCGTACCCTGTCATCTTTGAGCGTTTTTAGGGTGATGACATTGGAAGATGCACATGTGTCAACGAGCGCTCTCCTAAACTTTGTGCTCCTGATGAGGGTCGTAACATGCAGGGCTCGGTTATGGCCCTCTTCTACCATCATGTCGTCGTCAGTAAAAGTAATGTTGTAAGCGGATCTCCCAGGTGTCCTTGGAGTCCCTGTGGGTACTTGGACTAGAGATTCGTTCAGCGCTATTTCGTTAATGGATGAAAACGTTTTTACCCGCTAATATCTGGAGAGGTGCAACAATTCGCACAAGTTTTATACCAACACGGTCGCCTCCTGATCTACCGGCTTTCGGTTAGCGGCGAAACCATTAATTTGAGGATGCTCATTCGGGATGTTAGTCCCATTTTCCTTATCTTCTGGAAGACATGAGCCACTTAGCTCTGATGTTAAGCTGATGAGGAATTCGAGTATGCTGTTGATCACATCCTTCATTAGATCCATATTTTTGGCATGAATCTCCTGAGCTCGCATCAGGTTAACTAGTCTTGGGAGTTATTCACTGGTTGTATTGCTTCCAGAAGTTGGCGGATCGTCATGTCTTCGATCATGATCAGTATATGCGGATAAGGT
Organism: Papaver bracteatum; assembly: GCA_023529315.1. Lineage (NCBI taxonomy): Eukaryota > Viridiplantae > Streptophyta > Magnoliopsida > Ranunculales > Papaveraceae > Papaver > Papaver bracteatum. The sequence goes on along the minus strand of JAJJWX010002605.1, from coordinate 481,661 downwards.
TTGATAGTCAACCATGTTCGCGCGAATTCTTGAGGGTAGAACCTAGGTCCTGATATTGTAACTGAGAGATTGAAACTCCCGCTATGGTTGCCAATTGTTTATGGGAGAAAATTGCCTCTACCGAATTTGCTAAATTCGATGGTGGAGAGACTGGTTTAAACCATTAAACAAATATGCTGCACGTGAGCACTTTTGATTCGAGATATCAATCTGTACAACTCTGGCATAAACCAAGAAGATGGCCGTTCCAGATTTGATTCGGTCACAAAGTGGAGGAGAAGGGTTGATTTTGGGAGGATAGCGAAGAAGGGTAATGAGACCAGAGAATTCTGGATAGGTAGTATCTCGACTTGTATCAGAAGTGTAGAAGCTTGCTAGTGATGGAAGCTTTTGAGAGAGCTTGCAAAGTTGCTATCTGATAGTGTTGTATTTTTCCTGACCAAGACTTGTGTATTTTGGCAGAATAGGTGAAACCTATTTATACAAGTGAGATTGAACGTACCCTGGCCTCATTAAGGAATTGAGTGAATGTGTCAATTAAAACAGGGGAGGTGGAAACCGTTGGCTTTATGGTAAAAAACGTTTTCACCATAAATTTCCTTATTTAATTGACCATATTCATTCCTTGCATGCCTTGATTTATTGAGAGTGCAGTGTACGCTGCACGCTGTGATCGCCAAACCAAAACCCCAAGAAAGCATACCCCAATTTTTGTTGATGTCTCGAGAGTTGGGCGCAAGTGGCAATGCCAAAGTTGCTAGTGAATCGTTGCGGCATGTGCAGGATGTCTCGACCGCAAGTTGTACTTTGAGTGCGGATGGAAATGCCAAAGTCACTTGGTGGAGCATTTGGCATGTACCAATGGCATGTGCGGAATGCCTTGGCCGCGAGTTGCACTTTGAGTGCGAATGGCAATGCCAAAGTCGCTAGTGGAGCATGTGTGGCATGTGCGGAATGCCTTGGAAATTAGCTAGAAGGTTGGGGATAAAAGTGGCTAGTGGTTGCGTGTTGGCATGTACCAATGGCACGCACGACCACTTTGTCCAAGCCGCGGGCGATACAATAGTATAGCGGCTTTGGAATGGGAATTGGCTAGTGGTTGCGTGTTGGCATGTGCCAATGGCACGCACGGCCACTTTGGACAAGTCGAGCGCTACAATGGTATAGCGGCTTTGGAATGGGATTTGGCTAGTGGTTACGTGTTGGCATGTGTCAATGGCACGCACGACCACTTTGGCCAAGTCACGGGCGCTACAATGGTATAGAGGCTTTGGAATGGGATTTGGCTAGTGGTTGGGTGTTGGCATGTGCCAATGGCACGCACAGCCACTTTGGCCAAGTCGCGGGCGCTATAATAGTATAGCGGCTTTGGAATGGGAATTGGCTAGTGATGCATGTTGGCATGTGCCAATGGCACGCACGGCCAAGTTTACCTAGTTGCACGGTTTGCAAGCCTAGGGCACTATTTTTGGCATGTGCCAAATGGTATAGCGGCTTAGAATTTGGCTAGTGGTGCGTGTTGGCATGTGCCAATGGCACGCACGGCCAAGTTTACCTAGTTGCACGGTTTGCAAGCCTAGGGAGCTATTTTTGGCATGTTCCAACTGGTATAGCGGCTTAGAATTTGGCTAGTGGTGCGTGTTGGCATATGCCAATGGCACGCACGACCAAGTTGACCTATTTGCACGGTTTGCAAGCCTAGGGCGCTATTTTTGGCATGTGCCAAATGGTATAGCGGCTTAGAATTTGGCTAGTGGTGCGTGTTGGCATGTGCCAATGGAACGCACGGCCAAGTTGACCTAGTTGCACGGTTTGCAAGCCTAGGGCGCTACTTTTGGCATGTGCCAAATGGTATAGCGGCTTAGAATTTGGCGAGTGGTGCTTGTTGGCATGTGCCAATGGAACGCACGGCCAAGTTGACCTAGTTGCACGGTTTGCAAGCCTAGGGCACTATTTTTGGCATGTGCCAAATGGTATAGCGGCTTAGAATTTGCCTAGTGGTGCGTCTTGGCATGTGCCAATGGCACGCATGGCCAAGTTGACCTAGTTGCACGGTTTGCAAACCTAGGGCGCTATTTTTGGCATGTGCCAAATGGTATAACGGCTTAGAATTTGGCTAGTGGTACGTGTTGGCATGTTCCAATGGCACACACATCCAAGTTGACCTAGTTGCACGGTTTGCAAGCGTAGGTTGCTATTTTTGGCAAGTGCCAAATGGTATAGCGGCTTAAAATTTGGCTAGTGGTGCGTGTTGGCATGTGCCAATGGCACGCACGGCCAATTTGACCTAGTTGCACGGTTTTCAAGCCTAAGGCGTTATTTTTGGCATGTGCCAAATGGTATAACGGCTTAGAATTTGCCTAGTGGTGCGTGTTGGCATGTGCCAATGGCACGCACGGCCAAGTTGACCTAGTTGCACAGTTTGCAAACCTAGGGCGCTATTTTTGGCATGTGACAAATGGTATAACGGCTTAGTTTGGCATGGTTGCATGTGGGTGCAGTATGTGGTTTGGTTTTGGCATCGTTGCCATGGTGCGCAATATGCAGCTTGGTTTTGGCGTTGTGCCATGGTGCGCAGTATGCGGCTTGGTTTTGGCGTCGTTTCCATGGTGCGCAGTATGCGGCTTGGTTTTGGCGTTGTGCCATGGTGTGCAGTATGCAGCTTGGTTTTGGCATCGTTGCCATGGTGCGCAGTATGCGGCTTGGTTTTGGCGTCGTTGCCATGGTGTGCAGTATGCGGCTTGGTTTTGGCGTCGTTGCCATGGTGCGCAGTATGCGGCTTGGTTTTGGCGTCGTTGCCATGGTGCGCAGTATGCGGCTTGGTTTTGGAATTAGGGTTCTGTGTCGAAAAAACCCTAATCTGGTATTTTGAAAAAATACCCCAATTAATTATTGACACCTGAATTAAATGATCTTAGTTAATGTGTTGCAGGTGACACTAGGTCATGGGGTTTTACGATTTTACCCCTTATCTAAAATCCACCATCGACACTATCACAAGAAAAATTATAAAAATAACTTTATTCATAAAACATACAGAAAGGGAAACAGTTCTCACAGAAAACCTACAATAATGTACATAATATTACATTCTCAGCATTAAACACTTGTCTGAGATATCCAAATCAGTATCTTCTCCTTCAGAGGAAGTATCCTGATCTCTGTCAGAGATAACATTCAGATCAAAGGTGAGATTAGGATGTATCTTTGTAGCATGATCAATCAGTTCGATGATGCAGTTTTTCTTCCTTTCTAGTATTCTTTTAAGAGTTTGCGGATCCCCTTCAACTCTTATAGGTGGAGGTGTATAGAAGACTTGTCCTCTCATACTGTTGATAATTCCTTCACCTAATTTCTTTGGAATATTTTCCCTTACATTTGACCAGACAATCCCAAAAGAACTACATATTCTTGTAATCAAGCAAGCAAGACCAGGTGTCCTTCTTACCTTTCAGGATTGTGATCATTTGTCTGATCATTAAGCCACAAATATCAAAATTTTACTCCCCTGCCAAGATGGTATACAAGTTCAGCAACATCTCTAGTCCATTTTATCTTATGCATATTGCTAGGACATATGTTAGCACAAGATAGTTTTCCAAAGACTTTGAGATGAAATTCAACATTGTGAATAAGAAGAAAGTTACCTGACCAAGTTCCACCAATTACTAAAGAGATGGTATTGTTTTCGACTCTGTACCTTTCATCCGAACATGGAAAGAAGGTATTCATGTAGGGATAGAGAATCAATTATGAAATTACTTGTTTGTTGACTTCAAGCGACCTTGTACCAATCATAGTGCGAAAAGTACAACCTTCAAAGTTCATATAATGCATATTGGCATAAAATAGCTTCACAAGGTCCGGAGTTTCCTTGAAAGAACTTTCATGAATGATACCACATTCACGATGCTTCACAAAGTTCATATATTGCATATCCGAAACTTTGACAAATAACATTTCCATGATGGGTTCTTTAATTGACCCAAACTTCATAAGACATTCATCATTCACAAAATAATTTTGAGAAATAACATCATAGGTAAGACTAGGCATGTTTTTATAATTTATATCCATGGTGGAGTAAAGCATCGAATTCCTATTTGACCATTCTCTTATAACAAACTTTCTATTACCACTAGTTCGATTATCCATTGAATTAACAAGAAAAGTGAAGAACCACTTACAATCGATAGGGCTTCTTGAGGGATGATTCTCCTTGCTTGTGATGATTTGGAATGAAATAAGAAAAACCCTTTGTTCCTTTTGATGACTAAAATTGAATGATACAAGTTTCTTCCCTTGAATCGAAATGTAAGAATTACAAGGAGAGAAATTTCGAACCTTCGTGAACTGTTGGAGTTTCTATGAACTACATGAAGATAGAGAAAGAGATAGTTCCATCTTTCTTTGTTTTTATCACCAACTCTATCTTGTATTCTGATGTGGATCTGAATCCGAACACTAATACTCAAAGACCGGAACTTGCTAGGGAATAAACTACAATCGGTTTCTTGACCAACCTTAAATTGATTATTTTTTGATGGAGTTGGCACATAGGGTATTGCAATGAACATGTTAGTTAATGAAGCTTCACTGGACAAGTCATGATTGATTTCAGTAGACTCACAACTTATATTAGAGTCATTATAATCTTCAAGAGAAAATTCTTCTGAATCATTATAGAGAGAGTCTTCATGAAGATTATTAGATTCTTCAGAAGTATAATTCATTAAATACTCATGAATGAGTTGATTTCCTTTAGAATTACTCTTTTTCTTTGAGTCATCCAATTCTCTAAGGAACTCATCAACTTCATTTTGAACTCTACTGGAGTCCTCAAGAATCTTGAGTGTTTTATATAGAGACTCATCTTCCTTTATTTCATATATCTTAATTTCATTCTTTAAATCAGAGAGTTGTTTCTCCATTTGTGAAAATTCAGAAAGTTTTCTGTCAATCTTGTTATACGCTTCTTCAGTGAGATTAAGATATAAACGATATTCGTCGAATGTCCAAAATTCTTTTGAACGAAGCAACTCTATAATTTCAATATTTGACATTCCTTTAAACAATTCTGAGCAATCAGATCTTGTCATTACGTTAACTAAATCAGACATGGATTCAATTCTTATAGGATGGATCGCACCAAACACATATTGTTAGATCTTTTCGTGTTTGCCTGCTCTGATACCAATTGAAAAGGTGAGGGTACCCCAATATACCTCAAGCTAAAACTTTTGCTTCCTATATGTCCTTTCTCCAAAAGTGATTGTCTATGGACTGAGTCGAGAAAATGCAACTAATCGGTTCACACTTCGTGTGATCTTCTGTGGATACGAGATCGAGACAATACAACAACAAAGTATGTTTACTTGATACAAAGGTTCGGACTTAACCAAACACAATAGGATTCACATATCAAGTAAATAGGAATTAACGTTTATGCAATTTACTTTAATTATAATAAAACAATTATAATGCGGAAATATAAAGTAAATGACATAACAAGATTTTGTTTACGAGGAAACCGCAAATGCATAAAAATCCCGAGACCTAGTCCAGAATTGAATACTCTCAAGATTAAGCCGCTATACAAAATAAACCAACTTCGTATAGTTGATACCAAGAAACTAAACCTATAGTTCACCTAGTTCCGTCTGTATTCCCACGCCTCCAACCTGTAAACAAGTCACGTACTTGGACCAATTCCTTTGGTTCATATTCCAAACAGTAAAGGAACAACAAATATGCTTGGTATCAAATCTCTTCAACCAAGTGATATGAGTTGCACAAAGGATCTTCTGTTTATCTTAACATAAACTCCTTTGCCAGGTTCCAGGATCTATCTTATGTTCAATCACCAAAAGGTAATCGTTAAGATTAAGCCAATCAACACTCTTAATCCAAAGAACTGTGTTGATGCCGATCTTCTCAATTAATCAATCCAATCTAACACAAGGATAAACTGATTATTAATTGGATCCTCCTTTACCAAAACAAGTATTGTGCACACCAAATATTATAAAACCAAGTCTAAAATATTCTATCTCTTCTTTATCTTCAAATCTTCTTAGATCTTCAATAAACACCTGCACCCAACTACTTGAATCTCTTGTGATCAATCACACACAGAACGGAGTTTTTTAATAATGGATTATCACAAGATCGTCTTTAGATCTAACAAAAGTCTAAAGATCCATGTCGAAACCTTGAACTAGTTTGAGTGAATCTTTTATCAGAAAAGAAGATTCTCAAGCATAAACAAACTAGGTGCAATCAAAGTTCAACCACCCTTAGTCAATCAAATCAATATGAAAACTAAAGATAAACCACAATATCTAGTTTCCCACCAATGGGTCGCGCTAGAGCTTCTCAATCCCAAAGAAGACTTTAAATTGAGAGGCCGTAAGAGATTTCACCTAATTAGATTACTCTCCTCTCCGATAGGTGGCTTCACCAGTAACAGTATAACAGAGGAAGTTTACTATCACGAAGGATTAGTTTGCTAGAAATGCAAACTCAAAGTATTTATAAACAAGGAAGTTTGGACACCAAGGAATTTCCAAAACCGAAATTCAAGATATTTTTCCATATTAACTCAAATTCGGTTTTCATAATTCATGTGAATGCACTGTCCAAAAATAATGATTGAAATCTCATTGGAAAATCTTTAACTAGCAAATGCACATTGCTAATTCTTATTTTCCATATATAATTAAAAGATTTTTAACTTATTTAAATTCAATCTTGGGATTTACTTCCTTCTTAGCTGTTAAGGAATATCTTTGAACAATTGTAGTTGCAGGATTTCCCACACTACACCCTTGTTAAGATTTTTTATAAACAACTCAAAATTGAAGATAAAAAATGACACTTTATTATCTTGGTTTCAGAAAATGTTTACAGAAATGAAAGAACTCAAGATTACAACATTTCTCTTGAAGTTTCTCTCTCCTCAAGATTTTCTTAACTCTCAAAAGTACATCATCCTCTCCTAGACATACTGGGTCTGTATTTATAGGGTAACTACATAGTGAATGCCAGCTAAGTTTTCCTCCTATTTTGGGTTGATTCTGCGATTGTTCCGCGATGGTTACAATGTTTACTCTCGCAAGTTTTGTAATCATCGCAGGATAAATATGCTTTTCTCAAGTTTTCTTTACTCGCCATCTATTATATCGCTCCTCTGACTGTTTTTATAACATTCACAAAGTGTAGTTGATGATCTTGCGGTGACTCTCGCTGGGAAGTGTTGTTAATCTCGCAGAGAATAGGTGTAGCGATATTCTGGTCCTACATCTTGCCTCTTCTCATGTCTTTTATACAAAGAAAAGAAGATCATGAGAATTCCATACTCCTCATAATACTCGCAATTTCTTTTCCTTCTACATTTTCTCCCCGACAAGACTCCGTTAATTTAGCTTTTCCACCTATACGTGTTGTTAATTCCTCTTTTTACTGACACATCTCTGTTCAATAGGCCCACTCCTTTTCTTCTATAAAAGGCAAGGTTTAGTCTCAAAACTAATTTTCTTCTTCCGCTTCTTTATCTGTTTACTTCGTCTTTTGTCTGCAACCTTTCTTCTTCATATTCTCCTGCTACTGTTCAAATGGAGTCATCAAGGTATGTTTTTTATTGTAATACTTATTTGAGCCAATTTTTATTTGTATTTCATGATCTTTTCTATTTGATTCTTCATAACTCTTGCATTTTGTTTTCTCTCTAGTGGAATTATCCCTAACACTCGATCTGCAACTCAAAACCCTAATACTCGCAAAAGGCTTGCTGAGAAGAAGAGGAGTTCTGCAAGTGATAAGGTAGTACGAAACACATTTTTCTTTTTAATAACAATATTGTTGCCTCTGTTTCTTATCTAAGTTATTATTCGCAGAATGACGAGAATCCTGTTAAACCTCCCAAAAGATCTCTCCATTTTAAGACTCTTGGGGATAATCTCATTATTCCCACGCTAACATCCGTAAGGACTACTCCCATACTATCGCAACCAAATCTTTCTACTTTTGTCTTCGAGAATATCGCTTCCCAAATTCCCACTTCTTCTGATCCTTTGATAAGTCAAACTTCTAAGATTGCTATAACCGAGACTCCTTATAGTCCTTTACGGCCTTCAACTGTTGTTTTTCCAAACACTCCTCCTCCTGATAATTCGTCCACCGCAAATGATTCAAATCATCAACTGGCTCTCGTTACTACTTCACCTTCTACACCTCTTCCTTCATTAAATGAAAGCTTATCAAGTATTGATGTTGCTTTTAAAATGTTGTCTAATGTTTTAGACAATGATAGAAAGTCTTCTACTGATTCTCTTCAACATGAAGTTTGAGATACTTTTCTCAAATATTTTGGTTCTGATGGTTCTGCTTCGCGAGCGTCTTTGGAGGATGAAATTGAAACTTTAAGAAGAATTCTTCAAGTCAAAACGTCTGAATGTGATATTCTGAACTATAAGCTTCGCAACTCTTCTCTTGATTGCGAGAACCTTCGCAGGAAAAATGACGAGCTAAAAGGTATAATTTTCTTTACCTCTATCCTCTTATTTTTATTTTTTTTATTTTTATATCTCCTGTATTTAATCCTCCTCCTTAAATTCTTGATTTATATGTTAGTTACAAATCAGACTCATTTCATAGAGAGACTTAAATTTGAATCCATTGCTGACGAAGCTCATGTTGAAAGAGATTCTTGGATGGACCAGTATGATAGATTAGACAATCTCTGTACATATTCGATCAATCAAATAGATAATCTTACTAATGAGAATAATCAACTGTCACAAAGTCAAAATTTATTAAGTAACGAGATTACTAGCCTCTCATATTTGTTAACCAAGTCTAATTTGGCGGTAGAATCTTTATCATATGAGAATAGAACTTTATCCCAAAAGAAACACAAATTTTCAAGCTTGATGGCGATTTCTTCGCAACAATTGCATAATCTACAAAGAATATGCGATAACCAAGAGCAATCTCTCCATTCCCTTAAAAATAAACTCAAGGAGGTAACTGAATCATCCACTGCTGAAAAGGAGAAACTTATCAAGGGTAGGTTAACTCTTAGTTTGAAGGCCAGCGAGTTTCATGACCAATACTCTCAATTGGAGAAATCTCACTCTTTGCTAGCAAAGGAATACTCGTATCTAGGTACCAGAGAAGAAAATATGAAATCTCGTCTGAAGGGTGTGGTCGGCGATAAATTCGATGACGCTATGAATCAATGGTAAAATTGCTTCTTTACATTAATTCAAAACTTAACCTCTTAGAAAGAAGGTAGTCAATTGACTGCCTTTCTTGTTGACCTTTCTGTTAAATTATGTGTTATGTTTCTTATGAGATCTTTGTCTGACCGATATTTTATCACTCTTGTTACTCGCAGAATCTGAAAGAAACCTTCACTCTACCATCACTGACCTTACCAACAAATTGGATAATGTTCGCAAAGAGAACAAGTCTCTTATCTCCAATCATCTTGAATCCCGTGACAAAGCAGAAAGAAGACTTGATTATCTCGAGTACTAAAAGAATGTAGAGATTAGGAATCGTGATAGAGGTTTTCTTCGCAAGGTCCACCTCAGTGCTGAAGTTCTTGTGAATGAGATTCTGCTCTCCTATTCTCTCCCTCTAGTATCTGTTCCTCCTCTAAAGATGGATGATGATGAAATTCCTCTTCCCATGGATGAAGAATTAGAGTTTACTAATGATGAAGAAATTATCACCCAAGAAGATGGTGAAGAAGAAGAAAAAAGTCCTCCCAAAGAAGTAATCCCTGATGAAGAATTAAAAGAAGGAGAGACTCGTGGTGAAAAAGATGCTGATGAAGATGATAACTATGGAAATAATAAATCTGGCGAGGCCATCACTGAAACTTGAATTTCATTGTTACCTTCTTTTTCTTCTTTTTTCTTGCAAGCGATGTAACTTTTGAAACTTTTAGAATTTAACTTTTAATTTTGTTTACTTTGAATATTTTCAAGGAAGATAATGAATTATTACTTCTCCATTCCCTACTTGCCCTCCATTATATTTCTTGAAATGGTAAATTATTTTCTGTATCTTCTTATATATTGTTCTGAAGGAATCTGTGATGTTAAGAATTTGCCTTCTTATATATTGTTCTGCGATGAATGGATATTTCCTGCAATCTTAAAATAGAGTAGTTAATTGGTAAGATTATTCTTTTGGTCTTATTTTTCCTTCCTAATTAAAGGTCTTATTTTGCCAAAAATTTTCTGTCTGCGACAAAATCGCAGGACGTCTTTACATTTGCATGTATTGACCCATTGATCTTGCCTTATCTTTATTCTTTGATTGTATTGCAACAATATGACAAGTTTAAGTTCCCTCGCGAGATCAAAGCCTCGTGACATTTCCGTCTTGCGATGAAATCGCAGGACGTCTTTACATTTTCGTGTAAAAACCCCTTGATCTCATCTTAACATTTCTCTTGTGGCTTGTTGCCTCTGTATAATTTACGTCACGCGACAATATGACAGGCCTAAATGTTCTTGCGATCATAAAGCCCCATGACATTGCCGTCTTAAGACACTTATCATCTCCCTAATGGAGGGTGCCGCCCTTATCTTCCCCCTGGTTTCCCCTTCAAGGAGGGCACATAGGCCATACAAAACTAGCTCCTCCCATCCAGATTTACCAACAACCAGCTGTTTTCGAAGCCTCTTGTCCTTTATTCCTATATGGCTTATAGTTACAAGACTGTACCCTAAGTGGGGTTTTCTTCAGGCCAAGTGCATTGTAGCCAAGACTTTCCAAGAATGACAAGGGAGTTTCGTACGCCCCGGGCACTCTTGGCTCAACTGTGTACCTCGGCGCCTTGGTGGCGAGGTGTCGAATCTCGCAAAATAATATTTCTCTACTTTTTACACTAGCAAGTAGTATAATGTAAGCAGGATCGTCCCAAGGGAGGAATGTAGTCTAAATTGTTATGCAAATACTCTTAGCAAAGATGATTGTGTTGTAGAAAATCTGAAAATTGTAAAATGTAACCAAAGATGAGATGTGATAGATTAAAGGTTCATTCTAGACCACAGAATACAAACCAAATTGATAGATAGCTATGTTCTTCACATTATCATGTTACTAACAACCCTAGAATAATTAGTACGCTCAACTATTCCGTTATTATCCCATAGCTCACCGGATACGGAAGCGCTCGACTACCGGTTCCTACTTGCCAAGTTTCCTAGAGGTACGCTTACTAGGTGTGACTTAAATAAATGCTCTAAGTTCTGTGAGATAAGTTTGCTCCTAGTGATGAACTCAAAAGCATGAATCACCTACTAGTGTTGATTTCTACATATGGACACATAACAAAGTCCCATCATCAGTACCCACATATTGCTACTTGTGTTTATCTTCTCTAGACAATTACTGTCAAGAAAATCTAAACTAGCAAATAGATTAAGAATTAATGATTCAATTTCGAACTTAAACCCTTAACAAATAATCCATAGACAATATTAGAATAGTATAAAATCAATCAATAACATAAATGAATGCAAATGAACAAGTTATTTCATATCAAATATAGATTCATATTTCGGGCTTCGAAATCACCCTTAATCAAAGAGAGTTTTAGCTACTCATAATATTGGAGCTCATCATCAAATATATTAAATGAAATAATGAAGATAAAAATAAAAGAATAGCAAACCCTAGTTTCAGTTCTCTGCAAAACTCCCAGTAGAATAGAAAAAATACGTGTTAAACAAAGTGTAGAAGTTTTTCTTTTTGTAGCCTTTTTCTCCTTAAACTAGGTCATAACTCAAAAGCCCACATCCAATGTGTTCACCAAGCCCACACAAGAGAAATATGTCTCTGAAATTTTGGGTCCAAAAATGCCCACCGGAATTGCTGACGTCATCACCGGATCCGGTCGCCGGAAAATTTCTCCGATCGCTTGAACAATTGAAAGACATCACCAGGCAAGTGCACACTCCCAGCAGCTCAACTCCATTTCTATGCAATTCACACATTCACAAAATACCATCTAAACCAATTCCTTGTTCTTGAGAAAACGTACCCAAAAGCGCGACTCGTATCTCCCATATCCAGCCTCCAACTCTTCCATTCGACTCATACCCCCTTCATGATTCAGTGAAACATTATGATACCCACTTTCGGTTCCAAAATCCGGCAACCAGGAGTATGCTCACTGGCTCGCCATTCTCACTGCATTTTCGCAGTGTTCACTGCTGTTCACAGCTGCATTTCATAGTTACCACAGTTCATCTACTTTTCCAACTCCACAACACAACATCAAGACTTCCATAAACATGTCCATTAGGTCACGACTCCACCTGCAATCCAGCTCACAACTCCATTGTTCTCCTTCCCTAACCATGGCAGCTGGACTGCAATGTTCCACAGCTCACATCCACCACCTGCAATCAATTCCAACTTTGTAGCTCCACCTTTTCCCTGGTTTCAATCATCACTGCAGCATCAGTTGGCACCTGCTACTTCCACCAGGTTCCCAAACTTCTCATAACATACAACTCCTTCTACCACAACATCAAACCACCTTGAACTACAGCCTTAGCACCTGCAACTGTCACCAGTTGTTGACCATTTCAGTTCCTGCAATTTGTACCTAGCCAACTGTGGATGTAACCACCAAGACCACCATAATTAACCACCTCTAGACTCAACATAACCTTCTCATCTCCTTTCCCTGAACCATCTCCTATAGCTACACTTCAATCCTCCAGTGCATAATAACCATACCATCAGTTTCAAGCACATCTGCCAAATACCCTGTATACACTCCAGAGTCACCACCACAACCTGTACTCCTCCTTCAGCTTCACAGCAACCCCAATGCTTAGTGAAAACCCAGATTCCATTGCAAAGCCATTGTTTCACCTATAATAACTCATTAAGCACAACCACATTCCTAATGTTCTACAATGCAGCCAATACCACCAGTTACTGCAGCTCTAGTTCAACTTCTCTTTATCATTGATATTCTATCTCATATCATACCTGCAATACCCTGTAATCTGCCATCTTTCACTGCTTTGAACCCTGCATATTTGAGCTCCAAACTTGACCTTATTGTTGTTTTGAACTACTCTCTCTCAGGCTGTTTGTCAAACACCTGCTTTGTGTATTTTGAAATGGTGACAGAACTAACTCTATCACATGTATTCAGTGCTCAAATTCCCTGTAATTTCAATTAAACACACACCCATTCTTCAATTTCATGAATCTTTCCCTGCTATTCATTACTGCCCTGCATAGCAACTCAGTAACCTCAGCTACAGCATCACCAGTGCCTTACTTCTCCCTATTCATCTGAATCGAAAGACCGCAACAAACCCCCCTTCTTCCATACAGTTCTCACCAAGAACACCAGCACAATCACTCCATCTAATTCTCGCCTGGCTTCAGATCTCTCTCTCTCGATCTCATTGACAGCAACGACAACGCAACGTTTTCTTCTTCGCCATCAATAAATTTAGATCGAACATCATCAACTGCTCCTCCGCCATCTCTCTAGTTCTTCTTAAACTCCTATGATGGTGCCTTTTATTCCTCTCTTGATTTCAGGTATGTATTAATGAGAAAACCCTCCTCTGAATTTGAGGTTTGTGTAGGAATGAAACAAGTTAACCCCACTCATGTGAGGTTGATAAGGGGTGAACACCGAGAATAACTATATGCACCCATGAATAGGATAAGGGCCAACCAACCGGTAGCCCATTAATTTTCCTTTGAGATAGACAGCGATCCCCTATTGTTGGTTTGACTCCACATAGCACACGTGGTTGAATGCTTTCGCCCTCCTTGCTCCAAATGAATACTCCTTTCTTTCTGGAATTCTTCCACCAGCAGTAGTCGTCCCTTATTTCTCAGATTCACTTCTTCTCTTCATTGAGAATCATCACTAAAGTTGTTGTGCTTTTCAGACAGAGATGAATAAATAAAAGCAAATATTGAGAAATAGTTCGCCTACAACACTTTTGCCATGAGATGAGACTTTTGCCCTGTTTCTTCTTCCTTTGTTCCGAGTGACTCCAAAGTACCTAAATATTAAAAAGCAAACATAAGATACATAATTTGCAAGAAAACTAAGCAAAGAAAGCATAACCAATAGATAAATATATAGGTGTTTTAGACACCTATCAAATTCCCCCACACTTAGACTTTGCTAGTCCTCGAGCAAATCAAACAAAATAATTCTAAAAGATACATACAACTCCGTCTCGTCGAGGAAACGGTTACTCTAAGCATAAATAACAAGCCTTTGAACCCCTAGGTGTCCCTAGTGGACGAGTTTTAGTCTCGTGAAGGTTTACAAGAGGTCTGCCTACAAAACCTATATTTCCAACTCCGTCTATTTGTGAAAAATCAATGAACGAATCCAAAATAACTACAGGAGGAGATACCTTGAGCAAATTCAGTTCATATATAAGTGCATAAAGTTTTCTTAGAAAGTCGAACAAACCACAATACTCGGAATCTGACTAACCACAATCACAATGAAAATATTAAGAAGATGGATAAAGAGGTAGATGTGGCGAATATTCACAAGTGATCGATGTATCCCATATCTGTCTGAAGGTCACCGCCAAGATGAACCTATCCTATTGGATTGAGCTACTGGTCAATTCTAGTGTCAACACACTGGAATATATAAGGGAACCAGTGGTCAACAAACTTATTTCTACATCAACTCACTGGCATATACAAGGGAACCAGGAGTGACTTTATTCAACACAGTAATAATATTTTTCTTTTCTTTTCTTTTCTTTTTCAATTTTTTTTTCTTTTTTCTTTTTTCTTTCTTTTTTTTTTTTTTTTCAGACGACATGATTAAATATTTTGGATCCAAGCGCATGCTTCTTGTCAGCAAGTACGTGATAGTTGCCTTGGATCCTGCATTCCATGCTTGTTTAGGCGACGGAGACAGGGACTACGTCACACATACTGCTATTCCCAAGTGTCATTTTTATTCCGTTTGGTCTAATTGGTCGGTCTCTTTTTTTTTTTTTTTTTTTTATTTATATAGCAACTCAATCACTCTATTTCATCCTAGCAGTAATAACAACTCGATTTTTAGTGACCCACCAAATCACTTAGAGAACAATAGATAAATATGGAAAAATAAAAATAGAATGTGATATGGTGATATTCCGAGATATGGTAACAACTAACATATAATTTATAATTTCTAAGCCATGTTCTTCTTTGTTAATTAATAGGTTCCTCAACTCCTGCAATCACAATGGTTCCATCCACTAATAGTGTCATCCTAAAGGCACAAATTTCTAGATTTCGGAGTTCAAAAAGCACAATTTTTTTGTTGTTTTTTCTATTTTTCTGATATTTTTTTTTTTAAAGGCATAAAACAAACTATACAAACATATAAATGCTCCCCCACACTTAAACTTTACATTGTCCTCAATGTAAAATTTAGTCATTCAAAGTAAAGTTCAAGGTGGGAAATCACAAATGATATGCAAAACAAAGAAAATAAAGATAAAATGCTGAAAAATAAAAAGATAAAGGATAAAGATACAAAACCGGTGGGTTGCCTCCCACTTAGCGCTTGGTTTAACGTTTTTCAGCCTGACGTTCAGCTCCAATTACTCCTCCAGAGGGAGTGGATCACTCAATGTGATCATATATTGATTCTCCGCCACAAACTGCTCGTAGTATGGTTTCAAGCGATGGCCGTTAACCTTGGAAACCAGCCCTGTTTTGGGACTAGTAATCTCAACTGCACCATGCGCAAACACATTAGTAACAACAAATGGTCCAACCCATCTGGACCTAAGTTTACCCGGAAACAATTTAAGACGAGTATGGAATAAAAGTACTTCCTGCCCTACTTCAAAACTCTTTCGGGAAATCATCTTATCATGGAAAGCTTTGGTATTTTCTTTATAAATGCGTGAACTTTCATATGCATCATTTCGTATCTCTTCTAACTCATTGAGTTGAAGTTTCCTATGTTCACCAGTTGCATCTAATTCCATATTACATACCTTGATAGCCCAATAAGCTTTGTGTTCAAGTTCGACGGGAAGATGGCAAGGTTTTCCATAGACAAGCCTAAAAGGAGACATACCAATTGGTGTCTTATAAGCTGTCCTATACGCCCACAAAGCGTCATTGAGTCTATAACTCCAATCCTTCCTTGTAACGTTCACCGTCTTCTCTAAGATGGTCTTAATCTCCCGGTTGGAAATTTCAGCTTGTCCACTCGTTTGTGGATGATATGGTGTGCCAACTTTATGAGAAATGTTGTACTTCTTTAGAAGAGCATGAAAGGATCTCTTGAAGTGCGAGCCTCCATCACTAATCACCACTCGAGGTGTACCAAACCTAGAAAATATATGTTCCTTCACAAACTCACAAACAACATGAGAATCATTGGTGGGAGTGGATTTAGCTTCCACCCACTTAGAAACATAATCTACAGCAATAAGTATAAAAAATTTCCCATTGGAATTCACAAAAGGCCCCATAAAGTCTATACCCCAAACATCAAAAATCTCAACAGCTAGAATTGGTGTTTGCGGCATTTGGTTTCTAGCACCAAGGTTGCCTGTCCTTTGACACCTATCACAAGCCTTACAAAATAAATATGCATCCTTAAACAATGTAGGCCAATAAAAACCACTTTCGAGAACCTTGAGGGCTGTCCTCTTGGCTCCGAAATGGACACCACAAGCATATGAGTGACAAAAATTCAAAATTGATTGGAACTCGGATTCAAGTACGCACCTGCGGATTATTTGATCGGAGAAATACTTCCACAAATAAGGTTCATCCCATATATATTGCTTGGCAATCTTCTTAAGCTTGTGTTTTTGGAATGTAGACATGGAACTAGGTACTTGACCCGTCACCAAGAAGTTAACAATATCAGCGTACCATGGAGTTGTGCCACCAACCGCAAAGAGTTGCTCATCCGGGAAGCTATCATGCAAAGGAATCACTTCTTCGGACACAACCAATCTACTTAGATGATCCGCTACGGTATTCTCGCTGCCCTTCTTGTCCTTGATTTGCATGTTGAACTCTTGAAGAAGGAGTTTCCACCTTATGAGCCTTGGCTTAGCATCCTTCTTTGTTAGCAAGTATCGAAGTGCAGCATGGTCGGAGAAAAAAACCACCTTTTTACCCACTAAATAGGATCTAAACTTCTCAAGTGCAAACACTATGGCCAGAAGCTCCTTTTCAATTGTGGAGTAATTGATTTGCGCCCCGTTGAGAGTTCTAGAAGCATAATAAATGGCATATGGAATTTTACCATCTCGCTGTCCCAACACGGCTCCAACGGCGTAATCACTTGCATCGCACATCAACTCAAATGGCTTGCTCCATTCGGGTGGTTTGATAATTGGTGCGGTAGTCAACAACTCTTTCAAAATATCAAAAGCTTCCTTGCATTCCTTGTCACAATAAAAGGCCACATCTTTTTGCAAAAGTCTACACAGGGGGATTGCAATCTTGGAGAAATCCTTGATGAATCTCCTATAAAATCCTGCATGACCAAGAAAAGAGCGAACCTCCCTCACATTTGTGGGGTATTGTAAGTTCCGAATCAAATCTATCTTAGCCTTGTCAACCTCTAACCCCTTATAGGATACAACATGGCCTAGCACAATCCCATGAGTGACCATAAAGTGACATTTTTCCCAATTTAGCACAAGATTAGTTTCTACGCATCGTTTAAGAATAAGTGCAAGGTTATCTAAGCATTTGTCGAAAGAATCACCATACACGCTAAAATCATCCATAAACACTTCTATGATGCTTTCCACATAATCTGAAAAAATGCTTACCATACAACGTTGAAAAGTGGCTGGAGCATTGCACAAGCCAAATGGCATACGTCTATACGCAAAAGTGCCAAAAGGACAAGTAAACGTCGTCTTTTCTTGATCTTCCGGAGCTATTACAAGCTGGTTATAACCTGAAAAACCATCAAGGAAGCAATAGTAAGCACGTCTAGCCAACCTTTCAAGCATTTGATCAATGAATGGTAAAGGGAAATGATCCTTTCGGGTGGTAGAGTTGAGCTTTCGGTAGTCAATGCAAACTCTCCAACCTATTCGGATTCTAGTTGGAACCAAGTCATTGTCTTCATTTTTCACCACCGTGATTCCGGAATTCTTTGAACTACTTGAATCGGGCTCACCCATTTGCTATCGGATATGGGATAGATAATCCCAAAGATCTAACAACTTCAGGATTTCTTTCTTGACTACTTCCATCATTGGAGGGTTCAAGCGACGTTGAGCTTCTCTTGTTGGTTTTTCCCCCTCCTCAAGAAGTATTCGGTGCATACATGTGGAAGGACTGATTCCTTTGATGTCGGAAATGGTCCATCCAATGGCAGACTTGTGCTCTCTTAGCACTCGAATAAGCTTCTCCTCTTGAACCTCAGTGAGGTTGTTGGCAATGATCACCGGTAACTCTTCATTGTCACCTAAATATACGTACTTAAGGTGATCCGGAAGAGGTTTCAACTCAAGAATAGGTGCCTGCACAATCGAGGGTAAAAGTTTCTCATTATTAATCGGCAAAGAAACATACGACGCATTATACTTTGGTGGAACTTCTTGTAATGAGTTAAGAGATAAAATAGCCTCTTTAAGCTCATCACAAATAGACAATTCACTTTCAATGTCTTTGTATTTCCCATAACCTAAACCTTCGACTATGGTGTTCTCTAAAGCATCATCACTATTCAATTCAAACATCTTTTGAGCTAGAGTATCAATAATATCAATAGAAAAACATGAATTCACGTCACTAGGATATCTCATAGCCTCAAAGATATTGAAACTTATGATCTCATCATCAAATTCCATGGTTAAAGCTCCTTTGAAAACATCTATATTGGTTCTCGCGGTTCTCATGAATGGTCTACCCAACAGCAAGGGGGTAGTAGATGGTGAATCCTCATCCATCATGTCAAGAACATAGAAATCTGCCGGAAATATGAGTTGATTAACCTGCACCAAAACATCTTCAATAACCCCTTTCGGGTAAGAATTAGATCTATCAGCAAGTTATATAACAATACCGGTATCTTTAAGAGGTCCAAGTTTCAATGATTCATAAACGGAGGCAGGCATAACATTAATGGATGCTCCTAGATCTAGCATAGCACGCTCAAACCTGACTTTACCAATAGTACATGGTATAGTGAAGCTACCGGGATCTTTCAATTTAGGTGGGAGTTTCTTTTGAAGATATGCCGAAGCATTTTCCCCCATACTCATCACTTCATTACCGGTCAATTTGTGCTTGTTAGTGCACAATTCCTTCAAGAACTTTGCCTAGTGTGGAACTTGCCTTATCGCCTCGATGAGTGGAATGTTCACTTCAATCTTCTTAAAGATTTCCAAAAGCTCTTGGTACAATGTCTCCTTGTTCGACTTTGGAAACCTGCTAGGAAAAGGAGGAGTAGTAACATGAGTAGAAACACGAGTTTTAGAGTTAGAATTTGTTACCGGATTAGCCTTTTTAGGGGCTGTTTCACCCTCTTCTCTCTCCAAATCAGGTTCATTGGACACCGGTGATGTTTCCGGTTTCTCTACTTGCTTCCCACTCCGTAGCTCAATAGCATTAGCATTCTCCTTGTGATTTACTGTTTGCGAAGGAAGTTTTCCCTCGTCTTGTGCTTCCAATTTGATCACTGCAGTAGCTAATTGACCCATTTGAGTTCGGATGTCTTTCATATCCATCTCTGACTTTTGCTTTTCTTGCACCATTGTGTTGAGGATGAGATTCAACTTGTCATCTATACTCGTGCCTTGAGTCTCTTAATGTGGCTTTTGCAAGAAATGGTACCCACCTTGTTGATTAAAAGTAGGATTTGGATCTGCAGCTTGCTTGTTGGCGTAGCTGAAATTGGGATGATCTCTCCAACCCGGATTGTATGTGCTAGAGTATGGATCATATCTCGGCCTTTGCTGATTTTGATACATGACATTTGCTTGCTCAACATCTTCTGTATATGATGATGATGATGGTATGACAGCCGCAGCGATTTGATGCATCATCCTCTCCATGTTGCCCATCCTTTGTTCTAAGTTTGAAGAATTGCCAACTTCATTCACCTTCCTTACCACTGATTCATCTCTAGTGAAAAATTGTTGAGTGTTCGCAGCCATGTTCTCCAACAAACTTGTAGCTTCCGCAATGGTTTTGTTGGTAAGTGCACCACCACTTGCGGCATCAATCAAATGTCGCTCAGTAGAAAGCAACCCCTCATAGAAATATTGAATCACAAGTTGATCGCTGATTTGGTGGTGTGGGAAGCTAGCTAAAAGCCTCTTGTACCACTCCCAATACTCATGAAGAGTCTCTCCCGATATTTGCCTAATACCACAAATCTCTTTGCGAATAACAACTACTTTTGATGCTGGAAAATACTTCTCGAGGAACAATTTCTTCATCCCATTCCATGTGGTTATGCTTCCAGCGGGTAAGCAAAAGAACCACTCTCCTGCAGAATCTAAAAGGGAAAAAGGAAATGTTGTCATCATCGCCATATCCGCATCTGCAGTTGCATGCTTCATACTAGTTACAACATGATGAAATTGTTGTAAGTGACGATTAGGATCTTCTCCCGATAAACCTCTGAATTTGGGAAGCAAGTTGATCAATTGCGGCTTCAACTCAATGTTTCCATTCAGCTGAATACATAAGGGCTGCTGATCAAGGTTTGGAGAAGTGAGCTCCTTGAGTGTTCTTAGAGCAGGCGGTCGAGCTCCCATTGTGTTGTCTTCCTCTTGGTCCGAGTCCGAGAATTCACTTGGTGTAGAACTAGGAGGAAGTGCAGTGTTGATTGCTCGAATAAAATCTTTTAGCTAGGTGCCCGAACGAAGACGTATACCAATAGGACTTGGTCTGCCTTCTCCGCGCATTCACCAAAGAAATCGCACCTGAAAATCAGATTCTTAAAGATTGAATAAGTAAACTGAAATTGTAACCAAAAGCAAAAATATAAACTAAGAATAAAAATAACAACTAAACTAGCCAGTGCCTCCCCGGCAACGGCGCCAATTTTGGCGAGGTGTCGAATCTCGCAAAATAATATTTCTCTACTTTTTACACTAGAAAGTAGTATAATGTAAGCAGGATCGTCCCAAGGGAGGAATGAAGTCTAAATTGTTATGCAAATACTCTTAGCAAAGATGATGGTGTTGTAGAAAATCTGAAAATTGTAAAATGTAACCAAAGATGAGATGTGATAGATTACAGGTTCATTCTAGACCACAAAATACAAACCAAATTGATAGATAGCTATGTTCTTCACATTATCATGTTACTAACAACCCTAGAATAATTAGTACGCTCAACTATTCCGTTACTATCTCCTAGCTCACCGGATACGGAAGCGCTCGACTACCGGTTCCTACTTGCCAAGTTTCCTAGAGGTACGCTTACTAGGTGTGACTTAAACAAATGCTCTAAGTTCTGTGAGATAAGGTTGCTCCTAGTGATGAACTCAAAAGCATGAATCACCTACTAGTGTTGATTTCTACATATGGACACTTAACAAAGTCCCATCATCAGTACCCACATATTGCTACTTGTGTTTATCTTCTCTAGACAATTACGGGTCGAAGAAAATCTAAACTAGCAAATAGATTAAGAATTAATGATTCAATTTCGAACTTAAACCCTTAACAAATAATCCATAGACAATATTAGAATAGTATAAAATCAATCAATAACATAAATGAATGCAAATGAACAAGTTATTTCATATCAAATATAGATTCATATTTCGGGCTTCGAAATCACCCTTAATCAAAGAGAGTTTTAGCTACTCATAATATTGGAGCTCATCATCAAATATATTAAATGAAATAATGAAGATAAAAATAAAAGAATAGCAAACCCTAGTTCCAGTTCTCTGCAAAACTCCCAGTAGAATAGAAAAAATACGTGTTAAACAAAGTGTAGAAGTTTTTCTTTTTGTAGCCTTTTTCTCCTTAAACTAGGTCATAACTCAAAAGCCCACATCCAATGTGTTCACCAAGCCCACACAAGAGAAATATGTCTCTGAAATTTTGGGTCCAAAAATGCCCACCGTAATTGCTGACGTCATCACCGGATCCAGCAACTGGCGCCGGAATCCGATCGCCGGAAAATTTCTCCGATCGCTTGAACCATTGAAAGACATCACCAGGCAAGTGCACACTCCCAGCAGCTCAACTCCATTTCTCTGCAATTCACACATTCACAAAATACCATCTAAACCAATTCCTTGTTCTTGCGAAAACGTACCCAAAAGCGCGACTCGTAGCTCCCATATCCAGCCTCCAACTCTTCCATTCGACTCATACCCCCTTCATGATTCAGTGAAACATTATGATACCCACTTTCGGTTCCAAAATCCGGCAACCAGAAGTATGCTCACTGGCTCGCCATTCTCACTGCATTTTCGCAGTGTTCACTGCTGTTCACAGCTGCATTTCATAGTTACCACAGTTCAGCTACTTTGCCAACTCCACAACACAGCATCAAGACTTCCATAAACAGGTCCATTAGGTCGCGACTCCACCTGAAATCCAGCTCACAACTCCATTGTTCTCCTTCCCTAACCATGGCAGCTGGACTGCAATGTTCCACAGCTCACATCCACCACCTGCAATCAATTCCAACTTTGTAGCTCCACCTTTTCCCTGGTTTCAATCATCACTGCAGCATCAGTTGGCACCTGCTACTTTCACCAGGTTCCCAAACTTCTCATAACATACAACTCCTTCTACCACAACATCAAACCACCTTGAACTACAGCCTTAGCACCTGCAACTGTCACCAGTTGTTGACCATTTCAGTTCCTGCAATTTGTACCTAGCCAACTGTGGATGTAACCACCAAGACCACCATAATTAACCACCTCTAGACTCAACATAACCTTCTCATCTCCTTGCCCTGAACCATCTCCTATAGCTACACTTCAATCCTCCAGTGCATAATAACCATACCATCAGTTTCAAGAACATCTTCCAAATACCCTGTATACACTCCAGAGTCACCACCACAACCTGTACTCCTCCTTCAGCTTCACAGCAACCCCAATGCTTAGTGAAAACCCAGATTCCATTGCAAAGCCATTGTTTCACCTGTAATCACTCATTAAGCACAACCCCATTCCTAATGTTCTACAAAGCAGCCAATACCACCAGTTACTGCAGCTCTAGTTCAACTTCTCTTCATCATTGATATTCTATCTCATATCATACCTGCAATACCCTGTAATCTGCCATCTTTCACTGCTTTGAACCCTGCCTATTTGAGCTCCAAACTTGACCTTATTGTTGTTTTGAACTACTCTCTCTCAGGCTGTTTGTCAAACACCTGCTTTGTGTATTTTGAAATGGTGACAGAACTAACTCTATCACATGTATTCAGTGCTCAAATTCCCTGTAATTTCAATTAAACACACACCCATTCTTCAATTTCATGAATCTTTCCCTGCTATTCATTACTGCCCTGCATAGCAACTCAGTAACCTCAGCTACAGCATCACCAGTGCCTTACTTCGCCATATTCATCTGAATCGAAAGACCGCAACAAACCCCCCCTTCTTCCATACAGTTCTCACCAAGAACACCAGCACAATCACTCCATCTAATTCTCGCCTGGCTTCAGATCTCTCTCTCTCGATCTCATTGACAGCAACGACAACGCAACGTTTTCTTCTTCGCCATCAATAAATTCAGATCGAACATCATCAACTGCTTCTCCTCCATCTCTCTAGTTCTTCTCAAACTCCTATGATGGTGCCTTTTATTCCTCTCTTGATTTCAGGTGTGTATTAATGAGAAAACACTCCTCTGAATTTGAGGTTTGTGTAGGAATGAAACAAGTTAACCCCACTCATGTGAGGTTGATAAGGGGTGAACACCGAGAATAACTATATGCACCCCTGAATAGGATAAGGGCCAACCAACCGGTAGCCCATTAATTTTCCTTTGAGATAGACAGTGATCCCCTATTGTTGGTTTGACTCCACATAGCACACGCGGTTGAATGCTTTCGCCCTCCTTGCTCCAAATGAATGCTCCTTTATTTCTGGAATTCTTCCACCAGTAGTAGTCCTCCCCTATTTCTCAGATTCACTTCTTCTCTTCATTGAGAATCATCACTAAAGTTGTTGTGCTTTTCAGACAGGGATGAAGAAATAAAAGCAAATATTGAGAAATAGTTCGCCTACAACACTTTTGCCATGAGATGAGACTTTTGCCATGTTTCTTCTTCCTTTGTTCCGAGTGACTCCAAAGTACCTAAATATTAAAAAGCAAACATAAGATACATAATTTGCAAGAAAACTAAGCAAAGAAATCATAACCAATAGATAAATATATAGGTGTTTTAGACACCTATCACTTGGTCATACTTTGCACTTCTTGGAAGAGATTCTCGGTCGTCCAACCAGGATATAACCTTATATAGTTGGAAATCCAAGATCTCTCTCCCGGATAGGTTTTCTTTAACCCCAACATATGCATAACTCAGGTTCCAGTAGCGGTATAACCTTATCACTGAGTCATGTCAAGAGATACCCTCTCATATGACGTGCTATTAGGTCTTACATTTGCCTCTTGCGAAATTTTATTCGCGAACTAAGGTGCACGCCATAAAGGTTTGTCCCATTCTATTAATCTCTGCGAAATTTTTATTCGCTATTCTTGCGATGTTGCTCGCTGCTCTTGTTGTGCTTTGTTATTAAAAGAAATTTTCAGTTGTAATAGAGAGAGAAGAATTTATTATCTGTTATAACATACCAGTATTTCATATCTCTCAGAAGGTGTCATTGATAATACCTCTTCAGAAATAATCTATTCCATGGTCTGTTGAGTCTTTAACCAACATCTCTCCCTTCAGGATCCATTAGTTTGTATGCTCTATTTCCAACTATCTCTTTAATGATATATGGTCCATCCCATTTTCTCGCCAGCTTTCCACCATTTTCTCGCTGATAACTGGGCGTCTCTCGCAGTACTAAATCGCCAGGTTAAAATTCGCGTTTATTAACACGTTTGTTGTACTCGCAAGCTAATCTGCGTTGATAATTCTCCATATGTTGTAGAGTTTGTTCTCTCTTTTCTTCTAATTCATCCAGTTTATTCAATATCATTCCAGCACTTAAATTTCTTTCCCATGCTTCTCTTTTAGTTGTAGGAATAACAACTTATGTTGGTAATACAGCTTCAACCCCATATGTCAAACAAAATGGTGACATTCCAGTTGCTTCTCGTCTAGTTGTATTGTAAGCCCATATTGCGTTATGCACTTGCTCGCACCATGCTCTGTGGTATCCTTCTAACTTCTTTTTAAAAATGTCTACGGTTATTTTATTAGTTGCCTCAGCCTGACCATTTGCTTGTGGGTATAAAGGAGTAGACTTTCCACATTTTATCTTAAATGCATTGAGTAACAATTCTATATTCTGACCCTAAAATTGCTTTCCATTATCAGATACCAATTGTGCTGGAATCCCAAATCTGCAAATTATATTTTCAAAGATGAATGTAAAGATATCTTTATCGCGGATATGTTGTACTACCTTTACTTCTCCCCACTTTGTGAAATAATCTGTTGCGACAATTAAATATCTTCTTTGTCCAGATCCAGGCACAAATGGTCCCACAATATCTAATCCCCATTTCCCAAAAGGCCATACACTTGTTAAAGATGATAATGGTGCCCCTGGTGCATGTATCTTTTTTCCATATCGCTGGAAATCTTCGCAACGCCTTGAGAGTTGCTTTGCATCCTCGTGCATATACGGCCAGTAATAACCTTGCATTTTTGTTCTATATGCCAAAGATCTTCCTCCACTGTGATTACCAGCATCACCACTATGTAACATCTTTAATACCTTTTGTCCTTCTTCCCTCGTTAAACATCTTAACAATGGTCTACTAAAGGATCTGCGATATAACACTCCATCTCTTAACTCATAATTGGTTGCCCTACTTTTTAACTTATGTGCTTCTAATCGATTTATTGGAATCTCCCCTCTCTCCAAATATGCATTAAGACCTGCTCGCCAATCTGTAACGTTATTCTTTGGTTCTTCCTCGCTAGCTTCTACCATCATTATATCTGTCTCTTCTTCTTTCTTGTTTATTGATGGAAATGAAAGTGTTTGAATTTTTATGCTCCTTGCCAATGGATTTGTCATCATACTGGATATGAAATAAAAAGCATCTGCGATCCTATTATCTTTCCTTGATATGTGTCTCCATTTTATTTTTGGAATTCTCGCAGACAATTCTTCAACAAGTCTCTTATATTTTCTCATGGATGGTTCATTTGTTGTGTATTCTCCTTTTATCTGACGAATAACTAATTGTGAATCGCTGGTGATTCTTGCGTTTTCCAACTTCATTTCTATCGCAAATTTTAAATCATGGATTACAGCTTCATATTCTGTCTCATTATTGGTGGATGCAAACTCTAACCTAAATGAAAAAGCTATTTTTTCTCCTTCTGGAGATATAAAAATAATTCCAATTCCATTTCCTTCCCCATTGGATGATCCATCCACTAATATTTCCCATCTGTTTGGTTCTATTAATAACTCTTTTGGATCTCCACATTCCTCTTCTGTATCCATCATTTCTTCCACATCTTCATCATCTTATAGCGGAAATTCAGCTAAGAAATCTGCGATGACTTGTGACTTTGGTGAGGATAAAATTTCATATTGGATATCAAAGTGTCCTACTTGTGCATTCCATCTCTCAACTCTGCCTGATCTTCTTGAATTTTTCATTACTGACTCAATTGGTACTTTCATTAATACTTTGACCTTATGTGCTTTAAAATATATACGGAGTTTGAAAGTTGCATGTACCAATGCTAGAATTAACTTCTTAATCTTGGAATAATTTCTTTCTGCAGAATTAAATGTTTTACTGATATAATAAGTTAGTTTTTCTACCCCTGCATCTACTCGCATCAACACTGCACTTAGCGCATACGTGGTTGTTGCGAGATAAATCAATAATTATTCTCCCAGTTCAGCTTTCTGTAAGATAGTTATGCTCGTCAAATGTTCTTTTATTCCTTGAAAAGCTTTTTCGCATTCATCTGTCCACTTGAATTTTGTTCCCTTCTTGAGTATATCGAAAAAATGTTTGCACTTATCTGAAGATCGCGAAATGAACCTTCCTAGCGAGGCTAAGAGTCCATTTAATTTCTGCACATCTTTTACCATCGCAGGTGTTGGCATATCGCGAATTTCTTGTATTTTTTCTGGATCAACTTGTATTCCTTCTTTTGATACTATATACCCCAAGAATTTTCCTGAGGTTACTCCAAAGGTACACTTATCATGATTCACTTTGATATTAAATTATCGCATTTGATCGAAAATTTCTTTCAAATCTTGCACATGATTTTCAGCTTCTTTACTTTTGATTAGCATATCATCTATATACACCTCTAATGTTTTGTGAATCCACTTTGCAAACACCTTCTCCACCATTCTTTGGTATATTGCTCCTGTATTTCGCAAACCAAATGACATCTTTATGTAACAATACAACCCTCTTGGAGCAAAGAATGCTGTATGTTCTTGGTCTTCTTCAGCGAGAGGAATTTGGTTATATCCTTTATATCCATCTAGCGATGATATTATTGCATTTCCCGCTGCTGATTCAACCATTTGTGGGATATCTGGTAATGGAAAACTATCTTTTGGACAAGCCTTATTTAAATCAGTAAAATCTATGCAAATTCTTATCCCTTTATTCTTCTTTGGGACCACCACCATATTTGCAATCCATTCTGGATATTTTGCTTGCCTTATAATTCCTGCATCGAGCATTTTCTGTAATTCTTCCTCTATTTGAGAATGGTATGTTGTGGCGATTTTTCTTATTCTTTGTTTAAATGGCCTTACATTTTTGTTGATTTCTAACTTATGACATGCTATTGATGGATCTATCCCCGGAATTTCATCCATGCTCCACGCGAAGATATCCTTATATTCTCGCAAGAGATTTATAGTTCTTTCTTCTTCATCTGCCTCCATTCTAGTCCCAATTTTCATCATTTTAGGCTCTTCTTTACTCCCAATATTTACTTCTTTTGTTGGTTCTGCCGCAGTGTAACTGGCTTCAGGTTCTCCCATTGGTGTCGGTGTTTTCATAATTCTCGCGAGTTCACCTTATTCTCGCGAGATTTCATTGGGTATTCCTTTTCCTTCGTTGGTTCTTATCATGTAAACTTTAAACTCTTCTTCCTTCTTTGCTTCTCTCGCCAATTTTCTGCGAATTTTTCGCAACTTTGGACGATCTTCACAATTTCTCACTTCAATTTGGTAACATAGTTTTGCAAAGTCCGTATCTCCTCTAATTTCTCCAATTCCACTGGGCATAGGAAATTTGATACATTGATGCAACGTTGATGCTACAGCCTTGATTGCATGTATCCATGGTCTTCCCAGTATCATATTGTACGGTGATTCCACATCTACCACGCATAATGTTACTTGTGTTTCAATTTCTCCTAGTGGAACTCGTACCACTATTTCGCCTTTAGGTTTTGTTAAAGATTTTCCAAAGCCATGAATATGATATGTTGAACTAGTCATTTATTCATCCTTATATCCCATTTTCTTAAAAGTATGATAAAACATTATATCCACAGAACTTACTGCATCCACCAAAGTTCTATTCATAGCCCACTCTTCTTCAGATTTTAGTGATTCTCCCCTTTTCATTGGTATAGTGGATACCGTGATTACTAAAGAAGATGTATGATTTAGATTTTCTTCTGGTACTTCTGCTTCTGTAAACGTGATCTCCTGCTTTTCCCAATCTTTCAATGACGATATTTTCTCCACCGTCATGATCTTTCTTCCTTCAAAAT
Source organism: Papaver bracteatum (assembly GCA_023529315.1). Classification (NCBI taxonomy): domain Eukaryota; kingdom Viridiplantae; phylum Streptophyta; class Magnoliopsida; order Ranunculales; family Papaveraceae; genus Papaver; species Papaver bracteatum. Next base: position 452,753 of record JAJJWX010002605.1, on the reverse strand, counting down.
CCCGTTCATATATCTTCCCCTTAATATTTTCATGGAATCTATCAATCATTGTTCTTGTTACCATATCACACTCCAATTTTTTACAATCTCCTTTGATTCTGATCATTCTTCCTTCAATTATATCACCAATTTACTTAATGATTTCCTTAATTTTGAAAAATTCTTACCTTCTTCTTCACCTTTTCTTAAATTTTTGTTAATCAATCCCTGTTTCGGGCACCAAAATATAGTTGTAGGATTTCCCACACTACACCCTTGTTAAGATTTTGTTATAAACAACTCAAAATTGAAGATAAAAAATGACACTTTATTATCTTGGTTTCAGAAAATGTTTACAGAAATGAAAGAACTCAAGATTACAACATTTCTCTTGAAGTTTATTTCTCCTCAAGATTTTCTTAACTCTCAAAAGTACATCATCCTCTCCTGGACATACTGGGTCTGTATTTATAGGGTAACTACATAGTGAATGCCAGCTAAGTTTTCCTCCTATTTCGGGTTGATTCTGCGATTGTTCCGCGATGGTTACAATGTTTACTCTCGCAAGTTTTGTAATCATCGCAGGATAAATATGCTTTTCTCAAGTTTTCTTCACTCGCCATCTATTATATCGCTCCTCTGACTGTTTTTATAACATTCGCAAAGTGTAGTTGATGATCTTGCGGTGATGCTCGCTGGGAAGTGTTGTTAATCTCGCAGAGAATAGGTGTAGCGATATTCTGTTCCTACAACAATAAAATAATAAACATTAATATGCATGTTCAAAGTGTGTCCACATCTTATTCTTGCAAGTCCTTTTTCATACTTACTCACTTGAAACCGATTTACCACACTTCCAAACAAGTTTAGAATTGGTTCATCTGACTTTCAAGAACTATGTGATTGATCAAGTAACACTCAATCGCAAACCATGGGTGTAACGGTTTTACCAAAACAAGTTTCGGTTCAACCTCCAGGTGAGTACTGTACATAGTCACACTATCTTACCAAAATTCGGATGACTAGGTACTAGGATTGGTTCCCCACATATATTTGGTATCTAACTTGTATGCATTGCACATGTCCATAGGATCGGTTCCCCCTCCTAAAAACGTGTTGAACATGTTCATAGGATCGATTCCCCTTTCTTCTATAAACCTTGATGCACTTCATACAAGGATCGGTTCCCCTTTGTGATGTACTGCACCTCTTACTAGGATCGGTTACCCCTCTCCCAATATTTGTCAGACACTCACAAACCCGATCATACCCTAGGTGATTACTTAAGATCGGTTTCACTAATAAAAGTCATACCAATACATAAGTCAGGCCTTATGTGAATAGTTTTACCAAGAACACAAACAAGTCATGAGCGGTTATACTAATCACATATATTGGTCGTTCATAAGATTTGCAATGAAGAACAACCCCAATAACGCCTGGCGATTTCCTTTTCGGTTCACAACAAATATCATGAACTTACTTCCTTAAAACACATGTAAAACAGTGTTTCCTAAGATGAAATCCTCACCTCATACCCATACATAATCACAATAGCATTCATACGATTATGTCGATGTCTTATATATAAAGTTTAATGGTTAAGCAAGAAACTTCATATTGTATTCCTTAATACTATGTCTATCTAGAGTGTTCATGCTTCGCAGTTTTATGTTTTCAATATGCACGACTTGAGATACGTTAAGGAATGAAACAGTTCAAGTCAAATATCACAAACCTCAAGTGGAAGGATGATGTTGTGGTTGTATCTCCGTACTTCTTCACTTATTCAAGTCTTCGCAATACTTGTAATGTCTCACCCTAATATTTTCAAGCTAACCTATACGAAGTTGACTCTAGTACATTTAAATCAAGCGACTCTTAAATGAGTTTTGGTTCACTAAAATATGACAACCAAACTTGACATACCAATGCTTGGTGGGTTCAACCGAGCTATGCTCTAACATAGACACAAGTCATAATCCTCTACTGTTGTTCAACCTTCACCTGATTCATATTCTGCTTCAGTTTATCACCATTTCTACAATGACTAGCATAATCATCTCAGTTCACAACCAATTATGTTCACAATATCTGCAATCTCAATAAACAAACAAACAACATTCTCAACATCTCATTGCCAACAACAAATCTTCATAATCAATCCCATCTCACTGAATTCAATTCATCTAATTCTTATCAAAGCCATACTTTTTTTTCCACAAATTAACTACAATTGCAGCTAACTTCAATTTTATCCTCATCTTCATAATCCAATCTATACTCAACAATAAACTGAAAGCTATATTAATTTACTTAGAGAAACAATTACCTTAAATAGTTCCATTCCAGCAAAATTGAGATCAACTGATCTTCTTTTTTTGAATCGATTCTGCAATTCTTGTTGAAACTACAACAACCCACCAACTTAATTCATTCAACATCATCTCAAGATTAACAACAACAACCCCTCAATCCTCATCATCAGTTATCAATCTCAAATCATCTTTTCTCTAATTTAAACGTAGAACATCAACCAAAACTTCAAATCTAACAAACCCATCCTTTAGATTTCTTCTTAAACTTTAATATATATTCTCTATCGGTTGATTAAGACTCAAGAATCCTAATTTCACGATTTGGGGAAGAACAAGACAAACCCTAATTCACCAATACTTCACTGGAATTGTAATTAGACTATTGATTCCTCTTTACGATTCAATTAACATAAAACCCATCTCAAATCTCCCTTTCAACCGTTAATTTCAACTCCAAATTCTTCTTTTAATTTCTTCAAGTAACCCTAACCTTCAGATTAATCTACAAATCGTCATCTCTCCTTTTTCTCACGATTAATAAACAAGAACACCACCAACAACACTTAATTCTTAATTATTTTCTTCTTATCTCGATCTAAGAATCTCTCAAATCCCAGCCGGAAAGAACACAAAAAGAAGAAGAAGAAGAAGAAAAGAATGAGAAAGAAGAAAGAAAATGAACGCATCTTCTCGATTAAACTGGGGATAAGGCCGACCAAAATTCTAAAAGCACCCGACCAAAGATAAGGGCTGCCAAGGAGGCTAAACTTCAAATGACCATTTTACCCTTCATATAAATCTGATGATATCTTCTTCGTCCGGTATCCGAATGACACGTTCGAGTAGTCCATTCCGCGTAACTTTTCGAGCCCTATTCAATGATACTAGTTTCGTATCTAGATTGTTGTTAGATTAATTCCTATTAATTAACGTTCATGTTAAACTAATCGAGTTACTATCGGCTAACTCGTCACTTGATCATCGCTAGACCAGTCAAATAGCGTTGACGAACTTAAGGGTCTTTGCATTCTCCCCACCTTATACATTTTCGTCCTCGAAAATCAAACCATCCTTCTAGTCTTCAAAACTCCCCACCTTAAAGAAAAAACCTATCTCTTTTCTAAGCGCAAAAAAACAAGAAACAAGGCACAAACCTATATGGCTTTCTACTACTAAAATTTGTGGCTCTAGGTTCAATTATGCTGATTTAAGTTCTATCAAATAAGAAAGTCTAAGTTTCTTATATTAATTTTTATATGGAAAACTGTAAGTTCTAGTCTCTAAGCTCCTTACACTAATTTTTATTTTATAAGATACATGTCTCTAATTACAAAGGAGATTCTTACGAATCTTTCTAAGTGAATTTATAGTTATTAGTTTCCTAAAGAATTTTACCATACTTCCATGATCGGTCATCTCTGAATGCAGTTTCCCTGTCAAGGTTGGCCATGCCCAACAATGCCTTCTTACGAAAAGAGAAAACACAACCTTCACTATTCTCCAATGCTAGATTAATCTATTAAGATTAATTAAGTTCTAACTTATTATGACTAATTAATCTCTAAATTCATTGTAACTAATTTAGCTTAAAAATTTTACTTCATAAATAAATTATATAAATAGGTTACATCATTTTAAGCAATTTGATCATCATATTTTATTTTATCAATAAGTAATTATATTTTGATTTTACATCAATTTATAACATCTGATATCTTTAAGTTTGCTGTAATACCATATATAATTTTTAAATTCATGTACCATTTAAGAACAACTTAATGTTATAACCATTATCCAATGTTACTATTTATTTTTTATTTTTTTTACATATCAATTTCAATGTATCAATTTGTTTGGTTCATTATATGACTTGATATAAGTAAATAACTACTAACAAATTTTCATAGTTGTTTGGTATTAATATTTTATTATTGTTATTACATTTATTTCTTATTTCTTAAATGAATAAAAGTTAAATCGTAATTAATCATAATGCCAAGTTTAAGTTTATTATCAATATTAGATTTGATTTGATCTAATTAACTTTATTTCCTTAAATTATATTATTGCTAAGTAATTCTTAAGTTCTATTATTAATAATTATTTTTTTCTAGTACAATACTAACATATAATTATTATCCAAATGATATTTACAATAACTTCAAATTTTATAATAATTTGTATTACATAGTATTATTATTTTATTTTATTTTGCTTGATTATCTTATCAAAAGTTATTGTCTTAATTATATTATTATTTTTATTATTGTTTTAACAATTTTTCCTATTTGATTACTAGCGTAACTAAAATATGGCCAAAATAACTACTTAGTAATGATACTTAGTTTAATTTATTAATCCTTAATCTTGTAAATATAATTCTACCTTCACGTAAAGATTGATATAACAGGTTTTATTTATTCAGATTGAATCCGTATACTATGTTGCGTTAAGTATTGGCGTTGATAATTTAATATGATTTAAACTTTGAGTCTGGATAAAGTTTTAATGTCTTAATAGTCTTTAGATTTTGGTATTAATAATAAGTATCTTTTTCATAGGCAAATTTATTCTCTTTTAAATCTAATTTTGTACGAAGCATCTATAAAATGTGTATAATTTAATAATTTAGTGAATCATTATTGGACTAAAACTACTTTGGTTATAAGATCATTAACAAGTTTAGTTTTTATTTTATGCCTTATATGACCTCACGTTCTTAATCCTACCTAATAAGTCTTATATTATCTATATGGTTTGAACGCAAAACATATAATTCTAATTTGTTATTAGTTAACTTTGCAAAACTTAACCGTAATCAAGCACTAATAATTTTTCCATAGTTATTTAATCCTAATCATTACTTTATCGCTATATATTTGTTAATGAGATTTTAATTTAAGTTATGCTCAACGTAATACTAATTTAAATTCTAACAGTTTAAATTTGTCATACTAATTTTCCATTTCAAAAGATGATTGAATTTATTTTACGAAGAAGGATCCTATTGATATACAAACTTATTGTCTTTAAATTCTAATATTACACTAAGCATCTGAATACTATTATTACTACTTCATGTATATTCGTTTCATTTTAAAAGATTTACTGGATCATTTGTTAGCCTAAAGATAATTTTGGTACAAGATTTCTAACAAATTGAGTCTTTTTATTTTATACATTTTTATATCCTCATCTTCTTACATCTAACGCCTAATATGTATTATATTAACTATCTAGTTTAGATGCAAAAATATATATCTCTAATTTATAATTATTTTAATCTACAAAATTTAATCGTAAATAAGAGTTACCAATTTTCCATAATTATTTAATCATAATTATTATTTTTATCGTTATATATCCTTATTGAAATTTTAATTAGGTTAGGTTCAACATGATACTAATTGATAAATGCTAACATTATTTACTAAAATAATTATTACTTTTATTACCATTTATAATTACTATTATAATATTTTTATTATTAACATTAATGGTCAAACTATTATTCTAACTATTCTTACAAATATTGTTGAATCCCAAAGATATCAAACTACTATTCTAACTATTCTTACAAATATTGTTGAATCCCAAAGATATTATTAACATTTATGTATAAAAATTATTATTTTTAAAAAAAATTCTTGCATTAAGCATAAATTAGTTAGTACTATTACAAAACTTAGTTTGGCATCCTAGCAACAAGCTGGGCGCCAACCCATTTTTGAATAGCAATACCTAGCTTATGAAAAATAAAACTACCAAAACCACTACTAGCATAGTTGCTAACTAAATAATTCTTCAAACGCTTGAAAAAACATAAAGTATCCTCACCGAGTTCCCCTATAGTAGAAAAAGAAAGAACACCCAGACCATATCCATGTGCGACACATTTGTCCAAGTATTTAGTACGTTTTCGTGAAACAGCACTAGAGATAGCTTTGCCTGGAACGAAAAAGCGAGTACCTTAACCCGTGAAGGGGGAGACACCTGTAACATCCATAAACACATCTTGACCATTTTCCCAGTTAAGAATGAGGATATCAGCACGCCGTAAGCTCTTGTCATCATCTGAAAGAAACCAAGAGTGTAGTTGCAGGAAATCCTACACTACACCCTTGTTAAGAATTTGTAATATTCAACCTACACTTGAAGATTAAAAACGACACTTCTTTATTTGATTTTCAGAAATGTTTACAAGAAATGTAAGAAATCAAGAATACAACTATTTTCTTGAAGTTTCTCTCTCCTCTGGACTCTTTCAACTCTCCAAAAATACATCATTCCTCTCTGAATCTAGTGGAACCCTTTATATAGGGAATTACATAATGGGTGACAGCTAAGCTGTCCTTTATTTTCGGATTTATTCTGCGATCTTCTCGCAACAGCTATAACGTCAAATCTCGCAAGCGTTGTAGTCATCGCAGATTAGTCATGATCTTCCCATGTCTCTTGAATCATCAACTATTACGTCGTTCTTTAAACTATTCTGTGACATTCTCAAAGTGTTGTGAAAGAGCTTGCGGTGATGCTTGCTAGGAAATGTTGTTAATCTCGCTGAGAAGTGTTGTAGTGATATTCTGGTCCTACATAGAAGAGAAGATTATGAGAACTTTAAAATGTTGTTAATCTCGCTGAGAAGTGTTGTAGTGATTTTCTACGAAGAAGAGAAGATTATGAGAACTTTAAAATGCCACAACTACTTATCTTTTCAGATTTCTCTGTTCTGACACGTTTATGTATCCTTTGCCAGCTATTTTCACGTATTCTCTCTTCTAATAAATTTTTGACACGTCCTCTCTAACCGCTGCGATCTGACCGCTCATGTCTTTTCTTTGCATTTATTGCATTCATCTTCTTCGAGAAATCTCTTCTTCTATAAATACTCCTTTCATTCTTTTCTTTTCCTCTTTTACTTTCTTCTTCTTTCTCTCCGTAACTTCTCTGCAAGTTTACTGTTCTTCCGTAAATTGCGCGTCTGTTATCGCTGTGATTTCTTTCTTATTTTTCAACCTTTTTCTTCATTCCCATACTTAAAAAATGGTTGTTGCTGGTGCTAAAAATTTGCCTGCTTTTGGTGAGATGCGAGAAAAACTCAAAAGTAAAGGTTTTACTTTGTCTACAATTCCAGATCAAAGCTCTAAATCCGAGCTTTCCATCAAATTATTTTCTGATCATCAATGTTCTCGCGAGAAAGTTGTATTATCGCTAGGTCAACTTGAAGCTGGTCTTTCCATTCCTATCTATGACCCGGATCTTCCCTTATTTTATGAAATAATTTCTCACGAGAAGTTCTCGCGAGCAGTATATCAATTGGGTGGAGATTGTATTCGATTACTACTTGAATATGCTTCTCGCGGAGCCAATAAAGGATCTCGCTACCTTGATACCGCGAAGAATCCTCAATTCAAGGATGTTCCAATCATTCCCGCGATGTATACTTTGGATAGTTTTTTCATTAAATATGACATAATCCCCATGAAGAGAGATCGCACTTGCTGGGGTGTCCGCTTGCAAAAGAAAGATAAGATTGCTGAAGATAAAGCTCTTATGTTAGATATTGATTGGAATACAAATAACAATCAAGGTCCTCGCCATTCTAGCGATGACAAGTGGTTTATTTTTCCTCTAATTTTAGAGGGTCCGTATATTTTTGGCACTCATGCCTTGCCTGCAAATCTCGTGGAATACCAACCATGGGTGTTCTATTGGCCTGAGGAAGATAAAGAAGTATGTCCTCCTTAGTTCTTCACATAACAAGTTATTTTTATTATTTTTCTTTGATTTTCATATCTTTAAGCTCTCGCTGATTATGCATGTTTATTAGATTGAGAGATTGAAGGCCAACTATGAGAATTTTAGGAAACCTGCTACTCGTTCAGCTCTTCAATTACTCACAGATGAAGTAAGAAATATTTGTTTATAAATCTTAAAAATATATTGTTGCCCCTATTTCTTATCTTCATATGTGCTCGCAGGTAATCGAAGAATTAGAACCAATAGAACCAAGAACCAAGGTGAAATCTTCAATTGATCGCAAGGGGAAATATATTGCTCCTCCCAAAGGGAAGCCTCATCGCCTCGCAGGTGAGGAGTTTGATGATCCTCCCTTAAAGAAAAGAAAAATCCAACTCTCTTCTTCTTCAACTCCTCAATCTATTCCAGAGAATTCAAGTGTTGATTTTGATAAGGACAACAATGATGATTATTTTGATGATGAAAATGACATTCCTTACATGAAAGATTCTTCCTCTTCTGAGTCTTCAATGGCTCAATTATCCAAGATTTTTGGCGATATTACTCATGGTATCGCTAATAATTATGAAGATGAAGTTATTAATGGGACATCCCAGGCTCTCGCCAAGGTCTGCGATGCTCCCATATTGGTAGATAATGATTCTCTCCAAGGAATCTCAAGATCGCTGACTCCCAGTCTCTTAAATTCTCTTGGTACCCTGGTATGTTTTCATTTTTTCAACCTGTTTATGTATTTATTCCATCGCCAAGCCTTAACTTATATTATTCTCTCGCAGGTTGGAAGAGCTTCCTTTGCTGTTGCCTCTGATTTGGACAAAAGGCGTGCATTTTCTCAAAAGAAGAATGTTGTTCTTCGCCAAAATAATGAAGAACTAAAATCTGAATTCACTAATCTTCGTGAGAAGAATGAACAAATGGAATCTGAACTTGTTAATATTCGCGAAAATAATAAGCAGTTGGAGACTGAAGCTTCAATTAATAAACAAAAAATCTTTGATCTTGCAAAGGAAATTCCAGCAAAAACTCCAAACCTTGTTATTTCCGATAGTGAAGCTGAGGAATCTGATGATGAAGATAATAATGATAATGAAGAAAAATCTAGTGAGGGGGAGAAATCTGATGAAGATGATGGTGATGGATCTAATTAGTTCTGTTTCTTCTTTTTGTCTTCCTTGTATTTTTTGTATACTTATTTCATTCTTCCTGCAATGTTGCTGCGAGTTTCTCCAATCTTGTAAATTTCCTTGTATAAATTTCTTTTGCTTCCATCTGTATGAATTAGAAAACAACTCTTTTTCTGCAACATAATTAATCAACATAATTATTACCCTTTAACTATCTGCATAAATGTGTCATAATAATGTCTATGCAATTTTATCATAAATGTGTCATAATAATGTCTATGCAATTTTATCATATGATGATGAATAATAATTTCATCGTTCTGCGTATTCCCATACTTGCCTCTATTATTCATCTGCAATATGAAAAAATTGAGTAGAGATTAGATAGATGTTGCCTTTATATCTTCGATAATATTGCTAGCAACAGTTGCATTTTTTTTTTTTATTTCTGCGTAAATATCGCAAACCTCATAATTTCTGCATCACTATCGCAATCATTTAATCTTGTGGTCTTATTATGCCTTCCTAGTTAAAGGTCTTATTTTGCCACATTTTTCTTTCTGCGACAAAATCGCAGGACGTCTTTACATTTGCATGTATTTACCCATTGATTTTGTCTTATCCATATTTTTTCAACATCTCTTCGACAATATGATAAGTTTAAACTCTCTTGCGAGAATTAAACCTTATGACATTGCCGTCTTGCGATGAAATCGCAGGACGTCTTTACATTTTCATGTAAAAACCCATTGATCTCATATTAACTTTTCTCTTATGGCTTGTTGCCTCTGTATAATTTTTGTCATGCGACAATATGACAGGCCTAAATGTTCTTGCGATCATAAAGCCCCATGACATTGTCGTCTTTAGACACTTATCATCTCCCTAATGGAGGTTTCCGCCCTTATCTTCCCCCTGATTACCCTTTCAAGGAGGTCACATCGGCCATACAAGACTAGCTCCTCCCATACGGATTTACCAACAACCAGTTGTTTTCGAAGCCTCTTGTCCTTTATGCCTATATGGCTTATAGTTACAAGACTTCACCCTAAGTGGGGTTTTCTTCAGGCCAAGTGCATCATAGCCAAGACTTACCAAGAATGGCCAGGGTAGTTTCGTATGCCCCAGGCACCCTTGGCTCAACCGTGTACCTCGGCGCCTTGGTCATACTCTGCACTTCTTAGAAGAGATTCTCAGTCGTCCAACCAGGGTATAACCTTATATAGTTGGAAATCCAAGATCTCTCTCCTGGATAGGTTTTCTTTAACCCCAACATCTACATGACTCAGGTTCCAGCAGCGGTATAACCTTATCCATGAGTCATGTAAAGAGATACCCCCTTATATGACGCACTATTAGGTCTTACATTTGCCTCTTGCGAAATTGCATCCGCGAACTAGGGTGTACGCCATAAAGGTTTGTCCCATTATATTAATCTCTGTGAAATTTTATTCACGCTTCTCGCGAGTATTGTAACTCTGATAAAATTTCACTTCTTTGATCTTCTTTCTTCTTGTAAAATTTTTCAATTCTTTCAAACAGAGTACTCTTTTCAATTACATTTTCTTCAAACAAATCATTCATAAGATTCTCTAAATTTCATCATTTTACCTTTCTACTTACTACTTTCTATTGCTGCCTTCTTATTGCGCTTTGATATTTTCTCTTCATTTGCGAGCCGCTCGCCTCCAACCATTAATTTGTCACTTCTTTGATCTCGCAGCATTTCATCTTCTCGATGTTCTATTGCATCAACCATTAATTTGTCACCTCTTTGTTTCTGTTTGATGTTGTGTGTCCAACTTCTATTCCTCGCGGATCTTTCCTCACAAATTTCCATGTCAATTTTATAACATTTCTTGCTTTCTCCCCAATCTCCTTTAATGACTCCAACTCCCTTTGGATGTGGAAACTTGATGCATTGATGATAAGTTGATGCCACACCTAATATCCAATGCAACCATGGTATGCCAATCAAAGCATTATAAGGTGATTCAATGTCAACAACACAGAATAAGATTGTAGAAGATATTCCCTTTAATGGAATTCACATTGTAATCTCCCCTTTGGGATTGTTAGCAGTACCATTAAAACCATAAATTTTATACGTTGATGGTATTAGATATTCGTCTCTTACACCCATGGTTTTGTAGGTATAATAGAATAAGATGTCAACTGAACTCCCTGTGTCTATTGGAACTCTGTTTATGGACCAAGAATCTTTATTTTCATCATCATTTTCTTCATCTTCTTCTTTCATCTGCTTTGGGTTTATTTCTAATCTTACCACCAATGGGTTATCATGCTGCTCGCCAGGCTCTGGTATTTCTTGTGCAGTGAAAGATATAGTTTGCTTTTGTTATTCTTCTAATGGCGAGGCTCTCGCTATATTCATTATTTATCCTCCATCTGTGTCTCTCGCGAAGACTCTGCTTAGAACATTGTCATGGAAATCCTCAATAGTTCTGTATGAATGTACAATGGAATTACAAAACAAATTCTTTGCTTTGGACCCAACTTCTATTACAAATGTTTTTGCTCCTCTTACAGTATTCACTCTGTGAATTTCTGGTGCTGGTGGTAACTACTGGGATTGTGGATGTCCTACTAGAAAGTGATTTAACTTCCCCTGATCAATCATCCTTAAAATTATCATCTTTACATTCCTGCAATCATTTATTGTGTGATCATGAAAGTGATGGTAAGGACAAAATTCTTGACTTCGATTATTTGGACGTGGCTCTTTTCCCATATTCCATGGTGATGGTATGTTTTTCATCAGAATGATAGCTTCCCAATTTTTTTCTATACTAGCATTTAGAGGTGGCATCTTAATTTCTTCCCATATTATATTCTGATTACCTTGACTTCTGAAATTGTTTTGCCTCTGATCACCATATGTTTCCTATGGTAGATCAAGTCTTTGGATTTTGTTATTTCCTCCGCGATTGTAATAATTCTTCTCCCTTTCATACTCTTCTTGATCTCGACTGCCCATCGCTACTAACTTCTGCTAGTTATCAATCACCACTTTATCTTGTTGTGCCTACGAAGTGCTCGCCACATTGTTAATCATTTTAGGAAGTAAAATTATGTTTGCCGCTACTGATCTGGTGTTTGGGATTGGATATGATTCCATTTCATTTTGTTTCTCCTCCAAAGCAATGTATTCTTCTTGTAATTCTCGCAGCTCTGTCATGGTGATTGTATTTTTGATTCTGAAAATTTGTATGTATAGTAAATTAGTTGCGAACATTGCATTGATGAAAGATAAAATGAGGTATATTTCATCCACTCTTCCAGCCATCTCGATGCACATTGACTTCCATCTTATGGTTAAGTGCTTCAAACTCTCGCCAATCCTCTGTTTTAATCCAAATACATCTTCAATGCCTGGCCGCGATGAATTGTTGCTTATATATGCTCCCAGAAATATAGCTTGTAAATGATCAAAAGAAGTTATAGTATTTTTTTGCAATCCCTCGAACCATTTTAGCGCCTCGCCAGTTAAGCTAGATGCAAAATACTTGCACAATACAACATCATGATTCTCCCATTGTAGCATACACCTGACATAAGCCTTAACATGTTGAACAATACAAGTAGTTCCATCAAAGATATTGGTTAATGTTGGTAAATTGCATTTAGGTGGAATTCCTCTTAGTTGTACTTCCTGAGCGAAAGGGGTTCTCGCAGCTTCTTCAATTGCTTCATCAAGTTGCCTTCTGCCTCATTCTCTTCTATTGTTTATCATTACTCGTATTTCCGCTAATTCTCTCAATATTTGCTCATTCTCAGCTGAATTTTTCTCCATTGGTCTCTTTAATGCAGTTTCTCTTCTTCTGCATTCTTGTCTTGCGAGATTTTGTGCATCTTCTTCTTCATCTTCATTCTGTCTTTCTCTGCGATATTCTCTTTCACCTTCTTCTTGAAATCGCAGCTGATTATGCTGTCTATTTTCTTATCTGCAAATTTCTTCATTGATCATCATTTCTCTTCGCTGTCTTTCTATTCTCCTCTGTATTCTATTATACTCTTCCTGAATATTATCATTATAGCGATTTTGTGTACGTATCCTTTCTCGATTTTCATGGTTATTCTGTCGTATTGCCTCTTGAAATTCTTGTTCTTATCCTTATGCCCTTAATATTTCTCTCTCGCGAGCTAGACGTGCTTGTTCAGCATAATGTCTCTCAATTTCTTCTTCAATTATTTTTCGATTTCTTTGAATCTCTCGCCCATGTAATATTCTCCTACCTTCTTCTCGATTTTCTTCACCATTTTGGTTATTTCCTCCCTCTTGATTTCTATTGTTACGTCTATCATCCAAAATTTTGCCACGCGGATCATGGCGATCATCAATTATTTCTTCTTCCCTATGATGTTGTTCTTCATTTGGATTTTGCATTCCTTTTCGAATATTTTCTCTAACATTTCTCATAGGGGAATTTCGCCTTGGTCCTTCTCTAAATGACCTTGAACTTGATCTAACAGTACTTCTCGATCTCCTTCTCTGTAATCTTAAATTTTCCATTCTTAACTCATGATTATGTCTTGTTAAATTTGCACGTTCTTCCGCTTCTAATCTCCTTTCCTCTTGTACTCTTTGTATTAAATCAACTGATATTTCATTTTCACTTTCTCCATGAATTAATCCTTCAACTACTGCTTGATCTCTTTCCTCCCCTCTTTCATTTCTTAATTGCCGATCTTCTGCTTCTTCCATCGAATTCGATCTCCAAGTATGCACACTTACTCTATCATAATCCACAACTCTATCTTGTATTGATGTTTGTTGAATTTGATTTTTCCCTTCATTTCTTATTGTATTTCTTCTTGTTCTTACTCTTTAAGATTCTTCCATTTCATTTTTTCTTCCTCCTGCAAGTCTTTTACTTCTCCTTACGGTTGTTGGTGGTTCTGATGTATTTCTTCTTCTTTCAGCCATTAATTCTTATTAAACTGTTGAAGATTGCGTAAGATCTTTTTACTAATTGTTCCAAATTCCTTCTAATCACAATGTTAATTTTTACCCTTTTCTTCAAATATCCCTCAATTCATCCCTGTTTCGGGCGCCAAAATGTAGTTGTAGGAAATCCTACACTACATACTTGTTAAGAATTTGTAATATTCAACCTACACTTGAAGATTAAAAACGACACTTCTTTATTTGATTTTCAGAAATGTTTACAAGAAATGTAAGAAATCAAGAATACAACTATTCTCTTGAAGTTTCTCTCTCCTCTGTACTCTTTCAACTCTCCAAAAATACATCATCCCTCTCTGAATCTAGTGGAACCCTTTATATAGGGAATTACATAATGGGTGAAAGCTAAGTTATCCTTTATTTTCGGATTTATTCTGTGATCTTCTCGCAACAGCTATAACGTCAAATCTCGCAAGCGTTGTAGTCATCGCAGATTAGTCATGCTCTTCCCATGTCTCTTCAATCGTCAACTATTACGTCATTTTTTAAACTATTCTGTGACATTCGCAAAGTGTTGTTAAAGAGCTTACGGTGATGCTCGCTGGGAAGTGTTGTTAATCTCGCAGAGAAGTGTTTTAGCGATATTCTGGTCCTACAAAGAGAAACTTTCTTACGGGCAGGCACACCAGATTTGTAACAAATGTCTGCAACGATGTCACGAACAAAGTCATGTCGAAACTTAATCCCAACATCCTTAGCACAATGGAGCGCGTGATCCCCAAAGATATCCATATATTTGTTATAACTTGAGCATAAACCATTATCAACGAACAATGGGATACCAAGGCGATAACAAAGGAAAGCTCTAAACTGTTTAGGCCCGAGGAATTGGTTAAGCCCACTAATAGGTACGGGTAATAAATAATCTTGTGCATGCTTAACTTGGTTACACTGCCACAAAATGAAATCTCTTACAGACATAGAAATTTGGTCTGTGATTTGCTTCTTAACTGCATCAAAATAAGTGACTGCTAGGGAATGCATGGAAGAGGGGGAAGTATCATCGACGCAATAAGAAGAAGGTAGTCCACATACCTGGATAAAGTTCTGAAGATCCAACTGATAAGCAAATCATTTTTTTGTTGAGAATAAGTTACCAAGAATCACCTTTTGCACCGAAGTAGTCTGGATCTGAGAAGCTAGATAACAATAAGTATGAGTGTCTTCAATGGTATAAATACCCAAGCCACCTTCTTTGATGGGAAAGGTAGTCAATATCTGATGTAAATGACCAAAACCAGGACCGTCACTAGTGATAAGGAGTCTCAGGTACTTGAGCAAATGATCATCGAAAATCTCAGTGGCTTGATAAAGGGCTGTAGGGTTGGTAGTACGCATTGCAAAATATAACCTGGATACACCAACATAATTGCGAACTAATACCATCTCACTCTGAGGATCCTTGAGTTTTTTAATGGCAGACATAAGTTGAACAATCTTGTTCACCCTGTTTAACATCATATCACTAATAAATCTCAAGTCCAGACTCACAGGACCACCCAAAATTTTAACACCATTAGAAGGTCTATCAATATCAGGAGGAAAAACACCATCAACAGTACTTCTGGGATCATTCGAAGGCCAAAAGACTTCTGTTTTCTTTATATTGAGATGTAAGACTCTTCGTCCTTTAGTTTCAATCAAGCATAAGGCCTTGGAAACTTCAAGTGTATCACCAATAATCATACCATCATCAAGGTACCAAGCCTGTAGATCGAGCTTGCAGCTGGAAGCAATAGTCTTCACTAGAGGGTGAAGTGTCAAGGCAAATAGCAATGGACCGAGAGGATCACCTTATTGGACTCCTAGAGCAGAATATAAAATATATTTGTCATAATAGAGTTTAGCAGGTCGCAAGTAGAAATATTCTATCCAACGAGAAATACCTGGACAATGAAGACGAACCTCTTTAATGAGCTGAAATCTACTCACCATGTTGAACGCATTCGATAAGTTAATGAGTAGCACTGACATCGTGTCCGAGTGACCTTTAAACTCCAATAAGTCATTTAAAACATGTAAAATACTCCCCCCCCCCAACAGGCACACCAACACTGAATTGGTAATCACCTAAATAGGAAGTCATATCCTTGCCGACAGAGAAAGCCGCTACTTTGGAGACCAATATACGCAAACCAGTGCCAACTGCTATGGGCCTAAGACCACCTCCAGGATTAAGTAACGGTGTTAAGGGTGCACTAGCAATGAACTCGCCTAAAACTTCGGGGCATTTACCATCCAACCAAAGGTTGACAACACCTATAATAGAAGCGATTAAATCGTCTGTAATAGTAGCTACAGACCCACTCATCACATCAACCATATGTTGAGCCCGAAGTTCATCTCGACCACATGATGTACCCTTAGGGAAGCTCTTAATAGCTCCCAAAACTGCTCGGCTATAATATCATCACACGGTGCATCCGTAGGAGGTGCTGTTGGGTGTTTATCTATAAATTCAGAGTAGGTTTGTTCATTACATGGAGCAACCCTACTTGAGTAGGTTTGTTCCCAACGTATAAATCAAGGTACTCAATAAATTTCTATGTGACTTTCAAGATTTATCAATAATACTAATCTCACTAGTTTTAGTATTGAATTGTCTATGTGATCATGCTTTTTAGATTAATTATTTTCAAATCCTTATTAGCTAAAGTTATTGGTGTACCCTGTAATTTTTACTTCATTACATATAGAAACAACCAAACAAACAAATCAATCAATCAAATAATTCTTTTAATTATTGATAGCTAATAGTGATTAAGATTTATCTCGCAAACCCAACCCAGTTCTAAACTATTCTAGTTCTCTACCTGGCACTGGCTATTTTTACCTTTTCCCAAGTAAGATCTAATAGTGAGCTCTGATACCAACACTGTAGCGCCCCCTAAGCTAGCAGCTGACTAATCCAAGAATATTAACTAAAAAAAGAGGTACTAAGGATCTAAATCATTTACTTAAACATTCAATTAAGAATTCTGCTACAAAACTTAACCCAAAATTAACCCCTCTCTGAAATATATATACAAGAACTCCTTTCAGATGATACCTATACAATAGTCATTTGGTTTACAAATAAAATCTACAACATTATAAACATAGCAGAAGTTAACCAAATAATGGACTCAACTCCTCGAAACCTCCGCTGCGCAACTATGATTTGTCTCTGAAACTGAAAGTGGGAATGGGTGAGCACATCATCCCTAAAAAGGGTGCCCGGTAGGAATAACATTTAACTTTCAAGTAATCATCTAACCTTCATATCCGCAATTGCAACTTCATTAACATCTTCAAAACCTTAAACTCCCTAAACCATTATCAACTGCCACTACTAAGAGTAATACTACTTCTTCATTTCAACACTAACATATTCAACTCAGCTGAACTTCATAATTCAACTACAAATACAAGTATAGCTTACCTACAAGTGCAGTAGCTGCTATATCCAGAATGTTTCAACTCAAACAACACCCAAACTACGCCCAAACTTCAACTAAAACTCCCATTCACATCATCACCAATACAGACAACTCTGTACACACATCATGAGGTGCAAGACTAATTCCCTAACTGAATTAACATCAACACAATAAGCTCCAGTTCTGCAATTTCAGTTCCACTGCCATCTCAACTCTTAATCGCAAAATTAATATCATATAACAAATTCATCTTATGTCTTAGACACAAGTAATAATCCTCTAATGTTGTTCAACCTTCACCTGATTCATATTCAGCTTCAGTTTATCACCATTTCTACAATGACTAGCATCATCATCTTAGTTCACAACCAATTCTGTTCACGATACCTGCAATCTCAATACACAAACAAATAACATTCTCAACATCTCATTGCCAACAACACATCTTCATAATCAATCCCATCTTACTGAATTCAATTCATCTAATTCTTATCAAAGCCATGTTTTTTTTTCCACAAATTAACTACAATCGCAGCTAACTTCAATTCTATCCTCATCTTCATAATCCGTCATATACTCAACAATAAACTGAAAGCTATACTAATTTACTTAGAGAAACAATTACCTTAAATAGTTCCATTCCAGCAAAATTGAGATCAGCTCATCTTCTTATTTTGGATCGATTCTTCAATTCTTCTTGAAACTACAACAACCCACCAACTCAGTTCATTCAACGTCATCTCAAGATTAACAACAACAACCCCACAATCCTCATCATTAGTTCTCAATCTCAAATAATCTTTTCTCTAATTCAAACTTAGAACATCAACCAAAACTTCAAATCTAACAAAACAATCCTTTAGATTTCTTCTTAACCATTAATACATCTTCTCTATCTGTTGATTAAGACTCAAGAACCCTAATTTCACGATTTGGGGAAGAACAGGACAAACCCTAATTCACCAATCCTTCACTGAAATTGTAATTCGACTATTGATTCCTCTTTATGATTCAATTAACATAAAACCCATCCCAAATCTCCCTTTCAACCTTTAATTTCAACTCCAAATTCTTCTTTTAATTTCTTCAAGTAACCCTAACCTTCGGATTAATATACAAATCGTCATCTCTCCTTCTTCTCACGGTCAATCAACAAGAACACCAACACCAACAGCAACACTTAATTCTTGATCATTTTATTCTTATCTCGATTTAAGAATCTCTCAAATCCTCAGCCGGAAAGAACACATAAAGAAGAAAAGAATGAGAAAGAAGAAAGAAGAAGAAAAGAAATAAAATGAACACATCTTCTCTATTAAACTGGGGGATAAGGCCGACCAAATTGCTAAAGGAACCCGACCAAAAATAAGGGCTGCCAAGGAGGCTAAACTTCAAATGACCAATTTACCCTTCATACAAATCTGATGATATCTTCTTCGTCTGGTATCCGAATGACACGTTCGAGTAGTCCATTCCGCGTAACTTTTCGAGCCCTATTCAATGATACTAGTTTCGTATCCAGATCGTTGCTAGATTAATTCCTATTAATTAACGTTCGTGTTAAACTTATCGAGTTACTATCGGCTAACTCGTCATTTGATCATCGCTAGACCAGTCAAATAGCGTTGACGAACTTAAGGGTCTTTACAGCTACCTTTGGGAAGCAAGGTGTAACCGATCACAAGCTACTTCAGGAAGCAAGGTGTAACCGATCATAAGCTACTATGTGGAGCAAGGTGTGACTGATTACATCTTATCTTGGGAATTATGTTATATCTGGTCACAATATATTTTGGAGTGATGGTAAATCGGTTCCATGAGAAAAATCAAGTTTCCATGGTTCACATATTTTTTCATGATATGTGTGGATTAGGGTTTTGGGTTTGCTAAGATGAGAAGCTTCTAGATGTCTACATTATTTGAACATGTACATAACTCTTATCATTAATTTTTCAAAGATAGTCCTTGATACTCAAGGTGATCCCAGGTCCGAAAAGTGAAAAGTATTTTATTATGATTTTTTTTATATATGTTTTAATTACCAGCAATTAAAGCATATCCTCTAGAAAATATTATTAGTTAATGTTCTAGACTAATAATAGAAGTTTTCTATGAGACTTTTTGGATATATTGGTTTGACATTTAAATGGAAATAAGAAAAGTAAAATTAGGTACTTTAATGATAATATCTTGAGAATATTTCCAGTTTTGGAATTTTCTTGTTGTCCAAACAACCTTGATATATAAATACTTTAGTTTGCATTTCTTGCAAACTATCCTAAGAGCCATGAAAACTTAATCCTTGTTGTTTCTGGTGGATCCGTATATTTGGAGAGGAAAGTACCCTAACTAGGCGAAATCTCTTACGACCACTCATTTAAAGACTTATGTGGGATCAAGAAGCTCTACGAGTACCGTTGGTGGGAAACTATACAATTGCATTGTTATTGTATTTTTTGATTATTGATTTGATTGACTAACGGTTGTTGAAACTTTGATTGCACCTATTTTGTTTATTCTTGAGAACCTTCTCTTATGATATTAGGCTCACTCAAAATAGATCAAAGTATTGACGGGATCTTTAGAACCATTTTCGGATCTAATGACATCTTGTGATAATCCATTGTTAACAGACTCTATTCTATGCGTGATTGATCACAAGAGTATTCAAGTGGTGTTCAACAGGTTATTGAAGACAAACGAAGATTTGAAGACGAATAAGAATCCTTATTAGTTTTCGTATCTTGTAAATTGTGTGCAAAAACCTTGATCAGATGGGACCCAATTAGAATCGTGTTTATCTTTGATAGACTTGATTGATTAGTTACGTGAGATCGACATCACCTTATAGTTTTTCTTTGAGATCTATATTGATTGATTGCAAATCTAAAGTATGATTATTTCGGTAATCAAAAGATAGATTGATCTAAACAGACAAAGGAGTTTACTGGATTAAACAGAAAATCCTTTGTCAACAACTCAAATATCTTATTGCCAAGATTGAATAAAGTGGTTACCAAATAGATTTATCCTTTACTGTTTGGAATACGATCAAAAGGATTGGTGATTTACGTGCGTGACTCTAGAAGTCGAAGGCGCGGGGATACTAAGGAAACTAAGTAGCTAGGGGTAGTCTACTTGGTCTCAACTATACGAAGTTGGATTAGATTTTGTATAACGGCTAAATTCTGAGAGTATTCAAAACTGGACTAGGTCCTGGGGTTTTTATGCATTTGCGGTTTCCTTGTTAACAAAATCTTGATGTACCATTTACTTTAACATTGTAGTTGCAGGAAATCCCAAAACTACACCCTCATGAGATTCTGTTAATTTGATTTGATGATCTAATTTATTTGATATGAAAATGAAGATTAAAGTACTAAAATTGTAAAAGAGACACGAAGATTTTTACATGGTTCGATCATTGTGATCTACATCCATGGTTCTTCACTAGTGATTGTATGTAATTACATGATTTTACAATTGAGACTTCAATAAAGAATATTTGGAGCTCTAGATTTTTGGGGAATAATATCATCAAGAAAATAAGTCTCTCTCTCTCTTTACAAAATTCTAACTTCAAATGTCTCTCCAAAATCTATTCTCCCCCATCACTCTCCCTGTCTCTTATGCCCAAATGGCTATTTATATGATTTTACATAAAAGATGACAGTTGTGTTGTCCCGCAATTTCGAATCTAAAATATGTCATGCGAGTCTTCGCGGCCTTGCTCGCAAGATGTCTTTTCTCTCCACAATTTCGCAAGCTATCATTTGTTGCGTCGTTAATTATCTGCAAGCATAATAATGCTGCGAGATTCTGCTCCTACATTTTGCCTCTTTTTTCTTGAATATTGCTTGAAGAGCGATCTTCAGGAAAAAACTAGTTTTTGTAGCTGTTGAAGTAGTCTTTGATTTTTGTTGTTGAAGGAACGAGCGAAAGAATACTGGACTTGAAAAGTATATACTTGCCTTTATTCTTTTGCGAAGTTCTGAAGCTTTGCGAAGTAAATAAGAAGTATCATCCCGAAGTATACGAAGTATGAAGTATCCTTGAAGAAGTATAAGAAGTACTTAATCCTCGAAATATATAAGAAGTATGAAGTATCCTTAAGAAGTATTTAATCCTCGAAATATAAGAAGTATTCGTCCTTGAATAAGAGTGATAAATATTGCCTCTGTTCATGTGAAATTATTACTCCATTTTTGGTTAGGATTCTTGTTGAGAAGATAAAGAACATAAAATGTTTTCTTAGTACTTATAGTTTCCTCTGTTCTTTATCTGTGAGAGTAGAATCCTTGAGAAAATGTTGAATGAACGAATTGTTTCTTTATTCTTATCTTGCCCCTGCCTCATGCGATAATCTCTTTAAGAAAATAATCACATTCTTAAAATTCTGAATACTAAGAATGATCTGGCTAATTTCTGAATATTCCTGATAGATTCTGACACATTCTTTAAAATTCTGAGTAATTCTGCGAATTTCTAAAGTTCTCTGCGAAATTATGAAGTATTCTGCGATATTCTGAATAATGTTCCTGAAATAGTGTTGCGAATAGTGTTACGAATAGTACTGCGAAGTTCTGAATATTCTGTAAAGTTATATAAAATACTTGTGCGAATATAATGCTTATGCGATGATGTTGTTATGAGATGTGTATGCGATGTTTATTCCATGAAATGTTTATGCGATGCTTTTATGATGCGAGTATGATGCTTGTATGATGAGAATGCTTATCTATTGCAATGTATATCTAAAGTTTTTGTTACTTAGATCATTTTGTCGCAGCAACATTGATGTAGCTTTAAATCGCTTCCATTCTTTATTTCTCTGCATTCCTCTCTGCATATTTATTGTTCTCGCAAGTTCATTTGCTTGTGCCTCATTTTTCTTGTTCATTGTATCTCATTGTTTTATTCCTGCATTATTAGTCTCGCATGATATAATATAATTAAAGTATTAAAGATGCATAATCTCAGTTTCATTTCAGTATATATGTTCGCAAGATTGTTTTTATTCATATAATCATCTTCACAAGTTTATTTGCGTATTCTCTTGTGGTCTTATTTTGCCTTCCTAGTTAAAGGTCTTATTTAGCCACGTTTATTTCTGCGACAAAATCGCAGGACGTCCTTACATTCGCATGTAGAGACCCATTGATCTTTCCTTATCATTTCTCTTAGTATTATAGACTCTTCAAGATATTTGTCACGCGACAATATGACAGGCCTAAATATTCTTGCGAACGTAAAGCCCCGTGACATTACCGTCTTGCGATGAAATCGCAGGACGTCTTTACACTTTCATGCAAAAACCCCTTGATCTCATCTTAACTTATTTGTATTTAATTCTGCGAGTATATATATATATATATTTTTTTTTAACTCGCAGAAATACGATTGTTGCACAAATATGACAAGCCTTTATGTTCTTACGAACAAAAAGCTTCGTGACATTTGCGTCTTATAGCACGTATCAGCTCCCTAATGGAGGATGCTGCCCTTTATCTTCCCCTTGGTTGCCCCTTCAAGGAAGCGTACATCGACCATACAAGGTTAGCTCTTCCCATCCGGTTTTGCCAACAACCAGCTTTTGTTCGCAACCTCTTATCCTTTTTGCCTATAGGGCTTATAGTTACGAGGTTGCACCCTATGGGGTATCTTTGGGCCAAGTGCATCATTTTCCAAGACTTGTCAAGAATGGCAGATGTGCTTCAAACCCATCCGGCACTCTTGACTCAACCGTGTACCTCGGCGCCTTGATCGTTTTATGCACTTCTTGGGAAAGACAGTATGCCTTAGTCGCCCAACCTAAATCATGTTACATCGCAAGATTAGGTTGAGAATCCAAGGTGTCTTACCCGGATAGGTACCCCGTTTTTGGGTTATGTACCCCGTAATGTCCATGTACTCAGGTTCCGTGGTGATGTTCCGTTTCCCCCGAGCCATGCTTATAGGTACCCCCTTAAATGACGTACTTTAGGACTTTGCCTCTTGCGAAATGTTGCTTCGCGAACTAGGGTGTACGTCACAAAGGTTTGCCTGTGTAAAATTTCTGCGGCTTTCTTTCTTTTTTGAAAGCTGATCACAGTTTGCGTCTTTATTTTATGAAAGCTGATCGCAAACAAATTTTTGCGTCTTTCTTTAATGAAAGCTGATCGCAATAAAATAGTTTTGAAGTTTCCTGCGATTGTATCGCATTTTGTAAATCATGTCAAAAATTCTTTTATTTTGAATAAAAATAATCTAGAAACATATAAATTGGATTTTCTCAATATTTATAATTTTGAACTCTCAATGTCTTTGAAATTTTGAAATTTTTGTAATCTTGAAATTTTAGTAATCTTTGAAATTTTAGTAATCGTGCGATTGAATCGCGTTTTGTAAATCAAATTAAAAAATATTATCTTTCATGCGAGTATAAAATAAAGTAAAATGTTCAAGGAAGTGGTACTTATCTTTCATGTTAATCGTTGTTGTTGTCAAGGAAGGGAATAGATGCCTTGAAATGTATGAAACTCGCGCAGCAAAAAGAAGTGTGAGAAATGAGACTTGAACCCTTGACCTGCTTCTTGGATTTTCTCGCGACATACCAACTTTGCTAAGCTTCTCTTGCGAAGTAATCATGTATAAGAAGTATTTGTCTATGCTGCGAATGTTCACAAAGTAAATATCAGAAGTATTTGTTTGTGATGTGAATGTTCGCAAAGTAAACATCCGCGAGGAACAAAAACTCTGTGCATTGAGGGATATTCGAACCCACGTTTTCAATCTTCATGTTCGTTGACTACACACATGACCATCTGTTCTAATGTTAAGTTGTGATAGAAAGTCCTCAATCAGCGAACTTACTATGATCTACTTCTTAGCAATTGTCCTTTATTTGCGAAAAAGTGTTGCGAGAAGAGAGACTTGAACACGCGATGCTGAGTTCCCTCGCTTTGCTCATGACCATCTGTGTTGGCTGTTGTTTGTGTTGAGGTTGTGAGATTCATATAAGTTATTCTCTTTTAATTGCTCTGTGTATATCAAAAATCTGCGAAAAAGATTCGTGTGTGGGGAGACTCGAACATGCAATGTTAAACTTCTCTTCTTCGTAGCTGACCACTTGTGCTAACTTTTGTTTGCGAAATAATGAAGTAATATTGCGAACTAATTCATTTTTCTCGCTCTTTGTAAAAAAGAAGAAAATTATGCTCGCAAGCATAATCGAACCTGCGACCTCTCTGTTACTCATTCATCCTTAAACCATTTTTGCGAACTTCTGTTCGTGACAGAAATCGCTGCATCTGCGTATTATCTTCTTCTTCTGAACACAGAATTCCTCAACTAAAACTTCCATTTTTCCCTTGAATTTCACCACAACAACTAATATTTTCTCTCATTCTCTTCATATCTTTTAATTCTCATTCTCTTCATTTTTCGCAGAAGTGTATTATCAGCAGGAAGCTGTTTTCTTTACTTGTGAAGTAAATACTAAACTTGCGAAGTGGAGTACTCATCATTCATAAACAATCATTAGTAAGCTTGCGAAGTTTCAATTCTCTTAGATTAAATCCGATCAACTCCTCTTCATGTAAGCTTGCACCATCTTGGTAACCCGTAGTCTCTTCTAACTGTTTATTTATATTCTTCTTTTGGTGCGAAAAATAAAAATGTTTGCGAAGTACATACTAAAAGTCTTGTTCACCTGTATTTCTTTATCCCTGCGAAGTTGAGTTACCTTTTTCTAACATGCTAACTTCTCTTCGCCGATTGCCTCTGAAACTTTTTTGTCAGATGTTTTGATTGTTCATTGTCGAGGATTCTGGCTACTTTCACTTTGTTGGTGATTTTCTTCTTTTGATTTCACGAACACAACTTTCATTTTGAATGTATTTAATTTCTCCAAACTTCCAATATCACCCGTTGTCTACTGATAGAATTCTTTCACTGGAATTTCCATTTTCACTCTTCAAATTTAACGATCCACTGAGATCTAATTCCAACTATAGCTAATTTGATGTTATCTATTGTTAATTTGAAGATGAAGATCCTTCACTGGAATTTCCATTTTCACCCCTGAACCTTATAGATCCAGGTTCAAAATAATTAATTTCTTTGAATCTTCTTGGAACCAACAAGCAGTAGGTAGTTTCTTTGAATCTTCTTGGAATCAACAAGCAGTAGGTAATTTTTTTAGATCTTTCAATTTCGCCCCTAAAACATGAAAGAGAGAATTTGTTGATGATGTTTACTCCCTGAAAGTGTAACTTCTTCCACGAATTTTCCATTTTTTCTCTTGCAACTTTAAGATCATGAACAATAGCTAATCTTCAAGGGAACTTCTTGAATCAACACATTACATGAAAGATAAATCCTTTTAATCTCTCCCTGTTTCTAGCGCCAATTATGTAGTTGCAGGAAACCCACAACTACACCCTCATGAGATTATGTTAATTTGATTTGATGATCTAATTTATTTGATATGAAAATGAAGATTAAAGTACTAAAATTGTAAAATAGACACGAAGATTTTTACATGGTTCGATCATTGTGATCTACATCCATGGTTCTTCACTAGTGATTGTATGTAATTACATGATTTTACAATTGAGACTCCATTAAATAATATTTGGAGCTCTAGATTTTTGGGGAATAAGATCATCAAGAAAATAAGTCTCTGTCTCTCTCTTTACAAAATTCTAACTTCAAATGTCTCTCCAAAATCTATTCTCCCCCATCACTATCCCCGTCTCTTATGCCTAAATGTCTATTTATATGATTTTACATAAAAGATGACAGTTGTGTTGTCCCGCAATTTCGGATCTAAAATATGTCATGCGAGTCTTCGCGGCCTTGCTCGCAAGATGTCTTTTCTCTCCACAATTTCGCAAGCTATCATTTGTTGCGTCGTTAATTATTTGCAAGCATAATAATGCTGCGAGATTCTGCTCCTACAATCATTCTGCATTATAATTGTATTATTATAATTAAATTAAGTTGCACTTTTACGTTAATTCAATATCACTTGATATTGTTCATATAGAGTTTCGGTTTAATATCGTACTTATTATCAAGTGAACACTTCGCTATCGTATCGTATCGATCTTGAATCCATAGTCAATCACACAAGTGATCTGGTTGTTGTATTGTCTCGATCTCGTATCCATAGGCGATCACACGAAGTATGTACCAAAGTTGTTGTATTGTCTCGACTCAGTCCATAGACGATCACACTTGGTAAAGTACTTATACGTTGATAAATAAAAGATTGTGGTGTATTTAGGTACCCTCGTCTTTTTAATTTTAATCTGCAACACATATTGCAACAGTGAGTTCTGTAATGCCTATACAGCGTTGTAGATTCACTGTGTTATATTATTTCTTTAATAAAAACACCTTTTGAGATTTGAATTATTAATTTGAACATGCTTTCACCACGAGGAGCTAAATCCTAATAATGGGACAATAGAGGAAGCTATTTTTTTTACACATGTTGTAATTTTATTCAATTCTTTTATGACTTTTGCACTAGTTCAAATATATTTACGATTTTCCTTGATTTATGTGATTTTGTTTGATGGTGTATGCTTACTCTTAAGAACTTTTGATGCACCATGCTTATGATTTACATCTAATTCTTTATAAAATCTACTTTTGGCAAAGAACATGGTCAATATTTGTTACATGAGCTATAATTGTCTGGAATTAATAGTTGAACCTCATGAATATGAGAATTAGTGGAATCCCGAGTCTCAATACCTCTCGATATTGCTACAATCTTTTGTATATATTTTCTTTATTTTTAGTATTTATTGATTATTAAGTCTTAAATCGAATCTCAACAAGTCTGAGTGAACGACATCTTATTTACCACTATCACAATCATATCAAGATCCAAATAAGCTTGCGAATAGTACATTGATGATTGTTGCTTTCTTGTCTTTACGGTTATCCAGAGATGTGCTTGAAGAAGGTGGACTTTTGTTGAAGCCATTTGTAGCTCCTCTTGTTATCAAAGTGGAAAACAGTGAGAAAATTCTCATTGGCAGTCTGTTCCTGGATTCATTGTATTCTAACTTTGACTCCTTAGTTGCCTACACCAATGTCTCTAATGACTTCATGAAAATTAAATTATACATCAATTTAATATTTCTCCAAGCATTATTGTGTGAGCACTTTAGCAATTATGCGTCTGTTCCTCGTAGTGTTTTGCAAGGGATATGTGTTGATTCGCGCCATGCTTTCTATGCAGTAGATAATACTAGAATCTTGTGTTGGTCTACTAAGCTTCCACGGTTTAAAACACGTCCCTTAGATTTGTTAGACGATGACTCTGAATTTAATTTTTATCCATAGGATCCTGTTACCCCTATATTTCCCAGTTTATCACCTTTAATGATGAAGAAAATATCATTTTGCAAGACCTTAATGATGGTGAGAGAACTTTTATATTGAGTTGCACTCCCGATTATTTAGTATCTATGATGCGAGAGAATTATCTTGTAGAAAAATATAACATTGACCGGGAAGCTTGACAGATGAGTCTTGATCAATGTGTCCATTCCATTTGGATTGATAAGCCAACAGTCGAGCAACTCCGCGATTGCTTGGATCGTACATATGACCGGACATGAATACTTATTTCCTCATTTAAACCGAGCAACATATGTGATTCCAGGTTGTATAAACTTTTGGAATGAGAAATATGAGCGTCTTCAAAACTTTGTATCAGAAGTTCGTCCACTGGAACGAGTAACTCCTACTGCTGAGATGATTTCTAATCGATCGAGGTTGAAGCCAATCCCTAGTGAGAAACGGAAAACACTTCCAGGGTATTCGCAAGTAAGTAATTTATTTTTTATTATCTTTAAAGAAGCATGATAATTACAGTTTAGTCGTTTCATTAACCTTTATTGTAGGACGAGCGTGTCTTAAGGCCTCAAAATGATGTAGACTTCATAGATATTTAAGAAAGTCCCCAGCGCGGGGAGAGAAAAGGAAAGATTTATAGGATGTTATCAAATAATGTGAGATCTCCATCTGATTCTTTGGTTAGTCATTAATGCTTCTTTCACGATAACTTCTTCTCTGTATAATTAGGCCCATAAAACAAATATTTTGTTACCTTATTCCAAGGTTTTTCTCCACTAAGTATTAACAGTCACCGATTCACCTCGACTGACGACTCTGATGAAGATGAATAAGTTTATGTAAGCATCTCTTTACGCAATCATTTGTTACACTTTTTGAATAAAATAATAATATTTGTTTCACTGTTTTGGTAGGCTAGGAAAGATGCCTACAATATTAAACTACAAGTGCACAACGTCTATAGTAGACATAGCAAATACATGTCGATCCCACAGAGACTAGGGAGATGTAGAGTTGATTCCAAGGTCTTTCTATACCGATTCAAACGAGAAGTAACAAAAAAGAGGGTTGTTTTTGTCGATGCAGTTAAATGCTTGTAATGAGAAGTAAACTACCGAACAAAAATCTAAGTGAGAATAAAGTTTGAATACTTGATTAAAGGGGAACTAGGGTTATCAATTCAACCACCTAATTAAATGCATAAATTTTTTATGATTTGAAAACTTGTTCTCTATTCAATCAAGGAACTATAGAGGTGCTAGCCTCAAGCACCCTTGAAGATGTGATAAATCACCACCAATACGTATGACTTAATATCAGCTAATATGCCAATCCATAGCATTACCTATCTTTTTAGGGCATAGATAATCATAGATATTGGACTAAAATCAGTTCACATAGGCTTGAATATCTGATAGAGAATTAACCTAACTACCAAGGATACATTACATACAAGGTGAGAGTAATCTACCATAATTCAGAGATTACGACATGTTTATCAATAAAATTCAATGAAGAACAATCTAAATCAAACCAAAAATTGTACTTATGAAGGGGTTTCATCTCTGCCCTAGCAGAGATTTTTAGAACATAATACAAAATAAAATAAAACCTAAACTACTACTGCATATTGCACCGGCTACTCCCAACTTAGTTTTCATTTACAATCCCCTTCTCTATTTATACAAAAGTTCCCCTCAATTATCAATCAATACCCATAGTAAACAATTACAAAAGCAGGAATTAGGGATTTGATATGATAATATCTCACCACTGAACCGCCACCTTAGTGTCTTCACAAACGATCTGATGTTGTCGGTGTTGCAGAGAACTGGAAATTCAAACCTTCCGTTGCTATTTTCACTGCTTTTTAAGAAAAATTCGCCGACCTAATGTTACTCAAGTAATAGCCACGGATATCTAGGGTTAGCTTGAAATAGGTACGAACATAAAAGCAGAAATTAACATCAAATCTGATTGGGGAAAGATGGTAGTAGAGGCATGGGTTTGACAACTTGAGATGGAAAATTGCAGGAGGAAGAAACACAATAAAGCAGGAAGAAGGGTATTGTTGTC
This sequence comes from Papaver bracteatum, assembly GCA_023529315.1. Classification (NCBI taxonomy): domain Eukaryota; kingdom Viridiplantae; phylum Streptophyta; class Magnoliopsida; order Ranunculales; family Papaveraceae; genus Papaver; species Papaver bracteatum. The sequence goes on along the minus strand of JAJJWX010002605.1, from coordinate 422,734 downwards.
AAGTGGAGTTAGAAAGAGAAGTTTTTATTTTCTTTAGTTCAGTTCTTGGAAGTTGAAAGAGAAATGGAAAGGGTAGTGTGCCACTTAGGTGTTCATCCTGAATACCAAACATGGTGTGTATTACTGTCCTCTTTTACCACTAGCACCAGAACTTGAGTTTTGTTACACCTTGTAGTAAATCATCATTCTATCAATTTCCCGAGCCCACAATCGCATCCAAGTTATCTTTTCTTACTCACCATTTGCACAAGCCCGCTCACCATTTACTCAACCACCTATAACACACACAAAAATGAGATTATTCCGATAAAATTACCCGTTAATGGACAAATGTGCAAAATACAAGAAAATAGAACAATGAAGCACTAGGAATGTGATAAATGACTATCAAATAGTCAAGAAATATGCATTATTAGGCACCGATCATGTTTTTAGGAGCAAAATTCTATGAAGGACGGAGGTAACAATCATGTTCATTTGTCTTCATGGGATGATGGGAAAGAGGATCACTACTATTCGGAATTGAATGGAGATAATTGTCATTCTAATGGTGACACCGGTAATCCTAACTCCTCGAATGGTTTAGAGACCACCCAAGTAAGTATATTGTTAGAGCACTGCTCGGTCAAACTCGCATGCATTGCTATCTCAAGCATGTTTGTCAATCTTAGTGATCAAAACTATAAAGTCTTGATTTCTAGTTTACTATAGCTAAGGTCTCGGACTAGGATAGAAAGTGTAGTTGAGCTCAAGAACTCCATGGAGATCATCATACAAGACGAAGGAATACTCAAGGAACCAGTGGATCTTCATCGAATAAAAGGTATGTGGAGACTTGAACTTATCTATCACTCAAAAGTCTATCTACTCTATCTCCTATCTTGAGACAAAAGTCATTTTACTATATATACTAAGAATATGCACATGTGACATTTCGAGCTGAGTATATCTCGCTTATCTATTTCTCGAAATGGATGTTGGTAAAGCTTTCGCTTTAGCCAAGTTCATCTTTGCCTAGTGACGAAAGTCATGTTATGTTTCAATCACTTTGGAAATCGCTCTGACGAAAAGTAGTTTGTGAATAGCAACTATATAATGCCCTCTGAGAATGTTCCAATAATTGAAATGAGAGTTTAGACTATATAACCATTGTGGGATATAAACATTATTGTGGTAACACATATATGTACAAGTCCTTAACACTTGAACCGAAGTTTGCGAACTTTGTTGATCAAGTGGAACCACAACGTGAGCAACAACTCAGTCCGCGATCTCTGTTCGCGAACTCTGTCCGCGAACTGGCGTAAGTTATCAAACCTGAGAATATCTGATGAAGTTGAAGCTCAGGTGCAGTCCACAAACCCAGTCTGCAAACTGACGAAAGTTCTCATCCCGAGAAATTCTGCTAGAGTTTATTAACTTCAACCGGTTAGCTTGAGTCCGCGAACTCAAGAGGTTATGTCTGAAAACGTTGTTCTTGAACTTATCTTAAATTACTAAGGAATGCTTTTTCAAACCGTTGCTTTATAGTTCATGAAATGATTCGAGTGAATCACATCGTTTTTTATTCAATTGTGTCTCTTGTAATACTTGGGATCTCATAGCAATTGAACAACTCTCTAACTAGTTCATTTGAGTCATTTGGACTAGTTATGGTGAAGAAGAATATGGTTGATATGAAAGTTATCATTTGGCTAAACATTTGGTTGACTAATATTGAACCAACCATTGTACACGTTTGGGTACGGTTACACGAAATCAAAACGTCAAGTACATGTGTGTATGGCAAGTTAAGTTTTCGATCTAACGGTTTAGAGATATTAGCTTGTATATAATCAGGTTTTCATCTAACAGTGAATATTTAATGATTTGTTACTAGGCTAACATTGATTGCAAACCCTGATTTGAAAGACTATATATGGGAGAACTCTAGCAACTGGGAAACCTAATCCCCACACATTCTGTGTGATACTAGTTTGCTAAAGCTAGAGTTGATTCTCCTTTAACCTTTGGTTTTCTTCTTCTAAAACTAGGTTAACGACTTAAAGACTTCATTGGGATTGTGAAGCCAGACCGATACTACTTTTCTTATAGTTATATGATCTGATCTTGCTATTTCTATCATACGAGTATAATTGTAATAATTGGCTTGAGATTTCTATCTCCTATAGGCAAGATAAAAGTAGTCACAAACATCTTCGTCTCATTGTTTGTGATTACTTAATAATCTTCTTCGCTGCGTCGATTAAGTTTTTTGTGAGGTGATTGATGAAACTGAGCTGTTCTTCGGAAATATAAGTCTGGTTTTATCAATTGGTTCCTGTTCACCCTGATTTATCAAAAGACGAAACAAAACTTGTAGGTTTATTTGTGGGAGACGAATTTATCTATTACCTGTAGAATTTTCTGTGTGAGACAAATTTATTTATTAAAGTCTTCGACTTTGGGTTGTAGCAACTCTTGGTTGTGGGTGAGATCAGCTAAGGGAATCAAGTGTGCAGTATCCTGCTGGGATCAGAGGCGTAGGAGCATAACTGTACCTTGGATCAGTGTGAGATTGGTTGGGGTTCAACTACAGTCCAGACCGAAGTTAATATAGAGTAGGCTAGTGTTTGTAGTGGCTTAATACAGTGTATGTTTAATCTGGACTAGGTCCCAGAGTTTTTCTGCATTTGCGGTTTCCTCGTTAACAAAATTCTGGTATCTGTGTTATTTCTATTTCGCATTATATTTTGTTATATAATTGAAATAATACAGGTTGTGCGTTGTTCAATCAATTAGAATATCCGACCTTAGTGGTTGTTGATTTAAATCGATTAAAACTTGGATATTAGTCTTTGGTACCATCCAAGTTGTCTATCTTTGATTAGACTCACGAATCATATTTGCTTGAGTAAATCAAATCGAGAGATTGAGATAATAACTCCTTGAGTGTTTTCTATTGATTGAGCCTAACTGTCTAATTGATTCTCTAGAAAACAAATCAAAGTTGTCCATACATATTGCTAATCGAAATATTGGGTGAGGTTTTTATACCCCCGCATTTTCAATTGGTATCAGAGCAGGCAAACATGTTAAAGACCTTACAAATCTGTGTTTGTAACGATCTGACTCTCTGGACAGAGGTGTTATCTCAATAAACGTAGCACCAGTCTTCGATGGCTCTAATTACTTATGGTGGAAAATTGCTATGCGAGATTTTCTTCAAGCACATGATTTTCAATCATGGGTATATGTTGCTAATGGATATGATCCTCCCATTGCTGCAGAAGGAGAAAATGTTCCAAAGAACATTACTGAATATACTCCTGCAAAGATTCTTGCTGCAAAGAAAAACTCTGACGGTTTGAATGCGATCATACATGCCATTACCCCAAATCTTCAGCACCATGTGTCTAATTGCACTAAGTCACAAGAAGCTTGGGATATCTTAACAACCGTATTCGAAGGAAACTCCAGTGAAAGGGATGCTAGGCTTCAGAACCTTAATTCCGATTGGGAAAACCTTCGTATGGCAGATGGAGAAACATTTGATGAGTTTAATCACAAAGTGTCTGAAATTGTTAATGCATCTTTTGCATTGAGTAGGACTATTACTGAAAAGGACATTGTGATGAAAATTCTCAGATCACTGCCATCTAAATACGATGCTAAAAATCATGCCATCGTTGAGGGAAATAACCTTGATACTCTTTCCAGAAATTCTCTAGCAGGAAAGTTGAAAATTTTCGATTCTGAACTGGAGAAAAGAGAGAAACGACTTCTATCTAGCAATCTTGTTGTTGCTTCTAATCGTAAGTCTCGAAGTCCCAAATTGATTGACAAAAAGGATGAGAATTTCTTTAATTCGGTTTTGTCACTGTTTATTCAACGGCTTAAGAAGTCTCTTAGAAAAAATAAAAGAAAGTCTCAAAAGAAAAAGAAGTCAATCAATAAAAAGGTTCAGAAAAGTTATACTTGTTTCAAGTGCTATAGAAGCGTTCATGATACTTCTGAACATCCAAATAAGGAAGTGAATAAGTTAACTAAAGCATGGATGGCCACTCTTGACTATTTTCCTGAGGATGACATCTATGAAGGTTCACTCAATCTGTTTGCTGATAATCATGAATGTCCTCCAAACAGTCCTGATCATTCCATGATAAATAATCTTACTTCTCCAAAAGTCTTACAACTAGATAAAGAAGTCGTATCAAAAAATATTGAAAATCTGGAAAGTGAACTGTCAAGGTTAAAAGAGAAGATTACTCACAATCATGATGGTTTAAATTCTAAATTTGTTTGGAATATGATGGTTGCAGTATTAATCTTTTTGGTTTTTTATTGCAATATTTTTATGGGATATGTGTGTTTACGTCTGTGAACTTTATTGTCCCATATTTTGTCAAAAGTAAAGTCGTTAACATATTGGTATGCAAATATTGATAAAGGAATGAATGGAATTTTGGCAAAACACAAAAGTTAAGCCTAAATTGTCAATTATTGATATAAGATAGGTTAAAATATTTTGTGATTCAAGGATAAAATCTATTATGTCACCTTGTGATGGAAAAAATAGAATATGTCCTTGTTTTGTAATCCACGATATAGAGCTTAATTGTTCCATATTATTATGTGTTACCGTGAAGGTTCCATCTTGTATCTTATGTTGAGCACGATACAACTAAGTCGATTTCTTATTAACATGGTTGGTTGTTCCATGAGATGCTATATGTTGAGCATTAAGAACTAAATTAATCAACTTGTGTGGTTATTTAGTTTGTATTCCATGAGTTCTCTCATGTTGAGTACATGTACGGTTAAGGTTGTCATTTCCTATGATAATCTTAGTCGGGGTTCCATAATCTCTTATGTTGAGCCCAAATGAACTAAATCAATCATCTTGTGTGATTATTTAGTTAGCACTCCATAGATTTTTTTTTCTCATGTCGAGTGTGGTCAATTGAATTGATCACTTTGTGATTAGTTTAATTGTGTAATCCGGTTAGAGTATTTATGGGTTCTCTTGTGAATAATATAATCGATGAATTAAGTCTCCATAAGTTTACTTGTGTTGAGCATATTTAGTCAAATTAATCTTGGTTCGCTTTGGTTAATATGATTGAATATTTTGGATTACAAATTCATACTTGTATGCAATTTGTTGAGTCTAAAGAAATCATTCTTTTGTATTGAAATTAAGGCCGCTCTTGTTGTTCCTTTGGGAATGGCATCTTATGGGGGAGAGTTCTTTTGAACTTGCGCTTAATTTCCAAATCTTTGTGGGGAGTGCGGCTGTGGAATTTTTAGGGGTTATCTTGTATCTTTATAAAATCCTTGATGAATGCATTTAGCCTCGGCTTTATGATTGCATCTAAACAAGATGATAAAACATTTACCTTTGGTCATGAAATGTCTCTTACGGAAATTTCATTAGGATCCCGTTCTTGTACCTTTGCCAATTTTATTGACAAAAAGGGGGAGAACTAATTGTAGTTCATTCTACAAATGTATATGGTTTTCGGATCATTATGTAAGGGGGAGTGGTTTCCATGAGAGATGTAGTATTGACTAAGGGGAGTGAAGTATCACCATAGTATTGTTGTTGAAGTTATGATACAATTGGACTTTGACGTTGTGTAATAATACTATGACACTGTATAACAATGATTTAGAACCAATGCTTTTCTCATTGTTATAGCTACGGATTTTTAACAACGATGATGATAAACTTACAACCTTTGGGATTATTGGACTACTTGTAAGTGACGAAGATTTCGAGTATTGTTGAAGATTAGACATGTGGAATAGGAGCTACAAAGTTTATTTATATAATTTTTGTATTCCATATGTATTAATAGTTTTGCCACTAAAATTGACAAAGGGGGAGATTGTTAGAGCACTCCTCGGTCAAACTCGCATGCGTTGCTATCTCAAGCATGTTTGTCAATCTTAGTGATCAAAACTATAAAGTCTTGATTTCTAGTCTACTATATCTAAGGTCTCGGACTAGGATAGAAAGTATAGTTGAGCTCAAGAACTCCATGGCGATCATCATACAAGACGAAGGACTACTCAAGGAACCAGTGGATCTTCATCGACTAAAATGTATGTGGATACTTGAACTTATCTATCACTCAAAAGTCTATCTACTCTATCTCCTATCTTGAGACAAAAGTCGTTTTACTATATAGACTAAGAATATACACATGTGACATTTCGAGCTGAGTATATCTCGCCTATCTATTTCTCGAAATGGGTGTTTGTAAAGCTTTCGATTTAGCCAAGTTCATCTTTTCCTAGTGACGAAAGTCATGTTATGTTTCAATCACTTTGGAAATCGCTCTGACGAAAAATAGTTTGTGAATAACAACTATATAACGCCCTCTGAGAATGTTCCAATGATTGAAATGAGAGTTTAGACTATATAACCATTGTGGGACATAAACATTGTTGTGGAAACACATATATGTATAAGTCCTTAACACTTGAACCGAAGTTTGCGAACTTTGTTGATCAAGTAGAACCGGAACGTGAGCAGCAACTAAGTCCGCGAACCCAGTCCACAAACTGGCGTAAGTTCTCGAACCCGAGAATATCTGCTGAAGTTGAAGCTCAGGTGCAGTCCACGAACCCAGTCCGCGAACTGACGGAAGTTCTCATCCCGAGAAATTCTGCTAGAGTTTATTAACTTCAACCGGTTAGCTTGAGTCCGCGAACTCAAGAGGTTATGTCTGAAAACCTTGTTCGTTAACTTATCTTAAATTACTAAGGAATGCTTTTGCAAACCCCTGGATTTATAGTTCATGAAATGATTCGAGTGAATCACATCTTTTTTTATTCAATTGTGTCTCTTGTAATACTTGGGATCTCATAGCAATTGAACAACTCTCTAACTATTTCATTTGAGTCAATTGGACTAGTTATGGTGAAGAAGAATATGGTTGATATGAAAGTTATCATTTGGCTAACCATTTGGTTCACTAATATTGAACCAACCATTATACACGTTTAGGTACGGTTACACGAACTCAAACCGTCAAGTACATGTGTGTATGGCAAGCTAAGTTTTCGATCTAACGGTTGAGAGATATTAGCTTGTATCTAATCAGGTTTTCATCTAACGGTGAATATTAAATGCTTTGTTACTAAGCTAACATTGATTGCAAACCATGATTTGAAAGACTATATAAGGGAGAACTCTAGCAACTGGGAAACCTAATCCCCACACATTCTGTGTGATACTAGTTTGTTAAATCTAGAGTCGATTCTCCTTTAAACTTTAGTTTTCTTCTTCTAAAACCAGGTTAACGACTTAAAGACTTCATTGGGATTGTGAAGCCAGACCGATACTACTTTTATTATAGTTGTGTGATCTGATCTTGATGTTTCTATCGTACGAGTACAATTGTAATAATTGTCTTGAGATTTCTATCTCCGATAGGAAAGATAAAAGTAGTCACAAACATCTTCGTCTCATTGTTTGTGATTCCTCAATAATCTTCTTCGTTGCGTCGATTACGTTTATTGTGAGGTGATTGATGAAACTGAGCTGTTCTTCGGGAATATAAGTCTGGTTTTATCGATTGGTTCCTGTTCACCTTGATTTATCAAAAGACAGAACAAAACTTGTAGGTTTATTTGTGGGAGACGAATTTATCTATTACCTGTAGACTTTCTGTGTGAGACAGATTTGTTTATTAAAGTCTTCGACTTTGGGTCGTAGCAACTCTTGGTTGTGGGTGAGATCAGCTACGGGAATCAAGTGCGCAGTATCCTGTTGGGATCATAAGCGTAGGAACATAGCTGTACCTTGGATCAGTGTAAGATTGTTTGGGGTTCAACTACAGTCCAGACCGAAGTTAATTTGGAGTAGGCTAGTGTCTGTAGCGGCTTAATACAATGCATGTTTAATCTGGACTACGTCCCGGGGTTTTTCTGCCGCGGTTTCCTCGCTAATAAAATTCTGGTGTCTATGTTATTTCTATTCCGCATTATATTTTGTTATATAATTGAAATAATACAGGTTGTGCGTTGTTCAATCGATTAGAATATCCGACCTTAGTGGTTATTGATTTAAATCGATTGACACTTGGATATTGGTCTTTTGTACCATCCAAGTTATCTCTCTTTGATTAGACTCGCGAATCATATTTTCTTGATTAAATCAAATTGAGAGATTGAGATAATAACTCCTTGAGTATTTTCTATCGATTGAGTCTAACTGTCTAGTCGATTCTCTAGAAAATAACTCGTAGTTTTCCATACCGATTGCTTACCGAAATATTGGGTGAGGTTGTTATACCCCCCGCAATTTTCATATATATCTTATATTATCTTCATGAAACTATGAGCTTGCTAATTTATGATTGAATGAATGAGAATGCATATGAATGAATGAAAAGTTTTGCCGTAATATATCGCCAGAAAATTCAGAATTCGGTCTTTTTAGCAAAAATACTGTAAAATCTTCATCCGACATTAGTTTTTGGTGATCTACCCAAACCTTTTGATACCCATGAAATTTCCTAGGTTTAGAAATTAAGATTTTTAAGTTTTGAACCCATTTAGTGGTCGAAATCGATGAAACAGTAAACTTTCAGGAAGTCCTCGGAAACTTTTCAGCTGTCATGTAGTTTGATATTTTGATATTTTGCTACATCTTTTAGATCTCTCATCCAATTATTATGAATTTTGGATATTAATTAGAGGACATCCATACGTAGATAATGACATATGACCCATACTTATATCGCTCACCAATTGCTTCCAGTTCACCACCATCTTGTACATGACAGTGTAAAATTGCCTTAGATGAGTTTGTTGCAAGACATCTTTTTTAGGTCTTCAGACCATTTGCTTGTGTCTTCAATGCTTAGTGAATGATTTTGAAAATATTAGTTCACTTACATTCTGAATTTTATGATTTCCATTTGAATCCTATGCTTGAAGTACTCTAACTCATATAATTGTCGTACTAGGTGTAAAACGGTGAAATAAAGGATATTGATGACATTAGCATTCTTGTGGACTAAAGTGGTTCCACAACCAGCTTCATACCTCAAGATCATGAAGATATTGATCTTGAAGTTGTTGAAGATACTGAATTTCGTGTTGACGTTTCTCCATAGGCGGAAAAAAATTGATCAAATGATGGAGACTCGTATGGTGTTGCATGAATATCCTAATACAGGTGTCGCTTTCAATCATCCATTCGGCGAGCTGCTCAAGTATCATGGACTAGTTGGTGGATTTAGTATCTCCGTTGGATATGCTTACTTGTATCATGAAATATGGTGGAGATACGGTCGCATTGCAACTACCAAGATATATGATCATGCTTAGTTTCTGATAATGCGAGTAGAAGCCATATTGTGTATCTTAGATGACATGCGGAAAAGAGCCAAAGGTACCGTCACTAAGGATGTATTCTTTGATTGGGTATATAATTTGAAGGTCTCTGAAGAATATGGTTTCCATGTGGGTGGTTTCGTCAAAGAATCGACGCCATCAAGGAGACACGGAAGAAAAGTGTATTTTTTTCGAATGATGTTGTAATGGAGACAGAAGCAAATATTTCCATGATGACTAGAGAGATGTAGTTAGATAATTCCGCTCTGCAAAGCATGAAGATAGCTCTTTATGAATAACATAAACCATAGTTTCGTTTTCACGATCTCTTGAACTTTATGCTTGAACTTTTGAGAGATGGGATGTTTTATTTGATTTTGATTTTTGGTTGGTTTTGGATAAGTAGATGATTGTGGGGATTTTATTTTGGATTTGACAGAGGTTTTCTTTAAATAAATGAAATTTGATTAATTGCTTTAATGGTATTCAATTATTGAATGTAAGTATTGCATACGTTTTGAAGGAATTGAAAATACAGGTGAATTAAGAAAATCCTAAATGCAAACTTCAGATGTTTTGGGCATCCAACATGAAATGCCTCAAACATCAAATACCTCAAACGTCGAATACTTTGAGCTACTTTTCTTATATTACTGCCACACCTCTTTTGCCATCTGTATCGACTAAGTTGTAATATCCTATAACAACAGACTTGGAAATTATAAAAGGTCCTTTCTAATTAGAGTTCATTGCAGAATGAAGATTGTGCCTAGTCGCTTTGAGAACTAAACCTCCTTCATAATTTTTTTAGGCTTGATCGCCTTGGCCTTGAATATATTCTGCTGGTTCGGAATTCCTTTCATTGCACCGTTAGTAGTAGGATTCCACACTTGTGTAGACATCAGAGCTTTCTTATAATCATTTTATGGCACATATGAATCTCCTGCATGGTTATAGGGGAACACCTAAAATATTATTTGCCATGCTTGGACATCATCTCGGCAATGAATGTCCCGTTACGATGTTCAATTTGGAGATGAGTCAGATTCAACCACTTGGTAAAATATTATAGTGGTGAAGCTAACCATTCATACGTCTTGCAACTGCAGAGTTGCTAGCAGAATTGAATCCCCATGCTAGTAGAGCATGTGAGAGAATAAATGACATATACATAGGTGGAATGAGCATTTCCTGAGAGCGGAATCTCTTGATGAACGCCGATGCATCTTTTCCAGGTTCTTGCTTCAACCCCATTAGAGTTTGGAGTTCCTCCACGTGCCATGATGATGGAGCATCCACCAAGTCTTCTGAATCCTAATTTCTTTGTCGGTGAGATGTGTGACAGGAGGTGCCTTGTCAGTGGCCATCTTGTTAGCACGTGCCATGTTCGTCTGAGGATCATGCCATATCCTGTATCCTCCTGATTATGTAAAACTTGGTTCCTGTCTAGGTTGAATCTTTCTTCATCTTAAGAGTGATGTGGCCATACACATACCTAGGCATTATTTCATGGTTTCTTATTGAGATTGGAATATGAGTAGCTTATTTTCGAGTGATAGGCGCAAATCTGAGGGTCTTTAATAGGATAATGTTAATAGCGGTACCAACATCAATCAATGTTCTCCTAAATTCGTTTACTTTGAGAATTACTGTAGTAAGTAGTCCCTAATTGTACATCTCCTTGTCTGTGGCTGGAATCTCATGGGGAATTTATGGGATGGATAGCTATCTTCCTTACATGATTTAACTAAGAGCTGTGAATATATGTTTCCTTTGTACCTTTGACATATAAAGCAATTCACATATATATGCTTCACTAAGGATTGAACTTCTTCATTGACAAGTTGCTCAGAGAAAGTGAATGTCCTGATTGGGAGATGATTCATGTGCACTCCTTCAGTCCCCAGATGAAGCTCCCCTGATTCAACTTTTTTTTGAATATACGCTTCAAAACTTTACAGTCATTTGTTAGTTGATTGACGAACCTATGAAAGCGACAATACTAAGGATTATCTATTTCCTCTTCAGTCGGATCTCTTCTGATAAATAGAAATTTGATTGCATCATCTTGGATCCATAATTCCCTCAAATCAACTACTTCTTCCATGAGGATAGGAAAGTTCTATTATGTCTGATCATTCCTCATTTGTTGTTGACGTTGGGTCGGAGTCTCTGTATTTTGGTTATCCTTCAATTTTGCTTTCAGACGAGCCTGAGATGTTGGAGCTGCATGCTTGGGCTATTATGCTTCCTAGGAGGCAGATTTCCGCTTACTTCCTTTGGAAGTGTTCATGGAAGGTTGAAGAATGTACTTTTTTAACAAGGCGTCTGCTGCCGCGAGCATCATGGGGTTCCTCGATCTTTGTTGGTTTTGTATTTTCTAGCAAGGCAGATGCAGTAGTTGTTGATATATTAGCTACTTCATGGAGTTCTGAGAAGGTCTGGAAACAAAGATTTTCCAATAAGGCCCGACTGGGAGCATCACATCGATGCACAAGTCTACAAGTTTTTTTTCAGTGACATTATGATCATGACAATCCAAAGCTTGGACTATGAACCTTTTCACATAATCACTTGCGTGTTAATTTTTTCTCTAAAAAATCCTTCCAGATCAGAGAGGGTAACCTGTTTCGAAACGAAAAAGTATTTTATGTAGGAAGCGTTAACCATTTCACCCCAACTGGAGATGCTTCCTGGTGCGATATTATTGTACCATGTGTATGCTATGCTTGTATAAGACTCTGAGATTTCTTTCAGACGGACGACGTGGTTGTACCCATGCTCGCCAAATGACTCTAGGAATCGTGAGACATGCTCCAAAGCATTGTCGGTTCTATCATAGAGTGTTAATGTTGGTGAAGTGTACCCTTTGGGAAGAGGAACTCTCTGTATGCCATAAGGATATAGAGGTTGGTGACGGTTGACAGATGATGTCTTGTGTTTCCACGATCCTCCAAAAAATGCTCCAAATCCTCACGAATATGAAACTTGAGGGTTCTTTCGCTGGTGGATTTTCTGCGATGTTGTAGACCTCATCATCTTCCAAAATAGGGGTGTAAATTGGGCCGGGCCGGGCAGCCCGGCCTAATTATTAAATGGGACGGGATAGGGCGGGCAAGTGAATCTCTTACCCAACAAGCTAAAAGGGTCGGGTGGGCAGGGATATTTATCTACATAAATAACCCGTGGCCTGCCCAAGCCTGTTATGTTATTTGGGCACGGGCGGGTAGGGCCGAACGGGCCTTGAATATTACAAATACATACTATATTTTAAAAATATAAAGAAAGTAATAATACACAAGTCATGAGCAATTCAATAGGGTTTAGTCAATATTCAAGATATTCCAATCAAATTAGTTCATTCAAATAACTAAAAATTTTAAGGATAAAAAAAAACTCCTTTAATGACTCAAAAAAATTTAACAAACACAAAGATACACACAGTAGATAGGAAAATGGCATATAATTTGTCTAAGATTTGCTCTATATGGTTAGCATATCTAAATCCTATGGAATAAAAGTTGAAAAATGAAGATTAGAACAATGGAGATTAACAGTTACAAGTGTCTATACCGAGTATATTGTAGGATGAAAAAGATGAAAACAACCATTTCAACTAGGTAAATGGGTAATATTGACGGGCTAACTGGACGGGTAATAATGACGGGCTAATAGGGCAGGCATTGGGTCGGGCAAGAAAATTTTACTTGTGGCATGCGCCCCCCCCCCTCCTCATATTTAAATGGTATAGGTCGGGCAAGCACGTAAAGGGCAGAGGGCAACCATGGGCTGCCATGGGACAGGGCGGACGGTACAGGGCCTTGGGCTGCAGGGCAAAATTTACACCCCTATTCCAAAACATAAATTGGGGAGATTTGAGGATCAGCGGTCGAGGGAACTTCCTTAGCATTCCCTTTCTCATGTCGACGTTGATAGGATGACAATTGCTCTGTCAAAGTCTTTAGATAAGTGAGAATCTCTTTATGTGATACAACCATGTCTCCCCGAGTCTTGGCCAAGATCTCTTGCGCCTGCATAAGATCATGTATGGTAGGTGGATTATTCCTCACTTCTTCAAGATTCTGACCTAAAAGAGAATTATTGCATGTACCAGTATTAGTTTCAACGCCGACATTGTTGATTTAAGGGGTAATATTAGTAGCATCATTGTTGGAAACGTAAGGAGTGACTTTTTTTTCCGAAGAAAAACGTAAGGAGTGACTGGAATATCATTACTGTTGCTAGTGCTTGATAAGCAAGTAAGTGCGACACTTTTATACCCACTTTTATACTAGCTAGATCTCGATATCTCGCAAATAATTGTATTTTAGAGCTTTTACAGTAATTACAAGTGAAATGCGTTTACCCATAGAATAAATGGCTTAGAAGCTAAATTGGCACTAGCGACTTGCGTACCAAAGGAGTCGGAGCTTAATTAGAGCTTGTGGGCTATCAAGCCAATAGCTCATGGGCCGGACTACCTTGCCATTCCATGGCCAGAGGGATGATTTCACAAAACAAATTATTTGTTTGTTCAAGCATGTGAGCCGCACTAGTGGGACTAAGAATAACGGAGGAACGTGTCCAGCTCTTCCACCACACATTTCTCTTGACAAAAACAGAAGAAAAGCCAAGAACAACATCTTCTCTTCTTATCAAATGAAATGAAAAATTAGGTTTAGAACATCAAGAGGTAGCTCGTTTTCGTATCTTCTCAAGCAGTTGTTACTCGATAAATATCCGTGGTTTGAGACCAAATGTTTGGGAGAAAACGAAGTGTTGGTGGTATTCATCTCTTAACAGAGAAAGGGGTTCAATTTATCGAAGTATATTGGCTGGATTTAATCAGCGAGAAGAGTAAGCAGCCGATGAACATGGATGTGGGGGATTAAATGGTGGCGGTACAGGTCGTGAGAGTGAATGAAGATGGGTTTTATTTGGAGTTCGATAAGTCCCAGATCTGATTTGCTGCCGTTCAAACATCAACAAATTTTGGGGGTCATTTGACAGTGGAGAATGATTGTATAATACGGTTGTTTTCGTGAGTTGTAGGAGCTGTTATTGTTGGGAGAGTTTAAGAGGCAGCAGCGAATCTAGGTCGGAAAATGGGTTTCAATTGAATTGCTCAATTGTGAAATTCGCACAACAACAACAGGTGAAGGTGCGTGTTTACTGGATGTTTGTGTGGGTGATTAGTTGGAGTCAGTGTAACCGGTGGTGATTGCTAGTGAAGATGATTGTCAGTGATGATTATGTACAGATTGTAGACGAGAATGGAGATGGAATCAAACTGAAACAACAGCAATGGAGTTATGGGTTGGCTAAGATGGTTGCAGTCGATGAAGAAAGGAGTTGATGTCGTAGCCGGGGTAGACAGTGAATTGGAAGTGCACAAATTACTGATGATGCTAGTGTTGGTTGGATGGGTTTTGTGTGAAGTGTGATATGGGCAGAAACAAGTTGGGTGTTGTGGTCAGTTTTGTTTAGCCGGGCAGGGAATAGAGGTGGTGTTGTTGCCTAAATTTGGAAGATGGGTTATGACTGGATCGGGCCTTGGCAGTTATCTTGTAGGTCTTAACTGGACCTTGGCAACACTATAAATATGGAAGTCAAACACAATTGAGGATACGCCGTAATCAGGGAAGCAATTAGGTTTAGCTCCATTTCATTTGATTGATTTTTTATATGTTGAGTTTATTCATCTCTATATCATTTTTTATGGCTTTGAGCAAAACTATGTCTAGCTAAACCTATTGTTGGTTTTGTTTACTCATGTTCTAAAACAAGGGTTTCTACCAACTTTGAGCTTAATGTCATTTGTTTGAGTGTTTCTCTACAATGATTTATCTTCTATCCAATTTCTCATATTCTATGTCATGTATAGTCTATTGTTAGGTTGATAGAAATACTCACTGAACCTTGTTATTGATTGTTTATGATTATTCCAAGACTATGTATGTCATGTATACTTAGTACTAGGGATGTATATTTTCTAGGTTGAGAACAAACAATCTTTTATGATAACTCTTGTTTATAAATCCTTAACGAAATATCTTCTATGTGTTAGTAGCTAGGTTTGCCACTTCGCTAGAGTAAATCCGAGACCTTGTGATAGAACATAAGTAAACATAGTTTATAACGGATTCCATAGCCCCAATATTTCCATACTCTTGATTACAGTTCTTTATAATTTGCTTTATTATACTTGTTAGTCATTTTCTTAGTACAACAATCTCTGAAAATATTAAATTTGATTGGATAGTTTTTGATATTAATTAGTAGTAGTTTTCACACTCCTTGAGGGAACGAACCGTGCTTGCTATTGTGTGCTCTTTTTGACGCCGTGTACTTGCGGTAAAACAAAGTCGGTCTACCGACCCATCAAGTTTTTGGATTCCCCCACGCTTACATTTTGCTAGTCTCAAGTGTAAGACCAGAATATCGCTACAACGGTGTTCCAGCGAATAACAACACTTCTGCGAGAACATCGCGAGTTCTTTAACAACGCTTGGCGGGTGTCACAGAATAGGATAAAGAATGACGTAATGGCTGACGATTGAAGAAACATGAAAAGAGCATGTTTATCCTGCGATGGTCACAAAGCTTGCGAGAATGAACATTATAGCTGTCGCGATACAATCGCAAAGTAAATCCGAAAGAAAAGGAAAACTTAGCTGTCATCCACTATGTAAATTCCTATATAAAGGGTTCCACTAGATCCAGAAAAGGATGATGTATTTTTTGAGAATTGAGAAAGTCTTGAGGAGAGAGAAATTTCAAAAGAAAAATTGTATTCTTGAGTTCTTACATTTCTAAAAATTAAATAGTAAAGTGTCGTTTTTAATCTTTAAATTTGAGTTGATTATCATAAATTCTTAACAAGGGTGTAGTGTAGGATTTCCTGCAACTATATTTTGGCACCCGAAACAGGGACTGAACTAACGAAAATCACAGAAAAAGTGAAGAAGAAGATAAGAATTGTTCAAGATTAAGAAAATCATTAAGCAAATCGGTGAAATAATTGAAGGAAGAATGATCAGAATCAAAATGAAGTTAGTTATGAAAACTTAAAATAATTGTAATATTAAGCAAAAGAAGTTATTAAGGAGATGAACTCGCGAGAGTTATGAAAACACCAACACCAATGGGAGAACCTGAAGCCAGTTACACTGCAGCAGAACCAACAAAGGAAGTAAATATTGGGAGTGAAGAAGAGCCTAAAATATTGAGAATTGGGACTAAAATGGAGGCAGAGAGGAGAAGAAACGAACTATAAATCTTTTGCGAGAATATAAAGACATCTTCGCGTGGAGCATGGATGAAATGCCAGGGATAGATCCCTCAATAGCATGTCATAAATTTGAAATCAACAAAGATGTAAGACCATTTAAACAAATAATAAGGAAAATCGCAACAACATACCATTCCCAAATAGAAGAAGAGCTACAGAAAATGCTTGATGCAGGAATTATAAGGCAAGCAAAATATCAAGAGTGGATTGCAAATATGGTGGTGGTCCCAAAGAAGAACAAGGGGATAAGAATTTGCATAGACTTTACTGATTTAAACAAAGCTTGTCCTAAAGATAGTTTTCCATTACCATATATCCCACAAATGGTTGAATCAGCAGCGGGAAATGCAAGAATATCTTCATTGGATGGATATAAAGGATATAATCAAATCCCTCTCGCTGAAGAAGATCAAGAGCATACCGCATTTTTTGCTCCAAGAGGATTATATTGTTATACAAAGATGCCCTTTGGCTTATGAAATGCTGGTGCAACATATCAGAGAATGGTGGAGAAGGTGTTTGCAAAGTGGATCCACAAAACATTAGAAATGTATGTAGATGATATGCTGATCAAAAGTAAAGAAGCTGAGAATCATGTGCAAGATTTGAAAGAGATTTTTGATCAAATGCGACAACTTAATATCAAAGTGAATCCCGACAAGTGCACTTTTGGAGTAACTTCAGGAAACAATTTGGGGTATATTGTTTCAAAAGAAGGAATACAAGTTGATCCAGAAAACGTGCAAGTAATTCGCGATATGCCAACGCCTGCGACGGTAAAAGATGTGCAAAAGTTGAATGGACTCTTAGCCTCGCTAGGAAGATTCATCTCGCGATCTTCAGACAAGTGCAGACATTTTTTCGATATACTCAAGAAGGGAACAAAATTCAAGTGGACAGATGAATGTGAAAAGGCTTTTCAAGGAATAAAAGAACATTTAGTGAACATATCTATTTTACAAAAATCTGAACCAGGAAAAGAACTATTGATTTATCTCGCGACAACCACATACGTGCTAAGTGCAGTATTGCTGCGAGTAGATGCAGGGGTGGAGAATCCAATTTATTATATCAGCAAAACATTTAATTCTGCATAAAGAAATTACTCAAAAATTGAGAAGTTAATTCTAGCATTGGTACATGCAACCTTCAAGCTTCGTATCTACTTTCAAGCACATAAGGTCAAAGTGTTAACAAAAGTGCCAATTGAATCAGTAATGAAAAATTCAAAAAGATCAGGCAGAGTTGAGAGATGGAATGCACAAGTAGGAAACTTTGATATCCAATATGAAATTCTATCTTCGCCGAAGTCACAAGTTATAGGATATTTCTTAGCTGAATTTCCTTTAGAAGATGATGAAGCTGTGGAAGAGATGATGGATGTAGAAGAGGAACATGGAGATCCAAAAGAGCTATTAACAAAACCCAACATATGGGAGATATTAGTTGATGGATCATCAAATGGAGAGGGAAATGGGATTGAAGTTGTTTTTATTTCGCCAGAGGGATAAAAAATAGCTTTTTCATTTAGATTGGAATTTTCATCCACTAATAATGAGACAGAATATGAGGCCGTGATTCATGCTTTAAAATTTGCGATCGAAATGAAGTTAGAAAGTGCTATAATCAACAGCGATTCGCAACTGGTTATTCGCCAGATAAAAGGAGAATACACAACAAATGAACCATCCTTGAGAAAATACAAAAGACTTGTTGAAGAATTGTATGCGAGAATTCCAAAAATAAAATGGAGACACATATCAAGGAAAGATAATAGGCTTGCAATTTTTCTTTCATATCCATCATGATGACAAATACAGCTGCGAGATGCATAAAAATTCAAACAATTTTATTACCATCGATAAACAAGGAAGAATAAGAGACAGATGTGATGATGGTAGAAGCTGGCGAGGATGAATCAAAGAGCAACGTTACAGATTGGCGAGCAGATGTTCATGCATACTTGGTGAGAGGAGAAATTCCAAGAAATCGATTAGAGGAACATAAATTAAAAAGTAGGGCAACCAACTATGAGCTAAGAGATGGAGTATTATATCGCAGATCTTTTAGTGGACCATCGCTAAGATGTTTGCGAGGGAAGAAGGACAAAAGGTGTTAAAGATGTTGCATAGTGGGGATGCTGGTAATCACAGTGGAGGAAGATCTTTGGCATATAGAACAAAAATGCAAGGCTATTACTGGCCATATATGCATGAAGATGCAAAGAAACTCTCAAGGCGTTGCGAAGATTTCCAGCGATATGGAAAGAAGATACATGCACCAGGAGCACCATTATCATTTTCAACAAGTGTATGGCCTTTTGGGAAATGGGGATTAGATATTGTGGGACCATTTGTGCCTGGTTTTGGACAAAGAAGATATCTAATTGTTGCAACAGATTATTTCACAAAGTGGGGAGAAGTAAAAGCAGTACAACATATCCGCGATAAAGATATTTTTACATTCATATTTGAAAATATAATTTGCAGATTTGGGATTCCAGCACAGTTGGTGTCTGATAATGGAAAACAATTTGAAGGGAAGAATATAGAATTGCTACTCAATGCATTTAAGATAAAATGTGGAAAATCTACTCCTTTATACCCACAAGCAAATGGTCAGGATGAGGAAACTAATAAGACAATCGCAGACATCTTTAAAAAAAGATAGAAGGATACCATAGGGCATGGTGTGAGCAAGTGCATAATGAAATATGGGCTTACAATACAACTAGACGAGAATCTACTGGAATGTCACCTTTTTGTCTGACATATGGAGTTGAAGCTGTGTTACCAACATAAGTTGCTATTCCTACAACAAAAAGAGAAGCATGGGAAAGAAATCTAAGTGCTGGCATGATTTTAAATAAATTGTACGAATTAGAAGAGAAGAGGGAAAAAACTTTACAACATATGGAAAATTATCAGCGAAGATTAGCTCGCGAGTACAACAAACGTATTAAAGAACGTAAATTCTAACTAGGCGATTTAGTGCTGCGAGAAACACCAAGTTATCAGCGAGAAAATGGTGGAAAGTTGGCGAGAAAATGGGATGGGCCGTACATCATTAAAGAGATAGTTGGAATTGGGGCATACAAACTAATGTATCCTGAAGGGAGGAATGTTGGTCAAAGACTTGATAGACCTTGGAATAGATTATTTCTGAAAAGGTATTATCAATGACAAATTCTGCGAGATTAGAGAATCTGGTGTGTTGTATGGTGAAACAGATAATAAATTCTTCTTTACAATTGAGAGCTGTGAGCATATCGCAAGAAAGGCGAATAAAAATTTCGCAGAGATTAATAGAATGGGACGAACCTTTATGGCGTGCACCCTAGTTCGCCAATAAAATTTCGCAAGACGAAAATGTAAGACCTAATAGTGCGTCATATAAGGGGGTATCTCTTTACATGACTCAGGGATAAGGTTATACCGCTGCTGGAACCTGAGTCATGCAGATGTTGGGGTTAAAGAAATCCTATCCAGGAGAGAGACCTTGGATTTCCAACTATATAAGGTTATACCCTGGTTGGACAACCGAGGATCTCTTCTAAAGGAGTGCAGAGTATGACCAAGGAGCCGAGGTACATGGTTGAGTCAAGGGTGCCCGGGGAGTGCGAAACTACCCTGGCCATCCTTGGCAAGTCTTGGCTATGATGCACTCGGCCCGAAGAAAACCCCACTTAGGGTGTAGTCTTGTAACTATAATCCATATAAGCATAAAGGACAAGAGGCTGTGAAAACAACTGGTTGTTGGTAAATCCGGATGGGAGGAGATAGTCTTGTATGGCCGATGTTCCCTCATTGAAGGGGCAACCAGGGGGAAGATAATGGCGGCACCCTCCATTAGGGAGCTGATAAGTGTTTAAAGACGGCAATGTCATGGGGCTTTATGATCGCAAGAACATTTAGGCCTGTCATATTGTCGCATGACAAAAATTATACAGAGGCAACAAGCCATAAGAGAAAAGTTAAGATGAGATAAATGTGTTTTTACATGAAAGTGTAAAGACGTCCTGCGATTTCATCGCAAGACGGCAATGTCATAAGGTTTAGTTCAAGCAAAAGAACTTAAACTTATCATATTATCGCAGAGAAGTTGAAAAAATATGGATAAGACAAGATCAAAGGGTCTTTACATGCAAATGTTAAGAAATCCTGCGATTTTGTCGCAGACAGAAAAAAATTGGCAAAATAAGACCTTTAACTAGGAAGGCAAAATAAGACCAAAAAAATAATCTTAAACATTAACTATTCTATTTAAGAATGCAGGAAAGATTTGTTCATCACAGGAGAATATATGAGAAGGCAGATTCCTTCAGAATTTTTCAGAATATCGCAGTAGTATTCATTACATCGCAGATATATTCCTACTTTCGCAAGAAGTATAGCCATACAGCTCGCAAAAAGAAGATACAAGAAATAATTCACCATTTCAAGAAAGATAATGAAGGGCAAGAAGGGGAGTGGATAAATAAAATCTCATTATCTTCCTTGAGAATATTCAAAGTAACAAAAGTAAAAGTTGAATTCTAAAAGTTGCAAAAAGTTACATAGTTCGCAAGAAAGAAGAAGAAAAAGAAAACAAAAATGAAATTCAAGCTTCAGCGTTGGGCTCGCCAGATTCATTATTTCTGTCAGAATTGTTATCTTCACCAACATTCTTCTCATTGCGAGTTTCTCCTTCATTATCTACAATTGCTTCACCACCTGTAGTTACTTCTTTAGGAGGACTTTTTTCTTCTTCTGTTAGGTCTTCCTGAGTAGTATCTTCTTCACCATTGGAAAATTCTAACTTCTTATCCATGGGAAGAGGAACTTCATCATCATCAACTTCTATAGGAAGAACAGATACAGTGGGGAGAGATTTAGAAATTAGAATCTCATTCACAAGAACTTCAGCACTAAGGTGAACCTTGCGAAGGAAACCTCTGTCACGGTTTCTAATCTCTATATTCTTGAAGTATTCGAGGTAATCAAATCTTCTCTTTGCATGGTCGCGAGATTTTACAAGATCAGAAGTGAGAATCCTGTTTTCTTTGCGAACTTTATCCAGTTTGTCAGTCAGATCAGAAATAGTAGAGTGAAGGCTTCTTTCAGATTATGCGAGTAACAAAAATGACAAGAAAATATTCAAATGAAGATCTCGTAAGGAATATAACATAGAAATTTAACAGAAAGACCAGCAAGTGAGGTAGTCAAATGACTACCTTCTTTTTGTGAAGTTAAATTTTGAATTAATGTTAAACAACAATTCTCCCATTGATTCATGGCATCGTCAAACTTATCCCCAACTATACCCTTCAGGCGAGATTTTATGTTTTCTTCTTTGGAATGGAGATATGAATTTTCTTTTGCCAATAAAGAATAAGATTCTTCTAATTCGGAGTATTGTTCTTGAATTTTGTTGGCCTTTAAACTAAGATTTAATCTCCCCTTGATAAGTTTATCCATCTCAGCGGAAGATGATTCAGTTACTTCCTTGAGTTCATCCTTAAGAGAACAAAGAGATTGCTCTTGATTGTCACATATTCTTTGGAGATTACTCAATTGTTGCGATAAAATCGCCATCAAGCTTGAAAATCTATGTTTTTCTTGAGATAAAGTTCTATTTTCATCTGATAAATATTTCATCGCCAAATTAGCCTTGAAAAACAAATATGAGAGGCGAGTAACCTCGTTACTTAATAGATTTTGGCTTTGCAATAATTGAATATTCTCATTAATAAGATTATTTATGTGATCAATCGAGTAAGTATAAAGATTGTCTAATCTATTACTCCCTCCATCCAAGTTTACTTTCCAAAATTGGATTTTGCAAAAAATTGAAAGAAATTCAAATTACTTCCACATATACCATCAATCTTCCAAATTACTTGTTTCATATATAAATTTTGACATCCTAGTTTTTGTTTCTTTTTCGATAATTAGAAAATTCTAATGGGAAATATAAAAAAAAATTGGTACAAATTTGCTAAAAAAAACTCAATTTAGGCAAGTAAAATTGGACGTAGGGAGTATGCTGGTTCATCCAAGAATATTTTTCAGCACGAGCTTCTTCAGCGACAGACTCTAATTCAAATATCTTCATTAATCGTTTCTGATTTGAAGCTAAATAAGCAAACCAAGTATTTAAAAGAAATTGAGTACAAGGAAGATGAAAATTTACTAGAACAGAAAAAAAAAAGACAAAGGCAGGAAAATTATACCTTTCAGATCATTATTTTTGCCGCGAAGATTCTCACAGTCAAGAAAAGAGTTGTGAAGCTGTTGGCGAAGAACATCACATTCTGAGGTTTTGGCTTGGAGATTTCTCTTTAGAGTTTTAACTTTATTTTCCAAAGATGCTCGTGAAGAAGTACAGTCAGAGCCAAAATACTTAAGTAAAGTCTCACAAACTTCATATTTGAAGGGATCAGTAGAAGATTTCCTAGCATCATCTAAAATGTTAGATAAGACTTTGAAAGTAGCGTCGACTCCTACTGATGCTTCATTAGATGAAGGAAGAGGTGCAGAAGGTGAAGTAGTAATAATGGCGAGCTGGAGATTTGAGTTATTTGTGATGGTTGTATCATCAGAAGGAGGAGTTTCTGGAAAAGTAACAGTTGAAGGCAATAAAGGACTAGAAGGAGTTTCAGTCACAGCAATTGTAGGAGTTTGATTGGTCAAAAACTCAGTAGAGATGGGGGTATTGATAGCGAGGTTCTCGCAGATAAAATAATGAGGATTCAATTGCGAAGGTGTGGGAATAGCTCTCGCAGATTTCAACTGGGGAATGATGATATCAGCCTCAAGAGTTTTAACTTGGCGGGATCTTTTGTGAGGTCTAGCGATATTCTCATCATTCTGTGAATAATAACTTAGATAAGAAACAGAGGCAACAATATTGTTATTAAGGAATAGAATGTGTTTCTTACTACCTTATTACTCGCAGAACTCTTCTTCGTCTTTTCAGTTGGCCTCTTGCGAGGATTAGGGTTTTGAATTACGGACTGGGCATTAGGAGTAGTTCCACTGAAGAGAAAACATAATATGAGAATTATGATGAATCAAATAGAGAAGATTGGAAGATATGAGTAAAAATTGGTTCAAACAAATATCATAACTGAAAAACATACCTTGATGACTCCATTAGAACAGTAACAGGAGAATATGAAGAAGGAGAAAAGTTGCAGACGGAAAACAAAATAAACAGATGAAGAAGATAGAAAAGTAAAAGAAGAAAATTAGTTTTGTAACCTAATCCTACATTTTATAGGCAAAAGGGGATGACTTGTTGAGTAGAGACGTGTCAGTAAAAAGAAGAATTTACAACATGTGTAGGCGGTTAAGCTAAAATAACGGAGCGATGTCGAGAAGAAAATATGGAAAGAAAAGAAGCTGCGAGCACTATGAAGAGTTTAAAATTCTCATATCCTCTCCACTTTGCGAAGAAGACATGAGAAGAGGCAAGATGTAGGACCAGAATATCGCTACAACGATATTCCAGCGAATAACAACACTTCTGCGAGAACATTGCGAGTTCTTTAACAACGCTTGGCGAGTGTCATAGAATAAGATAAAGAATGACGTATGGGCTGACGATTGAAGAAATATGAAAAGAGCATGTTTATCCTGCGATGGTCACAAAGCTTGCGAGAATGAACATTATAGCTATCGCGACACGATCGCAGAGTAAATCCGAAAGAAAAGGAAAACTTAGCTGTCATCCACTATGTAAATTCCTATATAAAGGGTTCCACTAGATCCAGAAAAGGATGATGTATTTTTTGAGAATTGAGAAAGTCTTGAGGAGGGAGAAATTTCAAGAGAAAAATTGTATTCTTGAGTTCTTACATTTCTTGTAAACATTTCTGAAAATTAAATAGTAAAGTGTCATTTTTAATCTTTAAATTTGAGTTGATTATCATAAATTCTTAACAAGGGTGTAGTGTAGGATTTCCTGCAACTACACCAAGCAAAACAAGAAAATAAATATCCGCTCCACAGCTGGATATGGAAAGACGTCTGCTAAACAGCTAGACGGAACCACTAAACAATGTTTAAGAAGTGTCTGCTAAATAGCTAGACCGAACCTGTCTGCTAAATAGCTAGACTGACAATCAGAAAGTCAGCTGGTCATGTCGTGCAAATGAAATGGAGCTAAACCTAATTGCTTCCCTGATTACGGCGTATCCTCAATTGTGTTTGACTTCCATATTTTTAGTGTTTCCAAGGTCCAGTTAAGACCTACAAGATAACTTCCAAGGCCCGATCCAGTCATAACACATTTTCCAAATTCAGGCAACAACACCACCTCTATTCCCTGCCCAGCTAAACAAAACTGACCACAGCACCTAACTTGTTTCTTCCCATATCACACTTCACACAAAACCCATCCTTTTTTTTAGGCAAAAAAAGATTTTTATTGAAGTTCCAAGAAAAGAGAAGGAGGGGGGCTAGGCCTTACCTCCCAACAGAAGGAAGAGAAGCAAAAAAAAAAAAGGGGGGGGGGGAAGCAAATAAAGAAAGCCAAAAGAAAAGCAAGATTACATATTGCGAAAGCGGTATAACGGAAGATCAGAGTTGTCTATTCCAATCTTTTGTCTTGTAAAATCAGGCGCAAACGAACACCAACGCGACTCCACCATTGCTCCATGTTTTGCCAATAGATCGGCTACCGCATTTCCTTCACGAAAAATATGCGTACAAATCAGTTATATCGAAGCAGCGTACTTCAAGCAGTTCGCCCAATGAGTCGAAAGCGTCCAAGGAACCAAATCCGGGTGAATGATAACCTGTAATACAAAAGTAGAATCACACTCCAACCAAATCCTGGTGATACCTTTAGCTTGAGCTAAGCGCAAAGCGTAGATAGCTCCCCACATCTCGGCAAGCACCGAGTTACTTCTTCCCAAATTTTGCGCCAAACAGCCTCTGACCAGACCCTTGTAGTCTCTAATAATGACTCCACAACCCGAAGGACCCGGGTTGCCCAAGGAGCAGCCATCAATGTTCGCTTTAAACCAACCATGCGCCGGAGGCAACCATTTTACCACAATTTCTTTAGGAATTTTCGGAGTGATGCGCTTGACTCCTAGGAAATCCAGAACCATTTTGTCCTCCGAAGTGTAGTAAGAAAACCCACCACCGTGTCTACTTGACTCTACAATCATATTCAGCAGCTTAGTGATAGCCTGATTGACGCCAGTAACTCGCTGTTTAAACCTTATGTTGTTTCGACAGAACCAAATCATCCAGAAACAGCTCGCGACAGCTATCCAAAGGAGGTTCTTAGTTTGTGAGCAGCCTGCAAAGCATCTGACAGAAGCGAAAATTGATTGAACATTCGTACAGTTTATTGGATGGCGGAAGACCTGCACAATCCAGTTCCATAGATATCTTGCAAAATAACATTCAAATAAAAGATGAGTCTGGGTTTCCCCATAGTTCGGAGTCGGGCAAAGATTGCAACATTTTAATGTGTCCGCTACGTAGAACATTACGTTGTCATTCGAGGGTATTCTATTATGCATGACTTTCCAAACAATGCAGGCCTGCCTTGGAGGAACCTTTATTTCCCATAAATCCTTGAAATCATCATTTTCCACCTCCCTAGGTCTGTGAAAATCATAAGCATCTTTCATGTTAATAACACCCGAAGCAGTACCCCTCCAAACCTGTTTGTCCTCCCTATGATCAGCAAAGGAAGTTTCTCTTATTTTCTGCCTAATTTCCCATGTCAGCTCCGGCATGTAGTTTGGTAAATTCCACTGACCCTGCACTATAAACTCCTCCACAGAGTTCTGCAGATTAGAGTTATCTAAGTTAAAAAAATCAGCAATTGAAGTGTCCATATTAGATATCCAAATGTCATTCCGGAAGTCTATGCTTTTGCCATTGCTAACCAGCCACAAAGTGTTTTCCCTGATAGTACTCCACTGATCTTTGAAGCCATGCCAGATAGAATATATCTTATATGCAGCTCTTGAAAAGCGTATCTTAATGAAGTTTCCAAAAACAAATTTCTCTGTCATGATCTTCCAAGTCATTTTCATTAGAGCTGCAGCATTCAATCTCTTCACTGACTTAATACCTAGGCCTCCCTCCTTCACATGCAGGCAAACCTTATTCCACGCCACCGTATTGTGGTGGAGTATGTTGATGTCCCTAGACCAGACGAAGTTTCTTGTCCACCTCTCTAGAGTATTGATGCAGCTCACATGCCATATGTAAATATGTAAGCTGTATAAAATAGATCTAACAGTAACCGAGTGAACCAGCTCCACCCTGCCCATCATAGATAAAGATTTGCCTTTCCATGCCGCGAATTTAACCTTGATTATGTCCATAGTTTCTTGGAAATGAGCAGCTCTTAGTTTTCCTCTAAATATTGGCACCCCCAGATATTTAAACGGGAAAGTACCCATCGGAATATTAAGAGTTTGAGCAAGTGTATATATTCTATCATAGATATGCTTACTTGAGTAAATACTGCATTTTCTCGGACTGATAAATTGCCCCAAGATGTTGCCATAATCCTCGAAAATCCTCATTAGATCCATGATGTCACGCTTCGTTCCCCTGTAGAATACCATTATGTCATCCGCATACAGCACATGAGAAGGAAACACCGTACCTCTTGGAGCCAAAATAGAATGCACCTTGCCCATCTTGAAAGCATTTGAAATTGCGTTGCTCAGTACATCTTCCACCAAGCAGAACAGAATTGGAGACAACGGGTGTCCCTGGCACATGCCTCGATTGCAGCTGAAGTAACCCATAGCATTTCCATTAATTACAACGGACAACCTAGCCGATTTCAGAATGGAATGAATCCATCCCACAAAAGTATCACCAAACCCATACCCCTTCAGCGTCTTCAGCATAAAGTCCCAGTTGAGAGTATCGAACGCCTTCCGAATGTCTAATTTGAGGGCAATATTACCTCCAAAGCATTTGTAGTTAAGCAAGTTAATTGCCTCCGAAGTAGTACCAATGCAGTAAAAAATGTTCCTTACTTTGATAAACGCTCTCTGCTCAGGCGAGATAAACTTGGAGACTATCGGAGTTAGCCTATTTGCTAAGATCTTGCCAATAATCTTGAAATGAAAGTTACTAAGTACAATCGGTCTAAATTTCTCAATCACATCAGCACCCGGTTCTTTCGGGATGATAATAACATGTGTGGGGTTTGCATTAGGGATCAGCTAACCGTTCCGAAAAAATAATTGAACGGAGTTAGTGACATCCATACCAACTATATCCCAGAAAGTCTTGAAAAAGATACCTCCGAAACCATCCGGACCCGGAGCACCTTTCGCGTTCATATTGTCTACCGCCGCTTTAATTTTCAGGGAGTCTGGAATAGCCGTTAGTCTTGTGTTGTCCTCTATTTACAACGATATTTTGATGTTTCTTGTGATGAATTCTGTGGAAACATTGACACTGTCATTAGCATACAGATTCACATGGTTTGAGACTTTCTCATGAGAGGTCAGTAACTCATTATTATCCTTCAGATGAGTAATTCTGTTAGTAGTCGCTCTAATCTTCACATAAGTGTGGAAAAACTTAGTGCACGCATCTCCATCTTTTACCCAGTTTAGTCTGGATTTGTCCCTCCAGAAATCTTTTTGAATTTTCAAAGCATCCACCAGGTTGTTCGAAGCATCCACCTCTATCAAGTGAAAATCATCCGAGTAACCCTCATCCCCAATATGCTTTTGAATGTTTTCAAGTGCCGTCGTAGCCCCGTTAACATTTAGCTGAATATCTCCAAAGACTTCCTTGTTCCAACACCGAAGCACCGATTTCAGAGTCTTTAGCTTTTGAATTAGCACATACATTGGGCACCCAAAGAACTGATGCTGCCAAGTATTCGTCACCACCTGCCTAAGACCCTGATGATTCAACCACGTGATCTAGAATTTAAAGGAAGAAGGAAAGATCTTGTCTCCCTTATATGCCTCAAACAGTAAAGGGTGATGATCCGACTTAACTCGAGCCAGCGTGCTGCAGACCGTCGAATTCCAAGACAAAAGCCATTGTTCATTGCAAATAGCTCTATCCAGGCGAAGTTCTGTGTGATGTATCCCTTTTCTACCATTAGTCTAAGTGAAAGGAGTGCCTTTTGTATCCAGGTGGTGAAGATCATAGTTTTCTGAAAAAGCCCAGAAGTCATCACACGAAACTTTCAAAGGATGCGTGCCACTCGACTTTTCATGAGCCCCCAACACCGCATTGAAGTCCCCAATGATACACCAAGGGCCAATTAGTCTATTCATAAAATTAGTCAGATCATGTCAGAGCTCTCTACGTGATAGGTAAGCTGTAAAAGCATAAACCCCAGCCACATAAAAAACCATGTCACCCACCGTAGCCTTGCAAGATATCATCTGTCTTGAAATTTCCACCACATCAATTTTGATATGCTTGGCACAAAAACACCAAAGATACCAAAGATTAGGCCTCTGCGCGCCTCTCTCATTCACTGCTACCAGCTTCAAATCAAGATTAGTCCAGAATTTACTAGGAATAGAACAAAATTTAATCCATGGTTCAGAGATAAAAACCATATCCGGCGAAAATTTGCGACAATAGTTGTAGAACACTAGATGCGTGTTATCATTGCCAAAACCACACAGATTCCAGTAAAGTGTTCTCATTGAGAAAGGTTTTTGATGTTCCTTGTTCTCATAATCCAAGGTACAGACTGTGTTTCCGCCTTTTCCATTTTTTTCGCTTTCTCTCGAGAACGTTTCTTCTGAGATTTTGTTTGAACCACTTCGAAAGGTTCATCAGCGACTTCTATAGTGGATACACTTCCGTTATCACCTACCAACAAACTTGGATGATCAGAGTTATCATGATCACCAGACTGAGATTGTTCGCTAGACTTCTCATGCTCCCCATACTGATCATGGTCACCAGATTGAGCATGTTCACCATTTTGAGTTTCAGGCGGGCTATCAGCCATATGTTTTTCACCTGCATTTTTTTCCTTATCGCAATGATCATCTGCCTGATCTTGTTCGCTAGACTTCTCATGTTCTCCAGACTGATCATGGACACCAGACTTAGCATGTTCACCAGTTTGAGTTTCATGCGGGATATCAGCTTTTTCCTTATCACAATGAGGTTCTTCCGGAGCATCCAAATCTGATTTCTTATTATCCTGCATAACTCCGTTTGCATCGTTAGATGGTTCAGCTTGTAGTGGATTTTTGATCTGATTGGAGTTCCCACTCTTCTCCCCCCGTATTGTTAGCTTTAGTTTGGTTTCCCACCATCCTGTTCTTCTCATTGACCGTATCCTCTTTTTGTTCCCTTTTTTTACACAGCCCTTCATCATGACCAATTGTTTTACAGAAGGCACAAAAAGATGGCATTTTTTCATACACAAATTTTGCTGTAAATTAGTGCCCATTTCTCTCCACTCGTACCTCAAATATTCGAGTTTCAGCTAGATCAATTTTTACCAGGACCCTAGCATATAAACCAAATGTTCTATTTAGCGTCGCCTTATCAACATACAAAGGATCTCCTACTGTACTGGATATCTCAAAAAGAGTTTTTGATCGCCAATATTCATAGCTTAAATTGAAAATTTTAACCCAAACTTGCGCCAGGGATTGATTTTGCTTATATGGACTAAAATCAGGAATCCATTTTCTTAAATAAACTATACCCGGCTTGATATTGCAGGATCCTACCGAAGGCACTAAGGTAACGTCTTCTTCACATGAGAAATTAAAACATTAGAAACCCTTACCTAGAGGAGAGATCTTCCAAGGTTTGATGTTCCATAACTGGTTCAGCTTGTCATGGATCTCTGTCATCTTCATTGGGGTCGAACCCCTTGGCATCACCAATCTACCAATTAAGAAATTTCTGTAGTCTTGCACCCCCTTCTGATATTCATCCTCAGAAATCCGGATCGAAGCCTGAGATCCAGTAAAGCACGTTTTTGACAATTTAGCCGGGTCAAAATCTAATGATTTGAAAGGCAACACAATACTGGCATAGGATCTCTTTCCCGGATCCTCCTTATCGTGTACCTAATTCTTATTCGGATCGATGTTTTGTTCCTCAACTTCTAGGAAATTCCAAGAACAGATCGCTTTTTGTTGCTGTGAAGTAGACTAAGTAATCACCATTTAATTCAAAATGATAATAATTAGCCCCCGATTTATCCGCTTATCATTTGTGTTAACTATGATTAGAAGTAACCCAAAAACCAAGATCAAAAATTATTTTGTCGCCGATTCCGTCGCCGAGTTGCAGAGCGTTGAAAATAGATAAAATAGAGTCCAGAAGATCGTTCATAAGTAAATCTTGCACACAAAACCCATCCAACCAACACTAGAATCATCAGTAATTTATGTACTGCCAATTCACTGTCTACCCTGGCTACGACATCAACTCCTTTCTTCATCGACTACAACCATCTTTGCCAACCCATAACTCCATTGTTGCTGTTTCAGTTCGATTTCATCTCCATTCTCATCTACAATCTGTACATAATCATCACTGACTGCAATTCTTCCACCCATAAAGACAATCATCTTCACCAACAATCACCGCTGATTACACTGACTCCATCCAATCACCCACACAAACATCTAGTAAATACACACCTTCACCTATTGTTATTGTGCGAATTTCACAATTGAGCAATTCAATTTAAACCCATTTTATTCCGACCTAGATTCGCTGCTGCCTCTTAAACTCTCCCAACAATAATAGCTCCTACAACTCACGAAAACAACCATATTATACAATCATTATACACTGTCAAATGACCCCCAAAATTTGTTGATGTTTGAACGGCAGCAAATCATATCTGGGACTGATCGAACTCCAAATAAAACCCATCTTCATTCACTCTCACGACCTGTACCGCCACCATTTAATCCCCCACATCCATGTTCATCGGCTTCTTACTCTTCTCGCTGATTAAATCCAGCAAATACACTTCGATAAATTGAACCACTTTATCTGTTAATAAATGAATACCATGTTAGATATTTTCAATAATGTTTTCAATACTTGGTTGTACATAACTGTTTCGACAGTTAAAATCATTTCCAGAATTTTCTCTTTATGGCTTGAAGCAAGCTCCCATGCAATGGCATGAGAATTTTGACAAAGTGGCTTTGACATATGGTTTCGTTATTAATGATGCAGATAAATGTATCTATATTAAGCATGATAGTTCTGGATGTGTAATTCTATGTTTGTATGTGGATGATATGCTTATTTTTGGATCTGACATATCTCGTATTGAAGAAACAAAGAAGTTTCTTAGTTCTAACTTTGACATGAAGGACTTAGGAGAGGCTGATGTGATCTTAGGAATCAAAATCCTAAGAAAGGGAAATGAGTTGGATTTAACCCAATCTCATTATATTGAGAAATTTCTCAAGAAGTATGGTCATTTTGATGACATACCAGTCGTCACTCCTTTGGATCCTAATGTAAAGTTAAAGAAGAACAATAGACGTGCTCACGCACAACTTGAATATTCCAGTATTATTGGAAGTATTATGTATGCCATGCATTGCCCAAGCAGTGGGATTACTATGTCATTTTTCAAGTAACCCAGGAGTTGAACACTTGAAAGCGGTTTCAAAAGTGTTGGCTTACTTGAAAGGAACCATTGATTATGGTTTGTATTACCAAGGATATCCCGCTGTATTAGAAGGATAGAGTGATGCAAATTGGAATGATGTAGAATCCAAATCCAAGTCGACTAGGGGATGGATATTTACATTAGGAGGTGTTGCTGTGTCTTGGAGTTCCAAGAAGCAAACCTGCATTTATGATTCAACAATGTTGTCAGAATTGATAGCACTTACGGATGCATGTAAGGAGGGAGAATGGCTTAGAAACTTACTAGAGGAGATCCCATTTTGGAAGAAGCCAACTCCTGCAATCTTGATTAATTGTGATAATCAGGCTACAATTTTTAATGTCACTAACAAGACATATAATGGGAAGTCAAGACATGGAAGTCTTAGACATCAAATTGTGAGACAACTACTCAAAAGGGGAGTAGTTTCGGTAAACTTTATTGAATCAAAGAAGAACTTGGCATACCCATTCACAAAGAGTCTACCAAAAGCAGTATTTTCAATAAAATGTGGGGAAATGGGACTAAGGTCTGTGAATGAAAGTTGACCCCCATAGCAGAAACCCAACCTATGTTTTGAAAAAGATAGACAAGGTTCAATGTGGTACCAACAAGTTATGGAAGTGGTCATGATGCACTAATAAATAACTTCACATTTCAAATTAGTGCAATGGTTCTGCAAGAAAATTATGGATGGATGAAAATCCTTAATAATTCTAACTTTTACAAGGTGTCACGCAGAAACACCTTCGAGACTTACCTATATGAGTATGGAAATCAGGCCGTTTCCTAAGAGAAAAAGACCGTTCTCTGAGAGACTCATGAATACAGGATAAGCACATGGCCATTAATGTGCTAGCTACAGAACACACAATCATAGAAATCAGTATGTGTTGAGATTCCGGTTTTATCATATGGGGTACTTGGTTCAAGACTGGTTTCACCACTGAACCCCGATAAGGCTTTGAATTCCTTACACTAAGTGAAGGTTCAAATCCAAAAGATACCTATCATTTATGTGCTGATTTCTACGAAGATGCTTATTTCCCAACTAAGCGTGAACTACGATGGCTTGATCCCACTCGGGTACGTAGGCAGTCACTTAGGTGATGCAACCCCTCTGATTTAAAAGTTTTTTACTTTGTTTTATGATTTTTTTCAATTTTGAAAATAGGGGGAGATTGTTAGATATTTTCAATAATGTTTACCGCTACTAAGGGGGGGTCCTGGGGGGCGTAGCCCCCCAGGATGTGGTCGAAAAGACACCATTAATGGATTCCCGTTGAAAGCGTATGTTCGTGATGAAAAGACATCACGAAAAGGCATGAATCCCTCTTTAAATAGTGAAGGCTTTGTCCCATCTCTATTATCAAAACTTCTTTCTCTCTAAGCATCTTCAGAAACAAAATACTGTGTATTCTTGGTTGGGTCAAGGGAGTACAACTCTTGAATTCAACAACGTTGTTTGGGCTTCATTCTATCCTGAAGGCAATATTTCACTGACCAATTGTACTCGCCAATTATTTGGGAAGGGTCGAAATAATTGCTGAAAAGAATCGTAAGGGCTTTAAGCTTGTGTTACAACATTCTTTTCAATCTCTGTTTTCATCCTCTATTACCCTTTATTTTCCAACATACCACCAGTACTTCGTTTTCTCCAAAACATTTGGTCTCAAACCACAAAGATTTATCGAGTAACAGCTGCTTGAGAAGACACGAAAACGAGCTACCTCTTGATCTTCTAAACCTAATTTTTCATTTCATTTGATAAGAATAGAAGATGATGTTCTTGGATTTTCTTCTGTTTTTTTCAAGAGAAATGTGATGTGGAAGAGCTGCACACGTCCCTCCATTCCTCTTAGTCCCACTAGTGTGGCTCACATGCTTGAAGAAACAAAGAATTTGTTTTGTGAAATCATCCCTTTGGCCCTGGAATGGCAAGGTGGTGCAACCCATGAGCTGTTGGGTTGATAGCCCACAAGCTCTAATTAAGATCTGACTCCTTTGGTACGCAAGTCGCAAGTGCCAATTTAGCTTCTAAGCCATTTATTCTATAGGTGAACGGATTTAACTTGTAATTCCTGTAAAATCTCTAAAATACAATTATTAGCGAGATATCGAGATCTAGCTAGTATAAATGTGGGTATAAAAGTTGTCGCACTTACGTGCTTATCATATTCCCCCACACTTACATTTTGCAAGTCCCGAGCAAAACAAGAAAATAAATATCCGCTCTACAACTGGATATGGAGAGACGTCTGCTAAATGATAGGTGTCTAAAACACCTTTATATTTATCTATTGTTTATGCTTTCTCTTCTAGTTTTCTTGTAAATTATGTATCTTATGTTTTACTTTTGAGTATTTAGGTACTTTGGAGTCATTTGGTCTAAAAAAAGAAGAAACAGGGCAAAAGTTCATTCCAAGTGCAACTGGTGTTGGAGGCGGACTATTTCTCATTATTTTCTTTTATTTATTCATCTCTATCTGAAAAGTATGTCGGCTTTAGTGATGCAAATTCTGTCTGAAAAGCATGAAAACTTTAGTGATGAAGAGATATTGAAGAGAAGAAGTGAATCTGAGAAATAAAAGACGGATACTGTTGGTGGAATAACTCGAAAGAAGGAAAGAAAGCATTCATTTGGAGCGAAAAAACGAATCCAGTGGCGAAAGAATGAGGCATTTCCGGCGTCGTATGAGAAAGTTACGAGCAAAATCTATAAATAAGCTTGTCGGAACTCTGGAACTGACTGTACAAGAATTATGGAGACAATGGGGTGGCCCATATCCATTTTGGGCGCCTAAGTCTAGTGACCATTCTTACACTACCCTAAAATTGAGAGAATTAATTTCTCAATTATTAGCAATTTATGTCTCAAATTCAGAGAAGAAGCATTTATTTCTTCTTCTGCCTGAAACCAGAGGCGGATGCTGTGGAGTTAGAGGTGTTGTGAAATACAGAGAAAGAAAGATTTATGCAGAAGAGGATTTGAAGTCGGTGATGGAAGAAATTGGAATAAGGGTATGAGTCTGCTGGTGGAATCTGGTGAAGAACTTGAACAAGAAGATGATACTGCTTGAGATGTTGAAATTATGGTATCAAGTTTAGAAACAGAAGAATTGGAGCAAGAATTGAAATAGGTTTTCTTTAATTTCGATCTTGAGGAAATTCTGTGACCATCGGTTTGATGTGGATCTGGAAGCTAGGGTTTGGTCAATTAGGGTGAGGACTGACTAACTGCTATTTCTATCGATTTGAGGGAAAAGGAGGAGTTAACTGCTAAAGAAAGAAGAAATTGAGGGTTTGACGTGAACCTGAGATTGACAGTGAAATGAGCTACATGTTAGGATGTAGAGAGGTTGAGATGAACAAGAAATCAAGATGGTAGAGCACACTAGTACAAACAGACCATTTTGCCACGCCAAATTGGCGTGTCCATATGGGTTTTGTCACGCCACTTCGGTTTGTACTAGGCGTGACTTCTGCTTGTGTGGTTTTAGGTAACATGGCGTTTTTTTAGGTAGCTTATAGCCACGCCTGCCATGAGTGTATATTACTGCATGAAATAGACACGCCAGAGCCATATAGGCATTGCTATATAGGGTCCCAAAAACTTAAGTACTGGTACTCTATAAACACATGATTTATTGTTTTGGCGTGGCTATTTGGCTCACTATAGACACGCAAATTGATTTTTGGCGTGGCTATTTGGTTCACCATAGACACGCAAATTGCTTTTTGGCGTGGCTATTTGGTTCACTTTAGACACGCAAAGTGCTGGTTGGCGTGGCTATTTGGTTCACTTTAGACACCCAAATTTCTGGTTGGCGTGGCTATTTGGTTCACTTTAGACACGCAAATTGCTTTTTGTGTGGCTATTTGATTCACTATAGACACACAAATTGTGTTTTGGCGTGGCTATTTGGTTCACTTTAGACACGCAAATTGCTTTTTGGCGTAGCCATTGGTTATCCAAATAGCCACGCCAAATAGGTTTAACGTGGTTATATGTTATGTTTTAGTCATGCCAATTTCACTTGCCTTCATCCATGTGGTGAATTATGAACCGTTGAATACCATCCACATATAACGTTATGAGTCGTTCATTGGATATCCTATAGACACGCCCCATAGAGCGTGGCTATATGTGATATTTAGCCACGCCAATTTACAATTACCTTGACCCACGTGGCCGTATTAGTAATCATTGGATCTCATTTTAGATGATGAAATATTGATCGTTAAATTATATGCATCCTACGCCGTCCACATGTAACGTTGTGAGCCGTTCATTGAAGAACCTATAGACACGCCATATAGCGTGGCTATATGTGATATTTTGCCACGCCAATTTACAATTAACTTCATCCACATGGCTGTATTAGGTACCATTGGATCTCGTTTAAGATGATGCAATATTGACCGTTCAGATGTAACGTTGACCGTCCACATGTAACGTTGGGAGCCGTTCATCGGAGAACCTATAGACACGCCATATAGTGTGGCTTTATATGATATTTAGCCACACCAAATTATATATGCTTAATGTGTCTTTATTATATGTTTAGCCACGCCAATTGATCTCGAAGCGTGTATATTGCGCGTGTGACGCCTCTGAGCCGTTCAGATATGGCGCATCTAAACCATCCACCTGGCACTACCCAAATTCTCATATATACTTTGTAAATTGTGGTTAAATCTGAAATTCATTTATGCCAAAAATTCATATTATTATTAATAACACAGTAAAAAATGTTGAGCATTGGTCTAACAGTTTGCAAAAAAATATATTAAAGAGCATTTATCCAAAAATTATCAGTTTTTCTTCAACTTTTTTGATGGTGGTGTCTCTGCATGCAATGGATCAGGTTGTGACATTCTCGATATGCCAAACCTTGTCTTCTGTTTCCCATCTGAAAGTTGGTATGCCTTCTGCACAGTTGGTGCATATAACCTTCTTTGCGCCTTTTTAGTCTTCTGAGAAAGCTTTTCAGAGGCTGCATGCATGACTCCCCGAATGTGGATTGACTGCTAGGTGCTCCTCATTCAGTTTTTCACTGTTCAATTTCTTCTCAGAATCTAAAACTGGTTCTGTATGCTCATGAGGTTTTCCATGCTGTGGAGTTTCCTGTAGCAAGAGATTAAATGTATTATATATATATATTCTAAATCCAATGCGAATTCGTCTGTCATGTGAATTCTCAACAAGAGACAGACAAAAGTAATTTTTCCAACAAAGTGATAAAGCCAACTTCACTGAAGTCCGCGTCATTTTTCACAGCTGACGCCCATAATAAAATACGTAACCAAATATCAATTTTCTAACTTACACTGGCATTCATGATCCATTAGGTGTTAATATATTTCTATGTCGTACTTATTCTTTAATCAAACTGAATACGTGATTGATTTACGTAAAACAAATTATATACTTGATTAACAAAGCAAAAGATCTAATAAACTAACCTTGTCATCATATGGAACAATTATCTTTCGTCC
Organism: Papaver bracteatum; assembly: GCA_023529315.1. Classification (NCBI taxonomy): domain Eukaryota; kingdom Viridiplantae; phylum Streptophyta; class Magnoliopsida; order Ranunculales; family Papaveraceae; genus Papaver; species Papaver bracteatum. The sequence continues at coordinate 384,999 of JAJJWX010002605.1, read as the reverse complement.
ATGACACAAAACCATCTTTAGCTTCCCCTAATAACTTAAACTCACCACTTGGTTCCGTTAACACGAATGATGGATCTATGACCTCCAGAATATTGGCAGCATAATAGTGTTCAGGAAGCTCTTGTTGATGTATTTTCTGGTTAGGCACCTTAGGAAAAATATTGCCTCTAGCAACGAGGTTTCCCCTAGATCCATTCCAAAAGTCGTATTTTTCTTTCTGCGGAGATACGACATACGATCATCATATAAAAAGAAAATGTTAGGATTAACAATATAGATTTATGAAGAAAAAAAAATAAAAAATAAAAAAATACTCCATTAGATGTCTTAGCCATAGGTTCTGCCATAGATGTGCACAACTTCTCCAAAGATATTGAAGGATTTAGTTACTGGTAGAGTTCTGCATAAGATTAGGAGACTGCTTCTTAGACCATGAATGCGAAGACACTGATGAATTGAATAGGTAACAAATATACAAGGTTCTCCAAAATATACCCTAGCATCCGTGATTCATATAATTGATATCATATTTCATACATATGGTTTAAGATCATGTAACCGATTTAAGACAATAGACTTACTAATTTTAGTTTTAATCCCGAGTATCCTCCTCGTCCTGTCCGATGTGGGAACTTGGATTGTGATATTTCCTTTGTTCCCTTCTCCGAATTTTTCTTGTAGAGAAAATAAAAATAATTTCATTAGTATGCTGGGATAGACAATAAGAACGAAACACAAATTAGAAAAATAAATGTGTAATCCTTACCTTAAATATAAGCGATTATAGTACATACTTAAGGTATTCGTCCCAGTCTTCTTGGTCCATTACCATTTCCTACTTTCTGGGGAAAGTTTTTAGTTTGTATGGTCTTTCCAGGAAGGGTTTTACATGATTATTGTGTAATTTCCTTTTGAAGTCCCGCAGTTGAACAGCTAGACGTTTCATGATCGCTTGTTTATATTCTTGGGGCACCTCATAATTAAACTGCAATAACAACTAATTTATGTTCATCACAGACTCACAGTTCAACAACAAAAACGACGAATTGATAACCGCATATGCATACCAGAATTTCCTCCCACATATTTTGTTCTGTTGTTGCAGGGACTTCCTTCCAACATAAATGTTTTATGCCAACCATATCACGGGCCAAATAGCCTAGGTAACTACTGAATTCAATTCTATGGCCACCATTATAATCCACCTCATCATCCCATTGGTCCTCCTCTGGGGGCATGTTGTAATCATCTTCTGCCATGACAAAAGTTATGTAGGTACGTGCATCTCAGTTAGGAATTTGAGCTTATTTTGGAAAATATTAGCTAAACCTAACAGGATAGGCTACATGTGTTACACCTCTTTTCTATTATATGAAAAGAAAAAAAAACACGAACTTATTGATGCATGTAACTTGAGGCTAAAACATCACTGCAACACACAAAATATCCTCATGAATATTGTGTTATCCACAAAGCGAAAGGTACCGGTTAAACGGTCTTATATAACTTTTTGTTACAAAAGCCAAGAGCACTAAAGCACTAGATAATGATTATCAATTTTTAGCTTGAAGATATAGTCAAATTGGCCAATCAGTAACATGGTATTTTTAAAAATGGCAACTTAAAATGCAAACGTTACAGGCTCCCAAGTAACAGACTCAAATGATTAAACCTGGAGAAGACTTATATATATATATATATATGATTGACACAACATCATCCATCAAAGTAAAGTTATATCTAAATCAAACCCAAACAATAACAAAAACCCGAGAAAACAATTATCATCGTTAAGTTTTGTAAAACCTAACTAACTAGTAAATCCTAACTAAGTATCATGAAAGAAAGATCCTTACCTAAATCTTATAATAGTTTCTGCATGTAACTTAAGCCTAAAATAGTATTATTGTAACAAAATAAAATCACCTCTCATCGTCATTAACTTGTTCTTTGATACAGCCGAATAAAAACCCTAGTCATGCTTTAACTAGTAAACCTATAAGATCTAACATCTGATTCCATGAGATCGAACAAAAAATCTAACATCAGTTTAATATTCATTCGATAATGGGTTGTATAAATAATACCAACAACAAAGATCGAGTCTGAAAAGGTAGGTTCCTTGTAAAGATTAGAGATAGTAAAAATAGAATAAAAACCCTAATCATGCTTTAACTAGTAAACATATAAGAAGTAATAGAATAAAAACCCTAATCATGCTTTAACTAGTAAACCTATAAGATCTAACATCTGATTCCATGAGATCGAATAAAAAATCTAACATCAATTTAATATTCGGTTGTAGAAATAATACCAACAACAAAGATCAAATATGAATAGGTAGGTTCCTTGTAAAGATTAGATATATTAGCAGAATTATGATTTCAAAGAGAGAATGAATCGAGTAATAAAAACTAAAAAATTAGATCGAACTAATCTTTCTTTTTCTTTTTGGAGTTTAACCAAACCATCAGGCGGGAATTGATTTTTCTTTTGAAATCATCCCGCCCAGTAAAATTCATTTTCATCGCACGCCGAACAAAAGATTTTTGGTGCTTTTCTATTTTTATTTCCAAATTTTTGATGTGTGACCAATATGGTTAGTTTCCTTTATTTTATGAGTGAATATATCATAGACAGTTATGATAAAATTGTTTCCCAAAATTTTCGAAATTTAGTTTCCTATCTCTAACCAACTCGAGAAAAGGCCATCGAAAAAAATTACTTTCCTATTTTGAATAATATTTTTCTTAAATTTTTTAACCTGGGTTGTATCCTGTATTATTCTTGGTTTAGGGAGGAAACGTATGAATTATTAGTGGCACCTATGTAGGAAACGTATTCTTCTAATCATACAGTATTTTTTTAATAGGAAAGAATAAATATATTGATAAGCAAGCTTACATATTCTTTTTATCATGTTGAATCAGAAGATTGATCCATACAGACAGATAATCCAACAAAAGCAAATTGTTTGAGTTCTTGCATACTTTGCTATAGAGCCTGCAATATGATTTTCATCCCTATGTGCATAAGTGCAAAACCAAGAATCAAAATAACTTAATATAACTAATGCATCATGGATTAAATTATATTTTGTACATTTAATCTATTTAGCCTTCCCATTCGAGTCGCTATAACATTCGACAATCTCCTTCCAAGTGAATTTTTCGCCATCCCTTACTGCGAGCCCATTGTACTGCTTCTAGGAGAGAATGCGCTTCAGCTTGCTCTGGATCAATGGCTAGAGATGCACCTCCTCGCAGTCCATGGTTGTTTCCTGCAGAATCTCTACAAATCAGTCCTATCCTGATAAATACAGTTTTATCAATATAGGAAGCATCAAAATTCAATTTGTATATGTCATCTATAGGAGCCTTCCAGTTCTTATCAATTATTCTCAAAGCAATGTTGCTACTAGTTTGCATTCTTTTAGACCTTTTCCAGTTCTCAATCTGCCTGAAAATATTGTTTATAACAATGTTACTGTTAAATGGCTTGTTTTCAAAATCTATAACACATCTAGCCTTCCAGGTTAGCCACAAAATGAAACTGGCACTCTCATATAGACTAAAATCCTTGGGCATACCATTGTTTGCCTTTAGAAAGAAACCACTTATCCAATTTTGTAAGTCTAGAACCCGGAGGATAGTAGATAATATAGAGTCTATTTAATCCCATATATGTCTGACATGATGACAATCAAAGAACAAATGTTGAATAGTTTCAGGGTTACCACTACAAATAGCACATCTTTATGTTTAGTGAAACTATCAAGTCTATGTTTAGTATTAATGCAACCATGTAGGAATTTCCATATAAAATAATGAATTCTGGGAGGTAGCTTATATCTCCAAAAGGATTTCCAACAGATGTCTAAGTTGTTCTTAGTTGGATTAGTAGCTAAGTTTTCATTCAAGATGGCATTGTAAGCAGATTTTATAGTAAACATTCCATTGCTGGAAGGATCCCATCTCAGCTTATCTTTATATGCAATAGGAATTCTTATGTCAATAATCCTTTTAACAGTGTCTTCATCAAACAAAGCATTCAAAATATCAGAATTCCAAGACTTAGAGTCTTGGTCAATGAGATGATTCACAGTTTTCATATTAAAAGATCTTAAATGACTATCTGGAGGTCTGTTCATATTTGGAATCCAAGAATCTTTCCAAATTTGCACATAAGTATCATCACCTATCTCCCATATGTAGTGTCTTTTAATTATATTCAAACCCGTGCATATGCCTTTCCAAATCCAAGACCCTTGTTTGTTCACAATATCAGTTAAAGGATTAACAGCATGAACCCATGGTTCATCTGGATTGGTAATCAATCATACAGTAAGCTACTAAAGAAAAATAAACTAAACCCATCCATTTTCATGTTCATCATTTCCAGAAAACATAAAAATTCAGCGTGAATCATTCATCACATAAATGTCAACCTATATATCAACGTAAAAAGCATGCATCTAGTGAAGTACTAAAAAAATACGTAAACTTTAAAGTTCACACATCAAAAACCCTGTTTAAAAAAGCAAAGAACTTGTCAGATGAGCATTTATCCAAAAATCATCAATTTTTCTTCAACTTTTTTGATGGTGGTTTCTCTGCATGCAATGGATCAGGTTGTGACATTCTCGATGCGCCAAACCTTGTCTTCTTCTGTTTCCCATCTGAAAGTTGGTATGCCTTCTGCACAGTTGGTGCATATAACCTTCTTTGCGCCTTTTTAGTCTTCTGAGAAATATTTTCAGAGGCTACATGACTCCCTGAATGTGGATTGACTGCTAGGTGCTCCTCATTCAGTTTTTCACTGTCCAATTTCTTATCAGAATCTAAAACTGGTTCTGGTTGCTCATGAAGTTTTCCATTCTGCGGAGTTTCCTGTAGCAAGAGATTAAATGTATTATATATATATATATTCTAAATCCAAGGCGAATTCGTCTATCATGTGAATTCTCAACAAGAGACAGACAAAAGTCATTTTTCCAAAAATGTAATAAAGTCAACTTCACTGAAGGCCGCGGCATTTTTCATAGCTGACGCCCATAATAAAATCCGTAACCAAATATCAATTTTCAAATTTACACTGGCATTCATGTTCCATTTAGGTGTTAATATATTTCTATCTCGTACTTATTCTTTAATCAAACTGAATACACGATTTATGTAAAACTATTTATATACTTGATTAACAAAGCAAAAGAGCTAAGACACTAACCTTGTCATCAGAGATGGAACAATTATCTTTCGGCCATGCCACAAAACCTTCTCTAGCTTCCCCTAATAACTTAAACTCACCACTTGGTTCGGTTAACACGAACAATGGAACTGTAACCTCCTGAATATTGACAAAATAATAGTTACTAGGAATATCTTGTCCATGTATTTTTTGGTTAGGCGCCATAGGTGCCTCTAGCCACGACATTTCCCCTAGATCCATTCCAAAAGTCGTATTTTGCTTTCTACGGAGATACGGCATATGAACATCATATAAAAAGAAGATGCTAGAATTAACAATATAGATTTACGAAGAAAAAAACATACTCCATTAGATGTCTTATCCAGATGTTCTGCCGTAGATGTGCACGACTTCTCTAGAGATATTGAAGGATTTGGTTGGGAATTACTGGTATAGTTCTGCATAAGATTAGGAGACCGCTTCTTAGATCCATCAGAAGGGTTGCTATGTGAAGGAGACTTCCGCAGAGAAGTAGTTGGTTGTGAATTACTGGTAGGGTTCTGCATAAGATTAAAAGAGTTATTAGTTACTTTTGAAAGTTACACATGTTTATATTTTTCTCGGTTCTCTAATTTACACTTGGATTGGTGATTCATATAATTGATAGACTGGTTTATGTATTATTCGAATTACAAATCAAAAAAGCCAAGCAACTAACCTTCTTAGCAGGCTCGGTAAACTGAACACCATACTTTGGCCAAGGAATCGCTTTTCCAAAAGTTTGCCCTAATGTTTCCATACCAGCAAATCTTACGGGTAGACAGAAATTCGGTTTTATTACTTCATCAATCAGGATTTTGTAGCAATCAACCGCCAACCCATCCTTTCCATGTAATTGTTATTTTCCTGTTAACCGAAAAGCTCTACCTATAGCAAGGACGTTTGCCTTAGACATCTCGTCAAAAAGGTTGCACCTTTTACCCTGCGGAAATATATGGCATATGAACATCTTCAAGCGAAAACTTTAAAAAAAATTGAGATTTAAAATGCATGTAAAAATAAAACAGATACCTGAGAAACTGCTTTAGTTTTCGTGATCTCAGATTGGATCCGACTAGGTGGATCTTTTGATGTCACATCCATAGTATGTTTCCACGAATTTTGTTGACTTACCTGCATCAGTAGAGTAATATTCGGGTGTCAAATATTCCAAATTCCACCGTGAATGCGAAGACACGGATGAATAGGTAACAAATATACAAGGTTCTCCAAAATACACCGTGATTCATATAGTAGTTGATAGCATATTTCAGACTCATATGGTCCTTAAGATCATGTAACTGGTTTAAAACACATACCTTCAGAACTTTTTCAGATATTGCGATACAAGATTGGCTTTCATTGAGTAGATCCGATGATTTCACAACCTCAGAATGTTTTGGTTAACTTACCTGCATCAGAAAATTGAAATGAAAGTTGTACCTTATTTTTGCAGTGAAACCATTTAAGCAAAATGCAAAACTGACTCACAATCAAATAGCTAACCACATATCTGGTTCTATAAGGTTCTCTAAAATATACACCAACGTCTGTGATTCATATAGCTGATAACATATTCGTCTCTTATATTAAACAAGATATATATATAAAACTGGTTTGTGTAAAAATATATCCAATGAGTTAATAAAGCAAACAAGCATAGCAACCAACCTTTTGATCCAAGATGGTTTGATTTGATGGCCAACAAATTTCAGCATCACCAACATCTTTTAAAGTTTTTATCCTAGAAGATGTGCCAAAGGGTAATTTGATGGTTTCATTTAGTACTTCACTAACCATGACGCTATAGCATGTAACCTCACCCATCATCCCTGACTTCATTTATAAGATACCTTCTTTGAAGAGTAATCTCTACCAATGGAAACAATGTTGTCCTTTTATCCAAACCAAAGTTTTCATCCCGTGCCCTGCAGAAACACAAGGCGCATGAGAGATAGTAAATGGAAGATTAAAATTTTAAACGCGTTGGAAAACCATACATCAATGGTAAATTTTTCAGATGGCACATTCTGAGACTCCCCAGTGGATGGAGGAGACGAAGACTTCTTCTTTGATACTAAAGACGTTGGGGATTCAGTAAAAATGGTCGGGATTTTAGTACAAGGAGAGACCCGCTTCGCGGAACCTTTGGTGCTTTCAGATGACTTCTGCGGACCAGATTTCCCATGTTTTTTTGGAAGTTGCTTAACTGATTCTGGACCAATGTTATTCTTAGATCGATTGGAGGCGTTGCTAGGTCCTGCTTCCTGTGACTGTAGTTGCACATATTGTTTGGAAAAATCAGATACCGTCTGCCAATTTTTTCAAAATATTACACAATCTAATCAAAACTCGGTTCACTTACCTATCCTCCACGCTGGCCGATAGTGTTGCCCATAATTTTTGCAATGTCGACTCCTTAAGATAACAAGTTATCTGTCAATCTATGATACGCATTTTTAGTAGACTCTAATTCTTTCTCCTTAGCTTTCAGATTTTCAAGAAGTTCATCATTCTCTTTCGAGTGTCTTGGTTTTCTTCTATTTGGAAAGTAAAGGTTACCGTCACTCCAAAGCCAGTCCCTTTGACACGTCCACCCTTATCTGGGCCGATCGCAACTGTTAGGGAATCCTCGTTATGACCAACAATTAGAGTTCCCTCTTGAATCATCTTCCGCTTCTCTTCCTGTTCAAATAATGTGTTAAATTATGATTTAAACCTTGCGCAATTACTTTGCACTTACTTTGGTTAAAAACATGAGGACTATAAAGTTTTTTTGTTCTCACAACTTCATATGTCTTCTTCCTGACAAACTCGTCTGGAACAATTCCGTGTTTGTTTTCGCATGCTCTTGCCCACATGAACCACCGGTCTTCAAGATCTTCTTCGGAAATATTTCCTCTTTGGACCTAGTAGTTACCAGAAATAAGTAAGGATTTACATCCGCACAGATATTAACTGTGTCAAATAGAAAACCTATTCCAAAGCATCTAATGTGACAAAATTACAGATTGGTGTAAGAGGACACATCCCTATACCGTTATAGGTTTCTGCATACATGAGACACGCAACACGACATACAAAACAGAAGTATCTGATATTGCCGGTTTTACTGTGCAATGTATAATAAATAAGACAACAGACTTACTAATTTTAGTTTTAATCCCGAGTATCCTCCTCGTCCCGTCCGATGTGGGAACTTGGATTGTGATATTGCCTCTTTTCCCCTCTCCGAATTTTTCTTGCAGAGGAAATAAAAATAATTCCATTAGTATGTTGGGATAGATAATAAGAACGAAATAGAAAAAGAAATGTGTATTACATACCTTAAATATAGATGTAGGATCAGAATATTGTCACAACAATATTCTTGCGAAATAAACAACAGTTCTGCGATACACCAATGATATTCTGCGACACATCAATGATATTCTGCGACATGTCTCAAAGTGACGTAAGTAATGACACATCAGATGAAAACAACAGAAACATGAGTAAAGTGTGACATTTCTGCGACGAACCAATAAGACTTGCGAATGAATAAGGCGGTGCTAACTGCGATTTATCGCAAGAACTCAGATCCGTAATTAAAGGGAATCTTAACTGTAATCATGAGCTGTAATCCATTATGTAAATACCTATATAAAGGAAATGAATAGTTCCAGAGAGAGAGATGAATTTTGGAGAGCTAGGAAGGTTTTTTGGAGAGAGAAAATCTTTATCAAGTGTTCTGTGTTCTTGATTTCTGTAAAATTCCTTAAGATCGTATTAATGAAAAAGTGTCTTTAATCTTAAAATTATGTCATAAATATTGATAAATTCTTGAATAGGGTGTAGTGTGGGAATTCCTGCAACTACATTTTGGCGCCCAGAAACAGTGATGAATAGTTGAAAATCATAGTAAAAGTTAGGTAAAAAAAAGAAATTATTCAAGAGTTAGAAGAATATCAAGAAAATTGATGGAAGAAAATATGGATAAAGTCAAAGATAATCAAAATAATGTGGAGTGTGATGTAATAACAAAGATGATGATAGATAAGTTCCATGAAGATATTAGAGGAAGGATACACAAGCGAGATTTTGAAGGAAAGAAAATCATGTTGGAAGAGGAGGTATCACCGCTAAAAGATTGGGAAAAGCAGAAGATCACATTCACGGCAGCAGAAATTCTGAAAGAAAATTTAAGACATACATCTCCATTGGTGATCACAGTGTCTTTTGTACCAACAAGAAAAGAGAAATCAATAAGATCTACAGAATAGTGGGATGTGAATAGGACTCTGGTGGACGCAGGAAGTTCTGTGGATATAATGTTTTACCACACATTCAAGAAAATGGGATACAAAGATAAAGAAATGCTTAGTCCAACATATCATATTCATGGATTTGGAAAATCTCTAACAAAACATAAAGGTGTAGTGGACGTGAAATCACCAAATAATATGCTATTGGGAAGACCATGGATATAATCTTTATAGTGCGAATTTCGCTGGGGAAATAAAGACGCAAATAAATTTATGTGTAGTGGACGTGAAATCACCAAATAATATGCTATTGGGAAGACCATGGATACATGCAATCAAGGCTGTATCATCAACTCTACATCAGTGCATAAAATTTCCTATGCCTAGCGGAATTGGAGAGATTAGAGGAGATACAGATTGTGCAGCGCTGTGTTTCCAGAATGAAGTAAAGAATTGTGAAAATCAAATTCAGTTGCGAAAACATCGCAGAAAAATGATGAAAGAAGAAAAGAAAGAAGAAGAATTCAAGATTTACATGATAAGATCATAAGAAGGAAAAGGAGTATTTAACGATGTATCGCAAGAAAGTGATGAACCAACGGAGGTAATAAAAACACCAACACCAATGGGAGAACATGAAGCTAGTTATATTGCAGCAGAACCCACAAAAGAAGTAAATGTTGGCAGTGAAGAAGACCCAAAAATGCTGAAAATTGGAACTAAGATGGATGTGGAGGAAGAAGAGAAAATCAGAAACCTTCAAGAAATACAGAGACATTTTTGCGTGGAATATGGATGAGATGTCTGGAATAGATCCATCTATTGCGTGCCACAGATTAGAGATTAACAAAAATGTCAGACCATTCAAACAAAGAATAACAAAGATTGCGACTACTTATCATGCCAAGATATAAGAAGAATTGCAGAAGATGCTAGACGCAAGAATTATAAGGCAAGCAAAATAGCCAGAATGGATCACCAACATGGTAGTAGTTCCTAAGAAAAATAGGAGGATAAGAATTTGCATTGATTTTACTGATCTAAATAAAGCATGTCCCAAAGATAGTTTTCCCTTGCCAGATATTCCGCAGCTGGTGGAATCTGCCGCAGGAAATGATCGAATATCTTCGTTAGATGGATACAAGGGCTATAATCAAATCCCACTTGCGGAAGAAGATCAAGAACATACTGCATTCTTTGCTCCCAGAGGACTATATTTCTACACAAAGATTCCTTTTGGGTTACGAAATGCAGGAGCAACTTATCAAAGGATGGTGGAAAAGGTGTTCGCGAAATGGATACATAAAACTTTAGAGGTATATGTGGATGATATGTTGGTAAAAATAAAAGAAGCTAAAAATCATGTGCAGGACTTAAGGGAAATTTTTGATCAGATGCGGCTTTTTAATATCAAAGTAAATCCTGAGAAATGTACTTTTGGAGTATCATCTGAAATTCTTGGGATATATTGTATCAAAAGAAGGAATACAAGTTGATCCTGAAAATGTGCAAGCGATTCGAGATATGCCAACTCCAGAACAAGAAAAGATGTGCAAAAATTGAATGGACTTTTAGCCTCACTAGGAAGATTTATTTCGCGATTATCAGATAAATGCAAGCATTTCTTCAACATACTAAAGAAGGGAACAAAATTTAAATGGATAGATGAATGTGAGAAAGCTTTTCAAGGAATTAAGGAATATTTGATGAATATATCCATTTTACAGAAGGCTGAACCAGGAGAAGAATTGCTGATATATCTTGCGAAAACTCCACATGCTTTAAGCGCAGTACTTTTGCGAAATGACGCAGGAATTGAAAAACCTATTTACTACATCAGCAAAACATTTAATGATGCGGAGAAAAATTATTCGAAGATTGAAAAGCTAATTTTGGCATTAGTTTATGCGGCTTCTAAGCTTCGCATATATTTCCAAGCGCATAAAATTAAAGTACTAACAAAAGTGCCAATTGAGTCAGTAATGAAAAATTCAAAGAGATCAGGCAGAGTCGAAAGATGGAACGCACAAGTGGGGCATTTTGAGATCCAATATGCAATTCTATCTTCGCCAAAATCTCAAATTGTCGCAGATTTTCTCGCAGAATTTCCTTTGGAGGATCTTGAAGCTGTAGAAGACATGATGGATATATAAGAAGAATATGGGGATCCTAGAGATCTTTTAACAGAACCAAATAGGTGGGAGATATTAGTAGATGGATCATCCAATGGAGAAGGAAATGGAGTGGGAGTCGTTTTTATTTCGCCAGGAGGCGCAAAAATAGCATTTGCATTTCGACTGGAATTTGAATCTACCAATAATGAGACAGAATATGAGGCTGTAGTACATGCTCTAATATTTGCGATAGAAATGAAGGTGGAGAATGCAAGAGTTACCAGCGATTCACAATTGATTATCCTCCAAATTGAAGGGGAATATGCAACTAACGATATATCTTTGAAAAAATATAAGAAACTTGTTGAAGAATTATCTGCGAAAATTCCAAAACTCAAATGGAGGCATATTTCAAGAAGAGATAACAGGATTGCAGATGCTTTTGCGTTCATATCAAGTATGATGGTAGATCCGACTACGAGAAATATAAAAATAAAAACACTCATAGCACCATCAATTAATAAAGAAGAAGAAGAGGAAGCTGAGGCAATGGTAGTAGAAAATAATGGCGAAGAATCAAGTCAAATTATCGCAGATTGGCGTGCGGAAATTCACGCATATCTAGCAAGGGGGGAGATTCCAAGGAACAGATTAGAAGCACATAAATTAAAAAGTAGAGCAACAAATTATGAGTTAAGAGATGGGGTATTATATCGAAAATCTTTAAATGGGCCTTCCCTCAGATGTTTGACACAAGAAGAAGGAAAGCAAATATTAAAAATGTTACATAGTGGGGATGATGGTAATCACAGCGGCGGAAGATCTTTAGCATACAGAACTAAAATTCAAGGTTATTATTGTCCATATATGCATGAAGATGCAAAGAATTTATCAAGAAGTTGCGAGGAATGTCAGAGATTTGCAAAAAGAATACATGCACCAGATTCGGAATTCCAGCGCAGTTGGTGTCAGATAATGGAAAACAATTTGAAGGACAAAATATAGAGATGTTACTTAATGCATTCAAGATAAAGTGCGGAAAATCGACTCATTTATACCCATAGGCCAATGGTCAAGCTGAAGCACCTAACAAAACAATCGCAGATATTCTCAAAAAGAAGTTAGAAGGGCATCATAGAACGTGGTGTCAACAAGTTCATAATGCAGTTTGGGCTTATAATACAACACGAAGAGAAGAAATTGGGGAATCTCCTTTTTGTTTAACATATGGGGTTGAGGCAGTATTACCAACAGAAGTTGCTATTCCTACAACAAAAAGAGAAGCTTGGGAAAAGAATCTTAGTGCTGGTATGATTCTAGACAAACTTGATGAGGTAGAAGAGAAGAGAGAAAAGGCATTACAACATATGGAAAACTACCATCGCAGATTAGCTCGTGAATATAATAAACGAGTAAAGAAGCGTGAGTTCCAAGTTGGAGATCTAGTTCTGCGAGAAACACCAGAATATCAGCGAGAAAATGGAGGAAAATTAGCGAAAAAATGGGACGGGCCATATATCATCAAAGAAATAGTTAGAATTGGAGCATATAAATTAATGGATCCAGAAGGAAGAGACATGGGTCAAAGACTTGGCAGACCATGGAATAGACAATATCTAAGAAAATATTATCAATAAAGGTTTGAAAGACTAGAATGAATGGATTACACGCAAGAAATTGTGAGAGAATAAAAGAGATGTTTTGCAAGAACAAAGTTGGCTAAATATAAAAGCTACTTTCCGCAATAATTTGCGAAATAATTAAGAATTTTAATGCAAATGCATAAGACGGGCGAAAATTGCCTAAAAACATATAAGAATGGGACGAACTTTTATGGCGTACACCTTAGTTCGCGGATTATATTCCATAAGAGGCAATGTCCTTAAAGTGCGTCATAAGGGGGGTATCTCTTTGCATGGATATGGGAAAGGCTATACCGCTGCTGGAACCTAGTCATGGAGATTTGGGATTATATAAAATCCATCCGGGAGAGATAACTTGGATTCCCAACTATATAAGGTTATACCCTGGTTGGGCGCCCGAGAGTTTATCCTAAGGAATGCAAAGTATGATCAAGGCGCCGAGGTACACGGTTGAGCTGTGGGTGCCCGGGATGGATGAACCTACCCTGGACATCCACGGAAAGTCTTGGCTTACGATGTGTTCGGCCCAAAGAAAACCCCACTTAGGGTGCAGTCTTGTAACTATAAGCCATATAAGGCATAAAGGACAAGGCTGCGAAAATAACTGGTTGTTGGCAGAACCGTATGGGAAAGTGCTAGTCTTGTATGGCCGATGTATAATCCTTGAAGGGGCAACCGGGGGGAGAGATAAGGGCGATACCCTCCATTAGGGAGCTGTGTATCAAAAAAGACGGCAATGTCATGGGACTTTATATTCGCAAGAATATTTAGGCCCGTCATATTGTCGCGTGACACAGACAACAATGTCATGGGACTTTATATTCGCAAGAATATTTAGTCCCGTCATATTGCCGCGTGACTGGCCAAAAAGCCTAAAGAGAAATGTTAAGATGAGATCAATGGGTTTTTGCGATAAGATCAAAAGATGAGATAAATGAAATCAATAATAAGAGGATATAAATCGCAAAGACGTCCTGCGATTTCATCGAAAAGACGAAAAAGTCATAAGTATTAAAAAGCAAAGAGAGATTAATCTCACAAGAAGGCTTAGATTTATCATATTGTCGCAGAGATTAAAATTAAATGATAAGGCAAGATCAATGGATTATTACAAGATCAATGTAAAAGTAATAATCCATTGATCTTGTCGCATAAAAGTGGCATAATAAGACCTTTAACTAGGAAGGCGAAATAAGACCACAAGAGAGGTTATATCTGCAAAGCATATAACAAATTTTTCGCAGCGTTGATTGCGATAATTCATTTATCATATTGCAGATTGATAACAAGAGGCAAGTATGGGATTTCTTACAAGGGTAACAAATTCAATACTTCACAAGGAAGATTATGAGGGGCAAATATGGGGATTATAAAATAATATTTCATTATCTTCCTTGAGAAGAATTAAAATAATAAAAAATAAGATAATCAAGTTACAAGAATTTATGAAGATTGGATTCAGATTAATAAAAATATATAATTAGAAGAAGATGATGGGGTTACAAAAACTGCAATGTTTCGCAAAAGAGATTCAGAAATTACAATCATTCGCAGGACAAGGAAAAGAACAAGATATTTCGCAAGAATATAAAACTCCAGAGAATATTCTTCCTTAATTTTATCATTCTTGTTCGCTACTATTATCTTCATCAAATGACACCTTTTTCAGTTTGGGTTTTTCCATCACCGGTGATTGTTTTGTGAGGAGAATTATGTTCTTCTGATTCTTTATGAGGATTTTCTTGATATTCTCCATGATTGAGAGGGTTTTCTTCTTCTTCTATTTCTTTAGGTGGGTTTTGTTCATCCTCAGAAAAATCTTCTTCATTACTTGAATAATTTAGATCTTCATCTATGAGACGAGGGACTTCGTTATTATCTATCTCCAAGGGTTTGATCTTCATAGGAGGTAAAGAATGACAGAATAGAACATTGTTTATGAGAACCTCAGCGCCTAAATGCGCCTTACGGAGGCAATTATTTTCCCGGTTTCTGATCTCTATATCTTTGAAATATTCAAGATAGTCAAATCTTCTTAAAGCTCTGTTGCAAGAGTTAGAAAGCGCAGTGTTCTTTTTGCGAAGTTTGGCCAACCTCATAGACAGATCAGAGATTGAAGCTTGAAGGTGCTTCTCAGATTCTGCAGAAGAAAAATCACATATTAGATGGAATTTTCGCAATAAATAAGATGGGAAAATACAATGAAATAATTAAATAGACGATGCAGTCAAAATGACTACCTTCCTTTTGCGAGGATAAAGTTTGATTTATGTTAAGGAAGCAATTCTTCCATTGATTCATGGTATCATCGAAAGTATCACCAACTTTACCTTTCAAACGAGATTTTATACTTTTTTCTTTAGAAAGAAGATGAGTATTTTCTTTTTTTAAGGAGGAATGGGAATTCTTCAGTAGAGCATAGTCATCTTTGAGACTGTTGACTTTTACGCTCAGAGCTAATCTACCTTTTATAAGTTTCTCTTATTCAGCGGCAGATGATTCGGTTATCTTTTTAAGCTCATCTTTCAATACACGAAGAGATTGCTTTTGGTTGTCACACAGCTTTTGAAGATTACTCAATTGCTGCGAATAAACCATTGTTTTATTCACAAAGCTACGTTTCTCTTGAGATAAGGTTTTGTTTTCATCTAATAAAGATTCCACCCTCAAATTAGTCTGATTTAGCGAATATAAAAGTTGAGTGGCTTCATTACTTAGGAGATCTCGTTCATAAATTAGCTGATTATTCTCATTCTTAAGATTATTTATCTCGTCAATTGAATATGTGTGAAGAGTATTCAATCTATCAAATTGATTCTTCCAAGACTCTTTCCCAATGCGGGCCTCATCAGCGATTGTTTACCATTCAAGTATCTTCAATAATTGGTTATGTTTTGAGGCTAAATATGCGTCAACAAATAAATAAATAAAAATTGAGTACATAGAAAACAAAGGATTATTGAGGCAAGAAAGTTGTACCTTTCGAATCATCATTTCTGCTGCGAAGATTTTCGCAGTCTAATTCAGAATTGCGAAACTTATGATTGAGAAGTTCACATTCTAAAGTTTTTGCTTGAAGATTCTTCTTCAAGGGGTTTCAATTTCACTTTCTAAAGAAGTTAGCTTAGACGAAGAACCGCAGGATCCAAGATGCTTGCTTAGAATCATACAAATATCTTGTCTCGCAGGGTCTGTAGAAGATTTCATAGCATCATTCAAAACTTTAGATAAAATTTGAAAAGCATCTTCGACCCCTTTTGCTATTTCTTGAGAAGAAGGAAGATAAGTAGAGGAAGAAGCTTTGATGACAATAACTTGAAGATTAGAATCACTCGCGGTACTAGGGGTGGAAGAAGGAACTTGGTTAGTCGCAGTTACAGTCTCATTCACCGCAACATTCTTCATCGCAACTTCATTCATCACGGCTTCATTCACCGCAACCTCCTTCACCGAAACTTCATTCATCACGGCTTCATTCAACGCAGTTTTATTTACCTTGGTTTTATTCACTACAGTTTCATTAATCTCAAGCTCATTGGCTGCTGATTCATTCACTTTAGTTTCAGCTATTAAAGATTCATCCATCACAACTCTTGAAATATTGATGGAAATATTAGCATCAATAGGTTCATTTGGAATTGATGAAGAAGTAGTAGTGGTGTTAATATTAGAATTTACGCGAGGAGAAGGAGAAGATTTATCTTGCGGCGGAACAGGGTATGCAGGCAAGAAATCAAGAATATCCACTTCATCTGGAAGAGCTTTAATTTGACGAGAACGCTTAAGAGGTCTAGAAATATTTTCTTCACCCTGCGAATAATAATGTAGATAAGAAACAGAGGCAACAATATTGTTATTTCAAAGAAATAAGTGTTTCTTACTACCTTATCATTCTCAGATCTTTTCGCCTTTCCAACACGCCTTTTTTGAGAAACTTTAGGGTTAGGGTTTTTGACAGTAATCTTAATATGAGAAGTAGTGTTACTGGAAAAGATAATATAGAATATGGGGATTACAAAGAAAATCAGGCGATAGAAATGATGAAACATGAACAAAATAAGGTTCAACATAAGAACATACCTTTGAGTCTCCATTAGAGCAGCAGCAGGAAGGATATTAGGAAAGAAAAAATTGCAGACGAAAAAGGAAGAAGTTGAAGAAAAGAGAGAAGATGAAAGAAAATCTTTCCTCGAGTGGGACATCTATTTATAGATGAAGGATGGGTAACCGGGTTGATCGGTAAAAAATTAAAGATTGACACGTGCCATCGGTAAAACGTAAAATAAGGAACTTTGTCGGGTAAAAAGTAAGGAGTTGCGGCAAATCAAGAAACTTAAATTCTCATGATCTTTATCTCCTTCGCAGAAAAGATATGAGAAGAGGCAAGATGTAGGATCAGAATATTGTCACAACAATATTCTTGCGAAATAAACAACAGTTCTGCGATACACCAATGATATTCTTCGACACATCAATGATATTCTGCGACATGTCTCAGTGTGACGTAAGGAATGACACATCAGATGAAAACGACAGAAACATGAGTAAAGTGTGACATTTCTGCGATGAACCAATAAGACTTGCGAATGAATAAGGCGGTGCTAACTGCGATTTATCGCAAGAACTCAGATCCGTAATTAAAGGGAATCTTAACTGTAAATGAGCGGTCATGAGCTGTAATCCATTATGTAAATACCTATATAAAGGAAATGAATATTTCCAGAGAGAGATGAATTTTGGAGATCTAGGAAGGTTTTTAGGAGAGAGAAAATCTTTATCAAGTGTTCTGTGTTCTTGATTTCTGTAAAATTCCTTAAGATCATATTAATGAAAAAGTGTCTTTAATCTTCAAATTATGTCATAAATATTGATAAATTATTGAATAGGGTGTAGTGTGGGAATTCCTGCAATTACAATAGGCGATTTTAGTACATGATTAAGGTAATTGTCCCAATTTTCTTAGTCCATTACCGTTTCGTACTTTTTGGGGAAATTTCTTAGTTTCTGCAGCCATTCCAGGAAGGGTTTTACATGATTGTTGTACAATTTCCTTCTAAAGTCCCGCAGATGAACATGCAGACGCTTTATGACCACTCGCTTCAGCTCATGGGGCACCTCAAAATGAAGCTGCAATAACATCTAATGTATGTTAATCACAGACTCGCAGTTAGACAACAAAAACGACAAATTGGTAACCGCATATGCGTACTAGAATTTTCTCCCACATATTTTCTTTTGTTGTTGGAGGGACTTCCTTCCAACATAAATGTTTTATGCCAACCATATCACGGACAAAATAGCCTAGGTAAACTACTGAACTCAATTCTATGGTTACCAATAGGCCGGAACATTCTGTCAAATTCAATATCCCTTCTTTTGGTAGTTTCTTTCGAGAAGTCTCTATGCAGCTTCAACATTCTTGTCATTCCCCTCGCTTTTATGATATTTTCTGTAGAGTCTTATTGTTGTGGCTTCTCTTTTGCTTCTAGAGCATTTTCCAATTCTTTTTCTTCTAACACCTCCAAATCATCATTTTCAGAATCTTCTGACTCTGGAAATAACCGAGGCAACATATGAAACCATGTGATGTTTAAGTAGAAATAAGTAAGTACAAGGTTTCGCATATTACCTGTTAAGTCTTCAAATCTAGCAGTATGGAGCATATCTCCACCATCATCGTCATATGATTGTACAATGTTATCATGACCCTCATCTAAATCTACCGTTTCTTCATCAGATCCCGCCTCAGTATCTGATTTCCTCCATTGGTCGTAATCATCATCTTCTTCCATGAAAAAAGTTGTGTAGGTACGTGCGCATCTCAGTTAGGAATTTGAGCTTATTTTGGAAAATATTAGCTAAACCTAACAGGATAGGAAACATGTGTTACACCTATTTACTATTATATGAAAAGAAAACAAACATGAACTCATTGATGCATGTAACTTGAGGCTAAAACATCACTGCAACACACAAAATCTCCTCATGATTATTGTGTTATCCACAAAGCGAAAGGTACCGGTTAAACGGTCTTATATAACTTTTTGTTACAAAAGCCAAGAGCACTAATTAAAGCACCAGATAATAATTATCCATTTTTATCTTAAAGATATAGTCAAATTTGCCAACCAACAACATGGTATTATTAAAAGTGGCAACTTAAAATACAGACGTTACAGGCTCGCCAAGTAACAGAGACTCAAATGATTAAATCTTGAGAAGCCTTGTATATAAATATTATTGACACAACATCGTCGATCAAAGTTGAGTTATTAACTCTCAATCAAAATCCAACCCAAACAATAACAAAAACCCTAGAAAAAATTAGCATCGTTAAGTTTTTTATTTTATTTTGTAAAACCTAACAAACTAGTAAAGCCTAACTAAGTAACATGAAAGAAAGATCCTTACCTAAATCTTATAATAGTTCATGCATGTTACTTAAGCCTAAAATATTATTGTTGTAACAAAATGAAATCACATCTCATCGTACAACCAGTGATTGTCATTAACTTGTTCTTTGATATAGTCGAATAAAAACCCTAATCACGCTTTAACTAGTAAACCTATAAGATCTAACATCTGATTCCGTGAGATCAAACAAAAAATCTAACATAAATTTAATATTCATTCGATAATGGGTTGTAGAAATATTACCAGCAACAAAGATCGAGTTTAAAGAGGTAGATTCCTTGTAAATATTAGAGATAGTAATAGAGATAGAATAAAAACCCTAATCATGCTTTAACTAGTAAACCTATAAGATCTAACATCTAATTCCATGAGATCGAACAAAAAATCTAACATCAATTTAATATTCATTCGATAATGGGCTGTAGAAATAATACCAACAACAAAGATCGAGTCTGAAGAGGTAGATTCCTTGTAAATATTAGAGATAGCAGTAGAATTATGATTTCATAGAGAGAATGAACCGAGTAATAAAAACTGAAAAAGTAGATCGAACTCATCTTTCTTTTTATTTTTGGAATTTAACCAAACCATCAGGCGGGAATTGATTTTCCTTTTGAAATCATGCCGCCCAATAAAATCCATTTTTATCACCCGCCAAACAAAAGATTTTTGGTGTTTTTCTTTTTTTATGTCCAAATTTTAGATGTGTAACCAATATGGTTAGTTTCCTTATTTTATGAGAGAATATATCAAAGACAGTTATGATAAAATTGTTTCCCAAAATTTTAGAAATTTTGTTTCCTATCTCTAACCAACTCGAGAAGAGGCTATAGAAAAAAATTACTTTCCTATTTCGAATAATATTTACCTTAATAATTTTAAGCTGGGTTGTCTCCTGTATTATTCTTGGTTTAGGGAGGAAACGTATGAATTATTAGTGGCACCTATGTAAGAAACGTATTATTCTAATCATACAGTAAGCTAATAAAGATAAATAAACTAAACCCATCCATTTTCATGTTCATCATTTCCAGAAAACATAAAAGTTCAACGTGAATCATTCATCACATAAATGTCAACCTATCTATTAGCGTAAAAAGCCTCCATCTAGTGCAGTACTTAAAAAATAAATAAAACCACCACTGAAAACAAAATGGTCATCAAAAACCCTGTTTTAAAAGCAAAGAACTTGTTAGATGAGTCTGGTTCTTTATCAAATTAGTCTGGTTCCTCATTCTCATCCAATTCCACGTAAAGATCATTATCATTAACATCGTCGTATAGCAGTAATTTACTTTCAATAGCACTTTACTTGTTCAAACTCGTATTTTTGTTAAAAGTATTGGCAAGGAGATAATAATATCAGACCTAAAGTGATAAATTTATTCTTATTGTTTACAGGGGGGGGACTGTATTTTTCTACATTTCCTCCGTTCTTTCAGCTAATTATATTTATTTTTCCAAAAGAATACACACCTCATAAATAAATAAATTTGCAAGAGTATATTGCATTCTGTAAAGTCTATGAACTTGTAAATAATTATCTGATTTATTTCATAAACATCACCTTCTTCTAAATGACAAAATTAGCAAACTAAACAAGAAACAAATACAACTTTCAAAGCGTTCACAAAATGAAATCGATAAATCAAACCATATCATTAAAAAAAAAACCATATCAAATGAACCATCCCCATCTTCAAACAATTCTTCTTGCAATGCTGAGGTGAACCTGATCACTCCAACCAGCAGGCTTGGGCACCTTGTCATCCTCAGATTTGTCATCTTCTGCTTCATCAGGATCCACATGCTTGTTAAGATCATGCTTGTTAACTTTTGGATTATCTACCATATCCGGAACATCGGGACGATCTTCATCAATAATTTCAATAATAGAATCAGGAGCATCATCATTCACAGTAGGACCATCAGCATAAGAAGGAACATCAGCATCCTCAACGCTACTGATTACAAATACCCCAGAGGAACACCAGGAATAACATCAGCATAAATAGGAACATCATCATTGTCAACACTACTGACAACATAACTAATAACAACGTCGAGAGGAACACCAAGAACATTAGTTATTTCTTCCACAGTAATGATAATCCTCAATTTACGAGGATCAGCCATCAGTCGAGGACATTTTTGGATCCACTCTTAAGTTTCATCTCTACAGTCCCTCTTCGCAGAACTCATTTTCCTCTTAATACTCTATGTTATTTTTTTCTATGCTTGGTGTAATTTATATATATTTCTAAGGAAAACCCTAATTTCTTAGGTTTTCCATCATTATCTTAAATCACTTATTCTTTGGTATTTACATCGAATATTGTAGCAATATAAGGAGATATGGAATGAATATTTTCATGTTTATCTAATTTCCTTTTTAATCTAATATACATAACGAACATAACAAACTAAAATAAATTATGATCTCATGAGATATATGGAATGAATATTTTCATATTTATCTAATTTCCTTTTTAATTTAATTACCTAGGTCGGTTGGGGTGGCCCGGCCGGCTGGACCATAGGTTAACGCAAAAAAAAAGAAAAACCCAACATGGGGTTAGTCCTCGAATGATTTGTGGGGAGTTGAGTGTATTTTAAATCTTGGAGATTTTGAGTGTAGTTGCAGGATTTCCCACAACACACCCCTTGTAATATCTTGATAATAATCTCTTGATCTAAACTAATTTGATATTAAAAGTATGATTAAAATTCTAAAAATTGTAGATAGACACACGGATTTTTACATGGTTCGATCAATTTGATCTACATCCATGATTCTTCACCATGATTGTTAAAGTTTACATTTGATTTACATTGATAATCTCCACTAATGGAGTTCTAAATCTAGTTTTAGGGAAGAAGATGATAAAGAAAAATACATTTTTTCTCTCTAAAAATCTCTCTGCAAAATATTTCTCTCTCCTAAAATTGTCTCTCTCCTCAAGACTCTCCCAACTCTAAAAAAAATACATCATCCTTTCCTGAATCTATTGGATCTCGATTTATAGGAAACTACATAATGGGTGACAACTAAGCTGTCCTCTAATTTCGGATATCATTCACGATATTATCGCAGTAACTATTCCTAAGCATCGTAACCATTGCCAGTCAATCATGTTCTTTTGTGTTTCTTCAATCGTCAACTGTTATGTCATTATTTTGTGACACTCGCAAAGTGTTGTTGGAGAACTCGCGGTGACGCTCATGAAAATGTTGTTAATCTCGCTGAATATTCTTTGTGGCGATATTCTGGTACTACATCTTGCCTCTTTTTTCTTGAATATTGCTTGAAAAGGAATCTTTAAGAAAAAATCTGTTGTTGTAGTAGTCTTTGATTTTTGTTGATGAAGGAACAAGCGAAAGAATACTAGACTTGAGAAGTACGTACTTCCTCTATTCTTTTGTGAAGTTCCATATCTTTGCTAAGTAAATAAGAAGTACCAACTCTGCGAAGTATGAAGTATCCTTGAAGAAATATAAGAAGTACTCAATCCTCAAAATATAAAGAAGTATCCGTCCTTTAATGAAAATCATAAGTATTGCCTCTATTCACGTGAAATTATTACTTCATTTCTGGTGAAAATTCTTGTCCATTTTGGAAATGATTGTTGCCGAGAAGATAAAAAACATAAAATGTCTTCTTGGTAATCCATAGTTGCCTCTGTTCTTTATATATGAAGGAATAATCCTTGAGAAAATGTTTAATGAACGAATTGCCTTTGCCTCATTCTGCGAAATAATGACTTCTCCTGTGAAATTCTGAAATAGTTTGCGAGATGCTGAATGAGTTTGCAAATTTTTGAATATTGCTGAATGTTTCTGCGAAATTATGAATAGTGTCGCGATGAATAGTGCTGCGATGAATAGTGCTGAATAGTTCCACGATGAATAGTGCTGAATAGTCCGCGACGAATATTGCTGTGAGATTGTAGACAATCCTCTTGAGAGACTCGGAATCATACTTCTGAGAAATTCTGAACAATACTTATGAGAGATTTTGATAGTACTTGCTATCTCTCTTGCGATGAGCAAATCTTTCCTGCATTCTTAAAAGAAAATAATTAAGTTTGAAATTATTCTATTGGTCTTATTTTTCCTTCCTAATTAAAGGTCTTATTTTGCCAATTTTTCTTTTTGCGACAAAATCGCCGGACGTCTCTACATTTGCATGTAAAAACCCATTGATCTTGCCTTATTTATTTTTCTTTGAATTTTCTGCGACAATATGACAGATCAAAATCCCCTCGCGAGAATAAAGTCCCATGACATTGTCTTCTTGCGATGAAATCGCAGGACGTCTTTACATTTTCATGTAAAAACACATTGATCTCATCTTAACTTTTTATCTTGTGGCTTGTTGCCTCTGTATAATTTACGTCACGCGACAATATGACAGGCCTAAATGTTCTTGCGATCATAAAGCCCCATGACATTGCCGTCTTAAGACACTTATCAGCTCCCTAATGGAGAGTGCCGCCCTTATCTCCCCCCTGGTTTCCCCTTCAAGGAGGGCACATAGGCCATACAAGACTAGCTCCTCCCATCCAGATTTGCCAACAACCAGCTGTTTTCGCAACCTCTTATCCTTTATGCCTATATGGCTTATAGTTACAAGACTGCACCCTAAGTGGGGTTTTCTTCAGGCCAAGTGCATCATAGCCAAGACTTACCAAGAATGGCAAGGGAGTTTCGTACGCCCCGGGCACTCTTGGCTTAACCGTGTACCTCGGCACCTTGGTCATATTTTGCACTTCTTGGAAGATATTCTCGGTCGTCCAACCAGGGTATAACCTTATATAGTTGGAAATCCAAGATCTCTCTCCCGGATAGGTTTTCTTTAACCCCAACATCTGCATGACTCAGGTTCCAGCAGCGGTATAACCTTATCGCTGAATCATGTCAAGAGATACCCCCTTATATGACGCATTATTTGGTCTTACATTTGCCTCTTACGAAATTTTATTCGCGAACTAGGGTGCACTCCATAAAGGTTCGTCCCATTATTATGTCTCTGCGAAATTGTATTCACGTTTCTTTATTCTTTCATTCAGTCTTTCGTCATTTCATGATAACATCATATTGGAAGTAAATATTCTTTAAAATCTTTTGAAATCTTAGAAATCTTCTTTGAAATCTTGCGATTGTATCATATTGTTAAATCAAAAATCTTTTTCTGTAAAAGAAATATGCTAGAAAAATCTGTGAAATCTTGCGATTGTATCACTCTTTGTTAATCTTAAAATTTTAAAATTTTAGAAATTCTGGCGATAATTTCGATTTCTGTAACCTTAGAAATCTTTGAAATTTTTTGCGATGATTCCATTTTCTGTAATCTTTGAAATCTTTGAAAAATTTTGCGATGATTTCATTTTTATAATCTTTTGAAATTTTTGAAATCTTGCGAATGTATCGTTGTTTGTCAATCAAATCAAGAATCTTTGAAATAATTTGAAATCTTTGAAATTTTAGAAATCTTGCGATTATATCGCTTTTGGCAAATTAAATCAAACATTTTTGAAATCTTTTGAAATGTTAGAAATCTTTAGTAATTTTTAACTACATTTTCAGAAATCTTAGAAATCTTCTTTGAAATATTGCGATAGGATCGCTTTTTGTAAAATAAATCAAAAATTTTCATTTTCTGTAAGTAAAATATTCAAGGAAGGGGTACTTAGCTTTTTCTGTTGATGCCGTTACTCGCGAAGTATTTAATTTGCAAAAAATTCTTGCCGAGGAGGAAGACTCGAACCCAAGTCTGCTAGTTTGCATACTCCTTCTCTGACCGTTTGGGCTACTTGTTGCTTGCGAAAGAAAGGCCCGCGGTACTCAACTTCTTAGCTCTACTATTGACCATTTGTGCTAGCTTGATATTAAGCTTCTGCGTGCTAATCTTCTTCCGTGGCGTCAACTTTCTTAACTTTTCTCTCCACCATCTGTTCTGGCATGAGTTTCTGTTGTTGCGGTAAACCTCGCAGAATCCTTTTTTTTTTTATGTTATCGCCAGGTTTAAAAGCATTTTTTTTCCCTAATGCCCTTATGAAGTTTATTTTCCTTCTCCTACTCGAGGATCTATCCAATCCATTACTTCATCGCCCAAAGCTGATGCTGTTGACGAACAATGAGTTTGTTTTCTCCTGAATTTGCAAAGTAGATTTCGTCTATAACTCTTCTTCCTTTATTGGTCTTTGCTGGAATGATCGCTGATAAACTTGCTGTAACTATCGATGATAAACTTGCTGTAACTATCGCTGATAAACTTAGTATTACTTCGCTGAATTGTTGGGAGTACATTATCCTTCCTTCGTATTTGATTGATATCATCGCATTCTCCCACCTGTACATTTCAGTTGAGAATTCCCTGCTTAATTTTATCACTTTGCTCCATACTAAATTATTAAATGAATTTTGTTTTGACAAATATGAAACTCTCTTCCGTCCTGTTACTTCTCTTCACTGCGTGTGATGTTACTTGAAGTTGCTTTATGTCATTCTTTCACCTATCAACTTCTTTCCTAACTTTGTCTTACTGTGAATATCTTCAGGAATTTCTCTTTTCTATGTCTTTCTTTCATGTTTGAACTATGCTGGGATTTCTTTTCTATGACTTTTCTATTTTCTACGTCTTTCCTAACTTTGTCTTACTGTGATGTTGGAACTCTGCTGGGATTCTTCCACCTATGAACTTGATGTTGCCGTTGTTTGTGTTGTTTGTGGGATTCTTCCATATAGCAATGATTACGACAGTATTCATGTCCCTTTTCATGTTGTTGCACTTTCTGCACCTCCCGATGTTGTATTTTTCCGTTGTTGTTCTACATTTTGTCTTACAACAATATTCTATATTTGAACTCCAGCTACATTAATCTGCGAGCTTAATAATGAAGTGGAAGTACGCCCATTTTATCATTCTTCTTTTTGTTGTAAATAGCCGTGTACTCCTTTTTGTTTTTCCTTTTTTTTGTTTACTGAAATAATAGCGAGCACCTCGCAGCAGTCTTCCTTGCTGATGGCTCATGACCTTATGTGCTTTATTCCCTAGTTATTTCTGTGAAGTAAAACCCTCCTTGCTGTATTAGTTCACGGTTCTTTCAGCTTGAGATTATTACTCTCAATCGTTTTGCCACTGTTGATGTTCGATAAGTAATCACTGGAGTTGATGTTCGCTGGAATTTATGATGAAGTAGAGCTTCGCCTATGTTCTTCTTTTCACGATTGAACTTCGCTGGAACTTTCCTCTTCGCCATCTGCTATCTCTCGATGAGTTTGTAGATAATCTTCCTTGCTGCTATTTCACTGTCCTTGTTGATTGTCCATTGAGAAGTAGTTTGTTCAAAACTCTGCAGTTGGGAGGTCATCATTTTCTCGTCGTCTGGTGGGATTTAAAACTCTCTTCACACTGCAATGTTAATTCTCTTCACTGTACATCACATGTTTTTCCTTTATATTCTTCTTTGGCTTAAATATTCTGATGATTATATGGATTTTATGCATTTGCTTTCTATTTCCCATTCTTTGTGATTTTTCTTTGACGTGGGTTTAACCGTTGTAATGTGTTTCTCGCAGCTTCTTTGTGAGAAAATATTCTTTCTAAATTGTTGATCTCTCTATGAAGTTTCTGTGCGTTTCCAATGCTGACGACAAAATAATTATTCTCTTGCTCGCTGATCTTGTTATTGGGTCTATTGACAACGTAATATTAATTTATTCATCTTCCTCCTTTGCTTTGAGTCTTTACTTTGTTCGTGGTTCTTTCTTTAGCTCGTGGTTCTTTTGTTGGTTTTTTGCTCGTATTCATATGAAGTGGCACTTCACCATCTCCTTTTGATCGCTGGTTTTTCTCGCTGATAGGTCGTGACTTCGTTGTTGCTGCTGTAAAATAATCTTGCTGTACGTGAATAACAGTTTGTGTAAAATCCACAAGATGTCCTCTCCATTCAGCTATTGCCTCAACTGTAAAGCTTCCTCGCGAAATTATTTATCTCTTCATTCATCGTCAAAAAATTTGTTGGGAATTGTAAATATGTTCAATCACACATCGCTGCACACAACAGATCATTAATTCAATAAACAATCTGTAAAAAAATTGTGCCAAACCTAGACTTGTAATGAAAATTATCATCTAAAATCCGTTTGGCTTTGTTCATGGGAGAATCCCCAAATCAATTGAGAATTTTTGATACTCTAAATTTTCTCAAATTCATTTAAATGGATTTGTAAAACAAGATTTGTTTGTTCCAAATCTGTAAAGAAAATCAATTTTGTGTTAAAGGTAACAAAATAAAATCAAGCTTCTATGAAGAACAAAAGGCTTAAAATTCCCAGATCTGGATAGTTAAATAAAGAAGAAATTTATCCTTTTGAGACTAGATTGTTGGTGAAGGCTTTGTTTGAGATTTGAAACTTCAAATCCTTCTCTGCTACAGTGAGGTTAACGATGCTGGTTGAAACTTTGATGAGACTTCATTTCCATTTTTTGGTCTTCATAACTTATTAGCCCACTGGAACTAATGGACATTAGTATTTCGTTGAAACTCTTGACCAAACTTCGTCAAAATTTTTGGATCTTTTTCTTGAATCAATATTCCACAGGTTATGTCCCTGTTTCTAGCGCCAAAATGTAGTTGCAGGATTTCCCACAACACACCCCTTTTAAAATCTTGATAATAATCTCTTGATCTAAACTAATTTGATATTAAAAGTATGATTAAAATTCTAAAAATTGTAGATAGACACACGGATTTTTACATGGTTCGATCAATTTGATCTACATCCATGATTCTTCACCATGATTATTAAAGTTTACATTTGATTTACATTGATAATCTCCACTAATGGAGTTCTAAATCTAGTTTTAGGGAAGAAAATGATAAAGAAAAATACATTTTTTGTCTCCAAAAATCTCTCTGCAAAATATTTCTCTCTCCTAAAATTGTCTCTCTCCTCAAGACTCTCCCAACTCTAAAAAAATACATCATCATTTCCTGAATCTATTGGATCTCTATTTATAGGAAACTACATAATGGGTGACAACTAAGCTGTCCTCTAATTTCGGATATCATTCGCGATATTATCGCAGTAACTATTCCTAAGCATCATAACCATCGCCAGTCAATCATGTTCTTTTTGTGTTTCTTCAATCGTCAACTGTTATGTCATTATTTTGTGACACTCGCAAAGTGTTGTTGGAGAACTCGTTGTGACGCTCGCAGAAATGTTGTTAATCTCGCCAGAATATTGTTGTGGCGATATTCTGGTACTACATTGAGAGAGTTTGAGAGAGTGTAAGGAGTTTGAGAGAGTTTTATGTTTTTGAGTTCAGGATGTTTGGGGGAGTGTGGGGAGTTTGAAAGAGTTTGTTAGAGGGAGTATGAGGGAGTTTGGGAGAGTTCACTCCTAACTCATTCTCTTTTAAGGAACAATAAACCTTCATTTGCAAATAAAAATGATCTTTAATGAAAAGAAAAAATAAATAAAAATGATCCCATCTCTGAAAATGCACTTGTAGGGATGCTACTGTTGAGCAACTATATGCATCTGTTAGTAATATCATTGCAAGTACTACTACTGCAATGTATCTGGATGCTACTATTGAGCAACTATATGCTCAAAACTTATTTTCATCTCATAGAAACTCACTTGTAAGTTATTCCGACAATTCAAGATTACCAATCTAATACAAGTTTGGTTATATCTTGTCTTGGGTTGAATAGATTGTTCAATGCAGGGATAGCTTGCATCCACAATACGCAACATTCTAAAAAAATTACCCACTATACAGCTCTACAAAAACAAAAAAGTTTATATTTTTCATGACCGGATGATCATAATCTAAATGAATCTCATCATGGTAATCTTTTTACAAAAGTTTCCAAGAAGAACAAGAAGTTTATATTGGACTAAGGTTATTTCCTTTAGTTTACAAGTTTGGACTTTAATGATTTCCAACTCATACTAGCTACTTGTGCAGGGTGTAACCATTGTTAGTATGCACACCTTATTTCCCTTTAAGTGGTGGCCTAACCATTTGGCTTGCTAGATACATGTGAATGCTGTTACGTATAGATAATTCTAATTGTAGTTAAAATAGTTAACTTGATGATACTTGACAAGTGATGCTGGACATGGGTGCATGTAAACTTATATTTCCTAGTATTTAATTTGTTGATGTCTCATGGTTCAAACAGAGGTAGTGCGATACATAATTTTGTATCCACTTAATATGAACTTAAATGCCAGAATGGGGTTCGGACAAAATGATTCTACTAGATTCCTAAATTGGTTTTGTAGCTGTGGAATTATGTGTACAATTTTGGACACACATATAATTAAATGTGTTTTGAGTATAGATAATACCAGTATTATTAGGAAGGTATATAGTCACGCTTTGAAGGAAAGGCATGTGCATGGTTGTCTGATACAGTGAGCAGTTGTTGGCTTGTGGCAATGCTATTCGGAATATATATATAAAAAGAACCAAAAATTGTATGAATTCTTTGTATCCATTGTGTTTAGTGCGAGCAGAATTAAATGGGAACTTGATCCTGGAAGGTGAATGTTGTATGATTTTGTTCTTCTATATACCTGGTGGACGGTGCAACCACTTGTTGGGGTGGATGAGCTAGTAATATAGATTTCTTAAGTCTTGGACTGCAATATAAAATTGTGTCTTCCTCTTCTAAACTTGATGTTGCTAATGTGCAATAGCCTAAAGAGGCAGTTCAGAGTTGGGAGCTAAGTAGTTCAGAGTTGGATAAGCATAAAAATCATGTGACCTCTAGTTCTATAGTTCTTAAACCATAACTTTCGGTAAGCTACAAGCCTGCTACGAAAGGTTTGACCATAAATAAACAATAGGTTAATCTGCTAGCCTGAAATCAATTCTGACTTGATTAACTAAACACAAATTGAGATGAATATCGAAACAAAAAAGAGTTAACAGAACATGCTGAGACCCTAAACAATAAAAATAGGGTTTTTACTTTTAAAACTAATATCAAAAAAATCAAAATAGTAACAATCAAACAAAACAATCGGAGATTAGAGAAGAAAAAAATAGATTAAAAAAGCATACCTGAAGCTGAAGCGTTTCCTGCTTCTCCTAATATTTTTCTCTGACCAAACTCCCTCCCGAATCTCTACTCCTATGAGAGATTTGTGCATAGGAAAAAATGCACTATCAACTTTCCAGAACTCCCCAAAACAACCATGTTAATGCACGAAATTGAACATTTCAACATAGAAAAAAATCCAAACACCAAAACAAAAACAAACAAAAAAATACAAGGAAGAAAAAAAAGCAACACAAATAACCCAAGGAATAAATTGTACATTTCAGCATAGAAAAGAATCCAAAAAACAAAAAAACAAAAAAAAAACAACTGCAAGAAAAAAAAAGCTACATAGATAAGCCTAGGAATGTGTTAGTGGCATGGACATCATGAGTACATGTTTCCGATTGTCCACCAAAATTCTTCAACGAGACAGCGCTCCTCATGTGAGGAACAATTGCAACCCTTGTTTCCCATGGTAGTTCCCCCCAAATTTCCGTCCAAGTTTTGGTGAGTGTATTGTAACGCAATAAACGCCTATTATGCCAAAATAAGATTTCCTTGTTATTTATAAAGGCTATCGGGTTATGAGTCGGCCATTCATCCTCTTTAAAGAAAATGCTTATCTCATAATTCCAATTCCATTCCCCGCCAGGTGCCCATGTATGAATATTTTTCTTTGGAAATAGGAGCCCAAAAATCTATTCGGGGCCGATCAATTCCCTCATGGATGTAGTAAAATAAAATGCGAACTCCGAACATGACCATCCCAAGTGATGGGTAAGTATTTATCCAAAATTCACTCCCAGGAATATGATGCGGAGTGATGGAACATCTCGGTGTCCAAATTGAAAGATATTATGCCAATATCTTGCTGACAACAATCTATCCAAAAATTACAACCACGTGCGTACACACCTGAACTCCGAAAAGTATAAGGAATCTCCCATGCTATGTTCCTCCATCCCCTCTTGTCTCCTAAAGTGTGTATTTGGACTTTACCATCCATGTGAATTCGAACTACCTTGTACTCATTGGTACGTTGACTGTATCCAAAACCCCCAATTATGTTGTATCGTGGATACCACGAAAGTACTTGATCTGATGCAATTGGGATGCATAGTTGTGGCAGATGGAGGTGGTCACCAGTTTCTGGATTCATAATATATACAAGATCTTGTATGCCGTGGTGTGAAACATAAAAACAAACCGGACCATTGCAAGATCCAACTATTGGGTGCAACATAGTCCAATCATCATGGGTTCCATCATTCGGGGCATCATGATTGTTGGCTGTTAATATCGGGCTGAAATCTTCCTCTCTATAAAAGAGTTGGATAACTTTATATTTCCCAATTCTTGGTGTGACGCCAAAAAGGAATCCAATTCTTTTGTCCCCAAGGATAGTATTCCATTCTTTGCATACATATTTGCTTGCTAAAACGATTTCTGCAGTTTGGAGGCACTAAAGTATCTCGGTAGTTAATTCCGGCAACATATCCATCACTATTGTACTGATGAAAGATTATCAAAAAAAAAAAAATTACAAGCTTTTAGGATTTTCTTATTGTGAAATGTTACAAGCAAATACGAGTATAAAGCTTATATATATATAGGCATCCAATATACTTGTTGGTGAATGGTCGCGTCAGTCTATGACGGTTTTGGATCCTCTCGTCAATTTCATATCAACAATCCCACTTAATACTCCATGTTAGTTTTTTTCTATGCTTGGTGTAATTGAAAACTCTAATTTTTTAGGTTTTCCATCATTATATTAAATCACGATTCTTTGGTATTTACACCGAATATTTCAATTTCCATATTACTAAAAAATGAGATATTGTAGCAGTATAATGAGATATGGAATGAATATTTTCATGTTTATATAATTTCCTTTTTAATCTAATATATACATTCCAAACATAACAAACTAAACTAAATCATGATCTCTTAGGAAATACCCAAATAATTTTCCTACTTTTCGACTAATTACCTAGGTGGGTTGGGGTGGCCCTGACGGCTGGACCATAGGTGTAACGCAAAAAAAGGAAAAAACCAAAGGTTGGATAGTTAAACAATGACCCAAACTAAATTGTACATTTCAACATATAAAATAATCCAAACACCAAAAAAAAAACACAACTACAAGAGAAAAAAAATCTACATACCCAAGGAATAAATTGTACATAGAAAAAAAAATACACCAAAAAAAACAACAACACAACTACAAGAAAAAAAAAAGATTCATAGATAGCCCAAGGAATGTGTTAGTGGCTGTCCACCAAAATTCTTCAACGAGATAACGCTCCTCATATGAGGAATAATTGCAACCTTGCTTGTTTCCCACAGTCGTGTCCCCCAAATTTCTGTCCAAGTTCTGGTGAGTGCATTGTAACGCCATAAACGCCCATTCTGCCACAATAGAAGATCCTTTTTTTTTTCCAAAAGCTATCGGGTAATAGGTCGGCCACCCTTCATCCTCATCCTTTTCCAATAAAATGCTTATCTTATGATTCCAATTTCATTCCCGCCAGGAATATTTTTTTTGGAAATGGGTGCCCAGAAATCTATCCGGGGTTGATTAATCCCCTCATCACAAGCCTCATGGATATAATAAAATAAAAGGCAAACTCTGAACATAACCATCCCAACTGATGGGAATTCACTCCTAAGAATGTGATGGGGGGTCGCGAATGTTAGTGAAATGTATCAGTGTCCAAATTGATAGAAACTATGCCACTATCCCACTGACAACAATCCTTCCAAAAAATACAACCATGTGCGTACACACCTGAACTCCGAAAAATATAAGGAATCTACCATGCTATGTTCCTCCATCCCTTCTTGTCTCCTAGAGTGTGTATTTGAACTTTACCATCCATGTGAATTCGAACTACCTTGTACTCATCGGTACGTTGACAGTATTTTAAACCCCCAATTACAGGATACCAATAATGTACTTGATCTCGTGCAATAATTGGGATGCATAGTTGTGGAAAATGTAGGTGCTCACCAGTTGCTGGATTCATAACATATACAGGATCTTGTATGCCGTGGTGTGAAACATAAAAATAGACCAGACCATTGCAAGATCCAACTATTGGGTGCAACTTAGTCAAATATTTATGGGTTCCATCATTCGGGGCGTCGTGATTGTTGGCTGTTACGATCGGGTTGAAATCTTCCTCTTTATAAAAAAGTTGAGTAACTTCTTTCCCTATTCTTGGTGTGACACCAAGAAGGAGTCCAATTATTTTGTCCCCGAGGATAGTATTCCACTCTTTGGAAACACATTTGCTTGCTAAAATGTTTTCTGCAGTTTGGAGGTGCCGTAGTATCTCGGTAGTTAATTCCGGCAACATATCCATCACTATTATACTGATGAAAGATTATCAAAAAAAATTAAAGCATTTAAGATTTTCTTAATATTGTAGAATGCTACAAGCATATATGAGTAATGCTTATATAGACATCCAATACACCTGTTGGCGAATGGTTGCGTCCTTGATGAGCAAGCATTATTTGAAAGGTCGCACCTTTAATGAGCATGCAGACAAGTAACGCATATTTGCATGTTTTATCTTTGAAAGGTCGCTTCCTTTAATGAGAAGGCAAGTAAAGCATATTTGCCCGTTTTATCTCATAAGCGGTTATAGCTTAAACCTATAACTGAATTTTTATTTAAAAGCAAACAAAATCTAAAGGATAACCATTACGTCATGAAGTAGTTATCAAATGAGACATTTGAGAGTTCCGATATTTTAGGCCACACAGGATTTTTGTGTTTTAAGAAAAGAAACTTCTCCAATCGAAATTTCAAAGATAAATGTCTCCAAATAGCCCAGAAAAAGATAGTGGTTCCAAACCATCAAAAGGCAAGACTCCAATGACAGAGGAAGAAGTTGATAAGGAGGAGTGTTTGAAGAGAAAGGAAGTGATGATGAGGTTTAAATTAGCAGTATCTGAAATGGATTTGGAGCAACTAGAGAAAGCTAAGTACTATATATGCAAAGTAATAAGATTGAATAAAATGAAGAAGAGGCAAGGAATATGAGAGAAGAGGAAGAAGTATGTTTGCACAAAAATAACCAAAATGATGATATGGATCTGTTGTGGAATGAGTTTTTTCATGCAAACTCAGTATATGAGGCAGAAAATGAAAAGAAAAAGAAGAAAATCAAAGAGAAAGTAAAAGATGTAGAATGCCCAGAAGAATTTTTGCAGTTGTTGCAGACCAAGAAATAGGTATCATCAAAGTACAAAGAAAAATTGGAATTAAGAGTGTCTAATGGGAAATTGTGAACTGTTGACGACTAAATCTTTTTTATTCATGTGCATTTTCAAGAATAACATCATTGATTTGTCTATCA
This sequence comes from Papaver bracteatum, assembly GCA_023529315.1. Lineage (NCBI taxonomy): Eukaryota > Viridiplantae > Streptophyta > Magnoliopsida > Ranunculales > Papaveraceae > Papaver > Papaver bracteatum. The sequence goes on along the minus strand of JAJJWX010002605.1, from coordinate 349,919 downwards.
ATGCATTTTCAAGAATATCATCATTGATTTGTCTATCAATCACTTATACCCTTTGCATCTCAAATTCTCACTTCTTTTTACATTTTTCTTTTCCCCTCTCGGATTTTATTATAATGATCACATAAAAGTCTCCCTATAGATTCGAAAAATTTATAACCATAAATACAACTGGAATACATAAATGCCTCCCTATATACCAAATTGACCACCATAAAAGAAAATCCCCCTCTAAATTCGTTGGGAATATGTTTAAAGCATTAACTCCATTAAATAAAATACCAACCATTATTACCCAAAATAAGACCAAGTGTAAATTTCAAAAACAACTTTTAGTCCAGACAAGATACCAAAAAAATATCAAAGATGAGAAATAATACTATTAAAAAAAAATATATATATATATATATTGAACACCAAACTACATTACTCTAATCAAAACAAAAACAAAAACACTACACTCGGAATATGTTTGTGGCAAGGACATCGTCAGTACATGTTTCCGATTGTCCTCCAAAATTCCTCAATGAGATGGCGCTCCTCATGTGAGGAATAACTCTAACCTTTGGCCACCTTATCTTCGCAATTTCTGTCAATGTTCTGGTGAGTTCATTATAACGCGCTAAACAACGGTTGTTTTTCAATAGGACGTCGTTGTTATTTCCCAAGGCTATAAGCTTATAAGGCGGACACCATAGATTCTAAGGCTCTTCCAAGATAATGCTCCTCTTAAGTTCCCAATTCCATTCTACACCGGGTTCCCGTGCATGAATATCATTATCGGAAATGGGTGCCCAAAAATCAATCCGGAGATCATAAATATCGTGAATGTTGTAAAATAAAAGGCGAACTCCATACAATACCATTCCAAGTTTTGGAGTACTGAAACCACCATTCTCATAAATATGATGCGGGGGTGGCGAATGTGACTAGAATGTCTCATTGTCCAAATTGAAAGATACTATCTGAATATTGTCATAAAAATAATGATATATCCAAAAAATGTAACCATGTGCGTACACACCTGAATCCAAAAAAAAAGTAAAAGGAAAATATTTGATGTTCCTCCATCCCCTATTGTCACCTAGAGTGTGTACGTCCACTTGAATTGGAACTACTTTGTATTCACCGGTATGTTCACAATAGCCGAAACCCCTACGACGAATCATGGATCCCAACTAATTTGTGGCGTCGGTGTTGGATCGCATATTTGTGGCAGATGGAGGTGCTCACCCGTTGTTGGATTCATAATATAGATAGGATCTTATATGTCGTGGTGTGAAACATAAAAATATACCAGACCATTACAAGATCCAACGATTGGGTGTGACATGTTTTCATCATAGGATTGGATAATATTCCAGGTACCATTGTTTCCAAATAACATCTGATAGAAATCTCCCATCATCGTGCAGTAATCTTCCTCCTCAATTTGTTCTCTGTAAAAGAGTTGCATAACTTTTTCTTCTGTCACTTTTTGAGTGAAACCGAAAAGGAGTCCAATTCTTTTGTTTGCAAGGACAGAATTCCACTCTTTGCATACACATTTGCTTGCCAAAATACCTTTTGTACTTGGGAGGAGGTATTATCTCGGGAGTTAAATCCGGCAACATTTCCATTACTATTACTGGTGAAATATTATTTTTTTTAATGTAGAAGTATTTAGGATTTCGTTTTTGTTGAATGCTTATATAGACATCCAATGGATGCAATATGTGTCCCCACACAACACACCTGTTGGAATTTTCACGTCTTTTGGTGTTTCAAAATCTATTCGGTTTATATGAAGCGTAATACGAAGGGGTGCAAACTGTTACACCGTTTGGCCAATGGTCGCATCCTTAATCAGCATGCCTAATTTAAAAATCCATGATCCAAACAAGAAACAGATATTATCACGTGTTTCTGTGAGATTTATTCCAATTTATCAACATTCTATTTATGTGTCCATTGCAAATTTAAAAATTAGGGTTATGACCATAGTATATTAATCTTTTGAATAAAATAAATTAGGGTTATGACCATAGTATATTAATCTTTGGGCATGGTTATAGCGCTTGGCCGGACGGAATTGTTGCGCATGGCTTTTAGTAGGTGTGAATTACCGAGGGAATTACACCAAAAATAGAAATTTGTTCAGAGAAGATTAGGCATGGCGAATCATGGAGAGAGATACTTCAGATACCTATAGATTTGGCAAGAGTGTAGCCAAGGCATGCACATTAGCGAAGAGTACATGATTATGATCTACTGTAAGATAAAGCATATACTTCATGTACTCGATCAACATGGTTGTGTTTACGCAATTTTTTCGTGTTATTTTTCCGTATTTAGATAAATCATACTATATACTAAAATTAATGTGGTGTTGTACGCGTACATGAGAATATATTTATGAATATGGAAACTGTTATATTTTGTTTATTTGGGAGTGATATGCGGAATACAACTAAATTAGGTAATTGGAGATAATGCTCCTAACCTAAAAAAAATTAGGGTTTTTTCTAATATACATATATATATATTAGAGGTCGTACAAACCACACTAGCATAAAAGATAGATTAATATATTAGACGAAGAAAATGAGTTCCAATAAGAACAATACCGAGAGCATTAAAACAATTCCAAGGATAGTAATGGATGTCCCTAGAAAGCTAAGGATCACCATAACCATTGATGGCGTGTGTAAGGTTCCTGGCATGCCCCTATTAGCTAAATTTCAAGCTCATGTTGATAATTTTACTCTTCCTGCTTCTGCTTCTGTTGAAATGGATAGTGCCCATGCTCCCATTCCTTCGAATGAGCCTGTTGGTGAAACTGTGTCTGGCACACCAGAAATACCCAGGGAGACACCTCTAGAAAAAAAGGTACTTGAAGTTCTAGCACATCATGCTAACGCTGCAACACGAGTACCAGATGCGATGGTTTTAGTTGAGTAGATTATCAAAGAAACTTTCGAATAATATGGTTTTTATTTTTTAATACTAAGGATGTTGGTATTATTTTGCTTCGTTTAGTTTTAGAATGAATAATATAAAAATATTGGTTCTTTAATATATGCTCGTGTTCAAATTCTTTGCTTGATATTTTTTTGTTAATCAATCAATTTTCATTATCTTAACTCGTCGAGTCAACTAAGTTTTCCATAATATACCTTATATAAACATAATCCCTTATGACAGTTATCATATTTTTAATTATAATTTAGGCACAACCAAAATGGAAGAAATATAGCATTAATTTATGGAAAGACTGGACCACAAGGGATCTTGCCACTAATGCCAAATTTGGGTCAAGCCAACCTAATGTGACAGACATTTTAGAAACAAAAAATAATCTTCTCTATATTATTTAGCAAAACAAAAGAAGATGAGTACTGAAGAGATCTATCTTTTCGTTTGCATGTACCCAACAAGGCCGCACAAGATACTCATTATGACTACTGTCAAATGCCCATTTATTTCAGGAACATAACATCTACCTAGATCTTTTTCTTTTGCATGCGCACAAAAAATAAGGGACTCATTGTGATTGTGTATATTAGTGGAAGTGAAATATGAGAAACTGAGGTGTAATGATGACTGACAAAATCTACTTAGGTAGTCAAAGGTGTGAGAAGAATATAGTTAGGTTGTTTTCTTTTTGTGCTTTATATCTTGTTACCAAAAAAATTAAATTTAAAAAATATAAGTGAGAGAAGGCTATACCAACTTTTTATTGTTTTTGATAAGATAGAAAGTTATTAGATCTTGTGGGGTATACAATACTGACTCATACTTTTCTTTTAGTCACACATAACAATAAGTCCTAAAGAACAACTACCATATGAATGTACCCTTAAATCCAAAAATCAATCATAGGAACGTTCCATATATATACTCCTAGTATTTAGTGATGCAGCTGGTATTTAGGACAGGGTCCTACTACAATATTCTACACAAATTGTTAAATTATAAATGATCAAAGATAAAAAAAAATACCACTGCAAACTGAAGTATTTATTATTGTACTAGCTAATTCCTTTGTTACTGGTACCTTGGATATAGTAGTATCTTTTCTTTACTACTGAGTCAACTACATTGCACTATTTACTCCCAATTCACATATTCTTAAAAGCAAAATAATAAATGATTAACATATTCCTTGGAGTACTAGCTAGTGCCTTGGAAGATCATAAATGCTTTTTGGTGCAATTTTTTTGATTAAAATCCCAATTCATATTCTTAGAAGCAATTCTAGCTAGCTCTTACAATTAAATTTGTATTAAAAGAACCGAGATCAGTATTCATTTTTTAAAATACTGGACGACAATATAGGATTTTATCATGTTTGTGCCTTTAATCTGGACGAAACATGATATATCAGCGATACATATGAATATCCAATGATATCGCATTATTTGTCGTATCAGACCGATCAGCCAATAATATTGGCAAGGATGTTTGGGGATGTTAGGTTATCAGGTGAAACTAGTTTATTTGATTGGTTGGCATTATGAATTCACGAATGACTATGATTGGCTTCGTCGACAAGACTCGATGTCACTCTTGGAGGAGCTTCTAAACCAATTATTATTTATTTCGATTTCACAATCTTAGCAAGAATTTTTCGTCCAAGAGTATTTCCACCGAGACAAATTGCGTAATGGTAATTTTCTATTTTTACCGATGTCACTCTTGGACGAGCTTGTTAACCAATTTATATTTCGATGTCATGATTCTTAGCAAGTATTATCGTCCAAATCTAAGTTTACACGGAGTATCTCCATCAAGATAAATTGATTGATGGTAATTTTCCATTTTTACCGATGTCACTCTTGGACGAGCTTCTTAACCAATTTTTATTTATTTCTATGTCATGATCTTAGCAAGAATTTTTCGTCCAAATCTAAGTTTCCGGGGAGTATTTCCACCGAGACAAATTGCTTAATGGTAATTTTCCATTTTTACCGATGTCACTCTTGGACGAGCTTGTTAACCAATTTATATTTCGATGTCATGATCTTAGCAAGTATTATCGTCCAAATCTAAGTTTACACGGAGTATCTCCACCAAGATAAATTGATTGATGGTAATTTTCCATTTTTACCGATGTCACTCTTGGACGAGCTTGTAAACCAATTTTTATTTATTTCCATGTCATGATCTTAGCAAGAACTTTTCGTCCAAATCTAAGTTTCCGGGGAGTATTTCCACCGAGACAAATTTCTTAATGGTAATTTTCCATTTTTACCGATGTCACTCTTGGACGAGCTTGTTAACCAATTTATATTTCGATGTCATGATTCTTAGCAAGTATTTATCATCCAAATCTAAATTTACAAGGAGTATCTCCACCCAGATAAAATCCTTGATTTTAATTTTCCATCCAATATTTTTATTTTTTTATAACTTTTTATTTATTTTCCAAAGCCGCATACTTGTTCACTAGCCAAGTTTGCACGTGGACACTAAGCTAGAGGTAAAGTGAAAACGTGTGTCACGGTAAGGAATGGAGACTGGAAAGTGCCGCTTTTTCGTTTCCAAGTCTCTTTCTAAACTAGGGTTTCAGTATCAAAAACTAAAAGTTTTAGTATCAAACCAGACAAAATGACTGCTCTTCTAGTAACTTCCTTCCGATTTCTTATTTTTGATGGAGACAAAGAGATTGTTGGTTATTTTGGTTGCGAGGTTGTTCCTTGTTTTGAATATGTTGATGATTATGATGTTGTTGACGATGAAGAAGAGGAAGACGATGAATAAGATGATGAGTATGATTTTGAGGATGATAATGATGAGGATGAGGATGATGATTTAGATGATCCAGAACACTTATTTTGGTTTGGGCCAGTGCTTGAGGATGAAGATGAAGACGATGATGTTGATGATGATGATTGGCCATACAAAGATGTGGTTACCATTGTCGACAGCAGTAGTGAAGAAGAAAGGGATTATAACTGATCTAGCCCTCTGTTTTCATGGTTCTGCTATGCAAGAATGGTATTCAATCACATCTTGATCCATCATTTTTTGTTTAGTTAAATATATTTTTAGTTTTTGTGTTATTAGTGTAATCTTTTTTTTTTTTTGATGTTTAATTAGTCTGTTTGTAAAGCTGCTTCGAAGTATAGTTTTTGTGAATGTTTAATATTTACGGATGCAATATTTTCTTTAGGTTCCAAGTGTATATGTTGTTTAATTTCTGTCCATTGTTCATCTGTTGGAGTATCAATCTTTTGACAAAACATAATGAACGAGTAATGTGTTTAAGGGGGCTTGGTGTAGAGATTTGGATGTTAGGGTTAACCATGATTTTGTTGTGGCTTTGCTGTTAAAGTGATAGGATCATGAATATGATAGGGACTGTATATTGAGTCTTGTATCAGAGTTGAAAAAAATAGCCAAATTTTTCATAAATTGCAATGTCAAATCTGACAATCTTTACCAAAAAAAAAAATCAGAATTGAGAGCACAATTGAACAGTAGGCCTAGGATTGCTACATAATTGTGCTTACACAATACCGAGTGCTCAGCCATAAATTTGTTTGTCTTGGTGGCTTCCCATGTTCTTATTCATTGTAATCAATATCCAAATGTTCACCGTAGCTTTTCTCAAATGCATCCCAAGAAGCAAAACCCTTAGGAGGAGGATCATTTTCAACATGGATCATTTTCTTATTATGAACTAATTCTCATTCTTCATCGACTAAATCTTCTAGTATATCACCAATGCTTTCCACAAAGTCATCCCATGAAGCAAAGCCTTTCGGAGGAGGAGGATCATTATTAATAAGACCATTGGCAGGAACAACACATTTCTCATTAGAACTCATCCTCTCAATTCCTTCTTTCTTTTACTTATGAACGAGGTATCTAATTTCTTATTTCTAGGATCCAAATCTAGCTAAATATAGTGTTGTTTTTTTCTTTCCCTATACATATCTAGTATGCAAATCTAAATATAGTGGGTGGGTTATGTTTAACATGAATATAACAAACGAAAATCAAGGTGATATATGGAAAGTGGGATTTTGCGGATTTTGCGAGACCGAGCAGAAAAATATTGCATTTAATTAGGATTGTAGGATTAGACTACTGATTATTAGTTCTACTTAGACGCTTATAATCTTGCCATAACCCTAAAGATATCTCTAAATATCCTGACACATTAAGCATTCATGTCAATGAGATAGATAGTACACTTGTTAAAATTAAAATTTTACATTCCTTATTTAACAAAATACTCCTTCCTTATTGAATTTCAGACGCAACTTTTCCTACTACATTATCACTACAATCATAATTGATTTTTTTGCAAAATTCATAGACACCAGCACTTGTTGATCATGCACGGTTTACCAGGGTTTACGCATTTTTCATAGAGCCAGCACCTGTTGACATGCATTATGTGATGCCGGTGTATTGCAATATCTTGAACTGCAGCATGGTTTGGCTCATGTCTCAAGTCCCTCACCAACAATTAAAATAAAAAAATGGTCAAACATAAGGTCAAACAAAATAGGTCAATAAGCAAAACAAAATCAGCACACTTGTGTATATTTATTGAGTGGTACAATTTATTATTATGGTGATTATGAAGTATGAACATCTCTATGTTTCAGATTTTAGGTTTATTTTTATGTTGCTGTGAATTGTACCCTGATTTAAGAATCTTTTGGTGATTATGAACATCTCAATTGAATGCTTTATGAACATCTCAGATTGTAGATTCAGACTGTAAGTGATTTAGGATTATGAACATCTTTTGGTGATTATGAACATCTCAGATTGTAGATTCAGACTAGGTGTGTTTATGCCTCTCCATCAAGTGAATTAGACTGGATAGAGAATAATGTTTATTTTGTTTCAACATACCACGGTTGAAATCACAAAGAGAAACCGAAAAAAGACAATTGCAATTTCATTAACCACATTTACAAACACCATCACCATTACAGATCAGACTACTAATTACTAAGTAGTTCCATTTACAATCAAACCATAAGCAAAAGAACTAGACACACTACCAATTCCATATCGACTTACACCTGCACAACCAACTCCGATGCCGTCCGATAAGAAAAATTCCCATAACCTCCATAACAAGTACCAGCAAAATACCTACCACTACTACTACCGAGTTTGATCTTTGTCAACACCAAAACAACAACTTTACAAGATCAAACCTTGTGCCGAAATAAAACCCAAAAAAAAAAAAACACTTACTATGCATTAGAAGATGTATCATGTATTACAGAAGACTAGACCTCTCCTTCAGTTCCAAGAGCACCAACAACTACAAGCATTAGGAAAATCTTTGTGAATTTTCACGAAGACGATCTGAAGAATTCAAGGAGTGCAATACTCCTAAGTCTTCCTCAAAATATTTTCCCAATGCTCTTCATATGATCACCATTGATCATCGTCATCATCGGTGTTAAATCCCTCTTCTTCATAGGATAAATCTACGCCGCTATCAGTGCTAGTAGAAGCTGCAGGACCATAACCTCCATCCTCATCATCTTCACAATCTTCTAATCCTTCATTTTCTTCTTGATGAACCTCTGCTACAATAAGATTGCTATCTACATCTATCCCTAGTATCTCCTCACCGTCTGAATCCACGTTCAAGGGTTCAGACATAGTATGAGCAAATATCCTGGGTTGAGCTTTCTCTGCCAAATAGAGTAGATACATTTCTGCATCATCTCTCTCCTGCCTTTGTCTCTCTCTAGCCTCTTTTTCTGGATCATTAGATCCCTGACTGATGCTATCATCCTCATCAAGTTTTACTGCTTTTCCACCTTCCTCATCATTTTCACTTTCTGTGGCACTTCTTGTCTTAATCCAACGACCTTCATATCTCTCTAGCCTTTCTCTCTTCTTCCTTTCACATCTTGTCTCATATTTTATTATCCAAAACTGGTACTCTTCTTCGTTCTCAATCCTTTGCCTATCAAATTCTTCCTGTCTCCTATTTTCTTCTTCCTGAATCCTCTTATTTGGAATCTCTTGTTCTAAATAAGAAATCAATCTCTCAGCCTCTTCACTTGTTAATGCATGAGTTGCTTGTTTTGCATCTTCTAATGCTGGTGATTGATTTTCAACAACATCAGGTTAGTTTGGTTCAGCCATCTCTTAATCTTCTTCTCTCTGCAAATTTTCTTTATTTTTTTGTTTTGATTAAAAAGTAATTGCATATCAGTTTCTTATCCTTTTGTAGAGTGGTTAAATTAACCATAAATGTCCATTTATGGCGCATGGTTCTGTTCTTTTCTTTGGGTTCTGTCCATTTATGCCTGTAAGTTTTTGAGGGTTATATTCTTTTCTTTTCTTTTCTTTTCTTTTGGGTTTCAGTTTGTTTATTTAGCCTCTTTGGCTAACGGGTCTTGTATTTTTTCATTCTTTCAATATATTTTCCTTCTTTGCCGAGCAAAAAATAAATAAAAAATTATGGCGCATGGTTAAACTTCTTGTCCCTTAGCAGACCACGCCTCATTAGTGTCAAGAGTCAAGACACAATTTTTCAAAATACATCATTATTAGTTGTCTTATCATCTCTTAATTGCACACAACGTTATCTTTAAGAGTAAAACATGGGGGTTTCCTAATTTGAAGGCCATAATTGTAGCATTATGGTTCACCAGGGTTCACAAGTTTGGCTCATGTATCATGCCATATCTCAAGTACCTGACCTATGGGTGGGACTTGGGTTGGTTGGGCGGGTTAGAAGGCCTACTCATCATAGATAATAATGGCTCATGATTCATGAGATAAATATAATATATAATTTCATTATTAGATTTGAAGATAATATCTAAAATTACTCTAAATAGATAATAATGTCAATTATAAAAATAGTTTTATATAGCTGTATCATTGTTGTTAGGGTTGGGTGGGTTGCTTGGGCTAGAAACATTTGTTTCGATGCTTGCCCAAATTTAACTCGGGTTTATAAAATTTATGATCAAGCTTGCCCAAAGTTTTGAAATACATTGCCCATGTTCTCCTAACGATCGGGTTGGGAATGGGTTGGGTGGGTTAACCCAACCCCTAGATAGTAATTCTCCGAATCATTCCTGAATGATTTGCGAACGTATCCGAACTGACCGAATTCGAATGATACTTCCGAACTATTTGAACTCCGAACCTAGTTCCCGGATTATATGGACCTCACGAATGATTCGTGAACGTATCCGATCAGACCGTATCCGAATGATATTTCCGAACTAGAACTCCCATAGGTAACTCTCTCACCAGAGTTCTGTTGATTGGTTTTTGTTTGATTTTGTATATACTTTATATTTAAATACAATTATTGGTAGTTGTTTAACCAGTGTTTTATGTGTTGATTTTTGTTTAAAAGTCTATAAGTTTTATAATACATTTATGCGATTAAATTGTTTATTTCATGTTAAATAATCATGCTAAAATATTTTTTTCCATCTTATAAATCATATACAAATCAAATTAGTTTCATAATAAGGTCATAATACTTATCAATTTATCATATATGTTAGCCAAATTTTAAGTGCCGAACTCACATTTATAAAACGAATATGCACGTACGTATGCCGTTCCGAACTACTGTCCGAATAACAAACCGTTGACCGGATTTTTGATCGAATCCGATCTATCCAAATCCGTATAATTCCCATACTTATGCCGTCCCGAACTACTATCTGTACCCCTTATCCGTATAATTCCCAAAAAATGGTCAAACATAATAGGTCCCTGCACAATCTCCCTTATAAAGCATATAGTTTAGACAACTTAGGAAAGTTAAAGAGCGGCCAGGATTCATTCTTGGGAAATCTAAATCTACGGCTGTAAGATGATCAGTTTAATTAAATTTCAATAATAAATGTTCTATAAATATTTCATAATAAATGTTTGTTTAATTACTCAAAAATACACTTTCATTAATACAGTACATAATAAATTTATTTTATGCTAAATCAGTTGACACTAATGGTGGTTGTGATGGTGGGAGGGGGTGGTGGATCAGCGGTGGGTGTTAGTGAGTATGGTGGAGTGATGACGTTAATGATGGTGGTGGTTGATAGGTGTCATAAACACCTTTATTTATATCTATAGTTTATGCTTTCTTTGCTATGTTTTCTTGTAAATTATGTATTTTATATTTGTATTTAGTTTTATAGGTGTTTTGGAGTCATTCGGAGCAAAATAATAAGAGAATGTGCATTTGGAGCAAGAAGTGCAAAAGCCCCAATTCATTGTGAGCACTATTTGGAGCACAGTGGAGGATAAGGGGCAAGTAGTTGATCATGACTAACCTTAGGGGTTGCCATTTGGTGGTTGCATAGGGTTGCTGGGTGCCTATATCAGTTTTACCCATTACCAAATGCTACAAATCAGAGAAGATTTATTCCTCCCTATCATTCGCTCTTGCTTCTTTCCACTTTAAAATTCATAGAAAATGAACCATTGACAACTGCCGTTAGGGATTTTAGTTTAGATCGATAGAAGAAATTGAATCGAGAGAGATGAGAGAAGATTTTCCGTGGAGTTTGAAGTCGAGAGATTGAAGAACTGGAGATGGAGTCAGTCAATTGAGTTACTAAAATTTGGGGTTTTGTTGTGGATGAATTCGAAATCAGTGAAAATAGGTTTTGAGTTAAATTTGTGTTGGTGTTCTATCGAGAAGGTGAATTGGGTCTCAAGGTTTGATGTTGCAGTAGTGGTGGAAGAAATTGACTGAGAATGAATCGAGTGTTTCAAGCTCTGATACTGAAGAATTAGGGCAAGAATCGAAATGGGTTTTCTTTGGATTCCAATTTGAGGTGATTCTGCTGCCATGGATTTGAGCTTGAATTGTGAAAGAAGACTGATGAGTTGAATGCAGGAAATGGTTCTGTTGGATTCTGCAAATGATGGGATTTGAGTTCTGAGATTGAATGGGTATTGTGGATGAACTGTAGGTAGTTTGGTGGCGGTTAAATTGAGATTCAATGGTTAACAATGGTTGTGTTGCAGAGAAGTATAGCAGTGAAGATGGTGGATGTTTGAGTGATGTGTGTGCTATTGGATATGGTTGCAGCCGCTCCAGAACGGCAGTAATGGGTCTGAGTTAATGGTTGGAAATAATGGTAATGGTTTAAGAAGATGTTACAGGAGCCAAGAAACCAGCTGAGAAGAATTGGTGCAGCTGACTTGTGGAAGTGAGAAGAATGAGAAGAGGAATTACAAGGGTCAGTAATGGAAATAAATGATGGGAGTGCAAGAAACAGTGAAAGAATCCAGAGATGGAGTGTAGAAGACGGTTATGAGTTGCTGCTGCTCAATTGGAGATGTTGCTGTGTACATTAGGTGATTTTCAAGGGTTACTGAGATTGGAAGGATGATTGATGCTCATGGTGTTCAGAATTGCAGAATTGTGCTGAGATGATATTGTAGTTGCACGGCTAGATTGTCAGCTGGTGTTGGTTAATGAAGCATTAGATGCATGCTAGGAACTTTGCAGGAAAGAATGGCGCAGTTGCTGTTTGGTAAGAAGTTGTAACTGGTGATGCAATGGGTATGTCTGTGTGTTTGTTGGCTGAGTTGCAGCTGCACTAAGAAGCTATTGGTGTTTGAGTTCTTTAGGTGGTGCAGTAAATGGTTGTGATTGTGTAAAATGTTAGCTGGGTACTAGTGAAATAAGTGATTGCATTGAATTACATGGAAATGGTTAATCGAGGAGGCTAAAGAATGGCTTTGCAGCTGTGGTTTGAGCATCTATGAGACTGAGTGGAATCTGAAGTTGGAGGTGTGCTGTTATGGTAGAGTTGGTGGTTAGGTTGCGGCAATTGTAACAACTCGGGGTGGAGATTGAGTTGAGTTGCAGTTGGAAACTGGTGGTCTGATGCTGTAGTTAACAGGGTTCAGTGCCTGGGAAAGTAAAGGAGATGATGGCGCGAGGACATGGAGATGGAGATACCCAGATTCAATGGTATCTCAGTGACTAACGGTGGTTTGATGGCAGTAATGATTTGATGGTGATTTGTTGGATACACTTCGAGGATGTGGTTATCAGTAGCTCGAGTTATAATGAGACGGGATTTGTGTACTGTTAGCTCAGGGTATGAAGTTGAGCAGTGTTGGTGCTGTTGTTCGTAGGCAAGAAGCTACAGATGATACTGATGCAATTGAGCATGTATTTGGGTTGGAAGAAAGTGTAAGAAGGCAACAATGTTTCTTCAATGGATTGATTAAATTGTGCAGGAATGAATGATTGAAGTGCAGGAAAGGACTCAAAGTATGGCTGAAATATGGCCTGGAACAGCCAGGAATCGATGATAACTCGTCCATTTTCCGAGTTAGACGAGTTGACTCGCCGATCCAGTAGCTGACTCAGATCCACCTTTGGGATTAGACCTGTTGGACTTCATTCATGGGCTGGTTGGACGTGACTTATTGAAAGTGAAGGCAGAGGGAAGTATATAAGCAGAGAAGGGTTCTATTCTAGGGGATAAAATCTTGAATAATCTTTGATCTTCTACTTTTGGTTTCTAGGGTTTAGAAACATGAAAACCTTCATTTTTCTTCTTGTTATGAACTCCATGAGCATGAGTAGTTAATCTTATTTTTGGTTATGGATTAATTTGATTTCACAAATCATGCTTCTTTTATTAATAGATTAGTTTTGTCTCATAATTATCGATCATGATTCACTATATATATCGCCATGTATGATTTGAATATACGTTTAGTTGAGTGGCCAATTGATTGAACTCGTATTCATATATATAGATAGTTTAGGGTGTTTCATACGTAAAAGTGATGCATCTTGAATACAAGTAGCATAAATATGGTAATTTCTTGTAGTGATATATCCTAATAATCATATGTGAACTTGACCTTTGTTAAATTGAATTAGTGCGCTTTCCACGCTCAATTGCTTTGATTGGCCTGATTTCATAGAACTTAATGCATCTAGGGAATTAAACTTGATTAGTGCTTTTACACGTTAGGTTGCTCTCTTAGATATAACTCATACTCACATATTTTAATGTGTTTATTGATGACAAAAGGGAATTAGCGGGATATTCTTGCGATCAAGGTATCCTAGGGCCTTTGATAATGAGAGATTAAATATCAATTCTAGTTATTAAGACAAGAACATGTTAGTGATTGAAAACGAAATCCTTAACCAATATCTCTTCTATTTTATTTGTTTACTTTTCTTTGTTTTGCTTTTATTTTATTTTAATATATAAAATCAGAAAATCCCCTCTTGTTACTTATAGGAAACCAAAACAAACGATAACCTAGACCTCTCTGTGTGAACGATCCTTTCTTTCCCTTGCTTCATTATATATTTTGAGTAGTAAGAAAGTGTAATTTATTTTTGACGCCTACGACAGCGATCAGTGGTGGTGGAAGAAGTAGTGGTAGTGGGATGAGAAAGGTGTCCTAAGATAGATAAATTAATTAGTTACCCTTGGTTTATTCTTTTTATTTGATACAGTATTAGTTTTTAAATTTGTTTTTATTTTTTATTTTTTAAATTAAAATAAATATTATTGGCCAGATTTTTATCGGGTCGGGACAAGAAAAACGATGAAAGTTTGAGGACTATAAAGAAACCAAGCTCTAAATGTCAGATACCAAACCAGAACGCTCTGGATTCATTCTTGGGAAAGTTAAATCTACGGCCGAACGATGATTAGTTTACTTAACTTTCAATAAAAACTGTTTTATTGATATTTCATAATATTTTTTTAGCTAATCAAATAAATACAGTACATAATAAACTTATTTTATATTAAATAAATTAACATGTAACATTATTATGGAAGTTGTGGTTGATTTTTTTAATTTGAAAATAAGATGGTTATTAACACAAAAGAAATAATTGTACAGGTTGACCATAATTTTTTTCCGAAAAATAACCCGAAAAAAACCCAGCGATGATAGGGATAGTAAATGTTATCAGTTGATCCATCTATATGTTTCACCCGGTGATTTTTTCGAGACAAATTTTCGGTCAACCTAGAAATTCTCTGACAAAAACATAACAATTAAAAAATATGGGGAAAATTGTCACTTTATATAGAGCCAGCAAAAGAATGACAAGGGTTTTAAATTGACATAATTTTTTTACTTACTATGGTGGTCGTGCCATTACGACACGGGTGAATTTCTAGTTGTGTATATTATTTAATTTTAATTAGTTAACAAATGGGCCATATCCTGAACTGCGGCATGGTTTGGCTCAGACATCATGCCATATCTCAATACCCTGGTCCCTGAGTCCTGACCAACAACTAATTAATCAACTAATGTCAAACAAATCAGGTCAAACACAGGTCAAGCAAATCAGGTCCCTGAAAGCTTTAATCCAAAATGTACCCTAGTGTAATCTATCCTTACCCACCACTATGTCATAATGACGTGATAAACCTAGGTAAAATGGAATTATGGTTAATTAAAATTAATAATATGATTTCAAGTGATTTTTCACGGCTGTGGTTGGAAGATGAACAAAGCTCTCTTCTGAGAGCTTCTGGCCCACCGGGATATATTTCAACCAATAGAATTTTTTCGTTATTTCACCCCTCAAAAACTACGTCCAGAAACACCACCATCCAGAAACATCACCTATTCTAATTTTCTCTTTCGCCTTCTCTCTATTCCTCGCTCTTTCTTCCCCTCACTGTTACTTCTCCATTCTCTCTTTCTATTTTGCAGATTTGAAATCATCGTAAAGGAAGCTATTAGCGCAAGAGAAAAATCAATAAAAATATTGATTCCTGCAGGTATACTATACCATAAACCCTACCCTTTTTCTCTTACTTTTTTTTTCTTTCTGAATCAATGAACCCTAACACTTTTGGTCTATTTTGTAGATACGAGTTTTCATTGATCGTGATAAACAAAGAAATCCAATCTTTTATTGGTGTTAGGACACTGGGGGAAAAACCTCTGCCGAATCAGTCGAGTTAATCAATCGAGTTCATCTTCCTAAATCTCTAAAAAAAAATTCTTTGAACATTTTGTTCCGACAAGGTAAACTCAATTAATGTTTCTCTAATCTCTTAATTTATTAACCAGGATTATAGATCAGCTTGAATCCTTCTGCAGCTGTATTTTATTTCTGTTTGCTACTCGCTTTTGGAAAATTTTCTTTGTTATTGTTTCTTTGTTGTTTTGTTACTGATTCCAATTTGTCTTATTTGTTCAAAATTTTCTACTTGGTCAAAGATTTTATGCTATACCTGACCTATTTGTATTGTTGATGGATTGGATTGTAGATGGAGTAGTAAGTTGGTGAGGATAAAGATAATCCAGTGAACCATGATAAGGGAACTTGAATTTACTTTATACGGATGTGTTAAGAGAACTTTAATTTTGATTTTTGAATACTCCAAGTGTATGATCATAAACCAATTTAAAGAGAGTTCATCTAGAGCATTCTCTGATAAATTTTAATAATAAGATTGTAATTTTGGGTTTGGGTTCACATGGATGATCACGTTTCCTTATGATTTCATTATTGAAATTTGTTAGACAGTATTAATTTTGTGACGGAAATTGTGGAATTTGGTTTAGGTTGAGTTAAATTTTATTACTAGTGGTTTTTTTTATGGATTTAGGAATTAGCTTCTGTTGCTGTAAGGAGTAAAAGTTGCATTGTAGATTAAGTCGACATTGTTATAGAGCCGGAAAGGAGAATCTGTTGCTGTATTCTCTTGATTTTGTTTTTCTTCACTTTGCAACGGTTTTCTATCATGCTAAGCAACTAGTTTAGCAGGGAAGAAGACGTATTTGAAACTCGGTGTTCGACCAGCAACGCACGTGCAATCCACTTGCATCCTATTAGAGAACCTACTCATCCCTACCTCCATATACAACAAATGACATCGTTTGACTCCGCAGAAGATTTGGCAATCACCAAAGCATGGGCAGCTGAAAGTTGAGTTGTAGATCGCTCCTCGGCCGATACCTTTTGGGCGAAGATACATAACAAATTTAGCCAAGATTATGGGAACCCGAAAAGAAGAAGTGTTTAACAAATCGAGGATAGGCACAACATCATCCTAGATGCGGTAGATGGGTTTTTTAAAATCAAACATCGGATATCGAACGCAAGCCACCATAGCTTGTCCCCTCTACAACTTATACGTATCTTTATGGTTTATTCGGCACAATACTTTTTTCAACTTATATGTAACCAAATAAGTTTGTGTTTTTTTTTTGTAGCACGAATCCGCGAAAGCGCGCTACTTAGAGGAAAAGTGGGAAGCATTCACATTTGATGAAATTGTTTACTTCATAGTATTCATATTTTCGGAGTACCACCAGCTGTGGAGTATCACCAGAACTCAATGGTGGGTGAATCGGACTTCATACTCTTATTTGGCATTGCAATCGTTTACTTCATTGCATTGCAGTTTATGTAATCATCCCGTGGAATCCAGTAATCACCTATTCCTTGAATGTGGTTATGCTAGATCTATTTGGTTGGTTTTAAATATCAATATTACCTTTGGTGCATGAATTACTAAATATGAGATTAATAAATTGCTAATGGTTTCAGTTTGGACATTTTTTTTAAGCATCAGTTTGGATTATTTGATGTTCAAAGATTTTTCAGAACATTAACTCCAAATAGGACAATGTCAATAGATGGCATTAATAAACTTATGTCTCCTGGAACTAATCTTGTTTCTTCTACATTTTGATGCTTCTTTAAGTCAGATTCATTACAAGGTGAAATAGGGCTAATAGTGAGGAATTATGCTTTCGAGTGCAAGGATAATTCTTCAATGGAGGAATGAAGATGGGAGTTGAAGCTGAGAAGCTGGAATGTAAGGCTATGCTGGCAGCTGTTACTCTGGCACCCTCTAAGAACTTTAATTATGTTATCTATGAATCAGATTATGAGACTTTAATGAAATCCATCAATGATCAAACTTATTATGTTAATTGGGTGAATCAAGCTTTGGTTTTAGATATTAATTCTAATTAGACAGAACACACAATTAGAGCAATGTGTTTTAATTCACTTAATTCTAATTGGGGCCATAGCTTCTTCCAGTTCTTACGATTTTATTTTTCAACTGTACCAACACGTTCTCCACTTTTTACAAAGTTAGTTTTTTACTTTAATACCGTTATAATAACTGCAACAACACATACTCCGCTTTTTAGCTATCATTTTGATTTATTTTCTGAATTCAGGTACGAATAAAAAAAATCTTTAGGATGAAATGAATATTAATTGCATTGCACTCCGGTGTTTTAGAGCCGTCAAAGCGGAAAAATATGCAGCAGGATAACAAGATTTGACTGAGAAAATTCTTAACATAGAAGGATCTTTACCTTCCTATTTTACCAAATTATTTACCATATATACTTAAATAATTTGCCAAATTATTTATTAGGAAAAATATTGCCAAATTTCTATTTACCCTCTGTGTTCATCTCTCTCGTCTTAAATCATTTCATGTTTCTACTCTTAAATCTTCTAACCTCCCCCTAGAAAACGAAACAAGTGGTTTACTTTGATCATCTGATTTATCTATGGATAAACCATATATTCCCAAGTCAGTTTTGCTTTGCGGAATAATAGGATCGACCGTGTAAGTAATTCTTTTCAGTACTGCTTTGTTAACTGAGATTGTAACTCTAATGATCATAGTAGGGTAAATATTGTCTTCACATGCAACTGTATGTAGGTAGCTAACCTCTGATTACTTGTATGATTCATATATGATAACTGAACTCACATTGTGATTTGTGATTAATCTTTGTGTACGTATTACTCTTTGCAATGATATTTCGTAGTTTTATTCGGACCACAATAATATTTTCACAAGATGTTCACAAGTTTTTTCTCCGTCCAGGTATCTGAGAAATCATAATGGATCCTAGAGTAATAGATAAATCTTGGATGTATACCGATAGAACCATATAGCATTATCAAGACGGAGTCGATGCATTTATAAAGTTTGCTACGCATACATACCAACATGATATTGCGAATGGGAAACGGAAACCATACGACAAGGGCAAAGTTAAGTTTCTATGTCCATGTGTAAAATGTCTCAACCTCTACGCGCACAAGGCAAGGCAAGTAAAGTTAAGTATCATTTATTTTCTTTTAGATTCATTCAAAATTATGTGGTATGGACTAAGCACGGAGAAGGAGATGAGTCATCAAGGTGGACACTTCTGGATGGTAATGGCAGCGACGGTCCGCACTCTGATGAACCAACACATGCTTCAGAGACTAGAGAAATGGTTAGTGCTCTATTAGGAGACAAGTTTCCAAATGATTCTGAGAAGATGCAACGGATACTCGAATATTCTGGGAAACCCCTATATGAAGGATGTGCCGATTTTACAAAGATATTTGCAATGTGTGAGTTGTTTAACATGAAGAGCAAGCATGGAGCTTCCGACAAGTTATTTAATGAACTTCTACCGCTGTTAAAATCCATGCTCCCTCCAGGAAATGAGATGATGAAAAGTACATATGAATCTAAGAAGGTGATGAGAGATTTGGGTTTAGGTTACGAAAAGATACATGTATGCATCAATGACTGCATTCTCTATAGGAAGGATTATAAGGATCACATCAAGTGTCCCACATGTGGGGAATCAAGATGGAAAGTTGACGACACCACCCACGAGGTTTATGAAAAAATTCCGGCAAAAGTCTTGTGGTATTTCCCAATTATCCCAAGACTAAAACGGCTGTTTCAATCAAAGAGAATTGTCGAATATTTATTGTGGCACAACACCAAAAAGAAAGAAGAGGGTGTTTTACGGCATCCGGCAGACTCACCGGCATGAAAAAATATAGATGAAAGATATCCCGTAATTCGTGATGATCCTCGAAATCTGCGGCTAGGCATTTCGGCTGATGGGGTTGGCGTAAACAAAGGCATGCAAAAATAGCACAGTGTGTGGCCAATTCTGACAGTGATTTACAACCTTCCACCAGAGTTGTGTATGAAGATAAAGTTCACCATACTTTCATTAATTATCGATGGGATTACTTGTAAGGACATTGATGTTATGTTATAACCGTTTGTCAAGGATGTCAAGGAATTGTTTGAGGGAGTGCAATGTTTTGATGCGCTGAAACAGGAGATGTTTACTCTACGTGCGGTTGTTTTATGGACAATAAATGATTACCCTGCTCTCGGTACACTGTGTGGATGCCCTTATCAGGGACGAGACGCCTGTAAGGTGTGTGGGATAAATACTTACTATGTCAGGCTAAAATATTGTAGAAAAGAGGTTTATACCGGGCATAGAAGATACCTACCATACGATCATCCATTCAAACATCAGAAGGGGTTCAACGGAAAAGATGAAACTGAATAGGCTCCGAAACTTATGACCCCGTCACAAATATACAATGAGGTAAAGTCTATAAAGAATAAATGGGGAAAGGGATAGAAGAATATTATGGTGGAATTCGTGCAGGATAACCCTAGAAGAGATGGAAAGATGAAGAGAATCGAAAGGACCATCGACCCAAAAAAGGGGAAGGGGAAGGATAAGGAGACCGAAATACGCTACTGGAAAAAGTTCAATATATGGTTCCGGCTCCTCCCCTACTGGCGGTATCATGTTGTCCACCATTGCATATAGTTCATGCACGTCGAAAAGAATGTATGTGAGAGTATCGTTGGAACATTGTTAAATAATGAATTTAAGTCGAAAGACCACCTTGCTTCTCGAATGGACCTGAAGAGATGGTTTTTAGAGATGAGTTGCAACCTCGGGAAAATGGCAAAGGGGGGTATATACTAAAGGCAGCATGTCACTCATTAATCCCGGAGGAAAAGGACAAGTTCTGTGCATCATTATCCGAGATAAAGGTTCTACAAGGGTAATTTTCAAACTTTTCAACACTGGTGAATCGAAAAGATCGAAATCTTATCGGACTAAAATCGCATGATTATCACATGCTAATGCAACATTTTTTGCCCATTGCGATTAAATCAATTATTCCACAGCCAACAAGATATGCTATTATCAGGTTTTGTTTCTTTTTCGCAAAGAAATCAAGGTGGTAGATCTAGAAAAATTGCAGTCGGATCTCGTTGTGACATTTTACTTGCTCGATAAATACTTTCCTCCATCCTTTTTCGACATAATGGTTCATTTAACTGTGCATCTTACCAGGGAAGTGCAAATTTGTGGTCCTGTATTCTTTCGATGGATGTATCCGTTTAAAAGGTGCATGAAGGTCATTAAAGGGCATGTGCGAAACAGAAACAGACCTGGAGGAAGTATTGCTGAAGGGAACCTTGCGGAAGAGACAATTGAGGTTATCCGTGAGCACCAACAAAGCATGAATGATACAGTCGGAATTCCACTAGACAAACTCAACACATCTGACACTGGCGAAGATTCTTATTCTTTCAGGGGAAAACCAATGTCAAATCCTAAGTTTCCTCGTGTTGATAAGGATCTATTTGATAAATCCCATTTCTATGTATTGTGGAATTCGCCTGAATTTGCTCCTTACGTTGAGTAAGTATAACTATATCTAACCAAATAACCTTATTTTTTATTTAGTTTTTGATTCCGTGTCCAAATTTCTGTAAAGATAATAACATTAATCATTGCACTGTCCAGCCGACACCAGAATTTTTTGAAGGATAAATATCTTGGTATGAGTGATAGACAGCTAGATCAAAAATATCATGAAGAGTTCGCCAAATGGTTACAAAAAGTGGTAAGAGTTTGCAGAAAATGTCACTCTTGCTATGTAACTTTTGCGTTGAGACGGAGGTTAATCCTTATAATGTATTTCAGGTTGAGAGTGAGTGGGCAGACTCTAGGGAAAACTTCAATCAGGACTTAAGGTGGCTATCAATCCCACTAAATGCACAAGTAGAGACATACGAAGCATATCACATCAATGGATACCTGTTTCGCACAAAATCTCATGATGGTTCCGTTAACCAGAATAGCGGGCCTAACTGTGACACCCCGAATTCCTGGCCTGGATTTCGACCCAAATCCAAACCCAAAATCCGAAATGTTACTTTTAATAACAATCCTAGACTTCCACACTTGGCCCAAGTCCAAACAACCAATTCTTTGTCTATTCTTTATTTATGTTCAATTCAGAAATTTTGTCGCAGCGGATACATAAAAATTATTTTGGGAACATCTAACCGTTAACTTGTCATTATTTTTAACTCACATGAACAATAAAGAACTATAGTTTACCATAAAAATTTATTTCATCGTTAAACGTTCCAGATTTAATTCAAAAGAATCGCATATTTAAGGAAGAGTTATAAATTAAAAAACAGACATCAATTAACTCCACGAATTTTACCGAACCTATTTCAAATCCAAATATTATTATTATTATATTTTCTGAATCCTAATTGAGTATAGTTCCATTCATAAATTTTATAAAAAAATTAGATTATCTTAAAGACCTTTTGACCACAGTCAAATACGTAGTTGACCAGAACTGCGGAAAAGAAAAACAGAGATAGTCCATTTTATAAAATCATATAAAATCACTCACAACTCCAAATCAGGTTTAGTTTACCATTTTGGAATCTAAAAAGAAATCTCTTCAAGTTTACAGAGACACCAAAGACTAAAACACGCCATAGAATAGTTTAAAAACAGGAAAACTTCAACATAGTTGAATCTGTCAGAAAATATCTGAATTTCTTATAGTAATAAACAATTGTTTTAAAAATAATTCCGGCACACAGAAAATTCTAATATTTTAAAAACTTCATAATCCATGAGTTTTATGCATACCATAAAATATTCAATCATAAATATCTTGTAAAATAATTATCATTAACAGTCAAACTGACATGACTCAGAAATTTTCATTTATCTAACCAAATAAAATTGTCTTAATAACACATTGTTCCATTAATTATACATTAACCCAATAATCTCCAAAATATAAATACTCAATAAGCACTCAATAAATCATCCAAAAGAGAGTTTGATGATATTTTATTACAAATTTCCAATCATAATATGCAACTACTAGTTAAAACACCAAAACCGATCTCTATGCTTTTCCGCCATTAGCTCCTTGTGGTGTCATAAAATCTGGAATTTTTGTCATAATACGACGTGAGTTGTGACACTCAGTAGGAAAAGAAGCAACAAAATATTTTATGCAATATTTTTCAATTTCTTTTCAAAACAAGTTGCATGGTTAACACCACTACAAACATATGGAAACACCACATCCATATACATTAATAAATTCAATCAATCCGCTCGCCCAAGGGAGCCCCCCCACGTGGGTTTAGGAAACAAAACCGTCCCCAAGGATATCTCGTATCCCAACATTATACAACAATAAATTCAATCAATCCGCTCGCCCAAGGGAGCTCCCACGTGGGTTTAGGAAACAAATACCGTTTCCAAGGATATCTCGTATCCCGTCATAAATAATCTTTAAGAATCACATTCTATGGACCGCAGCCCAACATTCATAATCATGCTCACAACATCGATTATCATCCATATATTAATGGAAACTTGCAAACATAAATTTAATTAAAAGAAACTTAAATAAAAGAAGAGTTTTAGATTGTGTTGCGCCTACCTCAAATCGCAATCCAAAAACTATAAATAATAGAAGGAAAAGCTTTATCACCGAAGAAATTGTCTTTGATATGAACTAAAAGAATCTCTCGTTATTTCTATTAATTTAGATTTTTGTTTACTCTTTTCTTCTTAGTATGTTCACTCTTTTCTTCTTAGTATGGTTACTCTTTTCTTCTTAGTATAAGATATATACATATATATATACTCACAACCTAAAACAAGTTCCACCTAACCTTAAGTTTAAAAGTTTGGTCAAGATAAGAATCTAATAATTATGTCTTCAAAGTGATAGCTAATTATTTATGTCTACCACTACCACCTTCTTTTAATTTATTTCTCTCTCTAACATAATTCTTCCTTTTTTTTTATTCTTTATTAAAACAAACAGTACTATAAAGAAAAGTTGTTTCCTAGGATTCCACCAAAAAAACAAAAAGAATTCAAATTTGAATATAATAAGTTATTAATACCTATTATTCCTTAACTTTCATCATTAATAACCACTAATTCCAAAGAAAAGCAAAAGATTCTTTATCCCACTAAGAATTCTTTAATCTAAAGAAAAAGAAAATAATTAATCAAAACTAATTTCAAAAAAATCAAAAGATTCTTTGTCTCACTAATAATTCTTTAATCTAAAGAAAAAGAAAAGCATTAATAATAACTAATTTCAAAAATCAAAGATTCTTTAATCTAAAAAATTAACAACAACTATTTTCATCAATCAAAAGAAAAAGTAATTAACAACAACTATTCTCATCAATCAAAAGAAAAAGAGAATTAACAACAACTATTTTCATTAATCAAAAAAAAATTCTTTTGTTCTTGGCTCAATTCATCTATTTTCAATAACAACTAGAATTTTATATTACATGTTTCATAATGATTCATTAATCCGATCATCTTCAAATTTTAGGGAAGCATTTCTAACATATGGATCTATATCATATTCAATTTTTACGAAAACCAAATGGTTCAAATGAGAAAGGCATAATTAAAGATAAGACATAGATCTACAACTTTTATCAATATCAAAAATCGTTTTGATATCATCAAGATGTCCTAAGTACAGTCAAGAACATACAAAGAGAAAATGTACAAAACAATTTAGAAATCAACATCCAAGTACAAACAAACATTTTATGGTGAATATGTGATGAAATATTCTCAAATTTTAACTAGAGATACCTAAGCATGTTATCTATCAATATTAAATGCCGATCATCAATTAGATTCATAGTTTTTAATCAATAAATCACTTAGATCTAATCATACAAATTCAAAATCAAGTATAAAAAAAAACGTAAAGAGAAAGGGAATCTAGCATACTACCTCAATAGATTAAAAAAAACTCCTCTTAATTCTCCACTGATTTTCCATGGTTTTCCCCCTCTAAAATAAACTCTAGCTTCATCTCCTTCTTCTCCCTAGTTTTTAGTTTCTCTCTCTAAAATTTCTAAAGTTTTAGTTATCAAACCTTAATAACATTATTAAGGAAAAACAAACAATGAATTTGGGTGGCTCTATTTCCACCCTAACTTGGAGCCTTTCTTGTTCAATCCACCCATTTAAGGTTAAGTTTAAGGTTAGGGTTAAGTTTAAGGTTAGGGCTTAAGGAACAACAATCTAAACACAAGGTTAACCAATCTAGGTATAACCCGACCCGAAACAGTATATAAAAAAATTACAGGTTATTACACTTACGTAGAGGCAACTGACACGAACATTAGACAAGCGGGGATTACCCTTAATCTGGCGGATTATTATGGTGTTTTACATGAGATATGGTTGCTGACATATCATTCGCTGAAAGTGCCACTTTTCAGGTGTAAATAGGTTACCAGAGCAGGGGTCTCAAAAGACAAACTTGGCTACATTTTGGTTGAGCTT
The DNA here is from genome assembly GCA_023529315.1 of Papaver bracteatum. Lineage (NCBI taxonomy): Eukaryota > Viridiplantae > Streptophyta > Magnoliopsida > Ranunculales > Papaveraceae > Papaver > Papaver bracteatum. The sequence goes on along the minus strand of JAJJWX010002605.1, from coordinate 324,482 downwards.
AATAAGTTGGGACTCCAGGATGATCCTTTCGTTGTAGCCTCCCAAGCTAAGCAGGTATTTTATGTGTCAGACCAGGAAAATAAAAAAAATTCTATTGTGTTAGGTGCACCTACCCAAATCTGGAAATATGATGGTGATGAAGTCGACAAGGAATTCAGTACGGCAGTTATTGTCAGAATGAGTATAAATTTCCAAAGGTAGATAAAATTGACCTGCAAAGGAAATCCAGGGATGATTACTATTGGGACGACATTAAGGGTATAAATTCAAGGAAAGAACCAGCACCAATAGCAGTCCCTGCTTCTCAAACGACTGCATCTGAGCAACCATTTCCAAGGACTAAGCGACAAGCCAGGTGATAGAATGTAGTTGTTTGGATTCTTCTGTTAACTAGAGAATGAATGTATGGATTGTTGAAAAAAAAAAGATTCTTAAATCATGGTGGGGTTTTGTATGTAGATGGATTTTGGCAATGTTGGATGAGTTTGGATTTGGCTATACTGATTGTTGAATTAATATTCTGTCATGCTAGGATTAGTAGTAATAGTACTAGGCATGCACATAGATTTTTTTTTGGAATTGGGCCTAAAATAGTCTTTGAATTAATCTTACTCCAACAACATTTTATAAACTGGAGTAATACCCACCATCTTAAACAACATTTTATATACCCAATTGATTCATTAATTCAGTCATTCTTACCCATCTCTACTTAACAATCATTGGAATTTTAGAATCATTCACAAAGAACATTGCTTGTTTGTACATTTACTATATTCAATCCATTACTTCTGAAATCAAAAGAGCAAGAAAAACTGACACATTATGTCCAAACCCTTCAAACATACATCCATCACAAGTTTAATACTACTGAAAATTCAAACAACTGGAAGAACACAACTAGTTTAATTACATCTAAAGAAGGACAAAGCAAACATAATACGACTTCTAAACACCCGACAGGATACCAGTGCCATTACAACTTTATTTTTACAATTAAAATTCAAAGATGTACATTACTAATCTACCTGACATAGTGTGTTAATGGATCATCTAAAGAAGGACTTGGTTTTGTTGTAGTTTCTTGTTTGCTGCTGAATCTATTAAAATATTTTGGTGCTTAAGTGTGTTAATGGATTCAACAGCAAACAAGAAGGCAATAACAAAAACAAGTCCAATACTACAAACATTCCTTTAACATTTATCATCTCATTGAGCATTATATCAAGTTTTTTCAATTTCCGCATCGGCACCACAAGTTCACACAACTATCAAACCCTCAAAAGATCAAAGCTTTAAACTACCATTACAACTACCATTACATATTCTCAAAATACCTTCACCGAAAGGCCATAACCCAAACCCCTTTCATTACAAACCATTACTACAAACTTGAAACAACGACTACCCCTTTCAACTATACAATCCAAACACAAGAAAATTCCATGTATCTTATTACTTGCCCACAAAATCAAAATAAAAGAAAATCCAAAACCGTCTGCATCAACTTTCAAAATACAAAGAAACTTACCATCTTTCGCACCAACATCAGGAAAAGTAGAAGGAAGGAAAATTACCAGAAAAGCTGTTTTGCAAAAAACTTGTTGATCGTTTTCAGGATTTATGCAATGCCTGAAAATCTAGCCTTTCCTGGTAACTATGATGAGCTTACCACACTTCATCCTCATCAGTATCCATACCCTCTTCACCATAGTCCTCGCTATCAGATGGTGCAGGAGAAGCCCACTGGATGATGATTCATCATCACTATCCTCATCCCCTTCTTACCTTTATTCCTCACTTGACTCATCATCGAGATCAGTGATTCGACGGCTCACCTTCACTGCAACAGGTTCACCCTCACTCATGGTGCGAGCAAAAATCTTGGGATTGGCAAGTTAATATTCAAAACGCCTTGTCTCCTTCTCATCATGATAAGAATTCATCCTTTGATTTTCCTCAACAGCATCCGAATCTAGGTCACTGGTATCCACTTCCTCCACTTCATACTCATACCCTTCTGAGGCCTCGGAATCAGTTTTTGTTGAACTGCCATACTTTGGGGTTTTGGTCTGCTTCTCAGCCTTTTCCTCATCCTTCCATTCTTGCCATTCTAAGAACTTGGGTAGCCATGCATTGTAGAGAGCCTCAAATATCCTTTTCTTCCGCTCCTGAACAGCCTCTTCTGCCTCTCTCTGACGAGTTTTCTCTTGAATCCGATGATCAATTTCAGACTGTGCATATTCTCTTAACCGCTGCAATTCCTCTATACTCAAATAATGGAGAATTGACTTGGCTTGTGCAAATTCAGGTGTTACTGGTGGTGCATTTGGAAGATTTCCGATGGATTTGGTTGAATTCTGGGAAGGATCATCCATACTCTCAATTTAGTTTGCTAAACCTAAACCTCTCCTCTTCTGTTAAAGATCTCTCTGAAAATGGTAATCTCTCTGATAATTAACCCCTCAAATACCCCATTATGCCAATTCAATTCAATTCCATTTATGGCGCTTAGTTAGCCATCATGTCACTTTGTTAACTACGCCCATTCAAATCCATATGTGTCCCCTTCACTCTAATAACCATCATTACCCTATGAAGACCTATTTTCAACACCTAATTCCCATTAAGACTTTCACCCTCTTTGGAACTGCCATAATGCCATTATGGGCGTATCTGGTGGGTCACCAAACTTTGATATTTATCTTTGGGGTCTAATTAACTCTTTATGTTTTATGCATACTAGGAGATGGCAGCACCAGTTGGGAGGCTTCATTGCAACCTTATACATATATTAAGGTGTTAGCTTGTATACACCACCTAGTATTACATGTCACACTACATGTAGGATGTTATGTAGCAATAACACTTCTAGCTTGCATGTAAACCATGCAATTCGACACCCACTATCTTTAGGTGTTAATCCCATCCAACAAAGTAGCTTACTATTGCTTAGTAGCTTATACAAGGTGCTTGGTGTAACAAGGTGCTTATGCAAGGTGCTTGGTGTAACTAATGGTGCTAAGTGGATAGCCACCATATCCCATGCATATTATAACAGGCCACACTTTGATTTGGCGTGTTTAATTAAATGTTAAGTAGTTGAACTAGTTTAGTTTTTTCAAAACACCCTATAGACACGTCTAAAGATGTGCATCTTGGTGGATTGATATGTTACCTAACTTCTTTGAGGTCATGCGTTCGAATATTGCGTTCGAAAGATTTTTGTTAATTTTTTCAGAAGGATGGGCTTGTTCAGAAGGATGACAGCGTCTTCTTCTAGAATTTTTAAGGTAGTTGGGCTTCTACTTGCCACTTCAAGCCCGTCTCTGATGAAAATAGTTGAGGGCAGCTGCGGTTCGGTACTGGGTTTCGACTTCGAGTCACGGGTAACCCTCTTAGAGAGTCTGCTTGCCAAATAGCTGCCAAGTGTTTGCTGCTGCCTCTGAACGGCCAATAAGTTGGGGTGGCGTTCAATAGGTCTTTGCATGCACTTAGTAGGCATGTGCCTCCCCGATATCTCAACTAATTCATATCGAGGATTAAAAAAGGATGGTTGAGATGTGTTAATTGTTGGTTTTCTCGTCCATAAGGCCTATTTGGAAGAGATCGGTTATAATTTCCAATTTTGTAACTCTGTAACTTCCACATTCCATCTCAGCAAAATCCCTTCAGTGTTCCAATTGTTGAAGCTATGTCTAAGCGAGGTTATAATGCATATCTAAATCTAAATGATCGCCCAGCCATGTCTAGAAATCAGGAATCCATGGGTAGACCAGAGGAAAAGAATGCTAAAATGAATATGCAAGAAAACCAGGTATTGATTTTTGATAATCATGGAAGAATTGTTGGGTTCAAGGTGTTGAAAGTTAATAAAGGAGATAAAACACTTAATCTCTAGTTTTTTGGTTTGTGAGTTTATTCATGTAAGCCGTAATGATAATCAAGTGGCAGACGTTGTTGCCAAACATGTCAGGTAGACAGCAATGCCAATATTATTTGTTGAAAACTTTAACCCAGTCTTTTGTGAGCTTCTGTCAAAAGATCACAATCCTGGCTAATTTCTATAAAAATTTCTCTTTATCAAAAAAAAAAAAAAGGTGTTGAAAGTGAATTTCATAGTTGTAATTGGCTTTATTAGTAACTGTGATGGTGTTATTGATTGGGATTCCCCCATTTCTCCAATTTGACAGGTAGTAGAGATAAGCAGTAGCAGGAGTGAGGAACCAAAGCCAAACATGCAAGTTGGTACTGGAGGTGTTGGAGAAGTCAAAGAGGATAGGGTTTTTATGCATGATAGTGCCAGTGCTTATGCGTTGGATCCTCAACTTCCTCAACTACAAGGGGCTGATGAAGGGTGGGTGGTGTATGCCGTTAATCCTGACAAAGGCCGGTTTGTGATTAATGAAGGTGTGGTACTTGTAGGGGAGGATCAGGTGGTTTTTGGTGGTGCTACACATGGGTTCTATTCTGCACCAGTTCCAGTTTCATGTAAAGCTAAGATTCTAGAGAATTACACTCATGGTCTCCCCAATGATGTGGTAGTCTTCCCCAATATCTCCATGCTGGCACCAGTGATGCGACAGTTGGCAGAGGATGCTTATGATATTGCAATCTTCGGATCAGGGGAGATAACTGATTCTAATGAGATTCCTGAGGATGTAGTAGTGCCTATGCCTCCTCCTAGGGGAAAATATTATGTGCCAAGGAGGAGGGATGAACCAGAAAGGAGTGGAGCTAACAAGAAGGTTGTTGGAAGTGGTGTGGGGACCTCTGGGGTTGCACCAGGAGGTTGACCAGTATTCAACCATCCCCTTCTAGATGGTAAAGTAAGTATTCCTGTAAATGTTTTTTGGCTGAATATTGCATATGTTTCTCATGGATAAATAGTTAATGCTAATGGTGCTGATTTTGGATTTGATAGTGTTGGTTTTAAAGACAATGATGTTCAATTGAATGTATATGTGGTTCTGGGTTGTTGTATTATGCTTGGTTGAGTGGCTATTGTGTTTAATTTTGGTTTTGATCTTGATATGGTGACTATAGTAAATAGCAGGGGGATTTGAAAGGGGGTTATGCCCAAAAGTGTTTTCTACAGAAAGTTATTTACTAAAAATGTCTAGTTTTTTAAAAATTCCGAAAAAGGTATAATGTGTACACATTATAGGTGTGGATTCTTGATATTGTGTACACAATATCAAGCAATGGGTACACATTCAAACATTTTTGGTAATTTATAACATTTTTGGGAATAACTAAATAAAACTAGACACCTTTGGAAATTTTCTCATTATCATGAAGGTTTGAAATTGTTTTATGGGGTTAATAGTTTTATCTGGGCATTCATATGAACTACTCCAACTGGTAGCATAGGCAACTTTGAAGTTATAGAGTTAGAATAACATATTAGTATAGGAATACTCGAGAGAGCAATGAAAAATCTTACCAGAAATGCAGTGTGGTAGCTGAGAGGAAATTTTGATAGCACACATAGTCTAGGAGTAAGTAGGATCTTTTAGAAACCAAATAGCAGACTCCCAAGTTATTTATAGCATTCCAATGCAACGGATTACCAAAGAAATTTTGATTATAGTTGTTTAGAAGATTTGCAGAAATATTTTTAGAGAACCCAATAACTTGCAGAACATGCAACTCAGATTCTATTCCAGAGAAAGCTAGGGAATTAGTCTTGAGGGTTTTGGGTGTACTTTTTGGCCACACTTTCAACTTGGCGTGTTTATTTAAATGTTGAGTAGTTCAATTAATCTAGTATTTTCAAAACACTAATCATAAACATCTAAAGATGGGCAGCTTGGTGGATTGGTACGTTATCTAAATCCTTCGAGGTCATGCGCTCGAATATGGGCGAAAGATTTTTATTAATTTTTTCTAAACGAACTTTTTAGCCACGTTATAAAACCGGCGTGTCTTTAGAACGCACACTATGGACACACATATACTAGTGTGTCCAAAGAAGTACTTTTTGGCCACACTTTCAACTTGGCGTGTCTATATATCCTACACTATGGACACGATATACAGGCATGTCTATAAATCGTACACTATGGACACACATATACCGGCGTGTCTACATAAGAACCTTTTGGCCACACTTTGAATTTGGCGTGTCAATCAATCGTACACTATGGACACACATATACTGGCGTGTCTAATGAACCAACTTTAAAACCACACCTTAAACGGCGTGATTAACCTTTTGGACACGCCACAACTCCCTAATGTGGCCATAAACTGGTCTATAAACACGCCCAATACCTAATGTGGCCATAGACTGGTCTATAAAAACGCCCAATCAAAAATTTGAAGTTAACGTGGCTAAACGGTTGAAATTTTGACACGCTAGTAGCCCTGGCGTTGCTGAAAGCACTTATATGAACACGCAAATTGAATATTGCGTGTCTATAGGTTTGAAGTATACCCTATAGACACGCCAAAACCAAAACGGCATGATAGGGAAATTTATATTTGGCGTGGATAAAGGCCATTTCTATACTAGTGGCAACAGCTGCTGCTGCTGTTGATTAGGGGATAAGAAGCCATGAATCGAAGAAGGAAATTACATCTGGTGGGTACTGCAATTGAGTTCAGAATGGGGTCTGTGGAGTTTTGAAGAATATAGGATTTGAGAAAGAAGGGGATTGTAATGTTATTATTGACACTAATTGTAACAGATAGCCATGGGTAAAAGGGGGAATGGTGTTGGTTGTGATTTGAGATGAAAATGAGCAGGTGCTGGTGCTTGTGGAAGCTACTTTGGCCTGGAAGGGTGTTGATATGGAGATGGCAAGGTTTTGGTAAATCTGTGTTGATGTTCTGATGACAACAGATGGTGGTACATGATGTGGTGCTATGTTACAGAATTGGTGGTGCTGGGAAGAAATGAAATTGCTATAGAAGGAGTTGGTGGACTGGAAATGGTACATAGAAGATTCAGAAATTGGAGTTAGGCCTGATGTTGGGTTGCAAGATTAAACTGCAATGGATGGATGTGGTTTGTTAGCTGAGATACAGTTGCATTAAGGCATAAATGGTGGTGGCAGTGACTGAGAGGGGACCTGACCACCAGTTACTACATACAAGAGGAATGGTTGAACTGAGATTGTAGTTGTTGGCCAGAGTAGGTGATGGTGGTATTGAGAAATGGAAGTGATGTCTTGCAGTGGGGTATATGAGCTCGAGTTTGCTGAAAGGATTTATTAGAGCACTGCTCAGTCAAACTCGCATGCGTTGCTATCTCAAGCATGTTTTTCAATCTTAGTGATCAAACCTATATAGTCTTGATTTCTAGTCTACTATATCTAAGGTCTCGGACTAGGATAAAAAGTGTAGTTGAGCTCAAGAACTCCATGGAGATTATCATACAAGACGAAGGAGTACTCAAGGAACTAGTGGATCTTCATCGACTAAAAGGTATGTGGATACTTGAACTTATCTATCACTCAAAAGTCTATCTACTCTATCTCCTATCTTGAGACAAAAATTGTTTTACTATATAGACTAAGAATATGCACATGTGACATTTCGAGCTGAGTATATCTCGCTTATCTATTTCACGAAATGGGTGTTGGTAAATCTTTCGCTTTATCCAAGTTCATCTTTGCCCAATGACGAAAGTCATGTTATGTTTCAATCACTTTGGAAATTTCTCTGACGAAAACTAGTTCGTGAATAACAACTATATGACGTCCTCTGAGAATGTGTCAATGATTGAAATGAGAGTTTAGACTATATAACCATTGTGGGATATAAACATTATTGTGGCAACACATATATGTATAAGTCCTTAACACTTGAACCGAAGTTTGTGAACTTTGTTGATCAAGTGGAACCGGAAAGTGAGCAGCAACTCAGTCCGCGAACTCAGTACGCGAACCCAGTCCGCGAACTGGCATAAGTTCTCGAACCCGAGAATATCTGCTGAAGTTGAAGCTCAGGTGCAGTCCGCAAACTGACGGAAGTTCTCATCCCGAGAAATTCTGCTGGAGTTTATTACTTCAACCGGTTAGCTTGAGTCCGCGAACTCAGTCCGCAACTCAAGAGGTTATGTCTGAAAACGTTGTTCGTGAACTTATCTTAAATTACTAAGGAATGCTTTTGCAAACTGTGGCTTTATAGTTCATGAAATGATTCGAGTGAATCACATTGTTTTTGATTCAATTGTGTCTCTTGTAGTACTTGATATCTCATAGCAATTGAAAAACTCTCTAACTAGTTCATTTGAGTCATTTGGACTAGTTATGGTGAAGAAGAATATCGTTGATATGAAAGTTATCATTTGGCTAAAGGTTTGGTTGACTAATATTGAATCAACCATTGTATACATTTGGGTACGTTTATACGAACTCAAAACGTCAAGTACATGTGTGTATGACAATTTGAGTACGGTTGAGAGATATTAGCTTGTATCTAATCAGGTTTTCATCTAACGGTGAATATTGAATGCTTTGTTAGCAATCTAACATTGATTGCAAACCCTGATTTGAAAGACTATATAAGGAGAACTCTAGCCATTGGAAAACTAATCCCCACACACCTTTCTTGTGTGATACTAGTTTTCTCTAAGCTAGAGTCGATCTCCATTAACCCTTGAGTTTTCTCTCTAAATTCGGGTTAACGACTTAAAGACTTCATTGGGATTGTGAATCCAGACCGATACTACTTTTATTATAGTTGTGTGATCTGATCTTGCTATTTCTATCGTAAGAGTACAATTGTAATAATTGGCTTGAGATTTTTACCTCCGATAGGCAAGATAAAAGTAGTCACAAACATCTTCGTCTCATTGTTTGTGATTCCTCAATAATCTTCTTCGCTGCGTCGATTAAGTTTATTGTGAGGTGATTGATGAAACTGAGCTGTTCTTCGGGAATATAAGTCTGGTTTAATCTATTGGTTCCTGTTCACCTTGATTTATCAAAAGACGAAACAAAACTCATATGTTTATTTGTGGGAGACGAATTTATCTATTACCTGTAGACTTTTCTGTGTGAGACAGATTTGTTTGCTAAAGTCTTCGACTTTGGGTCGTATCAACTCTTGGTTGTGGGTGAGATTAGCTAAGGGAATCAAGTGCGCAGTATCCTGATGGGATCAGAGGCCTAAGAGCATAACTGTACCTTGGATCAGTGTGAGATTGGTTGTGGTTCAACTACACTCCAGATCTAAGTTAATTTGTTGTAGGCTAGTATCTGTAGCGGCTTAATACAGTGTATGTTTAATCTGGACTAGGTCCCAGGGTTTTTCTGCATTTGCGGTTTCCTCGTTAACAAAATTCTGGTGTCTGTGTTATTTATTTTCCGCATTATATTTTGTTATATAATTGAAATAATACAGGTTGTTCAATCGATTAGAATATCCGACCTTATTGGTTGTTGATTTAAATCGATTGACACTTGGATATTGGTCTTTGGTACCATCCAAGTTATCTCTCTTTGATTAGACTCGCGAATCTTATTTGCTTGAGTAAATCAAATCTAGAGATTGAGATAATAACTCCTCGAGATATTTTCTATTGATTGAGTCTTGTTGATTCTCTAGAAAACAACTCGGAGTTATCCATACAGATTGCTAATCGAAATATTGGGTGAGGTTGTTAGACCCTCGCTTTTTCAGGATTTGCACAGATGGAGTCACAACTGCAATTGTGGATCTAAACTGAAGCTGAAGTTAGAGAAATTTGGTTGGCGTGGAAGATTGCAGCCAACAAGAAGGTCTGGGATTTTGCTTCAAGTCTTGTTGTTGAGATTTGGTGAGTGAGAAGATTGAGATAGGTTTTGAGTTGTGTTGGAAAAACTGCATACTGTAATAGATTGATCTCATGTTGTTGTTGTAAAGAAAAATGGAGGGAAGTACTGAATTTGTAGTATTGAGTTCCTTGAGCTAGAATGATGCTAATATTGAAGGAAATGGGAGAAGGAACTGGTAGTGTTTGCTGGTTCACAGGTATTGCAGGTCATTGAATCTGCAGGTCAGAAACTGAGATGGATATGAAGAACAAGGAGAGAATAAAGCTACAAACTTGTTGTCTTGCAGCTGAAATGACTAGAAGAATGGGAAGGAGGTTTGAATGGATGTTGTATAGATGTATGCTAGGACAGGTACCCATTACAGGTGCAGTTCTTGTAGAATGATGCTATGTTGATGGTGCAGACTAAGATGAATCAATGGCATGAGTTTGAGATGGACTTGAACTGGAGAATGGAATGATGCAGTGGCTTAAGCTGTAAGTAGAGGGGAGCCGCTGCTAATGGAGTTGCTTTTGTGCAATTGAGGACTGAGAAGAAGTTCAAGTTTTATGTTGTAGCTGAAGCAAATGAACAGCCATCATGGATGTAGGTACACTGGGTTGCGTAATGATTGTACAACAGACTTTGGCTTGTAATGTCCTTGGTCTTGGCCTTACAAACTCATCCAAGTCAGATATCTTACTCTAGCGCTGACTTAGGTCTGATTAGACCTAGCCGATATTACAGAGTTGACTGGGTCACCTGAGATGTTTCCGGTGCCGGATTCCGTCCAACTTCCTGCGATAAATCCAGTTTCCCGGTGACATTTTTTGGGACATATTCTCACTTGGTTACTCCTCACATATGGGCTTGGTGGACATCTTGTTATTGGACTTTGAAGACTAGACCTAGTTTTGGAAGGGAGAAAAGCTACAAAAAAAGAAAGTTTTCTACAACTTCGGATATCACGTATTATTCTTGTAGCAGAGGAGAGAGCCGTTTTTGTTTACGCTACTAGGGTTTGCTTTGCTTTCATCTTCTTTAATTCATTATTATTATGTTGATGAACTCCATAGCTATGAGTAGCTAAATCTTATATTATTGGTTAAGGATGTAGTCATATATCTATAACTTGTGCTTGATTAATGCATTAGTTTTCTCTCTTGATTATCGTTCAAATCTCTATTGTTTTTATAATCACATGATTGATGTATTGTGATAGGATTTAGATGTTTGTTTAGTTGAGTGGTCAATCAATTCAACTTGCATCCTTGTCCATAGCTATTTTAGGGTTTTCATCGAGCGATAACCCCAAATACAAGTAGCATGATATGATTATAGTTTGTAGTGATACACTCTTGAAATCATATGTAGAGTTTGACCATTGTTCGAATTGTCATGCGCAATGTATGATAATTGCATTGATTATCCTATTTCCCAAACTTAATGCTCCTAGAAATTGAACTTAATTAGCACAAGGCGTTAGGTTATTCTTTAGGTAGGATTCACACACGCAGCTCTAATGTGTGTGTTGATGAACTTAGGAAATTATTGGATTATCTTGCTCTCCTGATACTCTAGGCTTTTGATAATAAAAGAGATTAAATTGTAATTCTAATCATTGCAAGCACTTGTTTAAGATTGAAGATGAATTCCTTAACCAATATCCTTCTCTCATTGATTACTTCAAATTATTTACTTTGCTTTTAATTTACTTTTATTTCTTGCAAAAAAAATAATCAGAAATCCCCCCTTTTGGTTACTAAAAAACTAGAATTTTATAACAACATTTGCCTCTCTGTGGAAACGAACTCTTCCTTACCTTGTACTTCATTTATATTTTGTTGAGCAAGAAAGTGTAATTTATTTTTGACTCCTACGACAGCGATCAAATTTTGGCGTCGTTGCCGAGGAGGCATTCGACTTGTTATATAGTTTTTAGTTTATTTTTATTATTTTTGCTTTTATCTTTGCTTCTAATTTGTTGTTTCGTTTATCTGACTTAGTTTGTGAGAATTTATTTTCAGGTACTAATCCTTGGCTCTTAAGAATTGGAATTATCGATGGTGCGGGATAACTACTCGTGAAGGAACAATACTCCAAGCAAGAGTTGACGAGGCGGAAGAACTAGAGTTGGAAGTAGAGGAAGAAGTTGTAGAACAAGAGGTTCCGGTTGAACAAGAACCAAGAAGAAGAAGAAGAATAAATGGGTGATGCAAATCGTACACTCAAGAACTTGGCTTCTCACAAGATGGATACACAACAGGGGTGTATTCAAACAAACTCTACTTTCGAGATCAAGCCGGGGCTGCTTAGAGATTTACCAAAGTTTCGTGGCATGGTGAATGAAGACCCAAACAATCATCTTATGGACTTTCACACCATTGTCATGGCGATGCTTCCAGCGGATACTGATGTGGATGGTGCAATGTTGAAAGTTTTTCGATTCTCTTTGGCGGATAGTGCTAAGGATTGGTTGTATTATTTGCCTCCCGGAAGTGTCACAACATGGAATGGGTTGAAGAAACTCTTTTTAGAGAGATATTTTCCTGCATCAAAGGCTACTCAAATTCGCAAGGAGATTTGTGGGATGAAGCAAAATATGGGAGAATCTTTATATGAATGTTGGGAGCGATACAATAGATTGGTGGCAAGCTGCCCTCATCACCAATTTAGTGACTCAATGATTATCCAATGCTTCTATGAAGGTATCCACGCAAGTGATAGGAATCTTATTGATGCTGCAAGTGGTAGTGCACTTATGAACGAGATGGTGACACAAGCTAGAGAGTTGATTGAGAGTATGGCAGCAAATTATCAATAATTTTCAAGTCGTGGATCAGAACCACCTACCAAGGGAGTTAATCAAGTTGGAGAGATTATTGAATTACGTCAACAAATGAGCAATATGATGGAAATGATGCAACAAATTACAGCAGTGGTTGTAAAACCATCATGCCCATCTTATGACAACGTAGAGCATGTCAATGCTATATTATCAACTCAGCTGTATGGTATTTACTCCAACACTTACGAGCAAGTTGCAAGTGCAAGTTCTGTTTACAACCATCCGAATGAGTTCTAACAACAAGTGCAGCAACCACAACAAGATAATACAGAATTGGAAAAGATGGCTACTTTGGTAGAGGCTCTAATGTCCGTGGTACAACAAAATAAACAACTAGCGAACTTAAATCAGCAAAAAATAGATAATGCAATTAAGGATTTGCAATCACAAGTTGGTCAACCGCAACAACAACAACCACCTCAAAATCAAGGGTCCGATATGGAAGAGTTGTTGAAATATTTATGCAAAGAACGGAGGGTGCGGTCAAGGACTTGCAAACACAAGTTGGTTCAATGGCCGAGGAGATTAATCAGTTGCATGCACAAAATGGTGAGAAACTCCCTTACCAACCTCTTAACTCAAGAGAGGGTGTCAATGCTATTATGTTGGGAAGTGGTACATAACTTGTGCAACCCAAAGTTACTAATTCGGGTGAAGAAGAAGCCCCAAAGGAACCAATTTTGGAGGAAAAGAACGCAGATTTTCCCCAAACTCCCGAGGTAACTAAATCTAAGTCTAAACCTCTTGTTTCTACTTATGTTCCTCCTCTACCTTTTCCTGTCAGGTTTGCTAAAGCTAATAAGAAGGTGGAACAAGATAGGGATATTTGGGATGTTTTTAAGAAGGTCCAAGTGAATATTCCACTCATTGAAGTAATTAGGCAAACTCCTCGCTATGCGAAGTTTGCAAAGGAATTGTGCACTAACAAGCACAAGATAACCGGTAATGAGGTAATGAATGTGGGAGAAAACGCTTCGGCGTATCTTAAAAAGAAACACCCACCTAAATTGAAAGATCCCGGTAGTTTTACTATTCCATGCACTATTGGTAAAACAAGGTTTACAAAAGCTATGTTAGATTTAGGAGCGTCTATTAATGTTATGCCTACTTCGATTTATGATGCTTTAAATCTTGGTCCTCTCAAGAAACCCGGCATAGTTATTCAACTTGCTGATAGATCTAACAGGTAAAAGGACTAATATTTCCAGTGGATTTCTACGTTTTAGACATGAGTGATGTGAATTCATCCTCGTCTACACCTTTACTATTGGGTAGACCATTTATGAGTACCTCTATAACGAAGATTGATGTCCACAATGGCACCTTGACTATGGATTTCGATGAAGAAGTCATACACTTCAACATCTTTGAGGTGAGGAAACACCCAAATATTATTCAATCAGATTTCCATAATGTTTTGGAAGCCGGCTAAGGCGTAACAAACAAGGAGCAAGTCGGGATGACGACTTTAAACCAAGCGCTAAGTGGGAGGCAACCCACCGGTTTTGTATCTTTATCTTTATCTTTTTATTTTTCAGCATTTTATTTTTGTTTTTGCATATCATTTGCGGAATTTCCCACCTTGAGATTTACTTTTAATGACTAAATTTTACATTGAGGACAATGTAAAGTTTAAGTGTGGGGGAGCATTTATATGTTTGTATAGTTTGTTTGATGTCTTTAGTAAAAAAAAAAAAATTTGCTTTATGAACTCCGAAATCTAGAAACTTGTGCCTTTAGGATGACACTACCATAAGTGGATGGAACCATCTTGATTGCAGGAGTTGAGGAACCAATTAACTAAAAGGACGGACATAGCTCAAGAATTAAATAACATGATAGTTGTTACCATATCTCGGAATATCACCATATCACCTTCTGTTTTTTATTTTTGCAACTTTTTGTTTATCTAAGTGATTTGGTGGGTCACTAAACATCGAATTGTTATTACTTCTAGGATGAAATAGAGTGATTGAGTTGTTAAAATAAAAGACCAATGTGACCAATCGGAATAAAAATGACACTTGGATAGCAATATGTGTGTGTTCTCCCTGTATCTGTCGCCTAAACAAGCGTGGAATGCAGGATCCAAGGGAACTATCATGTAATCTGCTGACAAGAAGCATGCGCTTGGATTCGAAATATCTAATCATGTTGTCAAGTAAAAAAAAAAAGTGAAAAAGAAAAAGAAATTTTATTATTGTTTAATAAAGTCGACTCCTGGTTCCCTTGTATATGCCAGTTGAGTTGATGTAGAATTAAGATTGTTGACTGCTAGTTCCCTTGTATATGCCAGTGTGTTGACACTAAAATTCATATCAGTAGCTCAGTCCAATAGGATGCATAGGTTCATCTTGGTGGTGACCTTCAGACAGGTATGGGAAACACCGATCACTTGTCAACATTCGCAAACATCTACCTCTATATCCATCTTCTTAATCTTTTCATTGTGATTGTGGTTAGTCAGATTCCGCGTATTGTGGTTTGTTCGACTTTCTAAGAAAACTTTATTCACTTATATATGAATTGAATTTGCATCAAGGTACCTCCTCCTGTAGTCATTTTGGATTCGTTCATAGACTTTTCACATGTAGTTAGAATTTGGAGTAAAAGGTTTTGTAGGCACACATCTTGTGAACCTTCACGAGACTAAAACTCATCCACTAGGGACACCTAGGGGTTCAAAGGCTTGTTATTTATGCTAAGAGTAACTGTAGCCTCGATGAGATGGAGTTTTATGTATATTTTATAATTATTTTTTTTGATTTGCTCGAGGACTAGCAAAGTCTAAGTGTGGGGGAATTTGATAGTTGTCTAAAACACCTTTATATTTATCTATTGTTTATGCTTTCTCTGCTAGTTTTCTTATAAATTATGTATCTTATGTTTTGCTTTTGAGTATTTAGGTACTTTGGAGTCATTTGGACTAAAAGAAGAAGAAACATGGCAAAAGTTCATTCCAAGTGCAACTGGTGTTGGAGGCGGACTATTTCTCATTATTTTCTTTTATTTCTTCATCTCTGTCTGAAAAGTGCTTTAGTGATGCAAATTTTGTCTCAAAAGCATGAAAACTTTAGTGATGAAGAGATATTGAAGAGAAGAAGTGAATCTGAGAAATAACAGATGGATACTATTTGTAGTTGCAGGAAATCCTACACTACACCCTTGTTAAGAATTTGTAATATTCAACCTACACTTGAAGTTTAAAAATGACACTTTTTTATTTGATTTTCAGAAATGTTGACAAGAAATGTAAGAAATCAAGAATACAACTATTCTCTTGAAGTTTCTCTCTCCTCTGGACTCTTTCAACTCTCCAAAAATACATCATCCTTCTCTGAATCTATATGAACCCTTTATATAGGAAATTACATAGTGGATGACAGCTAAGTTTTCCTTTTATTTCGGATCTTCTCTGCGATCTCATTGCAACAGCTATAATGTTCATTCTCGCAGATGTTGTAACCATCGCAGAACGAACATGCTTTTCTCGTGTTTCTTCCATCGTCAACCATTACGTCATTCTTTTAATTACTCTGTGACGCTCGCGAAATGTTGTTGAAGAGTTTACGATGACGCTCACAGAAGTTTTGTTAATCTCTCGTGAATATAATTGTAGCGATATTCTAGTCCTACACTATTGGTGGAATAACTCGAAAGACGGAACGAAAGAATTTATTTGGAGCTAAAAGACGAATCCAGTGGCGAAAGAATGAGGCGTTTCCGACGTCGTATGAGAAAGTTATAAGCAAAATCTATGAATAAGCTTGTCGGAACCCTGGAACTGACTATACAAGAATTATGGAGACAATGGGGTGGCCCATATCCATTTTGGGCGCCTAAGTATAGTGACCATTTTTACATTACCCTAAAATTAAGAGAATTCATTTCTCAATTATTAGCAGCTTATGTCTCAAATTCAAAGAAGAAGCATTTATTTCTTCTTCTGCCTGAAACCATAGGCGGCTTCTGTGGAGTTAGAGGTGTTGAGAAATTCAGAGAAAGAAAGATTGATGCAGAAGAGGATTTGAAGTCGGTGATGGAAGAAATTGGAATAAGGGTATGAGTCTGCTGGTGGAATCTGGTGAAGAACTTGAAAAATAAGATGACACTGCTTGAGATGTTGAAATTATGGTATCAAGTTTATAAACAGAAGAATTGGAGCAAGAATTAAAATAGGTTTCCTTTAATTTCGATCTTGAGGAGATTCTGTGACCATCGGTTTGATGTGGATCTGGAAGCTAGGGTTTGGTCAATTAGGGTGAGGAATGATTAACTGCTACTTCTATCGATTTGAGGGATAATGAGGAGTTAACTGCTAAAGAAAGAAGAAATTGAGGGTTTGATGTGAACCTGAGATTGACAGTGAAATGAGCTACAGGTTAGGGTGTAGAGAGGTTGAGATGAACAAGAAATCAAGATGGTAGAGAAACAGCTGTTGCTGCTGTTGATTAGGGGATAAGAAGCCATGAATCGAAGAAGGAAATTACATCTAGTGGGTACTGCAATTGAGTTCAGAATGGGGTCTGTGGAGTTTTGAAGAATATAGGATTTGAGAAAGAAGGGGATTGTAATGTTGTTATTTCCACTAACTGTAACAGATAGCCATGGGTAAAAGGGGGAATGGTTCTGGTTGTGATTTGAGGCAAAAATGAGCAGGTGCTGGTGCTTGTGGAAGCTGCTTTGGCCTGGCAGGGTGTTGAGATGCAGATGGAAAGGTTTTGGTAAATCTGTGTTGATGCTCAGATGGCAACAGATGGCGGTACATGATGTGGTGCTATGTTACAGAATTGGTGGTGCTGGGAAGAATTGAAATTGTTGTGGAAGGAGTTAGTAGACTGGAACTGGTGCATAGAAGACTCAGAAATTGGAGTTAGGCCTGATGTTGGGTTGCAGGATTGAACTATAATGGATGGATGTGGTTTTTTGGCTGAGATGCAGCTGCAATAAGGCATAAATAGTGGTGGCAGTGACTAAGATGGGACCTGACCACCAGTTACTACATACAAGAGGAATGGTTGAATTGAGATTGTAGTTGTTGGCCAGAGTAGGTGATAGTGGTACTGAGAAATGGAAGTGATGGCTTGCAATGGGGTATATAAGCTCGAGTTTGCTGAAAGGATTTGCACAGATGGAGTCGCAACTGCAATTGTGGATTTGAATAGAAGCTGAAGTTAGAGAAATTTGGTTGGCATGACAGATTACAGCCAACGAGAAGGTCTGGAATTTTGCTTCAAGTTTTGTAGTTGGAGGAAATCCTACAACTACACCCTCAGTAGAATTCATAAAACTTTAAAGAAGTTCTTGATGAAAAATGACAATTTACTGGTTAAGATTCTCAACTGATTACAAAAAAGTATGTTAATGGAACTTAGAAAAATTACAACTTTCTCTGTTCTCTCTCCTAAGACTTTTTCTAATACTCACTTAAATAACCTCTCTAAATTTAACATTTAAACTACTATATATAGTGAAATCTGTACAACTGTATATAGCTTGCGAAGTATCGCGACTTTTATTCGTAAATTTATTCTATATTCGTAATCTTTTCACACTTTTCCCATGTTTCTTCTATTATCGCATTATCTTGCGACACTTTTCTCTTGTATTTGTTACTATGTTCGTAACCCAATATCTTGCGATATCCTGTCCCTACATCTTGCCTCTTCTCATGTCATTTCTGCGAAGAAGTAATGATCGTGAGAATATAACCGTTACTTATTCTTTTCGGAATTCGAACACGTCTTTTATAACCGTCTTTTCCTAATTATTCCCTTATAAATACTCCTTTTATTCCCTTCCTTATATTTTTTACCTTCTATTTTTACTTCTGCAACTTCATCTTCTTCTCACATCACATCTTCGGTTATCGCCTTCTCTTCCTGTTAATCCCATCATGAGTTCTCCGAGGTAATTTTCTTTTATCTCTCGCATCTTTCACTTGTTTATCTCTTTTATTTCTGTTTAATCCATTGTTTGACTTTGATTTCTTTCAGCAAAACTGCTCTTCAGGTGAAATCTTCAACTAAAAGCTCAAACCCTAACTTTCGAAGAAGAAAATCCGAGAATCAAAAGGTAGTTAAAATACTCTGTCTTCCTTCTGAAACAATATATTGTTGCCTCAGTTTTTAATCTACATTTTGATTCGTAGGTCGGTGAAGAATCCAACCCTACCAAGAGATCTCGTATTATCAAATCCAAGCCATCAATTTCAATCAGTGATTTCCTTCCTGTGATTGATAAAGAATTTTCCTCTCCCCCTCGTGAAAGCACTTCTTCGCAAACTCCTGCCTCTACTCCATTACCCAGTTTTCAGTCTCCCACCCCTGTCAATTTATCAACACTTCTTCAAGATCAACCTTCGCAAACTACCTTCTCAACCCCTTCTCTTGAAAAACCCATTTTAGCTCCTAATCCTTTGAGTGCTGTTGCTCCAAGCAATTTACAACTTGCTTTTGCTCCTTCGAATTCTTCTCCCCTTCCTCAACAAGTTCGAAATGGAATTTATTCAGCTTTCCAAATGTTATCTAATGTTTTGAGAAATACTGCGAAGTTTTCAAATGTTCGCTCGCAGTCTGAATTTTGCGAAATGCTCAACAACTTCATCAATCCTGATGCTTCTATTTTACATCAAGCCTTGGAAAAATAAGTTGAATTGCTTCGCCAAACTCAGGAGTCTTTGAAAGCGGAGTGTGAGAATCTTCGTAAAGAGAATCATCAGCTTCAAAATGATTCTCTAGATTGTGAAATCCTTTGTAAAGGAATGATGCATTAAAAGGTATTGCTATTATCTTTATATTTTCTCCTTTTGTTTGTTTATATTTCTCGCATGCTCGAAACACCCATTAAAACCCATTCCCCTTTATAGAATCAATCCAGGAATGTAAAATGTTGGTACTTCATCATGAATCAGACGCAGAAGAATCTCAAGCCAAGCATGAAAGTCTTTTGAACCAATTTTCCCATTTATCTAGTCTTCATTCATGTGCTCTTGATAATTTAGATGCCCTTTTCCAAGAGAATACCCAACTACTTTACGATCAAAATTTTTTGAACGATGAAATATCTCAGCTCACTTCTTCTTTTAACTAAAGCCGATTTAAGAATAGAAACCCTATTAGAAGAGAATGAAACCTTATCAGAAGAAAGATGTTCGTATTTTAATATAATGGCCGTTTATTCGCAATAATTGAATATTCTTCAGAGTAAATGTTGCGATCAAGAAAATCTCCTTTATTTGTTAAAAGGAGAACTTGAGGAATTAAAGAAGTTTTCAGATGCAGAGAGAAGTTCTTTTGCTGCCGAGAAGAAATCCCTTCTTAATAAGAATATAATCTTGAGCACTAAGAGGAATAAACTTAAAGAAGATTATTCCCAACTAGAAAACCTTAATACAAAACTTGCAAAGAATAACAAATTTCTTCTTTCCAAAGATCAAAATCTTCAATACAGACTTGAAGGATTAGTTGGTGATGGTTTTGATAAAGCTATGGATCAGATGAAAAATTGTTGTCTATATTTAGCTCAATTTCTTACTTCACAAAGAGAAGGTAGTCATAAAAATTTGACTGCCTTTGATATATCTTTAAATTTTGTTATATTCGCAGAACTGATTCTTTGAATTTTATTTCACTCGCAGAATCTGAGAACAATCTTCGCAATGCTAAAGCTGAATTGGAGACCACCTGTTCTAAGCTTCGCAAGAAGAACGCTTTGCTTTCTACTCGTTTGATCAATTCTCGTGATCGTGCCAATCGGATATTCAACCATCTTGCTTATGCCGAAGATATTGAAGATATTAACCATCAGAAATCTCTACTTCGTGAAAGTCATCTGAAAGCTCAAGTCTTCGTAAACAACATTCTCTAATCAAAATCCTTGTCTCCAGTGAAAGTTGAACCTCTGGAAATATCTGATGATGAAGTTGCTCGTGATCCTGATAGTGACTTTGATTACGAGAGTGATTATGAAGGACTTGATGGTGAAAAAGAATCTATCCCTCAAGGAGAAGCTCCTGTTGAAGACTCTTCAGAGGTTAATGTTTCGCAAGAATTGAACACTGCTGATGATCCTACTCATCTTAAAGATCCAGCACAAAGTGTTGATGGAGAGCACTAAGCATGATAATCTTCTTTTCCTAAGTTATCGTTAATCCTCTTGTTTTTCTTTCTTTTGAACTCTTTCTCTTGGTTACTGTTGGTTCTCTTTTTTACAAACAATTCTACTTACTGTTTATGTTCCTTAAGAAGTATATTTTATATTTTGTGATAATGAATTGACCTTTCTCTAATTGAATACTTTCTTGATTTGCATAAATTGAATAAATTGATCATATGAAGAGAAATAACATATCTTAAAGACTTAGCTTAGTATTCCCTTTCCCCTTATTATTGCTCTTCAGGTGATCAATTGTTGTTGTAAGTATTAGAATATCTGCCTCTGTTTAAGTTGCGAAGTTTCAGGTTGTTGCTAAGTAAATAAGAAATATCCCCCTTGAAGTATAAGAAGTATGAAACCTCCTTGAAGAATTATGAAACATCCTTGAAGAAGGATGAAAATTATGAAACATCCTTGAAGAAGTATAAGAATTATGAAACATCCTTGAAGAAGTATCAGAATTATGAAACATCCTTGAAGAAGTATGAAAATTATAAGACATCCTTGAAGAAGTATTCAATCCTTGAAAAATTTAATGAGTATGAAATATCCGTCCTTGATTGCGAATAAAATTGCCTCTTTTGGTAGGAATTCTTGATACATATTCTTGTTGAGAATATAAAGAATCTCCAATGACATTGACGTAATTGACTTCATTAGTTTCTGTGGTCTTATCATGCCTTCCTAAGTAAAGGTCTTACTTTGCCACCTCTTTTGCGATAAATTCGCAGGACGTTGGTGCACTCGCATGCCTCAAACCATTGACTTTATCTTAACAATATTTATGCGTTTGCGATAATATGACAAGTCTGAATATACTTGCGAATATACAGCCTTGTGACATTATCGTCTTGCGATGAAATCGCAGGACGTTATCACACTTTCATGTAATAACCCATTGATCTCATCTTAACTTCTTTGTATTTAATTCTGCGAGTATATTTTTTTATTTTTTTATTTTTTTTATTTTTTTTACTCGCAGAAATACGATTGTTGCACAAATATGACAAGCCTTTATGTTCTTGCGAACAAAAAGCCTCGTGACATTTGCGTCTTATAGCACGTATCATCTCCCTAATGGAGGGTGCTGCCCTTTATCTTCCCCTTGGTTGCCCCTTCAAGGAAGCGTACATCGACCATACAAGGTTAACTCTTCCCATCCGGTTTTGCCAACAACCAGCTTTTGTTCGCAACCTCTTATCCTTTTTTCCTATAGGGATTATAGTTACGAGGTTGCACCCTATGGGGTATCTTTGGGCCAAGTACATCATTTGCCAAGACTTGTCAAGAATGGAAGATGTGCTTCAAACCCATCTGGCACTCTTGACTCAACCGTGTACCTCGGCGCCTGATCGTTTTCTGCACTTCTTGGGAAAGACAGTATGCCTTAGTCGCCCAACCTAAATCATGTTACATCACAAGATTAGATTGAGAATCCAAGGTGTCTTACCCGGATAGGTACCCCGTTTTTGGGTTATGTACCCCGTAATGTTCAGGTTCTGTGGTGGTGTTTCGTTTCCCCTAATCCATGCTTATAGGTACCCCATTAAATGACGTACTTTAGGACTTTGCCTCTTGCGAAATGTTTCTTCGCGAACTAGGGTGTACGTCACAAAGTTTTGCATGTGTAAAATTTATGCGGCTTTCTTTATTTTTTGAAAGCTGATCACAGTTTGCGGCTTTCTTTTATGAAAGCTGATCGCAAATAAATTTTTGCGTCTTTCTTTAATGAAAGCTGATCGCAATAAGAATCTTAAAATTTGTAATTTTGGTAGTTTCTGTGGGAGCAAATGATATTCGCAAAATTATCATGAGTTTTATGGATAATACCTTTTTAAATACAATCTATTCCAGGGTCGACCAAGTCTTAAACCCATGTCTTTCCCTTCTGGATCCATCAGCCGATAAGCTCCACTTCCCACAACCTCTTTAATGACATATGGTCCATCCCATTTTGGTGCTAGTTTTCCTCCATTTTCTTTTTGGTAGGGAGGTGTTTCTCGCATGACCAAATCACCTGGTTGATACTCACGTTCAATAACTCTCTTGTTATACTCTCGAGCTAATCTTTCCTGATAAATTTTCATATGTCGCAACACCTTTTCCCTTTTTTCTTCCAAATCATCCAGTTCACTTAATATCACCCCTGCACTTAAATTTATTTCCCAAGCTTCTTTCTTTGTTGTCGGAATTACAACCTCTGTTGGCAATACTGCTTCTACTACATATGTTAAATAGTAAGGAGACATTCCAGTTGCCTCCCTTCTAGTTGTATTGTATGCCCAGACTGCACTAGGCACTTGCTCGCACCACCCTATAAGATTTCCTTCTAATTTCTTTTTGATTGTATCTGCAATTGTTTTATTTGTTGCCTCTGCCTGTACATTAGCTTGTGGATATAATGGAGTTGATTTCCCACATTTTATTCTAAAAGCACTGAGTAACATCTCTATATTCTGCCCTTCAAATTGTTTCCCATTGTCGGATACTAATTGAGCTGGAACTCCATACCTACAAATGATATTCTCAAATATGAATGTAAAAACATCCTTATCGCGAATACGTTGTACTGCTTTTACTTCTGCGAGCTTCGTAAAATAATCTGTTGCGACTATTAAGTATCTTCTCTGCCCAGATCCAGGTAAAAATGGGCCAACAATGTCCAATCCCCATTTCCCGAAAGGCCAGCAGCTTGTTGAAGAGGTTAGTGGTGCCCCTGGTGCATGAGTTCTTTTCCCATGTCGTTGACATTCTTTGCATCGTCTCACCAACAATTTTGCGTCTGTATGCATATAATGCCAAAAATATCCTTGTATTTTTGCTCTATAAGCTAGAGATCTTCCCTCGCTATGATTACCAGCTTCTCCTCCATGTAACATCTTCAATATTGTTTCTCCTTCTTCATGAGTTAAACATCTGAGAGGTGGTCCACTGAAAGATTTTCTGTATAAAATTCCTTCTCGTAACTCATAATTTATTGCACGACTCTTTAATTTATGTGTTTCTAGTCTGTTCCTGGGTATTTCCCCTTTTGCGAGATAGGCATGAATGTCCTTTCTCCAATCTGCGAGATCTTCTGCGATGTCGTCTGGTAGTTCCCTTTCTACTTCCATCGCAACTGCTTCCTCAATTTCTTCTTCTTTATTCACTAATGGATGTTGAATTTTCTGGATTTTGATATTTCTTGTATTAGGGTTTGTCATTATACTTGGAATGAATGCAAAAGCATCTGCGAGTCGATTGTATTTTTTGTTATATGCCTCCATTTTAATTTTGGTATCTTCGCAGATAATTCATCAACGAGTTTCTTGTATTTCTTCAAAGAAGACTCATTTGTGGTATATTCCCCTTTAATTTGACAAATTACCAGCTGAGAATCACTTGTTATTCTTATACTTTCGAGCTTCTTTTCAATTGCGATCTTCAATGCATGCACTACAGCTTCGTACTCTGTTTCATTGTTCGTGGACGCAAATTCTAGTCTGAATGAGAATGCTATTCTTTCTCCTTCTAGTGAAATCAACACAACTCCTACTCCATTCCCCTCACTGTTGGATGATTCGTCTACTAAAATTTCCCATCTATTTGGTTCTGTTAATAGATCTTTTGGATTCCCAAATTCTTCTTCAATATCCATCATTTCTTCTACTGCCTCATCTTCTTCCAAAGGAAATTCTGCCAAGAAATCTGCGACAACTTGTGACTTTTGCGATGATAATACTTCGTATTTTATCTTATAATGGTTTACTTATGCATTCCATCTTTCTATTCTTCCTGATCTTTTTGTGTTCTTCATGACTGACTCAATTGAGACTTTGGTTACCACTTTTATCACATGCGCTTGAAAGTATATTCGCAACTTAAATGATGCATAAACCAGGGCTAAGATTAACTTCTCCATTTTAGAATAATTTCTCTCTGCTGTGTTAAAAGTTTTATTGATGTAGTAAATGGGTCTTTCTATTCCTGCATCTGTTCGCAATAGAACTACACTTAAAGCATATTGAGTTGTTGCGAGGTATACCAATAATTCTTCATCTTTCTCTGGTTTCTGTAATATGGATGTATTCGCAAGATATTCTTTGATTCCTTGAAAAGCTTTTTCACATTCATCAGTCCACTTGAATTTTGCTCCCTTCTTAAGTATGTTGAAGAAATGTTTGCACTTATCTGACATTCGCGAAATAAATCTTCCAAGTGAAGCCAAGAGTCCATTTAGATTTTGCACTTCTTTTACCATTGCAGGTGTTGGCATGTCACGAATTGCTTGTACTTTTTCTGGATCGACTTGTATCCCCTCCTTTGATACTATGTATCCCAAAAAAATTCCTGACGCAACTCCAATTACACATTTTTCAGGATTCAATTTGATGTTGAATTTTCTCATTTGCTCAAATATTTCCTTAAAATATTGCACATGATCTTTTGCCTCTTTACTTTTTATCAGCATATCATCTACATACACCTCTAAGGTTTTATGTATCCACTTTGCGAACACCTTTTGGATCATTCGTTGATATGTAGCTCCCGCATTTCGCAGACCAAATGGCATCTTCACATAACAATATAAACCAGTATGTTCTTGGTCTTCTTCTGCGAGTGATATTTGATTGTACCCTTTATATCCATCGAGTGAAGTGACTCTATCATGACCTGCAACTGATTCCACCATTTGTGGTATGTCTGGCAATGGAAAACTATCTTTGGGACAAGCTTTGTTTAGATCACTGAAATCTATACAAATTCTTATCCCTTTATTCTTCTTCGGAACAATGACCATATTCGCAATCCATTCTGGGTATTTTGCTTTTCTTATGATTCCTGCATCCAGCATATTTTGTAATTCTTCTTCTATTTGTGCATGATAATTTTGCGAGATCTTTCTTATTCTTTGTTTGAATGGTCTTACGCTTTTATCTATGTTCAATCTATGACACGCCACTGATGAATCAATTCCTGGTATTTCATCTACACTTCCTGCGAATGTATCTTTGTATTCTCGTAAGAGATCAATAATTCTTTTCTCTTCTTCTTCGTCCATCTTAGTTCCAATTCGCAAGATTAAAGGCTCCTCTTCTATTCCAATATTTATTTATTTGGTTGGTTCTGCTGCAATGTAACTAGGACTTTGCTCTCCCATAGGTGTTGGTTCTTTGATTACCTTCACTGGTTCTCCTTCTTTTTCTGGGATCTCACTTGGTATTCCTTTTCCATCTCTTGCTCTTATTGTATACACTCTGAACTCCTCTTCCTTTTTCGCTTCTTTCGCAAGTTTTCTACGAAATTGTTTCTTTCTTGCTCTCCCTCCACACTGTTTTACTTCAATCTGATAACAAAATTTTGCACTATCAAGATCCCCTTTTATTTCTTGTATTCTGCTTGGTGTAGGAAACTTAATTGATTGATGTAATATCGAAGCAACAGCTTTAATCGCATGAATCCATGGTCTTCCCATAAGCATATTATATGGAGATTCCATATCTACCACACATAAAACTATGTGTGTTTCGATTTATCCCAGCGGTACTCGTAACATTATTTCCCCTTTGGATTTTGTTGTAGATTTTCCCAATCCATGGATAAGACATTCTAAATTTGTGATCTCTTCATCTTTAATTCCCATCCCCTTAAGTGCATGATAGAATATAATATCAACAGAACTCCCTGTATCAATCAAAACTCGGTTTAATTTCCATTTTTCTATAGATTTTGTAGTTTTCTTTTCTTCTCGCATGATCGGAATTGTGACTACTAATGGTGAAGTGTGGTTCAAGTCTTCATTTGGGATTTCTGCTACTGAAAATGTGATTTTCTGCTTTTCCCATTCTTTCAAAGTTGTTATTTTATCCACTTCCATGATCTTTCTTCCTCTACAATCTCGTTTGTGTATCCTTCCCTTCATGTTGTTATGAAATTCATCAATCATTGTCTTTGTGATCATATTACATTCTTCTCTTTTGCAATCTTCATCTACTGAATCCATTTTGATTTTCAAATTTCCAAAACTCTTTCAAATTTCTGCTATATCAATCTTCAGGTCCCTGTTTCTAGCGCCAATTATGTAGTTGCAGGAAATCCTACAACTACACCCTCAGTAGAATTCATAAAACTTTTAAGAAGTTCTTGATGAAAAATGACAATTTACTGGTTAAGATTCTCAACTGATTACAAAGAAGTATGTTAATGGAACCTAGAACAATTACAACTTTCTATGTTCTCTCTCCTAAGAGTTTTTCTAATACTCACTTAAAGAACCTCTCTAAATTTAACATTTAAACTACTATATATAGTGAAATCTGTACAACTGTATATAGCTTGCGAAGTATCGCGACTTCTATTCGTAAATTTATTCTATATTCGTAATATTTTCACACTTTTCCCGTGTTTCTTCTATTATCGCATTATCTTGCGACACTTTTCTCTTGTATTTGTTACTATGTTCATAACCCAATATCTTGCGATATTCTGTCCCTACAAGTTTTGTTGTTGAGATTTGGTGATTGAGCAGATTGAGATGGGTTTTGAGTTGTGTTGGCGAAACTGCATACTATAATAGATTGAGCTCATGTTGTTGCTGTCAAGAAAAATAGAGGGAAGTACTGAATCTGTAGTGTTGAGTTCCTTGAGCTAGAATGATACTGATATTGAAGGCAATGGGATATGGAACTAGTAGTGTTTGCTGGTTCACAGGTATTGCGGGCCATTGAATCTATAGGTCAGAAACTGAGATGGATATGAAGAACAAGGAGAGAATAAAGCTACAGAATTGTTGTCTTACAGCTGAAATGACTAGAAGAATTGGAAGGAGGTTTGAATGGATGATGTATAGATGTATGCTAGGACAGGTACCCATTACAGGTGCAGTTCTGGTAGAATGATGCTATGTTGATGGTGCAGACTAAGATAAATCAATGGCATGAGTTTGATATGGACTTGAACTGGAGAATGGAATGATGCAGTGGCTTGAGCTGTAAGTGGAGGGGAGCTGCTGCTGATGGAGTTGCTTTTGTGCAATTGAGGACTGAGAAGAAGTTCAATTTTTGTGTTGTAGCTGAAGCAGATGAACAGCCATCATGGCTGGAGGTGCATTGGTTTGCACAATGATTGTACAACAAACTTTGGCTTGAAATGGCCTTGGTCTTGGCCTGACCAACTCAACCAAGTCAGATAGCTTACTCTAGCGCTGACTAGACCTAGCCGATATTACTGAGTTGACTGGGTCACCTGAGATGTTTCCGGTGCCGGATTCCGGACAACTTCCGGCGATAAACCCAGTTTTCCAGTGATATTTTTTGGGACATATTCTCACTTGGGTACTCCTCACATATGGGATTGGTGGACATCTTGTTATTGGACTTTGAAGACTAGACCTAGTTTTGGTAGGGAGAAAAGCTACAAAAAAAGAAAGTTTTCTACAACTTGGGATATCACGCATTATTCTTGTAGCAGAGGAGAGAGCCGTTTTTGTTTACGCTACTAGGGTTTTCTTTGCTTTCATCTTATTTAATTCATTATTATTATGTTGATGAACTCCATAAATATGAGTAGCTAAATCTTATATTATTGGTTAAGTATATAGTCATATTTCTATAACTTGTGCTTGATTAATGCATTAGTTTTCTCTCTTGATTATCGTTCAAATCTCTATTGTTTTCATAATCACATGATTAATGTATTGTGATAGGATTTAGATGTTTGTTTAGTTGAGTGGTCAATCAATTCAACTTGCATCCTTGTCCATAGCTATTTTAGGGTTTTCATCGAGCGATAACCCCAAATACAAGTAGCATGATATGATTATAGTTTGTAGTGATACACTCTTGTAATCATATGTAGAGTTTGACCATTGTTCTAATTGTCATGCGCAATGTATGAAAATTGCATTGATTAGCCTATTTCCCAAACTTAATGATCCTAGAAATTGAACTTAATTAGCACAAGGCGTTAGGATATTCTTTAGGTAGAATTCACACACGCAGCTCTAATGTGTGTGTTGATGAACTTAGAAAATTATTGGATTATCTTGCTCTCTTGATACTCTAGGCTTTTGATAATAAAAGAGATTAAATTGTAATTCTAATCATTACAAGCACTTGTTTAAGATTGAAGATGAATTCCTTGACCAATATCCTTCTCTCATTGATTACTTACAATTATTTACTTTGCTATTACTTTTATTTCTTTCAAAAACAAAAATCAGAAATCCCCCCTTTTGGTTTCTAAGAAACTAAAATTTTATAACAACAATTGCCTCTCTGTGGAAACGAACTCTTCCTTACCTTGCACTTCATTTATATTTTGTTTAGTAAGAAAGTGTAATTTATTTTTGACGCCTACGACAGCGATCACTAAATAGCTAGACCGAACCACTAAACAATGGTTAAGAAGTGTCTGCTAAACATCTAGACCGGACCTATCTGCTAAACGTCTAGACCGACAATAAGAAAGACCTGCTCAAGAGCTGGTCATGTCGTGCAATTTTTTTTAAAACCCGCTCAACAGCTGGTCATTTTTTATTTATTTTTTATATTATTGTTATTGTTATATTTTTATTTTATTTTATTTATTTTTGTTGAGGAAATTCCAAACGAAAGTGAATACCTACAAAAAAAAGTATGCAAAACCACTAACATTATTTGGGTTAGGGTTTGCAACTGATTCTGATCTAAGATCAACCATCTTTGATAAATTAGAATTGAAACCGAGAGATTAATCTCCCACCGTGGTTGCCAATCTGTTGATGGGAAAAAACGATTTGCTGGTTTTTGAGAGAGAAAATGAAGAGTTGTGCAGTAGGAGGATCATCAGTTTATAAAATTACCTATACCTTTAACAGATGCACTGCACGGGAGTGCTTTGAGTTCGGTAGATCAATCTGTATGACTCCGTCCTAAACCAAGACAATGGTCGTTCCAGAGTCAATTAGGTCACAAAGAGGGATGAAGATTGATCTATAGGAGGGAAGCTGAGAATTGTGTGAGATCAATGGTGATTGATGGATTGTGGATGTGTTGAGTTCTCCGTGTGGGAGAAATCTGCAAATTTGATGGACTGTCGGTAAATCTTGATCAGATTGATTGAAATCTATTCAGTTAAGATCGACCAAGTTAAGTTATTTTAAATCATAGGTTGATGAACCTATTTATATTGCTGAAATATTTAACACATTGATAACCAGTAAGTATGATGGTTGTAGAGAAGTAGAAGAATATGGAAGTGGGAAATCATGGTTAAACTAGTTCCACATGGCACGGGAGACCTGGTTTATTGTCCCTTCACTACTTTGCTAACTCATTCAACTTCCAGCACAAATTAATCACAATTCTCATCGTGAGTGTACTGCTACATTGCACGTGTTGTAGGCCGCCAGACCAAAATCCTAGTGAATATCCCCCCCCCCCCCCCCAATATGACATGATTGATGTCTCATATATGTGAAGTCTACAAGACATACGTGCATTTAGTTGGTCAATTGCTGACTTGGCTAGATCGTCAGTCTTAGCCTTGATGAGTCGAGCATAATTGTCGAATGTGATATGCTATGAATTGAGCATAAGGTGTCTACTGGGACATCAATAATGCATAGACGTCGAGTATGATGAATTGTGACATATCATTATGTCAGCTGAGACATCAATGATACTCGAATATTTTGGATTATTGAACGTTAGTATATGCATTATTGTGTCAGCTGACATATCATGGACATCCGGCCGGTGGCTCGGTCCCATGTTTTTTTTCTTCCTATTTTGTATAGCTCTCCATATCCTCATTCATCATATTTGTGGGTGCTCATTCGTGCATTATTACTAAGTACACTCGCACTATTTTCTTGGGGCTTACTCGATGGTGACCAATATGTCGAAAGGTAAATATTTATTACTATTCCATGGTATTCAACTGAGAAAAGTCGTGAATTGAAATAATAAATATTGTAATGAAAATAGAATATTTTCTAGAAATTGTTGATGAATTATGCACTAGAATTAGTTTATTAATGGTTATGTACTAGCAGGAAATTTGTCTATGAGCATTATATTTATTCGAGAATCGAGGTATGAGATAGTGGAATCATCATAATTATTCTGAATATTTATTCTATATAGTCACAGAAAATTGCGACATCCCGAAGACGTTATTGCTCTATACTAGAAGGAAATCTGTCTAGGAGTCGTCCAATCATTAATATTTTATATAGAAGTGAATACTGAGCTGGGAAGTATATAGAAATATATGGAATATCGAGAGCTCAGCCGGGGAGGTCCCAATATTGTCGTTATATATGTATGTTTTGATGAGGTTACACGATCAGTCGGATATCGTTGTAACATGAGCTTTCATATCCAAATTATAAAATATGAATTTCATATATTCGTCTGAAACCGGGTCAAAAATATACAAAACTTGGAATTTTACAATTTTAACCCTCGAAAGAAATCCACCATCAAAATATGGAATGAAGATTCAAATTCGAAATAAAAGAAATAGTTAAAAAAAAATTTAGGCGAGACCGGCGTCGACTGGTCGGTCGGCACCCCGCCTTTTTGTTTATTTTATAATTTTATTATTATTATTTCATTTGTCTAGGACTTCCTGTTTCTATCAAACTCTATTTTTTAGTCTTTCTATCATATCTTACCAAATATTGCCTCAAAGAGTGTATGATGAACAAAATGAATGGTCCCACTACCGTTCGGTCTTTACATCATTTAATCTATTAAAAGATCAATATTTTAATATTTCTAAATCTTGGTATTTACACCGAAAAATCCTACTTGATATTTCCATCCAAATAAGGTCTTTCAGTCAAGATCTAACTCTTATGAATATACCAAAATATGCTAATAAGACCAACAAAAATAAAAACAATTAGGGATGGTCAGTTCACCATCCGACAATCATGTGAAAGAAAACGAAGATTTCCTTTTGAAACTTAAAGTCCTTGTCTGTCTCGTTCCCATCTCTTCCCACAACTTTCAATTTCTATTTGCATAGATGCCTCCTCAAATGATCTGAGATGAATGAAGACATGAAAACGATTCCAACTACCTAAGAAATTAGTTCATCAATGCTATTACTAGGAAGTATCATGAGTACGCTCTTGAGATAGGCGAGATTCAAGATGAAAAAGAACATAGGTTAAGCTCGAAAGAGATGTTGCTTTTGAGATCATGTTGATCCCTAGAAACTGATGAGTGCCAAATATTGCATATTTCTACATTTTTTTATTGGAATTTAACTTATCTTTTGCGCTTTAAAATCATATATTATCCCAGATTCCGTGTTTTCTTTGTTTTCAAGAATAAATTCATATACTAATTAAATTTGTGTTTTTAATTACTAAATAAAGCTTGGAAGAATTGAGGAGCCAAAAGAGCAGAAAATTGGACCGTTCGATCGATTCTAGGAGCTGCATCCAAATTAGAAGCGTCCGCCTCACACCACAGTTTGTCTACCACCTTCATACATTTGACCTAGCCAAACACTCCCTTCCATGTTCTATCCCCGACCATTTGCAGAACCCATACTCCACACTCGACAGTCCCACCTCACCCACTCATTCTCGTTTAAACATCATCTAGTGGGAGTCATTTCCCATACTTATTTTGTTTATTTAAAGTTCAAAACATCACCACGTGGGAGGAAGAAAGAAGAAAAGGACAAAAGAAAGTGTAAAGAAAGAGAAGACGTGGGAGTGAGAAGAGAGTCATTGGGTAGAAAAGAAGAATAGAGAAAGTGGAAAGAAGAAAAGGACAGCAAGACGACAAGAGAGAAAGAAGGTGGGCGGAGAAGAAAAGTAGTGGGAGGAAAGAGACGTGCGTGGGGAGAAGCACGTGGAGTCGTTGGAGGAGAAAGAGAGAAAGTGGGACGAAGAGACAGCTCGTGGTAGAAACTATAGGAGGAGCTTGTACGAGCGTGGAGCAATGAGACAGCGTGAGGATCTGACAATAGGAAAAGGGACGTCACGTGGGAAGAAGAATAAAGTGGCATGAGAAAGAAAGAAGCATCACATGGGCAGCAGCGTGGAGCTGTTAGAGCAAGAGAACGTGAAGGCATGCGAAATCGATGAGGGGTTTCTGTCGAGCTCATGGACACGAGCACGTGAGGGAAATGATGGCACTGAACATGAACTAAATAAAAAAATAAAACCGTGGGAGGAATTCGACAGCAAAGCGTGGGCGTGTCAGAAACATGGGCAGCAGCGTGGGACATTTGAAGAATACTAATTTTCTATTCGGCTGAAATTAGTGTTGAGAAAAGGGGAGAATTTTGTATAAAAGGGGAGCAATTGTAATTGAAACGGGGCGCTGGGGGCTTGGAGGTGCAGCAACCATGGTAGTTTCACTTTCTGTTCTTAATTTCAGTATGTTCTAAAACTCTTTGCTAGAGTTTAAATGAAGCTCTAGCCTACTGATATGTCATTCATACTTTGTGAGTTGTTCTTGAATGTTTGAAATTGTTTAAGATATAATTTAATCCAAGTTGTCAATATTTTGCTCTCACAATGTATGCCATGTATCCATTGTAGTTAGAATATCACTATGTTGATTATGCTGCAACTCATGCTTAAAAATACTATTGATCCTTAGATTAGTTGTGCTGTAAATAGACAGTTAATGCTTTGGAGAAATATTTTAGTTGTGATTAAGTTATCCATTGGAGAAACACCTTAGATACAAGTTAAACTTGAATCTGATATAAGGACAAGAATAACATCATAAGTTAAGTGCATATTGTAGGTTAGTAGTGGATTTGAAAGCTCTAGTATCCATATTCTTCGTGTTTACACCTTGTGTTATTTGCATCTTTTACTTCTATTTACTTTTATTATTTCAGTCACTTGAAAATCATCTCGTCGTATCGACAAAACAAACTCCTTTGGTTACTTTTATTTGAATCAGTTTAGTAATATTTTGGAATCACTTCTACACCCACCGAGTCTCTGTGGGATCGACCTGTATTTGCCCTGTCTACATTAGACGCTGTGCACTTGCAGTTTATACATAGTAGTAGGTATCTTTTCGAGCCTACCAAGTTTTTGGCGCCGTTGCCGGGGACTCGGTTTACGGTGTAGCTGAGGTTTCTATCTTTACTATTTAAAAAAAAAAAAAAAAAAAAACTGTGCTGTTATAATTTAATTTACTCAGTCCATTTGTTTACAAAGTTTTGCATCATCATATTGTAGCTTAGTAACAGATCCAGTAGATGTAGTCTGCATCATTGTTTGTCCTGTATCTTAACTATAGGTACTGTGAATATGTGTTTAGTTTTCTATTTTCTTACTAGTATAACTTGCACTTTAATCTTGTATTGTTAGTTATATTTTTCAACCAGTTGCATCTCAGTGTAAGTATTAGTTATAGGTTTAATTTTTTATTTATTTTTTATCATCACATCATCATATAACTTGTAGTCCCTTAGATAAGCATCTCTGCATTAGTTATAAGCATCTATGCATCATCACATCATCTATCTCTACTGTTAAAAAAATAATAATAAAAAATAATCAAAAAAATAAAAAATAAAAGTTTTTTTTTTTTTTTTTTTTAAATTATTTGTTCTTCTTTACGTTTTTGTTATTTTTGTCTACCTTACAGATTTTGGAATTCGGAGCGAAAGAAAATTTGCCAAAGCTTTTGGTGAATATTTAAAAGTCGAAGCTAAAAAAAAAAGCGGAAGAAGAAGATTTTATTTTATTTATATATAAAAAAAAAGAGTTTATTTTATTTATTTATTTTTAGATTGTATTAGGATTTCTCTATTTGTGTAATTTTCTATTTCTTTTGCATTTTATCTTTTTGGACTTTGGACTTGGATATTCTTTTATTTTTATTTTTAAACCCTACGGAAGGGTAGTATTAAATATCAACTATTTGCAGAGAAGGACGGTGATTACAATATCACCTCGGCCCCTCGGGTTCGTTCATGACATAGGAGTCGTGGCCCGAGTCGACGACAACGGTTCATCCCCCGTCTGGCACGGAAGGTAAGTGTGTCGAAACACTCGCGAATCCCATGTTAGCGAGTTACTGTATTCCTTCGTTTGCATATATGTCGAGGACTTGAATACGGATGCTTTTATTTTCCTAGTAAAGGGCAAGAACTAGCCATATAAGATAAGGGTTCGGATTTCATCACCGTTCTCTTCTTGCCCGCCTTAGGAAAACGATACCTAACGTGAACCTAAGCTTTAAAATTTGAAATAGAACGAGACCTATAAGGTATCGAGCTTAGTAGGAAGATCGTTCGAAAAATATTGGTTACTCTCTAAGCATACTTTGAAGTTCATGATAGTTTCTGTAAATTGAATGCGTGACTGCGCCGCCTTGTAATACGGTGAGGCCTTGGGTATCAAAGCTCCTGCAGCTTCCCTCGCCTCTATTCAATTTACTTAAACTCAGATTGATTCCAGAAGGGTTTGCTCAGATTGTAACGAATTCCCTTTCGAAAGATTAGAAGCTGGTGTAGAAAACAATCTAAGTGGAGCCATCATGCTTTTTGTTTGCTAGAAATCAGTAGGTTTACTGTGGTAGAGTCAGCCTTGTTTGCGATTGCATAGAACTCCCCTTCTGTTTAGGATTTTTCTTCTTCTATTTTGTTTTTCTAGTGTATGCCCGAGGTCATTAGAGAACGGGCTTGAAAAAAAAAAAAAAAAATTTTTTTTTTTTTTGCTTTGCTTGGTTATCTGATAGCCATAGCATGTCTAGTTTTTGGTCTACACCTGGGGATGGAAGCAAATCCATCAGAGAGCTTGCTTACGGGCATGCTTCACATTATGAACCTCCAACACACCATGATGTCAATAGTTATAGGGATTTTTATGGACATTTTTACATCCACGAACCTCAATACATGAACCCTAATAACTATTCACACATGTATCATCCACCACAGGGGTAAAAATGAACATCTTTACGATTGCCCAACTCTCACAGTCATCATTTTTGGATCAGTTAGATTCTAAAATCACATCTTTAGAAATGCAATCTGAAATCTATGCTTGTACATTATGTGGAGGCTTAGAACATCCTACTGAAAATTGCTATATTTTGCATGATTTTAGGCAATCTAGAGAACATCATGAAAATCCAAAATATGAAATGCCAACAGATTACAAAGCTGAAAGTCATTGGGACCATAATCAACCTTTTCAAGGTTACGATCAGTCTTTTATATACCCTAATGACCATGCACACATGTATCATCCACCACAATGGGAAGTTGAACAATTTTGTACTTCTCAATCTGTGGAGGAAAATCTCAGACTCATTGAACGAAATAATGCTAGGAGTGTATTGCATGATAAACCATATAGCATTGATTATGAATTTCCTACTGTTGAAGACTCTCCTTCCATTGAACAACTTAATGCATTATTAAAAATGAATCTGATTCATTTACAAAATATAGGAAGGGAAGAATTTCAGGATGAAATGTTTGTGTGTCCTAATGAAATAAATTGTGAAAATAGTATGCCTAGTCTGACTCGTGCAAATTGATATTGCTTATGAACTGTTTTAAATGAAGGGACTAGAAATACTACGATTTTGAATAGGGAAATGCATTTACTGTGATGATGATGATGATGTTATGTTAGAAGAACATGTTTTTGCTTGAAAATATTTTGGGTTCGAGACATTAGGCTTCTCCCTTTTCGACCTTAATGAATGATGTTTCTTCTAGTGTTACATATACATGTGATGTTGATCTTGATCTTGAGCTTGATGAATTGTTCTGTGAAAGTGAGCATGCTGCACAACTTGTTTGTGACTTAGAAAATGTTGAATCTTCTGTAGACACCAATGATATTATGCATGCAAACATAATTTATGTGTCTTCTTCTCTGCCTGGGTCACATTGTGATGTCTCTTTGGATTTGTCTACGCATGAGAATAAAACTTTGGATGATGATTATGAACTAGGTCTTGTACAATTGTTTTATGAATGTGAGCATGTTGTAACACTTGTAGATGATTTAGGAGATGTTGATGTAATTAATGATAATGGTACTCTTGACCTCATCCATATGAGCAACTTAGAAGTACCTACTCTCCTACCTAAGTCACAGACTGAAACTCTTGCACCCAACCTGGATATGGTTTGTAACGAAATTGTAAAACCAAATTTTCTAAGATTACCTAATCTAGGATTGGAACTGTGTGCCTCTCAAATCCTTTTGGATTACTTTTCTGCTAAGTATAATACCTTTGAAGAGCCACAGTTGGAATGCATTGATGTTTCTCTTCCCATCCAGAAAGAAGCCCATTTTGAGCTAGACCTTCTGCGTGATGAACCCCTAAAATTGTTAGATTTCGTGCCCAAAAGTATTTCTATTGAAAAATCTAGGTTTGGGGGTATCTATTTTTGTTTTACTGTCTCACTTGCATTTCTATCATATCATAATTATGTGAGATTGTTAAAATTTATGCACTTCGTATTTTGGGTTGATCCTCAACTCTTTAGATTGCTAGTGTATGGTGAATTTTTGTATATAATCCAGTAGATATTTTTAAATCTTGTTTCATGAACCGGTTAAGTTATATTTTGTATATATTGTGCTAACCAAACTTTTTGTCTTGCGCTCATATTGTTTGCTTTCAAAGCATTCATCCAATTATGGTTAGCACCATCCTTTTTGCATCTGGTAATCTCTTTCCTTTAAATCTGCTCTTCCTTGTTCTCTTCGTATGTGTTCTTATCATCTTTTGAAACATTGAGGACAATGTTAGATTTAGGTTTGGGGGTGTGTTTTGCATATAGAGTTTTTAGTGTTTGATTAAAAAATCATAAATCATAAAAATTTCAAAAAAAATCTTTTGCAAATATTTGCATAAAACCTCCAACTTTTAGAGATCTTAGAGTCATTAGCATACTTCTAGCTATGTTTACATAGAGAGTCTGACCGAAATAGCTGAACTTGGAAGTACTGGAGAACACAATCGGGTTTCTTAGGTTATTAAAGCGTTAAAGTTGGATTTAGCCATGCTTGAGGAGCGCGAATTAGGTCTTTGTAAAGAAATTCGGTAGTAGAATTGTGATCACCCATAGTGGAGACTACCCATTTTTACATCAAGCGAGGTACCGACCTTCAATTTGTGACTTTCTAAAAAATCTTTTAGAGTGTGTGTCACCGTACGTCAATTCCGGGTAGGAATGGTGAGCTACCCAACTTCGCACCACTTTCAGCACTATTTTTGATCTCTTGAGTGCTAATTTTGTCAATCATGAGGGTGACGTCTAAAGATGAAAACTCCTTCTTGTAGTTCGATGAGCAATTAGCATCACTCTATCTCTCTCAACAACATCAACAGATCCATAGAAACACATCATCAACGAGCATAACAACATCAAAAATTAGTCCAAGGTTTACATGCAACAATACAGTACAAAGAGCAGAATTATATACACATTTGAAGAGGTATTTTACAAAAGCAAAGCAAAGAGAAGAAAAGAACATGAGAATTAGTGAAGTTTATGAAATCAAGACAACACAAGTTGTGAAGAATTGAGTGATAAAGTCCTTCATCCATGGAGTTAGTAGTTTCATTGTTTTTGTTGTTTCATGTTTAATTAAAAAAACAAAAAAAAAAATATCAAAAAAAAAATAAAATAATAATATTGAAGTTTATTTTCTTAGTTTAGTTTTGATACCACCATGGTAAAGAAGAATTCAAGAAAAAAAAATTCCAAGCAATAAGGAAATTGAAGAGAAAAATTACAAATTGTCAAGTTTTTCGAAGTTCAGAAGTTCATCATCAACAGTTGAAGACCAAAGACTGAAGATTGAAGACATTTCTATGGATGATGTGAGAGTGATTGTTGATTGCCGATCGGATGTGAAGGTAAGTGAGTACTCCCATCCTTGCTAATGGTTGATTTCCTTTCTTAGAGATCATCAGAAAAAGATTCTTTTTGTCCACAATTAAGTGGAGTCTCCAGAAATTATTTCGGAAGGTTCTCCTTCCCACCATCAACGTGTGCATGATTTCTCTCTTTATTCCTATCTGCACTCATGAGAGACTAAAAAAGCGGTCTTTTTGAGTGCAATTATCATAAAACCCTACTGGTGAAGCAGAAGTCGAGGCTTGTGATTATTCTCGAACCCGAATTCTTTCATATGGTATGGTTATTTCTCGCTCAACGCTTAAGGATGAGAATGTGTTCTTTGGTAGTTAGAACTTCGTGTTACTAGCATGCAGAAACTCTATTTCCTCATAGCTCATTGGATGCTTGGGACTCTTTTACGCTCTGAAGTTGGAGAAGGTTTTGTGGGTACATCTCTGATAGGCCCTCACGAGACTACAACTCGTCCACTAGGGACACCTAGGGGTTTAAAGGCTTAGTGCATACGCTAAATGCATTCGAGAGACCAACGACAGTGGTATAGCTAGGATTTCTTAATTTCTGTTTCACTTGAGGACAAGTAAAATTCAGGTTTGGGGGTATTTGATGAGTGCCAAATATTGCATATTTCTACATTTTTTTATTGGCATTTAACTTATCTTTTGCGCTTTAAAATCATATATTATCCCAGATTCCGTGTTTTCTTTGTTTTCAAGAATAAATTCATATACTAATTAAATTTGTGTTTTTAATTACTAAATAAAGCTTGGAAGAATTGAGGAGCCAAAAGAGCAGAAAATTGGACCGTTCGATCGATTCTAGGAGCTGCATCCAAATTAGAAGCGTCCGCCTCACACCACAGTTTGTCTACCACCTTCATACATTTGACCTAGCCAAACACTCCCTTCCATGTTCTATCCCCGACCATTTGCAGAACCCATACTCCACACTCGACAGTCCCACCTCACCCACTCATTCTCGTTTAAACATCATCTAGTGGGAGTCATCTCCCATACTTATTTTGTTTATTTAAAGTTCAAAACATCACCACGTGGGAGGAAGAAAGAAGAAAAGGACAAAAGAAAGTGTAAAGAAAGAGAAGACGTGGGAGTGAGAAGAGAGTCGTTGGGTAGAAAAGAAGAATAGAGAAAGTGGAAAGAAGAAAAGGACAGCAAGACGACAAGAGATAAAGAAGGTGGGCGGAGAAGAAAAGTAGTGGGAGGAAAGAGACGTGCGTGGGGAGAAGCACGTGGAGTCGTTGGAGGAGAAAGAGAGAAAGTGGGACGAAGAGACAGCTCGTGGTAGAAACTATAGGAGGAGCTTGTACGAGCGTGGAGCAATGAGACAGCGTGAGGAGCTGACAATAGGAAAAGGGACGTCACGTGGGAAGAAGAATAAAGTGGCATGAGAAAGAAAGAAGCATCACATGGGCAGCAGCGTGGAGCTGTTAGAGCAAGAGAACGTGAAGGCATGCGAAATCGATGAGGGGTTTCTGTCGAGCTCATGGACACGAGCACGTGAAGGAAATGATGGCACTGAACATGAACTAAATAAAAAAATAAAACCGTGGGAGGAATTCGACAGCAAAGCGTGGGCGTGTCAGAAACATGGGCAGCAGCGTGGGACATTTGAAGAATACTAATTTTCTATTCGGCTGAAATTAGTGTTGAGAAAAGGGGAGAATTTTGTATAAAAGGGGAGCAATTGTAATTGAAACGGGGCGCTGGGGGCTTGGAGGTGCAGCAACCATGGTAGTTTCACTTTCTGTTCTTAATTTCAGTATGTTCTAAAACTCTTTGCTAGAGTTTAGATGAAGCTCTAGCCTACTGATATGTCATTCATACTTTGTGAGTTGTTCTTGAATGTTTGAAATTGTTTAAGATATAATTTAATCCAAGTTGTCAATATTTTGCTCTCACAATGTATGCCATGTATCCATTGTAGTTAGAATATCACTATGTTGATTATCTTTGCAACTCATGCTTAAAAATACTATTGATCCTTAGATTAGTTGTGCTGTAAATAGACAGTTAATGCTTTGGAGAAATATTTTAGTTGTGATTAAGTTATCCATTGGAGAAACACCTTAGATACAAGTTAAACTTGAATCTGATATAAGGACAAGAATAACATCATAAGTTAAGTGCATATTGTAGGTTAGTAGTGGATTTGAAAGCTCTAGTATCCATATTCTTCGTGTTTACACCTTGTGTTATTTGCATCTTTTACTTCTATTTACTTTTATTATTTCAGTCACTTGAAAATCATCTCGTCGTATCGACAAAACAAACTCATTTGGTTACTTTTATTTGAATCAGTTTAGTAATATTTTGGAATCACTTCTACACCCACCGAGTCTCTGTGGGATCGACCTGTATTTGCCCTGTCTACATTAGACGCTGTGCACTTGCAGTTTATACATAGTAGTAGGTATCTTTTCGAGCCTACCAGAAACCCATTGGCCGGCCACCATGGTCGGTGCCATCACCACCAACCATTTGGTCGGTCCCTCTTCACATCATTAGTTGGTCCTCCTTCTACCACTCTTTGGTTGCTCCTTTTACCTTATTAGGTTTTACTGCCTAATGCTTTGACGAGCATAATATTAATTAGGTCTAAATATTAATTATTTTACATTGGTCTTGCTACCGCTATTTTTCATCGATAAATCAATTGCTCTGCTAGCGATATTTAATTGCTTTGACTATCAATATTTGATTGGTTTAGCTACCATCATTAATATTATAATTTCTCTATACTCGAACCATTTTTGACATGGGATCCAGATTAAATATTTTGCAATTATTGCTAACACCAACATTTTTTATATTTACACGAATTCATGTAAATGCTTGACATACCATCATATTGGTAATTTAGAAAGGAGAATTTGAGATGACAATTTATATAGGAAATTAGGTTTTTAGGTTTAGGTTTAGTGAAATGGAAATATAGATATTTACTCTTCACTAGGACATCCCGTAGGCACCTCTATTGGATGGGTATAAATTAATAGCCCCAATTAAGTTGGAGCAGCCTTCAAAAATGCCAGCCTAAAGAGGATGCTATTGCGGTATATTATAGCTGGCTAGTTTGGACCCATCTCAATTATGTGAGGCCTACTTTTCTTCATCCACCTAAACTAAAGGGATAAGTAGGTAAATTTACTAAGTTACTCTCACCATTAAAATATAATCCTAAGTTTTATCCTTCTAAATTTTAAATATATTCAACTCCTTTCAAAATTGAAACCTATCAAATCATTTCCCTCCCAAAC
Source organism: Papaver bracteatum (assembly GCA_023529315.1). Taxonomy (NCBI): domain Eukaryota; kingdom Viridiplantae; phylum Streptophyta; class Magnoliopsida; order Ranunculales; family Papaveraceae; genus Papaver; species Papaver bracteatum. Next base: position 282,610 of record JAJJWX010002605.1, on the reverse strand, counting down.
TAAAATTAAAACCTAACTACATCAATCGATTCTAGTTATATCTATCGATTTAAAGAAAATTTCATCATTCCTTTTTTTTTTTTCAAACTAAATATCATCTATTACAACCAATTACTCTAAATAATACTTGTGATAGTTTATCCATTTAAAATTAAAAAATACAACAATCTCGGGGTTCTGTGTTTAACCATAATCGGTCAATGTTATGACCATGTCAACCGGTTTATTTAGTATGTGTTTTCTGGTTTAAGAACATCTAACCAGAACCGAGCGATGTTCATGACCACATCGACTAATTCTGGTTAAAGGAAATACTCAATCTTTTTTTTAATTTTTTAAGTTACAATAGGTGGATGTGGCCATTCATATAGACTAACTCTAGTTAAAGAAAATGACTGATCTTTTTGCATGTGTTATAGGCTACAATCTGCCGATATAATCCTTCATATACGCTTATTATTACAATCAGTTTAAAGAAAATTCCAATCCACCGCTTGTTACAATAGGTTTCTGTATAAATAAATGCCACAATCGGTGTATATGAACATTCATACCAGCCGAGTGTTGCAACTTGCAATCAGCCTATATATAAACAAATTTTTACCGGTAGATTTTCTTCGTAGATAAAGAACACCAACCAATAATCGATCTACATGGCCATGAACACCACCGGTTCTGGGTTGATATTTTCAAAAAGAGTTCAAATTCTGCCAGAAGCAGCGGTAACTGTCTTCTCTGGAAAGATGGATTTAATCTTGATATTATTTACAATAACAGAAACATGATACATTGTCTTATTCAGAGTGATCCTGCTAAACCTAGATGGATTTTGTCTTATGTGTATGGTTCTCCTTACCCACAAGAGCGACAACAGCAATGGAACCTAATTAGAGATGTTTGTAATACATATTATATTAATGCTCCTTGGGTTTTAATAGGTGACTTAAATATTAATCTTCATGAGGAAGAGAGAATCGGAAATAATGGGTCTAGTTCCTTTTCACCTATAGCTAGTGAGATTATTCATAATGCTGGCTTTAGTGATTTAGGTTATCATGGTAACCCATTCACATGGACTAGCAATAAGCACGGAACAGGTAAAGTCTGATCTAGATTAGATCGAGTTTTAATGAATTCAGACTGGTTACTTACTTTCCCTGAATCTTTTCTTAAACATCTTCCTTTTCTAGCTTATGATCATTGTATACTTGTCTCCTAACGATGTGTGTAGTGCTAAAAACTGGAAATTCTTTGAATGCTGGCTAAGAGATGAAACTTACAAGGATCAAATCAACAAGTCTTGGTCCAACCAATTCCATGGGTCTGCTGGGTTTGTGCTTGATAAAAAGCTCTCAACAACAAGAAGAGATCTCTCACTTTGGAACATAAACAAATTCGGCAACATACAAAACAACATCAAATCTTTGCAGCAAAAACTAGAACAACTTCAACACCCTACTTAAAATGGTGTAGAAAACACAAGGCTAGTGCAAGAAGTAGAACATGAGATTGAAGAATGGAATAAAAGAGAAGAAATTTTCTACAGGAAGAAATCCAGAGATACATTCTTTCATGAGGTGGATCAAAACACAAAACATTTACATCTCCAAGTCAATAAGAGAATAACAAGGAATAGGATTGAGTCACTCAAAAAACAAGATGGAAGCTGGTGTAGTGGAAGAAATCAACTTGAAGAACATCTCACCAGTCACTTCAAGAACATTATGACCACCTCAAATCCGCAAGAAAGTGAAGATTTGTTGAATCTTCTACCTCCATGCATCACGGAAGAAGATAATGTTTTTCTCACCAAAATCCCATATGAAGCTGAGATACATAACACACTTAAACAAATGCATACATGGAAAGCACCGGGCCCATATGGATTTCCACCGGTTTTTTTTTATTCAAATTGGAGCACCGTCAAGACTGACGTCATTAATATGGTTCAAAGATTTTTCCGTACGGGTAGATTACTGAAGAAGATAAACAAGACAAACATGTGTCTTATACCAAAATGTAAACTACCACGAACGGCAGGAGATTACAGACCGATAGCTCTTTGCAACTCAACATACAAGCTAATATCCAAGATACTTGCCAATAGATTGAAGATACAACTCGAGAAGATCATCTCACTAATGCAAGCTGCTTACATGCCTGGTCGACAAATAGGAGATAATATCACTCTTGCTCAAGAATTAATTCATTGCATGAAGAGAAACAAATCCAATAAAAACTATATGGCATTGAAACTCAACATGTCGAAAGCGTTTGATCGAGTTGAATGGTCATTCCTTGTCAAAGTTATGTAGAAGCTGGGTTTCAATAATAAATGGTGTGAGCTAATCCATGTCCTTCTAAATGGACCTCCATGCCAAGCTTATAAACCATCTCGAGGCATACGTCTGGGCGATCCTATATCCCCATATTTGTTCCTGTTAACAATGAAGGTCTTTACTAGATCTCTAGTTAAGGCAAAAATGGATGGGAAAATTCAAGGATTAAAAATATCAAGGAAAGCACCACAAGTAAGACATTTCCTCTTTGCAGACGACTTCTTAGTCTTTGCAAGGGATGACATTCAGAATGTTACTAATCTTCTTCAAGTTATCAATAGGCCAACAAATAAATTTTTAGAAGTCAGCAGTTTTCTTCTCAAAAAATATGCACCTAAGGCACTGTCGTATACTACTAAGGAGTCTAAAGATAAAGAAGATATAACTTGATAAAAATGTATTTAGGAATTCTGCTTTTCCTTAACAGAAAGAAGACTATATCTTTTTCTTCATTGATCCTCAACACCAAAGGAAGATTGACAAGATGGAGAGGTAAGTTTATTAACCAAAGTGGCATATCAGTCTTAGTAAATCATGTTCTCAACATTTTACCATCACACCACATGGAATTCTTAAAAATCCCAGATGCAACCATAAAAGAATTAGACAAGGTGCAAAGAAACTTTTGGTGGGGCAAATAAGAATCAAGTGGTCTTTTTCTTATCTCATGGCTAGCAGTGGGAAAGCAAAAAACGGAATGGTGGTATGGGGTTCAGAGACCTAAGAAATTTTAATCTAGCACTACTTGCTAAAGCTGCTTAGAGGTTGATGCAAAACGAAGATAAACTTTGGGCTAAATCTTTAAAAGAAAGGTACTTCCCAAATACCTCAGGTCTTCACGCAAATAAGAAGAAGAACTCTACCTGGGCATGGAAGAGTCTACAAGGAAAAATGAAATTCATTAAAGATCGTAGTATCTGGATTGTAGGTAAGGTCAACTTAATATCTACTTGGAAAGACAATTGGATTCAGGGTAAATTTTCTCCACTTGTCCTAGCAGTGGAGCTTGACATTGAAAGGGATTATTGTCTTGTCTCTGACCTAATTGATCAGGATACAAAATCCCGTAAGGTAAGTGTTATTCAATATTTGTTTGAATAATAAGATGCAAGGAAAATTCTACAGATCAGAATACCACTTGCTGGGGAGGATAAACTATTCTTGACTCTAACCAAAAATGGAGATTTTTCAGTAAAGTCGGCCTACAACAAGATCGTAGAACTCAAAACTGGCATTGCAGTGACAGATGAAGCTACAACCAATCTCTGGAGAAAACTTTGGAACATACCCACTCTGTCAAGAATAAAACACTTCTTGTGAAAATGTCTTATTGATATTGTTCCATCCATTGAGAGAATGGCAAGAAATATGAACTACATAGGAGGAAAATGTTCAATCTGTGAACAAAGTATTGAAACAACTCGACATTTGCTTTGGGAATATCCATTCGCAAAAGCAATATGGTTTACTACTCCAGTGCAACAAGAAGCATGGTTAATGCAGATACAACAATCCATAACTGGATAACAAGCTGGTTTTCGAATGACTTCAATAATCTAGTTGATGATATATTGGTTAGCTAAAATGTCCAACACCCTATGGGAAATATGGAAAGCAAGGTGCAGAAGCGTCTTCGACAACATCAAGCCAAACCCAGAGGAAGTAATAAGGGCAATCCATCTCTTAAATGATACCACGGGGAAACAAATGACTCTGAAAGAAGGTTTAGCTATAGATGATGTGCAGCATAACATACCTAGATGGCTTCCACCTACTAACCCATTTTAATCTTTCTGCTGTGATGCTTCTTTTAAAAAAGTTAATTCAATTAATCAAGATGGATGGGCACTAATACATCGTGATTTTGCATGTAGCTTCGTCAGTGCAAGATGTGAGCATGGCAATGATCTCTTAAATGCTGAAGCAGCGGAATGCAGGGGACTTCTACATGCTATGAAGTATGAGGAAGAGTTAGTTGTTCAGTTTGCATGTTTTGAAATGGATGCAGATCTAGTCATAAAAGCAGTCAATGAAAACAACCAAAGTATTGCTTGGGAGAATCATGCCATGATATTGGACATGAAGTACATGTTAGCAACACATCCAAATTGGATATGTAAACACATCAGTAGGAAAGCTAATATGCTTGTTGATAAATTGGCAAGGCATGCTAGAACTTTTTATGTTTCTCAAGTCTGGTTAAATTATCCTCCAAGTTTTATTGCAGGTGCAATATTGGAGGATACAAACAATATTTTTTTCTCAGATTATGATTAATAAAACACCCCTGCTTTGAATTAAAAAAAAAAAACTCAAATTCTGCCATTTGTTTTATATTTTCAAGTTCGATAATTAACATTGGCTGATTTCATATCTAATATAACTAATTAGCTGGAAATAAATCAGCCGTTAAGAAAAAAAAATAGTTGGTTGACAAGTCTTATATTTTTTTTTCAGTAATAGGCCTCCAATAATCAAATTAATCGATAATAAATCAGCCATTAAGAAAAATAAGTGGTCGACGAGTTTTTTTATTTTACTTCTTAATGATTCAGTTTTGTCTTCCAATAATATGCTTCAAATAATCAAAATAGACCGCAAAGTTGGCACCTATATCAATACGTACTCAACTCAACTGGACCCTTCCTCATGACTCATGAGAGTGCACTTTCTTTACGGGGACCAAAAGATTCAAAAAGAAATGGTCAATTAGCAGCTTTATTTTTTTTGTTTCCTTTTACTCTTTTGTTTTTTCGGGGCAGCTTTATTCATCTTCAAACCCATGAAGGCCAGAAACTGTTACTACTAGAGTGAATTTTATTCCCATTTGGAAAATATACTCTGCCAAGTGCCAACTCTCCCACCTACATACCTGGACCATCTGAGGCCCGTGTGCACAGATCGTTTTCCTAAGGCTGATCTCATAATTCATGATCAGTCAAAACGGTAATACCCCAACCGTGCAGGAAAAACATTTGATCTCGCGCCGTGAGATCATTTATGATCTAGCATCTTTATACCCATTAGAACCTTTCAAATGACTCCTTGTTAGATCAGCTTTAGAAGATTTTGGTTACCATGGACCTAAATTTACTTGGAATAACCATAGAGAAGGTAATGAAAATATTCAGGAAAGATTAGATAAAGCCTTTGTTAATGTGGAATGGCAAAACCAATTCAGAGACACTTATCTTAAGGTTTTAATCTCTGTTGTCTCTGATCATTGACCACTGTTGGTTAATATGGATGGAAATGAAAAGAACAACTCTGTTTTTTCTTTTAAATTTTTTGATACTTGGTTAAAAGATCAATCTTGTTTAGATTTGATAAATGCGTGTTGGATTAAGGAAACATCTAATCCAACAAACTCAATGATTTATAACCTTCAAAATTTGGGCAATTAGCTGACTTTTTGGAGGAAAAATGTTTTTGGTTTAACTACTAAGCAAATTAGGAAACTTTTAACTGAAATGGAAAACTTGAACAAGCTAAAATTTTCAACTGGTTCTCAAAATTTGATTAACACTAAAATGCTGAGTCTAAAGAAACTTTATGACACTGAGGAGGAGATAGCGAAACAAATTTCTAGAGATAACATTGTAAATTTAGGAGAAAGAAACACAAGATATTTCCATCTGAAAACAATGAAAAGAAGGAAAAGAAACAAAATAGACTGTCTATTGAATACTGATTCTATAGAATTAAAAAATAAGAAGGAAATAACGCTTGAGCTAAAAAACTACTTTGAAAATCTCTTCAAGTCATTGCCAACAATGGAAAATGATAATATATTATCTTATCTCTCCGAATGAGTGACTAAGGAAGATAACAGGAACTTGATGGCTTTACCAACTCATGAAGAAATTTGGGAAGTGGTGAGAAACATGAAACCCAACAAATCGCCGGGACCTGATGGATTCCCGGTGTCGTTTTTCAAATATAACTAGTCCTTAGTGGGTGATCAGTTAGTCGGTTTAGTTAAAGATTTTTGGATTTCAAAAAAAGTGAACCCTAAACTAAACAAAACTTTTCTCTTTTTAATACCCAAATGCAGAGAACTAAAAACAACTTCTGATTTTAGACCAATTGGTCTTTGTAAAGTTCCTTATAAAGTGATTTCGAAACTGTTAGCAAATAAGATGAAAGGTTTACTTGATAAGCTAATTTCTCCTTTCCAATCAGCTTTCTTGTCTAACAGACAGGTTACTGATAACATTATAGTATCACATGACTTAATTTACGCCATGAATCATAGGAAAACTAAAGAAAAATGTTTAGGAGTCAAAATTGACATGTCGAAAGCTTTCGACAGAGTTAGTTGGGATTTTTTAACAACATCCATGGAGAAACTAGGCTTTTGTAAAGATTGGTGTACTTTAATCACTCAATGTATTTCAACAGCCTCTATTGTTGTTCTTTTAAATGGGATTGTTGGTGATTTTTTTAAACCATCAAGAGGTTTAAGACAAGGGGATCTACTATCCCCCTACTTATTCCTCATTTGCATGGAGGTATTCTCAAGATTCCTAATTTCAAAAGAAATCTCTAAGGAAATTCAAGGTTTAAGAATAAGCATGAAGAATACTCCAATTTCCCATCTTTTTTTTTGCGTACTATTGCCTAATCTTCACAAAAGCGAATCTACAAAGCTGTAAAAATTTATTAAATGCTCTTCATGAGTTTAGTATGGTTTCAGGTCAAATGGTTAACTTTGAAAAGTCATGTATTTTCTTTATCAAGAAAATACACCATAAGCTTATAAATATGATGTCAAAGTTGCTAAAAATTAATAAAATAGATATCAAAGATTCTTATTTAGGAGTTCCTCTGTTTATTGACAAATCAAAACTTAAAACTTTTGACTTCATAGTTAGTAGAATGGAAGAAAGAATAAAAGGTTGGAAAAGTAAGATCCTTAGCCAACCAAGTAAACTGATTCTTAATAAATCAGTTCTTTCTGGTATGCCAATCTATCAAATGGGATGTTTTAAACTCCCTAAAAAGATCACGTCTAGAATAAATTCCATCCAAACTTCTTTCTGGTGGGGAAAAGATGCTAATGCTAAAGGGCATTACATAAAATCCGGGAAATTCTTGTGTAGACCAATCTCAATGGGTGGTTTGGGATTCAAAGATGCTGAAAAAATGAATAGAGCAATGATAGCCAAGATTGCTTGGAGAATCATCTCTGAACCCAACTCTTGGTGGGTTAAAATGTTCAAAAACAAAATATTTCAAAAACAAAAGTTTTTTAGCTTTAAAAAAAGTAGTAAAATCATCTTGGATGTGGAACTGTATAGTGCAAGGGGCTAGCTTAATTCATAATTATACTTGTTGGGAGGTTGGAGATGGTCAGTCAATTAATATTTGTACTGACCATTGGATACCAGACCTAGAAATCATTCTAGATCAAATCTGTTTCGAAAAAAACACACAGTTAACACTTGTATCAGATCTGATTAATACAGATACTAATAAGTGGAACCATGAAATCATTATTGCTTCATTTTCTCATGTTATTTCTCAAACCATATTGAATATTAAACTGTTTACTAATGCACATGATACTTTAGACCAGGATAAACCTAGGTGGAAGCTAACTAGAAATGGCATATTCACAGTTAAGTCACTTTATGATAGGTTATGTGGAAAGCATGAAGGAATTAGTGTTATTGAGTTGGTCTGGAAGAAATTCTGGAAAACTCAAATGCCATGGAGAATTAAGCTATTCTTATGGAAATGTTTGAATGATGCTTTGCCAGTAACACAAATTCTTAGTAGGCATATGCAAGATGTTGACAACAAATGTATTTTCTGCAAAGACAAAACAGAATTTGTAGTTCATCTTTTGTTTGAATGTTGGTATGCTAAATCAATTTGGATGCAACCACCTTTTGCTGATTTAAATCATTCTAATTCTATTAAAGCTTCTTTTAGTGATTACTTCAGTTGGTGGCAATCACAAAGAGATAAGGTAATAGAAATAAATGCCACAAAATGCTGGTTTATATAGAAACAGAGGTGCAACATGATTTTTGAAGACAAAAATGCTACTTCTTTACAAAATCTATTATAATTCAAAGGCATTTAAATTACTGGAGTTGTGATGAAAAGAATCTGACAAACCAAAGGACCTCCTTTACTTTAAAACATTCCCATAATATTCCTTGGAAATGCCCTTCTAAGAATTGCTTTAAATTGAATTATGATGCCTCTTGGATTTCTGAGTCAGTCTTTGCTGGTTTTGGTTTAATTTTGAGAGACGATGTAGGTAATGGAAGAGTGGCTAAGTCTGGAGTATTCCTTGCTTCAAGTGCAGAAAAAGCGAAAGCTATAGCTCTCTTGCAGGGAGCTAAGTGGGCCAAAGATGCTGATTTGGAACACTTTTGGATGGAAGGTGACTGTGAAAGAATTGTGGAGTTTATAAAAGGCAAGACAACTATGATGGATTGGAGGAACCAGGTTATAATTAAGGAAGCAATGCAAGTTTTAGCTGAATGCAACAACTTTTTGGGGTTCAAGTTTGTTCACAGGTCTGACAACTCTGTGGCAGACAAGCTGGCGGCAGAGGCGAGGAAATCTTCAATTTTCAATAGATGGACAGAAGATTTACCAGCCTTTCTAAATAGGCTTACCATTGTAGATAAAATAAGTAATCAAGTTTCTAGTTCTACTAATAGAGTGTTGTCTCAATCTCGGAACATGGAGTGTCCTGTACTGATAACTTGACAACACTCCTTATTCTGTGTGTTTTTGGTGTGTTTCTTTAATGCATTCCTTTATTCTCAAAAAAAAAAAAAAATCTCACAGATATGACATCACCAAACTGTGTAGTTAACCACAGTTATAACAAAATTCGTAGAATATTAACGGATTTATAGGGTATTAGTGAATATCGGACTTCTTAAACTTTTACACAACTGTTGTACCAAAATAATGGTATCCATTGACCTGATGTTTTCCACAATCCAGAACGTTGCCTCTTCATCATTTCCAAATTTCTCTTGATTGATTTCCATAGACTAGATTTCTCTCTTATGTATTATTAGTAAAGAGAGTTTGGTTGAACGATCATCCTAACTCAATCCGTAAACGCTCTCTTTACGGCTTGCACATCTTTTACCATGAAGTGCTGGAGTATCACTCTCATAATTTATAACTTAGTGAGTTATTTTGTACAATTCAAGCACTTCGAAGACATCCAATAGTTTCTCCTTAAGAAATTCGCCATAAAGCTTTCTTTTTTATCAGGGGTTTACATTTTGTTACAAAGATACGTACTTGTGGAGTTTTCTGTGCATGATGTGATGATCGTTGTTCTTGACATTATACTAAATTGGGAGAGCTTTAGTAACACCCTTAGATGATTGTTGTCGTTAATTAGTTGTCTGTGTTGCTAAGAAAATAAGGCTTAAGTTATAGTCTACTCATACAAGCTTTCGTCTTAAATCAGCATCTGCAACAATGGTGGTTCTCGAGCCAATTCTAAAACCTAGCGATAAGAAAACGGAAGTATATGAGACATTTCAGGAAGGAGACGAATATCACAATATCTTAAGAATTATCCTAATAATTGAATAGTAACTTTGGTTAAATACTTAGTTTGGCGACATCATATCTCTGAGATCCACCGGTTAAAAAGATGCGAGATCATAAATGCTCCCGCACTGCGGGTTCAAAATTCTTTCCGACCGTGCGCCAGGTGTTAGTTTACAAAAGAAAACAAAATGACATGGAGCTCCTGCCCGCCACTTGGGTATTTACTAGTTCTATTTTTTTATTTTTATTTTTTTTAGAGAGAAAAAGAGGCAAGCCTCATATTATTGATAACAAAGGACCATACTCCTTAAAAGGAGAGTTTTGGTACACCATTACATCTTCATTCCAATTTTGAATGTTCAAGTAGTTCAAGATCTCCCATAGATTTTCTCCTTTCTAGATATGCTTAATAGCATATTTGTTACAAAAACCTGAGATTTTAGCTGCCCATATTACATTAATTCTTAAAACAAGATTAAAATCTTGGAATTTGAAATTTATATCTAATTTAGCTATGCTTCCAACTTCAGTACTACTTTTATATCTTTGCTCCTTTGCCGCTGCATATTTTCTTATTAGCAACATGAGAGTAGGTTCTGAATCGCTCCTGAAAATGATAGAGTGACCAGTCCATTCTGTAGCCCACTGGAAAGCTGCATCTGCACCAGCCGTCTCTAGCTGTTCTCTAGTTGTGCAATCTGTGTGAAGTCCTCTAGCTTCCCTGACTATCCCTGTATAATCACAAAGAGTTAGACCAATGCCAGCTTTTGCTCCTGAATTCATCATCGTGAGGACAATATCAATTTTTATGTCTATCATTCATGTTTGTTCATGCCACGTGTTAGTCTTAACCTTGAGAGTTTCATCATTAAGAGGATTGTAGTATAGTAACTGCATAATATCATAACCAGACATGTGGACAGTCCCGTAACTATTTATAAACTTGATAATATTATTAGCTGTAACTTCACTATTTTGATTCTCCGTTTTGAAGGTTATTTTGCATCTAGCCTTCCAAATATGCCAAATTATAATACTACAAATAACCTGACATTCTATGCCATATCCACCTCTGTTGGTGGTCTCAAAACAATTACTTAACCAATCATGAAAAGTGTTAATCCCATTTTTTATAAATTGCATATCTAAATTAAAATGCATCCAAACTTGTTTAGCATAGACACAATCCAAGAACAAATGTGTTAAGGTCTCTTGCCCCTCATTGCAAAGTTTACAGATTGTGTTAATTTCTGGAAGAATATTCGCCACTCTCATACTATTAGGCAGTATTGAGTGCGCTGCTTTCCAGATAAAGGTTTTCACAGCAGGTGTTGTCTTCATACTCCAAATTTGATTCCATTTTCTATCTACATTACCACTTGAGTTAATTTTATTGCAAAGAGAATTCACAGTAAACATACCTGTAGCACTTAGAGTCCAGTGAGGAATATCTTCTCTGTTGACATAATTTAGACATATACTCTTTATTTTCTCAATGGTTGGTGCATCAAAACATCTATCCAGTTTCCCTAAGTCCCAAGAATTGTTTTTAGTAATAAGATCACTTACCTTTTGTAGCCCTTCAATGTTTGTTTGAGGTTTATTTATAGGTGTCAAAGTTTCAGGGATCCAACAATCATTCCAGATTTCTATATTTGTTCCATTGCCAACTTCCCAAAAGCAAAAAAAATTTAGTTGTTGTATACCAGAAAGCATGCCTTTCCATATCCAACTATCATTTCTATTAGGTTCATTTTTGATGTGCAAAATAACATTGTTTGGGAAGTACTTAGCTTTGAGAATTGAGGCACAAAGAGAGTCGGGGTTCTCTTTTAGCCTCCACCCCATTTTTGCTATCATAGCTAAATTAAACTTTCGAACATTTTTAATTCCTAATCCTCCCTCATCTAAGGATTTACAAACAGAATTCCATTTTTTAAGAAAAACACCTTTCTTTCCATTCTCATTAAGCCCCTTCTCATTTTTCCCCCACCAATAATCCCTCTGAATTTTTGTTAAATCCTTACATATTTTCACTGGAATCTTAAAACAGTTCATTTGGTACACATAAAGCGAACTAGTGACATTTTTAACCATTACTTTCTTTCCTGCAGTATTTAAGTCAGTTCCTCTACAACTAAGCATCCTATTTTTCATCTTTTCAACTAAAGGCTCAAAACATGTTATTTTAGATCTATTCGTGAACAGAGGAGAACCTAAATACTTGTCATTTAAAGGAATGGCAGTGACACCTAGAATCTCTTTGACTCTACATCTGATCCTAGTTTCAGTTTTCGGGCTAAAAAAGACTCCAGACTTTTCAAGGTTGATCAACTGTCTAGAGGCTAAACCAAAATCTTTAAATAATTTAACTAAGTTGTGACAAGTTTTTTCACTTACCTTGCAAAACAAAATACAATCATCAGCGAATAAAAGGTGGCTCATGGAAGGAGCCTGATGTATAATTTTAATCCCTTTGATTAGGCCAGTATCTTCGGCCTGTTTTATTGTTCTGGACAGAGCCTCCATACAAAACAAGAACAAGTAAGGAGATATTGGATCTCCTTGCCTCAAACCTCTCGATGGTTTAAAAAATTCAGTAGGAGTGTCATTGATTAAGACCGAGAGAGTAGTAGTTGAGATGCATTGGTGAACTAAGTTGCACCATTTCTCATTGAACCCAAATTATTTCATTATTTGTATCAAAAAATTCCACTCCACTCTGTCGAAAGCTTTCGACATATCAATTTTCAGTCCCATAAAGCCCTTTTTAGACTTGGAGTTTTTCATTTTATGAATGATTTCATGTGCTATTGTTATATTTTCAGCGATCTGCCTACCTGGAATAAAGGCCGATTGGTAAGGAGATATCATTTTATTAAGAAGACTTTTCATTCTTAGAGCCATAAGCTTCGAGATTATCTTATAAGAGGTGTTAGCAAGAGCAATAGGTCTGAACTCCGCTGGAGTGATAGGATTAAGAGTTTTAGGAATCAGAGAGATGAAAGAGGCATTCATTTCCTTAGAGATGTTACCAGAAATAAAGAATGTCTGAACCATACTGACCAAGTCAGGTCCGATAATCTCCCAGTTTTGTTGGAAAAAAATTGGTGGGAACCCATCAGGTCCCGGACTTTTATCAGGTTCCATGGAGAATAGAGTGGTCTTAATCTCATTCTCCAAAGGAGTTCGACAAAGCATGTCGTTGTCTAACTGGGTTATGCAAGTTGGTATAAGATTGATCATACTTTGATCAATATTAGGTGTCACACTGGTTGCAATACTTTTAAAGTGATTTGTTATGCAATCTGAAATGTCCTTTCTAGTTTCTAACCATTCATTTTTTTCATTCTTTATTGTTTCTATCCTATTCCTCCTAATTCTCTGTTTAGCTCTATTGTGGAAATACTTCATATTTCTATCTCCCAAAGCAATATTTTGATCCCTACTTTTATCTTTCCAGAATTTCTCCTTTATACTATACCAGTTTGCAAGATCTTTTTTAAGTTTACTTAACTCATTAGATTTGTTAGGATATGTTGCCCTTTTGTTAACTCTGTCAAGATCTTTTTTGATGTTGTCTATGTTAGTCTGAATATTTCCAAAACTACTTTTGTTCCATAGTCTTAAAATATACTTCACATTAGCAAGTTTTTTGTTTACAGTAAAAGCTGGAGAGCCCTGAATATTGGAGTTCCAACAATCAAGAATAAGTGGTTTACATTGTTCATGCTTTATCCATTCCCCGAAGTATTTAAAAGGAATGGCCCTGAATACTAGTTCTATCTTAAACATGAACTTTAACAACAGATTATATATGGCACTCGATTCGACAAATTTTGTTAGTCAGTGGTAGAGACGGACCCAGGAACATCTATGAGGGAGGGCTAATACACGGTGTTAGGCAATTACTAAGCGGCTATAGGGCGCGGCGAATATTTTAAGCATTTTAATTATATAAGTTGTTAAAATTATGTGAACACGTAAATTACGATGGTATGTACGTGTCCACAAACAAAGTTCGCACATAGTGAAATCCGTAGATATGATGTAACGTGCGGAATGTAAAGTGCATAACGTAAGTGCGGAATGTAAAGTGCATAACGTAAGTGCGGAATGTAAGGTGCATAACATAAATGCAGAATGTAAAGTGCATAACGTAACTGCGGAATGTAAAGTGCATAACGTAAATGAGACGAATAATTACGTGGTTCAGCACTGAGGCCTACATCCATGGGGTAAAAGAGGGGTTTTATTATATGTAAAGTGGATACAAGCATAGTCAAATGACTTTGGGTGTGTTAACTTAGGCTGCGGGATTAGGGGACTACTTACTCTTCCTAATTCTCTCTCTTTTTTCCTTCTTGTCTCAACCTGCCCCCTTTCTTAGTGAGGAGGGGTATTTATAGGGGTTCCACCGTGGGGTCCACTGATGGAGCCGTTGTAACCTTATCATCTTGTGTTTTGTGCCAATACGCAGAGTCTTCGGTTCCTACGAGGCCCCCTTCGTATCTTCATTATTACCGCAGAGGCATGATCGTCTGTTCCGTTGGCTGGTTGACACGTGTGCTGCCCCAGATGTTTAATGAGGGTGGTTGGGTCCTCTGCACGCGTCAGACCACGGTCTCCTGTCCTTGTCTTGTCCGTGTCAGTCAGTTAAGTCTTGACCATTGATCTAAGATTTCTCTCGAGATGGGATAAAGCAGTTCCGAGGGTGTATTGGGTCCAACGCGGGGGTACTTTACTTCGGTGCTCCTTCATTTGCGGCCGTTGGATTTGCGAGATGAGGGTCCTGATATGATGGTACACGCTTCTTGGCTATATCCATGTGGCATCGTCTTTTGATGCCGCGCTTCACATGCTCTCCACGTGCTTACCCGAGCAGGGGCGAATCTACATTGGGGCCAGTGGGGTCACTGGCCCCCCTAAATTTTAGGAAGAAACAAAGTTTTCATGTAATTTTCACTTGAAATAATTTTGTGCCCCCTTAGATATTTTCACCAAAACGTGTATAAGATATGGTTTCAAAGCTAATTCCAATCTTGTTTGTATAAAACCAATTCCACATACTAGAAACTACCTCAAAATCAAGGGTAACATGTAGATAATCCCTATTCTACCAAAGTCAAAATGATTTCCTTAGGTAGTATATGACTCAAATGAATAGCTAAAGATTAATCAATTTCCAAATAAGGGTTTTTTTCTCCTACCTCTTAACTACTCTATTCTCATTTTTTTGCTTCTTCGATCACTTAATTTTTGTGATGCAATTTGGGTTTATTATAATGGTGGGTTTTGGATTTTTGTTTCAAATTCAAAGAAACTGATAAATTTGAAGGAGAAAAGTATAGGCTGCAATGTTTATAAATAGTTAATGTTGTCATTGGTTGGTTTTGTTGTGGTAACAAAATTAAGTTTTTTAACTTAAAGTTTTTCTTTTATGGCTTAACAATCATGATATGGTCATGCTTTCTTAATTTTCTATATAAATTTTATTCAATAATGTAGGTATTTTCCGATTTGAATGAACTTTGTGGTATTTAGTTTCCCTCTATATTGATATATGCGATTTTATTCGGTCACAATTTGATCTATGTATTCTATAAGGATCCAGTGTGCCCCCACTGAATTTTTGTGCTGGATTCGCCGTTGTACCCGAGGACACGTGGCGAGTGGTGGAAATATATACTTACAATTTTCCCCTTTTCTTCTGACTTGGGGAGACAGTTGAAGTGATAGGAAAACCGTCAACTTCCCCACTCTCCCAATAAATTCCCCTTGATTTTAGGGTGCGTTTCCCATTACGCAATAACTTCTTGTAATAACTTCCCCTTGGGAGAAGGGACGGTTTTGATTTTATGGGGCGTTTATAAGGGTGGAGAGTATGTGAAATAAATTTCATTCTCTGTTGGTCCTTCATTATTTTCTTCTCTGCTTAAATTCTTCATTTTGTTTGGACGCCATTAACTGCTGCTGCTGCTGTTTCATGCTGCTATTTTGTCTTGAATAGACCTGTCCTTGATTCCGTGTGTTCTCTCGTTGTTTCTCGTTCTTCTAAAACTCTTGGTACAGGTTAGGTTTTAACTTTTGGTCTTGTTTCTTACTAACCGTTCATCTTCTGCTGCTGTTTGGTTACCCTTGTGATGAAGAACGCATATATTTATCACAAGGGTTACAAGTTCATAAATCGTCTAGGGTTTTTGTTCTGTGTTTTTTTTTCTTTTGAGAATTTTTTAGAAAGTTCAGCTTTTTGATCTTCACTTGAGATTCTACGGGATTCACAACTTGTTTGCATATTCGTAGATATGGCCGATCGTCCGCGGGTTACTTATCAGACTCCGCCATCTAGTCCTCCTATATCTCCTCCACGTAGAGACCCGGACGTATCTCCACCCGGAGGCTCTAGGGCTTCGCATGTGGATCTTCGTTCTCAAATGGTTTCGTCCTCTTCTGGTCACAGACATTCTTCTAGGAGGGGAGATCCTCTGGAGGACCCCCTGGTTCTAGATACGCTGCTACTTATGCTTCTTCCCATCTGCGCGATGAGCCTAGAGACCCGCAGGGTGCTCCTCGTAACGAAGCTTTGGCTGCTCATCCCCTTCGCTCTTCGGTTCCTCCGGTATTTCAACAAAATCTTCTTCCCCCTCCTCCGGCGGTCCCTTCAAGAGGAAAATCTATCAGGGGTGGTGCTTCGAAGGTCGAGCCATCTAAGAATGTTCCTTTGAAAAGGAAAGCCCTGGATATGATCCCTTCAAAAGACTCAGCGCAGGATTCTCTTGATGAAGAAGACGCTGCGTTGGTTATTCGAAGCGTCCCGGTTGGTAAGAAAAAAGTTACCTTCAAACACATTGATCTGGAAGTGTTCAAGGAGAAGCATGAACTTCAAGCTTTTGATGTTCGCTTTTATGCCCCTGATGATGATATTACATACGATCTCATCTCGGGGTACCAGTTCGATGAGTTTCATCTGTTGACCACCGTGGGGGCCTTTGAAGCGGGTCTTATGCTCCCTTTATAAAATTCAGGTGATTCTTTTTATTACGATGCGTTGGCCGGTCGCAAGGGTCAATTGTCATCCGACGCAAATATAATTTCACTTTCTTACTTCCTAAAATAAAGTAGTATGCGATAATAAAGAGTTCGTATCCACGGAGAGGCTTTTTGTTGTTATGCAAATTTTCAGTTTCTTAGTAACCAAAGGGGGGATGTTGTTTTATCAAAGCAATAAAAATAAATTGAAAGCAATAAAGTATGAAAATAATCAATATGGAGAAAGTATTGGTCACGTGATAGTTTCATTCACAAATACATATTTTCATCAATGACTAGAATTGAAATTTAATCTCTCATTTACTAAAAGTCCTAGGATACCTTGATCGCAAGAATACCCCGTTAATTCCCTGATTTCATCACAACCACATTAAAATATGCATATGTGAATTCTTCCTAAAAAGCAACCTAAAGTGTAAAAGCAAATTAGATTTAACTCCCTAGAAGCAATAAGCTATATGGAATAAGACTAATCAAGGCAATCGAAATGTGTAAAAGCACTAAATCAATTTAACCCAAGTTATGATTCATATGTGACTAGTAGGATATATCTCTACAAGCACTACCCACATTTATGCTACTTAGAATCAGGGATGAACAACGTTTTCGTATTGAAAACCCTAATATAGCTCTAGATATGAATGCAAATCGGATTGATTCCGGACTCAACCAAATAAACAATCAAATCATAAATCAATATCAACAATGAAACATAAACAATAAACTTGAGACAAAACTAATGCATTGAATCAGATTTTATTTGTGAAATCCACTTTATATCCCATAACCAATATTAAGAATTTAGCTACTCATGGTTTTTGAACTCAACATAATTATTATTAAAAATAAAATGAAGAACATAAAAATAAATGGAAGCAAACCCTAGTCTCTGCTCTCCTCCCAAAAACCCAGTAGAAAAATTGTGATATGTGTTATATATGATAAGTCAAAAGAATAGAAACTTCTTCTTTTTATAGCCTTCCCACTTTCCAAAATTAGGTCTTCAAAGTCCATCACCAAAAAGTCCACCAAGCCCATGAACCATGTGTGAGAAAAACCCATGTGAAAATATGATCCAAAAATTATTCGCCGGAAAACTATGTTTTTGGCCGGAACATTGCCGAAATCCGGCGCCGGAATATAGCTCAGGTGACCGGCAAAGTCCACCCGGTCACCGGTCACCGGTCAAACGATCCAAATCGGGTCAACCACCGAGTCATGCCGAGTCACGGTGTGAGTCAGAGTTGTTGCACATGCCATATGCCACTATTGCGCTGCCAGCCATTATGGTTGTGCTTCACTAATTTATATCCATCCATGTTGGCCCTTTCTTGCACCATCTATAACTTCTCTGCAATACCTACCAGACTTCAGCCAAAACTGAACCTGCACTGCTACATGCCTCCACCAACACCTTAAACCAGCTGCACCTCTTCTTGCAATTCAACACCAGCTGAAACTGCTTCATTTCTGAGCTAGCATCAATACCTAGCCCTACCTGCAGTTCCATAACACATAGAGATACAGCTACCCTTATTGCTGCTCCATCTTGAACTCACTTCCCTGTAACACCACAGCATAAATATGTACCATCATTTCACAAGTAATACATTATATTTACCAGCACCAACATCAAAGATAGTGCCACCAGTTCACTCAGTCTCATGACCTGTAATACTACCTAGCTGCATCATTATCACTTCTTCCCTGAAGTCACAGACAACCAAAACTTTACTCAAAGCTCAATATCCACTGCACTGAGCTCACACCACCAAAGCACACAGCAACAGCACCACTATATTCAGTTCAGTTCCCTGCAACCATCAGTCTAGAGATAACACCATCTCCAACTGCGACTGCCATATCTCCTTCCACCAACACAACAACTCAATGGCCCTGTGTTATTCTAGCGCCAGCTTAACCACAACTGCCACTTCCATTACTGTACAGCACCACCAACACATAATTACTCAAACCTGCAATATCAAAACTCCAACTGCAATTCATTTAGCTTATAACCTCCACCTGAGCTTCACTCCAGCTGCAACCCAAATATCTCCAGCTCTGTAGCACAATCCAACTCCATTGCAGTTCAAACTTCACCAGTTGCAGCTACACCTGACCTTCATGTCCCTGTTGGTCATACACATACATTCAATCCACTACTCCAGTTCAAACCACCAGCTTATTTACTGAATTTCACTAATAACTCACCCATTTCAGCTTCCGCAGAACCTCTTCCACTCCATCTCCTGCAAATTCAGTTCCTTCGTCACAAACTTTCTTTTCTATTTAATCTCCTGAATCTCCACTTTCACCAAAGACATGCCAATAACTCTTATTTACAGCTCCATCATCCATACCTGCAACAAGTCAATTCCTCACCATCTTCAAACCATTACAGCACCACCTGCAATGCAGCATCTGTCAACACAAAGCTGCATCTGCAGCTCACAATCTCCATGAAGCATTCATACTCAAGCACCACAATTGACTACAGCTGCAAATGGTCACATTTTTGCTACTAGAACTTCACCAAGACTGCCACCCATAACCCCTGAACTTGAGCCACTGTAAGCTGCACTCACACCTCCATCTCAGAACTTCACTCATTCTCTGAACCAACAGTTGCAGTTGCAACCACTCAACTCCACCTTAATCAACAGCAGACCCTAATTTATCCACCAACACAGGTTGCAACTTCAGTTATCAACACACCACCAATTGTGTTCTTTATTTGAACATAAACAACACCTTTGCCTCCATCGATCTCCTCCTTCTCAGAGATTCAACATCAACTACAACATCATCTCTGAAATCACTATTTATCAAACCCCTTTCCACTGATATTTCACAGAAGTATCATTTCCTCCATCTCAGGCATCTCTCAATCACATTTTCTCAATTTCAGATTCAAACACTCCTTGAGAAACCCTTTTTCTCACTTTAATTTCACACAAACCCAACTTGCAATTTCTTTTTCTCAATCTGTAGCAACATCAATTTCATTCTTTCTACAACACTTCAAACCCTAGTTCACAATTTGACATAAACATTAAATCATCATCTTCTTCTTTCAATTCACAGTTCCCCCATGAACATCAAAACAATCGATCTACTCAGAACAACTACACAAAACCCAGCTTAGTTTCATCAACCAACATCTTAAATTTCTTCTTCTACTCTGAATTGCCCCATCTCTATCGATCCCTCTTTTCTGAATTTCACACAGAAACCCTAGCAGCCACACACTCTAAGTGTTAGAACCCAAATGATTGAGAAATGAATTCTCATTTGAATTCTAGGTATCGTGTAAGAATGGGTTGGATATAACCACTCATAAGTAAAAGATAAGGGGTAACCAAAAATGATTTATGCACCCCTTAAATATATGTTGGCACCATGATGCCGGTCCGTTGCTTCTCTAGACTAAGCTGTCGTGGCAGTCTCATATTATCGGCTCGGCTCCGCTTCACGCCCAGTAAAACTCGCAAGTGAATTGACCTCTTTGCCTTTTTACGCTCCAAATGAAAGCTTTTTCCTTCTTTTTTCCCCAAGTGCTCCATTGTACCTAAAAACTTAAAACTAAACATAAGATACATATTTTACAAAATAAATAGCAAAGAAAGCATAAATACTAGATATAACATTAGGTGTTTTACAACACCTATCAGAGGGTTCTTCGACAAATACCCATAGTCGTTTTGTATCACAGTTGACTGGGAATTATCTCCGCGCCCTGAAGGAGTGCTATCTTCGCAGCAAGGGAGAAACGATGATGACCTGCTATACCCCCAATCCTGCTGAGAGGGAATGGTATACCCCTCATAATTTCAATAGTTCTTTCGGGGATTATGTCAATAGTAGGAACCGTAAGCCGTGGAGTGTGAGTCTTCGTAATATTGCTGCTTCCCGTGGCGAGGTTCGTCTTTTGAGCGAGGTTAGCTATGCCAAGATGAAGTATGTTCCTGGTACTGAAGGGTCTGCTAATAAGAAGCTTTTTCCTTCTCGTGAGAGGATCAAGAGCGACCATGACTATGAGTGGCATGATACTGTTATCGAGGTTGTTGGTCCGTGGGCTTGGGGTTGGATTCCTGGTCCTGACGGATGGCGTCCTACTGCTGATAGCGTTCCTCGTGAGGTTCCCCCTCTTCGTTATGGGAATTACTTCCCTTGGCAATTGAACTTCGAAGGTATGAATTTTCCATATGACTTCGATGTTGTTGATGCTGATGATGAGATTTCGGGTGTTGCCCCTTCCTCGAAGAGTACTGTTATTGTGAAGGTGCGGATCCGTTACTCCTTTAGTTTCCCCTTTTTTCTTTGCTCAAAGGAAATCTTTGAGTCAAGGAAAGAACTTTGACTTGATTCCCTTATTACTCTGTAGGTGACGAAGAAAAGGAGGATCGGTCCCAAGCGCTCTTCTACCATTGTTGTTGATGAGGCAGAGGTCCAAGAGGAGGTTACTAGTCCTTCTAATGAGGACTTCGATGAAGATGAGGATATGTCTGATGGGGAAGAACGTACTGAAACTTCTCCCCCTCTTCGTGGAGATGCCGTTGATGTTGATGGTACAAAGGGTACCCCCGGTGGTGCTGAGGATACTACCGCTGATGGTGATGGTGATGGTACGATGGATGCCCCTGGTGGTCATGATGCTGAGGGTACTACCGCTGATGGTGATGGTGATAAAACGAGGGGTCCCCCTGGTGGTCATGATGCCGAGGATAATACTGCTGCTGGCATTGGTGGTGGGGACCCGGTTTTCCAGGAATTCTCCTTTGGCCGAGTCCACTCTGCGGGGAAGTCCTTTGATGCGAATGCTGCCATGGGTTTTGCTGATGATTTTTCCCTACTTTCCCCAAGCGATGATTGGGACGTACTGGATTCTTCTGGTAAGTAGAAATCTCCAGAGCAGACTTCCTCTCATGTTGATGCTTCGGAGAAGGTTCCCGTTGTTGGGGAATCTTCTACTCGGTCCCCCCGGATGATTTCCCACAATCCTTGATGTTGGAGGGCGATGACGCTATCCTTGCTTGGTTGAAGAAGTAAAATTTGATGTTCGTCCCAAACCCTGCTCCCGTTGTTGCTGGGGAGAAAGATTCTGACGCCTATACCCGTAAGATGATGCAGTTGTCCGCTGAAGATCGAGTTACGGAGGTGTGGGACAGGAATCTGAGGTCACTGGAGGCTACCTTAGTGGTTGACCCTCCTGCCACCGTTGTCGACATGATGGCCATAGCTGATGGATATCAGTATGGTTACCCTCACCAGCGGATGTTGGAGGTACGTGGTGTTTTTTTTTTTTTTTTTGTGTGGGTACTCCGTGGTGTTCTGACATGTTTCTCTTCGTAGGTGATGAGGAGTGAATACTGCAATCATAACTTATACCAGTTTTTCAAGGCCAAGTTCCTTAAGTTAGAGGGTAAGCTTCGTCACAGAGAGGAGGAGTTGGTTGTGGCCGAGGGTGTCATCTCTTCCAGAGATAAGGAGATAAGTGAGCTGAAGAATCGTCTCAAGGGGAAAGAGAATTTGGGCAACGAGGAAGAGAGGCTTCGTTTGGAGCTTGCTACGGTGCGTAGCGAGTTGGAGACTGTTCGAAAAGATGCTTCATCTTTCACAGGTTTGTCCCTTATTCTTTTTTTTTGTATCGTCGTTTATTTCTTAGTAATTCCTGTTCCGTCTGAGTATCCCCACCCTATCTTCAGTGGGTGGAGTACCCGAGTTGATATGGCTTCGAAATGAGAGAAACCGATAGAGGACCCGTATTACCGAGCTAGTGGAAAAACTTAAGAGTGAGGAAGAGCGGTGGGATGCCAAGGCCGAGGTATGGCGTCTACGGCATACCCATACAGTTGATATGCAAAATAAGTATAACGCGGATCGTCATCTCTTTGATGGTACTTTGATGTGGACGCGTGATAATCTTCGCGATGCCCGCGATATTTCTTCGTCTTTGTTGGATAAGATGAATCTTTTGGAGGAAGAGCTACGGCATGCTCGTTCCTCCCAGGATTCCGACATGCGGGGGTATATACAAAGAATTTCCAAAGATAGAGACGATGCTCGGGCCGAATCCTCTGCCCTTGGCAAGGCCTTATCCGCGTCTCGGGCTGACGTAGCTCGTCAAGCCGAGTCCGATAGAAATCTCGAAGTTAATATGTACAGACTTAATAAAGGAATGGAGGAGCTGAATAACGAAGTCAACCATCTTAGTCATTTGGATTCAATGAAGCAGGTAGAGTTAGACGCTAGTAAATTTGCTCTTTCCATTCTTCAGCAAGATTATAAGAAAATATCCGTCGAGTATGACTTTCTTGACGAGGCTCGAGATGCGGTTGTTAGCGAATATGAAATAGCTTCGGCTAGAGTCGAAGGTATATATTTGCTTAGCCGAAGGTACATGTCCCCATTCCGTCGATCCGCTGACTTTGTTTTTTAGTAGGGTGCCGAAGGTATGTACCTTCGTGAGCATCTTGAGACCTGTGACACCGCTGGCTAATCCTTGGCCAGAGGATTCCCAGACGGTGGTGGTTGGTGCAGCGTTTTAGGATATGGGGTGTCGCTATGTACATGTCCCTCATTCCGTCGACCCGCTGACCCAGTGTTTGAGTACGATGCCGAAGGTATGTACCTTCGTGAACATCTTGAGACTTGTCCCCCGCTGGCTAATCCTTGATCAAAGGATTCCCAGACGGTGGGGGTCGATGCAGCGTTCTAGGATATGGGGTGTCTCTATGTACATGTCCCTCATTCCGTCGACCCGCTGACTTAAAATAGTTGGAGATTTCCTTCTGCTGGATGTATGCCCCTTGTATTATACCCTGAGTTGATTATTTTTCACCGATTCAAAAAAGTTTTTCATTGATTTATTGAGGCCTGCTGTTCCTCGTCCAGAGATAGAAACATATCGAAAAAGAATCGTCTTCTTCTTCTGGTATTCTTTACGCGGTTGTAACGCTGCGATGTGATCTAAGGATGGTATGGCTTGAGATACTTGGTGTTCCAAGGATGGCGGAGTACTTCTCCTTTTAGGTTGCACAGGTAATAGGATCCATTTCCTGCTATATCTTGTATGACAAAAGGCCCTCCCCATGTTGGTTCCAACTTTCCCCACTTCTTTTCTCTTTGGTATTGGGGTATGGTTCTTAGCACATACTGTCCTTCTACGAAGTTCCTAAGTTTAACCTTTTTATTATATTCCCTTGCTAATTTTCTTTGGTAATTCTCCATCTTTTGTAGCGCTGCTTCTCTTCTTTCTTCGAGATCATCGAGCCTTTCCAGCATCATATCCGTTGTGAGGTTCTTTTCCCATGCTTCTGTCTTTGTGGTTGGCATGATGATTTCCATGGGGATGACAGCTTCTGCTCCATAGGTCAGCAAAAAAGGGGATTCCCCTGTAGCTGACCTTCGGGTTGTTCGATATTCCCATAAGACATTATGCAGTTGTTCACACCATCATCCTTTGTGCTCATCTAATTGTTTTTTTAGAATGAGAGCGAGGGTCTTGTTTGTAGCCTCGGCTTGGCCATTGCTTTGAGGGTATATTGATGTTGACTTGTTTTTTCTGATTTTGAAAGTATCAAATAGTAAATCGATGTTTTTACCTTGTAATTGCTTACCATTGTCAGAGACAATTTCTGCCGGGATTCCAAACCGGCAGATTATGTTCTGAAAGATGAATGTGAAGACATCCGAGTCGCGGATTCTAGCCAAGGCTTTAGCTTCTACCCATTTACTGAAATAGTCCGTGGCCACTATCAAAAATCTTCTTTTTCCTGATCATTCGATCAGGGGTCCTACGATGTCTATGCCCCATCTTGAAAATGGCCAAGGACTATCTACTGATTTTAGCATTGTTGCCGGTGCGTGGATTCGTCTAGCGAACCGCTGACATTCTTCGCACCTTTTAGACATCCTTGCAGCGTCTCGTATCATTGTTGGTCAATAGTACCCTTGTGTTTTTGCCTTGTCGGCCAGGGATCTCATCCCGCTGTGATTTCCCGCGTCTCCTCGATGGATATCTTTTAGCACTAGGTGGCCTTCGGATCTGGACAAGCATCGTAATAAAGGTCCGAGGAAAGATTTTGTGTATAAAATCTCTCCCCTCAAGTCGTACCTTCCTGCTTTTGATTGTATCTTCCTGGCCTGCTTTAGGTCTCTGGGTAATGTTCCTTCCTTGAGAAATTGGTGGATACCCGACCTACAGTCTTCTTCTTTGCTGAAGTCTTCGCCTTCATCCGCTCTTGTTATGATGTCATCCTCTTGGAAATCGTCGGCGATGTATTCTCCCACATCATCGTCTGTCACTTCCCTCTCCGCGTTATGCTCCATGTTCGTAGCGCAGAGCTCTCGGGGAGGGATTGAAGACTTGTAAACCCTGGTGATTTTAATTGCTTCTATATCTTTGTTTTTCAACATAGATGAGATGTATGCCAAAACATCCGCGTGCCTGAGCTCCTTTCTGCTCAAGTATCGGAATATAATGTTTGGTATTTGATGTGCCAGTGTCTGGACTAAAGTCATGTATGCCGACAAGGTTTCGTCATACACATTATATTCCAGCTCTATTTTCCTGATGACCAGCTGTGAGTCACTGGTCAAGCGTACATTTGTTATACCCATTTCTATTATCAGACGCAGAGCATGTACAATGGCTTCGTATTCTATGATGTTATTGGTGTGTTCTTTGAACTCTAATCTGAACACGTGGATGATTCGGTCCCTAGTGGGGGTAGTAATTACGATGCCAATGCCCGCTCCTTCTTTGTTCCTCGAGCCATCGACAAAGATTTCCCATTGTCTTGGGTTTGCCGTCTCGAGGACATCGACAGGATCTTTTCTTACGCTGCCCTTGGGTAACCCTGATGTGTTAAGCCCCTCAACAAGGATTTCTTCATCATTGTCCAGTGATAGGTCAGCCAAGAAATCTGCTAAGACTTAAGACTTTTGGTAATGTTGGAGCTCGTGTATGATGTTGTACTGGTCAAGATGAGTATTCTATTTTGCGATTCTCCCTTCTTTTCACGCGCTTTTGAGGACAACCTCTAGCGGGGCTTTGCAGGGGACGCGTATTTAGTGCGTTAGAAAGTAGGTCCTTAGTTTCTGGGTGGCCCATACCAGCGCCAAGATGAGTTTCTCGATCTTAGTGTAGTTATTTTCCGCTGTATTGAGAGTTTTGCTGACGTAGTAGATGGGATGCTCTATCTTCGTGTTGGTTTTGACCAACACCGTGCTGACTGCATTCTTCGTTGCTGCTATGTATAGGGCCAGGACCTCCTCGGGGTCGGATTTTTGTAGGATGGGTATTCCAGCAAGGTAGTCTTTGATTTATTTGAATGCTTACTCGCACTCTGCTGTCCATTCAAATTTGGTCCCTTTTTTTAAGGATGTTAAAAAAGGGCTTGCATCTGTCTGAGGACCTGGATATGAATCTCCCTAGCGCTGCTAGGGAGCCGTTGAGCCTTTGGACTTCTTTTAAGTTCTTTGGAGAGGGAATTTCCGCAATAGCCTGAATTTTGGAAGGGTCTACTTCGATTCCTCGTTTTGTTACCATATATCCGAGGAATTTCCCCGAAGTGACACCGAAGGTGCATTTTTCCGGGTTTACCTTCATGTTATGTTCTCTCATTGCCTGAAAGATATCTTTCAGATCTTGAGGATGATCTTTTCGCAGCTTACATTTGACCATCATATCGTCCACATAGACCTCCAAAGTATTTCCAATCCATGGCTTAAAAATGGCGTCGACCATTCTTTGGTACGTTGCTCCTGCGTTTCGGAGTCCGAAGGGCATCCTTACGTAGCAGTAGAGGCCATGCGGGTTGTATAATGTTGTATTCTGTTGGTCTTCTTCTGATAAGAACACTTGGTTGTATCCGGAGTATCCATCCATAAATGACATCTCTTCGTATCCTTCGACTGCTTCGACCAGTTGATCGATGCTTGGTAAAGGGTAGCTTTCCTTGGGGCACGCTTTTTTGAGGTTGGTGAAGTCGATGCATATTCTCACCCCGCCGTTCTTTTTAGGTACGATGACCATATTGGATATCCATGTTGGATACTTGGCTTCTTTGATGAATCCGGCTTCTAGTAGCTTACAAAGTTCCATTTCGACGGCTTTGTGATATTCTGAGGCAACTTTTTGTACCTTATTCCTGAAGGGTGGTGTGCCCTGCTGTATGCGGAGCTCATGCTGGATAGTCTTAGGGTCGATCCCAGGCATGTCTCCTAGTTTCCATGCGAAGATGTATGCATGCTCCGTGAGCAGTTTTATTAAAGATACCTTGCGCTCCTTTTCCATCAGTATTCCGATCTTGATCATCCTCGGTTCTTCTTTGGTTCCTATGTTTATTTCTTTCACAGCCTCGACAGGCATAAACGTGGGCTTTGATTCCCCCATGAGAGAAATTTTCTTTGATTTCTATTTGGAAGACTCCTCGCTTTCCTTTGTGGATGGGGTACTTGCCTCCGTGTTCCCAGTCGTATGTCCCTTTGGGAGGCTTTTTCCGGAGATTTCTTCTAAGAAAGCATTGATGGTTTTTTCCTTTGCGTTCTCCTTGTTTCGGGATCTTCGGTTCTTTCTCTGTTCATCTTGTTCGTTGTTGAGCTTGTTTTGCAGAGTTTGGCACTCTCGTGCCGAGAATTGATCGCCTTTTATCTCCATTACCCCCTTGGGGGGTTGGAAACCTAAGGTAATGGTGGTAGGTAGCGGCCACCCCTTTCAGTTTATGCACCCACCTTCGGCCAATTATAGCATTGTATGGTGAGGGTGCGTCCACCACGCTGAACCGAGTGTCGACCTTCATTGGTCCCGCATCAACTTGTAAAATAATGTCCCCTAAGGGCTTCGTGGCGGCTCCATTGAATCCGTAGATGGTGTAGTACGAAGATAGCAGCCGCCCATTATCGAGTTCCATTCGTTTGAATGTATCATAGAATAGAATATTGACGGAGCTTCCCACATCGATGAGGATTTTCTTGATATTGCATCCTGAAATTGGTAGCGTGAGAACAAGGGGATCGTTATGATCTTCCATGTCTTCCCCTACATCGTCCGTGTCTAAAGTCAGGGGCGCGTCCATCCAATGTTCGTGCTCGTCCACTTCTTCGATTTTATAAAGATCGTCGTAGTCTTCGAATTGCTTCCTCAACCTCTTACCTATCTGATCCATTAGGGAAGGTCCCACGGACTCAGAACAGGAGATGGTGTTAAGGGTGCGATTGCATTCGGGCAGTTGGACTTTCTTTCTTCGTTTAAATTTATCTTCCTCGCCCATCTTCTGCACAAATTGTTGGAGGTCTCCTGCGTCTACCAGCTTCTGAATCATCATCTTCAGATTCTTGCACTTCTATGTCCAGTGACCGTTGAAATAATGATATTCACAGTATTCTTTAGCATGCTCTGATCTAGGGGGTTGTTTCCCCTTAGACCACGGCCATTCCAACTTCTCACGGTCCTTGATTTCTCTAAGGATGCGAGAATAACTGGCATTCATCTTCGTATAGACTTGATCTTCGAATTTTCTAATATCCCCTCGTCGATCATCTCTGCGTTCTCTTCTATCTTCGTTGGATCTTTCACCTAAGTCGCCCGTCATAGGTCTGCTGGATTGTTCTGCAGAGTTGGTTCGTGGGGGACGCTAGGCCTGAGCTCTGGGGTTCTCCCGTTGTATTTCTTCTAGTCTGGAATGATTTTCTATGATCACTCAAAGATATCCTTCGGTTGCAGGGACGATTCCGTGGATTTATACAAACAATGGTCTTATCCTGTCGAGCCCCCACTTGTAGCAGTTGACGCTGACCACGGGGTCTACATTTCCGATGGCTTGGAAGATCTTGTGCGGCTGTGCCACCTGTCCATATATTCCCTGATTTTTTCTTTGTACTGGACTGCCAGTGAGAAAAGTTTATCCATTCCAGTGTTCACCACCTTGTTGTACATGTAAGTTGTTAAGAACTTCTCAGTAAGCTGATCGTACGGGTTAATGGAATTTGGTGGCAAGTTGTCGAACCACGAGAGCGCGGATCCCTTCAAACTTGAAGGGAAGTATCTGCAGAGTATGGCCTCGTCATAATTCCATCGTGCCATCATTCGATTATAATATTGAAGATGGGCGGCGGGGTCGCTAGATCCGTCGTAGAATTCGAAGGCCGGAACTGGGCATTTCTGCGGAATGAGAGCCTTGGGTAGGTGTTGTGTTAGGGGGGTAGTGCTTGCTTCCTTCATTATTTTCTCCAATCCCCCCCCCTTGCCTAGTTTTCAGTAGTTTGATCTCCGCCATCATCTTGGCACGGAGATCTTCCATTGCAAGCTGGTGTTCTTCCTGGGAAGATGGTATCTTGGTGTGCGGTGGATCGTTGTCAAAGTAGTCCGAGTCTTGGGGGTTGTAATGCGGGTCGGATCTTTGTCTTATTATCGTATCTCCTTGTTTCAAAGGGTTTGGGTTGTTGGCCAGATTCATCCTGCGATCTTGGTTTGGCCTTGGTGCCATTGAGCTGGCTTCGTCGCGCTGGACTCCCATGCTCCTACTAAGGGTAGCTCTGAGTTGCTGATTTTCCTGTGCCAACAGAGCTACCGCCTCCGCTTATGTATTTTGAGATCTCCTCAACTCTTCTAATTCTACCCTCATCTGGGCAGATTGGTTCGACTCCTGATTAGGATTTCTTTCCGGCAGAGGCTCTTCCGCGGCTATCGTTTGATCTTCGTCGATAATTTGAATCAGGGGCTCAGGTGGATCTGTCTGCGGGTGTAGCTGCTCTGCTGGTTGCTGGGCATGTATGCTTGCTATTAGGAGTGGATGGTTTACTGGGAGGGGTACATTTCGTTCATTGGTGCAAGGCATCCCGTAGAGCGGCTGCTGTAGTCCTGACTCTGCCACCCCTTCACGCGGTTCGCGTGGTCGGGTAGCAGCGGTCGCTTTGGGGGCCACTCCTTTGGATGCCCCGGTCTTTGATGCTGCAGCTTTTGCAGCCGCGACCTTTAGGGCCTCCGCTGCGATAGCGGTTGCGTCCAAAGGCCTCAAGATTTCCGCCCCATTATGCGTTTTGTCTGCGGCTTTGAGATTTTCGCCCATTTGCTTGCTCCTAGTCATTACCGGTGTTGTCCGCGGTGTTTCTTTTGATGAGGCTTTCGTTTTTCCTGCATCTTTGTTCTTTTCCATTTTTGATATTCTTTTCTAAAAAAGTTACCATGTACAAAATAAGAGAGTGGTTCATGGGGAACCCGTTAGTAGAGTCCCAGAAATCAGATTCCGGAGGTTTTAAGAGATTATCCGGCTATTGTTCCCCTTTTCACGGGTATCGGATCTCTTGATTCCTTCGGTTTGTGTCGCAAAAGAAAACCATGAGCAGGTATGGCTTATAAAAGTAACGCGGACATGGCGGAAAGCATATCCGCGGAGGGATTTATTTGTTTAAAATACTTTTGAAGATGTAGACCTACTGTAAAATACGTGGATATGTCCACACGCTTGATTTTCTAAAGATAAGAACTTGAAAACCAATTTCGAAGATGTAGATCTACTGAAATATACGTGGGTATGTCCACACGCTTGATTTTCTAAAGATAAGAACTTGAAAACCATTTCGAAGATGTAGATCTACTGAAAGATAGGTGGGTATGTCCACATAAAATGCTTCCAAACACCGTTATTTTCAGAGAGCGATGCTCGAAACAGCCATAGCGTTCAAATCACAGGATAAGATAAATCTTTTACCGGGACAAAGTCCTTGTTTCTAGCGCCAGATTGTGAACACGTAAATTACGATGGTATGTACGTGTCCACAAACAAAGTTCGCACATAGTGAAATCCGTAGATATGATGTAACGTGCGAAATGTAAAGTGCATAACATAAGTCCGGAATGTAAGGTGCATAACGTAAGTGCGGAATGTAAAGTGCATAACGTTAGTGCGGAATGTAAAGTGCATAACGTAAATGAGACGGATAATTATGTGGTTCAGCACTGAGGCCTACATCCACAGGGTAAAAGAGGGGTTTTATTATATGTAAAGTGGATACAAGCATAGTCAAATGACTTTGGGTGTGTTAACTTAGGCTGCAGGATTAGGGGACTACTTACTCTTCCTAATTCTCTCTCTTTTTTCCTTCTTGTCTCAACCTGCCCCCTTTCTTAATGAGGAGGGGTATTTATAGGGGTTCCGCCGTGGGGTCCACTGATGGAGCCGTTGTAACCTTATCATCTTGTGTTTTGTGCCAATACGCAGAGTCTTCGGTTCCTACGAGGCCCCCTTCGTATCTTCATTATTACCGCAGAGGCATGATCGTCTGTTCCGTTGGCTGGTTGATACGTGTGTTGCCCCAGGTGTTTAATGCGGGTGGTTGGGTCCTCTGCACGCGTCAGACCACGGTCTCCTGTCCTTGTCTTGTCCGTGTCAGTCAATTGAGCCCTGATCGTTGATCTAAGATTTCTCTCGAGATGGGATAAAGCAGTTCCGAGGGTGTATTGGGTCCAACGCGGGGGTACTTTACTTCGGTGCTCCTTCATTTGCGGCCGTTGGATCTGCGAGATGAGGGTTCTGATCTGCTGGTACACGCTTCTTGGCTATATCCATGTGGCATCGTCTTTTGATGCCGCGCGTCACATGCTCTCCACGTGCTTACCCGAGGACACGTGGCGAGTAGTGGAAATATGTACTTACAAATTATAAGTAGAAAAATTAGTATACAATTAATCGAAGGAAGAAAGAATGAGTTCCCTCAAATATTGAAAGGAAAAAAAGTAGAAAAACGTAAAATTACAACTAAACTTTAGTAAGTTCTTATAATTTCTTAATTAATTTGTACATAGGTTAAGTTATAAATAAATGGGCTAAACTCTCTAAACATTCAGATTACTCGTATATAAAATTAAATTTCCACAGATCCCACCCGGGTATAGCCCCTTGATGGGTCCGTCAGTGGGACTAAGTGGCCACTTTTAATCCCCATAATCAATTTCCAAAAGTTCTCTATAAATTGGCAAATTGTACGTCTAAAAGCTGAGGTGAGCTATGCAGTGACGTAACAAATATACCTGGAGCATGCGTCTACCAAACTAATCACCCATGCCATCATCATGTAAATAGAACAAAACGTGCACAGCCTGGAACAGCGCCAGCAACTCATCCTAACGACCGATCAAATTCAACATTCAAAGTATTCTAATGTCTCTAGTGAATCTTTGTTTCGGCGGTTTCTCAAGTCTAACTGACCTCCCTTAACCATCTTCTCATAATTCCACACAACAAACCCTTCATAACCAAGCAACATCCACCGGCACACATAACCGCGATATGTCCCTTTCTTGCCCAGGGGATGATACCACGTCTATCATAAACTCTCTCTCGCCATTAGTTAGTTGTCCACGAGATGCTGTGACATCCACGACCCACTCATTAAATAGCAACCCAAACTTGGTGAATTCACAGTGCTCAAAACTCAAGCCTCAAATACACACTTTCTCAACAAATTCTGAATGCTAGTTTATCATCATCTTCCTCCTGATCATCAATCCCAAAAACTTAGCTAGCAATGCCGAGTTCAACACCTTCCTCCGGCGCACATATCTTGATCTTTCCTTACCCTGCACAAGGGCACATGATACCACTTTTAGATTTTGCTCATCAGCTGTCTCTCCGTAATTTAAAAATCACCATACTCATCACACCCAAGAACCTTCCAATTCTCAACCCATTACTCTCCAAAAACCCTTCCATCAAAACGTTAGTTTTACCCTTTCCAAATCATCCTCGTTTACCTCAAGGTATAGAAAATGTCAAAGATTTATCACCCAATCTCTTCTATACCATGTTGAATGCTATGAGTGGACTATACAATCCTATCCTTGAATGGTTCAAATCTCACCCTTCACCACCTGTTGCAATCATCTCTGATTTCTTCCTGGGATGGACCCATGAACTCGCATGCGAGCTTGGTATCCCTCGTATAGATTTCTCTCCTTCTGGTGCTATGGCTATTGCAGTCATGGATAAGCTCTTTCAAAACGCGCCCAAGCTAAATGGTGACCCTTATCATCAAATTGAATCATTTCCTGATATTCCTAGTTCCCCATTTTACCCTTGGTGGCAACTGCCTTCTCTCTATAGAAGTCTTAAACATGGAGAACCGGAATCGGAGTTCATCAGGAAGAGTATGCTTGCAAATTTTGAGAGCTGGGGAATTGTGATCAACTCGTTCAGTGAGTTGGAGTCGGTGTATTTGGATTACTTGAGGAAGAAACCGAACGGGTTGGGATATTATAACCGAGTCTTGGCCGTGGGACCGATTCTTCCATCGGATGATGATGTAACTGGACCCGCAAAAGAGAAAGGCGGGTCAGGCTCAGTATCAACTGATGATATTCTCTCGTGGCTTGACAAGTGTCCGGATAATTCGGTGGTCTACGTTTGTTTTGGTAGTCAAGTTGTTCTCACCAACAAGCAGATGGAAGAATTAGCAAGTGGGTTAGAATCCGGTGGCGTTAGGTTTTTATGGTGTGTTAAAGAGCCCACTGTTGGACACGTGGACGGTGAATATAGTGTTGTTCCGGCAGGTTTTGAAGATCTTACGGCTGGTAAGGGAATGCTGATTAGAGGATGGGCCCCACAGTTGCCAATCCTAAAACACCGATCTGTTGGATCGTTTATGACTCACTGCGGATGGAACTCTGTTATAGAAGGACTCACTTCAGGTGTTGTAATGTTAGCATGGCCAATGAGGGCGGAACAGTTTGTGAATGCAACGCTTTTAGTTGATCAAGCTAAGGTTGCTATTAGAGTTTGTGAAGGGGTGGATACGATACCGAATGCAGCTGAGTTGAGTCGGATTTTGTCAGACTCAGTGAGTGAGAATGGGTTGGAAGTGAGGGTTCGAGCAATGGAGCTGTGTAAAGCTTCTCTTGCTACAGTTAAAGAGGGTGGAAGTTCGTTTACGGACCTCGATGGCTTTGTCAAAGACTTAGCTGCTCTTAAGCCTTGCTCTAAATGAAAACATGTACCTTTTTCTTTCTTTCTTTTATACTGCAATTTCAGTTCGGGAAAATAATAGTTTGGTCTTTTTTTAAGTAGTCCCATGTTTGTTTGGTCCTTTGGGAAAACGTCTTTACTGTTTGGTCCATAATTATTTAAAAATATTAAATGGTCCAAAGTATCCTTCCGTGTTAATTTCAACTTATTTTCTGTAGCAGTTCATTCGTCAAAATGAACTCTTGTTAATTTCTACTTAATTTTTCAGAAAACCTATATAAACCAGAGTTCATTCCAGAAATGAACTCTGATAAAAACCTATATAAACCAGAGTTCATTCCTGAAATGAACTCCTGATAAAAACCTATATAAACCAGAGTTCATTCATTCTGGAAATGAACTCCTGATAAAAACCTATATAAACCAGAGTTCATTCCAGAAATGAACTCCTGATAAAAACATATAAACCAGAGTTGATTCCAGAAATGAACTCCTGATAAAAACCTATACAAACCAAAGTTCATTCATGAAATGAACTCCTGATAAAACACATATAAACCAGAGTTCATTCCAGAAATGAACTCCTCATAAAAACATAGTTCATTTGTAAAAACGAACAACATCGTCATCATCATGTTCATCTTCTTCGACGTCTTCAACAGCAGTAGCAACGTCGTCGTCGGTAGCAGCAGCAAAAAAAAACGCATAAATCTTCATCTTCTTCTTCGTCTTCATCATTTTCGTTTCAATCTTCATCTTCTTTGACAACAGCAACAATAACATCATAAACAAACAACAACATCTTCGTCATCTTCTTCAACTTCAACACCATCATCTTCATCAAAAAAAAAACAAGAAGAAGAAGAAGAGAAAGTAGATCTGAAACATCAACAAACATCATCTCCGTCATCTTCTTTCAACAGCAACACCAACACCATCGTCTTCTTTCAACAACAACAGCAGATCAAATCACCATCGTCTTCATCGAAGAAAAGAAAAAGAAAAAAGAAATGGAGAGAAAAAAACTAGATCTGGAAACAGGAAGAGAGAGAATGTAGATTTGAGAAATAAGATATTTTCATGGATTTTTTTCTATATATGTGGTCCCAAAAGGATATTTTTGTCATCCCACAATGACAATTACATCATCCATGACGTCATCTTAGGACCAAACCATAATTTATAGGACCAAACTATAATATATTTTCCCAAAAAGGACCAAACATACAGTTGACTCAGTCAACTAGACCAAACTAGTTCTAATATATTATTTCTAGGACCTATTAGTATTTCCTACTTTCAGTTTTATTGTTGATTAAGGCAAGTCCAACAGCAGTACATAAAATTGTTCATTTGCCCGTTTGTTGATGGGAAAATTAGTTTTCCTAGTGGAAAACTGACAAATTTATATAGGAGAGTCCAAGTCTCTATATAAACAATTTTTTTTAACTTAGGTTTATGATCGTTTTTTTATAAATAAATATTTATTTTAATTAAGAGGGATCGAATATATATATATATAAATAATCAAACAGAATTAACTTTGTGGAATGTATAATTTTGCTCGGTGATTTTTTGGACAATCGGCCCAACCTGGGATGTGCATCGGCTCAATCAAGGCCGATCATCCTAGTTTAATTTGATCGTCGATTTCAACTTGAGACGAGATTGTTAAACTTCCATAATTGAGCGCATGCCTATCCATTTCCTTGGTTTGGCAGTTCCATTATGGGATGGTGTCTTGGGGTAAAAAAGTTTTACTAGGTAAAAGGTAAAATGGTGGGTAGGCAGATGCATAAGAGCAGATTATTTAAACCCTTAAACAAATGCAATGTATAGAAGTGCTTTGAGTTCGAGAGACCAATCTGTATGATTCTGGCCTAAACTAAGAAATGGGCGTTACAATCTCGATTCGGTCATGATTGGAGAAAAAAGATCGATCTGTAAGGAGGGAAGTTGGGAAAGTGTTGAGATCAATGGGAGTGTATACCAGTGATGATTGTAAGGCCAATACTCCATTTAGTCCTTCAACTGCCAACACGACTTTCTCACTTTCTCATCGTGGGTGTATTGCTACACCGCACGTGTTATAGGCTGCCAAATCAAACCCTAGTGAATATCGCCCATGTGATATTATTGGTGTCTCGAGCATGGTTAAGTTTATTTTATAGGCGTGTATTTATTTGATCAACTGTAAACTATATGCTAGTCTTATCTTACTAATGATTCTACTATGTTTCTTGATGATAAGTATGTCAGGCTTTGCAGAGACTCGTTTTTCTGATTAATGGAGCATAAACTGTCTGCTGAGACAAACAATAATGCTTTGTATACCATAGACATAGAGAGTCTAGTGGAATTTTGTATTGATAATATTAGCATATTAAAGTGAAAAGGAGAGGGTACCAAGTACATCACCAACTTTTTCGTTCGGCAACCTGTCTGGACAAAACCTAATACAATTGCAACTAAACCAACTTAATGATCCTTGGAAATATGTATATTTATATTTCTATCTCTTCACAATCATAAAGTCTAGACAAAAGAGTCGGTGAACCTGATTGTTTAGAAGAGTACTTGCACAATCTCAAAAACCAATATCCAAGATCAATCTAGTCGTATCCAAATAATTGAATTTGAATTCTGCCAAGTGTGAAACTTATTATCTGTCTTTCAATAATTCTACAAGAATGAGTCTCGTAATCGATCACAATTAATATGGACTTATCTACTAGAATTAATTTACAACTTGTGGTATTCCTATTATGAAGATAAAGCAATATAATGCGGAAAAGGAAAACACAAAAGACACCAAAAGATTTGTTAACGAGGAAAACTGCGCTTGCGGAAAAACCCCGGACCTCGTCCAGATTTGAACACCGAACTGTATTAAGCCACCACATACACTGGCCTACTATTAGAATTCAGAATGAAATGTAGTTGAGACCAAATTCACCATCCAAGCAATTCTGCTGCAGTGTGATCCTTACGTCTCTTAAACCTCGCAAGGCTTTACGCAATTGATTCCCCTTGCTGGCCTCCTTTACAGCCTAAGAGTTTATTCATCCTAAGTCAAGAATTTTGATACCAATATATCTCTAACAATTAAGCCTATTTGATTTCGCTTTATATCGAATAGATCAAGGCTTGGAAATCTATTTTCAATAGACAAATCTAGCAAACCTCACAAATCCGAAACACTTACACTCAGTTAGTTGAGAAGCCTGGATTACTAACCACCTCTCAAGAACAACCTTAAAACTAATCACTTAAAATAGTTTTTCAGATATATATCTTAAGGATCACAAAGTCTGAGATAAAAATAACTTTGTGATTTTTATCTATCTCGTTCATGAAAGAGATTACTAAACCATCGATAAGAGAATGAACAAGATCAGGATACACGACCTATCAAGGTAAAGATAGTGGTACTTGGCTTCATGAATATCTAAGTGAGGCCTTTAAGTTGTAGAACTAATTATGTTTCTCAGAGGAAACCTAGGTCAATATAGGACAACTCTGGCAAATAACTATGACACTTAAGTATCAGGGATCGAATTTCATGGTTGTCTGAGTCTCCCTATTGATAGATTTTCAAAAATAGGGTTGCTTAGAATTCAAGCTAAGATAACTTGAGATTCAGGCAAACTCTGTTTAGATGAAACTTGTAAAAGTCCATGTAAGCATGTGAGAAATATTGCTTGAAATCACATAGAAGAATATACAATATGCTCTGATCATCGGAACCGTGTATAATGATAGTTCTCGGAAAATATGCCTTTCGAACTTATAAGCAATATCATGTTCATTTAAACACTTAATATTTGAATCATGATGCACAATACAAAGTTTTTTTTAGCGATTAATTATGTCTTAGAGGTGTTTATGAGAATCATAGCAATGCTAAACATATTTAGGAAAATAGTCTACATTATATGCATGATCTATATTAGGTAGGTATGCGAAACATATGCGTACCTATGACAAGTTCATAAATTCATGGACCAAAAATATACGTAATAGGTATGAATATAGTTTGGATGTTCACGAACTCAGATAACATATAGTATGCGTATTATACCCATTCACAAATTCAAAACCCTTAAGGTACGCGTGCTAGGTACATGTACCCACTTATATTCCGGAACCTCAGATATCAATGGTATGTGTACTAGGTACGTGTACCTTTTCTGAGCCCAAATTTCAGTAAATTCTTGAAAATTTGTTTGGATGTTTTGAAACATTCCCAAA
The DNA here is from genome assembly GCA_023529315.1 of Papaver bracteatum. Classification (NCBI taxonomy): domain Eukaryota; kingdom Viridiplantae; phylum Streptophyta; class Magnoliopsida; order Ranunculales; family Papaveraceae; genus Papaver; species Papaver bracteatum. The sequence continues at coordinate 244,464 of JAJJWX010002605.1, read as the reverse complement.
TGCCATGGACATGAAACATTATTGCTTGGAAAATTTCCAAATGACCAATACTACACAAACATAGTTCTTGAACAATAAATTGTTTCGAACTAAGACTGTTAAGGACCTATGAATATCCATTGCTTGAAATATATTTCGAGATGTTTAACAAGACAAGCTTGACTCGAAATTTCAATGTAATATTAAATATACTAGATGTTATACTACACAGTCTCATATAGATAAAACGGCGATTCATGTGAGTACATAGAAGGGTTATTTGATGTTTGATACTTACATTTTGTCCAGTGTTAGGCTTTGGTCTAACTTTTGTCCAAGTTAGGATTTGGAAGTTGGAATTAACGTTGATCCGTGTTGACAGTCTTTGACCGAATTTTAATTAATTTAAAAAAAATATACGAGTTTACAGATATACCCTTGATATGGGCCAAAGATCCAACGACTGTAACAATACCATTAAGGCTACGATACATATTTACGAGATCACTTACCCTAATTGTTCTTCCGCCTCCGCGACTGCTAATACTGCATCTAATAACTCCCATTGATGAATACGTCAAAGGTGAAAAACCATCCTTACAGTTACATAGTGACCACCAAATTTACTTCTCTGTGTGCAAAGATAAGTAAAATGTGTCCCTTTTTATGCTAACGAATAGGAGTAGAAACAAAATTTTGATATGAAATCCAATTGTTAATTCTCAATCTCCCAGTAAAAGGTAAAGTTAAAATCCAAGATCCAATTTTCAATTCTCTATGAAATCATGATATGCTTACATAAAACGGGAAATATATGACATGATGATGAATATGAATTTACTACTAATGTGAAGATTTTTCTTTTTATTAGGAAAATCTAGTGTTAATTGGTGATTTTGATTAGTGTAGAAATCAAATTGGTATGGTTAATAATTCTAACCTAAAAATATGTACTAGTATTCCTTTGTCTATCACTGTTTGTTGTCGGTACCACCGTTTCGGGAGGAAGACATCAAGTCAAGTATCTTTGCAAAATCAACTTATTTGATGAGTCAATCGTCGATCTCGAAAGCCCAAGAGAATGTAAACAAAAACACCACGACTATGAAATCTTTCTTTGAACTCGAAGACCAACATCAGATGCCCAAGTGTTTAATGAATGAGAATTATAATCAACACCATTTGTACTCTTATGGAAATAATAACATGAAGCAGATTCATGGGTAAAGTACTTTTAGGTTAGATTTGGAGATTAAGTTGTGTGTATATACTTGTGAAATTAGATCGACGATCTTCTTACAGGTGATTGTTAGGTTTGAAAAAAAAATTGGGTGGTGAGAAGAAAGATAAGTACAGATCAGAGAGAGTTTTGGTGGGACGACGGGTGATAGTGATGGTGGAAAGATAGTTTTAAGTTATTACATAAATTAGTTGTTAAATGATGGGCACAATAGTAAACTCGTTTAGTTTTAGATTTTACTTTTACTTTTTTTATAATTACAAAACAGAAGTCAGGATTTAACTAAGTCAACACTGGTCAACGTCAATTTCAAGTAGCAAACCCTAAGTTGGACAAAAGTTAGGCAAAATACTAATATTGGACAAAATGCAAGTATCAAACACCAAATAACCCTACATAGAATGATTCAGTTCTCATATACCTCTTGTTGAAAAAGTTCTCCAGATGTCTTCGTTTGATCTTCAGTCTTCAATCTTCGAGGGCTATTTAGTAATTTATAATACCCAACTACCAACCTCTAAACCTTGTTCAAGACTTGACTTTAGTAGACTAGAAATCAAAATATAGTTTTATGCTACTAACATTGACAATAAGCTTGAGATAACAAAACTTGCGAGTTTGACCGAGTAGTGCTCTAACATTCTCCCCATTTGTCAATTTTAGTGGGAAAACTATCAATACATATGGATTCAAAATATATTGATCTTTCAGCTCAAAACCCATCATACTTGATTTCCTTGGTTCGTCAACACCGTCTTGAATTCTTCGTTCTTCAAGTTCTTTCATGGTTCTATATGTGTTCGTTTCAGCACCTTTGTTATTGAAGACAGAAACATGGTATTGTTACCTTTATCAAAGTGCAATTGTGCCACAACTTTGAAGAAATAATACGTTGATTTATTCTCTCTCTTAGTCAATACTTACTTCTTTTGAATAATAGGTAAAACCTATAGTTCATAATCCACTTCCCCTTACATAATGCTCCGAAAAGCCATATGTTGTAGTAAGATACTACTTAATAATTCTCCCTCTATTTGTCAACATTATTGGCAAAGGAAAAAAACAGGGATCATAATGAATTAAACAAAAGAGTATCAAGACTAGAGAACACATACCAGTTATTAAGAAAATTTCACCAAGAAAACTTAGCGTCTTCATCAAGGAAATATATAGGTACAAGCATCTTCTACAATTCCATAGCCTCACTCCCCACAAATATATTACAATTAAGCGAAGTAGATTTGTATTCTAATATTTTTCTGTCTTCTCGCCAGTTATGAACAAAGAAGGTAAAAAATAGCGATCGTAATGTTAGAGGCACTAAGACACAAGATTTTCTTAAGAAAAATAATCATCGAAAAATATTATTATTTAGGTTAGTTATGAACAGAGGATAAATTTATGCGATATGACTCAACATAAAAATTATATCTTCTCTAGCCATGTACTGATAAGTGCTTAATTTACATGTTTAGAGTGTCAATTCGATACTGGTTTTAGTTATATTTCTTGCATATTACCTTGTATTATGATTGTTTTTCTAGTTTATGTCTTTTATTAGATGAATCATCCAAAATAAGTGGAAATAGCTACAAAAGTGAAGTCACAAGTGAAGAAGCTCCAAAGACCCAGTGGAACTCGCTCAAATGGAGGGGTTTCTAGTCATCATTTTGTAAAGGACAGGAAGATGAAATCAATGTCGAAAGAACGAAGTGATTCTGAGTTCGTATGAAGAAGTTATGAGCAAAACAAAGACTTGGCACCCCCATTGTACGTTAAGGGGCAACCTATTTCAAAGGAAGTGTTAAATGCAGTCGAGTTTTGTTCACTAGGGGGCTGCCAGATTCAAATGTTGTTAAAGGCACCTGCTTATTATCTCTAGGGCACCACCATCATCTTCAATTTATACAACCAGTTCAGGGAAGCATCGGTGATGGCTGATGATCATGGTGATTGGTGGCTAATATTAAAGGAATAAAGGTTGGTGATTGACAGTGGGTACTCGGGGATGTTTCAAGACTTGGGTTGGCTTGTGATTGATCGTTTAGTGGTCCGTTGGGTTGGTGCCATTGATTTAGGTGATGGCTATAGACGATGAAGATTGGCAGTCACGATTATTGGAGCTGGGGATGATAGAATCAAAGGACGTGGCTAGATTTTATGTTTGGTAGAAGGTTAAGCTGGGTTCTGGCAGTGATGATTGATTGATGGAGGAGTTGATGCTATTGATCTTAGTCGGGAATGAAGAAATCAATGAGCTATGGTTTGTTGTTATGGAAGTTCAAGCACAAACCAGATGAGCTGTGAAGATCATGCACGACAAATGATGATGAATTGGTGTTGTAGTTTATGGTGAGACTCGAATGGCAAAGATTCGAAACTCGAGTTTGGTTGATGCCATTGCCAGTGATAAGAAAAGGAGCTCATGCATTACGTTGTGGTGATGAAACTAGAGCTGGTGATCGAGATGTTGGCAGAGAAGAGGGAGCTCGAGTTTATTACTCGAATCATAATCCGTGTTTATTACATTACGATGCTCCCTGTTACTCCAAATCAACATCACATGTTTTTTAAACTTTCAGAAGACTGCTAACCGACTATGAATCCTTATCACGTTCGGAATTTAAGGAAAAGTAGGTTGAGCAGAAGCCTATATAAGGCTTAGTTCCCAGAAGAAAAATATACAACTTTTGGGAGAGAAAAATACAGAGAAAGGAAGAAAGGGAAAGGTTTTATTCCATATGTTAGGGTTTACCCCTTTAGGGAGAAACTAAGTTATTCTCTTTTTCTTATTTCATATATTTTTCATGGGTTTTAGTAAATCCATGTGTAGCTAATTTTTTACTAATTAAGGATGATTTCAAAGTCCTGATTAATGGAACTTTAATTCTTTTCACAAGTTTATTTTGAGTTTAATTTTTCGTCAATTGTCTCTATTATTTTTATCGTCTAAGATTACTATTGGGTTATTCAATTGGCCATTTGAATTAACCTAATAATAACTCTTCTACTAGTATTGGTATTGGTATTGGTGATACGTGTAATAGTCACTCAATTTCATACACAAGTAGTACATCGCAAAATCTAATAGAGGGATTATGTTAAGCAATTGTGTATAGAGATGACACTAATAAGCAGACCGAGCTTGTGTATTTGATGTTAGGATCAACCTAATTCACAAAATGTAAAGAATCCGACTAATTTACATCCTGAGTGCGCTACTTCTTGGTGGGTTAGTCGGATAGAATCTGATAGTCGAGCGCTTTCGTATCCAGTGGCAACAGGAATTCCGGGGATATCAGAGCTTATTGTTATTCTAAGGTTGGTGACAATAGAAATTTTACAAGAAATAAACAAGTACTTTTATTAAGTTTTTGTTCAGTGGCGGCGAATGATTCCCTAATCATCTTTTCTTTCTTATTATATTTTTATTTTACTTTCATCAAACCAATCCCCCCTATTTACTTTATTTTTGCTCATTCAAATAACATATCAATTACACAGCTCTCTGTGGGAACAATCTCTTACTACCGCTATATTACCAGTTAATTAGTGGGAAATATCTTGAACAATTTGTTGCACTTACGACGCGCATCAAATTTTGGCGCCGTTGCCGGGGAGCGGTTACTAATTGATTTGTTATTTGTTTAGCGTGTTTTTATTGTTGTTTTTAGATTTTTGTTTTGATTTTTTTTCTCTTTCTTGTGAATCGTCATGTTTCCTTACAGAAATAACATGTACGGAGCACAAGATTACACATACAACAGTGGTAATCAATATGGTTTTCAATCTCGGTCTTATGATAATTACCAACCATATCAAGGATATAATCAAAACAATCATTTGGCTATGACCCATATCCTACAGAACCTTACGGGTACTCTCATGCATATCAACAAACTTATGACGGGTATGTAAGTGAGCAACCACAAGGATGGGAGGATAGTTATACTTTTGATCAAAACTTCTCTAGTTTTGCAAAACGTATGTGTACCATGATGGGGGGAGCTTCAACAGCAGATGCAAGAATCACTTCAAAATCATCAACCCTATGATTGGGAGGAATCACATCGAGAAATTCAAAGGAATTCAGATAAATTATACGAACAAATTGCTCAACTCAGTAAAAATAGGGATGAGGAAGAAGTATAGCCTCAAAACCAAAACAATTCTGAAATTCCTATGGACGACAAAGAATATTTAGAAGATGAGCAACCTTTGAAAAATCCTTGCAATAATGGTAATGTTATTTCAAATCTGGATCATAATAACGATCGCTCGCCTATTCAAAAGGGGGAGATTGGGTATGACATATCTATTGTTATAAATGGTGTAACATACTCAAACGAGGATTTTAGGTTTTGCACCAATGAACTAGACTTTCTAGGAGATGATTATGATTCTGATGACGCGGTTGTTGAAGATGTTGAGATTGAGAAAAAACCACATTGATTGAAATCATGGAAGACCCAGTTGAACTTACCAAGGATTATAATGATGCTGAGATATCGGTTGAAGCAAAAATTAAGAGTTCGATAGAGGACCACGATATACTAGAGGTAAATAATTTACTAGAGATAAACGTTGAGGATCTAGAACAAGGTTTGTTTACACTTTTACATAATTCTATATCTATTGATCCTTTCCATCCAATTAAAGTAGCTTCCCAAAGAGTTGTTAACCCAGCTTTTAGGAAAATTCCTCACTTAGGATTGGAGTTATGTGCTTCTAAAGTCTTAACGGATTATTTTGCTTCTAAGTATCCACCACTTGATGTGTTTGATTCTAATAGTTTGCAGGTTCGCCATGCTGAAGAACCTTTTGAAGTACCCATGTTTTATGTTCTCTATCCACTTCCGAGTGTAGAAAGGACTAAGTGTGGGGGAAACTTCCAAGCTATAACAATTTCACTAATCATATGTTATGCTAATAATTGTGTGAAGTTTTTACTAGAATTGCATATTATTTTATGGGAAGACTACCAGATTTCCAGATTGTTGGTGTATGGACGCTAACCAGAGGGTCAGGCTGAGGACGTTAAACTAAGCGCTGAATAGGAGGCAACCCATAGGTTTTGTATTTTCTATCCTTTTTGTTTTTAGTTTTCTTATTTTGCATATCATATTAGGATTTCCCACATTGATTTTACTTAGGACGAGTCAATTTTATTGAGGACAATGTAAAGTTTAAGTGTGGGGGAGTCTTTTGCATATAGATTTTTTAGCCTTTTTGAGTCAAAATTTTTCAAATTTTTTGTATATATTTGAATAAAACCTCTAACTTGTAGAGATTTTAGAGTCACTAGCATACTTCTAGGTATGTTTACATAGAGAATTCTGATCGACATAACTGAACTTGAAAGATATAATAGTTAAGTGCTAGCTAATTTTGAGTTGTCCAAGAGGGATTTCAGTAATATAGTTTGATATTGGTTGGAATTAGACAAACCGAATTCGGGTGCTTTATTACATATCTTGAGAATATTTTCGGTTATGGAAATTTTGTGGTGTCCAAACTACCTTGGTCTATAAATAGTGAAGTTTGTTATTCTTACAAACTTATCCCGATGGAGACACTTCGTTTCGTAATCACTGCTGCAGTCGACTAATAGTACTACTTGTAATATTATCTTTGAGAGAAAAGTAACCTAATTAAGCGAAATCTCTTATGATCATCCATTTTTAACAGATTGTTTAGGAATTTATTTCCTAGATTTCTTGGGGGGGGGGATAAATGTTACCTTGACGGTTTTGGGTTATTCTTTTTGGAATGAATTGTTTAGGAATTGATTGTTTTGGTTATGACTGAAAGTGACATGGACATCCCAGGAAAAACCTTAGAACCGTGTGTTGGTAGATGACATGGGGTAAACTATGTATCTTGTCTTGAAAAATTGAAATAGAAAACCATGTATCTTGTGTATGTAAGACTTACTTGGTTTTTAGGTCTCCTGATGAAAAGTGAACCTTCCGGGAGTAAGACCGAGTTTTATGGGAAACACCGCCATGGAAAGTCCTCAGTCGTTACTGAGCCGTCTGATAACCGAGCCGTTGATCCTTGGGCGAATCATCTGCTTCTATCCCCCCGGGAAGTCCCCAATCATCCCTTGTCGTGTCATGACTGATAATCGAGCCGCCGTTATCATCCATTCAGAAAACAATATTAAAAAAAAAACATTGTTCTAGACTTTCTCTCTCCTCAAAACTTTCTCATCACTCTAAAAATATCCTCTGCCTCAAGCTGATTCATCTCTTTATATAGGGTATTACATAGTGGATGACATCTAAGTTGACCTTTATTTTCGGATTTGTATTGCGAGATTCTCGCAAGCGTACAAATGTTCTTTTCACGATATTCCTAAATCTCGCTAGATCTTCACATCTTTCTCATGTTTATGCTGACGTTATCTGTTACGTCATTTCTGTAATCATTCAGCGATATCTTCGCAGTGTATTGTAGATGAAGGTTTCGTAAGAATATTGTTGTTGCGAGATTCTGATCCTACATCTTGCCTCTTCTTATAATCAACACATCTTTTAGATCAACAATTACACTTTTTATTAATTGACTTATGAAATTTTACAAGAAGGAAATGAAATCAAGAATACAACCAATGTTCTAGACTTTCTCTCTCCTCAAAACTTTCTCATCACTCTAAAAAGATCCCCTGCCTTAAGCCTATTCAGCTCTTTATATAGGGTATTACATTGTGGATGACAGATAAGTTGACCTTTATTTTTGGATCTGGCTTGCGAGATTCTCGCAAGCGTACAAATGTTCTTTTCGCGATATTCCTAAATCTCACTAGATTTTCACATCGTTCTCGTGTTTATGTTGATGTTATCTGTTACGTCATTTCTGTAATCATTCTGCGATATGAAAATGGAATCAAGCCATTGGTGCTTATTATCTCTAGGTTAAACAAACCACCATCTTCATAAGTCGCTGCCCTGTAGGTACTAAAAGAAGCATCTTGTAGTGTTAATGTTGGCCAAGGTACCATCGCAACCATGAATAACTTCAAAAATATTATTGCTACTGACTGTGTAAGTACCCAAGAGAATAAGAGGTCCTATGCTATTACCAGCTTCTTGCGGTGATGAATTTTAATGAGTTGAGGTGAAGCAGCTACTTTGGTGAACAACTCTGGCCAAACACATCCAAGGATGGCTATATACCCTTTTCTGAGTAGTATGTTTACGGAAGAGCCATGTAATGTTGAGAAAAGAAGTACGTGTACAACAACCAACCTAAGCAGAGTATCTCTGGTGATATGATGTTTAACTGAATATGGAGTTCAAACTATAATGAGTGTCGAGTATTTGTTCAGTAACCAATTTATCAAAACGGGTGATCGATCATCCTCTAAAAACACCGCCATGGAAAGTCCTCAGTCGTTACTGAGCCGTATGATAACCGAGCCGTTGATCCTTGGGCGGATCGTCTGCTTCTAGCCCCCGGGAAGTCCCCAGTCATCCCTTGTCGTGTCATGACTGATAATCGAGCCACCGTTATCATCCATTCAGTTATACCAAACAAGAGATTAGCGGTAGTTCAGATGTGACATTGACTTGTGATCATCCATTTTTAACAGACTTCGTTATGAGCGTGATCGATCATAAGTTGGAATCAAGTTTGTTATTGTGTAGGTACAGAAAACTATTGAAGATTTGAAGATAAGAATATTCTCTTATTAGTTTGTTGAATTGATCCGTGCACAAACTTGATCGGCTGGGATCCGAATAAATCTGGTTTATCTTTGATAGACTTGTTATTGCTAGTCGTATTTAGATCGACAAGCTATCATTCGGTGGTACTCTTTAGTACCCGAATTTGGTAGTTCTGTTTGACTTGATATGTTTAACTTATTAATCCAAATCTTGGAAGATCTAACCCAACAATTTTTTTTATTGATTTAAACCGAAAAATCTTAGTCAAGCTCAACACATATCTCTGGTTAACTTCTTGAGGTAGAAGAGTGGTTACCAAACATATTAGTCATTTACTGTTTGGAAAACGATCGAAAGGGTTAAGTGCTTAAGGTCTTCAGAGAGGCTGAAACAACTTAAGATAGTGTACTATATCTTAGGATACATGTGCATTGGCCAGATTGGTTGTAAGTACAGGGCAATTGAGACAACTAGGTAAATAGGGGTAGTTTACTTGGTGTCAATTATACGAATTTGGTAGTGGTCTTAGTATAGTGGCTTAATTATGAGAGTATTCAAAACTAGAATAGGTCTCGGGGTTTTTATGTATTTGCGGTTTCTTCATTAACAAAATCTTGTTGTGGATTTACTTTTACTTTCTGTAATTATAATTATTGTTTTACTTTCCGCAATTAAGTTTCTGTTTCGGACTTATACTATATATCAAGCGTATACCTTGTAGTTTACTATCTTCTTGCCAGCCTCTGTCTATATTAGATTGCGCAAGATATCATATTTATAGGTTGATATCGAAAATATTGTGTTGTATTTGGTACCCTCGTCATTTCACACTTCAAACTCAAACTCTTTGGAAGAGTCCCAAAAATAACGTGAAACTAGAAAAGGAAGACTGATAAACCTCCTGGAGTTCTGGAACTAATAAAATTCTTAAGATTAAGGATTTTCCACGAACTAGAATTAAATCAAACTAGAAGGGTGAAATATCAATTTTGTCTTTCCTTAATGTTCGTAAGGGGGAAAGTCTTTTCAATTCTATTACTTGAACCGATTAAAAAAAAAAAAACTATTACTTGAAAAGTAGTGAAAAATGAAGATATATTATTGAGACAAGCACGTTTATCAAGTAGATGAAAACTTTGAAACATTTTCAAATGCCATGGATATAAAATATTATTGTTTGGGCAATTTCCAAATGATGCATATGACACAAACATAGTTCTTGAACAATAAGCTGTTTCGAACCAGGATTGTAAAGGGCCTACGAACATCCATTGCTTGAATCATATTTAGAGATGTTTAACAAGACAAACCTGAATCGAAATTTCTTCTTTGCAATAGTAAATCTACTATAAGTCATACGATATAGTCTCATATATATATATATATATATATATAATGGTAATTCATATGAGTAAATAAAATGGTTAAGTCTTCACATACCGCTTGTTGATGGAGTTCTCCAACTGTCTTCGTTTGATCTTTAGTATTCAATCTTCGATAGTTATTCAGAGATGTCTGATATGCAACTACCAACCTCTAAACCTAGTCCGTGAATTGTCTTTAGTAGACCAGAAATCAAGATACAGTTTTGTTCTACTAACATTGACAATAAGCTTGAGATAGCAAAACTTGCGAGTTCGACCGAGCAGTGCTCTAACATAAAGTGCCAGCTGAGGCAACAATAATATGTGTATTTGTGGTATATCATGGTGTCAGCTGAGGAGACAATGATACTTGGATGACAGGTCTTTGAGATTGCTGAACGAGCAAAGATAAATATGATGATATGTCAAGCATTTGACATGAATTCATGTAAATATCAAAAATTCTAATGTTAGCAATGATTGTAAAATATTTTAATCTCGGTATACCATGTGGAGAATGGCTCGAGTAGCAAAATAAAGAGATTAATATTAATGATGGTAGCAAGACCAATCAAAGTTTTTTGGTAGATAGACCAATGGAATATTGATAGTCATTTCAATGAAATATCGGTCGCTAAATCAATTGATCATTAATGAAAGGTTGATTAAATATTGGTGGCAGGACCAACATTAAAATAATTGGTGTATAGACCTAATTAGAATTATGCTCGTCAGAACAATAGGTAGTAAAATATTGATTAAATATATATAGTATTCCTATTTTTATGTCCTAGTTTGGTAATGAATTTATCTCTATTTAAGTGTAAATGTTAGCTTTTAAGCCGCCACAAATAGAGAAAGAATAAGAGACGAACACACAAGGGAACAAAAACAGAAACTTTATAAGTTCAAATTTGTTGTTTTGGCTCTTCTATAATAAAACAAAAAAATTACAAAAAAAAATTGTAAAATTAGTTTTTCCTTCGTCCACCCTTTACCATGACATTAGTCCTCTAGTTTACATACTGGACGATTAGGAGGAGTCCTTTACTTGTAGTAGCAGGAAATCACACACTACACCCCTCAGAAGAATTCGTACAATCAAATCATTTTTAGATCAACAATCATAATTTTATTGATTAATCTCACAAATTTTACAAGATGAAAAGGAAATAAAGCTAAAGAATTAACAACCGCTCTGGACTTTCTCTATCCTAATGACTTGCTCAACACTCAAAAAAGATCTCTCTCTTCCTTACGCCTGTTCAACTCTTTATATAGGGATTTACATAGTGGATGAAAGTTAATCTATCCTTTAATTTCAGATCTGACTTGCGATATTCTCGCAAGAGTTCTATTGTTAATCTTCGCAAACACTCTAAATATCGCAGAGTCATCACACTTTTCTTATGTTTCTGCCATCGTCATCTGTTACGTCATTCTTCAAATCATTCTGCGACGCTCGTAATGTGTTGTTAACCAAACCTCGAAAATGTGTCCTTCTTGCGATATTCAGATCCTACATCTTGCCTCTTATCATGTATTCTCTGCGAAGGGGAGAATGTCATGAGAAATTATTCTTCAAAATGCCGCAATTGTTCACCTTTTCTTTCTTCATCTTTTCCTACCGACAAGGTTCCGTGAATTAAGCATAATTGTCTACCCGTGTTAAATATTCTCATATTCACCGGCATGTTTAACATTAACCGGTCATCTTCTTTTGCCTATTTAAAGAGGGATCTGGAAGAAAGATAATTTTCTTCTTTTATTTCGTCTTCATCTTCTTCATCTTCATATCCTCTGCAAATCTTCATCATCTACAATTTTACTTTTTTATCAAATTCATCTTCCTGCTACTGTTCTTTTCTGCAGTTTTTCTTTTTCTTCTTTTGATTTTGCTGAAAATGATTTTGTTTTACTGAACTCATCTTGTTTGTTCTTTGTGTAATTTCCATATTGTTTCTGTTTCAGCAAAAGCATTTCCAATACTAAATTTACAGTTCAAAACCCTAATATTCCCAAAAGTTCGCAACTCAAGGTTCCTGCGAGAAAAAGAAAGTCTGCGAATGACAAGGTAGTAAGAAACATGGATCTTTTTAATAACAATATTGTTGCCTCTATTTCTTATCTGAGTTATGATTCGCAGGATCAGGTGCTACTAAACCTACCAAAAAATCTCTCCAACCTAAAATTGTTGAAACTTCTGTTTCCTTTCCCAAACTTGGTCTTTCAGCTTCTTCTTCGCAAACTGATCCTTTACTTCCTGTTTGAGAAAACATCGCAATAAGCTCTGATATTTTAACTAATCCTTCTATGGATGAAATTCCCATTGAAAAACCTGTTGCGAATGAAATATCTTCCTCCCTTGTGACCAATACTTCTCAAATTCATTCCACCATAATCTCAACCATTAATATGCCTCACACTTTACCCTCAAATGACATCTCTTTAACAAATAATGACGATCATCCACTTTATATTATTGCTACTGCTTCATTTGAGTCTCCCCATTTTTCTAAGGAAACTGCGGACGGAATGGATATTGCCTTCAAGGTTTTATCTGATATTTTAGATGATGTCAAGAAATCATCTGTGGACCCTGTCAAATCTGGTGTCTGCGAAATTTTAGGTAAGTATTTTGGTTCTGATAGGATAGTTTCGCAAGCATCCTCAGAGAAAGAAGTTGAAGTTTTGAAGGAGAATCTTCAAGCCAATATTTTAGAATGTAACACTCTTCGCCTTGAAAGTCATAAGTTTCAAAACGTTTCTTTGGACTGCGAACTTCTTCGCAAGAAAAATGATGAATTAAAAGGTATGAACTTTTTATTTTCGTTCTTAACTTTCCTCTTAACAAATTTTTTATTTCCATGTTGTTTATTCTTAAAGGTTTTTTTCGCTTGTTAAGCTTTAAACCAGAAACGAATAATGGAGAGATATCAGTTTGAATCTACCGCTGAAGAAATTCACGTTGATAGAGATATTTGGATGGATCAGTATAACCGATTAGATAATCTTCATACATATTTTGTTGATCAAATAGATAACCTTACCAAAGAGAATACTCAATTAGTTCAGGAGCAAAACTCATTAAGTAGCGAAATATCTCGTCTCTCTTATTCTTTGACTAAAGCTAACTTAGAGATGGAAACTTTATCAGATGAAAACAAAACTCTATCTCAGGAGAAGCGAACTCTTTTAAATATGGTGGCGATCTCTTCGCAGAAATTAAGTGTTCTTCAAAAAGTGTGTGATAGTCAAGAACAATCTCTTCGCTCGCTGAGAAATGAACTTAGAGAAGTAACTGAATCATCTATTGCTGAGAAAAATAAACTCATTCAAGGTAGGATAGCTTTAAGTGTAAAATCAAGTCAACTCAAAGAATAATACTCCAAATTAGAAGAATCTTATTCCTCCCCTGCGAAGGAAAATACTTTTCTCATCTCTAAGGAAAATAATCTAAAATATCGCCTGAAGGGTTTAGTTGGAGATAAGTTTGATGATGCAATGCATCATTGGGAAAATACTTGCTTGGCACTAATTCAAAATCTAATTTCGCAAAAGAAAGGTAGTCATTTTGACTGCCTCAGCTATTTTTTCTTTGTTAAATTTCCTTGTAACATTCCCTTGCGAAATATTCGCCCAAATAATATTTGTTCTTATTTTTCGCAGAATCTGAGAGAAATCTTCATTCCTCCATTTCTACTTTGGATTCTAAGCTTCCCAAGGTTTGCAAAGAAAATGGATTACTTGCTGCTCACCTTGTCCGTTCTCGCGATCGAGCAGAAAGAAGATATGACTACCTTGCTTATTTCAAAGACATGGAGATTAGAAACCGTGATAGGGCCTTCCTTCGCCAAGCTCATCTTAGTGCTGAAGTTCTTATAAATGAGATTTTGCTGTCCAAATCTCTTCCTCATGTATCAATTAAACCTCTGGAAGTAGATGAAGATGAAATTCCTCGTACTACCGATAGTGACCTTGATTATGAAAGTGGTGAAGATGGTGTTTCCCAAGAAGACTTAGAAGAAGAAGAAGAAATCCCTCTTAAAGAAGGATCTACCGGTGATGAAACAACTGTTGGTGATAAGCCAAATGAGGAAGAAGTCAGAGTCGACCAGAATAAGGAAAACACTAGCAAAGATGATAAAGTTGGTGGAGATGATAAGGCTGGCGAAGAAGATAAAGCTGGAGAATAGGATATTGAAGTCTGAGTTCTAGTTTTATTTTCTTGAGTTACTATTTCTCTTCTTGCGAACGATGTACTTTGGACCACTTTTGGATTTAATTATACTTTTGGTATTTTAAGAACTTGCGAGAAATATAATGACATCTGGTTTATTAATTCCCATACTTGCCTCTTATTATCTTTCTTGTGATATATGATATGCATGAAAAATGATCAGTACTTTATAAAAAAATTGTTTTATCATGTGGTCTTATTTTGCCTTCCTAAGTAAAGGTCTTATTTTGCCATCTTGTTGCATTGCGACAAAATCACAGGACGCTTCTACACTTTCATGTAGAAACCCATTGATCTTGCCTTAACTTTTTGTTCTTTTGTATTTTTGCTGTGACAATATGACATGCCTAAATTTTCTTGCGAAATTAAAGCCCCATGACATTGCCGTCTTGCGGCAAAATCGCAGGACATCTATACACTTGCATGCAATGACCCATTGATCTCGTCTTATCTTCTCTTTTGTATTATTGCCTCTTAAGGAATGTTGCACAAATATGACAAGTCTTAATACTCCCGTGAGTAAAAATCCTCATGACATTTGCATCTTAAGACACTTATCAGCTCCCTAATGGAGGGTGCCGCCCTTATCTTCACCCTGGTTTCCCTTTCAAGGAGACGTACTTCTGCCATACAAGACTAGC
Source organism: Papaver bracteatum (assembly GCA_023529315.1). Taxonomy (NCBI): domain Eukaryota; kingdom Viridiplantae; phylum Streptophyta; class Magnoliopsida; order Ranunculales; family Papaveraceae; genus Papaver; species Papaver bracteatum. The sequence continues at coordinate 229,330 of JAJJWX010002605.1, read as the reverse complement.
TCCTCCCATCCAGTCTTAACAACAACCAGCTGTTTTCGCATCCTCTTATCCCTTTTGCCTATATGGCTTATGGTTACGAGACTGCACCCTAAGTGGGGTTTTCTTCAGGCTGAGTGCATCATAGCCAAGACTTGACAAAAATGGCCAGGGTAGTTTCATACGCCCCGGGCACTCTTGGCTCAACCGTGTACCTCGGCGCCTTGGTCATACTCTGCACCCCTTAGGAGAGCTCTTATTACCTTAGTCTCCTAACTCAAGTCATATGCTCAAGTTGAGAATCCAAGGTGCCTCTCCTGGATGGGCTTTCATTGACCCCAAATCTCCATGACTCAGGTTCCAGCAACGGTGTAACCTTATCGCTGAGCCATGCAATAGATACCCCCTTATATGACGTACTTTAGGTCTTACATTTGCCTCTTGCGAAATTTTATTCGCGAACTAGGGTGTACGCCATAAAGGTTCGTCCCATTCTGGATCTTAAATGATCGTTTCTTGCGAAATTTTCGCACATTTTCATTCTGCTTTTGATATTTTGCAATCTCGCATCTTGTTTTTCATAATTTTTTTTGTATTCATTCATTTCATTTTAATCATACATTATTTCGCAATCCACTCCTTCGCAAAATCTCTTATGGGTAATATCTTTTTAGGTATAATATTTTCCATGGTCTGCCAAGCCTCTGACCCACATCTCTACCTTCAGGATCCATCAATTTATATGCCCCGGTTCCAACTACCTCTTTAATGATATAAGGTTCATCCCATTTTCTCGCTAACTTTCCACCATTCTCTCGCTGGTATATTGGTGTTTCTCGCAGCACTAGATCACCTGGTTGAAATTAACGCTTTTTGACACGTTTGTTATACTCTCGTGTTAACCTTCGCTGGTAATTTTCCATATGCTGAAGTGCTCTTTCTCTCTTTTCTTCTAGATCATCAAGTTTGGTTAAAATCATACCCGCACTAAGATTTTTATCCCATGCCTCTCTCTTTGTTGTGGGAATAACAACTTCTGTCAGTAATACAGCTTCAACTCCATATGTTAAACAAAAAGGTGACATTCCAGTAGCTTCTCGCCGAGTTTTGTTGTAAGCCCAGACTGCATTATGAATTTGTTCGCACCAAGCTCTGTTATGTCCTTCTAATTTCTTCTTCAATATATCTGCGATTGTCTTATTTGTTGCTTATGCTTTCCCATTAGCCTGTGGATATAGAGGAGTGGATTTTCCACACTTTATCTTAAATGCATTAAGTAGCATTTCTATGTTCTGCCCTTCAAACTGTTTCTCATTATCAGATACCAATTGTGCGGGAATTCCAAATCAGCATATGATATTTTCGAATATGAATGTAAAAATGTCTTTGTCGCAAATGTGTTGAACTGCCTTTACTTCTGCCCATTTTTTGAAATAATCTGTAGCGACAATTAGATATCTTCTTTGTCCAGATCCTGGTAAAAACGGTCCCACAATGTCTAGTCCCCACTTTCCAAAGGTCCATACATTTGTTGATGATGATAGTGGTGCTCCAGGTGCATGTATCTTCTTTCCATGTCGCTGACAATCTTCGCAACGTCTTGATATTTGTTTCGCATCTTTATGCATATATGGCCAATAATAACCTTGCATTTTTGTTTTGTACGCCAGAGATCTTCCTCCACTATGATTTCCAGTATCCCTACTATGTAACATCTTCATTACCTCTTCTCCTTCTTTTCGCGTTAGACATCTGAGTAATTGTCCACTAAATGATCTACGATATAATACCCCATCTCTTAGTTCATAATTTGTCGCACGTTTTTTTAACTTGTGTGCCTCCAATCTATTTCATGGAGTTTCTCCTTTCGCTAAGTATGCATGAAGATCAGTTCTCCAATCTTCTATATGAGGAATTTGTTCTTCTTCTCCATCTTCTATTATCATTACATCTTCTTCTTCTTCTTTATTTACTGATGGTAATTGAAGTGTCTTTATCTTTATGCATCTCGCAGCTGGATCTGTCATCATACTTGAAATAAAAGCATAAGCATATGCAAGTCTATTATCTTTCCTTGATATATGCCTCCACTTTATTTTTGGGATTTTCGCTGACAACTCTTCGACAAGTTTTTTGTACTTCTTCAATGATGGTTCATTTGTAGTATATTCTCCTTTTATCTGGCGAATAACTAGCTGTGAATCACCGGTGATTCTCATATTTTCCAACTTCATTTCTATTGCGAATTTTAGGGCATGTACCATAGCTTCATATTCCGTTTTATTATTTGTTGATGCGAACTCCAATCAGAAAGAGAAATCCATTTTGGATCCTTCTGACGAAATTAAGACAATTTCAATTCCATTACCTTCCCCATTTGAGGATCCATCCACCAATATCTCCCATCTATTTGGTTATGTTAACAAGTCTTTTGGATCTCCATGTTCTTCTTCTATATCCATCATCTCCTCAACGGCTTCATCATCTTCTAAAGGAAATTCTTCTAAAAAGTCTGCGACAACCTGCGACTTTGGTGAAGATAATACTTCATATTTGATTTCGAAATGTCCTACTTGTGCATTCCATCTCTCAACTCTGCCTGATCTATTTGAGTTCTTCATTACTGATTCAATTGGTACCTTTGTCAACACTTTGACTTTATGTGCCTGAAAATATATACGAAGCTTAAAGGTTGCATACACCAATGCTAGAATTAACTTTTCAATCTTGGAATAATTTATTTATGCGGCATTAAATGTTTTACTGATGTAGTAGATCGGTTTTTCAACTCATGCGTCTACTCGCAATAACACTACACTTAATGCATGTGAAGTTGTTGCAAGGTAGATTAGCAACTCTTCTCCCGATTCTGCCTTTTGTAAAATAGATGTATTCACCAGGTATTATTTTATTCCTTTAAAAGCTTTCTCACACTCATCTGTCCATCTGAATTTTGTCCCCTTTTTGAGGATGCTGAAAAAATATTTGCATTTGTCTGATGATCGCGAGATAAATCTTCCTAGCGAAGCCAAAAAACTATTTAACTTTTGAACATCTTTTATTGTTGCTGGTGTTGGCATGTCGCGAACTACTTGCACTTTATTTGGATCAACTTGTATTCCTTCCTTGGATACAATGTATCCTAAAAAAAAAATCCTGAGGCAACTCCAAAAATGCACTTTTCTGGATTCACTTTGATGTTAAAATACCGCATCTGCTCAAAAATCTCCTTCAGATCTTGTACATGGTTTTTAGCTTCTTTACTTTTTATTAACATGTCATCTACGTACACTTCTAACGTTTTATGTATCCACTTCGCGAACACCTTCTCTACCATTCTTTGATATGTTTCTCATGCGTTTCGCAAACCAAATGGCATTTTTGTATAACAATATAACCCTCTTGGGGCGAAAAAAGCAGTATGTTGTTGATCTTCTTCAGCGAGAGGAATCTGGTTGTATCCTTTATACCATCTAAGGAAGATATTCTATCATTTCCTACAGCTGATTCGACCATTTGAGGTATATCTGGTAATGGAAAACTGTCTTTAGGACAAGCTTTGTTTAGATCAGTAAAGTCTATGCAAATTCTTATCCCATTATTTTTCTTTGGAACCACAACCATGTTCGCTATCCACTCAGGGTATTTTGCTTGTCTTATAATTCCTGCATCAAGCATTTTCTGTAGTTCCTCTTTTATTTTGGGATGGTAAGTTGTTGCAATTTTTCTTATCCTCTGCTTAAATGATCTTGCGTCTTTGTTGATTTCCAATTTATGACATGCAACTGATGGATCTATTCCAGGCATTTCATCCATATTCCATGCGAAAATATCTTTATATTCTCGCAAGAGATTGACGGTTCTTTCTTCCTCGTCTGTATCCATCTTAGTTCCAATTTTCAACATTTTAGGTTCTTCTTCAGTTTCAATATTTACTTCTTTTGTTGGTTCTGCTGCAGTGTAACTTGCTTCAGGTTCTCCCATGGGTGTTGGTTCTTTCATCTCCTTCGCAAGTTCATTTCCTTCCTCTGAAATTTTGTTGGGTATCCCTCTTCCTTCTTCTGCCCTTATCATGTAAGTCCTAAATTCTTCCTCCTTCTTTGACTCTTTCGCCATTTTTCTGCGAGTTTTTCTCCTCTGTGCTTGTCCTTCATGCCAATTTACTTCAATTTAATGACATAGTTTCGCACTATCAGTATCTCCTTTAATTTCTCCAATTCCACTAGGCATAGGAAATTTGATGCATTGATGTAAAGTTGATGCTACGGCTTTTATTGAGTGTATCCATGGCCTTCCCAATAACATGTTGTATGGCGATTCCATATCCACCACGTGCAACGTTACTCTTGTTTCAATTTCTCCTAACAAAATTCACACCATTATTTCTCATTTTGGTTTTGTTGTAGATTTGCCAAAGCCATGAATATGATATGTTGAAGGAGACATTTCTTCATCTTTATAACCCATTCCTTTATATGCATGGTAAAACATTATATCCACCGAACTCCCCATATCCGCCAAAATTCTATTTACCTTCCATTTCTCCATAGCTTTTACTAATTTTCCCTTTTCTTTCTGTGTGGTTATTGTGATTACCAAAGGAGATGTGTGGCTCAAATTTTCTTTTGGAACTTCTGCTACTGAAAATGTAATTTTTTGTCTTTCCCAATCTTTCAAGGGTGATGCCTTCTCCACCGTCATGATTTTCTTCCCTTCAAAATCTCGTTTGTGTATCCTTCCTTTGATGTTTTCATGAAACTCATTAATCATTGTTTTTGTGATTACGTTACACTCCAACCTTCTTTTATTCTCATTGATCTTAATTATTTTTTCTCCAACTGATTTGTTGTTTTCTTTTATCATTTTCTTGATTTAAACAGTTTTCTTGATTCAATCCCTGTTTCTAGCGCCAATATGTAGTAGCAGGAAATCCCACACTACACCCCTCAGAAGAATTCATACAATCAAATCATTTTTAGATCAACAATCATAACTTTATTGATTAATCTCACAAATTTTACAAGATGAAAAGGAAATAAAGCTAAGGAATTAACAACCACTCTGGACTTTCTCTCTCCTAATGACTTGCTCAACACTCGAAAAAGATCTCTCTCTTCCTTACGCCTGTTCAACTCTTTATATAGGGATTTACATAGTGGATGACAACTAATCTATCCTTTAATTTCGGATATGACTTGCGATAATCTCGCAAGAGTTCTATTGTTAATCTGCGCAAACACTCTACACATCGCAGAGTCATCACACTTTTTTCATGTTTCTTCCATCGTCATCTGTTACGTCATTCTTCAAATCATTCTGCGACGCTCGCAATGTGTTGTTAACCAAACCTCGCAAATGTGTCCTTCTTACGATATTCAGATCCTACATTACTGATGAAAAATTGCACTTATGCCAGTTACAACAAATGTACTAGAAAACCAAATTTTCGCAAAATTTTGATTCATTCAAAATCTGTCGATTCCAAGATCATTTTCTTCAAAATGATCTGGTGGTAAATAATTAATAACTATAGTTTGAACTTTGAGAAACTTGTTTTGAAATGGAAGAATTCTGATTTTGTAATTTCAGTATTTCACCCAAAAAATGGGTCAAAATCGTTCCGATACGATTCGACCCATTTATGTACCTAGACTTTTTTGAGTTGACTCAGTGGGTAAATAACCGAGTTGACTCATTGTTGACTTTTCTAATACAGTAATTTGGTAACAGATATTTTAAATTAATTTTTCTATGTATTTTAATAAAATAAAAAGTATTACCTCCGTCTCATTATTAATTGACCTATTAGTATAATTTAGAAATGATTTATCTCTCAAATTATATCACGGATATTTATAAATTTTATATCATTGAAAAATATTTTAAAATACATACGTAAGAAATATATAAACATGAGTATCAAATAATATAAAATAAACTATTAATGGGACAAAAAATCTAAAAACAGATAATAGGGGGACGAAAGGCGGTCTTTTTGTTTATCTCGCCCAAACAAATTCAAGTGATTTTGCTCAAATGGTGATTTTTAGTGTTCGTTTAATCCACTTGTACTAGGGTTTTCTCTTAAGGTTTAAAATGAACGAAAAGCTTACATAAACCTGGTCTTCTTGTAATAGATCTCTGAGTAGTGTTTCACCACTGTTCCGAATAAGATCTTCTTGATTATGGAGATGATCTGTACTCGAACCAGGTTTATGTAAGATCTACTGAAATGGGAAGTTTAACTTTGGGATTTTCCACTATACCTCAGTATTGTCATTATCATCATAATGAATTGATCATGAACTGGTGCAGCAGCAGCTAAGGTTAGTTCCTTTGCCTCCGTATTTTCTTATATTTTTCTAAGCATATTGGTGATATATACTATATAATAATGTCAAAATCTATTATCGGAGAAAGGGATATCTATATGGGAGAGAGTGATTCTTTCGATCTGTGTTTTGTCTGGAGGTTAGTGGTCTTGTGGATAACTTGTAAATCGGTAACAAACTTACAATTATAAAAATACAAAAAATTCTCTTTGGAAAAGCAATTTGTGTAGTTTCCATCCTCTGCACAGTTATTTAAGCTCACATTGGATCGGCGTGTGCATACAAACACTATTCTATTACAGTTTCTTACACTTCCATCTGGCATATTTTTACTAATCGGAGATGATTTAGTAGTGCTTGCTGCTGTTTAGAAGATGACTCTTTAAGATCAAATTACTTGAATCACACAGTTTAAATGATGAACACTGAGTATGAATTTTCATTTAAATGCAGCAAAAGATAAATTATTGCATACATACATTTGTGATATTTGACACTTCTTTTTTTCACTGAAAGAGAAGAAACGGAAAAAGTAAAAGAAAACCAAAATAAAAATAAAAAGAACTTTGTCTAAAAAAACTGCTCTGGCAGCATTTCCTCATCTTCTGATCAGTTATTCTTAGGTGGATGAGGTCTTGGATCAAGATAATCAGCACTCACAGCTATAGAATCACCTACACTAACATTCACCGGCATACTATGTCTATCAGTGTTACTCATGAATTTGTTAGATTCTACATTCAGCTCACCTCCTTCATTATTCCCTTTTTGAGCCTTGTCAGTGTTTCCAACAGAAGAATGTTCAGCACCTGAAATCTTAGTAGTAGCCTCTCCAATAAATTGTCCTGCATTTTCGTGTTTTACCGTGGTCTTTCTATCGTTATCAGCAGTCACCATCATTTTTCTTCCTCCAAGTTTTTTGTTGTTTTCCGATGTCATATCAGCCGCTGTTGGAACACCATCGAAAAATTCCTGCTTAACTTTATTGGTTCAGCTGAAGAGTTTCTTTAGGATAATAATGCAAATGATGATTTCTATACTAGAAGAATGATGCAAGTACGATGATATAGCAATTAAAGAGTTTTATATTTTACGATATGTGTACACAACAATCTAACCTGATCAACTGACACAACATTCCGTCTATTCATCCAAAACCCATTCTCTGTTCCCGCCGGCTTTTTCTCGAGAGCTTCAAAAAGAGAAGCAACATTGGTACTTCTTCAGATAGTTACAAAAAGGAATAGAATTAGAGAAAAGAGAGGTGAGATCAGTTCATACCTTGTTGGGTATGCGCATTAATAGAATCTCTAAATGCGACCAGAATGAAGAGAATTCCAAGCACAAAACTACTCTTAAACCTTATAATAAGCAGCACCATTGATCTTTTTAATTTCTTTGTTTTCTTTGGTTCTGTTAGATTAGTACTAACAAAATCTAACTTGTTGATGAACAACAAAAGAGAAGAAAATTGTATTCTGTACAGTAAGGGCTTTATAGAGAATAGTATTTCAAAGTTCAAATCCCAAACCCAACATCTGTTATATCAGATTTTTTTTAACATTTATGTTTCTTGGGTATGTAAGTAGGATTTGGGAAACACAAATCATAAGAAAAAAGAAGAAGAAAGAAAGAAACAGTAGTATTAAGAAAAGCATGAAAAGGTGAATGTGGTTTTTCTGTTTAGAGGTTAAAAGTAGTGCATGTAGAGAGAGATATGGCCTCGAACAATAAAAGATATATGGCGGGTGTTTTGCGCTTGTCTGCTGCCATGCATGCAACTTCAAAGAAGGACCAAATTGAAACAAGGGTTACTGTTTTATCTTTTGTAGTCACTAACAAATCCTAGGGGTTTTGGTTACATAATATTGTTGGGTTACTCTAGTCCCCATGTATATGTAGTAAACATTTTGTTGCTTTTTGTAATATAATATAATCATGATATGCAAATGTGATAGATATTGTGTAGTCAACTAGAGAGATCAGCTACAGCCTATGGGCATGAAAGAGATTCTACCCTACTTGAATTTGGATTTTAGAACACTCTTTCTTATAGTTGATGGATTGGAGGTTAACAGCTGTCTAATCTTATTTATTGATTTAATTTGGTCTTCATGAAAATTTTGGTATACAGTTCATGCTTAAGAAAAAAGAGTAATCAGTTTGTTTTCGCTATAGCAAGATAGGAATGCCACTGCCATCTTTGTTTCCAAAATTAAAACTGCATTTTTTTGTTTGCCAGAATTCCTTAAAGTTGAAAAACAACAAGTAAAATATAGACCAAAGTAGGCTTTGGGGAAGCTGGGCTGACTATGATATTCTTGATTCACCTATTTAACCTTGTCCAATGGTGCCAACTTCGTCTCACTTCAGAGATTCATTGGCGTGGAGACCCTGGTTTAATTGGAATTCTTCAGATACTGTACGCTCCCGCATGTTAATAATTGAGGAGTTGTTTCTGAAAATGGATGAATCATAAATTAGCCTCTTTGTTGGTTTCATCCAGCAGATGAAGATTTTGTTGTTCAATATCTGACGGCATTTGTTTTTTTGGTATGGCATGCTTCAATAGTATCCTTATTTCTTACTCATTTGTCTCTCATCATTTTCTCTTCCTTCCTTCCTTCCTTTTTTTTTTTTTTTTTTGGTTTTGAGGAGCATATCAGTTTTTGCTTGCGCGGAAACATATTCCAGCACAAACATGTACAGTTTCAGCCTTTCAGCCAGAAGAGCGGAAGGCATTTCTTGGGATGGGCAAGGAAGCATATCTGTTCCACGTCACGAACAGAATTTCAGCAAACACAGCTACATTTCAATGGAACTTAATTGCATTTGAACAATACCGTTTTGCATGAATTGCATGATACCAACAAACATGTAGTTCAGTGAATATGAATTGATATATCAATCTAATTCAGCATAGTAAAAGTTCACATGTAGGTCTTTTTGTTACCGCAAGTACTTGATGAGCCACAACCTGAATTCTGGTGAACTTATAAGAGAGCAATAATAGTTCAGCCACAAAAATCCAATATTCACCTGTAGTCAATCCAAAATAGTCTTCCATTGAGTAAAGGTAATAAAAGTGCTCTGCCATAATAATAATAGTTATTAGCAGTTTTTCTACTTCTATTTTAGTCTATAAATTAGCAGCTTTGATCAAGAAAATAAAATCTGGCTATCATGCTCGTCTTTCTCTGAATTTGCTTAAGAAACAATAGTTCCTACTATGACATTATATTTAGTCATCTAACAGGCTACTTTCTGTTTGTGTACTCTCTAATGCAGCAAAACTTGTGAGTTTATAGCAAAGCTAACTAAACATAAGCTAAAACACAACTACGGTCTGGTGTGATCTGTACGTAGGGGGTTATGTCCATTGTTGATCGGAGGTTTTCGACGAGGCCTGTCCCTTCCAGGATTCACTGGGTAATCCTTCTGCATCAAAGTTGCAAGTTCCTCATCTGCATCAGCCTTGATAAGCTTTTTCATCCAGCTTGTAGAGGTTAGTTTCCCTGGCTTCAATTTGCTTCTATTATTCTGGGGTGTCAACACAGAAAGGCATGATCAAATTTTAGCAAAATCAATGTCTGTACATTAGAAGTGAAGTTTTCATAGTTCTATAACTTGTACGCAAACTGGCATTGTAAAACATTTATTGGTCCAGTATTTACACTGGTACAATCAATGTAACCAAAACAGTAAACGTTAGTATAAATTTGTGCTCTTTTATGAGAGAAAGAGAGGGAGACAGATCGACAGACCTGATCAGCTATACCCTCTTGAGGATTTCCTAGTGATCTGGCAGGAGCATTTTTGCCATTTATTCCTGCAAGGCCAAACCAAACACTATAAGCTATCAGATCCATTCTGTCCTGCAGCTATTACTCTCAACCGTAACTTGATATAAGTTGTACTACACAATATTCATTTTTGTTAAATGTCGCTAAACTTTAGAAATTCTAGACAACAACAGAAGAAAAAGAAAAGAAACAAGTGCAGCCAACTTGGAAACCGTAAGAACTTTGAGCCTTTATAAGTATGAATTTTTCTTTAAATATATCAAAATTCAATATATTGCATACATACATGTATGATATTTCGCACTTCTTTGGACTAGGAAATCTATATAGAGGAAAAAAGAAAAGAAAAAAAAGAGAAAGAAGAATAAAGAGCTATATCTAGAACTAAACTGCTACACAAATTCTGATCAGTTATTCTTAGGTGGATGAGGTTTAGGGACATGATAATCAGCACTGAGGGATATAATTCCATTAACTTTCACTGGCGTTAGACTTCTATCATCAGTAGTCATCAATTTATTACATTCTAATACATTCATCATTTCATCCCCTTTATTCCCTTTTTGTTCATCATCACATTTTCCAATAGAAGAATGTTTTGCACCTGAAATCTTTGCAGCAGACTTTACTTCTCCGTCCTTTATCTGCGCATCTTCGTGTTTCGTCTTCATCTCTTTCTCGTTATCAGCGTCCAGCAACATTTTTCTTCCTCCAAGCTTTTTAATGCTTTTAGATGTCACAGCAGTAGCAGCAGCAGTTGGAACACCGTCGAAAAATTCCTGCTTAAGTGATTCTGTTTAGGACAACAATTTTCTATAGTTTACAAATTAAGAAGCCTTATAAGACTCTTTTATATGTTTAGTAACCCAACCTGGTCCACATTCCTTCCATTAGTCGATAATCCATTTTCAATTCCCATCTGCTTTTTCTCAGGAGCTTCACAAAACAAAACAAACGATTAGTACTACTTCAAAGAAAGAAAGAAATAGAAATGGAGATAAAAATAGGTGGGATCAATTTATGTACCTTGTTGGGTATGAGCAATAGACCCTCTAATTGCAAGCAAAATGAAGAGAATCCCAAGTATAAAACTACTATTCAACCTTAAATTTAGCATCATCTTGTTACTTCTTTTCTTTTCTTTCGTTTCTTTCTTTTCTTTTAGGCTTTGTTCTTATTTAGTAATAGTAGCTTGTTGTTGAACAACAAAAGAGAGGAAAAATGAAAAACTCAGTGAGGGATTTATAGAGAGGAGTAGCAGTTTGATTCCAAACCCAAGTCAAACCTAGAGTTTCAACATATATTATATTCAAATTGTTTAACATTTTAGTTCTTGGGTATGTAAGTAGGACTTAGGAAACACAAATCTAAAGAAAAGAAAAAAACAGTGCATAAAGCTTGTGAAGTTGAATGTGGTTTTTTTTGGAGGTTGAAAGTGTGCATGTTAGGACTGTGTGTGTGCACACAATTGCGAGAGAGGCGTATGATAGCCTCGAATGGAAGATATGGATGTTTTGTGTTTGTCTGTTGCCATGCATTCAACTAGGAGAAGTACACATTAGGGGTGTTGTTCAACTTGGGTTTGAGTTATATAATATATAGTTGCCTTGTTGGGTTACTCTAGTCCCCATATTTATGTTATAAACATGTAGTCCCAAGGAAAAACATAACTAAGATTCTGTTGGTATTTTAATTTTATCTTTTGAAACAATAGTGAGAGCTATGAGCTAGAGAGAGAGAGAGAGATTAGCAGAGGTATGGAATTATGAAACAGATTCATCTCAATTCCCTATTAGCACACTCCTTATTGTTAATCTAGGTTAATAGCTGTTCAATTTTTAACTAGATGTCACTTCAAAATTTGTAGTTTGGTAGACAGTTAAGTAAAGAAGGTTGTTTGTTAATTGCACTGTCTCCCTGATTAGGAGTCGGTTCAAATTTCAAATGTACAAGTTTAGAAAAAAATTAATAAAGAGAATACATCGTATCTGGCTTGGGCATAATTTAGTTAAGCTTCATTGAGCTAATTAAACTTTTCAATGTATATCCGCGTGATACAGAAATGTAGTTAAAATATCTGGCGAACACACAGTAAGCCTCGTGTCATTGCAGTATGAAAAACACGGTCCAAGTCACAGATTCTGAACAAAGAAATGTGATTATAATATTAAACAAGTTTTAACTTGTATCATCCTTTGGATTCCCTTGGTTAAAAATACATTTTTGCTAATGGAATCTAAAGAAATTTTTATTCTTTCTTAAGAAAGATGCATCCTAAGAATGGAAGTTATATTAGAACTCAGACACAGGCATATATCTTAGAGTCAGAGGAAAATAAAAATAAGAGAGAACAGTTTTCAGTTGTTGAAGCTAACGGCTCCCGGCTCCCTTATGATGAACCCTTACCTTATGCGGCTGCTTTGACTCATGATCTTGATTGGGGGGCTTTGATAATGATGAGTCCTATTTTGTTATTCTGGATTTGAGTTGTTTTCTATACTCAATTTCTCCTAATTGCTCCAATTAGATGATTAGATATCATTTTGTCATAGCAGTGGTTACATGCATATTCAATCAGCTTTTGGTGCCCAGGCACCCTTCTTGTCCGGTAAAATTTTGCATAATGCAGATTCATGCTAGTCAGGAGAAATGATTTGATTTTATAGCTACACTGGAACTTGACTGCAGTTTCCACTCTATATTGAGGCCAGACAAACACTGGTTAGCTCCCTTTTGCCTTACATATATGTAGGAAATCACCATGAAATACACCACATGCTCCGGTGCAAAATTTGCTGCAATGCCTTTGATTTCAAAAGGCATCGGCTCATTTTGCTAGTGCAGTGTATACCTTGTGAAATAGCAGGCAGTTTTGCTGCCGTACCACTGATGAGGATGGAGTCGAGATTTAGACTGGTTGGTGTCATTTGATGATAAGTCTTGTTAGTACTCGCGGGAACTACTGTAGACAGACCTCAACCTCCTTGAGAGTTGAGCTATATAGTGGCTTTGAACTTGGCATGCTAAGCAATTTAAAATTTGAGTTATGCTTTGATATTTAAATATAGTTATTTAGTGAGAAACATTTTAAGCATAAAATTAAGAGCTTGAAGAACATGGGAAAGTGATTATTGCTGCATAGAATCACTAACCCCATCATCACTATCATTGACAACAAACAGAAGAGGAAGCTTATTCATTCATAGAAGTCTGAGTTTAATAAGGGTTTTCTTTTACGAACACGAGGGGGAGTCCTCCAACTTCGTTCTAGTGGGTGTCTCTTGAAAACAGCGTGTGAACAACCATAACTAAGTTGGTTAATCTCTTAATGGCGAAAAGGTTAAGATCATTAACTTACACCACAATTTAATTAATAATTCATCTTATCCTTTCGTTCCATTGTGGGAGATTGTCTTGTTGTATGCATTGGGTAATCGGACATTGGGCTACATATATGATTCCACCATGTTGTGGAACGCATTCGGTGCGTGTGTATATATGTACGCAAGGTGCATTCATACCTTGTTTTACCATGCATTTTCAACTACTGTGTACGGAAGGCATGGACTATTTTCCTGCTTGGGGAGTGAAATGTGCTGTTAAAGTTACCTCCTTGACCACTAACTTCTGTCAAAGGAAAAAAGAAAAAGGTCAATTGATAATCTTTGATTTCCTCGAATCTAGAGTGAGATTTCTGACATTTTACATCAAAAGATAGTTAAACACAGTTACTCTGACTATCTGGTTTTGAAAAAATTAATATTCTTTTTGTCCTATAAGCTTTAACTAATTAGGTAATTAAAATTTGATCAAGTGGTTTTGGCATTTCTATCAAGTGGTTTAATAATAATAGTACATCCTTGACAAATAGTCTCCTAAGTTAAATCTGACTTGTAGGGTGTATTACTTTTTTTTTTGTGTACGTAGAAATTAAAATGTTGACGAGATTCAGATTATGAACAGTTAATTGGGGATATATAAACTAATTGGAGAATATTTTTATTGTAGCTGACGGCATGGTTTTTCAATGCCGAAATCCATGACCATGCCGTCATCATTGAAAACCATGCCTGCAGCTACAGTAAAATATATCCCTCAATTAGTTTATGTATCCCCAATTTGGTGTTCCAGATTATCCACAATCTCTATTGGAGAAACATCTAACATTAACCCAACAAAAAGATGGACATGTATGCATTGTGCATGTTGTATGTGTTCAGATCAGTTCTATGTTGTCAAAGGCGGCGCCAAAATGGCCTTATTCTGAACTTGGGCGCCACGCAGTGGACAAGGAGATGCCACTTTTAAAACTGGCGCCCAGGCGTCGCCTTTATAGGCGCTCAGGCCAAGGCGCGAGTTTGCTGGGCGCCAAAGTGGCATTTTCTGCCAAAAAAAGGAAAATAAAAATTGCCAAAATCTTTTTCATTAAGTCATACATTAAAGCCCTAAGCTAATTATGTTAAGAAACAGATCATTCTTAGTTGTTTCTGTTAATTACTTTAACATTAGTAGAGGCAAAAAATCTTTCCAATTTTTTTGCAAATCTCTTTCTTTAAGATTTACAAGCTAATATAGAAAATCCTAAGCTAATTATCAGTTATGTCAAGAACATAACATTTATTATTATTTTTGATAATCTAAAAACGTATGTGGGAATTATTGTTCTACGCCGCGGCTCGGGAATTTACACTCGACGCCGCGCGGCGCCTTACGCCCGTGACAACATAGGATCAGTTGTTACGGATGGATAGTTTTAGAACAAAGAGTGGATCACAGAAACTGTTTCGAAGTTTGCAAAGCTTGTATAAAAGGCAGAGAAGATCAAGCAACCTATTGATATTGTCATAAGTGATTGCAGACAACATGGAAGTTGAGACCTGCTTTAACTTTTAAGATTGCCTGTAATCACTAAGAATAATAGCTAAAAATTGTGGGGGTGGGCTAGGTTTGACTAAAAGTAGACCATGTTTCTAACCTACTAACTAGCTAGGGTTGCAAATTTAAGGTACCTTAGAAGAACATGCATGCACACTTCTGTTGGACTGGACCAACAATTGTCATGTTCTTCTTATTGGTTTTTGGTGCAAACCAAGTATAAGCTTATTGGTGTTTGTACTCACATGTTGTACGGCCAGTTTAGTTTTTTTAGGTACTTTTAGTTTGGGGATTCTAAGTTTCTGGATGAGTTCCTTACAACTTTGAATATACTACATAAAGTATGTAGTATTAGTGTGTACTAAACTGAAATCTTGTTCTTTGTTTAATTCATTGATTAAAGAGAACGTTAAGTTGGTGTGTGTATGGAAGTTTGGTGATCTTCCAAGTTCTAACACTTCAAATTTCAAAAGAAACTATAATCAAAGTTTCGGGTTGCCTTTTAAGAGCATCATCACATGCCTCCCACAAACATAACCATAAACAAACAAAAAGGAAAACGTTTTACAGTTGTTTCTTCTTCTAATGGTAATGAAAATATGAACTCATTTTTCCAAGAACTTTGATCTGATTTAATCATGATCATAGTAAAACATGAAGAATGCCTTTTGTCGGGGTTTACTTTCTGGTTTTAACCTACTCTTGCATCAGTCAAACTTGTTTTTTGATCATTCCTACACTTTATATCCTTGGCAAGATACATTTGTCTACCTTTTTTCACTAACTAGCTAGATATGTATATTTAGTAAATCAACTTTTTTCTTTCACTACTATTTCTTCTGTTTCCCCCCACTTGTTTGGGCAGATTAATGGGTTTCCTCTCCCAAAAAATGTAGCTGTGTTCTGTTGAAAGAAAAAAGAATTAAGATTTTGCTGCATAGACCTTTTAGCTTTAAGACTAGAGATGCATCTAAGAGGAATACAGGATGTCTTGAATTGCTTAAAATACTCTGTGGGAACACACAACGAACGACTTTTGTTGCCGAATGTGTGGAGCCATGTAAGAGCCACTACTTACCACCGGCTCCAAAATCTATCAGATTTTTTCATAGCTCACAAATCTATCAGATATTTTCATAAAATTCCCTTTAAAGTTGTCTTTCTATTCATTCTTGGCTTTTACTCTGTGAATCTTTTTTTCTACTCATACATTTAATCCTGGCTCCTGCAGGCACAAGTGCAATTCCATAGTTGTCTTACAAGTTGAGAGGCCAGAGAGGGAGAGATACTCCTACCTACCTCATGAAGGATATCACACGTGATATCAAAGTGGTGTCCACAAATAGTACCAAAGGTGCAGGGTTGCCCTTGAATAAACAAACATACAATGACTTAATCAGTAGGTTGTCCTTGTAACTACTCTTGTTCCCCACTCATTCAAAACTTCTGGCTCCGCCATAGGTGATGGAATATGCTAATTTTCGTGAGTAGGTATATTACTCAATAAGATTTTTAGTCACCACAAAAAGTTAGCTGCTTAGCCTCAACTTAGTTTTGTTTGGGAGGCCATGAAAGAAAACATAACGGCAACTCTAATCTGATAGTATCAAGGTTCCAAGCTGCCTACAACAAATGAGAACTTAGTTTTCATTTTATGGGAGTTGCCTTTTTGTTTTTTCCTTTTTTTTCAATAAACTCACAATCAGAACTTCGCCGCAGTCAACCTGCGCTGGTAAACAATGGCACTTAACGATCAAGTACTTCTGCTGCAATATTCTTTTTTAGACTTAGACCCTTGCAATATCCAAGAAGGTCTAAAAAAGAATAACCACGAAGAAGAGGTATTGATTGTAGAGTGTCGTACCGCTAGCACAAGTTGATTGCAGTTCTGGCGAGAACAAGGCAAAGCTCCGTCAAGCCTTGGCAACATGTAAAGGATCAAACTAAATTTCCAATTTTGGGAAAGTAGTTTGCATTTGTAAGCATTTATTTTTATTTTTATTTTTTTTGCAACTAATGGATGGGACTATGTAAGAAGATGACAGTGAGATGGTATAACCTTCAATGCAACTTGGTGAGATGACAGTGAGTTGATAAGGTAGCGAGAATGTTCTGTTAAATTGGCGCCCTTCACAAGGCTACAAGAACAAAGCAAAGTAAGAGGCTGGGGGCAGGCCTGGGAGGGGAAAGAGTGATTGCTAATAAAAATCTGACAAATCCGTGCATTAATAATATTATGATTGCTAATAACATCATCAAAAATGTTGAGATCCATGTCTTGAAAAGGAAATTTACCCCAGAAATTTCTAGGGGGAAAAATTACCCAGAAACCTCTAGAACTAAAATCTGCATTTTCCAATACAGAAGAACATTTTGTCCAGTATAACAAAATTAACATCCTTACACAAACAATGGCCAGTTTAAACTTTAAAGCTATCTAGAGGGTGTAGATTACAGTCCGATAATATTGTACAACAGAGCATAATACTGGAAAGAAAGATCCACCCAGTCAGTACAGTCGTTGATGGTCTCGGTATAAAATTCAAGATATGTGTTTGTTTATCCATTGACCAAGATTACTTAGTCATTCATCCAAGTCGTTCAATAATACTCCCTCCATTTCTAAAATATAGGCAAGTTTTCTTATTTGGGTATGTAAAAAAAAAATAGACTTGTTTTCATATATGGAAAGTCAATTGTTATGATTTTACTATTATACCCATAGAGGGACCACTTCTCTCTCTCATTTTTTCTCTCTAATATAAAAAGGGGATCACTTGGCTCTCCTCTTTCTCTAATAACAAATGAGTGGGGACCAAAGGATAATTTAGGAAAAAATATAAAAAAATGGCTACAATGATTGGTTTTCTTAATTTTTATGAAAACCAAACTTACCTATTTTTTAGAAACGGAGGAAGTAGTTCCTATCTACAAGTATATCAGTCGAATACTACAGCAGTAGGAACAGAGGGGACCAATGGACTTGAAAGCAGACGATTCCAGTTACATTGAATTGCCAGTCAAGTAATGAACTATTGACGGGGGACTCTCATGTTATTAGACATTTTCTGGACAGTACACATAAACATTAACAAAAAATTCATACAATTCAGGGAACTCACATGATATTGAACATTCAAGGAGAGTACATATATACTGAAGCCCAATAAGTCAGGAACTTGCACGAAATTGACCATTTGGTAGCATACTAATAAACTGAAGAAAGGCCGTATATCCATCTTCTTCTTAGATAGCCAGCCATAATGTGTATCAACCAAAAATCAAGTCCTTCCTTATCCAAGAATTTAAACACATCCAGTACTCCATCTCTGCAACATCATAATACCTACACCTGATGCCAATATGTTACAAGCTATGTGAAGAGAAATGCAGTAAAAAAAAAACATGCTTCTTCTGGTGGGTTGTGTAATGCCAAATGCTGGAGTGTCTAATGCGGTTTTAAAATGTAGAAGACAGCGGCGCAAGAGATGAAAATGAGCAACAAACATACCATTTTCCCAGTTCAACAAGCTTGCAGCTTGTGTAGGTGTCATATGAAGAGGAGGCAGAAATGCTGCAACGGGAAGACGCATCGAAGGATGATATACATTGGAATTCCATCCACATAGCAGATATTCACCTCAATGAATGGAAACATCAAATCTTGGCTCATAGAAACATACTTGGCTGTTGTAAGACTGGAGAGCACAGCCAGCAATCCATGACCACACTTTTTTATCGACGTCATATAATAGACCCTTACCTTGATTCCAAGAAGTAAAACAGATCAAATTATCTTGACCGAAACATTCAAATCTCTCTGCTGATAACCTCAGTAATGCCCTGAAATACTTAGGTGGCATCCTACTTATCTCTACCCAAAGAATCTTTGCATGATCCAATTCCCAAATTCGCATACTCTGAAGTGTGCTATAGAGACCAATGCGCCCCACTAGGAACAAACGCTTTTGTGTCCCTGCAACCAAATAACCATCCAACAAGGAACGGGGAAATTTAGCTGCAAGATGTTCCCAATAACCAGTATCCAGCCTATACATCATCAACCCAAGTGGTGAAAGGGTCTCAAGATACAGCCTGGAGTCACAAAACGCCATCTTCGATGAGCAAAGATTTACAGCAGGCATTATCTGATGAACAGACCAAGAATCAAGTTTCGAATCATAAACCTCAGTGGGCAATGTCTTGTCACCGTAAATATCACTAGTAGCTATGACTCTGAAAGACCTATCCGTCCGATCAGCAACCATAATTAACTGTCTTTGCTGATTATAATGCATGCTAGGAAGTGTCCTCCAGGCTTGAGTAAGAGGGTTACAAACCAAAGTTTTGAAAGTAACCCCATCTGATCCCGAGAAACAAACAAGACCTCCCGAAGAACCAACTAACCAAAACGCCCACTGTGGTAAGAATGTAAACGGTATTTTGTACCATGTTTTCAGTGGCAAGCTGAATATTGAACACTGCAATGTTTGAGGATTTTTCGAAAATGTGAGAAGACAAGGTCCATGGGAAGGTAATTGTGAATATAACTTGCGAAAACTATTATCTTGAAGTATCGAATTCCACCTTTTACACACAGAACGCAGCCGAAAAATCATAAAAGGAGGTACTCTGGCTAAAATCTCATTCAACAAATCTTCAGGTAACATCGCCCATATATTATCTTCCATTTGAACATCGGGATGAATAAATTTACCAAATGTTGCCACAGTCTCCTCATCGAACCCACGAGGCTTCGTCTTCACAGCCTTTTGCCTTGAAGGACTAGTATTTCTCGATCCAGCTCGGCTCGACGGACTAGTATTCCTCGAACCAGCTCTACTGGAAGGACTTGTATTTCTTGAACCATGTATACTCATAGATGTTAGTTGTTCTTCAACAAAAACTTCTTGTTTCACAATTGTAGACCCTATTTCTTCAGTTCTTGATTCATTTACTACCCCAATTCTATCCATCACCTCAAAACCCCATTCTATATGAATTAATCTAAACCCCTTAATACATCAACCCAAAATTCTTTAACAAAAATCTACAAATAGAACCCTAATTCACAACAGTATAGATCTAAATTTATAATTTTTACACCTACATATAGAATCATAAATCAAACAAAAAATCATAAAATCTGTGACAAAATTCAGGAATTAGAATTTTTAGTACCTTTCAACTTGGATTGCCCCCAGCAAATTTCTTCTCTGCACATAAAATGGAAGAGAAAAATATACTCTAATTAATGGAGGAAAGGATTGGGGATTATTTTATAGAGATTTGTGCTTCGATTTTCTCTAAGAAAACAAAGATTAAATCGTGGCTGTTAAGATTGTTGTTAGAGTTTTGTTATCTTGTGCACCCATACACAAGATAAAAGCTAATCATTAACATTGGAAATAATAAAAAATAAAAAATAATAAATAAATTATGAGAGATGGTGTATTTGCATTGGAAAAAGCAAATGGTCATGGTTTTTTTGAATTTTTCTTTTGGTGGGTTTGTTTGTAGAATTCACCGTAAATTCCTTGTGTGTTTGGTAACTCAATATAAATTCCTAGGATTTACAAGGTTTTCTTATATTAAAGTCTTTGTCTCGTTTGACATTACCCTCAAATCTTAAAATTGCATATATATGGGATTTAGAGTTTAAAAAAAAAGTGGATCCATGAATCCCTTGATAAGTTTCCCAGCAAATCTTAGGGGGGAGGGGTCGGACTCCATATGGAGGATTTGTTGGAAAACTGAATCCCATAGGAAACGTGATTTCAAGGATTCGGGCAACCAAACATACAGAGGGAAACATAATTCTACCAAATTCCCTGGACCCATAAATTCCACCTTTAAAATTCTGCATCCAAACTTACCTTTTATAAAAGTGCAAACTTTACCTTCTCCGATGCAAAATACAATATCTCTCATAATTTTTTATTATTTTTTATCATTTCCAATACCAATGATTGGCTCTTATCTTATGCATGAGTGCATAAAATAACAAAACCCTTGTTATAACGATGAAATGAGACCTACCATTGGCTTGAGTAACCACAAGTTTTGAAACGGAGACATGCAGCGGTGATATGGTGGTGATGGGTTTTGTTTTGGTTATGTTACTGTTTTATCAGTCGACTATGTTCAAAGAAATCTTCTTAGTGGTCTAAATTTGGAAACCTTTTCACACCGTGAGAACCACTAATGTGGGACCTGTTCAACTATGCAGTCAGCAGACAAAACACCAAGTCCAAACTCCAAACAGCCGATCATGAAATAGTATTATGAAATAGTATTATTATTTATTTATTGAATAAACAAAAGTCAAGACAAAAGAGTTAGGGATTGTGGCCATGGTTGTTACTTACTTGGTTAGACACATTCCTATGCACCGTGTTAAAGGAAAATCATTAGCAATATCATCATGGGAAAATAGTGTTTTTAGCAAGCGATATTGGTAATAAAACTAGTGATAAACACTCTATAGGTGTCAGTTTTCATAATATTGCTCTTTGAAATGTCTAGCGCCAATGATCAGTTCTCCGTCACACATTAATAAATAATTTTCAAATTAAATATTTACATGAAATTTTCTTTACTTTCATCTTTTTCAATTTATTTATTTTTCTTCAAAATATCTCAAATGTCAGAATTTCAAATCCAACTTGATTTTGCAACGCAACTTGATTTTTCTAGAGTAGTACTTGAAGGTGTTGTTAAGAAGATATGTAATAGTTATAAAGAAATAGGTAAAAAGCAAAGAAGTCTTGAACTTTTGGATATTAACCAACTCAAACCTGCAACTAAGAAAAGGCGAAGAAGAGTTCATGAGGGAATTGATTAGAAGTTATGTGAAATGAATGAGATAAACAAGGAGAAGAACATTGTCATAGGTTTTTCTTTTTAAAGTCTAGATTTTAAATTATTATTGTCTGCTTTTATATGTCTTATAAAATGACTTTTAGTAATTAATTTGAAGTATACATGAATAAAAGCACACTTGTTTATGAATTCTAAAATTTAATTCGTATTGCTGAAAATTATGCTTATATTTTATTCTTAATTCAGTCTTACATTTCAGTTAAACTTATATTTTAATTTTAAATAATAAAGTGAGAAAAATATTAAAACATATATACTTAAACTTAAGTAGATAATTATAAAACATATTGGATTATTTATTTATTTTTACTCAGAAAGGGCAAAATTCATTGAAAAAACCAGTTCCTTACCGAGAAGGTACAAAAACAGATTGAAAAATACAAAGGCAGCTTAATTATAGTAAAGCCATTCAAAACAAAAAGATGCTACCACTACATCCCTATTTACAAAATATCATTTAAATGAATACCTTTAAAAAAATGTACCTACACACATTATAAATAAGAATCTTGACTCATTTAATGATGTCCTCTCAAGATTTATACTTCCTATTAAAAAGATCTTGCATTTCTCTCGATCCACAATGCTTACTATACTGCAAAAGGGATGATGTCCCAAAAGTTACTTCTGATACTAGACTTTCATTCCCATATCGTATATCGAACTGAATTTTGAAACACCTACTGCAATCTATAAGTATTCAAAAAGAACAGGCATACAGCTCTAGTTGTTTCACAGTGTAAAGATAAATGGTGATTTGTCTCTGCTGCTTTCTTACATATTGGATTATATTTGGGCTACACTCTTAAAATTTCAAAACAACTTCCATATTGGAAGTCTATTCCTTTGATGCGGCGCCACTCCGCCCGACATTTTTTTTCCAATGTGCATCATGGTTTCACCACCCCTCATGTTTCAACCCGCTAGCATTATTAAAACAACATATTTAATAATTTCCTTATTGATTACAGTGAAGTGGTGACTCAACCTGTGCGCATCATGACTGTTGAGGTTCATTGTTTCTTCTTGAAATTTCCAAAATATGTTTTCCCAAAATGGTTGGGCTTGGAGTTAACCATTAATGACAAGACTATCACTAAAAAATAAAAAAAAACATAAGTCCCGTAACATTCATCTTCCGCAATAGTAAATTTTGGATTTCAATTTCTTATTTGATTTTTCACATTGGCTCGGTTAACAGCTCTTTGACTTTCGGCAGCATGTTGGCTTTCTATGAACTCAGTCATGTTCATATTTTCAAAAACTGGAAGAGTGATGAAAAGTATAGAAGATGCGTGAGTTTGAGAAATTCTAGAAAGATTTAGAAATTCAGGTGTGAGTTGAAATGAACTTGAATTTGAGCATTTATAGGGGTGGGAATTCCTGTCCATTGGATGAAAAATAACCGAGCGATAGAAAGACTAGCGATGACGTTATGATGGCCAACGAGCATTGTAATACCCTGATATTCGGCAGTGGTTGGCCGAATGGAATATAAGTAATGGTTTGTCCTTCCCTAACACCGAGGCCTGATGGGTATACTTGATTGAGTTGTGGGAAAAACTTCTCAGTTAAGCGTGCTTGTCTGGGAGTAGTCACAGGATGGGTGACCTCTTGGGAAGCTGCTGCTGGATGCCGTTAAAAATCCCACACTGCTGGATAACCGCAGTGGGTAAGTTGGAAAAATATCGGTGTTAGTTGGGATACAACTAGGAGTCGTTCGCTTGTGCTCCGCAGTTAATGTTCTCGGGTGGGAGTAATCCAGGGATGGGTGACAACTAGGAGTCATTCGCTTGTGCTCCGCAGTTAACGTGCTCGGGCGGGAGTAATCCAGGGATGGGTGACCTCCCGAGGAGTTTCTGCTGGATTACCGCAGCGATGCCCGTTGAAAACCCCACACTGCCGGATAACCGCAGTGGCTAAGTGGGGAAAGTATCGGTGGAGGGTTGGGTCATTACAAGTGTTGGAGTCGCTATCGCTCGGGTAGAGACTCCATCACGTATGCCTAAGTGGTATATTTTCCACTTATGTGTGTCACTTTTCCATACCCATAATAGGTGCAAAAGTGAAAAATTATGTTGTTTGACATGTGCATAAGAATAGGCCTTAGAAATTTGTAATTATCTGACATTGCATTGATATTGTCCCCACTTAGCCACTGCGGTGTCGTCCGGCAATGTGGGATTTCCAGCGGGCACCGCTGCAGTCATCCGACAGCAGCTCCCCAAGAGTTCACTCCCTTGGATTGCTTCCCACTGAGCACGCTTAACTGCAGAATTTTCTACAAACTCTGAAGCAAATTGTGTTGAAAAGACCTCGATGTTAAAAAAAAACACAAATCATTACCTATATTCCATAAACCCCTACCTTCCGAAGCGGGTTATTATACTAATACCCTTTAATTCTCTATGGATATTGATTTCTTCTATCGGCTATAATCACTTCTTATCCTTTTAACATCTAACATCTCCCTAAAATACAAAAATAATATATTTAATTTTGATTTCATTTTATTTCCAAAGCTTTCGAGGAAAATTGTAAAAAGAATTCAAAATTACAATCTATAGATAGTCAATAAAGAGAAAACTTAAAACAGTAAATATGGAAAAATAAACCATCCATCTTCTAGTTTATATAAACATAGTCTTACTTAAAGTGCCTTCTCCTCGAATCAAAAAAGGAAAATAGATAAAACATAAAACATTAGTAACTTTAGATAGAATCTGTCCGTAAGAAATCATAAAAACATCCATAATCAAAAAATTTAAACCTTCTTGCTGATCCATTCCCCTCTGATACCTTTAGTAGCTCTCCTATTTTTTGAAGGAACACGGCTTCCTTGTTTCTGATACAGGTATAGTCCATTCCATATGCATTTCTCTATAGAGAATTGTTATTTCATCAGAACCAAGCTTTTGTAGTTTCACGTGAATGCTCTCTACGATCCCGCGACTTAGATGTTTCTTATGTTTGAGTTCTAAATTGCGTAAGGATAATACCTTACCTTTTTTTAGATGCAAAAATGTCTCTCTACCATAATTAGTGTATATGTAGTAATGGATGCGGTGCAATTGATATTCTTTATATTGTATAACTTTAATAGAGGACACGATTACATCATGTGGAATAATCGCCTTGAACATTTTCTTCCTTGCTTCATTCCTTAAGGCGGGGATAGGATTTGAACCTATAGCCTTCAGATCATGCGCCTGATGAGTCAAGATTCCCGCAAATGTTATAAAAACCTGAACAACTTGAACTTCGCAAATGAAGCTATATTGCAAGTATGGAACACCTTTTCATACTTGCATGCCATATTGCTTCAATTGATAATGCTTTTATACTTTGCTTTGAACTCTCAATGTTCTCTCTCTAAACTTCTCTTCTTCCCTTGTCTATCCACTTTCTCCTTTCTATGGATTTTATAGCATGATAATTCTATCCTTTATTGATTTCATTCATCCCTCCTAACCTCTTTGATTCTCATTGTTTGTATCTATTGTAATTTTTGATACATAGTAGAGTCTTTTCATTTACATAATCTTGATTTGGCCTTTATTCAAGTGTTGGGTGGCAAGAAGATAACAATCCTACCCTTAGAGTAGGTTATTTGCTTGGCATGGGCACAAGTGGCCTGGAATAAAAAACTAAATCAACTTAGAACAATCATTTTCTAAACCTTTAAAATAATGTTAATCATGTTTTGGTCCTTTAGTCTTAATGGTCGACTATAAATAAGTCTTCTTAATTTTTGTTTACATCTCATTCCCCAAAACCTAGTATTGTCGCCTTTATGTCATTTCTTTTGATTTGACACTCTTGATCTCGTACCTATTTTCTTTTGCCTTTCTTTATACCTATATATACATGCTTTGTTGCATGCTCATTGGAGCAAATGATATCTCACTTCTAAAAATCTTTGTATTGAGTGTAACTACAACTCATAAGATTTGGATAACCTAAATTTTTAAGTTAGTTTAATTAAAACTTGATTCCTTATATATTTTGGCCTATATGACTCCCTTTATTTGAAGATTTATATCTCTTGCTTGTTTTATTTCACCATCTTCTGTTTAAAATTCTTTTCTTTTATTTCATTTGTTATAATTTGTCTAATTTTCCTTTACTTCCCAGTATAGTTAAAAATTGTGATCTTTATCAACATCTTAGTGGCTTATCCTTAGCTCAATGGTTTTCCAATCACAGTTTTGTTGATCTTCTACCAACACCATCTGAGTTTATTACAGACTATGGTATCAAAAAACAATAGTATCTCAACTAGAATCTTCTCGGTTCATTTTTGTAATCCTTGGGAAGTAAGAAGGGCACTAGCTTACTAGTATCCACTTCGAAATTAGGGAAGTGGATCCTAACCTTTCATAATATCCTTGATGACTTCATTTGGGAGACATCAAATAATGGTCTTTGGTACCCTTTTGGAAACATCCTTGTTGCTGTTAAAGTTTATCCTGATATCAACATCTCTATTGACTCGGTTAAAGAAATACCCATCTGGGAAAGTGTGCTGAATGCTAAATATGAACATATAAGTCAATAAATGATAAGACTAAAAGATAGTAAGTTAGATCAGGTTAGCAGAGTTTGTGCTGGAAGTACTTGAACATTAAGTAATAAGAGATCTTTCCTTGAGTATCAAGCAAAATACTTGAACATTAAGTAACAAGAGTTTATATTAATTAAAAGGAATAACCTTTATACTCAAATATATCTCTGATTAATTTGTTGATCTGGTAGAATGATAAACAGGTTACTGAAACATGTTGGTACCTTACAATTTCGGTTTACGATCCAAAATAATTGAGTGGATGAGGTCTTCACAGTAGGTGAAATGACTTGAGATAGTGGACTATATCTTAGGATTCACGTGCGTAGACCATATTGGTTGTAGGCGTAGATATGCTGAAGGAACTAAGTAACTAGGATTAGTTTAATTGGTCTTAACTATACGAAGTTCCGGTAGTTAATTTGTATAGCGGCTTAATTCGAGAGTATTCAAAACTGGACTAATCAACATGAATTTCGTCACGAGTAAAGATGAACTTGGCTAAAGTGAAAGCTTACCAAAACATATTTCTAGAAATAGATAAGCGAGATAAACTTAGCTCGAAATAACAATTATGTATAATTGAAGTCTATATAGCAATACGACTTTTATCTCAAAATAAGAGATAAAATAGATAGACTTTTGAGTGATAGATAACTTTAAGTCTCCACATACCTTTTGTTGATGAAGTTCCACAAGTTCCCTTGAGTAGTTCTTCGTCTTCATTCGATAAACGTTGTGGAGTCTAAAGCTCAACTACACTTACTATTCTAATCCGAGACTTAGCTATAAGTAGACTAGAAATCAAGACTTATAGTTTCGGCAACTAAACTTGAGAAACAAGCTTGAGATAGAAACACTTGCGAGTTCGACCGAGCAATGCTCTAACAATCTCCCCCTTTATCAATTTTAGTGACAAAACTATCAATACATATGGAATACAAAATAAATAAACTTTGTAGCTTCTCATCCATATGCTTGATCTCCTTGGTTCTTAAACATCACTCGAAATCTTCGTCACTTCCAAGTACTCCAAAGATTCTAAATATGTTTAACTCAACATCATTGTTGTTGAAGATTCGTAGCTATAACAATGAGAAAACAATAGCTCTCAATCATTGTTATACAATGCCATAGTATTATTACACAGCATCCAAGTTCAATTGTATCACAACTTTGACAAAAATACTATGGTGATATGTATCACTCCCCCTTAGTTAATACTTCATCTCACATAAAAACCACCCCACCTTACATAATTATCCGAAAACCATATGGATTTGTAGTGTGAACTACACATTAATTCTCCCCTTTTTTGTCAAAAAAAAATGGCAAAGGTACGAAAATTAGTGGGATCCTAATGAAATTTCCATAGAGATACTTCATGACTAAAAGAAAAACACATATCAACTTTTTTAGATGCAATCATATAGCCAAAACTAAATGCATTCATCAAGAAGTTTATAAAGATACAAGATAACCCCACAAAGATTTGGCGATTAAGCACAAGTTCAATTAAGAACTCTCCCCCATAAAATGTTATTCCCGAAAGAACAACAAGAGCGACCTTACTTTTACAAGAAAAGAAGGATTTCTTTGGACATTAAAAAATCACATAAGAATATGAATTTGTATCAAAAAATCTCAATTAAAATAACCACAAGAGAACCAATGATTAATTTAATCGGAAATGCTCACATAAGAGAACTTACAGAGCCACACATTATTCACATAAAGATATGGATCAGGGAAGATCAATACTGTGAATAAACAAAGATTCATTCCATTTTTCATCACTATTTGCACAATGACATATAATAGACATTAATCTTTGTAAAAAAAAGTTCATCCTATCTTCCATCAATATTTGCATAATGACATAATAGGCTTAACTTTTGTTTGTCAAAAGTTTATTCAATCTTTTATCAATACTTGCATACTAACATATGAAAGACTTAACTTTTGACCACGTATGGGACAATCAAAGTTCACGGATGCAAACACACATATCCCATAAAAAGTTGCAATATATAAAACCATAAATATTAATACTGCAAACTTATCTTCCAAATAAACTTTAGAATTTAAATAAATAAATCTAAAAACATTGCAAGATGAAAATTGTTAGAAATAGATATGTGAACTCACAATATTGGCTATTCAAAACCCTAGTTATCCTTCTTAAAAAACAAGAATAAATTCTCATAAGAAGTTTCCTAGACATTAAGATAAAGCATGGAAGTCTAATCATCATCTTCATCATTTGAGACCATAAATGTGACACGAAACTTATCCATGTCTTCCTTGATTTCAGGAAACTTAGTGTCAATCACATTTAATTGTTCTTGCATACACCTTATCTTAGCATCAATTTTACAAACACCCTTGTGAATTTGATGAATAAGCTTCACGGAGGAAGAATCAAATGAGTCAACAAGCGTGTCGCATCTTTGTCTCTTATAGGTATTTTCCTTCATACGTTTGAAAGTTCAAGTGCGAACAAGCTTTGGAGTTCCAATAGAGTTGCCAATGGGAGCAATGGAGAATGTACGACAAATACTCTTAATCAAGCAAGGATAGCCTAACTTCTTGTTGGAAGACGTCATCGACAACATTTGATAAATGATAAACCCACAAATGTCGAGACTTTGAGTTCCTAACACAAGGAAATATACCAACTCCTCAAACTCACGACCCCAACGAGAATTCTCAATCGTGGAGGGACAAAGATTAGAGATACCAAGTTTTCCAAAAGACATCAAAGCAAGACTAAGATGAGTAGTGTGAAATTTCCCTTCATTCCAATCAACACTCTTACCAAAAAGACCATTAGAGATGGTTTCATACGATGGTCTTTCATGACTAGGTCTTGGAAGGCGAAAAATCCCAAGGGGAATTTTAGTGATTTTTTAAATCAACTCTCTATTAACAAGAATTATTTGTCTATTTACCATGGTCTTGAATTCCATGTCATCATAATTAACATCATAGATGTTAGCATAGAAGATTCTTATAAGAGTGTCAAAACCTTCACCAAGACCATCAAAGATGTTTCCAAGATTAAACTTTTCAAAACATACCAAATCTTCTTTACGTCCACTAACAAAATCTAATTTATTTTCTAGAATAAACCCAGTAGATGAAATCTTTTCAAATACTTTTCCACAAGAATCATTAAAAAATCTAATCCTAATAGAATTTTGATCTATAGGTAAGTTCATGCTAGAAGAAGATGAAGAACCCAAGTTTTTATAAACCTCTTTTGAAACATTGAAATTCCTCATGGGATCTAGAAATTGAGAAAGATTAGAAAAACATAAGACAAACATAAGACTTACTTGGTATGTTCCTCGAAAACCCCTTTTTTCTTTTTGGTCTCCAAGGATGATTAATGGAGAAAGCACATGAACCTTAGAGCGTTCACGTACACGGATAAGACGGGAGGAAGAAGAAGGTACGCGTACCGCTTCTTTTATATATCCAAAGATGGGCTTGGACTCGTTTCTGAACCGCGACCCACAAAAGGAATGTAGGATTTCTTAAGTGTTCAAACACCAAGGTTATGCAACTCGTGAAAGCACACAGACATGTGAAAAGACGATGCAGTAGAAAGCTAGTTTACAATTATCCTGAGGAGGACAAAATAAAACATTAATCCAAGTACAAACAAATCAAACCGTTTCTTGCCCCATCTCAAGATATATACAAATGGGGTAGCGCCAAACAAGTTACCAAGTGGAAATATGTGCAGAGAGACCCTCATGCACCATTCCCGGTTGATATTTGTGAACTGTACCAGTGTGATAATCATAGTAATGATAATCAGAGTTAACAGAGCTTTCTAATTTTTTTCTCATATGTTCAAAAGAAATATTTTTATGATAACTTAAACCTGTATGCAAACCAAGAGAACCCGTTTTATTGGACCAGCTTGAGTTTACCACGTGTTTAGTTCGTACATCATGATTACATGATTTGACATG
Source organism: Papaver bracteatum (assembly GCA_023529315.1). Taxonomy (NCBI): domain Eukaryota; kingdom Viridiplantae; phylum Streptophyta; class Magnoliopsida; order Ranunculales; family Papaveraceae; genus Papaver; species Papaver bracteatum. Next base: position 198,915 of record JAJJWX010002605.1, on the reverse strand, counting down.
TACCGAACTCTTATCAGATCGATTCTTATTCTTAACCGAATTAAGCTTTTCTAAGAATCTAAAAATGCTTTAAAATGCTCTAAATAGATCTTTGTCAAAAGATCCATCATGATAGCATTCCTATAAAAGATTAAGAGTCAATCTTGTGAGATTCCATATCATTGAGCGTAAAGAACATTTTCTCAACCTTCCTTTCTGAGAGGACCTTTTAATTTTCCTCTAGATTGTTTCTCATCATCTAAGTTTTCCAAAGTCTTAGATATAATGAGATTGTCATGAGAAGCCAAATGACTAGTCCATAATAATATCTGAACAACCTTTAAGGAATTCTGGCATGCGTTACAGATGCCGAGAGCAAGTTTCCCAAAGAAGTTCCATATAAGGGAAGACTTTAGGGATCAGTCAAACACAAACTTATCAGGTTTATAGTGTTTGCCTGCTCTGATACCAATCGAAAAAGCGGGGGTCTAACAACCTCACCCAATATTTTGCTTAGAGATCTGTATGGACTAACTCCAATATACTTTTAATAGAATCAACTAGACATTTAGGCTCAATCTTAAGAAAAGTATATCAAAGAGTTATATCTCAATTTATCAATTCAATCCGCAATAAAACAAATATGGATTTGCGAGCCTGATTGAATATAAGAGAAATAACTTGAACGATACCAAAGACCAATGTTCAAGGATCAATCAATTTCAATCAATAACCAAAGGTTGGATTTACCAAATGATCGATTCAAACGCACAACCTATGATATTTTAATTATATAACAAAATATAATGCGGAAAAGAAATAACACAGACACCAGAAGTTTGTTAACGAGGAAACCGAAAATGCAGAAACACTCCGGGACCTAGTCCATATTTGAACACCACACTGTAATAAGCCGCTACAGACACTAGCCTACTACAAAGATAACTTCGGTCTGAACTATAGTTGAACCCAAATCAATCTCACACTGAGTCAAGGTACAGTTGCGTTCCTTAGGTTTATGATCCCAGCAGGATACTACGCACTTGATTCCCTTAGATGATCTCACCCACAACCAAGAGTTTCTACGACCCAAAGTCGAAGACTTGATAAACAAATCTGTATCACATAAAAAAAGTCTATTGAATAGATAAATCTTTCTCCCACAGATATACCTACGAGTTTTTGTTCAGTCTTTTGATAAATCAAGGTAAACAGGAACCAATTGATAACCCGGACTTATATTCCCGAAGAACATCATAAAATTATCAATCATCTCACAATAATCTTAATCAATTAACAAAACAAGATATTGTGGAATCACTAACAATGAGACGAAGGTGTGTGTGACTACTTTTCTATCTTGCCTATCGGAGATATAAACCTCAAGCCAGTCTTACGATTGTATTCAAACACGATAGAAAACAGCAAGATCAGATCACGTAACTACAGAGAAAATAGTTGGGTCTGGCTTCACAATCCCAATGAAGTCTTTAAGTCGTTAACATATAAGGTTTTGTGAAAAACATAAGGTTAAAGGAGAATTGACTCTATCTTACACAACTAGTATCACACAAGAAAGGTGTATGGGGATTAGTTTTTCCAATGGCTAGAGTTATCCTTATATAGTCTTTCAAATCAGGTTTTGCAATCAATGTTAGCTTGCTAACAAAGCATTCAATATTCACCATTAGATGAAAACCTGATTAGATACAAGCTAATATCTTTCAACCGTTAGATCGAACTTAGTTTGTTATACACAAATGAAATGTAACTTCATTTAGGTTTGAGTAATCGTACCTAAACGTGTACACTTAGTCGGTTCAACAATAGTTAACCAATGGTTATCCATATGAGCACTTTCATATCAACCTTATTCATCTTTACCATAACTAGTTCAAAAGACTCAAATGAACTAGTTAGAGAGTTATTCAATTTCTTAGATCTCATAGAAGTATACAAGACACAATTGAAGCAAAAACGATTTTGATTCACTTGAATCAATATATGAACATTATAGCCACGGTTTGCAAACGTTGCATTCCTTATTATATAAATATTTTAGTTCATGAACAAACCAATTTTAGAAAGTAACCTACTTAAGTATGCAAACTGGTACGCGTACTTAAGTAACCGGAATGAGTTTGTTTTTCACTTCCAAACTCTGGCATAAATTCACAGACATGAAACTTCCTCCAGTATGCGTACAGGTACGCGTACTTACCTGGATTTCCAACAAACGCCAGTACGTGTACATGTACGCATACTTTGGGTTCCCGATTTTGGATTTTTACACAAATGTGAGAACACACTATGTTTATATCCAACCATGGTTGCTTTTTATAAACTCTCATTTCAATCATGAAACTTTCTTAGAGGATGTCAAAATAGTTGTTATGCACAAACTATTTGCATCAAAGCGATTTTCAAGTTATTGAAATAATCAACATGACTTTCGTCACGAGTAAAGTCTGAACTTGGATAAAGCGAAAGCTTACCAACATATATTTCGAGAAATAGATAAGCGAGATAAACTCAGCTCGAAATAACAAATATGTATAATTGAAGTCTCTATAGCAATACGACTTTTGTCTCAAAATAGGAGATAAAATAGATAGACTTTTGAGTGATAGATTAGTTCAAGTCTCCACATACCTTTTGTTGATGAAGTTCCACAAGTTTCCTTGAGTAGTTCTTCGTCTTCATTTGACGAATGCCGTGGAGTCTAAATTTCAACTACACTTACTATTCTAATCCGAGACTTAGCTATAAGTAGACTAGAAATCAAGACTTATAGTTTTGGCAACTAAACTTGACAAACAAGCTTGAGATAGCAACGCTTGGGAGTTCGGCCGAGCAATGCTCTAACAATTAGATTTAATATTTTTTAATTATCGAGTTTACTCTCCTTATCATTACAAAAGTGATGGAAAAACCAATAGATATATTTACTTTTCAGTCCATAAATCTTTTCTCATGTACTCATATATGAATCCGTTCTAGTATGTTTGATATTTTGATATTCTCCCAAATAATGCCTCTTGCTGCCCGAGCTATATCCTATCAAAATTATTTTCACATACTATTTCACAAAAAACCAACGATATTTTATATGTTATATAGTTTGCAAAGACAAAGATATATTATCGATCATTTGAAATGGTATTGCCCTCCTGCATCTCCCTTATTTTAGTGACCGCGTAGTACCAAAACATCGAACAATGTAGGTTAAAACAAAATTACATCACTCGAACTTATTCATCCTATAAGTAATTGTGTACATATTAACAGTTTCCAAATCCTTGTTGATTTTGCCCCATTTAAAAATGGTCCAAAATGATAAAAACATAGAATGAACACTAAATTACATATTGCATCGTATGTTCTTACTATCTGAAAATAACACAAATAAATACTAATTCATTTATCTAAGCCACTATGTTATAAAATTAACATTAAGCCATTTCAGATGGAAACCCATTCGACTCAGAAAAGACATATCTCCAATTCTTCAATACTTTCAGAAAATCTACGACATTGACCTTCTAAATTTGAGGTTATTCTTTGCATAAAAATACAGTTAGCAGCCAAATGGTTAACCACTTGATATAATGACAATAGACTTTGTTATCCATCATTATTGAACAAAAATAATGTCCAACCATTTATTAAGAAATACGTGAGACGATGCGAAATTACTCATTGGCCACCACTGCTCACCATTACTTACCGATACAAAAACACCATCCACCATTGTTGTTGTTACTGAAATAACTTCCATCATTATTTCGAACCACACCACAACGTTTTTCTTTTACACCACCATGACCACCATTGTTAATTAATATATGTTAGCCAATATAAATATTAGTTAATAAAATTATACTTTAATAAAAATATTAGTTAATAGAACAATCTAATTATTATCGTTTTTGATGCAACGTCTACTGCTATGGCAAATTAATAGAATATTCATTATGAAAATTAATGAATAATTAATAATATGGTAATTAAATTTTAGCTGTTAGATAAATTAATAATCCCAATCACAACCATCAGTTATGAGAAACAATCACAACCTTAGATTTATATGTTGCAAGAATAAAAATGACAATTGTCCATAATAAGTTAAAAAGATTATGTTAATTTTAACCCTTTTCGTTTTCGTGTTGGCTCTATATAAACTGACAATTGTTTTCCATGTTTTTTAAATATTAAGTTTGCTTATGGAGAACAGATTGGTTGACCGAAATATATGTCTCGAAGAAACCATCGAGTGAAACATGTAGTGGGACCAACGTAAAACCTTTATTATCCCAATGGTAGATCCGTTGCCCTACCATTGTTCGATTTTCCTCGGGTTGTTTTTCGGGACAAATTACGGTCAGCTTGTAAATTTTTTGTTATGTCTTATAACCAGTTTATTTTCACATTAAAAAAATCAACTACAACTTCTGTAATAATGTTATTTGTGTCAAAATAAACACTTGCCCACTATCACACTGAACCTGCACAACCACTAGAAGTGTAAATTGTGTTGTGCCACCACGAGCATAGCCCATCCGAGCATGCTAAAATCTGAACCCAGTCTAGCCCAGCACGTGATTTAGACCAGCACGTCACAACACGTTAGTTTCATGGGATGTTTTGGGTTAGCCTAATCGGCACAGTAGCACAACACGCGACACATGTAAGCACGTGGCCCAGCCCAGCCCAGCCCAGCACAACACAACACGTTAAGAAATCATGTCATAGCATGCACAAGTACACCATATAACAAAGCATAATACATCACATTTTGTGTATATTTCACAAAAGAGTCACTATTCTAGCTAGTTTTTGACATTTTATGCTGACTTATTTTTATAACAACACATATAATACCTAAATATTTGGAAAATATATTTCAATATCGTTGTTATAATGTCGCTACCTTTATTTGACTAGATCATTAATTTTCTCGTCATAATGTCTGACTTAATGCATACCAATAACTGATTTCAAATTGTTTATAACACGTGTGTCAGCACGGCACATCACATCACGTTTATTCGTGTGCTGAGCCCGTGGACTGTGTTGTGCCTAGCTTTTGACTAGTAAAGCATAGCACGGCACAAGGCACATGAAGCACGCGACTTCGTGTGCCGGACCGAAACATTTTACACCTCTAACTACCACCACCAGAACCACCCATTACCCCTACCTTTTCCACCACCATCACTATCGTCACCGGTTCCATGCACCACCACTCTCCAACACCACCCTGGTCATTCCTAATTTCTATTAATATGATTATGATTATTAATAAAAATATAAGACATTTATAAAAATGTAATGGGTTGAAAAGAATTTAAAATTTATTATGTTTCTTTATCAACAAATTTATTTTATATATATTTAATGAAAGTATTTTTATTAAGATGTAATTATAATTATAAGACATTTATAATAAGATATTAATAAAATATTTATTATAAGAAATTAATGATACAATAATGATGTAAACAACCACAACCATCGATGTAGCTTTCCCAAGAATAAATCCTGAGCGTTATGTATCTTGCCTAAATTGTCCATACTTTGTTTTATATTCTTGAAGGTCAGTTTAACTAGTTTAAGGATTGTCTATTTCAGATTTATTCGATTCTAGATCTGAATATAGGAATAATGATCATCCAATGTTAATAGACTACATTATGTGTATGATCGATCATTAGTAGGAATCAAGTTTATTTGTGTGGGTACTCTGAAGATTAAAGATTGAAGAGTATAAGACTTTTTTTTTTTTTTTGCTTTTCTGATCCTTGTGAAAAACCAGGAAAACTGGTTAGCGGGTTTCTGCGAGAGTTACTTGACTAGAGCTTGTCGACTGAGATAGATTTCTATAATATTTGTCATGGTATATATATTCACAATTTGACCAAAGGTGTTTGAAATTCCTTTATGCTAAACTATATATTTGATCTACTCAGGTTGGATGACTTACAGTGAGGTAGTTACTGGAACAGGTTAGTCCTGTATTGTTTTGGGTGACGATCCAAAAAACTTGAGATAGTAGAAGTCTTCACATAAGGTGGAGCAACTTGAGATAGTGGACTCTATCCTGGGATTCATGTACGTAGACTAGATTGGTTATAAGCGCATGATACCGAAATAACTGAGTAAATATGAGTATTTTACTTGGTCCCAACTATACGAAGTTGTTAGAGAATTACTCGGTCGAACTCACAAGTATTGTTATCTCAAGCTTGTTGTCAAATTTAGTTGTGAAAACTATATCTTGATTTCTAGTCTACAACTAGTTAAGTCTCGAACTGGGATAGAAATGTAGTTGAGAAACGATGGAGCACAGCAGTCATCATTGTGTTGTACCGTTTGAAGGAGAAGATCAACCGAAGCTTTTAGAGAATTCATCAACAAAAGGTAAGTGAAGACTGAACCACCTATTTTTCAAGTTGTATTCACTTTTATATCATTAAGGCGATGTCACATAACTAATTAGACTATCGTGCATATAAAAGAATTTCGAGTCAAGTTTATCTTGATAATTAGTCCTCGAAATATAATGACTAAGCTTAATGAACATTTGTTCGTACTTGATTAATTTCGGTTAAGGGCAATTTTTTGTTTGAAATCAAAATCATAATTCAAGTTTTATTATTCAAAAATATCCTGGAACAGTGATATGCGTCATTGGTGTTATTCGGGAAGGTTTCAAATCGATTTAGAGATAAATATAAAACTACTATAAATTCGGATACAAGACAATGTTACCAGTCTTACAAACTGGGAAAAATTTTATAAGTCTGAAGCCATATTACATGTACTCGTACAAGTAGCGGAGTAACCATATTGCATATTTGTGATATGTATATTCTTATGCCTATCATGTGAAAATTTGTTTAACTCGGGAAATGGATCGGTACGCATACCCGTATGTAAACTGTAAAGGAACTGTGGTCACATAATCGGTTTTATACACATACCAAAATAGTTCTGTGTTCCGGAACTCGGTTTTGTACACATACCGGTACGCAATCCAAAACATTTCTATGGAATCCAAAACCTTTCATAGTCTGAAGGTACACATACCGCTACGTATTCCTAAATATTTATGTGAACTCCAAAACTTGGTTTTGGGTTATTAGTTCACAAACCGGAACACGTACTCTGACTGAACTGAGACACGAAAGGCTATGGTCTTTGTACTTTGTGCATTTACTAACCATGTCGATTATTTTCAAGTGCGATTAAAATATTTCTACGAGATAATTAGCATTTGATCAATTATCTAAAAACACTAGACTTATTTGATCACATAATTGTGACTCAAGGTTAATGTCTTAATTAAGTGTTCATGAAAATGAGTATTAAGCTTTTAAGTTCAAACTGGTTAGTTTCGGCTAACCACATTGAACATAATCTTTATACACGATTCGGTTACGGTTTCACCTAACCAGAGTGTATATTTTGTTTATGTAAATCAGATTCAAAGATTCATCTAACAGTGAATATTGATTGCTTAGCTTAAACCTAAAGCAACATATGCTTTAAATGTCTATAAAATGGAAACTTCAAGTAACTAGGATTTTTAAATCCCGACACTACTTTTTGGTGTGCCCTAGTTGTAACTAGAGTCATCATGTTCCTAACCCTTTTAGGGTTTAGAGACTACAAAGACTTCATAAGGATTCTCAAAGCCATGTCCAGTTGTCTTTTTTTGATAACTTGAGTATCCTAATCTTGATTGATTGTTGAGTTTCTCACTCGATCAAGGGTAGATAGAAATCATCAAAGTTCTATTCATCTCAAACTTTGTTATTTCACAAGTGAATAATAATCTAGGCTGCACTTCGGGTTGTATAAGTCCGGATTTTGAGGTTAGCTAGACCCTAGTTAGCAATTCGGCGAATGATTCGCGAACTTTTTCGAATCGATATGTTTTACGAACTATACGCGTCCGGACCAAACTGCGAACCTAATACGCGTACAATGTGGCCTCCCCGCTTAATACGCGAACTATTCGGATTCGCGAATAATTCGCTCAACTAATTCGGTAGCCTTGACTGTGCGTCTGTGTTGACTCGCTTTGACTCAAATCAACTAGTTGACACATCCTATTCCCATGCTTGGGAAATGGTAATGAAAAAATGTTGAAGCAGGGGAGATTCGAACCTGCAACACCTTGCTTCCAAGGGCAGGCATCAAACCACCGTTCCAATGCTTCATTTTTTATATAAGCCTTACATATTTTGTAGATAACGGTTATACACCACTAGAACCTTCCACACCAAAATCATGTTAAAATGTTTTTTCCTACCTTACTTCTAAGGATATACTCCCTCTGTCCAAGTTAACTTGCCTAAATTGAGTTTTGGTTAGCAAATTTGTACCAAAAAATTTCTATATTTCCCACTAAAATTTTCTAATTATCAAGAAAGAAGCAAAAACTAGGATGTCAAAATTTGTATATGAAACCAGTAATTTGTAAGATTGATGGTGTATGTGGAAGTAATTTGAATTTCTTTCAAGTTTTTGCAAAATCCAATTTAGGCAAGTAAACTTGGACGGAGGGAGTATGAAAATTAATCTTTTAAGATGATAAATACTTGTCAATTTGCTATATATGTTAGACCGAATTTTCGATTCCGAATTCATATTTATAAAATGAATTATACACGTGCGTATGCCGTACCAAACTACTGCCGATCTATAACTCGTTGACCGTATTGTTGACCGAATTTAAGTTTTACAAATCCGAATAATACACGTACGTTTGCCGTTTCGTACGTTTGTCGTACCCCGAATTGCTAACTAGGAGCTAGACTCTGTCTATTGCTATCGATTTTCATCACCTTTAATAAAAAAAATTGATCGGAAAGGAAATCACATATAGGCTTAATATGTGGGAGGCAGATTGGTTTAAAGTCTTAAATTGAGTTGAAACAACTCTTAGTTGGTGTGACGTCAGCTAAGGGAATTAATTACGCGGAGTCCTACTGGGATTCAAGAGGGGTAAGGAGCGTGACTGTACCTTGATCGGTGGGATACCTTTTAGGGGTCAACTACATTCCAGTCCGAAGTTAATTGATAGTAGGCTAGTGTCTGTAGCTGCTTAATACAGCTTGGTGTTGAATCTGAACTAGGTGCATTTACGGTTTCCTCGTCAATAAAACTTCTGGTGTCTGTGTTATTTTTTTTCCGCATTATATTGTTTATCTTTATAAATGATATATCACAGGTTGTGCGTTAATCAATCATAGTAGATACATCCGACCTAGTTTGTTGGATACAACTTGATTGTGGTCTTTGGTACCGTCCAATAAATTTTTTTGTAATTAGGTTCAAGGATTTGATTCTGTAAACGTTCTAATTGCAAGAGAGATAGAGATAACTCTAGATAATATTCCTTGATTGAGTTGAACTCTCAAAGTTGTATTGAGTTTGTCCATATAGATTGCCTAAGAAAAAGTTGGTGGTGTATTTTGGTATCCCCGTGTTTTCAGAAGTTGCAATAGTCAATTTGTATAGCGGAAATTTGAGAATATTCAAAACTGTACTAGGTTCCAAGGTTTTTCTACCTTGCAGTTTCCCTCGTTAATAAAATCTTATGTGTTGTGTGATTTAATTTACTTCTACTTTATAATTAAACTAACTAAATACACTTGTACGTTTATTGATACTTGGTTGGATTCCATATATTAATTGTTTCGCTTATGAAATTATGCTACACCAAGTGTGAAATAGTCTTCCTATATTTATTGTTTTTACAAGATTATACAATGTATGTTTGTTATAGGTTGGTACTAAAATAATATGGTGTACTTGGTACCCTCGTAATTTCATTCTCAAAGTCTTAAAAATATGTAAATATATAAAGTTTTTGGATTTTTAAGTTTACGATGAATAACACAAACTTTGAAAGATTTTTCACAAAGTATATAATCAGTAACAAAAAATTTAAATGGGATTTAAAAGTATATAAGACTATGTCTTGTAGAGAGCTTACATCTCTTCACAAGACAGAAATCCTTCGTCTATATCAAAAGCTCAAACTTGATTCTCTACTTGTTGTGAATTGAATGCTGGATGTATAATGGATATGCTTAGAAAAGAGTGGTAAAGTAAAACCATTAAATGTTTTTTGTTATATAATGCAGAACTATTATACGTTTCTCTAAAACGTATAACCATTATATGGTTTTGCAATTTATTTATTTTTTTGCCTTTTTTTGGTTTTGCACTCCGGTTACACTCTTGTTCAATAATGTTATATTGACCCTTTTTTTTATCACACTCTTCTTACATATGATCCCATGACGATTAAATTTGAAACTCTACAAGGTTAAATCGATATTTTAATAAGTTTTTATTTTTCCAACAAAACTAGCATTAAAATTAATTATAACATCCTCCTAGTAATACTACAATAAACATTTACATTATGGTCAAATATAATACTAATAAGAACAACAATGTTAACAACTATGAATACAAATACAACAACGATAAAGGCAATACCAAATATCCAAATGAAAACGATAGTAGCTTGGCCCAATAAGAATCAAACAAAGACAGAGTCGATGACATAGACATATAAGATACTAGCCTACTATCAATTAACTTCGGACTGGAATGTAGTTGACCCATAGTGCTGAAGATCTGGGGTAATGGTTTATCTGATATCATCTAGGACTTTAGAATTTTGCTTTGCAGCAAGAATTTCTTCTGGACTATAACTACCAACGTCCTTAGGTATAGATACATCGCCCTCTGTATTCACCGGAGGATCATAGCCATTAATAACATGTACCCATATTTGAAAATCACGAGCTTCAAGATATGTGCTCATAACAATTTTCCACCATGGGTAGTTTGAACCATCGAAGACTGGTGGTACATTAATGGAGATAACACGTCTGTCCATAAAGTCAGATCGCTACAAACACAGATGATAGACGCATTTATGTGTCTAATTTGTCCTCAATGTTTCGTATTGTTAGTACTCATTTTCGTACTTATTATGGTGTTTTATATGTTTGTAGGTATTTTGGGGAAATAAACATTTTTGAAAAATTCGGCTCGAAAAGTTGCTCGGAGCACCCCCCGGAGGCATTTGCTATACGGACCCCCACTTTGGATAAGGGGCATTCATTTACTAAGGGGCATTTCTTTATTATTTGAACCCTAGAACACCCCAGATATTAAAGGCACCCGCTCCTCGGATTCAGGGCAACCTCATCTTCTTCACGTACAAATTATTTTGGCGGGAAAATGGTGTTTCAACTGCGGAATTTTTGGAGACAATTTTGACGGGATTTTTGTTCGAGTTTTTCGTGGGTTTGGATTAGTATCCACCGGTTTCATCGAAACAAGGTTGGTACATGTGTCAGATTCGATAAGGGAGGAAGATTTCTTCATATCTCGGCAAAACAGGGCTGTTGTGCAATTCCGTGTTTTGTGAGTGATTCACAGAGGTTGGTGTGTGGCTTCAAGGAGTTTTACTAAAACATAGACTATTCTCAGCGTGTTTAGAGGATGCATGCGTGTGGAACTGACAAGAAAAGGAACTTTCCTTCGACAAACAGGGCAGCTAGAGTATCAGATATTCTTTACTTGTATTTGGAGGATATGCTTTGAATGAGAGAATATTTTGTCGGAGGATTTCATTCTTTAACAGTGGAGAGAGCTTTGACAACTCATCGTACAACAGAGAAAACTTCCCGTAACTGGCAGTGAAGAGTAAAGGTGATTGATAGCATATTATTCTCGATATTTTTGTGAGTTGTTACGGAGTTATTTCTAGTGCTTGTTGAGTATAAAAAGGCCTGTGGGTTTAGATAAAAGGGGGATGGAGAGTTGGGACGAGAATAGGGAGTGAGAATCAAGAGTTGCAGACATTTTTCTGCTGGTGTATGATGTGAAGAAGATGAATAACAAACTGCTGCCAAACACTGTCATTTATAAACCGTGGTCTTTTCTCGGTTTTGAAACAGTCTTTGCAGCGACATATCAACAGTGATTACAGCACTTTCCTACTATCGTATATTGTAACAGCGGTTTTGCAACAATTTCTAAGCGTTGCAAATACCGGATTTTCATCATTTTCTCCCTATTTCATCTTTGTAAACACCATTCGAGCTATGAATTATCTTTTTGAGTGTGTTTTCACAATGCGGAGCTAGAACCCATCACTGGGACAACGAAGGAAGCAACTTTTCATGATTGTGGTAAATGAAATAATTCTTTATATGACTTTTTGCATAGATTTAATTGCTTTATGAATTCTATTAATTATTTGTTATTTTGTTTGATGTCGCATGTTTGGTTTTAATTACTTTTTATGCGTCATGCTTACGACTTACAGATAATGTTTTATGAAATCTATTTTTGGCAAAGAATTAGAGTCACAAATTCTTTTGTTTGAGTTATATTGTATAGAGTTAATGACTGAACCACAAGAATATGAAAAGTAGTGAAATCCTGCGTCCCAGTGTCTCTTCATACCGTGACAATATTTTGTATATATTTTATTTATTTCTAGTATTTCGTTTATTAAATCTGAAATCAATCTCACAAAGTCCGAGTGAACGACAACCTTTACTACCACTTTCTACAACATTATTGATTTACATCAACAGACAAGTAAGGTCTTAAGCGTGTTTGCATGCTCTGATACCAATTGAAAAAGCGGGGGTTTAACAACCACACCCAATATTTCGATTAGCAATCTTTATGGAAAAACTCCGAGTTACTTTCTAGAGAATCAATTAGACAGTCAGACTCAATCTGTAGTTGAACCCCAATCAACCTCACACTGATCCAAGGTACAATTATGCTCATACATCTCTGATCCCAGCAAGATACTACGTAATTGATTCCCTTAGATGATCTCACCCACAACCAAGAGTTGCTACGACCCTATCGATGGTGGATTTTAGATAAGGGGTAAAATCGTAAAACCCCATGACCTAGTGTTACCAGCAACACATTAACTACGAGCATTTAATTCAGGTGTCAATAATGAATGGGGGTATTTTTTCAAAATACCATATTAGGGTTTCAGACACAGAACCCTAATTCCAAAACCAAGGCGCATACTGCGCACCATGGAAACGACGCCAAAACCAAGCCGCATACTGCGCACCATGGAAACGACGCCAAAACCAAGCCGCATACTGCGCACCATGACAACGACGCCAAAACCAAGCCGCATACTGCGTACCATGGCAACGATGCCAAAACCAAGCCGCATACTGCGCACCATGGCAACGACGCCAAAACCAAGCCGCATACTGCGTACCATGGTAACGACGCCAAAACCAAGACGCATACTGCTCACCATGGCAACGATGCCAAAACCAAGCCGCATACTGCGCACCATGGCAACGACGCCAAAACCAAGTTGCATACTGCGCACCATGGCAACGACGCCAAAACCTAACCACATACTGCACCCATAGGCAACCATGCCAAACTAAGCCGCTATACCATTTGGCACATGCCAAAAATAGCTCCCTAGGCTTGCAAACCGTGCAACTAGGTCAAATTGTCCGTGCGTGCCATTGGCACATGCCAACACGCATCACTAGCCAATTTCTATTTTCAAGCCGATATGCCCAGCTAGCGCCCACAACTTGGCCCAATATCCGTGTGTGTCATTGGCACATGCCAAACGCACCACTAGCCACTTTCTCTTCCTGAGTTTCACTTACGGGTTGCTTTCACACCTAAAGTGGCCTCAAAACCTAAATACTCCCACGATCGGGTATAGGAAATTCTTTTCCCGTCAGATGGGCAGGATGAACGTCAAAATCCGAGTTCGTATGAGAATTCTACAATGGTTTTAGTGAAGGGCGCCAATTAGGGTTTAAAAACCCTAAACCACGAGCGTTTCCTTGAAGCTTGGACACGCGTGCCATCCGCACATGCCAAAACACTCACTAGCCACTTTCTATTCCAAGCCGCTACCCAATTGTAGCGCCCGCAACTTGGCCAAAGTGGCCGTGCGTGTCATTGGCACATGCCAACACGCTACCACTAGCCATTTTCTATTCCAAGCCGCTACCCAATTGTAGCGCCCGCGACTTGGCCAAAGTGGCCGTGCGTGTCATTGGCACATGCAAACATGTTACCACTAGCCACTTTCTATTCCAAGACGCTACCCAATTGTAGCTCCCGCGACTTGACCAAAGTGGCCGTGCGTGCCATTGGCACATGCCAACATGTTACCACTAGCCACTTTCTATTTCAAGCCGCTACCCAATTGTAGCGCCCGCGACTTGACCAAAGTGGCCGTGCGTGCCATTGGCACATGCCAACACGTTACCACTAGCCACTTTCTATTCCAAGCCGCTACCCAATTGTAGCGCCCGCGACTTGGACAAAGTGGCCGTGCGTACCATTGGCACATGCCAACACGTTACCACTAACCACTTTATATTCCAAGCCGCTATCCAATTGTAGCGCCCACGACTTGGCCAAGGTGGCCGTACGTGCCATTGGCACATGCCAACACGTTACCACTAGCCAATTTCTATCCCAAGCCGCTATCCAATTGTAGCGCCCGCGACTTGGCCAAGGTGGACGTACGTGCCATTGGCACATGCCAACACGTTACCACTAGCCACTTTCTATCCCAAGCCGCTATCCAATTTTAGCGCCCGCGACTTGGCTAAAGTGGTCGTGCGTGCCATTGGCACATGCCAAACACGCAACCACTAGCAACTTTTATCCCCAACCTGCTAGCTAATTTCCAAGGCATTCCACACATGCCACACATTCTCCACTAGCGACTTTGGCATTGCCATTCGCACTCAAAGTGCAACTTGCGGCCAAGGCATTCCGCACATGCCAAATGCTCCACCAAGCGACTTTGGCATTGCCATCCGCACTCAAGGTACAAATCGCGGCCAAGGAGTTCCGCACATGCCAAATGCTCCACCAAATGACTTTGGCATTGCCATCCGCGCTCAAAGTACAACTTGCCTTCGAGATATCCCGCACATGCCATTGACACATGCAGCAACGCTTCACTAGCAACTTTGGAATTTCCACTTGCGCCCACTCTCGAGACATCAACACAAATTGGGGGATGCTTTCTTGGGGTTTTGGTTTGGCGGTCACAGCGTGCAGCGTACACTACGCTCGCAATAAATCAAGGCGTGCAAGGAATGAATACGGTCAATTAAATAAGGAAATTTATGGTGAAAACGTTTTTCACCATAAAGCCAACGGTTTCCACCTCCTCTGTTTTAATTGACACATTTAATCAATTCCTTAATGAGGCCAGGGTATGTTCAATCTCACTTGTATAAATAGGTTTCACCTATTCTGCCAAAACACACAAGTCTTGGTCAGGAAAAATACAACACTATCAGATAACAACTTTGTAAGATCTCTCAAAAGCTTCCATCACTAGCAAGCTTCTGCAAGCTTCTACACTTCTGATACAAGTCGAGGTTCTACCTAACCAGAACTCTCTGGTCTCATCACCCTTCTTCGCTATCCTCCCAAAATCAACCCTTCTCCTCCACTTTGTGACCGAAGCAAATCTGGAACGGCCATCTGGTTGGTTTAGGCCAGAGTTGTACAGATTGATATCTCGAATCAAAAGTGCTCACGTGTAGCACATTTGTTTAAGGGTTTAAACCAGTCTCCCCACCATCGAATTTACCAAATTCGGCAGAGGCGATTTTCTCCCATAAACAATTGGCGACCACAGCGGGAGTTTCAATCTCTCGGTTACAATATCTGCTTTCAGAAATCGATCTCACACCTCGATACAAGCATAAAGATGGAAGAAGCAAGCACACGGTTTAGGGGATCTACAATCAACCCAGTTACCAGTCGTAAACTATACGGGAAAACTGGGGACTCTCTGAAGATGTTACCAGAGATTTGGGGACTTGCTAGCAATCCTACCTGCAAAGCCGCTGCTACCAGCGATTTTGGGACTTGCTAGCCATCTTACCTGCAAAGCTACTGCTATCAGCGATTGAAGACTTGCTAGCAATCCTACCAGCAAAGCTGCCTTTTACATGAAAAAGGGGATTGCTCACGGGAAAACCTATAAACACACACTTTCATAAAAACAATATTCCCTTCACAAGGCATAATCAAAGTTATATATTAAAACCATTCATCCCAGAAAATAATCCAACATCTCAAAAAAAAAAAACATCAACCAACTACCAAAATCAGTCAGACTCCGAAATTAAGCACCCAAAGTGTTCCTCGAAATAAACAAAAAGGAATCTAAAGGAGAAACATTCAAGGGAAGTTTTCCAGCAGCGGTTTACTCTTCTTAGCAAGACGGTTCTTCGCATCTTCAATAGCCGCTCTCTTCATAGATAACACCTTGGACAGCTCCTCAGCCTCCGCTTCTTGCCGTGTGATCTCCTCCGCAGAAGGGATTTCGACTACTGTATCCTTCAATTTCCGAATCTCAGCAAGATTTTCGATGAACCACGAAGCATTGAATTCCTTATCCACACACACATTGCGGTGATGCTCCCAGTTAGCAATGACGTCTTCAGAAACGGTGTGGCTAGTCACCCCGCACATGTCCTCAATAGAAGATAAAGCTTCTTCCACACGTTTAACCAACGCGATACGACTAGTGATCTTCCTGGTCGTAGTCATGTGTCCATACTTCTTCCAGATTTTGGTATACATCGCCTCATATTTGGCCAGCACGCTGAAACCGCCGACCAACACGTGACCCGAGTAAGGAACCAAGTATGGAGGATCGAAAATGGCGCCTGCAACTAGATCCGCAATCAGAGAATCATTTCCCGGTCGGGCTGCATTCATGCTTTATGATTGATTAACTTCCATACCCAAGCCATCATCAGCGGTCACAGTCACTACAAGCGGATTTTCAACTTCCATCTCTAGGTCATCACTGACGGTTATTGTCTCCAAGGGTAAGTCTTCATGTGTCTCCACCTCAAATCCATCTCCTGAGTCAGATTCCTCCTGCAAGATTTGAGTTAGACGTTTTCAAAGGGAAAAGGAAGAAAAAGAGGCGCGAAGCCTACCGAGACACTTTCCGAAAGGGATCTAGAGCTGCTATCGGAAGAATCACCTTCACCTTCCGAACTTTCTTCTTTCTTTGGCGCATTACCATTATGAGAAGGCTCGATACCGCCAGAATTACTCTAAGGAGTTACCGTCTCCTGACAGCGAGCAAGAGCAGCAAAAGCATTAACACTACCAAAGCCCTGGAAGAAACGAGACACATACCTTTAGCAGAAATTCACACATTTGGAAACAAACCAGCAAAGAGGCGACACATACCTGGTTATTGGAAGAATTGAAAGACACAAGGGCTGCAGGAGAACCCTTTGAAGCCGTCTGAAACCCACCAGCACGGTTTTTCGTCCTCTTCTCTTTCACTTGGGTACTGATAAGCACGTAAATGCTATACTTTATACCCATATTTATATTAACTAGTTCTCGGCATTTTGACTAATAATACTATTTTAGTGCTTTTGTAGAAAGTACAGGCGAATTCTGATCACTCAGAAATACACGACTAAAGTGGGAGGTTAGTTGCCGTTTGTGATAAAATTGACCCAAGGCACTTACCGTGTCTTGGTTAGTTCAAAGGAAGTGAAGTTCTCTGGTGGGTTAACGAAATTATTGTTGGGTTCACGCCTTATGGCCCAACAATTTGGGATGCCCCCTAGCTAATGGGGGGAGCCAATTAGCAGCAGCTCTTTTATGTTTTGGTTAAAAGAAGAAAGGCATCAGGAGATGCATTCGAGCTTCTTCTTTGTTTTAGAGAAGAAAGAGAAAGAGAGGAAGAAGAGAAAGAGAGCAAGTGAGGTAGAGAGTTTAAACCACCAATTTTTGGTGAGATTGAAGCATCTTGAAGAGGAGAAGAAAGGGTTCTTGTTGAAGGATCTTTTGGTTGGTTGTGGTGGAGAATTGATTGATCAATTTCCACATCTCTTCAAAGGGGGAAAAATCTAGGGTTTGTCAAACCCTAGTAGTAAGTATCTCAAATCACTTCTTGTTCTTAAATTGATAGTGAATCTCATATTATATATGAATGAATTGTTGATCCATCTTTAGGGGTGAGTGTAATTAGGCAAATTGATATCCAAGTGCTATAGGCACCTTGAGGTTGTTGTTATCCCCAAATTTGGGAGAATTGTGTGTAACCCATTATTGTTATAGTGGAAGATTTGCCCGTGGTTTTTTACCCTTCACCTTGGAGGGGTTTTTCCACGTAATTGCCGGTGTTGTGTGATTGCTTCTATATCGTCATAGTTTGTGTATTTCCGCATTGTGTTTCATTGCTCGTGTAGGTTTCGTATTGAGCATAGCGGCTCGGATTTCGTAAGCCTCCCCCAACAATTATAGATGACGTGTCCATTCTACTGCCACATTATCTCATCTGTGGAAAAGTTAGGTCCGTGGTTAATTCATGTAACAGCAGTGACGGTCAATTGGATTCTGGGGATTGCATGGACTGCACTGGATATAAGTTGGAGTTCTTGGGAGAGCAAAAGCTTGGTGGTGATCGACTACAGCTGGAAGAAGAATGGGAGTTTTATGGGGACTGTAGTTGCCTACCAATGAAGATGAGTGTTACTGAGGACTTGAGTGAATACCAGTTGAGAAAAAGGTGAAGTTGGCATGGTTTTGTGGCTCAGTGAAGCAGTGAAGGAGTTGAGGGCTGGTTTTTTCCACGGGAGTTGTTATGGATGAGAACTGAATGAAGACGAATTCTAAGTGGTGTACTGAGGCTACGTACGTATCTGTGGCTGAAATACATGCTGGTGGTGGTTTGTACACAAATTTGCAGAAACAAATGGAGATGGCACCATGGATTCAATCCAGACTTGAAGTTGGGAGTTTGTGTAACTAAGTTGCAGACTAGTTGGTTGACGGTGTTTACATTGATTTATACGGCGAGAAGGTAACTCAAGAGATGTGCTGTTGGTTAGCCGGTCAGAACTTGGCGATGGCTAGATGGAAAAAAAAGGGGTTTGTCTGATGATGTAGGGGGTTGTGATTGTTTGAGCTACAAAACTAATGGTGGTTATGGTTCAGCGATTTCAATGGAGATGATTGATCTCCTGTTTTCGGTGCAAAGGCAGTGATGATGGGTTTGTGCTCGAGTGGAGTATGTGAGTTTGTCGTTAACTAATTGGATTTGGTGCATCTGGTGGTAGAGATGGTTCTAACCATTTTGGCGTTGATTAATGAGGATGGAGGATTACAGTTAGAAGGATTTTGTATGGAGCTCGAGAAAGCTGCTATCACAGATGAATGGTGACGAATTTGGGAGTCTACTGTGGTGTAGTTTGGATCGGAGTTGGCTAGTGACCTGAGATGAATGGCGTTGAAGTTCGAGTTCGATACCGAATTCAGAAGCATCAGCTCCTCCTGAAGTTGAAGGGAAACGTCAGTTTTTTTTTTTTGAAGGTCTAGGTATGATTCCATCTGGGATGGAAAATGGTCAGAATTGGCTGGTGAACTGCGGTACTCGAATAGAAGAAGAAAGCAGCAACAATGTCAGTCGACAGCGAAGAAAGGCGCTGGTGGAATTTTGGTTCGAAGTGATCTGTTATGTTATGGGAGAAGAGAACTGATGCCAAGGTCTGGGTGTTAGTCTGGTTTGAATGGGAAGTGGTCGGAGTTGGAAGTTGGAACTGCCGTGTGTGGTTGAGTTTGATTGCGTCTCTACCAAGTGAGCCAGAGAGAAAAGAAGTTTTGCTGTAAGCTGTAGCCGGTCAGGGAAATAGCAAAGAAAGCGTTGTTAGGGTCTGACTGAAATCTGTGTGGTGTTTAGGTTGGGCCTCTTTGCATATCCGTGGCTAGGCTTGTATGGCCCAAGTAGGGTTTTCTATATACTTCAGTAGGGACGAACAGAACTGAGAGGGGAGAACGGAACAGAAGAAGAAAAAAAGAGGAGGCGCGGCTGGGAAGTGCGGTGAAGGAGGGGAAGAGCAACTGATTTAATCGTGGTGACGGCGCGATTGTTATTGGTTTATCTTTCTTATCTCTTTGTCATTTATTTTGTATGGGTTTTGAGAAACCCGTAGCCATGCCTTGCTAGATTTTTGTAACTAGGGTTTATGTTGAAACCACTTTGGGTATTAGGCTACTTTGATTTGATTTTATATAGCAATAGACCATTATGATTTGAATAGATTAGTTCTTGAATAATATTTATCGATTTATGGAAAACTTAGTTGTTGCTTCACCGGTTTTGTAAACCTTTATGCTTAATTGTTAGGATTGCAAATACATTTGTCTAGTTATTTGATATCTCATGCTTGGGTTAAATCCTTTGATGGGTTATGCTTAGAATAGCCAGGTATTATTGGTGAACCTAAATTTAGTTTCGTATGATTTTCTTGCTAACGCAATTTGATGGTGCATGCTTGGGTTTAGTATTTTGATGTGCCATGCTTAGGGTGTCCCAGTGATATTTGCGACTCTAATACATATAATAGGCGATGTCAATAGAACGAACGATAAATAATTATTCATGAGTTATGTTTCATTTCAGTAATTAAACAAAAATAGTGGTGGATATGATAAAACCCTGGTTACTGTTTTTCCCATTGATTTTATTTTATTAGTTTAATTTTATTATTTCATTTTCCATTATAAAAATTCAAAAACATTATTGTTGGTTACTCGATTTGAGAATATTGGTTACAGTATTTCCACCGCTCCTCGTGGGAACGACCCGTACTTTCCGTTGTATGCATTGTAGACACCGTGCGATTGCGGTTTATTATATAGGGTATTCCCATATCCTATCAGGTACTTTCAGAATTGCCAGACGACTTTCGCTTGAAATCTCTCAACATTGGGTACTTCTTCAAAACTTCTTGGGAAGGCTTACCATGAACATTCTCCACCGCGTCATCCACAAACTTGCGAATCATGAGATGCTCGTGGCACCAGAACTCGTTGTAACTAAAGGTCATCAAGGGTGTTCTTTCCGGTTGAAAGAAGGGAAGACGGATACCTGGCCCAAGGGCACTGGCATTGAAGGCAGCACGCAATGAATTCTCAGGAAGCTCCAGCCGGCAAGCAAGGGGCATCCCCTGATCGAAACCCATGTGGCGAGATGCGCGATCAATATTGTACTCAGAAATCTGGAAATCCCCTCTAAAGAAAGACGGCATGTGACCGGGGATGCAACTTTGAATAAACAAGTTTTCATTAACGCTCAAGTTGTCATCTGAAGACAAAATCACATCCGGAGCAGAAGCAAAAGTATCAATTTGAGTCACGGACCTATGAACTGGCTCCCACGGGCGAAAATTGATCTCGTGTGATTTATCAAGAAGGCTAACCAAGCTCACACCAACTCTTGGACGCTTATTCGCCTATCGAAGAATTCGAGAGCCACCCCAACTCACATGAATCGTAGGCAACGGCTTTGGAACGTACTTTTCAAAATGCTCCCATAGCCACGCTTGCAGAAAAACGACGTGCACATACGAATCCACTTTCATGAAACCATTCGAAACTCGCATATTCGCGACTAAGTGATCCAGATGCGCGTGCAAGGAGCCAAGGAATAGCCTGCCAATGGGGAGGGCCTCACCTTTCGCCAACTTCACAGCAATTGGTAGCAGCTCTGCCCTTATCTCCTTCTTTCCGGAACCATCGTCAAGAATGTCTCTAGACAACCAGAGAGCCAAAAATGCTACAACGTGGAGATCGCTGCTCTTCTGTCTAGCCTCCAACTCTTCCGGAAACCACTGAGATATCCACCAGCTGTAAAAGAACCTTTCATCCTCTTTCCGGATGGAATCCTTCGACTTCGCAGTAGAGTCTTTTCGGGCAAAATATCCCAACTTAGCAGCAAGGTCATTTCGCATCTTCTTCTCATCTCTGGATAATTGGATGTTAAGATCCCCGGTTACTGGAAGATTCAATAAGAGAGCCACGCTCTCCAAGGTGAAATCTATTTCGCCCCATTTACAGATAATTGTGTGAGTGTCCGAGCACCACCTAGAGAGGAAACCAACCAAGCCCGGGACATCTTTCCTAATTTGGAGACTTACTGAAGCTCTGGCGGCATTAATAATCCTCGCTCGAGTCAAGTTGAAATTTATATGCTCCCTACTCACCATAAATTCGACCCACGTATCAAAAGAATGCAATGGACTTTGACACATCCTGAAGTCAATACTGGAAGAGGCATACGCTCCTTTGTGGAGACAAAACCGTATGGTATGCTCCGGCCGAACTGTGCGGGTCTCCTTTTCATTTTCACCATCAGTCAATAAAGTTGGCTCAAAGTCTGGAAGATTCCTCCGATCAGGAGCAAAGGGTTGGGTAAAGAAATCATCATCTATGTTTGGTTTCGAACTATCAACATCTTTCGACGAAACGGAGCCTTATTCAGGTAACATCTTGTCGGTTTTTCTCGTTTAGCAACAAGATATCTGCACAAAACAAAACATGGAAATTATGAAATGATCTCCCAAACACATAACCGTGCTCGACAAGAAGAAAAATCCCTGACACATGGGAGAATAGTATTTTCTATGGTTTCGAAATACATATATAGTATTCTTCTTCGGGATTCATATACAGTAATTTTTTCGGGTTCATATGAAGCACATATAAAATATTCTTCTTCGGGATTCATATACAGTAATTCTTTCGGGTTCATATGAAGCACATATACAATATTATTCTTCGGTATTCATATACAGTAATTCTTCCGGGTTCATATGAAAAGCATATACAGTATTCTTCTTCGGGATTCATATACAGTAATTCTTTCGGGTTCATATGAAGAGCATATACGGTATTTTTCTTCGATATTCATGTGCAATATATTTCTCGGGCTCAAGTGCATATACAATATCCTACTTCAGGTTCGAAATTACATGCGCAGTACATTTCTCGGGTTCAAATACATATACGGAATCTTTCTTCGGGTTCAAAATTATGCGCGCAACATTCTCTACGGGTTCGAAATCATTTATGCAGTATTTTCTACGAAATCAAATCATACAATATTCTCTACAAGAAGCATGCCAATCGTAAACGCGATATCAACGCAAGATTTATAAAAGAAAAAGCACATACTGCTAGGGTTTGCACCTACAAAGGGAAACAAGAAAAGTACTAGAAGACACACCTGGGTAGCCGGTTTTTACTTTATCACTTTACCGCTAGCAAGGAGGAATGAAGGAACAAAGCTTAAGATAAAAGAAAGGACTTCATGTATATATATGCGAGCAGTTTCCACAATGGGGAAGGATTCCTTTTCTCCCAAAGACGCGCGTATAAGGGAAGTTTGGGCCCAACAAGGCGCCCAACTTCCCAACGGCCGCTCAAGCCCCATCAACGGCGCCAATACCTCCCAAGCACGCTCCCTTTGCGCCGGTCTCACCACACCAGCCTCTCAACCTTGCGCCAGTACCGTCCAAGGTAGCACGCTCCTTTTGTGCCGGTCCCACAAATCGCGCCGACCTGTCAATGTCTCCCAAGTCGCACCAGCTATCACGTCTATCTCCCATCGGCCCCACCAGCCAGCGCATGCTCAGTTTCTCAACTCACGCCAGCAGCTCAATGCTTCCCAGCCGTCCATTTCCGCCAAATTATGCTAACCTCCCGCTCCATGGAAAACTGCCAAGGACGAGGATTCCGAATCCAGTCCGCATCTCAGAAAAAAAGGTCAGATAAATCTCCCGTTTCTCTTTCAGATCTTATCTTGGCACCATCTTATGCTTACCTCGCAACAAAGCTCCTGTTCCGAGCTAAGCAGGGGACTTAATGTCGATGGTGGATTTTAGATAAGGGGTAAATCGTAAAACCCCATGACCTAGTGTTACCAGCAACACATTAACTACGAGCATTTAATTCAGGTGTCAATAATTAATGGGGGTATTTTTTTCAAAATACCAGATTAGGGCTTTCGACACAGAACCCTAATTCCAAAACCAAGCCGCATACTGCGCACCATGGCAACGACGCCAAAACCAAGCCGCATACTGCGCACCATGGAAACGAAGCCAAAACCAATCCGCATACTGCGCACCATGGCAACGACGCCAAAACTAAACCACATACTGCACCCACAGGCAACGATGCCAAACTAAGCCGCTATACCATTTGGCACATGCCAAAAATAGCGCCCTAGGCTTGCAAACCGTGCAACTAGGTCAACTTGGTCGTACGTGCCATTGGCACATGCCAACACGCATCACTATCCAATTTCTATTTTCAAGCCGCTATGCCCAGCTAGCGCCCACAACTTGGCCCAATAGCCGTGTGTGCCATTGGCACATGCCAAACGCACCGCTAGCCACTTTCTCTTCCTGAGTTTCACTTACAGGTTGTTTCACACCTTCATTGGCCTCAAAACCTAAATACTCTCGCGTTCGGGTATAGGAAATTCTTTTCCCGTCAGATGGGCAGGCTGACCATCAAAATCATAGTTTGTATGAGAATTCAACAATGGTTTTAGTGAAGGGCGCCAATTAGGGTTTCAAAACCCTAAATCGCGAGCGTTTCCTTGAAGCTTGGCCACGCGTGCCATCCGCACATGCCAAAACAATCACTAGCCACTTTCTATTCCAAGCCGCTACCCAATTGTAGCGCCCGTGACTTGGCCAAAGTGGCCGTACGTGCCATTGGCACATGCCAACACGTTACCACTAGCCACTTTCTATTCCAAGCCGCTACCAATTGTAGCGCCCGCGACTTGGCAAAAGTGGCCGTGCGTGCTATTGGCACATGCCAACACGTTACCACTAGCCACTTTCTATTCCAAGCCGTTACCCAATTGTAGCTCCCGCGACTTGGCCAAACTGGCCGTGCGTGCCATTGGCACATGCCAACACGTTACCACTAGCCACTTTCTATTCCAAGCCGCTATCCAATTGTAGCGCCCGCGACTTGGCCAAGGTAGCCGTACGTGCCATTGGCACATGCCAACACGTTACCACTGGCCACTTTCTATCCCAAGTCGTTATCCAATTGTAGCGCCCGCGACTTGGCCAAGGTGTTCGTACGTGCCATTGGCTCATGCCAACACGTTACCACTATCCACTTTCTATCCCAAGCCGCTATCCAATTGTAGCGCCCGCGACTTGGCCAAAGTGGCCGTGCGTGCCATTGGCACATGCCAAACACGCAACCACTAGCCACTTTTATCCCCAACCTGCTAGCCAATTTCCAAAGCATTCCGCACATGCCATTGGCACATGCCACACATGCTCCACTAGCGACTTTGGCATTGCCATTCGCACTCAAAGTTCAACTTGCGGCCAAGGCATTCCGCACATGCCAAATGCTCCACCAAGCGACTTTGGCATTGCCATCCGCACTCAAAGTACAAATCACGGCCAAGTCGTTTCGCACATGCCATTGGCACATGCCAAATGCTCCACCAAGCGACTTTAACATTGCCATCCGCGCTCAAAGTATAACTTGCGGTCGAGATATCCCGCACATGCCATTGGCACATACCTCAATGCTTCACTAGAAACTTTGGCATTGCCACTGGCGCCCGCTCTCGAGACACCAACACAAATTGGGGGATGCTTTCTTGGGGTTTTGGTTTGGCGGTCACAGCGTGCAGCGTACACTACGCTCGCAATAAAGCAAGGCGTGCAAGGAATGAATACGGTCAGTTAAATAAGGAAATTTATGGTGAAAACGTTTTTCACCATAAAGCCAACGGTTTCCACCTCCTCTATTTTAATTGACACATTTACTCAATTCCTTAATGAGGCCAGGGTACGTTCAATCTCACTTGTATAAATAGGTTTCACCTATTCTGCCAAAACACACAAGTCTTGGTCAGGAAAAATACAACCCTATTAGATAGCAACTTTGCAAGCTCTCTCAAAAGCTTTCATCACTAGCAAGCTTCCGCAAGCTTATACACTTCTGATACAAGTCGAGATACTACCTAACCAGAACTCTCTGGTCTCATCACCCTTCTTCGCTATCCTCCCCAAATCAACCCTTCTCCTCCACTTTGTGACCGAAGCAAATCTGGAACGACCATCTTCTTGGTTTAGGCCAGAGTTGTACAGATTGATATCTCGAATCAAAAGTGCTCATGTGCAGCACATTTGTTAAAGGGTTTAAACCAGTCTCTCCACCATCGAATTTACCAAATTCGGCAGAGGCGATTTTCTCCCTTAAACAGACCCAAAGTCGAAGACTTTAATAAACAAATCTGTATCACACAGTAAAGTCTACATTAATAGATAAATCCGCCTCCCACGAATATACCTATGAGTTTTTTTTTCTGTCTTTTAATAAATCAAGGTGAACATGAACCAATTGATAAAACCAGACTTATATTCCAGAAGAACAACTCAGCTTTATCAATCACCTCACAATAATCTTAATCGGCGCAGCGAAAAAAGATATTGTGGAATCACAAACGATGAGACGAAGTGTTTGTGACTACTTTTATATCTTGCATATCGGAGATAGAAATCTCAAGCCAACTATTACAATTGTACTTGTACGATAGCAACAACAAGATCAGATCACACAACTACAAGAAAAGTAGTATCGGTATGGCTTCACAATCCTAATGAAGTCTTTAAGTCGTTAACCTGGTTTTAGAAGAAGAAAACCAAAGGTTAAAGGAGAATCGACTCTAGCTTAGCACAACTAGTATCACATATAATGTGTGGGGATTAGGTTTCCTAGTTGCTAGAGTTCTCCCTTATATAGTCTTTCAAATCAGGGTTTGCAATCAATGTTAGCTTGGTAACAAAGCATTCAATATTCACCGTTATATGAAAACCTGATTAGATTCAAGCTAATATTTATCAACCGTTAGATCGAAAACATTGCTTGTTACACACATATGTAATGCACGTTTCTAGGATTATGTAACCGTACCCAAACTTGTACATTACTTGGTTCAACAATAGTTAACCAAATGGTTATCCATATGATAACTTTCATATCAACCATATTATTCTTCACCATAACTAGTCCAAATGACTCAAATGAACTAGTTAGAGATTTGTTCAATTTCTTAGATCTTTATGTACTACACAAGACACAATCGAAGCAAAAACGATATGATTCACTCGAATCGATTCATAAACTATAAAGCCACGGTTTGCAATGGCATTCCTTAGTTTATTAAGATAAGTTCACAAACATCGCTTTTAAACATAACCTACTCAAGTTCTCGGACTGGGTTCGCGGACTTAAGTTCCCGTATGGAGTTCAAAAACTCCCGAAGAAATTCTCGGTCAAGAACTTCCTCCAGTTTGCGGACTGAGTTCGCGGACTGAAGCTCACGTACTTCTCCGGTTTCACTTGTTCAACAAAGTTCGCAAACTTTGGTTCAAGCAATAAGGACTTATACATATATGTGTTTCCACAACAATGCTTATATCCTCCAATGGTTATATTGTCTAAACTCTCATTTCAATCATTGAAACATTCTCAGAGGGCGTTATATAGTTGTTATTCACAAACTATTTTTCGTCAGAGCAATTTTCAAAGTGATTGAAACATAACATGACTTTCGTCACTAGGTAAAGATGAACTTGGATAAATAGAAAGCTTTACCAACACATATTTCGAGAAATAGATAAGCGAGATATACTCAGCTCTAAATACCACATGTGTATAATCTTAGTCTATATAGTAATACGATTTTTGTCTCAAGATAGGATATAGAATAGATAGAGTAGATAGACTTTTGAGTGATAGATAAGTTCAAGTCTCCACATACCTTTTAGTCGATGAATATCCACTGGTTCCTTGAGTAGTCCTTCGTCTTGTATGATGATCGCCATGGAGTTCTTGAGCTCAACTACACTTTCTTTCCTAGTCCGAGACCTTAGCTATAGTAGACTAAGTATCAAGACTTTATAGTTTTGATCACTAACATTGAAAAACATGCTTGAGATAGCAACTCCGAGTTCGACCAAGCAGTGCTCTAACACTTTGATGAAGTTATTCAATGACGTCTTCGTGTATTTCTCAATATTCATTCTTCAAGGTAACTTGAGTGAATCTTAAAACTTTACTACCTAATCTGATCTAATTCAAAAGCTGACTTTAGTGGATTCCAAATCAAGAAATAGTTTTTGCATATAAGATATGATAACAGACTTGAATGCCAACGATATGTGGTTCAACCGAGCATTGTTATAAAACATGTTGGATATTTTCAATATCTTAGAAAATAAATTTATTTTCGGTTTTGGTTTTCCGCTATGAGGGGGAAGTGTTCTGTGTTGAATAAACACAATAATGGATGTTAGTTGGAGATGAAGAGACACCTCTAACAGGTGTGATGGTTCATAAAAGACACATCCATTCCCAATAGTCACCTTATGTGTCTTTTGGAAGTGAAGGGGCATCTCTAATAGGCATGAATATCCCTATAAGTAGTGAAGGTATTCTCCCATTCTTAACAATCAATTAAAACTTGTTTTCTATCTTTCTAAAGCATCATCAGAATTTTTTCTAGTGTGTTCTTGATTGGGTAAGGGGAGCAAACCTTGAATCCAATTTCTCTGTTGTAGGGATTTCATTGTATTCTGAAGGCATTATTTCGCATACCTGTTGTAATTTCCATTGGGAGGGTAGAAATAATCGTCTAAAAGAAATCTTATGAGCCTTGAAAGTTTTTGAGTACAATAATTTCTTTTAGTGTTTCCATCCTCTATTAAAACACCCACTTTTTCCAACAGTTTTAGACGATTAGTATCCGATTAGGGAGGATGAAAGTTTGGTTGTTACTTGTTGACAACGAACACCGTTAGGGATACAACAGGAGAAGTTGCGTTTATTTGCATTCACCATAAATTGGCTCCACTTTGATAAACGGGCTATATTCAGTTGGGCCTATTATTTAATTAGGCATGGCACATACGCATCAAACATTACCTGATTACAATTTGAGTATTCTCTGCAACGAAGAAACAAAGAAAGAACACGAGACAGACATAATAGAATTGAGAAAGAGGAAACATAAATTGTGGTTCCGGACCCACTGCTTTCGAAAGAAATGGAAGAGGGAAAACAGACGTCCAACATCAACCAACACCAGTACGTTCAAAACCAATCTCTGCGTGGTAATGTTTTTGAACATTGGTGCTTACATGCCAAAAGGTTATTGGCGGGAGAACAAGGAAATGGCAACGAAACAGATAAGTAAACTAATCTTTCTTTTACTCTGATGCCATATCCAAAATTGACTGAAAAGTGTCAAATTACTAATACTAAATGCACACATGATTTGTTCTTGAAGTAAGCACATGTCCGCAATCACTAATGCTTTGATTTGCCTTCGTACAACAAATGTTTGAATAAATGTCCTAAACCATACTTGTGATTAATAATTAGTGGGAATCTTATGATGATGTGCATATTAAAATCTGACTTTTGTATGTATACAATGGTGCATATTTTGATTTGAACTAATTATAGTGTGGGGGTGTTATACCTATGTGATATGAGTTTGGTTCATATGTTTTACTGTTGCACATATTTGTTTAAAGTGCGATGCATGCCTAGTGGGAAATGAAAACAAAACATGTTAATCTTGTGATGGGTGAAATTGTGGGGCTAATGAATTTTATTTTGACTAAGTTTATTTACCCTGTACTTTCACAAGAATATGGATGCTGGTTGTTTTTTGGGAATAAGAAGTCCATGACATTTTATTGAAATGGTGTTTTTAAACTGGACCAGAAAGTAGCACTCTGATACTCGAATAACTGTGACTACTCGAGATATTGAAATCGTTAGCAAGTGAGATGAATTTTATGTACCATTAGGAGGTGGTATATGAGAATGCATCTGTACATACTTGTCAAAGTAGTCTCTTTGGATGTGGAAGCACAATTTTGAATTGCGCAACATACCAGGAACTATAGTTTCATAACAAAGAGAAATGGTTATGAAATGTGGGGAGAATTTTATGAGACTGTCATATAAAATTTTCTAGTTGGTAGGTTATTTTATAACCAAAATCATCAATAATTGTTAGATAGCAAATTATATGATATGAGTATAATTCTTGCAAAAGAAATTATAGGTTCCAAAGCTTGGAAATAGGCATGTATTAAATGACATCGAATGGAATACCACATAATATGTAACGTATTGGAAAATTGGGCGGCCGACCAAATATCTGATAATGAGGTGTTACGATATTACCGATGCATAAATTGTGAACATTTGCATTACATAATGTAAAATGTTAAATAGACATTGTCTATGTATTTGGTTATACATTTGTAGAAGATTGGGCATGAGTAGAGGAGTTACTCATCATAATAATGTGCTTGTTGAAATAGCAAGCAAGTTGCCTACAAATTTTATATGCCTCTAGTGTATGCAAGTCTATAATGACTTCATGTGAATTAACCGTAAATGTTAATTAGGATCACTAGAGAAGTTACAATTATTTTGTAAAATCAAAGAGAAACATTTTTAATAATGTTTTCAGAATTGATTGCATGAGTAGATGCAATTAATGAGGAGGAATGGCTTAGCACCTAACTTGTAGAGATCCCATTTTTGGAAGAAGCCTTCTCAAGCAGTCTTGATTAATTGTGAATCAGGCTATGATCTATAACGTCTCTAACAAAGACTTATAATGAAAAGTCAAGATATACAAGTCTTGTACATTGAACGGTAAGTCAATTACTTAAGAAATGAGTAATTGCAATTAGCCATTGAAACGGAGAAAAACTTGGCAGACATATCATGAAGAGTCTCCCAAAGGAAATGTTTTCAATGAAGTATAAATAAATGGGACTAAGGTCTGTGAAGGAAGGTTGATCTCCCATAGTAGAAACCCAACCTATGTTTTGAAAAAGATAAACAAGGTTCAATGTGGTACCAACAAGTTATGGATAGAGATTATGGAGCACTAATATAAAACTTCCCATTTCTTATTAGTGCTGGTTTCTGCAAGAAAATAGGATGGATATAAATCCTTAATAAGTCTAACTTTTATCACAAGGTGTCTCGCAGAAACACCTTCGAGACTTACCTATATGAGTATGGAAATCAGGCCGTTTCCTAAGAGAAGAAGACCGTTCTCTAAAGAAGATTCATGAATCAAGGATATAAGCACATGGCCATTAACGTGCTTGGCTACAGAACACATGATTTATGAAATCAATATGTGTGGAGACTCCGGTTTTATCATAAGGGATACTTGGTTCAAGACTGGTTTCACCATAGAATCTCGATAAGGCTTTGAGTTTCTTACACTAAGTGAAGGTTCAAATCCAAAAGATACCTATCATTTATGTGTTGATTTCAACGATGATGCTTAGTCTCAATTTAGCTTGAACTACGTTGGCTTGATCCCACTCGGGTACGTAGGAAGTCACTTGAGTGATGCAGCCACTCTGATTTTAAAGTTTTTTACTTTCATTTTTTGTTATTGAAAATAGGGGGAGATTGTTGGATATTTTCAATATCTTAGAAAATAAAATTATTTTAGGTTTTGGTTTTCCGCTATGAGGGGGAAGTGTTCTGTGTTGAATAAACACAATAATGGATGTTAGTTGGAGATGAAGAGACACCTCTAACAGGTGTGATGGTTCATAAAGGACACATCCATTCCCAATAGTCACCTTATGTGTCTTTTGGAAGTGAAAGGGCATCTCCAATAGGCATGAATATCCCTATAAGTAGTGAAGGTATTCTCCCATTCTTAACAATCAATTAAAACTTGTTTTCTCTCTTTCTAAAGCATCATCAGAATTCTTTCTAGTGTGTTCTTGATTGGGTAAGGGGTGCAAACCTTGAATCCAATTTCTCTGTTGTAGGGCTTTCATTGTATCCTGAAGGCATTATTTCGCATACATGTTGCAATCGCCAATTGATATTGGGAGGGTAGAAATAATCGTCTATAAGAAATCTTACGAGCCTTGAAAGTTTTTGAGTACAACAATTTCTTTTAGTGTTTCCATACTCTGTTTTTTTTTTTTTTTGATAATGAGAAAAATTTATTAAGAATGACCGGAATTGAGGTCTTTTGCCAGCAGGCTACAGATATCCGGCTCAAAGTTTTCAACAGCTAAGATAGGTGTTGCTATTTGTCTAGCTTGTTTAGCTATAGCATCTGCCACCTGATTGTAATCTCGACTTACATGAGTAAAATTGCAAAAAGAAAAACTAGAGATCAAAGTTTTTATCTCTTTTATTAAGTTCCTATTTTCCCACTGAATGAGTAAAATGTTCCCATTGATGGAATCTATAACTAGTTTTGCATCAGCTTCAATCTGAATATGCATGTACTTCAAATCTTTAGCCCAAGAGAGTGCTCCCTAACTGCCATGCATTCTACTGCTTCCGACAAAACAATACTCTGTTAAAACACCCACTTTTTCCAACAAAACAATCCAACGAGATACACATTGTCGGGATCTTTACTTTCCACCACTATCCAGGTTTCCTTTGACATCTTGGTCACGATCCCCATCACGCTTAATAGTATTGTCTTTCTCTTGGACGTTTGTTGATGCCCCGAGTCCTTCTTTATAACTTTCGCCTTCTCCCCAAACACACGCCAACTTTTTAATTCCATATCAAGGTTCGTTTTTTATGGGCCTTTCTTTGCTCCCCAACCTGTCATAGTAATTCACCTTGTGCACATGATTTAAGTCTCCGATAAACCACCCCAAACCGCTTTCTCAATTTTCATTCAGAACACAAACATCTAATACTTGCCAATAATATCGAACAATTTAAAAGTATGAAAGAAAAACAACACGAACCATAAACTCAATAACCACTAATAGCTCTTTGATGGTCCAAGTAATGGTAGGTGGGCCTTTTCGCAGCACTTGAGTATGCAAAATATTGTATACAACTTCATGTACGTTGGAGTCCTTTCATCACCTAGGTTAACCCCCTAGCACGATCGACTAGGAGTTATACCACTTGTTCCAATAAATAGTGGATTATTTCAGATAGTGAACTACCACAATTTTGTCAAGGTGAGGCCGTCAATAGCCGTACCACCAATTTTTCAGTTCCCTAAAAAAAACTCAACTAGTTTGTCTTGTACATGTCTCATGGAATGAAACAACAGTACAATGTAAAAGGCCATCTTCGACCTTGCTATCTTCCGTGCCTTTATATATATTTCTTGTAAAGTTACCTCTGAAGTCAAGTTGTTCAATGTTACTCTTGTAGCCATCAAATCATCATTCTTATCCCTCAATTCAAGTTGGCAATTCGCCGTAAAATTCATGTATTATTGACGAATTATTGCGAACTGATACGGGAGCGAACTATTCGAGTACGTTCCAAAGCCCGCACCCTGTACGCGTGTTATATGGGATTTCCAGTTTATACACAAATTATTCAGAATCACGAATAATTCAGTTACCCAATTCAAAAAAAGTTTAGTTGGATCTGGGCCTAGTCATGTACTGACTCTGTGATTTCTTAATTGTTTAACAAAAATGTCATCAAAGGTAGGGGTGAGCAACGGACGGACGGTTGCGGATTAGGGGTCACCCGCAACCAAACCGTCAAAACTGCGGATTTGGAAAATTGAACCGTAACCGGCCCAATCACCCGCGGATTTCAAATCCGCGAATCCATGATAATGCGGACGATTCGCAATTAACAGTGTTTTAGTCCAAAAAAAAAAAAAAAAAAAATACTTTCTTTACTAAACCAACTTTCATTTTCCTTCTTCTTTACTTCCACAACCACTTTCAGTTCACCACTTAATACCCTTGACGTCAAGTACTCAAGTACTGATCATCCATTTGGGGCATCAGGAAGAAGTAGACCATTTGGGCCACTTTCATTTGGTTGTTATCACCACTTAATAGCCTTATAGGCTTATAGCCTTGACATCGTACTCAACTCAAAATCTTGATCATCCATTTGGCATAAAACAAACTTATATAAGCGACTTATCCTGCTCATCAGGAAGAACAAGCTGCTGGTTGTTATCACCACAATTTCCTCCTACTGGAAACTTAGAAAGTCTGCCCTTACAACAACTGGAAGACTCAACAAGGTGGGCCTAAATGCACAAAGTGAACATTTAGTCTTTGTTTGGGATAATTTCCACGCACATCAGAACATTTTTACGGCCTGGTCTGTATTTTGTTCTACTTCTTAGAAATCCAAGACTAGGAATTCGATTTTGTGGGCTTACGCTGCTATTTTATGAGCTTATCTTCCATGCGGACCAGGCACTGTAAAAATGACAAATACTAGGAGACCAAAGCCCAACGGTGCAGGTGAATCCGCGGTTTTCAATACCCAACCGCACCCAAACCGCTAAAATGTGCGGATTTGAGAATCCCACCCGTGTCCGGCCCATACGTCTTGCGGTTTGGGTCAAATCCGCAAATTTGCGGACGGTTGCGGGTGAAATCCGCGGTTCCGGTTTTTTTGCTCACCCCTAATCAAAGGGAATTCAACTTGGGCCTTCAACCCCTTTAGTGACCGCCTAACCACCTTCCCAAGCAAATTTGGTCGATTAATGCCGTGCATGGTTTATATAACACAATTTAGACCATATTAACCTTTTAATTAATACTAGAAATATGTATTAAATTATAATATATCCAATCTGAATTTTCCATCCGAATTAGTATATGCAAAACGAATTATACACCTATGTATGCCATTCCGAATTACTCCTGAATCACGAACTGTTGATCGAATTTAAATTCCACGAATCCGGATAATATCCGTATGTATGCCAATCTGTACGTTTCTCGTATTCCCAATTTCGCTTAGGACAGGGTCGTAGACCAAAACCTGCGTCAATATCAGATTATACATAAGACGAGCGAAGATTAACAAATAAAAATAATAACAAAACCAATTAAATTACATGGAATAAATCCATATTTTCTCCAGTAGATGGTGGATTTTCGACAAGGGCTAAAATTGTATATACTCCTGATCCAGCAATCAGATGAGTATTAAGGCTCAATGTCTCTTATTGAAAGCAGGAAAGCTCATGCCACAAAATCTCTGACTGAGAATACTGTCTCTCAGAGTATATGTAGATATGTAGTCTCCCAGCTGAGGCAACGACATATCTCATGAATACTGAGCAATTTCAGTAATTACTTTTATATAGAATCGAAAGATTAGACAGCTTGCCTACTAGTATAGAGCAATAATGTCTTCAGGATGTAACAATGTGTTCCCTGACTATATAAAAAAAATATGACGCTTCAACAAGCTCATATCATTCATAGACGATCGTACTAGTATAGAGCCATCAATTAATTATTCTTAAAATCATTAGATTCATTAACTGAATCCCTGGAAAATATTCAATGTTTTTCATAATATTTAATTACTTCAATTTATGGTTCTTCCCAACAGAATTCGATGGGTTAGTAATAAATATTCGACACACGGGCATTCGAGCTACCTTCGGGTAAGCCCCGACCAAAATGGTGAAGATGTACTCGAAAATAATGCATTAACAAGCACCTGAATACACGAACGAGTATTTCAAAATATGACGAGACGATGAACCTATGCAAAATAGGAAAGAAAATAATAAATAATAAAATATTAATCAAGGCGCTGAGGGACTAGGCCCACCGGTCGTGCCGTGACCAGTCCCAGTCCCACGCCCAATTCTATATTTTATCATATTTTTTATTATTTTCCTTGATTTTATGAAAATCCTTTCATTTGAACAAATATCCTTCGTTTTAATGAAACTCCTCTGTTTCATGGTGTTTCCTTCGCATCAAGGAAATAATATAAAATTGGGAAAGGTGTCATGGGACCGTGTCTACTAGCCGGACGGCTATGCCCTAGTCATGGCCGGTTCCACACCTCATGATTCCTCAATATTTTATTATTATTTCTCTAATCTCATGAAAACTCTTTAATCTCATGATATTTCCTTCAAATCATGAAAATTAGGGAAACTCGTGGGACTAGGCCCTAGCCGGCCGGTCATGCCCTAGCCGGTCCCACACGCCCCTTATTTTTTTATTATTATTTTTATGTTTCCTTGATCCCATGAAATTTCTTGATTTCATGATGTTTCCTTCAAAATTCCTTCAAATCATGAAATAATACATAAAATTAGGGAAAATTCACGGGATCGGGCCCTAGCCGGCCGACCATGCCCAAGCCGATCCCACACACCCCTTATTTTATTGTTATTAGTTTTTATATTTTTCTTATCTCATGGAAACTCCTTGATTTCAACAAAACTCTTTGGTTTCAACAAACTCCTTGGTTTTATGATATTTCCCTAAAATCATGAAAAATATTATAAAATTAGAAAAAATGATGTGGGACCGGGCTCTTTGGACGGCCGGCCGGCCATGCCTATAGCCGGTCCCACACTTCATGATTCCTTTATTTATTATTATTATTTTCCTTCATCTCATGAAGTTTCCACGGTTTCGGCAAAAATCTCTGATTTCTTCATATTTTCCCAAATGATTGCTCAAACGCACATCAGAAAATATCAAAATTCTCAGGACTGAGACACGAACACTTTGGTGATGAGAGCGTGTTACCTTGACCGACCAAGGTTGGCTCTTTGGCTTACAAGGAGCCGGTCCCACGTATTTTCACAATTTGACCTAATTTGCGCAAATTGCACGTATTAGGTCCAAAACTCTTCCAAACAATTTGGAGCTTCATGGAACAATCGTTATTCCATCCCGTGACCACCCAGGGCCAGTTTCATGACCCCTTGGTCGGTCCCTTCTCTCTTCATAATTAATTAGGTTTTCTCACCTAAGGCTCAGATGAGCATTATTTTAATGATTAAACTAGCATTTAATCGTCCTTTCATCAACAAGTCTTCAAGAGACTTTGGTATTTTGCTCACTTGAGCATCTGGGCGCTACATGGTCGATTCATCATCCCATGTAGCCGGTCTCTCCTTCATTTCATAAATGATTTTCAATAAATCATCAATTCAACAATTGATCAAATTAGGGTTTTGAATCCAAGGTTTATAATTCCAGATTCAGACACTAAATTTTATGTTGATCCCATGATCAGCACTCTAATCAATTATACTTGGTTCGGTTCCCAGTATTTTAAATTAATATTTATTTGGTTATGTTACCAATACTTCATCAAATGAGCAACATTTGCTCAGACGAGCAATATTTTCTCAGGCTAAGGAATATTTGTTCAACTATCAATATTCAACAATTCATCAAAGAACCAACATTCGCTCAGATGAACAATACTTGTTCGCACTGACGAATATTGGTTCAACTATCAATATTCAGTAATTCATCAAACGAGCAATATTTGCTTAGATGATCAGCATTTGCCCGCATCAAGGAATATTGGTTCAACTATCAATATTCAACGACTCATCAAATGATCAATATTTGTTCACTTTAGCTATCAATATTTATTCGAGGGTTATACCTCTATCTCAACAGACATGTTCAATTCGCGGGTTTCAGAATATTTGCAAATCACGTTCAACTCAGCAATACATGGACTCATCGTCCCACGAAGTCAGAAATTGACTAACTAAAACCACGAGACATCAATCGTGTCACATGGGGGGATATTAACTAGGGTTTTGGTCTTCCGGTCTACGACACGTGTGTTCATACACACGATGAGAATGTGAGCAAGTCGTGCAATCAGTTGGAGGAGTTAACAAAGTAGTGGATGGAAAATCAACCAAGTCTCCGCACGTTGAGAAACTGGTTTTAACACGATTTCCACTTCCCCACTCTTTGATTCCATCAACTGTCACACTTCATGAGATCATGATGTTTACAATTCTAGCAATATAAATAAGTCTCTAAATCATGATTGAAAAGAAAGACGATCTCACGTCAAACAGATAACACGAGATTAATAACTCAACATCTGAGAAATTACTCTCAACAGAGCAAATTCAATCATTCAGAACTTATCTTATTACAGAATACACAACACACCTACAATCTTCGATCACCATTGATCTCACACATTTCTCAGCTTCCCTTCTACAGATCGACCCATCTCTCCTGTGACCGAATTTACTATGGAATGATCATTGTCTTGGTTTAGGCCAGAGTACTACAGATTGATCTCTCGAATTCAAAGAACTCCCTTCTAGCAGTGTATCTGTGTGAGGTTTGACAGTTCGCTCGGTTCAAGGAGTTTCTTCCGCATGGTCGTCTCCTCAATTCCGTAAAAACCAGCAACTCGTTTTGCCCCATCTACAGATTGGCGACCACAGTGGGAGATCATTCTCTCGGTTGAAACTAAATTCTCACAAAGATGGTCGGTCATAGGTCTGGTTAAATTACCAATCTGGGTTCAACACCCAACTCTAACATTGCAAGTTCTAGTGGTACTCCCACTGCAAGTATTACTCCTCTTAACGTTGCAGGCTCTAGTAGTGCCACTAAAACCACTCCTTCGGCCAGCAATGTCACGCCACATATTATTACTACTCCTCCGAGTGCTAGTGCTCCAGTGATCATTCCTGTCAATGCTGCAAGCAATGCTACTAGAACTATCAACAATCCACCTCCTAGCGGATCTCCTGAAGAAACTAGAGGAAATCATCCTACCATAGTTAATCTCATGAAGGTTCAGACTAACATGTCTGCAACACAGAAAGAGTTGTGTGCTTGTCTCAAAACTCTCACAAACAAGCTTGTGTCTTAACGAAATCAGCCTCATCGCGAGAAAGGGAAATCTAAAGAAACATCTTCAACTGTTGATCCTGAAATCTCTCCAATCCATGTTGTACATGATGAAGAAGTCCACAAAGCTGCAGATGACGCGTCAGCAATGGAACCTGCAAGTTTCATTACTCGTGAATACCTGGAGCGATTTTTTGAGGATCGAGGAAAAGACAAGACATCATCTGTCCACCGTTACCAACCTCCATATCCTGCTGCCACACAGAGGATTCCTATTCCAAAAGGTTACACCTCTCCAACATTCACTCTTTTTGATGGAACATGCAATGATCGAGAATATGTTTCTCGGTTCCTGGAATCATTGGGCGAACACGAGCACAACCATGTCATCCGTCCGAAGGAATTTTCAAAGTCGCTGATAGGCAGAGCATACACCTGGTATAACAATATCGCATCAGGAAGTATCACCATTTGGGGAGAGATGATTAATGCTTTCTACAAAAAATAATTCTTCGTGTCAGAGCAAGTCACTCTCTCTGATCTAGGAAGGATGTTTCAAAGGAGCAATGAACATCCTAATGATTATGTCAAAAATTTCAGAATTCAATCCTTGGAATGTCACGACCTAAACGTCACAGAGCAGCAACTTGTAGACTTGTGCATCAACAGAATGATCCCTGTCTTCAGAGATTTATTGGAAAATCTCTGGTTCCATACTTTTTCAGAACTTCATGAAGCAGCTAAGCGATCAGCAACTACCGCGCCTGCTTTATTGGAAAGAGCAAAGTCTATAAAGATTGGGGAACCTTGTGGAACTCGCGACATCCGACACTCAATCAACGAACAATATAATCTTCAACCTTACACAAATATTATTGCAGAAGGAAGCAAAAGGAAAGTGATGCAGTTTTACAAGTGATAAGTATAGGGTTTGATTCTCGGACTTTTTTTTAAAGATTTGGTTTTAGACAAAAAGATGGTGATTTTTATTTAACTTATAAAATAATGGAAATGCTAAAAATGATTTTAGTGTTCAATTAAAAGAGTCTAGGATGTCAAGATTCCATCACTACTACACATACTAAATGATTATAACTATTCCCTATAACATTCTCCCAAAATTACTCAAGACGATTTAGGACAAATAATACGTCTCGGAAAATAAATCTTTTCAAACAATTATTTTTCTCAAATAATTAACAATTTTTTTCACTATAAAATGCTATTTTCTAACATAGAATATATAAATCAATTATCAAGCATCATAGTACACATGAAGAAAATTATTACCATTACGAATCAAGAATAAGGACCAAGAGAATTATTATAGAAAATAATCAAAACATTATAGCACACATAGTAGGATTTCCTCCCTAATCCTAGATAGAAGTTTAGCTACTCATAATTAGAGTACTAACCAAAAATAAAGAAGAAGGAATTTAAGAAGGGTGTGTAGAAGGGGAGTGGGAAGAGAGTTGTGGGAAGAGAGGTGTAGAGATTGTGTGTGGGATATGGGATTGTGTGTGTGGGATATGAGTTCGACCCTATTTATAGGGGAATGGCTAACAATTTTCTTCCCTATGCATCTGATAATGAGCTGGATATTTCTTTTCGCATGTGATGGTGGGTATATTTTGCGACAACCCGTGCTTTACCTTCACGTTCTCCATTGCGAGCTCCAAAAGCTGTCCCATACTCCCATCTGATGCATGTGCTCTTTCTTATTTGTTTTTATTTTTTTATTTTTCTCTTCACTCGAGTTCTGTTGGTTCAACAGCCTATGCATGCCATCTTCTCCATCACGTGCTTCACCTGCGAAACAGCAAGCTTTCTCACGTTTTCATGTGCTGTCTGCCAAGTTCTTCACTCCAACTCGAGTTCTTCTTCATCTTTCATCATCACTGTCACTGCTCTCGATCACTCACATGAACCATTCCTTCCTTCCTGAGCTCCATGATATCTCCGACCAAACACCGGCAACAACAAAATACATCTCATAACTCTCTGCATCACATGACTCCATCGCTGCCATGACTACAACTCTACTTTGAGTTCCATCTCCATCTCTGTTATTGACAGCGGTATTTCCATCGACCATGCAACTTCTATTTTCTTTTCCGGTAACAACTCTTTCAACGCTGCTTCATTCTTCATATTTAGATCATAACAGCGTTATAAAACAGCTGCAACTATCATTAACTCATTACAGCCTCGATCTCCGACCATTCTTCTCATCACCGCGATCACAGACTCGATCACCATTACTTCCAAGGCTCACAGCATCACCATTAATCTGAACTGGCCTTCATTTGACGTAACAAAGTGTATTACCATTCCTGTTTAGTCTAAACAGGGTGGTATCAATCTAGTTCAGCCATTAAATCACAAAAATTCACGACCAAATTCTCTGCCAGAAAACATGCAGGAATAGAAATTCGAAATTATGTTTTCCCGCCAAAATTTGGTTTTGAAATCGTGAAGAAGGTGGTTTCCCCCTAACCAAACCGGGAGTGCGCTTAGCAGGTGTCTACTGAGGGTGCCCCTTAACAAAGTGGATGCCCCTTAACGAACGAAGGGGTGGAAATAGCACTTGACATTCCCTTTCAACTGTCAGTCCTGGAAGACTGACAGTTTAATTCCAACTTCATTCTCGTTTCGGCCATAACTTCTTCATACGAACTCCGAATGACTCCGTTCTTTCGCCGTTGGCTTCGCCTTCTCGTCCTCTACCCCATGAAAAGTAGAAATCTTGTATTTGAACGAGTTACAATTGGTCTTTGGCCCTTCTCCACTCTTATCTAGATTCTTTCATTGCACAACTATGCTCGAATTCACTTCTTTTTGGATTATTCACCTAATAACACACAAATAAGAGAAAACACGCGTAACACACAATAATATGCAAGAAAACTATCAAATACTAGCATGGAATTAACACCAAATATATGTGAAATATGCACTTATCAGAAAGCAGAGGCACCATAGCACAAGAACGCTCCTCCAATCTCTCAGGCTCCTCCGAAAGCGCAAAGAAAGGATAACCAATCCTGAAATGCACAAACCTCGACCTAGCATCAACAAACGGGGAAATGATAAGATAAACTCAAACTTCTCTATTTTTATGAAGGAGTGATCAAGTTCCCGGAATTATGGGTTCAAGGTGGTGTAATCAAATTGTCGTTCATCAAGAGAGAGCCAACTGAAGAAGAAATGGAGAATCCCAGTCAAAGAAGCAGTTCAATCGTTGATCGCATGGTTTTTAAAAACGTGCGATTCACGATTCAAATCGCACGATTCGATTCATTTCACTCAAGTTCGATTTGAATCGTGCTTGCAAATCGTTTTTCCTATAAATCACAAGTCAACCTAGTTTGACTGCGATTCTTGACTTAATTTCTAAGGTCCAAACGGAATTTCCCAAAAATGAAAGCACAAGGTTTCGAACCCCCGACCTCCTGATCACATAGGTTGCCTCAAACCAACGTTCTACCCCGATTTTTGTTGATGTTAAAGGAACATTATTAATATATATGTGAAACAAATACCAAAATTAGGTGATCTACCTTGAATGATCCATAGTCCATATAATTGAATTTTTTTTTTTTTACAAGAAAACATACGATTTAGTAATCAACCGTGAATCTTCGATTCACGCTTTAACATACAATTCGATTCTCAAATTTAAAAAATGATTCGCTCCGCGATTCACGATTTCAGAACCTTGGTTGATCGAGCATATCTGTGAAATTGCTCTATCTGTCTAAGACACAAAGGAAAGACATGTTCACAATATTAAACATTGTGTCAGACGTCTGTCCATCCCGGAAATACTCCTTGAAGATGCACGACTGGGGACTGCTTACCACATTCCATCTTCGGGGAGATAAAATGAGTTCAGAAGAATGTTGATCGATGCTGAATCCTCCATCAACAACGTTCCATTGAAAACCCTCTGATCCACATGCATCACTCGACAAAAAGCTACTCGTGATCCCATCTCAATCAGAGACCTTAAAGGAACGCTCGGAAATACCTATGTCTACATCACTCTCAAAGTGAACATAAGTTCAACCAGGACAGAAACCAAGTTTCACATAATCAGGAAGATCCTGGATATGGCATGGTCTTCATACGAGCGTGGAACCACGCTGAAAAGATAGCTACTGACAAAGCGCCTTTGGTTACACATCTCTCCAACGAAGAAAGTTATGATACGGAATATGTAACTGACATTCCATTATCATAGCACTTGGGGGAATTTCGAACTTTGATGAGGTTGAAGCAAGAACCTGCAAAATGCATAGACATTCGTCAAGAGGTTCCGCACTCAGGAAAGTCTAATTCCTTCCATGTCTATGTCGTTTATTTCCTCACATGTTATCCTACATGAGGACTCAATTTTTCTAGCAACTCTACAAGACATTATGAATGGTAGCTTCACCGCAATAGTATTTTACCAAGTGGTTGAATCTGACATTTATTTGAATCGAGCATTGAGACATTCGGCAAAGAACATTTTGGGAATTTCTTCATAGGCTTGCAAGAGTGTCCATGTGTCCCACAAAATTAGAAAGCTCTGATATCTGCACAAGTGTTGAATCCCACTACAGCAACGACAGAAATTCCGAATCAACAGAAGATACTCGGGGCCAAAACGATCAAACCTAAGACATTCGACGCTTAAGAAATATATGCTTTAACGCTCAAGCATCTAAGAAGCCATCAAATTGTACTCCCAATCAAAGAGTACAGCTTCAACACAAATATCTCGACGATGACACACTGATTCAACACCAGCATGATCAAAGTGTAACTAAACTATAATCAATAAGTCTTTATTATCCCATGATAAGACTTCTGAAGCAGATGCAACATCATTCATACATGGATGGCACTAATTCCTTCAACATACACTGGGCAACCTGAGGTGATTATGTGAAATTTCATCAACGGGATTTTTCTACATCACAAGCCCCTGCACGATTAAGGAACTTCCTTTCTTCACGAATCACATCCAGTATGAAAACTGTTGCTTCTATCTACCGCAACAACATCGACTCACTGGCGAAGCCAGTTCATAGTAAAGTTATGCTTTTAGGAGCATTCAGGTTGAACTCTCATTACACCTTCATCTTAGGGACGCTCAACTCATTAACTAGTTCATGAACGTAAAAGCCTCATTGGATGGAGGACCAAAAGATTATATCTATAATCATGGTTCTGACCTTTTCGGTCTTTGGAGCAACTTCAACCATGGTATTAGCATCAACAATAATCTCTAGAGGAACACCATCCATGATCTCAGCATCGACAAGGATCTTTGGAGCGTAATCATTCGTGATCTCAGCATCTACAACGGTTTTATGAGAAACATCCCGCTTCATCAACTATTTATTCTCTGAAGCGTTACTCGATGGATCGTATTTCTTCAAGCCCTAACGATTCATATCAAGATGTGTAGCCATGAAAACTTGTTAACATGAACGTCTTCCCAAAACTTGCACAACGGGCGGTCACAATCCCAATTCTTCTACAATATGTTCTTATCACCTCTGCAAATGAGATACAACATACTTCAGACCATGGGATTACAAAAACGTACCAATGAGTGAAGAATGGGACAATACTTCCTCAACAAAAGATTTCCGTCTATGTCTCTTCTACAACATACCAAAAGGGCGCATCAATTGGACATACGAGCTGAAAGATACGGCCTCCACACTCAAGTTCATGGAATCTGGAAACTTGGACGGGATTACAAATTACAAATGTGCACGCTTCATTGGCTGACATCTGCAACTCCAAATTAAGTGATTCTTTTCTCATTTGATAACTCGGTCTCTTAGATTCAAAATTTTGGGTCAAGCATCAAATTCCGACGTCGTATGAAGTTCCTACTGCTTCCAGAGCATACAACATGCAAGCAGCAATTCTTAGATGGAATTCATAACTTCCACAATCGATCGGTGTCTACCACGTCTTCCCACTAAGTCCTTCATCAAGGTATCTCCAACTTTGACCATATAAGTCTTTACATCAATTTCTCTACATGGGTCCTCTATCTAGGTCTTGCCAGAA
Organism: Papaver bracteatum; assembly: GCA_023529315.1. Classification (NCBI taxonomy): domain Eukaryota; kingdom Viridiplantae; phylum Streptophyta; class Magnoliopsida; order Ranunculales; family Papaveraceae; genus Papaver; species Papaver bracteatum. Next base: position 154,273 of record JAJJWX010002605.1, on the reverse strand, counting down.
GAAAAGAAAATGAAAAGTAGAGATTGAAAAAATACTAGGGACTGACGGTCCACTGATCATGGCGATTAATTTCAACATTTCAAGACCCGTGGCACCAGGCTCTCATATGATGATCATTCATCATAAAAGGAATGATATCACCGGACATGAAACCATGGTCATTACATCACCCCCTCTCGAGAGCAACCTCGGTTATGGTCCCATGACCAGGGTTTTAAAAGTGATGTTTTCCACGACTAACAGAAATAACACGACACTGCAAGCACCACACTCATGTATCAATCAAGGGGTCCTGATCTCAAATGAATCAATGACATTAAAATCCTTCACCAACCGTTCAAGACACAAGTGATGTGAACACCATTTTATAGGTTTCACAACCAATTGATTAAAAAGACAAAACAATAGATAAAATCAGAAAACATAAATCATGAGCAAAAATGATAGGTGCAGAGAATGAAGAGATAATAGCACAAGCGAATTAGCATGGTTCGACAACGATGTGTCTACATCCACGGGGTAACGAAAGATTAGTATTATTATTTGTGGGTAATACAAGGTATGATGAACTCCATTACTGAGGAAGAGAAGGAAGGTGTTCAATAAGTCAAGAGGAGGAACAAAGGTTCTTCAACCTTCATATCCTCTTCCCTTCAGTCCACCGACCCGTCCCCCCTTTTTAGACCTAATAGTTTTTGTTTATAAAGGGAAAATATCTTCTGTCAGATTACTCTTCTATCCTTAGCTTAGGATTGAAGCTGTGTTGGGATTAATATGGTGTATGTTGTGGTATCCTTATATCCAGCCGCAGCTTCTAATCGTCGTCCACGTGTCAAGGTATTTTTTGGTGTATACAATTTTCCCCTTTTCTTGAGGGTCGATGATGAGCGATCCTTTAAGAAAAATCACCCTTGCCACGTTTGTCCATGCTTCTGTTGTTTCCTTCAAATTCCCCTTGTTGAAAATCTTTTGTGCTCTTCGCACGCATACATGTGCAGCATTCACTTGAATTATTAATCGTCATTACTCGAACTGCAGCCTCTACGTAACTCTTATGGCCCGTGGAACCTGCAGGGATTAACACCGTCGTTGGCTTTGCAGCTTCGTCTAAAGGTTTTGTAATCGTTGTCGTCTATGCACCTTCATGACATGGCTTCGTGTCGTCTTCGGCCATGCACCTTCGTGACATGGCTTTGCCTTCTTTGTGGGAGAAATTTGGTAAAGAATATACTACGCCAAAGTATATATACTTGTCCCTATTCATTACTGAAATTCAGAAACATCCCTACAAACCAGAATGTACCTTACCTTTTCGTACTGGTACAAGTATTCTTCGTGGCTTGTTTGCCCCTTGCTGGATTCGTGTTGGAAGTTTTTCTATGCATCGACCAGCTGCGGCTTTGTATATGTCGTGATAGGATTTTTCCGTAGAAACAAAAGAGTTGAGACTTTGCCTGCATCCTCTTTCTTTGATACGTGAGTTCTATTACATGGCTTGCCCCATGTATGCTTCTAGCTGAAAATACACCATGTCATCTGTGAAGGAGCAGCAAGTGCCCAGCTTTGGTCCGTCACTTGGGAAGCAATTATTCTGATGCAGCTCATCATGATTTTTCGTTCTTCACAGTACCGATTGGCAGGTGTGCTACGACGCCCCTAACAACATCATTCATTTTTAGCAACTTGTCATGCACCTGAGTACAATGACAAGAGGGGGAGGATAGATTGAGGATAAACCTCTCTTGATTCGTGAGAATCAAGCCTCTGAATTCAAAGAACACAGCCTAAGAAGAACAAAGTTCTAATTTGATTAATAATTTGCTTACCCTAACTATTACAGGACTTCCAGCTTATAAAGCTAGACCCTTACTCTTAGATTCAACAGCTACAATGCCACCAGATGTTTACATCTAGCACCACTCATTACAATGATAAGGACACCCACTCTTAAGCTAAATGCTACTAATAACTAACTACCCCCTTGAATACAATATGGGCACTCCAATATAATATCGGTACATGACATTCCACTCTCCTCGAAAACATCCTTGTCCTCAAGAATGGGAATCACGAAAATTAGCTTGAGTGATAAATACGCAGAGAACCAGTCCTCATGCCAACGAATATCCTGAGCAATGCAGAAGTAACAAGGATAAACTGGTCGAGGACATAGTACTGGTAGCTCCTTCGAAGACGCATGATAAGCCCAATAGCACGAACGCGAATAATAAGTTAATAACCTGGTGAGACTCTTGCATAGGGGTGAGCATTTTACCCGTAATCCGCGGATTTAACCGGGACCAACCGTTCTTTTACGGATGGATACCCGGACCGTTCGTTAATGGATTGGATGCGGATGGAATTTTTAAAATCCAACCGATAACGGATCGAGCCCGGATGCAACCTTGAAAATCCGTTGGGCATCCATATCCGCTAAATTAAAAACATTTATATAGTTCTAGAAAATACTTATGAATCATTTAGGAATTTTTAAGGTGTTTGATTGGGATGTTGTACATGGCATTTTTATATCTGTATACATATATAGGATATGTAGATTTTATAAGGAGTTACTTGTGTTAGCTTTATTTTCTTTACTATAAATTTTAACTAAAACAAATGGGAACATTATTTAAACACCCTTACTATAATCAGATTTAGCTTCTAAATCTGATGAAGAAGAAGCAACAGATTCAGGAAAAAAAAATGATTTCGGTGAGATAGGAACAAATAATCTTCAACGAATTTGAAATTGCATGTTCAAATTGAGATTCAAATCTGCTCTGCCCGTCTCCGATACACAAATTCTCTCTCAAAAATTCAATCGAAAAAATAGAAGAAACTAACCTATATCGTTCGGACATAATAAAAGCTGTGAAGGTTAAAAACGGACTTTAACTTGTTAAGGAATATTCAGCCCATTGGACAGATACCCCTGAAGGGTGTTCGTGCAAAGCCCATAGATACTAGGGGCATAAATAACATTCCCACAAAATAAATCCAGTGGATTATCCGCATCCAATCCGTCCATCCGCGCATCCATTGGATGCAAATCCGTTGGATCTGGATTAGATGCGGATGCCAAATTTAAAATCCGTAGTGCATTGGATTGGATGCGGATGAGGTGAAAACCGGTCCATACCTGTCCATGCTCACCCCTACTCTTGCACACCTTCAAGACCAGGCCCAACAACTAACTTTCGCCAAGAAGACCCTTATTAGCCATCGAACTTGACTTTCTTGTGCCATTTACCAAAAAACATGCGACTCTATCATTTGCACAACAGCTGGCTTGGTGTACACTCTTAGCAATGGTCCTTAAGACCACAATACTGGTCCTGCTTCCTGTGTGTTCACAAAAGACTGCAACAATAGGATTACTACGCATTCCAAACATCCACCCACTTGTCACATCAATATTATAGCAAGCGTCCTATAGATTCACATCAACTGTAATATTGATCCACATATATATGCGCACCTGCACATAAGAAAGCTCGGTATCCCCATTTGCTGCTAAGTATCTCTTCCATGAGACCCATATCAAGGACACCAGCACAGCAGGATCTTGAAACATCACATGACCAACACCAAGGCTCCCAGAATGAGAAGTCCATTTTTCTTCAAAGCTGAAAACTGAGAAAAAATTATTACCAATCCAGCTAACAGTTCTCACACTCCATAATTCATGTGGAACCAATTTGAATTTCCACCTCAAGTATCCCACCAGCAAGTCCACTTTCCTAACAGGATACCCTGCCCAGGTATATTGATATGTTGGAGATGACCACCAACTACACAGCTTCCTGAATTTAGTTTCATCTCCTCTAAAGACGGCAGAAATAAACAAACCTAGTACTTGTCCAGAGATGATAGAGAATTGCATACCCAAAACTCCAGCTGGTGTGTTAAAGGCACCACTCATTTGACATGCGAGAATTGCATTTGAAACCATTCAGAATTTCCACCGTAAGTATCCCCATAACAGCTGCACCTGTAGGAATTTAATTACTCTGAGTATGAGCTGAGTTTCCGTCATCCACATGAGAACTGAAATTGTCAAACTCGTATTTGCTACATTCCCACGGTAAACATGTCCAATATATTCATAATTCGCTGCTTGGTATGCACTCATGTAAACACCTATCTCCTTATCAGTTGGGACCTTATACAAACTAAGATGATGCAGCTGGTTCACCACTCCCATAATTGGACAGGGAAATAAACACGTGAATACATGCCATTCTAGCTGCTCGAGAGCTGCAGTATAGACCCTCGCCTCATATGTGAACATTATGACCAAAGTGACAGCAAAACCTTCAGTAATAAATGGCCTTGGTGCAACCCCATCTAAAATTTCAACCTTGAGAATTGATCTTGGTGCACTCCCATCGAAATTCCTGAACTGACCAAACATTCCTACTGGTACACAATTACGCTTTGAATTGTCAGCCTTGAACGTGTATGTAATGGTATAATATAGAGTATCCTTGAAAGTATTGAGACCAAGCAATTTGAACTTCCACTTCAAATAATTCCCTGATAGCAAATAAACCTTTGGAGCTTGAATAGTGTTATAGGATTTTTGGGAAGTATTATGCAAAACAAGTTGAAGCTGCAAGAGAATATCAGCATCACTACAATTCCGTCTACATACTACACTCCCAACCAATTTATCAAGGAAGAGAATATCCAACTGCTCAAGCCTTCCCACTAATACACAAATGAGCCTGGTAACACAATTTTCAACAATCTGAGTATTAAACCTTGCTGCACAGAACCAATTACTACTCCAACCAGTTGAGAACTTGAATTTCCGCCACAAGTACTCAATGCACAACAACATATTTACAATCTGAATTACCATGAGCAAGACCTGAGTTCTCAACTTTTTTACATAAGTGCTGGTACATTTATCATCTTCCTTACCATTCAAACTCCACCACCAGATACAACCATAAGATTCATATTGTGCAAAAAACAAATAACACGGTACACTCAAGGCAGGTTTCAATAAATTCTCATTAAGCCAATCATAAAAGGAAACACCATCATCAGTAAAACTCCTCAATACACTATCAGGCAGTGTACCCAAGAATTCTGGCACCCTTCCAGTTGTAAATACTTTAATCCACATGTGTATTAAAATTGCATTTCTCTTAGCCATATTCACAAACACTTCCTGTTCCTCTCTATGTTTAACTATCCATGCCAAAACAAGTGTAAACTTTTTATTCCTATCTGGCATTTTAACAAACCGCTGCCTCTCATCATAATCTTCAGCATCATTAGTACATAAAAGATGAATCGATTGCATACGTGAACAATCTGGTTTATACCCAAAGTAAATAATCAATCGAAGCAAATTTCCAGTAGAACTTGAGGATAAAACAACAGACTTACCCCGGTCGAATAACAAACGAGAAGCATCCAGTTGGAAGCAAAAACGAGCCATACCTAGAAATTTGTTGTAGAGAAGGAGTGACTCGATCAAACATTGATGGGTCTCTGGAAAATTTGGTCCCAATTTTGCACACATAGTTCAATGGCGTCGCTGTTTGTGAATCGATACACTTCCAAAATATTGAACTCACTGGTTCTGGTGACTTCAATAATATCATTTTTCACCACTTTCTCATACTGAGAATTCTCATCAACGGAGAAATCATTCTCTCATGAAAGAAAAATGAGGGAATTAACCCTAAATTGAGAGAATCATCTTCTCTTTCGACAGTGAAAGGAATTGAGTTAACCACTTCTTCAAAGAAAAAGGAAGGAATCAACTCCACTTCTGAAAATTCATCAACAATTATAGAAGCAACTCCTACTCTGCAAGGAGATGGATGAGATGAAGCAGTACACTTGAGAAACAGGATCAATCTCAATCTCTTTGCTGCCTTGTCCATATTTTTTAACCACCTCCGAAGGCAAGAATTTTGAGATGGAGAGTGAATTCTTTCCAACCAAAACTTATACCACTTTATGCATACTTCTACATCCTCTGTTGCTAACCTTTCCAGTTTCCTTATCGGTACCAATTTTCCATTCATTTGTATCCATTTTTCCTTCTGTAAATCCATTTCTTTAACCATGATTAGGGTTTGGATCGAAACGGCTCTAGATACCAATTGTCATGTACCTGAGTACAATAACAAGAGGGGCGGATAGATTGAGGATAAAACTCTCTTGATTCGTGAGAATCAAGCCTCTGAGTTCAAAGAACACAGCCTAAGAAGAATAAAGTTCTAATTTGATTAATAATTTACTTACCCTAACTATTACAGGACTTCCAGCTTATAAAGCTAGACCCTTACTCTTAGATCCAACAAATACAATGCCACCAGATGTTTACATCTAACACCACTCATTACAATGATAAGGACACCCACTCTTAAGCTAAATGTTACTAACAACTAACTACCCCCTTGAATACAATATGGGCACTCCAATATAATACCGGTACATGACACAACTCTTCTCACGCATCAGGAATGTCGGGTTTACCCCAATAGCTTCAATGATCGGCTTGCAACTCACAACAGCTTCAATGATTAGCTTTCAACTCACAACAACTTCAATGATTGGCTTGCAACTCACAACATCTTTAGGTGTCCTCTTCGGTATCAGCATCAGCGGATAATCTCCAATGAACGCTCTTGACCAACGAACTCTTTTAGGTTAGCAGCAACAAAGGTTGACGATTCTGTCGGATAATAATAATTACGTCCATAACTTTAGTGGCAGCAACTTGACTGCAGCATCGGCAACGAGGTAGCAAGCAACGAGCTTTAGTGAGCACTGTATTATAGCTTCAGGCACGTTGGGGTAATAACAGCATGGGTGCGGCAATATTGAACCAGGCTACGTTGCGGTTATATGTCAGATTTGCAGCACCATTATGCCAGGCTATGCTGCGGTTGCATAGCGGCGTTGAAGCGTTGTTGACAATGAAGTTGGCACACCGCAGGTACATAGCAGCAACATTTGAGGTTGAGTAAGCTCCTTTCTGCAGCTTCTTTGGTCATCAGCATATTCCTTTGTCATTAGAGTATACTTTCTTGTTTTTGGTAGTGAGACTACTTCATTTGTAGATCTGTAAAGAAAAGAAAATGAAGAATCCACTTGAGACTTGATTGCGGCGTCAATGGTAGTTAAGATTTCATCTGTATCATTGTTAACGGGTTTGCTTTCTCCTATTCTTTGGTTATACATAACTGTTGCGACAGTTAAAATCGTTTCCAGAATTTTCTTCAGAAACCTGTCCGTTCCCATTAGGTTTTTTCTCTGAAAAGACACCATTAATGGATGCCCGTTGAAAGCGTCTGTTAATGATGAAAAGACATCACGAAAAGGCATGTATCCCTCTTTAAATAGTGAAGGCTTTCTCCCATCTCTATCATCAAAAAAAAAAAAACTCTTTCTCTCTAAGCATCTTCAGAAACAATACTCTGTGTGTTCTTGGTTGGGTCAAGGGAGTGCAACTCTTGAATTCAACAACGTTTTTTGGGCTTCATTCTATCCTGAAGGCAATATTTCATTGACCAATTGTACTCGCCAATTCTTTGGGAAGGGTCTAAATAATTGCTGAAAAGAATCGTAAGGGCTTGAAGCTTGTGTTAAAACATTCTTTTCAATTTTAGTTTTCATCCTCTATTACCCTGTATTTTTCCAACACAAGGTTGAGCTGCAGTTGAAGTTATATCGGATTTCTCCTGCACTACAAGTTGTATGTCGAGTTGCCTTGAGTCAGCTTCCCTCATCACCGTTGGTTAAATTTTTTTGTTGGTCTGAACACGTATGTGATTGCTTATATCATTATTGTTGGTAAGATTCACTTGGCAGTTTCTTGTTTGCTTCGTTGTTGTTATGTACTTGACCAACCCCTGTATTATCTCAAGTAAAATAAAGTATAAGTGTGATATGAAATATGAGTACATGGTTAGGTAGTACGGATTTATTATGTGTTCATGTGAATGCTCTTGCCCCCTGCATTGTGCGGAATTGCAAATCCATTGCCGCAGAGGTAAATATGAGTGTTTGGACATGTCACCCCGTTGGTCAATCTTGGGCCAAGAGATTACCGAACGGTGGGGGTCTGAGAATCTCCAGGAGACGTGGTGTAAAACTGAATGTTTTGCAAACACCCGTTCCGCTGAGCTTCCAAAGGCATGTCATGTTGGGTATCTCTTTCTTATGGAAGTCTTCTCTTGGTCGTATACCCATAGACACTTATGGGGGAGTGCGGAGAGATTGCACATAAGTTCTTTCCCCATTATGATATTTGAGACCGGTGGTGCTTTCCCCGGTGCTCCATTGCATGCATCAGTATCCAAAATGAGTGGTGGTGCTTACCCCGGCTCTTTAGGATATGCGAAATGAGATTACGAAGCGTATGTCTATATATGTATTATTTATGAAAGTGTATGCATATGTATTATAAAATATATGCCATTTTTTGTAGTTAGAAATATTTTAGAAATGTATGCCTATGCATTTTAAAACGTATGCAAATATTGTTGAAACGTAAGGGATATGAGTATTTGCAAACTCTTTAGCCGTGTGTGTTATATTTATGCCCCCTTTTGGTTTCGGAAGCTGGTTGCCGAAGCATCGAAGCTTGTGAGAACAAAAGTAATTTCCCACGTGGAATCTTTCAGGTACATTGAATGATCTTTTATTACTGCCGAAGATCATAAATCATCAAGCTTGTAGTTTGTGGTGTCATATGCTAGCTTCCTTCATGATTTAATGGTTTACTTCCTGCTCTCACGGAGATTTCAGCTACTCGCTTGCAGTTGAGTCCGCAAGCTTGATGTGCGGGTGGTACTTTGCATAGTTGGTGATGCTAGGTAGAAATGTCACGTGCCCCTGGATCAAAGAAGCCCATATAGGCTGTTGGGATTGCTTTAAGGTCTCCCTGGGTGCTATTGCTACATCTCTTTTTTCCCTTGGATCTTGCATGCCAGGTGACTTGAGGGACTTTCAGCATCGTCAGTGGACTTTCATCCTTGTTATCAGGCTTAACACCGTCATCGGCCATTCCCCTTCGTGACATGGATTGACACCAACGTCGTCCATGCCCCTTTGTGACATGGCTTCGCATTGTCGGCGGCCATGTCCCTTCGTGACATGGCTTCGCATTGTCGGCGGCCATGCCCCTTCGGGATCTGCCTCGCTGGGTTATTTTGTACTTTGGAGGGTACTGTGGCTTTCTTTGGAATTTATGGATCTTTATCTTGGTTAGATCGTTCTTCCCCTTAGTCGGCGCCATTGAAGAACCTTCGTAGAAAGACTTTGGCCCATCGTCTTCGGAGATCATCGTAGCAAGACTTTGGCTCATCGTCTTCGGAGATCATCATAGCAAGACTTTGGACCTTCGTTTGGTGTTGTATCTTCGGATCATGACCGTCGGACTTTGCATAAGAATGCGAAATAAGAAACGTTCTTATAAAGAATGAAGTATGGGGTACGTCGTCTTTTCGGCATTATTGAAGTATATTCAACCAATGCTTTTAGCACTTTGAGAAGCTTCGTGCTTTGCTTCATGCCATTAGACTCTGTGTCATCTGGTCACCAGATGAATTGTTCTTTGGGTTATTTCCGTTGGCGTTGCGCTTTCCTGGTCATCAGTTTATCTTCATGAACTATTAAGGGATTCACATGTATACTATTATATATACGGTAGTTAATTAGAATCTTGTATATTAGGAAAGATATTAATTTAGCAAAATCTTCTCACCATATTTGTAAAGGCGTATTAGGCCTATTTAGACACAGGGATATCCTGTCTTGTACTCAAGCTTTTGGAAATATACAAAACCTTCATCATCTTACCTTGTTGTTTCATGGCATCTGAGCCAGATTCGAAATAATTTGAATATTTGAAAATAAGAAGTTAATCTCTCTTTTAGCGTCATGGCTTGGGAAGAATCTACTTCTAATGGTAAACCTAAATTTGGTTCAATTTTACGGGAGAAATCATCATACACGTATTATTTGAAGGATGTAAGTTTTAAAGTAAAATTGAATGGAGATAATTATGAAAAAGATGAACAAGTTATTGTTAATACCGCACTTATGAATATTGATGTAAATTCAACGGGAAGCTATCTCTCGTCACAAGATCGAGTACCACTTGCTAATACTCTCACGGATGCACAGTGGGAAGCAATTGTGAATATGTTTAATTTTTCGATTAAGGATGGTTCGAAGGAAAATATTTCTAGTACGTGGATACTTGATACAGGGGCTTCAAGGCATATGATAGGGAGGAAAGATTTTTTGTGTACAACATATCAAATAGGGATTACTTCGGTAAAACTTCCGAACGACACATACACAGTTGCTCCATGTGAAGGCACTGTGGTGTTTGGAGACAATATGAGATTATATCATGTTTTATATGTTCCTGATCTTCAGTGTAACTTGATTTCATTAGCATGTTTAATTAAAGATCTGAAATGTATTGTCACTTTGACTGATAAGTTGTGTGTGATATATGAACGCACTACGAGGACGTTGATTGGTGTGGGAAAGGAACGAGATGGGGTCTATATCTTTCACAGTGGAGTGCAGATTATGGAAAATCGAGTTACTACTGGTAAAGATTATTACTTATGGCATAGGCGTTTGGGTCATCCTTCTAATAAGATTATTTCTTTGCTTCCTGGTATGAACAAAGTTGATTGTCAGAAGTTTCTCAATGAACCATGTGATACTTGTTTTAAGGCTAAACAAACTCGTTCTAGTTTCCCTATTAGTGAGAATAAAGCTAATGATATCTTCAGTTTGGTTCATTGTGATGTATGGGGTCCGTATCGTACTTCGTCTTCTTGTGGTGCACACTATTTTCTTACAATAGTTGATGATTATTGTCGTTGTGTTTGGGTTTATTTTATGGCACATAAAACTGAGGTGGTGAAGATTTTTCAGAATTTTTGTGCTATGACTAAGACACAATTTGATAAACAAGTTAAGCAGGTTTGTAGTGATAATGGTACGGAATTTCGTCCATTGATTCTATATTTTTCTGAACAAGGAATAGAATTTCAAACCTCATGTGTGGATACACCTCAGCAAAATGGGCGAGTGGAACGCAAACATCGTCATATATTGAATGTGGGGCGTGCTTTGCGTTTTCAAGCAAATTTACCACTTCGGTTTTGGGGTGAGTGCATCCTAACCGCTGCTTATATTATTAATCGCACGCCTAGTACCTTGCTCAACGGGAAATCTCCTTATGAAATTATACATGGAAAACCTCCCATTTATAATATTATTCGGGTATTTGGATGTTTTTGCTATGCAAGTGTTGTGCCTCGTGATCGTAATAAGTTTAATCCACGAAGTCGGAGATGTATCTTCGTTGGTTATCCTCATGGAAAAAAGGGTTGGCGATTATTTGATTTGGAAACGAAACAATTCTTTATATCTCGGGATGTGGTTTTCTTTGAAAATAAATTTCCTTATGGAATTGTTTCTTTGGCTAATAATAATAATGAAGATAATAATAGTAAAGAACTCCAAGTGGAGTTGGGACACCCTACAGAACAATTAGATGTTTTATTGTTTGATACAGCTACTGTGAGTCCGGCGGATAGGGGGAGTAACTATGCTGATTCCCAAAGAGTACCACGTGGATGCACAAGACAAGAAAGCAATCAGAATGTGGGGATTCAAAGTTTTGCTGATTCAAAACTTGGAGATTCAGAACTTGGAGGTTCAGAACGTGATAGCAGCCAAAATGTGGAGAATCAAATTTGTACCGATTGTGAGACAAGTGGGACGTCACATAAGGTGACAGAAAACTCTTCAGATGGAGCTTCCGCAAATGTGAATGAGTCACAGGTGACCGATGAATCCTTAGTGGGATTAGATGATGGACTTTCAAATGTATCACACTCTTGTCTGGGGACTCCCAAAATGTGTCAGAAGTTCCGTTACCAGCTGCAGAAAGTCATCCATCCGTAAGTGATATTTTGGATACCACTGTCAAAAGAAGTGCACGATCTCGGGTTAAGAATACACGATTAAGGGACTATGTGTGCAATACTATTGAAGCAATAGACCCCGACTCCTCCACTCCACACTCGTCAACGATCTCAGGTACACCTTATCCCATAACTAATTATGTCTCTTGTGCTAATTTTTCTGCTAAGCATACTCATTTTTTGGTGGCCATTACCACTCTTAAAGAACCTACTAGCTACGTTGAAGCCGTGTGTCTTCCATGTTGGCGTGTATCTATGTCTAAAGAAATTGGTGCTCTTGATAAGAATGGCACGTTATCCATTACTGATTTACCACCAGGGAAAAAGTCTATTGGCTGTAAATGGGTTTACAAAATTAAATATAATTCTGATGGCAGTGTCGAAAGGTATAAAGCTCGATTGGTTGTTCTTGGTAATAGACAGGTTCAAGGGGTTGACTACCATGAAACCTTTGCTCCCGTAGCCAAAATGGTTTCGGTTAGAATTTTTTTGGCAGTCGCAGTGGCTCAAAATTGGGAGTTACATCAAATGGATGTTCACAATGCCTTTCTACATGGGGATCTTGATGAGGAAGTATATATGCAACTTCCTCCAGGTTATTCGACTACTTCTTCGAGCAAAGTATGTCGTCTTCATAAATATTTGTATGGTCTTCGTCAAGCTCCACGTAATTGGTTTGCTAAGCTTGCAAGTGCTCTTAAGACTTTTGGATTTATACAGTCTTATGCTGATTACTCTATTTTTACTCTACGACGAGGTGAGAATTCCATTAATGTACTTGTTTATGTTGATGATTTGATTATTGCTGGGAATGATTCCGCTGCTATTTCTACTTTTAAGGCATACTTAAGTCGGTGCTTTCATATGAAAGATTTAGGTCCTCTCAAGTATTTTCTTGGTATTGAAATATCTCGAGGTAGTGATGGTCTATTTTTATCTCAACGAAAATATACCTTGGATATACTTTCTGAAACTGGACTTCTTGGAGCCAAACCAGCTTATTCACCAATTGATCAACATCATCGTTTGGCTCTAGATGATGGACCTTTGTATTCTGATCCATCTCAGTATCGTCGACTTATTGGACGTTTGATTTATTTGACCATTACTCGTACTGAATTGTGTTATTCAGTGCACATATTGGCCCAATTCATGCAATCTCCTCTAGTTGCACATTGGGAAGCTGCTCTTCGAGTTCTTCATTATCTTAAGAGTCATCCAGGTCAAGGGATTATTTTACGTAAGGACAATGCTCTTCAACTTATTGCTTATTATGACTCTGATTGGGCCTCCTGCCCCCTTAGTCTTCGTTCTCTTACCGGTTATTTCATATTTTTGGGAGGCTCACCTATATCTTGGAAGACAAAGAAGCAGCACACTGTATCGCGTTCTTCAGCTGAAGCTGAGTACCGTTCTATGGCTCATACTTGTAGTGAGCTCACTTGGCTCAAGGCGTTATTAAAATCTCTTGGTTTGTCTCACTCTCAGCCTATGCGTCTTTACTGTGACAGTCAATCCGCGCTTCATATTGCTGCTAATCCTGTTTTTCATGAGCTCACTAAACACATTGAGATTGATTGTCACTATGTACGTGATCAAATTCAGTCTGGTGCTATTATCACTTCTCATGTTCGCACAACATCTCAACTTGCAGATATATTCACCAAAGCTCTTGGACATCCTCAGTTTGAGCTTCTTCTTCGCAAGTTGGGCATTCATGATCTCCATGCTCCAACTTGAGGGGGAGTATTAAGGGATTCACATGTATACTATTATATATACGGTAGTTAATTAGAATCTTGTATATTAGGAAAGATATTAATTTAGCAAAATCTTCTCACCATATTTGTAAAGGCGTATTAGGCCTATTTAGACACAGGGATATCCTGTCTTGTACTCAATCTTTTGGAAATATACAAAACCTTCATCATCTTACCTTGTTGTTTCATGAACTGACTTCCTTTGATATGGGGATCGAGATTGATATCACGCTGTACTCAAGTAAGCTTTGAGTTTCTGGTTATTTAACTGTATCAATAATGCGAGCAGTAGAGTCATCCTTCCCTTCGGAAGTATGCAAATACCACATTATAGCTGGTGGAATTAAATTCCACGCCTTTCTAGATTGGTTAGATCAGAAAGATGCTGCCAAGTCAAAATTGCAGCCTCGAAGAGTAAGAATAACTAACTCATTTCCGTAGTGAAATGTTGCCAAACTTCCCTGGCTAACGAATCAGTTCAAAAGGAGATGTGAAGTCGTTTCATTTTCTTGATAGAAAATTCAATTTTCCGGCCTCTCGATCCTTCGCTTTGACAAGTTATTTGTCAAAGGAGGAAAATAATTTTTGGATGAGTCTTGAGCTTCCATGTGAAGGGATACTTGGAAAACTAAGAAGGAAAATATGTCTTGCATTTTCCCTCATAATCTTTCAAAGGAAAATATGATCCAACGATGACTGTGCATCATCGTTGCAAGGCTTTGCACTCTCCATCGGATTCTGCATCGTTGATCTGATTGGTTAACCATCATTGGGAAAAAGGCATCATCGTATAAGGTGGACCATCTTTGGGTGTCTTCGTCTTTGATATCGGTCCCGGGACTTCATACGTCTTTGGGGCATCCCTACTGGATTTTGGATCATCGTTGTAAATGAGAAAGAGATATCTTCATATCTCTGTGGTAAGGGATATCTTCATTCATGAAGATCATATCTCTTTTTTAAGGGATCTCTCCATCCATGAAGATATGAAGTTCAGTGAGATTGCTCTGTAATATTGACCGTCCTTCTCGGCCATCGAATTTCGGATCATAGTTGTAAGGCTTTGCATCATCGTTATTGGACATGCAACGAAAGTTGTATGCAACATCGTTATTGGATATGCTATCTGCAACGAAGGCTGAGCTAAGAGCCTTCGTTGCAGGGCTTAACATGATCATCCCTGGACCTTGCATCCTCAGCTTGCATATGATTATTTTCATGAGGACCGGAGCTATCATCGGGTTTGGACTTTGGTTTGAGTCATCTTTTTGGGACATAATACAACGGGTTTACATGAAGCATCGGCCTTACTTTGTAGCACCCTCATCGTCGGACCTGAGCTTTGCATCCTAGGAATTGAGCTGGGCACCGGGACATCATTGGAATCAAAGTATAAATGGTAATTACATCATTGGAATGGAACTGTTGAACATCATCGTATGGCTTTATAGCAAGTGCAGTCATCACGTATCGGTTGGGATGATAAGAGCTATCATTTAATGTCAACGGATTTTTCACCAAAGTGCAGTCATCACGTAACAAGTAATATATGAGAGAACTGATGCTTCGTAACTAAACTTTTGATAACGAAGTATGCTTCGTAATTATGTCATCGTTTGGCCGGTAGGTTAACTCATCGTCGTCGACATCATACCTGGCATCTTCATGCCGTATTCAACATCGGACTTGGAATCTTCATGCCATCGCCGACATCAGACTAGGCATCGACTTGGAATTTTCATCATCATCGTCTTGGTGCGTTGGACCACCGTCGTTGTACTTGGAGTCACCAGAGTCAACACCTTCGAGATCATCATGTGAAAAGCTTTGGGTAGGCAGCTTTCCCGCCATCCCTTAACATGGTTGGTGTTAGTCCAAAGACCTTCATTGTTTTATACATCATTATTGGGACCTGACTATTCAGTATTGCCCTTGCTTTGAGCCATGTTGATGCTTTGTTCCTCATAGTTATAGTTATGTTTGTGGACTTTGTTGAGTTTACTGGTACATGGTTCGATTCTTGGTGCCTTTGTGTAATACCGTTGCTTGGAATTTGGTTTGAGCTCTGGGGCCCAAGATATACCTTTGGGTTGTGGTACCGATGATTGAAGCTGCACCGAAGGTACCTTGTTTGTTGGTTGTAGACCTGTACACGAGTAAAGAGATCCCATCGTCACTTGCCTTGCACTATCGTTGCATGACTTTTGAATCATCGTCTTCAGAGATCTTCGTCCTCAAATTTTTGGTCATCGTACCAAAACTTTGGCTCATCGTAGCAAGCTTTGGCGCATCGTCTTCGGAGGTATTGCACCATCTGCTTCGTGTCAGCTGGGTCATCGACATCAGACTTTAGTTCACCATCTTCAGGCTTTGCATCATCGTTAGCCTTTGGATACTTGAAATAATGTAAAAATGCATTGGGATGCTGAAGAGACCCTTATCATAAATCATGTGAAATAATGTATGATACATTAGACTTGTCTTTTATAGACAATGAGACTTTGCTGATACTGAAGAGTTTTAGCCGCTAGTGCTTTTCCGTTGTCATTTGTATTTGATTCATTGTCCATTATGAGGTAATGGCCTTACAATGGCATCGGAATAGACTGTAGCAACCTTGTCCATTACAATCGTGCCAGTCATATAGACCTACTTAAAAAAATTGACTTCATGAGAGCTTTTTGATTGGCTTTGATTAGATACGGAGTTTGAAGAAGTTGTTGAGATAGGGAACAAAGGTTCTTCAACCTTCAATCCCTTACTCACTTTTTTTCTTAATTAAATATGCTTCGTAAGGTAGGTTAACCCATCGTCGTCGACATCAGACTTGGCATCTTCATGCCATCGTCGACATCAGACTTGGGTTAAACCGTGGATTCTAGTTGTATTCCGACAATTGATTTTAACTGAGCTTGAGCCAAACTCTTTTAGTTGCCTCAACTTGTATTTTAGTCTTGTAGTCCACCTTGAAGCTGAGCTGCACCATCGTAGCAGAGATCTATTATCGTTGTTGAAGTTTAGACAACAAGTCATTTTGTACGCGGGTTCACTTCGTTCTTTTGGCATCAGACCTCATATATTCCTTTCTTCATGAAGTATGCCCCTATCATCGGTCTGGATTAACTTCGCTGGACTGCAACTTTGCTTCTTTATTTTGCTTCTTCGCTAGTCATGCTGCATCTTCGTCATTTGGGTGAACAGCAAATCCTTCGTTGTTGGAACCTGTAAGTACATATTTCCACTACTCGCCACGTGTCCTCGGGTAAGCACGTGGAGAGCATGTGACGCGCGGCATCAAAAGACGATGCCACATGGATATAGCCAAGAAGCGTGTACCAGCAGATCAGGACCCTCATCTCGCAGATCCAACGTCCGCAAATAAAGGAGCACCGAAGTAAAGTACCCCCGCGTTGGACCCAATACACCCTCAGAACTGCTTTATCCCATCTCGAGAGAAATCTTAGATCAACGGTCAGGGATCAACTGACTGACACGGACAATACAAGGACAGGAGACCGTGGTCTGACGCGTGCAGAGGACCCAACCACCCGCATTAAACACCTGGGGCAGCACACGTGTCAACCAGCCAACGAAACAGATGATCATGCCTCTGCGGTAATAATGAAGATACGAAGGGGGCCTCGTAGGAACCGAAGACTCTGCGTATTGGCATAAAACACAAGATGATAAGGTTACAACGGCTCCATCAGTGGACCCCACGGCAGAACCCCTATAAATACCCCTCCTCACTAAGAAAGGGGGGCAGGTTGAGACAAGAAGGAAAAAAGAGAGAGAATTAGGAAGAGTAAGTAGTCCCCTAATCCCGCAACCTAAGTTAACACACCCAAAGTCATTTGACTATGCTTGTATCCACTTTACATATAATAAAACCCCTCTTTTACCCGTGGATGTAGGCCTCAGTGCTGAACCACGTAATTATCCGTCTCATTTACGTTATGCACTTTACATTCCACACTTAAGTTATGAACCTTACATTCCGCACTTACGTTATGCACTTTACATTCCGCACTTACGTTATGCACTTTACATTCCGCACGTTACATCATATCTATGGATTTCACTATGTGCGAACTTTGTTTGTGGACACGTACATACCATCGTAATTTACGTGTTCACAATCTGGCTCTAGTGAGATACAAGCATATCATCGTAATTTACATACCACCGTAATTTACGTACATACCATCGTAATTTACATACAGATTTCACTATGTGCAAAATTTATTTGTGGACACGTACATACCATCATAATTTACGTGTTCACAATCTGGCGCTAGTGAGATACGTACATACCATCGTAATTTACGTATATACCATCGAATGGTGGAAGCTTACATCATCGAGTTGTGGGACCGAAGCTGGGGGATCAGAGTTCTTGTCATCGTTGCTCCTTGCTGTTGGTCACAAACCTTGGATCAGAGCTATGCAATATTATCGGACTGGGAAACTCATCGTCGGACAAGAGCAGCATCATCAGAACTTTGATTCTAGCATCAACAGCATCTGGTCGTACTTCGAACTTCGTTGTAATTTCTTCACTTCTTTAACTGGGCACTTTGTCAGGCACATGGCACCGTCATCTATCTCACAACAAGCTCGAATATGGGTGTTGAAGTTGGTCTGCTTATACTGTGATATGTCCAATGGTGGGTCTGATGGAGGTATCCGTCTTTAGAATTTCATCTTGTATAACGCAGTATCTTGTTCCAAGAGGTGTTAGCTTGTACTTCTATTAGCCTGCACATTTACACTTACATACGTCGTTGATCATTCAACTGGTGTTAGGTTAGAAATTAATAAAACTAGCAAACATGAATTCCACAGATTAAACAGAAAACGAGTCCTTTCAAACAGGTGAAAGGAAAAGTATAAGTTCAATTCAAAACTTATTTTTCTAATTTGATCGAATAATCAAAATTTGTAGCTGCAAAACATTTACTCAATTAGTTGATATATTCAATATCATACACAGCTAAATTTGGTTGAACTACAAGCACTGAAGTTCATTGATTTAAAATCCTTCCAACCATGGTTAGATAATAAGAAAAATCTAATTATAGAGTTAGGACAAAGCTATGGTAGTCAACAACACCGATGGAAGCATGAGAAAAGTTAAGAAACAATTTCAATTTCATCTCTGCTGCTTGTAATAAAAACAAAGTATAAGTTCATTGAACTGGTGAGCTATCTTATAAGTCACAAATAATCTAGTTCGAAAGATAATAGATTTGGATCAGAAAACTAAAAACCAAGACCTGTAAGTTAAGAAAAAGCTTAAAAAATAATACATGATTTTGAATCATTTTCACAAACAGGTAGCAAGCACTTTCAGATTTGTATTTTTACAAGGTATCATTAGAATTTGGATGACACCCCAGAAAATTTTCATGTTAAGAAAATAAATCATAAGAAATCTCAGCTGGATAAATACAAAAACTGAGAACCAATTTCAGAAAATTAGAAAAAAGCTTGAAAAGTAGATCTAGAATTGGAATAGGTAGAATAAATTCTTTACCCATTCCCTGTTTTTCTAGCACCAAATTGTGAACATCATTTTATAGGTTTCACAACCAATTGATTAAAAAGATAAAACAATGGATAAAATCAGAAAACATAAATCATGAGCAAAAATGATAGGTGCAGAGAATAAAGAGATAATAACACAAGTGAATTAACGTGGTTCGACAACGATGTGTCTACATCCATGGGGTAACGAAAGATTAGTATTATTATTTGTGGGTGATACAAGGTATGATGAGCTCCATTACTGAGGAAGATAAGGAAGGTGTTCAATGATTCAATAGGAGGAACGAAGGTTCTTCAACCTTCATATCCTCTTCCCTTCAGTCCACCGACCCGTCCCCCCTTTTTGGACCTAATATGGAGTTTTTTTTTATAAAGGGAAAATATTTTCTGTCAGATTACTCTTCTATCCTTAGATTAGGATTGAAGCTGTTTTGGGATTGATATGGTGCATGTTGTGGTATCCTTATATCCATTCGCAGCTTCTAATCGCCGTCCACGTGTCAAGGTATTTTTTGGTGTATACAAGTGAATGGTCTAAAGATACAACATGAGTGTTTTATAGCAAGCTCGTCTGAGATGATTTTGCACTGTCCTGTACAAACCGATGAGCTGGGAGCAATTGGTGACGAATATATGGTGTCATATACTATTTTCTTCATATGGATTTCTTATACAACATATCCAAAATTCACAGCAATTGAAGAAACGAGCAAGGACATGTGGCCAAAACATTAGACAACATACAATCTGAAAAAATTCTGAATGTCTCCTGGAAGTTTACTGCTTCGCCTTTTTCAAGCCCTAAACATGTTAAAAACTCAAAAAGCTTCTTCACTAAAGCTTTAAAATTTTCTGGGCACGAAGATACATATGCAGACCGCGAAAATCCGACTTCGGACGAAGATTCTACAGCGTTTCTATTAAAGGCTGAAGTCTGAAATTTTATGGTGACGTATTTCGACGAAATTACTCGTATACTCACATGGATTCTCATTCATTCACAAATCAGCAATTTCATACTTATATGAAGAGATTACAGGAGATATACTTACTAAGGGAGTCTCTAAATCATTTGAAGGCTCGACAATGTCGGAATCTCCATTGATAACACCGCTATCTCCATTTGGTTCGGGAATTCTCCATATTCCCATGCCCCAAAGAAGAGTGTGCTTCATCAACATGCTGCTTATCTACAATGATTTCTTCCTGGACTCATCAAAAATAATAAGTATTATTTTATTCAAGGAGATGCCACGATCGCCTGCACGAAAGAGATGCTTACATCGACTTCTTCATCAGTGCTGAATTGTTTGCCCGGGAACAAGTTGAAGGCTGTAAATCAATGGAGAAAAAGTATAAAATAAGTAACAAACCTTGGTATCGTGATCCTAATTGCACTGGTAGGGAAAATTCATAACACAAGGAGCGCTAACGACTCACCAAAGAAACGGCTGGGCACGTCATTTTCTAACATCATGTAGTCCTTACTTATGGGTTCTCCGCTCCCGTAGACTTTCATCCATTTCTGTGGGGTCTACATTTGTCCGGGATTTCACTATACGATCATCCTGTGGTAAAGCTAATAAAATAAGCAGAAGTATAACTCAGTATGAAGGATCTCTCACCATCACTCAGAGGTCCCAGGAGTACTATTTATTAAAGTTTTATCCGTAGAGATGTCATCACTGGAAACACCATATTTGGAAGTATCATCCTTGGAGTCAGTCATTCTTAGTGGCTATTTCAGCACATCGTTCATACAAAGCGCAGGATTCGACAAAACAATGAATCATGGAATAAAGGCGCTCACAACAGCGTCTACAAAAATGGTAACCATCCAACTCTTACCTATTTACAATTTCACTAGCTGTAGTGATTAAAACCTCGGGAATTTGTTAGCTCCTTCAAACCTGCAAAGACGAACAAAATTCATTATTCAAAACCATAACGTGATTTTCATAAAACTATGAACAACTCACGAAACTTCCATCATATGAAAATTCACATTATTTTCACCGTGTGAGAGACTCCCACAGAGTGAACATTCATTGGTTTTGTGCATACACTATCAGATCACAAAACCCATACAAACAGTATTTTATCAAAAATTGTTTACTTTTAACAATTTCTGATAATCAAGAATTAAATTCCGTATAAATTTTCACTGTGTGAACATTCACTGGTTTTTCAAAAATTGGACTGACCTCCATTCTATAATTGTGAAAAACTCACATACAGACATTATTTCACCATGTATAATTGTCTACTTTGAACGGTTGTTCAAAATCAAAACATTGATTTTACAAAAAAATATGTTTTAACGTGAAACTCACGTAAATTTGAAAAATATATCTATATATATTTTTTTTGCTCCCTCGCACGAGCATATGTCTTTGAAGCGAGAGTATGTTTTCAAAGATTTCCGAAAGCTCGAAGATAAAAAAATTCATGAAAGCTCATCAACAAAATTTTATAACTAACAGACGCATGTCTATTAAAAAAAAAAAACTTTTCTCTCGTATGAGCATCCACCTTTGAAACGAGAGTTTATTTCCACTTTGTGAAATCTCGCATATTTAAAAAGTAAAATTTTGGTTTTTGTGAAAGCTCATAGACAAAATTTTATATCATTAGACTCAGATCTATTTTGTTTGTTCCTTAAACTAACGAACGAACGAGCGTCTATTCCTAAAACAAGGATTTCTTTTCATGGGCCCGAACCCGTGAATCCTAAATCGACGAAGGTTCCGTCATCAAATCAGCGGTTCTACACCAATTTATGCTCATCAGATGATACTCTATCATGCCACTGGGATCTTCGTTTAAGCCGTGGTTCGCTCGTGCAATCGAAAATCTGGTAACATCTTATCTTACGACTAAGTTCAATTACTTATATCGTTTGTAACCGGAAAATCAACATTCAGTGCTGACTGAGGAACATGACTGTCCCTCACTATGAATGGGACTTAATGTAGATGGTGGATTTTCGACAAGGGATAAAATTGTAAACCCATAATTATATATGCTCCTGATCCAACAATCAAATGAGTATTGAGGCTTAATGTCTCTTATTGAAAGCATGAAAGCTCATGCCAAAAAATCTCTGACTGAGAATACTGTCTCTCAGAGTATATGTAGATATGTAGTCTCTCAGCTGAGGCAACGACATATCTCATGAATACTGAGCAATTTCAGTAATTACTTCTATATAGAATCTAAAGATTAGACGACTCTTAGACAACTTGCCTGCTAGTATAGAGCAATAACGTCTTCAGGATGTAACAATGTTTTCCCTGACTATGTAAAATAAATATGACGCTTCAACAAGCTCATATCATTCAATTCATGAATAATTAATGCTCATAGATGATCGTACTAGTATAGAGCCATCAATTAATTATTCTTAAAATCATTAGATTCATTAACTGAATCCCTGGAAAATATTCAATGTTTTTTCATAATATTTCGTCACTTCAATTTATGGTTCTTCCCAGCAGAATTCCATGGGTTAGTAATAAATATTCGACACACGGGAATCTGAGCTACCTTCGAGTAAGCCCCGACTAAAATGTTGCAGATGTACTCGACAATAATGCATTAACAAGCACCTGAATACACGAATGAGTATTTAAAAATACGACGAGACGATGAACCTATGCAAAATAGGAAAGAAAATAATAAATAATAAAATATTAACCAAGGAGCTGAGGGACTGGGCCCACCGTCCGGCCGGTCATTCTGTGACCAGTCCCACGCCCAATTCTATATTTTATCATATATTTTATTATTTTTCTTGATTTTATGAAAATCATTTCATTTGAACAAATATCCTTCGTTTTAATGAAACTCCTCTGTTTCATGGTATTTCCTTCGCATCAAGGAAATAATATAAAATTAGAATAGGTGTCATGGGACCTTGTCTAGTAGTCGTCCGGCTATGCCCTAGTCATGGCCGGTCCCACACCTCATGTTTCCTTAATATTTTATTATTATTTCTCTAATCTCATGAAAACTCTTTAATCTCATGATATTTCCTTCAAATCATGAAAAATAATAAAAAATTAGGGAAACTCGTGGGACCGGGCCCTAGCCGGTCCCATACGCCCCTTATTTTATTATAATTATTTTTATGTTTCCTTTATCCCATGAAATTCCTTGATTTCATGATGTTTCCTTCAAAATTCCTTCAAATCATGAAATAATACATAAAATTAGGGAAAATTCACGGGATCGGGCCCTAGCCGGCCGACCATGCCCAAGCCGGTCCCACACACCCCTTATTTTATTGGATAAAGAGTATTACATTAACTTGTTGGAAGCCTAACAAGCTAAGCTCCAACAACATACTACTACATTAATTGAACAGGTTGTTGTGCTAACCTACCAGCGAGCCTTATGGTTAACCTAGCCAAGGGAGCCGAAGCGGATGGGGGGGCTGAGATTGTGTCACAAGGAGGGAAACTAACACTACCTTCCATGTTAATTCTTTCAATATTACGCCATTGGGGGATTGAACCTGAGACCTCCTGGAATGCATGAAACTTTGGGGAACGGGGATGACCAGCTGAGCTATGGCCCGTTTTTTTTTTTATTATTATTATGAAAGGGTCCATGAAGGATTTTATTGAAAAATAGAATAAAAAAGAAGTTTACAAAGATTTGGCAGGGAGACGCGCAACAAGTTGCGCCCCAATGCCTTTTTTGAATAATAATGCCTATACGGTGGAATAGAGAACTGCCTAGATGGTTGTTAACGTCATGGTTTGCCATACAATGAATGGTGGGCAACCTAGCAACAAGATGGGCGTCGACACCTTTTTGAATAACGATCCCTAACCTATTATTATTATTATCTTAAAATTATTATTATGAAAGGGGGCCATGAAGGCTTTTATTGAAATATAGAATAAAAAGAAGTTTACAAAGACTTGGCAGGGAGGCGCGCAAAAAGTTGCGCCCCAATGCCTTTTTGAATAATAATGCCTAGGCGATGAAATAAAGAACTGCCTAAATGATTGTTAACGTCGTGATTCGCCATGCAGTTCTTCATACGCCTAAAAAAGTCTACAACATCATCCCCTAGTTCACCCAAAGTTGAAAATGCCAAAACACCAAGGTTATAACCATGCGCAGAACATATCTCAGCGTATTTGTGACACATACGGGTGATTGCAGCTAAAATGGCATGTCTGGGTGTGAAACTGCGGTTGCCGCCTTTAGAAAATAGAGAGACACCGGTCACATCGAAACAGATATCCCTACCATTATCCCAATTGTATACCATAATGTCAGCAGGATTGAGGGGTGTATTACTGACTGAAGTGAGGCCAAACGATGCTTCCTTCCGCGCTTCTACACCCGCTTTATAACATAACTCAAAGAAAAGATCTCTGACCATATCATGACGATATTTCATACCAACTTCGCTGGCGCAATGAATGGCATTATCGCCAAACCGGTCAATTGTTCTTTTGCAGCATGAGCAGATGCAGTCTTCATCGAACAATGGTATGCCGAGACGGTATTGAAGAACTGACCGGAATTGGCGAGGGCCAACAACTTGGTTTAGCCCCCGGATGGGAACAGATTTGAGGTAGTCTTGTGCGTGTGGTCTCCTATTGCACTGCCACAGTATTGAGTCGCGTTCTGTCATGGCAAAAGTGGCTGGAATCTTCTTCGCTACAACATCAAAGTAACAATTCGCTAGGTATTTCATAGGATGTGGGGAGATGTCTTCAATGCTAAATGAGGAGGATGATAAACCACATGACTGCATGAACCATTTCAGCGCGTTCTGGAAATTGGTGCCGATATCAGTAGAGTGATGTAAGATGGAGGACTGCAGGAGCCTGGTTTGGTAACACGATGCAATGTAGCAGTACTGTAAGGTATCCTCCATGGTATATACACCTAAATCACCATGATGGAAGGGTAGGGTAGTGATATATTGCTGAAGATGTCCAAATCCGGGGTCGTCCGCAGTAATGAGATATCTTAAGAACTGTAGAAGGTGATGATCGAAACGAGCTTGAGCAGGCTGCATAACCTGGGGTCGTGTCGTGAGCATTGTAAAATATAGCTTGGAGACTCCAGCACAGTTGTGGAGGAGTAGCAGTTCGCTTTGGGGGTCCTTGAGCTTCTTAAGGCAATCCATTAGGTGGATAGTCTTGTCGACTCTAGCAAGGACAGTATCACTGCAGAACTTATCATTTAAACTGACAGGCCCTCCAAGTAGACGAACACCTTCGTTTGGTTTGCTAATTGCAGATGGGAATACCTCATTACAGCGTGTGTCCTGAGTTGGCCACAAGACCTCAGTCTTACGGATGTTCAAGCATAATCCCCTTACTGGACCATCAGTACGTAGAATATGTAGTGTTTTTCCTACTTCCATGGTGTCGCCGATGAGAGTTCCGTCATCCAAGTACCAGGCGTTGAGGTCAAGTGTGCACTGTGTTACTATTTTACATATCAAAGGGTGTAATACCAGGGAGAATAATAGGGGCCCAAGAGGGTCTCCTTGTTGTACACCTTGCGTAGAGGATAAAGTGAACTCATTGTAGTATAGTTTGGCAGGGTGTGCATAGCAGAACTCCACCCATTTGGATATGCTTAGGCATTTGGATCGCACTTTATTGATTATGGCAGTCCTACTAGCCATGTTAAAAGCATTTTTGAAGCATTTATGTTTTCCTCATCTCATGGAAACTTCTTGATTTCAACAAAACTCCTTGATTTCAACAAAACTCCTTGGTTTCAACAAACTCCTTGGTTTTATGATATTTCCCGAAAATCATGAAAAATATTATAAAATTAGGAAAAATGCTGTGGGACTAGGTTCTTTGGCTGGACGGTCATGCCTTGGATATATCCGGTCCCACAATTCATGATTTCTTCATTTTTATTATTATTTTCCTTCATCTCATGAAGTTTTCACGGTTTCGGCAAAAATCCCCGATTTCTTCATATTTTCCCAAATGATTGCTCAAACGCACATCAGAAAATATCAAAATTCTCAGGACTGAGATACGAATACTTTGGTGACGAGAGCATGTTACCTTGACCAACCAAGGTTGTCTCTTTGGCTTGCAAGGAGCCGGTCCCATGTATTTTCACAATTTGACCTAATTTGCGCAAATTGCACGTATTAGGTCCAAAACTCTTCCAAACAATTTGGAGCTTCATGGAACGATCGTTATTCCATCCCGTGACCACCCAGAGACGGTTTCATGACCCCTTGGTCGGTCTTTTATCTCTTCATAATTAATAAGGTTTTATCACCTAAGGCTCAGACGAGCATTATTTTAATGATTAAACCAACATTTAATCTTCCTTTCATCAACAAATCAACAGGTCTTAAAGAGACTTTGGTATTTTGCTCACTTGAGCATTTGGGCGTTACATGGTCGATTCATCATCCCATGTAGTTGTTCCCTCCTTCATTTCATAAATGATTTTCAATAAATTATCAATTCAACAATTGATCAAATTAGGGTTTTGAATCCAAGGTTTATAATTCCAGATTCAAAAAACTAAATTTTATGTTGATCCCATGATCAGCACTCTAATCAATTATACTTGGTTTGGTTCCCAGTATTTTAAATTAATATTTATTTGGGTATGTTACCAATACTTCATCAAATGAGCAATATTTTCTCAGACGAGCAATATTTGCTCAGGCTAAGGAATATTGGTTCAACTATCAATATTCAACAATTCATCAAATGAGCAACACTCGCTCAGATGAACAATATTTGTTCGCACTGACGAATATTGGTTCAACTATCAATATTCAGTAATTCATCAAACGAGCAATATTTGCTTAGATGAGCAGCATTTGTCCGCATCAAGGAATATTGGTTCAACTATCAATATTCAATGACTCATCAAATGAACAATATTTGTTCAATTTAGCTATCAACATTTATTCGAGAGTTATACCTCTGTCTCAACAGACATGTTCAATTTGTGAGTTTCAAAATATTTGCAAATCACGTTCAACTCAGCAATACATGGACTCATCGTCCCACGAAGTCAGCAACTAAACATACCGAGATTTAACTAAACATACCGATAGTTGGTGCCAACTTTAAAGATTGAGAAACTGGTTTGAAGTTCATCACATTTAAAGACCGTGCGGAAAATTGGTGCCAACTTTAAAGATTTATAAACTGGTTTGAAGTTCATCACATTTCTTACATTTGCCAGATTTAACTAAACATACCGAGATTGTTTATCAAAGAATCCCCCACCAACACCTTTTGACATTACTACATCACCACCGGAACTAGGAAAACCTACATTGCTGCAACAAATTATATATGTTCAGTAACCATAAAGAACACAGCTGGTCTAGGGTAAATAAGGCTAACAAAAACTATAAATATACCAGTTCAAACGATCTGCAATTACTGGGGTCACATTGCACCGGGGACCAGGGGGAAGGTGAGTGTTAGAACCCCTAAAAGAACATCGGCTCGCAATAGTCTCGGCATGGAAGTCGGATGCACTAAGATTGTCTTCACTAATTACCTCTTCAGTGAAGAAGGAAAAGTTGCTGGTAAGCTCATGGAGTTCTTTTTTCACAAGATCCACGACAGTTGAGGAGTTTGAAATGTCAACAAAACAAAAAGCACCTACACTTATGAAGACCTTGGAGTAGATTTGTAAGCCTTGGTAGGGTTAAGCCGGAACAACTGATACACCTTCTGGGTAAAGTCATCTACAGACATGGATTTTGACACCTTTTGAAAAATATTCAAACCGCCGCTGTACCTAGGTTCATTGCCTGACCGATCGCTTATTCTACCACCAGACCACAATATTACATTAACTACATCATTTTCGTCACCACCTAACCGTTGATACAAACAAATGTTACATACACAATGTAATAAGATAAATATGGAAAGAGGTGGCTGTAATATTGCCTCCAAATCAATCCGGAAGTTCTAGAATCCAAAAATGGCTAACTATTTCAGATTACCAAGTAATAAGACTCATTGAAAGTTTAACTGAACCAAATTAGAGTTTTATTTGGATTTCTAGTTCACTCTTTATAGTAACTACTTAAATTTAAATTTCTTCCACCATGCTACCCAAGTTATATTATATGTGTTATCCTTAAAATCAAGACTCACTTCCAAATCATAGTTAATACCCATTTTTTTTTCAACCACAAACAGATAACCTACTAAATACAAATACGTTCAGAATCAATTCAATTCCTTAACCTTCTGCTATTATGAGGATATGAACCGAAAGAAGCTAGGGGATTAGGGAATTAAACAGTGACATGATAGGGTTTCAGAAAGGATTAAAATTAATATTGCAATCACTTTTCTATCCGCTGTAATTAAAATAATCGATTGATCTACATACCAATTCCAACGGGATTTGATGAATTCATATCCGTCGGTCAATCACTCTGCTTGCTGGCATATAGAGAAGGTGAAGAACAAATAAAAATGGCGAAACAGAAATTGAAGTCACAAGTTGGGGAAGAGAGGGGATATATAAACTAATTGTACCCATCTAAACACCAGTTTCAATCCGGGTTACCAGAAAATATTAACCACACTCGTATAATCTGACCTAACCTAACTTTGGTTAATCAACTAACCAGACCAGGAAGGGTGGGTTAGGAATAAACAGGTAAACAGTGACTCACCGGGTTGGGCGTTTTGGAATCGCACATATTTGTAACCTTTTCCTAAACTGCTACCCTGCCCGGACCTTTCCAGCAAAGGGGCAATTTCCCTACCCTTTGCTCTTACATATTCATATAAAATAAATCATTGAATATATTGGATCGATACCCCTTGCAATCCGGTTATCCCATTGAATAATGAATACAGAAGCTAGGAAGATATATATCACGTTTGGATACCATAAGCAGAAGTGCTTCTGCTTCTCAAAAAGTAGAAATCAGGAGCAGAAGTCAGAAACCAAAAACATTTTGCTTTACAAAATATTAATTTTTTTGCTTCTATATGTTATTTTGAAATCGCACACCCTAACTAACTTTTAATTTTTTTATTTCTAAAAGTCATAAACCAATTTCTGGGCGTATATCTAAACAACTTCTTATTTTCTCGAGAATCATCCCAAAGCGCCCAAAGCAATACCGACCTTGTTGATTGAACCATGGGCATGATATGCGTCGCATCAGGTTTGTAGCGTGAGTCATGGTAAAAATAAATTAAAATGGGACTAAACGTCAATTTATACTATAGGGAAAAATACGGTTTAGTCCAAAATCCCATCCAAATATAATATAATATTTAGTTATAATCCATCCAACTAGGTACAAATTTGTTCTTTTTTATGGAAAGTACACAAATAACCTTCTGATTTACAATTTAGTCCAAATATTTGCGGTTTAGTCCAGAGTGACTTATGATGATGTCAGCAGTTTTAAATAATATAAAAAATAATAATTAATCTATGGAACCGTTGGTCCAAAATTCGCAAATTTTATATATTCGGAAAGCTATTTCCGAGAGATACAAAAAGAGTACCCATATGACTATATAATTCTCATTTTAAAAAAAACTTAGTTTACATTGGTGTACAAACATGTACACATCTACAAAAATACAACATGTTTACAACCCAAACTCATTACTAACACCAGCTCCAACGCTCAACCACTCTTAATCATGCTGCTGCAAACAACTACAGCACCTCAACCATTCAACTCAAAAAATTTATCCGTTTCTGAAGCTTTCCAATCTTAGTTGCACTTCTCTACAACAACACTACCCATCCAACAATAATATAAATTCCTTTGCCTCAGTACCACTAACATCACACATTTCAGATTTCATCTTTGCAATTCTATCGGCATTTCATAATTATTCACCAGATCACCACTTCAGAGTTCTACCATCTTAATAGCACCAGTTACTCAGCTGCATCATTCTTTGTACTGCAATATAGAAGAAAACACATTCTTCCAAATTTCCCATAGCATCACTTGCAATTGCCTCGTATCCATCTGTAGCTAAAAAAAAGGTGCACTTTATGCACACATATAAAAGCACAAAAAAAAGGTGCACTTTTATATGCACCTATATAACTGATGTACAAGAAAATATACATGTTAATTCTTACATACTTTTAAGAATACATGATTACCAATACTTTTGTTGAATGATCTTTTCTGTTGTATATCTGACCGAGATTTGAGAGGTTGTTGCCAATTTGGGTTGCATCCATTGATGGAAGTTCATGTGGTCAAATAGAAGTAACATTTATAAAGCTACAATAGATATGATTATTTGGATGGATTGATATATTAGCAAGCATGTGTTTATATTATGTGAATCAGATCTAGTTCCTCAAAGACTTTGGGTTTTGTTAGAGCACTGCTCGGTCAAACTCGCATGCGTTGCTATCTCAAGCATGTTTTTCAATATTAGTGATTAAAACTATAAAGTCTTGATTTCTAGTCTACTATAGCTAAGGTCTCGGACTAGGATAAAAAGTGTAGTTGAGCTCAAGAACTCCATGGAGATCATCATACAAGACGAAGGACTACTCAAGGAACCAGTGGATCTTCATCGACTAAAGGGTATGTGGAGACTTGAACTTATCTATCACTCAAAAGTCTATCTACTCTATCTCCTATCTTGAGACAAAAGTCATTTTACTATATCGACTAAGAATATGCACATGTGACATTTCGAGCTGAGTATATCTCGCTTATCTAGTTCTCGAAATGGGTGTTGGTAAAGCTTTCGCTTTAGCCAAGTTCATCTTTGCCTAGTGACGAAAGTCATGTTATGTTTCAATCACTTTGGAAATCGCTCTGACAAAAAATAGTTTGTGAATAACAACTATATAACGCCCTCTGAGAATGTTTCAATGATTGAAATGAGAGTTTAGACTATATAACCATTGTGGGATATAAACATTGTTGTGGCAACACATATATGTATAAGTCCTTAATACTTGAACCGAAGTTTATGAACTTTGTTGATCAAGTGGAACCAGAACATGAGAAGCAACTTAGTCCGCAAACTGGCGTAAGTTCTCGAACCCGAGAATATCTGCTGAAGTTGAAGCTCAGGTGCAGTCCGCGA
The DNA here is from genome assembly GCA_023529315.1 of Papaver bracteatum. NCBI lineage: Eukaryota > Viridiplantae > Streptophyta > Magnoliopsida > Ranunculales > Papaveraceae > Papaver > Papaver bracteatum. The sequence goes on along the minus strand of JAJJWX010002605.1, from coordinate 122,890 downwards.
ACTGATGGAAGTTCTCATCCCGAGAAATTTTGCTGGAGTTTATTAACTTCAACCGGTTAGCTTGAGTCCGCGAACTCAAGATATTATGTCTAAAAACGTTGTTCGCGAACTAATCTTAAATTACTAAGGAATGCTTTTGCAAACCGTGGATTTATAGTTCATGAAATGATTCGAGTGAATCACATTGTTTTTGATTCAATTGTGTCTCTTGTAATACTTGGGATCTCATAACAATTGAACAACTCTCTAACTAGTTCATTTGAGTCATTTGGACTAGTTACGGCGAAGAAGAATATGGTTGATATGAAAGTTATCATTTGACTAACCATTTTGTTGACTAATATTGAACCAACCATTGTACACGTTTGGGCACGGTTACACGAACTCAAAACGTTAAGTACATGTGTATATGACAAGCTAAGTTTTTGATCTAACGGTTGAGAGATATTAGCTTGTATCTAATCAGGTTTTTATCTAACAGTGAATATTGAATGCTTTGTTACTAAGCTAACATTGATTGCAAATCCTGATTTGAAAAACTATATAAGGGAGAACTATAGCAACTTGGAAACATAATCCCCACACATTCTGTGTGATACTAATTTGCTAAAGCTAGAGTCGATTCTCCTTTAACCTTTGGTTTTCTTCTCTAAAACCAGGTTAACGACTTAAAGACTTCATTGGGATTGTGAAGCCAGACTGATACTACTTTTCTTGTAGTTGTGTGATCTGATCCTACTGTTTCTATCGTACGAGTACAATTGTAATAATTGACTTGAGATTTCTATCTCCGAAAGGTAAGATAAAAGTAGTCACAAACATCTTCGTCTCATTGTTTGTGATTCCTCAATAATCTTCTTCGCTGCGTCGATTAAGTTTATTGTGAGGTGATTGATGAAACTGAGTTGTTCTTCGGGAATATAAGTCTGGTTTTATCGATTGGTTCCTGTTCACCTTGATTTATCAAAACACAGAACAAAACTTGTAGGTTTATTCGTGGGAGACGAATTTATCTATTACCTGTAGACTTTTATGTGTGAGACATATTTGTTTATTAAAGTCTTCGACTTTGGGTCGTAGCAACTTTTGGTTGTGGGTGAGATCAACTAAGGGAATTAAGTGCGCAGTATCCTGCTGGGATCAGAGGCTTAGGAGCATAACTGTACCTTGGATCAGTCTGAGATTGGTTGGGGTTCAACTACAGTCCAGAACGAAGTTAATTTGGAGTAGTCTAGTGTCTGTAGCGGCTTAATACATTGTATGTTTAATCTGGACTAGGTCCCGGGGTTTTTCTGCATTTGCGGTTTCCTCGTTAACAAAATTCTGGTGTCTGTGTTATTTCTATTTCGCATTATATTTTGTTATTATATAATTGAAATAATACAGGTTATGCGTTGTTCAATCGATTAGAATATCCGACCTTATTGGTTGTTGATTTAAATCGATTGACACTTGGATATTGGTCTTTGGTACCATCCAAGTTTTCTCTCTTTGATTAGACTCGTGAATCATATTTTCTTGAGTAAATCAAATCGAGAGATTGAGATAATAACTCCTTGAGTATTTTCTATGAATTGAGTCTAACCGTCTAGTTGATTCTCTAGAAAACAACTCGGAGTTGTCCATACAGATTGCTAATCGAAATATTGGGTGAGGTTGTTAGACCCCCGCATTTTCAATTGGTATCAGAGAAGGAAAACACGTTAAAGACCTCACAAGTCTGTGTTTGTAGCGATCTGACTCTATGGAAAAGAGTAGTATCTCTGATAACGCAACACCAGTACAAAGTCACTCAGGTGAAGCTCAAAGACTTGAAGCTTCTGAGAAAAACTCTGTCGAGTGTCCTGTGACTGAATCTACATTTGACTGGAAAAAATATCTTGATGAGAAATTGGATGACCTTTCAGATGACAGTGATTCATAAGAAGGACTGAGTATTGATGAGGAAGTCTCACAATATATCAAGTTGTTTAATCATGAGCTAAAGATAAAAAAGGTCAACAACCTTCCTAAGTAAGTATATGGCTCCTCTTTGTCAAGAAAATAGAAAATTGAGAAAACTCTTTAAAGGATATGATTGTGGGTAAAATCTCCTAAAATCTATCGTTAAAGATCATGAAGAAGATGTTCGTACGAAAAGGTCTGAATGTGAAAATCTTCTCCGAAATCTCTATGTGTTGAAAGAAAGACTTACATATACTGAAGCAAAGTATAACTCTCAACATAAATGTTTTCATGATAAAGAACTCAGACTTCTTACTAAAGAAAAGTCATTGGAGACTGATCTTGCAGCTGCCCTTGATAAAGTAAGATCTCTAGAAGAGAGTCTGAAAATATTCAATACTAGCTCTACAAAATTGACTTTTATGATTATAGCATGTAAAGGACATCGTGATACACGCGGTCTGGGCTATAAAGGAATAAACACTCCAAAAACAAGTAAGATCAATTTTGTCAAAGCTGTTGATAACTCTTCATGTGAAACAACGTTTGCAGCTTGCAATATGCCTAAGAACAAAGGGACTTCTCCCAAATTTACTCAAAAAAGAACAGCTAAAAACAATTCCTTTAACTGATATTATTGTGGTAATAAAGGGCATCCTGAACGGAATTGTCATTTTCGTTTGAGGAATAAAAAACTTCACGACATTCTTATATGGGTGTCTAAGGAAGTGATTAAACCAGTTCCTCATATTGCTGGAGTAAAAGGTATAATTAACAAGCAAGAAAACTACCTTGACAAGTCACCTCTTATTCGTGACTTTCAAACACTAAATGTGAATTAAGGTAGAAAGAAGAACGACAAATGGGTGTTTAACAACCCTGAAAAAATAAAAAGGCACAAGAGAAGGAAAAAGATATCAAGTTCCATGTCCCCTTCTGTGAAAGGTTATGAATCCAAGAATACTATTCCAGATTTTCTTCACATAAATAATCAAGTCTCAGAACTTAAGACAAGTATAAACAGACTCAAACGGGGCATCTCCAAATCATGGAAAGTTGCTAACTCAGGTACTCCTAGTTCCTCTTCTAGTATAAGTTCTTCACTTTTGTTTAATGACTCATCTCGATGTTGCTCTAGAGGAGAAGTCAACCATGATGAGCAAAGTGCTAATCTTACCACACCATGATTGCTTTTTGAAGCATCCTTCTTTTGAGATAGGAAGGATGCTCTGTGCTCTCAAGAAAAGTATCTTGAGAAAGCTATCAAAGGTGTATGTACTGTTCCTCATCTTAAGGTTTTATTTCGATTCCTTTAGAAGTATGTTCATTTGTGTTTGACAAAGATTTCCTTGTTGAATTTTTCCTCCTCTTCGTGTTTGATTCTCCACGTTTTGGTCATCTTTGACCACCTGTGCACGGGCTCTAAAAATCGCACATACGTTCTTGTGCATAGGGTTTTATATGAAACCCCCCTTATATATGTTGTTAATTGACACTTTATTTTATAAGGATAAAAAGACTCTACTGGATTCTTGGCACAATGGAGAGAAGAAACAAAGAAGTGATCATGGAGGAGAAGGCTATTGAGTTTCATGAAGACCCTGTTTTCATAATCATTCATCAGGCGATTGACCATGAAAACAACCTACCAGTTCAGATGTCCTCACAATTGGTAGGAAATCTTCTTCGTGATCTTGAAGTCTTTCGTGAACACCTCGGGATAGCAACAAGGAATCTTGAGTTTCTGAAGAACGAACTAACGAAAGCCTCTGATGAACTCTCTATTGTTCAAACCTTAGTTGGAAATCGTTTTTAGCATGTCTAGCAAATCTTCTATGTTTTCTGTTTTATTTAGAAGAGTAACTAGTGTTTTGGAATAACCATGATTGTGATTACACATAGCTATATCCAATGATTTCATCTTCCTGTTTTTAGATTTATTGGTTTAAATTCTAAAGTTGTTTGGAGGATGAAGGTTGCAGTATTAATCTTTTTGATTTTTTATTGCAATATTTTTATGGGATATGTGTGTTTACGTCTGTGAACTTGATTGTCCCATATTTTGGCAAAAGTAAAGTCGTTCACGAATCAATATGCAAATATTGATAAAGGAATGAATGGACTTTTGGCAAAACACAAAAGTTAAGCCTATATTGTCAATTGTTGATGTAAGATAGGTTAAAATATTTTGTGATTTAAGGATAAAGTCTATTATGTCACTTTGTGATGGAAAAATAGAATATGTCCTTGTTTTGTCGCTTTGTGATGGAAAAATAGAATAGGTCCTTGTTTTGTAATCCACGGTATATAACTTAATTGTTCCATATTATTATGTATTACCATGAAGGTTCCATCTTGTATCTTATGTTGAGCGCGATACGACTAAGTCTATTTCTTATTGTCATGATTGGTTGTCCCATAAATATGCAAATGTTAAACATTAAGAACTAATTAAATTAATCAACTTGTGTGGTTATTTAGTTTGTATTCCATGAGTTCTCTCATGTTGAGTACATGTACGGTTAAGGTTGTCATTTCCTATGATAATATTAGTCGGGGTTCCATAATCTCTTATGTTGAGCCCAAATGAACTAAATCAATTATCTTGTGTGATTATTTAGTTAGCACTCCATAAATTTTTCTCATGTTGAGTATGGATAATTGAATTGATTACTTTGTGATTAGTTTAATTGTGTAATCCGGTTAGAGTATTTATGGTTTCTCTTGTGAATAATCTAATAGATGAATTAAGTCTCCATAAGTTTACTTGTATTGAGCATATTTAGTCAAATTAATCTTGGTTCGCTTTGGTTAATATGATTGAATATTTTGGATTCCAAATTCATACTTGTATGCAATTTTTTGAGTCTAAAGAAATCCTTCTTTTCTCTTGAAAGTAAGGTCGCTCTTGTTGTTCCTTTGGGAATGACATCTTATGGGGGAGAGTTCTTTTGAACTTGCGCTTAATTTCCAAATCTTTGTGGGGAGTGCGGTTGTGGAATTTTTAGTGGTTATCTTGTATCCTTATAAACTCCTTGATGAATGCATTTAGCCTCGGCTTTATGATTACATCTAAACAAGATGATAGAACATTTACCTTTGGTCATGAAATGTCTCTTACGGAAATTTCATTAGGATCCCGTTCTTGTACCTTTGCTAATTTTATTAACAAAAAGGGGGAGAATTAATTGTAGTTCATACTACAAATACATATGGTTTGCGAATCATTATGTAAGGGGGAGTGGTTTCCATGTGAGATGGAGTATTGACTAAGGGGGAGTGAAGTATCACCATATTGTTGTTGTTGAAGTTGTGATACAATTGGACTTTGACACCGTGTAATAATACAGTAAAATATGGTGATACTTGTCATAGCTACGGATAACAATGATTGAGAACTGATGATTTTCTCATTGTTATAGATACGGATTTTCAACAACGATGATACTAAACTTACAACCTTTGGGATCATTGGACTACTTGGAAGTGACGAAGATTTCAAGTATTGTTGAAGATTAGGCATGTGGAATAGGAGCTACAAAGTTTATTTATATAATTTTTGCATTCCATATATATTAATAGTTTTGTCACTAAAATTGACAAAAGGGGAGATTGTTAGAGCACTGCTCGGTCAAACTCGCATGCGTTGCTATCTCAAGCATGTTTGTCAATCTTAGTGATCAAAACTATAAAGTCTTGATTTCTAGTTTATTATAGCTAAGGTTTCAGACTAGGATAGAAAGTGTAGTTGAGCTCAAGAACTCCATGTCGATCATCATACAAGACGAAGGACTACTCAAGGAATCAGTGGATCTTCATCGACTAAAAGGTATGTGGAGACATGAACTTATCTATCACTCAAAAGTCTATCTACTCTATCTCTTATCTTGAGACAAAAGTCGTTTTACTATATAGACTAAGAATATGCACATGCGACATTTCGAGCTGAGTATATCTCGCTTATATATTTATCGAAATGGGTGTTGGTAAAGATTTCGCTTTAGCCAAGTTCATCTTTGCCTAGTGACGAAAGTCATGTTATGTTTTAATCACTTTGGAAATCGCTCTGACGAAAAATAGTTTGTGAATAACAACTATATAATGCCCTCTGAGAATGTTTCAATGATTGAAATGACAGTTTTGACTATATAACCATTGTAGGATATAAACATTGTTGTGGCAATACATATATGTATAAGTCCTTAACACTTAAACCGAAGTTTGCGAACTTTGTTGATCAAGTGGAACCGGAACATGAGCAACAACTCAGTCCGCGAACTGGCGTAAGTTCTCGAACCCGAGAATATCTGCTGAAGTTGAAGCTCAGGTGCAGTCCGCGAACCCAGTCCGCGAACTGACGGAAGTTCTCATCCCGAGAAATTTTGCTGGAGTTTATTAACTTCAACCGGTTAGCTTGAGTCCGCGAACTCAGTCTGCGAACTCAAGATATTATGTCTAAAAACGTTGTTCGCGAACTAATCTTAAATTACTAAGGAATGCTTTTGCAAACCGTGGCTTTATAGTTCATGAAATGATTCGAGTGAATCACATTGTTTTTGATTCAATTGTGTCTCTTGTAATACTTGGGATCTCATAGCAATTGAACAACTCTCTAACTAGTTCATTTGAGTCATTTGGACTAGTTATGGCGAAGAAGAATATGGTTGATATGAAAGTTATCATTTGACTAACCATTTTGTTGACTAATATTGAACCAACCATTGTACATGTTTGGGTACGGTTACACGAACTCAAAACGTTAAGTACATGTGTATATGACAAGCTAAGTTTTTGATCTAACGATTGAGAGATATTAGCTTGTATCTAATCAGGTTTTTATCTAACGGTGAATATTGAATGATTTGTTACTAAGCTAACATTGATTGCAAACCCTGATTTGAAAGACTATATAAGGGAGAACTCTAGCAACTTGGAAACCTAATCCCCACACATTCTGTGTGATACTAGTTTGCTAAAGCTAGAGTCGATTCTCCTTTAACCTTTGGTTTTCTTCTCTAAAACCAGGTTAACGACTTAAAGACTTCATTGGGATTGTGAAGCCAGACCGATACTACTTTTCTTGTAGTTGTGTGATCTGATCTTGTTGTCTCTATCGTACGAGTATAATTATAATAATTGGCTTGAGATTTCTATCTCCGATATGCAAGATAAAAGTAGTCACAAACATCTTCGTCTCATTGTTTGTGATTCCTCAATAATCTTCTTCGCTGCGTTGATTAAGTTTATTGTGAGGTGATTGATGAAACTGAGCTGTTCTTCGGGAATATAAGTCTTGTTTTATTGATTGGTTCTTGTTCACCTTGATTTATCAAAAGACGGAACAAAACTTGTAGGTTTATTCGTGGGAGACGAATTTATCTATTACCTGTAGACTTTTCTGTGTGAGACAGATTTGTTTATTAAAGTCTTTGACTTTGGGTCGTAGCAACTCTTGGTTGTGGGTGAGATCAACTAAGGGAATCAAGTGCGCAGTATCCTGCTGGGATCAGAGGCGTAGGAGCATAACTGTACCTTGGATCAGTATGAGATTGGTTGGGGTTCAACTACAGTCCAGAACGAAGTTAATTTGGAGTAGGCTAGTGTCTGTAGCGGCTTAATACAGTGTATGTTTAATCTGGACTAGGTCCTGGGGTTTTTTTTTGCATTTGCGGTTTCCTCGTTAACAAAATTCTGGTGTCTGTGTTATTTCTATTCCGCATAATATTTTGTTATATAATTAAAATAATACAGGTTGTGCGTTGTTCAATCGATTGGAATATCCGACCTTATTGGTTTTTAATTTTAATCGATTGACACTTGGATATTGGTCTTTGGTACCATCCAAGTTATCTCTCTGTGATTAGACTCGCGAATCATATTTGCTTGAGTAAATCAAATCGATAGATTGAGATAATAACTCCTTGAGTATTTTCTATTGATTAAGTCTAACTATATAGTTGATTCTCTAGAAAACAACTCGGAGTTTTCCATACAGATTTCTAATCGAAATATTGGGTGAGGTTGTTAGACCCCCGCATTTTCAGGTTTTAGTTTAACTTACTACTGCATTTGGCCCATGTTTATACTATGTGAAAAAAGATTAAATGAAACTTGATTTAAAGTCCTAAAATGGGATACTATGTACACATGTAATTTTTATCATATATGTACGACAATGTACACTTATATTATAGGTGTACAATTATGTACACATGGTGGTGTACCACCATGTACACATCTACAAAAATCATGAAAATCCAACATCCATACCCATAAAACATGCCATATATTAATGAGACAGGACAGTAGTGTACACCATGTACACATATACAAAATCTAGAAAATATAACATCCGCATACACAAAACATGTCGTATATTCATGAGAAGGAACAAAATGCAGAAGTTTATACACATAAACAAATAGAATCGTCTACACATAAAAAGTCTACAACAAAAAGAAATAAAAAAAACACAAAATTGGGCATATCCTAAACAAGCAGTTAATATAAGTAATTTCACATGAAACTTCTCAACGGGAGTTGCAAGTAGAGATTTTAGTGGAAAAATATTTCTTTGCACCATATATGTATAAAAAGTACTCAAGTTCAGTTATCCAGAGCTAAGACAAAGTGAATGATTAAAAAGAACAAAATCCAAGATAGTACAAACCTCATAACAAATCTTGAATTGCGATCCAACGATAGTGTTTCACCTGTTGATATAAATTCCAGTCTACCATTATCAAATTTTCATGCCGAATTGAAATTTGGAAATAAAAAAAAAATTATACGAGTAATAATTACGAGTAGAAGGATTAAACATTAACCAAAGCTTATTCCTGAATTGACGATCAATACCTAGAAATCACACCCAACAAACATGTGTATAATTATGTACACATTAATCTTCAGCATGTGTACAACTATGTACACATCGCAGCACACATTGAGAGCTTCTAGCTTGAGTAAAATAGGAACGCGATAATACTAAAGGTGCAGGAATCTAGATTGCTTTTATATAATTATGTACTTCTCAACAAACAAATAGAATAACTAGGATGCAAAATAAAAGAAACAAATAGAAGGGTGGAAATTCTTAAGTAATACATTTTAAAAATGTTTCGTTTTGCGTCCCGACTTCCAATTGTGGAACCCAAAAAAATAATTCTCACCATCCATCCAGATGAGTAGTCATGACCTTTTTTCTCGACCATTTCTGGAAAAACAAACGAAGAGAAATGAATAAATGAATCTACCCTTATTTATCCCAGTTAATTAATGCAAGCATATAATAACATGAGGTAGTATATCTGCAAGAAGTCATAAAGATCGTTACGATACCCATTTCATCACACAAGAAGGCCAAGTTTTTCATATATGAAACTAAAAAGTCCATGTGGAATATACAAGAAGTCATATAAGTGGTGCACAAGCATATACACCTCTTATAACACGGACAAAAAAAAATGCACTTCTATGTACACCGCATGTAGTTGGTACATAAATGCGTAGTAAAATGTCATATATTTGCACATGAATGAAAGACTGTTTAATAAGGATGTTTTTACCTAATTTCCTCAGAAGCCACAACCCCAGGCATCTTCACAAGAATTTGATTGTACTCTGGCCTTGATGTCTGTATTCCGATCAATACAACAACACACATAAGAAACTAAATGATTCACATGCCTATGATGTACAACCAACTTCCGTATTACATTCTTGGGTTATATAACTAACAAATGACGCTTCAAAAGAATGCATCATGAGATGCACAACTAAGTGCACACTGAAAATTAACATGTGTACAATTATGTACACATTAAGAAAACAGGTGTACAACTATGTACAAACGAAAAATCGACGTGTGTACAATTATGTACACATTAAAAATCAAGACAAAACAATGAGGAGTTTCTTCATGAAAATCCATATAAATAGGCTTTGGAAGCGAGGTGAAATTCTCCCCATGTGCACGAATCTGGCTTCATAACTCTATTATGTCAACCACGAAATTGACTTCTTTCTAGAATCATTCTTTAGGATTATATATGGGCTCATTATGTCCAGATGTAACTATAAGAAGTGTGTAGTTCAAGTCTCTACAAGGAAAGTAAAAGTGCATTTTTTCTCTAAATTCTTAAACGATTAAAATGTCCACCTTACAAAGGCAGACCACAATAGGAGCTTCTATAGAACCAAAATTACATATTATCAAATACTCATCTAAGGAATTATTTGTCAAACTGATCAACAAGTACAATTACATGCACATTGAAAAACAACATGTGTACAATTATGTATACATTAAGAATCATGTGTACAACTAACCTAATAATTAACATGTGTACAAATTTGTACACATTAATTACCCCCAATAATATGCGTCTAATTTCTCTAATTATTTTTTGATCCAATAAATTCAGACTTTTCTTTTTAAGATTATTTACCTCATTATGGTCATGAAGGAGAGTGGGAGTGTTGATCAGTGGAGAGAAACTAACTGCTAGTAATCCTCGTGTCCTAAAATAAAGAGCATCAGTTGAGGCTGGGAGGATCTCAGGCTTACCTAGCTTTCCATTAGCTTTCTTTACCACCCCTCCATCCACTTCCACCATGGGTTAAACTTATCGGTAACAGTGATAAACTTCTTTTCAAAATTATATCCATGCTGCTTAAACTGACAAAGATTAAAAACATAGTTAGTATACACCACATAATGCAAGTATTATTACAACTTTTTGAAACGTATTCTCATGATAAGCTAAAAAAAAAGCATTATTATCGTAATTCTTAAGAACTCTAACAATTATAGTATTTCCATGGTACAATTAACGATTATCATGTGTACAATTATGTACACATTGACAATCAACAGGTGTACAACATTGTACACATTCACAATCAACATGTATATAATTATGTACATATTAAGAATAAATATGAACTTACCACAATATTACTGACAGCCTTATGCAAAAGGTCCTTCAATAAACTATGAACCTGTAATAATAACATAATGCGTGAAATGAAAACTGAACTTCCAAGGTACGATCTTGTGAGCTTGTCGACTAGAGTTACCCCTTGAGCACAACAGTTATACAATGAATTTCTAAATAAAATATATTTCGTAGTGGCTACATGGATTGCATTTTACTAATTATTTTTCTTGCATAAAATAGATAATGAAATTGAAAAAATTTCCTAGTTAATCACTCTTGAAAGGACCTTGGTACCTGGAACTAAGTAGGTGACCAGCTGCATTTTTGCGAGTGTAAAGAGCATCAACTCATGTTGCGTTAAGCAATGACCACAAAACTACAAACTTCTTTGTGCCTGAAATAGAGTTACTGGTCATTATCACATTCACATGAATTGATAAATTTTATTCAAAGAAACAATGTTGATAAGGAAGTTAACAAGAAACCATCAAATTGCGGCAAAGATATTGGATTTTTAGCACTGTGCTAAACAAAATTATAAATAAATGATACATTGAAGCCTAGAATGTCAATACAATTAGACTTCTTTTTGTTTGAAAAATTGTAAGACAAACACCCGCCCACATTTTCACTTGAACAGTTTGTGTTTTATGAACAACTTGGGATGAAACAAGCACATTACCGACAATTAGACTTCTAATCTTTTTTTTTTTTAATTTTCTCTGGTCTTTCTTTTCCCCCTAATTTCATTAGCAACTCATATCTTCTACGGAGCATGACGATGTCGACTAACAACGATGATGAAATGAACTCTTTAAGAGAAAACAAAGAATCTTGAACATCTCTGATTAGTTGTTTAGGTACTCATAATCTAGAACATCTTTAATTTATGACGATCTTACAAACTGATGCTATTAGTTCACCTGTTGATTGAATCATTCAACTTATCTTTCGTATTTATTTATAAACTATGGATTTTGAGCTCATTCAGCTTTGATCATATGCTGCAATTACTTAATTTTGAAATCAACGTACGTATTATGCTCAAAGGTCATAGAACTCATTCATAAAAGTTTCTTGCATGAACTGCAATTACTATATTTCTAACTCTCATTACCAACAAATACAATAAATTATGTTCCACATATACGGATATACCATAAATTTCTAAGCTACTGTCGATGCATTCACAATTAAACAACACCAACCCAATTGCAATTTTTTTAACCTACTAATAAAATTCAATGATGACCATAACAAATTTCGAATCGGATGCACAAAAATGAAAACCAAAAATCAAATTAGGGTGAGATCTGATATAAAAATTAGGTTATTATTACTACTACTTACATCCTTGAATTGTAAGAGTCCAATATCTCATAGATAAGAAACGACTCTATGACAAATGGCATCTTCTCCGAACGCATAAGATCCATGCTCGATAATCTGTCTATGACCTCCATTTTTCATCGACCAAAACAAAAATTATTTCTCTAGATCTTCAAATCTGATGAATTTTTTTTTTTAAAGAGTTTCTCTCTCTGTTTTTCCAATGGGAGGGAGGGAGATAAACTCAAATTAAATCATAAAAACATGTTCTCATCTTTCAAATCGCTTCCAAATGATGAAATCTTCAATTGATTTGATAAATTTTATCGATCTTGAGTTAATCTTCAAGAAAAGGAATTGATGACGACGATTTAGGTTTTTCAAAGATGAATCCATTGTTGTTCGATAATCATTGAAACGACGAGATTGAAATTTCATTAAAACGAAGAGATTCAGTTTTATGATTTTTTTCTTCACTCAGAAGAGTTGTTTCCATGAAATGAAATGAAAACATGGAAACTGAATCACGAATAAGTGATACTACATTTAACTGAGGGTTTTTTTTGCCCACGGAAAAATTAATTTTGGACTGAATCGTCCAGGTTTGGATTAACCAGTACAAAATTTGGTAGATTTGGAGCTCCTAGTATTAGGCTTAAGGAGACCGGACTAGATTGTTCAAAGCCCAAAAAAAATGGGACTAAACGTCAATTTCTAATGTATATACCGCCTAGTTAGCAATTCGGGGTACGGGTAGTAGTTCGGGACGACATACGTACGAGAATTATACGGATTCAGATAGGTCGGATTCGGTTAAAAATCCGGTCAACGGTTCGTTTTTCGGACAGTAGTTCGGAACGGCATACGTACGTGTATATTCGTTTTATAAATGTGAGTTCGGCACTTAAAATTCGGATTACATAAATGATAAATTGATAAGTATTATGATCTTATTACGAGACTAATTTTATTTGTATATGATTTATAAGATGAAAAAAACATTTTAGCGTGATTATTTAACAAGAAGTAAAACAGGTTTAATCGCATAAATGTATTATAAAACGAGTTTATAGATTTTTAAACAAAAATTAACACATAAAACACCTGGTTAAACAACTATCAATAAATTTTTTATCAATAATTGTATTTAAATATAAAGTATATTCAAAATCAAACAAAAACCAAACAACAAAACTACGATCGTGAGAATTACTTATGGGAGAGCGAGGTTGGGTGCGAACTAGGTTCGAAGTTCTAGTTCGGAAATATCATTCGGATTCGGTTAGTTCGGATACGTTCGCGAATCATTCGTGTGGTCCATATAATCCGGGAACTAGGTTCGGAGTTCAAATAGTTCGGAAGTATCATTCGGATTCGGTTAATTCGGATACGTTCGGGAATCATTCGGGAATGATTCGGAAAATTACTAACTAGGATATACCGTATGACCTCGAAGGCTCGAACGGATAACAATGTTTCGTTGACACGGCCTAATCTCCACCATACAAACACCTCCATAGTCCAGACAAAACGGCACAATCACAAGCTCACACTCTTTCTTCCAGAAACATCTTCCCCTCTCTCTAAAACCTCTTAAACCCCGAGAAAGGGTTATTTCAATTTTCAGTCTGCTACCAACTCCTTATCTACAAACTCTCCATCTATCAAAAGGTTTCAGCAATGGCGCCAGTTCTAAGCAGGGCGTTCACTACTTCAATAGCTTCACTTCCTTCCGTTTCAGTTAAACAACATAACAATAGTTTATTAAATTCTACTCTTTTTAACCCAAACCTTATCAACAATAGATTAGTATCTGCTGGTGCGTTGAAATGGAAGCTTAATGAAAGATATAATAGGCGAACGACATCAATCCGATGTGATTCTGCTGTTGCTGAGAAAGAAACTGTTGATGCCTCCGAAGAGAAGTTTGAGTATCAAGCTGAGGTGGGTTTTTTTTGTTTGAATCTATGATTTTTATGTTCTATTTTATTGGGGGAATATTGAATTCCGTGTGGGTTTTTGTTGAAATGAGAAAAATAATAATTAGGGTTTTAGGTTGAATTTTAATTTCGCTGTAAAAGGAGAGACCTTTATTCATAATCTTATCTTGATTATGATCGCTTTGCAGGTTAGCCGGCTGATGGACTTGATTGTTCACAGTTTATATAGTCACAAGGAGGTGTTTCTTCGGGAGCTTGTGAGGTGGGTTATCTATTTGCTTGGGTTTACTTCTAATGTTTTGTGTTTTGTCTTAACAGTTTCTAAAGTTTTCATTTCTGTAAATTGTTATGTGTTGCAGTAATGCGAGTGATGCGTTAGACAAGTTGAGGTTTTTAAGTGTGACTGAGCCTCATTTACTTGGAGATGCTGGTGAATTGGAAATTAGAGTTAAACCAGACCCAGACAATGGAACCATTACCATAACGTAAGACTTGCTTTAAGTTCCTCTTATCAGAGTGTTAATGAGAATTTGTTATTCATTTTAGATGTTTGTGAGATTGCAGAGATACAGGAATTGGAATGACGAGAGAAGAACTCATTGACTGCCTTGGAACTATCGCTCAGAGTGGAACGTCTAAATTCTTGAAAGCTTTGAAGGTCTTCTGTTACTACAAGTTCTCATGTTTTTGACCGTGATAATTAGTTATTTGCATTTTGGTGTAGGTTAAGTGTCTTTGTCTGATTACATTGCGGAATCTTATGCAGGAAAATAAGGATTCTGGTGCAGACAACAGTTTGATTGGGCAGTTTGGTGTTGGATTTTACTCAGCTTTCCTTGTTGCTGACAGGGTATGTTTTTTGTATAGTTGATTTCATTGCACTCATATTCATAGGAAGGTTTCACGAGATTCACTGGTGTTGATTTCGTGATATTCTTGAACTGGCAATAGGTGGTTGTATCAACAAAAAGCCCAAAATCAGACAAGCAATATGTCTGGGAAGCATTAGCTGATACTAGCTCTTATGTCATTAGGGAAGAGACGGATCCAGAAAAGCTACTTACTCGCGGAACACAAATTACCTTGTACCTAAGGGTATTTACAATCTTCCTTGTATACTTAATTGAAGATTCTGAGTCTTACAAACAGGCAGTCAAATTTTGGTAATTCTATTTTTGCAGGAGGATGACAAGTATGAATTTGCAGAGCCAACAAGAATCCAAGGCCTGGTGAAGAACTACTCACAGTTTGTTTCATTCCCCATTTACACATGGCAAGAGAAGTCGAGGACTGTTGAGGTGAGGATTCATTTGTTTCTTAAAGAAACTATCTTTTGTTTGTTGAAGATAGAAGTGTATAACTAAAATAATTATTCTTAGACGCCAATTGCATCTTCCTATGGTTCTATAATGGAATTTCTTTACAGGTAGAGGAGGAAGAAGAGCCAAAAGAGGGCGAGGGACCAAAACCAGAGGTAATGGAACCTTTTAAATCAATGCATGACGTATTCTCTGTTCAAACAGAATATTGAAGCTATCAATCTTTGTTTCAGGATGAAAAGAAGAAGAAGACGAAGACCGTAACTGAAAAATATTTTGACTGGGATTTAGCAAATGAAACAAAACCAATCTGGGTAAGTTCACTCCTTAAGCTTTTTGATCAATAGTAATTACTGTTATTGTTCTCTGTTCTCATTTGTTTTTGTTCATATGTAGATGCGGAACATAAAGGAAGTTGAGAAAGAAGAGTATCAGGAATTCTACAAGAAGACGTTTAATGAGTTTTTGGAACCTCTTGCATACACCCACTTCACAACTGAGGTATGTGGTCGGATTTGGGTTGCCTTTTATCTTTACTTTATATTTCTTTCTCTATTTTGAAGTCTAAGTCATTCTCGATTTCCCCTTGACGGTTAACAGGGTGAGGTGGAGTTCAGGAGTGTTCTTTACATTCCTGGCATGGCTCCTCTTAACAATGAGGATGTTGTTAATGCAAAAACAAAGAACATTCGTTTATATGTGAAAAGAGTGTTCATCTCAGATGATTTTGATGGTGAGCTGGTAAGTATTTTTGTATAGTTGTGCCGTCTTCTGTCGGTATTCTTTCCTAGCACGAATATATACATTATGCTTACTGACCTGATACTCTGTTCACAGTTCCCAAGGTATTTGAGCTTTGTGAAGGGTGTGCTGGACTCGAACGACCTTCCTCTTAATGTTTCTCGTGAGATACTTCAAGAAAGCAGAATTGTAAGTTGGATGTTGGTTTATCTATTTTTAATGAAGAAATTCATTCTCTTTTGTATTGTACTTTTAAGAATCACTATCTATACATCTCCGGAATGCCATAGCTTAATCAAAGAAAAACGGATGCCCTAGATGGAAATTAATAAGATTATTGTCTTCTGCTTACAGAAAATTTATTAACAGTATAGAAAATTTATTAACATTTTCTCTTCCCTGAAAGAAAAAAATAAATATTGTTTCCACACTCGTCTTCTCGAAAAAGAATAGCAGTTGATTATTTGGTAGATAATTTTTTTTGAGCAGCCAAGCGTGTAGCTGCTGACACTGGCCTTCGATTTACTTTGTATTTCTGTTCTATTGGTTTACAGGTGAGAATTATGAGAAAGAGGCTTGTCAGGAAAACATTTGACATGATCCAGGATATTGCTGAGAGTGAAAACAAGGAGGTTTGTGATCAACTTAGATACATGTGGCGCTTTTGTTCTGGCTCGTTGGGGTTTTTCATGAAAAATGATTATTTTCTTGCAGGATTACAAAAAATTCTGGGAGAACTTTGGAAAGCTTCTCAAATTGGGATGCATTGAGGACTCTGGAAATCACAAGCGCCTTACACCGCTGTTACGATTTCACTCTTCCAAAAGTGGGGATGATTTGATAAGCTTGGATCAGTATGTTGAGAACATGGGTGAGAAGCAAAATGCTATTTATTACTTGGCAACAGACAGCCTTCAAAGTGCAAAAACTGCCCCATTCTTAGAGAAGCTGCTCCAAAAGGATATTGAGGTAATCATTCATTCTTTCCTTTCATTGCAGCTAAAGAGAAAAACAAGGAAAACATACTCTAGTTTGTCTTAAGTGCAGTATCATATGACCCCAAAACGCGGTTTGGTTGATTGTGTATCTTCTTTTTCTGTAGGTTTTGTACCTAGTAGAGCCAATTGATGAAGTAGCTATTCAGAATTTACAAACATACAAGGAAAAGAAGTTTGTCGATATCAGCAAGGAAGACCTTGAGTTGGGTTAGTATTTGATTTGCAACATGTACTTTAAACTTATAAATGTAGGCATTAGCTCCTTTGATTGAATGCATTCTTAAACATCTCTCATCAATTATCAGGTGATGAAGATGAAGTGAAAGATAGAGAAGACAAGCAAGAATACAATCTTCTTTGTGACTGGATGAAGCAGCAACTTGGTGATAAGGTAGCTAAAGTGCAACTGTCTAAGCGTCTCAGCTCATCACCTTGTGTGCTTGTTTCTGGCAAGTTTGGATGGTCCGCTAATATGGAAAGGTTAGTTTCATCTTCCTCTCTGAAAAGTATCTTTGATCTTTTAATTCCCTTTAGGCCGTTGGTGTCTTATGTTTGATTAAGCTGTTCCTCTCTTTGTTGTGTTTCAAAGGCTAATGAAAGCACAGACACTTGGAGACACCTCAAGCTTGGAGTTCATGAGAGGGAGGAGGATATTAGAAGTCAATCCAGCTCACCCTATCATTAAAGACCTAAATGTAAGATTTCTCTCCCTAATCCTCAATCATTGATCCCTTTGATTGATAATGGTTAAAACTGATCCACTGTTGGTAACTTGAAGGCTGCATGCAAAAATGCTCCTGAAAGCGGTGAGGCAAAGAGGGCTGTTGATCTCTTATATGACACTGCCTTGATCTCCAGTGGGTTTACTGTAAGTGTGCTTCTTTATGTGCCCGGCTTATCTTGGAGTGTAGTATGTCTTTTATGTAGCTGCTTTGGTTCATCTCGTCTGATCTTTTTGCTTTTATTCTTCTTAACCATGTAGCCTGATAGCCCAGCTGACTTGGGTAACAAGATCTATGAGATGATGGCCATTGCTCTCGGAGGAAGGTGGGGCCGTTCTGAATCAAATGCTTCAGAGCCAAGTGATGCTGCTGAAGAGTCCGGTCAAGCACTGGAGACGGAAGTGATTGAACCTTCCGAAGTGAGGACAGAGAATGATCCATGGAGAGATTGATTCCAATTTTTGGATGTTAGGTCATTTTTTATAGTTTTGATGCTGATAATATAAGGTTAGTTGTGTTATGACTAGTCATGAAATTTCCAGATTTGAAGGTCGATTGCTTTTTATGCTCCTTTGTGAAGAAATGTCTCTTCCCGAATTTTAACAAGTGGGAATTAAGTGTTTGACACTCCCCTCACTCTCTCTTTACTCAAATGGCCTTTGGCTTAAAACTCAATTTTTAAAAAATTAACCCATTTTATTAAAATGACCCGAGAGAAAAAAGGAGGGCCATTTGGATAAAGATGTTTAATGATGTTATCTCACTAAGATATACATTTTATTGAAATGACCCTCAATTTTGTAACCTTAAAAAAGAGTATAATCGTCATACCAACTTAAACATAACATGTCTCACAAATCATACGTAAGAATTCGACAAATTTTATATATTTGAGAAGTTGTTTGAAAGAGCTACACAACGAGGGTAATATAATTATCAAATTTTCATTTCATGAATTTTTTTATTCTCTAAATAATTTTTTAAATTTTCTTCATATTTTGTAGTGTGAACTGTGAAGACAATATGCATCCTAATTTTATGTGCATGAAATATACACACTGAATTTTGTACATAATTTTTTAAATTTTCTTCATATTTTATAGTGTGCAGGTAATATGCACACTGATTTTATGTGCAGACAATATGCATACCGGTTATAATATTTCAGGGCCACCGGAATAATTTGCAAATTTTATTAAATAACCATGAGGCCAAAAGAGTTACATCCATAATTTCCAAGGTCATAAAAATAAATTTCTCTTTTAACAATTATCGCGTGCATACAAATATTTCAAGTCAAAAAGTTTCAGGTTCAGTGTAGAGATGGGATACATATTTTGGGAAACGATTAGACATAATCCCGATTTTGGTCTCGCGTGTAATAGAAAATGGGACCCACAAACCTTTTACCTATCTAAATGTTGAGAATGTAGATGTGGAAAATCCTACAACTACATCCAAAGAATCACAATACACACATCATGAAGTAAGCAAGCAAGAACACAAGATATACGTGGTTCGGTATGATTACCTATGTCCACGGGGGTAAAGGGATGATCTTATTACTCGATTCAAGGTTACAAAATGTGTATCTCACTAACAAGTTCACTATTCAAGCTCTGGGTATCCTCTTTTCTCTCACTGATTACCTCCCTCTTTAGCTCTCTACATGGCTCTCTATTTATAGCTATACATGATAATACAGCCAAGTTACAGTGTGAGTCGTGGTACATTTTTCCTGATATCCTTCTCGGGTGATGGATAGTGTCCTTGCCGAGATGCTGGGTCGAGCATAATGATGTCTTCTCCTGATATTCTTCCTTCCGATGTTGATTGCTCAGTGAGCCTGGCCGATGTCGTCCTCGAAACTCTCAGACCCGAGTCTTACATTGACCAGATCCTTCTTATCCCTTCACCTGCTTTGTCAGAGCATTTATTATCTTTGTACCCGATGAGCATCACATCAGAGATTTTCTTTTACACGTATCGACTTCACGGACAACTTTGGTTTCTCTTTTCTCGCGCTAAGCTTGGATAGGATGATTCAGTGCTTCCCACTCTAGCTATCATTGATACGACGCTGCCTAGGATTTCTCCACCTGGACCTGTGGATTATTCACACCTACATTTATGCCCCTTCTTTCACTCGTGTGATCGACACGAGAGGAAGAAACCGATTCGCCTCCCATGTCCCAGGCCATGCGGTTCCCCACTATACTCGTCTTTAGGACATGTTTACCTTCTTCGCCAGTTACATTTGTTAGGACTATAAATTCAACCCATAAACCCTTGGTTTTTCATTTTTATCTTTTTCAGAGAACAAAACTCTATTTCCTTGGTTTCTTCCTTCAACTACTGTTCTAATATCCTTTCGTCTTCCGATCCCTTGAGAACTTCAACCATTCTTTGAACTTTCTGTTTTTCTTCCATTTCCGCTGCTACGTCTTTGCTGCTTGTTTCCATACTTTCCGGTTTTTCGATGGCTTCTTCGACTCCCTCCATGACTGAGAAAAGGTGTGTGAGTTATACGTTCTCTGATGAGGATGACGTTCCCCTTGATTCTCTGTTTGTTGTTGAAAGTCCTTTTAAATATGATCATCGCGCTCTTAACTCCATCTTTTTTGATGATTCTTCTTCCTTTTCATGTAGGAATGAGAAGAGAGTTGCCAAAGATTTGTCAGACGAGCAGTTCATCTAGCAGCTTAAAGATGATTATGATCTTCACGGTTATAACGTCAGACTCCTATTGGGCCAAAAAGGTGTTCTGAGGAAGGAGGACGTCATTAAGTTTGCTCATTCGGCCGAGGCGACCATTGTTACCAAAGGTCAGTTGGAGCTCGGGATGTGTTTTTCGTTGTATGATCCTAGCCGTCCCTTTATGTATGAGGCTCTCTCCAAGATTCGTCCGTCTCGTGCTCTAGCTCAATGGAATGGTAATACTTTCCATATCATGTCTGAATGGGAAAGGCGAGGGCGAGGCGAATGCACTCCCAATGCTTGGTCGACCTACGATCCTTCTCATGCTGGCGACTATACTCCCTCCATCTTTGCTGGCAACTACCGAAGTAGGACTTCTACCAATGGTGACCTTGCTGGTTTCGCTGCTAGTCCGCATCGCAATAAGGCTCTCCCCGATGGTTTTAAGAAGATTCTGTTGGATGAAGACCCCGAGGGGAATACTTCTAACAAGCATGCTCGTCACACTAGTGATATAGATTGGGATCGGGTTCCCCTTGATATTTATGGTCCTCTTCTAAGCGCGGCAAGTTTCCTTCTCCTGCCGAGCCTTATCCATTCTGGGTGGCTAATGTCGATTGGGTAAGTTTTCCAATTTAGGTTTAGTTGGTCAGCTCGGGTGATCAGTGAAATGGTGTTTTACTTGTTTATATTTCGCAGCCCAAGTCCCAGAATATCCAACCTGAAGCTCTCAACCTTCGAAGAAGGGACAGGGGTCCTAGCACAAGAGCCGAGGAGGAGACATGGAAGGTAAAAAATATACTGCTCTAATCATAGTACATGTACTTTCCCCTATTTGTTGCCTTGAATGGATCTGACGATGACTTATGTGCATAGGTCGAAAGCTGATAAAGGGGGAGTTGGAGGTGCTTCAATGAAAGATGGTGAGAACCCCGAGGAACGACTACCTTTATCCCATTTCCTGAGGAAGTCGCCTCATAAAAATTTTGATATTTCTCCTACCGTTGTAGGTGGTAAGCCTAGTGGAAAGGGTAAGGAACCGAAGGGCGATGAGTTTTCCCCAGGGAAAGTTGTGCCCCAGCAGCCCGCTGGTAAAGGTGTCACCCTTGCCGATGGTGTTGTATTGGTGTTGTCTGATGGTGATGATGATGACGATCTTTTTGACGAGGAGGACGAGACCGGTGTTATGGGCGAGGAAGAGGAGACGACGCGGGAAGAAGAATCTACTGGTGGTGAAAAATGTCGCACCTGGGAGAGAGTTGGTGGGAAATGTGCCTCTTGTTACTCCTGCCTCGAGCTCGGGTAGGACTACCCTCTTCACTTTTTCGGGCCCAGTGTGTAATTCTCTCGGGGCCCTTACTTCGCCCAATTTTGGCTCCCTAACCGATGAAGAGATGATCAATGTTGTATCCTTGTATTATGCTGGTCTGAAGGATACTTTTGACAAGATGGTGAGTTCCTTTTCTTAACTGTATATCTATGACGCGGAATGGTTGTTGATGTCCGTAATGTTTCCAGGCTGCCAATATATATTTGTTGGATGCTCCTCTACGCGGAGGGAGCTAGCCGAATAGGAAGATCTTCGTCTTCAATTGCAGCGAGAGCGCGAGCGAACCCGAGAATTGGAGAAGCAACTGGCCGAGACCCAAGGTACTTACTTGAAACCCATGCATCTATGATTGATTCTGTAGTGCCAATATCTTGAGTTTAGTACTATCTTCCTAGCCGAGATGTCTTGCATTGATGCCGATGCTACTTCGGAATATCGTTTGCTAAAGAGAAAGTTGGATATTGAATGAAGTCATGTTACAAATATCCTCCAAAGAATCGCCAATAAGGATGACAAAATTGATCGTCAATAGGACGAAATTAGGGACCTTCGAGCCGAGCTACACCGTTATGAGACTTTTGAGTATGTGCCTGAGGATATAGATAATCTACGGGCGAGTATTTCTCGGGTCCAGGGTATTATTTCCGATAAGACATTGTTGACAGAAAACTTGGAGAGTCAGTGTGAACGATTAAGGCTTCAGAACAGAGGCTTGCATGTTGATCGCCAGCGGATTTTAGGGGAAAGAAATGCCGCTGAGAGGTCGAATCAAGAGTTATGTGAGAAGCTTCAGAGATTTAGCCAGGTATCCGAGGAATTGGGATGGGTTCTGGCTCAATTGTCTAGTCTGGAAGCGGCACACGATCGACAGAAAACTAGTTAGAGTGATCATAAAAATATTGCCCCACCAATGAGTTTAATGAGCAGCGTTATCATGAGTTAACCTCCAAGATATCTTCTCTTGAGTGTAGTTTTCTTAAGTCCGAGGAAACCGTTAAAGTAGTTATACCCTTGTTTGAAGGTGTTGTTCCGTGCGCTGTGTTTTCTTTGTGCTTATTTCAATGTCGTTGTCGCGTTACTAATTGCTTTCGTATTTCTGCATCCGAGCAAGGGAAGGTGAAATCTTTGGAGGAAGAGGTTGCACGGTTGAAGGCGAGGGAGACCCAACTTCTCGGGAAGGTAGCTACTGCAGAGGCGGCGTCGACTTAACTGACCCTTGATCTTGCTGCCCAGAAAGAAAAGTTTAAGACCGAGCTTGTTACTAAGGTCAAAGAAGGTGTGGAGACGGTTCTCAAGAAGAAGCGGGCTGATGCTGCTACTAAGATAGCAGGCTCGGGGTCGGTTCCATCAAAGGAGTAGTTATATCTTTTATAGTGCTGCTTCACTATTGTGCCCTTTGTACTGGGTTGTAATTCGCTTGAACACCTTCATTTTTCCAACGTCTTTTTAATGGGGTGCTGCGTCGCCAATCGGTTGTTAATATCTTTCTGAAATTTTTGTTTGTGTCGACATTCTCATTTGTGTTGCTTCGATCATACTTAGTTGTTTCTCTATGATATACTTGCGTTTGTCTGCATAAAAATGATTTAACTGGTTATCGTAAATTCCATTTCTGTCGATCCCACTCAATAGGGATGGTCATCGGTCCCAATGCCATGTCCCGATTGTGGTATCTCATCACCGACATTTTGATCTAGTGGTAGGGTACTTGGTCATTCCTAAATTCTATTGGCCCGATATCCCAAGGAGTTATCAATTAATTGTCTTGGGAAAGTGATTTCGGCCACCTGCGATGGGAGAAATGTTGTATGCTCGACTGTCGAGTACTCATGCCTCGACAATCGTCCACTGGATTCCAACCACCAGGGCCATTAGACTACCTCGGCACTTGCACACTTCCATCACCCCTAGTTCGAATAGCCCGTCGAGTATAAGACACCTCGGCACTTGCACACTGCCATCTCCCCGAGTACGAATGTCCATTAGAAGTAATTTTTACATTCCCTACCCCACGTGGATTAAAAAAAAAATGAATGACAGAATATTATACCTGCTTACACACCTCTCATGGGTGATATAACTTCAGGTGCCTAGCGTTCCACGGCCGTGGTTCGGGTGTTCCATCTGGCTTCAATATCTTATATGCCCCTTGGCCAACCTTTTCCACAATCGTATATGGTCTGCCCCATCGTGCCACCAGGTTCCCTAATTTCTTTTCACATTCATAGCTGGGAAGCTCTTTCAACACCAATTGCCCGGGTTGAAATTCTCTCGGCCGAACTCGTTTGTTGTATTTGCGTTGTAATCTCCTTTGGTAAATTTCCATTTTTTGTAGGGCCATTTCTCTAGTTTCCTCTAAGTCACCGAGCTTGGCCAAGATAAGATTCGCCGAGATGTTCCGCCTCCACGCCTCGGTCCTTATCGTAGGTATCATTGTCTCAGTTGGAAGGATGACTTCTATTCCGTACGTTAGCATGAAGGGTGATAAGCCAGTTGCATACCTGCGGGTAGTCCTGTAAGCCCATAGGATATTTGTATGCGTGTCGTAACCACAACAAATTAATTAACACTTTACTACCTAATTAACAAGTAATATAGGGTAGTCAAGGTCGATCCCACGAGGAGCACGAGATTCTAGTTGTAAATTTGTCACACAAAGGGGGTATTGATTAAGAATTTGATAAAGTAAATAAAATAAACAAAGCAATTAAAAGGAAATCAATAAGAGAGATTAGATCAAGGAATCCTTCTTCGCTGCAAAACAATGATTAAAGTTATGTTCTTTTCCACTTATTATTAGTCACAAATTATCACCAATACCCATTTACGAATCTAGAATCACCATCCACTGCTAATCAAAACCCAGGCTCTTCTCCGTTGAACTCAGATCCATCTCCGGTTTCATTCCCGTAACTAATTCAGAAGCTCAAACTCATCTCCATTTCACTCAACAATATCGCTTTCTTCGTTCAACGACTGCAGATTCAGTAACAACTTCATCGCCATTAGTAGATTTATCTTGTTTAATCTCTTCATAACCTCTCAATTTCGATCTCTTGTCACGGTAGAAACCCGTCTTCTTCCCTAGAATCATCACTGTATTTTAATGGTAGAAGCAAACCCTAATCGATTGCAACTCTTGATGATTTCACCTCTCCCCTTTCTCGATCTCTTGGAATTTAGAAATGCGGCTACTGCTTTCTTCTACATATGTTTCAGGGGGTGAATGATTAAGAAGGAGAACTCGATTTAGGTTTAGGAATTATTTGGGGTGGATGGTACACCCCAGGGATAAGACCACCCCAGTTATTTACACCCATTCATAATGATAAGGGATACCCATAGAGCAACCCCTTAACCACAGTTGGTCTTTGTATAATACTCCTTCAAAGAGCTGCCCCTTAACCTTAGTTTGGCTCCAGATAGTGCTCGCCCTGTGAAATGACAAATTTGCCCTTTCTTGCCCAATTTTGGATTATTTCTTCTCCTTTTCCTCCGTGCGACTCCAGAGTACCTAATAGCTCAAAAACACGCGTAAAATACATATTTTACTAGAAAAATAGCAAAGAAAGCATAAACTCTTAGATAGTAAATTAGGTGTATTCTACACCTATCAAATTCCCCCACACTTAGACTTTGCTAGTCCTCGAGCAAATCAAACTAAAACTTACAACTTCAAAGCGTTCCAGCGTCGTTTACTCAACAAAATAAAAATATATTTCCCACTAATTAAATATAATATAGAGGTAGTAAGAGATCGTTCCCACGAAGAGTAATGCAATTGTTATGTTATCTAAATCGGCGAAAATATAAAAGAAGGATAAAAAGAAAAAGATATTGAAGAAATCCTTCGCAGTTACTAACCGTTAACTCAACATTGTACCCGTTTATCTCTTGTTAGAAACAATTGTCACCAACCGTAGGAAAGCAGGTACGCTTAGCAATCCCCAAAAACTCCATATATCACCGGATACGGAAGCGCTCGACTACCGGATTCTATTCAAAAGAACCACCTTGACACGGAAGCGCTCGACTACAAGATGTAATTCCCAGAACGCATTAAGATTTGTGAATTTAGGTTTGATCCCTGCAGTTAAACTCGGTACTCTCGGTCCACTTACTGGTGTTACCTTTACTCGCAATTGCTCCACAGAATCCCTCCGTAAGGTCTTGCGATTTCTACTTGTGTAGGAGATAAGAGACAATTACGGGTCGACTCACCTCTCTACTAGCATTAGAATGATTAATAAACTAATCTGGTTGCGCACCCAAACCAATCTAAGAACCAATCATAAACCTTCGATATGGTAAAAACAATCCACAATGAATCAATTTAAAACTTGAAACAAACTTGCAAAATAATTGAGCTTCACATTAGAACTTTGAATTCATCCTTACAATATAAAAGAATAGAAAAGAGATAGTTCTCCCCCCTAAGGGGGAGAAAAACGGTGAAAAAGAATATATGTGTCAAGAAGATTTTTTTTTTTAAAATTGTGCCTAGGGTTCTCTATATATAGAGTTTTGTAACCTCCTCATAAAACTAGAAAACCTAGCAAAAATAGGGATATGAACCTCCTCTTGAATTGTGTCCCATGCATCAAACCCCGCACCAAAGCATGTTGCCAAACTCCGGCCAAATATTGCCAAAACCCAAAGTCACGCCACTTCCAAGTCTTGCTCGTGATAGTCCCTTACAGTCCAATGGGCTTACTCTGGTGAGTACATAAGTTGTACCCTTAATTCAATAGACTATTGGGCTTGCGCAGCTGTTTATTCATCGGCCTGTCATGTAAATATTGGACGCAGCAGAAGCCCAGCCCATTCTTGCATCTTATTTATCCAGCGCCTCTTTCTATCAACCATCATCGTTAATTCTTCACTGCATGTAACTTCCATCAGCAATTCCATTTCCACTCCATTTCCACTCACGTTTTCCTGAGAACCAAACTCGAGCAACTTCTCCTGTCTGTTCGTTCAACAGCATTGCTGCTAGCAACAATACCGACTTCAATTCTTGTAGCTTCCACACCACTGTGTACTAAACATTCATACAAGCTCATAAAACCATCAATATCAGTGGCAGATTGGCAGTAGCACTCCATCTTTATCAATTGGTTTTCGTCCCATACTGATTCGACTCGTACTGACTACATCACCATTGAGCATTCAACGAAAAGCGACCGCAGGAGCAGATGAACTCACTTGCTTCTCCCGTCAGTCACCACAGCCATGCATTCCATCAAACTACAGCATTCATCTTTGTAAACTCATCACCGAAACTCGAGCAGCAACCTTCACTCTCCATTACTGACTAGTACTCACGAGCATCACCATCAGCTTCTTTTCTTATTCACAGCTCTCCGTATCCACAGTTAAGCTCCTTTTTTATTGCCAAAATTGTTCATGAACCGAGCACATCAGCTCCATCCATTGCCAACATGACCTCGACCACTTGTAATGGAAGCAACCATCACCGTTGTAGCTCCATTCTCAGACTCGGCCTCGAGTTCTCAATAGTTTCCTTTTACAACTCCAACAGCGACAAGACACCATTCTCTATTTTTCATCACCGTATGTGGCAGCAAGCCATCTCCTCAGTCGTTCAACTCCATTTCAAACACTAGCCGATATCACTTTCCGAAACTCCACCAGCTCTGACCACAAACTGTATCTCTCAAACTCCAAACCGTACTTTTTAACAGCAAGCAAGTTCCGGCAGTCTTCATCATCACTAATGGCTGCAACCATTACTCCCTGTTAATCTTCTCCATCATCGTGAACTGCCATAATGATTACCGCCAAGCTCTCTAAGCTCACATATCATGTGAACTCGATATTAGTATCAACCAACGGCAACATTCTCGGCAAAATCCTTCACTGGCTAATGTACCATTACCGATGTCAGCAGCATCATACTTTTCGTCTTCTGTTCCTTGGACTTTTGTCACGACCCTCAGATTCTTTAATCATCACCGAGCCATCACTAAAAGTAGTCACGTTACTGACAAGCTTTGCCCCAAACCATGCGGAGTTTGCACCATGAGGAGGGGGTAAAACTTCGACATCATTGAACATCGATGCAGAAACAAGTCCACTTAGCTCCTCTCTCTGGTAGGCCAGGTAAGCATGCAGACCCACCAGCCAAAACTACAGTCTTGAACCATCTGTCATTTTCTTCTGTTTATTTTGCAGCTTGACAATTGGGCCATGCAAAGGGCGACGGTCTGATGCAAACCCATCATGCGCCTTCTCCCGTAACTTGTGTCTCTGTGTTGCTCACACAGTAAAGCTCAAAAACCACCTTGTGGTTGTACTGCCCGAACTCCAGTGCGTCTACGATGTGGTTTCCCATGCAACGATAATTTCGCCTCTCTTCTAGTAAATTGGACGATTTTTTTGTTCTTTTCGGGAATAAGCTCCAAAATTCCCATAAAATATAAAAGAAAGTGCAATTTTGCACGAAAACTAGCTAAGAAAGCATAACCAATCGATACTTAGAGAGGTGTTTTTACACACCTATCAAATTCCCCCACACCCAAACTTTGCTAGTCCTCGAGCAAACAAAACGAAAGAAAAATATAATACAACTCCATGTCGTGAGGATACGGTTACTCTTAGCATGAATAACAGGCCTTTAAACCCCTAGGTGTCCCTAGTGGACGAGTTATATTCTCGTGAGGTCTTACGAGAGATATACCCACAAAACCTTTACGCCAAAAAGAATAACACACCAATTAACAATTACTCCCTGGCAACGGCGCCAAAATTTGTATGCGTGTCGTAACCACAACAAATTAATTAATACTTTACTACCTAATTAACAAGTAATATAGGATAGTCAAGGTCGATCCCACGAGGAGCACGAGATTCTAGTTGTAAAATTGTCACACAAAGGGGGGGTTGAATTGTCACAAAAAGTAAATACAGTAATTAAAAATATAAAGGAAATCAATAAGAGAGATTAGATCAAGGAATCCTTCTTCGCTGCAAAACAATGATTAAAGTTATGTTCTTTTCCACTTCTTATTAGTCACAAATTATCACCAACCATAGGATAGCAGGTTCGCTTAGCTAACCCCAAAATTCCTTATTTCACTGAGTAACAGGTTCGCTTAGTTATCAGATTCTATTCAAAAGAACCACCTTGAGGTTCGCTTACAATATGTAATTCCCCGAACGCATTAAGATTTATGAACTTAGGTTTAGTACTAGTAGTTAGACTCGGTTCGCTTGGTCCACTTTCTAGCGTTGTTTTCACACACAATTGCTCCACGGAATCCCTCCGCAAGGTCTTATGTTTTCTACTTATGTAAAGAGTCAAGAAACGATTACTTATCCCCTAACTTTCACTAGCTATAAATAAAATTAACAAATCAATTTAGTTGCGCACCTAAACAATCTATCAATCAATCATGAATGTATAAACATTCCTATTAGTAAAAACAAACGATAATCATGTGAAAACTTCAAAGTAGATTTGAAACAAAACTCAAAACATGTTAAGAATTAGGAATTCATCCTCAATCAATTTAGTTACTCATGCTAAGGAGTTCACACAATAATAATAAAGAAAAGAAAAGAGTTGTGTGTGTAGAAGTGTATCAATGTGTATGGAAGTATGGAAGTGTGGAAGTGTATATAGAAAAGTAGAGAACTTCTCTATTTATAGGTTTCAATGCTCTCCATATCTTCCAAGGAATAGAATCCCTTTTCTTTTGTAGCTCAATTTCCAAATCCAAGCCTTTTTCAAATCTTCCATCTCCTCTTTCCAAATCCAAGCCCAATTCTTCATCCAATTCCAAGTCCAACTCTTCACATCCCATGAGAGAAAGCCACACAAAATTTTGTATTTTTGGCTCACCGGAAAACTTGGTTTTTGGCCGGAAATGGGCCGGAATTCGTCGCCGCCTGCCACCTGAAAATTCTCCTCCGGTCAAGGTATATTACCTCCGTCAACCGTTATGACTAACGGTCAAAGAGGTCAACCGTCAGTCAAACTGTTAGTTAGCAGGTCAAGATAAGGTAAAGTCAGACACCGAGTTAGCTCGAGTTAGCTATCTAACTCTGTCTTACTGACTGAGTTGGATCGGTCGGATCGATCATCGGACTCGTCTGGATCGGTCCCGTCGGTTACCGAGTTAACTCGTCGGAATATAAAATATGCCGAGTTTCGGCTGTTTATAGGACATTTCCCGGCCAAGCTCAGGCCTCTCTTTAGCTCCATTCTTGTACACAATTCCTAACATTCATCTATTGTAACTCATGCATTCATTCCATGTAGCAACTGGGATTCAAACAACCTATTCATCGATTCAATTCAAACCCACCATTTCTAAGGTCGCAAAATTCATCTCACAACAACATTAAAACTCAAACCCTTAATTCAATCGATTAGCTTCAAGATCTCTGCCATCCTAGCAAACCCCTTCTCTGTTCAGTTAATTCTCGTAATTTGACAGCAGCATCAGCTCTTGAATTGAATCACGGCAAACCCTAATCTCATCTCCTCACGCTAACTCTATCTGAGAATACCAGATTCATTCTTCCACTGAAACTATACCACGAACTCAAACCCATTCTCGTTCTTGTTCTCTTAAGACGGCAGGAAAAACAATACCCATCTGAGCTTGACAACCACGTCTCAGTCTTACAAACCAACTCATCTGATTCAATCTCTAACCCATCAACAACAAATTCCTCCAAACAGTACCCATTTATGAATCTAAAATCACTATATGATCTTCATTCACTCTTGATTTTTCTCGATTTCTTCTTTGTCATCTCTGATTTCATCTCAGTACAATCTCTCGGTTTCTGGCTCTCAGCAGCTTTCCATTTTCCCATTTCTCAATTTCAGTAGCATCGGCTGCTGTTTACCCAACTTCAGGTGAATGATGAATCAAATGAAGAGAAAGTAGATCCAATTAGGTTTATATGTGGGGCGGTTATTTGCACCCACCTTGTATGCATCTACCGAGGATATTTACAACTCTAACAATTGATAAGGGGTACCCCAAATGACAACCCCTTAACCTTAGCTGGTTTGTGTTTAGTACACCTCCAAGAATAGTTGCCCCTTAACCAATACCGGGCTTCAGATAGTGCTCGTCCTATGAAATGACAATTTTGCCCTTTTTACTCAATTTTGGTGATTTCTCCTTCTTTTCGTCCGTGCGACTCCAGAGTACCTAATAGCTCAAAAACACACGTAAAATACATAATTTACAAGAAAAATAGCAAAGAAAGCATAAACTACTAGATAGTAAATTAGGTGTATTCTACACCTATCAAATTCCCCCACTCTTAGACTTTGCTAGTCCTCGAGAAAATCAAACTAAAACTCATAACTTCAAAGCGTTCCAGCGTCCCAAGCATCCTAAGAGCTATGAGGACATAGAGTTTCTGCATGCTAGTAATAAGAAGTTAGAAATACTAAAGAACATATTCTCATTCTTAAATCTTGAGTGAGAAATAACCACACCATAATGAGAGAACACGTGTTTGAGAAACGATCAATAAGCATTTAGCCTCGACTTCTGCCTCACCAAAAAGGGTTTTATGATAATTGCACTCAAAAAGACGGCTTTTTATGGGTCTCACATGTGTGCAGGTAGGAATAAAGAGAGAATTCCTGCAACACGTTGAATGGTGGGAAGAATAACTTCCGAAATTTTGAAAAACCCACATCTTTTAACATTTTGAAAAACCATTTTTCTAATGATCTCTAAGAAAGGAAATCAACCACTTATATCGAGGATGAGATTACTTACTTACCTTCACATCCGATTGCCAATTATGATAACACCACTCTCACGGAATCCAATAGAAACGTCTTCCGCTCCTTGTCTTCATCTTCTTGGTCTTCGGCTTCAACTATTGGTGATAAACTCTTTAACTTCATAGATCCTTAACAATTTGTAACATTTTTCCTTAACTCCTTGTCGCTTGAAACTTCTTTATAGATTTTCCTTCCCCACGGCTTATTCAAAACAAAACAATAATAGATATTTCTCTTGTCTCATATATATATATATATTTTTTTTTTTTTTTTTTTTTTTTTTCATTTTTTTTTAGACAAGAGAAACACAATACAAATCAAAAGTGAAAAATAAAATAAACCATGGCCGTGGAAAAGTACTTTACCGCTTGATTCTTCACAACTTGTATCGTCTCGAAATCATAAACTTCAATAATTCTCACCTTTTCTTTTCTTCGCTCTTGTAAATAAGTGTTAATACTTGGATATAGAATTACCTCATTGTATTGTAAGTCTTCAACTTTGATATAAAATTATGCTCTTTTTCTTGTTCCATTGTTGCTTTCAAACCTTGAACCTTTTCAACTTTCCTTGTAGATTTTGATGTCGCTCCCTTGTTGTTGATGATTATGGTGTTTCTATGGACCCGTTGTTTTTGAGAGAGAGAATGGTGCTAACTGCAAATCGAACTACAAGAAGGAGGCTTTCATCCATAGACGTCACCCTCATGATTGACAAAAATTAGCACTCAAGAGATCAAAATAGTGCTGAAATTGGTGTGAAATTGGGTAGCTCACCATTCTACCCGGAATTAACGTACGGTGACACACACTCAA
This sequence comes from Papaver bracteatum, assembly GCA_023529315.1. NCBI lineage: Eukaryota > Viridiplantae > Streptophyta > Magnoliopsida > Ranunculales > Papaveraceae > Papaver > Papaver bracteatum. Next base: position 90,332 of record JAJJWX010002605.1, on the reverse strand, counting down.
AATAAGCTCTTTAGTCATGGAAGAATTTCTGGTCGGTGCCTCACATGATATGAAAATGGTAGTCTCCACTAATGATTGATCAACAAATCTAATAACGCACTTCTCCCTGCACCAAATTTGCATCACCGGCATGATTAAATCCATTATTTAACACTCTAACAAGCAAGAAATCAAACGTAGTTCCCTAACATTTCCAAGTTCAATTATGTCGGTCAGAATTCTCTATGTAATCATACCTAGAAGCATGCTAGTGACTCTAAAATCTCTAAAAGTTGAAAGTTTTATGCAAAAAATCTCTCTTTTTTTTATGCAAAAATATATGCTTAGCCACTCCCCCACACTTAAACCTTACATTGTCCTCAATGTAATTGAATCGTCCAAGTAAAGTCAAGGTGGGAAATCCTAATATGATATGGAACAAGAAAAATAAACACACAAAACAAAAAGCAAATAAAAACAAAAAGACAAGATATACAAAACCGGTGGGTTGCCTCCCACTTAGCGCTTGTTTTAAAGTCGACGGCCCGACATGGCTCTTGTAAGATTCACTCCCCATATACTAACAATCGAAAAATTTGGGGATCCTCCCATAGTACCTGTTTTGCAAACAATAACTCCATACAAATATTAACACAAGAAAATAATAGTAAAGTTATAGCTCAATAGAAATTTCCCCCACACTTATTCTTGTCCACACTCGGAAGTGTATAAAGAACATAGAATTTGGGAACTTCCATGGTTTCCTCTTAGCAAACCTGCATAGTGTTAGAATCAAGTGTTTCCAATGGTGGATATCGAGAAACAAAGTCATCCATAAATACTTTCGAAGCACATACATTCAAACCAATAAGAGGTAAAGGAGAAGAATTAACATGCAAAGGGTTAGACAAACCTTGCACAATTTCTTGTATTACGGTATCCTCCTCATTCTTAAAAAATTCAAGTGAACTACTTACCTCTTGCATATCGTGGTCCTCTATCAAACTTTGCAACCATTCTTCATCATTTTCTACCTTAACCAAAGTCTTGGCATCATCATAATCATTAGAAAGTTCAATTGGGTCTTCCATAATATCATTCAATTCGGTTCCATTAACGAGCATCACCTCTTCAACATCTTCATCATCGGAATCGGGCCATTCTTCTCGCATAAAATCTTCTTCGGTGTAAATTATAAGATCTTCTTGTGAGGGTGTTATACCGTTTACAACAATAGGCAAGTCACCCAAAATCTCCTCCTTTTGAATAGGTGAAGGATCGTTATTATGATCCGGAGTTGGAATAATTTCCTCATTGTTGCAACGCTCATACACTTCTGCGGACTCATATCTTTCCCTAAGAATTTTTTTCCAAGCACTAAATGCATCTTCCTCAAGCTCTACCTTTTGAATAGGTGATTGATCATTATTAAGATCAAGGCTTGAGTAATCTACACTAGCATCATCAAAAGTTTCCAAAGGTTGGTCCTTTTCAACACAATCATCTTCATTATCGGAATCACCATAATAAGAATCTTCATCGGTTTCATAGCCTTTATCCCGACGTCATTTAAGTTCCATATGAATGGTCCTACTAATTTCTACGACAAACTCTTCCGAGTCTCCATCATCTTCCAATTTGTATAACTTTTGTGCAAGTTTACGGACATTAACACGCTTACCACCGTGTATAGATTTTCTAGATTGTTCATCCTAAAAAAGTGAAGGAAAAACACGATGAAGAGGAGTATATTCCCAATTCTCTGTCTGCACATTACTAGAAAATAATGTATTAGAAGCACAATTATCCATCCATCCTTGTAATTGTCCACTTACATACCCGTCATAAGGTTGTTGATATGCATGAGAATATCCATAAGGCTCCGAAGGATTTTGATCATAGCCAAAAGATTGGTTTTGATTGTATCCTAAGGATGGTTGGAAGTTGCCATGATGTTGAGGTTGAAAATCGTATTGATTGTTGTAATATGCTTGCTCTTGTCCACCATACATGGAAAACCGATACCTGAAAAACAATTCAAAAACTAAGTTAGATACGATAAAGAATCCAACAAAGCAAGAATAAAGCAAAAAGTAAAAATAAAAAAACAACTAAAATCGCCCGTTGCTCCCCGGCAACAGCGCCAAAATTTGTATGCGTGTCGTAACCACAACAAATTAATTAACACTTTACTACCTAATTAACAAGTAATATAGGGTAGTCAAGGTCGATCCCACGAGGAGCACGAGATTCTAGTTGTAAATTTGTCACACAAAGGGGGGTATTGATTAAGAATTTGATAAAGTAAATAAAATAAACAAAGCAATTAAAAGGAAATCAATAAGAGAGATTAGATCAAGGAATCCTTCTTCGCTGCAAAACAATGATTAAAGTTATGTTCTTTTCCACTTCTTATTAGTCACAAATTATCACCAATACCCATTTACGAATCTAGAATCACCATCCACTGCTAATAAAAACCCAGGCTCTTCTCCGTTGAACTCAGATCCATCTCCGGTTTCATTCCCGTAACTAATTCAGAAGCTCAAACTCATCTCCATTTCACTCAACAATATCGCTTTCTTCGTTCAACGACTACAGATTCAGTAACAGCTTCATCGCCATTAGCAGATTTATCTTGTTTAATCTCTTCATAACCTCTCAATTTCGATCTCTTGTCACGATAGAAACCCGTCTTCTTCCCTAGAATCATCACTGTATTTTAATGGTAGAAGCAAACCCTAATCGATTGCAACTCTTGCTGATTTCACCTCTCCCCTTTCTCGATCTCTTGGAATTTAGAAATGCGGCTACTGCTTTCTTCTACATCTGTTTCAGGGGGTGAATGATTAAGAAGGAGAACTCGATTTAGGTTTAGGAATTATTTGGGGTGGATGGTACACCCCAGGAATAAGACCACCCCAGTTATTTACACCCATTCATAATGATAAGGGATACCCATAGAGCAACCCCTTAACCACAGTTGGTCTTTGTATAGTACTCCTTCAAAGAGCTGCCCCTTAACCTTAGTTTGACTCCAGATAGTGCTCGCCCTGTGAAATGACAAATTTGCCCTTTCTTTCCCAATTTTGGATTATTTCTTCTCCTTTTCCTCCGTGCGACTCCAGAGTACCTAATAGCTCAAAAACACGCGCAAAATACATAATTTACTAGAAAAATAGCAAAGAAAGCATAAACTCTTAGATAGTAAATTAGGTGTATTCTACACCTATCAACATTATAGAGCTCCTCACACCATTCTCCATAATCTCCGTCCAAATTTTTCTTTAGGTTGTCGGCTATGGTTTTGTTTGTGATCTCGGTCTGCCTATTACTTTGGGGGTAAATGGGCGTTGCCTTGATTTTTCAGATGTTGTAGGTGTTAAGTAACAGGTCGATGTTCTTGCCCTGCAGCTATTTTCCATTGTCTGAGACGATTGCCGCTGGTACACCAAAACGACAGATGATGTATTCCAAAATGAAACGAAAAACGTCCTTATCCCGAATGTGTCTTAGTGGCGCGGCTTACACTTATTTGGTGAAGTAGTCAGTTGCCATGATCAAGTACTTTCTCTGCCCCGACCCGACATGTAAGGGTCCTACAATATCGATCCCCCGTTTGGAGAAGGGTCAGGGGCTAATCAATGAGTTCAAGGTTACCGCGGGTGCATGTATCTTTTTGTTGAACTTTTGGCATTCGTCACATATTAGTGCCATATATTTTGCATCATCGTTCATGTAGGGCCAGAAATATACCATGGTCTTGGCTCGGGTTGCTAGGCTTCGGCCCGAGCTGTGATTTCCCGTGGCCCCATAATGTAGTTCATTCAGTATTGAGTGTCCCTCTTCTTTGCTCAGACACCTCAGCAGTGGACCTAGGTAGGACTTTCTATACAATACACCCTCACGTAGTTTGTACGCAGCCGCTTTTCTTTTAATTTTCTTGATCTCGGGTCTCCCTTTGGGTAACTCTCCCGTCTCCAAATATTGGTGGATGGGCTTGCGCCAATCGCCGATTTCATACTTATCGGTCGTGGTTACCGCTATATACGCTTTTGTGTCCACTGTCTTGTGTACCGATGTCATTAGGATTCTCATGACTCTGATGCCTTCAAAAATCGTGTATGTTAGCATGGAGGCGATGTATGCCAGTGCTTCTGAATGCCGATTATCTTTCCTGCAGACATGTCGGAACTTGATGTTTGGTATTTGGATGATATAAAATTGGGTGAGCTCCCAATACTTCTGTAATAATGGGTCGTGTACAGCGTACTATCCACTAATCTGCCTAATAACTAACTGATAGTCGCTGGTTAGCCTCACATTGTGGATCCCCATTTCCACTATTATACGCAAAGCATGTATTACAGCCTCGTACTCTGTAACATTGTTTGTTGCTTTAAATTCAAGCCTAAAGGAGTGAACCATCTTCTTCCCATTTGGCGTGGTGAATACTAGCCCTAGGCCCGACCCGTATTTATTGGACAACCCATCTATGAAGACTTCCCACCGTGTCAGACTACAGGTTTCGAGGAGATCGTATGGATCCTCTCGGTCTTACTCCATGCCCGGAATATCTTCGATTGCATCCTCATCGTCCAAGGGAAAATCTTCCAGAAAGTCGACCACCGCTTGTGCCTTTACCGTCGTTCTCATCTCATAGAAGATATCAAACTATTTGATTTGAGCACTCCATTTAGAGATCCGTCCTGACCTGGCTGCATTGTCAAGCACTGACTTTATAGAAGACTTCGTAAGTACTCGAAATCTGTGAGTTTGGAAATACGTCCAAAGTTTTTGTGTTGGAAATACTAAGGCTAGTATCAATTGCTCAATTTAGGTGTAGTTCTTCTCCGCTAGGTTCATAGTTTTTCTTATGAAGTACACAAGCTTCTCTTCTGCCCCCATATTTCTGACTAAGACCGCGCTTATGACATAACCTGTGGCCCCGAGATATAGGGTAAGCACTTCATCAGGCTCGGGTCTTTGTAACACTGGTAAGTTGGCGAGATATTGCTTAATTTTTTGGAATGCCACATCACACTCCTCGCTCCATTTGAATTTTTCTCCTTTTCTCAGCGTCCCGAAGAAGTCTTTACATTTATCCAAGGATCGAGAAATGAATCGCCCTAATGCTGCCAAGTTTCTGTTTAACCGTTGTACATCCTTGATTGTCACCAGAGACGGTATTTCCAAAATGGCTCTAATCTTTTCCGGATCAGCTTCTATACCTTTATCAGTGATTATGTATCCCAGGAATTTACTCGAGGTAACCCAAAAGGTGCACTTTTCCGGGTTCACTTGCATCTTATATTTTCTCATAGTTTGAAAGATATCCCGAAGATCGTCGATGTGGTTGGATGCCACTTTGATTTTTACTAACATGTTGTCTACATAAACCTCGATGGTGTTATATATTTTGTCCCCGAATATGTCCTCCACCAACCTTTGATAAATGGCTCCAGCGTTCCTCAATCCAAATGGCATTTTAGTGTAACAATATAACCCTCTGGGTGTAAAGAAAGATGTATGCTCTTGATCCTCTGGAGTCAGGGGGATTTGATTGTATCCCAAGTACCCGTCCATTAATGTTATCACCTTATACCCAACTATGGATTCCACTAGCTGATCGATACTGGGGAGAGGAAAGCTGTCCTTTAGGCAAGCTTTATTCAAGTCGCTGTAGTCGATGCAGATCCTAACCCCTCCATTCCTCTTAGGCACTATCACCATGTTAGATATCCACTACGGATATTGAGCCTTTTGAATAATCCCAGCCACTTGTAGCTTCTTTAACTCGTCCTCTACCGTTGTTTGTAGCTCGGGTGCGATTATTATCATCTTTTGTCGGATCAGTTTAAATTTGGGATCTATCCTTAGGTGATGTGGGCATACTTCCGTGTCAATTCCCTCCATATCGTGCATTTGCCATGCGAATACATTCATGTGTTCCTTTAATACAAATTATCAGCTGCTCTGTTTGTTCATTCGATAACAGGGTTCCAATTCTTACCATCTTCGTTTCTTCCTTGCTCCCTAAGTTGATCTGTTGGGTAGAATCTAAGGCCGAGAAGTTGGTCTTTGGTCCATCGACCATTGTCACCTCCTTTGATTGCTATAAGATCTCTTTATCGCCTGCTTCGTAAGATGTGATGGCTTGTGAGAGTATTTCTCCAGTTCTTCTCCCGTTATTATCTCCTTAGCTTTGTTCTTTTCAATGCGCTATCTTGATCGCATTTCTTCATTTTGTTGAATATCTATCTGCACACATTGTCGTGCGTCCTGGGGATCGCCTAGTACCTCCACAACCCCTCGATAGGATGTGAACCTTAATCTTTGATGGTATGCCGATTCCATTTCCTTGATTCCTGCAATCCAAGGCCTGATGAGGATCTCCTCACAAGGCGATATGAAGTCAACAACACAGAAAGTGGTGAGTGTCTAAATACCCTTCTCCATCCGAGACTCTGAGAGTGACTTATCCCTTTGGTACAATCACTGTACCATTGAATCCGTAGATCCGATAAGTTGACGGGATTAAAATGTCATCAGATAATTCCATTCTCTTAAACGTGTCGTAGAAGAGGACCTCGAATGAACTCCCACTGTCCATCAATTTTCTTTTGATTCCCCACTCCTCGATGAGCAAGGTTATCACCAGGGGATCTCCATGTGCTTGACCATTTGACATGACATCCTTTGCTGTGAAATTGATCGGCTGCATCATCCAGGGCTCCATAGGAAGAGTTTTAGCTACACTAAAGATTTCTTTTCCAGCTCGATCCCTCTTATGGATTCTTGAAGTAATATCGGTGCTTAGGTCGAACCCTTGAGTTTCTGAGTGTGAGATAGTATTGCAGGTGAATTGAGTTCCGCGGTCGATCCTTACTTGATGCACGAGAGCGTCGGGTTGGGTAGGTATCAGCGTTATTTTAAAAAAGTGTCGCAATTATCTATATCGGGATGGTTTCTCGTCAATCGTTAGTCGAGTGACCTCGGTACTGATGGTAACGACAAAACTCGGGATGGTCTCTCGTCTCATCAAACTGGATTCCCCTTATCTTTGGGTATCTGATGTCGTTTCTCTTTTCTACTTCCTTGAATATTTCTTCCAGCAGTGTATTTAAATGCGTGTAAGTTCTTGGTTCATGACGAGGCTTCTTTCATCGACCCACTCCTTCTTGCCGAAGCCTTGCTGTGGTTCCATCGGCCTTTTTTCCAATTTCTTTGGGTCTTATTTAGGAGCGATCTCTGCCGTAGCGCTGTCTTCTTGTATTCCCCTATCCTGTGCTCCTACTTGTATTTCTTCTAACGCGATGTAATATTCTTGCATTTTCCTTATTTCCCTCAATGTCTGTGGCTTTTTGGTGTACATTGCTATCCAGATGGGGTTAGACTTTCCTAATGAGTTTTTAAACCCAAAGATCTGCTGGTCGACAGGTACCTTCCCGATGTCGGTACACAGCTTCCCTCATCTGTCCGTCAGAGACCGTAAGGGTTTCCTGAATCTTCGTGATAGCGTGAATAAATTATTGATCCTCGGCCGAGCAATACTTTTATGCATATAGGTTTCAAGAAATGTTTCCACTAAGACGTTATAACTTCCTATGGACTTATCGGTCAAGGTGTAGAACCAATTCTTCGCCTCGCCTTCCGATCTGGCCGGGAAAAACTTGCATATGACCAAACGTAGTTCGTACTCTATAGTAGAGACATGTTGTACATCTTTATATGTTCTCCGGCACTGCCTCTGCCATAAACCTGGATGGGAAAGTAGGTAGCGCACACTTTAGTGGGAATGGAGTTCGCTCCAGTTCTTTGGTGAATGGGGTTTTTTGTGCTTCACTGATCACTTCCGCCAATTTGCCGTCTTCGCCATATCCATTCAACTTCTTGACCATCTGCTCAAGTTGCTCGAGTTTTGCCTTAGTTGTCGCGTCGGGTCCCCCATTTGGCACTTCTTTATCGGTAGTGGAGTCCTCGGGAGGACCATACTCTCCCCTTGTATGGTTAGGATCTGGTATACATTCTCGGTCGGGATATGGAGTCCGAGTACGTCATGATCGGGTGTGGTTGATGGAGGCTCCTCGGCTCGATGACCCAGATCTCTGGTTCCAGAGTTGATAGTTTTCATGCTCTAGTGCCAAATTTCTTCTTTGTAATTCTCTCATAAAATCTTCCTGCCTTCTCTGGTTTCCCAGAATCGCGAGTAATGTCGGGTCGGTGTTCTCATGGATGGAATGACCATTTACATGGTTCCCTACCATAGTGGGTGGCGCCGCTGGCGGTGCTACGGGAGGAGCAATGGAGGGGTCGACTGCAACTGGTTGGATGTCTCTGGTGGTATTACCCATTTCAGAACACACTTGTTTAAGCCTCTCTCCATCTTGTTCCAGTGTAAGTCGATACTCCGCACGTTGCCTAGCTCGCCTATGGTCCTCTCGCATCATGTGCTCTTCCTCGTCGTCCTCAATGTCCGATGCAGTCCTTCCATCTTCCATATCTTCTGGTCTCATTTGACTCGGGTTAATCCGCAATCCTATTTGGGGGAGATCGTCGTATCATCCTAGATCGTCCTCTTCATCGACAATTGCCATGCTTCCACCTGGTGCCCGGGATTCTCCTTGCTGGTACTGTCGACCACTTTGCTGTCGGGAATCCGTCACTCCCTCATGTGCACTAGATCCTTCTACAGTTCGGTTCCTCAGAATCCTGCCCATCCCAGAAGTACTTTCCATCGCCTCGGGTATAGTTTGTGTCCTTCGGCTCGCCCGTCCCTACCTACGTCAGCAAAATATGCAACACTTCACTTTGGATTGTTTTCGAAAAGGTTAAGGATGAAGTATGGTAGCTCTGTTATTCAGAGAAGAAAAAGTTCATCCAAGTAAATTTCCTTTTATTTTGACATGCTTATCTCAACAAATTTGGTGATTTTGACTAGTAGGACAATTTTTAAAACATTGCTTTATTACGTCTCTTTCGGTACTTTTCCTATGCATTAATCATTGTTTGTTCTATCATTCCTTGTGCCTGAAATCATTAATCATCCGCACACTTGGTCGAAAAACTTCTTTCTTGGCCAGGGTTCATAAAGATCACCTTCGTCAATCGTTTCTTCGGTGTCTCAACTACACAATTTGACAAAATAAGATTTCTCGATCTTTTCCTTAGAATTCTGCAAGGATGGCTTTACCAAGGGATTCTTTCAACTTTCTAATGATGCTATAAGGCTTCTGTTATGGGATTAAGATGATACTATTATTGAAGTGCTCACTATACCCTTTCTAGCCATAGCTTTGGAAACCCTGAAACAATGATTTTGAGTTGGTTTTTCCGTTGCTACTATTATGTTTAATCAACCTACGACGAGATATGACCAGCGAGATGAAGTTTCATTCTAGCTTCTACCAAGCATCAAATATGATCTTTTCGGGAGCTTTGAATCTTTCTAACAGCTCGTCCTAGCCGTAAAAGGAAATACAATCGACCATAACTCAAACCTGAGACCCTATTCATAGTTATTTTAAGAATCTTGATGTAAACAAATTGTTTTCAAATACATATACAAATTACAAGTTTCTTCGGCTTGAAATCGTAAGATAAGAATAATTTTGCTTTATACACGACAAGAGCAAAGTAGTTCAGACCGTTGACAGAGTTTTTCAACTCATACGAAGACTCGGTGAACTCAACAAAGATTAGATAAAAACAAATGTAAGGGACCCGAGTTTCCAAAGAAAAATTGCTTTAAAAGACTCATCTGGCAACTTAAATATTTTAAACACAAGAGTCTTTCACTTAGCATCAACTAACATCAAAAGATGTTTTAGGAGCTTTTGAATCTCTTTTTACTGGTTTTTATGCAAGGTATCTGAAAAAGCGGGGGTCTAACAACCTCACCCAATATTTCGATTAGCAATATGTATGGACAATTCCGAGTTGTTTTCTAGAGAATCAACTAGACTCAATCAATAGAAAATACTCAAGGAGTTTTTTTCTTAATCTTTCAATTTGATTTACTCAATCAAATGTGATTCACGAGTCTAATCAAAGAGAGATAACTTGGATGGTACCAAAGACCAACATCCAAGTGTCAATCAATTTCAATCAACAACCAATAAGGTCGGATATTCAAATTGATTGAACAACGCACAACATGTATTATTTCAATTATATGACAAAATATAATGCGAAAAAGAAATAACACAGACACCAGAATTTTGTTAACGAGGAAACCGTAAATGCAGAAAAACCCTGGGACCCAGTCTAGATTAAACATACATTATATTAAGCCGATACAGACACTAGCTTACTCCAAATTAACTTTGGCCTGGACTGTAGTTAAACCCCAATCAATCTCACACTGCTCCAAGGTACAATTATGCTCTTACGTATCTGATCCCAGCAGGATAATGCGCACTTGATTCCCTTAGCTGATCTCACCCACAACCAAGAGTTGATACGACCCAAAGTCGAAGACTTAAGCAAAAAAATCTATCTCACACAGAAAAGTCTACAAGATAGATAAATTCGTCTCCCACGAATAAACCTATGAATTTTGTTCCGTATTTTGATAAATCAAGGTGAACATGAACCAATCAATAAAACCAGACTTATATTCCCGAAGAAAAGCTCAGCTTTATTAATCACCTCACAATAGTCTTAATCGACGTAGCGAAAAAAGATATTGTGGAATCACAAACGATGAGACGAAGATGTTTGTGATTACTTTTATATCTTGCCTATCAGAGATAGAAATCTCAAGCCAATTATTACAATTGTACTCGTACGATAAAAACAACAAGATCAGATCACATAACTATAAGAAAAGTAGTATCGGTCTGGCTTCACAATCCCAATGAAGTCTTTAAGTCGTTAACCTGGTTTTAGAAGAAGAAAACCAAAGGTTAAAGGAGAATCGACTCTAGCTTAGCAAACTAGTATCACAGAGAATGTGTGGGGATTAGGTTTCCCAGTTGCTAGAGTTCTCCCTTATATAGTCTTTCAAATCAGGGTTTGCAATCAATGTTCGCTTAGTAACAAAGCATTCAATATTCACCATTAGATGAAAACCTGATTAGATACAAGCTAATATCTCTCAACCGTTAGATCAAAAACTTAGCTTGCCATACACATATGTACTTGAAGATTTTGGGTTTGTGTAACCGTACATGAACATGTACAATAGTTGGTTCAATATTAGTCAACCAAATGGTTAGCCAAATGATAACTTTCATATCAACCATATTCTTCTTCACCATAACTAGTCCAAATGACTCAAATGAACTAGTTAGAGAGTTGTTCAATTGCTATGAGATATTATGTACTACACAAGACACAATTGAAGCAAAATTGATATGATTCACTCGAATAAATTCATGAACTATAAAGCCACGGTTTGCAATAGAATTCCTTAGATAATTTAGATAAGTTCACGAACATCGTTTTTAGACATAACCACTCAAGTTTGCGGACTCAAGTTAACCGGTTGGAGTTCACAAACTCCAGCAGAAATTCTCGGGTTCGAGAACTTCCGTCAGTTCGTGGACTGAGTTCGCGTACAGAAAATGAGCTATAACTCTAGCATAAATTCTCGGGTTCGAGAACTACGCACGTTCACGGACTGGGTTGACTGCTCAAGTTCTGGTTTTCACTTGATCAACAAAGTTTGCAAACTTCGGTTCAAGTGCTAAGGACTTATACATATATGTGTTACCACAACAATGTTTATATCCCCCAGTGGTTATATTGTCTAAACTCTCATTTCAACCATTGAAACATTCTCAGAGGACATCATATAGTTGTTATTCACAAACTAGTTATCGTCAGAGCAATTTCCAAAGTGATTGAAACATAACATGACTTTCGTCACTAGGAAAAGATGAACTTGGCTAAAGCGAAAGCTTTACCAAGACACATTTCGAGAAATAGATAAGAAAGATATACTCAGCTTGAAATGTCACATGTATATATTCTTAGTCTATATAGTAATACGACTTTTGTCTCAATATAAGAGATAGATTAGATAGACTTTTGAGTGATAGATAAGTTCAAGTCTCCACAAACCTTTTAGTCGATGAAGATCCACTGGTTCCTTGAGTAGTCCTTCGTCTTGTATGATGATTTCCATGGAGTTCTTGAGCACAACTACACTTTCTATCCTAGTCCGAGACCTTAGCTATAGTAGACTAGAAATCAAGACTTTATAGTTTTGATCACTAACATTGACAAACATGCTTGAGATAGCAACGCATGCGAGTTCGACCGAGCAATGCTCTAACAGTATCTAAAGATATTACACATTCCCCTTAGTCGGCTCCAGAATGTATATGTAGAAAATCCTACAACTACATCCAACGAATCACAATACACACACATCATGAAGTAAGTAAGCAAGAGATGCACAAGAACATAAGATATACGTGGTTCGGTATGATTACCTACATCCTCGGGGGTAAAGGGATAATCTTATTACTCGATTTAAGGTTACAAAATGTGTATCTCACTAATAAGTTCACTATTTAAGCTCTGGGTATCCTCTTTTCTCTCACTGATTACCTCCCTCTTTAGATATCTACATGGCTCTCTATTTATAGCTATACATGATGATACAACCAAGTTATAGTGTGAGTCGTGGTACATCTTTCCTGATATCCTTCTCGGGTGATGGATAGTGTCCTTGCCAAGATGCTGGACCGAGCCTAATGATGTCTTCTCCCGATATTCTTCCTCCCGATGTTGATTACTCAGTGAGCCTGGCCGATGTCGTCCTCGATATTCTCAGCCGAGTCTTACTTTGACCAGATTCTTCTTATCCCTTCACCTTCTTTGTCAGAGCATTTGGTATCTTTATACCCGATGACAATCACATCAGAGTTTTGCTTTTACACGTATCGATTTCACGGGTGTTGATGGTGGATTTTAGTTCAGGGCTAAAATTGTAAAAGCTAAATTTTATACGCTAACATTCTGCAGAGGATAGGGCTATTTTATAAGTGATGAATACTTTTCCGCTTTATTAATTCACCTAGAATGAAGCATATAGCAACAATCCCCAAGTATTCTGTGAATTTTAGCATTACGTATTTCCTGTGTTGTTCTCATCAAAACTCTAATTATTGGTGTTGTATGATGAATGATTGTTACTCTCAGCAGAGTAACATGAATAACCAAGTATCAACAGTGAGGCATACACGAAATACCCGTACAGGCTATACCATTCTCTAACAAAGAAAATCATCTCTCGGTGTGTTATACTAACCCGATCGAGCATATTTGAATCTGGACTATCCACATCAGTCTCAGAAACGATCACGACCATCCAACATCACCAACATGATTGGACGGCTTAGATCAGATCCATAACCCTCAAGCAGGTATTGGAGTATTCACCACCGGCCCAATGCGGACCCCGCATGGTCAGCCTCCCCAAAAGGGTAGAAATGGTTTGCCAATTCGCCCAGCCAAATCAACATGGACGTGAAACCCTAAATTAGGGTTTACGGAACATTACATGTGTCGCAAATCAGTCTCAACCATCCATCTTTGCATGCATAGATGTAAGGTGTAGATGTAGATTCAAAGGGCCCAGAGCATGTCAATACAAACACCGTGGGCCCGCCTACATACATGACCGATCGGTCAAGACCAACTATGGTTGGTCGTCCCAATTCGTGCGCCAAAACAAGGCATGACGCACGGCCGACAAAACCCTAATTAGGGTTTGTGTTGCAATCACAAGCGTCCATCTTCTCCCGCTCGGATGAAGGGTCTAGGAATAGACTAAGCAGGTCTGGTGAGTATCAACATGATCACTGTAGGACCACCTATCTCCACACATGATCGACCAAGGCATACCATGGCTGGTTGCCTCGATTTGCACGCCCAAACTAGGCGTGGTCACACTTCCCAACCACAAACTGATCTCGACCACTCAACATTGCCGGACAAATTGAGTGGCTTAGATCACGTTTCGATGGGACAATGAAGTACAAACGTGTACACCAGCCCGCCGTCTGCATGCAGGACTGATCGGCCAAGACCGAACAGGCTTGGTTGTCTCGAAACGCATGCCCAAAGTTGGCATGACGTGCGGCCTTTGCGGCACTGGATTTCTGTCGCAATTTGATCTTAACCACTCATCTTCAACGAACAAATTAAGTGGCCTATATCACACTTTCACAAGACAATGCAGTATGGGCATGTACACCGGCATGCAGTTTACACGCATGCCCAATCGGCTCTGCTAAAAAGTGTTCCCAAGCTTGGTTTCGACCAAGCTGAAGAGTGATGCTTGCGCATCTCTTCAAAAACCCTAATTCCACTAACGGTCGCAGATGAGTGTTTCAAAGATCATCTCGTCCGTTCAACTTCACCTGCTTGGTTATAAAACCCTAGTCAGGAGTTAACTGGTGAATGAGGTGTCGTGGGGATTACCATCCAGCACTCTACCACACCATGTGGTCGGCCAAGGGAGGACTTGCTTGCGCAGCCTCCAAACCATCACATGAAGTAAGATGGACATGATGCTCAACAACGATGCTTCATACATGCTGAATATATTCGATGCATTAGCTGCATATAATACACACGATATTTCATAAATATCGACTTCCTAAATAACTTAGTTATTTAATCTAGCATTACATGCTACTTTCTGTGGGTCCCATGATCCATACACTCGATACATCAATCATGTCACAAACTGGGGTATTGGTCTGGAGGTTTACAGCGTGCAGCACGCCATCACAAGAACGTGTCAGGAAGTCATGGATGGTTAGTGATGACGTGAGAAGTGGGCAAGACTGATCGTGTGGCACTAACACACGACTCCACCACTCCATCACTCAACTTCGTCCACTTCCCACGAGATACGAGGGTTAGGCTTAATGACTTGTATAAATAGGTTCTCCTCCTTATTTCCAATAGGACAGGACAAATATAAACCAAGTGTTGATACAACGTATTCAAACACCCAGAGCTGATTGCTTACATTATTTGTAAGTCAGTTCGGTATTCTGATACAAGTCATAAACATCCTACACCTTCACAATCTCAACACCTTCTTCGCTTCCCTCCCTAAAATCAACCCCACCTCCTTCACTTTGTGCCCGAAACAAGTCTGGAACGGCCATTTCTTGGTTTAGGCCAGAATTGTATAGATTGATCTCTCGAATCAAAAGCACTCCCGTGCAGTGAATTTGTTTAGGGTTTAGATTCATTTCTCATTCACACACCCCAAATTACCAAAACCGGCAGAAATATTTTTCACCCATAATTGGCGACCATAGTGGGAGATTAATCTCTCGGTTGTGAAGTCAATTTCTTCAATACCCAATCCCATATGGTTGATTTCAAATTGGTTGATCTTAGGATTCCCCCAACAATTTCAAGTTCCGGTTGAAGCTTCTCCAATGAAGATACCCCTCTTCCCAACGGTGTATCTGATGGTGTAACCGAAAGAATCCCAACATTAATAGAGTTAGCATGGATGCATGAGATTCACACGAAGAACATGGACCTGATTAAGGAAACAATAAATGGCATACTAGATCTCATCATCAAGATGGCATCAATTATGAGCGGTTCTCCTGTCACAAAGATTTCTACACTGGGGACTGATCCTTGCAACGATCCTCCTCAAGTCAATAGTTTCACTATGAACCAGGGGCCGGTGGATCAGGAAGCGGCTTCTCTAGTAGAAATTTTATGCGAACTTTTACACCTATCGAAGGATCAGCAGGCGGAGATCTTTGCTGCAATCAACCAGATATCCCTGGACGTGCATTTAACTCCTTTGCGTCCAGAAGCCTCAAAAATACCAGAGATGTCTGTGAATAATGTTACATTTACAGAAGAAGAAATGATGGTGGAATAAGGTCACAACCGAGCCATATACGTTAATGCACGTATCAAGGATTCAGAGTTCAAGAGGGCCCTCATCGACACGGGAGCGTCTTCGAATGCGATTACTCTCAAGACACTCAAGATGGCCAAGGTTCGCCCAAGCAAGATCGTGCGATAGCCTACCACTATGACAGACTTTGAAGGAAACCAAACCAACACGTACGGGTGGTAGAGCTCAGGTTCAGTTCAATAACAAACCCTGGCGCTGAAGACGCCCTTGATGTTAACTTTCCTTCCAGTAAAATTGATGTACCACCTGTCAGCATGATCAACATAGAAAGCGTTCCCTCGGGCGTTACACCTTCGATCACCAGAGCTATATCCGCTGCCGCCACACTCCTTCCTGTCGAGGATCGTGATCGCAGCCAGCCAAGTTGCTGCCAATAACCTATGTTGCTCGTTTTATTGATACTAGCCAGAGCTTCACCATAGGAACAACCACTACAAAGAATATTTCGTCCATGGGATGTTCCAAGCATCCCAGCATCGCATCCAGGAGAGTACAATAAGCTTGTATAAAATCACAGAGGCATGGATTCAAGGTAGTACAACCAAAATAAGCTATACTTGGGGACTGAAGCCTCCTTTAGGTTTAGAATCTTAAACGGAGTCACCGCTTTACCAGCGAACGCAATGGGATCACATCTTCCATGAAAAACAAACTCAGGATAATTACACATGGGGACTTTTGTCACGCTGCTTACTCACAGAAGAGCTTGATACACTCAAAGCCCAATCATGCAAGAAGGACATGCCTAGCTGAGACAAAGCTAAGTAATTATCCTTAAACTAAAATATTTTATATCTATTAGGCATATCAAGTAAATTTAAACCTCTTGGTGTTGATACGTGAAAATTCATCAACACCACTATTGTGTTTCCAGGCATACTGCCTCTGTGTTGTCAGGCATACTTCCTCAACACATTTTCCTCTTGGTGTTGATACGTGCAAATTCCTCAACACCACTACTGTGTTGTCAGGAATACTGCCTCAACACTGTGTTGTCAGGCATACTGCCTCAACACGTTTTCCTCTTGGTGTTGAGACGTGCAAATTCCTCAACACCACTACTATGTTGTCAGGCATACTGCCTCAACACTATGTTGTTAGGCATATTTCCTCAACACTGTGTTGTCAGGCATACTACCCCAACACTGTGTTGTCAGGCATACTGCCTCAACACGTTTTCCTCTTGGTGTTGAGACGTGCAAATTCCCCAACACCACTACTGTGTTGTCAAGCATACTGCCTCAACACTGAGATGTCAGGTATACTGCCTTAACACTAAGATGTCAGGAATATTGCCTCAACATGTTTTCCTCTTGGTGTTGAGACGTGCAAATTCCTCAACACCACTACCGTGTTTTCAGGCATACTGCCTCAATACGTTTTCCTATTGGTGTTGAGACCTGCAAATTCCTCAACACCACTACTGTGTTGTCAGGCATACTACCTCAAAACGTTTTCCTCTTGGTGTTGAGACGTGCAAATTCCTCAACACCACTACTGTGTTATCAGGCATACTGCCTCAACACTGTGTTGTCAGGCATACTGCCTCAACACTGTGTTGTCAGGCATACTGCCTCAACACGTTTTCCTCTTGGTGTTGAGACGTGCAAATTCCTCAACACCACTACTGTATTTTCAGGCATACTGCCTCAATACGTTTTCCTCTTGGTGTTTAGACGTGCAAATTCCTCAACACCACTACTGTGTTGTCAGGCATACTGCCTCAAAACTGTGTTGTCAGGCATACTGCCTCAAAACTGTGTTGTCAGGCATACTGCCTCAATATGTTTTCCTCTTGGTGTTGAGACGTGCAAATTCCTCAACGCGACTACTGTGTTGTCAGGCATACTGCCTCAACACATTTTCCTCTTAGTGTTGAGATGTGCAATTCCTCAACGCCACTACTGAGTTGTCAGGAATACTGCCTCGACACTGTGTTGTCAGGTATACTTCCTCAACACGTTTTCCTCTTGGTGTTGAGACGTGCAAATTCCTCAACACCACTACTGTGTTGTTAGGCATACTTCCTCAACATTGTGTTGTCAGGCATACTGCCTCAACACGTTTTCCTCTTGGTGTTGAGACGTGAAAATTCCTCAACACCACTACTGTGTTGTCAGGAATACTGCCTCAACACTGTGTTGTCAGGCATACTGCCTCAACAAGTTTTCCTCTTGGTGTTGAGACGTGCAAATTCCTCAACACCACTACTGTATTGTCAGGCATACTGCCTCAAAACTGTGTTACCAGGAAAACTGCCTCAACATCTCTCCTCTTAGTGTTGAGATTCCTCAACACCCATTATTATGTTGTCATGCATACTGCCTCAATACAATATAGTGCTGAAGGCTCCACCACCTCAGCACTCATCTTTGTATTCAAGGCTCGCTACACCAACACTACTTGGTACCAATACTCCGTGGCCTAGATTGAAGCGCGCCAGATTTCTAATTGCACATGCCTCTTCCCAAAGGTCAATCGAATTTTCCTGGTGATCTTCTCATGTCTTTCCCTTTCGATTTTTCATCATTGTTTGTCACCATCTAATGCCTACCCCACAATAGTGAAACCATTATATGCTAGGCAGGGGACTTAATGTTGATGGTGGATTTTAGTTCAGGGCTAAAATTGTAAAAGCCAAATTTTATACGCTAACATTCTGCAGAGGATAGGGCTATTTGATAAGTGATGAATACTTCTCCGCTTTATTAATTCACCTAGAATGGAGCATGTAGCACCAATCCCCAAGTATTCTGTGAATTTTAGCATTATAAATTAATGCATAAATCGCCTCGTATTTCATGTGTTGTTCTTATCAGAACTCTCATTATTGGTGCGGTATGATGACTGATTGTTACTCTCAGCAGAATAACATGAATATCCAAGTATCAACACAGTGAGACATACACGAAATACCCGTACATGCTATACCATTCTATAACAAAGAGAATCATCTCTCGGTGTGTTATACTAACCCGATCGAGCATATTTGAATCTGGATTGTCCAATCAGTCTCAGAAACGATCACGACCATCCAACTTCACCAGCATGATTGGACGGCTTAGATCAGATCCATAACCCTCAGGAAGGTATTGGAGTATTCACCACCGGCCCAATGCGGACCCCGCATGGTCAGCCTCCCCACAAGGGTAGCAATGGTTTGCCAATTCGTCCATCCAAAGCAGCGTGGACGTGAAACCCTAAATTAGGGTTTATGGCACATTACATGTGTCGCAAATCAGTCTTAACCTTCCATCTTCGCAGGCATAAATAGAGGATGTAGATGTAGATTCAAAGGGCCCAGAGCATGTCAACACAAACACCGTAGGCCCGCCTACATACATGACCGATCGGTCAAGACCAAATATGGTTGGTCATCCCAATTCGTGCGCCCAAACGAGGCGTGACGCACGGCCGGAAAAACCCTAATTAGGGTTTGTGTTGCAAACACGAACGTCCATCTTCTCCCGCGCGGATGAAGGGTCTAGGAATAGACTAAGCAAGTCCGGTGAGTATCAACATGATTACTTTAGGACCACCTATCTCCACACCTGATCGGACAAGGCATACCATGGCTGGTTGCCTCGATTCGCATGCCCAAACTAGGCGTGGTCACACTTCCCAACCACAAACTGATCTCGACCACTCAACTCTGCCGGAAAAATTGAGTGGCTTGGATCACGTTTCTATGGGACAATGAAGTACATGCGTGTACACCAGCCCTCCGACATCATGTCGGACTAATCGGCCAAAGCCGACCAGGCTTGGTCATCTCGAAACGAGTGCCCTAGGATGGCATGACGCGCGGCCTTTGCGGCACTGGATTTCTATCGCAATTTTATCTTAACCACTTATCTTCAATGTACAAATTAAGTGGCCTAGATCACACTTTCATGAGACAATGAGGTATGGGCATGTACACCGGCATGCCATTTACACGCATGCCCAATCGGCCCTGCCAAAAAGTTTTCCCAAGCTTGGTTTCGATTAAGCTGAAGAGTGATGCTTGCGCACCTCTTCAAAAACCCTAATTCCACTAACGGTCGCAGATGAGTGTTTCAATGATCATTTCGTCCGTTCAACTTCACCTTCTTGGTTATACATCCCTAGTCAGGAGTTAACTGGTGAATGAGGTGTCATGGTGATTACCATCCACCAGTCTACCACACCATGTGGTCAGCCAAGGGAGGACTTGCTTGCGCAGCCTCCAAACCATCACATGAAGTAGGATGGACATTATGCTCAACAACGATGCTTCATACATGCTGAATATATTCGATACATTACCTGCATAGAATACATACGATATTTCATAAATATCGACTTCCTAAATTACTTAGTTATTTAATATAGCATTACATGCTACTTTCTGTGGGTCCCAAGATCCACACACTCAAGATATCAATCATGTCACAAAATGGGGGATACATACTGGGGTATTGGTCTGGCGGTTTACATCGTGCAGTGCGCAACGCGCCATCTCAAGAATGTGTCAGGAAGTCATGGATGGTTAGTGATGACTGGAGAAGTGGGAAAGACTGATCGTGTGGTACTAACACACGACTCCACCACTTCATCACTCCACTTCCTCCACTTCCCACGAGATACGAGGGTTAGGCTTAATGACTTGTATAAATAGGTTCTCCTCCCTATTTCCAACAGGACAGGACAAACAGAAACCAAGTGTTGATACAACGTATTCAAACACCCAGAGCTGATTTCTTACATTATTTGTAAGTCCGTTCAGTATTCTGATACAAGTCATAAACATCCTACACCTTCACAATCTCAACACCTTCTTCGCTTCCCTCCCTAAGATCAACCCCACCTCCTTCAATTTGTGACCGAAACAAGTCCGGAACGACAATTTCTTTGTTTAGGCTAGAATTGTATAGATTGATCTCTCGAATCAAAAGCACTCCCGTGCAGTGCATTTGTTTAGGGTTTAGATTCATTTCTCATCCACACATCCCAAATTACCAAAACCGGCAGAAATAGTTTTCACCCATAAACAACGGGCTACTTTGGTTTCTTTTTTCTCGCGCTAAGCTTGGATATGATGATTCAGTGCTTCCCACTCTAGCTATCATTGATATGACGCTGCTTAGGATGGCTCCACCTGGACCTGTGGATTAGTCACACCTACGGAGATCTTAGATCTCGTCCGTTGATTCCCCATATTGGGACGTTTTGCGGGAGTAGGCGTCAGAAAGTGTATTATCTCGGTATAGGTGATGGTGATGATTTACGGATATCTCAAGCAACCATTATTTGTGTAGAGTTTAGCTATATGTTTAGTAGTGCTAGAGCAAACTATTATTTGTAGAGTTTAGCTATATGTTTATTTGTGTAAACGATCATCATGTCACAATCAAAGTGGCTTTATGGTTATTCCCAAAGCCTGTATGAGTCAATTTCCAACATTTCATCGTCGGAGTCAATATGGATTCAATAATCCAAATACTATAGTGATTTACATTTCACTAGATTGACTCATTAGTTTCTCTAAAATATATTTCCTTCCAAATATATTAGAGTCTATAAAAGATGTAATCAATTACATTCTCATCACTGTGAGGTTCCACATGATATCCATTTGCACTTTCTTTGGAATTTAACAAGGTGTGATTATTTCTCGGTACATGTAGAGATTTTGTTATGTCTTTATTCTATCTTGAAAACAAATTTTGAGCAGTGATGCGCTCAATGATCAAATCCTCGTAGTCACATTATAAGGAAATAGTTCAACAACTAGTTTAAATTCCTTAATCTAGTGGAAGAAAAACAACTATGAGTTAATTAGACACTTGGGTCTTGAGAGTTTTAATAAGTGGTGTGGCCTTATTACGTAATAAAAGTGAGATTCAACTCAAGTACTTTAGAGTGAAAATATATTACGTGTCACCCAATATATCTCAAGTGTATTAGAGAATTTATGTCTCTTGTTTTCATTCCATAAGTGAAGACATTGGATCTAGTTCAACTCGATAAGATATTCAATTGGCCCGGCAAAGTTCTTTTTTTTGATAAACAAACCAATTTATTGATAAGAAAAATGAAAGAGAGGGGGACTAGACCTTACCTCCAAAGACAAGAGAGAAAGGGAAAACAAAACAAGGAAGCTAAAAAAACCAAACAAAAACAGGAAGCCCGCAGGCCAAAGTTACATATTACGGAACCGATAAAGCGGAAAAACAGAATTGTCGATGTCCGTTTGACGTCTTATGAAATTCGGAGAAATTATCCACCAGCGCGATTCCACCGTCGCACCATCCACAGAATTGTCGATGCCCGGCAAAGTTCTTGTTGCTATGATACACACATTACATTGTATATACTATCACCTATGACCAGGTGCATTTCCAACTCTTTTATTTATGATGGGAGCTCCAATCACATTTTAGCTGATCCTATACTCGGTTGATACTTGTGTATTGGTGTTATTACTACCGAAGATAAAATTAAATCTTTGTCTCATGATACATATGTCCCTTTTCACATAATTTATATTAGTCGGTACGTCTAACCCTCATTACTTCGGGGTTCTTTCCATTTTCAGTTTTGCTACGTTAAGCTTAATTTGAGATTTTTTTATCTCAATAGTCCAAGAAAATCTCACTACACATGTCAACCAATTACTTTAGGTTGAACAGATTACTAAAGATAGTTCTCTTGTTGTCATAATTCAACATATACTGATTCGTTAGTATCATGGATGAAGTAGAGAAATGGAAATTTTCTGACTCATATCATCTTTTGTGAGTTCTTCCACAAAAATTAGAATACATGTGATTTTATTTGAACGTATATTTTGAAATTAATGACAGATTAATAATCGGGCAAGTGGATCACATTCCACGAAACATTCAAATTTTTGGGAAGAAAGTATCAAGTACGCAATAATGGTTATCAAGTACTTCTAAACCCCAAATAAATATATTTGAATCGAGTTGGTACAACCAATTGAAAAAAAAAATCATTCAACTATAGCTAATATCATATTCAAGAGAACAAAATAACACTAAAACTAAAACTCTTAATGATCAACAATCAAAATTTGAATTGACTGTTTATATGATATGGACTTATCCTAAGACAAAATAAAATGAAACTAAAAATGTTCTAAGAAAAAGTAAATAAGCCCACTAGGTATTCAGTTCGACATACCTCAAATAAAACTTTGGTTCCCCCTTTACATTGGCAGAGCCGGGACAGAGTTGCTTGCTCACAGCCGGAACAGAACACGGCTAGGACAGGTCCGGATAGAACACGGCTAGGTTTGAGAGCTAGACTGAGTTGAACCGGGTGGGTGGGTCCAGACGGAACCGAGTAAACCGGCGGAACCGCACCGGGTGGACCGGAAGAAAAACAGACATCGTGGAAGCAGAAACTCCTTTTCCAAAGGATTACAAACATCCTTTCCTACGAACAACCTTTCCTTCTCCTCTATCCCGGTGGATTACCACCGATGCATAAAAATGCATAATCAATCACAACATAAAACCAAAAATACATTAACATTAGTTATAAAATGTGATCATTATCATGGATATATCTAGTATAAGACAAACTCGTACATACATAGTACAATCAAACTAATTTTCACTATAAATTTAATAGATCCAATATATATATATATATATATATAGAGAGAGAGAGAGTCACAACTACATTGGATATGCCAAAATCAAAAACAAAAATAAATAGGAGAAAGTTGATCCAACTTAGCTGATTTGAATTGGATTGATTTGATTCCAGCGATTTCAACGTTAGCTTGGTGACATGTGTTAATGTAAATCATCCATGTAGAGAAAAAAAAAATCACCCAATCCAATTTAGCTCTGCGGTATAGCTTCTTGCATGAGAACATTTTGTAGTAGAATAATAGAGCAAGGCAAAGAGACAGAGAATTTCTTATTGATATGAGTAACCATATTACATAGCTATATTATCTATATTATAAGGTACAATGATGTTTTTCTCATAAATTCGCAAAATCAATGTTTGATCAATTCGGATTCCATCTGAATTGGGCAACATTGTCGGCAGGGATGTGTATATTTCTAGGAATTCCTCAATCGCGAACTTGTAAACTACCGGGAAATATGTGAATGGGAGAAGGATCCTTCCAGTAGCCATGTCTCCTGGACAGGGGTATAAGTGGATCTGCTAAGCTAAAGGCCGCGAATGCGTAAGCCCAACTAGACAGTAAATACACTCCCTGTTCATAACAACATACACGGCATGTGTCAAGGATTATTCCTTGCCTTCGGGCGGGTTGCGTCTTGGCCTGCTGGCAGCCGGCATAAAAACTTCGCCGCAAAATTGGGGATTTTTGGCTTTACGAGTCAGTATCCCTGCTCGACCCGGTACTTGTTACTGGAAAAGAGCTTGGATATGGATATGGAATGATGTTTTTCTCATTAGACGGTCATCTATAGTTTGTAAACATAAAAGACGGCCATGATAAAATCATTAGTGTGTGTGTTTAGATAGACAGTTTCGGTACATAAAGGACGGCCACGATCAAATCACTACTATGTGTTTTTACATATGGATGGACATTTATAGTTCCTCACATAAATAAATTATTTAAAGCATAACGGTTACAAATTAACATTATTTAACGGTTACAAATTACCATCGGTTACACATTCCCAATATCCTCTTTTAGTAGTCTCGTTAATTAGCCCATCAAAAACGATGTAGAAAACCATTGACCAACATGGAGAAGCCTATATAAACTTATACTGAGCATCTTTTCCAAAATGAAGATTGATAGTCAAATTATTATTATTCTCATATCTATATTATAACGGACAATGGCTATAGTTTGGACACATAACAGACGTCCATGATCAAATCATTAATATGTGTGTTTAGATAGACAGTTTCGGTACATAAAGGATGGTCACGATCAAATCACTACTATGTGTTTTTACATATGGATGGACATCTAGAGTTACCCCGTCTAAAACGATGTAGAAAACCATTGACCAACAGGGAGAAGCCTATATAAACTTATATTGAGCATCTTTTCCAAAAGGTAAGAGAAATGCAATAGCTGATCACGTTTCAATCTCGCGTATAAATTTGGTTTCTCAATCTTCATTCATCTTCCCAAATTTTTAGAGTGGATGTTCTAAAGCACGTTGAGATTTTAGGAAGTATCCCATCTATTTACTTGAAAAACTTTGTGCCAGATTAGTTGAAGAATATATTCAGTTTACCTCCATCCGTAGATTTTTATTTTGCTTAAACCGTAATCAGGTGAACTTTTTTTTGGGAATGAGTATTTGCAGACTTGCAGCATCTCTCCACGCTAACGATTAACCTGTTTTTATTTTTATCATTGTCGGTACTCTCACTTGAAGTAGAGGCATATTTTTGAAAAAAAAAACATGTACGAGTTTGTGCCACATTACCCAGATATTCACGTATCCAACTCTGTTCTTTTGTTAAAATTTTGAAAACTAATGGTTGAAATGACGATGCCCGTCCACTAACTAATGTTTTTTTTTTCAAATTCATTGTAAGCTTAACCGAAACACAATTGTGAACGGAAATGTGTTCAAAGCAAATGGTTTGCATGTGTATTCATAATGTTTTTTTTTTTCTTTTTTTGTTAAACTTCATCATTTACATTTTATACGCATTTTTAGTTTTGTGTTGTACATTTTTCCAGTTTATTGCAATTGAGCATGAAATATTAACATACAATGGTAAAATGTTCATCATATACGGGTAATTTGTTTTTTAGGTTGTCCAATTAGGTAGGACATATATATTTTTGATATTATTAAAATTATTTTTCTTTGCATATATCCATATTTAAGCTAAATATATATCACACCAATTAACTTGATATTTCTATTATCATCTATAATTCAAAACAGAAGGGGTATTTGATCCTTGGACGGTCAGATAACATTTGAGAGACAAACGTTATATCCGACCATCCCAGTCTCATCCCAGATAAAGACATCTGACGGATGTAAGATTTGTAACCTCCATCATTTATGGATATATGCATTGCTAACCCTCATAATTAGTTCATTAAAAAAAAAATAGTATGCCAAAAAAAAATCCTTACAAATAAATGTTACAACAATGTAAAACTCACATTGTTTGATAAATTTTTTTTTTTTAGAAAAATTGACTCATATTTTTTTAAAATCGAATTAGCCCACCTTCATCAACCTACAAAGAACAAATACCATTAGAACATTAGTGGCTACAAGGTGTAAATTTTTTATTTTATTATGTTAAAAATTACTGTCCTTCACTAACCTGCAAAGAACAAAGGATATTTTGTTAAAATACAAAAAAAATCATTTTTATTTGACTTTTTTCTTCTCCTGAAACAATAAAAGAAAATCTATATCTAAATAATAAATCACCAAAACTTTTCACTTCAATCACATGCCTAATTTTAATTTTAGTGAAAATGGAAATGTTATTTTATCATATGCCAAATTTTAATTTTAGTGAAAAAAGAAATGTTATTTTAAAGCTTATAATTGACCTAGATAGGACATGTAGACTCGCAAGCTTGCATTTTTCCTGGCCTTGCAAATGAGACAACTATCTAGCTTGGAATCACATTCCTTATCAAAGCTACACTGACACTGATAACTTAATCTTTTCATAAATCTCGACTGTTTGGATGGCTACCTTTCCTCTGCATCAACTAAGTTTATTTTGTTATCTTCTTGATCTTGATTGTCTTTTCCTCCATAACAACACGATTGAGCATAGTTATCTAAACCTTCAATTACTGACCCATTACTATCACCAATTTTTTTTTTTATTATCATGATTCAGCTCCAGCTTCTCAACTTCTGATTTGGTGTTGCAGATATCGAATATGGAAAACCTGCAGAGTGGTGTTACATCTTCATCCGAAAATAGTTGCAAATATCGATGAAGATTCAGCATAATGGTCTGAATAAAACACAAAGCAGTATCAAAGATCACCAATATTTGGGGATCGACTAAGAAATATTATTTTAGGCCAAAATAAAATAATTTACCTTGCATTTTTTTCCAAGAAACTATTATTTTATTCGATTACAAGTGTAACCGAATTTATAATAAAAAAAATCTAAGACTTTCATAGCTACAAGTTCTCATGGGTCAAACAAAATATTATTATAGTTTGTAGTACTTATTTAAATCATTATGACCCAAAAATATTTTGTGGTTATTTCTAGTCCTTTATATACATCTCAAGGGAAACCCTATATATCTAGTTGGGCCGCACATCAATGGGCCGCAGACCCTATAATAAATTGATTATTTTAATCATAATTGAAAATATCCATTATTTTCATAAACAGAAAAAAGTTGTTTTGAAAATTTACTCCCTCCGTTTTAAAAAGACTGTCCTCTATTCCATTTTCGCCATTTTCAAAATTATGTCCAGCTTCTGTTTATAGTTATATTTTTCCAACGAACTCTCTAATATACACTTAAATTTTTTATATTCATAAATTAATTTTAGCGAGACCCAATCTAATATATTAAAGAAATTTGTAAAATTAAGGAAACAAATATATCCTTCATTCCTTTAAAAAGAATATAAATTTTGTTCCAAAAATTAAATTCCTTATAAAGCTTATACTTCATAAATTCGATATCATTTAGTTTTCTTTTTATATTTCGTATTTATAATCCTCTTAACGATTTCAGTTAGTTTTCATTGTTAGCGTTTTATTAAAATAAAATAGGTAAGTAACTAAGGGCAGTCAAGTAAAATACTATGGTCTCCTTAATATTTTGACAAAGTCAAAGCGGACAGTTTGTAATGGAGGGAGTATAATCAATTATTTTTTTTCCGACAAATTCAAATTGAATTTTTTCTTCTTATTATTTCTAAATTATCAAAAGAGAAACAAAAAAAGTACATAGGACTAAAAAATATATCCAAGATCATTGTTCTTTTCTCTCCTGTTTGAGATCATCATTCTAAAATAATCAATTATTTGAAAAAAGTGTTTGAGAAAATTTATTTTAAAAATAATTATATCAAAATTAATATCAATTTATGATTATCTATAATCATAAATAGATAATCATAAATTTTACCAAACAAGGCCTTAAGAGTTTCACAAAATTGATTATTTCAAGCCAATGCATTAAATGTTTAACTAATGTTTTTTTCAAAATCCTGAATTGTATATGAAAATCAAGTGACCGCATAGTAGGTTGGGAAACCTACAATAAATATACCGCAAGTGCACAGTGTCTAACTAGTAGATAATAGCAAGTACAGGTCGTTCCCACGAGGAGTGTGAAAATACTGCTACTAACTAATATCAAGAATAACTGATCGACAAGGTGATGTTTTAACAATTTTCAGAAACTCAGAACAAAATGAAATAACAAATAATCGTAATAATAAACAAAATGGGAATGAATTGTTAGGGTCTTCGATTTTCACCAATTCAATCATATAAAACTCTACTAATTTCTATTTATCACACAAGACAATTTCGAAATCAATATCATGTCTCGGAAGATGGCATGTTAAATTCTAAAATATAGTTTCTCCGCTGTAATCTCCTTCGCTTCAAGGGTAGTGATTGTAAAGCATTACCTATCAATCCTAAAGCACATCACGTCAAGGGATTTTACCAAAGCACAAAATATCAATTTAAAAGCATAAATAATCAAGAAAATCACATGAGCAATTAAGCGCCAAACTATATGAAGAAAAATTACTATTCAATCAAATCATTATTAGAAATATCATCGTAGAGTTCATATAAATAAATTGGCTTTTATCTAAACCCTACATGAATCTAGCTAGCCATGGTTTTCTCAAAAGCCATAAACAAAATGGAAATCAAATCAAAACTAACTAGGAAAAAATGAAAATGGGAGAAATAATCTTCAAACCATGCTCCCTGTTTACGGCTGTGTGTCGCCTCCCCTTGAAAATTCCTACTAACGTCCCCTTTATCCATCTTCCAGTTGTTTTCTTCCGTTTATAGCCTCCACCCAAAAATGATAATAGTTTTATTGTTTTTACTCTCCCAATGGAAATATGGAAAGAATCTTTTATGAATGATGTCGCAATATCATTTGTTACCAAAACAAGCCGCATGTACGCTTCACCAAACTTTGGAAATCTAAATTCCTTTACTGCATGCAATATCCTCATATCCCAAGAGAAGTGGAGGACAACAGCGCCCACACAGCTAGCACACTAAACCCCCAACTGCTCCATCTCATTCGAACACAGTCCACTGAACTCCAATCACTTGATCTATCTATTTTGTCCGTCCAAAACTTGGCATCTACTGGTCCACTATCTATAACCTGATCATTACCAAAAAGTCCGGCCAACTCCAAATATATGTCCGTGTTCAGTGTAAACGCCATCCACCAATCAAATCCCAACCAGCCATCACCTGCATTTCGTTCTTCTCAGCTTCTTGGCCATTTCAAAACTTTCTTTATCCCATCGACTTCACAGCTCCAATTGAATTATGCCACCAGCTGAAGATTTCTCCTAGTGCAAAAGATGAAAATAGTTTGGCAGCAACGAACAACTCCAATTCCATTCACGTCAACAGCCCTATCTTTATTCCTCGAGTGTCTCTACAACCAAGGTTCGACTCAAATCAACCCAAACTCGAACATAAACTCGCACCACCAGCTCTTCTTCATAACGAGCTGCACCATCACGGAAAGACATCTCAGCAACTCTCAGTTTTACTTCTTACCAGCACTGCTTGCATTCCGTTTTACCGATACCAATTGTTCATACCAGACCCCAATATCAACTAAACGTACGGACTACCTCGAGCTCATTCGTTCACCACTTGTATGAACGGCAACAAAATCTGGTTATCTAGTCATCCGGCATACAGTTCAGGCAAAGTACGGTCCAATACCAATTCAATCCAAACCGAGAACCCCATACAAACCCATATTCAAACTGCTTCTTCCATAATCATGCCAGTACTGTTGCCAGTACATCCATTTCCGTTCATGCCAAGAAACCAAACACCATCTTCTGTCGAATTCATGCCTTCACTGCTCAGCTCAAAACCAAAAAACCGGCACCAACAATCCACCCATGCAATTATCAAAGCCCACATGGATACTGGCAGACTGAATCCACCACTCTCATGAACTTCCGGTAAACACCATTGATTCAACCAACTTTAATTCATATGCAGTTGTGATATTTCTCAAGAATAAATATCAACTTCAGCTCCATCGCACTGAGTATAGTCCCGTGGACTGAACTCTGTCTGCATTGATTCAATCTGCCACAAGTAACATCAGTTTGAGAACATAATCACTGCCACCACTTCTTAATGAACTCAAGAGCTTCTTCTCCATGGTGCTGTCTTGAGTTTATATCCAAGCTCAACAGTACAGCTCTTTCTTTCATCTCAAATCTTCACATATACCCCATCTACTTTTGCAGCCACCAATTCTGAATTTGAAGGCTCTTCTTTCAGGCAATTCTACGGGCAACTGCAGAGCAGTTTCGGTGCGTCCATAGGTAGCCTTCAGCTGGTTGTATGAAGCTCTTCTTATAGATTAGCTGTACCCCACTGTCCCTAATACTGCAGGCATGAAAATCTACGTTCATGCATGAAATCCTCGGGTCATAGCAACCCCAAAATTCATTGAATGCAAATCGATTTCCAACTCCTTAATTCCTGTAATCAGATTCATATCATACAAAACCCAATTTCTGTCCACACGATTTATCCCCTAGTTTTGACGATTGGTACTATCCAGAGCTTCACCATATCAACGACCACTACGTACAAAAGACCCATCGGGCATACAAGATAGAGCCACGTAGACCACGCTTGGGGACTGAGGCTCAACATGAAATTCCTTCGCCGTCAGTCAAGAACTTCTTCAACACAAGAGAGATAGTCAATCAAGAAGCATGTAATTCGCAAGGGGAAACCAAACTGAAGAAGAAGCCGCTTCAACACTCTCTCCAGCAGGAGCCGCTTCAACGCTCCCTTCAGCAGAAGCCGCTTCAAAGATCCCTCCAGAAGAAGCCGCTTCAAGGCTCCCTCCAGTAGAAGTCGCTTCAAAGCTCTCTCTCCAGAAGAAGGCGTTTCAGCTCCAACACTTCAACGCTCTCCGAGACCTGCTCACTCCAGAAGTTGCTTCAACACTCTCCGGGATCTGCTCGCTCCAAAAGCTGCTTCAACGCTCCCTGCAGGACCCACATCCACATTTGAGCACACAAGGTTTATTTTTGAGCAAAGCAAGAACGCAGTGGGTCCCACGTTTGAGAGAATCAGGCAACAAAGTCAAGGCATCAAGGCCGGTGTTTGGTTAAGATAGCAGGGTCGGTGTTTGGTCGAAGTAGCAAGGATGACGCTCGAGCAAGCACATCAACCGTATGGGCAAAGTAGGCACATGATAGGGTCGACGTCTGAAACATGTACACGGTGGACCCGTGTTTGATCGAAGCATGCATAGCTGCCCATGTTTGAAGCAAGCATGCTCACATCAGGTCCCACGCTCGACCGAAGTAGGCATAGTAAGGTCGATCAAAGCAGGCACAGGACAGGGCCGACGTCTGAAACATGTACATGGTGGACCCGTGTTTGATCGAAGCATGCACATTTGCCCATGTTCGAAGCAAGCATGCTCACATCAGGTCCCAAGATCGACCAATGCAGGCATAACAAGGTCGATCGAAACAGGCAAGACCGATATTCGAGTGGAGCAAGCACGAAGCAGGCTCTCGACCGAAGTAGGCATAGCAAGGTCGATCAAATCAGGAAAGACCGATATCATGCTAGGGGAACGCTCGCCTGGATGCCTCTTGAACGTGACATGCTCCAAGGACAGGATAACCCGTATCTCCTGGTAACATCTAAACTTTGTCTCAAAAGTTTTGTCTTTACTTGTCACCATCTAATGCCTACCCCACAATAGTGTAACCATTGCCTACTAGGCATGGGACTTAATGTTGATGGTGGATTTTAGTTTAGGGCTAAAATTATAAAACCAAATTTATGCGCTGACATTCTACAAAGGATAAAGCCACTGATAAGTGATGAATACTTCTTCACTTTACTAATTCACCTAGAATGGAGCATGTGACAACAATCCCAGTATTCTGTGAATTAAATACACAAAATTCATCCAGGTTGGAGCATGTAGCAACAATCCCATATACCCTGTGAATTTATAGCGTTATTAATTAATGCATGATTAGCCTTGTATTTCTTGTGCTATTCCCGCAGAATTCTCACTATTGGTGCGACGTGACGACTGAGTGTTGCTCTCAGTAGAGTAACACGAATCTCCAAGTGTCAATAATGAAGCATGCACGAAATACCCGTACATGCTACATCTCTCGGTGTGTTATACTAGCCCGCTTGAGCATACATCTCTCGGTGTGTTATACTAAACCGATTGAGCATATTTGAATCTGGACTGTCCATATCGGTCTCAGAAACAATCACGACCATGCAAGTTGGCCGCATGATTTAACCAGCCTAGACGATCCTCATCAGGAGCAGGCTATCACCATAATGACCACCAGCGTGCCCGTTTATGCCCTGGTCGGTCGAACACATGCCATACTCCCAAAAGCCACCAAACACCAGCCTGGAAAAGGGTGGTCGAATTGGTATGGAGCAGCTTGTAGGAATCTCGTACGAGTAAGACCGACAATGATAGTCTCAAAACCATCCACGACCTTCCAACTTCGCCGGCATGATTGGACGACGTGGATTATCCCATGACCGATCATACAAGCTTGTATTGCACACCGGTAGGCCCTCTCTCTACCTTCCTGGTCGACCATCTCCTGACCTATCCATAGAGCAATGTGTGTTTGCACAAAGTATGGCCAGCGTGATACTTAAAGGTCGCAGGAAATTCCACTAAGGTCTTAAATCGATCACGACCATCCAACTTTACCTGCATGTTTGGATGGCTTAGATCAAGCCTATGACCATGGGACAGGTACACACATGCTCACCATCGGCCCAACGTGGGCCCCACATGATTGGCCTCCCCAAGGGAGGAGCATAACATGCTAAAACGATCGGTTGAAGTTGCATGGGTGTGAACCATACAAAACCCTAATTAGGGTTTGCGGCATGTTACAAGTGTCGTTAATCTATCACGAGCATCCATCTTTGCAAGCTTGGATGGAGGTGTAGATGTAGACTTAAAAGGTCCCAAGTATGTCAACATGATCACCGTGGGCCCATATACACGCATGACCGATCGACCAAGGCCAACCATGGTCGGATGTCTCGAAATGCGCGCCCAAAATAGGCATGTCGCGTGGTTTCCAACTTCTTTGCGGCATGGGATTTCTGTTGCAAATCGATCTCAACCGCTCCTCTTTGCCTGTCATATTGAGTAGCCAAGATCGCACCTTCATGGGACAATGAGGTACAGATGTGTACACCGGCAAGCCGTCTACGCGCATGCCCGGTCGGTCCTGCCTAAAACACCTCCCATGCTTGGTTTCGACCAAGCTGAAGAGTGATGCTTGCGTACCTCTTCAAAACCCTAAACTCTATCAACGGTCGCAGATGAGAGTCACAAGATCATCTCGTCCGTCCAACTCTACCAGCTTGGTTGGTCATCCATGGATAGGAGTTAAGCGACTAATGAAGCATCCCCATGATCACCATCTGCCACTCTTCCACATAGAGTGATCGGCCAAAGCATGGCTCGACCATGAAGTCTCCAAACGATCACTCGAAGATGGTTGGACATGATGCTATTTTAAGACGCTTATCCGTGACTTACTCCGTTAAGCCTTAAAACAGCGATGCTTCATACATGCTGAATATATTCGATGCATTACATGCATAGAATGCACACGATATTTCATAAATATCGATTTCCCAAATAACTTAGTTATTTAACCCAGCACCGTATGCTACCTTCTGTGGGTCCCACGATCCACACAATCGAGACATCAAGCATGTCACAAACTGGGGGATACTTACTGGGGTATCGGTCTGGCGGTTTACAGCGTGCAACGCGCCATCACAAGAACGTGTCAGGAAGACATGGACGGTTAGTGATGATGGGAGAAGTAGGCAAAGACTGATAGTGACACACTAACATGACTCCACTACTCCATCACTCCACTTCCTCCGCTTTGCACGAGAGATGAGGGTTATGATAAATGAATTGTATAAATAGGTTCTCCTCCATATTTCCAACACATACACAAACAGAAACCAAGTGTTGATACAACGTATTCAAACACCCAGAGATGATTGCTTACATTATTGCAAGCCAGTTCGGTATTCTGATACAAGTCATAAACATCCAACACCTTCACAATCTCAATACCTTCTTCGCTTCCCTCCCTAAGATCAACCCCATCTCCTTTACTTTGTGACCGAAGCAAGTCTGTAACGACCATTTCTTGGTTTGGGCCAGAATTGTACAGATTGATCTCTCGAATCAAAAGCACTCCCGTGCAGTGCATTGTTTAGGGTTTAGATTCATTTCTCATCCACACACCCCAAATTACCAAAACCAGCAGAAATAGTTTTTACCCATAAACAGAAAGAAGAGGATGTCTACCGAATTTCCCGTATTTATTAAAAAATTATTTATTGACCATTCTGGTGATTTATTCACACTATCCTCCTTCCCTTTTAAATGTCGCACCATAGACAGAGTGACAACTAAAGGATTTGTGTGTGATTATCCTCTGTCTGGCGCATATTCTGTAGTAAATATAATTTGTTGCTTTTCCCACTCTTTCAAAGGCGAAACCTTCTCCACAGTGACTATTCCTCTCCCTTCGTAGTCGCATTTGTGAATCCTTCTCATCGCGCTCTCATGAAACTCTGCGACATCTTATGTTGAATGCGTTATCGTATAGCACTGCAAATGATTAATATTTCTTTTTATTTTAATACGATAAATTGGTGCAACTCGCTTTTCCTGAAGTTGACTTGTTTTTTCTACCGGATGCACGAATAACTCTGTTTTCGCCTGTCTTTGTTTTTTGGTTATCCTTTCTCCCATGAGTTTCAATTTTCAACATTTACTTTTTGGATGCTTTTTCCTTTGACATCCTTCATCTTTATCATCACCTTTTTTCCAAGTCCTTCTTTTGTGGTCTTTTACCAACTATCGGTTCTTAGATTCAATCGCCTTTTCCTTTTCTCCATTTGCTTACACCTTTCTTTTGTTGTTAGGTCTTGAGCCCTCGATTCCACCCTTGTCATCGTACAATTTACTGGATCAATAAAAATTTATTTGTAAAGAAACACTTCAACCATTTACAGATGATTGTGATAATAGATCCGTTTGAATCTCGATAAATAAATGTTTACTTATGCTCCACACGCCTTTACTCAAGAAATCTCAAAGGAGAAAGAAAGTTCATATCTAAGTCCTAGTTATAATGATACATCATATACTTAAGAAAACAAAGCTTTGGGAAAACTTGAAACATAAAAAAACGTCAACCTACTCTCGGATCTAAAGTTTAAAGATAATACAAACTCTAAAATGCAACCAAATCTTGAAAATAAAATAAAATTTCGTGAAAATAAAACTTTAAGACGTAATAACCACGGGAATGATAAACTCAATTTTTTTTTGAAAACAAGTTCACAGGTGAGGATCAACCCTCTTACTCAACCGAGAAATTTCTATGCGCCAAAATGTAGCTACAAGAAATCCTATAGCCACACCCAAGTAATGATAAATAGAAAATCTAAGATGTAATAGAAATTAACTCGAAATCTTATTATGAAAGATAAGTTATTACAAGTATCATGAATAAACACAAACCCTAACTTGGAGCACAAGAAACTTTCTCTCTCTAAGATAACACACACAGACTAGAAAATATCTCTCCCCTCTACTATGGTTTCTCTTTATGTATAAATAGGATTACATAGTGGATGACAGCTAATACACGATATGTGATACAACTAATAAAGCCTTCGACTTTGCCTTTTATTTTGGAATTATTTGTGCGGTATCATCGCCCTGATATATAAAGTCAACATTTTCCTCGCGCAAGCTATCAAACATTCCATGCGAACCTTATCTTTATCCCTATGATGCCATTGCATTCATCAGTAGTGACGTGGTAGATCTTTGGCTTCTCCCTTACCATTTGTTTATCGCGCTACTAGATACTCTAGACACGTTTTATACAAGTTATGTGATATTTTGTATCCTAAGGATCTCCAAAATGACTATACGCCATTCAGAAGCTGTATCAAATCTTTTTTTTATTTTATTGTATTGCCCTCACTTCTTTGCCAACTTGTTCCATAAGAAAAACTTCGGTTTTCAGTGTTTCTTTTCCTAAAATGAAGCACATACAATTTTCTTTGTATAGAGTCTTTTGGATAGTATCCTAGAGAGCAGAGATCATGTGGAGAATAAGTCAATGTTGTAACTAAATTAAATTGTCATACAATTTTCTTTGTACTAGATCGTCGAGGTTTTTCATGAAAATGGTTATTTTCTTGTAGGATTACAAAAACTTCTAGGAGAACTTCAGAAAACTTCTCAAATTGAGATGCATTGAGGACTCTGGAAATCAAAAGCGCCTTACACTGCTATTACGATTTCACTCATCCAAAAGTGGGGATGACTTTATAAGCTTGGACAACTATGTCGAAAACATGGGTGAGAAGCAAAATTCCTTTTATTACTTGGCGACAAATATCCTTAAAAGTGCAAAAACTGCCCCATTCTTAGAGAAGTTGCTTCAGAAAGATAGTTAGGTAATTATTCATTCTTTTTGACATATGTAATTATTTACTTGCCTCTCATTGCAGCTAAAGGGAAAAAAAAAGGAATATATACTCTAGTTAGTCTTCAGTATAGTATGGTAAGACTCCAAAATGATGTTTGGTTGAAGATTGCATATCTTTTTTTTTTGTAGCTATTCAAAATCTATAAAAATACAAGGAAAAGAAGCATGTTGATATCAATAAGGAAGACCTAGAGATGGGTTAGTATTTACAATTATCAACATATATTTTTTAGGTGATGAATATGAAGTGAAAGATAGAAAATATAAGCAAGAATACAATCTAATTTGTGACTGGATGAAGCAACAACTTGGAGATAAGGTAGCTAAAGTGAAACTGTCTAAGCGCCTCAGCTCATCACCGCGTGTGCTTGTTTCTGGAAAGTTTGGATATTCCACTAATATGGAAAGGTTAATTTCATCTCTTCCTCTGAAAAAAGTATCTTTATGCCTTTTGGTGTATTGTGTTTGAAGAATTTGTTCATCTCTTTATTGTTTTGCAAAGAATAATGAAAGCACAGACACTTGGAGATACCTCAATCCCGGAGTTCATAAGATAGAGGAGGATATTAGAATTCAATCTATATCACCCTATTAATAAGATCTACATGTGAGTTTTCTCTCCCTGATATTCAATCGTCAATTCTCTTTCATTTATGAAATAATTAGAGGCTAAATAAATTGTTGGTACATTGAGGGATGCATGCAAAAATTTCCCTGAAAGTGGTGAAGAAAAAAGGGCTGTCGATCTATTATATGACACTTCCTTGATCTCCAGTGAGTTCACTGTAAGTGTGCTCACTAGTATGTCCATGTATCATCTTGAAGTATGAATCATTGAATTGTCTTTGATGCAGTTCATGTTAGAGCACTGCTCGGTCGAACTCGCAAGCGTTGCTATCTCAAGCTTGTTTTTCAAGTTTAGTTTCCAAAACTATAAGTCTTGATACTAGTCTACTTATAGCTAAGTCGCAGACTAGGATAGAAAGAGTATTTTAGCTCTAGACTCCACGACGTTTATCATACAAAGACGAAGAACTACTCAAGGAACTGGTGGAACTTCATCGACAAAAAGGTATGTGGAGACTTGAACTTATCTATCACTCAAAAGTCTATCTACTCTATCTCCTATTTTGAGACAAAAGTCTTATTGCTATATAGACTTCGATCATATACATTTGCTATTTTGAGCCGAGTTTATCTCGCTTATATTTTTCTCGAAATATGTGTTGGTAAGCTTTCGCTTTGGCCGAGTTCATCTTTACTTGAGACAAAAGTCATGTTATTATTTCAATCCCTTTAAAATCGCTTTGATGAAAAATAGTGCGTGAATAACCGCTATATATAACATCCTCTAAGAATGTTTCAATGTTTGAAATGAGAGGTTAGAATATATAACCTTGAATGGATATAAACATTTTATGTGAACTCATACTTGTGTAAGTCCAAAGTTCTTGAACCAAAATATGTGTACTTTGTTGTTTAGGATAACCGAAGCCAAGTCCACGTACTGTCGGAAGTTCACATCCCATGAATTTCTGCTGGAGTTTGTGAACTGAAAACAAGCTCAGTCCGGGTACTTAAGTATGCGTACCCGTATGCGCCCTTAAGTGGGTTATTTTCTAAAAACGGTTTATTCGTGAACTAAGACATTTATAAATTAAAGAATGCATATTTGCAAACCGTGGATATAATGTTCATGAATCGATTCGAGTGAATCAAAATCGTTTTTACTTCGATTGTGTCTTGTATACTTCTATGAGATCTAAGAAATTGAACAACTCTCTAACTAGTTCATTTGAGTCACTTGAAATAGTTATGGTGAAGATGAATAAGGTTGATATGAAAGTGTCCATATGGTTAACCATTGGTTAACTAATGTTGAACCAACTAGGTGTACACGTTTAGGTATTGTTGATGGTGGATTTTCATTTAAGGGTTAAAATTGTAAAATCCAAAAAATTATGTGCTAACATCTTGTAAAAGATAAAGCCATTAATAAGTGATGAATACTTCTTCACTTTACTAATTCACCTAGAATGGAGCATGTGGCAATAATCCCAGTCTGTGAATTAAATACAGCATTATTAATTAATTCATAATTAGCCTTGTATTTCCTGTACTCATTATCAGTGCGACATGACGACTGAGTGTTGTTCTCAGCAGAGAAACACGAACCTCCAAGCACTAGTAATGAAGCATGTACGAAATACCCGTATAGGTTGCATAACCAGCCTTGTATTTCCTGTACTCCTTATCAGTGCGGCAT
The DNA here is from genome assembly GCA_023529315.1 of Papaver bracteatum. Taxonomy (NCBI): domain Eukaryota; kingdom Viridiplantae; phylum Streptophyta; class Magnoliopsida; order Ranunculales; family Papaveraceae; genus Papaver; species Papaver bracteatum. The sequence goes on along the minus strand of JAJJWX010002605.1, from coordinate 51,404 downwards.
GATGACTGAGTGTTGTTCTCAGCAGAGCAACATGAACCTCCAAGCATTATAATGAAACATGTACGAAATACCCATACATGCTGTAACTCTCGGTGAGCTATACTAGCCCAATTGAGCATATTACTCTCGATGTGCTATACTAGCCCGATTAAGCATCTGAACTGACCATGTTAGTCTCAGAAACGATCACGACCATCCAACTTCACCAGCATGAATTGGATAGCTCAGATCAGATCCATGACCCCAAGCAGGTATTGGAATATTCACTACTGAACCAACGCGGGCCCCGCATGGTCGGCCTCCCCAAAAGATTGGCATAGCTTGCCAAAACATCCAAGCCAGAGTAGTATGGACGGAAAACCCTAAATTAGGGTTTGCGGTACATTACATGTGTCGCAAAACAGTCTCAACCATCCATTTTCACAGGTATAGATGGAGGGTGTTGATGTAGATTCAAAGGGCCCATAGCATGTCAACACAATCACCGTGGGCCCGCCTACATACCTAACTAATCGGTCAGGACTAACCATGGTTGGTCATCCTAATTCGTATGCCCGAACGGAGCATGACGCACGGCCGCGAAACCCAAAATTAGGGTTTTGAACATCACGAGCGTCCATTTTCTCCTATACGAATGAAAGGTCCAATATTATATTAAGCAGGTCCGGTCATACCAACATGACCACCGTGGACCCATCTATCCCCTCACTTGATCGTCCAAGGCATACCATGCCTGGTTATCCCAAATCGCACGCCCAAACTAGCATGGTCACACTTCCCAATTGCAAACTAATCTCGACCACTCAACTTTGCCGGAAAATTTGAGTGGATTAGATCACGTTTTCATGGGATAGTTAGGTATAGACGTGAACACCAGCCTACCACCTACACGCCAGACCAATCGTCCAAGACCGACCAAGATTGGTCATTTTGGAACGCGCGCCCGAAGTTGGCACGATGTGCGGCTTTTGCGGCACCAGTTTTCTGTCGCAAATTGATCTCGACCACTCAACTTCGCCAGACGAATTTAGTGGCCCAGATCACACTTTCGTGAGACAATGGGGTATGGGCGCCTACACCGTCATGCCATCTACACGCATGTATGACCGGCTAGCCAAAATCGTATCCCAAGCTTGTATTTGACCAGTCTGAAGAGGGATTCTTGCGCACCTCTTCTAAAACCCTTATTTCATTAACGGTCGCAGATGAGGGTCTCAAAGATCATTTCGTCCGACCAACTTCACTGGCTTGGTTATATAGCCCTGGTCAGGAGTTAACTGGTCAGTGCGGCGTCATGGTGATCACCATCCGTCACTCTACCGCACCATGTGTTCGGTCAAGGAAGGACTTTCTTGCTCAACCTCCAAACCATCACATGAAGTAGTCTGGATATGAGGCTATTTTGAGACTCTCAAACAACGATATTTCATAAATGTTGGATACACTCGATGCAGTACCTACATAGAATGCACACGATACTTCACAAGTATCAACTTCCTAAATAACGTAGTTATTTAATCTAGCATTACATGCTACTTTCTGTGGGTCCCACGATCCACACGCTCGACACATCAATCATGTCACAAACTGGGGTATTGGTCTGGAGGTTTACAGCGTGCAACGCACAATGCACCATCATAAGAACGTGTCATGAAGTCATGGACGGTTAGTGATGATGGGAGAAGTGGGCAAGACTAGTCGTGTGACACTAACACATTACTTCACTACTCCATCACTCCACTTTCTCCACTTCCCACGAAATATGAGGGTTAGGCTAAAAGACTTGTATAAATAGGTTCTCCATCCTATTTTTCAAACAAGACAAGACAACACAGGCAAGTGTTGATACAACCGTATTCAAAAACCGGAACTGATAGCTTACATCTTGCAAGCCAGTTTATCCTTCTAATACAAGTCATACATAGCCAATACCTTCACATTCTTAACACCTTCTTCGCTTCCCTCCCTAAGATCAACCCCATCTCCTTCACTTTGTGACCGAAACAAGTCTGGAACATCCATTTCTTGGTTTATGCCGGATTTGCAAAGATTTATTTCTCGAATCTACAAGCACTCACTGCGCATTGCATTTGTTTAAGGGCGGCAAGAATAGTTTTCACGCATAAACAATTGGCGACCACAGTGGGAGGTTAATCTCTTAGTTGTAAAGTCAATTTCTTCGAAATCCGATTCAATTTTATCAATTTCAAAAAGGGTAGATCTTAGGACCAATCTAATCATCAATTCATTTCAAGATGGTAGAACTCAGGTATGGATCAGCAGTCAATTCTGATGGAGCTAGTGTGGATAACACTCCCGGTGTCGATGTACCTGTCAGTGGAACTACCGTGGTCAATACATCTCATGGAGCTGTCACTTCTACCACCAGCGCCAGGGTAGCAGGATATGTTCCAGTAAGTGTAACACCTCCCATAACCAGAGCCAGAGCAGCCGCAAATCACGACATCTCCTCAATTATAACGCCTCCGGTGGTCACCAGAGCAACAACTTTCACTCCTTCATCAGGACAAGGAGCCGGAGGGACGAGAGGAGGACCACCGCCCATTACCATTGCAGACTTGATGGAGAAGCAGGAAGTTCTTGCTAAGACTCAAACGGATATGGACATAACTCAGAAAGAGGTACTCACTTTCCTTAAGACATTAACTGATCGATTGTCACAGGAGCCGCGACAGCCCCTAGAGCCAACAAGGAACACATTCAACGCACCGGAGAAGGTACTTCAGCGGCGCGGACCTACATGGACCTGATCAAAGAAGCGACATCAGATATGAGCGGTCATGTCATGGAGACTCCTATACTAGGGACTGATCCTCACAACGATCCTCCTCAAGTCAATATTTTCACTATGAACCAGAGGCCGGTGGATCGGGAAGCGGTTTTTCTAGTGGAAAAAGAGTACAACACAACTTCAATTTCTAAGTAAAATATGTCAACATCATATCCTTGAATCCTCCCCCTGATGTCGGTGTAGTTGCAGGAAAACCTACACTACACCCTTCACAAGAATTCTCAATAATCAACACATATTTGAAGATTAAAAACAACACTTTATTATTTGATTCTCAGAAATGTTTACAAGAAATGGAAGAAATCAAGAATACAACCGCTCTCTTGGATTTTCTCTCTCCTCAAAAATTTCTTAACGCTCAAAAATTCATCCCCCTCTCTGAATCTACTGAGCCTCTTTATATAGGGTAGTTACATAATGGATGACAGCTAAGATGTCCTTTAATTTCGGATCTGACTCGCGGTATTATCGCAGCAGCTATAATGTCAGTCCTCGCAGGTGTTGTAATCCTCGAAAATTTTTCATACTCTTTTCATGTTTCAGCTATCGTCATCTGTTACATCATTCTTTGAGTCATTCTGCGACACTCGCAGTATGTTGTTGAAGAACCGCAGACGAATTCGCAGAAGTGTTGTAAATCTCGCGAGAATAATATCATGGAGATATTCTAGTCCTACATCTTGCCTTTTCTCATGCCTTCTCTGCGAAGAAGAGAAGATCATGAGAAATTTATATCTTCTTAATGTCACAACTACCCATTTTTTCATTTTTTTTTTCTCCGATAAAACTTCGTAAATTAAGTGTAACCGCCTACACGTGTCAAATATTCTCTTCTTTACCGGTTAATCCTTTATTATCCGGTTACCATTCTTCTGTCTATAAAAGAGAGAGTCTGTCAAAGAAATATTTTTTTTCTTTTAATTCTTCGTCGTCCTCTTCACCTCTTCGTTCTCTGCAAACTTTTCCCACCTACAACTTTCTTCTTCTACAAATTCACCTGCTACTGCTTTAATGGAATCACCAAGGTATGTGTTCTTCTGACGCTATTTAGACTCGATTTTGCTTGTATGAACTATGTTCATCCATATTATTCAATATTTTCTACTTGATTCTTCGTAATTCCCATACTGTGTTTTCTTTTCAGTGGAAATACTCCTAACACCCAGTCTGTAATCCAAAACCCTAATCTTCTTAAAGATTCGCGGAAAAAACTAGCTGAAAAGAAAAGGAAGTCTGCGAGTCATAAGGTAGTAAGAAACATTTGTTTTCTTAATAACAATATTGTTGCCTCTATTTCTTATCTAAATTATTATTCGCAGGATGATGAAGGTATTGCTAAATCTCGCAAGCGATCTCACAAAGCTAAAACTTTTGAGGTTGACATTATCATTCCCAAATTATCATCTGCGAGTTCTGTTCCTACAACCTCGCAAATGGATCCTCCATCCTCTATCTGTGAGAATGTCGTTGCCAATATCCCTGCCTCAGCTGATCTTCTGACAAATGAGTCTCCTAAAGATATTGTGAATAAAACTTCTTCCTCTCCTATATCACTTCCAACTGTTACTTTTCTAGACACTCCACCTTCTGGCGATGCAATTATTGCGAATGATTCAAATCTCCAGCTTTCTACTATCATTACTTCACCATCTGCTTCTCTCCTGTAACGATCCCCAAGCTCGTCAACGCTATTAGACCAGTCAAATGACGTATTAGCCGCTAATAACACAGTTAGTCTATTTAAAAACGATCTAACTAAGAAACTAGTAACGTTGAATAGCTCGGGAAGTTGTGTGGAATGGACTACTCGAATATACCATTCGGATATCGGATGAAGAAGATATCATCAGAATCGCGTGAAAGGCAAAATAGTCATATTTTTTTTAGCTGACCCGGCTTCCCTTATCCTTTGAGGAGTGTCCCATTAACCATATTTGGTCTTATCTATTCAAATGAGAGGATAAACTCGTATCATTTCTCTTCTTCTCTTCTATTCTTTTTTCTTTCTTATTTCTTCTACTTCTGTCTTCCTCTCTTTCTTCAGTTCTTCGTTCGAGTGGCGATTTGAGAATAGATTCAAGAAAAGTTTATTCGTGATGTTGTTTAGATGGAGGAAGAGTTGATGTATCAGGGAATTACGAAGAAGAAGATGCTGCTGGGAATCGTGATAAAGAATCAATGAAATTAGGTTCCATGAGAAGAACTCTTAGATGATATAGAAAGTGAATCTGATGCTTTAGATAGAAGATTAGAAGTGGGTTTAGTTTATTGTGGAAAGGGTCAAGGTTAATTGGATGATATGGAGTCATGCATGAAGAATATGATAGTTAGGGTTTTAGTAGAGTCGCAAAAGTGAATTCGAAGATGAGATTGATACTCTAGAAGATCAATTAAAGATGGGTTCTATGTGTTGAATGCAGATAAGAAGATTTAATATATGTATTTAGATTCACAACGAATAATTGAAGATTTAGGGTTCGTGTGTTCTTCCCCAATTTGAAGTAGGGTTTTCTGAGTTGAGATTAGTTATGAAGGTTGTTGACCATTGATGGATTTGAAATATTGGGTGAACATATTGAGATAAGAATTTGTTGAATCATGTCAAATTAAAAGGAAGATGCTGATTATAATTGCTTATGTGGAACTACTTTAAGTAATTATTATTCGGAGTTGATTTAGTACAGTTATTCAATTTTCTTGATTGTGCTTATGAGATTTAATAATTATGATTGTTAAGAAGATTCTGTTATGAATGGATTTCAGAACCTGTTGGATGAATACTAGGTTAGTGAATTGAGCTACATGGTACGTGAGTTGGAATTGGCTATCTTATGGTGTGGAGATGGAAATGAGCTCATGTTGTTGTTGGTTAAGTTGAGAACTTGTAGGTGTTGGTAAATTGGTGACAGTGGTAGTTGTTCTGTAGATGTAGGTGATTTGGGAATAGAGATATAAGTACTGAGTTTGGTTCCAAGGATTTCTTTTCTAGGGATTGATGTCTGTAAAATCCAAATGAATTGAGTTTAAGAAAGTGTTGATGTTGTTGTTGTTATGGTTTGATTGAGTGGGTGATTTCAAGAGTTTGGTTTGAGTAATTATGGATGATGGATTGAGTATGGTCTCAACTGAAGTTGCAGGTGTTATGAGTTGGTAAATTAAAAGTGTAGGAGATGCTGTTTATTTTAGCGATTGAACTAAGTTGAATTGGTTTTGATGATGATGTTTTATTTCATGAGGTTTGCAGTGCGATGAATTGTTTTCATAGTTGGTATGTTTCTGCTGAAATGGTGGTGGTAGAGTACTTAGTTTGTAGTAGAATGTTTCATCTCATGAGACTAGTGATGATACCACTGAATGAATGTGGCTTGAGATGAAGCGTTGAAGTTCTGGTTATGGAATGATTGCATGTGCAAAGGAAGTGAAATAGAGAGGATAATGGAAGATATGTGGAGTTCAGGTCTAAGGGGTGGTGGTTCAGTTTGTGGTTTTGTTGCTTATGTTGTGTTTAGATATGGCTTGGTACTGCAATGGCAGGTAAAGCTTTAATTACAATTGTATATTGGATTATGAGATTCTGTTGAGCTTAATGTATTGTTGAAGTGTAGATAAGAAGAGGAATCTGAATTAGTGTGTGTTAAATTGAATCTCCTCAATGGAAGCTTGCAACTGTATCTGCAGGTAAAGCTAAGATTGTAATTGAAGTTTGAAGTTCATTTAAAAAAATAATTGTATTGTAATTGGCTTGTGAAGTTCTGTTAATTTAGTGTGTTGAGCCTTGTGATGAATCATTATGGTGCAGTTCAGTTTTTGGCCTTTGCACAGGCTTTGGCCTTGAGTTTTTCCTGCCAGTCAGATGTCTGACTAGTTCTTAGCTGACTCAGTCAATCTGACTGAGTCTCTGAACCTGACTCACCTGAATCAGTCTTGTAGACTGAGTTAACTCACTGAGTTTTCCCTTATCTTGAACCGAGTTGAATCGCTGACTGTTGACCACTTGACTGACGTTGACTGTTACTTGACCCTTTGACCGTTAAAGACTGTTAGTGACTCAAATGGACTGAGCCTTAGGCTAATGGGTTGGTCTAGTTGACTTGGGCTTAAGACTAGCTATGCTAAAGTAAGAGAATGGAAAGGTGTAGAAACATAATGGGCTTAGAACCATTAGATAGTCCACTAAACTTATAACTAGAGAATCATATGAAATTATGTTATGAGCCTTGTGTGAGCCTTTTGGCTAAACTCTTAGAATACTTGTGTGATTAACAGTTCGTTATTAACAACGTTCGATTCATCAGACGAACCAGTGGATCGTGGATCTCGAAGTAGGCGTGGCTTGTCATCAAAAGAGGTGTGGGAATGCATTTGACTCTTTCTAATCATTATTGTTGCTTTTATAAAAGTTTATGCTTAACAAACTCATGCATTGTCTGTCCGTGCATTCCATATTTTATTTAAAATACATTATGATAATCCTGTTATTTCTGTGAATCTTTCTACGATGTGGAAAGGACTTGTATTGTTTCGTCATCAACATGAATTGTTATGGGAAATGAGAATTTCCACTTGTAGTATATAGGATACGCTCCTTCACTTTTATACCTAGAGATTTTATTGAATAGAGTTGGTCACCATGGTATTGGTGGCATCCATATCTATATAGGTGTGAATTGCCGGTATTTAGGGGTTCACAACCATATTAGTACATTGTTTGGCGAAGGAGTTTGTTCCATATACATGTACGATTATTTTCAGTGACTTAGTCACTGTTTAATATTTTTGGAAAAACATTATTGTTTTCCAAATCTTGCATACGATTACTTAGAAGGTTAAATGTTAATTATTCCCACTTCAGTTTCTGTGACAGATCAGAGTTGCATAGCGAAAGATTCAAGGGTTGACTTAGCTAGTTGATTAACTTCTGTTATATTTATTATGTTGTATATTTTATTTTAAAAAAAACAAATGACTATTATATATGTATCATTTGAGAGAAGATCTTGTATATATATTTCTGATCGGGGTTAGCTTTGGGTTAAGTTCTGTATCGCATTTCTTAATTGAATGCTTAAGTTCATGTTTTAGTTAATTTGTTGGATTAGTCAGCTTCTAGCTTAGGGGGCGCTACAAAGTTGGTATCAGAGATCTATATTAGATCTTATATGGTAGACAATAGGAATAGCCAGTGTTAGTTAGTGAATTGGATTAGTTTAGAACTGGGTTGGGTTGTGAGATAAATCTTAATCACTAAAAGCTATTGTTAATTAAAAGAATTGTTTGATTGATTGATTTGTTTGTTTAATTGTTATGTATGATAAAGTAAAAGTTGTAGGGTACACCAGTACTTTAGTTAATAAGAATTTGAGAATAATTAATCTAAAAAGTACGAACTCGTAGACAATCTAATGCTATAAAATAGTGAGATTAGTATTATTGATATATTTTGTAAATCTCTTTGAAACTTACTAAACACATTGACTTATATAAAGAGTTAACAAATTATAATTACATAAATTTTAATAATATTTTTGGGATTTAATAATATTTAAAAGAGTAGTTAGAATAATAGCTCAATCATCAATGCTAATAATAAAAATATTATAGTAGTAACTATAGATGATAATAAAAGTAACAATAATAGTTTAATAAAGTAATGTTGGCATTTATCAATTAGTATCATATTGAACTTAACTTAACTTAATTAAAATCTTATTCAAGATATATAACGATAAAAAAAAAAAATTATGATTAATTAAATAGTTTTTTTTTTGTTTTTTATTTTATTATTAATAACATATTTATTCATCAATGAAATTAAAAAGATTATACAGAGCTAGTGGTTGGTAACCTAGCTACAAGCTGGGCTCCAACACCTCTTTGAATTGCAACGCCTAATCTATAGAAAATAAAACTACCTACGCCACTACTGGCATCATTGCTCATCAAGAAATTACGTAAACGTTTGAAAAAAACAAGAGTATCTTCCCCAAGATCCCCTAAAGTAGAAAAAGCCAAAACACCAAACCCATAACCATGTGCAGCACACTTTTCCAAATATTTGGCACGTTTACGAGAAACAGCTCCACAAATAGCCTTACCGGGGGCAAAAGAGCGAACCCCATCACCAGTGAAAGGAGAAACACCTGTGACATCCATACAAACATCTTGCCCATTTTCCCAGTTAAGAACAAGGATATCAGCAGGCTTAAGATCTCTACCATCGTCAGACCGAAGGCCTAGGGATGCCTCTTTGCGTGCAGAAACATTGGCTTTATAATAAATGTCGAAGACAACATCACGGACAACATCATGGCGAAACTTATACCCAATATCCTTAGAACAATGAAGCGCATGATCACCAAATATGTCCATAGGTGTGCTACAACTTGGGAATGAACTATTCTCAACGAACATAGGAATACCAAGGCGATATCAAAGCACAGCTCTAAATTGTATAGGCCCGAGGCATAGCCCACTAATGGGAACCGCCAAAAGATAATCTTGAGCGTGCTTAACACGGTTGCATTTCCATAAAATAGAATCTCTTTCAGACATAAGAAAAGGTCTGAAGAGCCAACTGATAAGCTGAACCTTTGTCCGTTGTGAATAAGTCACCAAGGATCGCTTTCTGCACCGAAGAAGTCTGGCTCTGAGAAGCGAGATAACAATAAGCACGAGTGTCAGCCATGGTATAAATGCCAAGTCCACCATCTCTGATAGGTAAGGTAGCTAATCTCTTCTGTAAAGGGCCAAAACCCGCACCATCTCCGATGAATTAAAAGTCTCAGATATTGAAATAACTGGTCATCAAAAAGATCGGTTGCGGGTTGAAGAGCAGCAGGATTGGTAGTTCGCATTGCAAAGTAAAGTCTAGACACCCCAGTACAACTGCGAAGTAAAAGCATCTCTCTTTGAGGGTCCCAGTGTTTTTTGATCGCATGCATTAGTTGAACAGTTTTATGAACCCTGCTCAACAACATATCACTGATGAAGCCAATATCCAAACTCACTGGACCGCCCAAAAGTTTAACACCTTTAGAAGGTCTACCAATATCTGGGGGAAACACACCCACATCAGCGCTCCTAGGATAAGGAGAAGGCCAAAAAACATCAGTCTTCTTAATATTGAGATGTAACCCTCTACTTGGTCCTTTAGTTTCGATAATACGAAAAGCCTTAGCTACCTCCAGCGTATCACCAATAATTGTGCCATCATCAAGATACCAGGCATGCAAATCAAGTTTGCAACTAGAAGCAATGGTCTTCACTAAAGGGTGAAGGGTCAAAGAAAATAACAAAGGACCGAGGGGATCCCCTTATTGCACCCCAAGAGCTGAGGATAAGATATATTGGGCATAATATAGTATATCTGGACGTAAATAAGAAAATTCCACCCATTGAGAAATACCTGGACAATGGATGCGCACTTCCTTAATGATATGAGACCTGCTCACCATGTTGAAAGCATTAGAAAAGTCAATTAGAAACATTGACATTGAATCTGAATGGACCTTCAACTCCACCAGGCGATTTACATCATGTAAAATACCTTCCCCACCTACCGGAACACCAACCCCGAATTGGTAGTCACCTAAATAAGCATACATATCTTTTCCAATAGCAGAAGCAACTACCTTGGAAACCAATCTACGCCAAACTGTTCCCACATCAATGGGCCGAAGACCACCCCCTGGCTTTAATAATGGCGTCAATGGTGCACTAGAAATGTACTCGCATAATTCACTGGGCATTTTCCAGCCAACCAAAGGTTGACAACCCCAGAAATAGACAAAATCAAACCATCCGCCACTGCTGCCGCTGCTCCACTAAAGGCATCAACTAAATGTTGCACGCATAAACCATCACGTCCACATAATGTACCTTTAGGGAAGCTTTTAATTGCTCCCATAACAGCCTTCGAGCTCACACAAATAGGGTCAGCAATGATTTCATCTACGGGAAACTCCATAGGTAAGGCTGATGGATGCTTGTCCAAAAGTTCAACATAGGTTTGCTCATCAAAAGGGGCGACACAAGGTGAAGATAAAACCCTAATCGCAGCTGCAAAATGACCGGAGATAATCTTCTTCTGGAAGGCGTTAATAGTTGTCGTCTGCTGCTTCTCCTCTGCACTTTTCTCGTTATCCTTCTTTGAACCATAATGATGCGGCTGTTGAAGCAAACTCCTCACTAAAGTATAACATCCAGTGGGTTCATTCCAAACATCCAGGGCTTTGAGAATAGCTTCCACCTGCAGTTTCTTACGGCTACTGGACTTCCGCTCAGCTGAGGTCTTCGGTTGGTATAAAGACAAGGTACAAATTGGAAGAAGTAGAAGACAAAGCCAACCTATTAAGGAAGAGGGACAAGCAAGAACACGGTCAAGACAAGCTTTGAAGGCTCTCGAAAACGCAAGTCGGAATTTGTGTGGGATGCAGCTAACGGTAATGAAGTTACGTTGAAGCACAATATTTAGCAGTTCAGTAGAGAGAATCTCTGCGTCTTCCCTGCCAATATTCCCTGAAGAAGAATCATCGCCACTAACAGCATCTGCCAAGTTAACAACTTGCTCCTCGTCTGGCTTAATCACTCCATGTATCAGAAAATCTGCAGTTTCACCATTCTGAGGCCCTGCAATGAAATCATGCCAAGATCCTTCTCTACCTTTACAGGATTTCGACCATGCATGTATATCTAATCCTCGGTACACAGATAAATCGTTGGCAAGTAGATTACGAACCATACCCCTGTTGGCTTCAGTTCCCAGATGTTTATCTTGAAAATGTTTTAAAAACGATCCTCTGGCGTAGCCTCTGCCATGAACACCGTCACTGCACCTATGGATGTTCTTGAATGGGCAATGGCAAACATTGTCGAGAACACCAACTGCTGTAGAGGAAGGTGGCAATGGGGATTGCATTGTTGCTTGAGAGGAAGACCGAGTAATCCTAGGCATGAGGACTGGGAACACGAAACCGAAACAAAAACCCTAAGGAAAACCCAACAAAGAACCCTAAAAAAACGAAACAAAAACCGTAAAACAATCAAGGGAAAACCAAAATAAAAATTGAAAACGTGGAAAGGAGAACGATTGGAAGAGGAAAAAGCAATCGAAACTAAACGAACTCATGTTGAAACCGAGATTGGAATGAATTTCCAATCAACGGATGAGTCTCCGGCATGAAGATGAGCCTCCGGCATGAAGATGAGACGCCGGCATGAAGAGAGAGAAAAACAATTATTTTAAATTATTTTGGTTTCTAATTATTAAATAGTTATGGGAAAATTAATAAACGCTTGTGTACGGTTAAGTTTTGTAAATTAAACTAGTTAGAAACTAGAGAAATATAAGTTTACTTCTAAACTAGATAACTAATGTAATGCTTATTAGGCGTTAGACTTAAGAAAACGAGGATATAATAATGTATAAAATGAAAAGACTCAATTTGTTAGTAATTTTGTACATAAATTATCTTTAATCTAAAAAAATGGTCCAATAAATATTTAAAATGAAACAAATATACGTGCAATAGTAATAATTGTATTCGGATACTTAGTGTAATAGTAGAATTAAAAGAAAGTAAAATTTGTATATTAATAGGATCTTTCTTCGTAAATAAATGCAATCATCTTTTGAAATGGAAAAAAATTAGTGTGACGAACTTAAATTGTTAGAATTTAAATTAGAATTATATTAAGCATAATTTAAATTAAAAATCTCATTAATTAACAAATATATAGCGATACAATAATGACTACGATTAAATAACTACGGAAAATCATTAGTGCTTATCTACAATTAAGTTTGCGAAGTTAATTAATAAAAAATTAGAATTATGTGTTTTGCGTTTAAACCAGATAGATAAATAAGACTTATTAAGTAGGAATAAAAGAACATAAGCTCATGTAAGGCACATAATAAAAACTAAATGTGTTAACAATCTTATACCAGATTATCTTTAGTCTAATAAATGATTCACTAAATCACAAAATTTTACACATGAAGTGATAATTATAGTACTTGAATGCTTAGTACAAAATTAGACTTAAAGTTAAATAAATTTGCTTATAAATAAGATACTTATTATTAATATCAAAACCTAAAAGCTATTAAGACATATTAAAAAAATTTATGTAGACTCAAAAGGTTAAATCATATTAAATTACCAACGCCAATATTTAACAAGACATAGTATATGGATTTAATCTGAATAAATAAAATCAATTATATCAATCTTATGTGAAAGTAGAATTATATTTACAAGATTCGGGCTTAATAAAATTAAACTAAGAATCCTTACTAAGTAGTTATTCTGGTTATATTTTAGTTACACTAGTAATCAAATAGTAAAAATTGATAAAACAATAATGAAAGTGATAATCTAATTAAGAAAATAACTTTTGATAAGATAAGCAAATAAGAATATTATATAATAATATTTATTATAGAATTTTGAGTTACCGTAAATATCATTTGGATAATAATTATTGGATAGTAACAGCAAAATGTAATTTTATTAAATTAATAGTACAACATAAGGATTACTTAACAATAATATAAATGTAAGGAAATAAGTTAGATCAACATTGACAATAAAATCAAACTTGGAATTGTGATTGAATTACGATTAAATTTTATCGGTCTGAGAACTAAAAATAAATAAATATACTAATAATAACAAAATATTAATACTAAACAACTGTGAAAAATTGTTAGCAGTTAATTATTTATATCAAGTCACATAATGAAATAAACAATAGATATATTGGAAATAATATGTTGAAAATAAAATAATAACGTAATATTTGGATAATGGTTATAACATTAAGTTATTCGTAAATAGTTCATGAATCTAAAAAAATTATATATGATATCACAGCAAAGTTAAAAAATATCAGATATTATAAATTAACGTAAAATCGAAATTGGATTACTATATAGACAAAATAAATAAATCAAATCAAATAAATGATGATGATTAAATTGCTAAAAATGATGTAACCCATCTATATAATTTATGAAGTAGAAATTTTAAGCTAAATTAGTTACAATGAATTCAGAGATTGATTAGTCATAATAAGTTAGTATTTAATTAATCAAATTTTGATGAATAAATTACTTAAAATGATGTAAATTATTTATATATATTTTATGAAGTAAATTTATCAGAGTTACACAAGTTAAAAAAAAAAGGTTAAGGATTAATTAGAATTAATACTTAGTTAATCCAGCACTGGGGAATAGTGAAGGTTGTGTTTTCTCCGTTCGTAGGAAGGCATTGTCGGGATTGGCCAACCTTGACAGGGAAACTACATTCAGAGATGACCGATCATAGAAGGATGAATTAGTTATTTTTAGAGAACCTAAAGTTTCAACCTCAGAAAGATTTGTAGGTTTCTTCCTTGAAGTTAGAGACAAATATGTTACAAAATAGAAATTCACAGAGGAAACTTAGACTTCCCTGTTTGATAGAATTTATAAATCAGCATAGTTGAACTTAGAGCCACAAATTTTAGTTGTAGAAAGACATATAGGTTTGTGCTATGTTTTATGTTGTTGTGCGCTTAGACAAGAGATGGAATTATTCTATAAGGTTGGGAGTATGAAGACCAGAAGGATGGTTCGATTTTCGAGGACGAAAATAATATAAGGTGGGGAGAATGTAACGATCCCCAAGCTCGTCAACGCTATTAGACCAGTCAAATAACGTATTAGCCGCTAATAACATAGTTAGTCTATTTAACAACGATCTAACTACGAAACTAGTAACGTTGAATAGCTCGGGAAGTTGTGTGGAATGGACTACTCGAATATACCATTCGGATATCAGATGAAGAAGATATCATCAGAATCGCGTGAAAGGAAAAATAGTCATTTGTTGTTTAGCTGACTCGGCTTCCCTTATCCTTTGATGAGTGTTCCATTAACCAGATTAGGTCTTATCTATTCAAATGAGAGGATAAACTCATATCATTTCTCTTCTTCTCTTTTATTATTTTTTCTTTCTTATTTCTTCTTCTTCTGTCTTCCTCTCTTTCTTTTGTTCTTCGTTCGAATGGCGATTTGAGAATAGATTCAAGAAAAGTTTATTCGTGATGTTGTTTAGATAGAGGAAGAGTTGATGTATCAAGGAATTACGAAGAAGAAGATGTTGCTGGGAATCGTGATGAAGAATCAATGAAATTAAGTTCCATGAGAAGAACTCTTAGATGATCTAGAAAGTGAATCTGATGCTTTAGATAGAAGATTAGAAGTGTGTTTAGTTGATTGTGGAAAGGGTCAAGATTAATTGGATGATATGGAGTCATGCATGAAGAATCTGATAGTTAGGGTTTTAGTAGAGTCGCAAAAGTGAATTCGAAGATGAGATTTATACTCTAGAAGATCAATTGAAGATGGGTTATGTGTGTTGAATGCAAATAAGAAGATTTAATATATGTATTTAGATTCACAGCGAAGAATTGAATATTTAGGGTTCGTGTGTTCTTCCCCAATTTGAAGTAGGGTTTTCTGAGTTGAGATTAGTTATGAAGGTTGTTGACCATTGATGGATTTGAAATATTGGGTGAACATATTGAGATAAGAATTTGTTGAATCATGTCATATTAAAAGGAAGATGCTGATTTTAATTGCTTATGTGGAACTACTTTAAGGTAATTATTATTCGGAGTTGATTTAGTACAATTATTCAATTTTCTTGATTGTGCTTATGATATTGAATAATTATGATTGTTAAGAAGATTCTGTTATGAATGGATTTCAGAACCTGTTGGATGAATACTAGGTTAGTGAATTGAGCTACATGGTACGTGAGTTGGAATTGGCTATCTTATGGTGTGGAGATGGAAATGAGCTCATGTTGTTGTTGGTTAAGTTGAGAACTTGTAGGTGTTTGTAAATTGGTGACAGTGGTAGTTGTTCTGTAGATGTAGGTGATTTGGGAATAGAGATATAAGTACTGATTTTGGTTCCAAGGATTTCTTTTCTAGGGATTGATGTCTGTGAAATCCAAATGAATTGAGTTTAAGAAAGTGTTGATGTTGTTGTTGTTATGATTTGATTGAGTGGGTGATTTCAAGAGTTGGGTTTGAGTAATTATGGATGATGGATTGAGTATGGTCTCAACTGAAGTTGCAGGTATTATGAGTTGGTAAATTAAAAGTGTAGGAGATGCTGTTTATTTTAGCGATTGAACTAAGTTGAATTGGTTTTGATGATGATGTTATATTTCATGAGGTTTGCAGTGCGATGAATTGGTTTCATAGTTGGTATGTTTCTGCTGAAATGGTGGTGGTAGAGTACTTAGTTTGTAGTAGAATGTTTCAGCTCATGAGACTAGTGATGATACCACTGAATGAATGTGGCTTGAGATGAAGCGTTGAAGTTCTGGTTATGGAATGATTTCATGTGCAAAGGAAGTGAAATAGAGAGGATAATGGAAGATATGTGGAGTTCAAGTCTAAGGGGTGGTGGTTCAGTTTGTGGCTGTGTTGCTTATGTTGTGTTTAGATATGGCTTGGTACTGCAATGGCAGGTAAAGCTTTAATTATAATTGTATATTGGATTATGAGATTCTGTTGAGCTTAATGTATTGTTGAAGTGTAGATAAGAAGAGGAATCTGAATTAGTGTATGTTAAATTGAATTTCCTCAATGGAAGCTTGCAACTGCATCTGCAGGTAAAGCTAAGATTGTAATTGAAGTTTGAAGTTCATTTAAAAAAATAATTGTATTGTACTTAGCTTGTGAAGTTATGTTAATTTAGTGTGTTGAGCCTTGTGATGCATCATTATGGTGCAGTTCAGTTTTTGGCCTTTGCACAGGCTTTGGCCTTGAGTTTTTCCTGCGATCAGATGTCTAACTAGTTCTTAGCCGACTCACTAATCTGATCGAGTCTCTGAACCTGACTCACCTGAATCAGTCTTGTAGACTGAGTTAACTCACTGAGTTTTCCCTTATCTTGACCTGAGTTGAATTGTTGACCATTGACCCTGACTGTTGACCACTTGACTGACGTTGACTGTTACTTGACCCTTTGACCGTTAAAGACTGTTAGTGACTCAAATGGACTGAGCCTTAGGATAATGGGTTGGTCTAGTTGACTTGGGCTTAAGACTAGCTATGCTAAAGTAAGAGAATGGAAAGGTGTAGAAACATAATGGGCTTAGAACCATTAGATAGTCCACTAAACTTATAACTAGAGAATCATATGAAATTATGTTATGAGCCTTGTGTGAGCCTTTTGGCTAAACTCTTAGAATACTTGTGTGATTAACAGTTCGTTATTAACAACGTTCGATTCATCGTACGAACCAGTGGATCGTGGATCTCGAAGTTGGCGTGGCTTGTCAACAAAAGAGATATGGGAATGCATTTGACTCTTTGTAATCATTATTGTTGCTTTTATAAAAGTTTATGCTTAACAAACTCATGCATTGTCTGTCTATGCATTCCATATTTTATTTAAAATGCATTATGATAATCCTGTTATTTCGATGAATCTTTCCCCGATGTGGAAAGGACTTTTATTGTTTTGTCGTCAACATGAATTGTTATGGGAAATGAGAATTTCCACTTGTGGTATATAGGATACGCTCCTTCACTTTTATACCTAGAGCTTTTATTGAATAGAGTTGGTCACCATGGTCTTGGTGGCATCCCTAGCTATATAGGTGTGAATTGCCGGTATTTAGGGGTTCACAACCATATTAGTACATTGTTTGGCGAAGGAGTTTGTTCCATATACATGTACGATTATTTGCAGTGACTTAGTCACTGTTTAATATTTTCGGAAAAACATTATTGTTTTCCAAATCTTGCATATGATTACTTAGAAGGTTAAATGTTAATTATTCCCACTTCAGTTTCTGTGACAGATCAGAGTTGCATAGCGAAAGATTCAAGGGTTGACTTAGCTAGTTGATTAACTTCTGTTATATTTATTATGTTGTATATTTTATTTAAAAAAACCAAATGACTATTATATATGTATCATTTGAGAGAAGATCTTGTATATATATTTCTGAGCGGGGTTAGCTTTGGGTTAAGTTCTGTATCGCATTTCTTAATTGAATGCTTAAGTTCATGTTTTAGTTAATTTGTTGGATTAGTCAGCTGCTAGATTATGGGGCGCTACATCTCCCTTCTTCTAAGGAAACTTCAGTAAGAGTAGATGTTGCTTTTAAAATCTTGTCTGATATTTTAGATGATGCTGGGAAATCTTCTACTGATCCTGTCAAGCAGGTTATCTATGAGGTTTTAGGTAAATATTTTGGTTCTAACCAAATGGCTTCACAAGAATCTTTATAGAATGAAGTTGAAGTTTTAAAAAGAAGTCTCCAAGCCAAAACTTCCGAATGTGACATTCTTTGCCAAATGCTTCGCAATTCTTCACTTGATTGCGAAAATTTTCGCGGTAAAAACAATGAACTAAAAGGTATAATTTCCCTGCCTCTGTCTCTTGTTTTTCTGTTCTAGCAAATTTTCATCTTTTCTGTACTCAATTCCCTTTTTAAATCCTTGGTTCGCATATTTAGTTTTAAACGAGAAACGACTTATGGAGAGATTTCAATTTGAGTCTATTGCTGAAGAAGCCCGCGCTGAGAAATATTCTTGGATGGACCAATATAATAGACTAGACAATCTTCACACATACTCGATCGATCAAATAGATAATCTTACTAATGAGAATGGCCAATTATTGCAAAGGCAAAATTTATTAAGTAGCGAAGTTACTCGCCTCTCATATTTGTTAACCCGGGCTAACTTGGAGATGGAATCTTTATCAGATGAAAATAAAACTTAATCTCAGGAGAAACGTAGTTTTTCGAACATGATGGTGATTTCCTCGCAACAATTGAGTATTCTTCAAAGAGTGTGTGATAATCAAGAGCAATCTCTTCGTTCACTAAAAGATGAACTCAAGGAAGTAATCGAATCATCTGCCGCTGAGAAATATAATATTATCAAGGGTAGGATAACTTTAAGTTTAAAGGCCAGTAAACTCCAAGATCAATATTCTCAATTAGAAGAATCTTATTCTTTATTATCAAAAGAAAATTCGTATCTCCTCTCCAAAGAAGAAAATATAAAATCTCGCCTGAAGGGTATAGTTGGGGATAAATTTAATGATGCCATGAACCAATGGGAGAATTATTGCTTAACGCTAATTCAAAATTTAACTTCGCAAAAGGAAGGTTGTCATTTTGAATGCCTCAATTGTTAATTTCTCTATTAAATTTCTCTGCTATACTTCTTGCGAGATCTTTACCTGAATATCTTTTCTGTTAATTTGTTTTTCTCGCAGAATCTGAAAAAAGTCTTCATTCTACCATTTCTGATCTGACCGACAAATTGACTAAACTTCGCAAAGAAAATGGAGTTCTCACTTCTCATCATGTTCAATCTCGCGATCGAGCAGAGATAAGATATGACTATCTTGAATACTTCAAGAATATGGAGATTAGAAATCGCGATAGAGGTTTCCTTCGCAAAGTTCATCTTAGTACCGAAGTTCTTGTGAATGACATTCTGATATCCAAGTCTCTTCCCCCTGTATCCTTCAAGCCTATAGAAGTAGATGATGATGAAATTCCTCTTCCTATAGATAGTGATCTAAAATATGCAAGCGGTGAAGAAGATATTTCTCAAGAAGACCCAACAAAAGAAGAAAAAATCCCTCCTAGAAGAATAGCTACTGGTGGTGAAGCAATTGTTGGTGAAGAGTTAGAAGAAGAAGAAGCTTGAATCAATCGTAACGAGAAGAATGTTGGTGAAGTTGATAACATTGGCAAAAATAATGAAGCTGACGAGACCAATACTGAAGCTTGAGTTTTGTTTTTGTTTTCCTTTACTTCCTCTTTCTTGCGAGTAATGTACTTTTATGCAACTTTGGAATTCAATTATATTTCTGTTATTTTGAATATTTTCAAGAAAGATAATGATATTTTATTTATTAATTTCCATGCTTGCCCCTCATTATCTTTCTTGTAATGGACAAGTGTTCCCTGCATTTTAGTATATTGCCGCGAACAATGTTGCGAATAGGACTGCGAAATTATGGATAATGCTGCGAGATTGTTAATAAACCTTCTGAGATAATTTGAATAATGCTTCTGAGAAATTCTGAATAGTACTTGTTTCTCACTATCTCTTTTACGATGAACAAATATTTCCTTCATTCTTAAAAGAAAATAGTTAATGTTTGGGATCATTCTGTTGGTCTTATTTTGCCTTCATAGTTAAAGGTCTTATTTTTCCAACTTATTATTTCTGCGACAAAATCGCAGGACGTCCTTACATTTGCATGTATCGACCCATTGATCTTGCCTTATATTTATTCTTCAATGTATTGCGACAATATGACAAGTCTAAGCTCCCTTGCGAGAACCAAGCCTCATGACATTGCCGTCTTGCGATGAAATCGCATGACGTCTTTACACTTTCATGTAAAAACCCATTGATCTCATCTTAACTTTTTCTCATGTCTTGTTGCCTCTGTATAATACTTGTCACGCGAAAATATGACAGGCCTAGATGTTCTTGCGAATATAAAGCCCCATGATATTGCCATCTTTAGACATTTATCAGCTCCCTAATGGAGGGTGCCGCCCTTATCTTCCCCCTGGTTTCCCCTTCAAGAAGGGCACATCGGCCATACAAGACTAGATCCTCCCATCCGGTCTTAACAACAACCAGTTATTTTTGCAGCCTCTTATCCTTTTTGCCTATATGGCTTATAGTTACGAGACTGCACCCTAAGTGGGGTTTTCTTCGGGCCGAGTGCATCATAGCTAAGACTTGCCAAGAATGGCCAGGGTAGTTTCGTACGCCCCGGGCACCCTTGGCTCAACCGTGTACCTCGGCGCCTTGGTCATACTCTGCACTCCTTAGGAGAGACCATCGGTCATCCAACCAGGGTATAACCTTATATATATAATTGGAAATCCAAGGTACCTCTCCTGGATATGTATCTCTCATGGAGATGGACCCCATCTCTCCGTGACTTAGGTTCCAGCAGCGGTATAACCTTATCCCTGAGCCATGCAAACAGATACCCCCTTATATGACGTACTTTAGGTCTTACATTTTCCTCTTGCGAAATTTTATTCGCGAACTAGGGTGTACGCCATAAAGGTTCGTCCCATTCTATTATTCTCTGCGAAATTTTATTCGCGTTTCTTGTGATATTTTCTCGTTTCTTATTTTCTCTGTAATTTTAAAAATCTTGTAGCTGTGTTAATTTTTTTTATTATCCATTTCATCATATAATATATCAGCATCTCAAATCTCGCAGAATTTGTCATTGATAATATCTTTTCAGATATAATTTATTCCATGGTCTATCAAGTCTTTGACCAACATCTCTACCTCCTAGATCCATTAACTTGTATGCCCCTGTTCCAACTATCTCTTTAATGATGTTCGGTCCATCCCATTTTTTCGCAAGCTTTCCGCCATTTTCTCGCTGATAACCTGGTGTTTCTCACAACACTAAAACACCTGGTTGAAATTCACGTATTTTGACACGTTTGTTATACTCGCGAGCTAATCTCCGCTGATAATTTTCCATATGTTGTAAAGCTTTTTCTCTCTTCTCTTATAACTCATCAAGTTTATTTAGAATCATACCAGCACTAAGATTTTTCTCCCAAGCCTCTCTTTTTGTTGTAGGAATAGCAACTTATGTTGGCAACACAGCTTCAACCCCATATGTCAAACAAAAAGGTGACTTTCCAGTAGCTTCCCGTCTAGTTGTATTGTAAGCCCATATTGCATTATGCACTTGCTCGCACCATGCTCCGTGGTGTCCTTCTAATTTCTTCTTCAATATATCTGCAATTTTCTTATTTGTTGCCTCTGCCTGTCCGTTGGCCTGTGGATATAGTGGTGTTGACTTTCCACATTTAATCTTAAATGCATTAAGTAACAATTCTGTATTATTTCCTTCAAACTGCTTTCCATTATCAGATTCCAACTGTGCAGGAATCCCAAATCTGCAAATTATATTTTCAAATATGATTGTAAAAATGTCTTTGTCGCGAATGTGTTGTACTGCCTTTACTTCTCCTCATTTTGTGAAATAATCTGTAGCGACAATTAAATATCTTCTTTGTCCAGAACCCGGTATAAATGGTCCCACAATATCCAACCCCCATTTTCCAAATGGCCATACACTGGTTGAGGATGATAATGGGGCACCTGGTGCATGTATCTTCTTCCCATATCGCTGACAATCTTCGCAACATCTTGAAAGTTGCTTTGCGTCCTCATGCATGTATGAACAATAATAGCCTTGCATTTTTGTTCTATATGCCAAAGATCTTCCACCACTGTGGTTACCAGCGTCTCCGATATGCAACATTTTTCACACCTTTTCTCCTTCTTCCCGTGTCAAGAATCTTAGTGATGGTCCATTAAAAGATTTGCGATATAATACTCCATCTCTTAATTCATAATTTGTTGCTCGGATTTTTAATTTATGTGCTTCTAATCTATTTCTTGGTGTTTCTCCTCTTGCCAAATATGCATGAAGTTCTGCACGCCAATCTGCAATATTGCCTCTCAGTTCTTCTTCGCCACCTTCTATTATCATCACATATGCCTCTTCTTCTTCTTTATTGATTGAAGGTGATATAAGTGTCTGAATTTTTATGCATCTCACAGCTGGATTTGTCATCATGCTAGATATGAAATCAAAAGCATCTGCGAGTCTTTTATCTTTTCTTGATATATGTCTCCATTTTATTTTTGGAATTCTCGCAGACAATTCTTCAACAAGCTTCTAGTATTTCTTCAAAGATGGTTCATTTGTTGTGTATTCTCCTTTTATCTGGCGAATAACCAATTACGAGTCACTTGTAATTCTAGCATTCTCCAACTTCATTTCTATTGCAAATTTTAGATCATGAATCACAACTTCATATTCTTTCTCATTATTAGTGGATGCGAATTCCAAACTGAATGAAAAAACTATTGTTTCTCCTTCTGGTGAGATAAAGATAACTCCAATTCCATTTCCTTCCCCGTTTGATGATCCATCCACTAATATTTCCCACCTATTGGGTTCTGTTAATAGATATCTTGGGTCCCCATGTTCTTCTTCAACATCCATCATTTCTTCTATAGCTTCATCATCTTCTAGAGGAAACTCTGCTAAGAAATCTGCTACAACTTGTGATTTTGGCGAGGATAGGATTTCATACTCAATATCGAAGTGTCCTACTTGTGCATTCCATCTCTCAACTCTGCCTCTTATTTTGGAATTCTTCATTACTGACTCAATTGGCACCTTTGATAGTACTTTTACTTGATGTGCTTGAAAATAAATGCGAAGCTTAAAGGTTGCATAAACCAATGCCAGAATTAGCTTCTAAATTTTTGAATAATTTCTCTCTGCAGAATTAAATGTTTTGATGATGTAATAAATTGGATTTTATACCCCTGCATCTACTCGCAGTAATACTGCACTTAATGCATGCGAAGTTGTTGCAAGGTAAATCAATAATTCTTCTCCCGGTTCTGCTTTCTGTAAAATAGATATGTTCATTAGATATTCTTTAACTCCTTGAAAAGCCTTCTCACATTCATATGTCCATTTGAACTTTGTACCCTTCCTAAGTATATTGAATAAATGCTTGCATTTATCTTAAGATCACGAGATAAATCTTCCTAGCGAGGCTAAGAGCCCGTTCAAATTCTGCACATATTTTATTGTTGCTAGCGTTTGCATGTCACGAATTGCTTGTACTTTCTCTGGATACACTTGTATTCCTTAATTTGACACAATATATCCTAAAAACTTTCCTGAAGCTACTCCAAAAGTACACTTTTCGGGATTCACCTTGATATTAAAGTGTCGCATTTGATCGAAAATCTCCTTCAAGTCCTGCACATGGTTTTTAGCTTCTTTACTCTTGATTAACATGTCATCTACATATACCTCTAATGTTTTATGGATCCATTTCGCAAATAATTTCTCCACCATTCTTTGATATGTTGCACCAGCATTTCGCAAACCGAAAGGCATCTTTGTATAGCAGTACAATCCTCATGGAGCAAAGAATGCGGTGTGCTCTTGATCTTCTTCAGCGATAGGAATCTGATTATACCCTTTATACCCATCCAATGAAGATATTCTATCATTTCCCGCCGCTGATTCGACCATTTGAGGAATATCCGATAATGGAAATATATCTTGAGGACAAGATTTGTTTAAATCAGTAAAGTCTATACAAATTCTTATCCCTTTATTTTTCTTTGGAACCACCACCATATTTGCAATCTATTCCGGGTATTTTGCCTGCCTTATAATTCCTGCATCAAGCATCTTCTGTAATTCTTCTTCTATTTGAGAATGGTATGTTGTTGCGATTTTTCTTATCCTTTGTTTAAATGGTCTTACATTCTTGTCAATTTCTAACTTATGACATGCAATTGACGGGTCTATTCCGGGTATCTCATCCATACTCCATGCGAAGATGTCTTTATATTCTCGCTAGAGTTTTACGGTTCACTCTTCTTCATCTGCGTCCATCTTCGTTCCAATTTTCAGTATCTTAGGTTCTTCTTTACTCCCAATATTTACATCCTTTGTTGGTTCTGCTGCGATGTAACTGGCTTCAGGCTCTCCCATTAGTGTTGAGGTTTTCACCACTCTCACGGGTTCATCTCCTTCTTGCGAGATTTCGCTGGGTATTCCTTTTCCTTCTTTTGCTCTTATCATGTAAACTTTAAATTCTTCTTCTTTCTTTGTCTCTTTCGCCATTTTTCTGCGAGATTTTCGCAATTTTGGACGCCCTTCATAATTTCTCACTTCAATTTGATAACACAGCTTCGCAAGATCAGTATCTCCTCTAATTTCTCCAATTCCACTGGGCATAGGAAATTTGATGCATTGATGCAATGTTGATGCTACATCCTTCATTGCATGTATCCATGGTCTTCCCAATATCATGTTATACGGCGATTCCACGTCTACCACACATAATGTTACTTGTGTTTCAATCTTTCCTAGAGGAATTCGTATTACTATTTCGCCTTTAGGTTTTGTTAAAGATTTTCCAAAGCCATGAATATGATATGTTGAACAAGACATTTCTTCATCCTTGTATCCCATCTTCTTAAATGCATGATAAAATATTATATCTACAGAACTTCCTGCATCCACCAAAGTTCTATTTACAACCCATTCTTCCGCAGATCTTGTTGATTTTCCTTTTTTAATTTGTATAACGGATACCGTAATTACCAAAGGAGATGTATGATTCAAATTTTCTATTGGTACTTCTGCTGCTGTAAATGTGATTTTCTGCTTTTCCCAATCCTTCAACTGTGATATTTTCTCCACCGTCATAATTTTCTTTCCTTCAAAATCTCGTCTATGTATCCTCCCTTTAATTTTTTCATGGAATTTGTCGACCATTGTACTTGTTATCATACCACACTCCAATTTCCTACAATTCTCTTTGGCTCTAATCATTTTTCCTTCAACTATTTCACCGATTTATTCAATTATCTTCTTAATCTTGAATAATTCTTATCTTCAAACTCGCTTTTTCTATGATTTTCGATAATTTAATCCTTGTTTCGGGCGCCAAAATGTAGTTGCAGGAAAACCTACACTACACCCTTCACAAGAATTCGCAATAATCAACACATATTTGAAGATTAAAAACAACACTTTATTATTTGATTCTCAGAAATGTTTACAAGAAATGGAAGAAATCAAGAATACAACCGCTCTCTGGATTTTCTCTCTCCTCAAAACTTTCTTAACGCTCAAAAATTCATCCCCCTCTCTGAATCTACTGAGTCTCTTTATATAGGATAGTTACATAATGGATGACAGCTAAGCTGTCCTTTAATTTCGGATCTGACTCGCGTTATTATCGCAACATTTATAATGTCAGTCCTCGCAGGTGTTGTAATCCTCGCAAAGATTATCATACTCTTCTCATGTTTCAGCTATCGTCATCTGTTACATCATTCTTTGAGTCATTCTGCGACACTCGCATTATGTTGTTGAAGAACCGTAGACGAATTCGCACAAGTGTTGTAAATCTCACGAGAATAATATCATGGCGATATTCTGGTCCTACAGTCGGCATCTCCCCTGATTACTTTCAGAGGAGAAAAAGGTTATTGTTCCTTCATAATCAACAACCTTTGGATTGCAATTCCTTTAGCATTCCTTTTTTTTTTATGTATTTGCAGGGATAAAACAAAATCATGTCAATGGTTACTTTTAAGTATACGATTACGTTAATTATACCATTCCAATGGCGTTGGCGCTGAGCTATATCTAGCTAACAAGTTCACGGAGGATGTAACATTTGGCCGAGTACATTACTCTAAGTACAATAATGCGTCTATTGTACTTAGGTAAGATAAATTCATCTCCTGACACATCTTTTTCATCTTACTTTATACGAATTGGTCATTTACTTACATCTGAAACTCGACTAACCATGGGAGTGCTAGCAGGATGCATGTCCTTGTTAAATTGTCTGACAACTTTAGACATATGCAAACTAATGGAATAATATACCACAAGCTCAATTTTTGGTCGAGATTTTCCCAGATTTCTCATCTCAAATTTGGATTTAGAGTAGCTTGTAGGATCTCTTATTATATCAAGAGAACCCATCATGTCTGTAACATCAACATAGGTAGCTAAAATTCCAAATCAGGAACTTTCTTGTGAATACGCAAGGAAAACTACCTTACTTGTCTATGCCCTCCAAATCAATTGCCACTTAGACAGGTATACCACATTCTCCTGATTGCTTCAATCTATAAGTGAGTGGTCTATCTATCTGTAAATGCACTATGTGGTTTAGAGTCACTTGATTTGGGAAACAAAAGGCTATTAAGTACTTTTGTAAATATTTGTTATCTCTTGATTCTTTCATAGATATGTAATAACCACATACATTTGCTGCATTTCAAGTCCTTTTGAAAATACCAAGCTAACTAAATACCAGAACACTATAATGTTCATTACAAGAGGACAATTCCAGGGCTTTGTAATAAACCTTGCGCCACAAGGCGAGTCTTGATACTTTGAGACTTCATTATTCCCACTGTGCTCTATGAAAAATAATCATGTATGTACCATATGCTTTACACTTGGTTGGTTAGCACTACCACACCAAATACCCGTATATTTGTCAAAGAACTAAGTTCTATCTGGATTGCGTAGGCCGAATATGCTATTTATTTGAAATTAATCAAAATAAAGCATGGTTCGATATCATTGTGCTCTACTTTTTGAGCAACTATTTATGGATTATATCATCACTGCGCACGCATGATCCTTCCATTGACCCGTGTGCATTCTCATAATCCGCCAGGATTTCATTGTTCTCTAGAATCATTTAAAACTTCGAAGAATTCTCCAGTATTGATTCATGGACATAGTCTGGGTCAATATAATTTCATTAATGATACAAATTAGGTTGTGCCTTACTCATCTACTTCCTTTCTAGGTGAATATTGATCAAACCTGGTGCTCTCTTCATCTTCCTTTGTGGAGCCAAGGCCTTTACTACACTTCCACCAAGTATAGTTGCAACACCTTAGTCTATGGTGTACCCCATACCTAGGATTTCTAACTTTGCAAGATTATTTGCAGGTGGTATGTGTGGTCTTGTCACATTGCTGATATCAATGCACTTTCTGAAATTGATTATTCTTTGTCAATTCACATTTACATTTGTGGAGTACAAGAATTAATGTGAGACACAACGATAACACACCACGACAATTCCTGTCGTTCCCTTAGAAACTACTTTTTTCTTATCTCCCCCTAACGATGGGAAGATTATCTCATTAAAATGACAACCCACAAATCTAGCAGTAAGAAATCTCCTGCAAAGGTTTTAAAATACGGATAATCGTTGGAAGTTCTTGTCCAACATAGTCACTTAATCATTTTGATGACCCATCATAGTATGATGTGGATTCGTAAGGTCACATATATAGTGCAACCAAAAATGCGTAAGAACACAAAATGTCAGGCTTATATCTAGTTACCAACTGGTACACAAAGAGTGGTTGACCAATTGTGGGTCTAAAACGAATAAGTGAAGATGCATGTAATATTGCATATTCCCCAAGCAGTTAAAGGTAGGTTTGTACGCATAATCATGCCTTAGGCACCATCTGTAACCTTTTGATGATAGCCTTTGCGAGACCATAAGGTATAGGATGCTCTTCATTGATCATATTAAATACGCAATAACCATCAAGTCCTTTTGATGTACACTAGCTAGCATTTACAAGGGGTGGTGATCCCTTACATGAACAATATGTGCTAGTAGTTTTCCAAACACAAAATTCATTTGGAACTATAACTAGTCCAAAATGTCAAAACATTCACCAGAGCCATAAGTCACTTTAATGGTCCGCATTCTGCATGAATATTTTTCTAAATTTCACCTTGTTATCTTTGTAATATGGATTTTTTTACCATTTGTATCTTAGGATGGTCTCGATGAAGACTTTGTGAAATGAGCAAAATGCTTTCTTACTTAAAAGCAATCTTATTTTACTAAAGACTTTGTGAAATGAGCGATATGCTTTCTTACTTAAAAGAAATAGGGGGGGGGGGGGGGGGGGTTGTGCATCTAGTACTTTAGAAAACACTTATTGGGAGATATGTCGTCATTTCGCATTCTGTCAATCTTTCTCCCATTTTCGTTCACTCAAACAAATTGATGTTCGTATGAGTCCTTTCAAAATGATCATCATGTCACAATCAAAGTGGCTTTATGGTTATGCCCAAAGCCTGTATGAGTCAATTCCCAACATTTCATCGTCTGAGTCAATATGGATTCAATAATCCAAATACTATAGTGATTTATATTTCACTAGATTGACTCATTAGTTTCTCTAAAATATATTTCCTTCCAAATATATTAGAAACTATAAAAGATGTAATCAATTACATTCTCATCACTGTGAGGTTCCACATGATATTCATTTGCATTTTCTTTGGAATTTAACAAAGTGTGATTATCTCTCGGTACATGTAGAGATTTTGTGATGTATTTATTCTATCTTGAAAACAAATTTTGAGCAGTGATGCGCTCAATGATCCAATCCTCGTAGTCACATTATAAGGAAATATTTCAACAACTAGTTTAAATTCCTTAAGCTAGTGGAAGAAAAACAACTATGAGTTAATTAGACACTTGGGTCTTGAGAGTTTTAATAAGTGGTGTGGCCTTATTACTTAATAAAAGTGGGATTCAACTCAAGTACTTTAGAGTGAATATATATTACGTGTCACCCAATATATCTCAAGTGCATTAGAGAATTAATGTCTCTTGTTTTCATTCCATAAGTGAAGACATTGGATCTAGTTCAACTCGATAAGATATTCAATTGGCCCTGCAAAGTTCTTGTTGCCATTAAAGTTGATGTGAAAATTGGTTACTACTATGATACACACATTACATTGTATATACTATCACCTATGACCAGGTGCATTTACAACTCTTTTATTTATGATGGGAGCTCCAATCACATTTTAGTTGATCCCATACTCGGTTGATACTTGTGTATTTGTGTTATTACTACCGAAGACAAAAGTACATATTTGTCTCATGATACATATGTCCCTTTTCACATAATTTATATTAGTCGGTACGTCTAACCCTCATTACTTCGGGGTTCTTTCCATTTTCAATTTTGCTACGTTAAGCTTAATTTGAGATTTTTTTTTATCACAATAGGCCAAGAGAATCTCACTACACATGTCAACCAATTACTTTAGGTTGAACAGATTACTAAAGATAATTCTCTTGTTGTCATACTTCAACATATACTGATTCGTTAGTATCATGGATGAAGTAGAGAAATGGAAATTTTCTGACTCATATCATCTTTTGTGAGTTCTTCCACAAAAATTGGAATACATGTGATTTTATTTGAATGTATATTTTGAAATTACTGACAGATTAATAATCGAGCAAGTGGATCACATTCCACGAAACATTCAAATTTTGGGAAGAAAGTATCAAGTACGCAATAATGGTTCTCAAGTACTTCTAAACCCCAAATAAATATATTTTAATCGAGTTGGTACAACCAATTGAAAAAAAAAACATCATTCAACTATAGCTAATATCATATTCAAGAGAACAAAATAACACTAAAACTAAAACACTTAATGATCAAAAATCAAAATTTGAATTGACTGTTTATATGATATGGACTTATCCTAAGACAAAATAAAATGAAACTAAACATGTTCTAAGAAAAAATAAATAAGTCCACTAGGTATTTAGTTCGAAATACCTCAAATCAAACTTTGGTTCCCCCTTTACATTGGCAGAGCCGGGACAAAGTTGCTTGATCGCTGTCGTATGCGTCAAAAATAAATTACACTTTCTTACTACTCAAAATATAAAATATAGCAAGGGAAAGAAAGGATCGATCCCACAAAGAGGTCTAGGTTGTCAAATTGTTTCGGTCTCTTATATAAACACCGGGAGTTTTCTGATTTTTATGAAAGTAAAATAAAATAAAAAACAAACAAATAAATAAAGCACGCAAATCAAGGTAATGAAAATATTGGTTACAGATTTCGTCTTCAATTGTAAACAAGTTTTTGAATATATGAATAGAATTCGTATTTAATCTCGCTATCATCAAAAGCCCTAGAATACCTTATTGCAAGAATACTCCGTAAATTTCCAAAGTCATCAACACACACATTAGAGCTGCGTATGTGAATTCTACTTAAAGAATAACCTAACGCCTTGCGCTAATTAAGTTCAATTCGTAGGAGCATTAAGTTTCAGAAATAGGCTAATCAATGCAACTATCATATATTACGCATGACAATTCGGACAGAGGTCAATTTCTACATATGATTACTAGAGTGTATCACTACAAACCGAAATCATATCATGCTACTCGTATTCAAGGTTATCGCTCGATGAAAACCCTAAGATAGCTATAGATATGGATGTATGTTCAATCAATTCTAGACTCAACTAAACAAACATTCAATCATATTGCAATACATCAATCATGCAATTATTATAATCAGTAGAAATCAAACGATAATATTGAGAGAAAACTAATTCATAAAGGTCACAAATTGGTTTCAAAATCCAACTACATCTTTAACCAATAAAAATAACTTAGTTCATATTCATGGAGTTCATAACAAGAAGGAAGAGAAAACCTATCATGTTATCTAAACCCTAGAACACAAAAATAGAAGAAGTTCTCCTAATGGAGATATATAGGTTTAGAGAAAAAGTTCTATTTATATGCCTCTCCCAAAAGGATACTCAAAAGTAGGTAAAGTCTTCTCAAAAACCCGTCTCAAATTCATCCACAAAGCCCATGTGTGAAAATAAGTCTCCGGAAAATTTTGGGTCCAAAACCCGGTCGCCGAAATCCGGTCACCGGCGCCGGAACCCGATAGCCGGAAAAAATATATCCGGGCAATGAACCATCGGAAACTATCACCAAGTAATTCTGCACTTCCAGTAGCTCAACTTTGCTTCTCTGCAGTCCACACATTCACAAAAACCATTTTAGCCAATTCCTTGTTTCTTGCGAAAACGTACCCAAAAGCGTAGCACGTAGCTCATATATCCGTCCGCCAACTTCCATATCCGACTCATACCCCCTTTATGATTCACTGAAACATTACGATCCCCACTTCCGGTTCAGAAATCCGACAACCGAAAGTAGTTCCACCGGCTCGCCAATTCTGCTCCGTTTTCGCACAATTTCTGCAGCATGGAAACTAACATTGCATACATCTTCATTCTCTGTCAAACTATTGCCTCACTACTTCAAGCTCACTCCAGCTCAACACCCATCTGCTCATTACACCATCCTACCATTGCATCACCATCGCTTGACTTCAACATCATTACAGCTCCCCTGAAATCAGTATTGCAGTATCACCATACTGCTCCCTGCAAACATCACAGGCCATATTCCATCTTCATTCATACACAACAACCACAACTACCTCCATTTTGAAGCATCATATGCAACTTCAGCTCTTCCTCAGGCCCATGTTTCCTCTGCGATACCTGAATCACAAGCACCCATTAGAACTGCACCTCCAATTCCAGTCCCATTACCTTGTACCACCATTCGCAGTTAACAAAACCATCAACTCAGTTCCAACAGAATTTCTGTAGCTTTAACTGCAGCTGCAACTAATCCATGGCAACAGCATCACCTGAAATTGCTTTAAGTCCAACTGCTTCCTTTTTTCATCACCATAGCAGCAGCTCCAACCTTTAAGCACCAACTCAGTCCACTACCTGGAGCTTCCAATTGCAGCTGCTCATTTCGCACTGCAGCTCCAATTACCACCTTGTAACTCAGCTCTTTTCTTCTCCACTAGTCACAACAATTGTTCTTCTGTCACTCTAATGCTCATACAACCAACAACTCATCCACTGCCCATGACAATCACCAGCACCTGCTCCATTCCGCTGACTCATTGCAATAAAAATCAAACCCTAAGAATCATCCACAGTTCACGAAATAGCACCACAGAACTAGCTTCTAAAACCCTTTGCGTAGACTAACAATTACATGGCTAATCGGTGGCAGAGACTTGGTTCAGTGGACAATAAGAATTGCTGCAGAACTGGCCGTTCAATCGGGTCTTTTATCACACATATGGTGTGCGTTATAACTGATGGTCAGCTTCCTTCTCATTTGCTCGATTTGCTTCTTCCAGATTCGAATCCCCTACACACAATTTGAATTCAAAACAAACCCATTTCTCATAATCATTTAAGAGCTCTGAATCAAACATCAAACTTGTTTAATCCCTGTTCATTCCGGTGAGTAAACTCTGTCCAAATAACTTCAGTTCTGAGTTGCTCTTGTCTTCGAAAATTTGCCTTTAACCCTTATCAATCTCCTCCATTAGTTCACTGCAATATTAATGGCATCATCTTATCATTTCAGACTTGTATTCTCTGGACATAAGCCATGTAAAACTATCTCTCAATTTGTACCACAAGTTCAGTGTAGTTCTCGGTTTCTGAAATATGTCTCGACCCACGAAAACTCTAATGCGAACCAATGGCTTGACGGCGTGAAGGATAGATGCAGCGAACTAAGAACTCAGGTTGGAGGACTGTGAATTGGCTTGATTCACTGCAATCTGTGAAGAGAATTGATTGACCTGGTTTTGGGTTATAAAGTGAAAACGATGGCCCTTAACAAACATCTGTCTGTATTTATCAACCTTCAGCTGGAATTCACTGGATGTCCTGAGTATTGCCTGGTGCTCCTGTAACCTTTGTTTTGAGGCTATAACGTCGTGATGCTGCTGTACTTTAACTCCACCGACGCCCAATTTTTCCAAGCAATGTATTAAGCTTCGGTTTATCTTCTTTCACACCACATGACTCCAAAATACCTATAAAATGCAAAACTAGCGTAATATACATAATTTACAAGAGAAATAGCTAAGAATAGCATTCAAAATTGATATTCGAAAGATGTATTTTAAACACTTATCAAATTCCCCCACACTTAATCTTTGTTAGTCCTCGAGCAAACAAAACAAAACAAAAATTACAACAACTCCGTCTCGTCGAGGCTACGGTCACTTTTAGCATAAATAACAAGCCTTTAAACCCCTAAAGTAGCAGCAGCCCCCTAGTGGATGAGTTATAGTCTCGTGAAGGTTTACAAGAGGTCTACCTACAAAACCTATATTTCCAACTCCGTCTATTGGTGACAAATCAATGAACGAATCCAAAATGACTACATGAGGAGGTACCTTGCGCAAATTCAATTCATATATTAGTAAATAAACTCTAATTAGATAGTCGAACAAGCCACAATACTCGGTAACTAACAAACCACAATCACAATGAAAAGATTAAGAAGATGGATATAGATGTAGATGTTGGCGAATGTTCACAAGTGATCGATGTTTCCCATATCTGTCTGAAGGTCAGCACTGCCAAGATGAACCTATTCATCCTATTGGATTGAGCTACTAGTTTGAATTCTACATCAACTCACTGGCATATACAAGGGAACCAGAAGTGACTTTATTCAACCAACATAATACTTTCTTTTCTTTTTCACTTTTTTTTTTAGACAGCATGATTAAATATTTTGGATCCAATCGCATGCTTCTTGTCAGCAAGAATGTGATAGTTGCCTTGGATCCTGCATTCCACGCTTGTTTAGACGACGGAGACAGGGACAACGTTTCACACATACTGCTATCCAAGTGTCTTTTTATTCCGTTTGGTCTAATTGGTTTTTTTTTTCCTTAGCAACTCAATCACTCTATTTCATCCTAGCAGCAATAACAAGTCGATGTCTAGTGACCCACCAAAACACTTAGAGAACAATAAATAAATATGGAAAAATAAAATAGAATGTGACATGGTGATATTCCGAGATATGGTAACAACTATCATATTAATTATGATTTCTGAGCTATGTTCGTCCCTTTTAGTTAATTGGTTCCTCAACTCCTGCATTCAAAATGGTTCCATCCACTAATGGTGTCATCCTAAAGGCACAAGTTTCTAGATTTAGGAGTTCAAAAAGCACAAATTTTTTCTTTTCAATTTTTTTTTTTAACAAGGCTAAAAACTCTATATGAAAACACTCCCCCACACTTAAACTTTACATTGTCCTCAATGTAAAATTTAGTCATTCAAAGTAAAGTTCAAGATGGGAAATGCATAACATGATATATATACACAATAAGAAAATAAAATGCATGATAACAACTCATTACTCCAGCTCATAGCTATTTCGGAACAATAGAGGATAAACACTAAACAAGCTATTTAGTTGGCATCTAATCCCAACTCAGCCAATATATACACCTCACCGCCAAGAAAAAATTCCATCTACTTAGAAAGGTTAGTGTTTATTCTAAATTGTTCAAAAATTTCTAAAAGTTGGAGTTTTGATATGCAAATATACAAAATAAGAAAATAGAGATAAAAGACTTAAAATAAAAATAAAAAGATAGAGATAGATACTCAAAACCGGTGGGTTGCCTCCCATTAGCGCTTGGTTTAAAGTCGTCAGCCCGACATGAAAGTTGAATTCCCCATAAACCAATAATCGGAAAAGTTGGGAATCCACCCATAGCACTTGTTTTGTACACACTAGCTTCACACAAATATTAGTAATATAAAACAGAAACGAAGCTATTAACCGATAAGAACCTCCCCCACACTTATTCTTTTCCACACTTGGAAGTGTATAAAGAATATAGAAGTCGGGTACTTCTACGGTTTCTTGTTTGCAAACCTGCATAGTATGAGAATCAAATATTTCTAATGGCGGAAATTGAGAAACAAAGTCATCTAACAATGTTTTCGAAGCACATACATTCAAACCAATAAGAGGTAAAGGAGAAGAAACAATATGCAAAGGGTTAGACAAACCTCGCAAAATCTCTTGTAGCACAGAATCCTCTTCATCCTTGAAAAATTCAAGTGAAATATTCACCTCTTGTATATCATGGTCCTCTATCAAACCTTGCAACCATTCTTCGTCGTTTCTCCTTTAACCAAAGTCTCGGCATAAACATCATCATTACAATCATTCACAAGTTCAATTGGGTCTTCCATAATATTGGTCTTAACGGTCACATTCTCAAAACACTCCTCTTTGTTGTTCGGCACATACACTTTTGCGGATGCAATTCTGTCCATAAGGAACTTCTTTAGAACACTCATTGCATCATCCTCAAGCTCTACCTTTTGAATAGATTCTTGATTATTATAAAGATCAATGCTTGAGTAAGATACACTAGTGTCATCATATTCCTCTTCGTTTTCATCTTGATCCCAAAAAGATTCCATTGTACACTCCTCTTTGTTGTCACCATGAGTCATTTCAAGCAATGTATCATAATCACCGTCACTTTCATAGTTAACATAAGGTTCTTCGTCGCTGAATTTAGTGTTGCTAAACTCTAACTCATCCTTTTGAATAGGCGAATGATCATTATTAAGATCAAGAGTTGAGTTAGCTACACAATTATCAACGAAAGTGCCCAAGGATTGGCCTTTTTCAACATTAGAATCAATCAAATATTCATCACAAACCATATGCACATTAGAATTATACATACCTTCCTTACATTGATCAATGCCTCTTCGCAAGTTAGCAATACCTTCACGAAGTTCTTGGAGTTGCTCGTCTCTAGTCTCTTTAGCTTTTTGAAACTCTTATCGTATAAAGTTGAAAAAGTTGTCTAACAAGTTAGAGACTTGTTGTTCACGAGCATAAGAATCCTCCCATCCTTGTGGTTGTTCATATACATACCCGGCATAAGGTTGTTGAGGAAAACCATAAGGTTCCATGGAATATTGGTCATAACCAATGAATTGGTTTTGATTATACCCCTGGAATTGGTAGTTGTCATATTGTTGAGGTTGTTGAAAACCGTATCCGTTGTTCCAATATGCTCCATCCATGAGAAATAAGTACCTGAAATATGATTCTCAAACCAAGGTTAAAAACCAGAAAATAAAACAAAAACAAAACAAACAAAAATAAGAAACCAAAAACAAGTGACAACCGTTGCCTCCCCGGCAACGGCGCCAAAATTTGATCGCTGTCGTATGCGTCAAAAATAAATTACACTTTCTTACTACTCAAAATATAAAATATAGCAAGGGAAAGAAAGGATCGATCCCACAGAGAGGTCTAGGTTGTCAAATTGTTTCGGTTTCCTATATAAACACCGGGGGTTTTCTGATTTTTATGAAAGTAAAATAAAATAAAAACAAGCAAATAAATAAAGCACGCAAATCAAGGTAATGAGAATATTGGTTACATATTTCGTCTTCAATTGTAAACAAGTTTTTGAATATATGAATAGAATTCGTATTTAATCTCGCTATCATCAAAAGCCCTAGAATACCTTATTGCAAGAATACTCCGTAAATTTCCAAAGTCATTAACACACACATTAGAGTTGCGTATGTGAATTCTACCTAAAGAATAACCTAACGCCTTGCGCTAATTAAGTTCAATTCGTAGGAGCATTAAGTTTCAGAAATAGGCTAATCAATGCAACTATCATACATTGCGCATGACAATTCGGACAGAGGTCAATTTCTACATATGATTACTAGAGTGTATCACTACAAACCAAAATCATATCATGCTACTCGTATTCAAGGTTATCGCTCGATGAAAACCCTAAAATAGCTATAGATATGGATGTATGTTCAATCAATTCTAGACTCAACTAAACAAACATTCAATCATATTGCAATACATCAATCATGCAATTATTATAATCAGTAGAAATTAAACGATAATATTGAGAGAAAACTAATTCATAAAGGTCACAACTTGGTTTCAAAATCCAACTACATATTTAACCAATAAAAATAACTTAGTTCATATTCATGGAGTTCATAACAAGAAGGAAGAGAAAACCTATCATGTTATCTAAACCCTAGAACAAAAAAATAGAAGAAGTTCTCCTAATGGAGATATATAGGTTTAGAGAAAAAGTTCTATTTATATGCCTCTCCCAAAAGGATACTCAAAAGTAGGTCAAGTCTTCTCAAAAACCCGTCTCAAATTCGTCCACAAAGCCCATGTGTGAAAATAAGTCTCTGGAAAATTTGGGTCCAAAACCCGGTCGCCGGATTGCTGACGTCATCGCCGGAATCTGATCGCCGGAAAAATATATCCGGGCATTGAACCATCGGAAACTATCACCAAGTAATTCTGCACTTCCAGTAGCTCAACTTTGCTTCTCTGCAGTCCACACATTCACAAAAACCATTTTAGCCAATTCCTTATTTCTTGCGAAAACGTACCCAAAAGCGTAGCACGTAGCTCATATATCCGTCCGCCAAATTCCATATCCGACTCATACCCCCTTCATGATTCACTGAAACATTACGATGCCCACTTCCGGTTCAGAAATCCGACAACCGGAAGTAGTTCCACCGGCTCGCCAATTCTGCTCCGTTTTCGCACAATTTCTGCAGCATGGAAACTAACCATTGCATACATCTTCATTCTCTGTCAAACTATCGCCTCACTACTTCAAGCTCACTCCATATCAACACCCATCTGCTCATTACGCCATCCTACCATTGAATCACCATCGCTTGACTTCAACTTCATTACAGCTCCCCTGAAATCAGTATTGCAGTATCACCATACTGCTCCCTGCAAACATCACAGGACATATTCCATCTTCATTCATACACAGCAACCACAACTACATCCATTCTGCAGCATCATATGCAACTTCAGCTCTTCCTCAGGCCCATGTTTCCTCTGTGATACCTGAATCACAAGCACCCATTAGAACTGCACCTCCAATTCCAGTCTCATTACCTGGTACTACCATTCGCAGTTAACACAACCATCAACTCAAATCCACCAGACTTTCTGTAGCTTTAACTGCAGCTGCAACAATCCATGGAAACATCATTACCTGCAATTGCTTTAAGTCCAACTTCTTCCTTTGTTCATCACCATAGAAGCAGCTCCAACCTTTAAGCACCAACTCAGTCCACTGCCTGGAGCTTCCAATTGCAGCTGCTCATTTTTCACTGCAGCTCCAATTACCACCTTGTAGCTCAGCTCCTTTCTTCTCCACTAGTCACAATAATTGTTCTTCTGTCACTCTAATACTCATACAATCAACAACTCATCCACTTCCCATGACAATCACCAGCACCTGCTCCATTCCGCTGACTCATTGCAACAAAACTCAAACCCTAAGAATTATCCACAGTTCACGAAATAGCACCACAGAACTAGCTTCTAAAACCCTTTGCGTAGACTAACAATTACATGGCTAATCGGTGGCAGAGACTTGGTTCAGTGGACAATAAGAATTGCTGCAGAACTGGTCGTTCAGTCGGGTCTTTTATCACACATATGGTGTGCGTTATAACTGATGGTCAGCTTCCTTCTCATTTGCTCGATTTGCTGCTACCAGATTCGAATCCCCTACACACAATTTGAATTCAAAACAAACCCATTTCTCATAATCATTTAAGAGCTCTGAATCAAACATCAAACTTGTTTAATCCCTGTTCATTCCGGTGAGTACACTCTGTCCAAATAACTTCAGTTCTGAGTTGCTCTTGTCTTCGAAAATTTGCCGCCATTAGTTCACTGCAATATCAATGGCATCATCTCATATTTTCAGACTTGTATTCTCTGGACATAAGCCATGTCAAACTGTCTCTCAATTTGTACCACAAGTTCAGTGTAGTTCTCGGTTTCTGAAATATGTCTCGACCCACGAAAACTCTCATGCGAACCCAATGGCTTGACGGCGTGAAGGATAGATGCAGCGAACTAAGAACTCAGGTTGGAGGACTGTGAATTGTCTTGATTCACTGCAATCTGTGAAAAGAATTGATTGACCTGTTGGGTTATAAAGTGAAAACGATGGCCCTTAACAAACATCTGTCTGTATTTATCAACCTTCAGCTGGAATTCACTAGATGTCCTGAGTATTTTCCTGTGTGATAAACACCTAATTTTATATCTAGTATTTATGCTTTCTTTGCTATTTTTTGTGTGAATTATGTATCTTATGTGTGAATTTGAGTTATTAGGTGCTTTGGAGTCGCACGGAGGAAAAGAAGGAGAAACTACTCATTTAGAGCGAAAAGGGAAGAATTGTCTTTTCAGGGGCAAATACTATCGGGAGCTGAGCCAGCGTTAAGGGGCGACTCTATTTGGGGGAGTACTGAACAAAGACCAGCTGTGGTTAAGGGGTAGCTATCTGGGTAACCCTTATCATTTATCAGAGGGAGTAATTAGCAGCGGGGTGCAAATAGTGTCCATCTCTTGGATAACTTAGTCGAGAGAAATTCATCTCTCGGTTCTTCCCCAAATTCATACGGCTGACC
Source organism: Papaver bracteatum (assembly GCA_023529315.1). Lineage (NCBI taxonomy): Eukaryota > Viridiplantae > Streptophyta > Magnoliopsida > Ranunculales > Papaveraceae > Papaver > Papaver bracteatum. The sequence goes on along the minus strand of JAJJWX010002605.1, from coordinate 11,705 downwards.
AAGAAAAAATAAAAAGAAGGAATTGATGAAAATCAAGAGAAATTGGAGATGGAGGTCATGGGATTTATAAATGGTAGAAGAATGATTTTGGGTTCGAATGGAAAGCAGAAATTGAGCTCATGAGAGTTAGGGTTTTGATCTAATGATGCTACTGATGAAGAAATCGGAAGTAAGGGTTTTGTTGTGATTTGAAGAAGAGCATATGGGTTCTTATTTGTCTGTGATACTGAGATATAGGTGGTTCTGCTGTTGGATTGGATGAACTGAAGAGATGGTGGTATTTAAATTTCAATTGGTGTTTATGAGATATCTGGAGGGTTGCAGTGTGTAGAGTTGGAGGTTACTGCAGTTGCAGATGAAGCTAAGTTGTAGTTACACTACAGGGTTACAGGTGTTGCAAGAAAGAATGAATGGGTTTGAATGATTGAAGGTGGCAAGTGGTTTTACAGGGATGAATGGCTCATGAGATATGATGGTGCTTCAAGTGTTGGTTTGAGGTGTTGAGATGACCTGAGTCTGGTGGGTGGTGCTCCTATGGCAGAGGAATGGTGTTGAAAGTAAGAGATACAAGAACTCAGAGATGGAGGAGTATGTTGATAAATAGAGGAGCAGATGTTGGTGGTTGTTCTGTTGCATAGCAGATGGAAAGATTTTGAGTGAGTCTGGGGCAATATTCAAGAACTTGGAGATTGCAGTAGCTGAAAGGGGTGGTGCTGTTTGGAGGAGAAAAGCTGACATTGCAGGTAAACCTAGATGTATGTTTTTAGGATTACAGGTGGGATTGTGGTTGAGCAAAGAAGGATTTGAACTGTGCTGGTGCAATTGAGCTGAAATGGGTCTCTGAAGTACTAAATGGTTGGAGATGGTGGTTCTAGCTGCTGTGTGATGTTGTTATTGGTGAGAGGTTGTAACTGAAGTCGATGGCCTGAGAAAATATGAACTCAGTGCAGAGATAGTGGTTATGATGCAGCGAGAGTCTGGAGAACGTTGGTGTTGTTGGAGTTGTGAATGGACAAAGGATTGCAGGCATGGAGAAGGGTTATGGAACTGTCAATTTGGTGAGAATTACAAGAAATTGTTTGTGCTATGCGATCAAGACTCAAGGGAATTTGTGCTAGGTGGATTGCGATGATGGCGAAGAAAATGGGAAGAATGGCTCAAAGATGGAATTATAGGGAAGCAGTGAAGCACAATCATGGTGCATCACGACCAACATGGCTGGACATCTCAAGCCTGTGCAACAGCTCTGACCTAGGGTCACTCAACCGAGTTAGCTTTGACTCAAAGAAACTCCGACTCGGTTCCGACTCGATGACTCCCTTGACCAGGTTGACTAACGATGACGGTTATGTCAACAGTTATATTGGACGCCGCCATGACGGAATATTCCTTCGACGTAGAAGAATCTTTGGTTTTTCGTGGCGACTTTTTTCACCGGATTAAATCAACTTCCGTCCAAAAACCCAGTTTTCCGGCGAGCGAGTTTTGGGACATAATTTCTACACGGGTTTTCACACATGGTCTTGGTGGACTACTTGGAGATGGACTTTGAGAAGACTAGACCTAATTTTGGAAGGAGTATCCTTTATGTAAATTGAGAAACTTATAAAAGAGAAGACTTTTCTCTAAATCATATCTTACTACTACTTTTTTCTAGGGTTTACAACATGATAGAGTCTATTTTTCTTCTTGTGATGAACTCCTTGAATATGAGTACCTAATTATCTTTTGGTTATGGATTAGTTGGATTTCACATAATATGATTTTTTTGATTCAATATATTAATTTTGTATCATATTTATCGTTTAAAATTCTCTGAAAATATTGTTTATGATTGATTGATTGTTTTGTCAAGATGCATATTGGTAGAACTTCTAATCACATCTATTGCTAGTTTAGGATTTATTATACGTAAAAGTGATAGTCCTTGAATACAAGTAGCACAATATGATTATAGTTTGTAGTGATATATTCTTATGATCATATGTGAATCATAACCTTTGTTAAATTGAATTAGTGCGCTTTCCACATTCAATTGCTTTGATTGGCCTGATTTCATAGAACTTAATGCATCTAGGGAATTAAACTTGATTAGTGCTTTTACACGTTAGGTTGTTCTTTAAGATAGAACTCATATTCGCATCTTTTAATGTGTTTGTTGATGACACAAGGAGATTAGCGGGATATTCTTGCGATCAATATATTCTAGGGCTTTTGATAAAAGTTGAGATTAAATATCAATTCTACTTATTGCTTTGAAAACATATTTGTGAATGAAGATGAATCCTTAACCAATATTCTCAATACTTTGATTTGTTTACTTTTCTTTGTTTGCCTTTATTTTATTTTAGCATATAAAAATCAGAAAACCCCCGGTGTTATTTATAAGAAACCAATAATATTTTGACAACCTAGTCCTCTCTGTGGGATCGATCCTTTCTTGCCCTTGCTATATTTATATTTTGAGTATTAAGAAAGTGTAATTTATTTTTGACGCATACGACAGCGATCAAATTTTTGGCGCCGTTGCCGGGGAGGCAACGGTTGTCACTTGTTTTTGGTTTCTTATTTTTATTTTTTGTTTTGTTTTTAGTTTTTCTTATTTTCTGTTTTTTAATCTTGTTTGAGAATCTTGTTTCAGGTACCAATTTATATGGATGGAGCATATTGGAACAATGGATACGGTTTTCAACAACCTCAACAATATGACAACTACCAATTCCAGGGGTATAATCAAAACCAATTCATTGGTTATGACCAATATTCCATGGAACCTTATGGTTTTCCTCAAAAACCTTATGGCGGGTATGGGGTGTGAACAACCACAAGGATTGGAGGATTCTTATGCTCGTGAACAACAAGTCTCTAACTTGTTAGACAACTTTTCCAACTTTGTAAGATAAGAGTTCCAAAAAGCTAAAGAGACTAGAGACGAGCAACTCCAAGAACTTTGTGAAGGTATTGCTAACTTGCGAAGATGCATTGATCAATGTAAGGAAGGTATGTATAATTCTAATGTGCATATGGTTTGTGATGATTCGATTGATGCTAATGTTGAAAAAGGCCAATCCTTGGGCACTGGTGTTGATAATTGTGTAGGTAACTCAACTCTTGATCTTAATAATGATCATTCGCCTATTCAAAAGGATGAATTAGAGTTTAGCAACACTAAATTCAGCGACGAAAAACCTTATGTTAACTATGAAAGTGACGGTGATTATGATACATTGCTTGAAACGACTCATGGTGACAACAAAGAGGAGTGTACAATGGAGTATTTTTGGGATCAAGATGAAGACGAAGAGGAATATGATGACACTAGTGTAGCTTACTCAAGCATTGATCTTTATAACGATCAAGAACCTATTCAAAAGGTAGAGCTTGAGGATGATGCAATGAGTGTTCTAAAAAAGTTCCTTATCGACATACTTGAATCCGCAGTGGAGTATGTGCCTTACAACACAAAGGAGTGTGTTGAGAATGTGACCGTTATGACCAATATTGTGGAAGACCCAATCGAACTTGTGAATGATTGTAACGATGATGTTAATGTCGAGACTTTGGTTAAGGCAGAAACGGACGAAGAATAGTTGCAAGGTTTTATAGAGGACCATGATATACAAGAGGTGAATAATTCACTTGAATTTTTCAAGGATGAAGAGGATTCCGTGCTACAAGAGATTGTGCGAGGTTTGTCTAAACCTTTGCATATTGATTCTTCTCCTTTACCTCTTATTGGTTTAAATATTTGTGCTTCGAGAACATTGTTGAATGACTTTGTTTCTCGATTTCCACCATTAGAGACACTTGATTCTCATACTATGCAGGTTTGTGAACAAGAAACCATGGAAGTACCCGACTCTTATATTCTTAATGCACATCCAAGTGTGGAAAAGAATAAGTGTGGGGGAAACTTTTATCAGTTAATAGCTTCAATTCTGTTTTCTTGTACTAATATTTGTGTGAAGCTAGTTTTTGCAAAACAGGTGCTATGGGTGGATCCCCAACTTTTCCGATTATTGGTGTATGGAGAATTCAACTTGCATGTCGGGCTGACGACTTTAAACCAAGCGCTAATGGGAGGCAGCCCACTGGTTTTGTGTATCTATCTCTATCTTTTTATTTTTATTTTAAGTCTTTTATCTTTATTTTCTTATTTTGTATATTTGCATATCAAAACTTCAACTCTTAGAGATTTTTGAACAATTTAGAATAAACACTAGCCTTTCTAAGTAGATGGAATTTTTTCTTAGCGGTGAGGTGTATATATTGGCTAAGTTGGGATTAGATACCAACTAAATATTTTGTTTAGTGTTTATCCTCTATTGTTCCGAAATAGCTATGAGTTGGAGTATTCGTTTTTATCATGCATTTTCTTTTCTTATTTTGTATATATATCATGTTATGAATTTCCCATCTTGAACTTTACTTTGAATGACTAAATTTTACATTGAGGACAATGTAAAGTTTAAGTGTGGGGGAGTGTTCTCATATAGAGTTTTTAGCCTTGTTATTTTTCCCTGGTGTTCGAAAGAAAAAAAAATAGAGAATAGAAAAAAAAAAATCTTTATACACTCCGAAACCTAGAAATATGGGCCTTTAGGATGACACCATTAGTGGATGGAACCATTTTGAATGCAGGAGTTGAGGAACCAATTAAATAAAAGGGACGAACATAGCTCAGAAATCACAATTAACATGATATTTGTTACCATATCTCGGAATATCACCATATCACATTCTATTTTTATTTTTCCATATTTATCTATTGTTCTCTAAGTGCTTTGGTGGGTCACTAAAAATTTAGTTGTTATTACTGCTAGGATGAAATAGAGTGATTGAGTTACTATAAAGAAAAAAAAAAAAGAGACCGACCAATTAGACCAAACGGAATAAAAGACACTTGGATAAAAAAATATGTGTGTGTTCTCCCTGTCTCCGTCGCCTAAACAAGCGTGGAATGCAGGATCCAAGGGAACTATCGTGTAATCTGCTGACATGAATCATGCGCTTGGATCCAGTTTGATCCAATCATGTTGTCTAAAAAAAAAAGTGAAAAAGTGAAAAAGAGAATAAAAAGAAAAAAAAAGTATTATTTTGGTTGAATAAAATCACTTCTGGTTCCCTTGTATATGCCAGTGAGTTGATGTAGAATTCAAACCAGTAGCTCAATCCAATAGGATGCATAGGTTCATCTTGGCAGTGACCTTCAAACATATATGGGAAACATCGATCACTTGTGAACATTTGCCAACATCTACATCTATATCCATCTTCTTAATCTTTTCATTGTGATTGTGGTTTGTTAGTTTCCGAGTATTGTGGCTTGTTCGACTATCTAATTAGAGTTTATTTACTAATATATGAATTGAATTTGCAAGGTACCTCCTCCTGTAGTCATTTTGGATTCGTTCATTGATTTGTCACAAATAGATGGAGTTGGAAATATAGGTTTTGTAGTTATACCTCTTGTAAACCTTCACAAGACTATAACTCGTCCACTAGGGACACCTAGGTGTTCAAAGGCTTGTTATTTATGCTAAAATTAACCGTAGCCTCGACGTCACAGAGTTGTATGTATTTGTTTTAGTTTTGTTTTGTTTGATTTTCTCGAGGACTAGCAAAGTCTAAGTGTGGGGGAATTTGATAGGTGTGATAAACACCTAATTTTATATCTAGTATTTATGCTTTCTTTGCTATTTTTTGTGTGAATTATGTATCTTATGTGTGAATTTGAGTTATTAGGTGCTTTGGAGTCGCACGGAGGAAAAGAAGGAGAAACTACTCATTTAGAGAGAAAAGGGCAGAATTGTCTTTTCAGGGGCAAATACTATCGGGAGCCGAGCCAGCGTTAAGGGGCGACTCTATTTGGGGGAGTACTGAACAAAGACCAGCTATCTGGGTAACCCTTATCATTTATCAGAGGGAGTAATTAGCAGCGGGGTGCAATTAGAACTTCAGCTCTTCCTCAGGCCCATGTTTCCTCTGCGATACCTGAATCACAAGCACCCATTAGAACTGCACCTCCAATTCCAGTCCCATTACCTTGTACCACCATTCGCAGTTAACAAAACCATCAACTCAGTTCCAACAGAATTTTCTGTAGCTTTAACTGCAGCTGCAACTAATCCATGGCAACAAAGATCACCTGAAATTGCTTTAAGTCCAACTGCTTCCTTTTTCATCACCATAGCAAGACTCCAACCTTTAAGCACCAACTCAGTCCACTACCTGGAGCTTCCAATTGCAGGCTGCTCATTTCGCACCTTGCAGCTCCAATTACCACCTTGTAACTCAGCTCTTTCTTCTCCACTAGTCACAACAATTGTTCTTATGTCACTCTAATGCTCATACAACCAACAACTCATCCACTGCCCATGACAATCACCAAGACTGCTCCATTCCACTGACTCATTGCAATAAAAATCAAACCTAAGAATCATCCACAGTTCACGAAATAGCACCACAGAACTAGCTTCTAAAACCCTTTGCGTAGACTAACAATTACATGGCTAATCGGTGGCAGAGACTTGGTTCAGTGGACAATAAGAATTGTCTGCAGAACCGCCGTTCAATCGGGTCTTTTATCACACATATGGTGTGTGTTATAACTGATGGTCACTTCCTTCTCATTTGCTCGATTTGCTTCTTCCAGATTCGAATCCCCTACACACAATTTGAATTCAAAACAAACCCATTTCTCATAATCATTTAAGAGCTCAATCAAACATCAAACTTGTTTAATCCTGTTCATTCCAGTGAGTAAACTCTGTCCAAATAACTTCAGTTCTGAGTTGCTCTTGTCTTCGAAAATTTGCCTTTAACCCTTATCAATCTCCTCCATTAGTTCACTGCAATATTAATGGCATCATCTTATCATTTCAGACTTGTATTCTCTAGACATAAGCCATGTAAAACTATCTCTCAATTTGTACCACAAGTTCAGTGTAGTTCTCGGTTTCTGAAATATGTCTCGACCCACGAAAACTCTAATGCGAACCAATGGCTTGACGGCGTGAAGGATAGATGCAGCGAACTAAGAACTCAGGTTGGAGGACTGTGAATTGGCTTGATTCACTGCAATCTGTGAAGAGAATTGATTGACCTGGTTTTGGGTTATAAAGTGAAAATGATGGCCCTTAACAAACATCTGTCTGTATTTATCAACCTTCAGCTGGAATTCACTTTGGATGTCCTGAGTATTGCCTGGTGCTCCTGTAACCTTTGTTTTGAGGCTATAACGCCGTGATGTCTGCTTTGCTTTAACTCCAACTCGACGCCCAATTTTCCAAGCAATGTATTAAGCTTAGGTTTATCTTCTTTCACACACATGACTCCAAAATACCTATAAAATGCAAAACTAGCGTAATATACATAATTTACAAGAGAAATAGCTAAGAATAGCATTCAAAATTGATATTCGAAAGATGTATTTTAAACACTTATCAAATTCCCCCACACTTAATCTTTGTTAGTCCTCGAGCAAACAAAACAAAACAAAAATTACAACAACTCCGTCTCGTCGAGGCTACGGTCACTTTTAGCATAAATAACAAGCCTTTAAACCCCTAAAGTAGCAGCAGCCCCCTAGTGGATGAGTTATAGTCTCGTGAAGGTTTACAAGAGGTCTACCTACAAAACCTATATTTCCAACTCCGTCTATTGGTGACAAATCAATGAACGAATCCAAAATGACTACATGAGGAGGTACCTTGCGCAAATTCAATTCATATATTAGTAAATAAACTCTAATTAGATAGTCGAACAAGCCACAATACTCGGTAACTAACAAACCACAATCACAATGAAAAGATTAAGAAGATGGATATAGATGTAGATGTTGGCGAATGTTCACAAGTGATCGATGTTTCCCATATCTGTCTGAAGGTCACTGCCAAGATGAACCTATTCATCCTATTGGATTGAGCTACTAGTTTGAATTCTACATCAACTCACTGGCATATACAAGGGAACCAGAAGTGACTTTATTCAACCAACATAATACTTTCTTTTCTTTTTCACTTTTTTTTTTTAGACAGCATGATTAAATATTTTGGATCCAATCGCATGCTTCTTGTCAGCAAGAATGTGATAGTTGCCTTGGATCCTGCATTCCACGCTTGTTTAAAGCGTGAGAGCAGACAACGTTTCACACATACTGCTATCCAAGTGTCTTTTTATTCCGTTTGGTCTAATTGGTTTTTTTTTCCTTAGCAACTCAATCACTCTATTTCATCCTAGCAGCAATAACAAGTCGATGTCTAGTGACCCACCAAAACACTTAGAGAACAATAAATAAATATGGAAAAATAAAATAGAATGTGACATGGTGATATTCCGAGATATGGTAACAACTATCATATTAATTATGATTTCTGAGCTATGTTAAGTCCCTTTTAGTTAATTGGTTCCTCAACTCCTGCATTCAAAATGGTTCCATCCACTAATGGTGTCATCCTAAAGGCACAAGTTTCTAGATTTAGGAGTTCAAAAAGCACAAATTTTTTCTTTTCAATTTTTTTTTTAACAAGGCTAAAAACTCTATATGAGAACACTCCCCCACACTTAAACTTTACATTGTCCTCAATGTAAAATTTAGTCATTCAAAGTAAAGTTCAAGATGGGAAATGCATAACATGATATATATACACAATAAGAAAATAAAATGCATGATAACAACTCATTACTCCAGCTCATAGCTATTTCGGAACAATAGAGGATAAACACTAAACAAGCTATTTAGTTGGCATCTAATCCCAACTCAGCCAATATATACACCTCACCGCCAAGAAAAAATTCCATCTACTTAGAAAGGTTAGTGTTTATTCTAAATTGTTCAAAAATTTCTAAAAGTTGGAGTTTTGATATGCAAATATACAAAATAAGAAAATAGAGATAAAAGACTTAAAATAAAAATAAAAAGATAGAGATAGATACTCAAAACCGGTGGGTTGCCTCCCATTAGCGCTTGGTTTAAAGTCGTCAGCCCGACATGAAAGTTGAATTCCCCATAAACCAATAATCGGAAAAGTTGGGAATCCACCCATAGCACTTGTTTTGTACACACTAGCTTCACACAAATATTAGTAATATAAAACAGAAACGAAGCTATTAACCGATAAGAACCTCCCCCACACTTATTCTTTTCCACACTTGGAAGTGTATAAAGAATATAGAAGTCGGGTACTTCTACGGTTTCTTGTTTGCAAACCTGCATAGTATGAGAATCAAATATTTCTAATGGCGGAAATTGAGAAACAAAGTCATCTAACAATGTTTTCGAAGCACATACATTCAAATCAATAAGAGGTAAAGGAGAAGAAACAGTATGCAAAGGGTTAGACAAACCTCGCAAAATCTCTTGTAGCACAGAATCCTCTTCATCCTTGAAAAATTCAAGTGAAATATTCACCTCTTGTATATCATGGTCCTCTATCAAACCTTGCAACCATTCTTCGTCCGTTTCTGCCTTAACCAAAGTCTCGGCATAAACATCATCATTACAATCATTCACAAGTTCAATTGGGTCTTCCATAATATTGGTCTTAACGGTCACATTCTCAAAACACTCCTCTTTGTTGTTCGGCACATACACTTTTGCGGATGCAATTCTGTCCATAAGGAACTTCTTTAGAACACTCATTGCATCATCCTCAAGCTCTACCTTTTGAATAGATTCTTGATCATTATAAAGATCAATGCTTGAGTAAGCTACACTAGTGTCATCATATTCCTCTTCGTTTTCATCTTGATCCCAAAAAGATTCCATTGTACACTCCTCTTTGTTGTCACCATGAGTCATTTCAAGCAATGTATCATAATCACCGTCACTTTCATAGTTAACATAAGGTTCTTCGTCGCTGAATTTAGTGTTGCTAAACTCTAACTCATCCTTTTGAATAGGCAAATGATCATTATTAAGATCAAGAGTTGAGTTAGATACACAATTATCAACGAAAGTGCCCAAGGATTGGCCTTTTTCAACATTAGAATCAATCAAATATTCATCACAAACCATATGCACATTAGAATTATACATACCTTCCTTACATTGATCAATGCCTCTTCGCAAGTTAGCAATACCTTCACGAAGTTCTTGGAGTTGCTCGTCTCTAGTCTCTTTAGCTTTTTGAAACTCTTATCGTATAAAGTTGAAAAAGTTGTCTAACAAGTTAGAGACTTGTTGTTCACGAGCATAAGAATCCTCCCATCCTTGTGGTTGTTCATATACATACCCGGCATAAGGTTGTTGAGGAAAATCATAAGGTTCCATGGAATATTGGTCATAACCAATGAATTGGTTTTGATTATACCCCTGGAATTGGTAGTTGTCATATTGTTGAGGTTGTTGAAAACAAGTATCCGTTGTTCCAATATGCTCCATCCATGAGAAATAAGTACCTGAAATATGATTCTCAAACCAAGGTTAAAAACCAGAAAATAAAACAAAAACAAAACAAACAAAAATAAGAAACCAAAAACAAGTGACAACCGTTGCCTCCCCGGCAACGACGCCAAAATTTGATCGCTGTCGTATGCGTCAAAAATAAATTACACTTTCTTACTACTCAAAATATAAAATATAGCAAGGGAAAGAAAGGATCGATCCCACAGAGAGGTCTAGGTTGTCAAATTGTTTCGGTTTCCTATATAAACACCGGGGGTTTTCTGATTTTTATGAAAGTAAAATAAAAAACAAAAATAATATCCTTGATCGCAAGAATATCCCGCTAATCTCCTTTTGTCATCAACAAACACATTAAAAGATGCGAGTATGAGTTCTATCTAAAAGAACAACCTAACGTGTAAAAGCACTAATCAAGTTTAATTCCCTAGATGCATTAAGTTCTATGAAATCAGGCCAATCAAAGCAATTGAACGTGTAAAAGCACTAATTCAATTTAACAAAGGTTACGATTCACATATGATCATAAGAATATATCACTACAAACTATAATCATATTTATGCTACTTGTATTCAAGGAATATCACTTTTACGTATAATAAACCCTAAACTAGCAATAGATGTGATTAGAAGTTCTACCAATTTGCAACTTGACAAACAATCAATCAAATCATGTAACATATATTTTCAGAGAATTACAAACGATAAATATGAGACAAAACTAATATATTGAATCAAAGAATCATGCTTTGTGAAATCCAACTATTCCATAACCAATAATAAATTAATATTCATGTTCATGGAGTTCATAACAAGAAAGAAGAAGTTCTATCATATTCACAAACCCTAGAAAACAAAAGTAGTAGAAGATATGATATCCTTATCCAATTAGGATACTTAACCTCCTCAAAATCCACCAAAAACCCTAATTTTCACGTCCATAGCAAGCCCAAAACGCATCTCTCCTTTCTCTTTCGCGCAGGCCCAATAAGGCCCAACAGAAAACCTAATCCAAATTGGTTTCACCATTTTGCTCATAACTTCTTCATACGAACTCGGAATGACCTCATTCTTTTGCGTCTCTTTTAGCGTTTGAATTCTCTTCGAGATGGTGATAAGAATTTTTGATTGAAATGAGTTAAATTGGTCTTTGGCCCTTCTTCATCAATAACACTTTACTTGTTTGCTCCTTTTAGCACTTTCAGAAATTCTTTTCGATGATTCACCTATTATGACACATAACTCAAAAGTAATCATAATAACAAGTAATATGCAAGAATTATAGTTAAAACTAGTATGG